>CM029472.1:12784516-17784516 GCA_017140325.1 Eucalyptus leucophloia subsp. euroa | reverse complement strand
ACGTTAATCAAAGGTGTTAATCCAGTAATTACAGCTTCTCTTGTTGTCATCATCACAGATTTAGATGTTTTCATTTATCAAGATCTACTAAACTAGGACAACCGCGAAAGACGAATAAAATCCATTATACAAACGGACAAAAAGCATGACTCCGCGCGATAAACATGATATAATTTAAAAAAAAGGTCATCATGGGGGTTAATTTGATTAAATAAAGTAATATAACGTTTTACACAAGTCTTGGAGGATTTAAAAATAAAATAATGTTTCCGTATGGTACGGCAATTCAAGTTAAGAGCCAGGTTTCGTATACTGTGTCGGGTTGAAATTTCGAGCTACGTTCCGATATGAAGCCTCTAGCTATGAATATTAAAATAATAATTTTCTTTTCTTTTGATTGATAAAGAAAAAAAAAAAAAAGATGGAAAGACATATAACTACGAAAGACATATAACTACGACGTGCATTATTTCTGCTTTGGACGATGGACATTTTGCACGATCATTATTAGATGAGTGAAATACGAGGAAACTCGATTAAATATTGCCTAAGTTCAAATACAAGTGTTATCTTACGTCGGTCTACATGCAAAAAAAAAAATTTACACTTGCATTAGATTGACGCGGGAGATGGAATTAAACTAAAGGAAGAGACCATGCTTCATCTTTTAGATGTATCACATTGTCTTTGACAAGCACATTTAAAGTTTAGTATAGTTCTTTAGTAACTCAAATTTTTTCATTCCATTCTCATACTAGCCAGCAAGATAAAATGCAAATCTAAAGTTAAAACAACTTTTGAAAATTGAATATTTAATTTCAAGTAGAGCATAGATGTCGTAATTTCTGGAGCTTTCAAAACAGAGAACTATCCACAAAAACAGAAAAAAGAGAGAAGAGTATAGTCTGACTTACTGTTTTCAATAATTTCACGTTTTTATGGAGACGAGAAGTTCGAAAAATTTCCATGGGTCATTTGTCAAACATGGACGGTGTCGATTAATCGCCTCGTCACCTGGCTATGTGAATCACCTTGATAGCATATGTATGAAGAACGTGCGATATATTCATTCAAAGTCCTCTTCGCTAGACCATTCTCCCGTGAACGCAAGGACAAATCGTTGCGTTCATTTTGCGGTCTCCCGTGAACGCAAGGACAAATCGTTGCGTTCATTTTGCATCCTATCGCGCGAAACCTAGGAAAAACCCATTGAAGTTGTGAGAATGAGTTGGTCTTGGGAAATTACATCTCTCAAGTTTGAACTCATGAACGAAACCCTATTCATAATCTGACCATAGAGGAAAGTTTTGATGTGACTTTTGGTTGACTAAATATACGAAGCAAAAAAAAAAAAAAATTGTTGGAGTTGGGTTCTTAATTTGACTCTGTTACAAGGGATTTCCTATTTTAGATAAGTATGTGTATATATATAAGAAATTGATTTTGGTTTTAATCTATTAGAGCAAATAAGAAGAGTGTTAAGGTTTTCTCTCAATGGGTTTTCTGAGTGGGTTCTCTATGAGAGAGTGTGAGATAACACTTGTTGGTTTTGCTTTGAGTGTAATCCATTGCTGAGAAACATTTGACTAATTGAGTGATTGTAAAATCTATATTTATCCGAATTCATAGTGAATTCCTTGGTGGCTGGTTCTCTTTGTAGAGTATATATGACGCTCAAATCAAATCATGTAAATATTTAAGACTTTATTGCTTTTGTTGATTTCTTTAATAATGTTTTTTTTTTTTGTTGGACTTCAATTACGGTCCATTAGTTTTTGCAATATTTCACATAGTCCCAATGAAGAGTTTGAATGGAGTCATGACTGCCTCATTTTTTATTTTTGGAATGCTTCTCCTTAATAAAATTCTAGGGAGAAGGATAATCGGTCCGACTTGCATAATGTTCATCTTGAGATATTTTAGTTGCTAACATGCAAATATGATTGATATAGTTACATGTGTGTGACATTCCTCTATCTTCTCACAACCTCTAATGCTATGTTTGGTGTTCAGACAATTTTACCAAATAGGATAACAAAGGATATGATTTAAAATATCCTAAGTAATGTTTGGATATAACACTGAAATACATGAATAGTCTAACTAAACTCTCTCATTGTCTATCTCATGGTCGTTGGTGGAGGAGATAAGACACCCCAGAATCATCATCATCTTCATCCTCCAGTAATGACGGGAGGTTAACGATTTCGCATCTGATGTACGCTGCTGCAGTTCTTTGTTTTCTTGTTTTGTTTACTCAATTTTCCTTATTCGCAGGTCGCCTTTTGAATTAATACTGTGAAACCAATACTTGAGTCCTCCACAACTGAACTCAATCCTTTGTTTCCGGTATGAAATTCTTCTTTGAAGTAGATCTAAACAGACTATCAGATGAAAAATATAAAGCTCACAATTTGTTGAAAGCGGACAAGACGTAGACCCAAAAAGTCCCAACAAACAGAACTAGATTTCGATAAGCAGTCCCATCTCATAGACCCATCATAACCAAATTAAATGAGTCTTAAAGACGAACCCTCCCCTCCATTTGACCCATCACCGCCATCCTTTTATTCAGATCGAAGCAAAAGTAGAGCGTGATTGAAAACAAGAGCAATGTTCATCGAAACTCTCGATGACAGGCGCTAAAAATTTTCACAGATAGAATGGGGCCTTCAACCAAGAAAAAAGGGAACTAAATAATTTATTGGAGGAAGTAACGCTTTGGATGGTTGTGCGTGACGGAGTTGGAAGCAAAGATCTAAGGATGATTGGGGTTGAGGGCGGTGGTGACGAGCTGACAGCGAGAAGTGAGACGTGCAGACCTAGCGGGTACAACATGGAGCGACGAGCATCAAAATGAGTGCCTTGAGTTTTTCCATATTAGATATCCTATATGATTTTCACTCACTCTCTTATTGAGATTTTTTATTTTTTATTTAGATCATACTTGGACATATCTGAATACAGTGTTCTCTCAAATAACGATTATAATAAAGATCATCCTATCCAAAATTATATCAAGTCCACCAAATGAAATTTGAAACTCGCAGCTAGCTTTTATTCTTAGATCAAATATATTGCAACCTCAAAATTGGAGGTCAAAGGCGAAAGATCTTAAATTGAGAAAGATCTGCCTTGATGCGAGGTAAACCCTAGTTGAGAGGGAGGGAAGGAGGGCGCCAGTAACGGGGGATGACGGGGGCATGCGGTCGTCAGTGAGAGAGGCGAGATGAGATCCACTGCCACGAACGTGTCCTTTTTTTTTTTTTTTTTTATGTGTCTAGTTCCATACTGTTAATCCATGTGAATAAAGATAGTTGTGAGATTTATGATTGAATATATCAATAATTGACATTTGATATACCAACATAGATATAAGGTGGAGTTGGTCTAAGGGATGTGTCCGCAATGGGAGGGAGAGTAACATGTACCGGTAATTTTATAATATTTAACAAATTCAAGCCACACGTAATGAATTGTGTTCACATTGAAGACATAAAATAGAAACAAATTGAGAAGAGACGCCCATCAACCTCTCATAAGGAAATCACACTAGACACTTAATTTACAATTTATCAGTGGCTTATGTTGAACGAAATTGCATTATAATATATTTATTGAAATTGGTTTACAAAATGGGTTAAGCGTGAGAGGGCTTTTAAATGAGTGAATCAATTATATTTGAGAACCAGTCACAGTAGTTTCACATTTTACTTAATGATCAATCTCGTAAACTAAACTTAATTTGTTATTCCGTCGTATTTTAATGGGGCCCAGCATATCTTAATTTAAATAATAGTTTCACACCCGTTTTTTTAATTTTGCTTGATTAATGATGAATACGTCATCACGGGCATCATGCCATATATTTTTTAAAAAAATGAAGCTGTCAGTAATTGCCTCGAAAGGGTTGTCTGCACGTACGCCACGCCACATGATTGGAAAGGGCAACCAATGTGGCTTATTCTCTCTCTCTCTCTCTCTAAACCAATGTAGCTTATATAATAATACCAAAAGAACGAGATGTACTAGTTCAAGAAAGGGGAAAGGTTACCGAGTCTTTAATATATTACTAGAATAATAATCTATTTCGAACTATAAAAAATTAAATAAATAAATAATTCTTCAAAAAATTATGATTCATAAGAAATTATTATTTTCATGTTACTTCTAAAATTATTATACTAGCAAAGTGTTTTTAGAAAATCATTTTATTGGACTCCCATGAGAATGCTATTATAAATACCGTCAAGTGTCGAACTCTCGCCACACGAACTGCCCGGTGCGCACAAAACCCTAATCAGTCCTTGTCCAGGCATTAGCCTCCGCTATTCAGGATCAACATGTCCACAGCAAGTTCAACGATGTCAGACTCAGATGCTGCTCTTTTAGAGTGCATTCGCCAGCATCTTCTCAACGACGATGACTTCGAAACCCTTGCGAAAATCCCTGAAAATGCCCGATTCCACAGCCCAGATCCAAGCTTCGACGCATCTTCATCGCCGGAGACAACTATGTCGTTCGAGGCAAACGACTATGACGACGTGGACATCTATCTTGACGCCCCGAAGGATGCCATTGGGTTCGAATTGCCCAGCTCGTCTAATGAGCAATTGGCGGTGGATTACAGAGACGTCAAAGTGAATGAGGCACTGCCCGGAGGGTATCGCTATCGGGGAGTGAGGAGACGGCCATGGGGGAGTACGCGGCGGAGATTCGGGACCCGAAGAAGAACGGCGCGAGGAGGTGGCTTGGGACTTACGAGACGCCGGAGGAGGCCGGGTTGGCTTATGACCGGGCAGCGTTCGCAATGCGCGGGGCTAAGGCCCGGCTAAATTTCCCTCACTTGATCGGTTGCGACGGGTTGGAGCCGGTGAGGGTCACTCGGAAGCGGCGGCATTCACCTGAGGCTGAGAGCACCTCGCTGGATCCAAATTGGAGAAAGGACTACCTGACTGGCTTGGCAAGCGGCCTCGACGAGCTCAATGGCCATGTCCTGTCTTTCCAACAGACTAGGACCTGAAATTGACGAAATTGAGAGGTTTTGTATGATGATTTTTAGTCATATTATGTAATGAATATGTGTATAAATGGTATGTTCCTTCTCTGGATATTTAGAAACGGAATTCTAATAATTTCTTCCACCAAGAAAAAGAAGCATACGAAAAACTCATCTAATGTCTGATTTTTCTAATTTGTGTTTCTTTAGGCGACAAAAACTAATTAGAAGAAATTCCCACTGGGGCTTAGTCAAATTTTCTGGAAAGAAATTGACAAGTGCTGGTGTTGAGTCGCCACCTAGGATAATCATTTACATGATAAGAAATGCGTTCGTTTATGCTCTGTCTGGAGAAGATGGGCATTGGGATTTTATTTTTATTTTTTTGCGAGGTGGAAAAGAGGAAAAGAAAAAAAATTTTTAATTTTTTGCAAAAACAAAAAAGTTCTATTTTATCCTTGTCTTTACCACACCTCCCATTGTCCCCATCCCTATCTTTTCCAAGTAGACTATTAATATCCTAACCTGGTTTGTACAGGATCAAAGGAAAACAACAAAAAAGAGTGTCCTTTCCCGTAAAAATTTATGATAATAATTAAATTTCGAAAGATTATAAAAAAAACATGTCAATATTTATATTTTGTGAAGATATTGGGTTTCCCGGTTTAAAAAGGATGCAAAGTTTATCTGTTGCGCAATTTAGATTAAGTAAAAAGCAAAAACAGTAAGACTATCCATACATGCCCTCAAAACATTAAAGAGTCATTATTTTGTGTACTCATGGACAAGTCACTGCCATTGTTTTGCTTCTAGTAGTGCTAAGCGAATAAGGATCTATCAACCGATGGAATGATGGTGTCGTTTTGTTTGCTCGATCAAGACCCTGAATCAAGTCGCCAAAGTCGCATTGTTACTTTTGTAGATACTCCTATCTTATTTTTTGGCAAATCAAAGGTTTATCTAATGTTTTGACATTCATGTTGAAATATAAATATATAATTCTCTCTTGTTGACATAGAATATAACATGGCCCTACATTTGGGGAAAAGTACTAAAAAAGTCCTAAACCTATTGCATTGGTAATAATTTAGTTCTATATCTTTTAATTTGATCAATTTAGTTCTAAATTTTTTTCATATTAATAAAAATTGAATGCATCCGGAAGAAATTGATAATGTAGGTGTTGGCTGTTCTACATTGCACGACCAACACCGATAAGAACAATTTCATAAATTTTTAATAATTTTTTTGTTTTTTCTTTTTTTATTTCCTTTCTCCTTTTTTTCTTTTCCCTCCACCAGCCTCCGTGATGGTTGATGGAGGCCATAGGCTGCTGATTAGGGCAAGGGCCAAGAGGCCCTTGCTAGCCACGAGCAAGATCTAGTGAAAGGACCCTCGCCCAACTTGGCCAGCAAGGGGTGGCCTCATCTAGATGGTGACAGACCTCGCCCAAGCAAGGCCATCCCAATCCTCACCCTCACTGGTAGCTAGCAACCCATCAGCCATCACAAAGGCTAGTGGAAGGAAATGGAAAAATATTAAAATTTCAAAAAAAATTATTAAATATTTTATAAATTTATCTTTAACAAAATCGGCCATGTCATGTAAGACGATCGGCTTCTATGTTGGCAATTTCCAATCTAAATTTGCTGAATTGATCAATTGGTACCAATATGAAAAGGTTTAAGACTAAATTAGTCCAATTGAAAAGTTTAAAATTGAATTAATATCAAGATAATAGATTTATGACTTTTTTGGGTACTTTCCCCTCACATTCTTTCCTTAATCTTTTTTTAAAGATGAACAATTCTTTCCTTAATCTTTTTTTAAAGATGAACAAATACTAAGGTACATGGAGAATAATTCTCGTCTTCCAATATTTTTAGTGCTAAGATAACCATTTGTCTCAAACACGCTCATTTTCACAAGAGAGAATTTTCTATTTGATGATCCACTTAAGAAAAAGAAAATACAAACTATTAATTCCGACCAAAAGGGATAACGCAAAAACATTCAATTCAAGATCCTCAAAAATCCATTCTCATAAGAGAAAAGAACTAGAGCATGAAAATCTGTGCATCATGCCCAAATTGAAATAGATGTTTCAGAGAGTGCCTCCAAAATACTTATTAAGCATAGTAAAATGATGCAAAACATCACAGTTGTCGACATACTGACTTTTCTCGTGATATGCGAAAGCAAATGGTGCATAAATTGCACATTTCGTCGCTACACGAGCTTAACAAGTACCCAAGGGACACCAATCAATATGTGGTTGGAATATAACTTCAAATATGAAACGTCTAATCACATATTACCTGGACGGAAGCTCCAAAGTTTATAATTAGTATAAAACGAGGCGACACTTTCCTGCCGACGCACCCTTGCGTGGAAGCTCTTTAAGGTTAACTTGATATTTTTTCCTTAGAGTAAAAAGCGTGAAAGCTTTGAGGATTTTCTGGAAAATATCTCTCATTAATAGTTTGACTTCTTTTCCTTGAATTTCGTCGCCGAAAGTTTTGAGTTTCCAGGGAAAAGATAGAACGCGTTCAGACTTTTACGGACGAAATTGGTGCATTTCGTCGCTCATTAGTGGAATGCGTTCGACTTTCTGGCGATGTAAACTGGTTTGCCGACCGGGATATAACGATGAACGTGGCAACTATTTTTTTCCGTCGCTAGAAGCTGGATTTCTTGTAGTTGGAGTGTTTTAGTGAAAAGATACAATGACGTATATAGATATTAAATAGTACTATATAGATGTATGTGTGTTTTGCCAGGAAGGAGCTAGATCCTTACATTACAATCCACATATTTGACCACATTACACGATATTCTATAAAGATCCTGATTTTTTTCTCTAAGTTCTAGATTACATTAAAGCGTAAAATAGACAAAGTTTCAAGTTACTTGTGATGCAAGTTTAATGAGACGTGTCAATTATTATAACATTTTTGGAGTTCACAGAAGATGAAGTAAATTATCTATTCCATTCGTTTAATGGAAATTGAATAATTTGAAAAATATTTTTTCTAAAAATGATTGTTTGTATTGTTTAAGATAATTAACCAATAAAAAATATTTTCATTATTAATAAAAATTTATATTAAATATTTTCAGGACGATAAAATTATTTTTTTGGTTTATTCATTTTTAAATGCAATATATGCGATCAATTTTAAGGAAATATTTATGCAAAATAAACGGAGCTTACATCCTCTTCAAATTCCTCGATCACCAAAGTGGCCTAACTTGCTTAAAAGTACAACTCAATACAATCGAGTGACATTATTTACTCACACATGACTAATAGTCATGTTTAATCCTTGATTATAACTTATCAGTTTGTTGGTTTGGTTTGGTTTGGTTCAGTTAACCGATAAAAACCGAACCGATAAAAAAAATTGACCAATAACATCTTGAATCGAGAGTTAATTGACTTGCTTAAAAGCACAACTCAATACAATCAAGCGACATTATTTACTCACACATGACTAATAGTCATGTTTAATCCTTGATTATAACTTATCGGTTTGTTGGTTTGGTTTGGTTTGGTTCAGTTAACCGATAAAAACCGAACCGATAAAAAAATTCGGTTTTTAGTGAGACCCGAACCGAAAAATTCGATTTTTTCGGTGCGGTTCGGTTTGATTTTTGACACCCCTACATGTCACCTCTAATTACGAATTACTACGTCTATTAAAGGTGTTAATCCAGTAATCATAATTACAGCTTCTCTTGTCGTCATCGTCACAGATTTAGATTTTTTTTTTCATTTATCAAAATCTAATAAACTAGCACAACCGCGAAAGACGAATGAAATCAATTATACAAACGGACAAAAAGGTTTGACTATCACATGATAAACAAGATAGAAATGAAAAAGGTCCTCATGTCGGATCATTCGATTAAATATGAAGGAATATAAACCTTTACGCAAGTGTTGGACAATATTATTAAAAAAAACTATTTCTACATGGTACGGCATTTCAAGTCGACAGCCAGGTTTCACACACTGTGTCGCGTTGAAATTTCGTGCTTGGTTCCGAATTGAAGCCTCTAACTGTGAATATTAAAATGGGGTTTTTCTTTTCTTTTGATCGATAAAGATGCCATATGAAAGCACGTATAATACATTGTGGGGAAAAGTTCCCAAAAAAATCCGAAACATATGACACTAGTACTGATTTAATTTTAAAACTTTCAAATATTTTTACATTTTATCAATAGTTGACATGAATGTCAATGATCTTACATGAAACGGACAATATTGCCCTAAACATTTTTTAGTACTTTTTTTTTTATCTTTCTTTTCTTTTCTTCACCCTTTTTTTATTGGACTAAATGCCAAAGACCCTTGCCAATAATGGACCAGGGTGTCATGGCCTTCGTTTGATGCCCTCATTGGCCACAACGAGGCCATCACAACCCTCATCCAAATTTGGCAAGGGCTACGACGCCCTTACTTTGGTCGGTGAGGGCTGGGATGAGGTCATGACAACTTTGTTGGCCAAAGAGGGGGGGCGCACAATCCCTTGCTCGATCTTGGTGAGGCCATGATGCTAAAATCCAGCAAGGGCTTGTGGCCCTAGCCTAGTGCTGGCAACTCTTTTCAACCATCAATCTAACAAAAAGGTAATGAAAAAAAATTTTAAAAATTATTCTTAAAAAAATATTCATATCAACGTCAGTCATGTCATATAAGATGATCAATGTCTACATTAGTAATTTCCCACCTAATAGGCTAGATAGTTTTAATTGGCAAAACGTAAAAAAGTTTAGAATTAATTAGCACAATCGAAAATTATATGACTAAATTGGCACAAGTGCAATAGTTTTATGACATTTTTAGTACTTTTCCACAATGTTGTGCATTATTTCTACTTCAAGGCTTAGTACTGCTGTTAAGTTTTAGAGTTGATTATTTAACTTCAAGTAGGGAATAGATGTGCTTTCTGGAGCTTTCAAAACAGAGCGCTAATTATTTCTTTGACAAAAAAGAAAAGAAAAATGGAGACAAAATAAGGCGTGACTTATTATATTCAGTAATTTCACGTTTTCATGGTGACAAAAAGTTAAAAGAATCCTTGGGACTTCAGTCAAACTTGGAGGCAAAAATGTGATAAAATGATTTTTTTTAAAATTTTATACTCCTTTTTAATTAGGGGTAAGCATTGGTCTTTAGTCCACTCTGAATCGTCCTTAGACCGGCCTGACTTCCCAAGGTGATTGGGTCGATCCTTGGTATTAGGATCCATGGACCCACTTCCCTATGTGGTTGGTCCTTGATCCGAAAAATTTAGGGTTGGTCTAACCCGTATTAACTCTGTAATTAATATATATTATAGGATTACTATCCTGAAAAACCCAAAATTGATACATGTGTAACAAATTTACCCCAAACTATTTTTTTGACCACAAGAAACCCCAAACTGATACACCTACAATAAATTTACCCCAACTGATCATAAAAAATTCTAAACCGGTATGTTTGTGATAAATTTTCCCCAAACTAATTTATTAGGCCACAAAAAACCTTAAACTGGTGCATTTGCCCTTCGTTAAATTGGATTAATACCACAAAAAATTACAAAAATTGTATAATTATGACAAATTGAGAGTAAAATCTCAAATCGATACACTAATCAATTGTCACGTGTCATTTAACTAATAATTTGACAGTAAAATTTAACGAAAACTAACATAGGGTAAATTTGTCACAAATATACCAGTTTTGAGTAAATTTGTCAAAGATGTACCATTTTTTGGGTTTTTGCGATTAAAAAATTAGTTTTGAGTAAATTTACCATAAGTGTGCCAGTTTAGAGTTTTTATGGGCATTTACCCTATATTATATACTATATATCTAATATGTTATAGATTATATGCTCTTGTCTACTTTAAATTATGGTGTCTTTTCTTATGTTCTCTTTGTAGTTCAGTTTATTGTGCAAATTAGAACATAAAAAGAAACACAATCCTAGTTCGATGGGAAAAAAAAAAAAAACCCTCTTCACTCAACTCAGCCTTGTTCACCTCCTTGACCTCTCTCGCCTACTTGCCTTGTCATTGGCCTTTGCTTACTCACCTTGTTGCTTGCCTTTGTTTCCTCGCCTAGCATGTTTGTTTTATGGTTTGTTACTTTTAGCAAGCGTAAATTCCTATTGTGATTTTATCTTCTATTTGTGTTTGATATGTACTAGTGTTCATAATTTTGTTACTCAATGACGTATTATTGGTGGATATGTAACTTAAAATAGTACGTTTGTCATTTTAAGGAATATAAAATATGAAACCAAAAAAATAATAATAATAATTAATTGGTTCCGAATTGACCTCAAAACCGAACCAGACTCATAGGGATTGGTACAGTCCTCGGTCCTAAGCTCCACAGGATCAATCCTTGGTCTCAAAAATTGAGGACCAACACTATGCAAGTCTATCCTTCAATTAGGTACTGAATCAGGTCAACCCAGACCATGTTCACGTCTATTTTTAATCGCCACCTCACCTAGCTATTTGCATCCCATTATCAACATATTTATGGAGAATGAGTAATCTACCATACGAAGTCGTCTTCGCTAGATTATTCTCCCAGAAAAATGACGACCAAGTTGTTGCACGAAGGATTTGCTCCAATTAAATTATGACCCAAGTTACAACCTGTTAACAAAACATGATCTATAACCCGATCATATGATTCAAATAAGGAAAGTGTTGATTTGACTTTTGGTTGACCGAACAGTAGAAGCAAAAACCGTGTTGGAGTTGAATTCTTCATTTGAGTCAGGAGTTTCATATTTTTTTTATGCAAATATTATAAATATAAGAGACGGATTTTGGTACGAGTGCATTAGAGCAAACAAGAAAAGTGTTAAGGTTTTCTCTACAAGAGATCGTAAGATAACACTCGGCGGTTTTCTTTAAATGTAATTTAGAGTTTGGAAATATTTGAGTAATTGAGTGATTGTAAACTCTATATTTATCAAGATTAATAGTGGATTTCTTTGTGGTTGGCTTTCCTTGCAAAGTACATATCGATCCTTAATGTAAATTTTCAGTCTCTTTACTGTTCCTCATTGATTTCTCTAATTTCTCTTTTTTATGTTAGACTTCAATTGCAAGATTCATCACCGTCCACCTTATTTAATAATAGCCCTACCGAAGACCTTGAATCGAGGCATCACTGTCTCATTTTTACTTTTTGGATGCTTCTTCCATCTGGACTTCTGTAACATTCATCCTAACATATTTTAGCTCTGTGAGAGAGAAAGAGAGAGAGAGAGGCTCTTACAAATAACTTACGAAATCATTGATGTGTACAAACAAGCCACGCAAAGAGAATCATCTGTATAGTGGACACGCGAGATGGAAACAAACAAAGGGGAGATGCCCATCACCTTTCCATGAAGGGATCACATTAAACACTTCTTTTTAAGTAATTTTCTTAACAGATTGGCAACATGATAGATTTACCGAGATCGATTTGCAAAATAGATTCATTATGTAAGGGCTCTTAAATTAGTGAGTTATATTCGAGAATCAATTACAATCTGACACATCACTTAATAAATTAATTTTAATTTGTAATCCAATCGCATTGTGGAAGCATTTCTCTAGATGTTCTTTCACGGTACCCAGCACGTCCTAATTTGAATAATAGTCCCCCACTCACCCTTTTTTCACTTTCTTGATCAATTAATGATGAATAACGTCATCATGGACATCATGCTATGAGGTTAGGTATTTAAAAAAGTGAAGCTGGCAGCGAAAGGCTCAAAGACCGATCGGTAACCATTCCACGCCACATGGTTAGACGAGGCAACCATGTGACGTGTATAATAAAACCGATAAAAAAAAGACGAAGGGCCAATTTACGAAAGACTTTAGTTTTTTTTTTTTTAATTTTTTTGGTCTGAAAGAAAGACTTTAGTTGAGTCCCCATAAAATGCGATTATTTATGCCGTCAAGCGTTAACTCTCGTCGCCCAAAAACTGCTCAGTCCGCACATAACCCTAATCAGCCCATATCCCCGCATGATTCTCCACTATTTAGTTTCAACATGTTCGCAAGAAGTTCGACAATATCAGACTCCGATGCTGCTCTTTTAGAGTGCATTCGCCAGCATCTTCTCAACGACGATGACTTCGAAACCCTAGCGAAGATCCCTGAAAATATTCGAATCCATTGTCCAGATTCAAGCTTCGACGCATCTTTGTCGCCGGAGACGACAATGCCTTTCGAAGTGAATGATTACAATGATGCGGACATCAATCGTCGTGGCACTCCGAAAGACGCCGTCGGGTTCAAATCCCCCAGCTCGTTGGATGGGCAACTGGTCACGGAGCACGGACATCCCAAAGTGAACGAGGCACCGCCCAGAGGGTGTCACTACCGGGGAGTGAAGAGACGGCCATGGGGGAAGTATGCGGCAGAGGTTCGAGACCCGAAGAAGAATGGCGCGAGGAGGTGGCTCGGGACTTACGAGACGCCGTGGGAGGCCGCATTGGCTTACGACCGCGCCGCATTCGCGATGCGCGGGACCAAGGCAAGGCTAAATTTCCCTCACTTGATCGGGTGCGACGAGGTGGAGCCGGTGAAGGTCACTCGGAAGCGGCACCACTCGCCTGAAGCTGAGAGCAGCTCGCTGGATCCGAAGTGAAGGAAGGAGGACTTGGCTGGCTCTGTCTGTCCACGATCCCAACGAGCTTAATGGCTATATGTCCTGTATTTCCAATAGAGTGTGACTCGTAATGGACGAATTTAGAGGTTTTGTATGATGATTTTTTAGTCATTGTGTTATGAACATGTCTTGAGCGTATAAATGATTTGTTCTCTCTATGGAGATTTGGAAACGGAATTCTAATGGTTTCTTCCACCAAGAAAAAGAGGCATACGGAAAACTCATTTGTTTCTGATTTTACTAATTTTTCTTTCTTAAGGGGACAAAAACTAATCAGAAGAAATTCCGACGGGGGCTTAGTGAACTTTTCTGGGGAGAAAATTGACAATTGTTGGTGCTGAATTGTAATTTTCCATGCTGTCGCACTAAAAAATTTGCACTAAGATAATCATTTATTTGAGAGGCAATGTGTTCGTTTATGCTCTGTTTGGAATGGGAATAGGGAAAGAAATTTTTTAGGGGTGGGCAAAGAATATGACATAATTTTTAAATTTTTTTCACAACAAAAATTTCGAATTTTATCCTTTTTTTTCTTTACCACACCACTCGTGCGTCCTCTCCCTATCTTTTCCAAGCGGAATGTTAATGTCCTAACCTTGTTTGTAAAGGATCGAGTCAAAAAAGAAATCTTTCCAGTCAAAATTTGAAGTACCAAATTAAAATTTCGAAAATGAAAAAAATTCATGTCAATATATATAAATGTATGTATTATGTTGTGAAAACTTTAGGATTTTCAGGTTAAAAAGGATTCAAATTGCATCTGTCGCAAAATTTAAATGAAGTAAAAGGCAAAAACGATAAGCCCATCTGGAAAAAATTGTCCAAAAAGTTCTATGTGGCATGAGGGCTTGCAGGTTATCGCTAGATTTGGCTAGATTTGGCGAGGCGAGGACGTTGCAATCCTTGCCCAAGCGCTTGGTGGACACAATGAGGGCTGTGACGCCCTTTGTCTCAAGTTGATTCCCGTAAAACCTTTCAGCTTCATTGAACGGTTTTTGCATCTGCTACTTGTTTGGAGGTAGCTCTTGGTAAAAGATGACTTTTGGCAATGTATAACTTGTAGTCTGCACTCACCGGAGAATGACTTCCGGTGACAAGAGATCCGGGCGATGGCGTGTACTCAGGTTCAACATGTAAAGCAAGAAGAAATTGGATCGGTTGTCATTGCAACTGGTGTCTGCACTTTCTTAGGGAAGGCAGCGCATCTGGTCGAGGGTAATACACCTCCTGCCATTTCCAACGACTCCCTCTTATTATAATATAATACGCGAAAACGACAGAAATTGTTCAAATCCTTAGTTACTTAGAGTATATGAAGTTCGCCCACAATGCTGTAACATCCTTCTCCTTAGCCACATTTATTAACACATCATTCAACAAATTCAATAAGATTGTGCTCCTTACTATTTCTATTACCTCTACTTTCTCATAGACTTTCATTATAATTGGCAACTCATTCAATGCCTTGGTCAAATCTTGAGTTGTCAATAGCACACGCATTAAACAAACAAAAACTCCAAATCACAATCAAGAAATCTAATCCAAGCTCTACTACCAATTATTATAATATAATACGCGAAAATGATGGGATCTTGTAAATTAAGTCAATACCAACTGACCAAAAAAATAAATAAAGAATAATAAGGCACTAAAAATTTTATATGATTCAGTTCGAATATTGGTATTCATATCACAGAAAGAGTTAGTAGCAAATGATACACTATAATCATATAATCAAAATTTGTCAATCATAATTACAATCGCTTATACGCTCGAGTATTTTGTATACCTATAATTAAATCTAAATTCAAAAGTGTTTCATAAATAAAGATATAAATTCACGACACAAAATCAAAGCACGTGCTTAAGTCCAAGCAATGGGCTTGCGTGCGGTGAAAGACGGGAACTACGTTCTTTCTTCTATGCTCATACGGCGATTTGCTTTTTTAACGTGTAGCCCCGGCTTTGTACGGCTCCAAGGACGTCAACGCATGTGCGGCTCTTCTTTGGCTTAAAGGAACCCGATGAGGATTCTTTTTCCCTTTCATACGGCTTCTGCAGGAGACCGAGAGAAGATATATTATTTCTTGACAAAAGTCCTCTCTGCCCCCTTATTTTATCCTTTAGCACAAGACTGATACAAATCAAACTTGGATTAACATATAATAATATTTCACTCTAGATAATTACGGAGATCCAATGCCAAAGAATAAGAAAACAAATCTGATTCAGATAGGAAATAGCAGATTTTAAACAAATCAAAATCTTTCTACGGATAAAGTTATGTAAAAATTCAAACTCGAGACATAATTTAACACGTCTAAATAAATTTTTATTGGTTTAAAAGAACTCAATCCACCATAGCCATGACATTAATTCATAGTATCGAACTATTGTTATGCGTATAATTACATCTTTTTTATTCTGGTACGATGAACCATTATAATCTTCATGAGGATTCTCATATTTCTGCTACCAATTTCAAGTAATGACGGTGATATGGAATATTTGCATTTGCTCCATCGCTAGTGGGATGTTCATTGAGATAATTGTGATATATGGCGTTTAGAAAAGGACTTACCGTGTAGGCATCGATAATTTACTTGTCCTATTCATCGAGATAATTGTGACATATGTACAAACCCTACCCAGTTTATGAAAGATTCAACGCAACCAAACCCAATGCCCAATTCTAAGTAACTAGCAGATGATGCACCTCAAGGTTGTTCTCACATTGAAAAAGTGGATTAATTGAACAAGTCAAAGTATTGCAGATTTTCATTGAGGATGTCGATAAGGATATGGTTGTCCTCCTGACAGCTAGGGGTGTGCAACCGGATCGGGTCAACCCGGTTCCCGGTTTGGCCCACCCGGAAAACAGGGTCGGGAACCGGTTCCGGTTGAAACCGGTCCGGGAACCGGTTCCCAAAGCTTAGACCCTGTTTGAACCAGTCCGGGAACCGGTTCCAAGGGAATACCCACCCGGGAACCGGATCAACCGGATCGGTTTGGGAACCGTTTTGAGAACCGGTTTTTGGGCCCCAAAACAAAACCCTAGTCGTTCTATCTTTACTCTCAGTCTCTCACGCAGCACGCTCGTCGCTCTCAGCCTCTCACGGTCTCACCTCCGCCGATCCATCCGAGCGGAAGCAGCATCGCCTTCCTCCAGATCAGCACCTCCATCTTGGTCCTGGCCATTCTCGCCACCCCGGCGCCGTCGGCCTCGCTGGTCGAGAAGGTTGGGTGCAAGACTTTCGCGGGCCTCCTCGTCTCGACACCGGGGTCGACTCCTCACGGGTGGCCAGCACGGTGCTCAAGTCCACCCCGTCACGATTTTCACTGTCGACAGCATCCTCCTCCCCACCAAGCTGTTCGGCAAGTCCCCATCCCCCGCGTTGGCGCCGTCGCTGGTAAGCACGATTTTTACTCTTCGTCTTGAGCTGCCGGCTAATTAGTTCTACTTACCCCCGCGCCGGCGCCATCGATGTTTGCTCTTTTGATTCGTTCTTGTATTGCAAGTCTAGTGTTTTTTTTCTGGGTGGGACGAATCTTGAGAATTGGTCAAGAGTTGAGCGAACGAGCGAACGCTTTGAGGTTATTGTGAATCATGATTTTGGTTTTTGGGTCTGTGTTTGTTTTGTGAATACAGATTGCTGCTTTGCCTTTTTTTGGTGAGTAGCCTAGATCTGCGATTTTCTCTCGTGAGGTTCATTCGTGCTTGTGGGCTGCAGATCTGGGTCTGAATAATTTCAACTTTGTGATCAGCTTTTTCATCATCTGAATTTTAGGGGTTATCGCTCTTTATCTGCTTGTGCTTTTGTGTTGAAATTGTGGTGATTGTCACTTTATCTGATTTTTTGAGCTGCACGAAGGCATGGATTTAATATATGGAGGATTAAGCATTTGGATACTCAGCAATTTGTTTTTATTGCATTGTTAATATTCATTTTTGTGGACATGGCTATAGATGCGTTGACTTGTCATGCGCTGACTCTAATGTGTCTCTCCCCTTTCCAGGGGATGCTCATGCACCTTAGAACATAGAAATGAGTCATGATCCGGTCATGGCTTCGATTTTGTTTGTTGCTCTTTCTTTGTGCCCTTTCTCTCTATGATGCTGGTCTGCTCCTATTTCACGCATGATTTGATCAACCGAGACTAATGTGGATCTTATTCAGTTTAGACCTTAAAGTTGATGCATGAAATTAAGTCTTCTCTCACAATGAGCGGTTACACTGATCTGATAATAACACATAGTTCTAGGTGGCAAAACCTGCTTCATCATGTCGGGTCATATATATATATATATATATATATATATATATATATATATATATATATCATATATATATGTATGTATAATCGAGGAGATGTTATGAAATTGGAGTCTCGATCGATTGCTTAAAGAAGCTTTGTCAAATTTCTTAACTTGTATGAAGTAATTGATGTATCTTATGCTTGCTGTATTACCTCGAGGCTAAATTTCTTCTCGCTATGTATTTGGTGTTTCCTTGGGTTTTTCGCTTTACTGCCCGATTAAGTGGCTCCTTGGCTCCTTTTCCTTTCGGTTGACTTGAATTTGGTTTAGCACCAGAACCCGTAGTATGATCATATCATCGTAGATTTGCACTTCTTATTTTTTCTTTTGAGTGGATTGATGGTCAACTTCTTCAAGTGAGGATATCACTTTAAAACTAACGTTTGTCTTGCTTGGTGTTGGCTTCCTAAGTGAAACTTGTAGTTGTCATGTTCTATTCCTTCCACCAACTTTTGTCTTTCCACTGTATATATGTTTTGATATATCTATATCATCAATTGAATCTATGTAGTTATAGCGCTTCATTTTTGGAGTATCATCTTTTGGTCTTCTAACAAATTAATTTCATTATAGTGGACCATGTGCTTCATACTTGCTCCATAAAAGAGCCCTTTACAATGACATGTCAAGGTAATGCTCTGGTGTGGTGATATAAGATAGTCAATATACCCCATAGGATCAACTAAGTGGTTAAGGGCATACTTATATGTGTGAATTTGGCACGCTGTACAAGTTTGATTCCCACACCACTGAGTACAAACATTTTCAGGGGTTTGCCTACCTAAGGTCCTAAGTTGGGTGCCTCAATCCTAGTTATAAAAAAAATATAAGAGTGATTACCTAGGAGGAGCGGGAAGAAGCTAGCACAAACTTTGACAGATCAGAATATCTGCTTGAGAATCCATGTTGTTTCAGAATGGTAAGTTATTACGCATCTTTCTTATGAGAAAACGAATGCCTCAAGTTGTTGCATTCTATTTTTTTCTGGTTTCAGCAGTTGATGTATGCCATTGTTGGCATTGTTGCAGCTTAAATATCATGGAAGTGGTCGAGATGCGATGATTGGTTCGTTGATGGGGCATTGGAATACGATCGATTCTTCTTTTTGCCTTTTCTTTATAGCAAATGATCAATGGAGTTAGAGTGGATACCTGTGATGTGATGAAATACTCTCTTTCTTTTTCTTTTCTAGTGATGTTATGAGGTACAAATTATTTGCTACAATGGTGGATGTGCTTATGCTGATCGATATGAATGTTAAACGCTTTATTTTAAATATGAGTGCTGTACATTTTGCAAAACAAGTTTCAATATAAACAAGGTTGACTCTGTTCCCGGATCGGAAAAACAGGGTGGGTCGGGAACAGGGTCCAATGTAAACAGGGTCGGGAACAAGGTCCAAAAAAGAGAACCGGTTATAACGGGGTCGAGAACACGGGGTCCAGGTCTAGACCCTACCCACCCTGGACCCGATCACCCCTATTGATAGCAAGAGCTTCTCGATTAGAGAACCACAATGCCATCGATTCAGCAATAGTTTGCACGTTGGTGGACCCCATGGAGGTATTCTTGAATCTCTACATTGAATTTATATACATCTGTTGTCGAAGAAATCACAGCTTATTGTATCTTACTATCGCAAATCGCCTGAAGTTTTTTGTATGCTCTGTGTGCTTCCTCATATTAGGCACGATCAGGAATCCAAGTTCACTTTTTTCCGTTTTGAAAGAGTATGAATTTGAATTTAATTGCACATACAATCGGTGTGGAGATTTTTATTATATTTATAATATGTACATAAGCGGGAAAAATACAATTAAAAGATTTTACAAAGATAACAATCTACAGTATCAACGATAGCAATCTACAAAATCATTACAGATGTGAAAGATTAGTCTCTCGACGGAATCGACGAAATTGACACAAATCATGAAAGATCGGCTCAATCAATGGGATTGGCACAAATTGCAGAAGATTGTTGTATCATGGGAGATTTGCTTTATCACAACCCCTCAAGCGAAATGGTAGTGGAGTCACTGTGAGCTTGTCGCCTAAAATAAGAAATCGAGAGATGGATAGAGGCTTTGTCATGATATCAGCCATTTGAACCTGTGTAGGAATGAAGCAAATTTCCAACTGCTTCTTTTTAAATAAATCACGAACAAAATGATAGTCAATTTCTATGTGCTTGGTTCGGGCATGAAAGATGGGATTAGTAGCCAAATAGATTGCCCATACATTATCACAAAGAACAAGTGGTGGCCGATGTAGAGCGTATCGAAGATCTCGAAGGAGTTGTAATAGCCATAATAATTCAGAGGATACGTTAGCCACCCCTTTGTATTCCAATTCAGTGCTGGATCTAGCAACGGTTGGTTGCTTTTTAGAACTCCAAGAAACCAAGTTGGGACCAAAATAAATGCAATAACCACTAGTAGATTTTCAGTCATCAGAGCAGCCAATCCAGTCAGCATCCGTAAACACAGTGAAGGTCAATTGGCGAATAGGTTGCAAGGTAATGCCATAATGAATAGTAGCCTTGAGATAGCGTTTGACGGCTGACCAATGATCTTCAATTGGACAGTGCATAAATTGGCACACTTTATTGACAGCAAAGGATAGATCTAGCCTAGTAAGAGTAAGGTATTGCAATGCCCCAACCGTACTTCGATAAGTGGAGCCATAGGTGATGAGCAAGATTTTGCATTAGCTATCCCTATATGAGTTAGAAGATCGGTGGCATACTTGGATTGAGTGAGGGACGGCCCATTAGAGGATCTATGGGCTTTGATGCCAAGAAAGTATGATAAATTTCCCAAATAAGTGATTGCAAACTTAGTGCTAAGGCGAGTAATTAATTCAGTGATGGAGGAGGTAGAGCTCCCAGTAATACTAATGTCGTCCACATAGATGAGAAGAAGTAGAATGTGGTTAGAGCGATGCTGTATGAATAATGAAGAATCAGCAGTGGAGGCCACAAACCCAATTGATAACAAATATGAACTTCGTCGAGAAAACCATGCTCTTGGGGCTTGTTTTAGCCAATATAGAGCTTTCTGAAGACGACATACATGGCCAGGATAATGTAAATCAACAAATCCTTAGGATTGCTACGTGTAGACTTCCTTCTTCAATGGTGCCATGGAGAAATGCATTCTTAATGTCCAATTGACGTAGAGACCAGTTATATGTGATAGCTAAGGAGAGAACAACACAAATTGTTGTCGGTTTGATAACCGAACTAAAAGTTTCATCATAGTCCAAGCCAACCTATTGAGTAAAGCCCTTCATAACGAGTCATGCCTTGTATCTATCAATGGAGCCATCTGACTTGGTTTTTAAGCGATAAATCCACTTGCAATTGACAACATTCATAGAAGGGTGATGAGGGACCAATTCCCAAGTGCCATTTTGAATGAGAGCATTAAATTCATTGGCCATAGCTTGTTGCCAATTGGGGTCTTTGTTTGCAACAAAAAAACAAGTGGGTTCACTTGGTGTCAAGCTTGGGTGAAAACAAGAACAAAGTGGGTGCTTAGTAGAAAGAAAAACCTTTGGTTTATGAATGTTATTCTTTAGACGAGTGACCATTGGATGGGTAGAAGTTGGCGGTTGAGGTTGAGAAGATTGTAACGAGGGAGCTTCTAGAGAAGAGGATCCAAAAGATTGTTGAATATGTGATGAGGAGTCATCCATGATAGTAGATGGACTTGATGGAGTTGATATGGTGGTGGACACCCCTTGAAACTCTGGGGGCTACGATGAAGACAACGATAGCCATGGTGATGAGGAGAATAGCCAAGGAAGATACATTGCATTGTTTTGTCATCAAGTTTATTGTGAGTATAAGGGCACAGCCAAGGGTAGCATGCACATCCAAAAACACGCAATTGTAAATAATCAGGTTTCTAGCCAAACAATTTCTCATAAGGAGACAATCCACTCAAGACCGTTGTAGGCATGTGGTTAATTAGAAAGACCGCAGTGAGGAAGGCATCATTCCAATATATGCGAGGAATGGAAGATCGGGTAAGCAATGTGATGCCAGTTTTCACAACATGATGGTGTGCGGGCATGAAAGAGGATGTAGGATACCATGAAGATGAAGATAAGGATCAAATTTCTTATACTCACCACCTCCATCAGTTTGAAGTGTCTCGATCTTACAATTGAAATATTTTTCCACTTGGGATTTAAATTGCACAAAAGTAGACAATGCATCAGATTTCACAATAAGTGGAAAAAACCATGTATATCCACTATAAGCATTGATAAAAATGATATAATAACAAAAACCATTAACTGAAGTAACAAGAGATGGTCCCCATAGATCAGAATAAAGTATCTCGAAATGAGCATTACAAGTAGTTGATGATCTAGTAAAGGGAAGATGACGTGACTTGCCCAAGTGACATGATTCATAGAAACTGGATGAGGAAGACGAAGATATCGACAAGTCATACTTTGCAATAACTGAAGAAGTAATGCGGGTAGTTGGATGACCCAAGCGCTCATGTCAAATAGAAATAGAAACTCGTTCACCAATGAAGCAAGATGGAGCTGGTGATGATTTATTTGATTGTAGAGGGACTTTATTGGTGGTACGTGCATTATTAAGATAATAAAGTTCATTCATATGCTGGCCTTTAAGTAGGAGGTTCCCCAAGGATCAATCCTTAACACAACAGAAAGTAGGATGAAATTCAAATACCACATCGTTGTCTTTGGTAAATTGAGAGACTGATAATAGATTTTTCTTGATAGAGGGAACATGATAAATATTTCGTAGTTTAAAAGAACTAGTAGGAGAATGTAAGAAGGAAGAACCGATATGTGATATTTGCAAACCTAACCCATTTACAGTGCGGATTCGATCGATGCCGAAATAGTCACTTCAAATGTTCAAATTTTCCATGTTCGCTATAAGATGATGAGTGGCACCAGAGTTTGGGTACCAATATGGATCAAATGACTCACCAGTTGAAGATGCATACATTGCAAATGGAGAGTCATTATTAGCTTTATAACCAAGATTAAATCTTTGGTAGCATTGGAGAGCTAAGTGACCTACACGACTACAAACTTAACAAATGAGTCGAGAATGAGAGGAACCTCCTTCATAAAAATTGCGACCACAGCCTCGACCACGTCCTCGTCCTCGACCGTGTCCTCGACCATTGAAGGGAGGATTCGAGGTAGCAAATGATTTGACCACATCATTTACAATAGGAGAAGACTGTATCGGAGATTCAGTGGTGCAGCTTTGAAGAATAATTTACTGATTGTAAGCCGACCGAGGAAGTCATCAAGAGGTAATGGATCAAGACGAGATGTGTGAGGTAACAAATGCATCATACTCCGAACCCAGGCCACCGAGGATGCTGAGAACTTATTAGGAATCAGAGATGGGATGAGTAGCAGCAGAAAGTTGATCCGCAATATTCTTGGCTTTTTAACAAAGGCTTCCATGGAAAGAGAGCCCTTCTTTAGAGATCGAAACTGATACTCTTACTGCATTATGCGAGCTTCAGATTGAGGAGCATAAAGCTTCTCAAGCAAGGTCCAGACATCACGAGAAGTCTCAAGATCGACAATGTGTGAGAAAACCGATTCAATAAGAGTGGAGAGGATACAACGGAGGATGAGTTGATCTTGATAATGTCATGCAATATGATCCGGGTTGTCAATCACATTATTATCAGTATCAGTGATAGTGGGTGTCTGACAAGGATATGAGCCATCCACAAACCGAAGATACCCATGAAGACGAAATAAAGGAAGAAATTGTGCTCGCCACAGAAGGTAATTGTTGAGATATATCGCCAAGAGCAAAGGTTGATTGGGAGGGGGATTACAAGGATGAAGAGTTAGCAGCGGTGATGGCAGTAATGGTGTTGGAGGATGTAGAAGAAGACATTTTAGTGAAAAAAAAAAAATTGTGAAGCTCTGATATCATGAAAGAGTATGAATTTGAGTTTGATCACACACACAGTCAGTGTGGAGATTTGTATTATAATTATAATATATACATGAGCGGGAAAAATACAATCAAAAGATTTTACAAAAATAATAATCTACAGTATCAATAATAGCAATCTACAGAATTAGTACATATTGTGAAAGATTACTCTATTGACGGAATCGACAGAATTGACACAAATCATGGAAGATTGGCTCAATCAATGGGATTGGCACAGATTGCAGAAGATTTTTGTATCATGGGAGATTTGCTTTATCACCTTTAACCCTACCGACGAAAGGACCGCACTCACATACATTGATAGTGCTGGGAAGATGCATCGTGTGAGCAAAGGCACACCGGACAAAGTAAGAGATTAGTTAAGTCGATAGTTAAGAGCCAACAATGAGATGAGAAACTTGCAATTCGTGTCTGCAAACACTCGGTGGTCATATTGTTGTGCAGATACTCAGTTTGGCACACGACTAACCGGAATTGAGAAAAAGGTACATGGCATAATCGAGAAGTAAGCGGACTGTGGACTGAGATCACTGGCCGTAGCCCGCCAGGTGATTAATCTGTCTAACTGTTTCTTTGCTCTGGTAGGCAAAATCAAAACGCGCTTCGTTATGTTGTGATTATTTTGTCATCATCAGGAAGTGCCATCTAGCACCAAAGATAGTCCCGGCGGCCCCTGGGAATCCTCTTTTCGACCACCTGCGCCACAACAGTGCCGAAACAATCAGAAGGTCCCTAGACCTCAGCGTGAGTGTTAAGATGATAATAGGTATCGCACAACAGCCACACAAGCTATGAGATTCGAATGTATCAGTGGATTTTCATTTACAGTTCAGGAAAATTAATGAGCTGAGTATTGTTACTTTAACTCTGTTTCGATTTCAGGTAACCAAAAGAAACAGGAAGGCGACTTGGAATGCGGCTCAATATGTACCCTTCCTCATCCCTCCTTGGGATTAGTAAGGATGAGGCAGTTGCAGCTCTCTCAACTGTTGAACTAGTCGAAGAATGCTGATGGTTTTTGCTGGTGTGTTCCCCGGTATGCCCTGTTGATTATCCTATCTGATCTTGATTGGACTCGCTCACATTTGTATTTCTTTACTCAATCCAACCTTCAGAACACAAGTATGAGATAGTGAAGAGACTGCAGGTGCAAAAGCACATTTGCGGAATCACTGGCGATGGTGTGAATGACGCACCTGCCTTAGAGAAAGCCAATACTGGGATTGCCATGGCCGATTCCACGGGTGCTGCCCGAAGTGCTTCTGATCGAGTGCTCATGCAGCCTGGCTTGAGTGTGATCATCACCGCCATCTTGACAAGTCATGCTATTTTCCAAAGAGTGAAAAATTATACGGTAAATTTCATTGTTGCAAATGAAAACATGCTCAAGAATTAAGTACACACATATGGGAGGACTCAAGGTTCAGAAGAATTGGCATTCATATCTTAATTTTGTTCCAGATATATGCCGTATCAATCACCATACGTATGGTGGTAAGATTCATTAACTTTCCCTTAATGTTCTTGGAAGTTCATTACACATTATTGTGGGTCAACCTTGTATTAACACGGCAGTAACGTCGCAGCTTGGGTTTATGTTGCTTACGTTTTTCTGGAAATTTGAATTCCCAACCTTTCGTGGTTCTTGTGATTGCTATTCTTAATGATGGTGAGTTTTGGTACTCTTGTTCCTGTCTGCTTTGATCAGGTTTGTGGTCGAGATGGCTTGTGTCACTTGTTTTTGCATTAACGTCGATGGCTCCACAGGTACCATCATGGTGATATCGAAAGACAGAGTGAAGCCTTCACCAAGTTCCAGCAGCTGGAAACTAATGAAATTTTCGCAACGGGGGTCTTCCTTGGTGGATACTTGGGTCTGACCAGAGTCATTTTCTTCTGGGCAGCTTATGAAACTAAATTCTGCAAGGTAATTGCCTGCAAATATTGGTATTAATTTCATGAAAGACAGGTGACCTCTTCTTAACAATTACAGAAGTTCACAGACACTTTTCGGCAATCCGGTGTACTATGGAAAAAATCTGCAAGATCCTAAGAGCAGACGCAACTAGGGACGGGACAATCCCTCTGACGTGTACATTTTGCCTCATATTTGGACATTGAATCGACTTGACAGATTCATATGCGTGTACTCTCAAGAGAGATGTGATTGTTTTCCTCTTTCCTGTTCTCTTAGTGTGTCGTATTGATCGCCAAAAAAATATGATCCATTGGTGAGAAAAGAAATGAAATCACGTGTTTTGGAAGTAACCTATTTATGCAGCATAAACTTGACTTCAGAGCTGGTTTATGCCCGTATTCTCTTTTCTGAATAACTTTCAATTCTTTATGATGCAGGTTGAGGGTACTCCGCACCCTGAAAGGGAAGGTCAAGTCATTTGCAAAGCTGAGGGATCCTGACGTCGATGAGATGAACAATCATTATACTGTCCAAGTATCAGATTACTTTCAAGAACCTCCAAGAACACAGCAAAAAGCTAACAAGAACAAGAGAAGGAAGGGACAGATATGTAGATATGTATAAGCTTGGCGGTGAACAAAGACATGATGCACCAATTTAACGAAGTATGTAATGTCATACATTTATTTTGACTTGGAAATATCTACCTCTTCCTAAATTTTCACTTCATAATACTTAGAAGGCTCTCTGAAAGGATAAAAAAATCAAATTAGAACTTTCCGAGTGGATAACTTGTTTCCAGTCTAAGTTCAGATCAAGAAGTCGAGGAATCACTCGCATTTACTTTCTAAAGTACTGCAGAAAACAAGGCCGGGATCACTGTGTTTTCTATGGTTTTTCTTCTAATGTCACAAATCAAGACAATACAATCCTGCAGAATGGGCCACGCTGCAGTCATAAATGGCTGGCCACAAACTATACCAATTTCTAGAGCGTTAGACCCCAGGGCCAAGTATAATGTGTACGTAGATAATACCTTACTCATTGCACATCTCGGCGAGCAGGCATTACGAGATTCCCAGCTTTTCACATATCATGGCTTTGAGGTATATTATGCGAGCAAGAGCATAAAGTTACATGTGTCGGAGAGGAAAGAGAGAATATCCATGACTCCTGTTGCAACGGACAAAATAGGGGATTTATAGTTTAGATTCGCTCCCGATTCGACCTGCAACTTTGGTCAAATGAATTATCAGGAGAATAATAGCTTCTTAAATTTAATCTTCACCTGTGTATTTGTTCAACATAGGCTAAAGTTAAAAGTTGCTCCCAAGAAATTCTATGTGCACTTTTAATCAGCTTGCATGGCAGGTCCAGCAGTGCAAACTAGAGTTGTCTACTCTGCAAGTTGCAATAGGAGATCCTTCCTGCAAATTCCTATGATATGCAATCTGAGTTTATGGCATCATTCCTGCGGCGAAAGTCCAGACTAAGCTGGATGCAGCCAGGAGAGAAGAACTCTAGTTCATAAAGTGTGGCAAAAATACCGCTTTAATTGCAACTAGAATGGACAAAATAACACATGCTTGGAGGACATTCGTATGCATCATGGATTTCTTGCTTTTCGCGGTTCAAGGCATCGTCAGAATGACACGAGCGAACATGGAAGCTGTGCGTATGTGAAAGGAAAGAGAGAATATACATGACTCCTTCCAGCGACAGGTGATAACAAGCATTAGCATAGGCATCGAAAAACATACTCAACATGTGACAGTGATCGAAGACTTCCAGAGAAATTCTACTGACAATGAATCTACAGCCGTGTGCTCGTTAAATGATGTTACGAACAAAAAAGTGTCTACCCTATCAGACTTAAAAGGAAATCTGAGTTACCAGTCGAACTCTGGCATTGCTTGAATCGTTACTGGTCGTTGCAGCACCATCCGAGCGCTACAGCGTTTGAGTTCGAGGAGATGTCATTAGCTAGAAACAAGACATCTCTAATTAGAAATAATGCCTTCACGGTAACTTTAGCAGTCACATGCAATCCTCTCTCTCTCTCTCTCTCTCAATGAAAAGGAAGTTCCAAGTTAAGAATCAGAATATGGACATATGAGAAGCCTCTCTCTCTCAGCAAACTCGAAGATTGGGATTCTTGACAAGAGGATACTTTGCTTAAAGTCATCGAAGATAACAACAAGCCATTCCATTGTTCTTTTCTAATAGATATATAAATGTCCACAAATCCTAGCCATCTCTAAGGTATTCTGCAATAATGGGGACGTTCCTGAGTTCCTTGGGGAAAGGTAAGTGATCTTGTTCCATTGATGAACAGATCTTTCATTGATTATGACTTTTCGAACCATAACCCGATGGCATCTTTCATTAATCACTACTTTTTGAAACTTAGTTCTTTATTATTACATGTATCTTATGTTCTACTCTTGATACAGCTCGATTCTA
The DNA here is from genome assembly GCA_017140325.1 of Eucalyptus leucophloia subsp. euroa. Lineage (NCBI taxonomy): Eukaryota > Viridiplantae > Streptophyta > Magnoliopsida > Myrtales > Myrtaceae > Eucalyptus > Eucalyptus leucophloia. Next base: position 17,756,155 of record CM029472.1, on the reverse strand, counting down.
GACAAGATTATACGAGTGCTTTTAAGAAGAAATTATTCAAGTTTACCCTTGAGCTTTCTTCTCTTTTCTATGTTTCCTTACAGGAGGACCACGGCCGCCACCGCAGATGGTCGGATTTTTTATGGGAGCGCTTTATAACCAATTCGTGGAGAAGGATATCACCAACTTTGAGGAATTCCACATTGCCATTCTTGACATCTTCAAGTAAGGTCATCTTCCCTATGTAGAAACGATTAAGATATTCATACAGGAGCTCAAATTATCAAACCCATGCAGCACGTTCAACGCGGCACTGCCCGGCAAACATGTGGACATTCCGGCACAAAAAAAAGTAGAGGTATGGAATCGTCCACGGAGAGTTACGCGTGCATGAAAATACATCAATAGGCATGCTTAGATTTGTCCATTTGTTCGACCCTTTCAAATGTTCGCTAGATTTCTGTTCATCCTTTTAGCCTTCCAAACTGTACATCGGATAGGTAAAAAGGCAGCTAGCTGGTTTAAGCTCCGGATGCATGCGTAACATCATGCAGGAATGCTTTCGACAGTGGAAAGAAGCCGCCAAGGAGACAAAGAAAAAGAAGGTTTTTGTGAATTTCATGACACAGAACGTTACTGTCAGTAAGTTGGATGATTCCACAGTCATCACCGGAGTACTAACGCCACCGGTGGCTATGGCGGCCAAGAAGGCCGGAGAGAATGTGCCGCAGCTGACGCTTATCAAGTCCATCCCCGATGTCATTTTCGTGCCAGCGGCCACTGTTTTAGCCCTCATCTCTGTAAAGCTGTCTGGAAGAATTCTCAACAAGGCTATAGTCCCCCCAGAGCGGAGAATTTAAGGAATTCAAACGCATCATACGACCCAAAAGAAAAATGCATGTGTGACTATAAATAAACAAGAGAAGTTCTTGACTGCGATTTTTTTAGAGTGTCATTTTCAATTATGCCGATAATAAATCACAAATGAGGATATCATAATCTGCAAGCACTGTTGCTTTTCCAAAACGTTTTTTTTTTTTTTTTTTTTTTTGGTAAAGTGCTTTTCCAAAACGTTTCCTGCCGATATATCCAGAAAATACTCAAATGGACAGCATCTAGCACAAGCCTCAGATTGGAAATGCGCAGAAGTGCTGATCAACTTACAAGAGTTTCGACCACAAAACAAACTTACAAGATTGTTTGTACTCGCTCTCCCCAGTGAGGTGCAAAAGCAATTAATGCACCAACTCCAACAGGTTTAGACAGTTCGAAGATTAAATATCGCTAGCTCAACTAAGTAGAAATATCCTAGGATCACGAAAAAATCATCAATGATGGTAAAAATGACAAGACGGAACTTCGGTCGACCATTTGAACCCCGAAATGTATAGGGAAATAATACTCCCGGTAAAGAAAACCAAGACCTATTTGATTCATGTTCGTCTTCCAAATGAACAGTAAAGTGTCTCCAGTTCCACCAGAGTATAAAATCCATAGGGGAAGAGGGAGAGGATGAACAGAGAATATACAATTAGAACACGCAGACCTATACAACTCACGTTTTCAGAAGCAGAAACTATATAAACTATCCTTCCTCTCTCACAAACACTTCTCCAACTGTTACAACTATCTGCAGCCTCACCTAACCAGAGGATTTCCGGCTCCATCGACGCATAGCTGCTCGCCGACTTCGCCTCCTAAGTTTGCTACGTACATAGGTCTTGCAAATTGGAGGAGATTTCAAACTCGATCCTTTTCCAAGAGAATCGGTTTCAGATTTCAAAGGTGAAAGCAGAGAGTCGGTTTCAGTTTCCTGCAGTTCCAATGGTTCCCCAGGCTTCTCACCCATGATAAGCCGATTTCTGAACTCTACTAGATCAAGTGATTTTTCCTCCACTGCCTGCTCATTCGTCAGAATTTCTTCCTCAGTCTGAAAGTGCAGACAAATTCATTTCACTTTTCTACCAGAAACACTAATGCCAGATAGACTCAGCATACAGATCATATTCTGCTTAACGACTTAAAAGTTAAAACAAAAAAGCAATAACGAAGAGGTGGATAGATTTGAGAGATTTGAGAGAGAGTACAAGAAGGATTAAATTCATTTTGACAAGGATTATTCCTCCTATTTGCCATCACTAGTTCTCCTAATTAAATATGGAGTAAATACGGAGCCATATCAAGGGCAGAACTTGAGAGAATTAAGAACATCCAAGAACTGCATCAAAAAGGACTAAAACGTAATCGCTTTTCATTTGGGGTTTTAAAATAAGAACCAAATGCACAGGTTAATTAAAACACAAGCTATAATTACTTACATTATCACGAGAAACCCCTCTAGATGTCTGATCTGTGCTCTCAATGATATTGGGCAAAGGAGTTGCCTCTCCAAGTGTTGAATTTGCAGTTTCAGGCAGAAGTATATCATCTAAATTGTGGTTTGATACTTGCAGAGATGCTGTATAGACAGATTTACAAGAAGATACAAGTCCATTCCCATAATGAGATGCCTGTTTTTTATCAGAGCTGGTCAACTCATCTTTCGGTGGCAGCATGCTCAACCTATTAACTGAAGAGAACTTTCCAGGATTTTCACTTAACACCTTATCCATTCGTGCTTTCAACTCGCATATGTGAGACTTTGCTTTCTCAATCTTAGCAAGTATTTGCTCCCGGGAATTTGCCCCATCTCCAAAATCAAGTGAATCACCAACACTATCACCTACTAGCCCAAACAGATTAGGGAAAGAATCATCAGAGAAAAATTAACTCAAATAAGAAAGCTTTAGGAGGATAGCAATACGAAAGCTAATACAAATTATCTAGAACAGCAACTCCTTGAGTCAATTTGGCATCACAGTGTAGCAACTCCATTAAAGACCATAATATAGGTAGCATAACATTAAATAAAAACTATAATTTCATTGCTATAATTCATTGAATGCAGCAAAAATTAAAAAAATTTCCACCAAGATAACACACAACATTATTAAGAGTGTGGATCATGTGCCACGTGAGATGAAACGGAATGCAGAACATCCCTTGTTGGAAATGTGGTGCGGTCAGAATATGCTTTTCCTAATCATGTAGGGAAAACTAAATCATAACAAAGGGATTTCATGACACACTAAAATCAGGAACTTTTTGATTAAATATATTATTAGACATAAATCTCATTGAAGGTGATCTCATGAATGTACTAGGACAATTTCCATATAGGAAAATTGGAAGCATTGATTGAGTGCTTTGGATCACTAGAATGCCACAAACTGGAATGCTCATTCCAAATTATGCATTTTACAAGGAGATACCCGGTATCTTAAGAAGAGTCTTCTTTTTACTTTTGGGATATTAAGTATGATAGATAATGATGAGTGCATAAGAATACGCTCACTGGTAACATATTTCAACAAAGCCTCACTTTCAGACCTAGCATTTAGGTTGCTCCCCATTTCCTCCCCATTCTAGATGAAGGATCAAATTCCAGAAATATGACTAGTTGGTAAAGCTCCAAGGGAATAAGTCCTATAGGGTAGGCAACACTAAATGGTCAAGCTCCAAGGCAGTAGTATCTCAAATTATTTTTGTGGCCTCCATTTTCTTTTGGCAGATATATTCATGGCTCTCCTAAGTCCTATTGTCACTTTCATTGAGATCCTCTTCTGGTGCACATCACCACCTAAAGTCTATGTATACGTGCTCCCACTGTGAGTTCGCTGATATTGCTTTTGTAGAAAATGAGATCATTCGTTATCATGTGTTTTTTCATTGTGAAATGATATGAAAGCTATCACCGTGTCTCTTCCTAATATTTGCCTACATTTGGACATGCCTCATTTCTGGTGGAAGATAAAAGCACATTTACAAGACTCTTAAAACTAGACCACTTGCTAGTAGGTGAGGCAAAGTAACTAAACCAAATGTTGGAAGAAAGAGAGATCCAAGCATTCTTTCCTCATAGAAATTACAGAAATTATTCAAGAAAAGTAGTGGTTTCATATAATATGATCAACCAGAGCATATTAGACCAATAGTTCTGATATAAGGAATCAGAATAAACTGCTACCTTGGAAATTCAATCTAAAATAAAGGGGAAAAGGATCCAAGCACATGCCTGAACCACCTAATTTCCATCTTATATAATGAAGAGCAAGCGAGGAGTCAAAAGATATAAACAATTCTACTTTTCAATAGTTTGATGTTTTGAGAGGAAGTGTTTCATGTTAAATAAAAGTCAAATGTGAGTGTTGAGAAATTCTTGAGAAATTAATAAAAAGTGAAAAGTATGGACAACTTGTATTCTAAAGGACAATCTAAACCAAAAAAAGAGTAAGGACAACTTGCCCAGATTTCTTGCAATTAATTTCTTTGGTACTCGACAGACATAAAAGAGAAAGTGATTTAACACCTTACCTTGATTGCCACGACGAATTTCCATATGAGTATGATCCGCACGGGACTTTCTATCTGCATGATCAGAAGGAAAAGATCAATCCTTACGTCCTTTGATTAATACAAACAAGGTGATGGCTTTAAATGTAGTACCACAATAGGAGAACAAGTTATGCTGTGACATATATGATGCTATATCTTGTGTCTCTTCTACTCTTTTTCTTTTTCTCCTCATCATGACTTTCTCTCTTGAGAGTTGACCAGAAAATGCACATGACTTGGCATTAAAATCCTGCGATTCTGGTCTTTCAAAAGTAAGTTCCTTCTTTTGCTTGTGCTCTTCCAGTTTCCTATCATACTTTTGTGCTTGGGAGTTCAACTGATTAATCCGCAGTTCTATCCATTTACATCGCCACCTAAGAGGCTCTATAAACCTTCTCCAGTGATCCGTCAGCTTTCTCCTGGAAAGGGTGACAAGAATAAAGATGAATGCATTAGTCAGACACTTACTGAAAGTGAAAACAACTATACCCTAAGCAGTATGCTATGTTCCTTCTATGAATTAATACTGTGAGACGTCACTATCAATTACGTTTCTACCGCTTTATTTCATATAAAATAAGGGAGTTTCTAACCCTTTATTTCATATAAAGTAAGGGAATCACCGACAGCCTGTAAATGTTAAAAATCTCCCACTATGCATTTAAGTAATCAGCACATGGTGTACACTAACACTATGTATGGACAAGGAAGGGATGAAGGGGGGACGAAAGTTTAGCTGGAAAACAGGAACTGTGTTAAGGAGATGAGAAAAAAAAAAGGAATTTGTGCATTCTCTCCCCTACTTTTCCTCTCCCCCTCCTCCCAAGCACAGCATAAACAATATGATGAACTGCCTTGTCATTTTAAGTTTAGCCACAGAACAAGAAAATACACAAAGGCCTTATCCTAAGAAGCATTCTCTGGATATTCATGTACAAACCAGATACAATCAGAGCCCCCATGCGAAATATCACATTTTTGTCTTTTATCCAACAACCTATCACTATGGGAATGCTTGAGGAAAATCACCTTCTATAGGCCTCGTATGTATAACTAATGAGCTTTAAGAAATCATATTGATTTTCTTAAGCACATGGAAATATCACATTGTTGTCTTTTATCCAATGACCTATCACTATAGGAATGCTTGAGGAAAATCACCTTCTACAGGCCTCATACATATAACTAATGAGCTTTAAGAAATCATATTAGAGGAAAGCATAATTTTCTTGAAGGATAATTCACATGATCTCCTCTTCTTCAGGAGTGGCATCAAGGCAGCTTATCCTATTTTCACAAGCAATTCTTTTCCTATCTAGTCCTCTTCATTCAAATGACAGGACTAAAGGCCCTCCTAACTGAAATCAACTTGTTTCACAGCTACAGGATGCGCTATAGGGAGACTTTCTCTAGATCTAGGCATGAAAGCAAACAATATCAACAACAATACACCAACTTGCCTTCTATCATTACCATACTTTCAGTTTCCAGTCAAAGAATCAAGTAAAGAATACAAGAGCTATCCATCTTCACTAATAGAATAATGTACTTCCTGGTTATCCAAGTTAAAGGAATCGATAAGCTTCAAAGCGATCATTCTCAGATAGCAAGAACTCTGTGGCATCCTAACTTCTCAGAAATAAAGATGAATATGAAGTTCAACAAATAAAACCAACATATCAGGACAATATATTCCATTCCAATACTACAATCAGATAATATCAGTTTCTGCTATCCTAAAATGAACTTAAATCTAAGCCAGGTAAAACAAGTCAAGAGTGGGTCTATGTTGCCAACTAGCCTGGATATCATCCCCCCTATGAGTGGCTAATCTAGACTATAGTTACTGCATAAAGGCTATAATGTCAACCAACCCAAGCCCAATAGTAGCAGATTCGCGAAACAAATATCTGCAAAAGATTGAAGCATTGAAAGCAGATACATCAAGTGACAAACAAGCTTCATGCAGGGCATCTACTCGGGTTTCAGGGGGATTGGGACTGATGGGCTTTGAAAAAGTAAAGTAAAACCAAGTAAAGTAGATGATTATGCATGTTTGTCTAGCTCGAATTATAAATCCAAGTACAGGGGAAAAAGATAATAAACCATGTTTGTCTAGCTCGAATTATAAATCCCAAAGGGTTTTGAAGAAGTACAGTAAATGATTATGCATTTCAATAAAAAAGATGAAGGGTCACGGCAAATAACAAGGGAATCTAATCACAAGAAGAGCCCACAGAATAATCAACAAGCATCCAAGTCCCTTCAGAGATTCAGTATGCAGTACCTTGTTAGATAGAGTTCACTCTGTCCAGTATAACAAAATCCTGGCATATCGTGACCAAGATACTGTGAATCAACTTCACCATCACTCATAGCTAAATTATTCTCAGAGCCAGATGATGTATCACCGAATGAACTAGAATATTCAGTCGTATCCCCTTGGCCACCTTCAAATGGGCCTTCTTTGGTCAGATTTTTGCGATCAATTATATCAACATCGGAATTCCCGTCCCCATCAGGCATCTTGCCATCGTGCAAACCCTCCACGCCGAACCTGCCGTCCTGGCAGTTACTCAAACAGCACACCGCTTTAGCTTTGGGATCTTGGAGAACGGCAGTCCCGTTCTCCTTGCCGACCGACGCATTGGCCGGCGCATCCTCCGATCCACCACTGCCCATCAGAACCTCCGATTGGACTCGGACTTCTATGTCAGGACCCATGTCGCCCATGATCAAGTCAGCCGCTCTAGCGATCCCCCGCTCGTCCCTGCACACAATTCAGCATCTAAAATTACGAATCATGCCGCAATCAAGAATCCCCAAGGAACCAAGAAATTGCGGCAGCTCCTCCGCTAGCCCAAACCCCCCCACCCCCGCCCCCGCCCTTCCCCAAACTCTACAACCTCTACTACAACGAAGAAAACCCATGAAGCCGAATTGATAATAAAACCAAATCAAAAAAAAAAAAAAAAAAAAAAAAAAAGAACTAATCGAAGAACCACGATGGTCATTCACGGCATGGTTCCCGCGGGAACAGACCCATCATTCCCCGCGAACAGACATCGCCGAGCGACGCCGCACATTCGAAAGGAAATCGCGGAGGGAACAAAACCCAGAAGCCAGAAAACGCGAAGCATCAACGGGGAAAGAGAGAACCAGCAGGCAACCGCCAAATCCGCAGAACCCACCATGAAAAAAACCAAGAAGGGAAGCAATCAAGAAAGAACAGAAGAAACCCTAGAACGGAAACGGGTAAGGGGAGGAGAGAGAGAGGTTACTCGGGCTAGCCATGGTCGTCTCCTCCTTCGAATCGGTGCGCCGGATGAGCTCCCAGTACCGCACGACTCGTCAGCATCCAACGAGCGAAGCGCAGAAGAGAGAGAAAGAGAGAGAGAGAGAGAGGGTCAAAATGGCGTCGCGCTTCTGAGCTGGCGGTGGGGGAATTTTATATATATAAAATAGAAAAAGGGCGGATTAAAAAATGTGGTTTCGACGTGGCGGGAGCTGATTTGCCATGAGGCGATGGCGTGTGTGTCAAGCTTGCGCCGGCGCATCGTCGTCAGTTTGCGCGGTACGGACGACCAAGATTTTGGAGGAGGGGATTCTGTTGGGAGGTGAAAGGGGGCTTTGGCTTTGGTTTTGTTTTTGGTTTTGATTTGAAGATATTCATTCGAGAAATTTTCTTTTTAATTTCCAAAACTTGTCCTTTTTTTATTTTTAATAAACTTGGTGCGCAAGCATTGGGATTTCATTGGTTGTGGGGCCCTTTGTTTATCTGCCTATTTATTATGATATTCTTTCTTATAACCCGATACTGAACCTTTTAACTCGGCTAATTACTATCATTTTCTATTACGTGCATTTGCTTCATTTATGAGATGAACTCTTTTCTTTTTTGTTAAATGAAAGAGGATACTGAAAGTGTCAGCGAATTATGAATCACGTGCCGAAAAAATACTCAATATAAAGCCATGGATTTAGCTTGCACGTGCCACCGCGGTTAGACAAGCCCGCCATTTTTTGCTCCACAATGATGGGAGCGGAGAGCTTCAAAGCCGACGATACACCTAAGTCCCGGACTCATAATTTGCAATAACCCAAATATTTGGAGATAGAGAATATGGATCGAGAAGTCATACCTATGATCTTCTCCTTGCAGATCCAATCCACAACTAGCTCACTCAACCGGTACTGTAGTAGCCTAGCAAACTCAAAAATGGTTTTGGGTGAAATGATTGCGATTGTTGCAAGAGTTAGTTTGTACTAATTTGGTCATTCCATTCTATAAACCCTAATCTAATTGTAATTTCCATAAATATTGAAGAGATACAGAAGATGTGAACAACCTTTTTTTTTAGACTTACAAGCTCACCATATGTGCCATGTCGGTGTCGATTAAGCATTAATTCACTTTGAAAATCGGGAAAAAGAGTGGATGAAAACCTTTTGGTTAAAGTGGATATTTTGAAATGATAGTTCTTTTAAAGGGTTTTGGGGACGTCGACACGTTGATCCAAATTCCATTTCTTTGCCAATCCCTTTGTTTAAAAATCAGAAGAAAGATCGAATTTTTAGTACGCACCTCGACTTCATTGATGCACTTCAAGATGTAAACACAATTAACTGAATGAGAGAGAGAGAGAGAGAGAGAGAGAGAGAGAGAGAGAGAGAGAGAGAGAGAGAGAGAGAGAGAGAGGCCAATGACAAACCTTCAATGCCAAGAATCGATGAGAACCGAGTGAAAACTAGAAAAGAGCAATTGACAATTCTCTCGTACCAAACAAATTTTCAAGGATGGAATATCAAGAGAAGACCGTAGGGTTTGGCCAAATTCCAACAAATCTTCTATAGCCAATCTGGGGTTGGTAGAAGTACTCGAGCCTAATTAAAGATGGTGCCCTTAATTCTTCTTCTTTTTTTTTTTTTTCATTTGAAATCGATCATATTCACTGCTACGTCGGAAAAAAAAACAACCCAAACGATTACTACTATATCGGATGGGTTTTGCTTAATTCGGGCGAGTCTAATTCGGAAAATAATTCTATGTTAGGTCTATATTCGTTAATAAAATAAATAAATAGTGTGTTTTTTAGGGAAATTAAAACCTTCACAATGAAGGCAATGGTGGTAGGTAATGTCATGAAGTTAATTCCCTTCTCTCTTTGATATTTCGAGATTTCTTTCTCGATTAGTGATGAATTTGTTTGTGGAGGCAAAGAGTTAATTGGATTATTGTTTCTTTACCTACCTTATAATCCAGTTTTCCAATTGGTTTTTTCTTCTTTTTTGCCGAAATGTCGTTGTCTAGCTCGCTAATAAGGTCGGAACACTGTCTTTCATGGTCAACCCTGATTTAGGAAAATGGCATGCTTGCACGTTTTAGGGGACAAAATGCCAAAATTGTTGGGAAAATCCAGGAAACGTTTGGTAGGCTAAATCAACATGCCATTAATAACCTCCACAGTAAAGGCAATGGTATTAGGTGAGGTTATGCATTTTCATTGTGCTTCAGATTATTTGAAGGCGGCAAAATTCCCAAACAAGAGAGATAAATTGATTCATTTCTCCTTTGAAATTTCAAGATGTCTTTCTTGATTAGTCCTCTAATATGGATCATGAGGACAAGGGTGAATGGATCATAAAATTTACCTACTGTTGACACACAAAAAATGACAAGTATTTTGTTAATAATTTTGAATGCAATCGATAAAGAGATAACCAACAAGGAAGCAACGATATCATAGCTGTCAAGTAGTGGAGTCGGTAATATCAAATGCAATTGTCAAAAAGGTAATAGTTAAGTCAGTGTAGTCGATGTAACCATCAAGTAATAGTTGGTGTAGTAGAATTAATATAACCGTCAAGTGACTATTAGTAGTAAAGTTCATGTAACTGTCAAGAAAATCAATGTATCTTATATGTAATTGTCGCTTGTGGGCTACAAATGGCCCAAATATACTCTTTATAACCCTCATTACAAAACTCAACATTCTTTTGCGAATTTATACTTATCTTTACTTTTTCATAATTTATATTACCGGGCATATCATTTACTAATAAAGGACCTTCGAAACCTTTGTCAATTTACTCTAATCCATATTCTAAAAGGTATTTCATCGTCGAGTTTTCAATGAAATATATTTTTGGCATGCCTAACGAGACACATAGTGTTGATTGAAGGAGATTACGATAGCAAGAAGCTGACAGAGTCCAACAGTACTCTTGGCAACAACAACCCATTATCATAAACTAATAATGAGGCTACCACGCATCCTAAGTTCTTAGCCACCGAAAGAGTGGCAAAGGGTAATTGATTGGGAGATGTTGATCTTCCAGGGCATCTTAGTAAAGAACCGTTGGGAGAAGTTGCACAAAATCGTAGTGTGATGCTGGCTATGAGATGGTTGCCCGAAGAACAACAAAATCATAAAGCTTATTGCATCGTAAGTCACATATTAGGTGCGATCAAGCTATTAATCATCAACCCTGTGAATGATGCTCTAAGTGCCCAGGCGAAGCCTCCACCAATTCTAGCACCCGACCCTAAGTCCACAGTATCCATACCTGTTTTATTGAAGCAATTTAATAATGTTAAAGGAAGACTGCAGCTGTAACTTTTCTGACAATAAGGAAATCAGAAGTGGATTTGTCATGAGGGACCTACAAACTCAAGCAGGGACTGACCACGTTCGTTCACATGGTGGCTACTCTTTCTCCCGCTAATTATCTCTAGCGCGAGAATTGCGGAGCTTCAAACATCTAACATCATTGGAATGACTCCTCTCATTGCATACTTAGAAGTCATGTGTCCACTATTTTCGCATAGGGAAAGATGTGATTAGCATAAAATTCGTTACGGGTTCATTGAGCAAATAAGAAAAGACGTAGCAGCGACATACAATGTTCCTGTAGATCTGTTGGTGTCTGCCTTGATTTGGTCGCCCACGATAATCTCACCGGCCCAAAGTCAAATATCTTCATGTTCATGCCATCATCGAGAAGGAAGTTGCTAGTCTTGAGATCCCTGTGGATGATTTCGACGTGAGAATCAATGTGTAAGTACATAAGCCCTTTTTCCTCACGCGGAGCTTCTTTTTGGTTACTTTACTTATGAGAAATGATTATCTGATAGTTTTAATGTATTGTGAGAATAACAGTTTATTCCGAATCATAAAAAATCAATTCACAAATAATTATAAATTGTTGTGGAACTTACTTTTTCAAAAATTCGTCACTCACAATAAAGTGTACCCAAAGACTGTTATGCTAACAAAACCCTTTACTTATTTCCTCTTTTGATTCTCACGTGCCCCTTTCCTGTCTGAAGGTGCCAAGAGGGAGAAAGAAGGCAAGACTCATGTTTAGTAACGGTTTGTGTCCATCATGTAATTCATTAGATTTCCCTTGATAGTTCACAAGAATATGCACGAGAGAAATAGAGCTATACCTATACGTTAAGTAATACAATTAGAAAATTATAACATCTAAACTCCATGCAAATATTGTGCAATTATCGTGCATGTGATGTGCATGAAAGAATTTTGAGCGAAAAATTTAGGTATACACGTCCAAAGAACCCAATCAAATCATTCGATGTGTTGTTCAACCACTAGGGCTGCAAACAATTTGAAGTCAATACAATTTGATCACTATAATGGGTGATGCAGGCATCGGTCAAAGCGATCCGACAGTACTAGGTACATCATTTATGTGAAGGCAGATATTTATAATGAGAATGTTGAAGCTGGATCAAAACTGGAGAACATTATGTTCGTCACGATATATTGGTAAGATCATAATCACCGGAAGCAAAACGGTTGGTGGAGGCTTTACCACTTTCAATGTGGCAACTTAATATCATCTAAGCTACTTATTATCTTCTTTATTATATTCTCATCTAATACCAAAGAAAACGTATTAGGAAATTTACTCGATGAATTTAAGCTTTCTAGAGTATTTATGTCGCGCACTATAATGATACAAATTGTGGACGAATTAGGATTTTTGACAGTTGTAGAAAACTAATCCTATAATTCAATCATAGTTTTGGACATTAATTAGGTCAAACATGAAGGGGACGAACATAAGTTTGCTTGTCTTCCAGGAATACACAACATCAACCCTTCTGGCAATTTAGATTGTATTTCTAATAATCTTTCTCATCTCGAATTTCAAGTGTAGTTGGTGACGATTTCATTGCACAAGATATCACTTTTTGTAACACTGTGAGTGTAACAAATCACCAAGTCGTTGTTTTATGCTCTGACTCTGATCTCTCGATGTTTTATAAATGTGGCTTTGAAAGTTATCAAGACATTCTCTATGTCAATTTAGAGCCTGATGAACAGTGATTGAAACAAGGCAATGGCTAAAAGAACCATTGACCCAGGGCATCAACTCAAATTAAACAATCAAAAATAAATCCTAATGCTCAGCATAGTAGAAAACTTGCTCAGGTGGCGCCTAAGTGGCAGCCTTCTTTGTGAAAAAATACCATTCTTGCAACAAGGAGAACGCCATTGTAGCTATCTAGAGGTCTATGTATCTGCTTTAGAGGCAAATTTGTTCTTACATTTGAATATATTAGGAATAAAAAGTCAAGGAAATGTAACATAATTGTTGGGAAAATTGTCCAAAAAATTTTAAACTTATTGCACTTTTGTCAATTCAGTCCTAAACGTTTTCACCTTTGCCAATTAAGTCCTAAACATTTTCACTTTTGCTAATTAAGTCCTAAACATTTTCACTTTTATCAATTAAGTTCATCCAATCATTTTTAATCGAAATTTGCTAACGTGGACATCGACACCGACGTGAACAAAATTCATTAATTTTATTAATTTGTTTTTTATTTTTCAATTATTTTTATGTTTTTAATTTCTTTTTTCTTTTTCTCTATTTTTTTTTATTTCTTCCCCTTTTTTTTCCTTTGGCCAATCACCCAACCTCCAGCGACTGGCAAGAGGCCACAATTGGCAAAGGTCAGCCTCGCTAGGATCTGGCGAGGGGCAACCTCGCTGGCCTCAGGCGAGGCTTGCCCTCGTTAGAGGCTAGCAAGGCTTGCTCTCGCTAGGGGCCAGCGAGATCGGTGAGGGCGACCTTGCTTGAGGCCCATGTGGCTAACCCTCACTAGTTGTGGCCTCTCGCCGCTCACTAAAGGCTGGGTGACTAGCCAGAAATAGAAAGGGAAAAAGGAAAAAAAAATTAAATATATAAAAAATTTAAAAATTCAAAAAATAATAAAAAATAATAAATTTTGTCCACATCAATGCCAATCGTGTCATACACAAGATAGTTGCTAACCATGTTAATAAATTCCGCCAAAATTGGTTGGATAAACTCAATTGGTAAAATGTTGAAAGATTTAGATTTCAATTGGTAAAATTGAAAAATTTAAGATTGAATTGGCAAAAGTGCAAAAGTTTATGACTTTTTGGACAATTTTCCCCATAATTGTCTAACCCTGAATCCAATGAGTTACTAAATAATATAAGTACCAAGAACTGTGACCTGAATCTTTTGTCTGTCAAGCCAAGTGCTTGAGCCAGCAGCCAGGGACCATAGCCTAACACTAACCTTGCCAGCAGATACGGGGCTCCATCACTTGTGGGGCAGACCAATATGGCTTACGATAGTCCCTCGAGGCTTCGACATATGTAAGTGTGTGTATGTCCACAAATATACATATGCCTTGTATCATGAGGGGTCTTTGGCGTATAAACTAGTAGTTATTCGAGACAAATATGCTGTCTCACAATGCATAGCCCTTCCATTGGCCTTTCAAAAGGACGGCCTTTTCAGGGTCTAGAAATTATTCATCCGTAGCATAAGGATCTCACGTCTTAGAAGTTTTCTTATCCTTATAATTCATAAAGCGGTAAGTGGAGAGCATATTTACAAAAACAACTTATCTTATTGAACTAATGGTATAACCCTAAATTTGTAATAATCTTAATGGGGAGTCTGGACACCTAGAGTATCAAAACTTAGCACGAAGATACTTGAGTGTCAAAAGTTTGAAAATGTACACTTAAGTATCAAAATTTAAGCAAAATTGATAGTTAAGTGTCAATCGTGAGAAAATCCGACCAAAATACTGACATAGTGTTTTTCCAACAAGACAAATGTAAAACAACTTCATTTTCCACGCTAATGTAGAAAGAAAAGCAAAAAACAATGTCATTTTGCCTCATATTTGAATTTTAATATAAATATTAATAAAAATAAAATTTATAATTAAATCTAATATCTAAATTTAAAAAAAATGAAGAAGAAGAAGAAGAGAGAGAAGCATATTGCAGAATGCGAGGGCTATGCAAGCCCTCACTGTCACCTCCCCACTGTCACCGGAAGCCTGGCTAGGTAAGGGTTTGCAAGCCCTTGCCACCGGTCAGCTAGGATAGTCAACCTTTGGCTAGGGCCTAGCAACCCCGGCTGATCCTCCCCCTTGCTAGTGACGATGGGGAGGTGGTGATGAGGGTTTGCACAACCCTTGCATTTTACAATATGCTTCTCCATTTTTTAAAATAATTTAATTTAATTAATATTTATTTTGAAATATAAAAAAGATGCAAAACAACGTCGTTTTAGCTCTTCTTTATTGACTCAACTTTCCAACGAGTCATGTAGGTGAATTATATTACTAAAAAATTACCACGTAGGATTTATGACCGGGGTTGCCGGACTTGGTACTCAAATGTTCCAATTTTTAGAAAAAAGGACACTTAAGTATAGATTTCGTAATTTTTTGTACTTAAGTATCTCCTGTGCCAAGTTTTGGCACTTGCATTGTTCTTTTATTCTTTTGTCAATTATAATGTGTGCTTACCTTATTCTCTGGTTGTCCGATTTTTTATTTTATTTTTATTTTTCGAAATTCAGCTGTCTAATTCACCAACAAGATTGGAACATTCTCTCTTATTATCGACCATGATTTCATAATGACATGCATGCACCTTTTAAGAAAAACCCTAAAAATATTGGGGAAACTCTCTAAAAATTTGGCCAAGCCATGGATTGATAAGAATGATATAACTCGGTGGCTCGAATAGTATGGAAATATTAGTCTATTAATTTGAAAATAACAGATACATTAATGTGGAGATTTAAGGAAATATTAACGGACGAATAATGTCAAGCGTGGATCTTAAGATTATGGTTATTTGACAGACTTACCAAAATAGCGATGTAGATTTATATAACACCGGTCCTCTCTTTTCCTAACAAGCACACAGAAATTCCATCTATTCGTGAGATTAGGAAAACGGATTAGCACGAGAAATCCGGTTTTCTTCCCGATTCGACAGTGGCGTCATCTTTTGCACATTTAGGTATGTTTTTATTTTCATCAAATGATCAGTTTTCAAGATCTAAAATTTTATGTATGCTGATGGGATGATTCTAACAAAATCTTCAATAGCTAAGCCGGGGTTAGGAGTGTATCTGAGCCTAAATAAAGCTGGTGGTACTAAAACTCTTTGCTTTCCATGAAAAGATATTGATCATATTCATTGCCTGGTCGGGAAAATCGACCCAGAATATTACTACTATGTCGCAATGCGTTTGCTTGTCTAATATGGCGAATCTAATTTGGTGGGGAAAAATGAAAACTCCAATTCATGGAATTTTTTTTCGTGTGTTTTACTAAGGAGGAGAAGAAATAGCTAAACTAGAGAGATAATATATTCCTTTCTCTCTGTATTATTTCAAGAATTCTTTCTTTTCTAGTGCTAAATAGGGTTGTTAAAAAAAATTAAAGAAATTATAGATGTGTGTCTACCTGATAAGCCAGTTGTCCAATTCCGCAAGAAGGATAGAAGGTTCTTTTTGCATCGCTGATGACGTGCATGCGTTTCTTTTTCACTTTCGCCACAATTACAAATATGCACATTTTGTTTACAGAACAAGTAGCTCTTTCCAAAATTTATTATTTGAAAATTTTAAGTTAATAGAATATTTTTTTCTCTAAGACTATGTTTGTCTTGTGGAAAAAAAATGATTGAAAAATGTTTTCCTAGTAATAATTGCTTGTACCATTTGAAATAATTAATTGATAAAAATACAAAAAATAAAAATTGTGTTTAGTTACCAACGATAAATTATGTCTAAATATTTTTATGAACAATAGTAATACTCATTATTTATTAATTTTTGTAAGTGACATGAGATCATTTTTTTCATTTTGCATGAAATAAGCGTTTGTTTGGTAAAAAAACTTCATGATAAAGAAAAATACATTTCAAGAAATCATTTTCTAGCAAAATAGTTAGTTTTCCTTTATTAGGTGATATGTTATCAAAAACATTTTTGGGTATTTGGATCCTATTTTGACTTTATATCGGGCCCATAAAATTCATATTTTTAAATCATTTTTATTTTTGAGTTTATTTTATTTTAATTCTTTTTTTTTTCTTTTTCTTTTTCTTTTTCTTTTTTACTTTTTCCCTTTTCTTTTCTTTCCTTTTCTCTTTCCTTCTTCCTCTCTTGATCGCCAAGCCTCAGAACAACCACGAGCAAGCTTCATCTCATGAGATTGGGTGAGCCATAAGCTCGCGGCCTTAGTAGAGTCCAAACTCACCAAGATTGGCCAAGCCTTGAGCTCATCAACCTTGACTGAGCCCGAGCTCACCAAGATTAATTGAGCTGCAAGCCCACTTGGATTGGCCGAGCCTCAAGCTCGCTGGCCCACATCATGGCTAATCATCGGGTTGCTAACCATCACCAAGCCATGCAATTGGCAGAAGGAAGGAGGAGGAAGAAGGCAAAAAGGGAAAGAAAAAAATAATAAAACTAAAAAAGTTCTAATATTTAAAAATAATAATAATTAAAATTTTGAATTTTCATAAAAAAATTTGTAAGAATAAACATTTCATTAACCAAGGACCCCAAGACTAGAAAAATATTTCGGAAAATGTTTTTCAGTTACTTTCAAATAGGAGATCTTTCCCTAAATTTAAGTCTTGTTAGAAAAATAATTTCTGTTGAATTCATTTTTTAAGCAAAGTAAATGTCGGAAAATGTTTTTCTAGAGAATATTTTCTGTCAAACAAACCAACCCTTAAATTTATTTCCAGGACTCCGTGTAATTTGATATCCGATGCACGGACCGTGATGCACGGCATAAATTACTGAAAAATAATTTGTGGATGAAGGATGGATTAGTCAAATACCAATATAGAAAAGAGATGCTTTCCACGCGTAGCTCATCTATTTATCCGCTTAACAATCAACATTGTTATATTTGTCCTTTTGTCCTGCCAGGATCGACGCATCGACTTTCGTTGGATTCTTGTCATGCTCTTTGGAAACTCGGATTCAGTTCCCATAAAAAGTCCAACTTCATGCGGAACTTGTCCCCAGGATGGTCCCTTTTCATTCCTGGGCGTCGGTGGAATCGCTGGGGATGGAGCACGGCACGAACGCTTTTTGCTTGTTTCATGGCAAGAACCGCGGATGGATCGAGAGCTGCCTTCTAGCATGTCGAGGCCATGTTCATACCAGAAGTGCGGAACTTGAATTTACCATTGATGAAGTCCCTGGATAGAACTGACCCCGTCGCAATGTTGCTCTTCCGAACCGGCTTTCATTTGGGATTCTTTTACATTCGTGAGGCGCAAGAGCGATGTCCTGTTCGCCTTACCCACTCGACTAATTGCCTGACTCGAGCTTTACCCAGGAACTATCGAATAGCGAAAAGAGAAGGAAAGAAGATGGGCGAGGCAATTGCTCACGGGCAAAATCTGGCTAGACCATCGAAAGGAGGGGAAGGAAGAGGTTCCATAGGTTTGGACGAAGTTCTTGCGCCAAAGAAAAGGAACACTTTGTCTCGTCTTTGAAACAATTATTCGAAACAATAGATGAGAAAACACAAAGAGGAGCGGAAGAACTTTAGCATGTATTGCGATAGCCAAGCTGAGGACGGTGGTCGTCAGCCACTGGATGGATTACAGCTGATTCCGCCACAAACGATTTGAAGAAGTACAAACGCCTAAGAAAAGGAACATTTCTACTAAACAGAAGGACCAGTATGGTTAAAATCGCAAGCACTACATACTGTAGGCAGAAGAATTGGAAATGAAGCATGTTGAAACAAGGCAAAAAGGAATGTTGAGGAAATTGCTATGAAATGCATATATAAATACACCTGGTTAGATGACTTCCACAGCAGCATAAATTTTTAGTCTTTATCTATAATCGTCTTCACTGAAGTCTACGCTTAAGGATCCGATGGATGCCATCTTTTGACGCCTAATCTGTTCCCTAAACTTGGCGATGAACTCACCAGCCTTCTTATCAACCTCATTAGTGTCGGTTCCCGCATCACTGAGACAGTCGGACACAGCTTCTTTATCCAATCTCCTTTGGGGATTTTCAGCCTCAGCCATCCACTCCCCGCCGGAGTTCACACGTTTGTTGTCATGATGATTCGTTTCGCCATTTGCACAATCAGCAAACTCTTGCTGCAAAACAGGACTGGAATTTCCCAGACTCGGTTGACCCGCACTACTGAAGGAGCTATGAGAACCTTCAGTTTTGTTCCCTTCCTTTCTCATACCAAAATGGTCTGTCTTTTCATGCTTCATTCCCATCTTGTCATCTATGAACTTTCGACAGGCCTCTTCAAATTGATCAACTGTTTCTGTTTGTCTGCATGCTCTGAATGTTCTGACTGATTTTCCTCTCGGCGTACCTTTGATGTTCTTCTCGCGTGATTTGACATCTAACTTCAGAGAACCCTGAGGCAACCCTCTTCTATGCGATAAATTCTCTCTGCTGATGCACCCTGGGTCCTCCCGATCATCCTTCAGTTTTCTCTGGCCATCCCCATCAAGAAAAGTATCGATACTGGTATAGCTACGACAATGAGATCCACGAGGCGGAAGTTTATTACCCAAGAATTCCTCCTGACTAGTCTTCTCGCTCAGATCCATCTGCTCATCGTTTAACTTTTCGATACTAGTATAGCTACGAGATTGAGATCCAAGCGGTGGAAGTTTACCACCTGAGAATTCCTGATATCTCTTCTCGCTGAAAGCCATCGGCTCATCATTGAATTGTTCGATACTAGTATAGCTACGGGAATGAGATCCACGTGGTGGAAGTTTATGACCCAAGAATTCCTCCTGACTTCTCTTCTCGCTCAGATCCATCTGCTCGTTGTTTAACTTTTCGTTACTAGTATAGCTACGAGAATGAGATCCAAGCGGTGGAAGTTTATCACCCGAGAATTCCTGATATCTCTTCTCGCTGAAATCCATCTGCTCATCATTGAATTTTTCGATACTAGTATAGCTACGGGAATGAGATCCACGCGGTGGAAGTTTATGACCCGAGAATTCCTGACTTCTCTTCTCACTCAAATCCATCCGGTCATCATTTAACTTTTCGAGCAGAATCTTCTCATTTCTCTGAGAATGAGACATGTCTGGTGACACTTTCCTGTTCATCGAAGATGAATAGAACGTGCTTTTGCTGTCAAGCGAATTATGTATCACATTTTCACCGTAATCATCTTTATCTGTCAAGTTTCTCCCCACACCCTTCTCATAGCCAGACACATCAAACGGACTGCAAGCATCAAGTGGTGAAGCGGCATGTGAAGAAGGGAACTGGTCCTTCTTGTTCCAAGGGTCCTCCACTTTTGGCAGGTCCGAAGAAGCGGAATGCAAGGGGGAGAGCTTGTCAGGTGAGGAGGAAGATGATGCTGAACCTGTATGCGAACTTAAAGACCCATTGGACTTAAGAGACCTCGATCTGTGATGCCTAAATCGAGATTCCTCAGCTGATATATGCCTAGCATGTCGTCTCTTCCCGCCATTACCGAAACTCTCTCTAACCACCATCCTCTCGAACCTCGGCTGCCCCGGTATTGCTGAATCCGGAGGCACAGCCATGGTTTCGTCCAACTTCTTCTCCAAATTAACCGGACCCACATCACCAAAATCCCCATTGATATGGCCATCGGAGCTAATTGAAGAGTGACTGGAACCATTACCGAAACTCTCTCTAACCCCCATCCTAGATCGAGATTCCTCAGCTGAGATATGCCTAGCATGTCGGTTCTTCCTGCCATTACCAAAACTCTCTCTAACCCCCATTCTCTCGAACCTCGGCTGCCCCGGTATTGTCGAATCCAGAGGCACAGCCGTGGTTTCGTCCAACTTCTTCTCCAAATTAACCGGACCCACATTACCAAAATCCCCATTGATATGGCCATCAGAGCTAATCGAAGAGTGACCGGCACCAGAAACAGGAACAGATCCACCTCCATTTCTCAATTTCCGCCTACTCGGCTCCCCAGTCCGTGATCTAAGGCTCCTAACAGGCAATCCCAAGGGCTTGCAATATTCATCACCAAGATTAAAATTTGGTTGAGCCACCACAACCATGGGCTCAACCGGAAAACACTGAGAACTCCAGCTACTAACCACAGCATCACCATTTTCAGAGCTCAAAGATCTAGACTTTAACTGTTCCTCACTAGCAAAATCAGTCTCTTCACCGAGAGCAACCTTGGACTCACCTTGCGAGTACTGGGCAGCGTCCCATATCCACGCCTCCTGCGCCGGCCTCTGGATCTTCCCGTCGGGCCCGCACGAGAGCTCGTACCCGTCTTCGAAGATCGACAGGAAGTCCCCCACCCGCGACGCGCTCCACGCCGCCGCCGCGGGGACGGGGGGCCGCTCGGCGCCCTCGGACCCGCCGTCCCCGCGGTTCCGGCGGCTGAACAGGCCGTACGACACGGCGAGGCCGATGAACAGGAGGTGGAGGAGCTCCCAGAACTCGGTGAACACCCGGTGGTCGAGGAAGGCGGGGGCCTGGGAGGGGAAGAAGGGGACGGCGACGAGGAGGAGGGCGACGAGGACGGCCTTAAAGACGGAGCGGGGGAGCGAGGACGCCGCCGCCGCCGCCGCCGCCGCAGCCGCCGCCGCAGCCGCCGCGGCGGGGGGCTTCTGGGCGGTGGGCGGGTGGAGGCTGCGGAGGGGGAGGCGGGGGTCGGCGTGGGAGGCGGGGCGGGTCGCCATTGTCGAGGGGGATGGAGGAAAGCTTCGAGCTTTGGAGCTCTGCAAGTAGGTGGTTGAGAAGAAGAAGAAGAAGAAGAAGGAAAAGGAGGAGGAGCAGTGGAGAAGGGGAAGTGGAGGTGGCGAAGGAAGGAAGACTTTGAAGCCAAGGCAAAGCAAAGAGACAAAAGGGGGGAGAGAGGGAGAGGGGCCACGTCCGTGAAAAGTGGTGGCAAGGACCGTTCGGTTTCAAAAGGGACCGACCTACCAAGCCTAAGGAGCAGCAGCATCATCATCATGGTGTTTTTGTTTTGCTTTTCGTGAGTTTTTGATCTGCGTTTTGGAGTGAAATTATCGACGAGGAAAGAGTGTGATCGAACGGAGTGCTGTGAGGTTCAAGAAATGGGGAAGTTAAAAGGGGAAAAGAAGGGCCAAGAGGGTAGAGAGAAAGAAAGTGTTGTTGTACTTAGCAAGGGGGAAAAAAGATCATTTTCTAATAAATTAGGCTGGCAAAATTTTCAGATTAAAAATGCGTATGGCAACAGTTCTGTTCTCAGAAATAATTTTTGTTTAAAAATGATTTTATCTATATCAATTCTTTGGATGAAATTTTTAGTAGAATAGCGCATTTGCTAAATGCACAAAATTTATATTTTCGGAATAGATTTGTGTTTGATACGACTTTCAATTTTTTTGTAATTTAAACTTTCTTTTGATTTTTTAATAGTTTTATTACATTTTTCTCTTTTTTTTTTTTTCCTTTAGCAAGTCACCAACCTTGGCCATAGTACCAGACAAGAGCTAGCAACCTCATCGTGGTTGGGCAAGGCTCCGGCGAGGTCACTAGCTTTCTTTTGGCCAATCGTCGGCCATCACCAAGGTCACGGGCAAAGCTCCGGCGAGGTCACTAGCTTTCTTTTGGCCTCGGCCATCACCAAAGCTAGGCTCCAGTAAGGTCACTAGCTCTCTTTTGGCCAATCGTCGGCCATCTCCAAGGTCAGCAAACAACTAGAGGAAGAAGAAAAGGAAAAATGAAAAGAAAATTACTTGATTCTTGAGTTGTTTTCAAGAATAAAGAAGCAACCTTTTTTTTTTTTTACTTAAGGCCTCTTTAATAATATACTAGATAATGTCTGATTTTATTCTTTTATTCCCCATAATTAAAAAAAAAAGAACAAAAATCTATTTAGTAACTTTTTTTATTCCCAATAATAGATTTAAAACAAAATCAATAAGTTAAAAAAAAAATTTGCTTCTTTACTCTCTGGAACATTTTCAAAATTAAGCATTTTCTCTCTTTTTTTTTACTTTTTTCTTTTCCTTTTCTTCTTCTTCTTCCGCTTGGTAGTCGTCAAAGCCTTAATAGACCCCAATGAGGCTTGAACTAATGAGGCTCAACCTTGCTAGCCCCAGTGAGATCTTTGGCCATCTTTGAGACCAGCAATCAACTAGAGAAAAAAGAAGAAGAAGAAGAGAAGAAAAGAGAGAAAAAAAATAAGGTTTAATTCTAAAGTTGTTCTCGAGAATAAAAAAAACAACTTCTTTTTTACTTCTTCATTATGTTTCAAATTTATTCCCGAAAACAAAAAAGTTACCAAATGGATTTATATTTTTTTTTTTTGTTTTGCATAATAAAGAATAAAATCAAACATCATTTGGTAACTATTGGCACGACATCAAATGAACCTTTATTAATCTTGTTCCAAATCTGTTCCTAAGAAAAAAAACATACACAAAAAAAGATTTTTATTCTTTTTCTATTTCGAAGAATTTTTTTTTAAAAAAAAAAAGGGAAATAGAAACATTATCAAGTGCGCCCTTAGTTTAGGTGCTAGGGATTTTTAAGGTACACCACCACAAATATTAATCATTTGGATGAAGAGATGAAAAGATCCTAATCAATGAGTTTAAGCCTGTTGCAATCAGTTGCCAATTTTCGAGTGATGTCGAATTTTTTATTAGGACTATAGAATTGAATCGGTTTTATCCAAGAACTAAATTAGGCTTCTCTGAAAACCAACCTAATTCCTAGTTTCAAGTGAAGATCTACCCAGGAATTGAACCAACCGAACCGGTTTTGAAACCAATTTCATGAAGCCTAAAAGTCCTACTTTTTCTCTTAACATCTTTTTCTACTCTTAATTTTTTTTGTTAACATGTCTCTCTCTCAACACTTATACTCTTGCTTACTAATTGTCGTAATTCAAAAACTACACAAATATACAACGTTATGGTATGTGTTATAACTATGCGTTCCAATCCTTTATCATAGTGAAATATTGTATAATTTTCCATTTTCTTTATGAGAATTTAGAGGTTTAATCAAACCAAGTCAAGTCAATGCACAACTAAGCTCAAGCTCAACTTGGCTCAAATATGCAAAGCTCAAAGTTCAACTTGAGCTCGATCGAGTATTAAATATACTATTCAAGCTTGTCTCGACTCTACTCAATCACAATCAACTTATAAAATTAAAAAAAAAAAAATTGGATGGACTTTATAAATTCAAATATTATGTAATTTTGATTATTACTATGTTTTTTTTCCTAAATATGTAAATCAAGTGATGAGAGCTTGATTAAGCTCAATTAGGTTCGTGAACTATCGAGTTGAGTTGATAAGATTGAGCTCGACTTAACAAATTAAGCGAGTTAGTCTCAACTAGCCATCGAATGGACGCCGAGATATTTGTGTATAACGTGACTCAATTGGATCTGCAGTTATGATGAAATTCAAGATAAGATAAAATTTATTATTTTATGTATTTAGCGCCTGCTTAAGACAGGATAGAGATAAAAATAAAAATGAAGTATTAGAGATTTTTACCATCTCCGTCTGTGAAATTTCTAATAAATTTATATTGATATGACATTTTAACCATATAATATATATGATATAATGTGAATATATCAAACTTTATTATTGCAATCACTAAGTAGTGGATTTAATATAGCAAAATCTCATAGATTTCATATTATATACTATCGGTCCTATTTTAATTAGAAATCCAAACGACCAAACGTAACTTAAGAGTACATACAATAAATTGCATTTCCTTATATTTAACACAACACTTTTACAAGTAAACTTTGTAAATGAATGATCAAATGAACTATTTCGAAACTTATGTTTAGTTTATTTTATTGAAAAATAATAATTTAGAAAATATTTCCAAAACAATGGTCACTATAACATTTACAAAAATAATTAAACCAAAACTATCTTCATCGTACATGAAAATATTCAAATATAAATTGTTATTAACGATAAAAATAATTTTCATTGGTTAATTATTTCAAACAATATAAATGATTTTCTTGAAAAATATATTAAGAACTATTCATTTTTTGCTAAATAAAGGGAGCACTATATGACGGTTGTTAATTTGGAAATATTGAATATGTTCCAACTACATACCACTTTCAATAAATAGGTCGAATTTTAATTAGACGAAAATTTTTCCTATGAACATGTTCATGTGGTAAAAATCTTTTTATAAAATTACAGGACATTATACTGTCCTGTCTCCAACAACAATTCTTTTTTTTTTTTTGGATAAGCCAACAACAATTTCATCGTCCATGTTGTGAAAGAGAAAGCAAGGACTGGAAGTAGAGAGAGAGAGAGAGAGAGAGAGGGAGTTTTCGAGCCATCTTCGCCTCTGATTCCCGCCGGCGGCCGCTTCGCCGGAATGATGGCGGCGACGGACGACTTCGTGGAGGCGGACAACGCGGAGGCCATCATCAGCAGGATCGAGCACAAGTCCCGCAAGATCGAGAGCTTGCTCAAGCAGTAAACTTCCCCTCCTCGATCCCCTCTCTTTGCCGCCTTTCCGTCCGCGATTTCGCCGGATCGAATTTGAGCTGACCCACCTCCGCATTTCCTCGCGTTTCGGTTCGTCGCGTGCAGGTCGAGGCCGGTGGAGGCTCTCAAGACCGCCCTCGAAGGGTCGCCTCCGAACACGCGGGACGAGCGATGCAAGGTTCGCCCTTTTATTTTTTTGGCTCTTCTTTTGGTGGGTGTTTGCTGCTTGTATCGGTAGATCTTTGCGGGTGGTGAAGTCGCGGTTTTTTGCAGTCGGCGAACTGGATAGTGGTGCACAGAGCGATAATGGCGATAAAGGATCTGGACGCCCTGTTTTCTTCCTTGGATCCCGAGTACTACGACATCCTGATGAAGTGAGTGTTGAGCCGTCTTTTCCTTGCTGTTCGTACCCGTCCGTTGTCGATGCTCGTTCGGATTTGTTGCTTCGTGTTTGCTTAGTAATCTTTACCGTGGAATTGAAATGTTTGGAGTGATGGTAGCAATTTATGGCACAGGGGATGGTTTTCTTGTTTCCATTAAGTTTGTAGCGCTTGAAGGCACAAGTGATATCAATGCCAAAATGCCACTGTGTGTTTTTGTTGGGGGGGGGGTTTGGGGTTGTGAAAGGCTTAATTTTTTCACCCAACTGTCTTTGTTCTTTCAATGGGACATTTGGGTACTCCTGTAGTCCCTTGATACAGATTAACATAAGGATCATGGTGAGGCTCATTGGGTAGTGACGATTATGCCTTATGATTATCGGTTGTGAAGGGCTTAATTATTGAGCTGTTTGTGCGGCTGCAGCTTTTGGTAGAGGTATTTAATAAAGATCAAGAATTCATGGGTGATGTATTGACTAGAAACAGCAAACTGTCTCTTCAGTTTATTGGTTTATCTGTGTCATCAGGGTTGGCATGTTGGATCTCTGAAGACTTAATGTTTTTTTTCCTCCAATTACTTAGTTTGATATTCATTTTCTTATTTCTGGTGTTCAAACCTACAAATAATTGGGTGAGAATAACTCAAACTAATGAAGTGATCTTGGAAGAATTACCATTTATGAAATTTGACCATAACTTTGCTAAGGAATAGCCTACTACTTTGGTTTAGGTTATCAGTTTATCATTTTTGCTTATGAAGAATAGGTTGCGCCAGTAACTACTATTAATTGTTTGCTTTGGCTGATCATAGTCTATCTATTTAAGGACTTGTTAAAATGTTTGTGTTGTTGTATTGTGAATTCACTGAATTGTGCTACTTGTGATTGCTCTACTTATTTGTTGATACCCCATTTTTTGAAGAAATACACCATGTTAAACTATGCAAGGCAGTCGAGTTAGAGTGTTTAGGGATTCCTATTCCCAAAGAAAAGCCCTTTTAGAGGGTATGCTCAGACTAAGCTGGACTTTCTTTATTGCTACGATGTGATTTGTATTAGGCATTCTAGTTGCCTCTTCCCAAGGATCGGTACCAATGCATTGTTTGGGAAGGAGGGGAGGGGAAGGAAAATTGGAGGTGGTGTGGAAAATGGGGTAAAGTTTAAAACTTTAGGATGGAGAGGACAGAAATTAAAAAAAAAATTCCATTTTTATCCTGTCCTTGCCTTCTAAACAAAGTATGAGAGTGATAGACTGGAGATGATAAAGCAAGGCAGGTAAGGTTGTCAATTTGGAATAGAAGGTAACATATGCTCAATGATATTTGCTCCTGTCCTGGGGTTATACATGTTAATGCTTGGGGTAGTTGTGGATTTAGAGTAGCAGAAGCAACTCCTGGTTTAGATTGTCTCAAAACTATGATGACATGTAGCTTTCCCTGAATTCTAGACGAGGCATTTCATCAATTTTATCGACAAAGTCCTTATTGGTTGTTTCTTTGTTGGTTGTATTGAGTGCCAAAATCTATTCATGCAATCTAGTCCTAAAAGATCTCCTTCCTAGATCAAATGCCTGAGACTTCTGAGTAGGTTGATCTAATGGTATTTCTGTTCTGGGTGATTGGAAGTAGAGAGGAGAAATTGACAACTTTTGGGGTTAGCTTGATCTCGAGGCCGGTTTCAAGCAGGAGTAGAATTAATTTGTTTCTGCAGGATTCTGGTTGAGATTCCATTTTCACCGAGCTGCCATACTCTATTGGCTTGCCATAGTCTTTGCAACTCAGCCAGAAAAAAAGTAGTACCATGTTCATTCGTCCTGTGTGTTCTTCTCACTCACTGAATTTTGGCATATAATGATCATACAAGACAATTGCATGCTGTTTTCCCCAGTCTCCCTGCAGTAAGTAATGTGTTTGAAATTCCTTTCTGTCCATAACAGTGCCATTTGACCAGATAAATTGGGTTTGATAGCACAATACTTTTCTTTCTGGTTGGAGAATATTTTCCTTCTTTTCATTAGCTTTTGAAACCTATCTTATTCTATGGATACTGCAAATATGACTTATTGGCTTGTCAATGCTTAAGACTGGCTTAGAGCATTATCTCGCTCTCCTAGAGGAATTATATGCAAATGCTCTGGGGATGTTTAAAAAATTGTCTTGAGGTCATCATTGAAGTACTTGAATGTTCTTATGGCTGTGAACATCTTCATTTAGGAGTGGTAATTAAGTAGATAGGGATTTGATGGCATCTGTTGTTTGCCTTATGTATGTATGCTCAACATGTATTTTACTTTGATCTTCAGGCTCAGTGTGTAATTATGGTCCCATGACCAGCAAAGTTTTACCATGGTTAACTGAGATTAAAGGTAGGTATATATTGACCAATTGGTTTTGGTGTTTGGCTGGACTATAAGTCTGATTAGAAGAGGTTAGAGTTTCCCCATGTATCATCTATTCCTCTCGTCTGATCATTAATATCTTGCTTGGATTACCGGTATTGTTAGGGCCTTTGTTGGAGTTCAACATGCATTCCTTCTCTAGTGAGTAGTAAGAGAATTCAGTATGTAAATGCTATCATTGTTGAAGTTTTTGCGTCCTTCATTTCGTTTGTTAATGCCTTCTTCTTTTCCCACTCACAACATATCTGTGAAACCAGAGCCTCATTGATTAATTTGATCCTCTTGTTGCTTGCCAGATACTTGTACAGAGGCTTGTCTACAGGCGATCGCCCCACCTGTGACCAATGCCTGCGGATTCACGAAAGACTCACGGAGAGGGCAGGCTTGGGGTGCATACTTCGTTCCTTAGCGGACACCATGAATACAGTATGATGATTGTTGATAGCTTGATCTGAAGAGAGAAAAGTTTTCACTGTATTATTACTCGCCTCCCTTTCCTGTAGATTTGGGCTGCGGTGTATCTGTCATCAACATGAATTGATCAGTATTACGCTTTATTAGGAACCGTCGTCTCCAATTCCTTACAAAGCTAAACTTGCTTCAGATTGCTAGAGAGCACGCATTCTTTCATTTCGAGGAGTTGGGCATCTGTCTCTGTCTACCCTTGCGAGCGCAACTGGCAACTATGAACACTTAAATTAACTCAACTCGAACTTGAGAAACTTTTGTTCCTGACGTAAGTATGGCTAACCGATGATTTACACAGTTTAGAATGTCTTGATCGAGGTTTCACGTAGATGATTCTGCATCTCCACTTGGGAATTGAGATGGTCAAGAGCAACATTTTGATTTGGTGCAGTTTCGTCAAACTGAAAATAAAATTAAATCTCCATAACTCATCTTGGCAATTGACTTCTGTGCATTGATTGTAAGAGGAAGAAATGGCCATCGTTACATGACAGCGTACATGTGTAGAATCTTCGAAGTAGTAAAAACTGGGTCAAATATAGACCAGAAAATACGCATGTATTCTAGACCGTCTATTCCACTTCTTGAAGCCGCCTTTATGGGAAATGTACTTCATGTATCAGTCACCCAACCGATGTGCAATTTGTGCCTCGTCCTACTCAACCGATGCTTGAATTTTGAAATCTCTCACTTTGGATTGGCTTATTACACCTAAGTCGCCGTCATATGCCATGTGATGTAACTACTTGCTCTACCAAATGGGCTAGTCAGGAAATTGACTTTAGCATTCCAGAAACCTAACCAGTTTACTCCTAGACCAGAAACGTCCTCACCGATCGAGATTTATTAAACAATAAGATGAAAGGGAACTGTTAGTATTCTGATATGGTCATTGCCTAATCATAGAATGTGACCGCCATGTACGTATCCATGGTTAGGGGACATCATACAACTCCTGCCCGTGTTTCAGTACTTTGCTCCCAAATTTACTTTCGAAAGGCATATTCTGTGTCACCAGTCAACAAATATCACAATTGAATTGCTTGAAACATCTGATGACCCAACATGGTAGATGAGGCCATGATTCATCGACATTCGAATAGATTTGACAATCACCAACATCATGATAGATCATCAAATTACCTAAGTGAACAAGTTTCATGAACAACTAACGTTCACCTTTTCTGTTCCCTACATGTTTTCGACCTTAAAAACAGGGATAAGATTTGTCTATCCCAGCAATCAATGTCCTATTATCAGCAAAAAGGACAATAGACGCTATATTTTGCCAATCATTGGATCTTTCTACGTCATACTTGCTAATGTATCGTCAGGATGAGCTGATACTCTTTGCTTTACGCCTTGGCACATGCCGCGCAGATGTCAGAAAAGCCATTAAGAGTGCAAATTGTTCAGTCCTTGTTGCATCTGTAGCCTTGCCCAAGGGTTGATGGATGGTCCAGACTGACTAAAAGGATTATGGACCGGCCCCACGGGGCCAATCACTGAGGCAGTGACTGAAGATGAAGATGGAGGCGACAATGATGACGAAGGAACAGACACTCGCTGACATGAAGGGCACATGGTGAGCGTGGTGGGCGGGTTCATATGCATGTAGAGCTGTGGGGAGAGCTTCAGTGCTCTGAGCTCCTGCACTTCCTTCTGCAGCCTCTTGTTTTCCTGTGTAAGATTGTCGCAGCATCTCTTAAGGTACTCACAGTCCACCTCAGTTTGCTTCGTCTTAGTCCTACACCAAATTGGTAAAAAGGAAAAAGATGTTATGGTACATCCTTATACAGAGCTCCCCCACACAGATTGTTGGTGCCAAACTACAGCATGATAATAACACATTATCAGCTCAATCTAGTAAGGTATGAATAACAATCTTCAGCCCAATTCCATGCGATTAAGAAAATCAAGATGGCAGCTATTAGACAAAAGAATTGCACATTTGCTCAAACCTAACATAGAGAAGCTGCTTCATCAAACCAATTCTTTGATGCAAAAGACCCAACGTCATTATCCTAACCATAAACAGAGCTTTCCAGAGCTGCATTGTATTCATGAGTGCATGAATCTAAACTGGGGGCCTCGCATAACAAAATTTTATGTATTTGAGTACTCCCTAATAACTTCACTTCCTCCCCTGGTGGCTTAGAATTTATGGATCCCACATATCGGTCCTCCATACTAAAGTGAGAACACGAAGTGTACTCCTAGATTAAGTGACAAGTCACATCACCGGACTCCCGCTACACGCTCACACACCTCGTGTACAAGATGGCCCA
The DNA here is from genome assembly GCA_017140325.1 of Eucalyptus leucophloia subsp. euroa. Taxonomy (NCBI): domain Eukaryota; kingdom Viridiplantae; phylum Streptophyta; class Magnoliopsida; order Myrtales; family Myrtaceae; genus Eucalyptus; species Eucalyptus leucophloia. The sequence continues at coordinate 17,725,402 of CM029472.1, read as the reverse complement.
ACTGGGATACATGTGGACCCAAAGATTACATGCACTCACTATAAATACCATCAAATGATTAAGAGAGAACCAACCACCCCCACCCCAACCCGCCTCTCTCCCACTCCTGACATTTTTCTTCCACAATGATCAGAGTGATGCGGATGAGACACAGATGTAAAGCCATGTATTTGGGCAAAAAGAACTCAAAACTATCAATTACCTGGCACGCCTGTTCTGAAACCAGACCTCTACCTGTCTGGGACTAAGATTCAGCTGCTTGGCCAAGGCAAGCTTTTGCTTCTGAAACTCAAAACAATCTCCAGTTAAACTCATTGAAACCACCCCTTTATTACATCCAAAGGGAAACCTAAAGATGATCTCATTATTCATAAATGAAAATGAAAACCAATTTGTGATTCACACAGATCCAATCATTGCAAAAAAGAAAACAAGAAAAAGGCCTCAAATCCCCAATTCGACTGTTACCAGCAAATGATAACTACAAATAAACATCAACCTCATGACTGAAATGCACTTTAAATTCTATTTTTCCTACCAAACATCCATGTCAGGTTTACAAGCAGTGATTACATGCTCACGCACATTTAAAGAAAGCATATATAAATCAGTAACAGAATGACCAAAATTGCCGCTCACAGGGTTAAGAGTGTTATGCTCTTTGAATGTCTCTTCTAGCACCAATGACTGTTCTCTAGACAGCCTGAGCTTCTTCCTCGCTCCATCTCCTCCGCTGCCATCTTCTTCGATGCTCTCACAAGAGCACGAAGTTCTCTCAGCCTCAACTTCATTTTCTCCAAGCGGTTCTCTCTCACTTCTCTTCCCACTTATGCTCGACACGGTGCTGTTAGGTGATGAGACATGATTATCATCATCCAAATCCACCACCAGTATGTCTCGGTTGACGCCGACTCCACCGAAGAATGGCCTTGTTTTGGAGTTTGTTTCTGAAAGTTGATGAATACAAATCAGGATTTGATATCTAAGGCCAAGGAGGATAACGCTCCTCCAAAACTTAATCGAGTTTTTAAGGAAAATCTCACACTTCAACCTCCTTGAAAATGACAAAGCGACGGCCAATGAAGATTAGAGTCTTAGCCTTCTACATCTAATCTAATAAATGACATTAAACATGAAGTAAACCCGAATCATTTCACAGAAACCGTTCTGCTTTGTAGCTTCTATGAACCAAAGGATACAAAATGCAGTGTACACATTCAGATAGATGCCTCGCAAAATGGTGCATGTTAATCAGGAATAAGCAGATTGGAAAGAAAAACCATTCACTCTCTCAAAGATTAAACAAGAAAACAGAATGTGACATTGAAGGAGGCAACAGACAAGAAAATCAGAGCAACCCCCAAAAAACTACCCTCACCAGGAGAGTGGAAAATCTCATTCCAGGAGCACTTTTGCCCAGGACTCTGCCTGGACTGCATAGGAGCTTCCACGAGATTGAGGTTCAAAGACAATGCGCTCTTCCCGCATCCCAGGCTCAAACTCAACCCCAGCCCATCATCTCGCTCACCCATTTCCACTTTCCCCAAGAGCGGACTCAAACACAAACCCAAAAATCCTCCTCCTTCCTCTAAAGCAGAACAAAAGGAAATTTCTACTTTTTCCTCTGCCTACAGCAACAACAACTTCTGGGTCTGTTGATTTTTGGGTGTTTTGGGTTCTGAGGAGAAACAGGAACAGGAGCGGGAAGGGGCAAGAAAAGAACAAGAACAAGAACAGAGGTGTGAAAATGGCTGAGCTTTTTTCTCTCTCTGAGTCTTGGAAGGGGCAGCAGCACTGGTGGTGTCACGGCTTTTTTAACAAGACAATGAAAGGATGGGACAATGTCAAGATAAATGGAGAGGGGCACAGAGAGAGAGAGAGAGAGAGAGAGAGTAATGATGACTTGTGTCAGTCCAGCCTATTGCCTGAATGATGATGATTGATGGTTCCTACACCAGAGAGAGAGAGAGAGAGAGAGACACTCCCTCCCCCAAATGAATTCAATTCACCCTACTGATTGCAACCAGTGTGCCTTTCCGTTCCCTTCTTTACTGTGGTTAAAACGTGTGGTTTGGCATCTGCCCCGTGCTTTTTGAACTGGGGTTGAGCATCATCGAGCTGAGTCCATGTATTTGACCGTTGACGGGACATAAAGCTGCGGATCCACTAATGATGAGATGATGATCAGATATTGAGAGAGAGAGAGAGAGAGAGAGAGAGAGAGAGAGAATGGGGGATGGGGAAGGTGAGAATGTGAATCATAAATGATCACAATCTTCACCAATGGAACCCACGAATCTCGCTTTTCTAAGAATAGAGATGAACACAAACCAGACCGGATTTTCAGGAGCCCGTGGCCGTTGGATCACAAAAGAACGAATCACGATTCTTCGTTAGAGGTCTTTGATGTAGTCATGAGTTGGGCTACATAGCCTACATTTGGTACAACAAACAAACACTCAGAAATTTCAGTGAAACTCGAAACTAATATATTCGACAAATTTACTTTTTGTTAATTTTCATAAAATTTTATCATCAAATTGTTGAGTTAAATAAAATGTAACAGTTGACAGATGTACAAATTTAGAGTTAAATAATGTTTCGTTTATTATAAGTGTGTCGGTTTGTGATTTTTCTTAGTATTAATTCAATATAACGAAAATTTATAAATGATAAATTTATCATAAGCATACCGGTTTAAAATATTTAGTAGTAAAAAAAATAGTAACATAGAGTAAATTTATCATAAATTTGTTATAGGAATATTGATTTATGGTTTTTCTTGGCATTAATTTAATATAATGAAAATTGATTTTTGATAATCGAAAAATTACTTTATTAGTTTGGGTTTTTTTTTTTTGTATTCAATGAATTAATTTTTGGTAAATTTATCACAAGCTTCAATTTGTGGTTTTTTTGTGGTATTAGTATTATGGATATATTAGTACAACTTACTATTTCATAAAATATTATTAGAGAATGATGGAATGGGAAGAAAGAAATGTAAAATAAATTAATTAAAGAAAGAGATGAAAAGAAAATAAAAATTAAGTGAGCTAGAGTGTTGTGAGAGATTTTTATTCATGTAGAATTTTTTGTTCATTTATATTGATATGCCGTTTATATTAAACGATATATATGATATAATGTGATTGTATCCAACTTTATTACTATAATCAACAAATGGTGGAAAGAATATAACAAAATCTCTAGATTTCATATCATATCTTATCCAGTTTAATTCTAGTTAGAAATCTAACGACCAAACGTAACCAAAAGGATCATAAAAAACTCTAAAAAAAAAAAACTAGTTTAGATGGAAAATGAAAAATAATTGAAGACATAATTTTAGGACTCGTTTATTTTACGAAAAATAAATAATTTGGGAATTTTTTTTCCAAAAGATAATTGTTTGGAAAATATATTTACCATGCACGAAATTTTTTAAATGTAAATTATTATAGATAATAAAAATATTATTCATCAACTAATTAGTCAAAGTAATATAAACAATCATTTTTAAAAATATATTTTTAAAATTATTTATTCTTTGTGAAATAAACGAATTCTTAATATTAGGCTTTTTTCCTTATTGGTTGGACAATTTATAACCTTGTCAAAGTCCATTCAGGAAAGAATTTTAAACATTCATCTTGTTAATCAATCTCGATTCTTGACCATTCTATAATATCTAAAGTTGCGCTAAAAAAGTCTCATATGTGGTCCGACAAGCTTCTTGTTGATTAGTTACTGAATTAGTATATCCTTAGACACTTGTTAATAAGATTTATTTTCAAATTTGAGGCAAATATCACAAAAACTATAAATTATGCTTATTATAACACAAATATCCAAATGTTTTTCTTTTTGTATTACAAAAGACCCTAAATTTATCCATTGTGATATTGATATCCAATTTTTTTTTTTTTGTGTCATGAAAAAACCAAAATTTATATGTGTAACATATACACCATTTATAATGATTCTACCCAAGATATATTTATCATACTAGTATAAATTTGAGGTTTTTCTTTTTTTTTAATAATTTGAGGTATTAGTGTCACAATGAGCAAGTTTAGGATTTTTAATAATAAAAAAATTTTGGGATATTTGCTTTATAGAAGATATAATTTGAGGGTTTTTTGTGGTATTAACTTTTAAATTTAATCCTTCCATATTAAGAAAAGAAGCATGTCGGACCATAGGCATGAATGACCCGCGAACAATAGTTATGATTCGATTCAAACATTTAATTTCTTCAAACCCACCTTTTGGTGTTCCCATCTATTGAGGCAACTGGAGCCCACGTGAGATTTACATAAAAATAAAAGCCGAGCTCCCCCATCGTACGGTGCGCGGTCGTCGGTGTCCGAGGAATTGGCGCAATCCCAGCCGTGGATGGTGGGTTGCGTGGGTGGGGGGACCCATTCCCCGACGCCGCGCACGTGAGCGAAGCAGCCATCGAGGAGCGACTGCACGTGCGGGTCGTAAAAGCGGATCTGGATTTAGATTTTGCGCCTTAGATTTTGGCGATAAACCTCCGACACCAACGTTATTTACGATTCAAAAAAGGGCCGTGCGTGGGATCCACGTGCGCGGACATGATTGCACGTGCGCGGACATGATTTGCCGACCATCTTTCCTTCGTCAAAGCTAATGGATTACGAAGCCATGATTCCACCCGGCTCCGCGTCGTTATCCTAGGATTGCCGCATGTGCTGGTGGCTTTTTCCCCTCTTGGACTAGCTGTTTAACGTGGTATTAAAATGAGTGATCGAACATGAATCACATGATATTGAAATCAGTGTTGTCTCTTTTGTGAATGTACATCCACCTCCGTTAGTGAAATTTCATGTGTCATGATGAGCCAACTTGTACGTGAGAGAAAATGTTAAAAATATCGTTTCACATTGCTTGATAATAAGTTTTAAATGTTCTTTATATTCACATGGTATTTTCTATTTATTAGTTTAAACTTTTAGATTGGATTTTTTAACATTAACTCATCTATATGTGATTTGGACGTCCATGATAGAAAGTAGAAAGAGATGGTTGAACAAAAAACACAAAGTAGGTAAAATACAGTGCATGCATGATATCGTATGAGTAGCCAGCAAAAATACACGCTTAGCAACAAGAACTTTTCACCCATATACTCTTATTGGTGAGAATCATTCCATTAGATTTGTCTGGCAAGGCAGATTAAAAATTTTACATTCCATTCATCTCTCAAAAAATAAATTATTTATAAAATATTTTCTTAAAGTGATAGTTGGTATCGCTTAAATAATTAATTAATGAAAAATATTTATATTATTGATAATAGTCATGTCAAATCATTTTTAATGGATCAATATTTTAATAAATATAAACTATTAGTTTTAGAAAAATATTTTTCAAATCATTCATGAAATAAACTGAAACTTAAAATGTGGAAATTTGGGCAACAGAGGGGCTTTGATTTATCAACCGTTTATGCATAAGCATGGCGACACCCTCAAAGCCAGGGTCCTGAAAGCTCATAGTTGAGGAAAATGTCTTCCCAATAAGTCCACCTCCTAAAAAATGAATTTTCTTTTTTGTGTTTGGTTATGCTGAAATTGCAGTTTGAGAGAACGTTTTTTGGGCGTTTATTTATGGTCAAAGTAGCTAGCCAAGAACCTTACAAAGTAAACAGGCGCTTTCATGGATCCTCCGTAGAAACCATAAGCCCTAATCAGTCATATTTACACGCTCATCTTGAGAATCAATAGATTAATAGCAAGCTTAACCTTTGCTTGTTTCACGAAGGATGAATCATTTGAAACGAACACACCCTTAATACTTAGACAAGAGCAACACTTACGGATGAGGCCGGCCGACGCTCACGACTTGAGAAACATCGTCCTTGATTCAATGCTCTTTCAGAAACTTAATTTACCTCATTTTACAAGGTTTAGCTCAGGTGAATTGGCTATCGGATCAGCGATGACCTCAAACACAACACCAGCCATCATCCGTGAAAAATATGAACACATCGGTTGCATCGTTATCTCCCGCAGATAATAATCAAGAGGGAGCCGTACAGGAACTTAAACATAATGAATAGCCGCTTCCTTGAGAAACTTCCAATAACTACAGGAGGAAACCCACTGATTTCAGCACACTTCACTCTCTCAATCACATAAGCACACGACTTCTGGCATACCAAAGACCTGAAACATGCCGGCATGCGCAGGGATAGAGAGATATATGGAGAGAGACCAAAGAACCTCATGGAGATTAAAAATCTGAACAATGGAGGCATGATACAGAAAACTTGTTTCCAAAGAGATGCAGAGTCATGCTGAAACATCATGTTACAAAAGAAAAGGGAAAAGCTCTAACATGTTTCAGAACACCTCTTAACTTCTGGTCATAAACAAACATGCAAAATACAACCGGAACATCAAGCCCTGCCTGCCAAAATTATGTGACCCCACTAAAAAGGAACAAGCTAGTGGATGTAAGGCAATCCCATCCAACTACCAATCACTACAATCTACAGGTGAAATAAAGGTCCTATGGAACAGGATATTTTAAATAAGCTGTTGAGCATCCACTTGCGTTAATTGAGAGTAGATGTACTCATCAACTCTCTGTTTGGCCAGTGCCACCTGTTATTTCACAAAAAAAGGGAATTAAAAAAGACTGGGATATTGTAAGATTGGTAGCTCGCAAATGCTTCTTTTAAAATCCATTCTAAGGGTTAGTCAGCCAATCTGTTGCATCCTTTAAATGATCCTTGAGCGGTTAATACCATAACCAATTAAAACATGGCACACGTTAACTGAAAACTGGAAACACAAAAGCCAAAAGTTACAGAGATTCTGCAACCGACAAAGCAGGTCATCCCAAATGATTGCACCATTTAGGGGGACCCCTGCCAGCATAAGGTACAGAGAACATGGAAAATAATATCGACTGCTATGAACTTGGCAAACAATTTTGCTTCAGAGGGTCCAGACAATTCATGGAGCCCCAGCAAGACATTTATAGACTCAGTCAATATGATTTCTAGAATGCCTATCCCACGATTGCATTCACATTTTGGCAACATGTAGCTCCATCCGAAAACTCCAGGTTTCTATAGACAAATCTCCATTCTACGCAATTGATTGCTTTCAAGTTTACCAATTGTATTACATGCAATAACTGGTAGCACGACAGATAACATAACTAAATGAAAGAAATGATACCTGTTGAGCAGTACCACCAAACTGGATCTGCCTATGCTTCTGCTCGCCTTTTCCACCATAAACCTACGCAAGTAGGGAATAATGAAGCTGAAAGATAAAATGTAAAAAAAAAAAAAAAATGCCTTGCAAAGATAGAGAAGCCCATATTAGCCAGTCATGACAAACATATTCCAATTTGTCAAGTATCACATTAGGGAATGATAAGAGTTCTGGATGAAGGGAACTTGCACAGAACAGAACCAAGAATGATATGGCTTACTTAATAAAAGATATTGAAAACACATAGTTTGGCCACATCATTCAGATTCAATTAAATGTTTGCCAAATCTATACAAACAAAAAAAGCGAGCAACAGTTTATTCATCACTCCAAAATGACAATGTAAGAGGCTTGCTTACCTTGATCGTTGCTCCAGACTCATTTCTTATCCTTGATATGTTGGAGCCACTCCTACCTATCAAACCTCCAACTAGTGTTTCCGATATCAGCATCTCGAACGTCACATAATCAGCTGAAACATTGTAATCTAATGGTAAGGCAATTGTCACAATGATTCAGAGTTGACAAATAATCCCGTGTGCAGTTTTGACATAAATTAGTCAGATAACCTGAATTAGGATCAACATATGGTTGAGCTGGACGAATCAAATTATAATTGTATGCTGGGCTGATGGAGATCACTTGTCGCGGTGGATTCTCCCTGGAAAATATTCATTTGAAAAAATCCATGTTAGCATTCCAAATGCTAAGAGATGTGTTTAGAAATCTAACGATGTCAATCTAATTATCAAGACCTCAGCTGATGTCCTATCTCCTCCAGAGCCTTAAGCACTGCAGGGATGTCACCTGAGATCTGCATGTAAACAAGCGCTCAGTCAATGGTCAGAACCCAATAAAGAGTCTCAAAGGCAAACAGCACTCTGAGGCTAGCTTAAATTCCAATTAATATGCATAAACCTGTGCAAAGCCACAAAGAAAGATAGAAAAGAGAAAACAGAGAAAGATTAAACTCATCAAAAGCAGATGAGAAGAGCAATTGAATATGATGCATGCACAAAATTTGCACAAGATGTTGATTATGTTTGTATCAGCACAAGGCCGGGAAACATAAGAATGTACTGATAAGTATACCCATGTCCACTTTGTTAGACCAAATGAAGGCTCAAGAGGCAATTTACTGAATAGGCACTCTAAATACAATAACAAAGTACAAACTACAAAAAGAGATACCGCACAGCACGTGAAATCAAACTTTTCATAATATACTTGTCCATATACCCCAGTTCCTTAAGGCTCACCTGTACTACTCTATCAGATTCAAGAGCAGATGCACATAATGGCAACTGATTTGGAGCTAAAATCGTTATTGTAGCACCAGAAGAACTCCTTAGTTTCTCAATATTCTGTCCAGACATCCCAATCAGACTTCCTGCTTGAGTTCCAGCAATCAAAAGCCGTAATGTATTGGCAGCCACATGCACCGCACCAACTTTTGATGCCTCAGAATTACCATCGTCTTCCTGTTCAAGAGGGAGTCAAAGCCATTTACTATTGCGACATGAAGTTCTCATCAGAAATCATTCAGCATCATGAACTGAAATTAGTTGACGTTTGGCCTCTCGGAATAACTTAGAAGACACCAGAAATCACTTTTTCTGCCTGTTCATTAGAATGACAACCACTCCTCCAGCAATTAACTTTGAAAAGGAAAATCATTCAAACATAAACTAGAACTAACACAAAGGCCAGATAATCACTAATCATTTCATTATACATCATCGCATGGTGCAGTGACAGCTCCTAATATTTGAGATTTTCCATTTTTTCCAGGCCACTCTCTAATATATCCCATGTATTATCAGCTGTCAATAACGTTTGAATTAGGGGTTCCGGTATTCAAAAGAAATACTACCAATTCAACAAATCCAGCCGACAAACTGTCATCAGCACAATCTACTTAAGTCAGACATGAGACTCTGGAATGAAGTGAAAACTCTGATTATAGACAAGATGAAGAAGGAAGGAAGGGGGGGGGGGAGGGGGGAGAGAGAGAGAGAGAGGAAGAGAGAGAGAGATTACCGAGAGGCAACAAGCCCAGCTCGGGTACTATAGTCTCTACCTGAATCGAGGACCATGTCCGATGAGTCCCTCGACATCCTGAGTATTCAACGGAAAGTAAGTGAGAAGAATGGGGATTGGGGGTGGGCAATCGAGGAATAGGGGTGGGGACAGGGGCGGGGTGCTAAGATTGAGGGAGTGGGAGGAGATGACTTTAATGCATATAAATAAAGGGGATGGGACAGTACTTATCCAAGTGCACTGAGATTACCAAATATAGGATCAAGGCATGAAAGTATAAGAAATATAGGGAGGGGTGAAGGGGTCAGCTTAGCCATAAACTTTTTACCTTTTCAAGTACCAATATGATTCAAAAACCCTATTTGGAAGACAAATATAAGGGAAAGGCCTTAGAAAAAAAATCCCTTAACAGAGCTGAAAAATTTCTGTGCGTTCACTTCAATCCATACTCATTTTTCAAGTGCTTCATCCTTCAGATGCTGTTAAAGAATGCAAACTTCGAATTTTCCTCCATCTTTACCATTGAATACCCAAATGAATAAGTTGAATGGTTTGAACATTGAGAACATATTAACTCAGCCAGGTTCTTCTTCCACTACCCACTTATATTCTTCAATACATTCTTGAATTTTCATTCTCTCTGTCCTAGTCAACCTTTGTTCATTTCCAGGACAGGGTCATGCTCAATTATGCTTCTCAGCTATTCTTACATAAACTGCCATTCAATCAGATTACTCATGACAGAAACACAAATAGACGCCCTAATTAGTACCTCGATGACAACTTATTCTTTAAAGGCAAATGTCTACCAAGGGCTCCATGTCATTTCCAAAAGTCAAAAGGCACAAAGCAGGAGCCATTAAGTGGATAATTTCCATCCATTTGCTTTCTCATTTGTTACCTCAGCTCAGCATTACGCAATCACTCCAGGTTTAGGTCTATTCAGGGCAGTTCTCAGTTGCTGCATAACTTAATAAAACCCTCAGCTATTGATACCAATTCGTCAATTCAACATGTCCAAATATTCATTTAGCAAACTTTACTTTCAACGATGCTACAAATCCATTTTTCCTTTCCACTACATGGAAGTAACCATTCAGCACCAAGGATGAAACTCACAAAGAGCGAAAAAGGTCCAACACGCACCTAATTATGCACCTCAGAGTCCACACATGTAAGGAGCACTTGCAATTAACAAGAAATATATACATTATTTACCAAAAGTAATAAACATATTGTTATTACTACCAGGCTCAGATATTGATCTCAAGTTAAGCCAAATAGACAGAATTAGCTTTTGGGAATCCAACACAGGACCACAGAGCGAAATTTGTAGCTTCATCGATGGTAATTTCTTATGCAGGCTTAATGTCAAGAACGATTATAAAAACCATTAATTAGAAAAAAAATGCATCAATCAGGTTAACATTGTTTTCTGCTTTTTAAAACAAAAGAACTGTTTCTAAAACAGCCTGTACACTGCCTAAGGTCCCTCGAAATTAGTTGGTGTGCAAATGTGCTACAGTCTCAAATAAGGGCAATATAGTGAAGTATGAACAATTACCCATTTATATACTGACATTGCCTATTGGCAAGTGATACGAATACATGCATCATTCCTCCATAACTTATAAGTACTCATTCACAACTTCTATCCACCTAGGCAGGAAGATTATGTTGACATTTAACTCAACGGATTGATCTCTCCTCCACAACACTAAAATAATTTGGGTAGATCGTTCATCCTGTCGTATTAATTTCTTAACATCATTTACTCAAGGAGCTCAAATAAAGAACATGCACATCCACATGCTTGGCAGCAAAGAGTGTCCAGATGAGCCATAATAGAGAAGATCACCTTAAGGATCAAGGTAGCTATTTCCTGTAGGGCATTTTCTGCATCAGTAACATTGTTGTCATTGTCCTTAGAACTTATAATAATTACACGCTCTTCATGTCTCTGCAAAAGATCATTAGTGTCAGTATATATATCAAGTTTCAAAAACAGACTAACTGCACCTCACAGCTTTATGAAATTACATTTCTGAATAAGCTTCTTGTTCAAGAAAAGGACACATTTTTAGACCTTAACAGATGGTTATTTTCTTGGTATCTTCCATTCTTGACGTTCAACAGATCAACTAAGAGGAATACATGTCCATCGGTGCCTATTAAAAGCCACTTTGTCAAAATAAGCAACCGTTTCTCTTCAGTAACATTAGCATTATTAACAGAATGGACACAGCTTAATGAAATCTTGGGTTAGGTTTAATTTATAACTCCAGGATATTGCCCCAAGACAAGATGATGAATGGCCTTAAGCTTGTAAACATGCACGCAATCTTGGCATTCCATAGGCCACTATGCCAGACCATGCAGTGTCTAAAGAACGGGGAACCTAGGAATCTTGCATAACAAATAAAAATCTAGCGCGTCATCCTTCTTGGGCTCTCAAAGCAAGAGATTCATGGGCTAAAGGAGAGAACTTCTACTCTCCACTGATTATGTCCATTTCGATCACTGGGCTTTCTATTCAGGAGGATCAAAACTTTATCTACCCTCCACTCAAAACATACGATAAAAAGACAGTAGAAAAACCTCAGCTAGCACATGCACAATCTCTCTATGATGGAATACATCATCGAAACAGATGTAAACAGATTCTGCAAGTCAAGTAATCAGGCCTTCCCGATCCTGCGTGAACTCATGAAACTACACTTTCATGCAATACAATCTTAATCGCAAGCTCAGTTCACAAACTTCAGCTTTACCATTCCGGACACACTAATTCAGCATGGCAACCATTCTAGGCAATTCTCGCTTCGAATTAACACCACAAAAACCTAACAAACATCAAGAAAATCGGAACCACGCAGAAATCGACCAGCCAACGGCACTGCACTCACAACGATGGCGTCGGCGATCTTGACCGTGGCCTTGGTCTCCTCCCGGATCTTCTGGATGCGGCAACCTTCCTTGCCGATCACCTTCCCGATCTGCCGCGACGGGACCACGATCCTGAATATGACGTCCTGCGCCACGGCCTGGCGCTTCGCCGCCGACGACTCGTCCTCCGCCGCGTCCGCCGCCCCGGCCCCGCCCTCGTCGCGGCGGCGCTTCGAGCCGGTCGGGTTGGCCGGCGCGCCGGCGTACATCGGCGGCGGCGGCGGCGGGGGCACCGCCGCGGGCACGGGCACGGGCATGGGCACGGGCATGGGCATGGTGGGCATGGGCCAGGGCATGTGATGGCCGTACACGGGGACGGGCACGGGGTTCAGCGGCGGCGGGACCGGCGGGTAGATGGGGTAATGGCCGGGCGGCGGCTGAGCCATCGCGATTGCGCGGTGGCGGGGGTTCGTCGGCTCCGGCGGTGCAGGGTTTTTGGGTTTTTGCTTGGAATCGAGGAGGTCGAGCTATCGCCGGCGATCGATTCGCTCCTCCTTTCTTTCTTCCTTCCTCCCTGTCGCTCGTCTTCTTTCCTCGTCCCTCGTTTCCTCTCAGACATGCGTATATTCTTCAGCTGCGCTGCAACAATTCGATAAAATTACGGTTCTGCCCTTGACGAGCTCTTCATTTTCGTCGAACCTTTTTTAAAGAATTAATACTCTCAAAAATCTCAAATCAACCGTGACAAATTTATCATAAATTATTTTTTTATTATAAAAAATCTTAAACTTTTTACATCTATAATATATTTACCCTAACTGATTATAAAAAATCATAAATTGGTATATTTATAACAAATTTATCTTAAATAAATTTATTTTTTATTTTTGGTAAAAAGATTTCAAACTAATTTTATTTAACCGCAAAAAACATTATATTAATAAATTTTTAATAAATGTACCATTCACTATATTGGATTAATACACAAAAAAATTACAAAAATTATAGACTGTGACAAATAGAGAGTAAAATTCTAAATTGATATATCAGTTAACTGTTACGTGTCATTTAATTTAATAATTTGACAATAACATTTAATGAAAACTTACAGAGGGTAAATTTATCATAACTGTATCAATTTTAGGTAAATTTGTCAAAATTATATCAGTTTGGAGTTTTTGATGGTTAAAAAAATAGTTTGAAGTAAATTTATTACAAATCTACCGGTTTAAGGTTTTTCAAAGTATTAATCATTTTTTTAAATCACTTATTTTTCGATTTCGAACAAAGAATTGAAACCTACTATATCATAACTGGTTCCAATTTTCAGAATCGAAAACTAAATAGGGTGACATTGAAACTGAGCTAACTGAATTTAACTTTGTTTTGAGGTCAACTCGAACTGATCTATGTGTTCTTTTATCTTGTTCTTTTGTTTAGTTATTTTATTGTATGTGCATATTTTTTTTTTGGTCGAAGTATGTGCATTTCTTGGCAAGTTCTTAATTGAGGTACCATAATAGTTTGCTTACGTTGGAATGCTCATTTTCGTTATTTTTCCCAAATGTTCTCAAATAAGAGATCAACAGTGTTTTGTTTGGCTCTACTCAAAATTGATCAACGGCGGAAATTAGAAATTGAATCGACCTAATTGCTCACTCTTCATAATACATATAAATGATGGCGGGTTGACTTTAACATGATTTCCCACTCGCCCAAGTTCAATACATATAAATGAGGGCATATTACGTTCTCCATGCTAATTACCACGAGACCTCTATTCGAATGATTTTATCAACAAGATCGACGGAAAATAAATCGCAAGTGTCGAAATATCCATTTATTTTTTCTAATAGAAGAAAAAGAAGAAATAGCCCAGTAAGCCCATCAAGCAATACGAGCCCAAAAAAGCCCAACAAAGCCCAATTGCCACCGCAGGAACTTCGCCCATCCTTCGTAGCTCTCGAGAGCCGTGGCGGCCGAGGGGGAGGCGATCGTCGATCCGGAGGAATGGCGACGGAGGAGGAGGGAGGAGCCGGCGGACGAGCGGCGCCGGCCGGGATCGGGACCGGCATCGGGAGCCACTGGTGGTGGGCGATGGGCGGCGCCGCCCAGCTCGGGCTGGGGATCTCGTCGTGCCTCAAGGGCTACGGCGGTGGCCCGGGCCTCATGCCCCTGAAGGCCGCCGCCGTCGCCTCCCTCTTCGTCGGCGCCACCGCCTGCGCCTCCGTCTCCGTTCTCCACGCTTCCGGAATCCGCAAGGTCGATCCTCCCTCTGTCCCTCTCCAAAAAGTCTTCTTCTTAGCTTTTTCCAATTAAGTTTTGCTGATGATTAGCGAGTACAGATTGATTTTTGGGGTGACGATGATGATGATGATGATGATGATGATGTTTCGATGTGCTTGTTCTTTTATGAGGCTGTTCATGCTAATTTTGCTTGATTGGCCACCTGTTTGTTCGCACCATGTGTTGAACTCAGCCTTGAGAAGAGTACCGACGTGTACAATTTAGTCCTTGGTCTCCATTGCGGCCTTAATGTACCAAAATGTGTATTCAATTACATACCTTAAGAGAATTTAGCAAGGGATTGCGATTCGGCTTTGGCTTGATATGCTTCTTCTGTTTAAGAGTCCTGTGTTTGTTTTGAATGTGATTTTGGTGGGCAAAAGAAGGAGAATTTCAGATGATTTCAGCAATTTGATATCATAGGACTGTTGTTTAGTCTTTTCCCCTGTGAAATATGGGGGACTTTGTCTGCTCTGTCGTAGAAAGTAGGCCATCATGGTTACAAGATCAGTTGTAGAAGAGTTAAAATAAGGGAGGATTCGTCTGTGGTTGCTGTGCCTCGTGGGATTACCTTGTTGATGTTCAGAGTCTGCATTGTGAATCTTTGGCATTTCTCTGGCCCGAGTACTTCCATGTGGAAAAATTGCCATTCATGGGGAGGTCGGTGGAGATGCCCTGAGTTGGGGTGGATCTCTTCCTCCGAGTTTGAGGATCACCATGAAGCAAGATGCTCTCTGGGGTCAAACCGTTTGGTTGGGAGGCCTTTTTAGTCTTCACATGTTTTTGTGATATGGAATTTAGATGAGAAAAATACGCAATTAACAATTCTCTCCCCTTATGAAGAAATCTCTTGAGACAGTGGAGTAGTGATTTCACATTTTCTGCTCCATACCCATTATCTGTCAGCATTGGTGGGGTTTTGCACATGCGTGCCTTGGTGCTTTGATAATTGTATCTGATTATTACATGAAAAGTCTCCATTTGAACGGTAAAATTTTGCTTTCTGGCTTGTACTACGACTGCCACATGCAATAGCAGACCAAGAATTTTCTGCCTCTTTCCATGTCATTTTGCTACCAAGTAGAGAAGATATATGGTGGTTCTAATTTCAAATATTGGCCTTGCCATAGCGTGGTCTTTATGTTTGGTGATTTACTAATAGTTGTGTGACTTTTGTAGGTTGAAGATCTCATTGAGTTAGGTGCTAATATAAGGACTAGCCTTGGGAATCCTCCTGTTGCACACGTGAATGAGTATGTTCTTCCATCCATATCCTATGAAAGAATAAATCTCCCATGATCTATCCTTTTTCCCCTAAAGAGATTAATTGGTTACCTCTTAAAGCTAATGATGCATAACAAGTAATTATAGCATATGCTGGAGGTGTAGAAAGAATTTTAAATGGGCATTGTGTTTCGCCCTTGATTTGAGAATTTTAATAATCAACTCCCTCATGAACCCTTAAATCAAGGGTGGATAAGATCGCATGTGTAAAGTTTTTCACTGGTGGTGTATGCTCTAATTTTACACATTGTATAATGCTTCCCCAAAAACAAGAAATGAGAGGAGTTTATTTTGTTGCCTATGGTTTTCCTTCTCTGTGCATTTTCCACTTCTACCCTGATTCTATTGTTTGGTTTCCCTGCACTGGTTTTATATCGACCCCCTTTATGTATGGTGCTCGCTGACTAGGCCTTCTAGTTCTAACTAATGGTTTTTCCAGGAGGAAATCGGATAGTCAATGACAAGAATCTTGATGGCACATGGCATGAGGATGTGTGGGAAACTCCAGTTACCTAACCAAAGTGACTTTGGGAATGATGCGACGATTTAATTGCATGCGACCCCAACTTCATCTGATCTAAGTGCCTTTCTTATGCCCACTGCAATAGACATTAGTGATTTCATTTATATCTTGCACTCGTCTTTCAGTAGAGTCGACACTTTTGGGCAAGCACAAGATGAGTAGGATTTCATTGCTCATTTGCTGTTACAAATGCTGAGTACAATCACGGGACAGGCAGATACTTACACGAGTCATGGTTGTTCGGTTTCTCAGGTGATGAAGTAAAAACTTCATGCTTGAGGTTCTCTGCAGGGAGCAACTAGTTAGGTTGTCTCTGGAACATCTTAACTCATTGTTATTTCTCACTCAGATAATTGTCAAGAAGACTCTTCATGTATGGACATGCTTTTGCACTGTTCAAATGCCGCAAGTTTGCTGTCGAATCCTCGAAACAGAAGAAATTATGATTACCATGGGGAAAAATTGAGGTTTCTGTTCGTTAAATTGGACAACAAAATGCCACGAGTTTGCCCTTGGCATCCCACTACTTCCCAGTCCCTTTCTTCCCTTAACAATCTTTTCAGATCACAAAACTCTAGGCAAAAAAATGGGTAGAGTAACTCGTTATTCCATTTCCTTTTTCTTTTAAAAAGTTTTAATAATTATTGGGTTCTTTTTTAAGCCCTTATCAGACTTTTCTTTTTTCCGGTTGTCAAAGAAAATGGTACGATAATATATCTAAGATCGCGCTAGCTTAATCAACTTGCAGAAATTTACCGTTTTAAACCATTTGTGCTCCGGTGTAAGTTCAAGACCTTTTTCGTTTTGATATTTCTAGCTCTTATTCGTATATCAAATTATTTTCATAAAATAAATATATTTCAATGGATAGTCATTGATATGTTTCATTAAATTTAATAAGTCTGATTTTTAAACTTGCCCAATCTCTCTCTCTCTCTCTCTCTCTCTCTCTCTCTCTCTCTCTCTCTCTCTTTTCATTTCTTTCTTTACTTGCCAGTAAAATTTGTAAAATTAGCAACATAGTGGGTAAATCGACACCAAAAAATAAAAATAAAAAATCGTTACTTAAAATGGTTAAAAATGTATTGACTCACTCGTCTTATTTTCTAAATGCGTCAAAAAATTTATGATGGGCTTCAATGATAATTGTTTATTCATCCATACGCTTAATTAATATTAGTAATTCAGTTTTGCTTAGATTTCTCCGTCTCTATCCTTATTTTTTTCCTCTCTTTATTAGCCAGTAAAATTTGTAAATTAGCAACATAAAGAATAACTTACTAAACAATATGTGTACTTTAATGCATTAACTCACTTGCCCTATCGAGATTTTGAAGAACAAACCCGTTGTTCATGTATAAATCAAGAACGCTCGATTCGATTCTTTCCGCCAAACTAAGCCTTTGCTCGCCTTGAATTGCATAGCTCGTGTTCATCCTTGAATCATGAGATCAATGCGCTAGACTTAATTCTTTTTGTTATTTTCCAATTCTCCCTAAGAAGCACGAATTACTTGGAAGAAAAGAAACGTGCTGAAATAAAAGGGAAAAAATAGGTAAAAAAGAGAGATAATACCTTGGAAAAGCGAGAGAAAATAGCGGAATGTGGGGGGAGTGGGGAGGTAACCGTCATCCTACAACCGCCACTTTCAAAAAATCACCCACAACATGGGACAACACGAACCGGTAGACAAGAGTTCGCGGACGGGCCGAATACGTGTTGTTTTGCACAGGAAGAACGAGGAGGAAGAAGAACCTTCTGCTGCTTCACGTCGACGAGGGAGTCCGATGAGGAGTTGCGCGTCGATGGAGGGGAAGAGGGAGGAGCAGCAAGTGCTGAGGAAAGGGCCGTGGAAGGCTGAGGAGGACGACGTCCTGATCAGCCATGTGAAGAAGTATGGCCCCCGCGACTGGAGCTCCATTCGATCCAAGGGCCTCCTGCAGCGCACTGGCAAGTCGTGCCGCCTCCGCTGGGTCAACAAGCTCAGGCCTAATCTAAAAAAGTATGGATCCTTTTCTTCGCGCCTGAATCGCTGTGTATCGGGCGTCGGTGCCGTTTTGTAATCCTCTCACCGCTTTCTCATTCGTTGTGGAGTTGTGTCGGGATGAATTTGAGTACTTTTGGCTTGTGATTGTTCATTTCTCCTTTTTGGTTTTTGCTCGTGTCCAGTGGCTGCAAATTCTCGGCGGAGGAAGAGAGGGTGGTGATAGAGTTGCAGGCGCAGTTTGGGAACAAATGGGCGAGGATCGCGACGCACTTGCCTGGACGGACCGACAACGACGTGAAGAACTTCTGGAGCAGCAGGCAAAAGAGGCTGGCCAGGATCCTGCAGGCCTCATCTTCCAAGCAGCACAAGCACAAAAGGGAAGTCCCTGCTGTTCCCTATCACAACGTCCCTACTGTGGAGGTACAAAAAACTTGAACACAAATCTTTTTTTGGCCTCGAATATTTCGAATTTCACCGGTTACTTCGTATCGCATTGGAGGGATCATGTTGCAGGTGTCGATACAGTTTAACTGGTCCTTTAATCGAGCAGAATATCTTGGTATCACTTCAGTTCGAAATGATTGGTTATGCTGTCGTTGACGATAATGTTTCAAGAGAATTGAAGCTTCAATTTGAAGTTCTTAAATTGAAGAAAGATGCATGGATTTATGCCCGTCTTCATTCTTTTCTAGGTTCCCAAATTGAGCTCTTCGGTGGAGGAAGAGTCAACCTCAAGGGCTCACTTGTGCACAATGCCGCACATCGCGGATCCTCCGCCGCCACTGAGACTGCTTCCGCCACCGCCCGACCTGCCGAACCCGGGTACTCTCAGTTCCAGCAGCCATTTGGCTCCACACGAGTTCAACTCCAGTGAGGGCCTCTACTCCGATCCCCACACGCAAATCCCGTTCCCTCACATACCGCTTGCGCAATTTGGCATCTCGTTCTCGCCCGAGAGCCAAGATCCCATGTCGAGGCTCGATGACCCCGACTATTTCAGTTTGCTGGGCCCTGGGGATGACGCTTCCGAGCTTGTGGACGGAGAGGGATTTCCTCCCGACATGCCCCTTCTTGATCCTTCATTGTGTTGTAAAGGTGGCGACAGCATGATGCGAGGGAATATAAACGTGGGGAAGCCGGATGTCTTCTTCGACGACTTGCCACTGGATGTACCTGACCATTTCGAGCCACTCCCGAGCCCATCGAAGTGGTGATCATACAAGTCATACCGAGCTAGGAAGGGTCCGCTGAGGAGACAAGTTTTTTAATTGTCTAAGCTTCCATGATTTGACAAGATTCGGCGACAGTCAATTCTCATCGCTGTGTATTCTTTGTATTCAGATCATATTTTAGGACGTTTATGTATTAGACACCTCTAGTTCATGTGTTGCAGCAGTATGAACTGCTTGGCTGTCGATATAATTTCCAAATTCAGTGGCGTTTACGTGAGCATGATTGAGAGAGGATGAACAATCTAAACTGTCCTAACATCAAAATGAATCAACCCGACCAATGTATGGCAAAACTGGCATAGAAAGTGACTCAAGCACTCCCAATGCTTGATAAGTGTAAACACCAGTTCACTCGTGTCGTCGTAGCGGCTTGTGCTCGACGCCCAGGCTTTATTTCTTGCCCTCTTGCCTCCTTCCAATATGTCAAGGCTGTGACCTTCAGTCCTTCCCCTGCATTTGAAGCTGGTTTAGAAATCATGTCAAGACATACAAACGTCTTTGCTTTCTGCTGCCAATGCTGTGAAGAAAGGGTTTATGCACACTAGGTGTCTATATCAAATGCCAAATTGAAGCTCACCATGAGTGACGAACAGCAAATTTTCTTGAGGGTATTCGTCAACGTGGTAGTGAATGGTGTGGAGGTATCGATCTCTTGCCTTTGATTCGCTCGCTCCCCAGTGTGGCAGCTACAGCAGCTTAGACATACTCTACAATCAGGATCTAATCTTCTTAAGTCCAGACTGTATGAAACCTTGTACCTCTTTGTACACCAGGTGCGGTGTGAGGTCCGCGAGCCCGATGGAAATGAAGTCTCGAGCTCTTTGATGTCGCATCCCCATGAATCGCGAGAGGTTGGGCGATACCATAATGTGACATCATTTCGGATCTCGCCCATTCCATACTCTATGGATACCAGCAAAACGTTGAAAGGGAGTGGAACCAGGCATTTGGTACGAAGCACCTAGTATTCCTTCCTCCTTGTCTCAGCATATTTTTGTTTTGTGTGAGGAAGGTCTTCGGAGTTTGAACCAAAAGTCTAACGCGGAAAGAATATTTTGCAACACATTAAGAAGGCTCAGCAAAACCCATGTGGATTAGGATTAGGATAGACTACTCGACCTTGATTCTTGATGTGGGTGAGTAAGCAGGATCGCCATCATCACGTGCCACAGTGTTCGCGGTGTTGTTGTCCACTGTGGAGAGACCGGCGATCAGTTCCTGTGCAGTCTCGAGGCACTGTCGGAAGGGCGATGAGACAACCCGGCAAGTCGGGAACTCGAGCTCGTCCGGGAATTTCTTGCCAGTGTCATGCGCCTTAGTCTGGCTCGTCCCACGGCCTGGGCACCCTGGTCCCCCACAGACCCATCGATGCCTTCGTCGCTGTGGTCACCCATGGCGCACGACAAGGACGTGTTGGAAATGGCTGCGCAATTGGTCAGCTTCGCCCGTCGATGCCATCTCAGCCGGCGAGTTAAGATGAAGAGAGAAGCAGAGAGAGAGAGAGAGAGAGAGAGAGAGAGAGAGAGAGAGAGAGAGAGGGTGATTTTGTGGTAACAGAGAGTATGAGATTTCTCCAGGTGAGTGTAGACATCCATCGGCTGCCCTCTCCTCATGCCCGACCTCTTCTCCTCTGATGCCTCGATGTGGACAGTGTTACCTCGATCCTCAATTACTCAGTCTGGGCTTGAGGAAATTATTGGCTAGCGTTCGTTTTTTCCATTAGTTTTTGCTGTTCTTCTGAGTTCTTGTCGAGCTATTCAAGCCAGGGGAAAATACATATGAGTTTTCTTTCATTCTGTAAATTCTGAGATCATATAAGTCTATTGGAATAGAATTTTGAGTTGGGAGATTGAGAAACAAATGAACCTGTGTTTTTTTCATTTTGAATTCGTTGGTATGATTGACAAAAAAAAGGTGAGGGGAGTTTATTTCTTCTTCTTGGTCACTAGGGCATGGATGACAAAATCTCTAGAATATAAATCAATTTCTATTCCATGGGATTGAGTTTTTGATTAAAAAATGCGTTTGATAATGATTTAAAATTTCTATTTTTGTAATAAAAATTCGTTTGATAATAAAATAAAATTTCTATTTCCAGGAGCAGTGACGGCCTGGTGTCTTATGACCGAAGTTTGACGTCCGACGCCAAAGTCCGACGTTCGGCAACCGGTGGCCAGCATCCGACATTTGATGTCTAGAGTTTGGCATCCGATGTCCGACATCTAGAGTTCGACGACTGGTGATCGGTGGTGGGTGGTGGGTGGTAGGGGTGAGCGGTTCCGGTTCCGGTTTGGTTTTGTTTGGAATCTGGAACTTACCCTTGAGTGCAAGTTCCTTATTTTTGGAATCTGAAACCTATTTATCGGGCGAGAACCTGGAACTTACCTTGTCACAAGTTCCGGGGGTCAGTTGTAGGTTTCAACAGGTTTTTTTTTTTTTTTTTAGTTTCATATTCAGATTAAAACTATAACGAAAAAGGATACATTCAATAAGCTGATATAAAAGGATGTTATAGACTCAACTTCAAGATACTAGATTACCTTTCATAGAAGATCTCATACCTGTCCAGCATCACAAAATCCTGGTTTACATAATTGACGCATCCAAGAAAGAAAAAACACAAAAGCACAACTAGCTACCAGCGGGATGGTCAAAAGTTCTCCAAAGCAACTGAATATGTTCTGAATATGTTCTCCAAGCATGACAGGCTTGAGGTAAAAAGATCATTTGAGAACAAGCAATATACAACAAAATGATTGTGCTGATGATAGCGTAAGTAGCAACAATCGAATGCAGAAGAAGAATCAGGCAAATATATCAGCATGATATAGAATTTTTGAACTTGGCACACAACTCGTGTAGATAAAGCTCACCAAAGTCAAGAGCCCTTGCACGCACACATGCTTTTGTGACTTCCCGACAAAGGTTGCAATTAAAATTCTCATGAATTTGAAGATTTGACAATCTCTGCGATGAAAGAAAAGACAGTTGAATTTATCAACCACTCAAAAATTAAAACTTCACTTCTCAAATGAAGCAAGAAGTCAACCGAGAAATCTGCGTAGGTTTTGCAAGATATCAAAGAGAAGCTTAATATCCTCTCTGTTCTTGCAATTTTCAATCATCGACCACGTCCATGCGTTTGGAGCCATTGTTCTTTTCGTGTTAACAGACTCAAGAATTTTGTCATACAACTCCTTCACGGTCTCTGCATAATATGACAAGAACCAAATATTAGAGAAAGAACTACACAATATGTCAAGACACAAATTAGATGAGAAAAAGGAAAAAACCTGTGGATTCCTCCTTTTCGGCACTTGCTTCGGAAGAATACTGTAAACTTGAAATTATCGAATAAGAGGCTGCAGGCAACCTATTGCCATGAACCGGCCCTGTGAATTCTAATGACAATCACATCAAAACCTTTCACTGCCAAGAGAAATGCAGCTCCGTTTTGTATCAACATACTAATTCAACCTGGAACCGACATTTAAGAACATGAAGCAACTCGACTTTAAGAAACAATTCGATGTGATTAATCCTATTACGGAATCACGTCTCCAACATCAAATCCACAAAAGCAAACACGATGAACGCAATAAAAATACGACATCTCAATTAAACAAGCACGATCCTCACAGCATAATCATCCCTCCGCTTCAACTTGACTAAACCAGGTGCACATCCCTCGAATGAGTTACTCAGAATTCCTCATCAATCATAACCCCCCCCCCCCAACCAACCCATCATATCCAGACAATAAACTCAACCTAAAAAAGCCCCGCTAACAAAGAACCATCGCTCCGGTATCTATACATTTCACGTCGAGGCAAGCGAGGGGTGACGGTGTCGAGGGAGGCAAGGACGAGGCGAGCGCAGGGCAACTGGCGTCCAGCGGCGTCGAGGGTTAGCAGCGTCTGGCAGCGGCTTCCAGCGGCGGCATCGAGGGTGAATTCTAATGACAATCACATCAAAACCTTTCCGCCAAGAGAAATGCAGCTCCGTTTTGTATCAACATACTAATTCAACCTGGAACCGACATTTAAGAACATGAAGCAACTCGACTTTAAGAAACAATTCGATGTGATTAATCCTATTACGGAATCATGTCTCCAACATCAAATCCACAAAAGCAAACACGATGAACGCAATAAAAATACGACATCTCAATTAAACAAGCACAATCCCGACAGCATAATCATCCCTCCGCTTCAACTTGACTAAACCAGGTGCACATCCCTCGAATGAGTTACTCAGAATTCCTCATCAATCATAAACCCCCCCCACCAACCCACCATATCCAGACAATAAACTCAACCTAAAAAAGCCCCTGCTAACAAAGAACCATCGCTTCGGTATCTATACATTTCACGTTGAGGCAAGCGAGGGGTGATGATGTCGAGGAGGCAAGGACGAGGCGAGCGCAGGGCAACTGGTGTCCAGCGGCGTCGAGGGTTAGCGTCCGGCGGCGGCTTCTAGCGGCGGCATCGAGGGTGAGCAGCGTCGGCGACGAACGAGGCGAGAGAACAGGAGAGATTTCGTGAAAGTGTGAAGTGAAGTAGGGTAATTGATTTGAGGCTTAAAGCCCTAAATGATTTCGGTTACGGTTCCTATGGGACCCAAAAGCGGAACCGGTCTCTTTAGAATCGGGAACTGAACCGGACCCTTCGGTGCGGTTCTTCGGTTCCCAGTTCTACTTGGGAACCGTGCTCACCCCTAGTGGGTGGCCGATATTTGATAGCTGGTGGTGAGCTTCGAGCGGTTGGTGGTGGGCCTCCGATGATTGTTCAACGGTTGGTGATGAGTGGCCAATGACTAGCGCGTGTCCGGCATCGGCGGTTGGCGACAGGTGGCTGGAGTTCGGTGGTCGGCAATGAGCATTCAGTGGCCAATGGTTGGTGGCCGATAGCGGGTGGCCAATGATCGGCGCGGGGTTCCAATGTCCCACGAGCGACGGGCGGGTGACGAGCGGTGACAAGAGTGAACAATTAAAAAGTTTTGATTTCTCATTTCGTTGAAGAAATTGAAATGCTAAAAATTTTAGTTTTTGATTTTTGCTCCGAATCTATTTTTAGAATATAAATCTATCCTAGAAATAGAAAAATGAAATTGCATTACCAAATGGATTTTTGTTCCAAACTTGTTCCGGGAAATAGAAAAACAAAGAAATAGATAAACATAAATATCATCATGCGCGCCCTAAGAATAGCTTCGTTGGGCACTATGAAGTTGTGATTTACTTGAGATTTCTGTTTCTTGTTTTCTATTATTCATTCATTTATTTCTTTCATTTCCATTGAGAGGGAGAAAGAAAGTGGCAGAAGCATAACAAAGCAGTGCAGTGCAGTGCAGTGCAGAGTAACAAGAAGAGTCGGATGTGGGGCCTCAAGTGCCCAATATTTTTTTCATCGAGGGGGATCCTTGTTGATATCCTACTAGACTGGACAGGACAAGTATGTCGTTTGGTGTCCTTGACAAATTATGTGGTGGAAACTGCACTGTCACTAATAGTGGCTGTGCCGTCACCTTATTATTTTCCTAATTTCTTCCATGTAGAGTTCTCTCTCTTATGGTCGTGCCACTTGGCCCAATCCACGTTTGCTTTGACAAAATGACGTTGAGCTTCAACATGGAATCGCCAGGTCCAATACTATGAACTCAGATACTAGTTCAGCTTCTTCAAGAATTCAAATTATATGCGAACAAAACGATGGTTGGAACAAATTTGAGATGCAGTACGTTATATCTAACAAGAGAATCATAAAAGATGTTATAATTGTCCATTGCTATCAATACCAATTCTTTAGTTTTCCAAGTTTTATCGTGAGTCTCCGATTGTCGATGGGATTCAAAAGGGCCACGGAACGCCGAGGAGGAAGACGAGGTCCTTATCAGCCATAGTGAATAAGTATGGCCAGGAAGACTGGAGCTCCATTTGATCCGAAGGCCTCCTGCACTGCACCTGCAAGTCGTGCCTCCTCTGCTGGATCAATAAGCTCAGGCCTAATCTCAAAAGGTATCAGCCTTTTTTTCGCTCGAATGGAATCAAGCTTATGCCTGAATGGCGCTGTTTCATAATCCTTTCATCGCTTTCTAATTCATTGTCACGTCGTGTTGGGAGGAAATTGAGTGAATTATCGATTGATGGCTTGTGTTTTTCATTCATTCCTCTATCTGGGTTGTGCTTGTGTCTAGTGGTTGCAAATTCTCAGCAAAGAAAGACAGGTCGGTGATAGAGCTGCAGGCGCAGTTCGGAAAAAAAGGGGCAAGGATCGCGATGCACTTGCCCAGATGGACCGACCATGACGTCAAGAACTTCTGTAGCAGCAGGCAGAAGAGACTGACCTCATTTCTTGCGAATTTTGCGGAGTACTCAGGTACAGTAGTGGAGAGATAACGTCGTAAGCCTTGATATAGTGCAAGCGCGTTGAAAGCACTTGTACTCATTCTTCTCTAGGTTCCCAAATCGAGCTCTTCTGCAGAGGAAGGGTCAGGCCTTGAGGGCTCGCTCACGCGTGACGCTGCACATCGCCGATCCTCTGCCACCGAACAACCTGCTGAATCCCGGTTAGCCTGATCCTAGCAGCCGTTTGGCTTTGCACGAGTCCGAACCCCATGTGCTGATCCCTTTCCCTCACATACCGCCAGAATTAGGCATCTTGTTCTCGCCCAAGAGCCAAGAGCTCATTAGGAGGCTCGACGACCCCAACTATTTTTGCTTGCTGGGGCTCCGGGGATGACGTTTCCAAGCTTCTGGATGGAAAGGGGTTTCCTCTTCGACATGCCCCTTTTCAGTCCTTCCTTGTGCTGCAAAGGTAACGACAGCACGATAGACGGGGAATATGTATGCGGGGAAGCTGGATGCTTTCTTCAACAACTTGCCAATGGACGTACCTGATCATTTCGAACTGCTCCCGAGCCTATCGAAGTGGTGATGATACAATTCATACCGAGCTAGGAAGGGTCCGCCGAGGGCACAAGTGTTTTTTTAAGTTTGTCTGGCTTCCGTGATTCGACAAAGCAATGTTTGTGCATGAAACAATCCCAGGTCATGTGTTGTAGTAGTATGAACCACTCGGCTTTCGATAGTATTAGTGATATTTGGATATTTCCTATACACATTTACGATATTTCCCTTGATTATCCATATCTTTTATATGGATGCTTATACCTAGCATCTCCATTTAATTATGTATATTCAATATGTTATAATCATCTTATAAATCTTATAAATAGGATGGTGTATCTTTTGTATATATTTCTAATGTTGGAGCTTGAACCAATGATACGAGGAAATCGCATTGAGTACGAGGTGCACCCCTAGAAAGAACCCTGTGCACACCTAGACAACATTTGGTGTTTGGTGGTATTGGGTCTTTCTCACCCCAAATCTAATTTAAAGGGTGAACCTTTTCTCACACTTATAAACTGATCACTAGTTTATTCCATAACTGATGTGGGATAATCCCAACAATCTTCTCCTCATGCTTTGGGCCCTTAGTTGGAGTAGCAATAACCCATACCTCCCATGCCATTGTTGGGTCCAAACTTGTTTTTAACCCATGCTCCAATACCAATTTGTTGGGTGAACAATGACACCCAAAATAATATCGAATTAGTGTAGCAAAACAAGTCGATCTCCACTCTAATGCAAACTTACTAAGAAACAACATAGTAGAGTAATATATCTACTAAAGGGTCTGTTCGTTTTGCGGAAAATAGACCATTTCCGGAAAATATTTTCGCAGAAATCATTTTACAGGAAAATGACAATATTTTTTGGTGTTTGGCTAAAACCTGAAAATGTTTTGGAAAATATTTTCTAAGACTTCACCACTTAGGCATGCATCACTTATCGACCTATAAATCCATCAAATATGAACTTGCCTTTAAATCTGGGCAAACTTGCTTCATATTTTTGTTCCCTCATTGTCACCAAATGCTCATCTACTCTAACAAATGTTCATATGGATTTTAAAAAGAAGCAAAGGAGAAAAGAAGTAAAGCATGGACAACCCTAATGAGAATCTTTCAGTTGAGTGGCTTGTTCTCCCCCTGTGTCTTTTGTGCTCTAATAAATAAAAGAAAAAAGAAGCAAAGTATGTAGAGCCTTTTGCTTGAGCAATGTACAACTTTAGGGTAGAGTAAATAAAGAAAATGATAAGCAAGAGTGCATAGCGCGAGCTTGAGATCAACGAGCTCAAGGTTCACTTGGCAACGGCCAACGACTAGCCAAGAAAGAAGAAGATGGGAAATAAAGAAAAGAAAAAGAAAAAAAGAAAAAGAAAAAAAGAAAAGAAAAAGAAAAGAAATAGAGAAGAAAATAAATAAAGATAATTCGAATTAAAAAAGAAAAATAAAATTAAAAATAATTCGAATAAAAAAAGAAAAGAAGAATAAGAAAGGGGAGGAGGAAGTGGAGATTTGTAGAGGTGTGAGATAAGAGAGATCAAGAGAGGAAAATGTTTTCCACTTTTCAAAAATGGAAAACATTTTCCCCTAATTTAGAAGACTTTTTTTTTTTTTTTTTTTTTTTGCTTTCATAGAAAACATTTTCCCCAAGAAATTCATTTTTCGTGAAACGAACGCCGGAAAATTTAGAAAACGTTTTCCTGTAAATTATTTTCCACGAAATGAACGAAGCCTAAGATATAAATGCAAAGCACCCCTAAACACTTTACATGGAAAATCTCCCTTAGTGTCAGGAGATAAAAAAACATGAGACTAAAGTCCACCTAGAATTTTTACTATTAACAAAACTGGATGAACAATCTAGCAGTATAGTTACATGGCAGCAACAACATCAAGAACACCATTCATAGTAATGAACTTCATAAGTTTTTCTCTAGCATGAGACTAAAGTCCACCTAAAATCTTTACTATTAACAAAACTAGACGAACAAAGTTTTTCTCTAGTAATAGAGTTACATGGCAGCAACAACATCAAGAACACCATTCATAGTAATACACATGAACTTCATAAGAAATTAAAAATTTATCTTTCTAAAATGTGGGTTTGATTCAACCCACGAAAACTTGATGCAGGAAGCTCCAAATGAAAATGAAACCAACTAGATTCGAGAACAATGTGTCACAAACATGCTCACAAAAATTCAACTCAATCAACCTCCGATAGTTAGCTTGATGAAGACCGGATAGCAACTTTTTTCTAGATTTTCTACTCTCTCTCTTGCTACCGCCTCACATTGAACATTTTTTAGCCATTGCCCCATAAAGAGAGACAAACCTTATTCATTTAGGCCAAATATAACCTTCCACTAATTTCTCCATATAGATTATCATATGAACTCAAACCTTTGGGCTTGCATTACATTGGGCTTCATTCATGTGAGAGTGAACTCATCCCATCGTTGGGTGCATATCCAAGTCCATCCTCGAAGAATAACGGTATTCACCCACACACATCCTTTGAGGAATTTGCCCAGGTACTGTTTTGTCAGTAAAGTTAGCCACATCGACCGCTTGCCATTTCCCTCCGATTCTTAGCTTGGTCATTATGACACCAATCGTACAGCTGTGGCATTTAATAGTTGTTTTGAAATTAAAACCAGCCGCATTAGCTGCATTTGTCAAGTTACCATTTTAGTCAGCTAAGCCAACATATTGGTCGCATGCTGTTTTTCTTTGATCACTGCCTTCCACTCTTCATATCGAATAACCAACACCGCCATCAGACTTGCCATCCTTAGACAAGCCAAATCCTAAAATTTCGTTGTGAACAGACATTGGAAGCCGCCACACACGTTCCCATGCCACACTCCACCTTAGATCCATTGAGCTCACGTATTTTAGGGCATTTCAAGTGTTCTCAGCACTATTTGGACTTGTATCTTCTATGCACTTGAGTTTGAGGAGAAGTCAAAAATATTTAGGTGTGTTTGTTTCACTGAAAGTATTTTACCAGAAAGTGTTTTCCGGATTTTCAGCCGTTTGGTTCTCTAAAAAAGATTTGGTCAACGAAAAATACTTTCTGGTCAACACAAATATTATGTATTATTTTAGGAAAACGAATTCCTCCGCCTCATGAAGGTGAAAACACTTTCCCTTTTCATCTTTTTCTCTCTATGCTTCACTTTTCCTCTCCAGATTTTTCTGAGGTACGGACTTCACCGATCAGCTCGCTGAAGTGAAAGCGAGAATGTGGAGATGTCGGCGGCGAGCACCGTAGCGCTCCGGTGAGACGAGGAGCTGAAGCTCTTTGATGATGTGAGGTTCGATGTCAAGGGCCTTGTTGACTCCGGCGTCTCCCTGATCCCATCATTCTTCGTCCATGCCCCCCGGGAGGCCACAACTGACGTTGCCGACCTCGTGATCCCCATCGTTGACCCCGGGGGCGTCGTCGGTGGTGGCTGTGATAGGGATCTTTGACGGAGGGTCGTGGAGGAAGTTCGAAGTGCGTGCGAGGGCTGGGGGTTGTTCCAGGCGGTGAACCATGGGATTCCGGAGGGCGTGCTAGAGGAGATGATTGGAGGGGTGCGGAGGTTCCACAAGAGCGAGGGAAGGAGGGAGTGGTACTCACGCGAGAAGAGGAGGAAGGTGCTCTACTTCTTGAACTTCAATCTGTTCAAGGTGGTGGTGGCGGATTGGAGGGACACGTTGGTCTGCGAGATGGCCTCGAGCTTGCTGGAGCTGCATGAATTGCTGGAATCGTGCAAGTACGGCGTCGAAAACGGTTTACTTGACTCGATCTCTAACTTTTAGATTGCTCTCGAATAACTCACCAGCCGAATCGAGTAATCAAAGATTGTATGGATACATGTATAGATGTTGCAAATAGCTACATGATGTAGTACTTAGTCTTGCAATTTGAAGAATTTGAGGTTGATTTCGAGCTTTGTGAAGTCGACCATGCTTGAGCTCGAGAAATCAAGCTCAAGGCCAGGATATCAGCATGCCCAATCATTAGGTCAAATGTCATTCAATCATTTTTCTGGTCAACACAAATTTTATGTATTATTTTAGAAAATCCATTTATAAAGTAACATGAACTCAACAAATTAATTTGGAAGTAAGAGGCATACTATTGTCAATTGTTAGGTCAAATGTCATTTAATCATTTTTCAAATGCGATCCAAACACCAGAAAATACTTTCAGTCACATATCACCAAACAAAGGAAAACTAACCATTTTCCTGGAAAATGGTTTTTCGGAAAACATTTTCCAGAAACATTACATTTTTTGTGAAACAAACACGTCCTTAGATATTTCCTAAAGATATTTAGGACATTTCACTTGATTTTTCATATCTCTTAAAGTGACGTGTATATCTAGGAAATTTCCACATCTTCATTAAATTATGTTTATTGGTTATCTTAGATAATCATATTATAAAGCATATAAATATGCTGATATACTCTTCTTTATGATACACAAAAATATACTGAAAATTTCTCAATTCAATTTTTTCACATATATTTCTTATCTGATTAAACTTTCAAATTTAACAGTGACCGCGCCGTAAGTCGTGATATAAAGAGGATGAGCAAACATAATTTGTCCTATCATCAAAATGATTCAACACGAAAAATCCCCAAACCTAAAATGATTTAACACGACCTCCAAATGACAAGAACAACATAGAAAGCGACTCAAACCCTCTGAAATGCTCCATCACACACCGTAATTGCAAACACCAGTTCATGCGTATTGAATTGGCTTGCGCTTGATGCCGGTTTCCTCGGGGTCCGTTGCAATCTCAAATTTTTTAGCGGTGAACGAATCGCCATTCCTAATAATTTGCCTCTTGAGACGTGCGCTCCCACGGTAGCCTATCTTTAAGTCGCGCCCTCTTGCCTCCTTCCAGTATGTGGAGACCACGACCCTCACCGCATCCGCTGCATTTGAAGCTGGTTTAGAAATATGTCGAAACATAAAAACACCTCAACTTTTCATGCCATTGTCACGCTGACTGGGTACATGCACCGGGACGTGTATGGGAACAGTTGATTAGCTTCAATGGTGCAAATAGGTCAAAGGTGCATGCATTTGCACCAAGTCTATTCTAAGCATCATTTGAACTTGAGCAGGCCCTTAACATGCTCAAAGGACAATAAATAAATGGGAGATCCGTCTCACGACAAGAGATCTCATAATATTACCTTCCGTATTCCCACTCACCTTGAAAGAAAAGCTTGGATGAGAATTGAGGGATCTTACAGGTGGTGAAGGTAAACACCATGTTATTATCGTGGTGCTGGCTACCGTCAGGTAGAGGAGTATAGTAGCTCTCTACCATTGGGCTAATGTAGGGTGGTGTCAAGACCACTACAAGGTAAATAGAGCTTTAACCAGCTGTTCACCTTATACCTAGGCGCGCATGGGAACAGTTGAATCTGACAAGCGCCATTCTAAATTTGAGTGGACCCATCAGCTTCAATAGTGCAAATAGGTCAAAGGTGCATGCATTTGCACCAAGTCTATCCTAAGCGTGCTTTATGATATTTGAAGCACTGTTAAAATGACATGGATTTTTAAGAAGTCAATCTTTTCAGGCAATCCCATAGCCATATGTATTACATAATTTGGATTCATATTTTGATTAAATTTATTACAAAGAGAGAAACTATATGCCAAATCATGTTTATTGAAGTTAGCAATATGTATACTCGACATAATTTGGACTTTACATTTTTGTTAAATTGATTATAAAGAGAGAAACTACTTTCAAAATCATTTTTATTGAAGTTAGCCATATTTATACCCGACATAATTTGGATTTTAAATTTTGATTAAATTGATTACAAAGAGAGAAACTAAATGCCAAATCATGTTTATTAAAAAAAGCCACATATGTATGCCCTGCACAATTTGGATTTTAAAATTTGGATTTAATTGATTAGAAAGAGAGAAATGAAATGCCAAGTTGAAGCTCACCATGAGTGACGAACAGCAAATTTTCTTGAGGGTATTTGTCAACGAGGTAGTGAATGGTGTGGAGGTATCGATCTCTTGCCCTGGATTCGCTCTCTCCCCATTGTGGCAGCTACATCAATTTAGATAAACTCTAAATCAGACCATGCAATTACACATACATATACTAACACCATCTAGATTCAAGGCTGAATTTTGAAGGGTAATAACCCACCCTGAAATGGGGCCGTCTGAGCGACTTAATCTCAAATCGCTCCAAACTCACCTGCCGACGATCACGTGCGACTTTCCGTGACATTGTCGGGGGCATTTTCGTTTGGGGCAATGATTGCTAAACGATCAGAATTTGATTTTTAAGCATGGTATGCCATATTAAAACCTCGTACCTCCTTGAACAGCCGGTGCGGCGTGAGATCCACGACGCCGGGCGGAAATGAAGTCTCAAGCTTCTTTATGTCAAATCCCCATGAATCGCGATCCGTGGGATGATACCACATTGCGACGTCATTGAACACCTCGCTCATTCCATATTCTATGGATACCTACAAAAAGCTTATTGGGCCGGCACTTAAATATTTCTTCCTTCTTATCTCAGCACATCGTTCTTTAGTGTGCAAGAAAAGGTCTTTCGAGTTTGAACTAAAAGTCTAACACGGAAAGAATTATATTGCAATAGATCAAAGCTGAACTTAGATCAAGAACTTTCAGCGGGATTAGGAGAGGATACTTCACCTTGATTCCTGATGTTGATGAGTCGGCGGAGTTGCCATCGTCTAGCGCAATATTCGTGGTCTCCTTTCCCTCCGTGGAGAGACCGGCGATCAGCTCCCGTGCTGTCTCGATGCACCGTCGGAATGGCGATGTGATGATTCGGTGGATTGGAAACCTGAGCTCGGCCTGGAGTTTCTTGCCAGTTTCGAGTGCCTTGATCCGGCCCGCGTTGGTCAGTGGAGCGTCCCATGGCTTGGACTCGTCGAAGTTGTGGTTCGCGTGGTTGCTGTGGTCCGCGTAGTCGTCTGCGCGGTCGCTGTGGCGCATGACGAGAACGTGCTGGCAATGGCCGGTTAATTGCTCGGGCTCGACGGTCGACGCCATTGCAAGCAGCGACTTAAGGTCGTGAGCTATTGTGAGCCGTACGCTTGGAGAGCAGAGGGAAGATGAGTTTCAAGTTAAAGCATGAGGTGTCTTGGTGAGCCAATGATTAGGAATGCATAATATAGAGAGATAAAGGTCATAGCTCACGGATTTTGATCAATACAACAGTCGACCAGAAAGGTTGGACGGCTGCCGGTGGGGACGCACTGCCGTTTTCATTTTTTATTCTTAGTGGTTGAAATTGACCTATATATTTAAATGTTACCCACGGTCGAAAAATATAAACTGCATATATTTTCTCTTTTGGTAATATAAAGGCTCAAGTGTAAAGACTTGCCTACTTGGAGATCCATAAAACATCATACAAGCCCTATGAATGAATTAAGTTCGGGTTTTGACCTCTATAGCTTTGACTTCCATAGGCGATGCTGATCAAGAGCAGATTGCATTAAGTGGGTGGAATTTACATAAGCGACTTCCAATTCTTGAATAGGAAATCCCCTAATGTGCCAACCAACTACGTTAATTTTGAGGGGTTAAACTGCATGTATTTTTGCAGCATGGTCTTATTAAACATAGAATGTCTCTTTATTTTAATAAGAAATGTGTGTCTACTAAGACAACTTTTATAAAGTTGTGATATGGTTTGATATGATAAATTTTCACCACTATGAACATAGACGTTCACTTTAACATAATTTGATATACTGAGTTTGCAGACCTATCTTAGTACTTTAGTCAAGCATGTACAACCCACTTTAAAGCTCATAGGTTTAGTACCATCAACTATGGGAGATGGGGTTGGTTTATGTAAGTCGAGACGCATCTTATGTAATTAAATAGGGTTATAATCCAACATGGACTATCATAAAGCCGATCGTGGATAAAAAAAATTATTAAATAAAGACTTGCTAACAAAAGTCGTTCCCTCTAAATTCCAATAATAGAATTATCAATTCACCCTTCTTGGCTGTTGGCAGAGTGATCAACGGTAGAAAATAGATAGGTCAAGGGTACTGTGGACAACCAGAGATTGCACGCCACATTTGACTATTGGTTTTGTCATATCATGATTTTTCCATCATGTTCGAGAATATGAAAAGCATCAAACGTGAAATATGAAAAGCATCACGTTGACCATATCCACCATTAACATATATGGCCAGGTGGCCCAATCAAATGAGGGGAGTTCCTAAATTTGCTTAGGCCATGTCAGGGCTGGCCCCTCTGCTCTCTCAAGTTGCCCATTCAATTGAGTACATATTGAAAGGAATTGAGTTGATGGAAAGCCAAACAGAGGAATGGAATAATGGAAATTGTATATTGCTTTCTCATGTCAAATATACAAGTGTACAAGCTTATTTATGATACATAGAGTCTAAATAATTTAGGGAATAATTTTACAGAAAATTGAAGAAAAGATTCTCTACTATACAGTATCAATCAAGGAGTATCACATCTGTCGCGACCTCTTTTTTTCTCGGCGCCCGCAGTCGGGTACGAGCGCCTAAGGAGGCTAATGGCTCGGCTGAAATTATTATGCCCGGACTCTCCCAAGTCCACCAATTCGCAACTTAATAGTTCAAGTTTTTAACCTGCAAGTTAATTTTTAAAATGGAGTCGCCACTAATCGATTTGGGGTGGGTTGATTAGAAACCCAAGTGAAGTATCGGGAGAAATACTCACTCCTGCGCAACTAGAGAAATTAGGATCAGGGACTTGATTATACTAGTTAATCACTAATGCCCTTTCGGTACCTAATCTTGTTTAAACCCTGAGGTTTTTTGGATGTTCGAGGGATTTTCCACACATTTTGGATGAAAACATTTTTTTGGGTCTTTTTCTATTTTTTTTTGACATGAAAGGGATTTTTTGGACCTTTTTTGGTATTTTTGGAAAAATACCAGTCTTTTTGGCTTTTTCTGATTTTTTTGGCTTTTTCATGAATTTTTGGCATTTTTTGGATTTTTGACATTTTTTGGAAAATATGAAATATTTTCGATTTTTTGATTTTTCGGAAAATAAAACATTTTTTAAATATTTTTTAAAATGATTTTTTTTGAAAATAATTTTTTTTATTTTTTGAAATAAATTATTTATTTATTTATTTAAAATATTATTTTATATTAAAATAATAAAAGCGACCCGGGTTGGATCCGCGGGTTGGGTCCGACCCGGCCGGCGATCCGAATGAGGACGTGGCCCGACTCAGATTTTTTTGCCTTTTTTTATATTAAAATATTATTTTATATCATTATATATTATAAAAACCGAACCGAGTCGGGTTCACGGGTGGGGCCCGGCCGGTTTGCCCGACATGGCCCGGATGGGCTAGAGATAAGAGCCCAATCCGAGCCTCATCCCTACAACGGCCCGCACGAGTAAATCCGGCCCCTCGTAATCCAAACCCGACCCGACGACCCGGCTCCTCGAAACCCTACGAACCGGATCCGATCCGAGTCTTTCTTCGCGAACCCGAATTTCGGAGCCCTAGGGTTCGACGATCCACGCGGCCGAGGCGGGATCGGTTGGGGCATCACTAGGGATGACTCGACGGCGGCGACGAGGTGGTCGACGGCTAGGGTTTCGAGGGGGAATAGAGGCGACGATTACGGCGGCTGCTGATTTCTTAGAAAGCGGTGACGGCAACGGAGACGAGCGAGCCGTCGTTACATTCGGGGGGGATGCGGTTAGTGTGGCACGGCGAGATGAGGCGCCCGGATGGTTGGCGGCGGGGACGTCTTCGTCCAAGGGTACAGCAGCAATGACGGGAGCGAGGGCGGCGACACGGCTTAGTACGGCGATGGCATGCGGAGAAGGAACGGTGGCGGAATGGTGTCGGGGGCGTCGAGAGCGTTTTGGCTTGGTGCGGGGATGGGGGCGTCGACGGCACCTCCTTTCTCCTTGAATCCGACCCTCCCTCCTCCGGCTTCTTCTCTTGCTCAGTCCCTTCCGTTCAAATCTCTCCCTCGCTTCTCAGCCCGACCCTCTTTTCTCTCACTCCGGCCAGATCCGAGCCTCCACTGGCCGGATCTGACCTCCTCGGACTCGCTTGCCGGCGGCCTCCCCTGGAGTCTCTCAGTGGGAGGTCAGCCGAGCTCGCGGCCGAGTTCTCTCTCGCTCGCTCTTCGATTCCTCCCCCGAAGTCTCTCAGTGGGAAGATCTCAGAGCTCGCTCTTTCTTTGCCATCGTCGGGAGAAGCCTATTTATAGGCAAGGGGGCGGCCAGTTGATGGAGCTTCGACCGTCGATCTTCGCACGCCGAACCACCTCCGCCGGCCGAACCAACGTCCCATCCGAGCTCCACCACAAGGCGTGCTCGGCATTGAAGGAAATCCATGATGGCGCCCGAGATCTGTCTCTTCTGGCCGACGTCGGCCTACCCTCCTCGGCCATAGGTTGTCTTCGAGTGCGTCGTCGACGCTGCGCGTGAACTACGGAGGCGGAGAAGGAAGGAGCGAGGAAGAAGAAGAAGGAAGAAGAAGGAGAAAAAAGGGGCGGATCGTGCGAGCCCACGTGAAGAAAAGGGGGTGGGGCTTTTGCTTTTGCTTTTTTTTTTTTTTTTTCTTTGTTTTGTTGTTTTTATTTGTTATTTGTTTATTTATTATCCGAAATGACAAAATAAAATAGGAACTTAATAAAAGTACTAAAAAAGCCTAATTAAAATTGAGGTGTCAACGGTGTCTCTCTTTGAAGGTGAGCTCGCAGAGGTTGCATTCAAAGACAGACTGATGCCTCAATTTTACATATGCATGCGTAGTAGATTATATCTTGGGACCTATTATTCTATGCGGAAAAAGAGCAATATAACTTTACATATACTAAGACAGATAAGAAGATACTTGTAGTTACTTACCGGGAATGAGTGAGATAGGGTGTGAACCCCGAGTTTGGCAAGTATCAAGGCATCATTTTACCTGGTGATATGAAGAGGTTGCTTTTCCAAGGCTCGAACTATTCTTCGGTTGCCTGTTAAAACAATCAATGATTTGTCTAGGACCCGAACCTTTCTTCGGTCGCCTTGACGGGAAATTGCTCCTCTAGGACCCGAACCATTCTTCGGTTGCCTGTTGGAGCAATCAGTGGTTTGTCTAGGACCCGAACCTTTCTTCGGTCGCCTTGATGGGGAATTGCTTTTCCAGGACCCGAACCTTTCTTCGGTCGCCTGTTAGAGCAATAAGTTGTTTTGTCTAAGACTCGAACCTTTCTTCGGTCGCCTTGACGGGGAATTGCTTTTCCGGGACCCGAACCTTTCTTTGGTCGCCTATTAGAGCAATAAGTTGTTTTGTCTAGGACCCGAACCTTTCTTGGTCGCCTTGACGGGAATTGCTTTTCGGGACCCGAACCTTTCTTCGGTCGCTTGTTAGAGCAATAAGTTGTTTACTTGAACCTTTATTTCGCCTTGACGGGAATTGCTTTTCTAGGACCCGAACCTTTCTTCGGGCATCTGTTAGAGCAATAAGTTGTTTTGTCTAGGACCCGAACCTTTCTTCGGTCGCCTTGACGGGAATTGCTTTTCCAGGACCCGAACCTTTCTTCTCGTTAGAGCAATAAGTTGTTTTGTCTAGGACTAGAACCTTTCTTCGGTCGCCTTGAAGGAATTGCTTTTCCGGGACCCGAACCTTTCTTCGAGAGATGCGCGACCTTTGTTAGAGCAATAAGTTGTTTTGTCTAGAACCCGAACCTTTCTTCAAGGTCGCCTTGACGAGGAATTGCTTTTGGGGACCCAAACATTTCTTCGGTCGCTTGTTAGAGCAATAAGTTGTTTTTAGGACTCGAACCTTTCTTGGGGTCGCCTTGACGGGAGATGCGGACGACCTTTCTCGGGGCATCCGCTTTGTTGGGAGATAGTACTTGGATGATCACAAGTACTAACTCTTGCAGGATACCTGGATGATCACAAGCATCGAAGGGGTACCTGGATGATCACAGGTACAAACTCTTTGGGGATACCTAGATGACCACAAGTATCAAAGGGGTACCTGGACGATCACAAGTACAAACTCGAAGGGGATATTCGGATGATCACAAGTATCGACTCTTTGGAGATAATATCGGATGATCACAAGTATTGAAGGGGTACTTGATAATTGAAAATATCGAGAACATACCTTGGATATTTGTGAAGGTGTCCCACCTCTTAGTAAATTGGGAATATCGAGGATGGTCAGGATATTCGTGAAGGTCTCTCACCTCCTGGTAGTGGGAATATTGAGGATGGATCTCGCATATTCGTGAAGGTCTCTCACCTCCTGGTAGTTGGAATATCGAGGATGTATCTTGGATATTCATGAAAGTCTCTCACCTCCTGGTAATTGGAATATCGAGGGACGTGCCTGGATATTCGTGAAGGTCTCTCACCTCCGGTAGTTGGGAATATCGAGGACATGCCTTGGATATTCATGAAGGTCTCTCACCTCCTGGTAATTGGGAATATCGAGAACGTGCCTCGCATATTCATGAAGGTCTCTCACCTCCGGTAATTAGGAATATCGAGGCGTACCTTGAGATATTCGTGAAGGTCTCTCACCTCTAGTAATTGGGAATATCGAGGACATGCCTCGGGATATTCATGAAGGTCTCTCACCTCCTGGTAATTGGGAATATCGAGGACATACCTCGGATATTCATGAAGGTCTCTCACCTCCTGGTAATTGGGAATATCGAGGACGTGCCTCGCATATTCATGAAGGTCTCTCACCTCCTAGTAATTGGGAATATCGAGGGCGTGTCTCGCATATTCATGAAGGTCTCTCACCTCCTGGTAATTGGGAATATCGAGGGTGTGCCTCGCATATTCATGAAGGTCTCTCACCTCCTGGTAATGGGAATATCGAGGGCGTGCCCCGCTTATTCATGAAGGTCTCTCACCTCCTGGTAATTGAAATATTGAGGATGTACCTTGGATATTCATGAAGATCTCTTACCTCCTGGTAATTGGAATATCGAGGACGTACCTAAGGTATTCATGAAGATCTCTCACCTCCTGGTAATTGGGGAATATCGAGGAACGTGCCTGGGATATTCACGAAGGTCTCTCACCTCCTGGTAAAGGGAATATCGAGGACGTGCCCCGCATATTCATGAAGGTCCCACCTCCCGGTAAGTTGGAATATCAAGGACATGCCTCGCATATTCATGAAGGTCTCCCACCTCCTGGTAATTGGGAATATCGAAGGCGTGCCTTGCATATTCATGAAGGTCTCCTACCTCTTGGTAATTGGGAATTCCAAGGACATGCCTCACATATTCGCGGAGGTCTCCCACCTCTTGGTAACATAAATTTGAATGTAGCATAAGGCTTACCTAGATGGACGCAGGCACTCAAAAGGGCTAAAACACTTGGGTAACTGCATGTGTACAAAGTACTAGAATACTTTGATGGACACAAGTATTTAATGATACGAATTGGGACCACTCAGGTTGGTCCAAGTGTAAGAAAGCATACCTGGACAACGGTGGGTTCTTAACCATATGGGGATACCTAAACAATGCAATGGAATACTTGAATGGCTATTAGTATTCAATGATACAATTTTGAGGACAACTCAAACAGGTCGAGTGTCATGAAAAGGGAGTATCCGAACGGTGTCAGGTACTTGAAGACAAGATGATACGTGGACAATCATGAGCATCCAAACTTTAAAGACAACTCGAACAGATCGAGTGTCAACAGAGGGGCCACCTGAGTAACGGCATGCACTCAAAAAAATAGGGGATACCTGGACAATCATAAATATCAATATTATGGGGATAACTTGAACAAGTTGAGTGTCGATAAGAGGGAATAGCCGGCAAGTGGTGGGTACTCAAAGACAAGGGGATACTTAGATAGTTACAAGCACCCAAACTCAAGGGACGACTCGAATAGGTCGAGTGTCAAGAAGAGAGTACCTGGATAGTGGTAGGTACTTTAAGACAAATGGGGATAGGGATATGCTTACCTAGCAATATCTCTGATCTCTGAGAGTATGTCTGCTATTTGCACAATATGCACACATGATTGTATATGTTGTAAATTCATGAGTTCAAATGAGATTCATGCATGATAATTTTGTCAATTTTGCATCATCTGATTTCCATTGGGGAAGATTTTGAAAGACAACCTTCATTTAGAATGTAGATGTCTTGAGCATGCTAGATGAGGGACTTTTAGTCTGAAAGGACTTTTCACTCACTCTCATGGAAAAGGCTATCCTGACCATTGATGCAGGATTTATAAGGACTACACTATCTCACTATCATCATGTCAACAGGGGTCCGAGTATTCTCGCAAGTGATACGACTTTACCAATGTGATAGGTCTTTGTTAAAATTGTGATGAATACTTGGTCAACGGCTCATCAAAGGGGACCATCAAGGTCAAGGCCGATGGAATGAAGTGCCGCACGATCATCTCGGGTTTGCAAGTCAAGAATCCTATGAAAAGAGATAGAGTAATCTTGCTCGTACTTCTTCGAGCGATGCTTATGTACATATGAAATCCTATGTTAATTGAAGTGCCCTAGTCTAAAGAGACTTTTACAATGGGAATGTAATGTAGACTTGGCTCACATGTAAGAGGGTGAGAGTTGGTGACTGTCTCGGCATTTGTCACTGGTCTTTCTTGTTAAATGGAGGTTCTATGGATCGCAACAGCAAATTTTTCTTGGCTATATTTTTTACTAAGGGGCATTGGCCTTGCTTTTACCAAGTACACTGCTTTTTCATGCCCCTATTTTTATTCTAGTTCTTCATTTTATGGGCATTGACCTTAATTTTACCAGGTACATTACTTTTTTATGCCCCTGCTTTTTCTTGTTGTTGGAGGAACTGCCCTAGGTAAGTTCAATTAAAGCATTGTTATTAGACTCTTGAGTCTTCATCTTCACTAGCGCTCCGAGCTATGTTCAAATGGTAGTAACTTCTATTTTGTCTCATGTGAAGGTAAAATTACAGACTCACTTAGGTTGTACAATGAATACAAGTGCGTAGAGAAAGAATTGCTCTTTGTCATTCTAGGGCACTTAAATTAACGTGAGTGTTCATATGCAATAAAGACACCCAAAGATTGATGCAAGTGCGAGCAAGAAAATTTCTATCCCTCTTCTCACCTTGTGATGCTGCTTTGCCTCCGATCTGCCCTAGTGTGGGGTGGTTCTTGACGGGGTAGGACAGAAACTTCACCAGTGTATAGGGCTCAAAGGGGGTGAGCAATGAAATGCCTCTCACTATTTTGGTTATCGTACCATTCGCGAGAGAACTCTTTACCCTGCAGTCATGAAGTCTTTTGCACTCATCTCACAAGTGTATAGATGGGGGACTGTGTGTAGGATATGGCTTGCCTTTCATCATTCTGACGCGCCTCATCCAGCATGCTCAATTAATCTTGTATTCTTCACTTAGCTGTCTATTCTAATAATCCTTGTAGAATTAGTGATTTAGATAGACAAAATCATCATGCAAAATCCATTTGGAAAAGGCATGCAGCATTTTAAATATGATGGAGTTTGTACTCTCAAAACAAATGAATGGTTTTGACTCAAAAAAGACCTTATTAACAGCTTTAGGGGTTAACATAATGGTGTTTCCAAATATGTTAAATTTTGAACATCAAAAGTGTTATTTACAAATGGGTGTCAATGAATTGTTCCTATTGATTAGGGATATAACACATGAATGATCAGTCAGGAGTTGGGAATCTGATCGGGCATCTGATTTTGCCTTTCGCTTTTGAGAAGATGTACAAATGGATCAATCAACAGGGCCAAAATTAAATGTGAGTTGAGGCCTGAAGATTTTCTATCATTTGCTTTGGTGATTACTCAGGACGTCATTTCCCTTAGGAGAGCTTAGGAGAGTTTGACATGTCTTTCCATTGATTTGTTATCCTTGTTTTTTTTACGGTCAAGTGATCCTACAAAAGATAAAAGGGAATCATGTTAGTCATGAACTCTTTCAAGAGTTAAACAACTTGGGAGCGATACAACATTACCCTTCATTAGTTTGCAGATAATTGGATGGACCTGAAGTGCGAGTGGGACACGAAGTCCTACGTCTCTTGCTTTGTTAGGTCAAATATTCTCCCGCTTTTGCAATTGCAGGAGAAGAAAAAAAAAATTATTAACTTTTACATATGGCAAATAGTTGCCGCTCCCGAGGATCGAACCCCGACTTCGGACCATTTTGCTTCCCCGGATACCACTAGGCTAAAGCGCCGGTGGTGTCCGTAGGGCGCTTCTTTTTTCATTTAACCGAACCGGCTTCTGGACGACACGTCCTTTCATACCAAGTTAGGTAAATCAATATGGGTCACTTGATTTGCCCAAATTAACCATTAAGCTTAGTTCTTGAATCCCAATGCTTCTGTCAATAGGAGAAAATATGTCAAAAGTGAGTTCAAATAGTGAGAGTATTGGAGACGATACCAAATTACCCTTCCTCAGAGTTTGTATTTGCTGACTCTAGGGATATTTGAATGTCGATGTTTGGCCCTTTTGTCTTGACATAGTTTAACATTTCTTTCGATTGGCCTTTCTCATTCGTGGCCATGTATGCATGATTAGTAGTTGTTGATTCATCTTCAACGCCTTCCTTTATGGAATTTTTTTCTTGTCTTTGACTTATACCATTAGCAAGCATTGAGCAAAGTCATGTACTTCAAGCTTCTATGGAATTGAGATGGACAATCAAAACCTCCAATTCTCTCGATGGCAATTACTTCTTGAAAGAGCATGCGTCTGGAACAAGAAGTCAGGTTTACAGGTCCTAACGTCATCATCAAGAATAGGGGGTCAGAGATTATTTCAACTGTCTAGATTTTCTTCCTGTTGATAGTAGTCAATTCAAAGGAAGAGAAGAAATTCCTTTTCTGCGCTTCTTGACTTGTTAAAGCTGGAAATCCCATTAATGAAACCACAACATTTAGTTGCTCGGGCACGTTGTGGGGAAAAGATATTGCTCCGGCTCGAGAAGGAGTTGGGCAGGAGTGAGGTGGAGTGCAAGAGCTCGGGGATGGCTTGATTTCAACCGTATGCCTGTACCTATTATGTCTATCTTTTGTTTCTGTAAATAGAAAAGAGAGGACATCATTTCCAAAATTATATTAAGAGAATAAACTTACATTTTTTTTTGAATTGGGATGATCTTTCTATTTGCCCCATTTTCTTGGAAGGGTGTCTTTGAATTTGGCTAGTTCATATGATGTGCCTATTTCAAATGCTTCCTGTCACACTAAGTCAAAGGGGATGTGGATGATATTCTGAGATAGGAAGTGAGCGAATCAGAAAGACAAACATGATTAAAACTAACATTTTGTTTTGACAAAAGCTTTTGGTAATGAAATATTTTATGTTTTCAAAAGTATATATCTTTAGGGTGGAGAAAGCATGAGGAAGCCCAGCCCTCAATATTCTCCTTGGATGATATTTTCTTTCATGGTTGGATAGCATCACCGGGCCGGTTTGGGATACTACCTCATGTTCTCAAAATATTTTCAACTTTATTTAATAGGTGGATTTACATTTTAGAAAAGTGTTTTCAAAAGTTAGTTCCTCAAGCGGGACTAATGTTGAAAATAAAACAAGCCAGACTTAAGAAAGATG
The DNA here is from genome assembly GCA_017140325.1 of Eucalyptus leucophloia subsp. euroa. Lineage (NCBI taxonomy): Eukaryota > Viridiplantae > Streptophyta > Magnoliopsida > Myrtales > Myrtaceae > Eucalyptus > Eucalyptus leucophloia. The sequence goes on along the minus strand of CM029472.1, from coordinate 17,681,339 downwards.
TACAAGTTCCCACATAGGGGAGTACACAAGAAAATTAAAAAGGGTTCTACTTGAGCGGGCCTGCACCCATTTCCCCTTACGGTCCTTCATTGATGGCGCCCATGAAAAGGTCTCCAAACATGGTGGTCATGTCATCTGGCCCTTCTTTCTTTGTTGCTAAGGGTGGTACTTCATTGCCTGAATAATACCCGGCCTCCACCAGCCCTTGATAAATGTCAGTGGTATGTGCTTTGACATTTTTGCTCTGACTGTCTTCAGAACTGAATACCGCGTTTACTTTATCAGTGTGGTCAGGGAGAGGATTGCTCTAGAATGAGAAAGCTTTAGTATCTAACAGGTTCTGGATTCGATTCTTGAGGGCGAAGCACTCATCAATCGAATGCCCCACTTCTTCCAAGTGATAGTCACATTTCTTTGATGGTCATAATTGGAAAAACTTTCAACGTTAGGTTGTTTTGGCTCAATTGAAAGGAGGTTCTTCTTCTGAAGGATTGCCAGTACCTGTGACAAAGATCCAGGAAGAGGAGTATATTGTCCCATGTTGCTGTAACGCTAGGACGGTTGACGGCAGGTGGTCTGTTGCTGTCTTGCACTTGTCTGAATTGTTGGAGAATGATTGTAGGTTGCATTGACATCTACCAGGGGTTCTTTATCTTTCTTCATGCTGAACCTGCCCGTGGATGCAAGTTCAGTGAACCAACCATCCCTCAACCCTATCTCGATTTGCTCCCCTACTGGAATGAGTTGATTAAATGATTCGGCGATCGTGGTTACCATTTGATTGCGGTACTCGTAAGGGAGGGTTTTGATAAACATCTTTCTCAGCTCAAAATCGGTTGGTTCAGGACTGATTTGGGCGGCCAGATTCCTCCATCTAATAGTATATTCTTTGAACGATTCATGCTTTTTCTTTTCGGTACGCTCAAGATCCTCACGAGAAGGGGTAATGTCCATTATGAACTTATACTGCTTGAGGAATGCCTCACTCACTTTGCTCCATGTTTCGAGGAGATTCATGTTCTTTGTAATGTACCACCTCAGGGCAGGGCCTATTAGACTTGATTGGAACAACTGGATCATTAATGGTGCATTATTAACGTATTGGGTCATTCGAACCAAGTACATTTGCAAATGAGCCCTAGGGCAAGTCGTGCCATCGTACTTCTCAAACTTAGGCATTTTGAATTTTTTCAGCATTTTGACATTGGAATAAATGGAGAGGTCCGTCAAAGTAAGGATCTTGGACGCCTTACGGTTGTTTCAGCCTCTCCTCAAGCTTTTCGAGGCGTTTGTCATGCTCAGTTTTAGGCAAACTGTCTGGCTTAGCTTTTTCAATTGCGATTTGGTGCGGATCATCCTCCAATTTGGGCATGTTATCGTCGGTATCTCCATCTTGATCACCCTTGATGGAGGATTGTGGTAACAATACCTCAATTGAGGCTAGGGTGAGAGTAAGTTTGCTTTGGATGGAGTCTATCTGCTTTGAGAGTTGTTGAAGCACATTGAAGACTTGCTTCATTTCACTTTCCATGACCGCAATACGGCTTGGTACATTTTCTTCGGCCATTCTTGCTCTTGCTTTTGAGCGAGTTTGGATCGGCGAACGTTGACGCTCCGTGATTACCTGTTCATGAATAAGCAAGCATGTGTGAATACAAGGCATAGATAGGGAGTCAGTCCATGATGATGACCTAATCCTACTCTTTTTGTTTATTCATGAAAAGGTAGAGGATTTCCTAAGCATGGATTGAAAAAGGGCATGTGACATGTTAGCATGGGCTAAAAAGATATTCAATTTGAAAGGTGAAGAAAGCATGAATTGCAACAAATTTTGAAAAAGATTTCTATCCCTTTTTGAGGAAAATGAATATTCTTGCAAAAAAGAACTTTTTAACATGCTTAAGAATAAAAACATCAATTGAAAGTAATTTCTTTTGCAAAAGTTTTTTTTTTTTTAACTTTATGACAATTACTTCCAAATTTAAATGACCGTGGTATTAAATCCTAGACTAATCATGGACCGCTCAATATATGCAGGAAGGTAAGTAAATTGCAAAGTACACGAAAAAAAAAACTTACATCACGCGAGAAAATTGATGACAATCACATAGACATGCGCATGATATGTGCGGCTCGATTTCTAACTAAGAAGGTTTGTTGAAATTAAAAAGGTATCCGCCCGTCGCAGTCTCGCGTTAGCAGCATACCCTCTTAACCTCGGCTAAAGAAATTCGGGGAAAAGAAAGGCAACCTCTACATCGCAATCTCGCGTTCGAGGCCGTATCTTTCTTAACACCATCCTAAATATCCTATGGCGGCCCAGGTCCGGCGGCCGGGTTGTGTGTGCCATGTGTAGTGCTAAAACAGTAAAACATGCACAACAATTTATAATCACAAGAAAATCTATTTTAAGCAAAATTAAAATAAATTTCTAAGCTTTTGACCTGTATAAAGAAAAAAACCTAAGTCAACAAAGCATTTAAACAAAGATAAAACGGCCTAAGTTCTCAAAAATGTCCCTAGTGGAGTTGCCAAGCTATCGCGACCTCTTTTTTTCGGCGCCCGATCGGGTACGAGCGCCTAAGGAGGCTAATGGCTTGGCTAGGTCATTTATTAGCCCGGACTCTCCCAAGTCCACCAATTCACGACTTAATGGTTCAAGTTTTTTTAACTTGTAAGTTAATTTTAAAATGGAGTCGCCACTAATCAATTTGGGGTGGGTCGATTAGAAACCCAAGCGAAGTATCGGGAGAAATACTTGCTCCTGCGCAACAAAGAAATTAAGATCGGGGACTTGATTATACTAATTAATCACTAATGCCCTTTTGGTACCTAATCTTGTTTAAACCCTGAGGTTTTTTGGATTTTGAGGGATTTTCCATGCATTTTGGAGGAAAAACATTTTTTGGGTCTTTTTCTATTTTTTTTTGACATAAAAGGGATTTTTTGGACCTTTTTTGGTATTTTTGGAAAAATACAAGTCTTTTTGGCTTTTTCTGATTTTTTTGGCTTTTTCATGAATTTTTGGCATTTTTTGGATTTTTGACATTTTTTTGGAAAATATGAAATATTTTTGATTTTTTGATTTTTCGGAAAATAAAACATTTTTTAAATATTTTTTTTAAAATGATTTTTTTGAAAATAATTTTTTTTTATATTTTTTGAAATAAATAAATTATTTATTTATTTAAAATATTATTTTATATTAAAATAATAAAAACCGACCCGGTCGGATTCGCGAGTTGGGTTCGATCCGTGCCGGCCGATCCGAATGAGGACAGCCCGACTCGGATTTTTTTGCCTTTTTTATATTAAAATATTATTTTATATCATTATATATTATAAAAAACCGAACCGAGTCGAGTTCCTAGGTGGGACCGACCCGGTTCGCCAACGACATGGCCCGGATGGGCTAGAGATAAGAGCCTAATCCGAGCCTCATCCGCTACAACGGCCCGCACGAGTAAATCCGGCCCAGCTCGTAATCCAAACCCGACCCGACGACCCAGCTCCTGGAAACCCTACCCGAACCGGATCCGATCCGAGTCTTTCTTCGCAAACCCGAATTTCTGGAGCCCTAGGGTTCGACGATCCACGGCGCGAGGCGGGATCGGTTGGGGCATCACTGGGGATGACTCGATGGCGGCGACGAGGTGGTCGGCGGCTAGGGTTTCGAGGGGGAATAGAGGCGACGATTACGGTGGCTGTTGATTTCTCGGAAAAGCGGTGACGACAACGGAGACGAGCAGAGTCGATCGTTACCTGTTCGGGGGGGGATACTGGTTAGTGTGGCACGGCGGCGAGATGAGGCGCCTGGATGGTTGGCGGCGAGGACGTCTTCGTCCAAGGGTACAGCAGCAACAACAGGAGCGAGGGCAGCGACACAGCTTAGTACGGCGATGGCATCTGGAGAAGGAACGGTGGCGGAACGGTGTCGGGGCAGTCGAGAGCGTTTTGGCTTGGCGCGGGGATGGGCAGCGTCGACGGCACCTCCTTTCTCCTTGAATCCGACCCTCCCTCCTTCGGCTTCTTCTCTTGCTCAGTCCCTTCCGCTCAAATCTCTCCCTCGCTTCTCGGCCCGACCCTCTTTTCTCTCACTCCGGCCAGATCCGAGCCTCCACCGGTCGGATCGACCTCCTCGGACTCACTCGCGGCGGCCTCCTCGAAGTCTCTCGGTGGGAGGTCGGCCGAGCTCGCGGCCGAGTTCTCTCTCGCTCACTCTTCGATTCCTCCCCGAAGTCTCTCGGTGGGAAGATCTCGAGCTCGCTCTTTCTTTGCCATCGTCGGGAGAAGCCTATTTATAGGCAAGGGGCGGCCGGTTGATGGAGCTTCGACCGCCGATCTTCGCACGCCGAACCGCCTCCGCCGGCCGAACCAACGTCCCATCCGAGCTCCACCACAAGGCGTGCTCGGCATTGAAGGAAATCCATGATGGCGCCGAGATCTGTCTCTTCTGGCCGACGTCGGCCTACCCTCCTCGGCCATAGGTTGTCTTCGAGTGCATCGTCGTCGCTGCGCGTGAACTACAGAGGCGGAGAAGGAAGGAGCGAGGAAGAAGAAGAAGGAAGAAGAAGGAGAAAAAAGGGGGGGCAGATCGTGCGAGCCCACGTGAAGAAAAGGGGGGTGGGCTACTGCTTTTGCTTTTTGCTTTTCTTTTTTTTTTGTTTTTTTCTTTGTTTTGTTGTTTTTATTTGTTATTTGTTTATTTATTATCCGAAATGACAAAATAAAATAGGAACTTAATAAAAGAAAATTAACCTAATTAAAATTGAGGTGTCAACAACATCAGCTATACGATGTCAATCAACTAAATCATATCAAATCTCGAGGCAACGGTATTTCCAACACTCCCCCTCAAGCTGGTGGTTTGTACACATCAAGAACACCCCGCTTGCTTAGAAGATATCCATGTTGCCTGTGACACAAAGGTTTTGTGAATATATCCGTAGGTTGCTCTGTCGTCCTTATTCCTTTTGTCTTGATCACTCCATCATGTATCTTATCCTTGATAAAATGACAATTGACCTCTATATGCTTCGTTCTCTTATGAAAAAATGGGTTTGTTGCAAGGTTGAGGGCTACATCATTATCACAAAATAAGATTGTTGGTTCCTTTATCCATACTCCAAGATCACGAAGCAATCCTCTAATCCATACGATTTAACAGCTCGTCTTTGCCATTGCTCGATACTCAACTTCAGCAGATGATAGTGAAACAATTGATTGTTTCTTCATTTTCCATGAGAGTAGTGAATCTCCCAATTTGATATAGAAGCCTATGACAGATTTTCTACTCATAGGACAAGTGGGATAATTTGTGTCGCAATATGCCATCATTTTCATGTCATTCTTCCGAGATAATAGTATTCCTAAATCAGGGCATCCTTTCAAGTACTTCACCACTTTCAGTGCTACATTTATATGAGACTGCTTTGGATTGTGCATGAATTGACTGAGAATTTGTACTGCATAGCTTATATCAGGTCTGGTTATGGTGAGATAAATGAGTTTCCTGACAGGTCTCTGATATGTAGAGGGATCCTTGAGTAGAGGGTCCTCATTCAGTGGTGATAATCCCTTGTCATATTCAAATGTTGTAAACTTGATATTTTGCTCAATTGGGATGACTGCTGGTTTGGAACTTGATAATCCTGCTTCCAATATGATCTCTAGGATGGATTTTCGTTGACTAAGGCAAATTCCTTTGTCTGATCACACAATTTCTATCCTGAGAAAATATTTTGGGGGTCCCAAATCTTTTATGTGAAATGTGGAACGCAGGTACTTCTTGAATGCTTTGATGGCAGATGCATCATTTCCCATAGTGAGTATATCATCAACATATATTAGTAAATAAGGGCGCGCATGACAAAAATTCTATTCCAGAAATTGGTTTCCGGCTAGAAATTGATTTCTCAATTTCTATTCCCCGGACAAGTTTCTGAGCAAAGAAACCCGTTTGATAATAACTCAAAATTTCTATTTCTGGAACAGAAATCCGTTTGATAATAGAATATAATCTCTATTTCTAGGAATAGAAATTAATTAGATAACAACATAAGAAATCATCAAATACAAAATAATAGTTGAAATAATACTAATACATTACAAAAGTTGAAAATACAATTTCATGGAATTTCCAGCATATTATTATCCCTTGCCATTTTATTGGTAATGATTTTCCTAAGTGTATTTATTTGGTTTCTCTTCTCGGTCAATGTATCATTTGCAAGCTCATTCTGTATAGTTTCAGATAAGTACTGCGGAAGCATGAATATGGGTGCCATCAATGGCGCTGGTCTTGTACAAGATTATCAATAAAATAAAATTGATGGTGTAAATGAATATATGAGAATTCTACCTTGAAGTAACGTTTATGGTTAGGAACCAATTGGGGGAAGGTCGGTTTATTTTGATTCTCGAATTGAATCAGTCTAATTGCTCATCTCTAATTTCTTTATTATTGCTCAATGAACCTTTAATGGCCCTTGCATAGCAAAGAGAGAGATTCTCTTGAATCTCTTGCCTTCGAATTAAAATTCAAGATTGTGTAACAATCTAATTATTTTGATTTTGCAAGAATTTTGAATCCGTAAAGAAACAAGGTTAAATTTCTAGGCATGTTTTTTTATTCATCTATTATGTAAGAACTTTTTATTCAACTGGCCATGCGCATGCCCTTTCTAGGAGGAAAGAGCCCCATTGTTTTTAAGTAAGCATTTAAGAACTTTGGTCATTTTTGAAAATTGGGGACCCATTCGATTGCCTTTCATTCTAAAGAGGAAGTTATCAAAAAAAAAAATTGAAAAAAATATAAAAAAACACAAGCAAAACAAGAAAAAGAAAATTAGCAATAATTTGTGAAGTTGTGGTTATGAGTGAATTAAGTTAGCAAGAAAATGCAAGGTTCTTTTATATGGTTTGATTTCAGCTTTTGATTTCTATTTCAAATATTGAGAAGTTAAAAATTTCAGCTTTTGATTTCTTCAATTTCTTTATTTCTAAAACAGAAATCTGTTTCAGAAATACAAAAATCAAATTGCATTAGCAAACGGATTTCTGTTCCAAACCTGTTCTGGGGAATAGAGAAATAGAGAAATTGAGAAATATAAATTTTGTCATGTGCACCATAAATGGATGATGTACCTTGGTTCCATGTGAATAAGGCATAATCATATCTTGATTGTTTGAATCTTGCAGTAGTGAGTGCACTGGTGAATTTGGCATACTACTGACGAGATGCTTGTTTGAAACCATATAGGGATTTGTGGAGATGACATACTCTATTCTCCCCCTATTTGCGTAATCCTGGTGGAAGGTCCATATATATCTCCTCTTCTAAATCCCCATGAAGAAAAGTGTTATAAACATCCATTTGCTGTAGGGGCCAATCTTGGAATGTTGCAATAGACAAGAAAGATCGAATATTAACCTCTTTTGAGACTGGAGAAAAGGTCTCATGATAATCAAAGCCCTCCTATTGTGTGAAGCCTTTAGTTACTAATCGTGCTTTGTAACGTTCAATAGAGCCATCAGCTCTATATTTAATTTTGTACACCCACTTACATCCAATTAGCTATCGATGAGCTGGATAGGAACTATGTCCCATGTGTTGTTGTTCATCAAGGCTTGTAGTTCATCCGCATGGCTTGTTGCTAGCGGAAATCATTAACAGTTTCAGCATATGAGGATGGTTCTTGTTCTTCGGATATTCTACTAATGCAACACATATGTTTTGGCGATAAATGAGCAAAGCTAACATATGAGGAGATGGGATAGTGTGTACCCGAAGAACTTGACGTAGAATAGACATAGTCCTTAGTCCATGTGAGAGGCCATATTGTTCGTCCCGAATGTCAAGGAGGGGCCGGATTGGATTGGTCGTTATTAGATTTCTCCATTGAAATATTAGCTGGAGAAGTTGGAGAAACAACCACATGATTTTCCGACTGATAAGTGGGAGAACTCTTTGACGTATGCATGTCTTCATTCATTTCTAGTGATGAACTGAGATCTTCTTCAGACATGTGAGGTGCCACATGCGGGGTTCCCACTTGAGGAACTAAAATTAGTTGTGAAGGGGACATGTCTTCTTCACTAAAAAATGGAGGACATTGACTAATCTCCTTTTCTAGCGCCTCCGAGGATGCGTTACTTTGAAAAGGAAAAACAACCCTCATGAAAAAAACATCCCTACTAATAAGAAACCATCCAGTTGATTGATCAAGAACCAAATATCCTTTTTGAAGAGACGGGTATCCCATAAATATCCATTTTAGGGCATGAGGACCCAATTTGTCTCAAGGGCCCATAGTAGATGCATAACATAAATATCCAAAAACATGAAGATGTCGAATGTCAGGTCTCTTACCAAAGAGCATCTTGAAAGGTGTTTGTCCATTCAAGATTTGAGTCGACATCCGATTGATTAAGTAGGTTGCTGTGACCACACAGTCTCCCTAAAATGTTTCCGGAATTGAGGCTTAGTATTTGAGGGCACGAGCAACTTCTAGGAGATGACGACGCTTCCTTTCGATAATCTTGTTTTGTTGAGGTGTAAAGACACAAGAACTTTCATGCAGAATGCCATTGGAGGTAAAGAACGAGGAACATTCATGATTAAAGAAATCACAGGCATTGTCAGTACGAACTCATTGAACAGATTTTTGAAATTGATTTTTTGTTAGAGTAATGAAAACCTTTAGATGGGAAAAGGACTTGGATTTTGGACTGCATGAGGAAGACCCAAGTTGCACATGTGTAATCATCGACAATAGTGAGAAAGAATCGAGACCCATCACGATAAGGCGTGTGATATGGTCCCTAGATGTCCATGTGCAATAAAGCAAAGACTTTAGTAGCATGTGATGTACTTTGTGGAAAAGGAAGACGTGTTTGTTTTGCTAGTGGGCAAGTAGGACACTTAGGATGAGGGAAGGAAGCATTGACCCAATCGTCAATGAGACAAAATATTATTATTGATAGTGGCATTACACGAGGTGCCCTTATTTAAGGGAAAACAAGAAAAATCAATGTTCTTGGGTGATGCAGCCCAAAAATAAGGTCCATCATGATTGTTACCTCAGCCTATCAGTTTTCCAATCGAAAGGGCCTGAAAGAAACAGACATCAGAATCAAAGAAAATTCGACAAGAATTGTCTTCACAGAGTTTGGATATAGAAATTAGATTGAATTGAAAGTCGAGAATGAAGAGAACATTTTTCAATGTGATGGATGGATTGAGGCAAACATTTCCAATTTTATGATAGGAGTGTCATTTCCATTGGAAAGATGAACTGAAGTATTGTGGGGAGGTTTGTGGATTTGGGACAGAAAATGTTCATTGCAAATTATGTGGTCACTAGCACCTGAATCAATAATCCATGTCTTAGCTGAAATAGAGTTTGCAAGACAATAAGATGTACTTGCATAGCTGGCCACTTTGTCATTTGTTTCTAGTTGATTGAGTGCCCTCATAATTCGCTGGAATTGATCTTGATTAATAGGCTAGTTGACCTTAGCATTTGCTTTAATGGAAGTGTTCTGTTCTTTTCTCCCCTTATCCATCGGCTTGCCATGCAATTTCCAACAATTCTCCTTAGTGTGATAAGGATGTTTACAAAATTTGCAAAATTTACCTTTTTTGCTTGAATTTTGACGAATTAATTTGGATGACGTGGCAGGATCTCGGCCATTGGAGGTTTTCATGCGGGTGATGATGTGGCTAAATCTCCTCCATCCAATTTAGGCACTACCAAGATGAAACCCTAGCCGTTAGATCTCGCTCCGTGTCCTAGGTTGTCTAATCCAGGGATTAAATCCTGTCCGCCCATCTACATTAAGGCTCTGGTATGTCTTGAATCGTTGGATTGAAAGGGTCCCATCAAATCCCATCCGTCCATTTGAAAAAGTGGGTTGTCTTCTTCACTAGCCAACCTAGTGCTGCAAATCCCATTCAAAAGAGTCCTCCATGGGTGTTTTGTTCGCTGCTCCGGTGCAGCTCCGTCGTTGCTCCAGTGCAGCTCCGTCGTTGCTTTCATTACCAAGACAACGTGATCTCCAGTCTTCAAGTACTCCGTGGAGGCAAGGCATTGGGATTCTTCTTGCATGGCAAGTTGGTAAATGCGTCTAAGAGGTGGAACCGGATCCATTGCAAGGATTTGGCTCCAGAATAGGTATGTCTCGTTGAGAATGAGTAAAAAACGTGTTGCCTTTTCTCGCTCTTTGATTGCTCGGTTTTGAGCTAGAGTAGTTTCGGGACCCTTGAGCTTTTCCTCCACCATTTCCAGCTTGTTCTAGAGAGCAGATAATTTGTTAAAAAGGGCGGTAATATTGAGATTTTCTTGTTTTAGTTTTGATAGGGCTTGGGTCAAACTGAAAATTTTAGCCTTATCAAGTTTCCTAAACATCTCCCGAATACTATCCCAAATTTTCTTTGCATCTTCAATTTGTGGGAGTCCTGCGGCTACCTTCGGGCTAAGACAATTTCCTATCCACGTTCGCACGAGCTGGTTGCACTTCCTTTAGTGTTGTGCAAGGCACTCGTCGGATGGCATCGGCACGGTGCTGTCAATAAATTCATCTTTATCCTTCATTATTAGGGCATGCCAGAGCTCTCGGGACCAAATGGAGTAATTCTCCGGTCTTATGAGTTGTAGGGTAATTAGGCGTAATTCGGACCGTTGCCGATTGTCGTGTAGAGGGTGTCGCTTGGTGGTGGCTGGTCACCGATGGTTCTAGCAAGTGGAATGAAGTTAGGGCTAAAAATGGAGTCGGGTTTGTCCCAAAACTTCGGTTGACCCGAACCGATTTGATTCGAGAATTACGGGCTAAAAGACGGAGCTGGGTTTGCCCCAAAACTCAATGGACCCAAATCGGTTTGATTTGGGAATTGCCAACCCGACCTAGGCTCGGGATTTGGACCTTTCCTGGCCTACTATTTTCAATGGAGCACATTTGGCCTAGTTGAACTTGAATTGGGACCCATGAACATATGGCCCTGGAAAAATTTGTCTCAAACAAGCATATCTTGGGACTAACTGATTTGGATTTGGTTGTCTTTCTCTTGTCTCCTCAAGTTGGTTCTCTTCAGTAAAATTGGGATTTGAAGAAGGATCATTGGAGGAGTTGTTGGACAAACTAGAATTTGGATTATGATTTTTTGGCATTTTTGCTTTGTAGGTTAAAGTTTGCTGTGCGGAAGCTTATTGTAGAAGCTCTGATACCATGAAAGGACTTGAGTTGATGGAAAGCTAAACGAAGGAATGGAATAATGGAAATTGTATATTGCTTTCTCATGTCAAATATACAAGTGTACAAGCCTATTTATGATACATAGAATCTAAATAATTTAGAGAATAATTGTACAGAAAAGTGAAGAAAAGATTCCCTAATATACAATATCAATCAAGGAGTATCGCATCAGCTATATGATATCAATCAACCAAATCATATCAAATCTCAAGGCAACGATATTTCCAACACATATTAGTTGATATCTAAGAAGTATTACGCACACACTTAATACTAATTGTTTTTGAACTATGCTATTTGTCCTTTATTGACCTCATTTCTCGTGAATTTTGTAGATTACCAAATATTGTATTGGAGGGACTATGTCGTAACTCCTCAATATAGGTAGGCACATCAAAAATAGGTCCTTGGGAAAATTTCAAATAAAGGCTTGAAATGAACATTATTTAAAATAATGGCTTGAAGTGCCATTATTTTCTCAAATAAAGATATGAAGTGGCCATCAATTTCAAATAAGGGCTTAAAGTGGCCATATTAGTTTCAAATAAAGGCCTGAACTCATTGTTTGGTGAAGGGCAATTTAATCTTTTAATTTTTTTCCTTTTTTTCTTTACAAACTAAAAAATATTACTTTTTTTAAAAAAAAAATAGAACACATGAGAGGGAGGGCTTCCTTTTGTTTGTGGTCGCCATCCCATCATTGATGGGGTGGTGGTGGGGTGGCTGATGCTTATGTGAGGGTTGGCGACTCTCGCTAACTAGAGGTGAAGGTTAGCAAGCCCTTGCTAGAGATGGGAGAGGGCGGCGACCCTCTTCTAGATCTACGTGAGGGTCACCCACCCTCACCCCAATTGTTGGCCCTTGCGTAGGCCTAGCAACCCTCGCTTAACACCCCTCGATCTGGGCAATGAGGTTCGAGGGCTTGGGCAAGGGTTGGCGATCCTCGCCTAGATGTAGAATAGGGTCACCACCCTCTCTCGTCTATGGTGAGGGCTTGTTGGCCCTTGCCTCTAGTTGGTGAGGGTTGCTGAAGACCTCAATGACCATCGTGCTACCCCATCGGGGATGGGGTGGCAACCACAGTGGGAGGGAGCCCTCTTGCCTTTGGTTTTGATTTTTTTTTTAAATTTTTAATTTTAGTCACTTTTTTTTTTTTATTGATATGGCCACTTTAGGCCTTTATTTAAAACAAGATTCACTTTAGACCCTTATTCGAGAAAATGAGAGCACTTTGAACCCTTATTTGGAATTTTCTCATGGGTCATTTGATTGAGTGGAGTTGAGTAATAATTATGCAAGGCAATGAATTGTAGAATCTTCTATATATTTTGAAGTATATAGAAGAAGACTACATGAGCCTATTTAAAGGCTTTTATCTGATAACTATCTAAAATAACTTATCAATCAAGATATACATAATCAAAGGAAAATATATAAGTAATCTTGAGAGATGTAAAGAATAAACACAAATATCATAATTATCTCTAACATAGAAAAATATTCTAAAGAAAATCTTGAATATCTCTAACAACCCTCAAACTCAAGGTGAGTTGTAGAAGTCAACTTGAGTTTGGATAATTAAGATGTGAAAAATGTCTATCAATATTGCTAAATGGTTCTTATGTTGACATGGGTGCAGCAGCCTATGCTCAACGAAATTCAAGATTTGGCTCATTTAATGGTGGTGTTTGCTTTTGAAATGAGTAGTGAAAGAGTCTCAAACAACAACTGAAGTTGCGGATTTGGTGGAGAAATTGGAACGATGTGGGCTATGTGACTAGGCTATGTGACTAGTGTCATGAAAACCATCGCTAAGAAATGTGGATGTTGATGCGACTAGCGTTGTTATGAAGCATACTCGAAAAATGGAAGTGACATGGCTAATGCACTTAACGTCACTGATGTTGGCTAACAATATTACCTAGAGGGGTTGAATAAACGATTTTAAGAAATTGGACAAAGTATTGTAGAATTCAAAGTGTTATGTTTAATATAAGCATAATCAAGTGAAACAAATTATAGATATAAGTAGTGCAATGCAGTGCATTTATATTGGGCAATAAATAAATATAAGCAAGGAGATAGAGAATGATACATACAAATCTATTAGTGCTTTATCTTGGTGTAAGCCTACATTTATTCTCCTATACATTAGCTAGATTCCACTAGTCAATCATTGAGAAAGTATAGGAAAATGTATTGCTTGTACTCAAGCACCTTTTCCCAAAGTTGGTGTTGCTTATACATAAGCTAATAGATCTCACTATCATGTATATAAGCACATACTACAACACTGCCAACACTTCTCACAAGACTACAAAATGGTGCACTCATAGTGATAAACTAGTAGGATTACCTAGAGGGGGGTGAAAAGGTGTTTAAAAGAAATCTTAACAAATAATCGTGGAATAAAATAAATTATAAGTAAAGTTTGGATGAAAAACAAAATCAGATTCGTGAAACACTAGACTTCTGGTAGATGTTTGAAATTTGTTATGTGATGAAACAAACTTCTATGATAACTTGTAATAGTGCAATAGACTTAAGTAAAGAGAGTTAAGGGAAGAGAAGATTGCACACGATTTTATAGTAGTTCATTTTTGATTAAGTTTACATTCACTCTTCCACACAGACAGTTTATTGGCTGGATTTCATTATAGTATCAACAAAGAATTACAACTTGTGAGTGCAAATACTCATTGATATAACCTTCTAACTTACTAAATCACTATTTTTTTATTTATCTCTCTTGAACACAATTTATAAGACACACTGAAGAAGACAAGTAGACAAGTAAAGAAGACAAGTAGTTGAGAGATGTTTCTGTTGAGAAAACTCCTATCAAACTTTGAAGTTGACAAAACTTTATTCTTATTGTTCTTATTTTGAAGAATACTAGACTTCTGTGATATATCATGGAATTTTGTTTAAGTCCATTTACTCAGAAGTCTTTCCACTTTGACGTGATCCAGATTGAAACAAAGTCCAAAATAAAGATATAATCAGACTTAGGATTATTGATCCGTTGACAAGGATTCAGTACGAATGAGATTTATCCTTAATATCTGATTTTCAGGCGAAGAATCTCATTTACCTTTTATAAATATATTGATGGAATCAATCAAGAATGGATGAACTCAATTTTGAAGACCAGTACTTTTTTAGGAAATATCTACTTATGAAAATCTAGATTCTGATTGTATGGGTGATTGGAATTATCAGATTTTTATCTCAATCTTCAAACGACTACAAGATTTCCTTAATTGATTTTGTCCAATGGATTGATTGGAAGAAATTCCTCTGGAAAATGCCAATGGTTAGAAAGGCGTAGAGAAGTATTTAAGGAGATAATCAGTCCATTTGAGAGTGTGCATGAAAATTGAAATTCTAAGGTTTGAGGCCTTTCCAAACACTTGTTCTTCATCAACAGTGCTTACAAATTGTATTTAAGAGAGAAAGACACAAGAAGAGTGACTTAGTGAGAGAAAAAGAAATCCTCCACTGAGTATTCATACTCAAATCATTGTATTTCTTTGTTGATACCTTAATGAATTTCAGTAAGAAGGCTATCGGAGCCGAACCACTATAAATCTTGTGTTTAATTTTCTTTTCCTTTAACTCTTTTTGATTTGTTCATTACAATCTTTTTCTGGACTTATTAAATTTCTAAACCATCTCTAATTGATTCTGAATTTACTGCAGAAGTCTAGTGGCACTTTTACTCAAACTTTGCTTGCAATATAACTTATTTGCATCTGTTTACTTAATTTGTTTTTACACCTATTCACCCCTCTAGGTGGTAATACTAGCATTTTTAGTTTCAGACTTTGGAATTCTAATTTTCACGTCCCACACATCAACTTGACCGAATGACCTCCTTCAAATACTCTTCTATGCCACACTACCTGTTCACATTCTCCAAAGGAATTTCTTCTAATTAATCCATTGGATAGAATCTATTGAAGATATCTTGTAGCCGTTTAAATATAGAGATGAAAATTTCACTGATTTTGTTAACCCATACAATTAGAATCTAGATTTCCATAAGTAGAACTTCCTCATAAGGAACTTATCTTCAAGATTGATCTTGTCAAATTTGTGATCGACAAAATCAATATATATATAGTGAAATCCTTGGCCATAAGATAGTTGTTGATTTTTTTTTTTTAATTTCTAAATAAAGTTCATTTGAGTCGCACGTTATCGAGTTTGGTTTTGAACTCTTTCTCGTTTTAGACACGATCTCAGTTTGGATTTCATCAGAATGAGAAATACTTTTGGGATGAAGTAGACTTGAGCAAGAGTCTTTAATAGAACCTTGATAAGTCCTTAGAAACAACTCACAAGCAATTTAAGCATTAAAAAACAGAAAGTTTTGTTAACTTCAAAATCAATAATTTCCCCATTTTTGATGGTGACAAAACTTTTTTGCAGATTTAGAGTACATCACTTTAAGTTACCCTACAAAATAGCACTTTAGTAGCACAAGATATAGAGTTTATGAAGAAGTAAACATTAGATAAGCATAGTACTAATTGAAAGCAACCACAACTCAAAAAGTTTGCGAAAGTCTGCACAAGAAGCACACCAACAAAGCACCAAAACACTTAAATCTGCAAAGTCTCTCCCTTTTTGTCAACAATAAAAAGAGAAAATCAAACTAGCACAAAAAACGAAAATGAAGTTTTTGGAAAAGATCAGAGGGTTTTAGGAACACAAACAAGACGAAAATCCTCCAAATTCTACATTGTCTCCTCAAGCTTTATCAGGCACTAATCGAAGACAGTCTCAACCTTAGCCAAGTTTTGAATGGCTTGCTGGTTGATGGTCTGAACTTTGTCATCAAGAGATTGTACCTTGCTACCAAGATATTTTGCAGTAGTATCAAGAGAGGCATGCAACTTTTGGAATCTCCATTTCATACTACTGTGCCTTAATCTCTAGAAGAAGCTCGACTATTTGAGGATAGTTTGAATTTGGTTTGGTCTGAACACTAGCTTCTACAAAATGAGCTGGAGGAATATTTAAATTGGAAAGAAGATTAGTACCTTGGAAATATGTTGTTCCCCTTGAACATTAGCTTGTTGGTCCTTAACTTCAAGAGATTCCCTAGGGAAATGAGAGATGTAAATGTCCTTTACGTTGGTGGAGAGTGATTGATACCATTACTTATGGTTGGTTCTATGATTGGGTTCTGAAGATGAGTTTTCTCCCATCTCCCCTATCTTAGTAACTTGAGTTAGAGGAATAATATCTCCACCTTTTTGAATACCTTCCTTTCCAACACCTTCAGCACTAATTTGCTGATCATTTCCCTCATTCTTATCTCCAACAACATTGTTAGCATGGTCCCTTGCATCATCTCCTTCCTTATCAGAATGTTCATGTTTCTTATTATGATCATCATCTTCTTCTGCTTTGTCTGGGTCGTCCTTCTATGCTTCTTTTTCTCCAATTTCTTCTTCTTTACTTTCATCTTCTAGTTCTTGCTTGCTATCATCAGCTTCTTCTTCAGAATATGTTATATCTGCAATAGAGTCTTTCATGGAAATTTTTGCCACAATATAAGAGATAATCTCGTCTTCATCTTCTTCCTCATCCTCATCCTGTAATAGAAGGACAAGTTTTCTTTTGGGGATACGAGACTACACTTTTGCCTTTCATCTTTTTCTCAACTACAAACTCTATCTTAGTCGAACTAGCATATTCCTTTTTTTTAAGTTTTAAAATATAAGAGATATCCTTTAATCTCATCTTGGAGATCATTTTAAGTCCAATTTGCATATGAAGGATGGTTTTGGATCAAAGGTTAGAAGGAGGTTGAGTCTAAAAGTGGTGAAAAAGCCTAGTTATCAATGCTGTGTAAGGAAGCTAACCTTTCTCCTTTAGTATTGTTTTGTACATGTGTGACACCCTCATTCTGACTTAGTTTTTTAGAATGGAATTATTTAGGCAAGTGATTGTTAGATGAGAGTGTCTTGAGGATTGATAGGCCACGAGGACATCAAGAGAGTCCATTTAAGGGCCAAAAACTTGTTTTTTTTTTTTAGTAGTAAGGGCATATGAGTATGGAAAAATCGAAACGGGCCACGAACAAGGACCTATTGTGCTTGAGCCCAAGTGGGTGACCCAAGACCCACATTCCCAAGGAGTGGGTGGCCAAGGGAGGCCCATGGGTCCCTCAAAGCCCATTATGCCCTTCTGACACGATCTTGATATTAAATGCACAAAAGGACATGAATAGTGCATGAATAGTGTGAGATCTTGGTTAAACGACCAAAGTGCCCTTCTCTCAAGGAAGAAGGGCAAGGAAGGGGCGGCCATGCATGTGGGCGGCAAAGGAAGAGTTTGAATCTAGCCTACCTAGTCTAATCTAGTTCTATCATGCCACTTGAGTGCAAATCCTCCCATTTAATGCTAGATCTTGCTTCTAAATGGGGCAACCTTGATGGACAAAAGACAAGCGAAGTGATGGGGCTTTAATGAAAGACAAGACCTCTATCTCTCCTCCCTTTCTCTCCTGCTCCCGGCTCTCTCTCTCTCTCTCTCTCTCTCTCTCTCTCTCTCTCTCTCTCTCTCTCTCTCACCCTCATTCTCTCATTTTCCTCACTTGCAATTTTCAAAACGGTCTCTCTTTCACCCTTCCATTCCTCTCTTCTTCAAGCTTGTTTCTTCCATTTTTTTCTCTTGTTTTCCTCGTTGGTGACCACCCATTGAACCCCCGATGCTGGACCACCTTCTTGCTCCATTGTACCACCACTAGATCATTGCTGTGCAACCAACAACCGCCATCTAGCTGCTGTCTAGCCTTGTAGCCCTCTCCCTCGATGTGTTTCGAAGCCCAAGTCGTTTGTGAGTGGCTTTTTAGCCTTTGATTAGGCTTTTGTTGCATTTAGGGAGTAGTTTAGGGTGGATTAGTGGTTATCTATGTTATTTAGGTTATGTGCCATGTGGTTTAATGGTTAAACATAATATTTGGATGATGTGCCATGTGGTTTAGTGGTTATCTATGTTATTTAGGTTATGTGCCACGTGGTTTAGTGGTTAAACATGTTATTTGGATGATGTGTCATGTGGTTTAGTGATTATTCATGTTATTTGGGTTATGTGACATGTGGTTTAGGGGTTAAACATGATGTTTGGATGATGTGCCATGTGGTTTAATGGTTATCTATGTTATTATTATGTTATTTGGTTTATGGTTAAAACATATGTTGACATGCCATGGTTTAGTGGGTTAAAGGTTATGTCATGTTTTGGTTAAACATCTTATTTGGATGGCGTGCCATGTGGTTTAGTGGTTATCTATGTTATTTAGGTTATGTGTCATGTGGTTTAATGGTTAAACATGTTGTTTGGATGATATGCCATGTGGTTTAGTGGTTATCCATATTATTTGAGTTATGTGACATGTGATTTAGTGGTTAAACATGATGTTTGGATGATGTGCCATGTGGATTAATGGTTAAAAATGATAATCGGAATATATGCCATGTGAATTAATGGTGAAACATGATATTTGGATTATATGTCATGAGTTTGTCAAGTGAATGGTGCATATGTGTGTGATATAAGTGATGTATGTGTGTAAAACGATAGCATTTGACAAGTGAAGTTGCATATTGCATGAGCATCACATGGGTTAAATGAGAAAGATAAGAAATGGAGTGTGTGATAGTATGATTGTGTGATCACCTAAGACCCTAATACGTTTTACGCGGGGTGTGAACTTGTCCTAAGATATTTTACATAGGATAATACCCAATTAAATTCGGATACCTCCAAGTCAATGGGATATATCGTTCGTGGATAGAATTTGGATTGAAGCTCCTTAAAGGAATGCCCCTAAATCAACGGGATGCCGTGCTTGATGGGGCGACATGATGCTTGGTTACGTTGAATGAGTGCGAACTTTCGGGTTGGCCTTGGGCCCTAAGCGGCCATAATAATATGGACAAATGTGTATGTGAAGTGCATGAGATTCGTATGTGATGAGATTTAGATTATTGTATGGCATGAGCGCATGACTTAGATCATAATGCGTATTCATATGTTTGGCTCGAGAACATAAAGTTTATGTTATGAAATTGCTTATGCATTTACATTGATGGCCTTGTATGGTAGATAAGTTCTTATGAGATTGATGAGAGTAAAGCAAGAAATGTGTTGCCATGTTTCGCCATTGATAGATATTGCATGTTTAGGGTGCTTCTGAGGTGAACGACTTCCTTATGTGAGGTCTAGGTGGTTCACTCATTGAATTTATCTCATATTTGTTTGTTGAAATGTTTTCAGGCCCTAAGAATGGCTAAGCCATTCCGTCATATTCGTTTTGGCCTCTCTATCGAGCATAGTCGGGAGGTGATGGAGTACCGGTAGTGGGAGTGGTTGATGCACACTATACGAGATATGTCACGACCATTTGGGGTCAATGAGGGTTTGCGTAAACTCATGCCACATTGATTCGTGGCCTCGTACTTTTGGGTAGGCGGTGAGAGCCATGGTCCCATGTGTGACTTTGACGGTCCGTTAGGTACCAAAGGATCCAGGGGTGGCATCAGCTGGGATGTCAAGGATAGAGACATTCCCTAATGGGGAGGTGTCCGACCTCGAGATCAACCCCTCGCTGATCGTTGAGTCGGAAGGCCTAGATCCTGGAGGCCATTGGGGCTTAGATAGATGTGGGGTGTTGGCACTTTTTGAACCACCCTCGTAATATTATAGGCATAGGTATATGCTCGCCCTTTTTGACGGAGCTTGTGACAAAACGGTTAGGTGTGTCAGAGGTGAAGAAGCTAGTTGATTAAACCTTGAACTTGTGGTGTATGAGACGTTGACTCATAACGCTTTTCTATATATATGAATATGTTTTTAATTATCCCTGCTGTTTGATGATTGGAGATTTGTTCATGTTTTCACTTGTGCATTTTAATGTTATTAAGATTTGGGTCAGCAACATCTCCTGGGACATCGTAATCGAATGACTAAAGGATAAGTAAAGGTTTAATGAGCATAGGTTGTCATGCGGCCGTAGAGGTTCGGGGCATGACTATATGTGCAATAGAATGTTTTGAGGTAGTGAGAAGGTGACTTCATTACAAATGGCCCACATAATTTTGGCCTCAAATCTTGAAACATCAATGTTAGAGGCAGCCTTCGATCTGATGTAGTTGATGACAATCTTATGAAGCAAAATGTTAGAAGCAGACAACCTAGAATAGGTTATACTTCCCCTATGAATCTTGCCCTTCACTAGAAACTTAATTACTTTATCATTCGAGGTAGTTATGGACATAAAACCACTTCATGCAACTCCTAGAATATCAGCTAGCAAATCAACATGAACATCAAACACTTTCTTACATGCAATGAATTGAATATGTGTGGGGGTATAGAACAGACAAGTTTGAGTAAAAGTAGGCAATTAATTTAGGATAAGCATCATATGACTCCATACAAAACTTCTCCATTTGAAGTTTAGCAAATTTTCCTTAAATGTACTTTGATTGAATCTAGAAAATTAAAGTCTACCATTCAAGGATTGATAATACTCTTGCTTAGCATCTGTGCATAAACCTTTTTGTACTCTTTAGACCTAAACAATTTCCCTTTAGACCCAACAATCTCAGTAGCAATGCCCATTTTGGGTTAAAATTTTTTAAACATCCTTTTGTTGCTATCTTCCTTCTTTCCTTGGTCTGACTTTTAGTTCCAAATCTAGGGTCAGTAGGAAAAACAATAAATTCTTCCTCCACTTGTCTAGATTTCACTAACCCCAATTTCTCCAGGGCTTTTAGGAATAAGATTTTGTTTCCATACCCATTTTCTTTTAAGAAATTCATGATAAAGTCTATAGACTCCCTCCGTTCTTCAAGAAATTGTAATGCTTAAGGAGAACATCAGATTTCCTTACCAAGATAGGAGTTGCACATTGGGTGACTTACTCCTCTATAGAAAGTCAACTTGTACTCCACAATGATTCTTCTCTAGTAAGATCAAAGTGTGTCGGAGTATCCTTCACAAAATGAGGCCCATGACCGACAATGTGGGATGACTTCCACTGTGAAGAGATTGAGACAAAGTTGGAGGATTTTGAAGATATGGTGGTGCGTGATGGAGACTGGGATTCACAAAGAATGAGATGATCGAGAATGGGAGGTAAAAGAGAGTTGCAGAGATTAGGGTTTGTGAAAGAAGTTGTAGTTGGGAGAAGAAAACTAGTAGATTTATTTAAAGGAACTGAATTGAGGCAAATGAATGAACATAAGGAAAATAACTTCCATTTTGGAAATTTGAAAAAGAATAACAGTAAAAAATTTGGAAATATTGACTTTGAAAAATCATGAAGTAAATAAAAGATTAACAATTTCCAAAAATCATAAATGACAAGTAAAAAATTGAGTAAAATATTCATACCTATTTGAGAAGGAAAGAACCTTACGTGTCAAAATTTAAAATATAACTACTTGAGTTTGGAAAGTATTTTAGAAGGATGTCTCTTCTAGAAAATCGAACTAATGAGTCTGCCTTGCTTAGACTTTAACTAAATTCATAAATAATATTCATTTTTTTTTTTATGAAAACCAGCATTTTTCCAGAGGCTTTGTGAAAATATTCGCCAATTGATTGTTGAATCAATAAATTGAACATTGATTTAACCCTTTTGTACATGGTCCCTTATGAAATGATGTCGGATTTCAATGTGCTTCGCTCTTGAATAGAGAATAGGATTTTTAGTGAGATCAATCTTTCTTGTGTTGTCGTATCTAATTTCAGCACAGGATTTTTTCATTCTAAAGTCTCTTAGTTGTTGCATAATCCATAGAATTTAAGAATAACAATTACCAATAGCAACATATTTTGTTTCTGCTGTAGAGAGTGCCACAATGTCCTGCTTTCTAGAGAACCATGACACTAACATTTGTCCTAAGAGTTGGCATGTCCCAAGTGTACTTTTCCTATCGACTTTACAACCAGCTAGGTCAGCATTTGAGTATCTAAATAGAGTAAAGTCTTCTCCTTTCAAATATCACAGGTCTAACTTTGCATTAGTTGCAATATATTTGATAATATGTTTAATAGTATTGAGATGTGATTCTCTAGAATCAGCTTGGAACCTAGCACACATGCACACACTAAATAAAATATCAAGCTATGAAGCAATAAGATAGAAAAAAGAACCGATCATGTTTCTGTAAGTCTTTTGATCCACTTTCTTTTCATCTTCATCTTTGTCAAGTTTGAAGGAGCTTGACACGGGGGTTTCAATTTTCTTACAGTTCTCCATTCCAAACTTTTTAATGATCTACCCACCGGTAAGCAGCTGTGATGGTTTAGGGCTTGCTCCTCATCGCCGAGGTCGCAAGTTTGAATCTCCAGGTGCTAGCATCTTAAGTGGGGGGCCATGGTGGTGGGGTCCTATGCTAGTCTCCCTCGAGATATATAGGACCGGCCCTTCGGTGTTGTCCGAGCATGGGGGGCCCATGGTGGAGTCCTCAATTACCAAAAAAAAAAAAAACTTTTTAATGACCTCTTTAGCGTATTTTTCTTAATAGATGAAGGTCTCTTCTTTTGATCATCTAACTTGTAGACCCAGAAAGAATGTCAATTCACTCATCATGCTCATCTTGAATTCTTCCTACATAGACTTGGAAAATTTCTTACACAAAAGTTCATTAGAAGAGCTAAAAATGATATCATATATATATATATATATATATATATATATATATATATCTTTATTTGAACAAGTAGAAAGTCTTTACCTTCCATTTTGATAAACAAAGTGGTGTTAACCATACCTTTCTTGAAACCACTATTTACCAAAAGCTTAGTCTCTCACACCAAGCTTAAGGTGCTTGCTTTAGACTATATAAAGCTTTCTTCAGTTTGTAAATAAAGTCTAATTTTTTGGGATCTTCAAATCTTAGAGGTTGTTCCACATAAACTTTTTCTTGGATGAAACCATTTAGGAAGACACTTTGACATCCATTTGGAATAACTTGAAGTTATGAAAACATGCATATGCAAGTAATAGCCTTATAGTTTCTGACCTAGTTATTAGTACATATGTCTCATCATAATCTATTCATTCTTCTTGCATATATCCTTTTGCTACAAGTTTTCCCTTATTTTTGGTCACTTTAAACTTTTTATCCATCTTGTTTCAAAACAATCACTTTGTTCCAATCACATATTTTCCTTTTAGTTTGAGAACCAACTCCCAAACATCATTGATCTTGAATTGCCTAAGCTCTTCTTGCATGCATTACTTCTATCCAGCTTTCATCGGTTATGACTTTTTCTACTTTCTTTGGTTCCACTTCAGAGATATGAGTTAGAGCAGTTGAGTCTTTTTTGTCCATGGATCTAGTACGGATTCTTTCTTCTATGTTGCCAATGATGAGATTTTTAGGATGACTTGATTTATACTTCTATTTTTTTTTTTTGAATCTGTCCATATCTTCAAGAATCAGCCAAGTCTATGCTTTTATTGATTCTTTTGTCTTTTCTTCAACTTAATCTTGTTCAATAGAAGGTTGGGTTAGTTTGGGGGACTCAAACTTCATTAAATTTGAAACTAACTTAGATTTTTCAAGTTGAGTCTGATCTAGTTGGTTCAAGTTGACTTCTTGAGACTTGATGTTCATTGATTTTTCAACAATTTGTGTGTTTTTATTGAAGACTCTAGATGCTTTGCTTGTTGTAGAATATTCAAGAAATATCTTTTCATCTGACTTTCCATTAAACTTACCCGGATAGTCATTTGTATTTTTCAAAATAAAACATTTGCATTCAAAAACATGAAAATATGAAATATTTGGCTTTCCGCCTTTGTAACTTTCATAGGGATTTTTTCTAGGATGGGCCTTAGAAAGACTTTGTTGATTATGTAACAAGTAGCAGAGATTGCTTTTGCTCGAATGGAGAAGAGATTTTGTTTTCAATTAATAGAGTTTTGGCCATTTCCTATAAAGACCGATTTTTCCTCTCTACAATTTTAGTCTATTTTGAGTGTAGGCAGAAAAGAAAACATGTTAAAAACCATTTTCATCACAAAAGCTTGTAAAATCTTGATTTTCAAATTCTCTTTCATGATTAGTTTTGATGCTGGAAATAGTATGACCTTTCTCATTTTAAACCTTTTGAGCAAATTTTGAAAAATAAGAGAAGGCTTCTACTTTATTTGCCAAGAAGAAAATCCATGTAAATCTTGAGTAGTCATTTACAACTACCAAACAATATTTCTTACTACCAATGTTTGGGGTTTAGTAGGTCCGAAAAGGTCCATGTGAAGAAAATGCAAGATACGATTAGTGGAATCATTATTTATTGATTTAAATGAACTTTGATTTGTTTTCCCAAAGTATATGGAGTACACAGCTTAGACTTTTGGTATACCATTTTCGGAAGACCGTGGACTAGCTTCTTGGAAGATAGTTTGACAATCTACTTCATGTTGATGTGTCCTAACTTGCGATGCCATAGATTTGCTTCATCTTGAATTGAGATAAGACATTGAGAACTCTTTAGATTTATTAAATGTTGCCATGTCTTCGACATATAAAGGTTTGAGAGAAGTCTTGATTGACTCTAGAACGAAATTCTCTTGGAAGTTGATTTCGAACCCTATATCACATGGTTGGCTTATGCTCAGAAGATTGTAATTGAGACATTTTATTAGGAAAACATTGTTGATGATCGAGTTACCGATTTTCACTGTTTCATGTCCAATAATTTTTCCCTTGCTGTTTTCACCAAAAGAAACGTTTCCTCCTTTTTGTTTTTCTAATTTGATGAAACTACTTGAGTCTCCTGTTATATATCTAGAACAACCACTATTCAAGTATCATTTGCTTTTCCTTTTAATAGTAACTTGCAGTCAAAAAGAAATCTCAAACTTTCTTTTGTACTGGAATTTTTTTGGGTTGCCTAAAAATTCTTAATAGGTCTCTAGACTCTAGGACATTCATTCTCAAAATGTTTTGACTCTCCATACTTAGAACATTTAAGAGCACTCCAACCAACACATTTTGTAAAGACTCTTTGAAAATGATTTTTGTAAGCAAGTCTAGGAAGTCTTTTTTGAGTCTCTCCTCAACGTTTGGAAAATCAATTAAAAGTTCACTTTCTCTATTAAAACCCAAACCATATTTGTTATAATAGGGAACTTGAGTAGAAAGAATTTGTTCTAAAGTTTTCGAGCCTTTTGAAAATTTTGTAGTAATATCTCAAATTTTCTTCTTCAAAATGTCATTTTATTTGGAAAGAGAATCACAACTTTCCTTTAAATCATCAAAATTATTTTTCAAACTCTCAAATTTTTCTTTTCAAGAAATATCCTGTAGTTTGATTTAGAATTTTCCCTCTTTAGTTTGAAGATTCTTTTAAGAGAGGATTGAGATTTAAATAAAGCTCATATATGTATTTTGACACTTTAGGAATCTCGGAATGGCTTATCTCAATTTCCTTATCAGACTCAGACTTAGAGTCTATGTTTGAATCAGATTCTGATTCTAAGTTTGAGTTTGAGTGAGCCATCAGATAGATATTTGCAAATTCCTAATCACTTTTCTCACATTTTTTATCACTCCAGGTTTTTCGCTTTAGAGTTTTCTTGTATTTCTCATACTTTCCTTTCTTCTTTTTTTAGCAAGTGACTGTTTGACTTGATGTCTCTCTTCTTCTTACACTCAAAAAATCACATCCTTGCTAGGTTCATCATCTTCTATTGATATTTTTTGGAAATTTTGCTTGTTCTGCTTTTTTGAGTTGAATCTTCTTTTCATCCTATTCAATTTTTGAATTTCTTGATCAAGAGAGCAAGTTCCTCGTTGGTCATGTCATTGTTTGAGTCTGTATCATTAGATCAGCATTAGACTTAAGTGCAATTGACTTTTTATCTTTTGGATCCTATTCATTGTTGATTTGTTTCATTTCGTAGGATTGAAGAGTGCTTATCAATTCATTGACTGAGAGTGGCATAATTCTTTATGTTTCTTGAATTGAGGTTTTCAAATGATTCCAGTCCTTTGAGAGTAATTCGCAAAGTTAATTGACCTTCATTAGGGTAGAAATTGGTTGACCATGATACGCCAAATTGTTTACAATTTATGTAAAATGATTAAACATATCTCAAAAAGATTCGCTAGGCTTCACCTTGAAGAATTCATATTGGTCAAGTAAGATGTTCACTTTTGTCTCCTTTACGCGATTTGTTCCTTCATAAGTGACATGAAGTCTATCCCAAACTTCTTTAGCTATTTCACATGAAAAAATTCTGTTATACTTAGCAGGAGACAAAGTGCAATATAAGGAAAAAATAAATTTTGTGTAAAGAGCCCGAATCTTGGTGATTTCTTCTTCGATCAATTTCTCAGCATCCTTGTCTATGACTTCTTTGCCCTTATTGGAAGCAGAAGTAGCCTTTGGATTGATTCTTTTTTCCATAACATTCCACTTCATAGGATCTCTAGATCTTAGGAATGCCTTCATTTTGTTTTTTCACACATTGTATTCCTTTCATAAAAATAAGGTGGCTTTGTGTTGCTCTACCCTTCCATGATTCCTGGTGCTAAGATACTATAAATAGAAGATCTTTAACTCAAAAGTAAAAAAACTTCAAAAAGACAAGCATAGGGCTCTGATACTAATTGATAAACTAGTAAAATCATCTGGAGGGGGGTGAATAGGTGTTTAAAAGAAATCTTAACAAATAATCTCGGAATAAAATAAATTGCAAATAAAGTCTAGGTGAAAAACATAATAGTGCAACTAACTTAAGTAAAGAGAGTTAAGTGAAGAGAAGATTGCACACAATTTTATAGTGGTTCGGTTTAGATAAAGTCTATGTCTACTCTTTCACATTAACAACTTACTTGCTGGATTTCACTATAATATCAACAAAGAATTACAACTTGTGTGTGCAAATACTTAGTGATATAAACTTTTAACTCACTAATCACATTTTTTGTGTCTTTCTCTCTTGAACACAATTTGTAAGGCACACTAAAGAAGACAAGTGGTTGAGAAAAGTTTTAGACTTTGGAATTCTAATTTTCACGTCCCACACATCAACTTGACTCCGAAAGAATTTTTTCCAAAATTGTTGAAAAAAAAGAGTTCTTAAAAAAAAGAAAAGGGTAGTAGAAGGCTTTATAAGGAACTTATCTTTAAGATTGATCTTGTCAAATTTGTTATTGACTAAATCAATGTGCATGTACATACAAGGACAAGTGCTTCAGAAGTCCTAAAACTTGTCATGAAAATGCGAGGGCAATCAAGTCCTAAAACTTGTCAAAATGGTTCAATTGAGTCCTAAAGTTAACCCGTCAGTTTTATTTATAGAAAATGTTGACTTGAAATTTTAAATTACTTTTTTATTTTTGGGCACATTTTTTAAAAAAATTATATTTTGTCCCTCATAGGGTAGGAGGAGGCGACCACCCATCGTCGAAGGCCTCACGATCGCCGCTTTGGTCGCCGGCCCCGTGCGAGGGTGGCATTTGGGCATGTCCCTAATTGTTGCGGCGAGCCCCTCCGACAATGGGCAACCGTTGCCCCTCCCCGCCATTTTTTTTAAACAATTTTTAAAAAATGAATTTTAGTTTTTAAATATAATTTTTTTAAAATTTTGAATAAAAAATTCTTTTGAAAAGCTAGCTAGAAAATAAAAAATCATTTAAAATACTATGTCGGTGCCACGTTAGCATTTTCTGTTAATAAGACTAATAGTGTTAACTTTAGGTCTCAATTGAACCATTTTGACAAATTTTAGAACTTGATTGTACTTTTTGCAAGTTTTAGAACTCAATTGCATTTTCGTGATAAGTTTTAGGACTTCATAACACTTATCCCATATATAGTGAAATCCTTGGCCAGAAGATAGTCATTGAAAAAAGTTTTGTCTCCAAATAAAGTTCATTTGAGTTGCACGTTGCTGAGTCTGATTCTGAATTCTTCCTTGTTCTGGACACAATCTCAGTTTCTAGATTTCGTCTGAATGGGAAATATTTATGGGATGAAGTAGACTTAAGCAAGAGTCTTTGATAAAACCTTGATAAGTCCTCAAAAACAACTCACAAGCAATTTAAGCATTATAAATAGAAAGTTTTGTCAACTTCAAAATCTTGGTAGAAGTTTTCTCAACACATAGCACATTATAAAATGTAAAGCTTTCTTCTCAACATCTTCATCTTCATTTATACTCCTCAGCATATAATCTAATCTTCAAGATGATTAATCTCTAAACTAATTGTTGAACGATTTGTTGAGTAGATCAATTAACCATTGAGGTTTATAGATAATATTTTCATATATTTGGTCATCAATACAATCAAATCTTTGGTTGCTAGAATTAGAGTAGCTTTACTTTATAAAGAACCTTACATTCAGAATGATTATCAATCAACCAAGATTTCATGTGAGCTTGATTTCCTCCATGTAGATAATCTTTAAGATTGATGGTCAATCACTTTCTTCTAAATTAGGAATCTTTTTCAAATTACAAGTTGTTAAGGGATGAGATAATTTTTAGTTGTTAAGGGATGAGATAATTTTTCTCAATATTAATCTTACAAATTGTGACAAGATTGTTATTGTAGGTAGTGTAGGTGTTATGCTTATATCAATAGTTCCTAGTTATATTCGGTGTCTTGGTAATATCAGACTTTTGCTTATATCGAGCTTTTTGTCATATTAGACTCCCTACTTATGTCAAACTTTTGCTAATATCAGACTCCAATTATATCAAACTTCTTGGTTATATCCAATTGCTTCTTAACAGGCGGTTTGAATACGATGTTGATGTAGATACTTTAGATTTTCACCTTGATTTATCTAAGTCTGTAGGAACTCCCCATTCTTCTAGACTTGTTCATGTAGGTTCTTCCAATTGTTTGAATCTTTTCACTTAGTACATCAAAGTTCATTTTACATGGATATTAGTTGGAATATAAACAACTCTTGCATATATTAAGCTTGTAAGATATTATGGATTGTTTTGTCAAGTTCATAATATATTATAAGGTTTTCTCAACAGTTGCAATGAGTTACATGGAGAAATGGAGTAGTTGATGTGTTTTTGCATTGTTGCAAAATAGACCCAATGAATGGTTCCTTAAACAACAATGAGTCTTTAGGGATGTCAATAGTTATTGAAAAAGAAAAAAAAACATTGACATATAGGATTTGCACTTGGTTGTGTACTTAGAATTGTTTAGCTCTGATACCGAGTTATAAGTCCAACCTAAAAGCTTAAGCTATTAGGTGGAGGGAAATTACATAAATATGAAGAGCATATATGACTATTGTTAAGTGATGTAGGACAATATTTCAACATCCCCCCTTAGGTGCAAGTTGTATTAGGAAATGCACACACAGAAAAGGGATATTGCCGATTTTGATACCATGTCAAGAAATAATACTATTGATATTGGGAATGGTTAAAGAGAATTGAAGTCCCAAAAATTGAAGAAAGGTGCATGGGTTTGTGCTTGTGTCCTCATTCTTTTCTAGGTTCCTAGATCAAGCTCTTTAGTCGAGGAGGGATAGACCTTGAGGACTTGCTCGTGCATGACGCTGCAAATCACTAATCCTTTGTTGTTGATATTTATTCCGTTACCGCTTGACTTGCCAAGACCCAGATTGCCAATGCTAGTGGCTGTTTGGTTTTAAATAGTTCAACCCCAACAAGAGTCTCTACTTCAATACCCACATGCAAATCTCATCCCCTTATATACCATTGCCGCAATTAGGCATCTTGTTCTCACCTAAGAGCCAAGAGTTCATGTAGGCTCAACCTCAACTATTTCAGGTTGTTAGGCCTTCGGGACAATGCTTCCAAGCTTATGGGTGGAAAGGGATTTCCTCTTGCCATGCCCCTTTTTTGGTCCTTCCTTGTGTCGTAATAGTGATGATGTGATAAATGGAAATATGAACACGAGGAAGCTAGACACTTTCTTTGACGACTTGTCAATGGATATACTTGATTTTGATATGCACGTTTGAGTTGTGTTAAAAGAAATCCAACATCTTAGGATTAGTGTAGTGTAGAATAGTTAATATATTGTAATTAATTCATAACTGATTGGCTTATGTTTTTGAATGAAGTGCATCCAATTAGATATGTAGTTAACTCAAACTTGGGCTCCATCTTGGCTATCTCTCCAACTTCTACTATGTGCTCCCAATAAATTGTATCAAAACCAATGCTTGATTGATGACTCCCTCTAAATGTGTATTGGTGTTTGGTAAATATTTCAAGTAAGAAATCTAACCAACATGATTTTTGGGTACCCTTATCATTTATGTTTGGGAAAAGAGACTAGGGATAAAGGGGACATTGGAGATTCAAGTTAATTTGTGTTTGTCACACCCCAAACCCTAGGCACGAGCACAACCCTTGGCGATCGATTAAAATTTGTAATGTCCCAGGACACATCACCGACTATTTCTTTTTATTTTTAATTAAGCATATGCAGAAACGAATTAAATAAACTCCTGACCAATAATCAAACACAGGGACAGTAAAAACATGCTAATGCTTTCTCACAAACTACACTTTATGTACATGCCAAGTTAACCTAGGAGTTTATAAACACAAGTCGGTCGCAAAAGAGAGTCCTAGGTAACCTACACTCCACTAGTGACAGGGCCAGCCAAAAGGTGTCGCATCATGCACCCACCACATCCGCACTCGGCAGATCTCCACGTTACAGCCTTGAAAAAAGGGTTAATCATGATGGGGTGAGATAAATCTCAGTGAGTCAAAACCCTAAACCCCAATTTGGACGCAAATTGACCTCAAAGGTGGTCCTAAGCACACATCATTCAAAACTCACCTCGCCTTGGCATGTCCTTACACGTTAGCTCATCACATATGCTAATATTAATGCAGCAAGTGTAGTTTAATAACCGGAACACATCATTTCAATCACATGGGTCTTGATTATAAGGCTAAACTGTTATGACACGTCCTATATTGTGCCACACAATTTTGTTCCATAATCAGGCACAACTATCATAACCACTCAGGCGTGTTCCAGTTATTACGACCCATCGACTACAACCAACTCAACAATCGGCGGTCATTCGGCGCAACTGGGCATTGTACCGCTCCGTTGGACATGGCAACGTCTAGCATCCTCCGCCTAGACGGCATTCCATCGAGAAGCTTTGTTTCGAAATCCATCCGAGAATGGCAACGTCTACCATCCTCCGCCTAGACGGCATTCCACTAAGGCGCATCATCTCGCATAATCATATGCATCAGGACGGGTTCCACTTAGTGACCACACGAGCACACATACTTGGCCAAGGACATCATGCTTTGCATCCAAATACCTTGTATTTAAATAATGAACTTGGCCATTTTTCTTTATATAAAAAATCTCGGTAAAATAATTGTGCATCATCACGTATTTAAATTGAACCATTAAACATAGTATGCTCCCATTTCAAAATTCAACAATTTTATATAGTACATAAAAATTTGGCGTCAAAAATCAACACCCGGTATTTTTTCTATTTAAATGCCATAAAATCGAACTTTGCAATAATAACTAATAACTATCACAAAGCACTCAATTGCACATATAAGCAATTAATTTCATATATAAATTCATCTACAAGAACTAGCATAAAATTTCATGAAACGGCTATCCCGTCACTAATTACAATTAATTAAATATATTGTGATTAATTAAATTAATCCAACTTAATTAACCTAACCGTGGTTAGCTAAATTAAGGCGGTGGCGAGTTCACGGCAATGCGAAGGCGGTGAAGACCCAAGACTACCGCATCTCCAACGGAGCTCAAATGATGGCTAAAAATGACCCTACAAGTCTTAGCCAAAAGCTGAGATTTGGTTCTGTGGCTGAGGCAGATGGAGGTGCTGCTCGATGCTGGTGGTGAGATTAGGATGGCAGTGTGGTGCTAGCCGCGGATAGGGGGCAGCTATTGTTTGGTGGTTGGGCAGTGAGTTAGATAGGCGATGAGGGCTGGTGAGGCGATGACTAGTGGCATTGGGGAAAGGAGGGCAGTAGGCGGTTGGGTGGTGTTGCTTGCGATGGTGCTAGACTGAAAGACATCGGATTGGGCTGGTCGCATGGAGATGGAAGTGGCAGGCGGTTGGGGCAGCGAAGGTGAGCGTGTGGTGAAGGAGAAAAAGAAGGCTTGAGGGAAATAAAAGGAGATGGGGTGGTCGGCTGCCGTAGAGGGAAGGAACGCACAAAGGATGGAGGGAAATGGGAGAGGAAAGAGAAGGAAGTGAAAGTCAAAGAAGTGGCCAATGAAAAGCCTTGGAAAATATTTTTGCACTCATGAAATGTGCCCCAAAGTCTTTAGCCCTTAGTGTCAAGAGGCCACCCAATGAGAAAATAGCTCTCATTTCACTCAATTAAGCCAATTTGGTGTAGAAAAAATATACCCATCTTCAGCCATCCGAATTTCCTTTGTTTTTCTGTTTTGTCCAAATTTGATTTTTCCGCAAAATTTTGAACTCGATGAAATTTCTCCGAAAGATGAGATGACATCCTAAAAATGAATCGTGACACGCTCGAACGTTCAATTCTTGAAACCAAATTCAATTTTGTGGTTAAAATCGACCGAACACGATTTTAGTGCAACCTAACCCATCGGGTAGCTTTAGGGATTTTAGCGCTTTTGACTTGTGGTTGGTAATTTTTTATCCACATTTGTGCATCTCTGACTCATAGGCGATTCTCGGTTGTTATAAAAATTGCAAGGTTTCAATTACATGTGCCAAGTATAATTTCGATAAAAAATCGGGTTTGTTGCCATTTGACGCGAATATTGCAATTGTGCAGAATCACCCGCAATTTGACTACGTGTTTCCATCGAATCGACTTATATCCGATCTTAATTCGATTATAATGATGTCATATTAACCCTTACCGATTATTATGATCGAGCAGTCGATTTCTGATCGAATTCTTTAGTTTGCTGCATTTATATCCCTTAACAACCTCACCTAATAGATTAGTCAACTCGTAAGGGGCCAACTTAGAGTAAAATGACCATAGGCGTGTTGATGAAACAACCATTTCACATTATCGAGATGGGGTCGAATTTCAGGATGTCACAATGTTAGTGTGTATAAGGGTACCCAAATTAAGAGAGAGTAGATTTGATACTGAGCTCCCATGTGAGAGGGAAGATTGTTGATATGCATGTGTGAATTGTATTAGAAAATGTCCTGCACGTTAGAGAATTGATATAGCGTGGAATAATTAATATATATTAGTTGGCCTATAATTTATTGGCTTAAACTTTTGAGTAAAAGTGAGTTCACTTGGTAACATGTTGGACTTGAGTTCTCTCTTGACGATCTTCTTGGATTAAGGTATGGCACTTCTACAAGGTGATCAAATAAAAATGGGTATTAGAGCTAGATTTGATTGAGTTGAAGTGAATTGATAGTGATGGAAGAAGGAAAAGTAAAATTGATAGATTTGATATGAAGGATTTGGTTATGAAAGATGTAGATTAAGTATTATTTGTATCAAAGAAATCTGTGGTTACACCTACCTATAAAGAAACTGTATTTTGTAAAGTAAGCTCATTGAGAGTTACTGGATAGACAGACATTGAATGTTATGTGGTTAACGTTAACTTGTAATGTTGCATTTAACGTGTTAAAAAGAAGATTTTTGGGAGACTGGTGAATGCCCTCTCAAACGTGTATGGAGGTCTTCTTGATGCGACATCTTTTTCATTTAAATATGGTCGAAGGTGTGTCGATTAATGAGCTCACAAGTGGGAGGAAGATTATTTAAGATGCACACGTAAATTATGTTAGAAAAAAGTTCCACATTGAAGAATTGATGTTGTGTGAAGTAGTTAATAGACTCAGAATTTATTATCTTAAGTTATTGAGTAGAGATGGCTTTAACCGGATATATAGATAGACTTGGACTAGAGTTCCCTTTTTTTGATACCCTTGGCTGAACATTTTGGTCTTTTTCTCTACGCTTCTAACACCTAACCATTTCAAGCAGCTCCCGAGCCCTTCAAAGTGGTGACAATACAAGTTACACCGAGCTAGGAAGGGTATGCTGAGGAGACAGAGTCTTTCATTTGTCTAAGCTTCCATGAATTTGACAAGATTCAGAGACAGAGCAATTCTTGTTGCTGTTTATTCTTTGTATTTGAATCAGATTCAAGAATATTTATGTGACACCTCTAGTTCATGTGTTGCAGCAGCATTAACTACTTGGCTCTCGATACAATTCCCAATTTATTGGTGTTTAAATGAGTCACGATCAATGAAGGACGAACAACATAAATTGTCAAAACATAAAATGATCTAACACAACCTACATATCACAAAACCAGCATAAAAAAGCAACTCAGACCCTCCCAATGCTCCATAACATACAGCAAATGCAAACACCAGTTCACGCGAGGTGTAGCAGCTCGCGCTCGATGCCGGTTTCATCAGTTTCCGTGAAAATCCTAAATCTATTAGCAGTGAACGAGTTGCCGTTTCGAACCAGTTGCTTTTTGAGATGTGCGTACCCAAAATAGTCCGGCCTTATTTCGCGCCCGCTTGCCTCTTTCCAATATATCGAGGCCATGACCTTCACTCCTTCCCCTGCATTTGAGGCTGGCTTAGAAAACATGGCATGACGTAAAAACGTCTTCACTTTTCCTGCCATTATTATGGATGTGTACGCCCTACATCATATGGGTTTCAATTTTGATTAAATTGATTACAAAGAGAGAAATGAAATGCCAAATTGAAGCTCACCATGATTGACGAACAGCAAATTTTCTTGAGGGTGTCTGTCGACGAGGGAGTGAATGGTGTGGAGGTATCGATCTCTTGCACCGGATTCGCTCTCTCCCCATTGTGGCATCTACAGCAATTTAGATACTCATACAATCGGAATCTAATTTTCTTTAGACCAGACCGTGCCGCATAATAACCTCGTACCTCCTTGTACGTCTGGTGCGGCACAAGGTCCGCTATGCCCGGTGGGAATGAAGCCTCGAGCTCTTTTATTTCGAATCCCCACGAATCGCAACCTGTGGGGTAATGCCACAGTGAGACGTCGTTTAGGATCTCGCACATTCCATACTCTATGGATACCTGCACCATCGTTGAAAAGGAATGGGACCTGGCATTTGGTAAAAAGTAGGGGTGTCAACGGTTCGGTTCGGTTCAGTTTTTTAATTTTTCGATTTTTGGTTTTCGATTTTTGGTTTTCGGTTTTCGTTTTTTTTTCTGTTAAACTCAGATTTCTCAACTTTTATTTTTCAGTTCGGTTCGGTTCTGTTAACCGATAAAAGCTGAACCGAACCGAAAAATTTCGGTTTTTAATGAAAACCGAACCGAAAGAATCGAATTTTTCGGTTCGGTTCAGTTCGATTTTCAGTTTGGTTACTGACACCCCTAGTAAACAGCACTTAGTACTCCTTCCTCATCTGACCATATTGTTCTCGTGTGAAAAAGGTCTTTGGAATATGAACTAGAAGTCTTGACACGGAAAGAATACATCGCAATACATCAAGAACTTCCCGCAAAACCCATGTGGATAAGGAGAGAATTACTCGACCTTGATTCTTGACGTTGATGAGTCAGCGGAATCGCTATCATCGATGTTTGGCGGCGTTGCTGTCCACCGTGGAGAGACCAGCGATCAGTTCCCGTGCGGTCTCGACACACTGTCGGAAGAGCGATCGAGATGACCTGGTTGATCGGGAACCCAAGCTCGTTCCGGAGTTTCTTGCCAGTATCGAGTGCCTTAATCTGGCTCGCATCGGCCAGTGGAGCGTCCCACGGCCTGGGCACCCTGGTCGTCCACAACCAGCCAACGCCTTCGTCGCTCTGGTCACCATGGCGCATGGTGAGGACGTGTTGGAAATGGCCGGGAAATTGGTCAGCTTCGACCGCGGATGCCATCTCAACCGGTGAGTTAAGGTCGTGGGGCTGGGCGCTCATAGAGCAGAGGGAAAGATGAAGAGAGAAGAAGAGAGAGGAGACGATTTTGTGAAAGGAGTATAAGATTTCTCCAAGTGAGTAGCATTCCTCTTTTGAGGTTGGTCAATCTACTCCGACGAGAGGCCACAGCGAGCAGAGAGGACATTCACTCACGCGGAGGGCCAGGCATTCCCAGTGTGTCATCCTCTCTCGGAGTTCTCTCTTATGATCGTGCCTCGTGGCCCAATTAAATGGGAGGACAGGCATCGCTATGAATGTAGGAAATGTATACATTAGAGGCATAGGACAGCAACAGCATCAAAAACACCATTCTTGATAATACAATGAACTTTATAAGAGATCAAGGAAACACAGATTCGATTCAACTCACAAAAACCTAATGTAGGGAGCTCCAAATGAAAATCAAACAAATTATATTAGGGAATAATGTTTCACGACCATGCTGACGAAATTTCAATTCAATCTGACCACTAATTGACCTTCAATAGTTAGCTCGATGAAAACGGAACAACACCCTTTTCTCCAGATTTTCTGCTTTCTCTATCTCTCTTGCTCCTGGCTTTCATCAATTATTCTTTGTTGTTGCCACATAAATAAAGACAAACCCTATTCATTTAGGCCAAATATAGCCTCCCAATATTATTATTATTGTTTTTTTTATGTAGATTATCATATGGGCTCAAATCTTTGAACCTACATTTCATTTGGTTTCCTCCACATGGGAGTAAACCCACCCCCAACACCGGTTGCATATTTGAGTCCACCCTTGACGTACAACAGTATTCACCCTCACACATTACTTGCCCAATTACTATTTTTGTTAGCAAAACCAGCTGCATCGGCCACTTGCCATTTCCCTTCAATTCTTAGCTTGATCATTATGACTCCAGCCACACAGGCTGTGTCATTCAATTACTATTTTGAAAGCAAAACCAGCCGCATCGTCTATGTTCATCATGTTACTATTTTAGTCAGCTAAGCCAACTGTATCGACCATATGTTGTTTTTCTTCGATCACTGCCTTTTGTTGCTCATATGAGAGAGTTGATACCACCATCAAACATGCTGCCTTTAGACAAGTCAGATCCTAAAATTTCTTGTGAACGAACATCGGAAGCCATCACATATGTTTCTAGGCCACACTGTGTGTTGGATCCACTAAGCTCACTTATTTCATGGCGTTTCAAGTGTTAGCGGCACTATTCAGACTTATATCTTTTATACACTTGAATTTGAAAAGGTGTTAGAGATATTTAGCTATTTCCTAAAGATATTAAGGGTATTTGCTTGATTTTTCGTATCTCTTATAATGATGCATATATCTAGAAAATTCTTCACATCTCTATTTGATTATGTATATATATTATTTTAGATAATCACCTTATAAAGCAGGGATAAATACATTAGAAGCACCAAAAGTTGTGTATGGCATTTACTTTGGTGCTAAAAATTTATTTTTGATCACTTAAGTGCCAAGAAGTTTGAAAAATGATCATTTTAGTGTCAACGCCGATATGATTGATTGGAAATTTGACGTGGCATTTTTTTAATTAATTTTTAAAGGTGACATGGCTGGCCAAAGAGTACAATCAGCATCCAAATAACAAAACGACACCGTTTAACGTTTTTTCCCCAAGTAAGAACCCTAAATCCCCAAATTGAGAGAGAGAGAGAGAGAGAGAGAGAGAGAGAGAGAGAGAGAGAGAGAGAGAGAGAGAGTATGGGCTTCCTCCTCGTCTTCTTCCCCAAAGAACAATACTAGCACCAGCACTAGCAGTGGCACCAATTGTGGCACTGGCACCAGTACCAGTACAAACAAAACTCTGCCTCCGGTTCGTTCGATATTATCGACAAGCCCAAGCTCTTGTTCTCCTCCTCCTCTCCTCCTCCTCCTCCTTCTCTTTCCCCCTCCAGAAGGACTGACTTTAGCTGCTCCTTGAGCAGAGCCCAATCCACCATCTCCATCTGCACCCTCCTTGTCTCCCTTACCCTTTTCATCTTCGCTCTCTCCACCTTTGACCCCCCTTCTTCCTCCTCCTCCTCCTTCGCCCTTGCCTCCTATTCTTCCCACCACTTCTTGCCCGAGCAACAACCTTAGACTCTCCTCGCTCACCTAGTCGAGCAATTACGATGGCGGGCAAGTGATGAAGGCTGAGCGATGGTGGCCGAGTGAGCTATGGTCGGTTTTTTGGGTGAGGATTGGACAAAGAACCCTAATTTCAGTCCACATATGACATCAAAATGACATCGTTTCTTAAGGAGGATGGAAAATGACTTCATTTAAAAGCCATGTCAACTTTTTTTTTTTTTTAAATATAAAAGCCACGTAATTAATTTGGCTGGAATCTCTCACCAATGGCATCAAAGTAATCGTTTTTTTCTCTAATTTGGCACTTAAATGATTCGATGGAAGCTTTTGGCATCAAAATGAGGGCCGTATACAACTTTTAGCACTTCTAATGTACTTTCCCCATAAAGCATATAACTAAGCTGATATACTCTTCATTATGATATATCGAAACATTTCTTAATTCGTTTCTTTGCATATATTTCTTCTCCAATAAAACTTCCAAAATTTAGAGGTGATCACATCAGTCATAGTATAGAGAGGATGAGCAAACATAAATTGTCCTAACATCATAATGATTCAACAAGACCTCCAGATGACAATGCCAACATAGAAAGCAACTCAGATCCTCCCAATGCTCCATCACATATTGTAATTACAAACGCCAGTTCATGCGTGTCGAATGGGCTCGCGTGCGATGCCGGTTTCCTCGGGGTCCATTGCGATCTCAAATTTTTTAGCAGCGAACGAATCGCCATTCTTAAGAATTTGCCTTTGAGATGCGCGCTCCCACAGTAGCCTAATTTTATGTTGTGCCCTCTTGCCTCCTTCCAATATGTTGAGACCGCGACCATCACAGCGGCCCCTGTATTCGAAGCTGGTTTAGAAACACGTCAAAACGTAAAAACACCTCAACTTTTCGCGCCATCGTTACGAGGATTGGGTGCATGCACCGAGTGTGTGCAGCAAAGGTTGAATCTGACAGGCGCCATTTTAGAATTGAGTGGACCCATCAGCTTCAATGGTGCGAATAGGTCAGAGGTGCATGCATTTGCACCAAGTCTATCCTAAGCGTCCTCTATGATCTTCGAAGCAAAGTTAATGACCTATGGATTTTTTTAAAAGCCAATCGTTTTAGGCAATACCATAGCCATATGTATACCCTACATAATTTAGATTTACAATTTGGATTAAATTGATTACAAAGAGAGAAACTAAATGCCAAATCATGTTTATTGAAAATAGCCATATGTATACCCTACATAATTCGGATTTTAAGATTTTGATTTAATTGATTACAAAGAGAGAAATGAAATGCCAAATTAAAGCTCACCATGAGTGACGAACAGCAAATTTTCTTGGGGGTATTTGTCAACGAGGGAGTAAATGGCGTGTAGGTATCAATCTCTTGCCCCGGATTCTTTCTCTCCCCATTGTGGCAGCTACACCAATTTAGATATAGTCCAAATTAGACCATGCATTAACACATACCAAGACCATGTAGATTCAAAGCTGATTTTTGAAGGGTAATGACCCCACTGAAATGGAGCCGTTTGAGCGACTTGGTCTCAAATCACTCAAAACTCGCCTGCCGATGATCACGTCCGACTTTTCATGACATTGTCGTCCAGGGCAACAATTCCTAAACGATCAGAATTTAAATTTTAAGCACGGTATGCCATGTAAAAAGCCCTTACCTCCTTGAACACCCGGTGCAGTGCGGGGTCCACAACACCGGGCGCAAATGAAGTCTCGAGCAACTTTGTGTCGGATACCCATGAATCGCCATCCGTGGGATGATACAACAATGTGGCGTCGTTAAGCACCCTACGCATTCCATATTCTAAGGATACCAACAAAAAGTTTAGTGGCCAGCACTTCGTATCTCATCTTAACGTTCTTTAGTGTGCAAGAAAGGTCTTTCGAGTTTGAACTAAAAGTCGAACATAAAACGAATATATTGCAATAGATCAAAGCTGAAGTTAGATCAAGAACTTCCATCAAAACCCGTGCGAGATTAGGAGAGATTACTCTACTTTGATCCCTGATGTTGATGAGTGTTGACACCTAAATTTTACAAATTTATTTAGGACTTAATCATGTACAAAATTAGGAATTAGTCACTAAAAAAAACAACGACAAAAACCAAAAAAAGAAGAAGAAGAAAACAAAAACAAAAACAACAAAAAAAATAGAAAAAGAAAACATGGAAGAGGCCGGGCCGGATCTCACCTTGGCCTGGCCCATGCCGGCTTCCTCTTCGCATGAAACCCTAAAGAGCAGAGGGGAGAGGGAATAGGAAAGGGGGTTAGCATAGAGAGACCGAAGAGAAAAAAGAAAAAAAAAGAGAAAAAAAAAAGGAGAGAGAGAGAGAAGGAACAGATGGGAGGGGGGTAGCGGCGGCACTGCTTGACGCCAGCCGAACCACCGCACTCCTCTTGCCGCCCTCCGGCAGCCATCGCCCTTTGAGCCCGTCGTCGTCTGACTCCCTGCACTTGACGCTGCTGCTACCGACGCCAGCAACCGCAACACCCGTCGCCGTTGCTCCTGACGCCGAGCCGGCCGAGACCGAGGGAGAAGGAGGGCAACCGGAGCCTTTCGCCGCCCGAGTTGGCTATGTGCCCGCCACTTTGCAGCGCCACGCCGCTCCGCCTTTAAACTTCTTCATCGCTGTCGCGGCTACTCGCCTTTGTAGCAAATCTCGGGCCTTCCTCACCTCCACCGCACCAATCGTCACGGTCATGACACCATCGGAAGCAAAGCTGCTTTACACCCAACTTAGCGCCCCTGCTTGCAATCGAGCCACCGCGTGGCTCCCTCTGCCGGCCACCGCAGATTAGCCTCGATTGAGACGCTACGACCCAAGCTGCTGCACTTCCACCCTCCGATCGGTTGCTCCTCCGCTTCACTCGAGACTCGCAGCTCAACCCATTCGAGTCGCTGCTCCACTAGAGCCCAAGTCAACGCGAGCTTCCCTTGTCGAGCTGCTGCTCGTCCTCACAGCAACGCCGCCGCCGCTGCCACTGTCTCTGCTCGATGCCAGCAACCCGCGCTAGGCACCGCACCTCGCCCCTTGCTGCGCCACCGTGATTGACCTGCGGCACTATGTCGCCGTGCCTCGCCACGTCACGCCACCACCGCCAAGAAATCCTAGGGTTTCGGCCAAGTACCGAGTCGCACGGAGTTGCGAAACGATTACGTTTTTGTTTTTTTTGAACAAATCTAACTTGGGCTATTGTGGGCTTTGGGCTTGGGCTGGTTTAATATGGGCTTGTGGCCTGCTTTGTTTTAAAAAGACAAGAGAGGGGAATTCTTGGGCTAGGCCCACGCTTTGGGCCCACCCGGGCCCGCTAAACCGGACCCAACCCGTGCCGATTGGGCCGAACCTGGGCCTGTTTAGACTAGACCTGACCCGGTTCGGTCCCCCAAAAAAATATATTAAAAAAATTTTAAAAAATTAAAAATTAATTAAAAAGTTTTGAATATTAAAAATTCCAGGGTTTGGTTAGGAATTGCTATGTATTGCCTTTTAGTGTAATTAGGTATTTATTTGCTCGTATATTGACTATATTGCATGTATAATTTACATGTTTAACTATGTTTGCAATTGTTTAGTGGCATGTGTTAATTTTACTGCAATTAGGATCTTGATGTTTATGATTATTACTTAATGATTGTGCACTCGTATGATCACCTCACATGTTAGTGGATAAGTATAAAATCAATCCAAACTGCTTGCCAAAAATCATTTTGTTAAAATAAACAAGATTAGGTACCGAAAGGGCACTAATTGGTTAATTAGTGTAATTAAGTCCCCGATCCTAAATTCTCTGGTTGCGTAGGAAGTGGGGTATACTCTCATACCTCACTTGGTTTCTAGCCGACCCCAATAGGCTAGTGGCAACTCTTTTTTGTAAAATTCCTAAAAAAAATATCTCAATGTCACGCAGAGTATGGGTTTGGGAAAGCCCACACCTAATCATTGGCCTTAGGCCCGTCCTTTAGGCAATACCCCTAAACTTGTTCCCTCCCCCTAAGGGTAGGTCGCGACAATGAGTTGGTGGAGTTGCCATCATCTAGCACAATGTTCATGGCATCCTCGCCCTCCATGGAGAGACCGGTGATAAGCTTCGGTACGGTCTCGTTGCACCGCCAGAACGGTGATGAGATGACCCAGTGGATTGGGAACCCAAGCTTGGCCTAGAGTTTCTTACCAGTTTCAAGCGCCTTGATCCGGCCTACGTCAGTCAATGGAGGGTCCCACGGCTTTCTCAAAATAGAAGTCACTTCATTTTTCTAGGGATAAAATCACAAATCGATTTTTCAAAAATCAATGACACTTTTCCATATGAAACTTTTGGAATAAAAGTGGACATTCGATTGATGGCCGTGGATTGATTATTTTAATGATGTCTTCTCTTATGATAAAATCTTGGCGAAATACCAAAACCCGGTAATAAGAACTGTGGGGCATGTACCGTCGCCTCGATTTTATTGTGTAAGAAATGACCTCATTGAGATATCATTTTCTCTTATTCATGTATTGACATTGTCGTCTTTTTGCAAGTTATGAGTGAGGCTCCTTGAGATTCTCATGGTCACTCAAAGAAGTGAATTCTAGAGTTAGGACAAAAGTTGATTTTTACTCTTATCT
Organism: Eucalyptus leucophloia subsp. euroa; assembly: GCA_017140325.1. Classification (NCBI taxonomy): domain Eukaryota; kingdom Viridiplantae; phylum Streptophyta; class Magnoliopsida; order Myrtales; family Myrtaceae; genus Eucalyptus; species Eucalyptus leucophloia. The sequence continues at coordinate 17,638,398 of CM029472.1, read as the reverse complement.
ATACAAGAGTTTCTTGTATTTTATCAATGTTCTTATTCTTGTTAAGAATCATGTTTTTCATTTTGAGTTTTGATTGCGAATCCAATTGTTGCTTTTGTAAATCATGTGACTCACATTTTTTAATGATGGAATTCAGTTTCATGAAAATCATCAAAAAACAAAAAAGAAGAAAAAAAACAACAAATTTAGAGGTGTTTCAAGACAATCTTTATGTCCACCTTCCAAAATGAATTTCAAGAAAATTTTCTTAAGGCCCTCTATTCACGTGGTTGTTTTCTCGGGCTCATGGAATTTAAAGAGCAAGCATGTGTCGATGCTTCGTCTGTGCCAATCTTCCATAAAAGCGGAACGAAGTTGAGTTCCGTTCTAGAAAATTTCTTTATTTGAAGGGAAATGATGCAAATGCCTTGGATGCCAAAATAGCCCATCGATCTCGTTCACTTTGCATGCTGAGACAAATGAAAGGAGTTGCCAAGCATCCAAAAAGGCAAATTTGAATGGAGAGTAAATTGTGTCACGCCTCGACCCTCGGTCAGGTGACCATCCTTCAACTTTCGTCGATTTTTAAATGCGATATCCGAGGACTACATATCGCCGACCCTTTCCTTTCTAATAGCACATGCGGAAGTAGTTATAAAAATCCCAAGACAATAAAGTAATAAGATATACAAATAGGACTAGAAATTTGATCCAGCAAACCAACACCCTTACGTACAAATACAAGCCAGTTTTTTTTTTTTTAAAAAAAAACAAGGTCTACAAAAAGTGGGGTTCAGGTCCACGTCCTCCTCTTCATCATCCTCCACACTTCCACTAGAGCCTTCAGTAGACTGCCTCGGACTTCGAAGATCTTTAAAATCCAAGTCTACTGAATATAGGGACCTGAAATGGTTATTCAATAACCAATGAGACTAGGTCTCAACAAGTTCTACCCCTTAAGACCCGATTAGTAAACTAATACACCTTAGAGTTGCCTATGCACAACATGAGTCAGAGGACTTACCTTGGTCTCAGATTCCACCTGCATATTAGCACAGATCAAATAGGCACCCAAGCAATCACATCACTGATCAAAACATAGATCGAATCGACCTAGTCGATTACACGCCAACAAGACCACTCATGGTCATTTCAATTCAATCAATCAATTTACAACATCAGACTCAAGCAATGATCAATCACATTAAATCACACTCATATCGGATCATCGATCAATCGGACCATCTCTCGGTCATTCATTCCGTCCCATATAACCTCCAATAGTACACTTAGTCACAGAGCTCCATCAATGCTCTCGGGCGTCAAGTTCGCCAAGGTGACATATCCACTAGACAATTGCGTACGTTTTTTAAAACGCCGTTTTCGCCAGTGATATCCTAAATCACCGAATCACACATGCCTACAATGATATGTTTAAAAGACAATTGCGTGCGTTCTTTAAGGTGCCGTTTTCCCCAGTGATATCCTAAATCAGCGAACCACACATGCCTACAATGATGTGTTCAATAGACAATTGCGTGCGTTCTTTAAGGCGTCGTTTTCACCAGTGATATCCCAAATCACCAAACCACACATGCCTACAATGATGTGTTCAATAGACAATTGCGTGCGTTCTTTAAGGCGTCGTTTTTTCCAATGATATCCCAAATCACCGAACCACACATGCCTATAACAATATGACTACTAGACCGATACGTGCACTTTTTAAGGCGCCGTTTTTGCCAGTGACGTCCCTAGTCACCGAACCACCTAGGCCCATCGCCGCACTGATCGATCCAAGCCTAAGGTACTTTTGATTCACTCTCACTATTCTACTCACTTTACAACTCAACAAAGCATTATAAAAGCTAAATAAACATACTTGGCCAACTACTAATCAATCATTCCATTTCAATCAATTTAGGGTAAATCCCTAAAATATCACAATTAATTTAATTCCATGCAATGTAGAGCTCAAATGAATAAACGGATTATGCCACAACAATCAGCACGAAATTCCGGTCACCGACCATCCCGGTTGAATTTTCGGAATATAAATAATTAAATAATTAATTTCAAAATTTAAATAAGTAAATACAATAATTTCAATTTAGCACAATATAAAACTCAATTAAATAAACGAACTACACCACGAACATCAGCATAAAATCCTGGTCATTGGCCATCCCAGTTGAATTTCTGAAAAATTAAATAATTAAATAATTAATTTCGCAAATTAATATTTAATTCCTAAAAATACCATTTAGGCTTGAATTGCCTAATTAAAACCTGATAACGGTAGGGAAAAATCCCAAGAAGCATCCAATAAATACTATAGGCAATTCTTTATCGAAGTACACTAATCACCTAACTAATATGCAAAGCAATTAACTAATAAACACTAATTCATTTTAATCTAATCACCTAATTACACTTAACTAACACTAATCAACCTTTTAGTGTAATTAGCAAATTAAGAAGGCATTAGTAAGCAAAACTCACCCAAAACGACGGGCTCGACGCAAAGATCGACTTTCCTCAAAGCGGGCCGAGCATCCGGGCTCGGGAAGGCGGCCAAAACGGGCCAAAACACTGCTGTCATACCCACTTTCCAACTCTCTGATTGCTGCTGGTTGGGGGTGGATCTAGGCTCGAATTGAGGCAACAACGGACCTCGATGGACGGAGGGGTTGAACAAGACCTAGGCGGGGCTTCACGGTGGCCGGAGGTGGGTTGAATGGCTCCGGCGAAGCTCCACCAAGTCTGAAACATCGCTAGAACATAGGGATAGACGGCAGCTCGATCGGACAGGGGTAGACGGCACACGGCAGGTGAGCGTGAGGTGAACAGCGGCAAGGCGGTGTGCGGTGGCTCCCGGCATATAATCCAACAATTTCAAACGAATTTGCTACCTTTCCCTCTTCAATCGTACTCAAATTTGTTCAATTCTCAAACCAACAATTTCAATTGAAGCTCAAATAAATTCATCAAGGTATCCTTGTCCATTTCATGACTTTTCCTGTCATATAATCCAACTCGCAGCCCAAGGATGCGATCAAAAACGATTCTCTACAAATTCCGATAAAAATGGCCCTAACTCAACTTTTTTCCAAAAAATCTCGGTTGTCAAAAAAATTTTCTGAGACTGAACCGATGCTCCTAAAATAACCTGTGACATGACAGACTCTTCAATTTCTAAAATCGGACTTAGATTGGCAGTTAATTTCACTCCGACGCGCTTTTAGTGTGACCTAGGCTACCGGGTAGTTTTCAGAACTTTTTAGGACAAATGACCCGTGGTTGATTTTCTTCGAGCCATAATGAACCCACTCGACACATTGGCGACTCTCAATTGTCATGAAAATCTCTAGAATTCAAATACGGACACAGGGTACCAAAACGATAGTAAAATCAAATTAGTGCCGGTCGATGGGAATTTTTCAATTTAGTGGAGTCACCCATGATTGGTCATTCATCTTAGTTGAACTGACCTATTTCTGATTTCAAATCGTTTTCATACTGTGCCATAATGATCTCTAAAGATGAGCACGATCGAGAAGTCAATTCCTGGTCGAATTCTCAAGTCCATTTGCCTTAAAGTCCTTAATAGCCTACCTAGCTAGTCTAGTTATCTCGTGATTGGCCAACTCAGAGAAAAACACTATACCCGCGTCGATGAAATACCCAATTTAACTAATCGAAATCAGAGCCTGAAAATCAAGATGTCACAAATTGTATCGATTCTAATTATTCATTTCTGATACCATTTCTAACATGGCTTTTTTTCATTGTCAATAAGACATTAAGAGTACCAAGTTTTGTAACAGTCCAACAAATGCAATGGAGCATTATTAAGTTATGTTCATCTTGAACAAAGAAAGATTCAAATGATGAAACGGAGGGACAATATTATCCCTTCCTCCATGAGTGATACCTTGGGATGTTGATCACCTGGCTTTGAAAAGGATGTATCTCGTTCCTAAACTTGATTCTCTTAAGCATAAAAAATGACATGTCATTTTCTTTAATATAGGACGGATTCGAACAGAACAAAGGTTTGTCATATAAAGAGTGGGAGAACAACGTTTGATTTAAAGAAAATTTTCTCCTACCCACCAATGAAATGTGCTGGAATGACATTGTCAAATTCATCAAGAAAGATGTATCGTTCCTTAGTTGAACCTAACTAAGAATGGAGATAACTCGTTTCATCTCCACTTCTCATAGGATGATATAAAAAAAAAAGTTGCGCATTGACCATAGAAGCGGCGGCTTTTACCAAGGAATCAAGAAAACATCAAATGTTTAAAGGTGAATGCAAGGGAAGGGTATTGTCAAGTTACCAAACATCCACGAAGGTGAATCCAAGAGGTGTTGCGCCCAAAGGATAAAAGCGAGTGAAGGGTAACAATGTATCGTTTCCAACATTTCAATCCCTAAGGATTTTTGCACTAACATATTCTTTTACATTTTTTACAAGGTTATCGAGTCGCCATGCCACAAGTAAGTACCATTCTTCTCATTTTTTTTTAAAGAAAAAAAGAAAAAAAGAGAGGAGAATTTTCATTACAAAAGAGAACCTTTGGTGCTTTCCTAGAAACAAAAAATGAATAATTGAGAAAAAAAATTTCTACAAACTTTTTGAGCATCTTTTTTATCTCAAAATTATTTTCTCGTTTTGTGGATTATTCATTTTTGAATCAAATTCCCTATGGAGATTAATCTACTCAAATGATTTCGATAGAGTGAAATAGGGATGTTAATCATGCCAAGCAGAGGATACTTAGGATGAGGAAAGGCAAGTCATTTCCAAACACATCCTTCAAACACTTTTGAGAGTTGAGTGAAAGGCGACCTTCTCTTAGGACGAATGATTTAATTCGCATTGAGCACAAAGATCGAAATGATAAAGGCGTTTCCTCATTAATCCCAAGCATTGCACTAATCTCTTACTACCCCTTTGGGCAAAATAAAAATGATCCTTCAAAGTAACCCTGTCGAGAATGGCCCTATATTGGGGCAACATAGGAGGTTATGATCGTGTTGTAAAGCGAAAGGTTGAGAAAGATTCTATTACTTTCATTTGCATCAATTTTCTGGTGATAGCTTCAAAGGAATTCCCATTAGAGCTTGACTCATCCCAAGGTGAAGAAGAGCATTTCCCTCTCTACCCAAACACTGATACCCATTGCTTTAACCAATTTGGGCTTAATTATTCATTTCTAAACCCCGAGCAGTGATCATCTCCCTTTACTAGGGCAAGGCATAAGAACTGACCAAATATAATTGACAGTCATGAGAAAATGTGAAAAACATCTCAAAAGTCATAAGAGTTACAAAAGTTCAAAAAGCAAAAAGTTCAAACTAGGGGGCATGAAAAAGCAGTGTGCCTGGTAAAAGCAAGGCCAATGCTCGTTAAAAGAAAAAAGCCAAAAAGCTACATCTTACGTAGAAGAAAAAATTATCGAAGTCTAAATGCCTGCGCAAAAAAATTCATTGCAAGAGCAAAGGACATTAGATAAAGGAGCAAAGCTCCCATGTGCAATTGAATAGCCAAGGGACTTTTGAGATGTGCTGTGTTTCAAAAGCCAAATGCTTTCGAAAGGTCGAGTAACCCGGTCACGATGCCATGATGATCACCGACTCTTAAAAACCCTCTTGAAAATTTTAAGCCTTTCGAGCCTCTCCCGAACCAACGTTACAACCCTCTTCCGAAGTTCCTTATGATTGGGATGGTTTAAGTGAAAATGAGAATATCACAAAGAATCTATTGCTTGAAGGAGTGAAAGTAATTCTATTTTGTCTTATCTTCCAAGTTCTCGACTCATAAACCTGATGAAGATAGCGACAAATGTTCCTTTATTGGCCTCAAAGCAATCATTCCTTTGTGTAAGCCCTAACTGAGCCTATATTGCGGTCCTTTCAAAAGACATTTTTGATCGATTAGATTGTACTCATTGCGAATGTTTTTGGAAACCTTTGATATAGGTTATGTGAGATACCCTCAGCAATCAGTTATTCAAGCAGTCATTCTATCGAGAGTGTGTGAGGAGCCCTTTCTGACTAAGAACCTTTGGTTTGGCATGCTTAACGAGTCTTTTTCACGAGTTGTAGCCGTTTTGATAAGAACTTGACTCCTAGAGAATTTGATGATTAATGATATATCCCTGACCAAGATGACAGTTTTGCGCCACATGATGTTGATTGACATCAAATGTTTTTATAAAGCAGTCGAACTCAGCTTGATTAGCTTGTTCAATTAATGCTGCAATATTGCCAATACGTCTTTTGATGACGTCTCTAACGACATTTGTTTAGGTTGAGTTTGATAGGATTCCTTAGTGAGGCCATGTAGTTTTCAAGGGGTTAGCAGATGCTTCCCTAAAAACCAGAGGTTTATGGTTAACCTTAAACCATGTCATCTCCAAGGGTTCATGATCAGCCTTAAACCATGCGATCTTCAATGGTTCGTGGGTCATCCTTAAACCACAAGATTGGTGGGTCTATCCTTAAAACCATGGGGTTAGTGGCTTTTCCCAAACCACACGGCTTGTGAGTTCATCCGTAAACCACGCTTGTCCGCATTCGGTCAAAACCTGTTCGTACACGGTGAGACCTCTCTTCTAGTCAAAACCCGTTTATACATGGTGAGACTATCATATCTAGTCGAAACTCGTTCGTACACAATGAGACCCCTCTTCCAGTCGAAACCCGTTCGTACACGGTGAGACTATCATACCTGGCCAAAACTCGTTTGTACACGGTGAGATTATCATACCTAGTCAAAACCCGTTCGTACACAGTAAGACCTCTCTTCTAGTCAAAACCCATTCGTACACGGTGAGACTACCATCCGGCCAAAACCCGTTCATACACACTGAGACTTCTCTTCTAGTCAAAACCCGTTCGTACACAGTGAGACTATCATCCGGTCGAAATCTGTTCGTACATGATGAGACCTCTTTCTTAGTCAAAACCCGTTTATACACGGTGAGACTATCATCCGGTCGAAATCTGTTCGTACACGATGAGACCATTTTTCCAGTTTAAACCACACGGTTCGTGGGCCTATCCTTAAACCACACGGTTAGTAGGGCTATCCTTAAACCACAAGATTAATGGGTTATCCTTAAAACCACAGGGTTTATGGTCGACCTTAAATCATGTCATCTCTAAAGGTTCATTGTCAGCATTAAATCATGTCATCTACAAAGGTTCATGGTCAACCTTAAACCATGTTATCTTCTTATGACCCGGTGGGTTTCTGTAACCTGGAGTCTTCCTTATCCCCTTCGATGACCCAATGGGCTTTTCGTAGCCCTGAGTCATTCTCTTCCTTCATATGACCCGGTGGGCTTTCCGTAACCCGAAATCCTTCTCCCCATTCTTATGACCCAATGGGCTTTCTGTAGTATGGAGTCCTTTTCCCCCTTCCTATGGCGTGGTGGGTTTTCCGTAACCCCGAGTCCTTCTCCCCCCTTTTTATGACTCGGTGGACTTTCCGTAACCCGGAGTCCTTCTCCCCCTTCTTATGACCCGGTGGGCTTTCCGTAGTCAGGAGTCCTCCCCCTTCCTATGACCTGGTGGACTTTTCGTAGTCCGGAGTCCTTCTCTCCCTTCTTATGACCCAGTGGACTTTCCATAACCCCGAGTCCTTCTCTCCCTTCCTATGACCCGGTGGGCTGTCTGTAGCCTGGAGTTCTTCTCTCCCTTCCTATGACCCGGTAGGCTTTCTGTAGCCCGGAGTCATTCTCCCCCTTCTTATGACTCGGTGGGCTTTCCGTAGCCCGGGGTCCTTCTCTCCCTTCATATGACCAGGTGGACTTTCCGTAACTCGAAGTCTTTTTCCCCCTTCTTATGACCCGATGGGTTTTCCATAGCCTTGAGTCATTCTCTCCCTTCTTATGACCCGGTGAGCTTTCCGTAACCCGAAGTCCTTCTCCTCCTTCTTATGACCCGGTGGACTTTCTATAGCCTGGAGTCCTTCTCTCCCTTCCTATGAATCGGTGGGCTTTTCGTAACCTGGAGTCCTTCTCCCTCTTCTTATGACCCGGTAGACTTTCTGTAACTCGGAGTCCTTCTCCCCCTTCGTATGACCCGGTGGGCTTTCCGTAGCATGGAGTCCTTCTTCCCCTTCTTATGACATGGAGAGCTTTGTAGCTCAGCGTGCTTTTGTAGCCCGGAGTCCTTCTTCCTATAACACGGAGAGCTTTGTAGCCCGGTGTGCTTTTGTGGTCCGAAGTGCTTTGTAACCCAGAGTCCTTCTTCCTATGATACGAAGAGCTTTGTAGCCCGAAGCCCTTCTTCCTATGACACGGAGAGCTTTATAGCCCGGTGTGCTTTTGTGACCCGAAGTGCTTTGTAGCCCGGAGTCCTTCTTATGATACGAAGAGCTTTGTAGCTCGGCGTGCTTTTGTAGCCTGGAGTGCTTCTTCCTATGACGTAGAGAGCTTTGTAGCTCGGCGTGCTTTTGTAACTCGAAGTGCTTTGTAGCCCGGAGTCCTTCTTCCTATGACAAGGAGAGCTTTGTAACCCAGCGTGCTTTTGTAGCCTGGAGTGCTTTGTAGCTCAGAGTCCTTCTCCCTATAACACGGAGAGCTTTGTAGCCCGGTGAGTTTTTGTAACCTGGAGTGCTTTGTAGCCTGGAGTCTTTCTTATTCTTATGACCTAGTGGGCTTTTGTAGCCCGGAGTTCTTTCTCCTATTGACAAGATATGTTTCCATAGTTATGAGTTCTTTCCATCGACCTGATACGTGCCTATATACTTGGGGTCTTTCTATCGCCAAAATAATTTAGGTGTCTTTTGTCTTTGAATGGAATCTCTTTGAGCTCCCATTCAAAGAGGGGCAGCTGTTGACACCTAAATTTTATAATTTTATTTAGGACTTAATCGTGTACAAAATTAGGAATTAGTCACTAAAAAAAACAAAAAAAAAAGTAAACAAAAAAACAACAAAAAAAATAAAAAGAAAATATGGAAGAGGCCAGGCCGGATCTCACCTTGGCCCGGCGCATGCCAGCTTCCTCTTCGCATGAAACCCTAAAGAGCAGAGGGGAGAGGGAACAGGAAAGGGGGGTAGCATAGAGAGACCGAAGAAAAAAAAAGAGAAGAGAGAGAGAGAGAGAGAGAGAGAGAGAGAGAGAGACAACGGAGGGGGGGTAACGGCGGCGCTACCCGATGCGCCCGAACCACCGCACTCCTCCCGTTGCCCTCCGGTAGCCATCACCCTCCTAGCCCGACGCCGTTCGACTCTTTGCACTCGATGCTACTGCTGCTGACGCCAGCAATCGCAGAACTCATTGCCGTTGCTCTTGACGTTGAGCCAGCTGAGACCCAAGGGAGAGGGAGGACGAACTCGGAGCCTTTCGCTGCCCGAGTTGGCTGTGCGCCCGCCGCTCCTCAACTGCCTCGCCACTCCACCAGAAACTTCGTCGCCGCCGCAGCTACTTGCCTTTGTAGCAGATCTCGGGCCTTCCTCGCCTTTGCTGCACCAATTGTCACGACCACGACACCACCGGAAATCGAGCTACTGTACACTCGACTCAACGCCCCTACTTGCAGTCAAGCCACCATGCGGCTCCCTCTACTGGCCACCACAGATCAGCCCCGATTGCGATGCTACGACCCAAGCTGCTGCGGTTCCACCCTTTGTTCGATTGCTCCTCTGCTTCGCCTGAGACCTGCAGCTTGACCCATTTGAGTTGCTGCTTCACCAGAGCCCGAGTCGACGCCGAGCTTCCCGTACCGAGTCACCACCTGTCCCTGTAGCAATGTCGCTGTCGTTGCCACCGTCTTTGCTCAACGCTAGCAACCCGCATCGGCCACCGCACCTCAACCGTTCTGCACACCACCGTGACTGACCTCCGGCACCGTGTCGCCGTGCCTCGCCATGCCTCGCCACCGCCACCAAGAAACCCTAGGGTTTGGCCAAGTACCGGGTCTGGCATAGGTCGCGAAACAGGTAGGTTTTTTTTTTGAACAAATCGGGCTTGGGCTATTGTGGGCTTTGGGCTTGTGGGTTTTTGGACTTGTGGGCTTGGGTTGGTTTAGTATGGGCTTGTGGGCCTGCTTTGTTTTAAAAAGACAGGAGAGGGGAATTCTTGGGCTAGGCCCACACTTTGGGCCCACCCGAGCTCGTCAGGCTGAACCCGACTCCAACCGGACCCAACCCAGTGCGGCCCCTTAAAAAAATATATTAAAATAATTTTTAAAAATTTTAAAAATTTAAAAATTTAAAAAAATTTTAAAATTTTCGAAAGGTAAAAATTGTGGGGTTTGGTTAGGAATTGCTATGTATTGCCTTTTTTTTTTTTAGTGTAATTAGATATTTATTTGCTCGTATATTCACTATATTGTATGTTTAATTTACATATTTAACTATGTTTGCAATTGTTTAGTGGCATGTGTTAATTTTACTGCAATTAGGATCTTGATATTTATGATTTTTACTTTAATGATTGTACACTCGTATGATCACCTCACATGTTAGTGGATAAGTGTAAAATCAATCTAAATTGCTTGCCAAAAATCATTTTGTTAAAATGAACAAGATTAGGTACCGAAAGGGCACTAATTGGTTAATTAATGTAATCAAGTCTCCGATCCTAGATTCTCTGGTTGTGTAGGAAGTGGGGTATACTCTTATACCTCACTCGATTACTAGCCGACCCCAATAGGCTACTTGGTTTCTAACCGACCCCAATAGACTAGTGGCAACCCCTTTTTGCAAAATTCCTAAAAAAAATCCTAATGTCATGCGGGGTATGGGTTTGGGAGATCCCATGCCTAATTATGGGCCTTAGGCCCGTTCTTTAGACAATACCCCTAAACATGTTCCCTCCCCCCGAGGGTAGGTCGTGACAATGAGTTGGTGGAGTTGCCATCATCTAGCACAATGTTCCTGGCGTCCTCGCCCTCCATGGAGAGACCGGTGATCAGCTCCGGTGCGGTCTCGTTGCACTGCCCAAAGGCGACGAGACGACCCAGTGGATTGGGAACCCTTGGCCTGGAGTTTCTTGCCAGTTTCAAGCGCCTTGATCCGGCCTACGTCAGTCAATGGAGGGTCCCACGGCTTGGGGAACCTGGCCCACCACGACTCGCTGACGCTGTGGTCAGCGCGGTTGCTGTGGCGCATGAGGAGGACGTGTTGGCAATGGCCAGTTAATTGCTCGGGCTGGACGGTCGTTGCCATTGCGAGTGGTGGCTTTATGGTTGTGAGCTGACGCTTAGAGAGCGGAGGGAAGATGACGAGAGGTAGACGAGAGGGCGATTTTATGAAAATAGAGTAGCTTAGGTAAGTTAAAGCATAAGATGTTTTGGTTAGTCCGGTCAGTCCACGATCAGGAATGCTTCATAAATAGAGTTGAAGGTCGCAGCTCACAGATTTTGATCAATACAACAATTGAAAATGTAACAGAAAGGCTGGATGGCTGCCGGTGGGGACGCACTGCCGTTTGCATTTTTATTCTTAGCGGTTGAAAACGACCTATTTATTTACATGTTACCCACAGTCGAAAAATATAAGCTGCATATATTTTCTTTTTTGGTAATGTAAAGGCTCGAGCATAAAGACCCACCTATTTGGTGATCCATAAAACATCATGCAATCCCTACGAAAGAATTAAGTTTGGGTTTTGACCTCGAAAGGGGATGCTGATCAAGAGCAGATTGCACTAAGTGGGTGAAATTTAAACCAGTGGCGTCCAATTCCTAAACTAAAAATCCCTTATTGTCTCAATCAATTACGTCGATTTCGAGGGTTTAAATTACATGTATGTTGCAGCATGGTCTTCTTAAACATAGAATGTCTCTTTATTTTAATGAGAACTGTGCGTCTACTAAGACTGCTTTATAAAGTCGGGATATGGTTTCATTTGATAAATTTTCCTCGCTGTGACAATAAATGTTCACTATAAGTCTGCAAAATCATTTGATATAGTGATTTTGCATACTTATCTTAGTTTACTTTAGTCAAGCATATACAACCAACTTAAAAGCTCATAGGTTTAGTACCATCAGTTTTGGGAGACAGATTTGGCTTATGTAAGTCGAGATGTGTCTTATGTAATTAAATAGGGTCATAATCCAACATAGATTATGATAAAGCCGATTGTGGGTAAAATAATTTATTAAATAAAGACTTGCTAACAAAAGTCGTTCCCTCTAAATTCCAATCAATAAAATTATAAATTCATCCATCTTTGCTATTGGCGGAGTGATCAACACTAGAAAATAGATAGATCAAGGGTACGTTGGACTACCAGAGATTGCACGCCAAATTTGACTATAGGCTTTGTCATATCATTAACTTTCCCATAATGTTCGACAAATAATTCATTATGTCTATAAAGCAACGAATGTGAAATATGAAATGCATCACGTTGGCCACATCAACAATTAACATACATGGCCACGCGGCCCAATCAAATGAGGGGAATTAAAAAATTTGCTTAGATTTTTCTGCAGTAAATGAGGTGCATTACACTAAACCAGAGGCCGTGTTGGGGCTGGCCCCTCCGCGCTTAATACTAAAAGTTTTTTTTACTCTGTTTTCTTTCCTTTCTTGCCCTCACTTCACATAGTGTCTAGAACTAGGGATACTGATTAGATGTGTCAGTTTTAAACATTGTGCAAAGCAAGTGTCTAACCAGTAAAAAGCAAGCTTCTGACATTGCTTCCAGTAGTAGTCCAATAACCTGGCGCCTAGCTTGAATGCATTCTTTATTTTAATATATCAGTTCCTACACATTGTCCCCCCCAATTGGATAGAAAGTTTTTCTTTCCTTGCCCTTGGAATACCCTCAAATTTGTTGTCCCCCCCAATTGGATAGAAAGTTTTTCTTTCCTTGCCCTTGGAATACCCTCAAATTTTACATCCTAGAGTTCATACGAGGCAATTTTAGAAAATAGTTAGGTCCAATTCATTATGCCTATAAAGCAACAAATGTGAAATATGAAATGCATCATGTTGACTATATCCACAACTAACATATAACATATCAATTAAGATATACAAAATCAAAGGGAGATATAGCAATAATCTTGAGAGATATACAGAATCAATAGGAATATCATAATTATATTTAATATAGAAAAATATTCTAAAGAAAATCTTAAATATCTCTAGCAACCCACAAACTCAAGGTGAATTGAAGAAGTTGAAGATTTAGTGGAGAAATTGGAGCGATGTGGCCTATGTGACTAGTGTCATCACAACCACTGTTGAGAAATGTGGCCGTTGATGCGATTCACGTTGTTATGAAGCAAACTCAAGAAATGGAAGTGACGCGGCCAATGCACCCGACATCACTGATTTTGGCTAACAAGATCACCTAGAGGGGGGGGGTAAAGAGACAATTTCAAGAAACTTGACAAAAGTATTGCAAAATTAAAATTGTTAAGTTTAATATAAGTGTAATTGGGTGAAACAAATTATTTATATAAGAACTACCATGTAGCGTGTTTATATTGGGCAATAAAATGGAGAACAATGCAAACAAAGCTATTAGTTGTTCGACTTCGTGTAAGCCTACGTCCACTCTTCCAGATTAACATGCTTTTAGCTAAATTCCACTAGTCAATTGTTGAGAAGGTAAAGTAAAATGTGCTACTTCTACTCAAGCACTCTTTTCCAAAGCTGGTGCTACTTATACTTAAGTAGATAGATCCCACTATTATACACCTAAACACAAACTACAACACTGCCAACACTTCTCACAAGATTACATAATGGTACTTAGAACATCGTATAAAATGTAAAGCCTTATCTAACTTTGGAATTTGCACTCTTGATTCTCATTCTCCTCAACATCTTGATCTCCATTTATACTCCTCAACATGCAATCTAATCTTCAAGAGGATCAATCTTCCAACTAATTAAATGATCTATTGAGTAGATCAATTAACCGTTGAGGTGTATAAATAAGATTTCTGTAGATTGGTTGCCTATTCAATCAAATATTTGGTTTCTAAAAATTGAGTAGCTTTATAAAGAACCTTGCCTTGAGGATGATTGTTAATCAAAAAGATTTCATGCGAGATTGATTTCCTCCGTGTAGATAATTTTTAAGATTGATGGTCAATCACTTTTTTCTAAATTAGGAATCTATTTCAAATAACAAGCTATCAAAGGATGGGATGATTTATCTCAGAGTAATAATCTTGCAAATCGTGATAAGATTGTTATCATAGGTTGTGACATCCTGATTTTCAGGTTCTCTTTTCAATTGAATAAGCCGGGCTTTTCATCGATGCACTTATAGTTTCTTTCTTTGAGTTGGCCACTTACAAGATAGCTAGTTTATCAGGTGAAGCCGTTAAGAAATCTAAATGCAATAGACTTGAAAATTCAACTGGGAATCGACTGCTTGACCATGCTAATCTACAAGGGTTATTCTAGCACTATCAAAATTGATACGAGACCGGAGATAGGTCGATTTGATAGAGGTATGTGATTAGTATGTGGGTGATTCCACCTAATTGCAAAATTCTTATCGAACGGCACTAAACTGATTTTTCTGTCATTTATGTACCATGTGCCCGTATTTGAAATCTCGAGATTTTCACGACAACTGAGAGTCGCCAATGTGTCGAAGATGTACAATGTGGCTAAAAAATAATCGACCACAGGTCAATTACACTAAAAATTCCTAAAAATTACCTGGTAAGTTAGGTCACGTTAAAATCACGGCAGATTGAAATTCACCGCATATTTAAACCCGATTTCAGAAATTGAAAGTTCTGTCATGTCACAATTCATTTTAGAAACGCCGACTCGCATTCTGAAGATTTTTTCTACAAACCGAGATTTTGGCGAAAATTTAAAGTAGGGCCGTTTTTGACTGGGAAAATCATAGTGCTGGTTTTGGTCGCATTTTTGGGATTCAAGTTGGTTCAACTGATGAGAAAAAAATGTGAATTTCAGTGTGGGCACCTTGGTTGGATTTATGGACTCCAATTTAGGTTCAATTCGAGGAGAATTGAATAAATTGAGTGGCAAATGTTCCAAAATTCGTAGGTCTTGGGGTGTGCAACATTTAGACCACTTGGAGATTTGTTGAGGAAGCTTTGGCAACTGCAAATTGGCTGAGGAAGACAGCCAGTTGGTAGGGCAAGCATTTGAGAGTTTGGGATATTTTGGTGGCCCCCTCCAATCTTTAGCAGCCACCTTTCTCCATAGTTGAGGCTTATGGAAGCTTAAGAAAACCAGAAACCAGCTAGCTCTCTCCCCCTAGCCTGTCGACCACCGCCTGGAGCCACTAGAGCTACCACACGCCACTCGCAAGCCCGTCGCGCCACCGCTATCCCGCAAGCGTCGTCCCGCTCACCCGCACCTCTTGTCGTGCCCAGCCGCGTCCTTTAAGCCTCCCTAGTCATCATCGTTGTCCCTTGAGCTATCTCTGCCACCATCCAGTAGTCATCGTTGCCCGCCTAGCCCCGTAGCAGCCTCCGCCAGCCATCTTGAGCCTTTCCAGCCGCTGTTGTCACTCAGTTCAACTTCTTCAGCTAGCGAGCAGAGGCTGAAGCCAACAAGGGCCGTGAGCCTTTGTGTGGCTTTTCCAAACTCTTCTGGACCTTCGTTGGTGTTGTCGTGGGCTTGGTTATCGCCCGCCTCTACGTCACCACCGCCATGGACTCATCGGATCGCAAAATTGGTGAGTTTACTTACTAAACTCTGCTTAAAGAGTTAATGATGCTTATGGGGTGATTAGTTTAGGCTAATTAAGGTTAGGTGGTTAGTTAGAATAGATTAGTGATTTAATTCTCCGTTTGTGCATGTTAGATGGTTAGAACAGATAGAATAAGGGCTAAAGTAGTCGTATTATTTTTCTAGATAGGTTCATAAATTTTCTAGGCCCATTTAGGTGGTTAGATTAGCATTTCCGGCCTAAGTTGCTATTTATTGAATTTAAATAGAATTATTTAATTAATTTTTTATTTATTTAATTATTTAATATTTTCTAGAAATTATAACGAAATAGCTGGTGACTAGAATTTCGTGATAATTGCAATGGTGTGCTTAGTTTCTACAATTGAGTGTTAAATTGTGCAAATTGAGTGGTGATTGAAATTTTGAGTATTTAATTCAAAATTTGAAAATTTCAGTAATTATTTAGAAATTACCGGGGTGTCGGGTTTTGATACCGAAAATGGTTTTGAATACTATATCAAATAGTGAGATTTGAAAATGAAGGATATCAGCTTTTTCGGTTCAAATTGATCGTGTACCTACACGTGATTATTTTACCATGTGTTTTTAATACGAAGAAAATGGGCCAGGTATGTTATTTTAATTGGGATATTTGAGCGTAAAACATGATGTCTTGGTCGGAAATTGGATGGGTGCATGAATGGTTATAAGAACCCATCCTGAGCTATTGAGCTGGATGTGCTCCTATATGGAATGCCCTACCAATGGATGCCAGTCACAGTTGAGGTTGGACCGATGCTCCTTTATGGAATGCCATCGACGTAGTTATGTTGCCATGCTTGATGGGGGCAAGACGATGCCTAGTTATGCCAAAAGACCGCCAAACATCGAGTAGGTTGTGCCTGTGTGTGGCCATGATTAACAATTGGAACGCATGCTGAGTGAAATTGACATGCCAGATTATGGGACAAAATCGTATGGCATAGAATGTGACGTGTCATAATGATTTGGCACTATAATCGAGACCCCTTGTATTTATTGAGATGAAAGTGATGGCGTTAAATTGTTTGAGTTTAATTACATCATATGGTTGGATATATGAACTGTACTGACATGCAGGAAGGATCTGAGATGAGGTAAGTCTCTGTGATTACATGGCTGTGTGGTTAGGACACCCTAAGCGTATTTCCTTCATAGTCAGAGTTTAGGAGGTGAACTTGCTGAGACATTGTCTCACCTTGTCGTAGGCTTAATATTTTCAGGTCCTTAGATAGTAGTTCCTCCGGAACATTTTGGACAGTTGCAGGCTATTACTGAGCGGGAGATAGATGTTCGAATCCTCGATAGTCATTGGGTTTATGAGTTGATCATGACCATTGTCTAGGTCGACAGGGGCCTACTTGAGAGGGTATCTCATCAATTCAGGGTGTGGTTCTATCATGAACTCAATGGATACAGAGTGGGTCCCCTCTAGGATTTTGAGATCCCTGCGATGGTTGTTGACGCCACTTTTGGCGAGAGTGCAGCTAACCCTCCTAATGGAGTTATGGAGGACCCAGCGCCCCCGGAGCCAGTGGAGTCCAAAAGATCGATGAGCATGTCCGATTAGTAAGTCGTAGGACAGTTCCTTTTTGGAAACCAACCTTTTTGTAGACCTTGTTTATAAACTCAACTTGTGTATAAAAGTATTTGGTTTGATGTGATTGTCCTACTTTTTCATCCTATGTTGTTTGTTGTCGGAGGTGTTTAATTCACTTTTGCATGTGCATTAAAATGAATGGGTTGGCAATATGTCATGGGACATTACAAATTTTATCGACCACCAAGAGATACACACACGCTCAAGGATCGGTGTGTGATATAGGTAATGTAAGTGTTTCGCTTATATCAACAGTTTCGCTTATATCAACAATTCTTGTTTATATTCAGTTTCCCAATAATATCAGACTTCTGCTTGTATTAAACTTTTGGTCATAGTAGACTTCCTACTTTTGTCAAGCTTTAGTTAATATTAGACTTTGGTTATGTCCAATTGCTTCTCAATAGGCACTTTGAATACGATATTCCTATAAATTCTTTAGACTATTCACCTTGATATCTCTAAGTCTATAGGAACACAAGGAAGCTGGATGCTTTCTTGGACGACTTGCCAATGGATGTACTTGATGTTGATATACATGTTTAACTTATGTTAAAAAAGTCCGACATCTTATGATTAGTGTGATGTAAAATAGTTAATTTATCGTAATTGGCTCTTAATTGAATGGCTTAACCTTTTGAGTGAAGGTGAATACAATTAGATATATAGTCAAATTACACTTGGACTCCATTTTGGTGATCTATCCAAGTAAATGTATCGATCTTTTACTATGTGCCCCCAATAAATTGTATTAGAGCCCATGCTTGATTAATGACTCACTTCCAATGTGTATTGGCATTTGATAAATATTTCAAGTAAGAAATCTGACCAACATGATTTTTGGGTACCCCTTATGGTTTAGTCTAGGAAAAGAGATTAAGGATAAAGGTGGCATTGGAGATTCATGTTGATCCATGTTACTTTATAAGGGTACCTGAACCAAGAAGGAGCATATTTGACATAGAATTCCCATGTCAAGGGGAGATTGTTGATATGCATGTGTGAATTGTACTAGAATATGTTCTTTATTAGAGAATTGATGTGGTGTGAAATGGTTAATGCATTCTAGTTGGCCTATAATTTATTGGATTAATTTTTTGAGTGAAAGTGGGTATAGTTGGATATATTAATGGGTTGGACTTGAGCTCTCTCTATTGACGATCTGCTTGGATTAAGGAATGGTGCTTCTACTGCGTGTTCCAAGCAAAAGTGGGTATTATAGTTAGGATTGACTAAGTTGAAGTGAATTAATGTTGATAGAAAAATGAAAAGTAACAATCGACAAATTTGATATGAAGGATTTTGTTTTGAAAGATGTAGATTCAGGATTATTTGTACAATAGGAATTTGCACTGTGGAGAAACCATAGTCTAGGAAGCAAGTTGATTGAGAGTTATTGGATAGATATGCATTGAATGTTATGCGACTGATGTCAGAGTAATGTTGCATTTAACATTCGTAAGAGAAGACTTTTGTGAGATTAATGTATGCCCTTGTTTTTTTTTTTTTTTTTTTGGGTAAAGGTAAGAATAATGTATGCCCTTGTTGACACCTAAATTTTTGCATAATTTTTAGGGTTAATTTTTGCTTAAAAAAAAAAACACACACACACACACACACACACACACACACACACACACACGGCATATAGTTTAGAAACATTTTATTTTTATTTTGTTTTATTTTAGGCCACCGGTGAAACGAGGATTTTTCACATATTCCGTTCAGATTTTTCACATATTCAAGTAATATACACTGCGGGGTGTATTTTGCCTAAAAAGGGTATTTTTTTTGGATAGAATATGCGGAAAAAGCAAAAGAGAATATTGCACGAGCAAAATTGGAAACGAAATATGCAATAAGGATTCAATTTTTCACCCTATAAAAGGTGTGATGATGTACGGAAAAAGGGGTCGGCAAATTTTGAGAGCAAATACATGGAGAGGTTGATTTGAGGGCCTTCTTCGATTTTAGAAAAAAAAAGGGGGGGAAGAGAAGAGAAAAGACGTGAGCGGCAGAGAGTAAATAGTGAGGTTGATGTGAGGAAAGAAAAAAAAAAAAGAAAAGAAGAACCATTGTTCTTCTTCTTCGTAGGTTTGGCCTACGGTGTTCCTCTGCTACCCGAGCTACCGCGTCCTTGCAGCCGCACCACCGCGCCTCCGCTTTCGCTAGTTGCCATTGCTCGTCGCTCCACCTGCCGCGACGCGACGCCAGCAGACCCAAGCGCCCTAGCTCCGCCTCTGCCGTCGCCGATCTGCAGCACCAGAGACCACACCGCCCCTGCTCGCCTCTGCCCAACGCTACAGCCCAACGTCGCTGCTCCTGTCCGCACCACCTCCGATCCGCCTCCACCGCGTCCGCTAGCCTCCGTGAGCAGCGCCACCGCCCTGTCGACTATTGCCGGAGCTGCAACTCGAAGCTCGCGCAGCCCCGCGATGCCCGCTTCCAGATCTGACGCCGCCCGTGCCGATTGGTGACGCGCTCACCGCTCGCTTCTTGCCGGTGCTCGCTAAGCCCTCGCCGGAACCCTAGCCGGCAATCTTCCCCCTCACCGGAGCCCCAAACCGGTGGTCAAGATTTTCTTTTATTAAAAAAAGAAAAAAATCAAATTAGGTAGATTTGCTTTATTTTATTAGGCTGGTTTATTTTATCTTATTTTATTTTTATATCTTGGTTTCTTTGTTTATTTCTCTATGCATAATTGAAAATCTCAATGTATCACCCCATTCGCAACTGCGCCAGGGTTTTTTATTTCATCTATAAGGCTTTAGATGAAGTAATTAATTAAGCCGGAATAAAATTGATGTTTTGATCTTTAAGGCTTAAGATCAAATTATCGATTTTACTAGCGAAATATTATCCCTTGATCTGAGCAATATGTGATGTCCTTTTTGAGGTAATTTTGAATGGAATTTATCGTTTTTATTTATCTTGAGATATGTTTGAGATAGAATATCACATGTTTAGGGTTATTTGCATAGCATTCTATTTATCATGAATTTCGGAAATAAAAAATTGGGTTAGATTAGATGCATGTTAGGATATTACCTGTTTTAGGGTTTGCATATTTAGAATAGGAATTTTAATTTCGAATTTCATAAAAATAAAAAAATTCAAATAAATCAATTTAGGTTGCTAGATTTTAATTTAGGTTACATGCTTAATTACTTGGCAATTATTAATTTCGAAAATTAATAAAAACAGCAAAAAAAATCATCATGCATATGTCATGTAGAATTAGGACGTATTTTGCACGTCATTGCATGTTAGGATTAAAATTGCACTTAGTTTAATTTTAGATAATAGTTTTTTAAATTTATTATAAGTGTAGGTATTTTATCAAATAGATTGCATTTTAGGATTATTTAGGTTAAGATAATATTTTAGTTCAAATTAGGATTTGGCTCAACCTAATTCCTAATATAAACTAATTAGGATCTTAATCTAATTAGGTAATTTTCACATTTCACCTAATTTCGAATTTCATGAAAAATACAAAAAAATGCCATAGGTTGAATTAGTTTTGTTTTCTAGGATAGATTGCATTCTTTTAGGAAAAAGAAAGAAAGGAAAGAAAAGGAAAATGTCACATGCACATCATTAGGATTAGATTCATTGAAATGCATGTCATGTGGTAGTTGTTGCTAGGCCCATTCAACTAGAAGTTACATGTCATTAGAGTTAGGTTATTTAGTTAATATTGCATCGCATATTGCATAACTTTCATTAAATAAGTGAAAAAAAAAAAAAAGAAATTTGCGTGTTAATTAGAAACCATATCCAAGGTTGTTGATGTGGATTTTGAATTAATATTGCAGATGCTTTCGTTGCTACGAGGTAAGTCCTGCATTTTCTATTTGCTTTATTGGGTGTTAATTTGATGGATTGTGCACCCGCATGATCACCTTGCATGTTAGAAAAATAAATTTAAAATCAATCCAAACTGCTTGCCAAACATTTTTCAAAATAAAAGAAAAGGTACCGAAAGGGCATTAGAGGAATCTAGTGTAACCAAGTCCCTGTACCCATAGTCTCTGGTTCGTAAGAGTAAAGTGAATCTCCCGTTACTTTACTTGGGTTTTTAATCGACCCACCAAAAATAGATTAGTGGCGACTCCTACTTGAAAAATCATTTGCATGTTATAAACTTGAACCTAAGTCGCGAATTGGTATGGGCTTGGGAGAGCCCGAGTTAAGTCTAGGCTTAACAATCCATTAGCCAAACCCTAGGTGGTTTAAACCTCGAAAATTTGGTCGTGACAGCTTGGCGACTCCACTGGGGACTTGTGTTAAAACACTTAGTGGACTTGGCCAATTTTCTTTTTTTTGAAAAATGATTTTTGTTTGGAAGCGAGGATCCTAGGTACGTCCCTAACATTTAAGGTGTTAAATGTTTTTGCAGATAGGGAGATATAAGGGGAGTAATCTTTGCTAATCCTTGTCTTACAGGTTGGAGTTAGGGATGAATGTTTTAAATTCAAGCTATTGAAGTGTTGTTTGATTTAAACTATTGTGCATGACTTGCATTTACACTACACTTTTGCCCACACAACCTGTGGCCGGACTTGGGCCGCACTAGGATATATAGGATGGTATTGAGTTGGATACGACTTCGACCGCGAGGCCGCGTAGTAGAGGTTGCCCAACTCAATCCCGAAAGTTTTTCTTGGTGTCAAGAATGTTTGCCTTTGCCCGCGAGGCTGCGTTGCATTGGGGTATCATTCTTGACTGAGCCGGAGTTAGGAGGACTTGGCTTAGTATGCGAGGCTGCAACTAAGACATCCCACCCTTTTTAACTCCACTTTGCTAAGCCGTCTAGATAGAAATCGAGCCTCACATTTCATGCGCTTGTCTATGTGGTTGCTTTAATCATATGGTGAAGTAAGCTCTCTATCCTTTACTCTTGTAATTTGCTTATTTACGTCTATGGTCGGTCCATGACATTAGGTTGGTCAAGTCTTGGTCTATAGACAATGGGAAGATCCGACATTCGATTCGTGCCTGCACTGAAGGTTGAACTCAAGTCATGGTGGGATCGTTTAGGCCACGAGGGCCAAAGCTATGTGGAGAGCAGACTTGGTCGCCTTATTCCCCTCCTTGACATTGATGTCCAGAGTGGCGTCATGCAAGCACTTGCTCATTTCTAGAGCCCCCGGACATCAACGTTTATCTTTGGTAAGCATGAGCTGACTCCGACTCTCGAAGAATACAGCATTGCCATAGGAAAACCCTTGGAATTGGAATTAATAAATCCACCCATCGGATTAGAACCAGAATCAATTTTGTCAGATTTTCTTAAGATGGATAAGAATTTGATAAAAAGAGTGCTGAAAGATAATTGTCTTGCATGTCCTTTTTCTTTCCTAGCTCAAAGTTTTGCTAGTGCTAACACTCTCTTAAAATGTAGGATCTTCCTCCTAGTTTTTTTCGGATTTGTTGTTTTCCCTCTTCGTAAGGGCGCCATTAATCCTTCTATCAGATGGGTGGTCAAACAAGTGTGTGCTAGGATTAGTTTTGTCAATACTATTCTAGCTGAAGCATTTTTGTCACTCACCCGATTTAAGGAAAATGAAGATAAAACCTTTCGTGCACCAATTGAACTTTTACAAATCTGGTTCTTTTCTCATATGAGTAAGGTCAATATTCGCATGAATATTATTAATATCACCGATTTCCATCATCCCATCGAAGTATTTAAAAATCATCAGGATCGGACTCCAAATCTTTCCTACTCAAAATGGGTCAAATTATTGAAAAATCCGAATACCAAGACTTTCTTATGGCATGCTAAATGGTTCCAAGTCTCCAAAGCGCGTCTCTCTCATGGCGATGATGAGCCGATCCCGCTATTAGGGATCACCGGTGCCACTTCCTACTACCCACTCCTAGTGGCTTGTCAATATCGAGTTGTGCAAGATCTACCGCCCTCTCTCAAGCTGGGTTTGTTCCAAATCCAATTCACTGCTAAGGATGGCGATCACAGGGAGGAACTCCGCTATATCGAACAAGCTTGGATTGCATGTCGCGAACAAAGGTTGAGCTTACCTGAAGATGAGCTCGAGGGGAAGGAAAATACCTATTATGCCACAGCTCAATACATCCGTCAGCACAAGATTCCGACCGAGTACCTCCCAAAGGTGCCAGATGTGACTGAGAAGCCCACTCGGCAAGCGGAGCTTAACCGTCATAAGAGGAAGATTGAAGAACTTGAAGAGCAAGCCAAGAAGGATGCTAAGGAGAAGAGGCAATTACGTCGAGCGTTGGCTTCCCATATGTTTATAGATCAGGCCAAATAAAGTGGCTTGAATCTATTCAGTCTTTTTACTTTAGCTTAATGTTTAGGAAGTTGAGTCGTTTACTTGATTAGTTTAAGATTTTGCAAGCTCCTTACATTACTGATGTCAAACAATTTCAATAATAAATAAAAGCGGTTAGACTTTCGTCATGGACCGGCATTGTTTTATATGAAGTGCTTATGTGTATTCATTTATTCAATTTAGGTAATAACGGATCCTCCGCGCTCTCCCATTATTACGCGATCAAAGGCTAAAATGGCTGACCAAAGCGAGATGCGTGATCACATGTCCTCCGTGGAAGATCAACTCAAACAGTTGTCCACTTCCCTGCAGTTTGTAACAGCTCAACTTCAATCCCTCCAAGTGAACCCGATTCCTCCACCTGCTCTCCCTGAGATAGTAGTCCCGAGGCAAGCAAATAGGGCCCAAATGAATGATGATGAAATGCCTGGGTTGGAAGATGACGTGGTCCTTGTTGGAAAGGCCAAGCTAGACAATGTTCCCAAGACGGATCAGGATGAGCGCGTTGCAAAGCTGGAGGAGAAAGTGAGACAACTGCAGGAGTCACAAAGCTCACTCCCATTCGACCTCTCGGTCTATGAGAAGGTTAAAATGCCGAGCAAGTTCAAAATGCCAGAATTTGAGAAGTACGACGGGACATCTTGTCCGAAATCTCATTTGCAGATGTATCATGTGCGCATGGCCCAACACGTCAAAAATGAGCCCCTCATGATCCAATCGTTTCACGCAAGTTTAACCGGGCCCGCACTAAACTGGTACGTGATGAAGAACGTAAACCTTCTCGAAACCTGGAATGAAGTGGCGGACGCGTTCCTTAAACAGTACAAGTTCAACATGGACATCGCGCCTTCCCGAGAAGACTTGGAGCGGATGGAAAAGAAAAGGAGTGAGTCATTTAAAGAATATGCTATGAGATGGAGAAACTTGGCAGCTCAAATTACTCCTGAGCCTACCAACAAGGAGTTGATGAAGTTGTTCATGAAGACCCTTCCATCTGAGTTCCATAATCGAATAGCCAATACATATGTCGAGAGTTTCAATCAGCTTATTCCTGTGGGAGAACAAATCGAGATGGGGATAAGGGAAGGATGGTTTTCTGAGCCATCTACTAAAAGGTTCTCCACCAAGAAAGATAAGGAAGTTGCTGAAGATGTGAATATAACTTATAGCCAAGAAAGTACCAATCGTGCCCCGACTATCCAGATGAATCAAAGGCAACAAGCTGCCCAAGCAAGAAGACAGTTCACCCCTCTCCCTGGATCTCTATCCAAAGTGTTTGCAATCCTAAGAAAGAAAGGTTTGCTTACTAATAAGCCGAAGCGTCCTAATCGTGAAAGCATCCGAGGCTACGACTCGATGAAGAAGTGTGATTACCATAGCGGCTAATTGGGGCATTCAACTGATGAATGTTTCACTCTCAAGCATAAGATCCAAGACCTCCTGGACACGAAGGCCTTCTCATTTCAAACCGCTCGGTTGAACGTCCAGAAGAATCCACTACCAGAGCATGAGGGTACGGTCAATGCTATTCTGGATCTAGACGTTGAAGTCGAATCGAGTTACCACTCATTGGAGTTGGTGTCCACCATACATGCACCTCGAGACTCACCACCCACTCCTGAAGTTTCAAATGTTGCCCTTATGATGGGAAGGGTGACGATTGGGAATGGTTTTGTTCCTAGTAGTGGCCTTGAAAGAAATGGTCAGGGCATTCGAAGTCCCAATGAAGCCCCTCAGAGGTCTCGTGTTGCTAGATTAGGGTACCATGGAAGAGGTGGGGAAAGTTCTGGAGGACAAAGACATGAAAGGCGGAACCCGTCACCTGACCACGAGCGAGGAAGGCAAAGCCCATCACCCCCGAACATTCGTGAGACATTCCCTAGCCCCCCGGTAATGATGCAGGATGAAGCAGAAATAATAGACACCCTAGGGCAGCCAAGCAGAAAATTCGACTATTTGGTGCAGTATACGGCTCCTCCTAGTTTCTACATTGATCCCCGCAGCATTGTCCTAGATGGATGGGGTGGCATGGATGATCCAACACCCTCGGAAACAGAGAACCCCGATGATGCATTGGAAGGGATCACTAGTCTCTTCGATGATGTCTTCATAGGGACCATTGACGAAGGACCTCCGGAGAAGATGGGCTCTAGCCCGCAAGAGTAACTCGTTTACTGCTTTCCCACATTCCCCTGTGCGGCAATTTTTATCACTCTCTAGGGCTTGTTTTTTATTTCTTTTTCTTCGCTTTCTTTTTAGGGCTTGAAAATCGCATTTTCATTCAATAAATGTAATTGATTGATGAATATCAATAAAATTGCAAGTTTTATTTTGAGGGCATGATGAGGTATACCAAACCAGCCCGGTGATGATATCCAACCAACAATAAAAAGAAAATATCATCCATGGAGAAATTCGAGGCTTGGGCTTCATCATGCTTTCTCGTGTCAAAATGCTTCAAAAAATACTCTTCCAATTGCTTTTAAAAAAAATTCTTAAAAAAAAAAATCTTAAAAAAAATGATTTACCCC
Organism: Eucalyptus leucophloia subsp. euroa; assembly: GCA_017140325.1. NCBI lineage: Eukaryota > Viridiplantae > Streptophyta > Magnoliopsida > Myrtales > Myrtaceae > Eucalyptus > Eucalyptus leucophloia. Next base: position 17,612,282 of record CM029472.1, on the reverse strand, counting down.
GTTTGTCTTTTTGACCCATCTACATTATGTTTCAGAAACAATCTTATAGCATGCAAAGGTATAAAGAGGATCCAATCCAATTCCAGATTCTAGGGGCAAGTTTGCTCCAAACTGCAGCCACCCATATGTGGTGAAGAAGGTACTTCCTGGAAGTGCCTTGATCCAAGCAGAGATGGGTGGTCGTGAGTTTTCCACTCCAATTAATGCTGATGTTGTCAAGAAATGTTATCCATGATAGAATTTGCCATGTCATGTCTTGAATTGCAAGTATTTTTGTGACTAATAAAGTGCCTCAATGAGCTGAATTGTTCAAATTTGTCATAAATCTTGCATTTTTTGATGAATTGTGTGAGATAAATTGAATGTGTCAAATGAGATACCTTGGAATGATGAAAGGCAAGCTTTGTTCCATACATTATCCCATACACTAATCCTTGATGAGTCGAGTGGAGGAGTTCCATGCCCACAAGGAAGAGGGTGATCTTGCAAAGGGTACACTAACCAAGGTGACAAGAGGCAATTTCTTCTTCTACCCGAAACACTACAGGTATACCCATTATTTAGCCCTTCGAGCCCACACACATGAAGAATTTTTAAATCATCCCTGTCAAGGATCATCCCACATTGGGACAAAGTTTGAAATGAATGATAGGAATTTTCTTACTCACACTTGCATCAATCTTCGAGTATTGCTTTCGCATTGTAACTCGTATGATAGTTTAAAGTGCCTTAGGATGATGAAGAGCAGTCATTTCTCTATCCTACACACTTTTATCCATTGCATAGCCCACTTGAGCCTATGAATTCATTTCATATTAAACCCAGTTGGTGATCATCCCCCACACTGGGGCAAGACAAAAACACTCAAGTAGCATGAACTAGAATGCCGACAAAAATAGAGATTTTGTTCAAAAAAATGCAAAAATGGGGGCATGAAAAAAGCAGTGTGCCTGGTAAAAGCAAGGCCGATGCCCAAAAGAAAAAGAAAAAAACTCAAATGCTATTGCAATCAATGAGTGCAAAAAAAGAAAAAAAAATCTCCGACAATGGAGAAGGAAAGTGGTGGAAATGTCAAGATGATCACCAACTTTGACCCTCTAAACACTTTTTGAGCCTAATGATCATTTCATTTCATAACCCATGAACCAAGCCTACGTTACGTCCCTTGCAAAGTCTCTTCAGATTAGGGCACTTGAATTAACGTAAGAGTTCATATGCTTGAAAGCATCGCTTGAAGAAGTGCGAGTAAGATAATTACTGTCTTATTTCATATATTTCTTGACTTGAAAATCCCAAGACAGTTACGAAATGTCATTTTTCAAATAACCTCGACTCAAAAAAGTCCCCTTTGTTAAGCCGTTGACTAAGCCCACATTACGGTCCCTTTTAAAGACCTCTCAGATTGGTGAAATCGTACCACTTGCAAGATTGTTCAGACCCTTGTTTGGCATGACGATAGTGAGATAGAGTGATTGACAAAATCTTGCATCAAAGGTCAAGATGAAATTGCCATTTTGATGAGGATGAAAGAAAAAGTCATTTCAGACCAAATGATCCCTCATTTGACACATTCATGACACTCATGTGTTCAGAATGGACATTAGGTGGTGCAAGATTAATGGAAATCATCATGAACCTCCATGATTACAAATGCATGTTGCTTCTCCTACAACCATGTTTTGCAGGAGACGTATCCCCGAAGATCGGAGATGTTACCAGGTAAGTATATCTCTATCTATAACTTGAATATTTTTCATTGCACAGGTATTCTCTTTTAAGCATACCGACACTCAATTGAGTTGTCCCCCAAAGATTTTTCCTCCAGATTCAATCTGATTAAGGCGACCGAAGAATGGTTCGGGTCCTGATCAGATGATTTTTGTTGCAAGGTTGGGCGACCGAAGAATGGTTCGGGTCCTAGCCAAGCAAAACCTCAGTCTAGGCGACCATATAATGGTACGGGTCCTAGGCAACATTTATTGCTCTAACAGGCGACCGTAGAATGGTACGGGTCCTTGACAACACCTATTCCTTATTCAGGCGACCGTAGAATGGTACGGGTCCTGGAAAATGAATCCCTGTTTAGGCGACCGTAGAATGGTACGGGTCCTAGACAAAACCTTTCTGCCGTACTGGGCGACCGTAGAATGGTACGGGTCCTAGGAAAGCAGTTCCTTACAAAACCTTTCTGCCGTATTGGGCGACCGTAGAAAGGTACGAGTCCTGAGAAAGCAGCTCCTTTCTGCCATACTGGGCGACCGTAGAATGGTACAGGTCCTAGGAAAGCAGTATCTTCACAAAGTCATGTTACTATTCTAGGCGACCGTAGAATGGTATGGGTCCTGGACATGTAACACCCACTACCTCGACTTACTCTATCCTCCTCGAAGGTAAGTTATTTCAGGTAGGTTCATTTATCATTTCCATTAGCATTTCCATGCATCATATAAACTGCATTAAAAAATGGAATTCATTTTCCAACAAAAAATCATTCATTGCATGTGCATGACCAAAATTTAGGTCTCAATTTGTCTTTGAAGGCAACCTCTTCGAGCTCACCTTCAAAGAGTGGCAGCTGTTGACACCTAAATTTTTACAAAATTTTTAGGGTTAATTTTTGCTTAAACACACACACACACACACACACACACACACACACACACACACACACACACACACACATGGCATATAGTTTAGAAACATTTTATTTTTATTTTGTTTTATTTTAGGCCGCCGGTGAAACGAGGATTTTTCACATATTCCATTCAGATTTTTCACATATTCAAGTAATATACACTGCGGGGTGTATTTTGCCTGAAAAGGGAATTTTTTTGGATGGAATATGCGGACAAAACAAAAGAGAATATTGCAGAAGCAAAATTGGAAACAAAATATGCAATAAGGATTCAATTTTTCACCCTATAAAAGGTGTGATGATGTACGGAAAAAGGGTCGGCAAATTTTGAGAGCAAATACATGGAGATTGATTTGAGGGCCTTCTTCGATTTTAGAAAAAAAAAGGGGGGGGGGAGGGGGAAGAGAAGAGAAAAGACGTGAGCGGCAGAGAGTAAACAGTGAGGTTGATGTGAGGAAAAAGAAAAAAAAAAGAAAAAGAAAAGAAGAACCACTGTTCTTCTTCTTCGTAGGTTTGGCCTACGGTGTTCCTCCTTACCCAAGCTACCGCGTCCACCACCGCGCCTCCACTTCCGCTGGTCGCCGTTGCTCGTCGCTCCACCCGCCGCGACGCGTCGCCAGCAGACCCAAGCGCCCCAGCTCCGCCTCAGCCGTCGCCGATCTGCAGCACCGGAGACCACACCACCCCTGCTCGCCTCCGCCCAACGCTGCAGCCCAACGTCGCTGCTCCTGTCCGCACCACCTCCGATCCGCCTCCACCGCGTCCGCCAGCCTCCGCGAGCAGCGCCGCCGCCCTGTCGACTATTGCCGGAGCTGCAACCCAAAGCTCGCGCAGCCCCGTGACGCCCGCTTCTAGATCCGATGCCGCCTTGTGCCAATCCGCCACACGCTCACCGCTCGCTTGCTGCCGGTGCCTGCTGAGCCCTCGCCGGAACCCTAGCCGGCGATCTTCCCCCTCACCGGAGCCCCAAACCGGTGGTCAAGATTTTCTTTTATTAAAAAAAAAAAAAAAAATCGAATTAGGTAGATTTGCTTTATTTTATTAGGCTGGTTTATTTTATCTTATTTTATTTTTATATCTTGGTTTCTTTGTTTATTTCTCTATGCATAATTGAAAATCTCAATGTATCACCCGATTCGAACCGTGCGGGGTTTTTTTATTTCATCTATAAGGCTTTAGATGAAGTAATTAATTAAGCGGGAATAAAATTAATGTTTTGATCTTTAAGGCTTAAGATCAAATTATCGATTTTACTAGCGCAATATTATCCCTTGATCTGAGCGATATGTGATGTCCTTTTTGAGGTAATTTTGAATGGATTTTATCGTTTTTATTTATCTTGAGATATGTTTGAGATAGAATATCACATGTTTAGGGTTATTTGCATAGCATTCTATTTATCATGAATTTCGGAAATAAAAAATTGGGTTAGATTAGATGCATGTTAGGATATTACCTGTTTTAGGGTTTGCATATTTAGAATAGGAATTTTAATTTCGAATTTCATAAAAATAAAAAAATTCAAATAAATCAATTTAGGTTGCTAGATTTTAATTTAGGTTACATGCTTAATTACTTGGCAATTATTAATTTCGAAAATTAATAAAAACAGCAAAAAAAATCATCATGCATATGTCATGTAGAATTAGGACGTATTTTGCACGTCATTGCATGTTAGGATTAAAATTGCACTTAGTTTAATTTTAGATAATAGTTTTTTAAATTTATTATAAGTGTAGGTATTTTATCAAATAGATTGCATTTTAGGATTATTTAGGTTAAGATAATATTTTAGTTCAAATTAGGATTTGGCTCAACCTAATTCCTAATATAAACTAATTAGGATCTTAATCTAATTAGGTAATTTTCACATTTCACCTAATTTCGAATTTCATGAAAAATACAAAAAAATGCCATAGGTTGAATTAGTTTTGTTTTCTAGGATAGATTGCATTCTTTTAGGAAAAAGAAAGAAAGGAAAGAAAAGGAAAATGTCACATGCACATCATTAGGATTAGATTCATTGAAATGCATGTCATGTGGTAGTTGTTGCTAGGCCCATTCAACTAGAAGTTACATGTCATTAGAGTTAGGTTATTTAGTTAATATTGCATCGCATATTGCATAACTTTCATTAAATAAGTGAAAACAAAAAAAAAAGAAATTTGCGTGTTAATTAGAAACCATATCCAAGGTTGTTGATGTGGATTTTGAATTAATATTGCAGATGCTTTCGTTGCTATGAGGTAAGTCCTGCATTTTCTATTTGCTTTATTGGGTGTTAATTTGATGGATTGTGCACCCGCATGATCACCTTGCATGTTAGAAAAATAAATTTAAAATCAATCCAAACTGCTTGCCAAACATTTTTCAAAATAAAAGAAAAGGTACCGAAAGGGCATTAGAGGAATCTAGTGTAACTAAGTCCCCGTACCCATAGTCTCTGGTTCGTAGGAGTAAAGTGAATCTCCCGTTACTTTACTTGGGTTTTTAATCGACCCACCAAAAATAAATTAGTGGCAACTCTTAATTGAAAAATCATTTGCATGTTATAAATTTGAACCTAAGTCGCGAATTGGTATGGGCTTGGGAGAGCCCAAGTTAAGTCTAGGCTTAACAATCCATTAGCCAAACCCTAGGTGGTTTAAACCTCGAAAATTTGGTCGTGACAGCCCTCTTAAACACATACGAGATAAGGTCTTCTTGATGTGACATCTTCTTCATTTAAATATGGGTGAAGATGAGTCGATTAATGAGCTCACAAGTGGGAGTAAGATTGTTAAGATGTACATAGAAGTTATGCTAGAAAAAAGTCTCATATTGGAGAACTGATGTTGTGTGAAATAGTTAATTAGCTAATATCTAATTATCATAATTTTTTTAGTAGAGATGGTTTTAACTAAATATATAGACGGACTTGGACTTGAGTTGTCCCTTAATGATTTCCTAGGTTAAAGATATCAGTCTTCGCCACACGCTTCTAACACCTAACCATTTCGAGCAGCTCCCGAGCCCGTCAAAGTGGTAACAATACAAGTTATAACAAGCAAGGAAGGGCCTGCACAATGAAAAAATCCTCTCAACATGTAGAGCTCCCTTCTACCTTATGGTAGTTTCTTCTTCACCAAACCTTTATACCCACAATTGACCTCCATCGTATCGTTGACACCATTTTAATTGCTCGAAGCTTCTCCCCCTTTAGCCATGGCTTTCATCCACTTGGCCCACCCAATTTCATCTTAATTGTTTCCACCCACAATCTCCTATTCTTGAACCCTATTCCATGCTCAACGCAATTCTCCCCATTTGTTGATCCTATTTTTCCCAATTGCCCTATCTAGCTAAACCCCGTAGATTTGGCCGACCTACCTCTGTTGTCCGTCTATTGCTTTGCATGGTTACTTTCCTTTGGCATGGCCTATTCTAGTCGTTTTCCCCTATGTATTGCATGTGACACATACCCAATACCTACCTCTTCTACCTTCCTACTTGTGGCATGCTTGCTAATGGACTGCACTAGCCAGGAAGGGGATGCCCGTCTCGCTGCTCTCTACAACAGATTAGGTAGACTCTGGTCCAAACATGAAGTCGATGTGTGGGATGAAGCGGCCCCTGCAGAGAAGTTAGAAGAATGTAAACTAATCTTGGTGGGTAAACTTCTCTTTAACCCTTCTATTAATTTCCAAGCGTTTCAGAATACTCTGAAAAGAGCATGGCGCAATGACCAAGTCGAAATTTCTCAACGTGAAGCGGGGCTATATGTGTTTAAATTCAACTCAGAAGGAGAAAAATAGAGGGTGTTAAACAATGGTCCTTGGCTATTCTCAAGCCATATTATTATTGTGAAACCTTGCATACCCAACACTCCATTACATTGCTATGACTTTACCACTTGTGCCTTTTGGGTGCAAGTTTTTGGACTTCCCTAGAGAGATGTACAGAGGAAATGATAAGTAAAGCTGTGAGAAATATCGATAAGGTGCAGGAAGTAAAGATTGAGAGTAGAGAAGGCACAACACTACAGGCAGGCAGGGCTTGAGTGGAAATCAAATTGCAAGAACCGCTTAAACCTGGGAAGCTAATCAGATTAGAAGGGAAGAATATATGGCTTGATTTTTGCTATGAACGCTTATCCCACTATTGCTACTCATGTGGCATTCTTGGCCATTATGCAATGTACTGTAAAGATATCCTCTTTGATGAGGCAAAAATGGAAGGGAAAGACAAGTTATATTATGGTTAATGGTTAAGAGTTGAAGTTCGAGAACACAGCCCGTTTTGGAAAGCCTTTTATGAGGCACAACCTAAACAAGATGAAGTAGAAGAGACCATACCTGAAACTCCTCAACATTCAACTCTTTTACTCCATGTTGATCCTCACAGCACTAGCTAGCAACAAGCTAACATGGAAGTCAGCTTAGTACAACCTATTGATCATCCTACAAATCCATTCCTAAAGCGTGCACCTCTCGCTGACTCTCCACAAGAAGAACTAGCACTTAAGATGAAGTCCCTTGTACAAGACCAGCATGAAATGATTGAAGATTCAAACGTAGGCTCCTCCAAAACGAAGAAACTAAAGAGTACCAGAATGCATACTAAAGCGAGTCCTCTCAAGAAAGTTAAAAGGTATGCTCCTTATGGGTCACGTTCTTATCTAAATGTAGGCCTTGATGAATCTCATCTTATGGATACCCTAATATACGAGGTTGACAGGGTAGGTAGTTGGGCTGTGGTGGCTTGCCCCAAAAAGCCACCGAATGACAAATGAAGCTAATTAGTTGGAACTATCAGGGACTGGGCAATCCCTTGACAGTTCAAGTGCTTAGGGCCTTAGTGGTCCAAGAAAGGCCTAACGTAGTATTTTTGATGGAAACAAGAAACTAGGACATTGTGATCTAGAAAATTCAGCGAAGGTTGAAATACCCAAAGTGTTTTATTGTGAGCCCAATGGGTTTGGCTAGGGGGATGGTGATTTTCTGGAATGATCAAGTCTCCTTATGTGTTGAGAGACATACTACACATTTCATTGACATGATATGCACTATTGAACCGAGTGGAAACACAATGAGACTTACCTATCTTCATGTGCCTGTGGTCTATCAACAACGACAGCAGCTATGGGCCAATTTGAGACACCTTAGTTACTCTAATACCCTGCCATGGATGTGCATTGGAGACTTTAATGAGATTATATATCATTGGGAGAAAGTGGGTAAGAGACTAATCGAGCCCTACGGGTTGCACTCTTTTCGCGAATTTATAAATGAATGTTCGCTAATGGATATTGAGAGCAAGGGTTATGCCTTCACATGGGTGAACAATAGAGATGGCGAGGATGTGGAAAAAGAACAACTTGATAGAATGTTGTGTACAATGGATTGGCGATGTCTTACTCGGAAGCCGAAGTTTTTGCCTTACCCGCTCGGGATTATGACCATAGCCCACTTTTACTGACTACTAACCTCATCCCACCAAGAAGGCGGAAGGTTTTCACTTTTGAAGCTTTTTGGCTCTAAGATTAGGATTGCCACAAGGTTATTGCAAATCCTTGGGTCTCTTTACCACTAATGGACTCCCCTCTCCCTTGAAAGCTTCAGATTACCTCTTTGGCACTCGCTAGGTGGAGTAAATCAAAATTTTCCAACGGTCATCATGAGCTTCATCTGTTACAGCAACAAATTCAGCAATATATCAATCAACCCGGACACCACTATGACAAAGCACGGACAAATCATCTTAAGGATGAAGTCCAACACTTATGGCAACTGGAGGAACAATATTGGGCGATGAGATCACACATAAACTGGCTAAGGTGGGGGGACAAGAACACGAAGTTTTTCCATGCGGCTACTATACAACGACGACAAAACAACCGCATCAATATGCTACAGGATGAACATCAAAGGTGGATCCAAGATTCCACTCAACTGTAGAATATAACGATGGATTTCTTTCAAAGCCTCTATAGCTCGGTGGGCCATCGTGATTATGGCCCTATTCTGACACAATGTCCCTAGGTGGTTATAGTAGAGATGAATACAACTTTAATAGCAAAGGTCTCTCGGGAGGAAGTCAAGCAAGCCACCTTTCAATTAAGGGCTACTAAAGCCCCGGGACCCGATGGCTTGAATGGGTTGTTCTACCAAACTCACTGGGACATTCTACAAGAAGATATATTTACCTCTTGTGAAAGACTTTTTCATCTTAGGTGTGTTGCCTCCGATATCAATAGAACACTTATTGCACTGATCCCAAAAATACCGCATGCTGAGAGGTTAGATCAATATTGACCCATTAGTCTCTGCAATTTTATCTATAAAATAATATCCAAAGTGCTAGCAAATCACCTGAAACCTTGGTTACCTGAGTTGATTTTAATGGAATAGAGTGTCTTTGTGACTGGCAGACAAATACAAGATAACATTTTGGTTGTCCACGAGGTCCTACTCAGCTAAAAATTAGGGCAAGTAAGAAAAAATTTCAGGCCATACTAAAGTTGGATATGAAGAAAGCATATGATCAGGTTGAGTGGGACTTTTTAGAAGCCTATCTTCAACAACTGGGATTTCATGGTAAATGGGTGCATTGGGTGATGCAATGCATTACTACGGTCTCACTCAGTGTCAAATTAAATGGTGAACCATTACCTTATTTCCATCCAATAAGGGGGCTCAGACAAGGCGATCCTATCTCTCCATACATGTTCATCCTTTTGGCTAATGTCTTATCTATCATTATCCAGCAAGCAGTCGACATGGAAAATTTAAAGGGGATCCAATTTAACAGGTGGTGTCCTACCCTATCTCATCTATTTTTTGCGGATGATGCAATATTTTTCTTAGATGACCGACTCCTTGAATGCCAAAATTTAGCGAATATATTGCAACAATATTGTTTAGCCACGGGCCAAGCTATAAATAGAAACAAATAAGGACTCTTCCTCATTAGAACTTACCCTATTATGGTGCATTTATTTATGTTTCTATTTAAAAATTGTTCCGTTTAACAGAAATAGAAAAAAATATTTCTGTTCCGGGGAACAATTTTTTACCAGAAAGACGCGTGGTAAACTTGTTCTGAGAATAAAAAAAGAATAAAAATAGGTTTGGTAAATTTGTATTCTTTTTTTTGTTTCTTTTAATTTTTCAATATTTTTATTTTATTTTTCCTTTTTTCTTTCTTTTTTTTCTTTTTTCTTCTTTTGACCGGTTGCGGCCTCGGCCATGGCAGCGACCGGCCTCGAGCTTGCCCAGCCACCGGTGAGGCTCGGCCTCGCCAGATCTAGGTGAGCTCGAGCTTGCCGAGCCTCTCCTCGCGCGGCGAGGCGAGCCTCGCCGGGGCCGCAACCCTCGTCTCGCCGGGGCCCGGTGACCCTCGGGCGAGGTCGCCCACCTCAAAAGCCGGTGGCTGGCCATGGCCAAGGCCAAGCAACTGACCAAAGAAAAAGAAGAAAAAAGAAGAAAAAAAAAGAAAAAAAAAAGAGAAGAAAAGAAATGAGAGAGAAAATTTATTCTTCAAAAGTGTTTCGGAACAAAAAAATGACTTTTTTTGTTTCTTATTTCTATTCTAATTTTGTTCCGGAACAAAAAAATAAATTTTGAACAAAAATGCAAACAAATGCGTTTTTGTTCTTCTTTTTTTTTGTTCCCCGAACAAAAAAAAAAAAAAATCTGTTCATAAACAAAAAAAAGAAACACAAACATACAGGCCCTTAGTTTAAAGCAAAACCTGGCTAGAGAACTGAGAGTACCTGTGCTTGAAAAAATTGGTAAATATTTGGGTATACCGTCTGATTGGGGGGTTTCCAAAAAAGATATGTTTGCTTGGATTCTGGGGCGAGTTAGTGCAAAGCTGGCCGGGTGGAAAGAGAACCTTATATCTAAAGGTGGGAAGGAAATCTTGTTAAAAACAGTGGTACAGGCCCTCCCACAGTATGCCATGTCAATAATAGTATTAGATCGGGAATACATTGGAAAAGTTAGGACCTACTTAAAGAGCGGAAGGATAATGAGGGGCTTGGATTTCAAGATTTACTTTCATTCGATGAAGCACTTTTGGGTAAACAGGCATGGCGCCTATTCCAAAACCCATCATCATTGTGGAGTCGAGTTTTCAAAGGACTATATTTTCACAATACCAACTTCTGGCATGCAGCTAAAGGACCTAGACCATCTTGGGGCTAGCAAAGTCTACTCTTAGGCCGAGATTCCATTTTACCTCAGCTTCAGTGGTCCGTTGGTAAAGGGCAAAGGATAAGAATCCGCAAGAAAAAATGGCTACCCAAAGGGATCATTGGTGGACCCGCAATCAAAGGAGAGCCTGAGATAGTCCAGAACAGCTTACTTGGAATGTTCCTCTACTCCGCAGTAGCTTCGATGACCAGACTGTCAAAGATATTGTCGCCATATAGCTAAGCTCTGCTTCCACTACAGATCAACTTATATGGACAAGGACACCGATAGGACTATATACAGTGAAAAGTGGCTATACTTCCCTTAGACAGACAGCTCACGGCAAAGCTAGCACCCGTGCATCCACATCCTAGCAAATGCCACCCTTGTTATGGCGACAGGTTTGGAAAGCAAAGACCGCCCCCAAATTTCGAATCTTCCTATGGTCGCTTTGCCACAACGCGCTCTCTACAAGGGACAACCTATTTTGACAACACATTATCCCCGACCCGGTATGTCAGCTCTGCCCATCCCAAATCCCTGAAACTACTGAACATCTATTTCTACTCTACCCATGGACACAGGGTATTTGGTCCCACCTTAAGGTCAACATAAACATATCATCTTACAACACACATCGAATGGATCCTTGGCTAGCAGATCTATTGCGAGTAGAGCCAACTTACCTGATCTGGAGACCATCGCATCCCTTCTTTGGCGGATCTGGAAAGTGCGAAACCACTTCATCTTCCGACACCAACGCAAAAAGCCCGAACAGATTGTGGATTTGGTGATCACAACTGTAGGGATTACCCGTCGAACAATGTAGCCAGCGTCAAACATAGGGCACCCTTTGCTGAACCCCCATCGGCCGTGTATCCCCCCGGAGCCTGGCACACTCAAAATCAACATTGATGGGCCTTTTCCTATAGCAGGTCACATGGGAGCCATCGCGTATGTTTGCAGAGATCATGTAGGGATTTTGATCGATGGTTTCTCTAGTAGCGTACCAGCATCCTCCCCGCTGCAAACGGAGATTCAAGCCCTAAATCTCACTCTCCAATTTTTCCTGCAGAAAGGAATGGCAAACGCTCACCTACAAGTTGAATCCGACTTCCTTGTGATGGTAGAAACTGTGAATGATTGTCGATTGCCGCCATGGGAATGTTGAGCCCTGTTCGTGGACAATGCCTCACTGATCCTCCAATTCCCCAAAATGCGTACACGACATTACAGATGTGAAGCCAACTCAATAGCTGATTCGACTGCCAAGGCCCATGACCATGGAACCCTGTCTCCAAACTAGGCCTTTTCACCTCCTTAAATTCTCTTGGATATGCTATGTACTAAAACCCTATCTATGGGTTGTAATATTTTCCCTACTTGAATGAAATGCTACGTATTCAGACCAAAAAAGAAAAAAAGGAAGGGTCTGCTGAGGAGACGAGTTTTTCATTTGTCTAAGCTTCCATGATTTGACAAGATTCAGAGACAGAGCAATTCTGGTCGCTGTTTATTCTTTCTATTTAGATCAGATTCAAGAATCTTTATTTATGAGACGCCTCTAGTTCAGGTATTGCAGCAGTATGAACTCCGTGGCTCTCAATATAATTCCCAATTTAGCGGCATTAAACGGGTCATGATCAAGAGAGGACGAACAACATAAACTGTTATAACATCAAAATGATCCAACACAACCCACATATCACAAAACCAGCATAAAAAAGCAACTCAAACCCTCCCAATGCTCCGTAAAATACATCAAGTGCAAACTCTAGTTCATGCTTGTTGCAGTGGCTTGAGCTCGATGCCGGTTTCATCAGGTTTTGTGGTGATCCTAAATTTACTAGCAGTGAACAAGTTGCCATTTCGAACGAGTTGCCTTTTGAGATGCGCGTACCCAAAATAGTCCGGCCTTAGTTCATGCCCTCTTGCGTCCTTCCAATATGTCGAGGCCATGACCTTCACTCCTTCCCCTGCATTCGAAGCTGGCTTAGAAAACATGGCATGACCTAAAACGTCTTCTCTTTTCGTGCCATTATCGTGGATGTGTATGCCCTACATCATATGGGTTTCAATTTTGATTTAATTGATTACAAGGAAATAAATGAAATGCCAAATCGAAGCTCACCATGAGTGACGAACAGCAAATTTTCTTGAGGGTATCTGTCGACGAGGGAGTGAATGGTGTGGAGGTATCGATCTCTTGCCACGGATTCGCTCTCTCCCCATTGTGGCATCTACAGCAATTGTGATATTCTACAATCAGAATCTATTCTTCTTGAGACCAGACAGCGTACCACGTAAAAACCTCGTACCTCCTTGTACACCCGGTGTGGTGCGGGGTCCGCGACGCCCGGTGGAAATGAAGCCTCCAGCTCTTTGATGTCGAATCCCCATGAATCGTGGTCCGTCGGGTGATGCCACAACGAGATGTCGTTTAGGATCTCGCACATTCCATACTCTATAGATACCTGCAAAGTTTTTGAAAAGGAATGGGGAGGGCATTTGGTAAAAAGCACTTACTATTCCTTCTTATCTCATTCTTTTTGTTCTTTTGTGTGAGAATTGAACAAAAAGTCTTACGCGGAAAGGGTATATCGGAATAGATTAAGAAAGAAATTTCAGCAAAACCCATGTGGATCAGAATAGGTTACTCGACCTTGATTCTCGATGATGATGAGTCAGCAGAATCGCCGTCGTCCGCCGTGGAGAGACCGGCGATCAGTTCCCGTGCGGTCTCGACGCACCGTAGGAAGGGCGACGTGACGACCCGGTGGATCGGGAACTCGAGCTTAGCCCGGAGATTCTTGCCGGTATCCAGCGCCTTGTTCCGGCCCTCGTCGGACAAAGGGGCGTCCCACGGCCTGGGCACCGTGGTCCACCACGACCGGTCGACCCCTGGGCCCATGTCGCTGCGGTGGCCGTGGCGCATGACGAGGACATGCTGGAACTCGTCAGGTACGACGGTCGACGCCATTGCAGCCGGCGAGTTTGACGTCGGGAGGCTGTGCGCTGCTAGAGCAGAGGGAAAGATGAAGAGAGGAGGAGGGGAAGAAGAGAGGAAGGGGGCGATTTTGTGAAAGGGAGAGTAAAAGATTTCTCGAAGCGAGGGTTGTGAGCACCCCCTCCTTTTAAAGTCGGTCCACCTGCTCCAACCCGTCCTCCTCAGAGCTCTGGAAATTAGGGTCGCCCAATCAAAGGAGACACGCATTGCTTCTCTCTCTCTCCCCCCTAGGAATCGATTGCTGCTCCACTGCAGAAGCGACGGTTCCGGTGGCGTTCGCAGCTGCTTAGGGGTGAGCAATCGACGTCCGAAAAAATACTAGGTGCCAAGTCCAAGTGACAGATACATCACCTTCACACGAGTCCATCCAACGGTCAACACGTGTTATTTGTGGGCCACTCGTCACAGACCCTTGCATTCGCCCCTCTCCCTTTGATTAATCAACAGTCTCTATCCTCTCTTTTCCATCGGACACTTTGCAGCCTCTTTCTTCAATTAATTTTTTACTCGTTTTTTCCCTCTTTTTCTTTTTTCTTCTCCTTGCTCCTCTCACTCCATTGGGGATGATGACCTCAGCTCGGACTCTTGCAAATCGCCTTCCACCACTACATCACTATCATCTCGGTTCGCCACTTTACTGCCGTCTCAATCCTCCATTGTCGTGCTCGAACCTCTACCCGCGAACCTGAGCCGTGGATTTTGGATCTAAGCCCGTAGAGTTGTGGTCTAGAGCTCAGCTTGACTTCAAATTTGCTGATTTGAGGTCAACTAGGGTCGGCGAAGGCAGAGGGGGAGGTGGAAGTGGTGTGCTAAAGGTGGCGGGGTCTATGGAAGCGTGAGAGCCTTTTAAGAAAAAAAGGGTAGGCTTTGTTGTTTTTTTTTTTTTTCTAGAAATGGCAGAAGAGAGAGGAGAGAGAAAGTCAATTAATTGAAGGGAGAGGGAGAATGCAAGGGTCCCTCAGGGCTAGGCCAAAACAATGACGCGCGTCACCCGTTAAATGGAGTAGTATGAAATTGATGTGTCTATCACTTGGGTACCTAATATTTTCTCTCAATGTCTAGGCCAACCTAGCTATCTTGATCCGGTTTCTATGGGACTAAGCTAATTCTTAATCTTGGGACTTTTAGACCCTATACTCTGCAGATTGATTTGCAGTCCTAGGATAAACTAATCTTTTCTTATATATGTCAAACCTTTGCATCTTGAAAGTTGTTTTAGTAGGATTTATTAGTTTTGTTCAGGGTAACTTTTCAAATGAGAGGTGTGATGGTTTAAATTAGAACAGATGTCTTCAACACGAAATGAAAATTCTACGAGTTGAACAATGCATGTCTTTAGGATAATAGCTATAATATTAAAACTCTTAAATGATTTTTTCAATGTAGAGAGGAGGGGAGGGGTAAAAATTAGAAATTCAAATCTCTGAAAATAGTTGATTCTTGGTATTGTTAATAGGTGGTATAGACATAGATAAACGAGGAAAGGATTGGGAAAAAAAGCCACATGAAGGAGTGAGGAGAGGCCCTTCGAGCCTAAAAAATGCATAAAGATTGAAGATCAACGAAAGGCTAATCCATTATAAATTTCAGTGTAACGGAAAGGGGTAAGACAAAAAGCACTATTTAAAAAAGCATCGTTATACAAAATGACATAAAGAATTTGGATTTAGCAAATACGGCACCGACGCGACATAAGTGAAGGGTAAGTACAAAAAAAAGTCCTAAACTTATTGTATTTATACCAATTCATTCTTAAACTTTTCAATTGAACCAATTCAGTCTTAAATCTTTTAATATTGGTACCAATTCAGTCCATCTGGCCAATTTTGGCTAGCCGGCGCTGACGTGGACGTCGGCCGGTGGTCGGACGCTAACATGGAAATTTTTATTATTTTATATTTTTTTTCGAATTTTTTATTAATTTTTTTGTTTTTCCTTTTCTTTTCTACTTTCTTCCTCACGGTGGCTGGTGAGCCTCACCGGAGGCTCGCTGGCCACTAGACAAGGGCCACAAAGCCCTCGCCTGCTGCCAGCAAGGGTTGCGGCCCTCGCCCGGCCTCTCCTAGGGCCATCGACAAGGCCGCTTCTCCCGGATCTGGGCGAGGCCAACCTTGCCCGCACCGGCAAGGCCATGGCGGCCATTGCTAGGGGCGAGGCAAGGGCTGCAAAGCCCTTGGTTGTTGGGGCAGCGGCGGGCTAGGGTTTCGAGAGGTGAAGATCGGGCGGAGGAGCGGCGGCGTGAGGCGCGGGAGCTGGGGGACCGGGGCCTCAAATCGGGATTTCGTGGAGGTGAGGGCAGCAATGACGAGGTCAAGAAGCTTCGAGGTTGATAGCGAAGGAGGCACTGGGGACTCAGCGGTAAGGCCAGAGCGAGGCTGGCCTCGCCCAGATCTGGGCTAACCCGCCTTGCTCGCGGCCCTAGGTGAGACCGAGTGAGGGTCACGACCCTCGCCGATGGCTGGCGAGGGCTCCGCGGCCCCCGCCTCCACCCGGGGCGATGGCCGCCATGGCCTCCGGCCGCGGCGAGGCCGGCCTTGCCCGGATTTGGGTGAAGCCGCCTCGCTGGCAACCATAGGATAGGCCGAGCAAGGGCCGTGACCCTCACCAGCCACTGCCAAGAAGAAGGCGGAAAATAAAAGAAAAAAGAAAAAAATTAATAAAAATTCGAAAAATAATAAAAAAATCATAAAAATGTCACGTCGGCGTCCGGTTACCGACCGATGTCCACATCAATGCCAGCCAACCAAAATTGGCCGGATGGACTAAATTGGTACCAATATTAAAATGTTTATGATTGAATTAGTCCAATTGAAAAGTTTAAGACTAAATTAGTACTAATGCAATAAGTTTAGGACTTTTTCGGTACTTTTCCCATCTAATCGCAGGAAAGCATATTCGTTGAGATATCTGATCAAGAATAGCCCACGCCCTCAATGCTTAAGTGAGAATACACAAGAACATGTGACATCAACACGGTTTCACAGCATCCTCCTCTTCGCAGAGAGAGAGAGTTCTTTCTTTTCTTACCGAACCATTCGCACGGAGCTGTCGAGTTACTCGGCTGGGAAAAGTTGGACAGTCTGTCGGACCGTTGACCTCCTTTTCTTAGTCTCTGTCTTTTGCAAGGATAAAATGACAAGCAAAGGGAACTGGCGGTTTCCAAGCAATGAGAGCAAGATGTGGACTTATTGGCTCATCTTGATTGATCCTTACTACTGCGGAATGGATTCATCGATCGCCTTATTTACGGTTCCCCAGCAAAATATGTTGATCTAGCAGAAACAATTAGAGGGTTTAAATCAATCCTTTTAAAGAATAAGATGGTCTTCTTGAAGGCCTAAATGTAAGAGTGTTTGCTGTCTCTTTGTGATTTTTGGTTCAAGATTTTTCAGAGTATTTCCAGAGCAAAATCTTGAATACACCTGGTTGATATGGGGGAGTGTGCCCCAAATGCACTAGGTCTTTTTGAGAGCATTCCAAGAGTGGAAAACCTAAATGCATTGGGACAACATGGAGGAATATGCCCTGAAGATCGCCCAATAAATGAATCCAATTGAGGTGTTTGGAATTTGGTTTGGACAGTACATCACCTGCTCAAAAAAGGGTATAAGAGTGATCCTGACACGACATTTTATGTTACTTCATTTGGTTGGAAAGCACTTCCACTTAAATCTCTTATTCCCATAATTTTGAAACTAAGTCACCGGCCAAATTCAGAATCAGTTTTTCATTTTGAAGCACATTGAGTAACAATGCTCTAATGGTTACGCTCAATTCTGGACATGTTCAACAAAAAACTTTGATATTTCGCAAGGACACGAAATGTAACTCGTCCACGAAGCAGTGGCGAATTCGAATCCTCAATTTTCAACTACTCTTGTCTATTCAGCGATGTTATGGATCTGTTTTCGTTGAGGACTTTGGATTTTCGATGTTGTGGCCCTTGTAGGCCTGCTCCTCTAAAGAGTACAAATTCTTTATATTTCGAGCAGCTTCCAAGCCCATCGAAGGGCGACAAGAATTTCTTTAGTTTGCCTAGCTTCCGCGGTTCGAAAGATTCAGTGACAAATCAATCATCGTCCCTGTTAGTTCATTAGATTAAAGAATTTCCCTGTACGAGACACATCTGGTTCTTCATGCGTTGCAGTGATATGAAACCCTTGGCTTTCCATATATTTCCAACGTTAAGTGGCGTTTTACATTAGTCATGATTCGGAGAGGAAGCCTGCATTAAAAATCTTACCACGGATGGGAATTTACATTAGCGAACGTCATCCAATCTCAACGTTCAACCATCGAATAAAGCCGTCGAAACTTGTCGGAACAACATAAACTCTCCTAAACATCAAAATGATCCGACAAAGCCTACAACCAACACAGAAAGCAACTCATAACCTCCCAATGCCCCGTCGCATTCATCAAATTGTCAATTGAAATAAACCATTTTTCTACAAAGCCATTGGGCTTCGAAAGATCTAGTAAATCTAGACTCGTGAAATTATATGGCAATAGTAAAAATTGATATGGCATGTCAAACCTTTGCATCTTTAAAGTATTTTTTTGGCAAAATGAAGATTAGTTCCTTATAGGGCAACATTCTAACTTAGATGTGTAAACGGTTTATACTAGAATAGATGCCTGCAAGAGGAAGTTCAAAATTTTTAACAGTTGACTGATCCCATCTTAAAGTAGAATAGACATCATTAAGATAAAATTGAGATTTTTAAACATCCAACAATTTTTCGATGTGTTGAGGGTAGAATCAGAAATTAAAACCTTTTTTTTTTTTTTTACATTAGATATTTTTATGGTAAAACTGAAAATTTAAATCCCAAGAAACGGTTCAATACTACGGTATTCTTAAAGGGATATAGCGTAGATCGACAAGGAAAGGATGAAAACCTCGAAGATGACAACCTCAATCTTTGTTTTTTCTTCTTTGGACGAAGGAGATAAGGCCATCTGTCTGTCTTTACGTGGGTGGCCTTCTTAGTTCTTTCCGAGAAAGAGCGATCGTCGAGGAGGGTCAACAGAGCCAAGAAAATTTTATAGTTACCCTTTTTTGAGGTTGTCAAAGTGAGATTGTCATCTTCATCGTGAATTATTTTACTATTTTTCCTTTTATAATTAAGATTATTATTAGCTCATATGTAAGATGTTGTTTGCAGCAGCAGTAGACCAAATAAGATGTTTAAAAATTACAAGAGGGGAAGGAAAATGGGATGTGTTTACCATCAAATCCGTTTTCGTTTTCTCCGCTGAAAGTAAAAGATAACTTTATGTAAGTTAAGCATTAATAGGAATTTAAGTTCATCATATTTGTGTGCATTTGACAAAACCGACTTTATTGCAACGTCTGCAGCACAAGGAAAGCAAAATTGAAGAAAAGATATGGCATGTCTATGATTTTTCTGATATTGCCTTATAATAAAAATGTAATAGTTTCTCTTGTTTGGCGTCTCTTAGCTTGAGGGCATCTTTTTCGATCAAGATGATTGATATCATAGATCAGTTTTTCACACCAAACATGTGTTTCTCCTGTAATTATCAGGTCCTAATCATCACCAACCGACTTCAAAGGATCAATGTGAGCGCATCGAAAATAGTAGATACAAAGTGAGATTTTCTTTAGAGCGCATATGTTGTTTTATAAGAACTTTAAAAAGTCTCATTTTATTTTTCCATTTAAATCTAAATCATATTCTGATTTTAAAAATTGTCAGAATCCTCAACTTTTAGTTCTAAATCCATTGTTGGTTTGTGTGAATCGAAAGGGGTGTTGCAAAATACCATTTTAAAGAGCATTGTCATACCAAATGAAAGGACATAGCCAAAGGGTTTAAAAAAAAAAACAGATGACATCAACACGGTTTTACATTCTCTTGTTCGCGGACAGAGTTCTTTCTTTTCTTACCAAACCCTCCGCACTCAATTGGGCAAAGGTTGTAGCCTGTCGAGGCATTGACTCCTTTTCCTCAGTCTTTGTCTTTTGCGAGCATAAAGGAAAAGCGAAGAGAACCGGCGGTTTCCAAGCAATGAGGATCTTTTACTAAAGATAATGTTATACTAGGAGTTGATTAATGAGATGTTGATTTACGTGATGAAGAAGTTTGCTCATTTTCTTGTGATCTTAAGTTGAAAGTGTTGGAAAAATTTAGAAATACATAAAAAATAATAATAATTGTTAATACATCGTGAATGATTAGAAAATAAAAAAACAAATGTTTGAGGCGTGCAAGCACTATCCTTAAGGATAATTCCGCCTCTCGGAGTACAAAACTCGGTGCATAAGGCTTCAGTGGCTATCCTCCCAAGATAAAACAGACCTTCCTCTATACTCTGCACTGAATATTAGAATGAAACAAAACAACTTTTGTATATAATCCAGCAAAAAGGAAAAGAAAAGGAAAGATTTTTAAAGAAAGAAATGATATTCTCTCTTTCATTCAGTGTATCTTTTTTGGATTGTCTTATGAGATCTTATTTTTATATTTAGACAAAACAGAGCCGTTAAAAGAGCAATTGTAAAATAATTGAGGATTTATTTGAGAAATAAATTAAACGTTACAAAACAATTAAAAAGCCATTATATGACCTTTAAGAAGCCGTTATGTGACCGTTAAAATAATGATGATTTTCAATGTGATCATCACTTTTATCGAAGCTATTATTGTAAATATTTCAAAACTACTGAAATATCCAACAATCTCCCACATATTTTAGAAAGTTTTGACAAGAAAATAGAATAATGCTAGGTTATTGGAGAGTAATGCATAGGAATTGGTGCTTATTAGGCTATGAACCAACCCTAGAAAGAATGAAATATAATTCACAAAATCATTGGTGAAGTTTGAAACTTCTTTGAACCAAAAATTTCTTTTATGAATTATAATTTTCACCAATCACATTACACTCCCACAAACTTTGTTGTTCAACGCGGTTTTGCTCTAATAGGCCATGCGCGTGCTTGGTTTATTCATAAGTGCTTTAGAGATTTTCGCCAAAAATCTCATAAGAGCGGCCCCACTCCACACTTATATAAGTGATTCCATCAAGAGTATTATGTAATTTAATACACCACCAATAATGGCTATGGAATTTCATTAAGAGCTTAGCTCAACCTCTTTTTCCTTACAATTTTGCACTATTTTCACCTTAGAAGGGACAATAAATTTTAATAGTGCACTAAATCAACAAATGATTTGTTATTACTCATATAAACCTAATTCATGGGATCGCCAATCACATAGGTTGGGTTGCCATCACTATTAATTTTCTTCAATTGGCTTGTCCCATTCCCTTCGATGTATAGTCAAAGGATTAGCCAAAATCATTTCTGACTTAACATAATCGATCGATATAAATCCCTTTCATAAGAAATTATTTTACCACATCACGTCTCAACCAAACGTCTCTTTTTGCCATTGAAAGTTTCATTTTTTGCAATAGCTATTGCCTTTTGGCAATCATAAAGTCTAGACATAAATGTCATTTCATTTCCATAGGAACATACAATAAGAAATTTCTCAACTACTTAAACTCAATTTTAATATGAGTTTGAGAAATTTTTCTTCTTCCTAAGAACTTAAGTAGTTCTTCAATCACCAAGATAAATATTTTCTTCTCCTTCCTTACTAGAGGTTAGGAGGATAAAGCATTATGTTTTTAACATATATGCTTGGTAGTGCTTGAGTCTACCTCCAATTCTTTTGCATTTGCCAAAATATTGGCTTGGAAAATGACTACAATAATTACATCATCAGATCATCTACTTCAACCAAGTTAAATTTTGGTTGAGCAGGATTGTCATTTCCCCCACAATTTCATTCAACTGCTTTTTATGTTGTGACACCTCCACAAGGTGAACACGTATTCATTAGTGGATTTTGTCTCATATGAATCCGAGATCTACCTAACATCACTGTATTATTCTAATACAACGGAAAATCCACTATGTAAAGTGTCATAGTTTATATTCACATGGCCGCTAAATCCATAAAAATTATATTGTTGTGAAAATTGATCTCACCTAAGGCATTCATTGGTTGTCATGGAGTCTTTAACTTCTGTCTCTTCACGCTGATCTCTACTCAAATTAGCCAGACATACAAGTTCATTGATGATGGCATATTCATTCAAAGAAAATTTTGCACTAGAAGCTGCTCTTATTCTAATAAAAAGAAGCTTGAAGAAGTGATTATTTGTAAGGACAAATTTGGTCTCCACCAAACCCAATACCAAGCACTTGTCAACACTAAATGGTATATCGGTGATAGAAAATTTGTTGCTTTGCTAAAACATTTATAAAAGCGGTATCATGAAATCATCATAAATCTCATTTGTGAGTGTTGAATCCTAATCAGCAATTTTACATACACATGTAGGAGCACAAAAACACTACCACAAAAAGTCTTGTCTTAAGATCAATGGCAATATGATTACCGCTCCCAATGCAAGTGAAACTATTCATACTAAAAAAATGAATAATATAGTTCACATTTTAAAAAGCAACATTAGCTACAATCCTTGAGATTGGCTATGCATTTAATGTTATTTACTGTCCTTGACCCACATATTAGATAATGGAAAGTAAGCAGTACGAATGGATCAAATGAAAATATCAAAGCAGAGGATATCTAAGGTTATTATAAGATATACAATTACCTTGGTCTTGCACTACCACAAGTGGAATGATGGCTCTTTCACAAGAATATCATAAAATCTTCTATTCCAGTTTACTTTTTCACCTACTACTTCTAGAAGGTAACAATATAAGGTGACAAGAAGTTTTAACAAATCTTGAATGACACTAATAGTGTCCTATCTCCTAGATAAGTTCTCATCATGCTCTGTTATAGAGGCAATAAAATGTCACAAATTGAAATGATACATGAAAACACCATCGCTTTCACTTTACAAGCATCGGACTAATAAATGAACCGGCTAAATCTCTTCCATTGGCACTTATAGTTTATTCAAAATCTCAAACTGAGAATAAAACAACTACCGGCATGCAACCATCAATGGTGCTCATCCAATATCCCTAAAATATAAAGTAGGGCAAAGACAAAACACAAAAATATATATAGCTTGATTTCGTATGTTGTACCTCCTCTATTCTTAATGAGCATAAAGAAGGCTAGTATGAGACTTATAATTTTCAGCTTGCATTATTAACAATTGCACCAGATAGAAAGGTCAAAGCCAAGCAATAGTCAAAATAAAACCTACTAATATAATAGTTCAAAGTTAAATCAAATACACCACCCAATCACAATCACTATTGCTCTCTCCTAATGGAAGAGCAACTGACGCCTTAATGAATTTTCCAAAAAAATTAAACAACAAGAAGAACATGGTTCTACTAACAACAACATCATTACGGTGGTTCTCAAGCTTGGAGACATACTTCTTGTCCTATTGACACAAAACTCCTTGACGGATACTAGAAGTCATTAACATTCAAATGGCAAGAATTTGAAACCATTTTGTAAAGTAAAATTTACTCACAAAAATCCAATGTTTCCGTTTTTTTTTTTTTTCATTTCTAAAATATGAAATGAGTCACTACAAAATGGTTAATATCAAGCGGTCAACTAATTAAAACAATAGGAGCAATGAAGTCACAATGAACAAACAATCTCTAATTCTAAAATTACAACTTCCAGATCATGAACAGAATTAAAATAGGAAACCCAATGCGGATTAAAGCTTACGCATAATCACGAATTTGAGTGAGCAAATAATTACAAACACCCAACTTCCTCTCGAAACAAATTTAGGTATTAAAGCCTCAAAGTACGATTTTACCTGACATTCAATAACCTTATCAAAACGACCAAGAAAACTTTTGATGATGCTCAGTAATTTCCCATGAGATCCGCCCATGATTATGTGATACTTGTCCTTCACCATCTCGATCATTCTTTCAATTCCAATTGCGGTGGCAACAATAGCAACAACTTCAACTTGGAAATTCATAGGACTTATCCTTAAGATTGTTGGAAAAATTTAGAAATACATAAAAAAAAAAAATAATAATAACTGTTAATACATTGTGAAGGATTAGAAAATAGAAAAACAAATGTATGAGGCGTGCAAGCACTGTCCTTAAAAATAATTCCGCCCCTTGGAGTACGAAACTCGGTGCGTAAGGCTTTAGCGGCTATCCTTCCAACATACAACAGACTTTCCTCTATACTCCACACTAAATATTAAAAGGAAACAAAACAACTTTTGTGTATAACCCAACAAAAAGGAAAAGGAAAGGAAAGATTTTTAAAGAAAGAAAGGATATTCTCTCTTTCATTCAATGTATCTTTTTTGGATTGTCTTATGAGATCTTATTTTTATATTAAGACAAAATAGAGCCATTAAAAGAGCCATTGTAAAATAATGGAGGATTTATTTGAGAAATAAATTAAACGTTACAAAACAATTAAAAAGCCGTTATATGATCGTTAAGGATGCGTTTGTTTGCATTTCTGTTTAAAAATTGTTTCAGGAAACAGAAATAGAAAAAAATGTTTCTATTCCGGGGAACAATTTTTGAACAAAAAAACACGTTTGATAAACTTGTTCCGAGAATAAAAAATAAACAGAAACACGTTTGGTAAATTTGTATAATTTTTTTATTTCTTTTATTTTTAAATATTTTTATTCTATTTATTCTATTTTTTTTCTTATTTTTCCTTTTTTTCTTTTTTTCTTTTGGCTGGTCGCCGGCCTTGGCCATGGCCGGCAACCGACCGACGAGGGCCGGCGGCCTCGCCCAGCCACGACGAGGCTCGCCGGCCGCTAAGCGAGCTCGGCCTCGCCGGATCCGGACGAGATCGAGCTCGCCCGGCCCGGCACGAGGTCGGCCTCGCCCGGCTACGATGAGGCTCGGCCTCATCGGGGACGGCGAGGCTCGGCCTCGCCGGGGGCCGGCGAGCCTCGTCGTGGCTACGCGAGGCCGCCGGCCCTCGTCCGGTCCTGGCCATGGCCGCCGAGGCCGGCGACCGGCGAAAGAAAAAAAGAAGAAGAAAGTAAGAAGAAAAAGAAGAAGAAAATAAAAAAGTGTTTCTAAGTTTTGTTTCGAAATAAGAAACACAAATTTGTTGTTTCTTATTTCTTTTTTTTTTTTTTTCGGGAACAAAAGAACAAAAAAACAGAGACACACCCAAACGCGTTTATGTTCCTTTTTGTTCCTAAGAACAAAAAAACAGAAAAAGTGTTCAAAAAAAAAAAGAAATACAAACAAACAGACCCTAAGAAGCCGTTATGTGATCGTTAAAATAATGATGGTTTTCAATGCGATCATAACTTTTATCGAAGCTATTATTGTAAATATTTCAAATTACTGAAATATCCAATAGAAAGCACTCTGGGAGTGAAATCTACGAACGCACCAAATTGATATGAGGGAGGGCTCCTTTAAGACTGTTTTGGAAGTGGATTGATTTGGGCGTGTGAAAGTTGTTTCGTACATCACTTGACCCACTAAAAAAAAAAAAGCCTAAAAATGTTGACATGATATTTTATGTCATTCTATTCAATCTAAGAGAACTTCCATTTAAATCTCTCATTCCATAATATTCAATATATTGGAATTTCCAGCTTGATTCCTAATGGGTTCTCTTTTTCAAGTAAAGAAACTAAGAGAAAAGACCATAATCACATTCATTGACAGCCCGTCCATACAAGCAGTCCCCCTAGCAGAAGGACACGTTGATAAAGACACAAAACTCATAAGACCAAGTTCTTTTAGATCACATGTCCTACGACAAGTCATGCGAACATGAGGGTATCAATCACATATCCGTCCTCGGCAAGCAGTTGACGCCGGATTGGCCATGGCTTGTGAGAAGCTCGAACTCGCCAGCCTCTAACGCCTCACTGCTCTGAACGACTTGTCTTCTAAGCTGTATATATCCGCAGTAATTCACTTTAATCTCGAATCTCGCAGCGTCCTCTAAATGTGTCAAGAGCGCAACCTTCACTGCTTCCCCTACATAAACATGAAAGGGATGATTCCAATATGCGAAGCCTAATGATTAATTGAGCGAGCTAAACTCTTACTAGTAACTTATCGTTCGAAATTGTTCAAGTAATATATCACAACAAAATAAGAAAAAATGGATGTGTAAGCAGGCCAAAGACTTAAGCTTACGTCGCATGAAGTTCTTGGTGTAGTACACCCTGAACTTTATAGCTCTCAATCTGATTGCATGTTAGATGAAGCTTACCATGAGTGATAAGCAGCAAATTTTCTGACGGGTAGCTATTGACAAGAGAACGAATAGTGTGGAGATATCTATCTCTTGCCTTTGCCTCAGTCTCTCCCCAGTGCGGCAGCTACAAAGAACAAAACTCAAATTAGTTCTGAGTTCATTATCTGTATCCAATCCAGGAAAAAAAAAAAAAAAGACATTATTTACTAGACAAGATCGAAGATCCACTCGATTTAGTTAAAACATTAGGAAAATTTTCTATTTTTTCTTCTCGAGTTTCTGCTCAAGAAAACAAGAAACGAAATTCCCGAGAACGAATGGAGCGAGACCCGAAAATCAAAAAAGTCTCGGAAACGGTCGAAAAATTTTTCCTGCTCATCCTGCTTTTGGAATCCCGTGGCAGAATTTTCTTAGGTGAAAGAGCTTAATGAGTGGCTTCCATTGTGGCTTTTGGCCGCAGCCTCTGCAGGCTGGCTTTCTTGAACTCGTGGTGGTGAGTTTAGGCTCGACCAGGACTTGGCTCCCTTGGCCCAAGCCTGTATATTTACCTAGGCAAGTCTCGTAAAATGAAATCGACAATTTATAAAAAAATTTATTTGGGACCTCAAACATGAAAAATTTAGTGTACCTCATTGAACACTGGCTTCACTGCACGATCCAAAGTGTCTAATGGAATTAAGGCTTCAACCTCAGGAATGTTGAATCCCCAATCCCCGTGATTTTCAGGACTAGGAGGAGCATGTCTGAATGTTTTGTCGTTGAACAACTCGCCCAATCCATACTCTATAGATATCTGCAAAAGACAAAAAAGTGTTAAAACCTTATCATTAGCAAATACTAAGGACCAAAACCCCAGGCATCATTGGTACATGCACACATGCCTAAACAATTTTAGATGAATTTAAGAGACATCTCAATGGACCTTGACTTTTGATGGGTCAATGCCGCCACCGGTCCCTGTCACTGCATTGGGGTCCTTGTCTGGGGCCGCGGGCGGCTGCCAATCAGCCCGAGAGCGGTGTCGACGCTCCTCCGGAAGGGAGACACAACGACCCGATGGATTGGGAAGCCGAGCTGGTTGGGGAGTTCCTCAGCCACCTCGACTGCCCTGGCCCAGCCGGCCTCAGCCAATGGAGGATCCCACGGCCTGGGGGCCGTCAATGGCCACGACCGGTCGATGCTGTCAAGCGGTGCCCGTGGCGCATGACGATAACATGCTGGTGGTGGGGAGGTCGCTCGAGTCTCGTGGTGGCCATGTTCACAAGAGAAAAAATGGTTTGAGCGAAAGAGAGGGGGAAGCTTTCTCGGAGAGAGAATGGCAGTTCGTCGCACACGATCTCTGTCTCTCTCGATCCGAGGAGATATATGCACATATCTTTATACTGTTTGGTTTGAACTTCCTTTCTTTCAGTCCGCAGGAAGATTCTTTACAATTTCCTCGCGCCTTCCCAACAATTTCCTCGCAATCGATCAGAACTTGACTCTCGACATGAGTCTCCAAGAAATTGTGGTGGAAGATTCATCGTCACGTAATATTTCATTACGAGTCTTGACTAGCGGACTTACGATAATGTGAAATGAAATGAAACAGATTGAATTTAACGAAGAAGCTGCCTAGCAGATTCTTCCAATTCGCTTATATTATATAAAGTAAATAGAATCACCTTCTTTTTACAGGATCTCAATCGTTCTTTCCTGCCAACATATTCTTAATTACCTATTTTACAAAGGGTAAATGGACAAACGAGTGAATGCCTAAGTGTATTTCATTCCTCACACGTTTTCATGTTTAAATTTTGATATTTTTTTCTATCGTAAACCTTTCCTAAGATTTAAAATCTTGAAATATTTTCTCTTCCCACATATATTTGTACCATTTCTTTGTTCTGCGTATTTTTATCACTAAATCCTTTGGATTATTCAATGATTCAAATAATTTGTGACAAAAGTGATTTTGCTTAATGATTTTTTTTTTTTGCACGATTTTGCTTAATGATTTAAACGACAATTTCTTGCACACATGTAAGACGTCTACATATTTGCTAGTATAAATATAATGTAAGACAACCTCCTACTTTTAAGGGGTCACATCCTCTTTTTTCTTCTTTCATATATTCTCAAGGAGTTATTTTATAAAGTACTCTATCGATGGCAAATTATGTAAATTAATAATTTTAGTATATCTCTAACATATTTGGGATAATGACTGGAAGTCCTAAAAATTGCGTCAATCCATCACTTTAGTCCAAAAATTGTTAGGATGAATATATGAAACTTTAGATGATAAAGATGTGATTTAAGACTTGTTATATGAGAACTGGACCTGGTAATATTGTGAGTCTTCTTTAAACTTGTGAAGTGATTCAGCTAGGGAAGATGACATCGATGATGGCTATTGGAACCACAATCCAAAAATTGGTCCAAGCAATTTCGTTTCCAAGATAGTTTGAGTTGTTCAAAGCGCTGAAAGTCCCGAGAAATACGTAAAAAGGGGAAGAGACGGTCCTACTGGCGATCTAATTAAAAAAAAAAACTGTTTTTTTTTTAAAAAAAAGTTTTGACTTAATGGGAACCTGAGACTAACATTTTTTTTTTTTTTTTTGGGTCGAACTGAGACCAACATAGACTGGTTGAAAAATAAAATTAAAGGAAAGAACATATCAAATTCAATATTGAATCATAGAACAAGTAATACACCCACTAAAAGTCCGTCCTTATTGGCAAAAGAATCGCCCAAACGTGGGAAAGAATTAACAAAGAAATACAATCGTAAAACCAAGTTCCTTTGCCCTTGCATCATACGTACTATGACAAATTGTTCTACTGCTTGATGCGAGGGTATCGATCACATCGGCGTCCTTGGCGAGCAGTGGATGCCGGTCTGGCCGTGGTTCGCGAGCAGCTCAAACTGGCCAGTCTCAAACGCGTTGCTGTTACGAATGACTTGTCTTTTGAGCTGCGCGTATCCGCAGTAGTCCATCAGAATGCGGAATCTCGCAGCGTCCTCCAGATGTGTCGAGACTGTGACCTTCAATGCTTCCCCTGCATAAATGTGAAGGGATGATTTCTGATACGTGAAGCCCAAGCGTTATTATGTTAGCTTTACTAAGATCTTCTAGTACGAAGTTATTCGCATAATATATCATTAGTGGATAAACAGTAGTAATATGGATGTACAAGCATGCCAAACACTTTAAGTTTATGTCAGCTGGAAGTTCTTGGTGCAATATGCGTAAGTTTTATGGCTTTCGATCTAATTGCTTGCTACAATATGGATTAGAAATTTCTGAAAAATTAAACTTAGACTTGAAGCATACCATGAGTGATCAACAGCAAGTTTTCTGAAGGGTATCTGTCGGCAAGAGATTGAATGGTGTGGAGATATCTATCTCTCGCGTCTGGCTCAGTCTCTTCCCATTGCGGCAGCTACAAAAATCGAACTCAAATCGGTTCAATCATGTGTATATAACCAAGAAAAAAGAAAACCCATTGTTGACTAATTCTTTGTTGCACGAAACATCAAGAATCTTTTGTACCTCTCTGAACACTGGAATCACTGTATTGTCCAATGCATCTAGTGGAATCAAGGCTTCGATATCGGGAATGTTGAAACCCCAATCCGCATGATTTGCAGGACTCGGAGGAGGATGTCTGATTGCTGTGTGGTTGAACATCTCGGCCAATCCGTAATCTATAGATATCTGCAAAAAAGAAAATGTGTCCTTTCATGTGAACATGTGTTAAGCACCACAAGCTAGGCATCATTGATATATGCATGTAAGACTGAAGAAATTTTAAAATAACGTGAGCGAGGGACTACGGGACCTTGACTTTTGATGGGTCAAGGCCGCCATCCCCTGTTGCCGCATTGGGGTCTTCGTCCGGGGTCAAATGACCGGGAAACAGCCCCAGAGCAGTCTCGACGCACCTCCGGTAGGGAGACACGATCACCCGGTGGATTGGGAAGCCAAGCCGAGCGGGGAGTTGCTTGGCCGTCTTGCGAGCTGTGTCCCACCCAACCTCGGCCAGTGGAGGGTCCCATGGCCTGAGGGCCGTGGACAGCCATGACGGGTTGACGTTGTCGACGCGGTCGCCATGCCGCATGACAACGACGTGCTGGTGGCGGCAGCGGTGGTGGTGAGGTCGCTCAAGGATCATGGTGGCCATGCTCGCAGCGGAGAAAGGGGTAAGGGAACGAGAGCGGAACTTCGTTAGGGAAAAACTGAGAATGCTTAGCATGAATATGGTCTCTTAGGGATGCAAAACATCGGCATTTATAGACAGCCTCTTAACCATACGCGGTCTGTCCGTGCTTTCTGAGCAATTGCTTCTACAGAATTTATAAAGGATCCACGCGGCATGAGTCGGCTCTGGATATCGATTGGAAATTTCTTCAGCGTGTAACTCGAGGAAGAACGTTGGCTGTGAAATAGAACCGAAATAATTAATTGAACAGCAGAGAAATTGCAGAGGAAGAGGCACCGTCGTGCTAGAGATAATTATGATATTTTCTTGTATTAAAAATAATTTGAATATTCCTGTTGGCTTTTTGTATTTCTTAAGATTGCGCAGATATCTCGGTAGATATATGTTACTTTATGTAGTTATATAATTAAGCCTATAAATAGGCTATTTATGTATTCTTTTTTATATATCAAATTATATAGAAAATTCTCCAATTTTCCTTTCTACTTTATATGTAAGGTGCAATATTTTCATAATTTAACAAATTTGGGTTGCCACATGATGTTGATTTTCGGGGTTATTCAGATTTTTTTGATAGCATAAAGCAAAATAAGAAGAAGGTGAACTTAACAAAGAAGCTATCTAAATGTTCTCCTTCGCTATTTACATTATACAGAGTGAAAAAGAAAAATCTCGAATTTTTTAAAATATGTCAATCGTTTTTTTTTTTTTTCCTTTTCACCACGATATACTTATTTTGCAAAGATCGTGTACAAGGAAATATGAGTTAATATATAATTCTATTCGATCCACCACATGTGTTGTTATTAAAATATTGATGTTAATCGTTTTTTTCATCACGATCCGTTTGTGCCTTCTGAGCAATTTCTTCAACACAATTCACAAAGAATTCACGCGGCATGAGTCTCTCTGGATATTGATTGGAAATTTCTTCAGCTTATAACTCGGTTAAGAACGTTAGCTGTGAAATTGAACCAAATAGGTGCTGATTTTTGGGTTTATAATTTTTTTTATAGCATAAAGCAAAATAATAAAACAAGATGAACTAAACAAAGAAGCTATACGTTCTCCTTCGTTATCTACATTATATGAAGTAAAAAGAGAATCTTAAATTTTTTGGGAGATCTCAATCGTTTTTTTCTTTGTCTATGTATTCTTAGATACTTATTTTGCAAACATTGTATAGATGGCAATATGAGTTAATTCATAATTTTATTCGATTCCTCACATGTTTCATTATCAAAATATTGATGATTTTTATCCTAGAACTACTTTTCTTAAAATACTTAAAATCTTCAAATATTTTTCTCTTCCCACATGTATTTATACAAATTCTTTTTTTGTATATTTTTATTACTTATTTCTTCGGATTGGCCACGAGTTTTATCACTTAAATAACCAAAAAAAAAGGATTTCCACCGTCCTTATCCTTATATGATTCAATCTTAAAATTTGAATCTCTTCTATCTCGGGAACAGCTTTACCAAAACAGGGCCAATCATAAGAAAATTTTCATTTCCACAAAATTCTCTTAGAAATTAATTTCTTACGTACGCATAAAGTATGTGAACTTTTTTGGTAAGTATAGATAAAAAAAAAAATACCCAATTGCTTCGCAAAAAGAATAAAAATAAAAAAGCACAAAAGAAGCCATCTCTTTGATTTGAAAATCAAACCCTTCAAATTTTGAATTACGTACGTGCTAATTACAGCGGACGCTTCGCGGTTAAGTTCCACTCGATTTCCCATGGGTCAACCTTACGTATTTGTCCAAATGCCCCTCTTCTTTCTCTCGTTCTTCCCCTCTTTCGTGGAAAGACATTTGAAAGCTTGCTTGAGAAGTCATCTATCCTTTAATTGATCTTGCGTAGACTTTTGACCTTGTGGGTTCAAGAGAAGATGCTTAGACTGAATTTTCATTTTATTATCGTTTATTATTTATAGAAATTGAATTTTATTGGCAAAGAAAGAATTTCGGTTGCCCTTATGTGCTCGTATTCATTACATTTTCTACAAAAATTCAGTACTCCTTCGTGTGGAAGGAGTTACTCGTCACTGTGGAGTCGTTCATCCTTAAAAGCTTTCTTGTTAAACGTGTGTATATGCTTCGTAGGCAAAAGGATTTGCTAGCTTCGTAGGCAAAAGGATTTGCTATCTTCAGATCTTCTGAAATGGGATGATTCGAAGTTAGACCGTTAGAAAGTAATTATTTAGGGTTATTTAGAGAAGGATTTGCATTTTTAGACTTTTGAAGTTTTGATAAATTAAAGTAGATGGCTGGAAAGTGGTCAATTTAGAGAAAATTTTGAAATCTTGGCCTCTACCCCAGTTTGACCGATTCCGGACGTGTTCATCTTGGGCCAGCTCTCTTTTCTAGACTATAATTGAGACTATGACTGAGTAAACGATTTTATTGATTTGACATTTCATGAGTAGTTATTAAAATTGATTGGCCTATTTAAACAATCAACAAAGACCTGTCGGCCCTGTTTGGCTTGGCTTTGCAAATGGGCTTTGGGACTCTAAAATTCCTTGGCCAAATGCAAACGCATTTGGTTCATTTTTTTGCGCGACTTTGACAAGATGCAATTGCATCTCCAAAGGAGTCTAAAGGCCTTTAGCCCAATGAAGCTTTTGAGGTGCATTGGTAAGTTGTATCTTAGGAATGTAAATTGGTATTGTTCATCTTCTCCAAGCCACCGCTGATTGGAGGCCAACAACCGCCAGCCAAGGGATCATGTGTGCCGGCGACGTGTCGACAACCACCGCCTGAGGGTTGCCTGACCCCGACGACTGTCGCCAGACCTCAGGCGAACCCAGGCAACGGCCACCTGGGTTGCACGAACCCAGGCAACAGCCGCCTAGGTCGTGTGAACCTAGGCGGCCATCATGTCGGTTCGTGCAGCCTCAAGCAACCGTCACTTGGGGTTGTGCGGCCTTAGGCGGCCGTTGCTTGGGGTGCCCAACTCTGATGGCCGTCTGTCGCGACCAAATTTTTTCGAGGTTTAGACCACCTAGGGTTTGGTTAATGGATTGTTAAGCCTAGACTTAACTCGGGCTCTCCCAAGCCCATACCAATTTGCGACTTAGGTTTGAATTCTTAACATGCAATTGATTTTAAACTAGGAGTCGCCACTAATTTATTTTTGGTGGGTCAATTAGAAACCCAGTAAAGTAACGGGAGATTTACTTTACTCCTACGAACCAAAGATCTGGGTACGAGAACTTGATTACGCTAGATTTCTCTAACACCCTTTCGGTACCATTTCTTTTATTTTGAAAAAAAAAATATTTTTGCAAGTAGCTTGAATTGATTTTAAACTAGTTCCCTTTGCGAGGTGTTCTTCCTATAATATGGGCTTACATTAATTAATTGATTTTCTATTTTAAATAATCAGGTTAATGGATATTCCAATATTTGTTGAACCCTATAGTGATCTGATTGGATTGGGTATTGGCATCTATTGTTAACGGGCCTAGTTGAAGCGTGAAAGTGTAGGCAATTGTGTTTGGCTTGAAGCCCGTAATGGGAAGGGCCCAATTGACACGCTATTGATTAGGGTTTGCTAGGTCCCCTTTCTAGCCTATAAAAGGGTAGGTTATACCTATCATTTGCTTTAATCCCATTGAAAGCTGCTATATCGAAATAGGTCATAGAGAGGAAGATCTGGTATTCCGATAGATCCCTGATTATCAAAGTGATCTATTTTTTCGTGAAGTGAAGCAATGGCTCAAACAGGTACGCTTTAATTCCGCTGTATTTATTGATCTCGGTGTTTTACAATCATGTATGGATCCATTTGTTGTTAATTGATTAATTTTTGCGCAAACCACCAATTTAACACCCAAGAAAACAATTAAATATTGCAGGACTTACCTCAAAGCAACGAAAGCATCTGCAATGTTAAATTAAAATCCACATCAACCCTAGATATGATTTATAATTAACGAGCAATTACTCAATTTTTGTTTTCTCTTTTCCAACGAAAATATAATCCATATGCAATGCAATGCTTTTAATCTAATATGAAATGATATGGCATGGCAACATTTCATAAACTATATGAATAAAATTTTTGTGATCTCTTAATGAGCATGCAATTGTTAAATATACAATCTAAATTAACCAAAATGATTTAATTCTAATGACGTGCAATGCAATGCAATAACGTACAAAATTATTTTAACTACAATGACATGCAACATGCAATTTAATATGTAAGCTATATGTCATGCGACATTTATTAAATGACCAGATCTAATGATGGGTAATTTCTAATTAGAAATAAACCTAACAATAATCACTAAAATGACGGCATTTCGTGGACTTAATTCTATATGACATGCATATGAGTTTTCTATTCTAAAAAATGCAATCTATCCTAGAAATTGCGACGATGCAAAAATCAATCTAAACATAATATGCAATTTTATCCTAATATGTCATGACGTACCAAGGATAACCTAATTCTACATGACGTATGCATGATGATTTTTTTTTGTGTTTTTATATTAATTTCGAAATTAAAACTAATACATAATTAATATGCAATTCAAATAAAAAAAAACTAACAACCTAAATGAATGTACTTTCTTTTTGGATTTTTTATTTAAAAATTTATGATAAGATTGCAATCCTAAATATGCAAGATAATAACAAACCTAATCCTAATTAAGATTTTTTGATTTTTTATTTTACGAAAATAAGATTTGACTCAACCAACTTGACGATAGTAAATCAAACAAGATAAGATTGATATCCAAAAATTGGCGAACCATATCTCGCGTATGAGATCGAGTTGATCAATTTTAAAATTAAATCACGAATCGAATTTCGGGCTTCAGATTGGATTGTCGATTTTTGTAAGGAATTGCGAGTCGGATTTCGGGCGCGAAAATCGAACTGTCAATCCCTAGCTTGAGGGGCACTTTTATGTTGGAATCTCAATCAAACATTTAAGAGGAACAATTCCACTAAACAAAACCAGATATAAAGGAAAATAAAAAAACTATAGCTGGATAAGCAATAATAATAAAATAAAAAATCTACCTAAATCCCTTTTCTTTTTTTTTTTTTTCTTCTTTCCTTTCCCACGTGTAACCGTGGGTCTCCAAGGGCAGCCGGTTGATCAGTCCGGCGAGGGAACTCCGGTAGAGGTGAGCGAGCGAACCAGCGGCAGCAGAGGGATGCGGAGCACGGATCACGTGAGGGCGGACGGCCAAGGCGAGGCGGTGGCAGCTGCAGGGGCACCTGATCGTCGCGGGTCAGCACGGGCTGAGCAGGGGCGGCGTTGGGCAGATCTGGCTCGGGTCCGGTCTCGGCAGAGCTTCGGTGGGCGGGAGGTTGCGGTCAAGGTAAAGCGGAAGAGCACCGGGCGGTTGCGGACGGAGCAGCAGTGGGCGTCGAGGTCGTCACGGCTTCAGCAAGCGTTGGGCAGAGAGCAGACCGGCTCGGCGGAGAGCTGGCGCGGGTTGCAGACGAGTCGGGGGCGAGATCGGCGTTCCGGCGCGGCAGATCGGGCTCCGAGAGAGTGCGGAGACGGAGGCCGAGGGGGTCCAGCAGCTGCCGCGGGCGAGCGATGGCAGGAGGGAAACAGCAACGGCGTCGAACTCCTGTGATGCTACTGGGTCGCGGACAGAAGCGGCTTCGCTGCTGCAATTGAGAAGGGGGTTGAACAGCTTCTGGCGAGGCGGCACGCGATGGTGTCTTCTGATCTCGGGTTGCTGCTCCGGTGCAGCAGATCGGGTAGTAGCAGAACAGGAGGCGCGGCAATGGCAGACGCGGTGACTGGCTCGGGTGCCGCGGAAGGGTGCTCGTGCTGGTCGAGGGGCAACGGCGTCAGGCGTCGTGGATCGGCAAGGCGGAGCGGCGAGCGTAGAGCAGCCGGCACCGGCGACAGTCGGAACGGTGTCCGGTTGCAGACGCAGGCAGCAAGGGTGAGGAAGACGATGAACAGTAAACGTCCCCTCACCCCCTGCCGATTGTACTGTGCTTCTGCTTCACTTTTCACTTTTCAGTTTTGGCTTTTCCTTTTCGCTTTTATAGGGGTAGAAGATAGGTTTTCGATTCTCCCTTCAAATCTACATCCGCGATACTTTTTTTCACCAACTGATCACTAAGATTATGATAAATATTTTTCGAAATTCAAATCTTGCAAAGATAAATCACAATATCGCAATACTTTTTCACACATGTACCCTATCCAAAAAAGATTCATATCTCGGAAAAATTTAAAAATATTATATTTTCACGAGATAATTTTTAATTATTATTAAAAAAACACGGGCTTGGGCCAACTTATTCGCTTTGTGGGCCTAATCCATTTAATTCGAACTTATCCACCACCGGTCCAATAAAATGTAAAAAATGCAAATAACAAAATAAATGCAAATTTAAATCTATATGCTATACAATTAATAAAATTAACCCCTAATTTCTTATGCAACAAATAAATAAACTAAATCGTCAAAATTTAGGTGTCAACACCTTCCGAAGGCTAGATCCGGCCATCCGGCGGTCCAGCAGTCCAATGGCCGGGCTTCAAAATATATATATATACTTTTTCTTTTTTAATTTTATAAAAGTCAATTACAAATGCAAATTTTATTGAACGGTATTTTGGCCAAAATTATTTTACAATGCAAATTTTACTAAACGATATTTGCATTTCGAAAAACTCCATTCACTCAAAGGTATTTGCATTTTTGCAAATATATTCCCAAAAAGACGAATCAAACGGGTCCGTCGTATCTCTCGATAAATAAATGTGGTGGAAAATTTTTAGCATTCCTAGCATTATTCTAACATATCAATCCCCATGGAGAGAGAGAGAGAGAGAGAGAGAAAGAAAGTCGTCAATAGACAACGTATCATCGTCTGTGAATTTCGCTCGGACGCTGGCCAAGTTCTTCTATTAGAACCTTACATTGTAAATGCGGTGCTAGGTGGACTATATATAAAGTTGAAACCTTTAACTACGGTTAGAAATAATGAAATGTTAGATTACAGTGAGAGCGATAAGGCAAAAGCCGAAAGCCATGAAGAAATCATTATTAACACCACAAAATACAAACAGTTCTATGTTCAGATCAATTATCCCAGTTTCTGTTTGCATCTGGTTCAATCAATAATTGTGGGGTACTAGTTTTTTTTTTTTTTTTTTGGCCTAAAAACAAAGACTTTCATTCAAGTATGACCAAAATTACAACCCATAGAAAGGGCATCAATTATAATTAGAAGTGGCACCAACCTCACATTGATAATATGTTAATTTCGTAAACTAATATTGCTTTATATAAATTAAAAAGAAAAAACCATTCTCAAGATCAAAACTTCTTTGCATTGTTCAGCTGGCTAGAAGTTTTTCTGATTATAATTGCTTTTTTTGGAGTATTTACGTGTAAAATAATTACACATTTTTTTTATTGATTTTACTGGAATATTTAAATAATAAACCAGATTTTCATTCAATAGCTTAAAGTTTTAAAATAATTGGCAATGGTTCCATAAAACCTCATATGGTATCAAAGTTAGGATGATTTGAGTTCAAATTTTACAAGCCCCTATTTGCCTTCACAATCAAATATTTCCACGCTTTAGTGTAAAGCCAAATTGTAGCTACGAGTGAGGAGAAGTGTTAAAATATTTAAATAATGTATTACACATTTATCTAATAGCATAAAATTTTAAAATAGTTGGCAATAATCTCACAAAATGTTACATATTTACAATGCATTGGGAACATCGGCCATATACTATAATCTAGGAAATGATTTCACAAAACACATAGCGATTTTTTCATATGTAAAAAGCTTGCGTAAACATGTGAAAGCTTTTGCTAAAAGAATAGGATAAGTGCATTAAAAGTCTTAAACTTTTCATAAAAGTGCAATTAAGTCTTAAATTTTTTTTAAAAAAGTGAAAGCAAGTCCTGAAATTTGCAAAGAAAATACAATTGAGTTTTAAAACTTTCAAAGAATATAATCAAGTCCTATAATTTATTAAATTGGTCCAATCTAGTTCTTTGTTGATTGCACTTTTTAAAAGTTTTAGGATTCGATTGTACTTTTGTGGTAAGTTTTATGATTTAATTGCACTTTTTGAAGATTTTGAGATTTAATGACAAGTTTTAGGAGTTGATTTCACTTTTTTAAAAATATTAAGACTCAATTGCACTTAGTATTAGGACTTCTAATACACTTATACCTAAAAGAAACCAATAGGCAAAACTGGCTAACAACAATGGATATAACTTTCCCTTAAAATAATTATTTTAACCCCAGATAAGTACCAGAAAAAGGTTTAAAATTTAAGTTCATTTGTCTCAATGAAAACACTTTCCACGAATTAGTTTTCTAAACAATGACGTGTTTGATTCGCTGAAAATAGTTACTTAACAAAAAAACAATTACAGTCAAAGCAAGCACCCGTACTTAACATTTGGAAAAGGAATTGTCATTTCTAAATAGAAGAAATCATTTTCCCAATCATAACAAATTTCTTAACACATGCTCACTTTATTCACCTTCTTCAATACCTATTATTCTAAATCAGATCCAAACACTTGAAGATGATTTTGGTCACACGTTTTCAATATATCAACAAACAAATAAAAAATAATCATTTTTCTTGAAAATAATTGCCATGGAAAGTGTTTTCCTTTGTCATAAATTTTATGCAAAACAAATACACTTTTTGCAAACATTTTGTACATACTATTATTTCATCCCACGCATGTTTCAATGTTAAAAATTTAATATTTTCCTATCTTGAACAATTTTCCTAAAGAGATTTAAAATCATGAAATATTTTTCTTTTCACACTTATATTAATACAATTGTATTGTTTTGTCACTATGGTTGGAGCATGTAACAGAAACCCAATACCCTACACCATACCCATTAATAAATAAATTTTATTGGCAAAAAAATTCCATTGCTTTGTTTGCTCATATTTCAATGTATTTTCTGCAAAATTGACAAGCCGTACGGTAATGCCTTTATTTGTGAAGGAGTTACTCATCATCACCATTGAGTTACTCGTCCTTAAAAGCTTTCTCGATTCTCAAATTTCGATGTTTCATAAGTGAAAGGATTTGCATGTTTGTATTTTTGAATTGTGACGAATCAAAATAGATGGTTAGAAAGTAAAAAATTTGGAGTCATTTGAAAGAGCATGTGCATGTTTAGATCTCTGAAAATTTGGTAATTCAATGAAGGGGGCTAGAAGCAAATTTTTAAGATCTGGGCCTGTGCACCGGTTAGACCGAAGCGGAATTGCATTCAGTTTGGGCCAACTCTCTTGTCATTTCTCTTGGAAACTCCGGCCCAACTAAGGTAGGGCCGGGCTTATCTCTTGGCATTATGCCCGACTTGCCCGGCCTTCAACAAACCTTTCATGGTTATCGGATATTCCCCTAGAAAATGCGTTACAACAATGACTAACAAAACTATTCTAGCGACGTGACATTCCGTAAGTGGCCATTGAAATTAGTAAGCCTACATAAACTACCAAAAAGGATATGTCACAGCTCTTGGCGAACCAATTTAATGGATATTCACTGCCGCAAAAAAAAAAAAAAAAAGGAATATATCAATTAAACTTAAGCGTTCAAGATAGAGAACCGTCTAGAGATAACGTATCATTATTGATAATGGAGTTTATATCTTCTTTATATACATATGGTCTCTTTCCATCTATAAGTTTAACTTAAACTTAAGTGTTCAAGAAAGCAAATAAATGGATTATATCAGTTAGTCTTCCTTTTTAAGGAATCCTCTAATTCCCTGGGATGGTAATAGGACAACCATATACTCTGTAGAGAGATGATACTATGTCCTTACTGATTTTAGTTCCTTTTGTGCATTTATGGTTACTTGGGGACGATTGTTCTTGATTTAGATAACTTTCAAGAAAGATTATAATAAGTGCAGAAGACATGTTAAAAGGATAGCAATGAGTTCAAAGACTGATTTAAAAAATTGATATAATAAGTGTCACGGCAGACTTTTATTGAATATCAATGATCATGGGGTACTTGTTTTAGAAGTATACTCGCACTAACCTCACATTAATATTTTTTAATTTCGTAAACTAATATTGCTTTATATAAAAAAGACCATTCTCAAATCGAACGTTGTCCATCTAGTTAGAAGTTTTTCCGATCATAGTTTCTAAGAATTTACGCATAAAATAACTACACGTTTTGATTTATTTATGGTGTGTCGGTTGAAAATAATTTTTACATTTTTAGGGTTAACCAGTGTGTGTATTGGAACATTGGTCATTTACTATAATCTAGGAAATGATTTCGCAGGACACATAGCTTCCTATGGATTATGTAAAATGCTTGGGTGATGTGTGAAGGCTTTTGATAAAAGAAACCAATATGCGAAATTGGTTAAGTACAATGAGGGTAACTTTCCTTAGTAAATGTTTTTTTTTTTATGTATAAACCCTAGGTAAGTACCAATAAAGGTTAAAAATTTAGGACAAGTTTGTTTTCCGGAAAAAAAAAAAATGTATTAACTTCAGTCATTCTTACCACTTGAAACAAATGTGTTACCCAAAAATATTATTGTTACCAACAAGAATGTTTAGGCTCCGCAGGGCTTGCAATACCCTCAACACCATTTGTCTACATGGCATAAGACAGAGAAATCTAGACATTCACGTGACTTACCACATGTTTTTTTCGATCATTTAGCTTCTCAGATGAAAGTCATATTTCATATATTAATGCTAATTTGACCTAGCGCGAATTATAAACATGATTACGAGATGATGAGAATTACCAATCCTAAAATCGCAAATTCATTTGTGAAAAAAAGTATGGTTGGGCAGCGAAAATGGCTTAGCCAAATTGAACGAGCCTTGCTTCTTGTACCCATACAGCCAAGGTACGACGAGTATTGCCAAATGAAGCAAAGAGATGGGAAATGCAAAGTACTTAGTGGTGTATAGACCATTCAATGGTGGCTATTTGATCATATAAAATAGTGGGGTAGCAATCTATTTACGCGTAACTTAACTTAATGATTTCCATAAACTAAGCTTTTACTCTATTATTGTTTCCATTAGAGAGGGTTTTGATATGGGCCCTCATTCATTAAATTGGGTATATCATAATAGCTGATCATATAAATTTTGTTCATGAAATTCACCTGATCGACGGCTGAAGTCAAACCCAGACAAAAACTTTCCCCCCTATTAGGATGTTTGTACATGATTCCCCATTACTAGAAAAGACCAATACACAACTCTCTGACATAGAACACATATACTTTAGAAAAAGAGAACAATTTTTTTGATTGGCGATCTAATTCAAAACTGATTTTTTGTTTGACTTAATAACATAAACCGATTGAGAAAGAAAATTAGAAAAAAGAACATATCACATTCAATGTTGAATCATAAAAAGAATAACACATTCAGTAATCGTCTGTCCCAATGAGCAAGAGAATCCTCCTAATATATGGAAGAATTAATGAAGAAATAAATCATAAAAGCAAGCTCTTATGCCATCCATCGTATGTACTATGACAAGTCGTGCAACATTCAACATGATGTTATCCATCACGTCGGCATCCTTGGCAAGCAGCAGATGCCGGTTTGGCCATAGTTCCCCAGAAGCTCGAACTCGCTCACATCTAATTCGTCATCATTTTGAATGACTTGTCTTGTAAGTTGTGCATAACCGCAATAATCCATCCTAACCTTGAAGCTCACACAATCCTCCAAATGTGTCGATATCACGACCTTCACTGCCTCTCCTACATAAACGTGAAGGGATAATTTCAGTATGTGAAGCCTAATGATCGATTGAGTGTGCTAAGGAAATACTAAGAACTTATCATTCCAATTTGTTCAAGTAATATATCATCATTGAATAAGATCCTTTTCAAAAAATTTCGATGTGTAAGCAGGCCAAATACTTTTCAATCCGATTGCATGTTAGTTGAAGCTTACCGTGAGTAATGAGCAGCAAATTTTCTGAAGGGTAGCTATCTGCAAGAGAACGAAATGTGTGGAGGTATCTATCTCTTGCCTTTGTCTCAGTCTCTCCCCATTGCGGCAGCTATTAAAAAAAATCAAATCAAATCAAATCAAATTTAAATTAGTTCACTATGTGTGTCCACGAGAGAGAAAGGAAACCAACTATTTACCAGACAAGGTTAGGGATATTCTCGAGCAGAATTAAGCGAGAAACAAAGACCAAAAGTCATGGAAACGGTCAAAAAATTTGTCCATTAGTGCTGGTTGTCCTAGTCCTATGGCAAAAAAATTTAAGGTGGATGAAATTAGCAAGTAGTTCTAGTTATAATTAGGTGTTGCAAAATCTAATCTCATCAAATGAATTGATGGTTTTTTCTCTTTTTCTTATTTTTGGAGATTCAAACATGAATAATTTATTGTACCTCATTGAACACCGGCTTTACTGTACGATCCAAAATGTTTGATGGAATCAAGGCTTCGATCTCAGGAATATTGAACCCCCAATCCGCATGGTCCACAGGATTAGGATGAGGATATTTGATTGCCATATCGTTGAACAGCTCACCCAATCCATACTCTATAGATACCTATAAAAAGAGAATGTGTTAAGACATTACAAACATAATTTTAAGGACTAAAAACCTAGGCGCCATTAATAAATGCAGACAGGAGCAAACAATTTCAGATGATTGTGAAATAGAGATCGATGTACCTTGACTTTCGACGGG
Organism: Eucalyptus leucophloia subsp. euroa; assembly: GCA_017140325.1. Lineage (NCBI taxonomy): Eukaryota > Viridiplantae > Streptophyta > Magnoliopsida > Myrtales > Myrtaceae > Eucalyptus > Eucalyptus leucophloia. The sequence goes on along the minus strand of CM029472.1, from coordinate 17,569,325 downwards.
TCGATGCCATTGTCGCCCGTCACTACACTGGGGTCCTCGCCTGGGTTCGAGAGACTGGCAATCAATCCAAGAGCGGTGTCGACGCACCTCCGGAATGGAGACACCACGATCCGGTGGATCGGGAACCCGAGCTGGGAGGGGAGTTGCTTGGCCGTCTCGCGCGCCCTGGCCCACCCGACCTCGGCCAACGGCGGGTCCCACCGCCTCGGGGCAGTGGCCGGCCACGACCGGTCGACATTGTCGAGGCGGTCGCCGTGGCGCATGACGACAATGTGCTGTCGGTGGTGAGGTTGCTCGAGTCTCGCGGTGGCCATGGTCAGTCACAGCAGGAAAAAGGGTGAGGGAACGAGGGAGGAACGCTGGTGTAGAGAGACTGGGAGTTCTCAGCACAAATTTTGTCTCTTTGTTGTTGTAGGACAAGCATAGATCTGTGTATATATACGAAGAGGGAGACCGTGTTCTCCGATACGGGCTTTCGTAACGAGTTCTTCTACGCTGAGGTAATAAGCTCACGCGACCTGAGCCTCGCTTCTCGGCACATCGTTGGGAAGTTTCCCATGCGGTGCGAACGCGTGAAGAACGGATGATGAGGGTACGCTCTTTCGGCTGTGAACCGCAACCCGTAAAATCAACAGTAGTATCCATGAAACTGCAGTGGAGGATGTTATAATATATTTATTATTCTAAATATGATCCCAATATTGTATTCCCAATTAGTTCCGATTGATTGCCTAATTTATCACCCATATCTATTTCGTAATATGTATCCATTAATATGTTACCATAACAGTTTTGATAATGTCGGTAACATAAAAATCGGAATAAAACGTCAAGTCTAGTCGAATCCTATCACTACAGAAAACACACCAGGTCTTAGAGTCTAGTCAAATCCTATCACTACAGAAAACACACCAGGTCTTAGAGACATTGGCTGGTAGAACAGGAAGTACAGATCTCGTGTTTTTCATATTGCAGATCGATCGTGCTGCGTGGATTCATCTAAGATTTTAAGGTTTCCACTTTTGCAAATTTTCATCAATGGCTGAAGGTATGTTGATCTTTATGCTTTCGCAAATCAATCCCAAATTTTATATGAATTTATCCATGATTGATAAATCGAAATTGTCGTGTTTTAGTTTATATTTAATCTAAACGCGTGAAGAACGGATGATGAGGGAACGCTCTTTCGGCTGGGAGCCGCAACCCGTAAAATCAACGGCAGTACCCATGAAACTGCAGTGGAGGATTCGTGGAAAACGAGAGGTGACGGTACCGTTACTCCTTGGAGACTAACGGTGCTGCCCCCACCACAGTAATAATAAAAATAATAATAAACAACTTATTAAAAACATCATCAACAGAAAATATATATATATATATTCAATGCAAAAAAGAACGGCTTAAACATTTTTTTATTACAGGACAAAATAGATATAAGATTTCTGTTAGCCACGTCTCCACTATAAAACATTTTTTACAGTGATAATCGTGAAAGAAAATTTTCATCGTTTAGCAAAATTAGTGCAATTTTCGAAATTAAAACTCGAACACTTAATTTACGCATCAATAAACTTTGCTTGATTCATGGCAATCCAAGTTAACTCAAAAATCAAAATCACGATCATCTCATTACTAATCAAAAGTGAAACTTATTATAAAATTTAGGCTCCATTTGTTTCATAAAGAATGAATGATTTGGAAACAATTTTCCAAATTGAAACATATTACTCACAAAAATGAGTAAACGATAAATATTTTCATCGCTCATAAAAATATTTAGACATAAATTGTTATCGGTAATAAAAATATTTTTTATTGACTAATTATTTTAAGCAATACAAGTGATCATTTTTTGAAAAATATTTTTCAAATAATTCATTTTCCACAAAACAAACGACTTCTTAATGTACATCGAATTTCTTTGATTAACATTTTTTTTATCTCATTGTCTTTATTTTATTTTTTTCATACAACACCACTTTTTGACCATGCTCACCAATTTTCATTTTTTTTCACTTTTTTTGGGTAATTATTTAAAATCTCATTGGTGAAAATGTTTTCGTGATTACTCCGCAAAAGAATTTACTTATAAATTTTAGTAGTTATTCAAATTATTAGAAAAGTTCACGAGCAACAAGTAAATTTCCTTCTTGTTGATTTCATTTTCGTTCTAGAAAAAAGAATCATTGACGAAAATCTGAAAATTTTCTACTAAGATTTTGTCTCCAAATTTGTTCCGTGTTATGGTTACGGTTGACCATCATCAATTGAATGGCAATATGTGGTCCACGAAACGCTTTCCATAGTAACGTCCGTTGCTAATAATGTAGAATGAAATAAAACAAGGTGAACATAACGGAGACGCTATCTAGCATGGTCACCTTACTAATTAATTATATAAAGTAAAAAAAATAAAATAAAATAAAAATCTCCGTTTTTGAAGGGATTTCAATTTTTTTTTCCTTTTCTGACACATGCTTAATACCTATTTTGCAAGCTTTTTGCGCGAATTTCCATATCCCACTCATGTTTCCATGTTATAAATTTTGATATTTTTCTATCTTGAACAACTTCTCTGAAAATATATATATATAAAAAAAATATATATATATATATATATATATAATATTTTTCTCTTCCCGCATATATTTGTACAATTTTTTTGTTCGACATATTGTTATCACTCATTTCCTTAAATAATTCAAGAGCCTCCGCCCTTGCCTTTGCACCTTTGTGTGTGTGCGTGTGTTTTTTAAATACTTTTTGTTTTATTTTATGAAGTGTACTGTTAAAAAATTTGAATTAAAGCCAAAACGATGTTGTCTTAGCCTAGTGTTTCATGTTTTGGCCCATCATCACCATGTAGGAGAGAAAAAATAATACAAAAAGCCACATCACCATTTGCTATTTGGCTAAATGAATAGAGTTAACATAATGATTTGGTTGTCTCAATTTAATAAGTTTTGAAAATAGAACAATGTTTTTGATTGGCGATCTAATTCAAAACTGATTTTTCAGTTTGACTTAATAACATAGAACCGATAAAAAAAAAATTAGAGAAAAGAATATATCACATTCAATGTTGAATCATAAAAAGAATAACACATTCAGTACTTGTCTATCCTAATTAGCAAAAGAATCCACCTAATATATGAAAGAATTGACAAAAAAAATCATAAAAAGCAAGCTCTTTTGCCATCCATCATATATACTATGGCAAATCACGCATCATTCCACACGAGGCTATTGATCAATTCGGCATCCTTGGCAAGCATTGAATGCCGGTTTGTCCATAGTTCCCCAAAAGCTCGAATTCTCTGGCATCTAACTCATCACCATTTTGAATGACTTGTCTTGTAAGTTGTGCATATCCACAATAATCCATCCTAATCCTGAAGCTCGCACCATCCTCCAAATGTGTCGAGACCGTGACCTTCACTGGTTCCCCTGCATAAACGTGAAGGAATGATTTTGGTACGTGAAGCCTGATGATTGATCGAGTGTGCTAAGGAAATACTAAGAACCTATCATTGGAAATTGTTCAAGTAATATATCATCATTGAATAAGATCTTATGTCGCATGAAGTTGCTGGGGCAATGCACCTGAGCTTTATAGCTTTCAATGCGATTGCATAGTAGTTGAAGCTTACCGTGAGTAATGAGCAGCAAATTTTCCGAAGGGTATCTATCGGCAAGAGAATGAATAGTGTGGAGATATCTATCTCTTGCCTTTGGCTCAGACTCTCCCCAGTGCGGCAGCTATAAAAAAAAAATCAAATCAAATTCAAATCAGTTCTTTATATGCGTCCACGAAAGAAAAAGAAGCCCATTATTTACTAGACAGGGGTAGGGCAGGGGTAGGGATCTCTCAAGTTAGGTAAAACACTGATAAAATTTTGTCTTTTCCCTTCTCGTCTTTATGCTTGACAAAACAATACGAAATTCTCGAACATAAATTAAGCAAGAAACGAAGACCAAAAGTCATGCAAACGGTCAAAAAATTTGTCCATTAGTCCTGCTTGACCTAGTCCTATGGCAAGAAATTTTAAGGTGGAAGAGTTTAGCAAGTGGATCTCATTATAATTTGGTGTCATAAAGTCTAATCCCATAAAACGAACATGAAAAATCTTTTGTACCTCATTAAACACCGATTTCATTGTACGATCCAAAGTGTCTTTTGGAATCAAAGCTTCGATTTCGGATTATTGAATTTCCAATCCGCATGGTCCACAGGATTAGGAGGAGGATATTTGATTGCCACGTCATTGAACATCTCACTCAATCCATACTCTATAGATATCTGCAAAAAGAGAATGTCTTAAGATATTATTATAAACAAAATTTGAAGGACTAATGACCTAGGCGCCATTAATAAATGCAGACAGGAGCAAACAATTTCAAATGAATGTGAAAGGAGAGACCGATGTACCTTGACTTTCGATGGGTCAATGCCGTTGTCGCTTGTCACTGCATTGGGGTCCTCGCCTGGGGCCGAGAGACCGGCAATCAATCCAAGGGCGGTGTCAATGCACCTCCGGAACGGAGACACCACAATCCGGTGGATCGGGAACCCGAGCTGGTAGGGGAGTTGCTTGGCCGTCTCCCGCGCCCTGGCCCAACCGACCTCGGCCAATGGGGGGTCCCACCGCTTGGGGGCCGTGGCTGGCCACGACCGGTCGACGTTGTCGAGGCGGTCGCCATGGCGCATGACGACAATGTGCTGTTGATGGTGGTGAGGTTGCTCAAGTCTCGTGGCGGCGGCCATGTTCACAGCAGAAAAAACGGTGAGGGAACGAGAGAGGAACTTAGTGAGAGAATTGAGAGATTGGGAGTTCTCAGCACAAATTTTGTATCTGGTTGCAGGACAAGGAAAGATCTGTGTAAGTGTTTATATGTACAAAGAGGGATTACCGTGTTCTCTCGATCTGGGCTTTCCTAACAAGTTCTTCTACGCGCAGATAAAAAGCTTACGCGGCTAAGGCTCTCTGCAAATCGATGGGGAAATTTCCACGCGCTATGAACGCGCGAAGAAGGGATGATGCTCTTTTGGCCGTGAAAAGTAACCAGTAGAATTGACGGTAGTTCCCAAGAAACTATGGTGGAAGATTCAAAAAAAAAAAATAATAATAATAATAATAAAGGCAAAAAAATGAAGAAAGGTGGAAGACGGCGCCACATTGGAGACTAAAAAATTAAAAAAAGAAATGAAAAAAGAAACTTATTAAAAATATCATCAAAAGAAAAATATATTACATCTCTACATTCAATGTTAAAAAGAACGTTTTAAACATTTTTTTTTTTATTACAGGACAAAATAGATGTAAGATTTCTGCTAGCCGCATCTCCACTATAAAACATTTTTCACACTGGTAATTGTGAAAGAAATTATTCATCGATTTAGCAAAATGAGTACAGTTATCAAAATTAAACTCGAATACTACTTTATGCAAATTAAAGCATCAATAAACTCTACTTGAGTCATGGCAATCCAAAATTAACTCGAAATCAAAATCTGTTCGTCTCATGACTAACTAAAGGTGAAATTAAATTTAAAATTTAGGTTTTGTTTGCTTTACAAAAAAAAATTTGAAAAAAATTCCAAATAATGATCGTTTATATTACTCACACAAATGAATTAACGATAAATATTTTCATCATCCACAAAGATGTTTAGATATAAATCATTATATTTAATAAAAATACTTTTTTATTAATTAATTATTTCAAGTAATATAAGTGATCATTTTTTGGAAAATGTTTTTCAAATGATTTATTTTTTCATGAAACAGACAAAGCCATAAAGTACGTAAAATTTCTTTGATTAAAAATTTTTCCCTCATTGTCATTTTTTTGTACTTTTTACCATGCTACCCAACTTTCAATTTTTTTTTTGCACTTTTTTTAATTATTTAAAATCTCATTTAATTAGCTAAAATGCATGTGTGGGTAGCTAATTTGATTTTCCTTACATCTAGAATTGGTGAAAATGTTTTCAAGTGTACATCACAAAAAAAAAAAAAAAAAAAGGAATTACCTTTACATTTTAGTAGTTATTCAAAGTATTAAAGAAGTTCACAAGCATCAAGTAAATTTGCTCTCTGTAGTTTCGTTTTCATTATAGAAAAAATAATTATTGACCAAAATCAGAAAAAAATTCTATTAAGATTTATTTTCCAAATTTGTTGCGCGTTATAGTTACGGTTGACCATTTTCATTGAGTGGCAATTTGTGGTCCACACGGCGCTTTCCCAAGATAACGTCCGTTGCTAATAATGTAGAATGAAATAAAACAAGGTGAACAAAACAAAGAAGCTATCTAGCATGTTCTTCCTTATTAATTGTATAAAGTAAAAAAAAAAAATCTCCTTGTTTAAAGGGATTTCAATTTTTTTTTCTTTTCTGTCATACGCTTAACACCTATTTTGCAAACATTTTGCGCATATTTCCATTTTATCCCACACATGTTTCCAGGTTAAAATTTTGATATTTTTCTATCTTGAACAACTTTTCTTAAAAAATTTAATATCTTGCAATATTTTTCTCTTCCCACATATATTTATACAATTTCTTTGTCCTATATATTGTTATCAGTAATTTCTTCAACTTATTCAACAAATACAAATATACAAAGTGTTTTGCTTAATGATTTGAATGGCAATTTCTTGCACACGCGTGCACACATTTACTAGTATAAAAAGCAAAGAACCTCCTATTTTAAGAATTCAATGATGCGTGAATTGAACTTCTATTTTTTCTCTTGAGTATTTGGGATAATAACAAAAGTTCTAAAGTTGCATCCAATTGTGACTTTAGTTCCAAAACTTTCTTTTGCTCATTTAAATCTAACAACTTGTCGATTCCATTACCTCCGTTAACTTTTGAAGAACAAAAAAAAAAAAAAAAAAAAAGAACTAAGCTGGCTCCTTCCTTTTATTTTGTAGGTGCCGCTCCCTTCGCCGCCGGTGAGGATCGGGGACCTTTGCTGGTGGCCCGGTGTGGCGGTCGTCATGGCCATCAATCAAGGGCCCCTGCCCTCACCTCCTCAAACAAGGGCAGTGGCCCCTCCCCGGGCTGCCAGCAAGGGCTTGTCGCTCGCCCTTCGCCCTTGGTGAGGGTTCCTAAACCTTACTAGCAACAAAGGGTTTTCTCTCTGCTCTCTGATTTTTTTTTTCTCTTTTTTTGAGTTTTATTCATTGTTCTATTTCTTTTTATATTTGCCTATTTGGTGCCGCATGAATGCCATTCATACAAAAAATAAAAGGAAAATAAATACAAAAGTGCCGCATGGATTTTCTGTCCAATAAAAATCACAGAATTAATGGAAGGACCAAAAGAAGCTTCAGGACTAGTGATGAATTGACTCAAGTTTTAGGACTTCCATTGTCATTACCCCATCTATTTGAATGTATTTTATTTTACAAATAAACTTAACAAAAAGAAGTCTAATCTTAAATTATTTGTCTTTTTCACAAAAAAATTATCTAGCTATCAATTTTTTCCATTCGTGCAACATGTGTGCGCACTTTTGCTAGGTATAAAAGTACTTGATTACTTAGCCCCTAAGAAAAGGCAGAAAAGAGGCTATCTCTTTAATTTGAGAATATTTATAAAACGGAAGCCTTTACATTAGACGATAATGGGCTAATCACAGTGGACACTTCACCATCGAGTTCCACTTGAACATCAATTTGCGAGACATATACTATATCTATCACATTGCATTAAACATATTAATATGGCGTGCAATCAAAAAAATGAGAAAATTAATAAAATAAAAACAGCATCGGAACATGTCTCCCGACCACACTTTCTCTTGTTACCCTTTACCAGATCTTTCTCTTGCTCGTCGTTAAAAGCTTTCTTGATTAACAAATTACTATGCTTCATCGGTGAAAGAATTTGCATGTTTAGATTTTTTAAATGTAATGATTCAAATTAGACGGTTAGAAAGTAAAAAATATAGAGTTGAAAAATGAGTGGTTTGGATAACATTTTCCCAAAAATAATTGCTTATATTATTTAAAAAAATTAGTCAATGGAAAATATTTTTATCAACAATAATAATCTATGCCTATTATTTTCGTGGGTAATGAAAAGATTTTCCATGCATTTATTTTTGTAAACGATATAAGCGATTATGTTTTGAATTTTTTTTTCCAAATCACTCATTTTTCAAGAAATGAATGCAATATTAAAGAGGATTTGTATGTTTATATATTTGAGAATTTAATTAATTAAATTAAAGGGTTAGAATCGAGAGCAAATTTTAAAATTTTGGCTTCTGCACCGGTTAGACCAAACCGGAATGTAATTCGGTTTGGGCTAACTCTCTTGTTGTCTGGACATGGACTTCCTTAATTTCAGTTTGGGCCAACTCTCATGTTCTCCAGCCCAACTATGGTCTGGCTGGGCTCATCTTTCTACATAATGCTTGACTAACAACACCTTCATAATATTGGGATATCCCCCGGGAAAATGTGCTACAACAATGACTAACAAAATGGTGCTGGCAGAGATGGTGGAGTGCATACTAGCCACCTGCAAGGCCAGCGTTCAACTCCCAACCTCGTTATTTGCCCAACTTACCTGTAGCTTGTGGGAGGTGGGTCCCTGTGGGTTACATCAGGTTTACGCCACCGGCTGCTAGCTGTACGGCGCTTCCCAAGTCACCAAAAAAATAAAAACAAAAAAAAACAAAACAATGTTGGCAACGTCACATTTTGTAAGTAGTTATTGAAATTAGTAGGCCTATTCCAACAATCAATAAAGACCCATCACATCTCTTGGTGAACAAATTTAAGAGATGTTCGGACTGATCAATCTACATGGAGAGAGTCATCTATAGACAACGTATCGTATCGGTCAATTTCCCCTATATGCCTACTAAGTTCTATTACTAATGACTCACATTGTAAATGTACTAGATGGGCTACATAAAAAGTGAAATCCTTTAGCTAGGGAAAGAAGCACTGAAATGTAAGATTAAAGTGCGAGTGATAAGATAAAATCCTAAGGCTATGAAAAAAAATTAAAAAAATTTACACCATACAATATAAAACACTTTTACGTCAGATCATTCATCCCAATTTTCGCTCACATCTTGTCTGATTCATGAGATTATGTTTAAGTTTACTTCTATAGATGGGCTTTTTCAGTCATAGAAACAAAAGAGAAATTATCAAAAAAAAATTTAAACCCATTGCCTTTGTGCCAATTCAATCTTAAAACTTTTAATTTGACTAATTTAGTCCTAAATAGTTTAACGATTTGTCAATTTACTTCTAAGATTCTTGATGATTTTTTTGCTAATTTTGGCTAGAAAATACTAATGTAGCAACCTAATCAACTTTGACCTTTCTATGTAACACACTGCTGCTGATGTCAATAAATTTTACTTTTTTTGTTTTATGATTTTTTTTTCTTTTCCCTTTTTTTCCAAGGTTGCCGACCATAGGCAAGGACCTCACCCAAGCCACTCGAGGGTTGGTTGGTGACCTCGCCAGCAACTAGTTGGAAAACAAAAGGAAAAGGAAAAAAAAAAAGAAAAGAAAAAGGAAAAAAATTTAAAAATAAAAGAAAAATATGTGTTAAAATTGTTCATGTCAGCGTTGGTCGTATCACGTACAACAACTAATGCTAACAAGACCGCCATATCAGTGTTTCCTAAAGGACTAAACTAGTAAATCGTCAAAAGGTTTATGTGGCAAATCATTAAAATATTTGTGACTAAATTGACAAATTGTAATTTTCCCCGAAAACAAACACCAAAGGAGAAAAAAAAAAAAAGCATTTCAGAATGCAAATAAATGGATGTTTTAACCAGTCTTTCTTCCTCAGGAATCCTCTAATTCTCTAGGATGGCAATAAGAGCGTCGCTGCTTGATCAACTATGTTGTTATAAAGAGAAGATGTCAATGTCCTAACTGATTTTAGTTCCTTTCGTGCATTATGCGGTTACTTGGAGACATTACATTTGACCTAAACATTTGACACAACTCTTGTCGATTGCGATAGGTCACAAGAAAGAACATACTAAGCGCCATTTCTAGCACAGAAGACGTGTTAAAACGACAACAGTGAGTTAGGACAAATTTACAAAATTGATATACCAAGCGTTGTGGTTGATTTTTTTTTGGACATCAATGTATTTTGGGCTACTTGTTTTAAAAGCCATCGTTTAGTTTATACATTTTGCAACCTACCCTTGCTTTATGTTACAAACCATTCTCAAGATTAAAACACTCCTCTAAATTGTATTTGCAACCATCGTACTTATTCATTTTCGTTGAAACAAATGGAATGCAAAAAATATTTACTTTAACTGTAATCATTCTTATCACTTTAGACAAATATGTTAACTAAATGATATTTTTATTGTCAACAAAAATGTTTAGGCTTTGCAAGGCTGGGAATACCCTCAACACCATTCTTTTACAGGGTACGAGACATAGAAAAAAAAATCTAGATGTTCACGTGTGATTATAGCATGTTTTGGTCATTATCAATGATTTAACTTTTTGAATAAAGGTTATATTTCACATTTTAATGGTAACCTAACGCGACACAAATTATTAATACGATTATGATACTATAACATGATTTGCCTTTTTGAATAAAGGTTATATTTCACATTTTAATGGTAACCTGACGCGGCACAAATTATTAATACAATTATGATACTATAACATGAATTACCAAACCCTAGAAAGACCAGTGGGCGAACATAAAACAATTATGTGTACACATTCATGGTTCTACACATTGCATAAGAAGTAAGAAGGATGGTTGGACGAGAAATATGCGAATTGAAGATACTTCTCATCTTGAAGTCCTACATTGGAATTTCGCCAATGGTTTGACTTAAACTCGAATCAGAGTTGGCGTCGCCTCGTTTCTTGTGTGCATAAACAACCAAAGTACCACAAGTAATGCCGTAAAAAGCAAAGGTAATCGGATGGAAAAGCCGAAGTACTTGGCCCCAAAAGCGACTCGTGCTTGCGAGATAGACCCATTATTTTACGTTGCGTGCGTGCTTGGGCATTAGATGTTCCTAATGGTTAGGGTTTTGGATTTTAATTGCAATTATTGCGGGTGCTTTTCTCCTCTTTTTCCCTTCTTTTCCTAATGGGTAGTTTCCGAGAAGGATCTTCGGTGGAACTTGAAAACGTAGAAAACGTCAAGTTGGAGTCTTAGGAGGGTACAAATTGTCGGGCTCCTCGATAGGACAAGGCATCGGCGGTTACTAGGTGGAATATACCTTGTCATCTTCCCGAACACGCTACGGACGCTCGAACATCGTGCCTCCTTCTCGTTGCACATGTTATCACCGGTTAAAAGAATACGTCGAAAAGCGAAGAGGGAGCAAGATAGAAGATAACTCATTTTAGGTAAAACCGATCAACCTCGATTGTTTAATTAGGTTGACTCCCTTTGTCATCCTCCCACACGAGATGCTCGAACATTGGTTAGGGTTCGTGCTGCCGATATCGAGCAAGAAGGAAGATAATCCATTTCAGGTGAGACCGATTGATCTCGCCGGTTTAATTAGGTTGGCTCCTCGTGGAAATTATGTCATTTAGCATATGATATTTGCGGGCGTTTTGAGAATGCAGGCGCTGTGGTCCTTGGGGTTTATAATGGCATTTTGGTGATAATGGTGATCTATCTTTGTCACTATGGAAATGTTTTGACTTCTTTGAAAGGATGAAAACGGGTAAAAATTTGAAGAGAACTTGTGCGTCGAAATTTATGAATTTGCAAAGATTCGAGGCATTTGCTATCAAATAAGATTCAACATTCAAGCATGAAAAGAACAAATATTGCCGAACTTATAATAGGTTGACACTAGATTACCTCAACTGACGTTAAATGAGTTCATATTTGTAGTCTTTTTAAGCTGCTAGGAATACAAAAAAGAGTTGGTTCTCAAACATTAGAAGCACGCAAAAGTTTAGTGTATCCGATGAAATTAACAAGTGAAATCCGTAATATAATCGAGTAGAACCATAACCAAGGATGGAGGCCAGGATCAACGAACTTTATGGATTCTTTCACAAACGGGTTGTTATTAGTCCTATCCAGTATCCAGTCGAATGGACAGGACGGAATCACTACTCTTTATTCATAAACAATTCCATATTTCCGTAACTATACAGAAATGTGTGTTGTTTGCTATATGATGGAACAAAAAGCGGAATCCTAAAATCATTTTTCTCCTCTCAATTCCTCATTCTCAATCGAACAGGATGGTGGTATAGTGTTGAGAAATTGGCCTTCATATCCAAGAGGGTGGAAAAAGGTCAACTCCTCGAATATGCACCTCTTCGCTTCTCACTCGATGCACGGGATGACAGCTATGAACATTGAGCAAAACAATAAATGGACAAAAAAGTAGCAATTGAAGCAAATTGTGTCAAATCCTTGAGAAATTGGTTCTCATGGTTAATTGTGGCAAGTTTGAATCCTTACATTTAAACATCTTCACTTTTCACGAGGCATAGAATATGTTAGAATATTTTAAATATTAAATTAATAATTAATCTAACAATTTATGCTTTTGGATTTTATTTTTTAATATGATATCAAAGTCAGCTACTCCTTTCATATATACGTCTAAACCCATTAGTCAAATTCCACATACTACTTGTAACCTAATTTGCACATGAGAAGGAGTGTTGAAATATCTCATATCGCTTAACAATAAGGTTTTTATGCTTTTTAAATGTATGTGGTTTCCATCTACCTATTAACTTAAAAATTTTAGAATAGTTGTTGATAGTCACAAAAAATGTCACAAAAAAGATTGGGATTTTACTGAATTTTAACTGGGGCTAGTACGACTATTCCCTAGGAAAAAGTAAAAAAGAGAAAAAGTCATTGGTTTTTTTTATCATTTTATTTTTATTTATTATGGGATTATTTATGTTGATATGGAAAACATGACAATTTTTATTACTTTTCTAGTAGCATCTTCGCTTTTTCATCATTGCCATCTTTTCTGTAATCATCTAATATATTATGAAGGATTAACCCACAAAATGTATGCCAGCTTTAGGTATGCGAACCCTTTTCTTTCCTTTTTCTTTCTCATACTCCTCCTCCTCTTCATCCTTGCCTTTGCTTGCCGTAGAGTCTTCCAATTCAGCTCAACATGCCAACACCCACCGATCGCCCGAAGATGTGGGAAGGTAATAAAGAAAAGCAGCTCAATTTTTCCCCATCTTGAGAATTAAGTTTAGTAATAAGCTCAAGACAGAAAAGGACCCAACAATGAAAAAGCAAAGCAAAGCCCATATAAAGCTAATTAAAGAACAACTTGCACACATGCCTATATGTATGGTTTGATTCCCTTATCAACAAAATTACCATAGCCAACCAATAATTCTCAGCAAAGCCTTGTACTTTGAGAAAGACCCCGGAGAATAAATGTGCAAAAGGGCAAAAAGAAGAAATAAAACACAAAAGAAAAAGAAAGAATTAGAAAAAAAAGAGGGAGGGTTGATTATCATACAGTTGACTCATTCGGCCAGAAACGTGATTGGGCCCCACCTCGATGTTGAATTGGATTGGGCCCCACTCATGTGGCCATGTGTTACCATCTCCCAAAGGTCTCTCTCTCTCTCTCTCTCTCCTACCTTAGGCGGTTCTAAATCCACCGTAGCGCCGTCAAGATTGTCGCAAATCATGGATCAGCATGTGTTAGAACAACCCAGATGAAAATAGAAAGGAGAAAAAGAATTAAATCGAGATCTACTTCAATTAATATTTTAAATCGACGGCCAGCAGGCATTCTTGCTAAATAAAATATTAGGCGAAAGACGACTCGGGACTGGTGACTCACTTGTCTTTTACGTCGACTCGCTTTTTGTCTTCTTCCCGACAGTGGCCGAAGCCCTCCACGTGGGAACTTCCTCATTGGTTTTTCCTTCCGAAGACCCTTCCTTCTCTTGCCCAACTTCATTTGTAACATGTTTTTTTTTTTTTTTTCCCCAGGTCGTGTGTTTCACGACCAACCATCTTCTTGTCTATTGTCTACCGTCCATCTGTTGGGAATTGAACCAGCTAGACATCAAGAGGCGGGTGGTTGCAAGAGTTAATTGGACCGATTGGAAGTCGTTATCCTTAGGCCTAGGGATAGGCATGATTTCAAGATAGAACCTGGAACTTGAAACCGAATTGGTAGGAATCTATTCAATTCTAGATTTCAATATATGTAGGGTAGATTCCAGACTCTAAAAATTGAAAAATTTATTTCCACGGATAGATTTCAAATTTTAGGTAATTTGAACCTAGAATCTAGAATAAGTTTCTTTGTTTTTCTTGGTCTATGTATTCGCTCAATCATGCGGTATTGCATGACGTCCAATGATGAGTATATAATTTGTAATTACTAGTCTAAGTTTCCATTTTATGACTAAGACTTTTCATTTGTCAATGTTTCATATTCTTAGTATGTCTAAATATAAGTTATAATCAATGAATTATAACAACAAGCAATACTCATTCACTATAATCATTCAATTAATAATATAAATGGAATCTGCGTAAATCTTGGAATTGATTTTGAAGCCTATGACAGGGTAGGTTTAATATGATTTTGTGAGACCACTTTCAATAGTTTTAAAAACTTAAATTGTTAAATAAATGTGTGATTTATTATTTAAATATTCAAACTCTTCCATTTACGCTTAGTCTAGTCTTTTGTTTAGTACGAAGCATGAAAATTTAATTAGGAAGGCAAATGGAATCTAGAAATATTCGAACTTTGAACCTCCAACTCTAATACCAAGTAAGATTTTGTTGGACTACTACTAACTGATTCAAAAACTTAAGTTATTAGATAATGTGTGATTTATTATTTAAATATTTTAAAATGTTTTAGCTTTTAAAGTATACATGGTAGGTTTCAGGTTTCAAAAAATGAGAAACCTACTCTAACAAGTAAATTTCAGATTCCAAAAAAATGAACAACCCACTCAAACGAGTAAGTTTCCAAGTTCAAGTAGAACCTAAAAATCTAGAACCACTCATCCCTACCTGTGCCGCCTTCGATCAATTGAGAGCCCATACTCTCTCTACGTTTGTGGATCGCCTAAGTTTGTTTCGTCCTTTGATTTCACATGCTCTCGTAATTTCGGGTCTCAGATGCCTGATTGCGGTCCTATACGAGTCGAGAATTTCACTTTCCTTCTCATACAATCAAGAGGTCGCGTTCGACGAGCTCAATCCATGGAGGAAACGATCATCAATTTATCTTTATTTCCTTCTTGAAAATATGATTTCACGAAGAAAACATGTCGAGAAAATTATGGGGTCAAAACGTGGGATACTTGATTTTGGTGCTTCGGTGTGCAGATCGGCGGCATGTGCATGCGTCCTTTGAATGGGGGATATGAAAATGAAACTACAGAAGGAAAAAAAAAAAAAAAAAAAGGTTTCCTTCTTCTTTTTATTTAATTAGATGCTGCGTATCCGACAACAGGCTCCAATGGAGGACCCATTTAAGGCTGAAAAAGATCTTATATCACATGAAAATCATGGGTTGGGTGGGGGCACCGACCCGTTTCGGCCTACCGTTTTTCTTCTGATAAATTTTCTTCTTAATTGATTGGCATGTGGTTTATGAAGCTCGTTCCCGAGGAACTTAATCAAACATGATGCATCAAATTGGAAGGACAATTGGCACAATATGCGTCTAGCAGATCCCCTCCGTTTAATTAACCTCAGCTTAATGCGGGTTATGTATCCCTTCTGAAATCGAGCGCATTCAAATTAGGTTTTGTGCGTGGTCATGTGTAAACCCATTTGGCCCTAGCATCCAATAAGTATTGATTGAAAACGAAATTGGGAAATATTGTCCAATTAATCCTAAAATTATTGTCGAAATGTCAATTCAATCATAAGTCTTCCAAATTAATTTAGTCCTCAATTTTTGTGCAAGATTCCAATATAATCCTTTCTTTCAGTCAATTTTCTCGAATATAGATGACATGGCCATATGCCACATAGGACGATGATTACTGGATTGCCATGAATGCTATCTTCAACGAAAATTGGCTAGAAAGAAGGATTATATTGGAATTCCGTACAAAGGTTTGAAACTAAAGTAATAAACTGAAAAATTTAAAACCGAATTGACATTTGTATAATATGTTTATAATTGATTAGATCATTTCAATCAAAAAATTGTAAATAGATTATATCAAGTTACAAAATGACCTTAAATGTCAATCTGTCTCAAATTCGATCAGAGACAGATCATCGCCAAGAGATGAGAAGATCCGTGTGAGACTTTGATTGCATCTGAAATTGGGGAGTTTGTCATGGAGGGTTGAAAAAAGGGACGACCCAATGTACCCAAGTGCACTTACACGCGAAAAGAGCAAAGTATTTTAAAGGATTCAAACTAGGGACAATGCATTGACACAAGAAAAGGCCAAAGCCAAGTAACAAATTGCATGCAAGTAAGAAAGCATTTAGCATCATTGCCAAGGCCAAGAAGGCCAAAGGCAAGGTACAAATGCGTGCTATTCATTTGCCCATATGGGAAACAAAATTGCTGATGACCGAGAATCATGAGATCTCTCCCCCCCTCCCCTCCTTCCCATAATAGTGCCATTGGGCCCCACCCCTCTTTTATGTCCTTGTCCTTTTTTTTCTCTTCTTCGTCTTTTCCTTTATTTAATTTCCTTTTCTCCTTTTGCTTTTTCTCTTTATATAAAACATTTTATTTTCCTATTTACGGAGGGAGGCATCATTAAAAGCCCCCAACAGCGTCCGTTGAGTGTGATGAGAACCAGCCTTCTCTAATGGCACAACATATCAACATTGAGAGTGGTGCCCGGGAGACTTCCCCTAGCTCATCTTCACTCACCACCACCGCCGCCGCCGCCGCCGCCGCCGCCGCGACCACCTCATCCTCCTCCTATTCCTCCGCCGTGGCGGTCGCCGCGACAACAACAACAACAACCTCCTCCTCCTCCACCTCCTCGACCGGGTCGGATCCGGCGCTAGAACCGAGCAAAAGAAGCGAGGATTGCACTTCTCAAAAGGGCCCGGGGAAGTCCCCGAGCCCGGGCGCCCACCCGGCGGAGCCGGCCGGCAAGAGGCACAAGGCCGGGGGCTCCGGCGAGCACCCGACGTACCGGGGGGTCCGAATGCGGAACTGGGGCAAGTGGGTGTCCGAGATCCGGGAGCCGAGGAAGAAGTCGAGAATCTGGCTCGGGACGTACCCCACGGCGGAGATGGCCGCCCGGGCCCACGACGTGGCGGCATTGGCCATAAAGGGCAGCTCGGCCGTCCTCAACTTCCCCGAGCTGGCGCCGGAGCTCCCGCGCCCGGCCTCGACTTCCCCGAAGGACATCCAACAGGCCGCCGCGAAGGCCGCCGCGTCTTTCGCGCCGCTCCCGTCGGAGCGCGGAGCCGAGGACGGTACGGGAGCCAACCCGAGGAGGGACACTTCCGAAAGGTCGTTGTCCGACACGAATTCTTCACAGGAGTCGACGAACTGTAGCTCAAATGACAACGAAGATGCCTTGTTCGATCTACCTGATCTGTGCGTGGATCAACCGAATGGCTTCGGATTCTGTCCTTCCCTCTCGTGGCAGGTTTGCGCGGCGGATTCGGGGTCTCGGCTCGAGGAGCCGTACTTGGCATGGGATTACTGCTAGTTCTAGACCATTGAAGCGTATATTCATTTTGTGCTATAGATCAATTTGCTTGCTCGTGCACATGTTCCGCCATGTCCTTATCGAGGGTGAAATCTTGTCTGAACCCGGTCCACCGAGAGTCGAGCGACGTGATTCGTCGAGCTCTGTAAAATCCACTTCGCAACTACGTACGGGATTTGCTCAGGCGGCTCGATTCACCGTGATCTGAGGTTCAGACAAGATTTTTTCAACCCTCTCGTTCGATGGAGACTCCTCGTCCTTCCCGATTTCTGAATCCAAGAACACCCACTTGGGAAAATGTCAAGTTTCTGTCGCTCAAGAAAGCGTGGGGTCACTTCTGAGTTTGGTTTCGACGTAGCAAATTTCTAGAGAGAGAGAGAGAGAGAGAGAGAGAGAGAGAGAGAGAGAGAGAGAGAGAGATGGTTTGAGTTTCTTGCAAGACGAGGGGTTTTGCTCAGATCTAGCTGTAACATACGAGCACACACCACCAGAAATTAATTTCGAGTGATTACTTAAATGCCAGTGGTTGATTTGGATCCTATATACATAACGAAAAATGGGGTTTCGTGCGGCTGATTGGCAATTTGCCAATCGCCTTTGTACCAGTCTTGCTTTTTCTAGACCCACCAAGAAAGAAATATTAAAGATGTTTTCTATAGTAATATTGACCAGGAAACCTCCCCATCACTCAACCCTAATATATTATCCTCGCGTGATATTACGTAAATACTGACATCACATGCAGGACATGTGGATGGAGATTAGGTATTACTATTACTTGCGAGCCTAAACCATTTTCTATCGTTTTGTATGTGTACTGGTTCATCGAGGGCTAGTGTGATTTTCCATCTTTTTGACCTAGCAGGAAAACAGATTGCAGTACTTGCGACTAGGACATCTTGCGTACCGGCATAGAATTGGTACACAGTGATTATGATTGATTACTGTAGAAGGAGGAGTTATGTACAAGAGACTGTAGAATTTTGAATGACTTGTACTCACTGATCTAAAGATAATGGATTAATTAATGCATAATCCCGTGAGAGACTAGCCCAAGCTGGCCAGTAGTAAGACTCGAACATTTGATTTCATGAAACATGAGATCTTAAATCAAATTCACTTGATGAAACTTATTTATCTTGAGGAAGTGATCTCTATCGCATTCTTAAATGCGGCGCATCGATAAAAATTTGATTTAATGGATGAAAACCTGATTTGACACGTTATCTAACGTCAGTATCAGAGCAAGCAAAGAGAAGTATTATATATTTAATGCATTTGTAAGCAAACATGCTTTTAATGCATTCCTTCTTCCATATCAACCTTCTAAAAGATGTGATGAAGATCAACGAAGGGGACAAAGCCATGGGATTGTGGAAAAAAAGTTATTGGTCCCGATTCCGAATACAGGCAATTTAGCAAGGCCAAAAAAACAAGGCGCCTCTTCATTCGTGCACCCAAAAGTGACGAGACCTGTTCAAACCACTTTAGCTCATTTGTAGCAAGTGACCTCACTATCATTATCTTTCCCTTATTCAATGGGAACCATCATTTTGGAGCTACCCCCATACCAACAGATCCTTCAATCTACACCCTTATACAGAATATAATTGTGTTGGGGGGTCCCACAAGGCACCCGATTGATTTTGGACGCCCTTTTTAGGGGCAAAAAACAAAGATTTAAAGCACTAGAAGGACGGGTAGGGATAATCCAAGAAATTCATGAAAGAAGTCGTGAAGAATGTGACAAACGAAAAGACAAGGGAGTACCATATATGAAATTAGGGTTTCTTTACAGCTAATAATGGCATCGAAAGTTTTGATAAGATGATACATAGAGTGCTTTTTCTCTTCTTCGATAGTGACCTTTCAAAAGGAGCAGTGTTAACCCAACTGATTATGACATTGGCAAAGCTAGATTCTATATCTAGGAAGGTGCATGCATGGCAGTAATTAACTTGGTCCTTTCATTTTGTGGGATATTTCTACGCTTCGTTTCTTGGGGGGACATGGGATCCAGAGGATAGCCTAAATAGGAAGCTTTGCGCTACTAGGTTTTGGGATTAGATTTTATTTTGACCTATTTGACTGGCGTGTGATGAAGTAGGTCAGAAATGTTGAGCATACCTAGACATGAGGAGACATGCCATGCAAAGTAAAATAAGAGTTAAAAGCTAGAACAAGACCAGCTTAACCAGCCACAACCTAAAAGCAGCATCTTCTTTAATAAAGCTGTTATCATTAGGACAAAGCCACGATGGTTCCTCCAACATTGTTGTTTTGCACAAATAGCATCTGTACTTTTAAGTGCAATTCAGAACTCTTCCAAGGCTGTAATATCGTGTAAGGGAGATCTCCTCCTAATGCTCTCCATTTGATCATACATTAAAACTTCAATATTGTATTTCAATTTCATTCTAAGACTAAAATCGCAAAACCATCAAGAATGGATAATTGCCTAATACTTTTTTAGATTCAATGCGAAACTACCGACTAAATAAAAATTTGAAACTACTCATATTCATTTTACAAATTACACGACGCGCGGAGCACTCATTGATTCTAACTTATCTATGAAGTTGAATTATCAGCTTTTGGAAGTTTCTTTTGATGGGTCATCGCCAACTTGTGGGGTGCCCAAAATTCCATTCCAAAGTATACAAGGGGCAAAAATAAAAGAGAAAAAAACAAAAAACAAAAAGAAGAAAGGACACAACATGCCGTGAGGAAAGTTCCAAAATATAATAAGACACGATTAATAAATAAGAAAGATAATACCCTGATATTTGATTGATAAATGCATTCAATGGAGAAATTAGATTTTTATAAAATAATATTATTATTAATCAAAAAGCAACCAAATATTGCTCGGCGCCACTTGCTTCTAAGTTGAGTGGCATATCTAATGATTATCCCAATAATAAGATCCCATCACCAATTAAGTAATAATTGCCTAAAGATCTCATCACATCAAGCCAAAAGAAGAGAAATCGAGTCTGGTGAGATATAATTTGTAAACTAATAATCACACAAAAAAACGTTGACGTCACCATGGACCGAACCTTGAGTGATGGGAAAAGTGGGCTCTATCGAAATATTAGCTGGAGGCCTAATAGCTAGGGAGACAAGCTAGCAAATCATGAAAAGCTTGATTATCGACAATGATGATGAGAATGATTGTGGTGATAATGACTGGTTTGATGCAAAGTTCGGACCTAAGGGAGATTCATGCCCGTTTTAGAGTGAGAGCCAAATTGTCAAATGTGAAATGAACAAATAAGAAAAATTAATAGTCAGTTTACTCCATTTCGACAAAATAAACGGTGCTGAGGGGTCGATGTTGGACTTTCATATGGGTGCCGAGGAAGCCTCGGTGTGTTGACTTGATGGCCCAGATCTGACTCTGTATTTTGATTGAATTGATACCTAGAGTTTGGCTTAAACTGATTTGATTATGCAATTTCTCTTATTGGTGAATAGATCAGGTTCTATTGGTACATAATTTAGAGTGAAGCTTGTGTATTAAGTTGTATCGACACAATCTATCTCGATGACACCCCCATTTGGGTTAAGAAATTGTTTGGTGGTGATTTACGTGGTACTGCCATTACATTATTTCCAGGTTAGTTTCATATAAACAATCATAAGTAATGATGAAAGCACAAGTTTTGTGTGTAGGCAAAGGATGTGCTTTAAAGAACTCGTCTTTTCAAAATCATACATTGAATATTGGATGAAGACCCAACAGTTTATTGATAAATTTATACTAAATCAAAGGTATCATAGTACAAATCAAGAACTAGGTATGCTTTAATTATGGAAATGATTGAGTTGAATGTTGGTTGATAATTTGACAATAATATATAGTGAGCTAATTAGAAGAACTTTCAACTAAAAAAACTTAATAGGTGACGAGCAACTAGTATTTTCAGCCAAAATTGTGGAAGATCATCACTATGCTTGGCCTATTCACGAGCAATAGCCCCAGGCCTAGCAATAGCTAATTGAATTCAATTGGATATGAAGCAATCAAGCTTATTTGTACTCGTGCGTGCTGATTGAAAATCTCTTGATATTGGTGATTGATTAATTGCCTGATTCTTTTTATAGGACGGTTGAGCAAAAGGTCCCCAGCTTCTCAAATATATAATTCAGATTCCAAGAGAAGAAAAGAGACGCCAAAACGATTTTAGTGTTGGGAACATGCAGCAGAAATCTAATACATTCTTCCTGTGAGATCGCCAAGAGGGATCCTAAATCCGAGCTGTTAACATATTTAGTTAGACCTACTTTTACACAAAAACTTAAGTTAATGAGTCTTGAGCCAACTAAAATAACATTAACCGCTCCACGCTACGTGTGAGCTCATCTTATCTCAAGTCGTGACCGTGGCTCTAATAAGAGTTGTTAGGAGTGCACAGCAGAAGCCCAACACATTCTTCGAAGGAGATGGCCAAGATGGAGTTCAAGTCCGAGCCTATTTAATGAGCTCACATTCACTCAAAAACTTAAACTAATGAATTATGAGTTAACTATGATATATTAATTGTTTTACACAACACAAATTTTCAAATGTGGGATTTCTCTAACATAAATCACCCATGCATGCATCCTAACAATTAGATGAGAGGTCTTAATCCCCAAGGGTTATATTTATGTTTGCTCATACATAAACTAGTGAATCATTCAGAGAATGTCGAAAAAAATTTCAAACACCTAAATAGGGAAAAGAGGCCTATCATTGTATATTCTCCTGTTGAGCTTGCCTCTTTGACTTCTTTTCATCAAGACGCTTGTGAAACTCGTCAACAATCGCGTCTACGTCAGAAATTCAAAACCGAACTACACGCATGGAAAAAGTAAAAATCACAACGGACTAGAATACAAAATATAAAAAATAAACAAAACGTACTCATAATCACTCAATCAAAGGTGACCTAACCAACTGAATAATTAGCTAGATGTAATGAGAAAATATAAATTAGACCCGAGGAATATCTTATAGAATCTCTTCCCATTACGTCGAATTGTGTGGAAGTAGCATCTTCTGAAGCTAAAGTTGCGCTTAAAGCGTGTTTTTATCGTCATTGAGGGACAGAATACGTGTCTTTGGATCTTCTTTCTGCATATAATCCATTATTTTTTTTTAGATTAATTAAAAGAAATTATCAAGAAAGAGAAAGTGGAGAGAAAAGAACGTATGAATAAAGAATGAAATAGGGCACAAACACTAAAGAGCATGTGCTGGAAAAAGAGTAGAATATGCTTTTTCCTAATTAATATTAATGCCTTAAAACTCACAATCTCTCTCTCTCTCTCTCTCTCTCTCACCCCCTCTCTTTTAATAATTAAATTAAAGCAAATGTCACTATTGTTTTGAAAAAGTTTGCCACTTTGTTGCACCTAAAGATGCAGACATCACAAAGGTTTTCCTTGTGGAGGGCAAATTGCTTATTAAAAAGAAAAACCCCACTCAAGGAAATTGCATGGAAAAATTCAGAAAGGACGGAAGAGAAGTCCGAAAATTGGGGGAATCCAATGTCATGAATTAGTCTTTGCTACCATGTTGCCAAGCGATGTGACATGATATCATAGGATATAACAATTCAACAGGATGACATGGCCATTGCCGGTTGGTTATTATTGTATCTGTACATATAAGGGCCCAGAAATTGCATTAGTGTATTAGGTGGGCAATGCTGTTGACAAAAGATTTTGCAGGTGCAAACATGTGATTCACCATATTTTGTTTCATGCTGTTTAAAGATGCACATGATTCATGGCTTAGCCTGAGGGAAGGGAGAAGAATCTCTTCCCTTAAATAGAGAAACTAATGCCTTTTCATGAGAGAAGGCTTTTTCCCTTTTTGTTCAATTGTACATATTAAAATTGATTTTCCAAAATCAAACGCAAGAATTTATTAGAGTGCATATCATGCGAGATAATGCGATTCGCTGATATGCTACGTTAATAATGATGCTGTTAAGATACAAAACATTGTTTCCTTTTCGAACGTGCATGAGTTGTACGTGGAGGTATATAATGTTCTCTGAACTCCTTTTTCCTTTTTCTGTAGATGTTTGCATAGTTTCATCTAAGGATATGTGAAACAATTTAGGATGTCTTTTGGACTTCTTACAAAAACTTCAAGGCGTGATAATTCATCAATAAGAATATTGTGTACAAGATCAAAAATTACTTGTCAGCTTTGGCAACAATGAAAAAATCCTACTACATACTCTCTTGTGATGATACATAATATGTTCGTTTTTGGAGGATGTAATTTGTCAATTCAAACAATTCATAAAAAATATTCATTTGATTAGGTTCACATATCTTGGCTAGAATTAGTAGGATAAGATGATCGGGCATCCATATGTGTTGGGAAAAGCATAGTAGAACTCCAGTACCTTCAATGGGAGATCCAAGAGGAACCATATAACTTGAACTCGTTGACATATCTTGTTGAACTCGGGTTTGTTAGAAACCTTTTGTTATTGAGATATGAGTCGACTAGGTGTTACCGGTTGCTCCTTTGACTTTACACATCCAATGTAGTACTTCTTTCTTTGACGACGTGTGGTCAACATTCGCAATTGGTACAATATTGAGTACACCTTCACAAGTGTTAGATGCCCTGCTCTACCCTTTGTTAACTAGTCTTCTTAATTGACGCCCAAATTCTCCCTATGCAATCAAGAGAGGCTGCCCAAAGGACGTGATGCTTCTTGGGCCTCCGAAGGCCGATCACAAAGCCACTTCCTTAATTAATCGAACTAGTGGTAAAAAAAATAAAATTAATCGAACTTGAAGGGCCCGTGAAGATCATTTGGATTATCGAGTAACGCAATTTTCGGAAAGTCAGATGAGTTTTTCTTTTTCTTTTTTCTTTTTTTTTTTATATTATTTCGCACAGCAGTCTCTTCGGTGGACCCTAAATATTGAAAATGGGTTATTTATCAATAGCTGAAATCGTTGCTGCACCAAGAGAATCACCATTTGCGAGAAGATGTTGTATAGCTCATTTTATGATTGTGATTTCTTAGGAAATAAAGTTAAAAAAAAACTAGTTCAATTTACAGGGGTTTACATCATCCTTCGAGAGAAAGATCCCTTTTTTTTAAAACACCGTAGCCTAATGCGTTTTGCTGTATTCATAAAATATTGCCTAAAACATGTAAGAATAATTGTGCCCACATGTTATTATTCATTAATGATTTAATAATTATTTAAATGCTAAAAAAATTATTGGCTATGAAAAAGCACAACTTTATAAAGGTGTGCAATTCTTATAAAAATGTGTGCCTGTTGTAAAAATAGAATGTGCTTTGATGCAAGATACTTGTTATTAACCTGTATAAAAAATCTAGTCCTTCCTCTACACAAGATAACAAAATATTGTAAATTATCCTCCATGAGATAGAAGACTTTAAGTCTAAAGTGAGTTGAGGGAGAGAAATTATATTTTTTTCATTTATCTTATGTATGCAACAATAATGTTCTCAAAGTTGTTCTAGATAAATATATGTTTTCATCTCTCTTGTCATGAATAAATCTTGAAGAACTAAGATTCTTTAATTTTGAAAAATTGGATATATTCATTGGGAATTTCTCTGTCCATGTCATTATCAGCTTATTAGAATCAATGCTTTGTGTAAATTACTTACCATAAAAGGTGATTTGATTATGTAAATTCTCATATTGGTTAATAAATCAGATTTTCTTGTACATAATTTCAAATAAGGCTCGTATATTAAGTTGTATAGACTCAATCTGTCTCGATGATACCCCTAGTTCACGAAATTGTTGGGGGCGATTTACATGTTTATGCCATTACATTACTCCTAGGTAGGTTTCAGGTAAACAATCACAAGTAATGACGAAAGCACAAGTATTGTATATAGGAGGAGGCTGTGCCGTAAAGAACTTGCCTTTTCCAAATCATACATTGAATCTTGGATGATCAAATCCGAATCCCAACACTTGATTAATAAATATATTCTAAATCAAAGATATCATGGTCCAACCAAGAGCTAGATATCCTTAAATCATGGAAATGATGCTATTGAATGTTGGTTAAAGATTGATTCTTCTACATACGAAAATTCCAATGAGCTACTTGTTCAAATTGAATCGTATGACTTAGGAAATTTAATAGGTGACCAACAACTAGTATTTTCAGACAAGATTGCGGAATATTGTCACCATGCTCGGCCTATTCACGAGCAGGAGCTTAGGACTAGCAATAGCTAATTGAACTCGATTGGATATGAAGCAATCAAACTGATTTTTTTATTTTTTTTTCAGACAAGATTGTGGAAGATCATCACCACGCTCGGCTTATTCATGAGCAGGAGCCTTAGGACTAGCAATAGGTAATTGAACTCGATCGGATATGAAGCAATCGAGCTGATTTTTGTACTTTTATATTGCTGATTGATAATCTCTTAACGTTAGCGATTGATTGATATTTGAATCTTAATAATGAAAGGCCATATAAAGACTATCATACGAACGTTCATGAATATCTTCAAACACCTAGATATTAAAGTTATGTCAAAAAAAGAAAAAGAAAAATAATCACATACCTAGTATATTATTCTATCCCAAGGCTTGTGCAACTTTTCGACAATCGCATCCAAATTAGAATTGAAAACCAAGGGCTAGAATGCAAAATAATCATGTATCTCCATAAACACCCACCAGTCTAATAATGGCTCATTAGACTCGATAGTCAGAAAAACTTAATAAGAAAATATAGCTCGATCCAAATGAATTTCTTAGAAAATATCGCACCAGAAGGTTGAAATGGGTGGAAAGTAGCATCTTATGTAGCTAAAGTAGAAGGGAAAATGTCACAAATGGTCTCTGAACTTTCATCTAATGTTCCATCTAGTCATTTACTATTTGAAAATTGATCAATTTCCCTTTCTTTTTTTTAGGGATAATACCCTAAAAAACCCCAAACCTAAACTTGTGACAAATTTACCCCAAACTATTTTTTTTCATCTAATGTTCAAATTTATCCTTTACTATTTGAAAATTGACCAATTTCCCTTTTTTAGGATTTTACGTTCCGTTTGTCATAGTTTACAATTTTTATGATTTTTTTGTAGTATTAATCCAATTTAGCATATGGTATATTTGAACTGTTTTTTTTTATAAATAAAAAATTTATCAAACAGTTTGGGGTTTTTAAGGTATTATCTTTTTTTTTTTTACTGTTTTTTTTTTATTTTTTTATAAATAATATACAAAAGCCCATCAATCGATTTTTCCATTTTTGGTGAAGTCCATAAAAAAAAAAAATCAATTGACGGGCTTTTGTATATTATCCAAGTAATTTGCATATACAAAAAAGAAATCAAAATGCAAGATTCACCTTTGTTTATTATTACTGTCGCTTTTTTTCCCTTTTTTTTTAATATGGAGAAAGGAAATAAATATTCACCTTTATTACTTTGCATAATGTGGTATTTTTTAAAAAAAAAAAAACCAGCTTGGTATTTTTTTATTTATAAAAAAATAGTTTGGTATAAAAAAAGAAATTAGTCAATTTTCAAATAATTAGGGATTATATGGAATTTTAGATGAAAGTTCATGAACCAAATTGAGCAAATTGAAAGCTCAATAATGAAATTGAATATTAGATAAAAGTCTATGGACTAAATTGAACAAATCGAAAGCTCGGAAGTGAAATTAAACATTAAATGAAAGTTCATAAATCATTTGTGATATTTTCCTAAAATAGAACTTAAAGCATGTTTTTATCGTCATTAAGGGACAAAATACCTGTTTTTGAATCTTCTTTCTGCATATAATCCATTATTTTATGTTTTATATTAATTTATAAACTTATCAAGAAAGAGAAAGTGGAGAGAAAAGAATGGGTCAATTGTACCAATAAAGAATGAATAGGGGACGAATACTGAAGAGCCTGTGCTGGAAAAGAGTGGAATAAGCTTTCCCTTAATAATATAATGGCCCAAAAACTCATAATCTCTTTTCCTCTTTCTCTTTCTCTTAATAATTGACCAAATACTACCATTGCTTTGTAGAGTTTTGCCACTTTTTTGCACTTAAAGATGCAGACGTCAGAAAGGTTTTCCTCCAAGAGGGCAAATTGCTTATTTTAAAAGGAAAAAACCTGTTCGGGAAATTGACTGGAAAATTCAGAAAGGACAGGAAGAGAGAAGTCAGAAAATTGGGGAATCCAATGTCATGAAATTGGTCTTTTTGTACCATGTTACCAAAAGAAGTGACAAGACATCCCAGGATATAAATATTAAAACAGGAGGTGTCACGTGTCGATTGCGAATTGGTTGTTATTGTACATGTGCATGTGGACCCAGAAATCCCATGAGTGGGGCGATACTGTCTATAAAAGAATTTGCAAGTGCAAACATGTGATTTACTTTTTTTTTCCCTTTATTGGTGTTGAAAAATTGCACATGATTCATGGTCTAGCCCCACGAAAGGGAGAAGGATATGGAGCAACTGATGCCTTTCTTTGCAAGAGGGTATTCTTTTTCATCAATCATAAATCTTAAATGAGATTTTTTTCAATTCAAAATGTAATAATTAATTAAAGTGCACATCATACAAGATAATACGAATTGATTAAAAAAACCATCTCTTATTTATCATTTTTTACTTGTATATGAGGATACATAATGCTCTTCAGCATTCCATTTTACCTACTACAGAGCACACTATCTTGTGACATGACAAGACATAAATATTATGTCATTTGAACATTTTTCTTTTCAAGCAATTCATAGCAAATCTTCATTTTGATTCGTTTCTCTATTTTGGCTATAATTTTTTAGATACGAACACAAGGCTGTCCATATATATTAGGAACAGTGCAACATAACGTCAATACATCCCGACAAGATCTAGAAGGGAGCTCGTACTCAAATTCACCCAATACGTTTCGTCAAACTCATGACTACTCCAAAACTCTTCTATTGAGATTTGAGTCAAATGTCATCGGTTGCTCCTTTGACTTTATACATCCAAATGTAGGACTTATTTCTTTTGCAACGTGTCGAGTACATTATCACAATAATAAATGCATTGCTTGTCCCTTGTTAACGAAGTCTTCTCAACTCACGCCCAAAGGACTTGGATCTTTCTTGGGCCTCCAAAGGCCCATGACAATGTATACAATGAGACCTGGTCAAGCAACAAGCCTCTTCTTTATTAACACACCTTGAAGGGCTTGTGGCTCCAGAATGACAGATGCGGATTTTTTAATCTTGAGCGATACTCTCTCCAATAGCTCAATAAATCTGAACCTTTGACTCATGGAAAATGAACCGTTTATCAATGACTTAAATTGTCGATGCACCAAGAGAAGCATCGTACAGAGTAGAGGATTTTGTTCCCCGAAAAGGCATCCTTTTGACAAGATGTTGTGTAACACATTTATGATTGTGATTTTTAGAAATAAAGCAACATTGATATTTGAAAGAACTATATGCAAGCCCAGGCGCCGAGGACCTACTCTCGGGCGCTGAGGTCTTGGGCCCAACTTCAATGGATTTGGGTGCAAGCACCAAAGACTCAAGCACAAGCACTAAGGTCTTAGGCCTAACCTCTATGGGCCAAGCCCATGACTCAAGGCAAAGGTATTGAATTCCTAGGCCTTGACTCTATGGACCCAAGCTCGAGCACTAGGGCCTTGGCCACAAGCATTGAGGTCCTAGGCATAGGTACTATTGTCTTAAGCGGAACCTCATGGAATCGAGGCCGGGCACCAGGGTTCCAGGCTCAACATTTGTAGACTCAGGTTTGGCCTCAATGGATCCTAGTGATCCCAACCTCGGCTCTAAACCTAAGTCCACTGTTAAGGACCCAAGATCAAGTGTTAGGGTTCTCATGCCCAAAAGTGGGTTTTTTTATTTTATTTTTTTTTTGTCCAAATGCCAATATTGGTCATATTTCAAAAAATGTTTTCGATTTTTAAAGTATCATTTTTCTAAATTTTAGTATGAATCCCATTGTTTATTTTCCTAAACAATCTAAACATTGAAAAATGAGTAAAATATTTTTTTCTACGAAATAAAAGAAGTGTGAATATGATGTATTAAATCTAATTAGTTGTGCAAAATTGCTTATGTTGGACTTGGGCGATGGATCTGCTCGAACGGGGCGGCGATTCACATCAACAATAATAAATGTCGAACGCACTTCATTCATATGGCATGAAATAAAAAAGTTTGTTCAAAATTGAAGAGGAGCACTAATAGGACAATAATGATGCCGTCTAATGCGGAAACCGTGGTGCGCTCTCTCTGTTTTTTATCCCCTCAATTTTTTGTTCATCGTATCAATTAGTATCACGAACTACTTGTTAAAACATAATTGCATTTTTAAAGTGTCAATCACATATAACACGAGAGCGGTCAATTTATTGAAAGTTTATAATTTTGTTAGTCGTTCGCAAAGTGAATTATCCTCACATCTCCTCCCATTTCGTTTTGAACTTGAAAAAATATTTGGGCATTCAAATCATGGATGATTCAATTGAAATAGTTGTTTTTTTTTTTTCAAATTTTGCTCGATTATCCTTTTTTTTCTTTTCTTTATTAATGTTTATATTAGGATGTGTTTTGTTTCAGGAAATTTTCTTTTTTATTATAATGGAAAATGTTTTATGGATTTCAGATTAGACAATTCATTTTCCTAATTTTAAGCATACCCATTTTCTTTTGACTGTAAATAGGTTTATATATATATAAACCATTTTCAGCAAGCCAAACTCATAAAAGTTCAAAAACTAATTCACAAATTTATTTATTTTTTCAATTAAACAAAGACACCCCAAAGCCATTTGGATAGGAGAGATATCTCTTTAACAACTTCCAAACGTCTTTTTCTCTCCATTGTCTTCTTCAACCATCAGTTATGGGGAGGGTGTGAGCTAGTCTCGCCCACCCTCCATCTGTTATTAATTTTATTGGAGCATTCTTGTTTTTTCTTCTTTTTACTTTCCTTTTGATCTTGATATGGGAGCTCTTTTATCATGGTCTATTTCTAAATTTGAGAGTTCGAACTCTCCTAATTTAATTTTAGTCCTAGGAGTCTACCGATTTAAATTTAGGAGTTTAATAATATTTTCAAGGATTTGATAACCCCATATTTTGTAGTATTTTGGTGTTTATTATGCTTCAATTTACTTTGCTATGAAAGTCTATCTGTTTATGTACTTTTCATGTATCTTTTTGAACAATGAATACAATTTTCTTTTAATAAAAAATTAAACACATCCTTACTTTTAATTCGGTTGGTTAGTTCTAATGTGGATATCCCCACTAGCACGATACACATCAAGAGGTATTTCATAAACTAGCTGTATCACAATGACACGTTGATAAGCTCACTGGCTAAAAATTGAGAGTTATAAAATTGGACAATAATTGATTAAGATGCATAGCATACTTAAATAGTGATCGAATCGTTGCACCACATCGACCAAGGCATCCATACGTACGATTCTTTCTCGCCCTTGTCGATTTTTGGACAAATAATAATTTCTGTAATTAACTTGTCAGACCAAACATTTTTCTTTTATTAACTTTTCGAGCCACGCCATCACCGTGGCGTTATTTTTTTATTCCCTTCTGTGAACAAATAGTTGACCTTACACAGGCTCTTGGCCCGATCTCGATTTGAAAAGTTAAAAAACAAAAGAAAATCAGCACGAGATAAACACACCATCGAACAGTTAATTGTACCACGAGTCGATTCATGCGCCATGAGCGATGCAGTCCTCTAAGAATTAAATGTGCGTTTACTTTAATTATGTATATGCACGTAACTTTTGCTTTAATTACTTCAGAGTAATGCGAAAATTCCTATTAATTAAAATGGACTTATATGCACTCAATTCTTGTCCCGTACGATGGTGATATGATATCCACATTAGCATCATCAACCCTTTTTAATAAGAGCAAAATCTGATTCATAAAAATCTTAGACACATGCAACCCACCTCTCTTATTCCCTCTTATTCTTTTTTTTTTTTTTTCTTTTTGACACCGAGAATCTGTCCTAACACCTTACGGGTGCTCACGGCCCCCACCGGACACCATTCAATGAAGACCAGCGACTATACCTCGAGGGAATCTTATTCTTGCTTCCTCTCTATCTCACGAACACACTCACAACACACATCAATTAATGTTTGCGCTCCCATCGAACACATATTCATTTATCGTGTACATAGATCGGACGAGACCTGTAAGGACATTTCTCTGAAACACAAGGGCCTCCTCCAACCAGACCATCAGGGACACCCTGGCGCTTTGATGGAATACAGAAACATGTGCCGGGCTCCAAGCAGAGCTTTCGAGACCCAATAGGACATCGGTCTGATATACAAGGCGGGGCACATTTACATTTACCGCCTACACAGACGTGACGAAACCTTGGAGGACACATATCTGGATTACGAGCGCCTCCTCCAATCAGACTATCCGAGATATTCTGGCGATTTGATGGAATGCAAAAACATTTGCCGTGCGTGTAGAGCTTAATGAGACCCAATAGGACACTACTCTTATACACAGGGCGGGGCATATTTACATTTACCGGGTACATAGACGAAACGAAATCTTGGAGGACACATCTCTGGAATACAAGCACCTCCTTCTTATGCAGCTTGTAAGACAACAAGACCTTAAAGAAAGGGAGTTTGGAAAATTTATAAATAATAATTATAATAAATGAGAGATGAGAGATACCTACTAGATGCAATCACCAATAAAATGACCGATGCACTAGGCTTGGCTTGATCCTTCTCCATTTCCAAGTATGACAGCTTGATTTTTGAGGTATGATTGTGTTTAGAGTTTTTTAGGATTATAGAGAGGAAATTTAGGCTTGATTATTAGAGATAACCGTGGGAGATATGTGTCAAGTGTCCCCTTGAAGTGGGTTTATATAGATGGTTAGATTATGATATTTTTTGAGTTAAGAGTAAATGTAAGATTCGAAATTGAATGAATAGTAATTAGGGCCATGCTAAGATAACGGTGCATTTCGGGCCACCAACATTCTTTTCCAAATGATGGGCAACCGGCAATAATTAATATTGTAATTAGCTTTTTATCATATACTAACTTACAATTGCAAACATTTTTTACTAGTTTCATATAAACTACAAATAACATATTTTGATCGCCACCTAGACTAAGGACTCTTTACCAGTGAACTAAAGAAAATTATGGAGTTATTTCAATATGAAGAAAATTACATCCACAGTTACTTCATATTTAATTTTGTTTAATTTTGTAAAAAATTTTAGGCATTTGAAAATTGATATTTTAGTCCCTAAATCTTTTGCAATTATATGAATTTTTTTGTCTACGACACATCTTTGCATCAAACAGAGAACACTATCTTGCACATGATCGAACCAAGTCACTCTTGTCATATGATCCAAAATTTATTTGACAGCCCTAAAAGTAAAAATAAATCATACTCCCGTCGCATGTCTAAAACTAATTTACCACCACATATTTGTGATATGATTGACATAGATAATTAGAAAACTTAATAAAAGAAAATAGCCTTCAATACTTGCAACAGAAAAAATCGTAGTTCTTGTAGGTGACCTGAATTAACCAAAATTGTTTGTATAAACTTGGTTTTGTGACTGTTTTTCAATAATTTTTATGTTTAATAAGTTATATTAAAATTAGATTTGTTGTAAAAATAGTTCAATGTAGTGAAAACCAAAGGATTACTAGCTTGAATTTTTAAACTCATATAAAAGGAAAAATAGTAATGAAAGTATGATTCTTTAAAATGTGTTTGAAGATTGGTGTAAACAAAATAAAAGATAAATCACCTTAAAATGCAATAGAAGAATTAAAACAACTATCATCTCATATTTGTGATTATTTGAATTTTAGTCAATAATAATTCTATGTTTTTTTTCCCCTTCAAACTTATTTTTTGGGAAAATTTTGTATTTATGGGATTCAATTTCCAACGAGTAGGATTTTCATTTTCCAAGGAAAACGGACACAAAACTCATCCAATTTCCTTGGGAAATCATGGGTCGCTGAAGAGTAACGGTGTAGTTAGCTAAGCATTTTCCTATTAATTAACTTGCTAATATTCATATTCAGCTACTGTATAAATATTGGATTTTTTTGTTACATTTATTTCATGGGTCTCAATTGAAATGCACACTTGCTTTACTAGGTAAGACAATAAGCATTCACGGTATGCAATTGGATAATTCAAGCATTTCTTGGATAATTCGAAATTCTCCTACCATAATATAAGAAAAGATACCTAAAATCTATATATTCCCCTGTTAGAGTTTTGCCACTTTTTTGCACTTAAAGATGCAGACGTCAGAAAGGTTTTCCTCGAAGAGGGCAAATTGCTTATTTTAAAAGGAAAAAACCCGTTCGGGAAATTGACTGGAAAATTCAGAAAGGACAGGAAGAGAGAAGTCAGAAAATTGGGGAATCCAATGTCATGAAATTGGTCTTTTTGTACCATGTTACCGAAAGAGGTGACAAGACATCCCATAATATAAATATTAAAAGCAGGAGGTGTCACGTGTCGACTGCGAATTGGTTGTTATTGTACATGTGCATGAGGACCCAGAAATCCCATGGGTGGGGCGATACTGTCTATAAAAGAATTTGCAAGTGCAAACATGTGATTTACTTTTTTTTTTTCCCTTTATTGGTGCTGAAAAATTGCACATGATTCATGGTCTAGCCCCACGAAAGGGAGAAGGATATGGAGCAACCGATGCCTTTCTTTGCAAGAGGGTATTCTTTTTCATCAATCATACATCTTAAATGAGATTTTTTCAATTCAAAATATAATAATTAATTAAAATGCACGTCATACAAGATAATACGAATGATTAAAAAAAGTCTATTCTTCATCTTTTTGCTTCTTTATGAAGATACATAATGCTCTCAGCATTCCATTTTACCTACTACAATACATGACAAGACATAAATATTATGTCATTCGAACATTTTTCTTTTCAAGCATTTCATAGCAAATCTTCATTTTGATTCGTTTCGCTATTTTGGTTATAATTTTTTAGATACGAACACGAGGCTGTCCATATATATATTAGGACGTCAATACATCCCGACAAGATCTAGAAGGGAGCTCGTACTCAAATTCACCCAATACGTTTCATCAAACTTATGACTACCCCAAAACTCTTCTATTGAGATTTGAGTCAAACGTCATCGGTTGCTCCTTTGACTTTACACATCCAAATGTAGGACTTCTTTCTTTTGCAACGTGTCGAGTACATGATCACAATAATAAATGCCTTGCTTCTCCCTTTGTTAAAGAAGTCTTCTCAACTCACGCCCAAAGGACTTGGATCTTTCTTGGGCCTCCAAAGGCCCATGACAATGTATACAATGAGACCTGGTCAAGCAACAAGCCTCTTCTTTATTAACACACCTTGAAGGGCTTGTGACTCATGGAAAACGAACCGTTTATCAATGACTTAAATTGTCGATGCATCAAGAGAAGCATCGCACAAAGTAGAGGATTTTGTTCCCCCAAAAAGGCGTCCTTTTGACAAGGTGTTGTGTAACACATCTTTATGATTGTGATTTTTAGAAATAAAGCAACATAGATATTTGAAAGAACCATATGCAAGCCTAGGCACCAAGGACCTACTTTCAGGCACCAAGGTCTTGGGCCCAACTTCAATGGATCTGGGCGCGAGCACCAAGGACTCAAGCACAAGCACCAAGGTCTTAGGCCTAACCTCTATGGGCCAAGCCCATGACTCAAGGCAAAGGCACTGGGTTCCTAGGCCTTGACTCTATGGACCCAAGCTCGAGCATTAGGGACTTGGCCACAAGCATTGTGGTCCCAAGCACAGGTGCTATTATCTTAAGCGCAACGTCATGGAATCGAGGCCGGGCACTAGTGTTCTAGGCCCGACATCTTTAGACTCAGGTTTGGCCTCAATGGATCCTAGTGATCCCAACCCCGGCTCTAAACCTAAGTCCACTGCTAAGGACCCAAGAACAAGTGTTAGGGTTCTCATGCCCAAAAGTGGAGTTTTTTTTTTGGTCTAAATGCAGATATCTAAACATATTTTAAAAAATGTTTTCCAATTTTCAAAGTATTATTTTTCTAAATTTAAGTATGAGTCTCATTGATTTACTTTCCTAAACAATCTAAACATTGAAAAAAGAGTAATTTTTTTTTTACGAAATAAAAGGAGTGTGAATATGATGTGTTAAATCTAATTAGTTGTGCAAAATTGCTTATGTTGGACTTGGGCGATGGATCTGCTCGAACGGGGCGGCGACTTCACATCAACAAGTAATAAATGTCGAACGCACTTCATTCATATGGCATGAAATAAAAAAGTTTGTTCAAAATTGAAGAGGAGCACTAATAGGACAATAATGGTGCCGTCTAATGCGGAAACCGTGGTGCGCTCTCTCTGTTTTTTTTTTCCCCTCAATTTTTTGTTCATCGTATCAATTAGCATCACGAACTGCTTGTTAAAACATAATTGCATTTTTAAAGTGTCAATCACATTTATTGAAAGTTTATAATTTCGTTAGTCGTTCGCAAAGTGAATTATCCTCACATCTCCTCTTCTTCGACACCATTTCGTTTTGAACTTGAAAATTTGTTAGGAAAAAAGATTTTTGGGCATTCAAATCATGGATGATTCAAGTGAAATAGTGGTTTTCTTTTTTTCAAGTTTTGATCGATTATCCTTTTTTTTTTTCGTTTCTTTATTAATGTTTATATTAGGATGTCTTTTGTTTCAGGAAATTTTCTTTTTTATGATAATGGAAAATGTTTTACGGATTTCAGATTAGATAATTCATTTTGCTAATTTTACCTATTTTCTTTTGACTGTAAATAGATTTTTCTTGATTAACTATTTTCAGCAAGTCAAACTCGTAAAAGTTCAAAAACTAATTCACGGAAACTTTTTTCACTTAAACAAAGACACCCTAAAGCCATTTGAATAGGAGAGATCAATCTTTAACAACTCCCAAAAAAGCAACCAAAAGTCTTTTTCTCTCCATTGTCTTCCTCAACCTTCAACTATGGGAGGGTTTGAGCTAGTCTCACCCACCCCTCCATCTGTTATTAATTTTATTGGAGCATTCTTGTTTTTTTTCTTCTTTTTACTTTCCTTTTGATCTTGCTATGGGAGCTCTTTTCTCATGGTCTATTACTAAATTTGAGAGTTTGAACTCTCCTAATTTAATTTTAGTCCTAGGAGTTCTTCACTACCGATTTAAATTTAGGAGTTTAATAATATTTTCGAGGATTTGATATCCCTTATATTTTGTAGTATTTTGGCCTTAATTATGCTTCCATTTACTTTGCTATGAAAGTTTATTTGCTTCTCATGTATCTTTTTGAACAATGAATACAATTTTCTTTTAATTAAAAAAATTATATAAACACACCCTTATTTTTAATTTGGTTGGTTAGTTCAAATGTGGATATCCCCACTAGCACCATACACATCAAGAGTTATTTCATATGCTAGCCATATCATGATGACATGTGTTGGGAATATCGGATCCCCGAAGACCGGATTCGACACTAAATCGAACCTCTAAAACGAATGCGGAAGATAAGCCCGGGAAAAACCATGTATCATCGATCCTAAAGCACACCATGGATTCGAGCGTACATTGTTAGCCACAGATTAAACACCAATGCCGAAGATTGAGGAAGAGAAACCGATCCCGTTCGATCCGATGACTTCGATTGGCCTTGAAGGGAAGATGGCGTCGCCATTTGCGCTCGTTTTTCTTTTAGAGGGAGAGAGGGAGAGTAACGTACGTACTAAATGCCAAAGGGTGCATTCTCCCTCTCTTTCCTCCTTTATATACGTCCCTCCAACAGAAAGGAACATACCCTTTCATCGTATCCCTCCATCCATGGGCCCTAATTTTGTGGGCCGGGCTTTTAGGCTCAACATGGGCGAACGGGCCTTAAGCCCATCACATAAAACCAACATCTCCCACTCGCACATGGTGGGCCGAATAGGATTCTCTTTACCTCTCTTCAACATTCATACCGGTGAATAATCCGTACGACCAGCATACTTTGAGAGCTCGTTGCTATACATCTGTTAGGAATATATAGCAGCTCATAATAGGCATCACATCCTAAGTAGATTTAGTATAGATCGATCGATCACATTTAGATCGATCGATCACATTTATATCTCTCTTGATCTTTTTCAAATAATGATATATATTGTACTCACAATTATGATTATCCCAAAGACAGTCATAATTGGTTAACCGGTGAATACAAAACTATAATGTGATTCTCCAAATTCGATCTTCCTCTTTCCTTCAAACTCTCAATTTTAGTTTAGTTTGCTTTTCTAGAAATGCCCCATTAGATTGAATCATCTCATGACCATTGGCAACATCCTAAGATAACAAATACTAAATAGAAATCTTGAGAATAATTAAGAGTCATGAGGGCACTCAAACTGAGGAACTCTATTCCTCAAGAGTCTCACACGGCATAAAAGTTGAGATCAAACTTTTTGTCACTCTTATTGGTCGTCTCATGCATACATAGTATGAAATACATATTACGGTATTAACTCCTTTCCCATGGAGCGTATGTTTACACCTTTCAATACCGTACAGATGATAATTAAGACACACCCAATGTCTAACTTAAGTTCACGTATCTACTTATTCACAAAATTCATCAGAACTCACATCTGGCATCATAGACAGATAAAGTAAAATATGTGGGGTATTTTACTTTCGAACATAGTAAGTATTATGTCCTCATTTTAATACCCAGTTAAGGCGACATATGTGTTTTAAGCTTGAGCTCTCGATTATCACCTAGATAATAAGCTTAAAAACATGTCATCTCTATTTATCACACAGTAAATAGAGGCGATTACCCGTGTGAGTGGGCTAATCTTATATCTGTCCGACATACTTTCTCAAAATAATGCACTGAGCATTAATATGCATAAAGATCAAATAAAGATTCATAGGCATTAATGATGAAAAAACACAAATTCATCAAATGTGAACACTTAGGAAAATTACAATATTCAGTACATCAGCCTCTACGCAGTCCTAGAGATTTCATATGGCCACAAAATAAATCTCTAGGTATTGGCTTTGTTATAGGATCTGCTACCATTCTATGCGTAGTATGTACTCTAAGTTCACATCTTTTCGTACAACCATATCCTTGACAAAATTATACTTGGTATCTATGTGTTTGGTCTTGCCATGATATTTTGGATCTTTGGTGTACACTTTTGCTGCTTGGCTATCATAGTTAACCAACAATTAATCTGCAGCACTTCCAATAACACCTATGTCATGCCCCGATCCTCAGGCACGCACACATCCGTCTCACTTGGTCGATTTTATAATGCGATATCCCAGGACAATGTATCGCCGACCCTTTTATTTCTTTAAGAACATGCGGAAGCAGTTAAAATCCCCAGACAATAAAACAATGGGATAGAAAAGTAGGGCCATATTTTTCATATTGAAATTTATAACCAAACTTTCATACAAAATACAAACCAGAGAACTTCATAACTATTCACATCAATTGGAGATCTCAAAAGAAGATAGAATCTCAATCAACCCGGCCGTACTCAAGGCCCCTCTCTGGAATATCTTCTTCTTCCAACAATTCTTCTCCTTAGACCTCACTTCCGAGTTCTCCCACTCAGATTCCTCCTTCTCAGCTTCTCATCGGGGTCCTGAAATGTTTTTCCCCAAACTGGGATGAGACTACGTCTGCGAGTTCTACCCCACTAAGCCCGATTAGTAAACCATTATACTATAGGCTGCCTATACACGCATAGGGCGAAGACGTACCTTGGCCTCATATCCCACCCGCAAGTCGTACAATTTATAATAGGCACCCAAGCAATCATATCACTGATCGAAGCATCGATCAAATCGACCTAGTCGATTAAATGCCAACAAGACCAGTCACGGTCATTTCAAATCAGTCAATCAATTCACGACGTCAAATCAAAGCAATGATCAGTCGACCTAGTCGATTACATATCAGCTTGACCATTTCTCGGTCATTCAAGCTATTACTATACAGTCTCAATTGATAAAACCAATTACCGAGCCACGTGCATTCTTCGAGGTAATGCATTAAGTTACCGAGCCCACGTGCCCTTTAAAATGCCATTTTGAATCAGCGAGTCCACGTGCATTCTCCTAGGCGATGCATCAAGTCACCGAGCCCACGTGTCTCTTCAAGATGCTAAATGTACTCATTGGGACCACGTGCATTCTCCGAGGTAATGCATCAAATTACCGAGCCCACGTGTCCTTTTAGATGGCAAATGTATTCATTGGGACCACGTGCATTCTCCGAGGTAATGCATCAATTTACCGAGCCCACGCGTCCTTTTAGATGCCAAATGTACTCATTGGGACCACGTGCATTCTCCGAGGTAATGCATCAATTTACCAAGCCCACGTGTCCTTTTAGATGCCAAATGTACTCATTGGGACTACGTGCATTCTCCGAGATAATGCATCAAATTACCGAGCCCACGTGTCCTTTTAGATGCCAAATGTATTTATTGGCACCACGTGCATTCTCCGAGGTAATGCATCAAATTACTGAGCCCATGTGTCCTTTTAGATGCCAAATGTATTTATTGGGACCACGTGCATTCTCGAGGTAATGCATCAAATTACCGAGCCCACGTGTCCTTTTAAATGCCAAACTTAATCACCGAGCCACATGCATTCTCCAAGGCGACATACTTCGTCACCGAGCCATGTGCATTCTCCGAGGTGATATATCTAATCATCAAGCCCCGTGCCTTTCATGATGATTCATGCCATTTCTAAAGTAATTATCCATAATTAAATCAAGTTAGTACAATTTAAAGCTTAATTAAATAAACGGACTGCGCCACGACGATCAGCACGAGATTTTGGTCGTCGGCCATCTCAAACTTAATTTCCGAAAACTAGATAATTAATTAATTAATTTCGAAAATTAATTATTAAATATTAAAAACTCCGTTTAGCTCAAAATAAGGTCCAATTAAATAAACAAACTTCACCACGGTCATCAGCATAATTTTCTGGTCACGGGCCATCCCAGTTGAATTTTCATGAAATAATAAATAATTAATTAATTTCAAAAATTAAATAATTAATATTAAAAATTCAATTTAGCTCAAAATAAAGCCCGATTAAATAAACGGACTTCACCACAGTCATCCGCATAATATTCCGGTTCCTGACCATCTCCCTTGAATTTTCGGAAAATAAATAATTATTTAATTTAATTCCGAAAATTAATATTTAAATGCCCAAAAATCTCACTTAGGCCCGAATCGCCAAATTGAAGCCCGATTAGGAGTTGGAAAATTCCCGAGATGCTTCCAATAAATAGTAGACCACGTCTACTTGTTAATTGCGCAATCAATTTATCTAAATCGCATCACAATTGACTAATAATTGCTAATTAATTCTAATCTAACAACCTAAACATAATTAATTAAAACTAAATCAAACTAAAGCATAATTAGCCAACTAATCCAAGATTAGTGAGATTACTCACCAAATCGCGCGCAAATCGGATCAATCCGACGGGGGCGACGCGAGGAACAATTCTTCCCAAAGCACGGCTTGGGTTCGGGGCCCGGAAACGGCCCAAACGAGCCTTGAACAAGGCTGGAAACCCATTTTTCTAGCCACTGTTCTTGGCTGGACGAAGCTTGTCCGGCAGCTAAGGCGGCGAGGGGAGGCCGGCGGAGAACGAGGGGAACGCCAGGGAGGTCCGGCGGGGCTGGGCGATGGCCGGAGGTGGCCGGACAAGGGCGGAACAGGGCTGGGTCGCGGCTGGATAGCGCGGGGAAGGCGCTGCAGCGAGTGACGGACGGCGGGACGGCGGGCGCACGAGCGAGCATCGCGGGTGCAGGCGGCGGGACGGGTGGCGACGGTGCAACGACGGCGAGCTACGGCTTCTCGGGTTTGGGTTTCTTTGGTTCGCACGCGAAGAAAGAAGGAGAAGAAGAAGCTGGTTCGGTCACGAGGGAGAAGAGATAAGATAGAGAAGAAGAGATAAGAGAGAAAAGAGAGAGAGAGGATAGGTTTGATTAGTTAAATGGGGAAGAGAAAGCAAAGTAGG
The DNA here is from genome assembly GCA_017140325.1 of Eucalyptus leucophloia subsp. euroa. NCBI lineage: Eukaryota > Viridiplantae > Streptophyta > Magnoliopsida > Myrtales > Myrtaceae > Eucalyptus > Eucalyptus leucophloia. The sequence goes on along the minus strand of CM029472.1, from coordinate 17,527,485 downwards.
AAACGGCAAGGGGGAAAAAGAGAGAGAGTCGGCGTGGGGAGGGGGATTCGCATGAGGGGGAGGGGAGAGGAGAGAGAGAGAAAAAAGAAAGAAAAAGAAAGAAAAGAAAAGAGAGAGAGAGAGAGAAAAAGGAAAAATAAAATACATAATGCCTTTATGTACATTTCCTTTTCTCTTTTCCTTTTCCTTTCTATTTTCTTTTGGTCTTCAATTTTTCCTCCGATAATTTCTTTATTGAAATTTCGGACCCGTCAATAAATTGACGAGCGATGAGACAGGATTCTATTTATCCAGTCAAATTAAAACCCGAAAATGTGGATGTCACAACCTAAATGATCCAATAATCTCTTAAGCCAAATATCTTCTTATACTGCTGCTGATAATGCCACGAACTCAGTTTCCATCGTGGACAAGGTTATATACTTTAATTTCTTACTGCTTCAACATATGGTGCTATTATTCGGTAAGAAAACAAACCTAGAGGTAGATTTTCTTTCATCTAAATATCCTCCCCAATCAGTATCTAAATAGCCTTAGAGTCACAGATCCTTTCCTTAATAACTCAGCGTATAATCAGTAGTCCCCTTTAGATACCTCAGTATTCTTTTAACGGCTTTCCAATGTGTTGGACCTAGATTGGATTGGTATCTACTCACCATTCCAACTGCATAATATATACTAGGTCTTGTACACATCATAGCATACATCAAGTTTCCAATAGCACTAGCATAAGGAACATGTTTCATTTGTTCATTCTCTTGTGGAGTCCTTGAACACAGTTTATGGCTCAATTCTTCATCTTTTGCAATAGGAGTATCTATGGGTTTACAATCTTGCATACAAAATCATTCAAAAACATTATTTATAAATGTTTCTTGTGAAAGATATAACGATATCTTCGAACGATCTCTTGAAATCTTAACTCCAAGAATGTATGCAGCCTTACTCATATCTTTCATCTCAAAGTTGGAAGATAACCAATTCTTAACAGTATTAACAAGCTCTATATTGCTTCCGGCAATCAGTGTATCATCAACATATAATGATATGATCACAAATTGATCCTTAGATCTTTTGATATATACACAATGATCCTCATCTATCATTGTAAAGTCATACGCCATTATGGCATTATAAAAATGTATATACCATTGTCTCGATGACTGCTTAAGGCCGTATATCGACCTTAAAAGTCGACATACCTTTTCTTCTTGGCCTTTCACTATGAAACTAGCATGTTGTTCCATATATATTTTTTCCTCTAATTCTTCATTGAGGAAAGCAGTCTTTACATCCATTTGATGTAACTTAAGATCCATACTAGCCACTATTGCCAGAATAATGCGAATCGAGATAAATTTCACTATAGGAGAAAATGTTTCTTCATAATCAATTCCTTTCTGTTGATTATACCCATTCGCCACAAGGCGAGCCTTATGCCTTTTTATATAGCCATCAGCCTTTTGCTTTATTTTGAAAACCCACTTGTTCCCAATAGCTTTGTGTCCTTTTTGAAAATCAATCAATTCCCTAACATGGTTTGACTTCATTGACTCCATTTCCTCTTCCATTACATGAATCCATTTTTCCTTACTATGGCAACTTAGAGCCTCATTAATATTTCTTGGCTTATTCTCATCTTGCGGAGCAATCATAAAAGTTTCCCCTTTAATGTCAAAATGTTGAAGGGGAATACTTTGGCGACTTGTTTGCCGTATGGAGAATTGTACACTTAGCACATCATTCCCCCATTATGCTCCCATTAGGATTAGATAATGATGACGTCGTCTCATCATATGGTTACAATTGAGAATGAGTTAAATTCAATTCATCACTTCTCATATTACTCCCACTTGGACGAACTCCACTAATATCATTATCTTGATTCAATGTTACAAATAGGGAGTAATCTTCTCCTATTTCGCCTCTTCTTAGGAAATTCATCCACTAAGAATGTGACATCCCGTGATTCAAATTCAGTTATACTCCCACTATCCTGCTCACCTATGAACACATACCCTTTCGAGTGGTCGGAGTATCTCATTAAAATACTCTTCTTTCCTTTGGGACCCAATTTCCTAAACTTGTAAGAGGACTCATGAGTATAGACAGCACAGTCCCATGGCTTAAGAAAATTTAAGTCCGATTTTCTACCTGTCCATAACTCATATGGAGTGGAAGTAACTAATTTGGAAGGCACCCAGTTAAGTATATAAGCAACAGTTAACAACGCATCACTTCAAAAAGTGATAGGTAAGTTAGCATGTGCCATCATAGACCTAACCATTTCTAGTAGGGTTCTCTTTCTTCTCTCTGTAACACCATTTTGTTGAGAAGTATATGAAACAGACAATTGTCTTTCTATTCCTTTTTCATCACATAATTTTCTAAACTCATCAAATAAATATTTTCGACCTCGATCGGATCTTAATACTTTTATTTTCTTGTCTAATTGATTTTCTACCAAATTCATAAACCTTTTGAAACAACATAATGCTCCAGATTTATGAGAAATCAAATAGACATATCCGAATCAAGTATAATCATCTATCAAAAGTGATGAAATAAACAACCCCATGCCTTCCTCTCACATTCATTGGACCATAGACATCCGAATGGATTAAATACAGAGGAAATTCAGCTCTTTTACCTTTTTCAAATGATTTTCTTATTGTTTTCCCTACTAAACAATGCTCACATATGGGCAAATCGACTTTTTTAATATTACCCAATAAGCCCTCTTTGGCTAGTCTATTCATATGTTGTTGGGCAATATGACCAAGTCTAGCATGCCACATAATCACATTATTGTCATATAAAGTAGAAGATGTGAAACAAGGGAATAACAAATATTGACATCACCACAATCAACATCTAGTACAATAAAACCATCCAGAAAGTGACCACAACCATAATAGTTTGTATCCAAATACAAATCTACATTTCTATTATGGAAGTTCATATTAAAACCAAGCTTGACCAACACCAAAAACAGACACTAAATTTCGACAAATCTCCGAAGCATATAGAACATCATGTGGGAACAAAATGCGTCCACCACGCATGTTCAATTGGCAGGTGCCAATCCCTTTAACTTCAGCTTTGAAGTTGTTTCCCACATAGATCCACTTAGTTTTAGTTGGTACTGGTCGAAATTCCACGAAGAATTCTCTGTCCTTCGCTACATGGTCTGTCACTCCTGAATCTATATTTCACAAAGGATTAGATTCAGCCAATGATACAGAACTTGACACATAAGCAAAGTTCTAAAATGTACAAGAGGTGTATATCTTCTTTGGCTCACGACAGTCGCGAGAATAGTGACCCTTCTTGTCACAATTGTAACACCTCACCCTAGACATTTTCTTCATTTGAGGACATTTTCCTCTCTTGTGTTGGTTAACTCTTGATTTCTTGCAATAAGGACTTGATCTTTTGCATTTCCACATATTGAATGAATCAATACACTTGCGCTTAGAGCTCAAAGCCCTTTCTGAGCTAGAACCAGCATTGAAAATATTTATTTTCGTCTCAAATGGCGTTAGGCGGTCCTCAGCTAGCTCGAGGTGGCGCATGGCATCCTCAAGATCTTCTATAACATCGTCAAGAGCTTTAAGTGCTTCTTGCTTTTCCAGCACATATTGAATCTTCATATTCGATATTTCACAATCGTTGCTGTTCATATCAGCAATTACGTTCTTAGTTGCTAAAAACATCGATCTGAACACATCAGACATACATGCACGAATAATTAATGCCTATCATTTATGCATCCCTATTTGTACAGACCCATCATATTAATGAATAATTTCAAGTAAGGTTTCAGAATCAAAATGTCACTATGTTTCCAATCATCCTCCAAAAATCCTAACTCAAAATTATTATTAATATAATTGTCTTGTGCAAAATAAATTCTATGAAGTTACAAAAACTTCTATGAACGACCCACAACAGTCAACAATAACAGAAAGCAAATAAAATCTAACATCTAATAGAATAACAATGCTTTCACATAATATAACTATGCATTATACTAAGCAATATATACAGAGAAAAATATCAACATAGAAAGAGATATTTACATCCATAAAACACCTCATAATTAATCTAAGGAATAAATAGGGAATGTCCCTTCTAATCTATCAGTCAAAACATCTGAGAAAATTGAAGGCACATTTGCCAACCATAGAAAAACTTTTGGAGAGCATTCATGTCGCCACCAAGGCGCATTTACTCTACGCCATGTGGCGCTCAATCTAAGGATTGAAGTTTTGGCCAACTCAATCCTACAGTACTCTCTTACAAAAGCTTCCACTAGCCTCCTATAACCCGGGACCACTTTGACCTTCTATAGCCGATCTAACATTGCTTGCCATTTAGGTGGAAGAGTGATCATCAAAGCCGGCACCTTCTCAAAATCCGGCATAAGATAACCATTCCAGATGATTTCTTGTATCATCTGATTGACCCTAACCACATGTGATACTAAATTACGGTCATGCCACCGATAATTAGCTAAATCTGACATCAGCTTTTTAAGTCTTGTATTTCCCTCGTCCGTTCTTGGGATTGCAGGTATCCGTGCATAACGCATCATAGTTCCTACAACAAATGTGGAACTAAAAATGGATTACTCATAATCCATAATTTACATAAGGGAAAGTACATAATTTTCCAAAATTCATGCAAAAAATGCATAATAAATAATGGATTACATATAACCCACATAGACATAAATGAAAATGGAACAAATTCCTCTTCTTCTTCTTTTTTTTTTTGGGTCAACAGTTGTTGGTCAACGGTCAACGGTCAACGGTCGGTCAACAATCAACGGGTCAACAGGCGGCAGGTCATCGGACTGGTTGGACCGATCGAACCGGATGGACCGGTCGGGCCGACGGGCCGGTTGAGTCGGGTCGGACGGATGGACCAGCACGCGTGATGTCGGCCGGCATGTGCGCGGCACGCGCCAAGCTCCCACGCGGGTTGGGTCGGGTTGCCGATCATGTCGGTCGGCCGGTGGCCGGCACCCAACGGTCGTCGGCGATGATGTCATTGATGACATCATCTCGGCGTTATCGTGACGTCACGGTGACGTCAGCACGCGCCTGTTCACCGCCCGGCGCGTGCCGGTCCGTCGGCCGCCGTCGTGCATGTGCCCGTTTGCCACCGACGCATGTGGCGCACGCGCTGGCCGAGCTAGCGCTTCGGGCGCATCGAGCCCACACGCAGCGGCTTCTGGCCACGCGTGTGGGCGTGTCCGGCGTCGCCTGGCGGCGCACGACATGTCGACGGACTCGTCTCGACGATCTCTTTCACCCTATGCTTTCAGAAATTGATTTCGACTTATAGAACTCGAAAAAATGGATGAACAATGCTCAGGTGTCGGGATTTCTCGCCCCAATCCGTGTCGGCCGATTATTTTCACAAAAAATCAATCAAAAAAATCAAAGGGATCGGGAAAACATGAACTAGGGTTCTGATACCAACGTTGGGAATATCGGATCCCGAAAACCGAATTCGATACTAAATCGAACCCCTAAAACGAATGCGAAAGATAAGCCCGGGAAAAATCATGTATCACCGATCCTAAAGCACACCACGGATTCGAGCGTACCTTGTTAGCCACAAATTAAACACCAATGCCGAAGATTGAGGAAGAGAAACTGATCCCGTTCGATCCGATGACTTCGATTGGCCTTGAAGGGAGGATGGCATCGCCGTTTGTGCTCGTTTTTCTTTTGGAGGGAGAGAGGGAGAGGAACGTACGTACTAAATGCCAAAGGGTGCGTTCTCCCTCTCTTTCCTCCTTTATATACGCCAACAGAAAGGAACGTACCCTTTCATCATATCCCTCCATCCATGGGCCCTAATTTTGTGGGCCGGGCTTTTAAGCCCAACATGAGCGAACGAGCTTTAAGCCCATCACATAAAACCAACAACATGTCAATAAGTACATTGGCTAAAAATTGAGAGCTATAAATTGAAGGACAAAAATTGATTAAGATGCATAACTTACTTAAATAGTGATCGAATCGTTGCACCACATCGACCACGGCAGCCACACGTGCGATTCTTTCTCGCCCTCGTCGATTTTTGGACAGATAATCATTTCTGTAATTAACTTGTCAGACCAAACATTTTTCTTTCATTAACTTTTCGAGCCACGCCATCACGTGGCGTTTTTTTTTTTATTCCCTTCTGTGACCAAATGGTCGACCTTACACAAGCTCTTGGCTCGATCTCGATTTGAAAAAAATAAAAAAAAAAAAATCAGCACGAGATAAACACACCGTCGAACAACTAATTGTACCACGAGTGTCAGATTTGTGCGCCATGAGCGCTACAGTCCTCTAATAATTAAATGTGCATTTACTTTAATTATGTTTATGCACGTAACTTTTGCTTTAATTAGTTCAGAGCAATGCAAAAATTCCTGTAAACTAAAATGGACTTATATGCGCCAAACTCTTGTTCCGTACGATAGTGATATGATATCCACATTAGCATCATCAACCCTTTTTAATAAGATCAAAATTTGATTCATAAAAATCTCCAACACATGTAACATACCTCTCTCTTATTCCCTCTTATTTTTTTATTTTTTATTTTTGATATCAAGAATCTGTCTTGGCACACTTTATGGGTGCTCACGGCTCCCATCGGACACCAGCCAGCGAAGACCAGCAACTATACCTCGAGGGACTCTGATTCTTGCTTCTCTCCATCTCACGAACGCACTCACAACACACATCAATCAATGTTTGCGCTCCGGTCGAACACGTATTCATTTATCGTGTACATAGATCGGACGAGACCTGTCAGGACTTCTCTGAAACACAAGGGCCTCCTCTCCAACCCATCAGGGACACCCTGGCGCTTTGATGGAATACAGAAACATGTGCCGGGCTCCAAGCAGAGCTTTCGAGACCCAATAGGACATCGGTCTTTCTAAATTAATGTCTCGATTTTTGAATTTGGACAAATCGGATTTATTGATAAAGATTTTCCAAGCCAAGAAGAAATTTCGTCGGTCTCTTAAGGATTACAAAATAAAAGGGAGATACGAAATTTTCTTTACCTGCGTTTGTCGTTCACGGTGGAGCCCACGCTATGGGCTTTCTTCATTTAGCCGAAGCCTACGAGAGAAAGGAGTCTGCGAAGCCCTGCACGTGAAGACTCAAAGCAAAAGAAAAGTGGGGCCCAAGGTCAAACTGTTGGCCTTGGGCCCACACACGCATGTATAAAACCGATGTCTCCAGGAGGGGTTCCTTCTTCTGGTCGTCGCTGCAGCTTTACGAAAACCTACGAAGCGCACGTCCACGATCCGCGAGGACTCCGAAGCCGCAAGTCCTTGAAGCCGTGTGCGTTATACATAGAGTTTTGTCGCACGGTAATTTTGTGTAATGAATTTATACCCAAGTAAGTTATTATTATTTTTTTTTGGTTACTCAGGAAATCCCGAAAGCCAACAGTCGGCGGGAAAAACCTGGGGCTAACGCAAGCTAGCCACCACATTCACGCCAGCGGGTAAGTCACCACGCAGAGCTTCAGCCCTCCTGCTTCGCAGGGGCTTCGAAACTGGGACCTCTGCGATGGAGTCCAGCAGCCCTACTATCCACGCTGCCATGATGGGTGGTCAAGTAAGTTATTATTTATACACTTAGAGTTTTGAATTAAATCTAGGTGTAAGAAACACTTGAGCGATTGAGTGATTATAAATTCTAATTTTTCGGTTTTAGTGGATTATTCGTGGACGTAGGTATTGATATTCGGATCGAATCACGTAAATTTCTAATGTCCTGATTTTCTCATTTATTTCTCTAGTGATTTCGCATTGACGTAAATTACAAGATTCTGCCATTTCCGCGTATTATATCCCAACAGGTCTGATATACAAGGCGGGGCATATTTACGTTTGCCGCATACACAGACGTGACGAAACCTTGGAGGACACATCTGGAACACGAGCGCCTCCTCCAATCAGACAATCCGAGATATTCTGGCGCTTTCACGGAATGCAGAAACATTTGCCGTGCGTGTAAAGCTTATGAGGCCCAATAGGACACTACTCTTATACACAGAGCGGGGCATGTTTACATTTACCGTGTACATAGACGAGACGAAATCTTGGAGGACTCATCTCAGGAACACAAGCAACTCCTCCTTCTGCAGCTTGTAAGACAACAAGACCTTAAAGAAAGGGAGTTTGGAAAATTTATAAATAATAATTATAATAAATGAGAGATGAGAGATACTTACTAGATGCAATCACCAATAAAATGACCGATGCACTAGGCTTGTCTTGATCCTTCTCCATTTCCAAGTATGACAGCTTGATTGTTTGAGGTATGATTGTGTTTAGAGTTTTTTAGGTAACCGTGGGAGACAAGTGTCGAGTGTCCCCTTGAAGCGGGTTTATATGGATGATTAGATTATGATATTTTTTGAGTTAAGAGTAAATGTAAGATTCGAAATTGAATGAATAGTAATTAGGGCCATGCTAAGATAACGGTGCATTTCGGGCCACCAACATTCTTTTCCAAATGATGGGCAACCGGCAATAATTAATATTGTAATTAACTTTTTATCATATACTAACTTACTATTGCAAACATTTTTTACTAGTTTCATATAAACTACAAATAACATATTTTGATCGCCACCTAGACTAAGGACTCTTTACCAGTGAACTAAAGAAAATTATGGAGTTGTTTCAATATGAAGAAAATTACATCCACAGTTACTTCATATTAAATTTTGGTTAATTTTGTAAAAAAATTGAGGCATTTGAAAATTGATAATTTAGTCCCTAAATCTTTTGCAATTATATGAATTTTTGTCTTCGACACATGGTTGCATCAAATAGAGAACACTATCTTGCACACGATCGAACCAAGTCACTCATCATATAATCCATAATTTATTTGACAGCCCTAAAAGTAAAAATAAATCATACTCCTGTTGCATGTCTAAAATTAATTTACCACCACATATTTGCGATATGATTGACATAGATAATTAGAAAACCTAATAAAAGAAAATAGCCTTCAATACTTGCAATAGGAAAAATCGTAGTTCTGGCAGGTGAACTGAATTAACCAAAATTGTTTGTATAAACTTGGTTTTGTGACTGTTTTTCAATAATTTTTATGCTTAATAAGTTCTATTAAAATTAGATTTGTTGTAAAAATAGTTCAATGTAGTGAAAACCAAAGGATTACTAGCTTGAATTTTTAAACTCGTATAAAAGGAAAAATAGTAATGAAAGTATGATTCTTTAAAATGTGATTGAAGATTGGTGTAAACAAAATAAAAGATAAATCACCTTAAACTGCAAACTGCAATAGAAGAATTAAAACAACCATCATCTCATATTTGTGATTATTTGAATTTTAGTCAATAATAATTCTAGGTTTTTTTTTTTTTCCCTTCAAACTCATTTTTGGCAAAATTTTGTATTTATGGGATTCAATTTCCAACGAGTGGGATTTTCATTTCCCAAGGAAAACGGCCAAAACTCATCCGATTTCCTTGGGAAATCATGGGTCGCTGAAGAGTAACGGTGTAGTTAGCTAAGCATTTTCCTATTAATTAACTTGCTTATATTCATATTCAGCTACTGTATAATTATTGGATTTTTTTTTTGTTACATTTATTTCACGGGTCTCGATTGAAATGCACACTTGCTTTACCAGGTAAGACAATAAGCAATCATGGTATGCAATTGGATAATTCGAAATTCTCCTACCATAATATAAGAAAAGATACCTAAAATGTATATATTCCCCAGTTAGATAAATGCTCTTTTTTTTTTCCTCTATAATATCATTTTTTAACCCGATTAAAATATGCAAAAATTCAATAATACCGCACAAAATGCAAAGTGTGAACATTAGAAAATCCAACTCATTGGGTTTTAGGCTTGTTCTCTTCAATGGCTGCTTAGTTTGCGTGACTCGCCAAGGAAGTTGATTCGGATTTTTTAGAGTCTATAATTATCATAAAGCAAACTCTTGAATTTGGCATCTAATCCAAATATTATAAAAAAAAATCCACCTCACGTTGGCCATGCTACGTAGGATGGACAATGTCCACGTTAGCGATTTCCAATCAAAATTAGTTAAATTGACTCAATTGATAAAATGTAAAAAAGGTTTAAAACTAAATTAATACAATTAAAATGCTTAAAACTAAATAAATTTATGACTTTTTTTGATACTTTTCCCTTTTTTGTTCATTTTGATCGGTGTTGACACCTAAATTTTAGCGACCCGTTTAATTATCGCATTAAAAAATTAGGGATTAATTTTAACCCCTAAAAAATATTAGTTAATTAATTAATTGCATAGCATATAGTTTTAGGTGCATTTATTTTAATTTGCATTTACATTGGGCGGTGACAAATGGGTTCAAATTTATGGTTCTGAATATTAATTTGGTGGATTGGACTAAGCCTTGAAGGAAGTAAATCGCCCAAGTCCGTATCCCGAAAAGATTTTACAGATTGATTCGTGCGAAATTTCAAATTTTAGAAGAATCCTCTTGCAATCCTAAAGCAAATATTGCATTTGGAAAAAAGGAATTTTTGTGGATACGGATTTGGAAAAATTAAAACCCTAACCGTGGCCTATAAATAGATTAAATGCGTAGGGTCTGAGGAGGAGGCCACAGATATTGATACATACGGCCACATTGAGGGTTTTCTTCATCTCGATTGCTCGGCAAAAAGAAGCGGAAGCCAAAAAGAGAAAAATTCCCCTTCGTTTTTAGGGTCTTGCTTTTGCTGAAAAAGTAAAAAAAGTGCAGCAAGAACAGTGACAAGGGAGAGAGAGAGACGTGCGGCAGACCAGGAAAAAGGAAAAAAAAAAAAGAAGAGAAAAGAGGGTCTTCTTCTTCCTCGCCTTCCTCGCGCAGCAGCTTCGTCCCTGCAACTGTCCGGACTTCACCTTCACCTGAACGACCAGCAGCTCGCAGACGCCACCGCCGCACGACCCAGCGCCCCTGCTCGCATCACCGCTCCAGATCTGAAGCCTGAGCCACCATACGGCCGTCCGATGCCCCGGCGTCCCCTGTAGCCCGCACCTCTGCGCCGGTCCGTGACCAGTCGCTGCTGCAGATCCGGTGATCCTGCCGCAAAAACCAGCAAGCTCACGCGCACGTCGCAGCCTTCCTGGTGAGATCATCTTGTCCTGTAGCCACGGCGTGGAGTCAAGACGAGACGTTGTCCAGGTGCATCTAGAAGTCTCCAGCTCTCAGCTCGTCGTTGAGTAGCAGACCATCAAAGATCGTGGGTTGTTTTGGCTTTTGGTCAAAACGGTGAAATTTGGCTTTTATTGTATGGTGAATGTTGAAGAATTGCTCGTCAACTTTTGAAGAAGAAGCATCAGAGGGATTGGAGACAAAGGATCGTGACTTCGGAATTCTCGGTGGAGATTATTTGTCGGCAAAGTCGCTCGAAAATTCAGCCACTGTCTCAAGCCAACGTGAGTCGTGGTGCCTTGCTGCCGTGCCATTCACCGCAGGCGCTCGTGACGAACTCCTCCAAGATAGCACTGCAAGCACACCGCGACTCACTCATCGCCGATCCATTGTTGATCCTCCATGAGGCCAGGCCGCTGATTCCCTCCAACTACGTAACGACGAACGGCACCCGTACCAACCAATAGCCTTGCGACAATCACACTGAGAAGCTACTGCTTCGGCTGCACTTGCGCCGAAATTCACAGGCCCGGCCACGCCTGCACTTGCGCCGTGTCCTGTTGCGGTTCTTGACGAAGTCGTTGTCCAAGTTTCATTATCCCTAATCGCAACATCCGACAAAGATTCAATACTGACTATCTCCTTTCTTGCTCGGGCTATCTCGGTAGTTTATAGATTTGTCTTTGCAGGCGTCCAGGTGGCTAGCTAGTTTTTTAAAGGTGGTCCTCAGTAGCTTCCAATACGTTCATATGGAGAAGGAACAAAAGAAGACCAAGCGAGAAGACATTTGGCCACCGTTCTTCTCCGGATTACTGGATGCGTGTCATCGATCATGCCCCGTTAAGCACCATGAACCATCATCGACCACGGTTTGCGATCCATCATCAAAGATCCATTTTGCCGGTTCCAATTTGGGAAGCTTATTTGTACAATAATTTGAATTAGGTAATTATCTCGTTTGCCCTCAATTTGAATATTCTACGATTCAACTTGATTGAGAATATTGCATGATTCCTAAATTTGAGTGATAAGTGCACCCTAATTAGGATTTGTTGCCTAATTCGCAACCGCGCTTAAGTTTTTTTTTTTTATTTCATCTATAAGGCTTTAGATGAAATAATTAATCGAGTAGGAGTAAAATTAATATTTTGATCTTTAAGGCTTAAGATTAGGGGTGTGCAACCGGACCGGGTTTACCCGGTTCCCGGTCCGGCCCACCCGGAAAACAGGGTCGGGAACCGGTTCCGGTTGAAACCGGTCCGGGAACCGGTTCCCAAAATTCAGACCCTGTTTGAACCGGTCCGGGAATCGGTTCCAAGGGATTACCCACCCGGGAACCGGATCGACCGGACCGGTTTGGGAACCGGTTTGAGAACCGGTTTTTAAGGCAGCCCCAAATAAAAACCCTAATTCGTTTCTATCTTCTTTGCCTCTCACACGGTCACGACTCACACCTGCAGACTTGCTTTTCCTTCGTCGCGCCATCGCCAGATTCGTCAGTGAGAGAACGCCACCGCCGGAGCCGTCGTCGGGTTCGCCACCATCGCTATCGCGCACCCCCTCGACGTCGTCTGCACCTAGTTCCAAGGTCTCTCTCTCGGGTGCTTCCGGCTTGTGTCGAGTTTTTGGAGTTTGCTTTGGGCTGATACAGATTCGTTCGTGCACTCACGTAGCGAACGACGGTAGAGTCGTGTGCCTCCTGGCGTACAGGAACACTGCCTAGGCACTCTTCACCATTGCTCGCTCCGAGGTTCTCTCTCTCTCTCTCTCTCTCTCTGAGTTGAAAGTGCTTCCGTTGAAATGGGATTCTGGGTCATGTCGTGATTTGCGGAACAGATAAGAAATGGGGGAAGGGGAAGGACAATATAGACGACGAGGACATCACATTCCAACGCATGGTCGCCAAGGTTAGCCCCATCCATCTCCCACCCCACCCTATCTCCTGTCTCTTCTGAACTTGATCGAGCTCAGTTTCGTTTGGTGTGTGTGTTGTATGCCAGCTCCTGGCCTCCATAGTGCTTAGAACAGGTAGATGGTATCAATGGTTCAATAGTGCTTAGCTTTCTGGGTGGGATGATGTTCTAAGGATGTTAAGTAAAATATAGATGATGATGGGATTAAGTGAAAGAAAAGCGCCAGTGGACTTAGGTGTGCTGTGCCCGAGGAACTACGCATTGAGGTTCTGTCCTAGGCTAGGAACTTGGGTTCCTCTGTTCATGTGTTCTGGATTAAGTCGGGTCTGCAGAAATTTTAGGTGGTTGTCATTTTACGCTGATCATGCCTGTGGTATTGATGTAAGAATATGTGAATCGACTCTTGGTTTAACTTTGTTATATAGAAATATACCGGTTAGCGCAATTTACAGTTTGTCCACTGACTTGATAGATTGTAAAGACTGTTTTTTAGTTAGCGGGTCGGCCAGGAGTCTGTTTCGCCATATAATTTTACTTCAGTCCCGATCTCCATTAAGCATTTGCATTAGGATGGTTTTCTGATAACATGCCCGGGCAAGGATCTTAGCCTTTACTGGGTGGCTGATGCTAGCAGATGCAAGAGGTTGCTGGAGAACGTGGAGGTTACCTTCATGGATGAGGAGGTAGGCATAGTCATAGACAAACTTTCGCTGTGGTGCACCCAGCGAAGTGATGGGAAAGCTCTTTCCTGGGTTTTTTTACAGTTTTATATCTTTCCTTTTTTTTTTTTTCGTGCCTTTAGTTTCTAGAACCTTGTTTGGGCTTCATTGTGCAGCCCTGGACAATGATGATCTGCTATATCTCAGGGAACAAATGGAAGCTGAGGAGGATGCAGAATGCCTTCTACGCCACACTGAAAAACGAGCATTTGCCACTTTTAAAATATCCTTCAATGTTTGGGTTATCTTTTTGTTTTTGGGTGAAAGTTTTTAGATTGGTGAGGTCAATAATGTGAAGATGATGTTTTTTTTAAGGTTTTCATTACATTTGAAGGAGTGTACTTCACTGTCGATTTTGGCTAATAAGATTAGTCTAGGTTTTATGCAAATATGGTAATAGTGCAATGAAAATTTCCATACTTGTGCTCTTTGGGATCGGACTTTGTATGAGGCTTTCATGGGATATTGTGCATGATTCTACCTAGGTGTTCTGGGGTTTCTATGTTTTTGGGTCTTCTTGGCTGGCCAGTCATTGTGGTTTAATATCAAGGCAATGTAGCGGTGCGATCTCAGTTTCTTGTTATAGTTACAAAGGCGTATCTGCTGGAACAAAGTATACATATTGGGTTAATTGTTTCTTCCGGCATGCGCATTGAAAATTTTGTTTAGGATCTCTTTATTGTATTATTATGATTAAGTTGCCACCTAAGTGATCTTGATTGGGAGAACAGAGAACTGATGGTCAACTCTGTTGATGTTTGAAGCCTTGATTGGGATAGTTTTTTGACATTGATGCACGAATTCTTGGCTTTAAAATGTGTCAAAATGTTTCAGTCATTGTTCTGATAACTTATAGATGTAGAGGTCATTAAAAGAGGTAGAATGGAAGCCCTGTCACAGTGCTTTCATCGAGTTTTTTACTTAATTGAAGGACACAGAGCTGCGAGTTTAGCAGATTCATCTCCTGCATCTGTGCCTATGCCTCTTCGTGTCGAACCAAAACCAAAGATTGGGATCAGGTATTGTCTCTTTTCAGTGCACGTGCAAGGTTGGAATTTTTTAGGTTTTTTCCTCCTCTTAACAGTTCTAACTATCCATCTAACGCAGGCAGCAAGTTCTCCTCAAGAAAGTTGTGGAAATCAAGCCTAAGTGGCAAACGGTTCTAGCCCACCAAATGCGAATCAGGCAACCACCATATACAATAATCATGTGACTTCCGAATCGAAGGCTGACCAGGTGAAGAAGCATCCCACGCCAACAGAAGCAGAGGATAAAACTGAATTGAAAAATCTTGTAAAAAGCTTGCTGGGCATAGCATATGAAAGTTCAATGATCGAAGAATGAAGAGTGGATGCATATGTGTGGTTCTGCATGCTCAGTTTTGATGTTTACTCGAAGTAGGAAATGTAGTACAAGACAAAGAAACAGGTTCCAATATAAACAGGGTTAACCCTGTTCCCGGACCGGAAAAACAGGGTGGGTCGGGAACAGGGTCCAATGCCAACAGGGTCGAGTACAGGGTCCAAAAAAAGAGAACCGGTTATAACAGGGTCGGGTACATGGTCCAAGTCTAGACCCTACCCACCCTGGACCCGATCACCCCTACTTAAGATCAATTTATCGATTTTATTAGCGAGATATTATCCCTTAATCTGAATAATGTATGATACCTTTGGTGATTTTGAATAGTCTGTCTTGACTTGATTTATCTTGAGATATGTTTGAGTTAGAATATTGCATATTTTAGGGTTTACATGTTTAGAATAGGAATTTTATTTCAAATTTAAAAAAATTCAAAAAATCAATTTAGGTTGCTAGATTTTAAATTGAGTTGCATGTTTAATCATTTGGCAATTATAAATTTCGAAAATTAATAAAACAATAAAAAATCATCATACACTTGTCATGTAGAATTAGGGCATATTTTGCATGTCATTGCATATTAGGTTGAATTGCACTTAGTTTAATTTAGATAATTTTTTATTTATTTATTATAAGTTTAGGCATTTTTAGATGTATTGCATTTTAGGATTATTTAGGTTAAGATAATATTTTAGTTTAAATTAGGATATGGCTCAACATAATTCCTAATATAAACTAATTAGGATCTTAATCTAATTAGGTAATTTTCACATTTCACCTAATTTCAAATTTCATGAAAAATAAAAAATGCCATAGGTTGAATTAGTTTTATTTCCTAGGATAGATTGCATTCTTTTAGGAAAAAGAAAGAAAGGAAAGAAAAGGAAAATGTCACATTCACATCATTAGGATTAGATTCATTTAAATGCATGTCATGTGGTAGTTGTTGCTAGGCCCATTCAACTAGGAGTTATATGTCATTAGAGTTAGGTTATTTAGTTAATATTGCATCGCATATTGCATAATTTTCATTAAATAAGTGAAAACAAACAAAAAGAAATTGCGTGTTAATTAGAAACCATATCCAGGGTTGTTGATGTGGTTTTTTAACCTAACATTGCAGATGCTTTCGTTGCTTTGAGGTAAGTTTTTGCAATTTATTTATTGTTTATTTGGGTGTTAAATTGGTGGATTGCGCACTCGTATGATCACCTCGCATGTTAGGAAAATAGATTTAAAATCAATTTAAGCTGCCTGCAAAAACATTTTTTGAAAATAAAAGAATGGTACCGAAAGGGCATTAGAGAAATCTAGTGTAACCAAGTCCCCGTACCCATAGTCTCTGGTTCGTAGGAGTAAAGTGAAATTCCATTATTTTACTTGGGTTTCTAATCGACCCACCAAAAACAGATTAGTGGCGACTCCTGATTAAAAAATCAATTGCATGTTAAGAACTTGAACTTAAGTCGCGAATTGGTATGGGCTTGAGAGAGCCTAAATTAAGTCCAGGCTTAATAATCCATTAACCAAATTTTAGGTGGTTCACCCGAAAAATTGGTCGCGACAATCGGTTTTCCTTTTCCTTCTTTGTTAAGATATTAGGACGTGTTTGTTTTGGGAAAAATTTTATGTTAACGGAAAATGATTTATGAGAAATTATTTTCCAAAAAAAAATGTTTTCCTTTTTTTTTTCTTGATTCTTCTACTGTGAATGATTTTCCATTAACTCCTCATTCTCAAGAAACTAAATGACTTTCATCACCCCCACACGTATCAAAAGGTATTTTGCGTGCAAGCCATGACAGTGACATGTTGACGAGGACACTAGCAAAAAATGGGAAGCTATAAGATCAAAGGATAAAATTGATTGAGATGCATAACAGCATACTAAATAGTGGTCAAGTCGTCGCACCACATCGACCATGCCATCCATACGTATAATTCTTTCCCGTCCTCGTCAACTTCTGGACAAAGAGTTATTTCCGTTATTAACTTTTCGGATCCAACATTTTCTATTATCAACTTTTTGAACCCCACCATCACGTGGCATTATTTGTGTTAGAGTATTGAGTGGAAACAAACCGAGAATAGGGAAAAGTGTTTTTCTTTCTCTGTAATTCAATTGTACAGTTTACAGCCCTATTAATAAGATACACGCTTGAACTAATTAGAGAAAACAAATATACAAAAGGGAAGAAAGAATAAATTCCCAAATATGCAGAATTCTAATTTTCCCTAAATATACAGAGTAGATCAATAAGAATCAATTATGGTCAATTATAGGCAACGGTATCTTCAACACTCCCTCTCAAGCTGGTGGTCTATACACATCAAAGACACCAAGCTTGCTTAGTAGATGTGCGTGTTGCCTTTGACACAAGGGCTTGGTAAATATGTCTGCGGGCTGTTCTGTTGTACTTATTCCTCTTATCTTGATTACTCCAGCTTGGATCTTATCTCTGACAAAATGGCAATCGACTTCTATATGTTTCATTCTTTCATGAAAGACGGGATTCATTGCCAGTTTGAGTGCAGCATCATTGTCACAAAACAGAACAGTTGGTTGTTTTACCCAAACACCAAGATCTTGAAGTAAGCCCCTTAGCCAGACTATTTCACAGCTAGTCTTTGCCATTGCCCGATATTCCGCTTTAGCTGAGGATAATGACACAGTTGACTATTTTTTAGTTTTCCATGAGAGCAACGAATCTCCCAGTTTTATACAGAATCTTGTAACAGATTTTCTGCTCATGGGGCAAGTAGCATAATCTGTGTCACAAAACGCTGTCATTTCCATGTTATTATCTCGAGATAACAATATTCCCAAACCTGGACATCCTTTCAAGTACTTCACGACCTTCAAAGCGGCATTCATGTGAGACTATTTTGGATTGTGCATAAACTGACTGAGAATCTGCACTGCATAGCATATATCAGGTCTAGTCATTGTGAGATAAATAAGCTTCCTGACAAGTCTCTGATAAATGGAAGGATCTTTCAGTAAAGGATCTTCATTTAAGGGTGAGAGTCCCTTATCATACTCAGCCGTGGTTAACTTGACATTTTGTTCGATCGGAATGACAGCTGGCTTGGATCCTGATAATCCCGCTTCTGATATGATTTCTAGGATAAATTTGCGTTGACTGAGGCAAATACCTTTATCTAATCGTGCAATCTCTATTCCGAGAAAATATTTGGGAGGTCCCAAATCCTTAATTCGAAATGTAGAGTGTAGGTACGATTTGAAATGTTGAATGGCAGATTCATTGTTTCCCATAATGAGGATATCATCAACATATATAAGCAAGTAAATTGATGATGTACCTTGGCTCCATGTGAAGAGGGCATAATCATGTTTGGATTGTCGGAATCTTGCAGCTATAAGTGCGGTAGTGAACTTAGCATACCACTAGCGAGAAGCCTGCTTGAGTCCATACAAGGATTTACGAAGACGACATACTCGATTCTCCCCCTGTCTGCGTAAACCTGGTGGAAGATCCATGTAAATTTCTTCTTCTAGATCTCCATGAAGGAAGGCATTATGAACATCCATCTGGTGAAGGGGTCAATCACGCAATGCAGCAATAGAAAGAAAAGAACGAACAGTGACTTCCTTGGCTACTGGAGAGAACGTTTCTGTATAATCAAACCCTTCCCGCTGCGTAAACCCTTTGGCTACTAGTCTTGCTTTATATCGTTCGATGGATCCATCTGCCTTGTACTTGATTTTATATACCCACTTGCAGCCGATAGGTCTTTGATGAGGAGGCGAGGTAACAATATCCCAAGTCTTATTTTCTACCAAGGCTTGTAATTCATCCTTCATTGCTTGTTGCCAATGAGGGTCTTTGATAGCTTCCTCAAATGAAGATGGTTCCTGTCCCTCGGAGATTCTACTAATGCAACACATATGTTCCGGGGAAAGACGAGCAAAACTAACATAAGATGAGATAGGATGATGGGTACCAGGTAGCTCTAATGTGGGACAAAGATAATCTGCTCTCCACGTGGGCGGCCGTGTACTACGTCCTGATCGTCGAGGTTGATTCGGTGCACTTGCAGGTGGCATAACAGAGTTCTTATCTGAATTTGTTGGTGAAGCAGAACCCTCTGATACCACTACTTGTGATTCCTCGGGTGCAGCATTGTCCGCATAGGATTGCGGAGGATCACTTCCAGGTGTAGGATATGAGACATGAGGAAATAGGACTTGCTGTGAAGGCGACAAATCTTCTTCATTGAGGAATAAACGATGATGTGCGGTTGAACCTAAATCTTGATTTGAAAGAAGTTCTTCTTGGAAGGGAAAAATGTCCTCATGAAAGATGACATCCCTACTAACAATGAAGCGACCAGAAGATAGATCATAGATCGAGTATCCCTTTTGAGAAACAGGATATCCCATAAATACACCTTTAATAGCACGGGGACCTAATTTGTCCCGAGGGCCTACTGTTGAGACATAACACAAGCATCCAAAGACACGAAGATGACAAATATCTGGCTGTTTCCCAAAAAGTAATTCAAATGGAGTCTTCCCATTTAGAATTCGGGATGGCATCCAATTGATCAAATAGGCTGATGTGACCACACAGTCTCCCCAAAACGTTTCCGGAATTGAGGCTTGATACTTAAGAGCACGGGCAACTTCTAAAAGGTGACGATGTTTTCGTTCAACCACCCCATTTTGTTGAGGTGTATAGATGCAAGAACTCTCATGAAGAATGCCACTCGATGTAAATAGAGAAGAACACTCATGATTAAAGAATTCACGAGCATTATCTGTACGAATCCGTTGTACGGATTTGTGAAACTGATTTTTAATTAATGCAAGGAAATTTCTAATATGAGAAAGTACTTGTGTTTTAGATTGCATCAAGAAAAGCCAGGTAGCCCGTGTATAATCATCCACAATTGTAAGAAAAAAACGAGATCCATCCCGATGCGGTGTATGATATGGTCCCCAAATGTCCATGTGTAGAAGAGAGAAAGCTATTTTGCTTCGTGAGGTATTTTGCAAAAAAGGCAATCGAGATTGTTTAGCTATTGGACAAATATGACATTTTGAATGGGGAAATGAGGCACTATGGCCTAGACGCTGATGGAAAAAAATATTTTTATTAGAATTGGCATTACGTAAGATGCCCTTATTTAAAGGAAACGAAACATTGAGATTTTTGGGAAGTGTGTCCCAAAAATAGAGTCCCTCTTGAATTTTACCCCAGCCCATCAGTTTCCCAGTCGAAAGGGCCTGAAATAAATAGATATTAGAATCAAAGATGACTCTACAAAAATTGTCCTCACAAATTTTTGAGATAGAGATGAGGTTGAATTGAAATTCAGGAATGAACAGGACATTTTTCAAGGTAATGGACGGACTGAGATTAACTGTCCCAATTTTGGTGACCGAGGTATCGTTTCCATTTGGAAGACGGACTGAAGTAACATGAGAGGATTCATTGATATTGGAAAGAAAACGTTTATCGCAAACTATGTGATCACTAGCACCCGAATCAATAATCCATGCTTCAGTTGAAATAGATCTTAAGCAATCAAAACTACCTGTTTAACTCACTGCTTTATCCTGTGATCCCAATTGGCTTAAAGCTCTCATGATTTGCTGGAATTGATCATTACTAACGGGCTGATGAGCTTTAGCATTTGCTGCGATAGAAATATCCTTTTCCTTCTTTTCTTTATCTGCTGGCTTCCCATGCAATTTCCAACAATTATCCCGTGTATGATTGGGACGCTTACAATAATTACAGAATTTACCTTTTCCTTTGCTAGAATTTTCGCCATGGTATTTATTTGAGAAATTTGTCGGATTATGGCCGTTAGATCCCCTCCACACCGGCGCAAACATGGCCTGTTGTGAGCCATCAGATCTAGGCGCCACCAAGATGTATCCTGGACCGTCCGATCGTCCGGGCCAGCTATAGCCATCGGATGCAGAGATGAAATCTCTGCCGTTCATTGGAAAAGGAGTCCGCAAGAGGCCAGGACCGTCGAATCATCCGATTAAATCGTGGCCGCTCATTCCAGATGAATAAATAAACTTGTCTTCTCCATTTGCAAACCCTAAAGCTGCAACTGCAGCTCCTGATCCACCATGGCTCCCATGGAAGGACCTTGCCATGGCCTGCTTCTGCTCCGACGTTGCTTTGGTCGCGAGGATGACTCGATCTCCAACTTTTAGGTATTCTGAGGAGGCTAAGCGCTGCAACTCTTCTTGGACCGCGAGTTGGTAAATCCGGCCGAGCGGGGGTACGGGTTCCATGGCGAGTATTTGGCTGCGAAATGGTAAGTAGCTTTCGTTTAGTATGAGTAGAAACCAAGTTACCTTCTCCCTCTCCCTTATTGCCCGGTATTGTGCTAGGGTTGTTTCGGGTCCCTCCAATTTTTCTTCGGCCATCTCCAATTCATTCCATAGTGCTGATAACTTGTTAAAGACGGTTGAAATCGAGAGATTCCCTTGTCTTAATTCGGATAGAGCCTGAGTTATGCTGAAAATTTTGGCTCGATCAAGTTTACCGTACATTTCCCGTATATTTTCCCATATTCCTTTAGCATCTTCGGTCGGAGGTAGTCCGGCGGCAACTTCCGGGGTGAGGCAGTTGCCGATCCATGTCTGGACAAGCTGATTACATTTCCTCCAGTGGCACGCAAGTCGTTCGTCACTCGGAATCGGAACTGTTTCCGTCTATAAACCCTTCTTTGTCTTTTGTGATTAGGGCCCGACGGAACTCTCGCGACCAGATGGAGTAATTTTCCGACCCCGACAACTATTGTGTGATGAGGCGGAGCTCCGATCCGTCCACGTTGGAGGTGTACAGAGGATCTCCTGGTTCGGGTCAAGCACCGGTGATACCTGCGAATGGAAGAAAGCCGAGTCCATAGGTCGGGTATGGACTTGCCCCAAATCTCGATGAACCCGAACCTGTTTGATTCAAGAAAGGCCATCCCGTCCCACCAGAGTTGGACTGATTATCAGGTTGCGGGTCTTCTCCCCTTGGACCGCCATTGGCTCTCTCGACAAAAATGGTGGAGCTTTGAGCCGGATTCATCTGACTCGTCTGACCTGGAATAGGTTGAACTTGGATTGGAACCCATTGGACATATGGGCCCGGAAGAAATTGCCCCGTATTGGGGTGAACAGAACCTTGTCGCTCTTCAAGAGGTGGCACTTGGTTCGATTCTTGTGTTTGGTTTTCTGTGAACCGATCTGTATGTTCATCCAAAGGTGAGTCGTTCAATCCTTGGATGTTAGAAGAAATTTCTGGGTCTTGGGAGATCCCAGATTTCGATGCTTGATTTCTCGGCATTTTGTTTCCTTGCTAATTTAGTCCAGAAAAAGAATTTTTGCAGGCTTGGATGAAACAGAGGAGTCGCCAAGCTGAAGAAGAAAAGAAACAGAGGAGCAAGAAAAAAGGCTTGGATGAAGAAGAACAGAGAAAGACGAAAAAAAGGAGCGGAAGCTAGAAGACAAGCTCTGATACCATGTCAGAATATTGAGTGGAAACAAACCAAGAATAGGGAAAAGTGTTTTTCTTTCTCTGTAATTCAATTGTACAGTTTATAGCCCTATTAATAAGATACACGCTTGAACTAATTAGAGAAAACAAATATACAAAAGGGAGGAAAGAATAAATTCCCAAATATATAGAATTCTAATTTTCCCTAAATATACAGAGTAGATCAATAAGAATCAATTATGGTCAATTATAGGCAACGGTATCTTCAACAATTTGCTTCTTTGCCTCTCCCACTCCCACTTGTGAACAAATAGTTGACCTTTCACAGGCTCTTGCCCCGATTCGGAAAGTCAAAAAATCAGCACGAGAGCAGCACACCATAAATAAAATGTACATTTACTTTAATTATGCATTTGCACGCAATTTTTGCTTTAATTGTTAGGATTAAACACATAAACACAACAAATTAGAGAGTAAAAGCAAGAAAGAAAAATCGAGAGCAAGTGATTTTTTTTTTTGAAGTAAATCCTATATGTTACGTTTTAATTTTCAATGAAATAAGAGTAATGATTTCCAAATATAGAAGTTAGCCCTAAGCATTCCTCCAAAATTCTCTCTCTCTATATATATAGTAAAGGTTTACATAATATGTTGATGTTCAACCTAAATAATATCACTCATTCAATAGACAGTTATGATTTCATGTTTTGAAATTAATGCTTTCAAACATAGTCCAAAAGGAGAAACCTTTTACTCCAAACCGATATTACTAGAGCCAATACTATCATTCCTAGGTCAATAAACAAGAGTGACATGTTTTTACCAAAACAATGAGAGTTGGAGGACCAAACTCAACAAACCAATTAAAAGGAAATATTACACAACACACACATTCTTACATTATTTATACATGTGGATATGACATCGGTAATGATTAAAAAATCTAGTGAAAAACTAATTGATCATCAATTAGTTGTGCACCCCTGATCATAACGAATAAACCGAAAATAATGCTTTTTTTATTATTTTAATGTTGGGAAACTCCCACTTGTATGGAATAGGGGAAAAAAGAGTCGATGGTTCTAGGACGAGCCTTGAAAACGGCATAGACTGATCGGTCAGATTTCAAGATTGATTGGGGGCAACTGCTGTTCTTGGTTCCACAAATTGAGAACCAACCTTGTCCGATCCAATGCCAGGTTTTTGGATGGGAATCAACCCATCCTGAAATCGACAACCATAAAATTGCCGCCATTGCTCGTCCTTTGAGGAAAAAACATAGTTTCAATTGGCTAGGCTTACTAACTGGGCTTCCTTAGATAATAAAATCAAGTTTCAAGCCGGTCCATCGTTTCAAAGGAAGAAAAGAAAGGTCGAAATCAAGATGAAATTTGACCGGTAAATCACCTAACTTTGTATAGCTAAGACGAGATCCTTCGGTTGAGTCATCACTCAAGCAAAGTCACTGCCTTCCATTGCTTATCGCTGCCATTGCTGGGTTCTTAAGCACAGCGTTCCGGAAGGTTGCAGTTATAGTTTTGTGGAAGCTAAGAATCAAGGTGGTTCGTGTCAGCCATTAGAAGCGTAGGAGACCATTTTGCACGATTTTCACAAGTTTCCGAGCTCAAAGGTTGATTCGATTTGCGAACTTGGCGTTGAGAATTGCAAATGAGTTTCAGAAGAAAAATCGCAGACACTATTGACGACGAAGTTTGTCTCGAAGCCGAAGCTACAGTGTGCGCGTGTGTGCATCTGATTTTTGTTTTGGCGCAGCAAATGAAGGCAGGGGAAGGAAGAAGAAGAAGAAGAAGAAGACGACATTGTTGGCGACAAAGTTTGTCTTGAAGCCGAAGCTACTGTGTGTGCGTGTGTCTAATTTTTGTTTTGGTGTAGCAACAAGAAGACACTGTCGATGACGAAGTTGGTCTCGAAGCCGAAGCTACTGTGAAGAAGAAGACACTGTCGATGACAAAGTTTGTCTCGAAGCCGAAGCTACAGTGTGTGCATGTGTGTGTCCTTAGGGGAATCGACGATTATGCCTACTACTTACTCTGCGTTTGTTTTGAATTTTTTTTTCTGTTTTTAAACAATTTTTTTGTTTTTTTTGTTTTTGGGAACAAAAAATGAACAGAAATGCGTTTGTTTACTTTTTTGTTCCAAAATTACTTTTTTGTTCCCGAAACACATCTAGAACAGAAATAAGAAATAAAAAAAAGTTATTTCTTGTTTCTAGAACACATTTTAAGAACAAAAAAAGAACAAAAACATCAGCTCTTTATGTTTCTTGCTTAGCTGTTCGAACACCATCTCTCCTCCTGCATCTTCTCCACCGTCGTCTTCTCTGGCGCCGACAGCCGCCTCTGTCTCAAGACCATCTGGCTTCTCCACCGCCGTCCTCTCCGGCGCCGACAACCGCCTCTGTCTCGAGACCATCAGGCTTCTCCACCGTCGTCCTCTCCGGCGCCGACAACCGCTACTCCTTCACTAAGTCGGCGCTGGTGGTGGCCTAGCAAGGCCAAGCCTCGCCGGCCGCTGGGCGAGCTCGGCTAGTGGCTGGTGAGGCTCGGCCTCGCCGGGCCACCGCTAGGTCGGCGTCGCCTGGCGATGGCCTAGTGACGCCGAGCCTCGCCCAGCTACAGCGACGCTCAGCTTCACCGTGGCTGGGCAAGGCTGCTGGCCCTCGTCATCCGATCGTCGGCCATAGCCGAGGCCAGCGACCGGCCAAAAGAAGAAAAAAGAAGAAAGAAAAAATAAATAACAAAAAAAAGGAAAAATAAATAAGAAAATAAGAATGAAAATCGAAAAAAATAAAATAAAAATATTTAAAAATTAAAATAAATAAATAAAATTATACAAATTTACCAAACGTGTTTCCATTCTTTTTATATTTCTAGAACAGATTTACCAAACGCTTTTTTTGTTCAAAAATTATTCCCTAGAACAGAAACACTTTTTTCTATTTTTGTTTCCTGGAACAATTTTTAAACAGAAACGTTACCAAATGCACCCTTACTTACTTTAGTATAGCTACACCTAAAAAGTTTATTCATACCCACTTTTCTTCTCCTTTTGTCAATGTTGCCAATTCCCAGAATACTAATGTACCCTCATGCATATAGTTGCCCAACTACCACTACTTTCTTCCTCCAACTGCCACCCCTCAAATCTCAGTCTAGCAACGACACTTGAAACTGCACTGCTGCCACTGCCCTTTGGGCACGCCTCCTACGCTTACCACTCACTTACACTCTTGCAACATGCCTTGTTCGAGTCGCTGATGGATTAAGTCATAACATCTTAACAACAAACCCTATTTCTTTGTTAAACTTAGAACATGGGTCTTTTTGATCAGGACATAGACAAAGAGCCCGTTTGATTCAACTTTGGAGAAATGATTTTGCATTTCCCAAGTATCTTTGAATGAATAAGCATTTTGGGAAGGCAAGTGTGTTTGAAAACTCATTTTTGTGTATATTTTGCAAAGCAACTTTAAGGTGAAAAAAAAAAAAAAAAAAAAAAAGAGGGAGAAAAAGAAAGGAAAAGAAAAGGGAGGAGAAGAGATGCGCAAATGCGTGGAGAGAGGATTGTGGGGGAAGCGGCTCGGCGGTGGTGCTAGCATTGGTGGGGGAGGCAGGCGGGCGGCGGTGGCAATGGCGATGGGGGGGGGGGGGGGGGAGGCGGCTCGCCTAAGGTCGCCGACCTAGCCGCCGGGTCGCGCAACCCAGGTGACGCTTGAGGTCACGCAGCCTTAGGCAATGCGATTGAGGTCATGTGGCCTCAAGCAACGTTGCCTAGGTCGCTCGACCTCGGGTGCGACCTAGGGCAAGCGACCCAGGCGACGCCCGAGGTCACCCGACCTCAGGCCACCTCGCCTAAGGTCCCGCAACCTCAAGCGAGGCTTCCCGACAGCTAGATTTGATTACTCGCGGCTGAGTGCCACCCGCCGACAGAGATTCGTGGCGGAGTAGCAAGTCAAGGAAGAAGACGATGAACAATGATTTTTTAGGGCAAAAGGGAAAATCATGATTATTAGTAAGGGCAATATTGGAAAGAAAAAAATTTATTAAACCTAAGACTAGCATTCCAAAAATGTTGAAAGTCCAAAGCAAGTCTGGACCTACTTTGGGCTTTTAACATTCCAAATGCTAGCATTTGGCAAATGGAGACTCAAATGTGTGAACCAAACGCAAAATATTTTCTCCAATGGGCTTTGGGGGCCGAAAGCCCCTTAGAAAAGTCGAACAAACGAGGCCAAAGCGTAGGTGGATCTAATAGTTGTTCCAAATATCAAGTGAAGTCACAAAAGAAGACACCGTTTGACGACGAAGTTTGTCTCGAAACCGAAGCTATAGTGTGTGCGTGTGCGCGTCTGATTTCTGTTTTGGTGCAGCAAATGAAGTAGGGGAAGAAGAAGAAGGAGGTGTGAATAGGTGTGAATTTTTTGGGCTTTAGAGCTTGATTGTGGCCCATTGGAAATTTGGGAGATTGTGGCTGTGGATAGGTGTGATTTTTTATTTTTATTTTTTTTTCATGCTAGAAAACATTAAGAGAGAGAAAAAAAAAAAGCTTTTGCTCCAATCAATCTAAATTTTTGTACCGATAATTCTTCTTTTTGCCCCTTTAATTGTATAGTGATAGCCAAAAAAACACACGCTTTTTATGTGAAAAGAATTTAAATTAGGTTGGTTTTAGGACAATTTTTGCGAATTTGAATATTGAGGAAGATTTTTAATATAAATGCCTAAAAATTTGGTACTCTTGTCCAAAACTGAACTCTGAGCCCATCCATTTAGGTATTCTTGTCTGTCTGTGTGGCACTCACCCACCTCTCCACGTTGCTCGTGTGCCACGCAAATTCCTAGCCCACAATCCGACCCCAACTCCCTCGCCTACTCAGCGAGCCAATCCATTAAGTCACCCATTCTTTAGAGGTAACAATTTAAGGAGAAAATTTAGAGCCCAAATTGGGTCGGGTATGAATTACTAAAATTATATTGCATAAAAAAAGAAGTCAATTTGGATCGGACAATTTTCGATCTGAACCCACCTGTTTGACTGACCTAGTCTTGTTCGAGTGACTCGATAATCAGTTCTTGGGAACAATCAACTGAGGGAAGGTTGGCTTTGTGTTTTGACTCATTAAGCGTTGCATGAACTTGTCCTTGGCCAGGAAAGTTTTCAGCCCGCAACAGTTGCATGACCTTCGACTATCCCGACATAGGCGGAGATGTCCTTCCCGGTGAGGGGCGGATTTGGTGTGAGGTACGGATACCCAAAAATTTTCTTTTAACAATCTTCAAAGCTCAAAACAAGATGCTGTTCTAAAAGAGAAGAGAAGAATATACTAGGAATCGACAAGAACGCCCAAGGTATTTGCCCCCTTCCCAGAAATCTTTGTCAATGAGGGAATGAAATTAGAAATCTTCAAGAGATCCGATTATCCTTCTCTTAGATGCGCTCGATACCTGAGAAATGAAATTTGCTATCCATTTAGTACGGGTAATGAGTACTTCGAAATATTCATCGGTACGATAGAAGAGGAAAAATGAGGAATAAGGAGAATCTAGATCCAACCCATCTAATCATGAAGTCCTGGTTGGGGACATTTGGTTGGACAAAGATGAGACAAAAGCCTCAAGTGACTTTGGGAAATGGTACACCTCCTCTTGTTTATTCCCTGTACACGAAGACATACGCAAGTGGCCAATTAGAACATCATTTTTGAAAATCGAAGTTGGAGAATGAAGTCATGAGATTCCGCATTAGACGGCCAAGGAATAATTCTTTTGACTTCCCCCTTATAGATCTCTTGTCATTACTCCGGCAGCATCATCCCAACAACCCCCCCTTGGCATCAAACTCATCATCGCAATCATCATTGTCTAATTAGTGCTCCTCCTCAATTTTAACCCATTTTTCTAATTGGTGGGTTCTCCATAATTTTTTTCCCTTGTAGCACCAGATGAAATTAAAATTATTCGGGTGCTATCATATCATACAAAATAAAGCGTCCGACGTCTTATCAAATAGTCAACCGTTGCGACCGATAGTGTTCTTAACAAATTTCACACGTCGGACTAGATTAAGACTTTCCGGTAGTTGAAGTGAACCCCCACCACCCACGTCCAGATTAAACAAGACGCCTAACTAATTGGGTTAGATACGCCAAATCAAGTTAAGGCTTTGAGCATGAATTCGGTAGGGTGAGCCTGCATCATTAGTACGGGCTTATTAGCACTAAACATGAAAATAGAAATCGATGTAACCCGTCGGCGCCTAAGTTAGAAATTCAAACATATATATATAATTCAAGGGCAAATGCCATTTAGTTGATTGATTGACTCCTACTCCATTTGCTTTTTAATTTTTAATAATTGAATCCACACGATCGACAAGAAATATCTCTTGCCACTAGAACTTCATAACCTAAATAGTTGAATTAATATATTTGATTAGAGAAAGTGAAGTGAATATGTCTGCCACCAATCTCCTCCATTGCCTAATTAACTAACGGGGAAGCAGTAATTTGTGTAGGTGCCTACCTCACGTGCCATATGTTTCCGGCATACATCGACCCCACCTTTCTTTTTTTTTTTTTGTTTTTTTTGGTCTGAGCATCGACCCCACCTTGCTTACCAAATATATGAAAGAAAGACAAAAAGCAGAACATGCAATGGCGAATCCGTAATTTCAACCGCGAGCACTACGCCAAATATTCATTTCCCTTCATTGTTATATATATGCATAAAAGCCCGATCGATTCCACATTGTCTTCCTCACCATAGTTTGTAATTTTGTGTCCCCCAAGCAAGCGCTAGTTCCAAAGCTTGTCACTTTGCAAAGCAGTATGCAAGCCAATACGACATGCCACATAAGTCCAACCAAATTACTCCCTATACCCCCAAGGCATGACCGGATTCCGGCAGGCCGAGCCCTCGCTGCGGCCGCCAGCCATGTCCCCCAAGCCATCTCGATCTCCACCTTGGAGGGTCGCTCCATGGGTGTCTCCGTGGCGGAGGTGGAAGAAGATCGGGTGGCCGCGTTCTGGGACTACCAGTTCCTCTTTGTGTCACAGCGATCTGAGGCCGCCAACCCCGTCGTACTCCAGGCGGTGGATGGGGCGGTGCCGCCCGACTTCCCCTCGGGGACGTATTACCTGGTCGGCCCGGGGCTCTTCGCCGACGACCATGGGTCCACGGTACACCCTCTCGACGGGCATGGCTACCTGAGGGGCTTTGTCTTTGGCGGGCCGGCCAAGGGCAAGGAGGTCGGGTTCATGGCCCGGTACGTGAAGACGGAGGCCCAGGTGAGGAGCACGACCCGGTGAGCGACACGTGGCGGTTCACTCACCGGGGCCCCTTCTCGGTGCTCAAGGGCGGGAGGAAGGTCGGCAACACCAAAGTGATGAAGAACGTCGCCAACACCAGCGTGGTGAAGTGGGGAGGGAAGCTGCTGTGCCTCTGGGAGGGCGGTGACCCGTACGAGATCGAGCCCGGGTCATTGAACACGGTGGGGAAGCTCGAGATGATCGACGGTCGTGGCGAGCCGGAGCGCGGCAGTGATGGCGACGTGTGGGACGTCGCCGCTAGCTTTTTGAAGCCCATCTTATATGGCACGTCAAAATATATTGGTGGACTATATGTTATCTTTCTCTTAGGTGAGTTGCTTTTCATGTTTAAACGTAAGTTTTGAAATGCAGGAGTATTCAAGATGCCGGCGAAGAGAATGTTGTCACATTACAAAGTGGACACAAGGAAAGATAGGCTTCTCACTTTGTCGTGCAACGCAGAAGACATGTTGTTGCCCCGTAGTAACTTCACCTTTTATGGTAATTAATTCTCATTTGATTCATTTTGCATTCACGAACGAGTCAAAAATTTTGAATGTCCCGTGTTATGAAAAAAAAATAAAGTGAAACGGGATTATCTTCGTTGACCCAAAGGCTAAACAAAAGTATACCCTCTTCACTGTGAATGACATGTACTTTTTTGGCAACCGTAGAATTCGACTCGAATTTCAAGCTG
Organism: Eucalyptus leucophloia subsp. euroa; assembly: GCA_017140325.1. Lineage (NCBI taxonomy): Eukaryota > Viridiplantae > Streptophyta > Magnoliopsida > Myrtales > Myrtaceae > Eucalyptus > Eucalyptus leucophloia. Next base: position 17,496,790 of record CM029472.1, on the reverse strand, counting down.
CTACAGAAGAAGAATTCAACATCCCCGATCATCTAATGATTCATGATTGGGCTTTCACGGATACTCACTACATAATATATGGGAATCGCATCAAGCTTGACGTTCCAGGTAATGTTATAAGAATTTAAATATTTAATTATGCATTCATCTAATAATTTTCATTTTTAAAATAATAAACAGTAGAGTAAAAAAATATTATATTGTATCAAAGGAGGGTCTTGAGTTCCAATCATTTCGAACTCCTTATTTGCCTCTCTTATTGTATATTTCAACACTTAGTGTTTAAAATAATTGGTCATGCTCTCAATTAAGTTTTTACAATTTCCATCAAAAAGAAAAAGTGGGTTCGGCACTTCGTGAGGAATAGTCATTTTTCTGCTTTGTGAAAGGCCACCATAAATTGACTTGATGATCATGAGGTGATAATTTGTTATTTCTGGGCAAAATGACAATTTATTTTTCTTTTATTTTTTTAACGTGGAATCTCGTGCAGGGTCGATAAGTGCAGTGTGCGGAATATCACCGATGATATCGGCACTATCAGTGGACCCCAGCAAATCGACGTCCCCGATCTATCTTCTTCCGAGATCACAGAACGAGAGCCAGAACGGAAGAGATTGGAGGTTCGCCATTGAAGTGCCTGCGCAGCTTTGGCTTCTGCATTTCGGCAACGCCTTCGAGGCCGTGGACGAGGAGGAGGGAGGGACGAGGGAGATACGCTTGCAGGCCTGCGTCTGTTCCTACGAATGGTTCAATTTCCACAAGCTCTTTGGTGGGTAATAGATATGAATTAATCAAGGAGTGATGATATATATGTGTCGGTGCAGTCGCTTGAACTAAAGTAGCTGAACCCTAGTCAGTATGTTTATTGCAATTCTTGCATGATCATGTGGTGGTGGATGCAAAAAAATGCTCCTTCTTCCCCCTTATCATCGGTTGATTTTAAGGGTGAGCACTGGATCCGGTTTAAACCGAAAAACCGGACTGGACTAGTTGTTGAAGGCAGTTTCTAGCAAGACCCGTTTTGGTTCTAGGTCCCGCAAAACTAGAATTGGGCCGGGAATAGTTGGGTTCCCAAATTTTCAGGGAGAATTGTTAGTTGTACCCAAGAACAAATTTTGAAGCCTCTTTCAAAAAAAGATTTTTAAAAAAAAATGAAGAAAATTTGCTCTCATCAATAGTTGAATCACCAAAACCGGCTGTTTCAAAAAGTGATGGTTCTAGAATCAATATGTTCGATTTCCAATTCTAATTTTTTGGAATTTGGGTCACAGACTCACAGGTCATCCCTAGTTGATAAAAAGATCATTTGCTAGACTTGAACATGAAGTTTGTTCTAGGTATACTTTCAATTTTGTCCTAGTATTTGGGCAGGATTGAATTTATATTTTTCGCCATGACAGGATATAATTGGCAGAGTGGTAAATTGGATCCTTCCATCATGAATGTCAATCAAGATGGGAAGGCCTTGTTGCCTCATCTGGTTCAGGTGATCTCTTATTACCCAACACATACATTCTTGCATCATCGCATGTACTTGCTGTTGCATCTATGTTGTAGTATCAATCTTCCTGAAAGAGGAAAAAAAGATGAATTTTGGGATTCTGTACGTACTCTCACTACTTCAGAGCTTGTATAATGCAGGTGTCCATCGACATCGACGCCGAAGGGGATTGCCGAAAGTGCTCCGTGGAGCCTCTCAACAACTGGACGCGGCCTACGGATTTCCCCGTGATAAATCCGGATTTTTCAGGGAGGAAAAACAAGTACATATACGGCGGCACAACCTCTGGTACCCGTCCTGCACTGCCGCATTTCCCGTTCGACTCCGTCGTGAAGCTCAATTTGTCCGATGGGTCCAGCAGCACATGGTTGACCGGGAACCGCAGATTCATTGGCGAGCCGATTTTCGTCCCCAAAGGAACCGGAGAAGATGACGGGTACATTCTTGTGGTCGAGGTATATGACTTAAACGCGAATACGGCATATTTAGTGCATTACAATCGTTGCTATGGCTAACGAGAGTCGTGTAACCTGTCCCGCTTCTGTGTTGCAGTATGCAGTCTCGATTCAGAGATGCTATCTAGTCATTTTGAATCCGAAGAGGATCGGAGAAGCCGACGCTCTAGTAGCGCGACTCGAAGTGCCTAAAGAGTTTAACTTCCCTCTGGGATTTCACGGTTTCTGGGACGTCGACAGTTGACCTGTACATACACTGCAATCCCATATTCATCAATACTGGATATGAACGTATACTTGGTTTTGGGAATGCATTTGCTACCCTTTCTGCTCTAGACTTCGGGCTGGTTTGTTGCCATGTTATGTCCACTGTCCACACTAGTATAAATTGCTAGTTATGGAAACTGTCCTAACCAGGAAAATTGAAAATGGGAAAAGGTAATTTCTCTCGTCGGTCCAAGTCCGTCATGCCGCGGTTTCATTAGTCAATGCCAGCCACTACCACCAGACAAACAACAAGCAACCGCACGTAAATGGATCTAAAGATAATTTAAATATGACTTGACCATCAGTAGAAACATAACACTAGCCAAAACTACATAAAACCCCAACTAGCACGAACGCTGTAGATGATTCTGTCCATCTAAAACTTGAGTCAAAGAATGGACCTCAACAATTTGGTGAAGCCTCCATATTCCAATTGAGAATGACGTTTTCTGACTAATTTCAGCTGCCAGCATGGGTAGTCTTGTTTAGAATCCCAGTTATTGCCACTTCACACATATAACTTATCGGAGATGGAAAAAGATGGAAGTAACCAGATTCAGGTGAAGGCTTCTCGCACTTTTGTTGGGAGGTCTAGGTCAGGTTCAAGTTCACCAAGAGGTGAAAAGTATTGATCCACCATGTCTTCCGAAACTTTATCCAAGCTCGGAGGATCCCACTGCAATTTCATAATCCAGAAGGAATTACACCTAATGAGATAACTTGGCCAAAAATTATAGATTTTGATGTTTAACCCACAAATACCAGATGACATCAAAGTTAAATGCACGTTCTAGTATCAATATGTTCAATTGTTGAGTTAAATGGAATCTAATCAACCCACTTAGCTCCACAGGTGAAACATTTAAAAATGCAGGATGGAAAAGAATACCTTCGGTGCTAAGTCCTTGTCCACCACTCGTGCCCGAACCCCCTGAAAGGAAACCATCACAAAAGCAACTCCTTAAAGATCATGTGTTCAGATGTGGAGAAAGACAATCTTCACCTCACCTCACAAAAGTCATGAGAAATTTGCTTAGATATTCCTTGTAGGGACATGCGGTACTCACGAGCCAAGCACTGGTCAAGTGTTTGGAACCTCCCTTCTCGTACCTAAAGCACTAGACTACTTTAGGGATCAAATGAAGAAATGCTTGCAAACAGGAAAGACAACTGAGATGCTTAAGAGGACTCACAGATCTCAAAGAAACCTTCAAGCTCAATGGAGAAGCTTCTTTAAGTCTCCTAAGGGCAGAATTGCACCATGAATCCTTCAGTCCAGCTGTTTGGCTTTCCTGAATGACAATGTGGCACCATAGCAAATTAGTCTCCTACATTAAGCACACCAAGAAAGGGAAAGTAATTGTACAATTACTTTGCAAAAGGAGTTAATTTATTTTTATTTTTTTTCAAATTGAAGCTGGCTTAATGAGTAATGTAAAAGATTTGGTCAGAACCCACTTATCCAGGAAGAAGGACTAAACCAGCATATTAGAACACTCATTCAGTAGAGTACACATAAAAAATCCCAGGACTGCTTATGCACGTGAAGGCAAAGTTAACATATATGGATCACGCTAATGCAGCATGCGGATAACTATCCTGTAGTAAGCTCATAATCATTAATCATCCATCAGGCATAGTGTCTTACTAAGGCATCAATAATCTCTTCAACCGTCTCGTGACCAAAACATTTATCAACCAATTCTATCCTTCAACATTAAACAAGAGAAGATTAATCAGAATATTGACATCAGTATGTAAAATTCACATGATCAAAAGATTAAGAAATGAATGAGAAAACAGAAGTATAACACAAGTCCCAAGTGTTTTTAAGTAGACATATCATATTATCTTCAGTGGAAAGAGCACCAACTTGTGAACTACACTCATCTTATCTGGACAGACAAGGTCTCCATATTTTTCCAGCATACTCTCAATCACTGATGGATCATCTGTAACTAATTTCCCCAGTTGTTCTTCTACTAAGGGAAGTTTCTGCAGCATGACATGGAGAACAGAATTTAATTCGGCAATAGGTCCTAATTTGAGGAGCCACCAATGAGTAATGAAGTGTAAAGGTGATTAACAGCATCAAGGGTATAGTGGGTAGCAAGGCCGCAGGCAATCATTTCAGCACCAGTAAGTTTCTCTCCCGTGAGACCCAAATATTCTCCTACAAAAACAAGTGCATTTTATTTAAGAATAGAAGGTAAACAGTGGTAGGCACCTATCAAATTATTAAATGACCAAAGGAAAGATTCTTCCACAAAACATAGTAAATAAAAACACTGGATTTCCTTGAAGGGCATATAGATAGTGCTATACGATGTCAAATTTTGTCTTCACCTAAGGGTTGAATTTGCGAGAAGAATGGAAGCTACTGCAAAATACCTAAATGACCAGGTAAACGTGAGAGGTAAAAGGAGGCTCCAGCATCGGGGTGGAACCCAATAAGAGTCTCCGGTGTGGCAAAGACCTGCAATATAAGCTAATTCAACATCCAAGAACACGTGAACCACAAATATACCATGAAAGTAGATAGAGCACTCATGACAATTTTGTATGCTAGATACAGAATATTCATTCTACTCAGCAAGAATTAGAGGGATTAAGTAAGGGTGTGCAAAACAGACCGCCTGAACCGGAAGCTACCTGAACCAAACCGAACTGACCAATTTGGTCCGGTTCCCGAAAGTGTTGGTCCGGTTCCTGGTTCCTAAAAGTAGAACTAGTGTCCGGGCAATCCGGTTCCCAGTCCAAAAGGGGAATTGGACCAGACCAGACTGGACTAGACTGACTAAATATACTTTTTATCTTATTATTTCTTCAAAAAATATAGTAAAATATGAACTAAAACACTATTTTCGTCCGGTTTCAAGTAATGGGAATAAAAGTAATGGGAAAAAAAGCAGTGGAAAAAAAAAAAGAAAAAGTAACCATTTCCATTGGACTGGAATGGACAGGGATCCGATCACCCCTAGAATTAAGTAAGGAAAAAATAGATTTTGGTCAGAAGTGCATGTATTCAGTTCACTCCAACACTGGTAAGAATTATGGCACATCATCTTCCTTGGCCATTGAATATGGACAAGAAAAATGTCTATCCTCAAGAAGAGCAACCAATCAACTTTTTTTGAACTGCATGGACAATGTAGACCTCCAGTTTATCTTTGTTTGTTGCCACCCAACTCTTTAGCAAACTTCCTCAAACATCACTGGCTACAGCTTTAGTCAAATACCATGTGAGATAACAGTGTTGGCATCAATGTCCTATGGCATGATACTTTTAGGAGCTCAATGAAAGTAGCTACAGAAAAATTGGGTCATTAAGTTGTGTCCGGAATATAAATAGATCTAACAGATCCTTAAAATTCATAAATGTGCAGAAGATCCAAAGGACAGACGGCCTGGTATGGAAGCTTGTGCAGACTTCAACTACTTTGCAGTATAGCACCCATTTCCCATTATACTATGCCAATCATCCACCGAATACTATTCCATGCAAAACCAACCATTTTTGCAATCCTTGTGCAAGGATTCATCCTAAAGAACATTACAAGTAATTTCTTCCAACCAATGTTCTAATAACCAAACCAGGCAAGCTGGTTCAACCATTTAGACAGGAAACTTGCTCCCAGTATACTCCAGGTTGACCTTTTCAGATGATTAAAGGCTGTAATACCCTGGCATTGACTGAAATGCAGTAAAACCAGCCAAAACCATCTCAATCTGAATTCTGAAAAGTGCAACTTGAAGCTTTGTGCATGTGTCGAGCCTCAAAATTCCACTAACACATAGATAAATGCTATGCCTACAAACCACAAACATGTTTTTGCTAATACATGTAGTAGAGGCCATTGCAACCCAGTGATCATTGCAAAATCAGACGCTATGTGCATCTGCCAGCTTCAGAAAGTGAAAAAAATGTGTAACTAATAATTATAACACTCATGTCAGCAACACAAAAAAGTGAACCTGCCAACATTACACTAAGCAAATTCCTCTCCTGGAAAATTAAGAAAATTAATATGAAGTGACCAAAGCTTCAAGATTTCCTAAAACGGTCATACTCATGTACATATTCCAGCTCAATCAGACACAAAGTATCAAGAAAGCTAGTTCCTTGATTTATTTTATTTTGAAAAAGAATTGCAAGGAGGACATAAAACTCCAGTAAATCCTTTTCATAAGTACATCATCCATACAACTCATCAGGATAACATTTGGAACATCAATTACTTAAAAAGAAATTCAAATAAAAAATTCCAAGGACATGGACATTCGAGAGAGAAAGCAAGCATAGATTGTGAACATGACTATGATATTCAAAAGATGGAAAAAAGCATAAATCAGAACAATGTTAAAAATACACAATATGAAGTGGAAATAAAAAGCTAAGAGCTCCGAAAGATATACAGTTTTATCGGTCGCAACTCGAAATGTCCCTGGAATTGAAACTCCAGCACCACCTCCCATTGTGATGCCATTTAGCAGAGCCACCTAAATGGGATTAATGGATAAGTTCGAGCATAAAAACTTCTCACAATTGAGCTAAGACTAAACTTAAACTGGGCTAGCAAATTCTGGATCTAGCATATCCGCCCTACTTTTGGAACATCGAAGGCAAATTAAAATTAGTAGTAGCAACAAAAAGAGGAAATACAAACCCAAGAATTCATTGAGCCACTAGCTGCTGGTGCAAAAATAACAACTAACTGAATAGATCATCAAACTCGTGTATAGAATGCAACAAGGTCATTTGCATGGGGAAGAATTAGGCACTCGATGCAACTACTATTTTTTATACAATTTAAACAAGAGTAGCTGCAACTTCCAGATGAGTTAATGTATTATTCCACTTCAGTCTGTTAGTGCAAATATAATCACCAAAACTGTGAGCATAGCAAAAGCCAGATATGACAAGAAACTATGCATGAACCAATGACCTATGCCTGAAGCTTCTCAACTATATCCATCGAGGGGAATCGATACAGATCACAAAATCCTCAATAAGAAAGTCAATAATTAGTCTTCTGTTAACATAAAAAACTTCTTTCAGACTGGCAATGCTTCAAATAATATAATACAATATTTAAGCACATTTTTAACAAGAGAAAACAAAATAAATGAAAAACTTCTTTCAGACTGGCAATGCTTCAAATAATATAATACAATATTTAAGCACATTTTTAACAAGAGAAAACAAAATAAATGAAAAACTTCTTTCAGACTGGCAATGCTCCAAATAATATAATACAATATTTAAGCACATTTTTAACAAGAGAAAAAAAATAAATGATATGTTAATCCTAGAATTAACAGGGTCTTTGACATAATGAATGTGCAATCATGACCTGTACTTCACCATACACTATACAGTTCGGTTACCTCTTGGCGCACTCCTCAACATGATCTTTTTTTTTTCTTCTAAATATATATAGCTCTTAATACAATCTTGGACATCATATCTTAGATTAGTAAAGCATCAATATGATTAGGAAAATCACATAAGATGACTTATGTACGATTCATAAGCTATGATCACACGAATATCAGATGGAATGCTGACATAATGGCATTCAGTGATACAAAACTTTCTCAACTTCAAATTATTATATTTAATGGGTGGGTAATCCTCTTGGTGCTGCTCGCCGAAGTTGCTCAACAGATAATCCTAATACAGAATGCATTCTCTCAAAAGTCCCCCCAATAGTTACCAGTCAAGCAGTAGACTTGAAACACTTGTATAAGGGAGACATGAATTGAAGGATAAACAGAAGAGCTAGCAAAGATATTTGCACCCAACCAAACCATATTCACATCACATGATTGATAAGTTTGCATACTGCATCGCTGAAAACCTTTCTTCCCTTGCTCAATAAATGATGCCTACAGTATAACAAAAGTACTTTAGCTTTTTTCCTTGCATTGACACTAGCACAAGACCTCCACTATTGTACACTTAAAGTTTAACACATATTCGCAATCACCTTATTTCAAATTATTGCCCACCCTTCTGCACATAAGCCCACCAATTTTTAGTACCCAAATCATCTCATCCTTAATATTTTCCCCTTAAGCATTCTACTAAGGTTATGTTCCCTTGAATACTCTCACAAAGCATCCTTATCTCAAGTTCAGTCATATTTATATAAATGTTGGTATCTTACTGAACAATGCTTTGTCCTACACGACATAAGCAGGCTCCTCCTCTGCTCAACAGAAACTTCCTTTGCAAAATCTTCACCACATTCGTCCAGCTGATATCCCCATGAGAGACTTCATCATTTCTTCCGTTGACCACAATTGTGAAAATCATCTAAATTTTCGTTCTTTTTAGACAGGTATTTAACTTTTTAGTTCTTGATTTCCAATTGTTACTTCACTTCTCTTGCTTCTTTTGCTAAATTCACATCACACATGTTATGCTTTATGATTCTATTCCTTATTCAATTGGATAATACACCCCTCAAGCAGGCAGTAATCCTTAGAATTTCGTGTCTAATGTTCCCACTTTCTTAAAGCACAAAAATTAGCTAAGAAAGGATGATTAAATTAAACTGCTTCCTCTTAAACATGTACCACCTGCAACTTTTTTACACTATATGACATGTGTCCAAGCCCAAGGAATCAAAATTTCCAATAATCCAAATCAAAAGAGCCAGTAGTTAGTTGAAAAAATGACATATCCATGTTCCCACAGTGAGCATATTTTACCCTTGTTTATGAAGTACCCAAGCAAGAAACAGTATTCAAGCATCTCACATGGAAAATCAATATAAACAACCAGAGGATAAGTAGAAGATCAAGACACAACCCTAAAATCATAATGATAATCATGACAGACTTCAAAGACATTCAGTACTTACATGTGGCTTCAAATATGTACCTACAAAATATATAAAACTATATATTGTCCTAAAGAAGTCCTTGCAGTCCTCTATTTTTCCTGCATCAAGTTAAAAGTAGTTGATGAAATTATCAGGAAGTAGCATCATCATGAAAGACTACTTTTTTAAAGAATGGTTATAGAAATAAACAAGAGAAAAAACCATATATAATAGGAAAATCCGTTAAAGAAATCACTTCAAAGTACCATAAATATACAGATAACAAGAGAATAAACTGCAAAATGTAGATATCACAAAAAGTTCCCATTGTACATATACTGTCCCCATCAAGTGAGATTCTAAAATATGCCAAAGAGTGAATCACAAATCTTGCAGCCAATGTTGTCAAAGGCAATTGCCAGGTCCACCTGACACTTTAGCTAATTAGTGCCATACCTACCTACTGTCCATGAAATCTTAGCAAGACAATTTTTTTAAGCGCACGTGTTTTGGGCTAAGAACCAAGCAATAAGTTGCTACCATTTTTAAGTTTTCCAGATACATAATCCAGATGACACCCAAATCTTTCACTTTCTCATCTATAGAATAGAGAACCTAAATAAAATGTTTAGCCTTTTCTTGGGAAAACCCTGAATAGTCTTCTGTTGTTTAGATAGTTGTGCACTGCAGCTCGGATAGTTCGAGATTCAACATTTTAGTTCGTAAAGCATTCACTCGTTGCTCAAAAGTCCCTCAATTACTGATGTCAATATTAACCTTTCCCTCAGCTTCATTTTAGGCAAATGTAAGCATATTTCGTTTGCTTTCTCTAAGGAAGAAATGATCATACAAAAAGAACTTCGAAGCAGATGTAACTCGAAGTGGGCATAGTAGTAAAACATCAAAACGGGCATTACCTCTATTTATCAAGTGGTAGAGGCTAACAATATCGCCCCCGGCGCAAAATGCCCTGCCACTGCCCTTCACAAGTTTGACATCCAAACAATATCATTTCCTTTGAGGAACACCACAGCATCAATGAGAGTTCGTAATCTGTCGGGCATGAAAAGAGACCCACTACCTTCATCATCACGAAACCAATGTCCGGATCATCTTCCCAGTTCTTGTACAGCTTCTGCAACTTCGCACCCTGAAAACCCAGAAGAACACACGTCACTACGTCCATCGAAACGAATCGTCAACGAAGCGACTCGGCATATACACCGCAAAAAACGAGATTTTGAACATATGAACGCACCATTGCCGTGCTAAAAGCGTTGAGAACCGAAGGCCGATTGAGAATCGCCGTCCTCGAAGAACCGCTTCCCTCGACCAGCACCTGCCCACCAAGGAGAAGGAACCCGTTTCACCCGCTTCGCAGAATCGCCATAGAAACATACGGAAAGTGAAAACCCAAGGACCGATAATCGATATACCGACTTGGCTTTCGAGACCATCGGCCGGCGCGGCGGCAGCGTCCGGCAGGGAAGAAGAGCGGCAGAAGCTCCTGCAATGGCGGAGGAAGCGGGGGCCGCGAGGATCGCCGGCGAGCGACGCGGCTGCTCTGAAGCGACGCATCTTTGGGCTTTGGCCTCTCGCTGCTGAGAGCTTTCCTTCCTTCCTTCCTTGCTTGCTTCCTTCCTGCCTGCCTCCTGCTCGGCCACTGAAGAACGAGAACAAATTCGTTTCAGCAAGTCAATGTTCGTGAGGAAGACGACGCTGACTAGGACTGGTGGGGCCCACGGCTCGTGCCACGTCGTCCTCGTCTTTGTTTTTTCCGGTTCTGTCCTGAAAATTCGATTTCGCATGAAAGTTGTTTTCTTTTTGAAAAAATAAATCTTGTATAAATTGAAATAAGGATTTTTCACTAGATATCCTCAAACTTTATCATGAATATACAATTGAATCATAAAAATTATAAAAAGTGCAATCAAGTTATAAAACTTATCAAAATAATACAATCAAATCATTTCATTAACTCTATTTAATTAAACTAAGGGGAAATGCACCCACCCCATTAGTGGTCGCGCCAATAGTATAATCAAGTCATTTTGTCCGATTACACTACAAAAAAAAAAAAAAAAATGTTAGCGTGACTTTTTTTAATATTTTCTCTCACAAATGGCAATGACATGGTTAAAACATGAACCATTAGGCTAAAACAACATTGTTTTAGATTTAAGTCTAAATTTTTTAACCATAAAATTAATAAAATAAACACAAAAAAGTAGCAAAGACTCTGGGCAAGGCCCTTGCTGCTGCCCACCTCATTGCCAACAAGGGTTGACAAGGGCTTGGCAAGGGTCGACGGGGGCTTAGCAAGGTCACTAGATCCAGTGCCTAGAAGGGCCAAGCGACCCTTGCCCAACTTCGGTGGCCCTCGACAAGGGTTGATAGCCCTCTACATGGGCCAAGCACCCTCGCTTACAATCGGTGAGGGTCACTAGCCCTAGTCAAGGCCCTAGCAACAGGGGCAGCAACAAAGCCTTGCCTTTTAGCTTAATTTTTTTCCCTTCTTTGTGTTTTTCGAAATACCTTTTTTCTTTTATTTAATTAATATTTTGATTAAATAAATTATAATCTAAGCCACATCATCGCCATGTTGGGAGAAAAAATATTTTAAAAAGCCACATCAGCATTTCCTATTAGTCTAAATGGATGAAGTTAAAGGAGTAACTCGATTATACCAATTTAACAAGTTTTAAGACTTAATTGTACTTTTTATAAGTTTTAGGATTTCCAATACACATATCACTTAAAATAATTACAAGTCTCAACATCTTTGTGGCCGTGAAATTTTTTTTTTCAATTTTTTAATATCCTTGAATGATATAAATAATCATTTTTAGAATAAAATTACTTCTAACTTCTAAATAGTATTTTTGGTTGATATCATGAGAAAACTCCAAATTGATACATATATGACGAATTTATTTCACACTGATTTTTTTACTACAAAAAACTTCAAATTGATACATTTATGATAAATTTATTCTCTATTAGTTTTTGTTGAATTTTATCATCAAATTGTTGAGCTAAATAATATGTGGCAGTTGACATTTGTGGCTAATTTAACTGAAATTAATACATGATGAAATTGTTACAAATGTATCAATTTAGAGTTTTTAGTAATAAAAAAAAATGTCAATGGCTAAACAAGCAATTTCAGTTCTAGCCCCTAAGCTACTGGTAATCCTCCTCTATTTTCATCATTTTCTTTTACTATAGATAAAAAATAATTCAATAAGGTTGTACTTTACAACAAGAAAGGGTCATTTAGGTTCTTTGCCTCCTAGCTAGGACGCCATTCAATTGTATTCCTTTAGGTTTCTTGTGGACTTCATTTCTGTTTCTTGTTTTGGGCTTCTCGGAATTGCTTCTGAACAGGCACTACCTAATGATAGAACCGTGATGTATATATATATATAGCATGATCCTGCAAATAAAGTGTTCTTTATCCTGATAAGAAATGGATTACGCCGAGCTCTTGGAGAAAGCTATCGTCGTTTCGTCCTCAGTTGCTTTGTTCTGCAATGTCATCAAACATATTTGGAGTTCCACGAAAATGGAAAAGGAGCCAGTGAAAGTACTGGTTACCGGTGCAGCAGGCACGTTTTCACTTCAATTGATCACCTCCATTTTCTCTTATCAGATGTTCGCTATCAGATTTCGTGCTCAGATGGTTGGTCAATGTCGAATCTTGCATAATGTTCAACTGCATGGATTCGTTGTTAAGAGTTGAAGTTACAGTTCCATCAATTTAGAAGGTCAAGACTAACAGTGAAAGCATGGGTTCTCCTTTGAATTCATGCCAGTTGCCATGATTTTAACCGAGCTTCCCATTTTGCTTCCACAGGACAAATCGGCTATGCCCTCATACCTATGATTGCTAGGGGAGTCATGTTAGGACCTGATCAGCCTGTGATTATTCACATGCTCGACATCGAAAAAGCAGCTGAGGCCTTGCATGGCGTGGAGATGGAGCTGATTGACGGCGCCTTTCCTCTGCTCAGAGGCAAATCTCTTGAAGTCAATGGCTCATCTTATGTGGACCTGAAATTTTGTTGTAATCAGTATCTAAATAGTTGCTTTACCATGTGTCGTTTATCAGGTGTCGTGGCCACCACAGATGTCGCCGAAGCTTGCAGCGACGTAAATATAGCCATCATGCTGGGCGGCATACCACGCACAGAAGGCATGGAGAGGAAGGATGTCATGTCTAAGAACGTCTCGATTTACAAGGCTCAAGCGTTGGCCTTGGAGCAGCATGCTGCTGATGATTGCAAGGTGAGACAGATGGACTAATTTCACTTCTCAGGTTAAAGGGCAAATTCCTCTCCTTTCCTATAGAGGAACACGTAAAAGTTCCTGCTTTTCTCTAGTACGAAGTTTCTATTTTGCTTGTATTCGGCAGGTTCTAGTGGTTGCCAACCCTGCGAACACAAATGCACTGATCCTGAAAGAGTTTGCTCCTTCGATCCCGGAGAAGAACATCACCTGTCTCACGAGGCTCGATCACAACAGGGCGCTGGGCCAAATAGCTGAAAAGCTGCAGGTGGACGTGAGCGATGTGAAGAATGTCATCATCTGGGGAAACCACTCGTCGACTCAATATCCAGACGTTAATCATGCCACCGTCACCACCAGCAGTGGCAAGATATCTGTCAGAGATCTCATTGCCGACGACAAATGGTAGCTCAAGTTCTATTCATAACGCAATTTTCGATACTACAGACCTATAGCCTGTCATCAAGTCACATTTCTCTGCAATTAAGCCTCATTCTGGTTTGTCTCCATGCATTGCCAATGCATGACCAGTTGATTAGTTGAAATGAAAACAGGCTATGTATGCGAGACGGTGTTGCGCTCGTAATACCTGATTTTGCTCTACTCTGTTAGATTTGTAGCTCACTCCAGGTGCATAGCATTCGCCAAAATTGAAGAGCTGTTAATGTGACTCTTCGATCTTCTGTCATCTTTTTTACTTAGGTTGAATACGGAGTTCATTAATACCGTTCAACAGCGTGGCACTGCAATCATCAAGGCTCGGAAACTTTCGAGTGCACTTTCTGCTGCAAGCGCCGTGTGTGACCATATACATGATTGGGTGCTCGGCACACCAGAGGTATGCACAAATTGTCAAGTGGTCAACACGATTCGATGTCTTGAATTGGTTTTGCATATCGTTTTATGAGTTCGTTCAATCTCTTGAAATTGTTTGAAACAGGGAACATGGGTTTCCATGGGAGTCTACTCATATGGTTCTTATGGAATCACACCAGGCCTCATCTACTCTGTTCCCGTCACATGTCAGAATGGACAATGGTCGATCGTTCAAGGTACAGTTCCATCGTCCTCTTCCTCAGCATTTTATATCGAACACGAATGTAGTGTGCCTCACGCAAAGGCACATTTGCTCACATCAACGCATCATCATACAATTCGCGATTTCAAGATAGGCATTAAAAGAGCATGCAAATAAAGAACCACTATACACATGCAGAAACCTCATCAGAGCCAACCGCATCTTGTACCTTATCAAAATCATGGTTATGAGTTGTTAGTTGCGAGACACTGTTTTGGCAATTTGAATATGTTTAGTACTTATACAGAAACCGGTTAATTATAACGTGCAGGGCTTAAGATTGATGAGTTCTCGAGGGCAAAGATGGATGCCACGGCAAATGAGCTTCTTGAGGAGAAGTCGTTGGCCTATTCATGTCTTGGCTGATTCCGCATCCTTTCTAGCACGTGATGAAGTGTGATCATCTTATCTTCTATGGTTCAGCTGCTTTGTACCATGACTAAACATGCCAAACTCCCGTTTATTGCACAGTTCACTGAAATTAGTACATGAAATACTTTCAAACTGAAGTTGCCCCTTGCAATCGCCCTTGTCACTATTCTATGATCTTTGTTACTAAACTAGATGAACAACTGATCTTTGCTTCGCGTACTACATCTACCGATTGTTTGATCTAACAAACTGAGGAATGAGACCATCGTTCACGCACAAAAGCGATTGAATGTGCAACCTCTGAGCTCACAAAACCGGGCTGGGAACCACAAATGTGAGAGAGAGAGACAGACAGACAGACAGACAAGACAGACAGAGACAGTATGTTCAGTTAAACTTGTTACATAAGATCATGTTTAGAGAGAGAGCATGTTCAGTTAAACTTGTTACATAAGATCATACATGAAAGCCACACAAACACCCTATTGATCATCAGAAGGCAGATCTTGCAAAACACACGCTTTTGAAATCTGCGTTTCTGTCTAAGACGTTCAAACACGAGCTAAGACTGGACTAAGGAAAATATGAATCACATAAAGAGAACTACAGAAAAAGCACAAGAAACCATCTGAAAATGCCTGAATCCACCTAAATCAGCAGTTCGCACACTACCGTTAAAACCCTCAAGCAAGATCTTATACACCCATCGTTGTCTAACATTAACATTCCTCTCCCCCTGGCTCATGGCGAACTCCAGACAATGGGACCGGCCAGAGCACACTCGCTGGAGAGCGTGCAAAACCCAGACAGCCCAAACCTGATCCCGCCAAAGAATTCAGGGCTCAGTGAGGTGCCTCCAATGCCTGGGCCAGGGAATTAGTACCCACCAACGTCTCCGTAGATGTTCTGAGGGTGAACGACCTTGTCCTTGCACTTCAGCATCCGAGATCCCTCAACATTGACTTTGCATGCAAAAGACAGGCACAAGAGCAATGCTTAGCAAACAAGTGACGACGACGATCTCTTCTTCTCCGTAGTAGTGTTGATGTTGCCGTTTATGAGACTAGTGAACGAGGGTTTGTGGCATTGCGTATCTGATTGAGTGTGCGACGTGAGCAATTTGCTTCAGAAGAAAGGACTTAACATGGCCCCTGTTTATGTAGTAGTGTCTTGGCATTCTAATTCAAGTAAGAGAGGATATCTTCAAAAATGTGATGGTTGGGGCCCTTTTTCAGGAATAACGACGTTCGTTCATTTGGAAATCAAGGGTTGTGCCAAAATTAATGAACTTAGTCTCTCAACTATATATTTCCAAGTGGCCCAAAGGGTTTATATACATACTTTGACAAAGTGCATTTGTTTTGCTGAAAATGAATGACTCAGAAAAAATTTTCTAAAAATAATCTCTTCCATCACTTATAGAAATGAACAAACGAAAAATATTTTCATTGTCTATGAAATGTTTAGACATTTTTTTGCTCGGTACCTAGGACCTTCTTCTGTTTGGTAATATAGGCATGGATTCTCATGCTAAACTCAATTAAGGGGGGTCTGCACTAAGCACTTGGCCTCAGGCTGATTATGATGACCACAAATTCCATTATAAATGACTGTGGTTGCTGGGTTATTCTAAAATCAGAATATTGAAGCACAAGAGACAGTAGTGACAAAGAGGTCTTAAGAACAAAACCTTCCTCTTTGGACAGAGAACGTGGATTCTAGGATTCATCTGCCACAGCCTTCTTCATTTAGTTATTCTGTCTTCCTGTTTCTCTGTTTTCATGTGTGTTTTTCTTGTTGCTAACATTGAAAAATTAAGTTCACCTTTCACTAGTGTGAAACTGGGTCAATCTCTATGGTTTCTGCATGAAACTTTTTGTCTTCCATGGCAAGACGAGTACGTGCTTTAACTAGTAAGATGTTTTGAGCATGAAGAAGAGACGAGCAGAACGTTTGTGAAAAGAAACAGTCCCCGAGGGTTTTGCAGTATATTGTGCATTAGATAGTGATCCTATTCATCAACACTCATTCGATAGGGAACTCGGTCAATGCTCCCATTTGATGACTTATTTGAATAAAATTGTAGTTCTTGACGTATTTCTATCTTTTCTCCTTTTCCTTGTTTTTATGATCTCTTCTTGGTCAAGGTCGAATCCCGCAGATGTCCTATTGTGGGCTCTGGAGCATTTTATAACAGGACATCCTCGGTGAAAGTGAGGATATCTCCTTGGAGCTCCTCGGTCCTCTTCTTGCTAGCGATCTAAAAGAAAATAAGGTGATTGTCTTGTTCTTTTCTGCCATTTCATTGTGGTTTCTGTTTGCTTTAGTTTTTAATAGGGTGTATAATGTCATTTGAAATGTCGCAACTTTGTGTCGGTAGCTTGGAGAGAGGGTCATCGCCAGCCGTGCAGCTAAGCTTGGACCTCTTCTTCATGGAGCAGTACAATCCAATGGCACCACTGTGGATGATTACTCTCCTGTTGTGGCTTCTGTACGTGAAAATGAGCCAACTATGGAGAATAATCATGCTAATGGTTTTTCACAGCCAGTGGCGCGTCTCTTGATCTTTATGGGACCCTATCCTTTCTGTTTATGCTGAGCTCAATGGTATGGCTTCTGACTTTCCATCCTTCCATTGAATAAGTTTCTAGATGAATGAACTTCGATGCCCACCTTTTATCATCTTTTCCTATAAAGATTTTTCCCTAGCCTATGATAAGCTGCTAAAATTTTTTGAGAGTTTTACTCTGGCTAATCCATTTCATTGCTGTTCTCTTGGATGGTGTATATACAATGCTTGCCATACGAAAGCTGATTCTTGCTTTCTTGGAGTTGTCTTACTTCATGTCTAGCTTTGCTCATCTTTCTGTCGTTCATGTATCAATTCCCTCCGTACTAAACTAATTGGGACAATAGCGAGTAGTGAGATGAACCTTGCTTCAGGTCTTTGGCATGGTTGATGACGATTGTATATGTTGTTACATAATTGGACTATTTCGATTTTGAGGCTTTGCTATGACATAATAGGTGGATGTATGAGCAAGTAGAGGTGTGCATGGTCCGGGCGGGCGGTTCCCGACCTAGAACCGGGAACTGCTCGCTAAGAACCGGTTCCAAAAAATTGGAACCGGGATCCACCCGTTTGTTGCATGGATCCACCCGGGAATCGGACCATCCGGTCCGGTTCCCGGGTGGATCCATGGAACCGATCTTGACGCAAAATAATTTTAGTTTTCAACATAGGACGGTCGGGTCTATGAGTTGGGAAGGAGGGGAGGAGGTCTATGGTCGGGTTTTCAACATAGAACGGTCGCGAAACAATTTCCCGCGACTATGGCCGGTGGTGGCCGACGCGAGGGGGCGTCGACACTCGGGGAGGAATCAAAATGGCGATAAGATTAGGAAGAACCGAGGAAGAGACAAAGAGAGAGAGAGAATTGAAGATAAAGGGAGTAAGGAGATGAGATCTAATCTAGGGTTTCTTTTAGTAATTTTTTTTTTAATATTAAAAAAGTTCCGGTCCGGTCCGGATAGACGGATCCGCCCATGGAACCGGGAACCGCACCGGTACCCACCGGTTCCGAAAAATTGGAACCGGGAACCGGACCGGTTCCCTCAAGAACCGCCGGCTCCGGGCGGTTCCGGTCCGGTTCCGGGCAGTCCGGGCGGTTCCCGGGTATTTTGCACACCCCTATGAGCGAGGAAAGACTTCAGACAGAAGAAAAAAAAAAAAAGGTAAAAGACTTTAGACCAATAAAATAGAAGTTCAATAGAGAAGCATTTCATAGCGTACCTTTCTCCAGCTCATCCCTCCAGGGTTTTGGCTGTTAACAATCAATCCCTCATGCAATACAGTTTTCTTTCTACTTCTCCATTCCAGTTGGCTTTCTCTCTATATCTGTTAATCCTTCCGTTTGTTTTCTTTTCCCTTGGCTGAACTGGACCTATTAAATAGCTGAACAGAACCATTATTCTCACATTCAAAAGGCTTTCCCTCAGGTGGCTCATGGGGTCGTTTGTTCCCCTGGAGAAGTTGTTCCTGATCTGGATAGTGTTCCTGGATTGAACACGAGTGATGCTGCTGCCTTCTTTTCCCCTATGATATTGTTTCTGTTGCTAAAACTAGCACAATGAAGGCTGATTCTGCAGATTCCAGGGTCCAATTAAGCTGGAAATGGACTTAGAGGCACTTCCAAAGAAAAGGGAATGGAAACCAAACAAGTTGATGAACCCTGACAAAGGGCACGGCCTCTCTTGGCCATATTTAGACTTAAGAGAGGCAAAAATCCAGTTGTAGAAGGGTCCTTGGGAATGGACATGGATCTTTGAGCTGCCTCTTAAATTTCTTCGAGAAAGAGAAGACTAAAGCAAAAGGAGAATGTTGAGCCAGATGCAAGTGAGAGCACTGTCGCTAGGATGAGGAGCTCTGGTACCAGGTGATCTTGCCATGGTTGGGAGGAAGGATGAGCAATTTTAACGATGCCTTATCAGAGGTACGTTTGTAATTTTTGCAGTATAATCCGATCATGTTAATTGGTACGATGCTATACTTTTATTATCTTTTCTATTTTACAAAGTCTTCCTTTCCTTCGATTAACATACTGAAGCGTTTCAAAAATGTTTCCATAGAACATTTCTGATACTCTGACCAAAAAAATAAAATGAAATGAAACATTTCTGAGACAATCATCAAACAGTATCGGAAGTGCTTCTCTTTTTCTTTTTGCTGTTAGCATCGTCTCTCTCCATGATTTGCCCTTTTTCCAAGTCAGAAACAGAATCCATCAGGATAATCACATGTCGAAATAAACCAAAACCATTCTCACTTATCCTTGCAACAGAAGCTCTCCATGTGACATGCTTCCTAGGCCTCTCCCCTGGATCTCCGGCGTACTATCAGGTACAAACATACCGGGGAAGACACTGAAAGTTGGCGATCATACAAATGTAACACCGGAAAATAGATGTGTCGGGACTGACAAGTAACTAATTAAATCCAATATCTAACCAACTGGACTTCTTCTGACCATCGACATCGCATCAATATCTGCATCTTTGGGGCAGTCAACCCCTCAACATTATCCAGTGCTGCCTCAGCCAAGAAACATATGGTCTCTGCTACAGAACACCTAAGGAGGATATCTGGCCCATGGGTAACTCCTCAGCACTTTGACAATTCATCGAGACTCCCAGTCCTTCAATTTCTTGCTTCCTTTGGGTTTCTCTATGGGAGCATTCAGTCCAGCCATCTTCGCATTGTACTTCGCCCTGAGAGGGTCATTGTAGGTCCAACTGCATCACAAACAAACATCAAATTAAGTTCCTCCTCATCATCATCATCATGAATCCGTAATAAATTGTTAACTCTTTGAACTTCCTGTCCCAGGTAACATACTGGAAACAAGACGGAATGCCATGTTCATAGAAAGATGGCATCAATAGAATCAAAACAAACTTCTCTATGGATTAATGATTTTTCAAATGTCCAGACCAAATAAAGGTACTTCTTTTCTTCCATGAAGGACTCAGGAATGAGAAATGAGTTCTCGCATACAATTCCACTCGAACAACATTCTAAAACCTAAATATTTTGTAACAAAATTAAGCAGACCAATGAGTAAATTCACCATGTGTCATATGAACAGCTGCAAGTTATTTCATAAAACAATGACAATATAAATTAATAATCACAACAAGCATAATGTCCAGTTAACATTGTTGTAAACACCCTCCATAGCCATCAAATTACTATTAATGCACTTCAATCTCAATTATGCAAACAAGAGAGGAGCACACAAGGTGCGGATGCGCAAGGAAGAGAAATAGGAGAGCTGTATCAGAGTGAAAAAATCAATAGATAAGTAAGACTTACGGATTGTTCCAATCAGTTGTATCTTCATTAACAAGATGAGTCCACTTTGTCCTTCCACTCCGACCAAAGTGCTTGACTTGCATGACTTTCGGCAAAATAGTTTTATCCATTTTATCCTCGCCAGTTGGAGCAGAGAAATCACGGCTGTAAATGTAATCCGATCCAGCTGTTCCAGCATGGTCATCGACTTCTGACTGGAAGAAGGCACCCTTGTGGTAATACTTCTGCATGAACCTCCATTTCTGCTTTGGTGCTGAAGAAGGTCTGGGATTCTTCCTTTCCCATTCCCTCCTTTCCTCCTCTGTCATGTTTCTCACCTTCTCAATCTCTTCCTTCGCCTTTAACATCGCTTCACGGTCCTCTCTATCCCTCTTGATCCTTGCAATCTCTCTTGCTTTCCAAGCTTCATACTCTTCCGCCTCATTGAGCTCATCATCAGTGTCCACGTCAGCGATGTTCGCCTCCATTTCCAGATTCTTTTGGATTTCTTCGTCTTTCCGGATCTCCTCAACCACAATCTGCTTCGTCTCAATCTTTCTCTCCTCTTGTCTCCTCTTCATTAGCTCCTCAATGGCTCTTTCTTCCGCCTCAAGCCGCTGTCTTTCAGCTATAGTATCCCTCTCCGACTTAACGACAAAGACTGGCTTCACCATGGCAATACCTTTCGACTCTTCTTCTGAGTCCGTCTCATACTCAGATTCCTCTTCTTCCTCCTCCTCTTCCTCCTCCTCCTCCTCTTCGGGAAGGAGTGCCGCCTCTTCCTGCTCCCTCAGAAGCAACTTCTCCCTTATCTTTCTTCTCCGTTCTTCTAAAGCCTCTGCATCCTCTTCTTCTGCTTCCAGACCCTCCTGTCTTCTGTTTTCCTCTTCAATGGTAGAAACAATCTCAGCTTGTCGAATGCGACGATGATCAGCTCTGATTTCATCACGGTTATCTATCCTGCTCTCGGCCAAACGCCGCAACCTGGGATCATCTTTCTTGCCAATACCTGAATCTTCATGAGCAGGAAAAGCTTTGTCCAGGGCAACTGCCCTTGCCATCCTGATATCCCCATCTTCATCAGCTTCATCTGCCCACTCAGGAACTTTACCGGGCCAATACCGTTTGACCTTTGTCTGTCCAATTTTACCCCTAAGTTTATCCCTTACGGCAATTACAGTGTCACTCACTCCCGCTGTCACCGACATTGTTGTGTATGTTTTATGACACAAAATGAATGAGGAAAAAAATTATTTTGACCAGCAGACCACTTTGTGCTATTACTCCTCCAGGACCAAGTTATGCCGCAATTAGAGCTGTTCTGTGCACAATGAAAGAGAAAATATGTAAATATCCAGGGGATAATTCAGCATGCAAACCTTATTTCTCTCCAGGGGGAGGGGCTAATCCAAATCCTAATGCGAGAAAGAAAAACTGGAATACCCAAAACTAAATCAAAGGTCAGTCGTGCATTTATAATTTAGAAGCGGTTAGCATGCCGTTCAACTACATTCAGATCTGATCGATGCACCAATCAGATCAGGTGCAGACTCATCAAGCTATCCACAAGTCGTTTGGACTCTATTAGGGAAGCAAGAATGCCTTTATTTGCCAATACAGTCATTCAGCGACCATGCACTTAGTTCAACCTCACACACGTCTGCACATGCGTATTTTGCCAAACTAGCTTCCCGTATAATGTATTTCAACTCCAGAAAGAAATCAGAATTTTCCTGTGGCAACAGATGCAAGTGCCAACCGGTCGCTTGATGAGCTAGGACTGCTAGATCTATCGGGGCTCCAGTTCGAGGGCTTCCGCTCTGAGTATTGTGGCCAGGAATTCACCTTTTAAATGCCAGCACCAGCGCTGGTGACGTTAGTCATCAGAATGTCAGTGATAACGATGAATGCGGAGCTCCGAAACAAATGCAGTTCTCGAGAACAAATCTTTCCAGCAGAGAAGTATTCCCTTCCCAGAATTACAGCAGCTCTTCCGCATATATAACTATCAGGGAGCAGGAGGCCCTTCTCAAAAGGGCAAGTGCATGAAAGCATCACGAATCCTAAAGATGCAAAGTCCTCCCCTTTCATCAAAAGATGTGCACAACAATCAACAACAGGGTTACCCAAATCACCCACGAACCCGCGACTCGCAAGCGTTCAACCGGCGAGTTGTTGTGGAAGGAAGACACGGAAGAAAAACGATCGAAACCTAGATCAGGGGAAGAAGGCAAGAGCTAATTCGAGTGCAGGGGTGGGCTCTCTATCAATTTTTTTAAGATTTTTAGAGCATTGCGAGCTGGAATCTGAGGCAAAATTGGGATCATTTCTCAAGACAAGCAACTTGGCGATTAGGGCTGCTAAACCAACGATCGGCATTACCATTCGACGATCAATGCCACAAGCAATTCATGAAGCACAAAGAAGAATCGAAGATCAACCCAGAAACCCTAGCATCGGCGTCATCGGCAAAAACCGCCGCTTGACAAACATCATCGTCGGTAATCGCCGGAATGATTCGAACTCTTTACAAAATTTCGGGAAAGTCGAGATTTTTACCTGTTACCAGAGATGGCGGATGCTCTCCCTGCAATCGGCGGCGCGACGGAGAGAGAGAGAGAGAGAGAATGGGGCTCAGGAGAAGAGGGCTCAAATCGAAGTTCGTGCTGCGGAAGCCATGGACGAACCGCTCGACCTCGCTGCGCTGCTTGTCATCGTTTTCTTCTTCTTCAGCTATCTTCACCCCGTTACCGTCTGCTTCAGGCCCAATTGTGACCCAACAGTAATAGGCCCATTAGAATCATCGTGTCTCGGCCCAATTACATGATTGAAGTGGGGCCAAGCTTAAGCTTACTTTAATCCCTTTTTATCTTCTTCTTTTTTTAATACTCAAGGAAAATGGCTCCTTCACTTGCGTGCAATATACCGTCGAGGATAATGATAAAGAGTTTAAGGGATGAAAGAGAATTGCGCGCAGATATTATAGTAGTTCGGTTTATTGCAAGCCTACATCTATTCATCAATGTTAATGGTCTACTGGCTAGATTTCACTAGTCAATTCATAAGAGGTTACAAAATTTGAGTATTCGCTTCTCAAGGGTGCATGATTGACCGCTCTAACTCACACAATTACTCTAACAATTGCCTCTTGAATATTACAATTGCAGCTTACAGAGACATGTAACGTGAAAGCTCTCTTGAACTTTGGAATTTCAAGTTCACGATGTTGATTTTCTTTTCCATGCCAAAATCTCCTTTTATATTCCTCCAATTCCAATCTAGTTGTTGGACAGTCTTCAGAGGATCGTTCTCCAATCAATCCGTTGGAAACGCATGTTTCAAAAAGATTAAGTAGTCATTAAGTCATGAGATCAAAATCTCCCATCAATTCAATCGCCCATACAATTGAGTTAGGTTTCCATAAATAGAGTTCTTCGTTTGAAAAGAATATCTTGTCTTTGGATGATTGCCAATAAATAAAATATTCTTTGCTTTTTGTCCGTTTGTTGCAAAACAATCTTTAAAATTGATAAATAATCAGCACTTTCTACAAAAGAAATCCAAGTGAAATCACTAGCCATTGTGATATACATCATTTTTTGAGTCTACTTAGACTTCTTGATCAAGTGATATTGTTTGAGTCGGGATATTCCCCGAGTTTAAATGGTCTTCTCATAGAATTTGAAAATGCCCAACATCTTGTCAATATTCACGAGCAAAGCTCTACAGATATCCTCATATGACTCTAATGATATCCATCCATTTATGAAGTCCACGAAGTAAATTATTCAAAACTTTAGATGTACTATCTAGATGGCAATAACTAGAGTCCAAATACCATTTCTTCATGAGTATCACCTAAATAATATTTCGTCAAACTCAATAGATACTTATGAAAGGTTTTGTTGCTCTTTAAAACGTATTAAGAAGTTTTCTCAACAGCATGTGGGGCTCAAGATTGATGAGCTTTCAAGGGCAAAGGCGGTCACCACAATGAATGATTGAAGAGAAGTCAGTTGCCTATTCATGCCTCACCATATGTAGCAATTTCATGGCTGCATAAGGAAGAACGTGGCTCTTTTTTGGGTCCTCAACTCACAATTGCATAATGAATAACTAAGGTGGTGCATTTGGTTAAGGTTGGGCTCGTTCATGCAATCATTTGAACTTATGATTCGATGGTTTGAACCAAGGATTGAACTTGAACCATGAGCAACCATCATTCAGTTCTTGCTCGAATTTACTTTGTAGCCCATGTTTGGCTAAATTGCACCCATGTAATCTAATGGTTGTGCAGAAAAGCTTTTGCATAGCTTGATTCTACGTTTGAAATTTTGACTGCTTTATAGTGCAGCACATGGAAACCAACTGATCTCTTTCTAGATGAAATGTAAATGTGATAAGCACTTCTTTCTTTTGACTCTAGAAGAAGAGAAGAAAAAGTGCAGTTGTGTTGTTTTTGAAGCTAGCCTATCATTTGATTTCTGAAGAGAAATTTATCAACTTGAAATAAAGTAATATGCTGAGATGGAAAGTGTCATCGGTAGAACTATCACTTGGAGGAGGGGTGGATAGGTGATATAAACAACTAAAGTAGAACTTGAAACAACCAAAATCAATATCACAAAAGAACAAAGTCTAACAAAAAACTTCGTAGTGATCAAATCTTCTGCAACATCTTATGAAGAACTATGCAATGATTAGACTTTACCATGTGCAATAAATTGAATAAATGAGAGATTAAAGGATAGAGAAAATTGCACACAACAATAATAGTGGTTCGGCTTTTATAAGCTTTCATCCATTCTCCCGCGCTGTAACCTACTAGCTAGATTCTACTATGAAGAACCAATCAAAGGTTAGAAGATTTGAGCTTTGAACACTCAAGCTTGGGTTTATAACTCCTCACACACTCTCAACCTCTAAATGGTTACACAATGATCTCACAGAGGCGAATGTATTTGATCGCAAACACTCTTTAGACTTTGGAATTATAAACTTCCATTTTCTCATGTTGCATTTTTCCTTTCACCTTCGAGACCTCCTTTTATACTCCTCTCTATCTAAGCTGACTCTGGATATATCCCCTGAAGGATTATCCAGCCAATCTACTTGTTGGCCTAGATCTTGCTTAGAAGATCCGATCACTTCAAAAATGCCAAGAATAAAGCTTCCGTAGATTATGGGCGGCAATTTAGGTTTCCATAAGTTGAGTGCTTTGATTTGGAAAGAATGTTTCACCTCAAGTCTATCGTAATAGGAAAGTGAGATCTTCAAAAGATATTTGGAAGACTTTCCTTTGAAACTCCTTATAAATAAAGCAAGGAATCTAATCAACCACCACTAGCTATTGCACGAGGATATTATCTCATTCCTAAGAACACATGAGGAAGGAAATAATTAAGCTACAACTTTGATTTTGATTGATATCATTTGACCATATCCCATCAGACTTTTCACTCGAAAGATACTTATCATCAAAATTAAAGTCTTTTACTCCCGATAAATTTTTTCAATCTTAAAAATTAATTTGGGAAATTTCCTCAACAGAAAGACCCATCATGCATCATGATCATGAGTTGATGTAGCATCTAGAAGCTCATCTTTTATCGCCATCCTCGATAATCGTTTTCCACCATTGCTAATCATTGTTGGGGCGAATTGACGGAAAAAAAAAGAAGAATCACAATCCATATTTTTTATTAGGAATAAATACACTAAGAGTGTTGTAACTTTCGTATATGATGCCGTAACTTTTTTTCACTCATTTGAGTGTCATAAATTCAAAAAATCGACCACTTGATTGCCATTGGCGATTTGCCTTGTCGAAAAAGCTAATGTAGCATTAATTTATAATACATCATCCTACGTAGTGTGTCAAAAAGCTAAAGTCAGCACTTGAAAAGGCAAACAACATTGCTTGAGTGTCTAATTGAAGGATAGCAGAATTTCCAATAACTTCACGAATGATCACTTAGAGTCATAAATTTTAGAAGTGAACACCTAGGTTTATCATTTTTTTAATGACAGGAAGAGATGGAGTTTGAAAACGTCTTTCGAGGAAGAGAGAGTTTGAAAACGGCATCGTCTAATTGTGCAAGATTTTAAAAGAAAAAAAAAAACACCAACATTTGTTATACTCTTGCCATGCTAGACAAAAATTTCCACATTGGACTTTAATTTATTTTAAAAAAATTCCACGTCAAAATGAAAAATTAAGAAAAAAATCCACATGAAGTGATTTGTCGGAAATGACACTCAAATAAATGATTTTACACCAATGTAGTCTAAAGTGAGTGAAACAAGAAATCATAGTCTTCAAATGAGTACCATATGAAAGTCATAACACTTCTCATGCATTTATTCCGTTTTTCTTATATGGAATGTGCACTCCTACAATAGTTGTTTTGCTGCTGGTTTTCCTCCTCCATTTTCATCCCTTTTATTTAATATTGTATTTTAGAGAAATAATAATTCAATAACTTTGCAATTCACAACAAGAAAGGGTCAGGTTCTTTGCCTCCTAGTCAAGACACTGTTCAATTGTATTCATTTAGGTTTCATGGGGACTTCATTTTGTTTTTTGTTTTGGGCTTAGGAGTTGATTCTGAGCAGGAACAACTTAATGATAGGACCGTTATATATATAGCATGATCCTCAACTGTTCTTTGTCCTGATGAGAAATGAATTACACCAAGTTCTTCGAGAAAGCTATGGTCATTTCGTCCTCAGTTGCTTTGTTCTGGAAGATCATCAAACATATGTGGAGTTCCATGAATGTGGAGAAGGTGCCAGTGAAAGTATTGGTTACCGGCGCAGCAGGCACATTTTTGCTTCAATTGATAGCCTCCATTTTTTCTTATCAGACGTCTCTATCGGATTCAGTGCTCGGATGGTTCATCAATGTCGAATCTTGCATAATGTCCAATTACATGGATTCGTTGTTAGAGTTGAAGTTACAGTTCCATCAATTTAGAAGGTCAAGACTAACAGCGACGGCATGGATTCTCCTTTGAATTCATGCCGGTTGCCATAATGTTTAACCGAGAGTTTCCTATTTTGCTTCCACAGGACAAATCGGCTACGCCCTCATGCCTATGATTGCTAGGGGAGTCATGTTAGGACCCGATCAGCATGTGATAATTCACATGGTCGATACCGAAAAAGCTGCCGAGGCCTTGAATGGCGTGAAGATGGAGCGGATCGACGGCGCCTTTCCTCTGCTCAGAGGCAAACCCCTTGAAGTCGCTTGCTCATCTTATGCGGACCTTACACATTTGTTGACACCTAAATTTTGACTAATCATTTAGTAATTAATTGCATAAAAATTTAGGGATTAATCTTTAACTCCTAAGAAAAAAATATTAAAATTGCATTTCATGTAGCCGCATTTGCATTTGTACTAAAAGCGCGATAAGAAGCAGGGGCTCGCGGTCGATTGCATACACAAATTCGGTGGAGTGCGGATTCGGGAGAAATCTTCAAAGAAGCAAAAGCAGCCCATAATATATTATATAATACGCCCATATTGTAATATGCCCATGTCAGCTTTGGTGGCACCAAGAAGAAACCTCCTCATTAATGCATCGCCATACACGCACGAAATGGGACAGGCGCTTGCCTTGCTGAAGAACGGGGGGGAAGAAGAGTGTCAGAGAGAGAGCTAAAAAATTATTCATTGGGAAAGGGCTCCTCCTTCGGACAAGAAAAAATGAATTCAGGGGAAGATATTAAAAAAAATGAAGGGGGAGTTTGTCAGAAGGAAAGAGGATTAAAAAAGGGCAAAGATTAAAAAAAGGGGGGAACGTTCAGCTTAAATTCTGGAAAAGTTGCGCTACATCTTGTCACAATAATATTGGCTATCTTCAAGAAGCAATGGACGGCCTATAAATAAGACCACAAGAAGCCGCATCCATGAGGGAGAGAACGAAAAATTTCCTTGAGAGATGGGGAGAGCTAATTAAAAAAGTGAGCCCGTGCGGAGAGAACCTGCAAAAGAAAATGTGAGGTCGAGAGGAGGAGATTAAAAAAAGAAGGGAAAGGGGGAGGAGATTAAAAAAGAAAGGGAAAAAAGCAGAGAGTGAGACGTGAGAGAGAGGTGATTAAAAAAGAAAGAAAAAGGCAAGGACAAGACCCCTACTGTTCATCTTCTCCAGGGGCTCTTCGCTGCAAAATTCCCACCGGTTTGTGCTACTTCCCCCACGTTCGCTGCCCCGCTTCTGCAACCGACCGCCGGCTCCTTCTCACCCGCGCTGCGCTCGCACCGCCGCGTGACCCAGCCGCATCGCCGTTCCGCCACCCAATTCCGCCCGCAATCTGCTCTTCGACAACCACACCACCGTGCGCCTCCAGCTCACGCCCCGCAGCAACCGAGCGACCGACCGAGCCTCTTCCACCGCGCCAGATCGGGACCCCTTTGCTCTCGCCGTCGTCGACGCCAAAGCCTGCTGCCGAGTCCTCCGTCCGAGCGTGACCACCTCCACCTCCGAACCCTCGCTCCGACCCGCGACACCACTTCTGGTCCTGCTCCGCAGCAACCCGAACCAGTCACTGATTTTTCTTCCCTGCAGCTCTGAATTGCCGGACCTCGCCGTAGCTCCACCCCTCCGCGACCTCCGATTGACGGTGACGCCACCGCCACAGCCGCCGCCCCTCACCGGAGTCAGCGACCAACCGCGTCTGCAACCCTCCACCCGAACACCGGTGCCACAGCAGCTCGCCGCGCCCTTCCTGCAACCTCTGTGCCTCATCACCGAAAAAAAAACCCCGCGCCGCACCGCCGTGACCGGTGAGAGCACCCCCTCTGCTTCGCTCCCAAACGCGCGCAGATCCGACCCCGACGTAACAGTCTGAGCCTCCCTGCCGTTGCTCCGAGCGCGGACCCGCAACGTCCCCGCAGCTCACCGCCCCCGAGCCGTGACACCAGCCGCCTCCACAACCCTCCTCCTGCCGTCCGCGAGCCGTGCCGGTCTCCGCCGGAGCTGCCCCCTTGGACTGACGACCTGCTTCCCTTCGGTGACCCACGAGCAAGCCTTGCGTGGGAAAGGAAAAAGAAGAAAAAAAAAAAAAAGCAAAAAGGAAGGACTAGGTAGTTTTTTATTATTATTATTTTATCCTCTTTTATATAGTTTATAGTTTGTTTTTATATAGTTTCTTAGTGTGATTATTCATTAATGCATGATTGAAATTCCAATGTGAAATAACCCTCAAATTAGGGATCGTGAGTCCGATTTTTCGCCTCTAAATTCGATTACGATCTCTTACAAAGATCGACAATCCAATCTCACGCAAGATTTGATTCGCGATTTAATTTAAAATTGACCAATCCGATCTAAATGCGCGAGATATGATTCGTCAATTTTGGTTATTAATCTTATCTTGATTAGATTGGATATTGGGTTATTTGAATTAACTTTTGTTTTTGCATAAAAAAAAAAAGAAAAGTTCAAAAAATGTGAGTTAGATTAGGGCTAGGGTTAGCATATTTAGTTATTTCGTTTTTTTTAAAAAAAATAATAATCCAAAAAATGCATTTAGGATATTAGTTTTTTAGAAATGCACGTGTCAATCTAGAATTAGACTTTTACTTCAAAAAAAAATCCAAAAAAATTAATTAATTTAGGTTGTTAGTTTTTTTGTAGGTTGCACAATAGGTTTTTTTAAAATGCATGCTTTAGAAGAGATAACGTGTCCCTTTAATTTTCACTCTAATAGTTTTTTTAGTGTTTTTTTTAATTGCGAATTTCCATAAAAAAAATTCATCATGCATTTTAGAATAGAATTACATGTCTCATTTTAAGATTAGATCAATTTGCATCTTAGGTTAGAAATTGCTAAATTAAAATAACGTCTAGGTTTAAATTAGGATTTAGCATGACTTAATCCTAAGTTTAAATTGGATGGAATTTTACTTTAGCTAGGTAATATTTGCATTTGTCTTAATTTCGAATATCATGAAAAATACAAAATTTGTCTTTAGATAAATTAGTTTCAATTTTTAGGAATAGAAATATCATGTGCACGTCATGTAGAATTAGGCTCATTTAATTAAAAATTGCCCGTCATTATAATTAGGTCATTTTGATTTGCATATTTAATTGTTGCATGTTCATTAAGAAAACACAAAAAAAAAATAATAATATTTTACTCATGTCATGTAGTTTAGAACACATTGTCATGCCATTCCATGCTAGATTAGTAACATGCATTGCATATTAATGAGTGAAAACCAAAAAAATTGGAAATTGCCTGTTAATTAGAAATCACATCTAGGTCTGTTGATGTGGATTACGATTTAACAATGCAGATCTTTAAATTCTTCTGAGGTAGGTCTGCCAATTTATTCATGGCTTTCTTGGGTGTTAAATTAGTGGTTTGCGCACCCGCATGATCACCTCACATGTTAGGAAGATAAATTAAAATCAATTCAAGCTGCTGCGCAAAAACATTTTTGGAAATAAAAGAATGGTACCGAAAGGGGATTAGAGAAATCTAGTGTAACCAAGTCCCCGAACTCACAATCTCTGGTTCGTAGGAGTGAAGTAATTCTCCCATTACTTTACTTGGGTTTCTAATCGACCCACCAAAAATAGATTAGTGGCGACTCCATGATAAAAATCATTTGCATATTAAGAACTTAAACCATAAGTCGCGAATTGGTATGGGTTTGGGAGAGCCCGAGCTAAATATAGGCTTAGCAATCCATTAGCCGAACCCTTAGGTGGTCCAACCCGCTTCGGGGAGGTCGCGACAACATTGCTGTAATCAGTGTCTAAATAGTCGCTTTACCATGTCTGGTTTATCAGGTGTCGTGGCCACTGCGGATGTTGTCGAAGCTTGCAGAGACGTAAACATAGCTGTCATGCTGGGTGGCAAACCGCGCCAAGAAGGCATGGAGAGGAAGGATGTCATATCTATGAACGTCTCCATTTACAAGGCTCAAGCTTCGGCCTTGAGCAGCATGCCTTTGCCGATTGCAAGGTGAGACAGATTGGACCAATTTCACTTCTCAGGTTAAAGGGTGAAAGAGTACTTGATTTTCTCTGGTAAGATGTTTCTTTTTTTACTTGTATTCGGCAGGTCCTAGTGGTTACCAATCCTGCAAACACGAACGCGCTGATCCTGAAAGAGTCTGTGTTAGAAGATGCCCTAAAGCTGCTAAGGATTATGTTATTTTAATTAATACTTTATATGTTTAATTAATTAATTAACTAATTAAAAAAATTAAATTAAAGCTTCATGCATGTGCACGAATTCGTGCACATGCACGAAGCGTAGTCGCGGTTGCTGACCATTATGCACAAAGCATGGATGGTCAAGCAACCGCTCATGCACGATCGTCTACTATGGACGATCAGCAACGGTTGCTGATCGTCCATCGATTAGCAACCGTTGCTGGTCAATTTTAATATAAAAACAATTAAGGGATGAGAGAAAAGGGGCTGTTGAAAAAAAAAAAAAACAGAGAAAAGTGTCATTGTATTATGGTTTTGTTCGAGAGAAACACAAGCGAGGAATCAATGATGCTTTGCTGAAAATAGAGAGAAAAGTGTGTGCGTGTTCTTGGGTCTTTTAGACGCAAGAAAGAAGAGCGTTATCTCATTCGGGCTGTGACTATTATACATCAAGAATACGACGGATTCTTTCCACGTGATTGCTAGCACAATCGAAGTGGTAAATATCTGAAAGTCCTCTCTTCCGTTCGACGTTAGTTGTTGGTGTGTCTGAACTAGAGATCCGACGCTTGTGGGATTCGAATTGTAGAACATCCGAACCGACTTGTTTAAAGCACGCTTCGAGAGGTAATTCGTTTAACTCCCTCTTATGTTTAGATTTTTGATTAAAACGCAAGAACAACGCCTAAGGAGAATCATTGTAAAATATATTTTTGTTTCCGCTGCATTTATTTCATTAATTTTTCTTATACATGATTCATGAAACCCCAACAGTGGTATCAGAGCCAACCTTAGGCGTTTTTCATGCGTTTAATTGATTTGTAGTTCAAATATATTTTTGCGTTCTAATGGCCAATTTATTTTGTTAAGAGAATTGGTTCTCTTGCTCAAATGTGGCCTATAGAAGTTGATTGATTTATGTGATAAATTTAATCAACAAAGCAAAAATTAGAACTAAATCAATTTTGAATCAAAAATCCGTAACTTGTTATACTTTATGTTTATGTTTTGCAAATGATATGTAGAATTTTATGCATGCCTTCCAGAGCTTTAAATTTTGAATTTATGACTCGTGAGGAAGGGTGGTGATCATGGAAAAATCCCTAAATGTTGTGATTGTTGTATGGATGAATGTATGATGATTACAGGTATTCTTTTTGGGGATGTAATTATTAAATGGAGGCTACGTCCTTCCTTTTATATTTATTTTCATGAAATGTAATTTTAGTATAGTTTAGTATTTCAATTATTGATGTAAATACTACAAGAGAGGAGGAGCCATTGGAGGAGCCATTAAACCGGTGAGCTCTTTGGGCCCGGTCTTTGAAGAGTTCAAAGATTGAAGAAAAAGTGAAGAGTTGGTCCATATTATTAAAACATTAAAATGGCTAAATGGGTCTCTTTGGCTCGAGACCCATTGAACCATAATTCCATGATCACCACATAGGATAGATATTATGTGATATCTATTTATTTATTGTGTTTATGATATTGTGCATGTTAAATCGGTTAATGTGCAAAGTGAGACCGTTAATAATGACCCAAATCTTCTTACAAAGAATATTAAGTCAAAATGGGTTCGGACTCGTGGCCTTCCATCGTCGTGGTTTGATCCAATATTATAGTGGTTAACTAACCGGTTATGGATACATAGGGGTTAATTACCATTTATAATATTGGACCACTCCATTATGCATATGATGCTGTGGGGTTGGAGCCAAATGATTTCTAATAACTGTCAAGTGAGGGAATCATTTGTGTTTTCAATACTTGCATGAGATAATGGGCTAGACTTAACTATGATCATGATGCCAATAACTGTTAGGTGAGGCTTTTATGATCTAGAGGCCGAAGTTATAATTGGGACTCGCATATGATGCGTTGACCAAGTTGGTTCACTCACTAAGTTCATAGGACACCAATAACTGTTAGGTGAGGTGGACTTTGGGCTAATGGGACTCCAATCCCCACTAGTAATCTTTACCCAACAAAGATTAACGCTTCCCATCTTAAGGAGTATGGGATTCGAAGATAAATTTAGTGGAAGGATCTATTTCATTTAAAGACCAAAATGAAATAGTTACTTTGAAAGATACAACGGCTAATATTTTTTGCAACAGATATATATTATTACTCTGAAAATGGTGACCACAAACCCACTCTCTTCTATACTTGATAAGAATTGCTTTTGGACCCAATTTCGATTGGGTGAGGAATTTGAGAATTGTTCTCAATTCAGAAAAAATTGGGTATGTGCTTGATGAAAAGATGCCAACCTCCTTTCCTGAGGGTGGGACCCAAGAGGAGTGTGTCACTTATGATAAGTGGCGTGACGATGACTTAAAAGTTAGGTCATATATGATTGCTTCTATGAATAATGAATTACAGAAGAAGTATGAATCTATGGAAGATCTTTGCGTCGATCATTTTGCACTTAAAGGAATACTTTGATGAGAATAGTTGAATCTCTAGACATGAGATATCTAAGACATTGTACCGTATGAAGATGGCTGAAAGATCATTAGTTAATGATCATGCTTTGAAAAAGATCTGACATATTGAAGAATTGGCTAAGCTGAATCTCGTTATGGACAACGAGTTAGCTGTGGATTTGATCCTCCAATCTTTACCCGATTCCTTCTCTGGTTTTGTCCAAAACTTCCATATGCATAAGATGGAGAAAACTCTTGCTGAGTTACATAGCATACCGGTAGTTTATGAGAAGAAAATGCATAACACAAGGCCAAATGTAGTGGCTATGGCTAAGGCTTCTTCTTCAAAGGGTAAGACCGTTTTAAAGAAGAATAAATGGAAGAGGCCTACCAAACCTGTTGTGCAACCAAAACCCATGATGGATAAAGAGAAATGTCATTACTGTGGTGTCAAAGGGCATTGGAGGAGGAACTGTAGGAGGTACCTCGCGAGCTTGAAGGTCAAGCCCAAGAACCAACCTTATGAAGGTATGGTGTCTATGTTTATTGAAACTAATCTTATGGTTAGTGCTGAATCCAGCTCATGGGTTCTAGATTCTGCTGCAACTTCACATATTTGTATGTCTTTGCAGAATGCGGAAAAAGCGGGATGCTAGGGCGAAATGAGATTGTCCTGACGTTTTCCAATGGAGCAAGAGTTGCTGCATTAGCTATAGGGACTTTTCGTTTATGTTTGCCTTCTGGACATGTATTAGTTTTAAAGAACTGTTTGCATTATAAGAATGCTGTTAGGAACATCATCTCTATACCTCGTCTAGGTAAAGAGAATTCTGAATTTTCTTTTGCTGATGATGTATGTTCTATTTATCATAATAGAATATGTATTGGTTCTAGCTTATTAACCAACAATCTTTATACCATTACAATGTCCAGTAATGCGATTACCAATGTCAATAAGCAAAATAGAATTGATATAAATGTCATAACTAATAAACGCCCTAGAGACGGTCCAAATAAAAAGTATGTTTGGCATCTCCGATTAGGTCATATTGGAGAAGACAGAATTAACAAGTTGAGTAATGATGGATACATTGATCCTTCAAATTTTGAGTCATACTCGACTTGTGAGGCATGTCTTTTAGAAAAAATGACCAAAGCACCTTTTGTGGGACAAAGTGCACGAGCTACTGACATATTAGGATTAATACATACAGATGTATGTGGACCAATTAATGAAACTGCTAGAGGTGGTTATAATTACTTCATTACCTTCACCGATGATCAGTCACGGTATGGTTATTTATACCTCATGAAATATAAATCTGAATCCTTTGAAAAGTTGAAGGAATTCAAGGCTGAAGTTAAGAAACAAACAGGAAAATGTGTTAAGGCTCTTCGATCAGATCGAGGAGGTGAATACCTTAGTACTGAATTATTGGACTTTCTTAAAGAGAATGGCATTTTATCACAATGGACACCTCCTGGAACTCCAGAACATAATGGTGTAATCGAACGAAGAAATCGTACTTTATTAGATATGGTACGATCTATGATGAGTTACACCGATTTGCCAATATCCCTTTGGGGATATGCCCTTGAGACAGCTGTATATATTTGAATAGAGTGCCGTCCAAATCTGTTCCAACTACGCCCTATGAGATATGGCATAGTAGGAAACCTAGTCTTAATCATATTAAGATTTGGGATTGTCCAGCTTTTGTAAAAAAAGCAGAAAATGGAAAAATTGGAGGCAAGATCTAAACAAAGTCGCTTCATTGGATATCCAAAGGAAACTCTTGGATATTATTTCTATTTTCATTCAGACCAAAGAATTTTGGTATGTAAGCACGCTT
This sequence comes from Eucalyptus leucophloia subsp. euroa, assembly GCA_017140325.1. Classification (NCBI taxonomy): domain Eukaryota; kingdom Viridiplantae; phylum Streptophyta; class Magnoliopsida; order Myrtales; family Myrtaceae; genus Eucalyptus; species Eucalyptus leucophloia. Next base: position 17,460,687 of record CM029472.1, on the reverse strand, counting down.
CTTTTTTGGAGAATCAGTTCATCCAAGAAAGTGGTGCTAGACGGAAAATAGTCTTAAAAGAAGAAAATAATGAAGTATCAAATAACCGAGTTCAAATACCAATCTCTGATTCAATGGGAGCTTCTGATACACAACCTCTTAGTAGAAGTGCGAGAACGTCTCGCCCACCTGCTCGTTATAGACACTCGGTTGATCATATTGAACCATTATTCATTGTGAATGATAGTGATCGACCCTGTGATCCTAAAACCTATGAGGAGGCGATGTTGGACATCGATTCTGGTAAATGCTAGAAGCCATGAAATCCGAAATGGATTCAATTTATTCCAATGAGGTATGGACCTTGACGGACCTGCGGGCAGATATCGATCGATCTAGGAGAAGAGCACTTTGGATAGCAGTCAAGAATATTCTTAGGTACTTGCGAAGGACTAAAGATTTATTCTTGATATATGGAGAAGGAGAATTTGAAGTTGTAGCTTATGCGATTCGATTTTCAATCGGATCCTAATGATTATAAGTCTACGTCTGGGTTTGTCTTCACATTCAATGGTGGTGTAGTTAGTTGGAAAAGTTCCAAATAAAGTATAACTGCCGATTCCACCACCGAGGCGAGTATGTAGGCGCTTCAAGCAAAGCAAAGGAAGCCGCTTGGATGAAGACGTTTATTTCGAACTTGGAGTCGTTCCTTCAATTGAGCAACCGATCACATTGTTTTGTGACAACAATGGGCGATAGCTCAAGCTAAGGAACCAAAGTCTCACCCGAAGTCCAAGCACATTCAGAGATGCTTCCATCTCATCGAGAAATTGTTGGGAGAGGTGATATCGCCTTGCAGAAAATTGCCTCGAAAAACGTGGCGAGATCCCTTCACTAAGGCCTTATCTCGTCTTCTTTTGAAAGACATATTGACAAAATGGGTTTGAGGTACCAGACAAGTTGGCTTTAGTGCAACTGGGAAATTGTTAGATATATGCCCTAGAGCTACTATGTAATGGTTACATATTAGGAATTTCAGTTGTATTTTCATTATTATTATTTAATTAATGGCAATGACGTATTCATTCATTTGTCCAATTATTTTATATTGATGAATGATTCCATAAGATCGGCTACAACTAGACATATTCTTGAGACGTCAAGAATATATGTGGCTGGTTCATAGTTAGACTGAATCTTTAAATCGTTCCCGGTCGATGGATTATTGAGTGGATATTAATAATCCTGTTAAGGCCGGTGTGTTCTTAATTTCGCCATTAAGTATTAGATACTTAAGGGAATGATGAGTCACATGTCATTGGGTATTATGATGCCTGAGTTAGAACACAGGTGTTTGTATTAGACAAATTCGGCGTGACACATATGGAGCGATTAGCGACATGGAAGCTTTTAGCGTGGTCAATGTCTAATTGTTCATGCTTTGGTCTTGTGTAAATAATCCTTAGACCTGAGGCATAGTGTTAACTTGTGTATTGAACAACTATGGTTCACAGGTACACATAATACCGGGTCATTGATCTGTCTTTATATCTGATGGTCATAGTTTGTTCATATATGAAGTTACACGTATGCGCAATATGGAATCTGTCTCCTTGTTATATGTAAGGTATGATGATGATGTCCTATGCGATCTAATTGTGACACTGCATTGAAATCCTCGGCCGGGGTTGTAACCGAGAATAAATTGTTTATGTCTCAAATAAAATTGCATGTCAATTAGATTTGTGCATATGATCGAATTAATGACTTGACAAATATTCCATGGTCTTTGTTTGATCGGGACATAATAAGACAGATGGATTGAATTACACTGTAGTCAAAGCTGATAAGTTCATTATGTTCTTAAAGTATTCACACTATCTGGGTAGCCATGACATATTGCTAGATGTCAATCGTGGCTTGTAGGACCTAAAAGATTAATCGGGACAATTAATTCTTTTGAAAGTACTAATGTGTTAGTACAAGTCTTACTACCAGTTTAGTGATGAACCTAGGAATGTCACACACCATAAACAATTAGGATGACGTGGAACAAGAGATAAATATCATTACAAATATGTTTGCAATTACTGCAATCGAATTGAGTCGATTTGAAATTAAATTAAATGAGATTTAATTTAATTTGTATTATAGTTACGAGCCTACTTGCATATGATACACACGCATGCCCAAAGTGGATATATGTTAACATACCAAACAAGTTGGCTTTAGTGCAAGTGAGAGATTGTTAGAAGATGCCCTAAAGCTGCTAAGGATTATGTTATTTTAATTAATCCTTTATCCATTTAATTAATTAATTAACTAATTAAAAAATTAAATTAAAGCTTCATGCATGTGCACGAATTCGTGCACATGCACGTAGCGTAATGGTCAGCGGTTGTTGACCATTATGCACGAAGCATGGATGGTCATGCCAAGATCGTGCATGAGCGGTCATGCATGAGCAACCGCTCATGCACGATTGTCTGCTATGGACGATCAGCAACGGTTGCTGATCGTCCATCGATTAACAACCGTTGCTAGTCAATTTTAATATAAAAACAATTGAGGGATGAGAGAAAAAGGGGCTGTTGAAAAAAAAACAGAGAAAAGTGTCATTGTATTATGGTTTTGTTCGAGAGAAACACAAGCGAGGAATCAATGATGCTTTGCTGAAAATAGAGATAAAAGTGTGTGTGTGTTCTTGGGTCTTTTAGACGCAAGAAAGAAGAGCATTATCTCGTTCGGGCCATGAGTATTATACATCAAGAATACGACAGATTCTTTTCACGTGATTGCTAGCACAATTGAAGTGGTAAATATCCGAAACTCCTCTCTTCCGTTCGACATTCATTGTTGGTGTGTCTGAACTAGAGGTCCGATGCTTGTGGGACTCGAATTGTAGAACATCCGAACCGACTTGTTTAAAGCACGTTTCGATGGATAATTTGTTTAACTCCCTTTTATGTTTAGATTTTTAATTAAAACGCACGAACAACGCCTAAGGAGAATCATGTGTAAAATATATTTTTCTTTCCGCTGTGTTTATTTCGTTAATTTTTCTTATACATGATTCATGAAACTCCAATAATTTGCTCCTTCGATCCCTGAGAAGAACATCACATGCCTCGTGAGGCTCGATCACAACAGAGCGCTGGGCCAGATAGCCGAAAAGCTGAAGGTGCGCGTGAGCGATGTGAAGAACATCATCATCTGGGGAAACCACTCGTCGACTCAATATCCAGATGTTAATCACGCCACCGTCGCCACCAGCAGTGGTCAGAGATCTGTCAGAGATCTCATTGCCGACAATAAATGGTAGCTCAAAGTTTCTGTCGATAGCGCCATTTTCGATACTATAGACCTATGGCCTGCCATTTCCTTGGTTTATGTCTTCACTGATCAGTCAGTTGAAATGCAAGACAGCATCGCACTCCAAACACCAAAATCGAAGAAATCGTAGGGTCTCTTTAATCTTCTGTCATTCTTCTTACTTAGGTTGAATACGGAGTTCATTACTACCGTTCAACAGCGCGGTGAAGCGATCATGAAGTCTCGGAAGCGTTCGAGCGTGCTATCTGCTGCAAGCGCCGTGTGTGACCATATGCATGATTGGCTGCTCGGCACACCCAAGGTATCGATAAATTGTCAAGTGGTCAACATCACTCGATGTCTTCAATTTAATCTGCGTACCGTTTTTATGAGTTCGCTCAATCACTTGAAACTGCATCGAACAGGGAACATGGGTCTCCATGGGAGTCTGCTCGGATGGTTCATATGGAATCCCACCCGGCCTTATCTACTCTTTCCCCGTCTCATGTCAGAACGGAGAATGGTCGATCGTTCAAGGTACAGTTCCATCGTCCCGTCCTTCGGCATTTTGTATTGAACATGAATGTAGTGTGCCTCGCGCAAAAGCAAGAATGCTCACATCAACGCATTATCATTTAATTCATGATCTCGATATAGGCATTAAAAGAGCATGCAAATAAAGAATCACCATGCACATGCAAAAACCTCATCAGAGCCAGCCGCATCTTGTACTTTATCATAGTCATGGTGATTAGTTGTCAATTATGGGACACGGTTTTGGCAATCTGAATATGTTTATTAATACAGGAACCGGTTACTTATAACGTGCAGGGCTTAAGATTGATGAGTTATCGAGGGCGAAGATGGATGCCACGGCAAATGAGCTTATCGAGGAGAAGTCACAGGCCTATTTTTGTCTCGGCTGATTCCGCCTTCTTTCTAGCACTCGCGATGAAGAGTGATCATCTTATGTTCTATGGTTCAGCTGCTTTGTAACATGATTAAACATGCCAAACTCCCGTTTATTGCACGCTTCACGGAAACTGGCACGTGAAATATTTTCAAACTAAAGATGCCGCTTGCAGACGCGCTTGTCACCGTACTATTACCTTTGTTACTTAACCAGACGAACAGCCTATCTTTGCTTCTCGCACTACATCTACCGATTGTTTGATCGAACAAACTGAAGAATCAGACCTTAGAGGTCTCAAAACCAGGCGGCGAACCACAAATGAGAGAGAGAGCATGTTCAGTTGAACTTATTACATAATATCACACATGAAAGCCACACAAACACCATAATATCACACATCAAAATGCAGATTTTGCAAAGCACGCTACTTTTGCCACCTGCATTTCTCTGTCTAAAACGTTCAAACACGAGCGAAGACACTCCCAATCCAAACCACACACCTTTCGACTGAGACAGGACCGAGGAAAATAAGAGTCACATGAAGAGAACTAGAGAAACAACACGACAAACCATCTGCAAATGCCCTAAATCAGCAGTTCGCACTACCCGTTAAAACCCTCAGGCAAGATCTCACATGCCCAACGTTATCTAGCATATACCTTCCCCTCTCTCCCTGGCTCATGGCAATGCACCAGAGGACGAACCCGGGAAAATGGGAGTGGCCGGAACGCACCCGCCGGGGAACGTGCAGAACCCGGACGGCCCAAACCCGATCCCGCCGGCGAATCCAGGGTTCGGCAGGGCCCCTCCCGTGCCGGGGCCCGGGAAGTAGTACCCACCGGTGCCTCCGTAGATGTTCTGAGGGCGGACGGCCTTGTCCTTGCTCTTCAGCATCCGAGCTCCCTCGACATTGACGTTGCATGCAAGAAAGAGGCTCAAGAGCAACACTAAGCAAACAAGCGACGAGGACGACGACGACGACGATCTCTTCATCTCCATGGTAGTGTTGATGTTGCGGCTTTTGAGACTGGTGAGCGAGGGATGGTGACCTTGACATGGCCCTTGTTTATATAGTAGTATCTTGGCTTTTTTATTAAAATAATTCGAGTAATTATTTATATCATTTGAAATAACTAATCAATTAGAAAAAAATTTCATTATTCACAACATTTTATGTCTAATTACTTTAGTGGATAATGAAAATATTTTTCGTTTGTTCATTTTTGTAAGTAATAAAATACACCATTTTTAGGAAAATATTTTTCAAATCATTCGTTTTTTTGCAAAACAAACAAAACCTAACTAAGGGATGTCATCTTGAAAAATGTTATGATTGTGGTCCTTTTTAAGGATGCTGATGTTCATTCATTTGGGAATCTAGGGTTGTGCCAATATTAATGAACTTAGCCTCTCGAGTCTCAACTACATACTTCAAGATGGGCCTAGGGAATTTATACACACCTGGACAAAGTTTTAGGGTGTATTTGTTTTGCAAAAAATGAATAATTTAAAAAATATTTTTCTAAAAATGATCACTCATTTTGCTTATAAATTATGAGGGAATGAAAAAAAAAATCATCATCCACGAAAAAATTTAGTTCTATTTTGTTGTCTATAAATAATATTTTCATTAACCAATTATTTCAATCAACACGAGGGATTATTTATAAAAAAAACATTTTCCAAATCATTCATTTTTCTTAAAATAAATGAAACCTTACACATTGGTTAACCACTTTCTTTTACATCTCAAGAAACAATGAGAAATGGCATTTGGGATTATCATTAAGCAGCCTCGTTTGGCCTATAGATGCATAGACTAACCCTAATTTTAGGATATGATTCAGTGTTTTACTCTGATTTTAACAAAAGTACTTGGACTTCTCTAAAGTGGAAGGGGAAAAAAAGGATCCAAAGGAACACGAAAAAACCGGGGGGACGATCAAGTCATAATCGGTTCGAGAGAGCTGATGAAATTTTATACCGAAAGTGATATGTCAGACTGGAAGTGATCTTTTAAATAAGAAAATGATTATAAAGCTTGCTATATTTTCTCCAATTTTTACTGGAGAAATTTCTCCAACCAAGCCTTAATTGGTTCATTATAAGCATGGTCATCACCAAGGTACAGTGGACGATATCCATATCTTCAATCATCGATCAAAGATGCTATTGCATTTCCTCCGACGAAAACATGGGTCTTGATTTCTTTTAGGCCAAATCTGACAATCTTTGACTTCATAGCACCTTACTCCATAAATTCTTTTGTTCCTGGACAAGATACTGTCCTTTTCACAAGTAATAACTCAATTTCACAGCTCAGATCATATCGATTGTCATGTCACTTATAAGCAAATTACTCATGAAATTTTTTTTTAACTGGTAACAAGGCAAGGAGAAGCGATCAATACTACCAACCAATTATGAATATTATTATAAGGTTTTGCACACGAGACAGCATGCTAAGATGAAGCCATAACTATTTTGCACCACGGCTAATCCGAATGTCCGTGATTGGCAGGTCCGTCACTACACAAAATGCACTGCATTCGGGCAACGCAGCACGGGCTGTATGGAGATCCGTCCGCAATGCAAACCGTACTCACGGTCTCCCAGGAAAGCACCCGGCCTATTTACGACCTGGCCAACCACCTCGGCGGTACTCGGAGCTTCGGATTGGCCGCCCGGTGGGAGGTGGTGGCCAGAGGTTTCATGGAGAATCAATAGGCTGCTGGGCGTTCGGATTAAATGTGAGCCTCACCTAACCAAAATTTACGCAATCCCGCCTTTTCTAAATTGCCTCTTTGGAGTAACAATAAATGCAAAAGCTTTCTCTTTTCTGCTTTACTACCTCTCTGATTCCATAGCTGCCCTCTCTGCGAACGTTTCAATGAAAAGCTTTGACATCCATGGAAATAGAAAGGGGGCAGGCTAGGGCCTGGCCTAGCACATTGATTAATCGATCTGACAAAGCAGGAGGAGGTAGATATGCAAATAGCAACCTTATCGTGATTTTTGAATTACAAGTGTGTTCGGGAATGGACTCATCCGCTCATCTTTTGATGAGCACAAGAGATGTGACTACCTAAAAGTCCATAGAACCTCCTTTAACTTTCATGAACCATGATGCTCTCATCGAGAGCCGTTTACATGCATTTTGTGAAATTTGAATAAGTGACATTCAATTCTTGAGGTAGAAATCACCTCAAAACTGACCGACTGCGCCAATAATTAGAGATTAAGATTCACTTATTAGTATGGAATGTGTGTTAAGGCAATTTTGAAATAACAATACGAATACTGCGAGAACAAGGTAAAAATTTCTGTCCACAGATCGAATTGCAGACAATTTATGAAGAGACCAGAGGACAAGTGGAGACGGGTAATGACTAATGAGAGAGAGCGCTGGTTGTGTAAAATCATCGTGGACGACAGGCTGACCGAGCTGTTCGGACCACGAGGGATGTAGTTTGTAGCATTATCTCTCTCGAAGTTATGGCTTCTTTCTTGGCTCCATATCCATTGGAACCCTAACCTTGTACCATCACTGTTACCACTTGAAGTCGGAAAACCCGGTAGATCATAAAACTATGCAAAAAATATTGTAATTGAATCCAAATATAGTTTACTACATCCTACGATCCGCAAGTGTCCAATTGAATTAATCGCCATGCGCGAGAATGATCGGTCTAGTGGTGCGATGGAGCTGGGGGTGGATGAAACCTGAGATCAAATCCCATGGATTGCAAAAATTAGAAAAGACATGCAGGAACAGGCATGGAATTATTTGAAGATTATCTAAGAAATCATCATATACATGCGGGAAAATTGTCAAAATGTCATAAATATATTGCATGACAATCAATTTAGTCATAAACATTTTAATTATGTTCATGTAATCCTAAACCTTTCAATTGTACTAATTTATCTAAACCGTTTGATGATTTGTCAATTTAGTTATAAATCTTTTAATGATTTATCAATTGTTTCCGTTTCTTTTTTCTTTTCTTTTTTCCCTTTTTTCCCTCAGCTTTTATCCTTACCCCATCTAGCAAGGACAGCTCTCGATTGAGACTAGTGGAGAAAAAAAAGAAAACATCATAAAATTTGAAAAAGAAAACATCATAAAAATTTTAAAAATAAACAAAAACTGTCAACAATAATGCCAACCATATCACAAAGGATAATTGGCACTTACTAAACTACCATGCAAGCGATTTCCAACTCAAATTGGCTGGAATGACAAAATTGTCAATTGTTAAAAGATTTGGGACTAAATTGGTAAATCATCAATAAGTCTAGGACTAAATTAGCACAATTAAAAAATTTAGAACTAAATTCGCAAATTATCAAAAATTTCAAGACTAAATTGGCAAATCATCAATAAGTTTAGGACTAAATCAATCCAATTAAAAGATTTGGCACTAAATTCATAAATTATCAAAAAGTTTGGGATTAAATTGATGTAGCCGAAAGGTTTAGGACTAAATTGACACGGTTAAAATGTTTATGACTAAATTGGTTATCATACAATAAGTTTATGACTTTTTTGGATAATTTTCGTGTATACATGCCTAAGATTCTTCATTCAAGTAATGTTGAGTCCCCATGGAGGGAAGCAAGGAAGACCATGCAAATGTAAAGCATTGCTAACTATGAGATTTTATGGGATTACTACCAACAGTTTTAAAAATTTAAAACTATAAAATAAATGTGTGGTTTATTATTTAAATATTCTAATAAAAAACCATGCAAATGTAAGGCTAACTAGCGGCATTACAAGGAAAAAACTTTTACATGCACCTAGTTCATAGGAGCCTGGTTTGGCCCTTGTCTACTATTCGATTTGGTGAATTTGGCGAAGCATCTACATGAACTTATAGTCTCTATTTGTTGAGCACACATATGGGTACATGCATTATTTCTAATGACTATCATCATCAGACTATCATTGAAGAATATAATACTAGGTCCCATTCATTTTACGAAAAATAACTCCCAGAAAAACGTTTATTAGATTTTTTGATGTTCGGTTCACGAAAAATGAACTGGTTAGGAAAAAACATATTCCGTCTATAAAAAAGGTTTTCTAAAATAAGAAAAGATGTTTTCTAATTTTCAAGTGAGGAAAAACATTTTTCATATCTTATTTCACCTCATTTCTTTTATCAAACACCTTTGCCTTTTATTGTATCTTATTTTATTTTTATCCTTAAAAAATATAGTTTTTTAATTATTTTTATTCTTTTCTTTTTTTCTTTTTTCTTTCTTTTTTTTCTTCTTTCTTGACCGGTGGCCTACCACGATGGTGGCCAGTGGTCGACCAACAAACCTCACTAGCTTGTGGCGAGGCAAGGTAGCTTAAGCCTCACCTATGGCCAGTCATTGGCCGCCAAACCAACTAAGGAAGAAGAATAAAAACAAAAACAAAATAAAATAATCGATTTAAAAAATAAAATAATAAAAAAGGTAGAAGATAAAAAAAATTACAAAAATTTGATTTTAAAAAATAAAATAATAAAAAATTTATTGAAAAGAGTGCATAGAGGAAAATATTTTCTTTACCGAATGGCTAAAAATATATTCTAGTTCATATTCAGATTTCAATCGAACACCAGAAAATATTGTCATTTTTCAAGAAAATGGCTTTCTAGAAAACTTTTTTTAGAAACGCTACATTTTCCGTGAAACGAATGAAATTCTAAAATAATTTATTTAAGCTCTTCTTTCATGTCTAATGATCAAATAATATCTCGGAATCATATTTTCCAATGAAACAAACAAAGTCTTAAAATGACTTATTTAGGCACTTCTTTTGCATGTAGTGTCCAAATGATATCTCGGGCTAGATTCCTCACGCCAAATCAATTGTTCCTCCGCAATCTTGTTTAAGGCCAACCATTCGCCCCAGAACTAGGGGATTCGCCCAAGTAATGGCATTCTCTTACAATGAAACCTAAGATTGTACTGGGGGAACTAAGCTGACATGTGATTGAGGATAGTGCCGTAAGGCATGTCAGCTTAGTTGCGGGCATTTAACCTATCCTCATTAACTTTAGAAGCAGGAAACTATTATACCTACCTACTTGGTAGTAGCCAAAACCGACACCCTAACATAGTGTCATTTCACACTTTTGGAGATGCAAAAGTTCTTCCGTTTCCATCACACAGCCACCCTCGTGTCTATATGCCCAAAAAAAAAAAAAAAAAAAAAAAAAAAAAAAAAAAAAAAAAAAAAAAAAAAAAAAAAAAAAAAAAAAAAAAAACTTGTAGAGGTCCAGAAGTACTAGAAAAAAATACACACTATTGATTGAAACAATCTCGCTATAAGCAAAAAGAACCAGGAACATTTTCACCCAACTTAAGATCAACCAGATTTGATTAACAGAGAAATTCTTAAAAAGACACTGTAGTGATGTACTAACATAAAAGATCTTGAGCGTCCATCACGGGAATGCCGAATGTAGAGCATCGATTGGTTGTCCGACCAACTTGATTTACACCATTTATAATGACTTGCAAGGTATTAGTAACCTAGTGATTGTGGTGTAACCACAACATTGCGCACGCCCTTTTCTAGTCAAGCGGCCATGGCCGCGAGCTTGATGTTTCCAAAATTGAAGACAAAGATCCACCAAGCATCCCAAGTTCTAGTATCATATTATAGACTCAAAAGACATGCAATATCAACATATTATTATCCCCTAATCACACATCTATGTCTTTAAACAAAATAGAGCATGCCTTATACTAATCCTTGTAATCATCAGTATAACAACCCTTTGGATTGAGGACTTGAAGGCATGGAATGCAATTTATTATAATATTATAATCACTGCTCATTTTACAATCTGTCTATATATCTTTCTTTATAATAAAGCGAATCCAAAAATTACATTCGACCTCAAGTCTTTTGCAAGAATTCCATAAAAATACCAAGAGTGATATATAATTACGTAAGACAAAATGGTAATTCAGAAATAAACTGAATTTTTAAAGTTTGAATTCATGATTCCTTGACAATTTACCATTTCCCCAACTCACAGTTGAATCTTTCTAATGTGTAACTTTTTTTTTAATTTCGTAAATTTTAAAATTCGTCTCCCAAAATAGACCATGTATTTTCAGAAACTTATTTTCTTAATGGATAAATTTGCGTATTCAGGTGAGGCCCGATTTGAAAACCCAAGAAGATCGGGTCCACCATATGACAAAACGAATTCAAGTAAGGCCCGAAAGCATTGAGCCGGAATGATGGCCCAAGTCCGCTCGACCGCACAATGTCTTGAGCCCGTTAGGGCCATTCGTTCTGGCGCTCAGTCTTCTTTATGTAGTCGGGTGATCCGGAGCACAAAAAATTAGGGCAAAGCCGAGACTATATGATGTGTGCCCTAATTTTGCATGATATGAAAAATCACCTCATTCAATTTGTTAATCAATTTTTAATCAATTCAAAAGGTAGATTTGGCTCGAAATGGATGTGCGCCAGTCAAGGCTCTTGAGACAAAAATTGGTCAAGAGGATGTGCCTAGAACTCAGCGTGTACGCTTCCTGATCATCTCTAATTCTGATTATTTAGCGTGATAAAGGAAAAAAATCAGTTAATTAGATAGCTTAACATGATGATAAAGCATATAAGGTCTTTAGCAACAAAGTCACATGGACAATTGCCACATTGATGTATCTTTGAAGCTTCCAGCATTCTACATGACAAAAAAATTACTATCTTCTTGCACATGACAATATAAATTCAACTAATCATTCAAAAAGCATATTTGCTTGGTTAGCTTAGGATGAGTTATTTTTAGTGATCATGTAGAGATCATAAAGTAACTAGAGGCCAAAGTAAGTATGGATATATTGACTTCGTAAACGACTACCTCAACCAAAATGTTTTGATCTTTAGAATGTAGATTAACTCATAAAGCGAGAAAATCGGTATAGTGAAAAATGGTGAATCATTGAATTAAACCTAACAAGTGTCCAAAGCATCCATTAACAAAAATTATTGAATTAAACCTAGGTTGTTACAAACTACCATGGTGAATGTGCAACACACCAACAAGTAAACTTTTTTAAGGGTTAAATATTATGAAAAACTCCAAATTAATATATCCATAACAAATTTACTTTAATTAATTATTTAACCATAAAAAACTCTAAATTTATACATTTACGATAAATTTATATTCCGTTAGTTTCTATTAAATTAAATTAATATCATAAAAAAATTACAAATATATCAAATAGAAGTAAAATTTTATAAAATTTAACAGAGTGTAAATTTATCATAAATTTATCGATATGAAATTTTTCGTGATATTATTATTTTTTTTGTTATGCACGCGGCAATTTGCCTTATATATTACATATGTTTTCGAGAGGGGGCTGTAAATGAAGTAACTAAAATATTCACCCCCCACCTTTTTATTTAATCCCCCCCCCCCCCCTTTCCTTCCCTCTTTAAATCCTCAACCGACCCCACAGGGAGACATTCCGTACAATAGAGTCAACTTCCGTGTCAGCCTTTTGCAACGAAACGCCAGACGCCAGCCCTTCTGATCCCCGACTTTGGTACGACGCCTGCCGCACCCCATTCCCAAGCGCCCGCGCGTAACCCTCCCGCTCCACTCGCCCCGCCGTCCCGCCACGTGTCTCGCCGGTCCCCGCTGGACAGGTACGTAAAATCGCTGGAGGTGCCGCGCGTGCGGGCGCGTTCGCCGCGAAAAGTGCGGGTCGGTCCCTCCGGACCGGAACGGGGGGGAAGGCGGACGAAACCTTATCGATACGTCGTACGTTGGAGATACGATCCCATCTTCTTCCTCTTGTCTTTACTTGGCTCCTTTTTTTCTTGCAAGTCATGTGGTGCTGTTTTGTTTGGTGGGGGGACAAGAACTTTGGAGGAAGAACAAAAACAAAAACAAAAACAAAATTGACTTTGCCATTGATCCTGTCTTAGTTTGTTTTGTCTTAGGGATCCATTTTGTTTTGCTAGAAATTTGGCGATCTTGGAAAATACTTTTGAAAAAGTCATTTCCAAATAAATGGCAATATGTCTGATGTTGGGTTAAAATGAGTTCCTAAGGTCCTAGATCCAACCATGGGAGATCCAAACTCGGCCTTTGAGATCCCAAGGATTTACACTTCACCATTGAAGAAACAGGCATGGGCACGAGGTCTTGGCCTAGCCTCGAGGGCCTCGGACCCGTTGGACTTGAGTGCCAAGAACCTCGGGGGACTTCGACCCGATTGTCGAGCTCCCCAAGCCTAGCTACTAAGGCCTTGTTTATTTAATTGTGTTTCTATTCTCTGGAACAAAAATTTTTGTTCTTTTGTTCCGAAAATAAAAAAATAATAGAAACGCGTTTGTTTACACTTTTGTTCTCGAGAACAAAAAATCTATATTTTTATTAGGGAATAGATTTTAAGAAGTATAAAAAACTTATTTCTTATTCCTGGGAACACTTTTTTTTCTTCTCATTTTTCTTCTTCTTTTTTCTCTTTCTCCTTCCTTTTGCCTATCACGAGCCTTGGCCATGGCTGACGCCGGCAATTGGCTAGATGAGGGCCGACAACCTCACCGGAGCGTCGCCAGCCCCCGAAGAGGCTGAGCCACGGCGAGGCTCGTCGGCTCGAGCCTCGTCGTGGCTCACCATGGCCACGCAAGACTCGGCCTTAGGCCGGGCGAGGCCGAGCTCACCCGACCACCGCCGAGGCTAAGCCTCACCGTGCCAAGGTGAGGCCCAACGAGGCTCACCAAATGTCGCCTAGTCGATCGTTTGGCCAAAGAGAAAAAGAAAAAGGAAAAAAAAAAAAAAGAAAGAAGAAAAATGGAAAAGTATTTAAAAATTATACAAGTTTACCAAATGTATTCTCATTTCTATTTTTTTTTCTATTTTAGAAACATAAAAGTTAACAAACGCGTTATTTTTTTCAAAAATTGATCAAAATAAATAAAAACTTATTTCATTTTTTTGGAAATAATTTTTTTAAACTTTTTTCTTTTTCTCTCAAGCCCAACCATTGACACTCGAGCACGAACTCGGGCAACTAGTATTAGTAACTTGGGCCTGGAAGATAAATACTCAAGAACTGCCTTTGTAAGCTTGGGTGCACCTCTATGGACCTTAGGCCAATCATGATGGACCTGAGCCTAGGTGTCGATGACTTGGGTGTGGTAACAAGAGACATGTATGGACTCAAACCCAACTATCAAGGGAAGGAATATGGACTCGAACCCAACTACTAAGGAATCAAGACCCGATGACCTGAGCTCGAGAGCTAGTAACTTAGGCACAAGAGCTAGGTAGCACAATCACAATTGCCAAGTTCCCAAGCATGAGCACTAAGTTCACACACACGAACACCGAGGCATGGGCCCAACCTCGAGGGACATGCGGCCGAACCCTTGTGGAACTAGAGCCCAGCACAATGAACTCAAGCGTGGGCACCAGTGGCTTGAGTGGGGGAGCTAGGTACCCATGTATGACTACTAATGCCCTGGCATAGACGTTAGTGTCTCGAGCTTGACCTCAAGAGACTTGGACTCCACCTCTAGGACAAGGGACCAACCATCAATGACCCTAGTACAAGCATCAAGGTTCTTGTGCCCAAGTGTCGAGATCTCTTGTCCAAGTACCAATGTCTAATGATACTTTAGAAAAAGGATTTCTAAATATTTTAAAAAATTATTTTATTGAATTTAAGCATAGTATTTCCATTAACTATGAAAAGACTTTCTATGACTCATTTTTCTTAGCGATTCAAAAGCCGAAAAAATGAGAAACGTTTTTAGAAAGAATATTTTTCGCTAAATGAATGGTACTTTAATCTCACTTATCTAATTATGCTTTCGCAACATTCATAGTCAATCTTAGCTTCTCACAAAATGGAGGCTTAATTTTTCGTTGTGAATTAATCATCTTGAAGCATGTACGACGTATGACATTTGCAAATAAATCGCGCATGTTGCTTTCTATTTTATTTTAATGACGATTATCACATTCTTTTAACCTGACATAGAAAATTTATTTTCGTCTGCTTGTGAATCTCACTACTGGCAGAAACATTTCAAAGAGTTTAGTGGAAGTGATGGAAGAAAGCACGAAATTATAATTCAACTACCAAAATTTTTATTTCTATAGTCTTTTTATGCAACCCATCCATTGACGAGAAGGGTCAAGGAAAGCTTGAATTCAATTTCGTTAGATTTTATGAGAGATAATTTTAGCCCTAAGGAAAAGAAAAACGATTATCCCAACTTCTAGAAATTTTAAGATGCATGAGTCCCAGTTGAAAGTGGGTTGTTTAATTCCTAAAACGAGCAACAAGCCATGAGAAATAAAAAAAACTTTATTCGGAATTCATGGCGAAAAGAAGTGAGGATGTGTTTATCTTTTGAAAATTTGCCATGACAAAGATATAAAAACAATAATAATAATAATGATGATGATGATGATGATGATGATTTCTTCGCTCAGTCGAATTTTAATTCACCTGCGCTAATCCATGAGACCAACAATATATTATATGAGTAGGGAGTTTACCTATCTAACATGGGCCTTCCTCATTATACAATAATATTAGCAACCATGTGTGGTTCTCCTATATTAGCAAGTCCCCCATCGGACCTCTTTTTAGTCATATGTCTTCTCTAATCTTTATACTCTCGCCATCCCCAACAGCCCACATGACTAACGATTTTATGGCTCTCTACCCATCAGGATGCTTTGCAAGCTCCGGTAAGGTGTAACTCCTTTCCCTGCATGCCAGAAGTCTCTATGGGGACACATAAAATTTTTAGTTGTTGACCCCAGAGAGTAGAGGGTTATTGAGCTATTCTCCGGGCTTGTCTCCAACATAGCTTTGTTGAATACTATCAAGTTCCTAAATCCCAAACCACCACTATCTTCCCTAGTTTTCAAATATCACATTCCTTCAATGCATTCTCACCTGTTTATCATTATTTTTCACCAGAAGTTGGCTATTTTTAGTTCAATAGCATGACAAATTGGCATAGGGATCTTGAGATCGACATATCATATTGAGGGACGGCATGTACAATCCCTTTAATAAGAACTTTGCCTGCTTTCGACCTCAACCTCTTAGTCCAGTCCTCAAGTTTCATATTTACGCTAGCAAAAATCCAAGCAAACATTTGTTTTTTTTCTTTTTTTGGAGGTACATGATTTGGTGCTTTCTAAAGGAGTTCCACTTTTCGACCAAAAAAAAAAAAGAGGATTTCCACTTTCTCTTCCTTCGAGATAGGACTTAGGAGTTTGAGATTTTCAATTTGGAGGCACAATTATAATATTTTCATTCCAACCTGATACCATTAAAGTAATCGATTGAGATACCATTAGTTTTCCAATTTAGGAATTGGAAGTCATTTGATCAAATCATATTAATTATGATAATCAAAGCCCTTTCACAAGCCAAAGAACCTGAGTTAACTGAGACTTATAGGGTGTTCTATAGAACTCTAGGACTTATAGGGTGTTCTGTAGACCTCCAAGTAGCCAAGCCTTTATTTTCATAGTTAAGTATTCAATTCAATATCTCTAGTGAGTATAAATTTCAAGTTTCTTTTATTGTTTCATTTGATTGTTTGTAAGCCTTTTACATTTCTAGCGGTTCCAATTTCAATTTACCTTCGCCACATCTACATCTCTAGCCAATTTGATCTCCAACACTTCAATTTCCTCATAATTTGCATTACTTTACATTTCCTTGTATTCTAACCATTTATGATTTGCTCTCTGAAAGAGTCATGCCTCTAAATCCGAAAAAAAAAAAAAACTCAAACAAAGTACATTTTTGACCACCTAAAAGTTAGATTTTATGCATTTAAGTGAATTTCTCCAATAAAGTCCAAACCTATTTAGATGACCGAACTATTATCAGACAACTTGATAGCTGCTCATACATAGATAATTGGTGTGAAACTGCAGCCCAACAATATCAAAAGTCGTGCCAATTATTTCACCCAAAAAGTGAAAAATCTTTTATCAGAAGGGTAGATTTTGATTTTGATTTTTTTTTTTTTGCTTTTTATGGAAAGGGGGTCTATATTGATATTTGACGGAAATCGTATGGCTAGGAAAGTAAATGCAAATTTTGCAATTTAAATTACAGGAATAGTAAAATTACGTAGCTTAAATTGAAGGAATATGTGTCCCATCGATTTTTGTGCTAAGGGTCTTTTGCGACAATTCGCTATGAGTATTTATAATATGCTAATAAGTAGCTACACTTTAACTAAGGTTACTGCCACACGTTTTTCAAAATGTTAGGCATGTTTTTCGTACTCCGAGAATTATTGTCCAAAAAAAAATTACGACTTTCGAGATTATTTAGCCAATCCTCGTTTGGTACTGAAACCGTTATCCAGTATGGAAATCGACATATCTGCTCCAAATTGGACCCGCACGCTCAGCCTGGGGTTCACTTATTGTATTCACTTCCTATATATTCTTTTTTGCAAATTGAAGGCACAAAAGATTAAGCAAAGTAGAAAAATATTTCTCTATGCATAATTGGAAATCCCAACATATCACCTAATTCGCAACAGTGTGGTCACCAAAAAAAAAGATTAAGCAAAGTAATTATCATTTGCTTTGGCCTTGCCGGTAATTAATTGAGTTTCACAAGGCCCATGCAGCGTTCGCATCATCCCCATGCATAGAATCATTGAATTGTCTTATGCCTTAAGTTGTTCAACATGCATTTCTAAGGGCATCAAAGTTATCTTCTGATGATATACTGTAAATAGTCAAACTACAAAAATAGACCACACCGTCTGACATGACAAAACCTAATCATTCGGCCTTATCACGTGGCGATGCTACTTCCGTCGCATTCCACGCGTTTCCTTATAGAACCTTGGTAACAAGCTAATCTTAGCCTGACATTATTGGTAGGAAGACACATGATAATTATTTTGGTTTTCTATTTTTCCATTTTTCTATTATTATAAACGAGTTTGGAATATAAATTTTTTTAGTAGTGCAATTTTAGTTTTCTTTTTTCGAAACAAATTTTTAGTATAGAAATAGATTTCAAATATAAATGAGAAGTGAAAATTTTTAAATTTTATTTTTTTAACAAAAATAAGAAATAAAGACTATTCTCATCTCTCATCCTTAATTCTAGCCAGTCACCACCCAATTTGGGAGGAAGAAATTTTATGTTATTATCGAATTATCAAACGAATAAATTTTATAATCGTTATCAAACGGGTATTTTAAACTTGCTTGAAAAATAGAAATAAACTAGGAGCAAAAATTTTATATATTATTATCAAATGGATATTTTTGTTCAGAAACTCGTCTGAATAATAGAAATAAAAAATTAATTTTTGGGTAGAAGTTAATTTCTAAAATATAATAGTTCAGAGAGTTTGATTATCAACTCAAGTCCCCTCGTGGGGGGATAGCATCCCGAGGGGTCAAATTGAGAAATTCTGGGATTGTCGAGGATGGAAACGTCAATGTCGAGAGCTTGAGAGAGAGAGAGAGAGAGAGGGGTGATGGTGATATCTCAATCACGTTGCTTCCTTACATCCGGAGAGGAGACAGCGAGCCGAGCTCCTCTTCAATGTCCTCAGCAAAAGTTTGTACCGCCCGAAACTCCTCCCTCCTCCTTCCCCCCCGCTCTTTTGTTCTTTTTCGTAAAAATAAAATGCATGATTGGAGCGACAACGTTTGCACCATGTGCCCGGAAATATCCCATAAACGGACAAAACATAACATCTTTTGTCTTCTATGGACCCCCCTCGGGTCACTTCGAATAGGCCTTAATTCGTTATGATAATAATAAAAAATACCCTCGAATAGGCCTTAATTCCCTATAAAATTAGATCCTCGACTTTAAGTTCGATCCAAATCTTAACCCGATTTTTTCTGTACTTTATAAAAAATCACAAACTCTCGCTCTAGTACCAATTTTGCCCTCACGTCCAAAAACCAGTGTCCCTCTCTAGAAAATCATTAACATCGTAACCAATTAAAAGGTTCATCATCAGAAGCCATGTCTTTATTAATACTCTCATTTTTGTATGGAACAATAATAGCCTCTCGATATGGATGGCGATTTTTAGACGCGGGACATGTTTGAGACTGGTATGAAAGTTGGTGATCATTTTTTAGGCAAATCGACACAGAACTAGGATTAGACTGAAAGTTTGGAGTTTTTTTTCAAGGAATAGGCACTTTCAAAAGAGAACAATTTATAAATATATATTTTTGATTGATCTATATCTTCAGCATTTGGTTACTATGCTAGGACACTCGAGCTCGAGCTCGAGCTCAATTAGATCCGTGTGCTCGGTCATTCGAAATTCGATTCCAACTCAATCAAATACTGAACTCAAGTTTGCCTCAACAAGAAAATTATAATACTCAAACATAACCCGGTTTGAGCTCAGCTTGATTACAGTCCGGTCATAAGGGACCTCGAGTTCAAGCCTATTGCTGATCGGGAACTTGCCTCCTTATTGCCGGTCGATTGGATCACCCCCCCCCCAAAAAAAAAAAAAAAAAAAAAAAAAAAAAAAAAAAAAAAAAAACACACAAACACACAAGAAAACAAGAGCTAGCAAGCACCATAGCTAATCATAGTTCCACGTGCGACAATAATGCCGTATGCCATGAGAAAACAATAATTTAGATGCTTCACTTGATGTCTACAACGATGCCCATCTCGGGGCGCAACATCAACTTTTCCACCACGAACGTGGAGGAGACAAGAAGAGGGAGCGAGCTTGAAATTCTCGTGATAATCTCTAAGCAAATGACAATCAAATCCCTAAGAATATCCTTACTACTACTCTCTAAAGTGCCTACGAAGAGGGAGGGAAGGGAGAAGCCTGTGATCAGAGGTAGCAGAGAAAGAGAGACAAGCCCTTCTGCAGTTGGTTTCTTTTATCCGCTGGAGAAGAAGAGAGAGCACGAGGGCGACGACGCCGACGAGGACGACGAGGGCGGCTGGTACCCCCGGTGGTGGCTCTGCCGGAAACAGTCCAGCGACATCCTTGGCGGGGACAGCGCCACGGTGACTGACGAGGCCGACTGCGTTCCCGAGTCCGGGGGCGATCCTGTCATGTCGGGCCAGGCAAAACCACACGGAAAAAAGAAGGATGTGATGATAATGTCCTCTAAACCTGAGAATGCAGCAGACTACAAAGAGGCGCAAAACAAGCGGGCAAGGGTTCATCGTTGCTGTCATGACTAGAAATGGACTGATCCTTTGTTGCAAAGTATGTTTTTGAGCCGGTCGACATGGAAATCTTGATTTATGTAAGGTAAAGGCGACGCTTTTTCGCAAGAAAGGATCTCATCTTCTCGATCCCTTTGAAACATAATGCATCGTGTTCTTGAAGAGACTGCTGAGAAACTCGATTTAGTACGTAAACTGAGAAGACCCAATTCCTGATTTCAAGTCGCTCGATGGCCAAAGCTAAAGGGAAGAGAATGCAAGGGGTCGAAACTCACTTGATGGGTTATCGCCGGAAGAGTTCCGGCAGCCCTCCTGCTGCGTCTTGGCCAGGTTGTCGCGGCCCGGCTGCTGATGGGATTTCCTCCGGCGGCGGTTGTGGTCCGCCAGCCGCTTCCGGCAGCTGCGCTTCCCATTGTCGAACTCCGCGAGGAGATGGAACCTGCACAACGATAGAGATTTCTCGTCGGTCGTACTCGTTAGCACGCGGTGCATTTCTTTAGGCTTGACGAAATCAAAACCCACGAATTTTCCCCAGAATTATTTTCTGTAATTCGAACTAATTATAGAACTAAAAAAAAAAAGAGAGAACTAATTAACAAAAAAATAGACAAAAAGGTGGAATTTTATCTTTTTTACCTTCCTAGGAAGAGGAGAAAAAACGGAAATAAATAGTTTTATTAACTGATGTTGCGCAGGGAGAAAAAAATGAAGTAATTATTGATTAAAGGACGGTCGAGGCGGGGAGGCTACTATATTAAGCAAGGCCAAAAGGGCCAGGACGAGGCATTTCCGGACGCAAATGCCCCTCGGGATCGCCCCCGCCCGCTCGTACGAGCCCCCAGCCCTCCAATCATTTGCCGCCGGAAAGCTTCCTCCCCGAGGGGCATTCCCGTCTTTTTCCAGCCTCGCCGGCTGCGGCGCGACGGCGGCGGCGGCGGCCGGGTACGAGATTACAATGCCCGATCGTAGTGGCTGCTTCCTCCCCTTCGATCGTTTGACCGTCGTTGGTTGGGTCTCGTGATCTGTTTCGTCGTGAACGGAATGCGATATCGGAAGAGAGCGAGAGGGGAGTTTTTACCTGCTGCACTGCTGGCAGAACCGCTGGGTGAGGCCGCCGGCGATGACGGCGGCGGCCTTGGAGTGGAACTCGCACACCTTGTGCCTCCGATGGTAGTGCTTGGCGTGGGTCAGGTCGGCGTTGCACCCCTCGGCCTGGCAGCGGGGCGCGTTGGCGGCCGCCGACCCGACCCCGCCGCCCTCCCGCCCGCCCTCCCGGCCGTCGGGCGGCGGTAGAGCCGGCTCACGAAGTCGTCCTCCGCCGCCACAGAGGACGCGAAGTACGTCCGCCCCCAAGGTTCAGCCCTATCCTCGCGGCGGCGAGCTCCGCCGGGGCGAAGGCCGGGCCCCCGCGGCGTCCTCGCTCTTGGGCACCATCAGGAACCCCCGCCGTTCCCTCCTCCGCCGCCGCCGCCGCCGCCGCCGAAGCAGTCGAGGGCGAAGGGGTTGGCGGGAGGCGGGTAAGACGCGCCGCCGAAGGTGCGGGGGTCGAAGAGCGGGTGGTGGGCATTGTGGTTGTGGGCGGCGGCGATGGGGGGTGGTTGCTGGTGATGGGGAGGAGCGAAGGGCGAGAAGGCGTTGGGGCTGGACAGAATGTGAGTGGCGGCGGCGCTGCTGCTGGGGAAGGACTGGTGAGGCGAGAGCGCGTAGTGGTCGAGCATGGGGTGGTGGTGGTGGGGGTGGTGGTGGGTCTGGGTCGGGTCATGGGTCGGGTCGTCGGCGGAGATCAGAATCTGAGACGGGTTCGCGCCGAGGCCCCACTCGTACTCCAGCATTATCGCTGCTGCTCCTCCTCCTCGCGTCGGAGCTATCTCAGCTGACAAAAGGGAGTTTTTTTTTTTTTTCAAAAAAATGGGAACTTTTGGGGGGAAGGTCTCGGCTTTTAGGCCGGAATCATCATTGGAGGTTTACATGAATTTGAGAATTTTGGTCGGTGGGTTTTGTTGGTGCGAAGATTGAGTGGCTTTTGGGAGCATGTCGGATATTTTCGAGAATTCCCGGAAGCGCATAAAACAAAAGGTGCGAATTTCTCCCTTTTCTAGGGCTCTGGTGGGAAGAGAGAGAGAGAGAAACAGAGTTGCAGAGTATGAATCCGAACAACCCCGAACCCTAACTTGCCATTCTGCAGAGCCTGGGCTCTCTGCTTCTTTCTCTTCTACGCACGCAAATGGCGTGTTCTTTTAAGTCTGTCTTCCCTGTCCTTCCCTCCCTCCCTCCCTCCCCTCTCTCTCTTTCTCTCTCTCTTCTTTCCACAGATCTTTTTGAACGCTTGTCTCTCTCTCGTCTCTCTCTCTCCTCTCTCTAAGCTCGGTTTCAGTGTGTGAGAGTCTGAGCTGAGAGGAACAGGGAGGAAGTGATGGAACTGCGAGGGGTTGGTCAGCTTTCTCCTCCTCCCCTCTCCTCCCCCTTTCTCTCTCTTTATCTCTCTCTCTCTCTTCTATTCGCGAGTTGGTGTCTGAAATATCTTTAGAGAGAGAGAGATAGGGAGGTGAAGGGTGGTGGAATGACGAGGATGCCCCCTTGAAAGCAACGTATTTAGAGTGGAGGGGGGGGGGAGCCTCTTGAGACACGAAGCTCCAATGGAATTCAGTGAAGGAAAGAGAGACTTCAAAGTAAAAAAACAAAAAACTCAAAAAAAGTCCTTAGGCAGTGAGCGGGGCAGTAACTAAAGGTAAGGGGAAAGGATGGCTTCCTTCCATCTACAAGTCTCGGGTTCTCTCGGCCGATCTCAACCGTTAGATCATGTGAATCTTATAATCGACGATGGCGATCGCGTCGGATCCGGCTCCAATCCGGGGATTTCCGACGAGGGAGGGGAGTGATCGGGCGCTAGGACCCCCACGAAAGTAGGGGAGCAAGGAGAGCCGTGTGGGTTTGCGGGGACTTCAATGTGCGCCCAATCAGAAGAAGAAGCGGCAGGCAGCAGCCCCCTTGGGTTTGCCTCCGCCTCATTCAATGCCACCAGGCCCCACCCGCCCCCAGTGTTTGCCCATCGCGGGTCCCATCTGTATGTACCGCAACTTCGTTACATCTTACAGAACTTCTCTCTCTTGGACTTGATCAAACTCTTTAAAAGAGAAACAGTCGTGAGAACCGTCTTGAAGTGAAAAACCCCATAATATCGATCCCGCATTCCCACTTACTCGATAAGAAAAGCTTGAGTGGGAATTAAGTGACCTCTTCAATTGGAAAGATAAACTCAATGTCAGTATTCCAATATTGACTAGTCTAGGGTAAGATGAGGGTGGGTGAAAAGTCCACTGCTATGTTCACGGAGCTCTCTTAAACTTTTCAATTGATTGCCGACATAGTATCCCGGGTTAAAATGTTCTCTCTCATACTTTTTAGGGCTTTCTTTTCCTCTTCTTCTTACAAGCCATAATGAGGTTTTCATTAGTGTTCGAGGAATGGTGTCAATCCGATTGTGAATGGTGATTCAAATTTGAACCCTATTCTGGCAATGCATGTTGCAAGCTAAAGTGAATACCGAAGTTGTAATGTTATATAGACAGTACAATCATAACATAACCAACAATGCCGAGGATCCATAAAATGTTAAGTTCGATAACATATGCAAATGATCGTACTCTTTTCCCTGGACTCAACGTCTGATCTTGATGATTGGTGAGGACGGCAGCTTATTACTCATACATGACTTGACATGCAATTTGCTAGGTTAAGAGTCGCGTGCATTATTGCGAGTAATTATTTCGTGCGTCTTATACTAGAGTGGGATGGAAGAAATGGGAATCGGGTGAAAATTGGGCATTCAATGTCGATGGGTCATGACTATGCTTGCTTTAGTCGATACCGAGGTTTCTTATGTCCAATCGGAAGTAAATGAAGCATGTCCACCAACGAGTGTCCAATCATTCTCGACAAATCGTCACCGAAATGCTTTACCTGAACGGCGGTATTTCTCGAAAATCCGGATGGAGATTTCCCTTCTAACACAGAGGCCCCAGAATCAAGCGTCCGTTTGGAAATGATATTGGTTTGTCTATCAGTGATATTTTAGACCTCTTGAATTATTGTACCGTTGATAATAAATGCATTAACAACCGGCCAAAGTATGCGTTAGTGTGCTTTGAAATCATGCAGGAAGGAGGAGGTCGGGACAAGGTATCGAGTTGCTCTCCTAACTTTTCTTTCACTTTGTTGTTTCGTAATGATCTTATCTCGAATGGTTAGGATATCCAATTTCCAGGATTCTGGACTATGGATGTTGAGGATTGAAAAAGGGTGTGAGGAAGTTGCAGCAACTTTGATTTTTCTCATGAGGAGACGAATGCTTTGGACGGAAAGCGATGGAAACGCATGATAGACGTCGAAGAAAACAATCAAAATTTTATATACATATATAGTTAAGAAATTGAGAATAATCATAATTTTGACTTTAAAGTGGTCGGTACCTTTGCACCCCTCTAATCCGTAAAAATCTCACGTCCAATCCTAATCATGGACCAAACATATCGCATCTAGTGGCTTAATGTGATTGACAAAAACATTCCAAATTGCAAGCGCAAAATTGGCAAAACATCATCACATATACCCACCAAACTTTATGCGTCATGTCATATCCTACCGGACTTTCCGGTGGCACGTAATAAGGACCAAGACTGTACTCCACGACTTGGAATTTATGGGAAATGGCTATCAAAAATCACTCTATGATAATATCATGGGACCTCATTAAAAATTTTAAGAATTTCCAATCCAAAAATTTGAACAATTAGGTGAAGAGAGATCATATATTTATAAAGAGCATATAAATCCGGTAAACAAAGGACACGGGATACTATAATACCCTTCTCACCACACATACAATATAAATCGAGATAAACTTATAGCATGATAAAATTAGAATGTCAAACCCAAAAATTTAAGTTAATAAATAAACAATAATCACATATATAGAAAGAGCGTATAAATCTGTAGTAAATAACATCAAACGCTTTAATACATCTTTAATATTAGAAATTCAAACTTAAAAAAAAAAAAGGTAGCTCATAAGAAGTCTACATGTATATAAAAAAAACATATAAATCTCATTATCAAATAATGTAAATTATTTCAATGACTATTTTTGTCATGGTAGTCGACTATATATGTTTACATGTATAGGAAGAACTGAGAAAGGACACGATATGTGTATTTTCTACAAGCACACTCTAGCAGATACGTGGCTATGACTGTATAATTACTTTCAATTACCACCTATTAGCCTTATTTAGGTCCTGTTTTAATGAAAATTTCTTCTCTTGGTGCCTTTATATTAGAGCCATTTACTGTGATGCTTGCCAATCAATCCGACACAAGAAATTGGACTTCCTCCATTCCTTGACGTCCCACGTCGCCATAAAAAAAAAAATATATATATATATATATATATATATATATATATATATATATAATTCAAATAATGTGTTAAGAACAATAGTTTTTTTTTTTTTTTTTTGGGTTTCAAAGTTTATAAATTTTTGGTAAATATAAATCGTATGTGAGGGAATCTATTGATACAACGTGCCATGACACGAGAATACAACTTGATTTTAGTGCAAAATTAACCATTTCGAGTTTGTTTTATTTAAAACATATAGCATAATGAAATGAACTCGATCCGAGCTACAATCCCCACATGGATGTTCCTTCATAAGTGATATATCCGGAGATAGGGTTGATGGATCTCCACTTATGTTAACATTCTTGTACTTGGGTTGTATATTTCATGCTTGTTTTTTTTTTTTTTTTTTTTTGGTCTCTAACTCAATATGTAAACTTGACACTAAAAAATCTACTACTCAACCATAAAACCACCAAATAAGGCGTTATACTTGCCAAATTCACACTCACGTTGTGTTTGCATGCAATTTGACCAAATTAAGATGGTCACCTAGATCAAGAACATGAAATGAGGAATCATTCAAATTCCAAATTAGTCTTCAAGATAATTTTTATCTATTCTACCTATGGATCCAGTGGAGTGGTTTCTACTATATGTATGAGACATTGTTAAGTATCACAGATTGCTTTTTTATGGGGTTTATATGCTCTTTACATACATGCACTCTCTCTCCATCTATTGTCTAGCAAAAATTAGTCAGATAGACTCAACTGGTAAAATGTTAAACCTAAAACTAAATTGACACAAATGTTACGAATTTAGAACCGTTTTGATAATTTCCTCTCTTTTATTTTCCAGAAAATTTCACCAACATTGCCCATAAGTTCTCTAGATACACGAGCTCAAAATGGAAAAGCACGGTTGTCAATTCGATGCCATCGCACTCCATGTCCGTAATCTTGCTATGCATCGAGGACAATTTTTCAAGAATAGTATGCAAAACTAGTATAATTTTGCTTATTTATAAAGGTGAAGCATGAAAATAAGCCGCAGCATGACCTGTACAAGTTACCCAAGCAACTCTCAGGGGGAAAATCTACTATTTAAATATAAGGATAAATTACATAAACAGTCCATGAACTTTAAATTTATTCAATATGATTCATGAACTTCAACTCAATGTGTAATATTGCACATAAACTTTTAATTTGTTCAAAATAATCCATTGATATCTGGAACTTGTTCAATTTAATCTATGGATTGTATGAAAATGTTAAATGTTGTCCCTAAACTTGAATTAATAGAAGAACAATATTGAACATTTATATACAGTTCTTGGACTAAATTGAACATGTACCAAAAGTTCAAAAACTATATTAAATAAATTAAAAGTTCATGAATGATATTGCAAATTTAGCTAAAGTTCATGGACCATATTAAATAAATTTAAAGTTGAAGGACCACATTACATATTTGGCCAAAATTCATAGATCATTTGTGTCATTATCTCTAAATAAAATGATTTTACAAACATGCAATAGCAAATAGATGTTGATCTAATGTCTAATGTATTGTGAAAACTAGATTCTTGCTAAATCAAAGATTATACCGAGTAGGGAGGCAAAGAAACAACCAATTTTTTGAGAAAAAGCACCTGAAAGTTGGTGTCATTTACTAACCAATAACCAACGTGAATGGACACTAAAACCTATAAATGAGTATGCACAACGCCATTACTTCCAACGCTCATAGTAATATTTCTTGTAGTAATTAAATAATTTCGTGAATCATGAGTTGTGCCATCTCAAAGCTTATATAGCTTCATTTGTTCTCAAGAAAACCTTAGCCCCCGCCTCGACAGCCTCCATTCGAAAAAACGTTCTGCCGGCCACCTATCGCCCCACCCTATCCAAAGCTTATCGCCGTTGGGATCCCTCCAATTTGACAAAAGATCATGTTGAAATTCTCCTTTTTCTTTCTCCAATCTAGTTTGCCGAGTTAGATCGCGGCCCGAACATATCTTTTCCTTAAAAGAAAAAAGGCTATAAAATCTCAGGGCTCAAAATCCAAAATCGCACCTCACAATCTAAATTCACCACCTCCTATTCCAAATTTACCTCCTCGTGACCGACCGCTTTATGTAAAGCTCCTTTCTTTTTAATCTTTTGCCGACTTCTGAGCAGATTTAGGAAGGTGTTCCGACTTTTGCGAAGCCCTGGTTCCTTCCAGCCCTAAATCTTTGCATGTGGATGAAGTGGCCTTCCTTCCTATCACGCTCCACCCGAAGCCTCCTTGCACCTTCGAGGAAAATTCAATCGTGGGCCACCGGTGAGAGCTGCCTGGCTTCCATTTCCTCGTGACGTTGACGTGTCTCTGTTGCAAATCCCCATCCTCCTCCTGCGGCTGCTGTTCCTTTCGAATTTTCTCAACGGGGTTTTCTAGTCACTACAGCTCGTGACATTGAGGTCTGTCGCGATGTGGACGGTCTCGAGGTTTTCGCGAAGGAACGCGGTTTGTCGAACGGGGTCTATTATGATCGCAGATTCCCGAGCTTCGATGCTGATGCTTTCCTTGCGTCTTCACCGCGCGCATGTGTTGTTCGTGTCTATTTTTCCTCCTCGTTCGACGTATGATTGATGTGGTCGTGCCTATTTCACTGCTCCGCATGCGAGGACCGGCTTACGCGTGACCGAAATGTAGAGAATGCCCTATAAAGTTTGGTTTATAGGTACTATATGAGTGCGACTATTAGGCGACTTTGGAGTCTTTGGAGGGCGATAGACGGTGATAGAGTAAGTGCATCATTCATCATTTTGGCCCATCAGATCAAAGTGATGTACTATTCTTCATAACCCTTCATGTGCTTTCATATTAGAAAAACCCTTGCATAATCTCTTGATGGTGTGTAAAGTTTTGTTAGTTCTAGGGTATCAGGAGGGGAAAGAATCAATCTACGATAAGCGACGTCCGATCTCCCCAAACTTAGATTCACCTAAAAAGTGATTTAGCGCTTGTTACGTGTTGCAAATAATCTCATATGCTCTCCTTATTTTTTATTAGACGATGCAGTTGTGACCTAGATATTCCTGGCGGTCTCGATCAAGTGTCTAATTTAGGTTTTACGTAATAGTGGATTTATAACAAATTGAGATCTAGATGCCACCTACTAGGTTTTTATGTATTCAATTGCTCCGAAAACCCATATGAATTTGGGATCGCTTTAAAACAATGAAGAGGGTTGGTAATTCTATCTGCGGTAATATAGGGATTTCCATCAAGATCAATAAGTTTTGAAGAATAAGCCATATTCACTTTAAACAAGGTATCCTGTCCAATCGGTTTCCGACCGACCAAACCTCGAAAT
Organism: Eucalyptus leucophloia subsp. euroa; assembly: GCA_017140325.1. Lineage (NCBI taxonomy): Eukaryota > Viridiplantae > Streptophyta > Magnoliopsida > Myrtales > Myrtaceae > Eucalyptus > Eucalyptus leucophloia. The sequence goes on along the minus strand of CM029472.1, from coordinate 17,431,503 downwards.
GACCCAGTCCACCCGTTCTTTCGGTAATTCTCAGGCCAAATCCCGTAACCATGAAACCATGTCTTTCCAAAAAAGCCATCTCGAAACTGGATCAAGCGGATCGGTTTTAGACAGTTATCCAAGCTCGAGCTAGACTGACTTGTTAGCTGCGAAAACAACACCTAATATCTCCATAATTAGAATTTAAAACACAATAATAGAGAAAAAGAGAAAAGAAGGTTTACACATCTGATTTTGAATCCGTTGTTCTTGATGCAAAATATCAATGACCCAAAACTCAAGTGTTTCTCCTCTATTATCTTTTATGTCATTGGCTTAATGAAATCACCCCTCACCCTTAGCATTCAGTAAAAGCTCCTTATATGAGGTTATTTGTACATTAGGTTAGATGAAACTCAAGCATAATTTTATAGAGTTTTAAATCACGGGCTGGACTTTACTCGTTTCATACCAGTCATTTATATCTTACCTCATTAAATCAATGTAGCCGACATCAGAAAAACTCTTACACGGCTTTCTCATGTCCCCTAACCTAAGTCGAGAAACGAACCCCACGTTTGCAGCAGATGGTCCACCATCATTTATGGTCACTCCTTGGCGAATGGAGCTTGAGGTACGCATCGCAGCTGTTGGTGTCTTTTGGTGCCTGAATCGGAAGCATGTGTTATTGTTATTCAGCCATGCTTTCACCTGCCACACGCAGAGAGACAACCCACACCTACACCCGCCCCCGCACACGCACACGCACACGCACACGCACCATTTCGTGTTATGGCTTCTTCTTCTCCTTCCCTTTTTTTTCCCTCCTCTCGTGGCTCTTGTCATTGGTTTACGCTTATGGACGAATCTGCTGCAGGTAATTTGACCTGCAGCCTTTACACCTCAAAAACCATGCCACTTCCATTCTCCTCCCTTCCTTTCAATGCAAGCAAAGTGAGTTTTGGCCTTTGGTGGCCCCCAACTTTTTGGGCTCTCTGATTTTACTTGTAGCGCAAAGTCGTGAAAAGATGCGGATGTGTCACGGATTTTGTTTTGAATTTTAGAAATTCATATCCGGCACGTGAATTTTGCCGTCCAAGCTTCATTCTACATATCTCGCTGTTACAAGACGTTATGATCAGTATGGACGGTTCAAATTTGATTTACTGATTAGGTTGCCAATCATTCTTGGTAAAAGATACTTATATTTAGTGATAATATGTATTATATACGAAATAATTCTCATTTGTGGTAAAATATTTCATGGTGGTAAAAACATTTGTTCATGGTAATTAAGTTAAAAATTACAATTGGTTTAAAGAGGAAAAAAAGAAGATGTTTCTAAACTAGATATGAGTGTAATATTGGCAATAATTAGTCAACAAAACCAAATAATGGTTACGGTTACTTAACACGTTGAGAAAAACAGCAAGATAAGTAAATTAACACTACAAATGTTTAAAAAGAAACCCAAATCCAGTGGTGGCAACCATTGTGCTGCCATAGTAGCTCTTGCAAAACCCCAATTGGAGCAATGGCAAGGATCACACGTGACCCTCGCCTAGTGATGACAAAGGTCACGCGACCCCTACCTGTCACTGGTAAGGGTGGCACAATCGTCGTAGACCCTTGCCTTATTTATGGTAAGAGTCACACGCAACCTTCATTATTGTTGTAGCCAGAGAAGATCCAATCACTTTCTCCAATGACCAATGAGCAATTGCTGATTGTTACCATTGCTTCAGTGAGAATTTCCAATCCCTATCAGAATGAATGTTTACCCAAAACAAATAAGATTTTAATTTACTAAGAATGAGAAGATTTACCATGATCAAGTATAATTGAGTGCAAACAAATAACTTCATGGGATTATTGAATTAAGAACATAACCATTGCAAAGAAATCATTTCAATAATGACTTATCATCATCCACAATGCCTTTGCCCCTAGAGCACCACCTTGAGGTTAGTATTCTTTCCACATAACTAGCATTTCCCATAGAATATGATTAATATTAACATGGAAACCTAATCAACTTCTCGAGTCATCACTATGGGACATACACAAAATACACGTCATGTATATAATTTCAAATACTATTAGGATAGAGTAGCAATTTGAAACGATTTAATGATATTAGAATAGGAGACATGAGCTTTTTGAATTTATGACTATCACGTGATGTTAGAATTTAACAAATGACATACAAGTTCGGATGGAGATTGTTCCCTCCATGGTTCAAGATACACATAAACCACCGTCAAATCAGTTGGAAAATGGAACTCCAATCTCAACCCCAGGCGATTCAATGCAGAACTGCAGACAGAATGATGATCGTGATCATTTTTCAGGACGAGCGCGAAGGGCCTCTCTCTCTCTCTCTCTCTCTCTCTCTCTCTCTCTCTTTCTCATTGAATACAACTGCCAACTTTTTCTTCTTCTTCTTTTCTCTTTTTTCTTTTCTGGGTGTGGTGGTGGAGATGGTGGTGGTGGTGGCAGTGACTGGTGAGTGGATAATGGAGGAGCGAGGGGACAGGGAGGAGTCAGAGACGACTTTTCAAAGGATCGCACGTGGAGCTCTCTCCTCGGCTCCTTTCGTGCTCCCCGCAGGTCTGCTTCCCGGATTCGCCCCGATTCGGGCAGCCGCAGTTCACGTGCCCTCCGCGTGATCGATTTACCCTTACAACGTTAAACATGATTCGGGGTGCGGTCAAAAATCAATTCTTTGAACCCATTTTGATTTATTTCTGTATAATATAAATAGTGACACATATTTAACCTAACACATATTACTAACACATTTTCATAGTTAGCATAGTATAGGAAAATTCATACATTAATTGAGATGAAAAGCGTGAAATGACCAAGCATGAAATCGAGTAAAGTTGAAAACTAATAAAGAGAAAATTATAAAAGTAATTTGAATTTAAATTGAAAATCCAGTTAACATGTGTGTTGTATTGAATTTTACTATTCCAAACCCATTTAAAACACATATATGGAATATAATTAATCCATATAATAACTGAGTCTATCCAAGATGAGTTGAGAAATAGGGGTATGACCCATTTTGATAAGTCTAATCAATATGGTCCTTTGACTTTATTTGGTGAGATTTAGGGTGCATTTTTTTAATCTGGAAAGAATTTCCTAAAAATGATCATCCACATCCCATACAAAAATAATTTAGAAGAAATTTACAAAAATATATAAATATAGATTTAACCAAAAGGAATACGAAAAATACAAATTGAGAAAATTCCCAAATAGGCATTTTTTTCTAAAAAAAAAATACAATGTTGAAAATCGAGACAATCAAACATAAAAAAGACCTAACCAAAAAAATGACAGAAGTTTGCACATTAGTTTGCTTATTAGGAAAAGAACGTATAACTCCAGATCTCATCTTTTGCAAGCGGCCTAATGGGCCCGCCTAGGCCCAGTTGGCCGAAAGGCAAAATTAGCATGTATGGACAAAGTCAATCCCTCCTTAAGTTCGACCGAGCCAAGCTTAACTACTCCCGGTCAATTTTATACATAATGTTCAATTTTTTTTTTTTTCATCGACTGGTCTGGGTAAAGACTTTTAAGCCCGTAGTAGGACCGATTTGCCAAGCCGACTCATTGATCAGGTGGAACCAAACTGATACATAACAGTGGAGGCAGGCCTGGGGCAAGGTGAGGTTTTCAAAGTCTGATCTACAGGCGACAAATTGGTGGGTCAAATCGGTTTCGGTTTCCTTAATTTCAATTCTTCAGGTCATATATGGATGCGTGTCTTTTCGGTTAACAAACTTTCATGTGGGAATGGGTGGATGTAGCTCGAGTTGGGTGTAAACGTTACTAGTCGAGAGTCGGATTCGCTTTGAGCTTGTGAAATTTCCTTTTGCATCTTATTCACGTACGAATCATTTCAATTTCTGCCATTTCGCTTTCAGTTTTAATTTGCATGGGTCCAGTCCACATCGAGACGTGGTTCAATTAGGATTCGGTTATTGTTAGTTTCGGGGCCTGTCGAGTACTAGCAATTCAATAATTCAAGTGCTCTAGGTTCAGATGGCTAAGAGCGCGCATGACAACCATTCTATTCCAGAAATAGTTTCTGGAACAGAAATAGATTTTTCTATTTCTATTTCTAGACAAGTTTCTGAGCAAAAAAATCTGTTTGATAACGATACAAAATTTCTGTTTTAGAAATAGAAATTTGTTTGATAACAGTATAAAATTTCTATTTCTTAAAACAAATTTTTCTTTTTTTGGAGCAAATGAGATATCCATTCTTACAAATTTTATATGCTTATGAACCCATTGACCCAAATACAAAGTAAGAGTTTTTTTTTTTTTAGTAAAGTCTCCCTTTTTTGAAAAAAAATACAAAGTAAGAATTGTTATATCAAATTTTCTAAATTTTCACACAAAATTCTTTAGTATCCATCTAGATAGGTAATTACGGTCAAACAATATACTTATCAATAGTCTCCATACAATAGAAAAAAGAAATCAATATGCATTACTTTTGAGCATGATAGAAGGTTCCCAAAACTCTAGTAGAATGAAGGTGGGCAACCATATTCTAATCCCCTTCAGCTAGTGTGTCATGTCGATCACTGCCACGGTTTACAATATTGAGCAATCGTTTTAGAAAGAAACACAAAGAAGTGTATTGGGCAATTTGCAGCAAATTTTACAAAATCGGTGAATTTTACACAGTGTAATAGAACTTGTCATAAAGGACCATTACAAATAAGGGAAATCCTCAAGTAGAATATCACATTACAAGAATTGAGATAGGAATCATCAAATACAATATCACATTACAAAAGCAAAGATCGGGAATCCCCAAATACAAAATAATAGAAATACATTACAAAAGTTGAAAACACGATCTCATGGAATCTCCGGCATATTATGATCTCTTGCCATCTTATTGGCAATACTTTTTCTAAGCATATTCATCTTAGTAGAAAATTTCATGGAGAAATTATTTTTGATTTTGTTCAGAAATAGAGAAGTAGAAAATTTCTATTTCGATTTCGATCAAAATCTATTTCGGAACGTAAATCTATTCCGAGAAATAGAAAAACGGAATAAGTTTATCAAACGGATTTCTATTCCAGAAACAAGTCTGGAATAGAAAAATTGTTTCTGGAACAGAAATTCTGATTTGTCATGCACCCCCTAAGTGATTTGTGCTCTTATTCGATTCAAGGTATTTTGAACAAGGATTGAGTCAGATGCAGATTGTTGACTTTTCTTGATCCGTTCGAATTGGGTTTGGATTAGTTTTCAAGTGACTCTGTCAGGGTAGGAGGGTTTTGCCACCTCTAATCCCGTCCTTATTTGACGGGTCACATGGGGTAAGAATTTCATGTCCATCCCCAGTGATGAAAAGGGAGCTAGGAGGGCTATCCCCCCACTTATTGGGATATAGTATATTGTCGTCAGATATATGATATATTTTCTAAAATTTCATATGAAATTTCGATATTTTGTCTTTGTGAATTAGAAATTGCAACAATTATTTATCTTATTCCCTAAATTGAATGTGATCAAGTGAAGGGCAGCCCAACTGGACTGCCTAGGTCCAAAAGGGAAAATTGGTGGATTTGGGTAACATTCTCACATGAGAAGGCCCTGCTACCCAACCTTGGCCCAACCACAGCCAAAGACTTTTATATAAGCTTCAAGTATTCGGCTAGCTTGGGCAATACATTTGATCCGATCTGAGTCAACTCAATGATCACCTCTAACCTAATTGAGGTTTTCATGTCCCCAATGCCACCTTGACCCCATGCTCAACAATGATCGGCTAACCCAGGATAATTTGCCATCCCTTTTCTTGAAGGTTAGATTTGAATTCCATGTCACCAAGTTAAATTTTTCTAATTAAAATCTAATGTTGGTCCCATCTGCTGCCTTACACCCATGTTTCCCCATCATACGTGCTCGACCTGACTCTTGAAGTAATGGACCATGAGCTTAACGAAGGCGTTCATTCACGATTCATGGGCCTAAGAAATCCTCTAGGCCCAATTTGGCCCAATAAAGAATCTCCTCCCCCATCAGAAACAAAAGACCCGATGATCCTCTCTCTCTCTATTTATCTATCTAGAGTTTAGAATCTCTTCTCCAAGATTGGATGTAAATTATTTTGGGTTGAGGCCACCTACACAAGTCCAAAATATGAAATTCTAACCCTATTTGTGAGACTTGCAGGATCATTTTATGGGCTTTCGGATAGTTGAGTTTCTGCACTCGCGTCCATGGTTAAAAAGTAAAAACATACATATTACCAAAAATAAGAACAAAGACTTGGCAGATCACGCCGAAATTACAAAGGGAAGAAAAATTGAAAGTATTAAAAGAACAGCCTGAAAAAGATAAGGGAACCTTTTAACGAGAGGAGAAGACGTGTAATCAAAGGCAAATTAAGAAAGAAACTCACATCAAGAAGTACGAAATTCTGAAAATTCATGCCTAGGGTATTCATATGGATTTAGGTGCACGTCTTACATCAATCATAAGGTTGATGATACGAGAGTTTGTCCGCATAAGACAAAGATAAAAAAGAAAAAGTGTATTTATTTCACAAAAAATAGCTAATTTAGAAAACACATATTGCCTACAAAAATAAATAAATAAATATTAAATAATAATTTCATCTATGAAAATAGTTAGATGTGAATTGTTGTTAATAATGAAAATATGTTTTACCAGTTAATTATTCTAAGCTATTATTTTAAGACAAATATTCTTTAAATCATTTATTTTTTATGAAATAAATGGGATCAGAGTGTCGGGTCATTAGACAGAAAAAGACAAACTCCGGGGACAACCAAAGCTCAATACAAAGGGTGGAAAGACGTGATCCACGGAACTGCATTCTCAAAGCGTTATCATAGGAACTTCACGCCAATGCCCCATCACGGAATATTTAGTTTGTGTACCACCGGAGTCGCAAAAAAACCTCCAAAGACGCCTTCCCTAAAGTAGCAGATCAACTTGCAAGATGGGGTCTTCTCGCCCCGTTCGACAGAGAAGGAATACGTTGCTAACATGCTTGGCACCAAGAGGAAAAATGAATTGAGATAGCTCGCCATCTCCGAAGGACTCGCTCACGCAAAGACGCGATTCAACCCCTCCATCGAAGGCCACCGAAGCGATAAGGAATCGGAAAATGATGTTTTTTGGAAGATCCAAAGAAACAAGGGTCGAGAAAATGATGTTCTTGGGAAGATCACATGGGACGTTTGATGGATGAAGAACTCTTATCCTTAACGAAACCCTTGACGGGCTTACCATGTATTGCTTTTTAGTACTGCCCTCCAAGCTTTCCAAGGTATCTTTCCTACATGGCTATGATAAAAACTTGAATTTCCTTATTTATAATAAATGCTAGTCATGAAACTCAGATGACTCAATACAACAAGCGATGATTGAAACTTGAACAAGCGATAAAAGGACTCAAGCTATCAATTCTTGGAGAACAATTACTAGACGAAAATCAAGACGACAGAAATGTCGCTCGCAAAACACTTTTTAATCAACATAATCGCAAGACTTTAGAAGATTCAAAAAAAAAAAAAAAATCTTAGATATTGATGATGTATTCACAATAAGAGAGATGAAAACATAACTTAATCTGTAACAATAACTTGGGGAAATCACTAACCTTGTTGTTTCTGAAATAGGGAAAAATGAAGAAATCCAATTTCTCTCCTTAAACGCACTTTTATTTTAATATATTTTATAGACCGGATGATAGAATACAACTTTTCATTGTCTTGTATGGAGAGAGGACCAAACCATTTATATAGGCTATCAATAAATACCCTCATTAATGACTTTAATATCAACTTTCCATCAAGACACATTTTATCTTCAAAAGAGTGACATCTTTTTATAGGAACTATAACTTCTCAAAAGAATTGCACAATTCCATGGAGTTAAGAGTTGCAACTTTCGACACGTGATATATTAAATATATTTTTTTATATAAATACATAAATAATAATAATAATAATAATAATAATAATAATAATAATAATAATAATAATAATAATAGCCTAGAATTAATTTACATGAAAAATATTAAATAATAGCATTTATTAATTTATTTTTTATAATAATACATAAAATTTAGAGGAAAAAACATTGTTTAAATAAAAATACTTAAATGATATTTTTAAATTTATTTATTTATCATATATAGCATTTTGTATTACTTCTTTCATAGTAAAAAACTTTTAAAAAAACTAAAACAATTCTAAAAAATTAAAACTGAAAAAAAAAAATTTACCCCGTGTGTGTATATATATAGCATTTTTTATCACTTCTTTTATTACTTCTTTTTTGTATATTTATATTTTGACCCCTGAAGTATTATAAATTTTTAAAATTGACCCGTGCGTGTCGGAATTCTAGACTCGCGTGTCGGAGAGAGTTGACCTCGTGTTGGATTTTTCGACACTGGTTGACCGCATGTCGGAGCGTGTCGGCCACTTGTCGAAGTGTCGGACACAACATGAAGACTCCCATAGAGTGTCGGTGCTACATAAGGACCGATTCGATCTCCCCCCGGGCGTGTGCATCACACGTGCCGTTTCGGTGCCAGACGCGTATGACGCACATGCATGGTCACTGGTGCATGCGTGGTACATGCCAGGTGACGTCATCGTGATGTCAGCCGCGCACGCGCGTCGCACTAGCTCAATGAAATCACCTCTCACCCTTACTGTTCAATAAACGCTCCTTATGTGAGGTTATTTGTACATCGGGATTGAAACTCAAGCACTATTTTATAGAGCTTTTATATCACACGCACCATTTTCGTGTTATGGCTTCTTCTTCTCCTTCCCTTTTATTTTCCCTCCTCTCCTCTCGTGGCTCTTGTCATTGGTTTACGCTTACGGACGAATCTGCTGCAGGTAATTTGACCTGCAGCCTTTACACCTCAAAAACCATGCCACTTCCATTCTCCTCCCTTCCTTTCAATGCAAGCAGAGTGAGTTTACGCTTATGGACGAATCTTAGTTGTCTTCCTTGTTTGCAAGCATTTCTTCATTTGATCTCTAAAGTAGTCTAGTGCTTTAGGTACGAGAAGGGAGGTTGCAAACACTTGACCAGTGCTTGGCTCGTGGGTACCGCATGTCCCTACAAGGAATATCTAAGCAAATTTCTCATGGCTTTTTGTGAGGTGAGGTGAAGATCGTCTTTCTCCACGTCTGAAAACATGATCTTTAAGGAGTTGCTTTCGTGATTGTTTCCTTTCAGGGGGTTCGGGCACGAGTGGTGGACAAGGAATTAGCCCCCGAAGGTATTCATATATTTATAGCATTTTTTATTACTTCTTTTATTACTTCTTTTTTATATATTTATATTTTGACCCCTTAAGTATCAGAAATTTTTAAAATTGACCCCATGCGTGTCGTGTTGGAGCGTGTCGGAACGTGTCGGAACATGTTGAACACGTGTCAGAGTGTCGGACACGACACGAAGGCTCCCAGAGAGTGTCGGTGCTACACAGGTACCAATTCGGTCTTCCCTCGGGCGTGTGCGTCGCACGTGCCGTTTCAGTGCTAGGCGAGTGCGACGCACGTGCGCGGTCACTAGCGCGTGCGTGGTACGCGCCAGGTGACGTCATCGTGATGTCAACCATGCACACGCATGGCACTGGCTCAATGAAATCACCTCTCACCCTTAATGTTCAATAAACGCTTCTTATGTGAGGTTATTTGTACATCAAAGTTATTTGAAACTCAAAAAACATTAATATGTTTGATCAAAGCTCATTTACTTTCATAACTTATCTAATCAAGGGTATCTGATATTATATTCAACTGATGCGACCATCAAACCTTGCTAAAGTATAAAGTGGATAAAGTTTAGTTAATGTGGACAAAAAGAATCGAGATTCAAGAAGACCCAGCAACAATAGAACACGAGCTATTGATATAAGAATGGACCGTCGGTGAGCGAAACTTACTGAGAATGGACCGATTCTAATACCAAAACCAATGAACCCGAAGAAAATTCAACCACTCAAGATAAATAGAGACCCAAGCAGCATCACCAACACCGTTGGTCCAACAAAAGTCTCCCACAGGAATACAAGGCAAGAAGCCAATTTTCACTTAAAACCCACGACATTATCCGCAAAAAACGAAAGCCACATTCCAATATAAACGAAAAACAAGTGCCCAAAACATCCATAATTTGTCACAAGAGAAAAAAGGAGGGGGGCAAAAAACGCATTTACCACGTCGTGTCAGTGGGGGACTTCTGGACGACGAGGCGGGTCCAAGCGATGACCTCCCCGGAGAGCAAGTCCCTAGCCTCTGTTAAATATAAAGGAACTGAGTCTTCTCAATCATCAGTTACTATCAATTCAGCAGATAGAGAAAGAACACGTGAGGAAAAACAAAAGACAGAAAAGCAACAGAGAGCTGGTGATCAACGGTGGAGAATTCGTGGTGAAAACACACTTGGATTGACATCAATGAAGAAGAAGCCTGAGATGAAGATTGACATGGATCACCAAGTTATAACAGATCTGAACTAGCACGTGTGCGGTTATTCAGCTAAAAGTGGGAAAATCAAATGGAGAAATAGTTAGTTGAATTCTGTTTTTCTCTTTAATGAGCTGTATTCAGTTTTCTGTTCTTTAAGTAGTATTCTTCTTCCTCGATGAATAATGAGAGAAGAAATACAGAGAGAAGAAAGTAGAAATATAGAGAGAGAGAAATCTTAGAGAGCAATCATCAATGGATGCTCTGCAATCATATAGCTGATACGTGATAGAGAGATAGAAACAGAGGATGTAAAACAGAGAACTGTGAATTCAAAAGCTGTCATTGATCACAGAAGCTTTGTACTACAATCATATTGATATAGAGTAATTCGAAGCATTACTTTTGCTGATTTCGCTGTATCTTGATTCAGTTCTTCATCTTCATCTTTATCTTTCACATGGTATCAGAGCAGTATCCTGAAGAAATCATCTTGCTGCTGCGCATTCAACCCTGGATTTCTCAAGAGGTTTACATCTAGCAAGCGATCATATCTGCCAGAAGGATCCATTCAGTAGCTATTCATTAGATCAAGAAAAGGAAGAAGCTGAAGTTGCAGCAGATTGCAATATCACGGTAATTGTGTTAGTTCTTCCCAACACTACTGCTATCTTCTTCTTCAAAGCTGAGAAAATACAACAATGGCAGTAAGAGCACCAAAGTATCCCTTTCCTATACATGTGAATATCTCTAACTTTGTCACAATTAAGCTTGCCGAAGACAATTTCCTCTTGTGGCAAGCTCAGATCCAAAGATTTCTGAAAAGCCAAGAACTCTTTGGCTTTATTAATGGTGATATTACATCACCTCCTCGAATGCTGCAAAATGTAGTTGAAGAATGTGAGACTGAAGCTGTAAATCCAGATTATATTGACTGGACAAAAACTGATCAGTTGGTTTCTTCATGGATAAGTGGAGCTGTCTCGGAAAACATCGAGCTTGATAATTGGTTTAGAAACATCTCATGAAGTGTGGCAGACGCAGCTTTTGAATCGCTTCACACAAAAATCAGCAGCTAGAGAATTCGAATTAAGGGGAAAACTTCAAGCTGTCAAAAACATGATAGAGCTCTTTCAGTCTATCTTCGAGAATACAAGTACATATGCGATCAGTTAAATGCTATAGGAAAACCTGTGGATGACATAACCAAGCTATTTGGTGTGTTGGAAGGGCTAGGAGCTGAATATGAAAATTTCCGAACAACAATATACTGTCTAAAGCCTCAACTCCGAGTATGATGAGGTAATTGCACAATTAGAGAGGTTTGAGTCAAGAATGCGTAACTATTCCAGGACCCAATTTAACTCCAATATGGCTTACTTTGGGCAAAGACACCCTCAAGCACACGGTTTAAAGAAACAAGCGATGGAGAGTACATATCTCGAATTCAGGTTTTGTAGCCCAAAGAGGTAATTACGAGAGGAGGCCGTAGCTACGGTAGGGGACGTTCTCTTAATAAATGAGGCCGAGGATCTAGATACCGGAGACAATTTAGGTTATAGATCCAGCAATACCAGCTATATGCAAGAGAATCGAGAGAACCAAACCTTATCAAAATTCTTCTGATTCTGGTTTCACCTCAGGATTTCGTCCTTATGCTGGCCCATCACAAAGGTATCAAGAAATGAAGTCTTATCCTTCTAATCTAACTCTTTCCAAGAGTATGCAGGATGAGAAGGCAACTAGTAGCACAAAGTTAGAGTGTCAAATCTGCAAGAAACCAGGTCATGATGCTTTACACTGCTGGTATAGATTTGATAACTCGTATCAAGCTGAGGAGATACCAACAGCTCTGGCAGCTATACATCTTGAAGATGCCAAAGGCAGCGAGTGGTATCCAGATACTGGTGCAACTGCACATATCACAGCTAATTCCGGTATACTTCATAACTCTTCTAAATATACTGGATATGATACTGTCATGATTGGTGATGGATCACACCTGTCTGTTACATGTACTGGCGATACATTGTTACATACTGGAAAGAGTTTGTTGCCACTAAATGATGTCCTAATTGTCCCTGATATAAAGAAAAATCTTTTGTCAAGTATCAAGTTAATGAGATGATTATCCTTGCTCATTTGTTTTTGACAAATTTGGTGTATATATAAAGGACAACTGGACCAACACAACTTTGCTGCTCGGAAGGAAAACTAAAGGACTATATCAAGTGAATTCACAAACAACACAAGCCTTTCTAGCCCAAAGACACAGAGCAATAGAAGAGGACACATGGCATCAAAGATTAGCACACACCAATTTGAATATCTTGAAGTATTTGCAGAATCACAAACTCATTCAGTGTAGCAGTAGAATGCTGAATGTATGTAGTAGCTGTCAAGTTGCAAAGGCTGTAGCTTTACCATTTCCATCATCCGAATCTGTAACAACCATGCCCCTACAGAAAATTCATTGTGATATATGGGGTCCATCACCTGTGACTTCATTTCAGAATTTCAAATACTATGTTCGTTTGTGGATAACTTCTCGATTTAGTTGGATATATCCATTGAAATTGAAGTCAGACTTTTATAAGATTTTTGTTTTGTTTCAAAAGCAAGTAGAGAACCAATTTGAGTCAAAAATCAAGATCTTTCAGTGTGATGGTGGAGGAGAATTTATTAGTCACAGATTCCAAGCTCACTTACAAGACTGTGGTATCAAACAGAATCTCTCTTGCCCTTATACACCTGCTCAGAATGGCATCTCTGAGCGAAAACATCGACATATTGTTGAATTAGGTCTTGCCATGTTATATCATGGTAAAGTTCCTCTGAAATTTTGGGTTGATGCTTTTATTACAGCTAACTATGTCATCAATCTTCTTCCAACACCAAAATTGCAAATGCAATCACCTTACAAAAAGCTGTATCAACAAGAACCAACTTATGATCACCTCGGGGTTTTTGGTTGTGCACGCTATCCATGCTTAAGACCCTATGCTCAGCATAAGTTTGATCCAAGATCTCTCACTGTGTGTTCATCGGCTATAGTGAACACCATAAAGGCTACTGAGATGTCTTGTACCCTCAACAGTCGAGTATATATCGGTAGACATGTGAAGTTTGATGAGAAATTTTTCCCTTTTACTAAGCTGTGCCTAACAAAGTATGCATCTCTCACAACATTATATCGGTTATGGGCAGAAGAAGTACAATTAACGAGTCAACAAGCAAGAAAACAGCTTCTACTATGTCTTCTACTTCTTCTCGACATGTGCAGCTCATCTCGCAGCTCAATGAAGACAATACAAAGCAATAAATTCACAGTCTTCAACGAAATTGCTGTACCTTATAACGCTCAATCACTACGACCAGCAATAACACAAGAATATGTCATTCCTACCACAACACCACACGATGAAGTATCTTCATCTATACAATATGAACACATGTCTCCTACGATACAAAGCAATATCCTATAATACGGATATCGGATCGAACAAATTATCCCTTCTCATATATCACAAGGGGTTATTTCTAGTCTCTCAACACGGGGAGGCAATTTCCGGTCATCCAATGCGGACTCGATCCAAATCTGGAATTATCAAGCCTAATCCTAAGTATGCATGTCTTGCTGTCTATAAGGTACCTTGAACCAAAGTCAATTAAATCAGCATTGGCACATGAAGGTTGGCATAAAGCAATGACGGAAGAAATGGATGCATTATATCAAAATAAAACACGGGACTTAACTCCTCGAATCGAATACATGAATGTAATTGGCTGCAAGTGGGTCTTTAAAACGAAACGGCCTCGATGGCAGTCTTGATAGATTGAAAGCTCGCCTAGTTGCTGAAGGCTTTCATCAGGAAGAAGGAATTGACTTCACAGAAACTTTCAGTCCAGTAATCAAGCATGCCACCATTAGAATCGTTTTATCTGTAGCAAAAATGAGACAGTGGCCTATTCATCAACTTGATGTTAAGAATGCATTTTTACATGGCACACTTAATGAAACAGTCTACATGGAGCAGCCTCCGGCTTTCAAGATCCACGAAACCTTCTCATGTCTCTGTTTACTCGGAAAGTCGCTTTATGGTCTTCGACAAGCTCCTCGAGCATGGTTTGACAAGTTCAGTGATTTTTGCGGCATATGGATTCTTTTGCAGCTCCACAGATCCATCTTTATTCATATATCATCATAAACAAGATGCCATTCTTCTATTGTTATATATTGATGATATTGTCCTAACTGGAAGTTCCTTTCAACTACTCTCTGTTCTAATTCACTCTCTCAGTCTCAAGTTTCACATGAAAGATCTTGGCCCACTACATTACTTCCTTGGCATCGAAGTCAAACAAAATTCTAATCATTTGTTCCTATGTCAGACCAAATATGCTAGTGATCTTCTCACTCGAGCTCAAATGTCTGAATGTAAACCAATTCCCACTCCTCGGTCACTAAGACCTCTCATTCTGCAAAATGATTCTGCTTCTTTATCCAATCCTACTGAGTACCGCAGCCTGGTTGGTGCTCTTCAAGATCTCACTTTAACACGCCCGACATTGCCTATGCTACCAATTTACTTTGTCAAAAATTACGAGACACCAACTATTGCAGACCTCTATAGACTTAAAAGGGTTCTGCGATATATCAAAGGCACTATCGGTCTTGGCATATTCATTCATTCCCAAAGCTCTCCACATCTATATGGTTTCTCGGATGCAGGGCGGGCTGGATGTACCGAAACTCGAAGATCAACTACGGGTTTCGTACTTATATTGGCTCCAACCTTATTTCTTGGGCAGCCAAGAAGCAGACCACGTAAGTAGATCTTCTACGTGCTGAGTATCGAGCTCTTGCTTCAACCTCTCGCTGAACTTACCGGATCAGTTTTGTCTTGCGAGACATAGGATATACTCTTACTCATCCCACACATCTCGTTATGTGATAATAAGTCAGCCATTGCTCTCACTGCCAATCCTGTGTTACATGCTCGAACAAAACATATCGAAGTGGACTTCCACTTCGTTCGAGAAAAAGTCTCCTCAGGATCCCTTCAAGTCCGATATATCCCAAGCAATTCTCAACTTGCTGATATTTTCACCAAGTCTCTCTCACGGTCTTCACATTGTCAACTACGTACCAAATTGGGCCTTGGTTTTCCACCCATTCCCAATTTGAGGGGGGATGTTAAATATAAAGGAACTGAGTCTTCTCAATCATCAGTTACTATCAATTCAGCGAGATAGAGAAAGAACACGTGAGGAAAAACAAAAGACAGAAAAGCAACAGAGAGCTGGTGATCAACGGTGGAGAATTCGTGGTGAAAACACACTTGGATTGACATCAATGAAGAAGAAGCCTGAGATGAAGATTGACATGGATCACCAAGTTATAACAGATCTGAACTAGCACGTGTGCGGTTATTCAGCTAAAAGTGGGAAAATCAAATGGAGAAATAGTTAGTTGAATTCTGTTTTTCTCTTTAATGAGCTGTATTCAGTTTTCTGTTCTTTAAGTAGTATTCTTCTTCCTCGATGAATAATGAGAGAAGAAATACAGAGAGAAGAAAGTAGAAATATAGAGAGAGAGAAATCTTAGAGAGCAATCATCAATGGATGCTCTGCAATCATATAGCTGATACGTGATAGAGAGATAGAAACAGAGGATGTAAAACAGAGAACTGTGAATTCAAAAGCTGTCATTGATCACGAAGCTTTGTACTACAATCATATTGATATAGAGTAATTCGAAGCATTACTTTTGCTGATTTCGCTGTATCTTGATTCAGTTCTTCATCTTCATCTTTATCTTTCACAGCCTCGACGGGCGTCGAGACGATCCCGATGAGCTGGACGGAGTTAGTGAGCTCCTTCCTCCACTGGATCTCCTGGGGCCTCGGGAACGCGGCTGCCTGGAGGGAGCACCTCTGCCGGGCATTGCGGGTCGGCGTGAACGAGAGGAGGAGCGAGTTCGGAGAAGACCCCGAAGGGATTTGGGAAGGGGAAGGGGAGGGGTTTTCAGCGACGGACAGCGACGATCGACTGATTCGGCAGCGGCTAGGGTTCCGGCGTTGAGAAGAGGGGTGGCGACGACGACGGAGAGGCGGAGGCACGTCGATCGGAGGGCAGCAGAGGAATCCAACCAGTGTGAATGTCAAAGTAAGAAAAGATAATGCAGGCACCCACATGGTTGTCCATGTTGAAAAAATTATTTATGTTACCCCAAAAGCCACGTTAATTAGATTTTAGATTTAGTAGGATTTGAGATCGAGAGAATTAGATTAGAAAATTTATGAAAGTGGAAGGACTTAGAAAAATTTGATTAGACATATCGTGAAAGTATGAGGACAAAAAAAAAAAAATGCAGCCTAAGTGTTTCTTCTCCCTTCCTTTCAATGCAAGCAAAGGGAGTTTAGGCCTTTGGTAAAAGATGCGGATTTGTCGAAGATTTTGTTTTCAAAATTAGCAATTAATGTTCGGTGCGTGTATCGTAGGCCTTAGTTGTCTTTGATCTTTAAGGAGTATGTTCGGGCACGAGTGGTGGACAAGGACTTAGCACCGAAGGTATTCTTTTCCATCCTGCATTTTTAAATGTTTCACCTGTGGAGCTAAGTGGGTTGATTAGATTCCATTTAACTCAACAATTGAACATATTGATACTAGGACATGCATTTAACTTTGATGTCATCTGGTATTTGTGGGTTAAACATCAAAATCTATAATTTTTGGCCAAGTTATCTCATTAGGTGTAATTCCTTCTGGATTGTGAAATTGCAGTGGGATCCTCCGAGCTTGGATAAAGTTTCGGAAGACATGGTGAATCAATACTTTTCACCTCTCAGTGAACTTGAACCTGACCTAGACCTCCCAACAGAAGTGCGAGAAGCCTTCACCTGAATCTGATTACTTCCATCTTTTTCCATCTCCATGTCTGAACACATGACCTTAAAGGAGTTGCTTTCGTGATGGTTTCCTTTCAGGGGGTTCGGGCACGAGTGGTGGACAAGGACTTAGCCCCGAAGGTATTCATATATTTATAGCATTTTTTATTACTTCTTTCATTACTTCTTTTTTGTATATTTATATTTTGACCCCTCAAGTATTAGAAATTTTTAAAATTGACCCCGTGCGTGTCGGAACGTGTCGGAGAGAGTTGACCTCGTGTCGAATTTTTCGACACTCGTTGACCGCGCATTGGAGCGTGTTTGACATGTGTCATAGTGTCGGACACAACACAAAGACTCTCAAAGAGTGTCGGTGCTACATAAATACCGATTCGGTCTCCCCCCGGGCACGTGCATCGCACATGCCATTTCGGTGCTAGGCGCGTCGACGCACGCGCATGGTCAATGGCTCATGCGCAGTACATGCCAGGTGACATCATCGTGACGTCAATTGCGCACGCGCGTGACACTGGCTCAATGAAATCACCTTTCACCCTTAATGTTCAGTAAACGCTCCTTATGTGAGGTTATTTGTACATTGGGGTTAGAGGAAACTCAAGCACTATTTTATAGAGTTTTTATATCACGGGCTAGACTTTATTCGTCTCACACCAATCAGTCTTATATTAGACTAATGAAGAATCTTTATATCTTACCTCATTAAATCAATGTAGTCGACATTAGAAAAACTCGGGAAAATTGTCCAAAAAGTCCTAAACCTATTGCACTTTTGCCAATTCAGTCCTAAACATTTTTTTTCTTGCCATTTGAGTCCTAAACTTTTTACAATTGTGCCAATTCAGTCCATTTGGCCAGCCGGAGCTAACGTGGACACCGGCCGAAGACAGCTGGCCGGCAAACAATTTTTTTAATATTTTTTTTCGAATTTTTTTCTTTTCTTTAATTTTTTCTCTTTTTTTCCACCTTTTTCTTCCTCTAGCCAGCACCGGCGCCGCCGGCCAGAGGCGAGGGCCGGCGAGGTCAGCCTCATCGGCCAGCGGCGAGGGCGAGCCTCGCCCGGTGACGCGCGAGGCCGCCGTCGCCCGGCCAAGGCGAGGCTCGGCCTTGCCCGGCCGGCGGTGAGACCACCGTCGCCAAATGCGGCGAGGCTCGACCTCGCCATGGCCGGGTGAGGCCGAGCCTCGCCTCGGCTGGGTGACGGCGGCCTCGCCATCGCTGGGCGAGGCGAGCTTCTCCTCGGGCGGGCGACGGCGACCTCGCCATCGGCGGGCGAGGCTCACCCTCGCCGGTGGCCGGCGGGGAGAGCCTTGCCCGGCGACGGAGGCTCGCCCTCGCCGGCGAGGCCACTGTCGCCCAGATCGGCGAGGCCGAGCCTCGCCTTGGCGGGCAACGACGGCCTCGCCGTCGTTGGGCGAGCCTCGCCGTGGCCGGTGAGGCCGACCTCGCCGACCCTTGCCTCAAGCCAGCCGGCTCGGCGCCGCCGAAGGAAGAAGAATGTGGAAAAAAAAATTAAAAAAATTCGAAAAAAATATTTAAAAATATTAAAAAAATTGTTCGCCGGCCGGCTATCTCCGGTCGGCGTCCACATCGGCTCCGGCCCGGCCAAATAGACTAAATTGGCACAATTGTAAAAGGTTTAGGACTCAATTGGCAAGAAAAAAAAGGTTTAGAACTGAATTGGCAAAAGTGCAATAGGTTTAGGACTTTTTGGACAATTTTCCCGAAAAACTCTTACATGGCTTTCCCATGTCCCCTAACCTAAGTCGAGAAACGAACCCCACGTTTGCAGCGAGATGGTCCACCATCATTTATGGTCACTCCTTGGCGAATGGAACTTGAGGTACGCATCGCAGCTGTTGGTGTCATTTGGTGCACGAATCGGAAGCATGTGTTATTGTTATTCAGCCATGCTTTCACCGCCCGCGAGAGAGACAACCCACACCTACACCCGCCCCGCACAAGCACACGCACCATTTCGTGTTATGGCTTCTTCTTCTCCTTCCCCTTTTTTCCCTCCTCTCGTGGCTCTTGTCATTGGTTTACGCTTATGGACGAATCTGCTGCAGGTAATTTGACCTGCAGCCTTTACACCTCAAAAACCATGCCACTTCCATTCTCCTCCCTTCCTTTCAATGCAAGCAAAGTGAGTTTTGGCCTTTGGTGGCCCCCAACTTTTTTTTCCTGGGCTCTCTGATTTTAATTGTAGCGCAAAGTCGTGAAAAAGATGCGGATTTGTCACAGATTTTGTTTTGAAAATTAGAAATTCATGTCCGATGCATGTATTTTGCCGCTCGAGCTATCCATTCATTCTGGATATGTCGCCGTTACAAGATGTTATGATTAGTATGGACAGTTCAGTTTTTGATTGACTGATTAGAGGCCTGTATGATAACGTTTCTATTTCTCCCGATTTATGTTCTTTTGTTCCTCGGAACAATAAAAGAACAGAAATTTGTTTGGTAACGCCAACTAATTTTTCTATTCCCTGGAATAGAAAAGTGGCTGGGAAATAGATTTAGAATAAAAATAATAAGAAAAAAAAAAAGTAACTTCTTGTTCTCGGAAACAATTTTTATAAATAAGTTTTTTTTTCTATTTTTCTTTTGTTCTTCTTCCTTGTTGCGGCCATTACAGGCCGTCTACCCACCGTTGGCCACCTCCTACCACCCATGGCCCCGTCGACAACAGACCGCTGGCGACAGTTGCCACCGCCCATAGCCCACCGGCCGACGACCGCCGCTATCCACCGGCAGCTTGCCGCCGCTAATCGCCATATGACCACCACTTGCTACCACGAGACAGCCAACCGTCATCGCCGATTGCCACCCACAACTCATCGGCCACCACCCCCTCTCACGGCCGATAGGCTATGGGCAGCAATCCTGCGACGGCGGTCAGCAGTAGCGATTAACAGTTGTGCGGCGGTCATGTGGCGATCGTATGACGATCGTGCGGCCATCATGCGGCGACGGGCAACGGTCAGCGATTCGTGAATAAGAAGAAAAAATAAATACAAAATTTATAAATTTTTACCAAATGCATTTCTATTCTTTTTCTATTCCAAGAATAGAAATTTTGTATAATTACCAAACACCTCATTTTACTCAGAATTTTTTTTTTTTGGTGATCCAGAGAACCTCCGTGCGCCGATTCATGGCGGAGTAAACCCTGGGGTGGACTGGGCCACCACCACAGACCCAAGCACAGGTAAATCGCGCAACTTGCACTAAAGCATCGACCATGCGAGTTTCGAACTCCTCCCCCGGTGGTGGGGTACTATGGTCAAAACCAACGCGGCCACCGCAGGTGGTGGTTTTACTCAGAAATTGTTCCCGGATAAAAAAATAGAAAAAAACTCTTTCGAAAAGAAATGGTTTCCTGGAATAGAAACGTTGTCATGCGCAACCTAGGTTGCCCATCATTCTTGGTAAAAGATACTTATATTTAGTGATAATATGTATTTATAGGAAATAATTCTCATTTGTGGTAAAAACATTTGTTCACAGTAATTAAATTAAAAAATTAAAATTGGTTTAAAGAGGAAAAAAAGAAGAAGATGTTTCTAAACTAGATATGAGTGTAATATTGGCAATAATTAGTCAACAAAACCAAATAATGGTTACGGTTACTTAACACGTTGAGAAAAACAACAAGATAAGTAAATTAACACTACAAACGTTTAAAAAGAAACCCAAAAAAGATATTTGTAAGCATGGAAAAGATTAAAACAAACTAAGGTGGTCCAGTGGTGGCAACCATTGTGTTGCCATAGTAGCTCTAGCAGAACCCTAATTGGAGCAATGGCAAGGATCACACGTGACCCTCGCCGAGTGATGACAAGGGTTGCGTGACCCCTATCTGTCACTGGTAAGGGTGGCACAATCGTCGCAGACCCTTGCCTAATTTATGGTAAGAGTCCTACACAACTTTCATTATTGTTGTAGCCGGAGAGGATCCAGTCACCTTCTCCAATGATCAATGAGCAAGTGTTGATTGTTACCATTGCTTTAGTGAGAATTACAATCCCTATCAGAATGAATGTTTACCCAAAACAAATAAGATTTAATTTACTAAGAACGAGAAGATTTACCATGATCAAGTATAATTGAGTGCGAACAAATAACTTCATTGGATTATTGAATTAAGAACATAACCATTGCAAAGAAATCATTTCAATAATGACTTATCACCATCCATAATGCCTTTGCCCCTAGAGCACCACCTCGAGGTTAGTATTCTTTCCACATAACTAGCATTTCCCATAGAAGATTCTTAATGCTAACATGGAAACCTAATCAACTTCCCGAGTCGTCATTCACACTGTCTTGTTAGATCATGGGACATACACAAAATACGTGCCATGTATATAATTTCAAATATCGCTAGGAGAGAGTAGCAATCTGAAATGATTCAATGATATCAAAATAGGAGATGTATGTGAGCTTTTTTGAATTTATGGCTATCACATAATGCTAGAATTTAACAATTGACATACAAGTTCCGATGGAGATTGTTCTCTCCATGGTTCAAGATACACATAAACCACCGTCAAATCTAGAGGTGTGCAACGGAAACCGCTTGAACCGGGAACCGGCCGGACCGGACCGGACCGGTCGGTTTCGGGCGGTTCTAGAGGGTCTCGGTTCGGTCTTAGGTTCCTATTTTTGGAACCAGTGACCGGTTGGTCCGGTTCCCGGTTTGGGGGTCAAAACCGGACTGACCGGATCGACCATTTATATATATATATATATATATATATATATATATATATATATTAATTTCTAAACTAATTTACAATACCCATTACCAGATTCATTTTTCCTCAAAGCTAATCCCTTTCTTGCGTTTCTTTACACTCTACAGTAAGCATCACATCAGTTTTTCAATTTTACAATTCTTATTTTCCTTTTCCCTCTTGAACCGAAACGGCTAAACCCCTCTTTATTTTTTTAAGTTTCTGCTCTCATATACAGTAACCATCACATCAACCTCCCTTTCCCCCAAATTTTATAATCTAATTCAACGGCAATTCTCACTATCTTTCCCTCTCAAAACCGTAACCCTCCCCCTTGCTCGCTCGACGCCTTGCCCGATGCCCCCAACGCCTCACCTCACGCCCCACTCACACCAACGCTTGGCTCTCTTCCTCCGAGTGCCTTGGACGCTCAGCTCTCTTCCTCCTCGGAGTGCCTTGCCGCAACATCTCGCCTCACACCGTTCGATTCCAGCCGGAGGAGGAGGAAGGAGTCGATCGACTTCTGGAAGCTGTTGAAGGCCTCGACATCGATCGGGACGCTGTCGTTCGGTACATGGCTATGAACCCGCTCGAGTCGAGCCAGGTGTAGACCGCGCCGGCCCCGTCGACCACCTGCGCCTTTGCCTCCAACGCCTTGTGCTCCCAATACATTTGGTCCAAATCACCACGGAACTTCGCGTAGAAGGCGAAGAAGTCAGTCCCCATGTGCATCGAGTAGAGCTCGTTTGACGACGTCAGCGACATGGCGGCCGTGAAGTTCTGGTTCTCCACGAGGGTGTCCGCTAGAAAGTCGAAGCTCGCCACACAACGACGGGGTCTCACCGCCGTCGTCACTCGCTTCTAGACTTGAAGTCGCTCCCCCTTAGTCGTAGCCTCGCCCCATGCCTAGCTTCGATCAAGGTTCTTAAGGCCTCGACGTCGACCCCGTGCCGTGGTTTCTCTGTCGTTTTTCGAGAAGCCCCACTTCAATTCCTTGCTCTGTTCGTCCAGCGAGTGCCATGTCCGAAGACCCTTTGGGCTTTTAGAAAGTGGGTACGTGAAAAGGTGCGGCCTTAGGAGGAGCCTGAGGAGCTTCGTGACGTCTGCCATTGCCACGCCGAACTCAGTGCTGAGCGAGGAGGCTTTCAAGAAGTTGGGGACCGGTGGGTTCTCGGAGAGCGAGGTTGACGCGAGTGAGGATGAGGGCGGCTTCATGTCTAAGAGCGGCGAGGCTGAGAGTGTGAGCGAGGACGAGCTTGCTCTCTCCAAGCTGGGTTTGCCTCAGAGGCTCGTGGAATCTCTTGAGAAACGTGGCATTACCCATCTCTTTCCCATTCAGGTATGCTTTATCCTTTGTTTCCTTCCCCTGTGTTATCCAATATTCTCCTTCTCCACAAGTTGTGAAAATTTTAATTGCCAATTGATTGATTGATTCAAGGGCAATCCTATGATGGTCAAGAATGAGTTTGGTTCAGAGGCACTAAGGTTTATGTTATCATGTCTGATCTCTTTGATCTGTTGATGTGAATTGCGGATGGTATTTTGATTCAAGGATTTTGATTAGGAAATCGAATATACATCATTTAATTAAACTATGCATATGCATCTCTTTGCTCACTAAGTAAAACCCTAGTTGTTCTTTAATACGAGTTATCATCGCTATCCATTGGTTCATACGATACGTGTCTCTTTGCTCACAAGTATTGACAATGTCAATAATTTATTTATTTTTTGGATGGTTTCAAGTGCAGTAAGGCATTGGAGATGGATTTCACTTCTTTATTGTCCCATTCAATAATTCAAATGGTCTTAGAGCACTTTGTATGAAGTACAATCGCGATTAAAATAAAAGATCAATTTATACCTACATTTACAACAGTTTGTGCGAATGTTTTACGCTCTAGTGTTAGTTAAAGTATGTTAGTAATTGGAATATTAGTAGATATACAAAAGTAAAGCTGAGTGCACAAATCAGAATGGGGAAGGTAAGGATGAAGCGGAACCTAGAGAAGTTATGGAGAATGATAAAATGGTCAATTAGAAGAGAGACCACTCCCCAAATCTCTGCCTTCGTCCAGCCTGGCGTGCTTCATGTGGTATTAAATGTCGCAATCTTTAAGGTCTTTTGCAAATATTCGCAAACTAATCAAAAAAATAATTATGGGGGATAGTGTACTCCATGGTCGACAACTATAGCTTATATGCTTCATAACTGGTGGAAGTCTTCAATGTTCCTTTTTCAAGTGAGTTTGCATTGGAGGAGTTGTAGTTTTGGAGTGTTCATTCAGCACTTTTTCATTAGCATTCTCTATTTGACTGGTTTAAGTATATGAAATCCTATTTTTGGTTTGTCTATGGTCCATTTTGGAGGAAAAAGTATCACTTTGGCTGCTGGAAATCTGCTCTTGCTCGAGTTGTAACTTAATATCTGCTTAATTTTTTAGTATCTATTTTGGTAGGTATAGCTATATGGTAAATATGGACATGACATTAAGAAGTAAGGCTACAATTATATCTTTAATATCCCTATTACTGTAAATGAATATGATGGTTTGATGGCTCATTATAATGTTTTGTTTGATTCAGGCGATCTATTTATATGTCAATGGAAGTGGATCAATCAAATGATGATATGAATCATATGATGGACTCACTAGAACATAAAGATGAAGAACTTGAAAACCTTGAAGTGGCATCCAACACAAACAAGATATCTAACGCTTGTCTTCCTAGTTCTGGTAAACGAACATCAACAGTCTGGCTTCATTTTCGTAAGGGCAAAACCGAGAAGGAGAAAACTATGGTGATTTGCAATTATTGTGGGGCCAAGTATACGTACTCCGTTGATGATGGTACTTCCGCTATGTTGAAGCAATTGAAAAAGTGTAATAAGTATCCTCGCAACATAGATAAGAAGCAAAAAAATTTCACCCCACGTAAGCACAAGGGATAACAATGGTGCATACTAGTACTAGTGGTAGTGCAACTGTCTTATCAACATGGGAATTTGATCAAAATCATTGTAGACAAATGCTTGTTCGAATGATTATAACGGATGAACTACATTTTTCGATGGTTGAGCGTGTTGGATTCCGAGATTTTATTGATCAGTTACAACCTCTCTTTCATCACATCTCACGATTTATAGTGGCTAGAGATTCCATGAAGTTATATCTTTGTGAGAAAAAAAGTTTGAAGACTTACTTTGGCAAGCTTAAGTCTAGGATTGCACTCACAATCGATACATGGACTTCCATCCAGAATTTGAATTATTTATGTCTCACCGCACATTTTATTGATGACGACTGGAAATTGCACAAACGAATAATCAATTTTGTGGTGATGCCTAGTCATAAGGGCAAGGATATCGGGAAAATGATTGAGAAATGCATCTATGAGTGGGGAATAGAGAAAAAAGTGTCCACAATCACCGTGGATAATACTAGTTCTAATAATGTTGCCATTAGTTTTTTAAAAGAAAAATTATCAAGAGATAGGCTATTGATCTTGGAAGGTGATGTTTTACACATGAGGTGCACGGCTCATATTTTAAACTTAATTGTGAAGGATGGATTGACCGAGGTACGTGATTCTATCATACATATTCGAAACGTGGTTAAGTATGTGAGAAGTTCTCCCATGAGAGCTAAAACATTTCAAGGTTGCATTGAAAGTGCGAGGATCACTTATAAGGGTTCGGTTTGTCTTGAAGTCACAACTTGGTAGAACTCTACTTATCTCATGTTGGATACTGCTTTAAAATTCATAAAAGCTTTTGAAATGATGGAAGAAGATGATCATTCTTTCTTAAGTGAGCTTGACTATGACACTCCTACACATGAAGATTGGGAATATGCTAGAATTCTTTCAGTATTTTTAAAGAAGTTTTATGATGCCACCAACAAGATGTCTGGGACTCTATATATCATTGTGAATGATTATTTCAATGAGATAGCAACTTTATATAAAACTTTGAAACAAGCGGAGAAGACTTCGGATCTTAGTTTGAAAGTTATGGGTGCAAAAATGAATAAGAAGTTTGACAAATACTATGGTAGTTTTAAAAAAGTGAATATGATTGTGTTGATCGTGGTGATATTGGGTCCAAGAAGAAAGATGAGCTATGTGCGGTATTGTTATAGACTAATCTATAAGGATAGTGTGAAAGTTGATGAAATGTATGATAAGGTGAGAATTGCCCCGGAAAGATTATTTCATTTTTATGAAAAATCTCATCTTAATTCTTGTGATAGAAATTTGGGTATTAATATTGATAGTAATTGGGATCCTGATAACCATGAGGAGGGTAAAAATGATGATCTTGATTTGGTTGAGGATTTCAATTCAGACAAAGCATTTGATATCTTTCTTCGCGAGGAGAAAAAAGTGTCGGTAGGTAAGCTATCTGAGCTTGATAAGTATCTTAAAGCCGAACGTGAAGAAAGTCGTGATCTTGACCTATTGATGTGGTGGAAAACTACTAGCCAAAAGTTTGAAATCCTTTCTTTAATGGCTCGAGATATTTTATCTATTCCTGTAACAACCGTTGCTTCGGAATCGACTTTCAGTACATCCGGTCATGTGCTTGATGGCTTTGGAAGTTCTTTAACTCCTACAGTAGTGGAAGCTTTGATTTGTATTCAAGATTGGTTAAGAAAGGCTACCATGCTGATTAATGTTGAAGAGTGCATTGAGAATGCGGAAAGATTTGAATGGGATAAGTCATCAATGTATCTTTTTATCTTGTAATTCTTTTGTATATCTAATCAGTGAATGGTCTATTTAATATTTTTTTTTGTTAGATATAAATGATGTTCATTCAAAGCTTACCGGTAAATAGAGTTCGCAAGTTCAAGTGAAGAAATATATGTGGTGAGATTTTTCATTAATTATTTGAGTTCAATTAAAAGTAATTTTACTTTAAAACTAATGTTGAGTTATCATATATACTTTTTGCAGGACTATTAGCAAGTTTTGGGCTCTCGGATTTGATCATATTTTGCTTGCTTGAACAAAAAATCTATTCCTCTCGAGCCATGCAACATTGAGTGATTCGGCAAGATGTATGGAGTTTGGTATTTTAATGTTGAATGTCTTTCTCTTGTGCTAATTTTGGAATTTGATTTTGTTTTTTATTCCATGGAGGGTTTTTTCTAGATTAGTTATGACTACTAATGGATGGTATTGAACAATGGCCAAACTATGTGTTGAATTTTTGTTGAGTTCAGATTCTGTTTTTCTTTTGTTTTTTTGCCTCTCTAATAACATTTATATTCATGAGAATGAAGGTGAGTGTGTGAAATATGTTTGGAAAGAAAAACTTCTTTGATATTTCAAATTTGTGTGGATCTTTAGCTTTTTTTTTTTTTTTTTTTTTTTTTTTTTCATAATAGTGCAAGGACATAGGGTATGATGCTAAATTTTAATTTTTGTTTCCACAAAGTGGACGTTTATAATTTAATAGGACGTCACTTTGTTGGTCACAAAGTGAATAAGAAAACTTGACCGGATCATAATTTCGTGCATTACTTTACTAGTAATTGCTATTTATTTTTTTTGTTAAATGAAATGAAAACAAGTGATGGTTCATTGGAACCGGACCGGACCGGACCTGGACCGGTTGGTCGGTCGGTTCTGTTCCAAGATAGCCGATCCGGTCCACGGTCAAAAAAGTGGGAAACGGTCCTCCCGGTCCGGTTCCTACTCGTAGATGGAATCGGATCGAATCGGGAACCGATCACTCCTAATCAAATCAGTTGGAAAATGGAACTCCAATCTCAACCCCGGGCGATTCAATGCAAAACTGCAGATGGAATGATGATCGTGATCATTTTTCAGGACGAGCGCGAAGGGCCCTCTCTCTCTCTCTCTCTCTCTCTCTCTCATTGGACTGGTGAGTGGATGATGGAGGAGCGAGGGGACAGGGAGAGTCAGAGACGACTTTTCAAAGGATCGCACGTGGAGCTCTCTCCTCGGCTCCTTTCGTGTTCCCCGCAGGTCTGCTTCCCGGATTCGCTCCGATTCGGGCAGCCGCAGTTCACGTGCCCTCCGCGTGATCGATTTACCCTTACACCGTTAAACACGATTCCGGTGCGGTCAAAAATTATCCGATCAAAATCAATTCTTTGAACCCATTTTGATTTATTTCTATCTAATATAAATATAGTGACACATATTTAACCTAATACATATTACTAAACATTTTCATAGTTAGCACAATATAGGAAAATTCATACATTAACTGAAATAAAAACGTGAAATAATCGAGCATGAAATTGAGTAAAGGTGAGAACTAATAAAGAAAAAGTCATAAAAGTAAGCTGAATCTAAATTGAAAATCCATTTAACACGCGTATTGTATTGAATTTTACCATTCCGAACCCATTTATAGCACGTATATTAAATATAATCAATCCATATAACAACTAAGTCTATCCAAGATGAGTTGAGAAATAGGGATGTGACCCATTTTGATAAGTCTAATTCATATGGTCCTTTGACTTTACTTGGTGAGATTTAGGGTGCATTTTTTTAATCTGGAAAGAATTTCCTAAAAATGACCATCCACATCGCATACAAAAATAATTGGGAAGAAATTTACAAAAATATATGAATATAGATTTAACCATAAGGAATACGAAAAATACAAATTGAGAAAATTCCCAAATAGGCATTTTTTTCTAAAAACAATTACAATGGTGAAAATCGTGACAATCAAACATAAAAAAGACCTAACTAAAAAATGATTGAGGTAGCTTATAGTGCATGCTTATAATGGATAACGACAGAAGTTTGCATACTAGTTTGCTTATTAGGAAAAGAACATATAACTCCAGATCTGATCTTTCGCAAGCGGTCTAATGGGCCCTCCTAGGCCCAGTTGGCCGAAAGGCAAAATTAGCATGTATGTATGGACAAAGTCAATCCCTCCTTAAGTTCGACCCAGCCAAGCTTAAGTACTCCTGGTCAATTTTATACATAATGTTCATTTTTTTTTTTTTCATCGACTGGTCTGAGTAAGGACACTTTAAGCCCGTGGTAGGACCAGCTACCAAAGCTGACCCATTGATCAGGTTGAACCTAACCGATACATAACGGTGGAGGCAGGCCTGGGGCAAGGTGAGGTTTTTGAAGTCTGATCTACAGGTGACAAACTAGTGGGTCAAATCAGTTTCGGTTCGGTTAATTTTGATTCTTTGGATCATGTATGGATGCATATGTTTTCGGTTAACAAATTTTCATGTGGGAATTGGGCGGATGTAACTCGAGTTAAGTGTAAACAGTACTAGTCGAGAGTCAGATCCGCTTTGAGTATGTGAAATTTCCTTTTGCGTCTTATTCACGTACGAATCATTTTGATTTCTGCCATTTCACTTTCAATTTTAATTTGCATGGGTCTAGCCCACATCGAGATGGTTCAAGACGTTATTGTTAGTCGGGGCCTGTCGGGTAGGCAATTCAATAATTCAAGTGCTCTAGGTTCAGACGGCTGAGTGATTCTTGCTCTTATTCAATTCAAGGTATTTCGAACAGGATTGAGTCAGATGCAAATTGTTGACTTTTCTCGATCCGTTCAAATTGGGTTGGATAAGTTTTAAAAGTGACTCCATTGGGGCAAGAGGGTTTTGCCACCTCTAATCCCATCTTGATTTGACGAGTTACATTGGGGTAAGAATTTCATGTCAATCCCCAATGATGGAAAGGGGGCTAGGAGGGCTATCCCCCTCACTGATTGGGAAATAGTATATTGTAGTCGGATATATTATATATTTTCTAAAATTTCATATGAAATTTCTATATTTTGTCTTTGTGAATTTGAAATTGCAACAATTATTTATCTCATTCCTTAAATTGAATGTGATCAATGGAAAGGCAACTTGACTGGACTGCCTAGGTCCAAAAGGGAAAATTGGTGGATGTGGGTAACATTCTTACATGAGAAGGCCCCGCCACCCAACCTGGGCCCAACCACAGCCGAAGACTTCTATATAAGCTTCAAGTATTTAGCTGGCTTGGGCAATACATTTGATCCGATCCGAGTCAACCCAATGATCACCTCTAACCAAATTGAGGTTTTCATGTCCCCAATGCCGTCTTGACCCCATGCTCAACAATGATCGGCTAACCCGGGATAATTTGCCATCCCTTTTCTTGAAGGTTAGATTTGAAATCCATTTCGCCTGGTTAAATTATTCTAATTAAAAGTCTAATGTTGGTCCCATCTGCCGCCCTACACCCATGTTTCCCCATCATACGTGCTCAACCTGACTAGTGAAGTAATGGACCATGAGCTTAACGAAGGCGTTCATTCACGATTCATGGGCCTAAGAAATCCTCTAGGCCCAATTTGGCCCAATAAAGAATCTCTTCTCCCATCAGAAACAAAAGACTCGATGATCTCTCTCTCTCTCTCTCTCTCTCTCTAGAGTTTAGAATCTCCTCTCCAAGATTGGATGTAAATTATTTTGGGTTGAGGCCACCTTCACAAGTCCAAAATATGAAATATTAACCTCTTTGTGAGACTTGCGGGATCATTTTATGCGCTTTCGGATAGTTGAGTTTCTGCAATTGCGTCCATGGTAAAAAAGTAAAAGCATCCATATCACCAAAAATAAAAGCAAAGACTTGCATGTCACGCCGAAATTACGAAGGGAAGAAAAATTAAAAGTATCAAAAGAACAGCCTGAAAAAGATAAGGGAACCTTTTAACGAGAGGACAAGACGTGTAATCAAAAGCAAATTAAGAAAGAAACTCACATCAAGAAGTACGAAATTCTGACAAATTCACGTCTAGGGTATTCATATGGATTTAGGTTCACGTCTTACATCATTCATGGGGTTGATGATACGAGAGTTTGTCCACCTAAGACAAAGATAGAAAATGTATTTATATTGCGAAAAAATAACTAATTTAAATAACACATCACCTACGAAAATAAATAAATAAATAAATAAATAATATTTTCATCATTTATGAAAATAATTAGACGTGAATTATTGTTAATAATAAAAATATTTTTTTACTAGTTAATTATTTCAAGTTTTAATTTAAGAAAAATATTCTTTAAATCATTCATTTTCTACAAAATAAATAATAGCAGTGTCATGTCATTAGAGAGAGAAGCCAAACTTTGGGGACAACCAAAGCTCAATACAAAGGGTGGAAAGAGGTGATCCACAGAACTGCATTCTCAAAGTGTTATCATAGGAACTTCACACCAATGCCCCGTCACGGAATATTTTTAGTTTGTGGACCACCGGAGTTGCAGAATCACTCCAAAGACGCCTTCCCTAAAGTAGCAGATCAATTACGGCAAAGAAAAAAAAAACTAGCAGATCAACTTGCAAGAAAAATCGTCTTCTCGCCCCGTTCGACAAAGAAGGAATACGTTGCTAACATGCTTGGCACCAAGAGGAAAAATGAATGAGATAGCTCGCCATCTCCGAAGGATTCGCTCACGCAAAGACGCGATTCAACCCCTCCATCAAAGGCCACCAAAGCGATAAGGAATCGGAAAATGATGTTTTTAGGAAGATCCAAAGAAACAAGGGTTGAGAAAATGATATTCTTGGGAAGATCACATGGGACGTTTGATGGATAAAGAACTCTTATCCTTGACGAAACTCTTGACGGGCTTACCACGTATGGCTTTTTAGTACTACCCTCAAAGCTCTCCAAGGTATCTTTCTGTTCCTTTTCTATATGGCTATAATAAAAACATGAATTTCCTTGTTTATAATAAATGCTAGTCATGAAACTCAACTCATCTCGACTCAATACAACAAGTGATGATCAAAACTTGAACAAGTGATAAAAGGACTCAAGCTATCAATTCTTGGAGAACAATTACTAGACGAAAATCAAGACACCAAAAACATCACTCACAAAACACTTTTTAATTGATAGAATCACAAGACTAGAGTAAATTCAAAATCAAAGAATTTTAGATATTCATGATGTATTCACAATAAGAGAGATGAAAGCATAACTTTATCCATGACAATAACTTGGAGAAATCAATAACCTTGAGAAAATTATTACTTTTGAAATAAGGAAAAATAAAGAAATCCAATTTCTCCCCTAAACGCACTTTTATTTTAATGTATTTTATTGATTGGATGATAGAATAAAACTTTTCATTGTCTTGTATGGAGAGAGGACCAAACCATATTTATATAGGCTATCAATAAATGCCCTCATTAATGACTTTAATATCAGCTTTCCATCAAGACACATTTTATCTTTAAAAGAGTGACATCTTTTTATAGGAATTGTAACTTCTCAAAAGAATTGCACATTTCCATGAAGTTAAGAGTTGCAACTTTTCATAACCTTACGAGTCTCTTGGGTATCCCGGTCTCTCATAATAATATCCGTGGGCTACAATCATTCTTCCAACTGGCATTCCCAAAAAGTCACATCAATTACAAAGCAAGGAACATCAACCTTGTGGGGGAGGGTTCGTCGTGTGCAGTTAAGGAATGGTGGGTACGTAACGTGTACGAGAGTGGCGTGCAGGTCGGTCGACTTGGCAAGGGGATGAGGAGGCGTGGGATGTGTGGAAGTGGACGAACGCAACACGCGACTCTCGCTATAAACCCTAGTCGACATGAACAAGGAAAATCCAGGGAGGCGTATGAAGCGAAGCCACTTCCGGGCCACCTTTTCCATTTATTATGAAGCTTCCTAGGTTTTGATCTTGCCCACGTAGGGTATGCTTGGGAATGTGGACAATCATTTTCAGGACCCTCCTAGCTTAATAAGGGCATGCAAATGCTCATTTTTAGGAGTGATGGAGTGAGTGAAAGCGAGTCGATGTAACTACCCATTAAGACGTTTTCCTCAATACTAGGAAAAACACAATAGGCGAGGGGCATAATCGTCTCTAAAAGCCAAAAAAAAGCCCGTCCTTAATGTTCATCAGAGAAGACACATGACCAATTGCCTGTCCCGTTCATACGTCCCTGCTAAAGAAAACTTTTGCGATTGTCAACACAGGTCAGTCCCCTGAGACAACCATTAGGCACAAATTATCCAATAAGTCATAAATCTACTGTAGGACAACTTATTCAGTTCTTTATTTTTAATTTTGTCAATTTAATTTTAATTTTTTTACAATTATCTATTATAGTTCATTCGGTTAATTTTAGCTAGAAATTACTAACGTGAGCTGGTCATTTTATATAGCATGATTGATGTTGACATAAATAATTTTTGCAATTTGTTTCTAATTTTTTGAACATTTTTGCTTTTTTCTTCCTTTTCTTTTTCTTTTTTGTTTTTACGCTGGGGCATCACACCCCTTACCCAAGGAAAGAAAATTTCAAAAAATTTACAAAAATCATTCATGTCAATACTAATCGTACCGCATGTGACGGGCATCACTGCATCAACAATTCCGGCAAAAGTTACTTGGATGAGCTATTAGACACTCATTAAAATATTAATAATTGAATTGATAGAATTAAAAAGTTTAGAAATAAATAGATGACTCTGCAATGAACTTAAGATTTTTTGAATGATTGTCTCTCGTAGTTAGTCATTGTGACGAGGTACAGGCCCTTAGTACTTCCTTGAGAATTCTACCAGTTGCCTGCATTGCTGTCGGTGGGCATGGCCCGACCGTCGCCCCGTCAATTATTAGTCCATAAAGTTTTCTACCTCCATGGTTCGTTCTGCCCCGCAATGAGAGCAACAGGTTCACTGACGAGTAAAGTAGCTAGCAATCAGAAAATCCTCCAAGCCCGTGAGAACTGACAGATTCGACGGTAGGACAAAAATCCCCAAACCACAAAACTTACAGATATATAAATAAATTTATGGTTGGCGAAATGAAAGATTATCGGCGCGAAGAAACATTAAAATTTAAGAAAGATGAACATACCCAATTTAAGCAAAGATCGTCGTGGAAAAATCACGATATTCGACAGCTCCTTTGGCAAGAAATGAGTGCATACAAGAAACGACACTTCGTCATCTAAAAGATTTCCTTCTCCAGCTGAAACTTTCACTGCTTGGACAAGATGTTTGGTAGCAATAACGACGGTGGCAACGCTTATTTTTCCATCGTAATTCCAGTTCTAACTCCAAATGTGCGGACAAAACGTGACGATAGAAACGTGGAGTGCCGCCTTACGAAGATGATACAAAAACTCTCAGCAGCTCATAGAGAGTTTCCAAAACCCCTCTAAGACCTAGGGTTTGTCATTTCGAGGGATGAAAGGGCAAAGACATTAATGAAGGAAATAATAGGTTTCATGCTACTTTCTAAGTAAAAGCTCATAAGAGAAAACGGAGTCGGACTCAAAATATCCATCGAAAGGATACTTACTCATTTGATTTCCGAGGGATAGATTGGTAGGTTTATAAATTCTCAGTAGCAAAAAAAGGTTTTATTTTCTCCTTTCATGGTTGGAAGAAATTTCCTCGTGCCCTATTTTTTAAATGGTGCGTCATAAGTTATCTCGGAATATTGCCCAAACGATCTTAGACTTATTGTACAGATAAACTTTACAATTTTGCTGATTTAATCTTAAATCATTTGATGAAATTCTAATATAGTATTTATAGAATTTTACTAGAATTGATCGATATGGCGGTCCAAACATCCTACGTGACATGTCGCCATGTCGGCGGTTTCGATAAAAATTAGACAAGATGATTATATTAGAATTTTACTAAAACAATTAAAGCTAAATTGATAAAATTTAAAACTTTTAAGACTAAATTGGCATTGTTCACCAAATTTAGGACTAATTGGACATTGGACAATTTTCCCTTAAGTGATGCATGTTATCCACATACAAACCTACCTAAATATAAATATAGGAGATAATTATGAAAGTAATATACTACCAAAACTGGTCCAACATTCAACATTTAAAAAAGCCTATCTTTACTCTGAAAAATATGAAGGATTTGACACAAAGATGAGTTACCATTTGGGAGGTGGATAAGGAAGGGCAAGATTAGCGTGGGGAGAATCTTATTGGTAAAAAGTCAAAATCCCTTGTTTGGAAGTACAAAAGTGATTGATTTCGAAAAGAAATTAAATCCACTGGTCCCCCAATACTTAATTCTCTCCAACTTGGAGAGATAGTGGCTTGGAATGTGAACTTCTTTGTCATTTTCCCATCTTTGCCCTCGGAAGTACAAAGCAATGTCGAAAAGCCAAAAGGGTAATAATAGTAAAATAAACAAATCACTAAAAATATGCGTTCATTTTCTCCATCTTCGTTGTCATCTTTCTAAACAACACCAAACAAAATTTATTTATTTTCCTCCACTGATCTGTTCACCTTCATTTTCAATCTCTTTATCTTATTCCCCTCCTACTTTCTTTTCCCGAATAAAGTGCAAATGGCCAAAATCATGGTTTTCAAAGACTCAAGTTATGCAATATGTTAACTAAACCTATAGTAAAATTCCCAAACATGATCAGCACTTGAAGAAGAAATACTGCCAAAATTCTTAAATTATACCCATCGTGGCACTCTAAAAGAGCAAAAAAAAAAAAAACAATTATATTGTCAAAACTACAGATTTAAATCAATGTGACACAAAAAAAAAAAAAAAACCTCCATTCACCATTAAAAAAAAAAACATACAATTTGCCCATCGTAACATCGATATCTCAAAAAGTCACAAAAGTTTGGAGTGTTGATCTTATAACAAACATAATTTAGGGTTATTCATAACCTAAAGATGTTTAAATATGAGTATCACAATAGGTATAATTTAAAATTTTTAATAATACGAAACAAGTTTAAAATATTATTATGTCGACACGTATGCTCTAAAATGTTTTGTGGTATTCCGATAATAATTTCACGTTCTCCCGCTTTCCAAAGTAGCTGAAAGAGGGATGTCGGTTAAATTAAGGATGTGCCTTTAAGTATGTGGATTCCGATAAAATAAAATAAAAAAAGTGTGCGGATGGGATTTGTCACACCCAACGAGGAGGGGGTTTTACCACATTATATTATGATGGTGCGTACTTCGAATTATGCGTACCACACAAAAGCCAAAAACCCGGATGGGGACAAACCTTTTTTTTTTTTTTCAATATTCATCTGAAAGCAAGAGAAAAGACTACAAGCCAGGAAATAGACAAATTAAATAAAATAAAATGGTTGGGAACCCCATTGGCAGGACACAACCGTCATTCCAATGGTGTTAAAAATATGAAAAATCTTTATAGTATCTATTATAAATTTAAGGGTTCACGTCTCTCGCTCTCCGCCCGAAAACGACTGCGAAGCAACCTGTGGTCTACCTGTAACACACATTCCACAGATTTCTATCGAACCTACACGCACGCACACCACCCGCGTACATCACGTTGGATTCATGGACTAAGACCCAAAGCCAGTCATCTTCTTTATATACCTCTCTCTCTCTCTCTCTCTGCGTCCCTCCCTCCCTCCCTCCCTCCATCGTCTTCTTCCTCTCGCCCTCTCCCCCTCCCCTCTCTCTCTCTCTTCTCTGTGCTGCAGATACATGTTCCCTTCGAGCTGATTTCGGGGTCGACGATGGTGGATCATCAAGCCGTGTGCTGCATGTGCGGCGACGTCGGGTTCCCGGACAAGCTCTTCCGCTGCAGCAAGTGCCGCAACCGCTTCCAACACTCGTACGGACTCCCACTCATTATCATCATCATGAGAGTGTCTCTGATACGCATGCATCCATGTATGTTTTGTCCACTCGCACCTGTTTCATGCGTGGCCGCCATCGTGACGACGCATGACATGTGTGCACATGTGTTGTGTCTGTTAGACCCATGTTCACACATCCGTGTTTGATAGTTACCTTTAACTGAATTTCTCACCAAACGCCTCCTCGAAACCCCTCCTCACCAACCGCCGCCGCCGCCGCCACCGTGGTCGGTGTTACATGATTCTAGCGTTATGGGCATGTATATCATGCACATGTGTCCTCCAGTTCATGACATAGAAGATCATGATCAGCAGCTCTTAAACTTCATACTATTCTTAGGTACTTGTCTAGCTAGAATAGCTTAGTCGTAATAACCAAATCTGCATATGTTTGATCGACGATAATTACATAGAGAAACTTCTCTATCTTCAGTTATCTTTGATTTTTTGCTTAGAAATATGAGATTATACACACAAACTTTGGTGTTCCGCAGGTATTGCAGTAGCTACTACGGCGAAGCTTCCGAGCCGATCGCACGGTGTGACTGGTGCCAGAGTGAGCAGAGAAGCGTGAGATCGCACGGAGTTTCATCGCGGGGGTCCGGGCCTGTGAACGGCAACGTGGGCGTCCTGAAGTCCGAGTACTCCGGCGACCGGATAATCAAGCAGCATGACCGCGAGGATGGCACCGCCGCCACCCCCGCCGCCGCGGACAAGGGAAGAACCCCTCGCCGCGGACCGCCACCCGCAGGTACAAGCTTCTCAAGGATGTCATGTGCTAGTGGGAAATATGAACTAGATATCTCAACCCTCAAATGTAAATCACCCAAGTTGCATACACATATAGCAGTATATATCCTATAGTGTCTTATGGTGTTTTCTCTTTGTTTTAGGCGAGACCACTGTTTGATCTACTGTGGTTTTCCTCTATGTTGTTTCCTTGAAAAACAATGTAAATCCAGAAGAACCCAAGTGAACTGCACGAGTTTTCATGTCATAATCGAGTTCTTCTTTCGTCTCTCCACTGTGCTCCTCTGTGTTCTCTTCTTTGAACTGACTTGTAGTATAATATTCGAGCTAACAAGTAAGATCAAATGGGATTAACTTAATTAATGGCCACCTATGTATTATTTTATTTATACCTACAGTATTATTTTTAATAAATATTTTGGGTAATATTTGCTGTATAAATGTGGATGTACCAAGACTATGATATAGGGTGGCTGGTGATGGCAAAAGAGGGTCTCCCCTAAGGCATGTGGTGTCTCTATCAGAGTTTGGTTCTTGATTGAAAATTGCCATAAAATGAGGGGAATTCAATGCGCACTTGGATTACTCTCGTCCATGGGATTCATAGTACCTAAAGCTGCTCTAGCTCCTTCTTTTTCTTCTTTTTGTGCAGAATTCATTGAAGGCTTTTTAATATATCTAGGGCCTCTATTATTGCTTTGTGGGTTCTTTTTCTTTTTCTTATCTTTTCTTTTTCTTGGAAAGAAAAAAGGATCGACGAGAAGTGAAGAAGACACAGCTGTGGCAGCTGGGTAGTTGGGAAAATTAATTTGCAATGTCCTAATCGGGTGTAAAGAATTTCAACTCACCTGATGAATGGGGGATTGTTGCTATGATGTCATCAAATGGACACTATTGTTAAACATTTGAAATTGCTCCTTGATTTCAGTATAGTTCGGTTGGATATTGAGTAGGTTTGGGAGATTAGGTTGGTGACGTTCTACCATTAAAAATCACACTTCAGGGTTACTTTTCTGATACTAACATTGTTAATGCTGCTATCCCTATTTGTGACTCAAAGCTTGAGACCCAATTCTGGTTCATATCAATACAACGGTATTTTTTGGACAATTTCAGGCCGTGTTTATTTTCATACATGAAAACATGGATTTCGAGTGATTTTCATAATTTGTACCTCAGTTATCGAATGATAGAATTGATGGAAAACATGGCCCGAGAGAGAAGTGGTGGGTGTTTGCGTACCAGTTGTTTTGGAGTAGCACTCGATAACCCCATGAGTAGTTCCATTTGGTACTGTGGACGCTCTTTTTGTGAAAGTACAGAAGCTCCACTGGACCTGGCCTGGCCATTTTTGACAAAACAACAAAATCCCCTCCTCTACTTGACCTCAGCTCTCAAGGGATGTACGAAAATATCGTTGAACAAAAAAAAAAGTTAATACCCTAAAAAATCACGAACCGATACACATATGACAAATTCACTTCAAATTATTTTTTTTATCATGAAAAACCTCAAACTGGTACACTTATGACAAATTTATCCTGACTAACCATAAAAAACCCTAAACTGGTACATTTACGACAAATTTACCCTAAACTAATTTATTTGACCGCAAAAAACCACAAACTGATAAATTTGTGACAAATATACCCTCCACTAAATTAGATTAATACAAAAAAAATCACAAAAATTGTGACAATAAAATTTAACAAAAACTAACATAGGGTAAATTTGTCACAAATGTATCAGTTTTTGGTAAATTTGTCAAAGGTATATCCAGTTTGGGGTTTTTGATGGTCAAAAAATAGTTTGGGGTAAATTTGTCACAAGTATACCAGTTTGGGATTTTTCAGGGTATTAACCAAAAAAAAAAACGAGGAATTGTTGAATATGCTTTTAACGAAAGTTCGATTATCTAGAGATTTGACTAGATCACATTGATTATTAGAATAATTCGACCGTGTTGAACGTCTAACCCGAAGGAGTTGACCAGGCAGATTGACCCACCTGATCGAGATGCAGTTGAACTTGGTCTTCAAATCATAGCATCTGCCATTCATGCTAGTCAAGCATCTGTTTGCTAGATGCATGCACACATGGCCGCTCATGCCGGGAGAACTATGCAAGTTGAAAATTCATATTTTTACATTATTAAAGAGAAAATAGATTTATATATTGAGGGTATCACTTATTTAAACGCCGAATCATACTTGTTCAACCATTTGTATTGTGACTCGAAATTGAGATTTATTTTACCAAAAAAAGTTTGAGATTTATAAATTGAAGGTATCACCTATTTTTATGTCATAGACATTTATAATTTTATAAAGTCAATATTTTAAGATAGAGAATTTTAAACAAAAATTAATATTGGGAAAAGGACTTGTTTGCTAGATGCATGCATACGTGGCAGCTTGTGCTGCGAGAATTATGCCAGTTCAAAGTTCGAATTTCTACATTATTAAAGAGAAAATTCTTCCATATCATAATTGTTAAACCAAGATATGGAGAAAATGACGTTTATCATAACTTATGGCACTCACTTTAATGTTAAAACTTTTTGTCAAATCACTTTAGTGCTACATTGAAAGAAAAATGATCATCCATGTACATCCGATAGCAATCCCTTTGATTCATCCTACATGGCATTTTTAATAAAATTTTAATTTTTACTTGACTTTTCTTACGGAAAAAAGAAGGCCAATTCATTCATACTCAAAAGACCATCAATTGTGAAACTCAAAACAGAAAAGTTCTAGGGCATGAATGATAATCATCATATTTTTCGACATAATTTTTAAAAAAATAATTTTTCTATTTTTATTCCTTGGACAAGCTTATGTGTAAAATACATATTTGATAATGACACAAAATTTATGTTCACAAAATAGAAATTCATTTGATAATGACACAAAATTTCTCAAACTCGGGCAACCGCCACTGCAGCTACCAATTAGTAGCAAGGGCAACCGAAGGATGGCGACTGACGATAGGAGATGGTGGCGGAGGATAGTGGGTAGTGGGGGGCGGGGGGCGGGGGAGGATGGCAACTGGTGACAAGTGGTGGGAGGGGCAGATGGCCGGCTAGTTAGTAAAACAAGAAAACGAGTTTTTCTTCTCATTTCTATTCCAAAAATATAAAGTACAAAATTTTTACTTCTCATTTAGAAATAGAAAAATGAAATTGCATTACCAAATGAAATTTTTTTTCCAAACCTATTTCTAGGAGCTGAAAAATAGATTTTGCAGAAATTAGAATAGTTATTATGCATACAATTAGCAAACAATTTTTTTCCACGGTAATAGCAAATGATAATGACTAGCTAAAAAAAGGCATTCATTTCGGAATTCGAACTGACTTGACAAAGAATTGATCCATTGGGGAGAAGTGAAGACTTGAACAAAAATTAAAATTTGAGAAAGACGAAGTAGCAATTGGTACAAACGCAAAAATCCATGACAATTAGCAAGAGGAATAAGAAGGAAATAACATATTGAGATTGTCCCATATCGGTTATGGAGTAGACTGGTGGTCTTTTATAAATGTAAAGAAAAACCTCGCATTTTTTTATATAACTTTTGAGATTAGAGAGGAACAAGACACAGATTGCCAATAAGTCTGAATTCAAGAGTCATACAGCAGGGTTACAAGTTGTTGCGGTTGCGACTCAAGCTCAATGTGTGAGGAGGAGATTGTTAAAATTGTCTCACATCATTGTGGAATGATCTTGTGATCTGTTTATAAGTATGATGAAAAACCTTACCTTTTGAGCTAATTTTTAAAAGAAGAGAGTTTCAAGACTACCCAACACTATAGTAGAGAGCTCTCGATCAAAATCAAGGGCAAAATTTGCAATTACCTAAATCGAGAGGACAAATTTGTGTTCGCACAGAGTTTGGGTACCGCGACTTCAACCTTGATGTCGTCACTTTGTCCAAGGAGCAAGATCTCGACATTTTCTTAAGGAAATTCGTGGGGTCAAGGACCAACACATGAAGTTGGGGCAAGTGTCACGAGTCGATAGTTTCCTTGGCTGTGGATCAACCCGTGCGGCGCCTGGCGAGCAAAACTTGCTAAGCCAGCCTTCCTTCTATAGTTGTTTTAATGAATAATACGACAAATAGCTCTTTTATACGATATCGTACTACGCCTAGCTTTGCTTGAGCGTCTAGTACATTAAGCAAGATAGCAGCCCTCTTTAGGTCAACAACTGGTTTTGGCCTGCTATAGCCTCATCAAGAGAGCAGCATCAGCTCTCGACTAGTTTGTGCACGGGAGGCCAACCCCACCTTCAGAGCTCCTAAGTAATATTATCATTCTATTTTAGAACTCCTAGCATCAACCATCCGACGCCACTTCCACAAACCGGTTGTGTTCATCCTCTCTGCGTCCTCACTCCTCACTCGATAACCCCAAATTTCACTCCCAAAGGTTCATAGGTTCATAGGATGGCAACCGGTGACAAGTGGTGGGAGGGGCAGATGGCCGGCTAGTTAGTAAAGAGGACAAACAAGAAAAAGAGTTTTTGCTTCTCATTTCTATTCCAAAAATATAAAGTACAAAATTTTTACTTCTCGTTTAGAAATAGAAAAATGAAATTGCATTACCAAATGATTTTTTTTTTCCAAACCTATTTCTAGGAGCTGAAAAATAGATTTTGCAGAAATTAGAATAGTTATTATGCGTGTTGGAGAAATCTTCTTGAAGTGTTTTGAAGCTGACAAAACATTTCCATCAGTCTAGTATGAAGGTTTGCAGACTCTGCTATTTAAAGTCTGAAGACCTCTGGACAGCCAGACTCAAGACTTAAAGTCTATCCTCATTGACAGTCTCTAATCCGTTGAAGAAAGGTTATCCAAAACTAGATGTTTCGTTAAGGATTTAACCTTATCAACTGGAGAAGATCTCGTGGCTGGAAAAGACATAACGGAATTCTTTGATTGATCGAGATTGACTCGATGATTGAAGATTCGATAATTGCCTAAATATTCTTGGAAGGTTCTACTTATGGAAACCGAGATCCTAATTGTATGAGCGAACATGATTGATGGGCTATCGACACGTTCCTTTAATAGCTCGAATAATCTTCCTAATTGATTCCGTCCAACGGGTAGATTGAAGGAATTCCTTTGGTAAGTGCCAACGGGTATGATGACATAAAGGAGTATATAAGGAAGACGTTCTAAGTTGTTCGAGGTGTGCGTGATAGAAGAATTCCAAAGTCTAAAGCTCCTTGTTGTTTAGACAATTCCTTTGAGTGAAACCTTGTATACAAAAGAGAGTCTATATTTGTGAGAAACCTTGAGGAGGTGTGGTAGAACATCTACACTGTGGAATCAAGGGAAAGCTGTGGTATAACTTCTCTTTTGTTCATAGTGAAATCTAGTCGGTGGGTTGTCAGTGTGGAAGAGTGGACATAGGCTTGGAATAAGCCGAACTACTATAAACCCTGTATTCAATTTTCTCTTCCTTACTCTCTTTACTTTGATCGTACTTCATTTTATTAATCAATAGTGAATTTCCTTTCTATTGTTTGCCAAGAATTGCTTCCGTATCTCGATAAATTATTTGTGCACCTATTCACCCCCCTCTAGGTGCTTATACTAGCTATCTCAATGCGTACCATTAGCAAACAATTTTTTTCCACGGTAAGAGCAAATGATAATGACTAGCTAAAAAAAGGCATTCATTTCGGAATTCGAACTGACTTGACAAGGAATTGATCCATTGGGGAGAAGTGAAGACTTGAACAAAAATTAAAATTTGAGAAAGACGAAGTAGCAATAGGTACAAACGCAAAAATCCATGACAATTAGCAAGAGGAATAAGAAGGAAATAACATATTGAGATTGTCCTATATCGGTTATGGAGTAGACTGGTGGTCTTTTATAAATGTAAAGAAAAACCTCACATTTTTTATATAACTTTTGAGATTAGAGAGGACCCAGACACAGATTGCCAATAAGTCTGAATCCAAGAGTCATACAGCAGGGTTACAAGTTGTTGCGGTTGCGACTCAAGCTCATTGTGTGAGGAGGAGATTGTTAAAATTGTCTCACATCGTTGTGGAATGAGCTTGTGATTGGTTTATAAGTATGATGAAAAACCTTACCTTTTGAGCTAATTTTTAAAATAAGAGAGTTTCAAGACTACCCAACACTATAGTAGAGAGCTCTCGATCAAAATCAAGGGCAAAATTTGCAATTACCTAAATCGAGAGGACAAATTTGTGTTCGCACAGAGTTTGGGTGCCGCGACTTCAACCTTGATGTCGTCACTTTGTCCAAGGAGCAAGATCTCGACATTTTCTTAAGGAAATTCGTGGGGTCAAGGACCAACACACGAAGTTGGGGCAAGTGTCATGAGTCGATAGTTTCCTTGGCCATGGATCAACCCGTGCGGCGCTTGGCGAGCAAAACTTGCTAAGCCAGCCTTCCTTCTATAGTTGTTTTAATGAATAATACGACAAATAGCTCTTTTATACGATATCGTACTACGCCTAGCTTTGCTCGAGCGTCTAGTACAACAACTGGTTTTGGCCTACTGTAGCCTTATCAAGAGAGCAGCATCAGCTCCCAACCAGTTTGTACACGGGAGGCCAACCCCGCCTTCTAGCACCAACCATCCTGACGCCACTTCCACAGACCAGTTGTGTTCATCCTCTCTGCGTCCTCACTCTTCACTTGATAACCCAAAATTTCACTCCCCAAGGTTCACGAGTACGGGAGAATCACGAACCGTGACACAAGCCTATTTCTAGGAGGTTGGAGCCTAGATTCGGCTTGCCTGGGGCGACAACAGAAGGATGGGAGTTGACAATGATGACAGCAATACAATTGGGATAGAGGCTAACAATGACAAAAGATGGAGGAAAAAGAGAAATATTGAGGGATTTGAATTTGTAAAACAAAATGAAGTTATCCCCAATTCGTTAGTTTAGGGAAAATACGTGAGAGGTATTAGAATATTTAATAATAAATTACGTCTTCATCTAGTAGTTAAAATATTTAGAATAATTAGATGTGGGCCCACAAAATCTCACATCTTATCCAAACTAAAAGTCCTAGTTCAAATCTTTCTAGATCCTATTTACCTCTCCAATTAAATATTCCAACACTTATTACTATGAAAAAATGACCAGATTAAACATAAAGGGGAGTGTTAAAATATGTAAATAATAAACCACATATTCATCTAATAGTTTAAAC
This sequence comes from Eucalyptus leucophloia subsp. euroa, assembly GCA_017140325.1. Lineage (NCBI taxonomy): Eukaryota > Viridiplantae > Streptophyta > Magnoliopsida > Myrtales > Myrtaceae > Eucalyptus > Eucalyptus leucophloia. The sequence goes on along the minus strand of CM029472.1, from coordinate 17,386,753 downwards.
TTTTAAAATAGTTGGTTGTAGTCCTACAAATCTCACAAAAAGTAATTATTTAGCTTTTAAAAATTTATCTTCGTCCTCTCCTTCGTCATCAACCTATGTGTCCAGGTCTTCATTGCCTTCCTTATCGTCATCGGCACTCATCGCCTTCTACTTCTTTTTCTTCTTCTTTGATTGTAATCCTTTGCAAAATGAATTGGGGAAAAAATTGATGTCCAACGTGAACAAAAAATTTAGCCCATCATAATATTTAAGTACAATGTGGCTCTTTCCGATGAGCCACATCGGACTATTATTTTAAAATAACAACATATAAAATTTTCTGACTATTCAGATTAGCAATGACACTTAAGTAATTGGTTTTTTCTTACAAAATTGGTACTTGATTGCTTGAAAAGTTTTGATCCAAATATGAGCATTGTGTGAAAGTTATCACATTTTTAGTGTCCTTTTTCCCTCAAAATATTTATCATAAATTGAGATCTTAGATTTATAAATCAGAGGTATCACTTATTTTCAATTGTAGACATTTATAATTTTGTAAAGTCAATATAAGGTATAGAATTATGAACAAGAATTAAGATTTTGGAAAAAGAAATCTTAATTTCAAGTGCATGTGATGATCCCCATGCATAAGAGGACGTCATTCCTTTTGTTTTATTAAAGAAAGTATTACATTCAAATATAAATCACTAAATATATCTCTTTTTATTTGTATTAAATTTATTTTTATTTATTCTTTAACTATCAAATTAATCAATCTAGATCGTTAGAGAAACTAAGTTGTAGATGAAAATAGAAATAGGGTTTGGGGTGTATATGACATTTTCTTTTAAAAGGTGTTATTGCCCTCACTATGATGGAAGAAAATTACAATGCGAGCTATCTCCATAATACATCAAAATCACTATAAAAAAATCTCTCTTATGAAAACTGCGTGAAAATCTTAATAACTTGTACATCTATCTTAAAATAAGTATTAATATATTTATATGAATCAAAAACCGTGTTCTTCAATATAAGACTTTGTCGATGTAATTGTCAATCACACTTTATTCATGTTATGTGATTATCTTGATACAATCAAGACGACTACTAGCGGGTCATACTTTTCCAGTACATGACCAATGTTGCTATGATTGACTGATATCGTCGCTTCAGCATTCCTAATAACTTTCCCTGATCAATACGTATTTAAATTACTCATTGAAAAATGTGGCAAAACTCTCTCTAGCTTGGTGCTTAAATAAAATATTGATCGAGAATCTCTTAATCGCACGGTTGAAATTCTCATGGAGCTACTCCACTCTGCAGTGCGTCACGTACACAGGAAATTAAAAGACGACGAAAAAGGTGGTGGGATCGGATCTTTATTTTTCCTCTTCTTTCCCCGTTTAAGGTTTTATGGAACAAAGGAAGGTGGTCAATCTAGACCTTCGAATTAACATAAAGTTGACGCAATCCTCATAATGGATATTTCGCTTTTTTGTGTGTAGGATTTTATTGTAATTATTTAATTTCGTTTCAAAGGCTTGATGAGTGCTTAGAGATGATAAAGTTTGATGAGAATAAATCATTAAATATATCTCATTTTATTTGTCATTAAATTTATTTTCATTTATTCTTTAACTATCAAATTAATCAATCTGGATAGTTAGAGAAAATAAGTTGTAGATGAAAATCGAAATAGGGTTTGGTGTGTGTGTGACATTTTCTTTTAAAAGGTGTTATTGCCCTCACTATGACGTAAGAGAATTAGAAAGCAAGCTATCTCCATAATACATCAAAATCACTATATAAAAAAAAAAAAATCTCTCTTATGAAAACTGTGAAAATCTTAATACCTTGTACATCTATCTTAAAATAAGTATTAATATATTCATCAATCAAAAACCATGTTCTTTCAATATAAGACTTTGTCGATGTAATTACGAGTCATACTTTACTCATGTTATGTGATTATCTGGATATAATCAAGATGACTATTAGCCGGTCATACTTTTTTCAGTACATGACCAATGTTGTTATGATCGAATGATATCGTCACTTCAGCATCCCTAATAACTTTCCCTGATCAATACATATTTAAATTACTCATTGAAAAATGTGGCAAAACTCTCTTTAGCTTGGTGCTTGAATAAAATATTGATTGAGAATCTCTTAATCGCACTATTGAAATTCTCATGGAGCTACTCCACTGTGCAATGCGTCACGTACACAGGAAATTAATGACGAGGAAAGTGGGAGGATCGGATCTTTTTCCTCTTCTTTCCCCGTTTAAGGTTTAGCATGGATCCGACCAAAAAAAAAAGGTTTAGCATGGAACAAGGGAAGGTGGTCAATCTAGACCTTCGAATTAACATAAAGTTAACGCAATCCTCATGATGGATATTTCGCTTTTTCGTGCGTAGGATTTTATTGTAATTATTTAACTTCGCTTCGAAGGCTTGATGAGTGCTTGGAGATGATAAAGTTTGATTACAATAACTGGGAGCACTAAACTAGTGGATCCTTTAGGGCGAAGTAGTCAACTGAAATAAAAATTAATTTGGTTTTATTGGGTCATGATCATTTTTATCATTCACGACTACTAAAATTAGGGACCGCTAATGCTACGCACCTCACTCTTTCCTTTCTGCTATTTTTTTTTTTTATATGTAAGCATGCATGCGCACATACCCATTCATGAAATTGAGACAAAAGTGGATATGTCGACCTATGACGGCTTAATTCATTGCAAAATGATTAAAAAGTATGTGCGCCACAAGAAACACGCCCTTTAGCGACCAAACTCGAATTCATCTCTAGAAACACTGTGCTTCGTTGCTAAAGGGTAATTGGTAATATGTAATGATAAAATCAAATAACAATATCTGGAAATCGAGAGATAGAAATGTGACATTTCATCTCCAATGTTTTCCAAGACGTCCCGATAGGACCCCTTTAGTAATGAAAATGACTGTTATCATTCCTAGAACTTTGAGAAATTTCTATTAATCAATTTCATTGCTATATAACTTATGGTGGAAGCTCATGGATTTCATTGCCAGAGAAGTCATTCAAAAAACTTTTTTTGGCGACAAAATTGAACTTCAAGTGAGCAATGACTTATTTCAGTATTATCACTACAATTATTTGTTACCAAGCATATGGCCACTAATGAATATTGCGACACTAGAATTTCTAACGACAAAACCCATCTTCTTAGGATGAGAATGTTTTTCCCTTAGAGATTTTATCATAGTGAGAAACTTTTCAATCAATTATAGATTTATTTTATGGATATTAATTTAATTTTAATTTTATTAATTTTATCAATTTAATTCTAAAATTTTTTAACCAAGTTTCAATGGATCTAACCCCATCTTCGATGAGTTCAGGTACATGTACGACGCCACGTTAAATGTGGTCGGATTGACACTGCGTGGTGGGACGGCAAAAATGAAAGTCATGATGAGTGATGGAGACATCCAGAAGGGGAGGCCTTAGGCTGGTTTGGTTGGCAGGAGCTACCACCACTTGCTCTACTTGCCCACCAGGCGGATCTCATGATAAAACGACAAAACCATCGATCCTGCTTTTATCGCGGTCTGCCCTAGCACCACTCGTCACTATCTGGCAAACTCGTTGTCGTCGAGTCAAGTTAAATCAGCTGTTAATTCACTGATTAGACCTTAATCATCAACTAATCCTTCAAGATATGGTCCTCTTTTCTTGCTCGGTTTAACGGGTAATCTCTCTTTGAAGGCGACGGTTTTTGTACATGGCATAAGGCTGACGAAAGACTCCACGAGTACTTTGCACAGCATATATTCGAGGTTAGGTGCTTGAATACTTTGATTCTTTTGAACAAGAACCCAAGTTGGGGTGTGAATGATCTGTGCATCGATTTTCTTCTTATATGTGATGGACTTATCGTATTAGAATAAACATACTCAAGAATTTCTTGATGGACATAATCATTTATAACGCTATATAGGAATCATTAAATTCTATCTTTTTGTAATTATCGAGTTCGTAACTTTCTAGGCGAATATGACAACAGCAATGGGATCTTTGAACAATTTACATATAGTACATGTTTTTAATTGTGTGTACATAATGATGACCACGAGGCTATAAAGACTTGCATACGCAATTTTTAGACAAAGTATCAAAAATTTCTATCTCATTTTTCTGCCCGCGTGTCAAATTTTCTTCCCAGTTTGCAAAACCTACAACAATCATTCTTCCTTTTGAGATTTCATTTCAAGCTCCATCTGAGTTTAAATACTATTTAGAATTTGTCGTTTTCCTTCTAAAGTTATCCCTCCCAATTCTCTAAGCCCACCTACCATAAAGTCCACCTTGTCAAAACCCCATCCCAATTCAAGCTCAGCCCCTCCTCCCTAGCGCCACCCACAATCGCAAGCATTGCACAACATCACCATTCGCCATGTCAAGAAGCCTAAACCTTGGTCGAGCTCCGCCGATGATGTCGAGCTCAACTCATCATCGAGCATCAGAGAGAGAAAGAGAGAGAAGGGGGGTTTGGCTCAGGTTGGGTCGGCACGGCATTGGTCGAGTTCAGTGACAATGTAGGAATATCAGTGTAGGTTCGGCCTTGAAGGGAAAGGAGGGGGAGATGATGGGTTTAGTGTTTGGCTGTATTTGAGGGACAGATTCGTCTTTTTCGATTGGGTGATTTCCTCAGGAGATGCGAATTGTAGATTTTCAGAATCGATTCAAGGGTGAAAAGTGCATAAGATTTTTTTTGGGAAAGCTTCCAACCTCTTCTTTTCCGTGTGGGGCCCAAAAAAAATGCATCCATCATAGGAATAGGGCCCAGGCCCGCATCGCATGTGTATCACAACGATCTCTGCGGGCCCACAAGATATCAGGAGGGCAGAGGCTGGGGTCTCCCTCCAGATTTGCACGTACAAATTTGGTCTCCAGTACCGTCTGGACTCTTCCTCAGGAATACCTTCAAAAATTGATTTGATGGAATTTGTATTTATTCCGGCTGAAAATCGATATGAGCTTCATATCATGCCATAACCATAAGATCTTTGCAGCGAGTTCATCTTTTTTCATGATCAGATTCTAATTTTCGATGTAAAGAATAAGAACTCAAATTTCCGGTGAAGAATCGCATTGGTAGACAGCGGCGATATTCATTTCTCTTTTTGGTTAAGTGAGGTAGTATGACCAAAGCATGTAGAGACCCAAAGCACTACTTAGAGTCCGTTTGGGACAACCTTTTCCACAATAGTGCGAAAAGAGGTGTGATAGCTTTGATAAGGCATTTAGGCAAATGTCAAGTCACAGCTCCTCTTATTACAATTCAAAAGTTGCCACTATATGTTGGAAGATGCTGCATACTAGAACATTTATTACCAAAAATGGGAATTGTGTCATCCGTGACGCAATTTAGCTTTGGCTGTACTAAACGAACATTCGTAGTGAAACTGAATAATTAGTTATTGGCTCTTTGATTTTGTGAAAAATTAACGATTTAAAAATATTTTCTTTAAAATAAGTGTTTATATCATTTGAAAAAATTAGTTGGTGAAAAAAGTTTCATTATTGAAAATAATTTATATCTAACCATTTTTATGAATAACGAAAATATTTATTGCTCATTCATTTTATAAGTGAGAGAAGCGATTATTTTTAACAAAGTGTTTTCAATTCTAAGAAAGAAAAAGAATATCAATGATATAGGATTCCAATATAAGTAAGGATTATAAGTCATCTCATAAAAGGTAGTGTAATAAAGCATTAATATCAATTTATCCATAACTATACAAATCGTTTATTTTTTGAAAAAACATCCTTAGTTCATAGCACAATTTAAAGTTACTCAAATTATAACCCAAGTAGATGGGAAGTCACATTTTCCTCCTCCTCTTTTGAAGCAAATTCACACCAAGAGTGGTTAGATGCTTGCTTTTAGTTATGATTATCTAGGTTTCTTAATAAAGCTAATACCATTGCTAATTATATTAGTGAGTGCTCATATTGTTATACAATTATTATTCCAATCGTACTATTAATAATGTAATGATACATAATAACATTATGTATAATTAACTTTGTATGGTAGCCATAAATAAGTTCTTAATTACTAGATAAAAAGTCACATATATTAACCAATAATATCTTGATACTAATGGGGTATTACACTCACAATTAGCTATAAGAGTGATAAAATAAGATGATATTATTTAAATTTATGACATGCTACATGCTTAACTTATAATTATCACAATAGATCATTTTTAGAACATAAATAAATAATTTTGCAATAAATTATAACATCTAATAACATAAATGGTTTATTGCACTCCCAATCATGTTAGCTATAAAAGTGATATAATTATATCCTCTCTAGTTCTGATTTTAGGGGTGTTTCGGGAATCTAATGATATACGTCCTTATTATATGTAATTATTTTAAACCAAACAGTGTAATGAGTTAGATTTTACTTAAATCAAACCCTCTAATAATTTTTACAGCTCTATTACATTACAGTATAATAGCTATCGCATTACATTTTATTCAATTACTCCAATCAGACGAGCCATTAATGTTATGCACCTATATGTACACCAAAGATCTGAAAAGACAACCAATGCATGGTTTGCTCCAACTCTTAGTTTCAAATAGCTAAATAATAATAATAATAATATTAATTAAGGACACGCTAGTTACTTGAAATAATTCATTTCATTAAGGCTCCATTTATTTTGCAAAAAAAAAAATGATAATTTGAAAATACTTTTCTAAAAAATGATCGCTTGTATTATTTGAAATAATTAACAAGAAACCAATTTATCTATAAACATTTCATAAATGATAAAAATATTTTTTTATTCATTTTCATAAACAATATAAGAAATCATTTTTAAAAGAATGTTTTCTAAATTGTTCACTTTTCGCAAAACAAACACACCCTAAATTCAAGCCATAAATTATGTGACAAACTAATTTTATTGATTTGATTTGATTTGATTTGATTTGTTAAATCAACAATACGATGGTAGGAAGTTTTGTTCTAATACATCTATAAGGCTTATTATGTTCAAAATATTTATAAACCTATGATTAATATAGCTTCTCAATTTTAAAGTTTTCACAGAGTATGAACTCATCCTTTGTTTTCTTGAATATGATGTTCCACCTACAAATAATAATTATGCCTCCACCCTTTACTTCGATTTGGTTCACGATTGCGACAAGACCCATCACAAATTAGTGATGATAATAGATCTTGATTGAGTTTTACATGATTCAAAGGTCAAACAACGTTGAAAACATGAAGTGGATCGTTGTAAGCATACGGCGGCAAGTGCACGATCAATTTGGTGATGTCCAGTCCACTCTCAACTCACCTGATCTATACTCATCACTTCATATCTTTCTAAGTAATGTGAATTGGCCTCAAAAATCAACATGTCAACGTACGAATAGGTGTGATTTGCTTCGATGATTGCGACCACAGGGCATATCAACATGACACAATAGACCACTAATCAAGCTTAACCCCACGTAATTATATTTAAGTGGGGGGAACTCGTGCGCATTGAGAATGGCCCCACCAAAAGAAGCCAAATAATTATATATATATATATATATATATATATATATATTCGATTGTCTTTTTCTTGATTTGAGTGCGATTAGACTTGAAAAATAAACACCAACAAAAATCGCTTAAAAATAATAAATTTATTTAATCAATGCAAAAGATGAAGCAGTCAATTTGTGGGATTTTATTAGGGTTTTTGGGCCTGGGGCCATCGTCCTGAATATTTATAGTTTCAGATTCAAACTTAACAGGCCCGCAATGATCCGGAGATGGATGAACTGTAGAAGCCCAGAGGTTTCTGACCCAGAAAAAAGCATGAAGAAAAAATAAAGTTAGAAATTGTTTAAGGGACATTAAGTCAGATTTGAGGACGCTGAAAATGTAGAAATTAGAAGCAGTCAATTTGTGGGATTTTAGGGTTTTTCGGTCTAGGGCCATCGTCCTGAATATTTATAGTTTCAGATTCAAATTTAACAGGCCCGCAATGATCCGGGGATGGATGAACTGTAGAAGCCCAGAGGTTTCTGACCCAGAAAAAAGCATGAAGAAAAAATAAAGTCAGATTTGAGGACGCTGAAAATGTAGAAATTAGACGAACGAAATTTCGGATTTTAATCCTCCGATACGAGGCATTGACATTTTCAGTTCGCTTTCACGAAAATTACCAATTGATGAGACTGAAAGAAAGAATTAATTTTTTCACTCACGAGTTCATAAGAGGAGGATGAAGTTGGTTGTCGCACAATAAAAACGATTAAATAATTACGTTAATTCACCTTTTTATCCCTTTTCTTAGCGTGATTTTACATTTTCTTGGAAGTTAAAATGCATGACAAATATCAAAGGAATTTATGATACATGAGGACTAAATGAGAAATACAAAAGTGAAATAAACGACATTATTGTTTAAGCTAAGCTATTCGGATTACATGAGTTGAGCTCTTAAAATAGTATTTCAAAAATATAGAGCACCGATAAAAATCATGACATGCAAATTATCCTGTTAGAATTATGATTACAGCTTTTCATTTTAAAGTGTATAAAATTAGGGGATATTACATCGATAATTTTTTATTCCACTTGTTTCGGAATAGAAAGTTGGGTAAAATTATTTTATTTTTTATTTCTGAAATAAATTTTTGTTCAGAAATAGGTTTAGAATAGAAATCAAAAGTAAAAATTTTCTACTTCTCTATTTTTGGAATAGAAATGGAAATAAAAATTCTTTTTATCGTGTTCTCCATCCGTTGTCGCTGACCATCATCGGTCATTATCTATATTTATACTACTACAAAGCAAGGACGGATTCCTACCTTTAAAAAAGAAATTACTCTAAATTCCATTGACTGAAATGCTTGTGGTGAGTCACGTACTTCACGAAGAAAAGATAACATTCGTGGGATAATAATTTATAATTCATCTATAATCTTGGTACTTACAAATTAAGAACTTATCAAAGTCATCCTTTTCCCCTCTCAATTCTCAATTTATCTAAAATCATATCAAATTAAACATATATAGGTAGTTACCATTTAAAAACCCATAAACTCTTTAGAATTTTTTTTTTTTTGGTCAAAAGTAAATAATTCATTCATATCTCAATATTTCAAGATGATACATAAGAGTTCAAAGTAAAGTAAATCAAAATCAATAAAATAGAACAATAAAGCACAAACTATTATATTAAGCACACTCTCATCTCACAATAATTAATTTATCTAAACATCAAAAGCAAATGAATTGTGGCCAATCGATCACATCCTAACCTCCTTTTCTATTTAGTTACAGCTTACCCATTAGGCGGTGTATGCTTGTTTTTAAAATAAACTTGTTTTAGAAATATTTTTCTGTTTTATGGCAAAAATAGATTTGGAACATGACTCCGACAACGCAACCCAAAAAGCATATGACCTAAAGAAAAATTCGATAACCATTCTTTTTTTTTTTTTTGGAAATATTTTTCTGTTTCTAGACTATTCTACAACTTATTTATGAAATAAACTTGTTTCAAAACTATTTTTCCGTTTGGTAATGTAATTTTATTTTTCTATATCTAGTTAAAGACAAGAAAAAAACAAAAGGTGGAAAAAGCACAAAAAGCCATTTTCACTCCATAAATAAATTTGGAACATAAATTATAACAGAACCCCCAATGCACATTCAGCAAATGCAAATAACATAGCAAATAAGAAAGATCTTGCTGCTCGTATAGCTATTTCACAAACACTCAAACCCAACATCTCTCATCCTCCAGATGCTCTATGAATGGGATCGTGAAAGAATAAGGATAGAAATTGATATTGAACCGGAACAAGCATGCAATGAACAAAAATGACTTTCCTCCATTGATAACTGATAACTCCCGATACACGTTGTATATGTGACTATCGTAGTTGTCGATTAACAATGTCCTCACAAAGTCCAGCTTCTTAGGACGCCTGCAAGATGCGGTCCAGGTCGAGGTGGCTGGTGCCGGAGCAGAGTCATTCCGGCGGCAAGCCTGACGTTCTCACTGACTTAGCAATTGAACTCGCGCGGAAAGGCTGCTCTCTCCGGCGGCAGACCGAGGAACAAGTGCTCGAGGCTGCCTGGGACTTCCCCAGCCGCTCCGAGCGAGGCGGAGGCCGAAGGAGGTGAGGGCGTCGGAGAACATGCCGCAATGGTGGGCGGGGCTGCTGAGGCCGAAGACGCTGTGCAACGCATGCGGAGTGCAGCACGAGTTGGGGCCGGTGGTTGGTGCCGGAGCAGAGGCCGGCAGCGAGCCCAACGTTCGTGTCAAATTAGCACTCGAACTCACACCGGAAGGTGATGGAGCTGCGTCGGCGGAAGGAGGCGATATGGCGGAAGAACCACCGCCAACAAGGATCGCATCGCACGACTTCAAGGTCGGCTGACATGACGACCTTTCTATTATTCATCTTTCTTTCTATTATTTTTCCCTTTTTTTGCCGGTTTATTACGGAAAAGCCAATTTAATATTTTGAATCGAATTATTAACGTGATAAAAAAATGAAAAAATGGTTCAAAACGGGTTTGACACTGTTTAATTTCATGGTGAAAAATTAATTTTGAAAGAAAATCCATCCATCCATGCAACAAAGATTTGAACTGGCGATGAAGGCCATTGTGCATGTGTTGGGGAGCTTGATTACAAAAATGGCTCTCGACGGACTGATCTTAGGCCTGAACTTTCGATGGGCTTGGCATGGGCTTGATTGATGAAAAGGCCCTTAAGAGAGAAAACTCAAATGCGTCGCCATCGGACACTTCTGATTCGTAAATTGGACGTGAACTGTGCACGTTCTCCATGCGATTGAATTTTCAGCCGATTTCATTCGATTATGGCATTCTATGCGAGACGATTCATAAGCATCGTAGTATGGGTGAGCTCTCGTGTAATTCCGATCCTCGTAAAATTTGCGGTCTCATGTGGATAATGAAAATAAAACGATAGAAGTAAAATAGAAGAACCGAAATAGTAGCTTTGTTTCGAATCGATCATGCTTGATACTTGATAACATTTGGTTTGAATGTTGTGATGTGCTGCTATAAATATGAATAAATTCAAAGACTTATGAAGCCTATTTGCTGGCAGTTTTCCAGTACTTCTAACATCTATTTATGTCTTTCTCTTCAAAATAAAAAATTTGAACAATATGCCATATAAGTTTTGGAAAATCTTGAAGAAAAAAATTATATGCGACTTTACAGTCTACATGTCAATATTTGAAAATTTTCATATGGTTTCTAAGGACGCGTATGATAAAATTTCTGTTTCTCGATTTCTTTGTTTCTTTGTTCTCCGGAACAGGTTTGGAACATAAATCCATTTGGTAACGTAATTTGATTTCTCTATTTCTGAAACAGATTTCTATTCCAAAAATAGAGAAATCGAATAAATCAGAAACTAAAATCTTTAACTTCCCAGTTTCTAAAATAGAAATAGATTTTTTTTATAAGGTAAAAATAGAATTTTTTTTTTTCCATTTGGGCATCCTTCTTCGTTCACGGGCTTTTCTATTTGGACATTGCTTCTCCTTCTCCTCAACGCTTCAACCAAACCCGCGCGCGACTCCGAACAACCGTCCATCCTTGTCGTCGACTCCGAATGCAATTGTTTCGGGCGACCTCGAGTTAAGATCTTGCCAATGTTGATTCCTCCCTATCTGATTCTGTTGAGCAATAATTTCAGGCGACCTTGAGTTAGGACCTTCCTTGACTCGCCACACAACCGATGGTGGAACACGGGATGAGCCATCGCTCTCCTTCCATTGTTGACTCCTCCCAATCTGATGAGCAATAGTTTCGTGCGCACTCCACGCAACCGATGGTGGAACACGGATGAGCCACCCTCTCTCGCCCAATGCCGATGATTCTACCCATTCTGATGAGCAATAGTTTCCGGCGATCTCCACACAACTGATGCTGGAGCACAAGACGAGCCATCCCTCTCCTTCCAATGCTGCTTATGCCAAGGAACATAGGCCATGATAGCTACAGCTACCTGAAACTTAAAGCTGCAGTCAAGAATAAAACATGCCCACCATTCCTCTCAAGAAGCCTAAGAGAATAACACTGGCAGGTGAGTGTAAAACACCTCAAACCCACATACCAACAACTGGACTAAAGGAATAGCCTAATTCCATTCATGATACATAGCTACAGAAGCAGAGTTCCATGAAATGGCAAGGGATAATAATATGCTGGAAATTCCATAAAATTGTATTTTCACCTTTTGTAATGTATTAGTATTATTTCAACTATTATTATGTATTTGATGATTTCCTATGTTGTTTTAGTATTATTTGGACTATCATTTTGTATTTGAGGATTTCCTATGTTGTTATCTTCTATTCCTAGAAATAGAAATTTTATTCTGTTATCAAATGGATTTCTGTTTTAGAAATAGAAATTTTGAGTCATTATCAAACGAGTTTCTTTGCTCAGAAACTTGTCCGGGGAATAGAAATTGGGAAATCAATTTCTAGCCAGAAATCAATTTCTGAAATAGAAATTTTGTCATGCGCGCCCTAAGTATTTCGGGTTTAATAAAAATAAAGTGTGAGTTATGCAAATTAATAAAAAAAAATGAAACTCAAAATTTGGAGTTCTTTACTTGACTTTTTTCTCTTTATAAAAAGTTGAAGTTGCCAGATTCAAGCTTAGTTATCGAATAGTATTCATATTAACCTTTTTTAAGTTTAAGCACAATTATTCAAAAGAAGTTCTAAAACTTATTACGAAAGTACAATTAAGTCTTAAGATTTTAAGAAACTACAATCAAATTATAAAACTTGTTAAGCTGTTATAATTTAAGTCTTTTCGTCAACTCTATCCAACTTAATTAATAGAAAATGCCAACATGGCCATTTTTATTATTTTCTTTTTCCTACATGACTCTAATATTAAGTGGAGAGCGGGTAAATAACATTTTTAATATTATTTTTTATCCTTTTTTGCATTTTTACTAATATTTTCTCTTTAAAGTTAAATTGCATTGCAAATATTAAAAGAATAAGTACATGAGAAATAAAAAATTGCAATTTTTTCAGTTTTTTCAAACATTCCAAACGAAGAAGAAATATAAATTACGTTTTGTAAGGATTGCTATACTTTTATGATTTCTCTAATATTTCTAGCATGTAATTTCCATTATCCATGCAATCAATTTTCCGCTTAATTAGGTAATCAAATATACCATATTCATTAAGGCTGCGTTTGATGGTTGGGATAAAATTCGGGATAAGATATGATTTATTCTATCCTACGTGTGGTACTCACCTAAGATAGGATAAAGTCGGATATAAAGGAGATATAGACATAATATTATCTCATGAGGGAGGTGGGATGAAGGTGGATAGGATTTCTAATGTCCATAATAGGAAAGTTATTTTTCTCAAATAAAAAAATTATTAAATTAACAAAATTGAAATTATATTTCAATATAAATAATATTTGAATTCTAATTTAAGAAATTAAAAATAAAAAAATTATTTTTAATTAATCTTATTTTAATTTATATATTCAACTTTATCTTATAATAAACATTCAATCTATAAATTAAATATTTATATTTATTTAATTTATTTTAGGTATTTTTGTATTTCAAGTATGTTAGTACAATTTACCATTTGATAAAATTTTATTAAAGAATGATGAAAGGGGGAAAAAAAGAAATAATAAAGAAAATAATATAAAAAGAGGAAAAATAAAATAAAAATAAATTAAGGAATAGTGTTACGAGAGATTTTCACCATTTTCGTTATGAACACCTAGGTTCATTTATACCACCGCCTTGGTGGCCGCGATGGTTTGAGCTATCTCCCCCTCACGAAGGGGAGGAGTTCGAATCCTCTCACGGTCGCTTGGGGTCTTAAGTGTGACGTTGGAGTGATGGGTCCTTCGCTAGCGTACCTCCAGGGTTTATCCGATGGCTTCTTTGGACGTACGGGGTTCCCTAGGTATCAAAAAAAAAAAAACACTTAGCTTTATTTACAATGATATGTCGTTTATATAAAAAAAATGTACATTATATAATATGAACATATCCAACTTTAATACTATGATTCACCAAAAAATTGACATGATATAAAAAAATTCCAGTATTTCATATTCTATCATATCCAGTCATATCCCGATTAGAAATCCGGACGACCAAACATAGCCTAAGATTATTCCACAATTTGCTCTTTCCATACCATGAACTAGCCTTTAGACATTTAGAAAGAGGGTTTGCGTGTTGAACATGTAAATAATTACTTTCTCATTAGTGCATTGAGTAAAGACCGACTAAATCAATAGATTTAACGGATTAAGATCCTATATGGTAAATAGATTTTAATTCTAAAATATTCCTCTATTTTATAGTAGAAATTGTCATTGTAAGAGAATTTTTAAGCTTTTATGTAATATGTGACTTTTGGTGATTTATTACATAAAATAATATCAAGACAGGGATAAATTGTGAAAATTAAAAAAAAAAAAAAGATTGCTGGAATTTTACGCACAGCGAGTTGAGGCCCTGGGCACCATTACCCCATGCAAGTGGCCTTGTCTTGTCCTCCATTTCATCCTATTGTGTCCCATGCCCATCCCTACTCAATCGATGAAACATGAGCAGGTAGCTGCATGGAAGTGTAGTGATATATGCAGCTTAGGCATCTCAACGTACCGATAGACTTGAGCTGTGTTTCTATATGACTTGATCAATTCAATCATTCATGCATTATCTATTTTTATTGTTCAACTCTTTGATGGTACAAAAAAAAAGCCAAAAAGCTCCGTCCTCCTTTTCTATCCATCCAAGGGATGAAAAAGCAGAGACCTTTGATGTCCTCTACGATTAAGAATTGGGGCCTTGTAATTATTAGTCAACGTGCTTCTCTTCGTTCACGATCCGATATTCCGGCATCTGAGGCATGGAGGAATCACGCCAATCCATCCCGAATTAAGTGGTTAAATTCTACTGCAGCCTCGAACGAAGTCGACGAAGCATGAGCAAGTAGCCGCACGTTAGGGCATGCAAATTGCGTAAAGTAATGATTGTCCGTAAAGGCATGTGATGAGGCTTGTGCGCGCACGTGCATTGCCTCTGCCGATCATCGTACGGCCTCACGTGTCCCTCTTTGATTTATTGCATTGACCGCCCTAATTTGCTTGATTAGTGTCGATAGAACGTGGAATTTAAAGGCTGGATTCCCGGGCTGGCCCGTGGGAACCCATGTTTCTTTTGTTTAGGACAAGGTGCTCAAGCTCGATGGGACAAGAAATTGTTTTATTTATCATTGATACCATATCGCGTCTCGACATGATGTATATTAATCGAGAGTTAATATCATAAAAAACTCAAAATTGATATATTTATAAAAGATTTACCTTGAATTATTATTTGGGTTATTAAAAACTCTAAATTGATACACTCGTAATATACTTACCCTCCATTAACTTCCGTCCAATTTTATCTTGAATTTGCTAAGTTGGATATCACGTGACAATATTTCAATTGACATGACAAGTTCATGTGAAAATTCATATTAGTTTTTGCAATCTAAAGATTTAGTTTTTGGTAAATTTATCATAAATATACTAATTTTGAATTTTTTGTGATTTAAAAAATAGTTTAGGGTAAATTTGTTATTAGTGTATCGGTTTGTAGTTTTTTGTGATATTAAAAACTTTTAAATCAACCGCAATTTTTTATTTGGCAACATGATAAGGATGGAGGTTTTTTCGACTTTCAATTTCAAGAACCGGTTATACCCCATTAACATGGAGAATAGAAAAGACTTTCACATGCTCGCGAGATCATAATCATCTCATGACTTCTCCACTCGACTAAAAAGGAGCTCAATATATAATCCATTTCCCAAAAAAAAAAAAAAATTGTTCACCAACCATTTTGTACTCTGCGATCGATCGGGCATATGGATGATGCGGTCTTCCATTAGTGCCTAAAAACTTATCCGAGCATAGTCTCTTCATTGCGAAAGATATTTTCTCGCAGTAACAAGGACGAACCGATCATATACATATGACAAACTCAATCTAATATGGTATCGAAACTGAGAAGAAGTAGAACATAGAACAAGATCTGTATATGAAAGAGATTTCCACTCACGAACAATCAATGAGAAATACCTCAGCTCAAATGTATTCATTCTTCTGAAGTTCGAGATCCTGCTTTACAAGACTTCACCATTATTGAAAATGCAGAGGTGAAAAGGAATTGCTACAGATGATTTCAAGAGAAAACTAAGTTTTACAGGATGAAGATAAGCTCAACTTCTCTACTCTCATTCTCTTATCCTTTTATAGTAGTGCAGGTATTTCAAGTTCTTCCGTTACAAACTTGTTATACCGTAATAACCAATATAGGAATATGCGAGAGTTCTTCTATCTTTAATCTGTGCAGTTCCTTTAATCGCTTGATCAACTTCTGTTTTTCCAGATTTGGATGCCATGGATCGCCAGCTCATTGATGCCATGGATCACCAGCTCATCAACTCATGCCATGGATCGCTAGCCATCAATCTTCCTCTGCTCCAGCCTTCCTCTGTTTCAGCCTCCTCCGCCTCAGTTACTTTGCTAAGTTTGATTCTTTCATTACTATCAGCTCCTGTGTTTAATTGCTCTTTTGATATCTCGTGTTATCTCTCTAACATCCCCCTCAAATTGGGAATAGGTAGATTACAAATTCCCAATTTGATTCTCATATAAGAATGTACACTTCGTGTCGGTGATTTGGTGAGAATATCAGCTAATTGATAAGTACTTGGAATGTATCGACTTGTAAAGATCCCGAAGATACTTTTTCTCGAACGAAGTGGAAATCTACTTCAATATGTTTGGTTCGAGCATGTAAAACAGGATTTAAAGTGAGAGAGATGGCTGATTTATTATCACAGTACAAATGAATAGGAGGATTAAGGGAACAACCTATATCACGCAATACAAAACTAACCCAAGTAAGTTCGGGGTGGCTGATGCAAGAGCACGGTATTCAGCTTCAGTAGAAGATCTGCTCACTGTAGGTTGTTTCTTTGCTGCCCAGGATATAAGGTTAGCTCCAAGATATATACAAAAGCCAGTTGTTGATCTTCTGGTTTCTGTACACCCTGCCCAATCGTATCCGAGAAACCATAGAGATTCATGGTACGTGAGAGTGAAGAAAGAAGCCAAACTTGATAGTTCCCTTGATATATCGCAAGACTCTTTTTAAACGATTGAAGTCTGCAATAGTAGGCTGCTGCATTCTTTGAGAGGATATTAGTAGCATACGCAATGTCCGGGTCTGGTTAATGTAAGATATTGCAGACCTCCAACTAGACTTCGATATTCGTAGGATTGGTCAAAGGTATAGTATCATTGATTAGAATAGGTGGTTTTAAGGCAAGAGGAGTTGAAACTGGTTTTGAGTTAAGCATATGAGCTTGAGTGAGAAGGTCTAGAGCATACTTGGTTTGACATAAGAACAGGTAATCTGAAGTGCGTGTAGCTTCAATGCCGAGGAAATAGTGCGGGGATCCTAAATCTTTCATATGAAAATGAACACTCGAGAGAATTAATAAGAGCAGAAATCATGTGAGGAGAGCTTCCAGGTGAGAATTATATCATCTACATACAATAATAAGAGAATGGTTGCTGTTTTAGTATGCGAATGAAGAGGGAAGGATCGGTAGAGCTGCAGAAAAATCCATATTCGAGGTGAAACGCTAAATCTATCAAACCACGCTCGAGGAGCTTGTCGAAGTCCATAAAGAGATCTTGAAGAAGACAGACATGGTGAGGCTTTTGTGATTCTTTAAATCCTGGAGGCTGCTCCATATAAACTGTTTCACTTAAAGTTCCATGTAAGAAGGCATTTTTGACATCTAATTGATGAATTTTCCATTGTCTCATCATAGCTACTGATAGAATTATCCGGATTGTTGCCTGTTTTACTACAGGGCTGAAGGTTTCTGTGAAATCTAGACCTTCTTCTTGATGGAAACCTTTAGCTACAAGCCTTGCTTTAAGTCTGTCCAGGCTTCCATCAGGTGCAAGTTTTGTCTTGAACACCCATCTGCATCCGATAACATGCATATGATCATTTCTAGGAACTAAATCCAGGTTTGATTTTGATATAAGGCATCCATTTCTTCTTTCATTGCTTGATACCATCCTCGTCTGCTAATGCTGTCTTTACTGATTTTGGTTCTATAGGAACCTGATATTCAACTAGACATGCATATTTGGGGTTTGCTTTAATAATTCCAGATCGAAGTCTTGTTTGCATAGGATGAGTTGAAGAAGTACCTTGCATCTGTTCAGTTTCAGAACTGATTTGTATATGTTCGTATCGTATTTGATGTTGAGGTAGTCTCTTGTCTTGTAGGTATTTGTTCCTCTATGATTGGAGATGACAAATGTAATTCGGTGACTCCAGAGGCATTATTAAGATCATTACGCATTTCGCAGCGCAGTTATTATCTGAAATTGTGATTGACTTGCGGGATTATCTCGAACTCATTGTCCCGTATTCGAAGTTGTTTGAGTGGATCTGGTATGCTGCAAATGCTCCCTTGATATATTGTCTTGCGATTGATTTCGCTTAGTAGAACTGGAAATAGAAGATAGTACTCCTTGTATCCACCGTTTATATAAATCGACCCTTGTTGATATTCGTATGTATAGTATGAGAGAAGGGAAAAACCTTTTCATCAAATATGACATGTCCGCTGATGTAGACTCTTCCATTCGTAGGTAATAGACATCGTATCCTTTATGCTTCTCACTATATCCAAGAAAGATACATGTAAGTGATCTTGGATCAAACTTATGCTTTGTGTAGTGCCCGAGACATGGATAACATGCTGATCCAAAGACTCGAAGATAAGAATAGTCTGGTGTCTTGTTGTAGAGCTTATAATGGGGTGAATGCATATGTAGTTTTGTTGAGGGCAGAAGATTGATAATGTGTACTGCTGTTTTGAATGCATCTACCCAATATTTCAGTGGTACTATAGCATGATACATCATTGCTAGACCCAATTCACTGATATGTCGATGCTTTCTTTCTGAGACACCATTTTGCTCTGGTGTGTGAGGGCAAGAAATATACTGCTTGATTCCACATTTTTGTAGATGAGTTTGAAATTTACTACTAGTAAACTCACCTCCTCCATCACTCTGTAAGATTTTGATCTTGTGGTTAAACTGATTTTCTATAAGTCTCTGAAACATAATGAATATCTCATAGACTTCTGACTTTTGTCTCATTGGGTATAACCAACTATACCGAGAAAAATCATCCACAAAAATGACATAATAGGAGAATTTCTGAACAGATTGAATTGGTGAGGGTCCCCATACATCACAGTGTATTCTTTCTAATGGAATATTCGAGATATGTTCTGAGGAATGGAAAGATAAGGCTGAGCTTTTGGTGGTTTGACAGCTACTACATATATTCTGAGCTTTAGAACTAAAATGAATGAGTTGTTGTTTCGTGAGAGTCTTCACTGTTTTTAAGACTGGGTGTGAGCAAGTCTTTGATGCCAGATATCCTCTCCAACTTCTGGTTGAGTTTGTGTGAAGAAGACCTCGCAACTTTAGGTTCCACTGGTATAGTCCCTTGACTTTCCTTCCTAGCTTCACTGTTGTATGTTTGTGATTGTCCTTCACATATACCCCATTTTTATCAAAAATAAAAGAGCAGGGATAATCATCAGTGAGTTTTGACACTGATAGAAGATTCTTTTTGATTTCAGGGACTATTAATACATCATTCAGAGGTAATTTGCTATTTTCTATGTTCAATATTCCATTACCAATGCAGGAGATTGATAAATGAGATCCATCTCCTATCATGACAGTGTCAGTACCATTATATGTATGGTAGTTTTGAATCTTACCAGGTTCTGAGGTAATGTGAGCTGTAGCCCCTGTATCTGGGTACCATTCCGAGCCATATGATTCTTCAATGTGAACTGCTGCCAATGCAGTTGGTATCTCCTCTGCCTGGTATGAGTTATCAAACCTGTACCAACATCTGAGTGCTGTATGGCCTGATCTCTTACAAATCTGACATTGCAGTAATCCATTACTCATAGGTTTTGTACTCTGTGTTTGTCTTCCACTATTCGGACTTTGTGGTGAATAAGACCTAACACTTTGATATCTTTGTGCAGGATTGGAATATGGTCTAAATCCTTGTCCAAAATTAGACCAATTATCCCTGTTAACGACCTTGCCGAGTTGAATTCGGGGTATTCATTTTAATCTGTTGATTCCTTCCTGCTTCCGTAACATTGTTTCCATAGTCCCTTCGAGTGAATGACTGTCCTCTACCATAGTTAGCTTCTCCTCGAAAATTTTCTCTTTGATTTCTAGAATTAGCTCTCTGCTGACTTGTTCCAATTCTTCTTTGTCCATAATAGGCCAAGTTGGGATTATACTCATTCACAGAATATGTTTGTAATCTGGTTTCAAACCTTTCAAGTTGTGAAATTACCTCATCATATTAAGGCTGAGGCTTAAGACAATACATGGTTGTCCCTGAAAGTTTCATATTCAGAATCTAGCCCTTCGAGTATGCCAAACATTCTTGTTATATCATCAACAGGCTTTCCAATTGCATTTAGCGATCACGAGATAGTTTTGAACTCACGAAGATATTCGCTTAGTAATCTGTTTCTTTTCTTGCAGGCTTGAAGTTTTCCTCTCAACTCAAACTCCTTTGCAATAGATTTCTGTGTAAACTTATTGACAAGAGCCTGCCATACTTCAAGTGAGGTTTCTAAACCAATTATCAGACTTAGAATATTCTCTGATACAGCACCACTAATCCAGGATGATATGAGCTGGTCGGTTTTTATCTAATCCAGATGATCGGATTCATTATTTCTCCGTCACGTCTGTATCATTTGTGTTGGAGGTAATGTTTCACCATTAATAAAGCCAATCAAATCTTGGCTTTTTAGAAATCGATTGAATTGAGCTTGCCATAACAGAAAGTTCTCTTCATTCAACTTGATAGTAACGAAATTAGCTATATTCACAAGGATAGGAAAAGGATACTTCTGCACTCTAGTTGTCATTCTTATATGATCGAAACCTTGAAGATTTGAGAAAACAATCCAGCAAACTTTGAAGATCAACTACTTAAGAAACCACCCGAATCGTTATACTATCTTGCAGCAAGAACATATCGATCTATTATTCCCAGGCATTTATGCTCTGATACCATGAGAAGAAGTAGAACATAGAACAAGATCTGTATATGAAAGAGATTTCCACTCACGAACAATCAATGAGAAATACCTCAGCTCAAATGTATTCATTCTTCTGAAGTTCGAGATCCGCTTTACAAGACTTCACCATTATTGAAAATGCGAGGTGAAAAGGAATTGCTGAGATGATTTCAAGAGAAAACTAAGTTTTACAGGATGAAGATAAGCTCAACTTCTCTACTCTCATTCTCTTATCCTTTTATAGTAGTGCAGGTATTTCAAGTTCTTGTTACAAACTTGTTATAACAGAATAACCAATATAGGAATATGCGAGAGTTCTTCTATCTTTAATGTTTGTGCAGTTCCTTTAATCGCTTGATCAACTTCTGTTTTTCCAGATTTGGATGCCATGGATCGCCAGCTCATTGATGCCATGGATCACCAGCTCATCAACTCATGCCATGGATCGCCAGCTCATCAATCTTCCTCTGCTCCAGCTTCCTCTGTTTCAGCCTCCTCCGCCTCGTTACTTTGCTAAGTTTGATTCTTTCATTACTATCAGCTCCGTGTTTAATTGCTCTTTTGATATCGTGTTATCTCTCTAACAGAAACCACAAGCTCTTTCATCCTTCCCATTCACGTGTTCACCCATTTATGGTTTTTCCTTTTATGCACCCACACGGTATATAAAAAATTTTCGCCCACGCGTATCGAATTCGCTTACTTAGTGCTTACACTGTCACATTAGAGATTGTGCAAGAAGACGTTTTCCGACGAATTAAACTTATTTGTCCGGTGGCCAAGCAATATATTTAGCAAACATGATTCATCTTAACAGATCCTCCGACCCTCTAAAAGGCCGGTGCGTGCGATACAACATTCACATAACCGTATCCAAGATCCACTTGACACAACATCCCAAATCCAGATGAACCGATTGGATAAATTGTATCGGGAAATCGACGGGTACTCTTCTAGAATTGGCCGGTTTGATCCTTTTATGTGCAAATAGAGATTCTAAATTTGAAGACTTGGGTTACGCTAATATTTCTATTAGCGCCATTTCGGTACCTAATGGTTTGTCGTATTTCCTAAGGTGACCATTCATGTCTTTTTACTTTTTCGGGTCGATGAAACTAACTAAGTGATCATGCGTGGATGGTTGATTTCATGCAACTCTATTTTTATAAAAGAAAAAGAAGGCAAACAATTAAAATTTAAAAACAAGGCGGTAAGTAAATACCAAAGTGAACAGTTTAGGGGAAGTGGTAAATCTAACATGCAATCTTAAGCAATAAATGAAAATGAAACGGAAGAAATAAACCCGTAACTCGTCGAGTGTTTACACAACACAAAATGACTTAAAACATATATCGGGGACAAATGAATACAAAACAAAGATTGGATAGGACATCGACCATCCATCACCTTCATGTCTTAGGGAAGCCTCCACTTCCAAGAACCTATTCTAATCCTAATCTAAAACTTAGGATTAGGTACATACAATGGGAAAGAAACAATCATTCATCACAAAAATAGTAATCATGGTCATGAAACAAACAAAAACAATCAAGTGATTGAAGTAAAATGCTCAATTGATTATAACTAGCCTCGGGATTGGCCTTCAAGATTCATGCATCGATCCCTCTAGACATCTATCCCAATTCATTTTTTATGGCTTATGGCCATTGGTTACCATTTGTATTCTCACATGGCAACCAATACTTGTAAGCCCCTAAGATAAGTTCTAAATGTATCCCAAAAGTGTCCCACGAAATCATGCATTGTACTTTTGCATACATCTAAAAATCACATGGATAGCAGAAAGTAAACATGCAGGCAGGTTCTCAGGTCTTGGTTCTCAATTAATCAGACAATTTTAGTGAGCCAATATTGGATCACTTATTCAATTGACAGGCCAAACACAATCATAAGTGTTCGAGAAAAGAAAACAAGTCGAAGGTTATGAAAGTTCAAATGATGCTCAAAAGTCATTTGAAGAACAATTAAATAGTGAGTTGTAAAAAAAGATGCTAATGGCATAACAAGGTTGTGTCACAGTTATGGAACAGATTTAATCATCAATGCTAACTTGGGTGCATCTTGTGCACTCTAATCGAGCGTCGCAAACGCCTTAAATATGTTGCGAACCTTAGACAACATCAAAGTCAAGCCAAAAGCATGATTTGAAAATTTGGAATACAAAACATTACATGAAAGTTTTGTACATGTGCATTACTTGAACGAAAATCAAATTCAAATCAATAAGAACATGAAATTTCAGATGGTTTCATGACAATCGAAGGGTCTGAAAAGCATGATAAAAGTGCTTCTTATTTTTCGAGAATTCTTGCAAATGGAGTTCAAAAGGTAAGGATCAATGTTCGTGAAGACAAGTTATCTCAATTCAGCATGCAAGATGTCCTAAAAAATTCTAGAAGAAAATCATAACAAAAAATTGCAACAAAAATCACAGAACAGGACAAATAAAATCAAAGATTGAAAAGGAACCCATAGATAATTGGTTCCAAGAAAATTATACAACATCAAGAACATGACAAGGAACAACTTTCATGAAGAAAGTTTTCTAACATGAGTTACGCAAGAATTTATAAAAATTCAAGAACGCATAGCATCACATCAGAAATGCAACAAAACAGTAGGTATCATGGCATTTCAATAGTGATTTGACCTAGTAAACAAAAGTCTAAAAAATATGAAATTTTACCACAACGTATACAAGAGAAATAAAAAGAAACTTTGTTAAAGACTCAACCTCAAAATCTTAACGAGAAAATCATACAAAAATAAAAAGAGGTCAGACTCAACAAGGGCAAAACAAGGGTTCCGAATTATACTAGAAACAAATTTCTAGACAAATTTGACAAAAATAGAAAACAGCTCAAATGACATGCAAATCATGCAAAATCAGCGTCATCAGAAAGATTGAGACGTTCCCTAAGACTTTTGAAGAGATGTCAAGTTCAGTTAGGGTTGAATTCATAGTTGAATAGCAACAATCGCAAAAGCGTGCTAATCAGCCACAAGCAAATCAGAAAATAATGCATGGTTAATGGTTTGTAAAACCACCTAAACATTGCATAAAAGATGTGAAATTCACACACGACCTAAGGTTGAATGCGATGAAGGTTTGATTAATATATTTATCTAAATCGAAGTGCAAAAAGTCACATGAATTCATTAACATTAAAGGGTGACTTATCATTAAGGACAACGCGCAAGATAATTTCAGTTATAATTTGCCAAATTGATGCACGGTTTTCACATGGTAAATGACATTCAAATGGGGCATGTCATACATCAATGCAAATCTTGTGATATGCTCTTAACATCTCTAGAAGACCCAAGACCTCTTAAGGATCTCAAACGAAGACGTTGTCATGGGTTCGTGATCAGCCTTAATCACAATAAGATTAGTACAAAACATGAGTAATTTTTTATAACTCAACGACGTGCTAAAATATTATGAAAAATTCTACGTGTAGAATGCGATGTCATGATGATTTTTCATGATGACACCTAAGTCTAATTTGATTCACATGAGCCTACACAAAAATGGCAAAACAAAACAGTACAATGGACTTCACAAAGTGCAGCAGCATTAATGCATTTTCACATGCGAAATTTAACCTAGTAAACGACAATCATTTGGCGTGAATCATACCTAGTTAGAAAGCTTGTAATGAAAACTACAACTCTTATGAAGATAGGAATCCAAATGGACTTTTTTTTTTTTTTTTGGTCGAAAAGCATATATATGCATTATATTACTTAGTCTTAGAATGCTACGACAGCTTACGGTCCAAACATAAAATATCCACAAGAGATAGAGGGAGAGAGTACATCCAATTCGCGGGCAATTTCCTTTCTCGATGTTGACGTGCCAGCCAGTTGGTTGCGCGGTTTTCATCTCGAGGGCAGGATCCGACGGTGATATAATTGCACTGGGATAATTCTTGTTGGCAGCGTTTGATTACTTCACGCAGGTTCCAAGGAGTCTCAGCCCGGCCCAGCACAAAGTCTACTACTGATGAGCTGTTGCTCTCACATGTCCACCGAACCATCTGACTTTTCGCCTCCCCCACATGCTTCGAACTTATCTCCTTCGGATAGCATATCCCGTGGAGAAGTGCTTCGGCTTCCGCTTGAGACACCGAGGAAACCCTAACTTCAGCGGCGAACCCTTCGACTACGGATCTAGATTCATCCCGTGCGATTCCTGCTACAGATCCAAGGAACTCTCCTAGCATCCATGACGCATCTACATTCATTTTCACCTCTCGATTTTTCGGGGGGTTCCAACGGACTGGTAAGATCTGATCTTGACTTTTGTTTTTCTAGTTTTTCATCCCCCGCGTCATAGTAATACTTTGGTTCTGTGCGAGCTCGATGATTTCTAGAGGCTATGGGTGTTTTCCCCTAAAGATCCATGAGTTCCTGGCCTTCCAGATCTGCCAAAGAACCAGCCCGATGAACCCCCGTACAGGTACCTCCCTTTTTTCTTGAAAAACCTCCACCAGCCATTGATCTATTCGCTTTATGTTTCTCTGGAGATTTATGCCATGCAACCTCTAATCCTCCCAGATCTGTTTTGTCCATCGACAGAATAAGAAAATATGTTATGTGGTTTCGACCTGTGTGTGACAGATCTGGCATAAAGGATCTGGGATGACTTTTCTTTTGTATAGATTCTCCCTTGTTGGAATCGCGTTTTGTGGATACTCCGAGAGGAAGGTTTTGATCTTCGGCGGTACTGTGAGACTCCAGATCTGCGTCCACAGGTTGAGTGGAGGCAAGTACGAACAAGAGGCCTGGTATTGATTTTTCCTTGTAGCTGATAAATACGCCCTATTATATCCGCTTTTTATAGAGAATGATCCTGCTCTGTTTCCTGTCCACAACATGTGATCAGGTTTAGGGTTCATGCTCAGGGGGATGGCTAAAATTTCATTGGCTGTATTTTCCTCAAACAGCTATTTTATTAGAGGCTAATTCCATTCTCGCGTAGTATCATTGATCAAATCAGCTACCATGGTAGGTTCTTGTTGTTCTGGTTGGCCCTTAATAATCCCCTGTAACCATTTATCCTGTCTGATTTTAAAGGATTTCCCATCCCCAACTGCCCATCTTATATTATCTTTGATTGTGTCTTGACCCTTCAGGAGGCTCCGCTAGCCCCACGACGCTCTCCGGCCATTTTGAGCAATCCAGACATCGCTAGATGGGAAATAGATGCCCTTGAAGACTCTGGCCCACAAAGCGTTTGGGGAGTGGTGTAAGCGCCATGCCTGTTTACCAAGCATCGCATCATTGTAAGTAATCAGGTCTTTAAAACCCAAACCTCCTTCATCCTTCCTTCTTTTTAGAGCATCCCAATTTTTCCAGTGCACCCCTCGTTTACCATCTCCTTTCTGCCACCAGAATGACGCTATTCTCCTTTCAATTGCTCTACAGATGGACACTGGTAGTTTAAAAATCGCCATTGCATAAGATGGGATGGCCTGCACTACGCTCTTGATCAACACTTCCTTTCCTGCTTTAGTAAGTAGTTTTTCCTTCCATCCCTCCAATTTTGAATTTACTCGAGTTAATATCCATGCAAATATATCCTTTTTCGATTGCCCCCATTCTGTAGGAATCCCTAAATATTTACCTGTCTTTTCGATAATAGGTACTCGTAGTTCTTGAGCCAAGTTCCTCCGTAAGGTTATAGGACAATGCTTGCTGAAAGACACCCCTAACTTATTTAAGTTTATAGCTTGCCCTGTTGCATGACAATATTGATTCAGTGTAAGTGTTAGGTTCTAACACTCCATTAGAGTACCTTCTAGGAAGAAGATAGCATCATCTGCGAATAACAGGTGAGATAGTCGGGACATGTTCTAGTGTTGTATTCCTTGAAGGCTGCCATGCACTCGCTTTTTGCATCATCCATGATAACACATTTGAAATTAGTATGAATAAATAGGGTGACAGAGGATCACCTTGTCTCAGTCGTCTGGAAGGGGTGAAAAAAGGGGTAGGTACACCATTAAACTTCACACTAAATGTCACTGTTGTTATGCATTGCATTGTAAGAGCAACCCATTTCCTTGAAAAACCCATTTTTAGCATACAGTCTCTAACAAAATTCCATTCTACCTTGTCGTATGCCTTCTGCATATCTAGCTTTAAAACTGCTTGATGTTTTCTCCTTCGCTTGGTGATGCGCATCTGATGTAAAACTTCTTGCACGATTAGGATATTATCTTGGATCTATCTATCCTATACAAGTGCACTTTGCTCTGGTTCTATTATCTCTGGCAGCCACTTCTTCAATCTGTTTGCTAGTATTTTGGAAATAATTTTATAGCTGAAGTTACATAAACTAATTGGTCTGAACTGACTGATGGATTCTGGATTTTTCACTTTAGGGATCAATGCTATATGAGTTCGATTAAGCAGCGGGTCCATAATACCTGTGCTGAAGAAATTATGCACTAGCTGGAATAGGTCTGATTTTAATACTTCCCATGAATTCTAGTAAAACAGGCCATTAAACCCGTCTGGGCCTGGGGCTTTCATAGCACCCAACTGAAACACTGCTACTTGCACCTCCTCCATCATGGGGTTTGCCTCCAATTCTGCATTAATTCTTTCATTAATAAGAGAATGACATTGGTTCAGGACTGGTTGGTAATGTTTGTGCCCTTCTGTTTTGTATAGATTGTTGTAGAAAGCTTGAAAGTGAGTTTTGAGTACTTCTGGATCACAGCACCATCTGTTGTCTTCCAGTTGCAGCATTGTTATATTATTTCTGCGTCTCCTCTGGACTATAGTTGCATGAAAGAAGCGAGTGTTTTTATCTCCCCATTGTAGCCATTTCACTCGAGATCTCAATCCCCAGTATTGTTCTTCTTACTTCCTCAGTGTATCAATCTGGCGTATTATGCTTTGAACTTGCTTCTGAGTACTGTGTTGATCTGGTTGATTTGTAATCTCAGTAAGAGTCTGATTTAGTTCTTTTAGCTTTTTGGGTGCATGGGCATACTTTTCTTTACTCCACCTGATTAATTCTACAACAGTCTTCCTGAGTTTCTCCAAAAAGGTAAGCGTAGTAATAGAGGGCTGATTCCATATTTGAATAATAAGGTCATGATATTCCTCATTTTCAATCCAATAAGCCTCCATCTTAAAATCCCTCTTTCTTTTCCTAGGTTCCTGATATAATCAAAGGACAAGAGGACTGTGATTTGATCTTATTGCTAGTAACGCATGGATTTCTGCTTCAGGAAAAGTTATGTGCCATTCCAATGTACAAAGCATCCTGTCTTGCCTTTTTTTTACTAACTCCTCCCATTCTCTTTTATTTGCCCAGGTGAATGCGCAGCCATGGCTATCCATATCCATCAAGGATGTCTCATTCAGCATGTGTTGAAAAGCTGCAATTTTGGTATTATCTGCTTCTCTCTTCCCCACCTTTTCCCATACATATAAGATCTCATTGAAGTCCCCCATGCATATCCATAGAGTTGAATTCTGGGGTTTAAGTGCCTTTAAGAGTTGCCATAGCTGTTGCCTTTCTCCAAAATTTGTGGAAGCATGAACAAAGGTAATCTGCATCATCATATTTCTGCTTACTTCGGTACATTCCACATTATATATTGTTTAGAACTATCTTTCACCTACAATGTTATGGAGTCATTCCACATCAAAGCCAATCTCCCTGCTATGCCTATTGGATTTTCTAGAAATAAATGCTGGAATTGTAATCTTTTGCATATACCTTCCACCATTGTTGCTTTATTTTTTGTCTCCATAAGGAAAATTAAACTGGGCTGTTCAAGAGCATTTAGAGCTCTAAGTTCCTGAATTGTCAGGGGGTTGCCCAACCCCTGATAATTCCAGCTTATTAACTTCATTTCGTCTTGGGTGGCTTATTAGGGCTAGCTACCAGAGCCCATTCTACACCATCTTGGAGCAACTTTACTGGAGTGTCCATCAGATCCGAGTCATCTATGAGGAGAGGAGTTGGGTCAGGTATACACTTCTGTTTTTTTGCTTTCTGTACCTTCATACTTTTCTTGTTGCTTTTGCCTATCTTCAAAGAAGTTTGGACAGGGTCTTCTATGCCAATAATCTACTTTCCAGACTCCTTGGAGGCCTTCTGAATAGTTATAATTGCATCCATGGTCACAAGTTCCATTGAAACTTCTGCTCTCTTTTTACTACAGGCTATTATTTGCATGTCTTGATCCTTCTCTCTTGCTGTTGGGATTGCCTCATTAGCTGTAGAAGGTTCCACAGGTATGGATTCTTCGACTATGAGTTCTTCGTCAATGTTTCCATAAAAGCTTCCCAATAAGGGCTGTGTTCACTTGCTTCTGTTTTCAACCAGGGTCCGTAGGGCCCAATTTTGTTTGTTGCCCATGGTGATATTGCATAAGGGATTTCGGGACAATCTGATGCATAGTGACCAATTCTGTCACATGAATAGCAGTAATGAGGTAATCTCTCATATTTAAATTCAACTCACAACCATTTAGTACCAATATCCAGAATAGCCCCTGATTTTAAAGGATTAGATAAATCAATTTCCACTTTGACTCTTCCTTCTTTTTTTTGAACATTTCCCATAGATTCTAGCTGAATTTCCTGGACCTGGCCTATCTTTCTGCCCAGATCATGATATATAGGTTTGACTCTCCATCCCGGGGGATACCCCCTATTCTTACCCAGAAGGTTGCTCTGGAAAAGTCATAACAATGTTATGGAATTACAGGATCACACTGTTTAAGGACAAGCAGATTGCTAGAGTAAGACCATGGAGCAGACTTCAAAACCCTCTCCTTCTCCTCCTCTGATTGAAAAACAAAGGTAAAGAGCCCTAGTTCTTTTTGTACACATGAGACAGCATCTGTTTTCCATGCCTTCTTCATAGTAGAGAGAAATGCTGGATAATTTACATTAGGTTTAGAGTAAAGTTTACCCAGAATAGTTTTGTTGCATTCATCAATTTTCTGTAAAGGTATTTCTGAACACACTTCAACCACGTCTGCTTCTGACCATAGATGGCCTAGTTTTTTACATAAAGCTGCTACCCGCATCTTGTTTTCCTCCTTACCATCCATGATTTCTAACCTGTATGGCCAAAATTAACAGAAAAGATACTCGAGACTACATAGGTGTGCAATGCAGGTCATGTTTGACTTCAACAAGACTAGGTAAGATCTTACTTCCACCTCTCCTCTTTTACAATTACTACTCAAAATATTGGTTGCCAGACAAAAATTTAGCGATATTGATTGCCTCCTTCTGGATTCAGAGATTCTCCCCGATCATGTTCCAACATCATCTTCCGCTATAACAAACAGTAGTCCAAACAGCCTGATGCAGTCCTACCTACCCCAGCCGCACAAATCACTTACACTCATCACCGTATTTCTGACATCCATGAGTCCAAGCCCCATATTGAAAGATAAAGCCCCATATTGGAAGATAAAGATGGGTCTCTACCTTAATCGATCGTGGAACCCACTACCTTCGCCAAATCAGAACTCCGAGCTACTTTTCTAGATGAGTGAACAAGGCCCTCCACCCTCTGGATCGATCATGGAAGATGCTGCCTTCTCCAAAACGGAACTCCAGTCTCCTGATCTATAAGAGTGACCAAGACCCGCCATACTCAGCGGAATCAAGATCGAAGGAACATTTTGGGTTTTTTCTATTTCGATAAATCGAAAGTGTAAAAGAAGACGAGGAAAGGAATGCTAAAAAGTAGATCTAGGGTTTATGGGAAGGAAGACGCTACCATGAGGTAGAGAGAGCTCGCAACAACGAGACAGAAAAAACATCCAAATCAAAACACGATGAGAGAGGAGCTTTTGGTTTCTCATTAAAATGGACTCATTTAAGACTTCATTTCAAAGCAAACATAGGTCAGACTCAGAACAGGGCAGACTGATCTAAGAACGATTTTTAAAGGTTTTGCCCAACCAAATCAACTCCAAAAATTCTGAAAAAGATATGATATGATCAAGACATTTTTCGTACAATTTCCATGAAGAAAGCATCTCTAGAATCTAAACACAAGAATCAGTATAAAATTAGCAACAGACAGTACGTTCAACTATCACAACAACAGATCGCAAATCAGATTTTAGAGCAGATTCATGAAGTTTTGAAGGAGATTTGAACTAGTAAACAGCATTCGATCGGGGCCTATAATATCAAATCGAAGCTTAAGATGTGTACATAGAACTTCTAGTTCATCACTTCGCAAGATAACTACATTTAATAGCTCAAAACAGGACTAACAGAAACATGCTCATCCAGACTCGAAAATCACAAAACCTCGGAATCAAACTATAATCAATTCCAAATCATATAAGCATTGATTCTAATTAGATTTGCAATGCATCCTGGTCCCAAACCTTCGTAGTCGATCATGTATTCAACACGAGAAGCTCTCGCCTTATCAGATGCTATTAAAAGGAGTTTTAACGCACATATCTTGGTCCGTAACGAATCAGCCAAGAACTGACCTTCGGAAATGTCCATCATTTAGTGACGTTGAAGCTGCTATTTAACAAAAAATGCACTGAAATCAGTGGAGGATCTGAATCTAATAACACTCCTTACCGAAACAGAAAAGAGGAAATCGAACACTTAGCTTCAATTTTGTTATTGGAACTTCTGGAAAATGAAGAACGCTGGCCTTTGATTCTGCACCGATTATAATCAAGGTACAATCCGAGATGAAGTCATCGCAGTTGCATAAGATCGCTTCAGTCTTGCTGCTATGATATCAGATATGGATCCGAGTAATGAAACCTGTGATCCTCAAGCTCATCGAATGAACGCCTCGGCTGCCGATTTGAAGATGGTGTACGCTTCTTTGGCGTTGCAATCTAGAAGCGTTTTTCTCAGCTTCTTCTTCAACAAAATCAGTGAAATCAAATGTCAACGGAATCTGCTGAAATCGGAATCCAAGCGCGACAAATGTACAAGTAAAGATTGAGAAGACTTAGCTCAATCTTTATTCTGCGATTTTCTGGAAATCAGCACATCAACTACTCCGAAGCATCTTCAGAGATTTTGAGGGTCAAGTAACAACGAAGAACTCCTTCGATCTTCATCAGAGTATTCAACGTATGGATCCATGGAGGAGAGAGAATAAGTGGAGAAGAGGCGCTAGAGAGAGAATGAGTGGAATTATCTTCTTCCTTCTGCATAAACAGCCAAAGTCAGCCGCTCCTCCATGTCTTCAACCTTGTTCGATCGGAGAGAGATTAAGTGGAGTCGTTCCACTTTGCCCAAAGTTTGTCCGAACGAATAATGACAGAGAAGAGAGAGGATGAACGAATAATGACAGAGAAGAGAGAGGATGAGTGGAGAGAATTTGATCCAGGGAGAGAATGAACGGGAATCCTTCTTGCGGGCGAGAACGCGGGCAAAGAATTCCCCCGCTTTTTCCTTGCTCGACCGAGTTTTGAGAGATGGAGAGAGAGAGAGAGAGATGCGGAGAGAGAGTTTTTGTCAGAGAAAGCAAATATGGAAAAAGGCCCCCTTTCAATTTTGGAGGGGAAGTTGATTGTATAGTCTAGGGCAAAGCCAAATCTTAGTCCTGGATTAATCTAAAAGCTAAGGTTTGATCTCCTTAGCTAGTTGGTTTATTAAATTTGTTGAGAGCACCTTAATGGAGCCCATGCTTATTTCAATGGCCACGACGCGTTCTTAATGAACAACTATGATCAATTGTGGAGTAATTGGGGTCTTCCTGCAATTTTCATAACATGGGGGATTAATTTGCAAATTTCATAAATTCATTCCAAGGTAAAATTTAGAATTTCACAAATTAAGGTCACGAGAACATTGGCCATGGGATGGACTGCCTCATGGTGGTCGCTAGAGGGAGACAAAATCGGCACCTATATATATATATATATATATATATATATATATATATATATATATATATATATATATATATATATATATATATATATATATATATAGATATATATCTCTCTCTCTCTCTCTCTCTCTCTCTCTCTCTCTCTCTCTCTCTCTCTCTCTTTTGTGCAATTTAGTCCTCCTAGGGGTCCAATTGCAAGGAAACCTTGGTCTATCATAGACAAAGGTGCATCAATTTGCTAATTTCTCACTCAAAAGTGCCAATTAATTGAAATTACATTCACTTAATGTTGCAAGGCACCAATTGATCTAATAACCCATGTCTAGGATGACCCATGGCATTCAAATTGACCTTGAAAAGGTGGCACGACTTTTACGCTAAGATTGAATTGAAGGCCAATGATGAAATTGGATCTCAATTCTTGAAATCAAACCTTAGTCTCAAATGGGTCAATTTGAATTTTGCCAATTGGAGTTCATTAGCTTAGTTTTCTTAAGCTCGGGCAAGCTAAATCCCTCAAATCACAATGTTCCTAAGTGAAATTCCCAAACTCAACCTTGGATTCAGATTTACTTCACAAAAATGAATGGAAAGTGAGTGTCCATTCGCTAACCATAAAAAATTGACCCAGGCCCCTTAATTAGGGCTAAAAGTGACAATTCATGTTTCAACATGACCATTCTAGAAACTGAATAAATGAGTGAATAAGTGATGGTCCCCAAATCAAATTTCATAAATTGAATTAAGGCTAATTATGACTAGAACGAAAGTAATTTTATTTTTAGCCAATTTCGAACCTAAAACCAAAAAATTCGAAAAATTAGATTCTTAATTGATTTTTAGAAAATTTTCGATGCTAAAGTCAAATTAAAACTAAAATGAAGTGTTTTGTAGATTTCTTTCAATTTTTGAATCAAATGTTTGACTTTTAAGTCAAACACTTGGTTGATTTTTTTTCTAAAAAGTTGATTTTTGTGTTGAATTTTTGAAATTTTCAAAAATTAACTTTGCTAAAGTGTAATTAAGACCATTTAGAATCTTTTTGTGTAAAAAGTCAACTTTTGATCCAGGTTTGGATTTTGGTCAAATGATTGACCAAAATATAAATCCGAAAGTCAACTATTTGACTTTTTAGGTTTTTGATGGAAATGAATAGGAAATCATTTAAAAATGACAGAGCAAAAGAAAGAAAAAAAACGACACTTTTTAGTTGAGAAATAAGCTCTGTCGCGATCGGAAACCTTAATCTCAAATTTTCTACCTTTAATGACATGTCGACTAAAAATCAGGTGTCAATAGCCATAAAAACTATACCACTATCTACAGTCTTGTAGGTAGTGAACCAGTTTTTATGAGGAGTCATGTAGTAGGAATATCTGAAATCTAGCACCCATTCATCTCCAAATGAACTCGTAGACACACATAGTACAACCTCGGCATCACTGATACTTTCCTCAGCAACAAGTGCCACACTACTTGTGGCATTTTGCCCACCGCATTTATTTCTTAGCATTGGACAATCACTCCTTATGCACCTCTTCTCGTGACACTCAAAACACTTCACGCGACCTTTTGATTTTCTATGTCACAATTTTGACCTACTCTTGCTTCTACTTCTGCTACTAGGCCTCTAATGTTGGTCACTACCTTGAATCACCAATCCTCACGCTACATCATGCACTAGACTGTCATCACGCAACTTTCTCTGCCACTCCTTTGAGAACAAGGCGGATTTGACCTCTTCTAAGGTAATCATAGTATGCCCCTATAATAGGGAATCAATAAAGTGCTCCCATGACTTTGGTAGAGATGCCAACATCATGCCTTATTCTTCATCATCTAAAATCTTACCGACATTCTCCAAGTCCATCATGAGTTTGTTAAACTCATCTAGGTGGGATCTAATGGATGTACCTTCACTGTATTGGAACTAAAACATATTTTTCAACATGTATAAGCAATTGTTTAAACCCTTCATTATATAGAGGGCCTGAAGTTTTGCCCATAACGCCACGGCATCCTTCTCCTCAACCACCTCTATTAGCACTTCATCCGATAAGTTCAATAGGATTATGCTCATTGCTTTCTCCATTAGCTCATCCTTTTTGACATCTCACATTGTTTCAAGCAACTTAGCCTTGCCCTCCAATGCCTTCGCTAAACCTTGAGTTGGTAATAGTGCCTTCATCTTGACGCTCCATAACCTAAAGTTATTTCTCTCATTAAATTTATGAATTTCTACTTTTGCTCCAAATGTAATTGCAAAGTCTTAGCTCTGATACCAATTGTTATAATCGGCGGCACGATGGAAGCTAATCGTAAACTTGCAATTATGTCGGAGCTATAGAACTCGACAGAAATTAAATGAGGAACAAGAAAAGGACACGAGAAATTTACACGGTTTGGTTCAAATGTCGAAACCTACTCCACAGGAAGAGTCAGCAAATAATCCACTATAAATCAAAGAATTACAAAGTTACACACGCTCGAGTGTTTCCCAGCCCTAGTGTATACTTAATACTAACAATGTTTAACAACTCAACTAGATGGACCCAACTCACGCACAAATCTCGTGGAGCTCTCAACTCTCAGACTCTTGAGCTCACTTCTTGCTCTACATTCTCTACGCCCTCTGCCATCCTCCATTTATAGGAGAATGCTTGTGGAGACAAGACAAATGTGGATTGCACAAATGTCAACGGTGGCACCTACTTCTGAAACCATGCACACACATGGTGGAGCCGGAGATGTTGGCAGGAATTTGACCAAAGAATGAGTCTATACAAGTTACCTATCTCCGGGGGATTTCGCTGATGAAGCCATTGTTGTGGATGTCCATTATCTAGAAGAAGCTCAGGTTTCCAATAAAAGGAGATAGCAACCCTACAAGTTTTAGAGACGGGAGTATTAAACGGGTTATCCTTAGATGCCGATAGCCACACGTGATCCCGTGCCACTAGCAGAAAATGATAGAGTCATTCCACGTACCAAAAACCCTGAATGGATTGTAGGACATCTTATCCTTGAACTGGAGCTATGCATCTTGATCTATTTCATTAGTTTTGGGTAATGAGATTGCTTTACAAGAAGAGATGCACATAAGCAATGTAACGAAAGAAAGGAGGCAAATAGTAATGATTGAGAAGGACATGAAAGAACTAATGCTTGCAAGTTTTTTGTCCCCTTGCTATCTACTCACTCTGCCTGTTAAGAAATCGGATGGAGCTTCTGATCACATATGCACCAACGTGACAAGCTTTTAAATCTTGGCTTCTTTGTCCTCCCAACAGCCCTGGCAGCCGCAGCCTTTGGCTAATAAATGTGCATTCAAAGCGCAGTCCATCCCTCTTGTGATCCTACCCTTCGCATGATGTTGGAGATGCAGAGCATGTGAGTCCAGTCCGTTGTCAGAAAAAGAAAAGACAAAGCAATGGCTAGCTAAATGAGTGAGAACCGTAGGAGCAGAGCAGCCCAAGTTGTATGTGATTTTTTATTGTTTCAATTCCACGCAACTTTCTGAATCCTCTCTCCTAAAAAGTAGTCTCAATGACACCAGAAGCATTGGTTTTAATAATAGGTGAAGACTAATCAAATCGACTTGATATAATGGAGGGAGAACTGCTTCTACTTTTGATTTTGTAGTATTTTTATTAATACATCCATGATGGGGTGTGATTATAATGCACCGTTTCGTCTTGATACGCTACAATAGAAAGACACATTTGAAAGGGTGTGATGGAGTCATAGACTAGACTCCTAAAGACAACCGTTGGTAAGGTTGGCAGAACGTACATTCAGAAAGAAAGTTCTCCTTTTCTTGTCTTCCCTTTCCATCAAAGAAAAAGAAGATTTTCCATTTCTCCTTTACAAGAACAATTGGCATTTACGCCATGGAAATCGGATGCTTTCCTCATGATTGCATTCAGACTAACGTGAAGTATTTTTGTTCATGATTCATCCACAATTCAACATTCGTTCCGAGGTAAATTATTAATCGTGCATCGAAAAAGGTAAGTCGTCTTCCGCCGACTTGAATTCCAACATTGGTATCAGAGGCTGATCGTGATTTCTGCCTTGTTTTTCATTGAATTTTCTCATTTACCATTTGATATCGAGATCAAGAGTATGAAATCAACACTATTTGGATGTTTATTGATCGGAATTGCTATATGAATCGTCGAAAATGAACCAAACCGAAAAACGGGTTCGAGGTCGGGTACACCGGTACGGTTTTGGCCATTTTTCGAAATATTTTTTCGGCCAAAATCATTTTTTAAATATACAAGGTGAAAGTGCTCATCGAGACGAGTCCAATGATGGGTCGAGCACCGCCGGAGGATGCCGAACGCGCCCACACGCGCAGCCAGAAGCCATTGCACGTGGGATCAACGCGCTTGACGCGCTAGGAACGCCAGCGCATGAGAGTCACACGCTCATCAGCGAACCGACGCGTGCGACGTCACCATGACATCATTCGTGATGTTATCCAACGGTCGGTAATCGCTAGATGACGTCATCGATGACATCACCAATGGCAGCAGTTGACCGACCGATTATCGGCCGACAACCCGACTCACAACCCAACTCGACCGTTGACCGGTCAAACCGGTCGGACCAGTCACCGATTAGACCGGTTGGACAGGCTAGGAGCCTTTTAGGCTCGCTGGCGCATGCGTCACATGCGCCGCACACTCGGGCGGTGCGTGTGGGCTCATGGAATCTACGATTGGACCGTGGTTGGCGGCATTTGGTTCATATGGTTGAGCTCTACATTGTGGTGTAATTATTTTGTATTTTTGAGTTTTATAAATATATGAAATTGTGTAGGGAACCCTAAGTACACGCATTTTTGGAGGTTTAATGCATAATTTATTCATTTTTAGCTTGTATTTTCTTATATTTTAGGAAATACAGTAGCTAGCCTATATGAAAATGATGTCATATATGCTGTGTAGAGCTTGTTTCGATGGTAGCATGTATATAGTTTAATATACTTGCAATTTTCTAGTTATAAGAAAATTCAAACAATGGTAGGAAATCCTTATTTTTCCATTACATGTTGAATTGCGGTTTTGATTATAGTCACAGTATGATTATTTTTTGTACGTTGATTCATATCATGCTATGCTTTTATGTTAATGGAAAAATGTAGAAATTACATTAGGTCATGTAATTATTTTTCCTAATGGGAGTTTGTAGGTTGGTAGAATTCGAAAGAGTTCTCACCTAGAACTTAAAATTTGCGCAAATTAAACTAATTAATGATAATAGAACAATCGTATATAGGAGCTAATTAGGAACATAATGAACTTTCGTTTCTATGTCTTTTGTTGAATTATCATTAATTTAGTTTATCTTTGCTGCAAATTAAATATGTGTGTTACTCTATAAAGTGTGCTAGTATTGATTATGCGTTTATTATGTCAATGTGTTATAGCAATTGATTATGGCTTCGGCATCCAAGACCATAGTGGCTGACCTCAATAAGGGTGAGAAGCCGAACGGTAACAATTATGATATTTGGCACCGAAAGGTTCAGTACATCCTTAAGAAGTAAGAGGTTTTGGAAACCCTCAATCACACCATGGATGAACCTGAACATGGAACTTCAGCTCAACAGATGAGAGATCTAGAGGCTTATCAAGCTTGGAAGAAGAAAAATAGCATTGCTTGCATCACGTTGCTGAGCTGTATGCAAGATGATCTCATGTGTGAGTTTGAAAGTTATGATAAAACTCAAGTTATGTGGGTTGCCTTGAAAGATAAGTTTGGGAGTACATCTGCTACTCACCATCAAGTTTGACACATACCGAAAGCATCCAAATGTAACGATGAGACGGCATCTTCGGGAGATGTCAAACATGATTCGTGAGCTGAAGTCGGCAGGTCACTCCCTTACTAATGAACAGCAAGTTCAAACTATTATAAGGTCTTTTTCTGATAATTGGGAGCATATGAAGATTAACATGACGCATAATGAGAATATTGTCATTTTTTACGATATAGCACGTCATTTGAAATAAGAGGATGAGTGCCTGGAGGCTGCGAGATCTGGCACTCATCCTCTACTCATGCTTATGTTGCTTAATCGAATTTGCGCAAAGCTTCAAGCTTCAAGCGCAAAAGAAATCATCAATTCAATAACAAAGGGAAGAAGATTGATCAGGCACCTAAGAGGGCTAAGACCTTCTAATGTAAGAAGCGTGGTGGGAAGAAGGATAATGCCAAGATAAAGTGCTACAATTGTGGCAAGATGGGTCACATTGCTCGTGAATGCACTGAACCGAAAGAGGTACCTTATTACTCAATTACTTTAAGTAATGCTTTTGTTTCTAACACTGTAATGCTTGCTGAATCTCATCCAATGTGGACTGTAGACTCAGGAGCAACAGATCATGTAGCTAGAGATCGAGAAGCATTTATGGAGTATCGTCGCATACAGCCTGAAAGAAGATGGATATATGTTAGGAATAACTCAAGAATTGAAGTGAAGGGTATCGACACATATAAATTAATTTTACACAGTAGTCGAAGCCTATTCCTACATGATGTCCTCTATGCTCCA
The DNA here is from genome assembly GCA_017140325.1 of Eucalyptus leucophloia subsp. euroa. NCBI lineage: Eukaryota > Viridiplantae > Streptophyta > Magnoliopsida > Myrtales > Myrtaceae > Eucalyptus > Eucalyptus leucophloia. The sequence continues at coordinate 17,346,995 of CM029472.1, read as the reverse complement.
AATATTTGACGAAACTTGGTCTCCGTAATTGTTCTTCTTAGCCTAAGTTATGTATTGAATTTTCATGGTGATTGTATTGACATTTTGTTTGGAACAGTATATTATGGTTCAGATCATGTATTGAATAGTTTTATGGTGTTAGACATTAACTATAATCAGTACAATATTAATGTCGATGGTTATTTTTTTTAATTGCATCTTCTAGTAATGTTGATATTGATGCAAGTACTTAACATACTAGATTAGGTCACATTGGGTTGCAAAGAATGTAAAAATTAGCTAGATAATGCCTTTTAGGGTCACTCACTAATGTCAATCTACCCGTATGTGAACATTGTCTAGTGGGAAAAGCAACTAGAAAACCATTCAGTAAAGGAACTAGAGCCGAATTTCCACTACAACTCATACATTCTGACATTTGTGGTCCTTTGAATGTGAAGGCGAGGCATGGAGTCTCATATTTCATCACTTTTATAAATTTCGGTTATGTCTTTCTGATCTCCCATAAGTCAGAAGTATTAGACTACTTTAGACGATATATAACGATGGTAGAAAATTAGTTGAACAAAACAATAAAGGCATTGAGAACCAATCGCGGACGTGAGTATCTATCGGAGCAATTCAAGACTCTTTGTGATGAAAAGTGAATTGTATGACAATAGACTATTCCTAGTACTCCACAACAAATGAGGTAACTGAAAGAAAGAATAGAACCCTATTGGAAATGGTTAAGTCTATGATGGTGCAAGCAAATTTACCTATCTCCTATTGGAGAGATGCGTTATTGATTATTGCCTATGTACTTAACCGAGTACCCTCAAAATCGGTCACTTCCACCCTTTATGAATTATGGACTAGTAAGAAACCAGACTTAAGTAGTTTATGTCTATGGAGATGTGCAGCTTATGTTCATGATTCTTCCCACAAATATAGCAAATTAGGTCATAGAGGGAATAAATGTATCTTTATAGATATTCTGAACACTCCAAAAGATATGTGTTCATAAGTGAACAAGCTGATGGAAGTGTGACTGAAATGGAGTCACGAGATGTAACGTTCTTAGAGAACGATTTTCCTAGTAGAGGTGAGATTGATAAGGACTTCCAATTATATGAGATGGAAGATCCTAATAATACACCCACTGATGTTATAGAGGGAAATGAAGATTTATCTCAACATGCAAGACCTAGTGGGAGTGTTGCATCGTCTAACAAACTAAATTCAAGAGAAATTCAGTTGCGTAAAAATAATCGTAAAAGTATTCTCCGTTGTCGTTTTGAGATTAAAGGGAAAGCATTTATGATTGCTCAAAAAAACGATGCCGAGCCTAAGACTGTTCAAGAGGCTCTTTAATCCTCTGATAAGGAAGAATGGAGAAAAATTTTGGAAGATGAAATGGAGTCAATAAGGGCAAATCATGTCTGGGACTTAGTTGATCTACCACCCAATTGTAAGGGCATTGGAAACAAATGGGTTTTTAAGATTAAGCGAAGGGCGGATGGATCCATTGAAAAGTATAAGACTCGCCTTGTGATAAAAGATTATACTCAACAAGAGGGTATAGACTATGAGGAAATATTTTCGCCAGTTATAAAATTTGTCTCAATACGCCTTATTCTAGCCATTGTTGCACATTTGGACCTTGAATTACATCAAATGGATGTAAAAACGGCATTTCTCAATGGAGAACTAGATGAGGAAATTTATATGAAGCAACCAATAGGTTTCATAACTAAAGGTCAATAAGATAACGTATGCAAACTTCATTGCTCAATATATGGCCTTAAGCAATCATCTAAATAGTGATATCTTCGTTTTCATCAAGCCATAACGATTTTTGGTTTCACAATGATCAAAGAAGATTACTGTGTATATGTCAAGCAGTCTAAAGATAAATTTGTGATTTTATCACTTTATGTAGACAATATTCTGTTAACTGGAAATGATAAGGTTTTGGTTATCATCATAAAAGAATGGTCGTCCTTGAATTTTGAAATGAAGGACATGGGAGAAGCTGCTTATATATTAGGAGTTAAGATCGAAAGAGATCGATCAAAGAAAATCCTTGCTTTATCACAAGAGTCTTATTTATTGAAGATTCTTGAACGTTTCAATATGTAGCACTGTAATCCCCTGTCATGCAAGGTGAAGGCCTAAGTGTTGAGATGTGTCCTAAGACTCCAAAAGAAATTAAAATGATGAAAATTGTTCTTTACGCTAGTGCGGTCGGAAGTTTGATGTATGTTATGATGTGTACTCGACCCGATATATGTTATGTCATGGGATTGGTGAGCTGATAACAATCAAATCCCGATCAAGCACACTGAAAAGCAGTGAAGAGGATTCTGAGATACTTGAAAAGCACCATAGACTATCAACTTTGTTACGAAGGGAGTAATTTACGCCTATTAGGCTATTCAGATGCTGATTAGGGTGGAGACCCAGATGAGCTTAAATCGATTTCTTGATATGCGTTCTTGCTCAATAGAGATGCGATTTCTTGGAATAGTAAAAGATAGACATGCACGGCCTTATCTACTATGGAAGCAGAATTTATTGCATTTTCTGCTACAGTACAAGAAGCAGTACGGCTAAAACGTTTCTTGAAAAATTTAGCCACTGTCACTAAGGTTTCAAGACCGGTGATAGTTTATTGCGATAATCAAGCAGACATTGCTTGTGTGAAAGATCTCAAGTATTATGGAAGGACGAAGCATATTGACATAAAGAACAATTTCATAAGAGATATAATAGTGCAGAAAGAAGTAATCCTACAATACATTTTAACCAATAGAATGATTGCTAATCCATTTACGAAAACTATTCCTAGAGACATATTCTTGACCCACAGGATGTCGCTAGGATTACGTAGAATGTGATATATGTTATTATAAAGGATCATTGGTTTATGTACATATGGACATATGTATTGTACTTGTTTGTCTATGTCACGACCTCTCTTTTTCCATCCGGGGAAAAAGAAGAAAGGTTTAGGGCTATTTGCCTAAAGAGGTGGACCAATGGCCCTAGATTAGGTGTGGGCTTTCCCAAGCCCATACCTCGCGTGACGTTAGATTTCATATTTCAATTTTTAACAACCTAAATATTTTTAGGAGTTGCCACTAGCCTATTGGGATCGGCTAGAAACCAATCGAGACACGGGAGTGGTGTCTCGATTCCTACACAACCAGAGATTTCTAGGAAGGGAACTTATTTACGCCAATGTTTTTATTAGCACCCTTGTGGTACCACTAACTTGAAAAATTATTTATCTAAATGGCCATACAATCTTGATTACCAATTATAATCTTTATGAAACCACTAAGTGTCCATGCAAATGTTTTTATAGGTTTTTTTTTAATCTCTAGACTAATCCTAACATAATTTAGAAAAAGAAATTTACACTCGAATTATTGAAAAGCGGTGCGGTAAATAACATCCAAGAAATTAAAATGACTTGAAAGTAATGCGGAAAAGAAAGACCCGATACAAGTCGGGCAAATAATATTACATGGCATTAGTATCACGCCCCAGGACAGAACCCCCGTTAGCAAAATGGAAATTTAAATATGCATGAAATTACTCTAATTAATTTTAATCTACGCAAAATAGATTATTTACAAAAGTGGTTATAAATACCAAAATATTATTAAATTAAGAAAATGACCTTTTAAAATTAGGAAAATTTCCTAGATGTCATTTCTATCATAATTTGATATCATCCATCATTTTTATAATTTTTTTTGAACTTTTCATTTTTTTAATTTTTTATTTAAAATTAATTCCTTAAACCGATATATGCCGATTTACACTAATATGGGACTGCCCAATACATGAATATAACAAGAATCAAGCTCAAATCGACCGTTTCAATATTGAAACTTGGTTTGCGCATTTCATCGAACACTTAGCGTGCATTAAATCACCCCAAAACAGCTTCGCCGGGCCATGTTTGCGGCCTTCAATCTCAACCCATAAGCAATCTCATGCGGAATTAAAGTATCAAGATTAGATAGAAATCACAGCTTAAAACACACAAAAACCAAGCTGGAATCGTCATCAAATATGCGGATTTGAGCTGATTTTACAAATCTGGGTTTGAACCCAAGTCAAGCAAACAAGTTGAATGCCCATATTCAAGCCTCGACACTCATCACATACGAGATCTAACGCAAACACTACTTAATCCGAGTGAAAGTAAGTAACATGAGTTTCCAAATGCAACAAACATCATAGAGAATGACCCACCGAACGACATCAAAACGACATCTCCAAGAAGCACACATGCAAAACTCTTGAAGAGATTTCAACACTTAGAAAAATTCCAGTCTCAAAAATCAGTTTTCCGGGCTGGTTTTCCTCTTGATTTTCATGATCAAAACATGCTCAAACTCAAACAAAAATATATCTAGGATGCTTACCTTGCTTCGTAGTTTCTTTTGCAAGTGGTTCTTGGCCAAGAAAATCAAGAAATTATCCTCGGGGGGCACGTGAAAGTTGACTCCTTCAAACTGGAAATGAGATCTGCAAAAAAAAAAAAAAAACTGACAACGAAGGTTTTCATTGACCTCTAAAATTAGACTTCAAGAGCTCTTTTGTTGGAAAACTTAACACCAAACCAAAATATATGTATTCTAGTTTGGGGTAAAAGTCAATAGTTTCCTCATTTGTCTCTCAAATTTCTCAAAAAAAACATTGGTTTTCCCTCACTCTTGATCAATCAGGCTCAACGCTTAAGAAAAATTTTCAATATTTCTTGGCCCGCTAGGAGGGTGTCTTTTCGGGGGCCTTTAGGAGGTCTTCCCAATCTCCATTTTGGATGTGTGACCTATGATTGGAAAGATATTTGAGTGAAGTTTCACTCTCTAGTTGAAGGTTTTGGCTAATTTTGACCCATGCATGTGAAAATCTCACTTTTCTCTCTCCAGGTCGGTATGGAATTTCTAGGTTTTCTTTTTCTGGAGTTGCTTCTAAATGTGTCTTTGGGGAACGATTCCGAGCTCTGTCCTCTCTCTCCCGTCTCCTCTCTTTTGTCCCTTGAAAAAGCTTGCTTCCGTGATCTTATCTCCTGAATTAAGGGATTTTTGGTCTGTCTTTTGTCCACCTACCAAGCCTGCCAACTGAGCTAGTTCACCTACTTTTCTGACTTATCCAATTTTTTTAACTTCTGCAGCTATTGAGTGTCCGGACTTTGCTACAATTTTCCCATGCTTTTAGCAGCTTATCCCTGGCCAATTTTTGTCCACTTGTACTACTAATAATGGTCTTCCATCACATGCAAATATCAACCTAAATGGGCGGCTAAGTGGGATATGGTTGGGCCACCAATATGCCTATTTAGTAGCTCCGAATTAAGACTTAACTGTGGACTGAGATCTGGCAGCTGGTTTGGGTGCTTTAATCCATCAATTTGGCTACGGTTTTTGATCAATTAGCAAGTTCATGTATAGTAGTTTAAGATCTCAACTAGATTTTGCAATTTTGCAAGAAAGTCTCTCAAAGTTGGCCATTTTCTTATCCGAAAATACCCAATTTAATACAAATTTGGTCTTTTGGCTTGATTTGATTGATTCGACTTGGCCCAAATTCAATTTCAACTTAATTGGTGACCAAGATGATGATTTAAGAGCTCGGGCGCAAATTTTGCAAAATTTGCGAATTGGTCCCTCAACTTTTGGAAATTGTATTTTGGCCCCAACTTGCCGTTTGAATTCCAATCTGACCTCCTGGGCTTGGCTATTCACATTTAGATCATTGGCCCCAACTTGCTCTTTTTTTATTTCTTTTTTAATTAATTTTTTTTAGGAAAAACATCTTCTAAAAAAAAACTATACTAAACATTATCTATGTAATAATTTGACACAAAATATTTTTGTGGAAAAACAAGTTGCCATTTTTTTTTTGAAATAATTTTTGGGCAAAAATTTAGATGTCAAGAGTCTATTAGTGACTTGATATTTTATCAATAAGTACAAATCCATTATGAGGCTAGCACAAGCACACATATATTATTGGAAAGTATGTCAACAGGCAATGATTGGCTCACTCACACGAAAAATCGCCTTAAGTGCTATAGTTAGCACGTTGAGATGAGACGTTATGTACAAATAAATGCTGAAGAGCAAGTTTGGTACATAAAATATGTCACATTGATTGGAGTCAATATGAGGTCTATGATTTGTTTATAATAAGACCGAATATGATAGTTCCACAACCATGTATGTTTGTAAGATGCCGGATGCGAGTATTTAATTGGGCGCTATAGAAAGCGAGCTGATATAGCACTTGAGCTAAACATGAGTACGTGAGAAGCACGTGACTATGTTTAAGCTAAGATCCGTATAATAGATATATTTAATAAATGAGATACATTATTATACAAACAGAAATCCACTATAGCATGTAATTCATACTATATGTGCATTGTACAACCGACAAGGAAAGGTGAGTGAAATTATCCCTACTTACTCATCGTGTGAGCCCTTGAGGTAATTAATAATTTACCTCATTTTGTGCCCTATGTTACTTCTGACTATGTTCTCGAAGTGAAATATCAATGTTGCTACTTTAGCATGTTACCGGCGGTTATGAATAGATATGGCCTTATGGGACGTGTCTAGGAAAGCGGTTGTTCTAAAATAGAGAGAGACATAAGTGCGAAGGAACACTATTATTGTTTTACATCTATCACATGTATTTACTGGTTGACCAATTATATCATTTTATATGGTTGTGGATATAGTTGTAAATACATGGTGTTTTGAGAATAGTCAAGATAGCTTTTAAGGGATATGTATACTTGGATTGATGTAACAAAATATGTCTGGGGCACCATGATATATCGATTGTTTATTTCTTTTCAGGGTTATAGTCATTATGTCATCCCTAACAGGTGCATAATTTGAGCTCCCAAGTGTAGGTGTACTCACTGGTCGCACGGCTTATTTGCTAGTATGAATTGTTTTGTAAATTTGATGAATGTTGAATGGCTTATATTCTTGATAGAGAGCTATCAAGCCCATCATGTCCGAGTGGGAAATGTAGTATTTTTATTAATATGTCCATGATGGGGTGCGATGAAAACGCACCGTTTCGTCTTGATACGCTACGATGGAAAGACACCTTTGAAATGGTGTGATGAAGTCATATAAAAGACTCCTAAAAACAACTGTTGGCAAGGTTAGCAGAATGTACGTTCAGAAAGAAAGTTTTCCTTTTCTTGTCTTCCCTTTCCATCAAAGAAAAAGAAGACATTCCATTTCTCCTTTACAAGAACAATTGGCATTTACGCCGTGGAAATCGGATGCTTTTCTCATAATTGCATTCAGACTAACGTGAAGTATTTTTGTTCATGATTCATCCGCAATTTAACGTTCGTTCCGAGGTAAATTGTTGATCGCGCATTGAAAAAGGTAAGTCGTCTTCTGCCGACTTGAATTCCAACAGATTCAGTCTTATATTTGCAAGTGGATAGAATGCCACGGGCCTTGTCTCAAAGGGCTTCCATTCTCCAGTGTTAGACTGTTTCTGAATTTTCTATGACTTACACTTCGACTTCAATTTAATTTGAGATACTAGAATCCTTCCAAGATATTTTGGCATGAAAAATCGAATCTAATTTCTTTTCAAGATATTTCGAAACCTGAAAAAACGTATTTTTATTTTCAAAATTCGGTTGAGAAGTTGTAAGTAGGCCTCAAAATGAAAATTGCTGGCAAACAGAATTTGCAAAGAAACCGATGTTGAGATTTTTGATCAATCAATCGACAAATGGGAATTCCTAAATGGATGATGATCAATAATCCAAGAGCAAATCCTTATTGCTAGAACTATGCCATGAAAAATGAACAATGAGAGGTTCCTCTCTTAAACTCTTTCGAAGTTACTGACTTCTGCCCTAAACATAGAATGAAAATCTGCTAAGAGGAAAAGTTGGATCAAGTCTCTATAGCGAGCAACTCAATAAAAGGAAAAATCCTTGAAGCACGACCAGTGATTGCAAGTGATCTTGAAGGGTTCGGACAGTGATTGATTGCTAACTGCTATAAGTTATTTGACTTTGGAAGTCAAGAATCAATGGCCAGAGAAGTAGATGAGCATAGCAAACCCGATTAGATGAACCGACCCGCTTTATGCACCCGACGACTTCGCTCCTTATCTATCTCCAGGGCAAGTCTGCATCTGTAACAATCTTCACAGCCTCAACAATGTAAGAACATGCTACAGCCAAGAACCCTGGAACATAAAAGCATGTGAAGAAGCGGATCTCAAGATGAACTTCATATGAGGTAAAGAACTCTGAACTTTTATAAAACTGAATCGAACAATTACATCAAGTAAGATCTCTCTCTTCTCTACTTCTCTCAACCTATACAATCAACTATAGTTCTGCTTTGAAGAGAATGAAAGCACTCTGAGAGAATCGAGAGAATTTTCTGTACTCTTGCTTCTGTTACAGTAGCGAAGCTTTTATATCTTCGTTCAACAACTTCTTTTCAAAACAGAATTAACAGTATTTGTTACAAGATTGAATCATCAAACTAACTATACTGTTATTTTGACACTTGTACGGTTCTTGGCACAGCTGCAGTCAATCTTTTGTTTCTGGATTGCCACCTCAACTTCTTCGGATCACCAGCTCGGCCTCGGCTTCTTCTTATGGATCACCGGCTCGGCTTTCACACGGATCACCAGCTCAGCCTATTTCAGCTTCAGTTTACTTTGCTCTGTTCTTGCTTTAGTTCGTTTTACTCTGTTTCTTTACTTCCACCAGTAGTTGTCATCTGTGGTTCTGACCTTTGTGCTTTAACATCCCCCCGCAAATTGGGAATGGGGAGACGACTAATTCCCAATTTGACTCGCATATGATGATGTACTAGTCGTGACAAAGGTTTAGTAAAGATATCAGCTAGTTGACAATTACTTGGAACATAGCGTACCTGTAATGATCCTGAGGAAACTTTTTCCCGAACAAAGTGAAAGTCAACTTCAACATGTTTAGTTCTAGCATGTAAGATGGGATTAACAGTGAGGGAGATGGCTGATTTGTTGTCACAGTATAGATGAATAGGAGGTTTAAGAGGGCAACTAATGTCTCGTAGCACAAAACTGATCCAAGTGAGGTCAGCTGTAGTGGAAGCAAGGGCACGATACTCGCACGTAGAAGATCGACTTCTTGTTGGTTGCTTCTTTGCTGCCCAAGAGATTAGATTGGATCCGAGATATGTGCAAAAACCAGTGGTGGATCTTCTAGTATCAGTACAGCCAGCCCAGTCTGCATCTGAATACCCATAGAGATGCATAGTGCTTCTGGAATGGATGAATATGCCAAGATCAGCAGTACCTTTTATATATCTCAACACTCTCTTTAATTTCTGAAGGTCGGTAAGAGTAGGCTGCTGCATCTTTTGACATAGTACATTTGTGGCATAGGTAATATCTGGTCGAGTCAATGTGAGGTATTGGAGACCACCGACCAAACTTCGATACTCAGTTGGATTAGATAGAAGAATAGGCTCAGTAAGTAAACCATTTGGTCTCAATGAAAGTGGAGTAGAGATTGGTTTACAATCCAGCATATGAGCTCGATTCGAGAAGATCAATTGCATACTTTGTTTGGCTCGAAAGCATTGTCGGATGTACGCTTAACTTCAATGCCAAGAAAGTAATGAAGTGCACCTAGATCTTTCATGTGAAACTGAAGACCAAGAGAGGTGATGAGGTTAGAGAGCATGTAAGATGAACTTCCAGTTAAAATGATGTCATCAACATACAGCAATAGGAGGATTGTTTCTGTTCCAGTATGTAGGATAAACAATGATGGATCAGTAGAGCTACAGAAGAAGCCATACTCTAGTAAGAAATTGCTGAACTTTTCAAACCAAGCTCGAGGAGCTTGTCGAAGTCCATAGAGAGACTTCTTGAGGAGACATACATGATGAGGTCTCTGTGAGTCTTGAAACCCAGGAGGCTGTTCCATATAGACTGTTTCACTTAGAGTACCATGTAAGAAAGCATTTTTAACATCAAGTTGATGAATTTCCCATTGTTTCATCATTGCTACAGACAAGACTAGTCGAATTGTAGCATGCTTAATTACAGGACTAAAAGTTTCTGTAAAATCAATACCTGCTTCTTGGTGAAAACCCTTGGCTACAAGACGAGCTTTCAGTCTATCAAGAGTGCCATCAGGAGCAAGTTTTGTCTTAAACACCCATTTGCAGCCAATAATATTTATGTGATTAGTTCTAGGAACTAATTCCCAGGTGTTATTCTGATATAGAGCATTCATTTCATCTTGCATTGCTTGATACCATCCCTTGTCTGCTAAAGCTGATTTTACTGATTTTGGTTCACTAGGAACTTTGTATTCAACTAAACACGCATATTTTGGATTTGATTTAACAATTCCAGATCTCAGCCTAGTTTGCATAGGATGGATAGAGCAGATACCTTGTGTATTTCCGATGCGAAGTGTTCGATTTACGTCGTATTACTTTGTGGTGTTGGAACAGATTCTTGATTCGAATACTCTGCTTCCTCAGTATTTGCAGCTGCAGTAGGTGGTTCAAGAGTAGCTGATGCCATATTAGAAACATCCTGTATCACATTACCAGGGACTGTATTCCCTTGTGGTACAGTTATCGAATCAATTGTACTGAGTTCACTGTCTTGTACATCAGGAACTATATGAGTTGATCTAGTATGTTGCAAGTGCTCCATAGGCTTATTGACTTTCGACTGGTGTTGTTCTGTATTATGAGATCTGAAGACTCCTCTTGTCCATTGGTTGTATAATGCAGATCCTTGCTGATGTTCAGCTGTGACTAACTGAGTAAAAGGAAAGACTGTCTCATCGAATATTACATGTCTACTGATATAGACATGTCCATTAGTAGGTAAGAGACATCTGTAGCCCTTGTGTTTCTCACTATATCCCAGAAAAATACATTTGAGAGATCTTGGATCGAATTTATGTTGTCTATAGGGCCTGAGACAAGGATAACAGGCTGATCCAAAAACTCGTAGATGAGCATAATCTGGTTTTTGTTTGTACAGTTTATAATGAGGTGAAGTCATGTGTAGCTTTGTTGAAGGAAGGATGTTGATGATATAGACTGCTGTTATAAAGGCATCTACCCAATATTTCAAAGGTACTCTACCATGATATAACATTGCCATGCCTAATTCAAGCACATGTCGATGCTTCCTTTCAGAGACTCCATTTTGTTCAGGTGTGTAGGGACAGGAAATACTCTGTTTTATACCACACTGCTGTAAATGATTCTGAAGTTTGATATTAGTAAACTCGCCTCCTCCATCACTTTGAAATATTTTGATCTTATGATCAAGTTGATTTTCTACGAGTTTTTGAAATAGGACAAAAACATCATAAACCTCTGATTTCTGCTTCATTGGATATATCCAGCTATATCGAGAAAAGTCATCTACAAAAATGACATAATAGCGAAATTGTTGAACAGATTGTACTGGTGCAGGTCCCCAAACATCACAATGTATCTTTTCTAGGGGAGCACTCGATGTATAGTCTGAAGATGAAAAAGATAAAGCTGAACTTTTAGCAGTTTGACAACTGCTGCACACGTTTTGAGCTTTTGAACTGTACTGAATGTGTTGTTGACTTCGTAGAAGCTTTACTGCTTTTAAACTGGTGTGAGCAAGCCTTTGATGCCAGATATCTTCTCCTACTTCTGTTGAACCCGAGTGAAGTGAACACGTGATTTTAGGGTCCACTTGATCTGAGCCCCTTGATTTTCCTTCCTAGCTTCACAGTTGTATGATTGTAGTTGTCCTTCATATAGACCCCATATTTATCAAAAATAAGAGAACATGGATAGTCATCTGTTAACTTTGATACAGAAATTAGATTCTTTTTGATTTCAGGAACTACTAGAACATCTCTTAATGGTAATATGCTTGTTTTTGTATGCAGTATTCCATTACCAATGTTTGAAATTGACAAACAGGATCCATCTCCAATCATAACAGTGTCAGTACCACTATATGCAGAGTAGTCATGAAGCATACCAGGATTTGCAGCAATGTGAGATGTAGCTCCTGTGTCTGGGTACCATTCTGTACCGTAGGGTTCTTCAATATGCACGGCTGCCAAAGCAATTGGTATTTCTTCTACTTGGTACGAGTTGTCAAAACGATACCAACATCGAAGGGCTGTGTGTCCTGGTCTTTTGCAAATTTGACATTCCAGAGGACCATTACTTACTGGTTTCGAGCTCTGCACATATTTGTTGCCAATTGAACTTTGTGGTGGGTAGGATCTAACACCTTGATACCTTTGAGAGGGATTTGTATATGGTCTAAAACCTTGTCCGTAGTTAGACCAGTTTTCCTTAATAACCTGATCTTGTTTGTCTTGTATTCGATTATTTTCTTGATATTGATGATTCCTTCCGATCCGAAAGGTTACTCCCATTATTCCTTCGTTAGTAATTTGTCCTCTGCCATAGATATGCCCACCTCGAATATTTTCTCTTTGGTTTCTGAAATTTGGCCTTTGTGGACTCATTCCGGTCTTTCTTTGTCCATAGTATGCTAGGTTAGTATTGTCGATTTAGAATATGTTTGCAGCCTAGTCTCAAACCTTTCAAGTTGAGAAATCACCTCATCATATTCCGGTTGAGGTTTGAGACGAGTACATGGTTGTTCTAAAGCTTTCATATTCGACCCTAACCCTTCAAGAACTCCAAACATCCCGGTTATGTCATCAACCGGTTTTCCAATAGCATTTAACCGATCACAAATGGACTTGAACTCTCGGAGATATTCACTCAATGATCTATCTCTTTTCTGCAGACTTGTAACTTTCCTCTTAATTCGAATTCCTTTGCTACAGATCTCTGTGTGAAACGATTTATAAGAGTTTGCCATATCTCGAATGAAGTTTCTAAGCCAATTATTAGACTTAGAATGTTCTCAGATACTGCCCCACTTATCCAGGATGAGATTAACTGATCAGTTTTTATCCAATCTAGATATTCAGGGTTTATTTCTTGTGTTTGTCTTCCCTCAATCTCAGCTTGTACCGTTTTTGCTGGAGGAGATGTTTCACCATTAATAAACCCGATTAAACCTTGACTCTTTAGAAACCTATGAAATTGAGCTTGCCATAGTAGAAAATTCTCCTCTGTCAGCTTGATTGTTACAAAATTTGCTATATTCACGTGAATCGGAAATGAATATTTCTGCACTCTGGTTGTCATTCTATATATCGAGACACTTTGAAGCTACGACAGAGCAAGTAGATGACCTTTGAGTATCTAAATTCAAACCTCTGGATATCGATCCTTCTGCACTCTGATTGTTGATCTTGATCATGCAGCCTTTGTACAAGCTTTCAGTAATGGAGAAGGAAGATCACGATCTACCAGGAAGTATGCTCTGATACCATGTGAAGAAGCGGATCTCAAGATGAACTTCATATGAGGTAAAGAACTCTGAACTTTTTTATAAAACTGAATCGAACAATTACATCAAGTAAGATCTCTTTCTTCTCTACTTCTCTCAACCTATACAATCAACTATAGTTCCGCTTTGAAGAGAATGAAAGCACTCGAGAGAATCGAGAGAATTTTCTGTACTCTTGCTTCGTTACGTAGCGAAGCTTTTATATCTTCGTTCAACAACTTCTTTTCAAAACAGAATTAACGTATTTGTTACAAGATTGAATCATCAAACTAACTATACTGTTATTTTGACACTTGTACGGTTCTTGGCACAGCTGCAGTCAATCTTTTGTTTCTGGATTGCCACCTCAACTTCTTCGGATCACCAGCTCAGCCTCAGCTTCTTCTTATGGATCACCAACTCAGCTTTCACACGGATCACCAGCTCAGCCTATTTCAGTTTCAGTTTACTTTGCTCTGTTCTTGCTTTAGTTCGTTTTACTCTGTTTCTTTACTTCCACCAGTAGTTGTCATCTGTGGTTCTGACCTTTGTGCTTTAACAAAGCAAACCCTTTCTCAAGACCAAGGTTACTTTTTCACATGCTATGTTGAGGGAAAACTAGTACCAATGTAACATCCTATACCTTTGTTTTATTTTATTCTTTTATTATCCTTAATCTTTTTGCTTTTGATGTCGCCCCTTAATACTAGCAATTGAAAAAACAATATGTTGTCAAGCATCACTGCGTCAAAGACAAGATTCCAAGTTCCTTTTATATATATAATTCCTTTTGGGCTAACAAAACCAAGCCTGCAGCCTAACAAACTGAATTATTATGAATCAACAATTACATAGAAAAACAATAGCCAACAAAAATTTTGACATTATGTCTCAATTTTGAGCCTGTGAAGAGAATTCGATCCTAATAGAAGTTTCATATCTGATTAGGAATTGTGATATGACGTCTGATAAAGAAAGAAATTACATAAATAATTTTCCACATTAAACTTGGATCTCTAATCCAAGCTGGCTAAAAGAGGCTTCACAGAGCCCGATTTATCTCAAATGGAATTCACTTCATTTTCCTGTTATATTGTACCTCGAGAGAAGCATGCTTCATTGTTTTGAGCAGCACTTTAGATTGACAAGGTGTTTATGTAGAGGGTGAAGGGTGGCACGAGTACGAAGTTTCAAGGCATTTAAATTTGGATTAATACCATGAAAAATCCCAAATTATTACACTCATGAAAAATTCACTACAAACTAATTTTATGACTACCAAAAACCCCGCAAATTGATACATTTGTGATAAATTTATCCTCTATTAATTTTTATTAAATTGGATTAATATCATGGAAAATCACAAATTAGTACATTTGTGACAAATGAAATGTAAAACCTCAAACCGGTACACTCATCAACTGTCACGTCTCATCCAACTAAGTAATTTGACAGCAAAATTTAATGGAAACTAATGGAAGGTAAATTTTTTTTAGATGTATTGATTTTAGGTTTAGTTTTTAGTAAATTTGTCATAGGTATCTGTTTAGAGTCATTGACATTTGCCTGGGCCCTTTCATGGAGAAGACACTGGATCTAGGTAGGGAATGAAATCAAAGAAGCAAAGGCTTCCAGTTCTAAGCAAGCTTCACTTGTGCTTTGGGCCTTATGGGCCTGAATGGGCCGCCATTTTCCTACTGTGCTTTGTCACTCTTCGTCCCAGAACTTTCACGTACAAATGACGGGTGAAGAAATTTTTGGTTCTCTCAGTTGCCGGTCACCCGCTCGGGATTAAGGGGGGTTGGCGTGGGGTGGCGAGGGAGGGAGAGGGAAAGGAATGAAAGCCGAGGGCCGGTGGAAGTTAATTGGGCAGAGCTAAGCGATGCGATATCAATGGCTCTGAAACACTTGTGGGTTCTCTATTGGTCGTCCGCTACCCGAAGCCCTGAACATTAAGAAAATAAAAATGGCATCACAGTACGGGTTTTGTGCCAAGTCTCAATGGTGGTTGGTTGAGGATGTTGGGGCTTTTCTAGGGTTTTCCCCTGAATGCTCCCCGTTCCTCTCCCCCACCACCATTATTCGTTCGTCTATTCACAAACCGGCCTCCAAACGGCCATTTCATTTCTCATCCCTTGTTCTTTGATTTTAGCCCTTCTCGAGGAAATCGGCTCCGGAGATGATTCTGGGAAAACAATGGTAGAGCCGAGTCACTGTTTGAGGAATCCTGTTTTTTTATTCATCAGTATGAGCATTTTTCTTCTCTTTCTTGTGACAAAGGCGTAAAAGAGCCACTATTGAATACGCAATTAGAGCTGTTAAAAGAGTAGGGTCTTTGAAGTGTTTTTTTTTTTTTTTTTTTTTAAGGACTGTCCTTTATCAGGATTAGTGAGTCGAAAAATATCGACTACCCCTGAAACCTGAAACAATCGAAACAGTAACAATCAAACATGGAACACATCGCAAACCCACATTCCCAAACAAGAAATTAAGGAAACAGAGAGCAATCAACTCCTAATCTTCCGATGTTGTGCATATTTCTCCATTGCTTCTAGCGGAATCCCATTTTGTTGACTCTCTCTTTCAGCGAACGCAATCTTGTCACCGCATCACTTATCTTAATTCTCTCTTGGGGCAGCTCTACAGAACAGGCAACTCCAATTTCAAATATCATCACCAAGCACTCTTGAACGTGAGCACTCATGCTTCTTTGATTGCTCATTGTGTCTGCAATTGATGGTTCTTCTGTCCCATAAAACAGGAGTTGCTGATCCACTATATCTGCCACCCTTTCTGGCAAAGCCGCTGCGCAGTAATTGCAAAGGTTCAAAGCATCCTTAAACAGGTCATGAGTGGGTCTCTTTCCTGTAAAAATCTCCAGTAGCAGGATTCCGTAGCTGTACACGTCGCCATCTTTTGACACTTCGCTTCCCATTCCATACTCTGTAGTTGGATTTTACTTGACACATGAGCTGATCAGCTTATCAAATCATAAGGACAAGGAAGAGGAGGCACGTATAGAGGCAAAGGGAAAAAATTACTGGCGGAAAGATTAAGAATTCTGGTCATTGTCGGCAGGTAACATAGCATGTCAAGCATGATTTGTCAAAGTCAGATTTTTCACTTTTATAACGTTGTCCTTTTAAGAATATTATGTGCGATTAAATCATATGAATGACCAAAATGACTTCCCTTAAACATCGTTAAGTTTGTATAGTTCCGGTTAGCTCCGCAAGGCTTAGGAAAGTTAGCTAAGATGAGTTTTCATAGAAAATGAATAAGTCTAACCTGCCTAGATAGTCTCAGACAACAAGTTCCCTACATGCATTTAGCAAGAAAAGAGCTCATAAGAGGACGATTGACATTGGATTTACTGCAAGTATACATACCTGGAGGAGCATAGCCAATGGTTCCTCTAAGTCCAATTGAGCTTGTTTGACTTGCAGGCAAATCACCAGTGCCGTTGGGGAATATCCTAGCTAAGCCAAAGTCGCCAATATGTCCGTTCATTTTGTCATCCAGAAGAATGTTGCTTGGCTTGAGGTCACAATGGATCACTGCTATTTGGCATTGATGATGGAGATAATCCACCGCGCAAGCTATGTCGAAAGCAATGTTCAGTCTCTGAACAAAACTTAACATATGCCTTGGTGTCCCATTTGGTGCAAGATTCAGATGCAACCACTCCTCCAAGCTACCATTTTCCATAAACTCATACACCAGAGCCTTAAACTCATTTCCTTGGAAATCAACACTAGAACAAGCTGTTAGAATCTTAACAAGATTCCGATGCCTAATGTTTTTCAGGACTTCACATTCAGCCATGAAGCTTTTGGATGCTCTTCGTTGCTTTAAGTCAAAAACCTTGACAGCCATTAATTTGTTTTCATCCACTAGGGTCCCTTTATACACGGAGCCGAAACCACCCATTCCAATCAAATTGATAGAGTTGAACCCGTCCGTTGCTTTGACAATGTCTTCATAAGACACTTGCTGAAATCCCCTTATTGATGGAGTCTCTAGGGAAGCCTCACTTTTCTTCCTCCTCAACCAATACAACGTCATCGATAGCAACAGAAGAATCAGCGCTGCTACTACTGCAATGATAACGTTACGGGAGGTAGATGATCCACGTTTTCCTTGGCTCGTCGAACAATTTGGCAAAGCTAGGATCGGCATACAGCGACAGAGCTTATCGTTTCCTTTGAGCGAAGTCGCACTCGTGTTCTGGAACACCCCTTTGCTCGGTACCTCACCCTCGAAGTTGTTAAAAGATAGATTCAAGTACTGCAATTGAAATTTCTCCAGGAACGTTGGAACAGGGCCAGAGAAATTATTACTCGAGAGGTCTATGTACTGAAGACCATTCAAGGAACTCAAGAATGAAGAGATATTCCCTTCAAATAGATTATTTTGCATGTGAAGCTCCACCAAGCTGGTGCATCTACCGAGGGTACGAGGGATTTTTCCTGATAGCTCGTTACCGTGTACGTCTAATGCAGCTAAGTTTTTCAATGTACCTATTTCTTCCGGTAAAGAACCCCTCAATTGGTTTTCAGATAGATCAAAAGAGATAGATAGGGAGGAGATAGTGAAAGCTTGAGATGGTATAATTCCACTCAGATTATTCCCTGAAAGGTCGATTTCTATCAACTTTTGGCATTTCCCAATACTCAGAGGAATTCTTCCTTGAAAATTGCCCCTTTTCAATACGAGTACTAGTAGCTCCGTCAGGTTCCCTATTGTGGAAGGGATATTCCCGGTGAGTTTACTCATCTCAACAACTAACTTCTTCAGCTTGATGAGATTTCCGACGGTATTTGGAATGCTGCCCATGAACTCATTATTGCCCATATCCAACCATTCTAGGCCCCGCAAGTTCCCAATGCTTGAAGGGATATTTCCAGACAATCGATTATCCTCGATCCACATTAGATTCAACTGGGAGGATAAGTTGCCTATAGATTCAGGCAAAGTACCTCCGAAATTGTTGCCATTGATTGCCAGGATCTCCAGCCTTGTAGAATTGATCGACTCAAGGAATTTCAGGTCACCTTGCACTCCACTACCTAGCTGGTTGGCCGAAATACTGATCAACTGTAGTTGATTAAGCTTTTCCATAGTAGGCACGTTTCCAGAAAATTTGTTCATCCCGATTTGTAGCGACTCTAATTTAGTGGCATTTGATATGGAAGCCGGAATGGGCCCAGTAAATTGATTGGTCCCAACATCTAAATAAACAAGATTAGGAAGAGTAACGCCTAAATCTGGTGGAAGACTCCCTTCAAGTTGGTTCATGCCATAGTCAAACTCGACAAGAGAAGATATGTTGAACAAAGAGGAAGGGAGAGTGCCATGGAGTCCATTTATACCAAGATAAAGATACTCCAAATTTTGCAAACGGCCCAACGAGGCTGGAACTCTTCCCACAAAGTTATTAGATCCCACCGAGATGCCCACCAGAGATGAGAGGTTCCCGAAGAATTCAAGGAACTTTCCAGAGAGATTGTTGAGGTGTATAGAAACTATTGTTAGCTTCAACATAGAAGCAATTGTTATCGGAACTTCACCAACTAGCATATTATGGCCCAAACGCAAAGCTTCCAGATTTTTGCAACCTGAGATGTTGGCAGGAATTTGACCAGAGAATGAGTTGTTCGATAGGCCTAAGTATTTGAGTCTATACAACTTACCAATCTCCAGGGGGATTTTGCCGATGAAATTGTTGTTTTGGATGTCCAATATCTGGAGGAAGCTTAGGTTTCCAATAAAAGGAGACAGCGACCCTACGAGTTTCCTAGACTTAAGTATCAAATGGGTTATCCTTGGATGCCGACGATCACATGTGATCCCGTTCCACTGGCAGAAATGGATAGAGTCATTCCACGTGCTGAGAACCCCGAACGGATCGTCCGATATCTTATCCTTGAACTGAAGCAATGCATCTCGATCGGTTTTGTTGTTTCTAGGAATCGAGATTGCTCTACAATAGGGCATTGGCACCACCAATGTAACGAAAGAAAGTAGACAGAGAGAAGTGATCGAGAAGGACATGAAAGAACTCATGCTTGAAAGTTTTTTGGCCCCTCACACTCTGAACACTATCTATTAAGAAATGGATGGAGTTTTCGGCCACAACCCCCAACCGCTAGATGTTCATTAAAAACACGGTCATCCCACTCAGAATCCTACTCTTGGCATGATGCAGAAGACTCATGAAGCATATGAATCTTAGTCATTTGCTTTATGAGTCTTCCACAAAAGACTCGCAAAGCATATGAGTCTTCCGCAAAAAACTCATAAAGCATAGCACAGTAGCCTTAGTCCTTTGCTTTTCATGGGTCTTCCCTAAAAAACTTATAAAGCATAAGTCTAAGTCCTTTGCTTCATGAATCCTCCGCATAATGCCAAGAGTAGGATTGCAACTGGGATGGCTATGTCTCAATCCTCTAATAAGCATGTGATGACCGTGTTGTGCCTAAATGTACCCAATAGTCTAAAAGCACCACTCACCTAGAAATGTCCAAACCTAACAACGTGTAACTAAAAGAGCCGACAATTTGGCAATCCTATCAATTAAACGAAAATTGATGTTAAAACCAAGTAAAATGTTATGACAATTGCGAATCAGCTAAATGTCACCTAAATGCTAACAAAATGACTCCTACATGCTAATAAATTGCTCACTTGAAGCGATTACACAAACCTAAACGCAACACCAAACTCGGTCTTTGAACCCTAAAATTTTGCTCCGACTAACTATTGCACCAAAATGACTCATAGCTCCATAACACCAAAAACCACCATTCCCATGAAGCCCAAAGCTCCACAACTCAATAAATGGATTACATGACTCAAATTTCCCAAAATTCCGAATTTAAGCACTAAATTCAAAAACTACTCTGATCGAATAAACGAGGGGCGTGAGCACTTACCGAACATTGCGATATGTAGTTGCGTTAGGCTCGACGAGGTGTCTATGGCTTGTATGCACAAAGCCCTTTCTCTTTGCTCTTTTTCTTCTTCTTCTTTTTTCCTCTTCTTTCTTTCCATTTCTCTTCTTTTTCCTTCTTTTGCTGAGCGTCTACTTCCTCTTTTTGCTTTCTTTTGTTGACTTTTCCAAAAAAAAATGTCTCTTAAGTTTTAAAGTGGGTCCCACCACTTTATTTTTTGACCTGGTCAAGTCTCAAAATGTTACAATATAAGTCTAGGCGCTTTGGTTTGTGAGTCTTCTGCGGAAAACTCAAAAAGCATATGAGTCTCGGTCTTTCGCTTTACAAATCTTCCGCACATCATGCCAAGAGTCAAATTATGAGTGGGATGATCATGTTTCAATGCTGGTAAGCATGTGATTTCCATGTTAAACATCTTAAAAGTCACAATGAATTGTAGGAGCGCACAATTGAAGTGCATGTGATTTTTTTGTTACTCTGATTCATGAATCTTTCAGAATCCCCTAGCTCAAAAGCAGACCCAATAGCAAGTCTTGGGTAGCAAAAGCATTAGTTAGTAATAAGTATAAAAAAGGGGTTAATATTATGAAAGTCTCAAACTCCAAACTAATCATGACTTGTATGTGCAAAGCCCTTTCTCTTTTTTTCTTCCTCTTCTTCTTTCCTCTTCTTTCTTTCCCTTTCTCTTCTTTTTCTTTCTTTTCCCAAGCGTCCACTTCCTCTTTTTGCTTTCTTTTGTTGACTTTTCACACTTTTTTTTCCTTCACGTTTTAAAGTGGGTCCCACTACCTTTTTTTTAACCTAGTCAAAATCTCAAATGTTGCAATATAAGTCTTAGTCCTTTGCTTTGCAAGTCTTCCGCGGAAAACTCAAAAAGCATATGACTTTTAAGTCTTTTACTTTACGAATCTTCCACTCATCATGCCAAGAGTTAGATTGTGAGTGGGATGACCATGTTTCAGTGCTGGTCAGCATGTGATTTCCATATTGAGCATCTTAAAAGTCACAATGAACCGAAAGAGTGAACAGTTGAAATGCATGTGATTTTTCTGTTGCTATGATTCATGAATTTTTCATAATCCCCTAGCTCAAAAGCAATCCCGATAGCAAGTCTTGGGCAACAAAAGCATTAGTTAGTAATAAGCATAAAAAAGGGGGGTTAATATCATGAAAAGTCCCAAACTCCAAACTAATCGTGGCTTGTATGCACAAAGCCATTTCTATTTTCTCTTTTTCTTCTTCTGCTTTTTCTTCTTTCTTTGCCTCTCTTCTTTTTCCTTCTTTTCCCAAGCGTCCACTTCCTCTTTTTGCTTTCTTTTGTTGACTTTTCAAACTTTTTTTCTTTCATGTTTTAAAGGGGGTCCCACCACCTTATTTTTTGACCTAGTCAAAATCTCAAATGTTATAAGTCTTAATTCTTTGCATTGCGAGTCTTCTACGAAAAACTCAAGAAGCATATAAGTCTTAGTATTTTGCTTTACGAATCTTCTGCTTATCATGCAAAGAGTCAGATTGTGAGTGGATGATCATGTTTCAATGTTGGTAAGCATGTGATTTCCATGTTGAGCATCTTAAAAGTTACAATGAGCCATAAGAACGGGCGGTTGAAGTGCATGTGATTTTTTTGTTTCTCTTATTCATGAATCTTTCAGAATCCCCTTGGTCAAAAGCAATCCCAATAGTAAGTCTTGGGTAGCAAAAGCATTGGTTAGTAATAAGTATAAAAAAGAGGGTGTTAATATCACGAAAAGTCCCAAACTTTAAACTAATTTTTTAATCATCAAAAATCCAAAATCGATATATTTATAACAAATTTACCCTTCCTTAAATTAGATTAATATCACGAAAAACTACAAATTGCTGCACCTATGACAAATGGAGTGTAAAAATTGGTACTCCTGTCAACTGCTACGTATCAGCCAACTCAACAATTTGATGTTAAAATTTAAAGAAAACGAGCGAAATGTAAATTTGTCGTGGGTATACTAATTTAGGGTTTTTCATAGTTAAAAGATTAGTTTTTGTTAAATTTATCATAAGTGTACCAGGTTTGAGGTTTTTTATGGTATTTAACCCAAAAGCTAATAGAAATCAATCAAAATAGAGACAGCCAACATATTGCATAAGGCCTGGCTTGCTCATCTAGGCATGTTCTCACTTTTTAATTGGACCGGAGTTCACTATCATGGGCCGGGCGTGCTTGTACTGCTCTTCAACTACATCCGGTCAGGAAATCTAGCATTTCACAAAATGTACCGACGACGGTGAGCACTTACTCGAACTTGCATCCATCTTCTCCACTGGCCAAGGTTTCATAGCTTGATCTTCACTCCCTCCTTGAAACTTCGTATACTCGGCCTCCATCTTCTCTACCCTCTTTCTTCATTTTGCTCCCTACTTTTGGAGGGCCCAAGTTCCTCCTCCTTACTAGTTATGAAGCTTTTTCAAAATGCCCACCACCCGTTTGATTAAATGCACTAGAGGAAAAAGATTTTTCTTAAGTGTTAGATCATTGAAGATGATCGTTTATGAAGGGTTCAAGGACATTCTCCAAATTCAGAAGTTCATGAGGTTCGTGGGGTATTCTGTGTTCTACTGCTTCACTGTCGTCTTGAGCTATGCCCACACCAACAACACGTGAGTCTTTGCTTCTTTTTTTCCACTCGGTTGAATAATTTTATCCCCTACTATTCATATTCCAAAGCTAATTCTTATACTTTTGCCGTCGCTATTGCACTACTAGAGCTGGATATTCTAGAGTAGACCAGCATTATGCGGCTTACCCAGCCGGAACCGAGCTATTGGGTGATTCTGATAAGGTCTATGGGTGTTGTGATCATGCAGCACTTTCTACCTTGTACTACATTTTCCTTGGTTGGTTATGATTTACGACTTATGTCTGATCAATGAATTTGGTCATAGTTGTACAAAGCTGCTCGTGGCATTTGCTTTGAAGCGGAAGAGTGGGGTCCCATTGAGTTCTGCATCATGTCCAAGCACTTCGAGCATCCAAGGAAAAGCGTCATATGCATATCATGCTGTAAGTGACTGGCTTCCCAAATGTCGATATACTCAGTTTGGTTTTGCATTCCTCTTGTTTAAGGTTGCTGTTGTCATGATGAATGTGCTGTTATCGATGGAGAGGACAATTCAGAGTGCCTTGTTCTATTATGGACCACGTTGAAACCGCAATGGTTAACTGTTACAATTGAAAGAATTTTTTTTATTTCCCCTTTTGTATTGTTGTTTGTGTAAGATGCAAATGTGCAATCGTAGGATATCCATAACCAAAACAAAAACATAGATGATCAAGTAGAAAGATTAACGCACCTATTTTAGAATCCATCATTCTTGATGCGGAAGCGGAAAAGCGATGATCCATGCATAAGTCGTTCTCCTCTATTGCCATCTGTATCACTAGCTCAATGAGACGGCCTCCTCACCCTTTTGCGCTAGGTAAACGCTCCTTTTGTGAGGATTCTTGTAAGAATTAGAATTAGAGGAGAGACAAACCGTGAGCTGCGGGCTGCGGGCGTGGTCGAAACGAGTTGGACGACGCAATGGTAGACAGAGACACGGCTAGTGGCGAGCTACGGGATGGTGAGGAGACCTGTGGCACGGTGGTGCGACAGTGTGCGGTGGTTGGCGTCAATGGTGGGAAACAGGCCGAGAGGCAGAAGTTTCTGGTGAGGTCGTTGGTGTGGAAAATGATGCAGCTGAAGTCACCGAATGACTGAGAAGAACTCTCCCCCCTTCTGCCTTAATTTCTCCGAATGTTGACCGCATTAGTCAACATTTGGAGTCCCTCGGCAGCTGTTGCAACGAAAGGCAGGTGGACTATGCGTGTCCACCCTGGATGCACGCCATCTTGCATTCCTCATGCAAGAGCGTGGCCTTCATCCAAGTCCCCCATCGCCAGCGCAAGGACTCGTTGATGCGTGGCCCCAGCTGGTCAAGACCCTTGGCGTGGCTATTCCAACCGAAGAGAAGCCAGGTTTTGGGCAATGCTCATGCCAGCTCGCCCCCTTCATGCAATGGACGTGGCAACCTAGTCAACTTCCCCCCAACTGTTGACCTAAGAAGAGAAGGAACGTACATGGCTGCCGCATGGGTAAGGTCTTCATTCCTGCATGGCGTTGGCTGTGGACGTAGCTCTTATTAGTTGACTACTTGGGTCAACTAAACAAAGTCTCGATGACAGCCCACTAAAGGAACAAGGCCATGCGTTTGTGTCTCGATATGTCGCATGGAAGGTTCGGCTAGAGAGGTACAAATATCAGTGAATATCGGTCTCAATGGTGGCGTTGCCTAAGGAAATTTCTAGGTGAGATTCTATCGCGAGAATGTGACAATATGTGATGTCTCGACACGGTGAGGATGGTGATGAAACAGGGTCGTGAGTGGTACCAATGACGTAGTCTGACGACAAACTCGTCGACCGTCCCGGACCGTTAAGTACTCGAGGTCCGGCGAAATCCGGATATCACATAAACTATATCAAGAATAATACCTTGAACCTCAACAAGTTTAGTCTATGGTATAGGAAATTCCACAATTGTCTGTATAGGCAAAGACAAAAACGTAGTAACCTCCATCGTACTATTATCCTTAATAATCTGAGAGCAGCTATCCTCTACAATTACATTGAACTCTAGAAACTTTACTATCTGTAATTCCATAATTCTTGTACCTTCATTAGGGTCATAAAATTAATACCCCTTTGAATAATCTGGATAAGATACAAAATAATTCCGAGTGGATCTAAATTGCAACGTACTTAATATTGGATTATATAACCTCACTTCTACATGACACCTCTAAATTTTAACATGATTTAAGTTAAATTTACATCCTATTCATAACTCAAAAGAAGTTTAAGGTGCGTTTGGTAATGTTTTTATTCAAAAATTGTTTCAGGGTACAGAATTAGAAAAAACTATTTCTATTCTAGGGAACAATTTTTGAACAGAATAAGATATTTGGTAAACTTGTTTCTGGAATAGAAAAAGAACAGGAACACGTTTGGTAAACTTATATAATATTTTTATTTCCTTTTTTCTTTTTTCTTTTTTCTTCCTTTTGGCCGGTCGCCAGCCTCGACCATGGTTGGTGACCGGCCGGCGAGGGCCAGCGGCCTCACCCAACCACGGTGAGACTTGCCGGCCCCCGGCGAGGCCGAGCGTCGCTGTGGCCGGGCAAGGCTCGACCTCGCCTTGGCTGGGCGAGCTCGAGCTCGCCCAGCCACCAATGAGGCTTGGCATCACCAGGCCACCTCCGGGCGATGCCGGCCTGGCGGTGGCTCGGCGAGGCCGAGCCTTGCCCAGCCACAGCGACGCTCCGGTGAGGTCGCCGGCTCTCGACGGCGTCACTGGCGACCGGTCAAAAAAAAAAGAAGAAGAAAAGAAAGAAAAGAAAAAAATAGGAGAGAAAAAAATTGTTTCTCGAAAGTGTTCCAAAAACAAGAAACAAGTTTTTCTTGTTTCTTGTTTCTTGTTTCTATTCCAAATTTGTTCCCGGGAATAAAAAAAAAAATAGATTTGGAACAAAACACAAACAAACGCATTTTTGTTCTTTTTTTATTCCCCAGAACAAAAAAACAATAATTGTGTTCATAATATGAAATAAAGAACACAAACAAACAAGGCCTTAGAAAACAACTTTGGTAAGAAACACTTTTTTCTTTTATATGTGAAAAGGCTGCTTTCAAAATATCAGCTTACAGAAGACCGAATAAATTAGTCTTACTAATCATACTCATCACCATGTTCATTATGGTGCAATTATGCCTTTCGGCCAAATTATTTTGTCAAGATTTTTAGGCATAGTAAATTAAGTTACCACCCCAAAATTTGCCAAGTATTTGACAAATGACCCTTTAAGCTATTCAGCATTGTCATATTTGCCAAAATACTCACCGCCGCTATTAGGCTTAACAACCTTTAAGACTAATTCTAACTGTTTTATTCTTTATCTCGATCATTTTACTTCCACAATATTCTATAGAAGGCTTTAGATAACCATTAAGAGTAAACAGAATATCAACATTATCACATATTCTACTCTTTCTTTAGACATATGTGAGATTATTCCTTAGAAAGAAAATTTTTAGAAACAACATTTTCAACCATATACAAGACGTATATATCATTAGGAGTTAAACACAATCTGTACAATTCATTTGATATATATATATATATAGAACTCAACCTTATTGGAATTACAGAACACAAATTTTATTTATTTATTTATTATTTATTCATAAATCTAAAGAAGTCAAATCAAGATAAATTATAACTCACCATGGAACAGTCACTAATCCTTTTTGAACGATTCTATCATAGGACCCAGACTACTAAAGAATATATGGTGGTTTCATGAGTTCTTTTATAAGTGTCACGACCTATCCTCGGGGGGAGGGAACAGATTTAGGGGTAATGCCTAAAGGATAGGCCTAAGGCCCATGATTAGGCACAGGCTCTCCCAAGCCCATACCCTGCATGACATTGGGATATTTATAAGGAATTTTGCACAAAATGAGTCGCCACTAGCCTGTTGGGGTCGGCTAGGAACCAAGTGAGGCATGGGAGCGTGCCTCCCTTCCTACGCAACCAGAGAATCTGTGGTCGAAGATTTGATTACACTAATTTTTGGGTACATAATCTTGTTCATTTTATCAAAATAATTTTTAACGGGCAGCTTAAATTGATTTTATGATTATCCACTAACATACAAGGTGATCACGTAGGTGCACAATCATTAAAAAAATAATCATAGCTATCAAGGTCCTGATTGCAATAAAATTGAGCACGTGCGATTAAACATCCACAAATATAATCAAATATGTGAATTGAACATACAATATAATCAAGGTACAAGAAAATAAAGGCCTAATTATGCTATAAAAAAAAAAAAGGCAAAACACTACAATTCTTAACCAAGCCCTACATGTTTTAATTTTCGAAATTTTTTTACTTTTTTTTAATTTAATTTTTAAAAAAATTAAATTTTTTAATCAATTTAAAAAAATTAAGATTTTTTTGTGTTTTCTGAAATTTTGAATTTTCGGAATTTTATTTTTGAATTTTTTTTATTTTTTGAAAATTTTTGAATTTTTTGATGTATTTTTTTATATTTAATAATATTATTTTTTGTTCGGAAAAAGGATTTGGACCGGATAGGACCAATCCGATCCGAGCCCAGGTCCGACCCACATAAGATAAAAAGGATTTTTTTTAAAAGTTAAAATATAGATATTTTTCATTCATTTTCTTTTAATTTTTAATTTTTAATTTTTAATTTTTTTAAAATTTCACTGCTCTGTCTTTTCTTTGCTGCACTTCCCTCCTTTTCAACGACTCCTATTCCCGAGGCCACTTTCTCTCTTCTCTCTTTTTTTCTTTTTTTATTTCTTTCCTCTTCTTTTACCTTTATTTTTCTCCTCCCCTTTAGTCTACCCCTCTACACGTTCTCTTCTTCGTAGGGGTGAGCAGCGGTCTAGAGTCGACCCTGGACCGACCCTGGACTGACCCAACCCTGCCGGTCCTGGTCCGGTTCCCAAGATGACTGGGTGGGTCCTTGGTCCTGAAATTCCAGGACCAACACTATGCGGGTTGGTCCTTGGTCTTAATAGTTTTTGGTCGGTCCAACCCTGGACCAACCCTGTATATTATATTATATTATATTATATTATATTATATTATATTATTTATAATTCTTTTATATATTCAAACCTAAGTAAAATGTCTGTTATATTATATTATATTGAGATGTTCTATCAATAGCACTAATAGTAATTTCAATTTAAAAATTTTGTTGAGTATTAATTATGTGTCGTTTGTTTTGTTTTCAGGTGTTTAGAAGTTCAAGTGAATTAATAAGATGTGAAGTTGTATATTCATGGTTTATATTAAGTATTTTGAATTTTTTATGGTTTAATTGTATTTTACTAATAAATTTCAGCTGCACTTTGCTTTTTAATTTGTGTCAAATGGTAGAAGTTTTTTAAGAGTAGAGTAGTACTGTAGTTGCTACGATGATTTGCTAGTCAAGTGGTGTGAAGCTCATTTTTTGGTTGAGTGGACTCTACATGATCAAATGCAGAAAAACGCTTTTGCATATGGTGTTATGAATATTAAAGATAAATGATCACAAGAACTTTCCATTTTGTCTCATATCTCGATGAGCGGTTAGCAAGTACGAAATTTCTATTATTATATCATCTTAAATTTGCTAAATATGTATTGGTATTTATAGTTTAGTTGTACAATGCTGCATTGTCAATGGATGTGTAATTTGAATTTGTAGGTTTGCTTTTTTAGGGAGTATAAAAAATAAGATGAAAAAAATTATCGATCAATCCGGACCGAACCCATTGGGTCAGTCCGGTCCTTGGTCCCAGGTTCAATAGGGTCGGTCCTCGGTCCTAAAAATTGAAAACCAACACTGTACAGGTTGGTCCTAAGGTTAGGAAGTGGCCCGGATCAACCCGGACCATGCTCACCCCTACTTTTTCGGGCGTCATCTTCTTTTCTTTTGTCTTTTTCACTTTTAACACCCATTTTTTATCTTTTTCTTCTTCGATAATTTCCTCCCACACCCGAAACCGGCCGTTCCTTCCAAAGCCTCCATCGCCGAACGCCAACCCATTCTCTCACGCCGAGCACTATGAGCAAAACAACGGCTGAGCTCGTCGTTTACCTCCACCATCGCCCATCCGAAGCCATTCGTTATTTGCAGCCAAAGTATCCAAGGGTCCAAGGGAAAATGAATATAACGCAGTGAATGTCAAGGAAACTCATTGCAGATCACGTATTTCTGAAGGAGTGCAAACCGCCCATCTCAACCACCATTGGCAGCCGACACCCCCCCATTTATGACCACAAAACAGCGAATGTATGGTGTGCGGACAGGAGAGACAACCCAACAGAATATCTTAGACTCCGAGTACTTCCTCGTCAGCGAGCACCACCAAGACACATTAAAAAATTGCAAAACAGATAGTAGGAACACAAAATGAAACGAAAAGAAAAGAAAAGGTGAATGCCTAGATTTCGTCTAATGATGCAAATGAAGACTAACAAACAACAAGAGGTTTATAACACATGAAACCTGCCTATACATGTTCAAGAACAACCGGGAATCGGTAATGCAAACACCTAGGCTGGATTAGACACATTGTCAAACGTGTGGTGAGCATGGACTGGGGGAATAATATTAACGATTTTCAGGACTCGAACTCATCGCCAGACTCAATGAAATCATCAAAAAGCATCCGAAATCAGTAACATTAGTCCACTCAAACCCGACATGCGTGTGGACTAACAAAAAGAACAAGCCTCGACTTCCGATTGGATCAAAATGTGGCTAAGCCGCAAGGGTTCATAGAGACCCACAAAAAATACTAATATTAAACCGAATCCAACCAATACAGGACAAAACGCAAATTGATCTTGAACTTTAACATGCACAGATATTGCGGCCTTCTCTCAGACATTCTATCAAACGGTTAATATGCGATTTAACCAACATGTTCCAGAGCGAGATTTATTGCAACCTTCGAGCCACAGATGATGCATACAAGCCTAAATAGATGTGTTTCAGCAAAAAAGTTCAGCAGTTGGTATGCGTTCATGAACTCGAGTTCTAGGTTCAAACCAGAAGCACTCCTCAATGTAAGCACGATGCATTAGCCTCAAAACATCACTAATCGCCGTAAACTCGCTTCGTCTTGTCAAGATTTTGGTCAAAAAGATCTAATGGTCAAGCGAGTTCCAACGGGAGGGTGCTCCTACCTGGCTTAATGGGAAAGGATCACAGTGGACGGCAGCTCTCGGGCGGACAACTAACGACGGCGAGGCTTTCCTTCGAGCTCCCTCTATTTATGTCTTTCTCTATATCTCCAAGAAAAACTCCAGTCTCGCTCCCGCTCACCTCTCGGTTCTCTCCCTCGCTCTGTTTTGTGCTGGTGTTTTCTGTGTTGCTTCTCCTCTCTAGCCCCCTCTCTCTGTTCTTCTCCTGTTTTCTTTTAAAATCGCCGTTGGTTCCTTTCCCTTTGCCTCTGTCCGAAATGCCTTTTGCTAGTCCACGAAGCCAGCTCTCCTTCTTTTCCATCTTCAGCTCTAATTTTCCTCAGTCAGTCCAGCCTCCTTGCCTCTATGTATGCCTGCAGCGGGTCTTCTCCTTGGGACCGAGTTTGGTCTATTTTCAGCTACAACGACTACAGGTTTTCTTGGGCTTCGTCAACTGTAGGTGCTGCAACGCTGCAGCCAAGCTTTCATTGCTTCCATTTTTATGAAATCGCAATTGCCGATCCTCTGCAGATCCTTCTTCGGCTTCCTCCTGTTCTGTCTTCTACGGGTCCTACGCGAAGATTGGAGGAGGGAGAAAGCGGCATGGGCCGGGCCAAGGCGAGATCCGGCCCGGCCCTTTCCATGTCTTCTTTTTTTCTATTTTTTTGTTGTTTTTGTTTTCTTTTGTTTTTTTTTGTTTTTGTTTTTTTTAAACGACTAATTCCTAATTTTGTAGGCAATTAAATCCTGAATGAAAAAAATGGGAAAATTTAGGTGTCAACA
Organism: Eucalyptus leucophloia subsp. euroa; assembly: GCA_017140325.1. Lineage (NCBI taxonomy): Eukaryota > Viridiplantae > Streptophyta > Magnoliopsida > Myrtales > Myrtaceae > Eucalyptus > Eucalyptus leucophloia. Next base: position 17,316,046 of record CM029472.1, on the reverse strand, counting down.
ATAAGTATGATTTTTGAACTTCAAATCTACTGTCCTTAGAACGTAATCCATAACCTTATCAAAATAATCATATCTTATGTTAAAAACTCCTTGCAGATGTATCCTAATTTCAGTATTAGACAAAACATAATTTCAAGCCACTAAGGCTTTCATCATCTTTCAGCAGTGTGGTCAGTTGGTAAACCATTTTTCAAGTGTTCCTGAATGAAATGCTTCAAGAATAACAGGCAAATCCAATTGCTTTATTTACCAAATAGAAAATCCTATTTCCACTACTCAAATTTTAAAACCAATAAAAACCGATATTGTGACGGAGTTATCGTTTACAAAAAACGTGACTGAAAAACAAGCAATATGTATAATTAGCATTATGTAAGCACTATATAACTTGACGTACAAGTACACATCCAGAGAGTTACATGCAAAATTATATAATCACATTTGGGCAGAATATATGATATGTAATTGTACACTCCCCACATGATAGCGGTTATGATATTCTAACCTTCATGAATTCATCACCTTTGGGCATATGAACCACTAGAATCAGTCACTCCTCTATCACACCATCATATATCCCTCCATGAACTAATACACAATCACTTCCTTTGGGAGTATGACAACATATTAGACCAGAAGACATCACAATCATTATACGAGACTGATATTTCTCAAACCCAATCAAGTGTGCTACTTTGGCAGTCACAACTCAATTAAATCATTGAAACTCTCTCATACTGGGGATATAAACTTTACTTCTCACATACCACATACACATGTGATTTTAACATTAGCGATAGGGGCAATATATTACTAAAATCACATATCATACTAATTATATTGCTTTATTTATTAATAAAAATTAAACTTTATATATATTATCAAAACATCACACTTTTATAATATTTATGTGATAACATACCTGCAAACTAACACTTGTATTTCCAAAATCACAAAAAAATACAAGAAAAATATGCAAAAAAAAACTAAAAATACACGTATTTAGAGTTCTATATGTATTGTCACATCCATAAAATCATCAAATATGTAAAATAAACACACCACAGGATAGAGAATAGCCATACGAACCTACAGCCGCCAACCACGCGCCCATTAGAGGCTCCACGAGCCTGCACGCACTACTTGAGTGCATGGCGCATAGGGCACACGCACGTATGTAAGTCTCCTAAAAAATAGGTCCGACCGATCCCAGCTCAACCATCCGGTCCAACCGTCCGGTTGACCGGTCCGTTCCATGGTTGACCGGGTCCGGTCCAGTCCGGTATCAGGTGGGGTTAAGCGCATACCAGGTTGAGTCGGACCCGGGGTCACTGACATCATCATGACGTCAGCCCTCGAACAAGTGGCACCCCGCGTGTAGGAGCGCGTGAGGGTGCGTGGGGCACGTGCTCGACGCCCTAGCAAGGCGTGGCCGCGCGTGGGGGCGTGTGGGGCCTCCCCAGGCGACGCGCCACCTACAGTTTTGCTCGTCTCAACGAGCGCAGTCCGAATTTATAATTTAATTTAATTTTTATTGAACAAAAAATCACAAAATTAGGGCGAAAATTCTATGCATTCAAGTTCTAGGTTATGATTGCTCTAATACCACATATAAGATGCAAAACATGCAATTTCATGATCTCCATAACCAAAACAAGAACATAGATAATCGAGTAAAAAGATTAACGCACTTATTTTGGAATCCATCGTTCTTGATGCAGAAGCGGAAAAGTGATAATCCACACACAAGTCTTTCTCCTCTATTGCTCTCTGTATCACTGGCTCAATGAGACGGCCCCATCACCCTTTTATGTTAGGTAAATGCTCCTTTTGTGAGAATATTTGTGAGAATTAAGGTTAGAGAAAAGACTTGAACACTATTTATAAAGTTTCCAATCAGGCCCTCTCATTACGAGTCATGCTCAACTCGGCTCACATTAACCAGCCTCATATTAGACTAATTAAGAAACCTTCTATCTCACCTTAAACCAACCCCATAAAACGGTAAATTACAATATCAATTAATGTAGTCTACATTAAGAAAACTCTCATAGTTTATGTATAGATCAGAAAAAACCAAGCATTTGGAGATGGAGGAAACAATAATTTTCCCTTTCTTTGCTAATTTGAAACAAATGGTTTTGGTTTCTCATCTTAGTCGTCCTCACCATGCGGGCCTTTGCTTTGTGGCCTCATGGCTTGACTGATGTTCAAGGAAAAAAAAACAGTTGCCCTCAGGGAGATGCTTTGACATTACTGTGATTGCCGAACTAAGTCAAATTAAGAGTCAAGAACTGCGAGGAAAAGAATAATTTCTCATTCATAGATTAGGCGTTCTATGTCATCTCCTCTTATCCTAATGGTGCAGTGAAACTCTTAGCAACCTTCATGAAAGACTTGAAATTGAAACTGCATCTTGACATTACACATTTAAGCTGCTGGTGCATGGCAGGGTTGTGCAGATCAGGATCCTTAGCTGGTTCTGATTCTTTCGTCTGCAAAGATAGGACTCTAGTACGGATCAAGGATCTAAGATCCTGAAAAATTGTCTTACTGAAGCTTGTGATGCCAATAAACATTGTTATACCTAATAACCTATATTTAAACCTTTAAAGAAGGAATGAAGACCAAAGAGCGTGTTCTCATTGGAGAGGTCAAGGTTTTAATCCCTGTATTCGCAAATTCCAACTTAAGCTCACTCTTGCGTTTGTAGTGTCAACTTCGCACTGCAAAGTTTGTTGCTTCTCATATTTGGTCTCTGTTTTTCTTTGCTGCGGCAATATGTCGCACACCTTCTCTCCCTTGGACAACTAGATGGATCTGGATAGAGGGAAAAAGCTGATACTGTGAGATTTATTTGTTGGACTGTGTAAAGATTGAAATTGCAGGATAGAGGGAACATCTTCCCGTTTGGATTTGTTAAAAATTGTGAACACCAAGAGCCCGTGGCTAATTTTTATAATTAATATGCTGTATCGTATTAGTTTTATCATATACTAGTTCCAAAAATTAAGTTTTAAATAAAGAGTATGATTTGATCGTGCTGTTCTGGGATTTTATCATTGCTTCTGATCAATTTATGTTGCCCTGTTTTGGATTGGTATTCATTCCGCATCCTGTTTTCTCTTGTTTACTTTCGTTGTGCATACAAAGGTAGAGGATAAATTTCAGTGGTGGTCATTAGTCATTTTTTAAGTAGTTTACTGAACTTTGATTTGATCACCAAATGAATCAAACTTTCAGTTTCTTACAGTTGTTGCATTTTGTCCAGAATCCAACTTATTTCCAACAAAATGCTGACATGGTGCGCTCATGTGACTTGGCATTCTAAAATTTGGCCACATATCAGCCACGTCAGTAGTTCATCGAGGAAATCGGCCGGATTTCATTTGACGTGCTTCAATTGAAAAAAAAAAAAAGAATAAAAATTTCAAAGATTAGTGTATTGAGTGATTGAAATCAAAATCGAATGATCATCCAAACTTCAATGACCACAGATGGAGTAGAGCTCGGTGAGAAAGAGGTATGGATATTGTTCCAGTTTTCTGGTGAAAGCTTTTTATCATCAGGAGCCGCAAGATCGTCTGGAGCTGTGCTTTGTGCTCCCCAACTTGACAGGAATGGAGATATAAACGCTGCAAGGGTGACAAATGACGAGGCATCGGAGCTCCACCTACAAATCCAATCGATAGATCATCAACAACAACATCGTCGTTGTGGTATGTGATTTCGAATTTCGGTAATTTGAGAAATCTCTACTTGAGGCTCAAGGCTCACCGGAAAGCGACGAGGGACCATGTGAGATCGATGAGGCTGGAGTACTTGCGCCACACCATGATGAGGATGAGGTGGGTCATGACACTCACCGGAGGCATCTGCTTCCCACTTTCACCACCACCGCTGCTGCCGCCGACGCTAACGCCCCCACAGCCTTAGGGTGCAGCTCCGCCGTGGAGCTCTACCCGAGCTTGGTCAGCCCAGTGGTTCTCCCTCTCCTCGTCGCCCTCCCCGCCTTTCCCACCGAAGCTGAAGTCATCCCCCCCCCCAACCCCACCCCCCCCCCCCGGCCCAAGCCTTCCTTCCGCAACCGCTTTACATCATCATCCCAACCATGTAACGCACAAATTTTGATATTTATAACTACAGAGGGAAGAAAAATTAGTAATGCGAGCCAAACGAAAAATTAGTAATTAAACACAATTCCTTCAAGCAGAAATTGTGTTGCCTCTGATAGCAAGATTAATCATTAAATTAACCGAGTTTTTTTTTTTTTGGTGAAGTTAAATTAACCGAGTTGATAAACAGTAACATTTAAAAAAAGGGACTACCTTTGGTTTCGCCCTTGGGTGGGTGGCGACAACAATCATCCGGATCTCCTTGGCGCCCTGATCGGACCGTCCGGATTGCTCCAATGGGCTGAGTTCGGTCCCCCCGAACACGTGGAGCCCGGACACCGGCGACGCGCTGGAGCTCCACACGAACATGTGGAGTTCCTTGGCGTCGTGGTTGGCTTTTCCTTCCTGCTTTGGCTGCTGCTGTGCTTGCGCGTTCTTGCTGTTTTTGGTGAAAGCGGATGCGATTTCTGGATTCGGAGCCGGGTATGCGATCAGAACCGTCTGTGCCGGGTAGAACCCAAATCTTGGAGACGGTACAGACGGTGCCATTGCCGCAGAGGTCTCCTCGAAATTGGATGGCCTCGGGGTCAGGCCGCGCAATCCAAGAAATCAAAGCTAAAATCATAATTAATGAACTCGAAAAATTCTAAAATTTTAATATGCTATAAAGAAGACCTTAAAAAACATTTTTCAGGGGCACTAAGTCCAAAACATTTTGTATAAAGAGCAGTAATTCGCAAAAAAATGAAGAAAATCTGGTTCATTGGAACAGAGCAACCGCTCATAGCCCAAAATGCATCAAAACATTTTGAAATTTGGCTATGTTATAAATAAGGATGTCCTCTACAACTCTTATGAAGGGAGTAAGTCCAAAATCAAAAGGGAAAATTTTATAAAAATTCAGGAAGACAATAGGATCATTGTTCCTACTATACTGGGCAGATTGGACATGGTAAATAATTAGATTCTCATACCAATCATATCACTTCAGAAAAATATGAAATTTAAGTATGTTGTATATAAAAATGTCTTGTACAACTTTCATGTAGAAAGTCTCCTCAAATCTAAACCACAGCAAACTCCACAAAATTACGAAGCAGATAAGGTCTAACAATTCCAATTCTAGAAAATCCAACTACTGTACACGAATAGATGTAACGCCTGCACCACACGAGTTATTGCTCATAGACACACCAAAACTCAAAGTCCTAAGCCACATACAACATATATTTTCAGTTATAAACTATAAAAGAACTCCTACAAGCTAAATCCAAGCACCAAAACCACATGCAACACCATCCACAACTCAAAACCATCATGCATGTTATTCTTTCCCTCAAGTCACACTTCACAGCATCTTAGCATCTTTATTTCACCATTACAGCACACATGCAACACCACAAAGACAAGCAAACATCAAGAACAACAATTAATCTCCCTATTCTTCCAAACCAAGCCCAAAGAAGATCAAGGGGGTTAGGAGAATGTCGTTTCTCCTTGCCTTTTGATTCTAGCACTTCGGTCTCCTCCTCCTAGGCTCATGTAATCTTGGGGATGTCTCGAGCTTGCTGGATAACTTTGGTGAGAAGAAGAAGCCTCCTAGGCTCATGGTAAGCTGGAGGATGTCTCAAGCTTGCTGGATGAAGGGGGAGGAGAAGGGGGCTGTCGACCCAGGGGAAATGATTTATGGAGGTTTTTGGCTTGTGCAACACACTTCTTACATGAAATCTTAGTGGACAAGGGCTATAGTCTTCACACTTCTTACATGAAATCTTAGTGGGCAAGGGCTATAGTCTTCATAATTATCCTAGTTTAGGGTATTTTAGGCCTATTTTGGAAGTTTAGCCATTTTTGCATGGCTTGCAAGTGACTAGGGGGGCGGCATTATAGGATTTAATAGATTCATATGTCTTAATTTCATGTTCATAAGACCTAGGTGACCGGCCATGTGAGTTTTGCACATTAGAGATTAAATTAGGTACTATAGTAAGACTTAGGTACATATAATAATCATACAAGGCATAATTTAATTGCCTTGGGTCCTAATTTCATCGATTAAATTAAATCATCTATACTATTAAGATTCATCATGACTAATTAATAAGTCGAGCAAAATTCGGGCCGTCACATATGTACAAGTGGCTTTTTACACCATTAAGTTGATAGAGTTGATAGTTATAATTCTTAAATCAATAGTTGATAGTTGGAGGCCCCCTGGTCACCAACCAACTTATACCTATATGTACAATGCTCGAAATGTAGGCATTTTGAAGGTAATCCAGTAATTGCCTAATGTGTAGACTAGAAAGGAAAAGAAATCTATGTAAAAATCAGCTACTCCGAGGTCTAGATGATGCGGGAGCATCAAAACTTAAATCTTCCAACGATTACATGGCCATCCCAACTCAAGCTTCATCAATCCATCAAGCCAACTTGGCAATCATGGAAACACATGGCAAATTCGTACTTAACATGGTCCAATGGGTCCAGGGCACACAAGATAGCAATTGCTGATGATTTGTGGCTTAAATGCAAGGTTGAAAAGGCAATGGATGTGTTCCTCTTGTTTGGTGTGCTTTGTTTGTCTTATTGTGTCAAAAAGTTTTTATTGCAAGTCTGAAAGAGTGGGGAGATAGTCTTCATTACTAGGCTGAAGTATAAGAATGTAGGATGTGCTTAATTTGTCATCTTACATTAGAGAGTTTTTAATGCAAGGCTAGATTGTCAAAGAATCTTTATTGCAAGTTTGAAAGAGTGGGGAGCTAGTCTTCACTACTAGACCGAAGTGTAAGAAAGTAGAGTATACTGGCATTTATTATGAGAGTCTTAGTACGATGTCTTAATATGGCTATAAATAGAGATGTAATTTCGTATGGAAGGCAGACCTGATTTGCAACATATAATATTTCCTCTTGAAATGAGTAATTTCCTTCAAAATTCAGTCCTTTATCCATTTGATGGTGGTGAGCCTTAGGTTCTTTATCCTTGGCTGGTGGATTGTTCCTTTAGGCCTTGGTGGTGGGCTATATTGATCCCAACTTGATTTTCATTCATAAAACACTCCATTTGGCTTCAATTCCACAATTCCAGCAAATTCCCACTTCAATAGAAAACCACAATACATCCCATCTTTCTCATCCCAACAAACATTTGTCCACACTCTCTATCCTTAAGACACTAGCCCAAAAATGAATAAGCCCCCCAACTCTCAATTATTAAACAATCACTTGGTGACGAATCAATTGCTGCAGCAATACGAACAGATTGGCAAGCCTCCAGAACTTATAAGGCGACAAAAGATTCATTTTGCAAGTCAAAAAGACTTTAATCAAACTGGGGACAACTTAACTAATCTGTTTGTTTAATGGCCGGGTCCCCCATTCCCTAGTGCATTTATAAACATGCATTGCGCTCGGCATAATCCGCACCTAAAAAGTTGCTTCGTTCTGCGTTTCTCTTCTCTTTCTATCTTTTTCCCTTTCTCACTTCGTTTTCTCCATTAAGAGAGCCTTCAAGCATTGCTTTAGAAAAAGCAAAGCATGGGAAGCCCGGTGATATGTTCATTACCATATCATGTGCGTCGTGAGATGTCTGTGATGGCAACTCTAATCATGACCCAAATAGTCAATTTAGTTGTGTCCTGCTTTTGAAAAAATTACTCTTACCAAGGGTGCATGCTTTAATCATACAACATGACATATATATATATATATATATATACACCTAAATCTTTGCATAAAAAATGGGCTGATTTTTATCCCAAAAAATAAAATTAAAATTGCATAACATATAGTTTAGAAACATCTACTTTATTCCATTTTTTGCATTGGACCGACGGTGAGCGTTGATACGACGTAAGATTTTTCACATATTCAAGTAATATACACTAAATGACATTTTTGGGCAGAAAGAAAATTTTTGAATGGAATATTTAAAAAATACAAAAGAAAATATTGCGCAGACTATATATATTTCAATGGTATATTCAGGAAGATTATGCATAAGCAAAAATTGGAAACAAAATATATCGCGGAGATAAAATTCCTTCCTATAAAAAGGGTAATGCGTGTACGGCATAGGGGGTCTTTTCCTGGGAGGGTCTATTGGTATTCAAAATCCAGGGGAAAAAAAGAAAAAAATTCAATTGTTTGTGAAAAAGAAAAAAAAAGGGTCGAAAGAGTGCTGGAGTGGACGTGAGGGGACGTGAGAGAGAGAAAGGAAAAAAAAAAAAAGTAAAAAGCGCTATAGTGTCGTCTTCTCCGAAGCCCCGGCGATCGCGCCGCGCGCCCGCGCCGTCCACCGCGCCTCCGCCAGCCACCTCCGCGCCTCCGCTGCTGTCGCTCCGCTACCGCCGCTGCCGCGGCGTCCCGCCGGTCGCTGGAGATCCCCCTCACCCACAAGCCCGCGCCGGCCCGCGACGTCGCTGCTGCTCGCGTTCCCGTAAGCCGCGGCCACCGACCACCGCTGCGTCCCCGCCTCGCCTCCAGCCCGCGCGCGGCCCGCGATGCTGTTGCTGCTCGCGACCCCGTAAGTCGATGCGGTCCCCGCCGCGCTCCGCCTCACCTCCGACCCGTGACCCGGTGACCTCCTCGCCTCTACCGGTGCCGAGCACCACCAGAGCCCGACACCGCCGTTGCTTGCTTCCCTCATGCCGTCGCTCGCCGCAGCCGCGAAACCCCTCGCCGGTGACCTCGCCGCCCCTCGCCGGTGACCTCGCCGCGACGACCCGGCGCCGCGACCCACTGCTCCGCGGCTCCGCCAGCCACCGTCGCGGCCCGCCTTTTGCCGCCGCAACCCGACGCGACGCAGTTTGTGCCCTCGCCGGAGCTCCGAAATTTGCCAAGCTTTTCTTTGGAAAAAAAAAAAGAAAAAAAAAAAAAAATCAAATTTGGTATATTTGCTTTATTCTATTAGGCAAGTTTATCTTATTTTATTTTTTATATATCTTGTTTTCTTTATTTGAAATACTTCTCTATGCATAATTGAAAATTTCAACATATCATCTAATTCGCAATCGAGCTAAGGCTTTAGATGGAATAATAAATCAAGCGAGAATAAAATTAATATTTTGATATTTAAGGTTTAAGATTAATTTATCGATTTTATTAGCGAGATATTATTCCTTGATCTGTACAATATATGGTATCTTTGATGATTTTGGATGGTTTGTCTCATTTTGATTGCTTTATTCATCCTAAAATATGTTTGAGTTAGATGAGGTTCATATTAGAATATTGCATGCTTTAGAGTAATTTGCACATTTAGACTAAGCATTTTATTTATTCTGAATTTTGAAATAAAAATACCAAAAACATAAATTTAGGATGTCAGATTTTCATTTCATTAATTTAAATTGCATGTTTAATTATTTAACAATTTTAATTTCTAATTTTTATAAAGAAAAGAAGAAAAATTACAATTAGGGCATTCTTTGCACATCATTGCAAATTAGAATAAAATTGCACGTAGTTTAATTCTAGATAATATTTTCTAATTTATTATAATTTTAGATTTTTTTTAGGTAGATTGCATTAGGGATTTCTAAATTATGATGACATTCTAGTTTAAATTAGGATTTGGCCTAACCTAATTCCTAATATAAATTGGATTATATCACAATCTTGATAGACATTCTTTTTTTTTTTTTTGCAATTTTCTAATTTCGAATTTCGTGAAAAATACAAAAAAAAATCATCTTAGGATAAATTAATTCCATTCTTTAGGATAGATTGCATACTTATTAAGAAAACACAAAAAAATATTATGTGCATGTCATCTAGAATTAGGTTCATGAAATGCACGTTTTTTAGTGATTGTCTCTAGGTCCATTTAGTTAAAAATTGTCCGTCATTAGAATTAGGTCATTTCGTTATATTGCATTGCATATATATTAGATTTCATTAAACAAGAGAAAATTCTTTAAAAAATTGAGTGATTGTGTGTTAATAAAAAACCCTAGGGCTTTTGATTATGAATTAACTTGCAGATGCTTTCATTGCTATAGGTAAGTCCCATTATTTATTCATTACTTTCTTGGATGTTAAATTGGTGGTTTGCGCACCTGCATGATTACCTGACATATTAGGGAAATATATTTAAAATCATTCCAAACTACTTGCAAAAACATTTTTGAAAATATAAAAGAAATGGTACCGAAAGGGCATTAGAGAAGTCTAATATAATCAAGTCTCCGTACTCAAAGTCTCTGGTTCGTAGGAGTAAAATAATTCTCACATTATTTTATTTAGGTGTCTAATCGACTTACCATCATCACTAAGAGAGACTTCATAAAGATAGTCTATCTTAGAAGCATTGGAAACACGAAATTCTGACAAGGCTGAAGTAGAAGAAGAAGGAGCAAGAGAAATAGGTGCTTCGAGAATTTCTGGATCTGTCATGGTGTAGAAAGATCTTCTCAGCACTGGATTCACCTATCAAGCGCATGGAATGGATAATATCAAAAACGAAACCATAGCTCTAATACCATGCTTCCTCTTATGAATCCCTATTCAGCTTTTGCTAAACCTACTTCATCATTCTCACCTATCCGCTCCATTCGCCAACTTATTCACTAGACTCCAAAGCAAGTAAAGGAGTACGTCCAGTCTTCCAAATTCGACCAACATCCTATTCCTGCTACTGAAAAGGAGTACTTTGTTACTCTTCAGATCCCTCCAGAATTTCCCAGGCAATGGATTCAACAGGGATATTCTCATGTCCATTACGAAGCCGTTCGTCTTGCTCTCACCTTTCATGGTCGAAAAGGTTTGCCAGTTGTGGCCAGAATTGCTTTGTTGGATACCAGGTTTTTACAATACCAGCATGCTTGCATTGGCACTGTTCAAACCACTCTGAATGTCGGAACAGTTTTTGTGACTTTATATCCAAACTTCAACATCGCTCTATCGATCCACAGCTACTTTCTTTTTTAAAAGTTCAAGTCCAACTTACTGTAGCCCCTCAGACTGCTGAATCTGTAGCCGCGACTTTACATTACCAGATGGTTTACCGAGTGCAGAATCATGCCCTCGACCTCAACTTCAACAATGGTAATGAAGATGCGTTGTTCATCTCTATGCAGAATGACCAGGCGTCCTGCATCCATGTTCCTAGACAAATCCCGAAGGATACGTTGGCTAAGCTCTTTCCAGAGACTTGGATCACCAATTATGAAAAGCTACACCAGCATAATAAGCCTTTCCAGTCCACGGACTCAGAGTTTGTAAGGAAAAAAGATGGAACTGTTTCCATCAAATTTGGTAAAGAAAAGGAAGAAAGTCCTTCTATCTTCCAAACCCTCTTCATGATTGAACCATGTGTTCCAGAATCCATTTCTGAACCAGACCCTAAAAAGCATGTTCGACACTTCAATGGTGATGGACATCCTGTCTATTACTATAAAGACAAGTATGGTCATTGTTTTTGGGATCCTTTTTGTTAATGTTCCTACTGTCTAAACTCTCCAGACGAGGTAGATCCTCATGCAAGATCTCCACCTCGACGGAAAAAGCCAAAGGATAAGGTGTACCAAAGGTACTTGAACGGAGACCCCTCCGTTGATACTCTAGGTGAATGTGACAAATACCAGTTCATGGTCTCTTATGCACCACCTCCACCACCAGAGTTCAGAACTAAGTCCCAAACCCTACCAGATCCACCAAAATCACCTCCACCTTCTCCTCCTCAGAAAAAGCAAGCTCTTTCCCCATTTTACAAGCCAATTCTCAAATGGGCTAAGAAACATTCTTACCCGCTTGAAGTCCCAGCAGAAGCACCACCCATTTCTTCTATTGCCATGTTCCAAGATACTGACTTTCCTCCCCTTGTTAAGGAAAGTTCTAAACTCTCTTTTCCTGCTACGGAAGAGTTTATTGACCCACATGGCAGATATCGCCATGTTCCCAAAATTCCTACTCCCACTGATGTGGATGAACATGGAAGACAGAAGAAAACCCCTGCTGCTGAAACTGTTCTAAACTGGCAATCAGAGATTCTGTTGGCACAAAACAATGCCTTCAAGGCCATTGATTCCAAGATAGGAAATGTGCAACAAGATCTCCAAAGGTATGATGAGAGTACCAAGAAGATACTTTCTAAGTTCCAGAAAAGGCTTCATGCCTTGGAATCAGGACAACATCTTGGGTACCACTACCTTGAAAGTCCAAAGCCAGAAATAGAAAAACTCAAAAAGCAGATTCAACTTCTTGAAGAAGGAAGGTTCAGACCCTTCGATCCATTAGCACCTCCGGTCCGAACTGGGTATGTACCCCCAGTACCACAAACATCTATTTTTGCCAATATTCCAGAAGATACCTCCAGAAGAAAACCAGATATGGCAGAAATGCGAAATCGTCTCAAAGCCCTGCAAAAGGAAAAAGGGAAGGTAAAAAGTTCACCTACAAAAGCAACAAAATCAAGTTCAATTGTTATAAGAGAGAGGCCAGACCAGATGATGTTATCAAATCCATTAGAATCCTTTTTGAAGGATTTGGGTACTCAAGATCCTAGTACCCAACAGCCTGAGCCTGATCCTGTTATTCTAGAAAAGCAGATTTTACCCGCTGAACAAATTTCCTCTACTACATCAGACTCAGCATCCCTTTCCTCTTTCTCATCCTTTTCAGATCACACAGTTGATTCTCCCCCTATTATTCCACCAACTTCACAAATATTCATGGCTAACACTCCTCCAGACTATGAATATGAAATGGAGGTGGAATCAGACTATGCTGATCCAGAATTTGGACAGACAAGTAATCCCACCAGAAACGATTCTACCAGACATGTGTCTATGGCATCGAAACAATTCTTCTCTATTGACGACATTCCTTATCCGAAATGGCCAAAAAGACTTGAAGAATTTCATACTTGGTTGAGTACACAATCCATTACCAACCATGATATGAATGATGTCCTTTACAATTTTGTTACAAGGTTCACAGGAAGCCTTAAATTCTGGTGGCAATCACTCACAGAACAGGACCAGCTTACGTTTCTGTTATCTCCCAATTTCAGCCATGCCCTTACCTACTTATATCATGTTTTTGTGGGAACCCCCGGAGATCTCAAAGAACTAAAAAGAAGAGAATTCTTTGAAAGAAGATGCTGCTCCCTTCAGAAGAAGCATCTTGATAAGCATTATCGACTCATGCTTCAGCTCTTTTATCAAATTGGCGCAGATCCAAATTTAAAGCATGTCTTCCTCACTTCTATTCCCAAAGAGCTATCACAGATGGTTGAAAGATCTTTCTTCGGAAAACAGAGAAGGATACAAGACGTTCCCTTGGGAGAGATTCAGCAAGAAGCCCATTTATGTCTTGAAGACTTATGCTTAAAGCGCCGAATGGTCCGAACATACATCACAGATGACAAGCGTCTTGAATCAGCTTGTTCTCACCAAAAGTTAAAGATCAAATGCTCCAAACAAGATTGTGATGGTACTTGTGGCCAGTATTCCTGGAAGAAAAAGCACTATAAGAAGTATTCCATAAAGAAATCCAGACATGGCTCCAAGCATTTCCGGAAAAAGAAGAAATGGCGATACCTACGCAAAAGGAAGGATCGCACAAGCCATAAGAAATCAAGCCGTTGCTACATTTGCAACAAGAAATGACACTTTGCCAAAAATTGTCCTCAGGCGAAAAAAGGTCAGAATCATCTAATAGAGAATGAAACAGGTTTTTCACTAGAAAATGATGATATTGAATCCTTATTCTCTGCTGATGATGAACCAACTGAACAAACTCTTTGTGTTATTCCTTTTTACCCAACTTCCAGTGAAACTGAGTCTGACTCAGAATCTGAAGATATCTTTCACATATCTCCCACATCTTCAGAGCTAAATCCTGACATATTCTCAAGTCAAACTCACTGTCCTCATTTTCCGTTAAAATCCTCACTTCGAAGTTTGCCAAGCCTATCAATGTTATTGCTCTTATTGACAGAGCAAGTTGTTCCATTCTAGATACAAAAGTTCTACCTGAAGAATTCTGGACCCCTTACATCCGATACTTCAATTCCGCTTCGGAGATACTTTCTCTCCACGAGTGTCGAACCACACCGCCATCGTCCAGCTTTTTTCCTCGCATTTCTTAACCACAAAGATTTTTGGATCAAGCCTTCCCAATAAAGATTTGATAATTGGGTGGGATATCATAACTCAAATCTCTCAACTTCGAATCATTCCTGGAAAAGGTCTTAGATTTAAAGACCAATTCTCTGAATTTGTCAACATCCAGAGACTCTTTTCCATTGAGATGAGTTTATTGGATCCAATCATGCAAAAGTTGCTTGAATCTTGTTCGAATCCCATTCAGAATTTGCCCGTAAATGCTCTCATCCTTTATGGGAAAACCCGAGTTCTTTGTCCGCCTTCCCTTCAAAAAGAACGAAGATATAAATCCGACCAAGGCAAGTCATATGGGAATGAACCCAGAACACTTGGCTCTAGCTCAAAGGGAATGCTCGAATTATTACACAAGGCCTTATTGAAATTTCGGATTCTCAATGGGCTTGTGAAGCTTTTTATGTCAATAAACGTGCTGAACAAAACAGAGGAAAAATGAGATTGGTAATTAATTACCAGCCCCTTAACCTCTTTCTCCAAGATGACAAATTCCCTTTACCATCTAGAGATTCTCTCTTTGCTAAAGCCCACATTTATTTCAAATTCGACCTCAAAGCAGGATTTTGGCAATTGGGTATTCATCCCGAAGACAGATCCAAGACAGGATTCTCGTATTCGAACCAAAGCACTTCCAAAGTGGAAAGTTCTCCCTTTTGGTTTAAAGGTAGCACCATCCCTTTTCCAAAAAGCCATGTGTCGTATTTTCCAGCCAATTTTGGCAAGTGCGGCAATATACATCGACGATATTCTCGCTCTACACTCGATGAACGAGTCACCGCCAACTCCTTGAGAAATTTGCGGAAATTGTGAAGCAACATGGCATTATGCTTTCTCAGAGGAAAATGAATATTGCCCAGACAGAAATTGAATTTCTTGGTATGCACCTTAACAAAGGTACATACTATCCAGGGCCACATATTGCTCAAGAATTATTGAAGTTTCCTCAAGACAACTTCACAACAAAACAAGTTCAGCAATTTCTTGGGATAATTAATTATCTTAGGAATTTTGTCCCAAATATTGCAAAGCTTCTGATTCCTTTGTAATCCATGCTGAAAAAGAACTCCCCACCTTGGGGAAAAACTCAGACCAGGGCAGTTGCTGAACTTAAACAGATTATGCAAAATCTCCCACCATTGCAAATATCATCAACAGGTAAAAGAATTCTTCAAACTGACGCCAGTGATGAATACTGGGCAGCCATCCTGTTCGAAGAAATTGATGGTAAGAGACTCCTTTGTGCTCATAAAAGTGGAAAGTTTTCCCAGGCTGAAATGCATTACCATTCCACTTTCAAAGAAATCCTAGCAGTAAAAAATGGGATCAAAAAATTTGAGTTTCATCTCATTGGCCATCATTTTGTGGTAGAATTAGACATGGCATCTTTTCCTCGATGACCAAGTTTAAACGAAACAGATTCCAAACCCTCAGTTGCTTAGATGGGCTGAATGGTTTTCAAAATACTCTTTTGAAACCAAACACATTCCTAGAAAAAAGAATGTACTTGCTGACTTTTTGTCAAGACCCAAGGCACCAGCTGAAATCAACATGTACATAAAGAGACCGCTTTCCATATGCTCAATCATGGTGTCAAATACAAGATTGAGAAAATCAAGGACTTGCCAAGCTGGAAATTTCCCCAGGAGATTATTCAAAGCAAATCCGTAACGACAGTCTTATCGAGAACCCGGAGAACCTCATGTGGCAAAGTCACACGACCTATTCGATTCAATGGAGGTTCGATTCTTTATCCTTTCGGGCTAAATTTGAATTATCCTTTCATTCATCCTCTTATCTGGAAAGAAGATGATTTCCCTCATTAGCTCAAAACGCTGTTATGGTACTTAACCAATAAGTACTTAATAGCCATTGAAATCCCCACCAGAAGATTCATTGCAAATCTCACAAGGATATTCATGCTCGGAAGAAATGTCGAAAATGAATGTGATAAGAATCTTTTAGACTTTCTAAATTTGTTCCATCATCCTACATGTTGGAAATAAGACTTAGAAAGAGAACTAAGAACCATGATACCAAACCCTGAAGTTCACACCGTCCTGTTTTTCCGACGCCCATGGACTTTTTGCAGAAATAATGGTACTATTCTTGATAAACCACTCGAAATAGGAACCACATCCTATAAACCTCACTTGAACAGCCGAGAAGCTCGGATTCACAAATCTTATCCGAGATCCGTTAGATTTTGTGAAAACGAGTATCGCGAACCCGCAGAATCCTATGCCAAGAAAACAAAACCATTCCTGAAGACATATGGAATAATGTACCTACTACGTGGGATCATTATGACCTAGCACCAGAAGCCAAGGAAGCACTCAACCAGTACAAACAAGCTACATCGTCCCAGGAGCATGAAATGACAAGTGAAGATGACATTGTCCAGTCTACTCAAGACCCCTATGCACGCTTTGGAGGACCTCTGTCCCAGGATCCTTACGAACAGGGACCTTCGTCCTCATTCCAGAACATGGACACATCGTATTATGCGCAAACCTCAAATTGGCCTCAGCCAAGCATTCCAGCTCCCACTGATGATGAAAACACAAATTGGGCAGAAGAAGAAGCATCACATTGGGCTCATGTACAAGCATCCTCATCAGGGAGATTGAATCAAATCCTTTCACCTGAAGATCTTGAAGCTCTTCAGCAAAAATATGAGGCTCATCTCCTAGAAAACAGCTCAGATGACTCAGACTCTGTCTGTAGCTACAATGCCCGCGACGGACGAGACCGTTGAGTCCGTACAATTTCACCGTAGCGAGTCACTATTCACTTTTACCGTAGCACTAGGCTAGGAATGTACCGTTCACGCACGATTCTTATCGTTCATATTGTGCTAATAATTCCCTCCCGGAAATTTCCGGTGCCCCTGTTTGTTCCTGGACCCATTAGCTTGGTCCTTGTTTGTTGCTTTGTGACCTCTTTTTGCCTATATAAGGCAAAGAGAGTGTATTGTGTTGGGGAGAGTCCCTTGAAGTAAAGTGTGTGCTTTGTGAAAATACCTCTCCATGGCTTTCTAAATCCCTCTTCTTCTCTAGCCTGGTATGATCCTTCGAGAAATGCAGCTTGGGTAGGTTAGAAACATTTCCATCTGGTATTTTTTGGGTGTCTCTAGGCTCGAACTAAAGGGCTGAGTAGTTTTCTCGCTAAAAGGCTGTCCCCGAAGGGCTTGAACGGGAGTTGTTCGCCCAATGTGGGATGCATACTTGCAGGAAATTTACTCTCCTTCCCTGGTTCGAAGTCTAGGTCCATTCATCTAAATAAAATCCATTTGCATGTTAAAAAATTTGAATCTAAGTCACAAATTAGTATGGACTTGGGAGAGCCCGAGCTAAGTTTAGACTTGGTAATCCATTAGCCAAACTTTAGATGATTCATCCGAAAATTTGGTCGTGACAATATATATAAAAGGAAAATACCAATTAACATTTCATTTTTTTTAACTGAGACCAAATTACATCCTCAAATTTCATGTTAGGTAGTTCATTGCATCTCATATCAGGTGATATCTTATGGTTATTTACAAAAAATGTCATTCTTCTTCCCAAATTGGCTCAACCCTTTGAAAATAAACCCCCACTAGTGAATGCAAACCCTAGCCACCCTAACCTCATTTCCACCACGCTTTACTACTGCCCACTGCCTCCATCCGATGCCATGGCTACCCTACGCCATGCTCCGCGTCGCCTCATCTCTCTCTCTCTCTCTCTCTCTCTCTCTCTCTCTCTTCTTTGTCTCCCTATGTTGGTGTAGGGGCTTTTGGGGTTTTGCATTTCGGGGCTAAGGTTTGTTGCATCTCAAAGTTGAGGTTTTCCTGGTGTTTTCCAACGTAATTTGATGATTTTTCCTCGCAAATCTCGTTCTAGGATGGAGAATGGTACTTAAAAAAATGGAGAATGCCAACCGAAAATCGAGCAAAAAGTGACAAGGTTAAAGTGATACTTTCCCATATATATCATCTACAACACTCAAAAAGAGATAGCTGGCTAACCATACGTCGGTTTGACTCCCCATCAACTCCCACATCATCTTTGTCATTATGACCTTAAAACTAGACGAATTATTAACTTTGGGCAATTGGTTTTCCTTTTATTTTATTTTTTTTAAGGTTATGTCCATCATCAGTCTATATGTCACGACTCAAAATAAAGCGGGAAAAGGCTTCAAGTACTGATTAATTTGACCATTGCATTAGTACAGTAGGACTCACCTTCAACTAATGATCACGACATTTCAAATAAAACAGAATAAAATTTAAGATGAGAGTCTCGATGAGTAAACATCAGTCGCCTTCACCAATACAATTATATGTAACCGTATTACAAAACAGCTTGTAGATAATAAAGTACTGTGACATCCTGAATTTTTGCCCACTTATTTAGCGAAAATTTAAGTAAAGGTTAAGGTCGGCGATGGTCAAGGTGGAAATACAAATTTCTCAAGATGCCTTTGAAAATCTATCCGACCTATTTGAGTCCAAGAATATTGGGAAAATTCATTAGACAATTATATATTCTTGTGTTAAATTGGAATTTTGTGGCCATTTTAATTATTGTGGCCATAATACCCTAAAGTATACCTTATATCATATCATGAATGATTAAATTATGATATAAGTCACTATTAAGCCTTAATCACCCTTGGCCGGCCCCCTCAATTTCCAAATGCCCAATTTACCCTTACTTATTATGCATGAGAAGTAATCATGGGTAGTGATAAGGCCAATAGATTTTCATGCACCGTGAGTATTGAGCAAGCTAGAATAAATATTCTCTCTTAAAGCATGGCCGAACTACTCTCTACCTTCTTCATTTTCTCACTTTTGGCACAAGAGACCTCTCCAATTTTCTCTTCCTCTCTTCCTTTCTCTCTCGGCCGCACCATCACCGAACCCTCTCCTCTTCATTTCCTCTATTTTCCTCGCCATTTCTTGCTTGAATCCTCCCCAAAAGTGAAGTTCAATATCAAGGCAAGGAGATGAGACTCATTCCTAAGTCCTTTGATCTCTCATTCTCTTGGTTTTGCCTAGATTAAGCCATGGTGGATGTTGATGTGTTGCATGTGCTATTTTGTTGTTTTTCTTCATGTTTTGAGCAAGGAAGCGGATGATCCGCCAATGAACGACTCTAGTTGAGGCATGAAAGAGAGGCTTGAGTCCTTTTTAAGTGATACACATCAATTTTCTAGTGGTTTTTTATCTTGCATATGGGTGATATAGCCACAGATGGCCTTGACAGTGAGTTATGTGCTACATTTGTGCTTTGCATGCGTTACCAATGGCTTGTGGATATGAGATGAAGTTGAAATGATGTATTGCATGGCTGTTCTAGCTTATGGCTTGGTGCTTTGATGTGTGGAAGTTGTGAGATTACAATAGGACTTGAATTCGTGTACTTGGTTCAAGCCCAGAAAATTCTTGCATGTTGTACCCTGCTATTTGTCCATTTTTGCTGCTACTTTTCCATGCCAGATCTCGAGAAACTTCATCTTCAAAATTGCTTCTAATATTTTGAAGTAGAACACAATTCAATTTCAGGTTTTTCTGTGTCAATTTGGGTGGCCAAATGGTCATGTTGTAGAAAATTTCTTCACATATACAACTAATCAATCATGAAGAATCGTGGATCCATATATGATTGTAAAACACAGAGATCAATAAATACAGTGGAATTAAAGCATACCTGTTTGAACATTGCTTCACTTGTAGAAAAGTATATCACTCTGATAATCAAGGATCTATTGGAATGCCAGATCTTCCTCTCTATGACCTTTTTTGATATAGCAGCTTTCAATGGGATTAAAGCAACTAATAGGTATAACCTACCCTTTTATAGGTTAGAGAGGAGACCTAACAAACCCTAATTAACAGCGTGTCAACTAGGCCCTTCTCATTACGGGCTTCAGTCAAACACAATTGCCTACACTTTGCTACTCAACTAGGCCCGTTATCAATGGATGCCAATACCTAATTCAATCATATCACTTTAGGGTTCAACAAATATTGGAATATCTATTAACTCGATTATTTAAAATAGAAAATCAATTAATTAATGTAAGCCCATATTATAGGAAATTTCAAACATTCTCTCACTTTGGCTATATATTAATTAACTTATTTTATTTAAAAAGATTTTATATTTGAAAACGACACTATCGAGTTAATAACTGAAAATTTTGTTTTATGTGGCCACAACTTTTAAAAAATAATATTTCAATAATGGCATCTCAATACCAATCAAATCCTATATAACCTTAGTATAGGACTATGGAAATCAATGTGTTAAAAAAATGCCACAACACAAGACCTTCCATAATCACATATAATAAGTATTATATTTTCATGGATCATGGGCCTAGTAGTGTAGTAAGAAATAGTACCAACATGTGATCAAAATATACACTGTTTCTTATCGATCCTCAATGCAATTTCTCAACGACATGAAACTGCATTAACGTAATTTTTGAACAATATGAAATTGCACAACTATGTCACAATCCAACATAAGATCTCATAATCAGTGACATCCAATCATCTTTAAACTAAAATTTGTTTAAAGATACCGTTTTATACTTCAATTTCTCAATCAATAGGAGAATTGATAACAATAGAATCAATAACAACAATCATTGAAAATAAATACTTTAATAGACATCATAATAGCATTATCAGTCTGCATATAGCTATAACATCCAGAAATACAAATTATATAACTCCCACTAACAAAAGAAATCAAAAGAATCTAAGACACCCATATTCTTTACATGTTCTTTAAACAAAATGGGTCATAAGCATTTTTATTAGAGGATCAGCCAATATGAACTCAGTTCTAATATTGTCAATCACAATGTCTCCCTTTTTAACCAAGTCCTTAACAGTATAATATTTTATCAAGTTAATATTTCAATCGTGACATTATTGTTGTTTACAACAAAGGTAACTATTTGTCACACATAACGCAATAAGATGAATTATGGGCAATAAATATTTCAACAAAAATAATTAGTACATTATAAACTACCCTTTGGGCAGAGTGTATAATGCACCATTATTTTTCACAGCATGAAGTTTATAAAATAACAATAAGGAGAATTACATATAATTGTCAAGGATCCATCCCCTTTGGGCAGACAAATCCTTTAAACCATACATCTCCATAATATCAATATAGAGACGATAAAGGAGAATTACATATAATATTCAAGGATCAATCCCCTTTTGGCAGACAAATCCTTTAAATTATATATCTTCATTATCTCAACATGGAGGGGAATTACACATAACTCTAAAAAATTTATCTCCTTTAGGCAGATGAATCTTTTGAGTCACACATCCCCATCATTTATCTCTAATATATCAATATAGAGGGGAATTACATATAACTTTCAAAAATTTATCCCTTTTAGGCAGATAAATCTTTTTGAGTCATACATCCCCATCTTTTAATTTTGAAATTTATCTTCATGCAATTTTCAAATTAATATACACAATAACCCCTTTGGGCAAGTAATTGTATATACTAATTTTTATCAATAAAAAAACTTCAACAATTTACAAACTTTAACAATTTGTAAGTAATGTTCCATCCAATCAATGCCTAAAAAATCATCAAACAATATGAAACATTTTATAACATGTGCTTCCAAAGATCATATTGCACTTTTCAAATAACAATTTTTGCCATAATTTTTTTAAATTATTATTTTAATATTTTGGACTCAAGGCAAATCAAGAATGGATAAGAATGGTTACTAGAATTAAAGGGAGCCAAAAATTTCGTAGCTATCAAGTAATCATTACATCAAAAAGTCATGAGGACAATTTTTATCTCACACTTTCTCACTATCAATCCTTGGTTGGCATGTTTAAATTTGGCATCTTTTAAATTTGGGAAATTTCGTAGTCATGCAATAACTCAATCTCCACCTATTTGACACAATGATATCATCTGAATTTAGAAGTATCCTTCATACATGTGAGCATGAAACCCACAAGAGATCAAGCAGAATCTCTGTAAAGAGAACTTCCAAACCTCAATCCTATTAAGCCAGTCCACTCCGATGACTCGTGGTAAAATCACACAAGAAGATATGAAGGGTCCGTTTGGTTCACCAAAATTTTCAATAATGTTGAATAATTCGTATTTTGATGCTATAGTCTTCCATTAGTCATCGGTCCAAATTTGAAAAAAATACTGTAACCACGAACAAAGCCAACATTCAAATTTTCTATGGTCCTTTTACTCTTCTACATCATAAAAATTCTCTAAAAGTGTTATGAGATTCACCAACACTATTAATCAAACCACATCTCCTTTTTTTTCTCTTTTTTCTTTTCTTTTTTAGTGTAAATCACTTCTCTACTTAATTGTACCCATCAAGTTAAAAGGGAGACAAAACTTCAAAATTCCTGACATTATTATCATAAGGATAGCATCTATCTGAAAACCTAAAAATTTCATAAGCCTCCAACTGACAATTCACAGCTTATCCTGTGAGATTATGGGCTCGCGGACAAGCAGAAAAAAAAAAAAAAAAAAAAAAAAAAAGGTCAAAACTAGCATGTCGCAATCCAGCGACATGACAAAAAACAAGCTCATCTCTCAAAGATGCTAAAGAGCTCCCAAAGATCAAACCGTTTCGATACCATGTTATCAATTTCCGAAGCACTCCACATTCAAAAAAACCCTAAGATCAAACCTTTTAGAAAGGAAATTCTCGAAAACTAAAGCGTACATACAATCAGCACGACTCATGTCACCAAATCCAAAACTACCTCTTCTATTCCATAGGAAACAAAACGAGAAAATTTCAATCAACCACACCATCGATTAGTGAGAAACACTTGCTCTTGAGTAGAACCTTTCAGATTTAAGCATCAAGGCTGCTACTTCATCCTTGTGACCCATTCTATTCTTCAAGCATTAAATTTACCTAGCAAGCGCTATCATACTACAAAATCTCTATTTCTAATGACTAATTTTGCAGCAGTAATATTTAGCTTTCTTTGATGTCACTTTTAGTGTTTATGAAGACTAAATTATGTCGGCAATTTTCATAACAAATGCTTCTTTATTTCAAAACAGTGGAGCAACGAGCAAACCCCTAACTTTATGGGGACAACTAGAGAGTCGCCATTGTCAGTGATTGCTTGATGCTCTCCTCTTTTAAAGCCAACCTCTTCATTACCTCCATTAATGCCTTCTCATGTAAAAGGTTCATTCATGTGCTTCTCATCATGCACCATCTACAATTTTCCCCTTTTGAACTTGGGGTTTCCACAAAGCACTACACAATAGACTATGGACTTTTCTTCCTCTGCTAAAACCTTCAGCTTTCACATCTCGTCTAGCCTAATCCTAAATTTTTGATAAATAACATCCTCTTATTTGTATCTATATGCATTTGGATCTCGATTCACAAATCTCTTGGTTTCATTGTATCGCCTTCAATGGCATTTTAAACCTTAGTCAATAAAACACCCATGCATCGCAGGAGCCGTGCGAGCAATTTGCAAAAAGATTAGAATTTGCAAGTTTGGAATTTGCTGGTCATGCCACATTACTCAGCAAATCAACTATGAACCCAACAAATCCAGACAGACAACTTAACATAAAAACCACTAGTACAAGCAAAAACCATAGTTTGATCTTTTGCTCACCCCACAATCAACATATTTATGGCGAAATCACAATGAAGCCTTAAAGCAGTGGTTTCATTTAGAATTTAGCAACAAGATGCACACACTGCACACGAAAAGCAAAAACCGACTATTTCCATCTTTAAATTTTGATATCCTGACAACTTGAGAAATCTTAGCCATTGGTTCTCTTTTCCAGACTAAAGGGAGCACCATAGCCCAAAGCTTCAGCGACTCACTAACTACTTAATATAGAAATAACCAGAATCAACGAAAATAGGCCACAAATTCTCAACTCTATAACAGCAAAAACCTCGAAAAGCACCCCATAAGCGTCACCCATTGCGTATGTGGATCAATTGACACGTAATCTCGGTCCACCGAGTAAAACGGCAAAGCGGCAATCAAGGAAAAGGAAAGAGGTGCAAGAACCTAATGCGAACGCATAGAAACCCGTACGCACAATCGAACCAAAGCGCGAGGCGGGAGGAAGAGAAGGCAGAAACCCTAACCACTCGTCTAGAGGGGAATAAACAATCAATAATCTCTAAACTAACCGTTGCTACCGTCGAATAAAAATCGAAGGTGACACTAGAATCTAACTTAAAATTCCAAAACTTTTTCTATGTATAAACTCTAAAATTTCAAATTTAAAATTCTCTCTCAATTCTCAACGAAATTATGCCAATTATATATAGTTGGAAAGATCTTGACATGCAGAACAAAAGCCCTATGGTTTCAAGATCAATCAAGTAAAAAATCTACACGAAAAAATAATGCCCATATTCGGCTCAAAGCGGAAGATTTCAAATTTTTCCATAAAAAAAAATGTTGGGTTCTACAATCATATAAGATCGGCTCTGATACCACATGTAGAAAATTTATTCACATATACAACTAATCAATCATAAAAAAATCATGGATCCATATATGATTGTAAAACACCGAGATCAATAAATACAGTGGAATTAAAGCGTACCTGTTTGAGCCATTGCTTCACTTGCAGAAAAGTAGATCACTCTGATAATCAAGAATCTATCGGAATGCCAGACCTTCCTCTCTATGACCTTTTTCGATATAGCAGCTTTCAATGGGATTAAAGCAATTGATAGGTATAACCTACCCATTTATAGGCTAGAGAGGGAACCTAGCAAATCCTAATTAACAGCGTGTCAACCGGGCCCTTCCCATTATGGGCTTCAGTCAAATACAATTGCCTACACTTTGCTGCTCAACTAGGCCCGTTATCAATGGATGCCAATACCCAATTCAATCATATCACTTTAGGGTTCAACAAATATTGGAATATTCATTAACCCGATTATTTAAAATAGAAAATCAATTAATTAATATAAGCCCATATTATAGGAAATTTCCAACACATGTCTCTCTTCAGTTTTTCACCGTCCAGTACTGTTGCAAGTATGATTTGCACTAATTTTCGATTTTCTACGGATTTTCCAAGTTAAAATATTGATGAGCTTTCTTCACAAACGTTGTTCAAAACTCTTTTGGCTACAACATATAAAAATTTGGGAATTTTTTAAGGTGGTTTGAGTTATGTGGAAACTGATTTCCGAGGCGTTACCAAATCTGTTTTGAGGATCTGTTTTACTCAAAATTCAGGCAAATAAATGACAAGTTTGCATGTCGATTCTACCTAGTGTAATCATAAAAAATATTTTTCACGGTCTTTTCTGTAACATATCCAAAATTTGGAATTTTTGGAAATGGTTTACTATTTTAATCAAAGTAATTTCTAAAATTGGGCAATACTGTTCTATTCTGACCAGTTTTCAAAATGAGGCATCTGTGAAGGGAAAACGTGAGATTCTGGAAGTGATGTCTTATGGAGAGTCAACCAGCACACCCTGACCTTTCCAACAAGATATTAGTCACTGTGATGTGATGTCATTTAATGATGATTTCAAATTATTAATTATAGTAGCAAAATTTGTAGTTACTGGCTGTCACATCATGTGCATGCTATGTATGATGATGGATGAGAATGAGGCTACGAATGACAACCCATGGCATATGTGAATGGGATACCTGGGGGGTAATAGGGTTCCCCGGTACTTGAGGCCTGTGAGACAATATTCTCCGATGGTGGTCTGGAATAGATGTCGGGAGGTTTTCCTAGGATGCTGTGTATTCCCTTGATGCCCTGGAGTGGGATGTGTGGAGGGTAAATGGGTTCCTTCAGATGCTTGGGGGATAATAGGAGTCCCCAAATGTCCTCGCAATGTCGAAATGGGTGCGAGATGCCTGGGGATAACAAGGGTCCCTAGAAGTCCAGCAGAGTGGTTAGGTTAGAAGTGACCCGGACGGTACCAACTTGCCATCGGTTGAAACCATGAGATAGGAGTGGACCAAATGATGTGACACGTGTGAAATGGAACATGTGCTGGGTTCGATTGCATTTTGTGTGCTGCACATGCTTGCAAGTACATTAAGGGTACCGTGTCACTTGCACTATATGTTCATTGTAAGTGAGTCCTAGGAATCAAGAGTGCGTTAGATCGTTTGATTTATGAATTTGTCTTATCTTTTGCTAAGCTATGGCTTACTCCTGTTGTATTACAATTTTTCAAATAGTTAGGAAATGAACGACCCCCATTAGCATGTTATGGACAGCTATTCTATTTTGACTGTACTTCAAAGGATGTTACTTTTCTAGGGTTTAAACGAGTGTTTGTACGTTAGAACTTTACAGTTTGGATAGACATAGGGCGTATTCAGATGATCTCAATGCATTTTGTCGCCTGGTTCATTCGAGAAGGAGATGAACCGAAGGGACCTCTCCGTTTTTTCGACGACAGCGACAGCAGCAGCATAGACGACAACGATAGCAGCAGCAGTGGACCTTCGGAGTATAGTGACCCCAATGAAGAATGGGATAGTGATGGTTCTTCATATGCTGCGAGCAGTGGCCATTCGGGGTGCTTCCTGATCTTGATGGCTTTTTTGGTTACATTAGCTCATCCGTAATCATTTATGTTCACATCGATACAGACACTGTATTCGTGCTCGAGTCTTGAACATGATTACTGAAAATATCAAGTCGAACATGCTTTTAGGCAAACTATAAGTCAATACTTGCACAGCATAACTAATTAGATTGGAAGAAGGTCGATGATTTTTGTGTGTCGGGAGAGTATGTACTTTCGGGTGGAAGACTGTTTTTTTCACTTGGCTAAAAATAACTCAAATCTTCTTCTGCTACATTTGTCCCTACTATCGATTTTAAGGAAGGATGCGGATGTGAGATTTCCAGTAATGTCGGGCGCACTCAATCTTCCTGCAAATTACTACGAAACGGAAAACCAGATGGAGGACTTGAAGTCGAAAAGGGAAAAACTGCCGGAAGATTTGCGACGATAGCGACAAACGAAAGCTAAGTTGGATTTTGAGAGAAAGAATGAAGAATTTGTCGTGCTTCTTGGTCAAAGCTCTTCTTATATGACCCAAGTAATCATTGCCATCTTCAACTGGAATTGCACCAAATGATCGTGTGTGTGTGTGCGTGTGTGTGTAGATTTAGTGTATCTCCAAGCATTTTTAACCCATTTTTTCGAGAGTCTCTTCATTTTTGGAGACGATAGAATATAGTTAATGATGCCTTTCCTCTATGCAGATTGACAACTCGATGAGGCTGGAGTGGCTCTTGCTGTTCACTAAGAACTCCTTCGCTAACATCCCGGCCAAGTCCTGTAAGAGTTTTCCTAATGTGAGCTAAATTAATTGATATTATGATTTATCGTTTTACAGGATTAGTCTAATAAAGTAAGAGATAAAGTTTCTTAATAGTCGAATAGGGTCTTGGCTTGTGTGAGCCAAGTTAGGCCTGGCCTATGATGAGATGGCCTGGCCAAAACTCTATAAATAAGTTAAAGTCCCTCCTTTAACCCTCAATTTTGTCATTTTTCAAACACACATAGACCCATATACCTCACCTAAGGAAGTTTGTGAGAGGACAATCTCATTGAGTCAGGGTCCCAAGGGCAATAGAGAAGAAGATCTTCAACATCAAAGGATCGAATTGTCATTGTTGTGCATCAAGAACCATGGATTCCAAATCAGGTATACAAATATCTTTCTTTTCCTTCAATATGTTTGAGTTTCTAGATATGTCAATATTGGGAAGCTGTTTGGATGGCCAACATGTGGTATCAAAGCTTACATACTCTAGAACTCGAACTGTTGCATTGCCCGTTTTTAGAAATTTTATCCATTGGAACTTGATTTTCATTATATATTCGGATTCTTCTTGGTGATCCAAGCATTTCAGTGGGTGCCGCGCCTCTAAAAAAGGCCAAATGCACCGCCCTTGAATATCTTGGATTTGACAAGGCTTTGGACTATTTTGCCCGCATTCGTGATTTTTTTGTTCTGGTAAAAGTGAATTTTGATCACATATTTGGACTCATTTCGTCGAGATGAAGAATTTAGTGGGTGGCACGCAGACACCGCCTCACGCACCTACATGCACCAAGGAGGCACTAGGAGCCGGCATCAGGCATTCATACGTGCAGCGCATGAACTACCTTAGGTGTTGATGACGTCATCCATGATGTCATTCGTGAACACGTGTCATCAACATTGGACGTGTGTCGCTAATGACATCATGATGACATCACGTGTCACAGCCTTACCTATACTTAACACATGGCATGTGACATCATTAATGACGTCACCTGACTAACCCATGTTGATTGGGTTGACCCAATTCGTTGACCCCGTGACCCGACCCGAGTTGATTGGTTGACCAAACTAACTTAACCAGTCAACCAGTCAGACCAATCAGTATTTGTGGAACTAACTTTTAGATCGGCTCATGCGCGCCAGCACATGCACTTTACGCGCCGCGCACTACAATGGCGCATGAGGGCTAGTGCGAGCTTCGTTCGATGCATGCTTGATATTGGCGTACTCGTATGGAAATTTTCTACACCGTGATGTATTTATTTTACATGTTTGATACTTTTAAGGATGTGAAAATACATATGGAATCCTAAATACGTGTATTTAGGAGTATATTTAACGTATTTCTCGTGTATTTTTCGGTTTTGGAAATACAATTACAAGCTCACGTGTATGTTATCACATAAAGAATGTATAGAGAATTGATTCATTAATGACATATATAAGGTTCAACATATATCAATGAATTGAGCAATGTAATTGGCATAACATGTGATTTTAGTGACAAATTACCTTGTCATCAAGTCTAAAATCACATATATATAGTAATATAAGACATAAAGTTTATATCCTCAATACTAAAGAGTTTCAATGATTCAATTGAGTTGTGACCACCAAAGTAGTACACTTAATTGGATTTGAGAAATATCAGTATCATATTGTGATAGGACGTCTCATCTTCTAATGCGTGATTGTACTCCCAAATGATGTGATTGTATATTAGTTCATGAAATGATACATATACAGCATATGGTTGAGGAGTGACTAATCCCAGTGGTTCAGACACCCAAAAGTGGTGAATTCACAAAAGATTGGAATATATTCTCATGGCTACTATCATGTAGAGAGTATACAATTGTATGTCGTATATTCTACTCTCAGAATGTTTATATGATGATATATGTAGCTCTCAAGATGGTATTTATACGGTTTTTTAAGTTATACAGTACTCACATGATGCTAATTATATGCATTACTTGTCAAATCAATCACATTCCCTGTAAATAGTAACTCTATTGCGATTGAGGTTCTAACTAGTTCAAACTTTAAAAAGTGGAAAGAAGATTTTCTGTTTGGGATGGAGTTGACGGATGTTTATATTGCTCTTACTGAGGATAAGCAGCAAATGTAACTGACACCAGTACAGAAGCCCAAAAAGCACGCTTTGCTGCTTGGGAAAAGAGCAATAGCATTCGCTTGCTCATTATGAAACGATCCATTCAAGAAGATTTAATGAGTGGCTTACCGGCTGACTATACTACTAAACAAATTATGGAAGCCTTGGGGGCCAAGTAACGTATCTCGCCCAATGCTGAGATTGGTATACTTATGCAATCACTCTTCAATATGATGTACGATGGCTCAGGTAGGGTTAGAGATTATGTGTTTAAGATGATAGACCTACAGATAAAACTCCAAGCTCTTCAAGTTGATATTCATGATACTTGCATTATGCATCAAGCATTAAATACCCATTCTCCTGATTTTGGAATTATCCAGGCCAATTATAGCTCATAAAATGAGACTTGATCAATTAATGACTTAATAGTTAGAGTGGTGGCAGAGGAAGAGAAACTAAAGAAAGAAAGAGGACATCTCACTTATATGTCTCCAGTTCTACCAATAGGAAGGATAAAGGGATTGTACATCATAATTATAAAGAAATTCCTAAAGCGTAGGCCCTTCTAACAATATAGCTCCTAAGAAACGAAATCTTGAAGCTACTGGTCCTTCCAACAATTTGGGTCCATGAAAAGCACCCTTTAAGAGGAAGGGTGTCATTTGCTACTTTTGTAGGAATAGATGACACTTAAAGAAACATGGCGATTAATATCAAACTTAGTTGTCTAAGAGTGACTCTAAAGGTAATGATTCTTTGGCATTTATCTGTGAATCCAACCAATTTGAAGCCTATTTCCAATTCTTGGTGGTTAGATAGTGGTACAACTAATCATGTTACATTTACCATATAGGAATTCATAAATAGAATGACGCCAAATCAGAATGAATCAAAGCTCACCATGGGAAACAACGATAAAATCGATGTTGAGTTCATGGAAAATGTCATTTTGATTTTAGATTCTAATTTCAATCTAACATTAAAAAATACTTTTTATGAACCTTTTTTTAGACGAAACTTAGTTTCTGTATCATGTTTGGATATGTGTGGCTACTCTTTTAAAATGAAGAACAATGTTATATCTATGCTATTTAACTTGAATAAGGTTGGATACTGCAATATATTTAATGGATTGTACAAATTGTGTTTATCTCCTAATGATATATATGTTACTAATACAATTGGAAATGTTGCTCCCAATAAACCTCTATCTAAGGAATAGTCTTATACATTGTGGTATAAACATCTTGATCGCATCTCTAAAGAAAGAGTGGAAAGGCTGGTAAAGACACATATCCTGCTTACTCTCAAAAGTGACCTAGAGACTTACATAAACTGTTGTAAAGAAAAGATGACTATGATAAAGAAGAAAACCGTAGTTCGAAATTTTGACATATTTGAGATCATTCACACTAATATTAGTGAACCCTATGTCCCAACCTTGTGTAGAAATTTTTATTTCATCATATCTATTGATGACTACTCCCGATGTGGTTATTTGTACTTGATTAAGGAAAAGTCTAAGTCTCTTGACAAGTTCAAAATTTTTTGGTCTGAAGTCAAGAAGCAATCAGGAAAGATAATGAAGATTGTCAAATCCGATCGAGGTGGAGAATATTTTAGTAGGCATGGCAATGCTCGGCAGATTAAAGGATTACTTGCCAAATACTTGAAGGATTTTAAGATAGTGGCTCAGTTCACTATGCTTGGGAGTCCCAAACAAAATGGTGTGTCCGAAAAGTGCAATCATACTCTTATGGATATGATGAGGTGTATGATGAGTAGGACCAATTTACCTGGCTTCTTATGGGGCAAGGCTTTAAAAACAACCCTTTATTTACTAAATCATGTTCTTACCAAGGCTGTTCCATTGACGCCTTTTGAGTTATAGACTGAACACAAACCGAGTTTGAACAATCTCAAGATTTAGGGATATCCTGCAAAAGTGAGGTTATACAATCCAACAATATTAGGTAAGTTGGACTCTAAAACCACTCAGTGCTACGTTGTGTTTTACTCACATTACTCGAAAGAATATTGATTTTATATCCCAATGAAGGCACAAAAATTGTGGAATCACAAACGAAGAAATTTCTAGAATTTGATTTAGTTGAAGAGCGTAGCTGCTCACAATTATTGAGGATAACAATATGACAAGTGCTACTATGTCTTTTCCCTTACCTGTGTAGATGATCATGGAGCCTACTATATCACAGACTGAACTCGTTGAGACTCAAGATCCTCTTGTTAAGACAACCCCTGATGAATTTCTTCGAGCGCCTCAGATTCAGAATGAGGTTGCAGTAGCTCCACTTAAAAGATTACAAGGAAAGGCGTTCAGCTATACCACCGGACTATAGAGTCTATTTGGAAGAGCATGACTATGATATTGACTGCGTTGTAGACCCAATGACTTTTATAGACACTATTTCCTACCTTTAATCAAATTTGTGGTTGGATGTGATGAAAGATAAGATGCAATCTATAAAACATAATGGTGTTTGAGAGCTTGTTAAATTGCCGGAAGTTTGCAAACCCTTAGGTTGAAAATGGGTTAATAAGAATCAAATGAATTCTAAAGGAAAGGTTAAGAAAATTAAAGCTAAACTAGTGGCCAAGGACTTCACTCAAAGAGAATGAATAGACTATGAAGCAACTGTTTCTCCAGTCTCTTCTAAAAATTCTTTTAAAGTGATCATAGCATTAGCAGCTCATTTTGATATAAAGTTACGCTAGATGGATGTTAAAACTACTTTTGTAAATGGAGACTTTGGTGAGGAAGTTTATACGGTGCAACCCAAAAGTTTTGCAACAGATGATTCAGGTAAGCTTGTATATAAATTAAATAATGTTACTTATGGTCTCAAACAATCTTCTAGATAAGAGTACTTGAAGTTTCACAATGTCATCACTTCTTTCTGTTTTGTTGAAAACAAAGTAAATCAATGCATATATTGCAAGGTCAGCAAAAGAAAATTTATTTTTCTCATACTTTATGTAGATGACATTTTGCTTGCAGGTAGTGACACTAGATTACTGCATGAGACGAAGCAAATGCTGTTGAAGAATTTTGACATGAAATATCTTGGTAAGGCGTCTTTCATTCTTGGCATAGAGATTCATAGGGATCATTCTCGCCGTGTGTTAGATTTATCTCAGAAGGAATATGTTGATCGTATTTTGGAAAAATTCAACATGCAGCATTGCACGCCAGGAACTATTCATGTCATTAAGGGTGATAAATTGAATCTCTCATAATGTCCTCAATCAAATTTTGAAAAAACCCAAATGAATGATATACCTTACGCTTGTGCACTTGGAAGTATCATGTATGCTCAAGTTTGCACCAGACCAAATATCGTTTTTGTAACAATACTTCGATGTAGATATTAGTCAAATCCAGAAAATGATCACTGGGTTGTTGCCAATAAAATTTTGAGGTACTTAAAAAGGACAAAAGACTATATGTTGATTTACATATATGTTCCTAATATGCATCTAGTAGCATATCCAAATGCAAGTTAACTGTTAGGATAATAGGGAGTCGACAACAGGATATATCTTTATGTTAGCAAGAGATGCTATCATCCTCTATCATACAAGCGGAGTTTATGGCATATTTTTCAACCTCTACTCAAGCTATTTGGCTCTAGAATCTCATTAGGGAATTGATTGTATTTGACCTTATGGATAGACCCATACAATTATACTGTGACAACAACTCTGTGGTGTTGTTTGTCAACAACAACAGAAGTCTCAAGAGATCTAAGCATATGGAGGTCAATATTTTTACTATAAAGGATATGGTGCATAATGGTAACGTTACAATAGGACATATTCCCACAGATGATATGATTGTAGATCATGAAGATGGGCTTGGGAGAATCATTGGATGTTATCATTTAGTGGGAGTTGCTTCAGATTTGCTCTAACAAAGTTTACATCTGTGTTTTGTCATTTGGTAACAATTTGATATACGTCAACTCCTTTTATATGAATTGTTATTGAGTTATATACATATATCTAATGAAAATCTCAAGGTATTGTGTAAGCCTTGAGAGAAGGCTAGAGACATCCAGTTATTAACCTTGTACATATGTATTGATTGCACATAAAGAAATTTTAACCATAAAAATAAAACATGTGTGGGTTCATTAGAACCATAAAGATATTATCTAGTTACACATCCAGTTTTTATAACACTTACGGCAAAAGAATAGTGACCGATAAAGGGGATGGCACATAAGGTATCACTCTTTATGAGGTGTTATCTATTTCCACACAACTATATTGAATCTATATTAGTAAAGTTAAAAGCATTTGTGACCATGGAATGCTATGTATGTGTACATGCAGCTACTGTCGTGATCCAGTGTTTGAGACTTTATGGAATCAAATTAACTATTGAGAATCATCTCCGGACCAATATAAAGGTGCACACATACAGTACAATCTCAATTAATATAACCCAAGTGGAAGAATGTAAGAATTTTCCTAATATATGCTATATTAATTGAAATTGTGATTTACCGTTTTACGGGGTTAGTCTAATAAGGTAAGATATAAAGTTTCTTAACAGTCGAATATGGGCTTGACTTGTGTGGGCCCAGTCGATCCGACTCGTGATGAGAGGGTCTGACTAAAACTCTATAAATAGGCTAAAGTTCCCTTCAATTTTGTCATTTTTCAAACATGCACACCCATATACCTCACATAAGGAAGCTTGTGAGCAGGCAGTCTCATTGAATTAGGGTCCTAAGGGTGATAGAGGAGAAAATCTTTAGCATTGAAGGATTGGATTGTCGTTCTTGTACATCAAGAACCATGGATTCCAAATCAGGTATACAAATCTCTTTCTTCTCCTTCAATATATTCGAGTTTCTAGTTATGTCGATCTTGAGAAGCTGTTTTGACGGCCACCAAGTCCTTCTCGGTACCCTTCCTACCCTCCCAGACGCTGCATTCTCACGCAGTAGGCTTGGGACTTCCCCAGCAGCTTTGAACGAGGGACCGGGGCCTCCAGAGGTCGAAGGAGGTAGAGGAGGAGCGAAGCGGCAATGCACGCACTACACATCAGAGAAGACGCCACAGTGGAGAACGGGGCCACTGGGACGGAGAACACTGTACAACGCATGCGAGGTGCAGTATAGGTCGGGGCGACAAGTACCGAAGTACAGGCTGGTGGTGAGCCCAACATTC
Source organism: Eucalyptus leucophloia subsp. euroa (assembly GCA_017140325.1). Classification (NCBI taxonomy): domain Eukaryota; kingdom Viridiplantae; phylum Streptophyta; class Magnoliopsida; order Myrtales; family Myrtaceae; genus Eucalyptus; species Eucalyptus leucophloia. The sequence continues at coordinate 17,281,127 of CM029472.1, read as the reverse complement.
TTGTTGACTCAGCAGTCAAACTCACATGGGAAGGTTGCGCTTTCTGACAGCAGGCCGCGCTTTCTGACAGCAGGCCGCGAAACAAGCAATCCCGAACAACTCCTAGCCGCATCCACTCGCCAGCGAGCGAGGGAGCAGGGCCCGCGGAGGCCGAGGGAGGCAGGGGAGGAGTGAAGCGGCTGATGCACACACTGTGCATCAGAGAAGATGTCATAGTGGAAGGCAGGGCCACTTGGGCCGAAGACGCTGTGCAACACATGCGGGATGCGGTACAAGTTGTTAGGGAAATCCCTTATGATGTTTTGAAGATGACAAAATAAATCAAAGGCTACTAACATGTTTAATGGTTAAGTAATAGACCATGCAGATGATAGAACATGTAAAGGATATTGTCAAAGTGCAAAGACGACCGTAAGACCGAACGTAACATATGTCCGAAAGTATATTTTGAAGATTTCCAGACTTCGTGTCAAAGTCTCGAAGACGCGACTCAAGACTCAAAGTCTCGAAGACCGCTAGACTTTAGTGTCAAAGTCTCTGTTTCTACATCGAAGTCCGTTAACTCGACTAATTCCAGATCGAACGTGAATGATGAACCGAGAAGACAGACTCTATCTTTGAAGCGAACAGATTGTAAAGTCTACAGACTCAGATTGTAAAGTCTACAGACTCATATTGTAAAGTCTACAGACTCAGACTTAATATCCAGATTCGATAAATCATAACTCAAGCCCAATCATACAACGGCTAGTGATCTGGTTTGGATTCCACATCAAGATTGATTTGATTGAAGACAAGAACTTTATATATGAAGAAGCTTTACTTATGGAAACCAAGATTTCGTTTGTATGGGCGATCGGAATCAATTTGGGATTCTACCTTTGTCACTCAACAGCTACCAAATTTTCTAGATACAGAGCTATCCAATGGGTATATTGGAAGACAATTCTCCGGGATGCTGTCCAACGGCTAGTTTGGAAGTGGAGGAGTATTTAAGGAGGTGAAGGACCGATCAGCAAGTAAGAGACGGAGCGTAGAATTTATAATTCCAAAGTCTGAGCGACCTTCGATCATACACTTGTCTTTGTTGAGCTTAAACGTTTGTAATCGTGAGAGAAATACCAAGAGAGTGACTTAGTGAGATAGTGTGATCTACTAAGTGTTTGCACTCGAAGTTGTAATCTCTTATTGATTGCATAGTGGAATCCAGCCAAGAAGGCTGTTAGCGTGGGAGAGTGGATGTAGGCTTGGATTAAGTCGAACCACTATAAATATTGTGTTCTTATTCTCTTCCCTAACTCCTTTATTTTGTTCATTCTAGCCACTCTCAATTGGTATCAGAGCTCGTGTACTCACTTTGTTTGAAGTGTTTTACTTCAGAGTAAAAATATCCATGGCTAGTATGTTGGCTCCAGGACTTATGGAAGGGCAAAGCAACACAAGGCCACCATATTTTGATGGAAATGAATACGACGTGTGGAAAAACAAAATGAAAGCATTCATAAGATCCAGAGATCTCTTGCAATGGGATGTTGTGGAAAGAGGAATCAACCCCATCGCTGCGTCTACATCAAATAAGAATGGCAAAGACAAAGAAAGCAAACCCCCCGCTCCTATGTCTCGGATGGAGTTGTCCAAAAGAGAAGCGTTTGATGCAAAAGCTATTTATTCTTTATATTGCGCTTTGTCTCCTGCTTAATATAACAGAATTTCTTCATGTGAAACAGCAAAAGAAGTTTGGGATAAACTTCATGTTACATATGAAAGGACCGATCGTGTAAAAGAGACAAAAGTAAACTTCTTGCTTGGCCAATATGAATCCTTCAAGACGAAGCAAGGAGAATCAATTGGAGATATGTTTAGCCGTTTTACAGAAATTGTAAATGGTTTAGCATATCAAGGTCAGCAAATTTCTACCCCGATGAAGGTCAACAAACTCTTGCGAGGTCTCTCAAAAGATTGGAATCATGTCAAGACCTCAATCCGGGAGACTCAGAGGATTATGCCACTGTTGATGAATTGATTGGCACTCTTCAATCCTATGAAGTGGAACAACTCAATGATGAAGATCCCGAAGGTAAGAAGTCCATCACTTTAATATCTAATGCTGTTTTTGATGAAACAAACTCAGAAAATGACATGGACGATGAAGAACTTGCCTTTATGGTCGAGAAATTTAAAAAGCTGAGTAGAAAAGGAAGGAAATTCGATGGAAGAAGTCAATACAAGCATAATGACCATAAAAGAATCATGAAAGAAGATGATGATCGAGAAAATATATGCTTGATGGCACATTCGAAATCTGAGTCCGATTCAAACACGACTGGGAATCAAAGTCTCGATTCAGACATACGTACTCGTAATCAAAGTCCGATTGACATACGACTCAAAATCAAAGTCTGACTCGGATACAGACTCAGGATCCAATGAGGAAATCGAGGTAAGCAATTCAAAAATTCCTCTCAAAGTTTCAAAGTATATAAATGAGCTTTGTTCAAATCTTAAATCTTCTCTTAAAAGGATTTTCGAACTTAAAAAGGATAATTCTCAACTTAGGCAACAAGATCTTTCTCAAGTCTGGAGACCTATTAAGAAAAATTGGATAAAAGCAACATATTCTGCTAACTCTCATGGACCCAAGAAAAAATGGGTACCAAAAAAAAATATAAGTTATTTTTGCAGGATATAAAGAAGAAAGAAGAAAGAGGATTTGGTAAGAAATTTTTTATTCTCAATTTGATTTGGGCAATAATTCTCATTCGATATATCCTTGGTTGGTTGAGATTTTATAATGATCATATTTTGCTTTATGGAAGAAAGAATCGTATGATTTGTTTTTGTGATTTGTGAGTTGAGATTTGATTTAGTACGTGTGATTATTTGAGATAATTTAGATTATTTTGTCTAATTTTATACTCTCAAATTTAATCATATTTTGCAAAGTGAAAATCTGTTTTACGTGATGATGCAAGATATTCTTAGATATTCAAGGATTTTATTCTCTCTGATTTTATTGTACTATGACTAAGTGAGAATTTATTTTTCAAAATATCATTGTGCATAATATTCTTTCTTTGAATACTTTGTTATGATGAATTAAGAAGGAATATTATTTATCTGTGGAGATTATATATTTTGCTCTAACGTCAAGGAAGGATCCAAATTGATGGATACCAAAAAGGGAAATGAGTTGATTGCAGGAAATTCAATAAGGCGAGAATGATTACAAATCTACGCAGATTTTGGTGCAATCAGAAAATATCTCCTGCGACAATTGCAACAATTATTTATATTCGCAAATATTGTCATGATCACAGGGGGAGAAATCAAATCCAAAAGAAAAAGGAAAAAATCGTGATCATCTCAAAAAGGCAACAAATTGAGGGGGAGCTTTAATCAATTTTGGAAAAATCTTTTTGATTGATCGTGATCTTGTTATAAAAAGAAGGAAGGTATATATGTCAGAATTGTTAAGATCTACAAAATCCGGTTAGTGCATCTTTTATTACCTTTTGTCATTAACAAATCTCTTACTGATATTATCATTTTATTATGACAAAAAGTATACGTGAATTTCATGATGCATCTGTGATTTTTATTGGATATTTGCTGATATAATCGAAGTGAGCTATATTGCATATCTTTAATATTCGATAAAAGCTGATTTTTGGAAATTGTGATTCATGCAAAATATTTGTTATCATTCTCTACGTGAATTCATTATTATCGCTTTTTGATTATGACAAAAAGGGAGAGAATATATGAATATGCATATGTGCTGATTGGTTGATATTATTTATTGAGCTGTGATTATTTTTCTATATATTCTTATGCTTAATCTATTTGTTATCTTCTGATATCCTTTGATTTAAAAGTATGTTTACAAATCTGCATATTCGAGATTGTTTTGTCATCATCAAAAAGGGGGAGATTGTTAGGGAAATCCCTTATGATGTTTTGAAGATGACAAAATAAATCAAAGGCTACTAACATGTTTAATGGTTAAGTAATAGACCATGCAGATGATAGAACATGTAAAGGATATTGTCAAAGTGCAAAGACGACCAGTAAGACCGAACGTAACATATGTCCGCAGATATTTTGAAGATTTCCAGACTTCGTGTCAAAGTCTAAAGACCGCCAAACTCAAGACTCAAAGTCGAAGACCGCGACTCAAGACTCAAAATCAAGACCGCTAGACTTTAATGTCAAAGTCTGTTCTACATCAAGTCCGTTAACTCGACTAATTCCAGATCGAACATGAATGATGAACCAGAAGACAGACTCTATGCTGAAGCTGAACCAGATTGTAAAGTCTACAGACTCAGATTGTAAAGTCTACAGACTCAGACTTAACATCCAGATTCGATGAATCGTAACTCAAGCCCAATCATATAACGGCTAGTGATCTGGTTTGGATTCCACATCAAGATTGATTTGATTGAAGACAAGAACTTTATATACGAAGAAGCTTTACTTATGGAAACCAAGATTTCGTTTGTATGGGCGATCGGAATCAATTTGGGATTCTACCTTTGTCACTCAACGGCTACTAAATCTTCTAGATACGAGCTGTCCAATGGGTATATTAGAAGACGATTCTCCGGGATGCTGTCCAACGGCTAGTTTGGAAGTGGAGGAGTATTTAAGGAGCTGAAGAACTGATGAGCAAGTAAGAGACGGAGCGTAGAATTGATAATTCCAAAGTCTGAGCGACCTTCGATCATACACTTATCTTTGTTGAGCTTAAACGTTTGTAATCGTGAGAGAAATACCAAGAGAGTGACTTAGTGAGATAGTGTGATCTACTAAGTGTTTGCACTCGAAGTTGTAATCTCTTATTGATTGCATAGTGGAATCCAGCCAAGAAGGCTGTTAGCGTGAGAGAGTGGATGTAGGCTTGGATTAAGCCGAACCACTATAAATATTATGTTCTTATTCTCTTCCCTAACTCCTTTATTTTGTTCATTCTAGCCACTCTCACAAGTCGAGGCAGCTGGTGCCAAAGCATAGTCCGACGATGAGCCAAACATTCTTACCAACTCAACAATCGAACTTGTGCGGGAAGGCTGCGCTCTCCAACAACAGGCCGAGGAACAAGCACTCGAGGTCGCTCGGGACTTCCCCAGCAGCTCCAAGTGAGGTGGAGGCCGAAGGAGGTAAGGGAGGAGCGACGCAGCGATGTATGCACTGCACGCAGAGAAGACGCTGTAGTGCTGGGTGGGGGGGGCGCAAGCTGAAGACGCTATGCAACGCGTGCAGGGTGCAGTACAAGTCGGGGTGGCTGTGTTGGAGTACAGGCCAGCGACAAGCCCGACGTTCGTGTCAATGCATCACTCGAACTCGCACCAGAAGGTGATGGAGCTACACCGGCATGAGGAGGCGCGACGGCAGCAAAACCATCGCCAACAAGGACGAGGATCGCAGGACTTCGAGGTCGGCTGATGTGGTGACCTTTCTATGATTTATTTTTCTTTCTATCGTTTTCTTCTCTCTTTTTTGCCGGTTTATTAACGAAAAGCTAATTGAATATTTTGATTTCTAGTTCGATTCGAATTATTAATCCAGGATGACGACACTGTCATCGAAGCAAAACAAAAAAAAAATAGGAAAAAATGGGTTCGGTGCTATTTGATTTTATGGTGAAAAATTAATTTTGATTACAGGATTCAAAGTGCAAAAGGAAAATCCATCCATCAATACAACAAAGGTTTGAGCTGCTGATGAAGGCTACTGTGCATATGTTGGGGAGCTTGATTACGAAAATGGCTCTCGACGGAGTAATCTTGGGCTCGAACTCTCGATGGGCCTAGCATGAGCTTGATTGATGGAAAAGGCCCATGACGAAACAAGGTCGTCAGGATAAGTAGGCGGTCCTTAAGAGAGAAAACTCAGATACGACACCGTCGGACCCTCTGATTCGTACATTTGACGTGAACTCTGCACGTTCTCCATGCGATTGAAATTTTCAACCGGTTTCATTCGATTATGGCGTTCGATGCGAGACGAATTATAAGTATGGTAGTATGGGTGAGCTCTCGTGTAATTCCGATCCTCGTAAAATTTGTGGTCTCATGTGGATAATGAAAATAAAACGATAGAAGTAAGATAGAAGAATCCAAATAGTAGTTTTGTTTCAAATTGATCATGCTTGATAATTGATAATATTTGGTTTGAATATTGTGATGTGCTGCTATAAATATGAATAAATTCAAACACTTATGAAGCCTATTTGCAGTTTTCCAGTACTTCTAACATCTATTTATGTCTTTCTCTTCAAAATAAAAATTTTGAACAATATATGCCTTATAGGTTTTGGAAAATCTTGAAGAAAAAAATTATATGCTGCTCTACAGTCTACATGTCAATATATGAAAATTTTCATATGGTTTCTAAGTGATTTGGGTTGATAAAAATAAAGTGTGAATTATGCAAATTAATTATTAAAAAAAAAAACTCGAAGTTTAGAGTTCTCTACTGGACTTTTCTCTTTATAAAAAGTTGACGTTACCAAAATCAAACTTAGTTATCATATAGTATTCATATTAATATTTTTGAATTTTAAGCACAAGTGCTCAAAAAAATTGTAAAACTTATTACCAAAGTACAATTGAGTCTTAAGAGTTTAATAAACTACAATCAAGTTATAAAACTTGTCAAGTTGTTACAAATAAGTCTTTTCATTAACTCCATCCAACTTAACTAATAGAAATTGTGAACATGGCCATTTTTATTTTTATTTTTTCCTACATGACTCTAATTTTAAGTGGAGAGTGGGTAAGTAATACTTTTAATTTGATTTTTTATCCTTTTTGCATTTTTACTATTTTTTCCTCTTTAAAGTTGAATTGCATTGCAAATATTAAAAGAGCAATACAAAATTGCAATCTCTTCTGTTTTTTTCAGATATTTCATACGAAGAAGAAATATAAAATACTTTTCGTATGGGTTGCTATACTTTTTTCTGTTTTTTCAAATATTTCTAGCGTGTAATTTCCGTTATCCATGTAATCAATTTTACCGCTTAATTAGGCAATAAAGTTTACCATATTCACTATTATTTCTTCCACAATTTGCTCTTTCCATACTATGAAAGCTCATGAAGTCCCAGTGGGATTTTCTCTCTCGAAATGCAGAGTTTCTCTCTCGCAATGCAGAGTTCTTCATCTACCTTTAATGGTAGTTTTCCATCAATTTACCTCCAAACCCTAACTTTCACTTCCACTCTTCTCCTCTAATCTGTGTTTCCTCGAAGATCATCACCTTCCTTAGTATTTGCACCGTAGTCTTCGGATTATTATATTTCCTGTCTGCCTCTCGTTGCACATTTTCTTCTCCATCGCGCCATGAATTCTTCGACCCATCCCACTCTCCCTATCTACTTGCATGTCGCCGATTCTTCTTTGGAATGGTGACTATGCTGGTTTTGCTGCTGTTGCCCTTACCCGCCCTCAATTCCGTCCATTTCATTTCTCTTCTGCTGCATATTTAACCTCATTATCTTTCTGTTTCCACTAGCAAGTGTTCCCATCATTTCCGTTACACTAGAACATGCGGAATTCAGCTTTTACCTCCTCAGAATTCTGACTTTCATCTGGCCTCATGGACTTCCCCGAAAAGGACGAGCGAGCTCGCATTGCTGCTCTTTGTAACAGACTGGGTCGGCTATGGGCTGACAAGGACATCGACTCATGGGATGAGGCGCCCCCCTTGGAAAAACTTGACGAATGTCGTCGGATGTTAGTCGGTAAGGTTTTATCCAACTCATCGGTTAATCTTCCAGCATTTCAGAGTGCAATGCAGCGTGCATGGCGCACAAATTCTGTTCAAATCACCCAACAAGGAATGGATATCTATATTGCGAAATTTAAGTTTGAAAGTGATAAAAAAAGAATAGAAGCGGGAGGACCTTGGCGCTTCTCTAATAATTTGGCGCTTTTTCAACCCTGGCAGCCGAACACCCCTCTTCACTGTTACGATTTTTCGAAATGTGCTTTTTGGGTCCACGTACTTGGCCTTCCCCTGGAATGGTGCACAACCCAGATGTTAAGCAGAGCAGTTAGGAGTATTGGAAGATCGTTGGAAAGTCAGTTCGATACCAAGGATGGACTTACTTCAAAGAGTGGTCGGGTTAGGGTAGAACTTACCTTGAGTGAACCTTTAAAACCTGGCCAATTAATTCGAATTGCAGGCAAAGCCTTCTGGCTCGATTTCCGTTACGAACGGCTTCCCCACTTTTGTTATTCATGTGGCATCATGGGACATTATGCCATGTACTGTCCGACAATACCCTTTACTGAAGCTAAGATGGACAGTAAAGAAATGATGGCCTTCGGTCACTGGTTGAGAGCTGAAGTTAATCAGTACAGTCCGTATTGGCATACTTTCTATGCAGATAGACCTCTCTCTGACGACACGGAAGATGTGGTACCAGAAACTCCTCCATTTGTAAATTCTCAAGTCCATGCTCTACCCCCACCGGAAGTCTTTACATCCAAGGTTGACTCTCAGGTAGTCACTGACAGCCGAAAGCACTTCACTACTGATCTGATTCCGGGATCATCCAAACAGAAAGGCATCCTAACAGAGCATTACAAGAACGAATTCAGTCGTCCTCATTTCACTAAGGCCAGTATTGAATCAGGGCAACAGGACTTACCTCTTGCCGACATAAGGAAAGTTGTCAGGACTCATCACGGATCTTCTGCTATCCCTCCTCCTTATAAGGAATCCACCAAAGGTGTTGTGATCACGACCCCTGTTCTACCATCTGTGCTGTGCAATGTCGAACAACACATGGTTCAAAGGCCTGTGAATGTCAAGAAGAATAAACCATCTCGTGTTGTAACCAAAACAGGGTCCTCAAAAAAACTGAAACGCTATAATCCATATGATACTGGTACCCATGGATTGGATTTCATTGATGATAGCAAATTATTGGATACTCCTGTTCTAATGGAAGATGAAGTTCCCAACCGGGCTGAGGTGGCTTGCCCTAAAAAGCCACCGGGTGAACAATGAAACTTCTATGTTGGAACTGTCAGGGATTGGCCTCTTCCCTGACAGTTCATGCACTAAACGCCCTAGTGGCCAAAGACAGGCCAGATGTTCTTTTTTTAATGGAAACCAAGAATCGCGAGTCGTTTCTATCTAAGATGCAGTGTCAACTTAAGTATCCCTTTTCTTATATAGTTAACCCAATCGGAATCGCAGGGGGATTGGCTATCTTTTGGCAAACCCACATTTCTCTTCAGGTGGAACTCTCTACAGCTGACTTTATAGATTCTATATGCTCTGAATATGGGAAAGGTATTACTATGAGACTTACTTGTGTTCATGCTCCAGCAACTCCTCACTCTCGTCAGGCATTTTGGACAGCTCTCCGTCGAATTGCATCCATCAATTCATTACCTTGGATTTGTGCCGGAGATTTCAACGAAATTGCCTATCCTTGGGAGAAAGTAGGCAAACGCCCCCCTGATTTTGGTCGAATGCAAACTTTTAGAGAGGTATTACATGACTGTGCATTAATGGATATCGACAGTAAGGGATGCGCTTTTACCTGGATGAATTACCGAGAGGGGAACGAGTTGGTTAAAGAGAGATTGGACAGGGTTCTTTGTAATTGGACCTGGAGGATTGCTTTTTCTGACGCAGAAGTATATGCTTTGCAAATCGGTTCGGATCATAGTCCGCCGCTTCTTTCAACCGAAGCTACCAAACACGTAAATGGGAAGACCTTTTATTTCGAAGCATATTGGTTGCAGCATCCGGAATGTCAAGGAGTCATTGACACGCCTTGGGCTTCACTGGGCAAAGGGCTATCACCTGCCAAAAATGCTTCAACAAGTCAGTGGGGCTCTTCGGAGGTGGAGTAAAAATACTTTTTCAAAAGGAAATGAGCAGATTAACTCCTTACAGCAGCAAATTCAGTTGTTAACTAACCAGACTACCACTACAATGGATCATCAAAAAATCGCTGAGCTAAAAGATTTACTCCATAGTGCATGGCAGCAGGAAGAACAGTATTGGGCAATGAGATCACGGATTAAATGGCTTCGGTGGGGCGATAAGAATACAAAATTTTTTCATGCCACTACTATTCAAAGGCGAAATAGAAATCGAATTAGAATGTTAATGGATACACAACAGCAATGGGTTCGAGATGATCAGCTTCTTAAAGACATGACTCTGGAATTTTTCTCTACGGTCTATAAATCTGAAGGTACTCGTGACTATGAGCCTCTCCTACAACAATGTGAGTGTCTTGTCACTGAGGCTATGAACCAGCAACTTATTTCCGATGTTACTCAAGAGGAAGTTCGCACTGCTGTGTTTCAGCTAGGGAAATCCCGAGCCCCTGGTCCTGACGGTTTTAGTGGTTTATTTTACCAACAGTATTGGTCTATCTTAAAAGATGACATATTTTCCTCGGTGCAGAATTTTTTCCAATCTGGTTTATTACCCCCTGATCTCAACAAGACTATCATAACTCTCATACCGAAAGTCCCTAATCCAGAATGTTTAGATCAGTACCGACCCATTAGCCTCTGTAATTTCGCCTACAAGATTATTTCTAAGGTGTTAGCCAACAGACTAAAGCCTTTCCTGCCTACCATCATCTCTATGGAACAAAGTGCCTTTGTTAGTGGCCGTCAAATACAAGACAACATTTTAATTGTACAGGAGACTCTACATCAGTTTAAGACTCGAACTAGAAAGAAAAAATTCCAGGCTGTGGTCAAGATGGACATGGCAAAAGCCTATGATCGTGTTGAGTGGGACTTTCTCAAAGACTATCTATCCAGGCTAGGTTTTCATCCTATTTGGGTTCAATGGACAATGCAGTGCATTACGACTGTTACCTATAGTGTCAAATTCAATGGCACTCAGCTTCAATATTTCCAACCATCAAGGGGGATTCGTCAGGGAGATCCTTTATCACCTTATATCTTTATTCTAATGGCCAACATGTTAAGTACTCTCATCCATCAAGCTCTCAATATCGGTAATCTCAAAGGTATCCAATTTAACAGTTGCTGCCCTACGTTAACTCACCTGTTTTTTGCCGACGATGCTATTTTCTTTTTAGATGGATCAAGGCAAGAATGTCATGAGCTAGCTACTATTCTTAATCAGTACTGTATGGCCACGGGACAGCAAATAAATCGAAACAAATCAGGTATTTTCTGTAGCAAAGGATGCCCCCCCAACTACAAGATAACTTAGCACAGGAACTTCGAATCCCAGTCTTAGCTAAAACAGGAAGATACCTTGGGATCCCATCGGATTGGGGCAAATCTAAACGAGAAATGTTTGGTTGGATACTAGGGAAAGTCACTGCTAAGTTAGATGGATGGAAAGAGAGTCTTATCTCTAAGGGTGGTAAAGAAATCCTCATTAAAAGTGTTGTGCAGGCGATACCTCAGTTTGCTATGTCTATTTTTAAGATCCCTGTCTCGCTTTGTAAATCCATTGAAAAAAAGATAGCAAGGTTTTGGTGGCAAAATGATAGTCGAAAACGGAATCCATTGGAAGAGTTGGGAAGTTTTAAAAACTGGAAAACAGATGGGTGGTCTCGGGTTTCGTGATCTTGTGGCTTTTAATAAAGCTATGTTGGGTAAACAGGCTTGGCGTCTCTTAACTCAGCCTACCTCATTATGGGCGAATATGTTCAAAGGCCTATATTTTCATTCAGGTGATTTTCTAACCGCTTCAAAAGGGAATCATTCTTCCTGGGGTTGGCAGAGTATCCTCATTGGCAGGGAATCTATCTTACCTTCAACTAGATGGTCTGTGGGCGATGGCTCTAGTATCCGAATTAGAGAAGACCAGTGGCTACCTAAAGGCAGAATAGGAGGCTCTGCTGCTGAACAGGAACCTAAAAAGGTATCTCGACTTGATTGATTCTAACACAAACTTCTGGAATCTGAGTTTACTGAATTGTTTGTTTGATAGCACTACTATCGCAGAAATTATCAAGATTCCTATTAGACCAGGCTTTGCATCTGACAAGCTTATTTGGTCGGGTACGTCTCAAGGAAATTATACTGTTAAGAGTGCTTATTCTATTCTTAGCCAAACTAGTCTTTGCAACCCTATTTCTAAGCCATCTTCATCTTACCAGCCACCTCACATTTTATGGAAGCAAATTTGGAAACTCCAAACTCCTCCCAAAGTTAAAATTTTCATTTGGTCGTTATGCCAAAATGCCCTTCCTACTAGGGTTAACTTGTTTCGTCGAAAAATCTGCCCCGATCCCATTTGTCCTCTATGTTCAGCCAAACAACCCGAAACCTCATAGCATCTAATTTTATTGTGTCCTTGGACTTCCCAGATTTGGTCTCACCCCCAAATCAACTATCCCATACAACCAGCACAAATTACACGCATTGAAGACTGGCTAGCTACCATACTTGCTAAAAATCAAAAGTTACCTGGCTCTGCGTTCATCGCCACGCTACTGTGGAATATCTGGAAGTCCCGCAATAGGGTTATCTTTCGCCATCAAACTCCCGATCCATCTTATGTTATAGCTGAAGCTCAAAGTCGCCCGTACCGCTGCCATCTCCTCGCTTCGTGAACCGACCACCTCCAGACGGATGTTTATGGCGTCCGCCCGATCCCGGATTTCCGAAGATGAATGTTGATGGGGCTTTCAAGCCGTGCAGTGATCGAGGATCAGTCGCTTTCATATGTCGAGATTATAAAGGATGTATTGTTGAAGGGCTTACAAAGACCGTACTCGCGGCTCTGCTTTGCGGTGTGGAAGCTCAAGCACTATGTTTCGCTCTCAATCATCTCATCAACTCCCACCGGACCTCCGATCCCGTGATCATTGAATCCGACTGTCTTCTCTTGGTGGAATCAGTGAACGATCCTCATCTGTCGCCATGGGAGGTTCGCCCTTTCATCGCCGAAGCCGCTGTCCTTCTCCTCGCTCGTCCGCCGCGATTTAGGTTTTGCCGTAGAACGGCCAATGCTGCTGCGGATTGGGCTGCTAAGGCCCATGACAATGGTCTTTTGATGCCTTCTTGGGCCTCTTTTCCCCCGTCTCCTTTGCTTGATCTCTTAGCCTTTGATACTTCTAGTTCTGGCTGTAATTCTACTTTTATATAATATATCGTCTGTTCCTGACCAAAAAAAAAAAAAAAACCTTTAGACGTTTAGAAAGAGGGTTTGCGTGTTGAATATATGAATAACTACTTTCTCATTAGTGCATCGAGTAAACAATGATTAATTCGATAGATTTAATGGATTAAGATACCTTTATGGTAAATAGATTTTCATTTTAAAATTTTTCTTTATTTTATATTTGGAATTGCAATTGTAAGAGAATTTTCAAGCTTTTTATGTAATATGCAACCATTTGTGATTTATGACTTAAAATAATATCAAAATAGGTATAAATTTTGAAAAAAAAAAAAGATTCCCGGAACTATACCCATGGCAGGACAAGGCGCCATTGCTCCATGCAAGCGGCCTTGTCTCATCATTATTTCATCATGTCCCATCTCATGCCCATCCCTATTCAAACGAACGGAAGTGCAATGATATACATACTCGAGGCATCCTAATTGACTAGTGCACTCGACGTGCACTATCTATTTTCGTTATTCTAGTTTTTGACATCACCAAAAAGAACAAAACCAAAAAGCCCTTCCCTCTCTTCCTATCCATCCCAGGGATGGAAAAGCGGAGAGACCTTCGATGTCCCGTTCGTTCAGGGATTGGAGCCTTGTAATCATTAGTCAACGTGCTTCTCTTCGTTCATGATCCAATATTCCGGCGTCCTAGGCGTGGAGAGGAACCTCGCCAATCCATCCCGAGCTAGCCGGCTGAACTCCTCCGCGGCAGCCTCGGACGAAGCCGAGGAAGCATGAGGAAGCAGCCGCATGTTAGGGCATGCAAATGGGGGAAAGCAATGATTGTCCGTAAAGGCATGTGATGATGATCGTGCACGCACGTGCATTGCCTCTGCCGATCATCGTACGGCCTCACGTGGTCCTCTTTTGATATATTGCATTGACCCCCTCCTAATTTGCCTGATTAGTGTCGATAGAATGTGGAATTTAATGGCTGGATTCCCGGGCTGGCCCGTGGGAGCCCATGTTTCTTTTGTTTAGGACACGGTGCTCGGGCTCGACAGGACAAGAAAGTGTTATTTATCATCGATACCCCTATCGTGTGTCCTGATATGATATCTATTAATCGAGGATTAATATTATAAAAAAACTCGAAATTAGTATATTTGCAAAAGATTTACTCCCAAATTAATGTTTGGACTATTAATAATCTCAAATCGATATATTTATAATATATTTACAATTCATTCACTTCAGTCAAATTTTATTGCAAAATTATTAAGTTGAATAACATGCGATAAAACCCCAATTGATATGGCAAGTTAATGTGAAAATTCATATCAGTTTTTGTTATCCAAAAATTAGTTTTAAGTAAATTTATTATGGATATATTAGTTTGGGGTTTTTAATAATCTAAAAATTAGTCTAAGATAAATTGATTATAAATATATCAATTTAGGATTTTTCGTGATATTAACTCTTAAATCAATCGCAATTTTTTTGGCATCATGATAAGAATCGAGTTTTTTTTTTTCAAATTTCAAGAACTAGTTATACCACGTTAACGTGAAGAATAGAAAAGACTTCTTCGTACTCAACGGATCATAATCACCTTGTGACTTCTCCACCCTACCATGAAGGAACTTGATATACTATCCATTTTAAATATATATAAAAAAGAATTGTTTACCAAACAATTGGTACTATGCAATAAATCAAGCAGATACGTGATGTGGTCCTCATTAGTACCCAAAAACTTATCCACTCATAGTCTCTTCAGTGTGAAAGATATTTTCTTACGGCAACGAGGACAAACCGATCATATACATACGACAAGCTCCATCTAATGTGATATAGAAACCACAAGCTCTTTCATCCTTCACATTCGTGTGTTCACCTAATTATGGTTGTTCTTTTTATGCACTTGTGCAGTATCAATCAATTTTTTACTCACTAGTATCGAATTTGTTTACACTATCATGTTAGAGGTTGTGCAAGAAGACATTTTTTGACGAATTAAACTTGTTGATGGTGAATTCTCTGGCCCTCTAAAAGGTTAGTGTGTGCGATACCGTGTTCTCATAGATCTACTTAACATGAAATGTTGTATTTGGATGAACCGATTGGATAAGTTATATCGAGAAATCAAGAAGTATCCTTCTAGAATTGGGCAGTTCGGTCCGGTTCTCGAGGCCCGGACGTGAAAGTGCAATTGCGTGTAAGGTGCAATGTCCGGGGGTTTTGCCTGACGGAGTTGTCTGCTCGGGGAGAGATGAACCATGTGCGGCTGGTGATGTGTCATTAATTGTACTTGTCCATCCCTTGTGATCAATGGGCCCGCAGCCCATTCTCACCGACACGGCCCATTAAATGCCTCGCACGTGCGACGTGTTCCCAAAATTTTCACTTGATTTATGTTAATTAAATTTGGGGAATAAATAAATAAATCTGGTCAACCTTAGTGCCTCCGGTGAGAGTACGTGTAGGTCTTCTTTTCCTTTTTTTTTTTAGGGGGTTTCCTCAAATTGGTAGATTTTCTTTTTTATTATTTAGGAGTAATTGGTGGCTCTACCACATGCTCAAATTGAAAGCAAAATGTAAAATATAGGATTGCCTATTCGTCTTTAAGCGGGAGGGACATCGACCTTCACTCAACTTGGTAATAAAATAATACTCGACTTATCAGGCGAACAAAAAACCCAGAGATAGTCAAAGACTCAATACACTGTCACTTACATCTATTGCATTAAACTCGACCGAGACAATCCATGATGACCTGGTACATTGGAAACAACTCTCGAATCAAGAAAGGCTATGCATAGAGCTAAAGATTGCATGTGATGTGCTAGGAATAAAAAAAGAAAATTGGACATGAACCTTCTACCTTGGACGGTGATTTTTTAGCACCTCAATAGATATTAAACATTGATTTATGGACGTGAGGTTCTTATCAACGGTTGAGATTTGATTGAGTGTCATTAATTTTCATAAACACGAGCAGATAAATTATATATATCCTAAATAAATTATATATATCCCAATTTTTTTTTTGTATCATAATGTTGATCAAGATTAGGTAGTTTTTTGAATTGGCTTTCACACACCAAAGTAAATCCACCACTCCAGTCCAATTAAGGTAGGCTATTGAGAATTAGCAAGGAATTGCTTTCTCACAACTCAATCTCTAAGTGGTTGCACCATCCAAAAATTGAAAATCAAATTATCATCTCTTTTTTTGCCCATTTTAGTTTCATTACAAAAGAAATGGAGGAAAAATATTATAGACATTATCTTAATAAAAAAATGAAGGGAAAATATTGAAAATTATCAAACAAGATGGATGGATGGATGCATGCCGCGGATTATGCTTCATCCCGCGTGCCTGCGTTCGGATTAGTGTTTAATATAATCCCCCGGGGGGGGGGGGGGGGGCGGGGGTGATGGGGGAACGCAGGGGGTCACATGGCAGCGCACGTGCGATCGCACGTGGGCGGTGCTCTCTTCGGGATCACCAAGGTTTCCTCTGCCAAAGGCGGTCACGTGATTCGAGGTCTCCCCGCTCTCCAGCCGATGCTCCCCCAGGATAACCTCCATCGATCTTCTCAAATTTTTTATCAAATATTCTCTCCACCACCCCACCATTTCTCATCTCTCCCACTTCCAATTTTTTCGCCCTGTCGGCCAAATTCTGCGCAATAAATGTATACCACATTTTATTTTAAAATGAAGCACATTAAAAGATCTAAAACTTATTATGAAAATGCAAATAGATAATAAAACTTTCAAAAAAATATAATTAAGTTTTAAAATTTATTACAAAAGTATAATCGAATCTTAAAACTGTCAAAAATGCGATCAAAGTCCTAAAACTTGCTAATGTGGTCCAATCAAGTCTTTTTGTTTATAGTCTTTTTGAAAGTTGCAAGACTTGATTGTATTTTCGTAACAAATTTAGAACTTGATTGCATGTTTTAAAAGTTTTAGAATTCAATTACACTTTGGTTAGAAATTTTAGGATTTTTAGTGCACTCATCCTTTTTTTTTTTTTATTGAGGGAAGATTTTTAATTAATAGAAGAAATGAAGGGGGAAAATCATTTTCTTCCCTTTTTTTTGGGGGTTTAAAATGTAAAATTATAGAGCATATGAAATACAGCAACTTAGGGGCATTCCTCGGCATTCCAAATAGAGTTAATAATTCAAAAAGATGGACGTAGGAAGTCTCCATATTATAGCCAATGCAACATTTGCTAGGAATGTTTAATTTTTTTGGTGAAGTAAAGCTCTATGTCTAACATTTTTATGTACCTTGGCCAAAATAATATAGATGCCAATTGATTTATTTTGAAACCATCTATGTTTATGCTCCATACAAATGTAATATATGATTGCTATGGAAGATATTTTGAGGAGTCTTGCCACCAAATCTTTGCCCTTTGTTGCCCTAATCATCCATTGAAGTCCCTCATTCCTTTTTCCTCAAGACCGTCTAATCCCATTTTGCACAAGGATAATGCACTTTATGTTTTCTTTATATACATTTTTTTGTACTTTTTATTTTCAAGTAATTTGTCAAAATTTGCCCAATGGAAGTCACATCATAAGCACAATTTTGCTGAAATCACTCAAATTTTTTGTAGAAGTAGGCATGAGTAACATTGCCCAATCGAACCTTTTAATTTGCTGCGCAAGACTAGACTTAGCTTTGAACTACTTGGTAGATGGAATCACCTTATGCTGCTCGTAAGTCGGAACACCAATTTAAGATTAAAAAAAAAAAAACCAATAAAATCGATTCTCAATGAATGATCTATATTCTTTTATAGAATTGAGGCACCGAACGTAACTTCGCGTGCAAAAACTGAATCGAGACATGGCCCGATTGCTACAAGGAAACTGGCGATTTCACGTGAGACTGCAGCGCTTTCAGTCAACTCCGCCTGAAATCTAGTCAACGTCCTCTGTTCTTTTACCTTGTGAGTAGTGACCATCTTGATGAATGGTAAGGCGTTGCTCCCTATCCACAGAGGTCATGTGGTATGTCGGCTGCATTCTTTGTAAAATAACTCGTGAAAAAGACCATTCTGTCTCGCCCACGTATAATTCTGTCCGAGAGTCCACAGGGTCAAGGACTATCTTTAAGGATATATAGGGAGACAGAGACGCTACTGTCAACGCAGACACTGCTGTCAAAATTTTGCAGGACCATCAATAACCATTCGAGAAGTTTAATATGTGAGATTAACTATCATTGAATTATCAAAAATTTAGGTTTATATATGTGGTCTCCATTTACTTATAAATATAAACTTTTAGGGTGGCTATCTAATATGGTATTGGGGCCGGGTTTGGCTCCTTTCGTGCATGCATCCAGCTGTTGGTCCAATTCCACTTGCTACTCTAAATTTGGCTTGCACATGATAGGAAGTATGGAAATATCATACATCGCTTGACATGTAGTTCATATGTTCTTTAAATATATGCGATTTCCCTTCATTTATAAGTTTAAACTCATGAATTTGAACTTTTAACGACTATTATTTGGATACTTTAGCACTCCCCCTCTTCCCATGCTCTAGTTGGATTTCAGCAAAAATTGAAGTGTAGAAATATAGGAGTGGGGAGGTATGATTGAGGCAATGAAGGATTCAAATTCGAGATTTTCTGTTTTGTTGGAATATGAAATTTTATAAGACTGCTGTTATAATCTTGAGAGATCAAGCCATTAAAAGAAGGCGTGTTTGGTAATTTAGGTACCTTAACAAATATGGGGTTCGAGAGGGCCACTGCTCATTCTATGAGTGAGCCTGGAGAATGATCTTGGACATATCCACCGAATGAAGTTCGATTAGTTTTTTTCTTATATAATTTGCGCAAGTAATTCGACTTCTTATGCTATGATCCTCCAAGTTCAATCATTAGCCAAAGCAATCACAAATCAAGGCCAATCTAAGATGGCGACCATCATCTCTGGTTTTAGATTGCCTAGGTCCATGACCTCAAATCTCGATTTTTCGGGTCGATACGAGGCCATGGTGACCTAATGGGAGGGGAGAGAGATAGAGGGAGAAGGGCATTATTATGGGTGATAATTGGATTGAGAGTTAGAGACGATAGTGAATGGCGATATCAGAGAGAGACAGAGGTCATTGCAATATGAGAGAGAGAGAGACAGAGAAAGAGGCGAGTTGAGTTGAGTTTGGCTTTTGTTTCTTTTTAGATGATAAGTATATTAAAAGTTTTAAAATTTGTAACAAAAGTACTATTAAGTTCTAAAATTTATAAATAAAAAAATGTGATCAAATTCTCAAACTTACGAATTAATACAATCGAGTCTTTTCATTAACTTTATCCATTTTAGCGGATGAAATTTTATGTCAATGAAGTTGGATTGAGTTAACAAAATGATTCAATTGTATCAGTGGAACAAGTTTTGGACTTAATTTTTTTTTTTTGTAAGTTTTAAGATTCAATTGCGTATTCGTGACAAATTATAAAATCTTTAGTACATTTATCCCTTTTTCTTAATAGGGATAATACCTTAAAAAATCCCAAACTGGTACACTTGTGATAAATTTACCCCAAACTATTTTTCTGACCATGAAAAACCCCAAACTGGTAAACTTGTGACAAATTTACCCTGACTGATTATAAAAAACCCTAAACTGGTAAATTTGTGACAAATATACCCTATGCTAAATTGGATTAATACCACAAAAAAATCATAAAAATTGTAAACTGTGACAAACGGAACGTAAAATCCTAAATTGATATACTAGTTAACTGTCACGTATCATTTAACTTAATAATTTGAGAATAAAATTTAACGAGAACTAACATAGGGTAAATTTGTCATAAGTGTACCAAGTTTGGGATAAATTTATCAAAAATATACCTGGTTTGGGGTTTTTGGTGGTCAAAAAATAGTTTGGGGTAGAATTTTACAAGTGTCAGGTTTGGGATTTTTTTGGATTATGTTCTTAATATGCTTCTTCCCGCATGCAATAATTACTTGTAGGTCACATCAATTTATGACTAAAGTCTAATGTTACGATTTTTTTTTCTAATTAGAGACGAAGAGCTAAGAATTTTGTGTACTAAACTTGAATTATACGTGACAGCCTCACTCGTAATAAAAAATAAAAAAATAAAGCATCTACTAATAGCTAAAAATGAAAATAAAATGAAAAAAAGGGGGGGGGGGGGGCAGGATAATTTGGAAGAAGGGACGAACAGAACAAAAAAGTACAAAAGCGGGTACGATTTTGCAATCTTCCCCTGAGCCCCGGGTCCTACCGGGCCAGTACGCACGGCCCGCTTCGTGCTTCCTGACCCTTGTCATGTGCGCTCGTTTATTGTTTTGCATTTATCGTCGCCGGTGGCCATTCATTGCTTTCTCCACACCGCTACAACGAGCGCCAGCTAATAGCCCTTCCAAAAAACTTAGGCTTGCTTGTTTGATTGAAAGTATATTTCGAAAATTAGCTTTTCAAGCTTTCGTCCATTGGGTTCACCAAAAATGACTAATCAATCAAAAATATTTGCCAATCAGCAAAAATATTTATGCTTAAAGTTAGCAAAGTGAATTCCGGAATTGCTCCTCTCTTTTTCTTGTGCTTGCATATGTCTCTCTTCTTTTTCTCAAATCTAAAAGGTAAAATTAGAAACGTGAACTCCATGCCCTCTACTTGAAAATTGAACAAAGGGTGAGTGAAGGAGATAGACGAAAATGAAGCAAGGGGATGCGAATGGATGAACTTGAACAGAGGCTAAGGAGATAACCAGAATGATTCAAGGAAGCAAATGGGATGCGAAGGGAAGCAACTCAATTGGCAATGTCGCACTCGTCAATAAAGAAGAGGAGACTTGATGCGATGACAATGATAACGACCGTTGACAATGACGATGGCACTTTCACTAAGTTCTTCAAAACAAGTTCCTCCTTTCGGAAATTTCATTCAACAACTTCTAATTTCAAACTTTTTAGGACGAACTTTACCTTAATTTCACAAGTCCATTGCCCTACTTTAACTTCATATTGACAATTTTCCTATGTTAGTTCCAAGGTTATTCATGAGATTGAAATTATTTTCCAATTGTGATTGAAATATCGTAAAACATTTTCGATCACATATTACAAAATAGAGGAAAACTAATCATTTTTATGGAAAATAATTTCCTGAAAAGCATCTTCCTTTATCATGGAATTTTCCCCAAACAAACGCACCTTTACTGGGAGAACCATATGAGAAAAAGTCCAATTTCGAAATATTATTTACGCTTAATACAAGATGATCAGTGCATAAAAAACTGCAAAATTTCTTAATTGGTCACCTAATTTGTGTCTTGGAACATCCATTAACGGAATTTCACGATAATCCTAGCACATTTATAGCTATTTTAGGATTTTAGGTGGAGGGAGATCATATGTATAAATAAAGCATATACAATTTGTTGTCACATGATGTGAGACGATATTTTAATCCAACATGTCACATGCATGCCAAATTTGAAGAGGCGCTTGGAATTTGACTAATGACGGTAAACACTCATATGAGATATGGATAAGCATTGGTTTTGATATTAGAAAATCCAATTCAAACTTTAAGTTAATATTGGAAGGAAGACCTATATACATTACATATATATATATATATATATATATATATATATATATATTATTTATGACTGTTGTCAGGCAACTTGGGACAACAATTTCAACATAAGGGTCCAGCACAAAAAGAAATCAAGTTGTTTTAGGAAATTTCCCTATCTCTTGTCAGATAAATTCTTGACTGAGCCCATTTGGGTCATGTCGAAAATCTCCCTCGTCCCGACCCCACCTAGTCCATTCGTGCCGCTGCCGACTGCGCCGACCCCGAAAGAGATTAGCTTGGCCAAGGGGCACGGTGATCAAAATGGGCAACCGCATCCGCTCTCGCCTTCGCGAAACATTACAATAAGGGAAATAAAGGGCTGAGACCCTGCAAATCTGCAACGAGAAAAGGTGCAATTCCTCGTGAAAATGCAGGATTCCATCACCCTTGGCTCATTTCCCTCTGCCTTTTCTTGCACTAGTCAACTCAAGCACGTAATTTTCCATATGACAACCACCTTTTTCCGTTCGCCGCCGTGAAAGCAATTCTATGATTCCACAAGAAACGGGTCCTCAATCGCGACGATGTTTTATCACAGGTTTGGTATAAAGTGTTGTGATGTGTGAATATTTGGAAACGTTTTCGATTATTGATCGAATCTGATCTCAACAAAAATAATTTTCTGGGACAGGATTGTGAAAGTATCGAAGTCAAGACTCCACATTTAGAAAATGCTTTTGAATGAGTCTATGAGAAATATTTACATTTTTCAATTTCTATTGTAACCCAATAGACAATCAATGCGGAATACTTTAACTAAATAAGTAAGAAATATTCACATTTTTTTTGTACATGTTGCCCCTGAAAAATTACTAGATTGTTATTATTGCAAGACACATTGGCGATCAGGCTAGAGAACTTTACATTTATTACACAATCTACATGATTTTAATCCCAGTTAGTCAAATCTAAGCAATCCAAAATGTTCCATAAAATAACAAGTAATTATATCAAGATATTCACACGAAATAATTTCTTCCGATTATTATGCATTTATTTCACTTATGAAATTTTGAAAAGAAAAATAATTTGAATAAGCTCGAATTCCATTCTCTTCCTTTTGTTTTTTTTAGGAAAATGACATGAATGATTTCTGAATTATAATTTAATGTGCAATGTTGCATTCGAATTTTTAATTTTTCGACGTAATCCTTGAATTTCGGGTACATGTTTAATTTAGTCTCTAAATTGTATAAAAATGTTAAATGTTGTTCTCCTATTAATTAAAATTAACATAATTCAATCATTTGGCTTTCACTCCGGTACTACGAATGATGAACACTAGAAACGTTTCGTGTTCACATGAGATACTCAACTCAAATTAGGATATATAATCCCTTTAATTTGTTTAATTTGTTCAGTATGGTAAATGATCAAATCTAGTCTCAACAAAAATAATTTCTTGGGGTAGGATTGTGGAAATATCAAAGTTGAGACTATAAGAAATATCGGCATTTAGAAAATGCTTTTGAATGAGCCTATAAGAAATATCGACATTTTTCAATTTCTGTCGTAACCCAATAGACAATCAATGCGGAATACTTTAACTAAATAAGTAAGAAATATTCACATTTTTTTTACATATTGCACATATGGCGATCAGGCTATAGAGAACTTTACATTTATTACACAATCTACATGATTTTAATCCCAATTAGTCAAATCTAAGCAATCCAAAACGTTCCATAAAAGAACGAGAAGTGATTATATCAAGATATTCACATGAAATAATTTCTTCCAATTATTATGCATTTATTTCACTTCGTGAAATTTTGAAAAGAAAGATAATTTGGATAAAGCTCGAATTCCATTCTCTTTCTTTTGTTCCTTTTTAGGAAAATTACACGAATGATCTCTGAATTTTAATTTAATGTGCAATATTGCCTTTGGATTTTTAATTTGTTCGACGTGATCCGTGTTGACAGGTGTACATATTTAATTTATTTTTGAATTTCTATTAATTAAAATTAAGAATTCAATCACGTGTTCAATCTAATCTCTAAATGGTACGAAAATGTTAAATGTTGTTTTCCTATTAATTAAAATTAACAGAATCCATTCATTTGGCTTTCAATCCTTTACATTTATTACACAATCTATGAATGATGAACACTAGAAACGTTTCATATTTACATTAGATACTCAACTCAAATTAGGATATATAATCCCTTTAATTTGTTTAATTTGTTCAATATGGTAAAATAATCATCCGTGTTATTTGATAATGTGGACTATTATACCTCAATTTGAGTCGAATATTTAACATGGATAATTCACGTTGTTCACTCTATTTTTCTTTCTATGATTCAAACTTATCGGATTGAAAACCAAATTAACAAATCCTGTTAACTTGAATCAATTGAAGGATAACATTACATATCTTCATTCGGTTTGTACGCTAGATTGAATACTCATTGAAAATTCGGAAATAGTATTGCACATTGAGCCAAATTCAAGGACCACACTGAGTAATTTAAAAGTACACGAGCGGCAAATCATTGTGTAATCATCATTTCTCTTTTCATTTTTTTTTTCACACGGACTTGAATGATGGTTTTCTTTTTCAACTTTTTTCCCTCCTTTTTGACCATGACCAGTATTCATCGTCTGTGTAATGGTGCACATGACAAAATTTATAATCATAATTTAAGAAGTTAAAAATTTTAGTTTTTGATTTATTCTTTAAATTTATTTTTGGAACAGATTTCTGTTTCAGAAATAGAAAAATTAAATTGTGTTACCAAACCGATTTTTATTTAAAACTTATTCTCGAGAAATAGAGAAATAGAAATTTTATCATATGCGTCCTAAATATTTATCGCTACCTCGAGGACGAAATCGCAAAAGAAAAGCGACAGAGGGATTAGAACTGTAATTTTTCGTAAGAAACGAAAAAGGAAAATGACTAATGAGGCCAACGACGCCATATCACATTATATATCCTCTCGGCACGTTCCTCTGTCCCCACCTCTCCCCCCCTCCCTCGATATATCCCCCTTCCCAAAGCCTCCTTCCTCCCTCCTCCTCCACCGTACAACACTCTCTCTCTCTCTCTCTCTCTCTCTACGCTCGATCTCGCCGTCGCTTGCACCGGCGCGGAGTTCCCCGCCGGCGGAAAGGCCTCCCGAGCGATGGACCTGTACGGGCTCTCCGCCGCGCCGCTCGACGCCTTCCCCATCGACGACCTCCTCGACCTCTCCAACGACGCCCTCTTCTGCTCCCCCTCCCCCTCCGACCACCTCCTCCCCCTCCTCCCCGCCGGACCTCCACCACCCTTCCGCCTCCGGCCACCACCGCGCCTGCGCCGAATCCTCTTCGTCCACCTCGTCCTCCTCCTCCCCGCCCCCGCCGTCGTCCGCCGCGTTCCCCGCCTTCTCCACCGACTTCGCGCACGAGCTCTGCGTCCCCGTAAGCTCCCTCTCGCCGGAATCTCCGCTCTCCTCTTTTTTTTTTTTTTCTATCGTGGATTTTCAGTTTTTTTCGAGAATTTTTCTGAAGTTTCACCACCGGTTTTGCGGAGTCGCGCGTTTCGTCGTCGTCTTTGCACTGGCGGAATGGGAGAAGCATGGCTTCGGCACGAAACGGCTTCCTCATTTCGCTCGGGAAAAGGCAGACTGAGATCGCGACTTTTTTTTTTGTTTCGCATTCATAGTTTCAGTCAAATTCGCCGAAATCTCGCCGAGATTGATGCGCATTTTTGGGCGTCCGTTTGGATTTTCTTCGACTTCGAGCGTTTTTGCTGAGAGCCGCTTCGCTCTGGAGACGGCTTTTTCTACGATTTCGACTGATTGCTTTTTGCTCGTTTCGTGCTGCGATTCGGAGAGCGATCGCTTATGGTGCTTTTTCTTTTCTGTGCAGAGCGACTACGCGGCGGAGCTGGAGTGGCTCTCGCGGTTCGTCGACGACTCGTTCGCCGACGTCCCGGCGAGCGAGTTCGCGGCGGGGGCCCCGGCCGCACTCCCGGACGCGGCGTTCTCCGGCGGCAGGCCGCGGAGCAAGCGGTCGAGGCCGCCGGGCGCTCCAGCGGCGGCCCCGAGCGAGGGCGCGGGGCCCGCTGAGGCGGCGGAGGAAGGGGCCGGGGGCGGGAGCGGGAGCGGGCGGCGGTGCTCGCACTGCGCGTCGGAGAGGACGCCGCAGTGGAGGGCGGGGCCGCTGGGGCCGAAGACGCTGTGCAACGCGTGCGGGGTGCGGTACAAGTCGGGGCGGCTGGTGCCGGAGTACCGGCCGGCGGCGAGCCCGACGTTCGTGCTGACCCAGCACTCGAACTCGCACCGGAAGGTGATGGAGCTGCGGCGGCAGAAGGAGGCGCGAGAGGTGCGGCGGCGCCAGCAGCAGCAGCAGCAGCAGCAGCGGCAAGGCTATCGTCACCCGCGGGACTTCGAGGTCTGCTGACGTGGCCGGCGCGGTTAGTTACGGGGATGACGTAAGGATTTGGGAAGGAAGGCACTTGCTTCCGCATCGTTCTGCGTGGGCTCGGAGTGACGGATTTCTGCTCTCTCGCTGCATTAATCATGTGTGCTCGTCCACTTTTTCTTTTTCTTTTTCCTTTTTTTTTTCCCTCTATGTTATTTTCTCACTCTTTGGTTTCTTTGCTTTTCCAAAGGAAAGCCAGTCGAGCATTTCTGTTTCCTAAGTCAAGTCGTCCAATTATCAAATGAGATGAGGAGGTGTTATCAAAACGAAATGAAAAATACAAAGCAAATGGGTAAAAATGGGTTCAACGTCATTTAATTTGCGAGCTTGCCTAATTTACTCATGATATTTCAATTTAACGAGAATTAGTCAAATGCTCGAAAAGTCTGATTGCACATGCAATTCGAACGTGATTCGTCATAACTCGAGTCTTGATGGGACTAATGCATGGCCAGAACTCCTGATGGGCTTGGCATGGGCTTGACTGGTGGAAAGGCCTGTTGACGAGGCATTTTGCAGGCGTTTTGTCAGGAGAAGTAGCGGGACCTTTTGGTTGGGCTTGGTGATCTCTTCTTGTGGCTAAATCTAATTACTGATAAGAATTGCATACAAGGTAGATATCTCCTCATTCGCTCTTTCGATCCTCGACGGAACCCGTTTGCACCACCGCGCAAAATAAGACGCGAGGCGAGACGTTTAAATACGGAGGAAAATTTGAATGCGACACCACGTAAGATGCTTCTAACTCATTCATCGGGGCGAACTTGCCCGTCTGATAGAATTACAGCGCTTGATATGTATAGATGTGATAATTCATGCCCTTGCATAATTCCGATCCTCTTAACCTCTAATCATGAGACAAAGGGTTATATCAACGGTGATTATTATGGAGCAATTTCTAATTAAAAATGATTCTTTTTATTCTATTTTTCAAAATAATTTCTAATCATTTTATGGAGCAATTTCTAATTAAAAATGATTATTTTTTTATTCTGATAAATCCAAAATCTTTCGATTTTCCGTAATTAATTGCGTTTCGATACCGCTTTGATACCACTTCAAAATTTCTATTTCAAATCGTTTTATTTTAATTTTTAAATAATTTTTTACTTTTTTCCTTTTTTGTCCTTTTCTCTTCTTCAAGTGGTTTGTCGCTGGTTCGACAATTGGCCATACGAGAGTTGGTAACCTCACTGGAGCATTGCCGGTAGCCAGGCGGCCTTGCCGGGGTTGGGCAAAGCCCGCCTAGCCATCAGCAGACTAGTCTTGTTGGGCTAATTGAATTGAGACGATATAAGTAAAATAGAAGGAATCATAATAAGTAAGGAATCAGATTAGTAATTTCTTTTTTGGATTCTAGCATCAAGTATAGATTTTCTATGTGCGAGGATTCTTTTTTTCTTTCAAATTTGTAGCATGTTTTAAAATAATTGTATATCGACACTTTCTCATGAAAAATTAGGGAAAAATAAAGATGGCGGGGCCAGTAATGAACCGTTTCTTGTTTCTCTAACTATCCTATATCCACCTCTGAACATATATAACATGTGCATATGATGTTACAAATCCCGTCATTATCCTATTCAATCTTATTCTATTTGACAAAAAAATCGAGCCGACCAAATATGGCCTTAGTGTCGAAGTTTAGTTTCTATCACTTTCAGCCTCCGTTCGTTTCGGAAAATATCGTGTTTTTAGGAAAATATTTTCCTAAGTCATTTTCCAGGAAAACGACTATATTTTCCTAAGTGTTCGGCCAAAATCTAAAATTTCAATGTAAAAATATTTTCCATCGTTTGTTAGCTCATTTAATTATTTGAGAAAATTTATCAAAAATTAGATTTTAATATTTTTAAATGACCAAAAAAATTATTTTATTTATTTATATTTTTTAAAATGATTTTTTAATTATTTATATTTTTAAAATCGATTTTTTTTTCTTTTCCTTCCTCCTCCTCCTTCTTCCTCCTTCCTCTCGCCGTCGCCTCCTTCCTCCTCCTTCTTCCTCCTCCTTCCGCCGCCGCCACCTCCTTCCTACTCCGACGATGACCGGCCGCCGGGCCGGCCGACCAAGACCCGGTGGCGATCCGGTGAGCTCGAGGCTCGCCCGGATCTCACCCGAGCTCGCCGGACGGCGACGAGCTCGAGCTCGCTTGGACGGCAGCCGCGAGCTCCGCCGCTAGATCCGCGACCTCATCGCATCACCCGAGCCGCGAGCCGCGAGCTCCGCGCCGGTGCTCCCTCTTGAGCCATATCCTCTCGAGCGGCTTCGAACCGCCGGAAGTGGAGTGTCGCGGCGGCGGCGCGCGCGGCGGGAGTCGGGCGGGCAGGAGCGGCCGGGGAGGGCGGAGAATGAGGGATGCTTTGCCCATCGTTGGCGTCGAAGGAGGAGGAGGAGATCAGAAACCCTAAGCGAGAGTGCAAAAATGAGAAGGAAAAAGAAGTGCGAGGGCGAGCGTGAGAGGCCAGGAAAATGTTTTCCTCTTTTCAAAAGAGGAAAACATTTTCCTCAAAATCTAAGGAGAATTTTCCGTTGACCGGAAAATGTTTTCCTTGACTACGAATTTTCCGTCAACCGAACAAAAAAATCGGAAAATATTTTGTCGGAAGTTTATTTTCGAAACATCACTTAATTAGGTTACTAAGTAGGTCGATGTTGAATTTTAAGTGTTGACAAATCTAACTATTGTAATCAAAATGAAAAGTGATTTGACAATAATTCAAAATCAAGGCCTGGATAATATTAATTTCTTACTAGGAATGGAATTAACGATCTTTATCTATGATTTCAATCTATATGATTAGCGAGATTTTAAATTCCATTGATTACTTTTTTCTACTCGATGAATGAAAGTAATCCATTATGTACTTATTTCATCAAGACATTGTCCAGCTTAACCGATCAGACAAGTTTAATCTCATTAAGTATCAGATTTTTTTATACAATTTATAAGGGTGAAATATCTATCAAAACATATACTAAAGTTACATTGAAGATCAAATTCGATCCACCAATTATTAAGACGTAAAACCTCACCGGAGCATTCTCGACTTTCGAAATAGCTCATTCTCCCACGACCTAAATTTTAGCGAGAGATTGCCATTCCGCCTTGCTCGATCAAATTTTCTGCAAAGATAACGACACCTACAATCAAATTGATGAACAAATTAGGGCTCGTTCCGCAAAAGGGCCGAATTTCACCCGCGTCGCCACGTGGCGGATCGGGAGTCGGCGGTCGCCGAGCCAAAGCGACCCGGCCCGTCACCCGCCCGGTTTCCTCCCACTGAGGCGACTCTCTCTCTCTATTTCGCCGCTCTTTCTCGACAGGCGCAATCGGGAAGTCCTTTCTCACTCTTCTCATCATCTTCTTCATCTTCTTCTTCCTCCCTGTCCTCCTCCTCCTCCTCCTCCATCATCTCGCCCCCAAATCTCTCTGCGCGAAACCCTAGGCGGCTCCCGATCGGCGCTCCGACCATGCTGAAGTTCTCGGACATCGTGTCGAAGCAGATTCGCTTCCTGCTCGAGAGCGTCGACGAATCCAACCTCGACTCCGTCCTCCGCGAGCTCTACCAGGTCTCGTCCTCTCTCCCTCTCTCTCTCTCTCTCTCTCGCTCGGTCTCTCTCTATAACAGACCCAGTCGCCGCCCGTGCGAAAAGCTTGTCGCTGTCCTCGTCTCTCGAGGCGCGCGCGCGATTTAGGGAGTAGCATTGGCGTCTGTGCTGATTGGGGTTTGTAACCCTAGCTTGCTTCTCCGCCACCTGCACTGGTTTTTCCGTTCTTTTTTCTTTTTTGGTGGTGATGATTCGAGCGCTTTAGGTTAAGCTCCTTCTGTGAGTTTACATTCGAACATCGCTTTGATTCTTGTCTGCTCTTTTTTTGTTTTTTTGGTGGAAGAACCCTAACTATTGGAGGCTTTGTCGATCGAATGTTGGTCGACTTCTTTTTACTGGATTGGTTTATAGGATTATCACTCTCATGTTCTTTCTCTCTCTCTCTCTCTCTTTCCTTCCCTTGAGAACACTTGTTTTGTCGCTGGATTGGGTGATGCTGAAGATTGATTGGGAATTCTGGTATACGTGATGGTTGCCAGAGCAAAACGGAAAATATGAGGAGGGAAAATTTAAAGAACATGAGACGGTGTTTGTTCCGAGGTTGCCAGGCTCGGTTTCTTGTCTAGCATCGATGTGATTTCATCAATAAGCGGCCCTAAGATGAAGTAGTAACGTTCCTTATGAGCTCTCTATCCAAAACAACGTGCTGCAGTTTGTTTTTTCATCTATAGAGGATGGATCGTTGGATGACTTCCATTGCCCAAAGTAAACTAAGGCTTGGTTTAGTGGTGCGAAC
Source organism: Eucalyptus leucophloia subsp. euroa (assembly GCA_017140325.1). Taxonomy (NCBI): domain Eukaryota; kingdom Viridiplantae; phylum Streptophyta; class Magnoliopsida; order Myrtales; family Myrtaceae; genus Eucalyptus; species Eucalyptus leucophloia. The sequence continues at coordinate 17,250,624 of CM029472.1, read as the reverse complement.
TCAGTAAGATTGAAGAGGTCTTGGTGTGAAACTTGTCTTCCTCTTGACGTCTCATGGTAATCCAATGACCTCTTTCTGTTCGTGAGACAACCTAACCCCGACCATAGTGAACCAAATTAACATTATCCAATAAATTGTAGGTCCTCTATTTTTCAACAATTCTGAGTTAGCGGGAGTAGAGTTTCTGCCATTAATAGAAGCAGAACGTCTTAACTGCATCCTACGGGAGTTGATCAGGATAAAGTCCCTGTAATCAGCCTCCATGGCCTCCAGCCGACAGCATCTCGAGTATCTTGGAAACCATCTATTATTACTTAGAACTTCTGCAATCTATACTTCCTTTCTTAACCAGAAGCATGTAATAACATTCTCAAGGAAAAAAAAAAAAACAGAGTAGATAGCACTCATTTGTCATGCTAAAATGAATTCTTGCGTGCATCTCTGGTGATGTGTTTAGCATGTTGCCTCAGTAATTGTATAACAGCAAGTGTTTATTTTCAGTAATAACTAGTGTTTGGAGTAGTTCTTCCTCTTAGCAGATGAGAGTTTATCCATTCTTTCCTTGGGTAGTTCTTTCAAGGAATATTCCATAGAATCAAAGACATCTCAGTACGTTGCCATATTCCGGGTAGTCAAAGTGAATGTCCCGTTTGCTTTAGCATAGGATGATAAAAGTACAGGCTGTTTGGTTTGGCTTTAAGCTGACCAAATAAGCTACGTGAGAATTCCCCACCAGACATATTTTAATTTAAAAAATTGAAAAGGTTTGGGGTGACTTCAGTGATAGGGAAAAGTTAAACATTTTTGAAGTCGAAATTCATCCTCTTGTTCCCCCTTCTTTCCTGTGAAGGTCAAACAAATTATATTAAGTTACCAAGGGGTACCGCCCTTTACAAACAACTTAAACAACTTTAAAGGGATGTATCCCATGTACAAAATTTAGGAACAAAATACCATTTCTATCATTCCAGTAAGCTATAAGTATGATATTGAACTTTTCCACCAAGGAGGCTTGAAGTTCCGTTGGGTAGATTGGAAAGCTGGCAGACAAGTGAGGGTGGTTTAGCCATTGAGCCCCCTTGTTATTCAAGAAAGCTCCTCTCAGTAAATGGCTTTGGCTGTTTAGTGTCGAAAATTAACATCCTTAATGGGAAGTAGCAGTTGCAAAATGTTGAATGGATTGAATTCCTTCTTCTTGCTTCGCTTAAACTAGGTACCAGAAATTGGATACAGTTTGGCTTGACGTTTGGTGTGGAGACGCAGCATTAAAAGATTGGTTTGAATCTGTTTGACATTGCTGGGAGCAAAATTGTTATTGTTTAAATGATGGTGTGATCATATGGGATATCAATTTCATGAGGCAAGCTCAAGATTGGAGTTTGGAGCTTTTGCCCTTTTTTTTTTTTTTAATGTTTTGTATGATTTTTCTTAATTCTGAGGATGTTTTAGTGTGGACCAATGGAAGAGATGGAATCTATTAGAAAGTCTTACTACAAGCTGCTACATAGAGAGGTTGTTGGTGGTAGACTAGAGTGGGAAAGCAGTTTGAAAAGTGAGGGTTCCAACGAGAGTTTCTTTTTTCTTTTGCTTGAGAAGCAATTTTGCAGTGAATCTTTACTTTAGATGATCTACAACAGAGAGGCAAAGTACTGGTTAAAGGACGCTGATACTGTGTGGCATCTCTTTCTTCATTGCCTTTGGATGAGTATGGTTTGGACTGCTTTCTGTGCTTGCACTAGATTAGCTTGGGTTATTGGAGGTTCTATAATACAGAACTTTGGGCTTTGCTGCTGCAACAAGAAAAGAAAAATTGCCTAGATTCCTCTCTCTGTCTTTTGGTTGATTTGGAGGAGTGGAACGAGATTGCTTTTGATGGAGAGTAATCTTCCATTTCTGATTTTATTGGAAATTGGCTTAAACTAATACACTTGGTAGAGTGGAAACTTGCATATGGATGTAAATGCCTTGGTTGATATAGTTGATGATCTGTCCTGCAATTGAGCTCCCTTTTGTTTTTGAGAGCTCTTTTGTATATGGCTGTAGCTTTTGAGCTCTTTGGTATATGGGTTTGCACTTCTAGTGCCCTATAGTTCATCTTTTTTACCCATAAAAAAAATGATATTGAACTTGTCCACTATGCCAAAAGTGAAGGGTGCATAACCACTCAGCTCTAAAACAGTCTGAAGAGGAGTCTTCTCTTTCAAAGGCTTTCCTGTTTCTTTCTTGCCAAATGAGCCAAATTATCTGATTTAACCATTCGTGAATTATAATAGTGATAACAGCTGTCATCAAGATGGTCATTAAGTCTTCATCCTGCTTCAGACAGGGAAATGTCACTAATTTGTTGGCTTTTTGCATGCATCATTTCTTTCTGACACCATTTTTGTCCTCCATGCAGTTTCTTGGCTATGGCGTTGAAGGAAGCATTTTGCTGCTCCAAACCTGCCTGGACTACCTGAATCTTCACTGGGCAGAGTTGAACTCGCATGTTAAAGCTGCTTTAGTGTCAATTTTCAAGTACATCTTGGAGAAGCCAAACTTTAGCACGGTCTTTTGTCTCTCATTAAAAAGTGGAGTGCTGAGTGAAGCTTTTCTGGAGAATCTTTCTGATACATTATGCTTATCCCTGTGTGAAAAAATTAGCATTGGTCTTGCTTTGTCAAGCTCTGAAAATCTTGAAATCAGGAAGTGTGGTAAGTTTTATTCTTAAATGAGTGGTCTTTATTAGTTTTCCTTTAATGCGATGTTTTGTTGCTGAACAATAGCACAATTTTGACATAATTCCCAGGGAAGAACTTTTGTATGGCTCAGATTGAAGAATTGTCTGCAAATCCTGCTCCTTTGAAAGCTGCTGAGCAGATCCAGGGAATTATACTGTTCCTTCAGCGCTCGGATGACCTACGCGAGCATGTAGATTCTTTCATGCAGATGTTGTCTTTGGTGCAGCCTAAAGATGTCGCCTCATTCATTTTAACCCCTTTGCTTTCGGATGAATTGCGTGATGTCAATACAATGAGGTGCCAGTTATGCTCAACTCGTTGCCTTGATTTTGTTGAAGTAGAATGTTTTGTCCCGCTTAATATTTTTCTGCTGCAGGAGCTTGGATCTACTGTATGATTGCAAAGAAGATGATTTTGATGCTATCTTGGCAGAAATGGAGAAGGAGATTGGCATGGGTGATGTCATGAGGGAGTTAGGTTATGGTTGCACAGTTAATGACTTGCAGTGTAAAGAGACCTTATCTCTGTTTTCTCCACTAACTGAAGTCACACTCTCTAGAATAATTGGTACTATTGCCCGTACTTGTATTGGTCTTGAAGATAATCATAGCACAGCTTCGAGTTTTGCTATGGCACTTGGCAACGACAGTTGGTCTGATCTTCCATCTCCAAGCTCTTGGAACATTGATGTTCTTGTAGATTCAATCAAGCAGCTTGTGAGTTCGACATTTCTCATTCAATCTTAGGCTTTAATGGTAAGTGTACAGCGCATACTAAGAATCACATATTTGAATACAGGCGCCTGGAATCAATTGGGCATCAGTAATCGAAAGCCTGGATCATGAAGGATTCTACTTGCCTAATGAGGAAGCGTTTTCTTTCTTCATGTCTATTTATCGATGTGCTTGTCAGGTGTGTTTGCATGTCTTGGCTGGTTTTTGAAAGTTATTTTGCCTGGACATGGAGGTCTATTGGGAGCTCTAGCAATATATCTCCTGAAGTTTACGGAATCTTAAACTTGGGTTGTGCAGGATCCTTTTCCTCTGAAGGCCATATGCGGGTCTGTCTGGAAGAATATTGAGGGCCAGATATCATTCTTAAAATATGCTGTGTCAGCTCCTCCCGAAGTATTTACCTTTGCTCATTCTGGGAGGCAGCTGGTATGTGCTATAGAACTTGTAATTCTTCCCCTTCTTGTTTATTTGGTTCTAATTATATGGTAAAAAATTCTGTGTAGGCTTATGTTGATGCGATGAATGGTCATAAGCTCCAGCCTGGACATCCAAACCATGCTTGGTTGTGCCTTGACCTCTTAGATGTGTTGTGTCAAATTGCTGAAGCTGGTTATGCTGGATCTGTTCGTGCAATGCTTGAATACCCTCTTAAATACTGTCCAGAAGTCTTGCTTCTCGCAATGGCACATATTAATGTACTCCCTCTTCATTGGCAGTGCATTGACAAGTTTCATCATTTGTCTTGATATAATCTTCCCTGAATGTTAATCTATGTATTCTTGTGCTTGCAGACTGTATATAATCTCCTGCAGTCTGAAGTCTCCCTTGCTGTGTTTCCCATGATAATGAAAAATGCCGGGGGTGTTGGTATGATACTTTACCTCTGGCATGTTAACCCAATTCTTGTGTTGAGGGGGTTTGTTGATGCTGCGAGTCTTGATCCAGACTGCATGACTAGAATATTGGACATCTGCGAAGAGCTTAAGGTGAGATACAGCCGGTAGTTTTTATGGATCTACTCTTTAGGGTTTTTTTATGTATTGTATTGCTCAGATACCCTGACACTGTTGTCTTCATCTTGCATTAGATTGTGGAGCTCTTTTTAACCAATATGAAAGTGGTTCCATATATCCCAACTTTATAGTAGGAAAGATAGTAAACGTCTTTGAGTTGATTGGGCTCATTCTTTTCTGTTTACTACTTTTGTCTTTCGTGCTAGCAGAGAAACCTGTTTTTGTTCTGATTTTTGTTCTTTTCTCCGTTGCACTGATACATGGCTTGCTAATGATGCCAGATACTTTCTCAAGTTCTAGAGATGGTTCCTTCTTCCTTTGGCATCAGACTGGCTGCCCTTGCTTCACGAAAGGAACTCATAGACCTTGAAAATTGGTTGAGCAATAATCTGAATACTTACAAGCACATTTTCTTTGAGGTAGTAGTTTGTTTTCCCTGGCTGTGAAGTGGTAGTGATTGTTCTAAAAAGTGATGCTGAGATGCTATAATTGATTTCTCATTTTGAATTTTAATTCTGAAGAGCTACTATTGTTCCTACTGAGATTCATTTATAATTGTCTAGGAGTGTCTTCAATTCCTGAAGCTTATGGAATCTGGTGAATCAGTGGATATTACTGCCAAGGGCTCTCTGCGTTCTGGCAGTCTTTTGAATCTTTATCTGGATGCAATCCCTATCTTCTTCAAGGTTCTGTTGCCACTTGTCGGACATCTGGGTTAATTATGTGTAAATTTATCTCTGAGTAAAATTCAATCATGTTACTATCATTTTTGCAGACGCTTGTGGCTCATGCAAGCTTGATCTCATCCCACCAACATTTGGAGGAATTGGAGAGATTGCGTATAGCACTTACAGCCTCATCTATGAGACTTCAAAATGGTGGGACTGCAGATTCAGCATCCTCTGAGGAATATGCTGAGGATATAGAGACAGAAGCTAATTCATATTTCCAGCAAATGTTTTCTGGCCAGTTAACGATTGATGCCATGGTTCAAATGCTGACACGGTTCAAGGAATCTTCTGTGAAAAGGTACACTGTTGTCGAGTCTAGTCATCATGTACCCCTTCCATTGGACCTTTATCTTCTCAAATAAGTTACCTGTGAAACTTAAGAACAGCAAGTTTGGAAGAAATAGCATAAATCATTTAAATGTGTATGGTGCTAATTTTACTGCTTGCCATCCTGATGCATATCAAGAATGCAGTCATTCTTCCACCATGTCAAGCATGAAAGTCATAGAAAGATAAAATTACATGTTCTACATGATGTGGACCTACTAAGTTGGTTACTGACTTATTTGGATCAGGTCCTAGTTAGAAAAGAATCTCACCGGACACTGGTCAAGACTTCTATGATGTCAGCGATTATAATATGATGTATTTCCTGTTAAGACCAATATATCTTGTGAATGGATATCAGTCAGGAAGGGCTTGGTAATCATAACATCCTGTAATAATCTAAAAGCTATTTCGTATTCAATATTTTGTGCATCTAAACTTATTACGTGCTCTCCATTAGTTCTTCCATAATGGGGCTGTTAAGGATTGAATAGCATTAGAGAGCGAACATTGAGTGCTATCACTTTGATGCATGCGCAAGAATGTGAGGAAAGCAAAAGCATGAAGCTGATTGTTTCTTGGTATATTTATTAATGCGGCCAAAGTCCTGTAGTTGCTTTATGAGTTTTTGATAATTAGATGGATACAATATTGCGGTGAGCCTCTTTTTGAAATTTTTCATGTAATGTTCAAATATTGGCTGTGAATATTGATTTGACCTACTTTGATAACTGCAGGGAGCAGTCTATTTATGAGTGCATGATTGGCAACCTGTTTGAGGAATATAAGTTCTTTCCCAAGTATCCAGAAATGCAACTTAAAATTGCTGCAGTACTCTTTGGTGAGTGTCATTGTGGCAATTATTGTTGATGGCTGTCTTATATGTTCTCTTAGAAGCCATGATGCATTCCTGTTCCTCATTTTGAATGCCTGATTTGTGTTTTTGTACACTATTACGGTAGTCATTTCTTTTACCTATAATATGAACTATATGATTGAGCTTGGTATATCCAAATTTCATGCATAGAGACCAATAGATGATGCACTCTTCCGACAGTTAGCTTGCCATACTTACATTTTCCGTCTTAGCCTGCATACATACTTAAAGTGTAAAATTATATATACAGTAAATCTAGAGTTACGTTTTATGGTTACTTACATGGAAAATAATTTCCTGGATTCAGTAACTTCTACATTTCTTAATGGTTATGTGGGTATACAAAATTTGAATGAGATGGAGGTTTGTTGCCCTAACCATTCTTCTTAGTTGCTATGTTGATAGTAGAGGATCCATAATTTATGTTCTATTATTTCTTTCTTATTTTTTGCAAATAAATATCAATCAAATAATTTGTGTATTTTCTTTCGATCTAGATATATTGATCCATGAATCTGTGTGTATGTAGATCCTCTGTCTGTCTATTTGTCTTGTGAAAAGGATCCCCAATATATGGACTTTTCTTTGGCACAGAAGAATATGGTATCATTGCTAGGTGCTGTTGGCAATCCATTTTAGGACTAGAGATGCTTACCTATGTTGTATAGTACCCTGGTGTCAAGCATTTCTTTGATGACTATCTCCTACTATTTAAGAATTGCTTAATGTACATGGGAGCACTTGTGTTGCATATATATATATATATATATATATATATATAGGGTTGTATTCTCCTAATATACAGAAGGCTTGCTTAATTACTTAGAAGCCTTCAATTGGAATGACATTAATCCTGCCTTCACGAGTTGTCTGACTGGTAGTATGAGCGGTAAATGCTGGCAGCAGCAGCTGACATGACGTAGGAATGATGTGGCACTGACTTTATGAATGGCTTCAGAATTTCACGTTCTGGATAAAATGTACAACTACTTTTAAAATTATTAAAGAACTATGGAAAGTAGAATACTGAACCACATCATCAAAAAATATATGAGGATAAATTCTATCAAGTTCTCACGATGAATGAGAGGATATAGTTTGGTTCCTGGTACAAACTCACTGCTGAAGTTTTTAGTCATGCCTTTCTCTGTTTCTTATGCTGATATGGCACTTTGTTTGATTATGTGTGCATCATATAGCTGATATGTTTGCCACTTGAAGCAGTCAATGCCACATTGGGGGCCTTGAGATTGCTCTGTTTTAGCAGTCTGATTAACACTGAATGGCCCAGATTAACCGAGTACAGACAGTGGGATCACTGGGGTAGAATTGGAACTGGAATTAATATTTAGGGGCAGGATTGGAAGCTAGTAAAGTATTGGCAGAATAGTAAAAAGGCATGATAGGTTAGGCAAGCCTTTAGAAGTATTGCCAATTCAGAAGGTCTTGGTCAACCCTTTCTTTGATATTCTTGTGAAATGCAGGTATACTTTGCTGTTTTGGTATTTGAGTAGATATGGACATTAGACTAAGAAATTCCACTGTTAAGCAAACTAGAAGTTCTTCAAATAATTACAAGTGGAATCTTCTGAATTATGACATGACCTGTTATGGTGACATTTTTGATATGCTTACATGACTTTTGGAGATGTTTGGACTGGAAATTACTGAGGGATCCTCCTTATTTCTTAATGACGAAGTTGGTAAGGTGTACTGTATAATCTGTTTGCATTTGTCTGTTAGCCCTGCTCTATCTACATAATCTGTTCCTGGCTGGGAACTCTGCTGGTATTTGAAATGATTTTAAACAGTCCAGAAAGTTGGTATTGTTGTTGTTATGTCAATCTAGAAAAATAATGGTTGCACACTTGAAGTAAATTGACCTGTCCTTACAGTTTTTGTATGTAGTTTGGGTGTTTGTCATTCAGGTTTTTTTTTTTTTTTTTTGAGAATCTTGTCTTTTCTTCTTGTTCATTTGTTTCCTTACACTGCTATTCTAAAACTTGTCCAGGCTCTGTCATTAAGCACCAACTTGTAACTCATCTGTCACTTGGGATTGCCCTGCGTTGTGTTTTAGATGCGCTCCGTAAGCCTCCAGATTCAAAGGTTTGTGTCATTATTTGAGACATATAGTTCCACTTATTTATTTCTGTACTGATGTGCCTGGCTGCATGCAGATGTTTGTATTCGGAACCAAGGCATTGGAGCAGTTTGTGGATCGATTAATAGAATGGCCACAGTATTGCAATCATATTCTACAAATATCTCATCTTCGGGGCACTCACTCAGATCTTGTTGCTTTTATTGAGCGAACTCTTGCGCGAATATCATCAAGTCATTCAGATCCTGATGGAGGCAACAATCCTGCGAGTGTTCATCATGGTCCACCTCAAGGTGGCGCTGCAAATATGGAGGTCAGAACAATGTTTGTCTTCTGGCATGTTGCATTTATGGCATAATTTCTTTTGGGATTAGAATTGAATTTTTTGAGACCGGAGGAGGAGATTGGAATAATGTTTTGTTTGTATGTTGGAAGTTGATTTGAGATGTCTCTGTGGCATGGTAAGCTTCCTATTCCAGGCATCCTAAGCTAATGGCATGATCAATGTTTTCATTATTTTCCTCAGGGATATGCTGCATGTACCGCTGTGGGTTTTTTTTTTCTTCTTGGTGGTACTGTTGCCTTTGCAGGAGTTGTTTTGAGTGACTTCAACCAATGCCATTGGATTTTAAATTTCCCTTCATCGTTCTAGTTGCATGTTTCACATTTATTCCTGTTGAAGTTTCTGCCTGCTTCTGTTTTTTTCCCTGCTAAAGCCACACCTGGCTGTATCATCCTTACTGGAAACTGTGATACCGTAATGTGAGCTCGAGGTCACAGAAAGGATACAGACATATGCAATTGGGATTATTCGCATACTTGTGAGATTGCTGATGCTTCTATTGTAAAGTATGTGGACAATGTCCTCTCTCTCTTTTTCTTTTTTTTTTCTTTTTTTTTTTTTTTTTTTTTTTTGGGGGGGGTGATCAAGCCATTTCAGTCCACAAGAAGGTCACATTGAATTTTATGTTAGGACATCTTATGTAAGAACATAAAGTACGTTTTTTCCTTTCTTTCCTTTTTGTCTAGAGTTTGATGATGTGCTATAAATTCCTTAACTGGCCTGTTAGAGCCCTGTGAAGCTGCTTCCATGTGATCAGCGCGTTGCTGAATGAGGAGAATGTCTGAACTTCCATGACTAAATAGTCAAAGCTTTGTCTATTTTGTGTGGAGTTATTTTTGCTTGTGTCTTCCTTCTGAAATTATGTTTTTGTTTAATGAACTTATCATTATTTGACACGTTGTTGACTTATCCATTTCGTCCTCAAAGGCTTGGATTAATGTTGCAGGCGAATAGCACTTCAGGCATTCTTGCTGGACAGCAACTTCCTTTGTCATTCCAGCTTCAACAGAGACAGGAAGCATCCCTAGATGACAGGCATAAGATTCATGCCTCTTCAGTAATGGAGGTGAAACCTGTGGTACCTGCACCAGGGAAACCTCCAGCTAGCACATTAGTTGAATCTTCAAATATCCACAAGGTATACTTGCTACTAGGCCATGGCTGCATTTTACTGTTCCTTCTGTTGATATCCATTACTGACATCTAAGTCTGAATTGCTTTTGTAAGTTGCAGAGCCAGATTGCAGTGAGTACTGCTGTATCATTGTCTTCATCACCTGGTTTTGTTCGTCCTCCCAGGGCTCCTTCTTCTGCCCGTAGGTTCCTACTATCCTGTGTAAATCACACGTGTTATTGTGTTTGATATCTTGAGGGACTTGGACAAATGCTTTGTTTAAGAATTGACATGGAAATGATCCATTGGATCGAGATGCACAATGAGAATCACATGTTGTAAAGTCAAAGTTGATGTTGATTATTGACATTGTGCGCTTTTAAATGTATTCATAGAACGTAGGCCCTTGTTTTGTTAACAGATGAAAACAAATGTCCAGATGTTCTGTCGAGGACACTCAGCACACCGCATTGTGCTTATCCTTCTGATGAAAGTCAATGAACCATCACTATAAAATGAAATACGACTGTTCTCTGATAGGCTAGTAAATTTCGTGCCTCCTCATTGAGCTTGGTTTATACGGAAAATGCATGAAAAGATATATGAGGGTAATAGTCACCTTATCTACATTGTTGCCATCACCTACATGGCCATGTACATTTGGAGGGATTTTTTTGAACTCTTGATTAGTATGTTAAACGTGTGATTTATTTTGATGCAGGATTTGGCTCTGCTTTGAACATTGAGACCCTCATTGCTGCTGCTGAGAAACGAGATACTCCTATAGAGGTACTTCTCCGGTCGCTATCTTCCAGACTGCTTTATCATTATATCGAGAACTGAAATTTTGGGAATGCTTTCGTGGGCAAAGATAGCATAGTATTGCATGCTCGAAAAGTTAAAACATCTAATTTTCATTCATACAAGAGGGAGATTATTTAGTCTCAGAAAACCATGTGAATTGAAATCATTTTATGCTTCTTTTTCATGGAACTGTTACTCCCTCTCATTGTCTTGTTATGTCTTCCGAGTAATCTTATGGAACCTGATGTGTTCTGTGTGGAATATGATTTGAAATTTGTGATCTGTTGAGGGAATATGTTTCTGATGGTCTGGACAGTTGGTAGATCAGGTCTGGAGGCAATGGTGAAGGTCACTCACTACTGTGTGTTATACTGAAGATTCTTTCTTTAACAGCATTTATTTTGTGTAGAAAAGCATGATACTTTGTAATATGGCCATTGCTTTGGAACATGGCCTTGACATGCACACATGGTCCTATAAATGTTGTTGGAACATTATGATTAGTGTTAGAAGTTAATGTTACAACATTTTGGCGGTCAAATGGCATACACTGTGGCGGTCACATGGTATATACTGTGGCTTACATCAAGCTATTTTGTTTGTTGCCTTGGATTATATCTTATATGTCTATGAAAATTGTTGGATCCCTGTGCTAAATCAGAGAACATTCAGTCAGGTTAGTTTTGAAATGTGTTTGCGATCTCAACCTGATTGAGCTGTCTCTTGCTCATATTAGGGCACCTACTTGTCTGCTGGTCATAATATCTTGTGTGCCTGTGGTACAGAGTGTGTTGTGAGCAGTTTAGTTTTAAGTTGTATTTTATTCTGATTGATCTCACTGGCTTGTATATCATGATGACTTAATATATGAGTGCTGGTTGTCAGAATCTACTTAGGCTGTGTATGTGAGTTACTGCTGATTCTCATTTATGTACATAGTTAATGGGTTTTGCTTAGTGATTAGGATCATTTGTCCCTGAAAGCTGTTTCCTTTTGTTTACTTAATGTATGCAGGCTCCGGCATCAGAAGTTCAAGACAAGATATCATTCATTATCAACAACATTTCAGTGACGAATATTGAAGCTAAAGCGAAAGAGTTCACTGAAATTTTTAAAGAGCAGTTCTACCCATGGTTTGCGCAATACATGGTCATGAAAAGGTTTAAAACTTAAACAACTGCTGTACTTTTAAGCATTTTTTGCATGTAACCAGTATATTTTCATACCTTGAATCTTATACTGAAGAAGTCTAGTTACATGCACTATTCTTACTATTCCGCTCCTCATAGATGCCTCCACACCCCATTCAGAAATTAAAAAAAAATCCTTTTATTTCAAGGATGAATGTCTTCCGACATTGTCTCTCTTTTTGTTACATCTGTATGTGTAGTAATCCTGAGATATTATGAGGGGTTTGGTTCCATTTATTTAGTCATGCCTTACTTTTTGCTAATTTTCCTGGCAGAGCAAGCATTGAACCAAATTTTCATGACCTATACTTGAAGTTTTTGGACAAAGTCAATTCAAAGGCCTTAAATAAAGAGATTGTTCAAGCGACTTATGAGAACTGCAAGGTTTGTTACCACTAATATGGTTGGCTCTGTATTTGATGGATACTACAAGTGGGATGACTCAGGATTTTTTTACTTTCTAGGTCCTTCTAGGATCTGAGCTCATAAAATCAAGTTCAGAAGAGCGTTCACTGTTGAAGAACTTGGGTAGCTGGCTTGGGAAATTAACCATCGGCAGGAATCAAGTTTTAAGGGCTCGTGAAATAGATCCAAAGTCATTGATTATTGAGGTGCTTGCACTTCAGGGAAATTTCTTTGTGTATATTGTGAACATCATTGCTTTTTAATGTCTTATGCATTGTTTTCTTCACTTTATTCTTTTGTTTAATTGCATAATGTCTTTTGTTCATCTCTTCCTGTATCCGATTATGAGAATCAACCCATTAAGAATTTGAGTTTTGTTTATTTAAATCCTTATATTTTGCAGGCTTATGAGAAGGGTAAAATGATTGCAGTTATCCCATTTACTTCAAAGGTAGGGTTGTAAATCTGTTCCACTAGTGGATATTACCTCTGCCCTTGACTTTTTATGGCTAACTCTACTTTTTCTGCAGGTTCTTGAACCCTGCCAAAACAGTCTGGCGTACCAACCACCTAATCCATGGACCATGGGGATTCTTGGATTAATGGCTGAAATTTATCTGATGCCGAACTTGAAAATGAACCTCAAATTTGATATTGAGGTACATGAAAACCATGTTAGACAAAGACAGGAAAAATCTTTCCTTCCATTTTGTCTTGCCTGATATAAAATGCTAGATTTCTTCTTATACAGACCTTTTGATCACAGGTCCTGTTCAAAAATCTTGGGGTGGATTTGAAGGACATGACGCCTACGTCACTTCTGAAGGATCGTGTAAGAGAAGTTGAAGGAAACCCTGATTTTTCAAACAAAGATGTTGCCGCAACCCAACCACAGATACTTGCGGATGTTAAATCTGGAATAATATCACCAATAAATCAAGTAGAATTACCTCTGAAGATTGCAAGTCCGCCTGATTCTAGTGGACATACACACTTATTGTCTCAGGTATGCATAGTATTATTGTCTTGTTGGGGCATGAAGTGGTACTTATATGCTGTAATATGACATGATGTGGATCTTCAGTTTGCTGCTCCTCTTCAACTATCATCTGGTGCACTGATCGAGGATGAGAAGTTAGCAGCTTTGGGTCTGTCTGATCCACTCCCCTCTGCTCAAGGACTCTTACAGGCTGCCCAGTCCCAGTCTTCATTCTCTGTTAGTCAGGTGGCTGCGTATGTTTGCTATTTCAGTTGTGGATGATAACTGTTTTTATGCTTATTAACAAGTCCAGTTTCCTGTTGTTTTCAGCTGCCTTCTCCAATTCTTAACATTGGAACTCATGTTGTAATCAACCAAAAGTTAAATGGTCTTGGCTTGCATTTGCATTTCCAGAGGTAATGTTGCTGTTCTAATTCTTTCACACATTTAATATTACATTTTGTCTCTTTCAACCCCGCCTGTTTTCAAGAAAATTGTGAATATATTTTATGTGCCTGCACATGCACACATACTCAGGCACATGAACGGTGTATATGAACCATCCACCCAGCTATCCATTCATGAGCTTCCTGGAAAGCTGAATCCATAATATTCCAAATGTATATCTTTGAATATTGCTGAATAAATTATTTTGCTCATATTGCAGGGTGGTCCCAATAGCAATGGACAGAGCTATCAAGGAGATAGTACCTGGGATTGTGCAACGTAGTGTTTCCATAGCAACTCAAACAACAAAGGAACTTGTTTTAAAGGTGTTATTTTAAGGCTTTGCTTTTTTCAAAACACAGAGTCTAACCTATTGCTATGAATTTGACCTTGTACTATGTTGGATGTGTTTTCATTGTTTCCCCTGCGTATTTTTGAAATGGTAAAATTGTCCAAAGTGGCTAAATGTCAGCCAAAACAGTTTTCATGTGGAGATGATAATAATTCCTTTCTTAATACATCCCTGCCATAGCTCTACCCTTTTGATTTTGGCCAGTACCATGGCTCAACTCTTCAGTCACAGCCAACTTTGCCTTAATTTTGTCTAACCTGTTTTAGATCATTATAGGAACTTGTTTACTATGAATCACATGTAACGCGTCTACCTTTGACTACTATATATTTAAGTGGTATTGCCTGTTCACCTGATTGCCTTGCCTGTTGTTTTTTTGAAGCCGTTACTATTTTCATGTGCTATGTTGCATCATTTTTGGAGAAACTCTACACCTGATGCTTCATATATCTTTTGCTCACATCAGTTTATATCACCTATCCCTTCAGTTTGTTCAATAATAGTGGAGAGAGAAATCTTTCGGCATTTACAAACTAGAAATCTAGGATCGATTTTCTGAAAAATTAATGAGTGCACAGGTTCTAATTTTTAGATTCACATAGAAAGAAATTCGTATGGGTGGTATCCCTTGGCCTGTGAATTTTAACTTATTAGTGAGTAGAACAGAAAAGGCTCTAGTTATGGCAGGATGCTCGAGCTGGGGATATGTTTGCACTTGGCAGTCCACTTTGTCAAATTAGTCATTTCTGGCTGGGAATAATTCTTCTGTGCTGAGTAAAATTATTGTGGTTCACACTTAATGGATGGGATGATAGGATTATGCTCTGGAGTCAGATGAGACAAGAATATACAAAGCAGCGCGAAAAATGGTTGCCAGCCTTGCTGGAAGTCTAGCTCATGTGACATGCAAGGTAATGTTATTCATTGTAGAAGTTAAAAGTGCTTACATTCTCATTTTTGGTTTTCAGAAGAGCTGAATACTTTCTCCTCCAAGGAGTGACCTCTATGATCTGGCATTTGACAGCAGGAACCTTTGCGTGCTTCAATATCAAATCAGCTAAAAAATTCGCTTCAGGGCTTGAATCTATCTGCTGAACTTCTAGACCAGGCTGTTCAACTGGCTACCAATGATAATCTTGACCTTGGCTGTGCAGTCATTGAACGGGCTGCAGCTGATAAGGTTAGAAATCCGGTTCTTATTAGCTTATAACTTGTCGTTTTCTTCCCCTCTGTATGCTCTTCTTTTTTTAGCGATGATATCTGAGTTTAAGATGATTGGCACGATATTTACTGGTGGTGCACATTATTTAGATAGACTATGCATCAGTAAATTTATGTGTGAAGCTTATGCAGGATCTATCAAGTTTAGAATTCAGCTCCTGTATGTTTGACCTTGTTAGGATGAGTCTTTGATGGGTTCCAGCATCTGCTTCTTGTGTTGTTTTTGCTTTAATCTTGTTGATAATTAATATTTGGTGAGATAAATGGACTGACATGTGCTTGCTTTCTGTGCATCTTTAAATGAGTGGGTTGCACAATCTAAGTTAATAAATAGGTTTCTTTCTGTGCAGCATTGGTGGAAAGTTCTTTAAGCAACCATAACTTTTATCCACTTGCTTTTTAACAGTACATGTTTAACGTTGGTGTGGCAACATAATTATACGGTAGTATGTTTGTAAAAAAAACTATAATTAATGTTTGAGCTTCCAAATTCATCTATTGAATTAGGATAATGCATCTCTTACAGAATTGATGATTGAGGGATTTGCTTTCCTGATTCATATTGGGGTGTGGGTTGCTTAGAACTTCCATTTCCCAATGGAATTAGGATCAATTACTGTTTAAATACCTAACAGTTCTTTTTGCTTGTCGAGATTTTTCTAGGACTTGCATGGGCAGGGTTCTTGCACTGGGTGCTTAGCTAAATTTAAATAGTGGCAGTAGGATTGAGAATAATTATACCATAATGGGGAGTTGGCAGTACATAGTGTAGATCCAAATATTTAACCTCATTTGTATAGCTGATGGTCCATAGCATGTTTGAGATTAGTGCCTTTGGATCTCTCCTTTGAATTGTCACTCGGATGAGGGTTCTGTGTTTTCTTGTAGGCAATTCAAACCATCGATGGTGAAATATCTCAACAACTTAACATAAAGAAACATAGGGAGGGTGTTGCTCCAGCATTTTTTGAAGCCACTGTATTTGGTCTAGGTTCAATGGGCATTCTCCCAGAGGCTCTTCGCCCCAAACCCGGTCACTTGTCCCTTTCTCAACAACGGGTTTATGAGGTATAACTGTTGGGCTGTTTTGAGAAGTCATGATTTGATGTTAGATTATGCCTCTTTGAGCCTCTCTTTTCAACTATTCCATGCAGGACTTTGATAGGCTTCCTTGGCAAAACCATTCGAATCAAAGTTCACATACATTGCCTTCGGGACATTCAGCTTCATCCGGAGGTTCTCTACCTTCTATTAATCTTAATCTGGTATCTGGACAACTATCTGGCTATGCTCCATCTTACATTAACTCAGGAGCTGAAACAGTTTCTCGTCAATTGGATCTTCCTACTGAAGGAATAGAGGCTAATTCAGCTCCATTTCTCAGGTTCCTGCTTTTTCTTTGGAAAGGTTTCCATTGATGGTTTCATTAAAATTGAAGTTTGGGATTCAGGGTTTCTGGCTAATCGGTTTTTCTGTGATTTCAGTGTGTCCTCTACTCATGTTGGCACAGTGGATGGGGCTACTCATAGTTCTGACAAAAATGCAGTTACTGCTTCACTGCCTTTGTCTGCTACTGTATCTGAATTGAATTCAGTGGAAACCTCCACTGCCATGAAGGTTAGACTACTACTTTTGTGTTGATACTTCTATAACACAGATAAGTTCTGTTGCTGAGCTGTGCTTTCTTGAACTTTGCAAGGACACTGCTCCTCCACAGCCATTGCCCTCGCCTGTGCCCTCTGAGCGCATTGGAAATGGCATATCAGAACCTTCATTGCAGCCAAGGGATGCATTAGACAAATACCAAATTGTTGCACAGAAGGTTCTAAATAATTTCATTATGAAGTTTGTGCGCCGCCCCTTCTCTTTTCCTTTTTTCCTTTTCTTTGGTGAACTTTCTTGAAGCATTTCATGGAACTCTGTTTGTATGGGATGGAGGATGGACAATAAACTGAACACAGTTTAACCATCCATTGGATTTTCCTTTAAAACTGGCTTCTCAGGGACAACCATCACTAAAATCAATGTAAACTGTATCCATATGGACTGGATATGATCTTGCTGTATTGGATTCCATACAAATGGATTTCTTAATGTCCTTTGCTAAATTATTCAAGTTAAGATTGCACATCTGTCTAGTCGAAAAATATGGATTTCATCATATAAAGGAAATCATTTTCTTCATTTTCTGTTTTGGTTTTTGTCTTGGGAATTGACAGATATGCTATTCCTTTTCCTGCATATAATAATTGTCAATTATTTGCTTTTGTTAATTTTGCTATTTAGTTGGTGTTGGAGTGGCTCTTGTATATGAGGGTGCTCTTAAACCCTGCTCACTTATCTTAATACCTGAAGAACTATCTACAGATCTTTTGCTTCTAACTTCTTGTAAGTTATTCAAATTTTTTCTGTATCATCGTTGTGGCTCTTTAACAATTGTCTGTTTTAATTCCAGTTGGAAGATTTGATGACTAATGATGCTAGAGATGTAGAAGTTCAGGTATTATTCTTCTGGTGTCTCCTTATGTTCATTGTATTCTTTTGTTCATTGCATATTTTTCCTTATTTTTGTGGAACTCGTGGTGTGTCATGAGGCATGTTAAATTGCTATTGTTTCCTCTTTTCCTGTGGGGATATGTGGTCTGAGTTTATTCTGTATGTCTTGCGCTCCCCTCTGATATGTCTCTGCTAGACAGTATGTTAAACGTAGTTTCTGTTACTTTGTTAATTATTCTTCACTTTATTTTGGAAGTGGCTTCTCTTGGTTGTATGTTTTTCTACATCTATTCAATTGAAATATTTGTGCACTAGTCTTGTGGACATATATTTGATAGAGGAAATAATCACTGATGTTATTGTGACTTGTTTCAGAGAATAATTGCTGAAGTTCCTGAGATCATACTACGCTGCAGAGGTCGAGATGAGGCTGCTTTGGCAGTAGCTCAAAAGGTTCCTTATGTTCTATAATGAGTATTCTTATACGCAGTATTACCTTCGAACTTTCTTTTGCTTCCTATATTGCTCATTGGCTGATGCTAAATACTATGCAGGTTTTCAAGGGTTTGTATGAGAATCCATCAAATAACTTTCATGTCAGTGCTCATCTTGCAATTTTGGCTGCCATCAGAGATGTTTGTAAGCTCGTGGTTAAGGAGGTTACAAGCTGGGTATGAATGCGTGTTTCAATTATGTTAATTTTCTGTAGTTTCAGCAGTTTGGAGTACTTTGAATGTTCAACATTGTTTTCCTTAATATCATACAAGCTTGGAAATGCTTCTATGATGTGATTCTTGTGCTTTATCTTTTTCTCATATGTTCCTTCTGCTTTCTTACCATGTGTAGTTCAACTTTATGCTGAGTAGAATTTCTTTTGTCCATGAATAAAGCATGTGATTTGCGGACTGTAATTTCTAGCCTTTTGGTTCTTTGGGATGCTTGTATTGTTCCATAAAGTATCCCTGGTTAAGCTTCAAACTTTGCTTGCTTTTCCGTGGAGGATTGCACCAGCATCAAACTCCCCTCTGTTGAACATTTGAATAATGTTAAAAGCATATTTTTCACATTTGTATCTTCTTGTGATCAATTTTTATAATATGAGCACTATGAAGTAATTGGCATTGGAAACTTGGAAGGGTGTGTAGAATTAACTTTGACATAGACCATTGGCCAGGGCTATGATCTATTTTCTAAATTGGTTTAATGCAGTTCAACTCTTTCTATGATGTATGATGATAATTTTTTGTTTTTTTTTTTTTTTTTTTTTGGCTTAACCTTCTATGTATTGGTTTTTCATAGATAATGTGTCTATCATTGATTATGTTTTTCTTCTCTCTATTTCAGCATTCCCTGCATTCTTTTTAGATTTAATCTAATAATGGCATGGTTGGTGAACCCCTACCTTCAAGCCAAGGGTAATTACTTAATTGTTGTCTTGTTGTAGGTAATATACTCAGATGAGGAACGGAAGTTCAATAAAGATATCATTCTGGGACTAATCCACAGTGAATTGCTAAACCTTGCTGAGTACAATGTTCATATGGCAAAGCTGATAGATGGGGGCAGGAATAGTATGTAACACAAAGATTTATTTTATTTTGGGATCTATTCTGTAGCATTTTCAACTGACCAGCCCATGTTCAAATCTGCAGAGGTGGCTACGGAGTTTGCTGTTTCTCTTCTGCAAACTCTAGCAGTTGAAGAATCTAGTGTTGTTTCTGAGCTCCATAGTCTTGTTGAAGCATTGGCAAAGGTTTGTTCCACTTTGTGAGTAATTTCTGTCTTATGTTTCCTATTTTTTGATGAATCTTGTTTTGTAGCATGCGGCAAAGCCTGGAATGCCCGAGTCATTACAGCAGCTGGTTGAGGTTTTGAAGAATCCTGGTGCTAATGCAAATGCTTTAGCTAGCGTCACTATTGTAAAGGATGATAAGACCAAGCAATTGAAGGACAAAAAGGTTGGGGGAATTGCCATAATAAGATCTTTGCTTGTTGTGATCTCTTGTAACCTGTTGTCTCATTCTTTATGTGGAAATAGGCTCCTGGCCCTACTGCCATTAGTAGAGATGACTACAACAATGTCGATATTGTGGAGCCTGATCCTGCTGGCTTTAGTGAGCAGGTAAATGGATCATCATGCACCTGCCAATTAAATTTTGTACTGAGCAGGAGTAAGATCCGAGGTGTAGGTTTGAAGTATTGTTTTCATAGGAAGTCATAGCTAATGAAAATACTGTTAGAAAGGTCATCAGCTAGGGAGGCTACTTGTTTCTCTGTGTAACTTTACTCAAGGTATTGAGGGCAGCCAGCAGCTTCCTTTGTAGTTTTCTGTATTTATTTTTAGTACCTGGATAAGGAGACGCCATTATCTGACTGGGTCTAGTAGTGTTAGGTGTGTCTGGAAAATCCGGCTTCAAGCATTGTGTATTTATTGGGAGTGGAGAATGTTTGAATTTGCTGGGCTTACACCAGTCATTCAGTAATTTGCACATGCACCGACAATTTCTGACAAACTTGCTGTTGAATGTTCTGCAGGCATCTTTGCGTTTTGGAGAATGGTACAGGATATGTGAACTTCCTGGTTCAAATGATGCTGCTTGTTCACATTACATCTTACAGTTGCATCAAAGTGGACTTCTTAAAGTTGATGACATGACAGATCGGTTTTTCCGTGCTCTAACGGTGACAAGTTTAATACAACTAAAAATTTTGATTAATAATGGAGTTGCAATCCCTTTTCTTACCATTGGCTTTTATTTCCTAATGTCAGCATATTGCTGTTTCTCATTGCGTCTCCACTGAAGTGATCAATTCAAACACTACACAGTCACCTCAGCCATTACCAAATCTTTCATTCCTTGCAATTGACACATATGCAAAACTTGTCTTTTCAGCTGTTAAGGTAATTCAAGCTCCCCAGTCATGGTATTTCCATTTCTTGTTTTGGTTGACTGTATTTTTTTTAATTTCTTCCTGTATTTGTTCGAAAGTATTGTCCCATGGACCAAGGATCCAGCAGCAAGCATGCACTTTTTTCGCGGGTGAGACATTTTTATATATGTAACTGCAGTTTATAATTATGTACAATATTCGAATTCTCTCTGTCTGCCCTTTTGCTAGAATAATAAAAAGATCTGCTTTGTTGTAGATACTGGCTGTTACTGTCAGATATATCCAAAAAGATGCAGAGGAGAAGAAAGCTTCGTTTAATCCAAGACCGTATTTCAGATTGTTTATCAATTGGCTGCTAGACTTCAATTCCGCAGATTCTGCTATTGATAGTGCACATTTTCAGGTACTCCTGTCAAAGGGTATTGTTTGATGGATTATGCTCTGACCTAATTGACTTAACATTTAGTGCATGATTCAGATTTTGACAGCATTTGCGAATGCATTCCATGCTTTGCAACCTCTGAAAGTTCCAGCGTTCAGGTTAGCATGACACCACTTCTAAAGTTTGCAAATGGAGAAATCGTTGTGTATTTTTTTTTTTTTTTTGGGCTTAATTGCATGTAGACCACCAATTGTTGCTTTCTGTAGAATTTCATCAAAGTGTCTTTAACGGACACATTAAATGATTCTGTTGGGCAATTAGGTCCATTGAATAAATAACCTAGTTGGGTGGTAAGTGGATAGTGTTTAGATTAGTCGAGGCGAAAACTAGTGATTTTGTGTCATGGCATCATTGTGTATCGTGGAATGTGCTGCAAGTTTTGACGTGCAGGTGTATCATTTAGGCTTTTGGTTTTGAAATGAGCGATTATTTCAATGACTTGGCAAATTTGCACTGACCCTGAACTTGTGCTTCATGTATTGATGTGATCCAAAAGTTTCTTGCATTGGGTTGCACTTATGTGCAGGTCAAAGAAACTTCTATGTGGCTAGGACCACTACTTGCTTTTGGCCACAAACAACCACCCTTGTACAGCTGCTGGCCCAGTGATTGAACACCTACTAATAAAAGCTGAAAAAACACGGTGCCCATAGGGTACTGTCCGCCATACTAGCAACTGATTCCATGATGAGTTGCAATTACCGGCAGTACTTAAACAAAAAGGATTGGCATGTTAAAGAACATATAACTTGCTCATGGTTTTTGGTGCCAAGAATCAAGTCATTATCTACCCATTTGTGTTGGAGATTTGTGGAGTTTCTTTGAATGTTTGCTGAATAACTTTCGCGTGGATCATTTTTTTCTGGATAAATTCCATGTGGATTATGACTATGCTTGCATGCACTTTGCAGCTTTGCATGGCTCGAGCTGGTTAGTCACAGGAGTTTCATGCCAAAGATTCTCTCAGGGAACTCTCAGAAAGGTTGGCCTTACTTCCAGCGCCTGCTGGTTGACTTGTTTCAGTACATGGAACCATTCTTGAGGAATGCTGAACTTGGTTTGCCGGTGGGCTAAATCTTTCTCTATCATTTTTAATTAGTCATCTTTATGGTTCTCAGATTTAACCTGCTTGATTGGCAATTAATGGTTTTAATATTCTTGTTTCCCTTTACTTGCACAGGTTCATTTTCTGTATAAGGGAACACTTAGAGTGCTGCTTGTGCTGCTTCATGATTTTCCAGAGTTCCTTTGTGATTATCATTTTACATTTTGTGATGTGATTCCCCCTAGCTGCATCCAAATGCGAAATATCATCCTTAGCGCATTTCCTCGCAATATGAGGCTTCCTGATCCATCTACTCCCAACTTAAAGGTCTCTATTGTTGATATTCCTCATGACTTCTTATTGCAGGTGATGGATATTAAAACTAAGATCTCTTCTGCTTTTGTAGATTGATTTGCTGGCGGAGATCACTCAATCACCTCGCATCCTTTCTGAAGTTGACGCTGCTGTAAAACTAAAGCAGATGAAGGCTGATATTGATGAGTATCTTAAGGTATACATGCATGATTCCCTCTTTGATACTGGCCCGCCTGCTAGAGTAGGATTGAGGATTTTTTTTTTTTTGGTGGAATTGTTCCATAGCATACAGTACGAGAATTGGAAATTTCACATGGACTATGGAACTTTTTTTTTTTTTTTTTTTTTTAAACTTTTTCAGTGCCTTCTCCCATATGATATAACTTGTCATACTTTTGTGTACTTTGAGCAGACAA
The DNA here is from genome assembly GCA_017140325.1 of Eucalyptus leucophloia subsp. euroa. Lineage (NCBI taxonomy): Eukaryota > Viridiplantae > Streptophyta > Magnoliopsida > Myrtales > Myrtaceae > Eucalyptus > Eucalyptus leucophloia. The sequence goes on along the minus strand of CM029472.1, from coordinate 17,227,661 downwards.
GGCCACAAGGATCATCATTTTTGACTGAACTGAAACAGAGATTACTGCTTCCACCAAGTGAAGCCTCAGTCTCTGGCACCAGATATGATGTGCCGTTGATAAATTCTCTAGTTCTTTATGTTGGGATGCAGGTAACTTCCTTTCTGGTATTGAGTGGATTTCCTGTTATTTGGGGGTTTTGGGGGCCTCTTGGTTTCTCGAGACACCCTAACAATCTCTAGTCTAAGCTGTTGTGCTGAGCTATCTCTTTCCTTTATAACATGCTTCATTCATGAAAAATGAGAATTTTCCAGGGGAATTAAAATTGCGATTAATGAATTTGTTACCAGTTTACATCACATTGATTTGATTTCATGTCAGGCTTCAACCTTCTTATGCTAGCTCATGTATTTTTTTAATTTATTGGCTATCAGCTCATACTTATTGTTGAAAGAACTAAGCGTATAGAGTAAGAATAAGCATGCTACGTAACATGTAATTTCTTGGTAGTAGAGTTACATGTACACGTTACTTCATTGGCTAATAAAGTTTGTAAGATTTGTTAAATTAATCACCCCTTACTGTTGCAAGTGATTAATTGACACACTAATTATGCCAATTTCAGTGACAGACGCTTATACCATATCTTATTTTCTAGCATTCCCTTCCTAAATTTTGGTAGCCTTTTCTTTTTCTTATTATTCGATTACAGTTTGATAGTTCAAATGAAACTTCCTGGAAGTTGTAAAAGATTTGATCTAAAAGAAAATGAAAAAAAAAAAAAAAAGATCCTTATTTTCTAGCATTCCCTTCAAAATTTTGGTAGCTTATTCTTTTTCTTATTATTCAATTACAGTTCGGTAGTTCAAATGAAACTTCCTGGGAAGTTGTAAAAGATTTGATCCAAAAGAAAATAAAAAAACACCATGAAGCTTTTGGATTATAAAATAAGATGCAGTCCCAAATGTCATTGGTGTTTAGCTGTTGGAGTCTGGTGTTTGGTGAAGCGTGAGACTAGAGAGGGATGCAAACCGAGAATTGGGAGAGTGAAGGTGCTGTAGATTGAGCGGAGTTGAGGCTTTTTCTTTCTCCTATGCTAGTCCTCTGTTTTGGTCAAAAGGAAAACCCTGGAAACTATCAAATCAATTGAGTTTCTATCTATGAAAAATTGGAGATAGAATACCCACATTTCCAATTTTGATCTTGTTTCTAAAGTTCCACCAGAAGTGTTTCCTCTGCTCGTTTTCATTTTAAATGGAAATGCTGTGGAAGAACTTGTTTTCTCCAGATACTAAAACCACCTTTTTTTCTGATGATTCTATTTAATTAGTTGACATTGAATAGTTCCGTTCTTTGTTATCTTGGGTGAAATTTACTCTCGTCTTTTTCTTTTATAGAACTGGCAATTTGTTTATTCCTTTTATGTCTTCTCTGTCCTAAACATGGGAGGGCTAACATTATGGTGTTGAGGTGAAGACATCTCTATATTTTAGGAATAAAACATCATTTAACTTTTTCCCCTATTACTCAGAAAGATTTTGGCAGAAAAATAGTCTTATGGGATAAAACGACGTCTGATTTAGTTTTTTAATGTTTCCTTCATCCTCCCAATTGAATATGTACAATTTTCTCTCTCTGGAGAGTGGAGTTATGTGGGTAACAGTTTTTAAAATGCATACTCCGAACATTAGATTCTTTGAGAAGCGCTCTCTCAGTTGCTCTGTGATGTATGGCTGTTCACTTCTATATCTATATTTCAGGCCATTCAGCAGCTACAGTCAAGGACAGCTCATGCACAAACACCCGTAAATCCTGCTTCGTTGGCTGTTTTCCTGATCAGTGCAGCACTGGATATTTTTCAGACCTTGATAGTGGAGTTGGATACTGAAGGACGCTATCTCTTTCTGAATGCAATTGCTAATCAACTACGTTACCCAAATACCCATACACACTATTTCTCTTTTGTCCTCCTCTACTTATTTGCAGAAGCGAATCAGGTAATTGCGCTGCCACTCATTTTCCTTACTTTGGGTGGTGTTACGTGTGTTAGAATGTCATTGTAGTTGGTAGAATATGTTTGATGTTTCCAAAGAGTTATTTCTGAGCAAGAAGAAAACAGTGCAGCTCATAGCTTCCATGTTGTTTGGTTATATTGGACTGACACATTGTTCTTAAGAATGCAAAGAATCACATGGTAAGTAGATGCTTAGTTGGCATATAGTTAATAGCTGTCTTTCTAGGGTTGAAGAATTTTAATTTGTATTGAGTTGCCATACTTTGATAGTTTTGACGCTGTTGAGATTTTAGCCACAAACTTGAATTTCACTTTTGGAAGTGTGTTCCAAACTTTGTAAGTTTTCATTTGCGAAATAGGTCTATGCTAGCTCTATAGCTGCTTACAACCAACAGCATAGGTGCTGTAATTTCTATGCTAGCTTTCTCCTTTCAGCTTTCAATGCTTCCGTCTTTGTCTGTATAAAACGTTAATGTTACTGAGGTTTTGATGTTGGCTCATGCGGTTCTCATTGGTGTTGGCTCATGCGGTCAAAACAATTTGTTTTACATCGATTCTTACCATTTATTTTTCGTGGTGCCTTAAAGCAGGAGATTGTCCAAGAGCAGATTACGAGAGTGTTGTTCGAACGACTAATTGTGAACCGCCCTCATCCCTGGGGTCTCCTTATAACCTTTATCGAACTCATCAAGGTATACTGCGTTTTGGAAATGTTACTGTAGTGAGATGCCTGCCATTTACATGGTTTCGTTAAAATTGTTGGATCTACGATTTGCAGAATCCGCGATACAACTTTTGGAACCGATCCTTCATACGCTGCGCTCCCGAGATCGAGAAGCTTTTTGAATCAGTGGCAAGATCGTGCGGGGGTCCGAAAACTGTGGACGAGAGCGTGGTCTCCGGTTGGATATCCGACAGCGCCCACTGACTGTAACTTTGTGGCCGTAGTTTCTATTTTCTTTTTCTTAAATGTTTCCTGTATAGACCTTGTCTGTCTATTTGTTTTCGGCGGAAACTTGGACATTGTAATTGGTCTTTGTACATTGTAGGACAAACTCAAACTCAGAAAATTCCTGAGCCAATTTTTTTTCCATGGGGACCTTTGGCACCGTGGTTATTGCAATGTCGCATGATGATGAAAGTGAAGAAATTGGTTGAGATTGTTTTGGCTAAGATTGTTTGGTAACACTCCGGGAACAAGTGATTATATTCTTTTATTCCCCTGAACAAAAAGAAAATGAATAGGTAATTCATTTATACTCGAGAAGTAAAAAAAAGTTGCTTTTTGTTCTTGGAAATAATTCTTAGAATGAAGTCTAATTTTTTCCTTTTTTCTTTCCTTTTCTTGTTCTTTTTCTTTTTGGCTGGTCATCGGCCTTGGCCTAGATGAGGGCCCTAGATGAGGGCCGATGACCTCGTTGGAGTGTCATTGGGCCCCGGTGATGTCAAGCCACGGGGAGGCTTGGTGTCACCAGTTGGCAGGCTGGGCCTCACTAGGTTAGGGCGAGGCCGACCTCGCTTCACCTGGCCAAGGTAGAGCCTCCCAGGCGAGGCTCGTCTAAATCCGAGGTTGGCTCACGGTGGTCGGGAGAGCCTCCGGCGAGCTTGTCGGACCTTCACAAGTAAGAAGATGAGAAAATGAAAAAGAAAAAAAGAGAAACTTAATAAAAGTACTAAAATATTAAAAGAAACAAATTTTTTTGAGAGTTTTACCAAATATAATTTTATTTTGGGAATAAAAATTTTGGATAGTTATTGTATATCTTCAAATGTTTAGGAATGGAATTAAGAGAAATCAGATCTGATGAACTTGGTTTCAATTTCAAAATCGACTTGGAAAACTAAGTGTCGACATGGAGAAAAAGAAACTTGATTCAAGAAAAAGAAACTTGATTCAAGCTCTTCCGATTTCAGGGGTCTCATTTTTTGCTCTCTTTGATTTAGATGACTAAAGACGTTGATTTCCAGTCGTAGAGACTGCGATGTTCGACCTTACCAGCACACCTGTTGTGTAGCTACGACATCGGGGGACCGAGGAAATCAAATAATAGCGGCTACAAATACGCTGGTCTTTCAGGTAACGACTAATGACTCCCTACATACCAAATACTTATCTTAAGTACAATGGACGCTACATTTACTGTCAAAATCTTATATCTAAATTAGTTCATTTACTTACTAATTTGCTTAAAATTCGGCAATTGGGCACTTGTAATAATCCGAAACCAATGCCTTGAATTATAAGCAAATTACAGCAAAAACTCAGAAAGAGTTCTTTCCCGACTAACCTTCAATGTAGCAAAACAGCGGATTCATCTGGAGATGATGCTCGGTGAAATTGCAGAACACCTGAAGGGATAGTAAACGAAGTATAAATCTGAAAAGTTCATGCATCATCGATGAAAACAAATTTTCTTAATGCAGACCGCTTTGTTAAAAGTCGATTAATATGCTTCTTTACGTTAACGATTGATGGACATATTTTTTCACGTGTATCATGCTATTCCATCTCCGTGAAGTACTTCTGCCGGGCGGAAACAACAGCCACCACAACATTTAGGCGCAGAAAAGGTTCGTACGAGTCGGCACTCGATATTTATGCTTCATGTCAGAGGAGGGATTGCGCAAATAATTGTGTCAATATCCCTCAAGCTCACTGATGCGAGATCTTGGTATCTTTGGTGGACCAATTTGCTTTCATGTGGAAATTGTCACATAAGTACAACGTTATTTGCAGCACCCGAATCACATAGACCTGCAGCGTATCCGAGCCGTGAGCCCCATGAAATTCAACTCTCACACGTGCCGAGCTAACCGCATTGGGCACGCCCCGTAACTTCCATATGTCGGTACTATCGACAGCCCGATCGATCCGGCGGTTTACTCGACTGCATTTCGCTTTTCAAACTGGTCCAATCTACTACTAACGATATCTGCTGTGTACTCCTCCACACATTCAGTCTTTTTGTGCCGAAGAAGTTGCCCATTTCTAATCCCATTCAACATTGCAGAGTTCGCAAATCCAACCGGCTCGAGAGATCGGTCCGGCATGTCCAGATAGGCGAGCCCGCCGACTCTGGGACGAGAAAACCGATCTTTTGCGATACACCTAGACATTTCTAAAATTCTTAAATTGAATTGGGTGAACATTTAAGGTGGGGAACCTGGACACAAGCTCATTCAATACTACTGTCCCTAGGAACCGGCCAGAAAGAAAACTACAAAAAAATGGGGGAAATGGGCAGTGAATCTCTCCGTACGGAAGGGGAGGAAATGGGAAGGGAAGTTTCATTTTTCCATCTGAGATTTGAGAGGAGTGTGTTGGGGCTGGATCTGGAGTGAGTCAACTCAGTGCGCACGTGTAACTGGTCTGGTCACTCGCTCTCTCACTTCCGACGACACAAATGTCGAGACCATAGTCGTACCTCCATAATTGCCCCGTCTCCATATCTCCATTTCTATTTCTATTCATTTTGATCATTTTTTTTTATAAATTTATTTCTCTCTCACCATCTCTTTTTCCTTTTTATAATTTTTTTTTCCTGATTCGCTGCAAGTTTATATTGTTTATGTCATTTAATGTGGGTCCATACTCTTCTTCCAAGCGCCATACGAACTGTCGGCGGCGATTTTTAATTTTCAGAAAAAATCGTCCAAGAAAATCTTTCCCGAGATTTGTATGGGTTAATTCATATATGGAAAACAAACACTTGTCAGATCCATTTTTTCAATGTGATCAGAGTTTCTATTTACGTCAAAAAAAATATTTTGCTGAATCATGAAGATCTAAATTATTGCTCATCAAGTGAATTTATAATGTAAAAATGTACTTTACGCAAGTCATGGAAAATCCCACGAGTTTCATATGAGGATTTGAAAATTACAGATCATGAAATTCGACTTTCCGGACCACTTCAATTATAACAAATCGCAATGATGAATCCTTGTTATGATAAAAATGAGTGGACCAAGCTAATTAAATAGGAGAAAGGAGGGGTTATTATTTCAGCTCGTTTAAATTTCTGGGTCTCATTTACATTCCACTCTTCTAAATAAACCTAAATAGAATTATGATCTTATTCAAATGATCGTCTGAATTCTGAAAATCAAATGTAACCTAAATAATCAATGGAGTCTTTACTAATCACTCTTACCCACATTTCAAAAACTACAGATACAAGAAATCGGTTTTGAATGAACGGCACACTCTCTATATTGATTCAAGAACCACTCAATGCTCAACCCAAGATGAGAAAATAAAAGAAGAGTCAAAGCTCAAGTCGGCCTTAGGCACTGAAGAAGAGGAGGACGATCTGCCCTCAATGAACTACTCTTCCTGCCATATAAAATCATATCATGTCCCATATCAGACTGTCGGTGAGCTGTCAAGGTCTCCTAACGTGTGAAACCCTTCCTAAGTGGCAAATCTAAATTAGGTCAAATCCAATGAAATCAAAGCAGCTTAGAGCCCCATGCATTATACAATTCGCTTAGCTGAGCTGTTGTGTCTGTACACCGTACTTTCAATGCACAATCTTTAATATTATCTTTGCTTCCACCCACCTTCCAAAAGATGGACACAGAAAAAAACCCTATTTTTCTTCTGATGATTCATTGTCGTTTCCTTTCCCTCTATTCCATTCACTCTCTTTAGTACCTACTCATTGGGGTCCCTATATAAAACCCCCCTCCCCCTCAAAACCTTCCCAATCATCTCAACTCAACATCAACACCACCGAGAATTTTCAAATTTACTCCCCCAAGCCAAGCGCAAGAGCCTCCCCACAAACGCTCTCCAATTCGAAATTCTCCCCTGGGCAATACGTTTCGAGAAATGGGTTCGTCTTCTCTTGCGACGATCTCGCCAAGGACGCTCCGGTCTGACCTCTACTCGTTCACCTACCGGCAGGACTCGAAGACCCCGCTCGTCGTCTCGGTCCTCGCCTCGCTCATCGAGCGAACCATGTCCCGGAACGAGAGGATCGCGCGGAGCTGCTCGTGGGCTCTGTCGAAGGACGTGAAGACGCGCGTCTTCGACTGCCATGAGTCGCCAGACATGACGATACAGAGCTACCTCGAGAGGATTTTTCGGTACACGAAGGCCGGCCCGTCGGTCTACGTGGTGGCGTACGTGTACATAGACCGGTTCTGCCAGGCCAACCCGGGGTTCAGGATCAATGCCAGGAATGTCCATAGGCTCCTCATCACGACCATCATGGTGGCTTCCAAATATGTGGAGGACATGTGAGTTTTCTACCTTCTTTCTCCTTTTCCCTCCTCCAATCTTTTTTCTCCATGGTTGAATTCGAGTGAAACTTGGGTTTTGTCTTGGCATTTCCAAGAAACTTGGTCCCGAAAAGCCAAGTAAAAAATGCCATTCTTGAACTTTCTATTCCATTTCTGAAAATCATTTCGAATCATGACAAAAAGGTTAAGATGACTTAAATGTCATGCGATGCGTTACCGACATTACCATCGTTTTCACTTCCACCCTCGAAACAAAATTCCAAAAAACATTAATTTCAAACGACCCTTTCAAACACAGCCATTAAATTCTCCAAAAATCTGATGATCTAAGGCACCGAATGTCTAATTCTCGATTCCCTTTTTCTTGGAACAGGAATTACAGAAACTCCTACTTCGCGCGAGTCGGGGGACTGGGGACGGAGGAAATCAACAGGTTGGAGCTGGAGTTTCTGTTCCTGATGGGGTTCAAGCTGCACGTGAACCTGAGCGTGTTCGAGAGCTACATCTGTCATCTGGAGAGAGAGGTGAGCATCGGAGGCGGCTACCAGATCGAGAGAGCTCTCCGGTGTGCGGAGGAGATCAAGTTCTCGAGGCAGAGGGCGGGGGATCCGAGGCTCAATCATCATCACGTCGCCCGAATCATGCTCTAGAAAACCCTTGATCATGGTCGGCAAAAAATTCGAGAAAAAATCGAAAGAAGGAAAAAAAAATTTGGAAAAGGAAAATGAGTGTACAGATGTGGTGATTGATGTACAGGTGGTTTTATCTTTTTGGGGGGGTTGAGTACGGCCATTGTACTGTGATGTTACTCTCTCTCCCTCTCTGTTTGCAATGAATATATGGAGAAATTCAATTTTTTTTACTAAGTTAAAAGGGCTAATTTATCGTTTGCGAATTAACAGAAAATTGCTTTATCCAGCGGTATGCATTGAAGTCTTGAAGATGTGCGATTTTGATTTATATTACGTTGTTTTATCTCTTGAGTTGCAATATTTTACACAATTAAATGACTTCTATATGCATTGACTAGTAGATATTTTTTTAGGTATTTGGCGTTAGCTTATTTCAAGGCTATCTAGGTCCCCTCCCGTGCCCCTATTTTGGAAATTTTGATTAGCTGCCGCGAAGTTTAAGTTATGTTCACAGGTGAAATTTGCAAATAAAGAAATCGGCGAGGGAATCTAATGAGTGGATGTGAGAGTTTAAAACTAGGCCGTTTGGAGTTAAACAATGTTGTCTAAATTGTACAATTTAGATAAATAAGAAGAATCTCACTCCGCGTGCAAATACTAAATGAGGCTCTCAAAAGCAATTGGCTTTACAGCTCGTTGGAATTTAGTACATGCCGCAATCTTCCTTACAACTTGAGAATGCTTTCCCCTCCTTTTTTAACCCTTTATTTTTGGTAGGAGTAGAAGCACGATATGCTCTTTTTCTTAATTCTGTGGCACGATGGTAGAATGCCTCTGCCATTTGGAGGCTTGTGAAGCATGATGCAAGGGCAGTAAGCCAGGGTAAGTACAGAGCTTTGGCTTGTACAAACAGGTCCAGATCTAGAACAGTTCACGCATAATTTATAGAGTTTGAACAAGTGTGACCTTCCGTTCTTAAGCTGAAAAATTCAATTGAGGTTGCCATCTACCTTGGACACTTTTAAAAAACTAAATACATGCATGCACGAAAAGACCTTTTCCAAGAATAATAGGATATTATTATTGAGGCACGCTCTGTTCTTTTGCATAATCATTTGTGAATTACATATAGAGAGAAAGAAATGATTTTTTCAAAAGGAATTGAGCAATCGGCTAATTGAGTGGATTTGCAAAGGATAATAATTAAACATGTGTAAGTTGAATGGTAGCTCTATGAAAGACAAAGTAGTGAGTGATTTTTTATTAGATTCTATTTATTTTGTAGAAAATCAATTATTTGAAAAATATTTTCCTAAAAATAATTATTTGTATTATTTAAAATGTTTAGTCAATGAGAATCATTCTCATCATCAATAATAAATTATGTTTGAATATTTTTATGAACAATGGAAATACTTTTCTTTAATTCATTTTTGTAAACGACACAAGTCATTTTTATGAAAATATTTTCCAAATCATTTATTTTCTGTGAAATAAATAGAGCTTTAATGGGAGAATAAATTAAAAATAACAGAAAAATGAGATAAGAGCCAGTTCTAATTTAAATACATCGATATGCAAATCAAACAAGCGACAATATTCATTCATAAAAGTGTGACGGTCCCCGCTTTTAACTCAAGGATATTAAGGTGTCCCTCTTGTATAATGATTGAAGTCTACACATTAGGTTGCCGAATAATTCACCGATCGAGGTGGAACTTGATATGACTCGACTTTTGTAGTTTTTGTTACTTTTTTTTTTCTCGAGATATGTCTTAACTTGAACCTTATCTTAATATATGGGCTGGAAATTTACGCTCGCAGCAATATGATAAAAAGGTGCGGAAATGTTTGACATTTTATGTACTTACCGATTCTCTAAACTCAGTTTATAGATACTTATATGGTAATTTAGATATGTGTGAGATTTTGTAAGATTACTAGTAATTTTTCTAAAAAACTTGTAAAATGAAGCAATTATTTAAGATATAAATATTCTAACACTTTTCCTCAAGCGTAGAATAATTTAGGTCAATGTATAAATTTGTAATTCCATCCAAATTGTGGAAATTCACAAATAAGGTCCGTATACTATCAATGGCCATCTTTAATAGATGATACAGTGAACTTTTGTGTAATTGTGCTCATCTCATTATTGTAATTGTATTCGTGGGCAACACTTGATAAGAGTTTAGTCAGGTGCTAAAAAAACCTTAAATACCACAATCAATATTCCGAAAAATAAAAGAAAAATCACGTGCAACTTAATGATCAAAGTGCTCATAATGGGGAAAATGTGCGTAATTCAACCGAAATCAAAGTGAAGAGAGAATGAGTAGGAAGGGACACTTGTCAAAGTGTGCGAAGCAGAGAGATGCAAAATGAGACCGTCTCCATTGACCATCTTATGAACTTCCGAAAAATAGAATTTTAAATTCTAATTTGTCGACAGAATTAATTTGAAGAAAAATCATCAAAAAGCTTTCTCGGATCTGGATGATCTCGTATTGCCAAAAGAAGACAAAACGAAAGAACGTGGAAAGTGGCCACAAGACAAGCACCTAACACAAATAAAAGGACAATTTTCCCCTATTTTATTAAGGTTCGTATATGAATTATATTCCCAATTAATCAGAATGATTAGATCATAGAGAGTTTAATTATATACTAATTATCTTATTGTGTTTTTCTCATCGTGATTCTCGCGAGACAAGCACCTAACACTCTGCTCAAACCTATGACCACATATGTCCCATATGCATCATTATCCAACCTAAGAATTGTTTAAAAAATGAGCAGGCAATTTTTCAATTTGGTACAATTGTACCTTGACATTGTCCGTCGGGTCACCTTTTTCAAGGCCATTCTATTTTCTAATTTGGGCCAAATCGCAATTATAAGAAACATTCACAGGCGCACTAAGGCTGTTCCCCACCTTCCCCTTTTGTAGCTGACCTTTTCCTTTCCTCTTTAACTAGCAAACAAAAAAATGACTCCAATAAAGGAATAACTGTCATTTTTTAGAAGAACAATTAATATAATCATTATTTTTATTTTTCCGCATAAGTATGGTAGGCTTACTTCCTATACCATCAATTAAAGATACGTCATCATTTGCTTATATCTTTGTAAATTAGTAACTATTATAATGTTTGCTTACCAAAAACATTCTTGACGTTCACTCATGTGCTTTCTAACTATTACTAGGATATCAAATAAACTAGTTTTTCGTGCCATAATTAAGATTTCGATTTGCGGGGTCTATGTAATTGAAAAAGTAAAATAAATAAAAGTCGAGATCTAAAAATATCGATTGAACTATAAAATAATTAGGATTGTTGCGTTTCAAGAAGTGTGAGGTTTTGGTTTTAACTAGTTGATGTCGCCACTTGGGATCTACACTACAACGGGATAATTCTGTGTGAATTCCACAGTGCTGCTAGTTCCAATGGCCTGTCTTCTACATTTATGGGAATTAGTATATGCTGCAATCTTCCTTGCTACTCGAGAATGCTTTCTTTTTTTCCTCCCATTTTTTTACCCTTTATTTTTGGTGGGAGTAGAAGCACATATTCTCCATTTCTTAATTCTACCTGCACGGTCGTGAAGTGCCCCCTCCATTCGGAGGCTAATGAAAGATCATGCAAGGGCAGCAAGAGAGAGTAGGTTCAAGGATTTGGCTCGTACAAACGGTTCACATCCAGTATGATTCACGCGTAATTTATAGAGTGTGAGCAAGTATGGCCTTCCGTTACAACATACGTTCATGCATGTAAAGGCCTATTGTCTATTAAGTAGCACTGACATTGATATGCGACAGACGATATGATACGACACGACACACCGATACACCATTTCTCAGAAAACAGAGAATTCTGATATGTTGGGATACATTATATATTAAATATATATTTTATATATACATAATAAATTATTATTTTTATGATTATTTCAATCAAATTAATTTGATTTAAATTCACAAATAAATAAATAAATAATTAAATAATCCTAGAATGAATTTACACTAAAATATTAATCTACCATTTATTAATAGCCTTCATTATTTTAATTTGATAAATTCAACTCAATTTTAATAAATCTATAAAACTTGGAGAGAAAAAAATAAGTAATTCATATTCTAGATTTGCATGTCAGATGTGTCCAAAAAGAAAAGAAAAAAATTGGGGGTAAATTGTGTATCACAGAAAGTGATAGTCAAAAGAGAAAAAAAAGAAAATATTAGATTTTTCTTATTTCCTAATTTATTATTATTTTTCTTTCACATATATACATTTTAACCCTTTATTTATCGAAAATTTTTAAAATTGATCTTGCATGTTGAAATTGTATGTTAAAAACTCATATGTCAAAATTTCAACTCAAGTGTCGAAAAGTGTCTGGAAAGTTGATTAGGTGTTGGATTTTTCAATACGTGTTGACCGAGTGTCGGAGAGTGTGGGAGAGTGTCGGACACGTGTTGAAGTGTTTGATACGACACGAAGGCTGTTGGAGAGTGTCGGTGCTTCCTAATTTGTCTATAGTAATAAGATATTAGTGTTGAGGCATACATTGCTCATATGTGTGATCATCTGTGAATTATGTATGGGGAGAAAAATAATTTTTTTCGGAAGATATTCAACAATAAGTTAATTGAATGGATCTGTAAAGATAACTATTAAACACGTTTGAGTTTTAGGGTCGGTCTAGATTTTAGCTAGAACCTGAAACCTAACTTGTGGAGCCGGTTTCTCAATTTTTGAAACCTAAAACCTACTTTGCATACTCTATACTCTATAACTTATCTTGTCAATCAGTTTTGGGATTTACATGGAACCTATCAATTTTTTTTTTTTTTTGGATTTCATTTTTAATTAAGCAAAATGAAAGTGAATGTTATAGCAAAAATTCCCATTTATCAACCGCAACAATTCATGAGACACTAATACATTATCTCGTTAATGAGTCATAATATCCTCCCTTCTTCCGTAATAGTCTTTCGTCATCGCTGGGCGTATGCATTAGCTTCTGGTGGTGCAATCTCTCCTCCTTACAAGAACAATATTAAAAGCTTACCCTTCACTTTAAACCACAAGTGCACGGAGACAAATACAAGATCACAGAAAAACCATAATCATGCTGGTAACAGTAGCAGCAGTTTGCGCATAATTATATTTTAACGAATGCGTGATGAAAAAGAAGAGAACCATAATCTGTAGAAGGGTTTGAAGCATCGGACAAGGCCAAAGTGCGCAACTTCTGCTTCGAAAATGACTCGAGTTTGTTCTGGATGCTTTCATTCTTCTCCGGACAATATGAACATACCACAGGACTCAGGTCGAGAACATGCATAAAAAGACCGAGTGATAATTAAATGATTGATATGTAGGTTTGTGGTTCGGTTCTCGATCTGATTCCCGATCTAGTTCTTTGGTTCTTAGTTTCTGGTTCGGTTCAAAAAACATGAAGGAAAATTGTTAAAAGAAAAGAGCTAAAACTATTATATCGGTGTCAATTCAGTCATAAACCTTTTAATGATGCTAATTGAGTCATAAATATTTTGAATTAGTGCTAACTTGGTCCTAAATGTTTTGACTTGGTGTCAATTTAATTTTTCTGACTAATTTTGGCCGGACATTGCTTAAGTGGAAGCTAGCCTGCTTGCGTGGTGGCACTGCCGGCACTGATATAGATAATTATTGATAATATTTTGATTTTTTTAATTTTTTTATTTTTTCTTTCTTTCTCTCTCCTTTCTTCTTCATTTTGCTGGTGATCGGCCACTGGCCATAGGCAATGACCAGCCACCAGCCATGGCTGGGCAAGCTAACCTTGCTTGGCCATGGTGAGGCCGAGCTCCGACAAGGGTTGGCCTTGCCGAATCTTATCAGAATTTGGAACCAGACCGGCTTCTATCGATCTAGTTATGCGGTTCTTAATTTTACCTTAAAACCATACTCACCTTTATTCACAATAAGGTAGTAGTTCCTACTTTTGACTCAAGTGAATTGAGGTGCCCTTTCTACACAATGACTGAAGTGACACATTTACACCTTAGGTTGATATGTCTGAATAATCCCGGAATCGAGGTTGAATTTGAAATGACTTGACTTTTCTTTTTTTTGCTTTTTTTTTTCTCAACATATGCCTTAATTTGAATCTTATCTTAATATTTGGGCAGTTTACCCCGCCAAAAATATCATAAATAGGTGCTGAATGTTGACATTTCATATATGAACTATTCTCTAAACTCTGTTTTCATAGATATTTATATAATAGCTTAGATATGTATGAGATTTCATGAGATCATTGTCCACTATTTTAAACATTTAAATTGCTCAATGAAGTAATTGTTTAATATTTAAATATTTAAATATTCCCCATCAAGCGTAGGCTGGATTTAGGTCAAGCCTAGAGTGTGCAAATATGTAATTCCATCCAAATTGAGGAAATTCATGATGGCTCCAAGTTTTAAGGTCCACATACTATCACTAGCTATCTTTAGTAGACGACAAAATGAAGTTTCGTTCTTTATGAAAATTAACCTTTGTGTAATTTTGATTGTAATTAAAACCGTGCGAAACACTCGACAATAATTTATTCAGGTATTCAAAATTCCAAATAGCAGAAAAATCACGTGCGACTTAATTATCAAAGTACTAATTGGAGAAAACGTACGTAATTCAACCGAAATTATCATTGCGAAGCATAGAGATGCAAAATTTTTCTTATGAACTTCCAAAAAATAGAATTTTAAATTCTAATTTGTCAACGGAATTAATTGGAAGAAAAATCATCAAAGAGCTTTCAGATCTGGATAATCAGTTAAAAAGAGAATTTTCTTCATGTATAAATTATATTTTTCAAAGTTTCATTTATTTTCTTGGCTCAAACCTATGACCACATTTGTCCCATATGCATCATCATCCAATAAGAATTATTTAAAAAGCAATTTTTAATGACATTGCTAACGGGGTCAATTTTAAATTGGGCCAAACAACAATTAAAATATACACCTTCACAAGCACTAAAGAATGAGCAAACAAAAAAAATGACTTGAGCAATATAATAATTCCTTTTTCTTTCCTCTAGGAATAATTCTCATTTTTTTTCAGAAGTATAATTAATTTAATCATCGATATGCAAATCAAACAACTAGGGTTTCTTTCCTCATAATTAAGATCTCGATTCGCAAGGTCAATGTAATGCAATAACTAAAGAAATAAAAGTAAGATTCATTCGGGTTCGATTACTTGATACGACCACTTGGGGTCCATACCAAAAGGGGATAAGTTAGTCTCGCAGTGCTGCTAGTACGGATTGCTTGTCTTTTGACGGATTATCTCAGGCAAATCAAACCTGTTTATTTCTGTCTGTCCTATAAAGAAGCTAATTTCTGTTTCAACTAATTAAAAGGCTAACTACTTAATGATGGATGGTAGGGAGATTTGGTAATGGACATTGGACATGAATATCAAAAGGGCAGCCGACAAATTATTTTTCTCGTTTGTTTTAGGGATATGTTTAGGAGAAGTCTTAAAACTTGTCCAGAAAGTGCAATTAAGTCTTAAAACTTATAAAAAGTTCAATCAAGTCCTAAAACTTATCAAGTTAGTTCAATTGAGTCCTAAAGTTAACACTATTAGCCATTTCCGTTAAAAATGCTAATGTGTCATTTTAAATTATTTTTTATTTTCCACGTGGATTTTTTAAAAATAATTTTTATTCATTTAAAAAAATATTTAAAAACTAAAAATTTAGATTTATTCATTTTATTTTATTTTCACCAAAAATTAAAAAGAAAAGTTATAAAATTTATTTTTAAAATTGTTTTAAAAAAATCAGCCCTCTACTCCTCGCCGCGCCATCGTCGCCCATCGCCGGAGCAGCCGAGCGACGGTCATCGGCCCGGGCGGGGTGGCCGGCCCTAGCGCGGGCTGGCGATCGTCGCCCGCTTGGGCGAGGCTCGCCCGATCCGGTGAGCCTTGCTGGCCCCGAGTGAGGGCCGATGAGGCCTCGCCCGGTGGCGAGCGATGGTCGCCGCCGTCGAGCCTCGCTGCCGCAAGCGAGGGATTTTAACTCATGGATATTGAATCATTCTCATCATCACTAATAAATTATATTTGAATATTTTTATGAAAAATGAAAATACTTTTCTTTAATTCAATTTTGGTCATTTTTATGAAAATATTTTTCAAATGTCTTTAATGGGAGAATAAATTAAAAATAACAGAAGAATGAGATAAGAGCCAGTTCTAATTTAAGTACATCGATATGCAAATCAAACAAGGGACAAGATTCATTCATAAAAGTGTGACGGTTCCCGCTTTTAACCTCTTGTATAATGATTGAAGTCTACACCTAAGGTTGAGATGGCCGAATAATTCCGTGATCGAGGTGAAACTTGATATGACTCGACTTTTGTAGTTTTTGTTACTTTTTTTTCTCGAGATATGTCTTAACTTGAACCTTATCTTATTACATGGGCTGGAAATTTACGCTCGCAGCAATATGATAAAAAGGTGCGGAAATGTTGACATTTTATATACGTACCCATTCTCTAAACTCAGTTTATAGATACTTATATGGTAATTTAGATATGTGTGAGATTTCATAAGATTACTAGTAATTTTTCTGAAAAACTTAACTTGTAAAATGAAGCAATTATTTAAGATATAAATATTCTAACACTTTTCCTCAAGCATAGAATAATTTAGGTCAGTGTATAAATTTGTAATTCCATCCAAATTGTGGAAATTCACAAATAAGGTCCATATACTATCAATGGCCATCTTTAATAGATGCTACAGTGATTTTTTGTGTAATTTTGCTCATCTTATGATTGTAATTGTATTCATGGGCAACACTTGATAAGAGTTTAGTCAGGTGCTCAAAAAACCTTAAATACCACAATCAATATAATAAAAGAAAAATCACGTGCAACTTAATTATCAAACTGCTTATAATGGGGAAAACGTGCGTAATTCAACCGAAATCAAAGTGAAAAGAGAGAATGAGGAGGAAGGGACACTTGTCAAAGTGGGCGAAGCAGAGAGATGCAAAATGAGACCACCTCCATTGACCATCTTATGAACTTCCGAAAAATAGAATTTTAAATTCTAATTTGTCGACAGAATTAATTTGAAGAAAAATCATCAAAAAGCTTTCTCGGATCTGGATGATCTCGTATTGCCAAAAGAAGACAAAACGAAAGAACGTGGAAAGTGGCCACAAGACAAGCACCTAACACAAATAAAAGGACAATTTTCACCTATTTTAGTAAGGTTCGTATATGAATTATATTCCCAATTAATCAGAATGATTAGATCATAGAGAGTTTTATAATATACTAATTATCTTATTATGTTTTTCTCATCGTGATTCTCGCGAGACAAGCACCTAACACTCTGCTCAAACCTATGACCACATATGTCCCATATGCATCATCATCCAACCAAAGAATTGTTTAAAAAATGAGCAGGCAACTTTTCAATTTGGTACCATTGTACCTTGCCATTGTCTATCGGGTCACCTTTTTCAAGGCCATTTTATTTTCTATTTTGGGCCAAATCGCAATTATAAGAAACACACATTCACGAGCGCACTAAGGCTGTTCACCACCTTCCCCTTTTCAGCTGACCTTTTCCTTTTCTCTTTAACTAGCAAAAAAAAAAAAAAAAAAAAAAAAAAAAAAAAAAAAAAGACTCCAATAAAGGAATAGCAGTCATTTTTTACAAGAACAATTAGTACAATCATTATTTTTATTTTTCCGCTTAAGTATGGTAGGCTTACTTCCTATATCATCTATTAAAGAGATATCATTATTTGCTTATATCTTTGTAAATTAGTAACTATTATAATATTTTCTTTCCAAGAACATTCTTGACATTTACTAGTGTGCTTTCTAACTATTACTAGGATATCAAATAAACTAGTTTCTTGCGCCATAATTAAGATTTCGATTCGCGGGGGTCTATGTAATTTAAAAAGTAAAAAAAATAAAAATCGAGATCTAAAAATATTGATTGAACTATAAAATAATTAAGATTGTTGCGTTTCAAGAAGTGTGAGGTTTTGGTTTTAATTAGTTGATGTCGCCACTTGGGATCTACACGACAAGGGGATAATCCCGTGTGAATTCCAGTGCTGCTAGTGCCAATGGCCTGTCTTCTACATTTATGGGAATTAGTATATGCTGCAATCTTCCTTGCTACTCGAGAATGCTTTTTTTTTTTTTTTTTTTTTCCGCCCATTTTTTTAACCCTTTATTTTTGGTGGGAGTTGCACGATATTCTCCATTTCTTAATTCCACCTGCACGGTCGTGGAGTGCCCCCGCCTTTCGGAGGCTAGTGAAACATCATGCAAGGGCAGCAAGAGAGAGTAGGTTCAGGGATTTGGCTCGTACAAACGGTTCACATCCAGCATGATTCACGCGTAATTTATAGAGTGTGAGCAAGTGTGGCCTTCCGTCACCACGTACGTTCACACATGTAAAGGCTTATTGTCTACTAAGTAGTATTGACATTGATATGCGACACACGATATGACATGACACGATATTGCACGACATGACACGCCGATACGATATTTCTAAAAAAAAAAAAGAATTCCGATACGTTAGGACACATTATATATTAAACATATATTTTATATATAAATAATAAATTATTATTTTTATGATTATTTCAATCAAATTAATTTGATTTAAATTCACAACTAAATAAAAAATAAATAATCATAGAATGAATTTACACGAAAAACATTAATCTACCATTTAATAATACCCTTTCATTGTTTTAATTTGACAAATTCAACTCAATTTTAATAAATCTATAAAACTTGGAGAGAAAAAAACAAGTAATTCATATTCTGGATTTGCGTGTCAGACGTGTTGAAAAAAGAAAAGAAAAAAAATTGGGGGTAAATTGTGTATCATAGAAAGTAAGAGTCAAGAAAGAAAAAAAGAAAATATTAGGTTTTTCTTCTTTCTTAATTTTTATTATTATTATTTTTTTTTTTGACATATATATAATTTGACCTTTCATTTATTGAAAATTTTTAAAATTGACATTACATGTTGAAATTGTATGTCGGAAACTCACATGTTTAAATTTCAACTTGAGTGTCAAAAAGTGTTGGGAAAGTTGACTAGATGTTGAATTTTCCAACACGTGTTGATCGAGTGTCGGAGAAAGTCGGTGCTTCCTAAATTGTCTATAGTAATAAGACATTAGTGTTGAGGCATACGCTGCTCATATGTGTGATCGTCTATGAATTACGAATGGGGAGAAAAATAATTTTTTTTTTGGAAGGAATTCAACAATAAGTTAATTGAGTGGATCTGTAAAGGATAACTATTAAACATGTTCGAGTTTTTTTTTTTTTGGTCATAAACATGTGTGAGTTGAGTAGTAACTCAATGAAAGAGGTTTAATGGGAGAATAATTTCGGAATTAGTAGAAAATAGAATAAAAAGCTGATTATAACTTAGATACATCTATACGCAAATCACACACATGGACAAGATTTATAATCAGATGAGAGCAGTTTTAGGGTCGGTCTAGATTTTATCTAGAACCTGGAACCTAACTTGTCGGAGTTGGTTTCTCAATTTTTGAAATCTAAAACCTACTCTGCATACCCTAAAATCTATAATTTATCTTGTCAACAGGTTTTAGGATTTACACGGGAACCTATCAATTTTTTTTTTTTTGGATTTCATTTTTAGTTAAGCAAAATGAAAGTGAATGTTACAAAAAAAAATTCCTATTTATCAATAGCAACAATTCATGGAACACTAATACATTATCTCGTTAATGAGTCATAATATCCTCCCTTCTTCCTTAATAGTTTTTCGTCATCGCTGGGCGTATGCAATAGCTTCTGGTGGTGCAATCTCTCCTCCTTACAAGAACAATATTAAAAGCTCACCCTTCACTTTAAACCACAAGTGCACGGAGACAAATACAAGATCACAGAAAAACCATAATCATGCTGGTAACAGTAGCAGCAGTTTGCGCATTATTATATTTTAACGAATGCGAGATGAAAGAGAAGAGAACCGTAATCTGTAGAAGGGGTTTGAAGCATCCGACAAGGCCAAAGTGAGCAACTTCTGCTTCGAAAATGACTCGAGTTTGTTCTGGATGCTTTCATTCTTCTCCGGACAATAGGAACATTCCACAGGATTCAGACCGAGAACTTGCATCTAAAGACTGAGTGGTAATTAAATGACTGATATGTAGGTTTGGAGTTCGGTTCTTGATTTGATTCCCGATCTAGTTCTTTGGTTCTTAGTTTCCGATCTGGTTAAAAAAAAATGAAGGAAAATTGTTTAAAAAAAAAAAGAGCTAAAACTATTACATCGGTGTCAATTCAGTCATAAACCTTTTAATGATGCTAATTGAGTCATAAATATTTTGAATTAGTGCTAACTTAGTCATAAACATCTTGACTTGGTGTCAATTTAATTTTTCTGACTAATTTTGGCCGGACATTGCTTAAGTGGAAGCTAGCTTGCTTATGCGGTGGCACTGTCGGCACTGATATAGATAATTATTGATAATATTTTGATTTTTTAATAATTTTTAATTATTTTTCTTTCTTTCTCTCTCCTTTCTTCTTCATTTTGCTAGTGATCGGCCACTAGCTATAGGCGATGACCAGCCACCGGCCATGGTTGGGCGAGCTAACCTTGCTTGGCCATGGTGAGGCCGAGCTCCGGCAAGGGTTGGCCTTGTCGGATCTTACCAGAATTTGGAACCAGACCGGCTTCTATCGATCTAGTTATGTGGTTCTTAATTTTACCTTAAAACCATACTCACCTTTATTCACAATAAGGGAGCAGTTCCTACTTTTAACTCAAGTGAATTGAGGTGCCCCTTTTACACAATGATTGAAGTGACACATTTACACCTTAGGTTGATACATCTGAATAATCCCGGAATCGAGGTTGAATTTGAAATGACTTGACTTTTGTATTTTTTGCTTTTTTTTTTCTCAACATATGCCTTAATTTGAATCTTATCTTAATATTTAGGCGGTAAATTTACCCCGCCAAAAATATCATAAATAGGTGCCGAATGTTGACATTTCATATATGAACTATTCTCTAAACTCTGTTTTCATAGATATTTATATAATAGCTTAGATATGTATGAGATTTCATGTGATCATTGTCCACTATTTTAAAAATTTAAAATTGCTAAATGAAGTAATTGTTTAATATTTAAATATTTTAATATTCCCCATCAAGCGTATGCTGGATTTAGGTCAAGCCTAGAGTGTGCAAATATGTAATTCCATCCAAATTGAGGAAATTCATGATGGCTCCAAGTTTTAAGGTCCATATACTATCACTAGCTATCTTTAGTAGATGACAAAATGAAGTTTCGTTCTTTATGAAAATTAACCTTTGTGTAATTTTGATTGTAATTAAAACCGTGCGAAACACTCGACAATAATTTAGTCAGGTATTCAAAATTCCAAATAGCAGAATAATCACGTGCGACTTAATTATCAAAGTACTAATGATGGAGAAAACGTACGTAATTCAACCGAAATCAAAGTGAAAAGAGAGAATGAGGAGAAAGCGACACTTGTCAAAGAGTGCGAAGCATAGAGATGCAAAATGAGACCACCTCCATTGACCATCTTATGAACTTCCAAAAAATAGAATTTTAAATTCTAATTTGTCAACGGAATTAATTGGAAGAAAAATCATCAAAGAGCTTCCTCAGATCTGGATAATCTTGTATCGCCAACAGAAGACAAAACGAAAGAACGTGGAAAGTGGCCACAAGACAAGCTCCTAACACGAAGTTAAAAAGAGAATTTTCACCTATTTTAGTGAGGTTCATGTATAAATTATATTCCAATTAATCAAAGTGATAAGATCATAGAGTTTAATTAAATACTAGTTATTTTATTATGTTTTTCTCATCGTGATTCTCGCGAGACAAGCACCTAACACTTGGCTCAAACCTATGACCACATTTGTCCCATATGCATCATCATCCAACCTAAGAATTATTTAAAATTTTGGGCTGGCAATTTTTCAATTTGGTGTACCTTGACATTGTTAACGGGGTCACCTTTTTCAAGGCCATTTTATTTTCTAATTTGGGCCAAACAACAATTATAAGATATACACCTTCACAAGCGCACTAAGACTGTTCCCCACCTTCCCCTTTCTTAGCTGACCTTTTCATTTTCTCTTTAAGTAGCAAACAAAAAAAATGACTCGAGTAATATAATAATTCCTTCTCTTTCCTCTAGGAATAATTCTCATTTTTTCAGAAGTACAATTAATTTAATCATTACTTTAATTTTTTGAGTATGTATAGTAGACTCACTTCCTATACCATCTATTAAAAAGATGAAAGTCATCGTTTGCTTATGCCATTGTAAATTAGTAACTGTTGGGAATTGTCGGATTCCCAAAAACCGGATTCGACACTAAATCGAACCTCTAAAACGAATGCGGAAGATAAACTCGAGAAAAACATGTATCACCGATCCTAAAGCACACCACGGAATCGAGCATACTTTGTTAGCCACAGATTAAACACCAATGCCGATAAGAGGAAGAGAAAACCGATCTAGTTCGATCCGATGATATCCATTGGTCCGGTTCGATCCGATGACGTCAATTGGCCTTGAAGGGAAGATGGCGTCGTCGTTTGCGCTCGTTTTTCTTTTGGAGGGAGAGAGAGAGAGAAAACGTACGTTATTATGCCAACGGTTGTGTTCCTCCCTCTCTCTTTCTCCTTTTATACGTCCCTCTAACAGAAAGGAACGTACCCCTTCATCCATGGGCCCTAATCGTGGGCCGGGCTTTTAGGCTCAACTTGGGCGGATGGGCCTTAAGCCCATCACATAAAACCATCAGTAACTATTATAATGGTTGCTTACCAAAAACATTCTTGAGAATCGTTTGTATGCTTTCTAACTATTACTAGGATATCAAATAAATCAGTTTCTTTCCTCATAATTAAGATTTCGATTCGCAAGGTCTATGTAATAAAATAACTAAAGAAATAAAAGTCGAGACCTAAAAGTGTTGATCGAGCAATAAAACAACAAGGATTGTTGTGTTTCAACAAGCATGAAGTCTCGGGTTCGATTACTTGATACGACCACTTGGGGTCCATACCAAAAGGGGATAATCTCGTGTTAGTCTTGCAGTGCTGTTAGGACGGATTGCTTGTCTTTTACCAGACCTGAGAGGTGGATTTAATCTGGTGCATGAGGACTGTTCGAGAATATATACCGTCTCTCGCTTTTAAATGAAAATAGGAGAGAAAAATTGTGACGTGTGAATCAAACTATGGGCAAGATCCGGAAGATTTCAGTGCCACTTCCCTAAGCATTAATTATAATTTCCTGGATTAGCAGCAAGCACAAACTGCTGCTGCGTCCGTTCTGAATACCACCTTTTTCCAGCAGAAGACAGTATCTCAGGAGGAAACACCCAAGAAAGGGCCTTGGCATGGCTAAACGACAAAATCAATTACAAATTAGTAAGCATCAAAAACTAGTTTCTTAATGGAATCAGTGCTTATTAGTTTATTGACCATCGATTAGCACTGTTCAAACATGTTCTCTAATTGTCATTTCCAGTCTTAATCCGCCAAGACAGGCAACTAACCACTTGGCCCAATCAAGGCAGAACAAATTATGATCTGCTATCACGAGATCTCATGATTCCTGGGCATGTTCTGATGGCAAATCGAACCAGATTATCTCAGGCAAATCAAACCTGTTTATTTCTGTCTGTCCTATAAAGAAGCTAATTTCTGTTTCAACTAATTAAAAGGCTAACTACTTAATGATGGATGGTAGGGAGATTTGGTAATGGACATTGGACATGAATATCAAAAGGGCAGCCGACAAATTATTTTTCTCGTTTGTTTTATTGGTATATAACCATTTAGTACGACTATAAAAATTTAGCTTTGGAAAGTTCAAAGAAGACATATCAATTTATACTGCATGAAATAAAATAGTATTATAAAATACTCAAAATTTGAGAATGGTGCCGAAAAGATGGCTCTCTCCGGTAGTTTGAAAAGGTAGGAAATTACCAAGTACTCAAATAGTTATTAATGTTCTAATTACCCAAAGAAAAAGGGGGTAATGAGTGTATTGGTGGTTGTTCATTGATTAGAAAAGAACGCTCCCTTTGCGCCGTTCTTTAAGACAATAGTGATGATGATGGGGGACAACGATTGAAAGTGGAGCTTCCTGGTTTGTTACGTTATTACATAAAGAAGACTATTTGAACCGAGCTCTAATCATTAAACATCTCAAGTGGAAATTGAAATACTTCAACAAAATTTAATACTCAATTGACAAAATTAAAAATATTTAGGGTTGAATTGACAAAAGTAAAATAAGTTTAGAACTTTTTGGATGATTTTTCTAGAAGAAGTGAAATGACTAATTAATATGAGCTTTGATTTCGTGGTCTAACAAGTTGGAATCCTTTTGGATGGGCGTGCCTTGAACCTTTGTGTTTCACTTTAACAATCCCTTTGTCCTTGGTTGGTATTTTCTCTAATAAGCTCGCATTATGCTGTTTAGGCTGATTTGTTTATATATTACTTATATGAAGACAAAAGGAGTTCAAAATGATGAGCTCTCTTTAGAGGATTAAATCGAGTCCGGTTCGAGATTTCTCATACTCAATTCGAAATGCCTTCACTTAGAAGACAGGATTTTCCCAGTGCGACGATGGATAATATTGCTTCGACTTCTGCATCTTGCTAATGCAAAATCATCTCGGTACATAACAAAATGGTTCCCAACACAAATGATTAATATGGGAAAGAGGTAGGACAACCAGAGTGGGGCGGTCATTGTGGGGATCGAAATTAGGCTTCGACCGAGCCTTTGGTCGAATCATACGATGATAAAATTAAATCTGTATTATGAATCTCTACGAACGTATTGAGGACGAGAGGCTGAGGTATTGCGACCCCTGGTCCCTCCACACGCTCCCGTTGCCATCTCCGTGAACATTTCGTTTCCTCTGTGATTTATATGTCTTGAAAATGTTAGAAGTGGAAGCTGTTGAATCGAAAAGGATCAAATGTTCCCACTATAAGACATTAGAAAAGTACCAAAAAAGTTTTAAATTTGTTACATTTTCATCAATTCAGTTCTAAATTTTTCAATTTGACTTATTTAATTTCAAACTTTTTAGATTTATGCCAATTGAGTTTATCTGATCAAATTTTGATTCACTAAATTTTTAATTTTTTTTTTGTCGAAAACAAGATAATAATATTAATACTTAAGAGTTCTTAAACAAAAGATCCTTCGGGGCATCCAAACAAAGCAAGTCCCAAAGATGCTGGGGAGGCCGGACTACCCAAGAATGGGACAAGGAATTCATTTTACGGGCTTAGTTACCCAATCTGCTACACAATTTGCGGATTGACAACAATGGGCCAAGGAGATATTTTCAAAAGAGCCCAACAGGAATTTAGCTTCGTCCACTATAGGCTTAATTTAACTTGATTATCACTCCTCTAATTACTAGCTCTTTCTAAAGATTACCAACCTAATTTAGAGTGAGTTACCAACCTTTTCCATTTACTTAGTTAACCCTTTTTTTAATAGTAACCCCCCATTTTTAATCTTTCTTGCTAACACCTCAATATCTGCCAACTACTTTATGAAATTACTAACCTTTGTTCGAGTGCTTATAGATTGTTCCTTCAATTTCTTCCTTTTTTGAATTTGCTCCATGATACAACTTTAAAAGTTTGTGATTCTTATTCAATAGTAAACATTGTATGAAGGATTTCTACGTCATTCATACTATGATTGATGGATACTGTGACAATGAGGACATAGGTTTGTAGTAAATGACCAGATAACGAAGACCAGATTCGGTTACAGTAAGTATGTTGGCAATGTACAACATCAATCTTACTCTGTTCATTGCTTCCTTAGTTGACCCTCAACATAAGTGGGAATATGTGAGACATTTAATCAATGATGTTTATGAAAGTTAGCTGATAGAAACATTGCAAGATAAAACAACATCTCCAACGTTGCCATTTGAGCAATACCAAATTGGTGTGCCTTCGAAGCAACAAGTGAGGGTTGAGGTAAAAAGGTATAAGGATGATATGCGTGTCGAAGACTCCTCTAGTTGGTACTGGCATTGTGACTGCGAAGTGCCTTTGCCAAACGTGACAATACAATCTGAAAGAAAAATCTGAATTGGATAGTATTTAGATGATGCATGTGAATGTCACAGCCTTGACTTTGATATGTTGAATTGGTGGAAAGTAAATTCTTCAAGATATCCTACTTCTCTTCCATTGCTCCAGACATTTTGGTTGCACCGCCAATGGGAAATGGGATTCGATTCTCTGTTTAAGCTCTTCCTTTTCCTGATATCATAACCAAAGAAGACGACTTCAGAGCTATGTCCATCAGTCATCACTAAAAAAATCGAAGCAAGGCACTGTTCTCAAAGTATGGCAACTGACAGTTTTCTGGTTCCAAGTATCCAAAGAGCCAGTGTTCATCGAGCAAGTCTTTAACCCACTGTAAAAACACACGTGCAAACCATTGAAGATAACCAACAATAAATGGTGACGCAGAAATACTAATGAAAACAAATGACCATAGTCCACCAGTATACATTGAACCAAGAACTAAATTCATAATAAAAATAAGAAATGGGATTAAATGTACCAATCCGCAACTTCATTAGTCATCAAGAGAAACTACCATCGAGTTTGGCTCCATGATTGGAGTTGAGAACTCTGCATTAAATTGAAAACTAAAGTAACCATCACGATATAGAAGGGAATAAACACTCTATAAAACTTATTTTTACCTGATTCAAAATTTTCAAGGTCTTCCAAGTCATCCTCAATTGAAAGTGAATGGCATATATTATATATAATCTTGAACACATATAGAGTTCTACCACACTCAGGCTCAAGGAGCTACATAAAAACGTCTCGTACTAATGTGGCCTCCGATGCTACAGTTGATGGGCACATCCAATATGTCTCGAGCAGTGAAAGAGAGAATAGGATATCTCAAAGCATTCACTTTCCACTAATCTAAGATATCAAAGTTGGGCCCATAACTTCTCATGCTTTCTTTGAACAATTATTAAATTCAGATTTTTTTTCCAAACTTTGTCGTCCCATTTGGATACAGTACTTTGCCATCACAATGTCATCACCAACTACAAGAAACTTTGATAGGCTTATAATCCTCGTACTTTTTGACCTCAACCCCTTATTTGTTGCTTTGGGGGCATATATCAGTGTGGTATTGCTTGAACAATAACATCAGAGATGTTACTTTTATCTCCTAATGTCTCTGCCTGCTTACTTTCATATCAATCATCTTACATATTTCCACTTTGTTGAGGGTCAAGTACACAAGCAATGAATAAAGTAAGATTAATGTTGTTCACATTACCAAAATACTTATTGAATTTGGTCTTCATTCTCTTGGCCATTTTGTGCATTCTTTATTCCTCAATCTCACAATGTCCATCAATCATCAATCCCATAGACATGCAATCATTACTAGTGACATAACTTTTGCTTTGGAAAGGTCTGCAAGTTTGCTATCTTGAATTTCCAATACACCAAATCTGGATCCAACATCATATGTGTTGAGTTCCAACAGTCTCAATATCCAAACAGACAAAACTCTTGTACTCAACATTCTCTAGCTCAATGCAACTCCTGAGCCATCTCATCTGAGCATGAGAAGACCTCACATACCACATGATGTTCTAACCATGGAATCATTTCTATCTTTCATCTCTTCTCTTACAATCAAACTCAATACATGAGCACAACACCTCAAGTGGAGTAATTCACCTCTCAAGAGTTTCAAGAGTTCAAGTCTCTTTTTTCACATGTAGAATCCCAAGATATTTGAGCTTGCATTATCCAAGATGATTGAAAAAACCCTCTGAATCCCCGACCAATTAAGCACTTCAACTGTTTTTCCTATAACCCCTCAGCAAAGTGACTAGAGATCTGACTTTTTAACTGCTGCTTCCAATCAGCATCTACGATATGATAAGTGAGAGACATAGCATATGTTAGTGGTAAGACAACATCTAGAAGATGTATGGAAAAATAATTCTTCAATTTACTTCTTTCTTCCACGTATAACTCATAACAATCATGTCTCAAGTGTTATGTGACAGATCAAGAACTTTGAGTGGATTCTTTTCACTAATAGCTGAAATCTCTCATCAAAGTCATCTAGCAATCCTGAAAAAATATTTCACATTCATGTTTGCATAACAGAAATTCATGGCTACCACCGCTACTCTGTGCAGCTAGCAAAATTTTTTAATAAACAATCTTGCATAAGTTCAGTAAAACTCTAAGCTGTGATCCTGTAATTCTCTGGTAACTAAGCACCTCATTAGGCATTCATATAGGCAAAAGATCTTTGGTGTGTCAAGGCATGGCATATTTTGGACTTCACAGCAACCCGTTCAATGATACAAGACAAAACAAGATAAAACAGCATTACTTGCCCAATATCCGCTCAGGTTCAGCAACAGTCACGGCAGAGTACTCACTTTAGAGCTCGAAAAATGGAAAACTAAAACATAAATGGGTAGTAAACATTTTGAAGAATGGGTGCAGCATCTAACAACAGAAAAATTTTGATTAAATGAAAATTCATGTTGAATGATAAAAGGAAAAATCTGGAAAATTGCAAGAGCACTCTAGTTGGCAAGCAGAGGATCTCTAAAATCAATCACAAATAGACAAAGAAACGACATGCTAGTAAGCCCATCTAAGCTACAATTCAACCTAGAACAAGCAGTTTACTCTGAAGAGAGAGAGAGAGAGAGAGAGAGAGAGAGAGAGAGAGAGAGAGAGAGAGAGAGAGTATCCTACCTCGTACTTCACAGAGTCAACAGAGTTGATCGAGGATGAAGGTAACAACACAGACATCAGCGACGGGGGGACAACATAAACATGGGCAGAGGCAATGAGGATGACGGCAGAGACCACGGCCACAATAGACACGACAGAATAACCGGACAAAGTTGCCCATCGAGGGGACGCTGCTCCGAAGGGTACGCGACCGCAGGCTGATGGGGGAGGGAGTTCAGGTCGGCGAGGCTGCAGGTGAGATGGTTGCGGAGACGGGCGAGGGGAGGAGGCGGAGGCGGAGGTGGAGGAGTGGATGGCGGCGGAGATGTTTTTAGGTTTTCCTCTTATGTGTTGATAGGTTTGGAAACAAGTTTATGAATGTGTTCATGGTAGTTTTCTTCTGTACTTACTGCCCGAACCGAAATAAAACCCGCATCGAAAAGACACGGAATTTTTTTTTTATTCGGTTTCAATTTCAGTTTGGATCATCTTTTTTACATCACCGATATACTTGAGTGTGAATTTTCCAACTTTCAATGATGGTTAAGGCGATTTTTTTTAGAGATATGCAAAGGAGTTGAGAATGGCTCAAAAGCGGACCAAATTAGCTTAGAATTGGTGCTTTTCATGGGAACCGTTTTAATCTTCGATTCTAGATGTAAAAATGCTCATCGGGACTAAATTGATATATATATATATATACTCACTTTCTTTCACGCCTTTTGCAACTCTTCTTAAGTTGCTTTGTTTCTGTCTTGTTCATATGATGCGGCGGACCAAGTTAATATCTTATATAGCTTTGGACGGCTTTGTACATATTGAGCCTTTAGTTTTAGTTATCAGATGGAAGGCTTCAAAGGTGCATCAAACAATGTAGTCTTTGCCTAGTTCTTTATTATTCAAATCTTAACATGTATTTCTTTGTTTATACATTTCCCTTTGGTGCTTTGACAATTTTGAAGTGAGTGTGATGGTATAAATTGATAAATGCAATTTTGTATAAATTGAGGACTGGTGCCATGGATTCACTTGACAACTTAATCGAATCGACAATCTGGTTCTTAGGTAGGTTTAAGGAACCGATGGGTAATTCCGGATTCCAATTTTTCTAGACCGGTTCTTGATGTCAGTTTTCGGTTCCTGCCCATTTAGACCATACTCATCCATAGTTTTTATCCATGACTGATACAAGTAACTCTCTTAAAGAAGATGGAAGGTTAACCACCCAATCAAGACAGGATAGGACATCCTTCTCTAGTATTGCAAAGCTACCCGATGGTTGCCTTCGCCAAGGGACAAATCTGAAATCCAAACTCGGGAAGTGGTCTCGCTCCTTTCATGTACCTTCGATACTCTCTGCCTATACTTACAGATCGGTAAACCACTGCTTCAATATGGAACTCTTTGATCAGACCATCAGTGACGATGAGGATCGCCAGTCTATCCCACCATAC
Organism: Eucalyptus leucophloia subsp. euroa; assembly: GCA_017140325.1. Lineage (NCBI taxonomy): Eukaryota > Viridiplantae > Streptophyta > Magnoliopsida > Myrtales > Myrtaceae > Eucalyptus > Eucalyptus leucophloia. The sequence continues at coordinate 17,197,446 of CM029472.1, read as the reverse complement.
TGATAAATGATATGTATGTTCCAATGATCTGTTGCGGCATCCATATCGGTACAAAATGTCATGCCCTGCCTGGTCAACATTAGCTTTAGTTTGCTTTGCTGATTGCTTCTTTGGAAGTGCTCTCCACGCAATGTCATGCTGGCAGAATCCTCCGGGCAAGTTGATAGCTTCAACTGCTTGGTAAGCTACTTCGTGCGCTTCTTCTGGTTTCATCCCCTGTTGGTGAGTGACCCAGGAACGTGACCTCCGGCTGCGACAAAATTGCCATCTGAAACGAAAGCAGTTCCGGCGTGAAATATTTTAATAGATGGAGCAACAAGCTCCGGTTCTTCAAGATTCCAGATCACACTCCCCTTTCCATAGGCTCTTGGATAGGCCGTACTTGCCCATTACCACCACATTGGCAGATCCATGCAACCACTTCAGGGTCACTTTAGAAATGTACACATTACGAAAGGAAGGCAAATTATAAGTTTAAAATACCCTCAAGACAAAACCATAAACACAATCAATGAAAGCAAAACAAAAGCGAATCATTGCAAACATAATTTTTCTCTTTACATACGTTCTATACCACATAGATACCTTTATAAATAAATTTCCTGGTCATATAACGATTAATTCACCATGTTAAAAACTATCAAAGATAAAGAATAAATGAAATGTCTGATATTAAGGGCCAACCGGAAGTAGAAATTTAACATAAGTACCCAAAGAAAGCCACAATTAGCATGACAGACAGGACTGGATTTCTCATAATAAGCTTATTAATAGCTGACAATCAGATAGAGGAATGGCATAACATCCTAAGGATAATGCCAATATAAACCTCCAACAGTCTACGAGGCTTGCGCTGCTTTGCATCCATAGTTCCTAAAATGTTTTCATTACCCAAGGTTAGCAAAACAAAATGAGCTGATGAAGAACATCGAATTGTAGTGAGGACAATCACTGGGAAATTTGAGGATCCGTGACACCAAAACAAAGGGATAGACACACTATGCAAACAAATACTAATCCCTGTTCACAAAACCAAGAGCACACCAGAGTAAATCCACAAAAATCGCTAATCACACCATCAGAAGCACAGTTGCTTTGAGATAAATCAATGAAGACCGATTGCTCTATGTCCCGCCGACACACTTGAAAATAACCCGAGAATTTAAGCTGATCGAAGGTAAACATTCTTCACAAAACAAAAGCGCTCCATGTACTTACATTCGAAATGTTTCTAAAATGAGATGGTATATCTAAGGTGATAATAAAAAGACGAACACTAGTTTTTAAATGACAAGAAAAGTTGGCAAGTTAAAAAATAAGAATTAACATCAATAAGTAACTTAATTGAGACCTAGTAATCCAATATTAGGTTGTAAATTGATAGGATAAAAGGCGGCGAGTCACACTAATTTACATTGGGAAACTCTAAAAAGATAGTAAATTTTTGAGGTGTTGCTGACCAAGACAAATAAAGTTTGGTAACTTAATAAAAAATATAATAAAGTAAAAAAAAAAAAAAACGTTGGCAATTTACTCAAACGAGACTAGGTAGCTCAATAACTAGTTATTAATTGACTATGCCAAAGTTTGTCAGTTAATCTAACTTAGATTGATAAATTCATATAAGAGCTAATACATTTGAAATGTTTGAAATTTATGCAATTATAAACTGATAAGTTGGCACAAAAATTGAAACTTACCGACTACGAAAAATTATCGATTTCATGAAATTGTTAGTAGGGTAGGTACTCACCAACACTTATTTTCACGTTAATCGCCACACGCTCTCCCTCATCATTAATTTGTGTAAACGGACCCCTACCGCATTAAGAAGCATGTAGAATGGACCCCGCGCTAATTCAACTCTTATTAAGCATCTATCGGTTTCAATAACTAGTTTTGCATTAATACTTATTTGAGAAAGTAACCTTCTTTCTTTGATTAACCTTCTCTTATCTTACGAAAAAGGGAAAAGAAGAAGCTTTCATCTCATTTGGATCTTTTTTACCTTTTTTATCGACATCTTCAACTTACCAACTACTACATAAAATGACTTTACCAACTTTGTTACCGACACTAAATGCAACTCTTATTAAGCACTGATCCATCTCAATAGGATGGTGCAAACTTGGCATCTACAAATAAATGGCAATAGACAACTAAGCATTGGGTTTGGCAGGTACATTATCCCGGCAAACCACAAGGCAATTGCAAAGCTGCTGGCTGGTTCCTTTCGGTGTACAGATGCACTTCTGCGGCATCGCTCTGGCCCCCAGATCGTTCAGGAACTTGAGAGCGCACTGATAGCTCCCGTCTTTGCTGCACGCACCGTCGAACTTCTTCTCTTTCCGGCAGAAATAAGGATCTCCTGGATAATCGAACGAACATAAAAAAAAACCAGAGTCAAATTGTAGAGGTTTTGTGCCTTAAGGGTTGCGAAAATTATCATTTTCCATCCATGTGCCTGTAACGAGCTTTCACTTCGCAAAATGGGCAAATGAGATTTATCATTTTTCTCTGAAAATTCGAGATAAAAAACGATGAATGTACCTTTCGAGAGATCGACCAAACCGGAGATAAGAACCAGCGCGAACACGGTAAGGATGACGGACTTCCTCATGATGTTTCTCTTTCTTGGGGCCTCCCTTTTTAGCGTATTGTAAAGGGCCAATGTATCGCTCACTTGCTCGCCAGTCTAGTCGGATCGTAGAGAGAAGTGCTTAGAAAAGTTCTAGGTGAGAATATAGGGAGAGAGCACCCCTATTTATACATGAAGCATTTTAATTGCTACCATTGATCATTTCTTGATCAAACGATGGAGATCCACTCTCCTCAACTAATATCTATACACCACCATCAATCCTATTAAATACAAGAAATATTTTTTTTTGGGTCAGTCCTACTCTATTCCTACTCTATACTCACTCAGACTTTCGCCCTGCCTCTTCCAGGGCGTGGGAGTCGAAACCCACTCCGGAAACTTACGCGTCCCCACCCCATCCCCCCTGAGAAGGTGGGGATTTGAACCCCTCATCTCCCTCTTCCATGTTGGAAGGGTGGCTATTGGGGCGAATCCCAATGGTTAATACAAGAAATACCTTGAATGCAAATATACGTCTCCAAAACCATCACTAGAATTTCTAGAATCCTCATCAAAACCGTGAGCCAAAAACATTTCAAGTCTTGTTAATCATCTAGGTTATCTCTTTGATCGGTTGGGTTTGAAAACCTCTCGTTTGTGACAATATGCTATGTGATTGTGACAATTTGCCCTAGAATTCTGAAATGTTCACGAAACAAGACAGGTATATATGATGGCTTATGTGACCTCAATGGGAAGTACAAACGTGGCTATAAGAGGTGAAATTTATTTTGTTACTTGTTTGTTAATATCTTGGACTTCGCTTTCTTATGCAAGGTGTTAAATTTCTTGAATTTTTTCTATAGAATCACTGATTGTGGACGAGATTGATACGCAAGCGACCCTCTCTTTGGTGACACCACACATGTTTCAATGTTTGCGCAAGATAAGTGACAATTAAATCAATTGTTGCGGCAGAGAGTCAGCTTCTAAAGCAACCCCATTTTTCGGCATATCAAAAAAAGAAATTCTATTTTATTGTCCTCCCAAATTTAAGGGACTCGACTTGGTTACGGTCCTAGGTGACGTGCACGGGTACGAAGTTGCCCCTTCAAAGGTTGAGATGCTACCTTGATATGATTAGTCAATTAAAGAAAAATGAAATGAAAAAAAAATTTAGTATGCTTTTGGCTTAAGAAAATAATTTTAGTTGCATTTTCTTAACATTTCAAGGCCTTATTTACAAAAGAAAATTTCTTTTAGAATGAAAAAAAGATTTCATCCGACAGATGTACTTCACCATAACAATAAATATACGACTAGGTAACTTTGTTATTCTCGAAATTCTTTTCCCGATAAACTTAGTTATTGTTGGGAAAAATATTTGTGGAGAAGTTCCAGAAAATTTTTCCCGCTACTACTTCTGTGAAGATTAAATGGGATAAAATACTAACTGAAAGCAGTAAAGACGAATAATAAATAACACCAGAATTTTAACGTGGAAAACCCTCCAAGGTGAAGGGAAAAACCACGGGACCGTAGTCCACTTCAAACTTCCACTATAATAAATAATGGGATACAACTTCACCCAAAGGTGGATCTCTCTATGTTCTTCAATTTGTGGATCTGAACCCCTCACAAACTGGATAACTCACTCAAAGATGACTCTTTTTCTTGGAAGAAGAAAAGTGTTTCTTCCGCTACGCTGCTATGATATTCTGCTTTTGTGTAACCTCTTCTCCGCTGAGGAGGACTCCTATTCATAGGAGCAAATACAATCCCAAATAGGAATTATACGATACAAAATCACGTAGATTTTTCTCCTAATCTCTCGTGATTTTGTATATATGAGAATATCACTTTGATTTCTTTTCCAATCTCCCTTGATTTTCTAGATGTGGAAAATCACGTTGATTTATCTCCCCATCTCTTTTGATACTTTTTTTTCTTTTTCTTTTTTCTCCCTTTTTTTTTTTTTTTTTTTTTCTTTTACACACTCACTACTATATGTATTCTAATGCAAATATACATAATTGCATTGGCCTCTCCAATTGGGAGTGACCTACTCAACAAATCTCCCCTCACGAGCAATTTGGAGAAGGTGTCAATCCTGCAAAAGTTCGACAGGCTTGCATCTTCATTGTAGATAGGGATTTTGTCATCATATCTCGAGCCATTGTTGTCGGTGTGTATCTTCTTTAGCTGTAGGGCTTTTTCTTCCAACACATCACGTATCCAATGATATCGATGTCAATGTGTTTGGATCGGGAGTGGAAAGTTGCATTTTTGCTGAGGTGTATTGCGCTTTGACTATCGAATACAAGATATACTCCTCTTGGTTGTGGCCCACTTCTTGTAGAAACTTCTTCATCCACAAGAGTTCTTTACATGCTTCCGTTATCGCAATATACTCTGCTTCAGCACTAGATAGGGCAACGCATTTTTGTAGTCGAGATTGCCAGAAACCGCTCCCCCTGCAAAAGTCATTAGGTATCCCGATGTAGACTTTCTTGAGTCCACGTCCCCTGCCATGTCTGAATCCGAAAAACCTTCTAACACAGTTTTACCATCACCAAAACATATGCAGTTATTAGATGTACCTCGAAGATACCTGAATAACCATTTGACTGCTGCCCAATGTTCCTTACCAGGATTGGATAGAAATCTGCTTACCACTCCAACTGCATAGGCGATATCAGGCCTCGTACATACCATCGCGTACATTAGACTGCCAACTGCCGATGCATAAGAGACTTTTTCCATTTCCTTCTTTTCTGTCTCACCTTTTGGGCACTTTGCTCTAAGCTAAGTTTAAAATGATTTGCAAGTGGAGAACAAACTGCTTTGGAGTTATTCATATTAAATCTTTCAAGAACTTTATTAACATACCGTTCTTGAGATAACCGAGTTTATGATTCTGCCTGTCTCGCAAGATTTCCATCCCAAGAATTTGTTTTGCGGGTCCCAAATCCTTCATCGCAAAGCACTTGCTCAATTCCTTCTTTAAGTTGTTGATCTTGCTTTTATCCTGGCCAACAATTAGCATGTCATCAACGTAAAGCAAAAGAATGAGGAAATTACCATTAGTAAATTTCTTGACGAAAACGAAGTGATCAGCGGTGGTTTTGTTGAACCCGTTTTCTTCCATGAAGGAATCGAATTTTCTGTACCATTGTCTTGGTGCCTCGCTTGAGCCCATAAAGACTCTTCCTCAATTTACACACAAGATTTTCTTTGCCTTTGATTTTGAAACCTTCTGGCTGATCCATGTAGATCTCCTCATTTAGATCTCCATGTAAAAACGCGGTCTTCACGTCAAGTTGCTCGATCTCCAAGTTCAAGCTTGTTGCTAGGCCAAGGATAACTCGGATAGATGACATTTTAACAACAGGAGAAAATATCTCATCGAAGTCGATATCTTTCTTCTGAGCGAATCCCTTCACAACCAACCTTGCTTTGTATCGTGGCTGTGAGTTACCTTCTTCAGTCTTTAGTCTGAACACCCACTTGTTTTTTAGGGCTTTTCTTCCTGTGGCAACTTGACTAAATCATAAGTATGATTTTCGTCTAAGGATTTCATCTCCTCCCGCATAGCTTTTAACCACTCCTCTTTATGCTCGTGGTATATAGCTTCTTGGTAGTTCTCTCGGCTCTCCCCGTCGGTGAGCATCACATACTCATTGGGAGAATATCTACGACTAGATTGTCGTTCACGAGTTGATCTCCTCAATTGAGGTTCTGATGGGACCTGTTCAACAATTGGTTCAAGTTCAGTTGAAGTAGTCATACCTTCAATTCTAGATTCAGCTTGCTTGTTGATAGGAGGAGCTACTGGGCCAAGATCAACTGGGTATTCATCTGTTGATGGAGATTTCTCGTGCTTCTCGAAGTCCTCGATTGTCCGATCTTCAAGAAATACCACATCCCGCTTCGACTATTTTTTGGTTAATGGGATCCCAGAGTCTGTAGCCGAATTCTTCATGTGCGTACCCCAAAAAAATACATTGCTTTGATTTCCCATCAAGCTTTGATCTCTCATCCCTTGGAATGTGAACAAATGCTCTACAGCCGAACACCTTCAAGTGGCCATAGGAAATATCCTTGCCAGTCCAGACACTTTGTGGTACATCACCGTTAAGTGGAGCTGAAGGTGATAGGTTGATTAAATCAACCGCCGTTCTCATTGCCTCACCCCAAAAGTGGTTTGGCAGCTTTGCGTTGGAGAGCATACATCTGATTCTTTCACATATGGTTCTATTTATCCGCTCCGCGACACCGTTGTGTTGAGGTGTTTTTGGTACGGATCTTTCTAGTTTGATCCCAAGGTTTTTGCAATAATCTTCAAAAGGTCCTCGGTATTCACCACCATTGTCGGAGCGTACACACTTCAATCGCTTGCCTGTTTCTCTTTCAACCTTCATATGAAATTGCTTGAAGATTTCCTGCACTTGATCTTTAGTTTTCAAGGCAAATGCCCACACCTTTCTAGAGTGGTCATCAATAAATGTTACAAAATAAAGCGCACCTCCAAGTGTCCTAGTTTGCATTGTGCATACATCAGTATGTATCAAATCTAAAATTTCAGCTTTTCTAGATGGTGGGGAATTGTGAAATGCTACTCTATGTTGTTTTCCCATAATGCAGTCGACACAAGTATTCAACGGTGTACCTTTTATTCCGGGTAGAAGTTGCTTTCTAGTGAGAATCGTAAGTCCTTTCTCACTCATGTGTCCGAGTCGCTTATGCCATAACTCGGTGGTGACTCCTTTTCCGGTTACATTCAGCTCTCCTCCACACGGCTTGAATTGTGTGATATAGAGAGAGTTAGTCTTTTCTCCTTTGGCTATCACCAAATTACCTTTGGTGAGCTTCCATTTTCCATCACTAAAGAAATTGATGTAGCCTTCGTCATCAAGCTTGCCGGCAGATATAAGATTGTGGCGTATGTTCGGAACATGTCTCACATCTTTGAGTAGTAGCCTACATCCAACATTAGTCTCCAAATAAATATTACCCATACCAATAATTTTGGACGTACCTTCGTTTCCCATCTTTACGAGTCCAAAATCACCAGTGGTGTAAGAAGTAAAAAGATCTTGACGAGCCGTGACATGGTAGGATGCACCGGGAATCAACTACCCATGTCGAATCTTGGGATGCAAGATTAATGGAATCATCACTTTGAATAATGATCACCTCATCCGCAATATTCGCAGTGTCATTCGTCTGGTTCTCGTTAGCTTTGTTGACATTATGACTTTTTGATTTTTCCGCCTTTAGCTTTCTGCATTCTCGGATGAAGTGTCCCGTTTACCACAATGATGGCACTTCTTGTCTCGTCTGAAGTTGGATTGGGACCTTCCTCGTTGCTGATTCCGAAAGTTTCGGCTTTTGCTTCTCCCCTCTGTTCTTGATTTTCTTGTCGATTAATGACAAGAGCCTCGGGACGAGGGTTGACTCCACTCTCTTTTCGCCGGGATTCTTCATTCAACATTCTATCTTTTACCACGTCCATGGTAAGCTTGCCGTCGGGAGCCGAGTTGCGATCGACACAACAAGTGTGTCCCAGCTATTTGGCAAAGAGCTAAGCAGCAGTAATGCCTGCAATTCATCATCTAATGTCATCTTCATAGAATTGAGTTGGTCTACTATACCTTGGAACTCGCTCATGTGTTCCGAGACACTGCTTCCGTCTTTGTATTTCAGATTCACGAGCCGCTGCATGTGATTCGCTTTATTTTGCGCCGTTGTTCTTGCGTACATCTTCTCTAATTTTTGCCAAAGAACACCAGCATCATGTTCATTAGCAAAATTTTGAAAAATACTCTTATCAATCCATTGTCGGATTTGAGCGGCACACTTCCGATTAAGCACCATCCATTTGCTATCGACATTGTCGTTGGTTTGCCACTAGAAGATGATGCCAATTTGGCTTCCGCTACAGGATCGACTCCTCGGGCCTGGTACCGGTACCTCTGTCGGTATCACAATTGGCCTCCAAAGATCTTTAATGTATAGCAGATCCTCCATCTTTGGTTTCCAGATTGCATAATTGAATGCAGTCAATTTTATCATGTTGCCAAAATTTTCCTCCATTTAATTCTGCACAGAAAAATAATAAATACAGCAACCTCGCTCGATACCACTTGTTGGGAAAAATATTTGTGGAGAAGTTCCAGAAAATTTTTCCCGCTACTACTTCGTGAAGATTAAATGGGATAAAATACTAACCGAAAGCAAGTAAAGACGAATAATAAATAACACCAGAATTTTAACGTGGAAAACCCTCCAAGGTGAAGGGAAAAACCACGGGACCGTAGTCCACTTCAAACTTCCACTATAATAAATAATGGGATACAACTTCACCCAAAGGTGGATCTCTCTATGTTCTTCAATTTGTGGATCTGAACCCCTCACAAACCTGGATAACTCACTCAAAGATGACTCTTTTTCTTGGAAGAAGAAAAGTGTTTCTTCCGCTACGCTGCTATGATATTCTGCTTTTGTGTAACCTCTTCTCCGCGAGGAGGACTCCTATTCATAGGAGCAAATACAATCCCAAATAGGAATTATACGATACAAAATCATGTAGATTTTTCTCCTAATCTCTCGTGATTTTGTATATATGAGAATATCACTTTGATTTCTTTTCCAATCTCCCTTGATTTTCTAGATGTGGAAAATCACGTTGATTTATCTCCCCATCTCTTTTGATACTTTTTTTTTCTTTTTCTTTTTCTCCCTTTTTTTTTTCTTTTTTTTTTTCTTTTACACACTCACTACTATATGTATTCTAATGCAAATATACATAATTGCATTGGCCTCTCCAATTGGGAGTGACCTACTCAACAGTTATATATACAAGTTAGAGAAAAATATTTGTTGTCATGATATTTAGGGAATTTCAGGTTGAAATCGCTAATATCATGCTTTGATTATGTAGGATCTCTTTTGAAACTACATATCGTGACTGTTTTATTTGAGAATTAGGCTTTGCCCATTAATCGAACGGTGCATTGAATTATGTGATTCACAAACATCTTGACTAATAAAGATGGAAAATTACATGCTATCCATTTAATATTAAAAAAAAAAAATTGTCCAGTTGGGCCGACTCAATCCAAATCAACTCGAAAACTCTTGAGTCCGATAAGTTGATCCGGCTTTCATGGCTGAAAAAAAGGAACATTGCGTTGAAAATATCTGTCTATAACTTCTTCTCTTTCCAGCTAATATATCTATTTTCTATCTTTTTTTTTTTAAATAACAAGAATAATGTAAAGATGCTTATCGAAGCTCTCATTGATGTATCCTTCCTCGTGACGGACTCATGTCTTCAACGCACGCATTTCCTCCCCCTTTTATTTCTTCTAGACCGATTCTTCGCAAAAGCGTTTGTATTTCTCGACTTTAACGGGCCCTTATTAGTTCATGGACTGCCGTTTCGACATCCATAAATCCTTCGTCATTTTTCTCCAAAATTCCCAAAATTCGCAATTTAAAGTATTTTAAGTGCATTAAAATCTATTATCTTACACCAAAACTGCCTCTTGAACATTAAATGCATTCAATTTAAGGAAAGGATTCCTTTTAAAAAAAAGTTTTAACATTCTTCCCAAGAAAAGTAAAATTTACCGGAAAATCTCTTGAAAGCTTCAATCTTATTACTAGTATTTGATTATATAGCGACAAAAGTTTCAGTCTAATTACAAAGAGTTCATTATATTATGATATTTTGTATGAGGAGGGAATAGACTATGTACACCAACTATGTGATGAAGATGATTGTTTTCTTTTACAAATATTTTTTCAAGAGAAGAATATCATAAGTATAGTATATATCTAATTATATTGAAAGTGATGAGAAATAAAATTAACTCCATGAGTGAAATTATATTTATATTTACAAATTCAAGTAAATTTGATTCTAGTAGGGAGGACATGTCATGTTGTAGAATGAAAATATGGACAAAAACATCTATACAATAACAGAGGAGAAAAATTGATCTGTTGCACGCAATAAAAGTTGTAGCAAAATAGACTAACGCTATGTGAAACGCAATATAAGGAATTAGACCAATCTATAACAATATAGTTGATATACTGTACACAATGTGTTATGTATACAAAAATTATAGGTAATTATTATTAATGATAACGTTAAAAATTATTTTGAACTAATCCAAAATAAATGTAGTAGAATAAAATATTACGGTTAATTTTAGTTAATTAAAGATTGATGATTGCTTAAAAAAATTTCGATTAATAGTGTCCAATCAAAAACAAAATTAGTCCATGATAAACTCAATTATAGTAAAACAAGACATATTAAGGCATATTATCTAATAAACAATCAGTATGGTTTTTGTGTGGTATTTTCTCTAACTATTTAAGTTTTATGGTCATTGTCGTTGTTATAACTCTAAAAAATATATTATTATATTTTCAAATGAGTTGAGTGTGACAAAGTAGAAGAGGAGTTTTTAATGGCTTTTTGAAATATAAAATCAATGCAAAGCATGCGCAAGTACACTAATTAATTTAAGATTCTTCAATATGCTTTGTGAAGTGAACATGTTAGGGGAAGCACGCAAAAATCCAATACCTTCATAATGGATAGATCCAAAAAAAGCCTGTAACTCAAGTCCATTGGCATCTTATTATGACTCATATTCACTCAAAAGTTTAAGGTATTGAATTATGACCAATTGAGAATTATCAATTATGTCTTTAAGCTAAAAACATCTAATGCGAGACTTCTTTCTTTGCACCACTCATATGTGCACTGACATTCACTCCCACACATATGATTCTATCACATTGGGTCAACTCCTCATCAATCCAAGTCTGATATTATTTTCCACCAACAAATCTCTAACTCAAATCTCTAATCATCACCAATAGGTAAGAACAAGCCTTTGACAAATGGTCCCCTCTTGGACCGAACCGTGATGGCAAACTGTGCTTGGCAACACTATAGATGCATAAAATTCCGTGTTGAGTATATGATACCAATATACATTGGGGTTCACCAATCAACTATGGGCTTTAATCTTGCTACTGGGTTGTAGCGTTGCAGAATTGCAATACCTTCATAATGGGAAGATCTATGGCGGGGCTCTTAACTTGAGCCGATTGACTACTAAATAAACTTAAACAATTGAGTTACGGGTTGATTAGTGTTATCAATTGTTTCTTTGACCTTTAGGCATCTAGTTGGACCCATCTAATGTCACGTCCCGATCCTCCGAGCACGTGCCCATCCCTCTGCAGTTAATTAATAGCGACGTCCTAGGACGTATGGCCGACCCATTCTTTTTAATGCACATGCGAAAGCAATTTAAAAATCCCCAGACAACAACGATATGAGGTAGGAAAGTAGGGTCATAATTTTGAAAACCAACATCACACTTATATATACATAACATACTAGTCATGTCATATATAATACAAGCCAGTCTAAGAAAAACAAGTCTAAAAACAAGGGTGGGGGTTTCACAACACTATGGGTTCTCGTCTTCTTCGTCATCTCCCTCCACACTCCAACTAGAGCCTTCAGCAAACTACACCGGGAACTCTGGTATTTCAAAAATCGGGTCCACCGTGTCTATGACCGAGCCTTGAGGAGGATCTGCTGTGCCATTTCCAAAAGCGACCTCCAGAATATACCGAGGTATCTTAGACTTGGTATGGGACCCTTTTCTGGCCATCTTGAGCTTGGCGATACCATGACTTGTATCGATGAGACACCTTATGGGTGAGACTCGCGTCGACCCAAACTATGGACCTCACTAGCTCATAGGTCCAGCCCTTAGAGCTCCTATGTAACGGAATGTAAGAGGTCTGCTCTGTAACCTTCTTAGGTCGTTCAAAAAACTCACGAGCTGCCATCTATGGATCTAAAATGTTATCCCACAATGGGGTGAGACGACATCTCAGCGGATTCTACCCCCTAAGGCCTGATTAGGAAGAAAATACGCCCCGAGGGTTATCTAAGCACAATCACGAGTCGAAGGTCTTATCTTTGTCTCTGTTTCTTCCTGCAAGTTAGTACAGATGACATTTTCAACCAATCATTTCAACACATCAAGACAGATTGAATCATCGATCAATCGACTCAGTAGATTACATGTCTTCACGACCACTTCTCGATCAATCCACTTAATACTATCTATAAGGTCCTATCAAATCAAGACTGCTCACCCTAAGCTGAAGATAGATAGTATAGCTCGCCTAAAGCTGATAATAGAGTATATTGCTTACCCAAAGTTGATAATTTATTGCTCACCAAAATCTGACCAAATATACACAAAAAGTTGATAAATTAATGCTTACCAGAAGTTGACCATATATTATATTGCTCACCAAAAGCCGATAAATTAATACTCACTGGAAGTTGTCCAAATCACCATTTTTATCATATCCGATAAAAATTATCGTGTGTGGGTACACGGTTGGCCTTAGCCGAAATACAACATTTCCACTTTTGAACATCCCACTAGTTTCAGCAGTCCTAAAATATATTTTTGGCACTGTAAATTGACACTCGGTGATTTTCTAGTTAAATACTAAAATAAATAAATTTTGGGATAAATACCCAAAATTGCAAACAACACCCAAATTGCACAAAATAACAGTCAATTAAATAAATAGATCACACCATTGCGATCAGCACAGAATTCCGGTCACCGGTTATCCCAGTCTAATTTTTTTTAAAAAAAAATAAATACAGAAAATAATTATTAAATGCAAATAAATAGAACTTAGGCCTGTAAAGCCTAATTAAAAGCCAAGACGGATCCGAAATTTTTTTGAATTACTCTAGAAAAATATTAGAGCTTGTCTAGGTCCTAACTACACTACTCTAACCACCTAACATGCAATAATAATTAATTAAATTGCTAATATAATCTAACTATCCACCTAATCCAAGTTTAACTTAAAGTAAATAGCAATTAAGCGGAATTAACGTACTAAGTAGGGATTAGTGAGTTAAACTCACTTGTTAAACGAACTGCTCGGTTCAAATCGACGGGGATGCGATGAGGGGCAAGAAACTCCAAAGTGGGCTTGCCAAACGGGGTCAAGAAAGCCTTGAAAATGGGCCCAAAGTAGCCTAGAGACCCACACAGCTTGGTTCTGGTCTGAGCGGAGAGAAGTTGGTCCGGTTGGGCTGGTTGGGCTAGAATAGGTAGCGGGGTTGGTTGCGAGGCTAGGCAGGCAGTGGCCACGCTTCACGATGGCGGAGGAGGCTTGGACATCGGCCTAAGTTGGTCGGAGGACCTCTTGGTTGCACGAATTGAGCGAGATGGTGTGATTGGGCTGGCGGTGAGGCGCAATGAGTGATGAGGCCCGTGGGGCGTGCGACGCGAACGGTGGTGGCTCCGACGGTCCAACGGGGCTTAAGGAGGAGGAGAGGAGGCTGGTCGGTGGGCTAGGTTTGTTGAAGCTCAAACAATAGGGAGAAGGGGAGGGGATTGACAGTGGGGGAGAAGGAGGGAGGAGGGAGGAGACAAGTTTGGCTTGGTGGATCCTTTTGGCCTTCAACCTCATCTTCTTGGTCCCCTTGTTAGTCCCCACCAATCCTAGCTATAAACCTCAGCCATTTCTAGCCACCACATCCTTCTAGAAGCCTTTTGAAATGGTCCACAAGTCATGGGGCATACGAATTTGCACATATTTTCCCTCAATTTGGACTTCAATCCTTCTTGAATCAATCAAATTTGGCTTTTTAAAAATTCCAATATTAAGACCACGATCAAATTGGTATTTTTCTTCGCCAATTGATCCCACCTGTATCCCAATTTCGTGATAAAAAACGGTCCTTGGCATTTTTCTGTACAAAACGGTCTTCGACGACTTTTTCGCCAAAAACTCGGTTTGCAGAAAAATCTTCGGAGACTGAGTCAACGTTTCTAAGATGATTTGTGACATAACAGAACTTTCAATTTTTGAAATCGGATTCAAATTCGCGGTTAATTTCAATTTGACACGATTTTAGCGTGACCCAGGCTATCGAGTAGCTTTCAGAATTTTTTTAGTGCAAATAACCTGTGATCGATTTTCTTCGAGCCACAATGAACCTCTTTGATGCATTGACGACTCTCGATTGTCGTGAAAATCTCAAGGATTCAAATAAGGACATAGGGTACCAAAATGACAGAAAAATCAATCTATAGTTAATCGACGAGAATTTTGCAATTTAGTGGAATCATCCACGTTTAATCGCATATCTCAGTCGAATCGATCTATCTCTGATTTTAAATCAATCTTACTATGCCAAAATGATCTCTGCAGATGAGCACGGTCGAGTAGTCGAATCCTCAAGTTTAATGCATTAAAATCCCTTAATGACTTCTTTGAATAGTCTAGTTATTTCAGGAGTGATCAGAGGAGTGATTAGCTTTAAGAATAACACTATAGGTGCGTCAATGAAAAACTCGATTAATTTAATTGAAAGTAGAAGTAAAAATCCAGGATGTCACAACTAATGTGATTTTGCAAGAGTTTTCTCTATTCATTTCCTCGTTTGTGAGCCAAAATCGCCTCAATGCTAGCTTTCTATTTTTATTTTTTGGTCAAAGGATTTTTTTTTGAATTTGATAGTACTTAAATATCAAAGCCTATATCCGAGACATCATAAAAAAAAGTAAATCCCCAAGGATTTGAAGGGGATAACCTACCCTATTAGAAGGTAAAGTTTTCAATCTATGGGCCTCATTGATCCAATTTGCTACTCTATTTGATTTCTTGAGTAGTATACTAAAGTAATATGCTTGAACCAGCCCATAACATTGAGAGCTTCTATGATAAGGGCTTCCACTTCCCATAAAGACTGATATGAATTGTTAACTATGTTCACCAAGGTCAAATAGTCAAACTTGGGTACAATTACTTCCATCTTCTTTGCTTCGAGGAGAGAGAGAGTGCCGCAACCAAGTCTAAAGTTTCAGTTTGGATCGTAGAAGATACTGATGCTGACTTTGCCACTCCGTCGACCAAAGCTCTTGACGCATCAGAACAACGGAGGCATAATATTTAGAATATGATCCTTCAATGAAGGAGCCATCAAAATTGGCTTTTAAAGCTTTGTCTTTTGGAGGTTTCTGTCACACCCTGATTCACAAGAAAAAGAGGCATGACACGGCTGTCCTTTTACCAAAGGATGCAACCTTAACGTAACCAAAATTCAACCTAATATAAACATATATATATATATTGACAAAAAGGGGCACTTGGTTACAATATCAGAGTATATCTATAATCCACAAAAATCAAAACATAAACCTTCTATAAACCTATTAACTATGCTTAAGTCATACCAAAAAGTTTCCACTACAAAAGTCCTCCCCGAACGAACACTCACACCTACTCGCGACTCATTGAAGAACCTAAAAAACAATTATAAGAAAGGAGTGAGCTACCATGGCTCAGTGAGTAACACATTTCTTCTAAGCTGATCGAAAAATTACTATGCACATTTAAAACATAATTCAAATACATAATCATAACTCAAATACTAAAGATACCAATGGTCCAGTCCATTAGTCAATCTCATAAAACATGCATCAATAGTCTATTCCATTGATTAATCTCATTAAATCACATCGATGGTCCATTCTATCGACCAAACTCAAATCACACGTCAATGGTCCACTCCATTGATCAATTCATACTCAAATGTTTAACCATGGTCACGCGTAACGCCCGTGACAAGACGACCAAGATTCCCCCCTTGGCAAGGTCTCCATCTATTATTAGCCAGTAACTCGATCCACAAGGATATCCTAAATTAGTATGCGCATACCTACACACCCCTTAGGGTCCACAGAAACATTGAGCACCAACCACCAATCACAATATCCAGTAATTCAACATTAGAAAGAAAGTCATATCACAACTCAAAATTTGATATATAAATATCAAAGTATTCTCCAAAACATTTCAAGATTCTTTCACAAATCCTTTTTCAAACAACCATTTAAATTGAAGTTGGAATATAACTCTCTTCGAACAACAAAAATGGCAGTAATAGCTCGATCTTGTTTTATGCAACAAAATATGCTTTTTATTAACTCATAGAATATATAATCCACCACATTTCTCAAAACATGAGTTTAAAATACAAAGAAGAAATATTGTCACTTACTTGGGAAAAGCCAAAAATTAATTACGATGCTCACTCGAACCAACATATTCGGATTTCTAACAATTAATAGAAAAACAATATCAAAAGGCCGAATAAAAAGGATATTCGCATAATGACTTGTCTATACTAGACCTATTTGCCGATAAAATGACACCCATGCGCCACAAAAGCTCGCATTTAGCAGAAACCCATCATTTTCCGCTAGGTGTGGCCCATGCGCCAACTTTGTCACGCCACAACTTCCTTCACAAAAATCCATTTCATGCCGTCTTACAGTCTTTAGAAAGCTCTCTTAACATACAACAATAACCTCAACTTAGCCGCCCCAAAACAGTACTGAAAACAACAAAAAAAAAGGCTCGAAGCTACTATTCACTACAGTACCAGAATGCGCCCCCAACTTCAAAATTCTATTTTGAACAAACCGCAAGCTCAAATCACGATCCGTAATATCCTATAGCTTCACAACATCCCAAAGTACTGTTTCTACAAAAATATACAACTCAACGACTCAAAAATCTGGCTTTGCCACATAAATATCCAAGAAATCCGAATTTCGAGCCCTAATTGCAGTGATTGCTTCAAGTAAGTGATTAAAGGCTTCGATTTCTTACTGGTGTTGCAAAACACACTTGAGTCAGCTTGATGAGGCATTCGAACCACGGGTGCGTCAAATTTTTTTTTTCCTTTTTCCCTTTTTTCCTTTCTCTTCTTTCTTTCCTCTCCCCCGTTTCTCCGTTCCCCTGCTTCTGCCCGTGCTCTTCTCTTTCTCTCCCTTTTTATCTCTTTTTAAAACCTAGCTAAGGTTCCACAGTTCTCTTTAGCTTCCCCTTTTGACTTTTCAAACTCTTTCTTTTCCTTTTATTTTATTTTCTTTTAAAGCCCATATATTACAGTTTCCATCTCTGAGGTAGGGTTTCCTCTTTTGATATGGCTTCCTTTTCTCTAAGTTTCCCCTTCCTCTAGTTTTTGAACAAGAAAATCTGGATTTAGGCGTCTATTTGGAAAGATAAAGTCAATTCTTGCTCTCTATACAAACCACAAAACACTTGTGATCTCAAAAGAAGGTATGTTTATTGCTTTCTCCTTGAATTTCAGCAGCCATTCTTCAATCCTCAACAGTCCCACTCGTGAGATCTGAATTTGCAATGTAGGGTTTGCCTAAATTAGTAGGTCCAAGGACAGAGCAAGAATCGGTGCTTTATTGTTTCTGGTTCTAAGTTGCAAAATTGGCACAAAGCATTAGGTATTATGTTTCTCCTACTTAAATTAGCCTTGGTTGGAATTGTGTTTTGACATAAACTCCAAATAAAGATTTTGACTTTTGAGGGGGGGGGGGGAGAGGGTTTCTAAATGCCAAATTTTGTTCCATGATTCCTAGGATGGCTAGAATGATGTTGATATTTGCCCTCCTGTGTTATGTGAAATAGCTTTTCGATCTTTATCATAGGCTATTTACTGTGAAATCACTTGATTCAATACCTGTCCACACCAACTTGTCTCGTGCATGTTGAGTTTTTAGAGGGATAGTTATGGCGCGTTTGGTAATGTTTTTGTTCAAAAATTGTTCTTGGGAATAAAAATAGAAAAAACTATTTCTGTTATAGGGAACAATTTTTGAACAGAAGAACGCGTTTGGTAATTGCACAAAATTTATGTTCCTAGAATAGAAAAAGAATAGAAACACGTTTGGTAAACTTGTATAATTTTTTTTTTGTTTCTTTTATTTTTAATTTTTAATTTTTCCTTTTTCCTTTTTTCTTCCTTTTGGCTGGTTGCTGGCCTCAACCATGGCCGGCGACCGATCAGGCGACGTCCAGCGAGCCTCACCAGGCCACCGGCAAGGCTTCGACGAGCTCGCTGGAGGCCAGCTTGGCCCCGGTGAGGCTCGGCCTCGCCCAAGCGGTGCGAGGTTCGCCTCACCCTAGTTGGGGAGGCCGAGCCTCGCCGTGGCCGCGCGAGGCTCGACCTCACCTAGATCTAGCGAGGTTGAGCCTCGCCAGTGGTGCGATGTTGGTGTCGCCGGGGGGAAAACTTTTTGTTCCAGGGAACAGAAACAAAAATAAACAAACAGGCCCTTAGTATATCACTAATAATTTGCTCATCAAAAAGTCGACAAAGAGTTTGTTCATCCCATTTATCTTCCGCTTTTAGAATTAGTTTAGCAACTTGAGTGGGTAGTTTGCTAGTCCATCAATAATATCTCTTTTTAGCCATCTATCTCCTCATATGTTAATATTCTCCATATTACCTATTAACCACATAACTGAAGATGAAATCGCTACTTTGCCCAACAAGATACTTTGCCAACCCTAAGAGGGTGGGGATCCTTTTTCGACCTTCCAAAATGAACCATTGGGGAATTAGATCCCTATTAAAATTTGACACCATAAAGAAGGTGTTTCTTGAGAAATTCTCTAGGCTTGTTTTCCAAGCAAGCCTTATTAAAAGATATTAGGTCTCTGAAGTCCATTCCTCCTGAATCTTTCCTCAATTTCAATATCTCCCATCTTCTCTAGTGCAGTCCTAATTTAGATTCACTATTTTTCTACCAAAAGGAAGTTATTCATCTTTCAATATATTTGCATATAGAAACCGAGATTTTAAAAATAGACATGGCATACTGAGGCAATGCTCGAACCACCGTTTTAAGGAGGATTTCTTTTCCAAATTTTAAAATCAAGTTTTCCTTCTAGCCTTCTAATTTCATATTCATTCTAGCTAATAACCACACAAAACATTTACTTTTTTGAAGCTCCCCATTCGGATGGAATTACCAAATAATTTTCAGTCTTCTCAACTATAGGGACTCTTAGTTCATTTGCCATGTTTCTTATCCAAATTTGTGGACACCCTTTATTAAATGAAATGCCTAACTTATTCAAATTGATATCTTGTCCAAAAACATAGCAATCGGAATTAGAGCTAGGTTTTGACATCTCTTACTCTTCCATCTAAGAAGAGAATAGAATCATCTGCAAATAATAGGTGAGAGAGTGTTGGGTAGTGCTTGTTTAATTTTATCCTAGTAATAGTGCCCTACTCAATTGCTGTTTTAATTAAAAATGACAATGAATTTACCATTAGTATAAAAAGAGATATGGGAAGATAGGATCACCTTGTTGAAGTCCTCTAGAGGGCTTTCCATTGAATTTTACATTGAGTGAAATAGTTGTGGCACAAGTCATCACCCCATTAACCCACATCTCACCAAACCATATTTTCAGCATACATGCCTCTAAGAAATCCTATTCCACTTTGTCATATGCCTTCTTCATATCAAGTTTTAGGACAATTTGAAACTTCTTTTTTCGATCACATATCCTTAATTGATGAAGGACCTCCCAAACTATTAGAATATTATATTGTATTTGTCTTCCTCCCACAAAAGCACTTTACTTAGCACCTATGATCTCCGGTAGCCATGGTTTTGATCGATTTGCCAAGACTTTCAAAAAAAATTTGTACACAAAGTTGCACAAATTGATGGGTCGAAACTGATCCAAACTCTTGGGGTAAGGCACTTTCAGGATCAATGTAATGTAGGTTTTATTAATTATTGGATTAAGATACCCAGTCTCAAAGAAGTTCCTCATTGTTCGAAACAACCCTATCTTGATATCTTTCCAACATAGTTTTAAGATCATCTAGACCCGGTGCTTTCGAGGCTCCCATCTCAAATACAACCCTTTTTACCTCCTCTGTCGTTACTCCCGAGGTTAGCTTTCGCTTCATCTCCTCCGTAGGAAGGACATGGCAATTTTGTGCACACAGGATCTAAATATCGCATGCCCACGATATATATATAACTCTTCAAAAAATTCAGCCGTCATCTTCTTAAGTTCTCTAGGCTCACGAATCCAGCTATTTTCTGACTTTTTCAATGTTGAAATTCTGTTCCTCTTCCTTTTTTGTATCGTTGTGGCGTGAAAGTACTTAGTGGTCTTGTCTCTCAATTTTAGCCAGTTGATTCTTGAACGCAAGCCTCAATACATCTCCTCCTGTCTCTAACACTGCTCAATTTTTTCAGTTAGTTGTTTCACCTTGTTTCTTGCAAAATTCAAATTTTGTGCATTAAGCACATGCTGGATTTCCCCTTTCAAAACATCAATCTCCTCAATATTATTAGGGAAAGGTTTCTTGCTCCACTTATCTAGCTCTTTAGATAAAGCTTTCAACTTACGGGCTAAGCTCAAATTACCAAAGGGTGGAGAGTTTCATACCTGCTTTACAATTTTTCCACACTCTTCATTTTCGGTTTAGAATGCTTCAAACTTGAACAACTTGATTCTCTTCATTGGTGTAGCAGAGAATAGCAGTAAAATAGGGCTATGATCTGAACCGATGGCTAGTAATGCAAACGCTTCAGCTTCAGGGTACAAAATTTTCCGCTCAATGCTACAAGTTACCCGATCCTACCTCTCTTATACATATTCCTCTCCTTCGCAATTATTAGCCCAAGTGAATACGAGCATTTAGAAAGTCTCTAAAGGTATTTAACCAATAT
The DNA here is from genome assembly GCA_017140325.1 of Eucalyptus leucophloia subsp. euroa. Classification (NCBI taxonomy): domain Eukaryota; kingdom Viridiplantae; phylum Streptophyta; class Magnoliopsida; order Myrtales; family Myrtaceae; genus Eucalyptus; species Eucalyptus leucophloia. The sequence continues at coordinate 17,176,209 of CM029472.1, read as the reverse complement.
GTTTCAGCCATTCTTTTACCCACCTTCTCTCAATAATACAAAATCTCATTGAAATCCCTCAAGCATAGCTAAGGTAATTTTTCCGGTGAATTTAACCCTGAATGTTCTCCCATAAAGCCAACTATGCTAGCTTAACTTGCATAAAAATAAGCATAAATTAGAACATATTTTTCAGGCTCCAAACAGGTGCATTGTTTATTTAGCACGATGAAGAACAAGAGCAAAAGTCAGACATCAGATTTTTACTCGTTAGAGACGCCAGATATATTGTATAATATCACGTCCATCACATGCAGTTCACCAACCGCCACTAAATGTATTCGACATCAGGTCCTAATCCGAAAGCTTGTACTTATGCAAAAGCTTTGTACTACCATAATACGGATGAACTATTTTTCTATATCATGTTCCTAGATCAAAGAGCATAACGTTGCAGCATTGAGAGCCAGAGTTTCCATCGTTAATCAAGAAGAAAATTCGATTCAGCTTAAAAAGGACAAATACATAGCTCGATGACAAACGATTCAAACCCGATGTGTGTGTGTGTGTGTGTGTGTGTGTGTGTGTGTGTGAGAGAGAGAGAGAGAGAGAGAGAGAGAGAGAGAGAGAGAGAGAGAGAGAGAGTGGATAATTGGGGTGGGCTGGACAAGACGCAAAGATTAGGCGCGTTTCCCTTTGAATTGCATTAGCGTCGCGCTTTCCGCATAACGTCTTTCATTGCGGTTCCGGATTGAGAGAGAGTGGATAATTGGGGTGGGCTGGAAAAGACGCAAAGATTAGGCGCGTTTCCTTTGAATTGCATTAGCGTCGCGCTTTCCGCATAACGTCTTTCATTGCGGTTCCGGATTGAGAGAGAGTGGATAATTGGGGTGGGCTGGAAAAGACGCAAAGATTAGGCGCGTTTCCCTTTGAATTGCATTAGCGTCGCGCTTTCCGCATAACGTCTTTCATTGCGGTTCCGGATTGAGAGAGAGTGGATAATTGGGGTGTGCTGGACAAGACGCAAAGATTAGGCGCGAGTCAAATGTTTCCCTTTGAATTGCATTAGCGTCGCGCTTTCCGCATAACGTCTTTCATTGCCGTTCCGGATTGAGAGAGTGGATAATTAGGGTGGGCTGGACAAGACGCAAAGATTAGGCGCGAGTCAAATGTTTCCCTTTGAATTGCATTAGCGTCGCGCTTTCCGCATAACGTCTTTCATTGCGGTTCCGGATTGACCGCAGCTCCAAAGTCGTGAAAGCGGCGGCTTCCTAAAATCGCGATGAACAAAGGGTAGGCATATCCACACTTTGTTGTAGCGTAACAATGACAAGCAATAGCAAGGTAAAGATGAAAGTCATAGAGACAAAATAGAAGGTTTGAATCACGTACGACGATGTTACAAGTTGGGTAAAAGTCGTTTTATTTAGAAATCAAATTGTCAAGAGGATGGTACAATTACATTCTATGTATTATCGCTCCATACTCTTCCATACGGAGGCTGATATAATGAGGAAAGCCTAACGTATGTGAACCTAATATTTGCGACTTTTGGACAGAGGATCATCGAAATTCCGCTCTCTCCCCCCCACCAAAAAAAAGGTACATGAACGGAGAATATGAGGGATCTAAGTTGAGACATGACTCTCAAATATGATTTGTTTTTGGGCAACGCTTTGATATTGTGATGAACCATAAAAAGATGGGTGTTTCTAATTTGCATCACAATATCAAATTTGAAAGGTATTTATATTACAAGAGATGATTATTGAACATACGTCATCTGATTTATAATCTATAACCTATAATCTTTGTTCTTTGTTGTTCATGATGTATGTTAGTCCAGTGCCTCACCGTGGAATCACATGATTGGAAAGGTTATCAACTTTATCCTTGGTGTACTAATCTAACGTACAGAGGACGAGTAGATCACATTTAACGTAAAATATATCAATTTCACAAACTAATCTTAATCCGCTTGAATGTAATTTTCTCTTAAAATTCTTTCTTCTCCATGACATGTTGACTGAGAAGGAGTCAGCATTTCTTCGATTAGAAACTTATGAACAATAAATTTTCTCCCCTCTGAAAGCGACCACCACGTGGCCCCAACCCAGTAACCTGTCAAGAATCAACGTCTTAATCCTGTTTATATTAGGCTGATGGCGATAACCACGTGGATGTTTTCCATTACTTTTGAAATATGAGGATTTGAAAGTGAAATCGAATCCATTGAAAAAATTGAACCACTGTCGTGCAACTTCTCGAATGGAGAAAATTTTTCCCCTAGATCGCCGGCCAATGATAATAATTACATTTATTACATCCAACTGTTGTCAAGTTTGTTGATTTAAAAGGCAAAATTTTGGACAACCTCGAATTAAGACAAAACGAGCGTAGATGCTCCGGATCTGAGCTTTTGTCATCGACGTGTTAAACGATGCCCGCAAATTCAGCCTGCGAAGAAACCCTAATTCTCGCCACTCATTGCGTAGCGGGAGTCGCTCTTTTTCTTCGAAAAAGGTCGAGCGGAAATTGATAAATTAAACCTGAAGTGACGGTGCGAGGACGATCTTCAACGGCCCATAACCTCCATTAACGGCTGCATCAACGAACATGTCTCGCTTTCGTGACGAGGGTTTTGCCCTGTTTTTGTCTCTGCTGATGCCGCAGGCAGTCCTGAAATGCTGGTGACTCGTAGAAACCCTAGATGACTCTCTACATCGAGTCATTCGCGACAGGATCGCCTGATTTCGTGGGAGTATGTATCTGCGGCGTGGAATAACTTGCTTCTCTTCTTACTATTATTTATTTATTTGTTTCAGACACAATCATACATTAATGAGTTAATTCCCGCAATATACTATGTCAACCTCACAATTCTTGTTAAATACATATATTATTGACACCATGACCGGACATTTCAGCTTAGGAGATTATCAAATTTAACCCGTGACGCTTATATTCACCTTTGAATCTATATGATAACTTGATCAATTAATAAATTCGAGAGCTAATCTCTTTTTCCCCTAGAACATGTGTGCCTATTTTGTCTTAATCAATCGATTGGAGGAACGTGTTGGCCAAAAGAAATTGTTGGTAAAATGTCAACTTTGATCGTCTGCTCGAGGACGTTGGACAATAATACAAACGAAGCAGTCCCTATCGCATGGGATGATATTTATTCGGGTGGATAACTGCTTTTTAGACTTAGCCGCTTGGACGAACCCCAAAAATTCGTATGCCCGGACAAACTTGAGGACATTGGATGTCCAATCCGAGAGATTTCCGCTCTATCACCTCCAAATTTTTTGACAATAAACAATTTCGTTCATAGTCTTGTCAAGGTACATGTGCGCAAGTTTCAATTGCATTAAGAAAAATTCCGTAAACATAGGTAGGTCGGTTCATGACCACCGCATTCTTATAGATAAGATTGTTTTTTTCCCCTATATATACTTATATTTTCTGTATTTTCTAACAGTTACATCGTAATTATTAACCTTCTGGTTCCCCAACATTACATAGAATACACAAAAAAAAGACCAACTATGCCTAAATTCTTGATTTGCAGTTGTGGCTGTGCTTCTCAATGATAAAGTTGGACGGTGGACCTAGACCTTCCAACAGAAAATTCTAAGGGTAACAGTTTCTTATGTCAAAGAATCGGACAACTTTAGTTTGGAGAGAGAGAGAGAGAGAGAGAGAGAGAGAGAGAGAGAGAGAGAGAGAGAGAGAGAGAGAGAGAGAGAGAGAGAGAGAGAGAGGAGCATACAAGCGTAACAACCTAGAGGCCAACCGAACACTTTGTATGCCCCATGAATAAGTTAAATCTAAACATGTGGCTTGTGCAAAGTGGCCTTGCCCTAGAGCAGTTTACATGCATTTTGTGGGATTTAAAAAAATTAATTCTAGCTTTTGAGATGGAAATCCCTAAATACCTCAATTAACTATGCAAAACTCGAGAAATCTCTTTGATAATGTTATGTAAATAGTAAAACGATAGATGCATTTTTTTCTTATATCTTACTCCCCATAGTCATGTAAGATTTTGTCGGCATGAAAATTAAAAAAAGACTAAGATTAAATGTTCCAAATTATATTTTCTATATACGTGGAATTATGTTATGGAGCCGGAAGTGCCTCTTGCCATATTTTGATAAACCTTCTCCCAGCCTAATAAGCATGCCTGGTTCTCTAATCTCAAAGAAAAAGAGGAGCTAGATCTCGCCTTTAGAATGATTTGAAGTAATTGCAGTTAGCTTGAAGACATTCGTAGATGTCGTTTGATCAATGCTTTTGGAAGTACTAAGAGATGCGCACGCATACGTGCGATATCCAAACTTTTTCCGTTGACCCTCACGAAAATCTGCGTACAGACCCTTGTTGCCAATTCTTTATTTGCCGTAAAATCTGCATGAATCTATACTTCAATGATTCAAACGTGATGCAGAGGAAGTTATGCTTAGAAATGATTCCAAAAGATAGTATTTATTTTGAATGATGAAGTGCAGCAATATCTTACAATATCTAGAAAATAATCAAGTAACTAAAATCAAATAACAAAATTAAGAAAAATATATTGATAAAAGGAAAAGTTATCAAAACATAATTAAAAAATCTATAAAATGTGTTTGAAATCTGTGACATCTCAGATTTGTGGGATCGCTTGCTCTTATGACGCTTTAATATTTCCATAAAGACATTTGCATGTTGTTCTACATCAAAACGTCCCATGATCCGTCGCCAATATAGTTACGGAGATCATTGCATCGGATTACTCAGCTTGCAAGAAAAGTTATAGTGCGAGCAAACCATATAAAATAACAATAAATAATGGCAAAAACTATGGCCGAAAATTCTCCAATGATGACAAGGACTCCGATTTAGTGGAATTTTGCGCTCTCAATTTGACTATAAATACCCGCCCGTTGTGCTCCCAAATTGAGTGCAAGAAATCAAACTCCTGACCAAAGTGTCTCGAGAATCACATGGCGCTTCTTCAATCTCCATCGATTTGCTTCCCCTCGCCCTTCTCCTTTCTCTCCTCATAACCTCGTCTCACTGCTTCAACCCCAAATCGCTTAACATCTCGAAAGTTCAGTCCAACGGTGATTGGTCGCCGGCAGGTGCGACGTGGTACGGGAGTCCCAACGGCGCTGGAAGCGATGGTAATGGAATGACATTATATTTTTATTTGGTCAATTCACCTGGTGTAAAGATCTTTTTATGCAAGCGCCGTTGGTCTCATCATACGCCTTTCAGTAATTTTGACTTATCAAGTCTTTCGAGTATAAATCGGTTCGGACAAATGAGTAGCTTAGGTCAGTCACCTAATCGTAATTGATTATGGCTTTGTACCAAACACATATAGACTTAGAGGTCAAACTGGAATCAAGTGCAACGCTAGACAATACTACTCTAGTAATTACACATTTCACATGATCTGCAAATATACATATATAATATATTTATATAATATGCTTTGTATGATATTTTGTACGTAGGTGGTGCATGTGGGTATGGGAATGGGGTCGACCAAGCTCCATTCTCTTCAATGGTGTCCGCAGGAGGCCCTTCTCTTTTCAAATCGGGCAAAGGATGTGGAGCTTGTTACCAGGTTTCTCTCTTGCTAGAAAAGTGTTTCTCGAATTATTTTTATATTCGCCGTCATCAGAGAAAATTTGCCACGGACAAAGTTAATATATGTTCACGAGATATGCTTTTCCTAAATTAACAATCGTGGAATAGAATTCATGAAAACATCTACTGCGGCAAGCTTTCTAGACTCCCATTAAAAGTAGTTTGAATTCTTCGTATTTAAATAGATTAGTTGACTCGGTACATATTGTCCTATTCAAAGAGATTATTTAGTAGTAGTTGGGAAGTCCAGTCTTTTGAGCTCTTGTTGATTACATTTCAGGTGAAATGCACTGAAAACGCGGCTTGTTCCGGGAACCCGGTGACGGTCGTTATAACTGATGAATGCCCTGGTGGCCCTTGTGTCGCTGAATCTGCTCACTTCGATTTGAGCGGCACGGCTTTTGGAGCCATGGCCAGCTCCGGCAAGGCCGATGAACTTCGCAATGCTGGGGTGCTGCAAATTCAATACAAAAAGTCCGTACGGTTGATCCTTTCTCTATGGATCCTTTCGAGTGAATTCCAATTTTAACAGACGCGCAGAGGGAAAAAAGGAAGATAAAACGCATCGAAAAGTGCTTTAAATTAACGAGAAACTTTGCTTTCACCAAACTTAGACTAATCTGCAAATAGTCTAACTTGCTTATTAAAAGTCTACTTATGTGCACATATTTACAATGTCAAGCAGAGTAAAGTGCAATTTCCCCGGCGCGAAGGTGGCATTCCACGTTGACTCCGGCTCGAACCCCAACTATTTCGCTGCGTTAATTGAGTACGAGGATGGGGATGGCGAGCTCGGCGCCGTCAACCTGAAGCAGGCTCTAGACTCTGACTCTTGGCTTCCGATGCAACAGTCGTGGGGCGCAGTTTGGAAGTTGGATGGCGCAGGCCAGCTGCGCGCCCCATTCTCGATCAAGCTCACCTCTCTTGACTCCGGCAAGACCCTGGTTGCCAACAACGTGATCCCCGCTGGGTGGCAGCCCGGACAGACGTACCGGTCGGTTGTCAACTTTGCTGTCTAAGGGTTGTGCGTTGTTTGCTTGTGAGACGAAGAAATGGAGATTGATCGTCAGTTAATTTGGCTCTGTGTGTTTTATGTGATTGGCAAAAATATAAGATTGGATGGTGTTGGAAAAAGAAAGTATTTTGCTTTTTCCACTCTGTGTAATCTAGTCAGCTATGAGCTACCTCTTGGAAAAGAGAGTAGTAGTGAGAAATGAATGGTATTGTCCTTTGAAAATCAAGAATGATTTAGGTATTTTTGTTCCTTTTTTCGTGCCAATCTATTGTATTTGAAGCTTGAAAGCTTTTATGTTTTGCACCAATATATGTACCGCTTCCAAAATGGATGGTTATAAATCGTGTCAATCTATATGCAAATGCGTATTTTCTTCACTTTGAAAAAAAGAAATTTCTCAACGAAAATTATAATTCCTTAGAAACCATTTTTGATACATATTCATAAATAAAACTAACGAACCCAACCTTTCAACATATTCCTATCACTCCCAACTATCACCACTTTAGTTCACTCTTTATGTGTAGCTTTTCATCGAGATCTAAATTTTCATCTTCAATACTGTTCCATTTATATCATCCTGCATAGCTAAATCCAGAATTTTAATGAATATTTCATCTTGGGATAGTATAGAACCTAGTATGGTCTTAATACCCTTTTCCTTTGCTTATTCTTTCCTTATGATTTCCTTTAATTAAATCATTTGATAGAGATTCTGAAGAGAATTGTGACACTATTAATACATGCCTTTCAGACTCAACATGTGCTCTTTGACGCGGACGGTTGGATGGTGAAAGCCAGAAAGTTGGCTTGATTCATTCTGGAAACGAGATTTTGGAGACCTACAAATATAGTCTTGAAATCAGGTAATCTCTTGTTAGCTGCTGTTTGTCTTCTAAGTGGCAGTTTCCTTTTGGCTTGATCTTTTGGTTATTAGGTTCTATGGCTATGCCTATCAAACGAGTTTGATTATTTTGCGGAAGAAATTCAGTCTACAAGAATTTTACTTTGCTGGCTGTTGACACCTCAATTTTAATTAGGTTTATTTTATTTTATTAATTAAGTTTTTATTTTATTTATTTTGTCTTTTTTCGGAATAATGAACAAAAAAAAAAAAAAAAAAGAAAAAAAGAAGCAGCCCTCGAATGGGCCCTTACGGGCCATTTCCCCTTTCAGCCCGGCCCCACCGGTCATCTCCTTCCTCTCGCCTCTACAGCGCATGCGTAGAGGACACAACGCCCGGAGGGACGGGCAGACGGCGACCCACGTGGGAGGGGCGGGCTGGCGTTAGATGGGACGCCGGTTCGGCTAGCGAAGGCGCTCGACGCACGAGGACCGGCGGTCGAAGCTTCGTCGGCCGGCTGCGCCCTTGCCTATAAATAGGTCCCCATTTCCATCGTTGAACAAGCACGCCAGAGGATCGCAAGCTTAGAAACCTCCCCCAGAGAGACTTCGGAGGAGGTTGAAGAGCGAGCGAGAGAGAGGCAGGTTGTGAGCTTAAACGACCTCCCACCGAGAGACATCGGGGGAGGGCTGGCGAGCGAACCGTAGAAGGAGAGGCGGATCGAGTCACGCCCTTAGACACCCCACCGAGAGACTTCGGGGGGGTCCAAGGACTCGTGGCCGCGGATCCAAGCTTCGCCGGAGGAGGAAATTGAAGAGAGGGATGGTCGAGGCTCGGATCTGGAGTCGATTCAGCTCCGACGCCGCCCCAAATGCCGTCCCGATGCCGTCCAGATCTAAAGGTCGCCGTCGTCGCCGCAAGCTGTGCCACCGTGCCGCACCAAAGCTGAGAGCGGTGACAATGGAACCTCGCCTATGCCGTCCATCCGAAGCTCTAATGGCCATCGCCTTTGCCATTCACTGTTGTCGCCGTAGCCACCGTAGCCGCCGTCGCCACCGTTGCCGCCGTAATGCTCCCGTTTCCCCCTTCGGTGCCGCAGATTCGCAAACCCTAGGGTTTGCGATTTTCGGGTCACGAAGCGGATCTCGAGTTTGGAAAACCGGGTAGGGATTCCGCGATTTAAGGGGCGGCGGAAGCCGGGTCGGGGTTTGGGTCGGATCCGAGTAGGGTTTCTCTGCGGGGGAGCGGGTTGTGGGGCCGGGTTGTTGGGTTGGGCCGGGCGTCCCCGAACGCCCAACCACGACGCCATTTCAAATAAAAAAAAAAGGGAAAAAAACCGAGTCGGACCCGCCGGCCTGGGTCGGACCCAACTCACGGATCCGACCTAGGTTGGTTTTATTTTGTTTTATTATTTTAATATAAAATAATATTCTAATAAATAAAAAATAAATATTTTATTTTCAAAAAAATCAAAAAATGTTTTATTTTCAAAAAATATTTAAAAAAATGTTAAAAAATGTTTTATTTTCCAAAAAATCGAGAAAAATAAAAAATACTTTATTTTCCAAAAATATTAAAAAATATTAACAAATATTTTATTTTCCGAAAAAATAAAAAAATCAAAAATATTCCATATTTTCCAAAAAATGCCAAAAATCCAAAAAAAAGCCAAAAATTCATGAAAAAGCCAAAAAATTTAGAAAAAGCCAAAAAGACTTGTATTTTTCCAAAAAATACCAAAAATTCCAAGAAGAAAATCCCTTTTATGTCCAAAAAATTAGAAAAAGACTCAAAAATGTTTTTCCTCCCAAAAATGCATGGAAAAGCCCTAAAAAATCCAAAAAGCCTTAGGGTTTAAACAAGATTAGGTACCGAAAGGGCATTAGTGATTAACTAGTGTAATCAAGTCCCTGATCCTAATTTCTTTGGTTGCGCAGGAGTGAGTATTTCTCCCGATACTTCACTTAGGTTTCTAATCAACCCACCCCAAATCGATTAGTGGCGATTCCATTTTAAAAATTGATTTACAGGTTAAAAACTCAAACTATTAAAGTCGTGAATTGGTGTACTTGGGAGAGTCCGGGCATAACTAATTTCAGCCGAGCCATTAGCCTTCGCAAGGTGCCCGCCCCTGATGTGGGCGCCCGAAAAAAGAGGTCGCGACACTGGCCAGACATTGTTTTTGACATTGGCTTCTATCTTCATCAAGTTTGGAATACTTTTGTTTATGTGCTGATGTGGGATTATTTGAGATAATCTTAATCCAAGCATGTTGTTTAGTAAAATGTGCTTTTCTAATTATTTATTCCTTTGTACAGGGGTCAATCAAACTCGTTTTAGCATCCTTGGATAAGTGAATTGAACGACTCAGAAAGCATAGATAATACATGGTCGTACCATACATAGTAGGAAGGAACTCCCATAATTCTTGTGTGGGAGGAACACATACCTATTCTGTAGCTCTGGTTTTTCCACTTTGATTTGTTTAATCAATTTTGTGAATAGAGTTCTCAATTTCTACAAGCATGTGATGATTGATTTTTATTGAGGGAAGTTTGTAGCTTGGGTAGCATATGGCAGGATCAGGATGCTCATTAGGGGCGATGTTCATGTAAATTTAGTGCAATTTGTTTGAAAGTGTATTTTTTTTTTTATATGCAAACTTGCTCATGTATCTATGCACCTTCTACATGGTGCTCAAAGTCATTCTTAGTCTTTTTATTTGAAGATCTTTATTATCAACTAATCGAGTCCTCATGTTGTCATCAAAACATTTGTTTTACCATGGCCTTACTAGACAACAAGTTTCTAATACATCAATCTAGTGTCCATCTCTACATCTTATTCCTTGGTGACAAAATTAAACGAGAATTCCAAGAATTCAGATTTGGCAAAAGACATTTCTCAATTTTGAAATGGAGAAATTCTGATAAAATGAAGTCAACTTTTAAGTCCCTTCAAAGAAGTTAAGCCATTTTGTTCGATTTTCATTATGACACTTAAAAATTGAATGTCAGGACTTATAATTCATTCATAATTCAAGGTGTTACGTTTACTGTATAACTCAACTAAAGCCGAATCCCACCTGTCGCCAAATCTACATGGAAGATAACATACAATAGGTGGAGTTCAAATGCATATGGCCCCGAAAAAAGGGGAAAAATGGTGATGGTCAAGTACGAGAATAAAGTTGTCCAAAAAAAAAAAAAAACAAAGTACGAGAATAAAGAATAAATGAAAAATTGAGGTATGTAACCAGCTGGCGGCCGATCCATACAATAGCTTTGAGTAATGATTCAACTGGTGGTCGATCCATAAAATCAAAATTTAGTGTATCGCTAATTCCAAGGCTTTTTATTGTCAAGACAACATTAGCAAGGTTGGTCAGCTGAACCTCTAGTACAGTGTTATCTTCTAGATCAATTTGATAATTGCGTAACGTGTACAACGGGAAACACATTCCTGAACCAGTTCTTCCGACACGGCCAGCTCTTTGCATTGCTGAAGCTTTGGAGATTGGAGTCACTAGCTGTGATTCCATTCCCGTCCTTGGGTTGTACGATTTCATCTTGCAAAAACCCGGATCAATCACATGGCTTATTCCGTCAATTGTTAATGACATCTCCGCAATATTTTTCGTAAGGACCACCTTACGAGCACCTTCTGGCGTGGGTGCAAATATCTTTGCCTGAAGATCTGTAGGCAAATCAGCATATATCGAGCATATAATGGGTTCGGCAATTTTGGAGCCAAAACCCCTTACCTATGCTTCAAAAGCTCTTCCGCTGCTTCAATTTCCTCTTGACCGGTAACAAAAATCAAAATATCGCCACATGGTTGCTGCACATGTATTTGAAGAGCAGTAACAATAGCTGCATCCAAGTAATCTGCTTCAAGTGCACTGGTGTGAAGAATTTCAACTGGATACCGCCTTCCTTGCTCAACCTATTCAGTATTCATCAAACTCCAAACGTTTCAGACTCGGCGGCGAAGAGGGCGCGAACGATGAAGCAGCACAAGAACTCTCAACAGCTCAATCCCAACTGATTAAAAAGGTTATCAACTTTATCCTTGGTGTACTAATCCAATGTACAGAGGACAAGTAGATCACATTCAACGTAAAATATATGAATTTCATTAACCCACTTGAACGTTATTTTCTCTTAAAATTCTTTTTTCTCCACTGCGAAAATCATGTTGACTGGGAAGGAGTCAGCATTTCTTCGATTAAAAACTTATGAACAATAAATTTTCTCCCCTTTGAAAGCGACCACCACGTGGCACCAACCCAGTAACCTGTCAAGAATCAACGTCTTAATCCTGTTTATATCCGGCTGATGGCAATATCTACGTGGACTTTTTCCATCACTTTTCAAGTATGAGGATTTGAAAGTGAAATCGATTTGAAAGTGAAATCGAATCCCATGGAAAAAATCAAACCACTGTCGTGCACCTTCTCGACTTGAAAAGTTTTCCCTTCAATTGTCGACCAATGATAATAATTACACTTATTACATCCAATTGTTGTCAAGTTTGTTGATTTTTTTTTTTGGTCGGAAAAGAGGATATATTTCTATTCAAGTTGGGAAATAAGAAGAACCCATTAGAAGGGCTTCATTACAAAGCATATCTAGCATAACTTGAGGTGGATTAGTAGCCCAATTTGGTGGAAGGGATCCACATCCGTGGGCCTTCACGGCCCAGTCAGCTAGGGCATTTGGTTCTCTTCGACAATGTTGCAACTTGAGGTTTCGGAAATAGGATAGAATAGCTTTAGTTTCAGCAAAAAGGGTGCCGCATTCCCACGGCGGCAGACGGTCGCAGTTGATGACTTCAACGAGAATGAGGCTATCAGTCTCCAACAACAGGTGGGAGCAAGTATTTCCTTGTTTTGAAAGGTCTTTGAGGGTGTATAACAGTGCTTGAATCTCCGTTTCAAGTGCAGATGTCGCGGGAACACTCCGGGTGAAGCCTTCAATCAGTCAGCCCGTATGATCTCGAGCAATATTGGCGATCTCGCCCATTTGATTGGCTATAGGAAAGGCTCCGTCAATATTTACCTTGATGATGCCTTGCTACGGTGGGATCCAGGTACGATTAGGGTTCAGCGAAGAACGTTGACTTGATTGCTATTGCTGAGTTCGAAGATGGAGTTGAGCAGAAGTGAGAGCTGTTTCAACAAGTTGGTTCGGGTGGGTTTGTTGATGGCGAAAAACAAAATGGTTCCGGGCTTTCCAAATCTGCCATAAGAGTGCTACAATTGTCTCAAAATTAGGTATGTTCACTTTTTGTGCTATTAAATCAGCTAGCCAAGCGTCGATGCAGTGTGTGTTGTAATATGAGATGTTGATCTGCACTTGGGGGTGGTTCCAGATATACTGGGTCTAGGGGCAAAACAAAAATAGATGCTCTATGGTTTCTGGTAAGTGAGCAGAACAGAATGGACATAGTGGGTCAGGGGTAATACTTCGTCGAAATAGATTATCCTTAGTAGGTAAGGCATTTTGACAAATGGACTGGAGAAAAGTGCGTATCTTTGGGGCTGTTTTGGTTTTCCATATCTGTTGCCATAATTTTCTAGGTGTATGGTAGGAAGAGGAAGCACAAGAAATTACCTTTTCTGATTCTGTCTACTTGATGACATTATAGGCACTCTTGACGGTATACTGGCCATCTTCTGTCCTTGTCCATAAAAGTTTGTCCTCGGTAGATGCTGGCCACAGCTTAATATTAAGTATTTCTTTAACAGTGTGCTCCTTAAACAAAAGGTTAAGAAGTTGGACATTCCACTCATTCAGTTCTGGGATAATAAACCCTGCTACTGTGTGAGGTTCCTCTCTAGGAGCTGGGCCGCCTAGGATTCCCATAGGTAACTAGTTGTCTTCTCTGACTCTTATCTTTTGGCCATTACCTACTGACCAACGAAGTTTATTGAGAATAGAATCTCTGCCTAATAGAATGCTCTGCCAACCCCATGACGGTCTAGACCCCTTATCAGCATGCCAGAAGTTTGTAGATTGGAAATATAAAGCTTCAAAAATTCTACTCCACAAAGATAATGGGTTTTGAAAGAGTCGCCTAGCTTGCTTTCCTAGAAGAGCTTTATTAAAAGTTAATAAATCTCTGAAACCTAGTCCTCCATTGTCTTTCCTCTCTTTCAGAAGGTCCCATTTCTTCCAATGAATCCCACGTTTGTTGCTGTTGTTTTGCCACCAGAACCTAGCTATTTTTTGTTCAACAGCCTTGCACATAGATACAAGAACCTTAAATATCGACATTGCATACTGCGGTAAAGCTTGAACCACTGATTTTAATAGAATCTCCTTCCCACATTTGGAAATCAGTTTTCTTTCCACCCCTCCAGTTTAGCATTTACGCGTCCTAGGATCCAAGCAAACATGTCTTTCTTGGATGATACCCAATCAGAAGGAATGCCGAGATACTTGCCTGTTTTGTCTAGAAGTGGCACCCTTAATTTGCTAGCCATATTTACCTTAAGAGAGTCAGGGCCGTTTTTACTTAGGAACATACCTGATTTATTCCTATTAATCTCTTGTCTTGTGGCTAGACAATACTGGTTAAGGATGTTTGCTAAATTTTGACATTCTCGGGTTCTACCATTTAGGAAAAATATAACATCATCAGCAAAAAATAAATGTGATAGAGTAGGACACCACCTGTTAAGTTTAAGACCTCGTAAATGGCCCATGTCGATAGCTTGTTGGATGAGGGTGGATAACATATTTGCCACTAGGATGAATAAGTAATGTGAGAGAGGGTCGGCCTGTTTGAGTCCCCGTGATGGTTTAAAATAAGGTAGGAGTTCGCCATTGAGCTTAAACACTGAAAGAAGTTGTCGTTACACATTGCATTAGCCAAAGCACCCATTGATCTTGAAAACCAATTTAACGAAGATAGGCTTCCAAAAAATCCCATTCGATCCTGTCATAGGCTTTCTTCATATCCAGCTTTAGGATCGCTTGAAATTTTTTCTTTTTGGTGCGAATTCTGAACTGATGTAGTACCTCTTGAACTATCAATATATTATCTTGTATTTGTCACCCTGATACAAAAGCACTCTGTTCTGTGGAAATCAACTCAGGTAGGCAAGATTTTAATCGGTTCGCTGGGACTTTTGAGATAATCTTATAGATAAAATTACATAAGCTGATAGGTCGAAATTGATCTAACCTCTCCAGGCTGCGTACTTTAGGGATTAGACATATTACTGTTTGGTTAACCTCAGCAGGCATCACTTCAATAATGAAAAAGTTTTGCATTGATTTAAACACATCATCCTGTATACTATCCCAATGACCATGATAAAAAAGACCATTCAAACCATCAAGTCCTGGTGCTTTGGTGGCTCCCAATTGAAATGTCGCTTTCTTTACTTCCTCCCGCGTAACTTCAGCTGTTAATTGTGTATTAATTTCGGCTGTCACTACTCGAGGACATTGTATTAAAGTAGGTCCATAGTCTCATTGTCCAACGGAAGTATAAAGATTTTGAAAGAAAGTAAGTGTCATGTTCCTCACCTGAGCTGGCTCTCGTATCCACTGCTCATTTACATCTTTCAACATGCTGATTGTATTTCTTTTCCGCCTTTGAATTGTAGTGGCGTTAAAGAATTTGGTGTTTCTGTCTCCCCATTGCATCTAGTTGATCCTAGAATGCATCGCCCAGTAGTGCTCTTCCTGTAACCATATATTATGAATTTGTTCCTTCAGCGAATTAAATCTGATCTTTGTTATAATTACAAATAGGTTGATTGATGTAATGTTGAAGTTGCTGCCGCAAAATATTGATTTGATGATGACCAGCAGTAAACTTCAATTTGCTCCATTGGGCCAGCGCTGTAGTTGTCGTTCGAAGCTTCTGCGAGATGGTGGAGGAATTAATTGATTCAGATGACCAAGCGTCTAAAACCACCCTGTGGCATTCGGCATCTTGAAGCCAATAAGATTCAAAGGTAAACTTTTTCCTCCTCCTTACTGATTTGAGCTCTGTATTTAAGATTAATGGACAATGATTTGACCCTAAGGCAGGTAAAGCATGAAGTTCAGCTTTCGGAAAGGTTAATTGCCAATCCATAGTGCACAAAGCTCAATCAATTCTCTCCTTAACAACTTCCTCACCACTCCTATTGTTCACCCAAGTGTAGGCACAACCCTTAGTCTCGAGATCCATTAAAGCACAGTCATGTAATAATTCTCTAAAGGAGTACAATCGATATTGCTCAGGTGATCGTTTTCCCACTTTCTCCCACTGATGTAAGATTTCATTAAAATCGCCTATACACAGCCAGGGTAGAGTATGTAGATGGCTAAGGTGCCACAGATTTGCCCATAGATGTCGTCTCTGTTGAAAAATCGCCGGTGCATGAAGATAAGTAATGCCCATAGGTGTCGTACTCATATTATCAGAATAGATAGTATCAATAAGATGTGAGTCATGAGTATGGATAGTAAGTGTGATCTGCTCATTCCAAAAAAGAACCATCCCTCCAGCCAAACCTTAGGGATTCACCACAAAACTATTTTTATACTTCAGCCTTCGCTGTATACGCCTGATAATAGGTTCCTGGTTCTTTGTTTCCATCAAAAAGATAATATCGGGCCGTTCTTTGGTCACTAGGGCCTTTAAAGCTTGAATTGTTAGGGGGTTGCCCAGCCCCTGACAATTCCAACTGATAATTCTCATTTGTCTGGTGGTGGTTGTTTTGGGCAAGCCACCATGGCTCGTTTGTCTACCCCTTCAGCTGCATATATAGGGGCATCCATAAGGAGTGATTCATCAAGTTGTACATTGACATAAGAGCGTGTCTCATAAGGATTATATCACTTGGCTTTCTTGAGGGGACTCGCCTTGGTAATCATTCGTGGACCTTTTAGCTTATTGTTGTTTGTGGATCCCTTGGATATGTTGCCAATTAAAGTTAATTGGCTCGCCACTTGTTCTTTCAGTGTAGGTTTTGCCATTGAAGAGAGCTGCAGGGTAGGCTTGGGAGTGCTATGAAGGTTATGTGCTGTACTAGTCTCCACAGCTGTTGGTTGATACGTGGTGCTCGAAGGTGCTACAGGAAGTAAAAAAGGTGACCGCTGTGGAGTTTTTGGTATGATTTCTTCAACCTCGTCTTGATCTGGTTGCTACTCATAAAATGCTGTCCAGAATGGACTATGTTCTCTGACCTTTGCCCTCAACCAGGGACCATAGGACAGCTTGTCTTTGCCTTCCATTTTAAAGTTGTCAAAATGAATAGTTTGACAGCGTGTTGCATAATGGCCCAAGATGCCGCATGAATAACAATAGTGAGATAGACGCTCATATTTAAAGTTGATCCACATATTCTTTCCCTCCAATTTGATTAGGTTGCTAGATTTTAGCGGTTCTTTTAGATTAATTTCCACTCGTGCCCTTCTTGTTTTAGAATTTGAACCTTCTTTGTGCTCGAGGTTCACCTCCTGTACCTGGCCAAGATATCAAATAGCTCTGGCGAACATACTCTCAGTGCATCTTTCTAAAAGAAGCCCAAGGACTTGCACCCAGAACTCATAGGTCGTGAAGTCATAGCAATGGAGAGGCATATTCGGCACCCAAGGTTTTACAATTAGGATATGGTTTCCAAACAGCCAATGGCCATTATCTAATATTCTTTGCCTTTCCATTTCTGAATTGAATTTAAAGACATAAAGACCGTCTTCGCGTTGAGAAATATGTACATGATCATTTCGCCAGACTTGCTTTAACATATTCTAAAAAGCTTGAAAATTAATTGATGTGTCAGACAGAATTTTACCCACTAACATTGATTTGCATTCTTGCAGCTTCTCCGGAGGTACTTCGTCATCCTAGACGTCCACTTCTTCTTCAGACTAGAGTTGGCCAAGTTTGTTGCATAGCGCGGCGAGGCGGGCATCGTCCTGGTGTTGGGATTGAGTCATAACCGAAACTGCCGATTGATAGTAGTAGATGCGACATGCAAAGCTCCGAAGAGGTTACACAGAAGAGAGCCCAGTCGCTGGGCCACCAACACAAAGGGAAATAGGAAAGGAAATTAACAAGCGAGAAGGGATTGTGGGCGGATAAAGCAGCTACTTCAATGGTGAGATGGGAGTCGTCATCTACCGAAATGGGAATGAAATTCTGGGTAATTAGATGAAAGAAAGAAAACGAGGGGATTAGAAGGGGAAACGAGGGTTTGGCTGAAACGGAAATACCCCAAGGCAGAAAAGAACTCTGCATTTCGAGAGAGAGAACTCTACATGTCGAGAGGATTTCAAGTTTGTTGATTTAAAAGGTAAAATTTTACAAAGTCACTTCTCTCGATATGCAGAGCCCTCTCTACCTTAATGGTAGCTCAATTTTGTAAACCCTAATCTTCACCTTCCACTCTATCTGCATCTCATCCATCATCCATGGCTCTCACATATTCCCTTGTCATCCATGGCTCTCTAGTACCCCCTGTAATCTCAATCCCCTCCTTCCTCGATGCTATCTACGCTAGTCTTCAATGCCGCTTCTTTCACTTGACTAGGTAGAGCTTCGCCCAGTTGATTCTACCTCTTCGATGCCCTAACCCCTTGGGCTTAGCATTGTTCTCAATTTTGGTCACTAGTTTACTTTTTCAGTCTTTGCATGGCTACAATTGCCCATTTTCGAGGTTTCTTCCCTCAATCGACTCTCCAGATTTCAGTTGATTCGACTTCTGCAGCTTCGCTCTAGCTCTGCCTTTGCCTTTCTGTCAATAGACTTTGCGAATCCACCTCATGGACCACGAAGAACACGAGAATTCCTCCAGACTTGCTGCCCTATGTCACAGATTGGGTTGTCTTTGCTCTGAACAAGAAATCGAGGTTTGGAATGATGAGCCATCACCTGAAAAACTGGAGGAATGCCAATTAACACTAATAGGTAAAATTCATTCTAATCCCTCTATTAATTTTCAAGCATTTCAAAGTACCTTGAAACGTGCATGGAGAATAGAACATGTTGAAATATCACAAAGAGAGGTTAGATTGTATGTTGCAAAATTCCAGTCGGGGGCAAAAAAATAGAGAATCCTAGAAGGCGGGCCTTGGTTATTTTCTAGTCATATGGTCGTTTTTAAATCATGGATACCAAATACACCAATGCACTACTATGAGTTTTCCACTTGCGCTTTCTGGGTGCAAGTCTTTGGCCTCCCTTTGGAATGGGGCATTGAACAAATGATTAGCAAAGTAGTTAAAAATGTGGGCAGGGTGCTAGAAGTGAAAGTAGATTCAAAAGAGGGTTCTACACTTAGAGCTGGTAGAGCAAGGGTAGAAATTAATTTACGAGAATCATTGAAGACAGGCCAACTGATAAGAATAAATAACACGACTTTATGGCTAGATTTTCGTTAGGAAAGGCTATCCCACTTCTGCTATTCATTTGGAAAACTAGGACATTACGCAATGTATTGCAAGGAGATTCCTTTTGATGAAGCAAAACTAGAAGGCAAGGAGAAAATGGCTTATGGCCAATGGCTTCGTGTGGAGGTCAAAGAGCATAGCTCTTACTGGCAGATTTATTATGAAATGAAGGAAAAAATATAGCATCTAGACGAGGTAGTACATGAAACTCCTCCATCTTCGACCCACCATCTCCCATTACTAACCCCCATTGCTAACATCGAAGAGGTCCCCCTGCAATAGCCTATGGAAGTGATTAGCTCTACGTCTACAACTCCAAAGGTGTAAAATCGTTAAGTTGGAATGGTGCAAAGTAGCCCCATCACCATTACTTTGATACTTGCAACAACAAAGATGAAAGGATTATAGACCCAGTTAATCACATTACCGCAGACCAAGAAAATGAAAAACACTAGACTTACTCCAAAAATTGGACCTACCAAGAAAATCAAGCACTATAATCCCTATGAAATGAGAACTTCACCTCAAGATAATCTAGATGAATCACTTCTCCTAAACACACCCATCTTGGAAGTAGATGAGGCAGGACAATCGGCTAAGGTGGTTGGCCCTCAATAGCCACCCACTCACAAATGAAGCTCCTGAGTTGGAATTGTTAGGGTTTGGGTAATCCTTGATAGTTCAAGCACTAAAGGCCCTAGTGGCAAAGGAACAACCTGACCTTGTTTTTTTGATGGAAACTTAAAACAAAAACTCTGTGCTTCAACGACTACAATGTCATTTACACTTTTTGAATTTACATGTGAATAACCCAGTTGACTCGGCTGGAGGCTTGGTTGTCTTTTGGAATGATAAGCTTTTGTTAACGATAGTTTGGTCTACTTCAGACTTCTTTGATATGATATGCAAGGATGATATGGAGGATAGAACCTCGCGACTCACTTGTATTCATGCCCCCGTAGTTTATCAACTACGCCAACAAGTATGGGAGGACCTTAGACAAATCAGCTACGGCAATCATTTACCATGGGTTTGTGTCGGCGATTTTAATGAAATCATTTATCATTGGGAAAAAGTAGGGAACAGACTAGCTGAATCTCATCGCTTTTTTTCTTTTTGAGCTATTTTGAATGATTGTTCTCTAATGGATATAGATAGTAAGGGCTGCGCCTTCACATGGATGAATAACTGAGAAGGGGATGATTTCATAAATGAACATCTAGATCGAGTGTTGTGTACTATGGATTGGTGCCTAATGTTTCTTGAGGTTGAAGCTTTTGCTCTACCTGTTGTGGGTTCGGATCACAGTCCATTATTATTAAACACTACAACATCTACTAGAAAAAGACATCGTCATTTTATGTTTGAAGCCTTTTGGAACCAAGACCATGAATGTCGTTAGGTTATTGTCAAATCATGGAACTTAGATTAGGTAAAGGATTCCGGCCTCTTGCATAAATTATGGGCTGTTTTTGTGACATCCCGATTTTCCAATTCTATTTTCAATAAATTGAGACGGGCATTTCGTTGGCACACATATAGTTCTTTTCCTTGAGTCGGCCACTCATGTGAAAGTTTAGCTAAGTGGAGTCATAAGAAATTTTCGAGAATTTGGCCGGAAGCGACCTTTCGACCGAGCATAATCACCTACACTTCTTGAATTTACATGTGAATAACTTGTCGATTGACTATTGGGTACCCTGTGTTTGTATTTGAAACCTTGGAGGCTTGGTTTTGTCTTTTGGAATGATAAGCTTAAATGCATGAAAATTTCTAAAACGATAGTTCAAAGGTCGTGGAATTGAGATCTTCTGGGTATGTCACAAATCATTTTAGGATTTGATATGATATGCAAGGATGATAATCGGAGGATAGAACCTCTTTGGTCTTGCTTTTGGGACTTAAGGGTTCTATAGACAAGTGAAGATGTGAATTGAAGTGTGGTGACATTGAATTAATTTTATGGACTCTAATTCAATTCAATTAGAAGAGAATCCGGAAATTGCAAGTGAACCCATTGGAATAAGGTTGTGGGAGATGGTGGAGTATGACATCATCAAGTGATGTCATGGTGGGCCATTTGTTGAATTAAAGAAAAGGAAAAAGAAAAGAAAAGGGCCCCCTCCTTCTCTCTCCTTCTCTCTCCTTCCTCTCTCCCTTCCGTTGGTTTCTCCTCTATCTTCTTTGGGCGAAAGACCAGAAAATTTGCAGAGGAAGAAGCCAACAAGTATGGGAGGACCTTAGACAAATCAACGAGCTTGGCAATCATTTACCATGGGTTTGTGTCGGCGATTTTAATGAAATCATTTATCATTGGGAAAAAGTAGGGAAAAGACCAGCTAAATCTCATCACTTATTTTCTTTTCGCCAGCTCGGATTTTGAATGATTGTTCTCTAATGAATATAGATAGATTAAGGTTAATGATGCATCTTAGTTTATGTTAAACACATAAATGAATTTACTTTTGATTTATTTAATATTTGGATTAATGTTTAATAATATTATATTATCGAAATTATTAAAATATTATTATTTAATTATTTTCGGAATAAATTTAATTAATTATTGAGAAGGGGATGATTTCAGATTTTGAAATTGATGATTGGATATTATAAATTAAATTGTGAAAAGTATGGATTTTATTTAGAAAACTAGATTGAGTGTTGTTAATGTACGTAATTGGATTATGGATTGGTGCCTAATGTTTAAAAGACTTGGGTCGCAGAGTGGCTAGGAGGTTGAAGCTTTTGCTCTACCTATTGTGGGTTCGATAGGATCACGGGAGACCTTTATTCTTCTAAAAATCCATTATTATTAAACACTATAGCATCTACTAGAATAAAAAAGACATTGTCATTTTATGTTTGAAGCCTTTTGGAACTAACTGTATGAAGGGATCATGAATGTTGTGAGGTTATTGTCAAATCATGGAACTCGGAGTGGCTAGATAGCTTTGGTTGACCTTGAGGAGTTGCAGAGGTGAAGTAAAGGATTGGAGAACGTGTCCGACTTGTAGGTCGTAGAACTATCCCTTTTAAGGCCTTTTGTAGACTTCCCGTATTTCATTGTCAAGGGTTTTATAAATTATGGGTTGTTTCTATTACTTTAGCTAAGTGGAGTCACAAGAAATTTTTGGATAATCACCTTAAATTAGCAGCTTTGCAACAACAACTACAACATCTCATCAATCAACCCCATTGTTCTTACGACAAACCGACAGAAACAACAACTACAATCACCGTAAAGTAGCAGCTTTGCAACAACAACTACAACATCTCATCAATCACCTTAAAGTAGTAGCTTTGCAACAACAACTACAACATCTCATCAATCGACCCATTGTTCTTACGACAAACCAACAGCAACAAATTTGAAAGAGCAGATCCAACAGGTGTGGCAACAAGAAGAACAATATTGGACAATGCGTTCCCGGATCAATTTGTTGAAATGGGGAGATAAGAATACCAAATTTTTTCATGCTACCACCATACAAAGACAACAAAGGAATCGAATCAACATGCTGCAGAACGACAACCAAAATTGGGTGCGGGATACTAGGCAATTACAAGAGATGACGTCCTCCTTTTTTTCACGCTTATATACCACAGTGGGCAATTGCAACTTTGGACCTATATTAGACCAATGCCCATGTGTTGTTACAATGGAGATGAATGAGGTGTTAAGAGCTATGGTAACTCATGAGGAGGTGTATCGGGCCACTTTTTAGTTAGGGACTACCAAAGCCCCTGGCCTAGATGGCCTAAATGGCCTTTTTTATCAACTTCACTTGGATATCATTAAGGATGATCTCTTTAGAGCGGTGCAAATCTTTTTTATATCAGGGAATATGCCCCCGCTCTAAATATGACCATTATCTCTTTGATTCCCAAGACCCCACGCCTAGAACGTTTGGATTAATACCACCCATCAGCCTTTGTAATTATGCTTATAAAATTATTTCCAAGGTGATTGCTAACCGTTTGAAACCAATGCTATCGGATCTGATTTTGAGGAGCAATGTGACCTTTGTGGGTGGTAGGTAAATACATGACAATATTTTAATAGTCTAGGAGGTTCTTCATCAGATCAAGATAAGGAAAAGGAAGTGACACTTCCGGGCATTTCTTAAAATGGATATGTAAAAGGTGTATGACAAGGTGGAATGGGATTTTCTTCAAGATTATTTACTTAAATTAGGATTCCATTCCACATGGATCCGGTGGGTGATGTAGTGCATAACAACAACATCCTTCAGTGTAAAATTTAATGGTGAATAGCTACAATATTTCCATCCTACCGAGGGTCTTCGGCAGGGCGATCCTCTATCCCCATATATTTTCATCTTGCTGGCAAATATCTTATCTTACCTTATTAACCAAGCTATTAAGATGGGGCATCTCAAGGGCATCAAGCTAAATAGGTAGTGTCCTACTTTATCCCATATGTTTTTCGTTGATGATGCAATTTTCTTTCTAGATGGTATTGTTCAAGAATGTCAAAATCTAGCAAATATCTTGAATCAATATCGTTTAGCTACAAGGCAAGAGGTTAATCGTAACAAATATGGATTTTTTTTTTTTTCAGTAAAACTTGCCTTGCTAGATTACAGGAAAATCTAGCAAGAGAGCTTAGAGTACTAGTGCTGCAAAGGTTTAGTAAGTATTTGGGAATACCATCTGATTGAGGGCGTTCCAAAAATGATATGTTTTCTTGGATCATGGGGAGAGTTCATGCAAAGTTGGAAGGTTGGAAAGAAAATCTAATTTCAAAGGGTGGAAAAGAGATCCTTCTTAAGACTGTAGTATAGGCAATACCACAATACACCATGTCTATTTTTAAACTCCTTGTGTCCCTTTGCAAATCCATTGAACAAAGAATTGCATGGTTTTGGTGTAGAATGATAGGCACAAATTAGGAATTCATTGGCAGAATTAGGAAGTTCTAAAAGGAAGAAAGGAAGCTGGTGTTTTAGGGTTTTGTGATCTTATAAACTTTAACCAAGCCATGCTTGGGAAACAGGCATGGCATTTACTCCATCAGCCACTATCTCTATGGAGTAAATTTTTTAAAGGACTTTACTTCCATGCAAAGAACTTCTGGAATGCGGAAAAAGGTCCCCAACCATCATGGGGTTAGCAAAGCCTTCTGATTGGTAGGGATGCGATTTTACCCAATATTAGATGGTCTGTTGGAGATGGGCATTTGATCAATGTACGTGAAGATAGGTGGCTACCTATCGGGATATTAGGTGGACCTGCAGCTTGAGACGAACCTTAGTTGGTGGCTGACCTCATCGATCGAGACCACAACACTTAGAATGTTCCTCTTCTAAACAGGTTTTTTGACAATCAAATCATAGTTGAGATCATTACCATTGCAGTAAGACCCAACTATGCCAAGGACAAACTCATCTGGATTGCTACAAAACATGGCCATTACACTGTTAAGAGTGCTTACCATCACCCAATTAGCAACAAAATAGATAGGCAATAGGGCTTCCACATCATATCAAAATCCTAAACTATTATGGAGGAAAATTTGGACAATGCAGACTGCCCCAAAAATTTGCAATTTCCTATGGTTGCTATGTCACAATGCATTATCCACCAGAGCAAACTTATACTAGAGACACATTATCACCAATCCGACTTGTATTATATGCAATCAACAAGCACCATAAACCTTAGAACATCTGTTTTTACTCTATCCATGGACTCATCGAATATGGTCTCATCCCCAAATCAATGTTCAGATCTTACCTCAAGCAATATAGAGTTTTGATGCTTGGCTCACAGAGAGAGTTTGAACACAACAACTATTACCTGGTTTGGAGACAATCACGACAGTCCTTTGGCAAATCTGGTGAGCTCGTAAACGGGCTTATCTTCCAACGTGAGAGTCTCGACCCAATACACGTGGTAGAGGCAGCGTTAGCTCAGACCCATGTCGCTCGGCTGTCCATTGAACCCAAACTAGCAAAGGCAGATCGATCTTGAACCAAGAATCTCTTTGGAAGCCACTAGATATGGGCATCCTGAAGGTCAATATTGATGGAGCACATCAGCCAGGCAGCAAGGAAGGAACTATGGCTTGTATTTGCCGTGATCACCATGGAAGACATACAATGGCTTCTCCAGACAATTCGCCGCTTGTTTGGCCTTGCAGGCGGAGATCCAAGCATTTTCTTTCACTCTCCAGCACCTGCTTCAGCAAGGCTTCAATCACGCAGATCTGCTCGTTGAATTGGATTGTCTCGTCCTCGTCGACATGCTGAACAAACGCAGAGAGCTGCCATGGGAGGAGCGTCCTTTGTTTATTGAAGCTGCCATTCTGTTTTCTCTTTTCCCTAATCTCAGTCTTCGACACTGTACAGGAGAAGCCAACGTTGCTGCCGATTGGACTGCCAAGGCCCATAATTGTGCAAACTTAACCCAAAACTGGGCCGTCTCTCCTTTTTACTTGCTCGACCTTGTTTATGCTGATGCACTAGCCACATGTTGTACCGGTTATCTCACTTGAATATATAGTTCCTCTATTTCGACCAAAAAAAAAAAGGTAAAATTTTGGACAACCTCGAATTAAGACAAAACGGGCGTAGATGCTCCGGATCTGAGCTTTTGTTATCGACGGGTTAAACGATGCCCGCAAATTCAGCCTGCGAAGGAACCCTAATTCTCGCCACTCATTGCGGAGCGGGAGTCGCTCTTTTTCTTCGAAAAAGGTCGAGCGGAAATTGATAAATTAAATTTGAAGTGACGGGGCGAGGACGATCTTCAACGGCCCATAACCTCCATTAACGGCTGCATCAACGAACATGTCTCGCTTTCGTGACGAGGGTTTTGCCCTGTTTTTGTCTCTGCTGGATGCCGCAGGCAGTCCTTAAATGCTGGTGACTCGTAGAAACCCTAGATGACTCTACATCGAGTCATTCGCGACAGGATCGCCTGATTTCGTGGTTATATGTATGTGCGGCGTGGAATAACTTGCTTCTCTTCTTACTATTATTTATTTCAGATACAATCATACATTAATGATCATACATTAATGAGCCAATTCTCGCAATATACTATATCAACCTCACAATTCTTGTTAAATACATATCTTATCGACACCATGACCGGACATTTCAGCTTATTAGATTATTGAGTTTGACCCGTGACACTTTTATTCACATTTGAATGTATATAGTAACTTGATCAATTAATAAATTCGAGAGCTAATCTCTTTTTCTCCTAGAACATGTCTGCCTATTTTGTCTAAATCAATCAATTGGAGGAACGTGTTGGCCAAAAGAAATTGTTGGTAAAATGTGAACTTTGATCGTCTGCTCGAGGACGTTGGACAATAATATAAACGAAGCAGTCTCTATCGCATGGAACGATATTTCTTTTTAGACTTAGCCGCATGGGCGAACCCCAAAAATTCGCATGCCCGGACAAACTTGAGGACATTGGATGTCCAATCAGAGAGATTTCCGCCCTATCACCTCCAATTTTTTTGACAATAAACAATTTCGTTCATGGACTTGTTGAGGTACAAGTGCTCAAGTTTCAATTGCATTAAGAAAAATTCCGTAAACATACACATAGGTCGGTTCATGACCACCACATTCTTATAGATAAGATTGTTTTTTTCCCCTGTACAAACTTTTATTTCTGTATTTTCTAACAGTTACATCGTAATTATTAACCTTCTGGTTCCTCAACATTACATATAATACATGAACTATGCCTAAATTCTTGATTTGCAGTTGTGGCTGTGCTTCTTGTGTCAAACAATTGGACAACTTTAGTTTGGTAATCCTAGAATTATGGTTAGAGAGAGAGAGAGAGAGAGAGAGAGAGAGAGAGAGAGAGAGAGAGAGAGAGAGAGAGAGAGAGAGGAGCATACAAGCCTAACAACCTAGAGGCCAACGAGGCCAACTGAACACTTTGTATGCCCCATGAATGAGTTAAATCTAAACATGTGGCTTGTGCAAAGTGGCCTTGCCCTAGAGTAGTTTACACGCACTTCATGGGATTTTAAAAAGTTAATTCTAGCTTTTGAGCTGGAAAATCCCTAAATGCTTCAATTAACTATGCAAATCTCGACAAATCTCTTCGATAATGTTATGCAAATAGTATAAAGATAGATGAATGTTTTTCTTATATCTTACTCCCCATAGTCATGTAAGATTTTGTCGGCATGAAAATTAAAAAAGACTAAGATTAAATGTTCCAAATTATATTTTCTATATACGTGGAATTATGTTATGGAGCCGGAAGTGCCTCTTGCCATATTTTGATAAACCTTCTCCCAGCCTAATAAGCATGCCTGGTTCTCTAATCTCAAAGAAAAAGAGGAGCTAGATCTCGCCTTTAGAATGATTTGAAGTAATTGCAGTTAGCTTGAAGACATTCGTAGATGTCGATTGATCAATGCTTTTGGAAGTACTGAGAGATGCGCATGCATACGTGCGATATCCAAACTATTGCCGTTGACCCTCACAAAAATCTCCGTACAGACCGTTGTTGCTAATTCTTTATTTGCCGTAAAATCTGCATGAATCCATAATTCAATGATTCAAACGTGACGCAGAGGAAGTTATGCATTCCAAAAGATAGCATTTATTTTAAATAATGAAGTGCATATTACAATATCTTAGGTGCCTATATATAGAGATGCCGTCATCTAGAAAATAACTAAGTAATAGAAATCGAATAACAAAAATAAGAAATATATATTGATAAAAAGGGAAAGTTATCAAAATACAACTAAAAATCTCCAAAACGCGTTTGAAATCTGTGACATCTCGGATTTGTGGGATCGCCTGCTCTCATGGCGCTCTAATGTTTCCATAAAGGCATTTGCATGTTGTTCTACATCAAAACGTCCCACAATCCATCGCCGATATAGTTACGGAGATTATTGTGTCGGATTATTCAGCTTGCAAGAAAAGTTATACTGCGAGAAAACCATATAAAATAACAATAAATAATGGCAAAAACTATCGCCGAAAATTCTCCAGTGATGACAAGGACTCCGATTTAGTGGAATTTTGTGCTCTCAATTTGACTATATATACCCGCCCGTTGTGCTCCCAAATTGAGTGCAAGAAATCAAACTCCTGACCAAAGTGTCTCGTGAATCACATGGCGCTTCTTCAATCTCCATCGATTTGCTTCCCTCTCGCCCTTCTCCTTTCTCTCTTAATAAATTCGTCTCACTGCTTCAACCCTAAATCGCTTAACATCTCGAAAGTTCAGTCCAACGGTGATTGGTCCCCGGCAGGTGCGACGTGGTACGGGAGTCCCGACGGCGCTGGAAGCGATGGTAATGGAATGTCATTATATTTTTATTTGGTCAATTCACTTGGAGTAAAGATCTTTTTATGCAAGCGCCGTTGGTCTCATCACACGCCTTTCAGTAATTTTGACTTATCAAGTCTTTCGAGTATAAATGGGTTCGGACATATGAGTAGCTTAGGTCAATCGCTTAATCGTGATTGATTTTGGCTTTGTACCAAACACATATAGACTTAGAGGTCAAACTGGCATCAAGTAAACGCTAAACAATACTACTCTAGTAATTACACATGTCACCTGATCTGCAAATATACATATATATTTATATATACATATATAATATATTATATATAATATGCTTTGAATGATATTTTGTACGTAGGTGGTGCATGTGGGTATGGGAGTGGGGTCGACCAAGCTCCATTCTCTTCAATGGTGTCCGCAGGAGGGCCTTCTCTTTTCAAATCAGGCAAAGGATGTGGAGCATGTTACAAGGTTTCTCTCTTGCTAGAAAAGTGTTTCTCGAATTATTTTTATATTCGCCGTCATCGGAGAAAATTTGCCACGGACAAAGTTAATATATGTTCACGAGATATGCTTTTCCTAAATTAACAATCGTGGAATAGAATTCATGAAAACATCTACTGCGGCACGCTTTCTAGACTACCATTAAAAGTAGTTTAAATTCTTCGTATTTAAATAGATTATTTGACTCGGTACATATTGTCCTATTCAAACAGATTATTTAGTAGTAGTTAAGAAGTGCAGTGTTTTGAGCTCTTGTTGATTAAATTTCAGGTGAAATGCACTGAAAACGCGGCTTGTTCTGGGAACCCGGTGACGGTCGTTATAACTGATGAATGCCCTGGTGGCCCTTGTGTTGCTGAATCTGCTCACTTCGATTTGAGCGGCACGGCTTTTGGAGCCATGGCGAGCTCCGGCAAGGCCGATGAACTTCGCAACGCTGGGGTGCTGCAAATTCGATACAAAAAGTCCGTACGGTTGATCCTTTCTCTATGGATCCTTTCGAGTGAATTCCAATTTTAACAGAGGCGCAGAGGGAAAAAAGGAAGATAAAACGCATTGAAAAGTGCTTTAAATTAACGAGAAACTTTGCTTTCACCAGACTTATACTAATCAGCAAATAGTCTAACTTGCTTATTAAAAGTCTATTTATGTGCACATATTTACAATGTCAAGCAGAGTAAAGTGCAAGTTCCCCGGCGTGAAGGTGGCATTCCACGTTGACTCCGGCTCGAACCCCGACTATTTCGCTGCGCTAATTGAGTACGGGAATGGGGATGGCGAGCTCGGCTCCGTCAAACTGAAGCAGGCTCTAGACTCTGACTCTTGGCATCCGATGCAACAGTCGTGGGGCGCGGTTTGGAAGCTGGATGGCGCGGGCCAGCTGCGCGCCCCATTCTCGATCAAGCTCACCTCTCTTGAGTCCGGTAAGACCCTGGTTGCCAAGAACGTGATCCCCGCTGGGTGGCAGCCCGGACAGACGTACCGGTCCGTCGTCAACTTTGCTGTCTGAGGGTTGTGCGTGGTTTGCTTGGGAGACGAAGAAATGGAGATTGATCGACCGTGAATTTGGTTGTGTGCGTTTTATGTGATTGGCAAAAATAAAATATAGGATGGTGTGTAAAAAGAAGTATGTTGCTTTTTTCCACTCTATGTGTAGTCTAGTCAGCAATGAGCTACCTCTCGGAGAAGAGAGTAGTAGTGAGAAATGAATGGTATTGTCCTTTGAAAATCAAGAATGATTTAGGTATTTTTGTTCCTTTTTTCGTGCCAATCTATTGTATTTGAAGCTTGAAAGCTTTTATGTTTTGCACCAATATATGTACCCCTTCCAAAATGGATGGTTATAAATCATGTCAATTTATATGCAAATGGGTATTTTCTTCACTTTGAAAAAGATGAAATTTCTTAATGATAATTATAATTCCTTAGAAACTATTTTTGATGCATATTCATTAATAAAACTAACGAACCCAACCTTTCAACATGTTCCTATCACTCCCATCTATTACTACTTTGATTCATTTCTAGGAAATCAACCTTGTTTGTCGAGTTTGTACTTAATACTAGCTCCAATAATATACGTGAAAAGAAACATCATCATTGAATTGTCAGTTCAATCCCGATCAAACTATTGACTAAAATTTAAGTTCAATCTCCATCAAGGTACTCTCGGACTACGTAGGACGGTCAATGTTCACGTCAATAATTCCTAGCTAAAATTGACTCGAAGGACTACATTAACAAATCGTCAAAAAGTTTAAATGATAAAATTTCAAGATTTTAAATGGAAGTGACATTCATGTAATAGATTTAGATTTTTTTTTTTTTGGTTAATCAAGTAAGATGAATGTCATTGACATGGACAAATAAGAGCTAGGTGTTGATGCAAATCAGTTTCTTGCCACAATTGTGCTTTATATCTCTCAAGAGAACCATTAGCTTTGTATTTTAAAGTAAAAACCCATTTGCAGCCCACAAGATTCTTTCCCTTAGGTTTTTCAACAATCTCCCAAGTCTGGTTTTTTTTTTTTTTTTTTTTCTGGTGCATCCATTTCTTCTCTCATTGCATTCCTCAATTCTTCTTTAGACAATGTCTCAGATAAAGTATTTGGAGTAGAAATGGTGTTTAGACTCACAATGGAATTTTTATGAGATGGTCATAGGTGGTCAAGTGATACATAATGAGATAGTGTATATAAGGATTGCTTTGTGCACTCCCTAGTACCTTTTCTAACAGCAATGGGAAGATGTGAGTCATTTTCTGGCATATCAATTGACTGTTTATGCAAAGGAGAGTCAAAACTTATTGGAAATTCATTTGCAAAACTTAGATGTGAATCTTGAACTTGTGTTTGGTCTGGAACGGCTGTCTTTCTTGAGTATACCTGAAGAAATCTCATAGAGTCATAAATACAGGGAGATATGGGAGTGGACTTTGTTCCGGAATAGGTTCAATCATAGAGAGTGAGTCCGGAATTGAAGAAGCACGAACTGATTCATCAAAAACTGGTTCATGAGGAGCCTGTTGATTAGAGTTGGAGGCTGATTGGTTGATTGATTAGGGATTGGTCGATCAGAAGTGGGAGCTTGGATTGGAAGATTATTAGGAGGTAAGTCAAGATTAAGACCGTCGAAGTCTTTATCTTCAACTAATGACTTCTCCCCCTAAAGATAAGACTGTGGAAAGTACGGTTTGTTTTCTACAAATGTAACACCGACTGATATATAGGTCCTTCGAGAAGGAGGATGATAACATTTATACCCCTTTTGTGTAGAGGAGTAACCAAGAAAGACACACTTGATTGCTCTAGGTTCTAGTTTTCCCCTTTGCTGATTATGAACATGTACAAATGAGGTGCAACCGAAGACTCTAGGCATGACACTATTTGTTGTCCTGAAATTGGGATAAATGTCACGCCCCGGTCCTTGGTCACATGCCCATTCTTCATCTTTGGTCGATTTTAAAAACGACATCTTAGGATGTATCGCGGACCCTTTTCTTTTTAATATGCATATGCGGAAGCAATTATAATCTCTAGACAATAAAGCAATGGGATAGAAAAATAGGGCCATATTTTTCATATAGAAATTCACAACCAAACTTTTATACAACCATTTTTTCTTTACCAGATAGACAAAAGTCTGGAGCAACACAAGTTGCGAGGGAGGCCATGATGGCATGGGGTGGTTTTCCCCATGTTGCCCTCGGGTTCTACTGTTGAACGGGGTTTCTGGGTCACCAAAAAAAAAAAAACTTTTATACAACCACACCTCAAAGTATTTTACCATACTATTAACAAAGGTCTAGTCTCACACTCAACCACCTATAAACAAGGTTCACAAAAGAGGGTGGGATCTTAGTCCTCATCCGGGTCATATTCGGGATCATTGTCGGGATTCTCCTCTAGGTACTCCTCTTCGAGTTCTTTCTCCTCAGGCTCCTTATCAGGATCCTGAAATGTTGTCCCACAACCGGGATGAGACTATGTCTTAGCAAGTTCTACCCCCTAAGACCCGATTAGTAAATCAATACGCCATCCGAGTTGCCTATGCACGCATGGGTCAAAGGACTTACCTTGGCCTCAAATTCCACCTGCATATTAGCATAGTTTAATAGGCACCCAAGCAATCACATCACAGATCGATATCTCGATCAATTGATTTAGTTGATTACATGTCATCACAACTATTTCTTGGTCGGCCCATTCCATACTGTTTATAAGTCTGATCAACATTCAAGACTATTCACCCTTGGTGATATATAGATATTATATTATTCTATCTCTAGATGACATGTAGAGTCATTGAGCTATCAAATCATATCGTATTGTCTCAAGATGACCTATAATTATCGAGTCGATATGTCATATCGTATTGTCTTAAGATAATTTGCAGAGTCACCGAGCCGGTATACACACCATTTATCAGTATACACACAATTTATCATACCGTACTATCTCAAGATGATCTGTAGAATTATCGAGCCGCTATATCATATCGTATTGTCTTAAGATAACTTGTAGACTCACCGAGCTGGTAGATTATACCGTCCTGTCTCAAGATGCTCCGTAGAGTCATCGAGTCGGTATATATGCCATTCTAAGCAAACAATCAAATAACCATTTTTATCCTTTCCGATAAAATGTGTGTGTGGGTATACGGTTGACTTTAGCCAAAATATGATGATTTCCTTTCTATAAATCCCACCATTTTCTATAGCCCACCAAAATATTTTGGCGTTGTCAACCGATGCCCGGTTATTTTTCAATTAATAACCAATGATTATCCAATTAAAGAATAATTCCCACTTTTACAAATAATTCATCTCAGCATGAAATAGAGCTCAATTAAATAAACTGAATGCACCACGGCAATCGGCATAAAATTTCGGATGTCGGTTATCCCTGCCTAATTTCTAATAAATAAATAAATAAATAAATAAATTTTGAACATTAACAACTAAATACTAAAAATCCAATTTAGGCCCGTAATGCCTGATTGAAGCCCGAAACGGGTCGGGAAAAATTCCAAAATGCATTCAATAAATATTAGTAGCTCTCTACTTGCTAATGACTATGTCTAACTGTGACATCTTAAATTTCTCAATCTGTTTTTACTAAATTAATCGGGCATTTTGTTGATGCATTTATAGGGCTATTCTCAGAGTCGATCACTCTTGAGATAACTAGACTGTTTGGGTAAGTAATTAAGAAAATTTAAGGTAATAAACTTGAGAGTTCGATCAAGAATCGTCTTCTTGACCGTGCTCATCTTTAGAGGCCATTGTAGCACAGTTAAAAATTGATTTAAGATCAAAAATAGGTCCGTTCGACTGAGATGTATGGCCAATCATGGGTGACTCCACTAAATTGGAAAATTCTTATCGACCGACACTAATTTGATTTTACTGTCGTTTTGGTATCCGGTGTCTGTAATTGAATCATCGAGATTTTCACGACAATTGAGAGTCACCATTGAGTCAAATGGGTTCATAGTGGTTCAAAGAAAATCGACCACGGGTCATTTGTCTTGAAAAGTTTTAAAAACCACCCGGCAGCCTAGGTCACGCTAAAAACGCACCAAATGGAAATTAACCGTCGATTCAAGTCCGATTTCAGAAATTGAAGATTCTGTCATGTCATAATAAATTCTAGGATCCACGACTCAATCTAGAAGATTTTTCTATCAATCTAGGCTTTTTGGGAAAAAGTCAGTTTATGGCCGTTTTCGTTTAGTTGAAGCCGGGGATTAATTTTGATGGTGAAATTGAGAAGCATGAGGGATTCTAGAATGAGGAAAATAATCAATTTGATATTTGAGACATCAATTGATTTTTGTGGGAGTTAATTGAGAGAAAATCAAGAGGGAATTTGGATGTAGAATCGCAAGTGGGGACCAAGTGCTCTAGTTGGGAATTCTTTTGGGAATAAATGAGCTAATTCAAAAGAAAATGGGATGAGAATTTCCTATGTTAGGAAATTCTTTTTAGTTCCCTCCCATTTCCTTTTTCTCTTTTTCCATTTTTGGCTAAGCACCATTTGGTTCCTTTTATTTCCTTTTCTTCTTTTCCTTTGGCTGAATTTCTCTCTCTCTCTCTCTCTCTCTCTCTCTCTCTATTTTCCCTCGTGCGAATTGCCCCCTCCACCGTATGCTTGGCTGTCTCCCTCTTGGCTTTTTCACTTTGACTTTTCAAACTTCTTCACTCTTATCTCTTCTTCTCTCTCTTCTCTCTTCTCTCTCTTTCCTCTCTCCCCCTCTTGTTTGAATGAAAACTGAGCACAAGCAAAAGCCGCAAGCGCACAAAGACAGGAGCTGTTCGGCGTCGCCGCCCACGCTCCACCACTCGCGTGCCACCCACGCTCCGCCACTCGCCTTTGCCTCTCCCTCACTCCCTCAGCCATCGTCGTTGCCCTTCTTCTTTTCCCCTTTGTTTGTGTGAAGCCTAGCAGAAACTAAAGTAGCGGCCATCGTCGCCTGAAGACCGGAGTTGCTGTCGCCGTCGAAGCCATGTCGGGCCGCCGTTTGCTCCACCAGCACGTCGCCGCCCACCGCCATTCATCTCCAACTTGCTCGCTTGTGCGCCATCTGCCCCATCCAGCTGAGCTGCCGCCTCGGCCTAGCCTTGTTTAGCCACTGTAGGTCGCAACCCGATCCCCTCCAGCCACCGTCCGGCCTCACCGGAGTCCCGCTCGCCCTCTGCCAGCCTTGCTTCGCCGTTTCAGCCGTCGAGACAGCTCCGTCCAACCTAGAACAGTGGCTGGAAAAGTGGGTTTCCAACCCTATTCAAGGCCCGTTTTGGGCCGTTTCTAGGCCCCGGATCCGTGAGTTGCTTTGGGAAGAAACAACTCTCACGTCGTCCCCGTTGGATTGGTCCGTTTTGCATTAACATCCAGTGAGTAATCTCACTAATCCTTGCTTAGTAAACTAATGATGCTTAAGGATTGATTAGTTTTAATTAATTAGGTTTAGGTGGTTAGATTAGTATGGATTAGTGTTTCTTAGTCAATTGTGATGCGAATTAGGCAAATTGAGTGTGCATTTAGCAAGTAGACGTGGTCTACTATTTATTGAAGGTGGCTCGGGATTTTTCTCAACCTTTATTGGGCTTCAATTTGATAATTCGGGCCTAAGTGGAAATTTTTGGTATTTAAATATTATTTTTCGGAATTAAATTAATTATTTATTTATTTTCCGAAAATTCAACTAGGATGGCCAATAACCGAAATTTTATGCCTGATGATTGTGGTGTAGCCTGTTTATTTAATTGGGCTTTATTTTGAGCTAAATTGGATTTATTGTAATTAATTATTAATTTTTGAAATTAATTAATTAATTATTTATTTTTCAGAAATTAAGGTTGGATTAGTCGACAATCAAAATTTCATGATGATCGTCGTGGTGCAGTCCATTTATTTAATTGAGCTTTATTTTGTGCTGAAATGAATTAATTATGATTATAAGATTATTTTCCTGGATTAATTAATTTGGATATCTAATTGGAAAATAATCAGGTGTCAGTTGACAGCACCAAAAGTGTTTTGGTGGACGCAAATAATGGTAGGATTTGTAGAAACGAAATTATTATATTTTGGCTAAGGCTAATCGTATACCCACGCACGATATTTTATCAATAATGATAAAAGATGAGAAGAAATGCTGTGTGATGTGGCTCAGTGATTATTACATTGCTTTGGCATGTAGGATGCCTTAGAAAATGCACGTAAATTGTTGAATATTGATCATGCTTATGTGGCGATAATTGATCATGCCTGTGTGACGATAATTGATCTTGCTTGTGTGGCATAGATTGTGCCTACGTGGCCGTATTTTTGTGTGTCGAGTATCGTGCCCATGTGGCTGAAGGTAATTGGAATGCCTAAGAGCATGCACATAAAATGTTTATTGTACATCATCTTGGCGAATAGATGCCCGAGAGCATTACTGTAGCTCTGAGACTGAGTGTACTATTGGAGATTATATAGTGTGGAGTGAGATGACCTAGAAATGATCCAACTAACATGTAATCGATTAGGTCGATTAATCATTGCTTTGATATGATGTCATAATCTGATTGATTGAACTGAAATGATCGATGAATGGTCAGATTGACATGAAATCGACTAGGTTGATTGATCGAGATATCGATTTGTGATGTGATTGCTTGGATGCCTATTTGATCTGTGCTAATATGCAGGTGGAATCTGAGGCCAAGGTAAGTCCTTTGACTCGTACGTGTATAGGCAGCTCGGTTAGCGTATTGGTTTCCTAATTGAGTTTTAGTGGGGATAGAACTTGCTGAGACGTAGTCTCATCCCGGTTGTGGGATATCATTTCAAGCCCTTAGAATGGCAGGACCTCCACCGCCTCGTCCTCGTATGCACTAGGAGTCCCAGAGCATATTTCAGAATTTGAGACCAATTTCCATGTCCACCCTCATCCAAAAGGATTAGTGTATGTATTAGTTCAGTTGACCATCTAGGTTACGTGGGGGAGGAAGACTAGAGGCCCCACAGGTATCGGTCTTGGTACCATGATTATTTTGATGGATGCAGGGAAGGTCCTATTCCGGAAGAGGACGTGCCTTTTAACGTGATGGAAAAGGCGTTTGAAGAGGGAACGGCCGATCGAGTGGATGGATCAGTAGTGGATGTGAGGGACCCGCAGCAAGAGGTCGAGACTTGCACACCCGTATATTTGATCGAGGAGGACAATGGGCATGAAGGTAATAGTGAGATGCCGCAGCAGGAGGTGGAAGGACCGGAGGAGGACTAAGACTGGGGAGCAGTTGAGGAGATGCTTGAAGATGAGCCGGCGTTTGAAGCCGAGGATGAAGCTGAAGAAGAGAATGATGATTTGGAAGAGAATGATCTGAGTGAAGAGGAGTCAGAGGAGGATCTAGATGATCCCGAGTATGACCCAGATGAGGATTGAAATCCCATCTCTTTGTGAATCCTTTGTATATGTGTAGATAGAGTGAGACTTTGAAGTTGTGAATAGTTTATGAAGTGCTCTATTTAATGCCACGTATAAAGGTTTGGTTGTAGATTTCAATATGAAAAATATAGC
The DNA here is from genome assembly GCA_017140325.1 of Eucalyptus leucophloia subsp. euroa. Classification (NCBI taxonomy): domain Eukaryota; kingdom Viridiplantae; phylum Streptophyta; class Magnoliopsida; order Myrtales; family Myrtaceae; genus Eucalyptus; species Eucalyptus leucophloia. The sequence goes on along the minus strand of CM029472.1, from coordinate 17,138,954 downwards.
CTGCTTTTCTATCCCATTGTTTTATTGTCTGGGGATTTATAACTGCTTCCGCATGTGCTTAATAAATGAAAGGTCGGCGATACATAATCCTAGGATATCGCATTCTAAAATCGACCAAGTAGAAGGATGTGTGCGTGCCCGGGGATTGGGGTGTGACACTAACCACCTAACATGCATAATTAAGTCACTAATTTAATTGTTCTAAATTAATTAAATCACCTAATTATGCTTAATTAAATCTAACCAACCCTTAAGCATAATTAGCAAACTAAGAAAAGCATTAGTGAGTAAAACTCACCTGCGCAAAGCGAAGACCGAGACACTGGGACAACGATGCAACGGCGGCCGAATTCCAAATTTCGGCGGCGACGATGAACTCTCGAGTCGGGCCTAAAACTTAGCAAGCCTGCAGAAACTTTGGGCTTGGGCCTGCTGAAATTCTTGGGTTGAGTTGATCTGGGCTTCAAGACTAAAGGCTTGGGCTGTTGCAGGAATTTCTGTGGGCTGAATGAGCAAAGATGCTGGGCCGAACTTCTTGGATCCTTGGGCTTTGCTGGAAATAGGCTGAGCTGATTTCAACCAATTGTGGGCTGAGCTACTGTTGAGAACAGGCTGGCTGAATGCTGCAGTAAAGATGGGCCAAAATAGCAAATGTGTGGGCTGCTGGGCTGTTGGCTTCAATTGGTTTGATCGACTAAACGAGCGGCAGAGAGAAGATGCGGCAGCAGCTTTGCTGGATCTTCAAGCTGCTTCGGTTGACTGACCAAAGGGCGACACAAGAAGGCTAATGCTCGTATGGGTCTTGGAGGAGATGGGCTTCAACGTGGCAGCTTTGGCGAGGCTAGCAGCTGGAGTTGGGGCATGCTGGCGCTGGGATTCTCGAAGATGTTAGGCCAGCTTCGTGAAGATCAATGGATGAGGAAGCAGCTGACGCGGGGGGTGGGGGTGTCTTCGAAGGAGCCTCTCGTTGGTACTTTGACCGAAGAAACTACAAATTTGGATGCGTGGACGTGCTGGCAGGACTTCGGTGAGCTTGATTTGTGGCAGAGGGGTAACGGGCGGTCAACCAAGGCTTCAACGAAGAGAAGTGTTGACCGAAGAAGGCTACAGGCTTGGACGTGTGTGAGTGGCCGACCAAACTTGGTGGGGGAGGGGAAGGGCATTCGTTGGCGCTGCACTCAGTAGTCCACCAAGGAAGTCTCAAAGCTTGTTACTGACCAAGAAGAGTTGGGTTGTGGACGCGTGGAGAGAAGAAGCTATGGGCACGGAGTTGCTTCGGTATTCTTCAGCTGCAGGCGTCGCAAAGATCCGCAGGATGGAGGAGAAATGGCCCACGGCAGCTTAAGGGAGAAGATGAGTGAGATAGAGAGAGAGAGAGATAGAGATGAGGAGGGATGGGGTCCATATGGCCTTATTTTCCAAACTTGGTCTTCAAGCTTTCATTCTTGGCCAAGCATATATCCTTGGCTCACATTGAACTACACTTGCACTTCTCACAACCTCTTGAAATGGTCCAATGATCATATGGAATGGGGGCACACGAATTTCATAATAATTGGCTTCAATTGGACTTAAATTCTCTCTTGGATTAATCCCAAATGACTTCAATAAATTCAATTGTTCACCCATTGATCATCTCTGCATTTTTCCTCACTCAAGAATCCATCATGCATCTCAATTTTGCCATAAAACATCATCTTCGACATTTTCCGCACAAAAACAACCTGGCGACAACTTTTTTTCCAAAAAGTATTGGGTGTTAGAAAAATCTTCTAAGACTGAGTTGATACTCCTAGAATTTATTATGACATGACAAAAACTTCAATTTCCAAAATCGAACTTGAATTTGTGGTTAATTTCCACTTGGTGCGTTTTTAGCGTGATCTAGAATACCGGATAACTTTTATAAATTTCTAAGGACAAATGATCTGTGATTGATTTTTTTGAGCCACTATGAACCCACTTGACTCAATGACAACTCTTGATTGTAATGAAAATCTCGAGAATTCAATTACGGACACAAGGTACCAAAACGATAGTAAAATTAGATTAGTGCCGGTCGACGAGAATTTCCTAATTTAGTGGAGTCACCAATAATTGACCACACATCTCAGTCGAACAGACCTATCTCTGATTTTATATTGATTTTATACTGTGTTGTAATGGCCTCTAAAGATGAGCACGGTCGAGAAAGCCAATTCTGGTCGAATTTTCAAGTCTATTTTCCTTAAAATCCTTAATGGCTTCCCCAGATAGTCTAGTTATCTAGAGAGTGATCGACTCTGTGAACAACCTTATAGACGTGCCAATAAAATACCCGATTAATTCAATAAAAAACAGGATCGAAAATCTGGGATGTCACAATAAAAGCTAGAAAAAATTGCCATAGGGGTTTTGAAATCTAATACTCGTGATGGAAATCTATTAATCATGTATGTAGATGTAAGGACGGCTTCCCCCAATAAGACTTTGGGACATTTCCATGAAACAACAATGCTCGAGTAGTGTTGAGCAAATGACCATTTTCCTTTCAGCCACCCCATTTTGTTGTGGTGTGTTTATACAACATGACTCATGGATGATCCATTCCTTTTGGAAATAAGTTGACAAGATTTGATTAAAGTAGTCTCTACCATTATATGATCTAAAGCTCTTAATTTTAACTCCAAATTGATTTTGAACCATAGAATTAAAATTAGGAACAATACTACTTACATTAGATTTGTGTTTGAGTAAGAATATCCATGTGACCCTAGTGCAACCATTGATTAGAGAAATAAACCATCGAGTCCTTGAGATATTTGGAATTATGGAAGGTCCCCAAATGTCACTGTGAATCAAATCAAAAGGATGAGAACTTGTTTTGTTGTTTATAGGAAAAGATACATGGGTGTGCTAAGCAAATTCACAAGCATCACATTGGAATTGACTCATATTTAATTGTTGGCACCTAATTTTAGCAAGTCTAGGAAAATAAAGAAAATAAAAATTGCATTGGAACAAATAAAAGGAAAAAATGAAAAAAATGGGGGAAATTGATTTGATTGATTATGCATGGAAAATTGGAATTATGATGGATATTCAAATTTTGTTAAATGCAGAAGCAATTTAAAAATCAAGTGAATAAGGGGCAAGAATTTTCACAAAATGGAATAAATCGGAGCAAAATCGAGCTGATTGCGAAATTATGCTCCGATTTGCATCCATGATTTAATGCAACAGAAGATGGAAGTTTAAAATTTTCCATAGAAAGTGGCTGATCGAAACCACTATAAAAAGGAGTTGACCTACACAGGGTTTAGGAGGATAAAAACGCAAAAAATTTTGGAGAGAAAATTGGAGTGAAAAAAAAAAAGTCTTCATCCATCTTGGGCAAAGAGAAAAGCACTTCTCTTTTCTCTCTGACAAAAAAAGAAAAAGTTAGCCAAAAGTTTGTAGAGAGGGAGCAGGAAGAGGAGACGTGAGGGGACGTGAGAGGAAAGAGAAAAAAAAAATAGAAAAAGAAGAAAATTGGTCTTTTCCTCACGAGCTCGCCTCCGCCGTTGCTGCTGGTCTACCCCCTCCACGCCAGTGCTTGCGTCGGCCACCATTGATCGAACTCCCTGAAGCCCACTCGCCGCTGCGCCACCGCAAGCACTGTCGCCGCGCCTTGTTGCCGACGCAGTAACCCCTCGACTCCGCTGCCGCGGCCTCGATGCCCACCGCCGCGCAGCGTGCCTTCGATGCCCACCGCCACGCCTTTGCACCCGCGACCTGTTGCTGCCCCGACACCGGAGCTCCGATGAAGCCTGCCTCTCGCTCCGACCTTGCCGAGCGCCACCCGCCACCGCACTAGTGCCCGACGCCCTCTTCGCCTTGATCGCTCGTTGCAGCAACCCGCACTAACTCCCTCTGCACCGCTTGCAGCTACACCACCGCCCAGTAGCCCGAGGCGCTGCTGGTGTTCTCCGCCAAACGACCCAACGCCGTTGCCTCCTGCTCACCTGTCATCGCGCCGAGTGTTGCTCGATTCGACACACCCCTACGCCGGAGCCCGACACCATCGCCGTGCCTACATTAGCCATGCCTTTGGCCGCTCGCCACCGTGTGTCCATTCTTCGCTAGCCCAGCTAGAGTCGTGCCACCGTGACACCGGCCGCCTCCGCGACCCGAGCACCCCAGCTCCACCTCGTCGTCGTCGATCTATAGCACTCGGAGACCACACCGCCCCGCTCACCTTCCGCCCAACACTCAGCCACCGTTGTGCTGCTGTCCTTGCCGCAACCCGACGCCACCGGAGCCTCCCCCGCCGCTACTCGCCGTCGCCCTACTTCGTCGGAGTCCCTCGCCGGTAGCTACCCTTGCTGCTCTCACCGGAGTCCGTTGCCGGCGAATCCCCTTACCGAAGCAACCATCATCTTTGCTTGGAAAAAAAAGAAAAAACAAAAACAAAAAAAAAAAAGAAAACACATTAGGTAGTTTTTTTCTTTTTAGTTTATTTTATTTTATTTTACTTTATCTTGTTTTTTTAGTATAATTAGTCTTTAATATATGATTGGAAATTCCAACATATCACCTGATTCACAACCATGTCCAGATTTTTTTTTTTATTTCATCTATAAGACTTTAGATGAAGTAATTAATCAAGCGGGAATAAAATTGATATTTTGATCTTTAAGGCTTAAGATCAATTTATCGATTTTACTAGTGGAATTTTACCCTATGATCTGAATGATGTGTGATATTTTTGATGATTTTAGATGATCTGTTTTATCTTAATTGCTTTATTTATCTTGAAATGTGTTTGAGTTATAATATTGCATGTTTTAGGGTTTACATATTTAGAATAGGAATTTTATTTCGAATTTTAAAATCAAAAATCAAAAAAATCAAATCAATCAATTTAGGTTGCTAGATTTTTAATTTGGATTGCATGTTTAATTATTTGGCAATTATTAATTTCGAAATTAAATAAAAACAAAAAATAATCGTGCATATGTCATGTAAATATAGGGCATATTTTGTAGGTCACTGCATATTAGGGTAAAATTGCAATTAATTTAATTCTAGATAATATCTTTCTTAATTTATTATGAGTTTAGATATTTTGCATTTTAGGGTTATCTAGGTTAAGATAATATTTTAGTTTAAATTAGGTTTTGGCTTAACCTAATTCCTAATGCAAATTAAATAGAATCTTAATCTAGTTAAATAAATTTTCACATTTTTCCTAATTCCGAATTTTCATGAAAAAATACAAAAATGACTTAGGATAAATTAGTTTTAATCCCAAGGATAGATTGCATTTTTTTTTTAAATGTCATTGAATGTCATTTAGAATTAGATTCATGAAATGCATGTTAGTTAGTGATCATTGATAGGTTCATTTAATTAGAAATTACATGTCATTAGAATTAGGTCATTTAGTTAATATTTCATTGCATATTACATGATTTTCATTAATTAAGTGAAAACAAATAAAAGAAATTGCGTGTTAATTAGAAATTATATTTAGAGTTGATGATGTGAATTTTTAATCTAACCATGTAGATGCTTTCGTTGCTACAAGGTAAGTCCTTGCATTTTTTTTTTAATTATTTCATTACTTTCTTGGATGTTAAATTGGTGATTTGTGCACCCACATGATCACTTCATATGTTAGGAAATAAGTTTAAAATCAATTCGAACTGCCTGCAAAAACATTTTTGAAAATTAAAAAAGAAGTGGTACCGAAAGGGCATTAGAAAAATCTAGTGTAACCAAGTCTCTGGTTCGCAGGAGTAAAGTGAAACTTCCGTTACTTTACTTAGGTTTCTAATTGACCCACCAAAAAATAGATTAGTGGTGACTCCTAATTAAAAAATCAATTGCATGCTAAGAAATTGAACTTAAGTCACGAAGTGGTATGGGCTTGGGAGAGCTCGAATTAAGTATAGGCTTAATAATCCATTAGCCAAATTTTAGATGGTTCACCTGAAAATTAAGTCGCGACACTTATCTTTTAAACAATGAAGGAAACATGATATTTAAGACACGAAAAGATGGATGACCTAAATGAAGATGGTAAAGCCAAATGACATTCTTATTTGAAGTACTAAAAAATGACAAGGGAGAATTGTTTATGACTTTCTTCAAAATCCTCGATGTATCAAGAGAGTACAACCGTTCTTTTCCTTAGCAAGTCCAATCTTCCTCTCCAAATCTCGTTCCTGAAAAACACAGTAGGTAGGGTAAAAAATTGCATAACATTTGAGGTCATTGGTGAGCCTTTGTATGGAGACTAGGTTGGCTGATAGTTTTGGCACATGGAGGACATCTTTTAGAGTCAGAATAGGTGTAATATAGATATAACCAACCCCTGCAATAGTGGCTAGAGAACCATCTACCACCACTATTTTCCTATTGCCTAGACATGGGGTGTAGGTACTAAAAAAATGTGAAGTGTGAGTCATGTGATTAGTGGCACTTGAGTCTATTATCCATGCTTCACTTGAAAGTTTTTATGAGGGATTTAGACAAAAAAAAAAAAAAGAAGAAGAAAGAATGGAGACTTACCTAAGAGTGCTAAGGAACATGCATCGGAGGGTTTATCAAGAGACCCTAAAAGCCCTTTTATTCTTTCTATTTCCTCATTGTTGAAGGATTCTTTCACTTGTCTTCACTGTGACTGATTTGCTGGCCGGTCTATTCAATTAGATGAGCCTAGGGCCTTGGCTGTCCTCCTTTGTTTCCCCACTCTCGGCTTGAGGTTGTTGGTTTGCCATTCAATTTCCAGCAACGTTCCTTTATATGCCTTGGCTTCTTACAATAAGTACACCACAAACAATCTCAATTATCCATCCATGTAGGCCTCAAAGCATCCACCTTTCCTCTTTCTTGTGTTGACGCATTGTGATTACTAATGTTGAGCCTTCCATAGCTTGAGGCTCTAGCATTATTCCCCTTCGACTTTCTTTTACCTGGATTAGAGAGATCGTCTCTTCCAAAGAAGGGATTTCTTCCTTTCCAAGTATCTGAATCCTGACTTGGTCAAATTTAAAATTAAGACCTGCCAGGAAATCATATACTCGATGCTTTTCAATGAAGGTTTTTAGAGTTGTAGCATCATCTGCACACTTCATCTCAAATACTTGATAATGATTGAGTTCTTGCCATAGATTTTGAAGGGAATTGGCATATTCCGTCATCGCTTAGCTCGCTTGTTTTGTTGCACTTGTCTTTACCTTGATTTCATATACTTATGCTACATCTTGAGCCTTTGAATAAGTCCTATGAATAGAATCCCAAATCTCCTTTGTAGTTTTGAGAAACATACATGTATCACTTATGGCCGGATCCATTGAATCCCAAAGCCATGACATGATCATTGAATCTGCCTCATCCCATGCGTTGAACGTGGGATCTTCTGGTGTTGGATTGTTCCTAGAAGATGGCTAAGTCTTCCTTTACCCTTCAAATAGGTCTTGAAGAATTGTGACCATGTGAGATAATTCTTTTCATTTAGCCTATAAGTTGCTCTCACATTTTATAGATCTCCGGTCATATGGTTGGTGTTGGCCTCCTCATTTTGACTTGAAGTATCTCCAATCAATTTTGTCTCGGACATGGATAATTCCAGGGACAAAGAAAGTACTTGGAAAGGAAGAGAAAAAAGAAAACAAAAGCAATAAAGACTGCAAGTGAATGAGGTTTTAGGGGAAAAAAATTGGGACAAGTTTAGAAGGAAGAGGGAAAAATATAGCTAAAGGGATCACAACAATGATAGTTGTGATTAGATAGTTTTTTTTTTTTTTTGGGCGATTAGATAGTTAAGGACAGACAAATCCATCAATGAAGGCTATGATTGGAAGATTATTGCATCAATGAAGGATGCACTGCAACACTATCCCAAAAAAAAAAAAATAAAAAAATGAGCCTAATGCTTTGATACCATGAAGAATTTAGAGAAAAGAATTGTGATAATTCTCTATAATTTTGTACCAGGATTACAAAGCTATTTATAGGACTTCTACAAGTACTAATTAGGAAAAAAAAACATATCTGAATAATATAGCTATAATCCCACAAATCAAGGGATACTAATAAATCCTTTCCTAACTAATTATTAACAGCTATTTCCTAATAATTAGGACCCAAAAAATCAGGATTGAATATTCCTAATAATCAGCTCCTAAAAATCAGGATAATTCAACAATCTTTTTGGGCTGTCCTATTTTCTTGGGGATATTGCTGATTGCAATTGCTTTATAAGCACAAAACTCCTATGCTTGTAGCTGACTTATTTTACACGTCTTGTTTCAACAGATATACTTTTGCTTGAGAACTTGTTATGACAATGAAGCAAGAGACGCTGCCTTGTCATCCCGTAATGCACCTCTGTTTGCACCTCTCGTTCTATTTGTTTACTGCCTAAATGTACTGATTGTTGTTCTTCCCTAATGGTTATTTGTTATTGGCAGCTCACAGAATGGATAAATACTGGAGGTGTGGTTTCTGCTGACAAAGCGGCTACTGCTTCAGAAGAATGTGAAAAGTTGTTAAGAATGGGAGATCGGGTGGGTCGAGCTACATATGATAAGAAAATGTTGTTACTATATGCAATGATATCTGGTTCTCGAAGGGGCTTGTCGAAAGGCTACTAAGAGATCTATCAGCACTTTTCACCACCATAGAAGATTTCTTGTGGTTTAAACTGTTAGCCATCAGGGAGTTCCCTTTGGGAGGTTCATTTGCTATCTTTAGTGAGAGTTCAGTCCCCTATAGTTTAGAGGATTTGCAGGTTTACCTAAATAAGTTTGCAACATCATACTATACCAAAAATGGGAAGGACCCTCTTGTATACCCATATATTCTGCTCCTAAGCATCCAGTTCCTGCCCGCTATCCTCTATTTGTCTAAAGAAGAAGGAGATGAAGGGTACAACATTGATGCCACTCACATAGCTATTGTGCTTGTCGACCATGGCATCCTTATGGAAGGTAAAGGGGCAGGATCAAAGTTTGGTGTAATGGATGCTTATGCAGAAGCATCTAGCATGATTCGACAACATGGGTATTCATATTTATATCTTGGAGATCTTTCAGTGGCATTGGAATATTTTGCACAGGCTACTGCTGCTGTAGTGGGTGGTGGACGACTATCTTGGACTAGAAGGGAAAATGCAGATCAACAGACAGAGAAGTTTGATGCTGAAACACCTCCTCACGGAGCTGTTATTGCGAGATGGTGGGATTTACTTTTTGCTTGGTTCAAGAGGTTATGGGGAAGAAGGTGAATTGACAAGGCTTATACTGGACGTGAAAACAAGACAACAATTTATGCTTGAAGCTGCTCAGCAGGGCATGGAAGCTGGGATATATGATAAAGTATGGTCTTTCTGCCCGTTTTCCTCCCTATGTAAAGTTTACTTAATGTTGGACTGTGGTGTTTCCAATCATATCACTAAACTTTGATTTCAATCGCCCAATGTCAGCTAATTGCTAACATGGTGGCCACGTGACCATGTGTATACCACATCGATACTTTGCTTTAAAATTGGCTGGATTTTGGTCAAAGTGCATAAATTGTAAATAAATAAAAGTTCTCGACATGAGATGATGAAACTAAAGTTCAGCGAACTGTTAGCAAAATCCTTTCAAGTTCAGTGATCGCTAATGGAATTTGCCTTTCTCCTATTGCTTTTATGGAGTCACAAGTGAAATAAGTTTTTAACGAATCTTTGAGAGCCAAAGTACTTTGATTGATTGTGTTTGTTCAGAAATTCTCTTTTCGAGGTGATTCATGTTCAGCTGATCATTCTGTGTTTCATTGGCTACCCAATAACAAAAGTAAATGTGTTGTGATATAATTTATTGAGTTTGGAACGAATTTTTATACAAAATATATATATGGAGGGGAGGGAGGGAGATCATTTCGCTTGTGTCAATAAATTAGCGGTAGTTCATTTTCTTATTTACTCTACTTTAGTTCACTCTTTATGTGTTACTTTTCATCGAGATCTAAATTTTCATCTTCAATATTGTTCCATTTATATCATCCTGCATTGCTAAATCCAGAATTTTAATGAATATTTCATCTTGGGATAGTATCGAATCTAGTATTGTCTTAATACCCTTTTTGTCATGCCCCGATCCTCAGGCACGCACACATCCTTCTACTTGGTCGATTTTAGAATGCGATATCTCAGGACTATGTATCGCCGACCCTTTGGTTTATTAAGCACATGAGGAAGCAGATTTAAATCCCCAGACAATAAAACATTGGGATAGCAAAGCAGGCCATATTTTTCATATTGAAATTTATAACCAAACTTTTATACATGGCATTAGATAGAGCACTTGCACAAATGAAGACTCTCAACTCAACGCATTAGTGATTTCTTTCGTTCCTCCTGGGGGATACTAGATAGCACCATTCTAGTCCTGCAAAGGTTCTGATTCACGACACCGTCTTATATTCCACTTCTTCTGGAAGAATAAACACTTGAGGCTTTAATAGTCGATGAAGATTTAGAATCTTTCTTCATACTAATGACGTCTCTAAATCTTTAAAGCAAAAATTTAATGCTGCGACCAGGTAACTCAACTCATGAGGTATCGATTGATGGGACGCTTATGTAACACTTTACTACGTTACATCAACACGCAACCCAATTCTTTAAATGACGCATCTCTATAGATCTCATCTCGTCCACAACCATAAGGAATGATCGACACAAGTGCAGTAGCCAGTTCTTGCTTAACTATCCTTGCACTTGTCTAATCATATGAGTTTCTCTTCTTTCTTAAGAGGTCGAATCCACGATGATGATGATATTGAAAATTCTTCCACGAACCTTTCGTAGTACCCGGTCCAACCCATACGGCTTCTGATTTCTGATACTGCTATCGGTCTTGGTCCATTGATAATTGACTTGGTATTGATCGGGTCCATGGAAATTCTTTCATCATTCTCAGGTGTCTCTCAAGCTCCTTAGCATTTCTCGAATACACTAGAATATCGTTGAAAGATACGATCAGAAATTGAACTCGATATTCCTTGAACACTCGGCTTGTCAGATCCATTACAGCAACTGGAGCGTTCACCAGGCTAAACGATCTCACAATACTCACTAAGGCCATATCAAGTACGAAACATTGTCTTTGGTATAAACTCTTTCTTGGTTCTCAGCTGATGACTTCATAATCTCAAGTCGATCTTTGAAACATCGACACGCTTTGTAACTAGTCACACCATTCATTGATCTTTGGCAATGAACACTTATCCTTGATTGTCACCTAATTGAGTTGACGATGGTTGATGCATGATTGCAATGAACCATCTTCTTTTCTCTCTCCACAAAACTAATGTTCTCCTAGTGATGCACTGATATGTATGAATCCCTCATTCCTCAATCTTCACATCCACATTTTCAGTTCTATCAATTCATACAACAATAACTGGTAAGAATCCTTCGAGAGTGGCTCCATTCTAGTGCTAGCTCGATCGCAATTTATATCTCTTTCTTTGGCAACGGTCTGACAATTCTTATGACCAAATCTAGAAATTCTTAGATCACTGAGATGTCTTCCATTTCCAATTCTCCCATATGTTTGATCTATGACCATCATCAAGTAATCTTGGCAATCTTTGCCTAACAAGTGGGTTGCCTTCAACTGATAAGATCGAAGATTCATTTCGACTCCCAATAAACTTGACACTTTCATGTGCTACTGGACTAAGTTGAATTGCTCCATGACCATGATTCGTTACCACAAGATGCTCCATGAGTCCACTCTACTCATGTAGCGTCAAAGTTACACCTTAACAACTAGTCAAGCATAATTATTGTTAGTGATTCCCCTTTCTTTCGCTTATCTCAATAAATTGAAGTTCCCCAAACTTTACTAAAACTCTGCTACGATATTCTGATAGAATTTTTCCAAAACATTCTTCCTCTGACTAGTGCTGGGTCAGTTCCATTCCCGTTCTCTCACTATACGGGAGCACTAAATTCATCCATGTTTCCTTCCACAATTTCAACACCTATCTGATGAGTCTTCTACCTCCTGTCCAGTGCCAGCATGCATTATTTTGTTAATGGAGACCTATCCCTCAAATTCCACGGTGCGTTCTATGGCGCATTTTTTCTGACCTGTCCTATTGACGGTGACAATAGTAACCGTTGTCGAGATTTCATCTACTTATGCGGACAACCCATAAATCAATGTCCATGCTGGCGACACTTACCACAAATTCTTGTCCTTAGAATACACGAGACTAATCTATACCATCTTCCATGGAACAACATGTTCCATTTGTCTAAATGATGATTGGACTAGTCCATCCTTCCTATTGGATGGAATAGAATACTCTTCCCTCAACATTAGTCTTTACCCTGATCGAATTCCAAGTATACCTACGCTGAATCTTGACTCAGATATCGACCTGTTCCCTGATCATCCTTCTAGGTTGGACCTCGAAAAAGGTGGCAACAACAACAACTTGATCCTGAGCTTGCTGGCTCATACAGATCCCAAGGAACACTAGCATTAGAACGATCCTACCGAACTTAGGATCATTCGACACTGCTACACTAGTACCAACCCGCGGCGACACTATTATGCTTAAGCTGGCCAGAGTCGACACTCGCCACAACCACCTCGGGTACCGACCTTTGTCGATGCTTTACCCCGAGTCACAGAGGACATTGTCCTTTTACTAGAAGTTCTCAGCTCCTACTCACTCATGGTTCAGTCTTTACACTGAAACCCGTCTTCCAAATCCAAATCCACACTGGATTAGAAGGTGAGCGATCCACACACAGCAGACAATTCTAGCATTCAGCTAACACAAACATGCACTAGCATGAATTTAAAGGCCTTTCTTATTACTATCCCAAGACTTATCGCCCCTTATCACTCCAATTTTGAACTTTGCTCTGATACCACAAAAAGGGGATGTCATGCCCCGATCCTTGGGCACGCACACATCCTTCTACTTAGTCGATTTTAGAATGCGATGTCCCAGAACTATGTATCACTGACCCTTTGGTTTATTAAGCACATGCGGAAGCAATTATAAATCCCCAGACAATAAAACAATGGGATATCAAAGCAGGCCATATTTTTCATATTGAAATTCATAACCAAACTTTTATACATGGCATTAGACAGAGCACTTCACAAACTATTCATAACTTCAAAGTCTCACTCTATCTACACATATACAAAAGGGTTCACCAAGAGATGGGATTTCAATCCTCATCCGGTTCATACTCAGGATCATCCTGATCCTCTTCTGACTTCATTATTCTTCACTGAGCTCCCATCCTTCAAGCTCTTCATCATTTTCCAGCTCATCGTCCTCTTCTGGTTTCTCCTCCACAGGCTCATCTACAGGCCTGAAATGTTTTCCCACAACCGAGATGAGACTATATCTCAGCAAGTTCTACCCCACTAAGACTCAATTAGGGAACTAATACACCATATGGTTGCCTAAGCACAGCATGAGTCAGAGGACTTACCTTGGCCTCAGATCCCGCCTGCATATTAGCACAGATCAAATAGACACCCAAGCAATCATATTACAGATCGAAGCATCGATCAAATTGACCTAGTCGATTACAAGCCAACAAGACCACTCACGGTCATTTCCATTCAATCAATCAATTCACAACATCAAATCAAAGCAATAATCAATCGACCTAGTCGATTACATGTCATTCTCGACCATTTCCCAGGTCATTCTAGTAATTGCTCTATTGTCTCAACTGATAAAACCAATCACTGAGCCACGTGCATTCTCTGAGGCGATATTTCTTATTATCGAGCCACGTGCATTCTCCGAGGTGATATATACATCTAGTCACCGAGCCACATGCATTCTCCAAGGCGACATACTTCATCACTGAGCCATGTCCATTCTCCGAGGTGATATATATATATCTAGTCACCGAGCCATATGCATTCTCCAAGGCGACATATTGCGTCACCGAGCCATGTACATTCTCCGAGGTGACATATCTAATCATCAAGCCTCGTGCATTCTCTAAAGCGACGTACTAATCATTGAGCCACGTGCATTCTCCGAAGCGATATACCAAATCACCGAGCCACGTGCATTCTTCGAGATGATGTACTATTCACCTAGCATTTCATGATGATTCATCCCATTTCTAAAGTTATTAACCACAACATTAATTCGTACTCAATTTACCCAAATAATCAATTTAGGAACATATTCTAGAAATCCACAATTAAATCAATTTGGTACAATTCAAAGCTCAAATAAATAAACGGACTACACCACGACAATTAGCACGAGATTTTGGTCGTTGGCCATGTCAATCTTAAATTCTGAAAAATGAATAAATAATTAATTAATTTCAAAAATTAAATAATTAATATTAAAAATTCAATTTAGTTCAAAATAAAGCCTGATTAAATAAACGGACTTCACCACGGTCATCAGATAATATTCCGGTCACTGATCATCCAGTTGAATTTTCAGAAAATAAATAATTAATTAATTTAATTCCGAAAAATAATATTTAAATACCAAAAACTCCACTTAGGCCCGAATTGTCAAATTGAAGCCCGATTAGGTCGGGAAAAATCCCGGCTACCCTCAATAAATAGTAGACCACGTCTCTTGCTAAATACACACTCAATTTGTCTAATTCGCATAACAATTGACTAATAAACACTAATCCATACTAATATAACCACCTAAACCTAATTAATTAAAACTAAACAACCCTTAAGTGTAATTAGTCCACTAAACAATGATTAGTGAGATTACTTACCGGAATTACGCGCAAAACGTATCAATCCGACAGGGATGGCGCGAGGAACGATAAACTCCAAAGCACGGCTCGGGTTCGGGGCCCGGAAATGGCCCAAAGCGGGCCTTGAACAATGCTGGAAACCCATTTTTCCAGCCACTGTTCTTGGCTGGACGAAGCTCGTCCGGTGGCTGAGCTGGTTGGGCGAGGCCGGCAGAGGGCAAGAGGGGCTTCGGCAGGTCCGAACGGCGGCCAGAGGGGGTTGAGTCGAGCTGGGCAAAGCCAACAGCTCAGCTGGATGGGGCGGATGGCGCACGAGCGGGTGAGCTGAAGACGAACGGCGGTGGGCGGGGTTGTGCGGGTGGAGCGGACGGCGGTCTGGCGTGGCTTTGACCACGACAAAGCAACTCCGGTCTTCAAGCGAGCTGCTCCTTTTTTGCTGTCTTCGCACAAACCAAAAAGGAGAAGAAGAAGTCGGTCCGGGGGAGTGGGGGAGAAGAGAGAGGAGACGGCAAGGCGAGCGGTGGGGCGCGGGTGGCGTGCGGGTGGTGGAGCGTGAGCATGAGCGGCTCTTGTCTTCGTGCGCTTGCAACTTCGCTGGCTTCTGTTTTCGTTCGAACAAGAGGGGGAGAGAGGAAAGAGTGAGAAGAGAGAGAAGAAGAGATAAGAGTGAAGAAGTTTGAATGGTCAAAGAAGAAAAGCAAAAGTGGAAGCCAGCCAAGCATTCGGTGGAAGGGGGAGGGGCTGCGCACGAGGGAAAAGAAAAAGAGAGGGAGAGAGAAAAAGAAAAAGAAAGAAAGAAAGAGGGAGAGAGAACGGGGAAAATGTGTTTGGCTAAAAATGGAAAAGAAATGGGAAGATCATAGAAATAAAAGAATTTCCTCAAATAGGAAATACTAATTCCAATTTCTTTTAAATAAGTTCATAGATTCTCAAAAGAATTTCAACTTAGAATTCTTGGTCCTCACTCGCATTTTGCATCCAAATTCCCTCTTAAATTTCTCTCAAATAACTCTCCCAAAAATCAATTGATATTTCCTTTATCAAATTGATTATTTTCTTTATCCAAGAATCCCTCATGCTCCCAATTTCACCATTAGAATAATTCCCGGCTTCAATTGAACGAAATTGGCCACACGACAACTTTTTCCCAAAAAGTGTGGGTGTCAGAAAATCTTTTGAGACTGAGTCGACACTCCTAGAATTTATTGTGACATGACAGAAATTTCAATTTCTGAAATTGGACTTGAATTCATAGTTAATTTCACTTGGCGCGTTTTTAGCGTGACCTAGGCTACCAGGTAACTTTCAGGCATTTTTAGTGCAATTGACTCGTGGTCGATTTTCTTCGAGCCACTATGAACCCATTCGACTCATTGGTGACTCTCGATTGTCGTCAAAATCCCGATGATCCAAATACGGACACAGGGTCCCAAAACAATAGGAAAATCATTTTAGTGCCGGTCGACGAAAATTTTCTAATTTAGTGGTTTCACCCACGATTAGCCACACACCTCGCCGAGCCAGTCTATCTCTGATTTCGAATTGATTTTATATTGTGCCTTATTGACCTCTAAATATAAGCACGGTCGAGAAGCCGATTCCTAGTCAAGAAGCCGATTCCTAGTCGAATTCTCAAGTCTATTTGCCTTAAAATTTTAATGGCTTCCCCAAGTAGTTTAGTTATCTCGAGAGTGATCAGCTCTGAAAACAGCCCTATAGGCGCGTCAATGAAATGCCCGATTTATTTAGTGAAAAACGAAGTTGAAATTCTGGGATGTCACACTTTTCCTTTGCTTATTCTTTCCTTATGATTTCCTTTAATTAAATCATTCGATAGAGATTCTGAAGAGAATGGGGACACTATTAATACATGCCTTTCAGACTCAACATGTGCTCTTTGATGCGGACGGTTGGATGGTGAAAGCTAGAAAGTTGGCTTGATTCATTTTGGACGGGAGATTTTGGAGACCTACAAATATAGTCTTGAAATAAGGTAATCTCTTGGTAGCTGCTGTTTGTCTTCTAAGTGGCAGTTTCCTTTTGGCTTGATCTTTTGGTTATTAGGTTCTATGGCTATGCTTATCAAACGAGTTTGATTATTTTCTGGAAGAAATTCAGTCTACAAGAATTTTACTTTGCTAGCTAGACATTGTTTTTGACATTGGCTTTTTATTTCATGTTCTGCTAGATGTGATCTTCATCAAGTTTGGAATACTTTTGTTTATGTGCTGATGTGGGATTATTCGAGATAATCTTAATCCAAGCATGTTGTTTAGTAAAATGTGTAATTATTTATTCCTTTGAACAGGGGTAAATCAAACTCATTTTAGCATCCTTGGATAAGTGAATTGAACGACTCAGAAAGCATAGATAATACATGGTCGTACCATACATAGTAGGAAGGAACTCCCATAATTCTTGTATGGGAGGAACACATACCTATTCTGTAGCTCTGGTTTTTCCACTTTGATTTGTTTAATCAATTTTGTGAATAGAGTTCTCAATTTCTACAAGCATATGATGATTGATTTTTACTTGGGGAAGTTTGTAGCTTGGGTAGCATATGGCAGGATCAGGATGCTCATTAGGGGCAATGTTCATGTAAATTTTAATGCAATTTGTTTGAAAGTGTATTTGTTTTGATATGAAAACTTGCTCATGTATCTATGCACCTACTGCATGGTGCTCAAGGCCATTCTTAGTCTTTTTATTTGAAGATCTTTATTATTAACTAATCGAGTCCTCATGTTGTCATCAAAACATTTGTTTTACCATGGCATTACTAGACAACAAGTTTCTAATACATCAATCTAGTGTCCATCTCTACATCTTATTCCTTGGTGACAAAATTAAACGAGAATTCCAAGATTTCAGATCTGGCAAAAGACATTTCTCAATTTTGAAATGAAGAAATTCTGATAAAATGAAGTTAACTTTTAAGTCCCTTCAAAGAAGTTAAGACATTTTGTTTGATTTTCCTTATGGCACTTAAAAATTGAATGTCAGAACTTATAATTCATTCATAATTCGAGGTGTTAAGTCTGCTGTTTAACTCAACTAAAGCCGAATCCCACCTGTCGCCAAATCTACATGGAAGATACCATACAATAGGTGGAGATCAAGTGCATATGGCCCCGAAAAAAGGGGGAAATTGGTGATGGTCAAGTATGAGAATAAAGAATAAATGAAAAATCGAGGTATGTAACCAGCCGGCGGCCGATCCATACAATAGCTTTGAGTAATGATTCAGCTAGTGGTCGATCCATAAAATCAAAATTTAGTGTATCGCTGATTCCAAGGCTTTTTAGTGTCAAGACAACATTAGCAAGGTTGGTCCGTTGAACCTCTAGTACAGTGTTATCTTCTAGATCAATTTGATAATTGCGTAACGTGTACAGCGGAAAACACATTCCTGGACCAGTTCTTCCGGCACGGCCAGCTCGCTGCATTGCTGAAGCTTTGGAGATTGGAGTCACTAGCAGTGATTCCATTCCCGTCCTTGGGTTGTATGATTTCATCTTGCAAAAACCCGGATCAATCACATAGCTTATTCCGTCAATTGTTAATGAAATCTCTGCAACATTTTTCGTAAGGACCACCTTACGAGCACCTTCTGGCGTGGGTTCAAATATTTTGCCTGAGGATCTGTAGGCAAATCAGCATATATTGGGCATAATGAGTTCGGCAATTTTGGAGCCAAAACCCCTTACCTATGCTTCAAAAGCTCTTCCGCTGCTTCAATTTCCTCTAGACCGGTAAGAAAAATTCCTCTAGACTGGTAAGAAAAATCAAAATATCGCCACATGGTTGCTGCACATGTATTTGAAGAGCAGTAACAATAGCTGCATCCAAGTAATCTGCTTCAAGTGCACTGGTGTGAAGAATTTCAACTGGATACCGCCTTCCTTGCTCAACCTATTCAGTATTCATGAAACTCCAAACGTTTCAGACTCGGCGATGAAGAGGGCACGAACGATGAAGCAGCACAAGAACTCTCAACAGCTCAATCCCAACTGATTGGAAAGGTTATCAACTTTATCCTTGGTGTACTAATCTAATGTACAGAGGACAAGTAGATCACATTCAACGTAAAATATATCAATTTCCCAAACTAATCTTAATCCGCTTGAATGTTATTTTCTCTTAAAATTCTTTCTTCTCCACTGCGAAAATCATGTTGTCTGGGAAAGAGTCAGCATTTCTTCAATTAGAAACTTATGAACAATAAATTTTCTCTTCTCTGAAAGCGACCACCACGTAGCACCAACCCAGTAACCTGTCAAGAATCAACGTCTTAATCCTGTTTATATCCGGCTGTTGGCGATACCCACGTGGACGTTTTCCATCACTTTTGAAATATGAGGATTTGAAAGTGAACTCGAATCCATGGACAAAATTGAACCACTGTCGTGCACCTTCTCGAATGGAGAAAATTTTACCCTTCAATTGCCGACCAATGATAATAATTAAACTTATTACATCCAATTGTTGTCAAGTTTGTTGATTTTTTTTTTTTTTTTTTGGGGTCGTAAAAAGAACATTTATTCAAAATAAAGGATATGTACAACCAGCTGCTAAAGCGCCTGAACAAAGTAGATCTAACAAAATAGGAGGTGAAATGGCCCAACTTGAGGTAGGATACCATTTCTACGAGCCTTAGCGGCCCAATCCGCTACAGAGTTGGCCTCGTGTTTGCAATGTCTAACCCTAAGGTGAGAGAATCTGGAGAGGAGATCGGCAGCTTCTGCAGAGATTGCTCGGACCTCCCACGGCGTCGGGGTGGAAGCACGAATGGAACCAACCAACACCAGGCTGTCAGATTCGATTATCAACCGATCGTGAGCTCTGCCTTTCTCCAACAGGTTGTGTAGGGTTATTGTGAAAGCCATAAACTCCGATTGCAGCGCCGATGAGGCGGCGAATCCTCTGGTAAAACCTTCGATCATTCTCCCAATCTGATCCCAGCAAATACTTGCCATTGTCCCTTGATTGCTTCGAGACTGAAAAGCTCCATCTATATTCACCTTAAAGGCACTTGGATCTGGTGGTCTCCATATGTCTCTGGGGTTGAGTTCCTGTCGCCCTGTTCCTGCTAAACTACGATTGGAAGATAGAATGGTTCGAGCATTGGCAAAGGCTACGTCCACCACTTGAAGCGCATCCAGATGCTGTCGACGAAATATAAAGTTGTTCCGCGCTTTTCATATCTGCCATAAGACAGAGGCTAGTGTGGCATCCGGGTTTTCGTTAGACCTCGAATATGTAATAGATCGTCGCGGATCCACGAAAGTGTCGTCGGACCGTATCGTTGGTACAATTTACGGACGCTATTTCATCATCGTCATCATTGGATCCAAATGTCACGTTACGCGATGATCTTAGGATATAACTTTGTAATCGTGCCTTGATCGCGTCGGGACAATTCGACAATTGCATAACCTATCGTTTCGTCGAAATTTTCTTTGTGTAATGCCACGATTGAGACCCTCTTCCACCCGCAAGTATACCCTCCTAACCAAAACTCCCGTGCACATTGCCTTGACGACCATGCACGGCCATGCATTTACGTAAGAATTTCTCCACGTCCATTGACCTACCATGCACGGCCATGCGGCCATGTTTTCCTCCCTCGTCGAAGCCGGTCAACTATGGAATAAGATGTTGACCAAAAGCCCACGTTTTCTTCTTTCGGTGGCAAGCAGAGGGACTTCTTGGAGGGAAGTGCTGCCACGCCTCTTTTTCTATTCGGTGGCCAACGGAGGAAGACTTCTACATGCAATAGACACACCCATGCATGCAGCAAGATGAATGGCAGTTGAAATCTTCAAGGACGGCCACGATTCTTCGAGCTGTCCTTGCTCGTCGCTGCCACCAAGGAGAGCGGTTGTTGACTTGATTTGTCAACTAATGAGATGCCACGCTCTTGCATGACTCACGCAAGGTGGCGCGCACCCAAGGAAGAAACTTCGGCTAATGGACACGCACAATCCAGCTGCTGCTCGCCCAAATAGCCACCGGTGCCTTCAGCTGTTGACTAGGAAAGTCAACAAGTAAACCATCGAAGATGAACCGAATAGCAAGCAGAGGGAGAGACTAACCGAGCGAAACAGTGAGTGAGAGAGAGAGAAATCGAGCGAACGAAACTGCGAGCAGAGCGAGTGATCCGCGAGAGAGGGCAGCGAAGGAAGAGGGAAAGGACCACCCCTGATGCAAGCCTAGAGGAGGCTTTCTCAAACAATAGGATTGGGAGAGTGACTCGCACACGGAAACAGGATAAACAGGAATTTCAGCACTGCGCGAGCTCAGGAGAACAGTCGTATCTTTGTCGATACAGATCGGATCAACCTGATTCTAAAGCCAAATGAACAAAGACTTCCGGATCTACAATTTCTATCTTTTGGGTTTTCTGAAATAAAAACTGTAGGATAGTCGAAATTAGGTTGGAAGTAACGAACAGAACAGGAAAAGACAGAGACTCCGTTGGTTGCTCTTCTAGGCCTCCAAGGAAGTTGAGGGGGCACCGATTCTTCTAGATCGATGACTACAACTCTTCAAGGATGCAGATTTCAAAAGCTCCGACTCTTCAAGGATGGAGTGAAAACTCTTCTAGGTTTTCAAAGGGATGAACTCTACAAGGTTCACGATACTTGCTTCAAAGCAAAAGTTTTCATTCATTAAAAGTCGTCTGTCTTCTACAAGGGATTGGATGACTTATATCATCAAAGAAATAAAAACAGAGCATAGAAACTTGAAAGCATTAAAGAGCCTAGAAACTAGAAAAATAATAAAGAGCTTAGGAACTAGAAATTAGTAAAAGCATAACGTCTTCATGGCTCACAAGGTGTCTTCTTTCAAACTTCTAGAATGGACTCAAGATATCATTATAGCTTCTCGGTTTTGTCGAGCTCGAATGGGGCCAATCTTCTTGGTCGAGAGAGCCGGTCTTCAATGTGGGCTGCATCAACCCCTCCACCATGTGCTTGGACGCTGCCGCTGTCCCCGTTGCACTGTAGCCACCGTTCCACTTGAGCTGCAGCTGCCGCACCACCGAACCGAACTCCCTAGCTATTGAACCGTAGGACTTGAGACAAGTAAAAGTTTACAAACCTATATAATGCAATGCTGTTGTGGTCTGATGTAGTGCAATAGACTTGGAAATGTTTGGGTTTTGGATGGTGGATGCTGAATTTTGGGTGATTAGAGTAGAAATGGATTGAGGAATTGAGGAAATGCTTTGGTTTTCTATGGATGCTTTTAAATTCCTTTGAACTACATTATGAAATGTAGATTTGGATGGACTTTTGGAAGTAAAATTAGCCAAGATATAGGCATCGGATTCCATTGAATCCATGTGGTCTGGAATTACTCATATGTAGCCTAGTAATTTTGTCGATTTTCTATAGAAATTTCTAGTATGATTTTGGTCTTGATTTCTTCATGAAAGCTGTAAGGAATTGTTTAAAATATAACATATATTTTGGTCAGATTTTTCGAAATTCATATAGTGGCATAAATTTATTTTAATGTGTGGTACTTTGCCGTTGGAGTGTAAATTCTGGAATAAATTTGGGGCTGAGTCATGCGATCTGTTGCAATTCATACATAACTATTTTGGCTTAGTGTTTTCATGAAAATTTTTCCTTTAGGCCTTATTTATAACATATCAAAATTTTAGAATTTTCTGAGCTCATTTAGGGGTTATTCCGAATTTTTTTTTCTAAAACTGTGCATTCTGATGTTTGAGCTGTTTTATTTCGAGTTTGCTCGATTTTCCTCAAGGGTGAATGCATCTTGATTTATCATTTGATACGATGGTGTTGGTATTCACATATTATCCAAGATTGAGATTTGATGAAAACTCATGGGACATCCGATGTCATTGCATTGAAAGTGTTTTTATTGAAATAATATGAGATGATAATGCTGCTGTTGGACCCTCGGTTCAACAATGCCCCTGGAGTGTCGGGATGCCCGGTGGTATGTCGGTACGTAATTCTGGAGGGTTAGGGTAACCATTTTCAAGGCACGCCCCGGAGGTTTCCTCGGGAGTGTCGGGATGCCGGTGGTATATCGATACATAATTTGGGGGATGCGGGGTGGCATGTCGGTACGTAATTCTAGAAGGCAGGGGTAACCATTTTCATGGCGAGCCCCGAGATTCCTCATGATGCCAGGTGGGATGCAAGATGCCTAGAGGTGTGACATAACATGCTCTAGATGCCCGGTGGCCTAGTGGTGTAATGCCGGAGGACTTCGTGACGCTAGGATTGGGTGTGAATGCCCGGAAGGATGCAAACATTGGTCCTCTTGGGGATGAAACCTTTTGAATATTAAAACCGATGGCTCTACTAAGTGTGTATGTGGTCTGGTTATAGGATTAAATTATGTGACATGGAATGGGACGTGTCATAACAATTTGGTTCTACGATAAGGACTTGTGTGACTGGGAATGATGCATCTTGGTTTTTGAAATTGCACGGGTCATTGCATTAAAAAGTTTTATGGATTTGATGCATACTCATTCCTTTAGATATATGTTTTGTATATCTTGCATGGAATTTGATTATGATGGTTACGCACGATATAGTATAGTTAATCTTTTATTGCTGAGTGGTTGTACTCACCCCTTTTGGGGACTAACATTGCAGACTAGACAAGATACCTTTGTTGCCACCGCCACTAGCAGATGGACCGAGTGGTTGGATATGACTACGAGGAGGAGGACAACAGAGGAAGGAACTTTGGGACGCCGACACCGATTGATGGACTTTAAGTATACGACTATTAGAAAAGATGTCGGTCTTCTTTTGAAGGATAGCCGAGCATAGAAAACTAAGGCATTTTAGTGTACCGACTAAAGATGTCCATCTAGTTTTATGTAAATAAAAGTGTTCGGCTTATTACCTATAAATGGGTTTAGCTAGTGTACATTGTTTTAAATATAGGAAGGGAAGTTGATGGATGCACTTCCGTTATATAAACTGCGTAGGGACCGACTTAAAATATATAAACCCCCATGATTCATGGACTTAGTAAATTTCTATGGTATCAAAGTAGTAGACCTTCAGGTTAAGAGAAAGCAAAGGCGAGCGTGATCTGTGGCGACCCCAATGGATCGAGGGTCATTCAGGGGGTGCCACAGCTAGCGTTTCTAGATTAGGTGAGGATTGATTCCACTCAAATTTTTCTGCAATCCATGCATCAATTCATTGAACTTTCTATGGCTCTATTTGAATGTTGATCTTCGGATGCAACCATATAGTAGTAGTCCATGGACACAGCAGAAAAATATGTTCTATAGTTTTTGGTGTTTGAGTAGGATAGAGATTGCATACCGGTTCTGAGCATATACGTCTATGATAAAGGTTGGCTTTAGTGGGTAGGATGTTGTGGCATAGATTCCAAAGAAAGATTCGGATTTTGAGTGTTATCTTCAACTTCCAAATTTGTTTCCATAGCACCTCTGGGGTTTGGTAATAAGATGATGCTTTATGTTGATTTTTGCTGATTGCTGCATTTTTCATTGCTTGATAACCACTTTTGACTATATAATTTCCATGAGTGGTTTCTGTCCAAATAAATTTATCTTCTATATAAGAGGGTCTTATCAAAATGGTAAGGATTTCTTAGACAGTATGGAAATCGTAGTACCTGTGAAGTAGGGGGTATTCCAAGTATTAGTTTGCATATCTAGAAGTTCAGTGACCTTTATAAGTTCGTCGTGATTCGCCGGGCCGCCCAATATGCCTTTGGGTAGCCATCAATCTTCCCTGATTCTGATGTTCCGCCCATCACCTACCGACCATTGGAGATTTGGAAGAATTGAATCCCATCCTAATAGTAGGCCTTGCCAACCCCAAGACGGTCGGATTCCTCTCTCAGCATTTATAAAATCGTGAGAATGAAAATAAATACCTTTGAATAGCATGCTCCATAGTGATGTATGGTGCTGGATTAGACGCCAAGCCTGTTTTCCGAGCATTGCCTTGTTGAAAGCCATGAGATCTTGAAAGCCGAGACCTCCCTTATTCTTGCTAGTCTTAAGCTTCTTACAATCATTCTACCACTAGAAACGGCGATCTTCTTTTCAATGGATATACAAATAGATGCCGGAATTTTAAATATGGACATGGCATATTGTGGGATTGCCTGAACAACATATTTAATTAGGATTTCTTTCCACCATTGGATAGTAAATTTTCTTTCCATCCTTCCAATTTTGTGTTCACTCTCCCCATTATCCAAGCAAACATCTCTTTCCTTGATCATCCCCAATCTGAGGGGATCCCCAAATATTTTCCAGTCCTAGCTAGCACTGGGACTCTCAACTCATTTGCCAAATTTTCCTATAAGCTAAGAGGGCAAGCCTTGCCAAAAAATATTCTAGATTTATTCCTATTGACAGCCTGTCCTGTTGCTAACAATATTGATTCAAAAGATATATCCCAGATATCTATCTCCCAACACTTATAGATAACATTAGGGAACAAAATCAAGAATTTCCTAATTTGATCTCCAAATTCCATTGCTTTATTTATTTATTTATTTATTTGAATTCCTGATATTTGTCATTCTTTTCCTTATCTTCTTCATATTTCATTATTCTGCATAAATAAGGAAAATTCGAATAATTAGAAGGAAATCCAAATATTTTCCATATATATTGCATTAATTGTTGCCTAAAATTGGTAAAATAACTCTATTTTTATAGAGTTATCAAATTTTGTGCTCTCAATTTGACTATAAAAACCCGCCCATTGTGCTCCCAAATTGAGTGCAAGAAATCAAACTCCTAACCAAAGTGTCTCAAGAATCACATGGCGCTTCTTCAATCTCCATCGATTTGCTTCCCTCTCGCCCTTCTCCTTTCTCTCCTCATAAACTCGTCTCACTGCTTCAAACCCAAATCGCTTAACATCTCGAAGGTTCAGTCCAACGGTGATTGGTCGCCAGCAGGTGCGACGTGGTACGGGAGTCCCAATGGCGCTGGAAGCGATGGTAATGGAATGACATTATATTTTTATATGGTCAATTCACTTGGAGTAAAGATCTTTTTACGCAATCACCGTTGGTCTCATGACACGCCTTTCAGTAATTTTGACTTATCAAGTCTTTTGGGTATAAATCGGTTCGGACATATGAGTAGCTTAGGTCAATCACCTAATCGTGATTGATTTTGGCTTTGTACCAAACACATATAGACTTAGAGGTCAAACTGGAATCAAGTACAACGCTAGACAATACTACTCTAGTAATTACACATTTCACCTGATCTGCAAATATACATATATATTTATACATACATATATAATATTTTATATATAATATGCTTTGTATGATATTTTGTACGTAGGTGGTGCATGTGGGTATGGGAATGGGGTCGCCCAAGCTCCATTCTCTTCAATGGTGTCCGCAGGAGGGCCTTCTCTTTTCAAATCAGGCAAAGGATGTGGAGCTTGTTACCAGGTTTCTCTCTTGCTAGAAAAGTGTTTCTCGAATTATTTTTATATTCGCCATCATCGGAGAAAATTTGCCACGGACAAAGTTAATATATGTTCAAGAGATATGCTTTTCCTAAATTAACAATCGTGGAATAGAATTCATGAAAACATCTAATGCGGCAAGCTTTCTAGACTCCCATTAAAAGCAGCTTGACTTCTTCGTATTTGAACAGATTATTTGACTCGGTACATATTGTCCTATTCAAACAGATTATTTAGTAGTAGTTAGGAAGTGCAGTCTTTTGAGCTCTTGTTGATTAAATTTCAGGTGAAATGCACCGAAAACGCGGCTTGTTCTGGGAACCCAGTGACGGTCGTTATAACTGATGAATGCCCTGGTGGCCCTTGTGTTGCTGAATCTGCTCACTTCGATTTGAGCGGCACGGCTTTTGGAGCCATGGCGAGCCCCGGCAAGGCCGATGAACTTCGCAACGCTGGGGTGCTGCAAATTCAATACAAAAAGTCCGTACGGTTGATCCTTTCTCTATGGATTCTTTCGAGTGAATTCCAATTTTAACAGACGCGCAGAGGGAAAAAAGGAAGATAAAACGCATCGAAAAGTGCTTTAAATTAACGAGAAACTTTGCTTTCACCAGACTTATACTAGTCAGCAAATAGTCTAACTTGCTTATTAAAAGTCTATTTATGTGCACATATTTACAATGCCAAGCAGAGTAGAGTGCAATTTCCCCGGCGCAAAGGTGGCATTCCACGTTGACTCCGGCTCGAACCCCAACTATTTCGCTGTACTAATTGAGTACCAGAATGGGGATGGCGAGCTCGGCGCCGTCAACCTGAAGCAGGCTCTAGACTCTGACTCTTGGCTTCCGATGCAACAGTCGTGGGGCGCGGTTTGGAAGCTGGAAGGCGCGGGCCAGCTGCGCGCTCCATTCTCGATCAAGCTCACCTCTCTTGACTCCGGCAAGACCCTGGTTGCCAACAACGTGATCCCCGCTGGGTGGCAGCCCGGACAGACGTACCGGTCCGTCGTCAACTTTGCTGTCTGAGGGTTGTGTGTGGTTTGCTTGGGAGACGAAGAAATGGAGATTGATCGTCCGTGAATTTGGTTGTGTGTTTTATGTGATTGGTAAAAATAAAATATAGGATGGTGTTGGTAAAAGAAAGTATTTTGCCTTTTCCACTCTGTGTAATCTAGTCAGCTATGAGCTACCTCTTGGAAAAGAGAGTAGTAGGGAGTAGGGGTGTGCATAGTTCGAGCGGGCAGTTCCTGACCTAGAACTGAAAACCGCCCACTAAGAACCGGTTCCGAAAAATTGGAATCGGAAACCGCCCACTAGTTGCATGGATCCACCCAGGATCCGGACCACCATTCCAGTCCAATGCTGGGTGGATCCATAGAACCGGTTCAACCTCCACGCTTTCCCCTTTTCACCTCCCTACATCTGCTTATTTTGGCTCTCCCGACCATTGTAGCTTTATTCTCCTCAAGTACTAGCGTCGCCACAGTGTCCACGGCAGTGGCAATCGCGACCCTCACTCCGCTTCCATCTCGGCCACCACCACCATCTTAGCCACCACCTCTGCCGTCTCCCACTCCTCCCTTGAGACCAACAATGAGAAGGACAACGGGGACGATAAGCCATTCTTAGACCTAGAGTTTGCCTGTCCCCGAAGATGAGGATGATGGGGAGAAGCTTGAGGAAGGGGAGGAGGAAGAGGGGAGGTAGAAGTCGGACAAGCCAAACAATAAAGAGGACGATAGTGACAGTGAATGGAGGTGGCGACAAAATGGAGAGAGAGTTCAAGTTCGAGGGAGAAAAAGAGAATCAACTCACTATTTCTCCGAGTTCGGACTAGAACTCAAAGGGAGATGAGTAGATCTTGAGGTGAATCGGAGAGGAAGGGGGAGCTCGGGAAGATTTTAAACTGAGAGAGACGAGATGGAGTAAGAAAGTAGTAAATTGAGACAAGAGGGTGATTGGAGCTGTAAATTTTAGATTTGCTAATTTCGATTTTTTTTAATATTAAAAATTAATATATTGTAATAATATAACTGGTCTAGTCCGGATGGGTGAGTGGGCGGATCCACCAATGGAATCGGGAATTAGACCGGTATCCACCGGTTCCCTTAAGAACCACCGGTTTTGAGCGGTCTAGGCTGGTCCCAGTTCTTTTGCACACCCCTAGTAGGGAGAAAAGAATGATATTGTCCTTTCTAAATTAAGAATGATTTTAGTATTTTTGTTCTTTCTCTTTGTGCTAATCTATTGTATTTGAAGCTTGAAAGCTTTTATGTTGTACCACTTCTAAGGTGGATGGTCATAAATTGTGTCAATCTATATGCGAATGGGTAGTTCTTCATTATGAAAAAATGAAACTTCTGAATGAGAATTATAATTCCAAAGAAAACATTTTCAATACATATTCATAAATAAAATTAACGAACCCGACCTTTCGACATATTTCTATCACTCCCAACCATCACTACTTTGATTCATTTCTAGGAAATCAACCTCTCGTGCGTCGAGTTTGTACTTAATACTAGCTCCAATAGTATACGTGAAAAAGGAACATCATCATTGAATTTTCAGTTCAATACCGATCAAACTATTGACTAAAATTTAAGTTCAATCTCCATCAAAGTACTCTTGGACTACGTAGGATGGTCAATGTTTACGTCAATAATTTCTAGCTAAAATTGACTCGAACGACTACATTAACAAATCGTCAAAAGGTTTAAGTGGCAAAATTTCGAGATTTTGAACTGAAGTGACATTCATGTAATAGATTTAGATTCTTTTTTCTTTTGTTAATCAAGTCATATGAACGTCATTGATATGGACAAAGAAGAGCTGGGTATTGATGCAAATCAGTTTCTTGCCACCATTAAAAAGGTAAGTGACTTAAGATGCGCATGATAACCATTATATTTTTCTATTTCTCTATTTTCTGTTCCTTGGAATAGATTTGGAATAGAAATTTGTTTGGTGACACAATTTCATTTTTTTAAAATTATTTCTAGAACAACTTTCTACTTCAAAAAATAGATTTGGACCATAAATTAGAAGTTAAAGTATTTACCTTTTTTTATTTCTAGAACAAAAGTGAGTAATGAAAACTCTTCTTGTTGTTTACTCTCATCACTGCCCTCCACCCACCCATCGCCCGTGGGATGTCGGATGGCTGCCGTTGACCACCATATCAAATGCTTGCCACCAGTCGCTCACTGCCGGTTGTCGGACGCTCGTCGCTGGCCCTTGGACTCTGGCCATCTACTATCGATTGCCGATCGTTCACCACCGGTTGCTCGCCGATTGTTGGCTGTTGCCTGCGTGCCTCCTACAGCCGATTGCCGATCACCGATGACCCCCTTGCGGTTGTTGGCCATCACAAGCCAAATGCCTCCCACCACTATCGAGGAGAGGAGGAGAAATTTTGTGTCATTATTAAACGAATTTCTATTTCAAGAGCAGAAATTTTATAAGGTTATCAAATGCATATTTCTGCTCAAAAACTTATTTAGAAAATAAAAATAGGAAAATTAATTTCTAGTCATAAATTGATTTCTAGAATGGAATGGTTATCATACATGCCCTTACTGTCCCTTATAAGCGAATTTTGTTCTTTGATAGTTGACCTCGGTGTAGACGCGAAGTGCATCATCAGTATCCTCAGAAGTCGTTCAAGAATTCCGGGCCAAAGATGAAGAAAGTCAGCGAGTTCATGAAGGATGTTATGCTGCATTTGCGGTTCTTCATCCAAAGCCTACGTAAGGCATTTGGAGGCTTTTGCCTTCTTTTTGTTTTTTGTTATTTTTTAATCATGTATTGCAATCCCTTCTGGCTTCTGCTGCTCTTCAATTTCTTATACCTTCACTATCCTGCAGCGTTAATACAATGTTGTTAAACCCAAACTTTATACTTACGCTCGCTTGCCTTCAATTTTGAAGTTACCCAATCGAGCGATCGAATCGTTCTAGACATCAACTCAAAACCCCAGATCTAGTTTGCGTTCCTTTCTCGAACGTCCGTCAGCTTTTTAACACACAAGGACTGTGGCGGTGCCGAAATTTCTTATCTGTTGAAGTCAAGCGACAATGAATGTGGTACGTTTCACAATTCTCCGACTCCTGTAATTTTAACATAAATAACATGTTACTGCCGCGTGGTATGATTGTCATATAAATTACCCTCTCTGGTCTTTAGTTGCGAAGCACTTTTGGTACTTGGGGCCCAAAGGCTTAGGCTATATTTGACTATTTCTCGTTTCCCTTAAGATGGATTAATAGGTTTGATATGAGACCATGTATTTGAGCTCATTTGGATCCAAATGGGGCTTGGAGGGGTGTGCAATCGGACCGGATATACCCGGAAACCGGACCGCCCCACCCCAAAAATAGGGTTGGGAACTGGTTCCCAAAATTCAGAACTGGTTTGAACTAGTTCGGGAATTGATTATGAGCAAATACCCACCCAGGAACCGGATCGACCGGACTGATTTGGGAACCGGTTTTGTAAACCCAAAAGACCAAAACCCTATCTTTTTTCCCCTAATTTCTAATCTTAGAATTGCAATTTTCCTCTCACACGGTACTCCCCCTTCATCGTTTCTCTTCTTCGCTTGCTTCCCTCCTTCGCTGGCTCATTGTCGCACCATTCATCGCATAGGATTTTTTATTTGCCTTATGATGTTTGTTTATGATGATTAACCTTGTGAATCCTTAGTTTTGTTTAGTAAAAATGTTCATGTACTTATTGATTATATGTTCTTAATGTTTCAATATAAATGAGGAGGATTTCGTTATTTTCTCACATATTAATGTAAAATTCAAAACCGTATAGGATATTGGGCGGTTGCAAAATAGGCTCCAGTGGAAACGGGGTTGACATTGGAACCGGACTGGAAAAATAAGGTGATTCCAAAATAGGGTCCAGTACAAATAGGATCAGGTACAAGATTCAGGTTTGCAAACTACTCACCCTAGACCCGATCACCCTAGGGGCTCGTAGTATCCTTTGCCTAGTTTAATGAATCCACAGTAGGGCCGCTGCTTTTTAGCAGCTGCCTGTTCAGTCTAATGCCTGGTCCAGGATCTCAAGACATACAAGCAAAATGTTGCTCTTCACAGACTTGCAACCAATCAATCTCAATCTAACATCAGTAACAATCTTTCTTTATACATTATTTACATCCAACGCAGTTCCACCATTATGTAATCTCCAGTAGCAGACCAAGCAAGTTTAAACAGCAATGCCTGAAAAGAAGCACCCCTTGACATTTTTTAATCCAATGAAACCCAAAGTCCACACATCGCGCATCCTATTTGTACCAAAAAGATCCAGCAATCTCCTCCAAACTAAAGATGAAAAACTACATTCAAAGATTAGATGATTGTTTCTCATTCACGAGGCCATATAAAATGCGGCTAGCTGAAGACATAGAAACACAACTTAGCGTCCCATCTCAACTAGCAAGCCTAATGAGAACAAGCATCCATGAAATAAAAGAGTGCTTGGGAATAGATGGATTAAACGAAATACGTCTGTGCCAATCAACACGCTGGCCCTTCACTCTAATAGTCCTCCAAGAACGAGCAGTAGAGTAAGAACCAGATGAGTAAGGAATCCAAATCAACTAAAAATCAGCTGCCACATTGGGGAAAAACACACCAGATATATCAGTTTGAATCTGCACCATAGCATCAGATCTTGCACGGGGCCAGCACCATCCAAGATCATTTATAACCCGGGATACTTTGCAATTTAAAGAATCATTAGAGATCACTCTTATTGAGAATTTATCTGAAAATGACCCAAAAGGATGCCTGGACTAGCTAAGGTTCTTTGAAAGGTTATAATTTCTTAGTCGATGATCGCTATATGCCACAACGCTTAATCCCAATAGAAACATCATGCTTCTGAATCGGGAAAAATAAGTGAAAATTTGATAACATATTATGTTACAAGAACATAAATCTGCATCTAAAGTCCAAACATCACATTTGAATCTAACGTTCAACTGGATTTGTCAACAGCTTATTTGGGTCAACAATATCAGAAGGTGTATAATTTAATCTTGGGTTAATACCACGAAAAACTATAAATTGGTACACATGTGACAAATTTAATATAAACTAAAATCTCAAATTGATAGCCATGTAACGAATTTACTCAAAACTAACTTTTTAACCACCAAAAAAGGAAAATTGTCCAACCAAATCATAAACCTATAACATTTTTATCAATTTAGTTCAAAACTTTTCAATTCAAACGTAAATTTTTTCACGTTTTGCTAATTGAGTCCAACCATCAAATTTTGGTAAAAAATTACTGACGTGGACATTGACTGTCTTATGTGTTACGATCGGTGTTGACAATTTTGTCAATAATATTTTAATATTTTTCAGATTTTTTAGTTAATTTTTTTCTTTTCTTTTTTTCCTTTTTGCCCTTTTGTCTTATTTTCATTTTCTTCTTTCTTTTTCTCCCCTTTTCTCATTGTTGGCCACTCTCGGGCCTCATCAATAGCCAATGAGTTGCTGGCCTCCGGCGAGGACCACCCTCGCCGGCCTCGGCCTTGGCCATGGCTGTCGGCGGTGATTGGGATTTGGAGCTCGTGGTTGCCATAGCCACTTGAGCTTGAGCTTTGGCTTGTCGCCATGGTCGGGATATGGAGCTCACATATCTTGAGCTCATCGCCTCATGGCCATAGTCGAGGTGGATAGTGGCAAGGAGTCTATTGCCGGTAATTAGTCGATGTTTACCTTCCATATTCCTCTCGACGGTGGGATCCAAACAATCGTGAGTTCTGCTTCCTTTTGGCTCGTTTCTCTGTAAGAGGGTTCTATCTCAAGTAGTCCTTATTCATTGCCATGGCCTCCTCCACTATTTGTCTTAGATCTATGTGCTACTAACGGAAAACAATTTTTTTTTTCTATTTTTCCATATATTGTAGAGCACTCCAGCGACAACCATGGTTGTGATGGTGGACGGGATCTAGAGCTCTAGATCCTAGCCATCACTGCGAGGCCACGAGCTCAAGATATGTGAAACTGGCCATGGCTGTGAGGCGATGAGCTCTAGATCTCGGCAGTAGCCGTAAGCCTATAGCTCGAGTTCAAGTGGCCATGGTGACCACAAGCTCTACATCTTGACAACCATCGACATCCATGACCACGAGCCGAGCTTGAGCTTAAGTGGCCATGGTGGCCACAATCTCTAGGTCCCAACCACCATTGATAGCCGCGGCTCAAGGCCGAGGCCGAGGGTGGCAACTTGCGGCCATTGACAAGGCCTGGTGGTGGTTGGTGGAGGGCATGGCGATGGGGCGGAGGGAAAAGGAAAAAGGAAAAGAAAAGAAAAGTGAAAAGAAAAAAAAAAGAAGAGAAGGGAAAAAGTTAGAGGTGGCCGATGGAGGGAAAAAGGGAAAAGGAAAAGAAGAGAAAAGTAAAAGAAAAAAAAAAGAGAAGGAAAAAAGTTAGAGGTGGCCGATGGAGGGAAAAAGGGAAAAAGAAAAGAAGAGAAAAGGATAAAAAAAAAAAAAGAAGAAGAAGAGAAGGAAAAAAATAAAATAAAATAAAATAAAATAAAATCCTAAAGATATTGAAATATTAGTAAAATTGTCCACGTCAAAAACCGATGATGCCATGTAGGATGGCTTATGTCCACATCAGCAATTTTCAACCAAAATTGGTTAGATGGTCTCAATTGGCAAAAACGTAAAAATATTTAGAAAAACTCATTTAGTAGGTTAAGACTGAATTGACAAGAATGCAATAAGTTTATGAATTTTTAAATAATTTTTCTTATAAAAAGCCCTAAACTAGTATATTTGTGATAAATTTATCCTTTGAAAAATCACAAATTGGTACATTATTGGTAAACGGAGGGTAAGACCCTAAAATGGTACATCCACTACTTGCCATGTAACATCCAACTTGGCAATTTTATAATAAAATTCATTGAAATTAATAGATGGTAAATTTATCACATGTGTATCAATTTGGGATTTTTGTGGTTAAAAAATTAGTGTAGGAAAAACATATCACACATTTATCTGTTTGAGATTTTTTAGAAAATAACCCTTTAATCTATTGAATTGACCAAACATAAAAGCATGTCCAAGTGGGAGAAACCAATGAAGTAGAGAATTGCCATAGGATAACAAGTATATTATTGACACTAATTAAATGCCACCGATGATATTGAAAATTGCTGCTAATAATCTTTAAAATATCACTATATGCATCTTATCGTGCCAACTTCAGAAATGATGCTAATGTAGTGTAAAAAACGTTCGATATTGTTGTAGTGAGTTGGTTTGAGAGATAATTCTCAATGATAGGGAAACTTTAGTTCTTTGCCATTTACAGTAGTGAGTAGGAGCAAATTTATTATTAACAAAAAATATAACCAACATACAAGTGAGACGAAACTCACTTTTGACTTAAACGTATAGAATATGGATAGATATATTTGTAACTTCTTTATATATGGTAGTCAGTATTTTTGGTTTGGAAAAGTAATTTCCAATATATTGTTAAATTGAATGAATAAATTATACTGTGTTAGATAGCTTTTTTTTTTTTTTTCCATTGGAAAAGTAAGCACACACTTATTAGTAACTATTAATTTGTTCACACACTTTAAGGGTTGATGCTACAAAATATCCTAAATTGATAAAACTATGACTAATTTACCACAAGTTAATTTGTTAATCACCAAAACCTTTAAGCTACTACATTTATGACAAATTTAATCCAAACTAATTTTTTGATCATCAAAAATCCAAAATTGATACATTTATTTTTTTATATAAATTTACCCTCCATTAGTTTCTCTTAAATTGAATTAATATCACAAAAAAATCATAAATTGATACACCTATGACAAATGAAGGGTACAATTCTAAACTAATATACTGGTCAATTGATATGTGTCACCAAATTTAGCAATTTGACATTAAAGTTTAATGAAAATTAACAAAGGGTAAATTTGTCATATATAGAGTTTTAAATGGTCAAAAATTAATTTATGGTAAATTTGTCATCGGTGTGCCAATTTGAGATTTTTTAAGGTATTAATCCCA
The DNA here is from genome assembly GCA_017140325.1 of Eucalyptus leucophloia subsp. euroa. Lineage (NCBI taxonomy): Eukaryota > Viridiplantae > Streptophyta > Magnoliopsida > Myrtales > Myrtaceae > Eucalyptus > Eucalyptus leucophloia. Next base: position 17,103,659 of record CM029472.1, on the reverse strand, counting down.
GCTCTAATTAGCAACTTCTATATCTATATTTGATTAATGATATTCTCAATCAAAAAAGAGAGAGAGGCAAATTTCGATTAAAAAAAAAAAGTAGTGAAAATAACTAAAAGGAATGCCTGACTCCCTCGGTTGTCTAGAGAACAAAACGTGCGCATGGCCAGTTGTGCAGGTCACTTGGGGAAGAGCTTGGTCAATTAATTTTAGTGTTCCTTGCCAACTCCTTCGCCGAACATTCTTGCGCTCCTCGTCGAAAATGACAAATCGAAACCCAAGAGCGAGATATAGGAATCTGGGGAAAATATTCCTGACATTGTTATTTCTCAAGTTGGCTGACTGCTTCTGAATAAGAAAATCGAAACCCACAGGTGGGACTCATTAATTCGCGGGGTTTTTATCTTTCTCTTCCTTTCTGAGCGCAAGGAGACATACGTTGGGTGACAGTGCATTCATGCGAGATACTTGGGAGGAAGCACGTACGCCGTCTGCATTGCTTATTGTCCTTTTCTATCACCTAAGTCAATGAAATGTTATTACGGAATATATTAAAAGTAAGATGAATGCTGTTGACGGGGCAGATAACGTTATAGAGGATTCGTACGACAAAGATCTCTCTCTTTTTTTTTTTTTTTAAGTGAGAAAAGGTAGAGAGGGGTGATAGTGCATATGCTTTTCTGGGTGTTAACATGAGAGTTTCACACCCCTTACGAAAGATTTTGTTTAAGTCATTACTACTTAAGCTGCGTTTGGAGGACCGAATATAATTTTGGATAGGATAATATCTGGTGTTTGGGAGAACACTAGATTTGAATGTATCTGGACATAATTTGGAGAAAAAATCCCCACCTTGTGGAAAATCTAAGGAAAAAAGATACAGAAAAAAGGAGAAAAACCCGATGGACTCGCTGTGCTACTCACCGCTCGACTTCGTCCACACCAGATGAACACCACTTAGTCGATCTCTCTTCTTGTTGTCGGCTCAACATCACCGTCCTCGACCTCAAATGCCATTGTCTTAAACGGTTGCTTCTAGCTTCGTCACGCGCAGCCATCCAAAGAGTTGACTTCCTCCAACGACTTTCAGATTTCTCTTTTTTTTTTTTTTTTCGCTCGCAGAAGAATCCATTCTATTTGTGAAAATTTTTAGCGCCTATCATCGGGAATTTCGATGACCGTTGCTATTATTTTCAATCATCCCCCGCTCTTGCTTTGATCTGAATAAAAGGATGATGGTGATGGGTTAAATTGATGGGCTCACCAGGGACGGTTCGTCTTTACAACCCATTTAATTTGGTGATGATGGGTCATCGACACGGGGTTGTCTAACGTAATTTAGGTTCTATTTGCCGGGACTTTATGGGTCTATGTCCGTCCCTGTGTAGTACTTTGTTCTGCGTTGTCAACCAGTTCTTGAGGCAACCAAGTCGCGAGTTCTATATTTTTCCTTTGATTTTCAATTTTGGGTGATGGTATGTTTTAACTTTATTTCGGAGCAGAATCTCAGAGAAGAAACAAAGGATTTGAGTTCAGTTGTGGACTCTAGTAGTGATTTCAGAGTACTAATCCAAAAGGCGACTTGCAAAGAAGGAACATTGAGCATCTAGAGCGAGAAAACAGGGAATTGCAGTAGTGCACACCAGACGTGGAATCGTTAACCTCCTGCCCTTACTAAAGGATGAAGATGATGATGGTCTGTGATGTCTCATTTTCCTTGACCACTAACCATGAGAGCGAAAAAGCGAGAGAGGTGAGTTGAGTGAGAATGTCAATGTATTTCAAATGCTTAGTTGGGTAATATTTATATGGATCTTTTATATATATATATATATCTAGACGTTATCGAACACCACGTAGAAGATTTCAAATTTTTTCATATCCTTATCTGACCTTTTCCTCTCCGGTAAAAATGTATAGAAGACCAAATGTAGCCTTAGGCTGTATGAGCCGGTGACCATAGCGCTTGCCAAAAGTTAGGAAACATGTTCACATGTGGTAGCAAATACACAAGGCACAAAATGACTAGAGGTTTGTTCACGATATGCCTTAAACTGGTGACCTGTTTACCACCATACCTAAGCATATAGCAAAACCAGTATGTAATACACAAAGCTGCAAGTTAATCAGGACATATTTTTACATGAGGTAGCAAATGCACAAGTCACAAGCTGACTAAAGATCTATTCATGACAGGTCTCGAACTTGTAACCTCTTGGAAGACAGCGTGAACTCTATAACCACCATGGCTGATGATATGGCAAAAGCAATATGTAATACTTGTAAATTAATCAGGACAAAATTAACGGGGGATATGTTCTATGGAATTATGGAATCAATATTAAGGAAACACATCTTCTACACGTATGTTGTATGTACGATAATAAGGTATATAAAGCTATGAAAAAGACAAGAAAACTCTATAATCATGTTTCTTTTTTCCGCCGCTGGAGCGGAAGACCTATTTATCAATTGCTGGACCAAAAAACGGGGTGAACTTTGTGGTCAGAAAATAGGTGACTTGACATGTTTCTTTTCCTGGAATTAATATTTGACTGTGAATAAAACCCTGGACGAAAAACGTTTCCCTCTTACTTTGCTGACACACTCTTCAATTAATTCTTGTTTTGAATCATTCAAATTATTTGGGTTGTGAACAGCAAGTTGAAAAGCAAGGACAATGAGCTGTCTGACGCACTCCACGTGTTCCTTGGCACAAAATTGGCGCACATTCCCGAAAATCCTAATTTCTATATGCTTAAAAATGACTACGTCTCAACCCCTAGTACTGGAGTAGCTCATTCAATGGAACCTACACATGGGTGTTGCAACCTATATATATGCCGGTATGCATCATAATGGCAATACTAAAGACGCTCTTCCTATTTTCAGCTCTGTCACTCATTAGTCCTAAGTCCTACACAAACACCTACAAACAAAGAGAATTCGAATCGCCGACCCCAACCGCAGAATCAGAAATGGAGAGCCCAGAAATTTTAGAGAAGAGCATGGACCAACTTACAGAGGCCAATTAGAGTCTAGAAGAGCTTATCTCGAACCGCATCAGTAGGACTCAGGAATTCATGAATCTGTACTTCGTCTTCCAAGGTATTGTTTTTTCTTCTATGCTGATGTCCTCGGAAACGATCAGGTGTAAACTGAAATGGACTTTTTACGCCCTCTCTTTACTGGGCTCCATTTACAACTCCCTCGCGGTATTGGTAAACATCCGTATGTCGCTGAAGTACTACGAAAATATGGCCCTCAACTGGGATCTACACGACAAACTGAGGGTGCACCTTGCCAATCTGAAGGTGCAACAACGGAACAAAGCTAATGCCCAAACAGCGGTAGAGCAACAGAACAATGCTAACGCCGAAGCGGTGCCGCAGCAACAGAACAATGCTAATGCCCAAGCGACGGGGCAGTAACGGAACAATCCCTATAGATTTAGAATCGATCAAGGCTACACCATGTGTTATTTGACACTGCTGCTGCTTTTGATATTTTCGGCTGCAATGCTATATGGTTTCTTCCAAATTCACTGTTGTCACCGATGCATTTACGGATGATTAGTGTGATTTTTACATTATGTTACACTAGATCACATGTCAATATGTGGGGCATGTAGACTAGTAATTCGATCATGTTGGGGTCAAACTACGTGGATGTCGCCTCGTTGATTTTCCGTTTGAAAGTGCTTCTTGCATGTATTGAATAAATATTATGTGGACCTTAAACTATGCTTCCATTGTAAAAGAAGTGGGTTTGCATTGTGTAATGGAAAAATTGTCCAAAAATTAGCCAATTCAGCTCTAAACATTCCAATTTTGCCAATTGAGGACTATTTTTTTTTTTTTAACATTTTACCAATTGAGTCCATTTGGCCTAGTTTAATTGGAAATTAGTGATGTGGACTCCCATGGTGCCAAATAGGATTGTTGGTGCTAACGTGGACAAATTTTTGTAAATTTTTTCTATAAAATTTGAATTTTTTCTTTTTATTTTCCTACCAAATCCGGTGAGGGATGCTGGCGTGGTCACAAGCGAGGGGTTAGCGACTAGGCAAGGGCTGTGAAGCCCTCGCCTAGTGGCCAATGAGGGTTGGCTAGCCTTTGCTGAGCTTGGAAGAAAAAAAGGAAAAAAAAAAAAAAAAGAAAAAAAAGAAGAAAAAAATTATAAAAAAATTCAAAATTTTAAAGAAATTTTTTTAAATTGTTTACATCAATATTAACCATGCCACATAAAACAACTGGCATCTATGTTAGCGATTTTTGGCTAAAATTAGCCGAGTGTACTCAATTGAAAAAACGTAAAAATATTGTTGACCCAATTGGTAAAATTGAAAGGTTTAGAATTGAATTGACCAAAGTATAATAAATTTAAGATTTTTGGACAATTTTTCCCACTGCAGAAGCAGCATGAAGAAATCCACTCCTTCTCCGCCGGCGGCTCCGCACCTTGTGCTTCTCCCTATTCTACTACTCCTATTGGGATGGGTTCGATGTTGGAGACCGCGCAGTCCTGGGCTTCGCAAATAATAAGAGCAGTTTTAGGTAAGGGATTATGATTTCAGGATAACAATTGCACATGAGAAAATTCCTATCTTTCTGACAATAAACTGAATTCACATTGTCTGCCGATTCCAAGAATTTGCTATGGATTTGCTCGACTCAATAAGCTCTAACTATAGACCAGTTTTCCATGGACACCTTTCTGCCATGATGGTTTTCATAGAATAATTTTGAAGGTGGAACACTCAAATTCAGTAAACTCGACTCTAATTAAGAAAAGAAGGAGACAAATAGGCTTTTTCTTTTATTTTTATTTTCTTTAAAGAAATGATTACCATACTTGACTTTATAAAGGTTGTACATGACTAGTAATCTTAAATAACGAATAAATATATCTATCATTCCAAGATAATACATTCCATAAATTTACAAAACATTGAACTAGACATAGAAACATGAATCTAAACATACACGGACATTCTAGATGCATGTAGGGGATTAAATATTTATGGGTGCACGTGTGATATTCACGAATTTAGTTTAATTACTAACAGATTTCACATGAAGTAGGTGTTGACTAGACATTACACACCACTTGCATGAGATGCGATTCTAGTTCCTGCCGCCGTACTATGAACTCAGGGTTATATCTACATTATCTTCATGTTAATGAAGGCGTTGCACCATTAGAATATGTCTCATGCGTTTAATTACAATTGAGAGGAGACTATAAGTGATATATGATATTTGTTTGGAGGACACTGTCTTGAAACTTAACAGGTAGACGGGATCTAAGAGGAGGATTATTGGCAAATCTTTTACTTGCGATTTGAAACAGGGCTCCGGCCGCCTAAGTCTATAATCCATAATAATTCTGATAGACCCGTTGTTCTGATCCCCATCCAATGTACTCCTAAAGCTCTTCTAAGGCTTGGCATAGTCTGTGGGGATCTGGTGAAAATAATCCCAGTGGGAGAATCTATAGAAGTGTACGGTCGCAACTACGACCTCAATAAAACGAACTTCCACCGCCAGATATGGATCCTTTTTTCGTGCAGGGAAGGTAGGAGAAAAAGTCCAAGCATTTGAGACACGTGTCCGCGATGAGGAATATCTCAAGGGATTGGACGTAGACGGGGCAAATCGTATTCTTCATAGTCAACTGACGCCTAACATGTACCTTAACTGTAATGTAGCAGGGCAGGTCGTCATGGCAGAGGCCGGTCATGCTGGTTAGTAGTTACTTCTAAAAAGTCTGAAAAGCTTCTTTGTTGTTGTCTTTGCTGTTTTTCTTCGCTCTTTCGGCGTACTTCCCAGTCGATTCATCGTTCGAAAGAATAGACATGGAGGTTATCGCAAACCGTCTTATGCAGAGCTTCTATGCGGTATGCAAATGCATGTTTAATAGATCATTATGTCAAATAGATAATATAGTGACTTTCAGGATCCGATTGATTTGCAAATTTTTTTCCTAAAATTGGTACCATGCAATGCTTGAAATTATCAATTAGCAAAAAATATTATTATCACAAAGAATGATTTATATCTAAATAATTTCGCAGACGATAAAAACATTTTTCATTTATTGATTTTTAGCAATTATTTTTAGAAAATGTTTCTTAAATCATTCATTTATTGCACCTTAATATACATTTAAACCATGAAAAAAGTTCCAAAAAAGATGTATTTGTGTCAATTCAGTTATAAACATTTCAATTGTGCCATTTAAGTTCTAAGCTTTTTAAAAATTTGCTAATGTAGTTCATCTAATCAATTTTGATAAAAAAAAAAATCATTGGCATGGATGTCAACTATTGGTGTGATATGATTGGTGCTGAATTAGGCTTTTTTTTTTTTTTAAGTTTTTCTGAATTTTTTATTACTTTTTTTTCTTCTCTTTTCTTTTCTTTTCCCAACTGTGGGTTGACTCTACCTCGTCACGCCCCGATCCTCGGGCACGCGCACATCCTTCACACCTGGTCGATTTTATAATGCGATATCCCAGGACAATGTATCGCCGACCCTTTCATTTTTAAGCACATGCGGAAGCAGTTAAAATCCCCAGACAATAAAATGATGGGATAGAAAAGCAGGGTCATATTTTTCATATTGAAATTTATAACCACACTTTTATACAAACCACAAATCCCTTCATAACTATTAACATCAAAACGGAGATCTCAAAAGAAGATAGGATCTCAATTTATCCAGACCGTACTCACGGCTCCTCTCGGGACTATCTTCTTTTTCCAAAAATCCTTCTCTTCATATCTCACCTCCGAGTTCTCCTCCTCGGATTTCTCCTCCTCAGCTCTTCGCCGGGGTCCCGAAATGGTTTTCCCTAAATCGGGATGAGACTACGCCTCAATGAAGTTCTACCCCCACTAAGCCCGATTAGTAAACTACTATACTAAAGGCTGCCTAAACACGCATAGGTCAGAAGACGACCTTGGCCTCATATCTCACCTGCAAGTCGCACGATTCATAATAGACACCCAAGCAATCATATCACTAATCGAAGCATCGATCAAATCGACTTAGTCGATTTCACATTTCAGCAAGACCACTCAAGGTCATTCCCATTCAATCAATCAATTCACAACATCATATCAAAGCAATGATCAATCGATCTAGTCGATTACATGTCATTCGGACCACCTCGCGGTCACATCAACACCATACTTTAAAATCTCCATTCGGGTACTCAGTCACAGAAAGCCGGATGAATGCTCTCGGCGTCTTTTTCGCCAAGGTGACGTACCAATTAACACTTTACTATGCTCTCGGGCGTCTTTTTCGCCAAGGTGATATATTCATCACAGAGCGACATAAACAATTCAATTTGCTCTCGGGCGTCTTTTTTCGCCAAGGTGATACACTGATCACAGAGCCAACATAAACAATTCAATATGCTCTCGGACGTCTTTTTCGCCAAGGTGATACACTGATCACGAGCCAATATAAACAATTCAATATGCTCTCGGGCGTCTTTTTTCGCCAAGGTGATACACTGATCACGAGCCAATATAAACAATTCAATATGCTCTCGGGCGTCTTTTTCGCCAAGGTGATACACTGATCACGAGCCAACATAAACAATTCAATATCAATCAATTCCAATCAATTAGGTAAATCCCTAAAATATCACAATTTATTCAATTCCATACAACGTGGAGCTCAAATAAATAAACGGACTGCGCCACGACGATCAGCACGAGATGTCGGTCGTCGGCCATCAAAATCTTAATTTCCGAAAAATAATTAATTATTAATTATTAAAATTCAATTTAGCTCAAAATAAGGCCCGATTAAATAAACGGACTTCACCACGGTCATCAGCATAATTTTCTGGTCACGGGCCATCCCAGTTGAATTTTCGGAAAATAAATAATTATTTAATTAATTTCGAAAATTAATTAATATTAAAAATTCAATTTAGCTTAAAATAAAGTCCGATTAAATAAACGGACTTCACCACGGTCATCAGCATAATTTTCTGGTTCCAGACCATCTCCCTTGAATTTTCGAAAAATAAATAATTATTTAATTTAATTCCGAAAATTAATATTTAAATGCCAAAAAATCTCACTTAGGCCCGAATTGCCAAATTGAAGCTCAATTAGGGGTCGGAAAATTCCCGAGATGCTTCCAATAAATAGTAGACCACGTCTACTTGCTAATTGCGCAATCAATTTATTTAAATCACATCACAATTGACTAATAATTGCTAAGTAAATCTAATCTAACAACCTAAACATAATTAATTAAATCTAAACCAGCTTAAAGCATAATTAGCCACTAATCCTGGATTAGTGAGATTACTCACCAAATCGCGCGCAAATCGGATCAATCCGACGGCGGCGACGCGAGGAACGAGACTTCCCAAAGCGACTCGCGGATCCGGGGCGGGAAACGGCCCAAAAGCGGGCCCGAAGTGGCTGAAACCCACTTCGTGGGTCTGCTGTTCGGGCGGATCCGGGCTGCTCCGGCGGCCAAAACGGCGAGGGGAAGGTCAGCGGAGGGCGAGGGGGTCACGGGGAGGTCCGGCGGGGGTTGGCGGTGGCCGGACGGGGCGGAACGGGGCGGAACAGCAGCTGGAACAGGGCGAACGGGGGCTGGTTCGCTCGGGCCTCGGGTGCGCGGACGGCGGCTGGGCGGCGAAGCGCGCGTGGGTGCGGTGCGGGCGGTGCGGCGGCGCGACGGCGAGACGACGACGGGCTGCGCGCTCCCGCTCCGGGCTCCTGGGTTCGCACGCGAAAGAAAAAGGAAGGAGAAGAAGAACTGCTTTTGGTCGTGCAGGGAATGAAAGAAGAAAAAGAAAGAGAGAGAGAGAGAGAGAGAGATGTGATAAGCATTGACTGGTCAACAAAAGAGGGAGGGAAAGTGAGCAGTGGTGGATTTCGCACGAGGGGGAGGGGAGAGGAGAGAGGAGAGAAAAGAAAGAAAAGAAAAGAGAGAGAAGAAAGAAAGAAAGGAAAGAGAAAGAAAAGGGGAGGGAGAGAAAAAGAAAAAGAAAAGGCATACTTCCAATATGCAAATTTCCCTTTTCTCTTTCTATTTTAATTTGCTCTTCAATTTTCTTCCGATAATTTCTTTATTGAAATTTCGGACTCGTCAATAAATTGACGAGCGATGAGACAGGATCCTAAAAATAAGAATTATGACGCGCTTAAAATTCGATTCCCGAAATCGAGTTCAATTTCGTGGTTAAAAATCGATCGACGTGATTTTAGCTCAATCCAACCAATTAGGTAGCTTTTAGGGATTTTACGGCCGATACATCCCTTAACGGCTTCACCAATAGGTTAGTTAACTCGTGAGTGATCAGCTCGAGAAAAAGGCCATAGGCACGCCGACGAATTGCCCATTTCACTTTATCGAAACGGGTCGAATTTCAGGATGTCACAACTCTTCCCTCTTATAAAAATTTCGTCCTCGAAATTTAAACCATTACACTTTGTCCAAAAAGGCGGGGGCACAACTCGTCTCATCGATTCTTCGATCTCCCGAGTTGCTCCTTCATGCCGTGGTGTTGCTGACCACTTTGACCAACGGAATGGTCTTTGTACGCAGAACTTGCTCTTTACGATCGACAATCTGACCGGGCTTTCAACGTATGACACACGGTCATCCACGTCCAATTCCTCGAAATTGAGCACGTGGGTCGGGTCAGCTCATACTTCCTTAACATCGACACGTGAAAGACGTCATGCACTTGCGCCAATCTTGGCGGCAACGCAAGACGATACGCTAGGTTCCCGATTCTTTCAAGAATCTCGAACGGACCTACGTACCTCGGACTCAGTTTGCCTTTCTTACCAAAGCGTGAAGTTCCCCTCATTGGTGACACTTTCAGAAAAACGTGATCACCAACTTGGAATTCCAAAGACCTTCGACGCTTATCTCGCATAACTCTTCGCCTCGCTCTGCGCTGTCTTCAACTGTCTCGATCACCGTCACGGCATCTACCGATTGCTGAACCAGTCGGGCCTGTTATCTTCCTTTCTCCGACTTCATCCCAACACACCGGAGTTCCCGCACGCCCGCCATACAACGCTTCAAATGGAGCCATCTTGATGCTCGCTGATAACCGTTGTTGTAGGCGAATTCCACCGATGAAGCCGATCCTCCCAGCTTCCTTTGAAGTCTATTACACATGCTCTTAGCATATCTTCAAGAGTCTGAATCGTCCTTTCTGACTGGCCATCTGTCTGAGGATGATATGCCGTACTGTACTGAAGCTTTGTACCAAAAGCACTCTGCAAGCTCTTCCAAAAAGCAGCAGTAAATCTCGGGTCTCTATCAGATGTTATCGTAACTGGCACTCCATGCATACGAACCACTTGACGTACATACAGGTCGCGTGTCTATCCGACTCGAGTCCTTTCGAACCGCAATGAAGTGAGCCGACTTTGTCACCGTCGACTACTACCCAAATCGAATCATTTCCCCTTTGACTCCTTGGTAGTCCAGTCACGAAGTCCATCGTGATATGCTCCCATTTCCACTCTGGGATCGCGAGAGGTTGCAGAAATCCTCCCGGCTTGCAATGCTAGGCTTTTACTTGCTGACAAGTCAAACACTTGGCCACATGCTTGGCGATGTCCGCCTTCATACCTGACCACTAATAGTGTTGACGCAAATTCTGATACATCTTAGTGCTTCCAGGATGAACGCTGTAATTGCTACGATGTGCTTCAGATAAAATTTCTTCTCTAAGCTCCACATCGTCAGGTACAACCAAACGTCCACGACACCTCAGTACTCCATCATCAGAAACTTGAAAATCAGCTTTTCTTTTGTCGGTATCCTCTTGAAGAATTCTCTCGTACGTCGGATCCGTCGGTTGGAGTTGCTTGATTTCGACTGACATCCGGCTCAATTCGAGGGTGGCCATAAAACTTGAGAGGTGGCCTACCTCAAATTTGAATTCTGAATCTCGAGCTTTCGATTAAGTTCCACTCCTTAACCAAGATTCGTGCCACCGAAGACTTCCGACTCAATGCATCGGCGACCTTGTTCGCTTTCCCGGTGATATAAAATATCACAGCCGTAGTCTTTCGTAATTCCATCCATCGCCGTTGTCTCATGTTCAACTCCTTCGAGAGAATAAATACTTGAGACTCGATGGTCCGTGAAGATCTGAAACTTTTCCCCACACAAGTAGTGTCTCCAAATCTTCAACGCGAATATGATGGCTGCGAGTTCTAAGTCATGCGTCGGGTAATTCAATTCATGAGGTCTCAACCGCCGGGAAGCGTATGCAACAACTCGCCATGTTGCATCAGCACGCAACCCAATCCCCTAAATGACGCATCACTATAGATCTCGAATCCTCCAGACCGAGATGGAATCGTCACAAGAAGGTGCGGTAGTCGGCTTTTCCTTCAGCTCTTGAAAACTACACTCGCACTTGTCTGTCCACATGAATTTCTCATTTTTCTTCGTGAGCTTTGTCAGAGGCGACGCTATCGATGAAAACCCTTCCACAAATCGTCTGTAATAACCCGCTAACCCCGAAAACTTCGATCTCCGTCACCGATGTCGGTCTCGGCCACTTGATCACAGCTTCTATCTTGCTCGGGTCGACGGAGATTCCTTCTCCGGAAATCACATGACCTAAGAACGCAACACGAGTCAGCCAAAACTCGCATTTGCTAAACTTAGCATACAACTGATGTGTTCTTAAGGTCTGAAGTACTAATCTCAGATGATTCTCGTGCTCTTCATTACTTCTTGAATAGACCAGGATATCATCTATAAACACGATCACAAATTGATCTAGATATTCCTTGAACACTCTGTTCATCAAATCCATAAAGGCAGCTGGAGCATTCGTCAATCCGAACGGCATCACTGTAAACTCATAATGACCATACCGGGTACGAAATGCGACTTAGGAATATCCTCTTTCCTAATCCTCAACTGATGATATCCTGTCCTCAAGTCGATCTTCGAGAATATTGACGCTCCTTGCAGTTGATCAAACAAGTCATCTATCCTCGGCAATGGATACTTGTTCTTGATCGTTACCTGATTGAGTTGCCGATAGTCGATGCACAAACGCAACGAACCATCTTTCTTCTTAACAAATAGAACTGGTGCTCCCTAAGGCGATGCACTAGGACGAATAAATCCTTTATCCAAGAACTCTTGCAATCGCACCTTCAGCTTCCTTCAACTCGATAACGACATTCGATAAGGTGCCTTTGAGATCGATTCTGTCCCCCGGTGCTAGCTCGATTACAAATTCAATCTCTCTTTTCGGCGGTAACCCCGGCAATTCTTTTGGAAAGACATCTCGGAAACTCCCGTACCACGCAATATCTTCCATTTTCAACTCTTCAACCGTCGTATCCACGACAGTCGCTAAGTACCCTCGGCAACCCTCGTCTAACAAACGAGCTGCTTCTAAGTGACGAGATTAAGGAAATCGAAGGTCCTCCTCGATTCCCGACAAACTCGAAACTCTTACCCCTAATGGGTCAAACCGAATCGCCTTGCGATAGCAGTCCATTTTAGCTCGTTGATTGGTGAGCCAGTCCATGCCAATTATCAAATCAAAATCATACATGGCTAGGACTAACAAGTCAATTTTCCCCACTCGCTCACCAATCTCTAACTTGCACCCCGAACAACCCAAAGCAGCAATAACTTTATCTTTTAAGGGTGTAGATATGCAAATTGCCGATTCCAACAATACAGATTCAATCCTAGCATCCTAACATATTGCTCGGCAATGAAAGAATGGGTTGCTCCCGAATCAAACAAAGCATAAGCAGGTTGGTCGTTGAGCGAGACCGTACCTGTAATCACGCCAGGCGCAGCTTCTGCCTGACCTTGGGTAATCGCATACACAGTGCCCTGAGCTGGAGGTCTCTGCTGTCCTCCTTGCGGTGCATTCTGAGGGGCATACCCTCCTATCTGTCTCATCGGTGGCGGCGGCGGCAACAAAGGTTGTCCTCTTTGCTTCTTAGGACAAAATCTGGCCATGTGGCCCTGCTGGCCACATTCAAAACATGCACCCGTCCTAACTGGGCACGGTGTTGTCCCATGTCTTCTTCCACACAAGCGACATGCATCATTCTTAATAGGTCCTGACCTATTAAATCCACTTTTCTTGCTGGGCGGGCTTTGAAATCTATTTCCAAACATCGGCCTCTTTCCTTGGTGGATGTTGTCTCTATGAGAGCTAAACCTCGATCCAGATGAGGCAGCTTTATCGTTCGATCTTTTTCAATCTTCGAGCTCTCCAGATATGTCGTTATAAGTCTTCAGATCCGAAGGACTAAGGCACTTCTCAAATCCCGTTCGAATCCATCTCTGAACCTCCTCGCTCGATTCTGGGGTGGTTCTCAATTAACTCGGGGGCATATCGCGAAAGTTCGGCGAACTTCGCCTCATACTCATCAACGAGATAGAGAACCCCGGCGAAGACGTTGAAATTCAGCCATCTTCACCTCTCTCGGCAGTCTCGAGAGAAAACTTATCATTGAAAGCTTCGCGGAAAGTGTTCCGCCCCGAGCAAAGACCTTCCGGAAAGATCATTTCTCGAGTTGTCATCCACCAAGTGTCGCAACTCCCTCCACTGGTAAGTTGCTAACATTACTTTCTCAGCCTCGTTGCACATCAGATCGCAAACGCTTTCTCAAGCTTCGAATCCATGAAGAAGCAGCTTCGGTGTCTCCGGACCGTAAAATCGGCGGATTTAACCTTAGAAAATGCTCCACCAACTTATGGATTGGTCTTGCAGCGACCACTATCTCCGGTGGATTCTCAACATTCACGCCGGCCGGAGCAACGGCAAGCGAGTGCGATGCGCAGCGCGCGACAGAAAAGTGCGGCTGTTAGGGGCAACTCCGGTGGCGGCAAAGAATAAAGAAGCAATTGCAGCGGCTTGAGCAAGCGGCTTCCACAAAGAGCGGCTTGCCGATCCATTCTATTACCCATCGCTTCCAAAACACGCAAGATCCCATCCACCCGGGATCATTAGGGGCTGCTACCCCGACATCTACGACAGATGGATTCACTCCACTCGCGCTAGCCCGTGCCTTTGGCGCTCGACCACGTCCGCCTCGGGTTCCGACACGAGTCGGAGTTCTACCCGAATAACGGCCCTATCGGGTCCTCTTTGCAGAGTCCTCGGCTCCCGATCGCTCATGGTGTAGCTTTACTCAACTAACACCTGTTTCCAATTCAGCACCGAATTAGAAACGAGCGATCCAAACAACAAACAATTTTAGCACTCGCCTAACACGACATGCACCAGCATAAATTTAAAGGCCATCCTACTAACTATCCCATTAACCATCGCTCCTTATCACTCCAATCTTCAACCTCGCTCTGATACCACTTTAAACCGGATGTCACGCCCCGATCCTCGGGCACGCGCACATCCTTCACACCTGGTCGATTTTATAATGCGATATCCCAGGACAATGTATCGCCGACCCTTTCATTTTTAAGCACATGCGGAAGCGCTTAAAATCCCCTGACAATAAAACGATGGGATAGAAAAGCGAGGTCATATTTTTCATATTGAAATTTATAACCACACTTTTATACAAACCACAAATCCCTTCATAACTATTAACATCAAAACGGAGATCTCAAAAGAAGATAGGATCTCAATTTATCCAGACCGTACTCACGGCTCCTCTCGGGACTATCTTCTTTTTCCAAAAATCCTTCTCTTCATATCTCACCTCCGAGTTCTCCTCCTCGGATTTCTCCTCCTCAGCTCTTCAGCGGGGTCCTGAAATGGTTTTCCCAACCGGGATGAGACTACGTCCCCGAGTTCTACCCCACTAAGCCCGATTAGTAAACTACTATACTAAAGGCTGCCTAAACACGCATAGGTCAGAAGACGTACCTTGGCCTCATATCTCACCTGCAAGTCAGTACGATTCATAATAGACACCCAAGCAATCATATCACTAATCGAAGCATCGATCAAATCGACTTAGTCGATTTCACATTTCAGCAAGACCACTCAAGGTCATTCCCATTCAATCAATCAATTCACAACATCATATCAAAGCAATGATCAATCGATCTAGTCGATTACATGTCATTCGGACCACCTCGCGGTCACATCAACACCATACTTTAAAATCTCCATTCGGGTACTCATCACAGAGCCGGATGAATGCTCTCGGCGTCTTTTTCGCCAAGGTGACGTACCAATTAACACTTTACTATGCTCTCGGGCGTCTTTTTCGCCAAGGTGATATATTCATCACAGAGCCGACATAAACAATTCAATTTGCTCTCGGCGCGTCTTTTTCGCCAAGGTGATACACTGATCACGAGCCAACATAAACAATTCAATATGCTCTCGGGCGTCTTTTTCGCCAAGGTGATACACTGATCACAGAGCCAATATAAACAATTCAATATGCTCTCGGGCGTCTTTTTCGCCAAGGTGATACACTGATCACAGAGCCAATATAAACAATTCAATATGCTCTCGGGCGTCTTTTTCGCCAAGGTGATACACTGATCACAGAGCCAACATAAACAATTCAATATCAATCAATTCCAATCAATTAGGGTAAATCCCTAAAATATCACAATTTATTCAATTCCATACAACGTGGAGCTCAAATAAATAAACGGACTGCGCCACGACGATCAGCACGAGATGTCGGTCGTCGGCCATCAAAATCTTAATTTCCGAAAAATAATTAATTATTAATTATTAAAATTCAATTTAGCTCAAAATAAGGCCCGATTAAATAAACGGACTTCACCACGGTCATCAGCATAATTTTCTGGTCACGGGCCATCCCAGTTGAATTTTCGGAAAATAAATAATTATTTAATTAATTTCGAAAATTAATTAATATTAAAAATTCAATTTAGCTTAAAATAAAGTCCGATTAAATAAACGGACTTCACCACGGTCATCAGCATAATTTTCTGGTTCCAGACCATCTCCCTTGAATTTTCAAAAAATAAATAATTATTTAATTTAATTCCGAAAATTAATATTTAAATGCCAAAAAATCTCACTTAGGCCCGAATTGCCAAATTGAAGCTCAATTAGGGGTCGGAAAATTCCCGAGATGCTTCCAATAAATAGTAGACCACGTCTACTTGCTAATTGCGCAATCAATTTATTTAAATCACATCACAATTGACTAATAATTGCTAAGTAAATCTAATCTAACAACCTAAACATAATTAATTAAATCTAAACCAGCTTAAAGCATAATTAGCCACTAATCCTGGATTAGTGAGATTACTCACCAAATCGCGCGCAAATCGGATCAATCCGACGGCGGCGACGCGAGGAACAAGACTTCCCAAAGCGACTCGCGGATCTGGGGCCGGGAAACGGCCCAAAAGCGGCCCGAAGTGGCTGAAACCCACTTCGTGGGTCCGCTGTTCGGGCGGATCGGGCTGCTCCGGCGGCCAAAACGGCGAGGGGAAGGTCGGCGGAGGGCGAGGGGGTCACGGGGAGGTCCGCGGGGTTGGCGGTGGCCGGACGGGGCGGAACGGGCGGAACAGCAGCTGGAACAGGGGCGAACGGGGCTGGTTCGCTCGGCCGGGCTCGGGTGCGCGGACGGCGGGCCGGGGCGCGGCGAAGCGCGTGGGTGCGGTGCGGGCGGGCGGCGGGCGCGACGGCGAGACGACGACGGGTTGCGCCGCTCGCTCTCCGGCTCCCTGGTTCGCACGCGAAAGAAAAAGGAAGGAGAAGAAGAACTGTTTCGGTCGTGCAGGGGATGAAAGAAGAAAAAGAAAGAGAGAGACAGAGAGAGAGAGAGACAGAGAGAGAGAGAGATGTGATAAGCATTGACTGGTCAACAAAAGAGGGAGGGAAAGTGAGCGGTGGGGGATTTCGCACGAGGGGAAGGGGAGAGGAGAGAGGAGAGAAAAGAAAGAAAAGAAAAGAGAGAGGAGAAAGAAAGAAAGGAAAGAGAAAGAAAAGGGGAGAGAGAGAAAAAGAAAAGAAAAGGCATACTTCCAATATGCAAATTTCCTTTTCTCTTTCTATTTTAATTTGCTCTTCAATTTTCTTCCGATAATTTCTATATTGAAATTTCGGACTCGTCAATAAATTGACGAGCGATGAGACAGATCCTAAAATAAGAATTATGACGCGCTTAAAATTCGATTCCCGAAATCGAGTTCAATTTCGTGGTTAAAAATCGATCGACGTGATTTTAGCTCAATCCAACCAATTAGGTAGCTTTTAGGGATTTTACGGCCGATACATCCCTTAACGGCTTCACCCAATAGGTTAGTTAACTCGTGAGTGATCAGCTCAGAGAAAAAGGCCATAGGCACGCCGACGAATTGCCCATTTCACTTTATCGAAACGGGGTCGAATTTCAGGATGTCACACTACCTTTTGCTGGCCATGGGCAAGGATCTTCGTGCCCTCACCAACCACAAGCAAGGGCATCAAGCCCTTGTGTAGATTTAAGATAGGGCTACAATGCCCTCACCTAGTCTAGGCAAGGGCCATAATGCCCTAGTTGGCCATAGGCGAGGACCGCAAGCCCCTCACCTATGGCTAGCGAGGGTGTCACGGATCTAGGCAAGTGCCTGACGCCCTCACATGTTGCTGGTGAGGGTTCGAAGGCCTTCACGTATGGTTAGTGAGGGTTATGACGCCCTTGCTTGTTATTGGCCATCTCCCCGGCCTAGAGTTTTTGGGAAAAGAAGAAAAAAATAAGAGAAAAAATTCATAAAAATATTAAAATTTGTTTGCATGAGCGTCGGTCATGTCATATAAAATAGCCAACATCCATGTCAGCAATTTCAAGTCAAAATTTGTCGGATGAATTACATTGGCAAATCATCAAAATATTTATAATCTATTAGTAGAATTGAAAGGATTATAACTAAATTGATACAAATGCAATTGATTTTTTGGATACTTTTCCCTTTAAATCTCAAAATTTGTCTAATCCTTAGCTACATTATTTACTTCTTCCCGATTATGGTTTTGAGGTCCTACATCTAGGTTTTCAGAAATAATTTTGATTTAGCTTTTAATAGAATATGTTTTAGGTAATTTCTGATAAAGTCTCTTCATTTCTAAAGACGAAGATATATAGCCATTCGGTGCTTCTTTTTTCTGTAACAAGAAAATGGTTCTTGTGTTTCGGTTGTTAGGTCTCTTCATGATAGCTAACGGCTTTTGAGGTTTCTAGGCATTGCTGGCCTTCCCCGTAAACTGTAATGAGACATTGATTTCTTCTATTACAATAAATAAGCTGAATGACTTCTGGATTTTGCAATTGATATGCTTACCTGTTTTACCATTACTCCAATATATTATATTGTATAGTCCTTCTCGAAATGACAAATCTTTATTTTGTTGCTCTATATACACTGTTTATTTTATGCTTGAGTATTGATTTTTCTTCATTATCAGCCACATGTTAAGTAGCGGTGAGCATCAGTTTAGGGTCAACCTTTGATCAACCCTGGACCGGCCCAATCCTGCCAATCCTGGTATGATTTCCAAGGGGATTGGGTTGGTCCTTGACCCTAAAATTCCTAGATTAGTACTGTGCAGGTCGATCCTCGGTCATGAGAGTTTTGGGTCGGTCTAATCTAGACCAATCTTGAATATATATATATATTATTTATATTTTTTTATATAGAAAAAATCTTAAAATAAATAGCGTCAACAATATTAAACAGTTATTTAGTGATGGGTTCAATTAATTTTACATTGTTATTTAATAATTTAGATTTTTATTGTCTTTTATGGTGTCAATAGTCATAATTTATTTAAGGAGAAAAATATTTTTTTAAGGAGTCCTTATGGCGTCCAAAAATATATAAACAACTTCTTATGGCATTCTCCTCTAGTATTTGTTTTCTTTTGTCTTTTTTATCTTCCTAGTCTTCAATTTGCTTAAATCAAAAGAAACAACTTCTCCGCTCACCACTCAACACTTGCCTCGCTCGCTTTAGGTCACTCATGTCGCTTGCCGCTTGATGCTCGTCTGGCTTATTGCTCCTCGCTTGACATTCAATGCTCATTCTGTTCGACACTCACCCCACTTAACCTTCACCGTTTGCCTTTCTTAGCTGACTTCGCTCATCATCGAACCCATTTGGTTGATATGGCCATCGGCTGCCCTTTCAAGGAGTACAAAAAATGAAATAAAAAATTATTGGTTAGTTCTAGGTTGACCTTGAAACCGGACCGAACCCATTGGATTAGTCAGTCTTCAATTGTTTTTTAAGGAGTACAAAAAATATAAAAAATTATTAGTTGGTCCTGGGTTGATCCTAAAATCAGACCAAACCCATTGGGTCAGTCTGGTTCTTGGTCACAAGCTCAATAAGATCGATTATCGATCCAAAAAATTGAGGACTACCACTATATCAGTTGGTCCTAGGATTAGGGGGTGGACCGGCCCACCCCAGATCATGCTCAACCCTAAGGTTAAGTGCAGCCTGCCTAGCCAGAAGGTAGGGACATAGAGGCTACAGCTTATGAAGCACTAATACTCTCCAAGAGCTTTCATGTCGTGTCAGGCACTTCACACATATTCAACACTTTTCGACACTCTCAGACATTCTCTAACACTTGGTCAACTTTCTTGACACTCTCCGACACTCAAGTAGAAATTCTGACATACGAGTTTCCAACATGTGATTCCGATATCGATGTCAATTTTAAAAATTCAATAAATGATAGGTCAATATATATATATATATATATATATGTGTGTGTGTGAAAAAATAAAACACAATAATAAAAATAATAAATTGCGAAAGAAGAAAAACCTAGTATTCTTTTCTTTTCCAATTCCCACTCCCCGTGATATACAATTCATCCCTTAAGTTTTTTTTTCTCCTCTTCCAATATATCTAACATGTGAGTCCATAATATGGATCGTTTGTTTTTTCTCCAAGTTTTATGAATTATTAAAAATAAAGTTATATTGTCAAATTGAAATAATGAATGATATTAATAAATGGAGGATTAATGTTTTTTTGTGTATATTCATTGTAGGCTTATTTATTTATTTATTTATGAATTTGATTCAAATTAATTTGATTGAAATAATCATAAAAATGATAACTTATTATGTCTATATAAAAATATATATTTAATATACAACGTGTCCCAACGTATTGAAATTATCTGTTTTTTAAAAAACGACATATTGGCTTGTTGTGTCGCATGTTGCGTGAGTGTCGGCGCTACTTAGGCGGTAGCCCTTTAGCAAAGAGAAAATATTTCCTACGGAGAAAATATTGTGTACCGTAGAAGTGCCATGTCAATTTTACTCTGAACTATTCACACGTTGACATGTGTCCTCGGGACCTGCCACGTCAGCCAACTTCAAACCAGCACTCTCACATCTCTCTTCTCTCTTTCTTTACTCAACGGGTCATTTCTCTCTCCTCTCTCTTCTCAATCTCTCCCCTCTTTCCTAACCTGATGACGTTGTCTCCCAAATAGCGCTCTCTAATGAGGGCCGCGCTCCCATTGACGACGGCAACACTCCCTCCTGATGATGGCTTCTATCTCTATTCCACGGCCTCTTCACTCTCTGATGACAGCCTCTCTCTCTACTCCACAGCCTCTTCCTCCCAACCTCTTTCTTCCTGAATCGCGCTCTCTCCCGATGCTAGGCTTTCTTTGACAACAACCGCGCTCTCTCCACTCTTAAAGTTGTCTCTCCCAAGAAGCCCTAAATCTACGACAACAATCCCCGCTTTTCAGGTTCAATTTTTCTTTTTATCGGGGTCTTATGTCCGCATTTTGTTTTGGGTGAAGCTGGCATGTTGATTGTGAAAGTTTCTTATTTTGCCACAATGTGCGTAGGGGTAGTTCTTGCAGAACGGAGATCGAATCGCTCTGTTCTCTCATCTAATCTTCAATCGCTTCCACACTTGGCTTGGCTCAAAGCCATCCCCCCAAGAAGCCCTAAATGTATGGCGCGACCAGGCCTCATCATTTCACTTCGGGCTTTCTTCATTGGTCTCTAGTCTCTGCTCGATTCTCTTGGCTTAGCATGTAAGCCCCTCCTCTTCGTTCTCTTTTTCTTTTTTTGCTCGCGTTGCATCCAATATCCTGGATATATGGCCAGAGCAAAATGTTCTCGGGTCCTGTTGTCACTCTCAAGGTATTGGAGGACAACATCCTGGTTCGGAAGCTGCTTGAAGCTAGAGGCGAAGGGAGAGTGTTGGTCATCGATGGCGGAGGAAGCTTGAGATGCGCTTTGGGGGGTGGGAACATGATACAAAGTCATCCTGCACAAGTATGAAGTCATTATTTTTACCTTTCTGGACATTTTGGTTCCATGAAACTTCTATGGATAAGCTTCTTGTTTATGTTTAAACTCAAAGTAAAATTGCTGCTTCGGTCATA
The DNA here is from genome assembly GCA_017140325.1 of Eucalyptus leucophloia subsp. euroa. Lineage (NCBI taxonomy): Eukaryota > Viridiplantae > Streptophyta > Magnoliopsida > Myrtales > Myrtaceae > Eucalyptus > Eucalyptus leucophloia. Next base: position 17,082,302 of record CM029472.1, on the reverse strand, counting down.
TTTGGAGGTAGCTCTTGCTTGCATCATATAGTAATCGAACTTGACCTTTTTGAAGTAGTATTCAAGGAGCTGGAGCTCATTATTTTATCCTCCTGCTCTTTCTAGGCTGCTCTCGACTTTGATGTTGGTGATGCTCGAAGGCAACCACTTGTTGACACCATGTGGTAGCAAGTTATGGCTGCTTCCTTTTTGTAGTCCATTCTCTATTTTGGTGGCGAAGTCAATACCATAATAATGTAGAAATTTGGCCTTTCATGATGAAGTCCTCATTTTCACTGGGGTATTGCAGTAGATAGGAACTGCTGATGTTTTACCGAGATTCAGAGTCTTTTGATTGAGATGATAGTGACTTATGTTTCAGCTATCCTGTCTTTTGGTATATGAACTATTACAAGAAGAAAAATATTTAAGATAAGAAGTATTTTGTTTTGTTTTTTATGTTAAGAGGGTCCTTTTGGGCTGTCCTATTTTCTTGGGGATATTGCTGATTGCAGTTGCTTTATAAGCACAGAACTCCTATGCCTGAGGCTGACTTATTTTACATGTCTTGTTGTAGAAAACTCCTGTGATGTTTTGAAACTGATAAAACTTATCTAAGTTCTATTTTGAAAATCGCTAGACTTTTGTGTTAAAGTCTACCTTATAACATAAATCTGCCCACTCTAACAAATTCCAAATTGAGCATAAGTGAAGACTGAAAACTTAACCAGACTCGAGATTATCTTTCTTTCTTCCAAGATTCAGCTCATACAGGATATATATGGTATTTTGATTGGAAATATCACTCATGGGATTGGTTATCTTTATTGGAATCTGTGACGACCTAATTTTCAGGTGCACTACCTAGGGTTTAGGTTAATGGACTACTAAGTTTTGAACTTAGCTCGGGCTCTCTCAAGCCCATATCAATTTGGGACTTCGGTTCAAGTTTTTAACATGCAAATGGATTTTATTTAGGAGTCGCTACTAATCAGTTTATGGTAAGTCGATTAGACATCTAAATAAAAATATCGGGAGAATTATTTTACTACTACGAACTAGAGACTTTGGGTATGGGGACTTGATTACACTAGATTTCTCTAATGCCCTTTCAGTACCATTCTTTTTATTTTCAAAAATGTTTCTACGGGCATCTTGGATTTATTTTAACCTAAATTTCTATTAGACAATAAGGTGATTACACAGGTACTCAATCATTATTAAAAACTTAATGAATCAAACAAATTGCATCAAAATAAATAAACACATAAATCAAACAATTTTTTTGGGTTTTTTTAATCTCGAATTTAAAAAATGCACTTTAACTGCATGACCTAATTTGATTAGCAAACAAATTTTAATTAAATGATCCTATTATGCAAACTATTTGACATGCACCTAAATATTTTTGTATTTTTCTATTAAAATTCGTAATAAAAAGGAGACCTAATTAAACCATCTAAAATGAATAATTTTCTAATTTATTTTAGGGATTAATTTGACTCATACCCTATCTTATCTTAGAAAATTATTTTTTTTAGAAAAATGAGATTATTAAAATGTGCAAACATTATTTAAGGGCCTATCTAAAAAAAATCAATCCTAATCTATTCCAAAAATTATCTAAAAGTGCAATCCTAAAGAACATGCAATCCTAATTTACTAAACCAACACACTTAGATGCAAGATTTGATTTTTGAGTTTTTTTTTTTTTTTTTTTTTTTAAATTTAGTGTTTCTCAAGACGAGCAATTATCAGATAAATATTATATCTAAATTAATCAAGATATTCACTACATGAAGGATTAAAATAACCAAAAAATAATTTGTGGTCTCACAAATTAAATTAATGATTATTTTAACCGTAAACATTGCAATATATGAGAAAGTTCCAAATAATTAAAAATTTGATTCGAAGTCTTACGGGTCAAATTAATAATTATAATGATTTAATAACCAAAACACTATCAAAATGCCCAAAAAATTAATATAATTAAAAATCATCCAATATCTTATGGATTAAATTAATAATTACAATAATTTTTGGCAAAACCCTGCAAATAATGTCTATAATATTTGTAAAATGAACATCGACCCAATGTTCCAATTTAAATAACTAAACTTAAAAAAAAATAATAAATGAAAAATAAAAATTAAAATAAAAATAAACTACCTAAGGGGGAACTCAACATGACGTGCAGCAAACGTGTTGATAGGTGGATTGGCTTTGGCGAGTGGGCGAAGCGGCGTTTTGCGGCGTTGGTGGCGCGGGCTGGCACGTAGGTTTGGCACGGCGACTAGTGGGGGAACGGACCAAAAGCAGTGGCGATGGGCTGGTTGCTAGGGGCTGGCCGGGCGGAGGTGCAGCGTTGGTAGCAAGGTGAACCAGCAACGAGCATGAGGTAATTGGTGTCACAGGGGCTACTGTAGAGCGTCACTCGGAGGGGAGGAAACTCGAAATGACACGCAGGGGAGAGGCATTCAGAAGGGAGGGTGGTGCTCGGAGTCCAGTGGGAATGCCCGAGCGTGACAGTTGCGGCGTGGTGGGGCTTGCAAACCGCTGCAGACGTCACAAATGGCGACTAGCAGGGACAGAGATGCTCGAGCAGAGGGCAACAAGCGTCGGGTTCCGGATCGCAAAGGCAACTGTTGGAGGTAGCAACTCGGAGTGTGATTTCGCAATCAACTCTATTTTGCTTCAATTCCTTCTATTTTATCAAAATTCTCGTGTGATTTCTCAACTCTTGATTGTTGATGCTTGAAATTTTTTGTCGACATTTTAAACATCCTTTTTGCAAAAATATAAAAAAAATAAAGAGCCAAAAAGATTTAAAAAAATGAATGAATGAAAACATTAAAAAAATGTAAAGAAAACAAGAAAAAAAAAGAAAACAAAAAGAAAAAGGGGAAAACGCGGATAGGGAGCTGGCTCATTTTTTTGGGCGCGTGGATTCTCAGGGGCTGGCTCATTTTTTTGGCGTGCGGATTCTCTCTCATGAGCTCTCTCTCAAAACCTCTCGACTAGAGGGCTTCTTCTCCGTTTTTTTTTTTCTCTCTAGAGCACGGATCGAATGCAGTTTTCCTCCATTGGCAGGCGATCGGAGATCGGGCGTCGGAATTTGTTCTCTCTTCTGGAATCTGCGGTTTCCGTTGGAGCGCTCGACTGAGCTGAGCTGCTGGACGGCTCGGAACCGGAGGTGCGGGGTTGGCTTTTGGCCGGTTTCGCAGTGCGCTAAGGTTAGGTTTGTACTCCTCCACCGGAGCGATTGGATTTGTGTTCAATTCCGATCAACGCTCCCCGCAGCGATGATTCGAGTCGACACTAATCGGGAGGGGAATCGGTTCATTCCCTCTGTTTGTTGCTGGATTCGATTCCGGAGGTTCTCAATCAGACGCTCCCTGGCTCTTTCTTGGAGATCTGACACTCGCTCATTCGATCATCAACTCTTGAAGACGAAGCAGCTGCCAGTGGAAGAACTCGAAGCGCGAGGCTCAGATTTGTGTCGAGTTCGGAGGTATCGGCTCAGCTTCGAGGGTAGAGATCCGAAGGCTGTGACATCGGCATCGGCGGCGGCAGCGACGTCAGCTCGGATTCGTGCCGAGTGCATAGTGGTAATGTTCGGTTCGGTTTCATCCGTTCGTCATCCACCGCCGGGGTTTTCTCTCGGCTTTGTCTCTCGCTTGATCAGGTTCTCTCTTGATCGCTCTGTCTCGCACTAGTTCTGTCGCTCTCTCTCTTAGATCGTTCTCTCTGGCTCGGTCATGATCTGTATCTGGAAAACCGCTAGGCTCTGTATCTAGTGTTGAACTAGATCAGGATTTCGGTTGTAGAGCAAAACTAGTTGTGACTGGTTTTCATGGTCAAAATATAAGAGTATGTTAGTCATGTGAGGGCAAAAGCTGAGGGTTTGAATAAACAAGTATGGGTCATTAATTCAACGGTGGAGATCAAGAACTTTAGAGTGAAAGCAGCATCTTATTGTGGATATACTATTGATTTGAGCTTGCTTGGATTATGATGTGGTCGTGTGATTTTAAGTTGCTGATTCACCCTTGCGTTTTGGTCACTAAGCTGAGATGCCTGCCATATGTTTGTGAAAATGCCTGAATGAATATCTACATAGTGTCTTCATCAGTCTATATGTAAGATGTTCATGGCTTACTTAAATCATGATGCCCATATTGATTTCATCTTGCTTACTGTTGATCCAATCAATCTGAGTAATTTTTGGATTATGGCATGCTTAAAACCTGTGCTCATTGGCCTCACCGACTTTGAGTGATATTCGTTTCCACTTCGAATTAGATTGAGTTTTCGAAAGTAATAAATCTATGTTCTGGTCTTGTTTTACTCAAATTTGGGAAGTTTTCTCGATCAAGTAGAGATCTATTGATGGATGAAACTGATGGCTGAAGTTGGCAGATATAAGAAAAAATTTATAGAAATAGAAACATGGTTTGTTACTTTTGTCGACCCTTTTAAGGTTGTAGGGTTTGCTGTGATTCATTGTTAGAACTACTCTTTGTGCATTGTCTAGATGGTTTTATAAACCATTAGTTATGCATTATGTTCTAATTTATTTGTGGCTGATTTTTATGTCCTCATGATGAACATTTTTCAACTACCAATTTGATGTCAATTGGACTCAACTTCTCTTAAGAAGTAGGCTCATTTTAATCTTTCCTATGATGCTGATCTCGCATGATTTGCGATGAGTTGATGATTTTTGATGATGAACTTGAAGTTGATTGAGCTTGATTTGCCTTGATCTGCAATTTCGTATACCTGATATGTCACTTTTTGTTTTGGCTTAAATGAGGTGTTAGATGAAGTTTTCTGGTCTTGAGCCCTTTTAGACATAGAAAATAGACTTCTCAAGCTTTGATTTGATATATCAAACGCCCATAGTGGATGTCGTTTGGTCGCTGAAAAACACCTTTAAAAACTGTCAATTCTGCAGCAGTTTTAGATTGATTTGCTGTTCTGACTTCAAATGAACTGGTAGATCATGTTATTTAGCTTTGAGGCCTTCATGAGACTTGAAATAGGTTTGAAAAAATTTCTAATGACGTATTATGTGCATGATTTGGTTGTCATTTGCTTAGTCAAATGAATGTTACCGCATCAATGTTTGATTTTGGAAATTTGTAGATCCTCAGTACTTAGTTTTTGCTATGGCAGATTTGAGGTCTAAACTTTGAAATCTTGAACTGATGTGTTCTGGACAATCGATCTACATTTGATAAAATTCGATTTGATATATTAAAAGGCTTAAATGAAAGTCATTTGCTAGCTTAAAACCATCTCGAAAGTTTGTGCACTTTGCTGGAAATCTGATTGGAGATACTGTTGTCATGATTGTTGGACATGCTTGTTGTTTGATGATTTTCTATTGAATTTTGTGCTTGGATTCAGAGGTCCTAGGCTACAACATATGATTCTTTTAGATCTTTTGGACTTGATTTGGTTAGGGAAATGCTGTCTTTTTTGTGGCTAATTGCTATTAGTTTTAAATGTGATAATAGATGTATCTAATTGCTTTCAATATGTTGTAGAAATTCACAAAGGACATTTCAAAATTTCAAAAGGATGCATAGCACATATCACTTGAGCTTTGTTTGATATGATAAACCTCTATCAAAGTCACTGTGTCTGTTCTCTAATCATATGTTGTTTTGAATAGATTGATAATCCTACCGAGGTTACTGCATTTCTGTGTTTTTTCTATGCATTGATCTAAGGATAGATGTTCTCATCACATTTGTCTCTAACATCTATACTTAGGACATGCTGAAATATTATGAAATTCATGCACCATTTGAGTAGGATGAGAGTCCGAACACTTCATGATGACTAGATACATTCCATGACTTGATGAAGTTATATCTTTCTTTTCATTAAATCTTTTAAAAATGACGTCCTTTGTCGATTGTCTACAAAACAGTTTTAAGTATCATGTGGGTTACATATTGACTACTTCGTATGTCTTGAATACATGTGTTGCATGAGCATATTCAATGGTGTACGTGTTTGATTAAGTGATCCTTAGTTGGTGCACTCATTGGTTTGAATTGGATAAGGATCAAAATCATATGGCCTAAATGCTTGTCATTTTATTTGCTTTGCACATGATTGTTAGATGAATGATTTAGGTGCGACACATAACAATGTTGAACCTTAGGATATCACTCAAAATTTGACTTTTGCATTGTACTTCTTTCAAACAATTGATTTTGATAAGATGTCTTGTTTTTGATTGTTTGATGTGTTTGTTTGTTTTCTTCCATTGTATGCACCTAGTTATAGGTTTCTTAGGTTAGGATTAGATTAGAGACATGTTAGAAAAAACACAACATATTGTTTAGGTATCGAAAGGGCATTAATAGAAGTATTAGCGTAATCCAAGTCCCCGAACCTAGATATCTAGTTGCGTAGGAATCGAGGGAACTCTCCCAACTCTCGATTGGGTATTCTAGCCGACCCAAAAAAAAAAAAAATGAATGAAGCTAGTGGTGACTCCTGTATATTCTTAGGTTGTTAAATAATTAGATCACATAAATAAACCCGTTGTCACGTGGGGTACGAGCTTAAGAAAGCGAGAAGATGGTGGAGGTCGATGTCTATTCCAACCATTATTATGTAATATTCTTTTTTCTCGACATATGTCTCGGGTTCCTTGTGTTGTATAAAACCCGATGAGTTGCGGATTTTCTCTTTTTCTCTCATTTTTCTTAATTGTGCTCTCTTTCATATTTTTAGGATTGCATGATAGATTTACTGTTTTTCTTGATTGTTTACTTCATGTCTTGCGATTTCAATTTCATTGATTGTTTTCCTTTTTTTTTTTTTAAAGGAATAGAATAGAATGAAAGTAATCCACCACGCATGATCACTTAGTCTAGAATTGATGATCCGGAATATGTAAAAAGAAACGCATGGACATGTTAGAAAAAACACAACATATTGTTTAGGTATCGAAAGGGCGTTGATAGAAGTATTAGCATAATCCAAGTCCCCGAACCTAGATATCTAGTTGCATAGGAATCAAGGGAACTCTCCCAACCCTCGATTGGGTTTTCTAGCCGACCCAAAAAAAAAAAAAATGAATGAAGCTAGTGGTGACTCCTGTATATTCTTAGGTTGTTAAATAATTAGATCACATAGATAAACCCGTTGTCACGTGGGGTACGAGCTTAAGAAAGCGAGAAGATGGTGGAGGTCGATGTCTATTCCAACCTTTATTATGTAATATTCTTTTTTCTCGACATATGTCTCGGGTTCCTTGTGTTGTATAAAAGCCGACGAGTTGCGGATTTTCTCTTTTTCTCTCATTTTTCTTAATTGTGCTCTCTTTTATATTTTTAGGATTGCATGATAGATTTACTGTTTTTCTTGATTGTTTATTTCATGTCTTGCGATTTCAATTTCATTGATTGTTTTCCTTTCTTTTTTTAAGGAATAGAATAGAATGAAAGTAATCCACAATGCATGATCACTTAGTCTAGAATTGATGATCCCGAAAATGTAAAAAGAAACGCATGGACATGTTAGAAAAAACACAACATATTGTTTAGGTATCGAAAGGGCGTTGATAGAGGTATTAGCGTAATCCAAGTTCCCGAACCTAGATATCTAGTTGCGTAGGAATCGAGGGAACTCTCCCAACCCTCGATTGGGTTTTCTAGCCGACCCAAAAAAAAAATGAATGAGGCTAGTGGCGACACCTGTATATTCTTAGGTTATTAAACAATTAGATCGCATAAATAAACCCGTTGTCACGTGGGGTACGAGCTTAAGAGAGCTCGTGATATCGTGAGGGAACTCTTGTGATCAAGTATCCCTAAACCCGACCTTTCCCCTTTTAACCTCGAGGGCGGCAAGATCGAGTCGCGACATTAATCCTCGACCGGGAATTATATCCACATTTACCAATATTTGAATATTCATCAGAATTTTCAACTTTCATGCATAATCAATCAGATTGATTTTCCCATGCCTTTTTCCTTTTATTTGCTTTGATGCAATTTTTATTTTATTTCATTAGGGTTGCCAAAATTAGGTGTCAACAGAATCAATTTAGATACATCAAATTATTTCAGAAGGCAATTTAATTTGGAAATAATATACTTATGGAAATCAAAATCTTGATTGTATAGGCGAATATGATTGACAGGCTTTCATCACAATCTTCAAACGGCTCGAAGATCTCCTTGATTGATTCCATCCAACAAGTTGATTGGAAGAATTCCTTTAAAAAGTGCCAGCAATCAAGAATGCATGAAAGAGTATTTAAGGAGACCTCTCCAGTTGTTCGATAGACTGCGTGAAAGAAGAATTCCAAAGTCTGAAACTTCCTATTTACTTGTTATTCCTTACACTGCTCAAATTTGTACTCAAAAGAGAGAGACTTATATTGTGACTTCGTGAGAACAGTACAGACTCTTCATTGAGAAGTCGAGATCGCAAGATTGTAAATTCTCTTTTGATTCATAGTGAAAACCAGCTAGAAGGCTGTCAACATGGGAAAGTAGACGGAAGCTTAATCTAAGCCGAACCACTATAAATTATGTATTCATTTTCTCTTTCCTGAATTCCTTTATTTTATTTACTACGATATACTTCAGCATTTAGAAATAACTGTTAAAGTTTGATTCCTTCTGTAAAGTCTGTAGTCAACCATACTCATGTTAAAAGTAAGGTTTTTCATTGCATTTCGAAAAATCTGTTTTCACATCTATTCATCCCCCTCTATGTGTTCTTACTAGCCCTTTCATATCTTGTTTCAACATATATACTTTTGCTTGAGAACTTGTTATGACAATGAAGCAATAGACGTTGCCTTGTCATCTCGTAGTGCACCTCAGTTTGCACCTCTCGTTCTATTTGTTTACTGCCTAAATGTACCAAATGTTGTTCTTCCCTAATGGTTATTTGTTATTGGCAGTTCACAAAATGGATAAATACTAGAGGTGTGGTTTCTGCTGACAGTGGTTACTGCTTCAGAAGAATGTGAAAAGTTGTTAAGAATGGGTGATTGGGTGGGTCGAGCTACATATGATAAGAAAAGGTTGTTACTATATGCAGTGATATTTGGTTCTCGAAGGGGCTTGTTGAAAGTCTACTAAGAGATCTATCAGCACTTTTCACCACCATAGAAGATTTCTTGTGGTTTAAACCGTTAGCCATCCTCAGGGAGTTCCCTCTGGGAGGTTCATTTGCTATCGTTAGTGAGAGTTCAGTCCCCTATAGTTTAGAGGATTTGCAGGCTTACCTAAATAAGCTTGCAGCATCATACTATACCAAAAATGGGAAGGACCCTCTTGTATACCTATATATTATGCTCCTAAGCATCCAATTCCTACCCACTATCCTCTATTTGTCAATAGAAGTAGGAGATGGAGGGTACAACATTGATGCCACTCACATAGCTATCATGCTTGTCGACCATGGCACCCTAATGGAAGGTACAGGGGTAGGATCAAAGTTTGGTGTAATGGATGCTTATGCAGAAGCATCTAGCATGATTCGACGGGATGGGTATTCATATTTACGTCTTGGAGATCTTTCAGTGGCATTGGAATATTTTGCACAGGCTGTTGCTCAGCAGTGCTTGGAAGCTGGGATATATGATGAAGTATGGTCTTTCTCCCCGTTTTCCTCCCCGTGTAAAATTTACTTAATGTTGGACTGTGGTGTTTCCAATCATATCACTAAACTTTGACTTCAATTGCCCAATGTCAGCTAATTGCTAACATGGTGGCCACGTGACCATGTGTATACCACATCGATACTTTGCTTGAAAATTGCCTGAATTTTGGTCAAAGTGCATAAATTGTAAAGAAATAAAAGTTCTCAACATGAGATGATCAAAACTAAAGTTCAGCGAATTGTTAGCAAAATCCTTTCAAGTTTAGTGACCGCTGATGGAATTTGCCTTTCTTCTATTGCTTTTATGGAGTCACAAGTGAAATAAGTTTTCAACGAATCTTTGAGAGACAAAGTACTTTTCTTTTTTTCTTTTTCTTTTTTTTTTGGTCGAAATGTGTAAATGCATTCAGTTGAAAGGAGCAATACATCCCGCTGCAATAGCGTCCGAAATAAGAGAAGTCCAATAAGAGAGTGGGGGGAAAGCGGCCCAATTCGAAGACAAAGAGCCGTTGCTATAGGCCTTGGCAGCCCAATCCGCAGCAAAATTGGCTTCGCGTCTGCAAAACCTAACAAGAAGTCAAGGGAAACGGGGGAGGAGAGCCAAAGTACTTTGATTGATTATGTTTGTTTAGAAATTCTCTTTTCGAGGTGATTCATGTTCAGCTAATCATTGTGTGTTTCATTGGCTACCCAATAACAAAAGTAAATGTGTTGTGATATATATAGCGGTAGTTCATTTTCTTATTTACTCTACTTTAGTTCGCTCTTTATGTGTAGCTTTTCATCGAGATCTAAATTTTCATCTTCAATACTGTTCCATTTATATCATCCTGCATTGCTAAATCTAGAATTTTAATGAATATTTCATCTTGGGATAGTATCAAATCTAGTATGGTCTTAATACCCTTTTGCTTTGCTTATTCTTTCCTTATGATTTCCTTTAATTAAATCATTCGATATAGATTCTGAAGAGAATTAGGACACTATTAATAAATGCCTTTCAGACTCAACATGTGTTATTTGACGCGGACGGTTGGATGGTGAAAGCACGAAAGCTGGCTTAATTCATTATGGAAACGAGATTTTGGAGACCTACAATATAGTCTTGAAATCAGGTAATCTCTTGGTAGCTGCTGTTTGTCTTCTATGTGGCAGTTTCCTTTTGGCTTGATATTTTGGTTATTAGGTTCTATGGCTATGCCTATCAAACGAGTTTGATTATTTTGTGTAAGAAATTCAGTCTACAAGAATTTTACTTTGCTGGCCAGACGTTGTTTTTGCATTGGCTTTTTATTTCATGTTCTGCTAGATGTGATTTTCATCATGTTTGGAATACTTTTGTTTATGTGCTGATGTGGGATTATTTGAGATAATCTTAATTCAAGCATGTTGTTTAGTAAAATGTGCTTTTCTAATTATTTATTCCTTTGTACAGGGGTAAATCAAACTCATTTTAGCATCCTTGGATAAGTGAATTGAACGACTCAAAAAGCATAGATAATGCATGGCCGTACCATACATAGTAGGAACTCCCATAATTCTCGTATGGTAGGAACACATACCTATTCTGTAGCTCTGGTTTTTCCATTTTGATTTGTTTAATCAAATTTGTGAATAGAGTTCTCAATTTCTACAAGCATGTGATGATTGATTTTTATTGAGGGAAGTTTGTAGCTTGGGTAGCATATGGCAGGATCAGGATTCTCATTAGGGGCGATGTTCATGTAAATTTAGTGCAATTTGTTTGAAAGTGTATTTGTTTTGATATGAAAACTTGCTCATGTATCTATGCACCTTCGGCATGTTGCTCAAAGCCATTCTTAGTCTTTTTATTTGAAGATCTTTATTATCAACTAATCGAGTCCTCATGTTGTCATCAAAACATTTGTTTTGCCATGGCATTACTAGACAACAAGTTTCTAATACATCAATCTACTATCCATCTCTACATCTTATTCCTTGGTGACAAAATTAAACGAGAATTCCAAGAATTCAGATCTGGCAAAAGACATTTCTCAATTTTGAAATGGAGAAATTCCGATGAAATGGAGAAATTCCGATAAAATGAAGTCAACTTTTAAGTCCCTTCAAAGAATTTAAGACATTTTGTTCGATTTTCATTATGACACTTAAAAATTGAATGTCAGAACTTATAATTCATTCATAACTCGAGGTGTTAAGTCTGCTGTTTAACTCAACTAAAGCCGAATCCCACTTGTCGCCAAATCTACATGGAAGATACCATACAATAGGTGGAGATCAAGTGCATATGGCCCTGAAAAAAGGGGGAAAATGGTGATGGTCAAGTACGAGAGTAAAGAATAAATGAAAAATCGAGGTATGTAACCAGCCGGCGGCCGATCCATACAATAGCTTTGAGTAATGATTCAGCTGGCGGTCGATCCATAAAATCGAAATTTAGTGTATCGCTAATTCCAAGGCTTTTTAGTGTCAAGACAACATTAGCATGGTTGGTCTGTTGAACCTCTAGTACAGTGTTATCTTCTAGATCAATTTGATAATTGCGTAACGTGTACAGCGGAAAACACATTCCTGGACCAGTTCTTCCGGCACGGCCAGCTGTCTGCATTGCTGAAGCTTTGGAGATTGGAGTCACTAGCTGTGATTCCATTCCCGTCCTTGGGTTGTACGATTTCATCTTGCAAAAACCCGGATCAATCACATAGCTTATTCCGTCAAGTGTTAATGACATCTCCGCAATATTTGTCGTAAGGACCACCTTACGAGCACCTTCTGGCGTGGGTTCAAATATCTTTGCCTGAAGATCTGTAGGCAAATCAGCATATATCGGGCATATAATGAGTTCGGCAATTTTGGAGCCAAAACCCCTTACCTATGCTTCAAAAGCTCTTCCGCTGCTTCAATTTCCTCTTGACCGGTAAGAAAAATCAAAATATCGCCACATGGTTGCTGCACATGTATTTGAAGAGCAGTAACAATAGCTGCATCCAAGTAATCTGCTTCAGGTGCACTGGTGTGAAGAATTCCAACTGGATACCGCCTTCCTTGCTCAACCTATTCAGTATTCATCAACCTCCAAACGTTTCAGACTCGGCGACGAAGAGGGCGCCAACGATGAAGCAACACAAGAACTTTCAACAGCTCAATCCCAGCTGATTGGAAAGGCTATCACCTTTATCTTTGGTGTACCAATCTAATGTACAGAGGACAAGTAGATTACATTCAACGTAAACTATATCAATTTCACAGACTAATCTTAACCCGCTTGAATGTTATTTTCTCTTAAAATTCCTTTTTCTCCACTGCGAAAATCATGTTGACTGGGAAGGAGTCAGCATTTCTTCGATTAGAAACTTATGAACAATAAAATTTCTCCCCTCTGAAAGCGACCACCACGTGGCACCAACCCGGTAACCTGTCAAGAATCAACGTCTTAATCCTGTTTATATCCGGCTGATGGCGATACCCACGTGGACGTTTTCCATCACTTTTGAAATATGAGGATTTGAAAGTGAAATCGAATCCATGGAAAAAATCGAACCACTGTCGTGCACCTTCTCGATTGGAGAAATTTTTTCCTTCAATCGCCGACCAATGATAATAATTACACTTATTACATCCAATTGTTGTCAAGTTTGTTGATTTAAAAGGCAAAATTTTGGACCTCGAATTAAGACAAAACAAGCGTAGATGCTCCGGATCTGAGCTTTTGTCATCGACGGGTTAAACGATGCCCGCAAATTCAGCCTGCGAAGGAACCCTAATTCTCGCCACTCATTTCGTAGCGGGAGTCGCTCTTTTTCTTCGAAAGAGGTCGAGCGGAAATTGATAAATTAAACCTGAAGTGACGGTGCGAGGACGATCCTCGACGCCCCATAACCTCCATTAACGTCTGCATCAATGAACATGTCTCGCTTTCGTGACGAGGGTTTTGCCCTGTTTTTGTCTCTGCGGGATGTTGCAGGCAGTCCTTAACTGCTGGTGACTCGTAGAAACCCTAGATGACTCCACATCGAGTCATTCGCGACAGGATCGCCTGATTTCGTGGGAGTATGTATGTGCGGCGTGGAATAACTTGCTTCTCTTCTTACTATTATTTATTTATTTGTTTCAGATACAATCATATATTAATGAATTAATTCTCGCAATATACTATGTCAACCTCACAATTCTTGTTAAATACATATATTATGGACACCATGACTGGACATTTCAGCTTAGGAGATTATCAAATTTAACCCGTGACGCTTATATTCACCTTTGAATCTATATGATAACTTGATCAATTAATAAATTCGAGAGCTAATCTCTTTTTCCCCTAGAACATGTGTGCCTATTTTGTCTTATTCAATCTATTGGAGGAACGTGTTGGCCAAAAGAAATTGTTGGTAAAATGTCAACTTTGATCGTCTGCTCGAGGACGTCGGACAATAATATAAACGAAGCAGTCTCTATCGCATGGGACGGTATTTATTCGGGTGGATAACTGCTTTTTAGACTTAGCCGCTTGGACGAACCCCAAAAATTCGTATGCCCGGACAAACTTGAGGACATTGGATGTCCAATCAGAGAGATTTCCGCCCTATCACCTCCAATTTTTTTGACAATAAACAATTTCGTTCATGGTCTTGTCGAGGCACATGTGCGCAAGTTTCAATTGCATTAAGAAAAATTCCGTAAACATACATAGGTCCGTTCATGACCACCACATTCTTGTAGATAGGATTGTTTTTTCCCCCTATATATACTTTTATTTTCTGTATATTCTAACAGTTGCATCTTAATTATTAACCTTCTGGTTCCTCAAGATTACATAGAATACATAAAAAAAGACCAACTATGCCTAAATTCTTGATTTGCAGTTGTGGCTGTGCTTCTCAATGATAAAGTTGGACGGTGGACCTAGACCTTCCAGCAGAAAATTCTAAGGGTAACAGTTTCTTGTGTCAAAGAATTGGACAACTTTAGTTTGGTAATCCTAGAATTATGGTTAGAGAGAGAGGGAGAGAGGGAGAGAGAGAGGGAGAGAGAGAGAGAGAGAGAGAGAGAGAGAGGGAGGGAGGGAGAGAGAGAGAGAGAGAGAGAGAGAGAGAGGAGCATACAAGCCTAACAACCTAGAAGCCAACTAAACACTTTGTATGCCTCATGAATAAGTTAAATCTAAACATATGGCTTGTGCAAAGTGGCCTTGCCCTAGAGTAGTTTACAGGCACTTTGTGGGATTTTAAAAAATTAATTCTAGTTTTTGAGCTGGAAATCCCTAAATGCCTCAATTAACTATGCAAATCTCGAGAAATCTCTTCGATAATGTTATGCAAATAGTATAAAGATAGATGAATTTTTTTCTTATATCTTACTCCCCAAGTCATGTAAGATTTTGTCAGCATGAAAATTAAAAAAGACTAAGATTAAATGTTCCAAATTATATTTTCTATATACGTGGAATTATGTTATGGAGCCGGAAGTGCCTCTTGCCTTATTTCGATAAACCTTCTCCCAGCCTAAGAAGCATGCCCGGTTCTCTAATCTCAAAGAAAAAGAGGAGCTAGATCTCGCCTTTAGAATGATTTGAAGTAATTTTAGTTAGCTTAAAGACATTCGTAGATGTCGATTGATCAATGCTTTTGGAAGTACTAAGAGATGCGCATGCATACGTGCGATATCCAAACTATTTCGTTGACCCTCATGAAAATCTGCGTACAGACCCTTGTTGCTAATTCTTTATTTGCCGTAAATCTGCATGAATTCATACTTCAACGATTCAGACATCCCACGATCCGTCGCCGATATGGTTACGGAGATCATTGCGTCAGATTATTCAGCTTGCAAGAAAAGTTATAGCGCGAGCAAACCATATAAAATAACAATAAATAATGGCAAAAACTATCGCCGAAAATTCTCCAATGACGACAAGGACTCCAATTTAGTGGAATTTTGTGCTCTCAATTTGACTATAAATATCCGCCCGTTGTGCGCCCAAATTGAGTGCAAAAAATCAAACTCCTGACCAAAGTGTCTCGAGAATCACATGGCGCTTCTTCAATCTCCATCGATTTGCTTCCCTCTCGCCCTTCTCATTTCTTTCCTCATAAACTCGTCTCACTGCTTCAACCCCAAATCGCTTAACATCTCGAAAGTCCAGTCCAACGGTGATTGGTCGCCGGCAGGTGCGACGTGGTACGGGAGTCCCAACGGCGCTGGAAGCGATGGTAATGGAATGACATTATATTTTTATTTGGTCAATTCACCTGGAGTAAAGATCTTTTTATGCAAGCGTCGTTGGTCTCATCACACGCCTTTCAGTAATTTTGACTTATCAAGTCTTTCGAGTATAAATCGGTTCGGACATATGAGTAGCTTAGGTCAGTCACCTAATCGTGATTGATTTTGGCTTTGTACCAAACACGTATAGACTTAGAGGTCAAACTGGAATCAAGTACAACGCTAGACAATACTACTCTAGTAATTACACATTTCACCTGATCTGAAAATATACATATATATTTATAAATACATATATAATATATTATATATAATATGCTTTGTGTGATATTTTGTACGTAGGTGGTGCATGTGGGTATGGGAATGGGGTCGACCAAGCTCCATTCTCTTCGATGGTGTCCGCAGGAGGGCCTTCTCTTTTCAAATCAGGCAAAGGATGTGGAGCTTGTTACCAGGTTTCTCTCTTGCTAGAAAAGTGTTTCTCGAATTATTTTTATATTCGCCGTCATCGGAGAAAATTTGCCACGGACAAAGTTAATATATGTTCACGTGATATGCTTTTCCTAAATTAACAATCGTGGAATAGAATTCATGAAAACATCTACTGCGGCACGCTTTCTAGATTCCCATTACAAGTAGTTTGAATTCTCCGTATTTAAACAGATTATTTGACTCGGTACATATTGTCCTATTCAAACAGATTATTTAGTAGTTAGTTAGGAAGTGCAGTCTTTTGAGCTCTTGTCGATTAAATTTCAGGTGAAATGCACTGAAAACGCGGCTTGTTCCGGGAACCCGGTGACAGTCGTTATAACTGATGAATGCCCTGGTGGCCCTTGTGTCGCTGAATCTACTCACTTCGATTTGAGCGGCACGGCTTTTGGAGCCATGGCGAGCGCCGGCAAGGCTGATGAACTTCGCAATGCTGGGGTGCTGCAAATTCAATACCAAAAGTCCGTACGGTTGATCCTTTCTCTATGGATCCTTTCGAGTGAATTCCAATTTTAACAGAAGCGCAGAGGGAAAAAAGGAAGATAAAACGCATTGAAAAGTGCTTTAAATTAACGAGAAACTTTGCTTTCACCAGACTTATACTAATCAGCAAATAGTCTAACTTGCTTATTAAAAGTCTATTTATGTGCACATATTTACAATGCCAAGCAGAGTAGAGTGCAATTTCCCCGGCGCGAAGGTGGCATTCCACGTTGACTCCGGCTCGAACCCCAACTATTTCGCTGCGCTAATTGAGTACGAGGATGGGGATGGCGAGCTCGGCGCCGTCAACCTGAAGCAGGCTCTGAACTCTGACTCTTGGCTTCCGATGCAACAGTCGTGGGGCGCGGTTTGGAAGTTGGATGGCGCAGGCCAGCTGCGCGCCCCATTCTCGATCAAGCTCACCTCTCTTGACTCCGGCAAGACCCTGGTTGCCAACAACGTGATCCCCGCTGGGTGGCAGCCCGGACAGACGTACCGGTCCGTCGTCAACTTTGCTGTCTGAGGGTTGTTTGTGGTTTGCTTGGGAGACGAAGAAATGGAGATTGATCGTCCGTGAATTTAGTTGTGTGTGTTTTATGTGATTGGCAAAAATAAAATATAGGATGGTGTTGGAAAAAGAAAGTATTTTGCTTTTTCCACTCTAAGTAATCTAGTCAGCTATGAGCTACCTCTTGGAAAAGAGAGTAGTAGGGAGAAATGAAGGAGATTGTCCTTTCTAAATTAAGAATGATTTGAGTATTTTTGTTCTTTAATTTCGTGCTAATCGATTGTATTTGAAGCTTGAAAGCTTTTATGTTGTACCACTTCTAAAGTGGATGGTCGTAAATTGTGTCAATCTATATGCAAGTGGGTACATTCTTCATTATGAAAAAATGAAACTTCTGAATGAGAATTATAATTCCTTAGAAAACATTTTCCATACATATTAATAAATAAAACTAACAAACCCGACCTTTCGACATATTCCTATCACTCCCAACTATCACTAATTTGATTCATTTCTAGGAAATCAACCTCTCGTGCGTCAAGTTTGTACTTAATACTAGCTCCAATAATTTATGTGAAAAGAAACATCAACATTGAATTTTCAGTTCAATTCCGATCAAAATATTGACTAAAATTTAAGTTCAATCTCCATCAAGGTACTCTTGGACTACGTAGGACGGTCAATGCTTACGTCAATAATTTTTAGCTAAAATTGACTTGAAAGACTACATTAACAAATCGTCAAAAAGTTTAAATGGCAAAATTTCGATTTTGAACTGAAGTAACATTTATGTAATAGATTTAGATTCTTTTTTTAATTTTTTTTTTTGTTAATCAAGTCAGATGAACGTCATTGACATGGACAAAGAAGAGCTGGGTATTGATGCAAATCGGTTTCTTGCCACCATTAAAAGGGTAAGTGACTTAAGGTGCACATGATAACCATTTTATTTTTCTATTTCTCTATTTTTCTATTCCTTGGAATAGATTTTAAACAAAAATTTGTTTGGTGACACAATTTTAATTTTTTTAATTATTTCTAGAACAACTTTTTACTTCAGAAATAGATTTGGACTAAAAATTATAAGTTAAAATATTTACCTTTTATATTTCGAGAATAAAAGTGAGTAATGAAAACTCTTCTCGTTGTTTACTCTCATCACTGCCCTCTACCCACCCATCACCTGTGGGACATCGGATGCCTGCCGCTAACCACCGTATGTCAAATGCCTACCGCTAGTTGGTCACCGCTGGTTGTTGGATGCTCATTGCTAGCCCTTGGACTCCTACCATCTACTACCGATTGTCAATCGTTCACCACCAGCCGCCCGCTAGTTGCTGGCTGTTGCCTGCGTGCCTCCTGCTACCGATTGCTGGTCACCGGTGACTCCTCTGTGGTTGTTGGCCATTAGAAGCCAAACGCCTCCCACCACTACTCGGGGAGGGGAGGGGAGAAATTTTTTGTCGTTATTAAACGAATTTCTATTTCAAGAGCAGAAAGTTTATAAGGTTATCAAATGTATATTTTTGCTCAGAAACTTATCTAGAGAATAAAAATAGGAAAATTAATTTCTAATTAGAAATTGATGTCTAGAATGAAATGATTATCATATATGCCCTTAGTGTCCATTATTAGTGAATTTTGTTCTTTGATAGTTTACCTCGGTGGAGACGCGAAGTGCATCATCAGTATCCTCAGAAGTCGTTCAAGAATTATGGGCCAAAGATGAAGAAAGTTAGCGAGTTCATGAAGGATGTTTTGCTGCATTTGCGGTTCTTCATCCAAAGCCTACATAAGGCATTTGGAGGCTTTTTCCTTCTTTTTGTTTTTTGTTATTTTTTAATCATGTATTGCAATCCCTTCTGGCTTCTCCTGCTCTTCAATGCTTCTACCTTCACTATCCTGCAGCGTGGATACAATGTAGTTAAACCCAAACTTTATACTTAAGCTCGCTTGCCTTCAATTTTGAAAGTACCCAATCGAGCGATTGAATCATTCTAGACCTCAACTCAAAAGCCTCAGATCTAGTTTGCGTTCCTTTCTCAAACGTCCGTCAGTTGTTTAACACACAAGTGTTGGAGAAATCTTCGTGAAGTGTTTTGATGCTAACAAAACGTTTCCATCAGTCTAGTCTGAAGATCTCCAAACTCTGCTATTTAAAGTCTGAAGACCTCCGGACAGCCAGACTCAAGACTCAAAGTCTATCCTTATTGACAGTTGCTAATTCGTTGAAGAAAGGCTATCTAGAACTGGATGTTTCATTAAGGATATGACCTTATTGACTAGTGAAGATCTCTTGGCTGGATATGACATAACGGAATCCTTTATTTGATCATGATTGACTCGAAGATTAAGGATCCAATGATTGACAAAGTATACTTAGAAGGTTCTACTTATGGAAACCAAGATCCTGATTGTATGGGTGAACATGATTGATGGGCTATCGAAACGTTCCTTTAATAGCTCGAATGATCTTCCTAATTGATTCCGTCCAACGGGTAGATTGGAGGAATTCCTTTGGTAAGTGCCAACGAGTATGATGGCATAAATGAGTATATAAGGAAGACGTTCCAGTTGTTTGAGTGTATGCACGATAGAAGAATTCAAAGTTTGAAGTTCCTTGTTATTAGTCAATTAATTTGAGCAAAATCTTGTACACAAAAGAGAGTTTATATTTGTGAGAATTCTTGAGGAAGTGTGGTAGAATATTTACACTGTGGAATCAAGGAAAAGCTGTGCTATAACTTCTCTTTTATTCATAGTGAAATCCAGCTGGTGAGCTGTCAATGCGGAAGAGTGGACGTAGGCTTGGAATAAGCCGAACCACTATAAACCTCGCGTTCAATTTTCTCTTCCCTACTCTTTACTTTACTTTGATCGCTTTTCATCTTGTTAATCAAAAGATAACTCCCTTTCTATCGTTTACCTAGAATCACTTCCGTATCTCGAGAAATTATTTTTGCACATATTCACCCCCCTCTAGGTGCTTATACTAGCTATCTCAATTGGTATCAAAGCCTGTGTACTCACTTTGTTTGAAGTGTTTTACTTCAGAGTTAAAGATCCATGGCTAGTATGTTGGCTTTAGGGTTGGTAGAAGGGCAAAGCAACACCAGACTGCCTTATTTTGATGGAAATGATTACAATATATGGAAAAACAAGATAAAGGCATTCCTAAGATCAAAGGATCCTCTGGAATGGGACGTTATAGAAAAATGAATCATTCATAAAGCTGCATCGGTCTCAAAAAGAGGAAAAGATACTATTGAGTCTAGTGAAATGACTCAGAAAGAGATAATCAAGAGACAAGCTCTTGAAGCAAAAGCAATTTATTCTTTATATTGTGTTTTATCACCTACTGAATATAATAGAATATCTTCTTATGTTACAGCCAAAGAAGTCTGGGATAGATTACACATTACTTATGAAGGAATCAACATTCTTCTTGGTCAATATAAAGCCTTCAAAATGAAATCAGGAGAATCTATAACTGATATGTTTAGTCGTTTTACAGAAATCGTGAATGGTCTTGAAAATCAAGGTCAAACAATTTCTGATCCCATGAAAGTAAATAAGCTACTGCGTAGACTCTCCAAGAATTGGAATCACATAAAGACCTGAATCAGAGAGACTCAAAGAATCATGTCACTATCTATTGATGAGTTGATTGAGACTCTTCAGTCTTATGAAGTGGAACGAATCAATGAAGACGAAGACCTTAAAGGTAAGAAATCCATTGCATTAAAATCTAATGATGATTTAGATGTCACAGATTCTGAAGACGATATGGATGATGAGGAGCTTGCTCTCATGATAAGAAGATTCAAAAAGCTGAACAGAAAATAAAGAAGATTCAATTCAAAGAAACAAAGTTTTCAAAAGCAAAAGACCAAGTCTATTGAAGATGATGAATCAAACAAAGATGTAGTCTACTTTGAATGTAAGAAAAATGGACACATCAGACCCAACTGTCCTCTTCTAAGGAAGAAGAAAGGAAAAGCTGAAAAGTATCGAAAAGCTCTTAAAATAGAAACCTGGAGTGATACAGAGTGCGAAGATAGTGATGAAGATTATGCCAATGTATGTCTAATGGCACAATCGAATTCAGATTCGAATTCCGAGACAGATTCATATTCAGAAAGTGAATTTGAGGTTAGTAACTTCAAAATCCCTATTAAAGTCTCAAAATACATTGATGAATTGTGTTTTAGTCTTAAGAATTCTCTTAAAAGAATTTCCGAACTCAAAAAAGAAAATTCTACTCTAAAACAACAGGAAAATGTTTTGAAAGAAAAAGTGAAATGCTTAAACAAGAATGTTTCTTCTCTTAAAGAAAGTGAAGATAATCTTTTAAGAGAAAATGCATTCTTGAAAAATGATATCTTAAATATTTCCAAAAGATTTTCTTTAGAATCTGAAAAACTGGAAAAAATACTTTCTGTTCAAAGACCTTATTTCAATAAATCTGGTTTAGGAATGACTGCTCAAACCATTCCTTTAATTGATTTTCCTAAAGTGAAAGAAAGAATCAAACAAAGACCCACAAGAGATGCTTATAAAAATCATTTTAAAAGGACCTTTGTAAAACCGGTAGGTCACAATGCTCTCAGGTGTTCAAAGTGCAATAGTGCAGATCATTTTGAAAAAGAATGTCCTATGGTTTGGAAACCTATTGAAAAGGTATGGGCAAAAACCGCATATCATACTAACACCAATGGACCCAAGAAAATATGGGTACCAAAGAAAGTTTGAGTTTCTCTTTTAAATGCAGGTCACTATCAAGAAAAAGGTAAAATGGTATATGGATAGTGGATGCTCAAGACACATGACAGGAGATTCAAATTGCTTCATAAAGCTTGTTTGAGTAAATGGTGGAAAAGTCTCATTTGGAGGAAATACCAAAGGAAAAATTGTGGGATTTGGAACTGTAAAGATTGGAAATCTCACAATAAGCAATGTTTCTTTGGTAGAATGACTCAATTACAATCTGCTTAGTGTCAGTCAGCTGTGTGATACTACGTTCAAAATCAACTTTCAAGAGGGAATATGCTCAGGAATTAGTTAAGATTCTACTCAATCATTCATGGGTCGAAGACATAGAAATATCTACTTCTTGGATGTGAAACCAGATGAATCGTAATGCTTAATTTCAATCCAAGACGAAGCAAGCTTATGGCACAGAAAGCTTAGGCACATTGAAGCAGATAGTCAAAATCTCAGCAAAGAAGTTAGTTCGTGGTCTACCCAATTTATCATACCAAAAGTCTGATCTATGTACACCATGCATATTGGAAAAACATGTAAGAAATTCCTTTAAACCAATAAATCAAGTTTTCACTAACCGTGTACTGTAGCTTTTGCATATGGATCTTTTTGGACCAACCAGAACACAGAGCATTGGAGGTAAGAAATACTGCCTAGTAATTATGGATGACTACTCACGATTTACTTGGGTATATTTCTTGGCAAGTAAGTCTGAAACTTTCTTTTACTTTGAAAAATTTGCTAAGAAGGTTCAAAATGAAAAGGGGTATGTTATTTCAAGTATAAAAACAGACCATGGAGGTGAATTTGAAAATCAAGATTTTACAAAATTTTGTGATGAATCTGGCTTTTAGCACTTGTTCTCCTCTCCATATACTCCAGAACAAAATGGAGTTGTGAAAAGAAAGAATAGGTCTCTTCAAGAAATGGCTAGAACTCTTTTAATTGAAAGCAATATCTCTTCATGATTTTGGGCTGAAGTAGTTTCAATAGCATGTTATATTATTAATAGAGTTTTTCTAAGGCCTATTCTAGAAAAAAACCCCCCAATGAGTTATTCAAAGGAAAGAAGCCTATTGTTTCATATTTTCATGTGTTTGGATGCAAATGTTTTATATTGAAAAATCCAAATGATCGAGTTGGTAAGTTTGAAAAAAAGTCAGATGAAGGAATCTTCCTTGGATATTCAACCTCAAGAGCAAAGTATATAGAGATACGACATCACTTCATTAGAGATCATGTTCAAAATGGAGAAATTTCGATTCAGTTTGTTGACTCAAAGAACCAACTGGTGGATATATTTACAAAGCCTTTGGAGAAAAATCAATTTGAAATCATCCATTCTAGACTCAACATTTTGAGGTTTGAAGAAGTTAAAGTCTAGAGACTCTCAGACTCAGATATACAAGACTTTGACTATAAGTTATTCTCTCTCTCGAATCTCATCTTGAAAATGTACGATCATCAACTGTGTTTGATTATTGCTATATTTAATTGACATGACTATTGTAACGTTTCCTTTTCGAAAAAAGGAGTTATTTTGAAATGACCATTTTTTTCGAAAAAAGGCAGTTATTTTTTTGAAAAGGCATCTTTTCACTTTTCTATACGACGTTTTGTATTCCCCCCTTTTTGACTAAGTTATGTACAGTCGGTTTCTCTTCATTTTAACTTCAAAAACCTAAAAAGCACCAATCTACCATTCCTGTTTTCTTCTCTTGTTTAATCTTCGAAAAAGTTGTCATCTTTCTTGGGAAAGTCAAGCAAGGAATCTTTCAAAGACTGAGAAAGATGTCGTCTTCAAGAAAGCCTTCGAGGATCACAAGCAGGGGACTACAGCGGATGAGTGAGGGGCCTACGCACTTCGATCTCATCGAGGAAGAAGAATCTCCAAATCAATAGTAGAGCCCACAAGATTCTCAGCTGCGTCATTCTCCACCATCTAGTCCTCAAGGTGTTGATCATCAACAAGAGAAAGAAATTATTGAAGACACAGATCCTGTAAGAGTACAAAGACCCTCTGTTATTTATAAGCTTTATCGTGCTTTAAAGAGGACTGGTACTCCGTTAAACTATATCGACGAATTTCTTAAGGACAAAGGACATGGGAATGAATATATCTTTTTGCAAAAAATGGAAAGTTGGGGAATTGCTCCTAAAGGGTTGGCTGAAGAAACCCTTGCAAATATCCCAAGTGATCCGCATGTTGGGGGATTTAATCATGTAGATGGGAATGATGATGATAAATTGTACAGCCAATTTCAACCGAGGATGGGTGTTGCAGCGAAAATTCGAGGAAAAAGGACAGAGTTGTTTAGATCGAAGGAACAGAAGGTTCTCTACTCAAAACTGTTAAAGCGTGGGGTGATAAACCCTAAGAGTGTGGATTTTGATTTCCTTGATGCTGTAAATGTCAATTTGAGAGAAAAGTTTAGTTTTCTTCAACTTGAGCAATTCTGTTCTGACACCACAGAAGCCCATGCTGAATTAACCGCTCATTTCTATTCGAATCTTAGTTTCTTGGATGCAAATAGATTCTCTTTTAGTGTCCGAGATCAAGACTTTGTGGTGGATATGGATACGTTGGCGGATGTCATTGGGTTTGAGAGAGGAAGATATCAACCTATCAATGTTTCTATTGCTCATGCTACATTGGAACTTGTTAAGGATAGAAGAACAGAGAAAAAGATTTTCTACTTGAGGATGAGTGCGTTTAACATTTTGTTTCATAATATTGTGATCAATTGCCTCAAACCGAAATCAACTTCCAAGACTGATGTTTCAAGTTCAGAGGCAAAGCTGATGTATGCCATTATCACTGGGAAAAAATTTTCTCTTTCTCACACTGTTATGTTCCACATGTATAGAGCAGTGGTGAAGGACAGGGGTCAACTTCCTTATCCAAGTCTTGTGACAAAGTTATTCAGACATCTGAATATTCAGCATCCGCAAATTCTTTGTGCTCGATTGTGCGATCATATGGTGGTAGGACTGAAAATGGTAACTAAAATGCTTCTGAAGGGACTAAGCAAGGCGTTGGAGAAATTCAAGGAGAAGACTCCAGTCAAAACTCATCAAATCTCTTCTGCATCAAAAAGGAAAGAGAAGGAGCCCATGGTCGCTCCATCCAAGAAAAGAAGAGCTCTCATTGTTGAAGATGAAGATGATGAGAAAAACATCACCATCTCTATAATGGCATTGAAGAATCTAAGTCATTCTGTTCCAGAGAAAGACTCAGAACAGAGGACAAGAGAAAGAGAAGATAAAGAAGCAGAGGAAAAAGAAGCAGAAGAAAAAGAAGAAGAAGAAGAAAGAGATGCTGAGAAGGAAAGAGTTGAGAAAGAAGAAGAAGAGAAAAGAGATCAAGAGGAAGGAGAACACGAGGAACACTCTTCTCAACCTGAAGGCATAAAAACAGGGGGAGATCAAGAGAAAAGAGGAATGTCCTCATATCCTGCTACCAGTGAGGGAGTAAGTCACTCTCCAGCAGATCCAGAGGACATTTATACCTCTCAATTTCCTGAAGAAGGACATGATGTTTCATCGTCAAATCTACGTGATTATGCTGATCTGCCATCGTCTGCCTTTACTCCATTAGATCGTGTGCGAAGCCGACGTTGACCGATAATTCAGCAGATTTTCGCAGAATTCTGGATATTCTTTTGGAAATGCAAGGTTAGATATATGCTCTGGGATGCGAAGTTCAGAATTTGCAGAATGCAAGTCAAGCTTCTTCGGATTCCTTGAATGATCAGATCCAAGGCCTTTTTCTTCAAATTCAGGCTAATGCTAAGGGTGAGGATGTTGCACAACTAAAGGAAGACTTGAAAGGGCTGGAAGGCATCATTCAGTCAATGGGAGATTTCAGCTTGTTCGTATTCCCAAGCATTCTTGATTCTACTCCACTTTCATCTCGACCTTTTTTATGCTGACAAAAAGTGGGAGAGATGCGAGATTTGCAAACTTTGAATCTTTACAACTTTTGATTAGTTTGATATTTGAAGATTGTTTTGATATTTGAATTTACTTCTGTGTCTGGATGTGGACTGAATTTGGATTTGGATTTGACTGCTTATATTAACTACTATTGATATCTTATGGATGGCTTTATCACATGCAAGACTAACCTAATTTCTGTGTGGTTGCAGATTCTAGCGTTATCATTCATCAAGCCATTTATTTTTATAAGATATCCATATTTCTTTGAGTAACATTTTGCAGGTCAAAGTTATCCAAATCTGCAAGAAAGTTTTGTCACCATCAAAAAGGGGGAGATTATTGGAGAAATCTTCGTGAAGTGTTTTGATGCTAACAAAACCTTTCCATTAGTCTAGTCTAAAGATCTCTAGACTCTGCTATTTAAAATCTGAAGACCTCCGAACAGCCAGACTCAAGACTCAAAGTCTATCCTCATTGACAGTTGCTAATCCATTGAAGAAAGGCTATCCAGAACTGAATGTTTCGTTAAGGATATGACCTTATCGACTGGTGAAGATCTCTTGGCTGGATATGACATAAAGAAATCCTTTATTTGATCATGATTGATTCGAAGATTAAGGATCCGATGATTGACAAAGTATACTTGGAAGGTTCTATTTATGGAAACCGAGATCCTAATTGTATGGGCGAGCATGATTGATGGGCTATCGACATGTTCCTTTAATAGCTCAAATGATCTTCCTAATTGATTCCGTCTAACGGGTAGATTGGAGGAATTCCTTTGGTAAGTGCTAACAGTTATGATGGCATAAAGGAGTATATAAGAAAGACGTTTCAGTTGTTCGAGTGTATGCACAATAGAAGAATTCCAAAGTCTGAAGTTCCTTGTTGTTAGTCAATTCATTTGAGTGAAATCTTGTACACAAAAGAGAGTCTATATTTGTGAGAATCCTTGAGGAAGTGTGGCAGAATATCTACACTATGGAATTAAGGAAAAGCTATGCTGTAACTTCTTTTTTGTTCATAGTGAAATCCAGCCGGTGGGCTGTCAGTGCGGAAGAGTGGTCGTTGACTTGGAATAAGCCGAACCACTATAAACCTTGCGTTCAATTTTCTCTTCCCTACTCTTTACTTTATTTTGATCACATTTCATCTTGTTAATCAAAAGAGAACTCCCTTTCTATCTTCTGCCTAGAATCGCTTCCGTATCTCGAGAAATTATTTTTGCACCTGTTCACCCCCCCTCTAGGTGCTTATACTAGCTATCTCAACAAGGACTGTGGTTGTGCCGAAATTTCTGATCTGTTGAAGTCAAGCGACGATGAATGTGGTACGTTTCACCATTCTCCGACTCATGTAATTTTAACATAAATAATGTATTACTGCCGCGTGGTATAATTGTCATATAAAATACCCTCTCTGGTCTTTAGTTGCAAAGCACTTTTGGTACCTGGGGCCCAAAGGCTTAGTCTATACTTGATTATTTCTCGTTTCCCTTAAGATGGATTAATGGGATTGATATGAGACCAGGTACTTGGGTTCATTTGGACCCAAATGGGGCTTGTAGGGGTGTGCAATTGGACTAGGTATACTTGGGAACTAGACTGGCTCACTTGGAAAACAGGGCCGAGAATCGGTTTCCGTTGAAATCGGTTTAGAAACCGAATCCCAAAATTTGAAACCAGTTTAAACTGGTCTGAGAACCGGTTCTAAGTAAATATCCATTCGGGAACCAGCTTGACAATACCGATGTGGAAATTGGTTTTGTAAACCCAAAAGACCAAAATACTATATTTTTTCCACTGATTTCTAATTTTAGAATTGCATATTTCCTCTCGCACGATGCTCCTCCTTCATTGTTTCTCTTCTTCACTTACTTCCCTCCCTTGCTGGCTCACGGTCGCACCATCCATCGCATAGGATTTTTTCCTTGCCTAATGATGTTTGTTTATGATAATTAACCTTGTGGATACTTAGTTTTGTTTAGTCAAAAAAATTCATGTACTTATTGATTACATGTGCTTAATGTTTCAATATAAATTAGGAGGATTTCGTTGTTTTTTCACGTAATAATGTAAAATTCAAAACCGTATAGAATATCGGGTAGTTGCAAAATATGTTCCAATGGAAATAGGGTTGACTTTGGAATCGGACTGGAGAAATGGGGTGGTTCCAAAATAGGGTCAAATACAAATAGGGTCGGGTACTCACCCTAGACTCGATCACCCCTAGGGACTCCAATGGTCCTTGCCGCATTTGAAGTGGTCATTGCCGATCTTTGTAATCTCGCCGATTCCATCACTGGTTATCGCTGCAAGCCCCTCATGGCCGAGTTGGAACCCGCCCCACCACTGGTCTGTTTTGGGAACGGGAAGCTCATCTATGTAATTTCCTAATCTGGATACTTATTTCAATATCTAAATTGACTAGTTTGAACTTATTGAAATCTAATATGATTTGATGAGATTGTTAGGCATATTCCGATTAAGAAAGTTATTGTATTGAGGACCATGATAATCGAGAATTCGAGTTTCAAGACGTTGATATAGCTAGTACGAGTACCTAGAGGGGGGTGAATAGGTATATAAAAAATTCTCTTGAAGATTGCACAATACTTAGACAGTTGAAGGATTTGCAATAATTAAAAATCAATCGTAAGACTGAGTAAAGGAAAGAGAGAATTGAACACGCGGTTTATAGTGGTTCGGCTTGATTCAAGCCTACGTCCACTCTTTTGCACTGACAGCCAATTGGCTGGATTCCACTATGAACAAAGAGATGTTACAGTGTTGATCTTCCTTGATTTCTAGGTGTAGATGATCTACTACACTCGCTCAAGGTGTCACCGAGTATAAACACTCTCTCGTGTATACAATTTCGCTCGAACCGTATCGACTAATAATCAAGGTTCTTCGACTGGAATTTTTCTATCTTTTCACGTTCTTAAAACAACTAGAACGTCTTCCTTTTATACTCCTTTATGCCATTATAGCCGTTGGCACTTACCAAAGGAATTCCTCCAATCTACCCGTTGGACGGAATCAATCAAGAAGATCATCCGAGCTATTTAAAGAACCTGATGATAACCCATCAATCCTGTTCGCCCATACAATCAGGATCTTGGTTTCCAAGAATAGAACATTCCAAGAATATTTCGTCGACCATCGGATCTTCAATCGATCTTAGATAAAAATCAAAGAATCCGAAATGATTATCCAACCAAGGGATCTTTTCCAGAGGATAGGATCGAATCCTCAACCATATACTTCGACTTTGGATTTCCTTCGTCATTGGATTAGAAAGACTGTCAGTGAGAATAGTCTTGAGTCTTGAGTCTTGAGTCGATGAATACAAAGTCTTCGACTTTAAACTGTCGGTATCCGACTAGATCGATAGAAATGTTTTGTCGGCTTCAAAATATTCTGGAAAGATTTCTCCAACAATCTCCCCTTTTTGATGGTGACAAAACTTTCTTGTAGATTTGAACAACTTTGACCTGCAAAAACATTTCTCAAGCAATATGGCTAACTCATAAAGATTAATAAAACAACTAGACTCTGCATCCACAGCAAAATTGGTTAGTCTTTCATGAGTAATACCAAATAACAATACTTGATATAAATGCAACCAGTCAAGCATCAAAATCCACAACCAATTCAGTCAAATTTAAATTCACACCCAAGTTCAAGTTCTCAAGTCATACTCAAAAATAAACATAACCACAAAAACAAATGTAAAGTCAAAGTTTTAAAGATAGATGATGGTTCAAATTGGTTCTCCCCGTTTTTGTCATCATTAAAAAGGGTGAGAAAGGAGTCATGTCTGCTTGGGAATGCGCACGATCTGGAAATCTCCCATTGACTGAACTATGCCTTCTAGCCTCTTCAAGTCTTCCCTTAGTTAAGCTACCTCCTCTCCTTTGGCATTAGCTTGAAGTTGCAGAGCGAGGTCTTTTATTTTGTCCTCCAGGGTAACCGAAGACGCTTGTCCAGCATTCTTGATGGTTTGAACCTCACAGTCCAAAGCATATATTTGTCCCCGCATTTCCATAAGAATATCAAGAATACGACGAAAATCTGCTGAGTTGTCCGTCTGTGTACTTGCATGAACTTTCTCAGATGGAGTAAATGCAGACGATGGAGCTTCTGTATAATCCTGCAGATTTGGAGTCGACGTATCATGACCTTCTTTAGGCAATTGAGACACCTGAACTTCTTCTGGGTCTGCTGGAGATTGTCTTGGACCTTCACTATCGCGCATGAGGTGTGGACCTTTCTTGCTCGCCAACTCCCCTGTCTCTAGGACATCAAAAGGGGAAGAGTGATGATCATGCTCTTGATTTCCCTTCTCTCCGCATTCAGCAGCAGACTTTTCTTTCTCTCCTTCTCTTTCTTCTTTAGCTTCTTTCTCCTCTCTCTCTCGCTCTTCTTCTTCTCTGTTCGTCTGAAGTTCTGTCGGTTGAGGCATAGAGCGTCTGGTTCTTGTCAGTGCATGGATAGTAGGATCTTCATCCTCTTCATCTTCATCCTCCAGGATGAGAGTTCTTTTCTTCTTTTTCGATGGGGCACCAATGGCCTCCTTTCCTTTTCTCTTTGAAGCAGATCGAACCGGAGATTTCACTCGAATTTCTCCATTGCTTTGGAAAGTTCTTGCAGACGCATCTTTGTTAACATCTTCAAACCTACCACCATCTTATCACACGGTCGAACACAAAGTGTTTGTGGCGGTTCAATATTCATGTGTCTGAAGATCTTGGTCACAGACCAGGATAAGGCAATTGTCCTTTGTCTTTCGACATTGCTCGTACATATGGAAGAGAATAGTGTGCGGGAGAGAGAACTTCCGTCCCGAGTTGATCGCGTACATCAACTTTGCTTGAGAAAGAGACACGGAAGTCTTTGACGTAGACTTCGGTCCGAGACGGTTGATCACAATCTTATGAAGCACAATGTTGATGGCATTCATCCTGGAATAGGTAATTTTCTTCTCGTGTCCCTATCTTTGACAAGTTCCGAGTAGTACGAGCAGGTGAGACTTTGATTGGTAAATAACGTCCTCGTTCAACTCCAACTATGTTCGCCAACATATTCACATCTACCACGTAGACTTGGTCTCGTACACTAAATGAAATTCTATTCGCATCCAAAAAGCTAAGATTTGAATAGAAATAAGCGGTCAATTGAGCATACCTGTCCGTAGAGTCAGAGCGAAAATTCTCAAGTTGAAGCAAATTCAACTTCTCTCTTAAGTTCATGTTGATGGCGTCCAGGAAGTCAAAATCGACACTTCTAGGGTTTATCACCCCTCTTTTCAACAGCCACGAAATACACATTTTCCGATCCTTTGATTTGAACAAATCCATCCGATTTCCTTTCACCTTTGCTGCCACTCCCATTCTCGGTTGGAATTCAAGGAACATTCTGTCATCATCGTTCCCTTCAATTAAATTTTGTCCGGCATACGAGGATCACTTGGAATGTTCGCAAGTGCGTCCTCTGCTTTTCCTTTCGGAGCAACTCCCAATTCCTCCATTTTCCGCAGAAAAAGATACTCATTCCCATAATTTTTGTCCTTAAGGAAGTCATCTATATATTTCAATGGAGTACCGGTGCTTTTCAACGCACGATAAAGCTTATAGATAAAGGAGGGTTTTTGGACTCTTCTTGGGTCGGCATCCTCGATTATCTCTTCTTCCGGATGTTGACTTGCACCTTGTGGGGGGGAGGCGTTGAATGACGTGGATGAGAGCGAATCGGACTTTGTCGCTGACTTGATAAGTCTTCTTTCTCAGTGAGATCGAAGTGTGTCGGTCCCTTCTCCATTCTTTGTGGTCCCCTGCTTGCAATTCTTGATGATTTCCTCGAAGAAGACATCTTTCTTTGTCGATTGGAAGATTCCTTCACTTGCTTTCCCAAGAAAAATGACCACTTTCTCGACAACGAACAAGAAGTAGAAACAGTATCGGGAGGAGAGTGCCTTTTAGGGTTTTGAAGATTGGGTAAAGAAAAACTGTATATATATATATATATATATATATATATATATATATGTATAGCTTAGTTTTGAAAAGGGAAGTTCAATCGGCACAAGGAAAGTGTACGAACACTTCTTTTCAAAATCAATAACTGCCAAAATTAATCCTTTTAAAAAGACAAGTTTTCGAATTTCACACGGATTATAGAATAACCGAACGAAAGATCGTACCTTTTCGAGTTTAAATAACTAAACGAGAATTCGTACCTTTTAGATAAAAATAGCAACTTACGAGTCTATAGCCATGAATGTCTCGAGAGTCCGAGGATTTAAAGTCGAGAGATTAGAGTCTTAGAGTTGGTGAGTCTCTAGACTTTAACTTCTTCAAGCTTCAAAATGTTGAGTCTTGAACGGATAAAGTCGAATTGGTTTTTCTCCAAAGGCTTTGTGAATATATCCGTTAGTTGACTCTTTGAATCAACAAATTGAATCGAGATTTCTCCATTTTAAATATGATCTCTAATGAAGTGATGTCGAATCTCAATATGCTTCGCTCTTGAATGAATGATTGGATTTTTGGTGAGATTGATCGCACTAGTGTTGTCACATCTGATTTCTGTGCATGAGTCTTCAATCCCAAAGTCTTGTAGCTGTTGTTTTATCCATAGAATTTGCGAACAGCAGCTTCCAAGAGCTACATACTCGCTTACGTCATTGAGAGAGCTACGGTGCTTTGCTTCCTCGAAAACCAAGACACCGTCCTGTTTCCAAGCGGTTGACAAGTTCCAAAAGTGCTCTTTCTATCGACTCTGCAACCGGCCAGATCTGCATCCGAGTATCCTATAAGATTAAAGTCTCCCTCTTTGGATACCAAAGACCGATGCTTGAAGATGAGGCAATGTATTTGATAATACGTTTCACGGCATTGAGATGTGATTCTCTAGGATCTGATTGAAACCTAGCACAGATGCAAACACTAAACAAAATATCAGGTCTAGAAGCGGTAAGATAAAGAAGTGAACCGATCATGCTCTCTGTACAGCTTTTGATCTACTTTCTTCCCTTCTTCATCCTTGTCTATCTTTCGAGAACATGACATTGGTATGTCGGTCTTTTTGCACTTTTCCAATCCAAACCTTTTGACAAGATCATTTGCATATTTTTCTTGATGAATAAAAGTTCCTTCCTTCATTTGTTTCACTTGGAGTCCAAGAAAGAATGTTAACTCTCCCATCATACTCATTTCAAACTCATCCGCATAGACTTAGAAAATTTCTTGCATAGACTTTCATTAGGTGATCCAAAAATAATATCGTCCACATATATTTGAACAAGTAAAAAGCTTTTGTTTTCCTTTTTGATAAATAAAGTAGTATCTACTTTACCTTTGACAAAACCATTATGTAATAAAAACTTACTTAGTCTGTCGTACCAAGCTCGAGGTGCTTGCTTTAAACCATACAAGGCCTTTTTCAGTCTGAAGACGAAGTTCTGGCTTCTTTGGGTCTTCAAACCCAGGTGGTTGTTCCACATAAACTTCCTCATGGATGAATCCATTTAGGAACGCACTTTTGACGTCCATTTGGAATAACCTAAAATTTTTATAACAAGCAAACGCAAGTAATAGACGAATAGCTTCTAACCTTGCTCTTTGGAGCGTAAGTCTCGTCATAGTCTATTCCTTCTTCTTGCGTATATCCTTTGGCCACGAGTCTTGCTTTGTTTCGTACGACTTTTCCTTCTTCATTCATCTTGTTCCTGAATACCCATTTGGCTCCAATAACAGTTTTACCTTTTGGTTTAGATGTCAATTCCCAGACATCATTGATGTTGAACTGTCTGAGTTCTTCTTGCATAGCTTCGATCCAACTTTCATCAGATAAAGCTTCTTCTATGCATTTTGGTTCAATTTAAGAAATGAGAGCCACAGCACTAGATTCTTCACGCCTTTTTGATGGTGTGCGGATTCCTTCATTGATTTCGCCAATAATGAGATCTTTGGGATGACTGGATTTATGCTTCCGATTCTTGGTTGATTTGCCTGGTTGATGATCTCTTTCTTTATTTGAATCTTCATGAGCATCTTGATGTTGGACTTCCGAGTTTGAGATGCTTCTTGAGTTGTAAGCGTTGGAAGGTCGGAGAGGGTTCGAGACTCTTCATACCGAGTCTGGCTGGATTCATCTTGCGTTGAGTCTTGGAATTTGACATTCATTGATTCCTCCACCGACTGGCTTTTCTTGTTATAGACTTTGTAGGCTTTGCTTGATGTAGAATATCCAAGGAAGATGCCTTCATCTGATCTTTCTTCAAACTTACCAACTCGATCATTTGCATTTTTCAAAATAAAGCATTTGCAACCAAACACATGAAAGTATGAAACAATAGGCTTCTTACCTTTGAACAATTCATAGGGGGTTTTCTCCAAAATAGGTCTTAAAAAGACTCTATTTATAATATAGCATGCTATTGAAACAACTTTAGCCCAAAATCGTGAAGAAATTTTACTTTCAATTAAAAGTGTTCTAGCCATTTCTTGAAGAGATCTATTCTTTCTTTCCACAACTCCATTTTGCTATGGAGTATATGGAGAGGAAAACATATGATTAAAACCAGATTTATCACAAAATTTAGTAAAATCTTGATTTTCAAATTCACTTCCATGATCTGTTTTTATGCTTGAGATTGCACAACCTTTTTCATTTTGAAACTTTTTAGCAAACTTCTTAAAGTACGAAAATGTTTCTGACTTACTTGCAAGAAAATATACCCAGGTAAAGCGAGAGTAATCATCCACAATTACTAGACAATATTTCTTACCTCCAATGCTCTGGGTTCTTGTTGGTCCGAAGAGATCCATATGAAGCAACTGTAGTACATGATTAGTAGAGACATGATTTATTGGCTTAAATGAATTTCTTACCTGCTTTCCCAAAATGCATGGAGTGCATGAATCAGACTTTTGGTATGGCAATTTAGGTAGACCTTGAACAAGCTTCTTTGATGAGATTTTGGCTAATTGCTTCATGTTGACATGGCCAAGCTTTTTGTGCCATAAGATTGCTTCATCTTGAATTGAGATTAGGCATTGTGCTTCATTTGGTTTTACATCAAGGAGGTAGATATTTCCATGCCTTCGACCCATGAAAGACGAGTTGAGTCTTTACTAATTCCAGAACATATGCCTTATTGAAAGGAGATCTTGAAACCAGTATCACATAATTGGCTAATGCTGAGAAGATTATAGTTGAGTCCTTCCACTAGAGAGACATTGCTTATTGTGAGATTTCCAATTTTCATAGTTCCAAATCCCACAATGCTTCCTTTGCTGTTTCCTCCAAATGAAACTTTTCCACCATTTACTTGAATAAGCTTTATGAAGCAATTTGAGTCTCCTGTCATGTGTCTTGAACATCCGCTGTCAAGATACCACTTTACTTTCTTTTTGACAGAGATCTGCATTCAAAAGAGAGTCTCAAGCTTTCTTTGGTACCCAAATTTTCTTGGGTCCTTTAGCGTTAGTAGAATGAGCATTATTAGGCCATACTTTCTTAATAGGCTTCCAAACCATAGGACACTCTTTTTCAAAATGATCCTGACTGTTACACTTTGAACACCTTAAAGCATTTCGACCTACAGACTTTACAAAAACTTTCTTGAAATGATTTTTGTAAGCCTCTCTCGACGGTCTTTTCTTAATTCTTTCTTTTACTTTTGGAAAATCAATCAAGGGGATCGTTTCTGCTGTCATACCTAGACCAGATTTATTGAAGTAAGGTCTTTGGACTGAAAGAACTTTTTCAAGTTTTTCAGACCCTATTGAAAATTTCTTTGAAATATTTGATAAGTCAGTTTTTAAGAAAGCATTTTCTTTTGAAAGTTTATCTTCATTCTCTTTAAGAGTAGAAACATTCAAGTCTAAACTTTTCACTTTTTCTTCTAAAATGTTTTCCTTTTGTTTTAAAACTGAGTTTTCCTTTTTAAGTTCGGAAATCTTTTTGAGAGAAGTCTTAAGACTAAAACATAGTTCATCAATGTATTTAGAGACTTTGACAGGGATTTTATAATCACTTACCTCAAATTCACTGTCTAAATCTGATCCAAAGTCTGAGTCTGATTGTGCCATCAGACACAGGTTGGCATATTCCTCGTCACTTTCTTCACACTCGTATCGCTCCGGGTTTCGGCTTTGAGAGCTTTTCGAGACTTTTCAGCTTTTCCTCTCTTCTTCTTCGGGAGAGGACAATTGGGTCTACGATGTGTCCCTTTTTCTTACATTCGAAGCAAACTACATCTTTGTTTGGTTCCTCATTATCAACAAACTTGGTTTGCTGTTTCTGAAGACTTTGTTTCCTTGAGTTGAACCTTCTTCCTTTTCTATTCAGCTTTTTGAACCTTCTAATCATTAGAGCAAGCTCCTCATCGTCCAGATCTTCTTCAGAGTCTGTATCATCAGAATCATCATTAGATTTTAATGCAATGGATTTCTTACCTCTTGGATCTTCGTCTTCATTAATTCGTTCCACTTCGTAAGATTGAAGAGTTCCAATCAGCTCGTCTACGAGATAATGGCATAATTCTTTGCGTCTCTCTTATTGAAGTCTTTATATGATTCCAATCCTTGGAGAGTCCGCGTAGTAGCTTGTTCACCTTCATAGGATCAGAAATTTTCTGTCCTTGATTCTCAAGGCCATTGACAATATATGTAAAACGGCTAAACATGTTAGTTATAGATTCTCCTGGTTTCATTTTG
Organism: Eucalyptus leucophloia subsp. euroa; assembly: GCA_017140325.1. Lineage (NCBI taxonomy): Eukaryota > Viridiplantae > Streptophyta > Magnoliopsida > Myrtales > Myrtaceae > Eucalyptus > Eucalyptus leucophloia. Next base: position 17,045,559 of record CM029472.1, on the reverse strand, counting down.
AAGGCTTCATATTGACCAAGGAGAATGTTAATTCTGGTCTCCTTCACTCGGTCTGTCCCTTCATAAGTTATATGTAATCTGTCCCAGACTTCTTTTGCTGTAACACAAGAAGATATTTGTTATATTCAGTTGGTGACAAAGCACAATATAAAGAGTAAATTGCTTTTGCATCGAGTGCTTGTCTCTTGTTTATCTCTTCTTGAGACATTCGCTGGTATCAACAGTTTCTTTCCCTCTTTCGGATACTGATGCAGCAGTAGGAGTAATTCCTCTTTCCACAACGTCCCATTCCAGAGGATCCTTTGACCGTAGAAAAGCTTTCATCTTGTTTTTCCAAATGTTGTAATCCTTTCCATCAAAGTAGGGTGGTCTGGTATTGCTTTGCCCTTCCACCAGCCCTGGTGCTAGCATACTAGCCATGGATCTTTTACTCTGAAGTAAAACACTTCAAATAAAGTAAGAACACGAGCTCTGATACCAATTGATATAGCTAGTACGAGTACCTAGAGGGGGGTGAATGGGTATAATTGATATAGCTAGTACGAGTACCTAGAGGAGGGTGAATAGGTATATAAAAAATTTTCTTGAAGATTGCACAATACTTAGACAGTTGAAGGATTTGCAATAATTAAAAATCAATCGTAAGACTGAGTAAAGGAAAGAAAGAATTGAACACGCGGTTTATAGTGGTTCGGCTTGATTCAAGCCTACGTCCACTCTTTCTCACCGACCCAATTGGCTGGATTCCACTATGAACAAAGAGATGTTACAGTGTTGATCTTCCTTGATTTCTAGGTGTAGATGATCTACCACACTCGCTCAAGGTGTCACCAAGTATAAACACTCTCTGTGTATACAATTTCGCTCGAACTGTATCGACTAATAATCAAGGTTCTTCAGACTCTGGAATTTTTCTATCTTTTCACATTCTTAAAACAACTAGAACGTCTTCCTTTTATACTCCTTTATGCCATTATAGCCGTTGGCACTTACCAAAGGAATTCCTCCAATCTACCCGTTGGACGGAATCAATCAAGAAGATCATCCGAGCTATTTAAGGAACCTGATGATAGCCCATCAATCCTGTTCGCCCATACAATCAGGATCTTGGTTTCCAAGAATAGAACATTCCAAGAATATTTCATCGACCATCGGATCTTCAATCGATCTTAGATAAAAATCAAAGAATCCGAAATGATTATCCAACCAAGGGATCTTTTCAGAGGATAGGATCGAATCCTCAACCATATACTTCGGCTTTGGATTTCCTTCGTCACTGGATTAGAAAGACTCGGTGAGAATAGTCTTGAGTCTTGAGTCTTGAGTCTTGAGTCTTGAGTCTAATGAATACAAAGTCTTCAGACTTTAAACGTCGGTATCTAGACTAGATCGATAGAAATGTTTTGTCGCTTCAAAATATTCTAGAAAGATTTCTCCAACAGAATTAGTTGCAACACTACCACATCATCGTTATTGCCACATTATCACCGTGTCATCACCAATGCAACGCCATAATGCGATGTCATCATATGTCACGTCTTCAATTCCTTGTCATTAGAATTAGGTGGGATAAGTACACTATCAGTACTATAAGTTGTGTACGGCGTTCACTTTGGTGCCAAAAGTTTTTGTTGGATCACTTAAGTGCCAAAAAGTTTGAAAAACGCTTACTTTGGTGCCAACTCTAATCCGGTTAGCCGGAAATCCAATGTTGCACTTTTTTATTAATTTTTGAAGCTGATGTGGCTCGCTAGAGAGTATAGTCAGCATCATAACACCAAAATAACGCCGTTTGGTGTCTCCCCCAATTCAAAACCCTAACACCAAAACGACGTTGTTCGCCATCCTCGATGGCCCCTGCACTTGGAGGCCACGGTTCTAACCCCGACCCCTGAGATAGCTAGTATAAGCACCTAGAGGGGGTGAATAGGTGCATAAACAATTTATCGAAATACGAAAGCAATTCTTGGCAAACGATAGAAAGGAAGTTCACTATTGATTAACGAAAATGAAGTACGATCAAAGTAAAGAGAGTAAGGAAAGAGATTTGAACATAGGGTTTATAGTGGTTCGGCTTATTCCAAGCCTACGTCTACTCTTTCGCACTGACAGCCCACCGACTGGATTTCACTATGATCAAAAGAGTAATTACAGCACAGCTTTTCCTTGATTCCACAGTGTAGATGTTCTACCACACCTCCTCAAGGTTTCTCACAAATATATACTCTCTTTTGAATATAATGTTTATCGCTCAAAGTAATTGTCTAAACAACAAGGAGCTTCAGACTTTGAAATTCTTCTATCGCGTACACCTCGAACAACTAAGAACGTCTTCCTTATATACTTCTTTATGCCATCATATCCGTTGGCACTTACCGAAAGAATTCCTCCAATCTACCCGTTGGACGGAATCAATTAGGAAGATTGTTCGAGCTATTAAAGGAACGTGTCAATAGCCCATCAATCCTGTTCACCCATACAATCAGGATCTCGGTTTCCATAAGTAGAACCTTCCAAGAATATTTAGGCAATTATTGAATCTTCAATCATCGAATCAATCTCCATCAATCAAAGGATTCCGTTAAGTCTTTTCCAACCACGAGATCTTCTCCAATTGATAAGGTTGAATCCTTAACGAAACATCTAGTTCTGGATAACCTTTCTTCAACGGATTAGAGATTGTCAATGAGGATAGACTTTGAGTCTTGAGTCTGGCTATCCGGAGGTCTTCAGGCTTTAAGTAGCTGAGTCTGCAAACCTTCAGACTAGATTGATGGAAACGTTTTGTCAGCTTCAAAACACTTCAAGAAGATTTCTCCAACAATCTCCCCATTTTTGATGGTGACAAAATTTTCCTGCAGATTTGGACAACTTTGACCTGCAAAACATTTCTCAAACACATATGCATATCTTATAAAGATAAATGGCTAAATGAATAACACTAGAATCTGCAACCACAGAAAATAGGTTAGTCTAATATGTGATAAAGCCATCCATAAGATACCAATGATAGTTAATAAAAGCAGTCAAGTCTAAGTCTAGTTCAGTTCTCATCCAGACAAAAACAAAGTCAAACAAATCAAAACAATCCAACAAAATCCAACAAACTGTAACCACACAAACCACACGATTTAAAAGTCAAATTGTTCAAATCTTACATCCCTCCCCCTTTTTGTCAGCATTAAAAAATGTTGAGATGAAAATGGAATGAAGTCAAGATTACTTGGGAACGCGAACAAGCTGGAAATCTCCCATAGACTGAACGATCCCTTCCAACCTTTTCAAGTCTTCCTTCAGTTGTGCGATCTCCTCACCCTTGGCATTGGCCTGAATCTGAACAGTGAGGGCTTGGATTTTATCATTCAATGAACATGAAGAAACTTGACCCGCAATTTGCAAGTTCTGAACCTCGCATCCTAAGGCATAAATTTGACCTCGCATCTCCAAGAGAATATCCATGATTCTGCGAAAATTGGCTGAGTTATCAGTCTGCGTACTAGCTTCAGCACGTTTTGCAGATGATGGCATATCAGAATAATCTCGCAGGTTTGGCGATGAAACTTCATGACCTTCTTCTAGAAATTGAGATGCATAAACATCCTCTGGGTCTGCAGGTGAGCGACTAACTCCTTCACTTGCATCATGATATGAGGACTTCTCTCCTTTCTCTTGATCTCCCCCTGTTTCCATGCCTACAGGTGGAGAAGAGTGTTCCTTAGGTTCTCCTTCTTCTCTTCTTTCTTCTTCGGGTTGTTCCGCCTCTGCTTCTTTCTCGCCAACTGCTCTTTCTGCTTCTTTCTCTTGTTCTTCTCTTTCTTCTTCTTCTTTCTCTTTTTCTTGACCTTCTCTTTCCTCTTGGCCTTCTCTTTCCTTTCCTTCTGTCTCATGATGTTCCATTGACTCTAGAACAGTACAACTTAGCTTCTTCAAAGCTATGGCCGAAATGGTAAGGTCATCATCTTCTTCAACTTCCACAATAAGAGCTCTCCTTTTTGGTTTCGAAGCAACCAAAGGCTCATTTCCTTTCCTTTTTGAAGAAGAGATTCGATGAGCTTTGACTGGAGTCTTCTCCTTGAATTTCTCCAACTCCTTGTTCAGTTCCTTCAGACGCATTTTGGTTACCATTTTCAGTCCTACCACCATATGATCGGACGATCGAACACAAAAGATTTGCGGAGGCTGAATATTCAGATGTCTGAATAACTTCATAACAAGGCTTGGGTAAGGGAGTTGACCTCTGTCCTTCATCATCGCTCTATACATGTGGAATATGATAGTGTGAAGGAGAGAAAACATTTTGCCAGTGAGAATGGCAAACATCAGCTTTGCCTCTGAACTTGAAACATCGGTCTTGGAAGTTGATTTTGGTCGAAGGCAATTGATCACAATCTTGCGAAGCAAGATGTTGAATTCACTCATCCTTAAGTAGGTAATCTTCTCCTCTGTTCTCCTATCCTTGACCAGTTCCAGTGTGGCCCGAGCAATGGAAACTTTGATCGGTTGATATCTTCCTCTTTCAACTCCTAACACATCTGCCAGCATATCCATATCCACAACATAGTCTTGATCTTTGACACTGAAAGAGAATCTATTCGCATCCAAAAAGCTAAGATTTGAATAGAAATATGCAGTTAATTCAGCACATGCCTCTGTAGTGTCGGAGCAGAATTTTTCAAGTTGAAGAAAACCGAACTTTTCCCTCAAGTTCACATTCATAGCATCCAAAAAGTCAAAATCCACACTTCTGGGGTTTATCATCCCATGCTTCAACAATTTCGAGTACAAATCCTTTTGTTCCTTCGATCTGAACAAATCTCCCATTTTTCCTTGACTTTCAACCGCAACACCCATTCTCGGTTGAAATTAACTGTACAACTTGTCATCATCATTTTCATCTACAGGATTCGGTCCCCAATCACGAGGATCACTTGGGATATTCGCAAGGGTTTTCTCAGCCACCCCTTTACGAGCAATTCCCAAACTTTCCATTTTTCGCAAAAAGATATATTCGTTCCCATATCCTTTGTCTTTAAGAAAATTTTCGACATAGTTCAAGGGAGTACGAGTTCCTTTTAAGGCACGATATAGCTTATAAATATAAGCAGGCTTTTGAACTCTTACCGGATCTACATCCTCAATGATTTCTTCTTGCTGTTGATGATCAACGCGTTGAGGACTAGAAGGAGGAGAATGATGCTGTTGAGAATGTTGTGGGCTCGGTTGCTATTCTGGAGACACTTCTTCTTTAGTGAGATCGAAGTGTGTAGGCCCCTCATTCATTCGCCATGGTCCCCTGCTTGCGATTCTCGAAGACTTTCTTGAAGATGACATCTTTCTCAGTTTTTGGAAGATTCCTTGCTTGACTTTCCCAAGAAAGATGACAACTTTTTGAAGATTAAACAAGGGGAGAAAACGAGAATGGAGGATCGATGCTTTCTAGGTTTTTTTGAGAGTAAAGTGAAGAGGAATCAACAGTGCACGATCGGTTAAAAGAAAGATAAACGAATTGTCACAAAGGAAATAAAAAGATGCCTTTTTAAAATAACCATCCTTTTTTCATAAAAATAGTCATTTCAAAAAATAACTTCTTTTGAAAAGGAAACGATGCAATAATTAAGCCGATTAAAGATAGCAATAAAACACGGTTCACAATCGTACCTTTTCAAGATAAGATTCGAGAGAGAGAAAGACTAACTTACAGTCTGACGGTCGTACCAAGACTAACTTACAGTTATAGTCTTGTATGTCTGAGTCTGAGAGTCTTTAGACTTTGATCTCCTTATACCTAAAACGTTGAGTCTGGAACGGATGGTTTCAAACTGATTTTTCTCCAAAGGCTTTGTGAATATATCCGCTAGTTGGTTCTTTGAGTCAACAAATTGAATTGAGACATCTCCATTTTGAACATGGTCTCTAATAAAGTGATGTCGAATCTCTATATGCTTCACTCTTGAGTGGAGTATTGGATTCTTGGTGAGATTGATAGCGCTGGTGTTGTCACAATTAATCTCTGTGCATGAGTCTTCAATTCCAAAGTCTCTTAGCTGTTGTTTTATCCACATAATCTAAGAACAACAACTTCCGAGAGCTATGTACTCCACTTCTGCTGTAGAGAGAGCTACTGTACTTTGCTTTCTTGAAAGCCAAGATACTGTCCTGCCTCCAAGTAATTGACAAGTACCCGAGGTGCTCTTTCTATCGACTCTGCATCCAGCAAGGTCTGCATCTGAATATCCAAGAAGAGTAAAGTCTCCCATTTTTGGATACCAAAGACCAAAGCTTGAAATTGATGAGATATATTTGATAATACGCTTCGCAGCATTTAAATGAGATTCTTTTGGGTCTGATTGAAATCTGGCACAAATGCAAACACTAAACAAAATGTCAAGTCTAGAAGCAGTAAGATAAAGAAGTGATCCGATGATACTCCTGTACAGCTTTTGATCGACTTTCTTTCCTTCTTCATCTTTGTCTATCTTCGAGGAACTTGACATTGGTATGTCAGCCTTTTTGCAATTGTCCAATCCAAACTTTTTGACAAGATCATTTGCATACTTTTCTTGATGAATGAAAGTTTCTTCCTCCAGTTGTTTTATTTGAAGTCAAAGAAAGAAGGTTAACTCACCCATCATGCTCATTTCAAATTCATCCTACATAGTCTTAGAAAATTTCTTGCACGTACTTTCATTAGAGGATCCAAAGATAATATCATCGACATATATTTGAACAAGTAGAAAACTTTTGCTTTCTCTTTTAATAAAAAGAGTAGTGTCTACTTTACCTTTAACAAAACCATTTTGAATTAAAAACTTATTTAATCTGTCGTACCAAGCTCGAGGTGCTTGTTTCAAGCCATATAGAGCCTTTTTGAGTCTGAATACTGAGTCTGGTTTCCTTGGGCCTTCAAACCCAGGTGGTTGTTCCACATAGACTTCCTCATGGATAAATCCATTTAGGAAAGCACTTTTGACGTCCATTTGGAATAACCTGAAATTTTTATGACAAGCAAATGCAAGTAATAAACGAATTGCTTCTAACCTTACTACCGGCGCATAAGTCTCGTCATAGTCGATCCCTTCTTCTTGTGTGTATCCCTTGGCCACGAGTCTAGCCTTGTTTCTTATGACTCTTCCTTTCTCATCCATCTTGTTCCTGAAAATCCATTTAGCTCCAATAATTGGTTTGCCTTTTGGTTTAGGAGTCAGCTCCCAGACATCATTAATTCTTAATTGTCTGAGTTCTTCTTGCATAGCTTCAATCCAACTTTCATCAGATAAAGCTTCTTCTATACTCTTGGGTTCTATTTCAAAAATAAGTGCCACAGTACTAGACTCTTCTCGCCTTTTCGATCTCGTGCGGATTCCTTCATTAATGTCGCCAATAATAAGATCTTTGGGATGACTGGACTTATGTTTCCAATTGAATGTTAATTTGTCAGATTGATGGTCACTTCCTTCACTTGAATCTTCAACATACACTTGTTGCTGGTCCTTCAAAGTCTGAGCTGCTTCTTGAGATTTAGACTTTGTAGAGTCTGAAGCAGATTCAGTCTCTTCAAGATGAGTCTAAATAGATTCATTTTGAATAGAGTCTTGAAATTTGACATTTATTGATTCTTCCACAGTTTGAGTCTTCTTGTTGTAGACTCGTATGCTTTGCTAGTGGTTGAATATCCGAGGAAGATGCCTTCATCGACTTTTCTTCAAACTTACCAACTCGATCATTTGCATTTTTCAATATGAAACATTTACATCCGAATACATGAAAATATGAAACAATGGGCTTTTTTTCTTTAAATAGTTCATAAGGGTTTTTTTTTTTTTCTAAAATAGGCCTTAGAAAAACTCTATTGATAATATAACATGATGTTGAACTGCTTCGGCCAAAAATCGTAAAGAGATATTGTTTTCTATTAAGAGAGTTCTAGCCATTTCTTGAAGAGATCTATTCTTCCTTTCCACGACTCCGTTTTGCTCTGGAGTATATGGAGAAGAGAACAAATGCTGAAAACCAGATTCTTCACAAAATTTGGCAAAATCTTGATTTTCAAATTCACCTCCATGGTCTGTTTTTATACTTGGAATAACATACCCTTTTTCATTTTGAACCTTCTTAGCAAATTTTTCAAAGTAAGAGAAGGTTTCAGACTTACTTGCTAAGAAATATACCCAAGTAAATCGTGAGTAGTCATCCACAATTACTAGGCAATATTTCTTACCTCCAATGCTCTGCGTTCTTGTTGGTCCGAAGAGATCCATATGCAAGAGCTGCAGTACACGGTTAGTAAAAACTTGATTTATTAGTTTAAATGAATTTCTTACCTATTTTCCCAATATACATGGTGTACATAGATCAGACTTTTGGTATGATAAATTGGATAGACCACGAACAAGCTTCTTGTGAGATTTTGGCTATCTGCTTCATGTTGATATGTCCAAGCTTTTTGTGTCATAAGTTCACTTCGTCTTGGATTGAGATTAGACATTGCGATTCATCTGGTTTCACGTCCAAGAGATAGATATTTCCATGTCTTCGACCCATAAATGACTGAGTAGAATCTTTACTGGTTCTTGAACAAATACCCTCTTGAAAGTTGATTTTAAAATCGGTATCACACAGCTGACTAATACTGAGCAGATTGTAATTGAGCCCTTCAACTAAAGAAACATTGCCTATTGTGAGGTTCCCAATCTTTACAGTTCCAAATCCCACTATTTTTCCTTTGCTGTTTCCTCCAAACGAGACTTTTCCACCATTCACTTGAATAATCTTTATGAAGCAATTTGAGTCTCTTGTCATGTGTCTCGAGCATCCACTATCCAGATACCATTTCACATTTTTCTTAATAGTGACCTGCATTTAAAAAGAAACTCAAGCTTTCTTTAGTACCCATATTTTCTTGGGTCCTTTTGAGTTAGTTTGATATACGGTTTTTGCCCAGACTTTATTGACAGGTCTCCAAACCATAGGACAATCTTTCTCAAAATGATCTGCACTATTATATTTTGAACATCTAAGAGCATTGCGACCTACTGGTTTTACAAAGTTCCTTTCAAAATGATTTTTGTAAGCATTTCTTGTGGGTCTTTGTTTAATTCTTTCTTTTACTTTAGGAAAATCAATTAAAGAAATGGTTTCAGCAGTCATTCCTAAACCAAATTTATTGAAATATGGTCTTTGAACCGAAAGTATTTTCTCCAGTTTTTTAGATCCTAGAGAAAATCTTTTGGAAATATTTGAAATATCATTTTTCAAAAATGCATTTTCTTTTAAAAGTTTATCTTTACTTTCTCTGAGAGAAGAAACATTCTAGTATAAGCATTTCACTTTTTCTTCCAAAACACTCTCTTGTTGTTTTAAAACAGAATTTTCCTTTTTGAGTTCGGAAATTCTTTTAAGAGAAGTCTTAAGACTAAAACATAATTCATCAATGTATTTTGAAACTTTAATAGGGATTTTGAAATTACTTACCTCGAATTCACTTTCCAAATCTGAATCAGCCTCGGAGTTTGATTCTGAGTCTGATTGTGCCATTAGACATATGTTGGCATAATATCATCACTATCTTCGCACTCCGTATCACTCCAGGTTTCAGCTTTGAGAGCTTTTCGATATTTTTCAGTTTTTCCTTTCTTCTTTCTCAGAAGAGGACAGTTAGGTCTGATGTGTCCCTTTTTCTTGCATTCAAAGCAGACTACATCTTTGTTTGATTCATCATCTTCAGCAGACTTGGTCTGTTGCTTTTGAAAACTTTGTTTCTTTGCATTGAATCTTCTTCCTTTTCTATTCAGCTTTCTGAATCTTCTTATCATGAGAGCAAGTTCTTCATCATCGATGTCGTCTTGTAACTGTTACATCGAATCATCATTAGATTTTAATGCAATAGATTTCTTACCCTTAGGATCTTCGTCTTCATCGATTCGTTCCACTTCATAAGACTGAAGGCTTCTAACTAACTCATCGACAAACAGTGGCATGATTCTTTGGGTCTCTCTGATTGAGGTCTTTATATGATTCCAATCTTTGGAAAGTCCACGCAGTAGCTTGTTCACTTTCATGGGATCAAAAATTGGTTAACCTTGATTTTCAAGACTATTCACGATTTCTGTAAAACGACTAAACATGTCAGTTATAGATTCTCCTGGTTTCATTCTGAAGGCTTTGTATTGACCGAGAAGAATGTTGATTCTAGTCTCTTTCACTCGATCAATTCCTTCATAGGTAATGTGTAATCTATCCCAGACTTCTTTGGCTATATCACAAGAAGATATTCTATTATATTCAGTAGGTGATAAAGCACAATATAAAGAATAAATTGCTTTTGCATCAAGAGCTTGTCTCTTGATTATCTCTTCCTGACTCAATTCGCTGGACTCAACAAGTGTCCTTTCCTCTTTCGAGACAGATGCAGCTTTAGGAATGATTCCTTTTTCTACAATGTCCCATTCCAGAGGATCCTTTGATCTTAAGAATGCCTTCATTTTGTTCTTCCATATGTTGTAGTCCTTTCCATCAAAATAAGGCGGTCTGGTGTTGCTTTGTCCTTCTACCAGCCTTGGAGCCAACATACTAGCCATGGATCTTTTACTCTGAAGTAAAACACTTCAAACAAAGTGAGTACACGAGCTCTGATACCAATTGAGATAGCTAGTATAAGCACCTAGAGGGGGGTGAATAGGTGCATAAACAATTTATCGAAATACGGAAGCAATTCTTGGTAAACGATAGAAAGGAAGTTCACTATTGATTAACGAAAATGAAGTACGATCAAAGTAAAGAGAGTAAGGAAGAGAGATTTGAACACAGGATTTATAGTGTTTCGGCTTATTCCAAGCCTACGTCCACTCTTCCGCACTGACAGCCCACCGACTGGATTTCACTATGATCAAAAGGGTAATTACAGCACAGCTTTTCCTTGATTCCACAGTGTAGATGTTCTACCACACCTCCTCAAGGTTTCTTACAAATATATACTCTCTTTTGAATACAATGTTTATCGCTCAAAGTAATTGTCTAAACAACAAGGAGCTTCAGACTTTGAAATTCTTCTATCGCACACACCTCGAACAATTAAGAACGTCTTCCTTATATACTCATTTATGCCATCATACCCATCGACACTTACCAAATGAATTCCTCCAATCTACCCGTTGGACGGAATTAATTAGGAAGATTGTTCGAGCTATTAAAGGAACGTGTCGATAGCCCATCAATCCTGTTCGCCCATACAATCAAGATCTCGGTTTCCATAAGTAGAACCTTCCAAGAATATTTAGGCAATTATCGAATCTTCAATCATCGAATTAATCTCGATCAATCAAAGGATTCCGTTAAGTCTTTTCTAGCCACGAGATCTTCTCCAATTGATAAGGTTGAATCCTTAACGAAACATCCAGTTTTGGATAACCTTTCTTCAATGGATTAGAGACTGTCAATGAGGATAGGCTTTGAGTCTTGAGTCTGGCTATCCGGAGGTCTTCAGACTTTAAGTAGCTGAGTCTGCAAACCTTCAGACTAGACTGATGGAAACGTTTTGTCAGCTTCAAAACACTTCAAGAAGATTTCTCCAACAACCCCAACCCCAACGATGGCCACTTGGCAACCACAGCTCCGACCTCAACCTCGACCCTGACCTCAACCCCGACCGCGATGATGGCCACTAGGCGGCCGTGGCTCTGACTCCGACCCCGACCTCAACGATGGCCACTTGGCGATTGCAGCTTCAACCTTGACCCCAACCTCGACGATGGCCACTCGGTGGCCGCGACTCCAACCCCGACCCCCGACCCCGACCCCGACCCCAACGATGCCCACTTGGCAGCTACGACTCTAACCCTGACCCCAACCCCAACCCCAACGACGGCCACTCGACAACCAAGTCGAAGGCCATGATCTAACCGGTGCTCGGGGAGGCCACCAACGAGTGCACCGCCATTGATGTCCCCCTCTCCATCTCCAATCTCCTCGACGAGTGCCTAGCTTGCGTCTTCCAATACCTAGACTCTGGCGACTGAGGCTAGTGCTCCCTCATGTGCCATCGAGGGTGTCCGAACAGCGCCAAGCAATGGCGGCTGAGCGAGTGACAGCGGCTGAGTGACGGCGGAGGTCGAGCAATGAAACCCTAATTTCAACCCCCAAATAAATTTTTAAAAAAATCCCCAAATGAGTTAAACGGCATCATTTTTATGAGGCCATCCATGTAGGACGGCAAAATGACATCGTTTTCATAAGGAGGACCGAAAACGACGTCGTTTAAGGCCTTGTCAATTTTTTTTTTTATTTTTAAAAGCCACGTAATCATTTTAGCCGGAGTCTTTGCTGGTGGCACCAAAGTGAACGTTTTCCCTCCAATTTGGCACTTAAGTGATCTGACGGAAACTTTTGGCACCAAAGTGAGTGCCGTACACAACTTATGACAATGATAGTGTTCTTCTCCCGAATTAGGTCATATGACTGCATGCATGTCATGTTAATGTAGCATCACGTAGAAATAGTTTAGAATTAAGATTACATCTTATTCATTGCATACATTTTAATCTTTGTTAAATAAAAAATAATTAGTTGATATTGCATTCAGAAACATGTTTAGGGTAAGCATGCATCTTTTTTAGTGAAAATCTTGCAGATATTGGGTTGTCATCATAGTGAATTTATGCTTTGCTTTTTAGAGGTATTGAAGTTCTTGTCCTATTCTAGCATTTTAGTTAATGCCTTGGTTTATTGGGTGTTAGATTATTGATTGCTTACCCGCATCTTAGGATTAAAATCAATCAAGATTACTTGCAAAATATATTTGTAAATAAAGAAAAAAGGTACCGAAAGGGTATTAAATTAATCTAACGTAATCAAGTTTGCATATTCATAAATCTCCAATTTGCAAATGTAAAGTGTTCTCCCATACTTTATTTGAGTGTCTAATTGATCATAATTTATTTGGGCAGCCCCACAAGGTAAGAAAATTATATGTTGAACCAAGTACAAAGTTGGGATTTGTAGGACTTGAGAGAGCTTGTACTAAAACAAGCGATTGCTTCTTGAGAAGAACCTTTGGTCATATGTTATATAGTCCATTAACTTTTCTTCTGATTGTTCACCTCTAGAAATGTCGCAAACAAAACCTGACAAAATCGCCCTTATCACAAATATTTGGTGGGCATCCTATAAATATTAAGGTGAATCGCAACCATTAAATCCAGAAGATTTCCGTAAAATTTACAAGATCCAACTATATTTTAATTTAGTATGTTTAAATCACCCAGTAAAAACTCCCTTCCTCCTGGATTTAATTTAGGAGAAACGTTTGATGGCTGAGATTTGAGAGGCACGTCCAATCTAACAGCGGCAGAAATTCTCTGAACAGGACATCAAAAATACTCTTGACTTGAAGTCAAACGCTGATGTTACAAGCCCATAACAACTATTTGCTGGAGTACAATAAAACTTTACGTGGAGTATCCGAGGACATCGATATATACGATACATTCTTCCGTCCTTAAATAACTTATCTCATCTTAATAATAGCAAATATTGGAAGGAGCCTTGAGCTTGGAATTGTTCCCCACTCCAATAAAATTGGTTGTATCAAGCTCAATGAATCTTCGAGAGTCCCGACCTTGTTTTTCTTCTAATTTGGTTAGGAAAATGCAAGAATGAAATGAAATTTTCCTGAGGCCGTTGATTCAAAGTCCGGTGCTTTAAAAATTTAAATAGATGCATCATGACATTGGGTCGGCTGATGGTTAAGTTGAAGCCGGAGATTAGCCGTGGATTAGCTTGATCCTAGGGCCTTAGGATGGCTACACGTGGAGGGGACGTGGGTGTTTTGTCAGATGCACTTACGAGTCTGCATGTGCATGATTGCTTTAGGTGCTATTTGGTAACACTCCGAAAAACTCCTGTTTATGTTCTTTTGTTCTTCGAAACATAAATGCATTTAGTAATTTTTTTGTTCCTAAAAATAAATTTGGAACAGAAACAAGAAATAAAAACAGAATTGTTTCTTATTTTTTGTTCTCAAGAACAACTCAAGAAACAATTTTTTTTCTTTTCTCTTCCTTTCTTCCCTTTCTTTTTCTCTTCCTTTCTTCTTCCCTCAGCCAGTCACTAGCCTCGGCAACCATTGGTGACTGACCAAACGAGGCTTAGCAACCTCGCCAGCCATTAACGAGGCCCCCCAAGCCTCGTCGTGGCTGGGTGAGGCTCAACCTACCCCAGATTTGGCGAGGTTGAGCCTCGCTCGGCCAATAATGAGGTCGCGTTGCTCGCGGTGGTGTCGTCGGGCCTCTTGGCAGCCGGGCGAGACTGAGCCTCCCTAATGGTCGAGTGAAGCTTGGCCTTGCCAAATTTGGGTGAGGTCGTTTCGCCTAGCCAAGGCAAGGCTGGGGGGGAGGGGCGGGGTGGAACTTTACCGGTAATCGACGACCTCGCCAACCCTCATCTAGTCGGTCACCGGCTGGTCTTGGCCAAGGCCAGCGGCCGGTTAGAGGAATGAGAAAAAAAAAAAAAAAAAAAAGAAAAAAATAAAACTATTAATAAATTAAAATAAATTATAAGTCACAAAAATATTTGGGGTCGTACTAAAAATATTTATGTTTCAAGAATATAAATTTTACAGAATTGCCAAACGCCTTAAGATACTCAAAAACTATTCTTGGAAATAGAAATCGAAAAAATATTTTTGAAAAGAAATCTTTCTCAGGAACAGAAACGTTACCAAATGCGAGTTTGCTTGTAAAAGAAAATGGTCCTCATAGTAGACGAAGAAAGGGGCTGGCGACACTGACATGGGCTGAAGCACGAAGGCAGATCGTCATGCCCCCACCGTATTCCGTCAACTTCGTTAGCATTTTGACGAAAGCGGGGGGTAATTAAGCGCAGGTCAATTATTGCACTCCCTTTCATCTTCCTCTTACATGATATTTCCGTTATTCAGTATGTTTTTTCTGTCTTCAGTTGTCAATGCAACGTGGTTACTTCCAGATCGTGTACTGCGCGTGTAAACACCGACTTACACACGAGGGGAGTGTTAAATAATATGGTATATGCACCTTATTGTTCCTTCCTAACCGGTTTGAATTGATCGACTGTGTCCGAGGTCGGGACCCTCTTCCTCCTCCTTTCACGATTGCGGAAAGAAAATTGCATACCGCCCGCGTTTCACTTTCCTCGTGTCTGTCGAGCAAGGAAATTTTGGTTGCGACCGCTCCCGCTCTTCCCATGGGTGGCATTCAAAGCTAGTACTTGGTTACGGATAGCCGTTGCCCGCATGCCCTTCACATTCGTCCAGGATTTACCGTGCCCAGTTAATCGATAATTCGGAGGTGTCCACTAGCAAATTTTATCCTCTTTGTTTGCACGCCCACCACCAAGGCGGAAGCAGCCTCGAAGAAGTCCATTGCATCTCTAAAGCCGGAACCGACGACAGCAGCATGTGCAACGGCATTTTTTACTTAGGGGATTGTGATTTCAAGATAACCATTGCACATGAGGAAACTATATAATATTTATTCACATAAATAAATAATCAATCATGAAAAACTTATCCATATATGATCGTAAAATACTGAGATCAATAAATACATCGGAATTAAAGCGTACATGTTTGAGCCATTACTTTACTTGAAGAAAAATAGATTCCTCTGATAATCAAGAATCTATTGGAATGCTAGATCTTTCTCTCTATGACCTAGTTTGATATAGCAGCTTTTAATGGGATTCCAGCAACTGATAGGTATAACTTACCCTTTTATAGGCTAGAGAAGGGACCTAGCAAACCTTAATCAACAGGCCTGTCAACTGGGCCTTTCTTATTACAAGCTTCAGTCAAACACAAAAGCCTACACTTTGCTGCTCAATTAGGCCCGTTATCAATAAATGTCAATACCCAATTCAATCAGATCACTTTAGGATTCAACAAATATTGGAATATCCATTAACCCGTAATTATTTAAAATAGAAAATCAATTAATTAATGTAAGCTCATATTATATGAAATTTCCAATAAAAACTCCTATCTTTTGACAATATCCTGAATTCACGTTTTCCACCGCCATTTCCATGTATTCACTTTGGAATTTCCACAATGTACTCTAAGTACAGACAAATTGTGCTTCGACACCCTTCTGGCGTGATGATTTCACATGAAGTAGGTCTTAACTAGACAGTAGATGAGACGAATAACTTTTAGAAGAGATTCTAGTTTCTTTGTCGTACTAAGAACATGGGCTTTGTCTACAATGTCTTTTCGTCCGCTCTTCTGGGAGTTTGTTCGGGAATCTGTTGCACCAGTGGGACATGTCTCATGCATTTTATTAAAATGAGGAGAAACCATACGTGAGAGATGATATTTCTTTGGTGGACACCATCAAGAAACTCTACAGCTTGTCAGAATCCAAGAGCAGAGCCATGGACATTTCTCTTACTTGTGATGCGAAACAGCGCTCATGGCACACGGTACTCAATGTAGAATCAGGAACGACTCTGATTCAGCCACAATACTGATTCCCAAGTCTTATCATGATGGTGCTGCATCTTCTCACGGCATGGTCAGAAAGAAACTGGTGCGATACATCCCCGTCGAGTGGTTCCACAGATGTGGACAGTCGCAAGTACGACCTCGATAGAGTTAACTGCAACATCCAGATGAATATTAATTTTGTTTTTGCCGAAATACCTACAGATGATGATGGCCCAGTTCGTAATGAACAGTAACTCGAGTCTGCAAATTTCAATGGCGTTGAAGTGGCCACAGTGGAATTGGTCTTTCTTAATTATGAACGGAAGGCCAAGGGCCCAAATTATGCCATACTTATAGGGACGGAGGGAAGGTCATGGAGGAGAGTCTCGCTGAGCAATTATTAAAGATGCGATTAGTAGAAAATAAATGATTTCAAAAAAAAAATCTAAAAATAATTGTTTATATTTCTTGAAATAATTGCTCAATAAAAATATTTTCACTATTGATAATAATTTATATCTAATTATTTTCATGAACAATGAAAATATTTTTTGTTTATGCATCTTTATAAGTGATACATGTGATATTTTTAGAAAAATGTTTTCCCAACAATTCATTTTTTGCAAAACAAATGAAGTAAATAAACTGTACTTAGTAAATAAATTCACTTATGTTGAAGAAACAGTGAATATTCAATAAAAAAAGAATTCAATATATTCATCTTTTTTTAGATAAGCTTAATGTATACAATGTATATGAATAAATATTTTTTTAAGTAAAAATGAAATTTAAAGGCGTTACTTACTTTGAAAAAATTACCTATGATAGTACCATTGATATAATTAATTGACGCAACTCTGCGACCAATTTATGTCTAATGAGTTATTTTTATTTTTATTTTTTTATTTTCATGTAACTTTATTTCTTTCTTTCGAAATCCATTACCTTCTATAAAAGTAGGGTGAGGCTATTTTCACCCTATTTAACTGGATACAAGCCTTTTATCATTAACTAACTAACAATGAAAAACCAATCTACCCTACCTTTTGACTCTCATCTCTTCCCCTTCTTCAACAACCTTCCCCTTTTTAGCAGCTGCCGGTTCAGTCTAATGCCTGGTGCAGGATCTCAAGACATATAAGCAAAATGTCGCTCTTTACAGACTTGCAACCAATCAATCTCAATCTAACATCAGTAACAATCTTTCTGTATACATTATTTACATCCAACGCAGTTCCACCATTATGTAATCTCCAGTAGCAGACCAAGAAAGTTTAAACAGCAATGCCTGAAAAGAAAACACTTTGACATTTTTCAATCCAATGAAACCCAAAGTCCACACATCGCGCATCCTATTTGTACCAAAAAGATCCAGCACTCTTCTCCAAACTAAAGATGAAAAACTACATTCGAAGATTAGATGATTGTTTCTCATTCACGAGGCCACATAAAATGCGGCTAGCTGAAAACATAGAAACACAACTTAGCATCCCATCTCAGCCGGCAAGCCTTATGAAAACAAGCATCCATGAAATAAAACAGTGCTTGGGAATAGATGGGTTAAACCAATTACGTCTGTGCCAATGAACATACTGGCCCTTCACGCTAATAGTCCTCCAAGAACAAGCAGTAGAGTAAGAACCAGATGAGTAAGGAATCCAAATCAACTAAAAATCAGCTGCCAGATTGGGGAACAACACACCAGATATATCAGTTTGAATCTGCACTATAGCATCAGATCTCGCACGGGGCCAGCACCATCCAAGATCATTTATAACCCGGGATACTTTGCAATTTAAAGAATCATTAGAGACCACTATTATTGAGAATTTATATAAAAATGACCCAAAAGGATGCCTGGACTAGCTAAGGTTCTTTGAAAGGTTATAACTTCTTAGTCGATGATCTCTATATGCCACAACGCATAATCCCAATAGAAACATCATGCTTCTAAATCGGGAAAAATAAGTGAACATTTGATAACATATTATGTTACATGAACATAAATCTGCATCTAAAGTCCAGACATCACATTTGAATCTCACGTTCAACTGGCTTTGTCAATAGGTTATTTGGGTCAAGAATATCAGAAAATCTATAATTTAATCTTGGGTTAATATCACGAAAAATCACAAATTGGTACATATGTGACAAATTTACTCTAAACTATAATCTCAAATTGATAGGCATGTAACAAATTTACTCAAAACTTCAAAACTAACTTTTTAACCACCAAAAAGGGAAAATTGTCCAAAAATCCTAAACCTATAACATTTTTGCCAATTTAGTCCAAAACTTTTCAATTCAGATGTAAGTCTTTTCACGTTTTGCCAATTGAGTTCATTTGGCTAATTTTGATTAGAAATTGCTGACATAGACACTGATCATCTTATGTGATACAATTGGCGTTAACAATTTTGTAAATAATATTTTAATATTTTTTCGAATTTTTTAGTCAATTTTTTTGCTTTTCTTTCTTCCATTTTGCCTTTTTTCTCTTATTTTCTTTTTCTTCTCTTTTTCTTCTTTACTTTTTCCCTTTTTCTCATTGTCGGCCACTCTTGGGCCTCATCGATGGCCAATGAGTTGCTGGCCTTAGGCGAGGACCACCCTCGCCGGCCTTGGCCTTGGCCTAGCCATGGCTATCGGCAGTGATTGGGATTTGGAGCTTGTGGCTGCCATGGCCACTCGAGCTCAAGCTTTGGCTCGTGGCCATGGCTGGGATATGGAGCTCACATATCTTGAGCTTGTTGCTTCATGGCCATAATCGAGATGGACAGTGGCAAGGAGTCTATTGCCGGCAATCAGTCGCCGTTTACCCTCCATATTACTCTCGACGGTGGGATCCAAACCATCAGTGAGTTTGCTTCTTTCTGGCTCATTTCTCTATATGAGGGTTCCATCTCAAGTAGTCCTCATTCATTGCCATGGCCTCCTCCACAATTTTTCTCAGATCTATGTGCTACTAACGGAACACAAAGTTTTTTCTATTTTTCCAGTTACTGCAGAAAACTCTAGTGACAACCATGGCTGCGATGGTGGACGGGATCTAGAGCTCTAGATCCTAGCCATGGTTCCTGGTCTAGAGTACCAAGAGCTCTAGGACCACCATTGACAGCCATGGCTGTGAGGCCACGAGCTCAAGATATGTGGCGGCCGTGGCTGCGAGAGATGAGCTCTAGATCCCAGCCATAGCCACAAGCCTAGAGGTCGAGTTCAAGTGGCCATGGTGGCCACAAGTTCCACATCTTGACAACCACCAACATCCATGATGATGAGCCAGAGCTTGAGCTCAAGTGGCCATGGTAACCACAATCTCTAGGTCCCAACCACCATTGATAGTCGCGGCTTGGGCCGAGGCCGAGGGTGGCAACTTGTTGGCCATTGACGAGGCCTGGTGTGGTTGGTGGAGGACATGGTGGTGGCTGACGGAGGAAGAAAAGGGAAAAAGAAAAGAAGAGAAAAGTTTAAAAAAAAAAAAAAGGAAAAAAGTTAGAGGTGGCCGATGGAGGGAAAAGAGGAAAAAGAAAATAAGAGAAAAAGAAAAAAAAAAAAAAAAAAAGAGAGAGAGAAGGAAAAGAGTAAAAAGACAAAAGACAAAAGAAAAAGGGATATGTGCAATTAAGTTTTAAAACTTGCAAAAAATGTAATCAAGTTCTAAAACTTGTCAAATTGATTCAATTGAGTCCTAATTTACTAACAGAAAACGTTGACGTGGCGCTAATGTGGCATTTTAAATGATTTTTTATTCTCCACGTGGCTTTTAACATTATTTTTATTCTTGTTTAAATTAGATTTAAAAACTAAAAAGGAAAATTTAAAATTTATTTAAAAAACAAGATTGTTCAAAAAAAAAAAAGGCACTGTGGAGCTTCCACCATCGCCCATCGCGAGAGGCCGACGATCGCGGTGGAAATGCCTACCGGTGCCATTTTTTTTTTATAAACAGTTTTTTTTTCAAATAAATTTTAGTTTCTCCTTTTTAGTTTTTAAATCTAATTTTTAAAGATTGTGAATAAAAAATAATTTAAAAAAGCCATGTGGAAAATAGAAATTCATTTAAAATACTACATCAACGCCGCGTCAGCATTTTTCGTTAGTACTTTTGATGGTATTAACTTTAGGACTCAATTGAACCAATTTGACAAATTTTAGGACTTGATTGTACTTTTTGTAAGTTTTAGGATTCAATTGCACTTTCATAACAAGTTTTAAGATTTTTGTTGCACACATCCCAAAGAAAAAAGAAATAAAATCCCAAAGATATTGAAATATTATTAAAATTATCCACGTCAAAAACCGATCATGTTATGTAAGATGGCTAACCACCGGGGTTCGCCCAAAGGGCCACCTGAGAGGTTCAAGTCCCCACCTTTTCAAGGGGGGATGGGGGTAGGGATGCGTAAGTTTGAGAGTGGGTTGTGACTCCCACGCCATGCAAGAGGCAGAGCACAAGTCTACGAGTGAGTGTAGAGTAGGAATAGAGTATGACTGACCAAAAAAAAAAATGTAAGATGGCTAACGTCTACGTCAGTAATTTTCAATCAAAATTAGCCGGATGATCTCAATTGGCAAAATGTAAAAATGTTTAGAATTCAATTAACAAAATTGTAAGGTTAAGATTGACTTGACAATAATGCAATAAGTCTATGAATTTTTAAATAATTTTCTCTCATAAAAAACCCCAAACTAGTATATTCGTGATAAATTTAACATTTGAAAAATCACAAACTAGTATACCTGTGATAAACGGAGGGTAAAACCCTAAACCGGTATATCCGTTACTTGCCATATATCATCCAACTTGGCAATTTTACAGTAAAATTCATGAAAACTAATATAGGATAAATTTATCACATGTGTACCACTTTGGGGTTTTTTATAGTTAAAAAATTAGTTTGGAAAAAAATATATTTTTGTAATATTAACCCTTTAATCTATTGAATTGACCAAACATAAAAGCACGTCCAAGTGGGAGAAACCAATGAAGTAGAGAATTGCCACAGGATAACGAGTATATTACTGACACTATTAAAATGCCACCGATGATATTGGAAATTGCCGCTAATAATCTTTAAAATGTCGCTAAATGCATCTTATCGTGCCAATTTCAGAAATGATGTTAGTGTAGTGTAAAAAACGTTCAATTTTGTCGTAGTGAGTTGGTCTTTAGTTCTTTGCCATTTACTGTAGTGAGTAGGAGCAAAGTTATTATTAACAAAAAATATAACCAACATACAAGTGAGACGAAACTCACTTTTGACTTAAACGTATAGAATATGGATAGATAAATTTGTAACTTCTATATATATGGTAGGCAGTATTTTTGGTTTAGAAAAGTAATTTCCAATATATTGTTAAATTGAATGAATAAATTATACTGCGTTCGATAGCTTCTTTTTTTTATTGGAAAAGGAAGCACCCACTTATTAGTAACTATTAATTTGTTCACACACTTAGTTGATTTTTCAATAAGGAAAAGTAAATTTCAACCTATAATAAAAATGAAAAAAAAAACAATATTCCACTAGTTATGTGAAAAAGTAAATAATTCAAGGGTTGATGTTAAAAAAAAAAAAACCCTAAATTGATACAACTATAACTAATGTACCACAAGTTAATTTGTTAATCACCAAAAACTTTAAGCTGGTACAATGACAAATTTAATCCAAACAAATTTTTTGATTATCAAAAACCCAAAATTGATACATTTTTTTATATATAAATTTACCATCCATTAGTTTCCTTTAAATTGGATTAATACCGCAAAAATCATAATCGATACACCTGTGACAAAGTGAGGATAAAATTCCAAATTAGTATACTTGTCAATTGATATGTGTCACCAAATTTAGCAATTTAATATTAAAATTTAATGAAAATTAACAAAGGGTAAATTTGTTATATATAGGGTTTTTGATGGTCAAATTTTAATTTAGGGTAAATTTGTCGTCGACATATCAGTTTGGGATTTTTTATGTTATTAATCCTAACTCTAATTAGCAACTTCTTTATCTATATTTGATTTATGATATTCTCAATCGAGAGAGAGAGAGAGAGAGAGAGAGAGAGAGAGAGAGAGAGAGAGAGAGAGAGAGAGAGAGAGGGGCAAATTTCGATTAAAAAAATGTAGTGAAAATAACTAAAATAGAATGCCCGACTCCTTCGGTTGTCTAGAGAACATAACGTGCACATGGCCAGTTGTGCAGGTCACTTTGGGAAGAGCTTGGTCAATTAATTTTAGTATTCCTTGCCAGCTCCTTCGCCGAACATTCTTGCGCTCCTCGTCGAAAATGACAAATCGAAACCCGAGAACGAGATATAGGAATCTGTGGAAAATATTCCTGACATTGTCATTTCTCAAGTCGGCTGACTGCTTCTGAATAAGAAAATCGAAATATACAGGTGGGATTCATTAATTCGTGGGGTTTTTCTTTTTCTCTTCGTTTCTGAGCGCAAGGAGACATACGTTGGGGCGAATAGTGACAAGACCATAGCCAGTTTGAAAGTGCATTCATGCGAGAGATACTTGGGAGGAAGCATGTACGCCGTCTGCATTGCTTATTGTCCTTTTCTATCACCTAACTCAATGAAATGTTACTACGGAATATATTAAAAGTAAGATGAATGCTGTTGACGGGGGAGATAACATTATAGAGGATTCGTGATAAATTTAAACAGGCCTAAAAACAAGTTCTCATAAAAATGACAAAGATGCCTCCGAATGCTGTTGACGGGGGAGATAACATTATAGAGGATTCGTGATAAATTTAAACAGGCCTAAAAACAAGTTCTCATAAAAATGACAAAGATGCCTCTCTCTCTCTCTCTCTTTAATAAGTGAGAAAAGGTAGAGAAGGGTGATAGTGCATATGCTTTTCTGGGTGTTAACATAAGAGTTTCATGCTCCTTATGAAAGATTTTGTTTAAGTCCTTACTGCTTAAGCTGCGTTTAAAGGACCAAATATAATTTTAGATAGGATAATATCTGGTGTTTGGGAGAACATTAGATTTGAATGTATCTAGACATAATTGGGACACAAAATCCCCTCCTTATGGAAAATCTAAGGAAAAAAGAAACAGAAAAAAGGAGAAAAACCCAACGGACTCGCTTTGCTACTCACCACTCGACTTCATCAACAACAGATGAACACCTCTTAGTCGATCTCTCTTCTTGTTGTCGGCTCAACATCACTGTCCTTGACCTCGAATGCCATTGTCTTAAACTTTTGCTTCTAGCTTCGTCACGCGCAGCCATCCAAAGAGTTGAATTCCTCCAACAAGTTTCAGATTTCTATTTTTTCTCGCAGAAGAATCCATTCTATTTGTGGAGATTTTTAGCGCCTATCATCGAGAATTTCGATGAACGTTGCTGTTATTCTCAATCATCCTCCGCTCTTGCTTTGATCTGAATAAAAGGATGGTGGTGACGGGTTAAATTGATGGGCTCACCACGGATGGTTCGTCTTTACAACCCATTTAATTTGTTGATGATGAGTCATCGACACGGGGTTGTCTAACGTAATCTAGGTTCTATTTGCCGGGACTTTCTGGGTCTACGTCCATCCCTGTTTAGTACTTTGTTCTGCGTTGTCAACAAGTTCTTGAGGCAACCAGGTCGCGAGTTCTATATTTTTCCTTTGATTTTCAATTTTGGGTGATGGTATGTTTTAACTTTATTTCGGAGAAGAATTTCAGAGAAGAAACAGAGGATTTGAGTTCAGTCGTGGACTCAAGTATTGATTTCAGAGTACTAATCCAAAAGGCGACTTGCAAAGAAGGAACGTTGAGCAACTAAAGCGAGAAAATAGAGAATTGCAGTAGTGCACGCCAGATGTAGAATCGTTAACCTCCTGCCATTACTAAAGGATGAAGATGATGATGGTCTGTGGCGTCTCATCTTCCTTGCCCACTGCCATGAGCGCGAAAAAGCAAGAGAGACGAGTTGAGTGAAAATGTCAATGGATTTCAAACGTTCATTTGGTAATATTTATGTGAATCTTTTTTATATCTAGACATTATCAAACACCACATAGGAGATTTCAAATTTTATCATATCCTTATCCTATCTGATCTTAACCTATTCGGTTAAAATGTATGAAAGACCAAATGTAACCTTAGTCTGTTTGAGCTGGTGACCATAGCGGCAGCGCTTGCCAAAAGTTAGTGAACATGTTCACATGTGGTAGCAAATACACAAGGCACAAAATGACTAAAGGTTTATTCACGATATGCATCAAACTAGTGCCCTTTAGGAAGATAGCGTGACCTCTTTACCACCATAACTAAGCATATGGCAAAACCAGTATGTAATACACAAAGCTGCAAATTAATCAGGACATGTTTTTACATGAGGTAGCAAATTCTTACAAATTCTTACATGACATGCCTTGAACTTACAAATTCTTGGAAGACAGTGTGAACTCTGTAACCACCATAGTTGATGATGTGTCAAAAGCAATATGTAACACTTGTAAATTAATCAGGACAAAATTAACGGGGCATTTGTACTTTGGAATTATGGAATCAATATTAAGGAAACCCATCTTCTACACGTATGTAGTATGTACGAAATAAGGTATATAAAACTATGAAAAAGATAAGAAGACTCGATAATCATGTTTCTTTTTTCCGCCGCTGGAGCGGAAGACCTATTTATCAATTGCTGGACCAAAAAAAAGGGGTGAACTTTGTGGTCAGAAAATAGGTGAATTGACATGTTTCTTCTCCTGGAATTAATATTTGACTGTGAATAAAATCCTGGACGAAGAACGTTTCCCTTTTACTTTGCTGACACGCTCTTCAATTCATTCTTGTTTTGAATCATTCAAATTATTTGGGTTGTGAACAGCAAATTGAAAACCGAGGACAATGAGCTGTCTGACGCACTCCACATGTTCCTTGGCACAAAATTTGCGCACATTCCTGGAAATCCTAATTTCTATATGCTTAAAAATGACTACGTCTCAACCCGTAGCACTGGAGTAGCTCATTTAATGGAACCTACACATGGATCTTCCAACCTATATATGTGCCGGTATGCATCATGATGGCAATACTAAAGACGCTCTTTCTATTTTCATCTGTGTCGCTCATTAGTCCTAAGTTCTACACAAACACCCACAAATAGAGAGAATTCGAAATGGCGACCGCAATCAGAGAATTCGAAATGGCGACTGCAACCGCATAATCCGAAATAGCAACTGCAACCCCAGAATCCAAAATAGCGACCGCAACCGCAGAATCCGAAATAGTGACCGCAACTGCAGAATCCGAAATGGTGACCCAGGAATTTTTAGAGAAGAGCATGGACCGACTTACAGAGGACATCAAGAGCCTACAAGAGCTTATCTCGAACCGCATCAGTAGGACTCAGGAATTCATGAATCTGTACTTCGTCTTCCAAGGTATTGTTTTTTCTTCTGTGCTGACGTCCTCGGAAACGATCAGGTGTAAACTGAAATGGACTTTTTACGCCCTCTCTTTACTGGCTTCCGTTTACAACTTTCTCGCGGTATTGGTAAACATCCGTATGTCGCTGAAGTACTACAAAAGTATGGCCGACAACTGGGATATACTCGACAAACGGAGGGAGCAACTTGACAATCTGAGGATGCAACGACGGAACAGTGCTAACCAGCAACGGACAAATCCCTATAGATTTAGAATCTATCAACGCAACGCAATATGTTCTTTGACACTTCTGCTGCTTTTGATATTTTCGGCTGCAATGCTATATAGTTTCACCCAAATTCACTGTTGTCACCGATGCAGTTACGGATGACTAGTGTGATTTTTACATTATGTAACACTAGATCACATGTCAATATGTGGGGCATGTAGACTAGTAATTTGATCATGTCAGGGTCAAGCTACGTATATGTCGCCCAGTTGATTTTCCATTTGAAAGTGCTTCTTGCATGTATGTGGACCTTAAACTATGCTTCCATTGTAAGAGAAGAAGCTTTGCATTGTGTAATGGAAAAAATGTCCAAAAATTAGCCAATTCAGTTCTAAACTTTTCAGTTTTGCCAACTGAGTTACGTTTTACTAGTTGAGTCCATCTGGCTTAGTTTAGTCGGAAATCAATGATGCAGACTCCGATGGTCTCACGTAGAATGGTTGGTGCTGATGTTGTAAGTATTTTTCTATAAAGTTTGAAATTTTTGAATTTTTTTTTCTTTTTCTACCAAATCCGGCGAAGAATGCTGGCCGACCCTCGTTGGTCACAAGCAAGGATTGGCAATTGGGCAAGGGACGCAAAGCCCTCACCTAGTGACCAATGAGGGTCAGCTAGCCCTTGCTGAGCTTGGAAGAAAAAAGAAAGAAAAAGAAGGAAAGAAAAAATAACAAAAAATTATAAAAAAATTCAAAATTTTAAAGAAAATTATTAAAATTATTCACATTAGTGTTGGTCATACCACATAAGACAATCGGCATCCACGTTAGCGATTTCTAGCTAAAATTGGCCAAATAGACTCAATTAAAAAAAAAAGTAAAAATGTTTTTGACCCAATTGGTAACATTGAAAGGCTTAGAATTGAATTGACCAAATTGTAATAAATTTATGACTTTTTGGACAATTTTCCTATTGTGTAATATATGAAATGCCTAGCGATGGAGAAAATCAAAGGATTTTTAATCACATACACGGAATTTGTAAAGTTTAGATTACACAAGTTGATGTTTTAGATCATTGTCAAAAGACATTGTCTAAAATTTACTTTTGGAAACGATATCAACTTTGTTTAACATTCAAATGCACAAATAATATTAGTTGTGATCCACTGGTCTAAACAAACCTTATATTTTATGTAACTAGTATATGGTGTGCAAAATTTCGAAATAAAATCTCGAATAATGCTTTGGCTACGAGCAAAAGTATTAACGTCTCATGTCATCCTCATTTTGCATCTGAGTCGTTTCTTTTTTGGCTAGATTTAAAATGTGCAGGAGGAATGAACATTGCTCCCTTTTGTTTTAGTTTGCTCTTTGATCATTAATTTTGAAAGAGCATATTTTGCGGCATCTCTGATTGGAAGAACCTAGTTTCTAGTTGATTCTAGTTGATGAGTTGTAAAACATGGACATAACGAATATTTACTTTTAGTTTATTTATGTATATGCGATGCTCGTGCCTATAGCTTATCCATTATACGCCTCCAATAAGAAGCAGTGAAAGGAGACGTCCAAATGCTACTTCCGAGATCGATGAAAATGTACCTTTTATTGGGAAATGTTCACTAAAATTTTTAAAACTTGTCACGTAAGTAGGTTGAATCCTAAAATTTTTATAAAATGTGATCAAATCATAAAACTTAGTACAAAAGTGTAATGGAATTCTAAAACTTTTAAAATACACAATTAAAACTTAAATATTGTTAAGTTGATGAATTCAAGCCTTTCCATTAACTCCATTCAACTTGATTAATTTGACGAGTTTTAGAGCTTAATTGTACTTTTTAAAAGCTTGATAATTTAATTGTACTTTCGAGACAAGTTTTACGATTTTCAGTGCATTTATTCTTATTTTTATTCTAGCACAAGTTGACTTAACATGGAGTGTGG
Organism: Eucalyptus leucophloia subsp. euroa; assembly: GCA_017140325.1. Taxonomy (NCBI): domain Eukaryota; kingdom Viridiplantae; phylum Streptophyta; class Magnoliopsida; order Myrtales; family Myrtaceae; genus Eucalyptus; species Eucalyptus leucophloia. The sequence goes on along the minus strand of CM029472.1, from coordinate 17,017,535 downwards.
TTTAATACTATCTAGGCCCATAAACTAATGCGAACTTTGGATAACACTCACAAAAATTTATAGGTGGCTATTGTTAAATCAAGCAGACCGAACTCGATTTATAAAAAGGAGGATATCAATCATTATACTAAATTTATGTAATTCAATCTTGTCACCATTTTCTAGAGGTGAAATATCCATGGGAGTTTGATAAATTATGGAGTGAACATCCATGGTCTCCCTCGTGCACTTGACAAAGGCTCTCCCAAATTTTAGTAATCACGAAATTGGTTGACTCGATCAATTATGAAAATCTTGTTCTTTCTACAGGAGTTACTAGGGATAAGTATGGTTCTACGGTAGAATCTAGAACCTGAGACCGGACCGGTAATAACATGTAAGTTTTAAAGTATACATGGTAGATTCCAGATTTAAAAAAATGAGGAACTTATTTCGACGGGTAGGTTCTAGGTTATTAATTAGAGGAATCTAGAATCTAGAACCTATAGCCTAAAACCTAGAACAAATTTTAATATTTTGCTTAATCCATGTCTTTGTGCGATCCTACGATATCTGTGCCGTTCGATAATGAATTTATAATGTGGAACCACTAGTTTCAATTTTTATTTCATGATTAAGACTTCTACTATATTAATGTTCATATTTTTCTTTTGTCAAAATAAAAGTTATGGTCAGTAAATTATAAAAAGCAAATGGTGATCATTAGAAGTTTTAACTTACTGCAATTGTTCAATTGGTAATATAGGTGGAACTTGGATAAATCTTAAAACCGACCTTAGAACCTATAACGAGGTAGGTTTCAAGTTCTATGGTATATAGAGTAGGTTTTAAGTTTTAAAAAATGAGGAACCTGTTTCAACGGGTAGGTTTTAGATTTTGGGTAGAGTCTGTACGAAACCTAGAACTACTCACTCATAGGAGTCATTACTGACCTATTTGAGTCTAGTTAGAGGCCAAGTAAAATGTGAGATGTCGATTTAGGGGACTTAGTTAATCTGAGGTCTATTAATGCATTTTCGGTTCCTTTTTTCATCATTATTGAAACTGCTGATCATGCGGTCTTAACTAATTAAATTCCTAGGCACACTCATCTAAATGACTATGAATTTTTTATATGCACAATGAATCACACAATCTCGCACCATATCTCAATTAGTCGAAGAAATGAAATACGGGAAGATACCAACAAGTGTTTGGTCGAGCGGCAGCAGGCTGGACCCCGGGCGGACTTTACGTGCCAAAGGTAGGGGTTCGAAACTTAGAGAGACCCTTGCTGGGAGGGGAGAAACCTTCACTACTGTAATTCCTGAGTCCAAATTAGTCGGGGCTTCGGTTGCGGATACCGGGCGGGTTTCCACACAACCCACCTAAAAAAAGAAATACGAGAAGATTAGATACGCGAGGAAAAACCCAATACGTATCGAGCAAAAAATATACACCGCCATATTTTTAAGCCTCAGAACACGACCCCGTGAGGTAGGTCAAAACATGTCATTACTCTAATGTAACGATAAAAACATCCTAACCAAATGATGATATAAGGCACTAACAAAAAATAGAGCACGATGAAGCACGTGATAAATCTAAACGATATCATGCGCCATCCATTTTTTATAAATTATTTTCTCACCTATTGCTTTCCATAATTTTTTTTTGTGGTTTTTATTATACTTATTTATTTAATGACGAATATGATTTAAAAATTAATTGTAATAAATGCAAGTCATAACAGTGTAATCTAAATGCCAAGTTTAAAATCGACTCAATTATGACACAACCAATAATGAATAGGGGTAATATCACAAAAAAAAAAAAAACCCAAAATTAGTACGTTTTTGATAAATTTGCCTCAAATTAATTTTTTGACCATAAAAAATCCCAAACGAGTGCAATTATGATAAATTTACTTAAAATTAATTTTTTGACCACTACATTTGTAACAATCTACCCTCTAGTAGTTTTCATTAAATTCAATTAATATTACGAAAAATCAGAAATTGGATATACCTGTGACCGATGAAGGGTGAAAATCCAAACCGATAAATCCGTCAATTATCACATGTCGCCTAACTTAACATACTAATTTGGGGTTTTGATTATTAAAAAATTAGTTTAAGATAAATTTATCACAAATGTATTAATTTGAGATTTTTTATGATATTAATCATTATGAATATAACTTAAAACCAATGCAAACAGATGATGATGGCCCTCCGAATCTGTAGGAACCGATTGAGGTCACTGCAGAGAAACCATTGGAAGGGTTTCGACCGGCCCCAATAGATATGAAACTACCACGACCCGGTGATCAAACCTGAATCGGTGGTGGTTCGGCCGTCAAACCAGAACCAACTGGAGCCCACATTTGAGGGATCGGGCCAAGTGGTCCTGCCCAGAGATCATGAGAAGGTGCTTAGGTGCTTCCATTTTCCGTCTCTCCCCTCTCTGCATTCTTTGTTTGTTTCCTCTCCCCCATTACATGTGAATCCCCGTGTCTTTTTCCGTCTGAGGGTGTACTTTGTCGAAAATAAGTACTTTAAAAAATATTTTTTTAATATTACTGCTTAAATCACTTATAAAAATCAATAAATGAAAAATAATATTTAAACATAAATTATTGTCGATAATGAAATTAATTTATAAGAGAAAAAATATAAAAAAAAAGTCATAAAATTATTGTACTTTTACCAATTTAGTCCTAATCTTTATAATTTTCTCAATCAAATTAAGTCTATCCAAAGCTGACGCCAATCTTACATTGATTAGACAATTCAGTCCTAATCTTTTCTTTTTATTTTTTTTCCATCCCTTCTCCTTCCTCGTAGCAAGGTCCAGCGGTGCTGCGATTGCCTGCAGCATCTCAGCTAACTCCCTCGGCAAGCTTCTTTTCTTGCAGGTTTTCGCCACCAGCCCAGCACCGCCACAAATTGCCAGCTCCTCCACCACATTTCAGTGAGCTGTGTTGCTTGCACAGCAACCTAATATCCTCATCTATTCCAGCGGCACTCTGATTGACAACCGGAGTGTCCTAGTGTCCAACCGCGACTCCCGCAGTGGCTTCCAGCCCAACACCAATGAATCTGGTGTCTTGCCAAGCTCCACCGCAGAACCAACCTAGTTTTGCGGCTGTGCCCAGCAAGTTTCAAGTGATCCTGGCAAATCTCCACTAGAATCTCAAATAATCACTTAGATTTAATATATCTCGAGTTTGGCAATAATATCTTGAAATTAAACGTGATTCGAGAAATAACCGAATGCAGTGAATTCATTTCCAAAATGGACTGGTGGTGGGGAGCTTTTGCGGTGACCGGTGCGCAGTGAGACTAAGGAAGCATCGTGTCCAACTGCAAACAGGGCAGTAGAGCAATGGGATGTGGTGACGTCGATCATCGGAGGTGTGCCTGAGCAGGGACTTCGAGCAGGCGTGATGAGAGCACGTCAAGATGGTACGCACGGTCGAGTTTGCGGTGGTTATTGACTGCGTCGATAAACCTGCACAGAAAGAAAAATTTGTTGGGCTTTGCCTGGAATACTAGAGGGAGTGATGGCTCGCGGTCTCGAGGCTTGGCTGGTCTTCACACCAAGACGTCAGGCAGGGTCTATTAGGAACCACGAGCAAAGAGGCCGAGTGGGGTCCGCAGAAGGGAACTGCAGCGGATTGCCGGTGTCGCTCCTAGAAAGTGACTCCCGTTGATACCGGAGAGAGGTAAACCGCAAGTGTGTATTGTGGGTTGGATCTTTGATGTCCGGATCAGCGTGGCTCTGACGATTGATTGTTGTCTTCTCTTCAAGATTGCCTCACTTTGCCTTTTTCTTTCTCAAAGCCCCATGTTGGTCTCCTGAAGAACTTTTCTTTTCAATCGGTGGTCATAGTCCTTTCTCGTCTTCCCCAAACTTGCACCCACTTGGCTCTCCCTCCGTATTATTTCTTGACTTTTCGCCACTCTCTATTATGAAGCTCTCTATTCTCTTATTCTCTTATTGTCGTGCTCTGCCGCCTCTCAGTTAAGCGTCCCTCAAATGGTGTCAATGCCCCTCATATAACGCTAAGTTTAGGGTTCTTTTAACAATATATTTTCTAACTTTTAAACCTTAAGAGATACACCAAAACTTCAACCACGGGGAACTTTCCTCTTACCTTTTAACGATTTCAATTGTGATAATATCAATTTGCTCAATTATTCTCTAAGATCATGTCGATACTAATATTTTCCACCTTGGCATTTTTAATTTTCCAAAGTAAATTTCAACCATAATGTGTTCATGGGCTTGGCCAAATTTCCTTTTTCTACGGGTTTAGTCCAACTAGCTAAATTAAGCTCAGATCTATTTACTTAAACCTATAATATGCAAACTATATGGGCTTGATTAACTACAAATGCATGGAGTTTAATTAATATATTTGTTTAGGCATCGAGGTCGATGACTAGCTTTTCTATGTAATGAATGACTAAATGGATCGTCAAAATGTGTGTGTCTACAGTTGTTGACACTTGAAATTAGTCGACAGGTCCACTAAGAGCAAAAAACTCATGATAAGGAGTCACTAATTACGATAGTGTCTGTTTCTTGGCACAAAAGAGCCATTTTAGTGTTTTTCAACATTTTTCAAATTTCATTGCATTTTGTCTAAACATATGAGTCATTTGATCAAATAATCCAAGTATGACTTTTAGTTGACTTTTTGGCCAACCCCTAAAGTCAACCCTTGGTCAACTTTTTTCTTTGAAAAATTAGCAAAATAAAAAAAAATTCATAAATTCTATCCATTTCAAACGTAATTAGGCTATTAAATCGAGAATTTTGCCCTTGATTGGACAATTCCAAAATTTACACATTTCTAGTCTTTTTTTAGAATAATTTATTTCTCTGCATTTGATCAAGAGGTTGTAATGCATTGAAATTTCAAGCCAATTTTAAGAATTCCGGCTTGGGATGAGTCAATCAATTTTTGAGCACAAATTTAGGGCCACGGTCGATTCTTCACAAATAGTGCAAATCGGCCCAGTTCAAATCTGATTAAGTTAAATCAAATTAATTTCAATGTCAATTGTGATAGAACTTAGAAACTTGGCAAAATTTAGCCATAATGGAGAATTGGGACCGCTAGATCAGGCTGAGTCAACCCCATTGACCTAACCTAGTTTGGCTCGCTTGGGCTGAAGCCCAATTCAGCTAATTGGGCCGGACCAAGTGTGTTGGCCAAACCTATGTTGCTAATTTGGAAGAATCAAGACAAATGTCCCAGTCAACCCAGGTCAACTCAATTAGACCTAAATTGACCCGATCCATTGGGCCGATCCTCAACTGGATTTCTTCGGCTCACTTAGCCAAGACACTAAGCTCAATTAGCGAAATTATAGTAAAGTTTAACAATTAGAGTTTCTTGGTTCGAGTAGTGGTCACTGGAGCCAAAGGACTTAGACAAGTAGCTGCTCAAAGCAGGCTTCTAAGATCGTGAAGGAGGCAAAAATGAACTGAATTGCAAGAGCACTACTGTGATGAGTGACATTCTGAGATAGTGTCCATTTTTATGCCAAAAGAAAAAACTGTGAGGCTTGATATGACACAAGCCAAAGCGGACAATGCTTTGTCTAGGAATATTGGCGCTGTCGTTGGGAGGCTGATCGCGAACATTGGGATGCACGGCTGCTGGAATTACCTGGATCGGACTCGCGGAAGATTGCCCGAAGGAAATTCCTGAAAAACGGCCAATCCGCAACGGGATTCGTTGCCGAAGTTGCTGGAAACGTATTCTCTCAATGTGGCCAGTCAAAAAAATGCTGAAGGTTGGTTGCGGTGAATATTCCGGAGGGAATCCAGAGAAGATAAACTTTACAGTTGTCCCTCTACGATCATGGCGGCCATGGACTTTAGTGCTAGGATCACAAGAATATTGAGGGCACCCTTTTTTTTTTCTTCGAAAACATAACATACATCCTATGCTTAGTGTTGAAGTTACACTAGAAAGCATTTCGGAATAATGAGTCACCTTGAATACGTAATAGTTGGTGGAGTCTTCCTTTAGGAAGAAAGTGGACGTTTCCTTTAAGAAGAGAGAGAATCATCGGACCTCCTCCTTTTTAATTACAATTTTCTGCAAATATGGATGTCTACCATTGGCCAAATACGTGGGTTACCTTTCGCTTTGCCTATTCAACCCCACGTCTGCCAACTACGCCCATTGCTTTGCCACCCTTCTTTCATTTTATTTAATGTTCAACGAGTGCTCTCCATCGTAGACTTCACTAGCTCTCTAATTCAATTCCAGATCGTTATCTTAATCACTTTCCTTTACGAGATGATCTTAAAATAAAAATATCACAAGTATCACAACTTTTGTCAAAAAGCTCAATTGAGCGCAATAAATTTATTTTCGACCACATAAATGTTATAATTTTTAAAAAATATTCGCTTGAGTGCCATAACTTTCAATCTATCACTTAAGTGTAATTTTTTTTTTTTAAATGATCATCCAAGTGTCAGAAATCCGATGTGACATAGCACTTATAGTGAATGTTTTTTAAAGGTTATAACACTAACGTAATTAGAAAAAAGTTATGACCTTCCAGTGAATACTATACATAAGTTAACACTCAATTAATCGGAAAAAAAGTTACGCAACTCAAGTGAGCACCGTACGCAAGTTATGACATTTATGGTGTCCTTATCCTTAATTAGTGTGCAAATATGATGTGATGACGATGATGATTGTGGGATCAACTTTGTCTCTTGCTCTCTTTTCTGTTTGGTAGACCTCTTTACTAATACATGAAAATATGTTAATTCTAAATGCAAAGTAAACCAATTTTTTTGTTTAGGGTTTGGGGTCGATCCCTAATTTGATATACAATGAACAACTAAATGGGTATATAAAAATTTAGGCGCTGACAGAAGTATGATCATGGAGCCGAAAATCAAGGACATTGCAGTTTTAATTTCAAGTTTGAATATTAACTGCTTAGAAGCGGTAATATTGGGTAAAAATCTATACAAGCCATGTTGAACCATTGTAAAAGCCCCCGACAATCTTGAAGGCAACCATGTTCTTTTGAATTTATCAATTTCCAGTAATTGCATTCGTCCAATTCGTAGATTTAGTTAGTGCAGATCCGTTTCCGGATTCCTGTCCGAATTGCCACTGAATACTATTCTAATAAGAACTGGAAATTTACCTTTGATGAAAAATATTTAGTCGATTGACCAATTCGCAGCGAAACAATAGGACCACCATTATTCGGGACTTTAGGACCATCACATGGAAAAAGGTTAGTCAGACTTTAGCATCCACTACCACGGAAAAGAACGTTTGGGATTTAGGACCCTCACATGGGTTATTCAGACTTTAGCACCCACTACCACGTAAAAGGATGTTTGGGACTTCAGGACACTCCTGCTCAACTTAACAGCCACCACTCTTCTTCGCTTGCTGTTCCATCCGTGATTCTATAAAAAGGTATGATTTCGCTTCCCACCTGCAACATCACAACATTCGACTTCTCTCCTCCTAGAATCACTGATATCCTATTGCAAAATTATCCTCCGTGTCTGAACGCCCACAACCACTGCAGAAGCAGCGTGAAGAAATCCACTCCTTCTCCGCCGGCGGCTCGGCAGCTTGTGCTTCTCCCTATTCTACTACTCCTATTCGGATGGGTTCATTGTTGAAGACCGCTCGATCCTGGGCTCAATCCTGGGCTCAATCCTGGTCTTCGCAAATAATAAGAGCACTTGACGGTAAGGGATTATGATTTCAAGATAACGATTGCACATGAGAAAATTCCTATCTTTCTGACAATAAATTGAATTCACATTGTCTGCCGATTCCAAGAATTTGCTATGGATTTCCTTGACTCAATAAGCTCTAACTATAGACCAGTTTTTCATGGACACCTTTCTGCTATGATGGTTTTCATAGAATAATTTTGAAGGTGGAACACTCAAATTCAGTAAACTCGACTCTAGTCAAGAAAAGAAGGAGACAAATAGGCTTTTTCTTTTATTTTTCTTTTCTTTAAAGAAATGATTACCATACTTGACTTTATATAGTTTTGTACATGACTAGTAATCTTAAATAACTCAAAAATATATCTATCATTCCAAGATAATACATTCCATAAATTTACAAAACGTTGAACTAGACATAGAAACATGAATCTAAACATACACGGACATTCTAGATGCATGTAGGGGATTAAATATATATATATATATGGGTGCACGTTGGACATTCACGAATTTAGTTTAATTACTAACAGATTTCACATGAAGTAGGTGTTAACTAGACATTACACACCACTTGCATGAGATGAGATTCTAGTTACTGCCGCCGTACTATGAATTCACGGTTATATCTACATTATCTTCATGTTAATGAACGTGTTGCACCATTAGAATATGTCTCATGCGTTTAATTACAATTGAGAGGAGACTATAAATGATATATGATATTTGTTTGGTGGACACTGTCATGAAACTTAACAGGTAGACGGGATCTAAGAGCAGGATTATTGACAAATCTTTTACTTGCGATTTGAAACAGCGCTCTCGCCACCTATGTGTATAATCCATAATAATTCAGATAGACCCATGGTTGTGATCTCCTTCCAATGTACAAATTTTGGTCTTGAACGGCTTACAAAAGTCTGCGGGGAGCTGGTGAGAATAATCCCAGTGGGAGAATCTATGAAAGTGTACTGTAGCAAACGCCTCCTCGATGAAATGAAGCGCGACCTCAGTCGAGACCTCCACTGTCAGATGTGGCTCCTTTTTCGTGCAGGGAAGGTAGGAGAAAATGTCCAAGCATTTGAGACACGTGTCCGCGATGAGGAATATCTCGAGGGGTTGGACGTAGACGGGGCAAATCGTATTCTTTATACTCATCTGGCGCCTAACGTGTACCTTAACTGTAATGAAGCAGGGGAGCTCGTCATAGCAGAGGCCGGTCATGCTGATCAGGTAGTTTCTTTAAAAGTCTGGAAGGCTTCTTTACTGTTGTCTTTGCTGCTTTTCTTCGCTCTTTCGGCGTACTTCCCAGTCGATTCATCGGTCAAAAGAATAGACATGGAGATTATCGCAAACTTAGGCAGAGCTACTTCGCGGTATGCAAATGCATGTTTAATAGATCATCATGTTAAATAGATAATATAGTGACTTTCAGGATCCGTTTGTTTTGCAATTTTTTTTTTCTAAAATTGGTAGCATGCAACGCTTGAAATTATCAATTAGCGAAAATATTATTATCATAGAGAACAATTTATATCTAAATAATTTTGCGGACGATAGAAACACTTTTCATTTATTGATTTTTAGCAATTATTTTTAGGAAAATATTTTTTAAATCATTCGTTTATCACACCTTAAAAATACATTTAAACCACGGGAAAAGTACCAAAAAAGATGTTGTATTTGTGTCAATTCAGTTATAAACATTTTAATTGTGCAAATTAAGTCTTAAACTTTTTAAAAATTTTCCAAGGTCGTTCATCTAGTCAATTTTGATAAAAAAAATCATTGGCATGGACGTCAACTATCCGGTGTGACATGATCGGTGCTGAATTGGACAATTTTTTTTGTTCTAAATTTTTTATTACATTTTTCTTATCTTTTCTTATCTTTTCCCAACTATGGGTCGGCTTTGCCTTTTGCTGGCCACGGGCAAGAATCTTCGTGCCCTCGCCAACCACAAGCAAGGACATCAAGCCCTTGCGTAGATTTAAGATAGGGCGATGACGCCTTCACCTGGTCTAGGCAAGGGCCATAATGCCCTCGTTGGCCACAGGTGAGGATCGCAAGCCCCTCACCTATGGCTAGCAAGGGCGTTACGGATCTAGGCTAGGGCCTGACGCCCTCACTTGTAGTTGATGAGGGTTCGAAGGCCTTCACTTATGGTTAGTGAGGGTCGCGACGCCCTTGCTTGTTATTGGCCATCTTGCTGGCCTAGAGTTTTTGGGAAAAAAAGAAAAAAATTCATAAAAATATTAAAATTTGTTTGCATTAGTGTCGGCCATATCATATAAAATGGATAGCATCAATGTCAGCAATTTCAAGTCAAAATTTGTCGGATGAACTATATTGGTAAATCATCAAAAGGTTTATAATCTATTAGTAGAATTGAAAGATTTATATTGAATTGACACAAATGCAATTGACTCTTTGGATACTTTTCTCTTTAAATCTTAAAATTTGTCTGATCCTTAGCTACATTATTTACTTCTTCCCGATTATGGTTTTGAGGTCCTACATCTAGGTTTTTAAAAATAATTTTGATTTAGCTTTTAATAGAATATGTTGTAGGTAATTTCTGAAAAAAGCTCTTCATTTCTAAAGACGAAGATATATAGCCATTCGGTGCATCTTTTCTCTGTAACAAGAAAAATGGTTCCTGTGTTTCCGTTGTTAGGTCTCTTCATGATAGCTAGTGGCTTTTGAGATTTCTAGGCATTGCTGGCCTTCCCCATAAACTGTAACAAGACATTGATTTCTTCGATTACAATAAATAAGCTGAATGACTTTTGGATTTTGCAATTGATATGCTTACCAGTTTTATCATCACTCCAGTTATATATATTGTATAGTCCTTCTCGAAATGACAAATGTTTATTTTGTTGCTCTATATACACTGTTAATTTTATGCTTGAGTATTAATTTTTCTTCATTATCAGCCGTAGGTCAAGTGCAGCCTGCCTAGGCAGAAGGCAGGGACATAGAGGCAGCAGACCTTGAGCAGGTAGGTACTTCAAAAAAAATCTTGAAAGCCTTTTCTTTTTCCTGTCTTTGCTGCTTTTAGTCACTCTTTTGACATACTTCCGAGTCGACTCATCGGTCAAAAGAATGGACATGGAGGCTATAGCAAGCTCCCCTAGGTTGAGCTTCTTCGTGGTATGCAAATGCATATTTAATTGATCATTATGTTAAATGGATAATATACATGATTCAAATGTGCATTCTTAAACCTCAAAATCTATATCATCCCTCACTGTAGTATGAACTTCTCCGCAATACCGATTTTAAGGTCCCACATCTAGGTATTTAGAAATAATTTTGAGTTAGCTTTTAATAGAATATGTTTTAGGTAGTATCTGATGAAGAGCTCTTCATTTATAAGGAAGAAGATATATGTCCCCTCGGTGCATCTTTTTTTCTGTAATAAGAAAATTGGTATCTTTGTTTCTTTTCCCCAACTATTTGGTTTCTACGCGATAGCTAATGGCTTTTGAGATATCTAGGCATTGCTGGCCTTCCCCATGAACTGTAAGAAGACATTAATTTCTTCGATTACGATATATAAGTTGAATGACTTCCTCATTCTGTAATTGATATACTTACGGTTCATCACTACTTCAGTATATTATGCAATATAATCCTAGTTGAAATGGCAAATGTTTCTTTTGTTGCTCTATGAGAATTGGATGGACAGTTTACTGTGTTGCTAATGCATTAAATGTTTCAATTACAGCCAGAAGAACGCATCAATGTTCCGGTCGGCCCGGACAATGTTTAAGGAAGGTCATCTGGGAATCTGGTCTTTGCACATTTCCTGCATTTTTAGCTTAGACTTCAGTTGCTTAAGCCATGTATTTCGATTTTCAATAAGTTTGTTAAGGGATGATGAAACTTCGCATGGTATCTTTTGTTTTGTATAACCTTCAATGCATTCTTAAGCCGTGTATTTGAATTTTCAATGGAGAATGGTTCGTTCTTAAGGGATTTCACAGGGTGAAGCAAATAAATGACAAAGGACAACCATTTTAAAGACAAATCCCTAATGCCACGATCGACCAAAAAGAAAAGGCAAAAGAGGATTCAAAACCATATTCCACAACTTCCAAATGGACCAATATGAAAAATAATGTACGAAAGTCAGGCTTGTCTCGTGACGTTTTTTATAACGGCAGCCGACTCAGCGAAGTCATAAGTGCTGACGTTGGGAGCAAAGAAGTTTCCCTCTTTTGTTTACCTCTCCAAAATTTTGACTCTCTTAATTACATTTGACCCTATCTATTCCAAAACGACATCCCCATTTTCCTTATGGGTGCTCGAGATTTCAAATATGTATTTCAAACCATCCTCATCCAAATTTGGGATCAGGATCGGTCCTGGATTAACCTGTTGGGTTAACCTTGGAATCGGACAGCATCAAAAAATTTTGCCGATTTCTGATTCTAAAGTTTTTAATATTTTGTTCGAATTTTTTTATTAATTTGTCTTTTCTTTTTATTTTTATTTTCCATCTCTTCTTCTTTCTCCAACCACCGGTGTCGCTCCTAGCAAGGTCCAGCAGTGCTGCAATTGGCTGCAGCGTCTCAGCCAACTGCCACGACGAGTTTCGTTTCTTGCAGGTTTCCGCCGCCAGCCCAGCACTGCCGCAATTGCCAGCTCCTCCACCGCAGTTACTGCGAGCTTTGTTGCCTGCACCGCAGCCTACTGTCTTCATTGATTCCAGCGGCACTCTGATTGACACCCGGAGTGTCCCAGTGTCCAACCGCCACTCTCGTAGTGCCTTCCAGCCCAACACCAATGAGTATGGTGTCTTGCCAAGCTCCACCACAGGACCAACCTAGTTTTGCCGCTGTGCCCAGCAAGTTTCAAGTGATCCCGGCGAATCTCCAATAGAATCTCAAATAATCACTTAGATTTAATATATCTCAAGTTAGGCAATAATATCTTGAAACTAAACATGATTCGAGAAATTACCTAATCTAGTGAATTCATTTCCAAAATGGACTGGTGGTGGGAAGCATTGAGTTCAGAATGCGTATGATTGTTGCATGAACCGTAATATGATTTGTTGCAAAACAAAGAAATCCTTAAAAGCAGTGAGGTAATTTAAAAAATCTTGGTTTTACTAACTTGATAAATTTTAGGATCCGATTGCACTTTTTAAAAATTTTAGTACTCAATTGCACTTTCATGATAAGTTTAGAACATACAATACATTTATCCCTTGTTTTTGTCATGCTTTCAACTTCTCCCAAATAGATAAAAGTATGGTCAGAGAAAGCTTACGAAAAACGGCGGCCTCAAACTTAAATTTTTCACCAATAATTGATTTCAAAGATAGCTTCGCCGAGCTCTAGCACGATATTGTTTATTCTGATCATGGTCCACTCAGCTCTAATGGCTTTAATAACCATCTTGCTGCTAATTTAAGGTTATACGGGACTAGTCTATCAGTGCAGCAGCCCGCACCTGTACAATATGGAGTCAAAGACATATTCGAAATCCAAAAGGAAAAAACATGTGAACATTCTCAAAAGAAGTGGATACATGTTTGTGCATTGAGTTTTTACACAAGTCCATCAATCAATTGCCTTCATGCAACAAGTTGTTGCATTACACATTTTGTTGTGGAGCAAAATCAATGTGATGATGTACATGATGGACTATATTTTCCTCCGATTGTACTTCTCTTTGGGGGGTTTTGACTAGAGATGTCAAAATGAATCTTAAACCCATATATGACCTATTGAAATTATAAATGAGTCATATACGGTCACTTACTTTTTGAAAAGACTAGTCAAATGGGTTAAAAAATTTAAAGCCTAAAATAAATAGGTCTTAAAAGGGTTGAACTTAGAACTCATTTCCATCCCAAGCCTCACAATCTCGCTCTTTTCTCTTTAACTTTATAAAAATATTTTTATAAAAATAAAACAATAATTATTTTTTATATTACATTTTTTCTTTTCTTTCTTTCTTTCCTTTTTTTTTTCTTCCCTTTCTTCTTCCGCCTTCCTTGCTAGTGGTCGGCACTATGACAGTCAGCAACCGGCTAGGCGAGACTCGAGCCTTATCAATCTAGTGAGGTAGAGGCCTCACCAACGTTTGACAAGACTCAAGCCTCAACAATCTAGCGAGACTTGAGCTCGATGGCATTGGGTGAGCTCGAGCCTCATCGATCGATGAGCCTAGCGAGCTCGAGGCTCGCCTATGGCCGAGTCATCGGCCATCGACATGGCCAGCAGTTGATCAGAAGAAGAAAAAAAAAAAAAAAAAAAAGAGAGAGAAGTAGAAAAAGAAAATTAAAAATTATATTTTAAAAAAAAAAAAAATTCGATTTTAAAAAAAAAAAATTATAAAAATTGTCCATTAAATTTGTATCTTAGCAATACCATTTAAAAAAAATATCATAAAAAATAAACTTTCTTAGATTTAGTTAAATAGGTAGGGTATGGGTTGGGTATGGGTTAAAATTTTTGCATTACGACAAATGGGTCATAAATAGGTTAAATAGGTTGATTTGAGTCGGACCATTTATAACCCGACTCAAGCCCGATCCGACCCACCAATTTGACAGATCTAATTATGAGTTGCGGACATCGCTCTTATGCAAAATTCACTAAATATAAATTTTGGTGATATGTATATGAATATAACCTACCAATCAAAGAGTGGATGGATGATGTTTGCCACAACCAGGTTAGAAGAAAACATGACCAATACCAATAGACGATTTCTCCGTTGCAATTTATGCATTTACGTATGTGTGTGTATTTTTCCTATCCTATAGTTTAAATTTCTGGATTGGACTAATTTCCTCAAACTAACTCATTCTTAATCTAAGCGTGATTTCTTCAAAAGCATGAAGACAAATATAACCTCTGTCAAATAGAGTAAGAAATGTGAACATACTTTCTGCTCTCTTTTTTTCGTGGCATAAGAGCTACTAGCGCTACCTTCATTTTCCCGTACAGTCAAAAGGTTGTTTTTTTGAGAGTATGTTTCATTTAATTAAGTGAATAGACTGCACCGGGTAAAGAAATTCACTTAAATTTAAGAAACAGTAAAATTAAATAAAGAAGTACTATAATTATTCATCTTATTTCATACAAGATCAACTTTTATTGTGTTTTGATCAAGTTATTATTTTATATTTAAATGCTATTGAAAGATATCAAAAAAATTGTTTTTTTGTTAAATATGAATTATTTGTTTTTATCAAGTCGGGTAGTCACAAATTTCAATTTAAGTATCAAAACTCAATTTAGGTCGAATGCCAGGGAGCACAATTCAAGATATACTCAACAATTTCTTGAGCCTCGTAGCGTCCACTAAGCACCACATCAAATAACGGAACTTTTGGAAAAAAAATTAAAGAAAGAAAGAGAGAGTAAAAACAAAATAAGAAAAAGGGGAAATGTTCGAACAAAAAGGCTAATAATGAAAAGAAAGGGGATTAAAAAAAAAGAAAAAAAAAAGAGTAAGACCTCCGCTTCTGGTTTCCCAAAGAAACAGTGGTTTCGATTCTTGCGAGCGAAAGTTGAGTTCGCAGATCGCCTACGAACACTTCTTGGATCAGTTTTACATATGAAAGGCTTTACTATTCTGCCATGGCTGTGGTAGGATTGGCCATTGCCGCTACAGCTGTACCTTCATCACAGATGCTGCGTCGACGGAGAGGTGCTCTCGAATTTGCGGGATGAGTCCAACCTTTTCTACATCGACCATGATCACATGATTGGAAAGGTTATCAACTTTATCCTTGGTGTACTAATCTAATGTACAGAGGACAAGTAGATCACATTTAACGTAAAATATATCAATTTCACAAACTAATCTCAATCCGCTTGAATGTTATTTTCTCTTAAATTTCTTTCTTCTCCATTGCGAAAATCATGTTGACTGGGAAGGAGTCAGCATTTCTTTGATTAGAAACTTATGAACAATAGATTTTCTCCCCTCTGAAAGCGACCACCACGTGGTACCAACCGAAAGGAGCGTACGTTCTCTCTAAACGTACTTTCTGCCAACAACAACAACCAACGGTTGTCTTCTAAGAGGTTTTTATACCTCTCACTTCATACCCTTTCAATAATGTCTCGCACCCCATCATGGACGTACCTTTTTTAATTACAACAGTTTCAGATTCAATCATACATTAATGAGTTAATTCTCGCAATATACTATGTCAACCTCACAATTCTTGTTAAATACATATATTATTGACACCATGACTGAACATTTCAGCTTAGGAGATTATCGAATTTAACCCGTGACGCTTATATTCACCTTTGAATGTATATGATAACTTGATCAATTAATAAATTCGAGAGCTAATCTCTTTTTCCCCTAGAACATGCTAATCTCTTTTTCCCCTAGAACATGTGTGCCTATTTTGTCTTAATCAATCAATTGGAGGAACGTGTTGGCCAAAAGAAATTGTTGGTAAAATGTCAACTTTGATCGTCTGCTCGAGGACGTTGGACAATAATATAAACGAAGCACTCTCTATCGCATGGGACGATATTTATTCGGGTGGATAACTGCTTTTTAGACTAAGCCGTTTGGACGAACCCCAAATATTCGTATGCCCGGACAAACTTGAGGACATTGGATGTCTAATCAGAGAGATTTCCATTCTATCACCTCCAAAATTTTTGACAATAAACAATTTCGTTCATGGTCTTGTCAAGGTACATGTGCGCAAGTTTCAATTGCATTAAGAAAAATTCCGTAAACATACATAGGTCGGTTCATGACCACCACATGCTTATAGATAAGATTGTTTTTTTCCCCTACATGTATTTTTATTTTCTGTATTCTAACAGTTACATCGTAATTATTAACCTTCTGGTTCCTCAACATTACATAGAATACATAAAAAAAAGACCAACTATGCCTAAATTCTTGATTTGCAGTTGTGGCTGTGCTTCTCAATGATAAAGTTGGACGGTGGACCTAGACCTTCCAACAGAAAATTCTAAGGGTAACAGTTTCCAGAATTATGGAGAGAGAGAGAGAGAGAGAGAGAGAGAGAGAGAGAGAGAGAGGAGCATACAAGCCTAACAACCTAGAGGCCAACCGAACACTTTGTATGCTCCATGAATAAGTTAAATCTAAACATGTGGCTTGTGCAAAGTGGCCTTGCCCTAGAGTAGTTTACACACACTTTGTGGGATTTTAAAAAATTAATTCTAGTTTTTGAGCTGGAAATCTCTAAATGCCTCAATTAACTATGCAAATCTCGAGAAATCTCTTCAATAATGTTATGCAAATAGTATAAAGATAGATGAATTTTTTTTCTTATATCTTACTCCCCATAGTCAAGTAAGATTTTGTTGGCATGAAAATTAAAAAAAGACTAAGATTAAATGTTCCAAATTATATTTTCTATATACGTGGAATTATGTTATGGAGCCGGAAGTGCCTCTTGCCATATTTTGATAAACCTTCTCCCAGCCTAGGAAGCATGCCTGGTTCTCTAATCTCAAAGAAAAAGAGGAGCTAGATCTCGCCTTTAGAATGATTTGGAGTAATTGCAGTTAGCTTAAAGACATTCGTAGATGTCGATTGATCAATGCTTTTGGAAGTACTAAGAGATGCGCACGCATACGTGCGATGTCCAAACTATTTCCGTTGACCCTCATGAAAATCTGCGTACAGACCCTTGTTGCTAATTCTTTATTTGCCGTAAAATCTGCATGAATCCATACTTCAACGATTCAAACGTCCCACGATCCGTCGCCGATATGGTTACGGAGAACATTGCGTCAGATTATTCGGCTTGCAATAAAAGTTATAGCGCGAGCAAACCATATAAAATAACAATAAATAATGGCAAAAACTATCGCCGAAAATTCTCCAATGACGACAAGGACTCCGATTTAGTGGAATTGTGTGCTCTCAATTTGACTATAAATACCCGCCCGTTGTGCGCCCAAATTGAGTGCAAGAAATCAAACTCCTGACCAAAGCGTCTCGAGAATCACATGGCGCTTCTTCAATCCCCATCGATTTGCTTCCCTCTCGCCCTTCTCCTTTCTCTCCTCATAAACTCGTCTCACTGCTTCAACCCCAAATCGCTTAACATCTCGAAAGTTCAGTCCAACGGTGATTGGTCGCCGGCAGGTGCGACGTGGCGGGAGTCCCAACGGCGCTGGAAGCGATGGTAATGGACATACATATATATTTATACATACATATATAATATATTATATATAATATGCTTCGTATGATATTTTGTACGTAGGTGGTGCATGTGGGTATGGGAATGGGGTCGACCAAGCTCCATTCTCTTCAATGGTGTCCGCAGGAGGGCCTTCTCTTTTCAAATCAGGCAAAGGATGTGGAGCTTGTTACCAGGTTTCTCTCTTGCTAGAAAAGTGTTTCTCGAATTATTTTAATATTCGCCGTCATCGGAGAAAATTTGCCACGGACAAAGTTAATAAATGTTCACGAGATATGCTTTTCCTAAATTAACAATCGTGGAATAGAATTCATGAAAGCATCTACTGCGGCAAGCTTTCTAGACTCCCATTACAAGTAGTTTGAATTCTCCGTATTTAAACAGATTATTTGACTCGGTACATATTGTCCTATTCAAACAGATTATTTAGTAGTAGTTAGGAAGTGCAGTCTTTTGAGCTCTTGTCGATTAAATTTCAGGTGAAATGCACTGAAAACGCGGCTTGTTCTGGGAACCCGGTGACGGTCGTTATAACTGATGAATGCCCCGGTGGCCCTTGTGTCGCTGAATCTACTCACTTCGATTTGAGCGGCACGGCTTTTGGAGCCATGGCGAGCCCCGGCAAGGCTGATGAACTTCGCAATGCTGGGGTGCTGCAAATTCAATACCAAAAGTCCGTACGGTTGATCCTTTCTCTATGGATCCTTTCGAGTGAATTCCAATTTTAACAGAAGCGCAGAGGGAAAAAGGAAGATAAAACGCATTGAAAAGTGCTTTAAATTAACGAGAAACTTTGCTTTCACCAGACTTATACTAATCAGCAAATAGTCTAACTTGCTTATTAAAAGTCTATTTATGTGCACATATTTACAATGCCAAGCAGAGTAGAGTGCAATTTCCCCGGCGCGAAGGTGGCATTCCACGTTGACTCCGGCTCGAACCCCAACTATTTCGCTGCGCTAATTGAGTACGAGGATGGGGATGGCGAGCTCGGCGCCGTCAACCTGAAGCAGGCTCTGGACTCTGACTCTTGGCTTCCGATGCAACAGTCGTGGGGCGAGGTTTGGAAGTTGGATGGCGCAGGCCAGCTGCGCGCCCCGGGTTGTGCGTGGTTTGCTTGGGAGACGAAGAAATGGAGATTGATCGTCCGTGAATTTAGTTGTGTGTTTTATGTGATTGGCAAAAATAAAATATAGGATGGTGTTGGAAAAAGAAAGTATTTTGCTTTTTCCACTCTAAGTAATCTAGTCAGCTATGAGCTACCTCTTGGAAAAGAGAGTAGTAGGGAGAAATGAAGGATATTGTCCTTTCTAAATTAAGAATGATTTGAGTATTTTTGTTCTTTAATTTTGTGCTAATCGATTGTATTTGAAGCTTGAAAGCTTTTATGTTGTACCACTTCTAAAGTGGATGGTCGTAAATTGTAGGGGTGTCAACGGTTCGGTTCGGTTTGGTTTTTTTGAAAAACTGAACCGAACCGAACCGTTAAAAAAATCTTCCGAACCGAACCGAAATGGAACGGAACCGAAATTTCGGTTCGGTTCAGTTCGGTTTTTCGGTTTTTTGGTTTTCGGTTTTCAACTTTTGATTTTCGGTTTTCTTCTTTTTTACGTTTTTTCAAGAATCATCACCACCCTAGAGAAGCAAGAATCTCTAGATTTCTTTTCATTTCGCCCTACTGGGATTTGAAAGATGAGTGTTCTTGGGTACCTAGATGCGTTCGACGCACCGGAGCTTCAGGTGTGGAACAACGCTGTGTTCGACAACGGCGAGTCCAAAGACTCCGCCGCCGTCGCCGCTGCCGTCCAATCGTCTTGGTCGTCCGTCAACCCCGTCTTCGTGAAGCTCTCCAACTCGCTTGAGTCCGACGACTTCAGCAAGGAAAACCGAGCCCCGAGTGTGCCAATTCCCAGATTTCCCTCAAATCCTCCGTTCCTTCCAAGATCTAGTGGAAGCAGGGCGTCTTGGAGCCCTGTCGGCGAAAGCCATAGATCAAGAAGGCAATGGCAGGACTATAGATGCAGAGATTGAGGAGGTAGAGAAGGAGATCACGCGCCTGTCGTCGAGGCTCGAGGCGCTTCACCTTGAGAAGGCCAAAGCCGGGGACGAAGAAGCCCCACGGGAGAGTTGTCTTAGCCAAGTTCAAGGAGCCGAAGCAAGTGGTGGGGATCGGAAGAGATCCGGATGCCGCGAAGAGGATCAAGGAGACTCTGCTGTCAAGCGCGAAGCCAAAATTGAATCAGAGAGGGCTCAGTCTAGGGCCGGCGGAGATCGCTTCAAGCGCTGGCAAATTGCGTCCCTCGATCAAGGGAGAGTTCACTCTCGGTTTGTCGATATAGAACCGGAGGAAATCGTGCTTCTGGAAGCTAGAGGAGATTGAAAGTCACGAAGGAGAGGACAGATATTATCGGTTTGTGGTTCGGTTCGGTTCGGTTAACCGATAAAAACCGAACCAATAAAAAAATATCGATTTTTAATGAGAACCGAACCGAACCGAAAAAACCGAATTTTTCGGTTCAGTTCGGTTCGGTTCCTGACACCCCTAGTAAATTGTGCCAATCTATATGCAAGTGGGTACATTCTTCATTATGAAAAAATGAAACTTCTGAATGAGAATTATAATTCCTTAGGCCCTGTTTGGCAATGTGCCAAACAGTGCTAGATTCTGATTTTTTGTTCCCAGAATCAGTTTGGGACGAGAATCGCATTTGGTAAAATTTTTGTTTCTGGGAACAATTTTGGACAAGATTTGAGAATAAAAAAATTTTTGATTCTTTGTCCGAGAATCAGAAAAAGAATCAAAACGGTGAAACCCTCGCTCTTCCCTTTCGTCATCCCGATTGCCGTCCACCACCGCCCGCCGCCGTTTGCCGCTGCCTGCCGCCGCCGGTCGCCGGAGGCTCGCTAGGCCAGGGCAAGGTCCGACGAGCTCGCCGAAGGCAAGCCCGCCACCGGTGAGGCTCGGCCTCACTAGATCGGGCGAGGCCAAGCCTCGCCGGTGGCCGGAGCCGGCCTCACCTCGGTGGCCAGGCGAGCCTCGCCGGCAACTCGGCGAGGCTCGGCCTCGCCAAATCGAGCGAGGTCGAGCCTCGCCGGTGGCAGGGCGAGCCTCGCCGGTGGCTAGTCGAGCCTCGCCCGGCTGCCGGTGAGGCTCGCACGGCCACCGGCGAGGCTCGGCCTCACCCAGATCTGGAGAGGCCGAGCCTCGGTGGGGCTGGGTGAGCCTCGCCTAGCTGCCAGCGAGGCCGATGAAGGCCGACCTCGCCGAGGGTCGGCGTGTGACATCCAGATTTTCGGGTTTTAATTTGACTGGATAAATAGGGTCCTGTCTCATCGCTCGTCAATTTATTGACGGGTCCGATATTTCAATAAAGAAATTATCGGAAGAAAATCTGAAGACCGAAAGAAATTAAAAAGGGAATGAGAAAAGGAAAATAATAGAGGTAATAAGAAAATGGTGTTTTCTTATTTAGAATATTATTTTCTTTTCCCTTTTTCTTTCCCTCTCTCTCTCTCTTTTCTCTCTTTTCTCTCTCCTCTCCCCTCCCCTTTCGTGCGACTCCCCCTCCCCACGCCAACTCTCTCTCTTTCTTTTCTCCCTTTGACCATTCAAACCCCTTTTTCTTTTTCTCTCTCTTCTCTCTCTTCTTCCCCACCCCTCATGACCGAAACCCCTTTCTCTCTTTCCCGTTCGTGAAAAACCAGCAAGCGGAAGAGGAAGAGCAGCTCGCCGAAGCTCATCGCCGTCGCACCGAGTTGGACCACCACCCGCGCGACGCCCGCCAGCGCACGCCGCGCGTTCCGCCGGCCATCCCTCGCGCCCAAGGCGTCCTCCTCCGTGCGATCCAGCCGGTGCCCAGCCTCTGTTCAGCCCCGTCCGCCACCGTGGGCCACCACTCGGCCTCGCCAAGCCACCACCCGCTCTCCCGACCTCTTGCCGCCCCCAACCCTCTCTCTTTCTTGCTGTTTGCGGCCAAACCAGCAAACCCGCGAGTGGGTTTCCAGCCGGTTCGTGGGCCGTTTTGGGCCGTTTCCGGGCCCCGAACCCGAGCCGTGCTTTGGGAAGAATTGTTCCTCGCGTCGCCGCCGTCGGATTGATCCGATTTGCGCGCGATTTGGTGAGTAATCTCACTAATCCAGGATTAGTGGCTAATTATGCTTTAAGCTGGTTTAGATTTATTTAATTATGTTTAGGTTGTTAGATTAGATTTAATTAGCAATTATTAGCCAATTGTGATGTGAATTAGATAAATTGAATGTGTAATTAGCAAGTAGACATTGTCTACTAATTATTGGAAGTGCCTCGGGATTTTTCCTGACCCTTAGTGGGCTCCAATTAGGCTTTTCGGGCCTAAGTGGATTTTTTTTGTATTTAAATATTAATTTTCGAAATTAAATTAAATAATTATTTATTTTCGAAAATTCAACTGAGATGGTTCGGAATCGGAAAATTATGCTGATGACCGTGGTGAAGTCCGATTATTTAATCGGGCTTTAATTTGAGCTAAAGTGAATTTTTAATATTAATTGTTTAATTTTAAAAATTAGTAAATTAATTAATTATTTTTCGGAAATTAAGATTTTGATGGCCGACGACCGAAATCTCGTGCTGATCGTCATGGCGCAGTCCGTTTATTTATTTGAGCTCTACGTTGTATGGAATTGAATAAATTGTGATATTTTAGGGATTTACCCTAAATTGATTGGAATTGATTGTGATTGAATTATCGATTGGTGAATGGCCAAGTATGTTTATTCAGCATTTATAATGCTTTGTTGAGTTAATTTAATTATTTGATTGAGTATTGATTGGTGAATGGCCAAGTATGTTTATTCAGCATTTATAATGTTTTGTTGAGTTGATTTAATTATTTGATTGAGAAATCGTTGGGCATTGGTTGTCGATATTGAAAGTGAATTGGTAACCACTGCAAAGAGGACACGTGGCTCGGTGAATTGGAGTGTCACCTGGGAAAATGCACGTGAGTTCAGTGGTTGAATATGTCACCTTGGCGAAAAGGTCGCCTGAGAGAATGCACGTGGCTCGGAGACGCGGTATGTACTCCTGGAGAATGCACGTGGCTCGGTGACCGAGGCTGGCATCTAAAAGGGCACGTGGTCTCGGCGACTTGATGCATCGCTTTGGTGAAATGCACACGAGAGAATGCACGTGGGCCCGGGCATCTAAAAGGGCACGTGGTCTCGGCGACTTGATGCATCGCTTTGGTGAAATGCACACTGAGAGAATGCACGTGGGCCCGGGCATCTAAAAGGACACGTGGTCTCGGTGACTTGATGCATCACTTTGGCGAAAAGGTCGCCGAGAGAATGCACGTGGGCCCAAGGTTCGAGGCACGTGAACTCGGAGACTTGGAAGGTCGTCTGGAGAATGCACGTGGCCTAGCTTTTAAATATCCCACTTTGTGGGGATTGATTCGTATGACATGTAATCGTTGGTTCGATTTGTTTGAAGTGAATGGATGTTTATTGTGAATTGTACTGACTTGCAGGTGGGATGCGAGGCCAAGGTAAGTCCTGCGCCTGTGCGTGTTTAGGCAGCCTTTAGTATAGTAGTTTACTAATCGGGCTTAGTGGGGTAGAACTCGCTGAGACGTAGTCTCATCCCAGTTGGGGAAAACCATTTCGGGACCCCGCTGAAGAGCTGAGGAGGAGGAATCCGAGGAGGAGAACTCGGAGGTGAGATCTGAAGAGAAGGATTTTTGGAAGAAGAAGATAGTCCCGAGAATGGCTTTAAGTATGGCTTGGATGGGCTGAGAGTCTATCTTCTTTTGAGAATTTCTTTTGAAGTGAATAGTTATGAATTGGTTTGTATTTCGTATAAAAGTTTGGTTATAAATTTCAATATGAAAAATATGGCCATGCTTTTCTATCCCATTGTTTTATTGTCTGGGGATTTATAATTGCTTCCGCATGTGCTTAATAAAATAAAAGGGCCGGCGATATATAGTCCTGGGATATCGCATATTAAAATCGACCAAGAGAAGGATGTGTGCGTGCTCGAGGATCGGGGCGTGACAACCTGTTTAAGTGGTATCAGAGCGAGGTTCAAGATTGGAGTGATAAGGAGCGTTGACCATGGGATAGTTAGTAGGATGGCCTTTAAATTCATGCCAGTGCATGTCTGTGTTAGCTGGATGCTAGAATTGATTGTCGTGTGAGGATCGCTCATCTTCTAATCCAGTGTGGATGTGGATGACGGGTTTCAGTGTAAAGACTGAACCATGAGCGGCGGAGCTTAGAACTCCTAGTAAGAGGACAATGTCCTCTGTGACTCGGGATAATGCACTGACAAAGGTCGGTACCTGAGGTGGTTGTGGCGAGTGTCGGCTGCGGCCAGCTCGAGTGTAAGAGTACCACTGCAGGTTGGTACTAGTGTAGCAGCGTCGAATGATCCTAAGTTCGATAGGATCGTTCTGATGCAAGTATTTCTTGGGATCTGGATGAGCCTGTAAGGTCAGAATCAAGTTGTTGCTGTTGTTGCTACCTTGCTGAGGTCTAACCTGGAAGGATGATTAGGGAATATATTTCGATATCTGAGTCAAGATTCAGTGCAAGCAGATTAGGAAGTCGGTCAGGGTAAAGACTGATGTTGAGAGAATAATATTCTATTCCACTCAATAGGAATGGTGGAATAGTTAGGTCAGCATTCAGACAAATGGAACATGTTGTTCTATGGAAGACGATATAGATCAGTCTCGTGTATGTTGAGGGCAAGAAATTGTGGTAAGCGTCGTCAGTACGGACAATGATTTATGGTATATCCACATAAGAAGATGGAATCTTGACAATGGTTATTGCTGTCATTGTTGGTAGAACAGTTCAGGAGAAGTGCGCCATAGAACGCACTATGGAATTTTTAAGATAGATCTCTGGTACAAGAAATAGTGCATCCTAGCACTTGACAAGAGGTTGAAGACTCACTAGGTGAGTGCCGAAAGTATGGAAGGAATGCGTGGATTAATCTTGTGTTCGAGAATGACTAGAACACGCTTTGATGGTAGTGAGCACGGCCATCAAGTGAGAGACTATCGGTTGGGGTTTAAGAAGAACACCAACACTGTTGCTACCGTTGGAACGCCAGCAAGATGGCAAAAGGAACAGGAACGGGACTGACTATGCCTTATTCAATGAAAGAATATTTTGAGGTGATTTTATCAGAATAGTGCTAGAGAATGTTGGGATTGCAAGTGTGGAATTTCAGTTGTTTGTTAAGGCTATTGGAAAAGAACCATTGATTAAAGTTGTACTTTATTGGCTGTTGGTGTACAACTCTATCGTTAAGTGTAGAAAGAATTGTCTCTAGAGCATTTTATAGTGAGGAATTGTTATAGTGGAGTAACCCAGTTTATTCCACGAGCATGTAGAAGTACCGAGTTTTACTGAGAGTTGAGAAGGGTCCTTGACTTCCTTGATCTCGTCACTTGAGGTAACCTGGTTGTCAGACATAAGTTATCGAGATTAGTGGGCAATGATCTTAGATAAGATAGATTGAAGAATTAAAAATTGAAAACTCCTCAGTAGTCCAAGAATTCTCGGAAGTGCTGCCAGAAAAGTGGTCAGACCGTTGCTAGAGAAAGAAATAGAGTTACGATCGAGTTAACATTTGGAACAGAACCATTTTCTAAAAGTTCTTACCGGTTGTTGTTGTTTGAATTGATAGAACCAATGGTGCAGATGTGAGGATTGATGAATGAGGAATTCATGCATATTAGTGCATCACTTTAGGGATCATCAGTTTTGTGAAAAGAGAAAGAAAGATGGTTTGTTGCAATTATGCATCAGCTATAGTCGATCCAATCAAGTGACAATCAAGGATAAGTGTTCATTGTCAAAGATCGACGAATTGGGCGACTTGTTATAAAGAGTGTGGATGTCTACAAGGATCGACTTGAGGACAAGTTACTGTCAGTTGAGAACCGGGAAGGAAGTTATACTGAAGACGGCATTTCACACTTGATTTTGTCCTTGTGAGAATAATGTAAAGCCATTTGATTTGACGAACGCTCCAGCCACTGTCATAGATTTGACAAATCGAGTGTTCAAAGAATATCTAGATCAATGGTGATCGTGTGATGTAGCGACGTTCTAGGGTGTTCATTAAGTGATGAGGATCACGAGAGCCCCTAAGAATGGTCGTGTGATTACAAGTAAGAGAATCTTTATGGACCAAGCCAAGATCAAATCAGTTGTTAATGGGCCGAGACCGACATCAATGTCAGAGATCAGAAGTTGTGGGGATTGGACAGATTACTACGGAAGGTTTGTGAAAGAATTTTCAGCATCAGTATCATCATGGGCTTGACCTCTTAAGAAAGAAGGGAAATTCATTAGCATAGACAAGTACGAGGATAGTTTCCAGAGCTTCAGTAAGATCAGGCTACCGCACTTGTGCTAAACTTTTCATTTGGCTCTGGAAAGCATGAAATTTTTAGTGATGTGTCTTGCCAACGACTGGGTATGTATTGATACAACATGAGAAGATTGTTGTATAACCGTCCCGCCAATTGAGACCTAACAAGTTGAACATGAAACAATGTCGTGAACCAGGATTTTGACAGAACTATAATAGTGATATCGGGTATCACCTTGGAGGATCGAGATGAGTCATTAATGTGTTGAGCCAAGAGTCTTCAATTGTTCATAGGCTGACTAAAGTATAACTTTACTTAAAAAGGGTTCGAAATTTGGTTTTCAAATTTGAGGTAGGCTACCTTTTAAATTTTATAGCCACCCTCAAAATTGAACCAAATGTTCAAGTGAGAATCGGCGCCTAATTGACAAGCAGAGATGTTTAGAAAATCTTATCAGAGGACATTGACAAGAAAGAATCTGACTTCAAGATTTCTGAGAATGGAACGTTCGAGTTTCATAAGTGATTGAGTACACTGGATAGTGTAGCACTCACGGAGAAGATTTTGTCAGAAGTTCACTATAGTATTGCAGTTTTGACCAGACGGTGCAAGTAGATCAGAATCGACGTCAGCTAAATTGGTAGACCGATATGAAGATAGATATCGCCAAGCAGGTTGCAAGTGTCAGAGGTGTCAGTAAGTGGAAGTTCGGTAATGCGACCCAGAAGGACTCTTTACCATCACTTGAGAGTCCTAAGTGGGAAAGGAAATATATCACAATGGAACATTGTGACAGGCTTAGTACTGATACCATTTGAGAATAATGGTTGATCGATAGATGGAGTTGGTCCACTTTGGTACAGTACTAATAGATCTTGTTTTGAGTATGTAACATCCAGATTTTGGACTCTGATTTCGATTAGATAAATTGGGCATTTCATCAACACGATTACAGTGTTTTTCTCTGAGTTGGCCACTCATGAGATAACTAGACTAGCTGGGTGAGTTATTAAGGACTTTAAGGCAGATAGACTAAGAATTCGACCAGGAATCGATTTCTCGACCGTGCTTATCTTTAGAAATCATTACGGCACAGTTAAAAATCGAATTAAGATCAGAGATAGGTCGGTTCGACAGAAATGAATGACCAATCGTGGGTGACCCCACTAAATTGGAAAACTCTCGTTGACTGGCACTAATTTGACTTTACTGTCGGTTTGGTACCCTGTGTCCGTATTTGAATCTTTGAGATTTTCACGACAATCGAGAGTCGACAATGGGTCGAGTGGGTTTATTGTGGCTCGAAGAAAATCGACCACGGGTCATTTGTCCTAAAAAGCTCTGAACACTATCCAGTAGCCTAGGTCACACTAAAAGCGTGTCGGAATGAAATTAATCGCCAATCTAAATTCGATTTCAGAAATTGAAGATTCGGTCATGTCACAGAATGGATATACCGAAGTGTATGCATTAGATAATTCACCGGCATAGAGTGCCGGGGATTGATTAGATTTCAAATCTAGATCAGAGATTATAATTTGGCCAAGTTTTCAGAGAATTCTTTCTTAAGCAGTGTATAGCAGAGGGTACAGAATTTCAAGGGTGAAAAGAAAATGAAGAAGATTTCAGGCCAAAGTCAGTATAATAGTCAGTGATTGCAGTTGCCAAGATCAGTGCCAGAGTTATATTAGATCTTGACCAGAGGTTTCCAGTTTCAGCAGATTAGTCAAATAGTTTCTCTTTAATCAGTGCAAAGCAAAGTGTACAGGATTTCAATCGATTGAGATGAGATCGGAAATCAGAAAATCGCAAGTCCAGAGTCAGCTCAGAAATCAGTGTTTGCAATTGTCAGATTAGTGTCAGAGTAAAGATTGCTCAGAACTGTCAGAAATTTTTAAATCGTTGAGGTTCGAAGGTTTATTAGGGAGTTGAGAAAAAGAGATCAGATGTGGAGGAAAGAGTGTCTTGTGAGAAGCTCAGTTCAGTTGTTGGTTCAGAAAGAGCAGAGTTTGTGTACCAAGATGATCTCCTTGGTCAAAATGGTTAGACAACACCATGAGACCGAAGGATTAGCGTGGGGAAAAGTGAGACTCGATGAGACGGCAACATCCCCACCTTTCGTTTATGGACTGATAAAGGTTTAAATTTCGAGGACGAAATTTTTATACGAGGGGAAGAGTTGTGACATCCAGATTTTCGGGTTTTAATTTGACTGGATAAATAGGGTCTGTCTCATCGCTCGTCAATTTATTGACGGGTCCGATATTTCAATAAAGAAATTATCGGAAGAAAATCGAAAGACCGAAAGAAATTAAAAGGGAATGAGAAAAGGAAAATAATAGAGGTAATAAGAAAATGGTGTTTTCTTATTTAGAATATTATTTTCTTTTCCCTTTTTCTTTCCCTCTCTCTCTTTTCTCTCTTTTCTCTCTCCTCTCCCCGCCCCTTTCGTGCGACTCCCCCTCCCCACGCCAACTCTCTCTCTTTCTTTTCTCCCTTTGACCATTCAAACCCCTTTTTCTTTTTCTCTCTCTTCTCTCTCTTCTTCCCCACCCCTCATGACCGAAACCCCCTTTCTCTCTTTCCCGTTCGTGAAAAACCAGCAAGCGGAAGAGGAAGAGCAGCTCGCCGAAGCTCATCGCCGCCGCACCGGAGTCGGACCACCACCCGCGCGACGCCCGCCCGCGCACGCCGCGCGTTCCGCCGGCCATCCCTCGCGCCCAGGCGTCCTCCTCCGTGCGATCCAGCCGCTGCCCAGCCTCTGTTCAGCCCCCGTCCGGCCACCTCCGGCCACCGTGGGCCACCACTCGGCCTCGCCAAGCCACCACCCGCTCTCCCGACCTCTTGCCGCCCCCAACCCTCTCTCTTTCTTGCTGTTTTGCGGCCAAACCAGCAAACCCGCGAGTGGGTTTCCAGCCGGTTCGTGGGCCGTTTTGGGCCGTTCCGGGCCCCGAACCCGAGCCGTGCTTTGGGAAGAATTGTTCCTCGCGTCGCCGCCGTCGGATTGATCCGATTTGCGCGCGATTTGGTGAGTAATCTCACTAATCCAGGATTAGTGGCTAATTATGCTTTAAGCTGGTTTAGATTTATTTAATTATGTTTAGGTTGTTAGATTAGATTTAATTAGCAATTATTAGCCAATTGTGATGTGAATTAGATAAATTGAATGTGTAATTAGCAAGTAGACATTGTCTACTAATTATTGGAAGTGCCTCGGGATTTTTCCTGACCCTTAGTGGGCTCCAATTAGGCTTTTCGGGCCTAAGTGGATTTTTTTTGTATTTAAATATTAATTTTCGAAATTAAATTAAATAATTATTTATTTTTCGAAAATTCAACTGAGATGGTTCGGAATCGGAAAATTATGCTGATGACCGTGGTGAAGTCCGATTATTTAATCGGGCTTTAATTTGAGCTAAAGTGAATTTTTAATATTAATTGTTTAATTTTAAAAATTAGTAAATTAATTAATTATTTTTCGGAAATTAAGATTTTGATGGCCGACGACGGCCGAAATCTCGTGCTGATCGTCATGGCGCAGTCCGTTTATTTATTTGAGCTCTACGTTGTATGGAATTGAATAAATTGTGATATTTTAGGGATTTACCCTAAATTGATTGGAATTGATTGTGATTGAATTATCGATTGGTGAATGGCCAAGTATGTTTATTCAGCATTTATAATGCTTTGTTGAGTTAATTTAATTATTTGATTGAGTATTGATTGGTGAATGGCCAAGTATGTTTATTCAGCATTTATAATGTTTTGTTGAGTTGATTTAATTATTTGATTGAGAAATCGTTGGGCATTGGTTGTCGATATTGAAAGTGAATTGGTAACCACTGCAAAGAGGACACGTGGCTCGGTGAATTGGAGTGTCACCTGGGAAAATGCACGTGAGTTCGGTGGTTGAATATGTCACCTTGGCGAAAAGGTCGCGCGAGAGAATGCACGTGGCTCGGAGACGCGGTATGTACTCCTGGAGAATGCACGTGGCTCGGTGACAGAGGCTGGCATCTAAAAGGGCACGTGGTCTCGGCGACTTGATGCATCGCTTTGGTGAAATGCACCTGAGAGAATGCACGTGGGCCCAGGCATCTAAAAGGGCACGTGGTCTCGGCGACTTGATGCATCGCTTTGGTGAAATGCACCGAGAGAATGCACGTGGGCCCGGGCATCTAAAAGGACACGTGGTCTCGGTGACTTGATGCATCACTTTGGCGAAAAGGTCGCCTGAGAGAATGCACGTGGGCCCAAGGTTCGAGGCACGTGAACTCGGAGACTTGGAAGGTCGTCCTGGAGAATGCACGTGGCCTAGCTTTTAAATATCCCACAGTGGGGATTGATTCGTATGACATGTAATCGACTGGTTCGATTTGTTTGAAGTGAATGGATGTTTATTGTGAATTGTACTGACTTGCAGGTGGGATCTGAGGCCAAGGTAAGTCCTCTGCCCTGTGCGTGTTTAGGCAGCCTTTAGTATAGTAGTTTACTAATCGGGCTTAGTGGGGTAGAACTCGCTGAGACGTAGTCTCATCCCAGTTTGGGGAAAACCATTTCAGGACCCCGCTGAAGAGCTGAGGAGGAGGAATCCGAGGAGGAGAACTCGGAGGTGAGATCTGAAGAGAAGGATTTTTGGAAGAAGAAGATAGTCCCGAGAATGGCTTTAAGTATGGCTTGGATGGGCTGAGAGTCTATCTTCTTTTGAGAATTTCTTTTGAAGTGAATAGTTATGAATTGGTTTGTATTTCGTATAAAAGTTTGGTTATAAATTTCAATATGAAAAATATGGCCCTGCTTTTCTATCCCATTGTTTTATTGTCTGGGGATTTATAATTGCTTCCGCATGTGCTTAATAAAATAAAAGGGTCGGCGATATATAGTCCTGGGATATCGCATATTAAAATCGACCAAGAGAAGGATGTGTGCGTGCTCGAGGATCGGGGCGTGACACGGCGACCCTCCGGTGAGCGTCGCGCGGCCCTCGTCTGGCCGGTCGCCGGTCCGGCAACCGGCCAAATGAAGAAGAAGAAGAAGAAGAAGAATAGGAAAAAAGGGAAAAAAAAAAAGGAAAAAAAGAAAAGAAAAAAGTAAAAAAGTAAAAAGAAAAAAATTATTTAAAAATTATTTAAAAATCAAAAGAAATTAATTTGGAACAGAATCAATTAATAGGGTATCAAACGCAATTCTATTCCAAAAAAAAAAATTTTGGACAATTACCAAACGTGCTTTTTTACTCAGAATCAGTTCCCGGGAACATAATAAAAAATAATCATTTCTAGTCAGAATCAGCTCCCGGGAATAGAATCGTTACCAAACGCGCCCTTAGAAAACATTTTCCATACATATTCATAAATAAAACTAACAAACCTGGCCTTTCGACATATTCCTATCACTCCCAACTATCACTACTTTGATTCATTTCTAGGAAATCAGCCTTTCGTGCGTCAAGTTTGTACTTAATACTAGCTCCAATAATTTATGTGAAAAGAAACATCAACATTGAATTTTCAGTTCAATTCCGATCAAAATATTGACTAAAATTTAAGTTCAATCTCCATCAAGGTACTCTCGGACTACGTAGGACGGTCGATGTTCACGTCAATAATTTCTGGCTAAAATTGACTTGAAAGACTACATTAACAAATCGTCAAAAAGTTTAAATGGCAAAATTTCGATTTTGAACTGAAGTGACATTTATGTAATAGATTTAGATTCTTTTTTTAATTTTTTTGGTTAATCAAGTCAGATGAACGTCATTGACATGGACAAAAAAGAGCTGGGTATTGATGCAAATCGGTTTCTTGCCACCATTAAAAGGGTAAGTGACTTAAGGCGCACATGATAACCATTTTATTTTTCTATTTCTCTATTTTTCTATTCCTTGAAATAGATTTTGAACAAAAATTCGTTTGGTGACACAATTTTAATTTTTTTTAATTATTTATGGAACAACTTTCTACTTCAGAAATAGATTTGGACTAAAAATCAGAAGTTAAAATATTTACCTTGTATATTTCGAGAACAAAAGTGAGTAATGAAAACTCTTCTCGTTGTTTACTCTCATCACTACCCTCAACCCACCCATCACCCGTGGGACGTCAGATGCCTGCCGCTGACCACGGTATGTCAGATGCCTACCGCCGGTCGCTCACCGCTGGTTGTTGGACGCTCGTTGCCAGCCCTCGGACTCCTATCATCTACTACCGATTGCTGATTGTTCACCACCAGCCGCCCGCTAGTTGCTGGCTGCTGCCTACGTGCCTCCTACTGCTGATTGCCGGTCACCGGTGACTCCTTTGCGGTTGTTGGCCATTAGAAGTCAAACGCCTCCCACCACTACTCGGGGAGGGAAGGAGAGAAATTTTTTGTCATTATTAAACAAATTTCTATTTCAAGAGCAGAAATTTTATAAAGTTATCAAATGTATATTTCTGCTTAGAAACTTATCTAAAGAATAAAAATGGGAAAATTAATTTCTAATTATAAATTGATGTCTAGAGCGAAATGGTTATCATACATGCCCTTAGTGTCCATTATTAGTGAATTTTGTTCTTTGATAGTTGACCTCGGTGTAGACGCGAAGTGCATCATCAGTATCCTCAGAAGTCGTTCAAGAATTCCAGGCCAAAGATGAAGAGAGTCAGCGAGTTCATGAAGGATGTTATGCTGCATTTGCGGTTCTTCATCCAAAGCCTACGTAAGGCATTTGGAGGCTTTTGCCTTCTTTTTGTTTTTTGTTATTTTTTAATCATGTATTGCAATCCCTTCTGGCTTCTCCTGCTCTTCAATGCTTCTACCTTCACTATCCTGCAGCGTGGATACAATGTAGTTAAACCCAAACTTTATACTTAAGCTCGCTTGCCTTCAATTTTGAAGGTACCCAATCGAGCGATCGAATCGTTCTAGACCTCAACTCAAAAACCCCAGATCTAGTTTGCGTTCCTTTCTCGAACGTCCGTCAGCTGTTTAACACACAAGGACTGTGGTTGTGCCGAAATTTCTCATCTGTTGAAGTCAAGGGACGATGAATGTGGTACGTTTCACCATTCTCCGACTCATGTAATTTTAACATAAATAACGTATTACTGCCGCGTGGTATAATTGTCATATAAAATACCCTCTCTGGTCTTTAGTTGCGAAGCACTTTTGGTACTTGGAACCCAAAGGCTTAGTCTATACTTGATTATTTCTCTTTTCCCTTAAGATGGATTAATGGGATTGATATGAGACCACGTACTTGGGTTCATTTGGACCCAAATGGGGCTCGTAGGAGTGTGCAATTGGACTGGGTATACTTGGGAACTAGACTGGCTCACTTGGAAAACAGGGCCGGGAACCGGTTTCCGTTGAAATCAGTCCAGGAACCGAATCCCAAAATTCGAAACCAGTTTGAACTGTTCTGGGAACCAGTTATGAGTACATATCCATTCGGGAACCGGCTTGACAATACCGATGTGGAAATTGGTTTTGTAAACCCAAAAGACCAAAATCCTATATTTTTTCCACTGATTTCTAATTTTAGAATTGCATATTTCCTCTCACACGGTGCTCCTCCTTCATCATTTCTCTTCTTCACTTACTTCCCTCCCTTGCCGGCTCATGGTCGCACCATCCATCGCATAGGATTTTTTCCTTGCCTAATGATGTTTGTTTATGATAATTAACCTTGTGGATACTTAGTTTTGTTTAGTCAAAAAATTCATGTACTTATTGATTACATGTGCTTAATGTTTCAATATAAATTAGGAGGATTTCGTTGTTTTTTCACGTAATAATGTAAAATTCAAAACCGTATAGAATATCGGGTAGTTGCAAAATATGTTCCAATGGAAATAGGATTGACTTTGGAATCGGACTAGAGAAATAGGGTGGTTCCAAAATAGGATCCAGTACAAATAGGGTCGGGTACTCACCCTGGACTCAATCACCCCTAGGGACTCCAATAGTCCTTGCCGCATTTGAAGTGGTCACTGCCGATCTTTGTAATCTCGCCGATTCCATCACTGGTTATCGTTGCAAGCCCCTCATGGCCGAGTTGGAACCCACCCCACCACCGGTCCGTTTTGGGAACGGGAAGCTCATCTATGTAATTTCCTAATCTGGATACTTATTTCAATATCTAAATTGACTAGTTTGAACTTATTGAAATCTAATATGATTTGATGAGATTGTTAGGCATATTCCGATTAAGAAAGTTATTGTATTGAGGACCATGATAATCGAGAATTCGAGTTTCAAGACGTCAAATTGGATTTTTGATTATGTTGATTTCCTATTTTGAGTCATGGTGAATAGATGATTATATGGGTTTATTATATTTTATGTCTTTAATTTAGCAAACCTTTCCTACTTAAAAATGTACCCAAAAAAAAATTGCATTGCATGTTAGGATACATTATTTTTCTAATACAGAATTGCATGTCTAGGAATAATGTAGCTCAATAGAAATTAGGTAGTCTCATATTTTATATACTTCCCGAATTTGTTGTAAAGAAAAATCATAAAAATAGCATGAATATATGATATAGAATTAGTTGCAACACTGCTACATCATCGTTATTGCCACATTATCGCCATGTCATCACCAATGCAACGTCATAATGTGATGTCATCATATGTCACGTCTTCAATTCCTTGTCATTAGAATTAGGTGGGATAAGTACACTATCAGTACTATAAGTTGTGTACGGCGCTCACTTTTGTGCCAAAAGTTTCTGTTGGATTACTTAAGTGCCAAAAAGTTTGAAAAACACTCACTTTGGTGCCAACTCTAATCCAGTTGGCCGGAAATCGATGTGACACTTTTTTATTAATTTTTGAAGCTAATGTGACTCGCTAGAGAGTACAGTCAGCATCATAACACAAAAATAACGCCGTTTGGTGTCTCCCCCAATTCAAAACCCTAACACCAAAATGACGCCGTTCGCCATCCTCAACGGCCCTTGCGCTTGGCAGCCGTGGCTCCAACCCCGACCCCGACCCGACCCCGACGATGGCCACTTGGCGGCCATAGCTCGACCCCGACCCCAACCCCAACCTCGACCCCGACCGCGATGATGGCCACTAGGCGGCCGTGGCTCCGACCCCCGACCTCGACCCCGACGATGGCCACTCGGCGGCCTCGGCTTCGACCCGACCCTAACCTCGACGATGGCCACTTGGCGGCTGCGGCTCCGACCTTGACCCCAACCCCAACCCCAACGATGGCCACTTGGCAGCTGCGGCTCGACCCCAACCCCAACCCCAACCCCGACAACGGCCACTCGGCAACCAAGTCGAAGGCCGTGATCTAGCCGATGCTCGAGGAGGCCACTGACGAGTGCGCCGCCATTGATGTCTCCCTCTCCATCTTCGATCTCCTCGACGAGTGCCTGGCCTGCGTCTCCCAGTACCTAGGCTCCGGCGACCGAGGTTGGTGCTCCCTCGTGTGCCATTAAGGGTGTCCAAACAGCATCGAGCAATGGCGGCTGAGCAAGCAACAGCGGAGGCCGAGCGACGAAACCCTAATTTCAATCCCCGAATAAATTTAAAAAAAAAAAATCCCCAAATGAGTTAAACAGCGTCGTTTTTGTGAGGCCATCCATGTAGGATGGCAAAATGACGTCGTTTTCTTAAGGAATACCGAAAACGACGTCGTTTAAGGCCTTGTCAATTTTTATTTTTTTTTTTAAAAAAAACCACGTAATCATTTTAGCCAGAGTCTTTGCCAGTGGCACCAAAGTGATTGTTTTTCCTCCGATTTGGCACTTAAGTGATCGACGGAAACTTTTGGCACCAAAGTGAGTGCCATACACAACTTATGGCACTGATAGTGTACTTCTCCCGAATTATGTCATATGACTGCATGCATGTCATGTTAATGTAGCATCACGTAGAAATAGTTTAGAATTAAGATTACATCTTATTCATTGCATACAGTTTAATCTTTGTTAAATAAAAAAGAATTAGTTGATATTGTATTCGGAAACATGTTTAGGGTAAGCATGCATCTTTTTTAATGAAAATCTTGCAGATATTGGGTTGTCATCATAGTGAATTTATGCTTTGCTTTTTAGAGGTATTGAAGTTCTTGTCCTATTCTAGCATTTTAGTTACTACCTTGGTTTATCGGGTGTTAGATTATTGATTGCTTACCCACATCTTAGGATTAAAATCAATCAAGATTATTTGCAAAATATTTTTGTAAATAAAGAAAAAAGGTACCGAAAGGGTATTAAATTAATCTAACGTAATCAAGTTTCCATATTCATAAATCTCCAATTCGCAAATGTAAAGTGTTCTCCCATACTTTATTTGAGTGTCTAATTGATCATAATTTATTTGGGCAGCTCCACAAGGTAAGAAAATTATATGTTGAACCAAGTACAAAGTTGGGATTTGTAGGACTTGAGAGAGCTCGTGCTAAAACAAGCGATTGCTTCTTGAGAAGAACCTTTGGTCATATTTAGTCCATTAACTTTTCTTCTGATTGTTCACCTCTAGAAATGTCGCAAACAAAACCTGACAAAATCACCCTTATCACAAATATTTGGTGGGCATCCTATAAATATTAAGGTGAATCGCAACCATTAAATCCAGGAGATTTCCGTAAAATTTACAAGATCCAACTATATTTTAATCAGTATGTTTAAATCACCCAGTAAAAACTCCCTTCCTCCTGGATTTAATTTAGGAGAAACGTTTGATGGCTGAGATTTCAGAGGCACGTCCAATCTAACAGCGGCAGAAATTCTCTGAACAGGACATCAAAAATACTCTTGACTTGAAGTCAAACGCTGATGTTACAAGTCAAGAACAATTATTTGTTGGGGTACAATAAAACTTTACGTGGAATATCCGAGGACATCGATATATACGATACATTCTTCCGTCCTTATATAACTTATCTCATCGTAAATATAGCAAATATTGGAAGGAGCCTTGAGCTTGGAATTGTTCCCCACTCCAATAAAAATGTTTGTATCAAGCTCAACGAATCTTCGAGAGTCTGGACTTTGTTTTTCTTCTATTTTGGTTAGGAAAATGCAAGAATGAAATGAAATTTTCCTGAGGCTGTTGATTCAAAGTCCGGTTCTTTAAAAGTTTAAATAGATGCGTCATGACATTGGGTCGGCCGATGGTTAAGTTGAAGCCCGAGATTAGCCGTGGGATTAGCTTGACCCTAGGGACTTAGGATGGCTACACGTGGAGGGGACGTGGGTGTGTTTTGTGAGATGCACTCACGAGTCTGCAGGCGCATGATTGCTTTAGGTGCTGTTTGGTAACACTCCGAAGAACACTTGTTTAGGTTCTTTTATTCTTTGAAATAAAAATGCATTTAGTATTTTTTTGTTCCCGAAAAAAATTTGGAATAGAAATAAGAAATAAAAATAAAATTGTTTCTTGTTCTCGAGAACAACTCAAAAAACAAGTTTTTTCTTTTCTCTTCCTTTCTTCCCTCTCTTTTCTTTCTTCTTCTCTTCATTTCTTCTTCCCTCAGCCAGTTACCGACCTCGGCAACGATCGGTGACTGACCAAACGAGGCTCGGTGACCTTGCTGGCCATTGGCAAGACCCCTGAGCGTCGCTATGGCTGGGCGAGCCCCCCCCACGCCTCGCTGTGGTTGGGTGATGCTCAACCTAGCTTAGATTTGGCGAGGTTGAGCGAGGCTCGGCTAGTAACAAGGTCGGCATTGCTTGCAGTGGCGTCATCTGGCCTCTTGGCGGCCAAGCGAGGCCGAGCCTCCCCAATGGTCGAGCGAGGCTTGGCCTCGCCAGATTTGGGTGAGGTCGCCTCGCCTAGCCAAGGCGATGCTTGGGGGCACCTCGCCGGTAGTTGACGACCACCTGGCCCTCGTTTGGCCGATCGCCGGCCGGCCTTGGCCAAGGCCGGCAACTAGTTAGAGGAAGGAGAAGAAAAAGAAAAAAAGTAATAAAATTATTAATAAATTAAAAGAAATTCTAAGTTACAAAAATATTTGGGGTCGTACCAAACGTATTTATGTTTCGAGAACAAAAATTTTATGTAGTCACAAATGCTTTAAAATACTCCGAAATTGTTCTCAGAAACAGAAATTAAAAAAAAAATTGAAAAGAAATCGTTCTCAAGAACAAAAACATTACCAAATGCGATTTTGCTTGTGAAAGAAAATGATCCTCGTAGTAGACGAAGAAAGGGGTTGGCGACACTGACATGGGCGGAAGCACGAACGCAGATCGTCATGCCCCCACCGAATTCCGTCAACTTCGTTAGCATTTTGACGAAAGCAGGGGGTAATTAAGCGCGGGTCAAGAGTTCAAATTATTGCACTCCCTTTCATCTTCCTCTTACATGATATTTCCGTTTTTCAGCATGTTTTTTCTGTCTTCAGTTGTCAATGCAACGTGGTTACTTCCGGATCGTGTACTGCGCGTGTAAACATCGACTTACACACGAGGGGAGTGTTAAATAATATGGTATATGCACGTTATTGTTCCTTCCTAACCGGTTTGAATCGATCGACTGTGTCCGAGGTCGGGACCCCCTTCCTCCTCCCTTCACGATTGCGGAAAGAAAAGTGCATACCGCCCGCGTTTCACTTTCGTCGTGTCTGTCGAACAAGGAAATTTTGGTTGCGACCGCTCCCGCTCTTCCCATGGGTGGCATTCAAAGCTAATATTTGGTTACGGATAGCCGTTGCCCGCATGCCCTTCACATTCGTCCAGGATTTACCGTGCCCAGTTAATCGATAATTCGGAGGTGTCCACTAGCAAATTTTATCCTCTTTGTTTGCACGCCCACCGCCAAGGCGGAAGCAGCCTCGAAGAAGTCCATTGCATCTCTGTTGACACCTAAAATTTTGATTAGGTTATTAATTTGGCCTTAGTTTCTTTACTTATGTTTTTTTCCCTTTTTTTCGGATAATAAACAAAACAAATAACAAAAACACCAAAAAAAAGGAAGAAGTAAAAGAAAACAAAAAAAATCGCAGCCCATTGGGGCTGGGCCTTCGCGCCCAGCCCCCTCTTCTTTTTCTTTTCCACGTAGGCCTAGAGCCCAGCTTTTTTTCCCCTCAGCCCGGCCCCTTTCTCCTCTTCTTCTTCCTTCTTCTCCCTTCTTCTCCCTACGCCTCTGCAACTCACGTGCTCGAAGACAACCTACGGCCGAGGATGGGACGCCGGTTCGGCCGCGGGCGTCCGTTCAGCGTGCGAAGACCGGCGGTCGAAGCCCCGTCGACCGGCTGCCCCCTCGCCTATAAATAGCGAGGCACCACCTCCGTCGAAGGACACGGCGAACTCGGAAATCTTCCCTTGAGAGACTTCAGGGAGAATCAACGAGCGAGCACACGAGAAATCGGGTCGCGAAGCTCGATCGACCTCCCTCCGAGAGACTTCGGGGGAGGCTGGCGGCAAGCGAGCCCGAAGGGGAGAGATCCGAGCGTGTGGAGGTTGAGTGAGAGAGAAATCAGAGAGGAGGGCCAGATCCGGAGAAGCTGAGGCTGTAGAAAGTCGAAGCCGGAGAGAGGAGGTTCCGAAGGACCAGATCTGAGAAGTCGAGACCCCCCGCCGAGCCGCGTCGCAATCGATCCGCCGACGCCACGCCAGATCTAGGAGCTACGGGGCCGACGTCACTACCTCCCCGTCACCACCACCGTTCGCCACCTCGTCACGAGCGGGTAACGGTAACCATCACCACCGCCGGTCGTGTCGCCGCCGTCGCATCTTCCCCCTTTTCGAACCGTGCCGCCACTGAAACCCCCATCACAGACCCATTGTCGGTCGTCCTCGCTGAGCGGATTGTCGTCGTCGTCGTCTCCACCGTCGTCGCCATCGTCTCCATCGTTGTCGCCGTCGCCGCCATCATTGCCGTCTATTCCGTCGTCGCCGCCGTCGTTGCCGTCTACCCGGTGATGCCTCGGTCCCTCCCACCGC
The DNA here is from genome assembly GCA_017140325.1 of Eucalyptus leucophloia subsp. euroa. NCBI lineage: Eukaryota > Viridiplantae > Streptophyta > Magnoliopsida > Myrtales > Myrtaceae > Eucalyptus > Eucalyptus leucophloia. The sequence continues at coordinate 16,977,363 of CM029472.1, read as the reverse complement.
GCCGCGAGCAAATGAAGGAGAGAGGAGGCCGGGGAACCGGTCGGTTCGCGGGTCCTTTCGACCCGGTTCCTCCGTTTCCGGGTAGGGTTTCCCGGGTCGGACTCGCACTCGTCCGGTCGGTTTCGAACTCGGGCCGAGCATCCTTTTTTAATAGGCCCAATTCCGTGTGTGTGTGGGCTGAGTTTTTAAGAAAAAAGCAAAAAATCCGAGTCGGGCCCGCAACGCGGGCCCATGTGCGTTTTGGGTCGTCGACCCGGGTCGGACCCAACCCGGGTCGGCTTTTTATTATTTTATGTAATATTTTAATAAAAAAAAAAAATAAAAAATAATTTATTTTAAAAAAATATTAAAAAATATTTTAATTTCCAGAAAACCGAAAAATGTTTTAAAATGTTAAAATAAATTTTATTTTCCAAACAATCAAAAAAATCAAAAATATTCCATATTTTTCAAAAAATGCCAAAAAAAGCCAAAAATTCATGAAAAAGCCAAAAAAATTCAGAAAAAGCCAAAAAGACATGTATTTTTCCATAAATACCAAAAAAATCCCAAAAAAAAAATCCCTTTTGTGTCCAAAAAATTAGAAAAAGATTCAAAAAATATTTTTCCTTCCAAAAATGCATGGAAAATCCCTCGAACATCCAAAAAACCTCGGGGTTTAAACAAAATTAGGTACTAAAAGGGCATTAGTGATTAACTAGTGTAATCAAGTCCCCGATCCTAATTTATCTGGTTGCGCAGGAGCGAGTATTCCTCCCGATACTTCGCTTGGGTTTCTAATCGACCCACCCCAAACCGATTAGTGGCGACTCCGTTTTAAAATTAATTTACAGGTTAAAAATTTATACTATTTAAGTCGTGAATTGGTGGACTTGGGAGAGTCTGGGCTTAATAATTTCAGTCGAGCCATTAGCCTCCTTAGGCACCCATACCCGATCGTGGGCGCCCAAAAAAAAAGAGGTCGCGACAGCTTGGCAACTCCGCTGGGGATTTTGAGGACTTAGGCCATTTTATCTTTGTTTAAATGCTTTGCTGACTTGGGTTTTTTTCTTTTGTGCAGGATAATAGCTTAGAGTTTTTTTATTCTGTTAAAATAAAATGTTTTGTGATTATAAACTGCTGTGCATCCTTAAATGTTTTAGCACTACACATGACACACACAACCTGGCCGCCGGACCTGGGCCGCCATAGGATATTTAGGATGGTGTTAAGAAAGATACGGCTTCGGACGCAAGACTGCGTCATGAGGTTGCATTTCTTTTCCCCGAATTTCTTTAGCCGAGGTTAAGAGGGTACGCTGCTAACGCGAGACTGTGACGGGCGGATACCTTTTTAATTTCAACAAGCCTTCTCAGTTAGAAACCGAGCCACACGTCCCATGCGCATGTCTTTGTGCTTGCCATTTTTCTTTAAAAGCAAAGTAATTTTTACTTTTACTTAGTCTTTTTATTGCCTCATGGCAAAATAGGGTCAGGTTGTGTAACTCCCTTTCTTATATGCGATGGGAAAGATCGATATCCAGTTTATTCCTACCCCCAAGAAAGAGCTCCTCAGATGGTGGGATCAGTTAGATCAGCTTGGCCAAGAACGTGTCAAAGCAAGGATTGGCCATCTCCTCCCATTACTCCGAATCAACATCCACTCTGGGGTCATGCAAGCATTACCACATTTCTGGTGCCCTGAAACATCCACCTTTATATTCGGCAAATTTGAACTGACTCCGACTTTGGAAGAATATAGTCTCGCCATAGGAATGCCCCTGGGAAGGGAGCTTGCCAAGCCACCGATCGGCATTGACCCTGTGGTTAGTCTATCACGGTTTTTAAAAAATCATTCGGTAAAAGAAATTGTTCAAGCCAACAACCATACTTTCCCGTTATCATCTTTAACCGAATGCTTTGAAAAACAATCAATGACCCAAAAAGCCAAGATCTTCCTCTTAGCGTTCTTTGGATTTATTATCTTCCCCTATCGAAAGAATGCTATAAATCCTTCAATCACGTGGGTGATAAATCAAGTCATTTTTGGAGCAAGATATGTGAACATGGTTTTAGCCGAAACATTTTTATCCCTTAATCGTTTTAAGGAAAAAAAAAAGAAAAAATCATGAGAGCCACCCCAGAAATTTTACAAATGTGGTTCTTTTCCCATATCAAAGGATTTGGGCACCTCATGCAACTATTTGAAATCAATGAATTCAAACACCCACTGCAAAAGTTTCAAAGCTTGGAAAAACACTCTCCCAACGAGGAATATTCTCGATGGATTAACTTATTAAAAAACCCTGTCCCCGAGACATTCCTATGGCGAACTAAATGGTTCATTGCAAGAGAGGCGCGCTTTGCGCTGAATTATTACGACCCCATCCCGCTGCTGGGCCTCTCCAGAGCTACCTCATATTATCCATATAGGGTGGCTCGTCAATACAGGGCCCTCCAAGAAATCCCACCACCACTCAAATCAGGATTGTTTCGAATTCTTTTCACCCATACGAGCTATGACTACTTGGAGGAGATCCGCATAATTCAGAATGCATGGAGTAAATGTCACACCGAGAAGATCATCGTACCCAGAAGGTTGAAGGGGCAGGAAAAGGCTCATCATGCGTCTACATTCTACATCCTCAACCATATAATTCCCGAAAAGTTGCAGCCAGCAATCCCCGATGTAGCTGATAAACTTACTCTTCAAAGACAAATTGAAACTCTTGAAAAAAGTTTGGAGACAAGCAGGAGGCACGTATTAAAGCTAGTACGAAGGAACAAGCAGCTTCACAAGACTGGAACTTCCCATCGCATATAAAAATGGGCAGCGGGACTTTTGATGTGAATATTTCTAATGTGAATATCTAGGGTCGTTCTGACTTGTGTAAAAAGCCCTTTTGGCATTGTATAAATCTCCTGTAAATAAATAAGAAAGACTCGACCCTTGCCATGAGCCAGTTTTCCATGTGTTTCCCTCGTTTACATTTTCTCCATTTTCTGTGTTGACAGATAATCACATCATAGTCGTATTTGCCAAATCCAAAAGCTAGAATGGCTGAAGAAAATGTACCAAGCCGTGTCGAGATTATGGAAAGTGAAATGAAGCAAGTCTTCAATGTGCTTCAACAACTCTCAAAGCAGATAGATTCCATCCAAGGCAAATTGGCTCCCGCCCTAGCCTCAATCGAAGTATTGTTACCGCAATCGTCTACCCGAGGTGATCAATGAAGAGATATCGATGATAGCATGCCCGAATTGGAGGATGATGCGCACCAAATCATAGTCGAGAAAGCAAAGCCCAACAGTTTGTCTAAGGCTGAACATGACAAACGCCTTGAGAAACTTGAAGAGAGGCTAAAGCAATTGCAGGGCCTTCAAGATCCTACTCCAACAGACCTCTCCATCTACTCTAAGGTCAAAATGCCGGAAAAATTCAAAATGCCTGAGTTCGAGAAATACGATGGCACGACCTGCCCAAGAGCTCACTTGCAGATGTATTTGGTTCGAATGACCCAAAGACGTTAATAATGAACCTTTAATGATCCAGTTGTTCCGATCAAGCCTGGTAGGTCCCGCCCTGAGGTGGTACATCACAAAAAATATAAACCTCCTCGAAGCATGGAGTGAAGCAAGTGAAGCATTCCTTAAGCAGTACAAGTTCATAATGGATATTACCCCTTCTCGTGAAGATCTCGAGCGCACGGAAAAGAAAAAGCATGAATCCTTCAAAGAATATGCTATTAGATGGAGGAATCTAGCCGCCCGATCGTCCCGAACCAACTGATTTTGAACTAAGAAAAATGTTCATCAAAACCCTCCCCTATGAATACCGCAACCGAATGGTGACTACGATCGCTGAATCGTTCAATCAACTCATTCCAGTAGGAGAGCAGATTGAGATAGGGTTAAGGGATGGCTGGTTCACTGAACCTGCGCCCGTCAACAGAAGACTCGGCCTGAAAAAAGACAAAGAACCCTTGGTAGATGTCAATGCAACCTACACTACAAATACCGGTCACCTCCCAACCGTTTAGACAAGCACAGGCCAACAACAGACCACTAGTCGTCAACCACCCCAGCACTACAATAACAGAAGACAATTCACTCCGCTTCCTGGATCTCTATCACAGGTTTTGGCAATCCTCCGGAACAAGAACCTCCTCTCAATTGAGCCAAAGCGACCCAACGCTGAAAGCTTCTCCAGCTATGACCCGTCCAAAAAATGTGACTATCACATGGGAGAAGTAGGCCACTCAACTAACGAGTGTTTCATCCTTAAGCATCGGATCCAGAACTTGCTGGATACTAAGGCCTTCTCATTCCAAACTACAAAGCCGAATGTCCAAAGCAATCCGCTCCCTAATCACGCTGACAAAGTAAACATGATATTCAGTTAAAAGCCGGTCAAATCAAAAATGTCAATGCACATATGGCTGACATCTATCGAGGGCTAGTAGAAACCGGATATTATCCAGATGATGAAATACCACCCTTTGCAATAATGGAGGAAAGGGTATTAAGAATGATAGAGGCCGGAATAATCGTGTACGCCGGCCACACCGGCATGGTCTCTACCATATCGCAAGTCGTCATCAATTGGGATGAAGAATTTGCCACACTAAACGCAAAGAGGGAGAAGAAGGATTCCACCCCACCTGAGGGCGTCTTTGAAGGGAAAGGAGCCATAGTTCAAGCATCGACAGCAGAAGCAGCTATAGTCATTGAGATCCCCCAGCCCTACAAATACGAAGGCAACAATGCAGTGCCGTGGTCCTACAACCTCGATGTTGGCTTAGTCATGAGATCTGGGCGAACCTATGCTCAAGCCAATACGCAGCCTGCCAAACCTGTCACTGACGAAGAAGCCAAGGAGTTTTTGGCCGTAGTTAAAGCCAGTGAGTACAATGTGGTGGAACAATTACAAAAATCACCAGCACAAATCTCTTTGCTGGAATTACTTCAGACATCTATCAAGCACCAGAAATCCTTCATGAAGGTACTAAGTGAAGTACATGTTCCTGAAACGATTGAACACGACAAACTTGAGGAGTTTGTCAGTACCATCCTTCTACAAGATCAAATGGCATTTTCTAATGAAGAGATCCCCGAGGAGGGTAGAGGACACACCAAAGGCCTCTACATATCAGTCAAGTGCAACGCATCTCACGTCACTCGAGTACTGATTGACAATGGATCTGCTCTTAACATATGTCCACTAGCAACACTCTGTCGTCTTAAAATAGAGACATCACGAATCCAGACACCCAAGACTTCCATTCGAGCATTTGATGGGACAAAGAAGGAAACAATGGGAGAGATCGAGGTTGACGTTCAAATAGGCCCAACCATATTCAAAATTTTGTTCCAAGTGATGGATATCCCCACTGCGTTCAATTTCCTCTTAGGCCGCCCATGGATCCACGTCGCTGGAGCAGTACCTTCAAGCCTCCACCAAAATGTAAAGTTCGTGATTGGAGGAAAACTGATCACGATCCGCGGAGAAGAAGATCACCGCATCTACCATGAGACGGCCATCCCTTATGTTGAACCTGGTGACAAAAATGAATCCAGCTATCAATCGTTCGAGCTTGTGTCTACTATACACGAAACTCGAGGGACTCCACCCCATGTCCCCGAAATATCAAGCACTGCGATCATGGTAGGGAAAATCATGACTGGATACGGTTTTATCCCGGGTCAAGGGCTCGGCAAGGGAAACCAAGGCATCCGCGAGCCTATCAAAGCCTTGAGGAGACCTCACACCATCGGTTTAGGATATCAGGAGCAGTACCGTGAAGGAAAAGCAAAAAAGAAGACCGGCCTTGTATACCCTCGCCTTGAGGAAACCTTCCCAGGCCCTACAAAGATGATGCATGAGGAAGAAGAAATGATCGGTGTTCCAAAACAATTCAACCATGAAAGCATGAAGTTTCCCATTTACTTGGGCATGGGTCAGAAGAGCATAACTCAGCCCGTACTTACAAAGAAAGAAGGGCCAGATGACGTGACTACCATGTTTAGGGACCTTTTCGTAGGTGCCATTGAGGAGGAACAGCTAGAAGAAGCAGGCGATAGCTTCTCGTTCACCCAGCTTCAGTGTCAAGTCGATGAACTACGCGATAGCATATACCACTTGACAGAAAATTTTGTTCAAGCTGCCCGTACATTCCGCTTTCGTCACAATGAGGAGTTGGTAGCCAAAGTAAGTAAAGGAGACCCTACTGACATAATCTGGCAAGGAGCTCGGCTACCACAGTCCTCAAGAAACACGCGGTCATATTCGCATCTTCCTAAATCGATGGTCACTATTTTCCCCATCCTCCTAGAGCAAGGAATAATCTCTAGAGAGCTGAGACGTCCTACTCCCGAGTACTTCCTTGATTATGATCCATCCAAGTACTGTGATTATCATTCAGGGGAAGTAGGACACTCACTAGATGACTGTACCATCCTGAGAGACAAGATTCAAGATCTTCTTGGATGCCGGGGTATTCACGTTCCGCTCCCCGTGGCTATGTTATGGAAAAGATGACCTCCTCGTGGTACCTAGCACCCATACCATACTCCCTGAGCATGCTAAGGAAGCACATAGAGGAAAGGCAATCATGGACACTTTGGGCCAACCAAGTGGCAAATTCGACTATTATGTCAACTATTCAATTCCCCAAGGTTTCTATGACCATCATCAGAGCATCGTCCCTAATGGATGGGGAGGCATGGACGATCTGAAATTCACAAAGCTGGGAGCACAAGGAGGCGTGACTGGTGACTGGTATGAAGACTTCTTCGTGGGCGCTATCAACGAAGGACCGTCAAGGGAAATGGGTGCAGGCCCGCTCGAATAGAACCCTTTTTAATTCCCTTGCATACTCCCCTACGTGGGAGCCTGTACATATTGAGGGCATGAGGAGACACACCAAACCGGCCCGTTGATGATAGCTAGCCATCAAATGAAAGAAGAAATCTGAGGCCCGGGTCTCCTCATGTTTCCTTGTCTTAAATCTTCAAGAGCAATTTATCACCTTTTCAAAAGAAAGAAGCATGCATGCTACTAACCTTATTTATCTACTCTATGACACAGGAATAATCTAGCGGCAGGCGAGGGTATGGGAACGGTCCAAACCAACATCATGGATAGCCATGATAGCAATTCTGGTAGCTCAAATGATGACTTTGATAATTTCGATGAAGTTCAACGAGACTGGGAGCGTCATGAAGAAACAAGGCCCCCTACTACTGAAGACACTGTCATTGTCAATTTAGGCAGCACAGAAGGTCCAAGGGAGATAAAGATTGGTGCGAATATTTCTGAAGAAGAAGCTGCAGGCTTAATTGCCCTCCTAAAGAGGTATCAAGACGTATTCGCATGGTCATATGCCGATATGCCAGGCCTCGATCCAATGATCGTGGAGCATAGCTTGCCAACGAACCCTGATGTAGTCCCCAAGAAGCAGCGACTAAGAAGAACCAAGCCGAAATTGTCAAAAAAGATTGAAGAAGAGGTAATGAAGCTCCTCGAAGTAGGTTTCCTCGAAGTCTCACGATACCCCAGTTGGGTAGCAAACGTTGTACCAGTAAAGAAGAAGGATGGTCAAATTCGGGTTTGTGTTGACTACCGCGACTTGAACAAAGCAAGTCCAAAATATGATTTCCCGCTAGCCCACATAGACGTTCTTGTGGATAGTACTGCTGGATTCAAACTTTTCTCTTTCATGGATGGATTCTCAGGATACAACCAAATAAGGATGAAAGAAGAAGACAAAGAAAAAACGGCATTCATCACTCCATGGGGAACCTTCCACTACAAGGTCATGCCTTTTGGCCTGAAAAATGCAGGAGCAACTTACCAACGTGCCATGGTCACCCTTTTCCATGACATGATGCACAAAGAAATTGAAGTATACGTCGATGACATGATCGCCAAAACCAGACATGGAGAAGACCATGTGAAGACCCTAGAGAAATTATTCGATCGGCTTCGCCAGTTCAAGTTGCGCTTGAACCCTGCAAAATGTGTGTTCGGGGCAACTTCTGGCAAATTACTTGGGTTCATTGTAAGCTGTGAAGGGATAGAAGTAGACTCATCAAAAACCAAGGCGCTATTTGATATGCCTCCTCCCTCGACTGTAAAAGAAGTCCGGAACCTCCTGGGAAGATTAAATTACATTGCGCGATTCATTTCCCAACTTTCTGAAACTGCAAAACCTTTCTTTAAACTTCTCAGGAAAGATGCACAAATCAAATGGGATGATGATTGCCGGGGCGTTTGAAAATTTAAAACGGTACCGATGAAACCCCGGTTTTAGTACCCCTACTCCAAGACACCCTTTGACCCTCTACCTTACCATCAACGGTGAATCCCTAGGTGCAATGTTGGCACAGAAAGGACCCCATGATGGGAAGGAGCGAGCCATTTACTATTTGAGTAAAAAGTCCACCACGTCGGAGCAAAACTACTCCAAATCAGAAAAAACATGCGCTGCATTGGTATGGGTGTTGCACAGACTCCGGCAGTACACCTTGCATTACCAAACATTCCTTGTAAGCGAGAGTGATCCGATCAAGTATTTGCTCGGTCGCCCGGCCTTGGTGGGAAAATTGGCCAAATGGCAAATCCCGATCTCAGAATTTGACATCCAAGTGATGTCGCAAAAATCAGTTAAAGGTCGGGTGATTGCTGATATGTTAGCAGATTACCCTAAAGAAGTACGCGAGGATAATTCCCAGACAACCGAATTTCAACGGTAGAAGAGGACACATGGACTATGTTCTTCGACGGAGCTGTAAATTTCTCAGGTTCCTAAAGACTGGGCGGTCTTAATATCCCCAAATGGGCAGCATTATCCTGTGGCTGCAAAATTGATATTTCCATGCACCAACAATATAGCCGAATATGAAGCATGCATCCTCGGCTTGCAGGCGGCTATTGGAATGGAAATAACAAAACTAAAAGTGTTCGGTGACTCCGCCTTAATTATTCTCCAGACTGTGGGCGAGTGGAAAACAAGAGACGCCAAACTTGTACCTTATCACGAATACTTGGAAGAATTGGTGGGAGAATTCCAGGACGTCTCGTTTGAATACCTACCTAGAATTCATAATCAGTTCGCTGATGTGCTAGCAACGTTATCATCTATGTTACAAAATGTGAAGGGTTAGAAGTGGAGCCTTTGAAGATTGAAGTCCTAGCAAGACAAGCTCATTGCATGACTATAACTAAAGAACCCGATGGGAAACCCTGGTATTATGATATCATGAAGTACGTCCAGAAGCAAGAATTCCCTAAAGAAAGCACTCCCTCGGATCGAAAATACCTAATGAAAATGGCTTCGAGGTTCTTCTTCAGCGGTGAAAATTTGTACAAAAGATCATATGACTCAGTCCTGTTAAGGTGTGTGGATGCAAATGAAGCCACGCAAATAATGCAAGAAATACATGAGGGAGTATGTGGCCCACACATGAATGGACGTATGTTGGCCAAGAAAATAATGAGATTGGGTTATTATTGGCTCCCCTTAGAGGGCGATTGTGCCCAACATGTGCGAAGGTGTCATCGTTGTCAGATTCACGGGGACAAGGTAAATGTCCCTCCAACTGAATTGCATCAGTTATCTGAGCCGTGGCCATTTTCAATGTGGGGCATCGATGTAATTGGCCCAATCAATCCGAAGGCATCAAACGGGCACCGGTTCATTTTGGTCGCAATCGATTACTTCTCAAAATGGATCGAGGCCGCATCCTATGCAAGCGTAACTGCACGAAACGTTATGAAGTTCATCAAACGTGACATAATCGCCCGTTATGGCGTACCGGAAGCTATCGTCACCGACAATGGGTCAAACCTGAACAACAAGTTGATTGATCAATTGTTTTCTAAGTTCAAAATCCAACATCTGAACTCGTCCCCTTATCGTCCACAAATGAATGGAGCCGTGGAAGCTGCTAACAAGAACATCAAGAGAATCCTATCCAAGACAGCTGAAAGCTACCGCGACTGGCATGAGAGGTTACCCTTCGCACTAACAGCATATCGAACTTCGATTCGAACTTCCACTGGGGCAACGCCTTTTTCCCTGGTTTACGGCATGGAGGCGGTTTTGCCCGTGGAAGTAGAAATCCCTTCCCTGCGAATTTTATCCCAAGCAAGACTGTCCAAGGAAGAATGGACACAACAAAGGCTTGAGCAACTGAATATGATCGACGAAAAATGACTGAAAGCCCTCTGTCATGGTCAGTGTTACCAGCAGAGGGTAGCTCGATCGTTCAATCAAAAGGTGCGATCCAAGCACTTTGAGGTAAACGAGCTAGTCTTGAGAAAGACACGCCAATCTTTCCGAGCCCGGAGGCAAGTTCGCCCCAAATTACAAGGGTCCTTATGTAATAAAGAAGATACTCCCTGGAGGAGCCTTGATCCTAACTGAGATGGATGGGCGAGAATTCTCTAAACCAGTTAATTCCGATGCTGTGAAAAAGTACTACCCTTGAAAGATGTTCATTGTCTGGCATTGCCAAGCACTTCTCTATCAGAATGAAAATGCCTATGCACCTTTATATATGAGTGATGTATTTCCACCATCATAAAAAATGTGTGTTTGGTTGACTCGATGAAGAAAAATGAATGATAATCACCAGCATTTAAAGAAGTGTCGAAAATCAAATAGCAAATTCAATGGCATAACTTGAGCAAATCGACATTACCCAGGCAGACTCGTAAGAGTAATCCATGTCAATTTCGCCCAACTTGGTGTAAAGGACACGTCATTCAAGAACCGGTCTGGTTAGAAGGAACCTTCTGTCCCAGTCAACAATCTTAGAATCTGGAAGCTTCACTTTTTGTTCCAGACGCAGGCTCTCGCAAGAAGTAATTGCCATCAGAGAAATTAGAGGTTTTGATTGTCCATATCAGATTCCATAGAAGCTTGAAGTACATGACTTTATGCTGCTAATGGTCATATGGTCAAAGACAGAATTCCACAGAAGGAAGGCATTGTAAATCATCAATCATGTACACAAGGCCACAAATGAGGAGGGCCAATCAAAAGAGACGTTGAACTGTGTCAAAAACAAAAGGCCGTCATTGACATTCAAATATCCCCAGGAGTCAGCAAATATAAACTCTAGGGAAGAGTAATTTGGTATCGTTTCCAATACTCCTAGTATCTGAACTCACTTTTGACATAGTTTCTCCTATTGACAGGAAGCATAGGATTCAAGAAGCAAGCTTAATGATTAATTTGGACAAATCAAATGACCCATACCTAACTTGGTATGAAAGGACGTGACGTCCAGGAACCGAGTCGGTTAAATGAAAAAAAACAGCGCCCTACGAACACCGTCGGCACCTTTAGCCGAGTGGTATCCGGGAAGAAGCGAAATGGTCCGAAGTCGGGGGTTCGAATCCCCGACGCGGCAGTTAGCCGCTTAGTAGAAAAAAAAAATTTGCTTCTCTTGCGCTTGCAAATTACGAGAAAGCAAGTGATCTAACGAAGCAAAAGATATAGGACTTCGTGTCCCACTCACATTTCAGGTCCATCCAATCATCTACAAAGCAGTGAAGGGTAATGTTGTATCGCCCCCAGTTGTTTGAACTCCTGTGAAAAATCGTGATTGACACATTCTTTCCTATCTTTTGTAGGATCACCCGATTGTCAAAAACAAAGATAACAGATCAATGAGAGGCATGACAAACTCTCACAAGCAAAATGGCGTCTCAAGTATCGCCAAAGCAAAGGACAGAGATCCTTCAGGCCTCAATTCACCTTTAATTTTGGCCCTGTCTAATTGATCTACTTGTACATCTTCTCTTCTGCAGGGGCAAAAACAGAGATGCCCGATCAGATTCCCAATCCTTGGCTGATCATTCATGTGTCATATCCCTAATCAATAGGGACAACCATCGACATCCCTTTGCAAATAACCCTTTTGATGTTCAAAATCTAACATATTTGGAAACACCATTATGTTAGCCCCTAAAGTTGTCAATAGGGTCTTTTTTGAGTCAAAACCATTCACTTGTTTTGAAGAGTTCAAACTCCATCATATTCGAAATGTTGCATGTCGTTTCCGGATGAATTACGCATGATGATTTTGCCTGTCTAAGTCACTGATTCCACTGAGGATTATTAGAATAGACAGCTAAGTGAAGAATACAAGATTAATTGAGCATGCTGGATGAGGCGCGTCAGAATGATGAAAAGCAAGCCATATCCTACACACAGTCCCCCATCTATACACTTGTGAGATGAGTGCAGAAGATTCCATGACTCATAGGGTAAAGAGTTCTCTCGCGAATGGTACGATAACCAAAACAGTGAGAGGCATTTCATTGCTCACCCCATTGAGCCCCATACACTGATGAAATTTCTGTCCTATTCTTGTTAAGAACCCCCACACTGGGGCAGATCGGAGGTGAAGCAGCATCACAAGGTGAGAAGAGAGATAGAAATTTTCTTGCTCGCACTTGCATCAATCTTTGGGTGTCTTTATTGCATATGAACACTCGCATTAATTTAATTGCCCTAGAGTCATGAAGAACAATTCTTTCTTTATGCACTTGTATCTATTGTACAACTCAATTGAGTCTGTAAATTCACCCTCACATGGAGGCAAAGTAGAAGCTACTGCCGTTTGAGCAGCATAATCAAAAGCGCCAGTAAAAGATGAAGACTCAATAGTCTAACAAAGGCGTTTGCTTGAACTTGTCAAGATCAGCTCTCAAGCAACAAGAATGAAAAAAACATGGGCATAAAAAAAAAAAAAGCAGTGTACCTGGTAAAAGCAAGGTCAATGCCCATAAATGAAGAATTGGAATAAAAATAGGGCATGAAAAAGTAGTGTGCCTGGTAAAAGTAAGGCCAATGTCCCCCAGTCAAAAATACAGCCAAGAAAATATTGTTGTTGTGGTCCATAGAACCTCTATTTGACAGTGAGAAGAAAAACTGGTGACAAATGCCAAGGCAATCACCAGCTCTCACCTTTTTACACATGAATCAAGCCTACATTGCATCCCATTGTAAAAGTCTCTTCAGACTAGGGGCACTTCAATTAATGTAGGATTTCATATGTGCATAAATATCGCTCGAAGAAGTACGAGCAAGATTACTCTATCTCTTTTCACAGGGTTCTTGACTTGTAAACCCAGAAATGATCGTGCAACATTTTCGTCCATCAGCTTCAACCTTGATGGTCCCCTTTGATGAGCCGCTGACCAAGACTTCATCATAGTTTTGACAAAGACCTCTCACATTGGTAAAGTCGTACTGTTTGCGAGAATACTCGGACCCCTGCTGACATGATGATAGTGAGATAGTGTGGTCCTTATAAATCCTGCATCAATAGTCAGGATAGCCTTTTCCATGAGAGTGAGCGGAAAGTCCTTTCAGACTAAAAGTCCCTCATCTGACATGCTCAAGACATCTACATTCTAAATGAAGGTTGTCTTTCAAAATCTTCCCCAGTGGAAATCAGATGATGCAAAACTGACAAAATTATCATGCATGAATCTTATTTGAACTCATGAATTTACAATACATACAATCATGTATGTATATTGTGCAAATAGCAGACATACTCTCGGAGATCAGAGATATTGCCAGGTAAGCATATTTCTATCCCCATTTGTCTTAAAGTACCTACCACTTGCCGGGTACTTCCTCTTATCGACACTCGACCTGTACGGGTTGTCCCAGAGTACCGATACTTGTGATCATCCAAGTATCCCCCAAGAGTTTGTACCTGTGATCGTCCAGGTACCCCTTTGATACTTGTGATCATCCAGGTATCTCCAAAGAGTTTGTACCTGTAATCGTCCAGGTACCCCTTTGATACTTGTGATCATCCAGGTATCCTCCAAAGAGTTTGTACCTGTAATCGTCTAGGTACCCCTTTGATACTTGTGATCATCCAGGTATCCCCCAAGAGTTTGTACTTGCGATCATCCAAGTACCCCTTCGATACTTGTGATCATCCGGGTATCCTCAAGAGTTTGTACCGTGATCGTCAGTACCCCCTCGATACATGTGATCATCCAGGTATCCTCCAAGAGTTTGTACCTGTGATCGTCCAGGTACTATCTCCCAACAAACAGATGCCCTGAGAAAGGTCAGCGCATCTCCCGTCAAGGCGACCGAAGAAAGGTTCGGGTCCTAGACAAATCACTTATTGCTCTAACAGGCGACCGAAGAAAGGTTCGGGTCCTGGAAAAGCAATTCCCCGTCAAGGCGACCGAAGAAAGGTTCGGGTCCTAGACAAATCACTTATTGCTCTAACAAGCGACCGAAGAAAGGTTCGGATCCTGGAAAAGCAATTCCCCGTCAAGGCGACCGAAGAAAGGTTCGAGTCCTAGACAAACCACTTATTGCTCTAACAGGCGATCGAAGAAAGGTTCGGGTCCTGGAAAAGCAATTCCCCGTCAAGGCGACCGAAGAAAGGTTCGGGTCCTAGACAAACCACTTATTGCTCTAACAAGCAACCGAAGAAAGATTCGGGTCCTGGAAAAGCAATTCCCCGTCAAGGCGACCGAAGAAAGGTTCGGGTCCTAGACAAACCACTTATTGCTCCAATAGGCGATCGAAGAATGGTTCGGGTCCTAGAGAAGCAATCTCCTCATGCAACAGGTAAGATGACGCCTTGATACTTGCCAAAACTCGGGGTTCACACCCTATCTCACTCACTCCCGGTAAGTAACTACAGGTATCTTCTTATCTGTCTTAGTATATGCAATGTTATATTGCTCATTTTCTGCATGAGACACTAGGTCCTAAATATCATATAATCTATTGCATATGTATAGACAAAATTTAGGTATCAAGTTTATCTTTGAATGCAACCTCTGTGAACTCACCTTCAAAGAGGGGCAGCTGTTGACACCTAAAATTTTGATTAGGTTATTAATTTGGCCTTAGTTTCTTTACTTATGTTTTTTTCCCTTTTCTTCGGATAATAAACAAAACAAATAACAAAAACACCAAAAAAAAAAAGGAAGAAGTAAAAGAAGACAAAAAAAATCGCAGCCCATCGGGGCCGGGCCTTCGCGCCCATCCCCCCTCTTCTTTTCTTTTCCACGTAGGCCTAGAGCCCAGCTTTTTTTCCCCTCCCCCGGCCCCTTTCTCCTCTTCTTCTTCCTTCTTCTCCCTTCTTCTCCCTACGCCTCTGCAACTCACGCGCTCAAAGACAACCTACGGCTGAGGAGGGTAGGCCAACGTCGGCCGGAGATGACAGATCTTAGGCGCCATTAATGGCTGCCTTCAATGCCGAGCACGCTTCGCTGGATAAGCGAGGATGGGACGCCGGTTCGGCCGCGGGCGTCCGTTCAGCGTGTGAAGACCGGCGGTCGAAGCCCCGTCGACCGGCTGCCCCTCGCTTATAAATAGCGAAGCACCACCTCCGTCGAAGGACACGGCGAACTCGGAAATCTTCCCTTGAGAGACTTCAGGGAGAATCAACGAGCGAGCACGCGAGAAATCGGGTCGCGAAGCTCGATCGACCTCCCTCCGAGAGACTTTGGGGGAGGCCGGCGGCAAGCGAGCCCGAAGGGGAGAGATCCGAGCGTGTGGAGGTTGAGTGAGAGAGAAATCAGAGAGGAGGGCCAGATCCGGAGAAGCTGAGGCCCTAGAAAGTCGAAGCCGGAGAGAGGAGGTTCCGAAGGACCAGATTTGAGAAGCCGAGACCCCCTGCCGAGCCGCGTCGCGATCGATCTGCCGACGCCACGCCGGATCTAGGAGCTACGGGGCCGACGTCACTACGTCCTGTCACCGCCACCGCCACCGTTCGCCACCTCGTCACGTATGTAACGGTAACCATCACCACCACCGGTCGTGTCGCCGCCGTCGCATCTTCCCCCTTTTCGAACCATGCCGCCACTGAAACCCCCATCACGAGACCCATTGTCGGTCGTCCTCGCCGAGCGGATTGTCGTTGTCATCTCCACCGTCTTCGCCATCGTCTCCATCGTCGTCGTCGTCGCTGCCATCATTGCTGTCTATTCCGTCATCGCCGCCATTGTTGCCGCCCCGCCGGTGACGCCTCGGTCCCTCCCACCAGCGCCACGAGCAAACGAAGGAGAGAGGAGGCCGGGAACCGGGTCGGTTCGCGGGTCCTTTCGACCTGGTTCCTCCGTTTCAGGTAGGGTTTCCCGGGTCGGACGCACTCGTCGGGCCGGTTTCTAAACTCGGGCCGGCATCCTTTTTTAATAGGCCCAATTCCGTGTGTGTGTGGGCTGAATTTTCCGGGTAGTTTTTAATCACTAGTGCGCGTTTTGGGTCATCGACCGGGTCGGACCCAACCCGTGGATCCAACCGGGTCGGCTTTTTTATTATTTTATGTAATATTTTAATAAAAAAAAAAAAATAAAAAAAATTATTTTCAAAAAAATATTAAAAAATATTTTAATTTCCAAAAAACCGAAAAATGTTTTAAAATGTTAAAAAAATTTATTTTCCAAAAAAATCAAAAAAATAAAAAATATTCCATATTTTCCAAAAAATGCCAAAAAAAAGCCAAAAATTCATGAAAAAGCCAAAAAAATTCAGAAAAAGCCAAAAAGACTTGTATTTTTCCATAAATACCAAAAAAATCCCAAAAAAAAAATCCCTTTTGTGTCCAAAAAATTAGAAAAAGACTCAAAAAATGTTTTTCCTTCCAAAAATGCATGGAAAATCCCTCGAACATCCAAAAAACCTCGGGGTTTAGACAAGATTAGGTCGAAAGGGCATTAGTGATTAACTAGTGTAATCAAGTCCCCGATCCTAATTTCTCTGCGGTTGCGCAGAGCGAGTATTCCTCCGATACTTCGCTTGGGTTTCTAATCGACCCACCCCAAACCGATTAGTGGCGACTCCATTTTAAAATTAATTTACGGTGTTAAAAATTTATACTATTTAAGTCGTGAATTGGTGGACTTGGGAGAGTCCGGGCTTAATAATTTCAGTTGAGCCATTAGCCTCCTTAGGCGCTCATACCCGATCGCGGGCGCCCAAAAAAAAAGAGGTTGCGACAATCTCTAAAGCCGAACCGACGACAGCAGCATGGGCAACGGCATTTTTTTAATTAAGGGATTGTGATTTCAAGATAACCATTGCACATAAGGAAACTCCTATCTTTTTGACAATATCCTGAATTCACGTTTTCCACCACCATTTCCATGTATTCACTATGGAATTTCCACAATGTACTCTAAGTACAGACAAATTGTGCTTCGACACCTTTCTGTCGTGATGATTTCACATGAAGTAGGTCTTAACTAGACAGTAGATGAGACAAATAACTTTTAGAAGAGATTCTAGTTTCTGTCGTACTAAGAACATGGGCTTTGTCTACAATGTCTTTTCGTCCGCTCTTCTGGGAGTTTGTTCAGGAATCTGTTGCACCAGCGGGACATGTCTCATGCATTTAATTAAAATGAGGAGAAACCATACGTGAGAGATGATATTTCTTTGGTGGACACCATCAAGAAACTCTACAGCTTGTCAGAATCCAAGGGCAGAGCTATGGACATTTCTCTTACTTGTGATGCGAAACAGCGCTCATGGCACATGGTACTAGAATCAGGAACGACTCTGATTCAGCCACAATACTGATTCCCAAGTCTTATCATGATGGAGCTGCATCTTCTCACGGCATGGTCAGAAAGAAACTGGTGCGATACATCCCCGTCGAGTGGTTCCACAGATGTGGACAGTGGCAAGTACGACCTCGATAGAATTAACTGCAACATCCAGATGAATATTCATTTTGTTTTTGCCGAAATACCTACGGATGATGATGGCCCAGTTCGTAATGAACAGTAACTCGATTCTGCATATCCCAATGGCGTTGAAGTGGCCACAGTGGAATAGGTCTTTCTTAATTATGAACTGAAGGCCAAGGGCCCAAATTTTGCCATGCTTATGGGGACGGAGGGAAGGTCATGGAGGAGAGTCTGGCTGAGAAAGTATTAAAGATGCGTTTAGTAGAAAATAAATGATTTTAAAAAAATTCTAAAAATAATTATTTATATTTCTTGAAATAATTACTCAATAAAAATATTTTACTATTGACAATAATTTTATCTAAATATTTTCGTGAACAATGAAAATATTTCTTGTTCATGCATTTTTATAAGTGATACATGTGATATTTTTAGAAAAATGTTTTCTGAACAATTTATTTTTTGTGAAACAAATAGAGTAAATAAACTATACCTCGTATTCCTTACCAAAAAAAAAAAAAAGCCTATACCTAGTAAATAAATTCACTTATGTTGAAGAAACAATGAAATTCAATAAAAAAGTATTAGAGGTATTCATCTTTTTTTCATACAAGTTTAATGTATACAATGTATCTGAATAAATATTTTTTTTAAGTTAAAATGAAATTTAAAGGCGTTCCTTACTTTCAAAAAAGTTACCTATGACAGCACCATTGATATAATTAATTGACGCAAATCTGCGATCAATTTATGTCTAATATGAGTTATTTGTTTTTTATATTTTATGTAACTTTATTTCTTTCTTTCGAAATCCATTACCTTGTATAAAATTAGGGTGAGGCTGTTTTCACCCTATTTAACTGGATACACGCCTTTATCATTAACCAACAATGAAAAACCAATCTACCCTACCTTTTGACTCTCATCTCTTCCCCTTCTTCAACAACCTTCTGCTTTTTAGTAGCTGCCGATTCAGTCTAATGCCTGGTCCAGGATCTCAAGACATACAAGCAAAATGTCGCTCTTTACAGACTTGCAACCAATCAATCTCAATCTAACATCAGTAACAATCTTTCTGTATACATTATTTACATCCAACGCAGTTCCACCATTATGTAATCTCCAGTAGCAGACCAAGCAAGTTTAAACAGCAATGCCTGAAAAGAAGCACCTCTTGACATTATTTAATCCAATGAAACCCAAAGTCCACACATCGCGCATCCTATTTGTACCAAAAAGATCCAGCACTCTCCTCCAAACTAAAGATGAAAACCTACATTCAAAGATGACAGTTTCCCATTCACGAGGCCACATAAAATGCGGCTAGCTGAAGACATAGAAACACAACTCAGCATCCCATCTCAACTAGCAAGCCTAATGAGAACAAGCATCCACGAAATAAAACAGTGCTTGGGAATAGATTGGTTTAACCAAATACGCCTGTGCCAATCAACATGCTGGCCCTTCACTCTGATAGTCCTCCAAGAACAAGCAGTAGAGTAAGAACCAAATGAGTAAGGAATCCAAATCAACTAAAAATCAGCTGTCACACTGGGAAACAAAACACCAGATATATCAGTTTGAATCTGCACCATAGCATCAGATCTTGCACGGGGCCAGCACCATCCATGATCATTTATAACCCGGGGATACTTTGCAATTTAAAGAATCATTTGAGACCACTCTTATTGAGAATTTATCTAAAAATGACCCAAAGGATGCCTGGACTACTTAAGGTTCTTTGAAGTGTTATAACTTCTTAGTCGATGATCGCTATATGCCACAACGCATAATCCCAATAGAAAAATCATGCTTCTGAATGGGGAAAAATAAGTGAAAATTTGATAACATATTATGTTACAAGAACATAAATCTGCATCTAAAGTCCAGACATCACATTTAAATCTCACGTTCAACTGGATTTGTCAACAGGTTATTTGGGTCAACAATATCAGAAAATCTATAATTTAACCTTGGGTTAATATCACGAAAAATCACAAACTTGTATATATGTAACAAATTTACTCTAAACTAAAATCTCAAATTGATAGACATGTAACAAATTTACTCAAAACTAACTTTTTAACCACCAAAAAGGGAAAACTGTCCAAAAAATCCTAAACCTATAACATTTTTGCCAATTTAGTCTAAAACTTTTCACTTTAGATGTAAGTCTTTTCGCGTTTTGCCAATTGAGCTTATCCGGCTAATTTTGATAAGAAATTGTTGACGTGGACATTGACCGTCATATTGGTACAATTGGTGTTGACAATTTTGTCAATAGTATTTTAATATTTTTCGGATTTTTTTAGTTAATTTTTTTCTTTTCTTTCTTCCTTTTTGCCATTTTCTCTTATTTTCTTTTTCTTCTCTTTCTCTTCTTTCTTTTTCCCTTTTTCTCATTGTTGGCCACTCTTGGGCCTCATCGATGGCCAATGAGTTACTGGCTCCAGGCGAGGACCACCCTCACCGGCCTTGGCCTTGGCCTACCAATGGCTGTCGGTAGTGATTGGGATTTGGAGCTCGTGGCTGCCATGGCCACTCGAGGTCGAGCTTTGGCTCATGGCCATGGCCAGGATATGGAGCTCACATATCTTGAGCTCGTCGCTTCATTGCCATAATCAAGATGGACAATGGCAAGGAGTCTATTGCCGGCAATTAGTCGATGTTTACCTTCCATATTCCTCTCGACGGTGGGATCCTAACCATCGTGAGTTCCGCTTCCTTTCGGCTTGTTTCTTTGTACGAGGGTTCCATCTCAAGTAGTCCTTATTCATTGCCATGGCCTCCTCCACTATTTGTCTCAGATCTATGTGCTACTAACAGAACACAAAGTTTTTTCTATTTTTCCAGTTACTGCAGAGCACTCTAGCGACAACCATGGCTGCGATGGTGGATGGGATCTAGAGCTCTAGATCCTAGCCATGGTTGCAGGTCTAGAGCACCAAGAGCTCCAGGACCACCATTGACAGCCATGGCTGCGAGGCCACGAGCTCAAGATATGTGAAACTGGCCATGGTTGCAAGGCGACGAGCTCCAGATCCTGGCCATAGCCGCAAGCCTAGAGCTCAAGTTCAAGTGGCCATGGTGGCCACAAATTCCACATCTTGACAACCACTGACATCCATGACGACGAGCCAGAGCTTGAGCTCAAGTGGCCATGGTGGCCACAATCTCTAGGTCCCAACCACCATTGATAGCCGCGGCTCGGGCTAAGGCCGAGGGTGGCAACTTGTTGGCCATTGACGAGGCCTGGTTGTGGTTGGTGGAGGGCACGGTGCTGGCTAACGGAGGGAAAAAGGGAAAAAGAAAAGAAGGGAAAAAGAAAAGAAGAGAAAATTTAAAAAAAAAAAAAAAAAGAGAGAGAGAGAAGGAAAAAAGTTAGAGGTGGCCAATGGAGGGAAAAAGGGAAAAATAAAAGAAGAGAAAAGGAAAAAGAAAAGAAGAGAAGGAAAAGAGAAAAAAGAAATAAAATCCCAATGATATTGAAATATTATTAAAATTGTCGACATCAAAAATTGATCATGCCATGTAGGATGGCCGACGTCCACGTCGTAATTTACAATCAAAATTGGCCGGATAGTCTCATTTGGCAAAATGTAGAAATATTATAACCCAATTAGCAAAATTGAAAGGTTAAGACCGACTTGACAAGAATGCAATAAGTCTATGAATTTTTAAATAATTTTCTCGTTTAAAATGCCCCAAACTAGTATTCGTGATAAATTTATTCTTCGAAAAATCACAAACTGGTACACTTCTAATAAACAGAGAGTAAAACCCTAAACTGGTACATCCGTTACTTGCCATATATCGTCCAACTTGGCAATTTTACGGTAAAATTCATAGAAACTAATATAGAGTAAATTTATCACATGTGTACTAGTTTTGGATTTTTTTATAATTAAAAAGTTAGTTTGCAAAACTTTACCAAAAAAAAAGTTAGTTTGCAAAAAATATATTACACATTTACCTATTTGAGATTTTTTGTAATATTAACCCTTTAATCTGTTGAATTGACCAAACATAAAAGCACGTCTAAGTGGGAGAAACCAATGAAGTGGATAATTGCCACAGGATAACAAGTATATTACAGACACTATTAAAATGCCACGGATGATATTGAAAATTGCTGCTAATAATCTTTAAAATGTCGCTAAATGCATCTTATCGTGCCAATTTCAGAAATGATGCTAATGTAGTGTGAAAAACGTTCAATTTTGTTGTAGTGAGTTGGTTTGAGAGAGTTCTCAATGATAGGGAAACTTTAGTTCTTTGCCATTTACTGTAGCGAGTAGGAGCAAATTTATTATTAACAAAAAATATAACCGACATACAAGTGAGACGAAACTCACTTTTGACGTAAACGTATGGAATATGGATAGATAAATTTGTAACTTCTTTATATATGGTAGGCAGTATTTTTGGTTTAGAAAAGTAATTTCCAATATATTGTTAAATTGAATGAATAAATTATACCGTGTTCAATAGCTTTTTTTTTTTTTTTTCATTGGAAAAGTAAGCACCCACTTATTGGTAACTATTAATTTTTTTACACACTTAGTTGATTTTTCAATAAGGAAAAGTAAATTTCAACCTATAATAAAAATGAAAAAAAAAAATATTGCACTAGTTATACGAAAAAGTAAATAATTCAAGGGTTGATGTTATAAAAACCCTAAATTGATACAACTATGACTAATTTACCGCAAGTTAATTTGTTAATCACCAAAAACTTTAAGCTGGTACAATGAAAAATTTGATCCAAATTAATTTTTTGATTATCAAAAACCCAAAATTGATACATTTTTTTTATATAAATTTACCATCCATTAGTTTCCTTTAAATTAGATTAATACTGCAAAAATCATAAACTGATACATCTATGACAAATGGAGAATAAAATTCCAAACTGGTATACTCGTCAATTGATATGTGTCACCAAATTTAGCAATTTGACATTAAAATTTAATGAAAATTAACAAAGGGTAAATTTGTCATATATAGAGTTTTTAATGGTCAAATATTAGTTTAGGATAAATTTGTTATGGGTGTAATAGTTTGGAATTTTTTATGTTAGTAATCCCAACTCTAATTAGCAACTTGTATATCTATATTTGATTAATGATATTCTCTACCAAAAAAGAGAGAGAGGCAAATTTCGATTAAAAAAATGTAATGAAAATAACTAAAATAGAATGCCCAACTCCTTCGGTTGTCTAGAGAACATAACGTGCACATGGCCAGTTGTGCAGGTCTCTTGGGGAAAAGCTTTGGTCAATTAATTTTAGTATTCCTTGCCAGCTCCTTCGCCGAACATTCTTGCGCTCCTCGTCGAAAATGACAAATCGAAACCCAAGAGCGAGATATAGGAATCTGTGGAAAATATTCCTGACATTGTTATTTCTCAAGTCGGCTGACTGCTTCTGAATAAGAAAATCAAAATCTACAGGTGGGATTCATTAATTCGTGGGGTTTTTCTTTTTCTCTTCATTTCTTAGCGCAAGGAGACATACGTTGGGGCGAACAGTGACAAGACCATAGCCAGTTTGACAGTGCATTCATGCGAGATACTTGGGAGGAAGCATGTACGCCGTCTGCATTGCTTATTGTCCTTTTCTATCACCTAACTCAATGAAATGTTACTATGGAATATATTAAAAGTAAGATGAATGCTGTTGACGGGGGAAAAAACATTATAGAGGATTCGTGATAAATTTAAACAGGCCTAAAAACAAGTTCTCATAAAAACAACAAAGATCTCTCTCTATCTTTTAATAAGTTTGAAAAGGTAGAGAGGGGTGATAGTGCATAGGCTTTTCTGGGTGTTAACATGAGAGTTTCACACTTCTTATGAAAGATTTTGTTTAAGTCATTACTGCTTAAGCTGCGTTTAAAGGACCAAATATAATTTTGGATAGGATAATATCCGATGTTTGGGAGAACACTAGAATTGGATGTATCTAGACATAATTGGGACAAAAAATCCCCTCCTTAGGGAAAATCTAAGGAAAAAAGAAACAGAAAAAAGGAGAAAAACCCAACGGACTCGCTTTGCTACTCACCACTCGACTTCATCAACAACAGATGAACACCTCTTAGTCGATCTCTCTTCTTGTTGTCGGCTCGACATCACCGTCCTTGACCTCGAATGCCATCGTCTTAAACTTTTGCTTCTAGCTTCGTCACGCGCAGCCATCCAAAGAGTTGACTTCCTTCAACAAGTTTCAGATTTCTATTTTTTCTCGCAGAAGAACCCATTCTATTTGTGAAAATTTTAGCGCCTATCATCGAGAATTTCGATGAACGTTGCTATTATTTTCAATCATCCTCCGCTCTTGCTTTGATCTGAATAAAAGGATGGTGGTGATGGGTTAAATTGATGGGCTCAACAGGGATGGTTCGTCTTTACACCCCATTTAAGCTGTTGATGACGGGTCATCGACACGGGGTTGTCTAACATAATCTAGGTTCTATTTGCCGGGACTTTCTGGGTCTACGTCCGTCCCTGTTTAGTACTTTGTTCTGCGTTGTCAACAAGTTCTTGAGGCAACCAGGTCGCAAGTTCTATAATTTTCCTTTGATTTTCAATTTTGGGTGATGGTATGTGTTAACTTTATTTCGGAGAAGAATTTCAGAGAAGAAACAAAGCATTTGAGTTCAGTTGTGGACTCAAGTATTGATTTCAGAGTACTAATCCAAAAGGCGACTTGCAAAGAAGGAACGTTGAGCAACTAGAGCGAGAAAATAGAGAATTGCAGTAGTGCACACCAGCTGTGGAATCGTTAACCTCCTGCCATTACTAAAGGATGAAGATGATGATGGTCTGTGACGTCTCATCTTCCTTGCCCACTGACCATGAGAGCGAAAAAGCAAGAGAGATGAGTTGAGTGAGAATGTCAATGTATTTCAAACGTTCATTTGGTAATATCTATCTGAATCTTTTTTATATCTAGACATTATCAAACGCCACATAAGAGATTTCAAATTTTATCATATCTTTATCCTATCTGATCTTATTCGGTAAAAATGTATGGAAGACCAATTGTAACCTTAGTCTGTTTGAGCCAGTGACTGTAGCGGCAGTGCTTGCCATAAGTTAGTAAACATGTTCACATGTGGTAGCAAATACACAAGGCACAAAATGACTAGAGGTTTGTTCGCAATATGCATCAAACTAGTGCCCTTTAAGAAGATAGTGTGACCTCTTTACCACCATAACTAAGCATATGGCAAAACCAGTATGTAATCCACAAAGCTGCAAATTAATCAGGACATGTTTTTACATGAGGTAGCAAATGCACAAGGCACAAGCTGACTAAAGATCTATTCACGACATGCCCCAAACTTATAACTTCTTCGAAGACAGTGTGAACTCTGTAACCACCATAGTTGATGATGTGTCAAAAGCAATATGTAACACTTGTAAATTAATCAGGGCAAAATTAACGGGGGATTTGTACTTTGGAATTATGGAATCAATATTAAGGAAACACATCTTCTACACGTATGTTGTAGGTACGATAATAAGGTATATAAAACTATGAAAAAGATAAGAAGACTCTATAATCATGTTTCTTTTTTCCGCCGCTGGAGCGGAAGACCTATTTATCAATTGCTGGACCAAAAAAAAGGGGTGAACTTTGTGGTCAGAAAATTGGTGAATTGACATGTTTCTTTTCCTGGAATTAATATTTGACTGTGAATAAATCCTGGACGAAGAACGTTTCCCTTTTACTTTACTGACACGCTCTTCAATTAGTTCTTGTTTTGAATCATTCAAATTATTTGGGTTGTGAACAGCAAGTTGAAAAGCGAGGACAATGAGCTGTCTGACGCACTCCACATGTTCCTTGGCACAAAATTGGCGCACATTCCTGGAAATCCTAATTTCTATATGCTTAAAAATGACTACGTCTCAACCCGTAGCACTGGAGTAGCTCATTTAATGGAACCTACACATGGATCTTCCAACCTATATATGTGCCGGTATGCATCATGATGGCAATACTAAAGACGCTCTTTCTATTTTCATCTGTGTCACTCATTAGTCCTAAGTTCTACACAAACACCCACAAATAGAGAGAATTCGAAATGGCGACCGCAATCAGAGAATTCGAAATGGCGACTGCAACCGCAGAATCCGAAATAGCAACTGCAACCCCAGAATCCAAAATAGCGACCGCAACCGCAGAATCCGAAATAGCGACCGCAACCGCCGAATCCGAAATAGCGACCGCAACAGCAGAATCCGAAATGGTGACCCAGGAATTTTTAGAGAAGAGCATGGACCGACTTACAGAGGACATCAAGAGCCTACAAGAGCTTATCGCGAACCGCATCAGTAGGACTCAGGAATTCATGAATCTGTACTTCGTCTTCCAAGGTATTGTTTTTTCTTCTGTGCTGACGTCCTCGGAAACGATCAGGTGTAAACTGAAATGGACTTTTTACGCCCTCTCTTTACTGGCTTCCGTTTACAACTTTCTCGCGGTATTGGTAAACATCCGTATGTCGCTGAAGTACTACAAAAGTATGGCCGACAACTGGGATATACTCGACAAACGGAGGGGGCAACTTGACAATCTGAGGATGCAACGACGGAACAGTGCTGACCAGCAACGGACCAATCCCTATAGATTTAGAATCTATCAACGCAACGCAATATGTTCTTTGACACTTCTGCTGCTTTTGATATTTTCGGTTGCAATGCTATATGGTTTCACCCAAATTCACTGTTGTCACCGATGCAGTTACGGATGACTAGTGTGATTTTTACATTATGTAACACTAGATCACATGTCAATATGTGGGGCATGTAGACTAGTAATTTGATCTTGTTGGGGTCAAGCTACGTAGATGTCGCCCAGTTGATTTTCCATTTGAAAGTGCTTCTTGCATGTATGTGGACCTTAAACTATGCTTCCATTGTAAAAGAAGGAGCTTTGCATTGTGTAATGGAAAAATTGTCCAAAAATTAGCCAATTCAGTTATAAACTTTTCAGTTTTGCCAATTGAGTTACGTTTTATCAATTGAGTCCATCTGGCTTAGTTTAGTCGGAAATTAGTGATGTAGACTCCGATGGTGTCACGTAGAATGGTTGGTGCTGATGTTGTAATATTTTTTCTATAAAGTTTGAAATTTTTTCTTTTTTTTCTTTGTTTTTCTACCAAATCCGGCGAAGGATGTTGGCCGACCCTCATTGGTCACAAGCAAGGATTGGCAACTGGGCAAGGGCTGCAAAGCCCTCGCCTAGTGACCAATGAGGGTTGGCTAGCCCTTGCTGAGCTTGGAAGAAAAAGGAAAGAAAAAATTATAAAAAATTCAAAATTTTAAAGAAAATTATTAAAATTATTCACATTAGCGTTGGTCATACCACATAAGACAATCGGCATCCACGTTAGCGATTTCCGGCTAAAATTGGCCAAATAGACTCAATTAAAAAAAAAGTAAAATTTTTTTTTGACCCAATTGGTAACATTGAAAGGCTTAGAATTGAATTGACCAAATTGTAACAAATTTATGACTTTTTGGATAATTATCCTATTGTGTAATATATGAAATGCCTAGCGATGGAGAAAATCAAAGGATTTTTAATCACGTACACGGAGTTTGTAAAGTTTAGATTACACAAGTTGATGTTTTAGATCATTGTCAAAAGACATTATCTAAAATTTACTTTTGGAATCGATATCAACTTTTTTTAACATTCAAATGCACAAATAATATTAGTTCTGATCCACTGGTGTTAACAAACCTTATATTTTATGTAACTAGTATATGGTATGTAAAATTTCGAAATAAAATCTTGAATAATGCTTTGGCTAAGAGCAAAAGTATTAACGTCTCATGTCATCCTCATTTTGCATTCTGAGTCGTTTCTTTTTTGGCTAGATTTAAAATGTGCAGGAGGAATGAACATTGCTCCCTTTTGTTTTAGTTTGCACTTTGATCATTAATTTTGAAAGAGCATATTTTGCGGCATCTCTGATTGGAAGAACCTAGTTTCTAGTTGATGAGTTGTAAAACATGGACATAACGAATATTTACTTTTAGTTTATTTATGTATACGCGATGCTCGTGCCTATAGCTTATCCATTATACGCCTCCAATAAGAAGCGGTGGAAGGAGACGTCCAAATACTACTTCCGAGATCGATGAAAATGTACCTTTTATTGGGAAATGTTCACTAAATTTCTTAAAACTTGTCACGTAAGTAAGTTGAATCCTAAAATTTTTATAAAATGTGATCAAATCATAAAACTTATTACAAAAGTGTATTGGAATTCTAAAATTTTTAAAATACACAATTAAAACTTAAATATTGCTAAGTTGATGCATTCAAGCCTTTCCATTAACTCCATTCAACTTGATTAATTTGATGAGTTTTAGAGCTTAATTGTACTTTTTAAAAGCTTTATAATTTAATTGTACTTTTGAGACAAGTTTTAGGACTTTCAGTGTATTTATTCTTATTTTTATTCTAGCACAAGTTGACTTAACATGAAGTGTGATTTAATACTATCTAGGCCCATAAACTAATGTGAACTTTGGATAACACTCACAAAAATTTATAGGTGGCTATTGTTAAATCAAGCAGACCGAACTCGATTTATGAAAAGGAGGAAATCAATCATTATACTAAATTTATGTAATTCAATCTTGTCACCATTTTCTAGAGGTGAAATCTCCATGGGAGTTTGATAAATTATGGAGTGAACATCCGTAGTCTCCCTCGTGCACTCGACAAAGGCTCTCCCAAATTTTACTAATCACGAGATTGGTTGACTCGATTAATTATGAAAATCATGTTCTTTCTATAAGAGTTACTAGGGATAAGTATGGTTCTACGGTAGAATCTAGAACCTGAGACCGGACCGGCAATAACATGTAAGTTTTAAGGTATACATGGTAGATTCTAGATTTAAAAAAATGAGGAACTTATTTTGACGGGTAGGTTCTAGGTTATTAATTAGATGAATCTAGAATCTAGAACCTATAGCCTAAAACCTGGAACAAGTTTTAATATTTTGCTTAATCCATGTCTTTGTGCAATCCTGCGATATCTATGACGTTCGATAATGAATTTATAATGTGGAACCACTAGTTTCAATTTCTATTTTATGATTAAGACTTATACTATATTAATGTTCATATTTTTCTTTTTTCAAAATAAAAGTTATGGTCGGTGTTGACACCTAATTTAATTTTTTAGAAATTAAAAAATAGAGCATTTGGTTTTTGGAGGGAAATTTTGAATATTCTTTTGAATAATAAAACATTTGATTGTTGAACAAATCTCCTTATTTTGAATTTTAAAAAGAAAAAAAAAACTCAACAATCGTATGATTTTTGGAGCCATTTTTTGTTGAGAAGAGGAGTGAATATCGGGAAAATCTTCAACAATTTCGAGTCTTCCCTCTATAAAAGAGGGCGAGTTTTCAGAACCGAGGGGGGGTTTTCTCTTGGCCATTCATCGAAGGAAAAAATAGAAATCTGAAGAGAAAAGAAAAAAAGTGTGGGGGGCTTCATGAGGGTTGAAAGAAAAGAAAAAGAAGAAAAAAGTGAAAAAGAGAGAAAACAGAGAGAAAGGCTTCGGTTTGTGGGAGAGGTAAAGAGGAGAGAAAAAAAGTCAAAAGAAAAGTGGCAGAGGTGATGTGACATTTACTGTTCACCCTTTTCTTTCCACTGCCGGCTTCGCTTCTACGCTTCCTCTGCCGGAGTCGGTTCTGCTCCGTCCTCCTCCGTGACGGCCGGTTCTGAGAGCCCGTCGCGCCTACCGCACCTCCACCCAGTGCCGGCAGCTGAGCCGTCAACCACCGCCGCTCCTCCAGCCGTCCGCCAATCGCTCCCGACCCACGCTGCTTGCCGCCCCGAAGCCAGCAGCGACCGCCGCGCCGCCCTGAGTCCCCGACACCGGAGCTCTGCTGCTCCCGATCCGTGCAATCTGACGCCCTGCTGCTCCACCGACGCCTTCACTCGGCGGTCACTGCTCGATCTGCAACAGCAGTGACCCAACGACCCTGCAACTTCGTTTTCAGCCGAGATCCGACGACACCGGAGCCCTGCTGCTCCCGATCCGCGCAACCTGACCCGGCAACCTCCAAGTCTCTGTGCCCCACCAGCAGCACCGAACGCCAGAAGTCCCGACTCCGACGCCTCTGTTCAGGAAACCTCCATCGCCCGCGACGCTGCCACAGCCGCTGCGCTTGCGCCTCCGCCTGTCCGATCCAACTGCGCCGGACGCCCAGAGACCTGTGCCTCCGCCTCTGCAGCGCCTGACGCTTGCCGACTCCCCTTGCCGGAGCCCCGAACCAGCTGCCAAGTTTTGCCTGGAAAGGAAAAGAAAAAAACAAAAGAAAAAGTAAAATCAAATTAGGTAGTTTGTTTTTCTTTATTTATTTCGTTATTATAGTTCAATTTAGAATATTGAGATGTGCTTTTCTTTTATAAATCTCGTAGGCATTAACTGCAGGTATTTTATCCCAAATTAAGGTAATTATTAATTTGACCCATAAGACTTCGGGTCATTTTTTTAATTACTTTAATTTTTAGGAATTTTTATAATATTTCAATCGTTAAATTATTATAGAGTTAAAATAATTGTTAATTTAATCCGTGAGACAACGGATTATTTTTTTCAAGTTATTTTAATTCTTATCTTCATTCTTTTAAAATAATTACTTGTTTAGAAAGACTAAAAAAATAAAAAAATCAGAAAGCACATAAAAATCTAAATATTGTATTAGAGCATTTAGGTTTAGTAAATTAGGACTATATTTTTAGGGTCAGTAAATTAGAATTGCATTTATAGGATTATATTTTTTAGATTATACTTTTAGAGGGGTGATTTTTGTTAGGGTTAATTTTAAATAATGTTGGCATGTCTTAATTTTTTATATAGCTTTTAAGATAAGATATAGTTTAAGTTAAATTGATTCCTAAAATAAATTAGAATATTATTAACTTTAAATAGTTTAATTATTCTTTATTAATTTCGAATTTCAATAAAAAAAAATCAAAAAAATATTAGGTACATGTTAGTTAATTTGCATAATAGGTTTAATTAGAATTTTCTTATTAATGAAATATTGTCATATCTAGAACTTAGGCACTTAGGTCCATACACATTTCATATTAAAGCAGTACACCTAGATATTTTTAGATTAAGTCAATTTTCATTTAGTAAAACAAAAAGAGGAACAAAAAAATGTTATGCATGCCATGTGAGTTATAGTTTAATTTTTTTTTTTAATAAAAAGGAAAATGCTAAAAGATGATCATTGCACCATTAAGTTACTTTCTTTTCAATAAAAAACATTATGTCATTAAAAAATTAAAAAAAAAAAACTAAAGATCATTTCCTTGGTTAGTTAATAAGTTAATTCATAATTAACCTCATTTCATATCATCATTTAGCATAGGTTGCATATATGTATTAAAAAATGAATCATCATAAAAAAAATCATAAAAGAGCATGCATGTAGACATACCATGTCATTCATCCCATATTACGTAGCATATGCATATTTATGATTATATAAATTAGATTGCATACATATGGTGATAGTTCAAATTATGCCATATAAATCGCATTTCAATATCATTAAAGTAAAATTCATGCATATTAAAGTTAAATTAAGATTGCATATAATTAACATTTTTAAAAGAAAAAGAAAAATGAGGTGTCTTGTCATTTAGAAATCATGTTTAGGGCATGCAATTTTATTAGCATTTTTCATTGAATGTTATTTTATTGATTGTGCACTCGCATGACCACAATTTGCATGTTAGTAGCTTAAGTTTAAATTAATCAACATTGCCTGCAAAATATTTTTAAAATTAAAATAAAAATGTACCGAAATGGTGTTAGACTAATTTAGCGTAATCATGTCCCGGACTCTTGAATCTGCAGTTTAAAAGTAAAGTATTCTCCCATACTTTACTTGGGTTTCTAACCAAACCTAATTGGTTAGTGGCGGCTCCAAATTGAATATAATTGCATGTTTAAATGAGTTAATTTCTATCAAGTCGCGATTGGTAGGACTTGGGAGAGTCCGTGCCAAGTTTTCGGACTTAGTAATCCATTAGCCTTTTCGAATAATTCACCTTCAAAAAAATTCGGGAAGGTCGCGACAATCAATAAATTATAAAAAGTAAATGGTGATCATTAAAAGTTTTAACTTACTGCAATCGTTCAATTAGTAATATAGGTGGAACTTGGACAAACCTTAAAACCGACCTTAGAACCTATAACAAGGTAGGTTTCAAGTTCTATAGTATATAGAGTGGGTTTTAGGTTTTAAAAAATGAGGAACCTGTTCCAACGGTAGGTTTTAGATTTTGGGTAGAATCTGTACGAAACCTGGAACTGCTCACTCATAGGAGTCATTATTGACCTATTTGAGTCCAATTAGAGGCCAAGTAAAATGTGAGATGTCGATTTAGGGGACTAAGTTAATCTAAAGTCTATTAATGCATTTTCGGTTCCTTTTTTCATCATTATTGAAACTGCTGATCATGCGGTCTTAACTAAGTAAATTCCTAGGCACACTCATCTGAATGACTATGAATTTTTTATATGCACAATGAATCACACAATCTCGCACCATATCTCAATCAGTCGAAGAAATGAAATACGGGAAGATACCAACAAGTGTTTGGTCGAGTGGTAGCAGGCTGGACCCCGGGCGGACTTTACGTCCCAAAGGTAGGGGTTCGAAACTTAGAGAGACCCTTGCTGGGAGGGGAGAAACCTTCGCTGCTGTAATCCCTGAGTCCAAATTAGTCGGGGCTTCGGTTGCGGATACCGGGCGGGTTTACACACAACCCACCTAAAAAAAGAAATACGAAACTTGACAATCGTAGTGTCCCAGTGTCCAACCGCGACTCCCGCAGTGGCTTCCAGCCCAACACCAATGAATCTGGTGTCTTGGCAAGCTCCACCGCAGAACCAACCTAGTTTTGCCGCTGTGCCCAGCAAGTTTCAAGTGATCCTGGCAAATCTCCACTAGAATCTCAAATAATCACTTAGATTTAATATATATCAAGTTTGGCAATAATATCTTGAAATTAAACGTGATTCGAGAAATAACCGAATGCAGTGAATTCATTTCCAAAATGGACTGGTGGTGGGGAGCTTTCGCGGTGACCGGTGCGCAGTGAGACTAAGGAAGCATCGTGTCCAACTGCAAAGAGGGCAGTAGGGCAATGGGACGTGGTGACGTCGATCATCGGAGGTGTGCCTGAGCAGGGACTTCGAGCAGGCGTGATGAGAGCACGTCAAGATGGTACGCACGGTCGAGTGTACGCACGGTCGAGTTTGCTGTGGTTATTGACTGCGTCGATAAACCTGCACAGAAAGAAAAATTTGTTGGGCTTTGCCTGAAATGCTAGAGGGAGTGATGGCTCGCGGTCTCGATGCTTGGCTGGTCTTCACACCAAGACGTCAGGCAGGGTCTAGTAGGAATCACGAGCAAAGAGGCCGAGTGGGGTCCGCAGAAGGGAACTGCAGTGGATTGCCGGTGTCGCTCCTAGAAAGTGACTCTCGTTGATACCGGAGAGAGGTAAACCGCAAGTGTGTATTGTGGGTTGGATCTTTGATGTCCGGATCAGCGTGGCTCTGACGATTGATTGTTGTCTTCTCTCCAAGATTGCCTCACTTTGCCTTTTTCTTTCTCAAAGCCCCATGTTGGTCTCCTGAAGAACTTTTCTTTTCAATCGGTGGTCATAGTCCTTTCTCGTCTTCCCCAAACTTGCACCCACTTGGCTCTCCCTCCGTATTATTTCTTGACTTTTCGCCACTCTCTATTATGAAGCTCTCTATTCTCTTATTCTCTTATTGTCGTGCTCTGCCGCCTCTCAGTTAAGCGTCCCTCAAATGGTGTCAATGCCCCTCATATAACGCTAAGTTTAGGGTTCTTTTAACAATATATTTTCTAACTTTTAAACCTTAAGAGATACACCAAAACTTCAACAACGGGGAACTTTCCTCTTACCTTTTAACAATTTCAATTGTGATAATATCAATTTGCTCAATTATTCTCTAAGATCATGTCGATACTAATATTTTCCACCTTGGCATTTTTAATTTTCCAAAGTAAATTTCAACCATAATGTGTTCATGGGCTTGGCCAAATTTCCTTTTTCTACGGGTTTAGTCCAACTAGCTAAATTAAGCTCAGATCTATTTACTTAAACCTATAATATGCAAACTATATGGGCTTGATTAACTACAAATGCATGGAGTTTAATTAATATATTTGTTTAGGCATCGAGGTCAATGACTAGCTTTTCTATGTAATCAATGACTAAATGGATCGTCAAAATGTGTGTGTCTACAGTTGTTGACACTTGAAATTAGTCGACAGGTCCACTAAGAGCAAAAAACTCATGATAAGGAGTCACTAATTACGATAGTGTCTGTTTCTTGGCGCAAAAGAGCCATTTTAGTGTTTTTCAACATTTTTCAAATTTCATTGCATTTTGTCTAAACATATGAGTCATTTGATCAAATAATCCAAGTATGACTTTTAGTTGACTTTTTGGCCAACCCCTAAAGTCAACCCTTGGTCAACTTTTTTCTTTGAAAAATTAGCAAAATAAAAAAAAATTCATAAATTCTATCCATTTCAAACGTAATTAGGCTATTAAATCGAGAATTTTGCCCTTGATTGGACAATTCCAAAATTTACACATTTCTAGTCTTTTTTAGAATAATTTATTTCTCTGCATTTGATCAAGAGGTTGTAATGCATTGAAATTTCAAGCCAATTTTAAGAATTCCGGCTTGGGATGAGTCAATCAATTTTTGAGCACAAATTTAGGGCCACGGTCGATTCTTCACAAATAGTGCAAATCGGCCCAGTTCAAATCTGATTAAGTTAAATCAAATTAATTTCAATGTCAATTGTGATAGAACTTAGAAACTTGGCAAAATTTAGCCATAATGGAGAATTGGGACCGCTAGATCAGGCTGAGTCAACCCCATTGACCTAACCTAGTTTGGCTCGCTTGGGCTGAAGCCCAATTCAGCTAATTGGGCCGGACCAAGTGTGTTGGCCAAACCTATGTTGCTAATTTGGAAGAATCAAGACAAATGTCCCAGTCAACCCAAGTCAACTCAATTAGACCTAAATTGACCCAACCCATTGGGCCGATCCTCAACCGGATTTCTTCGGCCCACTTAGCCAAGACACTAAGCTCAATTAGCAAAATTAGAGTAAAGTTTAACAATTAGAGTTTCTTGGTTTGAGTAGTGGTCATTGGAGCCAAAGGACTTAGACAAGTAGCGGCTCCAAGCAGGCTTCTAAGATCGTGAAGGAGGCAAGAATGAACTAAATTGCAAAACTTTGATGGGTGACATTCTGAGATAGTGTCCATTTATATGCCAAAAGAAAAAATTGTGAAGCTTGATATGACACAAGCCAAATCGGACAATGCTTTTTCTAGGAATATTGGCGCTGTCGTTGGGAGGTTGATCGTGAACATTGGGATGGACGGCTGCTGGAATTACCTCGATCGGACTCACGGAAGATTGCCTGAAGGAAATTCCTGAAAAACGGCCAATCCGCAACGGGATTCGTTGCCGAAGTTGCTGGAAACGTATTCTCTCAATGTGGCCAGTCAAAAAAATGCTGAAGGTTGGTTGCGGTGAATATTCCGGAGGGAATCCAGAGAAGATAAACTTTACAGTTGTCCTTCTACGATCATGGCGGCCATGGACTTTAGTGCTAGGATCACAAGAATATTGAGGGCACCCTTTTTTTTTCTTCGAAAACATAACATACATCCTATGCTTAGTGTTGAAGTTACACTAGAAAGCATTTCGGAATAATGAGTCACCTTGAATACGTAATAGTTGGTGGAGTCTTCCTTTAGGAAGAAAGTGGACGTTTCCTTTAAGAAGAGAGAGAATCATCGGACCTCCTCCTTTTTAATTACAATTTTCTGCAAATATGGATGTCCACCATTGGCCAAATACGTGGGTTACCTTTCGCTTTGCCTATTCAACCCCACGTCTGCCAACTACGCCCATTGCTTTGCCACCCTTCTTTCATTTTATTTAATGTTCAACGAGTGCTCTCCATCGTAGACTTCACTAGCTCTCTAATTCAATTCCAGATCGTTATCTTAATCACTTTCCTTTACGAGATGATCTTAAAATAAAAATATCACAAGTATCACAACTTTTGTCAAAAAGCTCAATTGAGCGCAATAAATTTATTTTCGACCACATAAATCTTATAAATTTCAAAAAATATTCGCTTGGGTGCCATAACTTTCAATCTATCACTTAAGTGCAATTTTTTTTTTTTTTAAATGATCATCCAAGTATTAGAAATCCGATGTGACATAACACTTATAGTGAATGTTTTAAAAGGTTATAACACTAACGTAATTAGAAAAAAGTCATGACCTTACAGTGAATACTATACATAAGTTAACACTTAATTAATCGGAAAAAAAAAAAGTTACACAACTCAAGCGAGCACCGTACATAAGTTATGACACTTATAATTCCTTATCCTTAATTAGTGTGCAAATATGATGCAATGACGATGATGATTGTGGGATCAACTTTGTCTCTTGCTCTCTTTTCTGTTTGGTAGACCTCTTTACTGATACATGAACAACTAAATGGGTTTGGGGTCGATCCCTAATTTGATATACAATGAACAACTAAATGGGTATATAAAAATTTAGGCGCTGACAGAAGTATGATCATGGAGCCGAAAATCAAGGACATTGCAGTTTTAATTTCAAGTTTGAATATTAACTGCTTAGAAGCGGTAATATTGGGTAAAAATCTATACAAGCCATGTTGAACCATTGTAAAAGCCCCCGACAATCTTGAAGGCAACCATGTTCTTTTGAATTTATCAATTTCCAGTAATTGCATTCGTCCAATTCGTAGATTTAGTTAGTGCAGATCCGTTTCCGGATTCCTGTCCGAATTGCCACTGAATACTATTCTAATAAGAACTGGAAATTTACCTTTGATGAAAAATATTTAGTCGATTGACCAATTCGCAGCGAAACAATAGGACCACCATTATTCGGGACTTTAGGACCATCACATGGAAAAAGGTTAGTCAGACTTTAGCATCCACTACCACGGAAAAGAACGTTTGGGATTTAGGACCCTCACATGGGTTATTCAGACTTTAGCACCCACTACCACGTAAAGGAATGTATGGGACTTCAGGACACTCCTGCTCAACTTAACAGCCACACTCTTCTTCGCTTGCTGTTCCATCCGTGATTCTATAAAAAGGTATGATTTCGCTTCCCACCTGCAACATCACAACATTCGACTTCTCTCCTCCTAGAATCACTGATATCCTATTGCAAAATTATCCTCCGTGTCTGAACGCCCACAACCACTGCAGAAGCAGCGTGAAGAAATCCACTCCTTCTCCGCCGGCGGCTCCGCAGCTTGTGCTTCTCCCTATTCTACTACTCCTATTGGGATGGGTTCATTGTTGGAGACCGCTCGATCCTGGGCTCAATCCTGGGCTCAATCCTGGTCTTCGCAAATAATAAGAGCACTTGACGGTAAGGGATTATGATTTCAAGATAACGATTGCACATGAGGAAATTCCTATCTTTCTGATAATAAACTGAATTCACATTGTCTGCCGATTCCAAGAATTTGCTATGGATTTGCTTGACTCAATAAGCTCTAACTATAGACCAGTTTTTCATGGACACCTTTCTGCCATGATGGTTTTCATAGAATAAGTTTGAAGGTGGAACACTCAAATTCAGTAAACTCGACTCTAGTTGAGAAAAGAATAATATACATAGGCTTTTTCTTTTATTTTTCTTTTCTTTAAAGAAATGATTACCATACTTGACTTTATATAGGCTTGTACATGACTAGTAATCTTAAATAACTCATAAATATATCTATCATTCCAAGATAATACATTTCATAAATTTACAAAACATTGAACTAGACATAGAAACATGAATCTAAACATACACGAACATTCTAGATGCATGTAGGGCATTAAAATATATATATATATATATATATATATATATATATATATATATATATATATATATATGGGTGCACGTTGGACATTCACGAATTTAGTTTAATTACTAACATATTTCACATGAAGTAGGTGTTAACTAGACATTGCACACCACTTGCACGAGATGAGATTCTAGTTACTGCTGCCGTACTATGAAATCAGGGTTATATCTACATTATCTTCATGTTAATGAATGTGTTGCACCATTAGAATATGTCTAATGCGTTTAATTACAATTGAGAGGAGACTATAAGTGATATATGATATTTGTTTGGTGGACACCATCATGAAACTTCACAGGTAGACGGGATCTAAGAGCAGGATTATTGACAAATCTTTTACTTGCGATTTGAAACAGCGCTCTCGCCACCTAGGTGTATAATCCATAATAATTCAGATAGACCCATGGCTGTGATCTTCGTCCAATGTCTTAATCTTGAACGGCTTAGCAAAGTCAGCGCGGAGCTGGGGAGAATAATCCCAGTGGGAGAGTCTATGAAAGTGTACGGTAGCAAACGCACCGTCGATAAACTGAAGCGCGAACTCGATCGAGACCACTGGCAGCTATTGTTCCTTTTTCGTGCAGGGAAGGTAGGAGAAAATGTCCAAGCATTTGAGACACGTGTCCGCGATGAGGAATATCTCGAGGGGTTGGACGTATACGAGGCAAATCGTATTCTTTATACTCAACTGGCGCCTAACGTGCACCTTAACTGTAATGAAGCAGGGGAGGTCGTCATAACAGAGGCCGGTCATGCTGATCAGGTAGTTACTTTAAAAGTCTGGAAGGCTTCTTTACTGTTGTCTTTGCTGCTTTTCTTCGCTCTTTCGGCGTACTTCCCAGTCGATTCATCGGTCAAAAGAATAGACATGGAGATTATCGCAAACTTAGGCAGAGCTTCTTCGCGGTATGCAAATGCATGTTTAATAGATCATTATGTTAAATTGATAATATAGTGACTTTCAGGATCCGTTTGTTTTACAAATTTTTTTTCCTAAAATTGGTAACATGCAACGCTTGAAATTATCAATTAGCGAAAATATTATTATCATAGAGAACAATTTATATCTAAATAATTTCGCAGACGATAGAAACACTTTTCATTTATTGATTTTTAGCAATTATTTTTAGGAAAGCATTTTTTAAATCATTTGTTTATCACACCTTAAAAATACATTTAAACCACGGGAAAAGTACCAAAAAAGATGTTGTATTTGTGTCAATTCAATTATAAACATTTTAATTGTGCAAATTAAGTCTTAAACTTTTTAAAAAATTTCCAAGGTTGTTCATCTAGTCAATTTTGATAAAAAAAAAATCATTGGCATGGATGTCAATTATCTGGTGTGATATGATCGGTGCTGAATTTGACAATTTTTTTTAAATTTTTTTAGTTTTTCTAAATTTTTTTTATTACATTTTTCTTCTCTTTTCTTTTCTTTTCCCAAATATGGGTCGGCTTTGCCTCTTGCTGGCCACGGGCAAGAATCTTCGTGCCCTCGCCAACCACAAGCAAGGACATCAAGCCCTTGCGTAGATTTAAGATAGGGCGATGACGCCTTCACCTGGTCTAGGCAAGGGCCATAATGCCCTGGTTGGCCACATGCGAGGATCACAAGCCCCTCACCTACGGTTAGCGAGGGTGTCACAGATCTAGGCTAGGGCCTGACGCCCTCACTTGTAGCTGGTGAGGGTTTGAAGGCCTTCACTTATGGTCAGTGAGGGTCGCAATGCCCTTGCTTGTTATTGGCCATCTCGCCGGCCTAGAGTTTTTGGGAAAAAAATAAAATAAAAATTCATAAAGATATTAAAATTTGTTTGCATTAGTGTCAGCCGTATCATATAAAATGGCTAGCATCATTGTTAGCAATTTCAAGTCAAAATTTGTCAGATTAACTATATTGGTAAATCATCAAAAGGTTTATAATCCATTAGTAGAATTGAAAGATTTATACTAAATTGACACAAATGCAATTGACTTTTGGGGTACTTTTCTCTTTAAATCTTAAAATTTGTCTGATCCTTAGCTACATTATTTACTTCTTCCCGATTATGGTTTTGAGGTCCTACATCTAGGTTTTTAAAAATAATTTTGATTTAGCTTTTAATAGAATATGTTTTAGGTAATTTCTGATAAAAGCTCTTCATTTCTAAGGACGAAGATATATAACCATTCGGTGCATCTTTATTCTGTAACAAGAAAAAGGTTCCTGTGTTTCGGTTGTTAGGTCTCTTCATGATAGCTAACGGCTTTTGAGATTTCTAGGCATTGCTGGCCTTCCCCATAAACTGTAACAAGACATTGATTTCTTCGATTACAATGAATAAGCTGAATGACTTCTGGATTTTGCAATTGATATGCTTACCAGTTTTATCATTACTCCAGTATATTATATTGTATAGTCCTTCTCGAAATGACACGTGCTTATTTTGTTGCTCTATATACACTGTTCATTTTATGCTTGAGTATTAATTTTTCTTCATTATCAGCCGCAGGTTAACTGCAGCGTGCCTAGCCAGAAGGTAGGGACATAGAGGCTGCAGCCCTGCAGCAGGTAGTTACTTTAAAAAAATATCTAGAAAGCTTATTTTTTATTTATTTATTTATTTATGGTCTTTGCTGCTTTTGGTTATTCTTTTCACATACTTCCAAGTCAACTCATCGGTCAAAAGAATGGACATGGTGGTTATAGCAAGCTCCCCTAGGTTGAGCTTCCTCGTGGTATGCAAATGCATATTTAATTGATCATTATGTTAAATGGATAATATACATAATTCAAATGAGCATTCTTAAACCTCAAAATCTATATGATCCTTCACTATAGTATGAACCTCTATGCAGTATCAATTTTAAGGTCCCACATCTAGGTATCTACAAATAATTTTGAGATAGCTATTAATAGAATATATTTTAGGTAGTATCTGATGAAGAGCTCTTCATTTATAAGGAAGAAGATATGTGTCCCCTTGGTGCATCTTTGTTTCTGTAATAAGAAAATGGGCACTTTTTTTTTTCTTCCAATTATTTGGTTTCTACACTATAGCTAATGGCTTTTGAGATTTCTAGGCATTGCTGGCCTTCCCCATGAACTGTAAAAAGACGTTAATTTCTTTGATTACGATTATAAGTTGAATGACCTCCGGATTTTGCAATTGATATACTTACCAGTTCATTACTACTTCACTATATTATACAGTATAATCCTAGTCGAAATGGCAAATGTTTCTTTTGTTGCTCTATGAGCATTGGTTGGACAGTTTACTGCGTTGCTAATGCATTAAATGTTTCAATTACAGCCGGAAGAACGCATCAATGTTCCGGTCGGCCCGGACAATGTTTAAGGAAGGTCATCTGGGAATCTGGTCTTTGCAAATTTCCTACATTTTTAGCTTAGACTTCAGTTGCTTAAGCCATGTATTTCAATTTTCAATAAGTTTGTTTAAGGGATGATGGAACTTCGCATGGTATCTTTCGTTTTATATAACTTTCTATGCATTCTTAAGCCGTGTATTTGAATTTTCAATGGAGAATGATTCGTTTTTAAGGGATTTCACAGGGCGAAGCAAATAAATGACGAAGGACAACCATTTTAAAGACAAATCCCTAATGCCACGATCTACCAAAAAGAAAAGGCAAAAGAGGATTCAAAACCATATTCCACAACTTCCAAATGGACCAATATAAAAAATAATGTGCGAAAGTCAGGCTTGTCTCGTGACGTTATAAATAACGGTAGCCGACTCAGCGAAGTTATGAGTGCTGACGTTGGGAGCAAAGAAGTTTCCCTCTTTTGCTTACTTCTCCAAAATTTTGACTCTCTTAATTACATTTGACCCTATCTATCCCAAAACGACATCCCCATTTTCCTTCTGGGTGCTCGAGATTTCAAATATGTATGTCAAACCATCCTCATCCAAATTTGGGATCAGGATCGGTCCTGGATTAACTTGTCGGGTTAACCTTGGAGTGGGACAGCATCAACAAATCTGGTCCGATTTCTAATTCTAAATTTTTTAATACTTTGTTCAAATTTTTTATTAATTTTTTTTTTCTCATCTCTTCTTCTTTCTCCAACCATCGGTGTCGCTCCTAGCAAGGTCCAGCCGTGCTGCAATTGCCTGCAGCGTCTCAGCCAACTGCCTCGACGAGTTTCTTTTTTTGCAGGTTTCCGCCGCCAGCCCAGCACCGCCGCAATTGCCAGCTCCTCCACCGCAGTTACTGTGAGCTTTGTTGCCTGCACCGCAGCCTACTCTTCATCGATTCTAGGGGCACTCTGATGGACACCCGGAGTGTCCCAGTGTCCAACCGCCACTCTCGTAGTGCCTTCCAGCCCAACACCAGCGAATCTGGTGTCTTGCCAAGCTCCACCACAGGACCAACCTAGTTTTGCCGCTGTGCCCAGCAAGTTTCAAGTGATCCCGGCGACTCTCCACTAGAATCTCATATAATTACCTAGATTTAATATATCTCAAGTTAGGCAATAATATCTTGAAACTAAACATGGTTCGAGAAATTACCGAATCTAGTGAATTCATTTCCAAAATGGACTGGTAGTGGGAAGCATTGAGTTCAGAATGCGTATGATTGTTGCATGAACCATAATATGATTTGTTGCAAAACAAAGAAATCCTTAAAAGCAGTGAGGTAATTTCAAAAATCTTGATTTTACTAACTTGATAAATTTTAGGACTTGATTGCACTTTTTAAAAATTTTAGTATTCAATTGCACTTTCATGATAAGTTTAGAACATATAGTACATTTATCCCTTGTTTTTGCCATGCTTTCAACTTTTCCCAAATAGATAAAAGTATGGTTAGAGAAGGCTTACGTAAAACGCCGGCCCATTTTGGTCAAACTTAAATTTTTCACCAATAATTGATTCAAAGATAGCTTCGCTGAGCGCT
This sequence comes from Eucalyptus leucophloia subsp. euroa, assembly GCA_017140325.1. NCBI lineage: Eukaryota > Viridiplantae > Streptophyta > Magnoliopsida > Myrtales > Myrtaceae > Eucalyptus > Eucalyptus leucophloia. The sequence continues at coordinate 16,934,740 of CM029472.1, read as the reverse complement.
TGCACGATATTGTTTATTTTGATCATGGTCCACTCAGCTCTAATGGCTTTAATAAGCATCTTGCTGCTAATTTAAGGTTATACGGGACTAGTCTATCCGTTTAGCAGCCCGCACCCGTACAATATGGAGTCAAAGACATATTCGAAATCCAAAGGGTAAAAAACATGTCAATGTTCTCAAAAGAAGTGGATACATTTTTGTGCATTGAGTTTTTACACATGTCCATCAATCAATTGCCTTCATGCAACAAGTTTTAGCATTACACATTTTGTTGTGGAGCAAAATCAATGTGATGATATACATGATAGACTATATTTTCCTCCAACTGTACTTCTCTTTGGTGGGTTTTGACTAGGGATGTCAAAATGGATCTTAGATCTTAAAGCCATATATGACCTATTGAAATTATAAATGAGTCACATATGGTCACTTACTTTTTGAAAAGACTAGTCAAATGGGTTTAAAAATTTAAAGCCTAAAATAAATGGGTCTTAAATGGGTTGAACTTAGAACTCATTTCCATCCCAAGCCTTACAATCTCTCTCTTCCCTTTTTAACTTTATAAAAATATTTGTATAAAAATAAAACTATAATTATTTTTTATATTTCATTTTTCTTTTCTTTCTTTCTTTTTATTTTTTCTTCCCTTTCTTCTTCCACCTTTCTTGCTAGTGGCCGTCACTACGACAGTCGGCAACCGGCTAGGCAAGGCTCGAGTCTCGTCGATCTAACAAGGTACAAGCCTCACCAATGTTTGACAAGACTCAAGCCTCACCAATCTAGCAAGACTTGAGCTCGATGGCATTAGGTGGGCTCGAGCCTCATCAATTTGGTGAGCCTTGAGCTCATCGACATCGAGCGAGCCTAGTGAGCTCACGGCTAGCCTATGGCCGGTCATCGGCCGTCGATGTGGTCGACAGTCGGCCAAAGAAGAAGAAAAAAAAAAGAGAGAAAAAAAAAAGAGAAGTAGAAAAAAAATTAAAAATTATATTATAAAAAATAAAAATAAAAATTAAAAATTCGATTTTTTTTAAAAGAAAAATATCATAAAAAATAAAATTTTTTAGATTTAGTCATATAGGTAGAGTATGTGTTAAAAATTTTGCATTACGATAAATGTGTCATAAATGGATTAAATAGGTTGATTTGAGTCGGACCATTTATAACTCGACTCAAGCCCAACCCGACCCACCAGTTTGACAGATCTAATTATGAGTTGTGGACATCACTCTTATGCAAAATTCACTAAATATAAATTTTGGTGATATCTCTATGATTATAACCTACCAATCAAAAGAGTGGATGGATGATGTTTGCCACAACTGGGTTAGAAGAAAACATGACCAATACCAATAGACAATTTCTCACTCCATTGCAATTTATGCATTTACGTATGTGTGTGTATTTTTCCTATCCTATAGTTTAAATTTCTGGATTGGACTAATTTCCTCAAACTAACTCATTTCTCAATCTAAGCGTGATTTCTTCAAAATCATGAAGACAAATATAACCTCTATCAAATAGAGTAAGAAATGTGAACATACTTTCTGCTTTTTTTCCGTGGCATAAGAGCTACTAGCGCTACCTTCATTTTCCCGTACAGTCAAAAGGTTGTTTTTTTGAGAGTATATATTATTTAATTAAGTGAATAGACTGCACCGGGTAAAGAAATTCACTTAGATTTAAGAACCAGTAAAATTAAATAAAAAAGTCTATAATCATTCATCTTATTTCATAAAAGATCAACTTTTATTGTGTTTTGATCAAGTTATTTTTTTAAAAAAAAATTAAATGCTATTGAAAGCCGGTTCAAAAAATGCTAATGAAAAAAATTGTTTTTTTCGTTGAATTTGATTTTTTTTTTTTTATATTTCATGTAGTTTTATTATTTTCTTTTGAAATTCATTATCTTATTAAAAGAAGTTGGGGTGATGTTATTTTCCACTATATTTGATTGGATACACCCCTTTTTATTGTTAACCGATGAAAATAACTTTCTATAATTTTTTTTGTTTTGCTAAAAAAATAACTTTCTATATTTGCCAACAAGTAGAAACTCCGGTCGGCCACCTCCTCCCTATTCCTAGGGAGAAGCACCATATTTGCACGAGGATCGTGTGGCCCCTACCCCCTTTCTGGGGACAAGTGGATTTTATCCCATAAAACTAATTTATCCTAAGGACACGTTTGGGCTCTCATTTCTTAACCTTCTTCTTTTTGGCAAGTGTTGGTTCAGTTAGGTGAGGTCCAAGATCCCAAGATAGATAAACCCGTCAAGACACAATAACATAGTATAAAGCACTTTAGATCCATTGCTTCATGAAATATGTTGAGATTAGATATTTCCACATTTGACCTCAGAAGACGACTTATGCTAGCGAGGTTTTTTCGATCTCCCTAAATCATGATTTGGCTTTGTATTACTCATCTCAAACCATCTAGTTGTTATTGTGGCTTTTTCTTCCGTTCAATACATTATGATTGAAGCTAACTTTGATTGGTAATTCGATTAAATCATCGATAGGTTGTACAAGTACAAGCAACTTCAATACAAGCATTCGTGATACCTCAATTTTGAATGTCCATTTGATGATAAATTGCATAGAAAATTAGAGGTTAAACTTTGGCCCTAAAATAAAAATAAGTTCCATTAAATTACATAGGATATAGGTATTATGAGCATTTGAATTAATACTTATTAGATTTCATTAAAAATATTATTAATTATTATTTTTGAAAATTATAATAATGTGAGAGAGAGAGAGAGAGAGAGAGAGAGAGAGAATTTTTTCTTTTCCTTAGCAACCGGACTCACATACAAGAGAGGCGTCAAAGGGAAAAAAAGAGAGAAATCGGCGGTTGTGGAGCTACACTGAGGGGTAAATGCAAAGGTTTTCCCCTCTGATAAGGAGGTTCAGACGAAAAGGGTGGACGATTTTCTGAGAGTGAGTTTGGATCTTTGTCGAAGAGGATGCATAAAAGAGAAAGGAGGACGCAGCGACGCGGCTCCTATTCGAGGTTCCGTTGCAGGCGCTAATCTTCATTGCTGGTGCATGGAGGTCAAAAGCTGTAGAGCTATCACTGTGCTTCCATCGATGTAGATTTTAACCACGGACGGATAGCGAAGCTTCCTTCGTCAATTCAACCAGTATTCACGGCTTAGATTCGCTTCGCGGACGCGGTAATATTTCTTCCTTGGTTTTGCTCCGTTTCGAGTGAAAGTTAATGATAACTTGTGCCAGCACTACTTGTGTGTGAATAGCTAAGAATCAAAGCCTTTCAGGATGATTTTGTAATCGTGGTGTTGTTCGGAGCCGATTTTGGACGGAAAAATTTCCTATTCCCTATTTGAGTTCAGAATTGGCAGTACCCACAACCTGCTTGAGAAAATGCTTTTGAAAATCGCGATACAAGTTTGTTTTCCTCTCGGTTTGGTAGCAGTTTGAGAACAGAGTATCGAGACTCAGCTCTGGTATGAACGAGAATAAGAACAAACCTAGTGTTAGACTAACGTTTTAACGCTTGCACGTTGTTTTTAATCTGGATGCTGATTTTTTGGCTGTTTTCAATATGCCAACACTCATGCAAAAGTGCTCATTACGCGTTCGATAAAATGCCCACGTCAGCCCGCGCACACACAATGTTGATTTCTGGTATTGCTCGTGATGCTTGCTATAGATGAAATGGATGGTGTTTATGGCCAAAATGTGTGTGGTGAATCGACACGGTGGTCTATGATGGCCCGGCAGTTGTGGACCAACATAGTTCACATCGATGGTTTTGGGTGTGCTCCGTTCGAAAGTCGAATGTTTTGCGCATTGACTAAGCCTTGAAGTATTCTGGAACTACCTTCAAGGTCTTCCTTCATCTGCAGCAGGCGGGAGGATATAGAAAAGGGCTTGGTGCAGCCGTAACACTAACATACGTTTGACTTAGGCTTTAATGATTTCGGGCTTGATTCGATCCTAAGGAATTTGAGCTTATTTTATCGCTTGGGCGAAATTTGTTCTTTAGTGGGTTGGCCTTTTTAAAAGATGCAGCCTAATAGAATGGCCTAAGTAGTGACTCAAGCCCACAAGCCCATTCATGCTCAAGATTTCCATGTCAGCCCACCGACTCCATATTTCCAGAATATTATAATAATATTTTTTATTGATAAAAAACTTTCAAAAATTCCGAAATTTGTAAATTTTTGCTAAAAATTAGGAAAAAAGCTTAAAAATTAGTTTTGAGTGGTTTTCTCTTAAAATATGTTAAAATCCTTGATAAAAAAATTGCGCTCAAAATTAAACAAGCTTATAAAATAGGGTTCTTACATACAAATGCTAGGTCGTTATTTACGCATTTTTATTTCAATTATGATGTGATTGCACACTTTTGATATGCTAATTATCATTTCCCTTTAGCCTAGTTTATATTGGCATTTTTCTTATAGACTCTTGCTTTATCTTATGATTTATTTAATATTTTTTTAGCTGTTAATTGTTATTTTAATGATTGTGCACTCGCATAATCAACTTACAAGTTAATTGATAGGTTTAAAATCAATCTAGATTGCTTATGAATAAGTTTCGGTATCGAAAAGAAATTAGTTAATTAATTAGTGTAATTAAGTCTCCCGCCTAAAAGTATTTGATTGTGTAGAAAGTGATGTATACTTTTATATCTCGCTTGGTCTCTAATTGACCTCAATTGGCTAGTAGCACTCATTAAAAAAGAAATCTTTATAGCATTGTCATGACTTGCTTTTTTCGTCCATAGAGAGAAAATAAATATATAGGTTTTAAGGTATTGTCTAATTTGGGTCCATGACCGTGATTAGATATGGATTCTCCCAAATCCATACATTTCGTGATGTTGGATTTCATTTTTGAAATTCTTAACAATCTAAATATTTCTAAGAATCACCACTAGCCTGCTGGGTCACCTAAAGCCAATTGAGAGTGGGAGTGTCATCACAATTCTTACACAACCAGAGATTCTAAAGTTGGGACTCCATTATGCTAATTTCTAATAGTGCTCTTTTGATATCTCTAACTTGAAAGGTTGTTACTTAAGTGGTCACATGGTCTTGATTGCCCATTATAGTCCTAATGGCATCAAGGTTGCTAAATTATCATGCAAATGTTTTTGTTGGGTTTGTTTTCATCAAAGCCTAAGCTAATCCTAACCTATTCTAAAAAAACAATAAATAACCAATTTATTGAACAACAATGTGGTAAGCAAACACCAAAGTATCAAATTGACTTTAAAGTAAACGTGGAAAAGAAAACCCGATACAAGTTGGGCAAAGAATATATATGGCCATGTTATGAGCCTCAAGACATGATTCCCATGAGCTAAAACCAAGTCATATTTAATTTCTTTTAAAAGGATACTCCACTAAAACTAAGCTACATGAATACTAATAAAGTGAAACCTGGCCACATCTAATGCTAAAACTTGAAAATTTAATGAAGACCTATTTCCAAGAGTTTTCTTTTTTATTTTAAATTTTAATTTTTTTAGAATTTTTAATTTTTTAAAACTATTTTAAAAAATGTTTTAGTTTCGGAATTAGGGACTCGGGCTGTGACTGGTCTTACGAAGCTGGCCCCGAGGCGGCGAGGACTCAATTAGGGCCTCCTGCATCAAGCCCTCTCAAACTCTCTAGCCCATACTAAAACCTCCTTTCTTTCAAAAATATTCCTGGCCCAACTCGGAAATACCAAAATTAAATCAAACCCAGCTCAACTTCAACACTCAAGCCCAATCTCATTAAACCAACGGTTTATTAAGCCCATCTTCTTATCGCATTCTCTCTCGCCGCCTTCGAGGATTGTCCAGACACATTCAACCTACCCATCGCCGAGCCACCATCAACCAAAAACGACGGCCCCACGTCGTCGCTAGCCACCACCATCACGATCACCTCGCGACACCATCCCCGACCATCGGAAGCCATTCGTTATTTACAGCCACAATATGCAGGAGGCCAACGGGAAATGAATATAACGCAGCAAATCTCAAGGAAAACTCATTGCAGATCACATATTTCTGAAGGAGTGCAAACCGACCATCTCAACCACCGTTGGCAGCCGACGCCTCACACTTATGACTTATGACCACAAAACAGCGAATATAGAGAGTGTACGGACAGGAAAGACAACCCAACAGAATATCTTAGACTCTGAACGCTTCCTCGTCGGCGAGGACCACCAAGACACGTTGGAAAATTTGCAAAACGGATAGTGGGAACACCAAAAAAAGTGAAGGTCCAGATATGGTCCGATGATGCAAATGACGCCCGACAAAGAACAAGAGGTTTGTAACATGCAAAATCTGCCTATACGTGTTCAAAAACAACTGGGAATCGGTAGCGCAAGCGCCTAGGCTGGCTTGGACATATTGTCAAACCTGTGGTGAGCGGGGGAAATGATATTAACCACTTTTTAGGACTCCACCTCAGCGCCAGACTTAAAGATACCGTCAAAAAGCATCCGAAATCAACAACATATTAGCTCACTCAAACCTGGCATGCGTGTGAAAAAAAAAAAAAAATAAATAAAACCTGGCATGCGTGTGGACTAATAAAAAGAACAAGTCTCGGCTTCCGATTGGACCAAAACATGGCGGAGCCGCAAGGTTTCACAGGGATAAGCATTTCAAACGAGGAGGTCCTTACTCAGCTTTGAAGACGGCGACGGGAGGGTGAGCTCGAGATGAATCGAGCAATGGCCGACTGCCCCCTCAATGTTTCCGAGGTGGGGGGTAGCAAGGTCGGGACGACGAGGATAACCGCCATGGTGGGCGAACGAGACTCAGGCATGACCAAGCGACCGGAGAACTCCTCACTCTCAGCCGCTCTCTCTTACGATTTCTCTCTGCCGATTTTTTTCTTCAAGTGAGCGAGCCCCCCTCTCTTTTAAGTGCAACCTGCAAGCGCTCATGGCTTCTGCCATTTCCAGCTTACCGGCCGGCCTGACCCCGACCCACGGATCACGCCACAACCTCAGCTCCCTGGCGATCCTCTGTTCTCTGGCTTGTACCCTCCTTTTTGCAGAAGCGGGAACAGCATGAAGGGGAAGAAGACCAGTATGCGGGCCGGGCTTGGGAAAAAGGAATGATGGGCCGGCCCCGCCGGAGGGGCCGGCGGCGACGCTACCGCCGGAGGGACGGCGATGGTGGCCGGTCCTCACCCAGGGGAGGTCTCGTCAGCCCCAGGTGAGGGACGACCACCCCCACCAGGTTGGACGAGGACTCCCGGATGCTGGGCACGCCGCCCCTCGCGAGGGCCGGCGAGGCCTCGCGGGGGCCGGCGACCATCGGCACAGGGTTGGCGATGCTCGCCCGGTTGGCGAGCGGGCGTCGTTCGACGAGGCGGCGGCGGGACGGGTCTAAGGGGAGGAGCGGCCCGCGGCTCGACTAGCCAGCCAACAAGGAGGACGAGGAGGAGCTCGAGGCTATCGCCCGCTCCCCGGCTCCACGGATGAGGACGACGCCGCCCCTACCGCCGACAACGACGAGAATGGAGAGGCCGAGGAGGAGGAGGACCATGAGGTTCGGTTGCTCGGCACCCGGATGCGGGTGAGCATTGCCGACCCCAAGCGAGGGCGGTGAGGCCTCGATGGTCGCCGGCCCCGTGAGGGCGGCGAGACCTCGCCCGCCCGGACGAAGACCCGGCCACCCGCCCAGGGCCGGCGACCGTCACCGGCTCGTCCAGCGGTCGTCGCCGGCCCCTCCGGCAATGGGCGACGGCAGAAGCTCCACCAGCAGCCATTTTTTTAATAGTTTTATTTTTTTTAAATAAATTTAGTTTTTTATTTTTAGTTTTTTATCTTATTTTTAAATATTTTGAATAAAAAATAATTTTAAAAATCCATATATATAATAAAAAATTCATTTAAAATATTATGTCGCGTACATCGTAATTCCGTTAACTTTTTTGGACGGTGTTAACTTTAGGCTCGAATTGAATTAACTTGACAAGTTTTAGGATTTGATTGCACTTTTTGTAAGTTTTAGGACTCAATTGCACTTTCTTGACAAGTTTTAGGACTTCTGCTGAACATATCCCAAAAATAAAAGAGCAAAGAAGAGAGCAGAATCGGGCCGGGGTCGACCCGGACCCCTATTTCTTTTTTGGCTGGGCTTGCCCCAACCCTTTTCTCTTTTTCTTTCCATCCATGCGGGCCGGCCCATCTTTCCTTTTCCCAAGCCCGGCCCGCACCGGTCTTCTTCCCCTTCATGCTGTTCCATCTCCCAAAAGGAGGGTACAAGCCGAGAACGAGGATCGCCGAGGAGCCGAGGTTGTGGCGTGATCCGTGGGCAGGCTCGACCCATTCTCTTCAATGGCGTCCGGAGGGCCTCCTCTTTTGAAATCAAGCAAAGGATATGGAGCTTGTTACCAGCTTTCTCTATTGCTAGAAAAGTGTCTCTCGAATTACTTTTAGGAAAAAGACCATAAAAAACCCTAAATTTTGCAAAAAGTGATAGATTTACCCCAAATTTTTTTTTGTGAAGTGAAAAACCCCAAAAATTTTGAAACCGTGACACATTTACCCCATCAATGACATTTTTCTCTTATTTTTTTTTATGTTTTCCCTTTTTCTTTTTTTTTTTCTTCTTCTTCCCTCCGCCGGCCATGGCGGAGCTCGCGAGGAAGCCGATGTACGCGAGGGTTGCCCGGCCGGCGTTGGCGAGGACGGCCCTCGCCGACGTAGGCGAGGGCACCCCTCGTCAGTGAAGGGTGCCCTTCGGGCTCTCGCCAGATCTAGATAGGGCACCCCTCGCCTGATGTAGACAAGGGCAGCCCTCGCCAGCGACGAGCGAGGGCCTGGTGAGGGGTGCCCTCGTTAGACTCAAGTGAGGGGTGCCATCTTCCTCCGACGCCGACGAGGGCTACCCTTGCTTGACGCCGACGAGGGCCGCCCTCGCCCGCGTTAGGCAAGGGGTGCTGCGTCGGGCAAGGGGTGCCCTCGTCGGCATCGGGGGAGGGCCTCCCTCGCCGAATCTGGGTGAGGGCATGAGGGAGGCCTCGCGCCCGGCCCGGCCCTAGCCAGCCTAAGCAAGGTGACCCTCGTCCAACGCCGATGAGGGCAGCCCTTGCCAAACGTCGGCTTCCCTCCATCAGTGAGGGAGGGTCGGCGAAGGGAAGAGAGAAAGAAAAAAAAATTTAAAAAGTAAAAAGACCAAAATGCCTTATATTTTGGGATAAATGTGTCACATAATAGAAGTTTGGGGTTTTTTGTGTTACAAATTATTTTTGGATAAATGTGTCGCGGTTGGCAAAGTTCGGGGTTTTTTATGTCACAAAAAAAAAAGTTTAGGGTAAATTTGTCATTTTGGACAAAGTTTGGGGTTTTTCGTGGTTTTTTTTTTTTTATGTATTTTTATATTCACCGTCATTAGAAAAAATTTGCCACGGACGAAGTTAATATATGTTCACAAGTTATGCTTTTCCTAAATTAATAATCGTGGAATAGAAGTCATGAAAACATCTACTACGGCAACCTTTCTAGACTCCTAGTAAAAGTAGTTTGAATTATTCGTATTTAGACAGATTATTTGACTCACTACATATTGTCCTATTGAAACAGATTATTAAGTAGTATTTAGGAAGTGCAGTCTTTTGAGCTCTTGTTAATTAAATTTTAGGTGAAATGCACTGAAAAAGCGGCTTGTTCCGGGAACCCGGTGATGGTCGTTATAACTGAGAAATGCCCTGGTGGCCCTTGTGTCGCTGAATCTGCTCACTTCGATTTGAGTGGCACAGCTTTTGGAGCCATGGCGAGCCCCGGCAAGGCCGATGAACTTCGCAATGCGGGTTGCTGCAGATTCAATTCCAAAGGTCCGTACAGTTGATCCTTTCTCTATGGATCCTTTCGAGTGAATTCCAATTTTAACAGACGCGCAGAGGGAAAAAAGGAAGATAAAACGCATTGAAAAGTGCTTTAAATTAACGAGAAACTTTGCTTTCACCAGACTTATACTAATCAGCAAATAGTCTAATTTGCTTATTAAAAGTCTATTTATGTGCACATATTTACAATGCCAAGCAGAGTAGAGTGCAATTTCCCCGGCGCGAAGGTGGCATTCCACGTTGACTCCGGCTCGAACCCCAACTATTTCGCTGCGCTAATTGAGTACGAGGATGGGGATGGCGAGCTCGGCGCCGTAAACCTGAAGCAGGCTCTAGACTCTGACTCTTGGCTTCCGATGCAACAGTCGTGGGGCGCGGTTTGGAAGTTGGATGGCGCGGGCCAGCTGCGCGCGCCATTCTCGATCAAGCTCACCTCTCTTGACTCCGGTAAGACCCTGGTTGCCAACAACGTGATCCCCGCTGGGTGGCAGCCTGGACAGACGTACCGGTCCGTCGTCAACTTTGCTGTCTAGGGTTGTGTGTGGTTTGCTTGGAAGACGAATAAAATATTGGATGGTGTGGAAAAAGAAAGTATGTTGCTTTTTTCCACTCTTTGTAGTCTAGTCAGCTATGAGCTACCTCTTGGAAAAGAGAGTAGTAGTGAGAGATGAATGGTATTGTCCTTTGAAAATAAAAAATGATTTAGGTATTTTTGTTCCTTTTTTCGTGCTAATCTATTTTATTTGAAGCTTGAAAGCTTTTTATGTTTCGCATCAATATATGTACCACTCCCAAAGTAAATGGTTATAAATCGTGTCAATTTATATGCAAATGGGTATTTCCTTAACTCTAAAAAGATGAAATTTCTCAATAGTAATTATAATTCCTTAGAAACAATTTTTGATGCATATTCATTAATAAAACTAACGAACCCAACCTTTCAACATGTTCCTATCACTCCCATCTATTACTACCTCAATTCATTAATTAAAAAAATCAACCCGTCGTGCGTCGAGTCCGCACTTAATACTAGCTTCCATATATGTGAACAGAAACACCATCATTGAACTTTCAATTCAATCCCGATCAAACTGCTGACTGATTTAAATTCAATCTTAGTCAAACTATTATTGTATCATGTAGGATAGTCAACGTTCATGTTAGTAATATCCGTTTAAAATTGGCAAGAAGGGCTACATGGACAAGTTGTCAAAAAATTTAAGATTCAATTGACAAAATTTAGAGGTTTTAAATTGATTTAACGCTTGTATAATAGGTTTAAGACTTTTTGGTTATCATTTGAAATGAACATAGTTGACATGGACAAGGAAGAGCTGGGCATTGATGCAAATTAGTTTCCTGCCACCATTAGTAGGGTAAGTAATTTAGGGCGCATTTGGTAATCATACTATTTTGAGGAAATTTTTTTGATGAGAAATGATTTTTTCTGTTTTTGTTCTTGGAAACAATTTATGAGCAAAAAAAAAAACGCATTTAATTCTATTCTTAGGATAGAAATACGTTTGGTAAAATTCTTAGATTTTTTATTTATTTTAAATTTTAAATTCTTTTATTATTTTTAATTCTTTTCCTTTTTTTCTTTTCTCTTTGGCTGGTTCCGGCCACCCTGTGGCTGGTGATTTGGTGGCGATGTTCGATGTGCTTGCTGGAGCCTCGCTAGGCCAAGGCGAGGCTAGGTGAGCTCGCCGGAGGCCAAGCCTCGACCTTGCACCGGCTAGGGAGGCTGAGCCTTGCGCGGTCACAGTGAGGCTTAGGCTAACGAGTCTCATTGTGGCTCGGCGTCTTCAGGGGCCAACGACACTTCGGCAAGGTCGCCAGCCCTCATCTGGCCAGTCGCCAGTGCCGCCCATGGCCAAAGGCTGGCAACTAGCAAAAGGAAGAAGAAGAAGAAGAAAAGAGAAGGAAAAAAAAAAGAAAGAGAAAATTTGATTCTAGAAATTGTTTTCGGGAACAATAAGCTACTTTTATCTATTTCTTGTTTTTGTTCCAAATCTATTCGTAAGAAAAAAAATAAATTTTTACTCCTGGAAATTAAAATTTTATTAAACACGTTTCTATTCTTTTTTCATTTCCTAAAACAAAATAATATAAATTTTTATTCCGAGGAACATAAATTATTTTTAACAAATAGGCCCTAAGTGTCCATCATTAGCGATCTTGTTCTTTGATAGTTGACCTCGATGTGGACCTCGGTGTAGACGCGACGTGCACCATCGAATCCGAAAGACGTTCAAGAATTCCGGGCCAAGGAAGTTATGCCGCATTTGCGGTTCTTTATCCAAAGTCAACGAGAGGCATTTGGTGGCTTTTGCCTTCATGGTCGCGCTGAAATTTCTGATCCATTGAAATCGAGCGACAATCAACATGGCATGTCTGACAATTCTCCGACTCATGCAATTCTAGTACGGATAACACGTCACTATTTTTTTTTTTGGCGAAAACAAGACCATAATATTAATACTTAAAAGTTTTTAAACAAAAGACCTATTGGGGCATCCAAACAAAGCAAATCCCAAAGATGCTGAGATGGTTGGACTACCCAAAAATGGGATAAGGAATTCATTTTACGGGCCTTAGCTGCCCAATTTGCTATTCAATTTGCGGATCAACCACAATGGGCCAAGGAGATATTTTCAAAAGAGCCCAACAGGAATTTAGCTTTGTCCACTATAGGCTTAATTTCCCACCGCATGTGGTCTTCTTTGACCATTGCATCTAGAAGCTCAAAGCAATCACTTTCCAGTTGTAGTTGCAGGTTTTTCTCTTTCTTCATCTGAAGCAGCTTCAAAGCTTTGACCATGGCCAATGCCTCCGTTTGGATCGCCGATGAAGCTGGAACAATTTTAGCAAACCTGTCAAGAAAGGTCCCTGTAGCAGCTTGGATAACCCCCACGATAGCACCTTCTGTAGCTCCCTCAACATAAGCTCCATCAATGTTCATTTTTAAGGTATGCGCCTTTGGTGGTATCCACTTTTTGGTCGATTGAGCTGTTTCTGAGTAAAGTTTCAAGCTTTGATGGTTCCATTTGCTGAAATTTCTGAGTGACGCTTTTGCTGAGCTAATTAGGGCTTTCGGATTTGGAGCAAGCCTCCGAAACACGAAGTCATTCCTCGCTTTCCACATAAACCACAAGAGGGTTGCAATTTCTTCGAAGGTTAGTGATTTCTATTGGTGTTCAATCAGGTCTTGAAGCCAAATTTCTATTCGTGTGATATTGTGACGCAATGCTTGAATGTTAACCCCAGGGTCCGACCAAATTGAACTAGCCCAGCAACAGAGCAAGAGGAGGTGTTCTATAGATTCCACTTCTTGGTTAGAAAAAGGGCATGCTGGCTGAGGTATAATTTTCCTTCGATAAAGATTTTCTATTGTAGGGAGTGCATTTTGACATATGCTCCACATAAAGATCTTAGCTTTAGGGGGTGTCTTCATACTCCAAATATGATTCCATAATTTATGGGGTAGCCGGAAAAAAGATGTTGCTTTCATGATATGTTGTGGCTTGTTTGTTTTTCAGATTATATTATAGGCACTTTTCACTGAGTAGAAACCTGATTTGGAAGCCATCCACATCAATTTATCTTGCATGGCACGAGAACTGAGTGGCATTGCAAGAACTTCATTCACTGTTTGTTCATCGAACATTCCTATGAGCATGTGAACATTCCACTTTCTCTCAGTTTGTATAATCAAATCAACAACTTTAATTGGGTCACTAGAGTTGGCTGGTCCCCCGATAATACCTCGTTTGAGTCACTTGTTTTCTCGAATATTGATATTTTCTCCCGTACCTACTGACTATATGACCGGAATTGAAATAGTATCTCTTCCCATCAACAAACTTTGCCAACCCCAAGAGGGGTGGGATCTCTTCCCAGCATGCCAAAATGCTCTCGTAGGAAAATAAATTCCCTTGAGAATTTTGCACCATAAGGATGATTGATTTTGAGATAGCCTCCATGCTTGTTTCCCAAGCATTGCTCCATTAAAATCCAATAAGTCTCTAAAGCCCATCCCCCCATCATCTTTTCACGTCATAAAATGCACTCTGTAGTTGCCAAGCACTTTTGGTACTTGGGGTCCAAAGGCTTAGGCTATATTCGATTTTTTCTTGGTCCCCTTAGGATGGAGTAATGGGTTTGATATGAGACCATGTATTTGGGCTCATTTGGACCCGAATGGGCCTCGTAGTATTCTTTGCCTAGTTTAATAAACCCGCAGTAGGTCCTTTGAGCAATTGCTTCTGAAGTTGACAAAAAAAAAAAAAAAATCTTTTTTAGGTCAATAATTTGTAATCGATCTCTCCTACTTAAATCACTCGTGGACATACTTCCAAAGGTGACCTTTCTAGGCGCCTTTTAAAAATTTCTTTTACGCATTTGGAGCATTTAATCCCACTCCTTCTTGGCCATTGAGTATTGTGGGTCTTAAGATCCACATAAAATATGACGATTTAGGTGATAAGAGCTCACATGGATTGATTGCATGCAATATTTACTCGCTTTTTAAGATGCAACCTATTAAGGGGGACCACCCAACGTCCTTCGTCGTACATACTGAATGAATTACCTTTCTAAGCATAAAATAATACTGATGCGTTTGTTTTATAAAAAAAAATGATCTATAAAATATTTTCTTAAAAAATGATCATTAGTATCGCCTACAAAAATAAATGAACAAAACACATCTTTTATTATTCATGAAAATATTTAGACATAAATTATTGTTGATAATGAAAATATTTTTCATCGACTAATTATTTCAAATGATATAAGCGATTATTTATAGGAAAATATTTTTCAAATAATCCATTTTCCTAAAACAAATGAGACCTAAATTTTATTTTTCATCCCCAAAACTTCTAAACTATAACTACTATGACCTCAATACTCTGAATTTTTCTTTTTGTGTCATCAAATTTTTTTTCCCATAAATCTTGTCTATCGTCTTCTGATTATACTTCAGAATGGTAATGCTCTTCTACGTTCCCAAAAACACCATTATATATAATATTTTACATATATGATTATGTTATATTTGTCCAAATTTCTTTGTAATCCACGTTATTTTGAAAATAAATAAAGAAGATGCTGTCCAGTTTATTAGTCATTACATATCATTTTTAATTATATAAGATGTCTCTGAGGGATTCACGTATTATCAAATACCATATCAATTTGTTTTTGGTGCAAATAAAGGCCAAAAAGTGATTTACTTTGAAATTAAATTCCTAAAAATCATTTTTGAGCAACCAGAAATATTCAATGAAATAAACCAAACCTTAATTATTCTATTCACAAACACTATTAACTATGGAACAACCCCCTTCACGACTTCCTAATACCGCTCACCACCGGCAGCAGCCGTCGTCGCCACAACACCATTATCGTCACTTGTCAGCGTCATCATCTTTGCATTATTCTATTCACAAACACCATTAACTATGGAACAACCCCCTTCACGACTTCCTAATACCGCTCACCACCAGCATGGTGCCGTCGTTGCCACAGCACCATTATCGTCACTTGTCACCGTCATCATCTCCTCTCTCTCTCTCTCTCTCTCTCTCTCTCTCTCTCTCTCTCTCTCTCTCTCACACTCAAATAGCCCACGGCCATGAGGAGGTTGCCGAACTCGTGCAACCATATATCTGGTATTACGGTAGGCAGCCCAACCTTCTTTGGAGCGAATCGTGTCATGAATTGTGATTGTAAGAGTTTTCCTAATATGAACTACATTAATTAATATTATAATTTACCGTTTTACGGTTACCGTTTTTATGGGGTTGGTCTAAGGTGGGATAGAATGTTTTTTAATTAGTCTAATATGGGGCTAACTAGTGTCGGCCGAGTTGAGCCTAGCCCGTAATAAGATTATCTGATTGGAAATTCTATAAATAGTGCTCAAGTCTCTCTTTTAACTTTAATTCTCACAAGTATCCTCACAAAAAGGAGCATTTATCTAGCGGAAGGGTGAAGGGTCTGTCTCATTGAACTAGTGACCCACAGAGAGCAATAGAGGAGAAAGACTTGCAAGTGGATCATTGTTTTTCCACTTCCGCATTAAGAATGATGGATTCTAAAACATGTGCATTCATCTTTCTACTCATTCATCTATACTCTTGTTTTGGTTATTGTGACATCTTGATTTTCAAGTCTAATTTCGATAAGATAAAATGGGCTTTTCATCGACGCACCTATGGCCTTATTCTCTGAGAGAGCCCCTCACGAGATAATTAGTCTACCAGGTGAAGCTGTCAAGGGATTTTAACACAATAGACTTGAGAATTTAACTAGGAATTAACTGTTTGACCGTGCTAATATGCAAGGGTCATTACGGCACGGTCAAAATCGATTAGAGACTGAAGATAGGTCAATTCAACAAAGGTATGTGATTAAGTGTGGGTGATTCTACCTAATTATAAAATTCTTGTCGAACAGCACTAGACCGATTTTTCTGTCTTTTCTATACCCTGTATTCGTATTTGAAATCTTGAGATTTCCACAACAATCAAGAGTCGCCAATGTGTCGAATATGCACTTTGTGGCTTGAAAATAATCAACCACAGGTCAAATGCACTAAAAATTCCCGAAAGCTACCCTGTAGATTAGGACATGATAAAATCACGCCAGATTAAAATTAAGCGATAAATTGAACTTGATTTCAAAAATTGGAAGTTTTTTCATGTCACAATTCATTTTGAGGAACGTTGACTCATCCTCCGAAGATTTTTCTACAAATCGAGATTTTCGGCAAAAAATCAAAGTATGGTTATTTTGGATCGGGAAATTCATAGGCTCACTTTTGGTTGCATTTTGGGGATGCAAATTGGTCTAATTGACAAGGAAAAATATTAATTGGGATAATGGCACCTTGGTTGGATTTATGGACATCAAATTGAGTCCAACTGGAAATGAATTAAAGGGGAATTGAATGTATTTAAAGACCAAATGTGCAAAATTCATAGGCTAAGGGGTGTGCAACATTTCAACCTTGGTGGGAGGCTTCTTGGGGAACTTTTGTGAGGAAAAAGAGGCAGAGGATAGGGCTGAGTGGTGGGGGCAAGTGTGATGAGTGTTTAGGGATGAGATTGTGGACTTTGAAGGCTTCTGGTGGTCCCCCTTCAGTAGCCACCTTCTTCATCCTCTTCAACCTTGCTTTCTCCATTGTAGAGAGCACAGCAGCCCCCTCCATTGTTGCATGCCCATCAGACCCCATTTTCCCCATATTTTCTCCTTCTGCCAGTTTTTGCTTCAGATAACCTTTCGCCAAAGATCTAAGTTAAAAATTGTCTTCCCATGCGAATTACCTCATGCTCCACCCACCATCATCTTCAGGACATCCAGTCCATACGGAGGCACCTCGCCGCTTGCCGGAACGATTCTTCAGCCGTCCCGTCTGTAGTGAGAAGGAACTGGCCGCCGAATTGCTTGGTTCCGCCAAATTCCGCTTGTTTCGACTTTGTAGCTTGTTTCTCCCCATTCCGACCATTCCTTTGCCTGTACCAACCACCAGCAAGACCCCCCTTGACCCTCAAGAGCCACCAGTTGCTGACCACCCACTCATTGGAGCTTCGATTAGCCCGTTTTTGGTTGTTGCGGCCCTCGATCCTCTCTCTACGGTTCAACCAAGAATAGAAGCGAAACCCAGTAAGTCGTGAGGTCTTTGTGGCCTGTTTTTGAGCTATTCCCGGCCTTGGTTGGTGTTGCCGCTTGGAGGTTTGTCGCCCGCTTTGCTGTTGCCGTCGCCATGGACTCACTAGAATGCTAAATCGGTGAGTTTACTCACAAAACCTTGCTTAGAAGGTTAATTATGCTTAAGGGGTGTTTAGATTATGCTAAGTATGCTTAGGTGGCTAGATTAGTTTAGTTAATTGTTAATTAGATTAAGAGATGTGATTAGTTTAATGGATAATCAATTAAGGCTAATTAGGTGATTAAATTAGTGTAATCTTGATTAAGCCCTTAATTAATTATTTGAAATTAATTAATTATTTCGAAATTATAAATATTATTTTATTAAATTAAATTAAATTAATATATTATTTACTTATCTAATTTTGGAATAAACTTAATTATTTATTATTTTCGGAAATTATACCAGGATAGCCTAGGTGACCGAATTTCGTCTTGACTATTGTGGTGTGTTCAAATTATGCATTTGATGGTTGGATTGTGCAAATTGAGTGATGATTGTGAAAATATGGAATTTATTCAGAAAATCCCGGGTGTTGGGTTTTGACACCGAAAATGGATTTTAAGTGCTCTATCAAATAGTTGGGTTTGAAAAGAAGAGATATCACTTTTTATGGTTCGAATTGACCGTGTACTCACACATGACTATTTTCCAGGATGCTTTTAATACGAAGAAAATAGGTCAAGATCATTATTTTAATTGAGGCAATTGAGTGCAATGCACAGTGTCCTAGGCCAAGATTAAATGGTCGTGTGTTGGTTAAAGAGAACCCGTCCTAGCGTTTATGCCAGACATTACTAAATCCCACTTTCGGGTTACTCATGCATTAGGGTAGCGGGTTGCAGTAGATTCTGAACCTAAGCTCCTTCAGGATAGCCGTTAATGTGATGTAGCCGTGCTCAATGGGGAAGAGACGATACTTGGCAATGCCAGTAGACCACCGAATAGAGAGTCGGCAGTACTCTAGAGGGGTTTAATTAACAATTGGAACGCATGATTGATTGAGTTTGATGTGCCTGATTATGAGACAAAACTGTGTGACATGATATGTGACGTGTCATAACAGTTTGGCTTTATAATCAAGACGCTTGTGATTAAATGAGTTGTTAAGGCGTTTCAATTGTCATATGCATTAATTATATGCATTTGTGATATGAACTGTGCTGATGTGCAAGAAGGAACTGAGGCGAGATAAGTCATCTGTTCTAATTGTGTAATTGTGTGGTTAGAGCGTCCTAAGGCGTATTTCCTTCCTAATAAGGGTTTAGGGGGTGGACTTGCTAAGGCATTGTCTCACTGGTTATTGTATAACCATTTTCAAGTCCTTAGAAGGTGGTCGTGGAGGACTGAAACCCCAGAGTCTGTGGAGGTAGAGTCTGAAGGATTGGCGTTTGTGTTTGATTAGTATATTGTAGGACAATTCCTTTTTGAGAGCCAACCTTCTTATAGACTTTTGACCAAACTTTTTTTGTATCTAAACCCATTGTTAACAAAAGTTAGCTTTTGTGAAATGTTCCCTGCTTTCATATCCCATGTTGTTTGTTATTAGGGGTATTTGTTTCGCTTCTGCATGTGCATTAATAATGAATGTGTCGGCGATGTGTCTTGCAAACGTCGCATTTGTACTGACCGCAGAGGAATGTACACGTGCTCGAGGATCAGGGCGTGATAGTTATGGAGATCTTAGGATTAGACGTTTTGCATCCAACAGTGATCTCCATGATGAGATGTCATGGAGGTTGCAACTTTCTCGATTCATTTTGATGGAAGTCACTGAGATCATGTGACCATAATTATATGGACATGTGTTTGATTCCATGTAATACAATAACTTGTAATGAGAAGCCACTTATGTATTTCTTCTCCACGAAATCAAACGAAGCCCTACATGTTTTATCTTTCTTGCCCTAAGAATGGCCTCGGGTATTTTATGTTCAAATTGTTCGTCTCCATGAGACCCAAAGCCTTGTTGTTTGCCACTCCTCACCAAAACCTTGTCTTCTTCCTCTCTAAAAAAACGATATTCGTGAAATTGTATGACTTCATAGATTACTATCACGACCTAAAATTTGATGGTAACACTTAGAGGCAGGTCTTTCGCTTAGATGTGGAGATTGGAGTGTCAAAAGCACCTCTCACCACTATCCATTATTTAAGTCATTATTGGGAAATTGGGTTTATACCAAAGGGCATAATTCTCATTGTATTGTTTTAGCCATAAACCCTATGTATATATTGTAAATTACTTCATTAATGCAAGTGAGTTCTCCCAATCTCTACATGGTATCAGAGCGGCGATTCTTGGAGCCTGTCTCTCACGTCTCTCTTTGGCCTTCTCGCTTGAACCAACAATCATAGAAACTGCGACAATGTGTACCTTCTTTGCCTCAAGAACTAGCCCACAAAGCGTGTCAAGATGCGCGTTGATCGTCACTCTCTGCCGTCTCTCCGCCTCACTGCGATTCTTCAAGGCACTAATTGACCCCCTTGGCGCCATTTTCCTCTTGGCACTGACGGAGGCCTCGCCGTTTTCCTCATGGTGCTCACCGATTTGGAAGTCCGATTTGATCCTCACTGATCCCCTTGCCCTTGACAAAAGCCCCAACACAAACGGGATCCACATAGGCGACTCGTCCCGCATCAAAATCACTGACTCCAAGATCAAGGTTCGGTGGACAGCAAGAACTTCCACTTCAACGTCTTCTCCTGCCACGATCTCGAGTTTTGGCGCATGCGGATAATTCCCCCCTGATTTGGAAGTTCCCCTAATTCCACTGATTTGGACGTCCTCAGGAATGTGAATACAATTTGATGACGACCCATTTCTTTGCAGTGCTCTAATCCTAGAGTTAACACGAGGATCATCGCTCAAGACCTCATCCGAGTCGTTCATTCTCTGATCGTCATTCATTCTCTGATTTATTGGCCGCAAGGTAATCATGGCAACCGAGTCTCACAATTCTTCAGCCACCGTTCCCGCACATGAGCGGGTGGGTAGCCCTTATTTTTTGCATCATTCTGATAACCCAGGATCTAATCTTGTTGGCATGGTCCTTACAGGTGACAATTACAACAATTGTTCTCATGCCATGGAGATTGCCCTTTCTGCCAAGAACAAGATGGTGTTTGTTACTAGAGAAATTAAATAGGCCAGTTGCAACAGCCTGGCTATGCGTCTTGGATTCATGTGAACAATATGATTTTATCTTGGATCCTTAATTCCATCCATCCAGATTTGGTGCCAAAGTTCTCTACACAGAGTTAGTTGCGAGTGTCTGGGCTGATCTTCATGAACATTTTTCGCCATCGAATGGTCCTCGGATTTTTCATCTCGAGCAAAAGATATGCACCCTTGCTCAATGTGACGATGCTGTGATTAAGTACTACAACAATTTGTGAAGCTGCTGGGATGAATTGAATAATTTGGATCTGTTACCAAAATGCTCTTGTTCGGCTCATTCTATCATCACCACACAACAAGAGAATCGGCGCTTGTTTCAATTTCTCATGGGTCTCAATCCGAGGTACGCTAATGTTATTAGTTAGATTTTATTAATGAATTCGTTACCTAGTGTTGCACATGCATATGCGCTAGTTCTTCAAGATGAATCACATCACCATATCCAATTGGACCACCCACAATCCAACCAAGCCAGCACTTTGCTTAGCACTCACGGAAATAATGCTCCATGGTCGTACACGAATTCCTCATACCATGGACAGCCTAGCTCTCTTGGTGCCCCCGCTCCGTCCGTTAACCTAGCTAAACGGACGAACACGTCTCGCAACTGAGAATGATGTGCCCACAATGGCATCCTGGGACATACGTGGGATGTGTGTTATCGATTTCATGGCTTCCCTTCTAACCACAAGCAACGCCATGGACAGCCATCTACTTCCTCCCGACTCACAGATAACAAGTTTAGTCATACTTCTAATGTGACACCTCCACCATTCACAAATGATCAGTATAAGCAATTGATGCGCTTGTTGCAAGAGGTAAACATCCCGAAAGCCAACCTCTCCGGTAATGTTCTCGGCTTAACTTCGAATTCATTTAATTCCAATACTTGGGTCATTGACACTGGCACCACAAATCACATCACATTTGAACCCCATTACCTTACAAACCCGACACACTATTCCTCTCCACATCCCACCATTGGAATTCCGAATGGTGTTGGTGTCCCCGTGACATCACACGATTCAGCCCACCTTACCTCAACTATCTTCCTTGATAATGTCCTTTGTGCTCCCTCTTTCAAATATAACTTATTGTCAATCTCCAAACTCACTCAAACTTTAAACTACTCAGTCGTTTTTTTTCCTAGCTACTGTCTTCTTCAGGACCTCTCGACGAAGAAGATCATTGGTCGGGGCCACAAGCATGGTGGTCTCTATTATTTGGAGATTCCTATCGAACTTGTTGTTCTTTCAACTACAACCTCTTCATCTCAACTTTGGCACGCTTGCTTAGGACATCCATCTGGGTTAGTTTTATCTACTTTGCAACAAACTTTATGTTTTAGTCTAGCAAAACGATTCAGTCCATGTGATGCTTGTCATTTATCCAAGCAAACACGTTTGTCTTTTGCGTCTAGCACTATTACTACTTCACGTCCTTTTGAGCTTATTCATGTTGACATTTGGGGACCTTATTCCCATTCTACATATAAGACATGTCGTTATTTTTTATCTATTGTTGATGACTATTCGCGCTATACTTGGATTTTTTTGCTTACTTTTAAGTTTGATGCAATTGACTCTATGATTTGCTTCTTTACTTTTTGTTGAGACTCGATATCAAACCAAAGTCCAAATGTTCAATCTGATAACGGGACCGAATTCCTTTCCTCTCGCTTACAAGATTTTTTTTTTTTGCGCACACGGTGTTCACCACCAACGTAGTTGCCCTCACACTCCTCAACAAAAATGGAGTTGTTAAGTGTAAGCATTGTCACTTGCTCAATGTTGCTCGTGCATTGCGTTTTTATTCTAGCATACCTCTTCACTTTTGGAGGGATTGTGTCTTAACTATTGCTCATCTCATTAATAGACTACCTAGTCCTCTCCTGCACAATAAATCCCTGTATGAACTTCTTTATGGCAAACCACCTTCCTATTCTCATCTTCATGTCTTTTGCTCATTATGCTATGCTTCCACCAGTCATCTTCACTTCGATAAATTTGTTGCCTGATCTCGCCGATGTGTTCTAATTGGTTATTCCACAAACTACAAAGGTTACCGTCTCTATGACCTTTAGGACCAAACAATATTTACCAATCACAACGTCATTTTCTATGAACAAGATTTTCCTTTCCGTCAAACCATCGAACATACCACAACCAAACCGACCTCAGTACTTCCATTACCCATACCTGACCTTGGTGAAACATACCCACCTCCCTCAACCCCAGTCCTTGCACCGACCTCAACTCCTCAACCTCCTACACCCATGATCGCACCATCACCAACTGAACCCGAAGCCATGCCTCAGCCATCTCAGCAATGCCATCCACCCGGATATCTTCGAGACTACCATTGCGCTATTGTGGCCTCCGATCAATCCTCTTCAGACTCTAAGGTAACTGAATCAGGTACTCTTCACCCTTTATCCAACTATTTATCATACTCGCATTTTTCCCCCACTCACCATGCCTTTTTAGCCTCCTTATCCTCTAAACAGGAACCTGAAACTTATGACGCTATGTGTCAATCTCCCAAGTGGTGGGAGGCAATGTCTTCTGAAATACAAGCTCTTGAACAAAATGGCACTTGGGAAATTGTTCATCTTCCTCCTAACAAACATCCTATTGGATGTAAATGGGTTTACTGAATCAAATATAATTTTGATGGCACCATTGAGCGTTACAAGGCTCAGCTCGTTGCAAAGGGTTACACTCAAACAGAGGGGATTGATTACCGTGACACATTTGCACTTGTTGCTAAAATGGTAACTGTTCGCACTTTATTAGCTCTTGCTTCAATTTGTCATTAGCCTCTCTACCAATTAGATGTGAATAATGCTTTTCTACATGGTGATCTTGACTAAGAGGTCTATATGAGGTTTCCACCGGGTTTTCATACTAAGGGGGAGAATTTAGTTTGTTGACTTAAGAAATCACTCTATGGCCTTAAATAGGCATCAAGGCAATGGTTCGCTAAATTCTCTTCCGCACTACTTGATGTTGGTTTTCAACAGTTAAAGGCGGACTATTCACTTTTTACATTAGTCCGTGGCTCTCTCTTGACCATTGTCCTTGTTTATGTTGATGATTTGGTTATAACAGGTGATGATGAAGTTATGATTCAACCTCTCAAGCGATTTCTCCACACACAATTTTGTATTAAGGACTTGGGCACTCTCAAATATTTCTTGGGCATTGAAGTTTCTCATTCCAAGTCTGGGATTTTCTTGTCACAAAGGAAATACGCTCTTGATATTTTTTCTGACATTGGTCTTCTTAGTGGACATCCTATTGATACTCTGATGGAACCCAATATACAATTTTCGGAGTCCTCTCCAACTCTTAAGGATCCAGGTTCATATAGACGGCTTATTGGTAGATTATTATATCTTACAGTGACTCGTCTAGATTTACTCTTTGCAGTGCAACATCTTAGTCAATTTATGCACTCTCCTCATGAAGACCATTGGAATGCTACCCTTCGCATTGTGTGGTATCTCAAGCATTGATCCTGGCACTGGTTTATTTTTCCCATCTGATTTAACTCTCCAACTTAATGGTTATACTGATTTTGATTGGGCATCATGTTCTACATCCCGATGATTTGTTTTTAGCTACTGCATGTTTCTTGGTTCTTGTCCTATCTCATGGCATTCCAAAAAACAAATGACCGTTGCTTGTTCCTCAGCAGAAGTCGAATATCGTGCTATGGCATCTGCTACATGCAAAATCACATGGCTTCACATGCTTGTCTCGGATCTCCGTGTCAACACTACTACTGCCAATCTTTTTTGTGATAATAAAGCGGCCATCACATTGCCACTAATCCTATCTTCCACGAACAAACCAAACACATCAAGATTGACTATCACTTGGTTCATGAAAAAATTCAAGATGGCACTTTGTATACTCTTTATGTTCCCAGTCATTCCCAACTCACGGACTTGTTCACAAAACCGGTCGCATGTGATTTAGTTTGTAATTTTAGGAACAAGTTGTTGACATGTTTACATTCACCAACTTGAGGGGGAGTATTGGGAAATTGGGTTTATACCAAAGGGCATAATTGTCATTGTATTGTTTTAGCCCTAAACCATATGTATATATTGTAAATTACTTCATTAATGCAAGTGAGTTCACCCAATCTCTACAGTCATGAATTCTATATGTCATAAGAGAACTAACACAGCAATCCGCCATAACCCTCTATTAACATTTTAGTTTGAATAAAACCAAGATTTAAAAGATCTTAAAAGGAGTAAAGAGTAGAAACTCCCCCGAAGCTTGGAGTAGATCAGTACTTACTGCAAAAGAGAAACATCGAAACACTATAAAAACGCTTACAATTAAACCGGGGTTTGGAAGTGATGTTCACTTAATTTTCGCTTAGCAAAGTGCCGAAATATCCCAAAGAAAAAAAATGCAATGTAAACGGTGGCATCTAATTAAAGGGAATCCAACAAAACACCTCGGCAGATCTATTAGAAGGAACTTCAAGAAGAATGGACAAAAATATATGAATATTCATAGACAATTAAATCTTTCTTTACATGTAAAAAGAGCACCTTGTTATTCAGATTGGACCTTGAATCGTTGGATATAGTACACGAATCTGCATTTTCCAGTTCACTTGTCGAATAATTTTGCCTTAATATAATGCAGCGTAAGCCAAATAATTCATTCACAGAGCTCATTGAAAGAAAAAAAAAATACGTTCAAATGCCTGCACCAGATCATGAATCTATCCACATGGCACCAAAAAAATCCATAGACTAGATGAAACAATATTTTCTCAGCATTAAGGACATTCTAGTACGTCGCTGGGAGTAGGAAAAGTGACGCAATATGCCAAGGTGGCGATTTACCAAAATGACAACGTTGAAGCCGTCGACGGTCGAGGATGCGCAATGGTGACAAATTCCCCGACGTTTTTGGAAATGATGCTAATTGGTTACTTTAAGGACATTTCTTGTGACTTAAACGTGGCACTGCAAATGTGTTCTGAAGATTTGTCCAGAGAGATCTTTAGTGACACTGCTGGTGCCACTGACTTTGGGACATTCCAAAAATGCCACGAGTAGGATCCCTGGTCCAGGACATATATCACGAATATGGGACAAAAAATTATATAAAATATTATAGGATGAAGTTTCGAAATATTCCAGAGATCTTACTGTGCATTATTTGAATATCCGTCTGAGAGCCAGAGCTCCGGCCTCTCCTCGACTCAGCCTCAGGCGAACCATCACAAGCAAGTTGCCGCCGTCGATGATTGGCTTGTCCGCAGAAGTAAGAGGCATCTTTGCTCCTCTGGAGAATATCCTGCACCAGATTCTCTGGTCGAGCGACAAGGGCGGCGGTCCCTCTTTTTTCTTGGGCATCATGCGCAAGTTTGTGAGGGTTTACGATGGAGAGGTCTGCAACTACAACAGCAGGCACAACTCATCATTTGGATCTCCAAAAAATCTGAAGAATTTTGCTCACCCAAGGCAATTCAGAACAGAGAATCAATGGGTTCGCCGAGATCTAGAGTGGCCGAGCTCTGCCGAGATCTGGAGGATTGCAAATCAAGCTAAGGCTGCTTTCCGTGATGGACAAGAAGGAGGGGAAGTGGCTGTCGGAAGGACACGGGGGCGGCAGACTTATGGAGCGTTCGTCTGGTAGTCGATTCCACGACTAATGAGCTTGCGCTTGATGTGGCTGTTCCTAAGTTCTTGAAAAATGATGAATCGTAAAGGAACAAGGAAAAAGATGAATAGTTACCACAAAAGAAAAGGAAAAGGAAAAAAGGGGAGAGAAAAAAGTCAGAAGAAAATTAACCAAAACAAGGTGGTTTCGGTTTCAATTGCCCACATTAAATCGCCAATCATGTCACATATGATTAGATCACCACCTCATCAATTTTTGGCAATGATAGGCCAGGTGAACTACATTCAAATTTTGTGCAAAGGTTTAGAACTATATTAAAATCGTACAATAAGTTTATAACTGAATAAGCAATTTTCCTTTCATAGAGTGAGATGTGCTTAAGACTTCACAAATTCTTCATGGTCAAACTTATTTAGCTTAGACGATTATGCATCTTTTCTCATAAATAATCTCGTAGTTTAAAGAGCTGCTACGAATTCATGTAAATTGCTAAATATTCTTATGTTATAATGATATCTCCTTTTACATCCATTGAAAATCCTATATCTTGGAGATTATAAGGGTTGCATATTGTCCCGTGCTCTAACTCAATTATTTAACGCGTGATAGTACCACCTCATTGATTTACATGCACTCAAATTTCAAAAGCTGTTGTGTGTGAGCACATCTACATATTGGAAGGTTAAAAATTGTTTTGTCATCACACAAAAGAGAGAGATTGTTGAGAAAATCCTCTATTATGTTTGAAGATGACAAAATAACTAAAAGTTACTAATACGTGTATTTGAATGTGTAAAACAGATTTTGTATACATAAGTCATATGCAAGCATATAAAGACTTTGGCTTTGTAGAAGGAGAACACGCTATTAGACAAGAAATGTGTCTTAAGTCTAGAAGGACTTTTGTAGAAGGAAAACAAGCTACTGAATGAGGGTTCCTGAAGATTTGGATGGACCAATAAAACGTGAATAACTTATAGGACATTAGGATGTTAATTAGCCTAGAAGAACCTACTTGTAGAAACTGAATAGACCATACGGTTGTGAAAAGTCTGAAAGGGCCGTCTTGCAGAAGCAGCATATGCTATAGATGTAGTAGATGGTTCCACATATGAGTCTCTATCGTCCTGGTGGGAAGACCTAGATGTTTATCAATTTGAATTGTACTTAAATTGATGTCGCAGAGCTGTCTTCAAATGTTAAAATCCGCTAAAAGCAACCTAGACTAAATCCAATATGCTTCTGTTGTTTCTATGAAAGCAGAGAATGTGTTAGGTAGACTGCAGAAGGAAAGTGTTAAATGGCCTTCAATGCTCTGTAGAAAGGTGCTCGAATTATAGAAGCGACTCCTAAAAGTTCAAATAGAAGCAATACATGCAAGTTGCAACATCTTAAGGATTACATAGTGGATTCCAGTCCTATTGAGGTTATTAGAGTTGAGAGGGTGGAGTAGGCTAAGAAGAAGACCGTATTACCATAAATATGATTTGCATCTCTTTTGTCTTTTTAACTCTTTTAAAATCTGTTTTATAAAATAGTGTTTTTGCATAAGTGTATACATATATCAATAGCAGCTTACACCCCTATCATCACTTATTTCACGAAAAAGTTTTCCTTGAATAATCAATTAACCCGTCTTGGTGGTTATGACTGTCCATTCAAGTTCAACCTGCATCTAAAATGCAAAAAGCTTTGATTGTCTCTCTACGGTAGCGTTTGATCACCTCTTTGCTGCATAAGCGCCACCGAACAGAATAAGACAACAGTGTCGACAATGATACAAAACTAGGGCATAAAAGAGGAAGAGAGCTTAGCATCGATTCTGATGTTATATTATGTACATAATAATAAAGAATACATGTGAGCCCATTTGTAGGCTTTAGAGGTTAACTAATTAAAGTAACAAAAATCAACTACATCAATTCAGAATCAATCAAAAGAAATCTCCTAAATATATTTATATCTCTAACATTCCCCCTCAAACTCAAGGTGATTTAAAAACGTTAACTTGAGTTTGGAGAAAATATCTAGAAAACGGCTAGGCAGATATGTCTTGGTAAAGGTATCGGCAATCTATTTAGTGGATGAAGTAGAGACAAATCGAACAATGCCACAAAAAACATGAGATCGAATGAAATGGCAATCTATCTCAATGTGCTTGGCTCATTTGTGGAAAACATCATTATGTGTTATTTGGATAGTACTTCAATTGTCACAATGAATAACTGTTCCACCATGTTGACGCACTCCCACGTCTTCTAGTAGCCATCATAACCATAGTAACTTTGATGTTGTATCGGCAAGAACTCGATATTTTGCTTCTATTTTTAGAGCAAGCAACGATAGTTTGTTTTCTTGCTACGCCATCAGATAAGTGAGGTGCCCAAAAAGAAGCAATAGCCCATAGTGGAGTGACGATCTTGAGGGTTACCAACCTAGTCAACATCATAATAAGCCGTCAATTCTAAGGTGGATTGAGAAGAATAGTGAATACCACAAAATAACGTAACCTTGATGTAGCGAAGAATTCGAAGTATCGTAGCAAAATGCGTCGTGTGAGGTGTGATCATGTACATACTAACAATAGGAACAACATAGGCAATGTCAGGTCAAATAATAGTGAGATATATAAGATTACTGACAAATTGTCGATAGAGTGTAGGATTTGAAAGAGGACCCCTATCTTTGGTATCAAGTTTGGCATTGGTCTCAATAGGAGTTGTATCGATCATGCTATCAGTGAGTCCAGCTCGAGAGATAAGATCGGTGGCCTATTTGGCTTGTGAAGATACTAACCAAAGGAATGTGAATGAACCTCCAAGCCTAAAATTTAGTTGAATTGCCTCAGATCTTTCATTTCAAACTGTTGATTAAAATATTACTTAAGCTTTAAAATGCCAATATGATAATCCCTAGTAATAATCATGTTGTCCAAACATATAAGAGCAGCATAATAAACCCATGATATGTGCGTCGAACAAAAAAAGCATGATCAGAGGCCGAGAGATTCCATGTCTTAAGTAACAAATATCAATTACATCAATTTAGAACCAATCAAGAGAAATCTCCTAAATATATTTATATATTTAATACTATCATCATTATTGTCGCTTTCCCCGAACAAATTGGAGAGAGAAAGAGAGGAACTTGAGAGCTCAGAGTGGGGTGAAGTTTTTTTAATTCCATGAGAGTGGTGCGAGTTGTTTCTTTTTTTTTTTTTTTCCTTTCCTTAATATATTTATTTTGCTTTCCTTCATCTGATTTAGCGAGACACTAATAAAATGTCACCAATGAAGTAGATAATTGCGTTTGTAACGGCTTCAATACGTGTCTAGTCATTGCAAATATATCGGGAGATCTCGACATGTGCTCATCATTGAATTTAGTTATAAGTTGCAGAACATTTATGGTGGTAGATCTAATCTTGAAAGATAAGAGTTTGTTTCCAACTGCAAACTATATTTTAGTATTTGCATTCTGACATTTATTTGAATTTTGTTAGGCTTGACAACCTTCTACGTATCTCTCAAGTATTATTCTGAAAAATAAATGGAATCTTTCTTTCGACCAAACCAAAATGTAGAGAATTGGCACAAAATAACAAGTATATTACTGACACTAACAAAATGCCACCGATGATATTGAAAAATACTGTTGATAGTCTTTAACGATGACATACGAACGAGATTATGAAAAAAAATAAAAAATGATGTTGATAATGTTTTTAATGGAGGTGCTTTTTTTTTTTGGTTGGATTTATGGAGGCTCTTTAAAATGTCGCTAACTGCATCTTATTGTGTCGATTTAAAAAATGCTGCTAATTTAGGGTGAAAGACGACTAATTTTGTTGTAGTGAGTTGGTTTGAGAGAAAGTTCTCTATGATAGCGAGACTTTACTTCTTTGCCATTTACTGTGTGAGTAGGAAAAATTTATTACTAACAAAAAATATAACCGACATCAAGTGAGACGAAACTCACTGTTGACTTAAACGTATTTAATATGGATAGCTACATTTGTAACTTTTTTATGTGTGGTAGTCGGTAATTTTGGTTTAGAAAAG
Organism: Eucalyptus leucophloia subsp. euroa; assembly: GCA_017140325.1. Lineage (NCBI taxonomy): Eukaryota > Viridiplantae > Streptophyta > Magnoliopsida > Myrtales > Myrtaceae > Eucalyptus > Eucalyptus leucophloia. Next base: position 16,904,283 of record CM029472.1, on the reverse strand, counting down.
TAACTTTCTATATATTGTTAACTCCAATGAATAAATTATATTGCCGCTGGTAACTTCTTTTCTCCACTGGAAAAGTAAGCTCGCATTGTTACTGACTATTAATTTGTTCACGCACTTGGGTGATTTTTCAATAAGAAAAAGTAACTCTTAACCTAGTAAAAATGAAAAAAGAAGAAGAAGAAGATAATCTTCCACTTTTCATACAAAAAAAATAAATAATTCTAATTATAAACTTCTATATCTTTTTACATTAAATTATGGATCTGTATTTGATTAACGTTATTCTCCGAATAAAAAACAAAGAGGCAAATTTGCACGAAGTGACTAGAAACAAAGAACGCCGGACTCCTCCATTTGTCTAGAGAAAATAATGCGCCCCCGGCGGGTTGTACAGGCAGTCAGGGAAGACATCGGGTGACTAATCTTAAAAAAAATTATTTATGCAGATTTGGTAAAATGCGTCAGGTGCACGTTATCCAATCTATATTAGATAATGATATTCTTTAAAAAAAAAAAGGGCCAAATGTCCACGAAGAAAATTGACTAAAACTAAACATAGAACTCACTGACTCCACCAAATGTGCACATGGCACGTGAAGCAGTCCAAAGCAAAGGTCTTGGCTTATATTGGATTAAGGGATAATGCTACGGAAAATTTCAAACTATTATAATTATGACAAATTTATCTCAAATTAATTATTTAACTATGAAATATTCCAAACTGATATATTTGTAACAAATTTATATTTTATTCGTTTCATTTCTGTTAAATTGGATTAATTCTTCAAAAAACCATAATATTAGTATACCTGTGACTGAAGGAAGTATCCCAAATCGGTATATTTGTTAACTGTTATATATCATCAAACTCAGTAATTTGGCGATAAAATTTAATTAAAACTAATGAAGGATAAAATTTATCACAAATAGAACACGTGACTCTTTTAATTATCTAGATAACATAATGTGGAGAAAGACGTTGGACAGGCTATTAGGAAAGACCTTGGGATAATCAATCGTAGGATTCCTTCGCCCGGCTCCTTCGCCGAAGATTCTTGCGCCATTCGTGGAAAATGAAGATTCGTAAACCTAAGAGCAGAAGACAGGATTCAAAATGAATATTCCCGATATTTCCTACTTCTCAAGCTGGCTGACTGACTGCTTTCGAATATGAAAGAGGAAGACGACCCTCGATAGATGATGCCCACGTGGTTGGTAAACGTGGGGTTGGAACTGACGAGAGAGAACCATCGCCTGTTTTGCCTGTGCATGCATGCGCGATGATTGGGCGGAGGCATGTGCGCGGTTTCGCGTTACTTATGGTCCCCCTTCCGAAGTTCCAATTACCTAATTCGATGAAATATTACTATGGAAAATAGTGTATAGCGAGTGTTGACAGTTGAGAGAACGTTATAGAGGATTCGAAACAAGTTCTCATAAAGACAACGAAGAAGACCTTTTTTCTTTTCTTTTTTAATTAAGTTAAAAAAGGCAAGGAGGCGCGACAGCACACGAATCTTTCTGAACATTACCACGAGAGTCGCATACTCGTAATCATGACTACTTAGGCGGCTTACAGGTATACGAGCCCAACCGTAGTGCTTGCACAAGTCACAAGCTGATAAGAGATTTAGTTACAACATGCTCCGAATTTGTGACCTTTTGGAAGACAATGTGATCTCTTTACCATCATAACCGAGCATATGGCAGAACCAATACATAATACACAAAGCCAGAAATTAATTAGGAGAAAGTGAACGGTAGATTTGTTCATTGGAATTATGGAATCAATATTAAGGAAACATATCTTCCATACGAATATATATGTATAATAATAAGGTATATAAATCTGTCCAAAAGATGAAAAGACGCTATAATCACGTTTCTTTTTTCCGCCGCCAAAAAGGAGTAGCTATATATCAGCGGCCGGAAAAAAAAAAGGGTGAACTTTGTACCCAGAAAATAGGTGAATTGGCATGTTTCTTTTCCTGGAATTAATAGTTGACTGTAAATAAAATCCTAGATAAGACCATTTTCCTCTTACCTTACTCACACACGATTCAATTAATTCTTGTTTCGAATCATTCAAATTATTCTTCGGTTGTGAACGGCAAGTTGAAAACCGGGGACAGTGGGCTGTACGACGCATTCCACATGTTCCTTGAAGAAAATTGGCGCATATCCCTGGAAATCCTAATTTCCATAAATGACTACATTTGAGCTAAACTCATTAAACAAGTAGGTGCAATCTAGTGATCCATATCCGTCTCGACTCATATTGTAACTTTTTTTTTTTTTCATATTTGACCAAATTTAGGAAAATTTATACCAAAACTGAGATAAGGGTGAAGAGTCAGTGAGTACAAAATCGAGTGAGGATAAGAGAGAATGAAGAGAAAGTAATAAAGGTGAATTGGATCTAAGTATTTAACACCTATATTATGCCAGGCTTACTATTCTAAACCCATTTACTAAATATAACTAACCAATATAACAAGTCAACCCATCATCTATAGGTTAAGATAGATTTATAACCCATTTTGATAGGTCTAGTCTCCACACATAGTATTGGAGTAGCTTATTTAATTAAATCTACGCTAGGGCTTTACAACCTATATATATATATGCCCGTATAGATCATGAAGGCATTACTGAGGACGCTCTTTCTACTCTTTGCTCTGTCTCTCGTTAGTCCAAAGTCCTGCACAAACACCCTTAAGATGAGTGATCTCGGAATGTCGAGCATAGGAACGGTGAGCAGTGGGGCAGTCAAGGCACGAACTTGCAAACAACTCAGAGAGAGTAAAAAGATACTTCGTGAGGCCATTACTCATTTAGAACATCGTATCTCGACCCACTTCAATACGACTCTGCAGACCGTGAATTTGTTCTACGTCTTCCAAGGTATAATTTTTTCTGCTATTATGTCATCCTCAACGATTCAGTGTAAACTGAAATGGATTCTTTCCGGCATCTCTTTGCTGCTTTTCGCATTTAACATTGTTGCAATTTATAAAAACATCTGGACGTTAATCAACTACAAGAAAGAGTTGGCCAACAACCTGAATCAACTGGCCTGCCAGACCAAGCAGCTGATTGATATTGAAGGATACGGTGTGCAGCCCTGTGGTTCGGCGCAGCCAGATGGGCAGGGGCATCACGATAATCCTGATGGTTCGCTGCTGCCGGATGGGCTGGCGCATCACGATGGTACCAAGGGTTTGGCAACACGTAATGGTCTGGCAGTGTGCGATGGCTATACCTGGAAACACCAGACCATATGTTATGTGACAGTGCTGGTGCTTTCTGGGTTTACAGGTGCGATGTTGTATGGTTGCTTGAAGAATGAGTGTCGTCGATAATGTCATCTCAGATCGCATGTCAATCTGTTTGGCATGTAGACTAGCAAGTCGATCATGTCGGGGTCAAAGTACGTTAAAAGTCGCCCGGCTGGTTTTCCATTTGCAAGTGTTTCTTGCTTGAATTGAATAAATTTTATCAGAACCTTAAAACTATACGTCCATCGTATTTGCATTGCGCAAAATATAAAATGCCTTGCCAAGAACGAAAGGATTTTTAATCTCGTACAAGGATTCGTAAAAGTTTAGATTACCCAAGTTGATGTCGTAGATGGATGTCATGACACGTCTTCTGAACTTTACTTTTGGAACTGAATCTCCTACGTCTAAAACTCAAATGCACAGGTGATTTTATTCTGATTGACTGGTGTAAACAAACTTTATAATCTTTGTAACTAGTGCATGGAATATGAAATCGAAATGAAATCATGAATTTGTGCAAAAGTACCAATGTCTCACATAGCCTTCATTTTGCACTCAAAGTTGTTCCGTTTTGGCCAAATGTGGACTGTATAGGTGGCATGTATATTTCTCCCTTTAGTTTTTGGTCGTTGCTCGGTCTTTGATTTTTGATAATTTCCAGCATCTCTTATTAGAATAGCTAAGTTTTTGATTGAGCTGAGTTACAAAACATGACCGTACCGATTTTACTTTTGATTTATTAATGTGTATGTGATGTTCATTTTTATGTATCATCCATTAGATGCCTCCAATAAGGAATCGAGGAAAAAGGCATACAAACACTTCTTCCGAGACTGGGGAATATATACGTTTTATTATGTAATATATTGACTTAACATGGAGTGTGCGTTAATACTATCTAAGCTGGATGGACAATAGGTGGAACGCTCACGAACATTATTAGACAGCTATCGTTAAATCAAGCGGATTGAACCTAAGTAATAAAAAAAATAGGAAATCACCCTTGCCTCAGAGTTCATCTGGTTCAGTTTATGAGACCTACATTCGTAGAAAGAACAACAGAAAAATTATAGTACTTAAAACGAGAGATATAATGGAGATTACAATCACAAATAAACATGAGAACTTTTCAGCCACTAATTTCATTCAACACTCTCATAACTTGGCCAACACAAGAATTGTCACGGAATTATGAACAAATCTCACAAAGAAATCTTCCAAAACTGTCTTTGACATCCAACAAGCTAATTTCTCTAGGGCAATTGATAAACGAGCACGAATGGTTCTTCTTGTGAAGTGCCCCTTGCGCTTAGCACAAATCCTTCCAAGCTCTACCAGTCGTGATTTGATTTTCTCGTTTAAGCATTTGTTCAAGATTAGACTAACAAGTCGCCACTACCCTAGCCGATTAGGATCCAGAGTAAGACACAGGAGCTCATCTTACCTTTGAGAAATAGAGATTTTGAATACGAAACTTGGTTATACTAAATTAATGTGACATTTACTTGATGCAAATATGCTAACGCTATATCGAAGTGACTTCTAAACCCACATAACTTCCAAAAAGAGTAAAAGAACAGAACGGGCGTCATCTCTCAACTAGACAAAGTACGTAAAACTTGGTTACGGGCCGATTAAGCATTCATTCAAGGTTAGACTAACAAGTTGCCACTACCCTGTTATGGGCCGATTAGGATACCGAGTAAGACGCAGGAGCTCATCTAACTTTTGAGAAATAGAGATTTTGAATACGAAAACTTGGTTATACTAGATCAATGTGACATTTACTTGATGCAAATATGTTAATGCTATATCAAAGTGCGTGTAATACCTAAATGTCATGAAATGCATTGGCAAAAACAAAAAGTTATGCCAAATAGATAATCTTGATCGAGCTTGATACCTAATTAACTCGTAATATAAGTGAAAAATCTACGAGGAAAACATCTGGGCGTTAACAATCAAAAGGAAAGAAGATAAAAAAGAATTTAAAAAAAAAAATAAGCATAATGGTGTCATTTCGATTAAATTTATCCAAGTTAAATCACCAACCATAACGTAAGATGGCCAATGATAATTAAACTATCATGTCAATAATTTCGGGTAAGACTTGATTAGAAAGACTTGTGTCACGACCTCTTTTTCGGCGTCTACATATATGTAGGTGCTTGCGGAGGCTAATGGCTCGTTAAGTCTATTAAGTTTAGCCCGGGCTCTCCCAAGCCCATCAATTCACGACTTATGATTTGAGTTAATCTATAAGTTAATTTTTAAAAATGAGTTACCATTAATTGATTCGGGGTGGGTCGATTAGAAATATGAGCAAAATATTTGGATAAATATTTCACTCTTGCGCAACCAAAGAAATTAGGATCGGAGACTTGATTACAGTAGTTAATCACTAATGTTCTTCCGATACCTAATCTTATTTAAACCCCAAGGCTTTTTGGATTTTCAAGGGATTTTCCATGTATCTGTGGAGGAAAAAACATATTTTTTGGTTTTTTTTAACATAAAATGATTTTCGGATTTTTTATCCCTTTTTAAAATATAATTTTTTTTGGACTTTTTTTTTATAATTTTCAAGGGATTTTCCATGTATTTGTTGATGGAGGCGAGTAGAGCCCATCACTACCTGTCCGCAGTGAGCAACGCTAATCGGCCCGATGGGCCTAGTACGACACGACTCGGTCGGCATGGCACGAGAGGGGGAACTCTATGACGGGGGTTTCAATTCGGCCGAGCTTCGAGCACCAGAACAGTGGTAGATCTATGTTGGGTGGGGGGGGAGGGCAACAGCGACCAACGTCAGGCCCGGAGAGCTTCAAGGTGGCTGGGCTCGCGGCTAGTCGGCAAGGCGGTGAGGGCTAGTCCCTTGTTTTTACTCTCCTCTCTCTCCCTTGGTTTCAGCCGCCTTTACTTAGATCTAGGCTTGCTTGCTCTCAGACCTCCTTTGAAGTCTCTCAGGGGAAGCTTTGAGAGCCCGCATGCCTTCAATCTTCCTCAGTGTCGTGGTTTTTGGCCTTCCCCCAACAGATCTATTTATAGGCGAGGGGAGGCCGGTTGTGAGCTTCGGCCGCCGATCCTCGCACATCGACCGGCCTTGGTGCGGCTGAATTGGCGTCTCCTCAGCTGCCCAATTGCTCCACTATGAAGACGCGTCCCATCCGTTGCCAGTCTACTCTTCCTCTCTTTATCGTAGGCCATCCTCAAGCGCATCGTCGTTGCTACACGTGACCTGCTAAGGTGGAAGAGGAAGGAGGAAGGAATAAGAAGAAGAAGAAGAAAGAAGAAAGGGGGCCGGGCCAAGGAAAAAGGGTAGTGGGCCTTGGGCCCACGTGGGAAAGGAGAAAAAAGGGAGGAAGCTAGGCGTGATGGCCCAGCCCCCTCGGGCTGCTACTTTTTTTTTTTAAATATATAAATTATCCAAAAAAAGTGAAAAATAAAAATAAAAATAGGAAAATAAAGCTTAATGGATGCAAAGAAAAACTAAGTCCTAATCGATGCAAAAAATATTTTTGTAATGGTCAAATTGATCCCTAATTTTCTATATAAATTAAATCAAAATACCTAGCCAAAATTTAGGTGTTAACAACTTGATTGCATTTTCACTTACATTGTATCACTAAATTGGTTCAATTGAAAGGCTCATTGAATTTAAATCCATAAAATAGGTTTAGAAGATAAATTGCAATTTCCCCCTCTTCTGGGATAAGAACCTTCTCCCATTGATCCGCGGTTAATGGTAGGAGGTGGGAAAGGGACTGCAGTTAATGGGAACGACAAGTAGGAAGCTGCCTGTCGGGACTAGGGGCGTTGACTCGATCCGGCTCAAATTGGGAACCGGACCAAAGGGGCCTTACTGGACTAGTTTAAGGCTAGCTTCTGGTTCCCAATTCAAAGTCCTAAACCATCGGATCTACTCGGGAACTTGAACTGAATCGGGACTGCAAGCATTGGTTTAATGATTGTCAATATGACGCTGACGGGGATAATTTGAAGGCGAAATACTCACATCACAACTCAAAAGAAGGAGACGAAGAGGCTGTTTTGCTTATTTAAGCTTATCAGAAACGATTACAAGATTCACTGATTTATAAACTTGTTCTTACTCTTAAATGACTCATAATTGTATCTAAGAATTTACAAAAGACGGACTTGATTTAGAAATACAAATAGTCAAGACATAGAGATACGAGCAAACTCTTGAAAGAAACACTACAATAAGGACTATTCTTGGGAGCCAATTAGACATCAACACAACGACGTAGCCAATCGACAACTTTAACCTTGAATCAGCAACTTCTCCGCATCATTGGTAACTTGTCAGTTAAACCGACAACTAATGAAATCAACAAAATCTATGAATTTGGTTTAGTTTCTAACAGATGCCGTCACGGCCTTTTTGAAGAGGAAGCAGCGAGCGTTGGGGCACCAGGCCATGGTTTGGCTCCGAGAAATGCCCCCCCCCCCCAAAAAAAAAAAAAAAAACAAGCCGCAGAGCTTGTGGGCTTGTGGTCGCCCATCCAGTCATGCAACGGAGAGAATTTCAACAAATAGAATCAAAGAGGGATTACTTGTCGGAAACTCATCTTCCCTGTCCTTGATTGATTCCGTAGATCGAAGGTGGAACGCAAACGTATGGTGGTTCCAGAGGAAGATGGAGCAAACAATTGAGGTTGAGCGTCGAAACTGGGAATTTTGCAAGGCCACACTCTATTCGAAATTGACGATGAAGCTGTACGATGTCGGGGGAAATAAGGAAAGGAGAGAGAGTCGCTTGTTTTGAGGAGATGCGACCATCCAAGAGGGCGTCATTTATATATGCTCCTCGAATTCGATCATATTGACCGTCGATTTAGGTCAATGATCGACAGTCAATGGACCATTTATAAAACATTCCAATAAGGATATACCCTTTTATTTTCTTTCCAATTTTGATAGGAAATACTTTTAAGCTACGTTTAGTCATCTAAATTTTTTAATCATAATAAGACTAGATAGGATAAAATATGAAATTCAAAAATTTTGTTATCTCCTATCAATCTTCTGATGAAAAATTCTAAATAAGAACCTGAAGCACTCTCATTTTCTCAAATAATAACTTAAAGTAGACATTATTTCAAATAAAAGCATAAAATGGCCAAATTATCTCAAATAAAACCTTGAAGTAGAATTTGTTTCAAATAAAAGCTTGAAATGGTCATATCAATCTCAAAGATGGTCCTAATCTCATTAGCCAAATGGTATTTTAGCCTTTTGATTGTTTAAATTTGTTTCCTTTTTTTCCTTTTCCTTTTCTTTTTTTTTCTTTTTCCTTCTTTTTTCTTTTCTCTTCTTCCTTATGCTAGCCTTAGACAAGGGTGACCCTTACCCAATGCTAATGAGGGTGGCCCCCCGTCGGATTTGGAAAGGAATGCCCTTGCCCAATCGAGCGAGGGCCAGATCAAGCAAGGGTCAACCTTTTCCCAATGTCAATGAGGGCAACCCTTGCCCTCCCCCTCATCACATCAAGCAAGGGTCACCTAACACTGGTGATGGTGGCCCTCCCTTGAGTCCAATGACTTCTATGATGGTTGGTAGAGGGAAGAAGAGAAAAGAAAAAAAGAAAAAAAAGGAAAAAAACAAATCAAAAATTAAAAAATACATTCCGAATTTTTTTACTAAAATAGCCCTTCTTCGATGGTTGGCGAGCCTAAAGTCCTTATTTGAGATGATTTGACCACTTCATATTCTAATTTGAAATAATATCCATGTTAGACACATATTTGAAAAAATATGGGCACTTCGGGCCCTTATTTGGAATTTTTTCATTGTTTGATGACTCACATGAATAAAGTCAGATATATTCACATCATATCGTGCACAATGGAAGATTATAAGAATCTTTCACGACGCTCTTACGTAGTTCATTTTTAATTGCTTATTTTTTACTTATTTTTCTCCTCTTTTAAAAAACTTTTTTCCCTTCCATCAGTCTCTAATTAAATTTTAAAAATTGTAAAATTATACTAATATACTGAAAATACTAAAATATCTAAGATATGTAATAAATATACTCAATATAAATTTATATATATTAAATTTAATTATAAGATAGGAATAAATTTGAATATATAAATAAAAAGAGGATTAAATGAAAAAAATGAAATTGTTGTTATTTTCTTTTACTTTCATTTTTAAATTATAATTCAAATATTACTTATATTCAAATAGAATTTTATTTTAACCATTTAAGAAATTTTTTTATTCGAGAAAAATAAATTACATGTTATGGATATTAGAAATTTTATCCACTTTTATTCCATTACCCCCATATGATATTTTATTTGAGCTATATCTCTCTTATTTCTTACTTCATCCTGTTTTGAGTAGGCACCAAATACATTACATGATAAATTTTGTCCTATCCTACGTACGTTTTTTCTTAATTGCCAAAGGCAATCTTAAGCTATGTTTAGTTTAGCTTTGGAAATAGGCCTTGCGGAAATGCAAATATCTTTGGCCTAAAAGGCTTTGGGAAAATACAAATTGCGTTTGGTAAAAAAAAAAATATAAAGCTATTTTGACCTAAAGAGTGTTTGGTAATTTTTTTTTTTTTTTACTAAGGGCTTTTGTATTTCGTTTTTCTTTTTTATTAAACAATAACGTAAGGATAATTCTGGAACAATGTGAGGTAAAATTGAAAAACTAAAAAAATTATGAAAGTAGCTTTGGAAAAAGAATGAATAATTTTAGCATTTGGCCAAATGTTGAAAGCCCAAAGGTAGTCCCTATTAGCATCAACATTTCAGCTTTTTTAAGACCACCATTAACTAAAAGCCCATTTGACAGGCTTACTAAACACCCTAGCATATATCCAAGGGATTTTGAAGGCTGAAAACCCCTTGAAAAAACTGAAAAAAAACATTAAAATGTTATTACAAATTGTCTAAGTTAGCACGGGCTATGCTATATAGGACAACCAACTTCACATTGACAATTTCCAATCAAAATTAACCGGATAGACTCAATTAGTAAAATGCAAAAAAGTTTATGACTTAAAAGTGTAATCGGTTTAGGATTTCTTAAGCAACTTTTTTGCATTTTGAGGGGAGCGATTTTGGTTTCAAGATAACGGCTACTCATGAGGAAATTTCCATCTTTCTGACAATATCTTGAATCTTCATTGTCCACCATTTACGTGGTTCACCATGAAATCTCCACAACTCAATAAGCTCTATGTATAGAAAAAAATTGCACATGGAAACCTTTCTATCATGATGATTTCACACCAAGTGTTAACTAGAGATTACAAAGCCCTAGTGGTTTTTATCTACATTGTCTTCTTTTGTTGGTCAACTTTTCCAAGAACTTGTTCACGAACAGTGCTACACCATTGAAACATGTCCCGGGCTTTTAATTAGATGGAGAAGAGGCTATAAGGGGCTAATGATGGTTCCTTGGAGAACCCCATCAAGAAACTCCCCAATTTGTGGGAATTCGAGAGGAGGGCTTGTTGACACCTAAATCTTGATTAGATTTTTAATTAAGCCTTAGTTTCTTTTTTTAATTTATTTATTTTTCCTTTTTTCGGATAATAAATAATAAATAACAAAAACAACAAAAAATAAATAAAACAAAAAAAAATGGAAAGAAGCGGTAGGCTGCTAGGTGAGCCCGCGCCCGGCCCCCTTTTCCTTCCCCTTTTTTCCCCTCTGCATGGGCCCCAAGCCTAGCCCTTTTACTTCCCCTTGCCCCGACCCCTCCCTTTTCTTCTTCCTGCTATCGTCTTCTTCCCCTGTCACCTCTGTGCCTCACACTCAGAGGCCGGCAACGCACTAGAGGACAAGCTATAAGCAAAGAAGAGGGTGTATCGGCACCCGAGGGGGACAGGCCTTCAATGCGGAGCAGGTGAGCAGCTGAGGCGACGCCAATCCAACTACCCCATGGTCGGTCGACGTGCGAGGACCGATGGTCGAAGCTTCATCAACCGGCCTTCCCCTCACCTATAAATATCCCCCCGGATGATGGCCAGAGAGCACGGCGCAAAGCAAGATTGACAACAAGTGAGCTTCGAAAGCTTCCCCCAAGAGATTTTAGGGGAGGCCCAAATGCTCGCAAGCCGAGATCTGAGAGCTCGCAGCCAGAGAAGGAGAGGGTCGGGTCTAAGCGAGCAGGCCGGAGAAAGAGGTCGTCCTGGTGCTAGATCTGGAAAAGCGGAGGTTCTGAAAGCCAAATCTAAGGAGGATCCGCGAAATCAGGCCATCGCGGCACGCCGTCAACCATCGCCATGCTACTCCCCCTGATGACCTTTAACTAGTATTCCCGAAGCCCGTGAGCGTTTCTGACCTCCCCTTGTTTGTTACCTCGTTGCTAATTGGGCCAAGCTGGAGCTCGCGGCCATCTGGCTTGTGAGAGCTCCGACCGATGACCGTCTTCACTTCGCCGTCCCGCCATACTACTGTCACCATTCGAGCTGATTAAGCCAAGAAAAACCCCTTTTAGTGGTGCCCTTAACCTACTTGACGGAAGTCCTGAATCGAATCCCTTTCTTCCCTCTCTGAGCGTTTGGCAGCCGCGACGGAAGGCGCGAGGGCCGGCGACAGTCGGACATAGTTCTTGCAAAGCCCGAACCTTTGGCTCGTAGCAGCTAAGATGCCGCTCGAATGCTCCCCTCCCGCCATCTCCCTTTGTAGTCGTGTTGAAGTAGCTCGGCCGCCGCCGGATGCTTCCCGACCGCCCTCGCTATAGCCGGACCACGAAGGCAGCAACGGTTGCAAAATCGTCGGTTGTGTTGGGCGTGCAACCTGGCACTCTAAGGTTTACTCAAGTGGGCTAGGTCATCAAGCCGTCTCAAGCCCGATCGGATTTGGGCTAAGGTCTTCCCCTAATGGACTAGGCCATTTTCTTTGTTTTTAGGACCGGGCTCGCCAAAGGGGCCTAATCGGAACCTTGTGACCGGGGTTGGCCCCAACTCGGGTTGTTTTTTATTATTATTATTATTATTATTATTATTATTATTATTATTAAAATAAATAATTAATTAATTTTAAAAAAATAAAAAGAATTCATAAAAAAGCCAAAATGATCAATATTTTCATAAAAAAGATAATAAAAAAATGCTTTTGACATTTAGAAAATGGAAAAAAAAACCAACAATGTGCTTTTCCTCCACAAACGCATGGAAAATCTCTTCAAAATCCAAAAATTCTTAGAGTTTAAACAATATTGGTACCGAAATGGCATTAATGATTAACTAGTGTAATCAAGTCTATGATCCTAATTTTTCTAGTTACACAGGAGCGAATATTCCTCCCAATATTTCACTTGGGCTTTTAATCAATCTACCAAAAATTGATTAGTAGTGACTCTTTTTTTCAAAATTAACTTACACGTTAGAATATTAAACTATTAAGTTGTGAATTGGTGGGCTTGAGAGAGCTCAGGCTAAGCCTAATAGACTCGGCCAAACCATTAGCCTCTGCTGGCACCTATCCCTAATCAGACGCCGTAAAAAAAGAGGTCGCGATAGCTTAGTAACTCCACTGGGGACATTTGTGAGGACTTAGGCCATTTTATCTTGTTTAAGCACTTTACTAGTTTGGGTTTTTTCTTCTTTTATGCAGGTCATTAGCTTAGAGGTCTATTTTAATAAAATGTATTGTGATTATAAACTATTATACATACTTTACTATTTTAGCATTGCACATGGCACATATAACCCGGCCGCTGGACCTGGGCCACCATAGGAAATTTAGGATGGTGTCAAGAAAGATAGGCTTTGAACGTGAGACTATGATGTACATATTGCCTTTCTTTTCTCCGAATTTCTTTAGGTAGAGCCAAGGTTAAGAGAGTATGATGCCAATGCGAGACTGTGATGGGCATACGTCCTTTTAATTTCAACAAGCCTTCTTAGTTAGACATTGAGCCACACATACCATGCGCATGTCTTTGTGTTTGCCATTTTCTTTAAAAGCAAAGTAATTTCTTTACTCTTTTTACTTAATCCTTTTTTATTGACCCATGACAATTTAGGTAAGTTTTCGAGTCCCAAATTATAGCAATGGAAGGACACAATATCCAACTTATTCCTCCCCCCCCTAAAAGCAAAGCTATTCAGATGGTGGGGTCAATTGGACCAATTTGTCCAGGAGCACGTGAAAGCCAAAGTTTGTCATCTCTTATTATTGTTCCAAATCTCTGTTCATCCTGAACTCTTGCAGGTAGTAGCACATTTCTGGTGCATGAGGACATCTACTTTTATATTTAGTGGGTTCGAGTTAACCCAAACTTTGGAAGAATACAACATCATCACTAGAGTGCCCCTCGAGAGTAAGCTTATTAGGCCACCAACAGATATGGACCCGTTGCGTGGATTAGCACAACTTTTAAGCACTTAAGTCCATGTTATAAGGCAAATTCTTAAAACCAACCATAATATATGTCCGCTAGTGTTTTTGATTGTCTGTTTTGAAAATTAGCCCATGACCCAAAGAAGTGAGATTTTTCTTTTAACCCTTTTCAGGTTCATCATTTCCCCCCATAAAAAAGATGCCATAAGTCCCTCAATGGCCTGGGTGGTTGATCAAGTCTCAATGGTCAAAATTATATAAACATGATTTTAACCAAAACCTTTTTGTCCTTTAATCATTTTAAAGAAAACATGGAAAAAATCATGTGGACCTGCTTGAAGATTTTACAAATATGGTTCTTTTCTCACCTAAACGAATTTCGATGCCTCATGCAATCATCTGAAACCAATGATTTCGAAAATCCATTACAGAAATTTGTGGTCCTAGGACCATACATTCCTAACCAAGCTATTTTAATTGGAAAAATTTCCTAAGAGACCCTAATCCTGAGGTATTCTAGGTGTGTTGGTTGGTTCCATGAAAAGAGAACTCACTTTGCTTTAAAATGCTGCAATCCAATCTCGTTACTCAACCTCACCAGCGCCACTCCCTATTACCCATATAGGATGGCACGACAGTACGGAGCCCTTCAGGAGATCTCATAGCCTTTCAAGATGAAGATCCCTCCACTCCTTTTTACCCATCAAAGTCGTGACTACGCATTCGAGATTGCCATTATCGAGAAAACATGTAGCAAATGCCATCGCAAAAAGATTGTGGTACCTGAAGGACTTGAGGGACAGGAAAAGGCCCATCACGCCTCTGAGTCCTACATCTACAACTATCATATCCCAACAAAACTGAATCCATCGGTCCCTCACCTAATCAGCGAGATTAGCCAACATGAGCAATGAGAGCATATGCAAAGGGATTTGGGAATAGAAAGGATACACATCTTAGAGCCAGTCTAAGAAAGCAAATACTTTCGCAAGAACAAGGCTCCTGATGCATATAAAATAACAATTATATGCCCCCTAGTATTAATATTGTGAAAGTTCTATCCCATTTGTTTAGAGATTTCTGTTTAATACTTAGTATTCCAATATGTCATTTTAATTTCAAGTTCAAATGTCAGAAGTCTATTGTCTGTGAAACTCTCTTTTGATAAATAAAAAATAGTTGGACCATTGCCATGGGTCAATCCTTATTTTACTTTCATGCTCATTTATTGTTTTTGCAAACCAGGTAACCATGAATGCTAACCACCAATCACCCACAAATAGCCTCAAGCAATAAGGCTTGATCAGGATGATGCACAAGATCACCTCGCTAACATTGAAGATGGCAAAGGACAAATGTCTATTGTCTTTCGACATCTCTCGAGGCAAATGGAGTCCACTCAAGCCAAGTCTAACTCCGTAGCTATTCTAAACACATTCATGACACCTACAAATTTTGCCAAAGGATAACCAACAAAATAGACAACTCATAAAGATCATGAAAAAGCTGAGCCAGTTGCAGGGGCAAGACACTATAGACTTGTTTGATTATACCAGTGTTAAGACCCCTAAGAGCTCAAAGTGCCTAAATGCGAGAAGTATGCCAATAACTCTTGCCCAGAGGCCTACTTGCACGCCTACCTAGTCCAAAGGATGATTTAATCGTACCAATTAAACCTAACTAGCCCTGCCTTGCAATAGTACATTGTAAGGAGGATTAGTCTCCTTGAGACTTGGGAGAATTAACTTATGCTTTTCGCCAAGAATATAATGTTGATATCAACGTCGACATCACTTTGCCCTATGAAGAGCCAATCGTCGCAATGTATGAAGAGCTGATGGTCAGAGAGACAAAGGGTGTGGCATCCTAAAATTTCATGACAACCCTTAGATTCGCTATGAACCATCAATAAGTGATGGAAGTGCCATTGAATTATAAATCAGCCATTTGAATCAATGAATTTCAACTAATTTAAGGCTAAGCATTGTAATGGACAATTGTTTGGATGGAGATGTGTCTACAAGTGACCCAAAGATTTTATTTAGGTGCAAATTGACATAGAAATCTTATTCTTGGCGGTGCACTTTATAAGTAGAATTTTATTGATTTAAATTACAAATTTTTGTGGGTTTATAAGTTGAAATTAGGTGTTTATTTAAATAAGGACTAAATGGAATAGGAATTGGAGAGGGTGGGCTGATTTTTAGGCCCAAAGATTGTCCAACCAGCCCACACCAACCCCTTGGTCGACTGGCCCATGAAGGCCCAAGACTAGCCCAAAAACTGAAGCCCATTAACCTTGCATGAGAGAATTGACAAGTGGCTAAAGGGATCAACCAAGTGTCATCTTGCATGGCAAAATTAACAAGTGGCATGGAGGTTGAGCCAAGTGTGGCTACCCCCATTGGCTCTTTTGGACGGCTGCATGTAATCAAATCATTGAAGGGGAGGAAAGAAAAGGGATGGAGAGCTCGAGAGGGGAGGGGCATCCAAAGAAAGAAGAGAGAAAGAGAGGAAGAGAGGAAGAGGAGATGCCGTCGAGCCCGCCTAGTCCCGCCGTCTTTCTTGCTGTGTTTTCTTTCGATTTGAGGCAAGTAGAGTCCGTTAATCTACACATTGTTTGTTGTGGTTTACTTTTTGTGATGATGTGTGATGCATGGTGGAACTCGAATGGGGTAGAGGTGAGTATTTTGAAGATGAAGAAGCTGTGTTCTAAGTCTAGCCTTCTGTTTTCTGGAGAAACAGTTTGTCCTCTGATGATTTCGTGAGCTTCATGTGACTTTCTACTTGGAATTTCACTTCGACTTATTAATGAAAGTTGTAGAGGACTTCTTGATGGTTAAAATACTAAAATTTTAGATGAAATGGACAAGTATTGAGTGGTGAAACCCTTTTTCTTCGAAAATACTATATTTGGAAAACTGCTCTTTGACCTCTTATGATTCTGTGAATTTTATAAAATTTTCTAGTACGAATTTGATTTCGTACCCTTGATAAAAATTTTAGATGACATTTTGAGGAATAATATACTGAAATTTCAGAATAAATGGACCAGTAATGACCAAGGAAACGATTTTTGTTCTACATGGGTGGATCTGGAAAACAGTACCGAGAATTGGAAAAGTAAATTGATTATATATTTTAATCCAGAATGAATTGGACTTTTATTTCTTCATGAAACTTGTATCTCTAGGTCTTAACTACAACATGTCCAAATTTTATAATTTTTTGAGTTCATTTAAGAGTTTAATTGAAATTTTTTTCGAAACTGTGCATGAGTGATGTTAAAAAAAAAATCATTTTTCGGTGATGTATGGACTTATACGTATTCTGTGAAGCCTTGTTTGATATGGTGTTCTTCACGAAATATTTTCCTTTAGATCTTTTCTATAACATGTTAAATTTTTAGAATTTAATAAGGCTGTTTACTAATTTTTCAAGAATTATGACCAAAGGAGCACAATCTGTTTTTATCCGAAATATTGTTATATTTTCAAAAATAAATGAAATTGTTCCATGTGATGTAATGTCTTGAGTGGTTGATTATGCTCCATATGTGGTGACATGTGGCATGTTATATGACATCAAAAGCTAGTTGAGACTCTTGATATTGATGCATCAAATGCCATGTTGAAATTAAGATACATGTATGAATATAAATTGAAATAATGATAATACCGTCGGAGGTGTGAGCCGACGATGCCCTGGGAGTCGGGATGCCCAACGGTTCGAATGAGTCGATGCATTTCGAATGCCTGGTTGTATTATGAATACATGCCCAGACGTTTTCCCCAGGAGTGTCGGGATGCCCGGTTGTATTATGATACATGCTCGAAGGGTGAGGGGTTGTATTATGATGCATGCCCGGAAGGTAGGGGTAACCATTTTCATGGTGAGCCCCGAGATTTCTTGTGATGCCAGGTAGGATGCAAGATGCCTGGAGTGTGTGTGTGCCAGATGCCCGAAGGTGTGTGCCAGAGGCTCCTCACGATGCCAGGTTGGGTGCGAGCGATAAATGAGGGATGCAAACATTGGTCCTTAGAAAGAAAAATGATGAGATCCTTGTGAAAGATAAAATTGAGAATTGAATCATACACATGGATGTGTGTATATGGCATGGGATGAACCTCATGGAAATGCAAGGATGAAGTGCATGGTGGTATATGCACGTTGCATGGTGATATATGCATGACTGCTTGATGATATATGTACAAGTGCATGGTGATATATGCACGTTGCATGGTGATATATACATGGCTACTTGATAATATATGTACAAGTGCATGGTGGTATATGCACGTTGCATGGTGATACATACTTGGCTGCTTGATGATATATGTACAAGTGCATGGTGGTATAAGCACGTTGCATAGTGATATTTGCATGGCTGCTTGATAATATAAGTACAAGTGCATGATGGTATATGCATGTTGTACGGTGATATATGCATGGCTGTAAGGTGAGATATGCTCGAATGCATGAATGATATGTGTTTTATTTATGATACCTTGATTATTCTGTTTGACGCATTGTATAGTTTAATGGATCTTTACTGCTGAGTAGTTGTACTCACCTCGTTTGAGGAAAAACATTTCAGACTAGATAAGATACCTCTGCTACCATTGCCACGGGTAGATGGATCAAGTGGTTGGATATGACCGCAAGGAGGAGGATAGCAAATGAATGAATTTTTGGATGCCGACACTGATCGATGGATTTTAAATATATGACTATTGGAGGAGATATCGGTCATCTTTTGAAATATAGCCGAGTATAGAATACTATGGCATTTTGATGTACCGATGAATGATGTCCATATGGTTTAAGTAAATAAAAGTGTTCGGCTTTTACCTATAAATGTTTAGTAGGTTTGCATTGTTTTCTGAATATAGGGAAAGGAGTTGTTGGATGTGCTTCCGTATATGAACTGCATAAGGGACCCAGTTAAAAGATGTAAACACCCATGGTTGTATGGATCCGCTACAATTGAAATGGTATCGAGTGACATGTTATTAGGGAAAGTGAAAGGTAAGCGAACCGTGGGGATCCTAACGGATTGGGGGCCGTCGAGGGGTGCCACAAAGGGTAATATGTTTTTAAGAACACATGCCATATTAGGGAAAAACACAACCGCCTAATCTGACTTGTAGCCCATAAAAGAAGGATCAATCGGACAAAACATTGATGTAGCCTTACATGGTAAATGGACGACCGAGCAATATCCTATTATTAAAAAGTTTCCCACTGGGAAAGGCAAGGAGCCTGCATACGAGGTCAATGCCACAAAGCCTACTCAAGACTAGGGCACAACAAGGCAACTCCCCACACTTACTGCAAGAGCTAGGGTCCAAATAATGCTTACCCCTACCAACCTAGGGAGCAAAACTCTGCCATCTCCTAGTCCCCCTGATAAAGTCCAATTGGCAAAATAAAGGGCTTTACTTAAAAGGTATAGATCATAAGTTAAGAAAAGAAAGTCTATGCAATTCGAGACAACGTCTGCCACTGAACGTAGGCAAAACCTAACAACCAATGAGTCACCGCACCAAGACTTCGAGCATCCCCTAGGGTACAATCCTAAAGGCTACTAATCCCTAGGGTACAAATTTGAAGGCTACCAATCCCTAAGGTACTATCTTTAAGGCTACCAGTCCCTAGGATATAATCCCGAGAGCTACCAGTACTACACATATGAAAATAACTATTCATCGTATGACTGCCTCCCACCCATATATAGGATCCAAAGCCTATTAGAAGAGGAAATATTCATCTTTGTCCGTCATGACTTGCCTCCCAATGAGTCGTTAGATTTGTCAACCGACCATGGGGATGACATAAACACCTCATCCTCGGTTGGAAATTTCGACTCGAAAGAAGGCAATGAGATGACCTTGACAAAATCCATCTTTCTTGAAGCGACAGAATTCACTACTGCAATGAATAAGTAATGGGAAAACTAGTGGCCTAATCAAAACACAACATACCTGTCTTGTCCTCATAGGATTATGGCTGCGTTTGGATTCGACTTTTCAAAGCTACTTTGGGCTTCCAAAGCCCTTTGGGCTAAAAACAGGCGTTTGGGAAAAAAATTTCTAAAGATCCTTAGCTGAAAGTTTGCCTTTTGAAGGCTGAAAGCCCAAGGCAGGGTCATCCCTGCCTTGGGCATTTCAGCTTTCTCGGTAAGCTGGCTTGGGATTAATGAATTTTCGTTCGTTTTCCATTTTTACCCTCATAACTTAACGAAATTCCAAGTTTATCCCTGAAAACCCTAGATCTGCACCGCGTTTCCTCTTCCCTTCCTTACCCACTCACATATCGTCTTTTTTTCTTGTCTCTCAAATCCACGACCCTCCCCCACTTGCAAGCTCTCATCTTCTTCTTTTCTCTCAAATCCACAAGCACGCACAGAATTGTCATCAAACCGAGCTCCCCCATACAACCCAAAAGCCATCTTCTCACGCTCCTGTGGAATACGTCTTTGGTTTCGGTGCGCCTTCGATTTCGCTACTATTTTGCTCGGCTATTTGGTCACCGCTTGCTCATCTTTTGTCTTCGCTCATCAATCGTCATCAAATCGAGCTCCCCCATACAATTAGAAGGTGTTTGTGGTTCCTTGATCACACAAAGAGAGAGAACTCGAAGTAGGCCGGGTTCTATAAAGCCATCTTTGTTCTTCCCGACATACTTCGAAGCTAAACTGCAGGAGGTCTGGTCTTAAGGTGAGTTCAGAATTTTCATCTTGTAGTGCCCGAGCATGTTCCCTTTTCCTTGTTCATGTGTTCATCGATTTGGGTTTCTTTCTCGTGTTTTTAGCAAGCTCTTTGTTTGGGTTTTAGGTTTGCGCTACTTTGTTAAAGCTCTTTGTTTGGGTTTTAGGTTTGCGCTACTTTGTTTTTTTTTTTTTTTTTTTAACTGGGTGTGTGGGGGAGAGGTCGAAGTAATGGGTTTCACTGAAACGTGTGCGAGGACTTGCTGGGTTGGCTTGCTTTGAGATTGTGGCAGGGATGGTTCGGTAAAGATGAGGAATTTTGGAAATTTAAAAGTGGTGTGCAGCTGTAGGAACTTGGGATATTAGAAAAGAAGAGGCGAAATGAAAGCTGAGGTGAGAGACCTGGTTGGGTTATGATCATCTCAAAAGCAGCTCCATCTTGGCGTGAGATTGGCGTGAGATTGCAGAAAATATTCTGAGCTAGAGAGAGCGGGTTGGAGATGCTAGTGAGCGAGTTCAAGTAGTGAGATCTGGATATTGAGGGAGATTATGCTAGGCAAGCGAGATTTTTAATTTTTTTTTATATTATCTTGAATTGTAGAAAATATGTGATTAGATTTTTTACAATTTAATGGATCTCTGAAGGATTTCTAATCCAACTTTATTCTATCCTATCTTAATTCAAATTGGGACGATGAAGCGTAACCTTAAAGCTTTCTAATAATGATTGAATCATTAAAATTTATTGCCCGAGGTTATGCTAAGATTGGCAAACATAACCATCAGTCTAGGTGAATGGGGCAGGTCTGATTTTTCACAAGGGTGTTGAGGACTCGAATTTATTTCTACTTTGGTCGAAATTTGCTTGATTTGCGCCTTTTGATGCTCATTGATGACAAGGCGAACCTTGAATGGCTGGTTTGATATAACCTGGGGGATCTTGGGCCAATTTAGGGAGTAGTTCATTAGTCTTTAGACTCACTTAGGCATAGATTCCGTTTCATGCTTTAGTGAAGGTCCTTCGAATATCCAGTCATCTCACTTTAAATAAATGAATACGTTAAAAGTCAAGTATAAGATCTCTTTCATGTTATCTCAATATGGTTTAGAATAGTTTCTCTAGAGTAATTGGTAGGTTCATATGCCTGGAATATCCTTGGTTAGTCTAAACTCAGGCAATAAAAAGAGAGAGAGAGAGAGCTTTGGTACTCTCGGATACCCTCGGGTCTCCAAGAGAATATGAAGCCTCGGTTAATTTGGAATTCATCACCGAACCATGGATGGACAGATTTCATCATCGATTCATGGCGGTTCTAGTTTTGGCGGATAAATGGGGAAATCTATCGCAAGGTCCCACATATCCCGATAACCGTGAGAGTCTCTTAGAAGATTAGTAGGAATCATATCCCGGGGCTCAAATAGCAAAAACATGTTCTTTACCAGGCTTGTATCGAGTTTACTTTCTCGCATCTTTCTTTTCATATTTTATATCGTTTGCTATGTCGTTTTGATGTGTTCATTTCCTTATATCATTTGATGCATTGATCTGTTTATCTTGATTTGTATGCCTTTGAATTATTATCAATTTGGCAAACAACCATGCATGAACATAGAAGAGTGGAGTGTACATAGGGACTTAAAAGTTTACATGATTTTTTTACAATTTACATGATTGTTTGATCGATCTATTGCAATCACTTGTTCTGCATGGCCAAATTAAAGGCAATAGATTCTGCCTCTTCATCCTCCCTCTTTAAGCTGCTCCATTTGTGCTTCAAATTGCTCTCTGGATTCATTTTCTTGGGTTGTTTGGGTTCAACTGATGTGTCATTGGTTCAGTTAGTTTGAAGGAGTCTTTGTTTCTACTTGTAAAGTCTGAATCTTATGGAACACTTGTGTTTGAGATCATTGAGATTGCTGCAGTGACAGAGTTACGCATGCTTAGCACTAGATATCATAATTAGAATTCTCCTATTAACATCTCAGTTTGGTATCTGTGTTGTTTATCCCTCGCCGTGAAGCTGTTTCGTCTCTTTTTTTGTTTAATGAACGTCCTGAACTCAACCTTTTGTGCTATGTATAGTTCTATCTATATGTGTTCATTTATCTATAGGGAATTGGGTCGTAGTTAATCTCATTTGCTCTCATATTTCAAAAGTTTTTGTGTTTATTCTATTGGAAGATGGCGAGTTCATCAAAAGAAAAGGCTTATTGGAGCCCAGAAGATGTAGAAACATTTTGTCGATTGTGTATTGAACAAATTGAAAAAGACAATTGTCCCGCGAGCAACAAAAGAGATGGATGGACAGCTATAATTACCAAGTTTGAAGAGTTGAGGGGTAAAAAATATGATAAAAATCAAATGAAGAGTAAGTGGGATAATCTAAAGGAAGAATGGAAAAAATGGAAGCAATTGATTCAAAAGGAAACAGGACTAGGATGGGATCCAAGGAGGAAAACCATTGATGCAAGTGATGAATGGTGGGAGAGAAAGATTCAGGTGTCTATCTTTTATTTGCCACATTTTTTTTATAAGTTCATCTTTTGTGATATAACTCATGGAAATATCTTATTATATCATGCTAATCCTAAGCTTAAAGTCTTTCGAACGAAAGGTATACATCCGGATATGGAAGTTTTGTTGGACAGAATGTTTCAGGGTACGGTTGCCACTGGAAGTGTTACTTGGAATCCTGCACAAGGTTTATGCAATACTGAGAATCTTGAGGCCACACAAGCTGATATTGGTGATTGTGCAGGATCTACTTATGATACTTTAGAGTGTGATGTAGGTGAAACGAATGCCCAACCAAGTCAAAGTAAGAGCCATAAAAGAACGGTACAAAGTTCCACGAAGGAAGCTCGAGGAAAGAGAGAGAAAAAATTGTCCGGACCTACTAAGTTAGCATCACAAATCGACAGACTTTGTTCGGCAGTCGAAAGTAGGAACAATGCAACATCGGTTGCAAGGGAATTTGACCCTTACAAAGAGATTATGCAGACGTTGAAAGCCATTCCTGAGATTAAGGAAGATAGAAAGTTGTTTTTTTTTTTTTTTTTTGCACTCTCTCATCTTTCTGAAAAGAAAGACAATAGGCAAATTTTTATGAACTTGGATGAAGATGAAGAGAAAGTCAAGTGGCTGAAGTATAAGATGGAGGAGCATATAGTCATCGCTAGGATGCTAATTGCTTGTTTGAGCTTTTAATATTAATCTAATCTTGTAATGTGAAACTTATTTTGGATTAGTGATTTGCACTACTTATGAACTCTCTTTTTAATTATCTTTTTGAGACTTTTAGTTTGTGTTTTTTTTATTGGATGGAGTTTGCATATATATTATGGATGATAATTGTTTCATTGATGGGTGATTACCCATCACTTTTCTTATTGTTTTGTTACTTTAAACAAATATGGACAACTCTCCTGAAAGAGAAATTCATGAAAAAGAGGACGAGAAATATTGGCAACTTGTGGAAATTACTCAAGCTACAATCGCTTATCAGGCAATATACAGTAACAAAAAACCTCGTAGGACATCATCATATACAGGAAATGCATGGGTTGAAGAGTTGATGGATGAAGATGCTAATCCGATAAGGTGTTATCAAATGTTTAGAATGGATAAGATTGTATTTAATAATTTAATGCATGATTTAGTGACACGTTATGGTCTTAAAGGAAGTAGGAATATTGATGTTATGGAAATGCTTGGAATATTTCTTCATATTGTAGGACATGGTATAGGTAATAGGTTAACACAAGAGCGTTTTCAGCGTTCTGGGGAAACTATAAGCAGGTACTTTAGCTTAGTATTAGACAAAGTATGTGAAATAGGAAAAGATTTGATTCAACCAGTTGATTGGCAATTTAGGGATGTTCTAGAGAAGATAAAAAATAATCGAAATTTTTTTCCATATTTTAAGATATGTTTTGATTATATAATAGGAAGAAGGAATTAAAAGCAAATTCTGATTATACAATAATATTTGCATTTTTGTTTTAGGATTGTATTGGAGCTATTGATGGCACTCATATCCCAGCGGTGATACCTGTAAACGATCAGATTCGTTTTATTGGTCGAAAAGGTACACCGACTCAAAATATCTTAGCAGTGTGTAATTTTAATATGGAATTCACTTATGTTTGGGTTGGTTGGGAGGGCCAAGCCTATGATACTCGTATTTTCTATTAAGCTTTAGGGAGACGCGATGTGCAATTTCCTCATCCTCCTCCAAGTTTGTTAATTAATGGTTTTTGTACATTAATATGTATTAATGTAGTCTATATTGATTAAATTTATATAAAATTTGTGCAAGTAAATATTATTTAGTAGATGCTGGATATCCAAATCCAACGGATTATTTAGGACCGTATAAAGAAGTTAGATATCATTTACCAGAATTTCAACAAGGTCCTGCCCCTACAGGCTATCGAGAGATATTCAATCGTGCTCATTCCTCGCTGCGATCAGAAATTGAGCGAGCTTTTGGTGTCTTGAAGAAGAAGTGGAAGATTTTAAAGCATATGCCAAGCTTTCCATTTGAGAAGCAAGTAAAAAATTGTTATAGCAGTAATGACTTTGCATAATTATATACGACGAAACGCCGCCAATGATAGACATTTTGCAAGAGCAGATTTGGATCCTAGTTATGGATATTCAGTTGACCTAGATAATACAAATGAGGGGGCCAGTACTTCAAATGACAATTTATCTTATGGCGCATTTACGTGATCAAATAGCAATGAGTTTAGTAAATACCTAAGGATGTTTGTAATTTTCAATGAAAACCTATTTCTTTCTTCGGTGCATATGTAATCATATTTATTATAATGAAATTACTCTTTCTTTTTAATTGAGAAAAAGTCCACTTTGATGTATTTTTTCACTTATGAATTTGTTAATATATCTCTTTTATATATACATCTCAATGCATATATATATATATATATATATATAAGTCATTGAATTTGTTAATATATCTCTTCTATATATATATCTCAGTGTAAATATATATATATATAAAGTTATTGAATTTGTTAATATATCTTTTTTATATATACATTTCAATGCAAAAAAAAAAAAGTCATTATATTTGTTTTCAATTTAAAAAAATAAAAATTTAAAATTTAAAATGATTTCGCTAAAGGACTTCCCAAATATGTGTTTAACAAACAACATTTCCCCAAAGTTGCTTCTCAAGGCTCTTTTCAATTATAGTTTACCAGACAGTTTTTGCATTTCATCAAAACCCTTTAGACCAAAGGCCTTTGCATTTCCTTAAAGGCTTTTCCCAAAAGCTTTCCCAAACGCACCCTATGATCTCCAAAGAAATGAGGGTATCCAATCTTCGTAAGTATAACGGCACGACTTGTCTCGTGGCCCCCTTGCAATATTTTCACGCTGATTTGAGTTGGCATTACAGCCTAATATCATTCACAACTCAGGCCTTCCAAGAAAGTTTTATAGGGCTTGCATTGCAATGGTTTATTACAACAAATATCTACCTCATGAGAGATTGGAATGAGCTGTCTTCTGCATTCCTACATTAGTACCAAAGCCAGATTTGAACTAAACTGCTTTGTGAGAACTTGGTTTGCTTCAAAAGAAAACCAATAGAGGATTTCCGAGCATATTCAAAAAGGTAGAAGGCTTTTATTATGCAAACCAACCATCAACTGACCAAAGAAGAAATGATGAAACTGTTCGTAGGAATTTTACCCCGCAAGTATTGCTATTGGTTTTATGGATTATACTTCCGTAACTTCAATGAAGTGATCCTCTCATGTGAATACTTCGAGTCTACTGGAGGCAAAGAACTCAAAAACACTTGATTTCAAGACTAACACTATTGAAGTGCCCTTTTTCATGGGAGTTTTCATGGGTTGTAGTTGTTTTTATAATATCATGTTTTCTATCATGTTTAGTGTGTTACTGTTGTGTTTTCCATTCTAGTAATCTAATGTACAGTTCTAATATTTTGTTTCGAGAGCATGATGTGGTATTCCAAACTAGCCCGGTGATGCTATCCAACCATGAAAATAAAATATCTTCCAAGGAGAATACTAAGGGATAAGCTTCCTCATGCTTCCTCCCTCCCAAAATATATACTTTTGAAAACAAAAAAATATTTCATTAGCAAAAAATTTTGTCAAAACAAAATGTTAAATTTAATCTTGACTTACTCACTTCGTGCCTTAGAAATATCATCCCTTTTGACTTAGCATGACATGGAGCATTTGAAACTGGCACATCATGTGAATTCGTCGAATTTGAAGACACTCTTTTAAGAAGGCAGGGACAAACAGAAAAGATCATCCCACTTCAAAAAGAATGTCTTACTCTCTGGATATAACTTTGGAAATGACATCTTCTCTCTTCTATTTATAGGACATAATAGGCACAGGCATACGATTGAACTTGATGCATGCATGACATGGCAGCTCAAGCTACTGTCAATAGGGAGAAAATCCAGACAGTTAAAGCGATCTTTAGTCCCCTATTCCAGATGATGACGTTAGGGCCTGGAAACCTCACTTTATGCTCTATGTGCATGCTCTCCCAAGAAATGATTGCCATAAAAGAATTGGAGATTTTGATTGTCCATATCAGATTACATAGAAGCTTGAGGTACACGATATAGAAGAAAAATTCCATAGAAGGAAGGCGTTGAAGATGAATCAATTACCATCAATCGTGCACACATGACTACAAATGAGGAGAGTCAATCGACAGAGATGTTGAACCGTGTCAAGACAAAAGGCTGTCATTGACATTCAAATATCCCTAGGAGTCAATAGATACAAACTTTGGAGAAGGGTAATTTGGTATCATTTCCAATACTCCCTCTCTCTGAACCCACTGTTGACATATTTTCCTTATTGGCAGGAAGCATTGGGATTCAAGAGCCAAACTTAATGGTTAGGTTTGGCAAATCAATACTGGCCAAGCTAGTACATGGAAATGACTCGTATCGAATTCACTCGACTTCCTATAAAATGACGTGTCATGTAGGAACCAATTCAGTAAAATTAAAAATAAGTGCTCCACGAATGCCACCAGTGCCATGGCCTGGTAGTATGGGGAATAAAATGATCTAGAGGCATCCAAGGTTCGATTCTCAGAAACAACTAGTTGTGATGTGTAGAAGCTAATAAAATGTTTGCTTCTCATACAATTGCAAAAACGAGAGAATAATTGACCTAACGAAATAGAAGACGTTAAACTTTATATCCTTCTCGTGCTTCAGTCTATTTAAGTATCTACAAACTGGTGAAGAGTAATGTTGTATCGCTTCCAGTTGTTTGACTCTTGAAAGAGGTCGTGACTAACATAATTCCTCTTATCTGTTGTAGGATAACCTGGCCATCAAGATATGAATAACAAGTCAATGAGAGGCATGTCAAACTCTGATCCACTTTCCCAAGCGAAACGGCGTCACAAATATTGTCATAACATATGACAGAAATCCTTCTGGCCTCAATTCACATTTGATCTTGGCCCTATTGATCGATTTATTTCTGCATCTTCTCTTCTATGGGGGGAATAATAGAGGTGCCCATCAAACTAATGATCAGATCCCCAACCCCGGCTGATCTTTCTTGTGTCATCTCCCTATTTATTAGGAACAATCAATCAATACCCATTTGTGAATAGCTCGTTTGATGTTTCAAATTTAACATATTTGAAAATACCATTCTATTAACCCCTAAAGTTGTTAATAAGGTCTTTTTTGAGTAAAAATCATTCATTTATTTTGAGAGTACAAACCCCATCATATTTAAAATGTTGCATGCCTTTTCCAAAAGGATTTTGCATGATGATTTTGTCTATCCAAATCACTGATTCCACTAAGGATTATGTAAATAGATAGCTGAAGGAATGATATAAGATTGATCGCACATGCTTGATGAGGCGCGTCAAGATTATGAAAGGCAAGCAATATCCTACACACAATCCCTTATCCATATACTTGTGAGATGAGTGCAGAAAATTCCATGTCGACAGGGTAAAGAGTTCTCTCGTGAATGGTACAATAATCAAAACAGTGAGAGGCATTTCATTTCTCTACTAGATTATCCATCGCTCACCACTTTGAGCTCCATACACTGGTGAAATTTCTGTCTTACTCCTGTCAAGAATCACCCCACATTGGAGCAAATTGGAGACAAGGCGACATCACAAGGTGAGAAGAGAGATAGAAATTCTCTTACCCGCACTTACATCAATATTTGGGTGTTTTTATTGTGTATGAACACTCGTGATAATTTAAGTACCTTAGAATGACGAGGAGCAATTTTTTCTCTATGCACTTATATTCATTGTGTAGCCTCAATGAGTCTGTAATTGTACCCTCACATTGAAACAAAGCAGAAGTTATTGCCATTCAAGCAGCATAACTCGGAGTGGCAACTGAAGATGAAGACTCAAGAGGCTAATGACAGTGTTTGCTCAAACTTGTTTAGGCTAGTTCCTCATACAAAAAAAAAAAACTAGGGGCATGAAAAAGTAGTGTACCTAGTAAAAGCAATATCAATGCCAATAGATGAGAAAAATTGGAATAAAAGCTAGGGGGTATGAAAAAAGCAGTGTAACTAGTAAAAGTAAGGCCTATGCCCCCAGACAAAAAATACAGCCAAGAAAAATTGCTGTTGTGGTTCAATTGATAGAGCCTCCATCTAACAATGAGAAGAAAGGCTGATGACAATGTCATGGCAATCACCAACTCTCACCCTTTTACACATGAGTCAAGTCTACATTGCGTCCCATTGTAAAAGTCTCTTCAAACTATGGCACTTTAATTAATGTAGGATTTCATATGTTTATAAGCATAACCCAAAGAAGTACGAGCAAGATTATTCTATCTCTTTTCGCAAGATTCTTCACTAGTAAATCTGAAAATGATTGTGCGACAGTTCTTTTGTAAGCCCTGACCTTAATGGTCCCCTTTGATGAGCTATTGACCAAGCCTACATTACAATCCCAACAAATACCTCGTATATTGGTAAAATCGTACCACTTGTGAGAATACTTGGACCCCTACTGATGTGATGATAGTGAGATAGTATGGTCCTTATAAATCATACATCAATGACCAGGATAAGACAGCTTTTCCCATGAGAATGAGTGAAAAGTCCTTTCAGACTGAAAGTCTCTCATCTAGCATGTTCAAGACATCTACATTCGGAATGAAAGTTGTCTTTCAAAATTTTCCTTAGTGAAACTTAGATGATACAAAATTGATAAAATTATCATGCATGAATCCCATTTGAATTCATGAATTTATAGTATATACAATCATGTGTGCATACTATGCAAATAGCAGACATACTCTCAAAGATCAAAGATATCGCCAAGTAAACATATCCTTATCCCCATATGTCTTTGAGTATCTACTACTGTTCAGGTGCTCTCTTCTTGTAACTCGACCTATTCGAGTCGTCTCCTAAGTATGGATGCTTGCGACTAACCAAGTAACCCATTGTCCCTGAGTACTTACCACTGCCTAAGTATTTTCTTTTGACACTCGACCCGTTCGAATTGTCCTCAGGGTATTGATACTTACGATTGTCCAGGTGTCCCTTTGTCTTTAGGTACCTACCACTATCTAAGTACTCTCTTATTGACACTCGACCCATTCAGGTTGTCTTCAGAGTTTAGATGCTTATGACTGTCCAAGTGTCCTTTTGTCTTTGAGTACCTACCGCTACTCAGATGCTCCCTCCTATTGACACTCGAGCTATTTGAGTCGTCTCCGAAATTTAGATGCTTGCGACTAACCAAGTATCCCATCGTCCATGAGTGCTTATCACAATCTTGGTACTCTCTCTTATTGACACTCGACCTATTCGAGCTATCTTCTAAGTTTGGGTATTGGCAACTAATCAAGTATCCCATTGTCTTTGAGTATCCAACACTATCTAGATACTCTTCTTGGGACACTTGACAAGTTCGAGTTGTCCTCAAAATTGTATCATTGAATACTAGTAACTGTTCAAGTATTCCACTACACTGTGCATCAACGGTTACCCAGGTATGCTATTTTATCATCATGACGATTGGACCTGGTTGAGTGGTCCTAAAACGTATCATTAAATACTTTTTTTTTCAAAGTATTCTATTGCTCCGTACGCCTGTGGCTACCGAGGCGTTCTAACACATTTGAGTGCCTACAGTCATCCAAGTAAGCCTCGTGCTACATTCAAATTTATTCTATCATGAGGTGAGAGACATTCACAAATATGCAAGGCGCATCCTCGATATTTCACATACCAGGAGGTGAGAGACATTCACAAATATCCCAGGTATGTCCTCGATATTCCCAATTACCAAGAGGTGGGAGACCTTCACAAATATGCGAGGCGTGTCCTCGATATTCTAATTACTAGGAGGTGGGAGACCTTCACGAATATGTGAGGTGCGTCCTTAACATTCCACATACTAGGAGTTGATAAACCTTCACGAATATCCTAAGTACGTCCTTGATATTCCCAATCACCGGGAGGTGGGAGACTTTCATGAATATATGAGGCGCATCCTTGATATTCCCACTGTCAAGAGATAGGAGACTTTCACAAATATGTGAGGCACGTCCTCGATATTCCACACACTAGGAGATGGGAGACCTTCACAAATATGCGAGGTGTATCTTCAATACTTCAACTGCTAGGAGATAGGAGATCTTCACGAATATGAGAGGTACATCCTCGATATTCCATCTACCGGGAGACCTTTACAAATATCCTAAGTATTATCCAGAATTCGTACTTGTGATTATCTAAGTACCCCTTTGACACCTGTAAAGGTCCAGATATCTTCCAGGTTAGTACTTGTGAATATCCTCGTACTTTTTTAATACTTATGAATGTCCAAGTATCTTCACAAATGGATATTCTAAGAAAGGTCGGCGCATCCCCCGAGAAAGGTCAGGTAACCAACCAGTGTTCTTAACAAAGATCAGGCACCCCACAAATAGATGCCCTAAGAAGGTCGACGCATCCCTCCCGAGAAAGGTCGGGTAACCAACCGATATCCTTGATAGAGATCAAGCACCCCACAAACATATACCCTGAGAAAGGTTGGCACATCCCCCAAGAAAGGTCGGATAACCAACCGATGTCATTGATAGAGATCAGGCACCCAACAAACAGATGCCTTGAGAAAGGTCAGGTATCAACCGGTGTCTCTAACAAAGATCAAACATCCAACAAACAGATGCCTTGAAAAAGATCGGCGCATCTCCTGAGAAAGGTCGGGTAACCAATTGATGTCTTTGATAAAGATCAGGCACCTCATACACAGATGCCCTAAGAAAGGTCAGCACATCCCTCGAAAAAGGTTGGGTAATTAACCGTTATCCTTGATAAAGATTAGACACCCATAAACAGATGCCCTGAGAAAGGTCGGCACATCCTTGAGAAAGATTAGGTAACCATCCGATGTCCTTGACAGAAATCAGGCACCCAACAAACAAATTTCTCGAGAAAGGTTAGCACATCCCCTCAGAAAAGTTGGGTTAACAACTTATTTTTCTAACAAGTGATCGAAGAAAGGTTTGGGTCCTAGAAAAGCAATTTACCATCAAGGCGACCGAAGAAATGTTTGGATCCTAGACAAACCACTTATTACTATAACAAGAGACCAAAGAATGGTTCGGGTCTTGGAAAGGCAATTGTCCATCAAGGTGACCGAAGAAAGGTTTGGGTCCAAGACAAGACAAACCACTCATTGCTCTAATAAGCAACTAAAGAATAATTTGGGTCCTGGAAAAGCAATTTCCCACCAAGGTGACTGAAGAAATGTTTGGATCTTAGAGAAGTAACCTCCTCATGTCACCAGGTAAGATGATGTCCTGATATTTGCCAAACTCGAGGTTCACGCCCTATCTCACTTACTCCCGATAAATAACTATATATCTCTTCTTCTCAATCTTAGTATGTATAGTGTTATATTGCTTTGCTCCTGCATAGGACAATAGGTCCCAATTAAGATGCAATATACTATATATACATGGACAAAATTTAGGTATTAGTTTGTCTTTGGATGCAACCTCTACGAGCTCACCTTCAAAGAAGAGTAGCTGTTGACACTTGAATTTTGATTAGTTTTTTAATTAGGCCTTAGTTTCTTTTATTTATTTATTTTTCCTTTTTTTGGATAATAAAGAATAAATAACAAAAAACAAAAAATAAATATAAACAAAAAAAAAGGGAAAGAAGTGACAGGCCGCTAGGACTAGGCCTTCATGCCCAACCCCTTTTTCCTTCCCTTTTTCCCCATCTGTGGGGGCCCCAAGCCCAGCCCTTTTTCTTCTCCTTGGCCCAGCCCCTACCTTTTCTTCTTCCTACTGTCAACTTCTTCCTCTGTCGCCTCTGTGCCTCACGCACAGAGGCCTGCGATGTGCCAAAGGATAAGCTACGAGCAGAGACGAGGGTAGACCGATAGCTAAGGGGGACAAGCCTTCAATGTGGAGCAGGTGGGTGGCTGAGGCGATGCCAGTCTAGCCGCCCCAAGGCTGGTCGACATGTGAGGATCAACGGTTGAAGCCCTATTGATTGGGCTTCCCTTCGTATGACATCTCGATTTTCCAATTTCGATTTTCAATAAATTGAGATAGGCATTTCATTGGCACACATATAGTTCTTTTCCTTGAGTCGGCCACTCATGTGAAAACTAGTTTATCAGATGAAGCCGTTAAAAAATTCTAATGCATCAGACTCGAGAATTTGACCAGGAAGCAATCTTTCAACCAAGCTAATCTGCAAGGGTCATTACGGCACAATTAAAAATCAATTAGAGATCGGAGATAGGTTGACTCGACAAAGGTATGTGATCAGGTGTGGGTGATTCCACAATATCACACAATTCTTGTCAATCGACACTGGACCGAATTTTCAGTTGATTGGGTACCCTGTGTTCGTATTTGAAACCTTGAGATTACCCCAAAAATCATAAGTCGCCAATGTTTTAAAGATGTACATCGTGGCTTGAGATGATCAACCACAAGTCAAAGGCATGAAAATGTCTAAAAGCTACCTGGTAGGTTGGTCGACTCTAGTATCGTGCCAAAGTGAAATTAACCCTAAAATTGAGATCGAATTCAGAAATTGGAAGTCTGGGTGTGTCACAAATCATTTTAGAAATATTGACTCATCTTTGGAAGATTTTTCATGCAAGCCGAGTTTTTAATTTGGTTCGGAAAATTGGTAGGCTCGCTTTTGGTTGTGCTTTTGAGATTTAAGATGCTTCTATGGATAAGTGAATATGTGAATTGAAATGTGGTGACATCGGATTAATTTATAGACTTCAATTTGATTCAATTCGAAGAGAATCGAATGGAATTGAGGAAGTTGTTGTACAAGATTTTAGGCCACAGTGGAAATTGAAGTCACAACCATTGGAATAAGGTTGTGGGGGATAGTGGAGCATGAAATCAATGCTGATGTCATGGTGGGCCATTTTGTTGGATTAAAAAAAAAGGAAAAGAAATTGTCCCCACTTCCTTCTCTCTCCTCTCTATTCTCTCCTCCCTCTCCCGTTGGTGCATCTTCTCTCCATCTTCTTCTTCTTCATGCTTGAACCGGTCGAAACGAGGGGGAGCTCGTGCGTGCAGTAGCCCGATGGAAACCAGCTGAGCTCGACGCCCGCACGCCTGTCGTCGAAGCTCACCGCTGCCACCGTCGTCCGTGCAAAGCCTGTGCGCTCGCGCGCAGCTCCACCCTGCTCACTCGACCTCGAGCTCCATCCCCTTTGTTCAGCTACTGTCACCATCGCTAGGGTCACCGGGAGTCCCGCCGGAGCCGCCGCCTTGCCCGCACGAGCTACCGCCGCCCTCCTCCGCCCATTCCAACTCGGACCAACCATCGTTTGGCCCTCCTTCGGCCCCAAGATAGCAGCTGCAGAAATGGGTATGGCAGCTCAATCTTGGCCCGTTTTGGCCGCCTTCCCGAGCCCAAATGCTCGGCCCACCTTGAGGAAAGTTGATCATCGCGTCATCCCTGTCATTTTGGTCCACTCGGTTCGCTAATCCGATGAGTTTAGCTCACTAAACCTCGCTTAGAGGGTTAATTACGCTTAGAGAGGTTTAGTTTATGTTAAGTGTTATTAGGTGGTTAGTTTAATTTATTTAAGTGTAGATTATATTAAGGTGCTTGATTAACTTATAGTGTGTTTAATTTAAGGCTAAGTGAATGTTTATATTAATATAAGCTTTGATGTGACATAAAGGAATTTGTTTTTGATTTATTTAAGTATTCGAAATTATTAAATAATTTAATAATATATATTTATTCGAAATTATTAAAATATTATTATTTAAATAAATTTCGAAATAAAATTAATTATTTAATAAATTCCGAAAAATTATCTCAAGATCTTATTTGCTCAGAATTTCGTATTGATTGTTGCTCTGTGTTTGGATTTTGAAATTAACGATTGGATATTATAAATTGAGCGTGGATCATGAAAAATATGGATATTATTATTTAATTAATTTTCGGAATAAATTTAATTATTTCACAAATTTCAAAAATTATTTTGGGACCTTATTTTCTCAGAATTTTGTGCCGATCGCTGCTGTGCATTTAGAATTTGAAATTGATGATTGGTTGTGGCAAATTGAGTGTGATTACAATAAATAAAGATTCTTTTTAAAAAATCTCATGTGTCGGAATTTGATGGAAAAATAACCGTGAAGTGGTTATGAGTGAACTTAGAAAGTCGCCGAAGTATGGTTGTGCCAGTTGGACCATGAGTTGCCACCAAATTGAACTTGGTCGCGCCCAATCAGACCGTGATTTGCCACCTGATAAAGGTCGCGCCCAACCGGGCCGTGATTGACCACTTATTAGAGGTTGTACCCAGTGGGGCCGTGATTGACCACCTAATTAAAGGTCGTGCCAAGTGAGGCCATGATTTTCACTGGTTGTTAAGCCTTCCTATAAGGTCGTGATTAGAAGCAGCGATTGATTTGCTAGAATGACATGTAATCGGCCGAATCGATTAGTCGTTGAGACAATCCAAGTAGTTGAATTGTTTTGATAATGTGATTGTGTCTCAGTTTTTTGGTTATCATAATTACACGTGGTTGAATTATATAAACGGTGCTAACCTGTAGATGAAGATTAATGCGAGGTAAGTCTTCTTGATGTTGCGGCTAGGCTACCCTTAGGTGTATTTTCTTTCTAATAGGGGTTTAGAGGGTTAAACTTGCTGAGACATTGTCTCATCTCAGTTGTGAGATTAAAATTTCAGGTCCCTAATGGATGGAGCGGGCAGATAACTTTGGTTGGCCTTGAGGAGTTGCGAAGGTGAAGTCATAAGGATTGGAGAACATGTCTGACTTGTAGGTTGTAGGACAGTTCCTTTTTAAGAGCCAGTCTTTTATAAACTTTTGGCCATAGACCTCTGTTTGTAATTTTGTTAAATTATGAAAGTGTTATGTTGTGATTTTTGCTTCCTACTTTTCTATCCCATATTTCATTGTTAGGGGTTTTTATAATACGTTCCACTTGCATAATAAGAAATGAATGGGGTCGACAACACTACCTGGAAATGTCGCATATTTAATCGACCGCAGTGGGATGTACGCGCGCTCGGGGTTCGAGGCGTTACATCCCCGTTTAAGTGGTATCAGAGCACGGTCTGTGTATAGAGTGATAAAATGCGATGAGTCATGGGATAATTAGTAGGAGAGTCTTTTAATATGCTGATGCATGTGAGTAATAGCTGATTGGTAGCATGTTTGTGTGGTCACTCGAATTCTAATGAGGTATTGGAATCAGAAAACAGGTGTCTATAAAGAGCCCTTAGGATAAGTGACCAGGAGTGGAAACTCATTGGAAGAGGTCGATAGGACCTGTACCTCTGGGTAGGGCACTGACAAGAGTTGGTACCTGAGGTAGAGCGCAGGCTTAGACCGGCGCGAGTGTGAGAGTACCGCTGCAAGTCAGTACTAAGAGTGTAGCAGCACCAAGCGATCCTAGGTTTGATTGGATCGTTCAGTCGCTAGTGTTCCTTGGAAGCTTGTTGGGTTAGTAAGTTCAGGACCGAGCCGTCGCTCTTGCCATTGTTTCTACCGCTGCCAATTTTGTGACTATTATTGTTGCCACGCTTGTTGAGGCCCAATCTAGAGTTGTGATCGAGGGTCAAGCCACTGTATTGAGTCAAGGTTCAGTTTAGACAAAGATGGAAATCAATTGGGGAGAAAAATCGATGTCAGAAGAAAGGTGCCCTGTTTCACCCAATCGGAATGGTAAAATTGGAAAGTCAGCGTTCAACTCGATCGATGTGTGTCGTGTCTGTAAGAAAGAATATGGATCTCTTCCGTGCTGTAAGAGAAAAAGGATTTGTTACAAGGGTTGCCAGTACAGTCATCTGATCAAAGATTTTCCATATGGATTGATGAAGTCACAGCTATTTCTATCACCGTCGTTGATAAAACAGAACAGAGGAATTATGCTTCGGGACATTTAGTGGGGTACTTGGAACGGACCTCATTGCAAGGAAGGGTGCATGATGTCACTTGTTAAGAAGTAGAGGACTCATTGATTGTGTGCCAAATTTGTGGAAAGGAGGCATGAGTCAGCCCAGTGTCAGAGTAAAAAGGGAGCATGATTTGAATGTAGCCAGCATGGCCATCGGGTTAGGAACTGTTCGTGTAAGTTCATGAGAGGGTAAGCATTGTTACTGCACATAGGATGCGACTAGGATGGCTAGAGGAGCATGAAGAGATCAACCATGCATCAATCAGAAGAAAAATGTTTTTTGAGATGTTTTTATCAGAGTAGTGCAGCAGAATTTTCAGTGAAAGTTGTAGGATTTTCGGATTGGTAATAAAGTAATAGAAATATGAATCTCTGACTATAGCTGTACTTGAAAGGGGTTTACTTAAGTATGACTTGGAAATCATTTATAAAAAGATTTGGCTCAAGGAGCTTTCTGTTGTTTTAAATTGTGGTATTGATATAATTCAGTTTGTTCAGTTAGCGTGTGAAAGTTTTGAATTACTAAAAGTCAAAGAGGAACTTCAATCCTTGTTATTCGTCACTGAAGATGACTTGGTTCTGGTTGTTGGTTATCGAATCTACATGGCAACTGTAATGGATGCGTCAGTTAAGGAGCCGATTAT
This sequence comes from Eucalyptus leucophloia subsp. euroa, assembly GCA_017140325.1. Lineage (NCBI taxonomy): Eukaryota > Viridiplantae > Streptophyta > Magnoliopsida > Myrtales > Myrtaceae > Eucalyptus > Eucalyptus leucophloia. The sequence goes on along the minus strand of CM029472.1, from coordinate 16,866,827 downwards.
GAAAAGCATAAGTTTTCTAAGGTATTTTATGGGGAATTGCCAAGTTTGTATTCAGAAGGAGAAATAGAGTTCATAATTGAATTAACACCTGGAACAGAGCTAGTTCCTAAGGCTCCTTACCGGATGGTGTTACCCGAGTTAAAAGAACTAAAGGTGCAGATGCATGAATTGTTGGATATGGGATTCATACGTTCCAGTGTATCACATTGGGGGGCACCTGTTCTATTCATGAAGAAGAAAGTTGGTTCATTGTATTTGTACATCGATATTCCTCAAGATCAATTGGAGGTCAGGGTATCATTAATTGAGGATCAGGAAAGAAGACATACCGAAGTTAGCATCTTGCACTCGATACGGCAGTTATGAGTTCATTGTAATACTGAGTGGTTTGATGGACACCTTAGCTGGTTGTTTGGGTCTAATGAGCAGAATGTTTAAGGGTACCTGAATCAGTTGTGATCGTGTTCATTGAAGTTATCCTGGTGTGTTCAAAGAGTGCTAAGGAGCACGAGAGACATTCGGGGATGGTACTTCAAACCTTGAGCGCTTTTGAATTTTACAATAAGCTTAGCAGATGCGAGTTTTGGATGAATCGTGTTGCGTTCCTAGGTCATGTGATTTCAGGAGAAGGAATCTCCATAGACCCCGTCCAAGATTAAAACAGTGAACAGTTCGCCGACATTGACTACAGTGACAGGGATCAAAAGTTTTTTGGTTTAGCAAAGTATTACAAACAGTTCGTATACGGGTTTTTAAATGTTAGCATCGCTGTTGACAAAACTACTGAGGAAAGAAAAGAAGTTTGAGTGGACAGGCAAGTGCAAAAGTAGTTTCCAAGAGCTTAAACAGAAGCTAACTACCGCACCTATGCTAATCATTCCATCTGGGCCTGAAAGTTGTGAGATCTATAGTGATGCATCGTTTAAAGGATTTGGTTGCTTGTTGATGCAGCATGATAGGGTTATTGCATACACGTCCCGTTAGTTGAGATCTTGTGAGTTAAATTATTCGGCGCACATCGTAGAACTTGCAGTAGTTATGTTCGTTTGGAATTTTAGAGGCACTACCGGTACAAAGGAATATTTCATATTGTCAATGACTATCAAAGTCTCAAGTACGTATTCTCTCAAAAGGAATTGAATATGAGATAGCGTCGCTGGATGGAATACCTTAAGGATTATGACTATGATATTTCGTATCACTTTAGAAAGGTGAGCAAAGTTACAGATGCACTGAGTCGAGAGTCCTTAGTTGCACAGTTGGTACTCAAGGATTGGATATTATTTAAGAAAGTTCAAAATTCAATTTTCAAATCTAAGGTATGCCACCTTTTGAATCTTATGATCACCCTCAAAATTGAGCCGATAATGCAGATCAGAATCAAAACGCTTCATTGGACAGATTCAAAATTTCAGAGTACTCTATAAGAGAATGCAGATGAGAGAGAGGTTGATTTTTAAATTTCCGAAGGCAGAACGCTAAGGTTCTGAGGACAATTGTGTGTAATTGTTGATACATAAATTAAAGAAGAGATTTTATGGGAAGCTCATCGTAGCAACTTCAGCGTTGTCCAGACAGTACAAAGATGAGTCAAAACCTACATTATCGGGATTGGTAGATTGGTATGAAGATAGATATCACCAAACAAATTGTAAGTGTTGAATGTATCAGTAGGTGAGATTTGGTAATGTAAGCCAGGAAAGCTTTTCAAGCACTTGAGAGAGTCTGGTGTAGGAATGGAAGTATAGCATGATGGAATGTTATGACAGGTTATCAAGGAGTCGGGAAAAGTATTGATTCCTTATGGGGTTGTGGTCAACAGATGAATAGAGTCAACTCACCTTATAAGAAGGGAAGAGTTGTGACATCCCAATTTTCCAATTTCTATTTTCAATAAATTGAGATGGGCATTTCGTTGGCACGCATATAGTTCTTTTCCTTGAGTCAGCCACTCATGTGAAAACTAGTTTATCGAAGTGAAGCCGTTAAGAAATTCTAATGCATCAGACTCGAGAATTTGACTAGGAAGTAATCTTTCAACCAAGCTAATCTGCAAGGGTCATTACCGCACAATTAAAAATCAATTAGAGATCAGAGATAGGTCGACTCGACAGAGGCATGTGATCAGGTGTGGGTGATTCCAGCAAATTGCACAATTCTTGTCTATCGGCAGTGGACCGACTTTTCAGTCGATTGGGTACCCTGTGTTTGTATTTGAAACCTTGAGATTACCCCGACAACCGAAAGTTACCAATGTTTCAAAGATATACATTGTGGCCTAAGATGATCAACCACAAGTCAAATACATGAAAATTTCTAAAGGATACCTAGTAGGTTGGGCCACGCTAGTATCGTGTCAAAGTAAAATTAACCGTGAAATTGAGATCGAATTTATAAATTGGAAGTCTGGTGTGTCATAAATCATTTTAAGAATATTGACTCATCTTTGAAAGATTTTTCATGCAAGCCAAGTTTTTCGGCAAAATAATCAAGGTATGGTTAATTTGGTTCAAAAAATTGAGAGGCCCGCTTTTGGTTGTGCTTTTGAGATCTAAGATGGTTCTATGGATAAGTGAAGATGTGAATTGAAGTGTGGTGACGTCGGATTTATTTTATGGACTTCAATTTGATTCAATTGGAAGATAATCGAATGGAATTGAGGAAGTTGTTGTACAAGATTTTAAGTCACAGCGGAAATTGAAGTCACAACCATTGGAATAAGGTTGTGGGAGATAGTGGAGCATGACATCAACGCTGATGTCACGGTGGGCCATTTTGTTGGATTAAAAAAAAGGAAAAGAAACGGTCCCCACTTCCTTCTCTCTCCTCTCTCCTCCCTCTCCCGTTGGTGCATCTTCTCTCCATCTTCTTCTTCTTCTTCTTCATGCTTGAACCAGTGGAAAGAAGGGGGGGGGGGAGCTTGTGTGTGCAGCAACTCGAGGAAGCCAGGTGAGCTCGACGCCCGCACATCCATCGTTGAAGCTCGCTGTCCGCCGTCGTCCACGCGCTGCTCCGCCCTGCTCGCCCAACCTCGAGCTCCATCCCCTCTATTCAGCCGCGATCGCCGTCACTAAGGTCGTCGGGAGACTCGCGGAGCCGCCCTCGCCGCACGAGCTGCTGCCACCTTCCTTCGCCCATTCCGACCCGAACCAGCCGTCGTTTGGCCCTCCTTTGACCCCACGACAGCTCAGTCTTAGCCCGTTTTGGCCGCCTTCCCGAGCTTGGATGCTCAGCCCGTCTTGAGGAAAGTCGATCCTCGCGTCGTCACGTTGTTTTGGTTCGCTCGGTTCACTAATCTCGATGAGTTTAGCTCACTAAACCTTGCTTAGAGGGTTAATTACGCTTTGGGAGGTTTAGTTTATGTTAAGTGTTATTAGGTGGTTAGTTTAATTTATTTAAGTGTAGATTATATTAAGGTGCTTGATTAACTTAAAATGTGTTTTATTTAAGACTAAGTGAATGTTTATATTAATATAAGCTTTGATGTGACTTAAAGGAATTTGTTTTTGATTTATTTAAGTATTCTGAAATTATTAAATAATTTAATAATATATATATTTATTCGAAATTATTAAAATACTATTATTTAAATAAATTTCGGAATAAAATTAATTATTTAATAAATTCCGAAAATTATATCGGGACCTTATTTGCTCGAATTTCGTGCTGATTGCGGGTGTTCAGATTTTGAAATTAATGATTGGATATGATAAATTGAGTGTGGATCATGAAAAATATGGATATTATTATTTAATTAATTTTCGGAATAAATTTAATTACTTAATAAATTTCAAAAATTATTTTGGGACCTTATTTTCTCAGAATTTTGTGCCGATCACTGCTATGCATTTAGAATATTAAATTGATGATTGATTCTGGCAAATTGAGTGTGATTGCGATAAATAGGGATTCTTTTTACAAAATCCCAAGTGTTGAAATTTGATGGAAAAATAACCGTGAAGTGGTTATGAGTGAACTTAGAAAGTCGCCGAAGTATGGTTATGCTAGTTGGACCGAGAGTTGCCACCAAATTGAATTTGGTCACACCCAATCGGGCCATGATTCGTCACCTGATAAAGGTCACGCCCAACCGAACCGTGATTGACCACTTATTAGAGGTCGTGCCCAGTGAGGCCGTGATTGACCACCTAATTAAAGGCCGTGTCGAGTGGGGCCATGATTGCCACTGGTTGATAAGCCTTCCTATAGGATCGTGATTAGAAGCAGTGATTGATTTGCTAGAATGACATATAGTCGGCCGAGTCGATTGATCGCTGAGACGATCCAAGTGGTGGAATTGTTCTGATAATGTGATTGTGTCACAGTTTTTTGGTTATCATAATTGCACGTGGTTGAATTGTATAAATGGTGCTAACCTATAGATGAAGACTAATGCGAGGTAAGTCTTCTTGATGTTGTGGCTAGGCCACCCTTAGGCGTATTTTCTTTCTAATAGGGGTTTAGGGGGTTGAAATTGTTGAGACATTGTCTCATCCCTGTTGTGGGATTAAAATTTCAAGTCCCTGGTGGATGGAGTAGGCATATAACTTTGGTTGGCCTTGAGGAGTTGCGAAGGTGAAGTCATAAGGATTGGAGAACGTGTTCGACTTGTAGGTCGTAGGACAGTTCCTTTTTAAGTGCCGATCTTTTGTAGACTTTTGGCCGTAAACCTCTGTTTGTAATTTTGTTGAATTATGAAAGTGTTATGTTGTGATTTTTGCTTCTTGCTCTTCTATCCCATATTTCATTGTCTGGGGATTTTATAATACGTTCCGCTTGTGCAATAAGAAATGAATGGGGTCGGCGACACTACCTGGGAATGTCGCATATTTGATTGACCGCAGTGGGATGTGCGCACTCAGGGTTAAGGGCGTGACACTTCGCCTATAAGTAGCCCCCTCCCCATCGACGATGGCCAGAGAGCATAGCGCGAAGCAAGATCGATAGTAGGCAAGCTTCGAAAACTTCCCCCAAGAGATTTTAGGGGAGGCCTGTACGCTCACAGGCTAAGATCTAAGAGCTCATAGCCAGAGAGGGAGAGGGTCAAGTCTAAGCAAATAGACCAGAGAAGGAGGTCTTGGTGCTAGATCTGGAAAAGCGGAGGTTCTGAAGGCCAAAACTGAAGAGGATCCGCGAAGTTAGGCTGTCGCGGCATGCCGTTGACCACCGCTGTGTTGCTCCCCACAACAACCCCTAGCTAGCATTTCCGAAGCTCATGAGTGTTTCTCTCCTCCCCTTGTTTGTTACCTCATTGCTAACTGGGCCAAGCTGGAGCTCGTAACCATCTGGCTTGTGGGAGCTCTAATCAATGATCGTCTTCATTTCGCCATCCCGCCATATTACCATCACCATTGAAGCTGATTAAGCCAAGAAAAACCCCCCTTGAATGGCACCCTTAACCTGCTCGACGGAAGTCTTGAATCAAATCCTTTCTTCCCTCTCTGAGTTCAAGCATTCGGTAGCCACAACGAAAGGTGCAAGGGCCAGCGACAAACGGATGCAATTCTCGTAGAGCCCAAACCTTCGGCTCTTAGCAGCTAAGACGCTGCTCATACGCTCCCCTCCCACCATCTCCACTGTAGCCGCGTCGAAGTAGCTTGGCTGCTGCTTGGATGCTTCCTCAGCTGCCCCCATCGTAGCCGGACCACGAAGGCAACAGCAGCTACAAAATTGAGTCAGTTGGGTTGGGCATGCGACTCAACACTGCAGGGTTTAGTCAAGCGGGCCAAGTCGTCAAGGCGGCTCAAGCTTGGTCGAATTCAGGCTAAGGTCTTCCCTTAATGGGCCAGGGCCTTTTCTTTGTTTTTAGGATCGAACTTGCCAAAGGGGCCCAATCGAAGCACCGTCACCTGAGTTGGGCCCAACCCTAGGGATTCGACTCGGGTCGTTTTTTTAACATATTATATTAATATAATAAAATAATTAATAAAAATTAATAAAATAATAATTTCCAAAAAAAATCAGAAATAGCCCATGTTTTCCTAAAAGAAGTCCAAAAAATAAAAATAAAAAAACCAAAATGATCAATATTTTCAAAAAGAGATAATAAAAAAATGCTTTTAATGTTCAAAAAATGGAAAAAAAGACCAACAATGTGCTTTTCCTCCACAAACGCACAAAAAATCTCTCGAAATTCCAAAAGGTCTCAAGATTTAAATAAGATTAGGTATATAAAAGGTATTAGTGATTAACTAGTATAATCAAGTCTCCGTCCTAATTTCTCTAGTTACGCGGGAGCAAATATTCCCATCAATATTTTTCTTGGGTTTCTAATCGATCTATCACAAATTAATTAGTGGCAACTCTTTTTCAAAATTAACTTACAAATTAAAATATTAAATTATTAAGTTTTGAATTGGTAGACTTGAAAGAATCCAAATTAAATCTAATAAATTTAATCAAATCATTCGCTTCCTCTAGCACTTGTCCCTAATCGAATGCCGTAAAAATAGAGATCGCGACAGGACTCTTGATGAATCTTTTGCTAGTGATTCGAAACAAGGCTTGTGGCATTAGGTACCGATTTGCCCAATCATGAAAATCTCCGTTTCACTCATGATTACTAGCCCCCGGGTCTTATCATGATGTGTTCGTCCTCCTGACGGCATGGTCAGAGAGAACCTGGCGCGATGTCCCCCGACGTCGCAAGGCTGCCGTATTTGCGGACAGTCGCAGCAAGTACGACCTCGGTGGAATAAACCTAAGGCCAGTTTTTCTTTACCTTTACCAAAAAAAAAAACAAAGGCCAGCTTCAAAAGCCTAGAATAAAAGAAACACCTACCTTTTAGGGAATCACAAGCCCGAATTTCTAGGGAAGTCCCAAGGAAAACTCAACGTGGATCCCATAAACCCCACGTTCCCCTCGGAGCACCAATTTGGAAGTTTTTTCCCACGTTTGCCGTCTGCCACTGCACCAACTGTGAATTGGTCGGCTGTCTATATTTTTTTCCCCTCGAATATTGTTGCTATTGTCCCGCTCGCCTCATGCTATTTATGCCATGATCATGAAGAGAAAAAGGAAAAAGAAAGGTGTGGACCCGGCCATGTCATTTCTTTTCCAGCCTGATTCCCTTAGAATCCTTAGTTTTTGTTCCAATCATAATTCTACTCGAACTTTTTTTTTTTCAATCTAAAAAAAATCACAAACTTTTATTCTAATCTCAAATCCGCCCCCATGCGTTCAGAAATCGCCATTGTTTATTTCAAAATTATCAATATCAAGGCCACTAAAATGGTCATTATTAAAAACAATATCTTCATCAATGCCCACAACTTCATATAAAACAAAGGTAACTCCTGATGTGGGCAGATTTAAAGAAATCATTGACAATTTTTGGACGTAAGAGCAAATTTGCGGTTAGAGTGAAAATAGAATATTTTGATAAAAAAAAGATTAAATTATATATGAACCTAGAGTTCCAATCTTTTTAATAAATTAGGCATTTGCTTTTCAGCCCTCGTGCTACTTCCATCATCATCATGGGAAAAAAACAAAAGAAAAAGAAGGTGTGGACCAGACCATGTTAATTTTCGGCGTTCAAATCACATGGCGTTCATATGATTTGGAAGTTTGAATCTCACTTTATCTTTTGTTTCCAACTTTACTTTTCAGCATGCCCAAGAGTTGGTTAGCAAACAGGTTGTCAATTACCTCATTTCGTACCTTTTGTTAAATAAACATAAAAATTATACAATTATAAAAAAGAAAGGGTATATGTGTACATAGCAAAAATTCCTTTCCAATTTTATGAACATAAGGCGATTACTGATCAAAAAATCATCTCGTAAAATATGTTTAGATTTACCCGGATTGGAGACAGCTAGAAGAAAGAGAGGAATGTCTAAATATATAAATTTGCCTAGGTGGGGCACAGTCGGAAAGAGGAGAGGATTGTTTAATTATAGAAAATTACTTTTACACAAAAAAAAAAAAGAATTTCTTTGGCTGTCATCATGGGAAAAAAACAAAAGAAAAAGAACAGGTGTAGACCAGACCATGTTAATTTTCCGCCTCCTAATCACATGGCGTTCATATGTTTGGAAGTTTCTTTTTTTTTTTTTTTTTTTTTTTTTGGTCGGTATATGTTTGGAAGTTCGAATCTCACTTTATCTTTTGTTTCCGACGTTACTTTTTAGCATGCCCAAAGAGTTGTCGTGCAAACAGGTTGTCAACTACCTCATTTTATACTTTTTATTAAATAAACATAAAAATTATAAAAGTATTAAAAAAAGGTATATGTGTACACAGGAAAAATTCATTTCCAATTTTATGAACATGGGCGATTATTGATCAAAAGATCATTTCGTAAAATGTGTTTAGATTTACCCGGATTGGAGACAGCTAGAAGAAAGAGAAAAATGTCTAAATATATAAATTTACCTAGGTGGGGCACAGTCGGAAAGAAGAGAGGATTGTTTAATTATCTAAAATTACTTTTATAAAAAAAAAAATTGAATTTTGGCCGTCTTCATACGGAGAATGTAGAAACCTCCATTTATGGATGAAATCAATGTTTAGCCATTCGGTCCACTAAGTGTATTTAACACTTCTCTAATTATTCATGCACTTAACGTTTCAAGGATTGTATTTTGCATGCATATTTGGTTTCGAAATCATTCTTCTATCTGAAAAACACATGACAGTGACCGCTTTTACATGCATAGTACCTTTGCAACGGCTTAAAGAGACGTGATGTGATGTTCATTCATGTAAATCAAATTCGACATCAAACAAGAGTTCTCAAAAGTCATTTTTCCATGTTAGTTTCAGGTATTAGACTTTGTTTCAGCATCATCCTCCGAAAAAATGCGCCACATGACACCACATGAATTCGGCCCGGTTTTATTTTGATTCGGAGGTACTAAAAATTGTCTTTGTTTGCTCGTTGTGTCCGTGCATGACGCACGTGGTTGTTCATTCTCCTACTACGTATCGGACAAGGACATAGGCAGAAAAGCATATTCGGGAACTTCGGGACCCAGCACCTCGAAAGAAGATGCTCGGGAATATAGGGCACTCCTGCACAGCTGAACAGCCACCGCACCCTTCTTCCGCGAGCTGCTCCATCTAAGATTCCATTTGAAGGTACGATTTCGCTTCTCGCCCGCAACATCGGTACATTCGACTTCTCTCCTCCTACAATCAATAATATTCTCTCTATCTGCACGCCCACCACCCCAGCGGAAGCAGTGTGAAGAAATCCACTGCTTCTCCAGTGCCGACGACGCCAGCAGCTCCTGCTCCTCCTCTTGGCATGGATGCATTAGGTCGTGCAGCTGAGTTCCTACAAGCTGGATTCCAACAAGGAGTTCAAAGTAAGGGAGACAAAGACTGCGCATGAGGAATTTCCTGTGTTTTCGACAATATTCTGAATTCACGTTGTCCATTAATTCCAAGAAATCACCACGGAATTTCCATGGATCAGTAAGCTCTAAGTACAGCCAAACCGTGCATGGACACCTTTCACACGAAGGAGGTGTTAACTTGACATTACGAACAACTCGCTTGAGATGAGATCCTAGTTTCTGCTGTCATACTAAGAACTTATGGTTTCATCTACATTATCTTCATTTGTTGGTCCGCTCTTCCAGGAATTTGTTCACGAACGATGTTGCCCCATTGGGGTGTGTCCTGTGCATTTAATAATAATGAGAGGAGACTACATGTGATAAATGATATTTCTTTGGTGGACTCCATCAAGAAACTCCACATCTAGACGCAATTGAAGAGCGGATTCATTGATAAATCATTCACTCGTGATATGAAACAGGGCTCATGCCGGGGCCTCGTCATCAATGTAAAATCAAGAACAATTCTGCCTCAACCATATATCTGACTGCCAAGTGTCATCCCGAGGGTGATCCTGAAAAGCCCGGTGAAATCAGAGGAGAGCCGAGAGAAATCCCTCCGCAAGGAAGCATCCTTGTGGACAGTAGCAAGTACAACCTCAGTGAAATTTACTCCCACATGCAGATACTGATTCATCTTTCTCTTGATCGCAATGGCGTTACAGATGCACAAAGGGGTCGGATCTTGGTTCATAGTGACCTGCAGGACGGGCTATGGAACCTTTATTTGGAAGGAGGGAGGTTCATATGCACACGTGGTGGTCAGCAGGTAGTTACTCTAAAAAATCCTGAAAGGCTTTTTTGTTGTTCTCTTTGCTGCTATCGGTCGCTCTTTCGACATACTGCCTAGTTGACTTATCGGTCAGAAGAATGGATATGGAGGTTATAGCAAGCTGTGACAGGTTAATTTTCTTCGCGGTATGCAAATGCATATTTAATAGATCATTATGTTAAATGGATAATATGTGTGCTTCAAAAGTGCATTATTAAACCTCAAAATATGTCTGATCCTTTGCCGCAGTATTTACCTCTCTGATCGGTTTTGAGATCCCACATCTAGGTATTGAGAAATAATTATGAGCTAGCTGTTGGTAGAATGTGTTTTAGGTAGCATACTTATGAGGACGAAGGTATATGTCCCGTTGGTGCATCTTTTTTCTGTAATAAGAAACATGTACCTATCTTATCATTGTTAGGTTTCTATAGGGTAGCGTTTTAGGGGATTTCGGGATTTCTAGGCATCGCTGGCCTTCCCCAGTAACTGTAAAAGACATTGATTTCTTCGATTTCGATAGATTAGTAGAATCACCATTCCGGATTTTGCAGATAATATGCTTCCCAGTGTATCATTACTCGATAAATTATATGAGATAATCCTTTTAAAAATGGCAAATGTTTCTTTCGTTGCTCTATTTACACTGTTTATTGTATGCCTGAGCATTGATTTTTCTTCATCATCAGCAGCAGGCGGACGGTGGGTTGCCAAATCAAGGGCCGGACATAAACATGGATGGTGGTCAGCGGGTAGTTACTTTAATTGGTCGCTCTTTTGACATACTTCCTAGTTGACTCATCGGTCTTAAGAATAATCATGGAAGTTATAGTAAGCTGTCCTAGGTCAAGCTTCTTCGCAGTATGCAAATGCATATTTAATATATCATAACGTTAGATGGATCATATATGAGATTTAAAAGTGCATTGTTTAACCTCAAATTTTGTCTGATCCTTTGCTATAGTATCTACCTCTCCGCACAGTATCGGTTTTGAGGTCTCACATCTGCTTATTGAGAAATAATTATGAGTTAATTGTTGATAGAATCTCTTTATTTATGAGGATGAAGATATATTTCCAGTTGGTGCATCTTTTTTCTATAAGAAGAAACTTGGTTCCTGTAATTCCATTATTAGGTTTCTAAATGGTAGTGTTTTAGTGGAATTCGAGATTTCTAGGCTTTGCTGGCCTTCCCCATTTAACCTTATCTAGACATCGATCTTTTCTATTTCGACAAATTAGTAGAATGACCATTCCGGATTTTGCAATATGTGATGGTCAAAATGCCAAATGTATCCTTCCTTTGCTCTATATACACTGTTTATTGTATGCTTGAGCATTATTTGGACAGTTTATTGCCGTTTTAATGCATTTAATGTTTCATTTACGGCAAGAATAACATAACATTAGTTTTCATTTTTATTCAGGACGGCGCTAACAATGTTTGAGGAAGGTCATCTTGGAATCTGGACCCCGCACATTTGCTGCATTTTCAGCTTGGATTTTAGTTGCTTAAGCCATGGATTTCAATTTTCCTTAAGTTTGTTGTGGGATGATGTAACTTTTCGTGGTATCTTTTGTTTTGAGTGACCTTCTCTGCATTCTCAAGCTGTATATTTAAATTTTCAATTAAGGTTGTGCTTGTTTGAGTGAAAGAATTTTCTAATAATTTTCAATTAAGGGTGTATTTGTTTGAGTGAAAGAACTTTTTGTGAATTAATTTTTTGGACTTTTGCGCATTTAGTTTGCCAAAAATAATCAGTCGCGAAAAATAATTTACAATCAAAGGAAATATAGATGCTGAAAGGGAGAAAACATTTTTCTGGAAAAGAAAGTTCCGAAAAATATCTTCCTTTTATCATGAAATTTTTTCTATAACAAACACACCCTAAAAATGGTTTGTTATTAGGAGATTTCATGCGGGTGAAGCAACAAATGATAAAGGGAGACCCGTTTTAGAGACAAATATCCTTAATGCCGCGATCGACCAAAAAGAAAAGGCAAGAAGCGGATTCGAAACTATATTCTGCAACTTCCAAATGGATGAATGAAAAAAATAATATACGAAAGTCAGGCCTTGTCTCACGACCCTAGAAAGAATGGAATGCCGACGTCACCCAAAATAACACCCCATTTTCCTCGTGGGTGCTCGAGAGATCAAATATGTATGTCAGACCATCCTAGTCCAGATTAAGGATCAATTTCGGTCCCGAATCAACCATTGAGTCAACTTCGGAACCGGACCGCATTAGCGATTTTGGTCCGATTTTTTTATTCCAAAAACTTGGAGTTGAAACCATCTGGTACCTTCCCGATTTAGAATGCGGAGCCCTCCACTGACTCAAGAACCGGACGTACTTTATAACTCAAACCTGAAGTTCGTTTTCTATAGATGATAGTTATTTTAAGTAACGTGAAACGTAGTAAAATGTTAAAGTTTTGAAAACATGTATAATGGAAGATTATGTATGATGAATATGACAAAATTTTGAGAGGAATTGATTGATTATTTAATCGAGTCGATGTAATGATGTTGGAAAAGCAATAGATATGTATGAAATGGTTTATTACTTAATGACAAGATTTTAGTGAGTAAATAGTAGGAGCATTGGAATGTCCATAAAGAGGGAAATATGCAACTTTCCCCCCTGTTTTTTTACCTTCGTTTCCATTTCCTTCATTTCTAGCTACTCGAATCCTCACTTCTTCTCTTTGTTTGTGACAGATGACGAGTGGTCTCAAGCTTCCTTAGTTGCATTTTCAGAGATTACGAAAAAACTTTGTAACTTCCTTTAGAGATGAAGGAAAAAAGAAAAAGAAAAAGATAAGCCGTTCCTGAGTTGACCCCTCTAGTTCCATCGTCAACAAAGCCCATTCTCAATTCTAGAAACTTGGAACTGATTCTACTCAATCTAGTTCCAAATTTCAAGGTAAGAATCAACCACCCTAGAACCTAGCCCAAATACGAAATGCCTCACTCTCCGCCTCTGCCACTTAAATGTTAGATAATTATTTTTATCAAGATTGCAACTTCCCCCAAATAGATAAAAGCATGGTTGACAAAGGCTTGTGAAAAACACTGGTACATTTTGGTTAAACTTTAATTTATAACTACATGTTTGATGTTGAAGGCAGCCTTGTCAAGGTGTTAGCACGAAATTATCCGCTTTGGTCACGGTCCACTCGAGCTTGGACAGTGTTAGTACACATTCTATTATTTTAAGGTTGTATGAAACTTATCTTGTCACGCCCGAACCCGAGCGCACGCACATCCCACACTGCGGTCGATCAAATATGCGACATCCCAGGATACGTCGCCGACTCATTCATTTATTTACGCATACGGAAGCGAAACAAATCCCCTGACAACATTTAACTTGGGATAGAAAAGCAGACAATCAATCACAACACCAAACACTCATTTACAAACACATATGTTTAAATATAACTTTGGACTATCTACAAAATAGACCAGCTCGACAAAAGAGGAACCATCCTAAAAGCAATTAGCAGGACACGTTCACCGATACTTCAATCTCCACCTTTCCAGACTTAGGGCTTCGGGTCTTCCACGACCGCCATCTAGGGACCTGAAATTTTAATCCCACAACCGAGATGAGACGATGTCTCAGCAAGTTTAACCCCCTAAACCCCTATTAAAAAGAAAATACGCCCCAGGGTGGCCTAGCCACATCACACAGAGAACTTACCTCGCCTCAGTTCCTTCCTGCAGGTTAGCACAATTCAAATCACCCAATCACAAATAGTAATAGGAACTCAAACAATTGGAATGCCATCACTTTTATATAATCACAATCGCACTTAGCACGCATTCCAATTATTATTCACTGCCACACAAGGGCATAGCCTACTCGCAGTTCAGCTATCTTCGGCATATAGCCAGGCATCGCCTCCCCCTCATGGAGCGCGGCCGTCATGACGTCGACGGCATTCGAAGGAGCATGGGCCCAGAATCTCTGCGACCCGCAACCACCGCGTGGGCATCCCATATAGGGGCAAGTCCGCTCCAACAGCCCAGGACGATTCTTTTAATTATCACAGCCAAATCATACTCGGCCCCGGGACACTTTGCATTTAACTCAACACTTCCACTTAAAATAGTGATCCCGGCCATTTTTCTTCATATTAAAAATATTCCATAAATTATTCACGTGTGTGAGGACACGCTAATTTCGAATCAAAAAGCTAATATCTCACTTTTTCAAACCCCACTATTTAATATAATCATTAAAATCCAATTTTTGTATCAAAACCCAACATTTGGGTTTTTATGAATAAAATCCTTATTTATCCCAATCAACACTCAATTTGCCACAATCAATCATCAAATTCAAATTCTAAATACACAGCAGCGATCGGCATGAAATTCTGAGAGTATAAGGTCCCGACAAAATTTTCGAATTTTAATAAATAATTAAATTTATTCCGAAAATTAATTAAATAATAATATTCATATTTTTCGCAATCCACATTCAATTTATAATATCCGACCATCAATTTCAAAATCCGAATTAATACACAAGAGAAGAACCGGCACGAAATTTGAGAATTTAGGGTCGACAAAATTTTCGGAATTTAATAAATAATTAAATTTATTCCGAAAATAATTAAATAATAATATTTTAATAATTTCGAATAATAATATATTACTAAATTATTAAATAATTTCGAGATATTTAAATAAATCAAAAGTAAATTCATTTATGTAACATCAATGATTATATTAATGTAAACATTCCCTTAACCTTAATTTAATCACACTTTAAGTTAATCAAGCACATTAATATAATCTACACTTACATAAATTAAACTAACCACCTAATAATACTTAACATAAACTAAACACACCTAAAGCATCATTAACCCTCTAAGCGAGGTTTAGTAAGTTAAACTCACCGGATTAGCGAACCGAGCGAACCAAAACGACAAGGACGACGCGAGGGTCGACTTTCCTCAAGGCGGGCCGAGCATCCGGGCTCGGGAAGGCGGCCAAAACGGGCCACGAGCGGGCTGCAATACCCATTTTTCTCCTCTCTGCTCGCTGCTAGGTGAGGCCGGAAAAGGGCCGATCCGGGGCCGATTGGAGTTGGGAATGGGCGGAGGAGACCGGCGAGGGCTTGGACGAGCTGAAGGGGAGGTCAACGCCGGCGGAGGGAGCTCCGGTGAAGGCCCGAGCTGCTCGGACAAGCTGGCGGAACACGAGAACAAGGGCGAAGGCTGGAGGCGGCGAAGCGGCGGCACGGCGACGGGCGTGCGGGCGAACGGTGACCGCAACGGTGAGCTCCGACGAACGGGAGACGAGCGACGGCCATGGTTGCAGCTTCTTCGGCGTGCTCGGATCTGATGGGGAAACGGGCTGAGGTGGAGCGGAGAGGCGAGCTGATCGGTAAGTGGGTGCGGGCAACGCGGGGCGATGGCGACGACGGTGACAAGAACGACGAGCGGATGCAGACGGCCGGCGACGAGCGGCCGGGTAGGCGGCGAAGGGGCGGCATCGAGCTCGGCTGGCTTCCAGTCACGCATCCTCCCCCACCCCCTCGTTTCTCTCTCCTCTCAAGGTCCCAAGGAAGAAGATGATGTTGATAGGTGAGAGGAAGAAAACCCCACTTTATGAGGGCCAATGGGCTCTTACCACTTGTCAACACCCCATTCGCTTGGCTTCAATCAGCATGACATCACTCGCATGATGTCATCTTCCACTATCTCCTCTCCCACAATATTATTCAATGGGTGCAATATCATTTCCGCCGGGGTCCAAATCCTTGTACATCCAATTTCTTCGATTTTTCTTTCAATTCTCTTCTAATTGAGTCCAATTGAAGTCCATAAAATTAATCCAATATCGCCACACTCTAATTCACATCTTCACTTGTCTATATAATCAACTTAAATCCCAAAAGCGCAACCAAAAGTGGCCTACTAATTTCTCAAGCTAAAATAGCCATTCTCCGATTATTTTGCTGAAAAACTCGGCTTGCATGAAAAATCTTCCGAAGATTAATCAATGTACCTAAAATGATTTGTGACACACCCAAACTTCCAATTTCTGAATTCGATCTCAATTTCACGGTTAATTTCACTTTGGCACGATACTAGCGCGGCCCAACCTACCACGTAGCCTTAAGAAATTTTCATGCATTTGACCTATGGTTGATCATCTCAAGCCACAGTGTACATCTTTGAAACATTGACGACTTTCGGTTGTCAGGATAATCTCAAAGTTTCAGATACAGACACAGGGTATCCAATCAACAGAAAAGTCGGTCTAGTGCCGATCGATAAGAATTGTGCGATCTGGTGGAATCACCCACACCTAATCACATGCCCTGTCGAGTCGACCTATCTCCGATCTCTAATCGATTTTTAATTGTGCCGTAATGACCTTTGCATATTAGCTCGATCGAAGGTCGCTTCCTGGTCAAATTCTCAAGTCTGATGCATTAGAAACTCTTAACGGCTTCACTCAATAGACTAGTTTTCGCATGAGTGGCCGACCCAAGGAAAAGAACTATATGCGTGCCAACGAAATGCCCGTCTCAATTTATTGAAAATAGGATTGGAAAATCGGGATGTCACATATCTACTAGAGCAATAGTTGTGATGTGGAATCAAAAACATGTCTAAAATCCAAATGAAACATGTTAACGCTCTCAAAAGAAGTGGATACCTGTTTGCGTTGAATTTTTTTAAAAAATTCATTGCTTGACCTCCTTCACGCAACAATAATACTCATTTTGAATGTCGTTTTGTAGTGCAAATCAATGTGATGGAACTGATAATGGCCTATATTTTCTCCAATCCTGCTTCTCATTTGTGAGTTACACATTGTGGATAGTGCTCGCCTGCCAAATTAACTAAATATAAATCTAGGTGATGTCCATAATTATAACTCACCAATCAAATATTGGTTGGAGGATATTTCTTGCAACTAGAGTTAGAGAAAAACATGGCCAAATAGATCATTACTCTTCAAATGCAAAGAAACTAATAGTCTATTAAAATGATGTCTCCCACGAACTCAATGTCTACTTTAATGTTGTTTCCCATGATGAGCTTTAATTTATCCTGATTTGGTTTCCTTCGGTTTATAAATCCCTCTATGATAAACACGATATGATTTGTTGCAAAACAAAGAAATCCTTGAAAGTAATGAAGTAATTCCAAAAATATTGATTTTACTAACTTGACAAGTTTTAGGACTTGATTACACTTTTTGAAAATTTTAGTACTCAATTACACTTTTGTGATAAGTTTAGGACATACAATACACTTATCCCTTTAGAGAAGGCTTATGAAAAACACCGGCCCATTTTGATCAAACTTAAAATTTTTCACTAATCATTGATTTCAAAGACAGCCTCGCCGAGCGCTAGCACGATATTGTCTATTTTGATTATGGCCCACTTAGCTCTAATGGCTTTAATAAGCATCTTGCTACTAAGTTAAGGTTATACAAGACTTTTTTGTTAGTGCAACAGCCCACACCTGTACAATGTGGAGTCAAAGACATATTCGAAATCCAAAAAAACAACGTGTCAACATTAACAATAGAGCAGGAGAGGAATTTGTTGAAGAACGACTAGATAGGGTGCTTTGTACTATGGAATGGAGATTGATATATATATATATATATATATATATATATATATATATATATATATATATATGGATGCTGCTTTTGCCTTACCTACTCTAGGATCTGATCATAGTCCGATTCTATTAACCTCTAAAGTTACTCCAGTTAGAAGAAAGAAGGCATTTACCTTTGAAGCCTTTTGGTTAGAGGACAAGGAGTGTTGAACAGTCATTGCAGACTCTTGGGCATCCTTACAGATGAAAGATACATCACTATCCAGCAAATTAAAGGCTATCTCCTTGGCTCTTTCTCAATGGAGCAAATCGAAATTCTCCAAGGGCATCATCAAATTAATTTCTTGAAATAGCAAATGCAGGCCCATATACATCAACCTAGTGGACACTATGACAAGGAGATGGTTAGGTGATTGCAAGAGGACATTGGAAAATTATGGCAAAAGGAGGAACTATATTGGGGAATAAGGTCAAGGATTAACTGGCTTAGATGGGGGGACAAGAGTACAAAATTTTTCCATGCCACCACTATCCAACGAAGACAAAGGAATTGCATAAGTATGCTGCAGGATGAAGATCGAGGGTGGATTCGAAATCAAACCCAACTAAAGGAGATGACAATGGATTTCTTTGCAAATTTGTTTAAATCAGTTGGGCACTACAATTTTTAGACTATTTTGGCACAATGTCCACAAGTTGTCTCGGAAGAAATAAATGCCACTTTAATGGCTGCTATCACTATGGAGGAAGTACATAAAGCAGTTTTCCAACTAGGGGCTACTAAAGCTCCTAGGCCGGATGGCTTAAATGCACTATTTTACCAGAACCATTGGGATATTTTAAAGGACGACATGTCTACCTCAGTGAATGATTTTTTCATCTCAGGAATGATGAACCCAGCTTTTAACAAACATTCATTTCCCCAATTCCCAAGATACCACATCTAGAAAGGCTTGATCAATATCGTCCAATTAGCCTATGCAACTTTGTTTATAAAATTATCTCCAAGGTGCTAGCTAATCTTGGTTACCTAAGTTGATTTCTACGAAATAAAGTTTATTTGTGAGTGGCCGACAAATCCAAGATAACTAGTGGTTCAAGAGTACTCCATCAACTCAAGATTAGAAAGCGAAAGAGAACATTTCAAGTAGTATTGAAGCTGGATATGCAAAAGACTTACGATCGAGTGGAATGGGATTTCTTGGAGGGATATCTACTTAAACTGGGATTTCATGTCAAATGGGTATAGTAGGTTATGCAATCTATCACTACAGTTTCCTTCAATGTTAAATTTAATGGTGAACCCTTAAGATACTTCCATCCATCAATGGGGCTTAAATAGGGAGACCTTATTTCCCTGTATCTATTCATCCTAGTGGCTAATGTATTATACACTCTTATCAAGCAAGCCATCAACATAGGAAATATCAAGGGAATCAGATTCAATAGGTGGTGTCCTACCCTATCACACCTCGAACCCCGAGCGCACCAACATCCCACCATGGTCATGCAAATGCAACATTCCCAAGTAGTGTCGTCGACCCCATTCATTTATTATTGCGCAAGCATAACGTATTATAAAACCCCTGACAATGAAATACAAGATAGAAAAGCAGGAAGGAAAACCACAACTTAACACTTTCATAATTCAACAGAATTACAAATAGAGGTCTACGGCCAAAAGTCTACAAAAAACCGGCTCTTAAAAATGAACTATCCTACAACCTACAAGTCGAACACATTCTCCAATCCTTATGACTTCACCTCTGCAACTCCTTAAGGCCAACTAAAGTTATCTAGCCACTCCGTATACCAGGGACCTAAAATTGTAATCCCCAGACCGGGATGAGATAATGTCTTAGCAAGTTCAACCCCCTAAACCCCTATTAGAAAGAAAATATACCCCGAGTGGCCTAGCCACATCACACAAAGACTTACCTCGCATTAGTCTTCATCTACAGGTTAGCACATTTTATATAATTCAACCGCGTGCAATTAAGATAACCAAACAACTGCGGCACAATCACATCATCAGAACAATTCAACCACTTTGATCGTTTCAACGATCAATCGACTCGGCCGATTTCATGTCATTCTAGCAAATCAATCACTGCTTCTAATCATAACCCTATAGGAAAGTTTAACAATTAGTGGCAATCACGGCCCCACGGCACGACTTTTAATTAGGTGGTAGATCTCGGCCCTGTTGGAGAAATCTTTCCAGAATATTTTGAAGCTGACAAAACGTTTCTTTCAGTCTAGTCTGGATATCTGCAGATCGTCTAGTTTAAAGTCTGAAGACTATCTGATTACCAGACTCAAGATTCAAGACTCAAGATTCGAGACTTAAGACTCAAGACTCAAGACTATTCTCATTGACAGTCTTTCTGATCTAGTGACGAAGGAAATCCAGAATTGAAGTATATGGTTGAGGGTTTAATCCTATCGTCTGGAGAAGATCTTTTTGGTTGGATAAATATAACAGATTCTTTTGTTCGTATCTAGATCAATTGAAGATTCGATGGTCGACGAAGTATTCTTAGAATGTTCTATTCTTGGAAACCAAGATCCTGATTGTATGGGCGAACAGGATTGATGGGCTATCGTCAGGTTCCTTTAATAGCTCGAATGATCTTTTTGATTGATTCCGTCCAACGGGTAGATTGGAGGAATTCCTTTGGAAAGTGCTAACGGGTATGATGGCATAAAGGAGTATAAAAAGGAAGACGTTCTAGTTGTTTGAGTATGTGATCGATAGAGAAATTCCAGAGTCTGAAGCACCTTGATTATTAGTCGATACAGTCTGAGCAAAATTGTATACACAGAGAGTGTCTATACTTGGTGATACCTTAAATGACTGTGGTAGATCATCTACACCTAGAAATCAAGGAAGATCAACATTGTAACATCTCTTTGTTCATAGCGGAATCCAGCCAATTGGCTATCAATGCAGAAGAGTGGACGTAGGCTTAAATCAAGCCGAACCACTATAAACCGCGTGTTCGTTTCTCTCTTTCCTTTACTTGGTCTTACTTTGATTATTACTTATCGCGAATCCTTCAACTGTCTAAGTATTGCGCAATTATCAAGAAATTATCAAGAAAAATCATTTATATATCTATTCACCCCTCTAGGTACTCGTACTAGCTATATCAATTGGTATCAGAGCTCGTGTTCTTACTTTATTTGAAGTGTTTTACTTCAGAGTAAAAGATCTATGGCTAGTATGCTAGCACCAGGGCTGGTGGAAGGGCAAAGCAATACCAGACCACCCTACTTTGATGGAAAGGATTACAACATCTAGAAGAACAAGATGAAAGCTTTCCTACGATCAAAGGATCCTTTGGAATGGGACGTTGTGGAAAGAGGAATTACTCCTACTGCTGCATCAGTCTCTGAAAGAGGGAAAGAAACTGTTGATGCCAGCGGAATGACTCAGGAAGAAATAAACAAGAGACAAGCACTCGATGCAAAAACAATTTACTCTTTATATTGTGCCTTGTCTCCAACTGAATATAACCAAATATCTTCTTGTGTTACAGCAAAAGAAGTATGGGACAGATTACATATCACCTATGAAGGAACAGATCGAGTGAAGGAGACCAGAATCAACATTCTCCTCGGTCAATATGAAGCCTTCAAAATGAAGCAAGAAGAATCTATAACTGACATGTTTAGTCGTTTTACAGATATTGTCAATGGTCTTGAGAACCAAGGACAAAAAATTTCTGATCCCATGAAGGTGAACAAGCTACTGCGTGGACTCTCCAATAATTGAAATCATATAAAGACTTCAATAAGAGAGACGCAAAGAATTATGCCTCTATCTGTCAACGAATTGATTGGAACTCTTCAGTCTTATAAAGTGGAACGAATTAATGAAGACGAAGATCCCAGAGGTAAGAAATCCATTGCATTAAAATCAAATGATGATTCTGATGATACAGATTCAGGAGATGATATGGACGATGAGGAGCTTGCTCTCATGATAAGAAGATTCAGAAAACTGAATAGAAAAGGTAAAAGGTTCAACTCAAAGAAACAAAGTTTCCAGAGACAACAGACCAAGTCTGTTGATGATGAGGAACCAAATAAAGATGTAGTCTGCTTCGAATGTAAGAAAAAGGGACACATCAGACCCAACTGTCCTCTTCTGAAGAAGAAAAGAGGAAAAGCTGAGAAGTTTTGAAAAGCTCTCAAAGCCGAAACCTAGAGTGATACAGAATGTGAAGAAAGTAATAATGAATATGCCAACACATGTCTGATGGCACATTCAGACTCAGACTCAGATTCTGGATCAGACTCAGACAGTGAATTTGAGGTAAGTGATTTTAAAATTCCTGTCAAAGTTTCTAAATACATTGATGAACTGTGTTTTAGTCTTAAGACTTCTCTCAAAAGAATTTCCGAACTTAAAAAGGAAAACTCAGCTCTAAAACAAAAGGAAAATATTCTAGAAGAAAGAGTTAAAAGTTTAGACTTGAATGTTTTTACTCTTAAAGAAAAAGAAGATAATCTTTTGAAAAAAAATGTTTTCTTAAAAACTGACTTATCAAATATTTCAAAGAAATTTTCGATAGGATCAGAAAAACTTGAAAAAGTTCTTTCAGTTCAAAGACCTTACTTCAATAAGTCTGGTCTAGGTATGACAGCAGAAACAATTCATTTGATTGATTTTCCAAAAGTAAAAGAAAGAATTAAGAAAAGACCTTCGAGAGAGGCTTACAAAAATCATTTCAAGAAAGTTTTTATAAGGTCTTAGGTCGTAATGCTCTAAGGTGTTCAAAGTGTAACAGTCAGAATCACTTTGAAAAAGAGTGTCCTATGGTTTGGAAGCCTGTTAAGAAAGTATGGCCTAATAATGTTTATCCTACTAACACCAAAGGACCCAAGAAAATTTGGATACCAAAGAAAACTTGAGACTTTCTTTTAAATGCAGGTCTCCATCAAGAAAAAGGTAAAGTGGTATCTTGACAGCGGATGTTCAAGACACATGACAGGAGACTCAAAGTGCTTCATAAAGCTTGTTCAAGTAAACGGTGGAAATGTTTCATTTGGAGGAAACGGCAAAGGAAGCATTGTGGGATTTGGAACTGTGAAAATTGGAAATCTCACAATAAGCAATGTTTCTCTAGTGGAAGAACTCAACTATAACCTCCTCAGCATTAGTCAATTGTGTGATACTAGTTTCAAGATCTCCTTTCAGGAAGGAATATGCTCTGGAATCAGTAAAGACTCTACTCAATCTTTTATGGGTCGAAGGCATGGAAATATCTACCTCTTAGACATGAAATTAAATGAATTTCAATGCCTAATTTCAATCCAAGATGAAGCAAGCTTATGGCACAGAAAGCTTGGTCATGTCAACATGAAGCAATTAGCCAAAATCTCATTAAAGCAGCTTGTTCGAGATCTACCCAAATTACCATATCAAAAGTCCGATCCATGCACACCATGTATTCTTGGAAAGCAGGTAAGAAATTCATTTAAGCCAATAAATCATGTCTCTACTAATCATGTACTACAGTTGCTGCATATGGATCTCTTCGGACCAACCAGAACTCAGAGTATTGGAGGTAAGAAATATTGCCTAGTAATTGTGGATGATTACTCCCGCTTTACTTGGGTATATTTCCTTACAAGTAAGTTAGAAACCTTTTCGTATTTTGAAAAATTTGCTAAAAAGGTTCAAAATGAAAAAGGGTGTGTTATCTCAAGTATAAGAACAGATCATGAAGGTGAATTTGAAAATTAAGATTTCACAAAATTGTGTGATGAATCTAGATTTAAGCATGTGTTCTCCTCTCCATACACTCCTCAGCAAAATGGAGTTGTGGAAAGGAAGAATAGATCTCTTCAAGAAATGGCTAGAACTCTTTTAATTGAAAGTAAAATTTCTTCACGATTTTGGGTTGAAGCTGTTTCAACAGCATGCTATATCATCAATAGAGTCTTCCTAAGACCTATTCTTGAGAAAACCCCTTATGAATTATTCAAAGGTAAGAAGCCCATTGTTTCATACTTTCATGTGTTCGGTTGCAAATGCTTTATATTGAAAAATGCAAAAGATCGAGTTGGTAAGTTTGAAGAAAGATCAGATAAAGGCATCTTCCTTGGATATTCTACATCAAGCAAGACCTACAGAGTCTACAATAAGAAGAGCCAGTCTATGGAGGAGTCAATGAATGTCAAATTTCAAGACTCTACGCAAGATGAATCCAGTTAGACTCAATATGAAGAGTCTGAACCTGCTCCGCACCTTCCAAAACTTACAACTCAAAAAGTATCTAGACTCGGAAGACTAGCATCAAGATGTTCATGAAGATTCAAATAAAGAAAGAGATCATCATCCAGACAAATCAACCAAGAATCGGAAGCACAAGTCCGGTCATCCTAAAGATCTCATTATTGGCGAAATTAATGAAGGAATTCGCACAGATCCAAAAGACGTGAAGAGTCTAGTGCTGTGGCTCTCATCTCTGAAATTGAACCAAAAAGCATAGAAGAAGCTTTATCTGATGAAAGCTGGATCGAAGCTATGCAAGAGGAGCTCAAACAGTTCAACATTAATGATGTCTGGGAATTGACATCTAAACCAAAAGGTAAAATTGTTATTGGAGCCAAATGGGTGTTCAGAAACAAGATGAATGAAAAAGGAAAAGTCGTACGAAATAAAGTAAGACTCGTGGCCAAAGGATACACGCAAGAAGAAGGAATAGACTATAATGAGACTTACGCTCCTGTAGCAAGGTTAGAAGCTATTCATCTATTACTTGCGTTTGCTTGTTACAAAAATTTCAGGTTATTCCAAATGGACGTCAAAAGCGCTTTCCTAAATGGATTTATCCAAGAGGAAGTTTATGTGGAACAACCACTTGGGTTTGAAGACCCAAAGAAGCCGACTCGTCTTCGGACTAAAAAAGACATTGTATGGTTTAAAGCAAGCACCTCGAGCTTGGTATGATGACTAAGTAAGTTCTTATTACGAATGGTTTTGTCAAAGGTAAAGTAGATACTACTTTATTTATCAAAAAGGAAAACAAAAGCTTTTTACTCGTTCAAATATATGTGGATGACATTATTTTTGGATCCTCTAATGAAAGTCTATGCAAGAAATTTTCTAAGTCTATGCAGGATGAGTTTGAAATGAGTATGATGGGAGAATTAACATTCTTTCTTGGTCTTCAAATAAAGCAATTGAAGGAAGGAACTTTCATTTACCAAGGAAAATATGCTAATGATCTTGTCAAAAGGTTTGGATTGGAAAATTGTAAGAAGACTAATATACCAATGTCAAGTTCTTTGAAGATAGACAAAGATGAAGAAGGAAAGAAAGTTGATCAAAAGCTATACAGGAGCATCATCGGTTCACTTCTTTATCTTACTGCTTCTAGACCTGACATTTTGTTGAGTGTTTGCATCTGTGCTAGGTTTCAATCAGATCCTAAAGAATCCCATCTCAGTGCTGCAAAACGTATTATTAAATATGTTGCTTCATCTTCAAGCATTGGTCTTTGGTATCCTAAGAATGGAGACTTTAATCTTCCGGGGATATTCGACGCAGATCTAGCCAGCTGCGAGTCGATAGAAAGAGTACTTCGGGAACTTGCCGTTGCTTGGAAGCGGGACGTGTCTTGGTTTTCAAGGAAACAAAGCACGTAGCTCTCTCAACAACAGAAGCAGAGTATGTAGCCCTTGGAAGCTGCTGTTCACAAATTCTATGGATAAAACAATAGCTACAAGACTTTGGGATTGAAGACTCATGCACAGAAATCAAATGTGACAACACCAGCGCAATCAATCTCACCAAAAATCCAATTCTTCATTCAAGAGCAAAGCATATAGAGATTCGACATCACTTCATTAGAGATCATATTCAAAATGGAGAAATCTCGATTCAATTTGTTGATTCAAAAAGTCAACTAGCGGATATATTCACAAAGCCTTTGGAGAAAAATCAATTCGACTTTATCCGTTCCAAACTCAACATTTTGAAGCTCGAAGAAGTTAAAGTCTAGAGACTCACCAACCTTCAGACTCAGAAAGTTGATGACCGTCAGACTCAAATCTCTCAGACTCAAATATCTCAAACTCAAACGTTGATGACTATAGACTGTAAGTTGTTATTTTATCTAAACTCGAAAAGGTATGATCTTTCGTTCAGTTATTTTGTAGTCTCCGTAAAAATCGAAAAACTTGTCTTTTCAAAAGGATTAATTTTGGCAGTTATTGATTTCGAAAAGAAGTATTCTTACATTTTCCTTGTACCGATTGAACTTCCCTTTTCAAAACTGAGTTATATATACACAGTTTTCACCTTCAATCTTCAAAACCCTAAAAAGCATTCTCCTCCTAATCCGGTTTCTACTTCGTGCTCATCTTCGAGAAAGTTGTCATCTTTTCTTGGGAAAGCAAGCAAAGGAATCTTTCAGCGACAAGAAGGATGTCTTCTTCGAGGAAGTCTTCAAGAATCGCGAACAGGGGACCACAGAGGATGAAGGAGGGACCTACCCATTTCAATCTCACCGAAGAGGAAGAATTATCGAGTCAGCAACAAAGCCCGACTCATTCTCCACCACGTCACTCAACGCCATCTACCCCACAAGGTGCGGGTCAACATCCGGAGGAAGAGATAATCGAGGACGAGATCTTGTAAGAGTCAAAAACCCTCCTATATTTACAAACTTTACCATGCTTTGAAAAGTCGGGACTCCGTTGAAATACGTGGATGATTTTCTTAAAGAAAAGAATTATGGGAATGAGTATATCTTTCTGAAGAAAATGGAGGATTTGGGAATTGCTCCCAAGGGTAAAGCAGAGGACGCGCTTGTGAATATTCCCAGTGACCCTTGTATGTCGGGACCAAATGCGACTGATGGGAACGATGATGACAAAATGTTCAATGATTTTCAACCGAGAATGGGTGTTGCTGCGAAGGTGAAGGGAAAGAGGATGGAGTTATTTAAATCGAAGGAACAGGAAAATTTGTTCTTCAAACTACGAAACGAGGGGTGATAAACCCTAGGAGTGTCGATTTCGATTTCTTGGATCTTTGTGAATGTGAACTTGAGGGAGAAGTTCGAGTCCGCTTCAACTGGAACGTTTTTGCACTGACACCACGGACGGATATGCACAACTGACTGCATATTTCTATTCAAATCTCAGCTTTATAGATGCGAATAGAATATCATTCAGTGTTCGAGATCATGATTATGTGTTAGACGTGGACATGTTGGCGGACATAATTGGAGTTGAACGAGGACGTTATCAACCAGTCAAAGTCTCAGTTGCTCGTGCCACAATGGACCTTGTTGAAGATAGAGATATTGAGGGAAAAATCATCTATTCAAGGATGCGTGCCATCAATATTGTGTTGCACAAAATTGTTATCAATTGCATTAGGCCAAAGTCTACATCAAAGACTGATGTGTCTAATTTCGAAGCAAAATTGATGTACACAATCAACTCAGGGAAGAAGTTCTCTCTCCCTCACACTATTCTTTTTCACATGTACAGAACAATGTCGAAAGACAAGGGACAATTGCCTTACCCAGGTCTGGTGACCAAGATCTTCAGACACATGAATATTGAATCGCCACATTCACTTTGTGTTCGACCGTGCGATAAGATGGTGGTAGGTTTGAAGATGTTAACAAAGATGCGTTTGAATGAACTTTCCAAGGCAATAGAGAAATTCCGAGTGAAGACTCCAGTTCCGTCTGTTTCAAAGAGAAAAGGAAAGGAGGCCATTGGTGCCCCATCTAAAAAGAAGAGAACTCTCATCTTGGAGGATGAAGATGAGGAGGAAGATCTCACAATCACTGCCTTGATAAGGACAAGACGTTCTGTTCCCCAACCAACAGAACAACAGAAGAAACAGAGAGAAGAAGAAGAGCAAGACAAGAACATAGAAGAAGAAGAGCAGCGAGAGAAGGAGAAAGAAGCTGAAGAAGAAGGAGAAGCTGAGCAAGAAAAGTCTGCAGCTGAATCTGGAGAAAAGGAGAATCAAGACATAGAAGAGCATGATCATCACTCTTCCCCTCTTGATGTCCTAGAGATAGGGGGAGTTGGCGAGCAAGAAAGGTCCACACCTCATGCTGCCAATAGTGAAGGTCTAAGACAATCTCCAGCAGACCCAGAAGAAATTCAGGCTTCTCAAATGTCTGAAGAAGGACACGATACGTCAACACCAAATCTGCAAGACTATACAGAAGCGCCATCGTCTGCATTTACTCCATCGGAAAGAGCAAATGCAAGTACTCAGACGGACAATTCTGCAGATTTTCGTCATATTATGGATATTCTTCTGGAAATGCGTGGCCAAATCTATGCTCTGGACTATGAAATTCAAGCCATGAAGAATGCTGGACAAGCATCTTCAGTTACCCTGGAGGATAAAATGAAAGACCTCGCTCTGCAACTTCAAGCCAATGCCAAAGGAGAGGAGGTAACTCAACTAAGGGAGGACTTGAAGAGGCTAGAAGGCGTAGTCCAGTCCATGGGAGATTTCCAAATCGTAAGCATTCCCAAGCGAGACATGACTTCTTTCTCACCTTTTTTAATGATGACAAAAAGGGGGAGAAGATTTGAACCAACCAACCAAGCAACTTTCTTTAACTTTAAATTTATTTTTGTGATTAAATGTGTTTGCTTTTGAGTATGACTTGAGTGAACTTGGGTGTGAACTTGAATTTGACTAAATTGGCTGTGGATTTAGATGCTTGACTATTTGCATTTATAACAAGTGTTGTTATATAGTATTACTCATGAAAGACTAACCAATTTTCTGTGGATGTAGAGTCTGGTTGTTTTGTTAATCTTTATGAGATAGCCATATTGCTTGAGAAATGTTTTTACAGGTCAAAGAGGTTCAAATCTACAGGAAAGTTTTGTCACCATCAAAAAGGGGAGATTGTTGGAGAAATCTTTTCAGAATATTTTGAAGCGACAAAACGTTTCTTTCAGTCTAGTCTGGATATCTGCAGATCGTCTAGTTTAAAGTCTGAAGACTTTCTGATTACCAGACTCAAGATTCAAGACTTAAGATTCGAGACTTAAGACTCAAGACTATTCTCATTAACAGTCTTTCTGATCTAGTGACGAAGGAAATCCAGAATCGAAGTATATGGTTGAGGGTTTAATCCTATCGTCTGGAGAAGATCTTTTTGGTTGGATAAATATAACAGATTCTTTTGTTCGTATCTAGATCAATTGAAGATTCGATGGTCGACGAAGTATTCTTGGAATGTTCTATTCTTGGAAACCAAGATCCTGATTGTATGGGCGAATAGGATTGATGGGCTATCGTCAGGTTCCTTTAATAGCTCGAATGATCTTCTTGATTGATTCCGTCCAACGGGTAGATTGGAGGAATTCCTTTGGAAAGTGCTAACGGGTATGATGGCATAAAGGAGTATAAAAAGGAAGACGTTCTAGTTGTTTGAGTATGTGATCGATAAAGAAATTCCAGAGTCTGAAGCACCTTGATTATTAGTCGATATAGTCTGAGCGAAATTGTATACACAGAGAGTGTCTATACTTGGTGATACCTTGAGTGAGTGTGGTAGATCATCTACACCTAGAAATCAAGGAAGATCAACACTGTAACATCTCTTTATTCATAGTGGAATCCAGCCAATTGGCTATCAGTGCAGAAGAGTGGACGTAGGCTTAAATCAAGCCGAAACACTATAAACCGGGTGTTCATTTCTCTCTTTCCTTTACTTAGTCTTACATTGATTATTACTTATCGCAAATCCTTCAACTGTCTAAGTATTGCGCAATTATCAAGAAATTATCAAGAAAAATCATTTATATACCTATTCACCCCCCTCTAGGTACTTGTACTAGCTATATCAGGCCCGATGGGCACGACCTCTAATATGTGGTCAATCACTACCTCACTCGGCACAACCTTTAATAGGTGGTCAATCACGGCCTCACTCGGCACAACCTTTAATAGGTGGTCAATCACAGCCTCACTTGGCACAACCTTTAATAGGGGGTCAATCACGGCCCCACTAGACACGACCTCTAATCGGTGGTAAATCACGGCCCAATTGGGCGTGACCTTTATCAGGTGGCGAATCACGGCCTTACTGGGCACAACCTTTAATAGGTGGTCAATCACGGCCTCATTAGGCACGACATCTAATAAGTGGTCAAATACGGTCGTTCTTCCATCAAATTTTAACACTTGGGATTTTATAAAAAGAATCCCTATTTAGCGCAATCACACTCAATTTGCCACATCCATGCATCAAATTCAAATTCCAAATGCACAGCAACGATAAGCACGAAATTCTAAGCAAATAAGGTCCCAAAATAATTTTTGAAATTTATTAAATAATTAAATTTATTACGAAAATTAATTAAATAATAATATCCATATTTTTCACGATCCACACTCAATTTATAATATCCAACCATCAATTTCAAAATCTAACTACACAGCAACGATCGGCACGAAATTCTGAGAATTTAAGGTCTTGACAAAATTTTCGGAATTTAATAAATAATTAAATTTATTCCGAAAATAATTAAATAATGATATTTTAATAATTTCGAATAATAATATATTATTAAATTATTTAATAATTTCAAGACACTTAAATAAATCAAAAGTAAATTCATTTATGTCAAATCAAGGCTTATTCTAAATAAACCTACTTACCATTAATTAAGCACACTTTAAATTAAAACACCACCTTAATCTAATCTACTCTTAAATAACCTAAACTAACAACCTAATAATACTTAACATAAATTAAACCTCCTTAAGCATAATTAACCCTCTAAGCGAGGTTTAGTGAGCTAAACTCACCGGATTAACGAGCCAAGCGGACCAAAATGACGAGGACGATGCGAGTATCGACTTTTCTCAAGGCGGGCCGAGCATCCAGACTCGGGAAGGCGGCCAAAACGGGCCAAAACCGGGCTGCCATACCCATTTTCTCTACTCACCGCTCGCTACCGGTGAGGGTAGATCTAGCGCGGCTTGGGTCGAGAAAACGGGCGGAGAAGACCGGCGGGGCTTGGACGGGCCGGTGGGGAGTTCAATGGCGGCTCACGGCGGCGAGGACGAGCTCCGACAGCTCCTAAAACTCACGGATAGAGGTAGACAGAGATGGCTGGGCAGCTGTTCGGGCCTGAAACCAGTGAAGAAGGACGGCTGCTGCTCGAACGGTTGCTGGCTGTGGCTCCGACGGCTTTCCGACGGCCCTGGCGACGGCAGCAGCAACTCAACGAAGGTGCTGGAAGCTCGGGGCCATGCGAGCAGGGAGAAGTAACTCGTGATGGTTGGCGGCGAGCGTGCGCGCGAGTGTGCACAGATGAGCATGTCGGCGATGGCGACATGCGGCGGCGAGAGCGGCCGAGCGGGCAACAAAGGGGCACGCGGGTTGCTAGTTTCGTCGAAGCCTTCCCTCCCCCTTTTCTCTCTCTTCCCAAGCTTGAAGATGAAGTGGTGGGGCCCTTTACTTTTTAGGGATTAAATCCACCCCTCCACTTGTCAAGATCTCTACCAATTGGCCACCCACCATGACATCACCCCATGATGTCATCATCCACTAACTTATTTCCTCTACAACCTATTTCAATGGGTCCATTTTATTTTTCCACCGAGGCATGAAACTTTGTATATTAATTTCTTTAATTCCGTTAAATTCTCTTCCAATTGAGTCCAATTGAAGTCCATAAAATTAATCCAATATCACCACACTTCAATTCACATCTTCACTTGTCTATAAAATCAACTTAAGTCCCAAAAGTACGACCAAAAGCGGGCCTACTAATTTCTCGAGCCAAATTAACCATTCTCTTATTATTTTGTTGAAAAACTCGGCTTACATGAAAAATTTTCCGAAGATGAGTCAATATTCCTAAAATGATTTGTGACACACCCAGACTTTCAATTTCTGAATTCGATCTCAATTTCACGGTTAATTTCACTTTGGCACGATACTAACGCAGCCCAATCTACCAGGTAGCCTTTAGAAATTTTCATGCATTTGACCTGTGGTTGATCATCTCAAGCCACAATGTACATCTTTGAAACATTGGCGGCTTTCGGTTGTCGGGGTAATCTCAAGGTTTCAAATACGAACACAGGGTACCAAATCGATAGAAAAGTCGGTCTAGTGCCGATCGACAAAAATTGTGCGATCTGGTGGAATCACCCACACTCGATCACATGCCTCTGTCGAGTCGACCTATCTCCGGTCTCTAATTGATTTTTAATTATGTCGTAATGACCCTTGCATATTAGCTTAGTCGAAAGATCGCTTCCTGGTCAAATTCTCGAGTCTGATGCATTAGAATTTTTTAATGGCTTCACCCGATAGACTAGTTTTCACATGAGTGGGCAACTCAAGGAAAGGAACTATATGCGTGCCAACGAAATGCCCATCTCAATTTATTAAAAATAGAATTGGAAAATCGGGATGTCACATACCCTATCTCATCTCTTTTTTTGTAGATGATTCTATCTTTTTCTTGGATGGAAAACTTTATGAGTATGAAAATCTAGCAAATGTGCTAAATCAATACTGTTTAGCTACGGGACAAGTGGTGAACCTGAACAAATCTGGGATCCTTTTCAGTAAAGATTGTCCTCTTAGGCTGTAGGAAAATATGGCGAGATAATTAAGAGTACCTATGCTTGTAAAGACTGGTAAATACTTAGGCATTCTATCTTGGGGGGGGGGGGGGGCTCCAAAAAAGGAGATGTTTGCATTGATTCTTAGCAGAGTGAATACTAAGTTGGAAGGGTGGAAGGAGAATTTAATTTCCAAAGGCAGAAAGGAAATCTTGATTAAGACAGTAGTACAGGCACTTCTGCAATATCCCATGTCAATATTTGAAATTCTTATGTCCACTTGCAAATCCATTGAATAGAAAATTGCAAGATTTTGGTGGAAAAATAATTGTACCAAGTCGGGAATACATCGGAAGAAATGGGAACTACTCAAAAGCATAAATGACTCGGGGGCTTGGTTTTAGAGACTTAATTGGTTTCAACAAAGCATTCCTAGCCAAACAAGCGTGGAGACTCATTCAACACCCATCTTCGCTATGGAGCAAAATTTTTAAAGGAGTTTATTTCCATTCTAAGGAATTTTGGAATGTGGAAAAAGGAGCTAGATCATCTTGGGGTTGACAAAGTTTATTGGAGGGTGGGGATTCAATATCGAATAAACTGCAATGGGGTAGGCAATAGGCAAAGGATACGAGTTTGAGAAGACAAGTGGCTATCGAAAGGCATTATAGGAGGGCCTACACCTCGAGGAGAACCTGTGAAGGTGGCGGATTTCATCATTCCGCAATAGAATATATGGAATGTTCCCCTACTTTGGGAAAGTTTTGACAACTAGACTATCGAGAAATTCTCACAATTCATGTGCGGCCCCAATCCACAACTGACCAAATCATATGGACTGGAACAAAAACAGGCACATAATCAGTGAAGAGTGGGTATAATTGCATCAGAACAACAGCAATCAACAACAATCACAACCTCGCCTCCTCATCCTATCAAACCCCTCGCAGGCTATGGAGACAGATCTAGACTATGAAGACAGCTCCTAAAATTCGCATTTTCATGTGGTCCTTATGCCACAATGCTTTATACACAAAGGAAAATATGTTTAGTAGAAAAATTCTGCCTGATTCGATCTATAACTTGTGTAAAGATCAAGTTCCAGAAACAACAGAACACATCTTTCTATTATGCCCTTGGATGAAAGGTATTTGGTCGCACCCACAGATCAATATCAAGACACCACAATAGGGATTATTGAGAATTGATGCCTGGCTTGCAAATCTGAGAAGAAATAGAGCCATCTTATTTGATTTAGAGATTATCGCCTCCCTCCTTTGGCAGATCTGGAAGGTACGCAATCACTTTGTCTTTCAAAATCAATGCCCAGATCCAGTGACTGTAGTGGAAATGGCATTAGTAACTACAAGGATCGATTGCTTCTAGAATCGGCCCTCTTTGTAAACATGGTAGATCATTCCAAGGACGAATTTGGTTTGGCGTCCAATGGAGCCTGGAATATTGAAAATCAATGTCAATAGGGCTTTTCCAATGGCACGAAATGAGGGTGCCATGGCTTGCGTGTGCCGTGACCACTCGGGAAGACTCGTTGACGGCTTCTCCAGCGGCGTTCAAGCTACTTCAGTGCTGCAAGCGGAGGTACAAGTGTTAACCCTAACCCTAAAACATCTTCTGCAGAAAGGGAAAGAGAAAGCAAACTTACTGCTTGAGTCAGACTGTCTGGTATTAGTTGATGCAGTGCACAACCCAAGTTTGACACCATGGGAGATTCGCGTTTGATGAGTGTGCAGAGTTGATCCCACAATTCTCAAACCTTCGGATTCAACACTGTCAGAGAGAAGCAAACTGTATTGCTGACTAGGCCGCTAAAGCCCACGGTCGCAACGCCCTTCCCCCAAACTGGCCTGTTTCACCTCCCCAACCTATGTTAGATCTTTTATGTTATGAAGCCCCGAGTATGGAATGTTTAGCTCCGTTTAAGACCCCTCCCCCCCCCCCCCCAAAAAAAAAGTGTCAACATTTCCAAAAGAAGTGGATACATGTTTGTGCATTGAGTTTTTATACATGATGAACTATATTTTCCTCCAACTGTACTTTAGGTGATATCTCTATGGTTATAACCTACCAATCAAAGAGTGGATAGATGATGTTTGCACAAACAGGTTAGAAGAAAGCATGACCAATAGCAATAAACAGTTTCTCACTCCGCTTAATAGTCAAAATTGTTTGTGCAATTTATGTGCTATAGCATACTTCACAGACATCATGTATATACTTCATGTATGTGTATATCTTTCCTATCCTACAGTTTAAATTTCTGGATTGAATTAATTTCCTCGAAATCATTCGCAATCTAAGCGTGATTTCTTCAAAAGCATGAAGACAAATATAACCTCGGTCAAATAGAGTAAGAAATTTGAACTTACCTTCGGCTTGTTTTCGTGGCATAAAAGCTCCTAGCGCTACCTTCATTTTCGCGTAAAGTCAAAAGGTTGTTTTTTGGGAGTATATTTTATTTAATTAAGTGATAAACTGCACCGGTTAAAGAAATTCACTTAAGTTTAAGATACAGTAAATTAAATAAAAAAAGTACTATAATTATTCATCTTATTTAATACAATATTAAAGTATTTTTGTGTTATTTATCAAGTTATTTTTAAAAATTAAATGATATTGAAGATATGAAAAAATTGATTTTTGTTAAATATAAATTACTTGTTTTCTATAGTTGATGTACTTTTATTTCTTTCTTTCGAAATCCAATATCTTTTTTTTTTTTTAAAGAAGTTAGCGTGGGGCTATTTTCCACCATATTCAATTGGATACATGACTTTTTTTTTTTTTTTTTGGTGTTGTTAACCGATGAAAATAACTTTCTATAATTTTACGTTTTGCTAAAGAAATAACTTTCTGTATTTTGAAACAAGTGAAAAACTAATTTACACTCTGGCTCTCATCTCTTAACCTTCAACGTTTTGGCAACTGCAAGTTCAATAAGGCGAGGTCCAGGATCTCAAGATAGACAAACCCTTCAAGACACAATAACATAGTAGAAAACCCCTTACATGCATTGCTTCACTAAATATGTTGAGATTAGTTATTTACGCACGAGATCTCAGAAGATAGCTTATGCTAGCGAGGTTTTTTTGTCTCCTTAAATCATGATTTGGCTTTGTAGTACTCATCTCAAACTGTCCAATTGTTATCATGGCTTTTGCTTCTGTTCAATACAGTACGACTAAAGCTAACTTTGGTTAGTAATTCGATTAATTCATCGATGTGTTTTACAGGTACAAGCAGCTTTGATGCAAATATTAATGATACCTCAGTTTTAGCTGTTCATTTAATGATAAATTGCATAGAAAATTAAAGGTTAAACTTTGGCCCAAAAAAATGATAATAATTTCGGTTAAATCGTGCAAAATGTAAGTATTATGAGAATTTGAATTAATACATATTAGATTTTATTAAAAAATTATTAGTAATTATTTTTTACATACTATTTTAAAAAGAAAAACAAAGAGACCACTTTTCCTTTTTCTCAGCAACCGGATGCACGTACAAGACAGACGCCATAGGGAGAAAAAGAGAGAAATCGGTGGTTGTTGAGCCATAACGATGGGTAAACACAAAGGTTTTCCCCTCTGATAAAGAAGTTTAAGACGAAAAGGGTGAAGGATTTTCCGAAAGTGAGTATGGATCTTTGTCGAAGAGGATGCATCAAAGGGAAAGGAGGACGCAGCGACGTGGCGACGCGGCTCCTATTTGAGGTTCCGGTGTCAGTGCCAATCTTCATTGCCGGCGTGCGGAGTTCGAAGGCTATATAGCTACCACTGTGCTTCCATCAATGCAGATTTTAACCACGGGTGGATAGTGAAGCTTCCTTCGTCAGTTCAACCATTATTCATGGCTTCGATTCGCTTCGCACACGCGCTAACTTTTCATCCTCAATTTTGCTCTGCTTCGAGTGAAAGTTAATGATGACTTGTGCCGACACTACATGTTTGTGAATAGCTAATGATGGATTTATGAGATGGGCTTAAGGCCCATCCGCTCAATTTGGGCCCAAAAAGGCCCGGCCCACGGGAATAGGGCCCGTGGATGGGGAAAGGTATAAAAGGGAGGAGAGAGAGAGAGAGAACATACCCCTTGGGAAATCAGAACGTACGTACGTTCCTCTCCCTCTCTCCCTCCAAGAAAAAGAAAAGAAAAACGCTCTCTTTTTCTTCTAAACGCTCAAGGCGACGCCGTTTCCTTTTCA
This sequence comes from Eucalyptus leucophloia subsp. euroa, assembly GCA_017140325.1. Taxonomy (NCBI): domain Eukaryota; kingdom Viridiplantae; phylum Streptophyta; class Magnoliopsida; order Myrtales; family Myrtaceae; genus Eucalyptus; species Eucalyptus leucophloia. Next base: position 16,830,278 of record CM029472.1, on the reverse strand, counting down.
AGGTAAATTGACATCATCGGGACCAGAATTTCTTCCTCTTCTTCAGCGTTGGTGTTTGATCTGTGGCTAACAAGGTACGCTCGAATCCGTGGTGTGCTTTACTATCGGTGATGAGTGTTTTCCGGGCCCGTCTTCTGCATTGATTTAGGGGTTCGATTCGGTGTCGAATCCAGTTTTCGGGGATCCGTTAATCCCAACATTGGTATCAGAGCCCTAGTTCACGTTTTCCCGATCAATTTGATGTTTTTTTGATTGATTTTTCGCGAAAGAACTTCGGCCGTACGGATCGGGGCGAGAAATCCCGACACTCGAGCGTTGTTCGGCCATTTTTCTGAGTTTTCGTAAGTTGAAATCAAATTCTGAAGGCACTGGGTGAAAGGCGACGTCAAGACGAGGCCGGCGACATGTCCCACGCCGTCGTACGACGCCGCACGCGCCCACACGCGCGGCCAGAAGCCGCTGCGCGTGGGTGCGACGCGCCGGGAAGCGCTGGCAGCCGCCGGGCGCGTGCGCCACACGCGCCGGTGGTGAATCGGCACGTGCGCGCCCGGCCCGCCGGCGACGCGCCGGTCCACGGACCGACGCGTGCCGCGTCTCGGATGAGCGTCATCGTGACGTCATCCAACGGTCGGTAACCGCTCGGATGACGTCGGCCGATGACGTCATCGCCGACAACGGTTGGCCGGCCGGTCACCGATCGGCGACCTGACCCGACGCCGACCGACCGATCGATCGGCTGGCGCGTGCCGCGCACGTGCGGCCGACGTCTGCGTGATGTCATCCGGCGCACGCGCCGGCACGTGCGGATGCGTCGTGTGACGTCATCCCCGCACGCGCGAGGCACGTGCGGTCGGTCCGTGCGAGCAGTCCGACCGGTTCGACCGTCGCGACCGGTCCGACCCGCATGCCCGTTGACCCGACCCGTTGACCGTTGACCGACCGTTGACCGTTGACCCGGAAAAAAAAAAAGGAATTTGTTTCTTTTTTCATTCATGCCTATGTGGATTATAAGTAATCCATTTTTAATTCTGCATTTGTTGCATGAATTTTGGAAAATTATGTATTTTCTCTTATATTAATTATGGATTATAAGTGATCCATTTTTTAGTTCTGCATTTGTTGCAGGAACTATGATGCGTTATGCAAGGATACCCGCAATCCCAGAGAATGACGAGGGAAATGCAAGACTTAAAAGGCTGATGTCGAATTAGCTAATTATCGGTGGCATGATGGTGATTTAGTATCACATGTGGTCAGGTCAATCGATGATACAGAAATCATCTTGAATGGTTATCTTATGCCGGATTTTGAGAAGGTGCCGGCTTTGATGAACACTCTTCCACCTGAATGGCAAGCAGTGTTAGATCGGTTATGGGAGGTCAACGTGGTCCCGGGTTATAAGAGGCTGGTGGAAGCTTTTGTAAGAGAGCACTATAGGATTGAGTTGGCCAAAACTTCAACCCTTAGATTGAGCGCCACATGGCACCGAGTGAATGCGCCTTGGAGGCGACATGAAAGCTCTCCAAAAGTTTTTCCATGGTTGGCAAATGTGACTTCAAATTTCTTAGATATTATGGCTGATAGATTAGAAGGGACATTCCCTATTTATTTCCTTGATTAATTATGTAATGTTTACTACCTGATTGTTGTTGATGTAGCAACCGATATATTAGTTGTATCATGTGAAAGCATTGTTATTTATTGGATGTTAAGGTTTTATTTGCTTTCTGCTATTGCTGGTTGCTGTGGGTAATTAGCTGTGGGTAGTAATAGAAGTTTTTGTAACTTCATAGAATTGATTTTGTATATGATAATCATATTAATGATAGTTTTAAGTTAGGATTTTTGGAGGATGATTGGAAACATAGTGACCTTTTGATTCTGAAACCTTACTTGAAATTATTCATTAATATGATGGGTCTATGCAAATAGAGATGCATAAATGATAGGCATTAATTATTCGTGCATGTATGTACGATGTGTTCAACGATGGTTCAAAGCAACTAAGAATGTAATTGCTGATATGAACGGCAATAATTGTGAAATATTAAATATGAAGATTCAATATGTGCTGAAAAAGCAAGAAGCACTAGAAGCTCTTGACCATGTTATGGAAGATCTTAAGGATGCCATGCGCCACCTTGAGCTAGTAGAGGACCGCCTAACGTTATTTGAGCCGAAAATAGGCATTTGTTATGCTGGTTCTAGCTCAGAAAGGGCTTTGTGCTCTAAGCGCAAGTGTATTGATTCGTTCAATATGTGGGAATGCAAAGGATCAAGTCCTTATTGCAAGAAATCAAGAGTTAACCAACACAAGAGAGGAAAACGTCCTCAAGTGAAGAAAATGTCAAGGGTGAGATGTTACAATTGTGACAAGAGAGGTCAATATGCTCGCGACTGTCGTGAGCCAAAGAAGCTATACTCCTCTTGTACATTTGAGAACTTTGCTTATGTGTCAAATTCTGAAATATTGGCTGAATCCAATCCTATGTGGACTGTAGATTCATGAGCGATAGACCATGTAGCGAAGGATAGAGGATCCTTCGTGGAATTTCGATGATACCAACTAGAACTAAGTGGATCTATATTGGAAATAACTCCAGAGTTGAAGTTAAAGGGATTGGCACCTGCCAATTGAACATGCATGGTGGACGCATCTTGATGTTCAATATGCTCTGGAGATTCGTCGCAATTTAGTGTCTGTCTTAGTGTTGGTTAAGCTTGGTTTTAGTATGAACTTCCATAATAAAGGTGTAGATTTGTGTTTAGATACAAACTACTATGGTTGTGGTCACTTACTGAATGGTTTTATTGTACTAAATGTTGACTGTGGTGATGTCAATATGTTATTCCCTTATTTCACGTCTTCTACCTTATATGATAATGATGCGAATATGGTAGCATGCTAGACTTGGTCATATGCGCCAACAACATATGAAAAGACTAGCCAAAGAGGGCTTGTTGGACAATATTGAAAAAGTCGATTTGTCCATATGTGAGCATTGCCTAGTAGGGAAAATGACAAGGAAACCATTTGAAAAAGGTAAAAGAGCTGAATTTTCTATGCATTTAATCCATTTGGGCGTCTGTGGTTCAATGAATGTGAGAGGAAGGCAAGGGGCTGTTTATTTCATCACTTTTTTATAGATGATTATACTCGAGTCGGATATGTCTATTTGATTTCTCATAAATCTGAAGCATAAGTTATTTCAGAAAGTTTTATGAACCTAGCAGAAAATCAATTAGACAAGAAAATAAAGGTATTTAGATCCGATCGAGGTTGATAATATTTATCTGATAAGTTCAGAAAATTATGTGATGAAAAAGGAATAGAAAGATAGTTGTCTATTCCAAATACTCCTCAACAAAATGGTGTTTGAGAGAATAAACAGAACCCTACTGGAATGGTTAGGTCCAAGATGGCGCATGCTAACTTACCTATCACTTTCTGGAGTGATGCGTTGTTAACTGCTGCCAATATACTTAACCGGATGCCTTCCAAATTAGTTATTTCCACTTCATATGAGTTATGGATAGTTAGAAAACCGGACTTAAGTTTTCTTAAGCCATGGGGTTGTGCTGCCTATATTCATGAGTCCTCTCACAAGTTTGGGAAATTGGGTCCCAAAGAAAATAAGAGTATTTTCATGAGATACTGCGAACACTCAAAAAGGTATGTGTTCATAGGTGAGCAGGAAAGTGGGAGTATAACTGAATTTAAATCACGGGATGTCACATCCTTAGTGGATGAATTTTCTAAGAGGGGCGAAATAAGGGAAAATAACTCCCTATTTGAAACCTTGGATTAAGATAATGATGTCAGTGGAGTTCGTTCAAGTGGGAGTAATATGAGATATAATGAATTGAATTCAACTCATTCTCAATTGCAACCACCTGATGTGACGACATCATCATTACCTAATCCAAGTAGGAGCATGATGGGGAATGATGTGCTAAGTGTACAACCTCCCATACAGCGAACAAGTCGCCAAAGTATTCCCCGTCGACGTTCTGACATTGAAGGGGAAACTTTTATAATTGCTCCACGAGATAAGGATGAGCCAAGAAATATTAATGAGGCTCTGAATTGCCCTAATAAGAAAAAATGGATTCATGCAATGAAAGAGGAAATGGAGTCAATGAAGTCAAATCATGTCTGGGAACTGGTTGATCTTCCAAAAGGACGCAAAGCTATTGGGAACAAGTGGGTTCTCAAAATAAAGCGAAAGGCTGATGGCTCGATAGAAAGGTATAAGGCTCGCCTTGTGGTGAAGAGATATAATCAACAGGAAGGAATTGATTATCAAGATACATTTTCTCCTGTAGTGAGATTTACCTTGATTCGCATTATTCTGGTAATAGTGACTAGTATGAATCTTGAGTTACATCAAATGGATGTAAAGACTGCTTTCCTCAATGGAGAATTAGAGGAAGGAACATATATGGAACAACCTACCAGTTTCATAATGAAAGGCCAAGAAGAAAATGTATGTCGACTTTGGGGGTCGATATATGGCCTTAAGCAGTCATCGAGACAAAGGTATATATACATTTTCATAATGCCATAGTGGCATATGATTTTACAATGATTGACGAGGATCATTGTGTATATATATCAATAGATCCAATGATCAATTTGTGATCATATCATTATATGTTGATGATATACTAATTGCCGGAAGCAATATGGAGTTGGTTAATACTGTCAAGAGATAGTTGTCTTCTAACTTTGAGATGAAGGATATAGGTGAGGCTGCATACATTCTTGGAGTTAAGACTTCAAGAGATCGTTGTCTTTTTTCGCAAGAAACCTATATAAATAAGGTTCTTGAACGATTTCGTATGCAAGACTGTAAACCCATAGACACTCCTATTGCAAAAAGGTGAAGGATTGAGCCATGGACTGTGTCTAGGGACTCCACAAGAGAAGGAACAAATGATACATGTTCCTTATGCTAGTGCTGTTGGGAGTTTGATGTATGCTATGATGTGTACAACACCCGACATATGCTTTGCAGTTGGAATTGTGAGCAGATACCAATCCAATCCAGGTTAAGCACATTGGAAAGCCGTTAAGAGAATACTAAAGTATCTAAAGGGGACTGCTGATCATACGTTGAGTTATTAAGGAAATGATCTGCAACTCAAAGGCTATTCTAATGCTGATTAGAGAGGAGATTTAAATGAAAGAAAATCTACCTCTGGGTTTGTTTTCTTACCGAAATAATGGCACCATATGTTGGAGTAGTAAGAAACAAAAGTGTATAGCCTTGTCCACGATAGAAGTTGAGTTCGTGGCATTATCAGCAGCAGTGTAAGAGAGTGTTTGGCTTAAGAGATTTTTGGATCATTTAGGTGTTATTAGAAGTGCTGCAGATTTATTGTTGGTTAACTGTGGTAGCCAAGCAGCAAAAAGCGTATACCAAAGATCCAAAATATCATGGTAAGACCAAACATATAGATACCAAGTATAATCTTGTCAAGGATATGGTTGCACGAAAAGATGTAGAATGGTAGCAGATCCTATGATAAAGCCAATACCTAGAGATGTGTTTTGTGGCCATATGAAATCTCTAGGATTGCGTAGAGACTGATGTACTGAATATTGTATTTTCCCTAAGTGTTCACAATTTGATGAATTTGTGTTTTCATCATTAATGCCTATGAATCTTTGTTTGATCTTTATGCATCTTAATGCTTAGTGCATTACTTTAAATTAAGAAGTATGTCGGACAGATATAAGATTAGCCCACTCACACGGGTAATCACCTCTATTTACTGTGTGATAAATAGAGATGAGACTGTTTTTAAGCTTATTATCTAGGTGATAATCGAGAGCTCAAGCTTACAACACGTATGTCGCCTTAATTGAGTGTTAAGATGAGGACATAATACTTACTATGTCCGAAAGTAAAATACCCCACATATTTTACTTTATCTGTCTAAGATGCCAGATGTGAGTTCTAATGAATTTTGTGAATGAGTAGATACGTGAACTCAAGTTAGACATTGGGTATGTCTGAACTATCATCTGTACGGTATTGAAAGGTATAGACATACGCTCCATGGGAAATGAGTTAATACTATAATACGTATTTCATACTACGTATGCATGAGACGACCAATAAGAGTGGCAAAAGTTTGATCTCAACTTTTATGTCGTGTGAGACTCTTGAGGAAAAGAGTTCCTCAAATTTTTAGTCCCCTTACGACTCTTACTTATTCTCAAGATTTCTATTTAGTGTTTGCTATCTTAGGATGTTGCCAATGGTCATGAGTTTGATTCGATCTAATGGGGCATTTCTAGAAAAGCGAGCTGGACTGAAATTGAGAGTTTGAAGGAAAGAGGAAGATCGATTTTGAAGAATCACATTATAGTTTTGTATTCCTTTGGTCGACCAATTATAACTGTCTTTGTGATAATTATAATTGTGAATACAATATATATATATATATATATATATATATATATATATATCATGTTTAAAAGAGATCAAGGGAGATATAAATGTGATCGATCGATCTAGGTACGCATACTAAATCTACTCGGAGTGTGACGCCCATTATGAGCTGCTATATATTCCTAACAGATGTATAGCAACGAGCTCTCAAAGTATGCTTTGGTCGCACGGATTATTCACCAGTATGAATCCTGAAGAGAGGAAAAGAGGATTTTGTTCGGCCCACCATGTTAAGTGAGAGTCTATGCTAGATTTTTCTCTGATGGGGCTGAGTAGGGCCTGTCCGCCCATGTTGGTTTTGCACCACCGTGTGCGAGTGGGAGATGATGGATTTATGAGATGGGCTTAAGGCCCATCCGCTCAATTTGGGCCCAAAAAGGCCCGGCCCACGGGAATAGGGCCCGTGGATGGGGAAATGTATAAAAGGGAGGAGAGAGAGAGAGAACATACCCCTTGGGAAATCAGAACGTACGTACGTTCCTCTCCCTCTCTCCCTTCAAGAAAAAGAAAAGAAAAACGCTCTCTTTTTCTTCTAAACGCTCAAGGCGACGCCGTTTCCTTTTCAAGGCAAATTGACATCATCGGGACCAGAATTTCTTCCTCTTCTTCAGCGTTGGTGTTTAATCTGTGGCTAATAAGGTACGCTTGAATCCGTGGTGTGCTTTACGATCGGTGATGCGTGTTTTCCCAGGCTTCGTCTTCCGCATTGATTTAGGGGTTCGATTCGGTGTCGAATCTAGTTTTCGGGGATCCGTTAATCCCAACAGCTAAGAATCAAAGCATCCCTTGGATGATTTTGTAATGGTGTGGTTGATCCGGAGCTGATTTTGTACGGAAAAATTATTTCTGATCCCACAATTGAGTTTAGAATTGGCAGTACGCACGACCTGATAGACAAAATGCTTTCAAAAGTCACAATGCGGGTCTGTTTTCATCTCGATTTGGTAGAAGTTTGAACAGAGAGTGTTGAGACCCAGCATTGATGAACGAGAATAAGACCAAACCTGGTGTTAGACTAACGTTTCTTAATACGTTCGCATGCTGGTTTTAATCTGGGTGCTGATTTTCGGGTCGTTCTTAATATGCCAACACTCATGTGAAAGTGCTCATTACGTGCTCGCTAAAATGCCTCGGGCTGGCCCAGGTGCACACGTCATTGATTTCCTTTTGTTCTTAAATGTGGATGGATAGGATTTGCATGATTTTATAACCTTGTTACTTGTCGAGCGTTTTCCCATAGGCCTAAAATGTAATGCTCAAAGATATATTGTCAACCTCCTCATATTGTAAGTTACAAATTAATGAGATTATCCGCTGTCATTTCCAACCATCCATCTTTGATTAACTATTTTGTTGGATTTTCTGAGGCCATCTTGAAATATCTTGATCAGTTACCTCACAAAAGTTCAATTTATCAAAACATGAATTATTAAATCTCCACCAACATTTTTATAATTAAATTTAAAAAATTGGGAATAGAAATTTTTAGGGTCGTATCAAACGCATTTATGTTCTTTTTCTACTTTGTGCTCGAATATTTTTTGCAATTACCAAACATATTTTTTTGCTCAGAAACTTGTCAAGAAAATATAAATTAGAAAAAAGTTATTTCTGAACAGAAATTATTTCCAGGAGTAAAGATATGTTATCATGCACTCCCTAATCAACCCATGGACTAGATTGTGAAGGCCTACCAAAATGACCCCCCTCCCGACAAGGAGTAGAGATATGTTACCATGCACTCCCTAGTCAACCCATGGACTAGATTGTGAAGGCCTACCGAAATGAAACCCACACCCCCCCCCCGCGGGAAAAAACCCCGTCTTTAAAGACACAAAACACCACTTAACAATTCCATGTCGACTGGCAATCCTATGGAAAACATGCAACCATGAGATAAAACAATTCTTGGGAATAGATGGATTGAACCAAAAAAAAAAACAAATACATTGTGGCAGTCAACATGCTGGCGCTTCATCCAATTGTCTTCCAAGCAATAGAGGTAGTGAAAGAACCGGATGAACAAGGAATCCAAATCAACATATCATCAATTGCCGCATTGGGGAACAACACACCAGAAATAGCACTTTGATTCTGCACCATAGTAACTCTTGCAGGGGGCTGGCACCATCCAAGATCATTTATGACCTGAGACTCTTTGCAATTCATAGATAGACTAGAGTTATGAGTTAGAGACCACTCTTCTTCGGAATTTATCTAAAAAGGCCCGAAAGAATGCCTTGTCCTAGGATTTTGGAAAGGTCATAACTTCTTAGTTGATGATTGCTGTATGCCACAACGTACAATCCCCCTAGAAATGTGATGTATCTGAATCAGGAAAAATAAATGAAAGATTGATTATATTTTTCTGTTACAGGAACATAAATCTGAGTCTGAAGTCGGAACATCATAATTGAGTCTCCCATCAAACAGCTTTCGTCAATAGGTTCTTTGTGAAGAAATCCATTGACAAAACTAATGAATTAAACACGTGAGCTAACTTGATCAATCGTCCTGAGAGTAAATAGTTGGCATCATAGAGATCGATGGTGGAAGTTGCATGAGATTTAAAGGACTTTCCTGTGAAAAACCTGAAAATTCACAAACTATTCTGAAGATACAAGTCTAACCCAAAGAGCTGTGACACTTAGTTCAACCCTACCGTTTGACATTAATAGGCACGCTGTTCGTAAATAGAGTATGACAAGCTCACATAACTTGTCGTTTTTCCTTTGCTAAGCCTGCCAATAAATTTACGGGAAAAACACGACCGAAGAACAGTAATTATAGCTCAATCCCAGTCTCATGATCAGTCGCTGCCTGATCAGACCTGAATGGCAATACATACGCACCTTAAAGCTGAATGTCTTTGAGATACTACAACACGAGAGCCTAAAGTTTATGCAACATACAGCGCCTGCAGCATGCTACTGTAGATCACAGGTAAACGCTCAACTGTCAATGTCGACAAATATCAATTCTGTAAGAATTACAGGATAAAGATCCATCAAACCTACACTGATTCAATTATTATAATTGCTTGAGTAAGAGAATGAGCAGCAAGAGTTTGTACAGTCGTCTCTATATTGTAATCACAGTTTTCGTGGCTCCAGGCTTCGGTTCCCTGATTGTAATCCTCGCATCCAAAATCTGTAAAAGAATCAGAGGGCGATGGTTTCAACTAGTACCAGTAAGCCACCATGAACTTCAAAATTCCACTAATGATTTGGGTATCTCTTAAATGTCCCAAATATTGCTTACCGTGAACTTGAAAATGATTGAGATGCACGTATAAGTTATGTTATAAAAGTTCCACTTCGGAAAATTTGTGTGGCATGAGCAGTTAATATATTCTACTAGCCTATAAACCATTGACTTAAGTTGTTGAGTAAAAGTGGGTTCAATTGAATATGCTAATGGACTTAGACTTGAGCTCCTTTTGGGTGATCTCCTTAGTAAAGTTATTGGATATCAACTCCCATCCTTTTATTTGATACGTTTGTGAAACTTACCTGGAGTGTGAAATAAGGATTGACTTCACGAGGATCCTCCAGAATGCTAAACCTTTTTGTTTCTGCAATACGATCAAAACACAACGTGATTATGATAAAAGGAAACAAAAGATAAAAAGTGACAATCTACATAGTGGCCCAAAGGCCTATGAGAGCGGAGGATCAATTAGACTAACTCGTCACCCGAATTGCAGAAGAGCGGCGAAAGGCTTGACTTCACGAGGATCCTCCAGAATGCTAAAACTTTTAGTTTCTGCAATACAATTAAAATACAACGTGATTATGATCAAGGAAACAAAAGAAGAAAAGTGACAATCTACATAGTGGCCCAAAGGCCTATGAGAGCGGAAGATCAATCAGACTAACTCGTCACCCAAATTAAGCTCAGCATGGCCAACTTCTTGATTCCCAGAACTCTATTTTCTGAGGACATGGTCCGGCAAGCAATCCACGGGCTGATTTTGTAGCATGATCGTCCAAATGCCCAAGAAGCTACTTCAACAAGATGCTTCAAAATCTTCCTTGCGATCTCCAGCACGTCAGGATTTGTTGCGGGAACAACGCAAGGGAAGGTCCAAATGACTAGCCGCTTGATTTGAGACTCCACGTTTGAGTAAATTAGCATCGCGAAGATGATTGATGCCAATAGAACAATCATACAGTTAGCTTTGAGATGCAGGGAGCTCCTGTCCACAGTCCTTTGGATAATCCAAAGGTGTGCCGCAAAGTATAAAACGGACATTCCTCCAATGGCAATCAGCATTGCCTCCTCAAATTTGATGACATTCTGCGATCCGAGGAGCGCAAGAAGCCACAGGAGCAAACTGGAGTAATGCTTATGAAAAGCTTTGGAGAATTCGAGTTGTTCAATGATTGGCCCCACGTGAATAAAATATTTTTATCTGTTTTTACCATATATCAGATATTAGATATGATTAGGGTTGTCATCTTCATTTTTTCAATTTTTTTTTTTTTTTGTTGAAAGGTAAGAATATATTGAGCTTTAACCAAAAAATACAAAAGATCCGACACCACAAACTTGCACTCAACAAGACAACAAGTTAGGGTGAGTGGAAGGGAGCCGAATGCAAAAGAGGACCACAAGAGCAGGCCTAAGTAAGCAAGATAGCCACATAAGGCAAAAGGCAACAGAAGGCCAGGAAAGGCCAAAAGAACCACAATCTACACATACATCCGATAGCGACAAAAGTGAAGAACCACCAAGGAAGCAACCGTGTAGATGAAGAGTATCCAGACAGCAAACACCAGGCTAGGGCCCTGCAGAAGTAGAATAGTCCCTAGCTGAAAAAATGATTGGATCAATACCCCAGCTACGCTGCAGCCTCCGGTTTCTATATGTATCATCCACATTCCTGTAGGTGGCGGCCTTGTCTCTGACGACCTTGATGAGTTGATTCTTCACCTCTGGGACGGATAAGCTTTGCTCTCGAAATAGGAGGCTATTTTTGTGCTTCCATATGTAGTAACAAAGAACACCAAAAGAGAAGCGAGCAATGCACTTATAAAAGTCTTTACCCATAAGGAAAGTGGTGGCCCAATTGAGATTCTCGACCCACGAATTGTTTCGTCACGGAAGATTGCACAGGAGGCCCAAAAGAAGGCGATGCTAGCGGAGATGCGGCAGCCAAAAAATAGGTGGTCTATAGAATCCGGTACCTCATTGCAGAATGGACACAAGGCACTATCTATCCTACCATAAGATAATAATAGAGCTTGGGTAGGAAGCCTGCGTTTGGCAATAAGCCAAAGGTTAAATTGGTACCTTGAAGTGATGGAGTTGTTCCAAATGAATGTGTGCCAAGAGACCCGAGTCTTCCTCCTCCTAATCAAATCCCACGCCGAAGCCACCGTAAAGAGATGGGAGGTATTTCCCTTCCAGCTGAAACGATCGGAAGAGTGGGAGAGGGTGGGAAGGGGATCCGCCCAAGAGTCCAAGACCCCCTTAATCATAGCTCCACAATTAGTGAATAGGTCCGCCACTGTCACTTGCCTAGGAAGGCCAGATGCATATATGGCCGAGTCTAAAAAGTACATGTTCAAAGGGCCCTTGGGGTGCCAGTTATCAAACCAGAGGGATACCGAGCAACCATTCCCAATTCTCCAATAGAGAGAGCTTCAACACTCAGTCTTGAGTTGGAGGATCTTCTTCCAGGCCCACGAACAGCAAGTTGGCTTTTTGGCCACCCGGAAATTCGCCCTTCTTAAGAAGGTCGAGTGAATTCATTTGTACCACAAAGATTCCTTATTGGCAAACAGAATCCAGATATGTTTTAACATGGCAGCCTTGTTATACTCCCGAAGCCTTTGGATCCCAAGGCCCCCCTCATCTTTTGGGCAACAAACGTCCTCCCAGGAGACCTTTGCACCCCCTCTTCCTAACTCCGGGCCTTTCCATAGGAATTGTCTAAGTATTCGTTCAATTTGATCCAAGACAGCTGCAGGTAAGATAAAAACACTAGCCCAGTATGCTTGGATGGCATGAAGGACTGACCTGATCATTTGTAGCCGACCGGCAAAGGAGAGGAAGTGATGGGTCCAAGATTGTATCCTCGCAGTGATGCAGTTGACTAGCACGCAGCAATCCGCCTTGCTGATCCGGGAAGTGATGATTGGAACCCCAAGATAGTGAGCCGGTAGGCTTCCTTCTAGGAAACCAAGAGTAAGAAGGATTTGGTTTCTTAAAGAAGGTGAACCTCCTGCAAGGTAGACTTCGCTCTTATTTGTGTTTGGAACCAATCCAGACCAATTAGAAAATATTTGGAGACCTTGAATAGTTTCACCGAAGGCAAGTCAGCTTCACAGAACAAGAAGACGTCATCCGCAAAGAATAAGTGTGTAAGGTTAGTCAATTTGCATCTCCAGTAATATTTGAACTCCGGCATCGAAGAGCAAGTGGTGAGAATACATGATAGTACCTCCATGACCAATGTAAATAGATAGGGAGATAGAGGGTCTTCCTGACGAAGCCCACGGCCACTGGCAAAAAACCCATGTAACTCTCCATTCAAAGCAATGGAAAATTTAGGGGTCATCACAAACATCATGATGAGCTGGGTCAAGTGATCAAGAAATCCGAAGGCCTGAAGGACAATCTCAATGAAGTCCCAATCGACTGTGTCATAGGCTTTTCTGAAGTCTACCTTGATTGCACATTTAGGTAAGTAAGGTTGGATGTGAAAGCCAGAAAAGAGTTCCTGAGCCAGTAGGATATTATCTCTGATTCGCCGGCCTTTAACAAACGCGCTCTGGGAAGGGCCGATGACATTCTGTAGGATTGCAGCAACCCGATTGGCCATGACTTTAGTGATGCACTTGTAGATGGTATTACAACAGGCGATTGGCCTGTAATTATCCACAATAGTCGCATTCGGTGTTTTTGGTACAAGGACCAATATGGTGTTGTTAATCTCCTTTAAGAGCCTACCCGAAATGAAGAAATCCTTCACTGCCGATATAACCAATTGACCCACCGTCTCCCAGTTATGCTCAAAGAATTCAACTGTGAAACCATTAGGTCCAGGTGCTTTTCCTCTAGCTAGTGAGAAAACCGTATCACAGATCTCTGAGTCAGAAACGGACCGATCAAGGGAGCTAACCTAGTCAGAGGTGAGGGGAAACTGGATAGCCTCCTTGATGTCCCTAACTGAGGGTCTCCCATGTATAAGCCGTGGCGACAAAAGATCCTAGTAGTGTCTAACAAAATGCTGATGAACAAGCTCGGTTCGATGATTTGGACACCCGATGCATCCATAAGCGAAAGAATTCTATTTCTTATCTTGTCTTTTTTGACATAATGATGAAAGAATTTGGTGTTGCGGTCTCCCTTCTCTAGCCACTTAACTCTGGACTTCTGCCTGAAAAATGATTCTTCTTTAGAGCGCAAGTCTAAGAAGGTGCACTGCTGAGACCACTGAGACTTTTCCAATTCCGCAAGGGCAACAGAGTACAAGTCTTGCTGAAAGTCAAGTTGAGTACTCCAGAGCGCAGCCCTCGCTTCAGAAGTCCTGATGGATATGTTGGAGTAGGATTCATTATTGAGATTCTTGAGGCGACCTTTGAGGGCCTTGAGCTTGCACACCAGTCTGAACATGGGCACTCCCTCATCCAGCATCCCCCAAACTTGGTTGACAATTGGAATGAAATCAGGATGACCCATCCAAAAGATGAAGAATTTGAAAGGCTTTCTTCGATGGACTGGATTTAAAACTTTGACCACCATAGGGGAGTGGTCAGATATACCTGGTGCAAGGAATGAAGCTTCTGAGAAGAAAAAGACCTGGCACCATTTGGAATTGACTAGGACTCTATCAATCTTCCTTGCCTTCCGCAAAATACCAGAAGAGGTAGTCCATGTAAACCGACATCCAACATACCTCAAATCATCTAACTCAGTCATAAATAAGCACTGTCTAAAATCATCAAAGCATGGTATCCAACTATCTGATCCCCCAAATCTATCAGATGGGTCTTTGATAGCGTTGAAATCACCCGCGACTAGACAAGGTGAATCTTGTAGAGCTGCACATTTCATGATAAGGTTTTCCCAGAGTGGTCTCCTGGAAGTGAAAGTGTGCAGCCCATATACAACCGATATATAACATGCTATATCTAAAGAGAGCATCTTAAGATTCCCATGGATCACTTAGGCATCTACCAAAGACACTTCAAAGCTTATAATCAACGGATTCCAGCCAATCCAAATCCTCCCTCTGGGAGCACAACTATAATTTGAAATCCAACTCCAATCCCTTATTAGACTCGAAGAGATAGAAGAGAACATAGCTTCCGGTACTTTCGTCTCCAGAAGGCCAACAAAGCAAAGTCTATTTGAGGAAACCAAATTATGAACCTCGGCTTGTCTAGAAGGGTCCATTAGACCCCTAATATTCCAAATACCTATGTACATAGCAATATATATAAGATGAGGGACTAGAAACGGTTACCTCGGCTTCGGAGGTTTCCGGTGAGCGGAAGCCGAAACCATAGGAGTTGTGGCAAGAGGAGGATCAAGAAGTAGAGTTAGCAGCTTGTCCTGCATCGTCACCACACTTTTGGAGGCAGCCCTCGGGGACGTATCCACCTCCAACAAATCCTCATCTTCATAACTAGACGAGACATCTGATTCGGCACCTCAACTTGCTGTTCGAAGGGCCTGGAGTTAGTTGGTTCGGGGCTAGACAGGGGTAGGACCACCTTCAAAGGAGTGGTCATTCCCTTTGATGGCTTGCGTGAAGATACGGGAGGTTCGGGTTTACCCGAAGCTGAGGTCTTCGCAGCATAGTGAATGCCCTCATCACCGGAGCTATTATGGAGGGACGTGGAACCTTCCTTGGGGGAGCAGCCTTCTTCTTCTTCTTCTTCCCTTTTACCTAATTCCAATCTTAGTGAGGCACAACCTCCACTTCGGCTTCAACCGGTGATTGAAGGACCTGCTCTATCTCATGCTGCTACTCTTCGGGATCCACCACCGGGACAGGTACATGAGACTGGACAGGGGGTGTTGGGTCAGGGGCATGAGATGGTCCAGCCCCCGTCGATGGAGGAGCATTCTGGCTCCTTTGCATGGTTCTACCTGCTCTGGTATTTGGTGGTGGGGCATCGCAATTGTGACTGAAGCAGTCACATCTTCCGCACTCCATCAGCTTCCACTCATACACAATGGCTATCGAGCGGACCACTCCTTCCAATACCACGTCTACAGAAATACTCCTTGGCTGACCCGCATGGAGCTCCACACAAACCCTTGCGAAGGAGATTATCTTCCTCTGTTCCGTTCACTCATCCACATAAAGTGGTTTCCCCACGACACTTGCTATAGCACTAATAGAATGTGCCGACCAACGTTCTAAGGGGAGGTTCTTCAATCTAATCCAAACGGGGATGGATTCTTCTTTTTCCTTTTTTAGCTCCATAAGGGGCTTCCATTGCTTCAAGATAAGGGGCACCCTTGCAACCGTAAGAGGCCATCTTCTAGGATTTTCCTTCGGAAGGTCGGGTCCGAGATATGGAAGTAGTAAAATCCTTGGTCATCCGCCAAAACTTCAACAAGTTTGGGGCCCCAAGTAAACTTCAATGAATCTTCCGTGAGCTTATAGGGTAGCGTTCTCCCTACATAGTAGCCAACGAGGTACTCGTTCCACACAGGGTCTGAAGCCTCCATAGCCTCCTCCAAGAGACGGACGATGGGCTTGTTGTCCACAAAAGTAGGTGGGATATAGGATAGATCGTATCCTTTTGCAGCAAGGCGAGCCACACTCGCCCATGAGCGAGCCAGAGTTATTTTCGGATCACTTGGTTGCTGAACAGGCGGCTGTGGTCTCTTGGAAGAGGACCGGCCACGGTTGCAACCTCTCGATCGGCCCGAGCGGGTTGAGGAGATCAACCGCCCTTTCTGCTTAACATCCGAACCAGCGTGGGTCACTGTGGTAGGAATTTCCTGATTTGGAAGCCCCTGGGATGAGCTCCCATGAACACGAGAGGTGGGGCTTCGTCCCCTTGAAGTACCAGCAGGTTGCTGGGATTCTCGGCCAGGGCCAATCACACCAGAAGAAACAGCAGCCATTTCCACAAACACCTGGTGTGCAATACAAATCCTACCCACGAAAATCCATTGGATGGAGGAGACTTACCAGGTCCAAGCTTCAATGGCACAATGTGGGATAGCAGGAGGAAAGAACCCAACGCAGCAATCACCTTGCAAGACGCTTCAACCACAGCAGACTCCCGAAATCACAGCAGTAGAGATCAAGAGGCTGAAATGGCGAGACCTGGACTTCTAGACCACCTGCTGGGAAATGGTTCGGTGGGGGAGGTAAGGGAAGCAAAGTGACCTCAGCCTTCAAAATGAGCTCAAGCCAACCACCGTAACCACCACATCCACCAAAACCCGTCGGATGAGCAGGAACCGAGGGAACAGAAACAGCGGGATCTGAACTTTTAGGCCACCTGCTGCAAAAACGGTTTGGTGGGGTTGAAGGGGGATGCAAGGCGATCTCACCCTCCAAATTTGAGCTCAATACGACCACAGGAACTCCCTTAGCAGCCGAAACACCAGTTCGCAGCCCGGAACTCGCGCACACACCTAGGGAAGGGGAGATCTCGAGTTGCAGGACGACCCACTGGAATTCCTTCAGTGGAGATCAAGAGGAAGGTTAGAGGGACCTGTCCTCCAAATTTGAGCCCTAACCGACCGCTAGAACTCCGGGAATGATCGAGAGAGTGTTCTGGTGAACAGTGCCAGAATTCGCCCAGTAGAAAGGACTCGGGTGAACAGTACCCGCGAGAAGCGAAAGTGGCCATTTTTTCAATTTTTACTTGTTCATCGAGTTTAAAAAAGCTATAGAGTTGTTCCCTTCAGTTGTAATAAAACTAACGAGTCAATAAATTTGAGAATTCAAGAAAAAGAAACGAAGAGAAAAGAAGAAAAAAAAATGAATCAACAGAACTTCCGCGTCATATATAACCATCATGGTGGAAAATAAAAAGGAAACGCATCTTCATGTCATGGAGAAAAACCAAGAATACTAATAAGGCAGGCAAAAGAAATGAACAAAAGAGGAACTCAAGGTTATTTACACTGCTAAACAAGGAGTTGTGGCTGGGAAAGCTCAGACTGCTCTCAGACATCCTTGTTACGCGCTCCAATGTACAGAATCTGAGAAAAAATTTGCTTCACTTCCAAAGCTGGAATGGGGAAGAGCTTATAAGGTTTTGAATGTGAAGCCAGTTGGCCAGTTGGTTTCAGACGACCGAAGGCGAAGATTGCCGACCAAGAAGAACGAAAGTGAGTGCGAAGCATCCGACCTCGTCAATTGGGATAAGGTTACTCGACAAGACGAAATTGGTGTCTACGGCTTCCTTGAGAGACTCGCTTCACTTGAAACCATCTTTCCAATGTTTCCAAAAAAAAGTTCAATCTTTCATCCAAGGCCAAAAAGTTACAGATTTAACGTGCACAGTGAGTCATATAAACCAACTCCAAGAAAGATGCGGTTCTTAATTTGTAATCTGTGTTATTAATTTTAGTTTACAATCTCTGCATCCAAATTTCTCACATTTTTGGACAAAGACGAAAGATATTATTGCGATTTATGATGCACTTCAGTATAGTGAGCTCCTTGGATAACGCATGCGATTTAATCGTGAGAATGGACGGAATTTGTAATGGATGGCATTTTTTTCTTTGCTCACCAGTGAAAGATTGGGCTTTTTCTAGACACTTGAAAAGTCCTGTGTTATTATTGTCCCAGGCACAAAAGGTCATGTTTATTTTTTGGGTTAATACGACAAAAAATCTCAAGTTAGTACACCTGTGACAAATTGATTCAAACTAATTTTTTTTTGGTAAAATATCTAAACTAATTTTTTTACCACCAAAAATCCCAAATTGATGCACTTATGATAAATTTACATTTTATTAATTCATGTTAAATTTTACTATCAAATTGCTTAATTGGATGACACTTACAGTTGATTGATATACCAATTTGTTATTTTACTCTCCATATATCACAGTTGTACTAGTTTTGCAGTTTTTTGCAATATTAATCCAATTTAATAGAGGTTATATTTTTCATAAATGAATTAATTTAGGGGTTTTTGGAGGTCAATGAATTAGTTTAAGGCAAATTTGTCACAAGTATACTAGTTTAGAAATTTTTTATGGCTATTTAAAATAAATTTATCACAAATGTATCGGCTTGAAGTTTTTTATGGTATCTATCCTTATTTTTCTACACTTTTGAAATGTTGAGTTATTTTTGTTCCTAGTCAAAAAGTAGGGGTGTTTTTTTGTTGGACTTAGGCCTATATTTAAGAGAGTTCTTATGATGATTAATATAGACATGTGGATTGAATTACGACAAGACACAAACCACGAAATTCGAGATGATTCCAACCATTCAATTGCAGCCGAATCATGGTGCTTCAGGACGAGTCCAAATGGCCAAAACTTGACCATGTTGACTTAGGGTCTTACTATGTTTGGACGGGCACAAAAGGAGTCCATCTATTCTAGCAAGAGTCAATACCATTCCCTAATTTTCTAGTTCCGGCCAACAAGAGGCACAGGCAATATTTACTTAGGATTTAGATCTTTCAGAGATTTGTGAGATATTTAGGCAGCTAAGCATACTTTTTTCAGATGACGGTAATGAAATCTGTTGCTGGAAGAAGTAGCAAGACAGGACTCTCGAAGTTTGAATGAGATAAAGTAAAGCAGGAGGACAAAATAGAGGTGGTACGGTTATCGCAAGATCAAACTCTTTAGTTGGGCACATTTCCAGGTCGATTGCAGGGGGCCAGGGTTCGTGAGAGTCGTAACTTCGAAACCCGCGTAACTTCCAAAAGGAGTAAAAGAACGGAACGCGCGTCATCTCTCAACTAGACAAAGTATGTAACTTCTAAACCTACCGCTCAGATTGACCAATTATAAAGCATGATGAAAGTGTGAGAAACCCATGAATCGAATACAATACTTTACCCCATAAGCTGTCTCGAGAGTAAAGAGTTAGCACGTTAGACATCGCCGGCAGAAGTATCATGAGATTTGACGAACTCTGCCTGTGACAAATTTGAAATTCGCGAAGTATTCTGATAATACAAGTCTAAAACTATTCCAAAATTCGAAATTTCATAAATTGAGCTAATGTGGGGTCACAATTAACCCCCCCTTTTTTTGCTAGTGAGTTGGTTTGAGAAGAAGTTATTATAATAGGGGCGTCAAACCCAAAGCATACGAAAATATATTACCCTAAACTTTAATTCTAAGTTCAAAGTTTCAAAAGCTTATTTGATGAAAAAGATTGTCCAAAAAATTATAAACCTAATATACTTTTGCTAATTTAGTTCTAAACACTTTTAAGTGTGTTAATTGAGTTATAAACCATTTTACATTTTATCAATTGAGCCATTGATAGTCAAAAATCACTAATGTAAATCCCAACCGTCACTAACATGGACATTTCTTGTGACATCCCGATTTTCCAATTTCGGTTTTAATTGAATAAGTCGGGCATTTCATCTTCGCGTCTATAGCTCTCTTCTCTGAGTTGGCCACTCACGAGATAACTGGTCTATCAGGTGAAGCCGTTAAGGAATTTAAAAGCAATAGACTTGAGAATTCGACTAGGAATTGGCTACTCAACCGTATTAATCTGCAATGATCATTACGACACTGTCAGAATCGAACAGAGATTAGTAATAGGTTGATTTGACTGAGATATGTGATTAGAGTGTGGGTGATTCCACCTGATCGCGATATCCTCGTCAACCGGCACTAGACTGATTCTTCTGTCGTTTTGGGTACCCTGTGTTCGTAATCAAAACCTCGAGATTTCTACAATAACCGAGAGTCGTCAATGTGTCGAAGATGCACTTTGTGGCTTGAAAATAATCAACCACATGTCAATTACACTGAAAATTCCTAAAAGCTACCCGGTAGATTATGACACGCTAAAGTTACGCTAGATTGAAATCAACCGAGAAATTGAACCCGATTACAGAAATAGTTCTGTCAAGTCACAATTCATTTTAGGAATGTCAACTCATCTCCAGAAGATTTTTCTACAAGCCGAGATTTTTGGCAGAAAAGCAAAGTAAGGCCGTTTTTGTTCGAGATTGTTAGAGGGCCGTTTTTAATTGAATATTTGGGATGCAAGTTGGATCATTTGATGGGGAAAAGTCATAAAAAGGTTGATGACACATGGGTTAATTTAATTGAGCTTCAATTGGATGGAATTAATTGAGAATTGATTGAATTAAGTGTACAAGATTTTATGCCACGGCGGAAAAAGAAATTGAACACATTGAAGATAGTTGTGGAGGATTTGAGTTAGTGGAAGATGACCTCATGTGAGGTCATGGTGGGCCTTGTGAGAGAGAAAAGTGGTCCCCTCCTCCTTCTCTCTCCTCCCTCTCTCTCTCTCTCTTCCATTGCCTCTCTCCTCCCTCTCCCAATCGTGCAACTGGTTCTGCTTCTCTCCATCTTCATCTTCTTCTTCTTCGAAAGCCCAGCAAGCCGAAGATCGCCGATCAGCCTTGCAATGATCCGAGCACCGCACGCCGCCGGATCACCTGGCTCGCCCGCGAGCTCCGCTCGTCTCGCACTCGTCTTGAGTCCAGCAACGTCTCGAGCTTCCTTGGCCGCTGTTCCTGGTCGTCCTCCAGCCATGAGCCACCGTCTCGCCGCCGTACAGCAACCGGAACCACCGCCTGGACCGCCGAAGCCTCGCTTTGTCCGTTTCCAGCAAGCCGAGTCGCTAGTTCTTCTTCTCTATTGCAGCAGCCATTTCAGATCTGTTGGAGTACCGTCGGAGCCGTCCAGCCCACCTCCGGCCACCGTGAAGCCCCGCCTAGGTCCGAGTTCGAAGCTCTTCCGCCCATTCCCAACCCCAACTTGACCTTGGATCCGCCCTTTCTCGGCCTCAACCAGCAGCGATCGGTGAGCAGAAAAATGGGTATGGCAGCGGCTATTTGGCCCATTTTGGCCATCTTCCTGACCCCGGAAGCTAGGCCCGCCTTGGAGACTATCGACCCTCGCGTCGTCCCGTCATTTTGAGCCGTTCGGCTTGTTAATCGAGTGAGTTTATCCTCTAATCCTTGCTTAGTGAGTTAATGACGCTTAAGGAGTGTTTAGATTAGTCTAATTAGATTTATGTGATTAAATTAGATTAGTTGTATGATTAGTTTAATAGATGTTTAATTAGGGCTAATTGTATGTTTAATTTAGCATAATCTTGTTTAAACCCTAATTTAATTATTTTTACTTAATTTATTATTTCGAATTTTTAAATATTATTTTATTAAAGTATATTATTATAATATAATATTTAATTATTTAAGTTTCGGAATTAAATTTAATTATTTAATAATTTCGAAAATTTTGCGGGATGGCCGATTATTAGAATTTTCGCACCGATGGCAACAATGTGGTCGGTTTGTGTTAACTGTATGTTTAAATTGAGAAATTGAGTGATTGATGATTATAGTTAATTATTCCAAAAGTGTGGAATTGAGTGATATTGATGAAGTTGTGGTATTTAACTTGAAAATACCCGGTGTTGGCTTTTAACACCATAATTGGTTTGTATGACTAGTTTGAATCGTTGGTTGTTATTGGATTGAATATCCAGTTCTATGGTTTATTATTGAATGATCAATTTTGGTGAGCATTGGTTTATATATATATGTATTAGCTTGGGCAAGCAATTTTGATATACGTATATATACTATAGCTTTTGAGAGCTATTATATCAGTTACAGCTTTGGTGAGCTATCTATCTATACAGCTTGAGCGAGCTACCGTCTATATATTACAGCTTTGGAGAGCATGTGTCGTATTAACGACTGGTTTGATAGACGGTATTGAATGATAGATAGTAATGGTTGATAGATAGTACGGATTGAAATGGAAAGATAGATAGTATGATGGAATTGAATCATTGCGAATGATTGGATTGATTGAATTGATAGACCGATATAAGTGTCGGTAGTTTCAGCTTGTGCGAGCATTGTTTGAATATGAATTGTACTAAGGTGCAGGAAATGGACTGGGGCGAGGTAAGTCCTCTATCCTATTTGTGTGGCTAGAGTGCCCTAAGGCGTATTTTCTTCCTAATCGGGTCTTAGAGGGTAGGACTCGCTGAGACATTGTCTCATCCCGGTTGTAGGATAATATTTCAGGTCCCTAGATGACGGTCGTGGAGGACCGGAAGTCCTAGAGTTCGGAAGGTGGAGGCTAAAGAATCGGCGAACATGTCTAACAAGTTGGTCATAGGACAATTCCCTTTTTGTTGGGCCGGTCTATTTTGTAGACAATCCATTGTTGTATATAAACCTATGTATTTATAAGAAAGCTTGTTTGGTTGTGATTGATTGCCTGCTTTTCTATCCCAAGTTAAATGTTGTCAGGAGATTTGTTTCGCTTCTGCATGTGGAATAAAAATAAATGGGTCGGCAACGTGTCCTAGGAAGTCGCATTTCTATTGACCGCAGTGGGATGTGCACATGCTCGAGGTTCGGGGCATGACATTCCTAAATAGTACTATAAAATTTTTTAAAATTATTTTCTTTTCTTTTAATCTTTTTATTCCAACTTTGGCCGGTGACCCTTGTTGGCCATAGGCAAGGGATGCCCTCGCCCTGCAATGGCTAACACTCTTACTTATTGGCTAGTGAGGTCTGCCATACCTTGGCCTGGTCTAGGTGAGGGCCATGATGCCGATGTCAACCATAGGCGACAAGTGCTTGGATCTAGGCAAGGGCCCAACACCCTTGCCTAGATCTTGGCGAGGGCACGGAGGCCCTGGCCTCTGGTTGGTGAGAGCCAATTGAGTCAATTCAATCAATTTTTACCAATGAGTAATAAATCTTTTTACTTTTTGCCAATAGAGTCCACCTACCCAATTTTGGTAAAAAATCGCTAACGTGGATGTCGACTATTTTATGTAACACAAATGGTACTGACGTTTAGATTGGTAAGTTCTTCATACATGGTAGCCTATAATTTTTGTTTAGAAAAGTAATTTTCAATATCTTGTTAAATCTAATGAATAATTAACAATACGGTTGGTAGCTTTTTCTTCATTGGAAAAATAAGCAAGCATTTATCAGTAAGGTTAATACCATGAAAAATCTTAAACTGGTATACTAGTGACAATATTATTTAAAATTAATTTTTTAACTGCCAAAAATCCTAAACTGTAACATCTATGATAAATTAGTTTCCGTTAAATTTTACAGTTAAATCGTTGAGTTTGATGAAATATGTTAGTTGATGAGTATACCAATTTGTCATTTTTGGAAAAAGTAATCCAATTTAATGCAAACTATAGAGAATAAATTTTTCACAAATGTATCAGTTTGGAATTTTTGGTCATAAAAAAAATAGTTTCAGATATATGTGTTACAAGTATACTAGTTTGTGATTTTTTATAGTCAAAAAATTAATTTGAAGCAAATTTGTCAAAAATATACTAATTTAAGATTTTTTCGTAATATTAACCCTTATTAATAGCTACAATTTTTTTTTCATGTGTTTAGGTTGATTTTTCGTTAAGGAAACGTAACTTTCATCCTATTAGAAATGAAAGAGTAATCTTCCACGTGGCTTTGTCATAGAAGAAGAGATAATCTACTTGGCAATTTCTATATCTTTTAAAATATTTAAGTACGAATCTCTATTTTATCAATGATATTGTAAGAGTAATGGCAAATTTTTGCGAAGAAGAGAGACGAAAACTAAAATGGGAGGCACGACTGTTTCTTTTGTCTAGAGAACATAATTTGCACATGGCCCATGGTACAGGCTTAGAAAGATCTTGGATAATTAGTCTTACAAATGTGTGCAGATTTGGTAAAAGATACATTTACAGGTTATCGAATCTATATTTGATTAATGAAATTCCATAAAAAAGGGAAAATTTCCACCAAAATATGTGAATAAATTAAGATAGAACGTAACTCTGAATTTTCAAAACAGTCATGTAGAGGAACCGAAAGGCATTGCGGGGGGAATGGCGGTGTTTTGGAATATGGAAATGGAGGTGGAAGTGGAGTTCAGCTCTCAAGAAATGATCAATATGATATGTTCTGATTATGAAAGCAACATAAAGATGCGGCTTAGCTGTATACATGCCCCAAACATATATGGGGAGAGACAACAACTATGGGAGAAGTTGAGACAGCTTGCATCATCTAATACACTCCCATGGGTGTGTATGGGAGATTTTAATGAAATTCTCTATTATTGGGAGAAAAGAGGCAGAAGAATGGCAGACAAATCTCGAATGCAGGCATTTCAAAATTGCATCAATGACTGTTCTTTAATGGAAATTGACTGTAAAGGGTGTGCATTCACCTGGTCCAATAACAGAGAAGGAGATCATCTGGTTCAGGAGAAATTAGATAGAGTATTCTGCTCAATGGATTGGAGAGTAATGCTACCGGAGGCTGAAGCTTTTGCCCTTCCAGCTGTGGGCTCTGATCATAGCCCACTCCTTGTGGTTAGCAGTACCAGACCTGTAAAGAAACAAAAAGAATTCAATTTCGAAGCATTTTGGGCTGAAGACAGTGAATGTAAGGAGATAGTAAAACACGCATGGCAATCTCAATCTTGTACTCAGGGAGGTTTGGGAGATAAATTACGCATCACCAGCAAAGCCTTAATCACATGGAGCAAAAAGAAATTCCCTAATAATAATGTTCGCATTATTGCTTTAAAGAAGGAGCTCCAATCCATTACAAACAGCCATCGAAGTTGTCAAGACAAAAGCGAGAATCAAGCGTATCAAAGAAGAGATGGAAAATTTATGGCGAAGAGAAGAAATGTTTTGGGGTTTAAAATCCCGGATTAATTGGCTTCGTTGGGGAGACAAAAATACGAAATACTTCCATGCAACCACAATCCAAAGGAGACAAAAGAACAGAATCCATATGCTGAAAAATGCAGAAAATCAGTGGATCAGGGGAAAACAGCAAATCCAGCACCTCATTTTGTCTTTTTTCAAGGAGCTATACACCTCGGAAGGCCCACGCAACTACATTCCAGTACTAGATCAACAGCCTACATTAGTTGGCAATGATATGAATGAATGTTTAGTGGCGGAAGTGTCTATGGAAGAAATTCATGATGCTGTTTTCCAGCTAGGAGCTCGAAAGCCCCGGGCCCAGGACGGTTTAAATGGACTTTTCTATCACCATAATTGGGAGACAATCAACCCCGATATCTTAAAGGAAGTCCGAGATTTTTTTCAACATGGAGTCCTAGATCCAGCCCTGAACAGAACGCATATCACGCTAGTCCCAAAAGTTCCCCATCCGGAGACCCTTGAACAATTCCGCCCAATCAGTTTGTGTAACTTTGCCTACAAGATCATTGCAAAAATATTGGCAAACAGACTGAAACGATGGCTCCCTTCACTGATTTCAGAAGAGCAAAGCGCTTTCATTAGCGGAAGACAGATTCAAGACAACATCTACGTTGTTCAAGAAGTATTGCATCAATTGAGGAAGCGTAAAAGAAAGAAGCATTTTCAGGCGATACTAAAACTTGACATGAAAAAAGCTTATGATAGGATTGAATGGGATTATCTAGAAGGTTGCTTGCTGAAGTTGGGGTTACGTGCTCAATGGGTTCATTGGATCATGCAATGTGTTACCACAAGTCACATTTAATATAAAGCTAAATGGGGAAACACTTCCGGCTTTTGCTCCAACAAGAGGAATACGACAGGGAGATCCTCTCTCACCCTACCTATTTATCCTGGTAGCAAACAAAGTTTATCTATGTTGATGAAGAATGCGCTACAAGAAGGAAACATAAAGGGAATCAAACTGAATAGATATTGTCCTACTTTAACCCATTTGTTCTTTGCAGATGACTCGGTCTTTTTCTTAGATGGATCTATTCAGAATGCCAGCACGTTGCAGCTGTCATAAACCAATACCGCTATGCCTCGGGACAAGCTGTGAACTTGAACAAATCGGGATCTTTTTCAGCAAAGACTGTCCAGCTTTATTGAAAGACAATATGAAGAGTGAACTTAGGGTACCGTGAGCTAGAAAGATCGGGGAAGGTATTTGGGTCTTCCATCTGATTGAGGGGCATCTAAGAGGCAAGTTTTTGGGTGGATTTTGAACCGGATCAATTTAAAGTTAGAGGGATGGAAGGAGCAACTCATATCAAAAGCGGGCAAAGAAACTCTCTTGAAATCGTTGTGCGGCGATACCACAATATGCTATGTCAGTTTTTAAAATTCCAATCTCAATATGCAAAGCTATAGAGAAAAAAATAGCAAATTTCTGGTGGAAAAACAGTGACTCAAAGGCTGGTTTGCATTGGAAACACTGGGAAATTATGAAGATGAGAAAATATAGAGGGGGAATGGGCTTTAAAGATTTGATCTCTGTGAATAAAGCCTTACTAGGGAAGCAAGCCTGGCGGATGATCAAAACCCCAAATGCTCTATGGAGTAAACTATTGAAAGGATTGTATTTTAATCGAACAGACCTCTTGCATGCTGAAACTGGTTATAATCCTTCGTGGGGTTGGAAAAGCTTACTTATTGGAAGAGATGCCATTGCGGAATCAATCAGATGGTCAATCGGATCTGGAGAATCGATTCAAATAAGAACAGATAGATGGCTGAAACGTGGCTACATAGGAGGACCAGCTAACAAAGATGATCCCCAGAAAGTTTCAGAGTTAATATTACCGAGCACTCAGAGCTGGAATGAAACATTGCTAAGAAATCTCTTTGATGAGCAGCTAACACACGAGATCCTTGCAACACCAATCAACGGTCCATTTTTCAGAGATGAGTTATTATGGACAGGTACAAAACATGGTTCATTCACAGTCAAGAATGGATACAACTTGCTACGAGACACTACTACGAAAAAAGAGAAAAAGAGCTCCCTTCATCCTCACATCAAACCCCTACAGCTTTATGGAATGCAATTTGGCGCATGAAAACCAACCCCAAAGTAAAGTTATTTGTATGGCAGGCTTGTCAAAATGCCCTACCAACCAAGGAAAATCTGTGGAAACGAAAGATCCTACCCGATCCGATGTGTAATCTCCGTCAAACCAAGGTAGAAACGGCCGAGCACACCCTCCTCCTCTCGTCCCCGGGTAGCGGGAGTGTGGAGTTGTCAAGACACCGACCTGCGAATTGATGAACACGAAGTCACAAGACTCGGATAAATGGTTGCTCAACTTTACAAGCAAGAAGTCACGCCTACCCTCCTTGGAAACCATCGGCTATCTCCTGTGGCAGGTTTGGAAGGAGCGCAACAACTTTATTTTCCGAGGATCAACCCCAGAGGTCTGCAGAGTTGTAGATCTAGCAAGATCTCAGCAAATTAGCTACCGAAGATGGGGGTTTGGGGAAGATCCAGCCGAATCAGAACCGCAACAGACGAATCCACCTACCTGGCGAGCTCCGAAGACCGGCTGCCTTAAGCTGAACGTTGATGGGTCGCTGGGGAAAGACTCGCCGGAGGGAGCAGTGGCTTGCGTCGTCCGAGACTCCTATGGCGTCCTCCTCGACGGATTTACAAAGACGGTCTGGGCAGAATCAGTTCTTCAGGTTGAAACCCTAGGAGTCCTTGAAGCCCTAAAATTTCTACAAGGAAAAGAAAGCGTCGAAGCCGTGGTGGAAACAGTACGCTCAGCTCGTGGTTGAGTACTTACTCTCCGAACAACATACGGAGTCAAGCGCACGTGGAGGCTTGAAGGAAAGTAAACCGCTTCTCCGAGAAGATGTCGCACGTGAAGTTGGCCCACCGTCCACGTTCGCAAATGCGGTGGCCGATTGGGCCGCTACCCATCACCGTAAGAAGTCCCTTCCTATGAACCGGCGGGCCTCGCCTCCCTCAGCCCTTTGGGCTTTACTATGTATCGATGCCCCGGAAACGGGCCTCCGCGGTTTCCGCCTATGATATAAATAAAAATCCTACCTTTCGACAAAAAAAAAAAAAAATTAAGATAGAACGCCCGACTCCATCAATTTGTCTTAACATAATGGGCACATGGTCCATTGTCCCGGCTGTTAGGGAAGACCTTTGGTTATTAAACTTAGGATTCCATGTGAAAGTAAACTTCAGCTAGGATTCTTGCGCTTTTCGTGGGAAATGAAAGGTCGAAACCCAAGAGTGAGAGATCGGATTCATTAATTTTGGGGCTTGGCTCTGTGGAAAATAATATTCGTGATGTTCCTACTTCTCCAGTTGACCGATGGCTTTTGAATCTGAAAATCGAAACCCAAGAATGACAGATAGGATTCACGAGAAGACCATTGCCAATATGACTTTACATTCGCTGAAATGTTGCTATGGACAATAGTGAAAAGAAAGATAAATTACACCGTTGGCAGTAGAGATAACATTATAGAGGATTCGTAATAGATTTAAACAAGCCTGAGAATAGGTTCTCATCAGAAAATGAAGCAAAGAAAGAAGATTGGCATAGAAAGACGACTGGAATAAATATACCCTCTAGACATTACCACGAGAGTTTCATGCTCATTATGGAAGATTTTGCATGAGTCATAACTTCTTAGTGCATTTATAGGCGTACAAACCCATGACTGTAACTGTATCTAAGTGCCAAAAGTCAAGATAGCATATAGGTAGTACATGCACAAGGCACAAGCTACCCAAAGGTTCACTCGTGATTGTAGCTGTATCTAAGTGCCAAAAGTCAGAGAGCATATAGGTAGTCTATGCACAAGGCACAAGCTACCCAAAGGTTCACTCACGACATGAGTTGAACATGTGACTTTATAGATGACAATATGCCCAATTTAATATGACTACATAGCAAAATCAATAAATAACAGAAAAAACCGCTACTTTAATCTGGACAACATTACGGGGAGATTTGTTCCCTGGGATTTTGGAATCCATACAAAGGAATTACATCTTTATACGGACACGTATATAGCAACATCTTACATAAAATTGTCACACAAACAAGAACACTCTACAATCGCATGTTTCTTTCTTCCGTCGCTAAAGGGGAGTAACTCTTTATCATTTTCTCCAAAAAAAGGTGAACTTTGTGGCCGTAAAATAGGTAAAAATTGGCATGTTTCTTGTCCTGGAATCAATATTGGACTGCGAATAATACCCTTGTCCGAGAACATTTTCCTCTTACCTCACTGACACACTCTTCAATAAATTCTCGTTTTGAATCATTCAAATTGTTCTTTGGTTGCCAGCAAGTAGAAGACCGAGGACAATGAACTGCAAAACGCATTTACATCCACGACTCGATCGAAAGTGGCACATGTTCCTAGAAACCCTAATTTCTATATGCTTAAAATGACCTCGTCTCAGAACGGAGAACGGAGTAGCTATAGACGTTACTTAATAGTACATGCACATGGGCGTTCCAAACTATATATGCCGGCATGGATCTTGAAGGCATTACTGCAGACGCTCTTTCTATTTTCTCCCTCTGTCATTCAGTAGTCCTAAATCCATGAGGGTAGTACTGAGGACGCTCTTCATGTTTTCCCCTCTGTCGCTCTTTAGAGGGCTCTTTCTATTTTTTACTCCGCCTCTCCCCAGCTCCTACACAGACACCCATCAGAACAGGGAATTCGAAATGCCGAACCCAGAGCAAAGCACCGCACGAGCTTCCGAGCAAGTTCAAAAGAGCATCGATAAACTTTGTATTTGATTGATCCATAATTGATTAGTGGCGGCTTCAAGATAAGTTTAATTGCATGTTTAAATTAAAATCCCAAGTTGCAATTGGTATGAGCTTAGAAAAGTCCACGCTAAATAATAACACTATATATTTCACGAGTAACTGTTGGTGTCTACCTAGTAATTCATGAGTTTTTCCTTGATGGTACACATTGAGGAAGATTGTAACAACTTGTGAGCACACATTGTGTGGGTGTACCTAAATGAAAGGTAATTAAAGTGATTAGCTTAACAACGGCGAGCAACATAGGAGAGATCCCGTGAACTAGAATGGAAATTTGGACATAGGCATTTATGTAGATTGAGGTAAATGGTGTAAAAGAGAATGATGCAATTCATGATGGAAATTGATTCCGCGTCACACAATGATGGTGACAAATAGAGAGAGTTACTAAAAAAGTTCTAAATTTATTATATTTGTGTCAATTTGGTTCTAAAATTTTAAATTGTGCTTCCTTAGTTCTAAACATTTTGACGATTTGTTAATATATTCATCTAGCCAATTGATTGGAAATTTTAACATGAATGTCGATCATTTTACGTAATGGGGTTTATCTTTCTAATTTATCTTTTCTTTTTTCTTTTTTTCTTTTTTCCCCCAACTGTGGGCCGGTGAGGTTTGGGCAAGGGCCTTTGCATCTTCGCCGGCCATAGGCACTCACCTAGATGTAGGCTAGGCGAGGAACACAATGTCATCGCCCCGATCTAGACAAGGGCGTAGCTAGGGGTGTCAACGGTTCGGTTCGATTCGGCTTTTTTAAAAAACTGAACCGAACCGAACCGTTAGAAAAATTTTCCGAACCGAACCGAATGAGACTCGAACCGAATACAAACCGAACCGAAATTTCGGTTCGGTTCGGTTTTTCGGTTTTTCGGTTTTTAGCTTTTTTTTTTTTTCCCGTTCAAAATCACCCGCGACCTTCCCCTCCCTCGTGGTCTCCGCTTTCCCCTCCTTTGCCTCCGCCGCCTCCACGACCATGTTCCCCTCGACGGCCTTCTCCTCCCACCCTCGCTCGTTATCCGCCGGCACAACTCCGGCCGCTTCCGATTGACAACCGAACAGTCCCTTAATCAAGAAGGAAATGGACAAAACCCCATCCTTTCTCTGCTCTCACTCCGATTCATGACTGACCGGTCCCCCAAAAAGGCCCCCCCCAAAAGAAAACCAACGAATCGGCCAAAGCGTGACCGAGAGAGAGATTATAGCGAAGAGAAGAAGACGATGTGACCGAGAGAGAGAGAGAGAGAGAGAGAGAGAGAGAGAGAGAGAGAGAGTATTTATGAAGTGGAGCGATGGAGGAGGAAGACGACGAAATGGAGAGGGAGAGCCTCTCCAGCTAATGATCAAGGCTCTCTCACGCTCGACCAAAGCACGCCGAACAGAACGGCGATGAGCCGGAGCGGGGGAAAGGAATGGGAGAAAATAGTCGCGATTCAATCACTATGAACAATCCACAATCTGCAAAACTAAGAAAGGCAAAAACAGGGGAGTAAAGGATGAGAAATCGAGCAAACAATATTCGTTTGTTTATCGGTTTGTGGTTCGGTTCGGTTCGGTTAATCGATAAAAACCGAATCGATAAAAAAGATTTCGGTTTTTAATGAAAACCGAACCGAACAGAAAAAAACCGAATTTTTCGGTTCAGTTCGGTTCGATTTTCGGTTCGGTTCTTGACACCCCTAGGCGTAGCGGCCTTGGCCAACCATAGGCAAAGGCCGAGCCCTCGCCAAGATCTAGGCAAGGGCAGTGAGCCTCATGCCTGTGGCCAGCAAAGGCATCGCAGCCCCCACCTGGATTTAGGCGAGGGCCCATATCTAGGCAAGGTTCAAATATAAAGCATGTTCGGTTGTCATTGTCTGGGCATAAGACAACATCGAGCCAAAATGGGCTCATTTGTTCAAGCCCAGTCCACTTCTAACCAAAATTAAGCCCGAACTTATCTAAAGGCTATTATTTCTAAAACCGAAACAAGCTTAAATTTACTAAAGCCAGAACAAGCCCAAATTTACTAAAGCCAACTAAAACCTATTTTAATATTTTCTTTTTCTACACATATTTGTTTTGTATTCCATATACAATTTTTTTTTTTTTCCCTAACTTCTTCGTTCCTGTCGTCTTCCTCAAATGGACGAGTCTCTAAGCTTTGAGCCTCTCAGCATCTCCATTAGTTAATCCCCAAAGATGAGCTAAACTAAACCTATAACTACAAGTGTTATTTCTGATCATTAATCATGCCAAGCCAATTGTCATCATCGCTTTTACTTTTCAATCTTTAGTCACCATTGCTCTTACCAGTGAGGACTTCGACCGACCGAGAGCATCAACGCATGTGACTCCAAGCTTCCGTCTCCCAGCAGTGACCATCCGAAAGTCACAAGGTACAGAAGAGATTAAACAGATATGGTTCAGAGATTCCTAACGAATTCTCAGCAATCATGCATCAACTATAATTGTTTCTGAAGGAAATCCAAAACTTGCAATCATTCAACGCTTATCCTATATGCATCAGGATAAATCTGGTAAAGATAGGCCGAACTTAAATTGATTCGACACATATTGACCCTCGACTAGGCATAGAAATGAGTAATAATCGCTTTGCAAGGTCAGTATTGTAAGCCACAACATTCAAGTTGAACTGATAATTCTCTAATCAATCGAAGGCGAGAGTGAATCAATTATTGAGGTCATCGAAGCAAATCATCGAACAGTTAGAAGGCGACTTGACCGAAGAGCTTACATACAATATTAAAGCAATGATAAGTCTCAGATCATAACAGACGGCAGCAACACACTCTCAGGTTACCAAAGCAACTTCCAAGATATTTTTGAGTAAATACCACTATGGATCTCGGTCCTTGTTTTTGTTCATAAAAGGACCGAGATAAAGAAATTGAGGCTTTACTTCGGACTCACCTTGTCAAGGACAAATCTCAGTCACGAGTGTTGATCGAACTGACATGAGGACGTATCACCGGCAAAGAAGAACGCCAGCCATGGAGCCATGATCGACAATGCAGTTCTTCGAGCTTCACAGTCAGAAAGACAGAGTTAAGCAGAGGAGACACGATGTGTTGATGAACAAGTTTGTTCTCCTCCAGCCCCAAGCGTGATAACGATATATTTCGATCATGAGAGAGAATCAGTAAGAGAGAACTCAGTGATCTCCTCCATTCCACCTGCGCCTCCACGGAATTACCGGTAATGACCGGCTGCTCAACTAGCGAGACGGAGTCCTGGAAATCTCTTCAGTGAAAAATCTGTCAATATGGGTTAGAAACCCATTTTTGAACTCACTTTTGGTGGGCCAAGTTATGAATGGATCACTTAAAATTTATAAACGGATGAAAATGGGTTTAAGATATCGGAACCAAACTTTATATGGGCCTATATGGTTACACATGACCCACAATCGACCCATTTAGTTTATCAGCTCCAACCATGTAGCTAATTTTTGGTCTTCATTTTGTTCGGTCTTGACTCATCAGAAAAAGACACTGCTCGACAACCGCGCGTAGCCGACACTCGCGCTCGGGATCCGCAGCTCTTGTGCAAGCTACACAAAGAATGAGCCGGGATGCGTCGTGCGAGCACTGCAAGTCCTTCGTGGTCCCGGCTTCTGTCTGCTTGACCTAACGGGCCGGCTGTTGCTGCGCCGTGAGACGGAGATCGACCAACACAGCGAAATCGAGCGGTCGAGGGAGAAGCGGATGGAAGGAGAGTGCTGCGCAGGGGAGTGGAGGTTGACGCGCGTTGGGGAGGCAGATCAGTGGAAGAGGAGGTGACGATGGCGACGGAGGCGCGGGATGCAAAGGTGAAGGAGGCAGCGGACGATGGCTGTGCGTGAAGCCGCCAGATGAGGAGAGGGAGCGGAGCACCGGCCCACTCGGCCCGGGCATGTTCTTTCCTCTGGTGGTCGCCACCATTTATCTGTTGTAGTAGAGAGAGAGAGAGAGAAAGTGCATTTTCCTTTTTAAAGAGAGAGAGTGGCGGTTACGTTCTGAATGGGGAAGAAGATGAAGCTTTTCTAATTTTAATTTCATTTTTCAAGAAATTAGATTTTTAATTTTCAATTTCTTTTTAAATTTTTCAATTTTACGTTTCACAGTATTTTATTGGTAAAATATGAGATATCCCTACGTTGAAAGATACTTGAGAAGCAGTTATATCAAATCTCCATCTATTTTTAGCTTGATTTGTAAATTATCTAAACATTAATTTTATTTATATATGAAGCTCTCAATTGGAAAGTTATTAATTGACAAAACCGAAAAAGAAACCTTTAAAGTGACTGCCCTAGAGTCTAAATAGTTTTTAAAAAAAAAATGGAGGAGGATAATTCCAAAATAAGTTTTGAAATTTTGTCGATTTCTTTCATCTTTTCTCAAGCTATTGAGTTGCTTATATGAAATTGGGCTCGTGAAATCTAAGTCACAAAATAGGTATAGAATCCATTTTGCAACCCTAAGTTTTTAATAAGTATTTTAGTTTATGGGTTTTTTTATTTACTAATTTTTTATTATTTAATTTTCTTTTTAAATCCGATATTAAGTTTTTATATAAGTGAAGAGCTTAAAGTTGGCTACATAAATGGGTATGAGTTTTTCTAGGATGTTAATAAGTTTTGGTCATATTGGTTAGGTCGGGTATGAGTCATTAATTTTAGATTGCGTGAAAATGGGTTAAAATAGGCTAAATGAGTTAATATGATTCAAATTATTTTCAACTCAACTTACGCATTTGATGACCTTAGTGAAAATCGGCGCTAGTGATGGAGCCTCTAGGCCGGTATACATATTAGAACAGGGCAAGAAACTTTAAAATGGGCTCAACTTGGCCTCTTTTGGGCTCTAAACGAAATCCGTTTTCAAATAAATCCAACTAGGCTCAAGCCTATAAAAGAATAAGGGTAAAAAATAAGGGAAGGTCTAAAGCGTTATTTCTTTATTTTCTCTCCTTTTTTTCTTGATTTATTTACTTAAAAGTGTATGTTTGACGTATTAACAAAAATTCAGGTGTCAATGTATCCTACAACGAGCAACAGTATGTGAGATTTTAAGAGTGTATTTTTAGCATAAATAACCTAAGAAGTATCGACACTAATATGTGATACGCGACACGATAAACACACGACATGTCATTTCTAAAAATAGAGAATTCCAACATATTGATAAATTATCATTTTTATAATTATTTTGATTAAATTAATCTGATTTATATTCATAAATAAATAAATAATAAAGAAAGTCTAGAATGAATATACACTAAAAACCATGAGTCATGAGAGTAGACTAGGTTTTTCTTCATTCTTTCTTTATTTATTTTTTTATTTTTTTACATACTTATATTTTGACCATTCATTTATTAAAAAATTTTAAAATTGACCCAGTGTATGTCAAGTTCTAGACTTGCATGTTGGGAGAATTGACCACGTGTCGGATTTTTCAATACATGTTCATCACATATCAGAGCGTATCAAACACATGTTGAAGTATCGAACACAACACGACATGAAAACTTCCGAAGAATATTGATACTTCTTAAGAAATAACAGTCCAAGCTAGGAAATGAAATGCATTTGCATCGTGCCTGGTCTAAAGAAGGTAAAACAGTTGCGGTTAGCAACCTCTTAGATAGGCAAAAGCTGATAATGCCAGGGTCCCCACCTCGATTTCGTTCGAGTACGGGTGAAAATTTCCTTTTAAAAGCCAAGCGTGCTTACAAATTTGCGAGTGATCTCCTAGGCAAAAGTTTTAAGAAAGCTCTACAGTTAAAAAAGAAAAAAAGAAAAGAAAAATAAAGTGAGAATATCTTTCAATTTTAGGCCAGATATATAAATTTCCAAAATTTATAGGTTGAATCTAAAATTCGAGAGACTCAATTGAACATTTCAGAACACAATAAGCATTGAATTATCAAAAAAGAAACACGAGTACTCAATTTATGAACAAGCACAACGTCAGGTACTAGACAACATTAATATTATGTGACGACATCTATTTATTTTGACTCCGATATGAGACGAATATGATGGACAGACAAGTCTACATGCCAGACATATTGACATGTGATCTGGTGTTACAATTTGTAAAAATCACGTTATCCTTTTGAGATGACATTAGTGATGACACTCGATTTGGAGGCAACTACATAACATTACCCCCGTAAACACCAAAAACAGCAGCAGTGCCGAGAAATATGTGATGCGACATCGTCGCAAGGTTCTACTCTTCCCAGGCTGCGCCTGCTGTCCGTGGGCTGGTTCTTGCAAAACTTGGTGATCCAAGCTAAATAGGACCTCCGTCTCGTCGTCCCGTTCCACCATGTCGGAGTCCAACTCTTCGCAGCAATTCAGCAACGTCCGGATGTTTTCAACAATAGCGACCAAGTTGAATACGGAAACCAGTAAAGAGAGGGCGCATGGAATCCATATCAATTTACACTTGATCTTTATCGAGGATGACATGGTAGAAGAAAAAATCACACCTTGGAAGACGAAGTAGAAATTCGTGAATTGGAGGGTCCTATTGATGAGGTTCGTGATACGGCCTTCTTGCCACCTAATGGCCTCATTAAGTTTCTCGATGCTCTTTTCAACTTGCTCGCGATCTCGTTCTGGCCGTTGGTTCGCCATTACGTGTGCTCTCTCTCTCTATCGGTGTTTGTGTAGGACTTGGGGCTACTGAGCGACAGAGGGAAAGGTAGACAGGGCGTCTTCAGCAATGCCTTCATGATCCATATCGGCATAGATATATGTTGTAACCCATGTGTATGCTCGATTAAATTGCATCTAGCGACCATTGAAGTACTTGCCGAGACAAAGTCATTTAAACATATAGAAATTAGGGTTTCCAGGAATATGTGCCAATTTTGATCAAGGAACATGTGTAACGCGTCCTACAGCTCGTTCACATCGGTGCTCAACTTTCTGCTCGCAACCGAAGAATAATTTGAATGATTCAAAACAACAATTAATTAAAAAGTGTGAGAGTAAGGGGAGAGGAGAATGTCCTTCGTCTAGGGTTTTATCCAAACAAGAATTAGTTGAAGAATGTCCCCGTTAACTTATGGCTCTTTGTGTCATCTATTGGTTTGGCCAGATGCTCAGTTGTAGTGATAAAAGGGCCACACTGCCTTCCAAGAGATTATAAGTTCGAGCCATATCACAAGTAAAATTTCTAATCAGCTTGCATCGGGGCATCTGCTTCTAAGAGCGGACTAGGTAGTTATGGCTTAAATAAAGCATTTGATAGCAGTTGTGAGACTCTTAGGGCACCTTTGGCAATGTTTCTTTTCTTTTGTTCCCCATAATAGAAAAATAATAGAAATCCATTTGGTAAAATTTATTTATTTTTTCTAGATTTGGAATAAAAATAAGAAATAGAAAAAAAAAAAAGGTAACTTCTTGTTCTCGGGAATAATTTATAGAAATAAGTCATTTTTTTCTTTTCTTCTTCTTCCTCTCCGCTCACAATCCCCGCTACCATCGTCGGCCCCCATTGCCTACCCATTGTTGGCTGCCACTATTCGTTGGTGGCAATGAAGAAGAAGAAAAGAAAAAAAAGAAAAAAATCTTAAAAAATTAAAAGAAATTTTACATTACAAAACAATTTGTGAACTATGCTAAGCACATTCCTTTTCTTTTTCTATTCCGAAAATGAAAATTTTGTATTGTTACTAAACGCGTTCTTTTACTTATAAATTAATCTAGGGAATAAAATAGAAACTGACTATTTCTAAAAAAAAAAAAAAATTGTTTCATGAAACATAAATGTTACAAAATAGGCCCTTACAATAATGTCTAGAGGGCTATTTGCACTGATTACTCCTTGCCATCATCTACAATGTTATCTCTATTGCAAACTGTGCGATTTGTCTCGCTTTTTACTATTTTCCACTGCAACGTTTCATCAAATTACTTAATAGCAAGGACCCTAAGTAATGGAAATCGCACCCATGCTTCCTCCAAATTATCGCGCATGAATGGCAAAGTCAACTGGCAATCGCTTGCTCATTTTCGGCCCCCGGGTAATACCTCCTTGCGCTAAAAAAAAATAGACAAGAAAAAGACCCACAACCGACCAACGGCCGTTGGGACATTTTGTTTCACAAAGAGCGCGTCAGATTTCCGTTAGTGCTTTGTCGACCAGTTGGATCAATCTGTAATCATTCTGATCATTCCTCTTTGGCCTACCAGCTGGAGCTTACGTGTAGATGGAATCCACCAACGGCCGTTGGGACATTATTTTTCACAAAGTGCGCGTCAGATTTCCGTTAGTGCTTTGTCGACCGGTTGGATCAATCTGTAATCATTCTGATCATTCCTCTTTGGCGTACCAGCTGGAGTTTACGTGTAGATGGAATCCTACCATAAGAGCGCGAATGGCGTTTTCTAAAGAATTATTACGAAAAAAAAAAAAAGAATTATTACGAAAGTTCTTCCCTAATCGCCCGTACAACGTCACGTCAAGTTCTCCAGGCAAATGTTCTATTTAAATATTGTAAAAGAACTGAGGAATTCGGCCGATGAAAATGTCGAGAAGTGCTTTGACAAGAAACGTCACAACTGACTCTCAACCGCTAAGGGAATTTCGGAAATGAAATATTACCGACCGTTGAGAGCTTGAAAATGATCTATGATCTGATATATATATATAATGAAAAATATATCAACTTATTTTAAATCTTATGAGATGCTTATCTAAGGTAACATGATAAACATAATATCAAATATAATCAATCAACTATATACGCTTGAAAGATATGCAGAATCAAGTAAACATCTTAATTTTCTTAACATCGTAAGTTATAACAAATCAACTAGAGCTTGAAAAATAATTCGAAAATCTTCAATTGCCATGAAATCAAACAGCGGAAATGGTTGAAACTAGCAATGCACAATGTCTGGCATGATCAATCTGTAGCATGGCTGCACATGGGATGTGTGTGGTGAGACAACAAGATTTTATGTTGATCATCTGACGGTGATGGTTTTGATGGTGGTGTTGGCTTCTTGGAATGAGAAGTGGAAAGTCAAAAATCAAAGGCATCAGAGTTGAACAACATGCGTCCTTTGCGGTTGACTTTGTTGTCAAGATAGTAACTGAACAAGCACGGCCGATATTGGTGTGGCTATAGCAAGTGGAATGAGTCAGGCTTTACTGAACGAAAGTTATCATGTGTAATTGTGTTTTCGTGACATCGAAAAATACCTCCATGAAAGAGAAAAGCTTGACTTTGTGATGTCGCAACACAACTACCGTGGCACTTACTCATATGGGAATGAGCCATGGCACTTACTCAAATGGGAATGAGACGCTTGGATGAACACTATCAAGTAGGGGAAGTGCACTAGAGTTGCCTAGGAAAGAGATTCTAATTCAAAATTGAGAATAATAATGTGGAAGAGATTAATATGGGATTTGTCCATATTTAGCTATATATATATATATATATATATATATATATATATATATATAATGAAATATACTTCAACATATTTGTAGACTTCATGAGATAATTATCAAAGGTAACAAGATAAGGATAATATCAAATAATCAATCAAAAATATGCACTATTAAATGAGATATATGCAAAATCGAGTAAATATCTTAATATTGCTATTAAGTGAGCTACTTGTGACTTTATCTATTAAATTTATTCTTCATAGACAATAAACCGCATTGTAAAATTAGCTTTCATGAAAAGCTCCTCTTATCATGGAAGAACAATTGCCTATTCACATGCATCTGAAGCAAAAAATATTGTATGCACCATTTTTATTCATGAGCCATAGATAAACCACGGATAAAAATCTTGTTTTAAAGCGCCACATAGATAAAGAAAACGGCTGGCTGTTAATTCTACAAAACTCTCTAGCCTTTGAACATGCCCCGGGGGGGGGGGAGAAATAAGTGGAGAGTGCAACATCATTGTTGAGAGGAGTCACCTTCATTACTCATAATGACCTTGTGTCTATGTACAGCAAGATAACAAAAAGCACACAACCATCTAACATCAAATTTGTGCCTTTGAAAATATAGGAGTCAACTTCAACAATCTATCACCATAAGCTTCATCTTGTTGCACATCAGTGAGTCCGTAAGTCTTCAAAACCTGTCCACATCATATGAGAAGTCATCGACTGAGAAAACGATCTAGAAAATCGGAAGCACTTTTGATATGGCTTCACTTTAGTACATCTAATGTTGTAATTATTGTATTATATACTTGAATACCAAAAGCTTGCCAGAAAGGAAATTGTGATAAGCAAATGTCTTACATTCGAGTCCCACAGATAATGACCAAATATTAGCCTAGTTCACTCTTCCAAATGAAGAATGATAAATCAAGTTAAAAGTGTCTACCATTAAGTAGCTTATATTTAGAGTATCGGAATCCACTTTCCTAACAGTAAGTAGGACAATAGATTCTTAGCATTTATTCAGAATATTATATCATGCTGGTTTCTAGGAAGCCTGTATCAGATGGAAATTTGCAACATCATTGCATGAAGTCTTGCCTATTAAGCCTTACAAAAGATAGAAAAAGTAATAATACAAATCATGTATTACATCATACCCGCCAGTGAAGTATATCATCTGCTTCCACAAAAGAAAGTTCCTGCATATATGTTGGCAACAGAATTAAAAACTTGTGTCAAAGCTCTCCACTACCCAAACTTACTGGGGAAGAAAAATCAATACATGTGTTCTTCTCTTGATCATATTAAACAAGATGGAAGCACTATGCACTAAGCAATGCATCAAAGACTCCAAGGTAGTAATGCCAAGTAGATCTGCTGAAGCAGCTGTTTCTGAATGCTGCTAATATGATAATGATGACCCTCCAGAAGCCAAGGCATCTGGCACAGGAGGGGTGACAGTTCCCTCTTCCATCATGATTTGCTCAGATCTTGTCGAGAGAGTTTCTATCATCTACATGATCTGTCATGGGGGGAAAGTTCCCAAAGCCATCATCATGAACTGCATCACGCATAACTTCTATTTCTGGCAAATCTAGCATGGGAATGTCATGATCAATCTCTCCCCTTGACCTAGGAGGAGAATCTTGGAATCTCTCCCTATGTACGTGGGGGTGACTACGACTAGGACCTTCAGAACGCCAACTACTGTTTAAACACGCATAGAAATCACCTTATCATTGTCCAATAAAAAGACTAAATATCTTTCTGTAAGCTGCATCATATAAGAAACCAAAAAAAAAAAAAAAAAAAAAAAAAACTCTTGTAAGGACACTGACTCTTCCTCCATTAAACTAACTACAGAAACAGGTACGAGCGCATGTGGTGACGATTCCAGAATATCCTATAAAACAAGCCATTCTTGTTAGGTATCAGAGCACAAAGACATGCAGAATCTAATAAGCAAACAGCTTTTAGCAGCTTCATATTTAAACTCGTCATTCGGACCAAAAAATTGAGTGGATTAGCAGATTGAGTCGAACTATAGCAGTTAAGAAACTCGTATAGAGAAGTTCTTACATATTAAGTTCAGCACTTGTCCATGTTAATATAATTTACACATAATTATCTCAGCACAATGGATATACCTCAGCAAAAGAACTGAAATTCTTCCGCGCAGCAACTGGCACCATGCGTGCCTTTAACTGCTCACATGCATCCAAAACTGCAGCACCATACATATCAGAACTTGCAGACGCAGCTGTTGGTGATGCGTTGGGAACCTATATCGCAAGGATTTATACAAGATTACAACAAGGCATTGCAGAATATACCATTGGAAAAGAACTATTTTTGACAAAATTAGCCCGAAATAGCAGCATGGATGAATTTACTAGCGGTGACGTATATTCACATCTACAGGATAAAGTATTTCATCCAATGAGCTGCACAACTCAAGTCGAAAGATTCTGCCACAAAGCAAGCATCAATGACCTAAAACAGATAATAAGATTCTTTTGCTTATTGGATGAGCAGCATTACTACCTTGTCAGTACTGGTCTCTGATATGAAGACGGAAGAGAGAGGAATGTCGAAGGCAGATGCAGCAATCTGGGCGACTTTTGTGTGCAAACCTTGACCCATCTCTACACCACCATGCGTAACTAAAACAGTCCCATCTGTATAAATATGAAAAAGTGCACCTGCCTAAAGAAACCATAAGAAAATCACTATAAACACGGTGCATCTTGATGAAGAAAACTATCAATATTCAAATGAGTCGTCAGGAGAAAGAACAAGATCAAGAGTGGAAACAAATTCTCTTGCTGCCCAAGTGAAAAGACAGGGACACAACAATGAGCAAGGTGTTCGATAAAGTGACCCGGAAAATGTCCTAGAGCAGCATATGCTATTCCATACCTGATTCACATGTTTCACCGTGAAACACACACCAACTCTATCTGGAACCATGGCAACTCCACACTTCTTCCATCGATTTTGCAGATTGAATTGGTTGACTTCTTTACAAGCATTCGAGAAGTTGCATGACTCTTTCAGTGCATTCCAGAGAGGGTCTAGTGTGCAGTGCTGAATTCATTGTCCATAGTGTGTTATCGACCCGTTGCCTAGAACATTAATTTCCTATAAGGAAATTTGAGAGTAAGTAGAAAGAAAGCATAGAGAAAATAACCAGGAAAAGAGTAAACCGAGGAACAATGGTATAAGTTACCCTTATCTCTTCTGGGCTCTTCTTCAGCTCTACCGCTATCCTCTGGATCCAGTTTTCAGCAACAAGCAAACCCTTCCAATGACCCTCATGTTGGGTATCTCATAGACATTATCAGAATTCCCAGCATTATTATAAAGTTCGAGATCCAGTGCCAGCACCTTTCCCTCCTTCGTAAATCCTACCTGTATCAAGTAATTTAACTGGTCACTGTGCTGTGCGTGCAGAGATACATTTTACACTAAGCACACTTAACATGCCGTAATGCAACAAGCCACGATGCTAATATCTAGATTTAGAATGTAAAAACAGCAATTTCCGACCAAAATTGATCAAAATAACTAAATTGGCAAATGCTGGTCTTAGGCTATCCTCACTTTCTTCCATCCACGGGTCCCTATCTTTAATACATCCTGCAAACACAACAAGGAATTTAAGAATTCCATCCACCAGTCCACTGACTGCCCCAGGACAAGAAGAAGAGTCAGGTATTAGTCTGACGGACATTTTAGAAGGAAAGAACTGAAGATTATGCGCGAGAATGTTTTTTGAGGCACTAATACAATCCTTGAAATCTCTATGGTAGATGGAGAAGGGCCCAAAGCTTAGAGAACCATGCTCGAATCCACACAGCAAATTAGGAGGAGGGAGAAAAGCGAATGCGAGAAATTACCTAGACGTTGGAGAGGACGATCGCGGACTCGAGGAAGGAGATCGGGCGAGCGACCGGCGGGATCGTGATGCGGGTGGAACTGGAGATCGGCAGGCCGGTGGGAGAGAGGGGTCAGGCGCGACTGTTCCATCGTATAGGACGAGCCGGTGCCGGATCTAGAGCCGGAGGGGCGGCACGGTGGTTCACCGGTTGCGCGGTGGTTTGCCGTCGAAGAGAGGGAGGGCAGAGACAGAAAAGAGAGAAAGAGCAAGGGATGGACGAGCAGGGGCCGCATCCGGAGCCGGAAGGGCGGCGCGGTGGTTCGTCGGTCCCGTGCGGTGGTTCGTCGGTCGGAAAGAGGGATGGCAGAGAGAGAGAGGGAGGTCACGGTCCTCTCGCCGGTTCCGTGCGGTGGTTCGCCGGTCGGAAAGAGGGAGGGGACAGAGAGACAGGGAGGTCGCGTCCTGTTCGTCGGAGAGAGAGAGGGGGAGGGTAGAGAGAGAGGCGCGAAGAAAGAGACTCACAGAAGAAGAAACCTTCAGTCAGTCCGAAAATTTTTCAAAATGGCGCTGATTTTCTCCTCAGTCAGCCAATGTTTTCCTTCACACCAGTGCATGCGTTAGGGAACCCATTTGCAAATGCTAATGTGTTTGGCATCTATTTTTGGTAGCCAATTTCTCAAATGCTAGTATTTCCAAGGCCTTTTAAAGGTCATCAGCTCAAGGCTCTCTCCCACCTGCTTTGGCTTTTTAGCTTACTCGGCATGTGAGAGGCCTGGTTAATAAATTTTTTGAATTTCCAATATTACCCTCACTCGCTAATCATTATTCCACATTTGCCCCTTTCTTAAATCGCATCTTCTCTCTATGTGCGACCATGGCTCTCCTCGCAAAGACCACCGCCACATCGCGCCTCTCGCCACACCTCCGTCTCCTCTCCCTCTCTATCGCCGCCGCTAGGGGGCCGCCGTCCCTCCAGACCCCTACGCCCGCGCGCCTCCTCCCTCCGCCTCCTCGCCCCAAGCCTCTCCAAGGCGGCGAAGTACGTGATCTCCAAGGTCGATGACCTCATGAACTAGGCCCACCGTGGCTCCATCTGGCCCATGATCTTCGGCCTCGCTTGTTGCGCCGTCTAGATGATGCACACCAGCGCTGCCCAAGACTATCTCGATCGCTTTGGCATCATCTTCAAGCCCAACCCTCGCTAGTCCGATTGCCTGATCGTCGTTGGCATGCTCACCAACAGTATGGCTTA
The DNA here is from genome assembly GCA_017140325.1 of Eucalyptus leucophloia subsp. euroa. Lineage (NCBI taxonomy): Eukaryota > Viridiplantae > Streptophyta > Magnoliopsida > Myrtales > Myrtaceae > Eucalyptus > Eucalyptus leucophloia. The sequence continues at coordinate 16,785,516 of CM029472.1, read as the reverse complement.
TGCTCTTTGCAAGTAGGTTTGCATCTGCTTCTTTCTTTTCTTCCCAAATTTTTCTATTCGATTGATTATAGTATGGTTTGACGAGGGATAAGTGAGGGTAGTTACATGTGGTATTTTGATTTGTTGTGATTTTTGATGGATTTTATCGATTGCCGCTTAGTTTCTGAGAAATGCATGGAGAGAAATTGCATTGGACTAGTCGGGTGTCTCGCGAGGCTCGCGGAGGTTGTGCGACCAAGTGTCATTACGACTGGAGTTTGGCAACCTCGGAGCCTTCACCTGGGCTCCGAACACAACCCTAGAAATCTTCTTAATCCCAACTGCAATGACCATGGAAGCTCCAAAGTAATGGAATGTCATCTTCACAAAGCACTTAAAGCAGAAGCTAAAGCACAAGGTCTATTGCAATGGCTTCCTCTCTCTTTGCACCTCCACCCGCACCTTCGCTTTCACTACTAATCTTTGCCACTGATGTCTAGCTCAACCCGAACGGCAATTTAGTTGCCTTTGATTGGGTTAGGACATGATTCGGTTTGATTGGCTAATCTATGTCAAAAGTGCAGTGACAATAGATTGTTACCATTTTCTCCGAATTTAGCTTGCTCGATTGAATTGAATGGCAGCCACTCAATACTGCTTGATATTTTATTATGTCTATCATCATGAATTGTTCCATTCTGTGTTTTTGGTTGTAACACTCTCCGTGATTGAGCTTGCTTTCGGGAGATTAGTCCATGTTGTGATTAATGGTGTATGATGGTAGCAGCCAGCTGTTAGAAAACAGGATTTTGAAGAATGATGAAGTTATTTGTTATGGTGAGTCACTGATGTTCAATGCTTATTTGGTTGATGTTGGAGAAGCCTAAAGATGATACTTATATTCACAGCCTGATTATTGTTGGGTATTTGGATTTATAGGTTCCCTCTGCCTAGGGTATTGCTTGCTTATCTTCTTCATCATAGTTGTTTTGTTGGGTGAAATTGTTAGTAGGTGCAATGTGATGAATGTGAATTTCTTGGGTTTGGTTTGTTAAAAGTCTGAATGGTATATATTAATCTTGTTTGTCTTGGAAAAAAGTGTGTTGCTCACATACCTATATGCATAGATCCTCCTTTGTGATGCTTTGCTTGTTGTTCATCTGGGAAATTAAATATTTGATCTTTTGCTTACTAAGAACAGCTAATTGGGTACGGTTCAATATATATTTGATTGATTTAGAACCTAGATGTGAACATTTGCAATTGATCTACTGTTGCTTTTGTTCAATGTGCAACTGATCTTTTGAAACTTCATATTTTTTAGATTTTCCTTTCATTAACCTTACTTTCAATTGATGCAGAGTATTGATTGAATTTCGGTAAGGTTCACTATAATCCACTCTATGAACTATGAGGTGCATTTTCCTTTTGGCTACTTAAATCCTTTGGCATGAAATTTACAGTTGCATTGCCTTCAGAACTTTTCATTTTTTGCATGTGAACAATTCCTTAGAAACCGAAAAAGAAACACTCGCTATTTTAGAACAAGTTGGTTGCTCATGATGTTGCAACCTGCAGGAAAATGGGAACCAAATTTATATTGTCCATGTACCTCACATGTATAGATTCTGCATTCCAAATGGCACAGCGTGCTTTAAAATGCTTCCAAAGGACTCTTAACTAGTGGCCTTCGGGGACTGAAGTCATGGAAGAACTGGAATCAATAGAAGCTGCCAATGCTAATAGAATACTACGGGACAATGCTTTAATTCATTTGTTATGTCATTCTTACTTGATGTGATGTAATCAAAGTCTGTTGCTCCACACTTTCCCATTTTTCCCAGGATGAATCTTGGGCTTTGAATGTTCATTTCCATTGTATCCAGCAGTTATTAGGAGTTGTCTTCTCTTCTAAGTTCTTTGGAATATTCATGACTTGTATATCGACACGTGCATTGGCTAGTGAAGTAAGACATTGTGATGGTACTTTTGTTTAAGGGAGGAACAGTTTTTCTAAGGCTAATCCTCGACTTTGTCAGCAATCTAAGGTTCACAAAAGAAGTCCATTGCTCCTCAAGAGTCGGAGCTCTTTAATTGTTTGGTATGACAAGGCTTTGAACATGAGCAGAAGCTCATTATTATTGCCATCACGAATGTGTTCAAGGGGTGCTCGCTCTACAATCAATCTCCAAGAAGTGTTATGTTGTTCGGTCCATTCCTAGTGATTTTTGAGCTCTAAGACTGGATGGGTAAATTGATGGAGTAATTTAAAGCAAAGAGCTGTTTAGTTGTCCATTCCGAATGAACAAGATATGTCATTTAGTGCTATCATGTTGCAACTAAGACATGTCTAATTTTTTTGTTGCAAAATAAGAGACATATTTCTTATCACATGCCAGTATTAGATAAAATTTTCCATATGATATCGTAAACAACAAATTTTATTTTCATTTTCTCATTAACTTTGCCAATTGGTCATTATACTTTTTTTACCTTTTGTAAATTTAAGGGCCCTATTATTTTCGACACTTCTCATGTGATTTTTTTATTTATAAATTTGTTATCATGTCGCTTTTACATTTGTCTTAATGCGAAAATATAAAAATTACCATCATTATGCTATTTTAAACTTAAATTGATCATATTAAAGGATTTTCCAAATATATATTTATCAAATAGCATTTTCCCAAAATTACCTTTCAAATAACCTTTCAATTATAATTTACTAAACAGTCTTTACACTTCATTAAACCCTTTAGACTAAACCCCCTTTCCTCCGGCCCTCCCCTAAAACCCCTTTACACTAAACCCCGCCCCCTCACCGCCCCCGTCACAAACCACACCCCCCCCGGCAGCCCTGCCTTTTCCTTTTCCACCTTCTCTTCTCTCGCTCTCACAGCAAAACCTCCGAGCTAACGCGCCGCCTGAAGCAACGCCGCCAGTCTGCGTCCCTCACTGCTCGCTTCCGCTGTCCTCCATGGCTTTTGTTAAATTATGACTCGAGTTTTCGCTGGAAAAGAGGAAATATAAAATAAAATAAATTGAAGGAAAATTTCTTCTTGCGGAAACTTGCGGAATCCGAATTGAAGAAGAAGAAGGAAGCCGTGAAGCCTCTGGACGTGGATGATTAATGGTGGGGCCCAAGGTCAAAGGTTTGACCTTGGGCACACTCGCGCACTCACACGTTCGGCGTGAAGTCCTCCATGCGTAGGAATTCAAAAGTGGTGGTGGGCCTTTGACTTGGGCTCACATATATAAAAGAAGCAGAGAGTTTTCTTCCTTGTTTTAGGGTTCTGCACGTACGAGCATCCGACGAAGAACGTAGCCGCACAAGAGAACCCACGTTCACGCGTACGTCCGCCGAAGAGAAGCTGCACGTCAAAGTGACGCTTGAGCCGCGCGCGTGTTATACTTCGAGGCAAGGGATGTGCGGTAATTTGTGCCGTGAGTTTATTAAATTAAGTTGTTATTTATACACTTAAGGTTTGGGGTTAAATCAGGTGCGGGAAACACTGAAGCGATTGGCGATCAGAACTCGATTCTCCGATTTTAGTGGATTATTTGCTGCTGGCTCTTCCCGTGGACGTAGGTACCGATACTCGGACCGAACCACGTAAATTTGGTGTCCGATTTTCTCGTTTAATTCTCCGGGCGATTTCACGTTGGCGTAATTTGCAAGATCCTATCGTTTCCGCGTATTATATCCCAACAGCTTCGTTCTCCAGTATGTTTCTTTTTATTTCGTGACTTCACCACCAGCATCCTTCCACCATGGATGTTCGTTCTTTTGCGTTTTGCTTTAGGGAGGGAGATAGAGATTGCTTTAAGGAGGAGGGAGGGAGGGAGGGAGAGAGAGAGAGAGAGATTGTTTTAAGGAGGGAGGGATGGAGGGAGGGAGCTGGAGAGGGGGGGAGAGAGAGGGCGAAGTTCGAGGATTCAAGCAAATCGTTTCTTGTTCTTATCGCATGAAACGCCGTGTTTTATAAAGAGCGGCAGACACAATACAGCACGATCCGAGTTCGATCACTTCCTTACATGGATCGAGAGAGAGAGAGGGCGAAGTTCGAGGATTCAAGCAAATCGTTTCTTGTTCTTATCGCGTGAAACGTCGTGTTTTATAAAGAGCGGCATACACAACACAGCACGATCCGAGTTCGATCACTTCCTTACATGGCTCTCCAGTAACTCTGCCGTTAGTTTTCTTGCGTTTCGACCTGAGCCTCCTCGTACATATTTGGTTTTGAATTCTGGCGACTCTCCTTTCCCACCGATAGTCCCATATGCGCTTTGTGTTTATTCTTTCTCATGACTTGTTCTTATCTTGCTGAGTTTTACATTATTTTCGTAAGTGAATTTGATGTTCTTCCTTACACTAACTTGTGTCTTACTGTTTCAAATCTGTCAAAAGTATTTCTTTGAAATTATAGTTTTGATATGTGCAAGTTTATGTGTGTATGGCCTAGTTGATGTAGAGTAATGGACAAGGGTAGTTTCACTAGTTGATAGAAATGATTCTCTGGAGGAGGTGTTGGTGGAGGAGTAGGGTATGGAGTTAATTCTTGACTCTCCACACTTGCACAAGAATGAGTACAAGCTCTATCTATAGAGCCACTCCCCCGACTCTAGAAGTTTTACTGGCACTGAACAGTGAACATCACACAGTACGTTGTTCAGATAGTAAGCCTATGTCTATGGGTAGAGATGACCTAACAATGCTATTCATGAGTGAAGTCCCAATAATTTCCCCCTCAAATCTCAGCCATCGATTCTATCCATCGACCTTTTAGTTTCTCAAATAGTTAACCAGTTAAATTTTCAGAGATACACACTCAAAGAGCAATATTGTGTATCTCAAAATACCAACCTCTAAAACCATAATGTGAATCCTTGACTATGCTAATTCTTCTCCAAGAGGACTAGGACTAGTTTGGCGCATTTCAGATGTTCCAACAAGGAAGTTTTGTGACTTTATTTATCATCTGAAGGGGATCCTTCTGATATTAAATTCGACTCCCTTTCTCAGCTGCAACTTAATTCTCTCTCTTTTTCTTCTTTGTTAAGTTGGCCTGTGCTCACATCTTATTCTATAACACCACCAATGGAATTCTGTTTGGAGCCGCCTCTTCTGTGCTGGCATTTCACCGAGAAGTCACAGAACTTTGTAGTTACTATATTTTGGATAGAAAAAAGGTAACACATAGGACCAATGCATGTGACCGTTGGTTTTATAGAAGAAATGACATGACAGTTTTGTCCCAAGTCTTTTTGACAATATCCTGTATTCACGTTGTCCAATTCCTAGAATTCATTATGGAATTTCCGCAATTCAATTAGCTCTAAGTATAAACAAATTGTGCATGGACACCTTTTTGTCATGATAATTTCACATGAAGTAGGTGTTGACTAGACATTACAAACAACTTGCATGAGATGAGATTCTAGTTTCTGCTGTCGTACTAAGTACTTGTGGTTTTATCTACATTATCTTCTTTTGTTGGTCCACTCTTGTAGGAATTTGTTCATGAACGTATTGCACCATTAGAATGTCTCGTGTTGACAGGATTGTTGACAGATCTTTTACGTGTGACACGAAACAGAGTGTTTAATCGGGAACGGCTCTCGTTCACACATAGTACTGCTAGCCAAGAAGAGTCGTCGTGGTTGTGCTCCTTCCGATGGCATGCCCATAGAGAAACTGGGGCGAGTAATCCGACCGGGAAGTTCCATCAGTATAAACTGTGGCAATTACGACCACAATGGAAAAAGCTCCAACGCGCAGATAGTGATATTTTTTGTTGCTGCTGAAATAGCTGCAAATGGTGCTGATGTGGCAACAGCGGGACCGGTCTGTCTTCATAATAAACTGAAGGCCAAGGGTCAAATCTACCTTACTTGTGCGGAAGGAGGGAAGGTCATGGAGGTTACTGACAATGCCTGCATCGAAGAGATCAAAATGACCATAAAGCAGAATACGAAAATGAAAGGGAGGTTTCCCTTTTCTTCAGGTAATTAGTTTAAAAGTCTGAAATGCCTTCTTGTCTTTCTTCATCTCTGCTGTTGCCATTTGAAAAGACCAGTCGCTGTTTTGACTGATTACCATAGTTCCCAGTCGATTCATCTGCGAATGAGTGGACAAGGAGGTTATTTATGGCAAGCTGTGGTGACTTCTTCACTGTATGCAAATAACTCAAGTACATTGTTAAACCTGAAAATCAATCTGATCCTTAGCTACAATATTTACCTCTCTGTGTATCGGTTTTGAGGTCCTACATCTAGGTATTTAGAAATTATTAGTCAGCTGTTGACAGAATATGTTTTAGGTGGTATCTGATGAGAAGCTAAGGATCTAGATATATGTCCACCCGGTGCATGTTTTTTCTGTAATGGTACCTGTACTTCGACTATTAGGTTTCTATTCCAATAGCATTCTAATAGCCTTGGAAGTTTCTAGGCGATGCTGGTCTTTCCCATTAACTACAACAAGATTCTTAATTTTGATAAATATGTAGAACAACGATTCTGGATTTTGAGATTGGTATGCTTAACAATTTATCAATGCTCCGGCATATTATGTAGTATAGTCCTAGTCAAAATGGCTTGTTGCTTTATTTACACTGTTTATTGTATGCTTGAGCGTTGGTTGGAAAGTTTATTGAAGTGTTAGCGCATCTAATGTTTCATCTACGGCAAGTATTGCACAGCATTAGCTTTCTTTTCTTCTTTTTTTCAGGTCTGGTTGGCCTCTTGTTGAGGAAGTTCTTCTGGAAATATCAACTCGGCACATTTCCAGCATTTTAGGTTGTAATTCATTTTTCATAAGTTTGTTGAATATCTTATGTTTGCATGACCTTCTCGGCATTTTAAAGTTGTTCCTTTTTACAAGAGATGCTTACTTCCTTACACAAATCAATGAGTTGGATCTCCCTATTTTTCAGTGATAGTTGAATAGAAGATGAGAGAATGATAAAAGTGTAAGTGCGCTTATTTAGTTTTTTTGGTTTCGTTTTATACGACTTTCTCTGCATATGGTTGTGTATGACCATAAACATAGTCATGGCACGAGCCTTAGTACCTACACGGTTCTTTTGTTGGATCAATATGATGGCTCTGTACTCTTCGGAAGTCAGCTATTCCCCCTCAGCCTTAAGATTATACAAAACCGTGGTTGGTTTTGGCCTTAATCTAGAAGCGATGAGATAGTAGAATAACAAATGAATTCGCATCAAATAATTTGTACCTTTTGGGGGCTAATGAACCGCAAATGCGGAATGTAATATTTGTTTCCTGCTGATTGTTTTAATGAGGCAAGTCCAAAAGGACATGCAGTGGAAAACTAACCCTCTTGCGGGCATTCCAAGTTGATATGATTTGGTTGTATCACAGGAGTGCTGGGAAAGTTGTCCAAAAAGTCATAAACTTATTACAGTTTTGCCAATTTAGTCATAAACCTTTTAACTTTGCCAATGGAGTCCTAAACCTTTTCACTTATTGTCGATTTAGTCTATTCAGCCAATTTTGGTCAAAAAAATATTGACGTGGACGCCGACGGTGCCATGTAGGATCGCTGGCGCCGACGTTGATAATTTTTAATAATATTTTAATTTTTTTTTTAGAATTTTTTATTTTCTTTTTTTCCTCTCTTTTTTTAATAATTATTTTTGGCTTTTTCCGGTGGCCGACGCGACCAAAGCCGGGCTGGCTAGCCTCGCTTGCCACACAGTGAGGCCCGCAGGGCAACGACAACCCCGGCGCCGAGGGCACACAGCCCGGCGAGGGCCGACTCGCCAAAACGGGCGAGGGGAGCCCTCGCCGGGGTTGCCCTTGCCAGTGAGCATCGGCCTCGCAGCGTGGCCAGCCCGACGCTTGACCGACAGGGGTGACGCCGCCTAGGCGAGGGAGCCTCGCCCAACCGAGCGTCGGCCTCGCCCAAACCAAATCTGGCAAGGCCGGCCCTCGCCCTTGGCCAGCTAGACATTAGCCGGTGGCTGGTGGCCAACCATCACCCCCAGCCAAGGGCGAGGCCAACGCTCGCTTGGGCGGCGACCCACGGTGAGGGCTCCCTCACCGATCCGGCGAGGTCGCCCTTGCCGGGGCCGAGCGCCTCGCCGAGGGGTCATCGTCACCGGGCCAGGCCTCACCCGTGGCCGGTGGCTGACCATCGGAAAAAGCCAAAAAGAATATTAAAAAAAAGGAAAAAAAAACAGAAAATAAAAAAAATTCAGAAATTTTAAAAAATACTAAAATATTTATTAAAAATTGTCCACGTCAACGCTGGGGCGATCCTACGTGGCACCGCGCTGTCCACGTCAGCATTTTCCAGCCAAAATTAGTTGGATGGGCTAAATCAGGAAAAAAGTAAAAAGGTTTAGGACTCAATTGGCAAAATTAAAATGTTTAGGACTGAATTGGCAAAACTGTAATAAATTTAGGACTTTTTGGACAATTTTCCTTAGGATAGATGTAGAGTTGGAAAAGGCTTCCAAAACTTTGAGACTAGATATTTTATGTTGAAGGTAGCCTCGCTTGATTGAGTGCTAGCACAACATTGTTTGCTCTCGTGACTTTAATACGTGACCTGCTAGTTTAAGAGTGCATGAGACTTATTTACCAGTGCGATAACTCAAACTCATGCCTCAAGGAATCAAAAACGTATTTGAAATCTAAAAGAAATCACGTGTCAATAGTCTCAAAAGAAGTGGATACATGTTTGTTTATCGATCATCGGTCGATCTCTTTCACACAACAAGTCCTACGCATTACATGTATTGTTGACTACAGTAAATCTGTGTGATGAAGTAAATAATGTACTTTTAGTCCTCTAACCTGCTAATCCCACTTCTCATTGGTGGGTGGTGAGCTGTGGACATCATCCATACGAAAAATTAACTACAATATACAGCGAAGTAATGTCCATAGTTGTATTGTAACTCATCGATTAAAGGGAAATTGTAGGATGTTTCGGACAACAAGGATTATAGGAAAATTTTGTGCTATATAGCATATCATTCACGGTGAAACTTGCTTCCTTGTATTCTTCCTGATATGATTGTAGCCTTGTAGGGGATTTCTCACAACTCTATACGTCAAATTTATTCCCACCGAAAAATCTAGTTTTTAAGACTTCATTCCAGTCTCGTACTCGGTTCCATTTGTATCTCTATATTTTACCCAACCAATAACACAAATGAGAATAAAATGTTTAAACACAATGTTCAGATATGACACAAACTGAAATTAAATATCAAATACATTATGAGCTCTCTTGAAATTTTTCTATAGGGTGTACTTTTGAAATTTAACTCTTGAAGCTGAGTGCCAATGAAGAAAAAAAAACATCGGCCTTCAAAATAGTGGACTACAAATATTTTTCCTACTCATATGGCACACATCAGATTTAGACTTTCTGATGATGACGAGGTGATGAAGAAGAAGATGATGATGGATAAAGTTAATGGGCAATGTTCGACAGTATTTACTAGAATTAAGATTAAGTATGAAAACACCTTATGATTAGTCAGGAAAAGCGCAATTTTTCTTTAATTGACTTAAATGCAATTCTTTTTAGCTTTTGTGTTTGGTTGACAGATCTACGGTAAAGTTTCAGTGAAGTTCAACCAATACTAGACTCCACGCAAAGGCAATTTTCAAAGAGATTGAAAACACTAACAAATATAAAAATCCATTTCTTCTTCTCTCTTTTTATTTTGTCTCTATTTTCTTCTCGGCCCCTTTTTCAGCCGTTGCCGCTCAACAACTGATACATGAGATGTAAATTTTAACTTAAAAGTAAAAAGAACGGAAAAGACAAAAAAGCCCTTAAAAAAATTTATCTTGGCCCGCCAACAAATGGCCCGGTCCAATTACTTTTACAGATATCTTTGATGAAGATTCTTGATGACGATGAGACCTGGATAATAAAAAGACGACTTGGATCTTCAACTAAGAATGATTCGTTTTAAGGTTATCCTCTTCTGCTGTTTTTTTGGCGGTTTCCTGATTTGGTCAGTGTCAACAGTTCGAATGGGCTAAGAAAGCAAAGATATTCACGTGACCGTAGACCAAATGACATCTAATCTTACAAAATTGGTCCAACAAGCCCATGTATTATTTATAAAAATAAAAAAAGAGGCAAAATCTAGGAAAAGGGAAATAAAAAAGAGAATGGTCCTACCTAATAGATTTGATAATATAAGCATCACTTCTTAGAAGATATGCTACTTTCAATTGCCTCATGTCCCAACATAAATTATTGTAAATATTTCACTTTTTGATGGATTAATTATTTTGAGCGAACATTTTTAAAAAAATATTTTTTTATAATATTATATTTTGCGAAATAGACACAACGGAAATAAAAAAGTATACGAAACCACATTGAACAAACTTCCCAATGGACCGGTAGGAGAACGTCCGCCGACTTCACCCGGGTCGAAGTGCTGACTCTACCAACCAAAAAGCTTTCTTCCCTTTTGTTTTGTTTTGTTTTTTTTTTTTTTTGGGTCAAATTCTTCCCTTTTGTTGACTACTTCAATTTTTTTTTTCTTCTCTCAACTAAATTTGACCTTATTCAATCCAAGGTCAACTCTCGTTTTCCTTGTCGGTCCGCGAGGGTTCACGTATGGCAACTCTGAAGTCAACCGCTTGTGAAAAAACAAAATCGATTATTTTTTGAGAAAATGATTGGATGATAATCTTTAATTTATTGTCAAAATGATAATTTATTTTAGATCACAAGAAATTAAATGATAAATAATTAAATATTGCTTTGGAATCCACTTATTCAAGAATTTATGATTCATATCGAGTTGTTATATTCATAATAGTCTAACAATCGTTATGCTAGCAAAGCTCTTATTTTTATATCATGCTTTCAACTTCTTCCAATATGGTTGGAGTAGGCTCATGAAAAGCATTAGCCCATGATGGTCAAACTTTGATTTTTGGTGTTGAAGACAGCCTTGCCGGCGCATTAGCATGATATTGTTTGTTTTGGTTGCGGTTTGCTCAGCTCCGATTGCTTTGATAACGGCCATACTAATTTAAGGTTGCAAGAGACTTTTTTTTATCAACGCAATAACCCGCATCTGTACTACGTGAAATCAAAGACATATTCAGAATCCAAAAGAAATAATGTACTGACGTTCCCAAAATAAGTGGATTTATGTTTGTCTACTGAGTTTATACACGGGTTTATCAATCGATCTCCTTCACCCTATGAGTCACACGCGTTGCGCATATCGTTGTGTGGAGCAAATCTACGCTATGAAATACATAATGGACTATATTTTCCTCCAATCGTTTTTTTTTTTCTTTTGTGGGTTACAAATCATGGACATCACCCATGTGTAAAATTAACTAAATATAAATCTAGATGATTGTTGACACATAAATTTTGGCGATCCATTTAATGATTTATTAATTACATAAAAAATTAGGAATTAAATTTTAAACCCTAGTAAAAATAATTTTCATTAACTTGCATGGCATATAGGCATTAGGAGCATTTGCATTAGTAGTAATAGAGCCTTTTTGTTAAAATTTTTAAAAAAATTAATTAAAGGAACGATTATTAAAAAAAGGAAAAAAAAAAAAACAAGCGAGACTGGACCGGGGCCAAGCCGACCCAGCCTTCTTTCCTTTTTTTCCTTTCTTCTTCTTTTCCTCCCCCCACTCCTCGCTTGGCCCTCTTCTTTTCTTGGGCCTAGCCCGCACGCCTCTTCTTCTTCCTCCTGCCTTGGCGCTAGGGGTGATCGGGTCCAAGGTGGGTAGGGTCCAAATTTGGTCCCTGTACCCGATCCTGTTATAACCGGTTCCCTTTTTTTGGACCATGTACCCGACCCTATTTGCATTAGACTCTGTACCCAACCTACTCTGTTTTTCTGGTCCGGGAACCGGATTAACCCTGTTTATATTGGACCTTGTTTTGCATAAAAATTGTTGTACAGCAATCTCACAACCTATTTTGCATCTTTTGGTTTGTAGATCATACCAAAACCGAAAGTATAAGTACAACAGAGAGAAAAATTACATTCCCTTTGGGATAAACATCCGATTGTAGTTGAATCTGACATCATCCGAGGTCAGCTTACAACCTTCAAGCAGGTTCACAATATCAGTCTTCAAGGTGTGCCTTGACATTCCAAATAACTTTGCATAAACAGGACCTGAGGGAGGGAGCACCGAGTACTAGTAGAATGAACCAAAAACACCAATTGGAAGCATTCGTACGTCCAAAGTCCGATGACACCTTGCACGGATGAGAGGAGCAATGAGCTTAAACATTCAACATCCATTTTCTCCCAGAGATTCAGAGACAACGTGACGGAAAGAAGAAATTGATTTTCAATAAACAAGCCAAATCTAGGAAAGGCCCGGTGCGTCCACACTACCCTCATTAATCCAATATTTTATCTTCTAAAGACCAAGGAACCAAAACCACCACCAATTTCAATGCGAGAACTCGTCGAACCGATCAATGCAAATCCAAGAAGGCTATTATCAAACTGCTGTCCAGATAGATCAAACGGCAAAATGGAAATAAGACGAACATAACTTTGACCACTCCATCTCATTGCTTCTAAGAAAGCTAACAATTTGCCCGAACGTGCTCTGTTTCTAATTCCTTTCTCCATTCAAAACTAAACACACCCGCACTTGCCACTCGTCGCAATGGAGGCATAAACCCTAATGCTGATGCAAGAGCAGAGAAGGCAGAATCAACCACGACGGCGAATGATCGAGACGTAATCGAAGATAAAGAGCATGTGAAGCGACTAGTGTTTGGAGGCCGAAGGAACGGATCGGCGGACGAGTCCTCCGGCTGGGCCGGCTGCTCCGGCTCCGTCGAGAAAGGCTGCGGTGCGTCCCGGAGGAGCAACGGGAGGACTCGAGCGGGGGCGCCCCTGCTTCAGAGAGGGAAGGTGGACCTGATCACGCTCTGGAGCTGGTTCAAGCTCGACACTTTGGGGGGAAAGACTGTGGAGTCTGCGAGTGTGAGAGGTAAAGATAGAAGCAGGGAACGAACTAGGGTTTTTGGGTTGGCTTACAAACCGGTTCCCGAACCGGTCCGGTCGATCCGGTTCCCGGGTGAGTAATCCCTCGAAACCAGTCCCGAACCGGTTCAAACCGGTTCTGACTTTTGGGAATCGGTTCCCGGACCGGTTTCAACCGGAACCGGTTCCCAACCTTGTTTTCTGGGTGGGCCGGTCCGGAAACCGAGTTTACCCGGTCCAGTTGCACACCCTACTTGGCGTTGCTCACGCCTTCTGCTAAAAGGGAAGAGCGACGGAGGTACAAAGACAGGGGAGCAGGTCGCAGTGTGATCCCACGGTCGGAGATCAGGCCAGCCGCGACAGGCTGGCGGTGGCAGAAGCCATATGCACCTGTCGCTGGCCAAGCTTTAAAAGAAAGAGAGCAAAAGGTTTTCTGGGGGGTCTTTTTTGGCTTCGGAGAGAGTGAGCCAGGGGGAGAGGGAGCTCGAGAAGGTGCCTGGCCGTCGTGGGAGGTCCGTCCACCTGCCCCCGTCCGCCGCGGCCTTTCCGTGAACCAGGTAGGTCTTACACCGGAGCGTTGGTGCCTTGTTTGTTTTTCTTTTTTTTGGGGAAGAGGGCCTCGGGCCGGAACTCACGGCCAACGAAGTCCGCGTGTGTTTCGGTCCCGTCGGTCCTCTATGAAACCTACTATGTGATCGAGTATCCATGTTAGGAAGTTGGGTCTGTGTCCGAATTCCCATCAAGTTCAAAATCCCTCGTTTTGGTAGCGCATGCCAAGTGCTTGTGAAAATGTTTCTGTCGGATCCGTGACCACCTCCTCTGACTTTGGTTTGCTCTTGAAGTGCTGGTTATTGTCTCAATTTTTTGCTTCGTTGAGGACCGGTCTATGCGAGTCCCGAACCCATCCATGTGGTGCTGTGCTGTGTTTTAGTTTTGCGCATCGATTGTTAAATATTTCGGTGCGTTTGGAGTCTCGGTTGATCCCGCGTCCTCTCTTTGGTTGATGCCCGTTAGGTATTCGTTAAAATATCTGACTGAGCTTGTGTGGATTTTCTTTGATTTACTTGCTTCTGTACATATCGGCTTGTCATTTGATGAGGTGTGTCCATGAGGTAGTGATTGGCATGCGTCGATGGCGTGAGGTGTTATCCGAAATGGGCATGGTTTGTTTGGCTTTGGCTCGATGAAGGAGATGATCGGCAAAGGAGGCATATGGTTTGAGTGAACTTCGGTGAAAATGTTGCAGAGAAGAGGGGGACTTCGAAAAGGGGCTGAGCGTGGAGAAGAAAGGAATGAAATAGGATTAAAAAAAAAAACAAGAAGAAGAGGAAAAAGCAAAAGCAAAAAGAAAAAAAAAATTAGAATGAAAGAAAAGAGAAAATGGGCTGTGGTTTGTCTGCTTGGGCTGGTCGATGGGCCAGTTGATATGGGCCGCGGTGAAGTGGGTTAGAATCTAAGTGGGCTGGGGGCCGTCCCTTTTTTGAAAAAATCTGCGTGGGCCTTTTTGTTCTTCCTAAGTGGGCTTTGAGGGCAGCCCGGTTTTAGCCCAACCAGACCGATAGGGTCCGGGTCCGGGTCCGGGTCCGGGTCGGTTGAGACCCGGCCAGAATTTTTTTAATATTAAAAAATACAAAAAAATAAAAAAATCCAGAAAATTCTAAAAAACATTAAAAATTCAGAAAACCATAAAAAATATTTAAAATTCACAAAATTTTAAAAATTCAAAAAATCCATAAAATTCTTGGAAAATCAAAAAATTTTAAAAAATAAAATTATCTTTTGAGAATTCAAAAATATTAAAAAGCACTCTCAGAAACAAAGAATGATACTCTTGCTCCAAAACCAGACCCCATCTCTCACCTAGTTGCTTATGAGACAGCAAAAATATTGCCAATCAATCTCAATCTAGCATCACTAACTATATTTATGTCTACAGTGTCTACACCCAACACAGCTCCTTCCTTAGTAAATCTCCTGTTTATTAGCTTGTGAAAGCCGATAGGCAGGTTCCACACCAAGCAAGTTTAACCAGCATTGCCTGAAAAGAAGCACCCTTTGACATCTGTTTTATCCAATGAAACTCTGCAGTCCCCACATTGCGCATCCTATTTATGCCAAAGAGATCCGGCACTCTCCTCCAAACTAAAGCCGAAAAACTACGTTTGAAGAATAGATGATCTCTACCCTTTCGTTCGCAAGGCCACATATAGTGCAACTAGCTGAAGACACAGAACGGCACTTACCAATCCCATGTCTGACTGGCGAGCCTATTGAGAACAAGCAACCAAGAGATGAAACAATGCTTGGAATAGACGGATGAACCAAATACATTGTACCAATCAACAAGCTGGCGCTTCACTCTAATAGTCTTCCAAGCACTGGCGGTGGCGTAAGAACCAGGTGAATATGGATGCTAAATCAATGTATCATCAGCTGCCGCATTGAGGAAGAACACACCAGAAATAGCAGCATGAATCTGTAGCATAGTAGATCTTGCACAGGTCCAGCACCATAAGATCATTTATGACCTGAAACTGTTTGCAATTTGAAGATAGATCAGAGTTAAAGACCACTCTTGGGAATATATCTAACAATGGCCCAAAAGAATGCCTTGCCTAAGAATTTTGGAAAGGTCATTAATTGATGACTGCTGTATGCCACAACGTACAATGAATCAGGAATAACAAACGAAAGTTCGATTATACTTTTTCTGTTATAGGAACATAAATCTGAGTCTGAAGCCAGAACATCATAATAGAGTCTCTCGTCAAACAGGTTTCGTCAATAGGTTCTTTGTGACAACAATATCATAAGAATTCTATTGACCGAACATAATGCGTGTCCATGTGGGAGAAACCGATGAATCAAACACGGGAGCTAACATGGTCAGTCGTCTTGAGAATAAATTTGTAGACATTGATGGCGGAAGTTGCATGAGATTTGAAGAACTTTCTTGTGATAAACCTGAAATTCACAAGCTATTCTGAAGATATAAGTCAAACCCAAAGAGCTGTGACACTTGGTTCAACCCTACCGTTTGACATTAATAGGCACACTGTTCGTAAAGAGTATGACAAGTTCACATACCTTGTCGTTTTCTCTTCTAAGCCTGTCAATAAATTTACAGGAAAGACATAACCGAAGAACAGTAACTAGCTCCATCCCAGTCCCATGATCAGTTGCTGTTGGATCAGACCTGAATGGTAATATGTACGCACCTTAAATCTAAATGTCTTTGAGATACTATAACACGAGAGCGTAAAGTTTATGTAACATATAGCACCTGCATCCTCCTACAGCAGATAACACGCAAATGCTCAATTGTCAATGTCGACAAATATCAGTTCTTTAAGAATTACCTGATTAAGGACCATCAAACCTACTCTGATTCAATCATTACAAATGCTTGAGTAGGAGACTGAGCAGTAAGAGTTTGTACAGGCGTCTCTATATTGTAATCATCGTGGCTCTAGGCTTCGGTTCCGTGATTGTAATCCTTGCATACGAAATCTGTAAAAGAATCAGAGGAAGATGGTGTCAACTAGTCCCAGTAAGCCACCACGAACTTCAAAATTCCAGTAATGATTTGGGTACTCTCTTAATTGTCCCAAATATTGCTTCCTGTGAACTTCAAAAGTGTTGAGATGCACGCGAGTTGGGTTATAGAAGTTCTTTATCAAAATTGATGAGGTAGACTAGTTAATATGGGCGCGCATAACAATCATTTTGTTTTAGAAATAATTTATGGAACAGACATAGATTTTTTTATTTCTATTTCTAAAAGAGTTTCTAAGCAAAAATAACCGTTTGATATCGACACAAAATTTCTTCCTTTCGGACGATAGCGGATCGGCGGATAGCGGTGACGAACGGCAGCAGACCGACGGATAGTGCCGACGACGGCGCAATCAATGAAGAATCGATAGTGGTCGCGCTTCGACGCGATCGGGGCGGCGGCGATGATCGGCAATGGCGATAGCTAGCAACCGACGGACGGTGATCGGCGGCAACAAATGAAGGATCGATTGACGAATGATGAGAAAATTTTTTATTTCTCATTTCTCGCTTAAATAGAGAAGTAGAAAATTTCTATTTCTCGATTTCTATTCCAAACCTATTTCGAATGAAATCTATTCCGAAATAGAAAAACGGAATAAGTTTGTAAACGGATTTCTATTCCGAATCAAATCGGAATAGAAAAATTATTTCTGGAACAAAAATAAGCAATTTTCATGCACCCCTATATGAACGACTGTATTACCCTACTTGAAGTCCCTCTTGGCAGTCTCCTCCGGTATAGGCATGTGAATTCCGTCACGTCTTCATGTCCCATCCAAGGGACTGATGAACCCTTTAGTTTCTGCAATACGTTAAAGATACAACGTGAAGAAGTGATTATTATACAGGAAAGAAGAGATGAAAAGTGACAATCTATATAGTGGCCCAAAGGCCTACGAGAGCGGAGGATCAATTAAACTAACTCATCACCAGAATTGGGCTCATCAAGGCCAACTTCTTGAATCCAAGAAACTTCTATATCATCCGAGGACGTGGTCCTGCGAGCAATCCAAGGGCTGAGTTTATAATGCGATCGTTCAAATGCCCCGAAGCTACTTCAACAAGATGCTTCAAAATCTCCCTTGCCATCTCCAGCACGTCAGGATTTGTTGCGGGAACAAACCTTTTAGTTTCTGCAATATAATTAAATTACAACCTGATTATGACAACGGAAAACAAAAGATGAAAGATGACAATCTACATAGTGGCCCAAAGGCCTATGAGAGAGGAGGATCAATTGGACAAACTCATCACCAGAGTTGTACTCATCACGGCCAACTTCTTGATTTCCGGAAACTTCTCTTATCATCTGAGGACGTGGTCCTGGGAGCAATCCAAGGGCTGAGTTTATAATCTGACCGTTCAAATGCCTAAGAAGCTACTTCAACAAGATGCTTCAAAATCTTTCTTGAACTCGCCGAAACAATTTGAAGCACGTGGGGATTTGTCGCGGTTAAGACACGTGGGAAACTCCCAATGATAAGCCACTTGATTGGAGATTCCACGTTCAAGTAAATTAGCATGCCAAAGATGGCGGATGCCAATAGCACAATCGTACAGTACGATATGAGATGCCGGGAGCTCCAGCCAACAGTCCTTTGGATGATCCAAAGGTGTGTGCCAAAGTATAAAATCGACACTCCTCCGATAGCAATCAACATTGTCTCTCCAAATTTAATGACAGATCCGAAGAGAGCAAGAAGCAGCAAAAGCAAACAGGTGAAATGCTCATGGAAGGATTTGGAGAATTCCAGTCCTTGCTCATTCAATCTGTCAAAGCTTAGGAGGAAGGACAATAACTTACCCTAAACACGAGTAGAATGTTTTTTTTCTAACATATATCAGATATTAGGTATGATTAGCGTTGTTATCTTCATTTTTTCGACTTTTACTTTTTCATCAAGCTTAAAAACCCTATAGATGGAAGTGTTCTCTTCAATTGTAATAAAACTTAGGAATCTGTTAATTTGAGAATTCAAGAAAAAGAAATATGAATCAACAGAACCTCTTCTCATTTATAACCATGATCCAAAAGAAAAAAGAAACGCAACTTCATGTCACGGAGGAAAACCAAGAAAACTAAAGGTAAAAGAAATGAACAAAAAGGAACTCAAGGCCACTTACTGAGTTGCAGCTCCAGGATGAAGGCCCGAACTGCTCTCAGACATCCTTGTTGCACGCTCTGATGTATTGATTCTGCGGAAAAAATTGCTTCACTTCTAAAGCTAGAATGGAGAAGACCTTTTATGGTTTTGAACGAAATGCGAAAATTGCAGACCTAGAAGAACGTAAGTGAGTGCGAAGCATCCCACCTTGTCAACTGGGATAACATTACTCGACGAGACGAAATTGGTGTCTGTGGCTCCCTTTAGAAACTTCCCTCACTTGTAAAATCCTTTAAATATTTCAGAAAAAGCTAAGACTTTCGTCCATGGCAAAAATATTGACATAATTTACACATTCCGTCCATTCTCACCATTGACTATGCTAACGTGAACAGTGAGTCACATCAAACAACAGCAGGAAAGATGTTGTTCTTAATTTACAATCTTTTGTCATCAAATTTAAATTTATATCTTTACTACCAAATTTCTGGCATTTTTTTTTTTATAGAAATGATCGATATTACATGACCCGATGTACATTTTAGCATGGTGAGCCCCGTAGGATGACGCACGGCAATTGAATAGTGAGAATGGATGAAATTTATAACTGGTGGTAATTTTATCTCACAAGTAAAAGGTTGAGCTTTTGTTTTTTTGGATGTTTGAAAGATCGTGCTTTATTTTTATCCAGGTACAGAAAAATTGTGTTTTTTTAGATATTTGACCCAGGCAAAATGTTCGGTTTTTTTATTTTTGGGACTTAGGCCTATGTGTATAAGAGAGTTCATATGATGATGAATAGACGTGTCGATTGAATTCAACCAAAATTTGAAACCACGATTACGACAAGACACAATACGCGAAATTCCAGTTGATTCCACCAATTCAACCGCAGCCGAATAAAGGGCTTCAAGACGCGCACAAATGACCAAAACTTGACCTTGTTGACTTAGGTTTAGGGTCTTGCTATTTCCGGACGGGCTCAAAAGGAATCCTTCATCTATTCTAGCAGAAATCAATACGATTCCCTAAATTTCTTGCCCCTACCCAGAAGAGGCACAGACATTTGTGGAAACAAAAAATGGGAAGGAATGATACAAAAAAATGAAGGAATTTATGTGATTTGTGATATTGTCCCAACATAATTTAAATTGTTGTAGGTGGAGAAAATATATTTACTTTGAATTTAGAATCTTTCAGAGATTTGTGAAAATTTATAGAGATCTATACATACCCTTTTCAAATCACAACAGTGACATCCGTTGCTGGAAGAAGTAGTAAAAAGGCCTCTCCAAGTTTGAATTAGATCAAATCAAGCAGGACGACAAAATAAAGTTTGATTTGTGATATTGTCCCTCCACTTAATAGTGTAAATCCTTAGATTCGATTTATATGCTATGTATGATATCTCACATTGATGCAGTGTTTCAGTTGACCTTAAATTGCACGTATTCTTTCTATCTTATAGTTTAAAATTTTGCATTGGATTTCCCGACCATCACAAGAACGATTCCTTGAAAATTATCGTTTTATTGAGCGAGCATTTTCTATGGGGTTACTACAGTGTGGTCTGCACGTTTGTTTCTGTTTGCGTTTGGTGATGATTGGTCACAGGAGATCTGAATCATGTAGCTAGATGGTCAAACATGCAATAAATTGCCACTTCCGAACGTGGCAAGTGGGAAAATGTCATTACTTTCCGCCAAGAAAAGGTGGGATAGCAGCAGGATTGAGGTCACAGTTGTCCGGGAAGAGAAAGAAGTCTTCTTCTCTTGATCATTTCCGGGACCACCATCATCCTCCTTTCATTTCATTTCACAGCATCGCCCAAATGTCTACGAACTCGCTCTTTGTATGCACTCGATCTCGTCGTGCATTTCCAGTTGCGCATGATATCATTGTATTGCTTTTGGATCGCCACTTACAAGAATCTACAAAGCACAAATGCCCAATGCCTGTGCCCGAAGCAGTCTGGTTCTGGGGATTGCTTTCATCTCGCTCGCCATTGTTGCGGTAATCTTTCTTGCTTGTCTTTTCTCATGGCCTTCACATTGACTTGCTTCTCTTTAACAACAATATCATCTTGTTCATTACATCCAGTAACATAAAAGCAAAAAAAAAAAAAAAAAAAAACTCATTTTATACTAGTTTGTCTTATTCCATGGTCTAATTCAATTTCTGGCAATCGTGATATATTTAATATGAGATTGATCATAAATTTTGCATTAGATTTGTTCGTCTCTTTAACCGATTTCCCATTTTAAGCTAAATACTTGTGTGTTAAAATTTTGCAAATTTGTTCTCCGTATATTTCATTCACAAGGTAATGATAATTCATCATGAGTTTTTCCTTGATTTAGGACTACTGATGCAAGCGATTTGTGGTCGACAAATTACGTGTAATTGATAAAATATGATATATTGTGCTCATAGCAAATTACGTGTCACACGAGCGTGATGAATTTGATATTGTTTGATTCTTTAAAATTGTCAAGATAAATGTATGGCAAAGGATTGAGTATGTATGCGTTTGATAACATTTTTGATATCGAGAACAATTTATATTCACAAATAGTCTTTTTTCCATTTCTGTTTCCGAAAATAAAGAATTTTTCTTTTTTTATTTCTTGTGTCTATTCCAAATCTATTTTACAAAATTAGTTAATATTACCAAACTGATATCTAATTATTTTTTTTTATTCCGAGTAGTAAAAGAATAGAAAAATTGAAAAACAAGATGGTTACCAAATAGGGTCTTACCCTCAAAGCTTTCTTAGTTTTTGGTTCGTTGTTCTTTGAATAAATTTTACATTTTCTCTTCACTCGAATCTATTCATTTGGCAATGATAGTAAGATCGCTGTACTATTTTTGTGCATATTCAACAGTTAATCTAGTATATGTCCTAAAATAGCTATGCTATTACTTATTTGTTATTTAGTAGGTCTCGAATCTGTGATTGAGATTTGGCATGTCTTAACTTGAACAAAGTATTCATTCTCTTCCCAGGGCTGCACACGGAAGCTCCAAAGATTGGAAGTCAGAGGAATGGCTTGGTGATGGACACGACACATACGGTCCCGTCTCGAGATCTCGACTTTGCATTATGCCAATGCAGGTACGGATTCGATCCTAAAAACCACATTGTAGTATATTTCACACCACTTATACATTGAGTTGCTATGGATATTTTTGGCCCAAGAAAAAAAAAACTTGCGATGGAACTTATTTACACTCAAGTCTCTCATCACTCCACTTAATAGTAAAAAATTCTTCGGTGTGATTTATGTGCTATATAGCATATCATTCACGGTGAAACTTGCTTCCCTGTATTCTTCCTGATATGATTGTAGCCTTGTAGGGGATTTCTCACAACTCTATACGTCAAATTTATTCCCACTGAAAAATCTAGCTTTTAAGACTTCATTCCAATCTCGTACTCGGTTCTATTTGTATCTCTATATTTCACTCAACCAATAACACAGATGAGAAAAAAATGTTTAAACACAATGTTTAGATATGATACAAACTGAAATTAAACATCAAATACGTTATGATCTCTCTTGAAATTTTTCTATAGGGTGCACTTTTGAAATTTAACTCTTGAAGCTGCGTCCCAATGAAGAAAAAAAAACATTGGCCTTCAAAAAAGTGGATTACAAATATTTTTCCTACTTGCATGGCAGACATCAGATTCAGACTTTCTGATGATGATGAAGTGATGAAGAAGAAGATGATGATGGATAAAAGTAATGGGCAATGTTCTTCAGTATTTACTAGATTTAACATTAAGTATGAAAACACCTTATGATTAGTCAGGAAAAGCGCAATTTTTCTTTAATTGACTGAAGTGCAATTCTTTTTAGCTTTAGTGTTTGGTTGACAGATCTACGGTGAAGTTTCAGTGAAGTTCAACCAATACTAGACTCCACGCAAAGACAATTTTCAAAGAGATTGAAAACACTCTCACAAATAAAAATATCCATTTCTTCTTCTCTTTTTATTTTGTCTCTACTTTCTTCTCAGCACCTTTTTCAGCCGTCGCCGCTCAACAACTGATACATGAGATGTAAATTTTAACTTAAAAGTAAAAAGAACAGAAAAGACAAAAAAGCCCTTACAAAAATTTGTCTTCGCCCGCGAACTAGTGGCCCGATCCAATTACTTTTACAGATATCTTTTGGGAAGATTCTTGATGACGATGATATCTGGATTATAAAAAGTGGACTTTGATCGCCAACTAAGAGTGATTCGTTTTAAGGAATTTTCCCTCAGGGGACGCAATGAAAGGGTAACCTTTTCTGCTGTTTTTTGCGGTTTTCTGATTTCGTCAGTGTCAATGGTGCGAGTGGGCTAAAAAAGCAAAGATATTCACGTGACCCGTAGACCAAATGACATCTGATCTTACAAAAATGGTCCAACAAGCCCTAGTATAATTTATAAAAAGAAAAAAACAGGCGAAATCTAGGAAAAGGGAAATAAAAACGAGAACGGTTCTACCTAATAGATTTGATAATAGGAGCATCACTTCTTAGAAGATGTGCCGCTTTCAATTGCCTCGTGTCCTGATATAAATTATTGTCGATATTTCACTTTTCGATAGATTAATTATTTTGAGCGATGCAATCGAACATTTTTAAAATAATATATTTTTTATAATATTCTATTTTGCGTAATAGACACAACGGAAATTAAAAAAAAAAACGAAGAAGGGAAAATTAGAAAAGGATTCGAAACCACATTTGGCAAACTTCCAAATGGACCGGTAGGAGAATGTCCGCCGACTTCACCTAGGTCAAAGTGCTGACTCTACCAACCAAAAAGCCTTCTTCCCTTTTATTTTTTTTTTTTTTTTGGGATAATTGCATTGGAAATCCTAAAATTTATCATGAAAATGCAATTAAATCTTAAAATTTTCAAAAAACGCAATTAAGTCCTAAAACTTGTCACAAAGAGCAATTAAGTCCTAAAATTTTCAAAAAGTGCAATTAAATTTTAAAATTTATCAAAGTGGTTCAATCTAAATCCTTTCATTGATTGCAATTTTTGAAAATTTTAGGACTCGGTTGCGCTTTTGAGACAAAATTTAAGACTTTGTTGAACCTTTTGAAAGTTTTAGGACTTAATTGAACTTTCATGACAAGTTTTAGGACTCAATTACATTTTCATGATAAGTTTTAGGACTTCTAATGCATTTATCCCTTCTTTTTTTGTTTAGTTAAATTCTTCCCTTTTGTTGACTACTTCAATTTTTTTCTTCTCTCAATTAAATTTGACCTTATTCAATCCAAGGCTACCTCTCGTTTTCTTTGTCGGTTGGCAAGGGTTCACGTATGTCAACTCTGAAGTCAACCGCTTATTGTGAAAAGACAAGATCAATTATTTTTTGAGAAAATGATTGGATGATAATCTTTAATCTACTATTAGAATGATAGTTTATTATAGACCAAAATAAATTAAATGACAAATAATTATATATTGCTGTGGAGTCCACTCATTCAAAAATTTATGATTCACATTGAGCTGTTATTTTCATAATAGTCTAAAAATCATGATGCTAGCAGTGCTCTTTATTTTTATACTGTGCTTTCAACTTCTTCCAATATGGTTGGAGTAGGCTCATGAAAAGCATTAGCCCGTGATGGTCAAACTTTGATTTTTGGTGTTGAAGACAGCCTTGCCGGAGCGTTAGCATGATATTGTTTGTTTTGGTTGCAGTTCGCTCAGCTTCAATGGCTTTGATAAGGGCCATACTAATTTAAGGTTGTAAGAGACTTTTTTTATCAACGCAATAACTCGCATCTGTACTATGTGAAATCAAAGACACATTCTGAATCCAAAAGAAATAATGTACCAACATTCCCCAAAATAAGTGAATTCATGTTTGTCTACTGAGTTTATACACGGGTTTATCAATCAATCTCCTTCACCCTACAAGTCACACGCATTGCACATATCGTTGTGCGTAGCAAATCTACACTATGAAATACATAATGGACTATATTTTCCCCCAATCACTTTTTTTTTTTTTTTGTGGGTTACTTAATCGTGGACATCACCCATGTGTAAAAATCTAGATGATTTTTGACACCTAAATTTTGGCAACTCATTTAATTATTTATTAATTACATAGAAAATTAGAAATTAAATTTTAAATCCTAGTAAAAATTATTTTCATTAAATTGCATGGCATATAAGCATTAGGAGCATTTGCATTAATATTAATAGAGCCTTTTTGTTAGCATAAAAAATAGAAAATTAATTAAAGGAATGATTATTTTAAAAAAAAAAAAGAGGAAAAGAAGAAAAAATACACCGGGCCGGGGCCAAGCCGACCCAGCCTTCTTTCCTTTTTTTTTTTTTTTTTTTTTTTATTCTTTCTTCTTCTTTTCTTCCCCTCACTCTTCGCCTGGCCCTCTTCTTTTCTGGGCGTACCCTGCACGCCTCTGCTTCTTCCCCTTCACGCCGCTCACGCTTTCTGCTAAAAAAGAAGAGCGACGGAGGTACAAAGACAAGGTCGCAGCAGGTCGCAGCGTGATCCAGGGTCGGGGATCAGGCCGGCCGCGACAGGCTGGCGGTGGCAGAAGCCATGTGCACCTGTCGCTGGCCAAGCTTAAAAGAAAGAGAACAAAAGGTTTTCTGGAGGGTCTTTTTTGGGTTCGGAAAAAGTGAGCCAGGGGGAGAGGGAGGTCGAGAAAGTGGCTTGTTGTCGTGGGAAGTCCGTCCACTAGCCCCCGTCCGCCACGGCCTTTCCGTGAACCAGGTAGGTCTTCCACTCGAGCGTAGGTGCCTTGTTATTTGTTTTTTTTTTTTTTTTTTTTTTTTTTTTTTTTTTGGGGGGGGGGTTCGGGCCTGAGCTCGCGGCCAACGAAGGGAGTTTTGGTCCCGTTGGTCCTCTGTGAAACCTACTGTATGCATGTTCGGAAGTTAGGTCTGTGTCCGAATTCCCATCGAGTTCGAAATCCCTCGTTTTGGTAGTGCTTGTGAAAATGGTTCTATCGGATCCGTGACCACCTCCTCTGACTTTGGTTTGCTCTTGAAGTGCTGGTTATTGTCTCGTTTTTTTGCTTCGTTGAGGACCGGTCTATGCGAGTCCCGAACCCATACATGTGGTGCTGTGCTGTGTTTAAGTTTTGCGCATCGGTTGTTAGATATTTGGGTGCGTTTGGAGTCTCGGTTGATCCGGCGTCCTCTCTTCGGTTGATGCCCGTTAGGTGTTCTTTAAAATATCTGACTGAACTTGTGTGAATTTTCTTTGATTTACGCTTGCTTCTGTACATCGGCTTGTCATTTGATGAGGTGTGTCCATGAGGTAGTGGTTGGCATGCGTCGATGGCGTGAGGTGTTAGCCGAAGTGGGCATGGTTTGTTTGGCTTTGGCTCGATGAGGGAGATGATCGGCAAAGGAGGCATATGGTTTGGGTGAACTTCGGTGAAAATGTTGCAGAGAAGAGGCGGACTTCGAAAAGGGGCTGAGCGGGGAGAAGAAAGGAATGAAATAGGATTTAAAAAAAAAGAAAAAGAAGAAGAAGAGGAAAAAGAAAAAGCAAAAAGAAAAAAAAAATAGAATGAAAGAAAAGAGAAAATGGGCTGTGGTTTGTCTGCTTGGGCTGGTCGATGGGCCAGTGTGATATGGGCCACGGTGAAGTGGGTTAGAATCTAAGTGGGCTGGGGGCCGTCCCTTTGTTGAAAAAATCTGCGTGGGCCTTTTCGTTCTTCTTAAGTGGGCTTTGAGGGCAGCCCGGTTTTAGCCCAACCCAGACCGATAGGGTCCGGGTCCGGGTCAGTTGAGACCCGGCCAGAATCTTTTTAATATTAAAAAATACAAAAAAATAAAAAATCCAAAAATTCTAAAAAAATTAAAAATTCAAAAAACCATAAAAAATATTTAGAATTGGCGAAGTTTTAAAAATTAAAAAAAATCCATAAAAATTCTTGGAAAATAAAAAAATTAAAAAATAAAATTATCTTTTGAGAATTCAAATATTAAAAAAATATAAAAAGACCTAAAAATTCCTAAAAATCAAGGAAATTTTTTAAAAAATTTAATTTTTCGGAAATGGCTAAAGATGTCTTTTGGGTAGTCTTTTCTTTAAATGTGTGAAAATCCTTGGTAAAAAATTATACTCGATTGAACAAGCCTCTAGGGCTCTACCATAGAGTTATGGTTACCCTTAGAGGAACTTGATTGATTAGCACTTCCCTTTAGCTTAGTTAAGAATAACACCTGATAATCTCTTAGTTGTTGGATGCTTCTTTTCCTACAATTTATTTAATGCCTTCTTTAGTTATTGTTTGTTATTTTAATAATTGCGTATCGTATGATCACCTCACATGTTAGTAAATATGTCTAAAATCAATTCAAACTGCTTGACAAAAATCATCTTGAAATGAACAAGATTAAGTACCAAAAGTGCATTAATTACTTAATTTGTGTAATCAAGTCTCTGACCCTAGATTTTCTAGTTGCGTAGGAAGTGAAGTACACTCTCTGTTACACCCCGATCCTCAGGCATGCATACATCCCTTACCTTTGATTGATTTTAAAATGCAATATCTCATGACTATGTATCGTTGACCCTTTCTTTTATATATGCACATACGGAAGCAGTTATAAATCCCCAGACAATAAAATAATGGGACATAAAAGCAGGCCATATTTTTCATATTGAAATTCACAACCACACATGTATAGGGTTCACAAAAGAGGATAGGATCTCGGTCGTCATCAGGATCATGCTTAAGATCATCATCCCGATCCTACTCAAATCTTTTACCACTAGGCTCATTTTCTTCAAACTCTTCATCTCCTTCTTCTTGCTCATCCTCGGCTTCTAATGCCGGCTTATCTTCGAGAAATCTAGGGGCCTGAAATATTATCCCACAACCGAGATGAGACTATGTCTTAACAAGTTCTACCCCCTAAGACCCGATTAGTAAACTAATACACCTTAGGGCTGCCTATGCATAATTGAGTTAGAGGACTTACCTTAACCTCAGATTCCACCTGCATATTAGCACAGATCAAATAGGCACCAAAGCAATCACATTACTAATCGAAGCATCGATCAAATTGACCTAGTCGATTACACGCCAAAAAGACCACTCACGGTCATTTCCATTCAATAAATCAATCCATAACATCAAATCAAGGCAACGATCAATCAACCTAGTCAATTATGTGTCAACAAGACCACTTCTGGTCATTTCAATTATTTCAACTCAATTCTTAAATATAAATCACGGTCCTTAGGACACAACTTATTTATAGGTGGACTTTCTTAGATTTAGTAGCTTTACGGCCCCACTCAGCACTTTCAAGATTCAATGGCTTTACGGTCTCACTCGACCCTTTTAAGATTTAATGGGTTTACAGTCCTACTCGACCCTTTCAATATTTGATGGATTTACGGTCCCACCCGACCCTTTCAATATATGATGGATTTACGGTCCCACTCGACCCTTTTTACGATGCCATATTCTGTCACCGAGCCACGTGTATTCTTTAGGAAGACATACCTAGTCTCCAAGTCACATGCATTCTCTAAGGTTACCTTTTCGCTAAGGTGACATATCCAATCATCGAGCTGCGTGTCCTTCCAAGGTGACACTCCAATTCACCAATCCAAGTGCATTCTCCAGGTGATTTACCAACTTACTTTCGATACTGACAACCGATACCCGACCAATTCTCAATACATAGCCAAAATTGCATTATTTAAGAACATAATTTCAAAATGCACCATTAAATCAATTCGATACGAATTAAAGCTCAAATAAATAAACAAACTATTTTGTGACAATCAGCACAAGATTCCGGTCACCGCACACCGGTCGAATTTCCGAAAAATAAATAATTAAATAATTAATTTCGAAAATTAATAATTAATTCCTAAAAATTCCATTTAGGCCTGAATTGCCTAATTAACACCCAATAAGGGTCGGGAAAAATCTCAAGAAGCATCCAATAAATACTAAAGACATGTTTACTAGTTAAATGCACAATCAATTTATTTAACATGCATCAATGAGTCTTTAATTTAATTACTTTAATATAATTTATCAACCTAATGGTAATTAATTAAATATAATCAACCTTTAAGTATAATTAGCAAACTAAGAAGGCATTAGTGAACAAAACTCACTTGCACAAAGCGAAGACCGGGAAACTGTGACGACGACGCACGGCGGCCGAACTTGGGCCGGGCCAAGAACTTTGCAAGCCCGCAGGAACTCTGGGCTTGGGCCTGCTGAAAATCTTGGGCTTCCTTTGGACTGGGCCAAGCTTCAAGCTGAAGACTGGGGCCTCAATTGCAGCTGGGCTGAAACAAAAGATTTCGTGGGCTGATGAACCAGGCCCAAGACGCTGGGCTGAGTTTAATTGAAAATGGGCTCCCGACTGAAGAGCTACTGGACTCAATGGGTTGCTGCACTTGTGGATTCGATGGCCCAAGGAGCTGCCGGGCCGAGGAATAGGTGAAGCTGGGCTTCGTGCGTTGCTGGATGATCCACGACCAAGAGAAGACACGCGAAGATGGGAGCAAGTTGGTGTGCGTGGAATGGAGCTGCACGTGGAGATGGAAGCTCCACGGCAAGGGATTGACTCAGCAGAGGCAGAAATTGGTGGACGTTCGAGCAGCCTGGGTCTTCGTTGGCTTCGCGGAGGGATCGTGGGCTTCCACGGCAGTGAGATGGAGGAGCACGTGGCAGCAATTGGCTGAACTTCGGTCAACAATTCAGCTGGAGAAGACCGGAGCTGGGCCACGAACAAGTTGGACTGCTGGCCGCGTGGAGATGAGCAGCTTCGTGTGGGGCCAAGAGGTCAACAAATCGATGGAAGGGATGGCGTGGTTGACTGGCAGATTGAAGACACGAAGCAGCGTCGTCCTTGGCCGCGTGGAGAGGGCACAATGAACAAGGGCTTCGGTGAGCTTGAATCGTGGCAGAGGAGTTGCTTCATTAATCTTCGGGGGCAGCAACAAAAAGGGGCAGAGGGGCTGGCGTGGACGCGTGGAGAGCAAGCTGCTTTGGTGGCCTTACTTGGTCAACAAAAATAAAAGTTGCTGAGGAGACCACGCGAGGAGGCAGCGACAAATGAAAGTGGAGCAGGGGCGTGCGGTCTTCAAAGCAACAATTTGAGAGAAAGACAGTAGCAGCTCGTCCACAGAAATGAAAGGAAATGGCTGGTGGAGAGAGAGCTCGCGCGAAGAAAGGGGAACCGGATGAGGCGTGTGACTGAAGATTTGGGGGAGAGGGAGAAAAGTCCATCAATCTATCCAAAAACTTAATTGCTTTGTCCCATAAATAGTGCTCAATCTTATCCCTTGGTCTCACAATACTTTCTTGCAATAATCTTCACAATTAAACTCATTTTGATGCCCACAAATGCTGCCCTCACCATAGATCCGAATTTCACAAATTAAATTCAATTTCTTTACTCAATTTCCCAAATTGAGGTTCAATTTCGATGTAGAAAAATCCCAAATAATTTTCTATAAATCCTCAACACACAAAGGCTTATCCGAAGGCCCAATTTTCCATCAATTTAGCCAATCTTAATTTTCGCCAATTTTCCGTGACTTGAAACGATTTTCCGTAAAAATCCCTGAATTTCCGAAAAATCTTCTGAGACTGAGTCGACGTTCCTAAAATAGCTCGTGACACCACAAAACTTTCAATTTTTGAAATAGAACTCAAATTGATGGTTAATTTCGCTCCGGTGCGCTTTTAACGTGATTTAGGCTACCAAGTAGTTTTCAAAACTTTTTAGGATAAATGACCCGTGGTCGATTTTCTTCGAGCCACAATGAACCCACTCGACACATTGTCGATTCTCGGTTGTCGTGAAAATCTCGAGGATTCAAATACGGACATATGGTACCAAAACGACAGTAAAATCAAATTAGTGCTAGTCGACGAAAGTTTTTCAATTTAATGGAGTCACCCACGATTGGTCATTCATCTCAGTCGATTCGACCTATCTCTAATCTTAATTCGATTTTTAACGTGCTATAATGATCTCTAAAGATGAGCACGGTTGAGAAATTGATTTCTGATCAAATTCCTAAGTCTATTTGCCTTAAAGTCCTTAATAACTCACTCAGCTAGTCTAGTTATCTTGTGAGTGACCAACTCAGAGAAAAGCACTGTAGTCGCGTCGATGAAATATCCAATTTATCCAATCAAAATTAGAGCTCGGAAATTAGGATGTCACACTCTCATGCTTTATTTGGTTTCTAGCCAACTCCAATAGGCTAGTGGCGACTCTTCATTAAAAGATTTTCACGACTACCCCAACGTCGCAAGGTATGAGCTTGGGAGAACCCACGCTTAATCATGGGTTATAGGCTTGTATTTTAGGTAATACCCCTAAACCTATGTCTTTTCCCCTATAGACGGAAAAGGTAGGTCGCGACAATGATATCTCTATGATTGTAACCTACTTATCAAAGGGTAGATGAAGGATGTTTCTTGCGATCAAAGTTAGAAAAAAATATGACCAATACTGATAGACAATTTCCCTCTCCGCTTAATAGTCTAAATTGTTCAGTGCAATTTATGTGCTATAGCATTGCGGTGTTTCAATAGCATATATAACAGTATTCTTCCTATTCTGTGCTACAATTCAAGCACTCTAAGAAACAAAGAATGACACTCTTGCTCTAAAACCAGACCCCATCTCTCACCTAGTTGCTTATGAGACAGCAAATTTTTTGCTCTTGACAGATTTATTGCCAATCAATCTCAATCTAGCATCACTAACTATATTTCTGTATACAGTGTCTACATCCAACACAGCTCATTCCTTAGTAAATCTCCTAGTTATTAGCTTGTGAAAGCCGACAGGTAGGTTCCACACCAAGCAAGTTTAACCAGCATTACCTGAGAAGATGCACCCTTTCAAATCTGTTTCATCCATTGAAACTCTACAGTCCCCACATTGCGCATCCTATTTATGCCAAAGAGATCCGGCACTCTCCTCCAAACTAAAGTCGAAAAACTACGTTCGAAGAATAGATGATCTCTATACTCTCGTTCACAAGGCCACATATAGTGCAACTAGCTAAAGACACAGAACGGCACTTACCAATCCCATGTTTGACTGGCAAGCCTATTGAGAACAAGCAACCAAGAGATGAAACAATGCTTGGAATAGACGTATGAACCAAATACATTGTACCAATCAACATGTTGGCACTTCACTCTAATAGTCTTCCAAGCACTGGCGGTGGTGTAAGAACCAGGTGAATATGGATGGCAAATCAATGTATCATCAACTGCCGCATTGGGGAAGAACACACCAGAAATAGCAGCATGAATCTGCAGCATTGTAGATCTTGCACAGGTCCAGCACCATCCAAGATCACTTATGACCTGAAACTCTTGGCAATTCGAAGATAGACCAGAGTTAAAGACCACTCTTGGGAATATATCTAACAATGGCCCAAAAGAATGCCTTGCCTAAGAATTTTGGAAAGGTTGATAGTTGATGGCTGCTGTATGCCACAACGTACAATGAATCAGGAATAACAAACGAAAGTTTGATTATACTTTTTCTGTTATAGGAACATAAATCTGAGTCTAAAGCCAGAACATCATAATAGAGTCTCCCGTCAAACAGGTTTCGTCAATAGGTTTTTTGTGACAACAATATCATAAGAATTCTATTGACCGAACATAATGCGTGTCCATGTGGGAGAAACCAATGAATCAAACACGGGAGCTAACATGGTCAGTCGTCTTGAGAATAAATTTGTAGAGATCGATGGTGGAAGTTGCATGAGATTTGAAGAACTTTCTTGTGATAAACCTAAAATTCACAAACTATTCTGAAGATATAAGTCAAACCCAAAGAGCTGTGACACTTGGTTCAACCCTACCGTTTGACACTAATAGGCACACTGTTCGTAAGAAGTATGACAAGTTCACATACCTTGTCGTTTTTTCTTTGCTAAGCCTGTCAATAAATTTACAGGAAAAACATAACCAAAGAACAGTAATCTAGCTCAATCCCAGTCTCATGATCAGTTGCTGTTGGATCAGACCTGAATGGTAATATGTACGCACCTTAAATCTAAATGTCTTTGAGATACTATAACACGAGAGCGTAAAATTTATGTAACATATAGCACCTGCAGCCTCTTACTGCAGATCACACGTAAATGCTCAACTGTCAATGTTGACAAATATCAATTCTTTAAGAATTACCTGATTAAGGTCCATCAAACCTACTCTCATTCAATCATTACAAATGCTTGAGTACGAGACTGAGTGTCGCGACCTCCTTTTTTTGGTGCCCGCAATCGGGTACAGGTGCCGGCGGAGGCTAATGGCTTGGCTGAATTTAGTATGCCTGGACTCTCCAAAGTCCACAAATTCACGACTTTAATAGTCTAAGTTTTTAACTTATAAATCAATTTTTTTTTAAAAATGAAGTCGTCACTAATCGATTTTGGGTTGGTTGATTAGAAACCCAAGCGAAGTATCAGGAGAAATACTCACTCCTGCACAACTAGAGAAATTAGGATTGGAGACTTGATTACACCTAGTTAATTACTAATGTCCTTTCGGTACCTAATCTTGTTTAAACCTTGAGGTTTTTTGGATGTTCGAGGGATTTTTCATGCATTTTTGGGAGGAAAAACATTTTTGAGTCTTTTTCTAATTTTTGGGACATTAAAGGGATTTTTTTTTGGTTTTTTTGGGCATTTTTTGAAAATATGGAATATTTTTGATTTTTTTTTTGATTTTTTTGAAAATAAAATATTTTTTTAATATTTTTCAATGTTTTTTGGTTTTTTGGAAGTTAAAATATTTTTTAATATTTTTTCGAAAATAAATTATATCTTTTTTGATTTTTTTGGAAAATATTATTTATTTATTTAAAATATTATTTAAAATAAGATTTAAAAAAGGGCCGACTCGGGTCGGATCGGCGGGTTGGGTCCGACCCGGGCCGGCTACCGAATGCGATGGACCCACAAAGTGGGCCCGACTCGGATTTTTTTTGTCTTTTTTTTTTTTTACTTTATTGAAATGGCGTTGTGGCCTAGCGTTTGGAGATGCCTGGCCCGACCCTACGACCCCGACCCGGAAACTCGCTCCCCTAGGTGAAACCCTACGACCCGGCTTTGGCTCGCGACCCATCTTCCAGCCGCCCCAAAATCGCGAACCCTACCCAATTTTCGAGACCCGGGAAATTGCGAACCCTAGGGTTTGCGAATTCGCGGCGCCGAAGGGGGGAAATGGAGGCGCTATGGCGGCAACAATGGCTACGGCGGCTATGGCAACGGTGAAGACGGCGGTCGGCCACTCAACTAGATCGACGACGGGGCTCGTGGCATGGCGGTAGGAGACGCGACGAAGACCCTGATTTACTGAGGTTGAGATCCGGAGATGAATGGGTTTCGAGAGAGGGGGGTGACAATAGCTACGCAATCGGAGGCTGCGGATACCGGTGGTGGCGAATGGTGGTGGTGACGATGACAGGGCAATGACGGTAGTCCTCGACTCTCGGATCCGGTGTGGCGTTGGCGGATCAGTCGCGGCGCGGTGTCAAGATGAGGAACAGTAGCAGCAGAACCTCACTCCTCCGGTTGACCTCACTCGACCTCTACCCTCAGATCTGACCTTTCACGCTCAGATTTCTCCCTCTCAAGCTCACCTGCTAGCGGATCTTGGTTCGCTTGCCACTGGCCTCCCCCGATGTCTCTCGGTGGGAGGTCGTTTAGCTTGCGACCTGATCCTTCACTCCCTCTTCGCTCGCTCTTTGATTTCCCCCCTGAAGTCTCTCAAGGGGAAGATCTTGGAGTTTGCTATGTGTTCCTGTCGAAGGAGGTGCTCTGCTATTTATAGGCGAGGAGGAGGTCGGTTGATAGAGGTTTAGCCGTCGGCCCTCGCACGCCGACCGGACCCCCGCGGCTGAACCGACATCCCATCTGAGCTCCTCCAATAACACATGCTCGGCATTGAAGGAAGCCAATGATGGCGCTTGAGATCTGTCTCTTCCGGCCGACGTCGGCCTACCCTCCTCGGCCGTAGGTTGTCTTTGAGTACGTCGTCGTCGTTGCGCGTGAACTACAGAGGCGGAGAAGGAAGGAGCGAGGAAGAAGAAGAAGAAGGAAGAAGAAGGAGAGAGAGGGAGAGGGTCGGGTTGTGCGAGCCCACGCGAAGAAAAAGGATGGGGCTGCTTTTGTTTTTTCTTTGTTTTTATTTATTTATTTGTTGTTTTTGTTATTTGTTTTGCTTATTATCTGAAAAAGGAAATATAAAAGAAATTAAGGCCTTATTAATAACCTAATCAAAAATTTAGGCGTCAACATTGAGCAGCAAGAGTTTGTACAGGCGTCTCTATATTGTAATCATCGTGGCTCCAGGCTTCGGTTCCGTGATTGTAATCCTCGCATACGAAATCTGTAAAAGAATAAGAGGAAGATGGTGTCAACTAGTCCCAGTAAGCCACCATGAACTTCAAAATTCCAGTAATGATTTGGGTAATCTCTTAATTGTCCCAAATATTGCTTCCGTGAACTTCAAAAGTGTTGAGATGCATAGTGAGTTGGGTTATAGAAGTTCTTTATCAAAATTGATGAGGTAGACTAGTTAATGTTGGAGGTAATAGGTTTGAGAGAGAAGAAGCGGTTGCTTGAAGTATTACATCAAGAGACGTCAAGTTTGGAACGCTCAATAGTATTACCTCCAGCGTAGGGAAACCCTAGAGTTTTTATATGAAAGTTATTGGGTTCTGGTCCATATGGACCCAAATAACCATGCTTTTACCTATTGGGCTTGTATGTGAACATATTATTTTGGATTATATTAATAATATATCTACTAATCTCCTCCTATATTCACCATACAACACAATCCAATAAGGTGATCAGTGTAATGTTCAGATGAACATGAATCATCAACATTTAGTTTAAGACAATCAACTCGGATCGATTAAAGAGTTTTCAGCAGTAAAGTATTAAACTCAATCATCATATGCAATCTAAATAAGTGAATCATTCTTATCATGAATCTGTTCTGAGATCAATAAATCAAAATAAGTATTAAGAGTTTTAGATTCAGTCTAAACTCATCCAAATCCCAAAATAAATCTTAGACTCAGTTCACAACTAACATATGTATCAAGTAAGTATAAGTAGAACAGTCAAAATAGTCCAAGGCCTTACAAGCATAATAATGTTCACAAAATAGAAATATTAAAATGTAAGTCTCAAGTAAATGGACTTCATTAAAATAGGCAATGGCAGGTAAATTGTCAAGTCCCTACACGCTTTAAGTGATATATATTCATTCATCAAGTAGGTCATCTTGGTTAGGATCCCACTCATTAAGCTTTCCTCCATCTCTGCCATCCCCTGTAGAATGTCAAATATGAATTTCATATTATCATGAATTCAATTATTTGAATAAAAACTTAGCACCATTCCATCAAGCAGAGAAGAACATATATTGATGTCATAAAGCATTATAATATCATGTCATAAGCATCAAGCCAGTTTCATAAATTATGAATAAGATCTAAACAATGCGATTTACAAAGAGCCATCAACTTAACTTTATTTGTAGGAAAATAACTATTGTCTAGTTTCAAAGAACAGGACCAATAGTTAAGTCACTTACAATAACCTAGTCATGTAATATCAAGTTTCAATTAAGAACAAGATCAGCAGGCTTTTTATGTAAACAATTGTTTCTATGTTTCAATTTAAAATGTCTACTGGTTCCTTAAAGTCAAATAATCTAACATTAAATTTGGAATGAGATCATTTAACCAAAATGATAGTCCAATTTGGTTGAATTGTATCATCAAGTTTGGAATGACACATTTTCCCCGATAGAACATTTGAATTAGGTTAAAGTCATATTCATTAAATTTGGA
The DNA here is from genome assembly GCA_017140325.1 of Eucalyptus leucophloia subsp. euroa. Lineage (NCBI taxonomy): Eukaryota > Viridiplantae > Streptophyta > Magnoliopsida > Myrtales > Myrtaceae > Eucalyptus > Eucalyptus leucophloia. The sequence goes on along the minus strand of CM029472.1, from coordinate 16,748,995 downwards.
ATGAGACAACTCATCCTCTTCAAATTAGTCACCAACTGTGAACATCGATTAAACATATAAACTGTGCTTATCATTGTAGCCAATAAAGAAAGATTCGATAATTCAAAACACACAATTAGAAGGTAGGTGAATGATAGTTAAGACTTGCCTATATAGTCTTTAACCCCAGTTCTCCCACTGTTTTGAATAATCGATCTTTAGGCATTCCTTTGGTGAAAGGATCGGCTATGTTATCCTTCGATCTCATATCGATTAAGGTGATAACCCATTGTTCTCTTAGATAATTCAACAACGCATGTCTCAGTCTCACATTTCTTCTCTTTGAATTAAAGAGAGCATTTTTGACGACTTGGACAGCTGCTCGATTATCATAAGATAGGCTTAAAGAATTAATCTTTAGCTGAGTCAAAGGAATATCCATAATCAGATTCTTTATCCACTCTGCCTCTTCACTGGCTGAGGCTAAAGTAAAAAGTTCTGATTCCATAGATGACAATGCAATACAAGTTTGTCGTTTGGATTTCCAAGTAATAACAGCTTCACCAAAGTGAATACATATCCACTAGTGGACTTACTATTTCTAATATCTGAGCACCATGAGGCATTAGAATATCCATCCACAGTTGAAGGATAACCAGAATAATAGAGAGCATAATCTTTAGTACCTTTAAGGTATCTCATTAGTCTATTGAGGGCATCCCAATGCTATTTACTAGGATTACTAGTAAAACGACTCAGCATGCCAATTGTAAAGGCTATGTCGGGTCTAGTGCAACTCATAGCATACATGAGACTACCAAGCAATTTCGAGTACTTTAACTGATTCACGCTGGTCCCTTCATTAGAACTCAGTCTCTCGGTTACACTTATCGTATCCCCAAGTAGAAAGTAGCTGCTCAATATAATAAGTTTGGCTGAGGAAGATGACTTGCTATTTAAAGCTTACTTTCATACCAATAATGGTATTAGTAATACCAAGATCTTTTATGTCAAATTCTTTAACTAAAGTAGCTTTCACGTCACTCACTACAAAATGATCGGAACTAAGAATTAACATGTTATCAACATACAAGCAAATGATGACTATCTTATTTGATATAGAAAGATGGTAAAGGCATTTATCTGAATAACTAGATTGAAAGCCATAACTCTTTACCACTTCATCAAATTTAAGATGCCACATCTTAGGTGCTTGCTTAAGACCATATAGGGATTTATTCAATTTACAAACTTTGTCCTCAAGACCTTTCATAACATATCCTTCCGATTGTTCCATGTAAATTTTCTCATTTAAATCCTCATTTAAGAAAACTATTTCACATCCATTTGATGCACTATAAATTGTTTAATAGATGCCAAAGCAAGAAGAATTCATATAGTTGATAAATGACACACGAGTGAATAGACATCAAAATAGTCTATTCCATTCTGTTGTTTATAGCCTTTAACTACTAAACGTGCTTTGTATATAGCTATTGATCCATCACTATTCAATTTTTTCTTCAACACCCATTTACAGCCTATAGCTTTAGCCCATTTTGGCAAATTTACTAGCTGCCAAGTGTGATTCTGTAGCAAAGAGCTCATTTCATCATTTATGGCTTTTGCCCATAGTAGAGATTCCCTAGAGCTTATTGCTTCTTGATAGGATAATGGATCATCTTCAAGATGGTAAGCAACAAAGTCCTCACCAAAACTTTTGGGAATTCTCTCTCTTGTAGATATTCTAATTGAAATTGGTTCAATAGCCAACTATATGATTAGTGTCAAAAGGGCCTGTTTCAAATTCTATGGGAGATTTTGAAATCATATTTGTAGATTCAGAAACATTCAAACCTTGATTTTTGAGAAACTTGTTTTTGAAGAACACTGCATCTCTAGATTCTATCACTGTATTAGTAGATAGATCAAAAAACCTATTTGCAGCACTATCTTCTGCACTATCTAGATATACACAGGTAATGGTTCTAGATCCCACTTTAGGTTTTTTAGGATATGGTATACTTATATAAGTAATACAGCCCCAAGTCTTAAGAGTATCATATCTACAAGGGTGCTTATGCTATATCTCATAAGGTGTCATAGATAACTTAGAGTGCGACAACCTGTTAAAAATGTGAATAGCAGTTAGAACTGCTTCTCCCCAGTAGGAGGAAGGCATGCCAGCTGTAAGTAACATAGAGTTTAATATTTCAGTTATCGTTCTATTCTTACGTTCGGCAACACTATTTGATTGGGGTGAATAAGGAGCAGTAGTTTCAAGTATTATACCTTCTGAAGCACAAAATTCCTTAAACCTTGATATAGTATATTCTCCTTTTCTATCACTCCTAAACCTCTTAATTTTCAAGTTGAGTTGATTTTCTATTATAGACTTGAAAATCTTAAATTTTTCAAAAATCTCATCTTTCGATTTCAACAAATAAACATTACAATATATAGAAAAATCGTCTATGAATGTTATTAGATACTTCCGACCACCTCTAGTAATGTAATTTCTAAAGTCACAAATGTCAGAATATATTAACTCAAGAAGTTGTGTGCTTTTAGAAACCAACTTAAAGGGTTTTCTAGTAATTTTAGCTTGTGCACACACTTCATACTTGTTAAATCGAATAGAAGTATCTAATGGAATGTTGTAAGTTTTAGCTAGATGTTGTATTTTCCTGTAATTCACATGTCCAAATTTATTGTGTAGTAACTTTGGATCAATCAAAGTAGAATTCACATGATTTATGCTATCAGTATTTAAATTCAACCTATACATACCATTAACCATGAATGCACAACCAAAATAATATGAGTTAATAGATAAAGTTACTCTACCATTGATAGTTGAAAAAGACATACCAACTCTATTAAGTAAACTTATAGATGTCAAATTCTTTTTAAGTAAAGGCACTACTCTAACATGTTTCAGAGTTAGTAACTTACTTGAATAAAGCATCAAATTTGCAATTCCAGCATGAGTCATCTTTGCCTCATCACAATTGCAATTTTCCATAGTGTCTTTCACTTCTGTGACCTCAAATGAGTAAGTTCTTGTTATTTGTAGCATGACAAGTAGCGCCATTGTCCAACATCACTCAAAAGAGACGCTGGCCTTTCCATTCTTTATCATTCCAATAAAGGCTCGAGGCTTAGATCTTCTAATAAGCATATTGGTCTCATTTTGTGGTGTGTCATTATTTGGTTCTTTGGCAACTTACACTTTGCTGCCTAGTAACCCCATTTTCCACAGTTATGGTACTTGCCATTTTTCTTCTTTTTGAAGATAGTATTTTTGGTCTCTAACTGTAAAGAAAATTCACCTTTTGGTGACTTGGACTTTTTCTGAGATTTATTAGAGTATGAAACTAAGTTGGCAACTGACTTTTGTTGTTTCACTTATTCCAAACTCTTCCTAGTAATATTTTGATCATCAATGTGAATATACATTTTTAATTCATCCAATCCCATCTGTACTTTTAGTCTGTGCATTTCAATCTTGAAAGAACTTCATTCAGTTGGTAGTTTGCTTAACAAAAGACCGACAAAGAGATTATCAAACATATCAGAGTTATCATGTTTCAGCTTGTTCCTCATGTTCTCAAATTCAACTAATTGAGAGGTAATGCTCGAATTCATAGTGAATTTAAAGTTAAAAAATTTCTCTGCTAGGAGAGTTTTAAAGAGCCCCTATTGTTTTTGGAACTAAGCGTTCAAGTAATCCCATATCTCTTTCGCCGTCTTATACTCACTATAAGTTATAGCCAGATTATGATTTAGAGAGTTCAACAAGTAATATCTATAAAAATCATTATCTTTGTTCCATTGATATTCATCCATATCTTCAGTAGTAGATGCAAAATCACTTAATACAGTATAGAATATGTCACGTTCTTTTATGCCAAATTGAACATGTAATTTCTAGTCATGAAATTCAATAACATCAAATGATTGCAGCTTTCTAATATCATAGCAAGTATGCTTTGCCATTTTAATCAGAGCAAAGTATTCGAAAGAGTGCACCTTGGAGTCCTCGGAGCCACAACCTTGATCAAATTGCTCTGTAGTGATGGAATTTGCCAAAACAAACCCCAAAAATGGATCTGGAGCACCTAAAAACCTTAAGATGGACTGACCTTGTCGCCGAAACTCGCTGGAAATTTCCGCCTCCGAAATTCGCTAGAAATTTCGTCCTTGAAATTCGCTAGAAATTCAGATGGAAACTTTCGAGTGCCGTAACTTCTCTGTCTGACCTCCGATTGACACAAGTTACCACTTAAAATGTTCGTAACGACAAGTAGATCAAAGCCCAAGTGGTTTCACCCTCTAAAATTGGCTATAATTTTTGGTTTTTTGAATCAAAGATTTCGGTCACCCAAATCTTTAAACTTAGATCCTGGCCAATACCACCGTCGAAATTGAAAGTAAATTACAGCCACGAGTTTGTCTTGATGAGATCTTCAAGAAGACTTTTTACTCACTCAAATCCGACACACTAACCTAATACTTCAAGATTGTTGGAGGTAATAGATTTGAGAGAGAAGAAGCGGTTGCTTGAAATATTACGCCAAGAGACGTCAAGTTTGGAACGCTCAACAGTGTTATCTCCAACGTAGGTAAACCCTAAAGTGTTTATATGAAAGTTATTGGGTTCCAACCTATATGGACCCAAATAACTATGCTTTTATCTATTGGGCTTGTATGTGAACATATTATTTGAGATTATATTAACAATATATCCAACAATTAATATATGAACAACTGTATTGCCCTACTTGAAGTCCCTCTTGGCGGTCTCCTCGGGTATAGGAATGTGAATTCTGTCACGTCTTCATGTCCCATCCAACGGACTGATGAACCCTTTAGTTTCTGCAATACGTTAAAGATACAACGGCAAGAAGTGATTATTATACAGGAAAGAAGAGATGAAAAGTGACGATCTGTATAGTAGCCCAAAGGCCTACGAGAGCGGAGGATCTATTATACTAACTCATCACCAGAGTTGCGCTCATCAAGGCCAACTTCTTGAATCCCAGAAACTTCTCTATCATCCGAGGAGTCCTGCGAGCAATCCAAGGGCTGAGTTTATAATGGGATCGTTCAAATGCCCACGAAGCTACTTCAACAAGATGCTTCAAAATCTCCCTTGCCATCTCCAGCACGTCAGGATTTGTTGCGGGAACAAACCTTTTAGTTTCCGCAATACAATTGAATTACAACCTGATTATGATAAAGGAAAACAAAAGATGAAAATGACAATCTAAATAGTGGCCCAAAGGCCTATGAGAGAGGAGGATCAACTGGACAAACACATCACCAGAGTTGTACTCATCACGGCCAACTTCTTGATTTCCGGAAACTTCTCTATCATCTGAGGACGTGGTCCTGGGAGCAATCCAAGGGCTGAGTTTATAACGTGACCGTTCAAATGCCCAAGAAGCTACTTCAACAAGATGCTTCAAAATCTTTCTTGAATTCTCCGAAACAATTTGAAGCACGTGGGGATTTGTCGCGGGTACGACACATGGGAAACTCCCAATAATAAGCCACTTGATTGGAGACTCCACGTTCAAGTAAATTAGCATGCCAAAGATGGCGGATGCCAATAGCACAATCGTACAGCAGGATATGAGATGCCGGGAGCTCCAGCCAACAGTCCTTTGGATGATCCAAAGGTGTGTGCCAAAGTATAATATCGACACTCCTCCGATAGCAATCAACATTGTCTCTCCAAATTTGATGACAATCCGAAGAGAGCGACAAGCAGCAGAAGCAAACTGGTGAAATGCTCATGGAAGGATTTGGAGAATTCCAGTCCTTGCTCATTCAATCTGTCAAAGCTTAGGAGGAAGGACAATAACTTACCCTAAACACAAGTATAATGTTCTTTTTCTAACATATATCAGATATTAGGTATGATTAGGGTTGTTATCTTCATTTTTTCGACTTTTACTTGTTCATCAAGCTTAAAAACCCTATCGATGGAGGTGTTCTCTTCAATTGTAATAAAACTTAGTAATCTGTTAATTTGAGAATTCAAAAAAGAAAAGAAATATAAATCAACAGAACCTCTTGTCATTTATAACCATAATCCAAAAGAAAAAAGAAACGCAACTTCATGTCACGGAGGAAAACCAAGAAAACTAATAAGCAAGGTAAAAGAAATGAACAAAAAAGGAACTCAAGGCCACTTACTGAGTTGCAGCTCCAGGATGAAGGCCCGAACTGCTCTCAGACATCCTTGTTGCACGCTCTGATGTATTGATTCTGCGGAAAAAATTGCTTCACTTCTAAAGCTGGAATGGAGAAGACCTTTTATAGTTTTGAACGAAATGCGAAAATTGCCGACCTAGAAGAACGGAAGTAAGTGCGAAGCATCCCACCTTGTCAACTGGGATAACGTTACTCGACGAGACGAAATTGGTGTCTGTGGCTCCCTCGAGAAACTTCCCTCCCTTGTAAAATCCTTTAAATATTTCAGAAAAAGCTACGACTTTCGTCCATGGCAAAAATATTGACATACTTTACACATTCCGTCCGTTCTCACCATTGACTATGCTAAAGTGAACAGTGAGTCACATCAAACAACACCAGGAAAGATGTGGTTCTTAATTTACAATCTTTTGTCATCAAATTTAAATTTATATCTTTGCTACCAAATTTCTGGCATTTTTTTTTATAGAAATGATCGATATTACATGATCGATATACATTTTAGCATGGTGAGCCCCGTAGGATGACGCACGGCGATTGAATAATGAGAACGGATGGAATTTATAATTGGTGGTAATTTTATCTCACAAGTAAAAGGTTGAGCTTTTTTTTTGGATGTATGAAAGGTTGTGCTTTATTTTTATCCAGGTACAGAAAAATTGGGTTTTTTTTAGACATTTGACCTAGGCAAAATGTTCGGTTTTTTTATTTTTGGGACTTAGGCCTATGTATATAAGAGAGTTCATATGATGATGAATAGACGTGTCGATTGAATTCCACCAAAAATTGAAACCACAATTACGACAAGACACAATACACGAAATTCCAGTTGATTCCACCAATTCAACCGCAGCCGAATCATGGGGCTTCAAGACGCGCACAAATGACCAAAACTTGACCTTGTTGACTTAGGTTTAGGGTCTTGCTATTTCCGGACGGGCTCAAAAGGAATCCTTCATCTATTCTAGCAGGAATCAATACGATTCCCTAAATTTCTTGCTCCTACCCAGAAGAGGCACAGACATTTGTGGAAACAAAAAATGGGAAGGAATGATACAAGAAAATGAAGGAATTTGTGTGATTTGTGATATTGTCCCAACATAATTTAAATTGTTGTAGGTGGAGAAAATATATTTACTTTGAATTTAGAACCTTTCAGAGATTTGTGAAAATCTAAAAATTGTAAAAGAATGGAACACACATCGTCGCTCCATTAGACAAAGTACGTAACTTCACCGCTCAGAAACATAAAGCATGATGGAAGTGTGAGAAACCCATGAATCAAACACAATAGTTTACACAATAAGCCGTGTCGAGAGTAAAGAGTCAGCATGTTAGACATCACCGGCAGAAGTAGTATGAGATTTGACAAACTTTTCACATGACAAATTTGAAATTTGCAAACTATTCTAAAAATGTAAATCTAAAATTGTTCTGAAATTCGCAATTTCATAAATTGCGCTGATGTAGTGTCACAAATGACCAATTTTGTTGTAGTGAGTTAATTTGAGAATTTTTTTTTTTTTTTTATAATAGATACTCAGATAGTCATACTTTCATCTTTGACATTTACTGTGTGTAGGAGTAATTTTATTTACGGGTAAAATTTGAAGGAACCTAAAACATATGGAATAAGAATAGAGTGGTAACTTCTTTATACATGGTAGTCCGTAATTATGGGTTTAGAAATGTAATTTTGAATATATCGTTAAATCTAATGAATAAATTACAACACCGTTGGTAGCTTTTTCTTCGTTGGAAATGTAAGCAGCCTTCATTACTAACTGTAAATTTTTTCATGTGCTTACTTAATTTTTCCTTAAGGAAAGGTAACTTTTAACCTATTATAAAAATGAAAGATTAATCTTCCACGTGTTTTTTTTTTCCATATGAAAAAGTAAATAATTCTAATTGGCAATTTCTATATCTTTTTATCTTTAAGAACGAATCTGTATTTGTTCAGTAATGTTGTAGAAATAATGGCAATTTCCCGCGAAGAAAAGAGTCTAAAACTAAAATAGGACGCACCACTCTTTTTTTTGTCTGGAGAACATAATGTGCACATGGCCCATGGTACAGGCTTAGCGAAGATCTTAGGCAATTAGTCTTCCAAACGTGTGCTGATTTGGTAAAAGATCATTTGCAGGTTATCGAATCTATATTTGATTAATGAAATTCTATTAAAAAACAAAGAAAAGAGGAAAATTTCCACATTTTGTCTTGAGAACATAATGTGCACATGGCCCGTTATACAGGCTATCACTTATCAGGGAAGACCTTAGGTTATTAATCTTAGGATTCCATGTGAAAGTAAACTTCATCCAAGATTCTTGCGCTCCTCTTGGGAAATGAAAGGTTGAACCCAAAAGCGACAGATCGGATTCATTAGTTGTGGGTTTGGCTCTGTGGAAAATAATATTAAGGATATTCCTATTTCTCAAGTTGACCGATGGCCTTTGAATCTGAATAACAAAACCCAAGAATAATGGCAGATAGGATACACGAAAAGACCATTGCCAGTTTGACTTTGCGCTCACTGAATGAAAAGAAAGATGTAAATCACCCCCTTTGCAGTAGAGATAACATTATAGAGGATTCGTAATAGATTTAAACAAGCCTGAGAACAGGTTCTCATAAGAAAATGAAGCAAAGAAGACATTTTATTTCATAAGTAAATTGGCAGAAAGAGACAGTTGGCATAAATATCTCTCCAGACAAGACATTACCATGAGAGTCTCATGCTCATTACTGAAGATTTTGCGTAACTTCTTAGTGCATTTATAGGTGTATGAACCTGTGACTGTAGCTGTTTCTAAGTGCCAGAAATCTAGGAGCATGTAGATAGTATGAGGCACAAGTTAATCAAATGTTTCCTCAGGACATGAGTTACCCTTGTGATTTTATAGATGACAATATGACCCATTAGTATGAGTATATAGCAAAATCAATAAATGATAGACAAAACCGCTACTTTAATCTGGACAAGATTAAGGTAGATGTGTTCATTGGGAGTTTGGAATCAATACAACGGAAACACATCTTTTATACGAACGTGTATAGCAACATCATTCATAAAATTGTCGCACAGACAAGAACCCTCTACAATTGTATGTTTCTTTTTTCCGTCGCTAAAGGGGAGTAACTCTTTATCAATTTCTCCAAAATAAAGGTGAACTTTGTGGCTAGAAAATAGGTAAAATTGACATGTTTCTTGTCTTGGAATCAATAGGAAAAAGTGTCAAAAAAGTCCTAAATGTATTACGCTTTTGCCAATTCAATCCTAAACCTTTTTCACTTATTATTAATTGAGTCAATCCGACCAATTTTGGTCGGAATTTTGTGATGTGAACATCTGTCGCTGACGTGGCACGATTTTAATAATATTTTAATAATTTTTTGAAATTTTTATGATTTTTTTTCACTTTTCTTGGTTTTTTTTTTGGGGGCGGGGGGATTTGGAGTTTGGCCGGTAAGGTTGGCCGACCGACTCTCATCGGCCATGAGCAAGGATTGGTGAGCCCTTACCTAGCCAGATCTGGTGAGGGTGTCGTGGCCCTCATCAATTATGGGGAAGGGCTCTCGTGCCCTTGCTTTGGCCCGAGGGTGTCTTGGCCCTCGCCTAGAGCTGACTAGGGGTCCGGTGCCTCACCCCTCACTATCCTCATCTAAAAAAAAAAAAAACAAAAAAAAACAAAAAAACAAAAAAGTAAAAAAAATCATTAAAAATTTAAAATATTATTAAAAAATTATCACGTCAGTGTTGGTCATCTACATTAGCAATTTTTAGCTAAAATTAGCCAAATTAACTTAATTGGCAATAAATAAAAATGTTTAGGACTGAATTGACAAAATTAAAAGATTTTAAGACTGAATTGACAAAAGTGTAATAGGTTTAGGACTTTTTAGACAATTTTTCCGGAATCAACATTAGACTGTGAATAAAACCCTAGTCCAAGAACATTTCTTCTCACCTTACTCACACAGTCTTCGATTAATTCTTGTTTTGAATCATTCAAATTATTCTTTGGTTGCCAGCTTGTTGAAAATCGAGGACAACGAACTATAAAACGCATCTACACCCGTGACTCGATTGAAATTGACGCATGTTCCTAGAAACCCTAATTTCTATACGCTTAAAATGACCTCATATCAGCACGGAGGGCACGTAGGGCGGGAGAAGCTGAGAAAATATTGGCTGGGTTTTACCCTCCACGTAGGCGATGGGTAAGACCACTCAGGAGTTGACACGTGGCTCCATGTAGGCCACGGCGACAGAGGTTCAAAATTTGCACGCGCCGCTCTTGGCGCCCACCCCTCTGATGCTTTCTCTCCTCTGCTCGCCTTTGTGACCGTGTCTCGTCCTCTCTCTCCTCTCTCTCTCTCCCCGTTCTCCGTTCTGTTGCGGGGGAGAACAAAAAAACGAACCTTGTGCTTCCATTTGCTCTTCCCCTCCCCTGCTCTCTCTCCCCGTTCTTGCCGACGCTCCTCCGCATGACGCCGACGCCCCTTCACCTCCGCCTCCGCCTCCACAGGTTGCCCGCGACGCCGACACCGACGCCCTTTCCAGTGAACCGTGATGCTGATGCCCTTTCCACCTCCGCCGGTTGCCTCCGTCGCCCTCGACTCCCACGCTGATGTTGACGCCGACGTGGCCTCCACCTCCGCCCCTGAACCCTGATGTAGCTAGTATAAACACCTAGAGGGGGGTGAATAGGTGTAAAAATAATTTCTCGAGATACCACAGAAATACTAAGCAGATGATAGAAAGGAAATACTCTTTTGCTTAATCAAAATGAATTACGATCAAAATAAAGTAAAGAGTAGGGAAGAGAAGATTAAATACAAGGTTTATAGTGGTTCGGCTTATCCTAAGCCTACGTCCACTCTTCCGCACTGACAGCCTATCGGCTGGATTCCACTATGAACAAAAGAGATGTTACAGCACAGTTCTTCCTTGATTCCACAGTGTAGATATTCTATCACACTTCCTCAAGGTTTCTCACAAGTATAAACTCTCTTTTGAGTACAAGTTTTTCGCTCAAATGAATTGACTAAACAACAAGAGGCTTCAAACTTTAGAATTCTTCTATCGCACACTCTTTCTTGAACAGCTTAGAACGTCTTCTTTTTATACTCCTTTATGCCATCATACCCGTTGGCATTTTCCAAAGGAATTCCTTCAATCTACCCGTTGGACGGAATCAATTAAGAAGATTATTCGAGCTATTAAAGGAATATATCGATAGCCCATCAATCCTGTTCGCCCATACAATCAGGATCTTGGTTTCCATAAGTAGAACCTTCCACGAATATTTTGCCAATCATCGGATCCTTGACCATCGAATCAATCTCGATCAATTCAAAGGGATTCCGATAAGTCATATCCAGCCGAGAGATCTTCTCCAGTCGATAAGGTCATATCCTTAATAAAACATCCAGTTCTGGATACCCTTTCTTCAACGGATTAGAAACTGCCAATGAGGATAGACTTTGAATCTTGAGTCTGGCTGTCCGGAGGTCTTCAAACTTTAAACGTTAGAGTCTGCAAGCCTTCAAACTAGACCGATGAAAACGATTTGTCAGCTTCAAAACACTTCAAGAAGATTTCTCCAACAATCTCCCCCTTTTTGATGGTGACAAAACTTTCCTGCAGATTTGGACAACTTTGATCTACAAAATATTTCTCAAACACATATGCATATCTTATAGAGATAAATGGCTAAATGAATAACACTAGAGTCTGCAACCACAGAAAATAGGTTAGTCTTGAATAAGATAAAGCCATAAAGCCAACCATAAGATATCAATATCAATAACAGTCAAATCCAAATCCAAATCCAGACACAAAATTAAAGTCGAACATTAATCCAAATCAAACAATCCAAACGATTAAAAATTCAAAGTTTTGATTCAAATATTGCACTTCTCCCCCTTTTTGTCAGCATTAAAAAAGGTTAAAATGAAAATGGAGTGAAGTCAAGATTGCTTGGGAACGCGGACAAGCTGGAAATCTCCCATGGACTGAACGATCCTTTCCAGCCTTTTCAAGTCTTCCTTCAGATGTGCAACCTCTTCACTTTTAGCATTTGCCTAAATTTGAACAGAGAGGGCTTGGATCTGATCTTGAAGAAACTTGACCAGCATTCTGTATACTTTGAACCTCACATCCCAGAGCATAGATTTGACCACGCATCTCCAAGAGAATATCCATAATTCTGCGAAAATTTGCTGAGCTATCGGTCTGCGTACTAGCTTCAGCATGTTTTGCAGATGATGGCATATCAGAATAATTGCGTAGATTTGGCGATGAAGCATCATGTTTTTCTTCAGGAAAATGAGAGGCATGAATGTCTTCTGGATCAGCTAGAGAGCGGCTAACTCCCTCATTGTCTCCCCCTGTCTCTGTGCCTTCAGGTGGAGAAGAGTGTTTTTCAGGCTCTCTTTCCTCTTGATTCATTCTCTCTTCTTCTTCTTCAGGTCTTTCTTGCTCTGCTTCTTTTTCGCCAGCTGCTCTTTCTTCTACTTCTTTTTCTTCTTCTTCTCTCGCTTCCTTTTCTTTCTTTTGTCCTTGTCTTTCCTCTCCTTCTTTCTCATGATGTTCCATGGATTCTGGAATAGAGCGACTTAGCTTCTTCAAAGCTATGGCCGAAATGGTAAGGTCGTCATCCTCTTCATCTTCCACGATGAGAGCTCTTATTTTCTTGGTTGGAGCAACCATGGGCTCCTTCCCTTTCCTTTTTGATGTAGAAGAGAATTGATGAGACTTTACGGGAGTTTTTTCTTTAAATTTCTCCAACTCCTTGCTTAGTTCCTTTAGACGCATCTTGGTCACCATTTTCAGTCCTATCACCATATGATCACACAATCGAACACAAAAGATTTTCGGAGGCTGAATATTTAGATGTCTGAATAACTTCGTCACAAGGCTTGGGTAAGGAAGTTGACCTCTGTCCTTTATCACGGCTCTATACATGTGGAATATGATAGTGTGAGGAAGAGAAAACCTTTTCCCAGTAAGAATGGCGTACATCAGCATTACCTCTGAACTTGAGACATCAGTCTTTGAAGTTGATTTCAGTCGAAGGCAATTGATCACAATCTTGTGAAGCAAGATGTTGAATGCACTCATCCTTAAGTAGGTGATCTTTTCGTCTGTTCTCCTGTCCTTCACCAGTTCCAGTGTAGCCCGAGCAATAGAAATTTTGATCGGTTGATATCTTCCTCTCTCAACTCTTAACACATCCGCCAGCATATTCATATCCACAACAAAATCTTGATCTTTGACACTAAAGGAGAATCTATTTGCATCCAAAAAGCTAAGATTTGAATAGAAATATGCGGTCAGTTTAGCATAGGCCTCTGTAGTGTTAGAGTAGAACTTTTCAAGTTGAAGATGACTGAACTTTTCTCTCAAGTTCACATTCACAGCATCCAGAAAATCAAAATCTACACTCCTAGGGTTTATCACCCCACGCTTCAGCAATTTTGAGTATAGACCCTTCTATTCTTTCGATCTAAATATTTCTCCTCTTTTTCCTCTGATTTCCGCCGCAATACCCATCCTTGGTTGAAATTGCATGAACAATTTGTCATCATCATTCCCCTCTCTCGGATTAAATCTCCAATCATGAGGATCACTTGGGATATTTTCAAGGGATTCTTCTGCCACCCCTTTACGAGCAATTCCTAAACTTTCCATTTTCCGCAAAAATATATACTCATTCCCATATCCTTTGTCTTTTAGAAAATCATCGACATAGTTCAGAGGAGTACGAGTTCCTTTTAAAGCACGATACATCTTATAAATAAAGGCGGGCTTTTGAACTCTTATAGGATCTGCATCCTTAATGATTTCTTCATCTTGTTGATGAACAATGCCTTGAGGACTAGATGGAGGAGAATGACGCTGTCGAGAATGTTGTGGGCTCTGTTGCTGATCAGGAGACACTTCTTCTTCGGTGAGATCGAAGTGCGTAGGCCCCTCATTCATTCGCCGTGGTCCCCTGCTTGCGATCCTTGACGACTTTCTTGAAGACGACATCTTTCTCGCACTTTGAAAGATTCCTTGCTTGACTTTCCCCAAGAAAAATGACAACTTTTTCGAAGATTAGGCAGGAGATAAAAACAGGAATGGAGGATCGGTGCTTTTTAGGGTTTTTGAGAGTGAAGAGAGGAGGAAGCAATAGTATATGATCAGTTAAAAAGAGAGGTATACGAATCATCACAAATAAAAAGATGCCTTTTCAAAATAACTGTCATTTTTCCGCGAAAATAGTCATTTAAAAAAAATAACTTCTTTTTCGAAAAAGGAAACGATGCAATAATTACACTGATTAAAGATATTAATAAAAAGACACGGTTCGACGATCGTACCTTTTCAAGATAATATTCGAGAGAGAGAGACTAACTTATAGTCAAGGTCTTGTTTGTCTAAGTCTGAGAGTCTCTAGACTTTAACTTCTTCAAACCTTAATATGTTGAGTCTGGACCGAATAATTTCAAATTGATTTTTCTCCAAGGGCTTTATGAATATATCCGCCAGTTGGTTCTTTGAATCAACATACTGAATCGAAACTTCTCCATTTTGAACATGGTCTCTAATGAAGTGATGTCGAATCTCTATATGCTTTGCTTTTGAGTGAAGAATTGGATTTTTGGTGAGATTGATAGCGCTGGTGGTGTTGCAATTAATCTCTGTGCATGAGTCTTCAATTCCAAAGTCTCTTAGCTGTTGCTTTACCCATAGAATTTGTGAACAGAAACTTCCAAGAGCTACATACTCTGCTTCTGCTGTAGAGAGAGCTACTGTACTCTACTTTCTTGAAAACCAAGACACCGTCCTGCCTCCAAGTAGTTGACAGGTACCCGAGGTGCTTTTCCTATCAACTCTGTAACCGGCTAGATCTGCGTCTGAGTATCCAAGAAGAGTAAAGTCTCCCATTTTAGGATTCCATAGGCCGATGCTTGAAGTTGAAGCAATATATTTGATAATACGCTTTGCAGCACTTAAATGAGATTCTTTAGGGTCTGCTTGAAATCTAGCACAAATGCAAATACTAAACAAAATGTCAGGTCTAGAAGCAGTAAGATAAAGAAGTGAGCCAATGATACTCCTGTATAGCTTCTGGTCGACTTTCTTTCCTTCTTCATCTTTGTCTATCTTCAAGGCACTTGACAATGGAATGTCAGTCTTTTTGCAATTGTCCAGTCCAAACTTTTTGACAAGATCATTAGCATATTTTTCTTGACGAATAAATGTTCCTTCCTTTAGTTGTTTCACTTGAAGTCCAAGAAAGAAGGTTAACTCACCCATTATGCTCATTTCAAATTCATCCTGCATAGTCTTAGAGAATTTCTTTTACGACTTTCATTAGGAGATCCGAATATGATATCATCGACATATATTTGAACTAGTATAAAACTTTTGCTTTCCTTTTTGATAAATAAAGTAGTGTCTACTTTACCTTTCACGAAACCGTTTTGAATTAAAAACTTACGCAGCCTGTCATACCAAGCTTGAGGTGCTTGTTTCAAGCCATATAAGGCATTTTTGAGTCTGAATACTGAGTCTAGTTTCCTTGGGTCTTCAAACTCAGGTGGTTGTTCCACATAGACTTCCTCATGGATGAATCCATTTAGAAAAGCACTTTTGACGTCCATTTGGAATAACCTAAAATTTTTGTGACAAGCAAATGCAAGTAATAAACGAATTGCTTCTAACCTTGCTACCGGTGCGTAAGTCTCGTCATAGTCGATCCCTTCTTCTTGCGTGTAACCCTTGGCCACGATCTTGCTTTGTTTCTTACGACTTTGCCTTTCTCATCCATCTTGTTTCTAAAAACCCATTTAGCTCCAATAACAGATTTACCTTTAGGTTTAGGAGACAATTCCCAGACATCATTGATACTGAATTGCCTGAGCTCTTCTTGCATGGCTTCAATCCAGCTTTCATAAAATAAAGCTTCTTCTATGCTTTTGGGTTCTATTTCAGAAATAAGAGCCACAGCACTAGATTCTTCGCGCCTTTTGGATCTTGTGCGAATTCCTTCATTGATGTCGCCAATGATAAGATCTTTAGGATGACTAGACTTATGCTTCCAGTTGCTGGTTAATTTGTCAGATTGATGATCACTTCCTTCGCTTGATTCTTCAATAGTCACTTGCTGCTGTTCCTTCAAAGTTTGAGCTACTTCTTGAGATTTAGACTTTGTAGAGTCTGAAGCAGGTTCAGGTTCTTCAAGATGAGTATGAATAGATTCATTTTGTATGGAATCTTGGAATTTGACATTCATTGATTCTTCCACTGTTTGAGTCTTCTTGTTGTAGACTTTGTACGCTTTGCTAGTGGTTGAATATCCAAGGAAGATGCCTTCATCTGACTTTTCTTCAAACTTACCAACTCGATCATTTGCATTTTTCAGTATAAAACATTTGCATCCGAATACATGAAAATATGAAACAATGAGCTTCTTTTCTTTGAATAATTCATAGGAGTTTTTTTTCTAGAATAGGCCTTAGAAAAACTCTATTAATAATGTAACATGCTGTATAGATTGCTTTAGCCCAAAAACGTGAAGAGATGTTGCTTTCAATTAACAGAGTTATTGCCATTTCTTGAAGCGATCTATTCTGTCTTTCCACAACTCCATTTTGATCTGGAGTATATGGAGATGAGAACATTTGCTGAAAACCAGATTCATCACAAAACTTTGCAAAATCTTGATTTTCAAATTCACCTCCATGATCTGTTCTAATACTTGAAATAACATATCCTTTTTCATTTTGAACCTTTTTAGCAAATTTTTCAAAGTAAGAGAAAGTTTCAGACTTACTTGCCAGGAAATATACCCAAGTAAATTGTGAGTAGTCATCCACAATTACTAGGCAATATTTCTTACCTCTAATGCTTTGAGTTCTGGTTGGTCCAAAGAGATCCATATGCAGAAGCTGTAGTACACGGTTAGTGGAAACTTGATTTATTGGTTTGAAGTAATTTCTTACCTGTTTTCCCAATATGCATGGTGTACATAGGTCGGACTTTTGGTATGATAGATTAGGTAGACCACGAACAAGCTTCTTTGCTGAAATTTTGGCTATCTGCTTCATATTGGTGTGTCCACGCTTTCTGTGCCATAAACTTGCTTCATCTTGTATTGAGATTAAACATTGTGATTCACCTGGTTTCACATCCAAGAGGTAGATATTTCCATGTCTTCGACCCATAAATGACTGAGTAGAGTCTTTGCGGTTTCGAACATATTCCCTCTTGAAAGTAGATTTTGAAACCGGTATCATAAAGTCGGGCGACACGAGCGGCATTGTAGTTGAGTCCTTCAACTAAAGAAACATTGTTTATTGTGAGGTTTCCAATCTTCACAGTTCCAAGTCCCATTATTCTTCCTTTGCTATTTCCTCCAAAAGAAACTTTTCCACCATTCGTTTGAACAAGCTTTATGAAACAATTTGAATCTCCTGTCATATGTCTTGAGAATCCACTATCCAGATACCATTTTACCTTTTTCTTGATAGTGACCTGCATTTAAAAAAGAAACTCAAACTTTCTTTGGTACCCATCTTTTCTTGGGTCCATTGGAGTTAGTATAATATGTTGTATTTGCCCATACTTTCTTAACAGGTTTCCAAACCATTGGACACTCTTTTTTAAAAGGATATGTACTGTTGCACTTTGAACATCTAAGAGCATTGCGACCAACTGGTTTTACAAAAGTCATTTTAAAATGATTTTTGTAAGCATCTCTTGAGGGTCTTTGTTTGATTCTTTCCTTTACTTTAGGAAAATCAATTAAAGGAATGGTTTCAACAAATCATTCTCAAACCAGATTTGTTGAAATAAGGTCTTTGAACATAAAGTATTTTTTCTAGTTTCTCAGATCCTGTATAAAATCTTTTGGAAATATTTGAGATATCATTTTTCAAGAATGTATTTTCTTTTGAAAGATTATTTTCACTTTCTCTCAGAGAAGAAACATTCACATCTAAACATTTTACTTTTTTTTTCAAAATATTTTCTTGTTGTTTTAAGGCAGAATTTTCCCTTTTGAGTTCGAAAATCTTTTTAAGAGAAGTCTTGAGACTAAAACACAACTCATTAATATATTTAGAAACTTTAATAGGGATTTTGAAGTTACTCACCTCAAATTCACTATCTGAGTCTGTCTCGGAGTTTGAATTTGAATCCGATTGTGCCATCAGACATATGTTGGCATAATCATCATCACTTTCTTCAAATTCTGTATCACTCCAGGTTTCTGCTTTAAGAGCTTTTTGATACTTTTCAGCTTTTCCTTTCTTCTTCCTCAGAAGAGGACAGTTGGGTATGATGTGTCCCTTTTTCTTACATTCAAAGCAGACTACATCTTTATTTGATTCATCATCCTCAACAGACTTAGTCTGTTGCTTTTGAAAAATTTGTTTCCTTGGATTGAATCTTCTTTCTTTTCTGTTCAGCTTTCTGAATCTTCTTATCATGAGAGCAAGTTCCTCATCGTCCATATCGTCTTCAGAATCTGCAACATCAAAATCATCATTGGATTTTAATGCAATGGATTTCTTACCTTTAGGGTCTTCGTCTTCATTGATTCGTTCTACTTCATAAGACTGAAGAGTTCCAACCAACTCATCAACAGATAGTGGCATGATTCTTTAAGTCTCTCTGATTGAGGTCTTTATGTGATTCAAATCCTTGGAGAGTCCTCGCAGTAGCTTATTTACCTTCATAGGATTAGAAATTGGTTGACATTAATTTTCAAGACCATTCACGATATCTGTAAAATGACTAAACATGTCAGTTATAGATTCTCCCGATTTCATCTTGAAGGCTTCGTATTGACCGAGGAGAATATTGATTCTGGTCTCCTTCACTCGATCGGTTCCTTCATAGGTAATATGTAATCTATCCCAGACTTCTTTAGTTATAACACAAGAAGATATTCTATTATATTCAGTAGGTGATAAAGCACAATATAAAGAATAAATTGCTTTTGTATCAAGAGCTTGTCTCTTGATTTATCTCTTCCTGAGTCATTTGGCTAGACTCCACAGTATCTTTTCCTCTTTCTGAGACAGGTGCAGCTTTAGGAGTAATTCTTTTTTCTACAACATCCCATTCCAGAGGATCCTTTGATCTTAGAAACGCCTTCATTTTGTTTTTCCATATGTTGTAATCCTTTCCATCAAAGTAAGGTGGTCTAGTATTGCTTTGCCCTTCTACCAGCCCACGGAGCCAACATACTAGCCATGGATCTTTTACTCAAGTAAAACATTTCAAACAAAGTGAGTACATGTGCTCGATACCAATTGATGTAGCTAGTATAAGCACCTAGAGGGGGGTGAATAGGTGTAAAAATAATTTCTCGAGATACCACAGAAATACTAAGCAGATGATAGAAAGTAAATACTCTTTTGCTTAATCAAAATGAATTACGATCAAAGTAAAGTAAAGAGTAGGGAAGAGAAGATTAAACACAAGGTTTATAGTGGTTCGGCTTATCCTAAGCCTACGTCCATTCTTCCACACTAATAGCCTATCGGCTGGATTCCACTATGAACAAAAGAGATGTTATAGCACAGTTCTTCCTTGATTTCACAGTGTAGATATTCTATCACATTTCCTCAAGGTTTCTCACAAGTATAAACTCTCTTTTAAGCACAAGTTTTTCGCTCAAATGAATTGACTAAACAACAAGAGGCTTCAAACTTTGAAATTCTTCTATCGCGCACTCTCTCTTGAACAGCTTAGAACGTCTTCTTTTTATACTCCTTTATGTTATCATATCCGTTGGCACTTTCCAAAGGAATTCCTCCAATCTACCCGTTGGACGGAATCAATTAAGAAGATTATTCGAGCTATTAAAGGAATATGTCGATAGCCCATCAATCCTGTTCGCCCATATAATCAGGATCTCGGTTTCCATAAGTAGAACCTTCTACGAATATTTCGCCAATCATCAGATCCTTGACCATCGAATCAATCTCGATCAATTCAAAGGGATTCTGATAAGTCACATCCAGCCAAGAGATCTTCTCCAGTCGATAAGGTCATATCCTTAATAAAACATCCAGTTATGGATACCATTTCTTCAACGGATTAGAAACTGCCAATGAGGATAGACTTTGAATCTTGAGTCTGGCTGTCCGGAGGTCTTCAGACTTTAAACATCAGAGTATGCAAGCCTTTAGACCAGACCGATGAAAACGATTTGTCAACTTCAAAACACTTCAAGAAGATTTCTCCAACAAACCCGACTCTGACGTCGACGCCCCTCCGCCAGTTGCCTTCGACGCTCCCGACTCCGACGCCGACGTCGACATAGCCTCCGCCTCCGCCCCCGAACCCGAAGTCGGACGCCGACGCTCTCCGCCGGTTGCTTCTGGGTCGCCCGACTTCGATGCCTCCGCCTCCACCTCCGCTCTCGCCTCCACCTTTGCCCCTAACGCCGACGTCGACGCCGACGCCCCTCCACCTCCGCCTCCGCCTCCACAGGTTGCCTCTGTTGCCCCCGACTTCGACGCGGACGCCTCCACCTCCGCCTCCGCGAGGAACATTGATGACTTGCCAAAGAACGCGGCCAACTATCTTGTCGGTCCTTTCGGCACGAAGGTTAGTCTCATAGAGTGGATTGCGAATCCGAGATGTGCATTTTATCTCTTCGACATGTGTTCTTACTATGAGATGTGATAGTTTGTGTCTATAGGCTGATTTGTTTACACTTGGAGTGCATTATTGGTCTCATGCTGCTTTTGATAGTTGTATTTTACTTATTATCTAATCATTGTTCGTTTGATGCGCTACAGTGACGTCTCACGTTTGATGTTTATATATGGATCTTTGCGCTAATGAGTTCCTTTCCAAATTGTCGAGTCGAGACATTCAATTTAGAATACTGCGGTTATAGGCACTTCTAAATGTTTGAATGGGAGAAGACTGCGGTTATAGGCACTTCTAAATGTTTGAATGGGAGAGTTTTTGGTTTTTCTGACAATGTTGGATTAGTTAATCACTATATGTTCAAATGGTGCGGATGTTTTGTCTTTTCTATTTCTGAACGAGCGCTTGCTGTGAACTCATGCTATCACTTTGCATTCAATTTTGTCAATCCAATGAAACAAAGTGATAAATACAATCGACTATTTTTTTCCCTATTTGCTAAGTGCTTATCACAAAATGAAATCATTGGCTCAACAGCCAATAAAGCTACATTGACCAATAATTTTGATCGAAACAAAGTATAGAATTTTTGGTCAATTATGCATTGTGAAAGTGCAATTTGGAGGCTTTACGTGCATTGTTATGATATTGGTCGAAACAGAAAATGCAACTCGATCGGGAGTTTACAAAGTTGTAGAGGCATGTCGCTTGGTGGCTGATTGTTCATTTGCGAGTCCAAGTTTGACAACCAACGAAAAGCTGTTTACCATTGATTATCGAGTTAAGGTAGGAGCCTGGATTTCCTGGAGAAAATGGTTCCTCAATTACTACAGACATCAGCATAACTCCTCACTAATCATTTGCTCCATCATGCAAGAAACCGGCCCTATAATTGCCCTCAACTTGGTCTTTATGCTGCTGTGTCTGAATAATCGGACCAGAACAGGGACGAGTTTGAGTTTCACCAAGAACATTTCCTTCTTGCTTATTCGTTAGTTGTAATACAGACATAGGGAGAGAGAGGCAGGAAGAATAGGGAAAGAGAAAGCGGGTTTGGTCGTGTTGCTGATAATTGTGTTGAGCTGGTGTGTATCGTCGTCATCCTACTCCTCTTCTTCTTCTTTCAGAGGTGATCTGAGCAGAGGCAAGAGGCGCCTTTAACTTTTGGGTCGGGGTTGTCGCCGCTGGTTCTCAATCGGGTCGGGTTTGATATAGCTAGTACGAGTACCTAGAGGGGGGTGAATAGGTATATAAAAAAAATTTTCTTGAAGATTGCACAATACTTAGACAGTTGAAGGATTTGCAATAATGAAAAATCAATCGTAAGACTGAGTAAAGGAAAGAGAGAATTGAACACGCGGTTTATAGTGGTTCGGCTTGATTCAAGCCTACGTCCACTCTTTCCGCACCGACAGCCAATTGGCTGGATTCCACTATGATCAAAGAGATGTTACAATGTTGATCTTCCTTGATTTCTAGGTGTAGATGATCTACCACGCTCGCTCAAGGTGTCACCAAGTATAAACACTCTCTGTGTATACAATTTCGCTCGAACTGTATCGACTAACAATCAAGATTCTTCAGATTCTGGAAATTTTCTATCGATCACGCCCTTAAAAACGACTAGAACGTCTTCCTTTTATACTCCTTTATGCCATCACAGCCATTGGCACTTACCAAAGGAATTCTTCCAATCTACCCGTTGGACGGAATCAATCAAGAAGATCATCCGAGCTATTTAAGGAACCGATGATAGCCCATCAATCTGTTCGCCCATATAATCGGATCTTGGTTTCCAAGAATAGAACATTCCAAGAATATTTCGTCGACCATCGGATCTTCAATCGATCTTAGATAAGAATCAAAGAATCCGAAATGATTATCCAACCAAAGAATCTTTTCCGAGAGGATAGGATCGAATCCTCAACCATATACTTCGGCTTTGGATTTCCTTCGTCACGGATTAGAAAGACTCGTCGGTGAGAATAGTCTTGAGTCTTGAGTCTTGAGTCTTGAGTCTTGAGTCTTGAGTCTTGTGATTACAAAGTCTTCGACTTTAAACCGTCGGTCTCCGAGTATCCAGACTTAGACTGATAGAAACGTTTTGTCAGCTTCAAAATATTCTGGAAAGATTTCTCCAACAGGGTCATCCATTGTCTTTCCACTCCATGGCAATGTTTTCCCAATTGGGTACCCTTCTTGACCTGTCTTTAGTTCAGTTTGGCGTTTCATTTATTAGTCAGAGAGAGAGAGAGAGAGAGAGAGAGAGAGGTGATGCACCTGCATTTTTGCTCCTTCAATGAATCCTTGAATGCCTAGGTGACTCTCTGTTGTGCCGTTCATGTTTAGAAAGTATGGGTCATCTCTCACATTTAACTGTCTTTGGTGATATGAAAAGGTCTTTTTTCCTCCAAAAGTTCAAAAAGTTCCTACAGTTTGGCTAGTTACTACGTTGGATTGCTGTTTGATGACCTGAAGATTCATCCAATCCAATGTCATAGTGACTTATGTCTCCCTAAGTGGTGACCATAGATACTATTATCACCCCACTTAGGAACTCATGAAGTTTCAGTATGTTGATCATTAGATTAAATCTTTCATGCCAAGGGAAAATTGCTTGGAAGATTCTATATGGTCTTCATCACATTAAAGCGTCTCTTTCTCGAGGGGAAGTTGTGTTTTATCAGTTTCCATACATTTTTATTCTATATGTCATAACGATGCAGTGCTTTTCTTCTCTTTCTTGATTGCTGGGTGTTTCTCAATTGTTAACTTCATTCTCACTTTGCTTGTCATTCATTTTGCATCCCTTTTTTGTCACACTTCGCTAATTGACTGTTCAATCTTTTGAAGCATAATGCTCCTCTCTTCATGCGATAATCAGATCTGAATATTATAAAAACTTGTGTATTTGCCAAGACTGATGATCAAGTGAACTGCCTATTTCAGGTCATATAACACAACTGTCTTCATTGGGCAGCCACCAAAGCCTTACTTTCTTGATCCTGACACTGGTAGTGACCTCACATTGCTCCAATGTGATGCCCCTTGTGTACGATGCACCCAGGTAGATTTTATTATTTTTCAGATGTCATATGATTTGTTTCTCAAATCTATGAATTTTTGTTGATAATTCTAAAACTTTGCTCAGATGTTTGTTTCGAATGGTCTCATGATGTTATGCAGGATGATAAGTGCTAATAACTTCTCATCATTTTCTTATTGCAGACGCCACATCCACTTTATTGACCCAACAAGGACTTAATAATCTGCAAGGACCCAATTTGCGTGTCCCTGCATTCAGGCAACTACAGATGTGACCACCTAGAGCAATGTGACTACGAGGTGGAGTATGCAGATGGCGGCTCTTCTCTTGGTGTACTTTAAAAGGATGTCGTTCATCCCAAGGATATAAACTCCTTTCTCTTTTGCAGGTCCCGAAGGTTCTAAAATTCCACCAATGGAAAAGTCTCAAAATGCTTTAACTTGTTGGTCCATCATTACGACTTCAAGGATTGTTAGTACCCTTCTTCTCTTTCAAACGACCATCCCTTGGTCAAGAGAATCAAGTTACCTCCATACCTTCACTGAGATATCTCACACATTTTATGCTTTTTAAATTGCTTATCAAAAAAGAAAACATTCAGATTCTTGGCCACCGTATGTGGTATTACTGATTTCCAGGTTTTTTTTTTTTAATGTGTTGCAGCTCTTTTAATTTTGTAGTTTTCTTTGTGGATTTTATTTAAATTTGTTTGTAAAGCTTTTTTAGTAGAACATTCGACATAATGTTGCTCATGTTCATTCATCTTCCTCAGAAACGATGTTGGTCTACAATGGAAAAGGCACTGCTATTGTCTCTACTTTTAGTGTCTGTTGGAGTGTCTTTTTCTTCTTTTTTCCCTTTAAGGCGATCGGTCTCATAATTTGACTTTTCTTCAATAGGAAAGACCTTAAATCTAAAAGAAAATTTTTTATATTTATATTTTTTGGTTTAAACACACAAAACCTTGAATAGAAGAGGTTAAGGTCTACATGTGTTGGCAATTCTTCCTTTTGGTAGTTAAGAGATCACATTTGTGTAATTTAGCAAGTTTTTGATTTTTAAATTGTTTGATATTATGAATTACTATCTGTCGAGCCTAAAGAAATTTACTCTTCATGAGTTTCTAGTCATTGTAATCGTGCTCTGAAACTAATCTGCATCTAGACTAGTTGTTCTACATCACCTATCGTTGGACCCATAGCCGGTGTAGTGTCTGTTACATGCATCAGTTGCTTATGCTTTGTAATTATTCAGAGGCATCAACAAACTAGGGCAAATACCTATGTATCCTATATTTTTGGTCAAAATAGGACTTTTATATTATTGTTACTTTTTAATACATTGACATGCATCTATTTGCACAATCCACTGAAGTAATATCAGAACATTTCTTAATGGTTTCTGAAAAGCTGTTTCATGGATTCTCATAATTTGACTAATGGATTCAAGGATCACCGAGTCGTCTTAAGTTCTGCTCTAAGGTACTTAATCTACTTTGGCCTCATGCTCTCACTCTGTTTTTAGGAATTTGTGTACCTCAGCCATTATGGAAAGAATTCCAAGCATGTGGCCACGTCCTGTGTGGCATCCTCCACGGAAGAACTACAGGGTGAGAATTGTGGCCTAATTTTTCTGGTAGCCAGAAGAAAGTTCTTGTTTTGTTCCAGTAATAGTTATGGTGTCATGTGATAATTATACATTTGAATTTATCATACAGCTGTGTCTTGTCCATGTTATACATTGTATCTGCAGTTATTTGCTCGCTTACTTGGATTGTTATGTGTTTTGTTTTCTCCTTTTTGTATGTGCAAGGTCATAAGTGGGCATTTGGGATGGGTGAGATCTATCACATTTGATCCTAGCAATCAATGATTCTGCACTGGCTCTGCAGATTGGACAATTAAGGTATTAAGCTTTTACAATTGTGCTTTTTGATGATCCTTGGTCTTCTTTTGTTTGTAAAATTTGCTGATCATAGATTCTCACTTTTTAGTTCTTTGGTTGCTACCATTTGCTAATTTAAATTTCTATGTATAGTTCTTTTGGTTAGTTGAATGAGATGATTGTTAGAATCATTGAGTCGCCAGAAAGTTGATCACTCTTTTCTATGGCAGCATTTTGTTGTAAAACTTTTTTGAAGTGGTATCCTTAATTCTAATGTTATTTTGAATTGCATGATCTCTGTGATTTAATTGTATAAAGTACAATTTGAGATGGAAATTGCTATTAAAATTTTTGAAATAGATGAGCGTTGACATTGCAGAGATGGATTCTAAATGCCCCCAACTGCAATGCATGAGCTTAAAGCTTTGAGTCATAATTATTAAGCATTTTGTTATAGGTCAAAGTTCTCAACAAACTTGCTTCAGCTCGAGCTTCAGGAGTAGGTAGTGGCAGCAGAGTCTTGACAGATTTGGTAGAGGGTCTAGAAGAAGCAGCTGTTGCTGTAGAATTGAGGTGGTAGATGGTAAGTCTTGGTTGTGGTAGATGGGATGAAATTTTGGAGCTATGGAGAGAGATTCGTTGGTCATGCATGCTGTTTCTGGAAAGACCAGTTTGACCGTCCATGAGATTGTGTGTTGCATGTGACTTTTTAGTTGGAATCTTGTTTTTATTTCTTGATGAAAGTTTTAGAGAACACCTTGAAGAACAACATACTAAAATTTGAGGCAAAACGAACAAGAAATGGTTAGTGAAATGATTTTTCTTTGGAGAGACTAGATCTGGAATTCGTCGTGATGACCTTCAGTGGTTTCGTGGTCTGTAAAGTAATCTTCTTGTGAAAATCTCACCTTGATTTCTTAATGAAAGTTGTAGTTTACTTCTTGAGGTAGAGCATATAAAAAATTTAAAGAAAACAAACAAGAGTAGGTAGGTGAAATCGTGGTCTTTCGGAGATGGTTATATCTGGAGATTTCGGTACTAGGAACAGAAAATTTAACTGCCTATATTTAATTACCTAAGACGAATATGACTTTGATGTCTTCATGAATTACTCACCTTATGGTCTTGGCTATCACATAGTCGAATTTCATAATTTTTAAATGTCATTTGGGTATTTAATCGGAAATGTTTCTAAAACTATGCAATCTGATGTGTTCGGTCTTGGTAATGTTGTAATACGTGGTCTATACCGTTTTGTATGAGATCCTTTTGGAAAAGGGACTAATGTTTGCATCTCACAATTTATCGCTTGCACCCAACTTGACATCGCGAGGAACCTCCACCACACACCTTCAAGCATCCGGCACCCCCACTTTTCGGGCATCTCACATCCCAGCTAGCATCACGAGGAATCCCCCGGCACACACCTTCGGGGATTCCAACACCCTCACATTCTGGGCATCTTGCATCCCAATTGGCATCATAAGGAATCCCCCTGGCGCATACCTCCAGGGCTTCCGGGATTACGTACCGACATACCACCAGGCATTCCCCTTGGAATTACATACCGTATACCATTGGGCATTTCGAAACTCCTGAGGACCCTCCGGAATTACGCCACTAGGCCACCGGGCATCCGGCACCGCCATATTTTGAGCATCTTGACACTCCCAAGGCATTGTCGGCTCACACCTCCGACGGTCTTATTACTATCTCAATTTACATTTATACATGTATCTCAATTCCAACATGGCATTTGATGCAACAATATCAAGGGTATCGACTGGAGAAGATCTCTTGACTGGATATAGCATGTCGGAATCTTTTATTCAAATCAATATTGATTTAGGGATTGTGGATCCGTTGATTGGCGAAGTATACTTGGAAGGTTCTACTTATGGAAACCAAGATTCTGATTGTATGGGCGAGCAGGATTGATGGACTATTGTCACGTTCCTTAAATAGCTCGGATGATCTTCCTAATTGATTCTGTCCAACGGGTAGTTTGGAAGAATTCTTTTGGAAAGTGCCAACGGATATGATGGCATAAAGGAGTATATAAGGAAGACGTTCCAGTTGTTTGAGTGTGTGCGCGATAGAAGAATTCCAAAGTCTGAAACTCCTTGTTCTTAGTCAATTCATTTGTTGAGCGAAATCCTATACACAAAAGAGAGTTTATATCTCGAGAGACCTTGAGGAGGTGTGGTAGAGTCTCTACACTGTGGAATCAATGGAGAGCTTTACTGTAACAACTTTTTTGTTCATAGTGAAATCCAGCTGGTGGGCCGTTAGTGCAGAAGAGTGGATGTAGGCTTGGAATAAGCCGAACCACTATAATCTCTGTCTTCATTTTCTCTTCCCTACTCTCTTTTACTTTGATTGTAATTTGTTTTGTTAACAAAAGACGAATTTCCTTTCTATTGTCAATTAGTACTGCTCACTTATCACGAGAAATTATTTTTACACCTATTTACTCCCCCTCTAGGTGCATATACTAGCTATTGCATATGCTTTTCTCTTGAATGCATAATTGAATTCTTTGTGAGATTAATTACGCTGGTGCTATCACATTTGATCTCGGTGCATGAGTCTTCGATTCTAAAGTCTCTTAGTTGTTGTTTTATCCATAAGATTTGAGAACAACAACTTCCGAGAGCCACATACTTTGCTTCTGCAGTTGAAAGAGCCACAGTACTTTGCTTCCTTGAAAACCATGATATTTGTCACGCCCCGATTCTCGGACGCGCGCACATCCTTCTACTTGGTCGATTTTAGAATGCGATATCCCAGGACTATGTATCGCCGACCCTTTCTTTTTATTAAGCACATGCGGAAGCAGTTATAAATCCTCAGACAATAAAACAATGGGATAGGAAAGTAGGCCATATTTTTCATTTTGAAATTCACAACCACACTTTCATTAACAGCACAACTCATAGTATATTTACAATACTATTCATAACATACTTGTCTCACACCTATCTATGCTAAGACAGGGTTTACAAAAGGGATGGGATTTCAATCCACATCTGGGTTATATTTAAGATCCCTCTCTGGATCATCTTCTTCTTCAAAAGTCTTTCTCCCCTTCAGGTTCCTCTTCCTTAGCTTCTCCTCAGGGTCCTGAAATGGTTATTCAATAACCAATGAGACCACGTCTCAGCCGAGTCCTACCCCTAAGACTCGATTAGTAAGCCAATACACTATAGGCTGCCTAAACACGGCACGAGTTTGAGGACTTACCTTGGCCTCAGATTCCATCTGCATATTAGTACAATTCAATAGGTATTCAAACAATCACATCACCGATCGAAGCATTGATCAAATCGACCTAGTCGATTTCATGTCGACAGACCATTTCTAGGTCATTCATCCTACACCAAGCAATCCCTTAAATTTAGTGGCTTTACGGTCCCACCCGACCTTCTCAAGATCTAGTGGCTTTACGGTCCCACCCGACCCTCTCAACATTTAGTGGCTTTACGGTCCCACCCGACCCTCTCAAGATCTAGTGGCTTTACGGTCCCACCCGACCTCTCAAGATCTAGTGGGTTTACGGTCCCACCCGACCCTCTCAAGAACTAGTGGCTTTACGGTCCCACCCGACCCTCTCCAGATTCAATATAGGAATAAATCTTAAATTCACTCATAAATTACTTTAGCACCAAATAAAGCTCAAATAAATAAACGGACTGCACCACGACAATCAGCACGAAATTCCGGTCACCGACCATCCCGGTTGAATTTCCGGAAAAATAAATAATTAAATAATTAATTTCGAAAATTAAATAAATAATTATTAAAAATCCAATTTAGGCCCATATTGCCTTATTGGAGCCCAAAACGGGTCGGGAAAAATCCCGAGATACATTCAATAAATAATAGAGCATTTCTACTCCCTAATGGCTATAGCTAACCACCTAACATGCATCCTCAAGTCACTAATTTAATTGTTCTAACTTAATCTAACCACCTAAGTGCATGTAATTAAATCTAACCAACCCTAAGGCATAATTAGCAAACTAATAAAGCATTAGTGAGTAAAACTCACTTGATTTAAAGCGGGGACCGAATCACCGCAACGGCGACGCGACGGCGGCCGAAATTGGATTTTCGACAACACTGGCGGACTTGGATCGGGCCTCGACCTTGGCTCAACAAATCTCAGCCCAAATGAGATTTGTTCTTGCGCTAGACTGGGCTTCCTTTAGACTGGGCTGAACTTGCTGGGCCTCATTGAAACTAAACTGAACTGGGCTTCAAGATGTGGACTGGGCTTCAATTGCTTTGCTGGAAGATTAGGCCTTAAACTTTCAGTTGATGGGCTACTGGAATTGAAGATGGGCTTAACAAATTCATGCGGGCTGAACTAGAAACTTTCTTGGACCGCTACGCCTAAAGCCCCGGATGGGCTTAATTTCAATTGGGCCAAATTGTAACCGAACCGGGCTGGAATTCGCCGGGTTGCTACCGGAGGAGGCCCGCGGATGAAGCAACGTGGAGACGCCGGTTGCCGGGGTTTCGTTGGACGCTGCTCAAGCGTGGACTGAAGGCACGCGATGGATGGACGAAGACGCTGGAACCGGTGGCCGCTGGAGCTTCAACGGCCGCTTCGGTCAACAAACCGGGGAAGAGTTCCTTTGTTGACCGGAGATGAAGAGAGATGGACGAGTGGCAAGACAGGGGAAATCCTTAGGTCTTCGGTGGCCGTTTGAACCATGCACGTGGATGGACCGAAGCTCGAGTGGGCTTCGCTAACCTGCGGGATCAACCGAACGGCGCCGATTGAAGACTTCTATGGAAGATTGACCGAACTTGGAGCAGTTCGGACGTGGCAGCAGATTGAAGAACTCGGCGGAGGCGTGACTTCTTCGTTTGCGGCGGTTCAATTTGTTGGCTTCTCGGTGGATCGTGGCTTCAAGGGTCAACAACTTGATGAAGCTGACCAAGGTTGCGGTAGTGGAAGTCTTCGTGGCAACAAAGTGGAGGAAAGCTAGAACGCAACAAACGGTGGAGACTTCACTCGGTGATCTCCAAATGCTCGTTTGTTGACCGAGCAATGGGCGAGGCGGCCAAGTGGCAGCATGGAGGTTCTCCGTGGAGGCGTGCGGTCTCTCTTTGCTGGAAGTCGATCGAAGGGGCTGGTCTTCTTTCCTTCGGTTTGTGATGGCGTCGCATGAACTGAAGCGAAGAAGAGAGATGAAGAAAATTGAAAATAAAGGCAGAAGCAGGAGACGTGCGCAGGAGGAGTCGGTGGATGGGCGTGCGGTGTTCCTGGCGTTTCTGGCTGCTTTTGCTTCCGTTGGCTTCTTGGTTGCTGTAGGCGTGCGGAATGGAGCAAAGAGGAGAAGTCTTGGACGGCAGCTGAGTGAGAGGGAAGAGAGAGATGGATAGAGATGAGGTTGAGGAGCCCACAAGCCTTTATTTTCCACATGATTATCCCTTTGAACCATTCCTAGCCAAGTCTTCTTCCTTGGCTCACCTTAGGCCAACAATACACTCCCCATAACATCTCAATTGGTCCAAAAAATTGCTAGGGAAAGGGGCTACGAATTTTAAAATCATGGCTTCAAATTGGACACTCATCCCATCTCAATTTCATCTCAAATGGCCTCCATAAAATCAATTAACCTCTCAAGGCCTCAATCTCATCCTTTATGTCTCCCCCATCATTTTCAAGCATAAATTCCACCATTAAACCAATTTAAGGTCCAAAATAATGCTGTCCTCCCTTAATTCCGAATTTCACATTTTGAGCTTCCCAAATTGAGATCCAATCTCGATGAAGAAAAATCCCGAACAATTTTCTATAAATCCCCGACACTCACTGGCTTGGCTTAAAAGTCCAGACTCCCTCAAATTCGGTCCATACGAACTTCTGTTAACTTTCCGCGACGTCCGAACGATTTTCCGTAAAAACCTCGGAACCTCTGAAAAACCTTTTGAGACTGAGTCGACGTCCCTAGAATTGATTGTGACACCACAGAACTTTCCATTTCTGAAATCGGACTCGAATTCACGGTTAATTTTCATTCGATGCGTTTTTAGCGTGACCTAAACTATCGGGTAACTTTCAGAAATTTTTAGTGCAAATGACCCGTGGTCGATTTTCTTCGAGCCACAATGAACCCACTCGACTCATTGACGACTCTTGATTGTCGTGAAAATCTCGAGGATTCAAATACGGACACAGGGTACCAAAACAATAAGAAATCGGTCTAGTGCCGGTCAACGAGAATTTTCTAATTTAGTGGTGTCACCCACGATTAGCCACACATCTTAGTCGAACCGACCTATCTCTGATCTCTAATCGATTTTATACTGCGCCGCAATGGCCTCTAAAGATAGACACGGTCAAGAAACCGATCTCTAGTCGAATTCTCAAGTCTATTTGCCTTAAAATCCTTATTGGTTTCCCCAAATAGTCTAGTTATCTCTAGAATGATCACTTCTGAGAATAGCCCTATAGACGCGTCAATGAAATGCCCAATTTATTCGATTGAAAACATGACTGAAAATCTGGGATGTCACAATATTGTCCTGTTACCAAGCAATTGACAAGTGCTGGAAGTACTATTTCCATCAACTCTGCAACCTGCTAGATCTGCATCTAAATATCCATGGAGAGTAAAGTCTCCTCCTTTAGAATACTATAGACCTAACTTTGAGGTAGTTGCAACGTATTTGATGATGCGTTTTGCAGCACTTAGATGAGATTATTTGGGATCTGATTGAAATCTGGCATAAATGCAAACATTAAATAAAATGTCAGGTCTAGAAGCAGTACGATAAAGAAGTGAGCCAATAATACTCCTGTAGAGCTTATGGTCAACTTTCTTTCCTGCTTCATCTTTGTCCAGCTTTGAAGAACTAGACATTGGTATCTCAGTTTTTTCACAATTCTCCAATCTGAACTTTTTAACAAGTTCTTTTGCATATTTTTCTTGGTGAATGAAAATTCCTTCCTTCAATTATTTCACTTGTAGTCCAAGAAAAAAGGATAGTTCCCCCATCACGCTCATCTCGAATTCTTCCTGCATAGACTTAGAAAACTTTTTGCATAGGTTTTCATTAGGCAATCCAAATATAATATCATCAACATAGATTTGAACAAGTAAAAATTTTTTACCTTTTCTTTTAATAAACAAAGTAGTATCCACTTTTCCATCGACAAAACCATTTTGAATTAAAAACTTACTTAAACTATCGTGTCAAGCTCGGGGTGCTTGCTTTAATCTATATAGAGCTTTTTTCATTCTAAATACTGAGTCTGGTTTCCTTGGGTCTTCAAAATCGGGAGGTTATTCCACGTAGACTTCTTCTTGGATAAATCCATTCAGGAATGCACTTTTGATGTCCATTTGGAATAACCTGAAATTCTTATAATAAGTAAAAGCAAATAATAATCTAATTACTTCTAACCTTGCTACTGGTGCGTAAGTCTCATCATAGTCCATCCCTTCTTCTTGCGTATATCCTTTGGCCACAAGTCTTGCTTTGTTCCTAACCACTTTACCTTTTTCATCCATCTTGTTCCTGAAAACCTATTTAGCTCCAATAATAGAATTACCTGTTGATTTAGCAGTTAATTCCCAAACATCATTAATGTTGAACTGTCTGAGTTCTTCTAACATTGCTTCAATCCAGCTTTCGTCAATTAAAGCTTCTTCTATACTTTTGGGTTCAATTTCAGAAATAAGTGCCACAACGCTAACCTCTTCTTGCTTTTTGGATATGGTACCAATCCCTTCATTAATGTCACCAAAAATATGTTATTTTGGATGACTAGACTTGTGCTTCCAATTGCTGGTCAGTCTGACAGATTATTGATCTTCATCTTGAATTGATTCTACAACATCCGTTCATTGTTCTTCTGAAATCTGAGCTGCTTCAGGGGGGTAGACTTTGTAGAGTTTGGAGTAGATTCAAGTTTTTTAGGTTGAATTTGAATCAATTGATTTTGCAAAGAGTCTTGACATTTGACATTTATCGATTCTTTCACAGACTGAGTCTTTTTGTTGAATACTCTATAGGCTTTAAGAAAACTCTGTTAATAATATAGCAAGCTGTAGAGACTACTTCAGCCCAAAAATGAGAAGAAATATTACTTTCTATTAAAAGAGTTCTTGCCATTTCTTGCAAAGATCTATTCTTCATTTCCACAACCCCATTCTGTTCAGGAGTATATTGAGAGAAGAGCACATGCTGAAAACCAGATTTATCACATAATTTGGCAAAGTCTTGATTTTCAAACTCACTTCCATGGTCTATCCGTATGCTTGAAATAATATACCCTTTCTCATTCTGTACTTTCTTGGCAAACTTTGAAAAGTGAGAGAAGATTTGAGACTTATTTGCCAGAAAGTAAACCCAAGTAAATCATGAATAATCATCTACTATTACTAGGCAATATCTTTTTTCACCAATGCTTTGAGTTTTGGTTGGTTCAAAGATATCCATGTGTAGAAGCTGTAAAACACGATTAGTAGAAACTTGATTTATTGGTTTAAAAGAACTTCTAACCTGTTTTCCTAACACACAAGGTTTGCATAAGTCAGATTTTTTATATTTTAGGTTGGGTAGTCCACGAAGAAGTTTCTTGGAAAAGATCTTGGCAATTTGCTTCATGTTGATATGACCAAGCTTTCGATGCCAGAGATTCACTTCATCTTGAATTGATATTAGGCATCGAGATCTTTCTGGTTTGATATACAAACGATAGATATTCCCATGTCTTCGTCCAGTAAAAGATTGAGAGAAATCTTTACTAGTTCCCGAACATACTCCTTCTTGAAAATTGATTTTGAACCCAGTGTCGCATAGTTGGCTTATGCTGAGTAGATTGTAATTTAGTCCTTCCACCAAGGAGACATTATTGATTGTAAGATTTCCAATCTTTCCTGTTCCGCATCCAACAATTCTTCATTTGTTATTTCCACCAAAAGAGACTTTTCCTTCATTTGTTTGAACAAACTTTATAAAGCAACTTAAATCTCCTGTCATATATCTTAAACAGCCACTATCCAAATACCATTTAACATTTTTCTTGATAGTGACCTGTAATTAAAAAAGAAACTCAAGCTTTCTTTGGTACCCACATTTTCTTGGGTTTAATGGAGTTAGTGCAATATACTGTCTTTGCCCAATCTTTCTTAACAAGTCTCCAAACCATAGGACATTTTTTCTCAAAGTGTTCTAAGCTGTTACACTTAGAACATTTGAGAGCACTTCGGCCAACAGTTTTACAAAAACTTTTTGAAAATGATTTCTATAAAGGCTTTTGTAGGTCTTTGTTTGATTATTTCCTTTACCTTTGGAAAATCAATTAGAGAATTGGTTTCAGAAGTTATTCCCAAGCTTGATTTGTTAAAGTAAGGTCTTTGTACTAAAAGAATCTTTTCCAACTTCTCAGATCCTATTGAACATGTTTTGGAAATATTTGAAATGTCATTTTTCAAATATGTATTTTATTTTAAAAGAGAGTCTGCATTTTCTTTTAAAACAACAAAACTTTTGTGTAGATTTTCAAACTTTTCTTTCCAAGAGTTTTCCTATTATTTCAATATAGAATTTTCCCTTTTTTAGTTCGGAAATCCTCTTAAGAGAGGTTTTGAGACTAAGAGCTCATCAATGTATTTCAAGACTTTGGTAGGGATTTTTAAATTACTTACCTTAATTTCACTATCTGAGTCTGATTCAAAATTCACCATAAGATATATGTTGGCATAATCTTCATCACTTTCTTCGCATTCAGTATCACTTCAAGTCTCTACTTTGAGAGCCTTCTTGAACTTTTCAGTTCTTACTTTCTTTTTCTTCAACAGAAGACAGTTAGGTCTGATGTGTCGATTTTTCTTATATTCAAAACAGACCACATCCCTGTTGATATCATCATCCTCATTTGATTTGTTCTGATATTTTTTAGAACCTTGTTTCTTCCAATCAAATATTCTTCCATTTCTGTTCAGGTTCCTGAACTTCGTTATCATAAGTGCTAGCTTTTCGTCATCCATATCATCTTTAGAGTCTATAATATAAGAATCAACGTTAGATTTTAAAGCAATTGACTTATTACCTTTGGGATCTTCTTCCTCATTGATTTGCTCCATTTCATAAGAATGAAGTGTGCCAACCAGTTCATCTACCGAAAGTGGCATGATTCTTTAGGTTTCCCTGATTGAAGTCTTCACGTAATTCCAATCTTGGAATAATCCACACATTAGTTTATTGACCTTCATTGGTCCAAAGATTGGCTGTCCCTGATACGATAGTCCATTTACAATTTCTGTAAAACGATTAAACATGTCAGTAATAGATTCTCCTGGCTTCATTTTGAAGACTTCATACTGTTTGAGTAAAATATTTATCGTTGTTTCTTTAACTCGATCAGTTTCTTCATAGGTAACACGCAACCTATCCTAGACTTCTTTTTCTATTTCACAAGATGAAATTATGTTATATTAAGTCGGTGATAAAGCACAGTATAAAGAGTAGATTGCTTTAGCATCAAGAATTTGTCTCCTAGTTATTTCTTCTTGTGACATCTCGCTAGCGTCTGCAACTTCTTTTTCTCTTTCTGAAACTGATGCAGCTTTAGGAATTATCCCTTTTTTCTACCATGTCCCATTCTAGAGGATCTTGCAATCTTAGGAACGCCTTCATCTTGTTTTTCCATACGCTGTATTCCTTTACGTCAAAGTAAGGCGACCTGGTGTTGCTTTGACCTTCAACCAAACTTGGAGCCAAAATACTAGTCATAAATCTTTATCTCAGAAGTAAAACACTTCAATAAAACGAGCACACGGGCTTTGATACTAATTGATAAGGCTAGTAAGAGCACCTAGAGGGGGTGAATAGGTGATTAACGACGTTTTTGCAAAACTTAACAAATTAATTCATCTTTTAAGATCGATAGACTGAAGATGTAAAAAACTATAAACAGTTGTACAGAGCTGCGAATTAAAGTAAAAAGATTAGGGATAAAGAATCAAAACACAAGTTTTATAGTGGTTTGGCTTAGACCAAGCCTACATCCACTCTCCCGCACTGACAGCCCATCGGCTGGATTTCACTAAGAACCAAAAGAGATATTACAGCTTCACGCCCTTGATTCCATAGTGTAAAACTTCTACTACACTTCCTCAAGGTCTCACAAGTATTCAAACTTTCTTTTGAGTACAACTTGAGCTCAACAAATGAAATAGCAAAGAACTAGAAGCTTCAGATTTTGGAATTCTTCTTTCGCGCACACTCTCGAATAACATGAGCGTTTTCCTTATATACTCCTTCATGCCTTCATAACCGTTGGCACCTTCCAAAGGAGTTCTTCCAATCAACCCGTTGGACAGAATCAATGAGGAAGATCTCGAGTTATCTAAGGAATGTGATGATAGCCCACCAATCCTGCTCGCCCATACAATCACGATCTAGGTTTCCATAAGTAGAACCTTCCAAATATACTTCGCTAATCAAAAGATCTAATTATCCAAATTGATTTCAATACAAATAAAAGATCACGAGATGCCATCTCCAGCGGTGAGATCTTTTTCAAAGATATACTCGCATCTAGATAAATTTTCTTCAACGGATAATACTTTTTTTTGTCGGTCTGGAAATTATTAGTGAGGGTAGACTTTGACGATAGAGTCTGCAAGTCTTCAGACAAGACTAATGGAAATGTTTTGTCAACTTCAAAACAAACAAGGAAGTTTTCTCCAACATTGTTAACATCCCTTACACATCAAAAGTCTTTGATGAAGGTGTTGAGTGTAGTTTATGCACCTGAAATGATTGAGGTGGACAAGTTGGAGGAGTTTATAGGATTGATCATTCTCAATGACTTGATTTCCTTTTCTAACGTAGAATTCCGTATTAAAGAGAGGGGACACAACAAAGCACTGGTCCCATGTCCTCATTGATAACAAGTCCACTTTAAATATATGTCTATTGGCCACTATTCACCGCCTCTAGATAGACTCATCCAAGATACATGCATCAAAGACTTCCATGTGAGCTTTTGATGGAACAAAGAAGGAGGTGATTAGGGAGATCCACCTTGTGTTGGAGAAAACTTCCTTATTTATTTTGAAGTTGACAAAATGTTTCCTTCCATCAAAGTTTGAAGACCGCCAGACTCAAGATTTAAAGTCTGCCATCATTGACAGTTTTTAGACCGACAAAGAAGTCTTATCCAGATGCGAGTATATCTTTAAGGATTTGATTCATATGGTTGAAAATTATCTCACGGCTAGAGATAGCATCTTGAGATATATTATTCATATTGCAATTAATTCGAGTAATTTAGATTTGTTGATTGGTGAAATATACTTTGAACATTCTACTTATGGAAACCTAGATCCTGATTGTATGTGCGAGCAAGATTGGTGGGCTATCTTCATATTCCTTAAGTAACTCGAGATCTCCCTAATTGGTTCTGTCCAATAGGTAGATTGAAAGAACTTTTTTGGAAGGTGCCAACGGTTATGAAGGCATGGAGGAGTATATAAGGAAGATGCTCTAGTTATTCAAGTGTGTGCGAGATAGAAAAATTCCAAAGTCTGAAACTCCTTATTTTTTGTTGATTCAATTGTTGAGCATAAATTTGTACTCAAAAGAGATTAGATATTTGCGAGACCTTGAGGAAGTGTAGCAGAGTCTCTACACTGTGGAATCAATGGCGTGAGACTGTAACATCCCTTTTGATTCATAGTGAAATCTAGCCGGTGAGCTATCAGTGTGGGAAAGTGGACATAGGCTTGGTATAAGCCGAATCACTATAAAATATTGTGTCTCAATTCTCTTTCCCTTATCTCTTTACTTAATTTGCAGTCTTATATATTAGATTACAAATCTTCTATATCTTAAATCTTTTGTTTTCATATAAGTTGAATTAAGCTGATTCAGTTTTATAAATTTTGTCTTTATACATATTCACTCCCTTTAGGTGTTCGTATTAGCACTTTCAATTGGTTCAAAGCATGTGTACTCATTTAATTGAAGTGTTTTTACTTTTGAGTTAAAAATCCATGGCTAGTATGTTGGCTCCAAGTTTGGTTGAAGGGTAAAGCAACACCAGACTGCCTTATTTCGATGGAAATGAATACAGTATATAGAAAAACAAGATGAAAGCATTCCTAAGATTGATAGATCCTCTAGAATGGGATGTGGTAGACAAATGAATCATTCCTAAAGCTACAACAGTCTCAAAAAAGGGGAAAGAAGCTGCAAAGGCTAGCAAGATGACTTAAGAAGAGATAACAAAGAGCCAAGCTCTTGATGCAAAAGCAATTTACTCCTTATATTGTGCATTATCTTCTACTAAATATAACAGAATATCTTCTTGTGAAACAGCTAAAGAAGTTTGGGATAGACTGCACATCACATATGAAGGAACGGATTGAGTGAAAGAAACTAGAATCAATATTCTGCTCAGTCAATATGAAGCCTTCAAGGTGAAGCCAGGAGAATCTATTACCGACATGTTTAGCTGTTTTATAGAAGTTGTAAATGGTCTTGAGTATCAGGGTTAACAAATTGCTACGTGGACTTTCCAAAGAGTGGAATCACGTAAAGACTTCAGTAAGGGCAACACAAATGATCATGTCACTCTCCGTTGACGAATTGGTTGGCACACTTCAATCCTATGAAGTGGAGCAAATAAATGAAGAAGAAGATCCCAAAGGTAAGAAGTCTATTGCCTTAAAATCTAACTATGATTCTGATGTTACAGACTCTGAAGATGATATGGACGATGAAGAACTTGCTCTTATGATAAGAAGGTTCAGGAAACTGAACAAAAAGTGAAGAAGATTCAATTGGAAGAAACAAAGCTCTCAAATATTTCAAAACAAATCAACTGAGGATGCTAAATCCAATAAAGATGTGATTTGCTTTGAATGCAAGCAAAAAGGGACACATCAGACCCAACAGTCCCTTGGTGAAGAAAAAGAAAGGAAAAGCTGAGAAATACAAAGAGGCACTCAAAGCAAAAACCTGGAGTGATACTGAATACGAAGAGAGTGATGATGATTATGCCAATATTTTTTTAAATGGCAAAATTAGAATTAGAACAAACTTTGAAATCGATATATACTCAGATTCAGATAGTGAAATCGAAGTAAGTAATTTAAAAATTCCTACTAAAGTCTCGAAGTACATTGATGAACTGTGTCTTAGTTTCAAAGCCTCTCTCAAGAGGATTTCCGAGCTAAAAAGGGAGAATTCTACACTGAAGCAACATGAAATTTTATAGAAAGAAAAGTTTGAAAATCTAGATAAAATTTTTATTACTTTAAAAGAAAATGCAAATTCTCTTTCAAAAGAAAATACACTTATGAAAAATGATATTTCAAGTATTTCAAAAAGGTTTTCTATAGGATCGGAGAAATTGGAAAAGATTATTTCAGTACAAAGATCCTACTTGATTTGGGAATGACTTTTGAAACCATTCCTCTAATTGATTTTCCAAAAGTAAAGGAAATAATCAAACAAAGACCTACAAAAACCTTTTATAGAAATCATTTTGAAAAAGTCTTTGTAAAACTTGTTGGCTGAAGTACTCTTAGATGTTCTAAGTGTAACAGCTCAGAACACTTTGAGAAAGAATGTCCTATGGTTTGGAGACCTGTTAAGAAGGATTGGGCAAAGATTGTATATTGCACTAACTCCATTAGACCCAAGAAAGTGTGGGTACCAAAGAAAGTTTGAGTTTCTTTTTTAATTGCAAGTCACTATTAAGAAAAATGTTAAATGGTATTTGGATAGTGGCTGTTCAAGGCATATGACTGGAGATTCAAGTTGTTTTATTAAAATTAAGCAAGTAATTAGTGGAAAAATCTCCTTTAGCGAAAACATCAAGGGAAGAATTGTTGGATGTGGAACTATAAAATTTGAAAGTCTCACAATCAACAATGTCTCCTTAGTGGAAGGACTCAACTACAACTTGCTCAGCATCAGCCAATTGTGCGACACTAAATTCAAGATCAATTTTTAAGAAAGAATATGTTCAGGCACTAGTAAAGATCTTTCACAATCTTTTACAAGGCGAAGACATGGGAATATCTATATTTTGGATATCAATCTAGAAAGATCTCAATGTCTAATTTCAATTCAAGATGAAGCAAATCTCTGGCATCGAAAGCTTGGCCATATCAACATGAAGCAAATTGCCAAGATCTCTTCGAAGAAGCTTGTTCGTGGACTACCCAATCTGAAGTACCAAAAATATGATTTATGCACACCATATGTGTTGGGAAAACAGGTTGGAAATTCTTTCAAATCAATAAATCAAGTTGCCACTAATCGTGTGTTGCAGCTTCTACATATGGATCTCTTTGGACCAACTAGAACTCAAAGTATTGGTGGAAAGAGATATTGCCTAGTAATAGTGGATGATTATTCACGATTTA
The DNA here is from genome assembly GCA_017140325.1 of Eucalyptus leucophloia subsp. euroa. Classification (NCBI taxonomy): domain Eukaryota; kingdom Viridiplantae; phylum Streptophyta; class Magnoliopsida; order Myrtales; family Myrtaceae; genus Eucalyptus; species Eucalyptus leucophloia. Next base: position 16,707,789 of record CM029472.1, on the reverse strand, counting down.
CTTGGGTCTACTTTTTGACAAGTAAGTCTGAGACCTTCTCTCATTTTATTAAATTTGCCAAGAAAGTACATAATAAGAAAGGGTATGTTATTTCAAGCATACGAACAGACCATGGAGGTGAGTTTGAAAATCAAAATTTTGCTAAATTTTGTGATGAATCTAGTTTTCAGCATATGTTCTCCTCTCCATACACTCTCGAACAGAATAGAGATGTGGAAAGGAAGAATAGATCATTGCAAGAAATGGCTCGAACTCTTTTAATTGAAAGCAATATTTCTTCTCATTTTTGGGCTAAAACAGTTTCTACAACATGTTATATTATTAACAAAGTGTTCTTAAGGCCTATTCTCGAGAAAACTCCTTATGAATTGTTGAAAGGAAAGAAGCCAATTGTTTCTTATTTTCATGTGTTTGGTTGCAAATGTTTTGTCTTGAAAAATGCAAATGATTGAATTCGTAGGTTTGAAGAAAAATTAGACAAAGGAATCTTCCTTGGATTTTCAACCTCCAGCGAAGCTTACATAGTATACAACAAGAAGACTCAGTCTGTGGAAGAGTCGATGAATATCAAATTTCAAGACCCTATACAAAATCAATCGATCCAGACTCAACTTGAAGAATCTGAACCTACTCCAGACTATACAAAGTCTACTTTCCTTGAAGCAACTCAGACTTCAGAAGGATAACAGCGAACAAATATTGAAGAATCAACTAAAGAAGAAGCTCAGCAGTCTGTCAAACCAATCAACAACTGGAAGCACAAATCTAGTTATCCCAAAGAACTCATCATTGGTAACATTGATGAAGGGATTTGTACAAGATCCAAAAGGCATGAAGAGTCTAGCGCTGTGACTCTTATCTCTTAAATAGAACCCAAAAATATAGAAGAAGCTTTAATTGATGAAAGCTGGATTGAAGCTATGCAAGAATAGCTTAGGCAGTTCAATGTTAACGATGCTTGGGAAGTAACTCCTAAATCAAAAGATAAATATGTTATTAGAGCTACATGGATTTTCAGGAACAAGATGGACGAAAAAGGAAAAGTTGTAAGGAACAAAGCAAGACTCGTTGCCAAAGGATATACGCAAGAAGAAGAGATAGACTATGATGAGGCTTACGCACTAGTAGCAAGGTTAAAAGCAATTAGATTATTACTTGCTTTTGCTTGTTACAATAAATTCAAGTTATTCCAAATGGACGTCAAAAGTGCATTCCTAAATGGATTTATTCAAGAAGAAGTTTATGTGGAACAACCTCCCGGTTTTGAAGACCCAAGGAAACCAAACTCTATATTCAAACTGAAAAAGGCTCTATATAGTTTAAAGCAAGCATCGTGAGCTTGGTACGATAGGTTAAGTAATTTTTTAATTCAACATGGTTTTCTCAAAGGTAAAGTGGACACTAGTCTGTTTATTGAAAGGGAAGGTAAAAACCTTTTCCTCGTTCAAATTTATGTTGATGATATAATATTTGGATCATCTAACGAAAATCTATGCAAGAAATTCTCTAAGTCTATGTAGGATGAATTTGAGATGAGCATGATGGGTGAATTATCTTTCTTTCTCGGTCTACAAGTAAAGCAATTGAAGAAAGGGATTTTCATTCACCAAGAAAAATATGCGAAAGAACTTGTTAAAAAGTTCAGATAAGATAGTTGCAAAAAAACTGAAATACCAATGTATAGTTCTTCGAAGCTGGATAAAGATGAAGAAGGAAATAAAGTTGACCAGAAACTTTACAAGAGTATTATTGGTTCACTTCTTTATCTTACTGCTTCTAGACCTGACATTTAGTTTAGTGTTTGCATTTATACCAGATTTCAATCAGATCCAAAAAAATCTCACCTAAGTGCTATGAAACGCATCATCAAATACGTTGCAACAACCTCGAAGTTAGGTTTATGGTATCTCAAAGAAGGAGACTTTACACTCCTTGGATATTTAGATGTAGATCTAGCAGGTTGTAGAGTTGAAAGAAAGAGTACTTTTAGTACTTGTCAGTTGCTTGGTAACAGGACGGTATCTTGGTTTTCAAGGAAGCAAAATACTGTAACTCTTTCAACAACAGAAGGAGAGTATGTGGCTCTTGGAAGTTGCTATTCTCAAATCTTATGGATAAAACAAAAACTAAGAAACTTTGGAATTGAAGAATCATGCACTGAGATCAAATGTGACAACACCAGTGCGATTAATCTCACCAAGAATTCAATTCTTCATTCGAGAGCAAAGCATATAGAGATTCGACATCATTTTATTAGAGATCATGTTCAAAATGGAGAAGTAATGATTCAATTCATTGACTGAAAGAATCAATTGGCAGACATATTTACAAAGCCTTTGTAGAAAAGTCTATTTGAGTCTATTTGCATCAAACTGAACATCATATATCTTACCCAGTAGAGTCTGGATGTGCTCAAGGCTCAAAAGGTAATGTTTGAAGGTGTTTAGACTCAGAAGACCAAGAGTTATGACGGTAAGTTGTTTCTAAATTTTAGTCTTGAAAAGGTACGGTTATTTATTAATTGCTAATTGATTGAAATTATCTTTCCAAGTTTTCTTTACTTTTTCAAAAAGGCAGTTTATCAATTTTGAAAAGACAGTTATTTTCGAAAAGGGAAGTTATTCTTTTCGAAAAGGTACTTTTATTTTCCTTTTTACGACGTTTCATTTACCTTGCTTCACTTGCTTTATATACTGCCGAGACTCATCTTCTTCTTTTTTACACTGAAACTCTAGAATACAAAATTCCTATTTGCTTTCACTTTCATTCTCAATCTATCCAAAAGTTATCTCCTTTTTCAAGCAAGTTGGTGAATTCCTCCCTTGAAGCGACAATGTCTTCAAGAAAGTCTTCAAGGATTGCAAGCAGGGGACCGCAACATATGCGCAAGGGTCCAACCCATTTTGACTTGATCGAGGAAAAAGATTCTTCTCCACCACTGCGTCTGAGTCAGCAACAACCTTTTCAGCAATGTCAACCTTCTCCGCCGACTCAACCAGACGATGAGGTTATAAAGGAGGCTGAACCTGTAAGAAGTCTAACTCCCAAGGTAGCTTTCAAACTTTACTCTAATCTGAAGAAAGGAGGAACGTCAATGTCTTTAATCGATGAATTCTTAAAAGATAGAGGATTTAATAATGAAACCTTGTTTTTGCGGGAGTTGGAAAGACTAGGAGTTGTAGAGAAAGGATTAGCTAAAATAACTTTTGTGAACATTCCGAGTGACCCATTCCATGGCACTACAAATCAACCACAAGTTCTAGACGACGATGAACGGATGTTTACTCATTTTTAGCCTAGATCAGGAGTGGCTGCAAACATTACTGATGGTTCTAATCTGTTTAGATCGAAGAGTCACAAGAAGGTTTATTCAAATCTTTTGGAAAGAGGGATTATGAACCCCAGACTGTTGACTTTCATTTCCTTGATTCGATGAAGGTCAATCTGCGTGAGAAATTTGCTTTACTGCAACTGGAACGGTTTTGTTCTTAATCCACTGCTGCTTTTCCAAAACTCACCACGTACTTTTACTCAAACTTATCTTTCTTCGATGCAAACATTTTTACTTTCACTGTGAAGGACAAATAATTTTTGGTGAATACAGACACATTAGCTGACATAATCAGGGTGGAAAGAACGAGTTTCCAACCAATTAGTGTCTATTGCTCATGCTATTCTGTCGTTGGTGAGAGATAGGGATGTTGAAGGCAAGATTTCTTACTCAAGGATGAGTGCCTCTAACATTTTGTTGCACAAGATTGTGATAAGCTGCATTAGTCCCAAATCGACATCCAAGACTGATGTCTCTCGATCTGAAGCTAAATTGATGTGTGCCATCAATACTGGATTTAAATTCTCTTTGCCTCACACCATATTATTTCATATGTACCGCATTGTGGTGAAAGATAAGGGACAACTCCCTTACTCTACTCTTATCTCGCGTCTCTTTAGACACTTTAAAATTCACATCTCTGCACCATTATGCCTGTTAACCATCTCTCCAATGCTGATTGGTTTCAAAATGATCACAAAGATGATATTGAAAGAGTTGAACAAAGTGGTGAAGCATATGAAGGAAAAGTCTCCCACCAAAGCAAAACAAGACTCTATTGCTGTGAAGGGAAAAGGCAAGGAGCCCATGATTGCTCCAATGAAGAAGAAAAGAACTCTCATCTTGCAAGATGAAGAATATGAGGATGAACTGACTCTATTAGCCTTGAGAAACTTAAAGAGTTTTGTCAGTTTTCGTGAGACAAGAGAAGAGCCAGAAGAAGGAAAAAGAGGGAGAGAAGACACAAAGAAGGAAGAAGAATAGAGGAGGACAGAGGAAAGAAGAAAAGAAGAGGAAGAAGAAGAGGAAGAAGAAGAGAGAGAAGGAGAACAAGATCAGGGTCAAGAAGACTCTTTCGAGCCAACCTTGGCTATCTCTCTATCTAGTGCGTATGAGATAAGAGGAACTGGATTTGTTGATGCTCATCACTCTGAAGATGAAGAAACCTTACCTACACCACCTGAGGGCATTAGAATAGGGGGAGCTATTGGACCAAAAGGTATTTCTTCACATTTATTTGCTAGTGATGTAAGTCATTCTACAGCAGACCCAGAGGATGTGTATGCCTCGCACTATCCAGAAGACAGTCATGGTGGACAATCTGCTGAAGCTTCATCGTTTCTCAAAATCCCTAAATTTGACTCGGCTGGTCCTAGTGAAGCAATAGCTCAAACAACAGACTTTTCAAGATTGCTGGAAATTCTATTGGACGTTAGAAAACAACAATATGCCATGGGATTTGAGATGCATGATCTCAAGAATGTTTTTAAGGCCACTTCAATGTCTTTGCATGAATAGTTGAACGCCCTGAAGATTCAAGTACAGACTAATGTGCAGGGTGAAGAGTTTCAGTCACTAAAGCAAAGTTTCAAAAGGCTTGAGAAGACAGTGCATTCTATGGGAGAATTCAAGCTTGTTCGCCTTCCCAAACAGCCTTGATTTTCACTCCATTTTCAATCCATCTCTTTTTAGTCTATTCTCCACCTTTTGCTGTCGACAAAAAGGGGGAGAGGTTTTATGTAGATTTGATGACTTATCTTTACGACTTTTTGAGTGACTTTTTGATTTGGACTTTACTTTGTCTTCTGTTTGGTGTGGCTTTGATTCGGACTGGTTTGGACAGATGATGCTTGCAAGTAACTTAAGCTATTATTGATTATGTTAAAGATAGTTGTTTTTACAAAACTAACACGTTTTCTGTGGTTGCAGAATTGCTGCTATCCTTATCGTAATCTCTAATTTTCATTTATAAGAAATCTTTATTTGCTTAAGTGTTGTCTTGCAAGTCAAAGTGTCCAAATCTGCAAGAAAGTTTTGTCATAATCAAAAAGGGGGAGATTGTTGGAGAAAACTTCCTTATCTGTTTTGAAGTTGACAAAACATTTCCTTCCATCAAAGTCTGAAGATCGCCAAACTCAAGATTTAAAGTCTGCCCTCATTGACAGTTTCTAGACTAACGAAGAAGTCTTATCCATATGCAAGTATATCTATAAGGATTTGATTCGTATGGTTGAAGATTATCTCACGGCTAGAGATAGCATCTTGAGATCTATTATTCATATTGCGATTAATTCGAGTAATTTAGATTTGTTAATTGGTGAAGTATACTTGGAATGTTCTACTTATGGAAACCTAGATCTTGATTGTATGGGCGAGTATGATTGGTGGGCTATCTTCATATTCCTTAAGTAACTTGAGATCTCCCTAATTGATTCTATCTAACGGGTAGATTAGAAGAACTCCTTTAGAAGGTGCCAACGGTTATGAAGGCATTGAGGAGTATATAAAGAAGATGCGCTAGTTATTCGAGTGTGTGTGAGATAGAAAAATTCCAAAGTCTGAAGCTCCTTATTCTTTGCTGATTCAATTGTTAAGTGCAAATTTGGACTCAAAAGAGAGATTAGATACTTGTGAGACCTTGAGAAAGTATAGCAGAGTCTTTACAGTGTGGAATCAATGATGTGATACTATAACATCTCTTTTGATTCATAGTGAAATCCAGCCAGTGGGCTGTCAGTGCGGAAGAGTGGACGTAGGCTTGGTCTAAGCCGAACCACTATAAAACCTTAGCTCTCAATTCTCTTTCCCTTATCTCTTTACTTAATTCACAGTCTTATATATCAGATTACAAATCTTCTATATCTTAAATCTTTTATTTTCATATAAGTTGAATTAAGTTGATTATGTTTTATAAATTTTGTTTTTACACCTATTCACCCCCTCTAGGTGTTCGTACTAGCACTTTCACCTTGATGTATAATAGGGTCGGTAGTTTTCAATATCTCATTTCAAGTGATGGACATCACCACCTCATTTAATTTTCTATTATGCTGTCCCTGGATGCATACTATTAGAGCTGTGCCATCAAGTTTCCATCAAAGCATGAAGCTTGTGATCAAAGAGAAGATAGTCATTATCCATGGCAAGGATGACCATCAAATTTATCATGAGACTGCTATTCCTTATGTCAAGCCAAATTTCGAGCTTGAATCAAGTTACCACTCATTTGAGTTGGTATCCACCATATATGTTTCTCAAGGTTCATTGCCACTCTCTCTTGAAGTTTCAAATGTTGCTGTTATAGTATGAAGAGTGATGGTTGGAAATGGTTTTGTTCCTAATCATGGTCTTGGAAGAAAAGGTGAAGGTATTTGGAACCCTATTGAAGCCTTTAAGAAGTCTTGTTTCACTAGATTAGGGTATCATGAAAGAGGTGGAGGATAGACAAAACTTCCCACTTAACTAGGGACAAATAAGGCAAAACTTACCATTTGACCAAGGGCAAGGGAGGCAAGACTCGCTACCTCCCAATATTCACGCGACGTTCTTTGGCCCTACTAGAATGATGTAGGGTGGGGGAGAAGTGATAGACGCCCTAGGATAGCCAAGTATCAAATTTGATTTTCTATTTGAAGTATTCGGCTCCCTTAAGTTTTTACATTGACCCTCGTGACATTGTCTCAAATGGATGAGGTAACATAGATGATCCGACACCTTCAAAGGCAAAGAACCCTGATGATGCATTGGAATGAATCACAAGCCTATTCGATGACCTTCTTATAGGGAGACATTGATGAAGGACCATATAAAAAAATCAGCGCTAGCCCACAAGAGTAACTTATTTATTATTCTTGCACATTCCCTTGTATGGAAATTTTTATTGCTTTCTAGGGATTGTTTTCAATTTCTTCTTTTTTGCTTTTTTAGGGCTTGGATATTGCATTTTCCATTCAAAATATGTAATTGATTGATAAATTTCAATAAAATTACAATTATTATTTTGAGGGCATGATGGGACACCTAAAATCAGCCTAGTGATGATATCCAACCAATAAAAAAAAGAAATATCCAACGAGAATTTTATGGCCTGGGATTCATCATGCTTCTTTGTGTCAAAATGTTTCCTAAAACGATGTTTTTGCAAAGAGTTAAAAGAAAAAAAAAAGCATAGATTAACCCCATTTGTCTTTCTAATTCATCTACTTCCTATTTCATAAACGATCTTATGGCATGTGAAAGTATGGGAACGGTCCAATCTAATGCAGTAGGCACCGACAATGATGATCTTGAAGACTTGATTGAAGATTCCATTGAGGTGCAACATAGCTGGGAACACTATGAAAAAGTCAAGTCTCTTACATATGAACAAACCGTCACTATTAATCTTACAAAAATAAAAAAAACAAACCATCACTATTAATCAGGGTGACATGGAAGGAGCCAAGGAGGTGAAAATTGGGAAAATCTCCCTAAAGATGAGGTCAAGTGCCTAATTTAGTTGCTAAAAGAGTATTGAGATGTTTTTACTTAGGCCTACGATGTCTAGTTTAAACCCATCAATCATCGAGCACTGTTTGCCTACTAATTCGGACATGCCACCTAAGAAGCAGAGGCTACAAAGAACTAAATCCGAACTCTCAAAGAAGATAGAGGAAGAAGTAATAAAGCTTTTGAAGGTCGGATTCACAGAGGTCTCGCAATACCCTAAATGGGTGGCTAACATAATACTAGTGATGAAGAAAGACAGTTGAGTCCATGTTTGTGTCGATTATCAGGATTTGAACAAGGCTAGCCCGAATGATGATCTCCCATTGCCACATATAGAAGTCCTTGTGGATAGTATTGTTGGATTTGAACTATTCTCATTCATGAATGGTTTTTTCGGGTACAATCCAATAAAAATGAAGGAGAAGGATAAAGAGAAAACTGCATTTATCACCTTGGGGGGAACATATAATTACAAGGTCATGTCCCTTGGACTCAAGAATGCGGGGGCAACTTAGCGAGCCATGGTAACATTATTCTATAATATGATGCATAAGGAGATCGAGGTCTATGTTGATGACGTGATTACAAAAACTTGACCTAGTAGAAGTCATGTCTATTGGAGAAAACTCCTTTGATGTTTTGAAGCTGACAAAAGTTATCCAATGTCTATTCTGACGAATTTCAGACTCTTGTGTCAAAGTCTGAAGACTCCCAGATCTTGTTTCAAAGTTTGAAGACTCACGGATTTTGTGTCAAAGTTTGAACACTCCTAGACTTTGTGTCAAATTTTGCCCACACTGACAAATTCCAGACTAAACGAAAGTGAAGGATGAAGACTTTTCCAGATAAGGGATTATCTCTCTTTCTTCAAGGATTTGGTTCACGTGGATTATATATGGTCTTCTTCTGGTTGGAAATATCACCTACGAGATTGGATATCTTTATTGGAGTAAATTTCAATACATCAAATCTTTTGGAGGGCAGTAATTTTAGAAAAAATTTACTTATAGAAAACAAGATCCTAATTGTATGGATGAACAAGATTGATGGGCTTTCATCACAATCTTCAAATGGCTTGAGATCTCCTTGATTGATTTTGTCCAACGGGTTGATTAAAAGAATTCATTTGGAAAGTGCCAACGGTCGAGAAGGCATGAAGGAATATTTAAGGAGGCCTCTTTAGTTGTTCGATAGAGTGTGTGAAAGAGAAATTCCAAAGTCTGAAGCTTTCTAGTTTCTTGTTATTCAATATACTAAGCTCTAAGTTGTACTCAAAAGAGAGAGAGAATTATAGTGTGACTTCGTGAGAGAGGAGTAAAGACTCCTCACCGTGAAGTTGAGATTGCAAGATTGTAAATTCTCTTTTGATTCATAGTGGAATCCAGCCAGAAGGCTGTCAGCATGGGAGATTGGACATAGGCTTGATCTAAGCCAAACCACTATAAATTATGTGTTCATATTATCTTCATTGAACTTCTTATTTTGTTCATAGTTCTATTTAATTGACAAAGTCTGAACTTGCTCAAAATCTATTGTTCTTCAGACTTAGTTTCAAAAGTAAAATATTTTCACTATTCTTAAAAAAAAATTATTTTCACACCTATTCACCCCCCTCTAGGTGTTCATACTAGCACTTACAATTAGTATCAGAGCATGTGTGCTTAATTTTTGAAGTGTTTTACTTCAAAGCTAAAGATCCTCCATGGCTAGTATTTTGATTCCAAGTTTGGTTGAAGGTCAGAACAACACCAAACCTCCTTACTTTGATGGAAAGGAATATAGTGTCTGGAAGAACAAGATGAAGGCATTTCTTTGATCCAGAGATCCTCTGGAGTGGGATTTCATAGCAAAAGGGATCAACCCTAAAGCAACATCAGCTTCAAACTGAGGAAAAGAAGTCATTGATGTTGACGAAGCAACATGAGCTGAATTCACCAAGAGACAAGCTCTTGATGCGAAAGCAATCTACTCTTCATATTGTGTCTTATCTCCTACTAAGTATAATTGAATTTCTTCTTATGAAACAACAAAAGAAGTTTAGGACAAATTACATGTTACTTATGAAGGAACTGATCGTGTGAAGGAAACCAAAATAAACACTTTGCTCAAATAGTATGAAGCCTTTAGAATGAAGCCTAGAGAATCTATTACTGATATGTTCAGTCGCTTTACAGAGATTGTAAATGGCCTGACTTATCAAGGTCAACCAATCTCAGGACCAGTGAAAGTCAATAAGTTGCTGCGTGGGCTTTCGAAAGACTGGAATCATGTGAAGACTTCAATTAGAGAAATCTAGAGGATCATGTCTCTATCAGTTGACGAACTGATAGGCATGCTTCAGTCGTATGAAGTGGAACAAATAAATGAAGAAGAATATCCTAAAGGTAATAAGTCAATTGCTTTAACGTTTAACATTGATTCTGATGATAAAGATTCAGATGCTGATATGGACGATGAAGAGTTGGCGCTTATGATCAAGAAATTCAGAAAGCTGAATAGAAAGGGAAGAATACTTAACTGGAAGAAAGAGAGCACGCAAAATTTCCAGAAGAGACCAACTAAGGACAATGAAACTAGCAAAGATGTGATATACTTCGAATGCAAGAAAAATAGGCATATCAGACCTCACTGTCTTCTGTTGAAGAAGAAGAAAGGAAAAATTGAGAAGTCCAAAAAATGCACTCAAAGCTTAAACTTGGAGTGACACCGAGTGTGAGGAAAGCAAAGAAGAATATTCCAACATATGTCTAATGGCTCATTCCAAATCAAACTTAGATAAAAAAAACGGACTCTGATTCAGACTCAAATAAAGAAATTGAGGTTAGTGATTTAAAATCATCTCTTAAAAGGATTTATGAACTAAGAAGGGAGAATTCTAAGCTCAGATAACAAAAAGTTTCTTGAAAAGAAATCTTTGAAAGTCTGAAGACAAGTTTTGATAATTTGAAAGAAAATTCTGATTCTCTTTCAAAGGAAAATACTTTTTTGAAAAGTGATATCTCAAATATAACAAAAAAGATTTTCAAAATGATCCGAGAAACTAGAGAAAATTCTTTCAGTTCAAATACCCTACTTTAACAAATCTGGTTTGGGTATGACTTCATAAATTGTTCCACTAATTGATTTTCCCAAAGTAAAAAAAAAGAATTAAACAAAGACCTGCAAAGGCATTCTACAAAACTCATTTTCATAAAGTTTTTGTAAAACCTACTGGCCAAAGTGCACTCAGATATTCAAAGTGTAACAGCTTAGAACATTTCAAGAAAGGATGTCCCAAGGTTTGGAGACCAATTAAGAAGGACCAGGCTAAGACTGTTTTTAATACTAAGCCTCCTAGACCCAAGAAAATCTGGGTACCAAAGAAAGTTTAAATTTTTCTTATGATCACAGGTCACTATCAAAAGGAAGATCAAATGGTATTTGGATAATGGATGTTCGAGGCATATGACATGAGACTCGAGCTGCTTTATGAAGCTTGTGAGACTGAATGGAGGAAAAGTATCTTTTGGAGGAAACAGTAAATGAAAAATTGTAGAATGTGGAACCGTGAAGATTGGTAACCTAACTATTAATAATGTTTCTTTGGTGGAAGGTTTGAACTACAATTTGCTGAGCATAAGTCGGCTTTGCGATACTAGTTTTAGAATAAACTTTCAAGAAGGCATTTGTTCTGGATCGAGTCAAGACTTCTCTCAATCTTTCACTGGGCGAAAGCATAGCAACATTTACCCTATGGATGTAAACATAGAAAGCTCTCGGTGTCTTATCTCCATTCAAGATGAAGCTAGTCTTCGTCATCGGAAGCTTGGTCATGTTAACTTGAAGCAAATTGCTATGATTTTTTCTAAGAAGCTTGTTTGAGGACTTCGTAATTTGGCTTACTAGAAGAATGAGTTGTGTAATCCCTATGTTCTAGGAAAACAAGTCAGAAGTTGCTTTAAATCTGTGAATCAAGTCTTTACCAATCAAGCTCTACAGCTTCTTCATATGGACCTTTTTGGTCCAACCAGAACTCAAAGTAATGGTGGTAAAAAATATTGTCTAGTAATCATAAATGATTACTCTCACTTTACTTGAGTTTACTTTTTGGCAAGTAAGTCAGAAACTTTTTCCTATTTCTCTAAGTTTGCCAAGAAGATCTAGAATGAAAAGGGTTATGTTATTTTGAGCATACGAACTGACCATGGAGGTGAGTTTGAGAATTAGGATTTTGGTAAGTTCTGTGATGAATTTGGTTTTTAACATGCTTTCTCTTCTCCATACACTCCAGAACAAATTGGGGTTGTGGAAAGGAAGAACAGATCCTTACAAAAGATGGTCAGAACTCAATTAATAGAGAGCAAAATATCCTCTCGATTTTGGGCAGAAGCAGTTTCAACTGTTTGCTATATTATCAACAGAGTATTCTTGAGGCCTATTCTAGAGAAAACTCCATATGAAATGTATAAAGGAAAGAAACTGAATGTTTCATACTTTCACGTCTTTGGCTGTAAATGTTTTATTCTGAAGAATGCAAATGATCGATCTAGAAAGTTCAAAGCAAAATCAGATGAAGGAATCTTCCTTGGCTATTACTTCAGGCAAAGCTTACAGAGTTTTTAACAAGAAGACTCAATCCATGGAAGAATCTATGAAGGTTAAGTTTCAAGATTATGTGGAGAATCTACCAGACCATACTCAACTTGAAGAGTCTGAACCTGTTCCAGACTTTACAAAGTCTATTTCCTCGAAAGAGATTAAGACTTCTGGAGACAGCAACAAGCAGAACGAAAAATTTAACAACTGAAGAGGTTCAACCAACTTTCAAACTAAGCAGCAACTGGAAGTACAAGTCAAGTTATCCTAAAGAACTCATCATTAGCAACATTGATGAGGGAGTTCGCACTAGATCCAAAGGAAGAGAAGGGTGTAGTGCTCTAGCACTTAATTCTGAAATAGATTCAAAAGGAGTAGATGAAGCCCTATCCGATGAAAGCTGGATAGAAGTTATGCGGGAAGAACTCAGACAATTCAGCATCAACAATGTATGGGAGCAGATTCCAAAACCCAAAGGCAAATCCATTATTGGAACGAAATGGGTTTTCAAGAACAAGATGAATAATAATGGTAAAATGGTTAGAAACAAAGCAAGACTCGTGGCAAAAGGATATATACAGGAAGAATGGATAGACTATGACGAGACCTATGCACCAGTAGCAAGGTTAGAAGCAATTAGATTATTAATTGCTTTTGCTTGCTATAAAAATTTCAAGTTATTCTAGACGGATGTCAAAATTGCATTCTTGAATGGATTCATACAAGAAGAAGTCTATATGGAACAACCACTAGGATTTAAAGATCTAAGAAAACTAGACTCAATATATAGACTAAAAAAGGCCTTTTATAGTCTGAAGCAAGTATTTCGAGCCTAGTATGAAAGGTTGAGTAAGTTTTAACTCAAAATGGTTTTGAAAAGGGAAAAGTTGATACCACTTTGTTTATAAAGAAAGAAGGAAAAGACTTTCTACTGATACAAATTTATGTAGATGATATTATTTTTTGTTCTCCTAACAAAAGTCTTTGCAAGAAATTTTCAAGATCTATGCAGGATGAATTCGAGATGAGCATGATCAGTGAGTTAACTTTCTTTCTGGGATTGCAAGTTAGACAATCAAAGAAAAATATGCCAAAGATCTCATCAAGAAATTCAGTTTGGAGAATTGCAAGAAAATAGAGACTCCAATGTCTCTTCGAAACTAGACAAGGGTGAAGAATGAAAGAAAATAGATCAAAGCTATCCAGAAGCATGATCGGTTCACTTCTTTACCTTACTGCTTCTAGTCCTGATATTCTATTTAGTGTGTGCATGTGTGCTAGATTTCAATCTGATCCAAGAGAATCTCATCTAAGTGATGTAAAATGCATCATTAAATATGTTGCAACCTATCCAAAGCTGGGTCTGTAGTATTCAAAAGAATGAAACTTTACTCTTCTTGGATATTCAAACGCTCATTTAGCAGGTTGTAAAGTCGATAGAAATAGCACTTTTGGCACTTGTTAACTGCTGGGAAATATGTTGGTATCTTGGTTCTCAAGGAAGCAATATATTGTGGCTTTTTCAACAACGGAAGCAGAGTATGTTGCTCTTGGGAGTTGTTGCTCTCAAATCCCATGGATAAGACAACAACTGAGAGACTTTGGGATTGAAGAATCGTGTCCCGAGATCAAATGTGACAACACCAGTACTATTAATCTTCACAAAGCCCCTAGAGAAAAATCTCTTTGAGTCTATTTGCACCAAGCTGAATATTATTTCTATTTCGGAGTAAAGTCTGAAGTCAATCAGACTCAGAATTTCTAGACACTACTTCAGTAAGAGAAAGTCTCAAATCCAAGTATTTTATTTTTGGAATAAAAAGGTATGATTAACCGAATCGTTGCTTGCCCATTTTATTTTTAGAAATTATTTTTTTTCGAATTTTTTTTTGAATTTTTGGCAATTTTTTATTTTCAGTTTATTTCAAAAAGGTAGTTTTCTTTTTCCTTGTGATGGTTTGTTTATCTCTTTTCTTTGCGACTTTTCATTTTCTATATATATATATATATATATATGTATATATGTATACCATCTTGTATTTCTTTTGAGCACTTCTTTTCAAACCTTAAAATACAAATTCTCGACTCTCTCGTTTATACTCTCAAGATTGTTCCGCAAGTTTCCATCTTTTTCACTCGAATTAGTCTATGAAATCCTCCAAGCCTGCAAATATGTTTTACCAAAGGAAATCCTCTCGAATTGCTAACCAAGGACCGAGAAGCATGCTAGAAGGACAGACTCATTTCGATCTCACTAAGGAAGACTCTCTGCGTAACTCTCCACAGCACTTTACATAGAATGTTCCACCCTAACCTCTGGAAGAGGAAATTGTAGAAGACGCAGAACCTCTCAAAGCATTGAGACCCTAGGTTCACTATAAGCTTTACACTCATTTGAAGCAGGGAGGTACTCCTATGTCATTTATCATTGAGTTTCTAAGAGAGAAAGGTTATAAGAACGAGACATTGTTCTTAAGAAGGATGAAACAGTTAGGTATAGCACCAAAAGGATCAGCAGACAATGCCTTTCTTCATTTTCTTGCAGACCCTAGGTTCGGTTCTAATCATCCTGAGAACAAGGATGATGATTAGAGATTTTATTATAATTTTCAATCAAGAATGGGTGTCGTTGCAGATGTTCCTGGAGAAAGAACGAAATTTTTTTATTCTAAGGAATACAAAAAGGTTTACTCACAAATGCTGAAGAGAGGGGTGATGAACCCTCGTACTGTTGATTTTGATTTCCTAGACTCGATCAGGGTTAACTTGAGGGAAAAGTTAGCCTTCCTTCAACTGAAGAATTTTTGTTCTGAAGCAACTATTGCATATCTAGAGTTGACTGCTTTTTTCTATTCAAATATGTCTTTTCTTGACCAAAAGAGAATCCAGTTCACTGTGAGTGATAAAGCCTATGTGGTGGATGTTGACACACTAGCAGACATTATTGGGGTGGAAATGAGTGGTTTTCAACCAATAAATGTCTCATTTGGTCAAGCAATGAGATTCCTTGTCAAGGATAGAGTACTAGAATGAGGCATCACTTATTCTCAACTATCAGCCTCAAATGTTCTATTGCATAAAGTTGTCATTAATTGCATCAGACCAAAGGCTGCATCAAAAATAATTGTTTTTAGGTTTGAAGCACGGCTCATGTTTGCTATCTGCAATGGGATGAGTTTTTCACTCCCTCATACTATCTTGATGCACATGTACAGGACAATTATGAAGGATAAAGGATAGTTGCCCTATTCTACGCTAGTTACAAAGCTATTCAAACATTTTCAAATTGAGTTTCCCATCTCTCTCTGCTCTCGAAATGTTGCTCCTATGGTTATAGGACTGAACATGATTTCGAAGATGAGGTTAAAGGATCTGAACAAAGCTATTGAGCACATGAAGAAGGAGTCCTCCAACAATGCCAAAGTAGATTCTGCTACAAGAAAGATAAAAGGCAAGGAAGTTATGAAAGAACCTATAAAGAAAAGAATATCTCTCATCCTGCAAGACGAAGAGGATGATTATGATCTTACAAATTCTACCGTTGCCTTGAAGAATTTTTTAGGTTTTGTTGGTTCTGAGAAACCAATTGAAAGAATCAGAGAAGAGATAGAGCCCGAAGAAGAAGAAGAACCAGAGAAGGAAGAAGTAGCAAGAGAAGAAAAAAGAAGAGATGAAGAAGGAAAATGTCATGAGGATGACTCTTATGAGGCAACAATTGCCATATCTTTATTTGAAGATTCTGAAGCAACTCGGAGTGGTCCAATTGGAGTATGAACATAAGAAGAACATCACTCTCGCCCTGCACACGAAAAGAATCAAGAAGAATAAATCCTTTCTCCACTTGTAGGCACAGAAACATGGGGAGCTGTTGAGAAAACATGGACTTCATCTCCTCTTTTTTGCGAGTAATGATATCCGTCAATCTCCTACACACCCAGAATATGTCTATGCTTCACAATTTCCTGAAGTTGACATCGAAGAATCAACTCCAAGTCATGGAACTAGACAAGTTGATGTTCCCTCCTCTCTCAACTCTCCACGAACTCCACTCGCTGAAGCCAGTGCGCAAATAGAACCAGATGCTGACTATCCAAGGTTGATAGATCTTCTTTTGGAGGTAAAGGCTCAGCAATATGCTATGGAGATTGAGATTCAGAAATTGCATACTGCATTGAGATCCTCTTCTGACTTTCACGCTGATAAGGTACAGTCCTTAGATACTCAGGTGCATACTTTAAAGCAACAAGTATCTCAGACTGTGGCCAAGAATGATCACTCTCCAGATTCTCAAGTTTGTTCAAACTCAAGTAGAGAATGTTCATCTCTAGTGCCAGAAGGTTGAAGAGGCAGTGCAGTCAATGGGAGATTTCCAGCTAGTTTGAATTCCAAGACAATCTTGATTCCTTTTCTCTCTTTTCCATTTTGACTTTCTCCACTTCTTGTTGTTGACAAAAAGGGGGAGAATGTGTAGATTTAATTTTTTAAACTTAACTCTTTGATTTGATTTGAATACTTATTCTGTAGTAATCCTTGCAGTAATGATGTTCATGGATAAGGATGTTTAAATCTTGATATGTGCTTAATGGTTTCAAGATTAACATGTTTTCTGTGGTTGCACAATCAATGCTATCCAAATCTTTAATTAACTATTTTTATAAGATATCATGTACTGCTAAGAGTTGTTTTCCATGTTATAAATCTTTAAATCTACAGGGAAGTTTTGTCACCATAAAAGATGGGGAGACTGTTGGAGAAAACTCTTTTGATGTTTTGAAGATGACAAAACTTATCCAAAGTCTATTCTGACAAATTTCAAACTCTTGTGTCAAAGTCTGAAGACTCCCAGATCTTGTGTCAAAGTCTGAAGACTGACAGATTTTGTGTAAAAGTCTGAAGACTCCCAGATTTTGTGTAAAAGTCTGAAGACTCCCAGACTTTATGTCAAAGTTTGCCCACATTGACAAATTCCAGACTGAGCGAAAGTGAAGGATGAAGACTTTTCCAGATAAGGGATTATCTTTCTTTCTTCAAGGATTTGGTTCGCGTGGATTATATATGGTTTTATCATTGGAAATATCACCTATGAGATTGGATATCTTTATTGTAATCAATTTCGATAAATCGAATCTTTTGGAGAGCAAGTAATTTTGGAAAGAATCTTTAAACGACTCGAGATCTCCTTGATTGATTCTGTCCAAGGGGTTGATTGGAAGAATTCTTTTGGAAAGTGCCAACGGTCGAGAAGGCATGAATGAGTATTTAAGGAGGACTATCTAGTTGTTTGATAAAGTGCGTGAAAGAGAAATTCCAAAGTTTGAAGCTCCCCAGTTTCTTGTTATTCCACATACTAAGCTCTAAGTTGTACTCAAAAGAGAGATAGACTTATAGTGTGACTTCGTGAGAGAGTTGTAGAGACTCCTCGCTGTGAAGGTGAGATCACAAGATTGTAAATTCTCTTTTGATTTATAGTGGAATCCTACCAAAAGGCTATTAGCGTGGGAGAGTGGACGTAGGCTTGATCTAAGCCGAACCACTATAAATTATGTGCTCATATTCTCTTCCCTGAAGTTCTTTATTTTGTTCGTAATTCTATTTAACTGCCAAAGTCTGAACTTGCTTAAAATCTATTGTTCTTCAGACTCAATTTCAAAAGTAAAATATTTTCACTGTTCTTAAAAAAATTGTTTTCATACCTATTCACCTCCTCTAGGTGTTCATACAAGCACTTACAATGTTGAAACCCTAAAAGGGTTATTCAATTGACTCATGAGTTCAAGCTTCATCTAAATCCCGCCAAGTGCATATTTGGAGAGACATCTGACAAATTATTGGGGTTCATTGTGTGTAATAAAGGGATCGAGATTGACCCATCAAAAGCTAGAGCCATATATAAGTTGTGACCTCCTTCAACAATAAAAGAAGTTTGAAGCCTTTTGGGGAGATTGAATTACATTGCTCTAATCATTTCCAAACTTTTGGAAACCACCAAGCCATTCTTGAAGCTCTTTAGGAAGAATACACAAGTCAACTGGAATGATGAGTATCGAGAAGCGTTCCACAGGTTGAAGCAATACTTGATAAATCCATCAATTTTTGTCCTAACATTGCTAGGGCATCATTTGATTCTCTACATCACCATTCATAGTGAATCATTGGGTGCAATGTTGGCCAAAGAAAGTCCCATCAATAAAAAAGAACGAGCCATTTGTTACCTAAGTAAGAGATTCACTGTTTCGAAACTAACATATTCTAATGCTGAAAAGACTTGTGCTGCATTAGTGTGGGTATTGTATGGACTGCGACAATACACATTGCATTACTAGACATTTCTTGTGATCAAGAATAATCCCATCAAGTACTTACTTGATCAGTCAGCTTTGATGGGTAAGTTAGCTAAACAATAAATTTATATTTCAGAATTTGACATGCAGTTCATGTCACAAAAGTCAATTAAGAATCGAGTGATCCTTGATATATTGGCCGAAAATCCTGGAGTCGTGAATAATGATAATCATTTCTTGGATGGCCGCATCTTGTATGTACGTGAAAATTTATGGACCATGTTCTTTGATGAAGCTATAAACTTATCTGGTTCTGGTACTAAGGCGGTTCTAATATCCCCAAATAGACAACACCATTCAATAGCTGCAAAATTGATATTCCCATGCTCTAACAACATAGCCAAGTATGAAGCTTGTATTCTCAGGCTTCAAGCCATGATCAAGATGGAAGTGGCTAAATTAAAAGTGTTCGAAGATTTACACTGATCATACTCTAGACTGTACATCAACGGAAGACTAGTGATGCCAAATTACTCTCGTATCACAAGTATTTAGAAGAGTTGGTGAAGGAATTACATGAAATTTCATTTGAATACTCATCAAGATCCAGTAATCAATTCGTCGATGCCTTGGCTACATAGTCATCTATGTTGCAATATACCGACACATTAGAAGTCGAGCCGTTGAAAATAGAAGTTTTGGTGAAATCGGCTTATTATATGTTGGTGATTGAAGAACATGATGGAAAATCATGATATTACGATATCATCAACTACATTCAAAAATAGGAATTCCTTAAGGAAGTACTCTAGCTGATAGGAAATACATCATGAAGATGGCTTCAAAATTCTTCATCAATGGTAAGAATTTACATAAGAGGTTTTATGATTCAGCCTTATTGTGGTGTGTGGATGCAGCCAAAGCTACCCAAATCATGTGAGAAGTGAACAAAGTTGTGTGTGGTCCACACATGAATGGACACATGTTAGCTAAGAAAATTATGAGATTGGGCTATTATTAGCTTGCATTAGAAAGTGATTGCATGTAGCACGTGGGAAATTGACACTGTTGCCAAATTCATGTGGATAAGATAAATGTTCCTCCAACTAAGTTGCACCAATTATTCGAGCCATGGCCCTTCTCAATGTGGGGCATTGATGTGATTGGTCCAATAAATCTTAAAGCTTCAAATGGGCATCGGTTCATCTTGTTGGCAATAGATTATTTCTCCAAGTGGGTTAAAGTTGCATCATTTACAAATGTCACCACTTGCAATATTGTGAGGTTCATTAGGCATGACATAATCGCTCATTATGGAATCCCTAAAGCAATTGTCACTAACAACGGGACAAATTTGAAAAACAAACTTGTTGATGAGTTATTTGGTGGGTTCAAGTTCAAGCATCTCAATTCATCCCCTTACTACCCTTAAATGATTGGAGCTATTGAGGTGGCCAATAAGAACATTAAGAAGATCCTAGTCAAGATAGCTGAAAATTACCAAGATTGGTATGGCAGGATACCCTTTGCACTAATTGCATATCAAATATCAATTTGTGCTTCTATCGGAGCAACCTTTTCTTCTCTTGTGTACGACAGGAAAGCAATTCTACCCATGGAAGTGGAAATCCCTTCTCTAAGAGTCTTTGTAACATCCTTGATTCCGACCTCGTAAGGATCACCATAAGGTCCTAAATGGATTGACATGGGCCATTGGCCATGGTGAAATAGCTAGTACGAGTACCTAGAGGGGGGTGAATAGGTATATAAAAATTTTCTTAAAGATTGCACAATACTTAGACAGTTGAAGGATTTGCAATAATTAAAAATCAATCGTGAGACTGAGTAAGGGAGAGAGAGAATAGAACACGCGGTTTATAGTGGTTCAGCTTGATTCAAGCCTACGTCCACTCTTCTGCACTGATAGCCAATTGGCTGGATTCCACTATGAACAAAGAGATGTTACAGTGTTGATCTTCCTTGATTTCTAGGTGTAGATGATCTACCACACTCGCTCAAGGTGTCACCAAGTATAAACACTCTCCGTGTATACAATTTCGCTCAAACTGTATCGACTAACAATCAAGGTTCTTCAGACTCTGAAATTTTTCTATCGATCACACTTCTAAAACAACTAGAACGTCTTCCTTTTATACTCCTTTATGCCATCATAGCCGTTGGCACTTACCAAACGAATTCCTCCAATCTACCCGTTGGACGGAATCAATCAAGAAGATCATCCGAGCTATTTAAGGAATCGATGATAGCCCATTAATCGTTAGCCCATACAATCGGGATCTTGGTTTCCAAGAATAGAACATTCCAAGAATATTTCGTCGACCATCGGATCTTCAATCGATCTAGATAACAATAAAAGAATCCGAAATATTTATCCAACCAAAGAATCCTTTCCAGAGGATAGGATCGAATCCTCAACCATATACTATGGCTTTGGATTTCCTTCGTCACTGGATTAGAAAGACTGTCAGTGAGAATAGACTTGAGTCTTGAGTCTTGAGTCTTGAGTCTTGAGAATACAAAGTCTTCAGACTTTAAACTGTCGGTCTTCAAATATCCAGACTAGATTGATAGAAATGTTTTGTCAGCTTCAAAATATTCTGGAAAGATTTCTCCAACACATGGGATTGATCAGTTCGATCGATAAGCCATCAATGATCGATCATGGTCCGACCAACCGATCGATCGACCGGCCACGAATTGGTTGAGATATAGGCCATGAATTATTCTATAGACCATAGCGGTGGGATAAAATCATCAGCTCATAAGATGACTTTTGGATTACAAGAATTAGTCATGGGATGATTTTGGATTAGTGGATAGTCATGATCGATCATAATGCTCAATCGCGGGTGATTTCGCCTGGCTATGCACCGATATATGGACAATCCGACTTGATCAAATGTGATCACCTGCTTACCAAAAATGAATTGTTCCCTATTTAATTCTTAGTGATCAGAATGGAATCTTGAATTGGTGATATCCGATTGTGGATCAGTAATGCATCAACCATGAGCCATACGGATGAATTGGGTACCAACCGAAATGAGCTTAGGGATAGACTCGGCTATTCTATCACTAATTCTAAGGTTCATGAGTGCTTTGGCTTAGTGTTAGACCATGGGTAGCCTTAGGATAGGCCTTTAACGAATCCAAGGACAAACGACCCTTTAGGCTGATCAACTGTCCAAAGAAACAGTTCAAGTGAGCATGGAGCATGATGGTTGAACCTCAGTTCGAGATGTACCCAATGATCCCTTTCTTGGCCCTAGAACCAACTTGGATGATAGAATTCTCTAGATCACCTTCTTGAGGAAGAAAATGACAAACTAAGGAAGATTCTAGAACGCCTCATAAATGCAAGGATGAGTCATCTCGCTTAGGTGTCACTTGAAGATTTGGTAATGATGGCTCAAGATTTTCCTTGGAGAAGAAGCAAATGACTCAAGGGCTTAAGTGGACCAATAGGAATAGAACTTGGTGGAATATTCTAGGAGGCCAAAACTTAGAAAGCAAGTTCTTGAATTTAGGCATGTGCTAAATATCCAAACCCCATGATTAACTAAATCAAAGTGTTTAATGAGAATGGTGAGTCATTGGCTTAGGTGTCCATGAAAGATATGGTCATCATTACCATAAGATTTTCCTTAGAGAACAAGTAGGCCAAGTCATGATGGCATTGTATAAATGGTCCAATTGGAATGAAACAGGTAATCCTTAAATCATTACATTAGGCCATTAGGTGTGCCACTTTTTGAAATAGACATGACACCTTGTAACTTAGGCGTGCCACCTCAATGTCATAGCCGTGCCACTCCGAGAAATATGATTGGACCATTTGGATGGGTAATGATGAGCTTAGTGCCTATAAATAGGTGGAGCTCCCACTCATTTCCACCACTTTAGCCCACTTTGCCACTCACGCCTACCCTCCTCCTCTTCCTCCTTTCTCTCGGCCTTGAATCACTAACCCTTCAAGCTATTCAAGTTAGTTCTTGAGATTTGCCAAGGTAAGTAAGATTCCTCATTTTCCTCTAAGAAAGTAGGTTCCACTGTTGAGACAAGTTAAGTGCTCGCTCATTAAGCTGTGGGTAGTTTGCAATGTCTTTTGTTTGATCTTATTTGTTATGGAATATGGCCGTGTGCTTGAGTCATGTATGTTTGGAATGAAATCAAGGCTTGTTCGGATTGAGTTCATCGTGAGATAAAGTTGCCCAAGCCATACAACCTTGGTTTTGGCATAAATAGAATGCCAGGTCCAAGTCTCGCTTGGTGCGGGAATCGCCTAAGGCTGTAAGGTCCTAAATCAACATTAAGGCGTGTCGATCTTATGCCTTTATCGATATGGGGATTGCCCAAATCCATGAGGTTTGGGTAAGGCACCAACCAGGCATGCCGATTCCCATAGTCCAAATGGACGCGAGGACTTTGTGTGGCATCCCAAAATTCAAGAT
Source organism: Eucalyptus leucophloia subsp. euroa (assembly GCA_017140325.1). Classification (NCBI taxonomy): domain Eukaryota; kingdom Viridiplantae; phylum Streptophyta; class Magnoliopsida; order Myrtales; family Myrtaceae; genus Eucalyptus; species Eucalyptus leucophloia. Next base: position 16,684,642 of record CM029472.1, on the reverse strand, counting down.
AGTCCTAGAGGAATTAAAGCCCATAATTAGGTAATGAAATTACCTATGGTTTATGTTTTAGCCATTAGTTTTCTTTTAAGGCTAAGTGATAGATGCTTGTGTTCATGAATTTTGAAATTTGAACTATAGGATAAATTAATAATCTATGCTTGGCTATGCACCTCATAAAATTAAGTTCCTATAAATAAAATGTTACAAGACTTTGGCCATGTGAATTTTTAAAATTTAAAATCTATAAAAGAAATAATTAAAGATAAATAATTGAAAGTAAAATTGTGAATTTAATTAGGTTGGGCCTTAGGCCCATTGGCCTAAGCTTTAGTGGGCCGAATGGTCGGCCCAATGGAGGCCCGCGGAGGGGGCTGTCGCCGGCCCAAAGGAGGCCCAAGAAGAGGAGGCCCAAGCCCATGCATGGGTCTTGCCAAGTGGCAAGAAGAACTTCCATGCATTGGCCAATTGAGAGGCAACCTAATCATTACTAATGATGAGGTTTGGGGGGAAATAAAAAGGGAAGAAGAGGAGGGAGAATGGCCGGTTAGCCATTCGGCCAAGAGAGAAAGGGAGAGAGAGAGAGTTTTCCGTGCGAGAGAGAGGGAGAGGGTGCGGCCAAGAGGGAGAGGAAGGAGTCGCCGCCCGTTCGCCACCGTGTGCCGCCGTGTTCGCCGCCGTGTGCCTTCGTTTGTTTGGTCTAGAGGCAAGCTGGGAATCCACTTTCTACTCTTGCACTAATGTCTTGCATGTGTGGTCGGAATCTAGGATGTTTGGAGGCACGGGAGTGAAGCTAGTGTGGTTTGTTCTTGAGTTGCATGCTGTTTTCGCATGAACAGCCTGAGCCAGAACTTTGTGGGAGCTTGCATGCATGTTTTGAGTTCGATTTCGACTTCAATTTCTTCATGAAAGTTGTAGCTAACATCTTAAACTAAAACATACTAAAATTTGGGATAAAATGACGGAGACTTAAGGGGTCAAACTCTCATCCTTCGGAGACGCCAGATCTGGAACGTTTTCACTGATCTTTCGGTGGATTTGTGGTTGCATGTTGATTTTTACTAAGAATATCTTTTCGACTTCTTCATGAAACTTGTGTAGCACATTTTAAATACTAACATACTCAAATTTGAAGTAAAATGAACAAGTGTAGCCTAGTGAATCGACTTACTCTTGAAGACAGTAGATCTGGAGACGCGGTACAGGACACCCGAGACTTCATGGACCCATATGGTGACTATTCTCTGGAAATCTGACTTAGATTCCTTAATGAAAGTTGTAGGAGACCATTTGAAGTAAAAAATATCCAAATTTCAGAGGAAAAAAAGAATAATAGGTAGGTGAACACTCAGTATTTCGGAGGAACATGCACTGGACATTTCGGTGTTAGATCCAGAAGCTTCTTGTGACTTTAGAAAATAATCCAAAAATAATTTGGCTTAGAAGTCTTCATGAAAAATCTACCCTAATGTCTTGGCTATAACCTGGTAAAATTTCATAATTTTCTGAGGTCGTTTGGATATCTAATCAAATTACTTCGGAAACTGTGCATTCTGTTTTTATCCGAAATTACATGCTGTATTTGTGTGAATTATGATTTTGTGTGAAATTCGATTGGCCTTGTGTTTTTCATGAAATTATTACCCTATTGTCTTGTCTATCACTTGCCTTAATTTTGTGATTTTTGAGAATCATATGAATATTTAAATTAAATATTTTCGAAAGTGGTATAAGCTGGAATTTTAATAAATGTCAAAAAGGGCATGATAAATGGATTATTTTAATTGGTACGAATTCCGTAAATTTCATTTTATGAGTATTTGTACCTTGCTGCATGTATGATGAGGTCTTGATGTATGCATGACATTGAATTGAGATGCATGTATGAATTCAATGATGAATATGATCTTGACTTGCCATCACATCGCATGCCATGTTAAAATTGAACTATAATTGAGGATGAGAATTGAGATAAATTGAGAAGACCATCGGAGGTGTGAGCTGGCGATGCCCCGGGAGTGTCGCGATGCTTGGCTAGAAGGGTACGGCCGGTTGCCCGGTGGTCATGAATGGCCGGATACCGGAGGGCCTCAGGAGACCAAGTGGTATCGAGATGCCTGGAGAGTGGGGGAGCTGGAAGCTTGGCATGGTAATTATACCGAGGAATACCTCGCGATGACATATTGGATGTGAGATGCCTGGCCTGAAGGGTGGGGCCGGTTGCTCGGTGGCCTTAAATGGCTGAATGCCGGAGGGTCCTCGTGATGCCAATTGGGGTACGAGATGCCCGTAGAGTGGGGGAGCCGGATGATCTGAATTGTATCTTGGATACATGTGGGACGCAAACGTTGGTCCCGGGAATGAGATAAGTGGGGGTCTAAGATGAAATTGGAATTAAATTGTGCATGGTGATATATGCATGACATGATGCATGATGATATATGCATGATATGATGATGATGTTACATGCATGGATGCATGGTAGTAATGATGGTACATGCGATATGATGATGATGTTACATGCATGGATGCATGGTAATGATGATGGTACATGTGGAATGATGCATGGTAGTGATGATGGTACATGCGATATGATGATGATGTCATATGCATGGATGCATGGCAAGGATGGTGCCATATGTGACATGATGATGGTAAATGTATGATATGATGGTGATGTCTATACAATGATGATGGTATATGAGGTATGATGACATGTGCATGGATGCTTGTATGACATGTGATGCTATGATTATGGTGATTGCATGGCATGATGCTTTGAGTGGTGATTGGATTCCTTTACCTACTAAGTGGTTGTATTCACCCCTTCGGGGACCAACATTTCAGATTAGTGGAATGCCGCTTCCTGCTGTCACGTGGGGCATATTCTATGGCATACCTTCCGATGTAGAGGTCGAGTGCGAGAAGTTTGATTGTCCCTTTGTTCCTGGTCTGACGTATATTCGAGTGCGTTGTTTGGTCATGTACGATGTGGGTCTGGCAGGGGGCCCTGTTGTCCAGGAGTTCATATCCGTACACATTCGTCGCGACGGAGTGATGCGTGGGATGTTGCCGCCGCCACCACCTGATGCACCGGGTTGGGTGTGAGGACCCGTGCATGACGAGTAGGAGCTGGATCTTTTTGGGGATAGTTAGCCGACACTGATGATGGGGATTTAGCACGAGAGTTGTAGCGGGTCGACTGTTTCTTTTTGGGGTTTTAGGCCGGGCGTGGCTGAGTCCTGGCTTTTCCTTTTGATGTACCGACCCAAGAAATCCCATCTTGGAAATATGTAAATAAAGTGTCATGGCTTGTCTTTTTGTCATGATAATTAGTGGTGTGCAATTGTGTCATGGTTAATGGAAGGGGAGATGGCGATGTTTCATTTTGCTTCCGCTAATGAGTCGCGCCGGGACCGTTTTGTTTAAAAAAAAAACATGTTTATGATTTACAACGCTTCAGCTATGAGATGTAGTTAGGTGTAACGCCAGGTGCCTGTGGCGACCCTAGAGGATTTGGGGTGTCACACTTTGTGCTTGGCATTGAATGAAACCACAAGCCGAGGGTCATTCTCGATGCATGTGTATTCACATTGGGTTGGAGCCGAGGTCTATCAAGCTTTGGATCATCACTAAAGTGAGGTGTACCCAAGCCTCGAGGTCCTAAATCAATATTGAGGCATACCGTTTCTGAGTCTTGTTCGATGCAGGCGTGAGCGCTAAATGATTGATTCAAGTTATGGACTAAAGATTGTTCCTGACATATTTGTTAGTGAAGTATAAGAATTCATGACACACACGAATGAATGAGCACGCCTTCGGGCCATGCATGTGTCAGCTAAGGGAAAAGATGAGAATCGGTTTGTATGATGCATTTATGCATGCACTTAAAGAGGAAAAAGCGCCCGTCACCACACAGCGTCGGCGGCGATGTCTCGTTCATTGAACGAAATGCCTTGGTTGAACTGGAATGCCTTGGTTGATCTAGAATGCCTAAGTTTTGAAAACGAAAGCATTACGAAGCTAGCCCCAAGAAGCCTTAGTCGAGTTGAGATGCTCTAGTAGAGCTAGGAAAACCAGCAAGAAAGCTGGAAGACCCAGTCGAGTAAGTAGGGCCTGGTCAAGCCAGAATGATGCTATATGAATTCGCATGAGTGCCGGTATATGCACAAATATGATATGCTAATATATTTATTAATAAGCCAAAGGTAAGTATGCATTGAAGTATGTTGTGATGGACATTTGCATGTAGTCAAGAGTAGCAAAAAGTTTGCTATTGATCTGCTATCGACACTATTTGCGAGTGTTGTACTTATTAGATTTCAATGATGAGATGCTTTACTAGTAGAGAACTAGGAATTTTACTTGTTGAGTTTCCCCAAAATTCACTTCCTAATTATTCAGCCTTGTAGACATGGAAGTCTCAAATCGGTGTTGGGAGCTGCAGTCACGCTAAAGGAGATAGGAATTCCCTTGGCCTATGTGGAAAACCTATATTGTGATGCAAAACATGGCCCATAGAGAAAGGGCTTGAAAAAATATTGTTATAATATAAATCAATGTGTTCTGTGTGATGTATGTCCCAATCTTCCAGCCGTTGTTTGTCCAAGGAGTTATTTGTTCATGTTTCTGTTGTGCTTGATAACAAGATAAAAAGAATCGGGATGGCAATGAGCTTGTGACATCGCGAAAATAACCCTTGTCACTTGTGACCCTGGAGATGGGGTTGGGGTCGTGACATGTGGCATCCTAAAATTCAAAGTCAAGTTATAAGGTGTGTTAAAGCCTATAATTAGGTAATGAAATTACCTATGGTTTAATGCTTTAGCCATTAGTCTCTTTTAAGATTAGGTGATTTGGGCTTGTGTTTATGAGATTTTAAATTAGATAGATTAATGATAATAATTTATGCTTGGCCATGCACTTTATAAATTAAATTTCTATAAATAAAATGTCACAAGACTTTGGCCATGTGGAATTTTAAAATCTAAAATTCATAGAAGAAATTATAAAAAGGGGAAAATTTAAATTTTTATTAGGATGGGCCAAGCTAGTCGGCCCAATTAGGCCCACGAAAGGGGGCTGTCAACCAGCCCAAAAGGAGGCCCAAGAGTGGCCAGCCCCAGCCCAAAAGCCCAAGCCCAAAAGCCCATTAAGACAAGTGGCAAGAGGCCTTCATGCATTGGCTTAGAGAGGGATGGCATGCATTGGTCAATTGGAGTGGCAAACAATGATTACTAATGATTAGGAAATGGGGGGATAAAAGAGAAGGGAAGGAGAGAGAGTAGCCTGTTGCTTTGTTCGGCCAAGAGAGGGAGAGAGAGAGAGAGAGAGAGATTTCGCAAGAGAGAGGGAGAGTGGCCGAGAGGGAGGAGAAGCCGAGAGGAGGAGTTGCCGTCCGTCCGCCGTGTGCCGCCATGTTTGCCGCCGTGTGCCGTCGTCCGTTCGGTCTAGAGGCAAGTTGGAGTCCTCTTGCTACTCTTGCATGTGTGTGTTACATGTATGTCGAATTTTGGGTGATTAGGAGAGGAAAACCGAAGGTTGGATGACTTGTTTTTGAGTAAGGTTGCTGTTTTCGTTTGAATCCGCTCGAGTCAGAATGTTGTGAGAGCTTGCATGCATGTTTAGAGTTCGATTTTGGCTTTGACCTCTTGATGAAAGTTGTATCTAACATCTTAAAATACAACATACTAAAATTTGGTGGAAAATTATGGAGATTTAAGGGGTTAAACTCTCATCCTACGGAGACCTCAGATTTGGAACGATTTCACTGACCTCTTGATGGATTTGTGGTTGCATGTTGAGTTGTACTAAGAATCTCTCTTCGATTTCTTCATAAAAGTTGTAGGGGACATCTTGAAATACAATATACTCAAATTTGAAGCAAAATTAACAAGTATAACCTAGTAAATCGACTAGATCTTGAAGACGGTAATTCTGGAGATGTATTACAGGACACCCGAGATTTCATGGACCTAAATGACGACCATAATCTGGTTATTTGACTTGGATCTCTTCATAAAACTTGTAGATAATATCTTGATTCAGAACATATCCAAATTTCAGAGGAAACTAAGAAAAATAGGTAGGTGAAAGCTCAGTATTTCGGAGAAGCATGTACTGGACGATTCGGTGTTGGATCCAGAAGCTACGTGTGACTGTAGAAAATAATCTAAAAACAATTTGGCCTAGAAGTCTCATGAAAAATCTACTTTAGTGTCTTAGCTATAACCTGGTAAAATTTCATAATTTTTGGAGGTCGTTTAGATATTTTAATTGAATTATTTGGGAAACTGTGCATTCTGTTGTTGTCCGAAATTACATGCTGCATTTGTGTGAATTATGATTTTTGTGTGGAGTTCGATTGGCCTCGTGTTTTCATGAAATTATTGCCTTATTGTCTTGTCTATCACTAGCATTAATTTTATAATTTTTGAGAATGATATGGATATTTAAATTAAATATCTTCGAAAGTGGTACGAGCTGGAATTTAAATAAATGAAAAATGGCATGATTTATGGATTATTTAATTGGTACAAATTCCATAAATTTTATTCTATGAATAATTGTACCTTGCTGCATGTATGATAAGGTTTGATGCATGCAAGACATTGAATTGAGATGCATGTATGAATTCAATGCTGAATATGACTTTGGTTGCCGTTACATCATATGCCATGTTAAATTGAGACCGAAATTCGTAAACATGGATAATGATAAATGAGGAAAACTATTATGGCGGATGATATGCCCTGGGAGTGTCAGGATGCCAAGGATGGGAGGCGCCAGAAGCCGGATTGTATTGAGATACAAGGTCGGATGTCCTCGGGAGTGTCGAGATGCTCAGGAAGTGGGGGTGCTGGAAGCCCCGGAGGTTTGTGCCCAGGGGGATGCCTCGTGATGCTAGTTGGGATGCGAGATGCCCGGCCAGGGAGTGTAAATGCCGAAAGCCTCAGAGGTCTTTGCCCGAGGGGATGCCTCGTGATGCCAGTTGGGATGCGAGATGCCCGGAATGTGGGAGGCCGGATGCCCGGTGGTCTTAAATGGCTGAATGCCGGAGGTTTTTCTCGCATGGGATGCGAGTGTAAAATATGAGATGAAATTGATGATCCGAGGAAGGGTGATGTGGTGATCAAATTGAAAGCTAAAAGTGGAAATTGAACCATGACACGATGATGATCACCCATGGCATGATGATATGCATGATGATGATGATGTATGATGTGATACGATGATGATCACCCATGGCATGATGACATGCATGATATGATGATGATATATGATATGCCACGATGACATGCATATATGTTGTGATATGATGATGCCATAATGATGATGACATGTGTGATATGATGATGCCATGATGATGATGACATGTGTATGGTATGATGGTGTCATGTATATGATGATGATGACATGTGTGTGATATAATAATGTCATGATGACGATGATATGAGTATGATATGATGATACACATGTATGTGTTATGATTGTGGTGATGATGCATGATAGTATATGCATGGCTTCAAGGTAAGTAATGCTTGCAATGCATGTATGACTTGTATGATGCATTGAGTGGTTATTGGATTCCTTTACCTACTGAGTGGTTGTACTCACCCCTTTTGGGGACCAACATTTTAGATTAGCAGCATACCGCTTCCTGCCGTTACGCGGGGTGTGTTTTACGTTCTACCATCCGATGTAGAGGTCAAGTGCGAGGAGTTCAGCTGTCCTTCTATTCCTGGATTGACATATATATGAGTGCGCTGTTTAGTCATGTACGACGTAGGCTTGGCTGGGGGCCCGGTTGTCCAGGAGTTCATCTCTGTCCACGTTCGTCACGACGGTGTGATGAGAGGGATGTTGCCACCGCCACTGCTTGATGACCGGATTGGGTGTGAGGCCCGTGCGTGACAAGTAGGAGATGGTTTTTTTTTTTTGGGATAGTTAGCCGACACTGATGATGGGGGTTGTGCACGTGAGATGTAGTGGGTCGAGGGTTCTTTTTGGGATTTTAGGCCGGCGTGGCGAGTCCCGCTTTTCCTTTTGATGTACCAACCCAAAAGAAGTCCCATCTTGAAAATATATGTAAATAAAGTGTCGTGGTTTGTCTTTTTAATCATGATGATTAGTGGTGTGTATTTGTATCATGGTTGCTGGAGGGAGAGATGGTGATGTTTTATTTTGTTCCGCTGATGAATCGCGCTGGGACCGTTTTATAAAAAAAAAAAAATGTGTCTACTAATTACGATGCCTCTTCTAAGAAGAAAGGTAATAAGGTGTAACATTGGCGCTTGTGGCGACCTACGAAGGGTTCGGGGTGCCACATGATAGTCTTATCCTAATCGGAGTTATCCAAGGTAGAATGGGCACATCAAAAGTTCGAGCAATTAAACCAGATTGATGAGAAAAGACTCAAGGCTCTTTGCCATGACCAAATTTATCAACAGAAAGTGGCCAAATCTTTTCACTAGAGGTACGACCAAGACATTTTGAGATAAATGATCTAGTCTTAAGGAAGCTGTTGTCGATTTTTCTAGATCATGAGGGCAAGTTTGCTCCAAATTATGATGGCCCGTTGTAGTGAAGAAGGTACTCCTTGGAGGTTTCTTGATCTTGGCAGAAATGGATGGTCATGAGTTTTCCAATCCTATTAACTTTGGAGCTATCAATAAGTATTACTAATGATAGAATCTGTTGTGTTATGTCCTGAATTGCAAACATTTTTATGATAAATTGTGATGGCCCGCAACCCGCTGGGATCGCCACGGCATTTCACTATCCTGGCTATTATTTGCTCTGATACCCCTTCATTGTCGTGGTATCCTCCCACGACGACGACCTCCTTAGAGCGACCCTCGCCCTTAAGGTTCGCCGCGCCATTCATTGGTCCCTACGCTATACTGTTGCGGAAGTGAGTATATAACTCCAATGGAACTTAAAATGATGCACACGATATATCAACCAGGCACCTTTATTTATTTATAGCTTTCAAACAACATCAATCAGTACACATAGGCCAAAAGTTCCTATTTTTGGCTAAACCAAAATTGGACCAACTATCCAAATGTATATCCACTCTGTCGTCCTGGCATCACGTCCTGGCTCCAAAAATACTGCTATCCTCCCAAGTCCTCTACCTACTTGACCCCACTCGAGCTATCATCATCATCCTCCAGAAGCGGCAATGGTCCCACTGTGCGATCGCTGACTCGAGCATACATGACGATAAACCCCATAAGCACAGGGCCTGTGGTGAGTCCAGTGTCCACAATGAGAATCACCCTAATTTGGATAAATGTGACTTTTGGAAAGTCAGGGTCGGCGTGCTTTGTCTGCTCCCATATGAGGTTGATAGGGATGCCATAAAGCACGCCGGAGGACGTGGGTTGGAGCGGCATATCTTTGTCTTTGAAATATGATAGTCCCACAAGGGGTGAGTACAACTATTCAACATATGGAAGCCTGTCAAACCATATTACACTACACAAGTCTACCACTAGTCTACCTACGACATTCTAACATGCAATATGTAAAAGCAAAACAACTCAGGGTACTACAATGCTACAAGAACAATTCAACAAAGCATTAAGAAAGTAATTAGATAATCAGAACAGTTTGTAAGTCGGTTCAACATTAATTCTAACGGCCGTCATCTTCCAGAGGGACCAGTGTTTGCATCCCTCCATGCATCTCGCATCCTACCTGACATCATGAGGACCTCCAGTTCTATATTTCAATCACCGGGCATCCAGAGCATGTTACGTCACACCTTTAGGCATCTTGCACCCTATCTGGAATCATGAAGACCTTCAGGGCTCATCATGTCCCCACGCATTCAAAATGTGTTATGTCACAGTTCCAGGCATCCCAACACTTGGGGCACCTCCGGGGCTCACCAGTCGCCAGACATCTAAAGGCATCGCCATCACAACCCTCCAAGCAACCCGACACCTGGGGCATCGTCGACACAGGGGCCCGACGACATCAATAACGTCTCAACCATGACACATCACCCAATAGGTTGTATTAAAGTCATCATGCACGTCTAATTGAGGTTCGTATTTCTTTTATTTTGTTCAACTCGATTCCGACGGTTTGCTTGAGTCTTCTAGCATTCAATCCTAAGCGATAAGGACCTTTAGCAAGATGTCCCTATGCTTCTCGGAAGATTTGAACAACTCTAGTATGGAGATTTGAGCTAGCAACTTCCGCAGTTGGTCCACCACATTGAACTCACTGGATTTTACTACAGCCAAGAATTGCTTTACCTTCTCCTTGGTCATGCTTTCTTTTCTACTCCTTTATCGGATGCGTAATAGTAGCCCGATTGTGTGACGCGGCTCTTGCACAAGTGCTACTTCAATTGCGGCTTCCTTATCTTTTCTCGTAGTGAATTTCTTCGTGCTTCTAGTAGATATCCTTCCCTCGATAATTGCCTACTCGACTCCTTCACCTACATCTACCAGTTGTGAAAATGCCTGGCATCCCGAGTACACTAATCATTGGAAGTATTCAGGGGGCAATGTCTTGAGGAATAGCTGCTTTATCTCCCTCTCATTCAAGGCCGGCTTCACCTGTGAGGCTGTGGTTCTCCACCTTTACGTGAAGGCCTTAAATGACTCATTCCTCTTCTTCTCAATGTGGGTCAACTCTTCCCTCGTGGGGGCAAGCTTGGTATTGAATCTGTATTACTGCAAGAACTCAGTGGCTAAATCTTCCCAACTGGTAAATTCTTTGATGTCCTATGCAATGAACCATGTCAAGTCAATGCCTTCTAGACTATCTTGGAACATGTGAATGAGGAAGGGCACATTGTCAGCGTAGCGAGCCATTTTCCTCAAGTAGTACCTAACGTGGGTCTTGGGGCATCCTATTCCATTATACTTCCTCGTGAATTCAAGCTCTTCGAAAGTCTCGGGGAGTTTCTCTTGGTGTATGGGGACAGCTTATCAACTCCTTTCAACTCATACCCTTGCCAGGGGCACAATCACTCCTCCATCTACGCCAAGCGTTTTTCACTATCTTCATCTAGGCGGGACGTTGGCTATTCCTTTGAAGGAGGATCCAAGTTGACAACAATTGGCATAACGGAAGGAGTCTCTCCAGCGGTTTCCTTCCTAGGGAGGTCGGTGACGTGCAGACCTCCCGTCAATGGGGGAGCGTGTCTTGACGATGTAGGAGTGGATGTCTTGGTGACGGCTATGACAGGGGGCTCTTTGAGTTTTTGGCTTATCTCGAGCATCATCGCGGTGAGTTGGGCCAACTAGTAGTCCATCTTGGCCATGCGATTGTTGGTGTCTTCATTCTCCATCTTGGCTTTCATGTAAGTGCGAATCGAAGATCTCTGCTTGGCCGTGTTGACGATCGACAAAAGACAATTAATTGGCTAGTATCTAGCAAGGGTAAATAAGCATATATAAGCACAAGTAATAATTAGGCGATCGGCCCATGACAAAGATCTAATCACCACAATTCATTCGTTTCATTGAAAGCAAGGTTGCTACATAATGCAGGAAAAGACATGAGAGAAAACCCCTAAACATCGAAGCTATTTTATAGATGGAAAGACATGACTCTTAACTCCCAACATTGAGACACGAGACAAACTCGTTAACATTGTAACGTCTGTGGGCATGGGCCCATTAACTTAATCCAACTAATGGGGATAGCTTCTGCTCGTGGCAACCCCATTAATTCAGGTTAACTTCAAGGCACGCTCTTCGACCTCCTTGAGCTCCTTTTTAAGGCACTTGATCTCGGCTCGGTGGGTGATCTTCAATGGCACGTCAGGAATCTTCGGGCGTAGGCTCTCTGGAATCTTATGCCTAAGGATGTACTCCATCGAGGCATAATAGGTCTTCTCTTGCCCTTCCAACTCCTCTTCAGGCCACATCAACATTCGAGAATGGCACATATCCCATATCGACTTGACTAGCATGATGGAGTCTTCGTGATGTTGGCATCCATCAGGGAAATCTATCCTAAGCGCGTCTCCTTGAATTGTTGGTGGAAGTTGTTAAACCTCTTAGAATTGGCGAGTGACTCGGGTCGGGTAATATTCATTAACTCTAGTGATACCCATCAAAGGAATAGGTCCAGTATGCCCACACATGAATCGCACTTCTTGAACTCAGAGCCATTTGGCATGCCATTGGAAATCCTCAAGTCCATGGTTGGTCATGAAGGCTAACCACTCAGGATAATGATAGTTAGGGGCAAACGTTTTCCTATTTCTAAACTTCAGGATAGGTTGGCTATAGTCAGAAATGTCGCTCATGGTCATCAAGCTACCGAACCATTGAATGTGAGAGAGAAACCAAATTTGCAAGAGTTCAGGAGGAGCATGGAAAGCTTTGTCTTCGTTTTCTTTAAAATGAGTAAGGGAAAGAAAAGTCTCAGTCAAGACAGCATTAATAAAGCCATTCCCCATACATACTTCACGAACTACCCATGCTAGAGAAAGGCTAATAGCATTCCTACAATGTGGTAATATCACAAAGCTGAAGAAAGCTAGTAGGAAGATCCTCTTCTTTTGGAAAGATGGGGCATGTTGAAAAATTTCATTTAGGAATGAAAATGAGCAGGTCTTGCGATTGGCTTTCAAAACTTTTCTCACGTCCTCTCCCTTAACTCTAAGGAACTCAGATAAGGTTGATGCATGCTTAGTACCTACCGGTGGGCTAACTAGCTTTGACACTAAGGACTTTCCAATGGCAACACTGTATTCCTCCAAGGTTGGAGTGAGTTTGTGATCACCGAATATGAAAGTCCAAGTTGGAGGGCCCCAAACATGCTCTAATGCTTGCACAACGCCATAATGAGTCTCTATCTCTAATAGGGGGAGTAATCGTCCGACATAAGATCACATCTAGTCATAGCCAGTTGGATCCAATCTATCCCACCACACACAGAGCTCGGCTTCGGGACGGAAATGATGCAAAGCTCGAGTGCTCCCATCGTATGACCAACCTAATTCATCATGGACTGACCAAAAGGAAAGCGAATAAGTAAATTGCAAGTAAAATGGGTCAAAAAACTTACCCTACTCATTGAGTAGAAATGCCAATGACATAGACATGCGCATGGGTGGTGGTTTGATTTCTACCCTAAACGGCCCAAAATAGGGCCACAGGATCACCGGACCGAATCAACAAGATCGTGGCTAGGTCATGTTACCCATGACTCCGGCCTAAGGTTTATAGTTACTTTTTAAGTACTAGAAAGGATTGGGGAATTGGCATATCGAATAGCCTTACCCCCGAAGCTATCCAATATACACGATGTCTTTCATATGTCTATGATAAGGAAATATGAGCCGGATCCAACACATGTGCTGGACTTTGAGGTGCTCGAAATAGATGAAAGGATAAGGTATGTGGAAGAGCCAGTACAAATTCTTGATCAAAGAGAATAGGTACTAAGGAACAAGACCATACCTTTGGTTAAAATTTTATGGTGATACCATGACTCAGAGGAGGCAATTTGGGAAAGTGAAGAAGAAATCAAACATAAGTATCCTCAACTATTCCATTGAGTTTGGTAAGATTCAAATTTCGAGGACGAAATTTTCTAAGTAGATAAGAGTTGTGACATCCTGAATTTTACCAACCCTATAAGTGTAATCAGATTGTTATGGGCTTGTGTTATTTTAAAGTGGGTCAGATGACAAGCCTAATGGGTCGTGAGGAAAGTATGAGCTTAAGTAGTTAACAGGCTACACGAAGATATCAAGCATGGGCTCAGTTGATCAAAGGATAGGATATGGACTTGGGCTTGGCTTGGAGCGGGCCAAGAGTCAAGTTCACTAAAATTGTGAATTAAGTTAAGTGGGCCATGAAATGTCATGGGATGAGCCCAGTGGGCCAGAGACGGGTATTTAGGCCCGAGCACTTTAATTTTCGATTAAGTTTATAGATTACCGTTATGAGGGATTTAATTAGAAATTTTATTAAAAACTATAAGCGATTGTAATTTTATTATCGAACATTAACTTTAGTAATTTCTAACGATTAATTCTTGTTTGTATCATAGATTAGCACTGAGACCTTAACGCATCAATTTGATTTGTGCAAACTCATAGACTTGTATAGTTACGAGAGGATCAAAAATTTTGTGGATTCATAATGAAACTAAGTAGAAGATGTTAGAAACTATGAGACTAATTAAGGACACAGATTAGAACTTAATCTTAACCATTCTCGAGCGCCAAGTGTCGACCATGAAGAAGAATGTGTGCATGGGAGCCACGACATACATCTCTTCCTTGTCAGTTTCTGTCCAACCCAAAGCCTTCAGAGGCGACATCATTATTATTCCTTTCTAATGATTACTTCTCTTCTTGGAATTTAAAATAAAAATCTGCACACTCAAAGTTAGGCTTCCTCAAAATTCATGCCTCTTCCTCCCCTAAACCAGTCTAAAATTCTCTCTCTCCATTTTCTTCTCCCTCTCTCCCTCTTTCGTGACTTGCATAGAAGCGAAACTCAGCAACTTCAGCTTCTTCTTCTTCTTTTTTCACACATTTGAGGGTAGAATTCTGAAGAGCGGCAAGCCACCAACGAAGCCAAGCCATTGGTAAGGAAATGATGATGTCCTAAACTAGAATTTATCCGCTATTTGTCGAGGGAACTTGCGGAGCATACTGAATGGTGGAAGATTAAGTTTGATGCTTCTGTTTTGAGTTGGAATAGATTAGATGGGCGCTCAAATGAAACTGTTGGTCTTTCCATGTGATGATCGGGGTTTGGATGGTCAAAGAACCGAGCGCGAGGGAGCTGAGTTGGTTGAGTTGGTAGGTAGATGACCGTTGAGTGATAGATGGGTGTTGCATGTTGCTTTTGAGAGGTCAAGAGGTGAATACTAGCCTCGAGTTGAGTTATAGGTTGCTGTGTGTAGTCGATGAGCTAATGAGATCACTTTTGGGTTTTGTCAGAGAGGTGTCGAGGTACTAAAAGAGGTTGTAGACGAACTAAATAATCTGATGTAGCTATAGATGGGGACAGTAGCTCAGGATGTTATGTTCGGGAAATACAGAGACAGAAAATTATTAGTTTATACATCACTTTGGGGTTTTAAAGGTGTAGTTAATGGAAAGAACTAATTTTCTTAAGAGTGAACCAACTATTTTAGGCTTCAACTACTGGTTGTAGAGATTTTCTTGCAAAAATTTGCTAGCTAGAACATTCCTCCCTTAGAACAACAAATTGACCTGCAAAAAAAGCAGAACCTTAGGTAGTTCTACGAATTTTCTGTAATTTTCTAGACATAGTTGGACCTTAAACCCTTCACAAATTTTTTAGGACACATCTTTAGATACAACATATCAAAATTTGAGGATAAACGGTCAAGATTTGGGTAGTGAAATGATCCTTGTCCAGTAGGCACTTAATCTAGAAGTTACTGTAGAATTTGGAGGTAAAGACAGCAAATTACTGCTCTTTATAAAATGAGATATAGGCTTAGGTTTCTTCAGAAAAAATGTTAATCTATGTCTCTTCTATAACATACTTAAATTTCATAGCTTTTCAATGAGATTTGATGCACTTTTTTCTTCCGTGATTGAAACTGCCTGTGTCAGCTTGTATCCTGCCTTGATCCAAGACTGTGCAATGGATGCTATGCCACTTGTACCTGATTTTCATGGCATATAGGGAGTCTAATGGTCTTGTAATAATGGTTAGTTTGTGCAAGAGCATGCCTCTTCCATAATTCAAAGTGTGGTCATTGTATGGTTACTAATTGTGGCATATGTATGCAATGAGTGCGACATGAATGAAATGTTGTGTGAGCATTGAGTGCTGCTTTAAGTGATCGTGTGCTCTTGAGGTATTATGCATGTTGTGATGTGATATAATTCAAACGTGTGATGTGTGGAATGTGTGAATTAAATGAGTAAGAGATTTACATCGGTATTGAGATGCTGGTGATGCCCCGGGGAGTGGAATGCCCATGCCATGTGATCTTGGATGCCTAAGTTGAGTGAGATACCAAGATGCCTCAGGGTTGAGATGCCCTTGTATGTGATCAGGGATGCCTCGGTTGTGGGATACTAGGATACCTCGGAGTGAGAAGCCCCATGCTGTATGATCTTGGGATGCCTCAGTTGTGTGATACTATGATGCCTTGGAGTGAGATGTCCATGATAGCATTATCGTGGAAGTCCGGACGTTGGATTCCGGAAGTGACTCGATCGGGCTAGCTTGCGTTTCCGATGGGTAAACTGATCGAGGGTGGATTTTGATATACACATTATAACATAAATTCCACTTGGCGTGTGAGTTAGATTGTTGTTGTTGCATCTCATCTTATTTTAGATTAGGAGCATGAGACATACATGTGCATTTAGCATGTTTGTTATGAAGTGACCATTCATGTGACATTTTAGTATTCATTTAGTTATACTTGTGACAATCCTACTATAGTATGTTGAGCTATTTGGTTGTGTTATCTTACTTTCTTTGGCAACTATGGATTGTCTAGCTTAGGGCCTTATTATTTCTTTACTAGGCATTGCTCATTCCTTTCTATTTTCGTATAATTAGTATGGATATACCACAAATTGCTCGTTATGGGGTGATAGCGTACATTGATATTTCTTTTCACGACGTATGTCACCTCGATATCGAGCTGACTTACACGAGATATGAGGCTATGCTTTGGATGGACGGTGGCAGGGTAGACTAGATTCCTCTGAGGTTCATTGCTTGGTTCATAAACCATGAAGGGGAGCTGTTTAGCCCCCTTTAGTTTGACGCTAGAGGACTTGGAGCTGAGGTAAACAGTGCTTAGGCACCGAGATCATGATGAAGCCGGAGAAGATGTCTTTTGTTTTTTGATGGATGCGGGCTAGTTAGGAACCCCTCTCACCCTTTTCCCTGGCTAATTACTTACACTTTTGTTTATGAACATGTAAATTGTTGAGAAATATTGTGAGTAATAAGGGTAAAACAGTAACTTAGTTATGAGTAAGGTTAAGCATATATATATATATATTTGTAACCATTTTTCATTTTGGTTATCAAAACACAATTATCCTTCACATGGTATCAGAGCTGTACTTTAAAAAAATAAAAAATAAAAACCCTGGCCGCCAAATTACTGGAGACCATTGTTCCGTCACCGAAAAAGGTCGCGCCTCCAGTCGGCAACCTACGACATTGATCAATGACCCTAATTGTCATCGTTCGAGTCCCACCTTGGGAACACATTGATCAGCCTTGTGGTTGCTGCTCGATTCCCCATCATCGCAAATACTTTTGTCAAACCTTGCTGATCAGTTCCATACGAGAGTCCTTTGACGAAAATCTTAGAAGACGACATGCATCTTATGGTTTGGCCATGATGATGACCTTTGCAAACAGCTTCCTCTACTAAAACCCTATTTCGATTTTGCCGCCTCGCGTGGCTCGTGTGAAGGGAATCGAGGCCCTATCCGTGCCCGTGAAGATCTATGGAGTATTGATCGGATTGGGCTGAGTTTCGGAAGAAGCTGGCGCTTGATATATCATCCCCGATCGTTGTCGCGGAGATCGGAGTTTTGATGTATGTCGAGCTCGACACTTCAACTTGAGGATTCGTGCGGAGGGCATTGATTTCGTGCACTGCCCACATCAATTTCCTCCACAAGGAACGTGTGACTGGAGGAACTAAGTTCATCGTTGGTGCTGTTGCATTGGATATATTTTTCAAATTCGTGTTTGTGATGTGAGGAGTTATTAGGTGGGTCTGGTGTCGTGGTTTCTATGGTCAAGGTGTTGTACCTAAAACGTGCAAGCATCAAATTGGTCTTCTGAGAATTGAAGGCCCCCACAATCTCGCCATTCTTTTTGGTATAGGTCAGGTGCATACTCATCAAGTTGCTGAAAAGCTATCTATCGTCTTATTTATTACAATCCTCGAAAGCTATAATTGGCTTTGCAGTGTAAATTTCTCCTTTGCTTGATTGAGGTTTAGAAGCGTGAAGACTTGGGTCTACTGTGTGAAAGCTAGATATCCTAACTGCTGGACATGATGGGATATTTTCTGATGGTGGATGGTAACCCACTTTATTATGTGTACTGCACAAAATTTTAGAAGTGGCCATTGTGGATGATAGATTTGCTAGTTATTACAGAGGATAAAGTTGTTGTTCCGCACTTGAAAGTTATTTGCATTGATAAGTATGCTGGTGCTTTGGTGATTCGTATGGTGATTCGATTGAAGCCTTTCTATTTGGAATTTTTTGTGTGTATTTGATTGAATTATTGGAATTAAGTATTGGCGACTGTGAAGTTCATTTCTTGGGCTTAATCATTCTTTATTCACTAATAGCAACCAATGGATTGACTTCTGGATCTCCTTTTGGTCATTTTCAATTAACATCTTCAAGTTAGATGGAATAAATTATCCATCTTGGTCTAAAGCGGTCGAGGTCTATCTTACTGCCACCAGACAACCGGACTATCTCACGTCTACAATACCGTCTGACATGAGTAAAGCTGCCAATTAGATTGCAGGAGATGCGATGATTCAGACCCTATTATGGAATAGCATGGACCCTAAGGTCAGTCCTTACTTTATTCAATGTGACTCTGCTAAAGAAGTTTGAGATAAGTGTGCATTACTCTATTTGGGGCAAAATAATATGATGTGAGTATGTGACACGTGGGAAAAGTTATTTGATATTTAACATGGAGATCAATCCTTGTTTGATCATTATGCTCGGTTCACCACTCTCTGTTAACGATTGGATACTTATCTTCCCGCCTTAAACGATCTAGATGTTTTGGCTAACTGCCAAGAAGATTTGAGGGTAATATTATAACTCAAGTCATTGGGGCCTGAGTATTCATCTCTTCGTTAAAGTTCTCTTCCCACAGTAGATGAAGTCTTCTGCCAGGCTCTCCATTCTACAATTCCTAAGAAGAGTTCTTCCACGTCGGCAGTGGAGATTAGTGCTACGCTTTCTCGTGGTTGTAGTGGACGTGGAGCTCGAGGTCGTGGTTATCAAAGGTCGTAGACGCAGTGTTGTTCATGATGGAAGTCATGGAGGGCATGAAGGGGGAGTTGGGACTCGTGGTACCATCAATTCTGGGAATAGTCATGGTTCCCGCTATTGCCATCATTGTCAAAGAGCTAGACATACATAAGCTTATTGCTATTCACTTCACCCAGAGCTCAAACCACCTATTGCTACATATGCAGAAGTTGAGGATTCTCTTGGTCCTCCCTCAATAACTCCACCAAGTTCAACTCAAGTTCTTAAGACAGGCGATTCAGTTACTTTAACACGTGCTGTGTATGATACATTGGTTCGCTCCCAACAAGTGACAGGATCTTTAGCTCCTACTGCTACTCTGGCACAAACCTCTAAAGGTAGTTCATCATGTTTGTTGTTTGCATCGTTTGATTCTTGGGTTATAGACTCTAGAGCTACCAATCACATGACTGGTAACTCTAACTTACTGTCTTCTTTTCACTCTACATCTCCTTCATTATTGAATTCAGTTACATTAGCAAATGGTTCACAGTCTCAAGTTACTGGTATGGGAGTTGGTCATTTAAGTCCCTCTCTTTCTTTATCATATGGCCTTCACCTATCAAAATCTCCTTATAATATGATTTATGTTAGCTTGTTGACCAAAGAACTAAATTGTTTTGTGACCTTTTAATCTTCCTGTTGTGTTTTTCAAGATCTGAGGACTAGATAGATGATTGGTGGGGGACATGAATCAAATGACCTATACTACCTTGATAAGAAGGTGCTATAGCGGTGAAACAGACATCCACTGATGTATATCGGATGCATTGTCGTGCTGGTCATCCACCACCAAACCTACTTTGACGTTTATTTCCTGAGTCTAAGTTTGTGAGTTCCTTTCAGTGTGAAGCTTGTTAGTTTGGTAAACATCACGGAGCTTCTTTTCCTTCCCATATTTAGAGTCGTGTGTCTAGTCCATTTGAGTTGGTTCACTCAAATGTATGGGGTCCATGTCGCGTGTCTAATGTCTCTGGATTTATATATTTTGTTACATTCGTGGATGATTTTTCCCAAATGACTTGGTTATTCTTAATAAAAGATCATACAGAGATTTTTCATTGTTTTCAATTGTTCTATTTCGAAGTGTTGAATCAATATAATATCTCTATCAAACATTTACGATTAGATAATGCTAGAGAATATCTTGCTACAACTTCTGGTTTCCAGCCCTGTTTGGAATCTCGTGGTATTATTCATCAAATGTCCTGCTCATACACTCCACAACAAAATGGCGTAGCTGAACGTAAAAATCACCATCTTTTTGATGTGGCACCTCGAACCACCTTAGGTCACCACAGGCACTTAATCCTACACCTAATTACATCTCTTAGAAGAAGCGTCATAAATCATAGACATTTAAAAAAAAAAAAGGGTCCCAGCAGGACTCATTAGCGGAAGCAAAATATAACATCACCATCTCTCCCTCCATCAACTATGATACAACTGCACACCACTAAACATCATAAGAAAAGATAAAGCCATGCCACTTTTATTTACATATTATCGTGATGGATCTTTCGTGGGTCGATACAACAAAAGAAGGCCAAGATTTTCAGCTACACTCGACCACATCCCAAAAATATACTACGACCCCTAAAGAAAATCACATGACATCCTCCATCTAACAGCGGTGGCTACTCCCAAAAAGAAACACCAGCTCTCTATCCTTCACGCAACCATCACACCCATCCAGGTGCGTCGGGTGGTGGTGGCGGCAACATCCCCCTAATCACTCCGTCTCGGTGGACATGAACTGACAGAAACTCTTGGATGACTGGGCCCCTAGCCAAGCCCACATCGTACATGACCAGCACTCGCACTCGCACAAATGTCAGTCCAGGGATAGTGACGTAGTCAATCTCCGTACATTCTACTTCTACATCCGATGGGAGGCCATAGAAGGTGCCTCGCGTGACGGTAGGAAGCGGCATCTTTCTAATTTGAAATGTTGGTCCTCAAAGGGGTGAGTAGATCCACTCAGCAGGTAAAAGATCCAATAACCACTCAATGCATCATGCATCACACAATTATCACAATCATAGCATCATATATCATTCATGCATCCAAGCATAACTTACCTTGAAGCCATGCATATACCATCATACGTCATCATTACATTCATATCACATACATATCGTCACAAAGTCATCACCATCATATCATGCACTTACCATCATCATGTCACATGTATCATCTTTACCATGCATCCAGGCATATAACATCATCATCATATCACATGTACCATCATCATTACCATGCATCCATGCATGTAACATCATTATCATATCATATATGCATGTCATCATGCCATAGGTGATCATCATCATATCATATATACATGTCATCATGCCACACATCCATACATATGTCATCATATCACATGTGCATGATTCGATTTCCACTTTTATCTTTCAATTTGATCACCACATTTCTTTTTCTCGGGATCAGCAATTTCATCCCATACTTTATCACTCACACCCCATCCAAGCATTGCGAGATAAACCTCCGGCACACACCACCGGGCATCCGGTACCCCCACATTCTGGGCATCTCGCATCCCAACTGGCATCATGAGGCATCCCTCGGGCAAAAACCTCCGAGGCTTCCGGCATTTACACTCCCTGGCCGGGCATCTCGTACCCAACTGGCATCACGAGGCATCCCCCAGGGCACAAACCTCCAAGGCTTCCGGCACCCCCACTTCCCGGGCATCTCAAAACTCCCGAGGACATCTGGCCTTGTATCTCAATACAATCCGGCTTCCGGCACCCCCCATCCCGAGCATCCTGACACTCTCTGGGCATTATCATCCGCCACAGACAGTTTCCTCTTTTATCATTATTCATGTTTGCCAATTTATGTCTCAACTCAGCATAGCATATGATGCAATGGCAAACAAGATTTACTTTCATCCTTTGATTCATACATGCATCTCCAATCATCATCATACATGCAGCAAGATACACTCATTCATAACCAAACTATTCATGGAGTCCATGCAATCTAAAATGGTCCATTTTTCATACCTTTTTACAAAATTCCAACACGTACCATTTTTAGAAAATATTCAAATTAAATATCCACATGCTTCTCAAAAATCATGAAATCAAGGCGCGTGATAGACAAGACAATAAGATAGTAATTCCATGAGAAACACATGCCCAATCGAGTCCCACACAAGAAGTTATAATCCACACGATTTTAGCATGCAAATTCGGACAAAACAGAATGTGCTGTTTTTGAAATAATTCGATTAGAATACCCAAACGACCTCCGAAAATTATGAAATTTTTCCAGGTTGTAGTTAAGACACTAAAGTAGATTTTTCATGAAACTTCTATGCCAGATTCATTCTAGATATTTTTCTATAGTCGTACGAAGCTCCTGGTTCTTGTACCGAAACGTCCAGCGTAGTCATCTCCGATATATCGAGTTTTCACCCCTTTATTCTTCTTCGTTTCCTCTGATATTTTGATATTTTTCACTTCAAGAGGTCCCCTACAACTTTCATTAATGGATCTAAGTCAAATTTCCAAAGTACAGTTGCCATATGGGTCCATAAAATCTCGGGTGTCCTGTATAGCGTCTCCAGATTTACCATCTTCAAGAGTAAGTCGATTCACTAGGCTACACTTGCTCGTTTTACTTCAAATTTGAGTATGTTTACCTTCAGTATGTTCTCTACAAGTTTCATGAAGAAGTCGATGAGAGATTCTTAGTAAAAATCAATATGCAACCACAAATCTACCAAAAGGTCAGCGAAATCGTTCCAGATCTAGTATCTTCGTAGGATGAGGGTTTGACCCCTTAAAGCTCCATAATTTTGTCCCAAATGTTAGTATGTTGTAGTTTATGATGTTAGCTACAACTTTCATGAAGGAATCAAAGTCAAAATCGAACTCAAAACATGCATGCAAGCTCTCACAAAATTCTGGCTCAGGCGGTTCATGCGAAAACATCAACATCACTCAAGAACAAGTCATTCTAGCTTCGGTTTCTCCCTCCTAATCACCCAAAATTCGACACTACTCCAAACGTACATGCAACACATACATGCAAGAGGAGAAAGTGGATCCTAACTTGCCTCTAAACCAAGCTAGCAACGAGCACACGGCGGATGAACGAGCGGCACACGGGCGGACGAACGGCGAGCGGCTCCTCCTCCTCCCTCTCGGCTTCTCTTCTCTCGGCCTCACTCTCTCTCTCTCTCTCTCGCACGATTCTCTCTCTCACTTGGCCGAACAACACAACCGGCCACCCTCTCTCTCTCCTCTTCCTTTTATTTCCCCAATTCCTCATCATTTGCAATGATTGCATGCCACCCTTGATAGCCAATGCATGAAGACCCCCTTCTTGCCACTTGTCCTAACACATGCATAATGGGCTTTGGGCTTGGGCTTGAATTGGAAGAAGTGGGCCAGCCACTCCTTCCCCCTCATGGTCGACGGCCACACCTCCTTGGGCCCTAATTGGGCCGGCCATTCGGCCCACCAAAAGCTTAGGCCATTGGGCCTAAGGCCCAACCTAATTAAATTCACAATTTCGCTTTCAATTATTCATCTTTAATTATTTCTTTTATAGATTTTCAATTTTAAATTTCACATGGCCAAGAATAAATCATTCACATTAATTTATCCTATAACACTAATTTAAAAAAAACTCATGAACACAAGCGTATATCACTTGGCCTTAAGAGGAGACTAATGGCTAAAGCATAAACTATAGGTAATTTCATTACCTAGTTACCGGCTTTAATACACCTTAGAGCTTGTCTTGAATTTTTGGGATGCCACACTTGATGTCGCCCGCTGCCTCACGTTTCATATGCATCTACCTAAACATTTTTGGGGCCATGCTGTTCTTACGGCATGTTATTTAATTAATAGGCTTCCAACTTATGTTCTTCAAGGGAAGACACAATTATCAATTTTACATCCAAATCGTCCTCTCTTTTTCCTTACCTCTTCAAGTCTTTGGGTGTGTTTGTTTTGTACATAGTCTTACTCGAAGTCTTGATAAATTAGATCCTCGTGCTGAAAAATGTGTCTATGTGGGATACTCTCGAACTCAAAAGGGATACAAATGTTATAGTCCTACTTGTTGTCGTATGTTTGTGTCTACAGTTGTGATGTTCTTTGAAGATCAATCATATTTTTCCTCTCAGAATGTTCCACAGACACCTGGTGATAATGATGATTGTGTACTACCAATGCTTCCACTGCCTTCCATCTCTCCAGCTACCTCCGGAAAATTTCAGTTTGCTGACCGCACCTATCATCGACGATGTACAGTTTCAACTATGACAGTACAGCCTTCATCAGCACCTGATTCATCTGTTCCCCCATCGGTTGCATTGCCAGCCTCTGATCCTAATCCACCCATTACTTCTCAAAAAGGTACATGTTCTTGTGTTGGTCGTCCTGTTAATTATTATTCTGGTCTTTCTGATTGTGTTAGTATGCATCATCCTATTTCAAATTTTTTTTCCTATGATCATTTATCTCCTACCTTCTCTACCTTTGTCTCGTCGTTGTCTTATATTTTTATGCCTAGCAGTGTTGCTGAAGCTCTTGCTCATCCGGGTTGGCGTCGTGCCATGGAAGATGAAATGCAGGCACTAATTCAGAACAAAACTTGGCAGCTTACTTCCTTACTTATTGATAAGCAACAAGTTGGTTGTCGTTGGGTTTTCATTGTTAAAGTTCACCCGAATGATACTCTTGATCGATTGAAGGCACGATTAGTTGCGAAGGGGTATACTCAAACTTATGGTGTCGACTATAATGACACCTTCTCTCCCGTGGCCAAAATTCCCTCTATCCGTGTCTTCATTTCATTGGCTGTGCAATTTGGCTAGATCCTTCATCAATTGGATGTCAAAAATGCCTTTTTACATGGTGACCTGGTTGAGGAGGTCTACATGGAGCAACCACCTGGGTTTATTGCTCAGGGGGAGAATGTGGTATGTCATTTACACAAAGCTTTGTATGAACTTAAACAATCTCCTCGTGCTTGGTTTGGTAGATTTAGTAATGCAGTTATCAAATTTGGATTAAAGCAATGTCAAGTAGATCCTTCAGTTTTCAACTCTATGTCTTCGACTGGTTGTATCCTTCTAGTTGTATATGTGGATGATATCATCATTACTGGCAATGATTCAGGTGGTATTCAAAAACTTAAGCAATTTCTACATAAATAATTTAGTACTAAAGATCTAGGACGTCTTCGATACTTTCTTGGTATTGAAGTATCCTATTGGTATCAATTTATTGCAACAAAAGTATGTATTGGACATCCTTGGCGAGGTTGGATTTCTTGGAGTAAAGCCAGTCGATACCCCCTATGGATCCCAATATGAAACTTGTTGTAGAACATGGAGAATTACTACATGATCCAGCGAAGTATCAAAGATTAGTTGGTAAGTTAAACTATCTTACTATTACA
The DNA here is from genome assembly GCA_017140325.1 of Eucalyptus leucophloia subsp. euroa. NCBI lineage: Eukaryota > Viridiplantae > Streptophyta > Magnoliopsida > Myrtales > Myrtaceae > Eucalyptus > Eucalyptus leucophloia. The sequence continues at coordinate 16,659,189 of CM029472.1, read as the reverse complement.
AGACCTGATATATCATTCGCGGTTAGTGTAGTAAGTCAGTTCATGAGTTCTCCTTGTACCACTCATTGGGATGCTGTACTTCGGATCGTCAAATATTTGAAGGGAGCGCAAGGTAAAGGACTACAATTCAAGAATTATGGCCATCTAAACACTGCAGGCTTTTCTGATGCCAACTAGGCTGGATGTCCTGTTGATAGGAGATCTACTTTAGGCTATTATGTGTTTCTTGGGGGTAATTTAGTTGCATGCAAAAGCAAGAAACATCATGTAGTTTCCCGATCAAGCGCTAAAGCTGAATATTGTGCTATGGCACATGTAACAAGTGAATTACTATGGTTGAGAATGTTACTATTAGAGATTGGAATGTCATCGTCAAATCCATCGTTGTTGTATTGTGGCAATCAATCCACTATTCATATTGCATCTGATCTCGTCGTCCACGAGCGAACTAAGCACATTGAGGTTGATTGTCATTTTGTGCGAGAAAAAGTTCAGAAAGGTGATGTTATTCTTCAACACACAAAGTCGAAGGATCAACTCGCAAACATTTTTACGAAATCTCTATGAGGGAATAGTGTGAGCTTCTTATGCAACAAGTTGGGATTATTTGATATCTATATCCCAACTTGAGTGGGAGTGTTGAGAAATATTGTGAGTAATAAGGGTAAAATGGTAACTTAGTTATGAATAGGGTTAAGCACATATGTATTTGTAACCCTTTTTCATTTTGATTATCAAAAAACGATTATCTTCACATAAATATAAGTTGTGCATTGGTGAAGAACTTGTAAGTAATCCAGGTCAACGTATGTAAGCTCGAATGGTTTTCAACAAGAAAGTTAGCAAAGCTTCTCATGATCCTTATATATGTTCTTAGTTGTATCATCTACTGCTAGGTGACAAGACTATTACAAGGTGATCGTGTGTTAGAAAAGCTTCAGATCGTAAAATATGCATGTTATACATGCTAACCAATTAGGTTTAGATGCTATAGTGCGATAATTGAAACCAACAAGTCCTGTCATGATGATAATGCGTATAATTTCTGCTTGTGCTTAGTATGTGACGCTGCCGAGACATCACATCCTCAAGGTTTGAGGTTCAATTCAGCGACTTGCATTTCATTTGATTGCATCTAAAACTCGACGAAAATCACAAAGGTAAACTTTCTTGATCTCAAATCCGATGAAGCGAGATTGGATTAACCAAGCAGTTCTAGGATTCAACTTTAGATTTACATGATATGCTTAGATCTGAGATTTATGATGTTGTTGGATGATTAGCAATAGATTGATGACCATTGATGATGAACTTGGCATTGCTGAGCTTAATTTTCCTTGATCTGCAATTTCATAATTCTATAAATTGACTTTTGGTTCTAGCTGAAACGAGGTAGTATATGAGATTTTCTGGCCTTGAGCCCCCGCTAGACATAGAAAATAGACTTCTCAAGCTTGAATTTGATAGGTTGCTTGTCCCAAACGGACGTTGTTTGGTCATTGAAAAACACCTTCAAAATCTGTTGATCCTGCAGTAGTTTTTGACCTCAATCTGATTTATGTTTTGCTGCGGTTTTCTGTTTTGTTATTTTTGTACTGGCTTTCGCATTTGGCTTCTGGAAAATTTTCTTCATATGATTTGCACGAAATTGTCTTGTTTACAATGTATATTATTTCCAGAACCTTTGGAATTGTTTTGATTAGGAAAAATCGCCAAAATTCGTCATAGAACCAATCTACCCTGCACTAGGTCCAACCTAGGTTTGCCCAGATGTAAAATCCTAGATGAGTTCATTTGACATTGCATCCTTCATGTGACTTGCAATACACATTGTTAGTGTTCTGAAGAGGTATGATTCATGGGAATTGAGCATCATTTAATATGTCAATTGCATGTGTGAATGTGTCTAGGTGCTGCTGTAATTGACGCATTTCATTACACGACCCTGCTTTGTCATTTTCATGTAGGATTATGTGATCCAAAATTAAGTTTAGATGTCTTCACAAAAAATGTTCATCATGTCGCATTTTGCATGTGGAATTTTTTGTAAGATTTTTTCATGTCATTAAATTATCAAAATTAACCACATTCTGTGATGGTTGTGTTGAATTAGGGGCTTATCACGAGCCTAATAGAATCCATTTGTTTGGGTCCCTTAAGGGCCAAATCATGCCTTGGTCTCTCCTTGACATCTGAAGCATGTGTTTCAAGCTTTGCATCGATGTATGATACACCATATTTGAACCTTGTTTGATATGTGAACATCATGCATCAATTTGGCCAATTGCAATTGAAATTTGTTCAGTATGTCATCCTTAGTTCTATGTCACTTTGCAATGTCAATGACTTATGTGACTTATTTGCACTCCAATTTAGGGTTAAGTGTTTTATCCAAACCTTTACCACATTTAATCTTTTGTCGTGTGCAAGTTTTACACTTTTTATGCACTGTCTTGGTGGTCTTATAGACTATTAAACATGCATCATATTCTGTTTTGTATGTGGCTGACATGCGCGATTTCATGAACATCAATTTTTGACCATCAATTTTACCTTGATTGAGCTTGAACCCTCTTAGGAAATCTTAGGACTCATCTTTATCTTTCTAATTCTGTCAATTTCGTGTGATTTGCATATCGTTTATCCCCCTTTCCATTTTTGTCAATTTAAGTTAGAAATCTGACTTAGGTAAAATTCGGAACCCCTGTTTTACCCCTGTTAAGTCTGGCTTTTATTATTTTTGGGTGGTTTTCTCATTAAAGATTCTCAAGTCGGACCATTAACAAACTTTGTTTATCATTCTTTTGTCCGTGTTGTGGTAAAATTTTGCATTTTTGAGACTATCTTTACTAGGTCTAATCTCTCTTGACATGTCGTGATACCCTACTGTTTTGCTGAATTTCTGATGCAATGTTGTATGTTATTGAATTTTTTTTAAAATGCTTATATAGCTTGTTTAAGAAAAATTTCTTCATGAATTTTGTTCCTCATGATGTCATGAATGTTCTATAATTTTCTTGGAATAAATTATTAATGGTTCCATTGTTAATTGTGCTGATTCCTTTGCCCCGTTCCGTGATGTGTTGTTACAATTTTCTGCTGTGTTATTCTTCTAGTATTATTTAGGTCAACTTGCATGTTGAATTTGTCTTACATGTCTTCATGGACTTTGTTCCTCATCTTTTGAAATTTAGACACAAAAATTTTCAGAAAATAAAAAGCACTTTACTGTGATTTTCATATCCTTTGAACATCATAAACTTGTCTGAATTTTCCTGTTCTTATTGATTTGAACCTGATTTTAGTTTAGTGTTGAATGAATAAGTGATTTAAGGTTGGCTCATTGAAATTGCTTGATTGTTTGAGAAATAAGGTTCAATGGCCTACTTGCATGTTTTTTTTTTTTTTTCTGGCAATGCATATGGATTTTAGATGTATGCTTAGGTTCAATGCATGATTTCATGGGTAGACTTTGGGATTCACTTAGAACATGACTTAGGGGTTTATAAGCGTTGGTTGCCATGTGAGAACAAAAGCGGTGGTTAATGGCTGTAAACCGTAAAGAAAATGAATGGGGATAAGTGTCTAGAGGGACCGACGCATGAATTGCAAAGGCCGAACCCGAAGCCCAACTTGAATGTTGTTTCAATTGCTTGATTCTTTCTATTTGTTTGATGATTGTGATTGTTTTTGCCATGAATGGTTGTTTCTTTCCTATTATATGTACCTAATCCTAGTTCTAGATTGGGATTAGGTTAGGTCTTTGGAGGTGGAGGTCCTTCAAGACTGGAAGACGATGGAAGGTTGATGTCCTATCCAATGTTGTTTATGTATCATTTGTCCCCGATATTTGTTGCGGGTTGTTTCATGTTGTATAAACACCTGACAAGGTGTGGGTTTTATTTTTTTCGTTTTATTTTTGTTCGTCACTTAGGGTTGCGTTTTAGATTGATCACTTTTCCTAAAACTATTCACTTGTTTTTTTACTTTCCACCTTGCTTTTAAATTTCAGTTGTATGCTTTCTTTTCTCCTTCTTAGAAATAGAATTGCATGAAATCAACCATCCACGCATCATCACTTAGTTAGTGTTATCGACCCGAAAAAAGTAAAAAAGAAATGTACGGACACCTTATGAAACACGACATACTATTAGGTATGAAAAGGGCGCTAATAGGGGCACTAAGAGAAATATTGGCATAACTTAAGTCCTCAAATCTAGAATCTCTAGTTGCATAGAGATCGAGAGACTACTCCCAACCCTCGATTGGGTTTTCTAGCCGACCCCCAAAAACAAGGCTAGTGGTGACTCTTGTTTTCTTTAGGTTGTTCTAAACAACTTAATAATAAAATTAACCCGTCATGAGGGGTATGGTGTCACGCCCCGATCCTCAGAGCGTATACCCATCCTTATATGGTTGATTAAATAGTGACGTCCCAGGATGCATTGCCGATTTATTCATTCTTATGCACATGCAGAAGAAAATAAATAATCCCTAAATAACAACAAGATGGGACAGGAAAGTAGGGCCAAAATTTTGAAGACCAAAAGCACACTTATATATACATATCATAACAAGTCATACACAAACCAAGACAATATATATATACATGCCAAGTCTACAAAACAGGGGGGTTTGCAAATGACTACTAATCTTCCTCATGCTCCATATCCTCGTCTTCATTGGAGACTTCAGCTGCATACAATGGGGACTTTGGTTCTTCAAGATCTAGGTCTACCGGGTCTACCACTGAACCCCCAGAAGGATCTGCTTTGCCTTTCCTAAAAGCAACCTCCAGCACGTACACAGGTACCTCATATTCCGGTATGTGACCCTCTCTTTATCCACGACACTCACGATGGTACCATGATCTATATCGATGAGGTACCTTATGGAGTAGAGCCTCATCAACCCAGACCATGGACTTCACGATTTCATAGACCAGACCCCTTGGGTGCCCATGAATCGGAATATAAGTTACCTACTCCGTAACCTTCTTCGGCTAACCAAAACGCTTGGGAGGAGCTGCCATCTATGGACCTGAAATGTTATCCCACAACAGGGTGAGATGACATCTCAACAAGTTCAACTTCCTAAGCCCTGACTATGAAGAAAATACGCCCCAAGGGCTGCCAAAGTACAAGCACAATCAAAGGACTTACCTTTGCCTCGATTTCTTCCTGCAAGTCAGTATAATTGACATATTCAACCAATCATTTCAACACATCAAGTCATCACATTCTATCAAATCATCAGTCAATCGATTCAGTTGATTCCATGTCATCATGACCTTTTCTCGGTCAACCCATTCAATACTATCTATAAGGTCCTATCAAATTAGAACTGCTCGCCCTAAGCTAAAGATAGATAGTATAGCTCACCCAAAGCTGATAAATTATATATGGCTCATCAAAAGTTGACAACAGAGTATACTGCTCACCCAAAGTTGACATATTAGAGCCCACAAGCTGATAGAGTATACTGATAATGCTCGCCAAAAGCTGCTAAGGTATATTGCTCTCCCAAAGTTGACATATCATGGCCCTTAGGCGGATATAATATACCGATATACTGCTCACCCACAGCTGACATATCAAGCCCGTAGGTTGATATAGTATACCATCTTGACCATCTAACAAACTCACCATTTTTATCATATCCGATAAAAATACTCGTGTATGGGTACACAGTCAGCCTTAGCCAAAATACAATTTTCTCCCACTTGAAAATCCCAATAGTTATTATAGTGCCTAAAAACATTTTTGGTGTTAAAAACCAACACCCCAGTATTTCTGACTTAATACTGAATTTATTAAATTTTGGAATAAATACCCAAAATTGCAAATCACACGCAATCAGCACATATTGGCACTCAATTAAATAAACGGATCACACAATTGCAATCAGCACGAAATTCCAGTCACTGGCTAGCCCGGTCTGATTTCCAGAAAATAATAATTAATTAAATAATTACGAAAAATAATTAATAAATGCCAATAATTCACACTTAGGCCAAAAAAGTCTACTTAATAGCGGAGACGAGCCCGAAAAATTTCCAAACTACTCTAGATAAATACTAGAACTTGTCTAGGCTCTAATAACACTATTCTAACCACCTAACATGCAATAACGATTAATTAAATTGCTAATCTATTCTAACTATCTACCTAATCCATACTTAATCTAAACTAATCAACCATTAAATGTCATTAACTTACTAAGCAAGGATTAGTGAGTTAAACTCACTTGATTAGCAATCGGCTCGGATCAAAACGACAGCAAAGCAGAGACGGTCCACAAACTCCAAAGCGGGACAGCCAAGCGAGGTCCAGAAAGGCTCGAAAACAAGCCAAACAGTGGCTGTAAGACTCACTCTGCTCGGTTCTAGTTGAAGGCTGAAGGAGCTGCTACAAGTGGCCACGAGTGGCAAGGATGGATGGTGACGATGCAGCAAGGTTAGGCGGACTATGGCAGAGCTTCACGACGGCGGAGGAAACTCCGATTGTGGACTGAGATGGCCTAGCGTGCTACTAGAAGTGCGAACAGTAGCGACGATGGGAAGAGAAGCGTGAGCATGTGGCTGGCGTGCGGCTGCTTGGTGAACGATCAAACGGCGCAATGGCGGCTATTCGGGCTCCGGTGGGTTACTTAAACGATCTAAGGGAAAGGGGCTGCGGTTTCTTCTGGGTTTGTTGGAGTTTCTTTGGCCTACAAATGAAGGAGCTCGACGGAAGCAAGGAGAGAGGAAGAGGGAACCGGCTACAGCAAGGGGGGTCACCTTGGTCACTCCCTCATCTCTTTGTCCCCCCTCACTTGGTCCCACTTGCAAGCTGTCCTCCTCTACTTATTTTCCAGACCAAAAGCTTCTTCTAGAAGCCTTAGAGTGGTCAAAATGTTGGATCCAAGGGGGCATACGAATTTTGATTTGAATTGGCTCAATTTCCATTCAATTCCTCCTTGAATTCACTCAATCCGGTCTCTATAAATTTAACCATCAAGTCCTAGATCAAATTGGAATTTTTCCTCGCCGATAGATCTTACTTGCACCCCAATTTCACAATCAAAAGTGATCCTCGGAATTTTCCAGTCGAAAACAACCCCATATCAACTTTTTCCGCCAAAATCTTGGTTTGTAGAAAAATATTTGGAGGCTAACTCAATGTTCCTAGAATGACTCGTTGTGGCACCCCTCGACAGCCCCCGATCCGTTAGGGTCGCCATAGTTTGCTTACCTTTCACTTTCCCTATTAACATGTCACTCTGATACCATTTCAATTACAACGAGTCCATACAACCATGGGGGTTTACACATTTTTTCTTTTTGATAGGTCCCTTGCACAAATTATGTATGGAAGCACATCCAACAAACTCCCTTCCCTATATTCAGAAAACGATGCACACCTACTAAACATCTTATATAAGTTAAAGCCGAACACGTTTATTTACATGAAGCAGATGGACATCTTTAGTCGGTACATCGAAATGCCAATGTTTCTATACTTGGCTATACTTCAAAAAATGACTGACATCTTCTCCAATAGTCGAATACTTAAAGTCCATCGATCAGTGTCAACATCCAAAAGTTCCTCCTTTTGCTATCCTCCTCCTCGCAATCATATCCAATCACTTGATTCATCTACTGGTTGCATTGACAGTAGAGGTATCTTATCTAGTCTGAACTGTTATTCCCCAAAAGGGGTGAGTATAGCCACTCAGCTGGTAAAGGACCAATAAACCACTCAATGCATCATATCATACAATCATCACAACCATGGCAAAACACATGTCTTTCAAGTATCCATGCACAATTTACCTTAATATCATGCACATGTCATCATACTGCATGTACATACATCATCATATAAACATCACCATCATGTCATACATTTAACATCATGTCATAGGTGCACATACATCCATGCACTTACCATCATCATGTCACATGTACCATCGTGCCATAGGTGCACTTACATCCATGCACTTACCATCATCATGTCACATGTACCATCATACCATAGGTGCACATACATCCATGCACTCACCATCATGCACTCATGCATACATGTTGCCATGCCATGCATAATTCATTTTTAATTTCCCAATTTTATTCTTTCATTTTGAGCTGCCACATTTCTCTTTCCCGGGACCAGTATCTACATCACACATTTATCATTCGCACCCAATCCTGGCATCGTGAGAACCATCCGGCACAATACCTGCCGAGCATCTAGCACAATACCTGCCAAGCATCTCGTATCCCAGCTAGCATCACGGGGCATCCCCCGGGCACAAACCTCTAGGGCTTCCGGCTCCCCCACTCTCTGGGCATCTCAAAACTCCCGAGGACCCTCCGGCATTCAGCCATTTAAGGCCACAGAGCATTGGGTGCTCCTTAGCCAAGCATCCCGACACTCCCGGGGCATTGTCAGCTCACACCTCCGACGGCCTTCTCACTTATCATAGTTCATATTTTCAATTATAGCTCAATTTCAACATGGCATATGATGTGATGGCAAACAAGATCATTTTCATCATTTGATTCTTACATGCATTTCCAATCATCATCACACATGCAGCAAGGTACAATCACTTATGACAATACAATTCATGGGGTCCATACAACTTAGAACAATCCATACATCATGACTTTTGAGATTTAGCAAATTCCAGCTTGCACAATTTCGGAAAACACGTAAATTAAATATCCATATGATCTTCAAAAATCATAAAATCAGAACATGTGATAGGCAAGACATAAAGGTAGCAATTCCATGAAGAACACATGCCCAAAAGAGCTTCACACAAGAAGATATAGCTCACACAATACAGCATACAAAATTCGGATAAAATCAGATTGCGCAGTTCTCGAAATATTTCGATTAAAATACCTGAATAACCTCCAAAAATTATGAAATTTTACCAGGTTATAGTAGATACCCTAAGGTAGATTTTTCATGAAGACATCCAGGCCATATTCATCCTAGATAATTAAATATGGACGGTTGAAGCTCCTGTTCCTAGTACCGAACAGTCCAGTTTGGCTGTCTACGAAAAATTGAGGTTTCACCTACTTATCTATGGCATCCCAAAATTCAAAGCCAAGCCATAAGGTGTGTTAAAGCCTCTAATTAGGTAATGAAATTACCTATGGTTTAGTGCTTTAGCCATTAGTCTTTTTAAGATTAGGTGATTGGTGTTTGTGTTTATGAGATTTTAAATTTGATAGAATTAATGATAATAATCTATGCTTGGCCTTGCGTCTTATAAATTAAATTCCTACAAATAAAATATCACAAGACTTTGGCCATATTGGAAATTAAAATTTAAAAATATTTATAAAATAATTTCAAAAAAAAAGGAAAAGGTTAATTTTTAGGTTGGGCCTTAGGCCCATTGGCCTAAGCCTTTAATGGGCCAAGTTGGCCGGCCCAATAGAGGGCCAAAAGGAGTGGTCGCCGGCCCAAGAAGAGGAAGCCCAAGCCCAAAAGTCCGTAGGACAAGTGGCAAGAAGTCTTCATGCATTGGCCTAGACTAGGATGCCATGCATTGGCTAATTTAAGTGGCATGCAATGATTATCAATCATGAGGATTTGGGGGTATAAAAAGGGAAGAGAAAGAAGGGTGGCCGGTCATTTGCTCACCCAAAGAGAGAGTGAGAGAGAGGGATCGTGCGAAAGAGAGGGAGAGAGGCCGAGAGAGAGAGGAGGCAGAGCCAAGGAGGAGTCGCCGTGTGCCGCCGTGTTCGCCGCCGTGTGCCGTCGTTTTCTTTGAACTAGAGGCAAGTGGGAGTCCTCTAGATTCTCTTGCATGCTTGTATGATTGTTTGCATGTTAGATTTTGGGTGTTTTAAGTGAGAAAAACTGAGGCATGGTTGGCTTGTTCTTAAGTCGTGTGACTGTTCTTGCTCGGATCGTGTGAGTCAGTAACTTGTTTGAGCTTGCATGTGTGTTTGGAGTCCGATTTTGGTTTTGATGTCTTCCTGAATGTTGTAGCTAACATCTTGCACTATAACATACTAAAATTTCGTTGAAAATGTTGGAGATTTGCTGGGTTAAAGTCTCATCTTACGGAGACCTCAGATCTGGAGAGTTTTTACTGACCTTTCGTTGGATTCATGGTTGCATGTTGGCTTTTGTTGAGAATATTACTTTGGTTTCTTCATGAAAGTTGTAGGGAACATCTTAAAATACAACATACTCAAATTTGAGGTGAAAAGAACAAGTATAGCTTGGTTAATCGACTAGATCTTGAAGACGATGATTCTGGTGATGTGTTCCGAGACACCCGAGACTTCAAGGACCTAAATGATGACTAACATCTGGTTATTTGACCTAGATCTCTTCATAAAACTTGTAAAGGACATCTTGATACATAACATATCCGAATTTCAGAGAAAACGAAAGAGAATAGGCAGGTTAAAACTTCATATTTCGGAGATGGAGGCACTGGACGATGCGGTAGTGGGTCCAGAAGCTTCGTGAGGTTGAATAAAATAATATATAAGTAATCTGGCTTGGAGTTCTTCATGAAAGTTGTACGAAAATGTCTTGGCTATAATCCAGTAAAATTTTATAATTTTTGGAGGCCATATGGATATTTTAATTGAATTTATTCGGAAGCCGTGTATTCTGGTTTTATCCGAGAAGCATAGGATGTTTTGGGAAAATTATGAGATTTTGTAAAAATCCAATTTGGCCATAAATTCTGCAAATAATTACCATCCTATGGTTTTGATTAATAATTTCTTGGATTTTGATAATTTTGGGAATTTATAGTAATAATAAATAAATAAATAAATAAATAAATAAAATGAATTATTTCATTGGCCATAAATTCCATTCAAGTAACTCATATTGCATGTGTGATAAAGTCTTGGTATGTGTATGATATTGAATTGAGTTGCATGTATGATAAAGTCTTGGTATGTGTATGGCATTGAATCGAGATGCATTTGTGATAAAGTCTTGGTATGTATATATGACATGGAATTGAGATGCATATATGAACTCAATGATGAGTATGATCTTGATTTGCCATTACATCACATGCCATAATAAATTGAATTATAATGATATGAATTGAGATAAATGAGAAGATTGTCGGAGGTGTCAGCCGATGATGCCCCGGGAGTGTCGGGATGCCTGGCTAAAAGGGTACGGCCGGTTGCCCGGTGGTCATGAATGACCGAATACCGGAGGGTCCTCGGGAGACCGAGTGGTATCGAGATGCCCGGAGAGTGGGGGAGCCGGAAGCTCGGCATGGTAATTATGCCAAGGGATACCTCGCAATGCCGGATTGGGTGCGAGATGCCTGGCCTGAAGGGTGCGGCCGGTTGCCCGGTGGCCTTAAATGGCTGGATACCGGAGGGTCCTCGTGATGCCAGTTGGGGTACGAGATGCCCGGAGAGTGGGGGAGCCGGATGATCTGTAATTGTATCTTGGATACATGTGGGATGCAAACATTGGTCCCGGGAATGAGAAATGTGGTGGTCCAAGATGAAACTGGAATTAAATCATGCATATATGTATGACATGACGCATGATGATGATGATATGCATGATGATGATGATGATGATGATGATGATATGCATGATGATGATGATGATGATGATGATATGCATGATGATATGCATGATGTTGATGATAATGAGAATGATATATGATATGGCGTGATAACATGTGTATTGTGATGATGTCATGTGAAGATGACATGTATGATATGATGATGCATGATAGTATGCGCATGACTTCAAGGTAAGTAATGCCTGCAATGCATGTATGATTTGCATGATGCATTGAGTTGTTATTGGATTCCCTATCTGCTGAGTGGTTGTACTCACCCCTTTTGGGGATAACATTTCAGATTAGTCAGTATGCTGCTTCCTACCGTCACGCGAGGCACCTTCTATGGTCTCCCATCGGATGTAGAGGTAGATTGTACGGAGATCGACTGCGTCACTATCCCTGGACTGACTTTTGTGTGAGTGCGTGTGCTGGTCATGTACGACGTAGGCCTGGCTGGGAACCCAGTCATCCAGGAGTTTTTGTCCGTTCATGTCCGCCGAGACGGAGTGATTAGGGGGATGTTGCCGCCACCACCACCCGACGCACCCAGATGGGTGTGATGGTTGCGTGAAGGGTAGAGAGCTAGTGTTTTCTTTTTGGGGAGTAGCCGCCGCTGTTGGATGGGGGACGTCATGTGATTTTCTTTAGGGGACGTCACACAATAAGGCCGAGTGTGGCTGAAAATCTTGGCCTTCTTTTGTTGTATTGACCCGCGAAAGACCCATCATGATAATATGTAAATAAAAGTGGCATGGCTTGTCTTTTAAATTGTGATGATTAGTGGTGTGTATTTGCATCATGGATTGGTAGGGGGAGAGATGGTGATGTTTTGCTTCTGCTAATGAGTCGCTCTGGGACCGCTTTAAAAAAAAATGCCTATGAATACGACGCCTCTTCTAAGGAGAAAGATAATAAGGAGTAACATTGGCGCTTGTGGCGACCTGCGAAGGGCTCGGGGTGTCACATTATCCTCCTTCATTTCCTCTGAATTTTTGATATGTTTTGCCTCAAGAGGTCCACTACAACTTTAATTAAGGGATCTAGGTGAGATTCGCAATGGATAGTCACTTTATAGTTCACGAAGTCGCTGGAGTCCAGTTCGATACTTCCAGATCTGCCGTCTCCAAAGAAAAATCGTTTCACTAGGCTATACTTGTTCGTTTTACCTCAAATTTGAGTATGTTAGTCTTCAGGATGTTTTCTACAACTTTTTTGAAGAAGTCGAAGTGAAATTCTCAGTAAAAAGTGACATGCAACACAAAAAACCACCAAGAGGTCGGCAAAACAGTTTCAGATCTAGCCTTTTCGTAGAGGAAGGGTTTCGCCCCATAAAATTCAGCAATTTTGTCCCAAATTTTAGTATGTTATACTTTGAGATGTTTTCTACAACTTTTTTGAAGAATTGAAAGCCAAAATTCGACTCAAAACCCACATGCAAGCCTCTACAACATTCTGGGTCATACGGTATAGACCAGAACATGCAAGAGCAGAATATGGATCCCAACTTGCCTTTATACTGAGCAAACAACGGCACACGGATGGCGAACGCACGACGACGGGCGATGGACAGGCGGACCTCCTCCCCCGCGCGGCTTCTCCCTTTCTCTCTTGGTTCCTCACTCTCTCTCGGCAACTCTCTCCCTCTCTCTCACTCTCTCAAAACCAGCCACTCCCTCTCTCTCTTTCTTTTTGGTGGCTTATATACTTGCATGCATCCTCATTTTGCATGAGGGACACTTGTCCCCAAGGAGGAGACAAGTGTCTCCCTTGTTGAAGACACTTGGAGGAAGCCATGCGGCTCCTCCTTCCCCCTCCATGCGCCGGCAGCCCAATGGGCTCTATGGGCCAGGCCTCTTGGCCCACTTTAGGCCCATCTCACTTGGGCTTAAAGTCCAAACTTAAATGGCCCAAGTTTATTTTTAATAATACATCTTAATACTCATTTAAATAAATACCTAATTGCATAATAAAATGGCCAAAAGACTTTGTGACATTAATCCATCAAATCTATAAAGTGCATAGTCAAAAACGAACTCTTCTTTATTAAATTGTCCTATGTCCAATTTAAATAGCCCATAGAAAAATATCAATAATAAGCCCATAATTCCTACGCCACTTTAGGGCATTTGATTTTCATTTTTATTTATAGAAATCAATTAACATTCTCATAATCAATTAACATTCTCATAAGGGGTTCGGTCCAAGAGAAAATATCGTGGCCGATGATGTAATTGTCCCTATGGCCATTCAAAGACAAATATCGTTTCCCTCAAAATCAATATTTCGGGTTGAAATTCCTGAATGCCACACTCGTGATATGACAAAACTTTCAATTTTTGAAATTAGATTCAAATTTGCGGTTAATTTCAATCTGGCGCGATTTTAGCATGACCTAGGCTACTGGGTAGTTTTCATAAATTTTTAGTACAAGTAACCTGTGGTTGATTTTCTTCAAGCCACAATGAACCTCTTCGACACATTGGCGACTCTCGGTGGTCGTGAAAATCTCGAGATTTCAAATACGGACACAGGGTACCAAAACGATAGAAAAATCAGTTTAGTGCCGGTCGCCGAAAATTTTGTAATTTAGTGGAATCATCCATGTTTAGCCACACATCTCTGTCAAACTAACCTATTTCTGATCTCTAATCGACTTTTAACTATGCCGTAATGATCTATGCAAATGAGCACGGTCGAGTAATTGATTCATGGTCAAATGCCCAAGTCTAATGCATTCAAATTCCTTAATGACTCTCCCAGATGGTCTAGTTATCTCACGAATGATCAGCTCTGAGAATAACACTATAGGCGTATCGATGAAAAGCCCGATTTAATTTAATTTAAAATAGAATTGAAAATTTGGGATGTCACATATGGATCTCAACGAGACTTACCATAGTTTAGCATATCCACTATGGAAAGCTCTTAATAGATGAAGTAATGCTATCCTTAAGGAAGAGAGTACTGTTGCAAGGGCTACTATAGTAAAGGTACTCCTAAATTTAATATCCACACCCAATCTTCTCCTTCGAGGTGTGTTGCCCATATGGGTACTGATCACGACACCTTCTACTGTCACGCGAGAGATAAGAGCTTGGGAGAGCTCGCAACTATGTACAAGGGAACTCATAATGGTTCATCTTGAAAGGCGAGGTGATGATGTCTATTGGAATGCTAACTACGAGAGAACTCTCATGGTCAAGTACCTCTAAACCCAACCTCTTTTTCATCCCCACTTGAGGGGTCCCCACAAGGGGAGGTCGGGTCACGATAGCTCTATAATCTGTTTGGTGCCAAATTCCATGACGCTTTTGGAAATGATGCTAATGGGTTACTTTTTTTTTTTGGTCGGTAACAAATTGATTACTTTAAGGACATTGCTTTGTGATGTGAAAGTGACATTACTTTATGAATATTGGTTAGATGCGTTGGTTCTAGACACTATACAAAGCACATGTCTAATCAGTAGGAAGCAAGCTTATGATAGGGGCTTCCAACGTTAATCAGCTAACCCAGTGCACAACCTAGAAGTGCCCAAACTCTTCATGACTCGGTTTCATGAAGATTTTTCGTTCTTTTGTTTATTATAAATATGGGTTGTATTATTGCTGCAATTTGGGCATGCCATTGTTGATATGCCATGAGTCCTTCAAATAGAAGTGCTCTTACTAAGCGTGGATTTCATGCCGTGCATATCCAGAGAAAGAGCAAAAAAAGTCTTAAAGCATCGTGGTGATCGAGTGCTTCGTGGATTATTTCTCCGTGGAATTACATGATAATTTTAGTGTAGATTTGTGTATAATTCTTTTGCAAGATTGAGAGATTATTTCATGAGGAATTGTGAGGCCAAACAATGAGTGCATTATTGTGTGTAATTAGGGCTTGAAAAATATTGAGTGTTTTAGTAATTTGAGTATATAATTTTCATTTATCGCTTGATCTATAGTGAAATTCATCACTACTTTCCCTGTAGACGTAGGTCATTACAACTGAATCACGTAAATTTGGTACCTGATTTATTTTTTTGTTTTGTCTATTTTATTGTTCAATTGCTCACTTTTCGCAACAGTAGAAAAAGTTATGCCAAATGCTAAGGTGGCAGCGGTTCCCAAGATGACAACGTAGAAGTTGTCAAGGATGCTCAATGGTGACATATTCCATGACGCTTCTGGAAAAGACATTAATTGGTTACTTTAAGGACATTGCTTTGTGACATCAAAGTGCCACTAAAGATGTATTCTTTAGGGTTAGTGGAAAGCCTCCATAACCTGTTTGATGACAGCTTTCAAATGGTGACAAATTCCTCGAAGCTTTTGGAAATGACGCTAATTGGTTACTTTTTTTTTCTTTTTTTGGGGTTGATGACTAATTGATTACTTTTGAGGACATTGCTTTGTGACGTGAAAGTGACACTAAAGATGTATCTGACATTGTGCAAATACTGGTTAAACATCGCGGTTCTAGATACTGTGCGAAGCACATGTCTAATCGTAAGAACCAAGCTTCTGAGAGGGGCTTCTAATGGTAGTCCGGTAACTCAATGCTTAATCTGGATGCTTTTCTTATTTTAATGTGTTGATGCCAACATGCTCTATAACCTGTTTGATGACAACTTTCAAATGGTGACAAATTCCACGACACTTTTGGAAATGACGCTAATTGGTTACTTTGTTTTCTTTTGGGTTGGTAACTAATTGATTACTTTAAGGACATTGGTTTATGAGGTGAAAGTGACACTAAAGATGTATTCTGACACTGTGCGAATATTGGTTAGACATGCCAATTTAGACACTGTGTGAAGCACATGTCTAATTAGTAGGAAGTAGGTTTCTAATAAGAGCTTCCAGCGTTAATCCGGTAATTCAGCACCCAACCTGGATGCGTTAATCCGGTAATTCCGGCACACTTTCCCCTCCCCAATTGGAGAGAAAGTTTTTCTTCTCTCATCCTTGAGAATACCCCGAATGTTACGTTTTAGAGTTCAAACAAAACAGTTTTTGGACATATTGAAGTCTCAAATGATGACGATGACAAATTCCACAGCGCTTTTGGAAATGACGCTAATTGGTTTTTTTTTTTTTTTTTTTTGGGGGGGGTCTGTAACTAATTGGTTATTTTAAGGACAGTGTTTGTGACGTTAAAGTGCCACTAAAGATGTATTATGAGGGGTTAGTGGGAAGCCTCTATCACCTGTCTGACGACAGCTTTAAAGTGTCACAGAGGATTTGTCCAGAGAGATCTTTCGTGACACTTTGCAAGTGCCACTGATTTTGGGACATTTCAACAAATCCACAAATAGAATCCCTGCTCCATGACATTTCAATGCTCAAGCTGGGACTGCTTTCCGTGACTGGGCAAGGAGGAGGGGAAGTGGCTGCTGGAAGGACGCCGGGGGCAGCAGACTTGAGGAGCGTTGGGTCTGGTAGTCGATTCCACGACTAATGAGCTTGCGCTTGATGTGGCTGTTCCTTAGTTCTTGAAAAATGATGAACCGTAAATAAACAAGGAAGAAGATGGATAGTAACTACAAAAGAAAAAAAGGATAGAAAAGAAAAAAAAAAACAATGAAAAAGGTCAGAAAATTTAGAAGATTTAGCAAAATGGCATTGTTTCAGTTTAGTTTGCCCACATTAGATCGCTGGTCATGCCACATATAACTAGATAATCATTTCATCAATTTTAGGCAATGATAGGCTAGATGAACTACATTGAAACTTTGTGCAAATGTTGGGAACTACACTAAAGCAATTAACATGTCGAGGACTATAATGGAATCTGTACAAAAAATTTATAACTGAAACAGTAATTTTTCCCTCATAAAGTGAGCTGTGCTTCAGACTTCACAAATTCTTCTCTGTCAATCTTACTTAGCTTAGATGATAATCTTTTCTCATGAATAATCTTGTAGTTTAAAGAGCTGCTACAAATTCATGTAAATTTCTGCATATTCTTCTGTGCTAATGATATCTCCTTTTTCATTCATTGAAAATCCTGCATCTTGGAGATTATAAGGGTAGTGTATTAAGGATCTGGATACCATCAATTCTGCAACCACAGAAAACATGTTAATCTTAAAAAGACATATCAAGATTTAAACATCCCCATCCATAAACATCACCACAAAAGATTATCACCAGAAAAAAAAAATCCTTCAAGAGTAATAACTAAAACAAACTTAAATCAAAGAGTTAAGTTTAAAAAATTAAATCTGCACATTCTCCTCCTTTTTGTCAACAGCAAAAAGTGGAGAAACTCAAAATGGAGAAGAGATAAAAGGAGTCAAGGTTGTCTTGGGATTCGAACAAGCTGGAAATCTCCCATGGACTGCACTACCTCTTCAACCTTCTGGCATTGGAGATGAACATTCCCTACTTGTGTCTAAACAGTCTTGAGAATTTGTAGAGTCTGATCATTCTTAGTCACAGTTTGAGATACTTGCTGATTCAACCTTTGTACCCGGCAGCAATTCGCGCGGCCAGGCACAGGTGGAGGCGTAGCGGCAACCGGTGGTGGCATGGCTGGTGGTGGCGCACAACAGCTGCAGCTTCTTCCTCTGCTGGTTGCTGGCGACGACCAAGGCTGGGAGAGAGAGAGGATGGAGTTGGATGGTGGAGTGAGAGAGAGTAAGGGAGACGATAGAGATGAGGGAGAGATGGAGGGGCCATTGGCCTAACATTTCTACAAGATTGTCCCCCAAAGACTTGTCCATCAAGCCAATAACCATGGCTGCTATTAAGCCACCAACACCCTCTCCATAACATGTCAAATGGACCAAAGTGGCTAAGGGGAAGGGGGCACAAGAATTTTGCAAGAATTGGCTTCAAATGGTCGCTTGATTCACTTTAAATCAACCTCAATTGATCCTCATAAATTCAATTAATCCATCCTCGAACATCTCGGCATTTTCCCTCACCCCTGGATCCGTCTTGCTTCTCAAATGTGCGACTAAAAACAATTCACAGCCTTTTCTACACAAAACGGTCCTAAATCGACTTTTACCCAAAAGGTCTCAGTTGTCAGAAAAATTTTCTGAGACTGAGTCGTGGGTCCTAGAATTTATTGTGACATGACAAGATCTTCAATTTCTGAAATCGGACTTGAATTGGTGGTTAATTTCCATTCAGCGCGTTTTTAGTGTGACCTAGGCTACCGGGTAATTTTCAGAGATTTTTAGTGCAAATGACCCATGGTCGATTTTCTTCGAACCACAATGAACCCACTCAACACATTGGCAACTCTCGATTGTCGTGAAAATCTCGAGGATTCAAATACAGACATAGGATACCAAAACGATAGAATAATCAATTTAGGACTAGTTGACAAGAATTTTCTAATTTAGTAGAGTTACCCACGATCAGCCACACATCTCAGTTGCAGACCTATCTTTGATCTCAAATCATTTTTAACTGTGTTGTAATGACTTCTAAAGATGAGCACGGTCGAGAAGATGATTCTTGGTCGAATTCGCAAATCTATTTGCCTTAAAGTCCTTAATAGATTCCCTAGATAGTCTAGTTTATCTGGAGAGTGATTAGTTTTGAGAACAGCCCTATAAGCGCGTCAATGAAATGCCTGATTTTTTTTGTAGGACGAGAGTAATGTTCTTCATCTATACTTACTCTGATTTTTTTTTTAGCAGATATACGTACTCTAATTGGACCACTCCATGTTGCTTCAGAATCTTTAGATAAAGATATGGCAATGGTCGCCTCATAAGATTCACTCTCATGACCTCTTCCTTCTTCATCTTTTCCTTCTTCTTCTCTTGCTTCTTCTTCTCTTGCTGCTTCTTCCTTCATTGGTTCCTCTTCTCCTTCTGGCTCTGCTTCTTCTCTATCTCTTCCTTCTCTTTCAATGGGTTTCTCAAAACCAACAAAACCTCAAAGATTCTTCAAGGAAATGGCAGAAATTGTAAGATCATCATCATCCTCTTCATCCTGCAAGATGAAAGATCTTCTCTTCTTTACAAGTTCTTTCATAACTTTCTTGCCTTTTCTCTTCCGTGCAGCAGAATCTACTTTGGTTTTGCTGGAGGACTCCTTCATGCACTCAATAGCTTTGTTCAAATCATTTAAACTCTTCTTCGAAATCATTTTCAGTCCTATAACCATAGGAGCACTAGTTTGAGAGCATAGAGAGATGGGAAACTCGATTTGAAAATATCTGAACAGCTTTGTAACCAGCGCTAAATAGGGCAACTGTCCTTTATCCTTCGTAACTGTCCCGTGCATATGCATCAGGATAGTATGAGGGAGTAAAAATCTCATTCCATTGCAGATAGCAAACATGAGCCGTGCTTCGAATCTGGAAATATCTATTTTTGATGCAGCCTTCGGTCTGATGCAGTTAATGATAACTTTGTGCAACAGAAAAATTGAGGCTGTCAGTCAAGAATAAGTGATGCCTCCTTCTAGCACTCTGTCCTTGACAAGAAATCTCATTGCTTGACCAAATGAGACATTTATTGGTTGGAAACCACTCCTTTGCACCCCAATAATATCTGCCAGTGTGTCAATATCCACCACATAGGCTTTATCACTCGCAGTGAATTGAATTTGATTATGGTCAAGAAAAGATAGGTTCAAATGGAAAAATGCAATCAATTCTTGATATGCAATAGTTGTCTCAGAACAAAACTCCTCGAGTTGAAGAAAGGCTAACTTCTCCCTCTAGTTAACCGTGATCGAGTCTAGGAAATCAAAATCAACAGTACGAGGGTTCATCACCCCTCTCTTTAGCATCTGTGAGTAAACCTTTTTATGTTCCTTAGAACGAAACAATCTCATTCTTTCTCCAAGAACATTTGCAACAACACCCATTCTTGATTGAAAATTAGAATAAAATCTCTCATCATCATCCCTGTTCTCAGGATGACTAAAACCGAACCTAGGGTCTATAGGAAAATGAAGAAAGGCATTGTCTGCCAATCCTTTAGGCATTATACCTAACTGTTCCATCCTTCTTAAGAACAAAGTCTCGTTCTTATAACCTTTCTCTCTTAAAAACTCATCGATAAAAATCATGGGAGTACCACCCTGCTTTAAATGAGTGTAAAGCTTATAGTGAACCTAGGGTCTCGAGGCTCTGAGAGGTTTCGCATCTTCTACAACTTCCTCTTCCAAAGGTTGGCACAGAACATTCTGAGTAAAGTGCTGCGGAGAATGCTATGGAGAGTTGCGTGGAGAGCCTTCCTCAGTGAGATTGAACTGCGTTTGCCCTTCTAGCATGCTTCTCCGTCATTGATTAGTAATCCGAGAGGATTTCCTTTGGTAAGACATATTTGCAGACTTGGAGGATTTCTCAGACAAGTTCGAGTGAAAGAGATGGATACTTGCGAAAGAATCTTGAGAGTAGAAACGAGAGAGTAGAGAGTCTGTATTTTAGGGTTTGGAAAGAAGTGCTCGAAAGGAATACAAAAGGGTATATAAAGAAAATGAAAGGTCACAAATAAAAGAGATAAACGAACCATCACAAGGAAAAAAGAAAATTACATTTTTCAAAATAATTGAAAATAAAAACTGCCAAAAATTCATAAAATCAAAAAAGATAACTTCCAAAAAGAAATTAGGCAAACAATGATTCAATTAATCATACATTTTCATTACAAAAATAAAATACCGGATTCAAGACTTTCATGAAGTAGCGTCTAGAAATCTTAAGTCTGACCAACTTCAGACTTTACTTCGAAATAGAAATAATATTCAGCTTGGTGTGAATAGACTCAAATAGATTTTTCTATGGAGGCTTCGTGAAGATGTCTGCTAGCTGATTCTTTGAATCAATGAACTGAATCATAATCTCTCCATTTTGGACATGATCTCTTATAAAGTTATGTCGAATTTCTATATGCTTCGCCCTTGAATGAAGAATTAGGTTCTTGGTAAGATTAATAGCACTAGTGTTGTCACATTTGATCTCGGTACACGATTCTTCAATCCCTAAGTCTCTCAGTTGTTGTCTTATCCATAGGATTTGAGAGTAACAACTCCCAAGAGCAACATACTCTACTTCTGCAGTTGAAAGAGCCACAGTACTTTGCTTCCTTGAGAACGAAGATACCAACATATTTCCCAACAGTTGACAAGTGCCAAATGTGCTCTTTCTATCGATTCTACAACTTGCTAAATCAGCATCTGAATATCCAAGAAGAGTAAAGTCTCATTCTTTTGGATACCACAAACCTAGTTTTGGACAGGTTGCAACATATTTAATAATTCGTTTTATAGCACTTAGATGGGATTCTCTAGGATTAGACTGAAATCTAGCACACATGCACACACTGAATAGAATATCAAGTCTAGAAGCAGTAAGGTAAAAAAGTGAATCGATCATGCTTCTATATAGCTTCTAATTACTTTCTTCCCTTCTTCATCCTTGTCTAGTTTCAAAGAACTTGACATTGGAGTCTCTATTTTCTTGCAATTCTCCAAACCAAATTTCTTGATGAGATCTTTGACATATTTTTCTTGATGAATGAATATACCTTTCTTCAATTGTCTAACTTTCAATCCTGAAAGAAAGTTAACTCGCCCATCATGCTCATCTTGAATTCATCCTGCATAGATCTTGAAAATTTCTTGCAAAGACTTTCGTTAGGAAAACCAAAAATAATATCATCTACATAAATTTGTACCGGTAGAAAGTATTTTCCTTCTTTCTTTATAAACAAGGTTGTATCAACTTTTCCTTTTTCAAAACTATTCTGAGTTAGAAACTTACTTAACCTCTCATACCAGGCTCGAGGTACTTGCTTCAGTCCATACAAGGCGTTTTTCAGTCTGTAGACTGAGTCTGACTTTCTTGGATCTTCAAATCCTGGTGGTTATTTCACATAAACTTCTTCTTGTATGATCTCATTCAGGAATACACTTTTGACGTCCATCTGGAATAACCAGAAATTTTTATAATAAGCAAAAGCAAGTAATAATCTAATTGCTTTTAACCTTGCTACTGGTGCTTAGGTCTCATCATAGTCTATCACTTCTTCCTATGCATATCCTTTTGTCACGAATCTTGCTTTGTTTCTGGTCACTTTACCATTCTCATTTATCTTATTCCTGAAAATCCATTTTGTTCCAATAATGGATTTGCCTTTGGGTTTTTGAATCAACTCCCATACATCGTTAATGCTGAATTGTCTAAATTCTTCCTACATAACTTCTATCTAGCTTTCATCATACAAGGCTTCGTTTACTCATTTTGGTTCTATCTTAGAAACAAGTCTAGAGCACTAGACTCTTCTCTTCCGTTGGATCTGGTGCGAACTCCTTCATCAATATTACCAATGATGAGTTCTTTGGAATAACTTGACTTATGTTTCCAGTTGTTACTTGGTTTGAAAGTTGGTTGATCCTCTACATTGGTTGAATCTTCTTGTTCTACTTGTTGCTATTCTCCAGAAGTCTGAACCTCTTCAGGGGAAATAGACTTTGTAAAGTTTGGAACAAGTTCAGACTCTTCAAGTTGAGTCTGGTCTGGTAAATTCTCCACATAATCTTGAAACTTAACGTTCATAGATTCTTCCAGGAATTGAGTCTTCTTATTAAACACTCTGTAAGCTTTGCTTGAAGTCGAATAGCCAAGGAAAATTCCTTCATCTGACTTTGCTTCAAACTTTCCAGATCGATCATTTGCATTCTTCAGAATGAAACATTTACAGCCAAAGACATGAAAGTTGGAAACATTTGGCTCCATTCCTTTATACACTTCATAAGGAGTTTTCTCTAGAATAGGCCTCAAGAATACTCTATTTATAATATAGCAAGTTGTTGAAACTGTTTTTGCCCAAAATTGAGAGGATATTTTGCTTTCTATTAAGAGAATTCTAGCCATCTCATATAAGGATCTGTTTTTCCTTTTCACAACCCCATTTTGTTCTAGAGTGTATGGAGAAGAGAAAACATGCTGAAAACCAGATTCATCACAGAACTTAACAAAGTCCTAGTTCTCAAACTCACCTCCATGGTCAATTCGTATGCTCGAAATAGCATAACCATTTTCATTCTGAACCTTCTTGGCAAACTTCGAGAAATAAGAAAAAATTTCAGACTTACTTGCCAAAAAGTAAACCCAAGTGAAGCGAGAGTAATCATCCACGATTACTAGACAATATTTCTTTCCACCAATAATTTGAGTTTTGGTTGGACCAAAAAGATCCATATGAAAAAGCTGCAAAGCTCGATTGGTAGACACTTGATTCACATGTTAACATGACCAAGCTTGTTTTCTGAGAACACAGGGAGTGCACAACTCATTCTTCTAGTAAGCCAAATTACGAAGTCCTCGAACAAGTTTCTTAGAAGAAATCTTGGCAATTTGCTTCAAGTTAACATGACCAAGCTTCCAATGCCGAGACTAGCTTCATCTTGAATGGAGATAAGACACTAAGAGCTTTTTGGGTTTACATCTAGAAGGTAAATGTTGCCATGCCTTCGTTTGGTGAAAGATTGAAAGAAGTCTTGACTCATTCCAAAACAAATGCCTTCTTGGAAGTTTATTCTAAAACCAGTATCGCAAAGCTGACTTATGCTTAGCAAATTATAGTTCGATCCTTCCACCAAAGAAATATTGTTGATAGTTAGGCTTTCAATCTTCACAGTTCCACATCCTACAATCTTTCCTTTGTTGTTTGCTCCAAAAGATACTCTTCCTCCATTCAATCTAACAAGCTTTATAAAGTAGCTTGAGTCTCCGTCATATGCCTCGAACAGCCACTATCCAAATACCATTTGATTTTCCTTTTGATAATGACCTGCGATCAAAAGAGAAATTCAAACTTTATTTTGTACCTAGATTTTCTTGGGTCTAGGAAAGTTAGTATTAAAAACAATCTTAGCCTAGTCTTTCTTAACTGGTCTCTAAACCTCGGGACATTCTTTCTCAAAATATTCTAAGCTATTACACTTTGAACATTTGAGTGCACTTCGGCCAACAGTTTTACAAAAAAATTTTGAAAATGGGTTTTGTAAAATCCCTTTGCAGGTCTTTGTTTAATTCTTTCTTTTACTTTGGGAAAATTGATTAATGGAATAGTTTTTGAAGTTATAACCAAACCAGATTTGTTAAAGTAGGGTATTTGAGGTAAAAGAATTTTCTCTAGTTTCTCGGATCCTTTTGAAAATCTTTTTGTTATATTTGAGATATCACTTTTCAAAAAAGTATTTTCCTTTGAAAGAGAATCATAATTTTCTTTCAAATTATCAAAACTTGTTTTCAAACTTTCAAATTTTTCTTTCCAAGAAACTTCATGTTGCCTGAGCTTAGAATTTTCCATTTTTAGTTCAGAAATCTTTTTAGGAGAGGATTTGAGACTGAGACAAAGTTCATCTATGTATTTAGAGACTTTGACAGGAATTTTTGAATCACTAACCTCAATTTCTTTGTCTGAATCTGAATTAGAGTCTATTTCTGATTTTGAGTCTGAGTTAGAATGAGCCATTAGACATACGTTGGCATATTCTTCTTTGCTTTCCTCACACTCAGTATCACTCCAAGTTTCAGTTATGAGTGCCTTTTTATACTTCTCAGTTTTTCCTTTCTTCTTCTTCAACAAAGGACAGTTAGGTCTGATATACCCCTTTTTCTTGCATTCAAAACATATCACATCTTTGCTGGTTTCA
This sequence comes from Eucalyptus leucophloia subsp. euroa, assembly GCA_017140325.1. Taxonomy (NCBI): domain Eukaryota; kingdom Viridiplantae; phylum Streptophyta; class Magnoliopsida; order Myrtales; family Myrtaceae; genus Eucalyptus; species Eucalyptus leucophloia. Next base: position 16,634,005 of record CM029472.1, on the reverse strand, counting down.
TTATCCTCAGTTGGTCTCTTTTGGAAATTTTGTGTGCTTTGTTTCTTCCAATTGAATCTTCTTCCATTTCTATTCAACTTTCTGAATTTCTTGATCATGAGTGCCAGCTCTTCATCGTCCATATCATCATCTGAATATATATCATCAAAATCAACGTTAGACTTTAAAGCAATTAACTTCTTACCTTTAGGATCTCCTTCATCATTTATTTGTTCCACTTCGTACGACTGAAGCATGCCTACCAATTCATCAACTGATAGAGGCATGATCCTCTAGGTCTCTCTAATTGAAGTCTTCACATGATTCAGTCTTTCAAAAGCGCACGCAGTAGCTTATTGACTTTCGTTGGTTCTGAGATTGGTTGACCTTGATATACTAAGCCATTTACAATCATTGTAAAGCAACTGAACATATCAGACATAGATTCTCCAAGCTTTATCTTGAAGGCTTCATATTGTCCAAGCAGAATATTTATTTTGATTTCCTTTACGTGGTCAGTTCCTTTGTAGGTAATATGTAATATGTCCCAAACTTCTTTCGCTATTTCACAAGAAGAAATTTGGTTATACTCAGTAGGAGATAAAGAACAGTATAAAGAGTAAATTGCTTTCGCGTCAAGAGCTTGTCTCTTAGTAAATTCAGGTCGTGTTGCTTCATCAGGATCAATGACTTATTTTCCTCGATCTAAAGCTAATATAGCTTTAAGGTTGATCTCTTTTTCTATGACATCCCACTTCAGAGGATCTTTAGATTTGAGAAATGCCTTCATCTTGTTATTACAAACATTGTACTCATTTCCATCAAAGTAAGGAGGTCTGGTATTGCTCTGACCTTCAACCAAACCTGGAACTAAAATACTTGTCATAGAGGATCTTTAGCTTAGAAGTAAAACACTTTAAAAATTAAGCACATAGACTCTCATACCAATTGTAAGTGCTAGTAAGATCACTTAAAGGGGATGAATAGGTGTAAAAACAATTTTTGTGAAGAATAGTGGAATATTTTACTTTTGAAACTGAGTCTGAAGAACAATAGATTTTGAGCTAGTTCAGACTTTGGCAGTTAAACAGAACTACGAACAAAGTAAAGAAGTTCAGGGATGAGAATATGAACACATAATTTATAGTGGTTCGGCTTAGATCAAGTCTACGTCCACTCTCCCACGCTAACAGCCTTCTGGCTAGTTTCCACTATGAATCAAAAGAGAATTTACAATCTTGCGATCTCGACTTCACAGTGAAGAGTGTTTACTGCTCTCTCACAAAGTCACACTATAAGTCTCTCTCTTTTGAGTACAATTTAGAGCACAATAAATGGAATAACAAGAAAATGGGAAGTTTCAGACTTTGGAATTTTTCTTTCATGCACTCTAACGAACAACTAGAGAGTCCTTTTTAAATACTCCTTCATGCCTGCTCGACCGTTAGCAATTTCCAAATGAATTCTTCCAATCAATCAATTGGACAGAATCAATTAAGGAGATCTCGAGCCGTTGAAGATTGTGATAAAAGCCTGTTAATCATGTTCGCACATACAATCAGAATCTTGGTTTCCATAAGTAGATTCTTTCAAAAATTACTTGCCCTCCAAAAAGATTTGATGTATCCAAATTGATTCTAATAAAGATATCCAATCTCGTAGATGATATTTCCAACCAAAAGGCCATAAATAATCCATACGAACTAAACTCTTGAAGAAAGAAAGATGGTCATTTATCTAAAAAAGTCTTCAACCTTCACTTTCGTTAAGTCTAGAATTTATCAGAGTAAGCAAACTTTGACACAAAGTCTGGGAGTCTTCAAACTTTCACAAAATCTGGGAGTCTTCAGACTTTGACACAAAGGTTTGGAATTCTTCATAATAGAATTTGGATAAGTTTTGTCAACTTCAAAACATCAAAGGAGTTTTCTCCAACAATCATCATGTCCTTCGGGAAAAAAAATTTCCTAAATAACCAATTAACCCTTGTTGGTTGTTGTGCCTAGTCCATTTCAACTTCAACGGGCATCTAAAATGCCAAGAATTTTGATTGTCTTTCCACTCTAGCATCTGATCAACTCTTTGTTGCATAAGCGCCAACCAAACAGAAGAAGACAACAATGTCGACAATGATACAAAACTAGGGCGTAAAAGAGAAAGAGGGCTTGGCATCCATTCCTCTTCCTCGTCATTTTCCTCGTACAAATTGAAAATCGAGAGAGAGAGAGAGAGAGAGAGAGATGTACTTGGGGATCGAGAGTGGCATGATTTTTTTTTTTTTAATTGCAATGAGTGGCGATGAGTGTTGCGAGTTGTTTCTTTTATTTTTCTTTCCTTGCCTTAATTTATATATTTTCCTTTCCTTCATCTGGTTTAATGAAAGACTAATTAAATGCCACCAATGAACTAAAGGATTGCATTTGCAATGGCTTGCAGTGCATGTCTAGCCGTTGCAAGTGGAGTGAGAGATCTTGACGTGTGCTCATCAATGAATCTGTTGATAAAATGCCAAACATTTATGATGGCAAATATGTTCTTAAGAGATGAGAGTGTGTTTCAAGCTATAGACTGTAGTTTGCCATTTGCATTAGGGCATTTATTTGGAATTTTCTAGGCTTGAAAGCCTTTTATAGACCTTTCATGTATTATTTTGAGAAACAAATTGAATCTTTCTTACGACAAAAAAAAAGATGTTAAAATATGTCTCGAGTTTGAAGTCAAAACGAAAATCTGAATTTTGGAAATTGATAAATAAAGAAAAAGGATAGCGACTGCACTAAGGAAATGTACGGAAATCTAAATAGTGTTAGAGCAGTCAAGATTGGAAGTCCTTTTGGGGAAAATTAAATGAAGAGGCAACACAAGACAAACAATAGGGCCACAATTCCTATTTAAATATGTACATGTACATGTGGGCCAAGTCTTTATTGTTGGGAAGGCCAGTGACCAAATAATAAAATAAACAAAATAAGAAAATAAATTGGACACCAGATTTACATGATTCAATTGTAGTAACTTACATTCATGGGAAGAGTAGCAACACATTTCACTATAAATTTAGTGATACAATGAAGATTACAACCACGCTTGAGTCGCTCAAACACTCTTAGTGTTTCTCAAAGCTTAATTACACCCAATAACTTACGCAACGTTCAGCCCCACAATTGAGAATCGATGACGATAGAAGAAGGAAAATTAAGAATCAACAATGGAAGGATTTTGGTTCAAGGAAGATGCATATTAAGGATTATCTCTATCTAATAAAACTGCACTTACCCTTATCCGGGGAGAAGCCAAACACAATGAAGGAAGCAAATTAGGAATTACTGGATAGACGGGCTTTGGGTTTTATTCAGATGACGTTGGCTCGGAACATCGCGTTTAACATTGTGAAAGAGAATACCACTGCAGACTTGATGAAAGCCCCGTTGAATATGTATGAGAAGCATTTCACGATTAATAAGGTCTGCTTAATGTGACATCTATTTAACTTAAAGATGATCAAATGTGTGTTGTTTGTAGATCATATCTATAAATTTAATGTGATTGTTAGCCAATTGAGTTTAATGGAGATTGACTGTGAAGATGAGGTACATGCTTTGATTCTGTTATCCTCATTACCTAGTAGTTGGAATACTATTGTTACCATTGTTAGTAATTCGATAGGGTCAACAAGCTTGTCGTTATATGGGGTTTGAGATTTAATTTTAAGAGAGGATATCCTTAAAAAAAATGGTGAACTTGTATCTATTGCTTTAATAGATTAAAATAGTGAAAGATCTAGTAGACATGTTAATAGGAGTAGTATAAACATGAACAAACGTAGTCAGTCTAAAAGTGGTGGTGTTGTTTGTTAGAGTTGTGGTAAGATAGGACATCTTAGAAGGAATTTCCTTAAGCTGAAAAACAAGAAAGATAAAGGAATTAGAGTTGAGTCTACAGATGTTGTTGAACTTTAACTTAAAGTAATTTGGATAGTAATGATTTTATATTGTCTATCACTAATTGTTCATTGTTTGATATTTGGATTGTGGATTTTGGAGAAACTAGTCTATTACTTATCAATGCATCGATAAAAGTAAAATCCAGTTGGGGAACAATGCTGAGTGCGATGTTGTAGGTGTTGGCGTGTAGGATATTGACTGTAGTAAGGCATGTTTCAAAGTTGAAGAAGAATATGATTTCCTTGAGTGTCTTGAATTCAGGTGAGTATCGATATTTTTAGAATGTGGAGTTTTTAAAGTTCTTTCAGGTGCTTTAGTGATAATAAAAGGAATTGAACATAGTGGTTTGTATGAACTTCAAAGTAAGACAGTGACAAATCTCACCATAAAGATGTTAGATGCATCTATTCAAAAGTTTGAATTGTGGCACATGCCTTTAGGACACATTAGTGAGAGAAGCCTGGAAGTTTTAAGTGAAAGAAATTTGTTGTGTGGTTATGATGCTAAAGAACTGAATGCACACAGGTGCTTAGATGTACGACTATCAAAGAAACCATGGAGATTGTAGAGTTAATTTGCTTAAATGTTTGTAGGTTTTCACAATTGTAGATGACTACTCAAGGAAAATGTGAGTGTTTGTTCTTAGGCACAAGTTTAATGTTGTTGTCAAGATCAAGCAATTGAGAGCTTTGATTGAAAAGGAAACTGATAAGATGATGAAGCATATGCAAACTAACGATAGTATGGAGTTTTACTCGGAGTTATTGAATGAAGTGAGACATCACACTAGTGCCAATGAACTGCAATTGTTACAAAGTTGATGTGCAAAACATTACTAGAGACGATTTATTTAAAAAAAAAAAACTCTCTAGTGTTGGTATGACTAGTGAAAGTACTAGTACGAACACCTAGAGAGGGGATGAATAGGTGTTCAAAAGAAATCTTGACAAATAAATGCGGAATAAAATAAGTTGCGAGTAAACTTTGAATAAAGATTAGAGTCTGACTAAACGAGTCACCAGATTTCTGGTAGATTTTCAGAATCTGTTATAAGATGGAATGGACTTCTGAAATAACCTGTAAGTATGCAACAGATTTAAATAAGAAGAGTTAAGGAAAGAGAATGCTACACATAAAATTTATAATGGATCGACTTAGATCAAGCCTATGTCCACTCTCACACGCTAACAACCTTCTGACTAGATTCCACTATGTGATTAATAAGAGGTTACAACTTTGAATGCAAACACTTAGTGGTAGATGACACTATCTCACTAAATCACTTTTTTGGTATTTCTCTCACAGTCACAAACGTTTAAGCTCACCAAAGACAAGTGTATGATCGAAGTTCGCTCAGACTTTGGAATTCTAAATTCTATGCTCTATCTCTTACTTGCTCATCAGTCCTTAATCTCCTTATATACTCCTCCACTTCCAAACTAGCCGTTGGATAGTATTTCGAGGATCGTCTTCCAATGGACAGATATGTATCTAGAAGATTTAATAGCCGTCGAGTGACAGAATTAGAATCTCAAATTGATTATGATCGCCCATACAAACAGAATCTTGGTTTCCATAAGTAGAGCTTCTTCATTTAGAAAGTTCCTATCTTGTCAATCAAATCTATCTTGATGTAAAATCTAAATCGGATCACTAACCATTATATATTTAGGGCTTGTGTTACATTTTGTCAAGTTGTCTCGTTTGGAACATGCTTCGTTCTAAATCTGCTATGTTCTGAACTTGTATCTCGTTCTGAACTTTGTCCCTTTCTAGACTTGCATCTTATTCTGGATGTAAAGTCTGAAAATATTCCGTTTGAAGTAGAGTCTAGTGTCTTCCATCTAAAGTAGAGTCTAAGTGTCTTTTGTCTCAAATAGACTTTACAATATGGACGTAAGTCTGAACATATTATGCTTCTAAAAATATTTAGTCTTAAGGTTTGAACACAGTTTGAATAAGTTCAGCTTCAGCATAGAGTATGTCTTCTGGTTCTTTCAAGTATAGACATTGATAATAGACTTTACACGTTCTATCATCTGCATAGTCTATTACTCAACCATTAAATGAGTTAGTAGCCTCCAATTTTTTTTTTTTGGTAAAGACCTTTGATTTATTTTGTCATTTTCAAAACATCATAAGGGATTTCTTTAACAATCTCCCCATTTTTTATGATAATAATCTCTAAATATGCGGATGTGTAATCATACTTTCTAAAAATATTAATAAATCATAGCAATGTAATTCAAATCAAAAGATAGCAGAAGATAGAAAATAGATTAAGCATAACAATATATAGAAAAATAATCGTAGCTCGACATTATGAATCAAATAATATCAACCAATCAATACATATGCATATTTATATTTTCTCCCCCTTTATGTCATAATAAAAAAGCGATAAAAATGGAAATAGTATCACACAGAGAATATAAAACAATAACAAATATGTCTTGCATGAAACACAATTTCCAAAAAAAAAAAAAATCTGTTTTTACAAAGTAAGTCGAATATCAAAGATATGTAATATCTTACTTCGATGATATATATCAACAAATATCTAATAAAAATCACAGATGCATTATTCACTTACCCTTTTTGTCATAATAAAATGATAATATCAATAAGATATTTGTCGATGACAAAAGGTAATAAAAGATGCTGCACTAACCGGATTTCATAAAACTTAACAAGTTCTGTCACGTTTATATTTTTCTTTCTTCCATAATAATCAAGATCCTAATCGATTCAAAAATATTTTTCCATAATTGATCAATGCTTCCCCTCAAGTTGTTGCCTTTTTGACGTGATCACAATTCTTTTCATTTTCTTTTGGATTCACTCATCATGACAATATTTGCAAATAATACTAATTAAGGCTTGTGCACGTTGAGCATAATATTTTTCCATTATTTCCTTTGTAGCAACAACATTCGCAACGATCATTTGCTTTTTGAAATTCGAGGCAAAAATTTATTTTCTTTAATCAAGCTTGTCTTGAATTCAACTTGCATAAACTTAACGAACTTTTTGCACAAGTAAGTTGTAATAATATCCACGTAATATAAAATTCCCTTTCTTCAAATAAATAAATTGAATAGCATATATAAGATTATTAAATATTTAAATTCAGAGCTACTCAACCTTTCGTACGACACATTAGGGACTTTGCTCAATAATTTGCGAAAACTTTGCACAAAGAAGAGAATTTTTTAGCCTCCAGAAAATAATATAAAATCTCCACAATTTTTGGATTAAGTTTTCCGAAATCTATATGGAAGATTCTTTTGCTACCTGCAAATTCTTGTATAACATATAACAATTCTTGCAAAAATATCATGTAATACCTTCATATGATTTGCGAATCAAACTTGCCAGATATGAGATATCTTCTAAAAATATAGCAAGGATATCTATGAATATGCAATAATATCTTTCAAGATCAAAGGGATTTCCTTTAGCATAAATCTCAAATATATATTATTGATGCATTTTGCAAAAAGAAAGTAGATATTTCTATCACTTGCCAAATCAAGTAAAAAAATTGCAATGCCTTATATTTATGACAAGAGATATTTGCAATATATAATTTATTTATAATTCATAGGCAATCATCTAAAATATTCATAAAATCGAGCAGAAATTTGCAAGGTGGGATGATAAAAAAAAAAAAATTCTCTTACCTAAGGCATATATTTGAAATATACCATTTATTAAAAAAAAAAATCATTATCAATCTTCGTAGGAAACACTTTTCTGATTGCACCAAAATTTGCATAAATTCGCAATCATTCTTCATTTATAGAATTTCCTGCAATGAACTCATTTCCTATTTGGTATCCTTCAATAGGATCCTTCCATTTTGTTAAAGCAAAATATAAAATCTCCATAGATAATCAAATATTATTTTTGAACTCATCATAAGCTATTATTTAAGGAAAGAACATTGTGCACAATAATATATTGAAAAAGAAATTCTCACTTAATCAAAGCACAATAAAATTAGAGAGAATAAAATCCTTGAGTATCTAAGAAAGAATATCTTGCATAAACAAATTTTCACTTTGCAAAATATGACAAAATCTGAAAGCATAAAATCAAACCAAATAAACTTAATTGTCTCTAAGCAAAATATCAAATCAATCATATGTATTAAATCAAATCTCAACTCACAAATTTAAAAAAAAAAAAATCACTTGATTCTTCCTTCAATCAAACCAATCAATGAATATGATCATAATAAAGTCTAAATCAATCAAGGCACAAAGAGAATATAAATATAATGAGAATTTTTAAATTATGTACTCAAACCAAATTGAGAACTTTAAAAATACATTCCTTACCAAATTCTCTTTCTTCTTTTCCTTTATTTCCTGCAAAAATAAGTCATATTTTCTTTGGTACCCATATTTTATTGTGTCCATGAGAATTAGTAGAGTATGTTGTTTTTACCCAATCTTTCTTAATAGGTCTCTAGACTTTAGAACATTCTTTCTCAAAGTGTTTTGAATCTCTACAATTTGAACACTTGAGGGCATTTAGACCAACAGGTTTTGTAAAGATCATTTGAAAATGCTTATTGTATGCAAGTGTAGGAGGTCTTTATCTAAGTCTATCCTTGACTTTAAAAAATTTATTAGAGAATCACTTTCCATATTAAAGCCAAGTCCCGACTTATTATAGTAAGGTACTTGTATGGAAAGAATATGCTCTAATATTTTTGAACCCTTCGAAAATTTTATCGAAATATTTGAAAATTCCCTTTTTAAAGAATCATTTGTTTGACAAGTAAATCTCGACTTTCTTTTGTTTGTAGAAAATCTCTTTGCAATATTTCAAACTTTTCTTTTCGAGAAAGATCCTGTAGCCTAAGCCATGAGTTTTCCTTCTTTAGTTTAGAGATCCTTTTAAGAGAAGTTTTGATATTTAAGTAATGCTCATTTATATACTTAAGAACTTTAGTAGGAATTTCTAAATGACTTACCTCGATTTCCTTGTCCGATTCTGAGTCTGTGTCTAAGTCAAACTCTAATTCTAAGTCTGATTCTGATTTCGAATTTGAGTTTGAGTCTGAATATGCCATCAAGCATATATTTCCTTACTCGTCATCTTCTTTCATGGTTCTTTTCTGCCCATTCTACTTGTATTGTCTTCTTCCACGGAATTTCCTTCCTTTTCTACTTAGCCTTTTGAATTTCTTGATCATAAAAGCAAGTTCTTTGTCATCCATGTCATTTTCTGTGTCTGTATCATCAGAATTAGCATTATATGTTAAAGTGATGGACTCCTTACCTTTAGGATCTTCATCAACAATTTGTTCCACTTCATAGGATTGAAGAGTGCCAATCAATTCATCAACGGAGAGTGGCATAATCCTCTGAGTCTCTTGAATTGAGGTCTTAACATGGTTCCAATCTTTTGAGAGACCTCGCAAAAGTTTGTTGACCTTTATTGGGGCAAAAATTGGATGACCTTGAGATGCCAAACCATTTACAATTTCTGTAAAATGGCTAAACATATCTCCAATTGATTCTTCAAGCTTCATCTTGAAGGATTCATATTGACCAAACATGAAGTTTATTTTTGTCTCATTTACACAATCAGTTCCCTCATAAGTGATGTGAAGCCTATCCCAGACTTCCTTAGCTATTTCACATGAAGAAATTATGTTATATTCAATAGGAGACAAGACGCAATATAAAGAATAAATGGCTTTTGCATCAAGAGCTTCTCTTTTGGATATCTCCATCTGAGACATAGGAGCAGGGGGTTTGGTTTATTTATTTTTGCCATTCATAGCAGTGGGATTGATTCCTTTTTCCACAACATCGCATTGTTAGGGATCTCTAAATTTTAGAAATGTCTTTATTTTGTTTTTCCAAACGTTATATTCATTTCCATTGAAATAGGGTGGCATGTTGTTGCTTTGCCCTTCCATAACTCCTGGTGTCAAGATACTAGCCATAAAAGATTTTTAGCTCAAAAGTAAAAACACTTTAATAAAACAAACACCTTGCTCCGATACCAATTGAAAGTGCTAGTACAAACACCTAGAGGGGGGTGAATAGGTATTCGAAAGAAATATGAATAAAGATTAGACTCTGATTAAACGAGTCACCAAACTTCTGGTAGATATTCAGAATCTATTATGCGATTAAATAGACTTCTAAAATAACATGTAAGTATGCAACAGACTTAAATAAGAAGAGTTAAGGAAAGAGAATGCTGCACACAAAATTTATAGTGATTCGGCTTAGATCAAGCCTACGTCCACTCTCCCACGCTAACAGCCTTCTGGCTGGATTCCACTATGTGATTAACAAGAGATTACAACTTTGAGTTCAAACACCCAGTGGTAAATCACACTATCTCACTAAGTCACTCTTTTGGTATTTCTCTCACGATCAGAAACGTTAAGCTCACCAAAAACAAGTATATGATCGAAATTCACTCAGACTTTGGAATTCTAAATTCTATGCTCCGTCTCTTGCTTACTCGTTGGTCCTTAATCTCCTTATATACTCCTTTACTTCCAACTAGCCATTGGACAATATCTAGAGGATCGTCTTCCAATCTACCCATTGGACAGATCTGTATCTAGAAGATTTAGTAGCCATTGAGTGACAGAATTAGAATCCCAAATTGATTCTGATCGTCCATACAAATAGAATCTTGGAGTAGAGCTTCTTCGTTTAGAAAGTTCTTGCCTTGTCAATCAAATCTATGTTGATGTAAAATCTAAACCGGATCACTAGCCGTTATATGTTTGGGATTTGTGTTACATTCTGTCAAGTTGTCTCGTTTTGAACATGCTTCATTCTAAATCTGCTACATTTTGAACTTGTGTCTCGCTCTGAATCTGCTATGTTCTAAACTTGTGTCTTGTTCTGAACCTTGTCACGTTCTGGACTCGTGTCTCGTTTTAGATGTAAAGTTTGAGAATATTCCATCTAAAGTATAGTCTGAGTGTCTTCCGTTTGAAGTAGAGTCTAAGTGTCTTCTATCTGAAATAGACTTTACAATCTGGATGTAAGTCTGAACATATTCTGCTCCTGAACATAATTCAGTCTTAAGGTCTGAACATAGTCTGAATAAGTTCAGCTTCAGCATAGAGTCTGTCTTTTGGTTCTTTCAAGTATAGACCTTGACAATAGACTTTACACGTTCTATCATCTGCATAGTCTATTACTCAATAGTTAAACGCGTTAGTAGCCTTTGATTTATTTTGTCATCTTCAAAACATCATAAGGGATTTCCCTAACAACTAGGAGATTCTCAGCGGATGCACTTAGTACGATGAACTATCTTATGAATAGATCCCATCAACTACAACTAGATATTAGACTCCCAAAGAAGTGTAGCCAGATGATATTGTTGATTATTTGCTCTTAGAATATTTGGTTACCCATGTTGGTAAGCTTAATGTGAAGGTAAGAAAGCACATGTTCCAAAGTTATGCACAAGGTGAGCGGGTTATTGGTTGTGGTGCCCATAATTAAATCCACCTATTGTAAATAGAGAAGTTACATCTAATGAATCTCCAGTATTTCTGGCTATGAGTGATTATAGCAGCATTTACATGGATTTAAATGTGTTCAGCTTGAGGTGGAGTTACAAGGGGTAGCAACTATTAGCGAAGTAATTGATACAAATAGTGCTTATAGTGAGAGCCTAAAGAGCCAACAATTGTTGTAACATTGATATTGACAAGGTACATGTTCAATTTCTTGATAAATTTGGATACAACAATGGCTTTTTTTTCATCTGTGATAGAGGAGATTGTGTCGAAATCCTTGCAAATTAGTTAAAAGTGCATGTGGAGTTAGTGCTCTAATGAGGCCCTCAATTGTTGCGAAGTTCAAGCAAAGCTGGACACCTGGAGTGCTAAAACTTGGTATAGAGGGACACTTAAGTGCCAAAAGTTAGGAAAGTGACACTTAAATGCCAAAATCGGAGCAAAATGGATCACTTAAGTGCCAATCCGGCCAAAATGCTGATATGGCAATTTTCCGAAGAGGTAAGTGCAAAACGACGTTGTTTTGTACATTGATGTGGCTAGAAAATGTAAAAATGACGTTGTTTTTGTCTCAAACATGGTAAAAAATTAATATAAAAAATTGATTAAATTAAATTTAAAACTAAATTTATTTAAAACATTCAAATATACAAATACAAATATTTAAATAAATAAATAAATAAATGGGGAGAGGAAGACAGCTGAAGGCTGAGCCCTCGCTACTACCTCCTCCCTGCTGTCACCGGGAAGGGCCAGCGACGGAGGGGGGAGGGTCAGCCAAGGTCATTGGCCTCCGGCCAATCGGCGGTGAGGGCTCGTGAGCCCTCGTCGAATCTAAGCGAGGGCGTGGTCCTCGCTCGATCTGGCAAGGGTTTTCGGGCCTTTGCGCCTCCACACTATCACCGAGAAGGGCCAGCAATGGAGAGGGGGAGGGTCGGCCAAGGTCGCCGGCCCCCATTCGATTGGCGGCGAGGGCTCGCGAGCCCTCAACCGTCTCCTTCCCCTTTTTTTAAATATTTGTATTTTTATTTTTAAATTTTTTAAATAAATTTAGTTTTAAATTTAATTTAATTAATTTTTATATTAATTTTTTATCACGTCAGTACCAAAACGACGTTGTTTTTGCATTGTCTAGCCAAGTTAGCATGCTAAACGATGCCGTTTTGTACTTATTTCACCGAAAAATCATCATATTAGCATTTTGGCCAAATTAACACTTTAAGTAATCCATTTTATTCCAATTTTGACACTTAAGTATCACTTTCTTAACTTTTGACACCTGAGTGTCATTCAGTGTCAAGTTTTGGCACTTGGACTGTATTTCTTCTCATGATGGGCTATGAGAGAATAGCAGTAGAGTTTGAATTTTTGGTGAAATGATTGTAACATGGCTCAAAACGTCAAGCCAATGTGGAAAATATTAAAATATATCTTCATTTTTTAGCCCAAAGTGAAAATTTGAATTTTGGAAATAAATAAGTTAAAAAAAGAAAAAAAAAATAAAAAGGATACCTGCTGCTCGAGGGAAATATATGGAAATTGGGTTTGTGTTGGAGTGGTCAAGACTAGAACTCGTCCTGGGGCGAATTAAATGCAGAAGCACTACAAGACAAAGAAGGGGCCCACAATTCCTATAAAAAAGCAAGGGTTTGCTTTTCTCCTCCCCTACTTGCCGTAGTTGCGGGAATATATATATCGTGTGAAAAAAACCTTGAAGTACTGAGACGAATGCTTGGGTAGTGTGGGCTATCTTCATGGGTTGTTATTTGTGCGGTTACATTCAAGAGACAAGTGTTCAAGCCAATTAAATTCTTGTGGTAAGAATTTGTGTACAATTTCTTTATGAGATTGAGAGATTATTTAACAAGGAATTGTGGAGCTAAACACTGTATGAGTTATTAAATGTAATTAGGATTTGGAAAAAATTGAAAGTATTTGAATGACTTGAGCATGATTATAATTTCCGTTGTATGTCTTGATCTATAGTAAAATTTATTGCTGCTCTTTTCGCAAACACTAATCACTATGACCGAATCACATAAATTTGATATCAAATTTATTTTGTGGTTCTGTCTATTTTATTGTTCGATTGCTTGCTTTTGCAACAAGAGGATCATAGAATTGGTACAAAATAACAAGTATATTAATGACAGTAACAAAATGCCATCGATGATATTGAAAATTGCTGCTAAAAATGTTTAACGATGACATATGAACAAGATTATGGAAAAAAACAATGATGTTGATAATGCTTTTTATGGAGGCGCTTTAAAATGTTGCTAAATGCATCTTATTGTGGCAATTTCAAAAAATGACCCTAATGTAGTGTAAAAAACGACTAGTTTTGTTGCAGTGTAGTGAGTTGGTTTGAGAGAAAGTTCTCTATGATAGGGAAACTTTACTTTTTTGCCGTTTACTGTGTGAGTAGGAGAAATTTTATTATTATCAAAAAATATAACCAATATAAAAATGAGATGACTTTTGACTTAAGATTCATTTGTAACTTCTTTATATATGATAGTCGATTTTTTATTTGGAAAAGTAATTTTCCAATATATTGTTAAATCCAATGAATAAATTACACCCCCATTGATAGCTTTTCTTGTCATTGGAAAAGTAAGCACATAGTTATTAGTAACGATTAATTTGTTCACGTGTTTAGTTGATTTTCGATAAGGAAAAGTGACTTTCAACCTATTATAAATATGAAAAGTTAACCTTCCACTTTCATACAAAAAGTAAAAAAACTCTAATTGGCAACTTTTATATCTTTTTACATTTAATTATGAATGTGTATTTGATTAATGATATTCTCAAAAAAAAAAAAAAAAAGAGTCAAATTTCCAAGAAGAAAAGTGACTAAAAAAAAAGGGCAAATGTCCACGAAGAAAAGTGACTAAAACTAAAATAGAACTCGCCACTCCACATAATGTGCACATGGCACGTTGAACAGGCTAAGCCAAGGTCTTGGGTAATAAATTTTAGACAATATTACTTGTGCGGGGTATGGTGAAAGATCATTTGCGGGCTATCGAATCTATATTTGATTAATGATATTCTCAAAAAAAAAAAAAAAAAAAAGAGGCAAGTTTTGACCCAAAAAAAAGTGAAATAACAGATTTCATTTGTTTTGCGAAAAATGTGGGGTTTTGGGGTTTTTGAAAAATGTTTTCTAGGAATCTATTATCTGAGAATAAGATAATATTTTTCTAGGAAATACTTTTGGTGTTTGGTACTGAAAATTTAATTTGATTTTCCTTTGTGCATTCTTTTTAATAATATATTCTTATTTTATTTAAAAAAATCGAATTTTGAATTATTTTCTTTTTTGTTCTTTTTCTTTTCCTCTTCCTTCTTCGATTGGTCGCTGGCCTCCACAATGGCCAATGACTTGCCACAGGCAAGCTCAAGGCTCACTCAATCAGCAAGCACAAGACTTGCCATAGGCTTAGCTCAAGCATGCCCAATCCACGAGTGTGAGCCTTGCCACAGACTCGAAGCTCGCTAGAGATTGATAAGGCCTCAACCTTTCGAGATCAGTGAGCTTGGGGCCTTGCTAATCTGACAAGCCTCGAGTTCTGGCAAGGCCCGAGCTCGCCTTTGGCCAATCGATGACCTAGCCCTGGTCGAGTAAGAAGGAAATCCATTTAAAAATAGAAAAATAAAAAATAAAATGAAAAAAAGTTTTTGGTGAAAGAAAGTGCTTGGTCTAGAGGTGAAAAAATGAATCTAGAAAATCTTTTCCTCTTTCTAAAAAGCAAAAAACATTTTTCTCACCCACCCCGCAATGGACACGCTGGTTCACGCCCGCCTCCTCATCCAGGAGGGGAGGGGTTCGAAACTTTGCACCCCCATTGCGCAACTAAAGTGGAGTGCCGTTGGAGGTGGGCCCTCGTGCTAGTGCTCCCCCTGGCTTATGCTACCGGCTGTTGGCTGTACGGTAGTTCTAGGGTCAACAAAAAAAAGAAAAACATTTTTCTCATTTTGAAATTTTTTTTTTGTATTTGTGAAAAATATTTTTCTTGATTATTTTATTTTCTGGGAATTAAACGCCAAAAAATCTAAAATTTATTTTTTTCAAAAAGTTATTTTTCGTGTAATGAATGGAGTCTAAAATAGATCGCTTGAATCCTTCTGTTGTCTAGGCGTTGTACAAGCCAACTATGAAGCACAAACACATTCAAAGGGCCTCCGTGTCGTGTTGGACACTCTAACATGTGTTTGACATGCTCAGGCACGTTCGATCATGTGGTCAACACATGTTAGAAAATCTGACAGGTGATCAACTCTTTTTGACATGCTCCAACGCGTGTGTCTGAAGGTTTTTGGGGCGGGTCTGCACTCTACAAGTGTGAAGGGAAGAAGGCAATGGAGGGTGGAGGCAAGGGCGAGGGAGCAGAGTTGAGACTGCGAGAGACAACGAGGGAGGGCTAGAGGAAAAGCAGAGATTGAGGCAACTGAGAAAGCTGTGACTGCAATGCCAAGATGGAGAACTGCAATGCAGTGATAAAGCATCAAAGGTGAGGTTACTATTGCAAAGGATGGAGGGCTGGAGGCAAGACGGCGAGCGATTACGATGAGGCGATCGAGAGGGAGCAGAGATCAAGAGGTAGAGACCGAGCAGAGGGGAGGATCTTACACGTTACTCACCTGTCCGCCACTGGAAACATCACTTCCCGTCCGACTTGCATGTGCTAAGCATGTCGCCAGCATTCATCCTAAGCCAGGATCGAACTCTTCATGAGATTCATAGTTGCATTACTTATAGCTTCCTTGTTCGTAGACAAATCTAATTTGGAATTGTCTTTCATTTGTATGTTGTATGTATTGTTATAAGGTATGCAAAACTGTCAAAAAGATAAGACTATAATCACGTTTTTCTTTTTCCGCTGCTAAAGCGGAGGAGCGATCTATCAATTGCGGGAAAAAAACAAGGGTGAACTTTGTGGCACAAAAATAGGTGAATTGACACGTTTCTTTTCTTGGAATTAATAATTGAATCTGAATAAAAACATAGCCGAAGAACATATTCCTCTTACCTTACTCTTCAATTAATTTTTGAATCATTCAAATAATTCTTCGGTGGGGAGCAGCAAGTTGAAAACCAGGGACAATGAGCTGTACGACGCATTCCACGTGTCCCATGAACAAAATTGGCGCACACATTACTGAAAATCTTAATTTCTATGCGCTTTAAATGACCGTGACTCAGCACGTTGTCCTGGAGTAGCTCATATGTCACTATATATATGTCCTTATGCATCATGAAGCAATCATGAAGACGCGCTTTCTATTTTTTCCCTCTGTCGCTCATCAGTCCCAAGTCCTACATAAACACCCACGAAAAGAGAGAACTGGAAAATGTCGTCACGAATCGCACAAGATGACCAGGGTCAACTGCTGGAGATTGAGAAACTTAAAGAGGCCATCAAGAATCTAGAAGAGCTTATCTCGAAGCGCATCGATAGGAGTCTGCAATTCACGAATCTGTGCTTCGTCTTCCAGGGTTTGATTTATTCTTCTATTATAATATCCTCGAAAAAGATCAACTGTAAACTGAAATGGATTCCATTCACACTCTCTTTACTGGTATCAATTTTCAACTTCCTCGCGGTATGTGTAAACATCCACATGTCACTGAAATTCTATGAAGAGTTGGCCAGAAACCGGAGACTTCTGGATGAAAAGATAGCGGCAACACAAAACGCTCATGTCGGAACATCCAAGCAGTCACATGAACATAAAATCTGGCTTTTTAAAGCAATGTTTTATTCGACACTGCTGCTGCTTTTAGTGTTTACTGGTGTAATGTTATGTGGTTGCTTCCAAATTGAGTGTGTCATGTAAGATCAAGGTGAGCTTTATATTATGTAACACTAGATCACATGTCAATATGTGTGGCATGGAGACTAGTCTTGTCGATCATGTCAGGGTCAAGCTACATAGATGTCGCCCAGTTTGTTTCCCATTTGCTAAGTGCTTCTTGCGTGTATTGAATAAATTTTATTTGGCCCTTAAACTGTGCTTCCATCGTAAAACACAGAAGTTTGGATTGTGTTAAATATGAAATGTCCGCAAGCGGAAAATATCAAAGGATTTTTAGTCTCATATGTCGCGACCTACTTACAGGTGAACCACTAGAAGGAAAATTGATAGACTAAATGATTCAACGAAAAATGTAGACGATCGCAGAATGCTAAACATAAGCGAAAGGGGTAAATTTGTAATCTAAAGCAATGACAGTAGCTCCTTCGCCATCCCCTAGCATGTCTAAGTACGCTTGCTTTTCGAGAGCTATCTAAAATGTCCGGAGAAGAGTATGGGCTATCAGGTAATGGACCCATCATTATGCCATTTGATGGGCGGTTTTGCAGTACAGCATCGTGTTGGGGTTGTAATAATTTGTATCTCCTAATCTGAGCTATGATACCGGTGTTAGATGGTCTTGGCCTCTTTCATTCTACAAACTAGCTCAAAGGGTGAGCTATTCCCTCGTAATGGGCACAGACAGAGAGAGATCATCGATCGGTTAAGGACACAGTTGAATGGGGCCCACATGCGCATCCTGTCACCTTAGAGATTTGAAAACTAAAAACTTACCACGGCCTCTCTTAGGTCATACTTATCGCAACTTTGGAATTTTGCAATTTACTTTAATTAGGAGCTATCATTAATATATTATGGGTCGATTAGAAACTTAAATAAAGTATGGGAGAATACTTTATTCTTGTGAGCCAGAGATATCAAGGATACAAGGACTTGATTATTCTAAATAAATCTACTGCCTTTTTTTATATCTTTTCTCTTATTTCAAAAATGTTTTGTAGGCAGTCTTGGTTAATTTTAATCCTAAACCTCTAACACGTGACGGGTGATCATGTTGGTGCATAATAAATTATATAACACTCAATAAATCATAGTAGTAAATAAATTGATAAAAATAAGGCAAAAATTTATGTATTAAGGAAAGCATGAATTCACTATGATTATGCCCCAATATCTGCAAGATGATAATTGAAAAAATGCATGCATTACCTAAACATAATTTTTAAATATAATGACAATGAATTTTCTGTTTGGGTTTTCTTCTGTTTATAAAAGATTAAACTATATGTGATGCATGAGATGTAATTTTAATCTAGGTTATGTGTATGTGATCCTAATTTAACTAATGACATGTGATGTGAAGTCAAACACAATCTATATACAACCTTATAATGCTGGTAAAAAGAATTGAGAGTTAATCTAATATGACATGCAATGACATGGATGTTATGACATGAAAATATAATGACATGGATATTACAATGACATGAAATTGATGACATAGTGATGTGATGATATGGCAATGATGCAACAAATTCTTATGATATACGCATGTTATTTTTTATGATTTTCCTTTAAACTAAAATAGGCAATTACCTAAAATTTGTGATTACCTAACTTTCATTAGGAAATAATTTATATCAAATCATAATTAAATTAGATAATTTCTTAATTAATACATGATTCCTAGATATGCAATGTTAAATAGAAAATCAAATGAATGCAGTCTATCCTAACATGCAATGCCATTTTTTATTTATTTTCAAAATAAGAAAGTTTCTTAAATTGATAACACACGACATTCTAGCACAAATAATCAAATATTTGCCACATTTGAAACCTCGACTATTATGTACAACAATCAAGTTAGGAATTTAAACCAAATGGTTAGGATCACGATAAATAACTTAGCAATTTAAATATTCAAGTTGAGTTTGGGGAATTATCTAATTTGGAGATATCCTAAGTGCCATAATATTTTTCTGACAACTTAAGTGTCAAAATTTCTAAAAATGTGTTCACTATAGAAAGGGGGGCCTTGGGCTTGTTTGTTGTGGGCTAGGTTCTTTTAGAGTTTGGGCCAAAAAGGTTCATGGGCTTATTTAATTAATTCTGAGCGGGCCTTAGAGTCAGCCCTGTTTTTAGCCCAACTTGATCCTATATGGCCCGGGTCGGTTAAGTTGGGTGGGGTCTCTTAACCCGGTCCAAATTTCTTTTAAATTAATATTAAAATAATAATAAATAGAAAAAAATAATTAATTAAACATTCAGATATTTTTTAAAATAATTAGAAAAATTATAAAAACTTAAAATTTCAGAAAAATCATAAAAAATTTCAGAAAATTCTAGAACATCAGAGAAATTCAAAAAATTTACAAACCCTTAAAAATATTAAAACATAAATTTGGACAAGCCTTTAGGGTTTTACAATATGGTTCTTTGTTTTGGATTATCTTTTTCTTTTTAAGGACAATATTATGATACTTGTGTACTTTCTAGCATTTCCTTTACGATTATATTTGGTTGCATTTTTCAAGATCTTGGATGTTTCTTGATCTAGAATGGTTAGGACAACACCTGGAATTCTTTGATAGGCTGTTATGGCGCTAGTTAGCGTGATCAAGTTAGGTATCGAAATGGAGTTAGTTTAGGCTAATGTATCAAGCCCTCGAATCTATAATCTCTGGTTGCATAAATAGGTATCTTACTGGATTTCTAGCCAATCCTAAAACGACTAGTAATGATTATTTAGTCAAAATTTGCATATATTTAATCTATTTAAAATTTTAAATGCTAAATGTCGTGCAATGTATGGGCATGGGAAAGCTTGAGTTAATGGAAGGATGTCAGTCCAAAGTTGACAATATCCCTAAACCTAATTTTTATCCCCTAATCAAACGGGTTTAGGCCGCAAAATCAATGAGTCCACACCCATTTTCTAAAATGCAATGTAACGAAAGGAAATGAGAATGATTTACCAAAAAAAAGGAAATGAGATTGTAAATGCTAATGCATAGATAGAAAATGTAACTGCTGTTACTTACTCGGGGAACAATTTCTTAATTCTGACATGCATATGAAATTCAAACATTCGAAAGGTTTGAAGATTTCTTAAAAGTCTTGTCTCATGTGGATTTTTCCTTAGGTATTTGGAAGGTGCTTTTAAAAAATACCTAGATTTATTCTCAAGCACTTAAAAAGGGTTTAACGAAATATCATGACTTCACTTCAGGTATTTGAAAAAAATATTTCTACAAAATCTAGATTTCACTTCAGATATTCAAAAAAGAGTTTCTTTTTTTTTTTTTTTTTACAAAATCCCTACATTTTACTTTAGGTATTTGAAAAAATGTTTTTATGAAATATCTGGATTTCACTTTAGTTATTTGGAAAGAGCTTTTACGAAATACTCGGATTTCACTTCAAATACAACACTAGGCTTCAGAGTGCAACTGAAGTTTTAGGAACTCCTTGGTTTTATTAAATAAACACTGCTTGTCAAACGCGATTAGAGAAAATATGTATATGCATTCATCAAAGAGAAAGACAATCAAGGCTATTTTAGAATGCACATTTCAAGACTCATCATTTCTTCTTCTTTTTTTAATTGAGGTTTATGCATAATAATTTTATCATGCTTGCATCACCAAAATTCTACTATGGAGAATCATTATTTAGATAATTTTCCCTTTTACAATGGATTTCTTAATAATGTTGAATGAGAGTCTTTCGATTTGAAATGGCTTTTCACTCACTCTCATTAGAAGGCTATTTTGTTTCATCTGCTGATGTGGTATATGAGAATCACTCGATTTTACCATTATCATCATGTTGACAAGGGCCCAAGTTTTCTCATTAGTGATATGGCCTTGTCAATCTAAGAGGTCTTTTGATAAGCCATTTTGATAAGACCGTATTATATGATTGCTCAATGGCTTAACAAAGAGATAATTCAATTCGTGGCTTTAAAATACATATTCTTCATTCATGCTTTACAAGTCAAGAACCCTACGAATGAGATAGAAACAATTTCATCCACACTCCTTTGAGTAAAGACTTTTAACATATGAACCTACTACATTAATTCGAGTGCTATAATCTGAAGAGACTTTATAAGGGACATAATCTAGTCTCAGTTAATGGGTTGAGACATGAAATGATTCATTAGACTTAAAGATTTTTCATTGAAGTTGTTTGGACTTGGTAATCGTCTCAATATTGTTACCAATCTTCTACTTTACTAGTGATTGTCTTCTCATGTAGACACTTCATTGAGCACTAGAGTTTGACACTTGCTCTTTGCAACTTGGGAGATCAATAATTTTCCATTGGGAATGATTTTTGCAAACTTGGCCTTTGGCCACATCCTTTCACCATTTTTCCGACAAATGGGCCTTTGGCTTTTTTTAATTCTTTTGGTAACACATTGCTTGCAGCGCATTCGTGGGCTAGTCTATCTTCGGCTTTTGTGGCTCCATCAGCTCTTGAATAATTTATCCCTCGAACTGTCGGAATTTTCATAGACACTCCAAGCAATGCTGATCCAGTGTAGTAACCCATCCGCCTCACCCCAATGTGGGGATGATTACCAACTAAGTTTAAAAAACAAACTCATAGGCTCAGATAGGCAATGCAAGGGATACAAGTGTATAGGATAAAAAAATGCTCTTCATCACTTTACTGCACTTAAGAACTCATTTGAGTTCATTTGCAATAAGACACTCGAAAATTGATACAAGGTAAAAAAGTTTTACCCATTTTTACATCTTGTAATGTCAACTTCACCTCCAATCTACCCTAGTATAGAGTGGTTCTAGACAAGGTTAAGTCAAAAGACTTTCTAAATATTTAGGCTCAGAAGGTTAAGTAATGGTTTACTTGCATTTGTTGGATGGAGAAGGGAAATTTCTCTCATCTTTTCAGTATGTGTACCTATCATGAGAAAACCCTTTACCTTGTGGGCATGAAATTTTTTCACTCATCTTACAGTGTATAAATAAGGGATTGTGTACAAGATCGGGTTTGCTTTTCATCATCCCAATATGTCTCATTTAGAATTTTCAATAAATTCCACATAAGTCATTGAATTGGTCCATCTTGATAAATTTTGAATGGAATTGGTGAATTAGACAAACAAAATCATCATACAAAATCTTCTTTTGAAAAGATAGGAGCATTTTAAGAGCTTATCAACTTTAAGCAGGAGAAAGCTTGTAAGTTTAAAGCAAGTATATTATCATGCCAAAGAGTCTCGCAAAAATTTTGACACAAAGGATGTGACCTCAAACACTCAACAATGCTAAAGAGTCAAACATGGGAAGTTATACAAGTATTTCTACAAGAGACGAAAGGTTAGATCATATGCAGCAACGTCTCTGCAACGACAAAGTGCCGGAATTAAGAATCAAGAGATGCTCCTAGAAATGGATTTTCATAAATTGCCCCTATTTGAAGAAAAGGACACGTGAATCAATGGTAATTTGATCATTGACTTGACAGACACTTTGGTTTTGCTCTTACCCATTCACTCTCTCACCCACGCACAAGAAATGTTCATGAATAGAATACTACGCAATATAAAAACAAATACAAATTGAGACTCACGAAATAGAACATCAATTTCGGCTAGGATCAAGTTGGCTAATCACAATCGGATTATTTGGTTTTCTGTTGCTATCAGATTCTGATGTGGCCCCCAATTCGTCAGATGCAAGGAAAAATAAGGTCATTTCCATAATAAATTGAGTTATTTTTAGGAACGAGATACACCATTTCTTCCAAAGTTGGATGCTTGTCTTTTATTTTCGTTCTTTTGTATCTTCCCATCTGCGAAAATCTTTTTTTCTTTTTGTGACTCGTTTGAAAGGAGACCATCATGAAATCGAGAAATTTTAATATTAGGAACAAGCATTCCCTTTCGCTCTTTGAGGTGGGCATGGCCCTTTCCCCACGATTGCCAACTTCTACCACCACCAACAAAAATGAGTGATTGAGTTAATTCGTCAGTGAGTTGATTATACTTCGAACGGATTCTTCCTTTTTCTTTGAAGAAGGCGTCACTCTCATTGAGGTCGCTCTTCCTATTATCCATACGAGATTTACCCTTCCCTTAATTTCGTTTGCCTTTGTAAGTCCAGTTAAAGAAAACAGAAAAGGGACAGCTCATTCTCAAAACAAATCGAGCTTAAATTGGAACAAGCACCACATTTTCTTTCAAGACATATTCGGAAATGATTTGGTCCCCCTTGATGCAATGATAGTTTATTTGTGTAATTTGCTTTAAACACAATAGCATGTGTTGGTTTCGGGAGGAATCAGAGTGCCGAATACGCCAAGCCCCAAAACTTGGTACCAATGGACACTCAAGTATTGTGTATATTTAAGTGTTCCTTTGTGCTAAAATAGGAGAAAAAAGGAACACTCAAGTGCTAACAACTAGAATTTCCAGCCACATAATTAACATGGCTTTTTCCAGTGAAAATTTAAATGATGTGTCATTTCTTTTTAAAAAGTTTTACCATGTAGCACTAACTTGGCTAGATAGCCCAAAATGATGTCGTTTTGGTGCAAATTTGATTTTAATATAAATATTTATTAAATTAAATAAAAAACTAAATTAAAAAAAAAAATAAGTAGGGGCAGCAAATCGGCAAGGGCCTCTACAGCCCTTGCCGTTGCTGCCGCTACTATTGCTACCCTTCCATCATCAGTTGTTGGGCCCTCACCCCACTATTGTCGGCCCTTTACGGCAATGGTAGGGCGGCTGTGGCAAGGGCCATAGAGGCCTTCATTGATTTGCTACCCCCGTTCTTTTCTTTTCTTTTCTTTTTTAATCTAATTAATATTTACATTAAAAATAAAATTTGGGAGCAAAATGACGCCGTTTTGGGACAATTATTGCTAAGTGGACATTTTGACAAGTCACGTAGACCAATTTATTATTAAAATAATGCAACATCAGATTTCCAACAAGTCTCATCAGAGTTGGCATTTGAGTGTCTAATTTTCAATAAAAGTGGCATTTAAGTGTATATTTTGAAAGTTTTGACACTTTCAACTAAAAAAGAAAATAAAGTTTTAGCACTTAAGTGGCTATCTATGCCAAGTTTTGACACTTGGGGTGTACTTTTATTGGAGGAATCATATAAATTGGAATAGGCACCACATCTTTTTCCTCGAAGGTGTGTTCTCAATTCTATGCCATTAATCTACATCTTGGAGGATCGAATGATCAAGGTGGTTTTGCCCTACATTTTATAGCAATTATTTGGTTTTCCCCGACCTCCTATGATCATCAAATTTGCGATTGGTGCAAATTCTAAATCTCACTGCTTCACGATATTAGGATTCATTCCATTCAATAGGAAAAGGATCAAATAACAAAAAGAACCTTCCATGAGATTTTCTTTCATACAGAAATCAGGGCAATAGAGATTTGTTTGCCCGAGGATCTTAGTTAGATCGCTTTCATGCATACATTGCTTCTTTGACCACGTCAAGGACTCAGGTTTCGATTACTTTTTGCCAAGGTTTCAGTATATAAAAAATCATCATGGGAGGCTAATGATAACACAAAATCATATGACCACCCAAGTGTACCCAAATGGAATAAATTGTGGGCCTCACTCATTCGTGAGAGGCATAAAGGCCCAATTTAACTTTGAAAAAGATTTTTTAAGTTAGTCTTTATAAAAAAAGCCTATTGCAATATGAAGTACCAATCCAACTTCAAAAAATATGCTCGACTTGTTTTGAGTACATCCAGACGCTATTTTCAAATTTTTGACAAAAAATGGATTTTACATCAAGTGGGATGCAATTTCAAGAGCTTTGCTGTGAAGGCCTAATGGCTTTTTTCAAAGGAAAAGCAAAGACAGGCCAAAAGCAATTTTGATTTCAATTGTGAAAAATGGGCACTATGTATTCTAAAATGCGTTGGATCTGATCGCTGAGTGCAAGTCCATTTTAAAATAATGGGCTTTGGAAAATGGGTTCACCTGTATAGGTTTAATGTTAAGAGCTGGAGTGCATAAGCAATAGAAAACAATTAATTTGCGACAATAAACATCACGGACGAATAGGTTAGTGACGGTATAATTAGTCATAGACATGCCTATGAACAGATGAGTTTTGACGCCTAAACTAAAACGCTTAGCAAGTGGGGCGAAGAAGATGATCCAACTAGTCATAGTCTTGCGTACCAAGATGGGGTCCTCTGAACTCTAGTTCAGTCAAAAAGTTATCCTATAGTCATATAGTTTCGCAGAAAAAGATAAATACCTTAGACACTAAGAAAGAAAGTTTGGAATTGAGAATGACAACCTTTTCCCCAATTCGAAAGCTAAAGTCGTGTCTTTTTGAATACCATCTTAGATAATTTCCTTATTGCGGTCTAGGTTTAATAGCAGAGCATGTGTGCAAAAGTGTAGCGTTAAACATTAAAAGCAAGTACAAGAGTTTATAATGCAAATAACGCTTTAATATCAAATCAAACATTCATTCTCAACACTTTTCAACAAAACAAGGGTTAGCAAACACTCCACTTTTATAAGTGCATTGTTTGCTTCTCTTTTGGTGCTCTCTGCTATTTTATTCGGAAGTATAGGAATAGTATCATCTTCAAGGGAGAGACCTTGACTATTCCAGCGGTGAAGAATCAGCTCTTCCAAGTCGTCAAAGATAAGGCCATCACTTTCAGGAGTGTGGATGATATGTTTAGAAACAGGAGGCTGTAGCGAAGTTGGGGCATTGATTCGATTATCTTCTCAACTAGGGACTCTTCAATTCCTTTAGGACCCTAGCCTGTCTGAGATGCCGATACGCTTATACTCTGCTTGCGGTTGCTCCTCGGAGTCTCTTCACTTTTGTCACTGTTGGTCATGGTTTAAGGTTTGGAGTCTTCCCGGCCCTGCGCGGCCCTCTCCTACCTCTTGCTAGGTTTTCTTTGCCTTTTGTTTAGGCTGTTCTTCGCTTATTTGTTCTGCTCTTTGCAGACTTCTTTTGCATTCGGCTCCCTTTCACTCACTCTGACTTGTTGTTTTGTTGAGTGTAAGTTTTGTGGCGCTGGATCTTGTTTAATTGTTGGTTAAAGCTCAATACAATATTACTCTTTTACCAAAAAAAAAAAAAAAAAAAAAAACATTCCACATCTTATAACTCACATTTGCAAAAACATAAGGGGCATATTTTTTCTCAAAGTTGCCTAACAAAAATATTTTTGAAAAGAGAAAGATTAGACCTAAATCCACTCAGAATTTTAACTCGAGTTGCTAGCGAAATCGCCAAGCTGTTACGACTTTTCCTGAGGTTTTACCAAAAGAAAAACTAATGGATTACTAAGTCAAATACTGAGTGCGCGTGTGACATTTGGGTTTTCGCTCGATGAAATTATGAGCTTTGAATGCTTAACGGTTGTTGCTGCGCCGTCAAGTTCGTCACTGAACCAACACCATCTGCGTCACTACCGCATCTTGCCAACCGTGCCAACTCATCACTGCCACTGCATCACCGCGACACCTTAAGCCGTGCCAAGTCATCAACCATGACATCTCAGCGCCGCGTCATTTCCGGACCACCACACGTCCCGCTGCTTCAGCCGCATCACCGCTACTCCGATACCTCAGCCGATCAGGTCACGCCACCTTACTCTCAGCGAGACATCTTCGCGCCTCGTCACCTTCATCAAGCCACCGCACCCCAGCCTTCCACGAGCCACGCCACTCAATTCTTCCCGTTCACAGCCATGTCTTTACAACTGGCACAATTTACCGTGGCTGAGTCACGCAGCGAGAAAACACGACTGGATTTCCACCGCTTTTTCTTCGTTACTTTCACCGTTTCACTGCTTGTGGCCACCTCTCCATCCAGCTGTCACGAACTTCGGTTGCCAGAGTCAATAACAAAGATCAGCAGCGACTGAAAAGTGAGGAACGACTAAAATATAAATAAAGCAGCCTCTTTAGTTCACCGAAGTTTGCTCGCTGCTCTTCAGCATTTGTCACCGTCCTTCTCTAATTCTCTTCTGTTTTACGCGTGCCACGCACCGCACGTAGCGTCGTGTAGCGTCACGACTTCATCGCCGACGACGCTCAGCTCAGTCAGCTGCTCACACCTCATCGTCTAGCGTCGTCCCTCAACGCAAGCAGACCGCTGGAGCTCAGGTTTCAGCAAGTTCGGGACTTCACCAAGACCACCGTCCAAGCCGCGACACCAGTTAGGGCCCGAGGCAAGTAAATTGCCTTTCCTTTTATCCTATGTAGGTTGATTTCTGTGCATTGAGGTCAATTTCTTGGAATTTTAATTGTCTCGATTGATTTCATACATAGTCATGTTAGTTGACGATTTCAGAAAATGTACATGGTGAGCATTGTTGAAATTTGTTGACACCTAAATTTTGGCTATATAATTAGTTGTTTATTGCATAGAAAATTAGGAACTAATTATTAACCCCTAAACAAAAATATTAGAATTAAATTGCATAACATGTAGTTTTAGGAGCATTATCAATTAGTAACAATGAGTCCACATAAAATTGCATTGCATTAGAATTAGCCAAACGTGTTTGATTTCAGGGGCCTCTTGCGAAATTTGTTGGTGGATGTTTGAAATTGCGAGCATGGAGCCCACTCACGCATGAATTTTGAAAAATTGTCTTGGGCAATATCCAAAAGCTGACCAATATTTCTGCTGAGGAAGATAGCGAAGAGTAACTGAAGTAAAAATTTAGAGATACTGACACACATATCCATGGCAGTATATTTGGTTTGTCTTGATGAAATTTGTTTTATGGACACGATGTGGGCAAATAAAGCAAATAAAAAGAAGAAAGAATTCGGCTGATTCTACAAAGATGCGGGTAAGAAGATTGAGGAACATGAATGGAAAAGAAAATATCATAGTTCTAAAATATAATATGTAGATTTATTCTCTTTCCTCGAAAATCTAGGTCATTCCTACCTTTAAAAGGCCCATCTACGGAAAAGCAAGGAGAGGAGGCTAGGACGAGATAGTCTTTCTTTTCTCTCGGTCAAGAATATACACTCAAAGGGGTCTCTCTTATTGTCTAGTGGTCAATAGAATATGCGCCGCACCCTCACATTGCGTGCCTCCCTCTTGTGCCGAGCTACTGCTGCCCTGCCCGACGAGCTGCTGCCTTCGCCTTGATGCGCCACGACACATTGCTATCTTTGCGCATCGTGATCCTCGAAGGCACTATGGCTTTCTTCTCTGTTTTTGCAGCTTGCGGCTGTTACTGATTCATAGGGACGCTCCCTGCGACAAGCCCCATGGTCTCATCATCACCATCACATGCTGAAGACGCCACTTTTTGATTTCTTTTGAGATAAAGTGGTGGTCAAAGTGGATTGCCTGGTCGAAGTATCAAGTCTCCAGTGGAAGCTCGGACAAATAGATTCACGAGGAGATTTGCATATCGAGGGTCAAGGTACACATCTGACTTGGTGGCTCACCAGCGATCCCCAAGTTCAAAGGCTATCATCCGACATTCAAATTTAGTAATGATATCCGTGAAATAGATAAAGATATTATCCGAATTTAATTTGGTTATTTCATTACTTAATTCTCTGATATTGTGAACGAATTCAAATCTCCGAACCATATTATCTTATCCAAAGTTTCCCCGATAGCTTTTTTAAATTACGGACTATTCCCTAATTTCACAACATGCATACAATTGACAATCCGATTTTATGCCGGAAATATGACTTGCAATCACAAAGAAAAATTGCCAATCTGATCTCATGCCTAAGATATGATTCACAATTTTGTTAAAAATTGGCTAATCCAATCTCATGCGTGAATATGATTGGTCAATTTATTTTTAAAATTAAGCAGGCACAAATGATATATTGCTTGATTTGCTCCACATATTGTTTTTGATGCCTTTGTTCGAATTGATTTATCTTCCATAAAAGAAAACCCAAAAAATATATTTAAGTGGGATCGAATTCTCACTAGAATACTGTCTGTTTTATGATAGTTTGAAATAATATAAAAAATATATATATATATATATATTACTTTAGGATGTTAGATTTTCTTTTCTTTAATTTAAATTGCATGTGTAATTATTGGGCACATTTAATCTCGAATTTTAATTAGCCTGACATGTTATAATAGTTGCATTAATCTTTTCCCGTCATTAGATGGAGTCACTTAATAAATATCACGTGATATACAATTCGTATATTAGGTAGCATGTTGTATGTCATTTTAGTTAGGCATTTTTGTACGTTCTTGCATTGCAATGCACGTAGCGTAGGTTTTATTTAAAAAAATAAAAATAAAAAAATTGAGTGATTGTGTGTTAATTAAAGATCATATATAGGATTGTTGATGTTGATTCTGAGCTAACATTGTAAATGCTTTCGTTATTATGAGGTAAGTTTTACAATTTATTTATTATTTTATTGGGTGTTAGATTGATGGATTGTGCATCCACATGATCACTTCACATATTAGGGAGTAATAAAATGAATTCAAGTTGCTTGATAAACTTTTCTTTTCATGAAAAGAATGGTATTGAAATGGCATTAAAGAAATCTAGTAAAATCAAGTCCTCGTACCCAAATTCTCTAGTTCAAGGAAGTAAAATAATTCTCCTGTTATTTTACTTAAGTGTTTAATCAACCTACTATAAATTGATTAGTGACAACTTCTAGATAAAATTTATTTGCATGCTAAAAACTTGAATTTAAGTCGTGAAATGGTATGGGCTTGGGAGAGCCTAAGCTAAGTCTAGGCTTAGTAATCCATTAATCAAACTCTAGATGGTGCACCCGAGGTTAGGTCAAGACAAAATTATGGTTTATTGATGCACTGATGCGTTGTTGAAATGCTAGATGTTAAGATTTGTGTTGGTTTGAGTTTAAATAGTATGAGTCGTGGAAGAATCTGAGGTTCTGGCTATTTTTGGTTCAGTTTACTGTAGAAAGTGATTTTGCCAATTTTATGCTGGTATTTGTGGTATGAACTTTGTGAGGTTTCCTCATGAAAGTTGCTCATTATACTTTGTTTTACGACATACTTTGATTTTGGATTTTTCAGACTTTGTATGTTCAAAATATATTTGAAAAATTATACGATTTCTATACGTTTTCATAGGAAATTTTCAGATCTCTACTTGGTTTCTATTTTCTATAGCATTTTTGACAAACGATTTGGACAGATGTTCTTCCTGAAAGTTTTAGAATAACATGTAATTTTCCATGATTTTTGAAACTCATTCAGGCTTTTGAAATGCCATTTTCTTGATTTGTTTTACTTTGGAAAATTGCCCCGTTTTTGAACTGATTTATTTGAATTATTGGGAATTGTACAAGTTGATTCTAGTTTTGAGTTCTTCACAAAAAACATTCCTCGGAATCTCTTCCACATTGTGTTAAAGTTTTGTGATTTTTCGAACTAATTTACTTAGCAAATACCATTGATTTCCAAAGGCTGGCGGACCACCCTTTTGAGTCAACTTTGGTATTTTTGAATGAGTTCCCTTTATAACCCGTCTTTTGAATTGGTATTGCCAACTAATTGTTTTGTACCACTTCTCTGGCTTATAAAGGATTGTTGATGTTGACAATGAATTGGTTCCTGTGCATCGGCACAATGGATGACTTTTAAAAAATTGAATTATTAAATTGCTGCATCATGATATGAGTGTGTGATTCAGGAATGCCATTGGTCCTTAGACGATGATGCCCCAAGTGTTAGTAGGGATGCTTGGAGAGGTAATTGGGTTCCTCCGAATGCCTAGGGAATGTAATAGGGTGTCTTTTAGATGTTCTTGCGATGCCGGATGGGTGCAAGATGCCTGGAGGGTAATAGGATTCTTTGGAAGATGGTGGCAGCTAATTCACAGCTAAAAATATGATTGATATTCACTAATTTCATTTGAGCTTTACTAGTTTACCGATTTCCAAGGAAATCTTTTCCAACCTGCTATTGTTTGATTTTGAAAAAGGTTCTTAGGTAAATTGATTATTTAACAATTTTCTATATTTTATATCTAAACTTCATTGCAAGGGCGATTATTGACATATGTAGTATAGATTGGTAGATAGTTTGCTTGTTGAGTTTTATACTCACTTGTGGTTATCGCTGTCTTTCAGACTAGTAGGCATGCCATTTCTACCTGTGTCTCCTATGACCTTCTATGGTGCCATGATAGACTTCATGCGGCTCCAAATTGGGCCAAACAACCTTGACTTCCCTAACGTCACCTTTAGTCGGGTCATTGCGATATTGACAGTTGATGCTAGTTTTTCATCAAGCTTAGTACTGATAAGGTTCGTTGCCATCTATGCTCAGATTGTCGGGTGTTTGGTGAGACCACTCCCACTCCAAGACAATGATGATGATGGGAGCAGTAGGGACAAATGTAGGTGTAACATCATCGATTTCGACCCCTCTTTTGGCCCCAACTAGTAGGCCAAAGCCTGGTATGTCAAAGGCGAGATTTAGCCATGAGTCGGCCCAAAGGCCGGTCATGAGTTAATTGGCCGTTCAAGGATTGGTAACCCAATGTCTAGTTATAGAGTATTCGACCATGGAAATGTTATTCGATCATAAAGATCAATCGTGGCCCGATCATGTACCATCACGGATCGATGGATGGTCATGGCTCGATTCCATCTAATCATTGCATCGGTTGTAGGTGATTTTGCTCGATTGTTATGGCAGTCATAGACAACCTTGAATCGATCCCATGTGACCGTGAGTTGATACAAATGGATTGATTCCACACGATTACATGACAATCGATAATCGACCATGGATTAAATAAACATAACGTGGTTCAATTTCGGACCAACCATAAGTTATGATGCAGAACCTTGGACTAGTTACAGGACAATTACAGGACTGGTTGATTGGCCCAAGGATTGACCACAGGATTGGCCAAGTAGAATTGGCTCATGGGCTAGCCCACGAACCGATCAGAGGATTGACTGACCGGGCCAGGACCTAGCCAACAAACTCAACTGTGACCACTTTTCTTGATAAAGGGGATTTCGAACTTGGTTTGGCCAATCAAGCCGGGTTGCATCTGGCTTTGTTTGGGCATGGCTTAGGCATGAAACTCGGGCCAAATAAGGCTGTCGATTGCGATCAAACTCGATTAATCCTTGCCCAATGACAAGGCATTCAAAACTTAGTTATTTTCCTAAAGTGCATTCAATGCCTTTGGCTTATAGTTAATTAGCGCACATTGACTAAGGGTGTACACTTGGCATGAAAGGCTCTTGCCTTGGAAGACAAGTTTGAAACTTGGACTTTGGCTCATTAATGAGGAGGACACCTAAGCCTAATCAGGATATCTTGGAGGCCAAGAAAGGGACTACACATCCATTGGACGAAAGGGACTACACATCCATTGGAATAAAGAGCTAGCAAATCAAACCTTCTTAGACAAGTTAATGGCACATTAATTACATTTGGCTTCTAGTTATTCAATGTCGAGATAAAGTGTCCAAGCTAACCTAAGACCTAATTGGAAACTTGGGAGATAAGGATGCCTGACAATTAATGCTTCTCGACCAAGTGGGATGCCTCCTTCCAATTAAGATTGCCACATTTGATTTTCAAAATTTCTAGACCTCCGCTATTTGCCAATTTTACAAAGATTTTTTTTGTTCAAATTTGGATAAAATTTCTTCATGAAAGTTATTTTAAACATCTTGTTATAAAACATACTTCAATTTTATATTTTTTAGAGGTGAAATGGTAAGGACAAAGGCCCAATCAATTACCACATAGAACTTGCCTAGTATAGTGAAAACAGTAACCAAGTTGCTTTCTCGAATTTTTATAAAATCTTCCATTTCCAATTTAGACATGCTTCCTTGACAAAATTTTTAAATGACATCTATATCTACAACATATTAACATTTCAAAGAGTTTTGTGAAGATTTGGATTTCGAAATGAGTCTCTCTCTCTGACCATTGAATTTGCTCGACGGTGAATTTTTTGGTTGTGTTCAATGATTTGCTCCTCTTTCCACATAATGAAATTTGTCTCGGATTCCCTCACGAAAAATGTTCTAAGGTCTTCTCTATAACATATTAAAATTTTATAATTTTTCGAGTCCATTTAATAAGGTAATGATACTGATTTTGAAAGTTGCTCAAAACTATTTTCACCTTGAAATGGGAGAACCACAAGCCCAACTTAGAGGGGAAGGAGGCTGCATGCCTAACTTAAGGAGCAAGCTCATCTATAGACTTCTTGACTTGAAGATAAGAACGCATTAAATGCTTTTGGACCTTAGTGTGTTGAAGAAAAGAATGTAAACACATCTAAGCTTAATGATTGCATGAAATCTTGGCAATTAATTAGAGAGGTGAGTCACCTACTTAGGTGTCTCCTAGAATCTTAGGTGAATCTTAGATTATGATGGCCCTAGATTGTAGCCTTGGTGAACAAGGTAAGGACTAACTAATTAGAAGAAAACATTAGACATTACAAAGGCTTATATGTTGTGACGACCCTCGACCCGTTAGGGCCGCCACGACATTCCTTGTCATTGCACTTATTTCTATACAGAAGCGTGTATCGGCAAATTTCAACACAAGTTAATCTATTCACATGAAATATAAAACCAGGCACTTTTATTTATTTATATTTTTAGACGACTTCGGTCAGTACATTAAGGCCAAAAAGTTCCTTTTTCTGGCTAACCGAAAATTTTGTCTCGACCATCCTATAGTCTATTCACACGGTTGCCTTCATATCACATCTTGGTTGTCCAAAAATGCTACCACCCTTCCCCGGGTCCTCCGCCTACTCAACCCCACTCGAACCATCATCGTCGTCATCTAGAAGTGGAAACGGCCCCATTGTACGCCCATTGACCCGGGCATATAGGACAATGAACCCCATTAGCATGGGGCCTGTAGTGAGACTGGTGTCCATCGTTAGGATCACTGTAATTCGGATGAACGTGAGGTTTGGGAAGTCAGGGCCTACATGCTCCACTTGATCCCACTTAAGGTTAGTGGGGATGCCGTAGAGCATGGTGAAAGAAGCGGGCTTGAGTGGCATGGTCACGTCTCTAAAATATAATAATCCCACAAGAGCTGAGTACAACCACTCCGCAAATGAAAGTTTGTTAGACCATATTACATATGTCTACCACTACTCAACCAATGATGTTCTAAACATGCAATATGGGGAGGTCGACATAACTCAAGTGGCCTTGATTCTAAAGGAATACCATGAAATAACACACTAGAAAGTAAATGGACACTAAGGACAATTCAAAAATCGATTTGACTTTGGTTCTAACTGCCGCCATCTTCCATAGGGACTTGTGTTGCACCTCTCCAAGCATCTTGCATCGCACCTGGAATCACGAGGATCTCCGGTTCCTTATTTCAGTCCCCGAGCATCCGGAGCATGTCACGTTACACCTACTGGCATCTTGCACCCCACTTGGCATCGTGAGGACCTCTGGAGCTCAATCACATTCTCTAGGCATCTAGAGGGCACCATTCTCACGCTCCTCCAGGCATTCCGACACCCGAGGCATCGTCGCCACGGCGGACCGACGGTATCAATTCCATCCATGGCGCATCACTTAAAGGTTCATTTGATGCCATCCCACACTTCTAGACCGAACCACTTATGGGCGCATAAGACCAAATCCAATATTCTAACCGAAGCTTGTATTATTCTATAGTCGACTCATTCCAATGACTCACCCATGGGAATTCTAGCATCTAACCTTAAGAAAAACAATATTGAATCGCCATGTCGCACCCCTCGACACGGCCCCCTATCTGCTAGAGTCGCCATAGTTCGCGACCTTTCACTTGTCCTAATGACATGACATTCTAATACCATTTGAATTGTAGTGGGTCCACAAATCCTGGGGGTTTGTACCATCTCAATCGATCCCAGTGTAATTCATCTAACGGAAGCATACTCGACATCTCCTTAACCCATACACAAACTAAATAATACAATGCAATGCACACCAACTACGCTTCTCATATATATATATATATATATATATATATATATATATATAAGCTAATGTCGAACCACTTTTATTTACATACTTTGATGGACATCATGAGTCAATACAACAAAAGGCCAAGGCTTTAACTAAGCTCGGTTATAACCCAAAAGAACCAGACTCTACATCAGACATATACATCAATCCATCGTTCAGTATCGGCTATCCAAAAAGTGTCAACCTCTACCAGTCACACGCTCCTTTCACACCCAGTTTGATGCATCGGCCGGTGGCGGCGGCAGCATCCCCATCATCATCCCATCTCGATGAACATGGACAGATAGGAACTCTTGGACTACGGGGCCATCAGGTAGGCCCACATCATACATAACCAAAACACGGACGCGGATAAACACCAGACCATGAACACCAATGTAGCGG
The DNA here is from genome assembly GCA_017140325.1 of Eucalyptus leucophloia subsp. euroa. Taxonomy (NCBI): domain Eukaryota; kingdom Viridiplantae; phylum Streptophyta; class Magnoliopsida; order Myrtales; family Myrtaceae; genus Eucalyptus; species Eucalyptus leucophloia. The sequence goes on along the minus strand of CM029472.1, from coordinate 16,598,330 downwards.
TGCTCCCAGCACTCGACCTCAACATTAGACGATAAGTCATAAAATGTACCACGTGTGACAGGTGATAGAGGTATCTCTCAATCTAAAATGCTAGTCCCCAAAAAGGGTGAGTATAACCACTCAACAGTAAAGATCTATCAAACTACACAATGCAACAAGCAAGACAACCACAATTTCGTATGAAATGCACATATCATTCATGTAATCATGCTTGCATTTCCATGAAATTCATTCATTAAAGCAATTCATGTTCCATGCCATATACACATACATGCGCATGATTCATATCATCAATATCATCATGTATCTATCTCCATGAGATCCATTCAATACCATTATGATCACAATCTCAATGCCATATAATATCAATTCAATTTTATAGGCAATTATATCCCATGCCATATGCACACACACATGTGCATGATTCAATTTCCATTTTAAATTTCCAAAAGGATCTCATTTTTCTTTCTTCTAGGGACCAGTGTTTGCATCCCTCATATATTGCTTGCGCCCAATCCTGGCATAGCGAGGAACCTCCGGCACACACCTCCGGGCATCTCGTACCCACCTAGCATCACGAGGAATCGCTAGGGCTCGCCATGAAAATGGTTACCCTTGCTTTCCGGAATTACGTACCAACATCCCCTAGAATTATGTACCGATATACCACCGGGCATCTCGAAACTCCCGAGGCATCGTCCGCTCACACCTCCGACGGTATCATCATCATCACAATGCGTATTCTTATATATATATATATATATATATATATATATATATATATATATATCTCATTTTCAATTTAACATTTGATGCAACAATGTCAGAGGCTTAAACCAGCCTTTTTATGTCATGTGATATGCTAAATGTCATCATATATACAGTACAAATAACAACCCAATATATCGTATCTCATAAAGCAATTCATTTGTTTTTGAAAATAGAACAATTTTCGGGTAAAGCGGAATGCGCTTCTTTAGTAAAAATTCTGGAAAAATTAGTAAACGATCTCAATAAATTTTGAAAATTTAACATGATGTAAACAAGACCTAGAGAAAAAAATTTCATGAGGAACACCATGTCAAGAAAGTTTCACATCAATCACATAGGTCCATACATCACAGCGAAAGAATTTCCACCGCCACTTTTGTACAGTTTCAGAAATAATTTCGATTAAGTCCTTAAATGAACTCCAAAAATTCTGAGATTTTAATACGTTATAGTTGAGACATAGAGGTAAAATTCCCATGAAGAAATTGAAGTCTAATTCATTCTGGATTAAAAGATATGATTATTACAACTCACCCTAACCCTCTGCTTAATCTCCAGATTTAATCCCTTTAAAAGAAAATCATTTCCCCAATTAATACTAGTCCGTTTATTCTCAAATTTCAGTATGTTGCTCTTCAAGATGTCGTCTACAACTCTTATCAAGGACATAAGGTCAAATTTGGACTGGATAATTTTACAAAATTCACAGAATAGCAAGAGATCAACATAGCAGTTTTCTAGATCTAGTATCTTTGAAGAAAAATGGATTCACCATCTAATAATTGTCCGTTTCATCTCAAATTTTAGTATGTTAATACTCAAGAAGTCCTCTACAACTTTTATCAAGAAGTCGGAGTGATATTTCAACTAGAAAATTGCATGCAGCTCACGAAATCCCCAAAGGTCGGACTGTTTTTCCAAAAAACAGATTACTAGACTAAGGCACTACTACCATAATTTCAAAAATTCTCACCTCCACCACCTCTGAAATTCACCATACGTCACACACAATCATAGCAAGCAAAGTGTAGAACAAATGACTCTACTTGTCTCAAATCCAAAGAAAATCACAGCAAGCACACGGCAGGGCAAGGCGGGCTCGACGGTGGCAGCTAGGTGCATGCACGGCGGCAACAGGTCTTCTTCTTCACTTCCTCTCTCGCATGCTTGCTCGGTCTCCCTCTCTCTCGTGCAACGTCTCTCTCTCTCGGTACTCCTCGCTCACTCTGCCCCCTCTCCCTCTCTTTTCTTCCCTTCAACAATGATTAATAATCATTAGATTGCATGCAATTGCCACTTGGCTCTAAGGGAAGGACACTTGGTAAGTTCCTCTTGCCACTTGTAGATTTCCAAGCAAGTTGATGGGCTCAATGGGCCGGGGCTCTCTCTCCTTCGATCGACAGCAGCCCCTTTGGGCTTCATGGGCCAGGCCTTAATGGCCGAACGGTGGGGGGTTTTGGGCCTTAAGGAAATCAGCCCACTCCTTCTCCAATTTTTTTCTATTTAATCTCCACCTAAAGATATACCTAATTACAAATTCATATGGCCATAAAACTATGTAACATAAATCAACAAAATCCAGCCTATAAAGTGCATGGCCAAGAATAAAATTTTCCTATCAAATAATTGTCCATTGAAATGCTCGGCCTTAATCTATTGTAATTTATTAGAGCAATGACCATAACATAGTTCGATGGCGCTTCTATTACCTATTCATGGTTCATAGTACATCTAGGGGTTGCTATAAAATTTTGAGGCTGCCACACACCATAACATTACGGTACACGCCAATTGACCTCAAGTCTGAACAACGCTGTAACGGAACTGGATCGACCAACGACTCAACCATACAAAAATTGGTTCCAACCATTCTACGATTGTTAGGACCCACAACTTCACATCCGAACTAGTGTTGATTGTGTCGATGGTTGTCGTATGCACAATAAGGAGAATCAACAATGGATCTAGCTTAACTCACCAAGAACAGACCCGACTATGCAATAGCTCAAAGCATTCGAGCTCAATTTTGTTTGAATTCTAGAATGAAACCCGAGTAAGGCAGTATCATGCAATATAGAACAACAAAACCTCCACTTGCCACTAATCCATGAAATGCAAGTTGCGGCATGGCTGATGACGAGGCGACGCAATGGTGGTGCGATGGCAGAGTATTGGAGCAATGAGTGGCGCGGGTTGAGCAACGGCGAGGGTGAGCTTCCTTGGCCGACAGCAAAGCTGAGATGAGACGGTGATGTACCTTGTGGTGCGGTGGTCGGCATCAAGCGGCGAAACACGGGCGAAGCGGTGAAAGTTTCTGGGTGAGGTTTTTGGCTGGGAATGAAGCAGCTGAGGTTGCTAGAGGAAGAAGAAGAACACTCCCCCCCTTTTGCCTTGGTCTCTTCGCCTGTTGACTGCGTCGGTCAAAATTTGAAGTCCTTCGATGGCAACTCCAACGAGAAACAAGTGGGAGGGACGTGGCCATGACTGGTGGCTCTTCTTGCCACCTTGAGAAAATGACATCACATGGCTGCCACCCCTGAGTCCACAGTCCCCCCTTTTATTGACAGCCAAGTAGGGTTGGGGGAGTCAACGTGAAGAAGGTGGGGCATTTCTCAGCTCTTCGCCCGCTGCGTACACATATGTATGGAGTTGAAAATAACTTGCTAGAAAGGTTCGCTTAGCAAAGTACAAATATGAGTGAATGTTGGCCTCATTTGTGGCATTTTATGAAGAAAATTCAAATGAGATGATAGACTATACAATAATTGAGTTGTCATGATGCGGCAGAGGTTTGATGATGAGGGGATGCCGCACTGACGTGATGAAATGTGAGATCTCGGTATAGTGATGGTGGTGATGAAACAGTGGCCATAAATGGTGTCAATGACGTAGTTCGACGACAAACTTGTCGATGTGGCATGGATCGTTACATACTTAAGGCTCGGGTGAAGTTCGGATATCACATGTGTCCCTTAGGCACCATAGGCAATAATGAGTCTAGATTGAGCCGTGGAGAGCAAGCAAATAGGTGGACCAATCACAAGCCAACACCAAAGGACCTAGGCACCAACTCGGGAAGATAGGTATGCCAATTCGCCACTTAGGGTAATCATGAGTTTGCATAAAAATTTAAGAGGAAGAGGCTTATAAATAGGAGAAGGCATCCTCACATTTTAAGGATGAGCCATTCTCTCATTTTCTCTCCCTTTCTCTCCTCTCTTTCATGCCCCTTTCTTCCAAGTTGCCTTAGATGCCAACCGACCACCAAAGAAGCATCTTGGAGCTAGGTCCAAAAAGTAGTAAGTAGATTTTCCTAACTCTTTGATAGGGCGATGTGCTACGCTTATCGATTTTAGGATTATGTCATCGTTTGCTTGTGTTGGCTTTGTATTGTAATGCTTGTTGTGTTTCTATTACTAGTTGTTGCATTAAGTAAGTTCACGATCCCGCATGGGTGTTGAGCACACTCGGATGTCGAGGAGAGGTCTCGGTGACTATGGACAATGCTAATGCTTGAGTGAATGTTTTAAGTCAAGGTCACGAGCCTGAATCACATCCGACATGAGTTTGATTTAATAAAACACAAGAGTCGTTCATTAGTTCACCTACCATGGCACGCCTTTGGACTTTTCGTTTTGCTAAAAGTTTAAACATAACATGAATCGGTTGATGCTTGAAATGCATGGACACATAATGGATTAAATTATGCTATCAACTGATGGATTCAGCAATGATGCCCCCTCGCCAACGGGATGCCCCCATGCCAACAGGATGCCTCGTTAATAAGAACAAGATGCCCTCATGCCAATGCCTCGTCAGAAGGATGGGAGGTTGTGATAATTCTAGCTGTCACCCTTCGATTAGGGGACACTGCCTGATTAAGTTTGGATTCCTAGTGGATTCTGGAAGAGTTAATGGATTTCGACTGTTAATAAATGAATCTCATGTGCATGAGTTTCTCACATTATGAAATGGATTTTAGTTATGCTTGCATATTATTGAGTGAGGCATGAGTTCCTCATACTATGGAATGGATTTTGTTTATACTTATATAATATTGAGTGAGGCGTGAGTTCCTCATGTTGTGGGTGAATATTGGTTTATGCTTGCATATTGTTGGTTAAGGATTCCTCATGCTTCATCCAATACAAAGCTTTTGTTTTGTTATTGATTTGTTATCGACTAATGTTTTAGATGAGTTATATGCTTGTTGATAGGCGAGGTATCCTCCTATCTGGAAATTAGTGGGTTTTACTTACTGAGTCCATGACTCACCCCATTGTTTTTCAGAATTGTAGGCATTGAGGTCTCCTACTAATGCTGGAGTCGCAATCTTGCTAGAGGAGCGAAGGTTTACTTGATCTTTGGAGCCTAAATATAACGGCCCATGACAAAGGGGCCTGTAAATGTAACTAATGTAATTGTATGTTTTTAAATGGTTGTTTTCCTGGCTACTTGTTGTCCGGGTGTTATATATATATGCTTCTGCATGTGCTTAATGAAAAGATAAAAGGAAATGAGATGGCGATGTGCCTAGGACGTTGCAAAAATAACCCTCGTTGAGGAGAGGTCTCGGTGACTATGGACAATGCTAAAGCTTGAGCGAATGGTTCCAAGTCAAGGTCACGAGCCCGAATCGCATCCGGCATGAGTTTGATTTAATAAAACACAAGAGTCGTTTATTAGTTCGCTTTGCATGGCACGCCTTCAGGCCTTCCATTCGGCTAAAAGTTTAAACATAACATGAATCGGTTGATGCTTGAAATGCATGGACACACAATGGACTAAATTATGCCAACGCTGGGGGATGTTGGGTCGTTGCCTAGGGTAAAGCCCCAGATGTCATCCCAATATTGAGATCATGGATGATGTCAGCCCGGGTGAGGCTGATGCCTGGGGTTGCCCTAGATGCCGTCCTGATAATGAGATTAGGACAATGCTGGTTGCCAAGGGGGGGCTGATGTCCAGTTGTTACGGAAGAGTCAATTAATTTTGACTAATATGATACTGAAAAAAAATAAAATTGAAAGTCCACATGTGGTCCATGACTGATACATTTGGGGCTTTTAGTTTGGGCAACTATAGAGACAATGTCATTTCGGGTGAGTCTAAGCTGACTCAGCTCTCCGGCGAGCCATGTAGGCAATTTATATTATTAAAAATATGCCACGTAGGACTTCTAGGACCCTTCACCTGAGTTGGCACTAAAATGTCCCACTTTCTAAAAAAAGTGGCACTTAAGTATACATTTAGAAAGTTTTAGCACCGACGTGCCTACTTGTGCCAAGTTTTAGCACTTATGCTGTACTTGATTTATTTATTTTGTAGATTTCTACATGATTAGAATGTATTTGATTGTTTCTTTTAGGTGTGGTGACATGTGGTACTTGTAAATGATCAATCTAAATTTGGAAGTGTTATCTTTATAGTTTTAGGTTTAACTATTGTTGGTAATAGTCACTTATTAAGACTAAATCTAATTCACTTTAGAGTCTGATATGCTCTTTAAGTTTGATTTACTTTAAAGTCTATATGCTCTATGAGTTTGATTTGCTAATGAGTTTGATTGGCTTTTGGGTTTGATATACTCTTTGAGTTTGACTTGCTTTTTAAGTTGGACCCTCTTTGTCTAATTTGCCTTCTAAGCGTATTTACTTATTGTTGCAACCTGATCTCAACACTATTATTCATGTGGAAAGGAAGGGAAAAGGTAGATTTAGGGGTACTTGACCACGAAAGTTCTCTCACGGTTCTCAACCACAATGATGTCATTACCTCACCTCTTGGACAAGTCTCGTGTGAGTTCACTTAATCGTAATAATGAATTCTCCCAAACTCGTACCCTGAGTGACAGCGAACTGTTGTGACCCTACCTTGACACCATGGTACGTCTTGATCAGCAATTTTAAGGTCGAAAGGAATCCGGACGTAAAAGTGAGTTTAGAGGTACCTTTACCACAATAGCCCATATGGCACTTCGTCTATAAGAATGTCATCACTTTGTCCTTTAGGGGTACCGTTAATATTGAGTATGCTAAATCGTGGTAAGTCTTATCAAGATCTGCACCCCTCGTGACGGGTTTATTTATAATATCTAGTTGTTTAAGACAACTTAAAAATAAGACAAGAGTCCCCACTAGCCTCATTTTTGGGAGTCGGCTAAAAGACCTAATCGAGGGCCAGGAGTGTTCCCTTGATTCCTACGCAAGCAGATATCTAGGTTTGGGGATTTGAGTTACACCAATATTTCTAATGAATGACATCATTATATGCATGGAGGGTACATGTGATATTTCAAAGACAAGTTTGAAATCATCGATAAATTTCTTTTAGACAAAGTTATATCTCAGTTATGGAAGGTATTCAATTGACAAGGCTAGCTCAGAACTTGCATAAATGCACTTACAAGCATTGTAGTTATTTTGAATATAGTCCAAATCATGACTTTCACAATGTCAAATTGGGATTTGAAGAATTTTGAAAATACTTCAAACTAAGAAATATCTAGCCTATGGAACACATTCAATTGCCAAGACTAGCCCGAAACTCTCATTAATGCATTCATAAGCATCATAGAAATTTTGAATAGGGTCCAAACCATGATTTTTCCTAAGCCAAATCAAGTTTTGGAAAAGAATTTCTACAAAAGTTTGCTTTTGGAAACATCACATGTACCAAAGCTTTTTCAAGATACGATTTGAAAGTTTGCTTGATCGGAAACCATTTGACAATGAATATCAAGTAATTCAAAGTAACTTTCATGAAGATGGCATGACCTAAATTCACATATAAACTAGCCCAAGTAGTCTAGCTGGACAATCACAACCAAGTTCATGTTAGGAAATTTCAGACCAAGCATGAGAAATCGGCAAAACTGGATGATACACATTAACAATTTGGCTTTGAAAAAATTTCCTAATATACATGACATAATGACGAACAACTTTCATGAAAAAGGTTTTCCTAAATGAACTAAGCATGATTTTATAAAAATCAAATACCAAGCGATAGTGCATCAAAAATTTGTTAAAATATCAGGATATTTAGTCAATTTCACCAAGATTTCACCTACCAAAATAGGTCTAAAAATCATGAGATTTTCACACAATATAGTCAACATGATGGCAAACAAACTTTATTAAGGGATTGATTAGAAAATCCCTATAGAAAAGATGGTACAAAAATGACAAGTGTCTATCCAAACAAGGGTAAAAACAGGGGTCTGAATTTGACCCTAGGTCCAGATTCTAGTCAAGTTTGAGAAAAATGAAAGGGGACCTAATGACAAGCAAATCACATGAAATCATTGGCATTTAAAAGCTCTAATGTGCTTTATAACTTCCTAGAAGGGTTTAGGTCTAAACGAGATCAATTTGGTATTCTAAGAACGAGATTTCTAAAAGTGTGCATATTAGTAATTAAGAAAAAAAAGGACATATCATGCATTAATAAACCTTAAAATAACTTAAGTAATGCCCAAGTGGCATGAAAAAATCACAAGCAACTTAGAATCGGATGTGACAAATAATTTGGGTAGTCATCTAATATTAAGTCAACATGCGAAGATGCCGTGTAATTCAATGACAATACGAGATGATTCAAGGTTCAGAATAACAGGCTTGGGGAGGTTTCTAAGTGTAATAGGCACTTTTGCGACACGAATTTAACATGTGAAATGACACTCAAATGCAATAACCTAAACATGTAGACAAATCTTGATTCAAATGTCAAAAGGCATTACAAAATTTGGTTTTTAAAAGACCTAAACAGGCATGACAAAGTGCATACATGGTAGGGTCTAGTTCTAACATTAACACAATAAAATAAGCATGATTTTGGACCCTAGAGACATGCAAAAATCTAACAAAAAATCTCACATGCAGATCATGCAATGAGGAATATTTTCCATTAAGAGTCCAAAACCCAAATGGGCTCATGCGATTCATGACAAATGTGACATCCTAAATTTTCAACCTATTTTCTACTGAATTGATCGGGCATTTTATTGATGTGTCTATAGAGCTGTTTTCAGAGCTGATCACTCTCGAGATAACTACACTATTTAGGGATGCTATTAAGGACTTTAAGGCAAATAGACTAGAGAATTCAACTAAGAATATGCTTCTTGATCGTGCTTATCTTTAGAGGCCATTACGGCATAGTTAAAAATCGATTTAAGATAACAGATAAGTCTGTCCGATCGAGATGTGGTCGATCGTGGGTGACTCCACTAAATTGGAAAATTTTCATCGACCAATATTAATTTGATTTTACTATTATTTTGGTATCTTGTGTATGTATTTGAATTCTCGAGATTTTCACGACAATCGAGAGTCGCCATTGAGTCGAGTGGGTTCATAGTGGCTCGAAGAAAATCGACCACAAGTCAATTGTCTTAAAAAGTTCTAAAAACTACCCGGTAGTTTATGTGACATCCCAATTTTCCAATTCTAGTTTCAATTGAATAAGCGGGGCATTTCATCTTCACGCCTATAGCTCTCTTCTCTGAGTTGGCCACTCACGAGATAACTAGTTTATCAGGTGAAGCCGTTAAGGAATCTAAACACAATAAACTTGAGAATCTGACCAAGAAACGACTGCTCGACCGTACTAATCTGCAAGGGTCATTACGGCATAGATCGATTAGAGACCGGAGATAAGTCGACTCGACAAAGGCATGTAATTCAGTGTGTGTGATTCCATCTAATTGCACAATTCTTGCTGATTGGCACTAGACCGTTTCTCTGTCGTTTTTGTACCCTGTGTACATATTTGAAACTTTGAGATTTCTACAACAACCGAGAGTCGCCAATGTGTTGAAGATGCACTTTGTGGCTTGAAAATAATCAACCAGAGGTTAATTGCACAGAAAATTCATAATAGCTACTTGGTAGATTAGGACGCGTTAAAGTCGCGTTAGATTGAAATTAACCGTGAAATTGAACCCAATTATAGAAATTGAAAGTTTTGTCAAGTCACAATTCATTTTGGCAACATCAACTCATCCTTAGTAGATTTTTCTACAAACCGAGATTTTTGGTAGAAAAGCAAAGTAAGGCTGTTTTTGTTCGAGATAATCAGAGGACCGCTTTTGATTGCAGCTTTGGCCATGAAGTTGGATCATTTGACAGGGAAAAGACATAAGAGGGATAAGGACACCTTGATGGATTTAATTGGGTTTCCATTGAAATTGTTCGGTTGAGAATTGAATGAAATTGAAAGAATGTGTTGTACAAGGTTTTGGAAATTTCATGCCACGGCGGAAAAAGAAATTGGACCCATTGAAGATAGTTGTGGGAGCTTGGTGTGAGTGGAAGATGACCTCATGTGAGGTCATAGTGGGCCATGTGTTTGAGTGACCTAGGAGAGAGAGAGGGAGAAACCGGTTCTCCCCATCTCCATCTTCGGTCGAGCTCCTCTCTCCATCTCACTTCTTGTTGCTTGATAGAACCCAGCAGAGCAGTGAAGCTAGAGAAGCCGCATGACTCCCGTCGTTCACCACCGCTGCATGCCGTCGCAGCCCCTCGCCTTGCCGTGCTCACCTCAGCCCTCCTCTCTCCCTCCTACTGCTGTCAACTTCCTCCTCCCCTTCTTAGTGCTACCCGATATCCCAACAGATTTGGGAAGACACGGAGGCACCGGTGAGCCGCTGGACTAGCCACGATGCCATCGCCTTTCGCCGTTTGCTGCCATGCTACCGTCCTTGCGCACCGCTGCTGCCACATGTCTCTTCCTCCCTCTCACCGTCATCCCTGCTTTAGCCGAGATCCAGCAACTTCCCCAAGTAGCTCAGGCCACCGCCGGAGGAGCCTCCGCCACCACTTGTCGCCGCCAATCCCCGCACACAGCTGTTGCTGCTCGCTGTTGCTTCGCACGGCACCGTCTCCCTCTTGATGTCTCCTCTATTCTAGTAGCCATTTCAGATCTGGTGAAGCTCAGCTGGAGCCGTCCAACCCACCTCTGACCACTGTGAGACCTTGCCGTTGGCCACACAGCATCGCTGCAACTCCTCTGTCCATTCCCAACCCCAACTAGCATTGGATCCGACTCTTCTCAGCCCCAAACAACAGCTGGAAAAATGGGTATTGCAATGAAGGTTTGGCCCATTTTGGCCGGCTTCCCAACCCTGGAAGCTAGGCCTGCTTTGGAGACTATCGACCTCGCGTTGTCCCTATCGTTTTGAGCCGTTCGGCTCGTTAATCGGGGGAGTTTACCTTCTAATCCTTGCTTAGCGAGTTAATTATGCTTAAGGGGTGTTTAGATTAGTTTAAGTAGGTTTAGGGGGTTAGATTAGATTATTTAAATGTTAATTAGTTTAGTTGTATGATTAGTTTAGTGAATGATTAATTAGGGCTAATTGTATGTTTAAATCAGTGTAATCTTGTTTAAGCCCTAATTAATTAATTATAATTAATTAAATATTTCGAAATTATAATTATTAAATTATATTATTATAATATAATATTTAATTATTTAATTTTTGGAATTAAATTTAATTATTTAATATTTTCGAAAATTTTGCCGAGATGGCCAGTCGTTAGAATTTCGCACTAGTCGCAACAGTGCAGTCAGTTTGTGCTAATTGTTTGTTTAATTTGAGGAATTGAGTGATTGATGATTATGATTATTTATTCCAAAGTGTGGAATTGAGTGATATTGATGAAGTTTTGTTATTTAACTTAAAAATACCCGGTGTCGGCTTTGGGCATCGTAATTGATTTGTATGTCGGTTTGTATCATACATCCGAATGAATTGTTTATCTAGTTCTCTGGTTTATATATTATATTATATCAGCTACAGCTTTTGAGAGCTATTATATAAGCTATAGCTTTTGCGAGCTATTATATTATCTATCAGCTATAGCTTTTGGTGAGCTACCATTTATATATTACGGCTTTGGAAACATATGTCATATTGGCAAATGGATTGATAGATGGTATCGATAGATAGATAATATGATTGAACTGAATCGTTGGATCAATTGTTCGATTGAGAATTGAATTCTACTAACTTGTAGGAAAGGACTGAGGTGAGGTAAGTCCTCTGTTTGTTTTTTGTGGCTAGAGCGCCCTGGGGCATATTGTCTTCCTAATCGAGTCTTAGGGGGTAGAACTAGCTAAGACATTGTCTCACCCCATCATGGGCTCAACATTTTCAGGTCCCTAGATGGGGGTCGTGGAGGACTCGAAGCCATGGACATTTGTGGAGGTGGAAAACAAAGAATCGGCGAATGTGTCTAACTAGTTGGTCATAGGATCGTTCCCTTTTTGTTGAGCTGGTCTATTTTGTAGACAATCCAATGTTGTATATAAACCTATGTGTTTATAAGAAAGCTTGATTTGGTTGTGATTGATTGCCTGTTTTTCTATCCCAAGTTATATGTTGTTAGGGAATTTGTTTCACTTTTGCATGCGTAATAAAATGAATGGGTCGGCGACGCATCCTGGGATGTCGCATTTTTATCGACCAGAGTGGGATGTTCATGCGCTAGAGGCGCCGATTGGAAATTAACCACCAATTTGAGTCCAATTTCAGAAATTGAAGATTTTGTCATGTCACAATACCCACGACTCAGTCTCAGAAGAGTTTTCTAACAATCAACACTTTTGGGAAAAGAGTCGGCTTGGGATCATTTTCGTTCAATTGAAGCCAGGGATTAATTTTGGTTACACATTTGAGAAGCAAGATAGATTCTTGGATGAGGAAATATACTAGTTGAAGCATTGATATGTTAATTGATTTTATGGAGGCTAGTTGAAGTGGAATTGTATTGTATCAAGTGTCCCATAGAGAGGAAGTTGAAGCAAATTCGTAACACCCCATGAGACCTAACTTTTGGACCCCTTAAACCTTCTAGATGGGGGCATTTTAGGTTGAAAAGAACTAGTGGAAGACAGCATTGCATTGGATGAGGTTGGGGGGGAACAAGCTTGTGGAAAAAGCTTGTTAAAGGGGCCCATCTCTCTCTCTTCTTCTCCCTCCTGCCCCAACCGGCGACATTCTCCCTCTCCCCCCTCATTCTTGCACGCCACCAGCACAGCAAAGGAAGAGTAGGCGCAGCTCGCCGTCGTTGCTAGCCGCCCGGATCACTGTCGCCACACTCGTGCGTGCCTGGCCGTGCCTTGCCGCACGCCATCTGCCCCTAGGCCACCTCTCTCTCGCCCAGCAGCTGCTGTCTCAAGTCTGTTGCAACTTAGTTGGGTCTGTTTTAAGCCCGTTTGAACCCTGTAAGTTCACCTCTAGGCCTGGTTTGGCCTATTCTTGCATTCCCGGTCGATCTCTGCTTGAAACTGAGTTGTTTTCTTCAATTTCCAGCCAAGAATAGATCAAGTTCTTACTGGGTTTCCAACCATTTCTAGGCCGGCTTTTGGAGTGTTCCGTGCCTCGGTTCCTAGGTCCACCTTGGAGTTTGTTGTTCCCCGCGCCGTTCCCATTGGATCGATCTGACTTGCTCAGTAGTCCGATGAGTTTAGCTCACTAATCCTTACTTAGTAGACTAGTGATGCTTAAGGGTTGATTAGTATTAATTAAGTAGGAATAGGTGGTTAGATTAGAGTAGATTAGTAATTATTAATTAATTGTGATGCATATTAGACATTTTGATTGTGCAATTAGCAAGTAGATATATTCTAGTATTTATTGAATGCATCTTGAGATTTTTCCCAACCCGTCTTGGCTTCAATTAGGCATTACGAGCCTAAATTGGATTTCCAGTATTTAATTATTAATTTTCAAAATTAAATTAATTAATTATTTATTTTTGAAAATTAGGCAGGGATAGCCAATGATTGAAATTTTATGCTGATTGTCATGGTGTAGTTTGTTTATTTATTTGAGCTCTACGTTGCGTGGAATTGAATTAATTATGATATTTTAGGAATTTATCCTAAATTGAGTGGAAATGAATGATTGATTGGTAGACAGCCGAGTATGGTTATTCAGCATTGTTAATGCTTGATGAGTTCTAAAGTGAAGAGAATCATGAGAGTGAATTGGGAATGCTCTTGTCTGAGATTAATTAGGTATGACATAATAGACATACGTGGTTCGATGATTAAGGATATCACTGGCGAAAACGACGCCTTAAAGAACGCATGAGTACTGTCTATTAGATGCATCATAATGGACATACGTGGTTCGTTGATTAAGGATATCACTGGCAAAAACGGCGCCTTAAAGAACGCATGAGTACTGTCTATTACATGCATCATAATGGTTATACGTGGTTCGGTGATTAAGGACATCACTAGTGAAAATGACACCTTAAAGAATGCACGAGCGCTATCTATTACATGCATCATTATAGACATATGTGGTTTGGTGATGGGGAATATCACTGGCAAAAATGGCGCATTAAAGAATGCACGAGTGCTGTCGATTACATACATCGCCTTGGTGAAAACGACACCTTAAAGAACGCATGAGTGCTGTCTATTACATGCATCATTATGGATATACATGGTTCGGTGATGGGGAATATCACTAGTGAAATCGGTGCCTTAAAGAACGCATGAGTGCTGTCCATTACATACATCACCTTGGTGAAAATGGTGCCTTAAAGAGCGCACAGGGTCGGTGATGGTATCTCATTTGGCGAAAATGGTGCTTGAGAGAGTACATGTGATTTAGTGAATGGAAATGACCTAGAGTTGGTCCAACTGATATGTAATCGACTAGGTCGATTGATCAATGATTTGATCCATTTGTCGTGAATTGATTGATTGTTTGATGTAATATATGAGGCATATGTGTATAACCTTAAATTGCAAGTTGAGACAGATGCCAAGGTAAGTCTTCTGATTCGTGCTGTGCTTAGGCAACCTTGTGGAGTATTGGTTTCCTAATCAAGTCTTAGGGGGTAGAATTCGCTGAGATGTAGTCTTATTGGTTATTGAATAACTAATTTTAGGCCCTAGATGGTAGCATCGATACCTCCCCCTTTTCCAGAGCAGTTTGGCGTTCTAGTGGACATTACTAAGAAAGAAACTCACTTCCATATTCATCCTCTTTCAAAAGGGTTAGAATATGTTTTGATTGAATCGATGGTGTGGGTTGATGTCGGCTAGGACAACCTAATGCCCCATGAGTATCGATCTTGGTATCACTACTATTTTGATGGGCGAAGAATAGGTACCATCCCTAAATAGGATATACCTCACTCTATCCTGGAGAAAGCTTTTGGTGAGGGGATTGCAGACCCCGAGGGTGGAGGCGTAGATGATGCTAGAGATCCTGCGCTTGGGAGTGAGCTGACTTCCCCTGTATTTACTGAAGAGGATGAAAATTTTGAAGAAGGTGAGATTATGGAACAAGAAGCGAAAGGTCCAGAGGAGGACGAGGACTAGGGAATAACTGAGGAGGAGCCGGTAGAAGAAGAGCCTGAAGAAGACGAGGGGCCTGAGGAGGAGGAAAGCGATTAAGAAGAATAAGAGTAGAAGGATGTGTGTGTGCTCGAGGATCGGGGCGTGGCAACAAAATAGACATACATCTTCAAGTTTAATATGATTGCAACATCCATTTACCTTAATGCATGCAGTTGATGTACCAAACAATGTCAAGACTTTGCAAATCTTGCGTCAATTGAATAGATACAACCTGTAGTTCATTCATCATGAAGGTCAGGACGTTGAACAAGCTCAATTTCATACTTAAATTCATCTCCGACCAAAACATGGCAAATTGACCATAACTCAGATCTAAGTAGTTTTGACCTAGCTAAACATATCTAAAAATTCCAAAAAAATGCAGAACATTCTTGACACGATGAGAAACAATTTTCATGAAGGCAAGTGTTCCTAGAAATCATCATAGAGATCAATACAAAAATAGAAAAGTCAAATTTTGGAACCAAAACAAAACAAAAAAAGTCTTAAAACACTACAAAGTCAAGCAACTTCATAAGTGTTTTTTGAGGGTCAAACGTCCCTCAATCGGGGTGTACAACCTATTGATTGGAAGCTCGTGACATTTATTTTCAAAACCTAGGATAACTCAAACTAAAATAAGGTCATTTCTGACCTCGTTTTGGCCAGTACAGCAAGCTAGTTATAGAACCACAAAAATACAGATTTAAGGCCATATCAAGTTCAATTATCCAAGTGTATCATCAATAAACAATCAATCATAGCAAATCAACTATTCTAATACATCAATCAAGAATCTAAACATAACATATAGTCCTAAAATTGAACCCTAGCCCCAACTGGTTAATTTGATCTCGCTTCATAGGGTTTGAGGTCGAGGAGATTACCTTTTGAGATTTCTTGTTGAATTTTACATAATGGAACCGATGAACACTTAATGGAGTTCGCTTGAGTCCCTAAAGTCACGATTGGACACCTTGAATCATGTTAAGGATCGGTTGAACCGCTAGATCTTAGCCTGCAAGAAAATTGAGGATCGATCCAAGCTTGGACTAGTTTTAAGACCGCCGAGGCTAGATCGAACCAACGACGCTCCTTGGGTGGCTGATTGGCCGAGTTTTAGCCGCGATCTGGTAAAGGATGGGATTGAGAATAGATTGGAAGCAACCGTTATGCTTTTAGACAGTAGTTGGCTGCCAGTTTTGACCAAAAATGGAACCGGTGCAAGAGTTGGACTGTTCTTTAGCTACGGTGAAAAGATCGGCCATCGAAAAGGGATTGGTGCTAGATTCGGCTGTCCTTGACCACAGCTCGATTGGGATCATGTCGGCAATTGATTGGTGGTGATTGGAGGCTCAGTCGATCATGGGATACTGCCAATTAGCAAGAAAAACGGCCAAAGTCTAGGCCAGTTTAACTTGCGGTCTTCAAAATTGCGGCAAAGAGGAAGGAGGGGAGGTTGTGGACCACCGATGGGGGGCACTGGCTGGCAGCGATTAGTGCAACGGTGAAGGACGTAGCCAGGCGAGAAAGAGAAAGAGAAAGAGAGAGGGATTACGAGAAATAAGAGAGAGAAGTAGAGGGTTTTGTGATGTCTCGACATCGTCACATACTAAGCGCAAGTGGAAATTATATGGATTATCATCATGAAGGGCTTGTTGGTTTCAATTGTTGCACTATAGCATCCGAACCTAATTGGTTAGCATGTATAACATGGATATTTTATGATATGAAGCTTTTATAATACATGATCACCTTGTAACAGTCCTGTCACCTAGCATTAGACAATCCAACTAAGAACATATCTAAGGATCATGAGAAGCTTCGTTAACTTTCCTTTTGAAAACCATTCGAGCTTACATACATCGACTTGGATTACTTACAAGTCCTTCATTGATGCACAATGTATATTTACATGTTTGTAAATAAAAGTGTAAGTAATTAGCCAGGGAAAAGGGCGAGAGGGGTTCCTAACTTCACTACCCTCTACACTAGCCCACGTCCATAAAAAAACAAAAGACATCTTCTCCGGCTTCATCATGATCTGGGTGCCTAAGCACCTCCTAATCCAGCTCTAGGTCCTCCAGCGTCGAATTGAAGAAGGCCAAACGACTCTCCTTCATGGTTTATGAACCAAGCAATGAACCTCATAGGAATCTAGTCTACCCTGCCATCGTCATCCAAAGCATAGCCTCATATCTCATGTAAGTCAGCTCGATATTGGGGTCATACACGTCGTGAAAAGAAACATCAATGTACGCTATCACCCCATAATGAGCGATCGGTGGTACGTCCATACTAACAATCTGAAAAATAGAAAGGAATGAGCATTGCCCAGTAAAGAAATAATAACACCCTAAGCTAAACAATCCACAATTGCTAAAGAAAGCAAGAGAATACAACCAAATAGCTCAACATACTAAGGCAGGATTGTCACAGGTATAACTAAATGAATACTAAAATGTCACATAAATGGTCACTTCATAACAAACATGCTAAATGCACATGTATGTCTCATGCTCCTAATCTAAACTAAGATGAGATGCGATAACAATAAGCGAACTCACACGCTAAGTGGAATTTATATTGTAGTGTATATATCAAAGTCCACCCTCGATCAGTTTACCCACCATAATGCAAGCCAGCTTGATCGAGTCACTTCCGGAATCCCACATGCAAACTTCCACGATATTGCTATCATGGGCATCTCACTCCGACGCATCCCACTATCACACAACTGAGGCATCCCAAGATCACATAGCATGGGGCATCTCACTCCCCAAGCATCTTGCTATCTCACAATTGAGGCATCCCTGATCACACAGCATGGGCATCCCACTCCTCGGGGCATCACCGGTATCTCAGTACCGATGGAAATCTCTTACTCATTTAATTCACACATTCCACACATCAAACCTCTGAATGATATCACATCACAGCATGCATATGACCTCAAGAGTACACAATTTCAAGCAACACACAAGTCTCACACAACATTTCATTCATGTCACATTCATTGCACACATATGCCACAATTAGTAACCATACAATGGCCACACTTCGAATTATGGAAGAGGCATGCTCATAGACAAACTAACCATTATTACAAGATCATTAGGCTCCCTCTATGCCATGAAAATCAGGTACAAGAGACACAACATCTATTGCATAGTCTCGGATCAAGGCAGGATACAAGCTAACATGGGCAGTTTCAATCACAGAAGCAGAAAGTGCATCAAATCTCATCGGAATGCTACGAAATTTTACTATATTATAGAAGAGACATAGATTAGCATTTTTTGTGTAGAAACCTAAGCCTATATCTCACTATATAAAGAGCAGTAATTTGCTGTCTTTACCCCTAAATTCTGTAGCAACTTCCAGATTAAGTGCCTACTGAAGAAGGATCATTTCACTACACAAATCTTGATCATTTATCCTCAAAATTTGATATGTTGTCCCTAAAGATGTGTCCTACAACTTTCATGAAGAGTTTAAGTCCAACTCCATCTAGAAAATTTCGTAAAATTCATAGAACTACCTATGGTTCTATTGTTTTTTTTTTTGCAGGTCAGTTTGTTGTTTTAAGGGAGGAATGTTCTCGCCAGTTAATTTTCACAAGAAAATCTCTACAACTAGTAGTCGAAGCCTAAAATAGTTGGTGCGCACTTAAGAAGATTAGTTCTTTCCATTAACTACACATTTAAAACCCCAAAGTGATGCATAAACTAGTAATTTTCCGTCACTATCTTTCCCGAACAGAACATCCCGAGCCACTGTCCCATCTACAGCTACATCAAATTATTTAGTTCATCAACAATCTCTTTTAGTACCTTGACACCTCTCCCGACAAAACCCAAAAGTGATTTCATTAGCTCATCAACTACACACAGCAACCTACAGTTCAACTCGAGGCAAGTATTCACCTTTCGACCCCTCATCACCAACATGCAACACCTATCTATCACTCAGCAGTTGTCTACCCATCATCTCAACCAACATAGCTCCCTTGCACTTGGTTCTTTGACCATTCGAACCCCGATCATCACATGCAAAGACCAACAGTTTCATTTTAGTGCCCATCTAACCTATTCCAACTCAAAACAGAATCATCAAACTTAATCTTCCATCATTCAGCATGCTCCGCAAGTTCTCTTGACAAACAATGAAGAAATTCTAGTTTAAGACCTCATCATTTCCTTACTAGTGGCTCGGCTTCGCTGGTGACTCATTGCTCTTCATAATTTTGCCCTCAAATGCTTGCAAGAAGAAGAAGAAGAAGAAGCTGAAGTCGTCGAGTTCCGCTTCTATGCAAGTCACGAAAGAGAGAGGGAGGGAGAAGAAAATGGAGAGAGAATTTTGGACTGGTTTAGAGGAGGAAGAGGCATGAATTCTGAGGAAACCTGACTTTGAGTGTGTAGATTTTTATTTTAAATCCCAATAAGAGAAGTAATCATTAGAAAGGAATAATAATGATGTCTCCTCTGAAGGCTTCGGGTTGGAGAGAAACTGAGAGGGAAGAGATGAATGCCGTGGCTCCCGTGCACACATTCTTCTTCATGGTTGACACTTGGCGCTCGAGAATTGTTAAGATTAAGTTTTTATGCATGTCATCTTCTTACTTAGTTTCGTTTCGAATCCACAAAATTTTCAATCTTTTCATAACTATACAAGTCCATGAGTTCGCACAAATCGAATTGACACGATAATGTCTTAGTGCTAATCTACAATACAAACAAGAATTAATTGCGAGAATTACTAAAGTTAGTGTTTGATAATAAAATTACAATCGCTTATAAGTATTTAATAACATTGTTAATTAAATCCCTCATAACAGTAATCTATAAACTTAATCAAAAATTAAAGTGCTCGAGCCTAAATACTCATCTCTGGCCCTCTGGGCTCATCCCACAACATTTCATGGCCCACTAGACTTAATTCACAATTTTAATGAACCCGACTCTTAGCCTGCTCCAGGCCAAGCCAAGTCGATATCCTATACTTTGACTGATTGGGCCCATGCTCAATATCTTCATGCAGCCCATTAACTACTTAAGCCCATACTTTCTTCACGGCCCATTAGGCTTGTCATCTGGCCCGCTTTAAAATAATCCAAGTCCATAACAGTCCAATTACACTTATAGGGTTAGTAAAATTCAGGATGTCATAGGTTTGATCTATTTTAGAGAGAGAAATCAATCTACAAATGAGTCCCTCCAAAAATGGAGGGAAAATTGGTATATATACCACCCTCAAATTGAGCAATGTTGGCCATCGGTTCAATCCAATGGTCGAAATTTAAATCCAATGGTCGAAAGTTAATTTTGAGGGTTCCAATATGACGTCGAGGTGTCGGGTAATCGATCTAGTGGGTTTGATTTGCAAAAAACCGAGTCAAAATTGAAAATTGCGTCAAAATGTCTTATTAGTGATCAAATTGCAATTTTATTGAATTCAAGGACCCATTTGCAAAATTTTAGGAAATTGAAGGTGCATAAGTATAAATGACATGGTGAGGATTTGGGAACCAGTCGTCGGAAGTCTAGAATTAGTCGACAAGTGGCTAAACGCCCAACACCGTTGGCAGCCAATCAAGCTAGTCAGACTGACTCGCTCTAGTTTAGCCGATTTTGGACCTGTTCTTGATTGGTTTGGTCCGATTATGACTAGTCTACTCTCTTAGGATCTGCGGGTTCAAAATTTATGCAATATGGTCCCTAAATGACCAAATTGAAAAATAAGATTTACCCTATTTGAGAGGAAATTGCTCGATTGTGATTCAATTAAGTCAATCAAACATTACGAATGCAATATAGGGATCTTTTATTGACTTAATTGAATGATTATTATGAAAGACAATTCAATGGGTAAAATGATCAAATTTGCAATTCAATGGATAAAATTCCAAATCGATTGAAATTGAGTTCAATTAGTGACACAATTGTCTCATCTAATTAACTACTCACGTGTGAGATCACTTATCACGCTCAAATTGGCCTCGAATCGAAGTGCTCAAGCTTATGTCAAAAATGAATCTAGGTCTATTATCAAAAATAGACTTAGATTTGTCAAATTAAATCATAACCTTGGGTGGGTCAATTCGAATTTTGTCAATTAAAGCTTAATTTCTTGATTTTCTTATGCTCGGAAGAGTAAAATTTTTCAAATCGAAATTTTTTTAAGTGAATTTTCAAAAATTTATTTCAAATTTGGACTTCTCTTAAAAAAATGAGTAAAGAGCAATCGTCCGTTTGCAAGTCATGAAAGAGCGATTTTGGTCCCCTAATTATGGCTCAAAATGGTAATTTGTGTTTTGATCCAGCAATTTGCAAAATTGAATGTACAAGCATATTTAAAATAGTCCATAAACCAAATGTCGAAGAGGAGTAATATGAAAGAAATTTGATTTTTAGTCTATTTAATACTTAAAACCAAAAAATTTGAAAAAACCATGTTCTTAATCAAATTTTGCGAAGTTTTCAGTACAAAAGTCAAATTGATATTAAAAGGTATGTATTTGTGAATTTTTCATTTTTCCAATTTTTTTTATCAAAAATTTGACCAAAAGCTAACCATTTAGTTGACTTTTTTTTATAAAAGGTTAATTTCATAGTCAAATTTTTGATTTTTTGACAAATTGACTTGACAAAAGTGAAATTAAAGCTAAATGACATTTTTGGAAAAAAATCAATTTTTGACCCGAGGTTGACTCGTGGTCAATTAGTTGACCAAAAGTCAACGCAAAAATCAATCGTTTGACTTTTTGTGTTATTTTTTTAAATGACTTGGATTTTCCTTTAAAATGACAATACAAATGAAATAAATTAAAAATGACACTTTTTGGCCAAGAAATAGGATCTGTCACGATTAGAAACCCAAATCTCAATTATTTTACCTTTTTTGATGCGTCGACTAAAAATTAAGTGTCAACAGCTACCCTTATTTGGGTGGGAGTTCGAAAAGGTTCCACTCAAAAACAAAATTAATACCTACAATTTTTAGTTGACTCCATTTTAGGAATAGAAAATAACAGAGGAAACGACATTTGGTTATGGACGTACTTTGTGACATCCTCAAAATTTGACCTTATTTATGATATGATAAGGGGTTTACTTCTATCAATGCGCAATTAGTAGAATTAGACTTTGAATTAGTTTGTGAGCCATTCAAGAGTGCTAAACCTATTGGGAAAGGCAATTTAAGATTTCGATGCGCATGACTAGAGAACTTAACTATGGATTGACAATTCGATCATAAGGATCGATGAGGGACAAACTTAAGCCGTTTTGAGCTGATCTATGAACGGTTATAGATCGATTCCATAATAGTATATAATCGGATTGCGGGTGATTTTGTATGATTACTATATTAATTACGAATGACCCTAATCCAAGTTTAAATGATCATGTACTTTGGAACGAGCAATTGACCCCTCATGATTACATGACAACTAAAGATCATCCATGAAATGAACATGGATTAAATGTGGATTGATATCGAATCAACCACGGGTCGAACTCACAAAACTCCTAAAGGCCATTGGTTTTGTAGAAGATTAAGAGATAACCATTGGACATTACTTAATCAAATCCCTCATTTATTGGTAAATCTAGAATTTTGAATAAGTGAAATTGGGCCAGAAATTGGAAGCCCAAAGGGGGCCCACAAATTTGGAAAGGCCCAATGGGCCACATTCCCTTTAAAATTCGTCCATAAATGCCTAAATAGGTGAAAATTACAGTTTTGCATTTTTAGGCCCATTAAGCTTGTTTAGGCCCAAATTGGATTAACTAAGCCCAAGCCCGAGTTTATCAAGCCCAAGGACAAGCCCATTAAGACAATTGGGCCATCTTGGACCTAGCCCATGTGTGTGAATAGTAACCTACGTGAATAGTGCACGTGAACAGTAACCTAGCTTCTAGAAAGCTTTGACTTTTGTGGCAAGATGGAGGGATAAGATTTATTCTTGCTTCCCAAGTTGGAATGGAGGGCCAAGATGAGTTCTTGCTCCCCAAGTTAGGACAATAAGTCAAAGGGAATTAAATGGCCAACTTCTTCCCTATATTTTCCTCTTTGTCCATCATTTCTCTCACTTTCTCTCTCTACCCCTCATTTGGACGAATTTCCTCCATCATTTTCCCTCATCTCATACCCATTTCTCTCTCCTTTTCCTCTTGGTTGTGTGGCCATGAGCCACTGTCCACCGTTCAGCTCGCTAGGTTACCCTTGCTACGAGATCTTGTTGTGTCGTCGTTCCCGCGTGTTGGTCACGAGTTCTAAGCCATTGCCGAACCTCCCTCAACTTGTGTGCGCTGTTCTAGCCTTGTCATGAGCTACCGACCACCGATCATCCACCATCGTGCGTTGTGGAGCTTCACCGAGAGCTACCACCATGCCGTGAGCCTTGCCACCCCTTGATTAGGGCGGTAATTGCTCTTTGGAGTAGAGTTAGGATTGCTCTATGGTTAATGGTGATTAGATTATGTGATAAGTGAATTAGAGTGATAAGTAGTGGTGATAAGCTATCACAATAGGTGATAAGTGGATGCGTAAGTTATCGCAATAAGTGATAGTTAGATGTGATAAGATTAGAAGTGATAAGTTATCGTGATAGGCTATTGTTGGAAGTGATAAGTTATCGTGATAGGCTATCGTTAGATGTGATAAGCAATTGTGATAGGCTATCGTGAGGTGTGATTAGTTATCATCATAGGCTATCATTAGATGTGATAGTCTATAATTATAAGTTATCATTGGATGTGATAACCTATCCTGACTTTGATAAATGCATATTATGTTGCGACTTTTAAAGTGATATGTGTTTACTAAAGCCTAATTTTAAAGATAGTAGATGCTTATGCAATGCCTTATTTTGGAAATGATAAGTGTTCATTATGTTGTGAATTTTAAAATGTGTATGCTTGTTGAATGCTAGTTTTTAAAGATGATATATGCTTGTGCAATTCCAAAGTTGAAAAGGGTAAGCATTTGTAGCATTCGATAATTGTAAGTAATGAAAGACTATTTTGAAAAGTAATATGCTTACGTTGTTCAATATGATATTGTTATTGGAAGTGACTTGTGATGTTATTGGATGTGCTCATTCTATGTGATGTTGTTTGGTATTGCTACCAATGTTTTATATATGTTCATTGTTCATGGTCAATGTGTGAGAACACTTTGAGTCCCCGAGATGGGATATACGGTGGTTCTTGGATGTGCGTGGAAGCATGCCAAGTCAAGTCTCTCTCTTGGATCGGTGATACTAAGGTGCATCATTCCCGAATCAAGTTTGGTACTAAATCGGTGATCATGTCACGATGGGTTAGTCCTTCTTGGCCTTGGTGCGATATTGAGATGTATCGTTCCCAAGCTAAGTTTGGTACTTGGCTGGTGATCATGTCATGACGGAATGATTCTTTCATGGTCTCGATGTGATTTCGAGATGTATTGTTTCTAATTCGGATTGGACTTAGGCCGGTGCTCAACGTATCGTGTCAAATTACAGACTCTCATTTCGTGCTCGACATATTTTATTGATATAGTTTTGATAGGTTATGAGGCACACTTCGCCTAGCACGCCATTGGGGCGTTCATACTTGGCTAATGAGAAAGATAACAATGGACGTGAATTGTGTGATAGTATGCCTATGTGATCACTTAAATACCCTGATGCGTATGATTATGCAGGGTGATGGCTGTCCTAATGCGTATGATTATGCGAGAAGATACCTAATTAAGTTTGGAGTGTTGTATGCTCGTATGATCACCTAAATACCCTGATGCATATGATTATGCGAGGTGATGGCCGTCCTGATGCGTATGATTATGCAAGATGATGCCTAATTAAATTTAGAGTGTTGTGTGCTCTTGTGATCACTTAAATACCCTGATGCGTATGATTATGTGAGATGATGCCTAATTAAGTTTGAAGTGATGTATGCTTGTGTGATCACCTAAATACCTTGATGCGTATGATTATGCGGGACGATACCGATTAAGTTCGGATGCCCCCAAGTAACGGGATGCCGTTCATGGATGGATTTTAGAACGAAGCTCCTTATTGGAATGCTGTCCTGAGGCGTATGCATATGCGGGATGATGCCATGCTCAATGGGGCGGGATGATGCCTGGTTATGCCGGATGACTACAAACCTTTAGGTTGGTCTTGAGTCTTGAGTGGCCGTAATAATCTGGACATGATTGTGTGAAAAGTGCATGAGTGCATGAATGCATATTTTAAGAATGATGCCAATTTTTGCACATGTATAGCATGGATATATATGAGTTACATGAGAAGAGTCCATGAGTTAGATGTCATTTCAATGACTTATGTGGCATATGCATGCTTTGATCGACCTTGTTTATGAATTGAGAGACATGAGAAAGTCCTATAGGTTGATATTTGAGAAAGGCATGAATAAGGTCGTGGATTGTACGCCTTTGATTAGGACTCGTAAGATTTAAGTTGCTGCATTGTGCATGGAATTATTGTTATTCATGCCTGGATTATTAAATTGTGAATGTCGTATGCTTAATGGAATGGTGCACTCACGTAGTGATTATTATACTAAAATTGGACACATGATAGAATGTTCCGTGTTGAGTGGCCTAATTCTTATTAATAGATAATGCAAAACAAATGCCTTGTAATTTGTTAGCAAAAATATACCTCAAATTTCATAACTTGGCACAAAGTGATACTTAAGTGTCTTAACTTACAAAAGATACACTTAACTGCCACATTCGAAGAAAAACGGATCACTTAAGTACCACTCCGGCCAAAGTTCGGCCAAAATGCTGACGTGACATTTTTCTGGGGAAGCGAGTGCAAAACGGTGTCGTTTTGCACACCGACATGGCCAAATAATGCAAAAACGGCGTCATTTTGGGCTGACGTGGTAAAAAAATAATATAAAAATTAATTAAATTAAATTTAAAATTAAATTTAGTTAAAATATTAAAATAATAATTTAAAATATTTAAAATAATAATTTTAAATTATTAAAAAATAATGCTTTAAAAAATAAATTTAGTTAAAATATTAAAATTAATAATTTGAAAATTAAAAAATTTTAAAATTAAAAAAAAAAAAAAAAAGAAAAGGGGGAGTGGTGGCTGAGGGTATTTAATTTTAAATTTAATTTAATTAATTTTTATATTATTTTTTTATCACGTCAATCCAAAACAACGTCGTTTTTGCATTATTTGGCCATGTCAGCGTGCAAAACGGTGTCGTTTTGGGCTTGCTTCACCAGAAAAATGCCACGTATGCAATTTGGTTAGATTTTGGCCAGATTGGCACTTAAGTGATCAATTTTGCTCTGATTTTGGCACTTAAGTGCACCTTTCGTAAATTATGGCACTTAAGTGTCCATTTCTACTAAGTTATGGCACTCCAGGGGTCCGCGTCTCTTAATTTTTCATCGATAGATAAGTTGCATGTTTAGGGCATCTTCGCGGCGAAGAACCTTCCTATGCGAGGCTTAGGGAGTTTACTCGCTAAGATATTTATATCTCACCCCGTCATAGTTTAATATTTTTCAGGCGTGTAGTATGGGGAATCGTCATGTTCGGTTTAGGGTTACAATGGAGACGAGAGTTTGGTCTAGCGTTAATGAAATTTAGGTTAACCTCGACCCACTGTTGGTTTTGTTGGTTGGTTGGAAGTTGCTGGTGTAAAGGCTTGTAATCACTAAACTTCCTAGGGTCAATGGTAGATTTTGTAAAGGAAGTATTTGGTTTGATGTTATGATGTATACCTTTTACTATCCCTATTGTTTGTTAATGGTTGGGAGATGTTTTTTCTGCTTTTGCTTGCGTATAAGCAAAAGATAAAATGAATGGGTCAACGACACATCTTAGGACGTTGTAATTCCATGGCCGAAGAGATCGAGGGATGCCGCGTGCTCAAGGTTTGGGGCGTGACATCCCCGCTTGGTTGGTATCAGAGCATGGTAAATACATGGAGTGATAAGGTGTGCTGGGAATTTTGAGATAGTTACTTAGGAAAACACCCAATGCTTGTGATTGTTGATTGTTTTCTTGAATAGCTCTTTTGGATTCTTGACCTTTGTGTTGGGATTGTAGAGCGAACTTTCCTCTAGAACCTTTTGTTAGTTGTGTCTATCTAGAGACAGTCTTATTTAATAAAGGAACGAGCGCCCCATGGACACTACCAGCAACTTAGCCTAGTGGTATAGGGGATGAACGGGTCCATGAGCGGCTGGGGTTCGATCCTCGGATGCCGCAATGAGGTTGCCTTGTAAATAGAATAAAGAAATTTTGTGTCCTTGACTTTTGTTGAAGGCTTTTTGGTGATCGTGGCGAATACGTTAGGTGAATAACCCGAGGATAAGAAAGAATATAAGAGGATTTCGTGGATATGAAAAATAGATTGTGGGATGGTTTGAAATTGAACATTGGAAGCTAGTTGGTGCCTTGAACCTAAAGGATAAGCTGTGACACCCCGAACCCTCTAGGGTCGCCACAGGCACCTGGCATTACACCTAACTACATCTCTTAGCCGAAGCGTCGTAAATCATAGACACATTTTTTTTTTAAACGGTCCCAGCGCGACTCTTTAGCGGAATCTAAAATAAAACATCTCCATCTCCCCCTCTCCATCAACCATGATACAATTGCACACCACTAAACATCATAATAAAAGACAAAGCCATGACACTTTATTTACATATTTTAAAGATGGGTTTCCATGGGTTGGTACACCAAAAGAAAGGCCAGGACATGAAGCCACACTCGGGCCTAAACCCCAAGAAAAGAAACTCTCGACCCACTACATCAAACGTGCAAGATCCCCCATCACTAGTGTCGGCTAACCATCCCAAAAAGTTCAGCTCCCTTACTTGTCACGTACGGGCCCTCACACCCAACCCGGTGCATCAGGCGGTGGCGGCGGCAACATCCCACCCATCACTCCTGGACAACAAGGCCCCCAGCCAGGCCCACATCGTACATAACTAAACAGCGCACTCGAATATACGTCAAACCAGGAACAGAGGGATAGTCGAACTCCTCGCACTCGACCTCTACATCGGAAGGTATGCCGTAAAATACGCCTCGCGTGACAGCAGGAAGCGGCATGCTGCTAATCTGAAATGTTGGTCCCCGAAGGGGTGAGTACAACCACTCAGCAAGTAAAAGAATCCAATAACCACTCAATGCATCATGCATCACATAGACATCACAATCATAGCATCATATATCATCAAGGCATCCATGCACAATTACTTTGGTATCATGCACATATCACCATGCCTTGTATACATACGTCATCACATAGTCACCACCATCATGTCATACACTCACCATCATCATGTATATCATCATGCATAGTTACCATGCATCCATACAAATCTCATCATCATATCATATATATGCATGTCATCATGCCATGGGTTATCATCTTCACATCACATATGCATGCCATCATGCCATAGACTATCATCTTCACATCATCTATGCATGCCATCATGCCATAGGTTATCATCTTCACATCATTTATGCATGCCATCATGCCATAGGTTATCATTTTCACATCATATATGCATGCCATCATTTTCACTTTTATATTTCAATTCGATCGCCACATCTGGCATCACAAGATAAACCTCCGACATACACCACCGAGCATCCAGCACCCCCACATCCCGGGCATCTCGCACCCCAACTGGCATCACGAGGCATCCCTCGGGCAAAAACCTATGAGGCTTCCGGCATTTACACTCCTTGGCTGAGCATCTCGCATCTCAACTGGCATCATGAGGCATCCCCTTAGGCACAAACCTCTAGGGCTTCCAGCACCCCCACTTCCTGAGCATCTAGAAACTCTCGAGGACATCCGGCCTTGTATCTCAATACAATCCGGCTTCCGGCACCCCCCATCCCGGGCATCCTGACACTCCCAGGGCATTTTCATCTGCCATAATAGTTTTCCTCATTTATTATTATCCATGTTCACCAATTTCGGTCTCAATTTTAGCATGGCATATGATGTAATCGAAACAAAATCATATTCAACATTGAATTCATACATGCATCTCAATTCATTGTCATGCATGCATCAAGACTTCATCATACATGCAACAAGGTACAATTATTCATAAAATAAAATTTATGGAATTCATACCAATTAAAATAATCCATTTATCATGCCCTTTTTACATTTATTTAAATTCCAGCTTGTGCCTCTTTCGAAAATATTAAATTTAAATATCCATATGATTTTCAAAAATCATAAAATTAAGGAAAGTGATAGACAAGACAATAGGATAATGATTTCATGCAAAACACATAGCCAAATAGAATTCCACACAAATTCTTAATTCACACAAATACAGTATGTAATTTCGGATGAAATCAGAATGCACAGTTTCCGAAATAATTTAATTAAAATACCCGAACGACCTCCAAAAATTACGAAATTTTACCAAGTTATAGCCAAGACACTAAATTATATTTTTCATGAAGACTTCCAAGCCAAATTATTTTTAGATTATTTTCTACAGTCACACGAAGCTTCTGGATCTAACACCGAAACGTCCAGTGCATGCTTCTCCGAAATACTGAGTCTTTACCTACCTATTCTTCTTCCTTTCCTCTGAAATTTGGATATGTTTTACTTCAAGATGTTCTCTACAAGTTTCATGAAGAGATCTAAGTCAAATATCCAGATTATAGTCATCATTTGGGTCCATGAGGTCTCGGGTGTCCTGTACCATGTCTCCAGATTTACGGTTTTCAAGAGTAAGTCGATTTACTAGGTTATACTTGTTCATTTTGCCTCAAATTTGAGTATGTTAAACTTCAAGGTGTTCTCTACAAGTTTAATGAAGAAGTCAAAGAGAGATTCTTGATAAAAATCAACATGCAAGCCCAGATCTACCACAAGGTCAGTGAAATCGTTCCAGATCTGATGTCCCCGTAGGATGAGAGTTTTACCCCTCAAATCTCCATCATTTTACACCAAATTCTAGTATGATGTAGTTTAGGATGTTAGCTACAACTTTCATGAAGAAATCAAAGTCAAAATAGAACTCAAAACATGCATGCAAGCTCTCACAAAGTTCTGACTCAGGCGGATTCATGCGAAAACAGCAACATCACTCAAGAACAAGTCATTATAGCTTCGGTTTCTCCCTTCTAATCACTCAAATTTCGACACTACACCAAACATGCATGCAAGACACACATGCAAGAGTAGGAAGTGGATTCCCAACTTGCCTCTAGACCACACAAACGGTGGCACACAGCGGCGAACGGGCGGCGCACGGGCGGACGGACGGCAAGTGGCTCCTCCTCCTCCCTCTCGGCTTCTCCTCTCTCGGCCTCACTCTCCCTCTCTCTTGCACGGTTCTCACTCTCACTTGGCCGAATTCCAACTGGCCATCTCTCTCTCTCTCTCTCTCTTTCCCTTTTATTCCCCCAAACTTCCGTCATTAGTAATGATTAGGTTGCCTCTCAATTGGCCAATGCATGCCATCTCCTCTTGCCACTTGTCACAACACATGCATGGGCTTGGGGTATATGGGCCGGCCAGTCCTCTTGGGCCTCCGTTGGGCCGATGACAGCCCCATCCGTGGGCTTCCATTGGGCCGACCAGCTTGGCCCACCAAAGGCTCAATCTATTGGGCCTAAGGCCCAACCTAATTAAAAATCAATTTTACCCCTTTCCTATTCTTTCAATTTTACCCCTTTCCTATTCTTTCTTTTAAGAATTAATTTACTAAATTCCACATGACCAAAATCTTGTAATATTTTACATATAGGGATTTAATTTATGAGGTGCATAGCCAAGTATAGATTATTAATTTATCCTATAGTCCTAATTTCAAAATTCATGAACACAAGCATCTATCACTTAGCCTTAAAAGAAAACTAATGGCTAAAACATAAACCTTAGGTAATTTCATTACCTAATTATGGGCTTTAATTCCTCTAGGACTATCTTGAATTTTTTTGGGATGCCACATAAGCAGGCTTAGGATAGTGTAGTACTAGAATGGGTGACTTCTTGGAAAAGTGCCTAAATACATGCCAAAGGACAAAAATCACAAGGCTTAGTATGGGATGGGACAAAAAGGACAATATCTCTGTGAGTTAGTCCTTATCAAAACGAGACTCCTATAGTAGATGTGTAGCTCGGGAATGAACCATGCGAAAGCTAGTGGGCCTATAACAACCCAGTCTGGTGAGGGCGGGGAGTGGTTGCCAGGGCGAGAGGGCCTGAACAAAGAGCGTCTCCTAGCAGGCTTATAGGATGGCAAAGGGGGCAGGAATAAATCAAACTATGCACTGAACAAGGGGGAGTGTTTCTGGGATAATTTTATCAGAGTAGCGCTACGAAAGTATGGTTAGGCTTGTAGAACTTCGGTTTCTTGAAATGAGGTCGGAGAAAAGACGACCATTGGCTAGAGTTATACTTAACTATTTTGCCTATGTATGACTTTGATGTCATATTGAAAAGGATTGGTGCAAGAAGCAACAAGTTGTATTGGATTTTTGCTTGACTCAAGGAGCATCTTGCTATAATGAATTGTTGCCGTAGAGTAATTCAGTTTAACCGTTAAGGGGTAGTAGTTTCAAATTTGTTGGGAAACAAAAGAGGACCTTCGATACATTTGATTTCATCACTTGAGGTGACCTGATTGTTAGATGAGGGTTGCTAGGGTTATCTAGCAACGGTAGTTAATTTGTTGGTTGAGGAATTAAGGAACGGACTCTACTTGAAGGACTATAGGATTTTGACTTCAAATTTGAGGTAAGCCACCTCTCGAGTCTTTTAATGATCCTTAGAATTGAACTTGAAGTGCAGGCAATAATTAAAGAATTGCAACCAACGGATCCTACAATTCAAAAGATTCTGTAAAGGGATGCAGGAAAAAGAAAGCCTGACTTTCAAGTGACCAAGGACGGAATATTGAAATTACGTGGACGTCTGTGTGTGTCAAACAACGTAGAACTCGAGGAAGAGATTCTGTCATAAGCTCATCAAAGTTGATGTAAAGAAGTACTTGACGTGCCAAAAAGTGAAGGCATAGCATTGCAAACCTGGTGGACTACTGCACCCACTTGAAATTCTAGAATGGAAGTCGGAGCAACCTAAGAAAATGAAGAAATAATGAGGCGTCAACCTTCCCATCTTGTTAGTAATCTTGTATGCTTTAAATTTCAAGGACGAAATTTCTTTAAGTGGGGAAGAGTTGTGACATCCTCAAAATTGGACCTTATTTAGGATATGATAAGGGGTTTACTTCTATCAATGTGCAATTATTAGAATTAGACTTTGAATTAGTTTGTGAGCCATTCAAGAGTGTTAAACCTATTGGGAAAGGCAATTTAGGATTTCGATGCACACGACCAGAGAACTTAACTATGGATTGACAATTCGATCATAAGGATCAATAAGGGACAAACTTAAGCCATTTCAAGCTGATCTAGGAATGATTATAGATCGATTTGATAATAGTATATAATTGGATTGCAGGTGAATCCGTACGATTACTATATTAATTACGAACGAGTAATGAACCCCTCACGATTACATGACAACTGAAGATCATCCATGAATTGAAAAATGGCTTAAATGTGGATTGATATCGAATCAACCACGGATCGAACTCATGAAGCTCCTAAAGGCTGCCCATTGGTTTTGCAAAAGATTAAGAGACAACCAGTGGACATTACTTAATCAAATCCCTCATTTATTAGTAAACTCGAAATTTTGAATAAGTGGAATTGGGCTGGGAATTGGAAGCCCAAAGGGGGCCCATGAATTTGGAAAGGCCCAAAGGGCTACATTCCCTTTAAAATTCGTCCATAAAGGCCTAAATAGGTGGAAATTACAGTTTTGCCCTTTTAGGCCCAAATTGGATTAACTAAGCCCAAGCCCAAGTTTTTCAAGCCCAAGGACAAGCCCATTAAAAAAATTGGGCAATCTTGGACATAGCCCATGTGTGTAAATAGTGTGCATGAATAGTAACCTAGCATCTAGAAGGTTTTGACTCTTGTGGCAAGATGGAGGGATAGGATTTATTCTTTCTTCCCAAGTTGGAATGGAGGGCCACGATGAGTTCTTGCTCCCCCAAGTTAGGACAATAAGTCAAGGAGAATTAAATGGCCAACTTCTTCCCCAAGTTTTCCTCTTTGTTCGTCATTTCTCTCACTTTCTCTCTCTACCCCTCATTTGGATGAATTTCCTCCATCACTTTCCCTCATCTCATACCCATTTCTCTCTCATTTTCCTCTTGGTTGTGTGGCCGTGAGCCACCATCCACCATTCAGCTCGCCGAGCTACCCTTGCCACGAGATCTCGTCGTGCTGTCATTCCTGCGTGTTGGTCGCGGGTTCCAAGCCATTGCCAAACCTCCCTCAACTTGTGTGCTACTGTTCCTTGGCTGTTCCAGCCTTGTCATGAGCTATCGATCGCCATTCAGCCATCGCCGTGCCTTGTGGAGCTTCACCGAGAGCCGCCACCATGCCATGAGCCTTGCCGCCGCTTGCCATGGCTTAGTTTTCAAAGTCAGTAGCTTTCTAACCCTTGATTAGGGTTGTAATTGTGCTTTGGAGTAGAGTTAGGATTGCTCTATGGTTAATGGTGATTAGATTATGTGATAAGTGGATGTCCATTCAATGCTTTAGGATTAATTGGTCCAATGATGTCTATGCCCCACATTGAGAAAGACTAGGATTTAGACATTTGATGCAGTTCATTAGGAGGAGCATTGATTTTGTCTCCATAAACATAGCATTGGTGACAACACCTCACATGTTAAATATAATAAGCTTCTATGGTCAATTAGTAGTAACCAAGTGTGACACCCCGAACCCTCTAGGGTCGCCACAAGCACCTAGCGTTTCACCTAACTACATCTCATAGCCGAAGCATCGCAAATCATAGACACATTTTTTTTTTTTAAACAAAATAGTCCCAGCGCGACTCATTAGCGGAAGCAACATAAAATATCGCCACCTTCCCTTCCATCAACCATGATACAATTGCACACCACTAATTATCATGATAAAAAGACATGCCATGACACTTTATTTACATATTTCCAAGATGGGATTTCTTGGGTCGGTACATCAAAAGGAAAAGGCCAGGACATGAAGCCACACTCGGCCTAAAACCCCAAAAAGAAACAATCAACCCGCCACAACTCTCGTGCTAAATCCCCATCATTAGTGTCGGCTAACTATCCCCAAAAAGATCCAGCTCCCACTCATCACGCACGGGCCCTCACACCCAACCCGGTGCATCAGGCGATGGCAGCGGCAACATCCCACGCATCACTCCATCGCGACGAATGTGGACGGATATGAACTCCTGGACAATAGGGCCCCCAACCAGACCCACATCGTACATGACCAAACAGCGCACTTGAATATATGTCAGACTAGGAACAGAGGGACAATCGAACTCCTCGCACTCGACCTCTACATCGGAAGGTATGCCATAAAATACGCCCCGCGTGACAGCAGGAAGCGGCATGCTCATAATCTGAAATGTTGATCCCCGAAGAGGTGAGTAAAACCACTCAGTTGGTAAAGGAATCCAATCACCACTCAATGCATCATGCCATGCAATCACCACAATCATAACATCACATGTCATACAAGCATCCATGCACAACATACCATGGCATCATGCACATGTCTTCATACCTCATATACCATCATCATTGTATAGAATCACCATCATATCATACACTTACCATCATCATGTCACATATGGCACCATCCTTGCCATGCATCCATGCATATGACATCATCATCATATCACATGTACCATCATCACTACCATGCATCCATGCATGTAACATCATCAACATTCCACATGTGCCATCATCATTACCATGCATCCATGCATGTAACATCATCATCATATCGCATGTACCGTCATCGCTACCATGCATCCATACATGTAACATCATCATCATATCATACATATATCATCATGCATCATGTCATGCATATATCACCATGCACGATTTAATTCCAATTTCATCTTAGATTGCCACATTTCTCATTCTTGGGACCAATGTTTGCATCCCACATGTATCCAAGATACAATTCAGATCATCTGGCTCCCCCACTCTCCGGGCATCTCGTACTCCAATTGGCATCACGAGGACCCTCCGGCATTCAGCCATTTAAGGCCACCGGGCAACTGGCCTCACCCTTCGGGCTAGGCATCTCGCATCTAATCCGGCATTGCGAGGTATCCCTCGGCATAATTACCATGCCGAGCTTCCGGCTCCCCCACTCTTCGGGCATCTCGATACCACTCGAGGGTCTGGTCATTCATGAGGACCCTTCTAGCCGGGCATCTCGCATCCAATCCGAGGTATCCCTCGACATAATTACCATGAGCTCCCCCACTCTCCAAGCATCTCGATACCACTCGGTCTCCCGAGGCCCTCCGGTATCCGATCATTCATGACCACGGGGCAACTGGCCGTACCCTTCTAGCCAGGCATCCCGACACTCCCGGGGCATCGTCGGCTCACACCTCCGACGGTCTTCTCAATTTATGTCAATTCTCATCCTCAATTATAGTTCAATTTTTAACATGGCATGCGATGTGATGGCAAGTCAAGATCATATTCATCACTGAATTCATACATGCATCTCAATTATTATCATGCATACATCAAGACATCATACATGCAGCAATCCATAAAATGAAATTTATGGAATCCATAAAATTTAAAATAATCCATTTATCATGCCCTTTTTGACATTTATTTATATTCCAGCTTATACCACTTTTGAAAATATTTAATTTAAATATTCATATGATTCTCAAAAATCACAAAATTTAGGCAAGTGATAGACAAGACAATAGGGTAATAATTTCATGAAAAACACAAGGCCAATCGAATTTCCACACAAAATCATAATTCGCACCAATAAAGCATGTAATTTCGGATAAAAACAGAATGCACAGTTTCCGAAATAATTTGATTAAAATATCCAAACAACCTCCGAAAATTATGCAATTTTTCCAGGTTATAGCTAAGACAGTAAGGTAGATTTTTCATGAAGACTTCTAAGCCAAATTATTTTTATATTATTTTCTACATTCACAAGAAGCTTCTGGATCTAACACCGAAATGTCCAGTGCATGTTCCTTCGAAATACCGAGTGTTCACCTACCTATTCTTCTTCGTTTCCTCTGAAATTTGGATATGTTTTACTTCAAATGGTCCCCTACAACTTTCATTAAGGGATCTAAGTCAGATTTCCAGAGAATAGTCGCCATATGGGTCCATGAATTCTCGGATGTCCTGTACCGCGTCTCCAGATCTACTGTCTTTAAGAGTAAGTTGATTAACTAGGCTAAACTTGTTAATTTTAATTAAAATTTGAGTATGTTATTCTTTAAGATGTTATACACAAGTTTCATGGAGAAGTCGAAAAGAGATTCTTAGTAAAAATCAACATGAAACCACAAATCCACTGAAAGGTCAGTGAAATCGTTCCAGATCTGGTGTCTCCGAAGGATGAGATTTTGACCCCTTAAATCTCCATCATTTTATCCCAAATTTTCGTATGTTGTAATTTAAGATGTTAGCTACAAATTTTCATGAAGAAATTGAAGTCAAAATCGAACTCAAAACATGCATGCAAAGCTTACACAAAGTTCTGGCTCAGGCGGTTGATACGAAAACAGCATGCGACTCAAGAACAAAGCACCTTAATTTCACTCCCATGCCTCCAAACATCATAGATTCCGACCATACATGCAAGACATTAGTGCAAGAGTAGAAAATGGATTCCCAACTTGCCTCTAGACCAAACGAACGGGCGGCACACGGGCAGCACGGTGGCGGATGGGTGGTCCCTCCTTCCTCTCCCTCTCTCTCAGGGGTTCCCACTCTCTCACCCTTTCTCTCATTTGGCCGAACAACTGGCCATTCTCTCTCCTCTTCTTCCCTTTTTTCCCCCCCCCCCATTACCTCATCATTTTAATGATTAGGTTGCCTCTCAATTGGCCAATGCATTGAAGTTCTTCTAGCCACTTGGCAAGACCCATGCATGGGCTTGGGCCTCCTCTTCATTTGGGCCTCCTTTGGGCCGGCCACAGCCCCCCCTTTGGTCGGTTCACTCCTCCTCCATTGGGCTGACCATTCGGCCCATTAAAGGCTCAGGCCAATGGACCTAAGGCCCAAACCTAAATAAATTCACAATTTCACTTTCAATTATTTACCTTTAATTATTTCTTTTATATATTTTAAATTTTAAAATCCACATGGCCAAAGTCTTGTAACATTTTCTTTATAGGAACTTAATTTTATGAGGTGCATAGCCAAGCATAGATTATTAATTTATCCTATAGTTCAAATTTCAAAATTCATGAACACAAGCACCTATCACTTAGCCTTAAAAGAAAACTAATGGCTAAAACATAAACCTTAGGTAATTTCATTACTTAAATACGGGCTTTAATTCTTCTAGGACTATCTTGAATTCTTGGGATGCCACAATTCTCCCCTCCTTAAAGAATTTCGTCCTCGAAATTAGACACCACTCGTGCCTTCTTGAAACAAGTAAGGGTACTTTTCCTTCATTTGATCCTCACTTTCCCATGTGTCTTCCTCCATATCATGATGTCGCCATAATACCTTAACCAGAGGGATCTTTTTAGTCCTAAGAATTTGTTCCTTTCGATCCAGTATTTGTACAGGCTCTTCGATATACCTCACTTTCTCATATACTTTGATGGCTTCATGATCGAGTATGTGACCAGGATCTGGCTGGTGCTTTCTTAGCATCGATACATGAAACACATCATGCAAATTTCCCAACTTAGGAGGTAGTGCCAAACAATAGGCTACATCCCCTATCCTTTCAAATATCTCAAAATGTCCGACAAATCTAGGGCTTAACTTGCCCTTCATTCCAAATTGAGATATCCCTTTCATTAGAGATACCTTCAAGAATACATGATCTCCCACACTAAATTCCAAAGGCCTTCTACGCTTTTCAGCGTAGTCTTTCTGTCTACTTTGAGCTGTTTTAAGT
This sequence comes from Eucalyptus leucophloia subsp. euroa, assembly GCA_017140325.1. Taxonomy (NCBI): domain Eukaryota; kingdom Viridiplantae; phylum Streptophyta; class Magnoliopsida; order Myrtales; family Myrtaceae; genus Eucalyptus; species Eucalyptus leucophloia. The sequence goes on along the minus strand of CM029472.1, from coordinate 16,560,149 downwards.
CTTTCTCTGATAATTTCAATAGCCTCAGTGGTAACTTGTATCATTTCAAGTCCTGTCAATTTCCTTTCACCTACTTCATTCCAACAGACAGAAGTCCCACACCTTCTTCCGTATAGTGCTTCATAGGGAGCTATGCCTATACTTTTCTGAAAATTATTATTATATGCAAACTCCACCAAATGCAATCTTTCATCCCAATTTCCTTTAAAATCAATTACATAAGCCCTCAACATGTCCTCTAATGTCTGAATTACTCTTTCTGTTTGTCCATTTGTCTAGGGATGAAAAACAGTACTAAACTGGAGTTTAGTTCCTAATGCAATTTGAAGACTTTGCCAAAAGTTTTAAGTAAATCTCGAATCCTGATTCGAGGTAATAGTCACTGGAACATCATGTAAGCGTACCACTTGACTTACATACATGTCTGCATATCTGTCCATTGGGTAGTCCATGCGAATTGCTAGGAAATGAGCAAACTTTGCTAAGCGGTCTACTATTACCCAAATAGAGTCATGGCCACTTGATGTTCTTGGCAATCCTTGCACAAAGTCCATTGTCATATGCTCCTATTTTCATTCTGGAATGTCTAAGGGTCTCAAGAGTCCTGTGGGTTTGCGATGTTCCGCTTTTACTTGCTGGCACGTTAAACATTGAGAAACGTACTTAGCCATATCTGCCTCCATACCATTCCACCAAAACTGCTGGCGCAAATTCCTATACATCTTTGTGCTACTTGGATGGATACTATAATTACTCTTATGTGCCTCCGACAAAATTTCCTTCTTTAATTCTTCATTGTTGGCAACACAAAGTCGTCCTTGGCATCTTACCATTCCATCTTTAGAGACATGAAATTCCGGTATTTTTCCTAAAGACACCGCATCTTTTACTTTCAAAATCTCTGGGTTAGATTCTTGCAAGAACTTAACTTTTTGAATAATTTCAAGCTCAATCCTTAATGTACTAAGCATACCAGTAAGACAATCCACTTCTAATTTAAACTCTAAGTCTGTAACGGACTTTAACAAGCTCCATTCCGCCACTCTCAAACTAGCTATTTCCACTGCCGACTTACGACTAAGAGCATCCGCTACTCTATTTGCTTTCCCTAGATGATAACTTATCTCACAATCATAATCCTTTAACAACTCCATCCATCTCCTTTGTCTCATGTTCAACTCCTTTTATGAGAACAAATATTTCAAACTCTTATGGTCCGTATAAATCTCAAACTTCTCCCCGTACAAATAGTGTCTCCATATCTTCAAGGCAATCACTATAGCTGCTAGCTCTAAATCATGCGTTGGGTAATTCAGCTCATGGGGTTTTAATTGTCTAGATGCATAGGCTACGACCTTGGCATGCTGCATCAAAACACATCCTAGTCCTTTGTGAGATGCATCACTATACACTGTAAAACCATTAGGTCCAGTCGGTATAGTTAGGATTGGAGCTAAAGTCAATTTCCTTTTAAGCTCCTGGAAACTCCTTTCACATTCCCCATTCCATTCAAATTTCACATTCTTTCGGGTTAACTTAGTTAAAGGTCCTGCCAGTCGTGAAAATCCTTCAATAAACCTCCTATAATAACCAGCCAGTCCTAAGAAACTCCGTATTTTAGTAGGTGTTGTCGGTCTCGGCCAATTTATTACCATCTCAACTTTTGCCGGGTCTACTGCAATTCCTTCTCCTGATACCACATGCCCTAAAAATATTATCTGGTCCAGCCAAAACTCACACTTACTAAACTTGGCATACAACTTATGCTCTCTCAGGGTTTGCAAAACTATCCTTAAGTGTTGCTCATGCTCTTTAGGTCCTTTTGAATATATCAAGATGTCGTCAATTAAGACAATCACAAACTGGTCTAAATAAGGTTTAAATACCCTATTCATTAGATCCATAAATGTAGCCGGCGCGTTAGTCAATCCAAATGGCATAACAAGGAACTCGTAGTGTCCATAACGAGTCTGAATGTAGTCTTAGGAATGTCCTCTTTCTTAATTCTTAGCTGATGGTATCCCGACATTAAGTCAATCTTAGAGAAGACCGAACTTCCTTGGAGTTGGTCAAACAGGTCATCAATTCTAGGCAAATGATACTTATTTTTAATGGTCACTTGGTTCAAGCTGCCTATAATCAATGCACAAACGCATCGATCCATCTTTCTTTTTCACAAATAAGATGGGTGCTTCCTAAGGTGAAGCACTTGGTCTAATGAATCCTTTGTCAAGCAACTCTTGTAGTTGCACTTTCAATTCCTTCAACTCAACTAAGGCCATCCTATATGGGGCTTTTGATATAGGTCATGTTCCAAGAATTAATTCAATTTCAAACTCAATCTCTCACTTTGGCGGTAATCCAGGCAATTCCTCAGGGAATACATCTTGAAACTCATTAACTACTCGAATTTCATCAATCTTAGGCTCTTCCTTAGTATAATCTCTAACCATGGCCAAATATCCTTGACATCCTTTGTCAAGTAATGCATGGGCTTTATTGCTGAAATAAGCGCTATAGGTAGGTGGGTTTGACCTCCCAAAAGTTCACAACTAGACTGATCAGGTAAGGCAAATTGGATCACTTTCCTATAACAATCCATCTTGCCCGATACTTACGAAGCCAATCCATTCCTATGATAACATCAAAATCATACATGGCCATTACAACTAAGTCTATTTACATATCCTTTCCCCCCATTGTTATCTTACAATTTGAACACACCAGCGTAGACAATAACATATCCTTTAGAGGCGTAGAAACCCAAAGTGGCGTCTCAAGAGGCATAGTTTCTATCTTACTCAACTGTCTATATCTTTCAGACACAAATGAATGCATAGCACCCATATCAAACAATGCATATGCCTTTTTATCATTTATAAGAATCTTACCTGAGATAACATTTTTGGAAGCTTCCACTTCCTTTTGGGTGATCGCATACACTCTTCCTTGTGTTGGTGGCCTCTAGGGATTCCTTGGTAAATTTGGCCAAACAGCATTTCGTTGCGGCTGCTGCACCGAGCCCATACTCGCGTGCGATCCTTCCTGAGGGTAGTTTCTCTTAATATGGTCTATCTTTCCACAACTATAGCACTTTGGTTGTCCAATGCAAGGTCCTGGGCCTTGTCGCCCATTACACATTCAACACTCTGCATTCTGATAAGGTGTCCTTCCCAAATTCAGGTTACCCTTGCCTCTTCCATAGTTCCCAAAATTATCCTTCTTTTTAGATCCCTAGGTCTGACCTTGACCTCTATAAGGTCTCTTACCCCGTCTCATATCACCAAAGGACAATGTTTTTTATCCTCCGAATGTTCTCTCACTAACTCCTGCTCCACCAATTGTGCCCTTTCATAGATCTCATTATAATCTCTTATGTTCAAAGGCACAAGTTGTTTCCTGATATCCGTCCTTAGCCCTTTCAAAAATCTCTTAGCTTTCTCTTCTTGATCCTCAACTAGCCTAGGAGCATATCTAGATAGTTCAGAAAATCTAGCCTCATACTAGTCTATCGTCAGCTCCTTTTGTTCCAATTGAACAAACTCAGTAATTTTCCTATCCTTAGCACAGTCAGAAAAATGCTTTCTATTAAAAGCTCTCACAAACTCTTCCTAATTAACCTCAGTACCTGGTGGGAAGATTTTGTCCCTCGATGCTTTCCACCAAAACTTTGCATTTCCCTCCAGCTGGGACTCTGCCAAAGTTATTTTCTCAGCAGCAGTGCAGTCCAACAACTTGAAAATTTGCTCCATTCCATCAATCCAATGCTCCGCCTCCTCAGGACTTCCCATTCCACTAAACTTAGGTGGCTTTAGCTTCAAAAACTGTTCCACCAGTCTTTGAGTACGGCGTTATGCTCCAGGTTGTTGCTGCGCCTGCCTTTCCATCAAATTTCCAATATTGGCCAATGCACGTAGGATGTATTCCATTCGGGGTTCAGCCCTTGCGAGAGGCTTCAGCCCTTGATGGATGAGCACTTCCAGCTCGCACCATGACTTTCCTACAATTTCCAAGCATTGTCTCAGGAATAATCTGAGACTCACTGTCTCCATTCAAAGCAACTACTACTACATAAGTAACATATGCATGTTACTAGTACCTAAAGACAACTCAAAACTAACTACTAGGGATCTACGAGTGAATACTCATCACCCATTATTCAATTATTCCGTTTTATATCCTATGGTGTGCATTGTCATCATGTTCCTCAATTTCTAAATGAGGCTCCTTATCTTTTCACCTATAACAATCGCTTTGATACCAAAAAGGGCAGATGTCGCACCCCGAACCCCCCTTGGGTCGCCACAAGTACCTAATATTACACTTAATTACATCTTTTAGAAAAGCATCGCATAAATCATAGAACATTTTTTTTAAAACAAAACGGTCCTAGCGCGACTCATTAGCGGAAGCAAAATATAACATCGCCATCTCCCCTTCCATCAACCATGATACAATTGCACACCACTAATTATCATGATGAAAAGACAAGCCATGACACTTTATTTACATATTTCCAAGATGGGATTTCTTGGGTCAGTACATCAAAAGAAAGGCCGGGACTGAAGCCACACTTGGCCTAAATCCCAAAAAGAAACAGTCGACCCACTACAACTCTTGTGCTAAATCCCCATCATTAGTGTCGGCTAATCATCCCAAAAAGATCCAGCTCCTACTTCGTCACGTATGGGCCCTCACACCCATCCCAGTGCATCAGGCGGTGGCAGCGGCAACATCCCACGTATCACTCCATCGCGACGAATGTGGATAGATATGAACTCCTGGACAACAGGGCTCCCGGCCAGGCCCACATCGTACATGACCAAACAGCGCACTCGAATATACGTCAGACCAGGAACAGAGGGACTGTTGAACTCCTCACACTCGACCTCTACATCGGAAGGTATACCATAAAATACGCCCTGCGTGACAACAAGAAGCGGCATTATGCTAATATAAAATGTTGGTCCCCAAAGGGGTGAGTACAACCACTCAGCTGGTAAAGGTATCCAATCACCACTCAAAGCATCATGCCATGCAATCACCACAATCATAACATCACATGTCATACAAGCATCCATGCACAACATACCATGGCATCATGCACATGTCTTCATACCTCATATACCATCATCATTGTATAGACATCACCATCATATCATACACTTACCATCATCATGTCATCATCCTTACCATGCATCCACGCATATGACATCATCATCATATCACATGACATCATCATCATATCATGCATCCATGCATGCAACATCATCATCATATCACATCACTACCATGCATCCATGCATGCAACATCATCATCATATCATGCATACCATCATCATCATGCATCATGTCATGATCATCATATCATCATACATCATGTCATGCATATATCACCATGCATCATGTCATGCATATATTTCATCTTTCATCTTGCCACATTTCTCATTCTTGGGACCAATGTTTGCATCCCACATGTATCCAAAATACAATTCAGATCATCCGCTCCCCCACTCTCCGGGCATCTCATACTCCAACTAGCATCATGAGGACCCTCCGGCATTCAGCCATTTAAGGCCACCGGGCAATCGGTCGCACCCTTTAGGCCAGGCATCTCGCATCCAATCCGGCATCGCGAGGTATCCCTCGGCATAATTACCATGCCGAGCTTCCGACTCCCCCACTCTCCGGGCATCTCGATACCACTCAGTCTCCCGAGGCCCTCCGGTATTTGGTCATTCATGACCACCGGGCAACTGACCGTACCCTTCTAGCTAGGCATCCAACCATTCGGTATCCTTTCGGCTCCCCATTCATCTGACCGGCGAGGCCCTCTGGTATCCGGTCATTCATGACCATCGGGCAACTGGCCGTACCCTTCTAGCTAGGCATCTCGACACTCTTGGGGCATCGTCGGCTCACACCTCCGACGGTCTTCTCAATTTATCTCAATTCTCATCCTCAATTATAGTTCAATTTTTAACATGGCATGTGATGTGATGGCAAGTCAAGATCATATTCATCATTGAATTCATACATGCATCTCAATTCAATGTCATGCATACATCAAGACCTCATCATACATGCAGCAAGGTACAATTATTCATAAAATGAAATTTATGGAATTCATACATATTAAAATAATCCATTTATCATGCCCTTTTTGACATTTATTTAAATTCCAACTTATACCACTTTCGAAAATATTTAATTTAAATATTCATATGATTCTCAAAAATCACAAAATTTAGGCAAGTGATAGACAAGACAATAAAATATTAATTTCATGAAAAACACAATGCCAATAGAATTTCCACACAAAATCATAATTCATACCAATAAAGCATGTAATTTCGGATAAAAACAGAATGCACAGTTTCCGAAATAATTTGATTAAAATATCCAAACGACCTCCGAAAATTATGAAATTTTACCAGGTTATAGCTAAGACACTAAGGTAGATTTTTCATGAAGACTTCTAAGCCAAATTATTTTTATATTATTTTCTACATTCACAAGAAACTTCTGGATCTAACACCGAAATGTCCAGTGCATGTTCCTCCGAAAGACTGAGTGTTCACCTACCTATTCTTCTTCGTTTCCTCTGAAATTTGGATATGTTTTACTTAAAATGGTCCCCTACAACTTTCATTAAGGGATCTCAGTCAGATTTCCAGAGAATAGTCGCCATATGGGTCCATGAAGTCTCGGATGTCCTGTACCGCGTCTCCAGATCTACTGTCTTCAAGAGTAAGTCGATTAACTAGGCTACACTTGTTCATTTTACTTCAAATTTGAGTACTTATTCTTTAAGATGTTATACACAAGTTTCATGAAGAAGTCGAAAAGAGATTCTTAGTAAAAATCAACATGCAACCACAAATCCACCGAAAGGTCAGTGAAATCGTTCCAGATCTGGTGTCTCTGAAGGATGAGAGTTTGACCCCTTAAATATCCGTCATTTTATCCCAAATTTTATTATGTTGTAGTTTAAGATGTTAGCTACAACTTTTATAAGAAATCTAAGTCGAAATCAAACTCAAAACATGCATCCAAGCTCACACAAAGTTCTGGCTCAGGCGGTTCATACGAAAACAGCATGCGACTCAAGAACAAAGCACCTTAGCTTCACTCCCATGCCTCCAAACATCCTAGATTCCGACCATATATGCAAGACATTAGTGCAAGAGTAGAAAGTGGATTCCCAACTTGCCTCTAGACCAAACGAACGATGGCACACGGCGGCGGACGGGCGGCGAGTGCTCCTTCCTCTCCCTCTCGGCCACACCCTCTCCCTCTTTCTCGCACGGTTCACTCTCTCTCTCTCCCTTTCTCTCTTGGCCGAATGGCTAACAGGCCATTCTCTCTCCTCTTCTTCCCTTTTTTTTCCCCCCAAACCTCATCATTAGTAATGATTAGGTTGCCTCTCCATTGGCCAATGCATGGAAGTTCTTCTTGCCACTTGGCAAGACCCATGCATGGGCTTGGGCCTCTTAGGGCATTTCTTGGGCCTCCTTTCCGGTCGACATCCCCTCCTTGGGCCTCCATTGGCCGACCATTCGGCCCATTAAAGATTAGGCCAATGGGCCTAAGGCCCAAACCTAAATAAATTCACAATTTCACTTTCAATTATTTATCTTTAATTATTTCTTTTATAGATTTTAAATTTTAAAATCCACATGGCCAAAGTCTTGTAACAATTTATTTATAGGAACTTAATTTTATGAGGTGCATAGCCAAGCATAGATTATTAATTTATCCTATAGTTCAAATTTCAAAATTCATGAACACAAGCATCTATCACTTAGCCTTAAAAGAAAACTAACGGCTAAAACATAAACCTTAGGTAATTTCATTACCTAAATACGAGCTTTAATTCTTCTAGGACTATCTTGAATTCTTGGGATGCCACACCAAGTCTTGTGATTTTTCTTGCCAGGACATTACCGTTAATATGAGGTCCACACTCTCCTTCATATATCTCTTTCTTCAGTAGTTTGGCTTCTTACGCGTCTTTGCACTTTAGTAAAACTAAATTGAAAGACCTTTTATAAAGGGTTCCTCTACTGAGGAATAATTTGGATGCCGATTTCTTTAGGTATTTTCGATCATTAGCTTGACTCCTTTGGGGAAATTTACCTTCTTGAAGGTAATTCATGATATCATAATACTGAGTTAACCATTAGGTTCTTCTTCAATCATCAAGCAATAAGTAGGCTTCTTTAAAATGTCAATTTGTAAGGGATCAATGCTCAAGCCGTCAGTTACTTGTAATATTGATGATAAAGTTGCCAGGGCATCAACAAATTGGTTTTGTGATCTTGGCAGATAATCAAAAGAAATTTCATCGAATTTCTTGACTAAGTCTTTGAGATATTCATGGTAAAGAATCAACTTTGCATCTCGTGTTTGCTATTCATCTCCCATTTAGAGGATGATGAGTGCATAGACTTAGAGCTTTTTGACTTTCATATTAGTGTCCAACTATAGACCAATGATACAAGCTTCATATTCAAAAATATTATCGGTACAATGGAATACCAACTTCACAGCCACTAGGTAATGTTAGCCATACAAGGATATTAGAACTACTCTAGTGCCTGAACCTAAAAGATTGACAACATCGTCGAAATACATGATCTACTTTTCATGTGACACTAGATAAATCCGTTCATTGATATCATCCTAGTCATCAGACTTCTCGAGATTTTGAACTAACATGTTAGCTATAGCTCGTCCCTTGACAAACTTCTGTGCCATGTTTCGAATATCAAACTCGGAGAGTAATATTCGCCATTTGGCAAGCCTTTCGACCAACGTAGGCTTCTCCAAAAGATATTTAACTGGGTCATTCTCATTCACCAGCAAGATGTGGTGGTGAAGATTATATTGTCTCAATTGATGTAATGCCCTAATTAGGGCTACACGCGTCATTTCCACCTTAGGATATCAAACCTTAAAGGTAGTGAACTTCTTACTAAGATAGTATATGGCACACTTTATCCCATCCGTTGGTCCTTTTTGTGCCAACATAGCTCCTAAAGACTCATCATGGATGGAGAGATACAAAATTAGAGGCATGCCTTGAATGGGTGGTACCAATATAAGATATTGTGAAAGGTATCGCTTAATCTCTTCAAAGGATTTATGGCATTCTTCATCCCAATTGGCTTGGGCGTTCTTTTTCAATAGCTTGAATAATGGCTTAGCGATTTCTAAGAGTTGGGAGATAAATCTCACTACATAATTCAATCTTCCCAGTAGACTTCAGACTTCTTTGACAGTAGAGGGACGTTTTAGATCACATATGGCCTTCACCTTTGAGGGATTTATCTCGATACCCTTGTTACTAGTCATAAATCCGAGGAGCTTCCCAGACTTTGCCCCAAATATACACTTGACGGGGTTAAGCCTCAGCTCAAGCTTCTTTAGTCAGTCAAATAGTTTTCTCAAGGCTTCAACGTGATCTTCATCTTGTCTTGATTTTGTAATCATGTCATGAACATAGACCTCAATCTCCTTATGCATCATGTCGTGAAACAACACCACCATAGCTCTTTGGTAAGTTTGCCCCGGCATTTTTCAAGCCAGAGGGCATTACTATGCAGCAAAATGTCCCCATGGAGCGATAAATGACATTTTAATCTTATTTTCCTCCTTCATCCGGATTTGGTTGTAGCTATAGAATTTTTCCATGAAGGAGAATAGCTCGAAACTAGCTATACTGTCAACCAAGACATCGATATATGGCAAAAGTAAGTCATCCTTAGGACTTGTCTTATTCAGGTCATGATAATCACACATACTCGAACCTGTCCATCCTTCTTCATAACTAGGACTATGTTGGCAATCCAATCGGTATAGTGGGTGACTTTGATGAAACCAACATTCAACAGTTTCATGACTTCCTCTTCGATTTTCTTAGATAACTCAAGTTTTGTCATTTTGAGCTTTTGCTTTTTGGGTGGAATATTAGGATCAAGTAGTAACGCATGTTCCACGATTTCGAGATCTAGACCTAGCATATCAGCATAGACGAAGTAAAGACATCTTAGTATTCTTTCAAAAGTCCAATTAGTCTATTGGCGTTTGTTTGAGAAAGACCTACCATAATTTTGGCTTCTTTAGGGTTTTCTAATTCTCCTAAATTCACGGTGATTGGTTACTCGGTGGTAGAATGTCTAGTCCCTTCATGTTTGAGCCATTCCCTTTCAATAACTCAAGGGCCCTCCTTATTCTTTGAATTGGAATAATCAAGTTCGCCAAAATCTCTTGAATGCAAATCCGAGCCATGCAAATGACTATCATGATGTGAAATGTCATGCTTGAGATGCAATCAAAAAATGGTTAATGTGTAAACATAAATAAATGCAATGCATACATGTCACGAAAAACTTGTTTTTGAATTCCAGGTTTTCTCGAAAAAATTTATTAGGAACTTGCCCTCATGTCATCTGACATCCTTGTTCCACTAAAATATTTTGAAGTTATAGACTGTGTGAAGGCCTAGGCCTCAAAGCATAATCATAGGACTGGTTTAGGATACCTCACATGTTTCTAACAAAAATCATGAATTTTATTGACATGAAAAAACAACATTACGAAAGCATATTGTCTTGAATCAGTAGAGTTCGTGTTCTAGACTCTTACAAGGTATAAACAAATGAAACAAACATAATTCCTTTGTAGGGGAGAAATGAATGAAATACAATTTTGTGGTATCCAGACTTTGCTTGAGCCCTTGAGTACGTAACGGTCCAAGCCACGTCGACATGTTTGTCATCAGACTACGTCATTGATACCATTTACAACCACCATTTCATCACCACCGTAACCATACCAAACCATCCCATCGCAGCACGTCCCTGTGGCACCATTTCATCGTCACATCTCCTCCGCATTGTGACAACTCGATCATCACCAAGTCCATCATCTCATTTGAGTTTTCTTCATGAGACGCTACAAACGAGACCGACGTTCACCCATATTAGTACTTTGCTAAGCAAGCTTCTCATGCAAAGCTATTTTCAACTCCATGCATACGTGAAATTATGAAGAAAAGTGCTGAGAATTTCCACCATTCTCCTCACGCCAACCCCCACCCGTTTCCAGCAAGGATGAGGACTTGGACCACAGCATCTACGGCACTTTCTTCCCCTCCGCCGGACAGCAAATGAGGACTTGACCATGCAAAAGTCCACGTCCTTGCATGAGACATGCGAGGTGTCTCATGCCAAGGCTCGACTCTTTTGGCTGTCTTCTCAGCCTGCTGCCACGAATTGGAGGGAGTTGTTGACTAGGAAAGGCAACAGCGAAGGAGACGATGGCTCCTTCCTTATTCGGTGAAGACAAAAGCATTTCCCCTCACCTCACGCCCGCCTCCATCCATCGGCGATAGCAGCAAAGCCACAGCTTTCTCCTAATCTTCACAACCTCACCCTCTCTTGCTGCTCACCTCCGGCCACCCGCATCACCCACCATACTGCTGTCTCGCCGTTGCTCAGCCGCGTCACTTGCTGCTCTGCCACTCCGCCATCACACTGCCATTGCATCGTCTTGCCACCAGCCGCGCCCACAGCTTACACCACCAGATTCAAGGCAAGTAGATGTCTACTAACCTATGCTATTTGAATCCCATTGTTGCTTGGCGAGACGTGTTCCATCGGAATTTTACAAGCTACGATTTAGTCTTCAATACTCGCATGTTTAGTAAATTTGGAAACCGTTTTAGGTGATCCTGGACTTAAAAAGGGAGAGAAGTACGTGTTTTGCTTTGAGGTCAAAATTTGACTTATAGAACCGAAACTTACTGACCGTGGCATTGCTGGATTCTTGATGCACCACCCACGAACTGTTTTGTACAAGAATTCTGGAATTGTGGAGCTTGAATATGATTGAAACATGTGCATGTGAATTTCGGAGATATGTCGAGGTTGAACCGTGAAGTCAATTGTGGTCAATTCGGCTTTAAAACCTCGATTTTATGAACTGTTTTCGTCAACGTGAGCTTGGCATATTTTTAAAGATGTTGTTGTACTTTGGTTTACGTTATAATTTTGGATTTTGGAATTGAATTAATTTCTGTGCATGAACGGCGTGAAAGATATCTTGGCATTAAATTGTTGATTTGCTACACCATGGTACCTGTGTAACAAATGCCGTTGGTCCACATTGACGACAATGCCCTGGATGTCGGGATGCTTGGAGGGGTGTGAGAATGGTGCCCTCTAGATGCCTGGGGAATGTGATTGAGCCCTGGAGGTCCTCGCAATGCCAGGTGGGGTGTGAGATGCCTGGGGGTGTAACGTCACACACTTCGGATGCCTAGGGACTGAAATAAGAACTCAGAGGTCCTCGCGATGCCAGGTGGGGTGCAAGATGCCTAGAGGATGGTACCGGTACCCTCCGGAAGATGGTGGTAGTGAGTCTGGATGAATTGAATTCCCAAAATCACATTGTTTTCTGATATACCATTCTTTATGAAATTCTTTTGAATTGATGCATAATTATTATTCCAGTTATGTACCTTGTTTTGGATTGTGTGGAATCGGGTGGCGATAGGTTTGCGTAGTATAGTTTAGTAGACTCTTAATTGCTGAGTGGTTGTACTCACCCCTTCTAGGACTATTATACTTCAGAGACGTGACCATGCCACTCTAGCCCGCGTCTTCCTCCATGTTCTACGGCATTCCCACTAACCTCGGGTGGGATCTGGTGGAGCATGTAAACCCCGACTTTCTGGATGTCACGTTTATCCGGATCACGGTGATCTTGATGGTGGACGTGGGTCTCACTACGGGCCCCGTGCTAATGGGGTTCATTGTCCTGTATACTTGGGTCAATGAGTGTATAGTGGGGCCATTTCCACTTCCGGATGACGGTGAAGACGATTCGAGTGGGGTTGAGTAGGTTGAGGACCCAGGGGAGGATGGTAGCATTTTTGGACCACTAGGACGTGATACGAAGACAACCGTGTAAATAGATTGCAGGATGTTCGGGAAAAATTTTGGGTTAGCCAAAAATGGGGACTTTTTGGTCGCTATGTACCGACTAGAGTCGTCTGAAAATATAAATAAATAAAAGTGCTTGGTTTATAATTCGTGTGCGTCGTTTTAAATTATGATGGAGTTTAGATACACGCTTCCGCATAGATATAAGCACAATGACAAGGATTGCCGTGGTGACCCCAACGGGTCAAGGGTTGTCACAAATTTAAATGGAAAGCAGGAACTAGAAACATCCCTTACACAATGGGATCAACAGACTCTTCATCTTCACTAATGACACTAATCATGCCGTCTTTAAATAGATCGACGAAGTGATGGATAGTGGTTGCCTTTTCTTGCAGGAGCTTTGGTGGGCCAGGGAAAAAATCCTTCAATGGTGGAGATAAAAGGCACTGATAACTTTTGCCCCTAATGTTTAGGCCTTTTCGATTACATTGACCCTTTCGGTTGCCTTAGTAACCTAAGCCTTCACAATTGTTCCTCTTGATCACCTCAATGGGGTTTGGCACGCCTTGGGCAAGCTTGCCCAAGCCCTTACCAATAGGGAATATGTTCTTAAGTAATTCTTTGCTCGATATTAAGGATGCCTTCGAGAACTGAGGCTTCCTAATGATTGACCCAATAGGCACGTGGCAATAGGCCCGTGGGTGACAAAATGAGCTCAAATGAGTGGTAGCTCGATTATTCCTTAACCTTTGGTTCAATGTAAGGTATGGCAGTATTATGGAAAGTCTCCACATTTCTTTCGCATTGAATGGTCACAATCTTGCCATTGACAGCGAGTTTCATCATCTAATGAAGGCTAGAGGGAATGATCCTTACGGCATGGATCCAAGGATATCCTAACAGCAAGCTAAAATTTCTTGAGATGTCGAGCACTTGGAATATTTAAGTAATGGTGATAGGGCCAACTATCAATGGTAAGTCCTTAATGATTCTTTTCTCATTCTATCAAAAGCTTGAACAGGAATCTTTGGATGGCAGACACTTCCATGCTAATTCCCAACTAATGGAGGGTAGATAGAGGGCAAGTGTTCAACGTAGAACCATTATCTGCCAGTACCCTCAAAATCCTAATACAAAAATGTTGAGCAGACACATAAAATGCTTTAATGTGCGCTTGGCCTTCAAGAGAAAGATCCTTCTCAGAGAAGGATATTTGATCTCTAAGGAGTATGACACCCACAAACTCCTCCAATTGAACTTCTCTAATAGTTTTAGGCTTATGGACTTCATTCAAGATCTTGAGGAGGGCATTCTTGTGCTTTTCTGAAGACTTAAAAGGCTCCATTAAGTAAATCTAAGCGGGCATTTTGCGTAGTTACTCCATCACTCTATCTTCACTTGTCTTAAGTGTTTATGGAGTTGTTCGGCTTCCTCATCGGTTACAGCCTTCTTCTCAACACCCTTATGTGATTGGTAGACTCGACCCAATTAGATGACGGTGTTGATTTCATTGGCTTCGTAATTCCATAGGACTGCTTTAGTGCTACAAGTGGGAGGTACGTTGGTCTCGGAAGATTTGCCAACTTGTGATGGTAATTCAATGACAATGGGTTAAAAACCCATGCTCAAGATCTTCATGGCCTCGAAATTGTCACTCAATGAGCCAACTTCAATGGCACTCTTTGTGCCATCCCAAAAATTCAAGACAAGCTCTAAGGTGTATTAAAGCCCGTAACTAGGTAATGAAATTACTTATAGTTTATGCTTTAGCCATTAGTCTCCTCTTAAGGCCAAGTGATATATGCTTGTGTTCATGAGTTTTTTAAATTATTGTTATAGGATAAATTAATGTGAATGATTTATTCTTGGCCATGTGAAATTTAAAATTTGAAATCTATAAAAGAAATAATTAAAGATAAATAATCAAAAGTGAAATTGTGGGTTTAATTAGGTTGGGCCTTAGGCCCAATGGCCTAAGCTTTTGGTGGGCCAAATGGCCGGCCCAATTTGGACCCAAGGAGGTGTGGCCATCGACCATGAGGGGGAAGGAGTGGCCGGCCCACTTCTTCCAATTCAAGCCCAAGCCCAAAGCCCATTATGCATGTGTTAGGACAAGTGGCAAGAAGGGGGTCTTCATGCATTAGTTATCAAGGGTGGCATGCAATCATTGCAAATGATGAGGAATTGGGGAAATAAAAGGAAGAGGAGAGAGAGAGGGTGGCCGGTTGTGTTGTTCGGCCAAGTGAGAGAGAGAATCGTGCGAGAGAAAGAGAGAGTGAGGCCGAGAGAAGAGAAGCCGAGAGGGAGGAGGAGGAGCCACTTGCTGTTCATCCGCCCGTGTGCCGCTCGTTCCTCTGCCGTGTGCTCGTTGCTAGCTTGGTTTAGAGGCAAGTTAGGATCCACTTTCTACTCTTGCATGTGTGTGTTGCATGTACGTTTGGAGTAGTGTCGAATTTTGGGTGATTAGGAGGGAGAAACCGAAGCTAGAATGACTTGTTCTTGAGTGATGTTGCTGTTTTCGCATGAACCGCCTGAGCCAGAATATTGTGAGAGCTTGCATGCATGTCTTCAGTTCGATTTTGACTTTGATTCTTTCATGAAAGTTGTAGCTAACATCTTGAAATACAACATAATAAAATTTGGGACAAAATGATGGATATTTAAGGGGTCAAACCCTCATCCTACAAAGATACTACATCTGGAACGATTTCGCTGACCTTTTGGTAGATTTGTGGTTGCATGTTGATTTTTACTAAGAATCTCCCTTCGACTTCTTCAATGAACTTGTAGAGAACATCCTGAAGGTTAACATACTCAAATTTTAAGTAAAATGAACAAGTGTAGCCTAGTGAATCGATTTACTCTTGAAGACGGTAAATCTGGAGATACGGTACAGGACACCCGAGACTTTATGGACCCATATGGCGACTGTACTTTGGAAATTTTACTTAGATCCCTTAATGAAAGTTGTAGGGGACCTCTTGAAGTAAAATATATCCAAATTTCAGAGGAAACGAAGAAGAATAAAGGGGTGAAAACTCAATTTTTCGGAGATACATACACTGGACGTTTCGGTACAAGAACCAGGAGTTTCGTATGACTATAGAAAATGATCTAAAACGAATCTGGCCTAGAAGTAATCGAAAAATCTACTTTAGTGTCTTAGCTATAACCTGGTAAAATTCCATAATTTTCGGAGGTCGTTCGGGTATTTTAATAGAATTATTTCGAAAACTGCACATTCTGTTTTATCCGAATTTGCACGCTGAAATCGTGTGGATTATAACTTCTTGTGTGGAACTCGATTGGGCATGTGTTTCTCATGGAATTACTATCTTATTGTCTTGTCTATCACGCGCCTTGATTTCATGATTTTTGAGAAGCATGTGGATACTTAATTTGAATATTTTCTAAAAATGGTACGTGCTGGAATTTTGTAAAAAGGTATGAAAAATGGACCATTTTAAATTGCATGGACTCCATGAATAGTTTTGTTATGAATGAGTGTATCTTGCTGCATGTATGATGATGATTGGAGATGCATGTATGAATCAAAGGATGAAAGTAAATCTTGTTTGCCATTGCATCATATGCTATGCTGAGTTGAGACATAAATTGGCAAACATGAATAATGATAAAAGAGGAAAGCGTACGTAGCGGATGATAATGCCCGGGAGTGTTAGGATGCCCGGGATGGGGGGTGCCGGATGCCGGATTGTATTGAGATACAAGGCCAGATGTCCTTGGGAGTTTCGAGATGCCCAGGAAGTGGAGGTGCCGGAAGCCCTAGAGGTTTGTGCCTAGGGAGATGCCTCGTGATGCCAGTTGGGGTACGAGATGCCCGGCCAGGGAGTGTAAATGCCGGAAGCCTCGGAGGTTTTTGCCCAAGAGATGCCTCGTGATGCCAGTTGGGATGCGAGATGCCCGGAATGTGGGGGTGCCGGATGCTGGTGGTGTGTGCCGGAGGTTTATCTCGCAATGCCAGGATGGGGTGCGAGTGATAAAGTATGGGATGAAATTGCTGATCCCGAGAAAAAGAGATGTGGTGATCAAATTGAAAGATAAAAGTGGAAATCGAATCATGCACATGTGATATGATGACATATGTATGGATGTGTGGCATGATGATATGTGTATGATATGATGATGATCACCTATGGCATGATGACATGCATATATGATATGATGATGATCACCTATGGCATGATGACATGCATATATATGATATGATGTGCATGGATGCATGGGAACTATGCATGATGATATACATGATGATGGTAAGTGTATGACATGATGGTGGTGACTATGTGATGACATATGTACATAAGGTATGGTGATATGTGCATGATACCAAGGTAATTGTGCATGGATGCTTTAATGATATATGATGCTATGATTGTGATGACTGTGTGATGGATGATGCATTGAGTGGTTATTGGATCTTTTACCTGCTGAGTGGCTATACTCACCCCTTTGGGGACCAACATTTCAGATTAGAAAGATGCCACTTCCTACCGTCACGCGAGGCACCTTCTATGGCCTCCCCTCGGATGTAGAAGTAGAATGTAGGGAAATCAACTGCGTCACTATCCTTGGACTGACATTTGTGCAAGTGCGAGTGCTGGTCATGTACGACGTGGGTCTGGCTGGGGGCCTAGTCATTCAGGAGTTTCTATCAGTTCATGTCCGCCAAGACGGAGTGGTTAGGGGAATGTTGCCGCCGCCACCACCCGACGCACCTGGATAGGTGTGATGGCTGCGTGAAGGGTAGAGAGCTGATGTTTCTTTTTGGGAGTAGCCGCCGCTGTTAGATGGAGGACGTCATGTGATTTTCTTTAGGGGCCGTAGTATCTTTTTGAGATGTGACCGAGTGTAGCTGAAAATCTTGGCCTTCTTTTGTTGTATCGACCCACGGAAGATTCATCACAATAATATGTAAATAAAAGTGGCATGGATTTATCTTTTCTTATGATGTTTAGTGGTGTGCAATTGTATCATAGTTGATGGAGGGAGAGATGGCGATGTTATATTTTGCTTCCGCTAATGAGTCGCACTGGGACCATTTAAAAAAAAATGTGTCTATGATTTATGACGCTTCTTCTAAGAGATGTAATTAGGTGTAGCATTAGGTGCCTGTGGCGACCTAAGGAGGATTAGGGTGCCACACTCTTGTTGGTTGCACCAACTTCACAAGAAATACTCTTCTTGGTTAGATCAATTATAATGGGTTCGATCATAGCCACGAAGTCATCCTCAAATTTATCCCTCCATCCAATAGGGATGATGTTCATGAAATTTTAGAAATAACTTCGATGAGGAGTATACTTAATCATAAAGTCATACTTTCCACTTGGTTGCCCAAGGGTATCAACTGCTTCATCATTCTCACGGGCTTTCCTTACAAACTTCTGATCCTCATGGGAGGTCTTGTATTGGTCTTCATCATCATCATCGGAGTGGGCTTCTTCATTCCTTGACAAAGTTGGAGCGAGGTTCTCTTCATCATCCTATCCACTTGGGACAATGTCCTTTACATCAATAAAGAAACTCGATGGCAATGTGAACTTCATCTTGAAGTCACATTTTCCGCTTATTTGGCCAAGAATATCAACTACTTCACCACTGTAGTGAGCCTTTTTAATGAATCATGGTCCATGCGGGAAGTTTGATGTTCATCCTTGCTTTCGGTGTTAGAATCTTGGTACATAGGGGCTTTCCCTTTCAAGGCTCGATGATCCTCCTTTCGCGTGTTGTCCTGGCTTGGGTTCTCAGCCTCCTTTATGACATTTGATATTATATCTTTGTTAGACAAGTCAATTCAACTAAAGTCATCTATCTTTGAGTGGGTTCACCACCTCCATATTGAAGGACTCCTAACTTGGCCAACTTTGTTAAGTATTGTGACATCCTAAATTTTCGACCCTGTTTCGATTAAATGAAATGGGCTTTTCATTGACGTGTCTATAGTTCTTTTCTCTAAGCTCATCACTCATGAGATAACTAATCTATCGGGTGAAGCCGTTAAGGGATATAAACGAAATAGACTTGAGAATTCGATCAGCTTTCGACTACTCGACCGTGATAATCAGTAAGGGTCAATACGACATCGTTAAAATCGATTAGTGATTGGATGTAGGTCGATTCGATGGAATGGCGTAATTAAATTATGGGTGATTCCACTTGATTGCAAAATTTGCATCGAACGGCACTAAACTGTTATTTCTATCAATTATATACTCGGTACTCATAATTGAAACCTTGAGATTTTTATGACAACCGAGAATTGTCGATGAGTTGGAGATACACAAATGTGGATTAAAAATTATCAACCATGGGACAAACATGATAAAATTCCTAAAAGCTATCCGATGGGTTAGGTCACGCTAAAATTGTGTCTGATTGAAATTAACCACGAAATTGAATTCGGTTTCGAGAATTGCAAGTTCGAGTGATTCAGGAATGGATCTTACTTGAAGGAGGTTGAGGTTCGAGTTTCAAATTTGAGGTAGGCCACCTTTCAAGTCTTATGGCCACAGTCATAATTGAACAGGGAGTGCAGATAATGATCAAGACGTTGTAGCTGATAGACTCGGAGATCCAGAAAATTCTGCAAGAGGATGTAGAAAAGAGAAACACTGATTTTCAAATTTATGAAGGTGGGATACTAAAGTTTTATGGACGATTGTGTGTACCTGATGATGCAGAGCTTAAGGAGGAGATCTTGTTAGAAGCTCATTGTAGTAGATACAACATTCATCCAGGCAATACGAAGATGTATTAGAACCTGCGTCAACACTATTGGTGGATCGGTATGAAGGCGGATATCGCCAAGCATGTCGTCAAGTGTCTAATGTGCCAGTAAGTGAAAGCATAGCATCGTAAGCCAAGAGGACTTTTGCAACCTCTCGAGATTCCCGAGTGGAAGTGGGAACACATCACGATGGATTTTATGATGGGTTTACCTAGAAGTCAGAGGGGTAATGATTCTATATAGGCAGTAGCTGATAGATTGACGAAGTCTGCTCACTTCATCACCCTATGAAAGGACTATGCACTGGACATATATGCTGAGTTGTACGTGCATTAGATAGTTTATCTGCATGGAATTCCAATGAAATTTACCTTTGATCGAGACCCAAAATTTACAGCTGCCTTCTAGAAAAGCTTACAGACTGCCTTGGGAACGAAGCTACAATGCAGTATGACCTATCATCCTTAGACGGATGGCCAGTTTGAGAGGATGATTCAAACCCTCGATGACATGCTACGAGCTTGCGTGTTGGATTTCAAAGGAAGCTAGGAGGAACAGCTTCATCTTGTTGAGTTTGCTTACAACAACAGTTACGGACAGAACTCTAGTTTGTTGGGATGAAGTTGGAGAACAGAAGATCATCAGCCTAGAGCTAGTTCAACGGTCAATTGATGCAGTCTTAGTTATCCAAGAAAGACTGAAGACTGCTCAGAGTTGCCAGAAGAGTTATGCTGACAAGCGGCGAAGATCATTGGAATTCCAAGTTGGTGAGGACGTCTTTCTTAAGGTGTCACCAATGAGGGTACTTCGCACTTCGGCTACAAAGGAAAGCTGAGTCTGAGGTACGTCGATCCCTTTGAGATTCTAGAGAGAATATGAACTTTGGCGTATCGTCTTGCATTGCTACCGAGACTGGTGCAAGTTCATGACGTATTCCACATGTCAATGTTGAGAAAGTACGAGCTTGACCCAACCCACGTGCTGAATTTTGAAGAATTGGATGTGGATGACAAAGTGTCGTATGTGGAGAGACCAATTCAAATCGTGGATCACAAGGAGCAAGTTCCGCATACCAAGACGGTTCCCTTAGTCATAGTGATCTGGCAACACCACGAAACAGAAGCAGCGACATGGGGAAGTGAAGAATCAATGAGACGACAATACCCCCACTTTTTTGAATAAGAATTGTAATGGTTTAAATTTCAAGGATGAAATTTTTATAAGAGGGGAAGAGTTGTGACATTCTAAATTTTCGACCCTGTTTTGATTATATGAAATGGGTTTTCATCGACACGCCTATAGTTCTTTTCTCTGAGTTGATCACTCACGAGATAAATAATCTATAAGGTGAAGCTGTTAAGGGATATAAACGCGACAAACTTGAGAATTCAATCAGAAATCGACTGCTTGACTGTGATAATTAGCAAGGGTTAATACGGCACTATTAAAATCAATTAGTGATCGGATGTAGGTAGATTCGATGGAATGACGTAATTAAATTGTGGGTGATTCTGTCACGCCCCAAACCTTGGGCACGCAACAACCCCTTCCTTGGTTGATAGAAAGCAATGTCCCGAGACTCATTGCCGACCCTTTTGTTTAATTACACATGCTGAAGCGTATAATAAAATCCCCATACAACAAAAATATGGGATAGAAAAGTAGGATACCATTTTCACCAAAACACTTTTCATAAACAAATTAGTTTATACACAGAGGCCAACTCTAAGGTTTATGCACAAGAGATCTATCTCCAAGAAGAACTACTGAGCCATCCATGCTCCTGACCTTTTCGCCTCAAGCTTTGGGCTTTTCATATTAGGGACTTGACAGTGGTTATACAAGAACCAGTGAGATTAAAATATTAGCGAGTCCTCCCCCTAGCCCCCCATTGGAACATCAACTCAACTCAGGGTATCTCTTTAGAACGACCCCCACAAACAATCAACAAATCGATTCACATGCAATCTTACTTGGTATGCCATACCTTACACGTTGTAACTCAGCATGATACATGTAATGCATATAGCCATCAGATGATGTAGTTCATCAATCACATATGAGTCGCATCACAAGCAATCTTACCTGGTCATTGCCACACCCCGCATGTTATTGATTCACGCGTGCGTGCCATAAACAATGCGATCAACATGTATAACCGAAACTAATGATGCGATGATTCTTATACGCTCTTGCACTTTAGTGTGACACCTACCATGCATCAATCGATCACAAGGATCCCAATTATAAGGTAAAATCATTATGACACGTCCCATACTGCACCACACAATTTTACCCCATAATAAGGCCTAACCAACTTAACCCTCACGCGTGTCCTACTTATTTATGACCTCTCGGTCAAAGCTAACTTTCCAGTCAATGCTCATCCACCTTAACACTCATGCGTGCTCTAGTTATTAATGACCTACCAGCCATAGCTAACTTTCCAGTCAGCAATCATCCGACTCTTGCCGGGCTACCGATAAAAATTGGGCTTCGTCTCGCCCCATCGGGCACGGCATCATCCAGCACTCCTATTGAGACGGTATCCCAAAAAGGAATATCGATCTAGAATCTACTGTGACCGGCTTTCGACTCCCATCAAGTATCGCCCCCAAACTTCTGTTGGGTGACGGATTCCACTTCTTAATAATGCAAGCACACTATTAAGACCATCTTCTTATCTTTGAGCATTTAACCAATGCACGATGCTTGCAAATACAATTTGAAATCATTTTTCCCTAAAAGTGGTCCATTTCCAACATCCCTTGGACTACGTATATTTCCATTTTTGTAAAAAATCACTCAATTCATGTAGATGCCCATGTATTTATACACTCAAATCACCGCATAAAGCCAAAATGCATGAAATTAGATATTTTCTTATTCTCGGGTGAACAATGCTCGTGGACAGTACTCTACAAATAGTAACGCATGAATAGTAACTCGTGAATAGCGAAATTCCAGAATTCAATAACTAATAAATTAGATCCAAAAATCATTAAAAACATTAATTAAAGTAAACAACCAATCAATTAGAACCAAACATGTTTAATTAACCACATAAGCCACATTAAGCAAATAAAGTGAGATTAAGCTAAACTAATATAATCCATCCATCTAACCACCTATATTAGGGCCAATACAACTTAATTAAATCTCATAAACTAGAATTAAATCTAACTAAATGAATCCTAATCAAGTTTAGGCGCTAATCAAGGGATTAGGAGCTAAACTCACCCGTTAAACAGGTCAGAGACACAAATGTGATGACGACGACAAAGGCTATGCACAGGGACCTCAACCATGTTGATCCAAGGTGGTCTTAGGGCTAGAACAGCAACCACAAACTTAGACTCCCTCTGCAACTCTAAAAACTGCACTGCTGGTGGAGAAACAGAGTTGAACGGGCTTGGCCGGAGCTCTGGCAAGGGGATGGCCAGCGACTGGCGGCACCTAGGGGTCGAAGGGGAGTGGTTGGTGGCTAGGCTAGGCAGAGGAAAGGTTAGAATTGGAGAAAACGGGCCGAAATCGTGAGCGACGGCTTCTGGCCGGTCGATGGGTCAGCCGACAGCTCCGTTTGGCGAGTGGCTGAGTTGGTTCGTACGGTTTGGGTGTCTTGAGCACAGTGGTGGGTGGCATGAGAGCTAATTCACATGAGAAGACAACTTTTAACCACTATTTTTGGTGAAAGGTCAGTTGGAGCAGAAACAGGCAGAGAAGAAAAACAGGGGAGAAAATGGCTGCGATTTATTGAGGCTGAAGAGGGGGAGAGAGAATGAAGTGAGGGCTGGTTTCTTTGCAAAATTTGGAGCTCTAAAAGGTCTCTAATGGAGAAAGCAAGGCTTGGGAGGAAGAAGAAGTGGCTGAAGCTTGGAGGAAGGCCACCATTGCCTCAAAAGTCCATAATTCTATCCAATTTCACTCAAGCACTTGGCCCACCACCTTGGCTGTCTTCCTGAGCCATTTTTAGCCACCAAAGCTTCCTTAGCAAGCCATTGAAGTGGTCCAAAGGTTGAGGGGACCATGGCCTACGAATTTTGGTCACATTTCCCTCAAATCCACTTCAATTCCTCTTCTATTCTCCCTCAATTGGACTCAACTCAGTCCCTACAAATCCCACCAATGTGTCCACATTTCAATTCACATTTTTCCTCACCAGTGAACCAACTTGCATCCCAAAAACGCGATAAAAAAAAGGTTCTCTGATTTTTCCGGTCATAAACGGCCTACTTTGAATTTCCGCAAAAAATCTCGGTTTATAGAAAAACCTTCAGAGGATGAGTCGACGTTCGTAAAATGAATCGTGACATGACAGAACTATCAATTTTTGAAATCGGGTTTAAATTTGTGATTAATTTCAATCTAGCACGATTTTAGCGTGATCTAACCTACTGGGTAGCTTTTAGCAATTTTTGGTACAATTGACCCGTGGTTGATTATTTTTTAGCCGCATTGTGTATCTTTGACTCATTGGCGACTCTTAATTGTGGTGAAAATCTCGAGGTTTCAAATACGGGCACAGGGTACAAAAATGACAGAAAAATTGGTCTAGTGCCGTTCAATGAAAATTTTGCAATTAAGTGGAATCACCCATACTCTAATCACATATCTCAGTCGAACCAACCTATCTCTAATCTTCGATCGATTTTATCTGTGCCATATTGACCCTTGCAAATAAACACGATTGAGCAGTCAATTTCTGATCAAATTCTGAAGTCTATTACATTTGGATTTCTTAACGGCTTCACCTAATAGAATAGTTATCTCATGAGTGATTAGCTAAGAGAAAAAATCTATCGGTGCGTCGATGAAAACCCCATCTTATTCAAACAAAAACAGAACCTAAAAATCAAGATGTCATAGATTCCACCTAATTGCAAAATTCGCATTGAACGGCATTAAATCGATTTTTCTGTTGATTCTATACCTGGTACCCATAATTGAAATCTTGAAATTTTTATGACAATCGAGAGTCGACGATGAGTTAGAGCTGTATAAACATGGATTGAAAATTATCAGCCATGGGTCAAACGGGATAAAATTCCTAAAAGCTACCTGGTGGGTTAGGTCACGGGAAAATCACATTCGATCGAAATTAACCACGAAATTGAACTCGGTTTCAGGAATCGCAAGTTTGAGTGTGTCACAATTTCGTCTCATCTTTCGAAAAAAATTTCAGTGAGCTTGGAATTTGTACGAAAAATCAATTCCAGACAATTTGGAAAAGAAAAGAAATTCGGGTGGGAGAGGAATTTCGCTATTTTGCTATCCAAAATTAGTTATTTGTGTGAAATTTATGCAAGAAAGTAATTGGGGACCAAGAAGATTGGCTTGAAGACTTTTGGGACCAAAGAATGATGATTTTGGATATCTTTCTTTGACTTTCAAGGCTTACCTTCCCTCTCTCTCTTTCCCCCTCCTCTTCTTCATGCAAGCCCTTGCCCTCTTGCTGCTGCCACCTTTCTTCTGCCTTTCCCCTTGATTTCTTCTACCCATTCTCCTCTCGTCTCATCATTCGCCGCTCCACCATCATTTCCCTCCATCCTTCCAGCTCGTTGCCCCACTACTAGTAGTCATGCCACCAAAAATTGTCCCACCACCATTTCTCCTCCTCATGTGTCCTTCACCCATCGCATGACCACCAACGCTCCACCCCTTTGCCAGATGTCTCCACCCCTCATGCCTATGTCCCAAACTCCAACGAAACCCCTACCATCTATTGTCCAAATCTCGTCCTTGGGCTAAGACTTGTTGGCTATTTTTTAACCCTTTCCCAGTCTCTTTTAGTGTCGCCATAGGCCTGGGTTTCGGTCGCCGTTGCGCCACCGTCGCCGTGAGCCAGTTTTCTTGGTAAACCAGTGTGTTAACCTTTGAACCTTTAATTGGGGGTTAATTGCACTTAAGGGAGGGTTAGATTAGGCTAAGTGAGGTTATTGTAATTTAGTTAGCTTATTTAGTTAGTTAGATTAATTAGTTAGCCCAATTAGGTGGTTAGTTTATTTAATTATTTAGTTTAGTAGGTTTATATGTAGCTAGCCTAGGTGGATTGATTTAATTAGTCCAATTAGGTAGTTAGATTAGTGTATGTAGATTAATTAGTGGCTTAATTTAAATATTTATTTAATTCTTTATTAATTGGCGGAAATAATACTGGGATAGCCGGTTGTTAGAATTTCGTGCTGATTGTCGTGGTGTAGTTGGTTTGTGCTATGGGTTGCTAATTTATGCAATTGGATGCTGGGTGATGATTTTGAATTATTATTTCAAAAATGTGGAATTCTAGTATTTAATTAGAAAAGTACTGGGTGTTGGGTTTTGACACCAAAAAAAAATTAAGTACTATATCAAATCGTGGAATTTTTAAATGGGAGAGTATCAGGTTTTGTGGATCGAATTGGCTGTGTGACCACGCACAATTATTTTACCGGGTGTTTTAATATGACGAAAATAGGCCAAGTACATTATTTGGAATTGAGGAATTTGAGTGCAAAGCACGATGTCTTTGGCCGAGATTGGATGTCCGCGTGATCACATAATGCCCTGATACATTTACGTAGGGTGGTGAACCCATCCTGATGTGTTTACGCGGGATGATGCTTGATTAAATTCAGATGCCCTTGACAACGGATGCCATATCGCGGTAGAGGCCGGACCGATGCTCCTTTATGGAATGCCGTCCTAATGCGTTTACACGGAACGTTCCTATGCTCGATGGGGCGAGACGAAACTTGCCATGCTCGATGAGGCGAGACAACACCTGGTTATGCCGGATGATCACCGACTTTTGAGTTGGCCGTGGCTGTTGGGTCATAATTAATTAGGACACGCTTGACGGATTGATATAGCTGTGCCTGATTGTGGGACGAAATTGTGAGGCACGGAATGGGATGTGTAATGATTTGGCCTTGCAATCAGGACCCCTGTGATGGATTGACATGTGAAAATGAGGTGTTTCAATTATTGAGTGCATTTACTGTATGCATGTGTTATATGAGATGTACTAATGCACAGGGAGCTGCTTAGGTGAGGCAAGTCTTTTATGGTGTATGTTTAGGCTACCTCTAGGTGAATTATCTTCCTAATCAAGGTTTAGGGTGTAGACTCGCTGAGACATTGTCTCACCTCGTCGTGGTTTAAAATTTACAGGTCCTTAGATGGAGGTGCGCTGCATTCGTTTTGGGTGGCCACGGGAGGCGAAGACCCAGGGTACTATACTCCCTATCCACAGGAACCCTGACTAGACACATGAGCTCGTTGTGACTACCATTTGGGTTGATGAGGGCCAACCTCAGCTGGTATCTTACCGATCCAAAGCGTGGTTCCATCAAGGGCCAAATGGTGTTCGAGAGGGCCCATTGGATGGCTTCGACGGACCTGCTGTCGATGATGAGTATGTGGATGATCTTGATCCTATCATGAACACTGATATTATAGCTAATATCGATGCAAACTAGTTACCCAAGGGTGAAGAGCTAGCAGTAGAGGTAGCTGGTCCTCTAGACATCGACATCCCTGACGGTGTCATGATAGACTCGGATCCCAAGTCGGTAGGGTCTAGGGTAGGGTTAGCTTGTTAGCTTTTTAGACTGGACCTTTTGTGTATAACCTTGTATAGCTAACTTGGTTTGTTTATAAAATATGTTTTGTGTTAATTGGTTGTCCTGTTTTTCTATCCCATGTTTGATTTTTGTTTGGAGTTTACTAGTTCGCTTCTGAATGTGCATAAATCGATTGGGTAGGCGGCACGTCCTGGGAATGTCGCATTTTAGTCGATTGTCGAGGGATGTGCACATGCTCCAACTTTTGTATATCCATAGCAAGTGGATGTTTGTCATCATCCCCAAAAATTACATTGACATCCTTAGCATGTCTCGAGAACGAGTTCTATTGAATGTTTGACATTGAATCCTTAAAAGCCAGCATATTCTTGTTCAATAGATTCTAGATCTTGGAATGAACTACGAAGCAAGTGTCCACATGGTTCTCCCGTGTGATACTTGCAAGTCTTATTAGGGTCGAACTTAGGAAAATTTGGTCGATTATCTCTCGAGATTTCTCTCGCTATGAGATGACTTTCGATCAACATTGGAAGTAGCTAAGACAAGGGTCTAGACAATGGAGTAAATTGCTTTTGCAGGGCTTTTCCTTTGCAAAATTTTTGGGAAGACCTCCTGACTTCCACAGTAGGTTTATGGGTAGGAGGATTGTACATCTTTTGAGAGGAGTAGATCTGTATAAAGGCAATCACCACAATTGACTCCTTATCCTTTTTGCGGTCTTAGTCAATCTTCCTTCTTGCATGATCCCTACAATGCATCCACCCAACTCTACCAATGCAGCAAAGTTAATACAAGTATGATTGTACATTTTTTTGAACAAGTTTCAAGGCATGGCTTGAAGTAGCAATTTCATAGCCTCCTTCTCAGATAAGGATGATTTCACTTGAGATGTGGTGGCTCTCCAACTTTGAACATAGGCTCTGAACATTTCGGTCTTTCTTTTTTCAACTTGAACCAGCTCCTCTTAAGTTTGGGGAATTTCGATGTCAAACTTGTATTGTTATAGGAATTCATCAGCAATATCCTCCCAAGTATGAATCTTTTCCAAGTCTAACTTGATAAACCATATCAAGGCAGGACCAACGAGGCTATCTTGAAGTGAGTTGATAAGGAGTGGATGATTGTCAGATTAATAGGCCATCTTGCCTAGATAGTACTTCAGGTGCGTCTTTAGGCACCCAATGCCATCATATTTCCTTGTGAACTCAGGCTCCATGTAGAATTCAAGGACATGCACTTTAACAAGGGTGAAAGCTTGTCGAACTCCTAAATTTGGTAGCCTTGCAACATGCAAAGGCGTTCCTTGATCTTCGTGAAGCATCTTGAACCTTCTTCATCAAAGTATGGAGTTGGGGTCTCCTTAGATGGAGCCTCTAAGTCAATAACTGTCAAGGTAGCAATAGGAACCTCCTCAACAGGCCCTTTCCCTACAGGTTCAATTTCTAGCATATCAGCTGGTGCAGTAGGAGGATTTGCAGTGGGAGCAACAGGAGTTACAAGGGTTAAGTTTTTGACTTGATTAGAGAGATCAACTAATAGCGCCGTCATCTATGCCATTTGATTTTCCATGTTAAAGACGCGAGTGTGAGTATCTTCATTCTCCATCCTTGCTTGGTGGCGAGTATGTATAATAGATCATTTCTCAATCATCTTTCAGTAGTTTTTGGGAGAAAATGAGCTCAAATTAGTACATAGGTCAAGAGAAATCAAGAAAGTACAAAACCTTGTCAATTTTATATTTTCTTGAGATGAAATAGTAATACGAAGTATATATGGCCTCGGTATCATATAGCATCATCTCATCAAAGTTTCTTCAAAAGAAATTATACAATTAAAAAAGACGACGAAAAATATTTAATTTAGATGCCCATTTTTTCTAAAAATTACATGAGAATGAAAATCTTCATGAATTTTTATTGATTGCATTAAATGATTACAAGGAAAATAGGACCTTGCATTCTTGAAGCTTCTAATGCGGTTCAATTTTACATGTAATATGAGAATGAATATGAGGAAATCTTGACGAAAAGGAGGGAAGTACAAAGGAAATCCCAATAAAAGAAAAGAATATTAGATAAAAAGCATAAGGACTAAGTGGGATTGTGCAGAGATGCTTGTTATCATAGGCCAAGCGCTACTCATCAATCAAGGCTTCATCTTCATGCTCCTTAATATGAGCTTGTTAAAAATCTCGAGGCTTAGGAATATTGGGCAATTGAACTTCAAGCTCAAATTCCACTTGACAATAGATATAATCAATAGTAGTATGATGAGTCCTCATCTCTCTCTCCAAGTCAGCTTCGTCAATGGCGACACGTAATGCAAAGAATGGGAGTACCAAATTCCAATCACAACTTGAATCATGGCTTCAACATGACCAATTTGGTTTTCCTCGATGGCTTCATTGTTATAATCAATATGATATAGCCCCAGCTTGAGGGTTAGCAATTGTTTTAAGTGTGCGATATGACGGCGCACCTTTAAAGGGTGATATGACGTTAAACTCATCAACCCCACAAAGGGAAGTGTGTTGTCAACTCCCTTAACAAGGCGCACCTTGGGATTCCCAAGCCATTAGGCATGCCATTAGATTAAGCTAGTAGTGAGATTATTGAGAAAATGAAACCATTTAGAGAAAGATCGTGATGGAAAGAATCCATTTCTTTGGTGAACCTAAGAATAGGATGATGATATTTTGTGACATTGACAATCCTCATGTGAGGGGTGAATTCTTTGATTTGTGGAAACAACCAAATTTGGAGAAGTCCTAATGAGACTCTAAGAGTTCCTTGGCCATTTGCGTTGAATGATTAAGAGACAAAATTTTTGGCGGGGATCATGTGCGTAAATCAACTAAAGGTGCACACATGATTGATGTGACATCCTCAATCCAACCCCAATGTTTTGAATGGGATTACAATAGTGGCAAATCTTTAGAGTGGGATTGCAATGGGAATGCTGAGAATGCCACTTGGGGCAAAAACTCGATTTTTCATCAACGAGATGTAGAAATTAGGAAAGGTGGAAATGGGCCACGAATGAGGACCCACGTGGGCTTAAGCCCAAGGTGGGCAGCCCAAAGGAGCCCATGGGCCACCCAAGCCCTTATTGGTCTTTTTAAGTCCCTCATTAATGTCTGTGTTCGTGAACAATACCCAAGGCTTATGAAATTACCATTTTTTCCCTTTTGCCTAATAAAATAAGAAATGGGTGCCCAATGATGAGAAGAGAGAAGATGATCGCATGCCTAGCCTACCCTACCTAGCTAAGCCTACCTATCCTATTTTCTATCCTTGGCATGATGAGTTCATTTAATGTGCATTAAATGACATTAATAGAACTTGGGGAAGTAAAGCAAGAAGCAATCCTGGCCCTCCATTCTTGTCTTGGGGAGGAAGGATGCATCTTGGCCATCCAATGGCCTAGACTTGTGCAGCAATCTTTCTCTCTCTCCCCTAGCTCATCAACCACTCCTTTTCTCTCTCATTCTCTCATTTCTCTCACTTTCACTCTCTCTCTCTCTCTCTCTCTCTCTCTCTCTCTCTCTCTCTCTCTCTCTCTCTCTCTCTCTCTATTTCCTTGCACTTGATGAAGCTTCTCATCCTCCCCATCACTCATCTCACGTCCATATCCCTCTTTTTTCCTCTTGGTTGGAGCCATCGTGAACCACCAGAAGCCACACAACCCTTGCCGTTGCTGTGGCTAAACCTCTGTCCTCACCACCTCATGCTATTGTCCCTTGGTTGTTTTGGCCTTGTCGTGGGCTGCCAAGCACAGACCAGCCACTATGAAGCCTTACTAAGCCTCATTGTGAGCCGTGCCGTTAGCCTTAGCCTTGTTGTGATCTGTTTGGAAGGTGACCAACCACTACCAAGCGCCATAATAGCCATCCAACCCATGTCACATGTTTGCTGTCACTTGCTGAGCTTGGAATCGGGAGTGAGTGGCTTTCTAGCCCTTGAATAGGGTTGTTATTGCATTTTAGAGTTAGTTTAGGGCTAGATTAAAGTAAAATGATGTTTTGTTGATGTGATAAGTGTGTTTTGCATGATAAGTGATCATAGGGTTCTTATACGTTATCATGCTTTACCGATAAGTTATTGGGATCGGTTATCATGCTTTGTCGATAGGTTATTGGGATAGGTTATCATGCTTTGCCGATAGGTTATCGTGATAAACCTTTCTAATATCCGATAAGCTATTGAAATGTGAAAGTGAAGATGTGATAAGTTATTATGTTGTGATATGTGATAATTGTTAAGTTATGATGACATGTTATAAGAATATGAAATAAGCCATCGTATAGGTTATGATGGTATGTGATAGATTATTCTAATAATTTATACACAATTATAATTGTGACATTCTGAAATTCAACCCCTTTTCGATAAAGTGAAATGTGCATATTGTCGTCATGCCTATGGTCCTTTTTCTCTGAGCTGATCACTCACGAGTTAGCTAACCTATTGGGTGAAGCCGTTAAGGGATATAACCACGGTAAAATCCCTAAAAGCTACCTAATTGGTTGGATTGGACCAAAATTGCGTCCGGTCGATTTTAATCATGAAATTTAATTCAGTTTTGGGAATCAAATATTCAGGCATGTCACAATTCATTTTTAGGACTGTCTCATCATCTATCAATTTATTGCTGAGTCCAAAATTTCAAGAAAGAAATTATCAGAGGAAAAATTGAAGACCAAAAGAAAATAAAAAGGAAAAGGGAAGAGAAAAGAAAAAAAATAAGAATAATATGATTATTTAATTTCTTTTCTCTCTTTTTCTCTCTCTCTTCTCTCTCCTCTCCCCCCCCGGTCGACTCCCTCTTTCTTTTCCTTTGCCGTTTTCTATTTTGCTTTCTCTTCCTTCTTCTTTTCCTTTTTTGACTAGTCAAACCTCTCTTCTCTCTCTCTCTCTCTCTCTCTCTCTCTCTCTCTCTCTCACACACTCTCTCTTCTTCTCCCCTCCGCACGTCCAAGCAAGTGAACCAGAAAGCCGAAGAAGAGCAGACGCTGCAGCTCGCCGTTGTTGCCATTCCGCCGCCCGTGCCGCATGCCCGCGCGATGCCGCACACCCCGCTGCCTCCTGCCCATGCCTACCATCCTCGCCGTGCGCTGTCTTGCCCCATTTGGCCCCTGCTCAACTCGGTTCCACCGACCAGCTCTACCCCCGGCAACCGCCCAGTACTGCCCGACCTCCCCGGCGTCCCCCTTGTCCTCTGCTGGCCGCCCCTCGCTGCCCTAGCCGCCAGACGAGCTTCATCCAGCCAAGAACAGTGGCTGGAAAAGTGGGTTTCCAGCCCTGTTCAAGGCCCGTTTTGGGCCATTTTCGGGCCTCAAACTCGAGCCATGCTTTGGGAAGAATCGTTCCTCGTGTCGTCCCCGTCGGATTGATACGTTTTGCATGTGATTCCGGTGAGTAATCTCACTAATCATCGCTTAGTAGACTAATGATGCTTAAGGGTTGATTATTTTTATTTGATTAGGCTTAGGTGGTTAGATTAGTATGGATTAGTGTTTATTAGTCAATTGTGATGCGAATTAGACAAATTGAGTGTGTATTTAGCAAGTAGACGTGGTCTAATATTTATTGGAGGTAGCTCGGGATTTTTCCCGACTCTTATCGGGCTTCAATTTGACAATTCGGGCCTAAGTGGAGTTTTTTGTATTTAAATATTATTTTCGGAATTAATTTAATTATTTATTTATTTTCCAAAAATTCAACGGGGGTGGCTAGTGACTGGAATATTATGCTGACGATCGTGGTGAAGTCCGTTTATTTAATCGGGCTTTATTTTGAGCTAAATTGAATTTTTAATATCAATTATTTAATTTTCGAAATTAATTATTTAATTAGTCATTTTTTGGAAATTAAGGTTGAGAAGGGATGATGATCGTGGTGCGGCCTGTTTATTTAAATTGGCTTTATTTTGAGCTAAATTTAATTTTTAATATTTATTAATTAATTTTCGAAATTAATTACTTAATTAATTATTTTTTTGAAATTAAGAATTTGATGGCCGACAACAAAAATTTCGTGCCGATTGTCGTGGCCCGATCCGTTTATTTAATTGAGCTTTATTTTGTGCTGAAGTGAATTAATTGTGATCATAAGATTATTTTCTTAGATTAATTGATTTGGAAAATTAATTGGAAAATAACCGGGTGTCGGTTGACAGCACCAAAAGTGTTTTGGTGAATGCTAATAATGGTGGGTTTTGTGGAATCGAAATTATTATATTCTGGTTAAGGCCAATCGTGTGCCCACACACGATATTTTATTGAGGATGATAAGAGATGAGAAGAAATGCTGTGTGACGTGGTTCGACGATTATTACATCACTTTGGCATGTAGGATGCCTTAGAGAATGTACGTAAATTGTTGAATATTGATCATGCTTGCGTGGCGATAATTGATCATGGTGATAATTGATCATGCCTGTGTGGCGATAATTGATCATGGCGATAATTGATCATAGTGATAATCGATCATGCTTGTGTGGCATAGAACATGCCCGTGTGGCAGAGATTGTGCTTGCGTGGCCGTATTTCTGTGTGTCGAGTATCGTGCCCGTGTGACTGAAAGTAATTGGAATGCCTAAGAGTTTGTGTATAAAGTGTTTATTGTACATCACCTTAGCGAATAGACGCCCGAGAGCATTACTGTAGCTCGGTGGCTGAGTGTACTATTGGAGATTATATAATGTGGAGTGTGATGACCTAGAAATGGTCCAACTGACATGTAATCGACTAGGTCGATTGATCATTGCTTTGATCTGATATTGTGAAATGATTGATTGAATGGAATTGGCCGTGAGTGGTCTTGTTGGCATGTGATCGACTGGTTCGATCGATAGAGATATCGATCTGTGATGTGATTGCTTCGGTGCCTATTGAACTGTATTAATATGCAGGTGGAATCTAAGGCCAAGGTAAGTCCTCTGACTCGTGTGTGCATAAGCAGCCTGGTTAGTGTATTGGTTTTCTAATTGAGTCTTAATGGGGTAGAACTCGCTGAGACGTAGTCTCATCCCAGTTTGGGGAAAACATTTCAGGACCCCGATGCGGAGCTGAGGAGGAGGAATCAAAGAAGGAGAACTCTAAGGTTAAACCGAGGAAGATAATGATTTGAGTGAAGAGGAGTCAAAGGAGGATCATGATGATCCTAAGTATGATCCAGATGAGGATTGAAATCCCATCTCTTTGTGAACCCTTTTGTTTATGTGTAGATAGAGTGTGACTCTGAAGTTGTGAATAGTTTGTGAAGTGCTCTGTCTAATGCCATGTATAAAGATTTGGTTGTAAATTTCAATATGAAAAATATAGCCTGCTTTTCTATCCCATTGTTTTATTGCCTGAGGATTTATAACTGCTTCCGCATGTGCTTAATAAATGAAAGGGTTGGCGATACATAGTCCTGTGATATCGCATTCTAAAATCGACCAAGTAGAAGGATGTGTGCGTACCCAAGGATCGGGGTGTGACAGTAATGATTTATCTTACCTTGATAAGCGTTTTATATGCCATGAGTCCTAATTTGATTGATCTATTGTTGGTTGCTAAAGTTGAATATAGTGCATGCTTATGTACCTTTTAGAATAAGAAAATAATAAAGGTTCTGGTATTCGTTGATTTTAGTCAATTAATAACCATGTGAGGTATGTGGAAAGAGATCATTTTGAAGTGTTCAAGTGATGTATTTGAGTGATATGATATGAGATGCAAGTATGACATGATGGCATGTGACTAATTAGTGCATATATATGAATATGTGAAAAGATAATATGATGAAGTGTTTAAAGTGCTGTTATGAGATAATATGCTATGATATAGAAGTATGATTAATTTGACATATACATGATTGGGATGTGATCGGGTAGTATGACAACATGATATAGTTGTATGTAATTAGGGGGTGTTTGGTTCAACTTTCCCAAAGGGCTTTGAGCCCCCAAAGCCCCTTGGGAAAAATTTAATGGTGTTTGGTTCGGCTTTCAAATGCAACTTGGCAAAATGTTTGCATTTCGAATCCTGAAAGCTGAATGCCGGGGGACCAGCTTTGAGCATTGGGCATTCCGGATATGCGAGTTTACTGTTCATCGCGTTACTGTTCATCGTCTCCTCCGCCGTTCGTCTTCTTCTTTGCCAAAGGCGGCGCTCAGCCGTGATCTGGCCGCCGAGAAGCCTCGCCTGAGGTCGCGCGAGACGAGGCGACGCCGGCGGAGGTCCGCGCGACCTCGGCGGCGTCGCCTGGTCGCGCGAGACCAGCGAGGCCAGATCTGGCCGTCGAACGGCCAGATCTGGCGGTCTTGAGGCCGGATCTGGCCGCGGAACGGCCAGATCTGGCGGTCTTGAGGCCAGATCTGGCCGCCGGAAGGCCAGATCTGGCCGCCGGACGGCCAGATCTGGCATCCGCGACCTCCGGCGGCCAGATCTGGCGGTCCGGCGACGGCCAGATCTGGCCGTCCGGCGGTGGCCGGCGGTTGGTCGGCAGTGGCCGGCCGCCGGAATTTGATTTCAGACTTTAAAAAAAATAAAAAATAACCAAAGCTAATTCCAAATGTAAATTTTGCCAAACGGTGTTTATGCTAAGTTGCATTTCAATGCTAAAATTTACCAAACGGTCTAACATTTCCGAAAGCCTCTTTCTCTCAAAGATATTTGCATTCCCCCAATGGCATTCCCCAAAAGCTGAACCAAACAGGCCCTTAGTGCTGTCACATATTGTATGAGCATTACACACTCTTCCATTGATTAATGGGAAAGATATGAGATGAATTCAGTGATGTATGCTTGTGTGATCACTTAAATACCCTGATGCATATGATTATGTGGGGTGATGGTTCCATCCTAATGTGTATGATTATGCGAAATGATGCCCGATTAAGATTGGATGCCCCCAAGTCAACGAGATGCCGTTTGCGGATGGATTTCGGAATGAAACTCCTTATTGGAATGCCATCCTAAGGCATATGCATATGCAAGATGATGTCGTGCTCGATGGGGTGGGATGATGCCTAGTTATGCTGGATGATTGCGAACCTTCGGGTTCAGCTTTGGGTCCTAAGTGGCCGTAATTATGGCACCCCTCGAATGGCCCTCGATCCGCTAGGGTTGCCACAGTCCACTTGCCTTTCTCTTGACCTGATGGTCTAACAATCTTGTAGGTTTATAATTTTCAAATGGTCCATGCGCAGCATATAATTGTATAGCGGAAGCGAAAATCACAATTCCCTATCCCAAAAATTTGAAATGATGCACACCCACTAGACAATTTTATAAGATAAAGCCGAGCACTTTTATTCACATAAGCTTGATAGACATCATCTGTTGGTACATCAAAATTTACTGTAATTTTCTATACTTGGCTATACAGCAAAAGATAACCGACTTCTCTTTTTCTTTCCTTTCCCAACAATTCTATACATGAGTCTATCGACAGTGCCGGTAGTCCAAAAAGTTTCATCTGCTACCCGTCACACACGATCACACCCAGCCCAGTCCACTAGTTGGTGGCGGCAGCAACATCCCTAGCATGATCCCATCATGTCGAACGTGCATCAACGGAAACTCCTGAACTACGGGGTCATCAGGTAAACCAATGTCATACATGACTAGAACCCATACTTGGATGAAAACCAATCCTTGAATCCCGACATGAAAGTGCTTTGAACACGTGCACTCAACATCGACTAGGACACCGTAGAAAGTACCGTGAGTGATAGGTAACAGAGGCATCTTTTAATTTGAAATGTTAGTCCCCGAGTGGGGTGTGCACAACCACTTAGCAATAAAAGATTCATCAAACTATATAAAGCATTACCATCAATATCCAGATTCATGCAAGATAGACAAAAACAGGAAATCAAAGGATGAGTATGCATGAAAGTCATGAAATTCTTCAATGCAATGACAAATGTAGTTTCAAAAGATCAAAATACTTCATGTCCAGTTACACAAGTCCCAATCATAGGGCCAAACTGTAATGACATGTCCCATTCCATGTCATACAACTTAGTCCTATAACAAGACCAGCACACATATAGTAGAATCATCCATTTTATCATTCAAAAGGTTTCATCCTTCGGAGGACCAATTTTTTCATCCTTCCCGGCATTCGCACCCACCCTGGCGTCACGAAAGCCTCCGACATTCAGCTACTTAGGGCCACCGGGCATCTAGAGCGTACCACACCTCCAGGCATCTCGTACCCCACCTAGTATCACGAGGAATGACCCTCCGAGACTCACCATGAAAATGGTTATCCCGGCCCTCCGAATTTACGTACTGACTAGCATACAACTGGGCATCCCAAAGCTCCTGAGGAAAAACCTCCGGCATTCAGCCACTAAGGCCGCTGGGCATCCACAAGGCATTGACTCATTTGATCCTTTAGGCATCCCAACTCCCAGGGCATCGTTGACCCGAGGATCCAATGGCAACAATTAACATTTTAATTTCCAAACATACTTTCAAATGCAATAACAAGATGTTCCAAGAATCCTTCATCAAATCTCAAGATTGCATAATATACCAATGCCAGTATCATCATGTCACATAGAAACTCAAGATATATTCACCTTTGGGACAATTTGTGCAAATTCGAAGCAAAACAGCTTGACCATTACAATGAACAGTTCTCGTGAAAATTTCGGAATAATTCCAAAATGAACTCAGAAAATTATGAAATTTTTATATGTTATCTATAAGACCTAAAGGAAAAAGTTTCATGAAGAACACCAAGTCAAATTCTTTACGTATCAAGAGTAATAATTTCTGTATTCCCTGCTAACATTCTGTAATAAATTCCAGCTATAGCATTTTCATAGAAAAATCATTTCATCGGTCATACCTTGTTCATTTATTCTAAATTATTGATATGTTGTTCCTGAAGATGTTTCCTGCAACTTTCATTAAGGATTTGAAGTCAACTTTTAGCTAGATAATTACAGAAAAATCATCAAATCACTAAAGGTCATACTGTCTTCTGCAAAAACAGTCTACTATCCTAAAGAGAACTACTCCTACTCTTTGAATCTCAGCATCCAACATCCACAACCAAGTGTTTACAAGTGTATTACATCAGAATACAGCCTCTTCACTTCCAAAAATCCACCATAGCTAGATCCTTGAGTTCTCATTTCAATTCAAAAACGAAATCGATGAAAAGATACTCTGTTTTTCCACTTAGTTTCTTGATATAGTTCCATCTTATTTGTCCAAAATCAACATGCAGCTCCGAATTCCTCATTTCCTCACATCTACCAGCACTTCACTAGATAATAACAGCAAGCCAAACATAGATCAATCAACTTCTACTTGCCTCAAGTCTTCCTACTCGGTTGCTAGCCAAAAACAGGGTTCGGGGATCTTGGCTTGGCTCAATCGACGATGGGGATTGGCGGCGTCAATGGCAGCAGCTCGGACATGATGGAAGGCAATCCTCCTCTTCTTCCTTGCGGCTCACAACCACACGCACGCTCTCTTGCTTGAACTCTCTCTCTCTCACTTGCTTGCCCGCTCACTCTATTAGTTTCTCTCTCACTTGCTCCATCTGAATGCTTTTGCTTTCTTTCATTAGTTAACTAATTTACTTTTGCATGCAAGCAACAAGTGGCTTCAAGGAAGAGACAAGTGGTGAGTGGTCTTCCCCCCCTTGTTCGGTTCTCTCCTCCCCCCTTTTTCGGTCGACAGCCTTGGAGGCTTCTTGGGCCTGCTTGGGCTCGAAAATTTGAGGCCAAAAGTCCAAGTTAAATGGCCCGTGGTCTTAAAGATATAAGCCCATAATTATGAAGCACTTTGAGAAAATGAGCAGTTTATATTCCCATAATCCAATAAATAAACAAATATGAATCAGTGCTCATAAATGATATCGATGCCATAATTTGATGATACTTCCATTGATTGGTCATGACCATCACCTATCCAAGGATTAGTTGAAATTATTGGATGCCACAATTCTCCCCTCTTTAGAGAATTTCATCCTCGAAATTGGATATTACTTAAGTTCCATTAAACAAATGAGGATATTTTTCCTTCATTTCTTTCTCACTTTCCCATATGGCCTCTTCCATATCATGATGTCGCCACAAAACTTTGACTAAAGAAATTTTCTTCGTCCGAAGGATTTGTTCCTTTCGATCCAATATCCGTACTGGTTCTTCTATGTACCTCACTTTCTCATCCACTTTGATGGCTTCATGATCGAGTATGTGACCAGGATCTAGCTGATACCTCCTCAGCATTGACACATGAAACACATCATGTAAATTTCCCAATTTAAGAGGCAGCGCCGAACAATAAGCTATGTCTCCTACTCTTTCGAGTATTTCAAAGCGTCCAATGAATCTGGGACTTAACTTTCCTTTTATTCCAAATCGTGATAGCCCTTTCATCGAAAATACTTTAAGGAATACATGGTCTCCTACACAAAACTCCGAAGGCCTTCGATGCCTATCTGCGTAGTCTTTCTATCGACTTTGGGCTGTCTTAAGGCTTTTCCTTATGATCTCGACGGCTTCTATAGTAACCTATACCAATTCAGGACTTGTCAGTTTCCTTTCACCTACTTCATTCCAACAGACAAGTCCCCTACATCTTCTTCCATATAAAGCTTCATGGGGAGCCATGCCTATACTTTTATGAAAACTAATAGGCAAATTCTACCACCTGTAACTTCATCCCAACTTCCTTTAAAATCAATCACACAGACTTTTAACATATCCTCTAATGTCTGAATCACTCTTTCTATTTGTCCGTCTATCTGAGGATGAAAAACAGTACTTAACTGGAGCTTAGTCCCTAAAGTAGTCTGAAGACTTCGTTAAAAGTTTGAAGTAAATCTTGGGTCTCGGTTAGAAGTGATAGTCACCGGAACACCATGTAAGTGTACTACCTGGCTTACATATATCTCAGCATATTTATTCATTGGATAGTCTATGCGAACTACTAGAAAATGAGCAGACTTAGTCAAACAATCCACAATAGCCCAAATGGAGTCATGGCCACTTAATGTCCTCGGTAATCCTTGCACAAAATCCATCGTTACATGCACCCATTTCCACTCTGGGATATCTAATGGTCTCAACAGTCCTGCAGGTTTGCAGTGTTCCGCTTTCACTTGTTGACATGTTAAGCACTGGGAAACATGCTTGGCTATATCCGCCTTCATGCCATCCCTCTAGTATTGTTGGCGTAAATTTATGTACATCTTTGTACTACCCGGATGAATACTATAGTTACTCCTATGTGCTTCCGACAAGATTTCTCTCTTTACTTCTTCATTGTTGAGAACATAGAGTTGTCCTTGACATCTTACTACTCCATCTTTAGAGACTTGAAATTCCGGTCTTTTCCTAAAGACACAACATTTCGTACTTTCATTATTTCCGGGTCAGATTCTTGCAGCATCTTAATTTTCTAGATAATTTCCGGCTCAATTCTCAATGTAGTAAGCATGCCCGTAAGGTGATCTACTTCTAGTTTAAACTCTGAGTCTACCATTGACTTTAACAGATCCCATTATGTTATTCTCATACTAGCCATATCCATAGCCGACTTATGACTAAGAGTGTTTGCCACTTTATTTGCCTTTCCAGGATGGTACCGTATTTCACAATCATAATCTTTTAACAACTCCATCCACCTCCTCTGTCTCATGTTCAGTTCCTTTTGTGAAAACAAATATTTTAAACTCTCATGATCTATATAGATTTCGAATTTCTCTCCATATAGATAATGTCTCAATATTTACAAAGCAAAAATTATAGCTGCCAATTCTAAGTTAAGGGTTAGATAGTTCAATTCATGAGGTTTCAGCTATCTAGATGTGTAGGCTATGACCTTGCCATGTTGCATCAAAACGCATCCCAATCCTTTGTGAAACGCATCACTATATGCCGTAAACCCATCAAATCCATAAGGTATAGTTACGATTGGAGACGTGGTAAATTTCCTTTTAAGTTCCTGGAAACTTCTCTCACACTCTCCATTCCACTTGAATCTTATGTTATATCAAGTCAATTTTGTCAATGGTCCAGCAAGTCGGGAGAATCCTTCAATAAATCTTCTATAGTAGTCTGCCAATCCTAAGAAACTTCGTGTCTCAGTTGGTGTTGTCGGTCTCGACCAATTTACTACCATCTTAACTTTCGCCGGGTCTACTGCAATTCCTCCTCCTGACACCACGTGTCTCAAAAATATTATCTGGTCAAGCCAAAATTCACACTTACTGAATTTGGCGTACAACTTATAGTCTCTAAGGGTTTGCAACACTATCTTCAGGTGTCGCTCATGTTCTTTAGGTACTTTAAAATATATTGGGATATCATCAATGAAAATAATCACAAATCGATCCAAATAAGGCTTAAATATTCTATTCATCAAATCTATGAATGTAGCCGGAGCATTTGCCAATCCAAATGGCATAACTAGAAACTCATAGTGTCCATAATGAGTCCTAAATGCAGTCTTAGGAATGTCTTTTTTCTTAATCCTTAACTGATGGTATCCTGACCTCAAATCAATCTTAGAAAAGACTAAACTTCCTTGCAGTTAGTCAAATAGATCATCAATTTTAGCAAAGGATACTTATTCTTAACAGTTACTTGTTTCAGTTGCCTATAGTCAATACATAATCACATTGACCCATCTTTCTTCTTCACAAACAAAATTGGTGCACCCCATGGAGAAGCACTTGGCCTAATGAATCCTTTATCGAGTAACTCTTGTAGTAGCACTTTCAACTCTTTCAATTCTATCAAGGCCATCCTATACGGGGCTTTAGATATCGGTCTTGTTCCAAGCATTAGTTCAATCTCGAACTCAATTTCCGGTTCTGATGGTAACCCAGGCGATTCTTCAGGAAATACATCCTGAAATTCCCTGATCACTTGAATTTCATCGAGCTTAAACTCTTCCTTAGTATAGTCCTTAACCACTGCCAGGTATCCTTGACATCCTTCATCAAGTAGTGCACGGGCTTCTACAACTAGATCGGTCAGGTAAAATAAACTGGATCACTTTTCTATGGCAATCCACCTTAGCCTGATACTTATAAAGCCAGTCCATTCCGATGATAACATTAAAGTCATACATAGCCATCACGACTAAGTCTATTTTCCATATCCTGTACCCCTATAGTTACCTTACATTTTTCACATACCAATGTAGACAATACCACATTCTTTAATGGCGTGGAAACACAAAGAGGCGTCTCAAGAGAGGTAGTTTCCATCTTACTCAACCATCTATATCTTTCAGACACAAAAGAATGGGTAGCACCTGTATCAAACAATACATATGCTTTCTTGCCATTTATAGAAATCGTACCTGAGATGACATTTTGGAAAGCTTCCGCTTCCTCTTGGGTAACCGCATACACCCTTCCTTGTGCTTGTGGCTTTTGTTGATTCCTTGGTAGATTTGGTCCAGCAGTATGTTGCTGCACTTGTTGCACCGAGTTGACACTCAATTGTGACCTCTTAAAGTGCCCCATCTGCCCACAACCAAAACATTTTAGTGGATTATTACAAAATCCTAGCCCATGCTGTCCACCACACCTCTGGCAAATATTACCCTGGTAGGGTACTCTCCCTAGAACTGGGCCACTCTTTGCTTTTCCAAAATTCCCAAAATTACTCCTCTTATTAGATTCCCAGGGCTGACCTTGTCCAGGATGAGGTCTGTTACCCCTTTGAACATCATTAAAGGTCATCTGCCTCTTAGATTCTGATTGCTCTCTCATAAATTCTTGCTCCATGAACTGTTCCCTCTCATAAATCTCATTATAATCCCTTATTTTCAGAGGTACTTGTTGTTTCTAATATCAATCCTTAACCCCTTTAGGAATCTCTTAGTCTTTTCCTCTCAATCCTCTACCAACCTGGGAGCATAACTAGATAATTCAGAAAATTTTGCTTCATACTGGTCCACTATTAGCTCCCTTTGTTCTAATTGAACAACTTATGTGATCTTCTGATCCTTGGCACAATCAAAGAAATGCTTTCTATTGAAAGCTCCAACAAACTCATCCCAGTTTATATCAGTACCTGGTGGAAAGATCATGTCTCTTGAAGCTCTCAACCAAAACTTTGCATTTCCCTTCAGTTGGTACTCTGCCAAGGTTATCTTTTCAGCATCGCTACAGTTCAACAACCGGAAAATCTGTTCCATTCCTTCAATCCAATGTTCCGCATGCTCAGGACTTCCCACTCCAGCAAACTTAAGTGGTTTCAACTTTAGGAATTGTTTCCCAGGCCTCGAGGGCGACGTTCTGCTCCGGGTCGTTGCTATGCTTGCCTTTCCATCAGATTTCCTATATTGGCCAATGCCTGCAGGATATCTTCCATTTGGGGTTCAGCCCTTGAAGCAAAGGCTTCAGCCCTTGATGGATGGGAACTCCCAATTCATACCATATCTTCCTGCAGTTTACCAAGCATTTGCCCTAGGAATAATTTGTGGCTTGATGTCATTAGTTAGATAACGGAATAAGGTTATTGCTAAAGTCACATAAGTAATATAGAATGTTGCTGGCACACAAAGGTAACTCACAATAACTACTAGAAATTTATGAGTGAACTCACTCACCCATTATTCAAAGTTAGTCAACTACCCTTAGTTAGTATCCTATGATGTGCATCATTCTATCCCCATTTCCATCTGAGGCTCCGTATCACTCTATATAAAACCATTACTTTGATACCAAGAAGACCGGTTGTGGCACCCCTCGAACGGCCCCCGATCCGCTAGGGTCGCCACAATCCACTTGCCTTTCTCTTGACCTGATGGTCTAACAATCTTGGGGGTTTATAATTTTCAAACAGTCCCTATGCAGCATATAAATGTATAGCAGAAGCAAAACTCACAACTCCCTATCCTAAAAATTTGAAATGATGCAAACCCATTAGAA
Source organism: Eucalyptus leucophloia subsp. euroa (assembly GCA_017140325.1). Lineage (NCBI taxonomy): Eukaryota > Viridiplantae > Streptophyta > Magnoliopsida > Myrtales > Myrtaceae > Eucalyptus > Eucalyptus leucophloia. The sequence goes on along the minus strand of CM029472.1, from coordinate 16,515,976 downwards.
AATTTTATAAGATAAAGCCAAGCACTTTTATTTACATAAGCTTGATAGATATCATCAGTTGGTACATCAAAATTTGCCGTGGTTTTCTATACCAAGCCATATACCAAAAGATAACCGACTTCTCTTTTTCTTTCCTTTCCCAACAGTTCTATACATGAGTTTATCAGATAGTGCTGGAAGTCCAAAAAGTTTCATTTTCTACACGTCACACGCGATCACACCTAGTTCGGTCCATCGGCTGGTGACGGCGACAACATCCCTAGCATGATCCCATCATGTCGAACGTGCATTGATAGAAACTCCTGAACTACGGGGTCATCAGGTAAACAGCCGTCATACATGACTAGAACCCATACTCAGATGAAAACCAATCCTCGAATCCCGACATGAAAGTGCTTTGAACACGTGCACTCAACATCGACTAGGACACCATAGAAAGTACCATGAGTGATAGGTAACAGAGGCATCTTTTAATCTGAAATTTTAGTCCCCAAACGGGGTGAGTACAACCACTCACCAATGAAAGATTTATCAAACTATATAAAGCATTACCATCAATATCCAGATTCATGCAAGATAGACAAAAATAGGAAATCAAAGGATGAGTATGCATGAAAGTTATGAAATTCTTCAATGCAATGGCAAATGCAGTTTCAAAAGATCAAAATACTTCATATCCAATTACACAAGTCCCGATCATAGGGCCAAATTGTAAGGACATGTTCCATTCCATGTCATACAACTTAGTCCTATAACCAGACCAACACACATATAGTAGAATCATCCATTTTATCATTCAAAAGGTTTCATCCCTCAGAGGACCAATGTTTTCGTCCTTCCGGGCATTCGCATCCACCCTGGTGTTGTGAAAACCTCCGACATTCAGCCACTTAAGGCCATCGGGCATCTAGAGCATACCACACCTCCAGGCATCTTGTACCCTACTTGGCATCACGAGGAATAACCCTCGAGACTCACCATGAAAATGGTTATCTCGGCCCTCCAGATTTATGTACCCATAAGCATTCAACCGGGCATCCCAAAGCTCCCGAGAAAAAACCTCTGGCATTCAGCCACTAAGGCCACCAGGTGTGGCACCCCTCGACACAGCCCCCGATCCACTTGGGTCACCACAGGTCGCTTACCTCTCATTCGTCTTAATAACGTGTCATTGTGATATCATTTGAATTGTACTGGATCCATAAATCCTAGGGGTTTGTATCATCTCAATCGGTCCTAGCGCAGTGCATATAACAGAAGCATACTCGACATCTCCCTAACCCGTACTCAAACTAAATAATACAATACAATACACACCAACTATACTTTTCATATATATATAGAAGCTAATGCCGAACCACTTTTATTTACATACTTTGATGGACATCACGAGTCGGTACAACAAAAGGCCAAGGCTTTAACTAAGCTCGGCTATAACCCAAAAGAACCCGACTCTACAACAGCCATGTACATCAATCCATTAACTAGTGTCGGCCATCCAACAAGTGTCATCCTCCACCAGTGACATGCTCTAATCACACCCAGCCCGGTGCATCGGCCGGTGGCGACAGCAGCATCCCCATCATCGTCCCGTCGCGTCGAACATGCATGGACAAGAACTCCTTGACTACAGGGCCATTGGGTAGACCCACATCATACATAACCAAAACACTAGCACGGATAAACAACAGACCATGAACACCAACACAGGGGTGCTCCGAGCACTCGACCTCAACATCAAACGGTAAGCCATAAAATGTACCACGTGTGATAGGTGACAGAGGCAGCTCTCAATCTTAAATCTTAGTCCCCAAAAGAGGTGAGTACAACAACTTAGTAGTAAAGATCCATAAAACTACATAATGCAATAGGCAAAACAACCACAATTTCGTGTGAAATGTACATATCATCCATGTAATCATGCTTGTATTTCCCATGATATTCATTCATTGAGGCAATTTATGTTGCATGCCATATGCACATACATGCGCATGATTCATATCATCCATACAATCATTATATATATATATATATATATCCCCATGAGATCCATTCAATACCTTCATGATCGCATTCTCAATATCAAATAGTACCAACTCAACTTCATAGGCAATTCATGCATCATGCCATACACACACACCCATGCGCATGATTCAATTCCCATTTTAAATTTTATGAAGGATCTCATTTTTATTCCAAGGACTAGTGTTTGCATCCCTCATATATCACTTGCACCTAACCTGGCATCGCAAGGAACCTCCGGCACACACCTCCGGGCATCTCGCACCCCAACTGGCATCACGAGGCCATTCGGCACACAACTCCGAGCATCCAGCACACACCTCCGGGCATCCCGACACTCCAGGGCATCGTCGACTCAAGGGTCCGACGGTATCATCAACATCACAATGCATTTTTATATATATGTCTCATTTTCAAATTAGCATTTGATGCAATAATGTCAAAGATTTCAATCACTTTTGATGTCATGTGATATGCTAAATGTCACCACATATGTTGCATAATTAATCACCCAAGACATCATATCTCATAGAGCAATTAATTTTTTTTTGAAAATAGAACAATTTTCGGATAAAATAGAATGCGCTTCTTTAATAAAAATTCTGGAAAAATTAGTAAACGATCTCAATAAATTCTGAAAATTTAACATGTTATAGATGAGATTTAGAGAAAAACTTTTCATGGAGAACTCCATGTCAAAAGGGCTTCATACGAGTCGCTACAGTCCATGCATCACAGCCTTAAAATTTCAAACATCACCATTGCACAGTTTTATTCACAAATTCGGTATAAACCCTAACTCAACTCAGAAAATTATGAAATTTTGATATGTTATATAAAAGACCTAGTGGTAAAAGTTCTGTGAAGAACTCAAAGTCAGATTCGTTATAGACCAAAACTCCCCCTTATCCTCGGTAACGATTTTCAAATTTAACACTTCAAAGAAAATTTATTTTACCGACCAATACTTGTTCGTTTCTTCTCAAAGTTTTGTATGTTACTCCTCAAGATGTCATCTACAACTTTCATCAAGAATACAAGATCAAATTCTGATTGGATAATTTTATAAAATTCATGGAATCGTAAGGGGTCGGACTGTCATTACATGCAACAGCTTACTTGTTCTAGGAAGACTACCACCATTCACTCGAATTTCAGCATCCAACATCACAACTCAAGCATCTCCAACACCCATTACACTTCACACACAACCACCGCAAGCAAAATGTAGGCTAACGAACTTTACTTGCCTCAAGTTCACGAAAACGAGTAAGGAAATGGTGACTTGGGGCTTCGGCGGGCTCGATCGACGGCAATACTAGGTGGCGTCGATGGCGGCGGCTGCTGGTGCACACATGGCGGGGCTGGTCTCCTTTCTCCCTCGTCGGAGCACCCATAGGAACAACTCTCTCTCTCTCTCGGATTCTCTCTCACTCGCCCGCTCAAACTCCTCTCTCTCCCTCTCCCTCGGTTGCTGCCTCGACCATTCCGCCCCTCCTCTCTCTTTTTCTTCCTTTCACCCTCATGATTAGCTAGTAATCATGAGGTTTTGCATGGCAATGACAAGTGTAAGTTGGCTTTGAACAAGTGTAATGTGGCATGCAAATCTTCTCCCCTCCCTTTCTTTTAGTCGATAGCCCCTTTTGAACTTCTTGGGCCGAGCCTTAGTCGGCTGAATGGGGGAAATGGTGGGCTGGTTTTGGGCCTTAAGAAATCAGCCCACTCCTTCTCCTAATAATCCACCCTAAATCCCCACTTATATAAATACCTAATTACAATTTCATATAGCCATAAAACTTTGTAACATAGATCAATAAAAATCCAACTTATAAAGTTGATGGCCAAAAACAAAATTTCCTTATCAATTTATCCTCCAATACAATCCTTAATCACACATGAACATAGGATACATTTCCAACAAAATAATTGCCCATTAAATACTCAGCCTTGATTAATTGAAATCCATTGGTCTAATGACTATAATATAGTCCGATGGCACTTCCATCACTTATTTATGGGTGACAGTGCACCTAGTGATTGCTATGAAATTTTTAGAATGCCACACCAGGCATCCACAAGGCATTGACTCATTCGATCCCTCGGGCATTCTGACTCCCAGGGCATCGTTGACCCGAAGATCCAACGGCAACAATTAACATTTTAATTTCCAAACATTCTTTCAAATGCAATAACAAGATGTTCCAAGAATCCTTCATCAAATCTCAAGATTGCATAATATACCAATGCCAGTATCATCATGTCACATAGCAACTCAAGATATATTCACCTTTGGGAAGATTTGTGCAAATTCGAAGCAAAACAGCTTGATCATTACAATGAACAGTTGTGGTGAAAATTTCGGAATAATTCTCAAATGAACTCAGAAAATTATGAAATTTTGATATGTTATCAATAAGACCTAAAGGAAAAAGTTTCATGGAGAACAGAGTCAAATTCCTTACGTATTGACAGTAATAATTTCTGTATTCCTTGCTAACAATCTGTAATAAATTCCAGCTTTAGCATTTTCATAGAAAAATCATTTCGTCGGTCATACCTTGTTCATTTATTCTAAATTTTTGATATGTTGTTCTTGAAGATGTGTCCTACAACTTTAATTAAGGATTTGAAGTCAAATTTTAGCTATATAATTACAGAAAAATCATCAAATCACTAAAGGTCATACTATCTTCTGCGAAAACGGTCTACTAGCCTAAAGAGAACTACTCCTACTCTTTGAATCTCAGCATCCAACGTCCACAGCCAAGTGTTTACAAGTGTATTACATCACAATACAGCCTCTTCACATCCAAAAATCCACCATAGCTAGATCCTTGAGTTCTCATTTCAATTCAAAAACGAAATCCATCAAAACATACTCTATTTTTCCACTTAGGCTGCGTTTGTTTTTATTCTTTTTTTTTTCTGTTTCTAAACACTTTTTTTTGTTTTTTTGTTCCTGGGAACAAAAAAGGAATAGAAACGCATTTGTTCCAAAATTATTTTTTTGTTCCCAAAAGCACATCCGGAATAGAAACAAGAAACAAAAAAAAAAAATTGCTTCTTGTTTCTGGAACAAAATTCAGAAACACTTTCCATTTTCTTCTCTCTTTTTTCTTCTTCTTTTCTTCTTCTTTTTTCTTTGGCCGGTCGCCGACTGTCAAGGTCCGACGAGGGCCGGCGACCTCGCCAGAGCATCACAGGCCCCTAGCGAGGCCGACCTTGCGCCGGGCTAGGTGAGCTCGATCTCACCTAGATTTGGCGAGGCCAAGCTCACCCAACGGCCGACGAGGCTCGGCGTCGCCGGCCACCGCCGGGCGACGCCAAGCCTTGCCGACCACTAGGTGAACTCAACCTCATCAGATCCGGGCAAGCTCAAGCTCGCACAGCCAAGGCGAGGCCGAGCCTCGCCGAGCTACGGCGAGGTTCGGCCTCGCTAAGGGTCGGTCGGCCTCGCCGTGGGCCGGGCGAGGCCGCTAGCCCTCGTCGGCCGGTCGCCGACCATGGCCGAGGCGGCGACCGACCAAAAGAAGAAAAAAAAAAAAAAAGGAAAAATAAATAAGAAAATAAAATAGAAAAAAGAAAAATTAAGATAAAAATATTAAAAATAAAAGAAATAAAAAAATTATATAAATTTACCAAACGTGTTTTGTTCATTTTTTATTACTAGAACAAGTTTACCAAACGCATTTTTTTGTTCAAAAATTGTTCCCGGAACAAAAACACTTTTTTTTTTATTTCTGTTTCCTGGAACAATTTTTGAAAAGAAATGTTACGAAACACGCCCTTAGTTTCTTAATATAGTTCCATCTTATTTGTCCAAAATCAACATGCAGCTTCGAATTCCTCATTTCCTCACATCTACTAGCACTTCACTAGATAATATCAGCAAGCAAAACATAGATCAAGTAAACTTCTACTTGCCTCAAGTCTTCCTACTCAGTTGCTAGCCAAAAACAGGGGTTCGGGGATCTCGGCTTGGCTCAATCGGCGACAAGGATCGGTGGCGTCGACGGTGGCAGCTCGGACACGGCAGAAGGTGATCCTCCTCCTCCTCCCTCATGGCTCACACCTGCGCGCCCGCTCTCTCACTTTCTCTCTCTCTCTCTCTCTCTCTCTCTCTCTCACTTGCTCTCCCACTCACTCTCTCGGTTTCTCTCTCTCTTGCTCCATCCGAATGCTTTTGCTTTCTTTCATTAGTTAACTAATTTACTTTTGCATGCAGGTGACAATTGGCTTCAAGGAAGAGACAAGTGGTGAGTGGCCTTCCCCCCCTGTCCAGTTCTCTCCTCCCCCCCCCCTTTTTCTAGTCGACAGCCTTGGAGGCTTCTTGGGTCTGCTTGGTCCCAAAAATTTGAGGCCAAAAGCCCAAATTAAATGGCCCATGGTATTTAAGATATAAGCCCATAATTATGAAGCACTTTGTTTTCTAAATGAATAGATTATATTCCCATAACCCAATAAATAAACAAATACGAATCAGTGCTCATAAATGATATCGATTCCATAATTGATGATACTTCCATTGATTGGTCATGACCATCACCTATCCAAGGATTCGTTGAAATTCTTGGATGCCACAATTCTCCCCTCCTTAGAGAATTTTGTCCTTGAAATTGGATATTACTTAAGTTCCATTAAACAAATGAGGATATTTTTCCTTTATTTCTTTCTCACTTTCCCATGTGGCCTCTTCCATATCCTGATGCCGCCATAAAAATTTGACCAAAGAAATTTTCTTCGTCCGAAGGATTCGTTCCTTTCGATCGAATGTTCGTACTGGTTCTTCTATGTACCTCACTTTCTCATCCACTTTGATGGCTTCATGATCAGGATTTGGCCGATACCTCCTCAGCATCGATACATGAAACACATCATATAAATTTCCCAATTTAGGAGGTAGCGCCAAATGATAAGCTACATTTCCTATTCTTTTGAGTATTTCAAAGGGTCCAATGAATCTAGGACTTAACTTTCCTTTTATTACAAATCATGGTATCCCTTTCATCGGAGATACTTTGGATATAAATAGCTAGTTTGTTGTAATGAAGTTATGGATGTATATATGTAAATATAAGTGTGTTTGAAACTATCCTTGTTTTGTTGTGAATGGCTAGGAGATTTATTTATGCTTCCACTTGTGCATATAAATGATAATACGAATGGGTTGGCGATATCTCCTAGGATGTCACAATCGAATGACCAAAGTAGGTAAGCAAGGGTGCCATGCACTCGAAGCAGGTTGGGCCGTGACAATTGACAATATGAGTGACTAAAGGATCCATTTTTTTGGGTATGTAGGAATACCACGAAGCTGAAGAATATAAGAAGAAAGCCATGATGAATTTTGTTCATAGATTTAGGTTTTAGGCTAAGAAGGTGTTGTTCAAGGAATGAATAGGCCATGGAATTCAAATTTCGTTTAAGAATAACCCTAATTTTGTTGGTAGAGATATTCAGGAATTGACTTAGGAAAGAGATTGGATCTTGACCAATAAGAGGAGCAACGAAACCTAAGAAAGCTTTGCCTAACTCAATGGCTTTCTGAAACTCCTCAATTGTAATAGTTAATTCATATCAATTAAACATAATGGTGGAGGTCAGGGGTATTGAGATCAGATTTTTAGTCAACACGTCAAAAGAGGGTAAAAATCGAGATTTGAGTTTCTAATCGCAACAGAACTCATTTCTCATTTCTTTCTCTTTTATTGTCATTTTAAAGAAATTTCCAAGTCATTTTCAAGGAAAATCCAAAAAGTCAAATTGTTGACTTTTGGTTGAACTTTTGGTCAATCCTTTAATCAAAAGTCTAAGTCCAAGTCAAAGTTTGGCTTTTCATCCAAAAAAGATGCCATTTAACTTTAATTTCATTTTTGTCAAATTAATTTTGCAAAAGTTCAAAGATTTGACCAAGAAACAAAATGTCAACTAAAGGGTTGACTTTTTGTGAAACCTTTCACCAAAAAAATTTGAAACAAAAATCCAAAATACTTCTTTTGATGTTAATTTGACTTTTGTGTCAAAAATTGTGGCATCCGGGTTTTTGTCAGACCTCGAATAAGTAATGGCTTGTCAAGGGTCGGCGGTAGTGTCGACAGACTGTGTCATTGGCACCATTTGCAGACACTCTTTCGTCATCTTCATCATCGGCATAGCATTAGACCATCGTTTCATCACCACCCGTCGTTCTGAAACATCAACTTTTAGAGAGAAATTCCCATGCATGGCCATACTCACACCTACGGAGTCAACAAAAGAAGAGTTGAAGACCTTATTCATGCATAATCATGCACGTCCCCGTAGATGGTCAACAAATAAGGGACCTTTGACCGAGAGGAAGCCCAAGCCCACGCAAATGGCCCACACGAATGAGGACAAGCCCACGCGTGGTGTGAAGGCCATGACCACCGAAGAACGACTCCATTTAATTCCCCTATCCATTCCGTGGGTCAACGATTGGAAAAGAATTGACGAAGCCGCCACGTATGTTGCATGAAGGGACGAGCTGGCGTGCGCCTCGTTCGAAACTTGTTTTTTTTTTTTTCGGCGGGACACCAACGCCAAGAAGACAGCCCAGCGGAAGACACGCCACCCCTTCGACAGTCAACAAGAAAAGGAGAATGTTGACCAACAAACCGAGAGGAGAAGCCACGCCAATTTGGGCAGCTGAAGACACGTACCCACGGACTTGACATGGCGAAGGAAGGCCGAATGAAGGCCACGAAGTCTCCACCTGTCCTCGCCTCTTTCTGCCGCTTAAGCCTTCCTTTTGTTGACTGGTTTTTGTCAATGAAACCAGTGACGGAAATAGCAAACCGCGAAAGAGAGAGAACGGCAAGCGAGAGAGAGAAACCGAGAGAGAGAATAGTGAGAGAGTGAGCAGCGGCGAGTGAGAGAGATTGAACAAGCGGAATCACGAGCGAGAGAATCCACGAGAGAGGGCAGTGAGTGAAGAGGAAAAGGATTGCCCCTGCGCCATGTACTTGGACCGCATTGCTGTTCCCATCGTGCCGTGACCGCCGTTCCACTTGAGCCGCTGTTGAGCCACACCACCGCACCGAACCCTTCGCCGTTAGCACTATAGGACTTGAGGCAAGTTGAAGTCTACTAATCTATACTTCTGTAGTGCTGTGCTGTCTTAAAAAGTGCATTGATAGGCTAGATTGTTGGATTTTGATGCTGAACGATCATTTATTGAGAGACCGAGACCGTTTTGAGGCTAAAGAGTCAAGGAAATGCTCAGATTTTAATATATGGTTTCGATTTCTTTGGACTTCATTCAAAACAGATTTTATGACTATGAAATCTTGAAGAATTCGGCCATTGATTTGATTTGAAAAAAAAAAAGAAAACCTCCCGATCCGTATTTGAAGTTTTACTTACCATGGCACTTGCCTCAATTGTTTTAAGAAAATTGACAGTGCTTTTTAATATTTGAAATTCTGTATCAATTCATTTAAAAGCATTAGAGATCGAGTTGACATTTCAGATTTGCTATACAAGTTTTAAACTTATATATCGTTTTGAACAAAACCTGGCCATAGTACAATTTTAAAAACCTCCCGACTTGTACTGAAATTTTTACTTATTGAGGTGCCGTCCATCAATGATTCAAAAAGGAAAAGAGAATATTTTTGGTGGCCTCAAAATTACAAATCTTTGCACGAACCAATCTTTGAAAATCTTGAAGTCGGGAGTGGAGCTTCGAATTACCATTGTGTTGAATTCAATCTATTTGTGTTTGATAACTCTTTTGGAATTTGGCCATAAGGCACAAGTGCAACTCGAGATTTTACGCATAGATTCTTGAAATGATTTAAAGGTGAAATGTGGAAATGGATTTATGAACTGATATTATGTTGCGGAGATTTTGTGAGTGGATTTCTTTGACATAGAAATGGCATATGATTTCAAAGCATGTTGTTGTTGCATTGAAAGTGTTTTGGTATTGAAATAAATTATGATGTTAATGTTGTTGTTGGACCCTCGGGTCAACGATGCCCCGGGAGTCGGGATGCCCAAAGGATCGAATGTGTCGATGCCTTGTAGATGCCTGGTTGTATTATGATTACATGTGTGGCATCCGGGTTTTCGTCAAACCTCGAATAAGTAACAGTTTGTCACGGGTCGACGGGAGTGTTGACAGACTGCATCATTGGCACCATTTATAGACACAATTTTGTCGTAGTCATCGTCGGTATAGCCTTAGGCCATCGTTTCATCACCGCCCGTCATTCCTAAACATCAACTTTTGGAGAGAATGTCCCATGCACGGCCATGCGCATGTCCAATATTAGTCCCAAGCAGCCTCACCAATTGACTGAGCTGAAGACTCGTAGCACGCACCAGCCATGCGTACGTAAAAGTTTATGATGGAAATCATCGGAGACCTCCCAAGCGTGTACCCTGCAAAGGACCGCGGACCAACACAGCTTCATGCACGATTTTTTTTCCTTTGATTGCCATATAAACGGCCTCATCAACGGCCACGTTTTCAGCCATAAAATTATATGGAACCATTTCCCTCCATGCAGCAAATGAAGCCCATGCCATGCACATGCAACAATTGCAGATCTACGTATGAAAGAGTCAACCAAAGAAGAGGAATTGACCCATGCAGCCCACGTCCACGTCTTTGTGATGGTCAACAATTGAAGAAATTGTTGACCAGAGGAGGAGGCGTGAATGGCTTCGAACGGCCAGCAAAGGCCACGTCCTGCATGCAGCAAGCGAGGTGGCGAGCGGTCAACTAAAGGGGAAAATTTGACCGAGGAGGAGCCACGTTGATTCGGGCAGCTGAAGACACGCCTTGCATGAAGAAGTCATGCTGACTCGACAAGGAGAGAAATCCCCAAGCAAGGGGCCACGTTCCTCTCCACTCGTCCCCTTTCCCTGCCGCCACCGAATTCCCTTTTTGTTGACTAGGGAAGTCAACAAGTAAGCTTCGAAGATGAACGGAAGAGTGAGCGAGAGAAAGAGAACCGTGAGCGAGAGAGATTCGCGAGAGAGAATAGCGAGCAGCGAGCGTGAGAGAGAGAAACCAAGAGAGAGGTAGAGCAACCGAGCGAGTGGAACGAACTGTGAGGAAGAGCAGCGAGGGAAGAAGAGAGGGACCACCCCTCCGCCGTGTGCTTGGATGCCGTTCCTGTCACGCCGAAGCCGCTGTTTCACTCGAGCCGCAGCTGCCGCACCACCGCACTGAACCCCTCGCCATTAGCATTGTAGGACTTGAGGCAAGTTGAAGTCTACTAATCTATATTGTGTAGTGCTGTTGCTGTCTTAGAAAGTGCATTGATAGGCTGGATTTGTTGGATTTTGATTTTGATGTTGAGTGATGGTTTATTGAGCAATCGAGACTGTTTTGAGGTTGAAGGATTGATGAAATGTTTGGATTTCTTAGGCATGTGCTTGATTTCCTTGAATTTCATCCAAAACAGATTTTATGACTATGAAATCTTGAAGAATTCGGCCATTGATTTGATTTGAGAAAGAAAAACCCCCCGATCCATATTTGAAGTTTCGCTTACCACGCCACCGGCCTCAATTGTTTTAAGAAAATGTATGGTGCTTTCATATTTGAAATTCTGTATCAATTCTTTTAAAACCATTAGAGATCGGGTTGACATTTCAGACTTGCTATGCAAGTTTTAAGCTCATTTATCGTTTTGAACAAAAACCTCGCCGTAGTCCAATTTGGAAAACCTCGCGACTTGTAATGAAATTTTTATTCACTGAGGCACTATTCATCAATGATTCAAAAAGGAAAGAAAATATTTTTGGTGCCTTCGAAATTTCAAATCTTTGCGTGAACCAATCATTGAAAATCTTGAAGTCGAGAGTGTAGCTTTGAATTACCAATGTGCTGAATTCAATCTATTTGTGTTTGATAATTCTTTTGGAATTTGACTGTGAGGCACAAGTGCAACCCGAGATTTTACACATGGATTCTTGAAATGCTTTGAAGGTGAAATGTGGAAATGGATTTATGAACTGATATTATGTTACTGAGATTTTGTGAATGGATTTCTTTGACATAGAAATGGTATATGATTTCAAAGCATGTTGCTGTTGCATTGAAAGTGTTTTTGGAAATTAAGATGTTAATGTTGCGATTGGACACTTAGGTCAACAATGCCCCGGAAGTCGGGATGCCCAGAGGTTTGAATGAGTCGATGCCTTTTGGATACCTGGTTATATTATGAATACATGCCCAAAAGGTTTTCATCAAGAGCTTCGGGATGCCTGGTGGTATGCTTGTTGGTACGTAATTGCGGATGGCCAGGGTAACCATTTTCATGGGAGCCCATCGAGGTTCCTCGTGAAGCCAGGTGGGGTACGAGATGCCTAGAAGTGTGATTCGCTCCAGATGCCTGGTGGCCCTAAGTGGCTGAATGCCGAAGGCTTTTGCGACGCCAAGGTGGTGCAAAATCCCAGAAGGATGCAAACATTGGTCCTTTGGGGGGATAAAACCATTTGAATGATTAAAACTAACGATTATATTAAGCGTGAGCGTGGTCTGGTTGTGGGATTAAATTGTATGGCATGGAATAAGACGTGTCACTGCAATTTGGCCCTATGATCGGGACTTGTGTAACTGGACATGATGCATCTGAATCCTTTGAAATTGCATTTGCCATTGCATTAAAGAATTTCCCAATTTTGATGCATACTTATCCTTGGATTATTCGTTTCTGTCTATCTTGCATGAAATTAGATAGTGATTGCTTGCATAATATAGCTTAGTAGATCTACAACTGTTGGGTGGTTGTACTCACCCCGTTTGGGGACTTAACATTTTAGACTAGTTGAGATGTCTCTGCTACTTGTACCTCTTGGCACGTTCTATGGGATTCCGGTTGACTTGTAGTGCGAATGGTTGGATTACGAGGGCTGATGTTGGTTCGAGTGCGGGTATTGGTTGTATTTGATATTGGTCCTCAGGCTGGCCCCGTACTATAGGAATATCTTATTGTTTTATACGCCAAGATGGATGCACGCTGGGGCTGCCACCACCGCCACTAGCAGACGGATCAGACAAATGGGTGTGACCATGAGAGAGGATTATTACAGGCAAGATTTTTGGACGCCGACACTGCTTGATGGACTTATGGATATAACTATTGGAAAAGAAGTCGGTTATCTTTAAAAAAAAAAAAATAGCCGGGTATGGAAACTTGGTATTTTGATGTACCAACCCATGATGTCCATCTAGTTTTATGTAAATAAAAATGTTCGGCTTTAACTTATAAAATGTTTAGTTGGTGTGCATTGTCTATGAATATAGGGAAGGGAGTTGTTGGATACGCTTCTGCCATACTTTTGTGCAGGGACTAATCAAGCATATGAAAGAACCACCATATGACTTCTCGGAAGTCCTTTGATAAAGAAAAAGGGATATCTAGGTAGAGAAAACAATGTGGTGACCCTAACGGATTGGGGGCCGTCAAGGGGTGCCACAGCGAGTGGTGTCAGAGCTATGGTCTATTTGGAGTGATAAGGTGCTTCAGTTGAAAATGAGAAACAATGATGCACACCATAGGACACTAACCAAGGTAGTCGACTAACTATGAACAACAGGTGATTGATTTTCACTCGTAGACTACTGGTAACGGTTGTGAGTTACGTTTGTGTGCAAGTAACATTTTATGTTACTTATGTGACCTTAGTAACGTGTGAACATTGCTTTTCTTTCTTAGCTAATTAGTGACACTGAGTTGCTAATTGTTCCTAAAGCAAAATTTTATGAGCCATCTAGGTATGCCTATAGATTGATAGAGGATTGAGAGGAAGAGGTTAAGAGATTTCGAAAGGGCCTGAGGACGAATATTAGGAGACAAGATCTGGAAATGGACTTGGTAGTGATAGCTATGTATGACTTTGATGTCATCGTGGGAATGGACTAGCTCTGTAAGCAATGGACTAGGATGGATGATCTCCTGGAATAGTGACTACCCATGAGCCAAGGATAAAACTGTGAGGCTTAGTATGGGATAGGCCAAAGCAGATAATATCTCTATAAGTTAGTCCCTATCGAAACGAGACCCTCCAGTAGATGTGTAGTTTGGGTTCGAACGAGGTGAAAGCTGGTGTACCTGTAATCACCTAGTCCGATGAGGGCAGGGAGTGGACGCCAAGGTTAGAGGACCTGAGCAAGGAGTGGCTCCTGATAGGCTTCTAGGATGGCAAAAGGGGGTATGAATAAACCGAACTATGAACTGAACTGGGAGGGCAGCGTTTTTGGGATAATTTTATCAGAGTGGTGCAGTGGAAGCATGGGAAAAGCTTGTAGAACTCTTGTTTGTGAAAAAGAAGGACGGGTCAATGCGTTTGTGCATTGATTATAGGCAATTGAATCATGTGATTGTCGAGAATAAGTACCCATTACCTAGAATTGATGACCAATTTGACCAACTGCAAGGAAGGTCGGTCTTTTCTAGGATTGACTTAAGATTAGGATACCATCAGTTAAGGATTAAGAAAGAATACATTCCTAAGACTGCATCTAGTACTCGCTATGGACACTATGAGTTCCTAGTTATGCCATTTGAACTAGCGAATGCCCTAGCCGCATTCATGGATTTGATGAATAGGATATTTAAACCCTATTTGGGCCAATTTGCGATTATCTTCATCGATGATTTCTTGATATATTCTAAAGGACCTGAGAAACATGCATAGCATCTAAGCGTAGTGCAACAAACAGAGTTTAAGAAGTGAATTATGAAGAACGAGTTATGAATTTGAGGATTAAGTTATGATCATTTGAACTAAGTAGTGACTTCCTATTAGAAGATCTCATTGGAAGTCTTGATGCATTACATGGAGGCATTTAGGATGTATAGAATGATCTTGGAAGTCATGAGTTTGAGCGGTCATATGACATGAAATTACTTGTGGTTTATATGTCAAAATAATAGGTTTAATCGATGGTGGTCAACTTTTAGTTTTTGGTGATGATCTTAGTTTGAAAAGGTTCTGTGGAATTAGTAGATATGATCAATTGTGGTGATACCCTTTCCAGGGTGAAATGATCAAAGTTCAAGTTGTGGATTTGATGAGTGATTAGTCTAAGTGATGATCCTTTAGGATGAGACATGAGATATACTCGATGGAAACTAGACGAGTTCTTATCTTGGTGGATTGTCGATCTTTGAATTGAATAAGTCTTGGCGGACTATCAATATTTGAACCGAATGAATGGTGCTGTATTTTAGGCTTGAATTCATGTTGTAGTGAAAGTGTAGTGAATGTCTTTGTTGGACAGAACCTGATGAGTTATTAATGTTGTCGATTTTGATGGTTCTAGGCTTGAAATGATGGTGACAAAGGTATAGGAATAATTCGGCTAAATGGTGTGTCCGATTGAGCCGAGAGGTGGAATTCTTTAAATTTGAAATCTATACAGATCATAAGAGCTTGAAATACTTGTTCTCACAAAAGGAACTGAACATGAGACAAATGAGGTGGATGGAGTTATTAAAGGATTATGATTATGAAATACGGTACCATCTAGGAAAGGTAAATAAGGTGGTAGATGCTCTTAGTCATAAGTCGACTATAGACATGGCCAGTATGAGAATAAGATAATGGAATCTGTTAGAATCGATGGCAGATTCAGAATTCAAGTTGGAAATAGATGATCTCACCAGCATGCTTACTGCATTAAGGATTGAATTGGAGATTATCTAGAAAGTTAGAATTTTGCAAGAATCTGACCTGGAAATTGTAAAAGTACGAAATGCTGTGTCTTTAGGAAAAAGACCAGAATTTTAAGTCTCTGAGGATAGAATAGTAAGATGTCAAGGACGACTCTATGTTCCTGACAATGAAGATGTAAAAAAGGGAAATCATGTTAGAAGCACATAGGAGTAACTATAGTATTTATCCGAGTAGTACAAAGATGTACAGGAATTTACGCCAACAGTGTTGGTGGAATGGCATGAAAGCAGATATAGCTAAACATGTCTCTCAATGTTTAACATGCCAACAAGTGAAAGCGGAACACCGCAAACCCACAAGACTATTAAGACCATTGGATATACCAGAGTGGAAATGGGATCATGCAGCAATGGATTTTGTGCAAGGACTACCAAGGACGTCAAGTGGTCATGATTCTATTTGGGTGATAGTAGATTGCCTGACTAAGTCTGTCCATTTCCTAGTAGTCCGCATAGACTACCCAATGGATAAATATGCTGAGATATATGTAAGCCAGGTAGTACGCTTACATGGTGTTCCTGTAACTATCACATCGGATTGAGATTCAAGATTTACTTCAAAACATTTGGCGAAGTCTTCAAACCGCCTTAGGGACTAAAGCTCTAGTTTAGTACCGCTTTTCATCCACAGACGGATGGACAACCAAAGAGAGTAATCTAGACACTAGAGGACATGTTAAGAGCGTGCGTTGTTGATTTTAAAGGAAGTTGGGATGAAAAGTTAAACTTGGTGGAATTTGCCTATAACAATAGTTTTCAGAAAAGTATAGGCATGACTCCCTATGAAGCATTGCATGGGAGGAGATGTAGGACCTCTGTCTATTGGGATGAAGTAGGTGAAAGAAAACTAAGAGGGCCTAAACCGGTACAAGTTACCACAGAGGCTGTAGAGATCATCAAGAAAGGACTTAAAACGGCCCAAAGTTAACTGAAAAACTACCCATATAAGCGTAGAAGACCCTTAGTATTTAACATGGGAGGCCACATATTCCTTAAGGTATCCCTGATGAAAGGAATATCATGATTCAGGATGAAGGACAACTTGAGCCAAGATTTGTTAGACCCTTTGAGATGCTTGAAAGGATATGAGACATAACTTATTGGCTAGCATTACCTCCTAAGCTAGAAAATTTACATTATGTGTTCCATGTGTCGATACTAAGGAAGTATCAGCCTAACCCTGGACACATACTCGATCATGAAGCCATCAAAGTGGATGGGTAAGTGAAGCACATGGAGGAGCTTATCTAGATACTGGATCGGAAGGAGCAACTTTTTTGAATGAAGAAAATTCTGCTAGTTAAGACCGTAGGGCAACGCCACAATGTGGAAGAAATTACATGGGAAAGTGAAAGAGAAATGAGGCAAAGGTACCCTCATCTTTTCCATGACATGTAAGAGATGTCCAATTTCGAGGACGAAATTCTCTAAGGAGGGGAGAATTGTGGCATCCAGGTTTTCGTCAGACCTCAAATAAGTAATGACTCGTCACGAGTCGACGGGAGTGTCGATAGACTGTGTCATTGGCACCATTTGCGGACACTATTTCGTCATCTTCATCATCGGCGTAGCATTAGGCCATTGTTTCATCACCACCTGTCATTCCGAAACATCAACTTTTGGAGAGTAATTCCCATGCACGGCCATGCATACGTCCGCAACATTTTCTCCATGCAAGCCTACACAAGCAATATAGGCCACGCTCACACCTACGGAGTCAACAAAAGAAGAGCTGAAGACCTTATTCATGCATAATCATGCACGTACCCATTGATGGTCAACAAATAAGGGACCTTTCACCGAGAGGAAGCCCACGCAAATGGCCCACACGAATGAGGACAAGCCCATGCGTGGTGTGAAGGCCATGACCGCCGAAGAACGACTCCATTTAATTCCCCTATCCATTCTGTGGGTCAACAATTGGAAAGAATTGACCAAGCCGCCGCGTATATTGCATGAAGGGACGAGCTGGTGTGCGCCTCGTTCGAAACTCGGTTTTTTTTCGGCGGGACACCAATGCCAAGAAGACAGCCCAGCGGAAGACACACCACCCCTTCGACAGTCAACAAGAAAGGGAGAATGTTGACCAACAAACCGAGAGGAGAAGCCACGCCAATTTGGGCAGCTGAAGACCCGTACCCACGGACTTGAGCTGGCAAAGGAAGGCCGAATGAAGGCCACGAAGTCTCCAACTGTCCTCGCCTCCTTCTGCCGCTTAAGCCTTCCTTTTGTTGACTGGTTTTTGTCAACGAAACCAGTGACGGAAATAGCAAACCGAGAAAGAGAGAGAACGGCAAGCGAGAGAGAGAAACCGAGAGAGAGAATAGTGAGAGCGTGAGCAGGGCGAGTGAGAGAGAGATTGAACGAGCGGAATCATGAGCGAGAGAATCCGCGAGAGAGGGCAGTGAGTGAAGAGGAAAAGGATCGCCCCTCCGCCGTGTACTTGGACGCCATTGCTGTTCACGTCACGCCATGACCGCCGTTCCACTTGAGCCGCCGTTGAGCAGCACCACCGCACCAAACCCTTCGCTGTTAGCACCGTAGGACTTAGGGCAAGTTGAAGTCTACTAATCTATATTTGTGTAGTGCTGTTGTTGTCTTAGAAAGTGCATTGATAGGCTGGATTGTTCGATTTCGATGCTGAATGATGATTTATTGAACGACCGAGACCGTTTTGAGGCTAAAGAGTCGAGGAAATGCTCAGATTTTCATATATGGTTTCGATTTCTTTGGACTTCATTCAAAAAAGATTTTATGACTATGAAATCTTGAAGAATCCGGCCATTGATTTGATTTGAAAAAAAAAAACCTCCCAATCCATATTTGAAGTTTTACTTACCATGGCACCGGCCTCAATTGTTTTTAGAAATTGTACGGTGCTTTCATATTTGAAATTATGTATCAATTCTTTTAAAACCATTAGAGATCGGGTTGACATTTCGGATTTGCTATACAAGTTTTAAACTTATATATCATTTTGAACAACACCTGGCCATAGTCCAATTCAAAAACCTCCCAACTCGTACCGAAATTTTTACTTATCGAGGCGCCGTCCATCAATGATTCAAAAAGGAAAAGAGAATATTTTTGGTGCCCTCGAAATTACAAATCTTTGCAAAAACCAATCTTTGAAAATCTTGAAGTCGGGAGTGTAGCTTTGAATTACCAATGTGTTGAATTCAATCTATTTGTGTTTGATAACCCTTTTGGAATTTGGCCGTAAGGCACAAGTGCAACCCGAGATTTTACACATAGATTCTTGAAATGATTTAAAGGTGAAATGTGGAAATGGATTTTTGAATTGATATTATGTTGCTGAGATTTTGTGAGTGGATTTCTTTGACATAGAAATGGCATATGATTTCAAAGCATGTTGTTCTTGCTTTGAAAGTGTTTTGGTATTGAAATAAATTAAGCTGTTAATGTTGCCGTTGGACCCTCGGGTCAACGATGCCCCGGGAGTCGATATGCCCAAAGGATCGAATGTGTCGATGCCTTATGGATGCCTAGTTGTATTATGAATACATGTCCAGAGGTTTTTCCCCAGGCGCATTGGGATGCCTGGTGGTATATTGGTACGTAATTCTGGAGGTTAAGGGTAACCTTGTCTATGGCACCCAGTGATTCCTTGTGACGCCAGGTGGGGTGCGAGATGCCCGAAGATATGATGCAACGCCCTGGATGCTTGTTTGTATTTTGAATACATGCCCGGAGGCTTTCGTGATGCCAGGTTGGGTGCGAAATCCTAGAAGGATGCAAACATTAGTCCTCTGGGGGATGAAAGCTTTTGGATATTAAAACTGATGGCTCTACTAAGTGTGTGCATGTTCTGGTTATAGGACTAAATTGTGTGGCATGGAATGGAACATGTCATAATGGTTTAGCCCTATAATCGGGACTTGTGTGACTGAAATGGTACATTCTGGTTTTGAAACTGCATTGACATTGCTTTTCAAAAGTCTTATCGATCCGATGCACACTCATTCTTTGATTACCTGTTTTATCTATCTTGCATGGAATTAGATAGTGATTGCTTGCATAGTATACCTTAGTAGATCTTCAACTGCTGGGATGTTGCACTCACCCCATTTAGGGACTAGCATTTCAGACTAGTCGAGATGTCTCTACTACTTGTACCTCTCGGCACATTCTATCGGATTCCAATCGACCTGCAGTGCGAATGGTCAGAGCATAACCATCCCGAGGTACAAGGGTTGATGTTCGTTCGAGTGCAAGTATTGGTTGTATTTGATATTGGTCCTCCCGCTAGCCCCGTACTATAGGAATATCTGGTCATTTTGTACGCCGAGATGGACGAATGCTGGGGCCGCCTTTGCTGCTAACAGACGGACCGGACAGATGGGTGTGACCATGAGAGAGGATTAGCAGAGGCAAGATTTTTGGACGCCGATACTACTTAATGGACTTATGGATATAACTGTCAGAAAAGAAGTCGGTTATCTTTTGAAAAATAGCTGGGTATGGAAAACCTTGACATTTTGATGTACCGACCCGTGATGTCCATCTAGTTATGTAAATAAAAATGTTCGGCTTTTAACTTATAAAATGTTTAGTTGGTGTGCATTGTTTCTAAATATAGGGAAGGGGGTTGTTGGATATGCTTCCGTCATACTTTTGCACAAGGACCAATCAGGTATATGAAAGAACCCCCATATGTCTTCTTGGAAGTCCATTGATAAAGTAAAGGGATATCCAGGTAGAGGAAACAATGTGGTGACCCTAACGGATTGGGGGCTGTCAAGGGGTGCCACAAAAATTTTGCGAAAATCGACTAAGAATCTTGTTTTTTTGAATTTTTCGATTTTAGGTTCTAAATTGGCCAAAAATCAAATTACTTTCATTATAGTCATAATTAGGTATAGTTATTTCTTCAACATTTGATTTAGGGACTATTTTAAATTTATTCATGCATTCAATTTAATGAATTGCTCAGTCAAAATACAAATTGTTATTTTGAGTCCGAATTAGAGGACCAAAGTCAAGTCTATATGACTTGCAAATGGATGATTGTTCTTCGCTTATTTTCTTAAGATAAATCCTAATCTGAAATCAATTTTGAGAATTCACATTAGAACTTATCAATTTGAAGAATTTTATCCTCCCAAGCATGAGAAAGTTAAGCAATTAAGTTTTAATTGACAAAATTCGAATTGACCCATTCAAGATTATCATTTAATTTCATAAATCTAAATCTAATTTTGATATTGGACTTAGATTCAATTTTTGCCAGAAACTCGAGCACTCCAATTCAAGGTCAATTTGAACATATGAAGTGATGTTACACATGGGTGGTTAATTAGATGGGGGCAATTGTGGTATTAATTGAACTCAATTTCAATCAATTTGCAATTTTACCCATTAGATTGTAAATTTGATCATTTTAGCCACTTAGGCTCAATTCAAAGCACCCATGGTTTTGACCCACCGTCTTTCATAATAGTCATTTAATTAAGTCAATAAAAGACCCCTAGATCGCATTTTATATAGTTTGATTGGCCTAATTGAATCACAATTGGGTAGTTTCTTCTCAAATATGATAAATTTTTTGTTCATTGTAGTCCTTTAGAAATGAAATTGCATAAAAATTGAACCCACAAAGGCTCTAAGCAAGTGAAATGACCAAAATTGGACCAAACCGATCAAGAATCGGTCAAAAACCCGTCGAATCGAAGTGAACTGTCTGACCGGTCTAACTGATCGCTGGCGGTCCTAGCGAGGTCAGTCGCTTGTTGGCTAGTTTTAGACCTCCGACAATCGTTTTCGAGGTACTCCTTATGTCAATTTCACTTTTGCACCTTCAATTTCCTGGAATTTTACAAATTAGTCCTCGAATCTCATAAAATTGCAAATTGACCCATAATTAGACATTTTGACGCAATTCTCGATTTTGGCTCATGTTTTCACAAATCAAGCCCATTAGATCAATTAGCTAACACCTCAAGATCATAATAGAACCTTCAAAATCAAATTTTGACTGTTGGATTACAATTTCAACCGTTGGATTGAATTGACGGTCGAAATTGCTTAATTTGGAGAGGCTATGGTGGCACCCCTCGATGGCCCCTAATCCATTAGGGTCACCACATTGTTTCCTCTACCTAGATATCCCTTTTCTTTATCAATGGACTTCCGAGAAGTCATATGGGGGTTCTTTCATACACTTGATTGGTCCTTGTGTAAAAGTATGGCGAAAGCGTATCCAACAACTCCTTTCCCTATATTTAGAAACGATGCACACCAACTAAACATTTTATAAATTAAAGCCGAACACTTTTCTTTACTTAAACTAGATGGACATTTTCAGTCGGTGCACCAAAAAGCCGTAGTTTTCTATACCCGGCTATACTTCAAAAGATAACCAATGTCTTTTCCAATAGTCATATACATAAAGTCTATAAATTCCTTCTTCTACTGTCCTCCCCATTGTGGTCACTCCACACCACTTGTTTCCCCGTCGTCGTCTTCTAGTGGTGGTGGCAGCGGCCCTAGAGTATGTCCGTTCCTCCAGACATACAAGACGACGAACTCCACGGGCCCCAAGGGTAGGCCTGTGTCGATAGTCAATATCACCCTCACCAAGATGAATGTCAGTCCAAGCAAATCGTGATCGTGATACTCTGACTATTCCCACTGCAAATCGATAGGGATCCCATAGAAAGTACAGGGAGGTGCAGGCAGTAGAGGCATCTTGTCTAGTTTGAAATGTTAGTCCCCAAAAGGGGTGAGTACAACCACCCAGCAGTTGAAGATCTACCAAGCTATACCATGCAAGCAATCACAATCCAAGTCCATGCAAGATAGATAAAACAGGAAATCAAAGAATGAACGTGCATCAGATTGATAAGACTTTTGAAAAGCAATGGCAATGCAGTTTCAAAACCAGAATGTATCATTTCAGTTACACAAGTCTCGATTATAGGGCCAAACTATTATGACACGTCCCATTCCATACCATACAATTTAGTCCCATAACTAGATCACACACACACATAGTAAAACCATCAGTTTTAACATTCAAAAGGTTTTATCCCCCAAAGAACCAATGTTTGTGTCCTTCTAGGATTTCACACCCAATCTGGCGTCACGAAAGCCTCTAGCATTCAGCCACTGGGCCACCGGGCATCTAGAGTATGTTTCGTTACACTTTTTAGGCATCTCGCAGCCCACTTAGCGTCACGAGGAATCTCCGGGGCGCGCCATGAAAATGGTTACCCCTACCCTCCAGATTTACAAGCCAACAAGCATACAACCGAGCATCCCGATGCTCCTGAGGAAAACCTCTGGGGCACTACGAACCCCAGGCATCCAAAGGACATCAATCATTCAAGCCTTCGGACCTCCCGACTCCCTAGGCATCATTGACCCGAGGGTCCAACAACAACATTAACATCTTAAATTATTTCAATACCAAAACACTTTCAATGCAACAACAGCATGCTTTGAAATCATATGCCATTTCTATGTCAAAGAAATCCATTCACAAAATTTCAGGAACATAATATCAGTTTTCAAAAACATTTCCACGTTTCACCTTCAAAGCATTTCAAGAATCCATGTGTAAAATCTCGGGTTGCACTTGTGCCTCACGGCCAAATTCCAAAAGAGTTATCAAACACAAATAGATAGAATTCAGCACATTGGTAATTCAAAGCTACACTCTCGACTTCAAGATTTTCAAAGATTGGTTAGTGCAAAGATTTGTAATTTTGAAGGCACCAAAAGTATTTTCTTTTCCTTTTTGAATCATTGATGAATGGTGCCTTAGTAAATAAAAATTTCAGTAAGAGTCGGGAGGTTTTCCAAATTGGACTATGGCCAGGTTTTGTTCCAAAAGATAAACAAGTTTAAGACTTGTATAGCAAGTCCGAAATGTCAACCCGATCTCTAATGGTTTTAAAAGAATTGATACATAATTTCAAATAGGAAAGCACCGTACATTTTCTTAAAACAATTGAGGCTGCTGCCATGGTAAGTAAAACTTCAAATACGGATGGGGAGGTTTTTCTTTTTCAAATCAAATCAATGGCCGAATTCTTCAAGATTTCATAGTCATAAAATCTGTTTTGGATGAAGTCCAAAGAAATCGAAACCAGATATGAAAAATCCAAACATTTCCTCAACCCTTTAGCCTCAAAATAGTCTCGGTTGCTCAATATTAGCAACAACACTACACAACATAGATTAGTAGACTTCAACTTGCCTCAAGTCCTACGATGCTAACGACGAGGGGTTCGGTGCGGTTCAAGTGGAACAGTGGCTTTGGTGAGACGGGAACAGCGGTGGTGTCCAAGCACACAGCGGAGGCGCGGTCCTTTCCCTCGCTGCTCACTCTCTCGCACGTGCCGTTCGCTGCTCTCTCTCCCTTTCACTCGCTCACCCGCTCTTTTTCTCTCTATTTTTGTGGCACCCCTCGATGGCCCTCGATCCGTTCCAGGGTCGCCACAGTTCGCTTACCTTTCACTTTCCCTAATAACATGTCACTCTGATACCATTTCAATTGCAGCGGGTCCATACAATCTGGGGGTTTATATCTTTTAAATCGGTCCCTTGTGCAATTCATGTAATAGAAGCATATCCAATAACTCCCTTCCCTATATTCAGAAAATGATGCACACCAACTAAACATTAATAGATAAAAGTCGAACACTTTTGTTTACTTAAACCAGATTGACATCATTTGTCAGTACATCAAAATGCCATGGTTTTCTATACATGGCTATACTTCAAAAGATGATCGACATCTCCTCCAACAGTCGTATACTTAAAGTCCATCGATCAGTGTCAGCATCTAAAAATTCCTTCCTTTGCTATCCTCGTCTTCACGATCATATCCAACCACATGATCCATCTAGCGGTGATAGTGGCAGCAGAGGTATCTTATCTAGTCTGAAATGTTATTCCCCAAAAGGGGTGAGTACAGCCACTCAGCAAGTAAAGGACCCGATAAACCATTCAATGCATGACATAATACAATCATAACAATCATAGCATAAGACATATCATTCAAGCATTCATGCATAATTTACCTTGGAGCCATGCATATGTTGTCATACCACATGGACACACATCCTCATGTAATCATCACCATCATATCATACATGTACCATAATGCCATAGGTGCACATACATTCATGCACTTACCACCATCATGTCACACATACCATCATGCCATAGGTGCACATACATCCATGCACTCATCATCATCATCATGTCACACATACCATCATGCCATAGGTGTACATACATTCATGCACTTACCACCATCATGTCACACATACCATCATGCCATTGGTGCACATATATCCATGCACTCATCATCATCATGTCACATATACATGCCATATGTGCACATACCACCATGATTCATATCATCCATGCTATCAAGCATACATCACCATGAGATCCATTCATGCCTTCATGATTGCATTTTCAATATCAAATAGCATAAATTTATTTTCATAAGCCAATCATGCATCATGCCATATGCATACACCCATGCACATGATTCATTCTCAATTCTTATCTTTCACAAGGATCTCATTAGTTTTTCTTTCTAGGGACCAATGTTTACATCCCACAATTTATCACTCACACCCAATCCTGGCATCGCGAGGAACCTCCAGGCATGTATTCAAATACAACCGGGCATTCAGCCTCCCACATTTCGGGCATCTTGCATCCCAACTAGCATCACGAGGCATCTCCCCAAGCACAAACCTCTGGGGCTTCCGGAATTACGTACCGACATACCACCAGGATTCCCCCCTCCTCTGGAATTACGTACCGTATACCACCGGGTATCTCGAAACTCCCGAGGACCCTCCAGAATTACGCCACTAGGCCACCGGGCATCTGGCACCCCTACATTCCAGGCATCCTAATACTCCCAAGGCATTATCGGCCACCTCCAACAGTTTCCTCATTTATCATAATTCATGTTCACCAATTTATGTCTCAAAATCAGCATGACACATGACGTAATGGCAAACAAGATCATTTTCATCCTTTTGATTCTTATATGCATTTTCAATCATCATCATACATGCAGCAAGATACAACCACTAATGACAATACAATCCATGGGGTCCATACAACTTAGAATAATCCATACATCATGACTTTTTGAAATTTACCAAATTCCAGCTTTCACAATTTCGGAAAACATGTAAATTAAATATCCACATGATCTTTAAAAATCATACAATCAGAGCATGTAATAGAACAGACATAAAGTTAGCAATTTCATGGAGAATACATGCCCAAAAGAGCTTCACACAGGAAGATATAGCTCACACAATACAGCATGCAAAATTCGGATAAAATCAGATTGCACAGTTCTTGAAATATTTCAATTAAAATACCCAAATGACCTTCCAAAATTATTAAATTTTACCAAGTGATAGTAAAGATCCTAAGGTAGATTTTTTGTGAAGACATCTAGGCCAGATTCGCTCTAGATAATTTACTATAGACGGTCGAAGCTCCTGTTCGTAGTACTGAACAGTGCAGTTTAGCTGTCTCCGGAAAAATCAAGGTTTCACCTACTTATATTCCATCATTTCCTCTGAAATTTTGATATGTTTTGCCTCAAGAGGTCCCCTACAACTTTCATTAAGGGATCTATGTGATATTCTCCAAGGATAGTCACCATATAGTCCACGAAGTCTCGGAAGTCCAGTACCGTACTTCTAGATCTGCCGTCGTCAAAAGAAAATCGTTTCACTAGGCTACACTTGCTCGTTTTACCTCAAATTTGAGTATGTTAATTTTCAGGATGTTCTGTACAGCTATCGTGAATAATTCAAAGTGAGATTCTCGGTAAAAAGTGCCATGCAACATACAAAACCCCCGAGAGGTCGACAAAACAGTTCCAGATCTAGCGTTTTCGTAGAGGAAGGGTTTCACCCCTTAAAACTCAACCATTTTGTCTCAAATATTAGTATGTTATACTTTGAGATGTTTTCTACAACTTTTGTGAAGAAGTCAAAGCCAAAATCCGACTCGAAACCCAGATGCAAGCCTCTACAAAATTCTTGGTCAGGTGGCACACTCAAAAACAGAACACATTTTCAAGAACAACACACTCAAGCTTCGGTTTCTCACACCCTAAACGTCCGAGATTTACCAC
This sequence comes from Eucalyptus leucophloia subsp. euroa, assembly GCA_017140325.1. Taxonomy (NCBI): domain Eukaryota; kingdom Viridiplantae; phylum Streptophyta; class Magnoliopsida; order Myrtales; family Myrtaceae; genus Eucalyptus; species Eucalyptus leucophloia. The sequence goes on along the minus strand of CM029472.1, from coordinate 16,489,087 downwards.
CATTCAAACACACAAGCAAGACACAACATGCAAGAGCAGAATATAGATCCCAACTTGCCGTTGTACCGAGCTACAACGAGCACGACGGACGCAAAGCTTCTTCCTCCTCTCTCTCGGTTCCTCACTCTCTCGGCAACTCCCCCTCTCTCCCACTCTCTCAAAACTGGCCACTCCCTCTCTCTCTTTCTTTTTGGTTGTTTATATACTTGCATGCATCCTCATTTTGCATGGGGGACACTTGTCCCCAAGGAGGAGACAAGTGTCTCCCTTGCCGAAGACACCTGGAGGAGGCCATGCGGCTCTTCCTCCCCCCTCCATGTATTGACAGCCCAATGGGCTTCATGGGCCAGCCTTTTGGCCCACTTTAGGCTCAACATTCTTGGGCCTCAAATCCAAACTTAAATGGCCCAAGTTTATTTTTAATAATACATCTTAATCCTCATTTAAATAAATACCTAATTGCATAATAAAATGGCCAAAAGATTTTGTGACATTAGCCCATAAAATCAAATCCATAAGGTACATAGTCAAGAACAAAGTCTTCTTTGTCAAATTGTCCTATAGCACCAACCTTGATCATCCATTAACATTTTCCACTTAAATAAATACCTAACTTGCAAAAATAATAAGGCCATAAAACTTGTAGTTATAAATCCATAAATTCCAATTTATAATACACATGGCCAAGTGTGGCATCCCAAAATTCATGGCAACCTCTAGTTACATTAAAGTCTATGAATAGGTGATGGAAGTACCATCAAGTTATGGCCATTTAATCCATAATTTGCAATAAGATATATGGCCAAGCTTTTAATGAATAATTATGTGAGAGGAAAGAAAATTCTATCATTGGTCATGTGCATCATAAATTGGAATTTATGGATTTGTGACTATAAGTTTAATGGCCTTATTATTTTTGCAAGTTAGGTATTTATTTAAATAGAAAATGTTAATGGATGATCAAGGTTGGTGCTATAGGACAATTTGATAAAGAAGACTTTGTTCTTGACTATGCACTTTATAGATTTGATTTTATGGATTAATGTCACAGTCTTTTGGGCATTTTATTATGCAATAAGGTATTTATTTAAATGAGGATTAAAATGTATTATTAAAAAAATTAACTTGGGCCATTTAAGTTTGGACTTTAGGCCCAAGTGAGATGGGCCTAAAGTGGGCCATAAGCCCGGCCCATTGTCGACGCATGGAGGGGAGGAGTGAGGAGCCACATGGCCTCCAAGTGTCTTCAACAAAAGAGACACTTGTCTCCTTCTTAGGGACAAGTGTCCCCCATGCAAAATAAGGGTGCATGCAATTTATAAAAGCAACCAAAAAGAAAGAGAGAGAGGGAGTGGTCGGTCTAGGTGCCAAGAGAGAGGAGAGAAAGAGAGAAAGAGAGGAAGAGAGAAAGGAAGGAGCTCGCCCATCGCCGTCCGCACGCCGTTCGTCCGTCGCTGGTGTGCCGTTCGTGTGCTGCTGCTCGCTTGGTTCTAGAGGCAAGTTGGGATCGATTTCCACCCTTGCATGGGTGTTTTGCATGTGTGATTTGTTGGTGGTAGGTTTCGGATCATAGGGAAGGCAAAACCGAAGCTAGAATGTGACTTGTTCTTGAGTTTGCATGCTGTTTTCATATGAATCGCCTGAACCAGAATCTTGTGGAGGCTTGCATGCATGTTTCGAGTTCGATTTTGACTTTTATTTCTTCATAAAAGTTGTAGCAAATATCTTAAACTACAACATGCTAAAATTTGGGACAGAATGATCGAGATTTAAGGGGTCAAACCCTAATCCTACGAAGATACTAGATCTGGAACGATTTCGGTGACCTTTTGGTAGATTTGTGGTTGCATGTCGATTTTTATCAAGAATATCTCTTCGAATTCTCTATGAAACTTGTAGAGAACATCCTAAATATTAACATACTCAAATTTGAAGTAAAATGAGCAAGTGTAGGCTAGTGAATCGACTTACTCTTGATGACGGTAAATCTGGAGACACGGTACAGGACACCCGAGACTTCATGGACCCGTATGGTGACTATACTTTGGAATTTTGATTTAGATCCCTTAATGAAAGTTGTAGGGAACCTCTTGATGTAAAGTATATCCAAATTTCAGATGAAACAAAGAAGAATAAAGGGGTGAAAACTCGATATTTCGGAGAAACATACACTGGACGTTTCGGTGCTAGAACCAGAAGCTTCGGATGAGCATAGAAAATTATCTATAACGAATCTGGCCTAGAAGTCTGCATGAAAAATCTACTTTAGTGTCTTAGCTATAACCTGGTAAAATTTCATAATTTTCGGAGGTTTTTCGGGTATTTTAATCGAATTATTTTGAAAACTGCACATTCTGCTTCTATCCGAAATTGCATGCTGTATTTGTTTGAATTATATTTTCTTGTGTGGAACTCTTTTGGGCATGTATTTTTCATGAAATTGTTATCTTATTGACTTGTCTATCACATGCCTTGATTTCATGATTTTTGAGAAGCATATGGATATTTAATTTAAATATTTTCTAAAAATGGTACATGCTGGAATTTTGTAAACTTTGAAAAGGCATGAAATATGGACTATTTTAAATTGTATGGATTCCATGAATTGTATTGCCATAGATGATGGTATCTTGCTGCATGTATGATAATGATTAGAGATGCATGTATGAATTCAAAGGATGAAAATGATGTTGATTGCCATCACATCACATGCCATGTTAAAATTGAACTATAATTGAAGATGTGAATTGAGATAAATGAGAAGGCCGTCGGAGGTCTAAGCCGACGATTCCCCAGGAGTGTCAGGATGCCCGGTGGTATACGGTACGTAATTCCAGGGGAGGCCTGGTGGTATGTCGGTACGTAATTCCGGAGGGTAGGGGAAACCATTTTCATGGCGAGCCCCGGAGATTCCCCAGGAGTGTCGGAATGCCCGGTGGTATACGGTACGTAATTCCAGGGGAGGCCTGGTGGTATGTCGGTACATAATTCCGGAAGCTCGGTAGGTATTGTGCCGAGGGATGCCTCGCGATGCTAGTTGGGATGCGAGATGCCTAGCTAGAAGGGTAAAGGCCGGATGCCTGGTGGCCTAGTGGCGTAATTCTGGAGGTTCTTCGTGATGCTAGTTGGGATACGAGATGCCCGGAATGTGGGGGTGTCGAATGCCCGATTGTATCTTAGATACATGCCCGGATGGTTCTCGCGATGCCAAGATTTGGCACGAGTAATGAATGTGGGATGCAAACATTGGTCCCGGGAAAGAGAAATGTGGCGGTCCAAAATGAAATTGAAATTGAATTATGCATGATGATATATGCATGATATGGTGAGATGTGCATGGATACATGGTAATGATGATGGTACATGTGATATGATGATGAGATGTGCATGGATGCATGGTAATGATGATGGTACATGTGATATGATGATATGATGATGATGTTACATACATGAATGCATGGTAATGATGATGGTACATGTGATATGGTGATATGATGATGATGTTATACGCATGGATGCATGGTAAGGATGATGCTATATGTGACATGATGATGGTAAGTGTATGATATGATGGTGATGTCTATATGATGATGATGGTACATGAGTTATGATGACATGTGCATGATGCCATGGTATGTTGTGCATGGATGCTTGTATGACGTGTGATGCTATGATTGTGATGATTGCATGGCATGATGTATTGAGTGGTTTATTGGTCTTTTACCTACTGAGTGGTTGTACTCACCCCTTTTAGGGAATAACCTTTCAGACTAGATAAGATACCTCTGCTGCCATTGCTACCAATAGATGAATCAAGTGGTTGGATATGATTTCGAGGAGGAGGATAGCAAAAGGAGGAACTTTTGGACGCCGACACTGATTGATGGACTTTAAGTATTCAACTATTGGAGAAGATGTCGGTAATCTTTTGAAGTATAGCCGAGTATAGAAACATTGACATTTCGATGTACCGACTAAAGATGTCCATCTGCTTTATGTAAATAAAAGTGTACGGCTTTTACTTATAAATATTTAGGAGGTGTGAATCGTTTTCTGAATATAGGGAAAGGAGTTGTTGGATATGCTTCTGTTACATGAATTGTGCAAGGGACCTTTAGTCAAAAAAAAAAAAAAAAAGATGTAAACCCCCAGGTTGTATGGACCCGCTACAATTGAAATGGTATCAGAGTGACATGTTATTAGGGAAAGTGAATGGTAAGCGAACTGTGGCGACCCTAACCGGATCGGGGGCCGTCGAGGGGTGCCACACCAAGATAGGATTTTCTTTCCTATCAAATAATTATCCATTAAAAGTTTGGCCACAAATCTCATTGCAAATTATGGATCAAATGACTACAATACGTCTTGATGGTACTTCCATCACCTATTCATAGACCTTAATATATCTGGAGGTTGCCATGAATTTTGGGATGCCATAGTTTCTCTCACTCCCAACTTGCTCGACCGCTCGCTTTTCTTTTTGTTAGTTGACTAACTTAGTCAATCATGCAAGTGCGGTGGCTGTAAGAGAAAAAGACAGGTGGGGAGGGCGTGGCCTCCGCTCGGTTGAGCTCGACGGCTTCGCTGGCTTCATTTGCTGCATCACTTCCACGCGTCAATGGGTGGCTTCATTTGTTGACTCCTTTAGTCAACTAAGGAGGTGGCAGCAAGGGGCGTCGACAGCTAGGGGAGGAATGGGCTGACACTTGCCTCCCCATGCACGGACGTGCTCTTCTTCTTTCTTTTGTTGACTACCCAAGTCAACTAAACAGGTCTGATGGAAAAATGTGAATGCATGGCCGTGCATGGCCATGCATGAGCACTCTGGTGGTCGCATAGGAAAATATGTTGATGTTTCGGGATGTTGGGTGGCAATGAAACAGTGGTCAAATGTGGTGCCGACTATGATGATGATACGACAGGGTCCACCATCGGTGCCGATGACGAAATCTGATAACAATTTCGTCAATTCGCGACATATCGTTATTCTTCCGAAGTCGGCAAAATACGGATGCCACAGGTATATATACGAATTTTCTCTCCATTTTTAGGAGGGCCTCATTTAGCACGAAATTTTCTCTCTCTTCAGACCTCTATCTCTATCTTTTTCTTTATGGTTTTCCTGGCCATTCTTTCCTCCTCTCTTTGTTGTGCAACCGTCCATCCTCGGGGAAGTTGCCCCCTTTGGTGGCAATCATCACCATCACGTTACCTCCTCCGATCTCTTTCTTCATCTGGCTGAAATGATCGGATCATCTCTGAGCTCCGACAGCGTCAATAACTCCAGATTTGGCCATTATCTAGCTGGAGTTTGAGGACCGACGACTTAACCGATCCTTAGCTCGAACGGTTCGAGCACTCCGATCAGTGGTCAACAACAGCTAGTTCACTGACCGATTGGTTTTGATTTGTCCTTAAGTTAATCCTCAACCCTCAAATGGTTGGGGTTTAGTTGAATGATCATTAGAACAGATCCGGTGACCTCTTCTTTCCGGCAGCCATCAAGGCCGGTTCAATCAGACCGGTTTAGCTCCAGAAGAGCAAACCAGCAATCAACTTCCATCTTGAGATAGATTGGCCATTTTTGATCTATTACCAAGCCTTTATTTGACTAGATCTTGTTCGAGATCAGCTGGATTTTTTACCGGAATCATTTTGACGACTTTATTTCTTCACCAGTGTCTGAACCGGTTCATCCTTAGACCGATTTCTGTTCACCCTCAAATATGTGGTTCGACCAGTTTGCAAGCAATTTATGCTATCCAGATTTGATCCTGCTAGACTGAACTTTGGCGAAGGTCAATTAGTCCAATCGCGCCAGAAAATCAAAGTATCACGCGAGGGTAACCTCCTCAATCTCAAACGCCGTGAAGTGAGGCGAGATTAATTGGTTAAGGCTAGGGTTCAATATAGGACTATATATTATGTTTTGATATTTGTTTGATGGTTAGGAATGCTGATTTTCTGTGGTTGAGTGTTCATTGAATGATCATGAATGATTGAGTTTGATTTGGCCTATATGTGCATTTTCGTGTTATTGAACTAATCTGCTGTTTTAGCCAAAATGAGGTCTGAAATGACCTTATTTTTGTTTGATTCCTTCTAGACTGTGAAAATACACATTACAAGCTTCAAATCAATAGGTCACACGTCCTAATTAGATGACATTTGACCCTTTTAAAAACTCCTCCAAAGTTGTGCAATTCTGCAATAGTTTAGGTCTATTCTAGGTTTCGTTTCGGTTCCAAAATCTGACTTTGCTTTTTTTTTTTTTTTAAGATCTCTATGTTGAGTTTTGGAGAAACTTGCCTCATAAAAGTTGTTAGTCATGGTGTGGAGAATATCCTGTAACCTTTTTTTTAAAAAAAAAAAAAATTAGATATGAATAGCTAGGCAAAACTACTCAGATCAGCTGAGGTCAATTTGCCCTATTTTGTTCCGAGATGAATTTAGGGGAGTTTGAGCATGAGATTAGTTTTATTTGACCTTGAGGTCTTCATGAAAAAAGAACCATATGTTATAAAGGTTCAGTTGATGCTAAATGTGCAAAGTTTTGATGTTGTTTGGTGCATTAATTTCATGCATTAAGGGCTGCAGTAACATAGAGCTTGGAGTTGTGTGTTTGTTTGGCTATTTTTGTCATGACCCGCATGATCTCAATTAAGTTTCAAACTCTGGAACTCTTAATGAAAAATGTTCATCACGCATGTTTTGTATATGTGATTTTTCGTTTGATGTTTCCATGTCCCTAGGTGATTGAAATCATATTAGTTCTGTGATATTGAGGTTAGGATGAAACCTTATCACATATGCACTTTGCCATGTCCGTTTGGGTCTTTTAGGGATAAATCTTATATTGATGTCTTCTTGACTTTTAAACAAGGTTTGTGTGCATATGTGAATTGTCATGATCAAGCATCATGTAGCATGTGAACACTATGCCTCAATTAGGCTAGTCACATTCCAAAATCATCGAGTAGGCCATTTAGGTCTTAAGTCATTTGGCATTGACATAGATTTGCATGAACCTTTTGCATGACAACTTAGGGTTAGATGTTTATCCAAATCTTTCGTCACATCAAATCCTTTGTCATTTGTGAATTTCATGTCGTTTGTGCATTGCATAAGTGATTTCAAGGCTTATTAATGCATGCTCATGATTGTGGTTTTTAATTATTAATATGCACACTTTTAGAAATCTCGGTCTTGAGCATCAAATTTACCTCATTTAGACCCAAACCCTTCTAGGAATTTGTAAAACACACTTAGAGCTTTTGAATGCCATTGATTTCAAGCGATTTTCTTGTCGTTATGTCCCTTTTCTATTTTTCCTATGATAGGGTAGAATTTGGACCTAAGGTCAAAATTCAGACCCTTGTTTTTATCCTTGTTTGGATAGACCTTTGTCATTTTTGTACCATTTATTCTGTAAGGATTCTTGACTTAGTCCCAAATGAAACTTGTTTGTCATCATGTTGACTATGTTGTATGAAAATTTCATAATTTTTAGACTACTTTTGATAGGAGAAATTTTGGTTAAGATGATGTGATGTCTTGTTGTTTTGACAATTTCCTGATGCGTTGTCGTCTGTTGTTTGACTTTTATAAAATCATGCTTACTCATTTAGAATTCACAAAAGTTGTTTGTTCTCATGTCATGCACATTAAGGAATTTTGTCATAGCTAGATTGTTAATGGGTATTATCCGAATTTGCTGATTTATTATGCTTGGTCTGAAATTTCATGACATGAGATTATTGTTGTGATTGTTTAGTTAAACCAATTAGGTTAGTTTATGCATGAAATTAGGCATGTAATTTTCATGAAATTTGTTCTAAATGCCTTTATTTTCATTGCCAAATAGTTTTTAGTAAATTGGCCTTCCAAATCATATGTTGAAATCACTTTGGTACATGTAATGTTCCCAAAAATAATTTCTTAGAGATTCTTTTTCAAAGCTTGATTTGGCTTAAGGAAGAGTCATGGTTTGGACTATACTCAAAATGTCTGCAATGCTTGTGAATGCATTTATAAGAGTTTTGAGCTAACCTTGGCATGTGTTCCGTAACTCAGATATTCCTCAATTTAAAATATTTTCAAATCTTTTTAAAGCCCGATTTGACAATTGTGAAAGTCATGGTTTGGATTGTATTCAAAATGTTTGTAATGTTTGTGAGTACATTTATGCAAGCCCTGAGCTAGCCTTGACAATTGAATGCCTTCCAAAGTCGAAACATTACTTCATCTAAAAAAATTTTATGGATGATTTCAAAAAAAAAAAATAATGTTTTTGAAACATCACATGTACCGTCGTGCATATAATCACGTCATTAATTAGAAATGTCTGTGTTCATGATTGGTGCTCGGCCTTGGTAATAATTGACTCGTCGATGATTCACTTTCTTGTTTAATTGGTTGAGAAATAAGGTTTAAAAGACTTGCATGCACGTTTAATTCCTACAATGCATGTGGTTTTTAGATGTATGCTAGGACCGATACATGATAGCGATGGAAAACCTTGGGATCACATAGATCACTTGGTTAGGAGGCTTATAAGTGTTATTGGCCATGCGACAACACCATCGGTCAATAATGACTATAAGTCATAAAATAAAATGGGGTAGTTGTCCTAGAGGAACTTATGCATGAATTACAAGGGCTGACCACAAGGCCCAAATGTGATTTGTGAATTGAACTTCCTTTGATTGATTGATTTTGGCATGATGTTGTGCTTTTGATTCTTTTGACGTGTATACTTGTTTATTTCCATTGTATGCACCTACTTATAGTTCTTAGACTAGGTTAAGATTAGGATCTTGAAGATAGTGGAAGTTGATGTCCATTTCGACTATCATTTTGTATCATTCATCCCCAACATATGACTCGGGTCCTTATTGCCTATATAAAAGTCTGACGAGTTGTGAGTTCTCTTCTTTCTTGTCCTTTAGTTTTGTTTCTTTATTTTATCTTTCCTAGGATTGCACGATAGATTTATTGCTTTCTTAGATTGTTTATACTGTCTTGCAATTTCAATTTAATTGATTGCTTTTTTTGTCTCATTTTCTAGAAATAGAATATGTAAATGACCAATCACTCATGATCATCTAGCTTAAGATAAACAATCCTAAAAAAAATTAAAGAAGAAATGCATGGACACCTTAGGCAAACACAACATACTATTAGGTATTGAAAGGGCGCTAATAGAAATATTGGCATAACCTAAGTCTCCGAACCTAAATATCTGATTGCGTAGGAATTGAGGGAACACTTCCAACCCTTGATTGGAATTTCTAGCCAACCTACAAAAATGAGGCCAGTGGCGACTTTGGTCTTGTTTCTAGGTTGTCTTAAACAACTAGACCGTATAAATGAATTCATCACGAGGGGTATGGATCTTAAGAAAAGGTTCACAATTGTGATTCAGTATACTCAAGATGGTGAAACTAATAAAGATGAAGTGATCCCATCTTTGGTGGATGTACAGCTTGGAGGGCTATCATGGTTGTTAAAAATATCCTTAAACTCACAATTACATCTGGATTCCTTTTTGACCTTAAAACCATCGATTAAGACATACTATGGCATTGAGGTAGGGTCACAATATTTTGCTAACACGCAGGATGCGAGCTTGGGAGAGCTCACGATCATGATTAAGTGAACTCACAAGAGGCTTATTTGAGGGGTGAGGTGATGACATCCCTGTTGTTGAGAACCATGAGGGAACTTTTGTGGTCAAGTATCCCTAAATTCAACCTTTCTCTTTCCTCTCCTCGCGAGAGGGATAGGTGGTGAGATTGGGTCATGACAAGCTTAGAGACTCCACTAGGGACTGGTTACTAGATTAGGAGGACTTGAAGCTATTTATAAAAGGTTGTTGTGTTTAACTGATGTGTCTTGTGTAGGATCTCTTGCATGTCAAAGTTGCGTGAAAAATTAGGTTAGTCACTAATAAAGTGTTAAGTGGTCTTGTGGGTAGGAGCTATTAAGAAAGGTGTGCTTGTAAACCCTTTGTTTTGCAGGTGGAGTAAGGATGTATGAATGTATGAAGGTTTATCTTGAAGTGCTGAACGTTTAAGTTTAAACGCATGTTTACACGCTTTAGCGCAACATTACAAACACCATGGCGGTTTAAAACCCCGATCGCCCAATTTAGGGCCTTAGGAGAGTTTATAGGTAGAATCTGCGAGTGAATGCTCGTGGTAATCCATTACTTACATAAAGCCTCTCATCCCCACCGGTAAAAGTAGCTCTGACTGATGTAGTAGCGATGGGTAAACTATTTTTATCCTTTGGAATCAGGACCTTGAGCCTTTAGTACCCTCACCTAAGGTGTCGAAACCTCATAGTTTCATGCGACATGTGATTTGTGCTTCCCATGTGTTTGGTGGGTAAGATATCATTCCTTTCTTATCATTCTTATCTTCTTACTTTTCTTATTTCAATTATGCGCTTTATATTCCAACGACGATACATTTTAATCATGAATGCCCTTTTAGGTTTAGACTTAGATGAGTAAGCCCGAATTGGATATCGTCCCAGTGCCAGGGAATCTTAAGGCTATATGGGAGAATCTCGACCTAAGATATCAAGATTACGTGGAGAAGTGCATAGGCTTCCTCCCAACTTTGCTAAAAGTCAAAACTTGTATTGCAATGGTGAAGGCATTAGCTCATTTTTGGAATCCCATAACCTCCACCTTTGTGTTTAATCAATATAAATTAACCCTACAATTGAGGAGTTCCAGAAATCCATTGGGTTAGGTAAAGCTTCTTTAGGTTTCGTCACTCCTCCTATTGATCAAGATCCGATCTCTCTCATAAGTCAATTCCTCAATATCCCTACCAACAAAATTAGGGCTATTTTTAAATGAAATTCGAATTCCATACCTTATACATTCCTAGAACAACACCTCCTTAGCTTAGAGCCTAAATTTGGAATCAAATTCCTCATGTTTTCCTTCTCATATTCTTCGACTTTGTGGTGTTCCCACATACCCGAAAAACAATAGATCCTTTAATCATGCACATTGTTAACCAAGTGTGCGCCTTTAGTTGTTTTACACACATGATCCTTGCCGAAACTTTAACTAATTCAAGACAAATAGCTGAGGAACTCTTAAAGCCCCGTTAGGACTTCTTCAAATTTGGCTATTTTCACATATCAAAGAATTTGTCCCTCACACGAGGATTGTCGATGTCAAGAAATATCATCATCCTATTCTTAGGTTTTTCCAAAGGCATGAATTCTTTCCATTATGGTCTTTCTCTATGTATTTCCATTTCCTCAAAAGCCTCAGCTCCAGCTTAATCTAATGGCATGTCCAATGGCTTGGGAATCCCCAGGTGCGCCTTGTTAGTGGATTGATGACCCACTTCCCCTCATGAGATTGACGAGTTTAAAGTTGCATTACCCTTTAAGGGTGCTCCGCCAATATCACGTGCTTCAAATGATCCTGCCAATCCTCAAGCTGAGGTTATATCGTATTGATTATCAGAATGAGGTCATCGATGAAAACCAAATTAGCAATATTGAGGCTATGATTTGAGCCGCTATTGGAATTTGGTACTCCCGCTACTCACATTATGTGGTTGCCGTGGATGAAGCTAACCTGGAGGGAGAGATGAGAACTCATCTGCAACCATCGATTATATCTATTGTCAAGTACAATCTAAGCTTGAGGTTCAATTGCTTGATATTCCTGAGCCTCAAGGTTTTCGACGAGCTCATATTAAGGAGCATGAAAATCTCACCTAGTCCTTAGGCTTTTATATGATATTATTTTCCTATAACAGGATTTCCATTGTATTTTCCTTCTTTCCATCAAGATTTTCCAATATTCATGTGACGACCCTCGACCTGTTGGGGTCGCCACAGTGTTCCTTGTCCTTGTCAATCTTTTTATGGTGGAAGCATGTATCTAAACTCCATGATAACTTAAAACGACGCACATGAATTATAAACCAGGCACTTTTATTTATTTATATTTTCATATGATTCTAGTCGGTACATATAGGCCAAAAAGTCCCTATTTCAAGCTAACCCAAAATTTGTCCCGACCATCCTACAATCTATTTACACGGTCGTCTTCATATCACGTCCTGGTGGTCCAAAAATGCTACCATCCTCCCACGGGTCCTCTGCCCACTCAACCCCACTCGAACCGTCGTCATCATCATCTGGAAGAGGAAGCGGTCCCACTATACGCTCGTTAACCTGGGCATATAGGATGATGAACCCCATCAATATGGGGCCCGTAGTGAGACCAGTGTCCACCATTAGGATCACCATGATTCGGATCAACATGACATCCAAAAAGTTAGGGCCTACGTGCTCCACCTGATCCCACCTAAGGTTAGTGAAAATGCCGTAGAACATGGAGGAAGATGCGGGCTGGAGTGGCATGGTAACGTTTCTGAACTATAATAATCTCACAATGGGTGAGTATAACCACTCAGCAAATGAAAGCCCATTAAACCATATTACATAAGTCTATCACTACTCATTCGACAATATTTGAAACATGCAATGTGAGAGATCGACATAACTCGAATGACCTTAATTCTAAAGAAATATAAGAAAATAACACACCAGAAGATAAGTAGACATGTAGGAGAATTTAAAAATTAGTTCGACTGTGGTTCTAACTGCCGCTATCCTCTAGAGGGACCCCTCCGAGCATTTCGCATCCCACCTGGCATGACGAGGACCTCTGATTCCTTATTTTAGTCCCCAAGCATCCTGAGCATGTCACATTACACCTCCAAGCATCTCGTACCCTACCTGGCATCACAAGGACCTCCAGGGCTCAATCACAGTCCCTAAACATCTAAAGGGCATCGTTTTCACGCCCCTCCAGGTATCCCGACACCTGGGCATCGTTGCTGCGATGGACTGACATCATCAACATCAATTTCATCCATGGCGCAGCACCTACAGGTTTATTAATGCCACCCCACATGTCTAAACCGAACCACTATGGATGAAAAAAACCAAAGTCAACCATTTGATCAGAGTTTGTACCATTCTATTTCGACTCGATTCCGACGACTCGCCTAAGGAATTCTAGCACGTGAACTTGTGGCATCCTAAAATTTCATAGTGAGCCCTAGACACACTACGACACATGAATAGGTGATGGAAGTGCCATCGGACTATATTATAGCCATTAGACCAATGGATTTCAATTAATCAAGGCCGAGCATTTAATGGACAATTATTTGGTTGGAAATATATCCTAAGTCCATGAGTGATTAAGGATTGTACTAAGGGAGAAATTGATAGGAAAATTTTTATTCTTGGCCGTGCACTTTATAAGTTGGATTTTATTGATTTATGTTACAAAGTTTTATGGCCATATGAATTGTAATTAGGTATTTATATAAGTGGGGATTAAATGGGAAAAATAGGAGAATGTGTGGACTGATTTTCTTAAGGCTAAACCAAAGGCTGAACCAGTCCAAAAACCAGCCCACCGTTTCCCCCTATTCGGCTGACCAAGGCTGGCCTAAGCCCAGCCGAATGAAGCCCACCTCTTGCATGGAAATTTACAAGTGGCATGAAGGGTTCTCCAAGTGTCTAATTCCATGCAAAGCTAATGATTGGTACTCATGGAGGAGGAAGAAAAGAGGAGGGGCAGAGGGAGCGAGGGAGAGAAAGAGAGGAAGCCGAGAGAGAGAGAGGGTTGCTCATGAGGGTGCTTCAGCAAGGGAGGGGGGAGACCAGCCCTACCATGCGTGCACAGCAGCCACTGTTGACACCGCCTAGCACCACCATCAATCGAGCCTGCCGAAGCCCCAAGTCGCCGTTTGCTTACTCGTTTTCGTGAACTTGAGGCAAGTAAAGTCCGTTAGCCTACATTTTGCTTTCTATGGTTGTGTGTGAAGTGTAATGTGTGTTGGAAATGCTTGGGTGTGATGTTGGATGCTGAAATTCGAGTGAATGGTGGTAGTCTTCCTAGAACAATCACTCTGTTGCATGTAAGAATAGTCCGACCCCTTGCGATTCCATGAATTTTATAAAATTATCCAATCAAAATTTGATTTTATGTTCTTGATGAAAGTTTTAGAAGACATCTTGAGTAGTAACATAACAAATTTTGAGGAGAAACGGACAAGTATTGTTCAGTGAAACGATTTTTCTCTGAAATGGTTAGATCTGGAAATCTTTACCGAGGGTTAGGGGGAGTTTTAATGAATGTAGCTCATGATCTATAACGAATATAACTTCAAGTTCTGCACGAAACTTTTATCTCTAGGTCTTATATATAGGATATCAAAATTTCAGATTTTTCTGTGTTGATTTATGGTTTATACCGAATTTTTGAATAAAACTGTACAATTGTGATGTTTGAGATTTTAAGGCTGTGATGCATGGACCGTAGTGACTAGTACGAAGCTATTTTGACATGGTGTTCTTCATGAAACATTTTTCTCTGGATCTCATTTATAACATGTTAAAATTTCATAATTTATTGAGATCATTTACTAATTTTTCCAGAATTTTAATTAAATGAGTGCATTCTGTTTTATCCGAAAATTGTTCTATTTTCAAAAACAAATGAATTGCTCTATGAGATATGATATCTCGGGTGGTTAATTATGCAGCTTATGTGGTGACATTTAGCATATCACATGACATCAAAAGTGATTGAAACCTTTGACATTATTGCATCAAATGCTATTTTGAAAATGAGACATATATGTGAAAATACATTGTGATGATGATGATACCGTCGGAGGTGTGAGTCGACGATGCCCCAGGAGTGTCGGGATGCTCGGAGTGTGTGTGCCGGATGCCTGGAGGTGTGTGTCGGATGTCCTCGGGACTTTCAAGATGCCCGGAGGTGTGTGCCAGATGGCCTCATGATGCTAGTTGTGGTGTGAGATGCCCGAAGGTGTGCGCTAGATGCCCGAAGGTGTGTGCCGAAGGTTCCTCACGATGCCAGGATTGGGTGCGAGCGATATATGAGGGATGCAAACACTGGTCCCTAAAAGAAAAATGAGATCCTTTTGAAAATTAAAATGGGAATTGAATCATGCGCATGTATGTGTGCATATGGCATGATGCATGAATTGCCTATGAAACTGAGTTGGTACTATTTGGCATTGAGAATGCGATCATCAAGGTATTGAATGGATCTCATGGGGATATATACATGATTGTATGGATGATATGAATCATGCGCATGTATGTGCATATGGCATGGAACATAAATTGCCTTAATGAATGAATCTCATGGAAATACAAGCATGATTACATGAATGATATATGCATTTCCCACGGAATTGTGGTTGTCATGCCTGTTGCATTATGTAGTTTGATGGATCTTTGCTGCCGAGTGGTTGTACTCACCCCTTTTGGAGAATGACATTTTAGATTGAGAGATGCCTCTGTCACCTGTCACACGTGGTACATTTTATGGCTTACCTTCTGATGTTGAGGTCGAGTGCTCGGAGCACCCCTGCGTTGGTGTTCACGGTCTAGTGTTTATCCGTGTTCGTGTTTTGGTTATGTATGATGTGGGTCTACCTGATGACTCTGTAGTCTAGGAGTTCTTGTCCGTGCATGTTTGATGCGACGGGATAATGATGGGGATGCTGCCGCCACCACCGGCCGTTGCACCGGGCTGGGTGTGATTAAAGCGTGTGACTGGTAGAGGATGACACTTTTTGGATGGCCGACACTGGATGATGGATTGATGTACATGTCTGATGTAGAGTCGGGTTCTTTTGGGTTATAGCTGAGCTTAGTTAAAGCCTTGGCCTTTTGTTGTACCGACTCATGATGTCCATCAAAGTATGTAAATAAAAGTGGTTCGGCATTAGCTTCTATATATATGAAAAGTGTAGTTGGTGTGCATTGCATTGTATTATTTAGTTTGAGTACGGGTTAGGGAGATGTCGAGTATGCTTCCGTTATATGAACTGCATTGGGACCGATTGAGATGATACAAACCCCTAGGATGTATGGACCCGCTACAATTCAAATGGTATCAAAGTGACATGTCATTAGGATAAGTGAAAGGTAAGCGAACTGTGGTGACCCTAGTGGATCGGGGGCCGTGTCGAGGGGTGCCACAAAACCCTAATCAAAACATGTCGAATCGCCATAACATTATGATACTTGCCCAATTAACCTTAAATCCGAGCAAGACAGCGATAAAGTCGGACCGACTAGCAACGATTCGACTATACCAAAAATTGGTACAACCATCCTACGATCATTAAGACCTATGGCTTCATGCCCAAACTAATGCCGCCATGCCGAAGGTCGTCACATGCATGACAAGGCAATTCAATAATGAATCCAACTCAACTTGCCAAGATCTGACCCGATTACGCGATAGCTCGAAGCATTTGAGCAAATTTGGTCAGAATCCTAGAATGAAATCCAAGTAAGGCAAACATCACGCAATATAGAACAACAAGACCACTACTTGCCTCAAATCCACGAAAGGCAAGCTACGATGTGGCTCGTGGCGAGGTGACACAATGGTGGTGTGACGGCAAAGTGGTGGAGCAGCGAGTGACGCGGCTGAGCAACGGTGAAAGGCAAGCTCTCCTGGTTGGCAGCGAGGCTAAAGCAAGACGCAATGGAGCAGGTGTGGTGGTCAGCGGTTGGCGGCGAAGCACGGGCGGAGCGGTGAGAGAATATGGGTTAAGTTTGCTGAAGATTCTGCTGAAGATGGAGAGAGTGTTGTGTGCCGAGAGAGAGAAGAAGAAGTGGTCTTCTTCAGCTTGCCGTTGTTGACTTCAATGGTCAACAACTTGAGGTTTGGTGGCCTCTCAAACAGAGGGCAGGTGGGGGAAGCGTGTCCATCAGCTGAGCTCCTTCCTTTGGTGCACGCCATCTTGCTTCTTCATGCAAGAACGTGGCTACAGCACACTCTAATTCCTTATTAGCTAGCCAGCGGAGAAGGAGCCATGTGGTCGAAAATTGTGTGGTCAAGGTCTCCATTGTGCATGAGGAAGGGGCGGTTGACGTGGGGCAGCTTTGGGGTCAACATTTCTTGTTTTGTTGACTGTCGAATGGGTTGGGAAATCAACGTGCTGAAGGTGGGGGATTTCTTGGTTCTTTGCTCGCTGCATGCATGTATGCATGAGGGCACCAAAGGCTGCATGAGGGACAACTCGGCGTTGTACTACGTAGAATGAACCTTGGTCCTGTCGATGGCGTTTCCTGAAGAAGAGTTTAAATGCAGGGATGGACTTGGTAATCATCGAGCTGTCCTAATGCGGCAAAGATGTGACGATGAGGTGGTATCGTGGGGACGTGACGTCTCGGTACAATGATGATGGTGATGAAAAGATGGCCGTGAATGGCACCAGTGACATAGTCCGACGACAAACTTGTTGACACGGCATGGACCGTTACGTACTCGAGGCTCAATGAAATCCGGATATCACAAATCATTTTCGTATTACATGTAAAATCGAACCACTTTGTAAGCTTCAAGAATGCAAAGCTCTGTTTCTCTTGTAATTGTTCGATGTAATCAATAAAAATTCATGTGGATTTTCTTTTTCATGTAATATTTTAGAAAAGGGGCGTTTGGATTAAATATTTGCCGTCATCCTTAGAAGAAATTTTGATGAGAGGATGCTATATGATACTGGGATCATATACACTTTTTATCATTATTTCATCTCAAGAAAATATTAAATTGACTAGATTTTGTATTTTCTTGATTTCTCTTGACTTGTACTAATTTGAAACCTTTTTCTATTAAAAGGTATTGAAAGACGGTTGAGAAACGGTCTATTACACATACTCGCCACCAAGCAAGGATGGAGAATGCAGATACTCGCACTCGCCTTGTTAACATGGAGAACCAAATGGCGTAAATGATGGCGCTATTAGCTAATCTCTCTAATTAAGTCAAGAATTTGACATCTATAAATTCTGCTATTCATACTATGAATGCTCCTACCGCACTTGCTAATGCGCCGGTAAATGAACCCATGGAGAAAGAGCCTACCAAAGAGGTTCCTATTTCTACCCCAACAGTGATTGATCTAGAGGCCCCTCTCTAAGGAGACTGCAACTCCATACTTTGATGAAGAAGGTTCAAGATGCCTCGCGAAGATCAAGGAGTGCCTTTGCATGCTGCAAGGCTACCAACTCAAGGGTTTGACAAACTATCGCCTTTCGCTAAAATGAAGGTCCCCGAATTCGATAAAGAACTAGAGTTCACAGGAAGTATGATGGCATTAGGTGCTCGAAGACCCATTTGAAGTACTATCTGGGCAAGATGACCTACTACTCTGACAATCCTTCGCTCCCGATTAACTCCTTTCCAGATAGCCTAGTTGATCTTGCATTGACATGGTTTGTTAAGTTGGACTTGGACAAGATCCGTATTTGAGAGCATCTTGTTGATAAATTTCTACAACAATACAAGTTCAACACTAAAATCACTCCAGCTCTAGATGATGTGGACATCAAGCCATATCGAGGAGGTGGTGCTAAGGACTCATTGTCTATTCCTACTAGTTCGATTACTCAAGCACGGGCTAAGCAATTCAGGCAAGCTGTTGGTGTCATGGTTCATGATCTTCGGCGTGGAGATGACCTTGGATGAAATCTTGAAGAATCCTGAAAATCTTGGCGTAATTTAATTATCTGGTCACCCAATATTTGACCAAGTCAAAATATATATACATATATATATATATATATATATATATATATATATACTCTTGTTTAGGTATATTCTAGACTATGACGCATTAGATTTCTAGGGATGGTTTTAGGGTTTGTGTGGTGGCTAGAAGACCTATATTAAAGACTGACTGAATTTCTTTAGGGGATATATATATTTTTTTTTTAAGGAAAAAAAGTTGAGAGATTCTCTTGTACTGTTTTTTCGAAGACTTGATCTTATCAAGCTTCCCTTGTGACGATTGATTCGACTTGTCATGCGAGATAGTGAATTCTTTTGCTTGTGGCGTCTATAACGTTGGTTGGTTGACACGTGTTCGTCAACAGGTCACGTTCATACCGAGGTTGCCAATCACAGGTTTGATTGGAGGTTGACGTTCGCAATTCACACCATCCAGGCCTTCGTAGAACGATCTTTCCACAACGATTCATGTCATTTGGTATTAGAATTTGCTTCTACAACGTCTATTTATATTTAATTTTTTGTTTATATTCAGCAATTTGAGATTTATTTTTCGTTTCTACCAATTTAGGGATCCGATTGCTTTTGTGCCTCCATACGTAGTTGTTTGTTGTTAGTTTTTTTTTTTTTTCTAGCATCTTAAATTGCATCCGAGTTCATCAAAAAAAATGAAGAGAAAGAAAATGCACACAATGAAGAGAAAGAAAATGCACACAAAAAAAGTTCGCAAGAGAAAAAAACAAACTTGGCAAAAAAAAAAAAAAAAGCCAAACAAAAGAAAAATCAAGAAGGTCACTCATTTGTTAGTGGACCGAATTGAAACAAAATCAGTAGTGATTTGCATTTCAATTGGAATTTCGAAAGTTGTATTTGTTGGTTTGCAATTGTTACTTGCTAAAACAAAATCAGTAGTGATCTAATCTTGTTTAATTAGTTTGATTGATTGTCGTGAAGGGGTTTGAGAGATGGGTTTTGAGTCCAATAAAGAGCTTGTGAAAAGAGAATACAAAAGGGAAAAGGCAAGAGTGTGTAAACTTAATTGAGGGTAGAGAAAGCCTAAACTTGAGTTAAACACGAGGGCAGTGACAAATACCTTGAGAGAAACAAGTGAGGGAGCAATTGGTGAGGATCTTTGTGACCAACGTTTACTTGCAGGTCTAAAATATGTCGGACAAAGAAAGCATGAATCAAAGGGAGGTTGACTCCATACGAAGGGATGAAGCGCTCGTGAAAAGCATCCAGCAACTGAGGGCCGTAGTAAAGGAGCTTAGTGGCCGAATGATGGGGAATGGCATGAGGGTTGATGGTGACCGAGAGCTACCCCACGGAAGGCCGCAACATCAGCGAGACACCTCTAGAACACAACATAGAAGGCAGCGGCATTATGATGATGATGAGGCCGACATGGAGGATGATCGAGATCCTCGATTTGAAAGGTGGAATGGAGCCCGAGGGTTTAGACACTGAGAAAATAATGAACTTGGCAATATCAAGATGAAGATTCCTTCTTTCCAAGGGAAGAATGATCCCGATGCGTATCTAGAATGGGAGAAACGCATGGAGATGGTATTTGATTGCCAACAATACTCTGAGCTCAAAAATGTAAAAATTGCAACTGTAGAATTTACTGATTATGCTATAATTTAGTGGGATTAACTTGTGACTAGTAGGAGGCGCAATGGTGAAAGACCGATAGAGACTTGAGATGAGATGAAAGCAGTGATGAGAAGGCGTTTTGTACTAAGTCATTACCATCGAGATTTGTTTTAAAAGTTACAAAATCTCACAGAAGGCAATAAGAGCGTGGAAGAGTATCACAAAAAAATGGAGATTGCCATGATCCGTGCTAATGTGGTGGAGGATCATGAGGCCACAATGTCAAGATTTTTGAGTGGTTTGAGCCAAGACATAGCAAGGGTGGTGGAGCTACAACACTATGTTGAATTGGAGAAATTGGTGGACAAAGCCATCAAAGTTGAGCGGCAATTGAAGTTGGATCGAAATCACAAGAGTAGAGGAGATTTAAATCATAATTGGAGATCCAATTGGAAGAGAGATGAGAGGCCAAATTGGAGAGGAAACAACACCAAAACCAAAACCTCAAAGGAGAAGGAGAGGGATGGTAAAGTTTGAATGAATCCGGCTTAAGGTAAAATCGAAAACCTTAACACTAGAACTCATGAGATTATATATTTTAAGTGTTTGGGCAAGGGTCATATGGTGAATCAATGCCCTAATAGGAGGGTGATGATCATGACTAGACATGGTATTATTAAGTTCGAAAGTGAAAGGGAAGAAGAGAATGATGAGATGCCACTGTTGGAGGATTGTAGTGATGGAGAAATAGCTATAAAAGGAGACTTATTTGTGGTTAGGTGTTCTTTTAGTGTGTAAGTAAAAGAGGAGGAGCATCATCAACAAAGAGATAACTTTTTACATACAAGATGTGTGGTGAATGGTAAGATCTATAGTTTAATAATTGATGGAGGTAGTTGTGCAAATGTGGCAAGTTTTATTGTGGTGGATAAGTTGGGTTTGAAGACGACAAAGCACCCTAGGCCTTATAGACTTTAATGGTTAAATGATAGTGGAGAGGTGAGAGTGTCGAAGCAAGTTTGAATCCCATTTGAGATAGGGAGATACAAGGACGAGGTAGAGTGTTATATTGTACCTATGTAAGCAGGTCATATCTTGCTTGGAAAACCATGGAAATATGATCGAAAGGTATATCATGGTGGATATACTAATCGCTATTCATTGGTGATGAATCAAAAGATTTATACCTTGGTACCAATGACACCTAGTAAGGTGTATCAAGATCAGTTAAAGTTACAACGAGAAGCCAAGAGACAGAGAAAAGGTGAGAAATACTAGAGCTTGCATGGTGTGTCTGAGACACAAGGAAAAGGAGAGGCCGAGAGAAGGATTATGGTAAAAACCGAGGGAAAAGAAGAGAGGAAAGAAAATAGACAGAAGAATTTTTATGCAAAATTGAGTGAGGTGAGGAGAGCTTTAGTTTTAGACCAACTGATACTTGTACTTTTTGTGGCACCCCAATCCAATAGGGTCGCCACAATGCGCTTTCCATTTTGATACCTTGACTTGAAGGTCTATAAGTCCTGAGAGTTTGTTATTTACTTTTAATGATCCTGGCACAACGTAAGAGGTATAGCGGAAGCGATTTCACATCTCCCCAACCCAAAAATTAGAAATGATGCACACTTACTAAACAATTTCACAAGATAAGCCAAGCACTTTTATTTATATAACTTGATGGACAACATGAGTTGGTACAACAAAAGGCCAAGGCTTTTCTAAAACTCGGGTGTTATCAAAAGTGACCAACTCCACAACAACCATAAACTTCAGTCCATCAGATAGTGCTGGCAGTCTAAAAAAGCTCCATCAGCTACCCATCGCCCGAGGTTGATCACACCCAACCGGGTCCATTGGCTAGCAGCAGCGGCAGCATCCCAACATAATACCGTCACGGCGAACGTGCACAGATAGGATATCTTGTGCCACAGGGCCTCCAGGCAGGCCCACATCGCACATGACTAGGACTCGGACGCGGACAAACACCATCCCCCGCACACCAACACAAATGTGCTCTAAACACGAGCACTCTCATCGACCGGTACGCCATAAAAGGTGCCATGAGAGACAGGTAACAAAGGCATCTCAATCTGAAATGTTAGTCCCAAAATGGGGTGAGTACAGCCACTCAGCAGCGAAAGATTCAATAAGCTATGTCGAGCATAACAATCCGCATATAATTTCATACAAGATAGACAAGGCAGGAAGTCAAGGGATAAATGGATATCAATATAATGGAGTTCTGCAATATTAAAGCAATTGCAATTCTATAAGAATCATATGCCACATAATCAAATCACAATCATGAAACCCTTCAATGTGATGACAACATATCCAAGATAGACAAATTTCAATCATAGGGCCAAACTGAAATATCATGTTCCATTCCATGCCATACACTCAGTCTTTTATCCAAACCCCACACATTTATAGTTGAATCATTCATTTTATCATTCAAAAGGGTTTCATCCCTAGAGGACCAATGCTTGCATCTCTCCGGCATTCGCATCCCTCCAGGCATCACGAAAGCCTCCGGCATTTAGCCACTTAGGGCCACCGGGCATCTAGAGTGAATCATGCCTCCAGGCATCTCGTACCCCACCTGGCATCACGAGGAACCTCGAGGGCCTCCCATGAAAATGGTTACCCTGGCCATCCGGAATTACGTACCGACTAGCATACTACCAGGCATCCCGAAGCTCCCGGGGAAAAAACCTCTAGCATTTAGCCTCTTAGGGCTACTGGGCATCCACAAGGCATCGACTCTTTCGATCCTTCGGACCTCCTGACTCCCGGGGCATCATTAACCTGAGGGTTCTATGGGTAAAAAATCGCATTTTAATTCACAAATGCATCATCATATGTCAAACAAGATATCTCATAAACCTTTTATCAATCACAATATCCCACCATCAGCATCATCAAGCCACATAGCAATTCGGAACTACACTTCTTATAGGACAATTTTTGTGGAAGTCTCGAAATAGCAGCTTAATTTCTACAAACTGCGCAGTTATGGTAACAATTCCGAATTAATTACTAAACGGGCTCAGAAAATTATGAAATTTTGATACGTTATCCATGAGACCTAGGAAAACAAATCTCAAGAAGGCCACTAGATCAGGTTCCTTATGTACCGAGGGTAAAATCTCTATTTTCTTCTCAACCATCATTCTGTAAAAATTCCAGATTTGATATTTTCATAGGAAAATTATTTCGATGGTCATACCTTGTTATTTTTCTCTAAATTTTTGATATGTTATTCATGAGATATTCCCTAAAACTTTCATCCAGGACTCAAAATCAAATTGTTTCAAGATAATTACAGAAAATTAAAAAGTCGCCGGAGGTCACACTGTTCTTCACAAAACAGTCCACGAACTTCACAAGAACTCCTCCTATGCCTTAGATTTCGACCTCCAACCATTATATTCAATGTATATACACACATTGCACCACACCACAGCATGATTATCACCAAAATTCCTCATGGTCAGATCTCAAATTCGTTTGGTTTCATTTGCTAATTCGAAATCCACCCCTCAAACTTCATCCTCACCTAGTCTTCTTGATCTAACACCCTCCTATACATCAAAATCTCCACATGTAGCTCTAGTACTTCATCTTCGTCACATATTTCACTTCTTTTCTAAGCATGACAGATGCACCAACATAGATGGAAGAACATTTGCTTGCCTTAAACTCTTTCACTCAAAGGCCGTCCGAAAGGAGGTCTGGGGGTCACGGCTTGGCCGGTCGGCGACGGGGACCAGTGGCGTCGACGGTGGCTGCTCAGAAATGGCGAGAGGTGGCCTTCCTTCCTTTCCCTTGCTGCCCGCACCCACACACGACCCTCCTCCTCTCTTTTCTTGGTTCACTCTCAATTTCTCTCGGTCTCTCTCTCCTCCCTCTCTTCTGAAATCCCCTTCCCCTTTTCTTGTTCTTTGATTAATCAATTTACTCCATTTTTGCATGAAATAAAATCATTCAATAGATGTGAGATGGACAAATGGTAAATGAGAAGGGACAAGTGGAAGTATGGTGGAAGACAAGTGTTTGCTTTGCATGCTCCCCCTCCTCCCCTTTGTGATCCAAAGGGGTTCTTTGGGCTTGCTTGGGCCCGAAATCTTGGGCCCAAGAGTCCTTAAAATAAAGCCCAATTTCCCCCTCTTTTAATCATTAAGCATTTTATTTCTACCAAATTTAATTAAATAACAAAAATTTAAATTGTTTTATATACAAGTATATATATACAAGTATATATATACTCCAAATTCTTGCGGCCCGTTCAATATCCTCAAGTTCTAATTCTTTAATTTTTTTAGCGCATATAATTCTTATGCAAGATCAAATCCCATCCTTTTGGTTCAAAGGATAAAATTGAAATACTATTCCAAATGGACAAATACAAATCAATGCCTATAAAATAAAAACAAAGTCACAGTTCGGTGACTGTCACCTATCCGAGGGTTGTCTAAAATTTTGGATGCCACACTTTTCTACAATGAGGTTTTGTTTTCTATTAACGATATTGACCTAAGTTTGCCTAATCCTATTGTGTCTTTATTGCAGGAATTTAAAGATGTCTTTCCTAATGAACTTCCTCGAGGGAAACCACCGATTCGAGGCATTGAACATCAAATCGACTTGATTTCTGGTGTGCCATTACCTAACCGACCTATATATTGAAGCAATCCCGAGGAGACAACGGAACTTCAGCAGCAAGTTAGCAAACTATTGGAGTGAGGGTATGTGAGAGAGAGTCTTAGCCCATGTGCCGTCCCTATTTTGTTGGTGCCAAAGAAGGATGGAACTTGGTGAATGTGTGTCGATTGTCGAGCAATCAATAATATTACGGTAAAGTATCGACATCCTATTCCTAGATTAGATGACATGTTGGATGAGTTGCATGGTTCTTGCATTTTTACTAAGATCGATTTGAAAAGTGGCTATCATCAAATTATGATGAAAGAAGGTGATGAATGGAAAACTGCATTTAAAACAAAGTATGGATTATATGAGTGGTTAGTCATGCCATTTTGATTAACTAATGCATTGAGCACGTTTATGCGACTTATGAATCATGTTTTGCATGCTTTTATTGGTCGATTTGTGGTTGTCTTTTTCGATGACATCTTGATATATAGCCGAAGCCCTGATGAGCATATTGAGCATGTGCGAGCTGTCTTGTAGGTTTTAAGGGCTGAGCAATTATATACTAATCTAAAGAAGTGCTCTTTTGTTACCAACAAATTAGTATTTCTAGGATTTGTTGTTAGTGTTGATGGTATACAGGTTGATGAAGAAAAGGTCACAACAATCTGTGAATGGCCAACGCCTAAGACCATAGGAGAGGTGCATAGCTTTCGTGGATTGATGAGTTTTTATTGGCGATTTGTGAGAAATTTCAGCACCATTGCCTCACCTTTGACCAAGGTTATAGAAAAACCCGTGGGTTTCATGTGGGAAGAAGAGCAAGAGAAAGCATTTAATCTGCTAAAAGATAAGCTGACTAATGCTCCTTTGTTATCTTTGCCGAATTTCAGTGCTACTTTTAAGATAGAGTGCGATACCTTTCATATAGGAATTGGAGCCGTGTTGATGCAAGGAGGGCATCCTATAGCTTATTTTAGCGAGAAATTGAGTGGAGCAACATTGAGTTATCCTACCTATGATAAGGAGATGTATGCTTTAGTGCGAGCTTTGGAGACTTGGCAACATTATTTATGGCTGAAGGAGTTTGTGATCCACACTGACCACGAGACCTTGAAGTACTTGAAAGGGAAAAATAAGTTGAATAAAAGACATGCCAAATGTATGGAGTTCATTAAGACATATGTGATCAAGTACAAGAAAAGTAAAGAAAATGTGGTAGCCGATGCACTTTCTCGAAGGTATGCAATTCTAACTATTTTAGAAGCAAAGTGTTTAGGTTTTGAGCATATCAAAGGCTTATATACTAATGATGATAACTTTGGGAGAGTATTTGAAGCATGTGAACATATTGCAATAAGACTTATGAAGTGCTACATGAACATTTTTATTGGCCACATATGAAGAGAGATGTCATACGTGTCTATGAGAGATGCATTGCTTGTAAGAAATCGAAGTCTACAACTAAACCACATGGCTTGTATACACCATTACCTATTCCAACGCATCCTTGGACTGATATTTCTATGGATTTTGTGTTAGGATTGTCTAAGTCTAAGTATGGTAGAGATTCTATTTATGTGGTTGTTGATCAGTTTTCAAAGATGGCTCATTTATACCTTGTCTTAAAACTAATGTTGCATCTCATGTTGCTATTTTGTTCTTTAAGGAAGTTGTACGTTTGCATGGCATGCCTAGATTGATTGTTTCGAATCGAGATTCTAAATTTCTTAGCTACTTTGGAAAACATTGTGGAAAAAACTAGGAACACAGTTGTTATTTTCTACTACTTGTCATCCACGGACTGATGGTCAAACCGAGGTTAGAACTTTAGGGGTATTGCTGCGTGCTATTATTAAAAAGAACATAAAATCTTAGGAAGATTGTCTGCCACATGTTGAATTTGCATATAAAAGGAGCATGCATTTTTCTACTAAATTTACACCATTTGAGGTTATCTATGGTTTTAATCCGTTAACTCTGTTAGATTTAACCCCTTTACCTATTGATGAGCGTGTGGATTTAGATGGAGCAAAGAAAGCCGAATTTGTCAAGGTGTTGCATGAGAAGATGTGCGTAAATATTGAGCGCAAGACTAAGCAATATACAAGGCAAGCCAACAAAGGGTGCAAGGAAGTGGTGTTTGAATCTGGTGATTGGATTTGGGTTCATATGCACAAGGATCGATTTCCTGAGCATTGACATTCTAAGTTATTATCGTGAGGGGATGGACCATTCATGGTGTTGGAAAGAGTTAATAATAACGCCTATGAGCTTGATCTTCCAGGTAAGTATGATGTTAGTGCTACATTTAATGTTTCTGGCATGACTCTTTTCAATGCAAGTGATGATTTGAGGACAAATCCTTTGCACAGATGAAGGAATGATGTGGACATCGAGTCATATCGAGGAGGTAGTATTAGGGACCCATTGTCTATTCCTATTGGTTCGATTACTCAAGCGTGGGCCAAGCAATTCAGGCAATCTGTTGGCGTCACGGTTCGTGATTTTCGACATGGAGATGACCTTAGATCAAATCTTGAAGAATCTTGGAAATCTTGGCACAATTTGATTATCTGGTCACCAAATATTTGACCAAGTCAAAATATATATACATATATATACTCTTTTTTAGGTATATTTTAGAATATGATGCATTAGATTTCTAGGGTTGGTTTTAGGGTTTGTATGGCGGCTAGAAGGCTTATACTAAAGACTGACTGAATTTCTTTAGGGGATATATATGTTTTTTTTTTTTTAAGGAAAAAAAGTTGAGAGATTCTCTTCTACTATTCTTTTGAAGACTTGACCTTATCAAGGTTCCCTTGTGACGGTCGATTTGACTTATCGAGCAAGATAATGAATTCTTTTGCTTGTGACATCTATAACATTGGTTGGTTGACATGTGTTCATCAACAGGTCACGTTCATACCAAGGTTGCCAATCACAGGTTTGATTGGAGGTCGAGGTTCACAATTCGCACCATCCGGGCCTTCGTAGAACGATCTTTCCACAATGATTCACGTCACTAGAGGAGTTAGT
Organism: Eucalyptus leucophloia subsp. euroa; assembly: GCA_017140325.1. Lineage (NCBI taxonomy): Eukaryota > Viridiplantae > Streptophyta > Magnoliopsida > Myrtales > Myrtaceae > Eucalyptus > Eucalyptus leucophloia. The sequence continues at coordinate 16,461,174 of CM029472.1, read as the reverse complement.
TCGGCTCAAAAAAAGATGGACCGAAATGTCTAGAGCCTATGCTCAAAGGTAGAGAGCCATTGCGTCTCGAGTGAAACCACCCTTGTCTGAGAAAGAAGCTATGAACTTGCTGCTTCAAGCCATGCCTCGGGACCTTTTCAAAAAAATGTATAATAAAGCATGTATTAACTTTGCAGCATTAGTGTAGTTAGGTGAACGCATTAAGGGGATCATGCGAGAAGGAAGGTTGGCTAAAACCATGAATCACAGGTATATCCCAAAGAAAGACAATGAATCAACCATGGAGATTGCTTATATACAGGGCCACTCATCTTAGAAATTATAGAATCCTCTTGCTCATAAACCTACTATGGAGGTTGGGAGTTCTTCCCGAAATTTCGATCACAAAGGAAAAGGTCTTGCAAAGGCAATTTACTCCATTGCCTAGATTCATGTCTCAATACTTATGATGTTGATCAAAAGTCATCTCATGATGAGAGAAATCTTGAGGGATAATCCACTGAAGTTTCCGAGGTTTGACCCTAAGACTTGCAAGTATCACATTGGAGAAAAGGGTAATCATGTGGATAATTGCTTCATACTCCGTTCCAATATCCATAATCTATTAGGCTAGAATTTGCTCACCTTTAAGGACTAACATCCAACAAAATTTGCTCCTGAAATATGTTGAGAATGTTAATGTAATTTTTGGGGATGATGATAAGCGTTCACTCCTAATGGATATGCAAAAGTTGGAGTAGATCATGCCCTTCGTCGATCGCTAATTGAAAGGTAACATCACTAATGATGAAAAGATAGCTTGCTTAGCAAAGTTGGCTGAGCTTGGAGTATTTCAATATGAAGATGGTGAAGCTACTCTAAGATAGATGTCTTTAGTTGAATTTTATCTATTTGGCGAATACATAATCTAAAAGGTCATAAAGAAGGCTGAGAATCTAAGTCAGGATGACACTCGAGGGGGAGGATTGTCGAGCTTTGAAAGGGAAAGTCTCCAAGTACCAAGACCTTAATACTGACATCGAGGATGAATATCGAGCTTCCTGCATGGATTGTGAGTTCGTTAAAAAGGCTCACGAAAATGGTGAAATAGTTGATATCCTTGGTCAACCAAGCAGAAATTACGACTTCAATGTGAAGTTCACACCACCATCGAGTTTCTTCATTAATGTGAAGGATATTGTCCCAACTAGATGGGATGATGAAGGAGATCTCGCTCCAAATTTGTCAAATAATGAAGAAGCTTACTTCGACGACAATGAAGATGAATACAGGACCTCCCATTGGGATCGGGCGTTTATGAGGAAAGCTCAAGTGAATGGTGATGTAGTGGATACCCTTGGGCAACCGAGTGGGAATAATGACTTTATGGGCAAGTATACTCCTCCTCCAACTTATTTCCAAAACCTCGAGGACATATTTCCTATTTGAGTAGGGGGAGGAATTTGGGGATGATTTTGTGCCTATGATTGAACTTGTTGCAATCAACCTAACCGAGGAGGATGTCCCTCACAAGAATTGTGTGACTAACATTAATCCTGTCAAAGTGAGCTCATCAAATTACCATCGCAAGTCGGCGAATGCTCTAAGACCAAGGTACCTCCTACCTATAACACCAAGGCAATCCCATGGAATTCCGAAGCCAATGAAATCGATGTTGTCACCCAATCGAGTCGAGTCTACCCACCTCGTGAAGGTGTGGAAAAGAATATCGTAATCGATGAGGAAGCTGAACAACTCCTCAAAACACTCAAGATGAGTGAGGCATAAGTAATAGAGCGGTTACAAAAGATGCCCGCTCAAATTTCCTTACTAGAGCTTTTCAAGTCTTTTGAAAAGCATGGAAATGCACTCCTCAAAATCATGAATGAGGTCCATGTACGTGAAACAATTGGAGGAGTATAGTTAGAGGAGTTTGTGGGTGCCATACTCCTTAGGGATCAGATAACTTTCTAAGAGAAGGACCTTCCTACTAAAGGCCAAGCGTACACTAAAGTGTTATATGTGTCCGAGCACACACTAAAGCACTATACATGACTGCTCACATTTTGGTACTAGGATTTCGAGGGTACTAGTCGATAATAGTTCTGCATTTAACATTTGCCCTCTATCTACCCTCTATCAGTTAGGAATTAGCATGAAAAACATCTGCTCTCCAAAGCTTGCTGTCTACGAATTTGATGGGATGATAAAGGAATCATTAAGGGAAATTGACTTACCCTTAACGGTCGGCCTTGTGACCATTACTCATATATTCCAAGTGCTCAATATTCCAAGCAACTTTAGCTTGTTGTTGGACATCCTGGATCCATGCCATAGGAATTATTCTTTCAAGTCTTCATCAGATGATGAAACTTGCCATTGATGGAAAGATTGTGACCATTCGATGCAAAAAAGATGTAGAGACTTTCCACAACAGTACCATACCCTACATCGATCTCGAAATCAAAAGGGAGTCAAGCTATCACTCATTTGAGCTTATGCCTGTTACTCATGTGCCTATTAGGTCAATCATCAGGAAGCCTCAGTTCTCAAAGGCCTCCCTAACGTCAAGCAAAGAGTTGGTCAAGAATGGATTCGCCATTGGAAAAAGGTTTAAGCAAGCTTGCCCATGGTGTGTCTTATCCTATTGAGGTGATCAAGAGGAACAAGCATGAAGGCTTGGGTTTCCAAGGTGACCAAAAAGGTCAAGGTAATCGAAAGGGCCTATATATTGAGTGCAAGAGTTATTAACGCCTTCTACCTCTATCGTTGAAGGATTTCTTCATTGGTCCACTGAAGCTCCTGGAAGAGGAGGAAGCTGTTGTCCATTACTTCGCCAACCTGTTTGAAGATGGCATGATTAGTGCCATTGGTGAGGATGAAGAGCCTATTGATCCCAATGTGTAAGGGATGTTTCTAGTTCTTGCTTTTCATTTCACTAGTATTCCATTTATCTCTCCCCTGTGAAGGAATTCCACTCGTTTCATTCATTTATACTTGTAATAGTCTGGATCACAAACTTTATTGATCCAAGACAATATATGTTGTAATGCAATTTTTGCATATCAATAAAATTTGCATCTTTTGTTAATAGATGTATGAGGTATCCCAAACTAATCCTATGATGATGCTTTGAAACCTAGGCCTTCACACTATCTATAGTTTTAAAATGTTTTAGTGGAATATATAAGGGCGAGTTCCCAAAAAATTTTTTGAAAACTAGGAATTTGAAAACAAGTTTTTTTTTTTCATAATGTTTGCATGCATTGCATTTATTTATGTTTACATACTAACAATTTTTGATTGCATCTCAAGCATGACATTTCACTTCATGATAGTTATTTACATGGCTTGAATTCGCATTCAAGGGATTTTGGTAAACCCGATTATTCCGTTTTAGAAAATGAATGTAACATTCTTGATTTTGACCCTTATTTTGACCCGACTAGTAGGCCAAAGATCGGTATGCCGATGGCGGAATTGGGCCATGAGCCGGCTTGAGAGTTGGTCATGAACTGAGTAGCCTGTTCGAGGATTGGCAACCCAAGGATTGGTTATAGAGTATTTGACCGTGGAAAGGTTATTCGACCATAAGGATCGGTTGTGGGACGATTCCGCACCACCACAAATTGGTGGACGGTTGTGGCTCAACTTTGCCCGGTCATTGTACTAGTCACTTGTGATTCTGCCCGGTCGTTGTACTAGTCATGAATGATCATGGACAAATCCAATTCGACCATGAGTTGAGGTGGATCAATCGATCCTACACGATTACATGACAATCAAGAACCGACCATGGATCAAATAAACTCAATGTGGATTAGTGTCAAACTGGCCATAAATTGTGGCGCAGTACCCTGCACTGACCACGGACCAACCAGAGAACTAGTCAACCAATCCAAGGCCTAGCCCTTCGACCTCATTGCGAGCCTTTTTCTCGATAGAGGGGAAATCCGAACTTGGTTTCGCCGGTTAAGCCTTGTTGCTTTTGGCTTTATCCGATCATGGCTTAGGCACAAACCTTAGGCCAAATAAGGTAATCGAACGTGATTGGACTCGAATGACTCCAGCCCAAAGAGATGGCCTTCTAACTTGATATTTCCCATGATGCATTTAAGGTTCTTGGAAGGTAGCTTATTAATACGTGATGATTAAGTAGGACACTTGGCCCCATTAGCTTTACTCTTGAAATGTAATCATTAAATTTGGATGGTTATTTGTTAAGTGGGGGGGTGAGTCATAAGTTTATTAATGGTGGGGAGTGATCCATAGCTTAGAAAAAAATGATGACAAGGGGTCTTGAAGATCAAGTAGAGCGCCACCCCTTCTCCCTAGGCTTGCCACTTAAAGTTCCATAGGTTTTGACTCTTCAGATTCTCGAAATCCCTAGACCTTTTTCATTTTTCAATTTTAGAAAGCTCTTTTTACTTCAAATATGGAGAAAATTCCATCCTAAATTCTGTTCAAAACACTTTAATATATAACATACTTAAATTTCAGATTTTTCTGAGGTGAAATGGTTGGGACGAATGCCCAATCCATTACCGTATAGAACTTACCCAATATAGTAAAAATAGCAACCAGATTATCTTCTCAATTTTTATAAACTTTTCCCTTTCGAATTTAAACATGCTTCCTTCGCAAAAGTTTTAAAGGAAATCAATTATACAACGTATATAAATTTCAAAGAGTTTTGTGAAGATTTGGAATTTGAAATGAGTCTCTCTTTCTGACCATTGAATCTGTTCAACAAAGGAATTTTTGGGCTGTGTTCAGTGAATTACTTTCCTTTCCACATAATGAATTGGACTTGTCTTTCTTCACAAAAAATCTCATTTAGGGTCTTATCTACAACATATTAAAATTTTATAATTTTTCAAACCCATTTGGTAAGGTATTGATGTCGATTTCAAATATTACTTGAAACTATTTTCACCCGAGATAAGAGGGCTGCATGCTTAGCTTGGATAGCAATTATTGGGGGAGATAAGGAGGATCACTTCATTTACTAAGAGCCATCAATACAAATCTAGATCAATTAGGAACTTGCCACTTGGAGCTTAGAAGCCTTTGGAAGAACCTATAGACTTGCCACCTTGCTTTTAGACTTTCCACCTAAGCTATTGACACTAAATACCTTATCAAGACCATTAATGAAGGGTGTTCTATAATTAAGGGAGGGGAAAGGCTCACGAATTTCTCCTCCTTTTCTTCTTCTTCTTCCTTGGCCACCCACACCAACCCCTCCATCTCTCTCTCTCTCCTCGACTCTCTCTCTTTAGGTGTCCTTGTTGCTGTTCGCCACCACTTAAGGCCGCTGGTCTAGAAAGTAGAAAGTAGACTTACTAACATTTGGTTAGGACATTGTGTTGCGTCAATTCAAGCTGGTAACAAGTCCATGCTTAATTTTGTTGTTCTGATTGAGGTTTGATTCATGCTTGCTTAAGTTGATTTTAGATTAATGTTGGACCTTGGTTTATCCTTTGGCTTGTGAATTTAAAGTGTCCCAGTTCTTGTGCTTGTTGTACTGTGCCTCTATTTTACTTTGATCCTAATAGTTTTGAAAGGTATTTGAAGAAAATTATATGTTGTTTTATAAACTATTCTAAATTACTTTTGTAAATGTTTGTTCACAACCCAAGTTTTGAATGAGGGTTTTGTTGGCTTCGGATGAACACAAGACCACAACGGATTGGTCCTTCTTATGGTCTCAGTGCGATATTGAGGCATATCATTCGCAAGCCAAGTTTGGTACTAAATTAGTGTGGCAAGCGAATCGAACCAAGCCATGAACCCTAATTCATGCTTGGCATGTTCAAGGACTTGGAATCAGCAAGGCATTTTACACACTTATGCATGATGTGCCTTCGGGCCTTGGACTAAGATGAATATAAGAACTGGATTATGATGCTTGATGCATGGACACATGAGGGACTAAACTGTAGCTGTCGACCGATGGATTTGATGACGTTGCCCGATTAGGTTCAGATGCCCAATGGACTCATTGGTAGAGAATAGCCATCACCCTTGGATTAAGGGACGTTGCCCAATGGATTTCGGATGCCCGGTGGATTTCGGAAGAGTTGATGGATTTTGACTATTAAAAAAAAAAATGAACCCTGTGTGCATGAGTTTCTGACATTATGAAATGGATCCTTAGTGCATGCTTGCATTTAAATGTTTGAGGGTCACTCAGGATTTTCATCTTGCTATTGATCTATCATCGACAAGTGTTAGGATAAGTTATGTGCTTATGGAAAGACGAGGCATCATCCTACCTAGAGTTTTACTTATTGAGTTATACTCACCCATTGTCTCTTTTTAGACTTGTAGGATAGCTGTGCCACCTGTGAAGTTCGGTGTCCCCACGAAGATGACTGTGTCAAAACCGTTACTCTACTTTGCCAGTATAGATAAATACTATCGGATGGTCACTACGACCGTTTGGGTGGATGAAGGGTTGAATGAACTCACTCCCCACAAGTATCAAGCTTGGTACGAATGTCTCAATGAGAATTTTTTTGGTCTGCTTTGTTGCTTCGATGGTCCGCCAGGGCCTGATGGAGATGTTCCACCCGACGGCACCATAGATGACTACTAGTTAGCTGGTCCTTATAAGGGGAACTATTTTTGGTTAGAATCTCATTAGAGGAGATAGAGTTACCCCGAAGTTGATGTACTTTTTGAAGGGACCATATGCTTTTGTAGTGCAAAGTTTAGCTCAAGTAGAAGGATTTGTAATATTAAAAAGAAAGACATGTAATTATAAGTAGTATGCCATGTATATGTAAATATATAGTTGCATATGTGTTTTCCTACTACTTTTGATGTTGCAATACTATGGTGATTGGGTGTTGATTTATTGCTTCGGCGTGTGCATAACTCACAAACTTACAAAAAGAAAGAAGTATGGGTCGGCGACACACCTAGGATGTCGCAAAAAATATAACCCTTACTGCTCGTGACCTTGGAGATGGGGTTAGGGTCATTACAATGAAGATGACCCTTGAGTTATTGAAAGGGAATCCTACTACTGAGCAACCAATCACCATGAATTTTGGAGATTCAAAAAACCCTAAAGAAACCAAGATTATGGCAGGTCTTTCTCATACAGATGCTGATAGATTAATTGGGCTTTTAAAAGAATAGCAAGATGTCTTTGCTTGGTCTTACCCTAACATGCCGGATTTAGATCCCCATATCCTGAATTATGCATTACTACTCGATCCTAATATTCCATCTAAGAAGCAGAAGCTCAAAAGTACAAAACCCGAGTTATATAAGAAAATTGAAGAGGAAGTCATGAAACTCCCGAATGTTTGTTTCATCAAAGTCGCCCATAATGCTCATTGGATTGCCAATATAGTCTTAGTTGTGAAGAAGGATGGATGGATTCAAGTTTGCGTTGATTACCGTGACTTGAATAAGGCAAGCCCTAAGGATGACTTTCCTTTGCCACACATCGATATCTTAGTTGACAGTATCGTTGGCTATCGATGTTTGCTATAAAGTTATGTCCTTTGGCTTGATGAATGCTGGGGCAACTTATCAAAGGGCTTTGGTGGCATAAGGAAATTGAAGTTTATGTTGACGATATGACTGCAAAGTCAAGACAAGGTGAAGACCATGTCGAAGTCTTGAGAAAATTATTTGACTGATTAAGGAAGTTCGAGTTGAGACTTAACCTTGCAAAATGCATATTTAGGGCAAAGTCCAGGAAGCTCCTTGAATTTATGGTTAGTGACAAGGGCATCAAGATAGATCCCTCCAAGGTGAAGGCCATATACGACCCGTAAACTCCCTCTACTATTAAGGAAGTTTGGAGCCTATTGGGAAGATTGAACTATCTAGCGAGATTCATCTCCCAACTATCAGAATTTGCCAAGCCATTCTTCAAACTATTGAAGAAGAATACCAAGGTCAACTGGCACAAAGAGTACCACAAATCCTTCAAAAAACTAAAGCGATATCTTTCGCAATCCCCTGTACTGGTAATGTTATTTAAAGGCGTGCCTCTAATCTTGTATCTCACCATCCATGACAAGTTTCTAGGGGCCATGTTGGCACAAAAAAGACCAAAGGATAGGATAGAGCATGCCAATCCCGAGGTGGAAAAGACGTGTGACCTGATTTAGGTATTATGTCGATTAAGGCAATATATTCTTTACCATCGCATCCTATTGGTGATTGAGAATGACTTGATTAAATATCTTTTGGAGAAGCTTGTATTGGTTGGAAGGCTTACCAAATGGCAAATATTACTCTCCAAGTTTGATGTTGGAAGCATAGCACAAAAGTCTATCAAGGGACGAGTCATAGTTAATATGTTAGCTGAAAATCCCAAGAAGTCTGATGACTTGGATGAATTTGATGAACAAATTTATCTGGTCTCACATGATAAGTGAACTATGCATTTTGATGCCGCTGTTAACCTTTCTAGTTTCGGCACTAGGGCAGTTTCAATATCCCCAGAGGGTCAACAATACCCAGTGGCTAGAAACTTGGCATTCCCTTGTACCAACAATACTTCCGATAATGAGGCCCGTATCCTTGGTCTGTAGTTGGCCACCAATATGAAAGTTAGAAAACTTCAAGTTTATGGTGATTTCGCACTCATCATCCTCCAAATAGGAGGTAAATGGCAAAACGAGATGTGAAGTTGATTCCTTACCATGAATATCTCGAAAATTTGGCTAAGGAATTTAATGAAATCTCTTTTGATTATCTACCGAGATCACAAAATCGATTTGTTCATACCCTAGCGACTTTATCATCAATGTTACAAGCAACTGACGGCTTAAGCATTGATCCCTTACAAATAAACATTTTGAAGAAGCCTGCTTATTATTGAAGAATAACTTGATGATCAACCTTGATATTATGACATCATGAACTTCCTTTGTGAAAGCAAATTTCCCCAAGGGAGTCAAGCCAATGATAAAAAATACTTGATGAAATTGGCATCCAAATTCTTCCTCAATGGAGGAGCCCTTAATAAAAGGTCTTTTGATGCAGTTTTACTAAAATGTGTTGATGCAAAAGAAACTAAACTTCTAATGAAAAAGATACATAAAGGAGAGTGTGGCCCTTGGGTCATCTCCTAACAAGAAATCATGAGGCTTGGTTCTTATTGGTTGACCATGGAAGCCAATTATATTTAACATATGATGTGTTGTTAGCAATGCCAAGTCTATGGAGACAAAATCAATGTTTATCTTAATGAACCGCATATTTGGAGCCTTGGCCTTTCTTGATGTGGGGCATACTAACAATGGATCAAACTTGAATAACAAAAGAATGGACGAATTAGTCAATGAGTTCAACATTCACTACATGAATTCTTCTCCTTACTGCCCACAAATGAATGGAGCTATGAAAGCGACAAATAAGAATATCAAGAAGATTTTAGCCAAAATGGCTAAAAATTATCGTGATTGGTATGATCAATTGCCATATGCTTTGAGGGATTTCTCGAACTTCAAATTCGTGCTTCAGCTGGGTCAATGGCATTCTCTTTGGTGTATGGAATGGAAGTTATTATACCTATGGAAGTAGAAATCCCTTCACTAAGGTTAGTCTCAAGTCAAGCTCTCTAAAGTTGGATGGGTTCAATAAATGTTTGGACAACTCAATATGATTGATGAAAAGAGGGTAAAAACCTATGCCATGGACAAAGCTATAAGAAACGAGTTGCCAAGTCGTTCAACCGCAAGGTTTGACCGAGACACTTTGAGATCAATGATCATGTCCTCATCCGCACCAGGCGAGAGTCTACTTATCATTCCAAATCCTTATGAAAATTTCACTCTAAACTATGAAGGTCCATATGGTGTAAAGAAGGTATTGCTAGGTAGAGCACTAATTCTTGTAGAAATAGATGGTCAAGAACTACCAAGGCTTGTAAATGCCAACACTGTCAAGAAGTATTATCCTTGAATAAAGTGAAAGATCTCTAAACCATTTTTGGATTGAATTCGAGCGACTTTAGGATATTTGCATCATGCATCTCATGCATATAAATTGCAACTGTATGTTTGTTCATTTAGTAGGTACCAAAAGATCTTCAAGGAAGACTCCACTTATCCGTAGGGGATTAATTCCAGAAATATAAAACTTCCAAAAAGTGACCACCTTCTTTAAGATTTGGAAGTGGCCCTATCCCTTAGAATGCAGAAAGAGTCAGTCGGAGTTCTAGAAGTGAACCCCTTTGCAAACGAAATATGTTTTGTCTACAAATTTCTTTTGACCTTGTTTCCAAAAGTCTCCCTAGCAGGGTCAAGGGAACATATCTTTTGAAAAAAATTTGATATATTCTTATTACCAAGGAGTGGAATTTACCCAAAATTGTGATATCCGGATTTTGCCGGACCTCGAATACATAATAGTCCGTGATGGGTCGACAAGTTTGTCATCGGACTACATCATTGGCACCAATTACAACCCCCGTTTCATCACCATCCTCACCGTACCAAGATGTCACGTATCGTCACATTCTCGTGATAGCACCCCATCTCGACATTTCTTCATAGAATGCCACTCGTGAGACCAACATCTTCTGCATTTGTACCTTACTAAGCGAGCTTTTCATGCATGCGGGGACGTCGACTTCCAAAATTCAGTCGCATAAACCATGCATGTCCATGCAACAAAGGGAGGACTTTGGACCATCAAACTTTTAGTCACGTTCCCTCCCTTTAGCCAGTCAACAAGATGGAGATTTTGATCATGCATGAAGGACACACAAGCATAAAGCTGTCTCCGTTCAAGCTGCCCCCGAATCTTTATTTTAATGACTATTTGAGTCAACTAACCAACGGTCACGTCCACAGCCCATGCCCATGCAGAAATGAAGGCCTTCGACCACCGAAGTGCAGCTCCATTCTTTTCTTCTCCACCTGCCAGCGAGTGGGAATGGGGACGCAAGACTCAGCCACGTTCCCCCTCTCCTCTCAGCCGGTCAACAAAGGGAAAAAGCATGACCAAGCAGCCACGTAACTCCGTCTTCGATGGCCAGCAGAGAGAGAGAGAGTTTGGGACAGCTGCAAGCCGCGCTTCAGCCGTGTCTTCAAGGTGGCGAAGAGAGCCACCGAAAGCGGCCACGTCTTCTCCACTTGTCCCGTCCTCTTGCTGCCACAGGAGTTGAGTTTGTCAACTAAGATAGTCAACCAGCGAGCCAAACGGAGAAGAACTGTTCTCTTCTTTGGTACCTCCTCACAGTCGGCCATTTCTTCACCAAATCGAGCAAATTCCAGGCCAAATTCTAGTGCCGTCCGCTTGCGCCTTGCTGCTGACCACCGCACCACTGCATCACTGGCCTCCTCACCATTCCGCGGCTCACCACCAGCCGCGTCTCCGTCAGCCGTCGCGTCGCTATGCCGCCAGCCATGCCCGCAGCTCATGGTTTACCTCACCGCCGACGCCACTAGACTTTAGGCAAGTCGATATCTACTAACCTATACGACATGAACTCAGTCATTGCTTGGTGAAATGTGTCCCGTAAAGTAGCGTTATTTTGGGATACGCGTGTTAATTTGTGAGTTCAGAGGTCGCCAAATTGACCACGAGTTATGTGAAGGAAAAATTTAGTATTTTTCTATGTTCATTTCGAATTAGGGACCCATGTGTGCATTGACTTTGGTATTTCAAAGCTTTAATACTTTACGTACGAAGGGCTTTACAATTTTATGGTCGGGGCTGAGGTTATCGTCCTGCAAACGTACTGATTTCGGCATTGCAAGAAATACTTGTTGGAGAAATCTTCTTGAAGTATTTTGAAGCTGACAAAATCGTTTCCATCAATCTGGTCTGAAGACTTACAGACTCTGCTGTTTAAAGTCTGAAGACCTCCGGATAGCCAGACTCAAGATTCAAAGTCTATCCTCATTGACAGTTTCGAATCTATTGAAGAAAGGGTATCCAGAACTGGATGTTTTATTAAGGATATGACCTTATCGACTGGAGAAGATCTCTTGGCCGGATATGACTTATCGGAATCCCTTTTAAATTGATCGAGATTGATTCGATGATCAAGGATCCGTTGATTGGCGAAATATTCGTGGAAGGTTCTACTTATGGAAACCGAGATCCTGATTGTATGGACGACTGGGATTGATGCGCTATCGACATATTTCCTTAATAGTTCGAATAATCTTCTTAATTGATTCCGTCCAACGGGTAGATTGGAGGAATTCCTTTGGAAAGTGCCAACGGGTATGATAGCATAAAGGAGTATAAAAAGAAGAAGTTCTAAAGCTGTTCAAGGTGTGCGCGATAGAAGAATTCCAAAGTCTGAAGCCTCTTGTTGTTTAGTCAATTCATTTGAGCGAAAAACTTGTACTCAAAAGAGAGTTTATACTTGCGAGAAACCTTGAGGAAGTGTGATAGAATATCTACACTGTGGAATCAACGAAGGACTGTGCTGTAACATCTCTTTTGTTCATAGTGGAATCCAACCGATTGGCTGTCAGTGCGGACGAGTGGACGTAAGCTTAGGATAAGCCGAACCACTATAAACCTTGTGTTTAATCTTCTCTTCCCTTCTCTTCATTTTACTTTAATCGTTACTCATTTTTATTAAGCAAAAGTGAATTTCCATTCTATCATCTGCTTAGTATTTATGTGGTATCCCGAGAAATTGTTTACACACCTATGCACCCCCCCTCTAGGTGCTTATACTAGCCACATCAATTGGTATCAGAGCTTATGTACTCACTTTGTTTGAAGTGTTTTACTTCAGAGTTAAAGATCCATGGCTAGTATGTTGGCTCCAAGGCTGGTAGAAGGGCAAAGTAACACTAGATCGCCTTACTTTGATGGAAAGGACTGCAACATATGGAAAAACAATATGAAGGCGTTCTTAAGATCAAAGGATCCTCTGGAATGGCGTTGTAGAAAAAGGAATCATTCCTAAAGCTGCATCTGTCTTAGAAAGAGGAAATGACACTGTTGAGTCCAGTGAAATGAGTCAGGAAGAGATAATCAAGAGACAAGCTCTTGATGCAAAAGCAATTTATTCTTTATATTGTGCTTTATCACCTACTGAATATAACAGAATATCTTCTTGTGATACAGCCAAAGAAGCCTGGGATAGATTACACATTACTTATGAAGGAACCAATCGAGTGAAAGAGACTAGAGTCAATATACTCCTCGGTCAATACAAAGCCTTCAGGATGAAATTGGGAGAATCTATAACTGATATGTTTAGTCGTTTTACAGATATCGTGAATGGTCTTGAAAATCAAGGTCAACCAATTTCTGATCCCATGAAAGTAAATAAGCTATTGCGAGGACTTTCCAAGGATTGGAATCACATAAAGACCTCAATCAGAGAGACTTAAAGAATCATGCCATTATCTGTTGATGAGTTGGTTGGAACTCTTCAGTATCTTATGAAGTAGAACGAATCCAAGAAGATGAAGACCCTAAAGGTAAGAAATCCATTGCATTGAAATCCAATGATGATTCTGATGTTGCAGATTCTGAAGACGATATGGACGATGAGGAGCTTGCTCTCATGATAAGAAGATTCAAAAAGCTGAACAGAAAAGGAAGAAGATTCAATCCAAGGAAACAAGGTTTTCAAAAGCAACAAGCTAAGTCTGTTGAGGATGATGAATCAAACAAAGATATAGTTTGCTTTGAATGCAAGAAAAAAGGACACATCAGACCCAACTATCCTCTTATGAGGAAGAAGAAAGGAAAAGCTGAAAAGTATCGAAAGGCTCTTAAAGTAGAAACCTGGAGTGACACAGAATGTGAAGAAAGTGATGGTGATTATGCCAACATATGTCTAATGGCATAATCAGATTCAGATTCAAACTCCGAGACAGACTCAGACAGTGAATTTGAGGTGAGTAACTTTAAAATCCCTATTAAAGTTTGTAAATATATTAATGAGTTGTGCTTTAGTCTTAAGACTTCACTTAAAAGGATTTCCGAACTCAAAAAGGAAAATTCTGCCTTAAAACAGCAAGAAAATGTTTTGAAAGAAAAGGTAAAATGTTTAGATGTAAATGTTTCTTCTCTTAGAGAAAGTGAAAATAATCTCTCAAAAGAAAATGCATTCTTAAAAATGATATCACAAATATTTCCAAAAGATTTTCTATAGGATCTGAGAAACTAGAAAAAATACTTTATGTTCAAAGACCTTATTTTAACAAATATGGTTTCGGAATGACTGCTGAAATAATTCCTTTAATTGATTTTCCTAAAGTAAAGGAAAGAATTAAACAAAGACCCTCAAGAGATGCTTACAAAAATCATTTTAAAAGGACTTTTGTAAAACCAGTTGGTCGCAATGCTCTTAGATGTTCAAAGTGCAATAGTACAAATCATTTTGAAAAAGTGTGTCTAATGGTTTGGAAACCTGTTAAGAAAGTATGGGCAAATACAAGATATTATACTAACTCCAATGGACCCAAGAAAAGATGGGTACCAAAGAAAGTTTGAGTTTCTTTTTTAAATGCAGGTCACTATCAAGAAAAAGGTAAAATGGTATCTGGATAGTGGATGCTTAAGGCATATGATAGGAGATTCAAATTGTTTCATAAAGCTTGTACAAATGAATGGTGGAAAAGTTTCTTTTGGAGGACATAGTAAAGGAAGAATAGTTGGACTTGGAACTGTGAAGATTGGAAACCTCACAATAAACAATGTTTCTTTAGTTGAAGGACTCAACTACAACCGCTTCATGTCAGCCCAGCTTTGTGATACCGGTTTCAAAATTTACTTTCAAGAGGGAATATGTTCTGGAACCAGTAAAGACTCTACTAAGTCGTTTATGGGTCGAAGAGATGGAAATATCTCCCTCTTGGATGTAAAACCAGATGAATCACGGTGTTTATTCTCAATACAAGATGAAGCAAGTTTATGGCACAGAAAACTTGGACACATCAATATAAAGTAGATAGCCAAAATTTCAGCCAAGAAGCTTGTTTGTGGTCTACCCAATTTATCATACCAAAATTCTGATCTATGTACACCATGCATATTGGGAAAACAAGTAAGAAATTCCTTCAAACCAATAAATCAAGTTTCCACTAACCATGTACTGCATCTTCTACATATGGATCTCTTTGGACCAACCAGAACTCAAAGCATTGGAGGTAAGAAATATTGCCTAGTAATTGTGGATGACTACTCTCGATTTACTTGGGTATATTTCCTGGCAAGTAAGTCTGAAACTTTCTCTTTGAAAAATTTGCTAAAAATGTTCAAAACGAAAAGGGATATGCTATTTCAAGTATTAGAACAGATCATGGAGGTGAATTTGAAAATCAAGATTTTGAAAAGTTTTGTGATAAATCTAGTTTTCAGCATATGTTCTCTTCTCCATATACTTCAGAGCAAAATGGAGTTGTGGAAAGAAAGAATAGATCGCTTCAAGAAATTGCAAGAACTCTCTTAATTGAAAGCAACATCTCTTCACATTTTTGGGCTGAAGCAATTTTTACAGCATGTTACATTATTAATAGAGTTTTCTAAGGCCTATTCTAGAAAAAAAAAACCCCCTATGAATTATTCAAAGAAAAAAAGCCCATCGTTTCATATTTTCATGTATTCGGTTGCAAATGTTTTATACTGAAAAATACAAATGATCGAGTTGGTAAGTTTGAAGAAAAGTCAGATGAAGGCATCTTCCTTGGATATTCAACCTCTAGCAAAGCATACAGAGTCTACAATAAAAAGACTCAAATAGTGGAAGAATCAATGAATGTCAAATTCCGAGATTCCATTCAAAATGAATCTATTCAGACTCATCTTGAAGAATCTGAACCTGCTCCAGACTCTACAAAGTTTAAATCTCAAGAAGCAGCTCAGACTTTGAAGGAACAACAGCAATTGACAGTAGAAGAATCAAGTGAAGGAAGCGATCATCAATCTGACAAATTATCCAGCAACTGGAAGCATAAGTCCAGTCATCCCAAAGATCTTATCATTGGCGACATCAATGAAGGAATTCGCACAAGAAGAACTCAGGCAATTCAATATCAATGATGTCTGGGAATTGTCTCCTAAACCTAAAGGTAAATCTGTTATTGGAGCTAAATGGGTTTTTAGAAACAAGATGGACGAGAAAGGCAAAGTCGTAAGAAACAAAGCAAGACTCGTGGCCAAGGGTTACACGCAAGAAGAAGGGATCGACTATGACGAGACTTATGCACCAGTAGCAAGCTTAAAAGCCATTTGTTTATTACTTGCATTTGCTTGTCGCAAAAATTTCAGGCTATTCCAATGGATGTCAAAAGTGCTTTTCTAAATGGATTCATCCATGAGGAAGTCTATGTGGAACAACCACCTAGTTTTGAAGACCTAAAGAAACCAGACTCAGTATTCAGACTCAAAAAGGCCTTATATGGCTTGAAATAAGCACCTCGAGCTTGGTATGACAGGCTGAGTAAGTTTTTAATTCAAAACGGTTTTGTAAAAGGTAAAGTAGACACTACTTTATTTATTAAAAAGGAAAGCAGAAGTTTTGTACTAGTTCAAATATATGTCGATGATATCATATTCAGATCTCCTAATGAAAGTCTGTGCAAGAAATTCTCTTAAACTATGTAGGATGAATTTGAAATGAGCATGATGGGTGAGTTAATATTCTTTTTTGGACTTCAAGTGAAACAACTAAAGGAAGGAACTTTTATTCGTCAAGAAAAATATGCTAAAGATCTTGTCAAAAAGTTTGGACTAGACAATTGCAAAAAGACTGACATTCCAATGTCAAGTGCCTTGAAGATAGACAAAGTTGAAGAAGGAAAGAAAGTCGATCAAAAGCTATACACGAGTATCATTGGCTCACTTCTTTATCTTACTGCTTCTAGACCTGATATTTTGTTTAGTGTTTGCATTTGTGCTAAATTTCAAGCAGACCCTAAAGAATCTCATTTAAGTGCTGCAAAGCATATTATCAAATACATTGCTTCAACTTCAAGCATCGGCCTATGATATCCTAAAAGGGGAGATTTTACCCTTCTTGGATACTCAAACGCAGATCTAGCCAGTTGCAGAGTTGATAGAAAGAGCACCTCGGGTACTTGTGAACTACTTGGAGGCAGGACGGTGTCTTGGTTTTCAAGAAAACAGAGTACAGTAGCTCTCTCTACAGCAAAAGCAGAGTATGTAGCTCTTGGAAGTTGCTGTTCACAAATTCTATGTATAAAGCAACAGCTAAGAGACTTTGGAATTGAAGACTCATGCACAGAGATTAATTGCGATAACACTAGCGCTATCAATCTCACTAAAAATCCAATTCTTCACTCAAGAGCAAAGCATATAGAGATTCGACATCACTTCATTAGAGACCATATTCACAATGGAGAAATTTCGATTCAGTATGTTGATTCAAAGAACCAACTGGCAGATATATTCATAAAGCCGTTGAAGAAAAATCAATTTGAAATTATTCGCTCTAGACTCAACATATTAATGTTTGAAGAAGTTAAAGTTTAGAGACTCTCAGACTCAGACAAACAAGACCTTGACTGTAAGTTAGCTCTCTCTCTCGAATGTTATCTTGAAAAGGTACGATCGTCGAACTATGCATTTTTATTGCTATCTTTAATCGGCGTAATTATTGCATCGTTTCCTTTTTCAAAAAAAAAAGTTTTTTTTTTAAAATGACTATTTTCGCGGAAAAAGGACAGTTATTTTTGAAAAGGCATCTTTTTATTTGTGACGATTCGTATACATCTCTTTTAACCGATCGTATACTGTTGCTTCCTCCTCTCTTCACTCCCAAAAACCCTAAAAAGCACCGATCCTCCATTCCTGTTTTTATCTCCTGCCTAATCTTCGAAAAAGTTGTCGTTTTTCGTGGGGGAAGTCAAGCAAAGAATCTCTCAAAGTACGAGAAAAATGTCTTCTTCAAGGAAGTCATTAAGGATCGCAAGCAAGGGACCACGACGGATGAATGAGGGGCCTACGCACTTCGATCTCACCGAAGAAGAAGTGTCTCCAAATCAGCAATAGAGCCCACAACATTCTCAACCGCGTCATTCTCCTCCAAATAGTCCTCAAGGCGTTGTTCAACAAGAGGAAGAAATCGTTGAGGATGCAAATCCTTTAAGAGTTCAAAAACCCGCCTTTATTTATAAGATGTATCGTGCTTTGAAAGGAACTCGTACTCCTCTGAACTATGTCGATGATTTTCTAAAAGACAAAGGATATGGGAATGAGTATATCTTTTTGCGGAAAATGGAAAGTTTGGGAATTGCTCAGAAAGGGGTGGCTAAAGAATCCCTTGAAAATATCCCGAGTGATCCTCGTGATTGGGGATTTAATCCGAGAGAGGGGAATGACGATGACAAACTATTCATGCAATTTCAACCAAGGATGGGTGTTGCAGCGGAAATCAGAGGAAAAAGAGGAGAATTGTTCAGATCGAAAGACCAGAAGGGTCTATACTCAAATCTGCCGAAGCGTGGGGTGATAAACCCTAGGAGTGCAGATTTTGACTTTCTGGATGCTGTGAATGTGAACTTGAGAAAAAATTCGGTCATCTTCAACTTGAAAGGTTCTGCTCCGACACTACATAGGCCTATGCTGAACTGACCGCATATTTCTATTCAAATCTTAGCTTTTTGGATGCGAATAGATTCTCCTTCAGTGTCAAAGATCAAGATTTTGTTGTGGACATGAACATGCTGACGAATGTGTTAGGAGTTGAAAGAGGAAGATATCAATCGATCAAAATTTCTACTGCTCAGGGTACAATGGAACTGGTGAAAGATAGGAGAACAGATGAAAAGATCACCTAATTAAGGATCAGTGCGTTCAACATCTTGCTTCACAAGATTGTGATCAATTGCCTTCGACCGAAATCAACTTCCAAGCCCGATGTCTCAAGTTCGAGGCTTTGCGATGTACGCCATCCTTCGGGAAAAGGTTTTCTCCCTCATACTATCATGTTTCACATGTATAAAGCAGTGATGAAGGACAGAGGTCAACTTCCTTACCCAAGCCTTGTAACGAAGTTATTCAGGCATCTGAATATTCAGCCTCCACAAATCTTTTGTGTTCGACCGTGCAATCATATGGTGATAGGACTGAAAATGGTGACCAAGATGCGTCTGAAGGAACTACGCAAGGAGTTGGAGAAATTTAAGGAAAAGACTCCTGTAAAGGCTCATCAATTCTCTTTTGCTTCAAAAAGGAAAGGGAAGGAGCCAATGGTTGCTCCAACCAAGAAAAGAAGAGCTCTCATCATGGAAGATGAACAGGATGACGACCTTACCATTTTGGCCATAGCTTTGAAGAAGCTAAGTCGCTCTGTTCCAAAATACATGGAACATCATGAGACAGAAAGAGAGGAAAGACAAGGACAAGAAAAAGAAAAAGAGGCGAGAGAAGAAGAAGAAAAAGAAGAAGAAGAAAGAGTAGGTGGCGAAAAAGAAGCAGAGCGAGAAAGAGCTGAAGAAGAAAGAAGAGAAGAAGAAGAACCTGAAAGACACTCTTCTCCACCTGTAGGCACAGAAACAGGGGGAGAAAAAGAGAAAGGAGGGAAGTCCTCATATCCCGATGCAAGTGAAGGAGTCAGTCGCTCTCCTGCAGACCTAGAAGAAGTTTATGCATCTCAATTTCCAGAAGAAGGTCATGAAGTTTCATCGTCAAACTTGCAAGATTATTCTGATATGCCATCATCTGCAGAACATGCTGAAGCAAGTACTCAGACTAACAGCTCAGCCGATTTTCACAAAATCATGGATATTCTCATGGAGATGCGTGGACAAATTTATGCCTTGGGATGCGAGGTTCAAAACTTGCAAAATGCTGGTCAAGCTTCCTCATGTTCATTGAATGATAAAATCCAAGCCCTCTCTCTTCAGATTCAGGCCAATGCCAAGGGTGAGGAGATTGCTCAACTGAAGGAAGACTTGAAAAGGCTGGAAGAGATCATACAGTCCATGGGAGATTTCCAGCTTGTCCGCGTTCCCAAGCAATCTTGACTTCACTCCATTTTCATCTTAACCTTTTTTAATGCTGACAAAAAGGGGGAGAAGTGCAAGATTTGAATCAAAACTTTGAATTTTTAATCGTTTGGTTTGTTGTTTAAATTGGATTTGGATTTGGATTTGACTACACCGTTATTGATATTGTTATCTTATGGTTGCCTTTATGGCTTTATCTTATTCAAGACTAACCTATTTTCTGTGGTTACAGATTCTAGTGTTATTCATTTAGCCATTTATCTCTATAAGATATGCATATGTGTTTAAGAAATGTTTTGCAGGTCAAAGTTATCCAAATCTGCGGGAAAGTTTTGTCACCATCAAAAAGGGGAGATTGTTGGAGAAATCTTCTTGAAGTATTTTGAAGCTGACAAAATCGTTTCCATTAGTTTGGTCTGAAGACTTACAGACTCTGCTGTTTAAAGTCTGAAGACCTCCAGACAGCCAAACTCAAGATTCAAAATCTATCCTCATTGACAGTTTCGAATTTGTTGAAGAAAGGGTATCCAGAACTGGATGTTTTATTAAGAATATGACTTTATAGACTGGAGAAGATCTCTTGGCTGAATATGACTTATCATAATCCCTTTTAAATTGATCGAGATTGATTCGATGATCAAGGATCCGTTGATTGGTGAAATATTCGTGGAAGGTTCTACTTATGGAAACTGAGATCCTGATTGTATGGGCGAACATGATTGATGGGCTATCGACATATTTCCTTAATAGTTCAAATAATCTTCTTAATTGATTCCATCCAACTGGTAGATTGGAGGAATTCCTTTGGAAAGTGCCAACGGGTATGATGGCATAAAGGAGTATAAAAAGAAGAAGTTCTAAAGCTGTTCAAGGTGTGCGTGATAGAAGAATTCCAAAGTCTAAAGCCTCTTGTTGTTTAGTCAATTCATTTGAGCGAAAAACTTGTACTCAAAAGAGAGTTTATACTTGCGAGAAACCTTGAGGAAGTGTGATAGAATATCTACACTGTGAAATCAACGAAGGACTGTGCTGTGACATCTCTTTTGTTCATAGTGGAATCCAGCCGATTGGCTATCAATGCATAAGAGTGGACATAGGCTTAGGATAAGCCGAACCACTATAAACCTTGTGTTTAATCTTCTCTTCCCTTCTCTTCATTTTACTTTAATCGTAACTCATTTTTATTAAGCAAAAGCGTATTTCCATTCTATCATCTGCTCAGTATTTATGTGGTATCCCGAGAAATTGTTTACACACCTATTCACCCCCTCTAGGTTCTTATACTAGCCACATCAATACTTACGGCTGTTGATGAAAATTTATGATGTGGAAATTCCAAGTTTTGAGGCGTGCGGATGCGTTATGTCCACGCCTGTGAATTTCGGACAATAATAGGAGTGGAACGGTGAAATTCGATCTCAATCTATTCTGATATTTAAATTCTTGATTTTATGAAAGGTTTTGTTGTCATGGATTTGGTGCATTTTTAAGATTTCATTGCACCTTGACTTATACCATGATTTGGGATTTTAGAATCGAAGCAATTTCCCTATATTGGTGACATGAAAAATGTTTTGGCATTAAATTACTGGATCACTACACCACGTTACTTGAGTAATGAATGCCAATGGTCTACATTGACGATGATGCCTTGCGTGTTGGATTGCCTGGAAGGTCATGATGGCGATGTCTCTGGATGCCAGGGATTGGTGAGCCCCGGAGGTACCCGGGGTGTCGGGATGCCTAGAAGTGTGACGTTACATGTTCCGGATGCCTGGGGACATGATGAGCCCGGAAGGTCCTCATGATGCCAAGTAGGGTGAGAAATGCGTGGGGGTGTGACATAAAACTTTCTGGGTGCCCGGTGGCTGAAATATGAAACCGGAGGTCCTCGTGATGCCAGGTAGGTTGTGAGATACCTGGAGGGATGCAAACACTGGTCCTTTTGGAAGATGGTGGTAGTGAATTGAGATAAACTGAGTTCTAAATTCTCATTGTTTTTTGATATGCCGTTTTATTACGAGATTCTTTTAAATTAATGCATATTCATTACTCCAGTTGTGTGCTTCGTTTTGGATTGTGTGGAATCGGGTGGCGATAGGCTCACGTAGTATAGTTTAGTAGAATTTTGACTGTTGAGAGGTTGTACTCAACCCTTGTGGGATTATCATATTTCAGAGACATGGATATGCCGCTCCAACCCACGTCTTTTGGTATGTTCTATGGCATTGCCATCGACCTCAGGTGGCACCAGACGGAGCATGGCGACCCTGACTTTCCGGAAGTCACATTTATCCAGATTATGATGATCTTCACCGTAGACGTTGGACTCCCTATTGGCCCTGTGTTCATAGGGTTTGTCATCTTGTATGCCCAAGTCAACGGGCGCACGGTGGGGCACTGCCGTGTCTGGAGGATGAGGACAACGGCTCGAATGGGGTGGAGTAGTGGAGGACTCAGGAGGACGACAGCATTTTTGGATGCTAGGACGTCATGCCAAGACGACAATGTAGATAGACAACTAGATAGTCGGTCCAAATTTTGGTTTCTCCAAAAATAGGAACTTTCGGCCAATGTGTACCGACTAATGTCATCTGAAAATAATAAATAAATAAAAGTGCATGGTTTATATATCTTATGCATCATTCTAAGTTAAGAATGGGAATATATACTTGCTTCCATATTGATATAGCGCAAGGATAGATGAACGATGCGACAGACCTTAAGGGCCAAGGGTCACCGTAAGGAGGTCGTCGTGGCGAGAGGACGTCACACCCGGAGTGGTGTCAGAGCTTAAGTTGTCTAGAGTGATAAGGTACATTGATAGAAAATGAAGTTATAATGATTGTACACGATAAGGCACTAACCGCAGGTAGTTGACTAATTATGAATAACGGGTGACTGATTTTCACTCGTAAAATACCGGTAACGACTGTGAGTTACCTATGCGTGCCAGTAACATTGTTATGTTACTTATGTGATCCTAGTTATGTGAGAACATTACTTTTCTTAGTCGTTTAATGACACTGGGTCGCTAATGGTTCCTAATCCATATGCTTAATAACCTATAGGAAACTATGGTATGAACAGGGAGTTCTCCTCCATCTAGGACTGAAGCTATTACTTCTAGGGCAGAACCTCGAACGGAAGACATCCTGCATGCGTTGGCCAACATTGGGAATTTGACGGAAAGGCAAGCTCAACAACAACAACCGGGAGCAGAACGCCGTACTTAAGGATTGGTGGAACAATTCTTGAAGTTGAAGCCACCTAATTTCACTAAAATGGGAAGTCCTGAAAAGGCGGAGCAATTGAATGATGGAATAGAAAGAATTTTCCGATTGTTGAATTGTAACGACATGAAAAGGATAACCTTGGCAAAGTACCAATTAGAAGGAAATGCCAAGTATTGGTGGAGAGCTTCTAGAGATGCAATCTTTCCACCCAGTACTGCTGTAAATGGGATGAGTTTGTTAGAGCTTTCAATTGAAAGCATTTCTCTTACTATGCCAAAGATAAGAAAATAACATAATTTGTTCAACTGGAATAAGGGGAGCTGAGGATGAATCAATATGAAGCGAAATTCTCTGAAGTGTCTAGGTATGCTCCTAGATTGATAGAGGACTGAGAGGAAAAAGCTAAGAGATTTTTGAAGGGTCTGAGGACAGACATTAGGAGACAACTAGTGCCCTTGAATATAAGGGACTATATTGAAATTTATGAAAGGACCCAGCTTGTGGTGCAGGAAGTAATGAGGGAGTGAATGGAGTTAGGGTGGCAATTGACACTAAGTGATGCCTGATAGGGCAAGAGACCTTATCCAGCCTGAGAGCTATCTTGGGACTAAAAGAAAAAGCAAAATTTTGGAAATTCTGGGAAGACCAAGAGTGGTCAGGCTCTAGGAAAGGTGCCATATCAAAACAATGTCTGTCAACGATGTGGTAGACAACATGGGTCACGACCCTATCTGGATCACCAGAGGTGTTTTAGGTGTGGACAGAGAATTCACTTTAGGAGAGACTGTCCACAAGGAGGATCACAGTCGAACGTTAACTCAGTACAATAAGCGCAACAATGGGTAGGCAGACCACCTCCACAAGGGAAATCGTAGAGACCACCAGCACAAGGAAAGATGTACGCAATCATCTAGGAGGAAGTAGAAGCTTCCAAAAATGTTATCTTAGGTACGGTTTCTATAAATGATAGGAAGGCATATGCATTATCTGACACGAGCGCTGCACATTCTTTTGTGTCTTAGAGATATAAATGCTTGAAAGAAATAGGAACCAAATATCTCGATATGCCTCTTCGTATTTCTACACCGTTGAAAGACATGGTGTTGTCCACATTAGTATGTAAGAAATGTAAAATATCTATAGGTGGATGAGATCAGGAGATAGACCTAGTAATGATGGTTATGTATGACTTTGACGTCATCATAGGAATGGATTGGCTCTGTAGACAATGGGCTAGGATGGACTATTATAGAAGGATGATACAATTCAACCCACCTAATCAGCCTAGCTTTGAATTTTACAGAGATTAGACAAACCCCTTCATAGCTCTCATTTCGATAATAAAGGCACATCTACTTCTTAATGAAGGATGTTAAGGATACTTGGCAGTAGTAAAGGACCATACGAAGGAGGAAGCCAAACTCGATGAAATTTGAGTGGTCCAAGAATTTTTGGATGTGTTCCCTGAAGAACTACTTAGACTACCACCGAAACAGGAAATCGAGTTTGAAATCAAACTGATGCCTGGAACGGAATCGATATCAAAAGCCCCATATAGGATGGCTTTGGTAGAACTAAAGGAGTTGAAAGTACAACTAGAAGAATAACTCGATAGGGGATTTATTAGGCTAAGTGCGTCCCCGTGGGGTGCACCGGTCCTATCTTCGAAAAAGAAGGACGGATCGATGCGCCTGTGCATCGACTATAAGCAATTGAATCGGGTGACCATTAAGAATAAATATCCATTGCCTAGATTTGACGATCTATTTGACCAGTTGTAAGGGAGCTCAGTAAACTTGAGGTCAAGATATCATCAACTAAGAATTAAGAAGGAAGACATTCCTAAAACTGCTTTTAGGACTCACTATGGGCATTATGAGTTCCTAGTTATGCCCTTTGGATTGACAAATGCTCTAGCAGCATTTATGGACCCAATGAATAGAGTATTCAAACCCCTTTTAGACCAGTTTGTAATTGTGTTTATTGATGATATTCTAATCTACTCCAAGGGACCCGAGGAATATGCTCAACATTTGAGCATAATATTGCAAACCCTTAGAGACCATAAATTGTATGCCAAATTCAGTAAGTGTGAATTTTGGCTGGACCGGATAATAGTTTTAGGACATGTGGTATCAAGAGAAGGAATATCGGTGGACCCAACAAAGTTCGAAATGGTAGTAAATTGGCCCAGACCGACAATGCCAACTGAAATACAGAGTTTCTTGGGACTTGCAAGTTACTATAGGAGATTTAAAATTTGAATGGAATGGGGAATGTGAACGGAGTTTCCAGGAACTCAAGAAGAGATTGACCACGGCTCAAATCCTAACTATTTCGTCTAGTGGATTCACAGTATATAGTGATGCTTCCGACAAAGGATTGGGATGTGTCCTAATGCAGAACGGTAAGGTCATAGCCTATGCTTGAGACAATTGAAACCTTACGAGTTGAACTACCCGACTCATGATTTAGAATTGGCAACCATAATCTTTGCATTGAAGATATGGAGACATTATCTATATCGAGAGAAATTTGAAATCTACACAGATCACAAAAGCCTGAAGTGCTTATTCTCTCAAAAGGAATTGAATATGAGGTAAATAAGGTGGTGGATGCTCTCAATCGTAAGTCGGCCATGGATATGGCAAGTGTAAGGGTAAGATAATGGAACCTGTTAGAAACGATAGCAAATTCGAAGTTCAAATTGGAAATAGACCATCTTGCTGGTGCATTAACCGCACTGAGGATTGAACCGGAAATTATTTGGAAAATTAGAACACTACAACAGTCTAACCTGAAAATAGTGAAATTACGAAACGAAGTATCATTAGGGAAAATATCATAATTCCAAGTTTCTAAGAATGGAATAGAGAGATACGAGGGACAATTATGTGTCCCCAACAATGAAGAAATAAGGAGGGACATTTTGTCATAAGCACATACGAGCAACTATAGTATCCACCTTGGTAGTACAAAGATGTATCGAAATCTACGTCCACAATATTAGTGGAATGGTATGAAGACAGATATTGCTAAACACGTTTCTCAATGTTTAATATGCCAACAGGTGAAGACAAAACATCGTAAGCCTATAGGACTATTAAGACCATTGGACATACCAGAGTGGAAATGAGAACATGTAACGATGGGTTTCGTGCAAGGATTACCAAGGATGCCAAATGATTACGACTCCATCTGGGTGGCAGTGGATTGCTTGACTAAATCTACCCATTTTCTAGCAGTCTGTATAGACTATCTGATGGATAAATATGCTAAAATATATGTAAGCCAAGTCGTATGCTTACATGGTGTTCCTATAACCATCACGTCAGAACGAGACTGGAGGTTTACCTCGAATTTTTGGCGAAGTCTCCAAACTGCCTTAGGGACCAAACTCTAGTTTAGTACTGCTTTCATCCGTAGATGGATGGACAAACACAGAGAGTGATCCAAATACTGGAAGACATGTTGAGAGCTTGCGGTTTTTATTTTAGAGGAAGTTGGGATGAAAAGTTACACCTCGTGGAGTTTGCGCATAAAAATAGTTTTCGGCAAAGTATCGGTATGGCTTCCTATAAGGCACTATATGGGAGGAGATGTAGGACTCCAGCCTACTGGAATGAAGTGGGTGAGAGAAAACAGACAGGACCCGAATTGATATAGGCTACTACAGATGCGGTAGAAATTATTAGAAACAGACTCAGGATGGCCCAGCGTCAATAAAAAAAGCTACGTAGATTAGAGTAGAAGGCTATTAGAATTTAACGTGGGAGATCACATGTTTTTAAAGGTGTCCCTGGTGAAGGGTATATCGCGATTCGGAGTGAAGGGCAAGTTTTGACATCTTGATTTTCAAGTCTGATTTTGATGAGATGAAATTGGCTTTTCATCAACGCGCCTATGGCCTTATTCTCTGAAATGTGAAACCATTAAGGGATTTTAACACAATAGACTTGAGAATTCGACCAGGAATTGACTTCTTGACTGTGCTAATCTGCAAGATTCATTACGGCACAGTCAAAATCGATCAAAGACCGGAGATAGGTCAATTCGACAAAAGTATGTGATTAAGTGTGGGTGATTCCACCTAATTACAAAACTCTCGTCGAATGGCACTAGACTAATTTTTCTATCTTTTCCATACCCTGTGTCCGTATTTGAAATCTCGAGATTTCCAAGATAACTGAGAGTCACCAATGTGTCAAAAATGCACTTTATAGCTTGAAAATAATCATCCATAGGTCAAATGCACTAAAATTTCCCGGAAGCTACCCTATAGATTAAGACGCGCTAAAATCACACCAGACTGAAATTAACTAAGAAATTGAACCCGATTTCAGAAATTTGAAGTTCTGTTATGTCATAAATCATTTTAGGAATGTCGACTCACCCTCAGAAGATTTTTTCAGCAAACCGAGATTTTCGGCGAAAAATCAAAATATGGTTATTTTGAATCTGGAAATTCGTAGGCCCGCTTTTGATCGAAATTTTGGGATACAAGTTGGTTCAATGCTAAATGAAAAATTTGGATTTAAGTGAGGACACCTTGGATGAATTTATAGGCTTTGATTTGAGCTCAGTTGGATAAGAATTGAAGGGGAATTGAATGTATTTAATAAACAATTGCCACAAATTCGTATGCCATGGGGGAGGAACATTTGGACCTCTTCAATGGCTTGGTGGGGAAGCTTGGGTGCTATAAATGGCAGAGGATAGGGATGAGCAAGTGGTAGGGCAGCCACTTGAGTGGAAAGGGCAAGTGTTGAAGGCTTAGGAGGCTAAAAGGGAACCCTCTATCTTCAGCAACTCCTCTCTCCTTCCCTTGGTTGCTTTCTCCATTGTTAAGGCTTAGGAAAAGCTTAAAAGAACCAGGAAATCGAGTAGCAATAGCCCCTCCACCATCGCACACTCACCGAACCATTTTCCCCCTCTTTTTTCTTCTCTGCTAGTTTCTACTCCGGCTGACCTTTCGCCAATGATCTAAGTAAAAAGTGTTCTTTCCGTGCAAATCAGCCTTCGTGCCACCCACTATTCTCTTCAAAACATCCAAACCGTTTAGAGGAGCTCAACCTCGTACCGAACGGAGTCATTGTCAACCTGCATGCCAATGAGAAGAAACCAGTTGCTAGTCCGTCGGTCCGCCTAGCAGCCTTCCCAGTTTTGCCTGTTTCACCCATTTCAGCTGTTTTCTCCCCCATTTTAACTCTGCCTTCACCCATTCCAACCACTAGCAAGTCCCTCTTAACTCCCAGGTGCCGCCGATTGCCGAGCACCCCCTTGCCAAAGCTCCGATCAGCCCGTCTTTCTTTGTTGCATCTGTTGGTTTCTTGTCTGCAGTTCAGCCAAGAATAGAAGTTGAAGTTCCAGCAAGGCTTAGGGACCTCGTGGCCCATTTTCTAGCCATTCCTGCCCTCGCTTGGTGTCGCCATCGCCGTGGACTCACCAAAATGCTAAACCGGTGAGTTTACTCACTAATCTCCGTTAGGGATTTAATGATGATTAAGGGGTGTTTAGATTATGCTAAGTATGTTTAGGTGGTTAGATTAGTTTAATTAAATATTGATTAGATTAGATGAATGATTAATTTAGTGGATTGATTAATTAGTCTAATTATACGATTAAATTAGTGTTAATCATGATTATAATTTTAATTAATTATTTTATTTATTAAAATTAAATATTATTTTATTGGATTATTTAATATTTAAATTAATTTAATTTTTGGAATTTATTTAATTATTAATTAATATTTTTGGAAATTAATTTTCGAAATTTATTTAATTATTAATCAATTAGCAATTGATTGTTGGATTGATCAATTGAGTGAGGTTTTGTGCAATTGTGTGATAATTGTGAATATGTTAAATTATGCAATTGATGGCTAGATTGTACAATTGATGATTGGGTTGTGATATTGTGTATTGATTATGAATTGTAAGTAATTGTGTATGACACTTGGCTAAGCTAGAAAACCGCCTAACTTGGAATAGGGTGTGCCCATTAGGCCGTGATTACCACTTGATAGAGATTATGCTCATTGAGCCATGATTACTAGCTGATAGAGGTTGTGCTCATGGAGCCGTCATCACCGCCCGACGGAGGTTGTGTTCATTGGGCTGTGATTACCACCTGATAGAGGTTGTGCTCATTAGGCTGTGATTACCACCTGATCTAGGTTGTTCCCATTGGGCCATGATTTACCGTTGAACATTTAGTAGGCCATGCCCGAGTGTGGCCGTAATTATTAGTTGAAATGAATAATTGGAATGACCGTGTGACGGTCTTGATGACATGGAATCGACTAGGTCAATCGACCGATGATTCGATCTGTTTTGATGATTTGAGTTGTTGTAGTAATTGATTGAGATATAGTATGATGCATTCCAATTGTTGGGTGATGATTACACGTATATGAGATATGAATTGTGCTAACGTCCAGGAAGAAACTGAGGCAAGGTAAGTCCTCTGTTGTGTGTGGCTAGGCTACCATTGGGTGTATTTCCTTCCTAATAGGGGCTTAGGGGGTGGACTTGCTGAGACATTGTCTCACTGGTTATTGTATAACCATTTTTAGGTCCTTAGATGGTGGTCGTGGAAGACCAAAGACCCGGAGTCTGTGGAGGTGGAGTTCGAAGGATTGGCATATGTATTCAACTAGTATGTTGTAGGACAACTCCTTTTTGAGAGCCAATCTTTTGTAGGTTTTTCACCAGACTCATTTTGTACCTAAACCCAATTATTTATAAGAATGTGTTTTTTGTGAAATGTTGTCCTGCTTTCCTATCTCATGCTGTTTGTTGTTAGGGGTATTTGTTTCGCTTCTGCATGTGCATTAAAATGAAAGGGTCGGCGACTCATCCTAGGAAGTCGCAAATATTTATTGACCAGTGAGGGATGGACACGCAGTCGAGGATCGAGGCGTGACATCCCCATTTAAGCGTTATCAAAGTAGGTTTGTGTATGGAGTGATGAGGTGCGAGGGGTCATGAGATAGTTAGTAGGAATGGCCTTTATTTCATGCTAGTGCATGTGATTACTAGTTGATTGGTAGCTTGATTGTGTAGGTCACTCAAATTCTAATCTGGTATTGCAATTGGAAAGCAGGTTTCCATAAATATCCTGTAGTATGAGTGATCGGGAGCTGAGAACTCCTAGTAAGAGGGTAGTAGCCTCTGTGACTCGAGGTAGAACGTTGACAAGGATCAGTGCTCGAGGTGGTTGTGGTTGAGCACCGGATCAGGCCAGCGTAAGCGTGAGAGTGCCACTGCAGGTCGATACTGAAAGTGTAGCAGCACCGAGCGATCCTAGGTCGATTGGATCGTTCAGGCGCTAGTGGCCCTTGAGAACTTGTTGTGTCTGCAAGCTTAGGACCAAGCTGCTGCCATAACCGCTGTTGATGCCGCCCCTACCGAGGTCCAACTTGGAGTTATGATCGGTGAGCGAGCCGTTGCATCCGAGTCGAGGTTCAGATCCAACAGAGATGGAAACCGGTTTGGGGAGGAACCTATGACCAAAGAAAGGTAATTTATTCCGCCCAACAGGAAGAGTGGAATTGGAAAGTTAGCACCGAACCAAATTGTCATGTGTCGCTTCCGTAGAAGGTGGCACGGAGAGGCCTCGTGCCATTTTAAGATGGGTGGTGGTTTTGGGTGTGGCCAATAGGGTCACTTGATCAAAAACTGTCCAAGAAGGCTGATGGGACAGAACTGAGGGAATGCACCACAAAACACATGGTGGGATATTTAGAACAGGCCTTCGGTGCTAGAATGAGTGCATCTTGCCAACCGACAAGAGATAGAAGACTCACTAGATGTGTGCCGAGTTTGTAAAAGGAAGCATGGATTAATTCAGTGTCTTGGTATAATTAGAGCGTGCTATAGTTGTGGCCAACACGGCCATCAGGTGAGGGACTGATGGTGTGAGTCCAAGGGAACACAAGCACCGTTACAGTAGTCAAGACGACACTAGAATGATGAAAGGGATAGGAAGGAACTGAACCATGCATCGATTAGAGGAAAAATGTTTTTGGGGTAGTTCTATTAGAGTAGCGCAACAGAGTTTTGGTTAAGCTCGTGGAACTTCAGTTTGTTGTATTAAAGTTGTAGAAAGGGAATCACTAACTAGAGTTGTACTTGACTGGTTGGTCGATGTGTAACTTTGACGTCATGTGTAAAAAAAAGGTTTGATTCAAAGAACATCTTGCGATAATGAATCATTGTTGTGGAGTAATCTAGCTTAATCCATTAGCATATGGAAGTGTCGAGTTTATTAGGAGTCGAGAAAGACCCTCGATTTCCTTAATCTCGTCCTTCGAAGGCAACCCGTTTATTGGACGGGGGTTGCCAAGGTTACTTGGTGATTGTCATTGATAAGACAGACTGAAGAATTGAAGATTAAGGACATCTCAGTAGTCCAAAAATTTCTAGATGTGTTTCCATAGGAGTTGTCAGGCCTGTCGTCAAAGAAAGAGATAGAATTCATGATTGAGTTAGCACTTGGGATAGAGCCACTCTCTAAGGCTTCTTACCAGATGTCGTTGTCTGAGTTAAAAGAGCTGATGGTGCAAATGCGAGAATTGTTGAATAAGGGATTCATGCATAACAGTGCCTCACTTTAGAGAGCACCAATTTCGTTTGTGAAAAAGAAAGATGGTTCATAGAAATTATGCATCAACTATCTTGAACTCAATCAGGTGACGATCAATAACAAGTGCTCATAGCTAAAGGTCGATGAATTATGTGACCAGTTACAAAGAGTGTCGATACTTCAAAGATTGACTTGAGGACAGGGTATTATCAATTGAGGATTTGAAAGGAAGACGTACTAAATTTAGCATTTTGTACTAGAGACGGCCTTTATGAAAGTACCGTAATGCCATTTGGTCTGATGAACACTCTAGCTATTGTCATGGATTTGACAAACCGAGTGTTCAAAGAATATCTAGATTAGTTCGTGATTGTGTCTATCGATGATATTCTAGTATATTCAAGAAGTGTTGAGGAGCATGAGAGACATTTGAGAGGACTATTTCAGACCTTGAGGATTCATGAGCTTTACGTGAAGTTCAGTAAGTGCAAGTTTTGGTTGACTCGTGTGACATTCCTAGGTCGCGTGATTTTAGGAGAAGGAATCACTAAGGACCCATCCAAGATTGAAGCAGTGATCAACTGGCCAAGACTGACAATAGTGACAGAGATCATAAGTTTTCTGAGATTAGGAGGTTACTACATATGGTTCATGGAAGGATTTTCAGCATTAGCATTGCCGTTGACTCGACTACTGAAGAGAGAAGAGAAATTTGTATGGACAGACAAGTGCAAGTGTAATTTCCAAGAGCTTAAGCAGAAACTGACTACCGCACATGTGCTGACCATTCCATCTGGTCCTGGAGGACATGAGATCTACAGTAATGTGTCACTTAGAGGACTGGGTTGCGTGTTGATGCAACATGGTAGGGTTGTTGCATACGTGTCTCGATGTTGAGACCTCATGGGCTGAATTACTCGATGCATGACTTAGAACTCGTAGAAATAATTTTGCTCTGAAGATTTTGAGACATTATTTGTGTGGGGAAATATTCCAGATCTTCACTGACCATCAAAGTCTCGAGTCTTTATTCTCTCAGAAGGAGTTGATTATGAAACATCGTGGTGAATTAAAACTTCGAAAGGACTGTGATTGTAATATTTTGTGTCACCCTGAAAGGGCGGTTTAAGACGTAGATGCGCTGAGTCAAGAGTCTTCAATTGTGCATGTGCTAGTTAATGAATGGACCTTACTAGAGAAAGTTTGAGATTTGGTTTTCAATTAGAGGTAGGCCACCTTTCGAATCTTATGGCCACCCTCAGAATTTAGTCGGAGGTTCAGGTTAGAATCATGATGCTTCAATTGACAGATTCAGATATTCAGAAAATCCTGCTAGAGGATATTGATGAGAGAAAGGTCGACCTTCAGATTTCTCAAGGTGGAACGTCGAAGTTTTATGGGTAAGGATAGGTGTCAAACGGTATGGAGCTTAAGGAGGAGACCTTGTCAGGAATTCATTGTAGCAGTTGTAGTATTCGACCAGATGGTACGAAGTAGGTTAGAATTGGCGTCAACTCAATTGGTAGACCAATATAAAGATCAATATCGCCAGACAGGTTGCAAGTGTCAAATGTGCTAGTAAATGGAAGTTCGGTAATGCAAGCCAGCAGGACTTTTGCAACCTCTCAAGATTCTTGAGTAAATATAAGAACATATCACAATAGACTTTGGGATGGGCTTACCAAGGTGTCAAAGAGGTAATGATTTCATTTAAGTTTTGGTCGACAGACTGACGAAGTCGGCTCACTTCATCGCAGTACGAAAAGACCTTGATTTGGATAGGCATGCAAAGTTGTACGTGCAACAGATTGTTGGTCTGCATGGAGTGCCAGTGACGATTACATTAGACAGAGACCCGAGGTTCACTACCGCCTTTTCGAAAAGTTTGCAGAGTGCTTTGGGAACAAAGTTGCAGTATAGTACAGCATATCATCCTCAGAAGGATGGCAAGTTTGAGAGGACGATTCAAACCCTCGAAGACATACTATGAGCTTGCGTGTTGGATTTCAAGGGAAGCTGGGAAGAACATCTTCATCTTGTCGAGTTCGCCTACACAACAGCTACCAGCAAAGCATTCACCTGGCTCCCTTCAAAGCGTTGTATGGTAGAATGTGCAGAATGCTAGTGTGTTGGGATGAAGTCGGGTAAAGAAAGATCACAGGTCTAGAGCTAGTCAAGCAATCAGTGGATGCAGTTGCAGTTTTCAGGAACAGATTAAAGACCGCTTAGAGCCGCCAGAAAAGTTCTGTAG
Source organism: Eucalyptus leucophloia subsp. euroa (assembly GCA_017140325.1). Lineage (NCBI taxonomy): Eukaryota > Viridiplantae > Streptophyta > Magnoliopsida > Myrtales > Myrtaceae > Eucalyptus > Eucalyptus leucophloia. The sequence goes on along the minus strand of CM029472.1, from coordinate 16,427,191 downwards.
ATAAGCATCGAAGGCTAGAATTCCAAGTTGGTGATTGCATCTTTTTGAAGGTGTCATCAGTGAGGAATACTTCACGCTTTGGCAGGAAGGGAAAGTTGAGACCGAGATATGTAGGTCCCTGTGTAGATTCTCGAAACAATCGAGATCCAAGCGTATCGTCTTGCATTAACGCTGAGACTGGCGCAAGTGCATAACATCTTTCACATATCGGCATTGAGGACGTATGAACTTGACCCGACCCACGTGTTGAATTTCGAAGAGTTCAACGTGGACGATTGAGTGTCGTACATGGAAAACCTAGTTCAAATTGTGGATCGGAAAGAACAAATTATGTACTAAGATGGTCCCTTTGGTCAAAGTGGTTTGACAACACCACGGCACATAAGTAACAACCTGGGACAGTGAAGAGTTGATGAGATGACTATACCCCCACCTTTCTGTTTAAAGGTTTATAAATGTTTAAATTTCGAGAACAAAATTTTTATAAGAAGGAAAGAGTTGTGATATCCTGATTTTCAAGTCTGATTTCAATGATATGAAATTGACTTTTCATTGACGTGCCTATGGCCTTATTCTTTGAGAGGCCCCTCACGAGATAACTAGTCTATTAGGTAAAGCCGTTAAGGGATTTTAATACAATAGACTTGAGAATTCGACTAGGAATTAACTGCTCAACCATGCTAATATGCAAGGCTCATTACAGCACGGTCAAAATCGATCAGAGATCAAAGATAGGTCGATTCGATTGAGGTATGTGATTAAGTGTGGGTGATTCCACCTAACTACAAGATTCTTATCAAACGATACTAGATTGATTTTTCTGTCTTTTCTGTACCCTGTGTCCGTATTTGAAATTTTGAGATTTGCATGACAACCGAGAGTTGCAAATGTGTCGAAGATGCACTTTGTGGCTTGAAAATAATCAGCCACAGGTTAAATGCACTAAAATTTCCTGAAAACTACCCCGTAGATTAGGACGTGCTAAAATCACGCCATATTGAAATTAATCGAGAAATTGAACCCATTTCAAAAATTGGAAGTTCTGTCATGTCACAAATCATTTTAGAAAGGTCGACTCATCGTCAGAAGATATTTCTGCAAACCGAGATTTTTGGCGAAAAATCTAAGTATAGATATTTTGGATCAGGACGTAGGCCCACTTTTGATCGCAATTTTGGGATACAAGTTGGTTCAATGGACAAGAAAAAATGTGGATTTAAGTGAGGAAACCTTGGATGAAATTATAGGCTTTGATTCGAGCTCAATTGGATGAGAATTAAAGGGGAATTGAATGTATTTGATGAACAATTGCGAAAAATTCGTATGCCTTGGGGGGAGGAACATTTGGACCTCATCAATGGCTTGTTGGGGAAGCTTGGGTGCTGCAAATGGTAGAGGATAGGGATGAGCAAGTGGTGGAGCAGCCACTTGAGTGGAAGCACAAGTGTTGAAGGCTAAGGAGGCCAAAAGGGACCCCTCTATATCCAGCTGCTCCCCTCTCCTTCCCTTGGTTGCTTTCTCCATTGTTGGGGCTTAGGAAAAGCTTAAGAGAACCAGGAAACCGAGCAGCAACAGCTCCTCCATTGTCACACACATGCCAGACCATTTTCCCCATCTGTTTTCTCTTCTACCAGTTTCTGCTCCAACTGACCTTTCGCCAAAGATCTAAGTTAAAAGTGGTATTCCCATGTGAATTAGCCTTCGTGCCACCCACTATTGTCTTCAACATATCCAAACTGTTCAAAGGAGCCCAACCTCACGCCGAACGAAGTCGCCAGCCGACCTGCACGCCGGTGAGAAGAAATCAATCACCAGTCTGTCGGTCTGCTTGGTAGCCTGCCCAGTTTCGCTTGTTTCGCCCGTTTAAGCTGTTTTCTCCCCATTTCGACCCTACATTCATCCATACCAACCACTAGCAAGTCCCCATTGACCCCTGGGTGCCGCCAGTTGCCCACCACCCCCTCACCGGAGCTCTAATCAGCCCGTCTTTGCCGTTGCAGCTGCTGGTTTCTTCTCTAGAATTCAGCCAAGAACATAAGCTGAAGTTCCAGGAAGGCTTTGGGACTTTGTGTTCCATTTCCAAGCCATTCCCGGCCTCGCTTGGTGTCGCCGCTAGGAGGATTGTCGCCTGCCTTTGCGTCGCCGTCACCGTGGACTCACTTAGGAATGCTAAACTGGTGAGTTTACGCACTAATTTCCGCTTAAGGAGTTAATGATGTTAAGTGTTGTTTAGATTATGCTAAGTATGTTTAGGTGGTTAGATTAATTTAATTAAATGTTGATTAGATTAGATGAATGATTAGTTTAGTGGATGGATTAATTAGTCTAATTATGCTATTAAATTAGTGTTAAGCATGATTAGGCTTTTAATTAATTATTTATTTAAATTAAATATTATTTTATTGAATTATTTAATATTTAAATTAAATTAATTTCGGAATTTATTTAATTATTATTTAATTAATATTTTCCAGAAATTATGCTAGGAGAGCCGCTCGATAGAATTTCGAGGTGATCATTGTGGTATGGGTAGAATGTGCCGCCTAACTTGGTATAGGTTGTGCCCATCGGGCCGTGATTACCACTTGATAAAGGTTGTGCTCATCGAGCCGTGATTACCACCTGATAGATGTTGTGCCCAACGGGGCTGTGATTACCACCCGATAGAGGTTGATGACATGGAATTGACTGGGTTAATTGACCGATAATTCGATCTTTTTTGATGATTTGATTTGTTGGAGTGATTGATTGAGAGATAGTATGATTCGTTCCAATTGTTTGGTGATGATTGCACTTATATGAGATATGAATTGTGCTAGCGTGCAGGAAGGAACTGAGGCAAGGTAAGTCCTCTGTTGTGTGTGGCTAGGCCATCCTTTGGTGTATTTTCTTCCTAATAGAGGTTTAGGGGGTGGACTTGCTAAGACATTGTCTCACTAGTTATTGTATAACCATTTTCAGGTCCTTAGATGGTGGTCATGGAAGACCGAAGCCTCGAAGTCTGTGGAGGTGGAGTCCGAAGGATCGGTGTATGTATTCAACTAGTATGTTGTAGGATAGCTCCTTTTTGAGAGCCGATCTTTTGTAGGCGTTTGACCATATTTGTTTTGTACCTAAACCCCATTGTTTATAAGAATGTGTTGTTGTGAAATGTTGCTATGCTTTCCTATCCCATGTTGTTTGTTATCAGGGGTATTTGTTTCACTTCCGCATGTGCATTAAAATGAAAGGGTCGGCGATTCGTCCTAGGAAGTTGCAAATATTTATCGACCAATGAAGGATGGGCATGCGCTTGAGGATCGGGCCTGACATAAGTTGAGCCTGAGGTTTCTTGGACCTTTTGAGATCCTTGAAAAGATAGGGGATGTAGCCTATCGATAGGCATTGCCTCCTAAATTGGTGAATCTAATGATGTCTTCCATGTGTCGATGCTGAGGAAGTATCAACCTGATCCTGCTCATATACTCGATCATGAAGTCATGAGGTGGATGAAAAAGTGAGGTATATGGAAGAGCCAATCCAGATATTGGATCGAAAGGAGCAATTTCTTTGAATGAAGAAAATCCCACTAGTCAAGGTCTTATGACGACATCATGATGTGGAAAAGGCTACTTGGGAAAGTAAAAAGGAAATGAGGCAAAAGTACCCTCATCTTTTCAATGAGATGTAAGAGGCATTCAATTTCGAGGACGAAATTCTCTAAAGAGGGGAGAATTGTGATATCCGAATTTTGCCAGACCTCGAATACGTAATGGTTCGTGATGGGTCAACAAGTTTGTTATCGGACTACGTCATTGGCACCAAGTACGACCCCCATTTTATCACCATCCTCACCGTACCGAGATGTCATGTATCGTCATGTTCTCGTGATAGCACCCCATCTCGACATTTCTTCACGAAACGCCACTCATGAGACCAACATCTTCCGCATTTGTACCTTATTAAGCGAGCTTTCATGCACGCGGGGACGCCGACTTCTGAAATTTGCAGTCAAGTAAACCGTGCATTTCCATGCAACAAGAGAAGACTTTGGACCATCAAACTTTCAGTCACGTTCCCTCCCTTTTGTTAGAAGATGCCCTAAAGCTGCTAAGGATTATGTTATTATTATTATTATTTTTTAAGGAAATTAATTGATTAATTAATTTGGAAATGGTCAGCAATTTTTGCTGACCACTTCACACGAAAAACGTGCACATGCACGCACGAATTTGTGCATGATGGTCAGCAACTGCTGACCATCATACACGCATTTTTGTTCGTGCATGGATGGTCATCAACCGCTGACCATCATGCACGAAATCGTGCATAAACGGTCAGTGGTTGCTGACCGTTCCGTTCATGCACGATCGTGCTCGATCGTGCATGAGAATGAGGATCAGCAACAGTTGCTAATCCCACGATTGGCAACCGTTGCTGATTCGTGTATAAATATTAAAAGAAAGGCTGCAAAAAGGTTGCGAGTTAGAGAAATTTTCTGTGGGTGTGCGTCTTGATTTTTGGCGACACTTCAAGGGGTTGAAATACAGAGAAAGGTGGGCGTGCGCTATTTGTTTTTAGAGAAAATGTTTTGCTGAAAACAGAGAGAAAATTGTGTGCGTGTTCTTGTGTCTTTGAGACGCAAGAAAGAAGAACGTTATCGCGTTCGGGTCGTGACTATTATACATCAAGGATACGACGGTTTGTTTCCACGTGATTGCTAGCACGATCGAAGTGGAGAATATCCGAAGGTTCTCTCTTCCGTTCGACGTTCGTTGTTGGTGTGTCCGAACTAGAGGTCCGACGCTTGTGGGACTCGTATTGCAGAACATCCGAACCGACTTGTTTTAAAGCGCGCTTCAAGAGGTATTTCGTTTAACTCTCTTTTCTGTTTAGATTTTTGATTAAAACGCACGAACAACGCCTAAGGAGAATCATGTGTAAAATATATAGTTGTTTCCGCTGCATTTATTTCGTTAATTTTCTTATACATGATTCATGAAACCCCAACAGTGGTATCGAGCCAACCTTAGGCGTTATCGTGCGTTTAATTGATTTGTAGTTCAAATATATTTTTGCGTTCTAATGGCCAATTTATTTTGTTAAGAGAATTGGTTCTCTTACCTTTTATGTGGCCTATGGAAGTTGATTAATTTATGTGATAAATTTAATCAACTAAGCAAAAAATTAGAACTAAATCAATTTTGAATCAAAAATTCGTAACTTGTTATACTTGATGTTTATATTTTGCAAATGATATGCAGAATTTTATGCATGCCTTCCAGAGCTTTAAATTTTGAATTTATGGCTCGTAAGGAAGGGTGGTGATCATGGAAAAATCCCTAATTGTTGTGATTGTTGTATGGATGAATGTATGATGATTACAGGTATTCTTTTTGGGGATGTAATTATTAAATGGAGGCTGCGTCCTTCCTTTTATTTTACTTTAATTTTTCTTGATATGTAATTTTTAGTATAGTTTAGTATTTCAATTGTTGATGTAAATACTACAAGAGAGGAGGAGCCATTGGAGGAGCCATTAAACCGGTGAGCTCTTTGGGCCCGGTCTTTGAAGAGTTCAAAGATTGAAGAAAAAGTGAAGAGCAGGTCCATATAATTAAAACATTAAAATGGCTAAATGGGTCTCTTTGGCTCGAGACCCATTGAACCATAATTCCATGATCACCACATAGGATAGATGTTATGTGATATCTATTTATTTATTATGTTTTTGATATCGTGCATGTTAAGCCGTTTAATGTGCAAAGTGAGACCATTAATAATGACCCAAATCTCCTTACAAAGAATATTAAGTCGAAACGGGTTCGGACTCGTGGCCTTCCATCGTCGTGGTTTGATCCAATATTATAGTGGTTAACTAACCGGTTATGGATACATAGGGGTTAATTACCATTTATAAAATTGGACCACTCCATTATGCATATGATGCTGTGGGGTTGAAGCCAAATGATTTCTAATAAGCTGTCGGTGAGGGAATCATTTGTGTTTTCAATACTTGCATGAGACGATGGGCTAGACTTAACTATGATCATGATGCCAATAACTGTTAGGTGAGGCTTTCATGGTCTAGAGGCCGAAGTTATGATTGGGACTCGCATATGATGCGTTGAACAAGCTGGTTCACTCACTAAGTTCATAGGACACCAATAACTGTTAGGTGAGGTGGACTTTGGACTGGTGGGACTCCAATCCCCACTAGTAATCTTTACCCAACAAAGATTACTGCTTCCCATCTTAAGGAGTATGGGATTCGAAGATAAATTTAGTGGGAGGATCTATTTCATTTAAAGGCCAAAATGAAATAGTTACTTTGAAAGATACAACGGCTAACAATTTATTTTCTGCAACAGATATATTATTACTCTGAAAATGGTGACCACAAACCCACTCGCTTCTATACTTGACAAGAATTGTTTGACTGGACCCAATTTCACCGATCGGGTGAGGAATTTGAGAATTGTTCTCAATTCAGAAAAAATTGGGTATGTGCTTGATGAAAAGATGCCAACCTCCTTTCCGAGGGTGGGACCCAAGAGGAGCGTGTCACTTATGATAAGTGGCGTGATGATGACTTAAAAGTTAGGTCATATATGCTTGCTTCTATGAATAATGAATTACAGAAGAAGTATGAATCTATGGAAGATGCTGCGTCGATCATTTTGCACTTAAAGGAATACTTTGATGAGAATGGTCGAACCTCTAGATATGAGATATCTAAGGCATTGTACCGTATGAGGATGGCTGAAGGATCATCTGTTAATGATCATGCTTTGAAAATGATCGGCACATTGAAGAATTGGCTAGGCTGAATCTCGTTATGGATAATGAGTTAGCTGTGGATTTGATCCTCCAATCTTTACCCGATTCCTTCTCTGGTTTTGTCCAAAACTTTCACATGCATAAAATGGAGAAAACTCTTGCTGAGTTACATAGCATGCTGGTAGTTTATGAGAAGGAAATGCATAACACGAGGCCAAATATAGTGGCTATGGCTAAGGCTTCTTCTTCAAAGGGTAAGACTGTTTTAAAGAAGAATAAATGGAAGAGGCTGCCAAACCTGTTGTGCAACCAAAGCCCATGATTGATAAAGGGAAATGTCATTCTTGTAGTGTCAAAGGGCATTGGAGGAGAAAGCTGTAAGAGGTACCTCGAGAGCTTGAAGGTCAAGCCTAAGAACCAACCTTATGAAGGTATGGTGTCTATGCTTATTGAAACTAATCTTATGGTTAGTGCTGAATCCAGCTCATGGGTTCTAGATTCTGCTGCAACTTCACATATTTGTATGTCTTTACAGAATCTGGAAATAAGCAGGATGCTAGGGCGAAATGAGATTGTCCTGACGTTTGCCAATGGAGCAAGAGTTGCTGCATTAGCTATAGGGACTTTTCGTTTATGTTTGCCTTCTGGACATGTATTGGTTTTAAAGAACTGTTTGCATTATAAGAATGCTGTTAGGAACATCATCTCTATACCTCGTTTGGGTAAAGAGAATTATGAATTTTCTTTTGCTGATGATGTATGTTCTATTTATCATAATAGAATATGTGTTGGTTCTAGCTTATTAACCAATAATCTTTATACCATTACAATGTCCGGTAATGCGATTACCAATGTCAATAAGCAAAATAGAATTGATATAAATGCCATAACTAATAAACGCCCTAGAGACGGTCCAAATAAAAAGTATGTTTGGCATCTCCGATTAGGTCATATTGGAGAAGACAGAATTAACAAGTTGAGTAATGATGGATACATTGATCCTTCAAATTTTGAGTCATACTCGACTTGTGAGGCATGTCTTCTAGGAAAAATGACCAAAGCACCTTTTGTGGGACAAAGTGCGCGAGCTCTTGACATATTAGAATTAATACATACAGATGTATGTGGACCAATTAATGAATCTGCTAGAGGTGGTTATAATTACTTCATTACCTTCACGATGATCAGTCACGGTATGGTTATTTATACCTCATGAAGTATAAATCTGAATCCTTTGAAAAGTTCAAGGAATTCAAGGCTGAAGTTGAGAAACAAACAGGAAAATGTATTAAGGCTCTTCGATCGGATCGAGGAGGTGAATACCTTAGTACTGAATTCCTGGACTTTCTTAAAGAGAATGGCATTTTATCACAATGGACACCTCCTGGAACTCGAACATAATGGTGTATCTGAACGAAGAAATCGTACTTTATTAGATATGGTACGATCTATGATGAGTTACACCGATTTGCTAATATCCCTTTGGGGATATGCCCTTGAGACTGCTGCATATATACTGAATAGAGTGCCATCCAAATCTGTTCCAACTACGCCCTATGATATATGGCATAGTAGGAAACCTAGTCTTAATCATATTAAGATTTGGGGTTGTCCAGCTTTTGTGAAAAAACTGAAAGTGGAAAAATTGGAGGCAAGATCTGAACAAGGTCGCTTCATTGGATATCCAAAGGAAACTCTTGGATATTATTTCTATTTTCATTCGGACCAAAGAATTTTGGTATGCAAGCACGCTTCTTTCTTGGAGAATCAGTTCATCCAAGAAAGTGGTTTCAGGCGGAAAATAGTCTTACAAGAAGAAAATAATGAAGTATCAAACAACCGGGTTCGAGATACCAATCTCTCGATTCAGTGGGAGCTTCTGATACACAACCTCTTAGGAGAAGTGCGAGAATGTCTCGCCCACCTGCTCGTTATAGACACTCGGTTGATCATATTGAACCATTATTCATTGTGAATGATAGTGATCAACCTGGTGATCCTAAAACCTATGAGGAGGCGATGTTGGACATCGATTCTGGTAAATGGCTAGAAGCCATGAAATCCGAAATGGATTCAATGTATTCCAATGAGGTATGGACCTTGACTGACCTGCCTGATGGTATTGTACCAATTGGCTGTAAATGGATCTTCAAGAGGAAAATGAATGCTGAAGGTCAAATTGGAACTTACAAAGCACGGCTGGTGGCGAAAGGATATCGTCAAAAGAAGGAATTGATTATGACGAAACTTTCTCACCTGTAGCCATGCTAAAATCCATTCGGATTATGTTGGCTATAGCTGCACACCTTGATTATGAGATATTCCAAATGGATGTCAAAACGGCTTTTCTAAATGGTTTTCTCGATGAGGTCATCTATATGGAACAGCCACAGGGTTTTGAACCCAATAGTGAAAAACGGAAGGTGTGTAAGCTTAAGAGATCCATTTATGGACTCAAACAAGCCTCTAGAAGTTGGAACATCCGTTTTGATGAGGTAGTCAAATCGTTTGGCTTCATCAAAAATCCGGATGAACCTTGTGTATATAAGAAGATCAGTGGGAGTGCAATTGCATTTCTGGTTTTGTATGTCGATGATATACGTTTGATTGGAAATGATGTACCAATGATATCATCGATAAAACTATTCTTGTCACAGAAATTCTCCATGAAAGATTTAGGAGAGGCAACCTACATTTTAGGTATCAAGATCTATAGAGATAGATCAAGACGATTGATTGGCCTCTCACAATCTACGTACATAGACAAAGTGTTAACACGGTTTAACATGCAATGTTCCAAGAGAGGATTATTGCCTTTTAGGCAAGGGATCCGTCTTTCTAAGGAGATGTGTCCCAACACTCCCGAAGAAAGAGAGCGGATGGCAAAGATACCATATGCATCCGCTATTGGAAGCATAATGTATGCTATGCTATGTACTAGACCTGATATTGCGCATGCTGTAAGTATTACTAGCGAGATATCGTCGATCCAGGAGAAGAGCTTTGGATAGCGAGTCAAGAATATTCTTAAGTACTTGCGAAGGACTAAAGATTTATTCTTGATATATGGAGAAGGAGAATTTGAAGTTATAGCTTATCGATTCTGATTTTCAATCGGATCCTAATGATTATAAGTCTACGCCTGGGTTTGTCTTCACATTCAATGGTGGTGCGGTTAGTTGGAAAAGTTCCAAACAAAGCATAACTGCCGATTCCACCACTGAGGCAGAGTATGTAGCTGCTTCCGAAGCAGCAAAGGAAGCTGCTTGGATGAAGAAGTTCATTTCAGAACTTGGAGTCGTTCCTTCAATTGAGCAACCGATCACATTGTTTTGTGACAACAATGGAGCGATAGCTCAAGCTAAGGAACCAAGGTCTCACCAGAAGTCCAAGCATATTGAGAGACGCTTCCATCTCATCGAGAAATTGTTGGGAGAGGTGATATCGCCTTGCAGAAAATTGCCTCAGCAGAAAACGTGGCAGATCCCTTCACTAAGGCCTTACCTCGAGTCTTCTTTTGAAAGACATATTGACAAAATGGGTTTGAGGTACCAGACAAGTTGGCTTTAGTGCAACTGGGAAATTGTTGGATGTATGCCCTAAAGCTACTATGTAATAATTACATATTAGGGATTTCAGTTGTACTTTCATTATTATTATTTAATTAATGGCAATGACGTATTCATTCATTTGTCCAATTATGTTATATTGATGAATGATTCCATAAGATCAGTTGAAACTAGACCTATTCTTGAGACGTCAAGAATATATGTGACGGGTTCATAGTTAGACTGAATCTTTAAATTGTTCCCGGTCAATGGATTATTAAGTGGATATTAATAATCCTGTTGAGATCGGTGTGTTCTTAACTTCGCCATTAAGTATTGGATACTTAAGGGAATGATGAGTCACATGTCATTGGGTATTATGATGCCGAGTTAGAACACGGTGTTTGTATTAGACAAATTCACTAAACGTGACGCATATGGAACGATTAGCGACATGGAAGCTTTTAGCGTGGTCAATGTCTAATTGTTCATGTTTTGGTCTTGTGTAAATAATCCTTAGACCTGAGGCACAGTGTTAACTTGTGTATCGAACAACTATGGTTCACGGGTGCACATAATGCCGGATCGTCGATCCGTCTTTATACTTGATGGTCATAGTTTGTTCATATACGAAGTTACACGTGTGCGCAATATGGAATCTGTCTCCTTGTTATATGCAAGGTATGATAATGATGTCCTATGCGATCTAATTGTGACACTGCATTGAAATTCTCGGCCGGGGTTGTAACCGAGAATAAATTGTTTATGTCTCGAATAAAATGCATGTCAATTAGATTTGTGCATATGATCGAATTAATGACTTGACAAATATTCCATGGTCTTTATTTGATCGGGACATAGTAAGACAGAGGGATTGAATTACACTGTAGCCAAAGCTGACAAGTTCATTATGTTCTTAAAGCATTCACACTATCTGGGTAGCCATGACATATTGCTAGATGTCAATCGTGGCTTGTAGGACCTAAAAGATTAATCGGGACAATTAAGTCTTACTACCAGCTTAGTGATGAACCTAGGGATGTCACACACCATAAACAACTAGGATGACGTGGAACAAGAGAGAAATATTATTGCAAATATGTTTGCAATTACTGCAATCGAATTCAGTCGATTTGAAATTAAATTAAACGAGATTTAATTTAATTTGTATTATAGTCACGAGCCTACTTGCATATGATGCACATGCATGCCCAAAGTGGATATACGTTAACATACCAAACAAGTTGGCTTTAGTGCAAGTGGGAGATTGTTAGAAGATGCCCTAAAGCTGCTAAGGATTATGTTATTATTATTATTATTTTTTAAGGAAATTAATTGATTAATTAATTTGGAAATGGTCAGCAATTTTTGCTGACCACTTCACACGAAAAACGTGCACATGCACGCACGAATTCGTGCATGATGGTCAGCGGTTGCTGACCATCATACACGTATTTTGTTCGTGCATGGATGGTCAGCAACTGCTGACCATCGTGCACGAAATCGTGCATAAACGGTCAGCGGTTGCTGACCGTTCCATTCATGCACGATCGTGCTCGATCGTGCATGAGAACGAGGATCAGCAACAGTTGCTAATCCCACGATTGGCAACCGTTGCTGATTCGTGTATAAATATTAAAAAGAAAGGCTGCAAAAAGGTTGCGAGTTAGAGAAATTTTCTGTGGGTGTGCGTCTTGATTTTTGGCGACACTTCAAGGGGTTGAAATACAGAGAAAGGTGGGCGTGCGCTATTTGTTTTTAGAGAAAATGTTTTGCTGAAAACAGAGAGAAAATTGTGTGCGTGTTCTTGTGTCTTTGAGACGCAAGAAAGAAGAACGTTATCGCGTTCGGGTCGTGACTATTATACATCAAGGATACGACGGTTTGTTTCCACGTGATTGCTAGCACGATCGAAGTGGAGAATATCCGAAGGTTCTCTCTTCCGTTCGACATTCGTTGTTGGTGTGTCTGAACTAGAGGTCCGACGCTTGTGGGACTCGTATTGCAGAACATCCGAACCGACTTGTTTTAAAGCGCGCTTCAAGAGGTATTTCGTTTAACTCTCTTTTCTGTTTAGATTTTTGATTAAAACGCACGAACAACGCCTAAGGAGAATCATGTGTAAAATATATAGTTGTTTCCGCTGCATTTATTTCGTTAATTTTCTTATACATGATTCATGAAACCCCAACACCTTTAGCCAGTCAACAAGATGGAAATTTTGACCATGCATGAAGGACACACGCATGGAGCTGTCTCCGTTCAAGCTGCCCCCGAATCTTTATTTTATTGACTATTTGAGTCAACTAACCAAAGGTCACGTCCACAGCCCATGCCCATGCAGAAATGAAGGCCTACGACCACCGAAATGCAGATCCATTCTCTTCTTCTCCACCTGCCAGTGAGTGGGAATGGGGACGCAAGACTCAACCACGTTCCCCCTCTCCTTTCAGCCGGTCAACCAAGGGAAAAAGCTTGACCAAGCAGCCACGTAACTCCGTCTTCGGTGGCCAGCAGAGAGAGAGTTTGGGACAGCTGCAAGCCACGCTTCAGCCGTGTCTTCAAGGTGGCGAAGAGAGCCACCAAATGTGGCCACGTCTTCTCCACTTGTCCCCTCCTCTTGCTGCCACAGGACTTGAGTTTGTTACCAAATCGGAAGACGCGGAAGACGAACAGAGAAGAACCGTTCTCTTCTTTGGTACCTCCTTACAGTCGGCCATTTCTTCACCAAATCGAGCAACCAAATTCCAGCGCCGTCCGCTCACGCCTTGCTGCCGACCACCCAACCACGCGTCACCGGCCTCCTCACCGTTCCACAGCTCGCCACCAGCCGCGTCTCCGTCAGTTGTTGCTTCGCAACGCCGCCAGCCGCACCCGCAGCTCACGGTTTACCTCACTGCCAACGCCACCGGACTTGAGACAAGTCGATATCTACTAACCTATAAGACATGAACTCAGTTGTTGCTTGGTGAAATGTGTCCCGTAAACTAACATTATTTTGGGATACTCGCCTTAATTTGTGAGTTCGAAGGTCGCTGATTGACCACGAGCTATGTGAAGGAAAAAATTTAGTATTTTTCTACGGTCATTTTGAATTAGGGACCCATGTGTGCATTGACTTTGGTATTTCAAAGCTTTAAGACTTTACGTACGAACGGCATTAAAATTTTAGGGTCAGGGCTGAGGTCATCGACCCACAAACGTACTGATTTCGGTGTTGCAAGAAATACTTACAGCTGTTGATGAAAATTTATCAAGTAGAAATTCCAAGTTTTGAGGCGTGAGGATGTGTTATGTCCACGCCTGTGAATTTCGAACAATAATAGGAGTGGAACGATGAAATTCGATTTCGATCTATTTTGATATTTAAATTCATGATTTTATGAAAGGTTATGTTGTCACGGTTTCGTGCTTTTTTAAGATTTCATGGCACTTTGACTTATACCATGATTTGGGATTTCGGAAACGAAGCAATTTCCCTTTATTGGTGACATGAAAAAAATTTTAACATTAAATTGCTAGATCACTACACCATGGTACTTGAGTAATGAATGCCGTCGGTCTCCATTGATGACGATGCCCCGGGTGTCGGGTTGCCTAGAGGGTTGTGATAGCGACACCTCTTGATGCTTGGGGACTGGTGAGCCCCAGAAGTACCAAGGGTGTCATGATGCCTAGAAGTGTGACTAACATGTTCCGGATGCCTGGGGACATGATGAGCCTTGGAGGTCCTTGTGATGCCAGGTAGGGCGCAAGATGCCTGGGGTGTGACATAACACGCTTCGGATGCCTGGTGATTGAAATATGAAATTAGAGGTCCTCGTGATGCTAGGTAGGGTGCAAGATGCCCGAAGGGATGCAAACAATGGTCCTTCTGGAAGATGGTGGTAGTGAATTGAGATAAATTGAGTTCTAAATTCTCATTGTTTTCTAATATGTTGTTTTATTATGAGATTCTTCTAAATTAAAGCATATTCATTACTCCAGTTGTGTGCTTCGTTTTGGATTGTGTGGAATCGGGTGGCGATAGGCTCATGTAGTATTAGTTTAGTAGAATTTTAATTGCTGAGTGGTTGTACTCACCCCTTGTGGGATTATCATATTTCAGAGATGTAGGTATGCCGCTCTAGCCTACGTTTTCTAGTATGTTCTATGGCATTCCCATCGACCTTAGGTGGGACCAGATGAAGCATGCCGACCCTGACATTTTGGAAGTCACAATTATCCAGATTACAGTGATCCTCACTGTAGATGCTGGACTCCCCATTGGCCCTATGTTCATGGGGTTTATCGTCCTGTACGCTCGAGTCAACGAGCGCATGGTGGGGCCACTACCACTTCCAGAGGATGATGATGACGGCTCAAGTGGGGTGGGCTAGTGGAGGACTCAGGAGGATAGCAGCATTTTTGGATGCCGGGATGTGATGCCAGGATAACAGTGTAGATGGATAGCTAGATAGTCAGTCCAAATTTTGGTTTAGTCAAAAATAGGAACTTTTGGCCTATGTGTGTTGATTAATGTCGTCTGAAAATCATAAATAAATAAAAGTGCCTGGTTTATATATGTTGTGCATCATTCTAAGTTAAGAATGGGACTATATACTCGCTTCCACAATGATATAGAACGAGGATTGATGAACGATGCAACAGACCTTAAGGGCCAAGGATTGCCATAAGGAGGTCGTCGTCGCGGGAGGACGTTACAAAAATGCATTTAGGAAAACCATAAAGGATTGTTAAATATGCCAATTGGTAATGCCAAAAATGATGAGAGGCATCCCTTTTCCAAACACGTCCTTATACATTCTTTGATAGAATTGAGTGAAAAAAACCATGTTATAGGGCATAGAATTCATTCACAGTAAATACATGGTTTGAGATGACAAAGAAATTTTTTTCTCAATCCTAAACACTACCATGTCTCTTGCAAGCCACTTTGAGCCAAATAGGGAGCATTTTTGAAATAACCTTGTCAATAACAATCCCACAGTGGAGCAAAATAAGGGGCCTTGGTTGAAAATTCTGGAGCAAAAGATCAAGAAAGATTTTGTTGCTTTCACTTGCACTAATCTTCTTGTGACAACTTCAAGTGATTTTTTTATGAAATCATGAAGCATCTCAAAGTGATGAAAAGCATTTTGTTCACTACCCAAACACAATTATCCTTTGTTTAACTAATTTGAGCCTTATGCAATTTCTTTCATAACCACCCAAGGTGATGATTATCTCCCACACTAGGGCAAGGCATGTGACTTACCAACAAAATTGAAAATGTTGGTCACATTTGTAAATACCACTCGAGAGTCCTAGATACTCAAAAGAGGGTGAAAACGTGGGGGCATGAAAAAGCAATATGCCTAGTAAAAGCAAGGCCAATGTCCATGTAAATGCAAAGAAGAGCAAAACCGATGATCGTGCAAAAGACCACTCATTGAAAAACAAAAGAGATGCTTTGCAAAACATAAATTGCAAGCAATATCATCATAAAAGGGAGCAAAGCTCTCATGTCACAAAACAAAATAGTCAAAAGGACTCTCTAGATAGGTTAAATTTCAAGAGCCGGACTTTTGAAAAGTCATGTGATGGGAATGATGCCTAAATAATCACTCACTTTTAAACCCTTGATATTGGAAAAGAAATATTTCAAGCCTTTTAAGCCTTATCCTAACCAACATTGCAACATTTATTTGAAGTTTCTTCTGATTGGAATGATTCGAGTTGAAATGATAATTTTACATAGGAGTTGCTTGTGGCATCCTAGAAATTCAAGGCCAAGCCTTAAGGTGTGTTAAAAATCTTTGATTAGGTGATAGAATTTCTTTTGGCTTATGCCTTAGCCAATTAGTCTTTTAATTTAAATGAATTATGCTTGTGATTGTGGAAATTCAAATTTAATAGATTAATGCTTGGCCATATGATTTAAATTTCAATAATTAAAAATATCCCAAGACTTTGGCCAAGATGAAATTTGAATTTAGAAATGTTTATAGAAAGGAATTCAAAAAAAAAAAACAAAAAAGGTTATTTTCGAAATGGGCCTTGGGCCCATTAGCCTAAAGCTTGGTGGGCCAAGCTAGTCGGCCCATTAGGGCCCAAGAGGGAGCTCGACCAGCCCAAGGGGGAATGGCCGGATGGGCCTAAGCCCAAGCCCAATCAATTCAAAAATAAAAATGCCAAGTGGCAAGGGACAAAAGCATGCATTGGTGGGATTATAGGCAAAGCAATGATTACAAATGATGGGATTAAGGGGATATAAAAGGGGTTAGGAGAGAGAAATGGCCAGTTACTTGCTCCATTTTTGTCCAAAGAGAGAGGTGTGCGAGAGAGAGAGCCCGAGCGGAAGAGAGAAACCGAGAGGGAGAGAGGAGGCGGAGCCGAGAGGGAGGTGCAGCCGTGTGCTCGCCGTTCGTTCGCTGTCCGTACGCCGTCGTTCATCACCGTTTGTTCCTCTTTAAGGCAAGTGGAGTCCATAACTTTTCTTGCATGTCTGTTGTGGTGTTTGCATGTTAGGTTTTAGGTGTGATTTGTGCGAAAAACCGAGGTAGGAGTTGTTTATTTGCAAACCGTGTGACTGTTCTCGTTCGGTTTGTTGGAGTCAGTGGCTTGTTCGAGTTTGCATGTGGGTTTGGAGTTCGATTTTGGCTTCGGTGTCTTCATGAAAGTTGAAGCTAACGTCTTGTACTATGACATACTAAAAATTAGTAGAAAACGATGGAGATCTGAGGGGTCAAAAGTTCTATTATACGGAGACTTAGATCTACGAAATTTTCACTGACCTCTTGTCGATTTCTTGTTTGCATGTTGATTTATGTTGGATATCTCACTTTGTTGTCTTCTTGAAAGTTTTAGGAAACACCTTAAGCTATAACATACTCAAATTTTAGGCAAAAATAACAAGTATAACTTTTTGAATCGGTTAGATCTTTGAAACGATGGTTCTGGCGAAATGTACCGAGACACCCGAGACTTCATGGACTAAAATGGTGACCATAATTTGGTTATTTGACCTAGATCTCTTCATGAAGCTTGTAAAGGACACATTGGTACATAACATACTCAAATTTCAGAGGAAACGAAAGAGATTTGATGGGTGAAATCTAAGAAATAAGGAGAAGTGTGTTCTGGACGTCGCGGTAGTGATTCCGGAAGATTCGTAGGGCTATAGAAATTAATCTAAAAAGAATTTGCTTAAAGTTCTTCACGAAAAATGCACGAAAATGTGTTGGCTATCACCCTGTAAAATTCCGTAATTTTTGAAGGCCATATGAGTATTTTAATTGAAATAATTTGGAAACTGTGTAAGTCTGGCCATTACCCGAATATAAGGTGCTATTTCATGGAAATTGTGAAATTTATGAGAAATTCAATTTGGCCATGAATTTTATATGAAATTGTAACCCTATTAGTGATTTTTTGAATATTATGATTTTTGGGAAAATCATAGATAATAAATATTTATTTATGAAAATGAATAAATATAATAATATAATAAAATAATAATAAAATAATAAAATAATAATAAAAGAAAAATAATAAAGGGTTATTTCATTGGCCATAGATTCCATTTAATTAATTCATGTTATTATGTGATAAAGTCTTGGTGTGGGTGTGACATTGAATTGAGATGAATATGTGATGAAGTCTTGGTGTGTGTGTACGAAATGGAATTGAAATGTATGTACGTATTCAATGTTGAGCATGATCTTGAATTGTCATCACATCATATGTCATGATAAATTGCATCCTAATAATGTGAATTGAGAAGACCGTCGGAGGTGAGGCGACGATGCCCGGGAGTATCGGGATGCTGGCTAGAAGGGTACGGCCGGTTGCCGGTGGTCATGAGTGGCCGAATGCCGGAGGGTCCTCGGGAGACCGAGTGGTATCGAGATGCCCAGAGAGTGGGGGAGCCGGAAGCTCGGCATGGTAATTATGCCGAGGGATACCTCGCGACGCCGGATTGGGTGCGAGATGCCTGGCCTGAAGGGTGCGGCCGGTTGCCCAGTGGCCTTAAATGGCTGGTACCGGAGGGTCCTCGTGATGCCAGTTGGGGTACGAGATGCTCGGGGAGTGGGGGAGTCGGATGATCTGAAATTGTATCTTGGATACGTGTGGGACGCAAACATTGGTCCCAGCAATGAGAAATATGATGGTCCAAAATGAAATTGGAATTAAATCATGCATGATAAACATGATGACATATGCATGATGATATACATGATGATGATGATATGCATGATGATATGCATGATGATGTACATGATGATGATGATATGCATGATGATATGCATGATGATGTACATGATGATGATGATATATGCATAATGATATGCATGGTGATGTGCATGATGATGTGCATGATGAGGATGATGATATGCATGATGACGATGACATATGCATGATGATGTGCTTGATGATGATGATATATGCATGATGATGTGCATGATGAGGATGACGATATGCATGGTGATATGCATGATGACGATGACATATGCATGATGATGTGCTTGATGATGATGATATATGCATGATGATATGCATGGTGATATGCATGATGGCGTGCATGATGATGATGATACATGCATGATGATGTGCATGATGAGGATGTTATATGCATGATGGTATGCGCATGGTCACAAGGTAAGCAACGCCTGTAATGCATGTATGAATTGTATGGTGCATTGAGTTGTTATTGGATTTCATCATCTGCTGGGTAGTTGTACTCACCCCTTTTGGGGATAACTTATTAGATTAGAGAGATGTCGCTTCCTACCGTCACGCGAGGCACCTTCTATGGTATCCCGTCAGATGTAGAAGTAGAATGTACGGAGATTGACTGCGTCACTATCCCTGGACTGACATTTGTGCGAGTGTGTGTGCTGGTTATGTACGACGTGGGCCTGGCTGAGGGCCCAGTTATCCAGGAGTTTTTGTCTGTTCATGTCCGCCGAGACGGAGTGTTTAGGGGGATGTTGCCGCCACCACCACCCGATGCACCTGGATGGGTGTGATGGTTGCGTGAAGGGTAGAGAGTTGGTGTCAACTTTTTGGGAAGTAGCCGCCACTGTTGGATGGGGGATGTCATGTGATTTTCTTTAGGGGTCGTAGTATCTTTTTGGGATGAGGCCGAGTGTGGCTGAAAATCTTGGTCTCCTTTTTGTTGTATCGACCCGTGAAAAACCCATTGCGATATTATGTAAATAAAAGTGGCATGGCATATCTTTTAAAATCTTGATGAGTAGTGGTGTGTATTGGTATCATGGATTGGTAGGGGGCTAGATGGTGATGTCTAATTTGCTTCCGCTATGAGTCTCGTTGGGATCAATTAGTTAAAAAAAAAAAAAGTGCCTGTGATTAACGATACTTGTTTTAAGTACAAGATAGAAAGAGGTAAGAAAGTGTAACATCGGCGCTGGTGATGACCTGTGAAGGGTTCGGGGTGTCACATTGCTACTAGAAGGAGTGGAAGCAATTCTATCTTGTCTTTTCTTCAACGTTCTTGACTTGTAAACTCGATGAAGATATTTGTTCAATACTTCTTTTCTTAGCCTCAAAGTGCATATCCTTTATCTAAGCCCATGACCAAGACATCATTATGGTCCTTTCAGAAGACCTTTTGATCAATGAATTATATTCACTGTGAACATTTTCGAAAACCTTAGACATAAGTTACGTGAGATATCTCCAATTAGATTTAAGCAACTTTCCCTCATCAATAGCTAGGAATAAAAAAAAAATTGAGAGCAAGTGTGAAAGACCCTTTTTTATTAGGTTATTTCTAATTTGGCATATTTGATTTAACCCTTAGATGGTTAACCAAACTTCATTTTATTAAAATCCTCTCTGAAGGAATTTGATAATTGGTATTTCTTACCAAGACGTGTTTGAATGATTTTGCAAGATTGGCTCTCGAGCAATCTCGAAATCCTTTTTCAAAATATATGTTCCCCAGTGTTTTAGATTTTTGGTCATTCTAAATCATACCTCTTTTTTCAAGTTTTTGGTCATCCTAAACCATACCTTTCGCTCCTTAGGTTCCTGGTCAACCTTAATTCTCGTCCCTTAGGTTCCTAATCAACCTTAAATCTCGTCATTTAGATTCCTGATCAACTTTAAACCTCGTCTTTTAGGCTCTTTGTTAAACTTAAATATCGTCTTTTAGGTTCTAGATTATCCTCATAAATCTTGACTTCAGGTTCCAAGTTACCTTCATAAACCTTGACTTTTAGGTTCTAGGTTATCTTCATAAACCTTGTCATTAGGTTCTTGATTATTCTTGTAAACCTTGACCTTAGGTTCTAGGTTATCCTTAAATGTTGCCCATAGGTTAGTGATTATCCTTAAACGATTTTCTTTTTCTTTAATGACTTCATTTTCTTCATTCCATTTCACGAGAGAGATGGGAAGAAGAGTCCCAAACATGGGTTTAGAAACTCCAATGAGCAAAGGTAAGTGTCTGGTACGTCTTAACCAAATGTCATATCCTTTCTATTCCCAAAGTGGAGTCAACTAAAAATTTTAGGTATCAATTTTGTCTTAGAATAAAACATCTTCAAACTCCGACTCAAGATAGAACTTGTTTCTCGGCCAAAAAATGTTGTTTTTTATTTTTTTTTCTCTTTTACTATCATTTTAAAGCAATTTCCAAGTCATTTTCATGAAAACCCAAAAAGTTAGAAGGTTGACTTTCGAGTTGACCAAAAGGTCAACCCTTTGACCAAAAGTCAACGCCGAACTTTTCACCCAAAGAGATGCTGTTTAACTTTAATTTCATTTTTGAAAAATTCAAAGATTTGACTCATAAGCCAAAAGTCAACTAAATGGTTGACTTTTAATCAAACTTTAATTGAAAAAAATAAAAAATATCCAAAAATACTTCTTTTAATGTCATTTTGACTTTTGTGTAGAAAATTTCGTGAAAATAGATTAAGAACAATTTTTTTTTTCCGAATTTTTCAGTTTTAGATTCTAAATTAGCCAAAAATCAAATTACTTTCATTATAATCATAATTAGGTATAGTTTCTTCTTAAACATTTGGTTTAGGGACTATTTTAAATCCGTTTGTGCATGCAATTTCATGAATTGCCTAGTCAAAATTTAGATTGCTATTTTGAGCCCTAATTAGAGGATCAAAATCAATTCATTATGATTTGCGAATGGACGATTGTTTTTCATTTATTTTCTTAAGATAAGTCCCAATTTGAAATCAATTTTGAGAAATTCACATAAAAACTTATCAATTTGAAAAGTTTTATTCTCCCAAGCATGAGAAAGTCAAGCAATTAAGCTTTAATTGAAAAAATTCAAATTGACCCATTCAAGGTTATGGTTTAATTTTATGAATCTAGGTCTAATTTTCATATTAGACCTAGAGTCATTTTTGACATAAGCTCTAGCACTCCAATTTAAGGTCAATTTGAACATATTAAGTGATCTTACACATGGATGGTTAATTAGATGGGGGCAATTGTGGTATTAATTGAACTCAATTTCCATCAGTTTGCAATTTTTTTACCCATTGAATTGTGAATTTGATCATTTTAGCTCTTTAGACTCAATTCAAAGCACCCATATTTTTGACCTTGTTGATATCCGAAATTTTCGTCGACATTTTAAACGATAATTTGCAAAAGTAAAAAAAAAAAGAAAAAAAGAGAGAAATAAAGAAAAAGGAGAGAAAAGAAATAAAGAAAAAGAGAGAGAAAAAAAAGAAAACGAAAAGGAAACGAAAAGGCTTGCTCATTTGTTGGTAGGAAGAGGCCATTGGACAATTTTTTTTCTCTCTCTTGGAGGTCTCTCTCTCTCTCTAAAGAAACTGTTCGCGCGTGGATGCTCTCTCACGTATTCTATACCTAAGGGGAAGAACGAACTCCCGGTAGCAGCGACGGCAGAAGCAGCGGAGCTTGATTCGACCTCTTCTATTCGTATTCAATCGTCTGCTCGCCTCGGCACTGACTCCGTCTTCCGAGCTCCAAGGATAGAGATCCGAAGCTCGATCGACGATGGTGACGACAGCAGCTTCTGATCATCTTCCTGTTCATCATCTACCGTCAGGGTTTTCTCTCGACTATGTCTCTGAGGATTGGAATCTCTCGATCCGACTAGCTTGAGCAACTACCGGTTGAGGAGTTGGAGGTGCGAGGCTCGGATCTGCGCTGAGTCCGGAGAAGGTTCGCCAACAATTTTTTTCTCGATCAAGTCATTCCGAGGGTTTTCCTTCTCAGATCTTGTTTTCTTTGTTCCCTTCGAACCTGTGCTTTTTCACGCCGATGGACGATGGAGGATCCTCCTCTTGTCGATTCAGCCATTGAACCGACTGAACCTAACATCTTCCTGAAGCGAGACTGAAAACCATTGGAATCGCCACGCTTGCCAGTAGAGCATGAGTTTGTTCTACGACATCAAAAGGAACGCTCTCTTCTATAGGTCGTGGTTCCCGGCGACTGGTGAAGTCGGGTGAGGTGTTTAATCCGCATGCTCTATTTTTGCTGAGGGTAGAAATCAAATGCTCGATTACTCCTGCATGAAATCCAATGACGTTCGAGCCTCTGTGATAAGTTTGGATATGACTTCTCTCTTATTTCTGCATCTAGATCCTTTGGTCGAAGTGTCTAGCACCTGTTCGATAAAATTCTTGAACTAGATCAGTGTATGTTTTGATTCAGATTCCAACATAGGGCTTTCCATCGCTTAATCAATTCATTTTATATGTCGTATAAAATTTACTTTTGTTTTGTTTCTTTTCATTTCAAATTTAGTAGCTATACGTTTGGGGATTTGTTCTTGAAATTTTCAGATTAGACACATATCCAGTGATGCTGCATTTGATCCTTGTGATAGTTTTTTTTTTAGCCAATCAATTGTGGGCCTATTGGTGGGTAGAAGAAAAGAGTAATGACTTTTCACGTGTGAACAGGATTTGTATGCGTGCTTCTATTTCTTGTTTCGCTCTCACTGTACATGGATGAGTAAACATGTACAAAGTACTTGGTCAACTTCTGCTGAGCATATTTGAATTTGATTCATACCTATTCTGCTTCAGCATTCTGCATGTTTAGTTAATGAGAGGGAACTCCTGTTCTTCGTTTTTTTTATTTGAGGGAATGGTTATTGGAAAAGGTGAAGGGTCTCATGAGCTCGATCTTGTTATCCTCTTATGGTAAGGCATTGGAAGCTGAAGCTACTCATGAGACTGTACCTCATCATCTTTGTTTACATCAGAAGGATCAAGAAACTAGTACCAATAGCATTGTTTCTATATTTCCATGGACAAGAGGATTACAACATAGGTGCATTCTGATACTTCAATTTGTTAATTACCCTCTTGTTCATCTTTGTCTATAATGGGTTCTATTAGTTACTTGCTATGTCGCTGGAAGTATTACCATGTTATTTTTGTGATCTATGTGCTATGGAATACTTCAAATATACTGGTTGAGCCCTGCTGCAATTGTTTTTCTTGACATTAAATGGAACGAATAGTGCCAATACCAAAACTATTACTTTTTCACAGGTAGAGTTAGCAAAGTTATCGATGACATGCATTTTTGTAAATGTTTGTTCAGAAAGGATGCATGGCCTACATCATTTCAGCTTTGCTTTGACATGTTGCACACCTTGAACGGACATCATTCGGTCATCGAAAAATACCGACAAAGTCTGTCAATTCTACAGTAGTTTTTAGGTTGATTTGCTGTTTTGACCTACTGCAATTTTCTGTTTTAACTGGAACAAGCTAGTAGATGATGTTATTAGGACTTAATGTCTTCTAGAGATTTGTAATAGACTTCTCAAGCTTTCCATAGACATATTATATGTGCAATTTGACTATTGTTTGCCCTGCCTAGTGAATGTTACCATATCAATGTTTGATTCTGGAAATTCAGAGGATAGATTAGACTGATTTTCATTCATGCTATGAATTCTATGATGATTTTTTGATGAAGTTGTCTACATGAAACTTGTGCTTCATTGTCTGCTTGACATTTGAAACATGTGTTACAATTTTCGCATTAATGCATGGCATATCATATTTGAACAATTTTCGCATTAATGCATGGCATATCATATTTGAATCTTGTTTGATGTGAATATCATGCACCAATTTGGCTAATTGGAATTGAAATTTGTCAAGCATGATATTCTTAGTTCCAAGTCACTTTGCAGTGTTAATGACTTGTGTGACTTCTTTGCATTTTAATTTAGGGTTAAATATTTACCCAAACCTTTGTCGCATTCAACCTTATGTCATGTGCAAGTTAACATTTTTGTACATTGTCTAGGTGGTCTTACAAACCTTTAAACATGCACTG
Organism: Eucalyptus leucophloia subsp. euroa; assembly: GCA_017140325.1. NCBI lineage: Eukaryota > Viridiplantae > Streptophyta > Magnoliopsida > Myrtales > Myrtaceae > Eucalyptus > Eucalyptus leucophloia. The sequence goes on along the minus strand of CM029472.1, from coordinate 16,402,571 downwards.
CATTTTGTCCTGTTTGTGACTTGAATTTGCTAGATTCATGTTCATGTCTGATGCCTATGTTTATTCGTTATAATAATGATTTTTATGCGTTGTCTTAGTCATATAAGTTGAGGCAAGGGATCCTTGTTTCGACTGTTGTCATGCACTATTTATTTTCCCGACATATGCCTTGAGTTCCATGCATTGTATAAAACTCGACGAGTTGTGGGTTTCCATTCTTTCCCAATTGTTTTCTCTTTTACATTTTTAGAATTGCATGATTAGGTTGAACTGCTTTTCTTGATTGTTTACTTAATGTCTTGCACTTTCAATTTTATTCATTGTTTTCCTTTCTTTTTTTTTTACTTTTTTTAAGAAATAGAATAGAATGAAAGTAATCCATCACGCATGAACATTTAGTATAGAATTGACGATCCTGAAAATATAAAAAGAAATGCATGAATATGTTAGGAAAAACACAACATACTATTTAGGTACCGAAATGGCACTAATAGCATTATTAGCGTAACCCAAGTTCCCAAACCTAGATATCTAGTTACGTAGGAATCGAGGAAACACTCCCGACCCTCGATTGGGTTTCTAGCCGACCCCCAAAATGAGGCTAGTGGCGACTCCTATATATTTTTTAGGTTGTTAAATTATAAATAAATCCGCTATCATGCGAGGTGTGAGCTTGGGAGAGCTCGCGATCTTGAGATCAAGTACCCCTAAACCCGACCTTTCCCCTCTTTGGATATTTCGAGGGGCGGCGAGATCGGGTCGCGACAGACCTACTACCTTTTATAATAATCATTCAATTAAGTCAATAAAAGACCCTTAGGTTGCATTCATAAAGTTTAACTGGCCTAATTGAATTACAATAAGGTAATTTCATCTCAAATAGGATCAATTTTCTTTTCAATGTCCTTTAGGGACTAAATTGCATAAATATTGAACCCACAAGGGTCCAAAGCAAGCGAAATCGCCAGAATCGGACCAAATTGATAAAGAACTAGTCAAAAGCAGGCCAAATCTGTGACATCCCGATTTTTCAATTCTAGTTTCAATTAAATAAGTCGGACATTTCATCTTCGCGTCTATAGCTTTCTTCTCTGAGTTGGCCACTCACGAGATAACTAGTCTGTCAGGTGAAGCTGTTAAGGAATCTAAATGCAATAGACTTGAGAATTCGACCATGAATCGGCTACTCGACTGTATTAATCTGCAAGGATCATTACGACACTGTCAGAATCGAATAGAGATTAGTAATAGGTCGATTCGACTAAGATATGTAATTAGAGTGTGGGTGATTCCACTTGATCACAATATCCTCGTCGATCGGCACTAGACCGATTCTTCTGTTGTTTTTGGTACCCTATGTCCGTAATCGAAACCTCGAGATTTCTACGATAGTTGAGAGTCGCCGAGGTGTTGAAGATGCACTTTGTGGCTTGAGAATAATCAACCACAGGTCAATTGCACAGAAAATTCCTAAAAGCTACCCGGTAGATTATGACACACTAAAGTCACACTAGATTGAATTTAACCGTGAAATTGAACCCAATTACAGAAATTGGAAGTTTTGTCAAGTCACAATTCATTTTTAGGGATGTCAACTCATCTTTAGAAGATTTTTCTATAAATCGAGATTTTTGGCAGAAAAGCAAAGTAAGGCCATTTATGTTCGGGATTGTCAGAGGGCCATTTTTAATCAAATCTTCTGGATGCAAGTTTGATCATTTGATGGGGAAATGTCATGAGAAGGCCGAGGACACATGGGTTAATTTAATTGAGCTTCAATTGGATGGAATTGGTTGAGAATTGATTGAATTAAGTGTACAAGATTTTATGCCACAGCGGAAAATGAAATTGAACCCATTGGAATGAGGTTGTGGGAGATAGTGGAAGGTGACATCATCCATGAGGTCATGGTGGGCCATGAGAGAGAGAAAAGTGGTCCCATCTTCCTTCTCTCTCCTCCCTCTCTCTATTCAGTTGCCTCTCTCCTCCCTCTCCCTACCGTGCGACTGTTTCCTCCTCTCTCCATCTTCATCTTCTTCTTCGAAAGCCCAGCAGACCAGCGAACGGAAGCGGCTACGCTCGTTGCCGTTCGTCTCACCGGAGGCCGTCGCTCGTCGTCAGCCGCGCAACTCGCCCCTCTCTCCCTTCTGTTGCCGTCGACTTCCTCTTCTCCTTCTTGGTGCTGCTTGATGTCCCAGCAGATCTGGGAAGACGCCAGAGCAGCCAGTAATCCAGTTGGACCGCCATCGTGCACCTTTGCATGCCGTTCGCCGCTCGCCGTCTTGTGCACCGCCGCGGCTCCGCCTATCTTCGTCTCCCTCTCACTGTCGTCCCTGCGTCAGCCGAGTTCCAGCAGCTTCCTGAGCAGTTCAGACCACCGTTGGAGCTCCTCCGGCCACCGTGAGGCCCCCGTTGGCCATACGGCACCGCTGTAGCTCTTCCGCCCATTCCCGACCCCAACCGACCCTGGATCCGCCCTTTCTCGACCTCAACCAGCAGCGGACAGAGAGTTGGAAAAATGGGTATCACAGCGAAGGTTTGGCCCGTTTTGGCCGGCTTCCCGATCCCGGAAGCTAGGCCCGCCTTGGAGACTATCGACCCTCGCGTCATCCCCGCCGTTTTGAGCCATTCATTTCGTTAATCCGGTGAGTTTATCCTCTAATTCTTATTTAATGAGTTAATGACGTTTAAGGGTGTTCAGATTAGTCTAATTAGGCTTATGTGATTAAATTAGATTATTTTAATTTAAATTAGATTAATTGTAAGATTAGTTTAATGGATGTTTAATTAGGGCTAATTGTATGATTAAATTAGTGTAATCTTGTTTAAGCCCTCATTAATTATTTTCAATTAACTAATTATTTCGATTTTATAAATATTATTTTATTAAATTAAAATATTATAATATAATATTTAATTATTTAATTTTCGGAATTAAATTTAATTATTTAATAATTTCGAAAATTATGATGGGATGACCGATCGTTAATTTCGCGCTAATCGCAAAGAAGTCAGTGCGGTCGGTTTGTGTTAATTGTATGTTTAAAAGTGTGAAATTGAGTGATATTGATGAAGTTGTGGTATTTCACTTGAAAATACCTGGTGTTGACTTTTAGCACCGTAATTGGTTTGTATGACCAGTTTTTTTTTTTGACAAAGTTTGTATGACCAGTTTGAATCGATTGGATTGATTGATTGATTGAATTGAGGTATGAATTGGTTTATATATATATATATATATATATATATATATATATATATCCGCTTAAATGAGCTATAGTATACCATATATATTGCGGCAGCTTCTGGTGAGCTATAGTCTATGTAGCACGGACACTCTCCGGAAGCCTTCGTGTCGTGTCCGACACTCCGACACTTGTCCGACACGCTCCGACACGTGGTCAACTCTCTCCGACACGCTCCGACACGCGAGTCCAGAATTCCGACACGCGATTCCGACACACACGGGGTCAATTTTAAAAATTTCTAATACTTGAGGGGTCAAAATATAAATATACACAAAAGAAGTAATAAAATTGCTATAAATATACACACACGGGGTCAATTTTTTTTTCAGTTTTGCTTTTTTAGAATTGTTTTATTTTTTTAAGTCTTTTACAATGAAAGAAATAATAAAAAATGCTATATATGATAAATAAATAAATTTAAAAATATCATTCCAGCATTTTTCTTTAAACAATGTTTTTTTTCCTCTAAGTTTTGTGTATTATTGTAACAAATTAAAATAATGAATGGTATTATTTAATATTTTTCATGTAAATTAATTCTAGGCTATTTTTATTTATTTATTTATATATTTATATATAAAAATATATTTAATATATAACGTGTCGGAACGTGTCGAAATTCTCTATTTTTAAGAAATGACGTGTCGGCGTGTCGTGTCGTGTCGTGTCGCGTGTCGCGTGTCCGTGTCGGTGCTACATAGGCTATGGTATACCATATATATTGCAGCAGCTTCTGGTGAGCTATGGTATACTATATATATTGTGGCAGCTTCTGGTGAGCTATAGTATACCATATATATTGCAGTAGCTTCTGGTGAGCTATGGTATACTATATATATTGCAGTAGCTTCTGGTGAGCTAAGATCGTTTTATCAACTTGTGCGAGCACGATCTATCTATACAACTTGTGTGAGCTATTTATCAGTTACAGCTTTGGTGAGCTATTTATCCATATAGCTTGTGCGAGCTATCTATCAGTTACAACTTTGGTGAGCTATCTATCTATACAGCTTGAGCGAGCTACTGTCTATATATTTCAGCTTTGGAGAGCATGTGTCGTATTAACGACTGGTTTGATAGACGGTATTGAATGATAGATAGTACGGATTGAAACGGAAAGATAAATAGTATGATGGAATTGAATCATTGCGAATGATTGGATTGATTGAATTGATAGACCGATATAAGTGTCGGTAGTTTCAGCTTGTGTGAGCATTGTTTGAATATGAATTGTACTGACGTGCAGGAAAGGGACTGAGGCGAGGTAAGTCCTCTATCCTATTTGTGTGGCTAGAGCGCCTTGAGGCATATTTTCTTCCTAATTGAGTTTTAGAGGGTAGGACTCGCTGAGACATTGTCTCATCCAAGTTTCGAGAAAATATTTCAGGTCCCTAGATGACGGTCGTGGAGGACTGGAAGTCCTGGAGTTCAAAAGGTGGAGGCTGAAGAATCGGCGAACGTATCTGACAAGTTGGTCATAGGACAGTTCCCTAGTTGTTGAGCCTGTCTATTTTGTAGACAATCCAGTGTTGTATATAAACCTATGTCTTTATAAGAAAGCTTGTTTGGTTGTGATTGATTGCCTGCTTTTCTATCCCAAGTTAAATGTTGTTAGGGGATTTGTTTTGCTTCCGCATGCATAATATAATTTAATGGGTCGGCGACGTGTCCTGGGAAGTCACATTTGTATTGACCAGAGTGGGATGTGCGTGCGCTCGAGGTTCGGGGTGTGACAAAATCGGAGTGAACCGATTTGATTGGCCATTGGTTGTTTCGGTTTATTTGGCCACTTGCCAACTAGTTCTAAACCTTCAACAACTGATCTGGGATCCTCCTTGTATCAATTTCACTTATGCACATTCAAATTCCTAAAATTTTGCAAATTGGTCCTCAAATCTCATAAAATTGTAATTTGACCCCTAATTGGATATTTTGACACAATTCTCGATTTTGGCTTTAGTTTTCGCAAATCAAATACACTAGATTGATTATGCAACACTTCAAGATCATAATGGAATCTTCAAAATCAAATTTTGAATGTTGGATTACGATTTTGACTGTAAAGTTGAATCAACGGTTGAAATTGTTTGATTTGGAGAGGGTATATAAAACCATTTTCATTCCATTTTTAGCGAGGCCTAATTTATCATGAAATTTTCTCTCTTCAGACCCCTTCTCTTTTTGTATATAAACCTATGTCTTTTTGTCTCTAGTTTTCCCATCCATTCCTTCCTCCTCTATCTTTGTTGCACAACCGTCCATCATCGACAACATTGCTCCCCTTTGCCAACAATCATTACCAACACATTACCTCCTCTGATCTCTTTCATCGTCTAGCTAAAGTGATTAGATCATCTCTAAGCTCCAGCGGCCTCAACAACTCTAGATTTAGTTGTTATCTAGTTGGAGTTTGAGGACTAGTGATTAAACCGGTCCTTAGCTCAATCGGTTCGAGAGCTCTGATTGGCAGTCAACGGCAACTAGATCGCTGATTGATTGGTTTTGATTTGTCCCTAGGTGAATCTCCAACCCTCAAATGGTTGGCGTTTGGCTGAACGGTCACCGGAACAAATCTGGTGACCTCTCTTCTTCGATGGCCATTAGTGAAAGTGTTGCGATGGGGCGAGCGATCGAACAAAGTATAGATGGAAGAAGAAAAATAAATCGGACACCAGATTTAGGTGGTTCAGCCGTAAAGACCTATATCCACGGCGAGAGCAGCAGCGAATTTCACTATAGATCAAGCGATACAAGGAGATTACACACTCAAGTCACTCAAATACTCTCTCAGTGTTTCCCAAACCCCAATTTAATCCTAAACCCAACTCATGGCACAAAATTACCACATGTTCAAACTCCAAAATACAACGCTCTACGTACACCTGGTTTACGTACAAACGAAAACGCTTATCTCTTCAAGCTTCTCGTGGAGGACTTGCGGCTTCGTTGATTGTTGAACGTGCGGCTACGTACGTAAGGTTCGGCGGCAATTTTCAGAAGCCCTAAAGAAGACCTACAAAGATCTACTTTTATACGTGGGTGTGCAGGACGTGTGCAAGGGACTCGCCAAAGAAGGAAATCGTGCGCCCAACCTTGGGCCCACCTACGCTCCTTGTTTCGCTAAACGTGTGTGTGTGTGTGTGTGTGTGTGTGGAGTCAACACTTTGACTCTGGGCCCACCTATTCATTCACATGCAGACTCCATGAGGAAATTCGTTTCTCATACCCCACGGCCGGATTCCTTTTTTTTTTTTTTTTCAACTTTATTTCCTCTTCAGTAATTCCTTCGCAAGTCCACCAAATTTCGCATTTTAGCAAATGCTCAAACTCGAGTCATATTTAACAGAAAGGGCTAGTGCGCACACCATGGATGGGAGGTGAATAGGTGTAAATAAAAATTTATTCGTAAGACTTAATAAAATAAATTACCTTTTAAAATGATTGACTTGGAATGTAAACCACTTTGAATAATTCTATAAAAAAAAATCATATAAAGTAATGAGATAAGGAGTTAAGAAAAGAGAAATGGAATATAAGATTTATAGTGGTTCGGCTTAATCCAAGCCTACGTCCACTCTCCTGCATTGACAGCCCACTAGCTGAATTCCACTATAAATCAGAAGAGATTATACAGCTTGTGATCTTCGATTTCCTCAGTGGAGTCTCAGCTAGTCTCTTCACAAAGTCTCACTATGTGCTTCTCTCTTTTCTAGACAATTTTAGCTCAATGAATTGAAAGAACAAGGAACCAAGAGATTCAGACTTTAAAATTCTTCTTTCACACATTTTCAAACAACTGAAGAGTTCGTCTTAAATACTCCTTCATGCCTTCCATTGGCACTTTTTAAAGGAATTCTCCCCCATCTATCCATTGGACGTAATCAAATAAGGTGATCTCGAGTCGTTGAAAGATTAGTGATGAAAGCCCGTTATTTACACTGGATTTTTAGTCGATACATCATTAAAAAAAAATAGAGAGAAAACCCCAATTAGTTCACAATTAATCGTCGCCGTTCATCAATAATGCATCATGGCCGCTGAAATAGGCATGTGCTCAATTAAGGGAATTCTTAACTAGGAAGATCAAATCCTAGCCCTTAGTTCAATCCAAGGGCTAAGATTTGATATTGCCTGGAAATATATAAAGAGAAAAAAAGAAAAGAAAAAAGGGGAACCATTCGGCGGATTGGTTTTCTCCCTTTGAAAATCAACTCTCTCTCTCTCTCTACAACCATTTTCTCCCGCGCTCTCGCATTCTATCTCTCTAGGATTATCTCTCTCAATGCTCTCTCCTTGGATTCTCTCTTGCAAACCCTCTCTAGTAGGTCTCTCTCTCTGCTTAGAGTTCACCCAAAACCGGAGCAAAAAACCCCGAGGGATCCATCGATCGATTCCACCATCTTCGATGAGAGAAGCTTGAGGAAGGAGCTGGCTGCCACCACTTCCTTGCGGCGATTGCTGCCCTGGTGATCACCTCCTCGTGATCGGTGCCGATTCGACTACTCCAGCCACCGCTTCTTTGATCTGCCATTTTGCCCTCCAGCTCTCGTCAAGAATCTCGACCTCCTCCTCTGCATCTCTTCGAGCCCTAGAAGATGGAGCAGTGGCCGGTGGAGGAATTCGAATTGCAAAGCCCAACTCTAAGGATAGAGATCCGAAGCTCGATCCACGGCGGTGACGACAGCGGCTTCCGATCATCTTCTTGTTCATCATCTACCGCTGGGGTTTTTCTCTTAGCTTTGTCTCTAGCTCGATTAGCTTCTCTCTCTCACCTTCAACACCTTCCGTCGCTTGATTGAGGTATTGCTTTTCTGTCACTCAGTAAAGTCATAAGTGCCTCCGTGTTGTGCACATCAAAATTACTACAGATAGACAGCGTATTATGGGGCTTTTTGTACCAAATTCAGCCATTGAATATGTCCTTCAAGGTTTGGCGTAGGTTCAGGACATAGATAATTGAGATGGTAGTTTAGCCTTTTTATGAGTAAATAGATTAGACAGGCTAGTTGTGTTCTGTTTCTTCATTGAAAATCATAGGCATTCCATTTTGAACTTGCTTTAGATTTGCTAGAACATTTGTGTTTGAGATCATTGAAATTGCTGCTGTGATAGAGCTAGGCATGATTAGCACTAGATATTGTAATCAGAATTCTCCCATTAATGTTTTGGTTTGGTATCCGTGTTGTCCATTTTTGAACCTTATTTCGATAATGAAGATGCCTTCCATTCATTTTGATAAACATAGTTGGCGAAGTGTAGTGCCATTCATTGCAAGGGTGTTGTTCATTGAACAAAATTGTGTTAGAGGTCAGCTGGTTTAGGCCTAGTATCATTGATTGGGAGTAATTTTTTTTTTTTTATCTTGACTAGGGGAGCTAGCATCAGCATGCCCGGGCTGGAATTTTGTTCTGATGGTGCTGTGGAATAGTTTATGGGAACCTTCCGTTGTTTGAAGTACCATTCGGATGTCGCTGCAAAAGCAAGACGAGAAATTGTGCATTTGTTAGATGGCTATGGAGCTAGAAATTTGTACTGACCCTACCAACATGTTGTTGCACTTTTCTCTCGCATGATTTGCAATGAGTTGATGATTATTGATGATGAACTTGAAGTTGATTGAACTTGATTTGTCTTAATCTGCAATTTCGTATACCTGATGTGTCACTTATTATTTTGGCTGAAACAAGGTGCTAGATGAGGTTTTTTTACCTTGAGCCCTTCTAGAGATAAAAAATACACTTCTAGAGCTTCGATTTGATATGTTGCACGCCCATAATGGATGTCGTTTGGTCACTCAAAAATACCTACAAAGTCTGTTGATTCTGCAGTAATTTTTTTAGGTTGGTTTGCTATTCTGACTTACTACGATTTTCAAGGAAAATACTATAACTGCCAATTCTAAATCATGGGTTGGGTAATTTAACTCATGAGGTTCCAGCTATCTCGATGCATAAGCTGTGACCTTGCCATGTTGCATCAGAACACATCCCAGTCCTTTATAAGATGCATCACTATACACCGTGAATCCTTCAGATCCAGATGGTATCGTTAGGACTGGAGCTATAGTTAACTTCATTGTAAGTTCCTGAAAACTCCTTTCACATTCTCCACTCCATTCAAACCTCATATCCTTCTGAGTCAATTTCATTAAAAGGCCTGCCAATTGTGAAAATCCTTCTATAAACCTGCTATAATAGCCATCCAACCCTAAGAAACTCTGTACCTCAGTCGGCGTTGTCGGTCTCAGCTAATTCACTACCATCTCAACCTTTACAGGGTCTACTACAATTCCATTACCCGACACCACATGCCCTAAATATATTATCTGGTCTAGCCATAATTCACACTTACTAAATTTGGCGCATAACTTATGATCTCTTAGAGTTTGCAATGCTATTTTTAGGTGTCGTTCATGCTCTTCAGGTCCTTTAGAATATATCAGGATATCATCAGTGAAGACATTCACAAACTGATCCAGATAAGGCTTAAATATCCTATTCATTAAATCCATGAATGCGGCTGGTGCACTCGTTAATCCAAAAGGCATAACTAGAAACTCATAATGTCCATAACGAGTCCTAAATGCAATCTTAGGAATGTCTTTTTTCTTTATCCTTAACTGATGGTATCCTGACCTTAAGTTAATTTTAGAAAAGATTGAACTTCCTTGCAATTGATCAAATAAATCATCACTTCTAGTCAAGGGATACTTATTCTTTACAGTCACTTGGTTCAGCTATCTATAATCAATACATAGATGTATTGACCCGTCCTTCTTTTTCACAAATAGAACTGGTGCACCCCAAGGTGAAGCACTTAGTCTAATAAATCCTTTATCAAGCAACTCTTGTAGTTGCACCTTCAACTCCTTCAGCTCCACCAAGGCCATTCTATACGGGGCTTTTGATATTGGTCCTGTTCTAGGCATTAGTTCGATTTCAAACTCAATCTCTTATTCCGGTGGTAATCCAGGTAACTCCTCAGGAAACACATCCTAAAATTCCCTGACTATTCAAATCTCATCAATTTTAGCCTTTTTCTTAGTAAGACTCTTACTACTGCTAAGTATCCTTGACATCCTTTGTCAAGTAGTTCACGAGCTTCTACATTGAGATGATGGCTATAGAGGGGTTTGTCTGACCTCCAAAAGATTCAAAACTAGACTGACTAGTTAACATGAACTAGATCACTAGATCACTTTCCTATAGCAATCCACCTTAGCCCTATACTTATGGAGCCAGTCTATTCCTATGATAACATCAAAGTCATATATAGCCATTACAACTAGATCCATTTCCATATCTTGCTCTTCTATAGTTATCTTACATTTTGCACACATCATTGTAGATAATACCATATTCTTTAAAGGCGTGGAAACACAAAGAGGTGTCTTAAGAGGCGTAGCTTCTATTTTACTCAATTGCTTATATCTTTCAGATATAAATGAATGCGTAGCATCCATGTCAAACAATGCATATGCCTTCTTGCCATTTATAAAAATCGTACTTGAGATAACATTTTTGGAAGCTTCCGCTTCCTCTTGGGTGACTGCATACACCCTTGTGTTAGTGGCCTCTGTGGATTCCTTGGTAGATTTGGTCCACTAGTACTTTGTTGTACCTGTTGCACTGAGCCAACACTCAGCTGTGACCTCTCTTGAGGATAATCTCTCTTGAGGTGACCTACTCGTCCACAGCCATAGCATTTCAGCCGTCCATTGCAAGGTCCTGGGCCATGTTGCCCATCACATTTTTGACAAACATCATGCCGATAGGGTGCCTTCCCTATATTCAAGCCATCCCTAGCTTTTCCAAAATTCCTAAAATTACTCTTTTTCTTAGAATCCCAGGTCTGACCTTGACTGGGATAGGGTCTCTTACCTCGTCTAATATCACTAAAGGTCAAGTGTCTCTTAGACTTTGATCACTCTCTCACCAATTCTTGCTCTACCAACTGTGCCATTTCATAAATCTTATTATAATCTCTTATATTCAAATGCACCAATTGTTTCCTGATATCAATCCTCAACCCTTTCAGAAATCTCTTAGCTTTTTCCTCTTGATCCTCAATCAACCTAGAAGCATACCTAAACAATTCATAAAATTTTGCCTCATACTGATCTACTGTCAGCTCCCTTTGTTCCAACTGAACAAATTCAATGATCTTCTTATCCTTGGCACAATCATAAAATGCTTCCTATTAAAAGCTCTAACAAATTCATCCCAATTTATGTTAGTACCTAGTGGAAAGATCGTATCCCTTGAAGCTCTCCACCAAAACTTTGCATTTCTCTCCAGTTGGTACTCTGCCAAAGTTATTTTCTTAGCATCATTACATTCCAACAACCAGAAAATTCGCTCCATTCCATCAATCCATTGTTCTACCTCCTTAGGACTTCCTGTTCCACTAAACTTAGGTGGATTCAGCTTCAGAAATTGTTCCACTAGTCCTTGAGGGCAACGTTCCACTCCGGGTTGTTGTTGTGCTTGTCTTTCCATCAGATTTCCTATATTGGCCAATGCTTGCAGGATGTCTTCCATTCGGGGTTTTGCACTTGCAACAGAGGCTTCAACCCTCGATGGATGAGCACTTCCAGCTCACACCATAATTTTCCTACAGTTTCCAAGCATTTGCATTGGGAATAATCTGAGACTCAATACTCCATTTAAAAGCAACTACAACTATATATAAGTAACATATACATGTTACTGGCACCTAAAAGCAACTCATAAGTGAATACCTATCACCCGTTGTTCAAAGTTAGTCAGCCATTCTAGTTAGTATCCTATGGTGTACATTGTCATCATATCCCTCAATTTCCAAATGAGGCTCCTTATCACTCCACCTATAACCATGCTCTGATACCAAAGCAGGGCTATGGCACCCCTCGACACGGCCCTCGATCCGCTAGGGTCACCACATATTACTTACCTTTCACTTGTCCTAATAATATGTCACTCTAATACCATTTCAATTGTAGTGGGTTTATAAATCCTAGGGGTTTGTATCATCTCAATCGGTCCCAGCGCAGTTCACATGACGGAAGCATACTCAACATCTCTTAAACCCGTACTCAAACTAAATAATACAATGTGATGCACACCAACTACACTTTTCATATATATATATAAGCTAATGCCAAACCACTTTTATTTACATACTTTGATGGACATCATGAGTCGATACAACAAAAGGCCAAGACTTTAACTAAGCTCTGCTAAACCCAAAAGAACCTGACTCTACATCATGTCATGTACACCAAATCCATCATCCCTATGTCAACCTCCACCAGTCACACGCTCCTATCACACCCATCCCGGTGCATCGGCTGGTGGCGGTGGCAACATCCCCATCATCCTCTGATCTCAACGAACATGGACGGACAGAAACTCCTGTACTACGAGGCCATCAGGTAGGCCCACATCATACATAATCAAAACACGAATGCGGATAAACACGAAACCATGAACAACAATGTAGGGGTGCTCCGAGTACTCGACCTCAACATCAGACGGTAAGCCATAAAATGTACCACGCGTGACAGGTGATAGAGGCATCTCTCACTCTGAAATGTTAGTCCCCAAAAGGGGTGAGTACAACCACTCAGCAGTAAAGATCCATCAAACTACATAATGCAACAAGCAAGACAACCAAGATATCACAAGTAAAGCACATATCATCCATGCTATCGAGCATACATAACCATGCAGTCATGCATATATCGTCATGCAATCATGCATATCTCACCATGCCATCATGCATATACCACAATGCAATCATGCTTGTATTTCCATGAGGTTCATTCCATGCCATATGCACCTACATACGCATGATTCATATCATCCATAAAATCATGTATACATCCCCATGAGATCCATTCAAGCCTTCATGATTGCACTATTAATGTCAAATAGCATCAATTTACTTTCATAAGTAGATCATGCATCGTGCCATATGTACACATCCATGCACATGATTCAATTTTAAATTTTATCTTTCAGAGGATCTCATCATTTTTCTTCCAAGGACCAATGTTTGCATCCCTCAATTTATCGCTCACACTCAACCTAGCATCGCAAGGAACCTCCGGCACACACCTCCGGGCATCTCGCTCCCCAATTGGCATCATGAAAAATCCCCTAGCACACACCTCCAAGGCTTCCAGCACACACCTCCGGGCATCTCGAAACTTCTGAGGACATCTGGCACACACACTCCAAGCATCCAGCACACACACTCCGGACATCCCGACACTCCCGGGGCATCGTCAACTCACACCTCCGACGGTATCATTATTATCACAATATATATTCACATATATGACTCATTTTCAACATGTCATTTGATGCAATAGTGTCAGAGGTTTCAACCAGCCTTTTTGATATCATGTGATATGTCAAATGTGACTATATATGCAATACAAATAACACCCATGATATCACACTTCATAAAGTAATTCATTGGTTTTTGAAAATAGAACAATTTTCGGATGAAACGGAATGCACTTCCTTAGTAAAAATTCTTGGAAAATTAGTAAATAATCTCAATAAATTCTAAAAATTTAGTATGCTGTAAAAAAGATCTAGAGAAAGAGATTTCATGAAAAACACCATGCCAAGAAATTTTCACATCAATCACATAGGTCCATAAATCACAACAACAGAATTTCCAACACTACTTTTGCACAGTTTTGGAAATAATTTCGATTAAGCCATTAAATGAACTTCAAAAATTTTGAGCTTTTAATATGTTATAGGTGAGACCTAGTGGTAAATATCCCATGAAGAAATCAAAGTCTAATTCATTTTGGATTAGAAGCTATAATTTTTATAACTCTCCCTAACTCTAGGTTCACTGTCCAGATTCATCCTCTTCAAAGAAAATCATTTTTCCCAATCAATACTTATCCGTTTATTCTCAAATTTTAGTATGTTACTCCGCAAGATGTCGCCTACAACTATTATCAAGGACATGAGATCAAATGTGGACTGGATACTTGCACAAAATTCAAAGAATCACAATAGATCATCTTAACGGTTTCCAGATCTAGTATCTTTGAAGAAAAATGGTTTCACCAACAAATACTTGTTCGTTTCCTTGAAAATTTTAATATGTTACTCTTCAATAAGTCCTCTACAACTTTCATCAAGAAGTCAAAGTGAGATTCCAACTAGAGCATTGCATGCAGCTCGCGAAATCACCAAAGGTCGGATTGTTTTTCCAGAAAACAGATTATTAAACTAAGGCACTACTCCCATAACTTTGAAAATCCTCACCTCCACCACCTCCGAAATTCACCATACAACACACATAATCACAGCAAGCAAAGTGTAGATCAAAGGACTCTACTTGCCTTAATTTCGTAGCAAGCTAACGGCAACCTGAGGCTTTCAGCAAGCTTGATCGACGGCATGACTAGGCGCACGCATGTCAGGCCGATCTTATTCCTCCCTTCCTCTCTCGCACGCTTGCTTGGTCTCCTTCTCTCTCTTGGTACTCCTCGCTCACTCCGCCCCTTCTCCCTCTCTTTTCTTCCCTTCAAGAATGATTAGCAATCATTTGATTGCATGCAAATGTGACTTGGCTCTAAGGGAATGTCACTTGGTAAGCTCCTCTTGCCACTTGTGGGTTTTTCATGTAGGTTGATGGGCTCAATGGGCCAGCCTCTCCCTCCTTTGATCGACAGCAGCCCCTTTGGGCTTCATAGGCCAGGCTTTTAGAGGCCGAACGGTGGGGGGAAAATTCGGTGGGCTAGTTTCGGGCTCTAAAAAAAATCAGCCCACTCATTCTCTAATTTTTCCTATTTAATTCCCTCCTATACAAATACCTAATTACAATTTACATGGCCATAAAAATTTGTAACATGATTCAATAAAATCCAACTAATAAAACGCATGGCCAAGAATAGAATTTTCCCATCAAATAATTGTCCATTGAAATACTCGGCCTTAATCCATTTTATTAGACCAATGACCATATCATAGTCGGATGGCGCTTCCATCACTTATCCATGGTTCATTGCATATTTAGAGGTTGTCATGAAATTTTAGGATGCCACAAGAACTCAGAAGTGACCCTGTCCCTTAGAATGCCGAAGAATTAGTTAGAACTCTAGAATCGGTTAAAACTCTAGAAGTGAACCTCTGTGCTGAGCAAAGCCTGTTCTCTCCACAAATTTTATTCAACCTTATTTTCAAAAGTCTCCTTAGTAAGGTCAAGGAAGCATGTCTTTCCAAACAAAATTTCATTACATTTTCATTCCCCAAGGAGCTGAATTTAACTAAAGTGTGCTTTGGAAAACCTGAAAAGGATTGTTAAATATGTCAGGTGGTAGTGCCTAAAATGATGAAAGGCAACCCTTTTACCAAACACGTACTTATACACTCTAAGAGAATTGAGTGGAAAGAACCATGTCTTAGGGCATAGGATTCATTCACAGTAAATACATGATTTGAGATGATAAAGGCGTTTCATTTCTCAATTTCAAACACTATTGATATCCCTTGCAAGCCACTTCGAGCCAAATATGGAGCATTTCAAAATAACCCTTTCAAGAACAACCCCACATTGTGGCAAAATTGGGGGTCTTGGTTGAAAAGTATGGAGCAAAAGATTAAGAAAGATTTTATTGCTTTCACTTGTATCAATCTTCTTGTGCTAGCTTCAGGTGATTTCTTATTGAAACTCGAAGCATCTTGAAGTGACGAAGAGCATTCCGTTCACTACCACAAACACAATTATCCCTTGCTTAGCCAATTTGAGCCTTATACAATTCTTTCATAACCCCAAGTGATAATCATCTCCCCACATTGGGGCAAGGCATATGATTTACCAACAAATGAAAATATTGGTCATGTTTGTAAATGCCACTCGAGAGTCCTAGATACTTAAAAGAGAATGAAAACTAGGGGGCCTGGAAAAGCAGTATGCCTGGTAAAAGCAAGGCCAATGCCCATGAAAAAAAATGCAAAGAAAAGCAAGAATGCAAAAAAGAGCAACATCCATGATCATGCAATAGATCATTCATTGAAAAACAAAAGAAATGTCTTGCAAGAGAAAACATGTATTGCAAGCAATATCATTCGAACATAGAGTGAAGCTCTCATGTCTCAAGACAAATTACCGAAAGGACTCTTAAGATGGGTTAAATTTCAAGAGTCGAATTTTTGAGAAGCCGTGTGATGATAATGATGCCAAGATAATCACTCACTTTTTAACCCTTTGATATCTGAAAGTTTTTCAAGCCTTTTTAAGCCTTACCCGAACCAACATTACAACCCTTATCTGAAGTCTCTTCCATTGGGATGGTTCGAGTTGAAATGAGAGTATCACATAGGAGCTACTACTAGAAGGAGTGAAAGCAATCCTATCTTATCTTATCTTCAAGGTTCTTGACTTGTAAACTTGAAGAAGATATTGATTGAATATTCACTTCTTGTCCTCAAAATGCATACCCTTTGTGTAAGCCCATGACCAAGCCATCATTACGGTCCTTTCAAAAGACCTTTTGATCAATGGATTGTACTCACTGTGAATGTTTTCAAAAGCCATAGACATAGGTTGAGTGAGACTTCTCCAGTGAGATTTAAATAGTTTTCCCATATCAATGGTTGGGAACAAAAGCCCTTTTTAAGAGCTAGGGTGAAAGACCTCTTTTGATTAGGATATTTCCACTTGGCATATTTGATTTAACCCTTAGATGGTTAATCAAATCTCATTTTATTAAAGTCCTCTCTGAATGGATTTAACAATTGATATCATTTCGCAAGATTGGTTCCCTAGCAATTCGAAAACTCACACCTGGTCGAAACCCGTTTTTACACGGTGAGACTTTTCTCCTAGTTGAAACCCGTTTTTACTCGGTGAGACTATTATACCCGTTCGAAACCCATTTTTACACGGTGAGACCTTTCTCTCGGTCGGAACCCGTTTTTACATAGTGAGACTATCACATCCAGTCGAAATCTGTTTTTACATGGTGAGACCTTTCTCCTAGTCGAAATCCGTTTTTACACGGTGAGACTATCACATCCAGTCAAAACCTGTTTTTACACAGTGAGACCTTTTTCCCAGTCGAAACCCGTTTTTATACGGTGAGACTATCACATCTAGTTGAAACCCATTTTTACACAGTGAGACATTTCTCCCAGTCGAAACACGTTTTTATATGGTGAGACTATCACATCTAGTCGAAACCCGTTTTTACAAGGTGAGACATTTCTCCCAGTTGAAACCCATTTTTATACGGTGAGACTATCATACCCGGTCGAAACCTGTTTTTACACGGTGAGACTATCATACCCGATTGAAATCTGTTTTTACATGGTGAGACCTTTCTCCTAATCAAAACCCGATTTTATACGGTGAAACCTTTCTCCCAGTTGAAACCCATTTTTATACGGTGAGACTATCATACCCGGTCGAAACTCATTTTTACACGGTGAGACCTTTCTCCTGATTGAAACTTATTTTTTACACGGTTGGTGGGTCTATCCTTAAACCACAAGGCTCGTGGGTTAATTCTTAAACCACAAGATTCATGGGTTTATCCTTAAACCACAAGGTTGGTGGGTTTATCCTTAAACCATAGGGTTGATGACTTTTCTTAAATCACATGGTTCGTGGATTTATCCTTAAACCACAAGGTTGGTGGGTCTATCCTTAAACCACAAGGTTCGTCGATCCATCCTTAAACCACACAATTCGTGGGCCTATCCTTAAACCACAGGGTTTTTGAGTCCATCCTTAAACCACACGGTTCGTGAGTCTATCCTTAAACCATAAGGTTCGTGGGTCCATCCTTAAATCACATGGTTCGTGGGTCTATCCTTAAACCACAAGGTTTGTGGGTCCATCTTTAAACCACATGGTTTGTGGGTTTATCCTTAAACCTTGTCATTTAGTTTCTAGGTTATCCTTATATCTTATTTTTAGGTTCTTGGTCATCCTTAAACCTTGTCTTCCAAGTTCTAGGTTCTAAGTTATCCTTAAACCTTGTCTCTTAGGTTTCAGGTCATCCTTAAACCTTGTCTCTGAGGTTCCAGGTCAACCTTAAACCTTGTCTTCCAAATTCTAGATTCTAGATTATCCTTAAACCTTGTCTCTTAGATTCCAGGTCATCCTTAAACCTTGTCTCTCAGGTTCCAGGTCATCCTTAAATCTTGTCTCTTTAGGTTCCAAGTCATCCTTAAACCTTATTTTCATGTTCTAGGTTATCATTAAACCTTGTCTCTTTAGGTTTTAGGTAATCCTTAAACCTTGTCTTTAGGTTAGTGGTTATCCTTAAACCATTCCTTTTTCATTTAGTGATTTCATTGCCTTCATTCCATTCCATGAGAGAGAGAAATAGAGACAGAGTGAATAAACCCCAACAAGAGTTTAGATACCCTCATGAGCAAAGGTAAGTATCAGGTATGTCCTAACCAAATATCATTACTCTTCTCTTTCCTCTATTTCCGAAGTGGGGTTGACTAAAAATTGTAGGTATCAATTTTGTCTTTGAGTGGAACCTCTTCGAACTCCCACTCAAAGAGGGGCAGCTGTTGACACCTGATTTTTAGTCGATACATCATTAAAAAAAAAATAGAGAGAAAACCCCCTAATTAATTCACAAATAATCATCGCCATTCATCAATAATGCATAATGGCCATTGAAATAGACATGTGCTAAATTAGGAGAATTCTTAACTAGGAAGATCAAATCCTAGCCCTTAGTTCAATCCAAGGGCTGAGATTTAATCTTGCCTGAAAAAATAAAAAGAGAAAAAAAGAAAAGAAAAAAGGGGGACCATTTGATGGATCAATTTTCTCTCTCTTAAAATCGACTCTCTCTCTCTCTCTCTACAACCGTTTTCTCTTGCTCTCTCGCGTTCTCTCTCTCTGGGATTCTCTCTCTCGATGCTCTCTTCGTGGATTCTCTCTCGCAAACTCTCTTTGGCAGGTCTCTCTCTCTGCTCAGAGTTCACCCAAAACCAGAGTAAAAAACCCCAAGGGATCCATCAATCGATTCCACCATCTCCAGCGACAGAAGCTTGAGGAAGAAGTTGGCCACCGCTACTTCCTTGCAGCGATTGCCACCTTCGTGATCGCCTCCCTCGCGATTAGTGCCAGATCCAACGCCTCCAGCCACCGCTTCTTTGATCTGCCATTTTGCCCTCTAGCTCTTGTCAGGAATCTCGACCTCCTCCTCTGCATCTCTTAGAGCCCTAGAAGTCATAAAAAATGCACTTCTAGAGCTTCGATTTGATATGTCACACGCCCATAATGGATGTCATTTGGTCGCTCAAAAATGCCTACAAAGTTTGTTGGTTTGCTGTTCTAACTTACTGCGATTTTCTGCTTTAACTGGAACGAGCTGGTAGATGACGTTATTGGGACTTAATGTCTTCTAAAGATTTGTAATAGACTTCTCAAGCTTATTATATGTGCGATTTGGCCATCATTTTCCTTGCCTGATGCTTCTTGCAAAGATCGAGCACTAATCTGCTGCTGTGTTATGCTTGTTATGATATGATCTGACCGCTTATACAAATGCCTTTGCTTGAGCTAGAAAAAGATCTAAATTGCAATTTTCACCTAATAGAATTCATAAAGGACACCTTGAGCTTTCTAACGATGCCTAGTTTGTCCAATTTGCCCACCATTTGCCCTACTTTTTCTTTTTTTTTTAGATCAAGTTTTCAAGTCTGGAATTTGTCTCAACCTGCAGTGCTGTCTTGTCTCTATGAATCTTACTGTCTACCAATTTTGTGTGGTCTTATACATAATGATCTTGAGGATAAATTCTCAATGGAAGCTGTCCATAATATCCATATCCATCCCATGCTGAAATTTGAGAATTTTAAGCATAATTAAATAAGGTCAAGTAACCTTAGAACTCAAGTCGATATGTCGCAATTGAAATTGTTATGCATTTTGCTCCTAATGACAAGTCACATATCAATGTTAATGGATTTGTGTGATATTTTGCACGTAGATTTAGGGTTAAATGTCTGAATCAAATTTGTTCTTCACATTTAGCCCTACGTCATATTCAAATTTCATAATTTTCATGCATTGATTAGCTGGCTTAACAAGACAGTTACCATTCATCATTTTCTGATCTGCTTATGATTGATTTGCCATAATGTCTTGCTGTCCTGTTATGTTTCTGGTGTGTTATGTGTTCTTGAACTTTTCATAAATCATGTGCAACCCATCTTGGGAAATTCCATTCTTAAAAGTTGTTCCTCATGAAGTGCTTGATGTTCTGTGCTTTTCTTAGAGCCAATCATACATGGGTTCTACCCCAATTGCTTTGATCATATTTATGATGTTTGTTTCCTTCTACTGTATGTGCCTAGTTATAAATTTCTTAAGCTAGGATTAGATTAGAACTCCAAAGGTGGAGAAAGCGTGAAGACGGTGGAGGTCGATGTCCATTCCGACCATTGTCATGTAATATTTGTTTTCCCCACATATGTCTCGGGTTCCATTTGTTGTATAAAACCCGACGAGTTGCGGGTTTTGCTCCCTTTTTCTCATACATTTCTCTTATATATTTTTTTGGATTGCATGATAAATTTACTGCTTTTCTTGATTGTTTCCTTCATGTCTTGCAATTTCAATTTCATTGAGTAATTCATTTTCATGTTTTTTCAAAGAATAGAATAGAATTAAAGTGACCAACCATGCATGATCACTTAGTATAAAAAATGATGATCCTGAATATGTAAAAAGAAATGCATTGACATGTTAGGAAAAACACAACATACTATTTAGGTACCAAAAGGGGCTTCATAGAAATATTAGCGTAACCCAAGTCCCCAAACCTAGATGTTTGGTTGCGTAGGAATTGAGGGAACACTCCTGACCCTCGATTGGGTTTTCTAGCCAACCCCCCAAAAAATGAGGCTAGTAGTGACTCCTATCTATTTTTTATGTTATTATAAACAACTAGATTATACAAAATTTGCTGTCACGCAAGGTAGAGCTTGGGAGAGCTTGCGATCACGTAGGGGGTACTCTCGTGATCAACGTACCCCTAAACCCGACCTTTCCCCCTTTGACATTGAGGGCGGCAAGATCGGGTCACGACACCCGTCAATCCTGTTCGGCCATATAATCAGAATCTTTAGTTTCCATAAGTAGAACCTTCTAAGTTTGTTCGCCTTTCAAAAGATCTTCAAATCGGAGTAGAATCCAATAAGAATAATCAATCTTACTGATGATATATCCAGCCAAAAAGGTCTTCCAAAAACCATACGAATCGAATCCTTTGAAGATAATTCATCATTTGGATAAGTCTTCTTTCTTCGTCTGGAAACTGTCAGTGATGGTAGACTTTTGAGTCGTGAGTCTGGCAGTCTTTAGACTTTGACAACATAATCTGGAGTTCTTCAGACTTTAACACTTGAGTTTGGAAGTCTTCAGACTAGACTAATGGAAATATTTTGTCAAGTTCAAAACAATAAATGAGTTTTCTCCAACAATCTCCCCCTTTTTGATGGTGACAAAATTTTCTAGTAGATTTGAAAACTTTTGTCCTGTAAAACAACACTTAAGCAATACATGATAACTTATAGAAATAAGTTGATTAGGACTTGGATAGTATCAATTCTGCAACCATAGAAAACATGTTAATCCTGCAAGATACCTATCCATGCACAATCAGTATCTCAGGCTAAGTTATTACAAGCATCAAAGATTCAAATCACAATAACAGTCAAGTAGTCAAGATCCAAAGTCAAAAGTCCACAACCAAACAAAAATACCAAAGTCTAAAAAGGTCATCAAAAGATAAAGTCAAATTTGCACAACTTCTCCCCCTTTTTGTCAACAACAAAAAGTGGAGAATAAGCAAAAATAGATGAGTAAAAAGAATGATGTGAAAATCATGATTGTTTTGGCAAGTGAACAAGATGGAATTCCCCCAGAAAGCTCGCTGTCTTCTCAAGCATTCCAAGAGTCTCCTTCAGTGATTGTAAATCTTCACCCTTCACATGATCTTGCACTTGATTCTTTAGGACGAGTAGCTATTCTTGCAACGAAACTAAAGTAGCCAAGAAAGCATTTTTGAGATCTTTTATCTCATACTCCAAACCATACTGATGTGTCTTTAAATCCAACAAGATGTCCATCATTCTCGAAAAGTCCGCTGTTGGTGCTAGTGTAGCACTGGGTCTAGTAGAATCTATTCCTGGAGTCTTGAGATTGGAGGGCTTTTTAGTAGTTCGTCTACTATGATTAGAAGTGAATGCCTCAAGGTCTGATTTTGGATGATGAGAGGCATACACTTCCTCTAGATTTATTGTAGATTGACTAACATCACTAGTTATAAAAGGTGAAGAAATACCTCGTTTTTCAGCAGCTCCCCCTGTTTGTGTGCCTTCAAGTGGAGAAGTGAATTCTTCTTCCATTTATGCTTCAACTTCAGCATCAGAGTGATGTTTTTCTTTTTCTCTCTCTTCAGCAGTTCCACTCATTGTCTTTTCTGAATCACTTGACAAGGATACGCCAAGGTAGGCTCAAAGGAATCATCTCGAGCCTCTTCTTCCTCTTCTTCTCTTCTTTCTTCCTCTTCCTCTTCCTCTGTTCTCTTCTCTTCTTCACTTATTCTTCCTTCATCTCTCTTTTCTATCTCTTTCTTGGTCTCTCTTCCTTCTGTCTCTTGAAAGCTAACATAACTCTGTAAATTGCAAAGGGCAAAGGTGGAGAGAGTGATGTCATCCTCATCATCTTCATCTTCCAAGATAAGGACTCTCCTCTTATTGATAGGTTCTATCATTGGTTTTTTTGCCTTTCCATTTTGATGCTACAGAGCTTTGCTTTGCCTTGACAGGGGAATTCTTTTTCATTCATTTTGACACCTTGTTGAGTTCCTTTAGACACATCTTGGTGACCATCTTCAATATAATTACCATAGGAGCAATGCTTCGCAAGCACAAAGGAGCAGGTAAATGAATGTTGAAGTGTCTTAAGATTCTTGTGATAAGAGTAGAGTATGGGAGTTTCCCTTTGTCTTTCAACATTGTCTTGTACATGTGCATTAGGATGGTGTGAGGCCGAGAGAACTTGTGGTCAATGTTAATGGCATACATCAACTTTACTTCAAAACGAGCGCATCAGTTTTGGATGTTGATTTTGGACGGATGCAGTTGATCACGATCTTATGCAACAAGATATTGGAGGCATTCATCCTAGTGTAGGAAATCTTGCCTTCAGCAAACCTATCTTTTACCAATTCCAGTGTAGCGTGAGCAATGGACACACTGATCGGTTGGAAACACGCTATTTCCACCCCAATCAAGTCAGCCAAAATGTCTACATCAATCAAAAATTCCTTATCCTTAACAGTAAAAGAGAATCTATACGCACCCAAAAATGATAGATTCGAATAGAAATAGGCTGAGTTCTGGATAAGCAACTATTGTGTCAAAACAAAAATGCTTCAATTGAAAAAGTGCAAACTTCTCCCTCAGATTTACTTGCACAGAATCAAGAAAATCAAAATCAACGCTTCTAGGGTTCATAACCCCGCTCTTCATCAGTTTTGAATAAACCTTCTTGTGGTCCTTCGATCAAAATAGACTCGTTCCATCACCACCAACATTTGCAGCCACTCCCATCCTAGGCTGGAAATGTGTGAACATTCTTTCGTCATCGTCATTTCCTTCTGGTTGATTATACGTGCCAAAACGTGGGTCACTAGGAAAGTTAGCAAAAGTCTTTTTAGCCAACCTTTTTTCTGCAATGCCCATTTTCTCCATATCATGCAAGAATAAAGTTCATTCTTGCAGCCTCTCTCTCTCAGATACTCATTGATTAAAGACATAGCAGTACCTCCTTCTTTCAACTTATAATAGAGCTTGAAAGCAACTTTAGGTGTCAACGTTCTTACAGGATCAATTTCTTCCATTATTTCTTCTTCTAGTTGAGATAGTGAAGGAGACTAACGTTGTTGAGAATGTTATTGCTGACTTGGTCATTGCTATTGAGAAGAGTCATCTTCCTCGGTCAAATCGAAGTGCGTAGGACCCTCAGGTATGTGGCATGGCCCCTTCTTGTGATTCTGGAAGACTTTCTTGAGGACATTGTCACTTTATGGGAGAAATCCTTGAACTTGCTCGAAAAATGTGAAATCTTTTGAAATAAACTAGAGAGAAAATGAGTGAAAGTGGAGTTTTGTATTCTAGGGTTTGAGAGAGTGTAAATGGGAAGATGAAAATCAACAATATATAAAGCAGATGAAACGATGGATATAGATCGTCATAAAGGAAAAAATAAAACTACCTTTTTGAAAATGAAAAATTGCCATAATTTTAGAAACGAAAAGATAATTGCTAAAAATAAAATAAGAAAGTAGCGATTTAAAAAGCAATCATACCTTTTTACATTTTTATCCAAAAACTTAAATTGCTTGTACCGAAATAACTTACAATCGTAACTCTTAGTCATTTTGAGTCTGAATACCTTCAGACTTTATCTCTGAGTCTGAACACTTTCAAACTTTACTCGATAGAATATATGATGTTCAGTCAGGTGCGAATAGACTTGAATATGCTCTTCTTCAGTGGCTTTGTACATATGT
Organism: Eucalyptus leucophloia subsp. euroa; assembly: GCA_017140325.1. Taxonomy (NCBI): domain Eukaryota; kingdom Viridiplantae; phylum Streptophyta; class Magnoliopsida; order Myrtales; family Myrtaceae; genus Eucalyptus; species Eucalyptus leucophloia. The sequence goes on along the minus strand of CM029472.1, from coordinate 16,377,755 downwards.
CTACCAATTGATTCTTTGAGTTAATGAACTGAATCATAACTTCTCCATTCTGAACATGATCTCTAATAAAGTGATGTCGAATTTCTACATGCTTTGCCCTTGAATGAAGAATTGAATTCTTTATGAGATTTATGATGTTGGCGTTGTCACATTTGATCTCGATGCATGATTCTTCAACTTCAAAGTCTCTTAGCTATTGTCGAATCCACAAAATTTGAGAGCAGCAACTTCCAAGAGCTACATATTTTGCTTCAGCTGTTGAAAGAGCTACAATACTCTATTCTCTTGAAAACCATGATACCAGCTTGTTTCCAAACAATTAACATGTACCATAAGTACTCTTTCTATCTACTTTGCAACTTGCTAAATCCACATCTGAATATCCAAGGAGTATAAAGTCTCCTTCTTTTGGATACTATAATCCTAGCTTTGGAGTTGTCGCAATGTATGTGATGATGCGCTTTGAAGCAGCTAAATGAGATTCTTTGGGATTTGATTGGAATCTACCCCAAATACAAACACTAAACAAAATGTCAGGTCTAGATTCAATAAGATAAAGAAGTGAACCAATTATGCTCTTGTATAGCTTCTGGTATTTCCTTCTTCATCTTTATCCAGCTTTGAAGAACTTGACATAGGCGTCTCTGTCGTTTTGCAATTCTCCATCCTAAACTTCTTGATGAGATCCTTTGCATACTTTTCTTGGTGAATAAAAATTCATTCCTTGGATTGTTTAACTTGTAATCCCAGAAATAAGATTAATTCACCCATCATGCTCATCTCCAATTCATCCCGCATGCATCTTGAAAATTTCTTGCACAAATTTTCATTGGGTGAACCAAATATAATATCATCGACATAAATCTAATCAAGTAGAATATATTTGCCTTCTCTTTTAATAAACAAGGAGTTGTCTACCTTTCCTTTAACAAAATCATTTTGAGTTAGAAATTTACTTAACCTTTCATACCAAGCTCCAGGTGCCTGCTTTAATCCATATAGGGCCTTTTTCAGTTTGTAGATTGAGTCTGGCTTTCTTAGATCTTCAAAACCAGATAGTTACTCCACATAGACTTCTTATTGGATGAATCCATTAGGAATGCACTTTTTAAATCCATTTGGAATAACCTGAAATTTTTATAGCAACCAAAATCAAGTAGTATTCCAATTACTTCTAAACTCGCTATTGATGCATACGTCTCATCATAGTCTATCCCTTCTTCTTGCATATATCCTTTGGCTATAAGTCTTGCTTTGTTCCTGACAACTTTTCCTTTCTCATCTATCTTGTTTCTGAAAACCCATTTAGTTCCAATAATAAACTTACGTTTAAGTTTAGGAATAAGTTCCTAAATATCATTAATGCTGAACTGTTTGAGCTCTTCTTGCATAGCTTCAATCCAACTTTCTTCAGCCACGGATTCATCTATAGTTTTGGGTTCAATTTCAAAAACAAGTGCTAAAGCACTAGATTCTCCATGCCTTTTAGATCTGGTACGAATTCCTTCATCAATGTTGCCAATGATGAGTTCCATGGGATGGCTTGACTTATGCTTCCAATTACTGGTTTGTTTGTGAGTTTGTTGATCCTCTGTTTCAGTTGAATCTTTTGGTTCATCTTGTTGTTGAACTTCGAGAGTCTGAACCACTTCGGGGGAAGTAGATTTTGCAATATCTAGAGCAGGTTTAGGTTCTTCAAGTTGAGTCTGATATAATTGATTCTGCATTGAGTCATGAAACTTAACGTTCATAGATTCTTCCACAAACTGACTCTTCTTGTTGAATACTCTGTAGGCTTTGCTTGAGATTGAATAACCAAGGAAAATCCATTCGTCTGATCTTTCTTCACACTTACAAGCAAACACATGAAAGTAAGAAACAATTGACTTATTTCCTTTGAATAACTCATAAAGAGTTTTCTCCAAAATATGCCTTAAGAATACTCTTTTAATAATATAACAAGCTATAGAAACTACTTTAACCCAAAAATGAGATAAAATATTACTTTCAATTAAGAGTATTCCAGCCATTTCCTACAAAGATCTATTATTTCTTTTCACAACCCTATTTTGCTCTGGAGTATATGGAGAAGAGAATACATGCTAAAAACTAGAGTTATCACAGAATTTTGCAAAGTCTTTATTTTCAAACTCACCTCCATAGTCTATGCGTATGCTTGAAATAGCATAACCTTTCTCATTTTGTACCTTCTTGGAAAATTTTGAAAAGTGAGAGAATGCTTTAGACTTACTTTCCAGGAAGTATACCCACGTAAAACGAGAGTAGTCGTCCATGATTACTAAGCAGTATCTCTTCCCACCAATGCTTTGGGTTCTGGTTGGTCCAAAGAGATCCATATGCAGAAGTTGCAAAACACGATCAGTAGACACCTAATTTATAGATTTAAAGGTACTTCTAACATGTTTTCCCAATACACATGGTGTGCATAATTCAGACTTTTGATACGTCAGGTTGGGCAGTCTACGAACAAGCTTCTTGGAGGAGATCTTGGCAATTTGCTTCATGTTGACATGGCCAAGTTTTCTATGCCAGAGGTTTGCTTCATCTTTGATGGATATTAGACATTGAGAGCTTTCTGGTTTTATATCCAGAAGGTAGATGTTCCCATGTCATCGTCCAGTAAAGGATTGAGAAAGATCTTTACTAGTTCCCGAACAAGTGCTTTCTTGGAAATTAATTTTGAATACAATGTCGCACAGTTGACTAATGCTGATTGTGAGACTTTCAATCCTCACATTTCCACATCCAACAATCCTTCTTTTGTTGTTTCCACCGAAAGAAACTTTTCCTCCTTTTATTTGCACAAGCTTTATAAAACAACTTGAATCTCCTGTTATGTGCCTCGAGCGGCCACTATCCAAATACCATTTGATCGTTTTCTTGATAGTGACCTGAAATTATAAAAGGAACTCAAGCTTTCTTTAATACCCATATATTCTTGGGTCAAGGGGAGTTAGTACAAAAAATAGTCTTTGTTCATTCCTTCTTACACTTTGAACATTTCAGAGCACTTCAGCCAACAGGTTTTACAAAAACCTTTTGAAAATGATTTCTGTAAAACGTTTTTGTAGGTCTTTGTTTGATTATTTCATTTACTTTTGGAAAATCAATTAAAGGAATGGTTTCTAATGTCATTCTCAAACTAGATTTGTTGAAATAAGGTTTTTGAATTGAAAGAATCTTTTCAACTTCTCAGATTCTATTGAAAACCTTTTTGTGATATTTGTGTGGCATCCATATTTTGCCAACCTTAGAAAAATAATGATACGTTGCGAATTGACAAAATTATTATCAGATTTTGTCATCGGCACCAATTTTGGATCCCGTCGTATCATCAACAAGTGTAAACCCCGAGCCGTCTCACCAACTAACCGAATCGAAGACCCCAAAAATTCTTCGCGTGCGCCCCTTTACCGCCACCCTCTTCTTCATGGACAGCCACGCATGGTCGTGCCATGCATTTCCTACACATGCGTTCGCTGAGGAGTCAACCGAAGGTGGATGGTTGACTGGAGTGTGCCCAGCAACGGCCACGTAGCCTCCCCACTCGGCTGCCAGCAGAAGTCCACGATTGTGCATGCTGAAGACACGCCACCCCTTCGACACTCAACAAGAAAAGGAGAATGTTGACCAACAAACCGAGAGGAGAAGCCACGCCAATTCGGGCAGCTGAAGACACGTACCCACGGACTTGAGCTGGCGAAGGAAGGCCGGATGAAGGCCACGAAGTCTCCACTCGGCTCCGTTTCTTGCCGCCACCAAAATCTGCGTTTATTGACTAAATTAGTCAACTAAAAGAGAAACAAAACCAGTGACGGGAATAGCAAAACAGAGCGAAAGAGAGAGAGAGAAATCGCGAGTGAGCGAGAGAAACCGAGAGACAGCAATGGGCGAGAGAGTGAGCAGCGAAAGGGAGAAAGGGACTGCTCCCTTCATCGTGCACGCGCGCTGCCGATGCCGACGCCGCTTGCACTTGGTTGCCGAGCCGTGTCCGTGACCGCGAGCTCCCCGATTTCTTGCCGTTAACATCGTAGGACCTGAGGCAAGTTGAAGTCTACTAATCTATATAGTGTAATGCTGTTGCTGTCTTAGGAAGTGTATTGATAGACTAGATTTGTTGGATTTTGATGTTGAGTGATGGTTTATTGAGCAATCGAGACTGTTTTGAGGTTAAAGGATTGATGAAATGTTAGGATTTCTCAGGCATGTGTTTGATTTCTTTGAATTTCATCCAAAACAGATTTTTGGCGACTATAAAATCTTGAGGAATTCGGCCAGTGTTTCGGTTTTGGAAAAGAAAACCTCCTGACTTGTGTTTGAAACTCTATTTACCATGGCACCGGTTCCAAGTATTTTAAAAACTGCACGGTGCTTTCCAAATTTTTGAGTTTTGTATCGATTTGTCCAAACCATTGAAGGTCAGGTTGATAACGTGGTTTACTTTACAAGTTTTTAAATTTGGTTATCTCTTTTGAACAAAATTTGGTCATAAATTGATTTGGAAAACCTCCCGACCTTGCTGAAATTCTTTATATACTGAGGTGCCGTCCATCAACGTTTCAAAAAGAAAAGCAAAATATTTTGGTGCCCTTGAGATTTCAAATTTTTGCAAGAACCAATCTTTGAAAACCTTGAAGTCGGGAGTGTACATTTGAATTTTCAATGTGCTGATTTCAAATTATATGTGCTTGATAACTTTCTTTGAATTTGTCCGTGAGGCACAAGTGCAACCCAAGATTTTACACACGGATTCTTGAAATGCTTTGAAGGTGAAATGTGGAAATGGATTTATGAATTGATATTATGTTGCTGAGATTTTATGATTGGATTTCTTTGACATAGAAATGGCATATGAATTCAAAGCATGTTGTCATTGCATTGAAAAGTGTTTTTGGAAATTAAGATGTTAATTGTTACCATTGGACCCTCGGGTCAACGATGCTCGGGAGTCGGGATGCCCAGAGGTTCGAATGAGTCGATGCCCTTTGGATGCTGGTTGTATTATAAATAAATGCCCAGGGATTTACCCCGGGAGTGTCGAGATGCCCGGTTGTATTATGATACATGCTCGGAGGGTGAGGGGTTGTATTATGATGCATGCCCCAAGGGTAGGGGTAACCATTTTTATGGTGAGCCCCGGCGATTCCTTGTGACGCCAGGTGGGGTGTGAGATGCCTGGAGGTGTAACATAACACACTCTAGATGCCTGATTGTATTATGAATACATGCCATGAGGTTTACCTCAGGAGTGTCGGGATGCCCGGTTGTATTATGATACGTGCCCGAAGGGTGAGGGGTTGTAGTATGATGCATGCTCGGAGGGTAGGGGTAACCATTTTCATGGCGAGCCTCGGCGATTCCTCGTGATGCCACATGGGGTGTGAGATGCCTGAAGGTGTAACGTAACACGCTCCGGATGCCCAGTTGTATTTTGAATACTTGCCTAGAGGCTTTCGCAATGCCAGGGTGGATGTGAAATCCTAGAAGGACGCAAACATTGGTCCTCTAGGGGGATAAAACTGTTTGAATGATTAAAATTGATGATTATATTAAGTGTGAGTGCGGTCTGGTTATGGGACTAAATTGTATGGTATGGAATGGGACATGTCATTACAGTTTGGCCCTATAATCGGGACTTATGTGAATGAAATGATACATTCTGGTTTTGAAACTGCATTGACATCGCCTTTCAAAAGTCTTATCGGTCTGGTGCACACTCATTCCTTGATTTCCTATTTTATCTATCTTGCAAGGACTTGGATTGTGATTGCTTGCATGGTACAGCTTGGTAGATCTTCAACTACTGGGTGGTTGTAGTCACCCTATTTGGGAACTAACATTTCAGACTAGACAAGATATCTTTGCTACCACAGCCGCCAGCAAACGGATCGGATGAATGGGTGTGACCGCGAGAGAGGATTAGAAGAGGCAAGATTTTTGGACGCTCACACTCCTTGATTGACTTATGGATATAACTGTTGGAAAAGAAGTCAGTTATCTTTTGAAAAATAGCTGGGTATGGAAACTTGGCATTTTGATGTACCGACCCGTGATACCCATCTAGTTATGTAAATAAAAATATTCGGCTTTAACTTATAAAATGTTTAGTTGGTGTGCATTGTTTTTGAATATATAAGGAAGGGAGTTGTTGGATACGCTCTCGCCATACTTTTGCGCAGGGACTAATCAAGCATACTAAAGAACCCCCATATGACTTCTTGGAAATCCTTTGATAAAGAAAAGGGGATATCCAGGTAGAGGAAACAATGTGGTGATGCTAATGGATTGGGGGTCGTTCGAGGGTGCCACAATTTCAAATGTCCTCTTTCAAAGAGGTATTTTCTTTTGAAAGAGAATCTGCATTTTCTTTCAAATCAACAAAACTTTTGTCGAGATTTTTGAATTTTTCTTTCCAAGAAATTTCATGTTGCTTTAGTTTGGAATTTTCCTTCTTTAGTTGGGAAATCTTGTTAAGAGATGTTTTGAGGCTAAGACAAAGTTCATCTATATATTTTGAGACTTTCATAGGAATTTTAGCGTTACTAACCTTAACTTCACTATTTGAGTCTGAATCTGAATTGAGTTTATCTCAGAGTTTGAGTCTAGTTCTGAATTTGCCATCAAACATATGTTTGCATACTCTTCATCACTTTCCTCGCATTTTGTATCACTTCATGTCTCTTCTTTGAGAGCCTATTGTATTTCTCTACTTTTTCTTTCTTTTTCTTCAACAAAGGACCTGCCCATTTTTCTTACACTCAAAGCAAATCACATCTTTGTTGGTCTCATTATCCTCATTTGATTTCTTCTAAAATCTTTGATTACCCTGCTTTTTCTAGTCAAACCCTTTTCCCTTCCTGTTTAACTTCCTGAATCTCCTTATCATGAGTGCTAGCTCTTTATCATCCAAGTCATCTTCAAAATCTGTATTATCAGAATCATCGTTAGATTTTAAGGCAATTGACTTATTGCCTTTGGGATCTTCTTTCTTATTGATTTGCTCTACTTCATATGATTGAAGTGTGCCAACCAATTCGTCTATAGAAAGAGGCATGATCCTTTAGGTTTCTCTTATAAAGGTCATCACATGGTTCCATTCTTTGGAGAGTCCTCTCAGCAATTTATTGCTTTTTAAAATGATTGATTTGGAATGTAAACCACTTTGAATAATTCTATAAAACAATCATATAAAGCAATGAGATAAGGAGTTAAGGAAAGAGAATTGGAACACAAGATTTATAGTAGTTCGGCTTAATTCAAGCCTGCATCAACTCTCCCGCGTTGATAGCCCACTAGCTGAATTCCACTACGAATCAAAAGAGATTATACAGCTTATGATCTTCAACTTCCTTAGTGGAGAGTCTTAGCTAGTCTTTTCACAAAGTCTCACTATGTGCTTCTCTCTTTTGTATACAATTTTAGCTCAATGAACTGAAAGAACAAGGAACTAAGAGATTCATATTTTGAAATTCTTCTTTCACACACTTCCGAACAACTAAAAAGTTCGCCTTAAATACTCCTTCATGCCTTCATAACCGTTGGCACTTTCCAAAGGAATTCTTCCAATCTACCCATTAGACAGAATCAATTAAAGTGATCTCGAGTCATTGAAAGATTAGTGATGAAAGCCCGTCAATCCCATTTGCCCATACCATCAGGATCTTTAGTTTCCATAAGTAGAACCTTCCAAGTTTACTCACATTTCAAAAGATATTCAAATCGGAGTAGAATCCAAAAAGAATAATCAATCTTACTAATGATGTATCCAGCCAAAAAGGTCTTCCAAAAACCATATGAATCGAAACCTTTGAAGATAATCCGTCATCTAGATCGGTCTTCTTTCTTCATCTGGAAAATGTCGGTGAAGGTAGATTTTTTAATCTTGAGTTTAGCGGTCTTTAGACTTTGACAACATAGTCTGGAGTTCTTCAAACTTTAACACTTGAGTCTGGAAGTCTTCAGACTAGACTGATGGAAACGTTTTGTCAACTTCAAAATAATAAAATAGTTTTCTCCAACAATTAGGACCAGTTCAATTGGACCAGTTTAGCTCTTGAAGACCAAATTGATGATTAGCTTCCATCTTAAGATAGATTGGCCTTTTCTTATCAATTACCAAGCTTTTATTTAACAAGATCTTGGTCGTGATGAGCTGGATTGATTACCAAAATTGTTTTAGCAACTTTATTTCTTCATTGATGTCCGAATTGGTTCATCCTTGGACCATTTTTTGTTCAACCTCAAATCTATGGTTTGACCAGTTTGCATGTGATTTTTGCTGACATCCTCAATTCCGACCCCGTAAGGATCAACCATAAGATTCTTAAAGGATCGATCATGGGCCATTGGCCATGGATTGATTGGTTTGATCAGCAAGGAATCACGGATCGGTCGCGACTAACTGATTGACCGACCAACCGACCGGTCACGAATTGGTCGAGGTGTCGGCTGTGAATTTTTATCGACCATACGATGGGATAGGATCACCTGCTCATAAGATGACTTTTTGATCACGAGAATTGGTCGCGGGATGATTTTGGATTGGAGGATGGTCACGGGTCGATCCAAGCGGTTGTAGTTTTGGTTGCGGGTGATTCTGCTCGGTATTGCACCGATACACGGATGATCCAACTTGACCAAATGTGATTTCCTTATGACCAAAAATGAATCATTCCCTGATTAATTTTTAGTGATTAGAACAGAATCTTGAATTGGTGATGTCCAATCATGGATTGGTAATGCACCGACCATAAAGTCTACCGGTGGATCAGGTGCTGACCGGAATGAGTCGAGGGGTAGACTCGGCTATTCCATCACTAATTCTAAGGTCTATGAGTGTCTTGGCTTAGTATTAGGCCATGGGTAGCCTGAATTGATCGAAGGACAATTGACCCTATTGACCGACTAATTGTCTAAAGGAGCAGTTTGAGCGAATATGGAACGTAATGGCCGAACCTTTGGTGTACATGATTTGGATTTTGAGGTGTGCCTAATGGTCCTTTCCTCGGCCCTGGAATCAACTTGGATGATAGTGAACGTGCTAGTATGAACACCTAGAGCGAGGGTGAATGGGTGTAAAAACCGATTCTGTAAAATGCAGTAAAAACCTTTACTTTTAACCCGAGTTTGAATAATAAGGGACTTTTGAAACTAAGTTTGACGAACAATAGATTTTGAGTGAATTCAGACTTTATCAATTAAATAGAACTACGAACAAAATAAAGGAGTTAAGGGAAGAGAATAAGAACACATATTTTATAGTGGTTCGGCTTAGATCAAGCTTATGTCCACTCTCCCACGCTAATAGCTTTCTGCTAGATTTCATTATGCAATTAACAAGAAATTACAACTTTGAGTGCAAATACTTAGTAGCAGATCACACCAACTCACTAAGTCACTCTTTTGGTATTTCTCTCACGATTACAAATGTTTAAGCTCACAAGAGATAAGTGTATGATCGAAGATCGCTTAGACTTTGGAATTATAAATTCTACACTCCATCTCTTACTTGCTCATTGGTCATTGATCTCCTTAAATACTCCTCAACTTCCAAACTAGCCGTTGGACAGTATCTCGAGGATCGTCTTCCAATTTACCCATTGAACAGATCTATATCTAGAAGATTTGGTAGTCATTGAATGATAGAAGTAGAATTCCAAATTGATTCTAATCGCCCATACAAATAGAATCTTGGTTCCACTAAGTAGAGCTTATTCATGTAGAAAGTTCTTGTCTTCAAGAGTAAATTGTCAATAAATTAGATTGAGTTAATCAAATCAGTTTTGATGTAAAATCCAAACCAAATCACTAGCTGTTATACATTTAGGCTTGTGTTACAATCTGTCGAGTTCTGGATGTAAAGTCTGAGAGCAATAGACTTTACAATATGAGTCTAAAGGCAATAGACTTTACAATCTGGACGTAAGTCTGAGCATATTCTGCTTCTAAATATATTTAGCTTAAAGGTCTGGATATAGTCTGAATAAGTTCAGCTTCACCATACCATCTGTCTTCTAGTTCTTCATTCACATTTAGTTTGGAATTTGTTAAAGTGGGCAGACTTCTGATGTAGAACAGACTTTGACACAGAAGACTTAAAATCTTCATAATAGACTTTGGACATGTGTTACGTTCAGTCTTCTAACAGTCTTCAGACTTTGACAATATCCTTTACATGTTCTGTCATCTGCATAGTATGTGAAAGTGCTAGTATGAACACCTAGAGAGGGGGTGACTAGGTGTTTAAAATAAACCTTAACAAATATATGCAAAATAAAATAAACTTCAAACAAAACAAAGGAGTTAAGGAAGAGAATAAGAACACAAGGTTTATTGTGGTTCAGCTTAATCCAAGTCTACGTCCACTTTCTCACGTTAACAACCTTCTTGGCTAGATTCCACTATACAATCAACAAGAGATTACAACTTTGAGTGCAAACACTTAGTAGTAGATCACACTATCTCACTAAGTCACTCTTTTGGTATCTCTCACGATCACAAACGTTTAAGCTCACTAAAGACAAGTGTATGAACAAAGATTGCTCACACTTTATAATTATAAATTTTATACTCTATCTCTTACTTGCTCATTGGTCTTTCATCTCATTAAATACTCCTCAACTTCCAAACTAGTCATTGGACAGTATCTCCGAGGATCGTCTTTCAATATACCCATTGGACAGCTCTGTATCTAGAAGATTTGGTAGCCGTTGAGTGACAAAGGTAGAATCCCAAATTGATTCCGATCGCCCACACAAACAGAATCTTGGATTCCATAAGTAAAGCTTCTTCATATAGAAAGTTCTTGTCTTCAAGATCCAATCGTCAATCAATTAGATTGAGTCAATCAAATCAATCTTGATGTGGAATCCAAACCAAATCACTAGCCATTATATGATTGGGCTTGTATTACGTTTTGTTGAATCTTGATGTAAAGTCTGAGTGCGATAGACTTTACAATCTAAGTTTGAGTGTAATAAACTTTACAATATGGGTCTGAACATATTCTGCTTCTGAACAGATTTAGCTTTAAGGTCTAAACACCGTCTGAATAAGTTCAGCTTCAATATAAAATCTGTCTTCCGGTTCAACTTCAGTATAAAGTCTGTTATCTGGTTCATCATTCACGTTCAATCTAGAATTTGTCAAAGTGAGTAGACTTCTGATGTAGAACAGACTTTGACACTAAAGTTTGGCAGTCTTTAGACTTTGACACAGAATTCTGGAAATCTTCATAATATACTTTAGACATGTGTTTCGTTCAGTCTTCTAGCTGTCTTCAGACTTTGACAATATCCTTTACATATTATACTATCTGCATGGTCTATTACTTAACAATTAAACATGTTAGTAGCTTTTGATTTATTTTGTTAGCTTCAAAACATCATAAGGGATTTCCCTAACAATCTTCCCCTTTTTGATGATGACGAAACAATATCTGAATATGTAGATTTGTAAACACACTTTTAAAAATATTAATTTAAATAAAAGGATATCAGAAGATAGCAAATAGATTTAGCATTACAATATATATAAAAATAATCGCAGCTTAATAGTATGCAATAAATAATATCAACCAATTAACACATTTGCATATTCATATCTTCTCCCCTTTTTTGTCATAATCAAAAGGCGATGACAATGGAAATAGTATCACGTAGAGAATATAAAATGACATATAATTTCCAAAAAGATCAGCTTTTATAAAGCAACTCGAATATTAAAGATATGCAATATAGCTCACTTCAATCATATATATCAGCAAATATCCAATAAAAATCACGAATGCATCATAAAATTCGCATACCCTTTTGTCATAATAAAATGATAATATCAATAAGAGATTTGTTAATGACAAAAGGTAATAAAAAAAAATGCACTAACCGGATTTTTTTGAATAAATTCTGACATATTTACCTTTCCTTCCATCCATAATAAGATCACGATCAATCCAAAAAGATTTTTCTATAATTGATCAAAGCTCCCCCTCAATTTGTTGCCCTTTTGAGATGATCACAGTTCTTTCCTTTCTTTTAGATTCACGTTCTCCCCCTGTCATTATGACAACATTTGCAAATAGAAACAATAGTTGCTTGTGCACGTTGAACATAATATTTTTCCAATATTTCATTTGTAGCAACAACATCTGCAACGATTACTTGCATTTTGAAATTCGTGGCAAAAAATTTATTTTCTTCAATCAACCTCGTCTCGAATTCAACCTACATCAACTTAACAAACTTTTTGCACAAATAAGTTGTAATAATATCCACATGATATATAATGCCATTTCTTCAAATAAATTGAATAGCATTTATAAAGTTATCAAATATTAAAATTCAGAACTATTCAACCTTTCGTATGACACATAAGGAATTTCCTTAATAAGCAAAAAGTTTGCACAAGGAATAGAATTTTTTAACCTCCAGAAGATAGTATAGAATCTTATTTTCTGATCGAGCTTTCCCAAATTCATATGGAAGATTCTTTTGTCACCAAATTCTCTTTCTTCTTTCTTCTTTATATTCTGCAAAAACAACTCATCTTTTCTTTGGTACCCATTTTTTCTTGAGTCCATGAGAGTTAGTAAAATATGCTGTTTTTATCCAATCTTTCTTGATAGGTCTCCAGACTCTAGGACAATCTTTCTCAAAGTGTTCTAAATCTCCACAATTTGAACACTTGAGGGCTTTTCTACCAACAGGTTTTACAAACACTTTTTGAAAATGATTTTTGTAAAATGCCTTTGGAGGTCTTTGTCTAAGTCTTTCCTTGACTTCAGGAAAATCAATTAGAGAATCACTTTCCTTATTGAAACCAAGTCCCGACTTATTATAGTAAAGAACTTGTATAAAAAGGATATGCTCTAATGTTTTTGATCCATTTGAAAATCTTGTCGAAATATTTGAAAATTCTTTCTTTAAAGAATCATTTTCTTTGACAAGTAAATCTCAACTTTCTTTTGTTTGTAGAAAATCTTTTTGCAAAATTTCAAAATTTTCTTTTTGAGAAAGATCATGTTGCCTAAGCCAAAAATTTTCCTTTTTTAATTTTGAAGATCCTTTTAAGAGAAGATTTGAGATTTAAGCAAAGCTCATTTATGTACTTTGAAACTTTGAGAGGAATTTTTGAATAGCTTACCTCGACTTCCTCATCGGATTCTGAGTTTGTGTCCGAGTCAAACTTTGATTCTGAGTCTGTGTTTGTGTCAAACTCAGATTCTGGATGTGCGATCAAGCATAGATTTCCTTGCTCGTCATCTTCTTTCATTGTTATTTTCTGGCCATTCTGCTTATATTGTCTTCTTTCACTAAACTTCATTCCTTTTCTACCTAGCTTTTTGAATTTCTTGATCATAAAAGCAAGTTCTTCATCGTCCATGTCATTTTCTAAGTCTGTTTCATCAAAATCAGCGTTAGATACCAAAGCGATGGACTTCTTACCTTTAGGATCTTCATCGTTGAGTTGTTCCACTTCATAGGATTGAAGAGTGCCAATCAATTCATCCACGGAGAGTGGCATAATCCTCTGAGTCTCTCGGATTGAGGTCTTGACATGGTTCCAATCTTTTGAAAGACCTCGCAAGAGTTTGTTGACCTTCATTAGGGAAGAAATTGGATGACCTTGATATGCCAAACCATTTACAATTTCTGCAAGATGATCGAACATATCTCCAATCGACTCTCTTTGCTTCATCTTGAAGGATTCATATTTGCCAAGCATGAAGTTTACTTTTGTCTCTTTTACACGATCGGTCCATTCATATGTAACATGAAGTCTATCCCAAACTTCTTTTGCTATTTTACATGAAGAGATTCTGTTATATTTAATAGGAGACAAGGCGCAATATAAAAAATAAATGACTTTTGCATCAAGCGCTTCTCTTTTAGACATCTCCGTCCGAGACATAGAAGCAGGGAGTTTGGTTTCTTTGTCTTTGCCATTCTTGTTTGATGTAAATGCAGTAGTGAGATTGATTCCTTTTTCCACAACATCCCATTGCAAGGGATCTTTGGATCTTAGGAATGCCTTCATTTTGTTCTTCCACACATTGTATTCTTTTCCATCAAAATATGGTGGCCTTGTGTTGCTTTGTCCTTCCATAAATCCGGTGCCAAGATACTAACCATAAAAGATCTTTAGCTCAAAAGTAAAATCATTTTTATAAACCGAGCACTTGGCTCTGATACCAAATGAAAGTGCAAGTATGACCACCTACAGGAGGTGAATAGTTGTTTAAAATAAACCTTGGCAAATATCTGTGAAATAAAATAAACTTCAAACAAAACAAAAGAGTTAGGGAAGAGAATAAGAACAGAAGGTTTATAGTGGTTTGGCTTAATCCAAGCCTACGTCCACTCTCCCACACTAACAACCTTCTTGGCAGGATTCCGCTATGCAATCAACAGGAGATTACAACTTTGAGTGCAAACACTTAGCAGGAGATCACATTATCTCACTAAGTCACTCTTTTGGTATTTCTCTCACGATCACAAACGTTTAAGCTCACCAAAGACAAGTGTATGAACAAAGATCGCTCAGACTTTGGAATTATAAATTCTACACTCTATCTGTTACTTGCTCATCGATCCTTCATCTCCTTAAATACTCCTCCACTTCCAAACTAGCCGTTAGACAGTATCTCCGAGGATCGTCTTCTAATATATCCATTGGATAGCTCTGTATTTAGAAGATGTGGTAGTCATTGAGTGACAAAGGTAGAATTCCAAATTGATTCTGATCACCCATACAAACAGAATATTAGTTTCCATAAGTAAAGTTTTTTCGTATAGAAAGTTCTTTTCTTCAAGATCCAATCGTCAATCAATTTGATTCAGTCAATCAAATCAATCTTGATGTGGAATCCAAACCAAATCACTAGCCGTTATATGATTGGGCTTGTATTACGTTCTATCAAATTTGGATGTAAAGTCTGAGTGCGATAGACTTTACAATATAAATATGTTTGCAATAGACTTTACAATCTAGGTCTGAACATATTCTGCTTCTGAACAGATTTAGTTTTAAGGTTTGAACACCGTTTGAATAAGTTCAGCTTCAATATAGAATCTGTCTTCCGGTTCAGCTTCAGTATAGAGTCTGTCTTCTGATTCATCATTCACGTTCAATCTGGAATTTGTCAGAGTGAGTAGACTTCTGATGTAGAACAGACTTTGACACTAAAGTCTGGCAGTCTTCAGACTTTGACACAGAATTATGGAAATCTTCATAATATACTTTAGACATGTGTTCCGTTAAGTCTTCTGGCCATATTCAGACTTTGACGATATCATTTACATGTTCTACTATTTGCATGGTCTATTACTTAACAATTAAACATGTTAGTAGTCTTTGATTTATTTTGTCATCTTTAAAATATCATAAGGGATTTTCCTAACAGTATGTTACTCAACAATTAAACACGTTAGTAGCTTTTGATTTATTTTGTCATCTTTAAAATATCATAAGAGATTTTCCTAACAATCTCTCCCTCTTTGATGATGACAAAATAATCTCTAAATATGCAGATTTGTAAACATGCTTTTAAAAATGTTAATTTAAATAAAAGGATATTAGAAGATAGCAAATAGATTGAGCATAACAATATATAGAAAAAAATCGCAGCTCAATATTATGCAATAAATAATATCAACCAATTAACAACTATGCATATTCATATCTTCTCCCCCCTTTTTGTTATAATCAAAAAGCGATAACAATAGATATAGTATCACGTAGAGAATATAAAATGATAAAAAACGTGTCTTGCATAATTTCCAAAAATCAGTTTTTATAAAGTAAATGGAAAATTAAAGATATGCAATATAACTCACTTCAATCATATATATTAGCAAATATACAATAAAAATCACGGATGCGTTATAAAATTCACTTAACCCATTTTGTCATAATAATATGATAGTATCAATAAGAGATTTGTTAATGACAAATGGTAATAAAAGATGCACTAACCGGATTTTGTAAAACTTAACAAGTTCTAACACATTTACCTTTTTCCTTCCTTCCATAATAATCAAGATCACAATCGATTCAAAAAGATTTTTCTATAATTGATCAAAGCTTACCCTCAATTTGTTACCTTTTTGAGATGATCATGATTCTTTCCTTTCTCTTGGATTCGGTTTCTCCCTCTGTCATCATGACAATATTTGCAAATAGAAATAATTATTTCTTGTGCACGCTGAACATAATATTTTTCCATTATTCCCTTTGTAGCAACAATATCCGCAACAATCACTTGCATTTTGAAATTTGAGGCAAAAATTTATTTTCTTCAATCAAGCTCTTCTCGAATTCAACTTGCATAAAATTAACCAACTTTTTGCACAAATAAGCTGTAATAATATTCACATAATATATAATGCCCTTTCTTCAAATAAATTGAATAGCATATATAAAATTAAGATTCAGAACCACGCAACCTTTCATATGACACATTAGGGATTTCCTTAACAATTTGCAAAAACTTTGAACAAGGAAGGGAATCTTTGAGCCTCTAGAAGATAGTATAGAATCTCCATAATTTTCTGATCAAGCTTTCCAAAATTCTTTGAAAGATTCTATTGACACTTGCAAAATATTGTATAATAGATGATAATCCTTGCAAAAATATCACGTAATATCTTCCTTTGATTTGCGGATCAAACTTACTAGATGTAAGATATCTTCCAAAAATATAGCATATAGCAAAAATTTCCATAAATATACAATAATATCTTTCGAGATCAAAGGGGTTTTCTTGGGCATAAATCTCAGATATATTATTGATGTATTTCGCAAAAAGAATGTTGATATTACTATCACGTGCCAAATCAAGTAAAAACTTGCAATACCTTATATTTATGACAAAAAATATTTGCAATATAATAAATAATCATCCAAAATTATGATAAATGCACGTAGAAATATGTACGGCGGGATGATAAAAAATATTCTCTTAGCCATGGTATATGTTTGAAATATACCATAAAAAAATCATTACCAATCTTCGTATGAGATATTTTTCTGATTGCACCAAAATTTACGTAGATTTGCAATCATTATTGCCTTATTGAATTTCCTGCAATCAACTCATTTCCTTTTTGGTATCCATCAATTTGGATCATTCCTTGACGTTAGAGCAAAATATAATATCTCCATAGATAATCAAACATGCTATCCTAATTCATCATAACAAAATATTTAAGGGAGAATAAACTAATATCACGTAAAATAGATTTTTACTATGCAAAATATAATAAAATCTAAGAGTATAAAATCAAATCACACGATTCTTTCTTCAACAAATCAAAGAATACGGTCATTATAAAGTCCAAATCAAATTGGAAAAAAATGTATTCCTCACCAAATTTTCTTTCTTCTCTTCCTTTATTTCCTACAAAAACTATTGGAGAAAACCTCCTTATTTGTTTTGAAGCTGACAAAATATTTTCATCAGTCTAGTTTAAAGACTTGCAGACTCTTTCATCAAAGTTCGAAGACCGCTAGATCGCCAGACTTAAGATTTAAAATCTGTCCTCATTAACAGTTTTCAAACTATCGAAGAAGACTTATCCAGAATCCAGTATTTCTTTAAGGATTTGATTCGAGCGGCCAAAGAATATCTCACGGCTAGAGAAAGCATATAAAGATCTATTATTCATAGTGGAAATAATTCGAGTAATTCGGATCCGTTGATTGGCGAAGTTTAATTGGAAGGTTCTACTTATGGAAACCTAAATCCTGATTATATGAGCGAGCATGATTGGTGGACTATCTTCACATTCCTTAAGTAACTTGAGATCTCTCTAATTGATTCTGTCCAACAGATAGATTGGAAGAACTCCTTTGGAAGGTGCCAACAGTTATGGAGGCATGAAGGAGTATATAAAGAGGATGCTCTAGTTTTTTGAGTGTGTGCGAGATAGAAAAATTCCAAAGTCTGAAACTCCTTGTTCTTTATTTATTCAGTTGTTGTGCATAAACTTGTACTCAAAAGAGAGTTTAGATTCTTATGAGACCTTGAGGAAGTGTAGCAAAGTCTCTACACTGTGGAATCAAGAACGTGATACTGTAACGACTCTTTTGATTCATAGTGAAATCTAGCCAGTGGGCTGTCAGTGCGGGAGAGTAGACGTAGGCTTGGATTAAGCTGAACCACTATAAACCTTGTGTTCTTATTCTCTTCCTTAAACTCTTTATTTTGTTCGTAACTCTATTTAATTGTTAAAGTCTAATTCCTTCTGCAAAGTCTATTGTCAACTAGATTCTAGTTAAAAGGAAAAGTTTTACACTATATTTCGTAAAATTTGCCTTTGCACCAATTCACCCCCTCTAGGTGCTCATACTAGCTCTTTTAATTGGTATCAGAGCCTGTGTACTCATTTGAATTGAAGTGTTTTTATTTCAGAGTTAACGATCCATGGCTAGTATGTTGGCTCCAAGTTTGGTAGAAGGGCAAAGCAATACCAAACCGCCTTATTTTGATGGAAAAGAATACAAC
Organism: Eucalyptus leucophloia subsp. euroa; assembly: GCA_017140325.1. NCBI lineage: Eukaryota > Viridiplantae > Streptophyta > Magnoliopsida > Myrtales > Myrtaceae > Eucalyptus > Eucalyptus leucophloia. The sequence continues at coordinate 16,359,232 of CM029472.1, read as the reverse complement.
ATATGGAAAAACAAGATAAAGGCATTCCTAAGATCAAAAGATCCTCTGGAATGGGATATGGTAGACAAAGGAATCATTTCTAAAGTTACAACAGTCTTAAAAAGGGGGAAAAGAAGCTGTTGAGGGTAGCGTGATGACACAAAAAGAGATATCCAAAAGACAAGCTCTTTATGCAAAAGCAATTTATTGCTTATATTGTGCATTATCTCCTATTAAATATAACAGAATATCTTTTAGTGAAACAGCTAAAGAAGTCTGGGATAGGCTGCGCATCACCTATGAAGGAACCGATCGAGTGAAATAAACCAGAATCAATATTCTGCTTGGTCAATTTGAAGCCTTCAAGATGAAACCAGGATAAACTATCATTAATATGTTTAGTCATTTTACAGAAATCGTGAATAGTCTTGAATATCAATGTGAACCAATCTTTGGACCCATGAAATTTGACAAACTGATGCGTGGACTTTCAAGATATTGGAATCACATAAAAACCTCAATAAGGGAGACACAAAGGATCATGCCACTCTTCGTTGACGAATTGCTTGGCACTCTTCAGTCTTATGAAGTAGAGCAAATCAATGAAGATGAAGATCCTAAAGGTAAAAAATCTATTGCTTTAAATATAATGATAATTTCGATGTTACAGATTCTGAAGACGATATGGATGATGGAGAGCTTGCTCTCATGATAAGAAGGTTCAGAAAAACTGAATAAAAAAAAAGGGAAGAAGATTCAAATGGAAGAAACAAAGTTCTCAAAATGTTCAAAATAAATTAGCTGAGGATGATGAACCCAATAAAGATGTAATTTGTTTTGAATGCAAGAAAAAGGGACACATCAGACCCAACTGTCCCTTGCTGAAGAAAGAGAAAGGAAAAACTAGGAAGTATAGAAAGGCTCTCAAAGCAAAAACTTGGAGTGATACTGAATGTGAAGAGAGTGATGATAATTATGTCAATATTTGTCTAATGACACAATTAGAATCAGATTAAGATTAAGAGATAGACTCATACAGTGAAATCGAGGTAAGTAATTTAAAAATTCCTGCTAAAGTCTCTAAATATATTGATGAACTGTGTCTTAGTCTTAAAACCTCTTACAAGAGGATTTCAGAACTAAAAAAGGGAAAATTCTACACTGAAGCAACAAGAGATTGTTTGGAAAGAAAAGTTCGAAAACCTAGATAAAAGTTTTATTATTCTGAAAGAAAATGTACACTCTCTTTCAAAAGAAAATACACTTTTGAAAAATGATATTTTAAGCATTTCAAAAATATTTTCTATAGGATCTGAGAAATTGGAAAAGATTCTCTCAGCTTAAAGACCTTATTTTAACAAATCAGGCTTGGGAATAACTGCTGAAACCATTCCTCTAAGTGATTTTCGAAAAATAAAGGAAATGATCAAGCAAAGACCTACTAAAGACTTTCATAGAAAACATTTTCAATTTTTTTTTGTAAAACCTGTTGGCCATAGTGCTCTTAAATGTTCTAAGTGCAACGGCTCAAAACATTTTGAGAAAATATTACCTATGGTTTGGAAACCTATTAAGAAGGTTTGGCAAAGACCATATATTGCACTAACTCTATTAGACTCAAGAAAGTATAGGTACCAAAGAAAGCTTGAGTTTCTTTTTTAAATGCAGGTTACTATAAAAAAAAAAAAAAGGTCAAATGGTACTTGGATAGTGGATGCACAAGACATAAGAAAAATGGTGGAAAAGTTTCTTTTGATGGTAATAACAAAGATAGAATTGTGGGATGCGGAACAGTAAATATTGGAAGTCTCACAATCAACAACATTTCCTTAGTGGAAAGACTCAACTACAATTTGCTGAGTATCAGCCAACTGTGTGACACAGGTTTGAAAATCAACTTTCAAGAAGGAATATGTTCAAGAACCAGTAAAGACTCTTCTCATACTTTCACGGGGCGAATATATGGGAATATCTATCTCTTGCATATCAAATAAGAAAAATTTCAATGTCTAATTTCAATTCAAGAAGAAATTAATCTCTGGCATCGAAAACTTTGCCATATCAATAGGAAGCAAATAGCCAAGATCTTAACAAAAAAGTTTGTTCGTGGACTACCCAACCTATCATATCAAAAATCTGAATTATGCACACCATGTGTATTGGGAAAACAGGTTAGAAATTCTTTTGAACCATTAAATCAAGTTTCCACTAATCGTGTGTTGCAGCTCTTGCATATAGACCTCTTTGGATCAACTAGAACTTAGAGCATTTGTGGTAAAAAATATTGCCTAGTAATAGTGGATGATTATTCATGATTTACTTGGGTATATTTCCTGACAAGTAAGTTTGAAACATTTTCTCATTTTATAAAGTTTGCTAAAAAAGTACAGAATGAGAAAGAGTATGCTATTTCAAGCATACGAACAGACCATGGAGGTGAGTTTGAAAATCAAGACTTTGCTAAATTCTGTGATGGATCTGGTTTTCAGCATTTGTTTTCCTCTCCCTACATTCCAGAACAGAATAGAGTTGGGGAAATGAAGAATAGATTGTTGCAAGAAATGGCTAGAACACTTTTAATTGAAAGTAATATTTCTTCTCGTTTTTGGGTTGAAACAGTTTCTACAACATGTTATATTATTAATAGAGTCTTCTTAAGGCCTATTCTGGAGAAAACTTCCTATGAGTTGTTCAAAGGAAAGAAGCCAATTGTTTCTTATTTTCATGCGTTTGGTTACAAATGTTTTATATTGAAAATTTCAAATGATCGTATTGGTAAGTTTGAAAAAAAATCAGACGAAGGCATCTTCCTCAAATACTCAACTACCAGTAAAGCTCACAGAGTTTACAACAAAAAGACTCAATCGGTGGAGGAATCGATGAATGTCAAATTTGAAGATCCCATACAAAATCAATTGATCCAGACTCAACCTAAAGAATTTGAACCTCCTCTAGACTCTACAAAGTCTAAATTTCTAGGGGCAGCTTAGACTTCAGAAAATCAACAACGAACGATTGTTGAAGAATCAAATGAATAAAAAGATCAATCTGTCAGACCAACCAGCAACTGGAAGCACAAGTCTAGTCATCCCAAATAACTCATTATTGGCGACAAAGATGAAGGGATTCATACAAGATCCAAAATGCACGAAAAGTCTAGCGCCGTGGCTCTTATTTCTAAAATAGAACCCAAAAGTATAGAAGAAGCTTTAACTGATGAAAGCTGGATTGAAGCTATGCAAGAAGAACTTAGGTAGTTTAGTATTAACGATGTCTGGGAACTGATGTCCAAACCAAAAGGTAAATTTATTATCGGAGCTAAATGGGTTTTTAGGAACAAGATGATCGAAAAAGAAAAAGTCATAAGGAACAAAGCAAGACTCGTGGCCAAAGGATATACGCAAGAAGAATGAATAGACTATGATAAAACTTATGCATCGATAGCAAGGTTAGAAGCAATTAGATTATTACTTGCTTTTGCCTATTCTAAAAATTTTAGATTATTCCAAATGGGCGTCAAAAGCGCATTCCTAAATGGATTTATCCAAGAGGAAGTCTATGTGAAACAATCTCCCGATTTTGAAGACCTAAGGAAACTAGACTCTGTATTCAAACTGAAAAAGGCGCTATATGGTTTAAAATAAGCACCTCGAGCTTAGTACAACATATTAAGTAAGTTTTTAATCCAAAATGGCTTTGTTAAAGGTAAAGTAGACACTACTTTGTTTATCAAAAGAGAAAGTAAAAACTTCTTACTTGTTCAAATCTATATTGATGACATTATTTTTGGATCAACTAATGAACATCTGTGCAAGAAATTCTTTAAGTCTATGCATGATGAATTTGAGATAAGCATGATGGGTGAACTATCCTTCTTTCTTGGATTACAAGTAAAACAATTGAAGGAAGGGACCTTCATTCATCAAGAAAAATATGCTAAAGAATTTGTTAAAAAGTTCGGTTTTGAGAATTGCAAAAAGACTGATATACCAATGTCGAGTCCCTTGAAGTTAGATAAAGATGAAGGAAGAAAGAAAGTTGATCAGAAGCTGCACAGGAGTATCATTGGTTCGCTTCTTTATCTTACTGCTTCTAGACCTGACATTTTGTTTAGTGTTTGCATTTGTGCCAAATTTCAATCAGATCCCAAAGAATCTCATCTAACTGCGGCAAAATGCATCATCAAATATGTTGCAACAACCTCAAAGTTAGGTGTATGATATCCTAAAGAAGGAGATTTCACTCTCCTCGGATATTCAGATGCAGATGTAGCAGGATGCAGAGTTTGATAGAAAGAGCACCTTGGGCACTTGTCAACTGCTTAGTAACAGGATAGTATCTTGGTTTTCAAGGAAGCAAAATACTGTAGCTTTTTCAATAGCAGAAGCTGAATATATGGCTCTTGGAAACTGTTGTTCTCAAATCTTATGGATAAAACAGCAATTAAGAGACTTTGGAATTGAAGATTCACGCACTAAGATTAAATGTGACAATACCAGCGCGATTAATCTCACCAAGAATCCAATTCTTCATTCAAGAGCAAAACATATAGAGATTCGACATCACTTTATTAGAGACTATGTTCAAAATAGAGAAGTCTTGATTCAATTCATTAACTCAAAGAATCAGTTGGCATCCATATTTACAAAACCTTTGGAGAAAAGTCAATTTGAGTCTATTCATTCCAGATTTAATATCTTAAAGTCTGAAGAAATTCAGACTCAGGGATAAAAGTCTAGAGATACTCAGACTTAGAAGATCAAGAATCATGACTGTAAGTTATTTCGATTTTAGAAACTTATTGTTTGGATTAAATCTCGAAAATGTACGAATGTCTATTAATCTACAATTGATTGATGTTATCTTTCCAAATTTTGTAAAGAAGTTATCTTTTTTATAGTTATCTATTTTCAAAAAGGCAGTTATTTTTGAAAAGGCATTTTCTATTTGTCCTTTTACAGCGATTCGTATACCACATTTTGATTGCTTTATATACTGTTTGTCTTCTTCTGTTTTACTCTCAAACCCTAGAAGCACAAAACATCACCTTCTTACTTTTACTCTCTAGTTTCATCTTTATCACGAATCGAGTTTAGAATCTCTCAAAGATTGTGAGAATGTCTTTCTAAATAAAGTCTTCAAGGATTGAAAGTAGGGGACCACAACATATGCGTGAGGGTCGTACGCACTTTGACCTTACGAAGGAAGAAGAATCTCCAAGACAACAACAGAGTCCTCAACATTCTCAATCGCATCATTCTCCTCGGGCTAGACCACGGGATGTTCATTAACAAGCGGAGGAAGAAATCATTAAAGATGTATAACCTGTAAGAACTCAAAAGCCTGCCTTTACCTTTAAACTCTACTCTCCCTTGAAGAAGGGAGGAACTCCCTTGAACTTTATTGATGAATTTTTGAAAAAGAAAGGGTATCAAAATGAAACCCACTTTTTGCGAACGATGGAACGTTTGGGAGTTACTCCTGCAGGCTCAGCAAAAAAGGGCCTTTATGAATATCCCAAGTGATCCACGTGTTGGAGGACTTAGTCAACTGGATGGAAATGATGATGAGAAGATGTTCACTCATTTTAAGCTGAGAATGGGTGTTGCGGTGAATATTCGAAGCAAAAGGACAGATTTGTTTCATTCTGAGGAACATAAGTGACTTTACCCTAAGTTGCTGAAGCGAGGGGTGAAGAACCCAAGAAGTGTAGACTTTGATTTTCTTGATTCTTTGAATGTGAAGTTGCAAGAGAAACTTACCTTGCTTCAACTTGAACGATTTTGTTTTGAGACAACAATGGCTCATCCAGAACTTACTGCGTATTTCTATTCTAATCTAAGCTTTTTGGATGCGAATAAATTTTCTTTCAGTGTTAGAGACCAGGAATATATGGTTGATATGGACACTTTGGTTGATGTGATTGGAGTGGAGAGAGGGGTGTTCTAATTAATTAGTGTGTCTATTGGTCGTGCGACTGTAGAGCTTGTTAAAGATGGAATGGCTGAAGGACGAATTTCGTACTTGAGGATGAATGCCTCAAATGTCTTGCTTCACAAGATTATGATCAACTGTCTTAGACCCAAATCGACTTCAAAGACTGACGTATCAAATTCAGAAGCAAAGCTGATGTATGCTATCAATGCTGGCAAAAAGTTCTCTCTACCATATACTATCATGTTTCATATGTATAGATCGATGGTAAAGGACAAAGGCCAACTTCCTTACTCAGCTCTTGTTACTCAGTTATTCAACATTTTCATATTCAGGCTCCCAAATCTTATGTGTTTGAACGTGTGATCAAATGGTGGTGGGACTAAAGATGGTTTCCAAAATGCATTTGAAGGAGCTAAACAAGGCTTTGGAGCAATTTAAGGAGAAAACCCCTATCAAGACTAGACAAGACTCTGTGATGGCAAAACGGAAAGGAAAGGAGCCAATGACAACTCTATCCAAGAGAAAGAGAGCACTTATCTTGGAGGATGAAGATGATGAGGATGATGTTACCATTTTCGCTCTTGCCTTAAGAAACCTTCAGCGTTTTGTTCCAGAGTCAGAGGAGAGAGAAGGTCAAGCTAGAAAAAGATATAGAGTGGGGAAGTGAAGAAAGGGAAGCGATAAGGAAAGCAACAAAGGAAGAAAGAACTGTAGAAGAAGAGGAAAGAGGAGAACTAGAGCAAAATGTCACTGAAGACGAAACAGAGCATGAAGAGTACTTCTCTCCACCCAAAGACACTGAAATAGGGGGAGCTGCTGAGAAAAGAGGTACTTCTTCAATTGCCTTTACTAATGATGACGTTAGTCGTTCTCCTGCTAATCTAGAAGAAGTATATGCCTCTCAATTTCCTGAAAGTCATGAGGTTTCATCTCCAAATTTGGGTGCTCATACTGACATGCCATTTTTGCTAATACTCCTCAAACTGACCATGCTGAGGCAAGCACTCAAACTAACAACACAGCAGACTTTCGAAGGTTGCTTGATGTTCTTTTGGAGATGCGAGGCTAGATTTATGCCCTGGGGTGCAAAGTTCATAATATGCGGAATGCCAGTCAAGACTCTTTAGTTTCTTTGCATAATCAAATTCAGGCCTTTAATCTTCAAATTCAAGCAACTGCCAAGGGTGAGGAAGTAAACAAACTGAAGGAAGACTTGAGAAAGCTGGAGGAGACTATCAAGTTGATAAGAGATTTCCAACTTGTTTGCGCTCCAAAGCAATCTTGATTTTATCCCATTCTCTTTTCGTCTCTACCTTTTTAATGCTGAAAAAAGGGGGGAGAAGTTGTGGTGCAGATTTGACTCTTGTTTGACTTTATTTTTGTTTGGTTGTGATTGGCTTGGACTGTACTTTGATGGTTTGAATTGTGTTTTGATTGCTTATAGTATCTTAAGTATCGTTGATATTCTTATGGCAAAGATAGTTGTTTTTACAGGACTAACTCATTTCCTGCGGATGCAGATTCGATACTATTTCTATTCTAATCCATTTATTTTTTATGAGATATCATTGTTACAGAATTATCTTGCAGGTTAAAGATATTCAAATCTGCAGGAAAGTTTTGTCACTATCAAAAATAAGGAGATAGTTGGAGAAAACTTCCTTATTTGTTTTGAAGCTGACAAAACGTTTTCATCAGTCTAGTCTGAAGACTTCCAAACTCTTTTGTCAAAGTTTGAAGACCGCCATATAGCTAGACTCAAGATTTAAAGTCTTCCATCATCGACAGTTTCTAGACCGTTAAAGAAGACTTAACAAGAATCCAGTATTTTTTTAAGGATTTGATTCGAGCGGCCAAAGAATATCTCACGACTGGAGAAAGCATCTAAAGATCTATTATTTGTAGTGAAAATAATTCGATTAATTTGGATCCGTTGATTGGAGAAATTTACTTGGAAGGTTCTACTTATGAAAACCTAAATCCTGATTGTATGGGCGAGCATGATTGGTGGACTATCTTCACATTTCTTAAGTAACTCGAGATCTCTTTAATTGATTATGTCCAACGGGTAGATTGGAATAACTCCTTTGGAAGGTGCCAACGGTTATGGAGGCATGGAGGAGTGTATAAAGAGGATGCTCTAATTATTCAAGTGTGTGCGAGATAGAAAAATTCCAAAGTTTGAAGCTCCTTGTTCTTTGTTGATTCAATTGTTGTACATAAACTTGTACTCAAAAGAGAGTTTGGATTCTTGTGAGACCTTGAGGAAGTGTAGCAGAGTCTCTATACTGCGAAATCAAGGACGTGATACTGTAACATACTTTTTTGATTCATAGTGAAATCCAGCCAGTGGGCTGTCAGTGCGGGAAAGTGGACGTAGGCTTGGATTAAATCGAACCATTATAAATCTTGTGTTCTTATTCTCTTCCATGAACTCTTTACTTTGTTTGTAACTCTATTTAATTATTAAAGTTTGATTTATTTTGCAAAGTCTATTGTCAACCAGATTCTAGTTAAAAGGAAAAGTTTTATACTATATTTTGCAAAATTTGCCTTTGCACCAATTCACCCCCCTCTAGGTGCTCATACTAGCTCTTTTAAAAACAACTCATCTTTTCTTTGGTACCTAGATTTTGTTGGGTCCATGAGAGTTAGTAGAGCATGTTATTTTTACCCAATCTTTCTTAACAGGTCTCCAGACTTTAGGACATTCTTTCTCAAAATGTTTCAAGTCTCCACAATTTGAACACTTGAGGGCATCTCAACTAATAGGTTTTGTGAAAATCCTTTCAAAATGCTTCTTGTACGCAAGTCTATGAGGTCTTTGTCTAAGTCTCTTCTTGACTTTAGGAAAATTTATTAGAGAATCACTTCCTTTTTGAAACCAAGTCTCGACTTATTATAGTAAGGTACTTGTATGGAAAGGATATGCTCGAATATTCTTTAACCATTTGAAAATCTTGTCGAAATATTTGAAAATTATTTCTTCAAATAATCATTTTCTTTAACAAGTAAATCTCGACTTTCCTTTGTTTATAGAAAATCTTTTTGCAAAATTTCAAAATTTTCTTTTTGAGAAAGATCCTATTGCCTAAGCCATGAATTTTCCTTTTTTAGTTCAGAGATCCTTTTAAGAGAAGATTTGAGATTTAAGTAGAGCTCATTTATATACTTAAGAAGTTTAGTATGAATTCTTGAATGGCTTACTTCGATTTCCTCATCGGATTCAGAGTCTGTGTCTAAGTCAGACTCAGATTCTAAATGTGCCATCAATCATATATCTCCTTGCTCACCATCTTTTATTGTTCTTTTCTATCCATTCTGCTTGTATTGTCTTCTTTCACTAAATTTCCTTCCTTTTTTTACTTAGCTTTTTGAATTTCTCGATCATAAAAGCAAGTTCTTCATCGTCCATGTCATTTTCTGTGTTTGTATCATCAAAATCAGTGTTAGATATTAAAGCAATTGACTTCTTACCTTCCGGATCTTCTTCGTTGATTTGTTCCACTTCATAGGATTGAAGAGTGCCAATTAATTCATCAATGGAAAATGACATAATCCTCTGAGTCTCTTGGATTGAGGTCTTGATATGGTTCCAATCTTTTGAGAGATCTCGCAAAATTTTGTTGACCTTCATTGGAATAGAAATTGAATGACCTTGATATGCCAAACTGTTATATAATTTATGTAAAACAATTGAACATATCTCCAATCGACTCTCCTAGCTTCATCTTGAAGGATTCATATTTGCTGTGTAGGAGGTTTACTTTTGTCTTTTTTACACGATCAGTCCATTCATAAGTAACATGAAGTCTATCCCAGACTTTTTTTAGCCATTTCACATGAAGAGATTCTGTTATATTCAGCATGAGACAATACACAATATAAAAAATAAATTGCTTTTGCATCAAATGCTTCTCTTTTGGATATTTTTGTCCGAGACATAGGAGCGGGGGTTTGATTTCTTTGTCTTTGTCATTCTTATTTGATGTAGACGCAGCAGTGAGATTGATTCATTTTTCCACAACATCCCATTGCAAGGGATCTCTGGATCTTAGGATTGCTTTAATTTTTTTCTTACACACGTTGTATTCATTTCCATCAAAATATGGTAGTCTGATGTTGCTTTGCCCTTCCATAAGTCCTGGTACCAAGATACTAGCCATAGAAGATCTTTAGCTCAAAAGTAAAAACACTTTTATAAACTGAGTACTTGGCTTTGATACTAATTGAAAGTGCAAGTATGAACACCTAGAGGAGGGCTGAATAGGTGTAAAAACAGATTTTGTAAAATGCAGTGAAAACTTTTACTTTTAACCTGAGTCTGAATAACAATAGACTTTTGAAATTAAGTTTGACGAACAACAGACTTTGAGCGAATTTAGACTTTAGCAGTTAAATAGAACTACGAACAAAATAAAAGAGTTTAGGGAAAAGAACAAGAACACATATTTTATAGTGGTTCGGCTTAGATCAAGCTTACGTCCACTCTCCCATGCTAACAGCCTTCTGCTGGATTCCATTATGCAATCAACAAGAGATTACAACTTTGAGTGCAAACACTTAGTAGTAGATCATATTAACTCACTAAGTCACTCTTTTGGTATTTCTCTCATGATTACAAACGTTTAAGCTCACAAGAGACAAGTGTATGATTGAAGATCACTTAGACTTTGGAATTATAAATTCTACGCTCCGTCTCTTACTTGCTCATTGGTCTTTGATCTCCTTAAATACTCCTCCACTGCCAAACTACCATTGGAAAGTATCTCGAGGATCATCTTCCAATTTACCCATTGGACAGATCTGTATCTAGAAGATTTGGTAGCCGTTGAGTGATAGAAGTAGAATGCCAAATTGATTTTTTATCGCCCACACATACAGAATCTTGGTTTCTATAAGTAAAGCTTCTTTATATATAAAGTTCTTGTCTTCAAAATTCAATTGTCAATCAATTTGATTGAGTCAATCAAATTAATCTTGATGTAGAGTCCAAACCAAATCACTAACTGTTATACATTTGGGCTTGTGTTACGTTCTGTCGAGTTCTGGATGTAAAGTTTGAGAGTAATAGACTTTACAATTTGAGTCTAAGTGCAATAGACTTTACAATCTAGACGCAAGTATGAACATATTCTGCTTATGAATATATTTAGCTTTAAGGTCTGGATATAGTCTGAATAAGTTTAGCTTCAGCATAGAGCCTGTCTTCTGGTTCTCTATTCACATTTAGTCTGGAATTTGTTAAAGTGGACAGACTTTTGATGTAAAATAGACTTTGACACAGAAGTCTTGAAATCTTCATAATAGACTTTGGACATGTGTTACGTTCAGTCTGCTAGTAGTCTTCATACTTTGACAATATCATCTACATAGTCTGTTAATCAACAATTAAATACGTTAGTAGCCTTTGATTTATTTTGTCATCTTCAAAACATCATAAGGGATTTCCCTAATAGATAGAATTCTCTAGCCCGCCCTCTTGAGGAAGGAAGGCTATCTTCTTGAGGAAGGAAGACCACCTTCTTGAGGAAGGAAATGATAGAGCAAAAGAATTCTAGAATCTCTTCATTAAATGAAGGAGGATGACCTAGTTGGAAACTTGGGAGATAATGATGCCAATTAATACTTCTTGACCAAGTGGGACGCCTCCTTTTCCCAACTAAGGTTGCCACTTTTGATTTTCAAAATTTCTAGACCTCTGCTATTTTATGATTTTATACAGATTTGTGTGGTCCGAATTTAAAGAAATTTTCTTCATAAAAGTTGTTCTAAATATATTTATCTAAAACATACTTAAAGTTCATATTTTTTTGAGGTGAAATGGTAGGGAAGAAGGCCTAATCATTCACTGTCTAGAACCTGTCCCGTGTATTGTAAAAGGTGACCAGGTTGCCATCTCGTATTTTTATAAAATTTTCTCTTTCAAATTTTATCATGATTCCTTGATAAAAGTTTCAAAGGACATCTTTTTCTACAACAAATAGAAATTTCAAAGAGTGTCGTGAAGATTTGGATTTCAAAATGAATCTCTCTCTCGATCGTTGAATCTGCCCAAGGGACGAACTTTTGGGTTGTGTTCAGTGATTTACTGCTCTTTCCACAGCACGATTTAGACTTGTCTTTCTTCATAAAAAAAAAAAAAAATTCATTTAGGATCTTCTCTACGACATATTGAAATTTTATAATTGTTTGAGCCCATTTGATAAGGTATTGATGGTTATTTTGAAAACTGCTCGAAACTATTTTCACCCTAGGATAAGGGGGCCATACACCCAACTTGGAAGGGGAGAGGGCTGCACGCCCAACTTGAGGAGTAAGTTAATCTAGAGGTTTCTTGGCTTGAAGATAAGAATGCATTAAATGCTTTTAGACCTTAGTGTGTTAAAGAGAAGAAACTTGAAGAGCAAGTTGGCTAATGTGAACACATCTAACCCTAATGATTGCATGAGATCTTGGCAATCAATGAGTGAGATGAGTCACCTACTAAGGTGTCCCCTAGAATCCTAGGTGAATCTTAGGTCATGATGGCCCATGATTGTAGAAAGCATTAGGCATAAAAGGGGCTTATGTGTCCCCTAGGCACCATAGGCAAAAATGAGCCTAGATTGAGCCTTGGAGAACAAGGAAATAGGTGGACCAATCACAAGCCAACACCAAAGGACCTAGGCACCAACTCGGGAAGATAGGTAGGCCAACTCGTTATTTAGGCATAATCATGAGTTTGCATAAAAATCTAAGAGGAAGAGGCCTATAAATAGGAGAAAGCATCCTCACATTTTAAGGATGAGCCATTCTCTCCTTTCCTCTCCCTTTCTCTCCTCTCTTTCACACCCTCCTCTTTCAAGCCGCCCTAAACACCGACCAACCGCTGAAGAAGCACCTTGGAGCTAGGTCCAAAAAGTAGTAAGTAGATTTTCCTAACTCTTCGATAGGGCAATGTGCTACCCTTATCGATTTTAGGATCATGTCATCGTTTGCTTGTGTTGGCTTTGTATTGTTATGCTTGTTGTGTTTCTATTGCTTGTTGTTGTGTCGAGTAAGTTCATGATCTCGCATGAGTGTCAAGCACACCTGGATGCGAGGAATGGTCTCGGCAATTTTGGACATGTGCTGAGGTGGGTGCACAACTCACACTTGATCCCGAGACAATATTGAGGCGTATTGTTACTCAGGATAAGTCACGAGTCGATGCCGAAGCCGGAGCGAACGGTGCCAATTCAAGACCACAAGGCCGAATCGCATCCCGCATGAGTCTAATAAGGTATAAGATTCACTCATTGATTCACTTTGTATGGCACGCCTTCAGGCCTTTCATCCGGCTAAAAGTTCAAAAAATAAAACGAATTGATTAATGCCTGAAATGCATGGACACACAATGGACTTATATGCCGATACTGGGTTGCCGAGTTGTTGCTAGGGGTAAAGCCTCGGATGTCGTCCCGATATTGAGATCGTGGACAATGTCGGCCTGGGTGAGGTCGATGCCTAGGGGTCGCCCTAGATGCCGTCTTGATAATGAGATAGGGATGATGCTGATTGCCAAAGGGGGGATCGATGCTCGGTTGTTACCGGAAGAGTCGATTAAGTTCGACTAATATGTTATGGAAAAGGAAAAAAATGAAAGTCCACGTGTGATCCATGACTGATACATGTGTAATGCTTGCAAAAGCTAGGTGTGTTTGATATGTATTGTTAAGTCATTGCATTAATTTGAGCATATGTTTGAATTGGGTCACTTAGTGCTTGAACAAGTTTCATGAGATGCGTGCATCCCTTTTTGTGATTGGAATGATCATAAGTTGCATATCTTTGGAAAGCTTCTTCATGTGCACTAACTCCTTATCTTTAATTCTCGAAAGCACGTAGACGGTTGAGAGCCTTTCATATGCATAAGCAAGGCAAGGCACAAACCTTGCTATTGATTTGCCATTGACAAGTGGGTGGTGACCTTGTATCAAACGATCGACAGTGAGATGTCCCCCTATAAGAGAATTAGAGATTTTACTTACTGAGTCATTGACTCACTCTTGTTGTTCTCACAATTTCAGGTGTATGAAGGGTGAACCTGTGTCCAAGAAGGGAATGAACCTAGCATATGGGCGCTTTTGGGAATAACTCGATAGAGGAGTTAGGCTACCCCAGCCTTTTGATTGACTATATACAGAAACTAAAATAAGTAGCCTAGGATTAGGATGGGCATGTAAAAAAAATAGCTTTTGATATGTGAACATGTGTATGAATATATGTTGCTTTTATTTGCTTGACTTGCATATGTCTTGCCCGGCTTCCATGTTTGTTTGTACGGGGATTGTTATTGATTGCTTCCGCATGTGCTTAACTAAAGATAAAAGGCTTCCGGGATGTTCAACGTTGCCTAAGGCGACGATGTTAACCCGCTGGGTCATGCTCTCGTGCTAGAGGTGGGACGGGGGTGTGACACTTGGAGGCTAGACTAAACTCAAACAAAGATCCATTAGTCCAATTGCACAAAGTTAACCTTCTTGATCTCGAACCTCGTGAAGTGAGGCTAGATCAACCGCTTGAGGATGGGGTTCAACATACGACTATATACTACTTTTTGATATTTGTTTCATGTATAAGAATGCTGGTTTGCTATGGTTGAGTGTTCATTGAATGATTATGAATGATTGAGTTTGATTTGGCCTAAATCTACATTTCGCATTATTGAACTAATATGATGTTTTAGCCAAAATGAGGTCCAAAATGATATTAATTTAGTTCGACTCCTTCTAGACTTGAAAATACACATTACGAGCTTTGAATTGATAGGTCATACACCTCGATCAGATGACGTTTGGCCTCGAAAAACACCTTCGAAGTTGGCAATTCTGTAGTAGTTTATGTCTACTCTAGGTTCTATTTCGGTTCTGAAATCTAACTTTGCTATTTTTGTCCTGATCTCTGTGTTAATTTCTGGAGAAACTTTCCTTCATAAAATTATTAATCATCTTGTTGAGAATATCCTATAATTTTTCTAAATTTTTAAGCATGATAAGCTATGTCAAAACCATTCAGATTTGAGCTGAAGTCAGTCTACCTTGTTTTGGTCCGAGATGAATTTTGGGGGGGGGGGGGTTTGAGCATGATATTAGGCTTGTTTGGCCTTGAGGTCTTCATGAAAGATAAACCACATGTCATAAAGGTTCGGTTGATGCAAAATTTGCAAAGTTTTGATGTCATTTGTTGCATTAATTGCATGCATTAATGTAAAAGGGTGCTATAGTAACATAAAGCTTGGAATTGTGTGTTTGTTTTGCTATTTTTGTTAGGACTTGCATGATCTCAATTGAGTTTCAGACTCTCAATCAAAAATGCTTATCATCGCATGGTCTGTATGTGAGATTTTTCGTTAGATTTTTCCATGTCCCTAGGTGGTTAAAATCATATATATATATATATATATATATATATTGTGATGTTGAGGTTAGTACGAAACCTTATCACATATGCACTTTTCCATGTCCTTTTGGGTCTTTAGAGACTAAATCTTGTATTTATTCTTCTTGACTTTCAAAGTATACATAACAAGGTTTGTGTGCATATATGAATTGTCATAATCAAGTATCATTTAGCATGTGAATACTATGCCTCAATTAGGCTAGTCGCATTCCAAAATCATCAAATATGCCATTTAGGTCTTAAGTCATTTGGCATTGACATTGACTTGCATGAACCTTTTGCATAACGACTTAGGGTTAAATGTTTCCACAAATTTTTTTTCACATCAAATCCTATGTCATTTGTGAATTTCATGCTGTTTGTGTATTGCATAAATGATTTCTAGGCTTATTGATGTATGCTTATGATTCTTGTTTTTAATTACTAATATGTGCACTTTTAGAAACCTCAGTCTTAGATAGGGGTGTGCAAAATACTCGGGAACCGCCTGAACCACCTGGAACAGAACCGGAACCGCTAGGAATCGGCGGTTCTTGAGGGAACTAGCCTGGTTCCCGGTTTCAATTTTTCGGAACCGGTGGGTACCGGTCCGGTTCTCGGTTCCATGGGCAGATCCGCCCGCCCAGATCAGACCAGAACCTTTTTAATATTAAAAAAAATTACTAAAAGAAACCCTAGATTAGATCTCATCTCCTCACTCCCTTTGTTTTTGGTTCTTTCTCTCTTTGTCTCTTCCTCGGTTCCTCCCAATCCTATCGCCATTTCGATTCCTCCCCGAGCATCGACGTCGCTGTCGCTGCTCCTCCGCCACTACTTGTTCGCCCCCTCGCGTCGGCCGCCACCTACCACAGCTATGGAAAATTGTTTCATGACCTCTCTATGTTGAAAACTCGACCATATACCTCCTCCCCTCCTTCCCAACTCATAGACCCGACCGTTCTATGTTGAAAACCAAAATTGTTTCGCATCAAGATCGGTTCCATGGATCCACCCTGGAACCGAACTAGACCGGCAGTCCGGTTCCCGGGTGGATCCATGCAACAAACGGGTGGATCCCGGTTCCAATATTTCAGAACTGGTCCTTAGCCGGCGGTTCCCGGTTCTAGGTCAGGAACCACCCGCCCGGACCATGCACACCCCTAGTCTTAGAGTACCAAATCGATCTTGTTTAGATCAGAACCCTTATAGGAATTTGTAGAACACACTTAGAGCTTTTGAATGTCATTGATTTCTAGTGATTTGCTTGTCGTTAGTTCCCTTTTCTATTTTTCCTAATATAGGGTAGAATCTAGACCTAGAGTTAAAATTTGGACCTCTATTGGACAGACATTTTTCATTTTTGTATTATCTCTTCTATAGGGATTCTTGACTTGGTCCCTTAATGGAACTTATTTTTCATCATGTTGACTAAGTTGTGTAAAAATTTCATGATTTTTAGATTATCTTTTATAGGACAAATCTTGGTTACAATGATGTGAAGTGCTCCTATTTTGACAATTTCTTGATGCATTGTCATCTGTCATCTAATTTTTATAAAAATTTGCATGTGAATACTATGCCTCAATTAGGAAAAATTTCTTCGTAAAAATTATTCATTATCATGTCATGCAAGTTATGAAATTTTCTCACAACTAGATTGTTAATGGGTTTCACCCAATTTTGCTGATTTGTTATGCTTGATCTGAAATTTCCTGGCTTGAACTTGTTGTTATGATTTTTTAGCTAAACATGTAGGTTAGTTTGCGCATGAAATAAGGCCATGTCATTTTCATGAAAATTATTCTAAATGTCTTGATTTTTATTACCAAATAGTTTTTAGTAAATTGGCATTCCAAATCATATCTTGAAATCACTTTGATACATGTGATGTTTCCGAAAATAATTTCTTAGAGACTCTTTTTCAAAGCTTGATTTGGCTTAAGGAAGAGTCATGGTTTGGGCCATATTTAAAATTTCTGTGATGCTTGGGAATGCACTTATGCGAGTTTTGAGCTAGCCTTGGCAATTGAATGTGTTTCATAACCTAGATATTCCTTAATCTGAAATATTTTCAAATCTCTTTAAAGCCCAATTTGACAATTGTGAATTTCATGGTTTGGACTGTCTTCGAAATGTCTATGATGTGTGTGAGTACAATTATGCAAGCCACAAGCTAGCCTTGGCAATTGAATGTCTTCTATAGCCGAAACATCACTTTGTCTCAAAAAGTTTTGTGGATGATTTCAAAAGAATGTCTTTGAAACATCACATGTACCCTCATGCATATAATCACGTCATTCATTAAAAATGCCTATGTTTGTGATTGGCGCATTCCCTTGGTAATAAGTGACCTACTGATGGTTCAATTTATTGTTTGATTGGTTGAGAAATAAGGTCCAAAAAACCTGCATGTATGTTTAATTCTTGCAATGCATGTGGTTTCTAGATGTATGCTAGGGTCAATACATGATATCAAGGGAAAACCCTAGGATCACATAGACCACATGGTTAGGAGGCTTATAAGTGTTATTGACCATGTGAGAATGCAATTGGTTAATAACGGATGTAAGTCATAAAATGAATTGGGGTAAGTGTCTTAAAGGGGTCTATGCATGAACTACAAAGGCCAACCCCGATGCCCAAATATGATTTGTGAATTGAACTTCCTTTGATTGATTGACTTTGGTATGATGTTGTGCTTTTGATTGTTTTGATATGTACACTTGTTTCTTTCCATTGTATGCACCTAGTTACAGTTCTTGGACTATCATTTTGCATCATTCATTCCCAACATATGTTCGAGTTCTTATTGTCTATATAAAAGCCCACTAATTTCTTTCCTATCCTTTAGCTTTGTTTCTCTTTTTATCTTTCTTAGGATTGCATGATAGATTTAATGATTTCCTTGATTGTTTACCTACTATCTTGCAATTTCAATTTAATTGATTGCTTTCTTTTCTCATTTTCTATAAGTAGAATAGCATGCAAATGACCAATCACACATGATCGCCTAGCTTAAGATAAACGATCCTAAAAACGATTAAAGAAAAAATGCATGGACACCTTAGATAAACATAGTATACTGTTAGATGCCGAAAGGGCACTAATACAAATATTAGCGTAACATAAGTTCCCAAACTTAGACATCTGGTTGCGTACGAATTGAGTGAACACTCTTGACACTTGATTGGGTGTTCTAGCCGACCCCCAAAAATGAGGTTGGTAGTGACTCCCATCTTATTTCTAGGTCGTCTTAAATGACTAGACCATATAAATGAATCCGCCATAAGGGGTATGGATCTTAAGAAATGGTTCATAATTGTGATTTAGCATACTTGAGATGGTAAAGCCGATAAAGATGAAGTGATGCCATCTTTGATGGATGTACATCTCGAGAGGGCTATCATGGTTGTTAAAAATAACCTTAAACTCATATTTACGTATGGATTCCTTTTTTACCTTAAAACCATTGATTGGGACATACCGTGGCATTGAGGTAGGGTTGGACATTATGCTATCATGTGGGATACGAGCTTGGGAAAGCTCACGACCACAATTAAGTGAACTCACAAGAGGTTCGTTTGGGGGACAAGGTGATGACCTCCCTATGGTTGAGAACCGTTAGGGAACTTTCGTAGTCAAATATCCCTAAACTCAACTTTTCCCCTTCCTCTCCTTGTGAGAGGGATGAGAAATGAGATCGGGTTACAACAATGGGATTCCAAAATGAGCCAATGCCTTCACGATTGCGATAAGTGGTTCAACTTTTAGCAAAGTCAAAAGGAAACCTATGCATTTTTGCACATAATCTTGATGTCTTGGGTCAAGATTATCCCATATGGTCTTAAGATTCCTTGGCACCGAGACAACGTCCACTTCAAGCTTAACCATCTAAGCCTAAACCTAAAGGGGCATTCATGATTAAAATATACTGTCCCTAAAATATAAAGCACGTAATTAAAGCATAGAAAGTAAGAATATAAGAATGATAAGAAATGAATGATATCTTACTCGCCGAACACATGGCAAGCACAAATCACATGTTGCAAGAAAGTATAAGGTTTCGACACCTAAGATGAGGTACTAAAGTATCAACGTCCTCATTCCAAAGGTTAAAAATAGTTTATCTACCACTACTATCACCAGTCAGTGCTATTTTTATCAATTTGATGAGTGGGTTTATATAAGTAGTGGATTACCATGAGCGTTCACTTGTGGATTCTACCCATAAACCCTCCTAAGGTCCTAAGTGAGGCGATCAGGGTTTCAGAATGTGGTTGTGTGTGCAATGTTGTGCTAAAGCTCCTAAACATGCGTTTTAAGCTTAAACAATCAACACTTCAATGTACCTCATTTATTCATACATTCATGCTCCACCTGCAAATAAAGGGTTTTCAAGCATGCCACCCCTTATGGCTCCCACCTATAAGAACATTTAACACTATTAGCGAGAAACCTAATTATCCACGTGACTTTGACACGTTGGGGATCCTACACAAGACACATTAGTTAAAACACAACAATCGTTCTTTATGGCTTCAAGTCCTTTTAATCTAGTAACTAGTCCCCAGTGGAGTCACCAAGCCTATCACAACTTGATCTCCCCGCCATCCCTAAAGCGAAAAGGAAGGGGAAATGTTGGATTTAGGGTAATTAACCACGAAAGTACCCTCACAGTTCTCAACTATAGGGATGTCATCACCCCACCCCCCAAACGAACCTCATGTGAGTTCACATAATCGTAATCATGAGTTCTCCTAAACTCATATCCTGTGTGACAGCAAAATGTCGCTACCCTAAATTGATGCCACAATATGTGGCATCCCAAAAATTCAAGACAAGCTCTAAGGTGTATTAAACCCCATAATTCGGTAATAAAATTACCTATAGTTTATGCTTTAGCCATTAGTCTCATCTTAAGACTAAGTGATATGTGCTTGTGTTCATAAAATCTTGAAATTAGTATTATAGGATAAACTAATGAGAATAATCTATCATTGGCTATGCACCTCATAGACTAAATTTCCTATAAAATAAAATGTTACAAGATTTTGGCCATGTGGAATTTAAGACTTAAAACCTATAAAAGAAAGAATAAAAGGTAAAATTTGACTTTTTATTTAGGTTTGGGCCTTAGGCCCAAGAGTGAACTTTGATGGGCCAAGATAGTCGGCCCATTGAAGCCCATGAATGGGCTGTCGTCGGCCACATGGGAGGCCAGCCCAATCCAAGCCCAAGCCCAAGCCCAAGCCCATCTTGCAAGTGTCATGCCAAGTGGCAAGAGGAGGGCTTCATGCATTAGCTATCAAGGGAGGCTACTAATCATTACTAATGATTGTGGCTTAAGGGAAATAAAAAGGGGGAGAGAGAGTGGCCGGTTGGTGGTTTTCGGCCAAGCCAAGTGAGAGAGAGAGAGAGAATCGCCGAGAGAGGGACAGGAACCGAGGAGGAGAAGGAGCCGTCCACCCGTTGCCGCCTGCATGCTGTCCGTCCGTCGCCGGTGTGCCGTCCGTTTGCTGTCGTCTACTTGATCTTAGAGGCAAGTTAGGATCAATTTCTACTCTTGCATGTGTGTCTTGCATGTGTGATTGCTTGATGGTAGATCTCGGATGTTTAGGGTAGGCAAAACCGAAGCTAGAGTGTGACTTGTTCTTGAAAAAGCTTGCTGATTTCGTGTAAACCGCCTGACCCAGAAACTTGTGAAGGCTTGCATGCATGTTTTGAGTTCGATTTTGACTTTGAATTATTCATGAAAGTTGTAGAAAACATATCAAAGTATAACATACTAAAATTTGAGACAAAACGACTGAGTTTTAAGGGGTGAAACCCATCCTCTACGAAAAGGCTAGATCTGGAACGGTTTTGTCGACCTCTTGATGGTTTTGTGTGCTGCATGTCACTTTTTACCGAGAATATTCCTTCGACTTCTTGATGAAACTTGTATATAACATCCTAAAGACTAACATACTCAAATTTGAGGCAAAATGAGCAAGTGTAGCCTAGTGAATCGACTTTCTCTTGAAGATGGTAAATCTGGAAACACGGTACTGGACACCCGAGATTTTTTGGACCCATATGGTGACTATTATTTGGAAATTTCACTTAGATTCCTTAGTAAAAGTTGTATGGGACATCTTGAAGTACAACATATCCAAATTTCAGAGGAAACGAAGAAGAATAAGTGGGTGAAAACTTGATATTTCGGAGATAGCTATTTTGGACGTTTCGGTTCTAGAATCAGGAGCTTCGGACGTCTGTAGAAAATTATCTATAGCGAATCTGTCCTATATTTCTCATGAAAAATATACTTTAGTGTCTTAAATATAACCTGGTAAAATTTCATAATTTTCGGAGGTCATTTGTGTATTTTAATCGAATTATTTCAAAAACTGCGCATTCTGTTTCTATCCGAAAGTACATGCTGTATTTGCGTGAATTATATCTTCTTGTGTGAAACTCTTTTGGGCATGTGTTCTTCATGAAATTTTTATCTTGTTAACTTGTCTATCACATATCTTGATTTCATGATTTTTGATAATCATATGGATATTTAATTTAAATATTTTTTAAAATGGTATGAGCAGGAATTTTGTAAACTTCAAAAAGGCATGATAAATGGACTATTCTAAATTGTATGGACTCCATGAATTGTATTGTTATGAGTGATTGTGTCTTGCTGTATGTATGATGATGATTTGAGATGCATGTATGAATTCAAGGATGAATATGATCTTGATTTCCATCACATCACATGCCATGTTAAAATTGAACTATAATTGAAGATGTGAATTGAGATAAATGAGAAGGCCGTCAGAGGTGTGAGCCGACAATGCCCCGGAAGTGTTGGGATGCTTGGCTAGAAGGGTACGGCCGGTTGCTCGGTGGCCTTGAATGGCTGGATATTGGAGGGTCCTCGGGAGTATCGGGATGCCCGGAGAGTGGGGGAGCCGGAAGCTCGGCAGGTATTGTGCCGAGGGATGCCTTGCGATGCCAGTTGGGGTGCGAGATGCCTGGCTAGAAGGGTACGGCCGGTTGCCCGGTGGCCTTAATTGGCTGAATGCCGAGGGGTCCTCGTGATGCCAGTTGGGGTACGAGATGCTTGGAGAGTGGGGGAGCCAGATGCCAGATTATATCTTGGATACATGTGGGATGCAAACATTGGTCCCAAGAAAGAGAAATGTGGCGGTCCAAAAAGAAAGGATGAGATTGAGAAATTGAAATTGAAATATACATATGATGATATATGCATGACATGATGATATGTTCATGGATGCATGGTAATGATGATGGTACATGTGATATGATGATGATGAGTGCATGGATGCATGGTAATGATGATGGTACATGTGACATGATGATGGTGAGTATATGGCATGACGGTGATGACTATATGATGATGTATGCACATGAGGTGTGATGACACGTGCATGATATCAAGGTAATTGTGCATGGATGCTTTAATGACATGTAATGCTATGATTATGATGATTGCGGGGCATGATGCATTGAGCGGTTTATTGATCATTTACCTACTGAGTGGTTGTACTCAAACCTTCGGGGACCAATATTTCAAATTAGAAAGATGCTGATTCCTATCGTCACGCAAGGCACCTTCTATGGCCTCCCATCGGATGTAGAGGTAGAGTGTTCGTAGATCGACTGCGTTCTCGTCCCTGGACTGACTTTATGCGAGTGCGAGTGCTGGTTATATATGATGTAGGCCTGGATGAGGGCCCTGTCATTTAGGAGTTTTTGTCAATTCATGTACGCCAAGACGGAGTGTTTAGGGGGATGCTGCCGCCACCACCGCCCGACACACCTGGATCGGTGTGATGGCTGCGTGAAGGGTAGAGAGCTGGTGTTTCTTTTTGGGAGTAGCCGCTGCTATTAGATGGAGGACGTCATGTGATCACTTTAGGGGTCTAGTATCTTTTTGGGATGTGGCCAAGTGTCGCTAAAAATCTTGGCTTTCTTTTGTTGTATCAACCCCCAAAAATCCATCATGAAAATATGTAAATAAAAGTGGCACGGCTTTATCTTTTCCTATGGTACTTAGTGGTGTGCATTGTATAATGATTGTTGGAGGGAAAGATGGCGATTTTTTTTTTTTAATTTTGCTTCTACTATTGAGTTGCGTTAGGACCGTTTTCAAAAAAAAAAAAGTCTATGAACTACGACACTTCTACTAAGAGATGTAACTAGTGTTCCATTAGGTGTAGCATTAAGTGCCTGTGGCGACCTAAGGTGGTTCGAGGTGCCACACGATATGTCTTGATCGACGATTTTAAGGTTGAAAGGAATCCGGATGTAAAGGTGAGTTTAAGGGTACCTTTACCATGATAGCCCTCCCGATAGGATGCTTCACCGATAAGGATGGCATCACTTCATCCTTTAGGAAAATTGCCAATATCGAGTATGCTAAATTGCGATGAGTCTTATCAAGACTCATACGCAACGTGACAGGTTTGTTTATATTATCTAGTTGTTTAAGACAACCTAGAAATAAGACGGGATCACCACTAGCTTTGTTTTTAGGGGTCGGTTAGAAGATCCAACCAAGGGTCAAGGGTGTTCCCTCAATTCCTACACAACTAGATATCTAGGCTGGGGGACTTGAGTTATGCCAATATTTCTATTAGCACCCTTTCGATACCTAATAGTATGTTGTGTTTACTTAAGGTGTCCATGCAAGTCTTCTTTAATTTTTTAGGATCATTTGTCCTAAACTAGGTGATCATGTGTGGTTGGTCATTTTCATGCTATTCTATTTCTAAGAAAGACAAAAAGAAACCAACCAACTGAATTGAAATGTAGGACAATAATAAACAACCAAGGAAAGCAATAAATCTATCATAAAATCCTAGGAAAGATAAAAGAGAAACATAATTAAAAGGATAGGAAAAGAAAGAAAAGAAACCCGCAACTCATCGAGCCTTTATATAGATAATAAGAAATCCGACACATATATCAGGGATGAATGGTACAATGGTATGGTCGAATTGGGCATCGACTTTTCAATGTCTTCGTGTCATCTTCGTCTTTGAGATCTTATTCTAAACCTAGTCTAATAATCATAACTAGGTACATACTGTAACAACCAACTCCATATATAGGCTCTTGAGTGGCAAAGGTTATTTTCGCGACGTCCCAAACTCATCACCGTCCCAATTCTTTTTATCTTGTTAATAAACACATGTAGAAGAGTGAACAAACAAACTCCCTGGACAAACAATAGGTAAAAGACTAGGACATACATCACACAAACACATTTCTTTATATTATAATAGTACATTTACAAGTCTTTTCTCTATAGGTCCTTTTTCCTTTTTACATCACACTATAGGTATCCACATAGACCAAGGGAATACCTATCTCCTCTAGCATGACTACAACTCCCAAAACTGACGTGAGATTTCCATGCCTACAAGTCTGAAAAATAAGGGAGTGAGTCATGATTCAATAAGTAAAATCACTAATCATCATCTATGAGAACAACTAGTCATCAAATCAAGCGTGTAGACATCTCATGCCCTACAACATCGATAATGGATAAATAACAAACCATTACATTTCCTTGACTATATGCATATGTTCATACCAGCTTATCTTCAATGCATAACCCACTTCTAACTTACCAAACAAGCTACCTTTAACTTACCAAAAAAGCTATCGTCAACTTTCCGAACAAGTTACCCTCAACTTACTAAACAAGCTACCATCAACTTATAAACATTTTATCGTCAACTTCTCAAACAAGCTACTGTTAACTTACCAAACAAGCTACTATCAACATCTCAAACAAGCTCCTATCAACTTCCCAAACAAGTTACCCTAAACTTACTAAAGAAGCTAAGCAAACTCATCAACAACATACGACAGCATGAATAACAGGTTTTTTAATTGTATGAAACGGTTCTCCCCAGTTCAACTAGGGCATCTCATACCTTCAGGAGCTTCTTGGTATCAACTAGGGCATCCCACCTAAAGCCGGGCATCATATGTGTGTGAACCATTTTAACTTATTGTTAATGCATGCTCTATCTCAAATTTATTAACCAAACTTATTAAATAACACATATATAAGCATGCATAAAGAAGTTCATTCATCAATTCAATCGTTCCCATGGTTCCTCCAGAATTCATCGGGTATTTGAAATCCATTGGGCATCAGAAATTCACTAGGCATCCCATTCTCATGAACAAGACATAACTACCAATGTTATGTGACGACGGGTCTTATCTTTCATTTAATAATCACACATTGTACAACACACAAATCGATTTATCATTTTTCTTTTCCTCATAGGCCATGCATACAAGGCCTGAGGGCATGCTCATACAAGCGCTTGTGTGTCATGTTCTACAATGTCATTGATGTGGCTAGTATAAGCACCTAGTGGGGGGTGAATAGGTGTGTAAACAATTTCTCGGGATACCACAGAAATACTAAGCAGATGATAGAATGGAAATACGCTTTTGCTTAATAAAAATGAGTTACGATTAAAGTAAAATAAAGAGAAGGGAAGAGAAGATTAAACACAAGGTTTATAGTGGTTTGGCTTATCCTAAGCCTGCGTCCACTCTTCTACACTGACAGCTAATCGACTGGATTCCACTATGAACAAAAGAGATGTTACAGCACAGTCCTTCCTCAAGGTTTCTCGTAAGTATAAACTCTCTTTTGAGTACAAGTTTTTCGCTCAAATGAATTGACCAAACAACAAGAGGCTTCAGACTTTGGAATTCTTCTATCGCGCACTCCTTGAACAGCTTTAGAACATCTTCTTTTTATACTCCTTTATGCCATTATACTCGTTAGCACTTTCCAAAGGAATTCCTCCAATCTACCCGTTGGACGGAATCAATTAAGAAGATTATTCGAACTATTAAGGAAATATGTCGATAGTCTATCAATCATGTTCGCCCATACAATTAGGATCTCGGTTTCCATAAGTAGAACCTTCCACGAATATTTTGCCAATCAACGGATCCTTGATCATCGAATCAATCTCGATCAATTTAAAAGGGATTCCGATAAGTCATATCCAGTCAAGAGATCTTCTCCAGTCGATAAGGTCATATCCTTAATAAAACATCCAGTTCTAGAGACCCTTTCTTCAACAGATTCGAAACTGTCAATGAGGATAGACTTTGAATCTTGAGTCTGGCTATCCGGAGGTCTTCAGACTTTAAACAGCAGAGTCTGTAAGTCTTCAGACCAGACTGATGGAAACGATTTTCTCAGCTTCAAAATACTTCAAGAAGATTTCTCCAACAATCTCCCCCTTTTTGATGGTGACAAAACTTTCCTGCAGATTTGGACAACTTTGACCTGCAAAACATTTCTCAAACACATGCATATCTTATAGAGATAAATGGCTAAATGAATAACACTAGAATCTGCAACCACAGAAAATAGGTTAGTCTTGAATAAGATAAAGCCATAAAGCCAACCATAAGATAATAATATCAATAGTAGTGCAGTCAAATCCAAATCCAAATCCAAATCCAAATCCAGACACAAAATTGAAGTCAAACATTAATCCAAATTAAACAACAAACCAAACGATTAAAAATTCAAAGTTTTGATTCAAATCTTGCACTTCTCCCCCTTTTTGTTAGCATTAAAAAAGGTTAAGATGAAAATGGAGTGAAGTCAAGATTGCTTGGGAACGCGGACATGCTGGAAATCTCCCATGGACTGTACGATCCCTTCCAGCCTTTTCAAATCTTCCTTTAGTTGAGCAATCTCCTCACCCTTGGCATTGGCTTGAATCTGAACAGAGAGGGCTTGGATTTTATCATTCAATGAACATGAGGAAGCTTGACCCGCATTTTGCAAGTTTTGAACCTCGCATCCCAAGGCATAAATTTGTCAACGCATCTCCATGAGAATATCCATGATTCTGCGAAAATTGGCTAAGCTGTCAGTCTGAGTACTTGCTTCAGCACGTTCTACAGATGATGGCATATCAGAATAATCTTACACGTTTGGCGATGAAACTTCATGACCTTCTTCTGGAAATTGAGATGCATAAACATCTTCTCGGGTGCGGGGAGCGCCCGACTCCTTCACTTGCATCGAGATATGAGGACTTCCCTCCTTTCTCTTTTTCTCCCCTTTGTTTTACTCGTGCTGCAAGTGGAGAAGAGTGTCTTTCAGGTTCTCCTTCTTCTCTTCTTTCTTCTTCAGCTCTTTCTTGCTTTGCTTCTTTTTCGCCACCTGCTCTTTCTTCTTCTTCTTTTTCTTCTTCTTCTCTTGCCTCTTTTTCTTTTTCTTGTCCTTGTCTTTCCTCTCCTTCGTCTCATGATGTTCCATGGATTCGGAACGAGCGACTTAACTTTTTCAAAGCTATGGCCGAAATGGTAAGGTCGTCATCCTCTTCATCTTCCACGATGAGAGCTCTTCTTTTCTTGGTTGGAGCAACCATGGGCTCCTTCCCTTTCCTTTTTGAAGCAGAAGAGAATTGATGAGACTTTACAGGAGTCTTTTCCTTAAATTTCTCCAACTCCTTGCGTAGTTCCTTCAGACGCATCTTGGTCACCATTTTCAGTCTTATCACCATATGATCGCACGGTCGAACACAAAAGATTTGTGGAGGCTGAATATTCAGATGCCTGAATAACTTCGTTACAAGGCTAGGGTAAGGAAGTTGACCTTTGTCCTTCATCACTGCTCTATACATGTGAAACATGATAGTATGAGGAAGAGAAAACCTTTTCCCAGTAAGGATGGCGTACATCAGCAAAGCCTTTGAACTTGAGACATCAGTCTTGGAAGTTGATTTCGATCGAAGGCAATTGATCACAATCTTGTGAAGCAAGATGTTGAACGCACTCATCCTTAAGTAGGTGATCTTTTCGTCTGTTCTCCTGTCTTTCACCAGTTCCATTGTAGCCCGAGCAGTAGAAATTTTGATCGGTTGATATCTTCCTCTTTCAACTCCTAACACATCCATCAGCATATTCATATCCACAACAAAATCTTGATATTTCATACTGAAGGAGAATCTATTCACATCCAAAAAGCTAAGATTTGAATAGAAATATGCGATCAGTTCAGCATAGGCCTCTGTAGTGTCAGAGCATAACCTTTCAAGTTGAAGATGACCGAACTTTTCTCTCAAGTTCACATTCACAGCATCCAGAAAGTCAAAATCTACACTCCTAGGGTTTATCACCCCACACTTCAGCAGATTTGAGTATAGACCCTTCTGGTCTTTCAATCTGAACAATTCTCCTCTTTTTCCTCTGATTTTCGCTGCAATACCCATCATTGGTTGAAATTGCATGAACAGTTTGTCATCATCATTCCCCTCTCTCGGATTAAATCCCCAATCACGAGGATCACTCGGGATATTTTCAAGGGATTCTTCAGCCACCCCTTTTCGAGCAATTCCCAAACTTTCCATTTTCTGCAAAAAGATATACTTATTCCCATGTCCTTTGTCTTTTAGAAAATCATCGACATAGTTCAGAGGAGTACGAGTTCCTTTTAAAGCACGATACAGCTTATAAATAAAGGCGGGTTTTTGAACTCTTATAGGATCTGCATCCTCAATGATTTCTTCCTCTTG
This sequence comes from Eucalyptus leucophloia subsp. euroa, assembly GCA_017140325.1. NCBI lineage: Eukaryota > Viridiplantae > Streptophyta > Magnoliopsida > Myrtales > Myrtaceae > Eucalyptus > Eucalyptus leucophloia. Next base: position 16,330,337 of record CM029472.1, on the reverse strand, counting down.
TTGAACAACGCCTTGAGGACTATGTGGAGGAGAATGACGCGGTTGAGAATGTTGTGGGCTCTATTGCTGATCTGCAGACACTTCTTCTTCGGTGAGATCGAAGAGCGTAGGCCCCTCATTCATCCGTCGTGGTCCCCTGCTTGCGATCCTTGACGACTTTCTTGAAGAAGACATTTTTCTCGTACTTTGAGAGATTCCTTGCTTGACTTCCCCCAGGAAAAACAACAACTTTTTCGAAGATTAGGCAAGAGATAAAAACAGGAATGGAGGATCGGTGCTTTTTAGGGTTTTTGGGAGTGAAGAGAGGAGGAAGCAACAGTATACGATCGGTTAAAAGAGATGTATATGAATCGTCACAAATAAAAAGATGCCTTTTCAAAAATAACTGTCATTTTTCCGCGAAAATAGTCATTTTTAAAAAAAAAAACTTCTTTTTCGAAAAAGGAAACAATGCAATAATTACGCCGATTAAGGATAGTAATAAAAAGACATAGTTCGACGATCATACCTTTTCAAGATAACATTTGAGAGAGAGAGACTAACTTATAGTCAATGTCTTGTTTGTCTGAGTCTGAGATTCTCTAGACTTTAACTTCTTCAAACATTAATATGTTGAGTCTAGAGTGAATAATTTCAAATTGATTTTTCTCCAACGGCTTTGTGAATATATCTGCCAGTTGGTTCTTTGAATCAACATACTGAATCGAAATTTCTCCATTCTGAACATGATATCTGATGAAGTGATGTCGAATCTCTATATGCTTTGCTCTTGAGTGAAGAATTGGATTTTTGGTGAGATTGATAGCGCTGGTGTTATCGCAATTAATCTCTGTGCATAAGTCTTCAATTCCAAAGTCTCTTAGCTGCTGCTTTATCCATAGAATTTGTGAACAGCAACTTCCAAGAGCTACATACTCCGCTTCTGCTGTAGAGAGAGCTACTGTACTCTATTTTCTTGAAAACCAAGACACCGTCCTGTCTCCAAGTAGTTGACAGGTACCCGAGGTGCTCTTTCTATCAACTCTGCAACCGGCTAGATCTGCGTCTGAGTATCCAAGAAGAGTAAAATCTCCCCTTTTAGGATACCATAGGCCGATGCTTGAAGTAGAAGCAATGTATTCGAAATACGCTTTGCAGCACTTAAATGAGATTCTTTAGGGTCTGCTTGAAATCTAGCACAAATACAAACACTAAACAAAATGTCAGGTCTAGAAGCAGTAAGATAAAGAAGTGAGCCAATGATACTCCTGTATAGCTTTTGATCGACTTTCTTTCCTTCTTCATCTTTGTCTAACTTCAAGGCACTTGACATTGGAATGTTAGTCTTTTTGCAATTGTCCAATCCAAACTTTTTGACAAGATCATTAGCATATTTTTCTTGACGAATAAAAGTTCATTCCTTTAGTTGTTTCACTTGAAGTCCAGGAAAGAAGGTTAACTCACCCATTATGCTCATTTCAAATTCATCCTGCATAGTTTTAGAGAATTTCTTGCACAGACTTTTATTAGGAGATCCGAATATGATATCATCGACATACATTTGAACTAGTACAAAACTTTTGCTTTCCTTTTTAATAAATAGAGTAGTGTCTACTTTACCTTTTGCGAAACCGTTTTGAATTAAAAACTTACTCAGCCTGTCATACCAAGCTCGAGGTGCTTGTTTCAAGCCATATAAGGCCCTTTTGAGTCTGAATACTGAGTCTGATTTCTTTGGGTCTTCAAAACCAGGTGGTTGTTCCACATAGACTTCCTCATGGATGAATCCATTTAGAAAATTGCTTTTGACGTCTATTTGGAATAGCCTGAAATTTTTGTGACAAGCAAATGCAAGTAATAAACGAATTGCTTCTAACCTTGCTACTGGTGCGTAAGTCTCGTCATAATCAATCCCTTCTTCTTGCGTGTAACCCTTGGCCACGAGTCTTGCTTTGTTTCTTACGACTTTGCCTTTCTCGTCCATCTTGTTTCTGAAAACCCATTTAGCTCCAATAACAGATTTACCTTTAGGTTTAGGAGACAATTCCCAGACATCATTGATACTGAATTGCCTGAGTTCTTCTTGCATAGCTTTAATCCAGCTTTCATCAGATAAAGCTTCTTCTATACTCTTGGGTTCTATTTCAGAAATAAGAGCCACAGCACTAGATTCTTCGCGCCTTTTGGATCTTATGCAAATTCCTTCATTGATGTCGCCAATGATAAGATCTTTGGGATGACTGGACTTATGCTTCTAGTTGCTGGATAATTTGTCAAATTGATGATCACTTTCTTCACTTGATTCTTCGACCGTCAATTGCTGCTGTTCCTTCAAAGTCTGAGTTGCTTCTTGAGATTTAGACTTTGTAGAGTCTGAAGCAAGTTCAGATTCTTCAAGATGAGTCTGAATGGATTCATTTTGAATGGAATCTTGGAATTTGACATTCATTGATTCTTCCACTATTTGAGTCTTTTTTATGTAGACTTTGTATGCTTTGCTAGAGGTTGAATATCCAAGGAAGATGCCTTCATCTGACTTTTCTTCAAACTTACCAACTCGATCATTTGCATTTTTCAGTATAAAAACATTTGCAACCGAATACATGAAAATATGAAATGATGGGTTTCTTTTCTTTGAATAATTCATAGGGGGTTTTTTCTAGAATAGGCCTTAGAAAAACTCTATTAATAATGTAACATGCTGTAAAAACTGCTTCAGCCCAAAAACGTGAAAAGATGTTGCTTTCAATTAAGAGAGTTCTTGCCATTTCTTGAAGCGATCTATTCTTTCTTTCCACAACTCCATTTTGCTTTGGAGTATATGGAGAAGAGAACATATGCTAAAAACCAGATTTATCACAAAACTTTGCAAAATCTTGATTTTCAAATTCACCTCCATGATCTGCTCTAATACTTGAAATAACATATCCCTTTTCGTTTTGAACATTTTTAGCAAATTTTTCAAAGTAAGAGAAAGTTTTAGACTTACTTGCCAGGAAATATACCCAAGTAAATCGAGAGTAGTCATCCACAATTACTAGGCAATATTTCTTACCTTCAATGCTTTGAGTTCTGGTTGGTCCAAAGAGATCCATATGCAGAAGCTGCAGTACACGGTTAGTGGAAACTTGATTTATTGGTTTAAAGGAATTTCTTACTTGTTTTCCCAATATGCATGGTGTACATAGATCAAACTTTTGGTATGATAAATTGGGTAGACCACGAACAAGCTTCTTGGCTGAAATTTTGGCTATCTGCTTCATATTGATGTGTCCAAGCTTTCTGTGCTATAAACTTGCTTCATCTTGTATTGAGAATAAACACTGTGATTCATCTAGTTTTACATCCAAGAGGTGGATATTTCCATGTCTTCGACCCATAAACGACTGAGTAGAGTCTTTACTGGTTCCAAAACATATTCCCTCTTGAAAGTAAATTTTGAAACCGGTATCACAAAGCTGGCTGACACTGAGCAGATTGTAGTTGAGTCCTTCAACTAAAGAAACATTGTTTATTGTGAGGTTTCCAATCTTCATAGTTCCAAGTCCAACTATTCTTCCTTTGCTATTTCCTCCAAAAGAAACTTTTCCACCATTCGTTTGTACAAGCTTTATGAAACAATTTGAATCTCCTGTCATATGCCTTGAGCATCCACTATCCAGATACCATTTTACCTTTTTCTTGATAGTGACCTGCACTTAAAAATGAAACTCAAACTTTCTTTGGTACCCATCTTTTCTTGGGTCCATTGGAGTTAGTATAATATGTTGTATTTGCCCATATTTTCTTAACAGGTTTCCAAACCATTGGACACTCTTTTTCAAAATGATCTGTACTATTGCACTTTGAACATCTAAGAGCATTGCGACCAACTGGTTTTACAAAAGTCCTTTTAAAATGATTTTTGTAAGCATCTCTTGAGGGTCTTTGTTTAATTCTTTCCTTTACTTTAGGAAAATCAATTAAAGGAATGGTTTCAGCAGTCATTCCCAAACCAGATTTGTTGAAATAAGGTCTTTGAATAGAAAGTATTTTTTCTAGTTTCTCAGATCCTATAGAAAATCTTTTAGAAATATTTGTGATATCATTTTTCAAGAATGCATTTTCTTTTGAGAGATTATTTTCACTTTCTCTAAGAGAAGAAACATTCACATCTAAACATTTTACCTTTTCTTTCAAAACATTTTCTTGCTATTTTAAGGTAGAATTTTCTTTTTTGAGTTCGGAAATCCTTTTAAGAGAAGTCTTAAGACTAAAGCACAACTCATTAATATATTTAGAAACTTTAATAGGGATTTTAAAGTTACTCACCTCAAATTCACTGTCTGAGTCTGTCACGGAGTTTGAATCTGAATCCGATTGTGCCATTAGACATATGTTGGCATAATCATCATCACTTTCTTCACATTCTCGTATCACTCCGGGTTTTCGCTTTAAGAGCCTTTCGATACTTTTCAGCTTTTCCTTTCTTCTTCCTCGAAGAGGACGGTTGGATACGATGTGTCCTTTTTTCTTGCATTCAAAGCAAACTACATCTTTGTTTGATTCATCATCCTCAACAGACTTAGCCTGTTGATTTTCAAAATCTTGTTTCCTTGGATTGAATCTTCTTCATTTTCTCTTCAGCCTTCTGAATCTTCTTATCATGAGAGCAAGCTCCTCATCGTCCATATCGTCTTCAGCATCTGCAACATCAGAATCATCATTGGATTTCAATGCAATGGATTTCTTACCTTTAGGGTCTTCGTCTTCATTGATTCGTTCTACTTCATAAGACTGAAGAGTTCCAACCAACTCATCAACAGATAGTGGCATGATTCTTTGAGTCTATCTGATTGAGGTCTTTATGTGATTCCAATCCTTGGAGAGACCTTGCAATAGCTTATTTACTTTCATGGGATCAGAAATTGGTTGACCTTGATTTTCAAGACCATTCACGATATCTGTAAAATGACTAAACATGTCAGTTATAGATTCTCCCAATTTCATCCTGAAGGCTTCGTATTGATCGAGGAGTATATTGACTCTAATCTCTTTCACTCGATCGGTTCCTTCATAAGTAATGTGTAATCTATCCCAAACTTCTTTGGCTGTATCACAAGAAGATATTCTGTTATATTCAGTAGGTGATAAAGCACAATATAAAGAATAAATTGCTTTTGTATCAAGAGCTTGTCTCTTGATTATCTCTTCCTGACTCATTTCGATGGACTCAACAGTGTCATTTCCTCTTTCTGAGACAGATGCAGCTTTAGGAATGATTCCTTTTTCTACAACGTCCCATTCCAGAGGATCCTTTGATCTTAAGAACGCCTTCATCTTGTTTTTCCATATGTTGTAGTCCTTTCCATCAAAGTAAGGCGGTCTAGTGTTGCTTTGCCCTTCTACCAGCCCTGGAGCCAACATACTAGCCATGGATCTTTAACTCTGAAGTAAAACATTTCAAACAAAGTAAGTACACAGGCTCTGATACCAATTGATGTGGTTAGTATAAAAACCTAGAGGGGGGTGAATAGGTGTGTAAACAATTTCTCGGGATACCATAGAAATACTAAGCAGATGATAGAATGGAAATACGCTTTTGCTTAATAAAAATGAGTTGCGATTAAAGTAAAATAAAGAGAAGGGAAGAGAAGATTAAACACAAGGTTTATAGTGGTTCGGCTTATCCTAAGCTTACGTCCACTCTTCCGCACTGACAGCCAATCGGCTGGATTCCACTATGAACAAAAGAGATGTTACAGCACAGTCTTTCCTTGATTCCACAGTGTAGATATTCTATCACACTTCCTCAAGGTTTCTCGTAAGTATAAACTCTCTTTTGAGTACAAGTTTTTCGCTCAAATGAATTGACTAAACAACAAGAGGCTTCAGACTTTGGAATTCTTTTATCGCGCACTCCTTGAACAGCTTTATAACGTCTTCTTTTTATACTCCTTTATGCCATCATACTCATTGACACTTTCCAAAGGAATTCCTCCAATCTACCCGTTGGACGGAATCAATTAAGAAGATTATTTGAACTATTAAGGAAATATGTCGATAGCCCATCAATCATGTTCGCCCATACAATCAGGATCTCGGTTTCCATAAGTAGAACCTTCCACGAATATTTCGCCAATCAACGAATCCTTGATCATTGAATCAATCTCGATCAATTTAAAAGGGATTCCGATAAGTCATATCCAGCCAAGAGATCTTCTCTAATGAATAAGGTCATATCCTTAATAAAACATCCAGTTCTAGAGACCCTTTCTTCAACAGATTCAAAACTGTCAATAAGGATAGACTTTGAATCTTGAGTCTGGCTGTCCGGAGGTCTTCAAACTTTAAACAGTAGAGTTTGTAAGTCTTTAGACCAGACTGATGGAAATGATTTTGTTAGCTTTGAAATACTTCAAGAAGATTTCTCCAACAGTCATAACTACACAAGATGTTAGGCAAGGCACAAGGTTCATGGCTCGAACCAACTCGTTTAAGTGCCGACCTTCCGCCAAGCGAGACTCGCATTGACACACCTCACTATTAATCCAAGGCCCAACAAGGTTCGGTTTGTCATGCCTCAACGCTGACCAAAGGCCAAGCGAGACTTATCTTGGGGCATGCTTTCACACACATATCCATAATCATGAGCAAACCATACCAAATTTGCACATGAGTGAGCCATGAAAAAGCATCCGTCAATATGACATACATAGCGGGCACGGTACATGAGCAACTCATGAGCAAATCATAGAGAATTACTCTCCAACATAAGCATACATCCAAATAAGTACGATTAATAACACGAATCACTCTACCGTTGTAATACAACACCCTAGCCAAGAGTTATGAAGTTCACTTACTCATGCAAAGACATAACTAGCATGTTCACAACCATACCCAATAACGTAGTACATCGCCCTAGTCAAAGATTGGAGATTCCACTTACCTTTGATGAATGTCAATGAGCTAGAAATGACTTTGTTAAGAGATGGCCATTCGAGAGGAGGTGAGTCAACCAAGAGAGAGGGAGAGATGTGCAAGAGGAGAGGAAGGAGAGAATGAGAGCCAAAGGGTTAGAATGAATGGGTTGTTTCGCCTATTTATAGTTTCAAACCTCATCATTACTTGACAAACTTACTCTCCAAGAAACTTACTCTCCAAGTTTGTTTAGAGTCTTCTACCAAGTTGTCTTTATTTACTTGGCCATCTTTCCCTCTAGGTTTGGTATTCTAGAATATTCTCCCATGTTCTCTTACAATTAGTCCATTTAAGCATAACCCAATGACTTCTCCTCCAAGGTAAATCTTTTGGTCATCATTACATAATCTTCATAAGGCCACCCAAGCTAATGACTCCCATTTCTCATTAGTGCTCAAGATATGATAATCATGAAGCTTGGATTTTTAGCATGTTTCGTGCCTTTAGTTGGTCCCTAAGATAATTTACTCTATTTGAGAAGAAATTGTCCGATTATGATTCAATTAAACCAATCAAACCTAATGAATGCAATCTAGGAATCTTTTATTAACTTATTTAAATGATTATTATTAAAGATAAGGGGTCCAAACCATGGGTAGGATTGAGCTTAAAGAACTAAAATGATCAAATTTGCAATTCAATGAGTAAAATTGCAAATTGATTGAAATTGAGTTCAATTAGTGCCACAATTGTCTTATCTAATTAACTATCCAAGTGTAAGATCACTCATCGTATTTAAATTGGTCTCAAATCAAAGTGCTCGAGCTTATGTCAAAAATCAATCTAAGTCTATTGTCAAAACGGCAATTTGTATTTTGACATGACAATTCAGGAAATTAAATGCATGAGCAAATTTAAAATAGTCCATAAACCAAATGTTGAAAAAGGAACAATACTTAATTATGACTAAAATGAAAGTAACTTGATTTTTGGCCAACTTAGAACCTAAAACCGAAAAATTTGGAAAATAATGTTCTTAATCGAATTTTATCAAATTTTTGACACAAAAGTCAAATTGACATTAAAAGGAATGCATTTGTGAATTTTTCATTTTTCCAATCTTTTGGCCAAAGGGTCGACCAAAAGTCAACCCTTTAGTTGACTTTTCATAAAAAGTTGATTCATTGGTTAAATCTTTGAATTTTTGAGAAATTGACTTGAGAAAAGTGAAATTAAGGATAAATGGCATCTTTTTTTTTTTTTTAAAGTTCATTTTTGACCTAGGGTTGACTCGTGATCAAAGGGTTGACCAAAAGTTAACAATTTGATTTTTTGAGTTTTTTTCTTGAAAATGACTTGTAAATTAAAAAAAAAAAAAACAGCGCAAAAGGAAGAAATGAAAAACGATATTTTTTCTAGTAAATGGGCTCTGTCACAATTAGAAACCTAAATCTCGATTTTTTTTACCTTTTTTCGACGCATCGACTGAAAATCAAGTGTCAACACTTATTGAGTCTAAATATCATTTCCTTATGTTTAGACTTTCTCAATCAGAACCATTCACACATGTTTAGACTCACTTGATCATGATCATTTCCTTATGCTTAGACTTTCCCATCATAACCATTTCTTCATGTTCAAGCCGACTCGATCAGAACCATTTTCATATGTTCATATTCACCCGATTAGAACCATTTTCTTATTTTTAGAGCCACCTGATTAGAATCATTTCCTTACGTTCATACTTTCCCGATCATAATCATTTCCTTATATTTCAGACTTCCTCGTTTAGAATCACTTGCTCATGCTTTAGACAATCCTGTTTAGAACCATTCCCTTATGATTAGACTTTCCCCTTTAGAATCACTTCCTCATGCTTCAGAAATTCCCATTCAGAACCATTCCCTTATGTTTAGACTTTCCTGTTCATAATTACTTTCATGTGTTTAGATTTATTGTCGAGCATGCTAATTGTTGAGTAGTGAATATGTTGGCAGAGAAATGGAAAAAGGTAAGTATATGAGTAATCTTATTGACATATGTGATTACTAAGAAAATAAGGTAACGATACACATGGAAATGTGTTGTAAATTGGATGCCGATTGTTGAAATGAGTATTGGTTTCATTCTTGATGCACAGAAAAATATGCGGTATTAGTGGCGTATGCATGGCATCATATGACTAATTATGAAGTATAATATAATTCTTGATGATGTCTTGGAGTCGAGATGCCTTAGGGAGTATTTCAAGATGTCTCAGGAGTTGAGATGCCCCATATGTTGAGATGCCTCATGAGTGTTGCTGTTGGATGCCTTAGAGTTGAAATTCCCCATAGGTTGGGATGCCTCATATTTGTGAGGAGATGCTTCAAGAGTGTTTGGGAGGAGGAGGGATAATGAGCATGATGCATGTTCATGTGTGTGCATATAACTATAAATAATTAATGGATGGTAATGCATGCATCATGAAATATTATGTCATTTACTTGCATTTGAATGGATATTTCATGCGTAATGTAAAACACTTGGTGATACTGGTGCATCATGAAATGACATGCCATCTTCTTGCTATTATTTGAATGAACTCGTGTTGTTTGCACTAGATTGAGTATTAAAATGATCTCTCACGTTAGACCTATGGATTTCATATACTGGGCTTTGGCTCACTCCTTATTTTTCAAATATGTAGGACGGACTGCTGACCACTAATGCTTTTTGGGCTTCCTATACATCACGAATGTGTTAATGAGACTATGCTTATACCTAGGTTGGACACCTATTTTACTAAGTGTAGTTCTACTAAATGGGTCGACGAAGGACTCCTAGAGTAGGTTCCCCATTGTTTTGTTGCTTGGTATTTGAACATTGATGGCAATTTGATTGGACCAATTAGGGGCTTTGATGGTGAAAGGGATGAATTGATGAGTGAACTTGTTGACGTGTGGCGGTTACGTCAACTATTGTATTGTGATGTCTCAATTCCTATCGATTTGATTATTAGGCTAGGTGCGATAGTTAGATTTATTTTATTTATTCCAATTAGATTAAGTGTTAATTTTGAAACAACGATGCTTGGCTTGTCTAATTCACCAAGGAATTTTTTAATTTAGTGGGCATGCGACGCGCTCAATTTAGAATTTAAAAGTTGGCGACATCGGGATACAACTCGTATCTGAACTCTCTTAAATTCCCGAGACCCCATCTCTTTTTCCCCCACATTGCAAACCACCATCATTACCATTGTCCCTTTTTCTTTCCTTCTCTCTCTTCCTTCGCCAAATGACGGAGGTGGGACGCCAAATGGCAGCCATGAAGGCCACCCAGCACCCCTCACCCCATTTTTCCCAAAATTTCATCATTATCCTCCCCTTCTCCAAGAACCTCATCATTCCTCTCCCCCTCTCCTCCTTATTTCTCCACTTGACGCCCCCCCTTCCCCCTCATTCTCCTCTCTTTTTCTCTTCCCTTCTCCCTCGCCCACTGTGCCTCCCTCTCTCTTCTCCTTCTGCTTCATCTTCTTCTTCGGCTCCTCTTCCTTGACGCCCTTCTCCTCCTTGGTACCTCCAACCGCGAGCACCACCGCTAACGTCCTTCACTCCAGCGGCGTTTTCTTCATCCGTGACCTCGAGACGAGCAGCGAGGATCTTCGGGAAGCCAGCCTTGCCGCGATTCCATCTCCACTTTCTCTCAACTCGAGTCGCACTTTTTCCGCCATTGGGGCAAGTAGAAGTTCTATCACCCTCTACTACCCAAATAACCTCTTGCATGTTGAATGGTGACCCAATATTGCTGAAGTAGCGTTAGAAATTCTCGCTTGGTAGTGGTTTTGGTTGCTGTGTGGTCATGGCGAAGAGAGAGAGGGCGTGAGCTCTTTGCATGGATTCGCAAGGAAGCAGCAAGGAGAGACCACGAGCTCGATGTCTAGGTTTGGGTTCCATGGGTGTTTCGGTGAGACCATGGTTCTGGTTGCTGTGTGGTCATGGCGAAGAGAGAGGGCGTGAGCTCTTTGCATGGATTCGCAAGGAAGCAGCAAGGAGAGACCACGAGCTCGATGTCTAGGTTTGGGTTCCATGGGTGTTTCGGTGAGACCATGGTTCTGGTTGCTGTGTGGTCATGGCGAAGAGAGAGAGGGCGTGAGCTCTTTGCATGGATTCGCAAGGATGCAACAAGGAGAGACCACAAGCTCGATGTCTTGGTTTGGGTTCCATGGGTGTTTCGGTGAGACCATAAGCTTGAAAGATGGATCTTGTGTGTGTGGGTGTTTCGGTGAGACCATAAGCTTGTGTGTGTGTGTGTGTGTGTGTAAGCTCGATGTCTAGGTTTGGGTTCCATGGGTGTTTCGGTGAGACCATGGTTCTGGTTGCTGTGTGGTCATGGCGAAGAGAGAGAGGGCGTGAGCTCTTTGCATGGATTCGCAAGGATGCAGCAAGGAGAGACCACGAGCTCGATGTCTTGGTTTGGGTTCCATGGGTGTTTCGGTGAGACCATAAGCTTGAAAGATGGATCTTGTGTGTGTGGGTGTTTCGGTGAGACCATAAGCTTGAAAGATGGATCTTTTGTGTGTGTGTGTGTGTGTGTGTGTGTGTGTAAGCTTGAAAGATGGATCTTGTGTGTGTGCGAGAGAGAGAGAGAGAGAGAGAGAGAGAGAGAGAGAGAGAGAGAGAGACCGTGGTTGAGAGAGAGTGAGATCACGAACTTGAGAATGGACCCGTAAGGTTCGGCGTGGCCATGAGCTGGGTTAGTTGGTACAAGATTCATAGATGGACGATAAGGCTGCGAGCTCGGTGAGTTGGTTCATCTCTATGTACAGGTTGGTGAGGTCGCAGGTGTGGGATTCCGTGTGTTGGAATTCAAGTCAGCGGAAGACGACTTACTTGATTCCGATGCACAAACAGCAAATGGCCCTAGAACAAACGTTGAATTATCGATGATTCATGAGCAACACTTCCTCACATTGGTCTGGATGCGATCACGAGGAAAGCACCCGATTTCCACGGCGTAAATGCCGATTGTTCTTGCAAAAATGAAATGAAACACCTTGATCTTCTTTGATGGAAATGGAGAGGAAATTTGGTGCGAATGAATGACCAACCGTATCAATGATTGTGTTCGGGAGGCTTTTATACATCTCTCTTCATACCCCTCCATAGTGACTTTCCATCGTAACGCATCAAGACGAAACGGTGTGTTCCGTTCGCACCCCATCATGGACGTACCAGCTAAAGTACAACATCTCCCACTCTGACATGATGGGCCTGATAGCATTTTATCAAGAATATAAGGCATTCAACATTCATCAATTTTACAAAATAATTTATACTAGTAAATAAGTTATGCGACCAGTGAGTACACCTACACTTCGGAGCTTAAATTATGCACAATCGATGTCTCACATTGAAAGTGGCTATACTTGACCATTCTTAAAACACCACGTATTTACAATTACATCCGCAACCACATAGGGCGATATAATTGGTCGACCAGTAAATACATGTGATAGATGTAACAATAATAGTCTTCCTTCGCACTCATGTCTCTCTCAATTTCAGAACAACTGCTTTCCTAGACATGTCCCATAAGCCATATCTATTCATGACCGCCCGTAACATGCTAAAGTAGGAACATTGATCTTTCACTTTGAGAACATAGTCAGAAGTAACATAGGGCACAAAATTGAGGTAAAATACAAATTATCTCAAGGGCTCACACGATGAGTAAATAGAGATAATATTACTCATCTTCCCGTATTGGTTGTTCAATGCACATGTAGTATGAATTACATATTATAGTGGATTTCTCTTTCTATAAGAGTGTATGTCATTTATTAACCATATCCACTATACGGATCTTAGCCTAAACATAGTCACTTGCCTCTCACGTACTCATGTTTAGCCCGAGTGTTATATCAGCTCGCTTTCTATAGCGCCCAATTAAATACTCGCATCTAGCATTTTACAGGCATACATGATTGTGGGACTATCATGTTCGATCTTATTATAAACTAATCACATACCTCATCTTGACTCCAATCAAGGCGATATATTTTATGTACTAAACTTGCTCCTCAGCATTTATTTGTACATAATGTCTCATCTCAACGTGCTAACTATAACACTTAAAGCGATTGCTCGTATGAGTGAGCCAATCACTGCCTGCTGACATACTTTTCAATAATATATGTGTATTTGTGCTAGTTTCATAGTGGATTTGTACTTATTGATAAAACATCAAATCACTAATAAACAAACAAGTACAATACATCTATCCACAAATACATAAACCAATGATCCTCTACAATAACAGATATCACATTCTACGCAATCCTAGTGACATCCTATGGGTCAAGAACATGTCTCTAGGAATAACCTTCGTAAATGGATCAGCAACCATTCTATTGGTTGAAATGTATTACAGGATCACTTATTTCTGCGCTATAATATCTCTGATAAAATTATTCTTTATGTCAATGTGCTTTGTCCTTCCATGATACTTAGGATCTTTCACATAAGCGATGGCTGCTCGACTATCGCAATAAACGGTCACCGGTCTTGGAACTTCAGTGACGGTGGCTAAATTTTCCAAGAAACATTTTAGCCATACTGCTTCTTGCACTGCGGCAAAACATGCAATAAATTCTGCCTCCATCGTAGATAAGGCTGTGCATGTCTGTTTCTTTCTATTCCAAGAAATCGCATCTCCATTGAGCAAGAATGCATATCCAGAAGTTGATTTACGCTCATCTAGGTTTCCACCCAAATCGACATCTGAATAACCTAATAGGCGTAAATCATTCCCTTGGTAACAAAGTCGATAGTCCATGGTGCCCTTCAAGTATCTCATGATCCTCTTCACTGTTTTCCAGTGTGCTTGACCAGGATTTGATTGATATCGGCTCACCAATCTCACGGCATAACATATGTCGGGTCGAGTACACATCATAGTATACATCAAACTTTCGACCGCACTAGCGTAAGGAACAGTTTCCATCACTTTGATTTCTTCTGAAGTCTTAGGACACATCTCAGTACTTAGGCCTTCACCTTGCATGACAGGGGTATCAATGGAATTACAATGCTGCGTATTGAAACACTCAAGAATCTTCATAATATAAGACTTTGGTGATAAAGTAAGGAGTTTCCTTGATTGATCTCTTTCGATTTTAACTCCTAGTATATAAGCAACTTCTCCCATGTCCTTCATCTCAAAATTGGAGGACAAGTATTATTTTATGGTGATAACCAAAATCTTGTCATTTCCAACCAATAGAATATCGTCCACATAAAGTGATAAAATCACAAATTTATCTTTGGACCGCTTGACATATACACAGTGATCTTCTTCGATCATCGTGAAACCAAATGTTATTATTGCTCAATGAAAACGAAGATACCACTGTCTAGATAATTGCTTAAGGCCATATATTGAGCGATGAAGCTTGCAATGATGAAGCTTGCAAACTTTATGCTCTTGACATTTAGCTATAAAACCTATTGGTTGTTTCATATAGATTTCCTCATCTAATTCTCCATTGAGAAATGCCGTCTTTACATCCATTTGATGTAATTCGATGTCCAAATGTGCAACGATGGCTAGAATAAGGCGTATTGAGGCAAACCTTACAACTGGTGAAAAAGTTTCCTCATAGTCTATACCTTCTTGTTGAGTATAACCTTTCGCCACAAGGTGAGGCTTATACTTTTTAGTGGATCCATCCGCCCTACGCTTAATCTTAAAGACCCATTTGTTTCCAATGGCCTTACGATTAGGTGGTAGATCAACCAAGTCCCAGACATGGTTTGCCCTCATTGACTCCATCTCATCTTCCAAAGCTTTTCTCCATTCTTCCTTGTCAGAGGATGAGAGAGCCTCTTGAACAGTCTTAGGCTCGGCATCGTCTTTTTGAGCAATCATAAATGCTTCCCCTTCAATCGCAAAGCGACGATGGGGAATACTTTAACGATTACTTTTACACAATTAAATTTCTCTTGAATTCAATTCATCAAGCGATGCAACACTCCCACTAGGTCTTGTGTGTTGAGGTAAATCTTCATTTCCCTCTACTACATCAGTGGGTGTTATCTGGATCTTCCATCTCATATAATTGGAAGTCCTTATCAATCTCACCTCTATTAGGAAAATCGTTCTCCAAGAATGTGACATCTCGTGACTCCATTTCGGTCACACTCCTATCAGCTTGTTCACCTATGAACACATATCCTTTAGAGTGTTCGGAATATCTTATAAAGATACATTTCTTCTCTCTAGGACCTAATTTGCCATGTTTATAGGAAGAATCATGAACATAAGTTGCACATCCCCATGGACATAGACTATTCAAGTCTGGTTTCCTACCAATCTATAATTCATAAGGGGTGGAAGTAACTGATTTTGAGGGCACACGATTAAGTATATAGGCAGCAGTCAATAATGCATCTCCCCAATAGGAGACAGGTAAATTTGTTTGCGTCATCATAGACCTAACCATTTCCAATAAGGTTCTACTCCTTCTCTCAGCTACCCCATTTTGTTGTGGAGTACTAGGAATAGTCAATTGTCGTACAATTTCATTTTCGTCACAAAGAGCCTTGAATTGCTCTGATAGATACTCACGTCCACGATCGGTTCTCAATGCCTTTATTATCTTGTTTAACTGATTTTCTACCATTGCTATGTATCGTCTAAAGCAATCTAATGCTTCTGACTTATGGGAAATCAGAAAGACATAACCGAAACGTGTGAAGTCATTTATGAAAGTGATGAAATATGAGGCTCCATGCCTCGTCCTCATATTCAAAGGACCACAAATGTCAGAATGTATGAGATGCAATGGAAATTTAGCTTTAGTCCATTTACCGAATGGTTTTCTAGTTGTTTTTCCCACCACACAATGGTTCACATACGGATAGACTAACACTAGTGAGTGACCCTAAAAGGCCTTCTCTAGCTAATCTTTGCATTCTTTGCAATCCAATGTGACTTAATCTAGCATGCCAAGTGCTTACATCAATCTCAATGTTATTTAAAGACGCAATTAAAGAAAAACAACCATCAACATTAATATTGTACTGATCATAGTCAATGTCTAACACCATAAAACCATTCGATACATGACTTGAATCATAATAAACTGTTCCATACAAAATGTCAACACAATCACCATGAAAATTCAATACATAACCTAAGCTAAGAAGAACAACTACAGAGACCAAGTTTCGTCGAATATTTGGAGCATAAAGGACATCATGCAGGAACAGATTTCGACCACCACGTAAGATTAATTTACATGTGCTGATACCCTTCACTTCAACTCTTGAGTTATTCCCAACATATATCCATCTTCTTCTAGGAAGTATCCGATGATACTCCACAAATGCTTCTCGGTCTCTAGCTACATGGTCTGTTGCTCCTGAGTCTACAGTCCACATTGGATGAGATTCAGCAAGCATTACAGTACTAGAAACAAAAGCATTACTCAAAGTAATGGAGTAATAAGGTACCTTTTTCGGCTTAGTGCATTCACGAGCAAAGTGACCCATCTTGGCACAATTGTGGCACTCCATCTTGGCTTTGTCCTTCTTCCCACCACGCTTCTTGCATCGGAAGGTCTTAGCCCTCTTGGGTCCCTGATTAGTCATCTTCCCTTTGTTGTTGAACTAAAGATTCCTCTTGCGCTTGAAGCCCGAAACTTTGCGCGACCTTGATTCAGCAACATAAACATGGGTAGAGGATCTCATAGCCTTTAGGCACTCATCCTCTAATTCCAAATGACGTGCAATATCATCAAAAGTGACGATGTTCTCATTATGCGTCATAATGATTTTTATATGCTCCAAATTATTAGGAAGAGACCTTATAACAGCCTAAACTTGCTGTTCATCAGTAAGGGAATGACCTGTCGACTTTAGCTTACGGATCATATTTGACATCTCCCGAAGATGCTACCTCATCGTTACATTTGGGTGCTTTCGGAATGTGTCAAACTTGATGGTGAGTCTCCTCAGCTTAGTGGCAGATGTATCCCGAAACTTATCTTTCAAGACAACCCACATAGCTTAAGTTTTGTCATAACTCTCAAACTCACACATAAGATCATCTTGCATACAGCTCAGCAACGTGATGCGAGCAATGCTATTTTTCTTTTTCCAAGCTTGATAAGCTTCTAGATCTCTCCTGTGTTGAGCTAAAGTTCCATGCTCAGGTACATCCATGGTATGGTTGAGAGTTTCCAAAATCTTTTGCTCCTCAAGGATGTACTGAACCTTTCGGTGCCAAATATTATAATTATCACCGCTCAGCTTCTCACCCTTATTGAGGTCCGCCACAATGGTCTTGGATGCCAATGTCATAATCAATTGCTATAACACATTGACATAATAACCGCAGAATCAATACTATACGGAGTAACACACATATTTAATTTGCAACAAAGACAAACTAAATTAATGATAATTCAACAAAAAACACAAAAGCAAAAGTTCACTGTGTTCCCAATCAACTTTTATGTACAATTATTTTATTATCATTAATTAGTTTAATTTGCACAAATTTTAAGTTCTAAGTGAGAACTCCTTTCAATTATACCAACCTACGAACTCCCACTAGGAAAAATAATTACATGACCTTATATAATTTCTACATTTTTCATTAACAAAAAAACATAGTATGATAATAAGCAACGTATAAACAATAATCATGTTTTAATTATAATTAAAATTGCAATTCAACATGTGATGGATTTCTTAACATTGTTCTAATTTTCTAGCAACTAGAAAATTGCAAGTATATTAAAATAAATACATTATATCATTGAACCAAGCTCTACACAGCATATATAACATCATTAGCACATAAGTTAGCTACTGTATTTCCTAAATCACAAGAAAATACGAGCCACAAATGAATAAACTGCATTAAACCCCAAAAAATACGCGTTCATAGGGTTTCCTACACATTTTTGTACATTTATCAAATTCAAAAGTATAAAATAATTATACAACGTGCAGAGGACACTCATACGAACCAAACGGGACCAACCACGCTCCAATTGGAGCTCGCATGCGCCCCCATGCGCCGCTCGAGTGCGCAAAGCACGTGTGGCACACGTGCCGCCGAGCTGAACGACTCCTGGCCAGTTCGACCGGTTCGACCAGTCCAACTGGTGAACGATCCGACCAGTTTGACCGCCGGACCGATTGACCGGTCCAACCGTTGACCAGTCAACGATCGAGTTGGGTCGGGTCAACCGGGTTGGATCCTAGGTTAGGTCGAGTCGCCAGTCGGGTCGGGTCACCGGCCGGTGACCGACCAGCCAACTATTGCCGGTGGTGACGTCATCGATGACGTCATCCCGCAGCTTATCGACCGTTGGGTGACGTCACGGTGACGTCACCATGCGCCTGTTCGCCGACCAGCGCGTGCCGGTTTGCCAGCTTACGCACATCGCGCACGTGCCGGTTCGCCGACCGGCGCGTGTGGTGCAAGCGCTGGCTTCGCCATTGCTTCAGGCGCATGGCGCCCACACGTAGCGGCTTCTGGTTGCACATGTGGGCGAGTTCAGCGTCACCCGGCGACGCTCGACCCATCGACGAACTCGTCTCGACGAGCTCTTTCACCTAGTATATTCAATAATTAGTTTTGACCAAAAAATTATTTCGAAAAATGGCCAAAATCTCATTGATCATGCGACCCCAAACCCGTTCTTCTCTTCGGTTCGAATTCGAGTTTTCAGATTGTAATTCCGATCAATAAACATCAAAAATAATATAGAATACAACCTCTTGATCTCAATATTAAATGGTAAATGAGAAAACTCGATGAAAAACAAGGCAGAAATCACGACCTGGCCCTGATACCAATGTTGGAATTCAAGTCGGCGGAGGACGACTTACTTGATTCCGATGTGCAAACAGCAAATGGCCCCGGAACGAACGTTGAATTACTGATGATTCACAAAGTACGCTTCCTCAAGTTAGTCTGGATGCGATCACGATGAAAGCACTCGATTTCCACGGCGTAAATGCCGATTGTTCTTGCAAAAATGAAATGGAACGCCTTGATCTTCTTTGATGGAAATGGAGAGGAAATTTGGTGCAAATGAATGGCTAATCATATTAATGGTTGTGTTTGGGAGGCTTTTATACGTCTCCCTTTGTACCCCTCCATTAGTGACTTTCTATCGTAACGTATCAAGACGAAACGGTGTGTTCCGTTCGCATCCCATCATGGATGTACCAGCTAAAGTACAACACCGTGTGTTTGCTGAGTAGATGTGGATTCATGTGAGTTTGGGTGTGGTCAAGCACGAGAGAGAGACAGAGAGAGAGAGAGAGAGAGAGAGAGAGAGACCATGGGAAAATTGGTTTAGGACGTGAGCGTAAGTCTGAGAGTGAGAATTATGGTGACGTGAGTTCAATAGTTAAGCTGTGAGAATCTTGGAAGGCCATGAGTTAGATTCAATGAGCACCCGTTGTGACATCCTCGAATTTGACCCCTATCTTAAACTCGATGAATGGTCTAAAGCTTCGATGTGCCCTTAATGGGAATAGACTATGGGTTGATTTAAGTATCATTTATAAGTCAACTATCTAATTGGGAGAGGTAATTGTGGATCGAGAAATGCACTCAACTAGAGTACTTAACCATGGAACAATAGCTCAACCATAAGGATCAATGCGAGACGACCTTACACTGGCACATATCAATGAATGAATGATTATAGATCGATTCGGCCTAAGTATATATATAGCCAGATTGTGGGTGATTCCACACGGTTATTATACTAATCCCGAAGGACGCTAAATCAATTCTAAGTGACCGTGGACTGAAGTAAATCGATTCCCGCACGGTTACATGACAACCAAGGATTATCCATGGATCGATAAGGCTTAAGCATGGATTGGTTTGGAATCAACCATGGGTTGTGCAAGTGATACCCCAAGAGACCCCCCAATTCATATAGGCCCCGTTAAAGCCATTTCCAATTAAATTTAGCCATGAACCTCGGTCCGGTTATGGGTATCCTTCGTGGATATTTAGAAAACATCCCTAATCAGTTTAATCAACGTTTAATCTCGTGAATAGTAATTCGTGTGAATAGCAACCTAGCCTCTCGAAGCCTAATTTTAGACTTGTCTTAAAAGTCTTGGTTCATTTTAGACTTGTCCTCTAGAAGCAATGATTACAAGAGACTAAGAGTTTAGTCTTGTAAGAAGACTTGCCACCTTTGGTTTCTTAAATTCTACTTTGATTCCAGTTTTCAAAATTCCTAGTACCTCACCGTTTTCCGATTTTATAGAACTTTTTGTAGTTCGTATTTGGAGAAACTTCATTCATGAGAGTTGTTCCAAACATTTTGATGTATAAAATAATTTAATTTAAGATTTTTATGAGGTGAATGATTGGTACGAAAGCCTATTCTTTTACCGTGTGAAAACTGCCTAGTGTAGTAAAAATGGTGACCCATTTGTCTTCTCGATTTTTTATAAAATTTTCCCTTTAGAATCTGAACTTTATTTCTTCACGAAAGTTGTAGAGAACATCTATATCTATAAAATAATAAAATTTCAAAGTACTTTATGAATATTTGAATGTCAAAATGAATTTTCTTCTGTGGGCATTGAATCTGTTTGACGGAAGAAATGTTGGGTTGTCTTTGGTGATTTTATACTCTTTATAAAAAATGATTTAGGCTTGACTTTCTTCATAAAAAATGCTATTTAAGGTCTTATCTAAAATATATAAACTTTCATAATTTTTCGAATCCATTTGATAAGGTAATGACATTTCTCTCAAAAGTTGCTCAAAACTGTTCTTTACATTGGAGGGGGAGGGCCACACGCCCAAGCTTGGAGGACAAGCTTAGGCAATTGCGTGGTTGAGATCAACCCTTGCTCCCCAAGCTTAGACTATTGGATGGCCAAGATTGCTCCTTGCTCCCCAAGTTTAGGCAATTGTATGGTGGAGATTCACTCTTGCTCTCCAAGCCAAGAAGCCATCATGAGCATAGTTCAACAAATAAGCCTTGCATTGATGCTTTGAAGACCCACTTATCTCCCTTTCTCCTCCTTACCGATCCCCTTACTCATTCTGTCACGGCTTGATCCTCGAGCATGCTCCCATCCCTCAATGGTCGATTAAATAGTGACATTCCATGATGCATCGTCGACCCATTCATTTTAATACGCATGCGGAAGCATATAGATAATCCACAGACAATAAAACAATGGAATAAGAAAGTAGGAGCATATATTTTGAACTTGAAATAACCACGCATATATACATTGCAATCCATAATGTATATAGTACGATACAAACTTTAAAGTTAGGTTTTAGTCAAACTAGTCAGAAAACAAGTATGCAAACAAGGGTGGGGGCTTCCATTCTACTTCTGATCATCCTCCTCAATGATCTCTCCCTCTTCTATGCTCTAGCTAGAGCCCACGGCTGAGTACTCCGGAGAATTAGGATCATCTAGCTTGGGATCCTTCGCATCCACCATTGATCCATCCTTAGGGTCTGTAGTACCCTTACCAAAAGCAACCTTCATCACATACAGAGGTATATCAAATTCCGATACAAGGCCCTCTCTTTGTCCATCACCGTAATGGCGATACCATGCCTTATATTATTGAGGCACCTTTTTGGGTAAACTCACATCAACCCAAATGATTGACTTCACTAGTACATTCTCTAATCCTTCAGGGTGCCCATGTATCAGAATGTGATAATTATGTTCTGTGAACTTCTTTGGTATGCCAAAATGTTTGGGAGGAGCAGGAGCGGTGGTCATCTATGGACCTGAAATATTATCCCACAATGGGGTGAGACGATGTCTCAGCAAGTTCTACCCTCCTTAAGACCCAATTAGGAAGCAAATACGCCATAAGGGCTGCCTAAGCACAAACATAGGTCGGAGGACTTACCTTTGCCTCTGTTCCATCTTGCAAGTTAGTTTAATTCATAAACTCGTAATCATAACATTCAATCAATTCGGATCGATTCATTGATCAATCAACTCAATTGATTACATTTCATCATGACCCCTTTCTAGGTTGGCTCATCTCATACTATCTATAAAGTCTGATCATATTTGGACTGCTCACTACTAACCTGATAAATAGATAGTATAGCTTACTTCTGAGATGATCGAATATACTGCTTTTTATCTAAGCTGCCGTATCGCCTGTAGGCTGATATAGTATATCGACATTGCTCAATCTAAGCTAATAAGGTATATTGCTCTTTGCTAAGCTAACATATTGCCTGTAGGTTGATATAGTATACCATCACAATCATACAACCAATTCAACTTTTTTATCATTCCCAATAAAAATAGCCGTGCATGAGTACACGGTTGGCATTAGGCAAAATATAATAATTTCCTTTTCCATAAATCCCATCATTTCATATGGTCCACTAAAATATTTTTGGTATTGTAAATCGACGCTCGGTTATTTTCCAATTAAATATTGAAAATAAACAAATTTAGGAATATATCCTAAAATCACAATTCACACTAGATCAATACAAATTTGAGCTCAATTAAATAAACATATCACACCATTAGAATTCGTATAAAATTCCAATCACTAGCTATCCCGGTCCAATTTATGGAAAATAAATAAATAATTAAATAATTAAGAAAAATAATTATTAAAAATGCCAATAATTAAAACTTAGGCCGGTAAAGCCTAATTGAACGCTGAGACAAACCCAGAAAATTTCCGAATCACTCTAGATAAATACTAGAGCTTGTCCAAGCCCTAATTGTACTAATTATCCACCTAACATGCATCGATAATTAATTAAATTCACTAATCTAATCCAACTAACCACCTAATCCATACTTAACTTAAACAAATCAATCCTTAAGTGTTATTAACATACTAAGTGAGGATTAGTGAGTTAAACTCACTTAATTAACGAACTACTCGGTTCGAAATGACAAGAATGCCATGGGGGTCGGAAAACTCCAAAGCAGGCCTAGCTTTCGAGACCTATAACACCTCCAAAACCAGCATGAGGTGCTGCTGAAAACCCACTCTTTTGGGTTCTATTCTTGGCTGAAACAGAGGAAAACAAGGGCCAGTTAAGGCGAGCAAAGGTGGTGGAGGTAGCTAGGGTACTCGATGGCCAACAATGGTCTTAGTACATCTATGTGTGATGTGGGGGTACATCTATCTCATTGACTCTTCAGCCTCCGAGGTTGCTCCTTTAGTATTATGGTGTTGCTAGACCACTTGGACCAATGGGATGGTCTTAGTATGAAAAACTTGCTCTTTTCGATCCACGATCTAAATCAGGCTTTCAACATGTGACACATGGTCGTCCACGTCCAATTCTTCAAAATTACGCATGTGGGTTGGGTTAGGCTCATACTTCCTCAACATTGACACGTGAAACACGTCATGCACTTACGCTAGTCTCGACGGCAATGCAAGACGATATGCTAAGGTCCCAATTCTCTCAAGAATTTCAAACGAACCTACATACCTCGGACTCAGTTTTCCAGTCTTGCCAAAGTGCGAAATTCCCCTCATTGGCAACACAAAGTGCGAAATTCCCCTCATTGGCAACACCTTCGGAAAAATTTAATCACCAACTTGAAATTCCAATGATCTCTGGTGCTTATTTGCGTAACTCTTCTATTTGCTCTAAGCGGTCTTTAATCTGCTTTTGATCACTGCAATTGCATCCACTACTATTCAACCAACTCTAGGCCTGTAATCTTTTTTTCCCTAACTTCATCCCAACACACTAGCATTTTGCACACTCTGCCATACAACGTTTCGAAAGGTATAATTTGAATACTCTGCTGATAATTGTTGTTGTAGACAAACTCGACCAGATGAAGCTGTTCTTCCTAACTTCCCTTGAAATCTAGTACGCAAGCTCGTAGCATGTCCTCGAGGGTCTGAATTATCCTCTCAGACTGGCCATTCATCTGAGGATGATATGCCGTGCTGTGCTACGGCTTTGTATCTAAGGCACTTTGCAAGATCTTCCAAAAAGTAGTGCTAAATCTCAGGTCTCGATCTGAAGTTATCGTAACTAGCACTTCATGCAATCGAACTATTTGGCGCACATAAAACTATGCGTGCCTATCCAAACTAAGGTCCTTTTGTACTACAATAAAGTGAGCCGACTTTGTCAATTTGTCCACTACTATCCAAATAGAGTCATTAACTCTCCAACTCCTCGATAGACCAGTCACGAAGTCCATCGTGATATGTTCCTATTTCCACTCTGGGATCTCGAAAGGTTACAGAAGTCCTCTCGGCTTGCAATGCTGAGCTTTGACCTGCTGACACGCAGACAATTGGTAACATGTTTGAAGATGTCTGCCTTCATACCAGACCACCAATAGTGTTGACGCAGATTCTAATACATCTTGGTATTACTAGGATGAATGCTGTAATTGCTATGATGAGCTTCTGATAAAATATCCTCTCTAAGCTCCACATCATCAAGTACAACCAATCGCCCTTGGAACCTTAGTCTTCCATCATCAGAAACCTGAAATTTAGCTTTCCTCTTATCTGTGTCCTCTTGTAGAATCTTTTGAACGTTTGGGTCTATTGGCTGAAGTAACTTGATCTTGATCTAGACATCCGGTTCAATTTCGGGGAACCTACCTCAAATTTGAACACCAAATCTCGACCTCTCTTGATTAAATTCCATGATTTAACTAGCAGATGAGCGACTAATGACTTCCAACTCAAAGCATTGGCGACCTTATTCGCCTTCCTAGGATGATATAGGATATCACAATCATAATCCTTTAAAAGTTCCATCCATCGACATTGTCTCATATTCAACTCTTTCTGAGAGAATAAGTACTTCAAACTTTGATGATCAGTGAAGATTTGGAACTTTTCTCCACATAGATAATGCCTCAAAATCTTTGGCGCAAAAATGATAGTTGCAAGTTCCAAGTCATGCATTAGGTAATTCTATTCATGAGGCCTCAACTGACAGGAGGCGTAGGCAACAACCCTGCCATGTTGCATTAGCACACAACCCAATCCTCTGAACGATGCATCATTATAGATCTCGTCCCCTTCAGGACCAGATGGAATGCTTAGCACAGGTGCGGTAGTCAACTTTTGATTAAGCTCCTGGAAACTACATTCGCACTTGTCTGTCCACACGAACTTCTCTTCTTTCTTTAGGAGTTTAGTCAATGGCAACGCTAAAGCTGAAAACCCTCCCACAAACTGTCTATAATAACCTGGCAAACCCAGAAACTTCTGATTTCTGTCACGATAGTCGGCCTCAGCCAGTTGATTACTGCTTCAATCTTGGATGAGTCCACGGAGATTCCTTCGCCTGAAATCACGTGACCTAAGAAAGCAACACGAGTCAACCAAAACTTGCACTTGCTAAACGAGGTGTACAACTAATGGACTCTCAGCATTTGCAACACTAATCTCAAATGACTCTCATGCTCTTCGTCACTTCTTGAATACACTAGAATATCATAAATGAACACGATCACAAACTGATCCAGATATTCTATAAACACTCTGTTCATCAAATCCATGAAAGCAACTGGAGCATTCATCAACCCGAACGACATTACAATGAACTCATAATGACTATATCGAGTACGAAATGCTAACTTCAGAATGTCGTCCTTCTTGATCCTCAGCTGATGATATCTCATCCTCAAGTCAATTTTTGAATATATCGATGCTCCTTGAAGTTGATCAAACAAATCATCAATCGTTGGCCACATATACTTTTTCTTGATTGTCATTTGATTGAGTTGGCGATAGTCAATGCACAAGCGCAACGGACCATCTTTCCTCTTTACAAATAGAATTGGTACTCCCCAAGGTGATGCCCTAGGATGAATGAATCATTTATCTAACAACTCCTGCATATGCACCTTCAGTTCCGTCAACTCTAATAGCGCCATATGGTAAGGAGCTTTAGAGATTGGCTCTATTCTGGGGGCTAGCTCAATCATGAATTCTATTTCTCTCTCTGGCAGTAGACTTAGCAATTCCTTCAAGAATACGTCTGGAAATTCTTGCGTTACTGAATTATCTTCAACCTTCAACTCCTCAACTATTGTGTCCACGATAGTCACCAGGTAACTCTAACAACCCTCATTTAACAAACGGGTTGCTTTTAGCAACGAGATCAATGTAATCAAGGGTCTTCCTCGACTTCCAACAAACTCGAAGCTTTTACCCTATAACGGGTTAAACTAAATCGCCTTACGATAACAGTCTATCTTAGCTCGTTGCTAATTATCAAATCAAAGTCATACATGGCTAAGACCAACAAATCTATTTTCCCCTCTTGCTCAACAATCGCTAACTTGCAACTAGAATAACCCAAAGCAAACAACACCTTATCCTTTAATGGTGTGGATATGCTAACAATAAACTCCAGTAACTCAGGACTTAATCCTGTCAGCTTAACAAACTGCTCAGCAATAAAAGAATGAGTTGCGCCAGGGTCAAATAAAGCATAGGCAGCATGGTCGTTCAACGAAACCATACTTGTAATCACATTAGGTGTATCCCCGCCGACCTCTCGTGATGGCATAAATTGTACCCTGAGTTGGGAGTCTTATCGCCCCAACCTACGATGCAAAACCCCTGCGGTTCTCCTCTTAGCTTGCTAGGACAATCTCTGGCCCTATGACCAGGCTGGCCACATTCAAAACAGGCGCTCGTCCTTCGGGGGCACTGATTCACACCATGTCGTCTTTCACAAAGGTGACACATCTCGATCCGGCTAGGTCCAAACTTGCCACCTCCACCTTTCCTGTTGGGCAGGATTTGGAATCTACCTCCCGCCATGGGCTTCTTTCCCTAACAGATTCCTTCTCTGTGAAAGTTAAACCTCAATCCAGACGAGGCAGCTTGCTCGTTCAAACCCCTCTTTATCATCTGGGCTCAGCGACTTCTTGATAGTCTGTCAGGTCCAACAGTAGTAGAGGTTGCTTTAGTTTAAGATAAAGACCGTTTTTGAATCTTCAGGCTTTTTCTTCTAGGTCCTCAATCAATATCGGCGCATATTGAGAAAGTTCAGTGAATTTGATGCCATACTAGTCAACAGTCATTGTCCTTTAACAGAAACACTAAAACTCCTCCATCTTTTGTTCTCAAGCAGCAATCAAGAAATACTGTCATTAAATGCTTTGAGGAAGGCGTTCCACACCGGGACCACATCTTCCGGAAACACGGACTCTTTGGTGGCTCTCCACCAGATATTGGCGTTACCTTGCAATTGGTATACCGCCAAGACTACTTTCTCTAGATCTTGGATCCAGAGCGATGTGGCTTCAAGATCTCTAGCACCAATGAACCTCGGTGAGTTTAGCTTAAAAAACTATTCCATTAACTTGTGGATCGGCCTCTCTCTTTGTATTACCACATTATCAGGATGAACTTCGGCAGGTGCAACAATAGGTGTGGCAACGGTTGCAGCCTCAACAGCAGTGGCGACAATAGCATTAACAGTGGCTTGAGTGGTAGCTGCAACAGTGGCGGTGAAGGCAACAACTTGATCCCGGGCTTGTTGCCCTATTAATTCTCTCATCGTATCTAAGGCCTAGGTGATCCCAATAGTTCCCTGATCACCTGGGGCTACTACCCCAACACCAACGGGAGGTGGTGCTACTCCACTGGCGTTAGCTTGTGCTGGCGCCTTACCCCTGCCTCCTCGGGTACCGACCCTGGTCGACGTCCTACCCGGAGTCACAAGCCTAACTGATCTCTTACTAGGAGTCCTTTGCTCCTGATCACTCATGACTCAGCTTTACTAAACCTGTCTTCCAATTCTTCACTGGAATAGAAGCTGAGCGATCCACACAACAAACAACTTTACCAAATCAACTATCGCTGACATGCATCAGCATTAATTTAAAGGTCATTCCTACTACTATCCCATAGATCATCACACCTTATCACTCCAATCACTAAACATCACTCTAATACCACTTAAATGGGGATGTCACGCCTCGATCCTTGAGCGCACACCCATCTCTCATAGGTCGATTAAATAGTAACGTCCCAGGATACATCGCCAACCGATTCATTTTAATATACATGCAGAAGCATATAAATAATCCCTAGATAATAAAACAATGGGATAGGAAAGTAGGACCATATATTTTGAACATGAAACAACCACGCATATATACATTGCAAACCACAATGTGTATAGTACGAAACAAATAATTAAAGTTAGGTTCTACTCAAACTAGTTAGAAAACAAGTCTGCAGATAAGGGTGAGGGCTTCCAATCTACTCCTAGTCATCCTCCTCAACAATCTCTCCCTCTTCTACACTCTAGCTGGAGCCCATGGCTGAGTATTCCGAAGAATCAAGATCATCAAGCATTGGATCCTTCGCACCCACCACCGATCCATCCTTAGGATTTGCAGTACCCTTACCAAAAGCAACCTCCATCACATGTAGAGGTATATTAGATTCCGGCATAGGGCCCTCTCTTTGTCCATCAATGTAATGGCAATACCATGCCCTGTATTGATGGGGCACCATTTTAGGTGAACCCGCATCAACCCAGATGATGGACTTCACCAGTACATACTCTAACCCTTCAAGGTGCCCATGTATCGGAATGTGAGAATTTTGTTATGTGAACTTCTTCAGTATGCCAAAATGCTCGGGAGGAGCAGGAGGGGCGGCCATCTATGGACCTGAAATGTTATCCCACAATAGCAAGTTCTACCCTCCCTAAGACCTAATTAGGAAGCAAATACGCCATAAGGGCTACCTAAGCACAAACATAGGTCGGAGGACTTACCTTTGCCTATGTTCCTTCTTGCAAGTCAGTTGAATTCATAAACTCGCAATCATAACATCCACTCAATTTGGATTAATTCATCAATCAATCAACTCAATCGATTACATGTCATCACAACCCCTTTCTAGGTCGGCTCATCTCATACTATCTATAAAGTCCGATCACATCTAGACTGCTCACTACTAAGCTGATAAATAGAGAGTATAGCTCGCTTCTGAGATGATCGGGTATACTACACTCTATCTAAGCTACCATATTGCCCGTAGGCTGATATAGTATACCGACATTGCTTAATCGAAGCTGATAAGGTATACTGTGCTCTGTTAAGTTAACATATCATTTGTAGGTTGATATAGTATACCAGTATACTGCTCTCTGCTAAGTGAACAAATCGACTATAGGCTAATTTATTATACAATCCCAATCATACAACAAATTCAACTTTTTTATCATTCCCGGTAAAAATAGCCGTGTGTGGGTACACGATCAGCCTTAGCCAAAATATAATAACTTCCTTTCCATAAATCCCACCATTTCATATGATCCACCAAAATATTTTTGGCGTTGTAAACCGACGATCAGTTATTTTCCAATTAAATACTAAAAATAAATAAATTTAGGAATATATCCTAAAATCACAATTCACAATAGATTAATACAAATTCGAGCTCAATTAAATAAATAGATCACACCATCACAATCAGCATAAAATTCCGGTAATCGGCTATCTCGGTTTAATTTTCAAAAAATAAATAATAAATTAAATAATTACAAAAAATAATTATTTAATGCCAATAATTAAAACTTAGGCCCATAAAGCCTAATTAAACACCAAGAAGGACCCGTAAAATTTCTTAATCAGTCTAGCTAATTACTAGAGCTTGTCTAAGCCCTAATTGCACTAATTATCCACCTAACATGCATCGGTAATTAATTAAATTCACTAATCTAATCTAACTAACTACTTAATCCATACATATCTGAAACTAATCAACCCTTAAGCGTCATTAACCTACTAGGTGATGATTAGTGAGTTAAACTCACTTGATTAATGAACCGCTCGATTCAAAACGATGGGAACGCCGCGGGCGATGGAAAAGTCCAAAGTGAGCCTAGCTTTCTGGGCCTAAAACACCTCCAAAACGGGCCCGAGGTGCTGCTGGAAGCCCACTCTTTCAGGTTCTATTCTTGGCTAAAATAAAGGGAAATAAGGCCTGGTTAAGGCGAGCAAAGGTGGTGAAGGCAGCTAGGGTACTCGATGGCTAACGGCAAGGACTCATGGTGACTGAACGAAGGCGGGACAGCTCCGGTTGAGCTCAACAAGTCCTGAAATAGTAGTTGGGATGCGAGACAAGGCTATTGAGGCATTGAGGTAGTGCGGACAGGCGTGGAACAGCAGCGGCACACGCACGAGGCAGGGGTGGCTACCACGACGAGCAGCGTGCGGTCCAACGGTGAGGGCTGTCTTTGGCGGTTCTTCTCCGGTTGTTAGAAGTCCGAATGGCACAATGAAGAGGGAAGGGAGGTTGTTCGGCCAGCTAAGGGAGAAAGAGGAAGAGAGGAGACAAGAGGGGGCCACCAAGCTTCAATCCTCATCCAATGGTCCCCTTGACCATTCCTCCTCCACAACTATCTTCCTAGGCTAAGAATCAGCCACTAAGGCTTCATTTGCAACCCTTGAAATGGTCCAAAAGCCCTAGGTGGTGGGGGCACACGAATTTGCAAGGTTTTCCCTTCAAATGGACACCAAATGTCTCTTAATTCCACTCAATTTGGCCTCCATAAATTCCAATATCAAGCCCTCGATCAAATTAGTATTTTTCCTTGCCAATTGATCCCACTTGCATCCCAATTGCGCGATAAAAAATGGTCTGTGACTTTTTTCTGGACAAAAACGACCCTATTGCAACTTTTTCCCAAAAAGTCTCAGTTTGCAGAAAAATCTTCTGAGACTGAGTCGACATTCCTAAAATGACCTGTGACATGAGTGAACTTTTAATTTCTAAAATCAGATTCAAATTCGCAATTAATTTCACTATGGCGCTTTTTTAGTATGACCTAGGCTACTTGGTAGTTTTCAGAAATTTCTAATGCAAACGACCCGTGGTCAATTTTCTTTGAGCCACAATGAACCCACTCAAAAAATTGGCAACTCTCGATTGTCATTAAAATCTTGAGGATTCAATTACATACAAAAGGTACCAAAACGATAGAAAAATCAGTCTAGTGCCGGCTGATGAGAATTTTCCAATTTAGTGGAGTCACTCACATTTAGCCACACATCTCATTCAAACCGACCTATCTCCAATCTCTAATTGATTTTTAACTATGCTGTAATGGCTTCTAAAGATGAGCACGGTCGAGTAACCGATTTCTAATTGAATTCTTAAGTCTATTGCATTAAAATTCCTTATTGGCTTCCCTAGATAGTTTAATTATTTCAAAAGTGATTAGCTCTGAGAACAGCCTTATAGGCGCATCGATGAAATGCCCAATTAATTTAATTGAAAGCAGAAGTGAAAAATTCAGGATGTTACACATTCTCTCTCTCTCTCTTTCTTTCTCTCTTTCTCTTTGGTTTGCTACCGTCCTACTGCCGCTGCACTGTCATCTTTGTGCCATCTCATCGCCACCTTGTTGTCCATCGTCCAGCACCACCGACCACCCCTCATTCTTCTCTTGGTTGTTAGTAAGTGAATCCCCTAAACACTAGCTAGGCCGTTGTGTTACATTGCTTGGATTTAGTTACTTGCATTAGGAGTTGGATCAAACTATCCTAGAGAGGGTAAAACCATGGGTTAATTTTGTATGGTTTGATCTTGAGTTTACTTGGATTATAAGGTTTGATGTAGACAAGGAAAGTTTACTTATTACTAAGGTTGCTTGATTTGATATTGTTATTGGAAATGACTTGTTAATGTTCATCCTTGAATTTGGGTTTGAGAAAGCATTGTTCTAATATGAAATCTTGTTATTTTATAACTTAGGATGAGTTATTTTGAGATCTTGTGATATTATTGGATGTGCTTGTTCTATATGATGTTTTTTAATATTAATGGCAATGTTTTGCATGTGTTCATTGGAAATAGTCCTTATATTTATATATGTTAATAGTCCATGGTCGATGTATGAGAACACCCGAGCCTCTAAGACGAGATTGGTGATGGTTCTTGGACATCCGTGAAAGGACGTCAGGTTAAGTCTCTCTCTTGGATCGGTGATATCAAGGCATATTGTTCTCGAGCCAAGTTTGATACTAGGTTAGTGATCATATCATGACGGGTCGGTCCTTTCTTGGTCTTGGTGCGATATTAAGACATATCATTCCCGAGCCTAGTTTGGTACTAGGATGGTGATCATGTCACGACAGAATTGTCCTCTCTTGGTCTCGGTGCGATATCAAAGCTTATCATTTTCGATCAAGATTGGACTTAGGTCGGTGCTCAACGTAACGGGTCAAACCACGGACTCTCGTTTCATGCTTGGCATATATTTATTGATGCAGTTTCAATAGATCAAGAGACACACTCCATTTGGCACACCATTGAGGCATTCATACTTGGCTAATGAGAAAGATAACAATGGACGTGAGTTGTGTGATGGTATGCACGTGTGATCACCTAAATACCCTGATGCATATGATTATGCGGGGTGATGGCCGTCCTAATGCATATGATTATGCGGGACGACGCTTAATTAAGTTTGGAGTGTTGTATGCTCGTGTGATCACTTAAATACCCTAATGTGTATGATTATGTAGGGTGATGGATCCATCCTGATGCGTATGATTATGCGGGATGATGCCCAATTAAGTCGAATGATTGCGAACCTTCAAGTTGGCCTGGGGTCCTGAATGACCATAATAATCTGGACATGGTTGTGTGAAAAGTGCATGAATGCATGAATGCATATGATAAGAATGATGCCATTGTCTGTACATGTGTGATGCTTGCAAAAGCTGGGTTTGTTTTGTTAAGTATTATTAAGTCTTTGAATCAATTTGAGCATATGTTTGAATTGGGTCACTTAGTGACTTGAAAGGCACGTGCATGTTATAATTGTTATTTGGGATGAGAGAGGCACGTGAATGTTTTGGAAGTCATTGCTTGAGACTTGAAGGCCATGGTGATATGTTAGAAAATGATATACGACACATGGGAGTATTATTGGCTATTTATTGCACGATAAGTAGCATGTGTGAATTTTTATGCTATTATGGAGGACTCGAGGAACCGGTGTATGTGGTTGAAGTTATTAATTAGCGTAGATTCTTGATAGGATGGATGTTTAGATAGAGGAAAATTTTCTTTCATGTTTATAGTTAAGACAAAATAAATGTTTTGCTATTGATTTGCCATCGACAAGTGGGTGTCAAGTTCATAGGTTCCAAAACGAGGCATCTGCCTGTCTGGGGCTTAGGCGATTTACTTATTGAGTTGTCGAACTCACCCTGTCGTGGTTTAAAATTTTTCAGGCCTGTAGTATGGAGAACTGTCATGTTCGGTTTGGGGTTACACTGGAGACGAGAGTTTGGCCTAGCGTTAGTGAAGGTTAGGTTAATCCTGACCCACTGTTGGTTTTGTTGGTTGGTTAGAGGTTGCCGATGTAAAGGTTTGTAATCACTAAACTTCCTAATGTTAACAGTAAATTTGGAGAGGAAGTATTGGGTTTGATGTTATGATGTATACCTTTTACTATCCCTATTATTTGTTAATGGTTGGAAGATGTTTGTTCTACTTTCGCTTGTGTATAATCAAAAGATAAAATGAATGGGTCGGCGACACGTCCTGGGATGTCGCAGTTCCATGACCGAAGAGATCGAGAGATGCCACGTGCTCAAGGGTCGGGCCGTGACACCCATGGGTTTGGGTGATAGTGAGTCAAAGGTGTTCACATTGTCGTGGCTGTGAGGACCGTACATGAGTGGGAACTTGAATTTTAGAAGAGATTCGTTATGATGGTGAGGTTCGAGGAGATTCAGTGAGGCGGAGAGTTGCATGACACTTTAGTGAGGTCGGAAGGCATCTCGTGAATTGTGAGTGTAATGAGGTGTCTCGTGTATTTTGTTGGTTTGTACCTTGTAGTTGTCTTCTTAGTGTACTTGCGTAATACTTTGCTTAAGTCGTATCTCCGTGAAGTTGTAAGTTTAAGTTAGTCCTAGGGATAGATGTTTGGGTTTTCTTGCCGTTGTAGAAATGGCTTGTGACTAGCGGAATTATTAAAGGGTGAAGTGCTACAGTTATTATTGAATAAGTTATATGGATCATTAAAGTAGTCTCGTTAGAAATTAGATGGGCTATGGAGTTTTTTTCATGGTTCTTTCGTGGAGTCGTAGTTTGAGAGTCAAGTGGCTTGGCTAGGTGATAACTGAGTGGGGTTGACTCATGTGTCGCGTAATGGACCGTGAGGTTGACTCATGTGTCCCGTGTTACTAAGCAAGCTTTGAATAGACAAGCAATGCTTGGCAAAACTGGTCCTTTGTTATCTATCTGTGTGACTAATGAGAAGATCGCACATGGTTGTGATTGCCTAATTAAGAAACGACTAAATACCATCGGTATGTTTACCGACAATGCCTTGAGGAGCTTGTTAGGATTGGCGGGATGCCTATGGATTGTGTAAAATGGATGCCTAAGACTAGTGTGTCCTAGATGCCCCCAGAGTATGATCGGGATGCCATGGCCAATAGATTGCAAAACCTACATGGGCCAGTGAGAGTACTAGCATATACTATGGCAGACCGGAGTGCACATCGGACCTTACTAGATGGGAAGTTTTTCTCTTTGCGTGATTGGCGACCACACTAGGCAAGTGTCTTGGAGTGGACACCTAAATTATAAGTGAAAAGATAAATCTTGCATGTTGTTGTGAAAGGCGAGCGATCAAATAATAACAAACAGAAGGTGAAAATAAATCGGACACCAGATTTACGTGGTTCAGTCCTAAAGACCTACATCCACGGGGAGAGCAACGACGAATTTCACTATAGATCAAGCGATACAAGGAGATTGCACACTTGAGTCACTCAAACACTCTCTCAGTGTTTCCCAAGCCCCGATTACACACAATAACACATGCAGTGTTTAGCCTCGAAATTCCATAAGAAATAATCTCTCAATCTTACGAAGGAATTACATACAAATCTTACATTTGTTAGGAAAATCCCTTATAATGTTTTGATGACAAAATAAATCAAAGGTTACTAATGTGTTTAATGGTTAAATAATAGACTATGTAGATGATAGAACGTATAAAGGATATTGCCAAAGTCTATACTTGAAAGAACCAAAAGATAGACTTTATGCTGAAGTTGAACTTATTCAGACTGTGTCCAAACCTTCAGGCAAAATTTGTTCAGAAGCAAAATATGTTCAAACTTACGTTCAAATTGTAAAGTCTATTATGAAGATTTCCAGACTTTTGTGTCAAAGTCTAAAGACTGCAAGACTTTTATGTTAAAGTTTGTTTCACATCAGAAGTCTATCCGATTTGACAAATTCCGGACTAAAAGAAGTGAAGAAGGAAGACACTTAGGCTCTACTTTAGTCTAAAGACACTCAGACTCTACTTCAATATGAAGACTCTTAGACTTTACATCCAAAACATGACACAACTCCAGAACGTGACAAGATCCAGAAGGAGACACAAGTTCAGAACATAACAGATTCAGAACGAAGCATGTTTAGAACAAAACAACTTGACAAAATGTAACACAAGTCCCAAACATATAACGGCTAGTGATCTGGTTTGGATTCTACATCAATATTGAATTGATTAACTCAATCTAATTAATTGACAATTGAATCTTGAAGATGAGAACTTTCTAAACTGAGAAACTCTACTTATGGAAACCAAGATTCTATTTGTATAGGCGATCAGAATCAATTTGGGATTCTACTTTTGTCACTCCATGGCTACCAAATTTTCTAGATACAGATCTGTCAAATGTGTAGATTGGAAGCCGATCCTCTAGATACTCCAACGGTTAGTTTGGAAGTGGAGGAGTATTTAAAGAGACCAAGGATCGATGAGCAAGTAAGAGATGGAGCGTAGAATTTATAATTCCAAAGTCTGAGCAAACTTCTATCATACACTTGTCTTTGGTGAGTTTAAACGTTTGTGATCGTGAGAGAAATACCAAAAGAGTGACTTAGTGAGATAGTATGATCTATCACTAAGTGTTTGCACTCGAAATTGTAATCTCTTGTTGATTGTAGAGTGGAATCCAACAGAAGGTTGTTAACATGGGAGAGTGGACATAGGCTTAATCTAAGCCGAACCACTATAAATTCTGTGTTATTATTCTCTTCCCTAAACTCATTTATTTTGTTTGTAGTTCTGTTTAACTGCTAAAGTTTGAACTCATTCAAAGTCTGTTGTTCTTCAGACTTAGTTTAAAAAGAAAAATATTTTATTACATTTTGCGAAAAATTTCTTCCACCTATTCACCCCCTAGGTGTTCATACTAGCACTTTCAATTGGTATCAGAGCTTGCATGCTCATTTTATTGAAGTGTTTTTTTACTTCTGAGCTAAAGATCTGTAGTAGAAAAATGGATCCATCCTAAAGCTACATCAACCTCACAAAGAGGAAAGGAAGCTATAGATGTTGGCAAAATGACACAAGAAGAATTAACCAAGACACAAGCTCTTGATGCTAAAGCTATCTACTCTTTATACTGTGCTTTATCTCCTACTAAATAATCGAATTTCTTCATGTGAAATAGCGAAAGAAATTTGGGAAACATTGCATGTTGCCTATGAAGGAACTAATCGAGTAAAGGAAACAAAAATCAATATTCTACTCAGGCAGTATGAAGCCTTCTCTCACTTTTCAAAGTTTACCAAGAAAGTTCAGAATGAAAAAGGACATGCTATTTCAAGCATACATACAAATCATGGAGGTGACTTTGAAAATCAAGATTTTGCGAAGTTCTATGAAGAATCTATTTTTCAGCATGTTTTCTCTTCTCCATATACTCTAGAACAAAATGGGGTTATGGAAAGAAAGAACAAATCCTTACAGGAGATGGCCAAAACCCTCTTAATTGAGAACAAAATTTCCTCTCAATTTTTGGCTGAAGCAGTTTCTACAGCTTGCTACATCATTAACAGAGTGTTCTTGAGGCCTATTTTAGAGAAAATTTCTTATGAAGTGTATAAAGGGGAAAAAAAAACCAAATGTTTGTTACTTTCATGTGTTTGATTGTAAATGCTATGTCTTGAAAAATACAAATGATCAAACTGGGAAGTTTGAAGAAAAATCATATGAAGGAATTTTCTTTGGTTGTTCTACTGTAAGCAAAGTTGACAGAGTATTCAACAAGAAGACTCAATCTGTGGAAGAATATATGAATGTCAAGTTTCAAGAAACTATGCAAAATCAACTAGATCATACTCAACTTGAAGAATCTGAATCTACTCCAGACTATACAAGTCTATTTTCCTTGAATTGGTTCAGACTTCTAAAGATCAACATCAAGTTGAATTAGAAGATTTAATTGAAGCAGAGGATCAACAGACTCTCAAACCAACGAGCAACTAGAAGCATAAGTCAAGTCATCCCAAGGAGCTCTCCTTGGCATCATTGATGAAAGAATTCGCACCAGATCCAAAAGGTCAGAAGAGTCTAGTGCTTTAGCACTTATTTCTGAAATAGAACCCAAAAGTGTAGAAGAAGCCCTATCTAATGAAAGCTGGATCGAAGTAATGTAAGAAGAGCTCAGATAGTTCAGCATCAATAATGTTTAGGAGTTAATATTAAACCTAGAGGTATGTCTATTATAGGAACTAAATAGGTTTTCAGGAACAATGTAGACGAGAAAGGAAAAGTGGTCAGGAATAAAGCAAAACTTGTGGTCAAATGATATATGCAAGAAGAAAGGATAGACAATGATGAGATCTATGCACCAGTAGCAAGGTTAGAAGCAATTAATATTATTTGCAAATATTGTCATGATGATAGGAGGAGAAAGTGAATCCAAAAGATAGGGAAAGAATCGTGATCACCTCAAAAAGGCAACAAATTGAGGGGAAGCATTTATCAATTATGGAAAAATCTTTTTGAATCGATCATGATCTTGATTATTATGGAAGGAAGGAGAAGGTAAACGTGTCAAAATTTGTTAAGTTCTACAAAATACGGTTAGTGCATTTTTTATTACCTTTTATCATTAACAAATCTCTTATTGACATTATCATGACAAAAAGTGCAAGTGAATTCTATAATGTATCCATGATTTTTATAAGATATTTGTTAATATATATGATTGAAGTGAGCCATATTGTATATCTTTAATATTCTATTTACTTTATAAAGGCTAATCTTTGGAAATTGTGTTTCTTACAATATATTTGTTATCGTTTTATATTCTCTACGTGATACCTTTTCCATTGTTACCGCTGTTTGATTATGACAAAAAGGGGGAGAGAATATAAATATGCATATGTGTTATTGAGCTGCGATTATTTTTCTATATATTGTTATTCTCAATCTATTTGCTATCTTCTGCTATCTTTTGATTTGACTTACATTGCTCTGATTTATTAATATTTTAAAAAAGTGTGATTACACATCTGCATATTCAGATATTTTTTTTCATCATAAAAAAGGGGAAGATTGTTAGGGAAATCCCTTATAATATTTTAAAGATGACAAAATAAATCAAAGACTACTAATATGTTTAATAGTTGAGTAATAGACTATGCTGATGATAAAATGTATAAAAGATATTGTCAAAGTCTATACTTGGAAGAACTAGAAGATAAACTCTATGTTGAAGCTGAACTTATTCAAACTATGTCCAAACCTTAAAGCTAAATCTATTCAGAAGCAAATTATGTTCAGACTTATGTTCAAATTGTAAAATCTATTCTAAATATTTCCAGATTTCTGTGTAAAAGTTTGAAGACTGCCAAACTTTTATGTCAAAGTCTATTTTACATCAGAAGTCTACCCTATCTGACAAATTCTAAACTGAACACAAGTGAAAAAGGAAGACACTCATACTCTACTTTAGCCTAAAGACACTTAGACTCTACTTTAGTCTGAAAACTCTCAGACTTTACATCCAAAATGAGACACAACTTCAGAACGTGACAAGATCCATAACGAGACACAAGTTCAAAACTTAACAGATTCAGAATGAAACAACTTGACAAAACGTAACACAAGCCCCAAACATATAACAACTAGTGATTTGGTTTGGATTCTACATTGAGATTGATTTGATTGACTCAATTTAATTGATTGATAATTGGATCTTGAAGACAAGAACTTTCTAAACGGAGAAACTCTACTTATGGAAACCAAGATTCTATTTGTATGGGCAATCAGAATCAATTTGGGATTCTACTTTTGTCACTCAACGGCTATCAAATCTTCTAGATACATATCTATATAATGTGTAGATTGGAAGATGATCCTCTAGATACTATCCAACGGCTAGTTTGAAAATAGATGAGTATTTAAGGAGACCAAGGACCGATGAGCAAGTAAGATATGGAGAGTACAATTTATAGTTCCAAAGTTCGCTCATACACTTGTCTTTAGTGAGATTAAACATTTGTGATTGTAAGAGAAATACCAAAAGAGTGACTTAGTGAGATAATATGATCTATCACTAAGTGTTTGCACACAAAGTTGTAATCTCTTGTTGATTACATAGTGAAATCCAACAGAAGGCCGTTAGCGTGGGAGAGTTGACGTATGCTTGATCTAAGCCGAATCACTATAAATTTTGTGTTCTTATTCTCTTCCTTGAACTCCTTTCTATTGTTCGTAGTTTTATTTAACTGCTAAAGTCTGAACTCGCTCAAAGTCTAATGTTCTTCAGACTTAGTTTCAAAAGCAAAATATTTTATTACTGTGGCATCCCAAAATTCAAGTCACCCTCTAAAGGAATTAAAGCCTATAATTAGGTAATGAAATTACCTATGGTCTATGAGTTAGCCATTAGTTTTCTTAAGGCTATGTGTTATTGTGCTTGTGTTTATGAATCTTGAAATTAGGACTATAGGATAAATTAATAATCTATGCTTGGCTATGCACCTCATAAATTAAATTCCTATATGTAAAATATTACAAGATTTTGGCCATGTGGAATTTAGTAATTTAAATTTCATAAAAGAAATTATAAAAGGGAAAATTTTAATTTTTAATTAGGTTAGGCCTTAGGCCCATTGGCCAAAGCCTTTGGTGGGCCAAGCTAGTCGGCCCAATTAGGCCCACAAAAGGGGCTGTCGACCGGCCCAAGAGGAGGCCCAAGAGTGGCCGGCCCAAGCCCATAGCTGGCCCAAATGCCCCAAGCCCAAGTCCAAAAGCCCATGCATGTGTTGTGACAAGTGGCAAAGAGGTCTTCATGCATTGGTCAATTTGAGAGGCAATCTAATGATGGGAAATTTGGGGAAATAAAAGGGAAAGAGAGAGAGAGAGAATGGCCAGTTAGCCATTCGGCCAAGAGAGAAAGGGAGAGGGAGAGAGTAAACCGTGCAAGAGAGAGGAAGAGGGTGCGGCCGAGAGGGGGAGGAAGGAGTCGCCACCGTGTTCGCCACCGTTTGTGTGGTCTAGAGGCAAGTGGGAGTCCTTTGCTGCTCTTGCATGTGTGTATGTTACATGTATGTCGAATTTTGGGTGATTAGGAGAGGAAAACCGAAGCTTGGATGACTTGTTTTTGAGTAAGGTTGCTGTTTTCGTTTGAATCCGCTCGAGTCAGAATGTTGTGAGAGCTTGCATGCATGTTTTGAGTTCGATTTTGGCTTCGATCTCTTCATGAAAGTTGTATCTAATGTCTTAAATTAAAACATAATAAAATTTGGTGGAAAATGATGGAGATTTAATGGGTTAAACTCTCATCCTACGGAGACCTCAGATCTGGAACGATTTCGCTGACCTTGTGGTAGATCTGTGCTTGCATGTTGATTTTTGCTAAGAATCTCTCTTTGATTTCTTCATGAAAGTTGTAGGGGACATCTCAAAATACAACATAATAAAATTTGAAGCAAAATGAACAAGTATAACTTAGTAAATCGACTAGATCTTGAAGACGGTAATTCTGGAGATGTAGTACAGGACACCCGAGACTTCATGAACCTAAATGACGACTATACTCTGGTTATTTGACTTAGATCTCTTCATGAAACTTGTATATAATATCTTTATGTAGAACATATCCAAATTTCAGAGGAAACGAAGAAGAATAGGTAGGTGAAAACTCAGTATTTCGGAGAAGTATGCACTGGACGATTCGGTGATGGATCCAGAAGCTTCGTGAGACTGTAGAAACTAATCTAGAAAGAATCTGGCTTGGAAGTCTTCATAAAAGTTGTACGAAAATGTCATGGCTATAACTCGGTGAAATTTCATAATTTTCAGAAGTCATATGTATATTTTAATCGAATTATTTTGGAAACTGTGCATTCTGCTTCTATCCGAATTTACATACTGTTTTGTGTGAATTGTGCCTTCTTGTGTGGAATTCGATTGGGCATGTATCTTTCATGAGATTGCTATCTTATTGACTTGTCTACCACTAGCCTTAATTTCATGAATTTTGAGAATCATATGAATATTTAAATATTTTTTGAAAGTGGTATTTGCTGGAATTTTGTATGGATTGGACGATGATGTATTGATGCATGCATGACTATGAATTGAGATGCATGTATGAATTGAATGCTGCACATGATCTTGTCGGTCATTATATTGTGTGCCATGATGAGTTGAGAACTAAATTGGTGAACATGGATAATGATGAATGAGGAAACCGTTTGTGGCAGATGATTATGCCTCGGGAGTGTCAGGATGCCTGGTGGTATACGGTACGTAATTCCAGGGGAGGCCTGGTGGTATGTCGGTATGTAATTCAGGAGGGTATGGAAAACCATTTTCATGGTGAGCCCCGGCGATTTCCCCGGGAGTTTCGGGATGCCTAGTGGTATACGGTACGTAATTCCAGAGGAGGGGGGGATTCTGGTGGTATGTCGGTACGTAATTCCGGAGCCCTGTCAGAGGTTTCTGCCCGAAGGGAATGCCTCGCGATGCCAGTTGGGATGCGAGATGCCCAGCTAGGGAGTGTAAATGCCAGAAGCCCTGTCGGAGGTTTCTGCCCAAAGGGAATGCCTCGTGATGCCAGTTGGGATGCGAGATACCTAGAATGTGGGGGGGCTGGATGCCCGGTTGCCTGGGATGGCTGAATGCCGGAAGCCTCGGAGGTCTTTGCCCGAGGGAATGATAAAATTGATGATTTGAGGAATGGGTGATGTGGTGATCAAATTGAAAGCTAAAAGTGGAAATTAACCCATGGCATGATATGCATGATGATATGCATGATGATGATGGTGATGATGATGATATGTGATGTGAAATAATGATGATCACCCATGGCATGATATGCATGATGATATGCATGATGATGATGGTCATGATGATGATATGTGACGTGATATAATGATGATCACCCATGGCATGACATGCATAATGATATACATGATGATGATATATGATATGGCATGATGACATGTGTAATGTGATGATGTCATGATGATGATGACATGTATGATATAATGATGCCATGATGATGATGACATGTGTGATGTGATGATGTCATGATGATGATGACATGTATGATATAATGATGCCATGATGATGATGACATGTGTGATGTAATGATGCCATGATGATGATGACATGTATGATATGATGATGCATGATAGTATGTGCATGGCTTCAAGGTAAGGAACGCCTACAATGCATATATGATTTGCATGATGCATTGAGTTGTTATTGGATTCATTTACCTGCTGAGTGGTTGTACTCACCCCTTTTGGAGACCAACATTTCAGATTAGTAGATGGATTGAGCGGTTGGATATGACCGCAAGGAGGAGGATAGTAAAGGAGGGAACTTTTGGATGCCGACACTAATCGATGAACTCTAAAGTATATAACTGTTGGAAGAGATATTGGTCATCTTTTGAAGTATAGCCTAGTATAGAAAACTATGGCATTTTGATGTACCGATGAATGATGTTCATATGGTTTAAGTGAATAAAAGTGTACGCTTTTACCTATAAATGTTTAGTTGGTGTGCATCGTTTTCTGAATATAGGGAAGGGAGTTTGTTGGATGTGCTTCCGTATATGAATTGCGCAAGGGACCTATAAAAAAAGAAAAAAGTGTAAACCCCCATGGTTGTATAGACCCGCTGTAATTGAAATGGTATCAGAGTGACTCGTTATTAAGGAAAGTGAAAGGTAAGCGAACTGTGACGACCCTAACGGATCGGGGGCCGTCAAGGGGTGCCACAATTACGTTTCGTGAAAATTTTCTGTCACCTATTCACCCCCTCTAGGTATTCATACTAGTACTTTCACCCTTAAGATTTAATTGGCTACCAACGCTAATTTTTCCCGGATGTAATTGCAGGAACGAAAACTTGCCAAGCACTTGCTAGAATAACGACACTTCAATACTCGTATCAACAATGGTGCTAACCGCAATATTCATTCAAGAAAGCCACACCTCTGAGAAACCCTCAAATACGTTTATATATGCCCTCGCCAGAGAAAATCCCAAAATTGGATTGGTCAAATGAGTAGTTAACGTCTAATGGGATTAAGAAATCAAATTTCACGTTTGCTGACTTATAGTAGAGTCCGATTTTCTTATTTTCCTTTTTCGTTTCATTTATTTATTTCCTCTCTTGGCTAAGGAAGTTGACGAGTGCATCTTTTATCCAAGTCAAAGTTATGACTTTCCCTTTTCGATTTTCCATTGCCAATCTCCACTTGAATGATAGGAATATTTCCTTATCTGCAAGTTACCTAATTTGAGGTCCAAGTCTATTTAATAAACTTAAACTCGAGACATATTTTAACAATCTCCACCTTGGCTCAATGATTGAGCCAATTTGCAATCACTTTGCGAAAATTCAAACTTTGCTGCTACTCTCCCATTGTCCCAGATGGGCTTAACCGCTATAGATTTTATCCAAGTCCAAGCATCACTTCAATTTTTCCATAACTGAGGACCTCATCAGAATACCAACGCTTTTACCTATAAATGTTTAGTTGGTGTACAGATTTTTCAACGCAACTTCCTTAACTGCAGATAAAGCAAAACCATTGTTGCATCCATATCTATCAGGAGATTGAATACGTACCTTGTTAAGTAATTATGGCAACCATTAACTCTACAGGTTCCACCTCGCTATAAGCACCATTTGTGTCGATTACTTTGCTAGTACCCGTATACGTTACCTCAGGAATTTCTAGTCGCAACTCCACCTGAAGCCGAACACTGTTCAAAGCCATTTGAATACTGTTATAATCACTCCTAGCCAGAAGTATTGAAGACTCATCAAATGTAAGTTCTTTACTGATAATAAGTGAATTTAACTCTAGGCACCACAATCGATAACCCCGCTCATCTCGAGCATAGCCTAGGAATATGCACTTTCTTACCCTTCCATTGAGCTTACCATCACTTGCTCGAATATAACATGGGCAACCAAATATTCTAAGAACAGAATAATCAGAAATGTTACCTGACCACACTTCTTCGGGAGTCCCACATCCAATCACAGTCGATGGAGATTTATTCATCAGGTAGCACGCTGTACTCAGTGCATCTGCGAGGAATCCCCTAACCATACCAGCATTAGAGAGCATTTTATGGGCCGTCTCTAGCAACATTTTGCTCATCAATTCTGCAACATATTGTGGTTCATCAGTATTAGTACGGTGTTTCACTATACATTCCTTCATGCATAATTCATTTGACAGCTTCAAAGCAAAACTCCATGCTACTGTCAATCCGCACATGC
The DNA here is from genome assembly GCA_017140325.1 of Eucalyptus leucophloia subsp. euroa. Lineage (NCBI taxonomy): Eukaryota > Viridiplantae > Streptophyta > Magnoliopsida > Myrtales > Myrtaceae > Eucalyptus > Eucalyptus leucophloia. The sequence continues at coordinate 16,285,847 of CM029472.1, read as the reverse complement.
TTGATCATCTTACTAGTCTCCTTTTCGATCAAAGCTATCAACTGATTGATCCTGACAATAGCATCAAACTTGTGCCTAAGTACAAATACCCACGTCTTCATCGAGTAGTCATCAACAAATGTTAGCATATATCTTGCACTCTTCCTCGAAGGAAACTGCAACAACCTACGAGCATTTAAGTGAATTAACTCTACAATTTCCATGGTTTCTCTGACAGTCGCATTGAAATGCACTTTCCGCTGTTGATCTAAATCACAGTATCTACATACATTCAGTTAGATAGAAACATAACCATATAGTAGATTTCTTTCACTTAAAACCTTCTGGCTTCTCACGCCAATATGCCCCAAACGCATATGCCATAATTTAGACTCTTAAATAGATGCATCTGATGTCTCCGTAGCAAAATTTGTCACTATCTCACCTTGAAGCTCATATAAGTCATTGTGCTTTATTCCTTTCATTATTATTGAAGCACCTCAAACAATTTTCAGAATTCCACATTTTGAAATATATCGATACCCAACTGAATCCAGGGTACTCAAGGAAATTAAGTTTTTCTTCAACTCTAGAATATGCCTTACTCTAGTCAATGTCCTCATGATACCATCATGCATTTTGATTCTAACATTGCCAACACCGACGACCTTACATTTAGCATTGTTCCCCAACTGTACTTTACTATTATCCATGCATTGATTAGTAATAAACCAGTTTCTATTTGGTGTAGGATGAAAAGAACAACCATTATCCATAATCCATCCATCAAACGATGAATTACTAGTGACAAACAAGACATAATCGGCATTATTTGTTATAGCTGCAAAATTATTAGCAAAATCAACTATAATTTCCTTACCCTTCTCATTATTCAACTTAAGCCAATTCATTCTAAGATGCCCTCTCTTGCCACAGCTCCAACAAACAACATCACCAGTCCTAGGCTGACTATACCTGTTCATATTAGTACTACTCTTACCCACACGTGTTTTAGATCTTCCTCTATTTTCACGTACTAGAGTAACAAATATAGATTCGCTAAATTCTCTTCTATGGATGTCCTTGCTTAGAATCAAATCTCGAACCCCATCAAATGTCAAACTTGTTAACCCAAAGGGATTATTAACAACAGTAACGGTAGTATTCCAACTATTAGGCAATGGGGATAATAAAATCAAAGCATGTATCTCATCTTCAAGGTTAATTTCCACCGAACTCAATTGACTAACAATCACATTGAGTTCATTAATATGATTTGCAACTGACACATCTTCGCTCATCTTCAAATTAAATAGACGTCACATTAAATAGACTTTGTTGATCGTAAGGGGCTTCTTATACATATCCAATAAGGCTTGCATCAAATCAGCAATGGTCTTCTCCTTCACGATGTTAAACGTGACATTACGAGCTAACGTCAGCCGGATAACACCCATAACTCGTCTATCTAGCAAATCCCAATCAGTTTGCTTCATCGACTCTAGTTTCTCCCCAAATAAGGGCAAGTGCAATTTCATATGGTAAAGTTAATCTTCAATTTGCATTTTCTAGAAATCAAAATCAATTCCATCAAATTTGTCGATTCTCAATTTTACTTCTTCTGTCGCCATCCATTCGCTTCAATTTAGCCAAATCTGGCTTTGATACCAATTGTTGCGAAAGGCGAGTGATCGAACAATAATATAGATAAAAGAAGAAATAAATCGAACACCGGATTTACATGGTTCGGTCATAAAGACCTACGTCCACGGGGAGAGTGGTGACGAATTTTACTATAGGTCAAGTGATACAAGATTGCACACTCAAGTCACTTAAACACTCTCTTGGTGTTTCCCAAGCCCCATTACAGCCAATAATATATGTAGTGTTTAGTCCCAAATTCCTCAAGAAATAATCTCTCAATCTCACGAAGGAATTACACACAAATCTTACCTCAAGATTTAATTGGCTACAAACACTAATTCTTCTAAGATGTAATTGCACGAACGAAAACCCACCAAGCACTTGCTAGAATAACGGCACTTCAATACTCGTATCAACAACATTGTTGACCACAATATTCATGCAAGCCAGCCATGCCTCAGAGAAACCCTCAAATACATTTATATATGCCCCCGCCATAGAAAGTCCCAAAATTGGATTGGTCAAAGGAGTAGTCTACGTCTACTGGGATTAAGAAATTGAATTTCACGTTTGCCGACTTCTAGTAGAGTTTGATTTTCTTATTTTTCCTTTTCCATTTCATTTATTTATTTCTTCTCTTGGCTAAGGAAGTTGACAAGTGCATCTTTATCCAAGTCAAAGTTCTGACTTTCCCTTTTGATTTTCCCTTGTCAATCTCTGCTTGAATGATAGAAATATTTCCTTATCCACAAGTTAACTAATTTGAGATCCAAGTTTGTTTAATGAGCTTAAACTCGAGACATATTTTAACACGTGTCTCGTATGCTTCGTAAGACTGTCTGTTCTCACAGGTTGTTGGCTTTCATATTGCAGAGTCTGGGATAGGAAGGTTGCGTAATGTACGTCCTTGGTAGGTCTAGATTGTTGGTAAGTGCACGTCTTGAATGATCTTATTCAATCTGCTTGATGGTATTTTCGTGTAGCATAGTGTGATAGATATATCCTTGTCGGGCTATCGCTCACATTTGTGGTTGCTACATTTTCTTTACAAATCGATAATTATGACTACCCATCCACATGTGACCCTCATTACCCACTACAGCGCCCCCATCGGGTTCGAGACCATTTTACTAAGTTCACCGACCTGGCGTACCCATTGATTTAGTTTGTGAGATACAACGCCACCCTATAGGTGGATTTGGGCCTGGACAGGGTGGCTCTCCACTTCGTGGTGGTATTCTTTGACGTAGGTGGGCGCCTAGTGGGTCCCATCCGATATCCAGCAAGCATTGGTGGCGGCGGTGGTGACGGTGGCAATAGTGGCAATGTAGATGATGGGGCGAGGATGGTGGAGTGGGCTGATTAGGGAGATCGGGCTTAGGAGTATCGTGTTTGGAGAGCACGACTGGCCACTTTTTGAGATGTGGTCGTGCAGTAGGGTGATATCTTTGGACTGGAGAAGACGGTGGGACCATGTAGATAGACCGGGTAGGGAGTAGCCCCTTTTGATAGCCCTGGCGTATATGCCTACATTGTATATTACCCATGTTTTATAAATAAGACAAAAATGAAGAAGTTCAGTATGTTTGTTGTCTTCTACATTGCTGCGTTTATCCTCGATTGTTGATTGTCTTCTTATTTTTACTTCTGCATTTGCAATAGGTGAAAATATAGAATAATGTACGATAGAGCAAGGTGGTGCTCCGGGACGTCACGGGCTCATGACATGTATAGGTAGCCTTTTGGGTGAGAGTAATGATGGAGATGGGCAACCTTAATTCCTCCCAGGTCTTGTGTATTTTGTGTGGGATAATGTTCTGGGTTTGTACATATGGAGTTAGCATAATGAGACATATGTATATTAATCAATTCATGTATTCTTACATGGTATATTGTTATGTATTTTGTGGTGCTTCCACATGCCATTAATCAATAAATATATTTGGTAATGCCACGTATAGCGTGTAACATACTTGCAACATCACATTATGGCCCTTAAATTATTGTTTGAGTTCATTTGTAATAAAGACACTTGAAGTGTGACATCCTCGATCTGACCCCAATTTTCAGAATGAAATTATATTGGCGGCCAATCTTCAAACGAGATTTCAATGAGGGTTGTTAAACCCAAAAATGCTGAGAAGGCCATTATGTGGCGAGAACTCAATTTCTCATTGGCAGAATGCTAAAACTCATGAAAATGGAAGGGGGCCACAGGCGAGAACCTGAGTGGGCCCAAGCCTACGTTGAGTGGCCTAATAGGCCCAAGCCCATGAAGGAAGGCCCAAATGGGGCTACGCCTAAGATGGGCAACCCAAGGGCCCATACCCAAGGAGGTGGGCAGCCCAAGGGAGGGCCATGGGCTCTCCAAGCCCATTAAGCCCTTCTTTGCAAGATTTTGGCATCAAATGCACCCATGTGCGTGAATGGTGCACAATCTTCGTGGACCCTCTCATACAACTAACGAACAAAGGGCAAGGTGGGAAAGAACCATGGAAAGGGCAGCCACCACTTGGAAAAGGAGAATGATGTCAGTCCTTAAAAGCCTAGGCTACTCTCCTATTCTCCCATGTGCATATCTCTCCATTAATTGTTTTGGATTTCTATCATCACAAGCCTTTCTCTTCAAGCAAGAATGCTATAGTGTGAGGGATTTGGGGGATTTGAAGTATAAGGTCTTAATGGCAAAGATCTCACTCTCATTCTCTCTCCTATCTTTCCCCCTTAACTGTCAGCCATCACTCTCTTTCCCTTTCTCTATCTCATTTCGTCACTTGGCTTCCATTCTCATGTTCTCTCTCCCTTTTATGTTAGCTGAACCTCCCTCTTCCATTTACATCTCCATTTCAAGCCATTTTCCTTTCATTTTCCTCTCTAGATCCACTAGCCACCATCCACCACACCCACCGTCATGAACTGCCATTCCGTATCGATATTTATGAGACTGTGTTGGACTTTTGAAGCTATGGGAGGAGCTACCTAGCACCTTACACAGCTCCTTCTCTCTCCCATCTCTCTCTATTTGGTTCCCCATGAAGTTGGAAGGCTATCCACTGCTTTGCCAATCGCCATGCCACCGCTGCACTGCCACTAGGATGCCTCCATAGCCCTCACCGTGGGTTAAGGAAGCTCGACAAGCAATCTCAACCACTATCTAGCCCTTACCGCTCCTCTCCCAATGCTTGTTGAGCTTGGACTTGGGTGCGAGTGGTTTTCTAGTTCTTGATTAGGGTTGTTGTTGTACTTAGGATTTGGTTTATGACTAGATAGGTTGAATGATATTTTGATGATGTGACAAGTGGGTTTTAAGTGATAAGTCATCATGAGGAACCGATAGGTTTTCATGATAGGTTATCGAGTCTATCGATAGGTTATCGCAATGGGTTATCATGTTTTGCCAATGGGTTATTATGTTTTATCGATAAGTTATCGTGATAGGTTATCAAGTTTTGCTGATAGGTTATTGTGTTTCATCGATACATTATAACAATAGGTTATCAAGTTTTACATATAGGTTACTGTGTTTTATCGATCGGTTATAGTGATAGGTTATCACGTTTTACCAATAGGTTATCGTGTTATATCGATAAGTTATCGCAATAGGTTATCATATTATGTTCGATAAATGATCAATATGTGATAAGTAGTTATACAATAAGCTATTAAGATGTGATAAGTGAAGTGTGATTTGATGTTATGATGTACTATAATCGGGTGATAAACTATTATGTGGCGATAGGTGCTATATGATATGATGTTGTGATAGGGTATGTTATTGAAATAAGTCATCGGATGGTTTAAAATAATAATTTAGACCCTTATGCAATAACTTATCTTAAGAAGTGTCGTATATGCGGTTAGTCCTATTGGTGATGCATTATTAGTCGCTAATTTTAATTATGATGCATGTTAATGTGACCATTTGTCATGCATGGATGTGGAGTGATATGAGACACAAGTATGACATGATGGCGTGTGGTGAAGGTCATTGCATATTGTATGGGCATCACACATTATTTAATGAGAAAGACATGAAATGATTGTGTACTAGCATGCTCGTGTGATCACCTAAAAGACCCTGATACGTTTTATGCGTGGTAGTGAACCCATCCTAATATGTTTTATGTGGGATGATGCCCGATTAAATTCAGATACCCCCAAGTCAATGGCATGCCATTTGCAGATAGATTTCGAAATGAAGCTCTTTATAGGAATGCTGTCTTGATGTGTTTATGTAGGAAGTTGCCGTGCTCGATAGTGTGAGGTGATGCTTATTTATGCTGGATGACTGTCGACCTTCAAGTTGGCTATGGTCTTGAGTGGTCATAATAATCGGAACACATGTGTGAAAAACTGTGATGCGTTGCGCTTGATTATGGGGTAAAACTGTGAGGCATGGTATGAGACAGACCAAATCGGGTTTTACCTTATAATTGGGACACGTGTGGATGCTTTGTGCATGAGAGATTTTGGATGTGTTTTGATTATGTGCATGAGATTGATATGTGATTATGTTTGGATTATGCATGGCATGGGTACATGACTATAACATGTTGCACGTTCATATGTGTCACGCCTTGAACCTCGAGCGTGCGCACATCCCTCGTTGGTCGACTAAATTCGGACATTCTCAAGACGCGTCACCGACCCAAAAAATTCATGCACATGCAGAATCAAAATAACAATCCCCTGACAACAAACAACATGGGATAGAAAAACAGGACAACAAATTTACACAAAACATATTTTATAAACAAACCAAGTTTATATACACAAAAGGGGCAGTCCAAAAAGCTACCAAGCTAACCCTACCCTGAACCCTATCTACTTGGGATTTGAGTCTATCATGACAACATCAGGGATGTTGATGTCTAGAGGATCAGCTATCTTGGTTGCAGGCTCCTCAACCTTGGGCCCGGGTTCGCCTCGATATCAGCTATGATATCGGTGCTCACGACAAGGTCAATCTCTACTACATACTCATAATCGACGGCAGGTTCGTCGAAGCCATCCAAGTGGCCGTCTCAAACACCGTTGGGCCCGTGGCGAAACCACGGTTTGAATCTATGAGAAACCAACTGAGATAGGCCCTTATTGACCCAAATGGTAGTAACCACGAGTTCACTGGTCCAGTCGGAGTTCCTGTGAATAGGGAGTATAATGCGCTGTTCCTCGACCTCTCACAGCCATCCAAAACGAACGGGTTGAACCTCCATCTAAGGACCTATAAACAGTTAAATCATAATGGGGTGAGATAATGTCTAAGCAAGTTCATGCCCTAAATGCCGATTAAGAGGAAATTCACCTAGAGGTAGCCTATACACACATCATATAAGACTTACCGCACCTCAGCACCTCTCTACATGTTAGTACAGCTCATATGATATATGCATACACTACATGCAATCAATAATTGGAACACTTCAACTCATATACCAGTCAATCACAAGGCCCCCGATTATAAGGCCAAATCATTATGACACGTCCCATTCTGAACCACACAATTTTGTCCCATAATTAGGAGTGGTCATCTCACTCATTCAAGCATTCCAATTAAATACGGCCCAACAAGCACAGCCATTTCAACAATCGGCAGTCATCTGGTATAACCGGGCATCGTCTGGCCCCATCGAGCATGGCAACGTCTATCCTTAGACGGCATTCCTGAAGGAGCTTTGATCCGGCCTCTACCGCAATCCGGCCTCCATTGACGTGGGGCATTCCATATAGGAGCATCGTCCGGCATAAACGATCAAGATGAGTTCTCATAACGATCACACGCACATCCAATCTTGGCCAAGGACATCATGCCTTGCACTCAAATGCCTCAATTTTAAATAATGTACTTGGCATATTTTCTTCATATTAAAAACACTAGGTAAAATAAGTGTGTATGGAGACATGATCAAATCGAACCGTAAATTAACATGCTTTAATACAGTACTTAAAATACTTTTTGATGTCAAAACCTGACACATGGTATTTTTCTAATTAAATACCAAAAATCCATACTTTTGAAATAATAACTCAAAAATCACCAATCAACATCCAATTGCATAAATTAACATTCAATTGCACAAACTAACCACACCACGATGATCAGCACGAAATTCTAACAATCGGCTATCTCGGTTAACCCCCTTTAAGAGCAATTAACCCCTTAATTAAGGTTTAGGAGGTTAACTCACTGGATTAGTGAATAAACCAGTTCACGGTGATGACGATGCGGAGGCGAGCAAGACGTGGGCCTACGGTGACACCAAGGGAGGCTTGGAAGGGTCCGAAAAAATCGAGCAAGCCTCAGCCCATAGCTGAGATTTGCTTCTGTTTTGTGCTGGAACAAGGGCTATGGCAACCAGAACAAGCTGAGCTCGGGCTAGTTGGTCCAGCAGAAGGAGCTGGAGATGGTGGACAGGTGTCCTAGTAGAGACGGTGGCTGAGCAAGGGCTAGCGATGGGTGGCCAGGGGCGCGTAGCTAGGGATGGCTTGGGCATGAGGAGAACGACTGGGACAATGCGCAAACAGCTTGCAATCTCGGTGAGCTGGTTAATGGTAGCATGAGGCCTGCAGCTTCAATGAGGGACTGAGCTAGCTCGCTTGCTTTGGAAATGGAGTTTGTAGCTGGTTCTAATGAAGAAGAAGCTAAGGAAGAAGAAGGTAGAGTTGCTGCTGGAGGAATGGGGACAAGAAGCCTCAAGTCAAGGGAAAATATCCCAAAAACTGAAGTGCAAGGCCCCACCAGCTTCAGCCTTTATCTAGCAACTATTTCCCCTCCAAATCTTCTCCAACAAGCCAAAGATGGAATCCAAATGTTGCAGCCCCCATGGCCCTACGAATTTCAAGTATTTCCCTCACCAATTCAATTCAATTTCACTCCAAGTAACCTCCAATTGATGGCCAAATTGTTGAGGAGGAAGCCCAAACAAATTTCCACCATTTCCATCACCAAATAGTCAAACTTGAAGGCCAAAAATCCACACAAAGGTAGCCCTCCAAATTTCTTGATTCAATTTTGCCGAATTTTGATTTTTCGCCAAAAATCCGGGCTCGCCAAAAATTCTTCAAAGGATGAGTCAACGTCCTAAAAATAAATCGTGACATGCCAAAACTTTCAATTCCTAAAACCAAGTTCAATTTTGTGGTTAATTTTAATTGGATGTGATTTTAGCGTGACCTAACCTACTTGGTAGCTTTTATGAATTTTTAACACATTCGTGGTCAATTAATTTTGATCCACATTATGCATCTCCGACTCATAGGAGACTCTCAGTTGTTTTAAAAATCTCAAGGTTTCAATTGCAGGCACATGGTACAAAATCGATAGAAAAATCAATTTAGTACTGTTTGACATGAATTTTGCAATCAGGTGAAATTACCCACAACTTAATTACATGCCTCTGTCGAATCAATTTTAAGGCTGTCGTGTTGACCCTGCAAGATTAGCACGATTGAGCAGTCTATTTTAGATGAAATTCTCAAGTTGGTCGCGTGTAGATTAATTATCTCGTGAGTGATCGGTTGAGAGAAAAAGACTATAGGCGCGTCGATGAAAAACCCATTTTATTTAATCGAAACATGGTCAAAAATCAGGATCGCACAACTCTTCCCCTCTTATAAAAATTTCGTTCTCGAAATTTAAACCATTATAATTCTTCTTCAAAAAGGTGGGGGTATTGTCGTCTCATTGATTCTTCACTTTCCTATGTTGTTCCTTCTGTTCTGTGGTGTTGCCATACCACTGTGACTAACGAGATTGTCTTGGTGCGCAAAACTTGCTTCTTCTGATCTTCAATCTGAACTAGTCTTTCCACGTACGACAAATTGTCGTTCACGTCCAATTCTTCAAAATTCAGCATGTGTGTCGGGTCAAGTTCATACTTTCTCAACATCAACACGTGGAAGACATCATGCACTTATGCCAGTCTTAGCGGCAACGCAAGACGATACGCTAAAGTTCTTATTCTCTCTAGAATCTAAAAATGACCGACATACTTTGGACTCAGTTTCCCTTTCTTACCAAAGCGCGAAGTACCCCTCATTGGTGACACTTTCAAAAAGACTTGTTCACCAACTTGGAATTCCAACGGCTTTCGCCGCTTATCTACATAGCTTTTCTGGTGATGCTAAGTGGTCTTTAATCTTTCTCAGATAACTGCAACTGCATCCACTAACTGTTGAACTAATTCTAGGCCAATAATCTACCACTCTCCGACTTCATCCCAACAAACTAGAGTTCTGCACGCTTTGCCATATAACACTTCAAATGGTGCCATATGAATACTCTGCTGATAGCTGTTGTTGTAAGCAAACTTGACTAGATGAAGCTGTTCCTCCCCGCTTCCTTTGAAGTTTAGCACGCAAGCTCGCAGTATGTCCTCAAGGGTTTGAATCGTTCTCTCAAATTGGCCATTCATCTAAGGATGATAGGCCGTACTATATTGCAGCTTTGTTCCCAAGGCAGTTTGTAAACTTTTCCAGAAGGCTGCAATAAACTTCAGGTCTTGATCAAATGTAATCATCACTGGCACTACATGAAGACGTACAATCTAACGCATGTACAACTTCCCATATTTGTCCAATGCATAGTCATTCAGTACGGCGATGAAGAGAGCCAACTTCATCAATCTGTCAACCACAACCCATATGTAATCATTACCTCGTTGACTCCTTGGTAAGCCCATCACAAAGTCCATTGTAATATGTTCCCACTTCCACTCGAGAATCTCGAGAGATTGTAAAAGTCCTCCCAGCTTACAATGTTGTGTTTTTACTTGTTGACACGTCAGACACTTGGTGACATGCTTGGCAACATTCGCCTTCATACTAGTCCACCAATAGTGTTGACGTAGATTCTGATACATCTATGTGCTGCCTAGATGAATGCTATAACTACTACGATGAGCTTCTGATAAGATCTCCTCCTTAAGCTCTGCATCGTTAGGTACACACAATCGTCCATGAAACTTTAGTGTTCCGTCTTCAGAAATCTAAAAGTCAGCCTTTCTCCTATCTGCATCCTCTTGCAGAATCTTTTGGATCTCTCGGTCTATCAACTGCAGCATCTTAATTCTTATCTACACTTCTAGTTCAATTCTGAGGGTGGCCATAGGACTTGAAAGATGGCCTACCTCAAATTTGAAAATCGAATCTCGAGCTCCCTCGAGTAAGATCCACTCTTGAATCACCATCTGTGCAATCGAAGACTTCCGACTCAACACATCTGCGACCTTGTTAGCCTTTCTAGGATGATATAGAATATCACAATCATAGTCCTTAAGAAGTTCCATCCAATGACGTTGTCTCATATTCAACTACTTCTAAGAGAATAAATACTTGAGACTCTAATTGTCTGTGAAGATCTAGAACCTTTCTTCATACAAGTAATGTCTCTAAATCTTTAGAGCAAAGATGATCGCTGTGAGTTTTAAATCATGCGTCGGGTAATTCATCTCATGCGATCTCAACTGATGGGATGCATATGCAACGACTCTGCCATGCTGCATTAACACGCAACCCAATCCTCTAAACGATGCATCACTATAGATCTCATATCCTCCAGGTTAAGATGGAATTGTCAGCATTGGTGCAGTAGTTAGTTTCTGCTTAAGCTCTTGGAAATTACACTTGTACTTATTTGTCCATACAAACTTTTTTTCCTTCTTTAGTAGTTGAGTCACGGCATGGCTATTGCTGAAAATCCCTCCATGAACTGTCTGTGATAGCCTGCCAATCCCAAGAAACTTATGATCTTTGTCACTGTCGTCAGTCTTGGCCAGTTGATCATGGCTTCAATCTTGGTCAGGTCCATAGAAATTCCTTCACCTGAGATCACGTGATCTAGGAAAGCTACACGAGTCAACCAAAACTTGCATTTACTGAACTTAGCGTACAGTCCTTGATTCCGCAGAGCTTGAAGCACTATCCTCAACTGTCTTTCGTGCTCCTAAGGACTTCTTGAGTACACTAGGATGTCGTCAATGAACACGATCACAAACTGATCCAGATATTCTTTGAACACTCGATTCATCAAATCCGTGAAAATAGCTGGGATGATATCATGTCCTCAGGTCGATCTTAGAAAATATTGACGCTCCCTACAACTGATCAAACAAGTCATCGATCCTCGGTAGTTGATACTTATTCTTGATCGTTACTTGATTGAGTTACCGATAATCGATGCAAAGACACAACGAACCGTCCTTCTTCACAAACAGAATTGGTGCTCCCTAAAGTGATGCATTGGGACGTATGAATCCCTTATCCAACAACTCATGCATCTACACCTTCAGTTATTTCAACTCTGATGATGCCATATGGTAAAGCCTTAGAGATTGGCTCCATCCCAGGGGCCAACCCAATCACAAACTCGATCTCCCTTTCTGGGGGCAGACTGGGTAAATCCTTCGGAAACACATTTAGGAACCCTGCACTACTATAATGTCTTCCATCTTCAACTCCTCAATTGTCATATCCACGACAATGGCCAAGTAACCTTGGCAACCCCAGCCTAAGAAACGGGTTGCCTCAAGCGATGAGAGGCCTATTGAAACCACCCTGCGATGCATTCTGTGGCACATATCCTTTGTTTTGACCCATTGGTGGTGGCGGTGGTAGCGGCTGTGATCCCATCGGCCTTCAAGGACAGTTTCTGGCCTGGTGACCCTACTGGCCACATCCGTAGCAAGCACCCGTTATAGAATGGCATGGGGCTAATCTGTGTCGTCTTCCGCAAAAGAGACATACACCATTCTAGCTTGGCATTGACTTTCCTATCCCACCCTTCCTGTTGGGTAGAATGTGGTACCTTCCTTTAGTCATCGGTTTCTTTCAAATCGATTGCCAACTATATTCGAACAAAACTACAACCCAGATGTGGTGGCTTGTTCATTCAATTTTTTCTCTATCAACTAGGCCCATTCATACAAGTCGTTGTAGTCCTTCAGATTGGACGGTACCAGCGAATTCTTCAGCTCTGGTCTAGGTCCATCCCGGAATCTTCTTACTCGGTCTACCGGATCCTTGATCAGTCTAGGGGCACACTAAGATAGCTCGACAAACTTGACCTCATATTGATCTACCAACATTAATCCCTAGCAAAGGCGCTAAAACTCTGCCATCTTTAGTTGACATTGAAGACTTCGACAAAGGTGTTCCACTACGGAACCACAACTTCAGGGAATACTCTACCTCTACTGGCCCTCCACCAAGTATTTGCATTACCTTGCAACTAATAGATTGCAAGGACCACCTTTTCATCCTCTATGCACCTCACAGTGCAAAGGCTTTCTCCAAGTCTTAGATCTAGAGGGTTACAGCCTTAGGATCTCCTGCACCTGTGAACCTCAGTAGGTTTAACTTCAAAAACTACTTAATGAGCTTGTCTATCAGCCTCTCAACAATGACGTTCCTAGGTGGAACCTCGGCAGGTGCGGCAGCAGCAGCGACAATAACATTGGTGGTAGCAATAGTGACGGCTCTGGCGGCGACAATAATGGCAGCAACTTGATTCTAGGCCTGCCGCCCCCATCAGATTCCCGAGGGTCTCGAGCGCCTATACAATCCCATCGATTCTAGGTTCGCCAGGTGCTGCTACACCAATACCAACCTGCGGTGGCATTACCCTAGCCAGCACTCTTCCTCGAGTACCAACCCTCGTCGACATCCTACCCCAAGTGACAGACATCACTGACCTCTTCCAAGGAGTTCTCTACTCCTAGTCACTCATTATGCCGACTCTCTATAGAACCTGCTTTCCAATTCCACATAGAATTAGAAATTGAGTGACACATGCAAAACAATCTACCAATCAACTATCAATCACATGCATCTGTATAAGAAAAAGGCATTTCCTATTATCCCAAAAGCCATCACACCTTATCACTCCAAACATTGACTAGCTCCAATACCACTTTGGGCGAGGATGTCACGCCTCAAACCTCGAGCACGCGCACACCCCTCTGTGGTCAACTAACTTGCGATGTTCCCAAGACACGTCGCTGACCTAAATGATTCATGCACATGCGGAAGCGAAATAATGATCCCTTGACAACAACAATATGGGATAGAAAAGTAAGACAACAAATTTACATATAACATATATTATAAACAAATCAGGTTTATATACACAAAAAGTGTAGTCCAAAAAGCTACCAAGCTAACCCTACCCTCGACCCTATATACTTGGGATCCGGGTCTATCATGACATCGTTAGGGATTTTGTTGTCTAGAGGGTCAACTGTCTCAGCTGCGAGCTCCTCAACCTCGGGCCCCAGGCTCACCCCTATATCAGCTATGATATCGGCGTCCACGATAAGGTCAAGCTCTACCACATACTCATCAACGACAGTAGGTCCATCGAAGCCATCCAAAGGGCCCTCTCGAACACCGCTGAGCCTGTGGCGAAACCACGCTTTGAATCTATGAGGGACCAACTGAGGTAGGCCATCATTGACCCAAATGGTAGTAACCACAAGCTCAGCCTCTCGCAGCCATCCAAAACGAATGGGTTGAACCTCCATCTAAGGACCTCTAAACAGTTAAACCTCGACGGGGTGAGACAATGTCTCAGCGAGTTCACCCCCTAAACCCCTATTAAGGGGAAATTCACCTAAAGGCAGCCTATACACACATCATATAAGACTTACCTTACCTCAGCACCTCACTGCAGGTCAATATAGCTCATGTCATATATGCATACAATACATGCAATCAATAATTGGAACACTTCAACTCATATACCAGTCAATCACAGGGGTCCCGATTATAAGACCAAATCGTTATGGCACGTCCCATTTCGTGCCACACAATTTTGTCCCATAACCAGGCGTGGTCATGTCACTCATTCAAGCATTCAAATTAATTACGACCCAACTGGCACAACCAGATTCACAATCAATGGTCATCCGGTGTAACCATGCATCATCTCGCCTCATCGAGCATGGCAATATCTATCCCTAGATAGCATTCTCGAAGGAGCTTTGGTCCGGTCTCTACTGCAATCTAGCATCCATTAATGTGGGGCATTCCATATAGGAGCATCATTTGGTGTAAACGCTCACAACGGGTTCTCATAACAATCACAAGCACATCCAATCTCGGCCAAGGACACTATGCCTTGCACTCAAATTCCACAATTTTAAATCATGTACTTGGCCTATTTTCTTCATATTAAAAACACTCGGTAAAATAAGTGTTAATGGAAACACAATCAAATCGAACCGTAAAGCATGATATTCTTATGTTTAAAAATCCCACAATTTAATATAGTACTTAAAATGCTTTTTGGCATCAAAACTTGATACCCGGTATTTTTCCAATTAAATACCAAAAAGTCATATTTTTTAAATAATAACTCAAAAATCACCAATCAGCATCTAATTGCATAAATTAACACTCAATTGCACAAACCAACGATGATCAGCACGAAATTCTGACAACCGACTATCCTGGTAAAATTTCCACTAAATAATAGATAATTAAATAAATTACGATTAATTAAATAAATTGCAAGGTAATTAAATTAAATCACTAATTAAGCTATATACACTAATCTAACCACATAATTGGACTAATTAAATTAATCTACCTAGGCTAGATGTACATAACCTACTAAAATAACTAATTAAATCAACTAAACATCTAATTGGCCTAACTAATTAATCTAATTTAACTAAACAAGCTAACTAATTACACTAATCTCACTTAGCTTAATATAACCTTTCCCTAAGCATAATTAACCCCCTCTAAGAGCAATTAACCCCATAATTAAGGTTTAGGAGGTTAACTCACGGTGACTCGGGCCTATGGCGACACCAAGGGAGGCTTGGATGGGCTCGAAAAAGACTAAGCAAGCCTTAGCCCATAGCTAAGATTTGCTTTTGTTTTTGGGCTGAAACATGGGTTATGGTGGCTGGAATGAGCTAAGCTTGAGCTGGCCGAGGAGGGCGAAGGAATTGGAGACGGTGGACAGGCGACTTGGTCAGGACAGTGACCGAGCAAGGGTCAGCCAGGAGCGCTTGGCTAGGGATGGCTTGGGTGTGATGCGAACAAAGCATGGCGAACGAGCAGGACGGTGCACACAGGCAGCTTGCGATCTCAACGGGCTAGCTGACGGTGGCGTGAGACTTGGCAACTTCGGTGAGAGACAGAGCTAGCTTGCTTGCTTTGGAAATGGAGTTTGCAGCTGCTTCCAATGAAGAAGAAGCTAAGGAAGAAGAAGATAGAGCTGTTGCTGGAGGAAGGGAGACATGAAGCCTCAAAGTCAAGGGAAAATATCCCAAAAACTCAAGTGCAAGGCCCCACCGGCTTCAGCCCTTATCCAGCAGCCATTTCCCCTCCAAACCTTTTCCAACAAGTCAAGGATGGAGTCCAAATGTTGCAGCCCCCATGGCCCTACGGATTTCAAGTATTTCCCTCACCAATTCAATTCAATTTTACTCCAAGTAACCTCTAATTGATGGCCAAATTGTTGAAGAGGAAGCTAAAACAAATTTCCACCATTTCCATCACCAAACAATCCAACTTGAAGGCCAAAAATCCACATCAAGGTGGCCCTCCGAATTTTTTTATCCAATTTTGCCGAATTTTGATATTTCACCAAAAATCCAGGCTCGCCGAAAATTCTTCAAAGGATGACTCAACATCCCGAAGATAAATCGCGACACACTAGAACTTTCGATTCCTGAAACCAGGTTCAATTTCTTGGTTAATTTCAACCGGACGTGATTTTTGTGTGACCTAACCTACCAGGTCGCTTTTATGAATTTTTAACGCATTTGACCCGTGGTCGATTATTTTTTATCCACATTGTCCATCTCTGACTCATAGGCGGCTCTTGGTTGTCATGAAAATCTCAAGGTTTCAATTACGGGCACAGGGTACAAAATCGATAGAAAAATCAGTTTAGTGTCGTTCGACATGAATTTTGCAATCAGGTGGAATCACCCACAATTTAATTACATGCCTCTGTCGAATCGACTTGTCTCCGGTCTCTAATCGATATTAACGGTGCCATATTGACCCTTGCAGATTAGCACAGTCAAGCAATCAATTTCTAATCAAATTCTCAAGCCAATCGCGTTTAGATTCCTTAACAGCTTCACTTGATAGATTAGTTATCTTGTGAGTGATCAGCTTAGAGAAGAAGGCTATAGGCGCATCAATGAAAAGCCCATTTTATTTAATCAAAATAGGGTCAAAAATCAGGATGTCACAATATGTTTAATTCCTGAGTGTGGGAAGTGTTATACAAATTGCTTATGTGCCATGTTTTCGTGGCCTTGAGAAAGTGAAGGTAACCGTTTATGCGTATAGCTAGGATAAAGTAAAAGCTTTGCTATTAATATGCCATCAAAAGATAACTTGCATGTTTAGGCCAATTCCAAGGTGAATGGCTTTCTTACACGAGGTCTAAAAAATTCACTCATTGAATTTATCTCACAGTTATTTATTGAATGTTTACAGGCCCTAAGAATGTCTGAGACTTACCATCAAATTAGATATGAGCTCCCCATTGAGTATAGCCAAGAAGTGCTCGAATATCTTATCAAGGGGACCAATGCTTGTTATATGCATTATGTCATGACCATTTGGGTTGATAAGGGAGTCCCTAACTTAGTGGCTCACCACTTCACGGCTTGGTACTTTTGGATAGGGGATGATGTCCACAGGCCCATCCGCGGTTTTGATGGACCCCTAGTTGCTAGAGGATCAAGGGACATCAACTAAGATGTTATGGAGGTGGACATACCCGATGGGGATGTGTCCAAGCTAGAGATTGACCCTAATCTAATCGTCCAGCCTAAGCCTTGGTTCATGTAGCCCTTAGCTAGTTAGGTAGTAGTTGGGGTACAATACTTTTTTGGAGCCACTCTCGTAGTACTAGAGATGTTAGGTTTGTCTCAAGACCCCTTTTTGGAGAAGGTCATGGCTGCACTGTTGGGTTCATCTAATGTGGCAAAGCTAGTGATGTTTGAGCTTGTATGTTTATCTATGTGTACATCGTTTGTATGATGTGATGACTTCATGATGCATATGTACTTATATATGAGTGTGGTTTAAACTATCTCCGTTTGTTGGTTGGGTGATTTGTTTATACTTCCACTTGTGCATGCAATCGACAATACAAATGGGTTGACAGCACGTCCTAGGACGTTGCAATCAAATAACCTAAGTGAATTGAATGTAGCATGGGGTGTCGCATGTCCAGACCGGGTTGGGGTGTGACATGAAGATTGATGCAAATGAAGGCAAGAAAGCTTTATCCATTTTTCTTACCTTGTATTGTCAACCTATACCTCTACTCAAAAATTGATCCAAGTGAAGGCAAGCAAACTTTTTCCATTTTTTTTACTTTGTTATGCCAACCTGTACCTTCACCTCGCCCCAATATGAGGTGCTTCATGACAGGGTTAATTTGAAAGAAATTCTTCAAATATTCTAGCTCATAGAAATTATACACTGGTTTACATTGCTCGTGATAGATGAATCAAATGTCTCTTGTCATTTGGTGTGCCCACATTTCATGAGAAAATTCTTTACCTTATGAACAAGTAATTTTTCCACTCATCTCACAGTGTATAAAAAAGGGAATGTCTATAGGCTCATTTAGCACTATCAAGTTATTCCACATCATTCATTGAATTACCTATTTTGATAATTTTGATATGGAATTGGTGAGTTAAAGAAGCAAAATCACAATAAGAAATCTCCTTTTAAAAAATATGAATATTTCTTCAATTTTATATTTGAAAGAGCTCGAAATTTCAAGATGACTCATCACAACCAATAATGTCTTGAAAAAGACACCTTAAGAATTGGGCAAATGATAGGCTAGGTTCCAAAGCTCAATATAGTATATCTATCGAAAAAAGACATTTGTTATGACTAATGTGGAAACTACAAATCAATTAAAATTGAGAAAAATAAAAGAACATACAAAATTTGTCACGCCTTGATCCTCGAGCATGCACTCATCCCTCAATGGTCGATACAAATGCAACCTTCGTAGGTGTCATCGCCAACCTAATTCATTTTAGTACGCATGCAAAAGCGAAATAATAAACCCTTGAAAAACAAATAGTATGTGAGAAAAAGCAGGACAACATTTCACAAAGCTAAACTTTTATAAACATTTGGGTTTAGGTACAAAAAATTCTGGACAAAAGTCAACAAAATATTGACTCTAAAAAATAAACTCTACTACGACAACTAGTCGGACACATAGGCCGATCCTTCATACTCCACCTCCACAGACTCCGGGCTTCAGGTCCTCCACCAACACCATCTAAGGACATGAAAAGTTAAGCCACAATGCGGTGAGACATTGTCTCAGCAAGTTCACTTCTTAAATCCCTATTAGGAAAAAAATACACCAAAAGGTGGCCTAACCATATAATACAATGAACTTACCTCACCTCAGTTCCCTCCTGCATGTTAGCATAGTTCATACACACAAATTACATATAATCAAGGCACATAACAATTGAAACACCTCACCTGCACAATTAATCAAGGGGTCTCGATTATAAGGCCAAACCATTATGACACGTCCCATACCATCCCACACAGTTTTATCTCATAATCAGGCTCAGCTAACTCAACCAACCATGCATTCCAATTGTCAATTACACCACTCAAAGGTACTGCCAACTCTAAGTTTGGCAGTCTACTGATGTAGCTAGGCATTGTCTCACCCCCTTTGAGCATGGCTACGTCTCTCAAAGATGGCTTTCCCGAAGGAGCGTAGGTCCAAAATCTATTGCGACCTGAGTCCCAAAAGAATGGGTAACGTCCGGCGTAAACGCTTGGGACAGGTTCTCTTAACCAACACACGACCATTTAAATTTGGCCCAAGACACCGTGCATTGCACTTAAATACCTCAATTAAAATAGTGATCATAGCTTATTTTCTTCATATTAAAAATACCCAGTGAAAATAGTCGCGTGTGGGTACACGGTAAGATCGAATCCGAAAAATTGATATCCTCCAATTTAAAATCCCACAATTTTATACAGTATATAAAACTATTTTTGGTATTAAAATCTAACACTCGGAATTTTTTGAATAAATAATAAAATTTCCCAAATGGAATAAATGAACAAAAGTCCAATCAGCACTCAATTTGAGCAAATTAACATCCAATTGGATAAACTAAGCACACTATTGCAATTAGTACAAAATTCCGGTCACTGGCTATCCTGGTCTAATTTTTGGAAAATAATAAATAATTAAATAATTACCAAAATTAATAAAATAAATACCAATAAACGCCAAAAATACAAACTTAGGCCGAAAAATACTAATTAAATACCAAGACGGGCCTAGAAAATTTTTGAACTAATCTAAATAATTAATACAACTTGTCAAGTCTGTAATTAATCAAATCTAATCACCTAACATGCAAAATTGGTTAATTAAATCACTAATCTAATCTAACTAACCACCTAATCCTTAATTAACTTAAGCTAATCACCCCCTAAGCATAATTAACCTCCTAAGCAAGGTTTAGTGAGTAAACTCATTGGATTTGCAAACCAGTGAGTCCACGGCGACGGCAACGCGAAGACGGGCGATAAACTCTAAAGCGGTGACGACAAACAAGACCGGGAAAAACTTGGAAAGCCTCCCAAAGCTCTCAACCGAGCTAAGAGATTTGGTTCTGCTCACTTGGTTAAAGGGCTGAACCGGTGACTGAAACAACTCGGGTTGGGAGGTGAAGGCAGCAGCTTGTCTAGGCAGGGCTTTGGTAGAGCTCCGGTGGCTTGGATGGCGACTCACAGCAATGGATCAAGCTGGACGACTAGAGGCGGTGATGGACAAGGGCTTGGGATGTGCGAACAACCAGGGACGCATGGGCTAGAGCCACACGGTCGAGCGGTTGGCAAGTGGGCGTGTGACGGCGCTAGATGGAGGTAGAGAGCTCGGACATGCATGCGATGGAGGAGGGGGCTGCTGCTCGGTTTTCTCTACAATTTTTAAGTTCCCAACACTTCAACAATGGATAAAGGAGGGTTAAGGAGGAAGAAGAAGCAACTGGCTGAAGAGTGGAGGGACTGAAATGCCCCAAAGTCTTCCTCTCCTATCCCTTGGTCCCCTTGGCAAGGCCCCACCATTGGGCTGTCATCCTCATCCAATTCGGTGCACACTAAACCCCTTAGAACAAGTCCCATGTGGTCCAAAAGGTTAAGGGACATGTTGGCTACGAATCAGTGCACCATTTCCCTAAATTGGATTCCATTCTCTTCCAACTGTCTTTCAATTCCACCTAAATTGAAGTCCATAAATCCCACCAAGGCATCTACACTCCAATTCATATTTTTTCTCAACAATCCGTCCAACTCGAATCCCAAAAACGCGACAAAAAACGGTTGTCAGATTTTTCCGGTCCAAATACCCTTACTTTGAATATTTAACGAAAATCTTGGTTTGCAGAAAAATCTTCGGAAGATGAGTCAACGCTCCTAAAATGACTCATGGCATGAAAGAACTTTTAATTTCTAAAATCGGATTCAATTTCGCAGTTAATTTTGATCTGGTGCGATTTTAGTATCACTTAACCTACCAAGTAGCTTTTTAGAATTTTTGATGCAATTAACTCGTGGTTGATTATTTTCAAGCCACATTATACATCTTTGACACAATGGTGACTATTGATTGTCATGAAAATCTCAAAGTTTCAAATACGGACACATGGTACGAAAAAGACAAAAAAATCGGTCAGTGTCATTCGACCGAAATTTTGCAATTAGGTGGAATCACTCACATGCTAATCACATACCTCTATCGAATCAACTTATCTCCGGTCTCTGATCGATTTTGACGGTGCCGTAATGACCCTTGTAGATGAGCACGGTCTAGTAGTCAATTCCTGGTCGAATTCTCAAGTTTATTCCGTTAAAATCCCTTAATGGCTTCCCTAGATAGTCTAGTTATCTTATGAGTGATCAAGTCGGAGAATAACACTATAGGTTCGTCAATGAAAAGCCCAACTTATTAAATTGAAAACAGAGTCTGAAATTCAATATGTCACAAAATTTACATGGAAACCCTTTATGGGATAAACCATGAGAAGAGGAGAAGCTTTTTAGTTTTATGTTGCCTATCAGTTTCAGTCTTGCTTCTCAGTCCTCTTGCTACTTAATTCATTGGATGCTTGTCACTTTTCAGGGAAAATAAATGACATGTCCAGTCTCACCTTTCCTTTTCCTTCATTTTTCCATGATTGTGAGGAAAGTAGCACAAGGATTGAAAAGCAACGAATTTTCAAGTAGTATGTGGACTACAAGAATTTAAGACTATTGTTAACTATTTTAAAACCTTAAACTATTAGATGAATGCATGGTCAATATTTAAATATTCTAATACTCTTTTTCACACATAGACTAGACTTTTGGCTGAACCCAAGCATGGAATTATATAATTAGGGAGGCAAATAAGCCTAGAAAGATTTAAACTTAGAACCTCCTACTCTGATAGAATGTGAGAATTTGTTAGACTTTTGCCAACCATTACAAGAGCTTAAGTTATTAGGTGAAAGCATGGTCTAATATTTAATTATTCTAACAAAGACTCAAAACTAATGAACATTCAAGGAAAAGAAATGACATGTCCGGTCCTCACCTCCGTGATCATACGAAACTAGCATAAGGATCGAAAAGCAACAACAATGAGTATTCAAGGAATTAAGTAGCATGAGGACTTAAAAGCAATGAATTTCTCACGTTTTTCTTTCCTTCTCCTTTCCATGACCATGTGGGAGCAGCATGAGGACTAAAAATCAACATCAATGAATATTAAGTAGCATGAGGACTAAAAACCAACAACCAACCATGAGTATTCGGGAAAAGAAAAAGTGTGGAATTCGTTTCTTTTCAATCCTCATGCTCATTTCTTGAATACTCATGGTTGTTGCTTTTCAGTCCTCATGCCACTTCCGCATGATCATGGAAAGGAGGAGGAAAAGAAAAGGCATGAATACTTGATGTTGCTTTTCATTCCTCATGCTGCTTTCGCATGATTATGGAAATGAGGAGGAATAGAAAAGGTGAGTAATTCATTGCTTTTTTTTTTTTTTTTTTTGGTAAAAGTAAAAGGTAAATCGAGCACTGACCAACTATACAAAAGGAATTCATTGCTTTTCAATCCTCATGCTACTTATTTCCTTGAATACTCTTTGTTGTTGCTTTTTCAGTCCTCATGCTACTTTTGCATGATCATGGATAGGAGGAGGAAAAGAAAAGATGAGGACTAGACATGTCTTTCCTGTCCTTGAATATTCGTTGCTTTTTAGTCCTCATGTTTATAATGACCCGACTCCATCTCTAGGGTCTCGAGCAGTAAGTGTTATTTTCGCAACATCCCAAGCGCATTGTCGTCCCTTTTAATTTTATATTTTCATTAAGCACATGTGAAAATGTACATATAACACCTAGACAACAACAAGCAGCTAGGAAAACAACCACTTACAAACATACAATTACAATGGTTATTTTTACAAGCCCTTTTTATCACGGCCGTTATATTTACAACCATTACATCTTCTATACTTAAAAGGCTGGGGTAAACCTTGACTCCTCTAGCAAGACTACAACTCCTTCATGCCTACAATTCTGAAAAACAACGGGGTGAGTCATGGACTCACTAAGTAAAAACTCCTTATTCTCTACTAGGAGGACATCTCATCATCAAAATCTAGTAGGTACAACACTTGCAATGCAATGTCGATGGCAAATTATTAGCAAATTTATTGCTACACCTCAACTACATGTAGATGTCCATTGCAGCATGCTTACCTTCAGCTTGTCAATAAACATATCAACATATCGTGCTTATACATAAATCAGCAATCATGCAAATTCATTTATCATCGTCTTGGCTCAATCATGCCCTCCTGGCTCAACCGAGACATCTAGCTTCAAGTTGGGCATCCTGGCTTAACTAGGGTATCCTAGCTCAACTGAGGCATCCTGGCGCTAGCTCGCCAAGGCATCGGGCTAAACTAGGGCATCTTAGGTCTAGCTTATTCGAGGCATTCGGGCTCAAACCTAGGCATCTTGGCTCAACCAAAGCATCATGTTCTATGAACAAGGCATTGGTGTGCTCATTCAAGTGAGTGTATCATAGGTCTTAACATCATTCTATATGATATGCTAGGCACGATTCTTGGTTCGTGGCTTAAGCTGTATGCTTAGGCTGATGTACGCACCCAGCAAGACTTAGAATCAACACACTTAAATACCAATCTAAGGCCTCGCAACTTAAGCCATCACAACTTGACGTCGATTCCAAACCTAGCGGACCTCAACCTCATCTCGGGGCATGAACACACTCAAGCATGCAAACATGAGCAAATCATACAAAAGAATATTACAACATACACACAGCTTACATAGTTGAGCGCACTACTAAACTTAACAACCTAGGCTATCGCTCTATCCAAGAGTTACAAATTATACTTATAGGCAAACCTCGATGAACAATAGGTGGTTTTACCAAGAGAAGGCCGTCCAATGATGCGGTGGGCAAGCAAGGTCAAGAAGAAAAAGAGGGCAACGATGAGAGAGCGTGAGAGAAAAGAGAGTGTAAGTGAGGGAGGAAGAGGAGATGGTTTTGGAAATTGGGAGGAAATGCCTCTATTTATAGGCAAACCCCTCATACTTTCCCTTCCAAGTGGACCAATCGCATTTCTTTAGGTGGACAACCTAGGACAAAGAGGTGGCGAGCTAAAGAGATGGATGGCAAGTCTAGTTCCTAAAGGGGACACTTGCCCCTCTTTTCATTGGTCTACTTAAGGGATTTAGTCATCATGGAATGATTTCATGTACTGATTGTGGGGACACCTAGACCATATGACTCACATCTTCATTAAATACATTCAATTATTAGGGGGACACCTAAGCATATGACTCACCTCTCTCTTTAATTGCCAAGATTTCACGCAATCATTAGGTTTAGATGTGTTCACATTAGCCAACTTGCTATCCAAATTTCTTCTCTTTAACATACTAAGGTCCAAAAGCATTTAATGCATTCTTATTTTCAGGCCAAGAAGTCTCTAGATTAGCTTGCTCTTCAAGTTGGGTGTGCAGCTCCCTTCCCTACCAAGTTGGGCATGTGACCCTCTTATCTCAGGGTGAAAGACAGTTTCGAGCAATTTCCGAAATCGGTATTGTTACCTTATAAAACAGGTTCGAAAAATGATAAAATCTTGATATGTTGTAGAGAAGACCTTAGAAAACATTTTTGTGAAGATAACTTAGCCAAATTTGTGCTGTATAAAGAGTAGCAATTAAATGAACGAAACCCAAAAATTCATCAATTGAGCAGATTCAACGGTCGGAGAGAGAGACTCATTTCGAAATCCAAATATTCAAAAAAAATCTTTGAAATTTTAATATGTTGGAAATAAGGATGTCATTTAAAACTTTGTGAAGGAAGAATTTCCAAATTCAAAAGGGAAGATTTTATAAGAATTCAAGAAAGCAACTTAGTTACCATTTGTACCATACTAGGCAGGTTCTATATGGTAATTGATTGGGCCTTCCTCTTAACTATTTCACCTCAAAAAAATATGAAATTTAATTATGTTCTAGATCAAGATGTTTTGAACAACTTTCACGAAGGAAGTTTCTCCAAATTCGAGGAACAAAGAGCTCTATAAAATTGGAAAGTAGGAAAGGTCCAACAGTTTAGAAAAACTGGGAAGTCAAAACCTATGAAACTCAATGTGGCAAGTCCATGGAGGAGAGGTTGTGCCTTACTTGACTTCCAAGATCACTTGTCATCATTCCCTTAGGCCTTGAGTTCATTAATTATTTGGGACACCTAAACCTCCATACTTATTATCCTCATTTAATGCATTTGACTCTTGTTCTTCAAGAAGATTTGCCTGGCTAGATTGGCCTCTAGGACTTCTTAACAGGCTTATGACTCACCCTCTCTTAATGTACAACCATCCAAAATTTCATGATTACCTCTCCAAGGGCAAGACTAAATGTGCCAAGTGTCCTACTTAGTCATCAAGCCATAATTAACTACCTTCAAAGAGCATTAAATGCACTAAGGGAAATATCTAAGTTTGAAGGCCATCTCATTGGGTAGGAATTAATCAAGTTTGATTGCAACGGACTACTTTATCTAAGTGTGAGGGCTGTCCTTGATTTTATGACGTGTGATGATGCATCCTCATGAGAAATGTGACACTCGACACCACATGCCCACGGAGAATTCGAGCCATTCGATTGAGAGGCACTAAAATCTTATATTCACTCGTGTCGAGTGCATGGCATGCACGGTTCTCATAAATCTAGGTATCAATCGAAAAAGATATTGTAGCGAAAGGGCGTTCCAGATCTGGGCGGTTAGATGTGGGAGACTCTTGGCATTCGCATGGAACGTTGGACACAACAATAAACCTAAGCCAAGAGTCCCACATAAAAGGAGTCATGTATAAAACACAAGCCGTGCTCTAATCAAAGCGTGCCTTTCTTGACTCTTTGTACAAATATTTGCATCACAACAACATCAACAAAATTCCTAACAATCAGGAGTTACAACTATTTCTTTGATATTATTCATGAAAGAAGATTAAAATTCTATAAATAATCGGTCCAATCTGTTCAGTTCAATCCACGGAACGAGGAACTGAATCGGAAACCTTAAAGACTGTACCAAATTTGCCGGTTCGGTCTGGTTGGTTCCTTTTGCTTACCCCTTAAAAAAAATAAAACACAAATCATTTTTAATGGCCATGATGCCGACATAAAGCATGATGCTGGTCATGAGAAGAAAGCCTCCTGGCTGATACAAAGTATTAATGATCAACATGACGCCAATATACATGTTAAGCTTAAGCTATTAAGTGGAGGCATGGTTTAATGTTTAAATATTCGAACCAAGACTCAAAAGAAATGAATATTCAAGGAAAATAAATGACATGTCCAGTCCTCACCTTTTCTTCTCCTCCTTCTTCCCGTGATCATGTGGAACTAGCATAATGATTCAAAACCAACAACAATGAGTATTCAAGGAATTAAGGAGCATGAGGAACAAAAAGCAATGAATTTCTCCCGTTTTCCTTTCCTCCTCCTTTCCATGATCACATGGAAGCAGCATGAGGACTAAGAAGCAACAACAAGGAATGTTAAGTAGCATGAGGACTAAAAAGCAACAACCAACCTGAAGTATTTAGGAAAAGAGAAACTGAGGAATTCGTTGCTTTTCAATCCTCATGCTCATTTCTTGAATACCCACGGTTGTTGCTTTTCAGTCCTCATGCTACTTCCACATGATCATTGAATGAAGGAGGAAAAGAAAAGGTGAGGAATTCATTGCTTTCCAGCCCTCAAGCTACTTATTTCCTCGAATACTCGTTGTTGTTGCTTTTCAGTCCTCATGCCACTTCTGCATGATCATGGACAGGAGGGGAAAAGGAAAGGTGAGGACAAGACATGTCATTTCTGGATAGAGTTAGTGTAGCCATTTGGTACATTAGGTGTATTTACACTTCTCTAATTAATCATGCACTTAACTTTTCAACATTATATGCGTATTTAGTTTGAATTCATTTCTCTATTTTCAAAATTGAGCACGAGAGCAATCACCCATGCGGTTCGCGCGAGATTAGTTTCGTGAAGAAGCTTTAGTGTGAGTGCTGTCCTTGGTTTTATGACGTGTGATGATGCATCCTCATGGGAAATGTGGCACTCGACACCACATGGCTATGGAGAATTCAAGCCATTCGATTGAGAGGCAATAAAATCTTATATTGACTTGTGTCCAGTGCATGGCATACACGGTTCTCATAATCTAGGTTTCAATCGAAAAAGATATTGCAGCGAAAGCGCGTTCCAGACTCTAGATGTTGATACAAAAAAAAAAAAAAATAGGGGTGATCAGTTTTTGGTCCAATCTAGTCCCACCTAGGAACCAAGAATTGGACTAGTAGAGCCGGTTCACTATTTTTGGGACAGGGAACTATTGATAAACACGTTTCCCACATTTGCTCTTTTCCCACCAACAAAAAAAAAAAAATCAAAATGCTACAAAAGTTGTGTGAATATCACACACTTAACAAATACTAAAATGAATCTTAGCTAAAAGGCCGAGAAAATGATGCTTTGGTTGGAGTATGGCCTGTGTTTTATTCACAACCCCTCCTGTGGTCTTTGTGTGACCGCTCAATGTGGGAGACTCATGGAAGTCGCATGGAAGGTTGGACACAACTATAAACATAAGCCAAGAGTCCCACATAAAAGGAGACGTGTGTAAAACACAAGCCGTGCTCTAATCAAAGCATGCCATTCTTGATTCTTTGTATAAATATTTGCATCTCAACAGCATCAAGAAAATTCCTAATAATCAGAAGTTAAAACTATTTCTTTGATATTTGTAATGAAATAAGATTAAAATTCTATAAATAATCGGTCCAATCTAGGCGATTCCATCCATGGAACCAGGAACCGGATCGGCATCCTTAAAGACTGTACCAAACTTGCCTATTCTATCTGGTCGGTTCCTTTTGCTCACTCCTAAAAAAAAAAAAAAAAAAAACACAAATCCTTTTTAATGGCCATGATGCCAACATGAAGCATGATGCTGGTCAGGAGGAGAAAGCCTCTTGGCTGATACAAAGTATTAACGATCAACATGATGCCAATATACATGTTAAGCCTAAGCTATTAAGTGGAGGTATAGTTTAATGTTTAAATATTCTAACCAAGACTCAAAAGAAATGAACATTCAAGGAAAAGAAATGACATGTCCAGGCCTCACCTTTTCTTCTCCTCCTTCTTCCCGTGATCATGCGGAACTAGCATAATGATTCAAAACCAACAACAATGAGTATTCAAGGAATTAAGGAGCATGAGGACTAAAAAGCAATTAATTTCTCCCGTTTTCCTTTCCTCCTCCTTTCCATGATCACGGTGGAAGCAGCATGAGGACTAAGAAGCAACAACAATTAATGTTAAGTAGCATGAGGACTAAAAAGCAACAACCAACCTGAAGTATTTAGAAAAAGAAAAAGTGAGGAATTCGTTGCTTTTCAATCCTCATGCTCATGTCTTGAATACCCATGGTCGTTGCTTTTCAGTCCTCATGCTACTTCCGCATGATCATTGAAAGAAGGAGGAAAAGAAAAGTCATGAATACTCGTTGTTGCCTTTCATTCCTCATGCTGCTTTCGCATAATTATGGAAATGAGGAGGAAAAGAAAAGGTGAGGAATTCATTGCTTTTCAGCCCTCTCGCTACTTATTTCCTGGAATACTCGTTGTTGTTGCTTTTCAGTCCTCATGCTACTTCTGCATGATCATGGACAGGAGGGGCAAAAGAAAAGGTGAGGACAAGAAATGTCATTTCTGGATAGAGTTAATGTATCCAATAGGTACATTAGGTGTATTTAAACTTCTCTAATCAATCATGCACTTAACTTTTCAACATTATATGCGTATTTAGTTTGAATTCATTTATATATTTTCAAAACAGAGCACGAGGGCAATTGCCAACGTGAGTGGCGCGATATTAGTTCCGTGAAGAAGCTTTAGTGTGAGCACTGTCCTTGGTTTTATGACGTGTGATGATGCATCCTCATGAGAAATGTGACACTCGACACCACATGCCTACGGAGAATTCGAGCCATTCGATCGAGAGGCACTAAAATCTTATATTCACTCGTGTCGAGTGCATGGCATGCACGGTTCTCATAAATCTAGGTATCAATCGAAAAAGATATTGTAGCGAAAGGGCGTTCCAGATCTGGGCGGTTCGATGTGGGAGACTCTTGGCATTCGCATGGAACGTTGGACACAACAATAAACCTAAGCCAAGAGTATCATGTAAAAGGAGTCATGTATAAAACACAAGCCGTGCTCTAATCAAAGTGTGCCTTTCTTGACTCTTTGTACAAATATTTGCATCACAACAACATCAACAAAATTCCTAATAATCAGGAGTTACAACTATTTCTTTGATATTTTTCATGAAATAAGATTAAAATTCTATAAATAATCAGTCCGATCTGACCGGTTCAATCCACGGAACGAGGAACCGAATCGAAAACCTTAAAGACTGTACCAAACTTGCCGGTTCAGTTTGGTCGGTTCCTTTTGCTCACCCCTAAAAAAAAATAAAACACAAATCCTTTGTAACGGCGATGATGCCGAGATAAAGCATGATGCTGGTCATGAGACGAAAGCTTCCTGGCTGATACAAAGTATTAACGATCAACTTGACGCCAATATACATGTTAAGCTTAAGCTATTAAGTGGAGGCATGGTTTAATGTTTAAATATTCTAACCAAGACTCAAAAGAAATGAATATTCAAGGAAAATAAATGACATGTCCAGTCCTCACCTTTTTTTCTCCTCCTTCTTCCCGTGATCATGTGGAACTAGCATAATGATTCAAAACCAACAACAATGAGTATTCAAGGAATTAAGGAGCATGCGGACTAAAAAGCAATGAATTTATCCCGTTGTCCTTTCCTCCTCCTTTCCATGATCACGGTGGAAGCAGCATGAGGACTGAGAAGAACAACAATGAATGTTAAGTAGCATGAGGACTAAAAAGCAACAACCAACCTGAAGTATTTAGGAAAAGAGAAAGTGAGGAATTCGTTGCTTTTCAATCCTCATGCTCATGTCTTGAATACCCATGGTTGTTGCTTTTCAGTCCTCATGCTACTTCCGCATGATCATTGAAAGAAGGAGGAAAAGAAAAGTCATGAATACTCGTTGTTGCCTTTCATTCCTCATGCTGCTTTCCCATAATTATGGAAATGAGGAGGAAAAGAAAAGGTGAGGAATTCATTGCTTTTCAGCCCTCATGCTACTTATTTCCTCGAATACTCGTTGTTGTTTCTTTTCAGTCCTCATGCTACTTCTGCATGATCATGGACAGGAGGGGCAAACGAAAAGGTGAGGACAAGACATGTCATTTCTGTTCCTTGAATATTCGTTGCTCTTCAGTCCTCATGTTAGTTCCATCGTGATAATGGCAAGGAGGAGGAAAAGGAAAGGTGAGGACCAGAGATGTCATTTCTTTTCGTTATTAGTCGTTGCTTTTCTGGCCCGCTAGCCTCATTCTGCTTGCATCATGATCATGGAGAGAAAAAAAAAGGGGAAAAAAAAAAGGTTAGATCCGACCATATCATTCTTCCATGTCCCTCCCATAGTACTTAGATTATGCATGATATATCTTTAAATTAAACAGATAAATCCTTGGTTTCCGATATCACCTTTTAGTAATACTACGAGTCATTACACAAATATGTTTTTAATTACTTCGTTTCCTACTTTTTGTTAAATGGCAACAAAAAGAATAAAACAACGGCATAAAAATAATTTATATGTGTACATACAAAGAATCATTTCCAAATTTATGAACATAAGGCCAATTATGAATGAACAAATCATTTTGTACAATATACTTAGATTTATAAGGGGTGGAGACAGCCAGAAGGAGCAGATGAATGTCTAGATATATGAATTTACATTCGTAAGAGAAAAAGAAAACTGAGTTTTTTTTTTTAATATTTTTTTGAATGTCTTCATACGGTGGAGGTGCAAACGTTTATTTATGGATAAAGTTAATGTAGCCATTAGGTACATTAGGTGCATTTACACTTCTCTAATTAATCATGCACTTAATTTTCAACATTATATGCGTATTTAGTTTGAATTCATTTATCTGTTTTCATAACAGAGCACGAGGCAATTGCCCACGCGGTTGGCGCGAGATTAGTTTTTTGAAGAAGCTTTAGTGTTAGCGCCATCCTTTGTTTTATGACTTGTGATGATGCATCCTCAGGAGAAATGTGACACTCGACATGGCATGCCCATGGAGAATTCAAGCCGGTTTTTATTCGTTTCAGAGGCACTAAAATCTTATATTCACTTGTGTCCAGTGCATGGCATACACGGTTCTCATAATCTAGTATCAATCGAAAAAGATATTGTAGCGAAAGGGTGTTCCAGACTATAGCTACTGATACCAAAAAAAAAAAAAAAAGGGTGATCGGTTCTCGGTCTAATCTAGTCCCACCTAGGAACCAGGAATCGGACTGGTAGAGCCGGTTCCCCATTTTTGGGACCAGGAACTGGTGATAAACAGGTTTCCTGTATTTGATTTTTTTCCACAAAAAAAAAATGTTACAAAAATTGCGTGAATATCACACACTTAACAAATACTAAAATTAATCTTAGCCAAAAGGCCGAGAAAATCATGCTTTGGTTGGAGTATGGGTTGGATTTTATTCACAACCCTCTTGTGGTCTTTGTATGATCGTTCGATGTGGGAGACTCTTGGCATTTGCATGGAAGGTTGGACACAACAATAAAGACAAGCTAAGAGTCCTACGTAAAAGGCGTTTGCATGGAAGGCGGTGCAACGTAAGAGAGACAAGCCGGACAATGAGAGTCTTGCATTGAATGGGAGTGCAAAGATAGTGAAAGGAGGTGTACACTAAACATAGGCGATGCTCTAACCAAAGCATGCCTTTCTTGGTTTTTTGTATAAATATTTGCATCTTAACAACATTTAGAAAATTCCTAATGATTAGGAGTTAAAATTATTTCTTTAATATGTTTAATGAAATAAAATTAAAATTTTAAAATTAATCAGTCTGGTCTGGGCAGTTCCATCCATAGAACCAGGAGCTAGATCGGTGCCCCTAGAGACTATACCGAACTAACCAGTCCAATCCAGTCAACTCGTTTTGCTCACCCCTAAAAAGAAAACACAAATCCTTTTTAATGGCCATGATGCCGACATGAAGCATGATGCTGGTGAGGAGGAGTGTAACATCCTCAATTCTGACCCCATGAGGATCGACCATAAGGTCCTTAAAGGATCAATCATGGGTCATTGGCCATGGATCGATCAATTCGATCGGCAAGAAATCATGGATCGATCATGACTGACCGACCGACCGATCGGTCACGAATTGGTCAAGGTGTTGGACATGAATTTCTACTGACCATACCAATGTGATAAGATCATCAACTCATAAGATGACTTTTCGATCACGAGAGTTTGTCATGGGTCGATCCAACCGGTTACAGTTTCTGGTCGCGGGTGATTCTGCCCGGTTATGCACCGATACAAAGACCATCCAAATTGAGCAAATGCAACTTCCTTCTGACCAAAAATGCGTCATTCCCTATTTAATTTTTAGTGATCAGAATGGAATCTCGAATTGGTGATATCCAATCATGGATTGGTAATGCACCGACCAAGAACCCTACCGGTGGATTGGGTGCCGATCGAAATGAGCCCAGTGATAGACCTGGCTATTCCATCACTTATTCTAAGGTCCATGGGTGTCTTGACTTTGTGCTAGGCCATGGGTAGCCTTAAAATAGGTCTTGAACCAATTAACGAACAATCGACCCTATTCGTCAACTGACCGTCCAAAGGAACGGTTTGGGCGAATATAGGACGTAAGGGCCGAACCTCAGGTGTATGTGATTTGATCTTTCGATGTGTATCTAATGATCCCTTTCTCGATGCTAGAATCAATTTAGACAGTAGAACTCTCTAGAACATCATCTTAATGGAGAAAAGGACAAAATAGGGAAAGTTCTAGAAACCCTTCATTTAATGAATGGGTGAGTTGTCCATTGAAAAGTCAAATGTCATGATTACTTCAAAATATCTTTGAAGATTTTAGAGAAAGACGGCACACAAGTGGACCAATTAGAGAGCACTACACAAGCCCTCGTTAATAATTGAATATTCTAGAATGGCTTAGTTGACAACCTAGAGTAGCATCATCATTAAACTTCGTTAAATGCCCATTAAATGTGAGCTATTGGTCAACCAATGAGAGAATGAAAAGCGAACCACAATCAATGACGCCTAGGAACTAGATTTGCCAAGTACTACCTTTAGCTTGGCCAACTCACTTTCTAGGCATAATCATGAAGCAAGTAGGCTTGCCACCCAAGAAAAGTAGGTGGGACACTTGGAAACATAGGAGAGGACCACTTCACTTGGTAATGATGGCTCCAAGGGCTATAACGGGAGGAGCACATCCCATTTTCCTCACTTGCCTTCCATTTTCTCCACCCTCCTTCTCCTAAAACGCCCTCCTCTCTCTCGCCCACTTTCTCTCTTTTGGCTTCCAAGTAAATTCGCTCATCTTGTGTAGTTCAAGCTTTAGTTCGAGGTTCATCCAGGTAAGTAAGATCCCTAAAAGGTCAACCACATGTCAATTGCACCAAAAATTCTTAAAAGCTACCCAGTATGCTAGGTCATGCTAAAATCGCGCCAATTGACATTAACCGCAAATTTGAACCCGATTTTAGAAATTGAAAGTTCTGTCATGTCACAATCATTTTTGGAACGTCGACTCATCCTCCGAATATTTTTCTGCAAATCGAGATTTTTGGCGAAAATTACAAATATGGCCGTTTTTTACCGAAAAATTCAGAAGACCATTTTTTATCCTGTTTTTAGGATGTAATTTGGCTCTTTTGATGAGGAAAAATATCATTTTGGTTGAAGACACCTTGGGTGGAATTTATAGGGACCGATCTAAGTCCAATTGGAAAGGAACTTGGCTCAATTTGGGAGAATTTGTCCCAAAATTCGTATGCCATGGCCTCCCTCACTTTTGGACCACTTCTTTAGCTTGCAAAAGAGGTTTATGGGATGCCATGAGGCTGTGGAAGACAACCAAGGGCTAGTGGAGCCTCTTCAAGGGACAAGAGGATAGAATGGAAGCCAAGAGGGACCCCCAAATCTTTTGTTGTCCCCTTTCTTCTTCAACAGCTCACCTTTCTCCATTAGAAGTGTTTTTGAGCACCAAAGTTGTAGAGAAAGCCAGCCAACTTCCTCCCCTAGCCCGTCGCAAGTCCCTCGAGCCGCTAGAGCCACCGCAAGCCGCCATCACGCCTCACCACGCCACTCGCGAGCCTAACTTGGCGTCCTACTTGGCGTGCCTAGCCCCTTGTCCGACGAAGTCTGGCCTCCATCCGTTCAAGCCAGCCACCGTGCATCGCCGTCCAACTATCAGAAAGCCCCACCTGCCTGTTTGCTTGCCCACTTGCTCGCTAGTCAACTTTAGCTCGCCGTTCTAGCCTTTATTCCAGCCTCTTGACCTAGTAACTAGAATCGAAGCCCTCACCCAGCCATAGGCCTTCAAGGCCCATTTCGAACCTCTTCTGGGCCTCGAAGGGTGTCGCCGCTTCAGAGTTTGTTGCCGTTGTCGTGGACTCACCGAATCACAAAACCGGTAATTTTACTCACTAAACTCTGCTTAGGGAGTTAATGATGCTAAAGGGGTGTTTAAATTAGGCTAATTAAGGTTTATGTGGTTAGTTAGAATGGCTTAGCGAATTAATTATTCGATAGATCATGCTATTTATCTAGATTGGTTTAGAAATTTTCCGGGCCCGTTTCAGTGTTTAATTAAGCATTTTCAACCTAAGTTTCTATTTTTGGTAATTAATTGTATTTATTTAATTATTTTTTGTATTAATTTCATTATTTATTCTTTTACAAAATTTGTATCTAGATAGCCGATGACCGGAATTTCGTGCTGATTGCAATGGTATGCTTGGTTTATTTAATTGAGTGTTAATTTGTGCAAATTGAGTAGTAATTGTAATTTTGGGTATTTATCCCAAAATTGAGTAATTTCGGTATTTAATCAGAAAATACCGGGCATTAGTTTACAATGCCAAAAATGTCTTTATAGACAATATTAAATAATGGGATTTTTGAAAAGAAAGATATTGCATTTTTTGCTTAGACCGACCGTGCACTCACACACGATTATTGTTATCGGATATTTTTAACACAGTGAAAATAGGCCAAGTTTGTTATGTTAATTGAGAAATTGGTATGCAAAGCACAAGGTCCTTGGCTAGGATTGATTGATCGTGAGCTGGTTAAGAGAATTCGTCACTCGCTGTGTGTCGGGTGGGCGATGCTCCTATGTTGAAAGCTGTCTAGAAAAGATGTAGCCGTGCTCAATGGGATGAGATGACGCCCGGCTACGCCAAAAGACCATTGTGTGTCAGTTAGATTGTGCCTATGTGGCTGTAATAAATTGAAACGCATGATAGGTCATGCCTGTGTGGCTGTAATCACTTGGAATGCATGATTGAATGAGTTAAACATGTCGGATTATGGGACAAAATTGTGTGACACGGTATGAAATATGTCATAACGATTTGGTATTATAATCGGGACCTCCGTGGTTGATTGATGGATGGATTGATTGATCATTGGTTGAAATGACCGAGCTGATCAGTGAATTGAATTGAATTAATTGATTGAGAATATGAATTGCATTGACTTGCAAGAAGGAACTAAAGTAAAGGTAAGTCATATGTCTTATGTGTGCATAAACGGCCTTTAGGCGTATTTCTTTCCTAGTCGGAGTTTAGGGGGTGAACTTGCTGAGACATTGTCTCACCCGTCGTGGGCTCATCATTTTCAGTTCCTTAGATGGCGAACCCTCTTGAGCATCTTGGTCGGCCTATGAGGGTGACCGAGCAGGTTTCTAGTCACTGGGTCTATGAGCTTGTAGTGGCCACTATCTGGGTCGAAGAGGGTCTCCCACATAGGGTACCTCACCGATTCAGAGCGTGGTTCCGCTACAGACCCAATGGATTTAGGGTGGGTCCCCTTAGGACTTTTTGAGATCTCTACTATGGTAGTTGATGCTACTCTGGACGAGGATGCAGCTGACCCTCCCAATGGTGTGATGGAGGACTCGACACCCCACCCGGCGCTTGTAGAGATTGAAGAATCGGCAAATGAGTCTGACTAGCAAGTCATAGGGCAGCTTTGTTTTGAGGACCGATCTTTTGTAGATATTTTATGTATAGACTAGTACTGTATATAACTAGTCAGTTGTGTATAAAGGTGTGTTGTAATTTTCAAAATTTTGGCCCTACTTTTCCATCCTAATTTTGTACTGTCTAGGGATTTATTTATTCACTTCCACATGCGCATGAAAATGAATGGGTCGGCGACACGTCCTAGGACGTCGCAATTTAATCACCACCAAAGGATGGGCACGTGCTTGAGGATAGAGGTGTGACAGTCTTGGTAAGGCACCAAGGCATGCCAATTTCCATAGTTCAAATGGACATGGGGACTTTGTGCTTGGCATTGAATGAAACCGCAAGCCGAGAGTCATCCTCGGCACATGTGGATCCACATTAGGTCAGAGCCGAGGTTCGTTAAGCTTGGGATCGTCACTTAAGCAAAGGACTCCTAATAAGAGGGCAGTAGCCTCTATGACTCGAGGTAGAACGCCGACAAAGATCGGTGCCCAAGGTAGTCATGGTAAAGCGTCTGCTCAAGCCAGCGCAAGCTTTACAGTACTGCCACAGGCCGGTACTGAGAGTGTAGCAGCATCTAGCAATCCTAGGTTCGATGAGATTGTTTAGGCGCTAGTCACCCTTGGGAACTTGTTAGGCCAGCAAGCACGAGATCAAGCCGCCGCTGTTGCCGCTGTCACTACCGCCGCCAATGCCGTAACTGTTGTTGTTGCCGTACCTGCTGAGGTCTAGCAAGGACATGTGATTTGGGAGCAAGCCGTTACGTCTAAGTCGAGGTTAAGATCTAACAGAGATGGAAATCGATTAGGGAAGAGGATGATGTCAAAAGAAAGGCATTTCACCCCTCCCAACCAAAAGGGCGCATGTCATGCCTGTAGGAAAAGTCACAGGTCCCCCCCCCCCCCATGTTTTTAATGGACAGGAGCTTGTTTTAAATGTGGCTAGCAATGTCACCAATATAAGGATTGTCCACGTAGGCAGATGGGACCACAGCAGCTACTATCGCCACCGCCAATGGGACAGAATAGAGGAAGTGTGCCGCAGGATGCACCTTAGGGTACAATGAATAGACCTCCAACATAAGGATGAGGGCATGCTGTCACCCGACGAGAGGCAGAGGACTCACCAAATGTGTGACGAGTTTGTAGAAGGAAACATAGATCAATCTAGTGTCCTGGTATAATAGGAGCGTGCTATGAATGTGGCCAGCACGACCATCAGGCGAGGAATTGTCCATGTAGGTCCAAGGGAACACAAGCACCGCTATAGCAAATAGGGCCCCACAAGGATGGTAAAAGAAACAGGAATGAACCGACCATGCACCAATTAAAGGAAGAATATTTTTTTTTGGGTGATTTTATTAGAGTAGTGCAGCAGAGTTTTGGGTTAAGTTTGCAGAATTTCAGTTTGTTGTAATAAAGCTATAAAAAGAAGAAGAATCACTGGCTAGAGTTGTACTTGACTAGTTTGCTTATGTATAACTTTGACATTATATATATCAAAAGAGTTGGCTCTTGGAGCATCTTGCTTTGAATGGATTGTTATCGTGAAGTAATCCAATTTAATCCATTAGCATGTGGAAGTTTTGAATTATTGGGAGACGAGAAGGACCCTCGATTACCTTAATCTCGTTGCTTGAGGCAACCTGTTTGTTAGACAAGGGTTGCCAATGTTACTTAGCGACTGTCATAGATACGACAGTTGAGGAACTAAAAATCAAGGACATCGCTATAGTGCAAGAATTTCCGGATGTGTTTTTGAAAGAGTTGTTAGGTTTGCCGTCAGAGAGAGATTGAATTCGTGATTGAATTAGCTCCCAAGACTGAGCCAATCTCTAAGGCTCCTTACTAGATGTCGTTGTCTGAGTTGAAAGAATTGAAGGTGCAAATGTAGGAATTGTTGGATAAGGAATTCATACGTCCCAGTGCATCACCTTGAGGAGCACCAGTTCTATTGGTGAAAAAGAAAGATGGTTCATTGCGCCTATGCATCGACTATCATCAACTTAATCAGGTGACAATCAAGAATAAGTATCCACTACTGAGGATTGATGACTTGTTTAATCAGTTTCAAGGAGTGTCAATATTTTTAAAGATCAACTTGAGGATAAGGTATCATCAGCTAAGGATTAAAAAGGAGGAG
The DNA here is from genome assembly GCA_017140325.1 of Eucalyptus leucophloia subsp. euroa. Taxonomy (NCBI): domain Eukaryota; kingdom Viridiplantae; phylum Streptophyta; class Magnoliopsida; order Myrtales; family Myrtaceae; genus Eucalyptus; species Eucalyptus leucophloia. The sequence goes on along the minus strand of CM029472.1, from coordinate 16,247,285 downwards.
ATACCGAGGTCAGCGTTTTGTACTTGATACAGCCATTATGAGTTTACTGTGATGCTGTTGGGTTTGACGAACGCCCCAGCTGCTTTTATGGATCTGATGAACCGAGTGTTTAAAGAATATTTGGATCAGTTTGTGATCATGTTCATCGACGATATTCTAGTGTAATCGAGAAGTTTTGAGGAACACAAGAGTCATTTGAGGATGGTACTTCAGACCCTGAGGATTCATGAGCTATATGCTAAGTTCAATAAGTGCGAGTTTTGGTAGACTCGTGTAATATTTCTAGGCCACATGATTTCAGGTGAAGGAATCTCTTTAGACCCGGCCAAGATCGAATCAATTATCAACTGGCCAAGACCGACTACTGTGACAGAGATCAAAAGCTTTTTAGGTTTGGCAAGTTACTACAAAAGGTTTGTGGAAGGATTTTCAACATTAGCTTCGCCGTTGACTAGACTACTGGAGAAGGAAGAGAAGTTCATGTGGATAGACAAGTGCAAGCGTAGTTCCAAGAGCTTAAGCAAAAGCTGATTACCACCCATGTGCTAACCATTCCATCAGGTCCTAGAGAATACGAGATTTATAGTGATGCGTCATTTAGAGGACAAGGTTGTGTGCTGATGCAACATGGTAGGGTTGTTGCATACGCGTCCCATCAGTTGAGACCTCATGAGTTGAATTACCAAGGCATGACTTAGAACTCGCAGCAATCATTTTCGTTCTGAAGATTTGGAGACATTATATGTGTGGGGAAAGATTCCAGATCTTCACTGACCATCAAAATCTCAAGTATCTATTCTCTCAAAATGAGTTGAATATGAGATGGCATCAATGGATAGAACTTCTGAAGGATTACGATTATGATATTCTGTATCACCCTGGGAAGGTGAATAGGGTCACAGACGCTTTGAGTCGAAAGTCTTCAGTTGCACAGATGATGGTTAAGGAATAGGTTTTACTCGAAAGAGCGCGAGATTTGGTTTTCAAATTTGAGGTAGGCCACCTTTCGAATCTTATGGCCACCCTTAGAATTGAGCCGAATGTTTAGATCAGAATCAAGACGTTTCAATTAACAGACCCAGATGTTCAGAAGATTCCAGAAGAGAATATCGATAAGAGAAAGGCTAATTTTAAGATTTCTAAAGATGGAACACTAAGGTTCTGAGGACAATTGTGTGTACCTGATGATGCCGAGCTTAAAGAAGAGATCTTATCAGAAGCTCATTATAGTAGTTACAGCATTCATCCTGGTAGTATGAAAATGTATCATTATCTGCGTCAACACAATTGGTGGTCCAGTATGAAGGCAGGCATTGCCAAGCATGTCGCTAAGTGTCTGATATGTCAGCAAGTGAAGGCACAACATTGTAAGCCAGGAGGATTTCTGCAATCTCTTGAGATTCCCAAGTGAAAATGAGAGCACATCACGATGGATTTTGTGACAAGCTTACCAAGGAGTCAGAGGAGGTAATGATTCCATTTGGGTAGTGGTCGACAAACTAATGAAGTCGGCTTACTTTATCGCCATACGAAAGGACCTTGATTTGGACAAGCATGCAAAATTCTATGTGCGTTACTTTGTTCGTCTACATGGAGTACCAGTGACGATTACATTAGACCGAGACCCGACGTTCACAGCTACCAATAGAGTTTCATATGGTTTTTTTTAAGTGTTGTATGGCAGAGCGTGCAGAACTTCAGTTTGTTGGAATGAGGTCCGAGAATGGAAAATCACAGGCCCAGAGTTAGTTCAGCAATCAGTGGATGCAGTTATAGTCATTAACGACAGATTAAAGACCGCTCAAAGCCACTAGAAAAACTACGCATATAAGTGTCGAAGGCCATTGGAATTCCAAGTTGGTGATCACGTATTTCTAAAGGTATCACCAATGAGGGGTACTTCGCACTTCAGTAGGATGGAAAAGCTGAGTCCGAGATACGTAGGTTCCTTTGAGATTCTGGAAAGAATCGAGATCCTAGCATATCGTCTTGCATTGCCGCCAAAGTTAGCGCAAGTGCATGATGTCCTTCACATGTTAATGTTGAGGACGTATGAGCTTGACCAGACCTACATACTAAATCTTAAAGAATTAGACATAGATGACAGAGTGTCATACGTGGAAAGGGCGGTTCAGATTGTGGATCAGAAAGAACAGATTTTGCATAACAAGAAGGTCTCGTTGGTTAAAGTGGTCTGGCAACACCACGGCATAGAATGAGCAACCTAGGAAAGTGAAGACTCGATGAGGCAACGATACCCCCACCTTTTTGTTAAAGGATTTGTAAAGGTTTAAATTTCAAGGATGAAATTTTTATAAGAGGGAAAGAGTTGTGACATTCTAATTTTCAGGTTCTGTTTTCGATTGAATAAGTTGGGTTTTTCATCGACGCACCCTTAGTTCTTTTCTCTAAGTTGGCCACTCACAAGACAACTAACCTATTAGGCGAAGCCATTAAGGAATCTAAACGCAATAGAATTGAGGATTCGACTAAGAATTGACTGCTCGACCATCCTAATCTGCAAGGGTCATTATGGCATAATTAAAAATTGATTAGAAACTGGAGATAGATCGATTCAATAGAGGTGTGTGATTAAGCATGGGTGATTCCACCGAATTGTAAAATTCTTGTCGATCGGCACTAAACCAATTTTTCTATCGTTTTGGTATCTTATGTTTGCATTTCAAACCTCGAGATTTTCACGATAATCGAGAGTCATCAATGTATCGAAGATGTACATTGTGGTTTGAAAATAGTTGACCACGAGTCAATTACACCAAAAATTCCTAAAAGCTACCCAGTAATCTAGGTTACGCTAAAATCCCGCCAGATTGAAATTAAACGCGAATTTGAACCCGATTTCAAAAATTGAAAGTTTTGTCATGTCACAATTCATTTTAGGAACGTAGACTCATCATCCGAAGATTTTTCTGCAAACCGAGATTTTTGGCGGAAATTACAAATAGGGCCGTTTTTTATAGGAAAATTAAGAGGACCTTTTTTATCATGTTTTTGGGATGCAATTTAGTTCTTTGGTGAGGAAAAATGTCATTTTGGTCAAGGACACCTTGGTGGAATTTATGGGGACCGATCTAAATCCAATTGGAAAGGAACTTGGGTCAATTTGGGAGAATTTGTCCAAAAATTCGCAAGCCATGGCCTCCCTCACTTTTGGACCACTTCTTTAGCTTGCAAAGGAAGTTTGTGGGCTGCCACGAGGCTGTGGAAGACAGCCAAGGGCTGGTGGGGCCTCTCCAAGGGACAAGAGGATAGAATGGAAGCCAAGAGGGACCCCCAAACCTTCTTATGTCCCCTTTCTTCTTTAACAGCTTACCTTTCTCCATTAGAAGTGTTTTCAAGCTCCGAAGTTGCAAAGAAAGTCAGCTGACTTCCTCCCCTAGCCCGTCGCAAGTCCCCCGAGCTGCTGAAGCCATTATACACCACCGTCATGCCTCACCGAGCCACCCACGAGCCTAGCTCGGTGTCCCTTTCGGGCCGCGCCTAGCCACGCATTCCTAGCCATCCCTCACCCCTGTCCGACAAAGCCTGGCCTCCATCCGTTCGAGCCAGCCACCGTGCGTCATCGTCCAGCCGCCGGAAGCTATTGCCTGGCCGACTGCTCACCCACCTGGCCGCCAGTCCACTTCAGCCTATCGTTCCCGCCTCTCAGCCCAGCAACCAGAACCAAAGCCCTCATCCAGCTGTGGGCCTTCAAAGCCCATTTTGGACCCCTTCCAGGCCTTATAGGGTGTTGCCACTTCGGAGTTTGTTGCCCATCTCCACGTTGCCGTCGCCGTGGACTCACCGGATTACAAAACCGGTGAGTTTACTCACTAAACTCTGCTTAGGGAGTTAATGATGCTTAAGGGGTGTTTAGATTAGGCTAATTAAGGTTTAAATGGTTAGTTAGAACGGATTAGCGAATTAATTTTTCGATTTTGCATGTTAGGTGGATAGAACAGCTTAATTAGGGATTAGATGGATCGTGCTATTTATCTAGATTGGTTTGGCCTAAGTTTCTATTTTTGGTAATTAATTGTATTTAATTAATTATTTTTGGTATCTATTTAATTATTTATTATTTTCTGAAAATTATACTGGGAAAACCGGTAATCGGAATTTTGTGTCAATTGCAATGGTATGCTTGGTTAATTTAATTGAGTGTTGATTTGTGTAAATTGAGTGGTAATTGTAATTTTTTGTATTTATCCCAAAATTGAGTAATTTCGGTATTTAATCAGAAAATTTTGGGCGTCGGTTTACAATGCTAAAAATGTCTTTATGGACTATATTAAATAGTGGGATTTTTTAAAAGAAAGAAATTGCATTTTTTGCTCAGGCCGACTGTGTACTCACAAACGATTATTTTTTATCGGATATTTTTAACACGGTGAAAATAGGCCAAGTTCGTTATTTTAATTAAGGAATTGGTGTGCAAAGCACAAGGTCCTTGGCCGAGATTGATTGATTGTGTGCTGGTTAAGAGAATCTGTCACCCGCTATGTGTAGGGTGGGCGATGCTCCTATGTGGAAAGCCGTCTATGAAAGACGTAGCCATGCTCAATGGGGTGAGACAACGCCTGGCTACGCTGGAAAACCGCTATGTGACGGTTAAATCGTGCTTGTGTGGCCATAATAAATTGAAACGCATGATAGGCCATGCTTGTGTGGTTATAATCACTTGGAATGCATGATTGAATGAGTTAAATGCGTCGGATTATGGGACGAAATTATGTGACACGTTATGGAACGTGTCATAAGGATTTGGTCTTATAATCAGGACCTTCGTGGTAGATTGATGGATGGATTGATTGATTATTGGTTGAATTGACCAAGCTGATCAGTGAACTAAATTCAATTGATTGGTTGAGAATATGAATTGTACTGACTTGCGAGAAAGGAACTGAAGCAAAAGTAAGTCATCTGTCTTGTGTGTGGATAGACGGCCTTTAGGCGTATTTCTTTCCTAGTCGGAGTTTAAGAGGTGAACTTGCTTTGACATTGTCTAACCCCATCGTGAGCTCCACATTTTCAGGTCCTTAGATGGCGAACCCCTCTAAGCGTCTTGGCCGGCCTATGAGGGTGATCGAGCAGGTTTCTAGCTACCCCGATCCCAGAAGTCACTGGGTCTATGAGCTTGTAATGACCACTGTCCGGGTCAAAGAGGGTCTACCTCATAGGGTACCTCATCGATTTAAAGCGTGGTTCCGCCATGGACCTAATGGTTTCAAGGTGGGTCCCCTTAGGACTTTTGAGATCCCCGTTGCAGTAGTTAATGCTACTCTAGACGAGGATGCAGCTAACCCTCTCGATGGTGTGGTGGAGGACCCGACATTCCGCCTGGCACTTGTGGAGATTAAAGAATCGACAAATGAGTCTGACTAGCTGGTCATAGGGCAGCTTTGTTTTGAGGATCGATCTTTTGTAGATCTTTTGTGTATAGACTAGTATTGTATGTAACTTGTTAGTTGTGTATAAAGGTGTATTGTAGTTTTCAAAATTTTGGCCCTACTTTTCTATCCCATTTTTGTACTGTCTGGGGATTTATTTATTCGCTTCTGCATGTGCATTAAAATGAATGGATCAGCAACGCATCTTGGGACGTCACAATTTAATCGACCACCGAGGGATGGGCATGCGCTCGAGGAATGGGGCGTGACAGTCTTAGTAAGGCACCAAGGCATGCCGATTTCCATAGTTCAAATGGATGTGGGGACTTTGTGCTTGTCATTGAATGAAACCGCGAGCCGAGGGTCATTCTTGGTACATGTGCATAGACATCGGGTTGGAGCCGAGGTTCGTCGAGCTTGGGATCATCACTTAAGCAAGGTGTACCCAACCTTCGAGGTCTTGGATTGGTATTGAGGCGTATCATTTCCGAGCCTTGTCCGGTGCAGGGATCGACGCTAAGTGATTGATTCAAGTTACGGATCAAAGGTCGTTCCAAACATATTTACTAGTGAAGTATAAGAAATTCATAACACACACAAATGAATGAGCACACCTTCAAGCCATGCATGTGTTGACTAAGAGAAAATATGAGAACCGGCTTGTATGATGCATTTGTGCATGCATTTTAAAGAGGAAAAGGCACCCGTCGCCACACAATGTTGGCGATGATGCCTTGTTCATTGAACGGGATGCCTCAGTTGAGCCGGGATGCCCTAGTTGAGCCAGGATGCCTGGTTTTTGAACTCGGAAGCCTTGAGATGCTAGCCCCAAGAAGCCTCAATCGAGCCGAGATGCCCTAGTCAAGCTAGGAAGCCTAACAAGAAGCTAGAAGCCCAGTCAAGCTAGGAGGGCCTAGTCGAGCCATGACGACAATAAATGAATTTGCATAAATTCTGGTTATGTATGAGCATGATATGTTGATATGATAATTGATAAGCTAATGGTAGTTTTGGCATGGATGGCATGTGTTTAGATAAAACATGACATATGATTTGCAATTGATCTGCCATCAACACTATTTGTGAGTGCTGTACTTGCTAGACTTTGATGATGAGATGCTTTCCTAGTAGAGAACTAGGAATTTTACATACTGAGTTTCCCCAAAACTCACCCCTTCATCTTTCAGTTTTGTAGATATGGAAATCTCACGTTAGTGTTTGGAGTAGCAGTCACACTAGAGGAGATAGGGTTTCCCCGGCCTATATGGAGAACTTGTATTGTGATGTAAAAAGAAAAGAGGGCCCGTTGAGAAATGGCTTGTAAAAGTATTGTTATATTATAAATTAGTGCGTTCTGTGTGACGTATGTCCTAGTCTTCCAATTTTCGTTTGTCTGGGGAGTTATTTGTTCACGTTTCTACATGTGTATGATAACAAGTTAATAAGAATCAAGACGGCGACGAGCTTGGGTCATCACGAAAATAACCCCTGTCGCTCGTGACCCTAGAGATGGAGTTGGGGTCGTGGTAAGGAGAAAGCTTGTTGGCTGATACAAAGTATTAGCGATCAACATGATGCTAATATACATGTTAGTGTTAAGCAGTTGGGTTATCGCCAAGGTATTAGAAGCTAAGGAATTTGCCAATGGTAATGAACAGTGATGATCGAATGCTATTATCAATACACGATGATGATTAGTTGACGATTAGTACTTAATAAATTTAACTAAACTCTCACAGGATTGAAAGCCATGGAGACGTTGATTGAAGAGATATAGTTCGCAAAAAGACTAACATGCGATCGCGGAAATGCAGTCTTGGAGCCTGAAGTGGAGCCCGAAGTGGAGCCCATCAATAGCTCCGAAGTTATAAGCATTTATAGATTAGATGAAGGTGTAGTTATGAAGCATAATCATGGAGCCGAAAATCAATGACATTGCAGTTTTAATTTCAAGTTTAAATATTAACCGCTTAGAAGCGGTTATGTTGGGTAATAGGCTATAAAAGCCATGTTGAATCATTGTAACGACTCCACTGGGATTCGCCCCAGTGACCACCCTTCCAACATGGAAGGGGGAGGTGAGGGGTTCAAATCCCCACCTTCTCAGGGGGGGGATGGGGTGGGGACGTGTAAGTTTCAGGAGTGGGTTTCGACTCCCACACCCTGCAAAAGGCAGGGCAAAAGTCTGAGAGTGAGTGTAGAGTAGAAATAGAGTAAGACTGATCCAAAAAAAAGAAAAATCATTGTAACGACCCCCGACAATCGTGATCACAATTATGTAGTTTTCAATTTATCAATTTATTTCGATAAAAAAAAATCAATTGATCAATTTCCAATAGTAGCATTTATCTGATGCGTAGATTTAGCTAGCATAGATCCTCGTTACATTTTCATATCCTTTCCGAATTGTCACTTAACCCAAATTTAATAAGAACTTAAGATCGTCCTTTCAGGAAAGATATTTAGTCGATTGAAACAACTCTCAGCGAAACAATAGGACCACCATTATCCGAGACTTGAGGATCATCTCATCGGAAAAGGTTAAGGATCCACCATCTCGAAAAAGGATGTTGGGGACTTTATGACACTTTCTGTTCAGTAGAGCCACTATTCGCTTGCTGCTCCATCCATGATTCTATAAATACGAAGGATTTCGCTCGTCGCCTGCAACATTACAACAATCAACTTCCCTCCTCCTACAATCACTAGTCTCCTCTTCGTTTGCACGCCCACTACCATGTTAAGGATGGACTGGGAAGAAGAATCTCGCCGAATGACTGTATAAAATTGATTTGTGGCGACTATGACATCAGTGGAGAAAACCCCCACTCCCAGATATATATCCTTTTTCGTGCTGGAAATTCAAATAATGTTGACGAATTTCTGGAAAATCTCAAAAGAGAATCTCCCGAGGGCGTTAAAGTAAAAGAAGAGGAACATCTCTTTCTTCATTCGTACCTGCTTGGCAACCCTAAACTGTGCCTTACCTGTGATGGGGTAGGGCAGCCCATAAGAGAAGTCACTGATGATTGTAATGTAGTTGCTGCTGAGGAAGTGCCATCCAATCTGGAAGATCTCAAGAGGGATAATAAAGCTCTCCGGGATGAAATAGCAACCCTCAAGGAGAAGTTGGAACGCTATGAAACTCTCCAAGCCAACTCTTACCCTTCTTCCACTACCGATACACCTTCCCCGTCCAATGATTTTAAACTTATCTTGATGTATTTCTTGACTCGGCTTGACTGACGGTAGGCACTGGTTTGTTGGTTTATGGAGTGTTTTTTAACATTCTGGTCAGCTAATGAACCTGTTGCTTTATTAGTGTCAAGAGGTATGGTGTTTGAGTCACGAGTGGTGAAAGCTTGTTTGCATTGTCTTTCCCTTATGCCTGTATAAGGCATCAGTTGTATCAAGAGAAGAGAACAACGAGCACTTATCCTGTTTGTGTTTGTGTTAGTAAACCATGCAAAGCTAATTCTCTTACCCTTGCTCCCTTTCTCTTCAATAGTCCTATTTGGTATTAGAGATTTTAGAAAGGTAAGGTCGCAGTTATCTTTACACTTTGCACTCTCCTTTATGAGGATCTTGTGCGTTAGAATTCTGAGGCCTGAGGGCCTTTTGTTCAACATATGAATTTAGCCGTGCTAAAAGTTGGTCTTGACATGATAAGACCTGAAAGAGGAACCGCAAGGGCACCGAATACCTGCATTAAGTTATGTTCTAAGCATAGCACCCTTTTTGAAAAAACGATGAGAAGTGATAAAGGCAAATATGTAGGGCAGAAAATGAAAATGACTAAAAAATCACCCATAAATTATGGCCCAATGAAAAGCAATACTTTTTGTTCGAGAAAATGGTTTCGTTGTGATTAGAAACCCTAGCCCTAACATTTTTATCTTTATTAATGCGTCAACTAAAAAGCAAGTGTCAATATCTTGTTTTCCATTTACATATCGATTGGAGAATAATTGGTGCAAAATCACCGAACACCTTCAATTTAGTCACTCCCGTCTCAATGGTAGCTTGGAGGCCAATGATACAAGCTTCATATTCAACTATTTTATTTGTGTGAGGAAATACCAACTTTGCTGTTATGGAATAGTATTGTCCATCAAAGGATATCAAAATTGTCCTAGTGCTAGATTCAGATATGGCACCAATAACATGTGTTATCTGACAAATAGTGTGGCAATTGATCCTCTTAAAGATTGTCCAACGGGAAGTTTCAATGCTCAAGAGTATAAAAGGAGATCAACAATACACCGACAAAGCATGAGAGATAAAAGAGTGCAAAAATCCAAATTCAAAGAAAACTTTACATTCTTATTTAGTCTTCGTGAGCTGCAAAAATTGTAGTATCTTGAGAAGAGATGATAGTGGGATTGTTTGTGCTTATGTGTGTGTTAGTGAGATTTATCTTAGTAGAAGAGGCACATTCTATTGTAACTACTCAAATATTGACTAGTAGAATCTAGCAAGTAGACTATTAGTTTGGGAGAGTGGATATAGGCTTATACTAAGCTACACCACTATAATGCTCTAAGTATATCACTTTTTATGTCTCTGCTTATATCCATTGTTGTCTAATAGAAGTGTAGTGCACTAGTTGATATTACCCATTCCTATTTATATAGACGCTCCTTATATTTCTTGATAGCTTATATCTAGCTTGGCACATATTATTCTACAAAAAGCTTTCAAGTTTCTTGAAATTACCTATTCGTCAAAAAATCCAGACTTGCCGAAAATTCTTCGGAGGATAACTTAACATTCCTAAAATAAATCGTGACATGACAATGCTTTCAATTTCTGAAATCAGGTTCAATTTCATGGTTAATTTCAACTAGATGTGATTTTAGCGTGACCTAACCTACTGGGCAACTTTTATGGATTTTTAGCGCAATTAACCTATGGTCGATTATTTTCAAGCCACATTGTACATCTTCGACTCATTGGTGACTCTCGGTTAACGCGAAAATCTCGAGGTTTTAAATACGAGCACACGGTAAAAAAATGACAGAAAAATCGATCTAGTGTTGTTCGACAAGAATTTTGCAATCAGGTGGAATCACTCACAATCTAATCACATGCCTCTGTCGAATCGACCTATCTCTAGTCTCTAATCGATTTTGACGGTACTGTATTGACCCTTGCAGATTAGCACGGTAGAGCAGTCGGTTTCTAGTCGAATTCTCAAGTTTGTCGCGTTTAGATTCCTTAACGGCTTCACCTAATAGATTAGTTATCTCGCAAGTGATTAGTTCTGAGAAAAAAACTATAGACGCATCGATAAAAAGCCCAATTCATTTCATCAAAAACACGGTTGAAAATCAGGATATTATGACTCTTCCCCTCTTATAAAAAATTTGTCCTCAAAATTTAAACCATTACAACTCTTAAACAAAAAGGTGGGGGTATTTTCATCTCATTGAGTCTTCACTTTCCCAAGTTGCTCCTTTTGTCCCGTGATGTTGCCATACCACTTTGACTAACGGGATCGTACTGGTGTACAAAATATGCTCCTTTTGATCTACAATTTGAACTAGCCTCTCCACATACGACACTCTGTCGTCCACATCTAATTCTTTAAAATTCATCACGTGAGTCGGATCATATTCATACTTCCTCAACATTGACACGTGGAATACATCATGCACTTGTGCCAGTCTCAGCGGCAATGCAAGATGATAGGCTAAAGTCCCTATTCTTTCCAAAATCTCAAAAGGACCAACATATCTAGGACTCAGCTTTCCGTTCTTGCCAAAGTGCGAAATACCCCTCATCGGTGACACTTTCAGAAATATATGTTCACCAACTTAGAATTCCTATGGTCTTCAATGCTTATTTGCATAGCTTTTCTGGTGATTCTGAGTGGTCTTCAGTCTTTCTCTGATAACTGCAACTGCTTCCACTGACTGTTGAACTAACTCTTGGCCTATGATCTTTCGCTCTCCGACTTCATCCTAACAAACTGGAGTTCTGCACGCTCTGTTATACAACGCTTCAAATGGTGCCATCTGAGTACTTTGCTAGTAGCTGTTGTTGTAGGCGAACTCGACTAGATGAAGTCATTCCTCCCAACTCCCCTTGAGATCCAATACGCAAGCTCGTAGCATGTCCTCGAGGGTTTGAATCTATTGGAGAAAACTCCTTTGATATTTTGAAGTTGACAAAATTTATCCAAAGTCTTTTCTAATGGATTTCAAACTCTTGTGTCAAAGTTTGAAGACTCATAGATTTTGTGTCAAAATCTAAAGACTCCCAGACTTTATGTCAAAGTCTGCCCACACTGACAAATTTCAGACTGAATGAAAGTGAAGGATGAAGACTTTTCCTGATAAAGGATTATCTTTCTTTCTTTAAGGATTTGGTTTGTGCGGATTATATATGGTCTTTTGGTTAGAAATATCATCTACGAGACTGGATATCTTTATTGGAATCAATTTCGATACATCAAATCTTTTGGAGGGCAAGTAATTTTGGAAAGAATCTACTTATTAAAACCAAGATCCTAATTGTATGGGTGAACATGATTAACGAGCTTTCATCACAATCTTCAAATGACTCAAGATCTGCTTGATTAATTCTATCCAACGGGTTGATTGGAAGAATTCCTTTGGAAAGTGCCAAAGGCCGAGAAGGCATGAAGTAATATTTAAGGCGGACTCTCCAATTGTTCGATAGAGTGCGTGAAAGAGAAATTCCAAAGTTTGAAGCTTCCCAATTTCTTGTTATTCCATATACTAAGCTCTAAGTTGTACTCAAAAGAGAGAGAGACTTATAGTGTGACTTCATGAGAAAGCAGTAGAGACTCCCCACTGTGAAGTTGAGATCGCAAGATTGTAAATTCTCTTTTAATTCATAGTGGAGTCCAGCCATAAGGCTACCAGCGTGGGAGAGTGGACGTAGGCTTGATCTAAGCCGAACCATTATAAATTATGTGTTCATATTCTCTTCCGCGAACTTCTTTATTTTGTTCATAGTTCTATTTAATTGCTAAAGTCTGAACTTACACAAAGTCTGTTGTTCTTCAAACTTAGTTTCAAAAGTAAAATATTTTCACTATTCTTAAAAAAATTATTTTTACACCTATTCACCCCCTCTAGGTGTTCATACTAGAACTTACAGAATTGTCCTCTTAGACTAACCATTCGTCTCCAAATAATAGGCTATACTATACTGCAAGTTTGTTCCTAAGGCCGTTTGTAAACTTTTCCAAAAGGCTACCGTGAACTTTGTGATGTGAATCATTGCGGAAAGATCGTTCTACAAAGGCTCGAATGGTGCGAATTGCAAACCTCAACCTCCAATCAAACCTATGATTGGCAACCATAGTATGAACATGACCTGTTAACAAACGCATGTCAACCAATCAACATTATAGACACCACAAGCGAAAGAATTTGCTATCTCACTTGATAAAACGAATCGAACGTCACAAGAGAACCTTGATAAGGTCAAGTCCTCAGAAGAACAATAGAAGAGAATTTCTCAACTTTTTTCCTCAAAAAAATATATCCCCCAAAGAAATTCAATCAGTCTTTAATATAGGCCTTCTAATCACCACACAAACCCTAAAACCAACCCTAAAAATCTAATACGTCATATTCTAGAATATACCTAAACAAGAAGATATATATATATTTAACTTGATCAAATATTTGGTGACCAGATAATCAAATTGCACCAAAATTTTCAAGATTTTTCAAGATTTGATCCAAGGTCATCTCCATGCTGAAGATCACGAACTATGAATTGCTTGGCCCGTGCTCGAGTAATCAAGCTAGTAGGAATAGACAATGGGTTCCTAGCACCACCTTCTTGATATGACTCGATGTCCACATCATTCCCCCATGCAAAGGATTTGCCCTCAAATCATCACTTGCATCAAAAAGAGTCAAGTCAAAAACATTAAATGTAGCACTAACATCATATTTACCTGGAAGATCAAGCTTATAGGCATTATTGTTAACTCTTTCCAACACCATGAATGGTCCATCCCCTCGTAGTAATAACTTAGAATGTTGTTGTTCAGGAAATCACTCCTTGCACATATGAACCCAAACCCAATCGTCGGGTTCAAACACCACTTCCTTACGCCCTTTGTTGGCTTGCCTTGCATATTGCTCAGTCTTACGCTCAATATTTGCGTGTCTTCTCATACAATGCCTTGACAAATTCGGCTTTCTTTGCTCCATCTAAATCCACACGCTCATCAACAGGTAAAGGGGTTAAATCTAACAGAGTTAACAGATTCAAACCATAGACAACCTCAAATGGTGTAAATTTAGTAGAAGAATGCATGCTCCTATTATATGTAAATTCAACATGTGGCAAACAATCTTTCCAAGATTTTATATTCTTTTTAATAATAGCATACAACAATACCCCTAAAGTTCTATTAACTACCTCGGTTTGACCATCAGTCTGTGGATGACAAGTAGTAGAAAATAACAACCGTGTTCCTAGTTTTTTCCACAATGTTTTCCAAAAGTAGCTAAGAAATTTAGAATCTCGATCTGAAACAATCGATCTAGGCATGCCATACAAACGTACGACCTCCCTAAAGAACAAATTAGCAACATGAGATGCATTATCAGTTTTATGACAAAGTATAAAATGAGCCATCTTTGAAAACCGATCAACAACCATATAAATAGAATCTCTACCATACTTAGACCTAGGCAATTCTAACACAAAATCAATAGAAATATCAATCCAAGGATGCATTAGAATAGGTAATGGTGTATACAAGCCATGCGGTTTAGTCGTAGACTTCGATTGTTTGCAAGCAATGCATCTCTCACAGACACGTGTGACATCTCTCTTCATATGTGGTCAATAAAAATATTTATGCAGCACTTCATAAGTCTTATTAATGCCAAATTTCCCCCATTCAACCACCACTATGTGCTTCTTGCACCAACAATTCACGCAAAGAACACTTAGGCAAACATAATTTGTTTTCATGGAAAAGATAACCTTCATGCCTATAGAATTTATCAAATGCAGCACGCTCACATGCTTCAAACACTCTCCCAAAGTCATCATCATTAGTATATAGGCCCTTGATATGCTCAAAACCTAGACACTTTGCTTCTAATGTAGTTAGAATCGCATACCTTCGAGAAAGTGCATTGGCTACCATATTCTCCTTACCTTTCTTGTACTTGATCATATATGGAAAAGTCTCGATGAACTCCATCCATTTGGCATGTCTTTTATTCAACTTCTGCTGCCCTTTCAAGTACTTCAAGGTCTCGTAGTTGGTGTGGATCACAAACTCCTTCGGCCATAAATAATGTTGCCAAGTCTCCAAAACTCGCACAAAAACATACATCTCCTTATCATAGGTAGGATAATTAAATGTTGCTCCACTAAATTTCTCGCTGAAATAAGCTATGGGATGCCTTCCTTGCATCAACACGGTTCCAATTCTTGTACCAAAAGCATCACACTCTATCACAAAAGTAGCACTGAAATTCTGCAAAGATAACAAAAGAGCATTAGTCAACTTATTTTTTAGCAAATTAAATGCTTTCTCTTGCTCTTCTCCCCACACGGAACCCACATGCTTCTTGATAACCTTAGTTAAAGGTACGGCAATGGTGTTGAAATTTCTCACAAATCGCCGATAAAAACTCATCAATCCATGAAAGCTATGCACGTCTCCTATGGTCTGAGGCATTGGCCATTCATGGATTGCTTTGACATTTTCTTCATCAGCCTGTATACCATCAACACTAACAACAAATCCTAGAAATACTAATTTGTTAGTAACAAAAGAACACTTCTTTAGATTAGCGTATAATTGCTCGACCTTTAAAACCTACAAGACACCTTGCACATGCTCAATATGGTCATCAGAGTTTCGACTATATATCAAGATGTCATCGAAATAGACAACCACAAATCGACCAATAAAAGCATGCAAAACATAATTCATAAGTTGCATAAACGTGCTCGGTGCATTAGTTAATCCAAATGGCATGACTAACCACTCATATAATCCATACTTGGTCTTAAATGCAGCTTTCCATTCATCACCTTCTTTCATTCTAATTTAATGATAGCCACTTTTCAAATCGATCTTAGTGAAAATGCAAGAACCATGTAACTCATCCAACATGTCATCTAACCTAGGAATAGGATGTTGATCCTTTTAGTAATGTTATTGATTGCTCGGCAATCGACACACATTCACCAAGTTTCATCCTTCTTTGGCACCAAAAAAACAGGGACAGCACACGGGCTAAGACTCTCTTTCATATACCCCCATTCCAATAGGTTGTTAACTTGCTACTGGAGTTCCTTTGTCTCCTCAGGATTGCTTCGATATGCGAGTCGGTTAGGTTATGGCGCACCAAGAATCAAGTCAATTTGATGTTCTATGCCTCGAATCAGTGGTATCCCTTCAGGAAGTTCAACATGAAAGACATCTTTAAATTCCTACAATAAAGACACAATAGGACTAGGCAAACTTGGGTCAAGATCGTTAGTAGAAAACAAAACCTCCTTGTAAAAAGTACAAGCATCGGTCGGTCTAGAACTAAAGCTCTCCTCACCTCACTCGATTTTACATAAAAATTATTTTGTCTATTTTCTTTCCTCTCTTCTTTTCCCTCGGTTTTTACCACAATCCTTCTCTCAGCCTCTCCTTTTCCTTGCATCTCAGACACACCACGCAAGCCCTCGGATTTCTCACCTTTTCTCTCTCTCTCTCTCGGCTTCTCATTGTAACTTTAACTGATCTTGATACACCTCACTAGGTGTCATTGATACCAAGGTATAAGTCTTTTGATTCATCACCAATGAATAACGATTAGTATACCCATCATGATGTACATTTCGATCATATTGCCATGGTCTTCCAAGCAACATATGACTCGCTTGCATAGGTACAACGTCACACTTTACCTCATCATTGTATCTCCCTATCTCAAATGAGATTCAAACTTGCTTCGACACTTTCTCCTCACCATTATCATTTAACCATTGAAGTCTATAAGGCCCAGGGTGCTTTGTCATCTTCAAACCCAACTTATCCACCATAATACAACTTGCCACATTTGCACAACTACCTCCATCAATTATCAAACTACAAATATTACCATTCACCACACATCTTGTATGAAACGAGTTATCTCTTTGTTGATGATGCTCCTCCTCCTTTACTTGCACACTAAGGGAATGCCTAACCACCAATAAGTCTCCTTTATAGCTATTTCTCCATCACTACAATCCTCCAATAGTGGCATCTCATCATCCTCTTCTTCCCTTTCACTTTCAGACTCAATAACACAATGTTCAGTCATGATCATCACCCTTCTATTAGGGCATTGATTCGCCATATGACCCCTGCCCAAATACTTAAAACATTTAATCTCACGAGTTCTAGTGTTAGGGTTTTCGGTTTTACCTTAAGTCGGATTTATTCCAACTTTACAGTCCTTCTCCTTCTCCTTTGAGGTTTCGATTTTGGTATTATTTCCTCTCCAATTTGGCTTCTCATCTCTCTTCTAATTGGATCTCCAACTCTTGTGGTTTCGGTCCAACTTCAATTGCCACTCAACTTTGATGGCTTTATCCACCAATTCCTCCAATTCAACATAGTGTTGCAGCTCCACCACCCTTGCTATCTCAGCTCAAACCACTCAAAAATCATGACATTGTGGCCTCACGATCCTCCACCACATTAGCACAGATCATGGCAATCTCCATCTCCTTGTGATACTCTTCCACACTCTTATTGCCTTGTGTGAGATTTTATAACTTTTGAAACAAATCTCGATGGTAATGACTTAGTACAAAATGCCTCCTCATCACCGCTTTCATCTCATCCCACGTCTCTATCAATCTTTCACCATTGCGTCTCCTACTAGTCACAAGTTGATCCCACTAAATTATAACATAATCAGTAAATTCAACAGCTGCAATTTTTACCTTTTTGAGCTCGGAGTATCGTTTGCAATCAAATATCATCTCCATGCATTTCTCCCATTCTAGATATGCATCAGGATCATTCTTCCCTTGGAAAGAAGGAATCTTCATCTTGATATTGCTAAGTTTATTATCTTCTCGGTGTCTAAACCCTTTGGCTCCATTCCACCTTTCAAATCGAGCATCTCAATCATCCTCCATGTCGGCCTCATCATCATCATAATGCCGTTGCCTTCTATGTCATGTTCTAGAGGCGTCTTATTGATGTAGCGGCCTTCCCCGGGGTAACTCTCAATCACCATCAACCCTCATGCCATTCCCCATCATTCGGCCACTAAGCTCCTTCACTACAGCCCTCAATTGTTGGATGCTTTCCATGAGCGCTTCATCCCTTCGTATGGAGTCAACCTCCCTTTGATTCACGCTTTCCTTGCATGAAATATTTTAAACCTGCAAGTAAACGTTAGTGACAAAAATCCCCACCAATCGCTCCCTCACGTGTTTCTCTCAAGGTGTTTGTAACACCCCTCGTGTTTAACTCAAGTCTAGTATTTTTTCACCCTCAATTAAGCTTACACACTCTTGCCTTTTCCCTCTCATATTCTATTTTCACAAACTCTTTATTGGACTCAAAACCCGCCTCTCAACCCCCTCACGACAATCAATCAAACTAATCAAACAAGATTAGATCACAACTGATTTTATTTCAGCAAGTAACAATTTCAAACCAGCAAGTACAACTTTCGAAATTCCAATTGAAATGCAAATCACTACTGATTTTGTTTCAATTCGGTCTATTAACAAACAAGTCGCCTTCTTGATTGTTTTTTGTTTGGCTATTTTTTTCTACCAAATCTCTTTTTTTTTTCCTCTTGCGCACTTTTTTTTTTGTGTGCATTCTCTTTCTCTTCCTTTTTTTTGACGAACTTTCTCTTTTTTTCTCTTTTCTTTTTGACGAACTCAGATACAATTTAAGATACTAGGAAAAAAAGAATTAAAACTAACAACAAACAACTAAGTATGGAAGCACAAAGGCAATCAGATCCCTTAATTGGTTAGAATCGAAACCCTAGCTCAATAAATCTCAAATTGTTGAATCTAAACAGAAAAATAAAGATAAATAGACCTTGTAGAAGCAAGCTCTGATACCAAAGGATGTGAATCATTGCGGAAAGATCGTTCTACGAAGGCCTAAATGGTGCGAATTGTGAACCTCAACCTCCAATCAAACCTATGATTAGTAATCTCAATATGAACGTGACCTGTTAACGAACGCGTGTCAACCAACCGATGTTATAGATGCCACAAGCGAAAGAACTATCTCGCTTGATAAGTCGAATCGACCGTCACAAGGGAACCTTGATGAGGTCAAGTCCTCAAAAAAACAGTAGAAGAGAATTTCTCAACTTTTTTCCTCAAATATATATATCCCTAAAGAAATTTAGTCAGTCTTTAATATAGGCCTTCTAGCCAGCGCACAAACCTTAAAACCAACCCTAAAAATCTAATGCGTCATATTATAGAATTTACCTAAATAAGAAGATATATATATAGACTTGGTCAAATATTTGGTGACCAGATAATCAAATTGCTCAAAGATTTCCAAGATTCCTCAAGATTTGATCCAAGGTCATCTCCACGCCGAAGATCACTAACCATGATGCCAACAGCTTGCCTAGATTGCTTGGCCCGCGCTTGAGTAATCGAACCAATAGGAATAGACAATGGGTCCCTAGCACCACCTCCTCGATATGGCTCATTGTCCACATCACTTTGGCTCTCGATCAGACGTAATGGTTACTGGAACTCCATGTAGGCGAACTATCTAATGCACGTACAACTCGGCATATCTGTCTAGTGCAAAGTCCTTTCATACGACGATGAAGTGAGTCAACTTCGTCAATCTGTCAACCCCAACCCATATGGAATCATTACCTCTTTGACTCCTTGGTAAGCCTATCACAAAGTCCATTGTGATGTGTTTTCACTTCCACTCGGAAGTCTCGAGAGATTGCAAAAGTCCTCCTGGCTTACAATGCTGTGCTTTCACTTGGTGGCATATCAAACATTTGGCGACATACTTGGTAATATCCGCCTTCATACCAGTCCACCAATAGTGTTAACGCATATCCCAATACATCTTCGTATTACCTAGATGAATGCTGTAACTGCTACAATAAGCTTTAAACAAAATCTCTTCCTTAAGCTCTGCATCGTCAGGTACACACAATTGTCCACGAAATTTCAATGTTCCGTCATCAGAAATCTAGAAATCAGCCTTTCTCTTGTCTGCATCTTCTTGTAGAATCTTCTGGATCTCTGCGTCTGTCAACTAAAGCGTCTTAATTCGAATATACACTTCCGGCTCAATTCTGAGAGTAGCCATAAGATTCGAAAGGTGGCCTACCTCAAATTTGAAAACCAAATCTCGAGCTCTCTCAAGTAAAATCCACTCCTAGATCACCATCTGTGCTATTGAAGACTTCCGACTTAATGCATCTGCGACCTTGTTAGCCTTTCTAGGATAATATAGGATCTCACAATCATAATCCTTAAGAAGTTCCACTCAACGCATCTGTGACCTTGTTAACTCTCCATCCATACAAACTTTTCTTCCTTCTTTAGCAGTCGAGTCAAAGGCGAGGTTAATGCTGAGAATCCTTCCACGAACCTTCTATAATAATCTGCCAATCCCAAAAAGCTTATGATCTCTATCACGGTCGTCGATCTTGGCCAGTTGATAGCTACTTCAATCTTGTTCGGGTCCACGGAGATTCCTTCTCTTGAAATCACATGACCTAGGAATAGCACACGAGTTAACCAAAACTCGCACTTACTGAACTTGGCGTACAATCCATGATTCCACAGAGTCTGGAGTACTACCCTCAATTGTCATTCATGCCCCTCTGGACTTCTCGAGTATACTAGGATATCATCAATGAAAATGATCACAAACTAATCCAAATATTCTTTGAACACTCGGTTCATCAGATCCATGAAAGCGGCGAGGGCATTCATCAAACCAAACGGCATTACATTGAATTCATAATGGCCGTATCGTGTACAAAACGCTGTCTTCGGTATGTCTTCCTTTCTGATCCTTAGCTGATGATATCCTGTCCTCAAGTTGATCTTAGAATATATCAACGCTCCCTACAACTGGTCGAACAAGTCATCAATCCTCAGCAGCGGGTACTTGTTCTTGATCGTCACCTGATTGAGTTGACGATAGTCGATGCACAAATGCAACGAGCCATCTTTCTTCTTCATGAACAAAACTGGTGCTCCCCAAGGTGATGTACTGGGATGTATGAATCCCTTATCCAACAACTCCTGCATCTACACCTTTAGTTCATTAACTCTAACAACACCATACGGTAAGGAGCCTTAAAGATTGGCTCCGTCCCGGGGGCTAACTTAATCACAAACTCTACCTCCCTTTCTGGTGGCAAACCAAGCAATTCTCTTGGAAACAATTTGGAAACTCTTGAACCAATGCGATGTCTTCAATCTTCGACTCCTCAATTGTCATATCCACGACAATCGCCAAGTAACCTTGGCAACCCTGGTCTAACAAATGGGTTGCCTCAAGCGACGAGATTAAGGTAATCGAGGGTCCTCCCCGACTCTCAATAAACTCGAAACTCTCACCCACTAACGGGTTAAAATGAATTGCTTTACGATAGCAGTCCATTTTAGCTCTTTGCTTGGTGAGTTAGTCCATACCAATTATCACATCAAAATGATACATGGCTAGGACTATCAAATCTATCTTTCCCTCACGCTCATCAATAACCAATTTGCAACTAGGACAGCATACCGTAGACAACACCTTAACCTTTAACGGTGTGGATAAACTAACCACTAACTCCAACAAATCAGGACTCAACCCTACCAACTTAACGACTACTTTGCTATAAAGGAATGAGTAGCGCCAAGGTCAAATAAAGCATAAACAGCATGATCGTTCAGTGAAACAGTACTTGTGACCACATCAGGTGAGTCCTCTACCTATCATCTCGTAACACCATACACCCTTCCCTGAGCAGGATGTCGATTCAAACCACCTCGCGGTGCATTATGTGGAACATATCCTCGGTTCTAACCCATCGGTGGTGACGATGGTAACTGCAGTGATCCCATCAGCTTTCTGGAATAGCTTCTGACTAGGTGACCTTGCTGGCCACACTCATAGCAAGCACCCGTCCTAAAATGGCACGGGGCTAATCCATGTCGCTTCTGCATAAGCGACATACTCCTTTCTGGCTCGATACTGACTTTCGGATCCCACCCTTCCTGTTGGGCAGAATAGGGTACCTTCCTCCCATCATAGGTTTCTTCCCAAACCTATTGCCATCTCTATTCAAATCGAACCGTAAACTAGATGCAGTAGCTTGCTCACTCTGATTCCTCTCTATCAGCTAGGCCCGTCTGTACAGCTCATTATAATTCTTTAGATCGAGCAGCATTAGCGGATTTTTCAGCTCCGGTCGGAGGCCATTCCTAAACTCCTGGCTCTATCTGCCGGATCCTCTATCAATCTAAGGGCGTACTAAGACAGCTCTGCAAACTTGGCTTCGTATTGGTCTACTGTCATCAGACCTTGATGAAGGCACTAGAATTCATCCATCTTTTGTTCCCTTGCACTATCAGAGAAGTACTTGCCATTAAAAAATTCAACGAAGGTGTTCCACTCCGAAACCATGCCTTCTGGGAACACTATTCCTCTAATGGCCCTCCACCAAGTGCTTGCATTTCCATGCAGTTGATAGATTGCAAGAACAACCTTATTTTCCTCGGTGAACCTCAGTAGTGCAAAGGCCTTCTCCAAGTCATGAATTTAGTGGACAACAACCTCAGGATCTCCTGCTCCTGTGAACCTCGGCAGGTTCAACTTTAGGAACTGCTCTACGAGCTTGTCCATCGGCCTCTTAGTAATAACGTTTTA
The DNA here is from genome assembly GCA_017140325.1 of Eucalyptus leucophloia subsp. euroa. NCBI lineage: Eukaryota > Viridiplantae > Streptophyta > Magnoliopsida > Myrtales > Myrtaceae > Eucalyptus > Eucalyptus leucophloia. Next base: position 16,225,007 of record CM029472.1, on the reverse strand, counting down.
AGGTGGAACCTCAGCAGGTGCAACTACAGTTACGGCAACAACAGTGACATCAGCGACGACAGCAATAAGAGCATTGGCAACAACAGTGGTGGCGGCTGTAGTGATGGCAGTAATGGTGGTGACTTGATTCTAGGCCTACTGCCGAATCAAATTCCCAAGAGACTCTAGCGCCTAAACAATCCCATCGATTCTAGGATCGCCAGGGGCTACTGCACTAGCATCGACCAGCGGTGGCGCTAACCCACTTGCACTAGCCTGAGCCTACGCTCTACCTCGGCCACCTCGAGTACCGATTGTGACATCCTGAATTTCTAGTACTATTTTCAATTGAATAAATCGGGCCTTTCATCGGCGTGTCTATAGTGCTATTCTTAGAGCTGATCACTCGTGAGATAACTAGACTATCTAGGGAAGTCATTAAGAGAATTTAATGCAAAGGATTTGAGAATTCGACCAAAAGTCAACTACTCAACCGTGCTAGTCTACAAGGGTCATTACGACATTGTCAAAATCAATCAAAGATTAGGGATAGGTCGATTCAACTAAGATATGTGATCAAAGTGTGAGTGATTCCACCTAATTGCAAAATTTTCATCGATCGGCACTAAACCGATTTTCTATCTTTTTGGGTACCTTGTGCCCGTAATTGAAACCTTGAGATTTTCACGACCACCGAGAGTCGCCAATGTGTTGAGTGGGTTCATTGTGGCTTGAAAAAAATCGACCGCGGGTCATTTGCACAAAAATTTATAAAACCTACCTGATAGCCTAGGTCAAGCTAAAAACACACCAGATTGAAATTAACCGTGAATTTGAACCCGATTTCAGAAATTGAAAGTTCTACGGTGTCACGATCTATTTTAGGAGCGTCGACTCATCCTCCGAGGAATTTTCAGAGATTTTGAGATTTTTACGGAAAATCGTTTTGGACGTTGCAGAAAAGTAGCAGAAATTCAAATTGGCGAAGTCAGTGGAAATTTGGACTTCCAAGCCAAGCCTTTGAGTGTCGTGGATTTACAGAAAATCGTTCGAGATTTTTCTTCGTAGAATCGAGACCTCGATTTGGAGAAAATGTGAAGAAATTGAAGTCCCAAATAGTGAAATTCGAAATTAAGCATAGGGCTGAAAATTGGGACTTCAATTTGGTTTAATTGTGGAAAATATATCCAAGAAAGAATTAGATGGGACAAGGATTTAATGGAAGAGATTAAGTTGTGGACTTTTGGGGCACTTCATCCTCATCTATTCCCCTTCTTCGTGTGTCTCAAGCTACCTTCCCTCTGTCCGTCGCTGTCTCTCTCCAACAGCCACTTCATTCATTTCCCTAGGACAAGCTGCTCCTTTCTTCTTCTCAATTTGTTGCTTCAAAGACCGCACGACCCAAATTCCACCGCTTGTGACTCCACGAAGCCATCCACCAACTGCAACAACCGGTCAACATCTCCACCGTTTCCCCTGTTGCAGCTCCACGCCAGCATCATCCACTCACGCCGTGCGTCTTCCCCGTGACCGAAGCTCCAACTACCATGAAGACTGCTCCACTCTCGATTGTTTGGCCGAGTCAACAAAACCAGCAAGTTTCCCCATCGTTGACCGAAGCTATGCTAGCAACTACTTCCTTGTCCGCTCCTCCGCTGCCTCACACGCCTAAGCAATGCACGAAGCTGCCGCTTCCTTCACCAACTCGTTGATCCACGTGTTCGAGTCTCCTCCAAGCTCGGTTAACCCAACGCCGTGAAGCCCCCATAGAAGACCACGCCATCCCACCGAATTCGCTCAACCGCACAACACCAAAAAAGTTGTAGGTGATTGCCCCCTCCACGTGTGATAGCCCTACTCACGAAGCCAATGACCAGACCATACCACTCCAGCTTGTTTCTTTCTTCGTTGCCACGTCCGTGACACCACCAACACAGCTGCTTCATTTCCTCCTTCGCTGCCAACTCGTGTCTTCATCTCCTACCACCAATCGAAGCTAGCGAAGCCGGCTCTTGGACAAACCCAACAGCAGCCTTGCTACTTCTTTGTCCGCAGGCCCAATTCGAGCTGTCCCCCGAGCCAAGCAGTAGCCCAGCGAGCTTCCCAAATTAGAACAGTCTAGCGTCTTGGCCCAAGTTCGCAAGCTCAGCCCACCTACTTCTTTGTTCAGTCCAAGTGAGCGAGCAGTCCAGCAAATTCCAACAACTCCAGGCCACGCATCATCTTCAAGCCCAGTCCAGCAGTTGGGTTATTCAGCTCATTTTCAACAGGCCCAAGCCCAACTCTAAGCCCAGAAATTTATGTGGGCTTGTAAGGCTTTTGGCCCGGTTCGAGTGTCCATCGACGCCACCAAAAATTTCAAATTTGGCCGCCGGCACATCACAGTCGCGGTGCTCTGGTCTTCACTTTGCACAAGTGAGTTTAGCTCACTAATCCTTTATTAGTCGGCTAATGATGCTTAAGGGTTGATTAGATTTAATTAATGATTGATTAGATTTAATTAAGTGCAATTATGTGGATAGAGTAGATTAGAGTAATCAAATTAAAGACTTATCAATGCATGTTAGGCAAATGGTAGGTGTAGTTAGCAAGCAAATAGTCCTAGTATTTATTAAACGAGTCTCGGAAATTTTTCGGGTCTATTCCGGCTTCCAATTAGGCATTACGTTCCTAAATTGAATTTATTGCATTTATTTAATATTTTTCTTAATTAATTAATTAATTATTTTCCAGAAATTAGGCTGGGATAGTCGACAGCCGAAATTTTATGCTAATTATTGTGGTGCAGTCCATTTATTTATTTGAGCATTGATTGGTGCTGAATTAAATTAATTATGATTTTAGGATTTTATTCCTAATTTAATTAATTTTGGTAATTAATAGAAAAATTACCGAGCGTCGATTTACAGCGCTAAAAGTATGTAATGGGTTGTACGAACTAGTGGGATGTTTAAAAAGGTGAAATTATTATATTTTGGTTAAGGCCGACCATGTACCTACACACGATCATTTTTAACGGGTACTCTTAACCCGAGAAAAATAAGCCAAGATAATGTGTTAATTGAGAAATTTATTTGAGGAATGTAATGTTGTTGGCCGTGGGTGAATAATCATAAGACATTATGGGTTAGATCAAGAAAACCGCCAAAGTACAATTATGTCCATTGGACTGTAGGTTACCATCTAATCTAGGTTGTGCTCGTCGAGTCGTAATTCAGCACTACCACCGAACTTGGAATTAGTTGTGCATGCTGAGCCATAATTCAACATTACCGCCGAAGAATTAGTAAGCCGTGCCTCCTGAGCCGTAATTCAGCATTACCGTCGAAGAATTAGTAAGCCATGCTCGCTAAGCTATAATTCAGCGTTAGAGTTGAGTATTTAAGAGGGCTGTGTGGACCATGCTTGTTGAGCCATAATTCAGCATTGGGGTTGAGTAATCAAGATGAGCCGATCAAGAAAATGACCGAGATGACATGTAATCAACTAGGTCGATTGATCGATGATTCGATCAGAGTGTGGATTTAATGTGATTCAATGATTGAATGATCTGATGTTATAAATTTATTGAGTGATGTGATATAAGGCATATGTAAATAACGTTGATTTGCAGGATGGAACTGAAGTTAAGGTAAGTCCTCTAACTCGTGTTGTGCTTAGGTAGCCTTTAGGGCATATTGACTTCCTAACCGAGTCTTAAGGGATAGAACTTGCTGAGACATTGTCTCACTAGTTATTGTATAACCATTTTCAGGCCCCTAGTTGAAAGCGATGGGGAACCCGAGGCCCCAAGTTCAAAAGATGAAGCCCGAAGAATCGGTGAGTATGTCTGACTAGCTAGTCCTAGGACATTTCTCTTTTGTTGAAAGCCGATTCCTTTTTATAGGCTTTTGTGTATAAACATGTGTGTTTATAAAAAGGTCTTTTGTGAAAAATTGGTCCTACTTTCCTATCCCATTGTTTTATTGTCTTAAGATTTCATATGCTTCCGCATGCGTATATTAAATGAATGGGTCAGCGATGCATCATGGGACATCAATATTAGTCGACCAAGGAGGGATGAGCATGTGCTTAGAAGATCGGGGCGTGACACCGACCCTTGTCGTCGTCCTACCCCAAGTAGCAAGGGATACTGCCCTCTTCCTAGGAATTCTCTGCTCCTAATCACTCATCTTGCAAATTCTTTACAGAAACCTACTTTCCAATTTCACATAGAATTAGAAACTAAGTGACCACACAAAACAAGCTACCAATCAGCTATCAATCACATGCATCAGTATAAGAAAAAGGCATTTCTTACTAACAATCCCATAACCCATCACACCTTATCACTACAACCACTAACCAGCTCCAATACCACTTCAGGCGGCGATGTCACACCCCGAACCTCGAGGGTGCGCACATCCCTCAATGGTCGACTAAATTGCAACGTTCCTAGAATGCGTCGCCGATCCAATCGATTCATGCACAAGAGGAAGCGAAATAAACAATTCCCAGACAACAACCGACATGAGATAGAAAAGTAGGACAACAATTTCAAATCAAACACACTTTTATAACAAACTGGTTTATCTACAAAATAGTCTAAATCAAAAAGAGAGAGCTAAGCCATCTAGGCACTAGACTCCTCATCCACAAGCTTCGAGGGCTTCAGGTCCACCACAACACCATCAAGTGGGTCAACTACCCCTCGCCCTCAACGGTGGGTACGTCAAAACCCTTAAAGGGACCTTCCCATACCCCATTAGGCCCATGACGGAACCACGCCTTGAATCGATGAGGTACCCACTGTGGTAGGCCCTCATCAATCCAAATAGTGGTCACGATGCGCTCATGGAGCCAGGGACTCCCGGGGACAGGAACATCGTTACTCTGCTCACTAAACTCCCGTGGCTGTCCAAAAAGAACCGGATGGGCCTCCATCTAGGGACTTGTAAAAAGTTAAACCACGACAGGGTGAGACAATGTCTAAGCGAGTTCACGCTCTAAACCCTTATTAGAAAGGTAATACGCCTAGAGGCAGTCTAGCCACACATCACAGAAGACTCACCTCACCTCAGCACCTCCCTGCATGTCAGCACACATCACATAAGACTTACCTCACCTTAGCATCTCCCTGCATGTCAATACAATTCATATAACAAATGCATATAGTAAATGTATACATTAATTGGAACGTCTCACTCATAACTTAATTAATCACAAGGGTCCCAATTATAAGGCCAAATCGTTATGACACATTCCATTCCGTTTCACACAATTTTGTCCCATAATCAGGCGCATTTATATCTCACTCAGACACGCATTCCAATTGATTACTACCCCCATAGGCATGGCCTATCCGACGCACATCGGTCTTCCGACGTAACCGAGCATCATCTCATTTTTTGAGCACGGCAATGTCTACCTCTAAATGGTATTGTCGAAGGAGCATCGGTCCCACCTCTACCATAATCCAGCATCTGTTGTTAGGGGCATTCCATATAGAAGCAACGTCCACCCAACGCACATCGAGGACGAGTTCTCATAACCATCACATGACCATCCAATCTTGGCTAAAGACATTGTGCTTTGCACTCAAATGTCGCAATTATGATAATGTGCTTGGTCTATTTTCTTCGTATTAAAAACACCTGGTAAAATAATCATGTGTGAATACACGGTCAAATCGAACCATAAAAATTGATATACTTCCTTTTAGAAATCCCACTATTTGATATAGTACTTAAATATATTTTTGGTGTCAAAACTCGACACCCAGTATTTTCTAATTAAATACCAAAATTTCATAATTTTGAACTAATAACTCTAAATTAACAATCATCACTCAATTGCACAAATTAGCACTCAATTGCATAAACTGATTACACCACGACAATCAGCACGAAATTCTGATGACCAGCTATCCCGATATAATTTCCTAAAAATATTAAATAATTAATAAATTGCAAAATTAATTAAATAAATGCAAAATAATTTAATAAATCACTAATTAAGCTTTAAACACTAATCTAACCACCTAATTGGACCTAATTAAATAATGCACTAAACTAGATAAATCCTACAATCTAATTAACCATTAACTAAACTATTCTAACCACCTAAGTGGCCTAAATAACAATCTAAATCACTAATTAGACTAAACTAACCACCTAAACCAATCTTAAGCTAAACTAAACCTACCCTAAGCATAATTAACTCCCTAAGTAGAGTTTAGAGAGTAAACTCATCGGATTAGCGAGCCGATGAGTTCATGGCGATGGCGAGCAGACTCGAGTGAAACACGGGCCTATAACGACACCCAACGAGGTTCGGAAAAGGCCAAAAATGGGCCACGAAGTCTCGGCCCCTAGCTGGAACTTCGGTTCTAGAAGGTTGCTGGAAAGGGCTAGTTAGGGCTTGGCTGGCGCAGAAAAGGGCACGACGGGACTAGGTGATGTCAAGGACTTTGGGAGACAACAAAGGTGGCTCGACAATTTCAGATGGCGGCCAGGCGAGCTCGAGATAGCAGCTCGAGTAGGGATGGCGTGGGCTAGAGTCATGTGGGCGAGCAGGACAGCAATGCTGCTTCGGCGAGCTCGGCAGTGCTTGGACAGGCGGCTTGCAGTCTCGAGCGGCTGACGGCAAGGCTAGCCAAATTTCTCTAATTCTTGGCTTCTGTTTTCAGCAACAATAGAGACCAATTTAGCAAGGAAGAAGAAGGAGAAGGAGCTGCAGCTGGAGGGGGAACAACAAGCCACAAAAGTCTTCCAAAATATCACAAACACTTAATTTCAAGACCCCACCAGCCATCGACCTTGACTAGCAGCCATTTTCCTTCCTCAAGCTTCTCCGACAAGCCAACTTAGCTGCCCAAATGTTGCACCTCACCAAGGCCTACGAATTTCCAACATTTCCTCTCCAATTTAATCCAATTTCACTCCAAATCAATCTAATTAAATGGCCAACTTGCCAAGGTAGGTGTCCACACTCAATTCCACAATTTCCCTCGCCAATGGATCCAACTCGATGGCCAAAAACACACTCAAAAATAGCCATCATAATTTCCCGAACCAAAATCGCCCAAACTTGAATTTTCGCCAAAAAATCCAAACTCGCCAAAAATTATTCGAAGGATGAGTCGATGTTCCTAAAATAAATCATGACATGACAGAACTTTCAATTTCTAAAATCAGGTTCAATTTCGTGGTTAATTTCAACCGGATACAATTTTAGCGTAACCTAACCTACCAGGTAGCTTTTAGGAATTTTTAGCACAATTGACCCATGGTCAATTATTTTCGAGATACATTATATATCTTCGACTCATTGGTGACTCTCGATTGTTGTGAAAATCTCAAGATTTCAAATACAGGCACAGGGTACAAAAACAACAGAAAAATCGGTCTAATACCGTTTGGGCAGCTAAGTTTTTGCAATCAAGTAGAATCACTCACACTCTAATCACATGCCTCTGTTGAATTGACCTATCTTCGGTCTCTAATCGATTTTGACGATGTCGTATTGACCCTTGTATATTAGCACAGTTGAGCAGTCAATTTCTGGTCGAATTCTCAAGTCTGTCGCATTTAGATTCCTTAATGGCTTCACCTGATAGATTAGTTATCCCGTGAGTGATCAGCTCAGAGAAAAAGACTATAGGCACATTAATGAAAAGCCCAATTCATTTCATCGAAAATAGGGTTGAAAATCATGATATCACAGTGAATGTGCAAACCTTTATTTGTGGATAGAGTTAATGTAGCCATTAGGTACATTAGGTGTATTTACACTTCTCTGATTAATCATGCGCTGAACTTTTCAACATTATATGCGTATTTAGTTTGAATTCATTTATCTATTTTCAAAACAGAGCACGAGAGCAATCGCCCACGCAGGTGGCGCGAGATTAGTTTCGTGAATAAGCTTTAGTGTGAGAGCTGTCCTTGGTTTTATGACGTGTGACGATGCATCCTCATGAGAAATGTGACACTCGACACCACATGCCTACGAAGAATTCGAGCCATTCGATTTAGAGGCACTAAAATCTTATATTCACTCGTGTCTAGTGCATGGCATACACGGTTCTCATAATCTAGGTATCAATCGAAAAAGATATTGCAGTGAAAGGGCGTTCCAGACTATAGATGTTGTTACAAAAAAAAAAAAAATTAGGGGGATCATTTTTCAGTCCAATCTAGTCCCACCTAGGAACCAGGAATTGGACCGGTAAAGCCGGTTCCCTGTTTTTGGGGTAGGGAACTGGTGGTAAACAGGTTTCCCACATTTGCACTTTTCCCATAAAAAAAAAATCAAAAAGCTACAAAAATTGTGTGACTATCACACACTTAACAAATACTAAAATTAATCTTAGCCAAAAGGCCGAGAAAACCATGCTTTGGTTGGAGTATGGCTTGGGTTTTATTCACAACCCCTCTTGTGGTCTCTATTTGACCGTTCGATGTGGGATACTCTTGGCATTCGCATGGAAGGTTGGACACAACAATAAAGAGAAGCCAAGACTCCCCCATGAAAAGGAGTCGTGTATAAAACACAAGCCGTGCTCTAATCAAAGCACGCCTTTCTTGACTCTTTGTATAAATATTTGCATCTCAAAAACATCAAGAAAATTCCTAATAATCAGGAGTTAAAACTATTTCTTTGATATTTTTAATGGTATAAGATTAAAATTCTATAAATAATCAGTCCGATCTGGGCGGTTCCATCCACGGAACCAGGAACCGAATTGGCATCCTTAAAGGCTGTACCAAACTTGCCAGTTCAGTCCAGTTGGTTCCTTTTGCTCACCCCTTTAAAACAAAAAAAAAAAAAAAAAAAAAACACAAATCCTTTTTAATGGCCATGATGCCGACATGAAGCATGTTGCTGGTCAAGAGGAGAAAACCTGTTGGCTGATACAAAGTATTAATGATCAACATGATGACAATATACATGTTAAGCTTAAGCTGTTAAGTAGAGGCATGGTTTAATGTTTAAATATTCTAACCAAGACTCAAAAGAAATGAAAATTCAAGGAAAAGAAATGACATGCCCTGTCCTCACCTTTTCTTCTCCTCCTTCCCGTGATCATGCAGAACTAGCATAATGATTCAAAAGCAACAACAATGAGTATTCAAGGAATTAAGTAGCATGAGGACTAAAAAGTAACGGATTTCTCCCGTTTTCCTTTCCTCCTCCTTTCCATGATCACGTGGAAGCAGCATGAGGACGAAGAAGCAACAACAATGAATGTTAAGTAGCATGAGGACTAAAAAGCAACAACCAACCTAAATTATTTAGGAAAAGAAAAAATTTGGAATTCGTTGCTTTTCAATCCTCATGCTCATTTCTTGAATACTCATGGTTGTTGCTTTTCAGTCCTCATGCTACTTCCGCATGATCATGGAAAGAAGGAGGAAAAGAAAAGGCATGAATACTCATTATTGCTTTTCATTCCTCATGCTGCTTTCTCATGATTATGGAAATGAGGAGGAAAAGAAAAGGTGAGGAATTCATTGCTTTTCAGCCCTCATGCTACTTATTTCCTCGAATACTTCTTGTTGTTGCTTTTCAGTCGTCATGCTACATATGCATCGTTGCAATAGGGCGAGTGATCGAACAATAATATAGACAGAAGAAAAAAAATAAATTAGACACCAAATTTACGTGGTTCGGTCATAAGGACTTACGTCCACGGGGAGAGAAGCAACGAATTTCACTATATATCAAGCAATATAAGGAGATTACACACTCGAACCACTCAAACACTCTATCGATGTTTCCCAAGCCCTAATTATACCCAATAACACACGCAGTGTTTAGGCCCGAAATTCCTCAAGAAATAATCTTTCAATCTCACGAAGGAATTACACGTAAATCTTACCACAAGATTTAATTGGCTTGAACACTAAATCTTCTTGGACGTAATTCATGAACAAGAACGACAAAGAAAATCTCTCCCAAGCACTCGACGACAAGACAGCGCTTCAAGACTAATTGTTCATGATCAACAACCTGCCATCCAAGGCCACAAGTCTATATATAAGTGAGACCCTTGTTCTTTTGTTGACTTTTCATAGGATTCCGTTTCCTATCTTAAATGATTTTATCCAAAACATATTTCTATATGTTTTAAACAAAATCCAAATCCAAGTGAAAGTTTGACTTTCCTACTTTAGCTGTCAGACTCTTAAATGCAAATTCAAATTTGGGAAGTTGATCTTCGGATCTTCTTTACTCGATTTCGAATGTCCGCAACATATCCAATTCGGAATATTCGGAATTTCACATTAGGCTCAAACTCAAACTCAAAATATATTTTAACATGCATGATCATGGACAGGAAGGGGAAAAGAAAAGGTGAGGACAAAACATATCATTTCTGATCCTTGAATATTCGTTGCTCTTCAGTCCTCATGTTACTTCCGTCGTGATCATGGCAAGGAGGAGGAAAAGAAAAGGTGAGGACCGGACATTTCGTTTCTTTATCTTATTAGTCGTTGCTTTTCTGGCCCGCTAGCCTCATGCTACTTACATCATGATCATGGAGAGAAAAGAAAAAAAAAGGTTTGATCCGGCCATATCATTCTTCCATGTCCCCCACATGATACTTAGATTATGCATGATATATCTTTAAATTAAACAAATAAATCCTTGGTTTCCGATATCACCTTTTAGTAATTCTACGGGTCATTACACAAACATGTTTTTAATTACTTCGTTTCCTACTTTTTGTTAAATAACAATAAAAAGAATAAAACAGGGGCATAAAATTAATTTATATGTGTACATACAAAGAATCATTTCCAAATTTATGAACATAAGGCCAACTATTAATGAACAAATCATTTTGTACAATATACTTAGATTTATAAGGGGTGGAGACAGCCAGAGGGAGCAGATGAATGTCTAGATATATGAATTTACATTCGTACAAGAAAATGAAAACCGAGTTTTTTTGATTGTTTTTTTGAATGTCTTCATATGGTGGAGGTGCAAACCTTTATTTATGGATAAAGTTAATGTAGCCATTAGGTAACCACTAGGGTTTGCCCTAGTGGCTACCCTTCCAACATAGAAGAGGGAGGTGGAAAATTCAAATCTCCACCTTCTCGAGAGGATTGGGGTAGGGACGATTTAGTTTCAAGTGTGAGTTTTGACTTCTATGCCCTGCAAAGAGACAGGGCAAAAGTCTGAAAGTGAGAGTTAGAGTAGGAATAGAGTAGGACCGACAAAAAAAAAATGTGACCATTAGGTACATTAGGTGCATTTACACTTCTCTAATTAATCATGCACTCAACTTTTCAACATTATATGCGTATTTAGTTTTGAATTCATTTATCTATTTTCAAAACAGAGCACGAAAGCAATTGCCCACGCGGGTGGCGCGAGATTAGTTTCGCGAAGAAGCTTTAGTGTGAGCGCTGTCCTTGGTTTTATGACGTGTGATGATGCATTCTCAGGAGAAATGTGACACTCGACATGACATGCCCACGGAGAATTCGAGCCGGTTTTTATTCGATTCAGAGGCACTAAAATCTTATATTCACTCGTGTCCAGTGCATGGCGTACACGGTTCTCATAATCTAAGTATCAATCGAAAAAGATATTGCAGCGAAAGGGTGTTCCAGACTATAGCTGTTGACACAAAAAAAAATTAGAAGTGATCGGTTCTCAGTCTAATCTAGTCCCACTAGGAACTAGGACTAGGAATTGGACCGGAAGAGCCGGTTCCCCCTTTTTGGGACCAGGAACTGGTAATAAACAGGTTTCCAGCATTTGTTTTTTTCCCACAAAAAGATCAAAATGCTACAAAAATTGCGTGAATATCACACACTTAACAAATACTAAAATTAATATTAGCCAAAAAGGCCGAGATAATCATGCTTTGATTGGGGTGTATGGGCTGGATTTTATTCACAACCCCTCTTGTGGTCTCTAAATGACTGTTCGATGTGGGAGACTCTTGGCATTCGCATGGAAGGTTGGACACAACAAGAAAGACAAGCTAAGAGTCCTGCATAAAAGGCGTTTGCATGGAAGGCGGTGCACCATAAGAGAGACAAGCCAGACATTGAGAGTCTTGCATTGAATGGGAGCACAAAGATAGTGAAAGGAGTTGTGCATTAAACACAGGCGATGCTCTAACCGAGCATGCCTTTCTTGGTTTTTTGTATAATTATTTGCATCTTAACAACATTGAGAAAATTCCTAATGATTAGGGTTAAAATTATTTCTTTAATATGTTTAATGAAATAAAATTAAAATTCTAAAAATAATCAGTCTGGTCTGGGTAGTTCCATCCACAGAACCAGGAGCTAGATCGGTGCCCTTAGAAACTATACCAAATTAGCCGGTCCGGTCCGATCGGCTCGTTTTGCTCACCCCTAAAAAAAAAAGCACAAATCCTATTTAATGGCCATGATGCCGACATAAAGCACGATGCTGGTGAGGAGGAGAAAGCCTGTTGGCTGATACAAAGTATTAACGATCAACATGACGCTAATATACATGTCAGTGTTAAGCAGTTGGGTTATCGCCAAGGTATTAGAAGCTAAGGAATTTTCCGATGGTGATGAACATTGATGATCGAATGCTATTATCAATACACGATGATGATTAGTTGACGATTAGTACTTAATAAATTTAACTAAACTCTCACAGGATTGAAAGCCATGAAGACGTTGATTGGAGAGATATCGTAGTTCGCAAAAAGACTAACATGCGATCGCGGAAAAGCAGTCCTGGAGCCTGAAGTTGAGCCCATCAATAGCTATGGAGTTATAAGCCTTTATAGATTAGGTGAAGGTATAGTTATGAAGCATAATCATGGTGCCGAAAATCAATGACATTGCAGTTTTAATTTCAAGTTTAAATATTAACCGCTTAGAAGTGGTTATGTTGGGTAATAGGCTATATAAGCCATGTTGAATCATTGTAACGGCCCCCGACAATCGTGATCACAATTATGTAGTTTTCAATTTATCAATTTATTTCGATAAAAAAAATCAATTGATCAATTTCCAATAGTATCATTTATCTGATGCGTAGATTTAGCTAGCATAGATCCTCGTTACATTTTCATTTCCTTTCCGAATTGTCACTGAACCCAAATTTAATGAGAACTGAAGATCGTCCTTTCACGAAAGATATTTAGTCGATTGAAACAACTCTCAGCGAAACAATAGGACCACCATTTTTCGAGACTTGAGGATCATCTCATCGGAAAAGGTTAGGGATCCACCATCTAGAGATATTGGGGACTTCAGGACACTTTCTGTTCAGTAGAGCCACCATTCGCTTGCTGCTCCATCCATGACTCTATAAATACGAAGGATTTCACCCGTCGCCTCCAACATCACCACAATCAACTTCCCTCCTCCTATAATCACTAGTCTCCTCTTTGTTTGCACGCCCACCACCATGTTGAAAGTTTGGAATGCAATTTCGAAATGGAGCATTGCAGGTAAGAGATTGTGTTTTCAATAGAATGACTGCACATGAGGAAATTTCCGTCTTTTCTTAGAATTCACACCGTCCACCATTTCCATGAATCACTATGGAATTTCCATGACTCAATAAACTCTAGGTACAGAAAAATTGTGCACAGACACCATTCTGTCATGATGACTTCACCTGAAGTAGGTGTCAATTAGACGTGACAAACAACTTGAGTGAGACGAGATTCTACACTCTGTTATTGTACCAAGTGTTGGAGTTATCCTACATCAGTTTTGGAAGGAGCTAGTAATCGGTTGATAAGTATAAGCGAATGCCTCACCCTTTGAGCTAGTTTTTAGGGTGAGAGAAACCAAGACCACCGAACACTGGTATTAGAGCTCACATTACCAACAAGTCTAAATCCGATAGTCACATGGGAGATACAGTTGTTATTGCTTTGACTCAAGACCCTATGCGTGAGGGGGAGATTGTTGGAGGGATTAGTGGTCACTTTATAAGTGTAGGGGGATGGAGTGAGGCCCAAAACCACCCAACACTAAGAAGTCGGGAATTTCAATTACCTTATCTTCACTCATTGGTCCGCCATTCTGGGAATTTAACGAGTTGCACCGTTAGAATATGTCTCATGCATTTAATTAAAATGAGAGGAGACTACAAGTGATAAATGATATTTGTGTGGTGGACACCATCAAGAAACTTCACAGCTAGACGGAATATAAGAGTAGGATTATTGACATAAATTTTACTTGTGATTGAAACAGAAATCCTGGGGGCCACGACTGAAATCCAGAACAATTCTACTGTACCCATATTTCTGATCCCCATCCATTGTCCTTATTTTCTTGATGCTCGATCAGAAGGCCTGGTCGACCGTAGTCTGGCAAAAGAAATCTCGCCGAATGGTGGCTCTATAAAGGTGAAATGTAGCAATTATGACAACAGTGAAGCAAACTCCGGCTCCCAGATATATATCCTTTTTCGTGCTGGAAATTCAAATAAACTCAACGAATTTCTGGACGATCTCGAAAAACAATTTCCCAAGGGCATTGAAGTAAAAAAAGAGGAACATCTCTTTCATCATTCGTACCTGCTTGGCAACCGTAAACTGTGCCTTACCCGTGATAAGGCAGGGCAGATAGGCGAAGTCACTAATGATAGTCGTGTAGCTGCTGCTGAGGAAGTGTCATCCAATCTGGAAGATCCCAAGAGCAAGAAGAAAGCTCTCGAGGCTGAAAAAGCAACCCTCGAGATGAAAAAGAAAGCTTTCCAGGTTGTAATAGCAAACCTCGAGAGGCAAATAAAAGCTCTCCAGGATACAATAGCAACCCTCAACCCTCAACCCTGACCCTTCTTCCACTACCAATAAAGCTTCCACGTCCTAATGATTTCAAACTTATCTTGATGTATTTTTTTACTTGGCTTGACTGACGGTAGGCACTGGTTTGTTTGGTTTACGGAGTGTTTTTTAACATTCTGGTAAGCTAATGAACCTGTTGCTAAAGTGGTTTGCTTTATTAGTGTCAGATGTATGGTGTTTGAGTCACGAGTGGTGAAAGATTGCGATGTCTTTTCCTCATGCCTATATAAGGCATCAGTTGTATCAAGAGAAGAGAACAACGAGCACTTATCCTATTTGTGTTTGTATTGGTAAACCATGCAAAGCTAATTCTCTTACCCTTTCTCTTCAATAGTCCTATTTGCTATTAGAGATTTTAGAAAGGTAAGGTTGCACTTATCTTTACACTTTGCACTCTCCTTTATGAGGATCTTGCGCATTAGAATTCTGAGGCCTGAGGACCTTTTGTTCAACATATGAATTTAGCCATGCTAAAAGTCGGTCTTGACATGATAAGACCTGAAAGAGGCACCGCAAGGGCACCGAATACCTGCATTGGCTAAATTTTGTTCTAAGCATAGCACCCTTTTTGACAAAAAACGATGAGAAGTGATAAAAGAAGATATGTAGGGCAGATGAGCACATGTTTTAGTTTGATGATGATATGTTGTGGCTAACAATATTACCTAAATGGCAGTGAATAGATAATTTCAAGAAACTTGAAAGCTTTTTGCGGAATAATATGTGCCAAGTTAGATATAAGCGATCAACAAATATAAGCAGCGTATATTTAAGTAGGAACAGGTGATATCAGCTAGTGCACTACACTTCTATTAGACAACAATGAATATAAGCAGACATAAAGAATAATATACTCAGGACATTATAGTGGTTTAGCTTAGTGTAAGCCTATGTCCACTCTCCTAAACCAATAGCCTACTTGCTAGATTCTACAAGTCAATATTTGAGTAGTTACAATAGAATGTGCCTCTTCTACTCAGATAAATCTCACTAACACGTGCAAAAGCGCAAACTATCCCACTATCAACTCTTCTCAAGATACTACAATTTTTGTAGCTCACGAAGACTAAGTAAGAATGTAAACTTTTCTTTGAATTTTGGACTTTTGCACTCTTTTATCTCTCATGCTTTGTCAGTGTCTTGTTGATCTCCTTTTGTACTCTTAAGCATCGAAACTTCCCAATGGACAATCTTTAAGAGGTTCAATCGCCACTCTATCTGTTGGATGACACATGATATTGGTGCCATATTTGAATATGGCACTAGGACAATTCCGATATCCTTTGATGGACAATACTATTCCATAACAACAAAGTCGATATTCCCTCGCATAAATAAAATAGTTGAACATGAAGCTTGTATCATTGGCCTCCAAGCTGCAATTGAGACGGGAGTGAATAAATTGAAGGTGTTCAGCGATTTTGCACCAATTATTCTCCAAACTATAGGTAAATGGACAATAAGGTGTTGATACTTGATTTTTAGTCGACGCATTAATAAAAGTAAAAATATTGGGGCTAAGGTTTTTTATCACAACAAAACCATTTTCTTGAACAAAAAATATCGTTTTTCATCGGGCCACCATTTATGGGTGACTTTTTGAGTCATTTTCATTCAAAGAAATTAAAAAGTCAAAATTTGGCTTTTGAGTTGACTTTTTTGTCAAGCCTTTTGATAAAAAAGTCAGTCTCGAGTCAAATTTTGGTTTTTTGTACAAAAAGTTCCTAAATAATCTTAATTTCATTTAGGCCAAAAAATTTTGAAAAAAATCAAAGTTTTGACAATAAATCAACCTTTTTAGTGATTAATCATTAAAGGGTCAACCCTTTAACCGAAAAATATGAAAATAATTTGAAAACCCACAAATCAGTTTATTTTAGCTTCAATTTGACTTTGGCCACAAAAATTTCTCAAAAATCGATTAAGAATCTATTTTATCAAATGTTTTGGATTTAGGTTCATAATTGGCCAAAATCTAAATTACTTTCTTTCTAGTTATATTTTGATTTAACTTCTGTTACAACATTTGATCTAAATGTCATTTTAAGTTGACTTGTGCAACCAACTTTGTGATTTGGCATATTGGGACAAAAATTTCCATTTTTAGCCCTAATTATAGGTTCTGATTAATTCTTCATTATTGATGTGATTGTACCCCTAGTCAACTTATTATCTTAATATTAATCAAAATCCAATGTTAATTTTGGCAAATTCACATATGAACTTCTCAATTTGACAAACTTGGCACATCCAAAGGTTGCGACATGTCACGCCCCGATCCTCCAAGCGCGTGTCCATCCCTCGATGGTTGATTAAAAAGCAATGTCCCAAGACTCATCGCCGACCTTTCATTTTAATGCACATGCAGAAGCGAATAATTAAATCCTCAAACAACACAAAGATGAGATAGAAAAGTAGGGCCACAATTTTTAAAAATCAAATCACACATTTATACATATCAAACCCGAGTCATATACAATACTAGCCAATATATATATATATATATATATATATATATATATATATATATACAAGGTCTACAAAAAGGGGAAAAGGTACAGGTCCTCTAAACATTCGAGTCTTCAACTGAATACTCCGGGGACCTTGGATCCGATAGACTCGAGTCCACCATGAACCACCAGGAGGGTCTGCCGTGCCTTTTCCAAAAGTAACCTCCAACACCAGCATAGGGATCTCATATTTTGGTATGGGACCTTCTCTTTGTCCATTCCACTCATGACGATACCACGATCTGTATTGATGAGGTACCTTATGGGGTAGACCCTCATCCACCCAGACAACGGATCTCATGAGTTCATATACCCATCCCCTTGGGTTCCCATGAAGCAAAATATAAGATACATGCTTGTTGACCTTCTTCGGCTATCCAAAACGCTCGGAAGATACTACCATATGAGGACTTGTAAATGTTATCCCACAACGAGGTGAGACAACGTCTCAGCAAGTTCACTCCCTAAGTCCCAACTAGGAAGAAAATACGCCCAAAGGCTATTTAGTCGCACACGAGATAGAGGACTTACCTTTGCCTCAGTCCTTTCTTGCAAATCAGTACAATTCAACCACTCAACCAATCCTTTTACCTCAAATCAAATCAAGTAATTGGTTAATCGATCCCATCAATTCCATACCATCTCTTAGTTAACCCGTTCAATACTATCTATCAAGTTCGATCACATCAATAACTACTCACCCTAAGCTGAAGATAGATGGTATAGCTCACCAAAAGCTGATAAATAATATAGCTCGCCAGAAGCTGATAACATAGTATACTGCTCAACCTAAGCTGATATATCAAGGCTCGCAAGCTGATATAGTATACTCACAATGCTCACCAAAAGATGCTAAGGTATATTACTCACCCAAAGCTAATATATCAAGGCCCGTAGGCTAATATAGTATACTCACAATGCTCACCAAAAGCTGCTAAGTTATACTGCTCACTCAAACCTTATATATCAAGGCCCGCAAGCTGATATAGTATATCATCCTAATCAACTGGCAATTTCACAATTTTTATCATACCCGGTAAAGTAATCATGTGTGGGTACACAGTTGACCTTAGCCAAAATACAATATTTTCCCTTTTGAAAATCCCACTAATTCCAACAATCCATAAACACATTTTTTACACTGTAAACCGACACCCGATATTTTCTAATTAAATATTGAAATTATTAAATTTTGGGATATATACCCTAAAATTACAATTCACACTCAAATTACACAAACCAGCACTCAATTAAATAAATCAATCATACCATTGCAATTAGGACAATATTCCAGTCACCGACTATCTCATTCCAATTTTTGAAAAATAATAAATAATTAAATAATTACCAAAATTAATTAAATAAATACCAAAAAATGTAACTTAGGCTAAAAAAGCCTTATTAAATACTAAAACAGGCCTAGAAAATTTTCGAACCTATCTAGATAAATACTACAACTACTCTAACCACCTAACATGCATAAACAAATAATTAAATTGCTAATCCATTATGACTAACCACCTAATCCATACTTAGCCTAAACTAAACAACCCTTAAGCATAATTAACTCATTAAACGGAGATTAGTGAGTAAACTCACTGGTTTTGAATTCCGATGAGTTTACGGCGACAGCAAAGCGGAGACAAGCAACAAACTCAGAAGCCGCGGCACCAAGTGAGGCCGAGAAAAGCTTGGAAACGGGCCTCGAAGCCCACAGCTTCTTGCTAGCTTTTGGTTTTGGTCTTGGGCCAAGGGAGAGAGCTAGACGGCTAGTTCGGCAAGGCTGGATTGGTGAAGGCTGCAGCAGCCTAGGTGGGTTACTCTGGTGGCAAGCGGCGGCTGAATGGCGACATCAGGGCTCTGACTGAGCTTGACATGGCCTAAGGAGTCTCGAACAAGGTGACATGGCAACGGAACAGGCTGGATGATGCAGTAGGGATGTGGGCTCACATGGAGGTGCGACGGCAAGCAAGTGACTCTGGTGAGCTTCACTAGCAGTCAACGGCTAGGGGAGGGAAGGTTGCTCAGTTTTCTATAAGTTTCAGGGCTCCAAGGTGACTAAAATGGGGAAAGCAGAATGCAAGAGGAAGAAGAAGAGCTAGCTGCCTTGTGGAGGTTCCCAACTTGCTTCTTCCTATCCCTTTTGTCTCCTTGAAGAGGCCTCACTAGTCTGCTAGCTTCCTCAACACACTTGCAGCAGCCAACACTTCCTTGGGAACTCTTGGAAGTGGTCCAAAAGGTCATGGACCAAGGGGCTACGAATTTGAAGTATTTTCCCCTCAATTTGGACCAATTTCTCTCTAATTGAATTCAATTTTGGCCCTATAAAATCCACCGTGGTGTCCTTGATCAAATTGATATTTTTTCTCACCAATAGAACCAACTCGCATCACAAAATGCAATAAAAAAATGGTCCCCCTAAATTTTCCGGACAAAAACGGCCCAATTTTGACTTTTCCGCCAAAATCTTGGTTTGCAGAAAAAATCTTCGGAAGATGAGTTGACGTTCCTAAAATGACTCATGACATCACAAAACTTTCAATTTCTGAAATCGGATTCAAATTTGTGGTTAATTTCAATTTGGTGCGATTTTAGCGTGACTTAGCCTACCGGGTAACTTCTAGAAATTTTTAGTGCAATTAACCCGTGATCGATTTGTTTCAAGTCACAATGTACCTCTTCGACGCAATGGCGACTCTCGTTAGTCGTGAAAATCTTGAGACTTCAAATACGGACATTGGGTACCAAAAAGACAGAAAAATCGGCTTAATGCTAATTGATGAGAATTTTGCAATATCGTGGCATCACCCACACTTTGATCACCTATCTCAATCGAAACAACCTATCTTTGATATTTGATTGATTTTTAACTGTGCTATAATGATCTCTACAGATGAGCACAGTCAGTAGTCAATTCCTGGTCGAATTCTCAAATCTATTGCATTAAAATCATTTAATAGCTTCCCCAAATAATCTAGTTATCTCATGAGTGATCAACTTAGAGAATAGCACTGTAGGCGCGTCGATGAAAGGCCCGATTCATTCAATTGAAAACATGACTGAAATTTCAAGATGTCACACGACATAGGGTTAATATGTTTCAATTGAGCCGATTTAACTTGACTCATTCTAAACTAAGGTTTGATTCGATGAATTGAAATTCAATTTGAACATTGAACTTCAATTTCATTTTGATGGCTATTTCGTGTCCTCATATCAATGCTAATTTAAATGCATTAGACCACATTAAGTGCAATTAATTGAACCAATTGATGATATTGTATCAATCGTGTGACATCCTAAATTTCAGGTTCTATTTTCAATTGAATAAGTTGGGCTTTTCATCGACGTGCCTATAGTTAGTTTCTCTGAGTTGGCCACTCACGAGATAACTAGCCTATTAGGTGAAGCCGTTAAGGAATCTAAATGCAATAGACTTGAGAATTCGACTAAAAATCGATTGCTCGACCGTGCTAATCTACAAAGATCATTAGGGCCCCGTCAAAATCGATCAGAGACCAGAGATAGGTCAATTCAATTGAAGTATGTGATTAGTGTGTGGGTAATTCCACCTAATTGCAAAATTTCTGTCAAACGGCACTAAACCGATTTTTCTATCATTTCCGTACCCTATGCCCATATTTGAAACCTCGAGATTTTCACGACAATCAAGAGTCGCCAATGTGTTGAAAATGTACAATGTGACTCGAAAATAATCGATCACGGGTCAATTGCACTAAAAATTCCTAAAAGCTATCCCGTAAGTTAGGTCACGCTAAAATTGCGCTAGATTGAAATTAACCACAAATTTGAACTTGATTTCAAAAATTGAAAGTTCTGTCATGTTACAATTCATTTTAGAACCGTCAACTCACCTTCCGAAGATTTTTCTGCAAACCAAGATTTTTGGCGAAAATTCAAAGTAGGGCTGTTTTTGACCGGGAAAATCAAAGGACTGTTTTTTATCACGTTTTTGGGATTTAAGTTGGTTCAATTGACAAGGAAAAATCCTAAGAGGGACGATTTATATTTTGTCTTGTTTTTGTGTCTATGGGTCCAAAGGTTTGAGCTTGAGCCAGGCTCGAGTGGTCAATGGTTTTCGTGTCTATAGACAGTCAATTGTTTCTGGGGTGTGGTAAAATTGGTGTTGAACGGGCATGAGCACCAACATGCACAAAAGATTCACTCAGTACATAGAATTAGCCAAATAAGGAGCTGCCAACAAATAAAAACCAATTCAATGCATATTTGGGAAGGATGTAAAAGTTCTGCTAGGTTTTTGGTTTCAAACGTCTAAGAAGGATATAGAAGTGAGATTAAGGAAGATATTAATAAACTCAAAAAAGCTATCCTCAGTGTGACTTCGCAAATTCGATCAAGCAACTTCAAGGTCCCATTACTCCATTGACAGGGCACAGACAAATCCAACTACCTCATCAAAGGCAGTCAACACAAGCCCCCACAAATCGTGGTATTGTAAAAATCCTACTGCTGAATGGAGTCTTAGTTGATGCATCTTACTACTTAATGGGATAAAGTTTGCTTCTTGTCCTTGTGATTTTTTTCAACATTCTTGGTATCTATTATTCGTCTCTCATGTTCCTTTTATCTTCATCTTCTATGCTCAATTGTTTGTCAAGCAAGCTAACTTCAGAACAAGTGTCCGATAGATATCCTAGTCCATAGAGAGAACTTGGATAAGAACTTACAATATAGACTTCAGACTATAAATGGAAAACTCGTTTATTCTGAGTGTGATAAAGATCATTCATCTCATTTTGCATTGAATGCTTAAATATGATTTGAATTAGTAGCCGGAAAGCCTATCTGTGGTATATGAATGTGGTGGTATCATTCAAGTTGTTCCACATTATTATTCGTGACGATCAAAACCTAGAAGTGAATACCACCTCAATGGTGTTGCTTATTGTTGGCTGAGAAACAAGTCATTGGTTATGATGAAGCTGATACAAGAAATC
Source organism: Eucalyptus leucophloia subsp. euroa (assembly GCA_017140325.1). Classification (NCBI taxonomy): domain Eukaryota; kingdom Viridiplantae; phylum Streptophyta; class Magnoliopsida; order Myrtales; family Myrtaceae; genus Eucalyptus; species Eucalyptus leucophloia. Next base: position 16,202,742 of record CM029472.1, on the reverse strand, counting down.
TTGAACTTCTCTGAAGGTCTAAGAGTCATTAGAGTCAAACCAGATGAAAAACTAGCACCCTATGCTGATAATTCAGGCCGCTAGCTTATTGCCAATTCAGGCATGTCATGTAGCAACCTTTCCCCAATTCTTTGTTCAAGGAATTATTGGACTATGCCAACATCCTCTTACATTTAGTCTTTCCTCCCTATTCTTTTTCTTTTCTTTTGGCCATTTTTTTCTTCCTACTTATTTCTGATTATATGATTAATCTGATCTACAATTTATCAGTGATCCTTTTTTTCTTTTTTCAGTTAAATTTATTGACTATTAATTTGGTATGTCTGTGACATTATTTTGGGGCTTATTCTTCAGTTCAATTGCAAAAATTTTCCTTTTTAAGTTGGAATCATATACAAATCCTTTGGTATGCTTGTGATATTATTTCAAGGCTTGACCTCAAAGTTCCTTATTCTTTTCATGTGTACAGAATTGAGTGAACCAATGAAGAAGTGATAAATGATGTGTGATGTGCTCCTTTGTCCTTACTTGTAAAGGAGAAAATCTGTTTCTTGTGCTTTTAGATGGTTTTGTGTTTATTTTCATTTTGCTTAATAAAAATGGGAAAAAAGAAAAAAGAAAAAGAAGGAGAACTTGTTAGATCCTAGAACTGACCTTGGAACCTATAATAGGTTAAGTTGTAGGTTTCAAGTTTCAATAGGTAGGTTTCAGGTTTCAAAAAATGAGGAACTTGTACCCAATGGTAGGTTCCAAGTAGAACCTGCAATAAACCTAGAACCGCTTACCCCTATTTGCTACCTACATCCCCATGGCCCCCTACGGTGCCTCAATTGATTTCACATGGCACCAAACGGAGTTGAACAACCCTAAATTCCTAGAGGTCACCTTCATCCGGATCATTGCGATACCAAGGGTAGATGCTGGGCTCCCATCGAGCTTGGTGTGGATTGGGTTTATTGCCATCTATGCCTGAATCGATGGGCGTATGGTGGGCCACTCCCACTCCCAGATGATGACAACAATGGAGGCAACTAGGCTGAGTAGGACAAAGGCCGAGAGGATGAGGATAGCATTTTTTTTTAGGAGACTAGGCAGTGGGGATTTGGAGAAGTTAAGCGACCATGTGGATATATTGTATCATGGTCGAAGTGGTAAATTGATGGACTTTTGATATAGCCCGGAGTATGAGCATTTTGATCTCTAGTGTACCCGACCTAGGTTACCCAAAAGTATCTAAATTAGAAGGAAATGAAATTGTCTCGTCTTATGTTTTCCTACGTGCACTCTTTGAATTTGTATGTCTTGGATCATTATTGGTCTAAACACGCTTCTGCATGCTTAAAAAGTAGAAAGAATTGGATAAATGCATTAGCTGTGACGTGGTGAAGGCCTCACAGCCGGCTCGCCCATTTTTCCTTTTCCTCAACAACCAAACACACATACAAGAGAGACACCATAGGGAGAAAAAGAGAGAAATCGGTAGGTATTAAGCCATGACAAGGGCTAAACGCGAAGGTTGCCCCTATTAGAGAAAACTCATTTATTGTTTTGACGCTGACAAAACTTTTCTAGAAGTCTAGTCTAAAGACTTGTAGACTCAAGTGTTATAGTCTGAAGAATTCCAGACTCTACAATTAAAGTCGAAGACCACCAAACTTTAATCTCAAAGTCTGCCCTCACTAACAGGTTCCAGACCGAAGAATGAAGACTTATCCAAATGCGGGATTATTTTCAAGGATTCGGTTCGTGTGGTTTTTGGAAAACCTTATGGCTGGATATAGCATCTACTTGATTGATTATTCTTATTGGAATCAAGTCCGACATGAAGATATTTTGAAAGACGAAGTATACTTGCAAGGTCCACTTATGGAAACCAAATATCCTGATTATATGGGCGAACAAGATTGACGGACTTTCATCACAAATCATCTAATGACTCGAGATCACCTTAATTGATTATGTTCAATGGATAGATTGGAAGAATTCCTTTGGAAAGTGTCAACGGTTATGAAGGTATGAAGGAGTATTTAAGGCGAACTCTCCAGTTGTTCGAAGAAGTGCGTGAAAGAAAAATTTCAAAGTCTAAAACTTTCTAGTTCTTTGCTTTCTCATTCACCAAGCTCAAAATTGTATATAAAAGAGAGAAACTCTTAATGAGACTTTGTGAGAAACCAGAAGAAACTCTTCATTGAGAAAGTCGAAGATCACAAGCTGTAAAATCTCTTTTGATTTATAGTGAAATCCAACAAGTGGATTGTCAGTGCGGGAGAGTGGACGTAAGTTTAATCTAAGTCAAACCACTATAAATCTTATGTTTCTATTCTCTTTCCCTGAACTCATTACTTTAATATGTGGATTTATATAATCGTTTAAAGCTGATTACGTCATTAGTCTATTATCTTCTAAACGCAATTTACTTGTACTAAGTCTTGCAAAAATTTTTATTTACACCTATTCACCCCCTCTAAGTGTTGTTACTAGCCCTTTCAATTGGTATCGGAGCATGTGTGCTTATTTATTGAAGTGTTTTTACTTCTTAAGCTAAAAATTTATGACTAGTATTTTGGCTCCAGGTTTAGTTAAAGGCTAAAGTAACACCAAACCTCCTTATTTTGATAGGAAGGAGTACAATGTAAGGAAAAATAAGATGAAGGCATTCTTGAGATCGAAAGATCCCTTGGAATGGGATATGGTAGAAAAATGGATCATTCCCAAAGCTACATCAACCTCAGAAAGAGGAAAAGAAGTTGCAGATGCTGGCGAAATGACACAAGCAGAAATAACTAAGAGACAAGCTCTTGATGCTAAAGCCATCTATTCCTTATATTGTGCTTTATCTCCCACTGAGTACAATAGAATTTCATCTTGTGAAACAGCTAAAGAAGTCCGGTGTAGGTTGCACATTACTTATGAAGGAGCTGATCGAGTTAAAGAAACAAAAATCAAAATCCTACTCGAACAGTATGAAGCCTTCCAGATGAAGCTAGGAGAATCCATTACTAACATGTTAAGTCATTTCACAAAGATTGTAAACGGTCTAGTATATCAAGGACAACCAATCTCAAAACTAATGAAGGTCAATAAATTGCTGCGTGGACTCTCCAAAGACTGAAATCACGTGAAGACTTCAATAAGAGAAACCTAGAGGATCATGCCTTTTTCAGTAGACGAATTAATTGGCACACTTCAATCATATGAAGTGGAGCAAATCAATGAGGAAGAAGATCCTAAAGGTAAGAAGTCAATCGCTTTAAACTCTAACGATAATTCTGATGATACAAATTCAGAAGATGACATGGATGATGAAGAGCTAGCACTCATGGTAAGGAAGTTCAGGAAGTTGAGCAGAAATGGAAGAAGATTTAATTGGAAGAAGCAAAGCACTCAAAAATTTCAGAAGAAATCAACTGAGGATAATGAGACCAACAAAGATGTGATTTGCTGCAAATGCAAGAGAAATGGGCACATCAGACCCAACTGCCCTCTGTTGAAGAAAAAGAAAGGAAAAATAGAGAAATTCAAAATGGCTCTCAAAGCAGAGACATGGAGCAATATTGAATGTGAAGAAAGTGATGAAAAATATGCCACCATATGTCTAATGACAAATTCAAAATTAGACTCAGACTTTGAAACAGATTCATACTCAAACTCAGACAAAGAAGTCGATGTTAGCAATTTAAAAATTCCTACTAAAGTCTCAAAGTATATAGATAAACTTTGTCTTAGTCTCAAAACATCTCTTGAAATGATTTCCGAGCTGAAGATGGAGAATTCTAAACTGAAGCAACAGGAAATTTCTTGGAAAGAAAATTTTGAAAATCTAGACAAAAATGTCGTTAATTTGCAAGAGAATGCAGATTCTCTTTCGAAAGAAAATACCTTTTTGAAAGATGACATTTCAAATATCACAAAAAGGTTTTCAAAAGGATCTAAAAAGTTGGAAAAGATTCTTTCAGTACAAAGATCTTATTTCAACAAATTTGATTTGGGTATGACACCACAAACCATTCATTTAATTGATTTTCCAAAAGTGAAGGAAAGAATCAAATAAAGACCTATAAAAAAATTTTACAAGAAACATTTTCAAAAAGCTTTTGTAAAACCTGTTGGCTGAAGTGCTCTCAAATATTCAAAGTGTAATGGCTTAGACCATTTCGAGAAGGAATGTCCCAAGGTTTAGAGACCTGCTAAGAGGGATTAGGCAAAGACTATATTTAGTACAAACTCCCATGGACCCAAGAAAATGTGGGTATCAAAGAAAGCTTGAGTTCTTTTTATTATTGCAGGCCACTATCAAGAAAAAGATCAAGTGGTATTTGGATAGTGGCCATTCGAGACACATGACAGGAGATTCAAGTTGTTTTATAAAGCTTGTGCAAATAAATGGTGGAAAAGTTTCTTTTGATGGAAATAGCAATGGAAAAATTGTTGGATGTGGAACTGTGAAGATTGGAAGTCTCACAATCAACAATGTTTCCTTGGTAGAAGGTTTAAATTACAATCTACTCGGCATTAATCAATTGTATGACACTGGATTCAAAATTAACTTCCAAGAAGGCATTTGTTCCGAAACTAGTAAATATTTCTCTCAATCTTTCACTGGACGAAGACATGGGAATTTTTATTTTTTGGATATAAAACTAGAAAGTTCTCAATGTCTAATATCCATTCCAAATGAAGCAAACATTTGGCATCGAAAGCTTGGTCATATTAATATGAAGCAAATTGCTAAGATTTCCTAGCTTGTTCTTGAACTCCCTAACCTAACTTATCAAAAGTCTAAATTATGCACACCATGTGTTTGTTGGAGAAATCTTCTTAAAGTATTTTGAAGCTGACAAAACGTTTCCATCAGTCTAGTCGAAGGTTTGCGACTTCCGCTATTTAAAGTACGAAGACCTCCGGACAGCCAGACTCAAGACTCAAAGTCTATCCTTATTGAGTCTCTAATCTGTTGAAAAAAAGGCTATTCAGAACTAGATGTTTCATTAAGGATATGACTTTATCGACTAGAGAAGATCTCTTGGCTGGATATGACATAACGGAATCCTTTGATTGATCGAGATTGATTCGAAGATTAAGGATTCGATGATTGACAAAATATTCTTGGAAGGTTCTACTTATGGAAACCGAGATCCTGATTGTATGGGCGAATAGGATTGATGGGCTATCGACATGTTCCTTTAATAGCTCGAATGATCTTCCTAATTGATTCTGTCCAATGGGTAGATTGGAGGAATTCCTTTGGTAAGTGCCAACGGGTATGATGACATGAAGGAGTATATAAGGAAGACGTTCTAAGTTGTTCGAGTAAGTGCACGATAGAAGAATTCCAAAGTCTGAAACTACTTGTTGTTTAGTCAATTCCTTTGAACGAAATCTTGTATATAAAAGAGTCTATATTTGTGAGAAACCTTGAGGAAGTGTGGTAGAACATCTACACTGTGGAATCAAGGAAAAGCTGTGCTGTAACTTCTCTTTTGTTCATAGTGAAATCCAGCCGGTGGGCTGTCAGTGCGGAAGAGTGGACGTAGGCTTGGAATAAGCCGAACCACTATAAATCTTGTGTTCAATTTTCTCTTCCCTACTCTTTACTTTACTTTGATCGTACTTCATTTTGTCAATCAAAAGAGAACTCCCTTTCTATCGTTTGCTTAGAATCGCTTCCGTATCTCGAGAAATTATTTGTGCACCTATTCACCCCCCTCTAGGTGCTTATACTAACTATCTCAATTGGTATCAGAGCTCGTGTACTCACTTTGTTTGAAGTGTTTTACTTCAAAGTTAAAGATCCATGGCTAGTATGTTGGCTCCAAGGCTAGTAGAAGGGCAAAGTAATACCAGGCCGCCTTACTTTGATGGAAAGGACTACAATATATGGAAAAACAAGATGAAGGCGTTCCTAAAATCAAAGGATCCTCTTAAATGAGACGTTGTAGAAAAAGGAATCATTCCTAAAGCTGCACCGGTCTCAGAAAGAGGAAAAGATACTGTTAAGTCTAGTGAAATGACTCAGGAAGAGATAATCAAAAGATAAGCTCTTGATGCAAAAGCAATTTATTCTTTATATTGTGCTTTATCACCTACTGAATATAACAGAATATTTTCTTGTGATACAACCAAAGAAGTCTAGGATAGATTACACATTACTTATGAAGGAACCGATCGAGTGAAAAAGACTAGAATCAACATTCTCCTCGGTCAATACGAAGCTTTCAGAATGAAATCGGGAGAATCTATAACTGACATGTTTAATCGTTTTACAAAAATCGTGAATGGTCTTGAAAATCAAGGTCAACCAATTTCTGATCCCATGAAAGTAAACAAGCTACTGCATGGACTCTCCAAGGATTGGAATCACATAAAGACCTCAATCAGAGAGACCCAAAGAATCATGCCTCTATCTGTTGATGAGTTGGTTGGGACTCTTCGGTCTTATGAAATGGAACGAATTAATGAAGACGAAGATCCTAAAGGTAAGAAATCCATTGCATTAAAATCTAATGATGATTCTAATGTTACAGATTCTGAAGATGATATGGATGATGAGGAGCTTGCTCTCATGATAAGAAGATTTAGAAAGTTGAACAGAAAATGAAGAAAATTCAATTCAAAGAAACAAAGTTTTCAAAAGCAAAGACCAAGTATGCTGAAGATGATGAATCAAACAAAGATGTAGTCTACTTTGGATGAAAGAAAAATGGACACATCAAACCCAACTGTCCTCTTCTGAGGAAGAAGAAAGAAAAAACTGAAATGTATCGAAAAGCTCTTAAAGTACAAACATGGAGTGATACAGAGTGCGAAGATAGTGATGAAGATTATGCCAATGTATGTAGTGATGAAGATTATGCCAATGTATGTCTAATGGCACAATCGGATTGATTCGAACTCCGAGACAGATTCAGATTCAGAAAGTGAATTTGAGGTTAGTAACTTCAAAATCCCTATTAAAGTTTCAAAATACATTGATAAATTGTGTTTTAGTCTTAAGACTTCTCTTAAAAGAATTTCCGAACTCAAAAAGGAAAATTCTGCTCTAAAACAACAAGAAAATATTTTGGAAGAAAAAGTAAAATGCTTAGACGAGAATGTTTCTTCTCTTAAAGAAAGTGAAGATAATCTTTTAAAAGAAAATGCATTCTTGAAAAATGATATCTCAAATATTTCCAAAAGATTTTCTTTAGGATCTGAAAAACTGGAAAAAATACTTTCTGTTTTAAAGACCTTATTTCAATAAATCTGGTTTAGGAATGACTGCTGAAACCATTCCTTTAATTGATTTTCCAAAAGTGAAAGAAAGAATTAAGCAAAGACCCACAAGAGATGCCTACAAAAATCATTTTAAAAGAATCTTTGTAAAACCAGTAGGTCGCGATGCTCTCAGATGTCCAAAGTGCAATAGTGCAGATCATTTTGAAAAAGAATGTCCTATGATTTGGAAACCTGTCAATAAAGTTTGGGCAAAAATCACATATCATACTAACTCAAATGGACCCAAGAAAATATGGGTACCAAAGAAAGTTTAAGTCTCTTTTTAAATACGGGTCACTATCAAGAAAAAGGTAAAATGATATCTAGATAGTGGATGCTCAAGGCATATGACAAGAGATTCAAATTGCTTCATAAAGCTTGTTCAAGTGAATGGTGAAAAAGTCTCATTTGGAGGAAACAACAAAGGAAAAATTGTGGGATTTGGAACTGTAAAGATTAGGAACCTCACAATAAGTAATGTTTCTTTAGTTGAAGGGCTCAACTACAATCTGCTCAGTGTTAGTCAGTTGTGTGATGTCGGTTTCAGAATCTACTTCCAAGAGGGTATTTGTTCAGGAACCAGTAAAAACTCTACTCAGTAATTTATGGGTCGAGGACATGGAAATATCTACCTCTTAGACGTGAAATCAAATGAATCGCAATGTCTAATCTCAATCCAAGACGAAGCAAGCTTATCGCACAAAAAGCTTGGGCATATTAACATGAAGCAGATAGCCAAAATCTCAACAAAAACGCTTGTTCGTGGTCTACCCAATTTATCATACCAAAAGTCTGATCTATGTACACCATGTATATTGGGAAAACAGGTAAGAAATTCCTTTAAACCAATAAATCAAGTTTCCACTAACCGTGTACTGTAGCTTTTGCATATGGATCTCTTTGGACCTGAGATAGCTAGTACAAGCACCTAGAGGGGGGTGAATAGGTGCACAAACAATTTATCGAGATACGGAAGCGATTCTAGGCAATCGATAGAAAGGAAGTTGTCTATTGATTAACAAAATGAAGTAAGATCAAAGTAAAGAGAGTAAAGAAGAGAAAATTGAACACAAGGTTTATAGTGGTTCGGCTTATTCCAAGCCTACGTCCACTCTTACCGACAGCCCACCGGCTGGATTTCACTATGAACAAAAGAGAAGTTACAGCACAGCTTTTCCTTGATTCCACAGTGCAGATGTTCTACCACACACCTCCTCAAGGTTTCTCACAAATATAGACCCTCTTTTGTATACAAATTTTCGCTCAAAGGAATTGTCTAAACAACAGGAAGCTTCAGACTTTGGAATTCTTCTATCGCGCACACCTCGAACAACTTAGAACGTCTTCCTTATATATTCCTTCTTGCCATCATACCCGTTGGCACTTACCAAAAGAATTCCTCTAATCTACCCGTTGGACGGAATCAATTAAAAAGATTATTCGAGCTATTAAAGGAACGTGTCGATAGCCCATCAATCATGTTCGCCCATACAATCAGGATCTCGGTTTCCATAAGTAGAACCTTCCAAGAATATTTAGGCAATCATCGGATCCTTAATCTTCGAGTCAATCTCGATCAATCAAAGGATTTTGTTATGTCTTTTCCAGCCAAGAGATCTTCTCCAATCGATAAGGCCATATCCTTAATAAAACATCCAGTTCTGGATAACCTTTCTTCAACGGATTAGAGATTGTCAATGAGGATAGACTTTGAGTATTGAGTCTGGTTATCCGGAGGTCTTCAGACTTTAAATAGCAGAGTCTGCAAACCTTCAGACTAGACTAATGGAAACGTTTTGTCAGCTTCAAAACACTTCAAGAAGATTTCTCCAACAATCTCCCTCTTTTTGATGGTGACAAAACTTTCCTGCAGATTTGGACAACTTTGACCTGTAAAACATTTCTCAAACACATATGCATATCTTATAGAGATAAATGGCTAAATGAATAACACTAGAATCTGCAACCATAGAAAATAGGTTAGTTTAGTATGCGATAAAGCCATCAATAAGATATCAATAGTAGTTAATAGAAGCAGTCAAGTCCAAGTCTAGTTTAGTTCTCATCCATACACAAAAAACAAAGTCAAATAGAGTTAAACATCAAAATAATCCAACAATTCACATAGTCTAACAAACCACACGATTAAAAGTCAAATTGTTCAAATCTTGCATCTCTCACCCTTTTTGTCAGTATTAAAAAGGTTGAGATGAAAATGGAATAAAGTCAAAATTGCTTGGGAACGCGGACAAGCTGGAAATCTCCCATAGACTCGAATGATGCCTTCCGGCCTTTTCAAGTCTTCCTTCGGTTGTGCAATCTCCTCACCCTTGGCATTGGCCTTAATGCGAACAGTGAGGGCTTGGATCCGATCATTCAATGAACATGAAGAAACTTGACCCGCATTTTGCAAGTTTTGAACTTCGCATCCCAGAGCATAAATTTGACCTCTCATCTCCAAGAGAATATCCATAATTCTGCGAAAATCTGCTGCATTATCAGTCTGAGTACTTGCTTCGGCCCGATCTGATGGAGTAAATGCAGACGATGGTAGATCAGCACAATCACGCAGGTTTGGCGATGAAACTTCATGACCTTCCTCAAGAAATTGAGAGGCATAAATTTCCTCTGGGTCTGCTGGAGAGTGACTGACTCCCTCACTTGCAGCAGGATATGAGGACTTCCCTCTTTTCTCTTGATCTCCCCCTGTTTCCATGCCTTCAAGAGGAGAAAAGTGTTCCTCAGGTTCTCCTTCTTCTCTTTTCTCTTCTTCTTCTTTCTCCATTCTTTCCTTTTCAGATTCTCTTTCTTCTTCTCCCTTCTCCTCATCTTCCTTCTCCTCTGTTGCTTTCGTCCTTTGTTCCGATTCTTTCTCTGGAATAGAACGACTCAAATTCTTCAAAGCCATTGCAGAAATGGTGATGTTTTCATCATCATCATCTTCATCTTCAACAATAAGAGCTCTTCTTTTCGGCCTTGAAGCAACCAAGGGCTCCATTCCTTTCCTTTTTAATGAAGAAGAGGGTTGATGAGCTTTGACTGGAGTCTTCTCCTTGAATTTCTCCAATGCCTTGTTCAATTCCTTCAGACTCATTTTGGTCACCATTTTCAGTCCTACCACCATATGATCGCACGATCGAACACAAAAAATTTGCGGAGGCTGAATATTCGGATGTCGAATAACCGTCACAAGACTTGGGTAAGGAAGTTGACCTCGTCCTTCATCATGGCTCTATATATGTGGAACATAACAAAGTGTGAGGAAGAGAAAACCTTTTCTCGGTGAGGATGGCATACATCAGTTTGCCTCCGAACTTGAAACATCGATCTTGGAAGTTGATTTGGTCGGAGGCAATTGACCACAATCTTGTGAAACAAGATGTTGAACGCACTCATCCTTAAGTAGGAAATCTTTTCCTCTGTTCTCCTGTCCTTAACAAATTCCAATGTAGCACGAGCAATAGAAACTTTGATCGGTTGATATCTTCCTCTCTCAACTCCTAACACATCTGCCAACATATCCATATCCACAACAAAGTATTGATCTTTGACGCTAAAAGAGAATCTATTTGCATCCAATAAGCTAAGATTTGAATAGAAATATGTGGTTAGTTCAGCATAGGCCTACGTAGTGTCGGACGAGAACTTTTCAAGTTGAAGATAATCGAACTTTTCCCTCAAGTTCACATTCACGGCATCCGGAAAATCAAAATCTACACTCCTAGGGTTTATCACACCACGCTTCAGCAATTTTGAGTACAGATCCTTTTGTTCCTTCGATCTGAACAAGTCTCCCCTTTTTCCTTGATTTTCAACCGCAACACCCATTCTCGGTTGAAATTGGCTATACAATTTGTCGTCATCATTCCCATCTACAGGATTAACTCCCCAATCACGAGAATCATTTGGGATATTCGTAAGGGTTTCTTCTGCCACCCCTTTACGAGCAATTCCCAAACTTTCCATTTTTCACAAAAAGATATATTCATTTCTATACCCTTTGTCTTTAAGAAAATCATCGACATAGTTCAAAGGAGTACGAGTCCCTTTTAAAGCACGATACAGCTTATAAATAAAAGTGGGCTTTTGAACTCTTGCAGGGTCTGCATCCTCAATGATTTCTTCATCTTGTTAATGATCAACACCTTGAGGACTAGATGGAGGAGAATGACGCAGCTGAGAATGTTGTGGGCTCTGCTACTGATTTGGAGACACTTCTTCTTTGGTGAGATCGAAGTGCGTAGGCCCCTCACTCATTCGCCGTGGTCCCCTATTTGCAATTCTCGAAGACTTTCTTGAAGACGACATTTTTTTCAATTTTTTGGAAGATTCCTTGCTTGACTTTCCCAAGAAAGATGACAATTTTTTCGAAGATTAAACAAGGGAAAAAAACGGGAATGGAAGATCGATGCTTTCTAGGGTTTTTTTTTTTTTAGAGTAAAATGAAGGGAAATCAACAGTGCACGCTTGGTTAAAAAAAGAGGTATACGAACCGTCACAAAGGAAACTAAAAGATGTCTTTTCAAAATAATTGTCATTTTTCCGCGAAAATAGTCATTTCAAAAAATAACTTCTTTTTCGAAAAGGAAACGTTGCAATAATTACGTCAATTAAATATAGTAATAATTAACCACAGTATGACAATCGTACCTTTTCAAGATAATATTCGAGAGAGAGACTAACTTACAGTCAAGGTCTTGTATGTCTGAGTCTGAGAGTCTTTAGACTTTGATTTCCTCATACCTCAAAATGTTGAGTCTGGAGCGAATGGTTTCAAATTGATTTTTCTCAAAAGGCTTTGTAAATATATCTGCAAGTTGGTTCTTTGAATCAACAAATTGAATTGAAACTTCTCCATTTTGAACTGGTTCTTGAACAAATACCCTCTTGAAAGTTGATTCTAAAACCAGCATCACACTGGTGACTTACAACGAGCAGATTGTAGTTGAGCCCTTCAACTAAAGAAACATTGCTTATTGTGAGGTTCCCAATCTTTCTGAGTTCCAAATCCCACTATTTTTCCTTTGTTGTTTCCTCCAAATGAGACTTTTCCACCATTCACTTGAACAAGCTTTATGAAGTAATTTGAAAGTAATTTGAATCTCCTGTCATGTGTCTTGAGCATCCACTATCCAGGTACCATTTCACATTTTTCTTGGTAGTGACCTGCATTTAAAAAAAGACTCAAGCTTTCTTTGGTACCCATATTTTCTTGGGTCCTTTTAAGTTTGTCTGATATGCGGTTTTTGCCCAAACTTTATCGACAGGTCTCCAAACCATAAGACATTCTTTCCCAAAATGGTCTACACTATTGCATTTTGAACATATAAGAGCATTGCGACCTACTAGTTTTACAATGGTCCTTTCAAAATGATTTTTGTAAGCATTTCTTGTGGGTCTTTGTTTGATTCTTTCTTTCACTTTAGGAAAATCGATTAAAGGAATGGTTTCAGTAGTCATTCCCAAACCAGATTTATTGAAATAAGGTCTTTGAACAGAAAGTATTTTTTTTTCAGTTTTTCAGATCCTAGAGAAAATCTTTTGGAAATATTTGAGCTTTCATTTTTCAATAATGCATTTTCTTTTAAAAGATTATCTTTACTTTCTTTGAGAGAAGAAACATTCTGGTCTAAGCATTTCACTTTTTCTTCCAAAACATTTTCTTATTGTTTTAGAACAGAATTTTCCTTTTTTAGTTCGGAGATTCTTTTAAGAGAAGTCTTAAGACTAAAACACAGTTCGTCAATATATTTTGAAACTTTAATAGGAATTTTGAAGTCACTTACCTCGAATTCACTTTTTGAATCTGAATCTGTCTCGGAGTTTGATTCTGAATCCGATTGTGCCATTAGACATATGTTGGCATAATCATCATCACTATCTTCGCACTCTGTATCACTCCAGGTATATGCTTTGAGAGCCTTTCAATACTTTTCAGTTTTTCCTTTCTTCTTCCTCATAAGATGACAGTTGGGTCTGATGTGTCCCATTTTCTTACATTCAAAGCAAACTACATCTTTGTTTGATTCATCATCTTCAGAGACTTGGTCTCGTTGCTTTTGAAAACTTTGTTTCTTTGAATTGAATCTTCTTCCTTTTTGTTCAGCTTTCGAATCTTCTTATCATGAGAGCAAGTTCTTCATCATCCATATCGTCTTCAGAATCTGTTACATCAGAATCATCATTAGATTTTAATGCAATGGATTTCTTACGTTTAGGATCTTCGTCTTCATTGATTCGTTCCACTTCATAAGACTGAAGGGTCCCAACCAACTCATCAACAGACAGTGGCATGATTCTTTTGGTCTCTCTTATTGAGGTCTTTATGTGATTTCAATTCTTGGAGAGTCCACGCAGTAGCTTGTTTACTTTCATGGGATCAGAAATTGGTTGACGTTGATTTTCAAGACCATTCACGATTTCTATAAAACGACTAAACATGTTAGTTATAGATTCTCCCGATTTCATTCTGAAGGCTTCGTATTGACCGAGAAGAATGTTGATTCTGGTCTCTTTCACTCGATTGGTTCCTTCATAAGTAATGTGTAATCTATCCCAGACTTCTTTGGTTGTATCACAAAAAGATATTCTGTTATATTCAGTAGGTGATAAAGCACAATATAAAGAATAAATTGCTTTTGCATCAAGAGCTTGTCTCTTGATTATCTCTTCCTGAGTCATTTCACTAGACTCAACAGTGTCTTTTCCTCTTTCTGAGACAGATGCAACTTTAGGAACGATTCCTTTTTCTACAACGTCCCATTCTAGAGGATCCTTTGATTTTAGAACGCCTTCATCTTGTTTTTCCATATGTTGTAGTCCTTTCCATCAAAGTAAGGCGGTCCGGTATTGCTTTGCCCTTCTACCAGCCCTGGAGCCAACATACTAGCCATAGATCTTTAACTCTGAAGTAAAACACTTCAAACAAAGTGAGTACACGAGCTCTGATACCAATTGAGATAGCTAGTACAAGCACCTAGAGGGGGCTGAATAGGTGCACAAACAATTTATCGAGATACGGAAGCGATTCTAGGCAACCGATAGAAAGGAAATTCTCTATTGATTAACAAAATGAAGTACGATCAAAGTAAAAAGAGTAAGGAAGAGAAAATTAAACACAAGGTTTATAGTGGTTCGGCTTATTCCAAGCCTATGTCCACTCTTGCGCACTGACAGCCCACCGGCTGGATTTCACTATGAACAAAAGAGAAGTTACAGCACAGCTTTTCCTTGATTCCATAGTGCAGATGTTCTACCACACCTCCTCAAGGTTTCTCACAAATATAGACTCTCTTTTGTATATAATGTTTCGCTCAAAGGAATTGTCTAAACAACAGGAAGCTTCAGACTTTGGAATTCTTCTATCGCGCACACCTCAAACAACTTAGAACGTCTTCCTTATATATTCCTTCTTGCCATCATACCTGTTGGCACTTACCAAATGAATTCCTCCAATCTACCCGTTCGACGGAATCAATTAAAAAGATTATTCGAGCTATTAAAGGAACGTGTCGATAGCCCATCAATCATGTTCGCCCATACAATCAGGATCTCGGTTTCCATAAGTAGAACCTTCCAAGAATATTTAGGCAATCATCGGATCCTTAATCTTCGAGTCAATCTCGATCAATCAAAGGATTTCGTTATATCTTTTTCAGCCAAGAGATCTTCTCTAGTCAATAAGGTCATATCCTTAATGAAACATCCAGTTCTGGATAACCTTTCTTCAACGGATTAGAGACTATCAATGAGGATAGACTTTGAGTCTTGAGTCTGACTGTCCGGAGGTCTTCAGACTTTAAATAGCAGAGTCTGCAAACCTTCAGACTAGACTAATAGAAACGTTTTGTCAGCTTCAAAACACTTCAAGAAGATTTCTCCAACAGGACCAACCAGAACACAGAGCATTGGAGGTAAGAAATATTGCCTAGTAATTATGGATGACTACTCACAATTTACTTGGGTATATTTCTTGGCAAGTAAGTCCGAAACCTTCTCTTACTTTGAAAAATTTGCTAAGAAGGTTAAAAATGAAAATGGGTATGTTATTTAAAGTATAAAAACAGACCATGGAGGTGAATTTGAAAATCAAAATTTTACGAAATTTTGTGATGAATCTGGCTTTCAGCACTTGTTCTCCTCTTCAGACCTGTAGGAGATGGCAAGAACCCTCTTAATTGAGAGTAATATTTCCTCTAGATTTTGAACTGAAGCAATCTCTACAACTTGCTATATCATTAACATAGTATTTTTAAGGTCTATTCTAGAGAAAACTCCTTAAGAAGTGTTTAAAGGGAAAAAGCCAAATGTTTCTTATTTTCATGTGTTTGGTTGTAAGCGTTTTGTTTTGAAAAATGCAATTGATTAAACTAGTAAATTTGAAGAAAATTCAGATGAAGGAATTTTCCTTGGCTACTCAACCTCAAGCAAAGCCTATAGAGTATTCAACAAGAAGACTCAATCTGTGAAAGAATCTATGAATGTTAAGTTTCAAGACTCTATGCAAAATTAAATGGATCAAAAGCAACTTGAAGAGTCTAAACCTACTCAAGACTTTATAAAGTCTACTTCCCCCGAAGTGGTTTAGACTTCTGAAAATCAAGCCAAAAGTCTCAACTGAAACAAATGATCAGCAAACTCTCAAACCAACTAGCAATTGGAAGCATAAGTCAAGTTATTTCAAGGAACTCATCATTGGCAACATTGATGAAGGAATTCGCACCAGATCCAAAAGGCAAGAAGAGTCTAGTGCTTTAATACTCATTTCTAAAATTGATCCCAAAAGTATAGAATAAGCATTGGTTGATGAAAGCTAGATCGAAGTTATGCAAGACAAGCTCAAATAGTTCAGCATCAATGATATTTGGGAGCTAATTCATAAACCTAAAGGTAAGTCTATTATTGGAACTAAATGGGTTTTCAAGAATAATGTAAATGAGAAAGGAAAAGTGGCCAGGAACAAAGCAAGACTCGTGGCCAAAGGAATAATGCAATAAGAATGGATAGACTATGATGAGACTTATACACCATTAGCGAGGTTAGATTATTACTTACTTTTACTTGCTATAAAAATTTCAAATTATTCCAAATTGATGTAAAAAGTGCATTCCTAAATGGATTCATTCGAGAAGAAGTCTATGTGGAACAACCATCTAGTTTTGAAGATCCAAGAAAGCCAGACTCAATCTACAAATTGAAAAAAGCCCTATATGGATTGAAGCAAGCACCTTGAGCCTGGTATGAAAAGTTAAGTAAATTCCTAACTCAAAATGGTTTTGAAAAAGGAAAAGTAAATATTACATTATTCATAAAAAGAGAAGGTAAAGATTTTCTATTGGTTCAAATCTATGTTGATGATATTATTTTTAGATCTTCTAATGAAAATCTATTCAAGAATTTTTCTAAGTCTATGTAAGATGAATTCGAAATGAGCATGATGGATGAATTAACTTTCTTTGTCAAGTTACAAGTCAAACAATCAAAGAAAGGGATTTTTTACTAAGAGAAGTATGCAAAAAATCTCATCAAGAAGTTTGGATTGGAAAATTGCAAAAAAACAAAGACTCCAATGTCTGATTCTACAAAGCTAGACAAAGATGAAGGAGGAAAGAATATAGACCATAAGTTATACAGGAGAATTATTAATTTGCTTCTTTATCTTACTATATTTGGACCTAACATTTTGTTTAGTGTTTGTATCTATGCTAAATTCCAATCAAATCCCAAAGAATCTCATTTAAGTGCTGCAAAACGCAACATCAAATACGTTGCAACTACTCCAAAGTTAGGTCTGTGGTGTTCCAAAGAATGAGACTTTACTCTCCTTGGATATTCCAATGCAAATTTAGTAGGATGTAAAGTTGATAGAAAGATTACTTCTGGTACTTGTCAACTGTTGGGCAACAAGTTAGTATCTTGGTTCTCAAGAAAGCAGAGTACCGTAGCTCTCTCAACAACTGAAGCAAAATATGTGGCTCTTGGGAGCTGTTGTTCTCAAATCTTATGAATAAGGCAACAGCTAAGAGACTTTGAAATTGATGAATCGTGCACCGAGATCAAATGCGATAACACCAGCACCATCAATCTCACAAAGAATCCAATTCTTTATTCAAGGGCAATGCACATAGAAATTCGACAGCATTTCATTAGAGATCATGTTCAGAATTGAGAAGTTATGATTCAGTTCATTGACTCGAAGAATCAGTTGGCAGACATATTTACAAAGCCACTAGAGAAAAGCCTATGTGAGTGTATTCACACCAGACTAAACATCATATCTTTTATCGATTAAAGTCTAAAGATGATTAGAATTAGAATGTCCAAAAGTTACGACTATAAGTTAATTCTTTTTCAATGCAAGTAATTTAATTTTAGGATGAAATTTTGAAAAGGTACGTTTATTTTTGAATCGCTACTTGCTTATTTTATTTTTAGAAATTATCTTTTTCGAGTTTTGAATTTATGGCAGTTTTTCATTTTCGAAAAATGCAATTTTTATTTTTCCTTTGTGACAATTCGTATACCCCGTTTCACTTGCTTTATATACCATCGAAATTCTTCTTCTCCGTTTACACTCTCTCAAACCCTAGAATACATAAATTCTACTTTCTCTCTTTTTCTCTCTTTGATCCAAAAAGCTTTCATCTTTTTCAACGAGCGAGTTTAAGAAATCCTCCAAGATAGTGACAATATCTTTAAAGAGGAGGTTTTCTAGAATTGCAAACATGGGACCACAGTACATGCCGGAGGGTCCTACCCATTTTGATCTAACCGAGGATGAAGATTCTTCTCAGCAACAGCAGCAACAACAACATTCTCAACAACGTCACTCTTCATAGCAAATGACTCAAGATCCTCCGCGCCAACAAGCAGAAGAAGAGATCATCGAAGATGTTGAACCCATAAAAATGCTGAAACCCCAATTTCTCTTTAAACTATACTCTAAGTTAAAGGAGGGTGGTACTACGATGACTTTCATCGATGAGTTTTTACAAGAGAGAGGGTACAAGAATAAAACTTTGTTCTTGCAATCTGTGGAAAGGATGGGCATTGCGCCTGAAGGTTTGGCAATAAGGACTTTTGCCAACTTTCCAAGTGATTCACGGTTCGGTACTTTTAATCAGCCAGAAGGGAAGGATGATGATGAGAGGATGTATACCAATTTTCAACCTAGGATGGGCATTGCTGCAAATGTTCGTGGAAAGGGGACGAACTTGTTTCGTTCTAAGGACCACGGAAGACTTATCAAAACTGTTGAAGAAAGGGGTTATGAACCCTAGAAGTGTAGCTTTGATTTCCTTGATTCCTTGAAGGTGAACCTGAGGGAGAAGTTTGCACTCCTTCAACTTGAATGCTTTTGCTTAGAGACCTTTGTCGCTTATCCAAAACTAACTGCTTATTTCTATTCAAATATGTCTTTTCTAGATGCGAATAGATTTTCTTTTACGGTTAGGGACAAAAAATTTGTGGTGGATGTAGACACCTTGGCGGATGTGATTGGTGTGGAAAGAGGAAGTTTCCAACCAATCAGTGTGTCTATTGGTCACGGAACTTTAGCTCTTGTTTAGGACAGGTTTGCTGAAGGCAGAATTTCTTACCCTAGAATGACTGCTTCCAATATCTTACTTCACAAGATTGTGATCAACTGCATCAGACCCAAATCCACTTCAAAAACTTATGTCTGTCACTCGAAAGTAAAGCTGATGTTTGCAATCAACATCGGATTTAAGTTCTCACTGCCCCCACACTATCCTAATGCACATGTATACGAAAATTGTGAAGGACAAGGGGCAACTCCCTTACTTTGCACTTGTTACTCAACTGTTCAGACATTTCAACATTCAGTTTCCTACTACTCTGTGTGATCGAACCATAGCTCCAATGGTGATTGGACTAAAGATGGTTTCAAAAATGAGACTGAAAGAGCTGAATAAGGTATTAGAGCACCTAAAGGAGAAATCCCCTGCCAAAACTAAACAAGACTCTGCAGCAAAGAAGAGGAAAGGCAAAGAGCTAATGAGAGCATCAATCAAGAAGAGGAGAGCCCTTATCTTGCAGAATGAAAAAGATGATGATGATATTACTCTCTCCGCTTTTGCCTTAAGAAATTTAAGGTGCTTTGTTAGTTTTAAGGAGCCAGAGGACAAAGAGAATAGAGAAAGAGAAGAGATAGAGAAGAGAGATGAAGTGAGAGAAGAATGGAGAACAAAGGAAAAAGAAAGAAGAAGAAAAGAAGAAGAAGAAGAAGAAGAAGAAGAAGAAGAAGAAAAAGAAGAATAAGAGAGTCAAGATGATTCTCTTGAGCCAACATTTGTTGTATCATTGTCAGATGACTCGAACAAGACAATAAGTGGAAATGCAGGAAAAGAAAGAGAAAAACATCACTTTGGTGCTGGAGAAGAACAAGAACAGGAAGAGGAATTCTTTTCTCTACATGAAGCCATAGAAACAGGGGGACCAACTGACAAAAGAGGTACTTCTTCACCTGTTTTTACCAGTGATGTTAGTAAATCTCCAGCAGATCCAAAGGATATCTATGCCTGTCAATACCCAGAAGCAGATATTAAGGCATCCACTCCAAGTTCTGGTGATCAAACTGCTGATATTCCCTCACATCTCAGGACTCCTAGAATTGATTCGGCTGGACCTAGTGCTACATCAGAACCGGTAGCAGACTTTCAAAGGCTGTTGAATCTCCTTTTGGAATTGAAGGGTCCGAAATATGGTTTTGAGTTTAAGATGAAGAACCTCATGACAGCTTTCAAGTCGACTTTAGACTCTCTACAAGAGCAGATACAAGCCCTAAAGCTTCAAGTGCAAGAAACTGCAAAGGGTGAGGATATTCAACCGCTGAAGAAGACTCTAAAGAAGCTAGAGGAGATTGTCAAGTCTATGGGGGATTTCCAAATCGTTCGCATCCGCAAACAGCCATGATTTTATCCAACTCTTTTTAAAATTTTTCTCCACTTTTTGCTGTTGACAAAAATGGGGAGAGTTTGTGCAGATTTGACTTGGTATTTTGGTTTGGTTTGATTTTGATGACTTTTGGTTTTGGACTGATACACTTTGGACTTTTGACTACCGTTTGATTTTGAATCTTTTTTACACCTGCAGTAACTAAGTTTGTGATATTGATTATGGCTGGATAGTTATTTATCTTGCAGGATTAACATGTTTAATGTGGTTGCAGAATTGATGCTATCCAAGTCCTAATCAACTTATTTTTATAAGATATCACGTTTTGCTTAAGTGTTGTTTTGCAAGTCAAAAATTTTTAAATCTGCAAGAAAGTTTTGTCACCTTAAAAAAGGGTGAGATTGTTAGAGAAAACTCATTTATTATTTTAAAACTAACAAAACATTTCTAAAAGTCGAGTCTGAAGACTTGCAGACTCAAGTGTTATAGTGTGAAGAACTCCAAACTCTACTGTCAAAGTATGAAGATTGCCAAACTTTAATCTCAAAATCTGCCCTCACTGAGAAGTTCCAGACTGAAGAATGAAGACTTATCCAGATGTGGGATTATTTTCAATGATTCGGTTCGTATGATTTTTGGAAAACCTTATGGTTGGATATAGCATCTACTTGATTGATTGTTTTTATTGGAATCAAGTCCAATATGAAGATCTTTTGAAAGGTGAAGTATACTTGAAAGCTTCTGCTTATGGAAACCAAAGATCCTGATTGTATGGGCGAACATGATTGACAGGTTTTCATCACAAATCATCTAACGACTCATGATCACCTTAATTGATTCTATCCAATGAATAAATTAAAAGAATTCCTTTGGAAAGTGCCAACGGTTGTGAAGGCATGAAAGAGTATTTAAGGTGAACTCTCCAATTGTTCGAAGAAGTGCATGAAAGAAAAATTTCAAAGTCTGAAGCTTTCTAGTTCTTTGCTTTCTCATTCACTGAGCTCAAAATTGTATACAAAAGAGAGAAACTCTTAGTGAGACTTTGTGAGAGACCAGAAGAAATTCTTCACTGAGAAAGTCGAAGATCACAAGCTATAAACTCTCTTTTAATTCGTAGTGAAATCCAGCCAATGGGCTGTCAGTGCGGGAAAGTGAACGTAGGCTTGATCTAAGCCGAAGCACTATAAACCCTGTGTTTCTATTCTCTTTCTCTGAAATCCTTACTTTAATTCGTGGATTTATATAATCATTTAAAGATGATTACATCCTTAGTCTATTATCTTCTAAAGGCAATTTACTTTTACTAAGTCTTGCGAAAAATTTTATTTATGCCTATTCATCCCTCTCTAGGTGCTGTTACTAGCCCTTTCAATCCCCCCTGATAAGGAGGTTCAGACAAAAAGGGCGAACAATTTTCTGAGAGCAAGTATGGATCTTTGTCAAAGAGGATGCATCAAAAGGAAAGGAGGATGCAGCAATGCGACGTGGCTCCTGTTTAAGGTTCCATCTCCGGCACTAATCTTCATTGCTGGTGCACAGAGGTCGAAGGCTATAGAGCTACCGCTATGCTTCCATCGATGTAGATTTCAACCACAGGCATATAGTGAAGCTTCCCTTTGTCGATTCAACCAATATTCACGGCTTCAATTCGCTTTGCGAAAGCGGTAACATTTCTTCCCTGGTTTTGCTTTGCTTCAGGTTAATGATGACTTGTGTAAACTCTATTTCTGCATGGATAAATAAGAACCAAAGCCTCTCTTGGATGATTTTGTAATGGTGTTGTTGTTCTATAGCTGATTTTGGAGTGAAAAATATTTCTAATTCCCTAATTGAGTTCAGAATTGGGAGTACCCACAACCTGCTCGAAAAAATGCTTTCAAAAGTCGCTATATGGTTTTGTTTTCATCTCGGTTTGGTAGCAGTTTGAGCAAAGAGTATCGAGACCTAGCACTGCTATGAATGAGAATAAGAGCAAACCTGGTGTTAGACTGACGTTTCTTGATATGTTTGCACGCTGGTTTTAATCCGGGTGCTGATTTTCGAGCCATTTTAAATATGCCAACACTCATGTGAAAGTGCTCATTACGTGTTTGCTATAATGCTTGGGGCCTGCCCAAGCGCACACGTCATTGATTTACATCTGTTCTTAAGTGTAGATGGATAGGATTTGCATGGTTGTATACCCTTGTTACTTGTCAAGTGCCATTTTCCCATAGGCCCAAATTGTAATGCCCAAAGATTTACTATTAACTTCCTCATATTGTAAATTATAAATTAGTGAGACTATCCGCTAACATTTCAAATCATCCATCTTTGACTAACTATTTCATTGGATTTTCTGAGGCCGTCTTAAAATGTCTTGATCAGTTAAATTCTTACAAAAGTCCGTTTTATCCTAACATGAATCGTTAAGTCTCCACTAAAATTTTTATAATTAAATGAAAAAAAAATTGGAAACAAATTTTTTTAGGGTTGTACCAAACCATTTATGTTCTTTTTCTACTTTGGGTTTAAAAATATTTTACAATTACCAAATGTATTTTTTTGCTTAGAAACTCATCAAAGAAATAGGAATAAGAAAACTATTTTTAAACAGAAATTGTTTCTAGGAATAAAAATGTCACTACACATGCCCCAATCAACCTGTGGACTAGATTGCGAAGGCTTATGGAAATGAATCTTTGAGCTTGAATTGGATTTCCAATCCCCCCATCCTCTTAGGCCTTTGTTATGTTATGATTTTGAACCCTCTTGCGGTCTACTTTTGAGTTATCAATGAACATCAAGGCACTTTTGCAACAAAAAGAAAAAAAAAAGAAAGGGAAAGAAGAATAGATGATCCCTATTCTCGTTCGCAAGGCCACATATAGTGTAGCTAGCTGAAGACAGGGAGCACCACTTAATAGTCCCATGTCAACTGGCATGCCTCTGGAGAACATGCAACTATGGGATAGAATAATGCTTGAGAATAGATGGATTGAACCAAATACATTGTGCCAATCAACATGCTAGCGCTTCACTCCAATAGTCTGTGAAAGCTAGTATAAGCACCTAGAGAGGGGTGAATAAGTGTAAAAACAAATTTCCGAAATAAGTGTGCAACACTAATCAATAATAGATGATGAAAAGGAAATTTGCTTCTTGTCAACTAAACAAGTTACGATCAAAGTAAAAGAGCGTAGAGAAGAGAATATGAACACAGAGTTTATAGTGGTTCAGCTTAATCTAAGTCTACGTCCACTCTTCCGCACTGACAGCCCACCAGCTGGATTTCACTATGAACAAAAGAGTTGTTACAGTAAAACTCTTCCTTGATTTCACAGTGTAGAGACTCTACTGCACTTCCTCAAGGTCTCTCAAAGATATAGACTCTCTTTTGCGTACAAGATTTCACTCAACAAATGAATTGACTAAAAACAAGGAGCTTCAGACTTTAGAATTCTTCTATCTCGCACCAACTCGAACAACTGGAACGTCTTCCTTATGTACTCTTTTATGCCATCATACCCGTTAGCACTTATCAAAGAAATTCTTCCAATCTACCCGTTGGACAGAATCAATTAGGAAGATCTTCGAGCTATTTAAGGAACATGACGATAGACCATCAATCATGCTCCCCCATACAATTAGGATCTAAGTTTCCATAAGCAGAACCTTTGAAGTATACTTCGTAAATCAACGGATCCAAGATTCCTGAATCAATCTTGATTTGAATAAAGGATTCCGACATGTTATATCTAGCCAAGAGATCTTCTCCAGTAGATAAAGTTAATCCTTAATGAAACATCCAATTCTGGATAAGCCTTCTTCGACGATCTAGAAAGCTGTCAATGAGGATAAACTTTGAGTCTTGAGTACGGCGGTCTTGAGGTCTTGAGACTTTGATAGTAGAGTCTGCAAGTCTTCAGACTAGACTGATGGAAATGTTTTGTCAGTTTCAAAACACTCAAGGAAGTTTTCTCCAACAATCTCCTCATTTTTTATGGTGAAAAAACTTTCCTGCAAATGTGGATAATTTTGACCTGCAAAACATTACTCAAGCAAATATGGATATCTCACAAAGATAAATGGCTTAGTAATAACACTAGAATCTACATCCACAGAAAGTAGGTTAGTCTTGTAAAGGAACAAAGCCATGAGATATCAATAGTACTTAAGATAAACAAATGTTCAAATAGTCGAATCCAAATCCAATTCAAAACCAAACAGCCAAACACAAAAGACAAGTCAATCGACACAAAAGTCCAAAAAGTTCAAAGTTCAAAATCAAATCTGCACTGCATCTCTCCCCCTTTTTGTCATCATTAAAAAGATAGAGATGAAAAGAGAAAGGAATTAAGATTGCTTCGGAACATGAACAAGCTGGAAATCTCACATTGACTAGACAATGCCTTCCAGCTTTTTCAATTCCTCCTTCAGTTGCGTCACATCTTCACCCTTAGCATTTGCTTGAACTTGAAGAGCAAGAGCTTGGATTTAATCATTCAAAGAAACTGAAGAAGCTTGTCCTGCATTTTGTAAGTTCTGAATTTTGTATCCCAGAGCATAGATTTGACCTCGTATCTCCAAAAGAACATCAAGTATTCTACAAAAGTCTGCTAAATTATCAATCTGAGTACTGGCATCTGCACGATCAGACGGTGTATTGGCAGATGATGGCAAATCAGCATGGTCATGCAAATTGGGCGATGAAACATCATATCCCTCCTTAGGAAATTGAGAAGCATAGATGTCTTCTGGATCTGCTGGAGAACGACTTATTCTTTCACTGGTGATAGGGAATGAGGACATTCCTCTATTCTCAGGATCTCCCCCTGTTTCTATGCCTTCAGGTGGAGAAGAGTATTCCTCATGCTCTGTTTCTGCTTTATCTCCTCTCTCTCCTCTTCTTTTTCTTCCTCAATTCTTTCCTCCTCTGCATCTCTCTGCTCTGCTTCTTTCTCCAAATCTTCTCTCTCTCTCCAGTCCTTTGTTATGTTTCATCCATGTCCTTTTCTTATCTCTCTGTTGATTCTGGAACAGACGACTCAAGTTCTTCAATGCCATTGCGAAAATGGTGTTATCATCCTCATCCTCTTCATCCTCAATGATGAGAGCTCTTCTTTTCTTGGATAGAGCAACCATGGGCTCCTTCCCTTTTCTTTTTGCTATCGAAGAGATTTGATGAGTCTTGACAGGAGTTTTCTCCTTGAATTGCTCCAACGCTTTGTTGAGTTCCTTCAGACGCATTTTAGAGACCATTTTCAGTCCCACCACCATTTGATTGCACGCTCGAACACAAAGAATTCGGGGAGGCTGAACGTTCAAATGTCTGAATAACTTGGTCACAAGTGCTGGGTAAGGAAGTTGACCCTTGTCCTTCATCACTGCTCTGTACATGTGGAACATAATAGTATGTGGAAGAGAGAACTTTTTCCCAGCATTGATGGCATACATCAGCTTTGCCTCCAAGTTTGAAACATCGGTGTTCGAAGTAGATTTTGGTCTGAGGCAGTTGATCACAATCTTGTGAAGCAAAATGTTAGATGCATTCAACCTCAAATGGAAAATCTTTCCTTCCATCCTTCTATCCTTTACAAGCTCCAACATTGCACGAGCAATAGACACACTGATAGGTTAATATTTTCCTCTTTCAACCCCAATCATATCAGCCAATGTATTCATGTCAACCACATAGTCTTGATCTCAAACACTAAAAGAGAATCTATTCGCATCCAAGAGACTAAGATTCGAATAGAAATAAGCAGTAAGTTCAGCATAAGCTTCTGTAATTTCAAAACAAAACTATTCGAGTTGAAGAAGACTGAATTTTTCCCGCAAATTGACATTCACAGGGTCAAGAAAATCAAAGTCCACACTTCTAGGGTTTATTACTCCATGCTTCAGCAACTTAGAGTATAGTTGCTTGTGTTCTTCCGATCGAAACAAGTCTGTCATTTTACTTCGGATTTTTGCCACAACACCCATTCTCGATTTAAACTGACTAAACATCCTATCATCGTCATGCCCATCAGGTTGACTTAGCCTTCCAACACGTGGATCGCTTGGGATATTTGCTAATGCCTCTTCCGCCGACCCAGCAGGGCAATTCCCAATCGTTCCATTGTACGTAGAAAGAAAGTTTCATTTCTATACCCTTTGTCTTTAAGAAATTCATCAATGTAGTTCAGCGGAGTACCACCCCTCTTCAGAGCACGATAAAGCTTGTAGATAAAAGCGGGATTAAGAGTTCTTACGGGTTTTGTGTCTTTGAAGATTTCTTCATCTTCTTGATGTGTAGCATCCTGAGGTCTAGATGGAGGAGATGGACGCTGCTGAGAATGTTGTGGGCTCTGCTGCTGTCTAGGAAATTCTTCTTCCTCGGTGAGATCAAAGAGCATAGGCCCCTCACGCATTTGTCATGGTCCCCATGTTCACGATTCTTCATGACTTTCTTTGGGACGACATCTTTCACAGTCTTTGAGAGATACAAGCTTGTTTTCCAAGAAAGATGATAACTTTTCGAGGATCAACAAGAAAAGAAGACACAAATGGAAGATTGGTGCTCTCTTAGGGCTTTTCGTGAGTAAAACAAAGAAGAACCGACAGTATATAAGGCAGTAGAAGCAAGGCATATGGAACGTCGTAAAAAGGAAATATAAAGATGCCCTTTTTAAAATTAACTGCCTTTTCAAAAATTAGATAACTGTCAAAAATAACTTCTTTTTCGAAAAGGAAGGATTGTACTAATCACGAAAAGTTAGGAAAATTATACTAATTAATTTTGGATAGATGATCGTACCTTTTCAAGATTTGCTCCGAGAGATAAATTTCTAAAATAGAAATAACTTATAGTCGTAGATCTTGATTGTCTGAGTCTGAGTGCTTTTAGACTTTCAGTCCTGATTCTAAACTTTTTAGACTTTAAGATATTTAGTCTGGAACGAATAACTTCAAATTGATTTTTCTCCAAAGGCTTTATAAATATATCCACTAGTTGATTCTTTGAGTCAATAAACTGAATCGAAACTTCTCCATTTTGAACATAATCTCTAATGAAGTGATGTCGAATCTCTATGTGTTTTGCTCTTGAGTGAAGAATTGGATTCTTTGTGAGATTGATTGAGCTGGTGTTGTCACATTTGATTTCAGTGCATGAATCTTCAATTCCAAAGTCTCTTAGTTGTTTTATCCACAGAATTTGTGAACAACTTCCAAAAGCTACATATTCTGCTTCTGCTGTAGAAAGAGCTATTGTACTTTACTTCCTTGAAAACCAAGATACTATCCTGTTTCCAAGTAGTTAACAGGTGCCCGAGGTGCTCTTTTTATCAACTCTGCATCTAGCTAGGTCTACATCTGAGTATCCAAGAAGAGTAAAGTCTCCTTTTTTAAGATACCAGAGACCTAAATTTGAAGTTGAGGCAATGTATTTGATGACACGCTTTGCAGCACTTAAATGAGATTCTTTAGGGTCTGATTGAAATCTGGCACAAATGCAAATACTAAACATAATGTCAGGTCTAGAAGCACTAAGATAAAGAAGTGAACCAATGATACTCCTGCATAACTTCTGGTCAACTTTCTTTCCTCATTCATCTTTATCCAACTTTAAGGAATTTGACATTGATATATCAGTTGTTTTGCAATTCTCCAGCTCAAAATTTTTGACAAGATCATTGGCATATTTTTCTTGATGAATAAAAGTTCATTCCTTCAGTTGTTTCACTTGAAATCCGAGAAAGAAGGTTAGTTCACCCATCATGCTCATTTCAAATTCACCCTGCATAAACTTAGAGAATTTCTTGCACAGACTTTCATTAGAGGAACCAAATATAATATCATCAACATAAATTTGAACAAGTAGAAAACTTTTGCTTTCTCTTTTGATAAACAATGTAGTATCTATTTTACCTTTGACAAAACCATTATGTATTAAAAACTTACTCAGTCTGTCGTACCACGCTCGAGGTGCTTGCTTTAAACCGTATAAAGCCTTTTTCAGTCTAAATACCGAGTCTAGTTTTCTTGGGTCTTCAAAACTAGGTGGTTGTTCCACATAAACTTCCTCTTGGATAAATCCATTTAGGAAAGCACTTTTGACGTCCATTTGGAATAACCTGAAATTCTTATAACAAGCAAAAGCAAGTAATAATCTAATTGCTTCTAACCTTGCTATTGGCCCGTAAGTCTCATCATAGTCAATTCATTCTTCTTATATATATCCTTTGGCCACGATTCTTGCTTTGTTTCTCACTACTTTTCTGTTGCACGCGCCGATTCGATCCCCCGCAGGCTCGTGCGACGCACACGCTGTTTCGGGCGAAGGCACGTTCATCTTGTTTTTGAAAACCCATTTAGCTCCAATGATGGGTTTACCTTTCGGTTTATGAGTCAATTCCTAGACATCATTGATACTGAATTACCTGAGTTCTTCTTGCATCAATCCAGCTTTCATCAGTTAAAGCTTCTTCTATGCTTTTGGGTTCTATTTCAGAAATAAGAGCCACAGCACTAGACTCTTCACGCCTTTTGGATCTTGTGTGAATTCCTTCATTAATATCACCAATGATGAGATCTTTGGGATGACTAGACTTATGCTTCCAGTTTCTAGTTGATTGTCAGACTGTTAATCATTTTTCTTATTTGAATCTTCGATGATCATTTGTT
Source organism: Eucalyptus leucophloia subsp. euroa (assembly GCA_017140325.1). Taxonomy (NCBI): domain Eukaryota; kingdom Viridiplantae; phylum Streptophyta; class Magnoliopsida; order Myrtales; family Myrtaceae; genus Eucalyptus; species Eucalyptus leucophloia. The sequence goes on along the minus strand of CM029472.1, from coordinate 16,173,924 downwards.
ACTGGTTTTCTGAAATCTGAGCTGCTTCTGGAGATTTAGACTTTGTAAAGTCTGGAGCAGGTTCAGATTCTTCAAGTTGAGTCTGAATCGATTCATTTTGCATAAAGTCTTGAAATTTAAAATGCATTGATTCCTCCACAGATTAAGTCTTTTTGTTGTAAACTATGTAAGCTTTGCTTGTGGTTGAATATCCAACAAAAATACCTTCATCTGATTTTTCTTCAAACTTGCCAACTTGATCATTTGTATTTTTCAAAATAAAACATTTGCATCCAAACACATGAAAATACGAAATCATTGGCTTTTTCCCTTTAAATAACTCATAAGGAGTTTTCTCCAGAATAAGTCTTAAAAAGATTCTATTAATAATATAGCATGCTGTAGAAACTGCTTCAGCCCAAAAACGAAAGGAAATGTTACTTTCAATTAAAAGAGTTCTAGCCATTTCTTGCAAAGATCTATTCTTCCTTTCTACAACTCCATTCTGTTCTGGAGTATAAGGAGAGGAGAATACATGCTAAAAACCAGATTCATCACAGAACTTAACAAAATCTTGATTTTCAAATTCACCTCCATGGTCTGTCCGTATACTTGAAATAACATACCATTTCTCATTTTGAACATTTTTAGCAAACATTGTAAAATAAGAAAAAGGTTTCAAACTTACTTGCCAGGAAATATACCCAAGTGAATCGTGAATAATCATCCACAATTACTAGGCAGTATTTCTTATCTCCAATGCTCTGAGTTCTGGATGGTCCAAAGAGATCCATATGCAAGAGCTGCAGAACACAATTAGTGAAAACTTGATTTATTAGTTTGAATGAGTTTCTTACCTGTTTTCCCAACACGCATGGTGTGCATAGATCAATCTTTTGGTATAATAGATTTGGTAGATCACGAACAAGCTTCTTTGCTGAAATTTTGGCTATTTGCTTCATGTTGATGTACCCAAGTTTTCTGTGCCATAAGTTTGCTTCTTTTTGAATTGAGATTAGACATTGGGTTTCATCTGGTTTGACATCCAAGAGGTAGATATTTTCATGTCTTCGACCCGTGAAAGATTGAGAGGAGTCTTTACTGGTCCCTGAACATATTTCCTCTTGAAAACTGATTTTAAAACCGGTGTCGCACAGCTGACTGATACTTAGCAAATTGTAGTTGAGTCTTTCCACTAAGGAAACATTACTAATTGTGAGGCTTCCAATCTTTACAGTTCCGTATCCCACAATTCTTCATTTGATGTTTCCTCCAAATGAAACTTTTCCACCATTAACTTGAATAAGCTTTATGAAGCAATTTGAGTCTCATATCATATGCCTTGAGCATCCACTATCCAGGTACCATTTAATCTTTTTTCTTAATAGTGACCTGCATTTAGAAAAGAAACTCATGCTTTCTTTGGTACCCATATTTTCTTGGGTCCATTTATGCTAGTATAATATACGGTATTTGTCCATACCTTCTTAACAAGTTTCCAAATCATAGGACATTCTTTCTCAAAATGATTTGAGCTATTGCACTTAGAATATCTAAGAGCACTATGACCTACTGGTTTTACAAAGACTTTTTGGAAATGATTTTTGTAAGCATCTCTTGTAGGTCTTTGCTTAATTCTTTCCTTTACTATAGGAAAATCAATTAGAGAAATAGTTTCAGCAGTCATTCCCAAACTAGATTTTTTGAAATAAGGTCTTTATGTAAAAAGAATTTTTTTCAGTTTCTCAGATCCTATAGAAAATCTTTTAGAAATACTTGAGATGTCATTTTTCAAGAATGCATTTTCTTTTGAAAGATTATCTGCATTTTCTTTTAAAGTAAGAATACTTTTGTCTAAACTTTCAATTTTTTCTTTCCTAACAATTTCATGTTGCTTTAGTGCAGAATTTTCCCTTTTGAGTTCGGAAATTCTTTTAAGAGAAGTTTTGAGACTAAGACACAATTCATCAATTTATCAAGAGACTTTAGTAGGGATTTTCAAATTACTTACCTCGATTTCACTATCTAAATCTGAGTCTGTCTCGGAGTCTGAATCTGAGTCTGATTGTGCCATGAGACAAATATTGGCATAATCATCATCACTTTCTTCACATTTTGTATCACTCCAAGTTTCTACTTTGAGTGCCTTTCGATATTTCTCAGCTTTTCCTTTCTTTTTCTTCAGAAGGGGACAGTTGGGTCTAATGTGTCAATTTTTCTTACATTCAAAACAGACTACATCTCTATTAGATCCATCATTCTCAACAGAATTAGTCTGTTGCTTTTGAAAATTTTGTTTCTTTGGATTGAATCTTCTCCCCAATCTATTTAGCTTTCTAAATCTTCTTATCATGAGAGCAAGCTCTTCATCATCTATATCGTCTTTAGAATCTATGACATTAGAATTATCTATGACAGTTAGGTCTAATGTGTCCATTTTTCTTACATTCAAAACAGACTACATCTCTATTAGATCCATCATCCTCAACAGAATTAGTCTGTTGCTTTTGAAAATTTTGTTTCTTTGGATTGAATCTTCTCCCCAATTTGTTTAGCTTTCTAAATCTTTTTATCATGAGAGCAAGCTCTTCATCATCCATATCGTCTTTAGAATCTATGACATTATAATTATCATTAGATTTTAATACAATGGATTTCTTATCTTTAGGATCTTCATCTTCATTGATTCGCTCCACTTCATAAGACTGAAGAGTCCCAACTAATTCGTCAATAGAGAGTGGCATGATTCTTTGTGTCTCCCTTATTGAGGTCTTTATGTGATTTCAATCCTTGGAGAGTCCATGCAGTAGCTTATTTACTTTCATAGGATCAGAAATTGGTTGACCTTAATTTTCAAGACCATTCACGATTTTTGTAAAACAACTAAACATGTTAGTGATAGATTATGTTATATTCAGTAGGTGATAAAGCACAATATAAAGAATAAATTACTTTTGCATCAAGAGCTTGTCTCTTAGTTATCTCTTCTTGAGTCATTTCGCTAGACTCAATGGCTTCTTTTCCTCTTTCTAAGACAGATGCAGCTTTAGGAATGATTCATTTGTCTACCACATCCCATTCCAAAGGATCCTTTAATCTCAGAAATGCCTTCATCTTGTTTTTCCATATGTTGTATTCATTTCCATCAAAATAAGGCGGTATGGTATTGCTTTGCCCTTCAACTAGTCCTAGATCCAACATACTAGCCATGGATCTTTAACTCTAAAGTAAAACACTTTAACTTAAATGAGTACACAAGCTCTGATGCCAATTGTGAAAGCTAGTATGAGCACCTAGAGGGGGTGAATAGGTGTAAAAACAAATTTCCGAGATAAGTGTGCAACACTAATCAATAATAGATGATGAAAAGAAAATTTGCTTCTTGTCAACTAAACAAGTTACGATCAAAGTAAAAGAGCATAGGGAAGAGAATATGAACACAGAGTTTATAGTGGTTTGGCTTAATCCAAGCCTACGTTCACTCTTCCGCACTAACAGCCCACCAGCTGGATTTCACTATGAACAAAAGAGTTGTTACAGTAAAGCTCTTCATTGATTCCACAGTGTAGAGACTCTACTACACTTCCTCAAGGTCTCTCAAAGATATCGACTCTCTTTTGCATACAAGATTTCGCTCAACAAATGAATTGACTAAGAACAAGGAGCTTTAGACTTTGGAATTCTTCTATCGCGCACCTACTCGAATAACTGGAACGTCTTCTTTATATACTCCTTTATGCCATCATACCCATTGGCATTTACCAAAGGAATTCTTCCAATCTACCCGTTAGACAAAATCAATTAGGAAGATCTTCAAACTATTTAAGGAACATGATGATAGCCCATCAATCATGCTCGTCCCATACAATCAGGATCTAGGTTTCCATAAGTAGAACCTTCCAAGTATACTTCACCAATCAACGAATCTAAGATCCCTGAATCAATCCTGATTTGGATAAAGGATTCCGACATGCTATATCCAGCCAAGAGATCTTCTCCAGTCGATAAAATCAAATCCTTAACGAAACATCCAGTTTTGGATAAGCCTTCTTCAACGGTTTAGAAACTATCAATGAGGATAGACTTTGAGTCTTGAGTCTGACAATCCGGAGGTCTTCAGACTTTGATAGTAGAGTCTGCAAATCTTCAGACTAGACTGATGGAAACGTTTTGTCAGCTTCAAAACACTCAAAGAATTTTTTTCCAACATAGTCTTCCACGCGTTATATGTAGTGAAAGAACCAAATGAACAAGAAATCCAAATCAACAAATCATCAACTGCCGCATTGGGGGAAAACACACCGGAAATAGCAGTCTAAATTGGCACCTAATAGATCTTGCAGGGGGCGAGCACCATCCAAGGTCATTTATGACCTAAGACTCTTTGCAATTCATAGATAGACCCGAGTTAGAGAGCACTCTTCTTCGGGATTTATCTAAAAATGGCCCAAAAGAATGCCTTGTCTTAGGATTTTGGAAAGGTCATGACTTCTTAGTTGATGATTGCTGTATGCCACAACGTACAATCCCCCTAGAAACGTGATATATCAGAATGCAGAAAAATAAATGAAAGATCGATTATATTTTTCTGTTACAGTAGCATAAATCTGAGTCTGAAGCCCGAACACCATAATTGAGTCTTCCGTCAAACAGGTTTCGTCAATAGGTTCTTTGTGACAACAATATCAGAAGAAAACTATTGACCAAAGATAAAGCGTGTTCATGTGGGGAAACCAATGAATCAAACAGAGGAGCTAACATGATCAGTCGTCCTGAGAATAAATAGTTAGCATCATAGAGATCGATGGCAGAAGTTGCATGAGATTTGAAGAATTTTCTTGTGATAAACCTGAAATTCACAATCTATTCTGAAGATACAAGTCAAACCGAAAGGGCTGTGACACTTGGTTCAACCCTACCGTTTGACATTAATAGGCACACTGTTCGTAAATAGAGTATGATAAGATCACACGTAAATGCTCAACTGTCAATGTTGACATATATCAATTCTGTAAGAATTACCGGATAAAGATCCATCAAACCTACTCTGATTCAATCATTACAAATGCTTGAGTAAGAGGCTGAGCAGCAAGAGTTTGTACAGGCGGCTTTATATTGTAATCGCAGTTTTTGTGGCTCCAGGCTTCTGTTCCATGATTGTCATTCTCGCATCTAAAATCTGTAAAGGAATCAGAGGAAGATGGTGTCAACTAGTGCCAGCAAATCACCACGAACTTCAAAATTCTACTGATGATTTGGGTCCATCGACCTGATGGTTCGGGCATCCTCAGTCACGACTGATGAATAAGGGCCATCTTCAGCCAGCCAGCCACATAACGGACTGATGAACCTTTTAGTTTTTGCAATACATTAAATATACAACGTGATTATGATGAAGGAAACAAAAGATGAATGGTGAACATCTGCGTAGTAGCCCAAAGGCCTATGAGAGTGGAGGATCAATTAGACTAACTCATCACCAGAGCTGCGATTACCCCGGCGTGAAAGCAACCTTCCACACTGACCTGGCTCAAACCTAATCCATTTTAGTTGATTATGCAGATGATAAAAAAAAAAGTAAAATCACATTGATCTTCGCACAACATTCCAGTAGAAAAGAAAAAAAAAACTCATAAACATACTTCCAATAAAAACATAAATCACTCGATAAAAAGGAGGTCATCATCATCATTCTCATCCCCATCCTCATCCCCCTTCATCCCCATTTTCGTGTTCGAGATGCTCTCCACTGAAATCCTGCGCACGTCCAGCCAGCAAGGCGTGCTTCAGTCGGTGTCGATCCCACTTCGGGAGTTGTCTGAACTCCAGCATGAACTCTAGCAGATGGCACAAATGGAAATCCATTCGTTCCACATCCAACGTCATGAGGAGCTGCTAGGTTGATGCCAATTTTGTCTTTCATGACTGATAGAAGAACCATCTGGTAGCCAGTCGCCAACTTATTCCTCACAGTTGCCAGTCGCTCCTTCGCGGCCACTAACTCCGCCATTAGCATCTGCTCCCTCTCAGGCGGGACGCTTCTCTCCCATGGGCACCGGAGATGAGATATCTGCTCGAAGAGACTTGAAGCTGCATCCGACCCCACAACTATACCCGGACTTGCGTCCCAACATTGGCTGGATGTACTCATCTGCTACAGGCTATGAATCGCCAAGCTCTGTGGATGTCTCGAGATCGGTTGTCGCTAAACTACTAACAGTACACGTCTCCGTCCTCTCATCCTACACGAAAAGTATAAAATTCAATGGTTACTTTAACAGGATATATTTAAATTTTATTTTAGAAAGAAAATTTACGGAGTACTACGCTATCGCTTATGAACCCATTCATCGGCACGTTAAATCCTGTCACAAGGACGGTAAGCATTAATGTTCGCAACTTTTTGCAGAAAATAATTAAGTCAGTAAATGTAAGTAGATGGCAATAAACAAAACAATAAATAACAATGCCATGGACATTTCAGAGGTAAATCAAAGAAAAACCAATGAATTATTAAGGGTCTATTTGTTAATTATTCTATTCTCGGAAATAATTTTTGTTCAAAAATTATTTTTTATTCTATTCGCTAGATTAGTTTTTGAGCATTTGAAGACTTTTGGTGACTGTGATTTAGAATTTCTTTTAATTTTTTTTACTAATTTTATAAGATTTTTCTTTTTTTTTTTCTTCCTCATATAATCGGTTGCTGGCCTCGACCATAGCCCGTGAAAGGCCAAACAAGAGTTAGCAACCTCACCTGCCTTGGGGGAGTCTTGCTGTGGCTGGGTGAGGCTGAGGTCACCCAGCCATGGCGAGGCTTTGACGAGGTCACTAGGCCTCATTTGGCCAATTGCCGATGATTAGTTGGATGAGGAATAAGAAGAAGAAGAAAAGAAAAGCGGGAAAAAAATTGGCTTGATTATTGAATTGTTCCTAAGAACAAAGAAATAACTTTTTTTCTACTTTTTGATTTTGTTCCAAATGGATTTTTGTTCTTTCTTCTTCAAAAAAGAACAAAATAATAGATATACCCAATAATTGGTTGGTTACTAAACATGCCTAAGTAGACACTTGCTGTGGACTTTGCCAAGTCCATACCACTCGCAACTTTTGAGTTTTCATTTAATTAATTAAACATGCAATTTAATTCAATTAATAGTCACCACTAATTTATTAGGAGTTGATTAGAAATCCAAGTAAAATGTGAGTGAACATTTTACTTCTGTGAATCAGAAATTTATATATATGAGGACTTGGTTACGTCAAATAAATTTAACACCCTTTTGATACATTTTTTTGTAATATCAAGAATATTTTGCAAACAATGTAGGACAATTTTAATTTTAAACCACTAACATTCGAGAGATGATCATGCAAGCACAAGCAAGAATTTAACACTCAATAATATAAGTGATAATTAACAACTCATGTTATTGCCACTCCCTTAATGGCTCTTGACACCTCATTTTACATTGAATTGATAACATTATCCCTTATAGATCCCACTCTAGAAGATTATTTTGTATTTTTTTTTCTCTTCTCTTTTTTTCTTTTCTGCCCATGCTTCTCTCAAATAACATTTATTAAGGTTGTGGGGCCAACTCTTGATTTAAAATTGTTGCTTGCCTTCTTTCCTTATTTTTTGGTTTTCTTTTATTTAACTTTTTTCTTCTCCATTTGAAACGAAATTGGAATACCTCTCTTTTTAAAAGAAATAATTATTTGGTAGATAGCAAACTAATTATTTGACTAAAAAAGTTAATTATTGGGTTAATGATTTGTATATTTCTTATTTTCGCACTAGAAGTCTATTATTCAAAAAATAACCTAAACACAAGTAAGAGTAAAAAGAACTATTTACTAGTTTTACTATGCATTTCACTTAATCATAACTTTAATAGGTGTCATTACATTGTAATCCATGTATTTTAATTGCTCAACTTTCATTTCATTCATCTAATAGTCAAATTTGTAATTATTTATTGTATGATGCATTAGATATTTTGAGTGACTCTAATTCGTTCTTTTGTCTATATTGATCATGATAATTAACTCCCCTATTGCAACCAAGAGGAACATATTTATCTCTATTTGACATTTCTATAGGGCAATGTAACCTTGAGCAAAGAAGATGCATCCGCACATTACTTAAGAAATCCTCTTGTGTTAGCAAATTACTGAGTAAAGTTTCAAATGAATTTGTTGATATGATTGATTGTTATTATCCATCATAGTTTAGTCATCGATAGATACATTTAAGCCAATATATATATTGTCTTCCATAGTGACTGTACTATAATAAACAAAACAATGAATAAATGAATAAATTGTGTATAATGTATAACCAATCACTATATTGAAGCTGAAAATTTCATAATTGTGAGGATAATCTAGGGAAATAAAGTAAATATTTGCATATAGAACTAACATTTCTTGCTCAGATTACAATAATGGACATTAAGTTGAGAAGAAGACAAACATGAATGAAATGTTGAATATGGGTGTGGAAGATGCGGCTTTTTAAGTTGTTATTCCGATAATGGGCATACATACAAACCTAATAGATGGGCAATTTTAAGAGTTAATACCATGGAAAATCTCAAACCAGTAAACCCATGACAAATTTACCCTCTATTAGTTTTTGTTAAATTTTACTGCTAAATTGCTAGGTTGATGACATGTAACAGTTAGCAAGTGTACTAGTTTGAGATTTACCTTTAGCTGATCATAAATGTCCCATTTTGTGATTTTTTGTAGTGTTAATTCAATTTAACAAAAACTAGCAAATGGTAAATTTGTCACAAATGTATCAGTTTGAGTTTTTTTGGTGATAAAAAATTAGTTTAGAATAAATTTGTCATAGATATACTAGTTTGTGATTTTTCGTGATATTAATCACAATTTTAATAAAGGATAACTCAAATTGTTCTTTATGCATAAAAGTGTTGTTAACTTTTTTTCCATGAAGCTTATCCCAATCAATATTAATTAAAGTCATAAAATATTACAGTTATCTTGCCTATAACAATGGCCTTCATCCTTTTAGTCAAAAAGTATAATGTTGGAAAGCCCTGTTACTCAAAACTAAAATGACATAGAATATCAAGATAAGAAAAATGTTAGAAAAGTTCTAAATTTATTACATTTTTATCAATTTAGTTATAAATTTTTTAATTGTACCAATTTAATTATTTTGGCTAACTTTGGCCAAATATTGCTAACATGGACACTAGCTAGCATAAGTGGTGTCGCCAACGCTGATGTGGATAATTTTTATAATATATATTTAATATTTCTTTTATTTCTTTTCTTTTTTTCCTTTCTTTTTCCTTTTGCCAATGATTGGCTAGAAGCGATGGCCGGCCATTGGACATGGCTGTGTAGGCTAGCCTTGCTTGGGCAAGGTCTTTATCAACTAACATTAGTGAGGCTAACGGGGTGAGCGTGAGTCCCAATGAGGGGTAGGGGTTGGCCTCACCAGATTTGCCCCAAATGAGGCTGACCAGTGTGTAGGCAAGGACAAGCAGCGGTGATTGCTCCCCACACCAAATATGGCGAGGCTGAATCTCGCTATCACTTGCCAAATCTGGAAGGATAGTTGCTAGAGCCTTATACATTGAGTTTTACACATTGAAGGGTGAAATTATCTTTAAGGATAGTATTTACATGCATCATATGATTAATATTATTTTTCTCATATTTTCCAATAGTTTTCCAACAATTATTATATTTCATGTTATCTAACATTTTTTACAACATCTCTATCTCCTCTAGAGGCCGTAAGTTGCAGGAGAAGAAAAGTCCAAGATGGTCTTCAAGCATTGATTAGCCATCTGTTGATAAATTTAATTAATAAAGAAGAAAACTTCACCAGCTTAGGAATGGTATAAATAGGCACATTCCCTACAAATTGTGCCTAGGAGCGCAAACGCAAGAAAGGCCACAAAAGGTCTATAACAGGAAGAGCAAAGAAAAGAGTTGGCCTCACAAGAGAGAATGAATGTGTGAGCCTCTCGAGTTGTCTATTACAATTCTCTCATGTTATCACAACAACATTTTGGCAAAGCCGACAAGTAATATCAAAACAAGATTGGACACTCTACACCCAGTAGTCTTCCAACGTCAACATCTAGCAAATTTCACTGTTAGAGCATCCAGCAAACCACTGTCGATGCCTCACCGTCCCGATGGACTCCTAGCATGTCCCTAGAACTCTAGCAACTAGCATGTTGAGGTTATCTCATATCGGTTATGGAAGAGGCAGGTGGTCGGTTTATAAGTGTGAGGGAAAACCTCACCTGTTGAGTTAGCTTTTGAGGTGAGAGGGGCTCAAGACCATCCAACACTGGTATCATAGTCTAAGTTTGCCAATAAGTCTAGATCCAAGAGTCACATGGGAAAGTTACGAGTTATTACAACTCCGACCCAGGGTCTGATGTGTGAGGGGAAGATTATTGAGATTGTCGCACATCAGTTGTAAAAATGGCATGTGGTCAGTTTATGATTGCGAGAGAGAGCCTCACTACTTGAGCTAGCTTTTGGAGTGAGAGAGATCCAAAACTATCCAACACTGAGATAAAAAAAACTACGTAACCGGAGTCCACCCAAAAATCTTCATTGTTAACAAAATCGGGTGAATAAAGTTCTTCTCTAGTAAGTACTAGAGCTATATAGCAACAAAGACTTCAAGAACATCATTATTGATAATACGCATAAATTTTACAAGAGAACAAGGGTGCAAGTTTTGATCAACCCATGAAACCTTATATAGGGAGTTTCAAACAAAAGCAAACCGTCTAAATTTGAGAAGAGTGTGCTACGAACATGTTGACAAAATTTCTATGAATCTACCTCTAATGCCAACTTAATGTAATTTAAATCGATCCTCAAATACTAGATTTTCCGCTTCCTCATTTTCTCTTGTTATTGCATTTATTATCTTTTTTTAATAACTTCTTTGCAGCTACCACTTAAAAGATAGTGAGAAACTCTATTTCTCCATATGACTTATCAAATGAGTTCAAGCCCTTTCGGGCTTGCTATTCATTGAGCTTTCTTCACATGGAAGTAAATCCAGCTAACAAATCTCCCATGATGGGATTCATCATCCTTTTTATCAATCGACAATGTTCAAGCTTCTCTTATGATAGAGTCTTCGTCATCATATCAGAACCATTGATCCGTATGAATTTTCTCAAGTTCCAATAGCTTCTCATCTAGAACACCTCTTATCCAAAGATATTTAACACCAATATGTTTCGATTTAGAATATTAAAAAAATAATAATTTCTTACCAAGATGAATTGCGTTTTAATTGTCACGAAATTACGCATACATTTTTTTCTTGAACCTGAGTTTTTCCAAGAACCTCTTCAGCCATAGCATCTCTTTCCTAACTTCAGTCACTGTGATAAATTCGACTTCCATTGTAGAAAGTGCAACACACTTCTGCAATATTGACTTTCACGAGAGGGGAAGACTATTCTATTTCGCTATTTCATAAGTATTGGATGGTCTTAAGTTTCTTTTACCCCAAAAGCTAACTCAAGGGGTGAGGTTTTTCCTCACACTTATAAACTGACCATTTGCTCATTCCACAATCGATGTGGGAAGACTTCAATAATCTAGCCCTCACACATCGGGCCCTAGGTTACAGCTGCAACAACTCGTATTCATTTTCGTTGTTTAACACAGGGCACAAAAAAAAAGTAATGACCAAAGCTATGATACCACTTTGATTGGAGAATAGTAACAACCATAATAATATTGGATTAATACAATGGAATGGAATAATTTCCCCTTATAACATCAATGATCTTCCACAATATCGAATTAACTGCCATAAAATCAATGTGTTTGCTCTACTTTCCTATTAGATTTACACAAGAAGGGAGATAATTTTATTCCGCTGCGTTAATTCGATATTGTTTGGGCTGTTACTATTCTCTCATCAAAGCATGCTTCAGGCATCCTTGAGTAAGCTCTTGCATATTTCCTAGCAGCATAGTCTCCCTGCTGCCATGTGCAATTGCCTAGTATTGTTGAGCAATCTGCAGTCCCAAATGAGTTTTCTAGTCGAGGTTGTCTCATTTTTGGCGTCCCTATAGGTATCCTGGTGTGGTCTAGCAACTCCAACACACCAATACGTCTCCCACCACACCTGCCAAGTTCTTGGCCACGTTCAAAGTCCCTACGGTTGCCGCCTGTATCGTGTGCTCTCTCTCGGTCACACTCCCTCGCGGGGCAAGGCGCCCCTGCTTCGCTTTGCCTCGCCTTGATATCCTTGGTCAACCTTAATCATTGTATTCATGTGATTACTTAATTGTATAATAGAGTTTCAAATAAGTGTTATATGATGGCAAAACCTTAGGTTGTTTTGTTATTGGTTTGATTATTCCTCGAGTTCACCTAGGCAATATTAGGGCGTCTGACCTTTGAGTTTAAAGGTCAGATCCCTAAAATTATCTCATTCATTATTCGTGATTTAACATTTGTCCTTTATACATAATTGATTAAATAATTTTATTTGCATTAAAATTGACATAGTAAATTTTTTAAATAAGACATATCTTAATGTATCATAAAGTTTGTTAATAATCGTCATGTATATATTGCTTATCATATATTTAGAGTCAAGGATGCATTCATATTTGGAACAATGCATGTTAACTTTAGAATTCATAAAGATCTAAGATAGTTTATAGTTATCATTATAATTTATAGTTATCATTAATATAAAGTAATATAAAGTAAAAAGGTCACTAGGGTTTCGTATAGATTCATTTAAATATAAATTAATTGGTTTCATAACGGTCACGTGACATATCGCACGTCATCTACAAAGTAACATACTTTTTAGTGTTGATTTTTAAGAATCACACCATGTAGATAGAAGTAATTTATAATTGCATCTCATGCAATATTCATGGTGCATATAGTTTGCATATCATAAAAGAAGATACTAAAAAATAAATGAATTAGTATTACATCGTTAAGTCACTATTCTTTTAATAAATAGAAGTTATTAGGTCATGTTTGTTGTCCTAGATTTTAATTCCCCACTTTTATAAAAAGAAAACATGAAAAGAGTCTCTCACATAATTTGAAAGACAGGGCTAGTCCATAATTAATTTTATTTTCGAGAAAAATACCAAAAAAAGTCATAAACCTATGTCATTAATACCAATTCAGTTTTAAATCTTTTAATTAAATTAATTTAGTCTGAAACATTTTCTCATTGGTACTAATTTACTCATTCCAGACAATTTTAGCCGGTTAGCTAACAAACGCTGACGTAGCAATTTTTAAATAATTTTTTCTTTTTTCGAATTTTTTATTAATTTTCCCTTTTCTTCCTTTTCCTTTTCCTCTTGGCCTTTTTCTCCTATAGTGGCCGATGTAGCTACTAGATTAACATGCATGATTAATTGTCTTTGCATGATTACATTTAAAAGTCATAGTTAAGACATGCATATATCACATAATTAATTACTTTCTAGTCAAAAATTGCAAAATTTCCATTTCATTGGGCAATGGTGAAGCTTTGTTTTTGCTTGCTTATTGCATCCAAGTTTGTTAATCTTTTCCAAGTAATTAATTTACTACTTTGATTATTGAGTATTGCATTACCATTTTGTGCACCAGCATGATCATTCCTTACATGCTAGTGGCATGAGATTAAAGTTGATAAGGAGTGCATGAAAAAATATTTTCAAAATAAAATGAAACATAAGCATTAGATTAATCTAGCATAATTAAGTTCCCATTCCCATGAATCTCTAGTTCACAGGGGAAAAAAAAATCTCTCACATTTTACCTTTGTATCTGCTCAATCCATAATCAATTAGTGGCAATTCTAAGATAAGTTTAATTGCACATTTAAATTAAAACCCCAAGTTACAATTGGTATGAGTTTAGGAGAGTCTACGCTAGGTAATAACGCCATATATTTGATGAGTAACCATTTTGGTCTACCTTCATGAGTTTTTCCTCGATGGTTCACTTGAAGAAAGATTGCAACAACTTGTGAGCACACATTGTATGCGTGTGCCTAAATGAAAGGAAATTAAAGCAATTAGCTTAACAACGGGAAGCAACATAGGAGAGATCCCGTGAACCAAAATCCAAAATGAAAATTTGGACATTGGCATTTATGTAGATTGAGGTAAATGGTGTAAAAGAGAACGATGCAATTAAGAATGGAAATTGATTCCGCATGTCATACAATGATGGTGACATATAGAGAGAAAGTTACTATAAAAGCTATAAATTTATTATATTTGTATCAATTTGGTCATAAAATTTTAAATTGTGCTTACTTAATTCTAAACATTTTAACAATTTGTCAATATAGTCATTCAGCCAATTGATCAGAAATCTTGACATGGATGTTAATCATTTTACATGACGGTATTTATCTTTCTAATTTTTCTTTTCTTTTTCTTCTTTTCTTTTCATTCTTTTTCCCCCACCTATGGACCAGTGATGTTTGGACATGGACCTCTACATCCTCGCCACCCATAGGCAAGGGCCTTAGGCACTCATCTAGATGTAGGCGTGGAACACAATGCCATTGCCCGATCTAGGCAAGGGCACCTAGCCTTACAGTCCGTGCATTCATTGGTCCCAATCTCCAGATCCAGTCTTTCCAAGGGCAAATTTGAGTATGGGTCCTTACAACCATTTAGAGGCCGAAGCCAAACTTCAAAGATCCAGGCAAGGCCAGCGAGCATCTTGCCTGTCGCCAGCAAAGGCGTCGCAGCCCCAACTGCATCTGGGCGAGGGCACAAATCTAGGCAAGGTTCATATATAAACCATCTCCGGGTGTCATTGTCTGGGCGTAAGACAACATCGAGCCGAAATGGGCTCATTTGTTCAAGCCCAGTCCACTTCTAACCAAAATTAAGCCCGAACTCATCTAAGCTACGCCGAGGCTAATATTTCTAAAACCGAAACAAGCCCAAATTTATTAAAGCCAGAACAAGCCCAAATTTACTAAAGCTTACTAAAACCTATTTTAATATTTTATTTTTCTACATAATTTTGTTTTCTATTCCATATACAATTTTTTTCCTAACTTCTTCGTTCCTGTCGTCTTCCTCAAATGCACGAGTCTCTATGCTTTGAACCGCTCAGCATCTCCATTAATAATCCCCAAAGATAAGCTAAACTAAACCTATAACTACAAGTATTATATCTCATCATTAATCAGTGCCAAGCCAACTGTCGACATCACTTTTACTTTTCAATCTTTAATCACCATTGCTCTTACCACTAAGGACTTCGACCGACCGAGAGCATCAACGCTTGTGACTCCAAGCTTCCATCTCTCAGCAGTGACCATCCGAGAGTCACAAAGCACAGAGGAGATTAAACAGATACAGTTCACAGATTCCTAACGAATTCTCAGCAATGATGCATCAACTATAATTGTTTCTGAAGGAAATCCAAAACTTGCAATTATTCAACGCTTACCCTATATGCATCAGGATGAATCTGGTAAAGATAGGCCAAACTTAAACTGATTCGACACATACTAGGCATAGAAATGAGTTATAATCGCTTTGCAAGGTCTGTATCGTAAGCCACAACATTCAAGTTAAACTGATAATTCTCTAACCAATCGAAGGCGGGAGTGAATCAATCATTGAGGTCATTGAAGCAAATCATCAAACAGTTAGAAGGCGACATGACCGAAGAGCTTATATACAATATTAAAGCAATGATAAGTCTCAGATCATAACAGACAGCAGCAACACACTCTCAGGACACCAAAGCAACTTCCATTATTTTTTTTAAGTAAATACCACTATGGATTTCGGTCCTTGATTTTGTTCATAAAAGGACCGAGATAAAGAAATTGAGACTTTTACTTCGGACTCACCTTGTCAAGGATAAATCGCAATCATGAATGTTGTTCGAACTGACATGAAGACATATAACCGGCGAAGAAGAACACCAGCAATAGAGCCTCGATCGATGATGCAGTTCTTCGAGCTTCACAGTCAGAAAGACAGAGTAAAGCAGAGGAGACAATGTGTTGATGAACAAGTTTTTTCTCCTCCAGCCCCAAGTGTGATAACAAGATTTTCTTTTTTTTTAATCGATCTCGAGAGAGAATCAATAAGAGAGAACTCGGTGACCCTCCTCCATTCCGCCTGCACCTCCACAAAATTAATGTTCATGATCGGTTTCTCAACTAGCAAGAGGTATTCCTAAAAGTCTCTTTAGTGACAATTAGAGCTGTTGATATGGGTTAGAAATCCATTTTTCAACTCACTTTTAATGGGCCGGATTATAAATGGGTCACTTAAAATTTTATAAACGGGTAGAAATGAGTTTAAAATATGTGAGCCTAAGCCTACATGATTTACACATGACCCAAAATAGATCCATTTGGTTTACCAACTCCAACCATGTAGCTAATTTTTGTCTTCATTTTGTTTTGTTTTTTTTTTTTTTTTTATGATCATGAAAACCCCGTACAACTGGCAACCAACGAGGTAAATCAAGGGCGACGCTAGCCCAGGACCTACCACCAGGGCGTTACACTTAAGAATCCCTAACGACATGCTGTGATTTGAACTCCCCCCTCCTGGATGAGGGTGAGAGCGCAAAGACAGCGTTGCCACTGTGGGCGGTGGTTTGTCTTCATTTTGTTTGGTCTTGACTCACTTAAAAAAGACATTGCTTGACAACCGCGCGTAACCAACCACTAGGGTTTGCTCTAGTGGCCACCTTTCCGACTTGGAAGAGAGAGATTGGGGGTTCGAATCCCCACCTTTTCAGGGGTTGAGGTGGGGATGATTATATTCAGGAGTGGGTTTCGACTCCCACGCCCGCAAAGCATGTATGGCAAAAATCTGAGAGTGAGTGTTAAGGTAGGAATAGAGTAGGACCGGCAAAAAAAAAAAAAAAAAAAAGGCAATTGCGCGAAATGGACAGATGGAGATCGACCAACGCAATGAAATCAGGCAATGGAGGGAGAAATGGATGGAAGGAGAGTGTTGTGCAGGGGAATGGAGGTTGACGCGTGTCGGGGAGAAAAATCTATGGAAGAGGAGGTGATGATGGCGGCGGAGGCATGGGATGCAAAGGTGAAGGAGGAGGAGGAGGCAAAGGAGGAGACAGCGGACGACGGTGCTATGTGAAGCCACCAGATGGGGAGAGGGAGCGAAGCACCTGCCCACTCGACCTGGGCAAGGTCTTTCCTCTGGTAGTCGCCACCATTTATCTGTTGCAGTAGAGAGAGAAAGTGTATTATCCTTTTTAAAGAGAGAGACTCTAGTTTACGTTCTAAATGGGGAAAAATATGAAGCTTTCCTAATTTTAATTTCATTTTTCAAGAAATTAGATTCTTAATTTTCAATTTCTTTTTCATTTTTTAATTTTAAGTTTTGCATTATTTTATTGGTAAAATATGAGAAATCCCTACGTTGAAAGCTACTTGAGAAGCGGTTAATCAAATCTCCATATATTTTTAGCTTGATTGTAACTTATCTAAACATTATTTTTATTTATATATGAAGCTATCAATTTCAAAGTTATTAATTGACAAAACCGAAAAAGAAACCTTTAAAGTGATTGCCCTAGAGTCTAAATAGTTTAAAAAAAAAAAAAAAAAAGAGGAGGATAATTACCAAATAAGTTTTGAAATTTGTCGATTTCTTTCATCTTTTCTCAAGCCATTGAGTTGCTTATATGAAATTGGGCTCATTAAATCTAAGTCACAAAATAGGTATAGAATCCATTTTTCCAGCCCTAAGTTGTTTATAAGTATTTTAGTTTATGGGTTTTTTACCTTTTTATTATTATTATTTAATTTTCTTTTTAAATTCCACATTAAGTTTTTATATAAGTGAAGAGCCTAAAGTTGGTTACATAAATGGGTATGGATTTTTTAGGTTATATGGATCGGGTCGAGTATGAATCATTAATTTTATATTATACTTAAAATTGGTCAAAATAAATTAAATGAGTTAATATAATTTAAATTATTTTCAACTCGATTTATTCATTTGACGGCCATAATGAAAACCGGCGCCAGTGAAGGAGCCTCTGGGCCAGTATACATATCCGAACAGAGCAAGAAACTTTGAAGTGGGCTCAACTGGGCCTGTTTTGGGCTTTAAACGAAATCCTTTTTCAAATAAATCCATCTAGGCTCAAGTTGATACTAGAATAAGGGCAAAAAATGAGGGAAGGTTTAAAGCATTATTACTTACTTTTCTCTCCTTTTTTATCTTGATTTATTTACTTAAAAGTGTATGTATGATGTATTAAAAAAAAATTCAGGTGTCAATGTATTTTAGCAAAAATAACCTAAGAAGTATCAACATTGATAAGTGACACGAAACACGACAGGGCATTCCAATACGTCATTTCTAAAAAGTAGAGAATTCCAACATATTGATAAATTATCATTTTTATGATTATTTAGATTAAATTAATCTAAATAATAAAAAAAAATTTGGAATAAATATACACTAAAACTCATGAGTCATACCCATCAGTGGGTAGCTGAGTTGGTTCGATATTTGGCACTTCATCGCAGAGGTCCTAGGGTCGAAACTCTGCAACTGCTAACACATCTTAAGTGGGGGGCCATGGTGGTAGGGTCATGTGCTAGTCTCCCTCGAGGTATAGAGGCCTGGTCCTTCGATGCCGTCTGGACATGGGGGCCCGTGGTGTAGTCCTCGGTTACCAAAAAAGAAAAAAACTCATGAGTCATGAAAGTGTGAGTCAGAAGAGAAGAGTAGACTAGGTTTTATTCTTTCTTTCTTTATTATTTTTAGGGAAAAAGTCATTAAAAAAAAAAACTCCAAATTTTGTCCAAAGTGATAAATTTATCACAAACTTTTTTTTTTGACATGAAAAAATCCGAAACTTTGCTAATCATGATACATTTACCACACCAATGGCATTTTTGTTTTATTTTTTTTTTCGTTTTCCCTTTTTCTTATCTTTTTTTTTTGTCTTTTCTTCTTCTTCTCTCTTCCCTCCAGCATGGCCGGTGGAGGGTAGTCGGACTCATGCGAGGGGTGCCCTCACCAAGCCCTCGTTGGCGTTTGGTGAGGGCACCCATCACCCAACGCTGGCAAGGGCACCCTTTGCGAGACTCAGATGAGGGCCACCCTCACTTGGGCTAACTAGGGCCACTCTTGCTGGCATTAAGCGAGGGGTGCCTTTGCCAAATCCAGCAAGGGTGGCCCTCGTGAGGGACACCCGCTTGAGTTCGGCTTCCCTCCGCCATTGTCGCCGAAAGGAAGAGAGAAGAAGAAGAAAAAATAAAAATAATAAAAATAAAAGGATTCAAAAAAAAAAGTAAAAGACGAAAATACTCTATAGTTTAGGGTAAGTGTATCACACGGATACAAGTTCATGGTTTTTTGTATTATGAAAAAAAAATTGTAATAAGTGTGTCACGGTTGACAAAGCTTGGGGTTTTTCATGTTAAAAAAAAAAGTTTTGAGTTTTTGGTGATCTTTTCCCTTATTTTTATTATCTTTTATTTTTTTACATATTTATATTTTGACAATTCATTTATTAAAAAAAATTAAAATTGACCCGATGCGTGTCAAAATCACTTGCTTGAGTTCTAGACTCACATGTTGGGAGAATTGATTACGTGTTGGATTTTTCAACACCTGTTGATCACGTGTCAGAGCGTATCGAACACGTGTTAGAGTATTGGACACGATACAAAAACTCCCAGAGTGTTGATATTTCCTAAGAAATAATAGTCCAAGCTAGGAAATGAAATGCATTTGCATAGTGCCTGATCTAAAGAAGGTAAAACAGTCGCGGTTAGCAACCTTTTAGATAGCCAAAAGCTGATAATGCTAGGGTCCCTACCTCGATTTCGTTCGACTATAGGTGAAAATTTTCTGTTTAGATTAGTTCCTTTCAA
The DNA here is from genome assembly GCA_017140325.1 of Eucalyptus leucophloia subsp. euroa. Taxonomy (NCBI): domain Eukaryota; kingdom Viridiplantae; phylum Streptophyta; class Magnoliopsida; order Myrtales; family Myrtaceae; genus Eucalyptus; species Eucalyptus leucophloia. Next base: position 16,154,036 of record CM029472.1, on the reverse strand, counting down.
AAGCCAAGCATGCTTACAAATTTGTCAGTGATCTCCTAGGCAAAAGTTTGAAGAAAGCTCTACAGTTTTTTTTAAAAAAAAAAAAAGAGAGAATCTCTTTCAATTTTAGGCCAGACATATAAATTTCTAAAATTTGTAGGTCGAATCAAAAAATCGAGAGACTCAATTGAACATTTCAGAACACAATAAGCATTGAATTAACCAAAAAAGAAACATGAGTACTCAATTTATGAATGAGCACAACATCAGGGACTAGACAACATTAATATTATGTGACGACATCTATTTATTTTGAGTCCGATGTGAGACGGATATGATCGACAGGCAAGTCTACATGCCAGACATATTGACATGTGATCTAGTGTTACAATTTGTAAAAATCACATCATACTTTTGAGATGACTTTAGTGATGACACTCGATTTGGAGGCAACTACATAACATCACCCCTGTAAACACCAAAAGCAGCAGCAGTGCTGGGAAATATGTGATGCAGCATCGTCGAAAGGTTCTACTTTTCCCAGGCTGCTTCTACCGTCCGTGGGCTGGTTCTTGCAAAACTTGGTAATCCAAGCTATATAGGACCTCCGTCTCGTCGTCCAGTTCCATCATGTCGGAGTCCAACTCTTCGTAGCAATTCAGCAACGTCTGGAAAGTTGAATACGGAAACCAGTAAAGAGAGGGCGCCTGGAATCCATATAAATTTACACTTGATCTTTGTCGAGGATGACATGGTAGAAGTGTTGGGATTGTCGGATTCCCAAAAACCAAATTCGACACTAAATCGAACCCCTAAAACAAATGCAGAACATGAGCCCGGGAAAAAACATGTATCCCCGATCCTAAAGCACACCATGGAATCGAGCGTACCTTGTTAGCCACAGATTAAACATCAACGCTGATAAGAGGAAGAGAAAACTGATCCCATTCGATCCGATGACGTCAATTAGCCTTGAAGGGAAAACGGTGTCGCCTTTAGCCTTAGTTTTTCTTTTGGAGGGAGAGAGGGAGAGGAACGTACGTACAAATGCCAAAGGGTGCATCCTCCCTCTCTTTCCTCCCTTATATACGTCCCCTCCAAAATAGAAATCGTGCCCTTTCATCATATCCCTCCATCCATGGGCCCTAATCTTGTGGGCCGGGCTTTCAAGCCAAACATGGGCGGACGGGCCTTAAGCCCATCACATTAATAAAATCATCATCTCTCACTCGCACATGGTGGGCCGAACGTGATTCTCTTTACCTCTCTTCAACATTTATATCGGTGAATAATCCGTGCGACCAGCATACTTTGAGAGCTCGTTGATATACATCTGTTAAGAATATATAACAGCTCATAATGGGCATCACACTCTGAGTAGATTTAGTATGCAGTACCCTAGAACGATCGATCACATTTATATCTCTCTTGATCTCTTTTAAACAATGATATATATATATATATATATATATATATATATATATATATCGTATTTACAATTATGATTATCCCAAAGACAGTCATAATTGGTTAATTAGTGAATACAAAACTACAATGTGATTCTCCAAATTTGATCTTCCTCTTTCCTTCAAATTCTCAATTTCAGTTTAGCTTGCTTTTCTAGAATTGTCCCATTAGATCGAATCAACTCATGACCATTGGCAACATCCTAAGATAGCAAACACTAAATAGAAATATTGAGAATAAGTAAGAGTCATGAAGGGACTAAAAAATTGATGAACTCTTTTCCTCAAGAGTCTCACACGATATAAAAGTTGACGTCAAACTTTTTGCCACTCTTATTGGTCATTTCATGCATACATAGTATGAAATACGTATTACGGTATTAACTCATTTGCCATTGAGCATATGTCTACACCTTTCAATACCGTACATATGATAGTTTAGACATACCCAATGTCTAACTTGAGTTCACGTATCTACTCATTCACAAAATTTATCAGAACTCACATCTAGCATCATAGACAAATAAAGTAAAATATGTGGGGTATTTTACTTTTGAACATAGTAAGTATTATGTCCTCATCTTAACACCCAGTTAAGGCGACATACGTATTTTAAGCTTAAGCTCTCGATTATCACCTAGATAATAAGCTTAAAAACAGTCTCATCTCTATTTATCACACAGTAAATAGAGGCAATTGCCCGTGTGAATGGGCCAATCTTACATCTGTCCGACATACTTTCTCAACTTAAAGTAATGCACTGAGCATTAAGATGCATAAAGATCAAACAAAGATTCATAGGCATTAATGACGAAAAACACAAATTCATCAAATGTGAACACTTTAGGGAAATTACAATCCAGTACATCAAACTCTACGCAATCTTAGAGATTTCATATGGCCACAAAACACATCTCTAGGTATTGGCTTTGTCATAGGATCCGTTACCATTTTATATGTTATATGTACTGTAAGTTCACATCTTTTTGTACAATCATATCTTTGACAAAATTATACCTGGTATCTATATATTTGGTCTTGCCACGATATTTTGGATCTTTGGTGTACACTTTTGCTGCTTGGCTGTCACAGTTAACCAACAATAAATCTATAGCACTTCCAATAACACCTAAATGATCCAATAATCTCTTAAGCCAAACATCTTCTTATATTGCTGCTGATAATGTCACGAACTCAGTTTCTATCATGGACAAGACTATACACTTTTGTTTCTTACTACTCTAACATATGGTGCCATTATTTGGTAAGAAAACAAACCCAGAGGTAGATTTTCTTTCATCTAAATCTCCTCCCCAATCAGCATCAAAATAGCCTTAGAGTCGCAGATCCTTTTCTTAATAACTCAGCGTATAATCAGCAGTCCCCTTTAAATACCTCAGTATTATTTTAACAGCTTTACAATGTGCTGGACCTGGATTAGATTAGTATCTTCTTACCATTCCAACTGCAAAACATATGTTAGGTCTTGTACACATCATGGTTTACTTCAAGCTCCCAACAGCACTAAAATAAGGAACATGTTTCATTTGTTCCTTCTCTTGTGGAGTCCTTGGACACAGTCTATGGTTCAATTCTTCACCTTTTTGCAATAGAAGTGTCTATGGATTTACAATCTTGCATGCAAAATCGTTCAAGAACCTTATTTATTTATGTTTCTTGCGAAAGAGACAACGATCTCTTCGAACAATCTCTTGAAATCTTAACTCCAAGAATGTGTACAGCCTCACCTATATTCTTCATCTCAAAGTTAGAAGGCAACCAACTCTTGACAGTATTAACAAACTCCATAGTGCTTCCGGCAATCAGTATATCATCAACATATAATGATATGATCACAAATTGATCCTTGGATTTTTTGATATATACACAATGATCCTCATCAATTATTGTAAAATCATATGCCATTATGGCATTATGAAAACGTATATTCCACTATCTTGATGACTGCTTAAGGCCATATATCGATCTCAAAAGTCGACATACATTTTCTTCTTGGCATTTCACTATGAAACCAGCAAGTTGTTCCATATTATTTCTGCCTCTAATTCTCCATTGAGGAAAGCAGTCTTTACATCAATTTGATGTAACTCAAGATCCATACTAGCCACTATTACTAGAATAATGCGAATTGAGGTAAATCTCACTATAGGAAAAAATGTTTCTTTATAATCAATTCCTTCCTGTTGATTATACTCCTTCGCCACAAGGTGAGCCTTATGCCTTTCTATCGAGCCATCAGCTTTTCGCTTTATTTTGAGAACCTACTTGTTCCCAATAGCTTTGCGTCCTTCTGGAAGATCAACCAGTTCCTAGACTTGATTTGATTTCATTGACTCCATTTCTTCTTCCATTGCATGAATCCATTTTTCATTATTAGAGCAATTCAGAGCCTCATGTATATTTCTTGGCTCATCCTCATCTTGTGGAACAATCATAAAAGTTTCCCCTTTAATGTCAAAATGTCGATGGGAATTACTTTGGCGACTTGTTCGCCATATGAGAGATTGTACACTTTGCACATCATTCCCCATTATGCTCCCACTTGGATTAGATAATAATGATGTCGTCTCATCATGTGGTTGTAATTGAGAATGAGTTGAATTCAATTCATCATTTCTCATATTACTCCTACTTGGACGAACTCCACTAATATCATTATCTTGATCCAAGGTTTCAAATAGGGAGTAATCCTCACCTATTTCGCCCTTCTTAGGAAATTCATCCTCTAAATATATGACATCCCGTGATTCAAATTCAGTTATACTCCCACTTTCCTGCTCACCTATGAACACATACTATTTTGAGTGTTCAGAGTATATTATGAAAATACTCTTCTTTCCTCTAGAACCCAATTTCCCAAACTTGTGAGAGGACTCATGAGTATAGGCAGCACAACCCCATGGCTTAAGAAAAACTTAAGTCTGATTTTCTAACTGTCCATAACTTATATGGAGTGGAAGTAACTGATTTGGAAGGCACCCGGTTAAGTATATAGGCAACAGTTAACAACGCATCATTCCAAAAAGTGATAGGTAAGTTAGCATGCGCCATCGTGGACCTAACCATTTCCAGTAGGGTTCTGTTTCTTTTTTCCGTAACACCATTTTGTTGAGGAGTATATGAAATAGACAACTGTCTTTCTATTCCTTTTTCATCACATAATTTTCTGAACTCATCAGATAAATATTCTCGACATCGATCAGATCTCAATGCTTTTATTTTCTTGTCTAATTGATTTTCTACCAAGTTCATAAACCTTTTGAAACAACTTAATGTTTCAGATTTATGATAAATCAAATAGACATATTCGAATCAAGTATAATCATCTATATAAGTGATGAAATAAATAGCCCAATGCCTTCCTCTCACATTCATTAGACCACAAACATTAGAATGGATTAAATGCAGAGGAAATTTAGCTCTTCTACCTTTTCTAAATGGTTTCCTTGTCGTTTTCCCTACTTGGCAATGCTCACATATGGGCAAATCGACTTTTTCAATACCGCCCAACAAGCCCTCTTTGGCTAGTCTATTCATACATTATTGGCCAATGTGACCAAGTCTAGCATGCCACACATTCACATCATTATCATATAAAGTAGAAGACATGAAAAGGGAATAACAAATATTGACATCACCACAATTAACATTTAGTACAATAAAACCATCCAGAAAATGACCACAACCATAGTAGTTTGTATTCAAATACAAATCTACACCGCCATAAAACATCAAGGTGCGTCAATCACACATGTTCAATTGACAGGTACCAATCCCTTTCACTTCAACTCTGAAGTTGTTTCCCACATAGATTCACTTAGTTCTAGTTGGTATCGTCGGAATTCCACGAAGGATTCTCTATCCTCCGCTACATGGTCTGTCAGTCCTGAATCTACAGTCCACAAAGGATTGGATTCAGCTAATAATACAGAACTTAACACATAAGCAAAGTTCTCAAATGTACAAGAGGTGTTTACCTTTTTCGACTCACAACAATTGCGAGCATAGTGACCTTTCTTGCCACAATTGTAACATCTCACCCTTGACATTTTCTTCACTTAATGACGTTTTCCTCTCTTGTGTTGGTTAAGTCTTAATTTCTTGCAATAAGAACTTGATCCTTTGCATTCCCACATATTGAATGAATCAATACGCATGCGCTTAGAGCTCAAAGCCCTTTCTGAGTTAGAACCAGCATTGCAAATATCTATTTTCGGCTCAAATGCTATTAGGCGGTCCTTTGCTAGCTCAAGGTGGTGCACGGCATCCTTAAGATCTTCCATAACATGGTCAGGAGCTTCTAGTGCTTCTTTCTTTTTCAGCGCATATTGAATCTTCATATTCAATATTTCACAATTGTTGCCGTTCATATCAGCAATTACGTTCTTAGTTGCTGAAACCATCGATCTGAACACATCAGACATATATGCACGAATAATTAATGTCTATCATTTATGCATCCACTTCGCACAGACCCATCATATCAATGAACAATTTCAAGTAAGGTTTCAGAATCAAAAGGTCACTATGTTTCCAATCATCCTCCAAAAATCCTAACTCAAAACTATATTAATATAATTGTCTTATGCAAAATAAATTCTATGAAGTTACAAAAACTTCTATGAACTGCCCACGCGTTAACAATGTAAAGCAAATAATATTTGACATCCAATAGAATAATAATGCTTTCACATAATACAACTATCCATTACACTAAGTAACAAATACAAAGAAAAATATCAACATAAAAAGAGATATTCACACCCAAAAACATCGCAAACTAATCTAAGAAATAAATAGGGAATGTCCATTTTAATCTATCAGTCAAAATATCCAATAACTTTGAAGGCACATTTGCCAACCATGGAAAAACTTTTGGAGAGCTTTCAAGTCGCCTCCAAGGCGCATTCACTCTGCGCCATGTGGTGATCAATCTAAGGGTTGAAGTTTTGGTTAACTCAATCCTATAGTACTCTTTTACAAAAGCTACCACTAGCCTCCTATAACCTAGGACCATGTTGACCTCCCATAGCCGATCTAACACTGCTTGCCATTCAGGTGGAATAGTGTTCATCAAAGCCGGCACGTTCTCAAAATCCGACATAAGATAACCATTCCAGATGATTTCCTATATCATCTGATTGATCTTGACCACATGCGATACTAAATCACCGTCATGCCACCAATAATTAGCTAACTCTGTCATCAGCCTTTTAAGTCTTGCACTTTCCTCGTCCGTTCTCAGGATTGTAGGTATCCGTGCATAACGCATCATAATTCTTACAACAAATGCAGAATTAAAAATGGATTACTTATAATCCATAATGTACATAAGGGAAAATACATAATTTTCCATGATTCATGCAACAAATGCAGAATAAACAATGGATTACTTATAACCCACATAGACATAATTGAAAAAGAAACAGATTCCTTTTTTTTTTTTTGGGTCAAAGGTCAACGGTCGTCGGTCAACGATCAATGGGCGGCGAGTTGGGCCTGTTGGACCGGAGGGGTCGGTCGGACCGGTCGAACCGATCAGGCCGGTTGGGCCGGGTTGGACAAACCGACCTGGCATGTGCCTCGCACACGCGAGCGACCGGTCGGATCTTGAGTCAAGTCGGGTCGCCGCCAACCGTCACCAGCGATGATGTCATCCTAGTGGTTACCGACCGTTGGGTGACGTCATGCTAACGTCATCACGCGTCGGTTCACCGACTGGCACGTGGCGCCCACGTGCAACGGCTTCTAGCCGCACGTGTGGGCGCGTCCGGCGTTGCCCGACGGCGTTCGACACATCGACGGACTCGTCTCGACGAGCTCCTTCACCCTATGCCTTCGAAATCGATTTCGACTTACAGAAACTTGAAAAAATGGATGAACAATGCTCAGGTGTCGGGATTTTTTGCCCCGATCCGTGTCGGCCGATTATTTTCGCGAAAAATCAATAAAAAATTATTCATAAACATGAAACGGGTCGGGAAAACATGAACTAGGGCTCGATACTAATGTTGGGATTGTCGGATTCCCAAAAACCGGATTCGACACTAAATCAAACCCCTAAAACAAATGTGGAAGACGAGCCCGGGAAAAAACATGTTTCACTGTGTGACATCCTGAAATTCGACCCCGTTTCGATAAAGTGAAATGGGCATTTCGTCGGCGTGCCTATAGCCTTTTTCTCTGAGCTGATCACTCACGAGTTAACTAACCTATTGGGTGAAGCCGTTAAGGGATGTATCAGCTGTAAAATCCCTAAAAGCTACCTAATTGGTTGGATTGAGCTAAAATCACGTCCGATCGATTTTTAACCACGAAATTGAACTCGATTTCGGGAATCGAATTTTAGGCGCGTCATAATTCTTATTTTTAGGATCTGTCTCATCGCTCGTCAATTTATTGACGAGTCCGAAATTTCAATAAAGAAATTATCGGAAGAAAAATTTGAAGTCCAAAAGGAAAATAGAAAAGAAAAGGAAAAGAGGAAAGGAAAAATGAAATGAACAAATGTGTATTTTATTTTCCCTTTCTCTTCCTCCCTCTTCTTTTTCCTCTCTCTCCCTCTCTCTCTTCTTTTCTTTCTTTTCTTTCTTTTTCTCTTTTCTCTCTCTCTCTCTCCTCTCCCCTTTACCCCCATCCGTGCGAATCCCCCCACCTCTCATCTTTTCTCTCTCTCTCTCTCTCTCTCTCTCTTCTCTCTCCTCTCTCTTCTTTCTTCCTCTGCACGCTCGACCGAACCCTTTTTTTTCTTTCTTCTTCTTCTTATTTTCTTCACGCCGAGCGAACCAGCAAGCCGGAATGTATAGACGGCGCAGCTGCGTCGCGCCCGTCGCGCCCGCGCCCGCGCCGCGCGTCGTGCCGCCCCGCCCGTCCGCCGCGCCGTCCGCTCCTCCCTCCGTGCGATCCAGCTCGGCCCAGCTCGTTTCTTCTCCGTTCGCACCGATCAGCCCATCTCTGGCCGCCTCCGGCCACCGCCCAACCCCGCCGGACCTCCCCCGTGACCCCCTCACCCTCCGCCGGCCTTCCCCTTGCCGCCCTAGCCGCCGGAGCAGCTCCAATCAGCCGCGACCAGCATACCCACGAAGTGGGTTTCAGCCACTTCGGGCCCGCTTTTGGGCCGTTTCCCGGCCCCGAACCCGAGCCGTGCTTTGGGAAGTTTCGTTCCTCGCGTCGCCGCCGTCGGATTGATCCGATTTGCGCGCGATTTGGTGAGTAATCTCACTAATCTTGGATTAGTGGCTAATTATGCTTTAAGCTGGTTTAGATTTATTTAATTATGTTTAGGTTGTTAGATTAGATTTAATTAGCAATTATTAGCCAATTGTGATGTGAATTAGATAAATTGAATGTGTAATTAGCAAGTAGACATTGTCTACTAATTATTGGAAGTGCCTCGGGATTTTTCCCGACCCTTAGTGGGCTCCAATTAGGCTTTTCGGGCCTAAGTGGATTTTTTTTGTATTTAAATATTAATTTTCGGAATTAAATTAAATAATTATTTATTTTCCGAAAATTCAAGGGAGATGGTCTAGAACCGGAAAATTATGCTGATGATCGTGGCGAAGTCCGTTTATTTAATCGGACTTTATGTTGAGCTAAATTGAATTTTTAATATTAATTAATTTTCGGAATTAAATTAAATAATTATTTATTTTCCGAAAAATCAACTGAGATGGCTTGGAACCGGAAAAATATGCTGATGAGCGTGGTGAAGTCCGTTTATTTAATTGGGCTTTATTTTGAGCTAAATTGAATTTTTAATATTAATTAATTAATTTTCGAAATTAATAATTAATTATTTATTTTTCGGAAATTAAGATTTTGATGGCCGACGACCGAAATCTCGTGCTGATCGTCGTGGCGCAGTTCGTTTATTTATTTGAGCTCTACGTTGTATGGAATTAATTAAATTGTGATATTTTAGGGATTTACCCTAAATTGATTGGAATTGATTGTGATTGAATTGTTGATTGGTATCGGCCAAGTATGTTATTCAGTATTTTAATGCTTTATTGAGTTGATTTAATTATTTGATTGAGAAATCGTTGGGCATTGGTTATCGGTATTGAAAGTAGGTTGGTAATCTCTTGAAAGAGGACACGTGTGCTCGGTGAATTGGAATGTCACCTTGAGAATGCACGTGAGTTCAGTGGTTGAATATGTCACCTTGGCGAAAAGGTCGCCGAGAGAATGCACGTGGCTCGGAGACTCGGTATGTACTCCTGGAGAATGCACGTGGGCCGGTGGAGAGTTGGGCATCTAAAAGGGCACGTGGGCTCGGCGACTTGATGCATCGCTTTGGTGAAATGCACCTGAGAGAATGCACGTGGGCCCGGGCATCTAAAAGGGCACGTGGGCTCGGCGACTTGATGCATCGCTTTGGTGAAATGCACCTGAGAGAATGCACGTGAGCCCAGGCATCTAAAAGGGCACGTGGGCTCGGTGACTTGATGCATCACTTTGGCGAAAAGGTCGCCTGAGAGAATGTACGTGGGCCCAAGGTTCAAGGCACGTGAACTCGGAGACTTGGAAGGTCGTCCTGGAGAATGCACGTGGCCTAGCTTTTAAGTATCCCACAGTGAGGATTGATTCGTATGACATGTAATCGACTGGTTCGATTTGTTCGAAGTGAATGAGTGTTTATTGTGAATCGTATCGACTTGCGGTGTGGGATCCGAGGCCAAGGTAAGTCCTCCGCCCGTGCGTGTTTAGGCAGCCTTTAGTATAGTAGTTTACTAATCGGGCTTAGTGGGGTAGAACTCGCTGAGACGTAGTCTCATCCCAGTTTGGGGAAAACCATTTCAGGACCCCGCTGAAAAGCTGAGGAGGAGGAATCCGAGGAGGAGAACTCGGAGGTGAGATCTGAAGAGAAAGATTTTTTGGAAGAAGAAGACAATTCTGAGAGGGGCCTTGAGTACGGCCTAGTTCGTCTAAGTTTCTGTCTTCTTTTGAGATCTCCTTTTTGATGTGAATAGTTTTGAAGGGATTTGTGGTTTGTATAAAAGTGTGGTTATAAATTTCAATATGAAAAATATGGCCCTGCTTTTCTATCCCATCGTTTTATTGTCTGGGGATTTTAACTGCTTCCGCATCTGCTTAAAAATGAAAGGGGTCGGCGATATGTTGTCCTGGGATATCGCATTATAAAATCGACCAAGAGTGAAGGATGTGCATGTGCCCGAGGATCGGGGCGTGACACACTGATCCTAAAGCACACCACGGAATCGAGCGTACCTTGTTAGCCACAGATTAAACACCAACGCCGATAAGAGGAAGAGAAAACCGATCCCGTTTGATCCGATGACGTCGATTAGCCTTGAAGGGAAGACGGCGTCGCCTTTAGCCTTAGTTTTTCTTTTGGAGGGAGAGAGGGAGAGGAACGTACGTACAAATGCCAAAGGGTGCATCCTCCCTCTCTTTCCTCCCTTATATACGTCCCCTCCAAAATAGAAATCGTGCCCCTTCATCATATCCCTCCATCCATGAGCCTTAATCTTGTGGGCCGAGCTTTCAGGCCCAATATGGGCGGACGGGCCTTAAGCCCATCACATTAATAAAACCATCAAGAAGAAAAAATCACACCTTGGAAGACGAAGTAGAAATTCGTGAATTGGAGGGTCCTACTGATGAGGTTCGTGATACAGTCTTCTTGCCACCTAATGGCCTCATTAAGTTTCTCGATGCTCTTTTCAACTTGCTCGCGAGATCTTGCTGGCCGTTGGTTCAACATTACGTATGCTCTCTCTCTATCGGTGTTTGAGTAGGACTTGGGGCTACTGAGAGACAGAGGGAAAGGTAGAAAGGGCGTCTTCAGCAATGCCTTCATGATCCATATCGGCATAGATATAGGCGGTAACCCATGTGTATGTTCGATTAAATCACATCTAGCGACCATAGAAGCACTTGCCGAGACAAAGTCATTTAAACATATAGAAATTAGGGTTTCTAGGAATATGTGCCAATTTTGATCAAGGAACATGTGTAATGCGTCCTACAGCTCGTTGACATCGGTGCTCAACTTGCTGCTCACAACCGAAGAATAATTTGAATGATTCAAAACAACAATTAATTGAAAAGTGTGAGAGTAAGGCGAGAGGAGAATGTCCTTCGTCTAGGGTTTTATCCAAAACAAGAATTAGTTGAAGAATGTCCCCGTTGACTTATGGCTCTGTGTCATCTATTTGTTTTGCCAGATGCTCGGTTGTAGTGATAAAAGGGCCACACTGCCTTCCAAGAGATTATAAGTTCGAGCCATATCACGAGTAAAATTCCTAATCAGCTTGTATCGGGGCATTTGCATCTAAGAGCGAACTAGGTAGTTATGACTTAAATTAAACATTTCTTAGCAGATGTAAGACTCTTAGGGTGCCCATGGCAACGTTTCTTTTCTTTTGTTCCACATAATAGAAACAAAACAAAATTCCATTTGATAACATTAATTAATTTTTTTAGATTTGGAATAGAAACAGAAAGTAGAAAAAATTAACTTCTTGTTCTCGGGAATAATTTCTAGAAAATAAGTCTTTTTTTTTCCTTTTCTTCTTCTTCCTCACCGCTTGATGTCCCCCACTGCCACCGTTGGCCCCCATTGCCTGCCCACTATTGGCTGCCACTGTTAGCTAGTGGCAAGGAAGAAGAAGAAAAGAAAAAAAGAAAAAATCTTACAAAATTAAAAGAAATTTTACATTACAAAACAATTTGTGAATTACGCTAAACGCATGCCTTTTCAAATTTTGTATAATTACTAAACACGTTCTTTTACTTATAAATTCTTCTACGGAATAAAAATAGAAAATGACTATTTCTAGAAAGAAATAGTTCTTGAAACAGAAATGTTACAAAATAAGCCCTTATAATAATATCAAGAGGGCTATTTGCACTGATTGCTCCTTTTGCCCTTTTACTTGCCATCGTTTACAACGTTATCTCTATTGCAAACCGTGTGATTTGTCTTGCTTTTTACTATTTTCCACTGCAATATTTCATCGAATTACTTAATAGCAAGGACCCTAAGTAATGGAAATCACGCCCATCTTTCCTCCAAATTATCGCGCATGAATGGCAAAGCCAACTAGCAATCGCTTGCTCATTTTTGGCCCCTAGGCAATACTTCCTTGCGCTAAAAAAAAGTAGATAAGAAAAAGACTGAGGTGCAGATCCCTAGAGTGCCATAACTTGGTAGAAAAGGACACTTAAATGCCATAACTTTCGAAATATACACTTAAGTGCCAAAATCGAAGCAAAGTAGATCACTTGAGTGCCAATCTGGCCAAAATCTAGCCAAATTACATACGTGGCATTTTTCCAGCGAAGCGAGTGTAAAACGACGCCATTTTGTACACTGACATAGTCAAATAATGCAAAAAAAGTGTCGTTTTTAGGTCGACATGGTAAAAAAAATTAATAAATTTAATTTTAAAATTAAATTTAGTTAAAATATGAAAAAAAAGATAATTTTAAATTAAATTTAGTTAAAATATTTAAAATGATAATTTTAAATTAAATTTAGTTAAAATATTAAAAAATAATTTTAAAATGAAAAAAATTAAAAATTTAAAAAAAAAAGGCTGAGCCCCTCACCACCGCCCCCTTTTTTGTTTAATTTTTTTTATTTTTTTAAATTTTTGTAATTTTAAAATTATTATTCTAATATTTTAACTAAATTTAATTTTAAAATTACTATTTTTAATATTTTAACTAAATTTAATTTTAAAACTATTATTTTTAATATTTTAACTAAATTTAATTTTAAAATTATTATTTTTAATATTTAACTAAATTTAATTTTAAAATTATTAATTTTAATATTTTAACTAAATTTAATTTTAAAATTATTAATTTTTTCATATTTTAAATAAATTTAATTTTAAAATTATTATTTTTAATATTTAACTAAATTTAATTTTAAAATTATTAATTTTAATATTTTAACTAAATTTAATTTTAAAATTATTAATTTTTTCATATTTTAAATAAATTTAATTTTAAAATTATTAATTTTAATATTTTAACTAAATTTAATTTTAAAATTATTAATTTTAATATTTTAACTAAATTTAATTTTAAAATTATTAATCTTTTTCATATTTTAACTAAATTTAATTTTAAAATTATTATTTTTTCATATTTTAACGATTATTTTTTTTTCATATTTTAACTAAATTAATTTTAAAATTATTATTTTTTTCATATTTTAATTAAATTTAATTTAATTAATTTTTATATTATTTTTTATCACGTTAGCTCAAAACAACGCCATTTTTGCATTATTTGGCCGTGTCAATGTGCAAAACGGTGTCGTTTTGTACTCGCTTCAGTGAAAAAATGTCATATCAGCGTTTTGGCCAGACTTTGGCCGGAGTGGCACTTAAGTGATCCGTTTTTTGTAACTTTCGAAAGTTATGGCACTTAACTATCCCTTTGTGCCAAATTATGGCACTTGTAGTGTTTTTATCCCAATTAACCCACAACCTAATGAGTCCTATCTGTCATTCCTGGGTCTCTATTTCAATTTTCATCCCCAGCTAACGTACCTCAAACCGACGGCCGTTGGGACATTATTTTTCACAAAGAGCGCATCAGATTTCCGTTAGTGCTTTGTCGACCAGTTGGATCAATCTGTAATCATTCTGATCATTCCTCTTTGGCGTACCAGCTGGAGTTTACTTGTAGATGGAATCCTACCATAAGAGGGCGAATGACGTTTTCTAAAGAATTATTCCGAAAGTTCTTCCCTAATAGCCCGTACAACGTCATATCAAGTTCTCCAGGCAAATATTCTATTTAACTATTGACATAGTTGAGGATTTCGGCCGATGAAAATGTCGAGAAGTGCTTTGACAAGAAACGTCACGACTGACTGCCAACCGCTAAGGGAATTTTGAAAATGAAAGATTACCGACCGTTGAGAGCTTGAAAATGTTCTATGATATGATATATACAATGAAAAATATATCAACTTATTTTAAATCTTATGAGATGATTATTTAAGGCATCACGATAAACATAATATTAAATATAATCAACAAACTATATGCACTTGAAAGATACACAGAATCAAGTAAATATCTTAATTTTGTTAGCATTGTGAGTTATAACAAATCAACTGGAGTTTGAAAAATAATCCAAAAATCTTCAATTACAATGAAATCGAACAGCGGAAATGGTTGAAACGAGCAATGCACAATGTTTGGCATATGATCGATCTGTAGCATGGCTGCACATGGGATGCGTGTGGTGAGACAACAAGATTTTATGTTGATCATTTGACAGTGATGGTTTTGATGGTGGTGTTGGCTTCTCAAAATGAGAAATGAAAAGTCGAAAATCAAAGGCATTGGAGCCAAACAATATGCGTCCTTTGCGGTTGACTTTGCTGTCAAGATAGTAATTGAACAAGCATGGCTGATACTGGTGTGGCTATAGCAAGTGGAATGAGTTAGCATGTGAAATTGCGTTTTCGTGACATCGAAAAATACCTCCATGAAAGAGAAAAGCTCAACTATGTGATGTGGCAACACAACTACTATGGCACTTACTCATATGGGAATGAGCCATGGCACTTACTCAAATGGGAATGAGACACTTGGGACGAACACTATCAAGTAGGGGAAGTGCACTAGATTGCCTTAGGCAAGAGATTCTAATACGAAATTAAGAATAATAATGCGGAAGAGATTAATATGGGATTTGTTCATATGTAGGTATATATATAATGAAAAATACTTCAACATATTTATACACTTCATGAGATAATTATCAAAGGCAACAAGATAAGCATTATATCAAATATAATCAATCAATGATATGCACTATTAAAAGAGATATATGTAGAATCAAGTAAATATCTTAATATTGCTATCAAGTGAGCTACTTGTGACTTTATCTATTGAATTTATTCTCATAGACAATAAACCACATTGGAAAATTAGCTTTCATGAAAAGCTTCAGTCATTTTTCTTCGTGGAAAGTTGCCACTTTTTTTTTTAAAGGAAAGTCGTTGATCAAATATAGATTTGTACATAAATGTAAAATGATGTACACTAGAAAAAGAAAATTAAAAGAGCCATAATTTTTGTATGACACTCACTTTGGCGTAAAAACTTATTTCCATATCACTTGAGTGCCACTTTTTTTTCTTAAAAAATAATAATCACTTAGGTATCAACTCAAATTTGAAACGTTGGAAATCTAATATGTCAATATTTAATCATTTTTTTCAATTCGACGTGGCTCCCTGGCACTCTGACTTGATATACATAGCACAAATGACGTTGCTAAACGCGTTTGTCCCAATTTAAAACCCTAATTCATTCAATAGAGAATCCTAATTACTGTGATTAGGGTTTGGGCCAGATCTGGATGGTGATGGTCGGCCGCTAGATTTGGATGGTGGTGGTCGGCCATGGACAGCAGCTTGTCCACATCGCTACCTTCGTCTACAACCGTGCCCTCATCCACAAAAGCTACCAAAAGGGACGTAAGCAGCGTTTAGATAGAAAGATAATGACGATCATAGAAGAGAGACATGGGACCAGAGAAGAAACATAGAGAATAGTGGCAAGCGAGCCGAGCTCGAGAGAGGCTGTGCAGGGATAAAGCCACCATTGCTCGACACTCTGGAAGGAGAAAATTATTAGTCACAGTTGCATTTGCCACAAAGCAGTCTACGCGTCTGAAAGCAAGACCAAAAGAAGAGGACGACGACCAAGAAGAGAGCAAACTAATGTTTTTTGCGACCACTTGCAGTCTATTTTGCGGTGGCAAGCAAAAATTTCTGTACAGATCTGGCTAAGCTTCGAACTCACATGGTCATATTGTTTAAATTAAATCATGTTCATGTTAAACGAGTGAAAACCCAAAAAGACTTGATTGGCATTGCATAACCACATTTAGAAATCATGTGCGTCATGCATACACCATATGGCTGCTTGGTCTTTAGATAATATCTTGCAGAACATTTATTCAAAGCTTTGCTTAACACATCAAGTTTTTTGTATCTCCTCAAGCAATTTAATTAGGCTTGCGTTATTTGCATTTATTGGCTCTTGACATCCCCTTTTACATTAAATTGACTACACAGTCCCTTGTGGATCCTACTTTTGATTTAAGATTACTTTCTTACCTTTTTTTTCTTCTTTCTCTTTTGTCTCAATTTTACTAGAAGACAAAACTACACACATCCCTTTCAAATAACCTACGAATTTGTCGAGGGCCCAAACACGATGTCAAAGGGGACAAATTGCTAATATATTTTATGACTAAAAAATAAAAGGTTCTAATAGGCAATCGTCCCTTGAAGCACTTGTTAAATATACTTAGCGAGGAAATATTCGATATTTAAAAACTATTGATAGTATATATCACAAGGACAATTGATGTATTGAAAATCACAACATTTCCTTACTTTCGTTATATAAAAAGCTGCCGGGGCACTTTTTAACAATGGCCAATATTAAAAACTTGTTGCAATGGGCAATCTGCTTGACTCGGTTGGCCCCTGTTGTTGCTTCACCTGAAACTCCACAGATTCTCATTTCTTATTGTTAGGCCCATGAGCAATCAAGAGGGAGCGAAATTAGTTACTCAAGAGAATGCACACTAATTTCGTAGAACCAACTCGCATAGATATCGTGCTTCTATGTGTTATGTGAATTGGCAATATAAATATCAGAAATTAAATAGTTTAAGCGATGAAATAGTAGATTTCAAATGAATTAACATAGAAGAAAATGTTACTTTTGGGCTATTCAACTGTAAATGCAGAAAAGTAATTGTGTTTCCTACTGATTATTTTCATGAGGTAAATCCAAAAGGGCTTGTAGGGGAAAGCTAATCCCCTTGCAGACATCCCAAGTTGTGATCTGATTTCGACTGTTGGTTCTATTACAGCAGTGCTTGTAGTGAGATCATTCCCATTCGCATGGATAGTATCAGGCTTCCAACTTCTCCCAAATAGATAAACGTATGTTTGGAAAAGGCTCATGAAACTTTGAGCGGATGGTGTCCGCTCTTTTCTAGGTTCACTTATGCTGGAATGACACATCTTGCTATTTTAAGATTAGGGAAAATTCCAAATAAGAACCCGATGTGGACTTATTTTCTCAACTAAAGACCCGAAATTGACTTTATATCAAATAAGAACCTGAAGTAGCTAAGTTAATCTCAAATAAGGATCTCAACTGGACTGCCAGCCAAACGTTTACTGATGGACAGTTTCTGGCAATTAAAAGAGGGGCAATATAGTCCAAAACTTGTAATTATCTGAGAAAAAAAAAGGAAATCCCCAAATTGAATTAAGTTTTCCTCGTTTACATTTTCCTCTTCCACTCTCTCGTCACTCCTCAACTAAATCACTGCTCGATCCTATCTGCTCCTTGCTCGATCCTCGTCGCTCCTCGTCTGCCCCTCGTGAGCATCAATCTATCGTTTGCTGTCGTCTCTTTCCATGGTTTCGTTGTTTACAAGCTTGGGCGACCACGGTAGCGAGGGGTTGTCTCTCTAGGAGGCGCTTCCCTCAGTTGAAATAGTCGGCGGTCAAGTACCGGTGACCGCATTTTAGTCACATTCTGCTCTGCATCTCTATTGCGGACGCCTTCTTTAATAAGATGGTGTGCTTTTTTATTGCTTAAATTAAGATTTTTGGAGAATCTTTCGATGCTTGAGAGAGTGGTGGGAGGGAATTCGACTTCGTATTTCTGGTAAAGTTGACTTCTTTTGCAATACACAGATTGCTAGTTCATTGGAGCTTGAGAAGGCTGAATTCTTTCTTGAAGTGTTATGAATGCTGGTGCCAAGAGTGACGATATTGCTTGGAGAACGAGGTTTGCATTTGATTTGTGATAGTCCAGATGAAATCAAAACTCTGGCTGTGGTGATCAGCTGAGAATTCAACAAGCATTGGATGATCTCTTATAATGATTTATTTTGTTCGTTCAAATGTAAGGAACTCAACATGAAACTGGTTGAAAGCAAGCAAATTTTTTTGAGAAATGCAAGAGTAACAACACCAATAACACAAACTCTTTTTGTTTGACTGTTAGTTGTTATGGATGGATCTATTTGGAAGCATCATAAAGTTTAAATATGTATAGTAATTACGTTGAGAAAATTTCTTGTATTGGGATGTTTCTCTTTGCCATCATATATTGTGGATCAATTCAAGTTTATCTAATGTTGTTTAGTTTGCTATGGAATGTTACAGCACTTGATTGTAGTATAGTGGTACTGACAACAAGTTTATATGAGCTCATCAGTCCAACAACAAAAGTGAAAATATAGAATAGCAATATCAAGAAAAATGACCTGCACAGAGCAGTGAGGACAAAAGTCCAATAACACACCAAGTTAAAATGCCCTGTAGCATAGGCCGAAGAAAAAATATAGAACATCAATGGCCTCTGGCAAAGCTTGTGGACAGTTTAAAACAAATTTCTTGAGCCCTGTACACAACAAAATATAGAACAACCGACATAAATTAAACCCAAGACAACTTTGTAGTGTCAAAAAGCATCATCATTAACTCATCATTAAACACTTGAATTAATTGAACTTCAATATTTCCTTTCCAGCAAGAGATAACAACATATGAGTTTACAATTTTAATATGTGCGCACAACATGCACGACATTACAAGAAAGAGAAAACAACAAATGAGTTTACAAAACAAACTCCCACTAATCATATGCAGTGATCACAAGCCATCCTACTACAATCAATCTAAAGCACCGAATAAAAGCCAGAAGACTTCACTAATCGGTTGATGAATTGATGGGATAACGTGCTGTCAAATATCTACTCAAGACATTATAGGATGTTGTGCTGTCGAATCCACTGGTTGGTTTGTCGAAGAAGAGAAGCTATAGGAAGATGACAATTTCTTGGCAAATGCTAAGTCTTCTCTCTTGACCACCACTTAGTGGTTTGGTCCCCCGGCCTCCAATTCTCGTGTCCATGGCATTTTGCGGTCAAATTTCTCTTATTGCTGTTTCTGCTCTTTTTTCTTCTCAAATACTGGCATGGAGTATGGCAATTGTAGCTGAGCACTGTAGTAAACAACTTCTATCACAGTTAGCATTGTTATCATTACGCCGTCTTACATCACATAAGCTTGAAGTAGTAAGAATAGAGAACCCTGATGAGTGATGGAAAGATAATTCCTAATCATTCCTTATGATCAACCTCATGAACTCTGTTTTGATTGTCTCGAGCAGCGCTTGTCGTATCCATATCCGTTTTCATCATCACAGAAGTTGCTTCTATTTTCATGCTAATGCTGATTTCCGTGGAATGCATGGCCAAGTAAGTGGAAAGAAATAGATCTATGAAAGACTGTGAATTGTGACGACATGCAATGAAGGAATAGTTTTATAAGTCAATGACACTGGACACTACTTAATGACCACGTTGGTGTTTCAAGGACATGCTGTCTTTCTCGTTATTGAGAAGTAAAATATCAGGCAAACTCATGCCAATGGAAACATGTGGTACACAAATTAAGTCTATTAGTTTACCAGAAATACAAGGCAATCAACCCTCTAGAGCACTTTAGAGTTAACAGAGACGAAATTTTGGAAAGAAAGCCGTATCAAGGAACCATCTCAGGATAGGACAATGCATTCATTATCCACAAAACATGCTCAAAACAGATAGAAGCATATAAAAAGAATTACCTATATTAGTTGTGCACAAGAGCTAGTACTCTAGCAGTTTGCTTTAGACTTGGATGAATGTGAATCTCCACCCAACCCTCTGAGGATGGAGCATTTCTCACCATATTTAACAAGAAATCAACCAACACTTGTTGAATTTTTAAGTTGTCCCCATAGACAACCAGAGTTTGATTTCATCTAAACTATCACGAATCAATTGCAAACCTCGTTCTCTCAGCAATTTCATTAATTGGCTAATGACAGCATTCATAACACTTCCAAAAATAGAATTCGACCTTCTCAAGCTCCAATGAACTAACAATCTGTGTACTGCAAACAAAAGTCAAATTTACCAAAAACACGAGGCCAAAAGTCCCTCCCACCACGCTCTCAAACATTGAATATTTTCCAGAACTCTAAAATATCAGCGACAAAAAAGCATACCATTTTATTAAAGAAGGCATCTGAAATAGAGATGGACGAGCAGAATGCGACTAAAATGTGGTTACCGTTACCTGGCCACCGACCACTACAACCGACGGAAGCGCCTCCCAGAGAGACAACCCCTCGCTGCCGAGGTCGCCCAAGCTTGCGCACAGCGAAACCTTGGAAAGAAGAGACGACGGTGAACGGTAGACTAATGCTCGCGAGGGGCAGGCGAGGAAGGACGAGAATCGAGCAAGGAGCGGCAAGGAAAGGGCAGCGATTTGGTTGAGGAGCGGTGGGGAAGAGAAAGAAACATAAGCAAGCAAAGTTAATTCAACTTGGGGATTTATTATGTTGCTGTTTTTTCTTTTTTAATTTTTTACAATTACAAGTTTCGAACAACATTGCCCCTCTTATTATTGCCAGAAACTGTCCACTAGCAAATATTTGGCCAACCACTCTAAGTCCTTATTTAAAATAAAATCCACTCCGGATCCTTATTTAAAATTTTCCCTTAAGATTATATGAGACTTATTTACCGGCCTAACAGTTTAGACCCATGCCTTATGGAATCAAAGACATATGAAATCCAAATAAAATCATGAGACATGGCTCTCAAAAGAAGTGGATACATGTTTGTGTTTGAAGGATGCGTTTATTTGTAGGAAAAAATTATGATAAATGAAGATATTTTCTGAGAAATCATTTTCCAAGAAAATAATTATTTTTTCTTAGGAGATTTGTTATCAAAAATGTATTTTGGTATATAGATATCATTTGAAAAATTATTCAATCTCCTAATTTTATCTTAGGCAAAAGAAAATTGAATTTTTAATTTTTTTTTCTTCTTATTCTTTTGGCTTCTCTTTTCTTTCTTCTTGTTCTCCTTCCTCTATTAGTCACTAAGCCTTGATGATAGCCACAGGCGAGCTCACTGGCTCACATTATGGTAAGTTGTTGAGGCACGCAACTATTGGAAGGAGGAGGAAGAAGAAGAAAGGAAAATAAAGAAAAGAGAAAAGAAGAAAATAAAAATAAAAATAAAAATAAAAATAAAAGAAGGAAAGAAGGAAAGTTAGAAAAGAAATAAATAACAAATATTTGATTTTTTTAAATAATAAAAATAATTAAAATTTCGAATTTTTTTTAAATTTGTTTCGTAAGAACCAATGTTTCTAAACTAAGGACCCGAGCTCAAGTACCCAAGACTTATGCACAATCTTTGTGCACTTGGGTTTTATGGTTGGGACCAAGGCAATGCCATTATGGACTCAAGCTTGGGTGCCAGATCATTGAGAATGAGCACTTGGGGTTTGGGCCAGCCTTGATAAACTCGGACATGGGTGTCCAGGGCCTAGGCCCGAGCACTAGGTCCTAGGCCCCACCACCAAGAGACTTGATCCTGAACACTGGGACTAGAGAATTAATGTTGGGGTTACTATGTCCAAATATGGAGTTTCGGATTTAGGTGCAAATACCTAGTTATACTTTAGAAAACATTTTCCAGTTTTTTTCAAAGAGAAAATCATTTTTCTGAATTTAACTTTGGTAGAAAATATTTTTCTTTCAATTGACCCATTTGCCAAGTAAAGCAAACATCAGGAAATGCAGAAAATGCTTTACACGAAACAAACAAACCCTAAGTTTTCAAACAGATTCATCGATCAATCTCCTTTCTATAACAAGTCATACGCATTGTGCATATCATGGAGTAAAGTGAATTTGTGTGGTTAAATAGATGATGGATTATATATTCCTCCATCCCTATTTCCCATTGATGAGTTATAATTAAGTGATGTGCATGGTTGGAACCCCTCAATCAAAGGGTGGTTGGGAATGTTTTCTATAGCCAGGGTTAAAGGAAAACATTGTCTATAAATAGTTCCCCTTCAAATGCAAAGAAACTAACGGTCTATTTTTTTGCTAAGTCCGAGATCCTCGGCAATAGGGCAGAAAAGAACTATCGTAGTATATATCACATCACTATAGAGTTGCTATGGATCTTATATACTTTTTAGTTTCCCTCCACTTAATAGTGTAAATCCTTAGATTGGATTATACGTTGTATATGATATCTCACATCGATGCAGGGTTTCAGTTGACCTTAAATTGCATGTATTCTTTCTATCTTACAGTTTAAAATTTTGCATTGAATTTCCCGACCATCACAAGAACGATTCCTTGAAAATTATCGTCTATTGAGCGAGCATTTTCTATGGGGTTACTACAGTGTGGTCTGCACGTTTGTTTCTGTTTGCGTTTGGTGATGATTGGTCACGGAGATCTGAATCAATATAGCTAGATGGTCAAACATGCAATAAATTGCCACTTATGGACGTGGCAAGTGGGAAAATATTATTACTTTCCAGCCAAGAAAAGGTGGGATAGCAGCAGGATTGAGGTCACAGTTGTCCGGGAAGAGAAAGAAGTCTTCTCTTGATCATTTCTGGGACCACCATCATCCTCCTTTCATTTCATTTCACAGCATCGCCCAAATGTCTACGAAATCGCTCTTTGTATGCACTCGATCTCGTCGTGCATTTCCAGTTGCGCAAGATATCATTGTATTGCTTTTGGATCGCCATTTACAAGAATCTACAAAGCACAAATGCCCAATGCCTGTGCCCGAAGCAGTCTGGTTCTGGGGATTGCTTTCATCTCGCTCGCCACTGTTGCGGTAATCTTTCTTGCTTGTCTTTTCTCATGGCCTTCACAGTGACTTGCTTCTCTTTAACAACAATATCATCTTGTTCATTACATCCAGTAACATAAAAGCAAAAAAAAAACTCATTTTATACTAGTGTCTTATTCCATGGTCTAATTCAATTTCTAGCAGTCGTGATATATTTAATATGAGATTGATTATAAATTTTGCATTAGATTTGTTCGTCTCTTTAACTGATTTCCTATTATAAGCTAAATACTTGTGTGTTAAAATTTTGCAAATCTGTTCTCCGTATATTTCATTCACAAGGTAATGATAATTCATCATGAGTTTTTCCATAATTTAGGACTACTAATGCAAGCGATTTGTGGTTGACAAATTATGTGTAACTCGATAAAATATGATATATTGTGCTCATAGCAAATTACTTGTCACACGAGCATGATGAATTTGATATTGTTTGATTCATTAAAATTGTCAAGATAAATGTACGGCAACTAATGATGTGTTTGATAACATTTTTTATCTTGAGAACAATTTATGTTCACAAATAGTTTTTTTTTTCATTTCTATTTCTGAAAATAAAGAATTTTTTTATTTTATTTATTGTTTCTGTTCCAAATTTATTCTTCGAAATTAGTTAATATTACCAAACTGATATCTAATTTTTTTTATTCTGATAGTAAAAGAATAGAATAATTGAAAAACAAGATGGTTACCAAACAGGGCCTTTACCCTCAAATCTTTCTTAGTTTTTGGTCCATTGTTCTTTGAATAAATTTTACAGTTTCTCTTTCACTCGAATCTATGTATTTGGCAATGATAATAAGATCGATGTACTATATTTGTGTATATTCAACAGTTAATCTAGTATATGTCCTAAAATAGCTATGCCATTACTTATTTGTTATTTAGTAGGTCTCGAATCTGTGATTGAGATTTAGCATGTCTTAACTTGAACAAGTATTCATTCTCTTCCCAGGGCTGCATACGGAAGCTCCAAAGATTGGAAGTCAGAGGAATGGCTTGGTGATGGACACGACACATACGGTCCCGTCTCGAGATCTCGACTTTGCATTATGCCAATGAAGGTACGGATTCGATCCTAAAAACCACATATGTAAAATAGTATCGACCTGGTTAGTGTCACAACTGCATACCCAAAGTATATGTTTTTTAAATAGTTGTTTAGTCAAACTTTTAGTCGATCCAATCAAGGATTTTAAAATCTAAAGATTTATGTAGTTAATCCTTTCACCATCGGTGCACCTAATTATGCCGGCTCGTCAATTCTTACTATTAAGAAATAAAAATTGTAGGAATAACTAAATTTATCAGAAAATAAATAAAATACGAACAGAAAATAAGGGGGAAAAGAGGGCGCGCACAACTCTAGCGGTATTTCTAGCCAAACCCAATCTTCTCCTCGGCGATTTCAGCAGCAGTCGAACCAATGTTTGTAAGTTTGGAGCTAAAAATTAATCTACATATGTCAGATTTTCTTCTCCCTCCGCCAATACAAATATCAAAATTTTATTTCTTCGAAATTTTAGGGAGAGGAAACAAAGAAAAAATTTGGGGAGGATATTTAGACATTTCCTTCATGTATATTGTTTACTAAGTTTTACCATATTTGGTTATGTTCTTTCTTCACAAAAAGAAAACACTCTAAATCATTAAATTCAGCGAGATTCAGGTAAAATTCACATACATCCAAGCACGTATTCGAATCAGTATATTTAAATCTCTCACCGAAGACCTCCTTCCTCCTCCCGGTAGTTTCTAAGTCAAAATTTAGGAGAAAGGTTTGATGGCCGAGATTCATGAGGCTCATCCAATCCAACGGGCAGCAAAAATTTCTTGAATAAGACGTAAAAAGCTCTTCTCTGGAAGTCAACTGCTGATGTTGCGCATGAAGTCAATAACAATTATTTGTTGGAGGCCAACGTAGAATCCTTCGAGAACATCGACGTAGGAAACGAGAGCTTTCCATGATGCACGCCATTGGTCTTGGCCTCGTCACCTCGGCAATCTGTCCGATTGCGCCAGATTAATTAACTTTAAACCTGTCATCCAACCTTAAATATGTTATCTTTAGTACAGTTATTTAAAAGGCTATAAAACTCTATTTATATCTTGTCCTGTTACCATTACGTCTCCTCAGCTGCATAGTGGTTAAATGGGTTGATTAGGTATGATAATTTATAGAACCGACTCAAACCTGGCCGAACACTCAAACCTGGTCCTTCGACGAGCACCATCATTTCCTTGAACACCCGGGAATTTGACGGGCCTACTCTTTGAAGGGCAGCTGAAAGTTGCAGAAAAGTTTCTTCAATATCAAATGGGTTGATTATTTAATTTATACGCGCGCGAATACCCACAGGCCACACACAAAGTTACATATATATATATATATATATAAAGTACTTCAAAAGCATGTTATAGGGTAAAATAATTTCTGTTAACCTCAATCTCCATAAACTTCTGTCTGTAACAAAATCAAAACTGCTCTCTGGCTTTTGCAGCAAAAAATATGCTTAAAATCACTCATTTTAGTGGAACTAAACACCATCCGATAATAAAGCTTTATGATCAACAGTGCACCTAAAGCTAAGGGTGGTGTTTATTTCGGAAAAAAATTCGTAATAAAGGAAGAAATCATTTTTCTGGTAAATAACTTTCCCTTTTGAGGTTAGGGAATTCATTTTCCTAACTTTAAACATGCATATTTATTTTGACCATAAATAGTCTTCTATTGATTGATCGTTTTTAGCAAATCAAATAAGTGAAAGTCTCGAAACTAATTCACAAAATATGTACTCCAATTGTTGAAATTTCTTTAAAAAAAAAATTTATTTAAATTTTTTCAACATACATTACACATACACCCTAAGGATAGATTGTAATTCTGATATTGAACCTCCAAAGCAGCTTGTAACCCTCAAGGCCGATTAACTCCAACTTCATTGTTGAGAAAATAAAGCTTAAAATTGTTTTGATATCATAAAGAACTTTAATAGTGCTTCTAGAACACTTTGCTTGGAAAGATTCCCCGCGGGGGGTCCGTCCCCCTTCCTTCAAAAAACTGAAGCCAAATCCTGGACTTAGGCCCAAAGAAAACGAAATTCTTTCCTGATTCACATCCTGAGAAGAACCAGAAAAGATCTCGGAAGAAGATATTAAGTTCAAAGCAAATTTAACTTAGTTAGAGCTTGCAACTGTGGAAGAACCCACCCTTATATTACTAGATGAAATCTTGAGCAAGTTCTTTGCATTTCGATTGTTCTCAGAACGACCGTTCAAGATATCGTTGGCAATAACTGCAGCAGCCCTAGGGTTCTTAACATTCGAGCTATTGGAGGACCCCTCTTCGCAGAAACTTCCAGAGAAGCAACATCCTTACCAAAATCATCTGTGGCCAAGCAAATTAAGGAGGCAAAAGAGTCCCTCACAAGGAGCTTTATTAATCTTACTTAGATTCATCACAAGTGAGTCAACCACTAGTCAGGAGCAACCATTTCCCGAAGAGCATCAGAATCCCCTGACTGCCCAGGCACCTCAATAGCTTTAGGAACAAACTTACTTTCTTCTGCTTTTTAGGAAAGACAAGCCCATACCAGGTCTCCATAAATAATCCACATCGACCTCAATTCCCGACCAGATTCAACAGTAACAGGAACATAATTTAGCAATTGTGAGGTAGGATCCACTTCCACACAAACTTTAGCATAATCCACTCTTAGATTATTAGCTGTAGCTCAATCCATATTGAATATACTCCCCCTGCTCTAGCAATATAACTGAGAGGCGTGACTTGCGCTGGAGCAGCTCAATCTTGAGGGGCGCTACTCGTGCTCGCGGAGGTCCTCGACGAGGCAGAGGAGCTCGGAGATGTCCGGAGGGCAGGGCTGCACCTAGGCGGAGGAGTGAATCATGGGACGCAACACGCACGTTGGACATCTCCGACGGGTCACCGACCTTAGTGCGTCGCTTGACACCTCAAGGCGACGGCTGAAGCCGAAGGTAATAGTACCATGGAGGCTCTTTAAGCTCTGCTAAGCTGAAGAGCGGACGGGCTGACATGTCGTCTCCAGGTTCCGCGTGTGAGAGAGGTTTCGGGAAATCCATAAAAGGACTAGTAGCTTTCCCGGACCGGACCGACCGATCTGGTCTCCGAGTGGGTTTAAGAACCGGTGGCCATATATATATATATTCGAATGGTTCGGTCCACACCTGTTAATTTTATTTCGGTGCTCACCCATGAACTCTAGACAAATGCAAATAGATTAAGGACAAATAATATCGTATTCAATCTATATATATATATTGAGAAAAGGGCATCCAGTTGTGATGTGGCTCGCTCTATCTCATCTCAAGTGAGACTCACTGGCGACGTTGCACTGAAATTGGTGAGGGGAAAATTTTAATTTAAATGGTTTCAAATGAAGGTAAATTTAGAAGGATAAAATAATTGTTCAGCTCTAAATATGCACGTGTTGTGACCTCTTTTTTTCCGATACCCGAGCAAGGTAGGCACTTGCGGAGGCTAATGATTTGGCTAAGTCTATTAGGTTTAACCTAAACTTTCTCAAGTCCACCAATTCACGACTTAATAATCCAAGTATTTAAAATGTAAGTTAATTTTAAAATGGAATCGCCATTAATTAATTTGAGATAGGTTGATTTGAAATCCAAGTGAAGTATCAGAAGAAATACTCGATTGCTCCTGCGCAACTAGAGAAACTAGGTTCTGAACTTGATTATATTAGTTAATCATTATTACTCTTCCAATACTTAATCTTGTTTAAAAGCTAAGATTTTTTAGATTTTTTATCTTTTTCTTAAAATATAAATCATTTTTTGTTTTTTTTTTTTTTTTTGGAAAATGGTGAAAACATTGGATATATCTGATTTTTGATTTTTTAAATTATTTATTATTTATTAAAATATTATTTTTTATTATATTATATATTAAAATAACGACCCGGGTCGGATCCCCGGGTTAGGTCCGACCCGGACCGTAAGAACCGATGACCCGGGTCCGGACCGAATCGGGTCGGTCGATCCGGTTCGATAGAGCCTCAGCCGGGCTGGGACTGAGGCGCAGGCCAAGTCCGATTTCTTTTTAAAACAATAGGAGCCCAACGGATTTTGAAAAGAAATGGCCCCAACCAAGGCCCGAAAAGCAGAAGGCCCATCACGAGGCCCTACCCGAAACAAAGATCGATCGGGCTCAACCCGGCCCGGCTTGCCCAAAACCCTACCTGGTCCAAAAGACACGCGCCCGACCCGGTCCCAGGCTACCGACCCGACTTGCAGCCGCGTCCCGACTTCAACGGAACCCTACCTGGCCGCGACCCACGCCCAACTTTCGGTCCAGCTTCTCCTTCGCGATTCGGATTCCTGGAGCCCTCGGGTTCGTCGTCACCTGTGGCGGAGGCGGCCGAGCTTGTCTCGATCTAAGCTCGGGCCTCCGCCGGCACCGCCTTTGGGTTCCGCCCGGTCGGCTATCATGGCCGATTACGCCATCTATCACCGTCCGTCGCCGCTGGTCTGCAGATTCAACCGCGATGCTCGTGTGGGGGATTTTCATTGAACGCCTGGAGGACGCCGGCTAATAGGAGCGGGATTGAGCCCATTTGGGATCGGAATCGTGACGGGGTTCCGAGCGGACGAACGGCGGAGACCAGGGAGGGAGACGACGGATGGTCGGGACCAGAACTTGCGTGAAGCCAGCGGCCACGAATCCTGGCCGGACGAACCCAGAACAGACCAAGAAGAAGAACGAACCCTAGCTTACCAGATCTAGGTGACAACGTGAGCAGCAGGCGTCGTTGGAGGCGGAGTGGCGGGGACGCCGGGCCAAGCGTCCGGTACTGCACACGGCGAGAAAGCCCTCGTTGACAGCCTCCTTCTTTCTCCGAAACCCTAGATCTCAGCCTCGACTTCCTTCTTCACCCTCAGATCTAGCCCTCTCTCCGGGTTCGCTTGCCGCGGGCCTCCCCCAATGTCTCTCGGTGGGAGGTCGTTTAAGCTCACGACCCGCTCTCTCTCTCTCGCTCACTCTTCAATCTTCGCCTGAAGTCTCTCCAGGGAAGGTTTTGAGCTCACGATGTCCGTCGACGGGGCTTGCGGCCGCCTATTTATAGGCGAGGGGGGTCTGGTCGACGGAGAACCTCGGCCGCCGGCCTTCGGCTTGCCGACCGGTCCCCCTCGGCTGAACCGACGTCCCATCAAGCTCCTCCAACGAGGCGCGCTCAGCATTGAAGGCAGTCATTAATGGCGCCTGAGATCTGTCATCTCCGGCCGATGTCGGCCTACCCTCGACCGTAGGTGCGGTGGGTTGCAGAGAGCGTGGGGAGGAAGACAAAGAAGGAAGGGGACAGAGAGAGAGAGAAGGGGGGGGCCGGGTCTTGGAAAAAAGGCCGGGCCCTGAGGGTGAAGAAAAAGAGGGTTGGGCCTTTCTTTTTTTTAATGATTTGCCAACTTGAAACACTCTTCGATTTCATCGACGACGAGGAGTCCCGCCTTTCTATGTCATCCCGTTGGCTTCGGATGGACCTTCCTGCATCGACAGCATCCAGCATCCACAAACTGGACGCCCCTCTCCCTCGCTGCTCGCTTCCGATGTCCTCCATGGCTTCGTTCTCCGGTATGTTTCTTTTTATTTCGTGACTTCACCACCAGCCTCCTTCTACCATGAGTGGTCGTTCTTTTGAGTTTTGCTGTAAGGAGGGAAGATAGAGATTGCTTTGAGGAGAGGAGGGAGGGATGGAGGGAGGGATCTGGAGAGGGGGAGAGAGAGAGAGAGAGAGAGAGAGAGAGAGAGGGGGGCGAAGTTCGAGGATTCAAGCAAATCGTTTCTTGTTCTTATCGCCTGAAACGTTGTGTTTTATAAAGAGCGGCATACACAACACAGCACGATCCGAGGCGAAGGGGCGTCGGCGCCGGCGTCGGCGTCGGGCGCGTAGGGGGAGGCGGAGGCAGAGGCGTCGGCGTCGGAGTCGGGGGAGATGGAGGCAACAGGCGGAGGGGCGTCGGCGTCAGCGTCGGGTTCAGGGGGGAGGCGGAGATTGCATCGGAGTCGAGGGCGACGGAGGCAACCGGCGGAGGCGGAGGTGGAGGGCCGTCGGCATCGCGTTTCGCTGGAAGAGAGGACTTCGCGGAGGGGGGGAGAGAGAGAGGGCACAGCGGACGTCGCGAGAGGGAGGCGGAGGAGCGTCGGCGTCGTCGGCGTCGTCGGCGTCAGGAAGGGGGCCGATGGAAGCAACCGGCGGAGGCGGAGGGGAGAACGAGGAGAGAGACAGAGAGGAGAGAGAGAGAGAGAGTAAGTGGGCCAGGGCCTATGGAAGGTAGCTAATATTTTTTCGGCCGAGAAGTTGGAGCTTGGGTTTGTTTGACGGGTACTTTGATGGCATCGAACGTTCGATGCCATCGAGGGAGAGCAATGCACGAGTGCCAACACGCAAACAAACTCAAAACTCAAACTCCAACTTCCCCAACCCTCCCCTCCTTTCTAGATCTTCCTGTTGGCAACGCCCCTCTCTCTCTCGCTCTCCTCAAGAACAGCAAGAACCTCCAAGCTAACGCGCCGCCTGAAGCAACGCCGCCGGTCTGCGTCCCTCGCTGGTCGCTTCCGCTATACTCCATGGCTTCGTTCTCCAGTATGTTTCTTTTTATTTCGTGACTTCACCACCAGCTTCCTTCCACCATGAATGTTAGTTCTTTTGTGTTTTGCTTTAAGGAGGGAGATAGAGATTGCTTTAAGGAGGGAGGGAGGGGGAGAGAGAGAGAGAGAGAGAGAGATTGTTTTAAGGAGGGAGGGATGGAGGGAGGGAGCTGGAGAGAGAGAGAGAGAGAGAGAGAGAGAGGGCGAAGTTCTAGGATTCAAGCAAATCGTTTCTTGTTCTTATCGCGTGAAACGTCGTGTTTTATAAAGAGCGGCCTACACAACACAGCACGATCCGAGTTCGATCACTTAGATGGATCTCCAGTAACTCTGTCGTCAGTGTTCTTGCGTTTCGACCTGAGCCTCCTCGTACATATTTGGTTTTGAATTCCGGCGACTCTCCTCTCCCACCGATAGTCCCATATGCGCTTTGTGTTTATTCTTTCTTATGACTTGTTCTTATCTTCTGAGTTTTACATTATTCAGAATGTGAGGACACTCCAAGTGATAGGATTGTTAACAGATCTTTTACATGTGACACGAAACAGAGTGTCTAATTGGGAACGGCTCTTGTTCACCCATATTACTGCTAGCCGAGAAGAGACGTGATGGCTGTGCTGCTTCCGAGGGCAGGCCCATAGAGGAACTGGGGCTAGTAATCCCACCGAAAATTTCCATCAGTATAAACTGTGGCAAGTACAACCTCAATGGAAAAAGCTGCAACGCGCAGATAGCGATATTTTTTGTTGCCGCTGAACCTGAAACAGCTGCAAATGGTGCTGATGTGGCAACACCGGGGCCGGTCTATCTTCATTTTGAACTGAAGGCCAAGGGTCAAATCTACCTTATTTGTGCGGAAGGAGGGAAGGTCACGGAGGTCACTGACAATGCCTGGATCGAAGAGATCAAAATGACCATAAAGCAGAATACGAAAATGAAAGGGAGGTTTCCCCTTTCTTCAGGTAATTAGTTTAAAAATCTGAAATACCTTCTTGTCTTTTTTCATCTCTGCCGTTGCCATTTGAAAAGACCAGTCGCTGTTTTGACTGATTACCATAGTTCCCAGTCGATTCATCTGCGAATGAATGGACAAGGAGCAAGCTGTGGTGACTTCTTCACTGTATGCAAATAACTCAAGTACATTATTAAACCTGAAAATCAATCTGATCCTCAGCTACAACATTTACCTCTCTGTGTATAGGTTTTGAGGTCC
The DNA here is from genome assembly GCA_017140325.1 of Eucalyptus leucophloia subsp. euroa. NCBI lineage: Eukaryota > Viridiplantae > Streptophyta > Magnoliopsida > Myrtales > Myrtaceae > Eucalyptus > Eucalyptus leucophloia. The sequence goes on along the minus strand of CM029472.1, from coordinate 16,121,944 downwards.
CACATCTAGGTATTTAGAAATTATTAGTCAGCTGTTGACAAAATATGTTTTAGGTGGTATCTGATGAGAAGCTAAGGATTGAGATATACGGTCCACTTGGTGCATGTTTTTTCTGTAATGGTACCTGTATTTCGACTATTAGGTTTCTATTCCGATAGCATTCTAACAGCTTTGGAAATTTGTAGGCGTTGCTGGCCTTCCCCATTAACCACAACAAGATTCTTAATTTCGATAAATATGTAGAACAATGATTCCAGATTTTGAGATTGATATGCTTAACAATTTATCAATACTCCGGCATATTATGTAGTATAGTCCTAGTCAAAATGCCCGTTGCTTTATTTACACTGTTTATTGTATGCTTGAGCGTTGGTTGGACAGTTTATTGAAGTGCTAACGCATCTAATTTTCATATACGGCAAGTATTACACAACATTAGCTTCTTTTTTCTTTTTCTTTTTTTCAGGTCTGGGTGACCTCTTGTTGTGGAAGTTCTTCTGGAATCAACTGGCCTTGTTTCCGGCATTTTAGGTTATAATTCATTTTTTCATAAGTTTGTTGAAAGATATGATAGAGCTATGCATCCGTATCTTTTGTTTGCATGACCTTCTCGGCATTTTGAAGTTGTTCCTTTTACAAGAGATGATTAGCTCTTTACACGAATCAATGAGTTGGATCTCCCTATTTTTCGGTGATAATTGAATAGAAGATGATAGAACGATAAAAGTGTAAGTAGGCTTATTTATTTTTTTTAGTTTCGTTTTATACGGCTTTCTCTGCATATGGTTGCGTATGACCATAAACATAGTCATGGCATGAACCTTAGTACCTACACGGTTCTTTTGTTGGATCAATATTATGGCTCTGTCCTCTTCGGAAGTCAGCTATTCCCCCTCGGCCTTAGATTATACAAAACCGTGGTTGGTTCTGGCCTTAATCTAGAAGCGATGAGATAGTAGTGAATTCGCATTGAGGAATTTGTACCTTTTGGGGGCTATTGAACCGTAAATGCGGAATATAATATTTGTTTCCTGCTGATTGTTTTCATGAGGCAAATCCAAAAGGGCTTGCAGTGGAAAACTAACCCCCTTGTGGGCATTCCAAGTTGTGATCTGATTTGGTTGTATCACAGGAGCGCTTGTAGTGAGATCAGTCCTGCCTGTATGGATAGTATCATGCTTGCAACTTCTCCCAATTAGATAGATGTATGGTTGGAAAAGGCTTACGAAACTTTGAGACTAGATATATTCTATGTTGAAGGCAGCCTCATTTGATTGAGTGCTAGCACAACATTGTTTGCTCTCAACTTTAATACGCGTTTGGCTAGTTTAAGAGTGCATGAGACTTATTTACCAGTGCGATAACTCAAACTCATGCCTCAGGGAATCAAAGACGTTTTCGAAATCTAAAAGAAATCACGTGTTAATGGTCTCAAAAGAAGTGGATACATGTTTGTTTATTGATCATTGATCGATCTCTTTCGCACAACAAGTCCTACGCATTACATGTACTGTTGACCACAGTAAATCTGTGCGATGAAGTAAATAATGTACTTATATTCCACTAACCTACTAATCCCACTTCTCATTGGTGGGTTGTGAGCTGTGGACATCATCCACACGAAAAGTGTCCATAGTTGTATTGTAACTCATCGATTAAAGGGAAATTGTAGGATGTTTCGGACATAAAGGATTAGAGGAAAATTTTGTCCATAGTTGTATTGTAACTCATTGATTAAAGGGAAATTGTAGGATGTTTCGGACAACAAGGATTAGAGGAAAATTTTGGCGATAGATAATTCCCTATCGAAGTAACGGTCTAGATCCTTGGCAATAAGGGCAGAACTCATTGTAGTATATTTCACATCACTTATACATTGGGTTGCTATGGATGTTTTGGCCCAAGAAAAAAAAAACTTGCGATGGAACTTATATACACTCAAGTCTCTCATCACTCAACTTAATAGTAAAAAATTCTTCGGTGCGATTTATGTGCTATATAGCATGTCATTCACAGTGAAACTTGCTTCCCTGTATTCTTCCTGATATGATTGTAGCCTTGTAGGGGATTTCTCACAACTCTATACGTCAAATTTATTCCCACCGAAAAATCTAGCTTTTAAGACTTCATTCTAGTCTCGTACTCGGTTCCATTTGTATCTCTATATTTTACCCAACCAATAACACAAATGAGAAAAAAATGTTTAAACACAATGTTTAGATATGACACAAACTGAAATTAAATATCAAATACATTATGCGCTCTCTTGAAATTTTTCTATAGGGTGTACTTTTGAAATTTAACTCTTGAAGCTGCGTGCCAATGAAGAAAAAGAAAACATCAGTCTTCAAAATAGTGGACTACAAATATTTTTCCTACTCACATGGCTGACATCAGATTTAAACTTTCTGATGATGATGAGGTGATGGAGAAGAAGAAGAAGAAGATGATGATGGATAAAATTAATGGGCAATGTTCGACAGTATTTACTAGAATTTAGATTAAGTATGAAAAACACCTTATGATTAGTCAGGAAAAGCGCAATTTTTCTTTAATTGACTGAAGTGCTATTCTTTTTAGCTTTTGTGTTCGGTTGACAGATCTACGGTAAAGTTTCGGTGAAGTTCAACCAATACTAGTCTCCACGCAAAGGCAATTTTCAAAGAGATTGAAAACACTAACAAATAAAAAAAATCCATTTCTTCTTCTCTCTTTTTATTTTGTCTCTATTTTCTTCTCGGCCCCTTTTTCAGCCGTTGCCGCTCAACAACTGATACATGAGATGTAAATTTTAACTTAAAAGTAAAAAGAACAGAAAAGATGAAAAAGCCCTTAAAAAAATTTGGCTTCGCCCGCCAACAAATGGCCCGGTCGAATTACTTTTACAGATATCTTTGGGGAAGATTCTTGATGACGATGAGAACTGGATGATAAAAAGACGACTTGGATCTTCAACTAAGAATGATTCGTTTTAAGGTTAGCCTCTTCTGCTGTTTTTTGCGGTTTTCTGATTTGGCCAGTATCAACAGTTCGAATGGGCTAAGAAAGCAAAGATATTCACGTTGACCGTAGACCAAATGACATCTGATCTTACAAAATTGGTCCAACAAGCCCATGTATGATTTATAAAAATAAAAAAAGAGGCAAAATCTAGGAAAAGGGAAATAAAAAAGAGAACGGTCCTACCTAATAGATTTGATAATAGGAGCATCATTTCTTAGAAGATATGCCGCTTTCAATTGCCTCATGTCCCAACATAAATTATTGTCATTTCACTTTTTGATGGATTAATTATGTTGAGCGACACAATCGAACGTTTTAAGAATATATATATATTTTTTATAATATTATATTTTACGAAATAGACACAACGGAAATAAAAAAGGATTCGAAACCACATACGACAAACTTCCAAATGGACCGGTAGGAGAACGTCCGCCGAATTCACCCGGGTCAAAGTGCTGAATCTACCAACCAAAAAGCTTTCTGCCCTTTTGTTTTGTTTTTTGTTTTTTTTGTTTTTTTGTTTTGGTCAAATTCTTCCCATTTGTTGACTACTTCAACTAAATTTTAAGGGTATGCAACCAAACCGAGTATATTCGGGAATCAAACAGGCCCACTCGGAAAACAAGATCGGGAATCGGTTCCCGTTGAAACCGGTTCAGGAATCGATTCCCAAAATTTAGAATCGATTTAAATGTTCAGGAAATTGATTCCGAGTGATTACTCACCCAGAAAACCCGTTTCTCAAATCGGTTTTGGAACTGGTTTAGGAATAAGTTTTGTAAGTAGAAGTCTAAAACCCTATTTTTTTCTCTTGATTTTTATTCTTTCTCTTGTAATTATACAACGTTTTTCCTCTTTGCTCTCTCAAACACGCATGGCACTCCTCTTTCATCGTTTCTCTTCCTCACTTGCTTCCCTCCTTCACCAGCTCCCTCTCGCATCATTCAACGGACAAACGGATGGTCGCTAAATTCTTGTGTACCATATGGATTTGCTCACTTAATTTTCGTATGAGAAGTTATGCTTGCATTAATGAGTAACTTCATGTACTATTTGTGAGAACCCGTGTTTGTTGCTAATTCTTTGCCTTATGGTTTTATTTATTATAATTAGCCATGTGAATCTTTAATTTTTTGTTTAGTCAAAAAGTTTATGTATTTATTTATTACGAGTGCTTAATATTTTAATATAAATTAGGAGGATTATGTTATTTTCTCGCGTATTAGTATAAAATTTAAAGGCATATAGGATATCAGGAGATTGCAAAATAAGTTCCAATAGAAATAGGGTTAACTTTGGAACCGGACAGGAAAAATAAGGTGAGTCGAGTACAAAGTCCAATACAAACAAGTCGAGTACATGGTCAAAAAAATAGAATCGGTTATAACGGGATCGGGTACGGGGGTCACGTCTAGACCCTACCCACTCTGGACCTGATCACCCATACTAAATTTGACCTTATTCAATCCAAGGCCAACTCTCGTTTTCCTTGTCAGTCCACGAGGGTTCACATATGAAAACTCTGAAGTCAATTGCTTATCGTGAAAAAACAAGATCCATTATTTTTTGAGAAAATGATTGGATGATAATCTTCAATTTACTGTCAAAATGATAGTTTATTCTAGATCACAAGAAATTAAGTGTTAAATAATTATATATTGCTTTGGAGTCCACTCATTCAAGAATTTGTGGTTCATATTAAGCTGTTATATTCATAATAGTCCAAAAATCGTTATGCTAGCAAAGCTCTTATTTTTATATCATGCTTTCAACTTCTTCCAATATGGTTGGAGTAGGCTCATCAAAATCATTAGCCCATGATGGTCAAACTTTGATTTTTGGTGTTGAAGACAGCCTTGCCGGAGCGTTAGCATGATATCGTTTCTTTTGGTTGCGGTTCGCTAAGCTCCGACGGCTTTCATAAGGGCCATACTAATTTAAGGTTGTAAGAGACTTTTTTATCAACGCGATAACCCGCATCTGTACTACGTGAAATCAAAGACATATTCGGAATCCAAAAGAAATAATGTACCGACGTTCCCAAAATAAGTGGATTCATGTTTGTCTACTGACTTTATACACGAGTTTATCGATCGATCTCCTTCACCCTACGAGTCACACGCATTGCGCATATCATTGTGTGGAGCAAATCTACGCTATGAAATACATAATGGACTATATTTTCCTCCAATCGTTTTTTCTTTTCTTTTGTGGGTTACGAATCGTCGACATCACCCATGTGTAAAATTAACTAAATATAGATCTAGATAATTGTCGACATCTAAATTTTGGCGACCTATTCAATCATTTATTAATTACATAAAAAATTAGAGATTAAATTTTAAACCCTTGTAAAAATAATTTTCATTAAATTGCATGGCATATAGACAAAGCCTTTTTGTTAAAATAAAAAGATAAAAAATTAATTAAAAGAAACGAAGAAAAAATACGCTCCTCGCCTGGCCCTCTTCTTTTCTGGGCGTACCCTGCACGCCTCTTCTTCTTCTTCCTCCCTTCACGCAGCTCACGCTTTCTGCAAAAAGGGAAGAGCCACGGAGTTACAAAGACAGGGTCGCAGCGTGACCTCAGGGTTGGGGATCAGGCCGGCCGCGATAGGCTGGCGGTGGCAGAAGCCATGTGCACCTGTCACTGGCCAAGCTTAAAAGAAAGAGAGCAAAAGGTTTTCTGGGGGTCTTTCTTGGCTTCGGAGAGAGTGAGCCAGGGGGAGAGGGAGCTCGAGAAGGTGCCTGGCCGTCGTGGGAGGTCCGTCCACCTGCCCCCGTCCGCCGCGGCCTTTCCGTGAACCAGGTAGGTCTTACCCCCGAGCGTAGGTGCCTTGTTTGTTTTTTTTTTTTTTTTTTTTTTGGGGGCCTCGGGCCGGAACTCGCGGCCAACGAAGTCCGCGTGTGTTTCGGTCCCGTCGGTCCTCTATGAAACCTACTGTGTGATCGAGTATGCATGTTAGGAAGTTGGGTCTGTGTCCGAATCCCCGTCGAGTTCGAAATCCCTCGTTTTGGTAGCGCACGCCAAGTGCTTGTGAAAATGTTTCTGTCGGATCCGTGACCACCTCCTCTGACTTTGGTTTGCTCTTGAAGTGCTGGTTATTGTCTCATTTTTTTGCTTCGTTGAGTCCCGGTCTGTGCGAGCCCCGACCCCATCCATGTGGTGCTGTGCCGTGTTTTAGTTTTGCGCATCGGTTGTTAAATATTTCGGTGCGTTTGGAGTCTCGGTTGATCCCGTGTCCTCTCTCTGGTTGATGCCCGTTAGGTGTTCGTTAAAGTATCTGACTGAGCTTGTGTGGATTTTCTTTGATTTACGCTTTGCTTCTGTACATCGGCTTGTCAATTGATGAGGTGTGTCCATGAGGTAGTGGTTGGCATTCGTCGACGGCGTGAGGTGTTAGCCGAAGTGGGCATGGTTTGTTTGGCTTTGGCTCGATGAAGGAGATGATCGGCAAAGGAGGCATATGGTTTGGGTGAACTTCGGTGAAAATGTTGCAGAGAAGAGGGGGACTTCGAAAAAGGGCTGAGCGTGGAGAAGAAAGGACTGAAATAGGATTAAAAAAAACCAAAAAGAAGAGGAAAAAGCAAAAGCATAAAGAAAAAAAAAAATAGAATGAAAGAAAAGAGAAAATGGGCTGTGGTTTGTCTGCTTGGGCTGGTCGATGGGCCGGTGTGATATGGGCTGCGGTGAAGTGGGTTAGAGGGCTGGGGGCCGTGCCTTTTTTTTTTCAAAAAATTCTGCGTGGGCCTTTTCGTTTTTCCTAAGTGGGCTTTGAGGGGTAATCAGAACTCTATGGTAAAGCCCTAGAGGCCCATTCAATTGAGTGAGATTTTTACCAAGGATTTTCACATATTTAAAAAAAGACTACCCAAAAGACTTCTTTAGCCATTTCCAAGAAATTAAAATTTTTAGAAAATTTTCTTGATTTTTAGGAATTTTTTGGTTTTTTTATATTGTTAATATTTTTGAATTCTCAAAAGATAATTGTATTTTTAATTTTTTTAATTTTCCAAGAATTTTTATGGATTTTTTGAATTTTCAAATTTTTTTTTGAATTTTTAATATTTTTTACGGTTTTCTAAATGTTTAATTTTTTATAATTTTATGGATTAGGACTTCCCTTTAGCTTAGTTAGGAATGACACCTAATTATTATTTAGTTGTTAGATGCTTCTATTCCCTACAATTTATTCAATGCATTTTTGGTTATTGTTTGTTAATTTAATGATTGCGCACTTACATGATCACTTTATATGTTAGTAGAAAGGTCTAATATTTATTCAAACTGCCTAGCAAAAATGTTTTTGTAATGAACAAGATTAAGTGCCGAAAATGTACTAATATACTTCCATGCCTCATTTAGTTTCTAGCCGATTTCAATTGGCTAGTGGCGACTTCTCATTAGAAAGATTTTTATGAACACCCCAATATTATGCGAGGTATAGGCTTGGAACAGCCCACATTTAATCGTGAGCTATAGGCCCGTTTTTTAGGCAATATCCCTAAACCTATATTTTTTTTCCCCTATGGATGGAAAAGGTAGGTCGCCACAGTGATATCCCTATGATTGTAACCTACTGATCAAAGGGTAGATGGAGGATGTTTCCTGCAATCAAAGTTAGGGAAAAAAAAAATGACCAATACCACTAGACAATTTCCCTCTCCACTTAATAGTCTAAATTGCTCAGTGCAATTTATGTGCTATAGCCTTATCAGAAACAGTGTTCTTCCTATCCTGTACTGCAATACAAGCACTATCAGAAACAAAGAATGATATTCTCGCTCCAAAACCAGACCCCATCTCTCACCCAGTTGCTTATGAGATAGCAAAAATATTGCTCTTTACGGACTTACTGCCAATCAATCTCAATCTAGCATCGCTAACTATATTTCTGTATATGGTGTCTACATCCAACACAACTCCTTCCTTAGTAAATCTCCTGTTCTTAGCTTGTGAAAGCCGACACGCAGGTTCCACACCAAGCAAGTTTAACCAGCATTGCCTGAAAAGAAACACCCTTTGACATCTGTTTTATCCAATGAAACTCTGCAGTCCCCACATTGCGCATCCTATTTATGCCAGAGAGATTCGGCACTCTCCTCCAGACTAAAGCCGAAAAATTATGTTTGAAGAATAGATGATCTCTACTCTCTCATTCACAAGGCCACGTATAGTGCAACTAGTTGAAGACATAGAACGCCACTTGCCAATCCCATGTCTGACTGCCAAGCCTATTGAGAACAAGCAACCAAGAGATGAAACAATGCTTGGAATAGACGGCTGAACCAAATGCATTGTACCAATTAACATGCTGGCACTTCACTCTAATAGTCTTCCAAGCACTAGCAGTAGGGTAAGAACCATGTGAACATGAATTCCAAATCAATGTATCATCAACTGCCGCATTGGGGAAGAACACACCAGAAATAGCAGCATGAATCTGCAGCATAGTAGATCTTGCACAGGGCCAGCACCATCCAAGATCATTTATGACCTGAAACTCTTTGCAATTCGAAGATAGACCAGAGTTAAAGACCACTTTTGGGAATTTATCTAACAATAGCCCAAAAGAATGCCTTGCCTAAGATTTTGGAAAGGTCATCAGTTGATGACTGCTGGATGCCACAATGTACAATCCCCCTAGAAACGTGATGCATCTGAATTAGGAATAACAAATGAAAGTTCGATTATATTTTTTCTGTTATAGGAACATAAATCTGAGTCTGAAGCCAGAACATCATAATAGAGTCTCCCGTCAAAGAGGTCTCGTCAATAGGTTCTTTGTGACAACAATATCAGAAGAATTCTATTGACCAAACATAAAGCGTGTTCATGTGGGAGAAACCAATGAATCAAATATGGGAGCCAACATGATCAGTCGTCCTGAGAAAAAATTTGTGGAGATCGATGGTGGAAGTTGCATGAGATTTGAAGAACTTTCTTGTGATAAACCTGAAATTCACAAACTATTCTAAAGATATAAGTCAAACCCAAAGAGCTGTGATACTTGGTTCAACCCTACCGTTTGACATCAATAGGCACGCTGTTTTTAAATAGAGCATTCACATACCTGGTCGTTTTTTCTTTGCTAAGCCTGTCAATAAATTACAGGAAAAACATAACCAAAGAACAGTAATCTCGCTCAATCCCTGTCTCATGATCAGTTGCTGCTGGATCAGACTTGAATGATAATGTGTATGCGCCTTAAATCTAAATGTCTTTGAGATACTATAACATGAGAGCATAAAATTTATGTGACATATAGCACCTGTAGTCTCCTACTGCAGATCTCATGTAAATGCTCAACTGTCAATGTCAACAAATATCAACTCTTTAAGAATTACCTGATTAGGGTCCATCAAACCTACTCTGATTCAATCATTACAAATGCTTGAGTAAGAGACTGAGCAGCAAGAGTTTGTACAGGCGTCTCTATATTGTAATCACAGTTTTCGTGGCTCCAGGCTTCGGTTCCGTGATTGTAATACTCGCGTCCGAAATCTGTAAAAGAATCAAAGGAAGATGTTGTCAACTAGTCCCAGTAAGCCACCACGGACTTCAAAATTCCACTAATGATTTGGGTAATCTCTTAGTTGTCCCAAATATTGCTTCCCGTGAACTTGAAAAGTGTTGAGATTTACGTGTAAATTGTGTTATAGAAGTTCCAAATCAAAATTGATGTGGTGGACTAGTTAATATATGAACGACTGTATTATCCACTTGAAGTCCCTCTTGGCAGTCTCCTCAAGTGAAGATACGTGAATTCCGTCACGTCTTCATGTCCCATCCAATAATGGACCGATGAACCCTTTAGTTTCTGCAATACGTTAAAGATACCAATACGTTAAAGATACAACGTGAAGAAGTGATTATTATACAGGAAAGAAGAGATGAAAAGTGACAATCTATATAGTGGCCCAAAGGGCCTATGAGAGCGCAGGATCAATTAGACTAACTCATCACCATAGTTGCGCTCATCATGGCCAACTTCTTGAATCCCAGAAACTTCCCTATCATCCGAGGACGTGGTCCTGCGAGCAATCCAAGGGCTGAGTTTATAATGTGATCGTTCAAATGCCCAAGAAGCTACTTCAACAAGATGCTTTAAAATCTTCCTTGCCATCTCCAGCACGTCAGGATTTGTTGCGGGAACAAACTTTTTTGTTTCTGCAATATAATTAAAATACAACCTGATTATGATAAAGGAAACAAAAGAAGAAAAATGACAATCTAAATAGTGGCCCAAAGGATGAGATCGGAGGATCAATTAGACCAACTCATCACCAGAGTTGCGCTCATCACGGCCAACTTCTTGATTCCCGGAAGCTTCTCTATCATCGGAGGACGTGGTCCTACTAGTAGAGGTGGCAAAATGGGTCATAAACTCATATATGACCCATTTAAATCATAAATGGGTCATATATGAGTCACTTAATTTTTGAAAAAGTTAGTGAAATGGATTTAACAACTAAAGATTTAAGATAGGTGAGTCTTAAATAGGTGTTAAGTGGGTCTTAAATGGGTTGGATTCAGAACCCATTTTCATTTTTCACCCAAAACCTCACAATCTCTTTCTCTCTTTAACTTTACAAAAATAGTTTTTTTTTATAAAAACCGAAATTATAATTTTTTTATTTTTCTTTTCTTTTTTTTTTTTTTTCGAAATTATAATTTTTATTTTTTTTTTTTCCTTTCTTCTTCATTCGGTCGCCGGCACAGCGATGGTTGGTGGCTCCGGCTAAGCAAGTCTCGAGCTCATTGGATCCGCTAGGTGGAGGCCTTGCCGATGCGAGGCTCGGCGAGGCTCGAGCTCGCTCAACGCCAACGAGCCTCGAGCTTGCAATCAAAGAAGAAGAAAAAAGAAAAAGAAAAGTATATTTAAAAAATAATTAAAAATAATTTTTAAAAATAAGAAAAAATTAAAACGAGCCTCGAGCTCACCAAATATGGGTTGCGAGGCGAAGGCCTTGCCGACGTCCGACGAGGCGGAGGCCTCGCCGATGTCCGACGAGGGCCGAGCTCAAGCTCGTCGAATTTGGCGAGGTGGAGGCCTCGCCGACATCCAAGTGAGGCTCGAGCCTCGCCAAGCTGGGCGAGACTCGAGCTCGCCGCATCGACGAGCCAAGCGAGCTTAAGGCTCGCCTATGGCCGGCCACCAGCCATTGTCGTGGCCAACGGCCAGCCAAAGAAGAAGAAGAACAAAAAAAGAAAAAAGAAAAATTATATTTTAAAAATAATTAAAAATTTAATTTAAAAAAATTAAAATTCGATTTTTTATAATAATTATTTTAGCAATACCAATTTTTTTAAATATATATATGCTTTCTTAAGTTTTGTTAAATGGGTTAGGTATGAGTTGGGTATGGATCGAAAAATTTACATTAGGCATAAATGGGTCATAAAAAGTAGGTTAAAAATTTCATTTAGGCATAAATGAGCTCATTAATTACCCGACCCGACCCACCCGTTTGACACCTCTACTTGCGAGCAATCCAAGGGCTAAGTTTATAACGTGATCGTTCAAATGCCCAAGAAGCTACTTCAAAAAGATGCTTCAAAATCTTTCTTGAACTCTCCGAAACAATTTCAAGCACGTAGGGATTTGTCGCGGGTACAACACATGGGAAAGTCCCAATAATAAGCCACTTAATTGGAGACTCCACGTTGGAGTAAATTAGCATGCCAAGATGGCGGAGGTAGTAGCACAATCGTACAGTTGGATATGAGATGGAGCTCCAGCCGACAGTCCTTTGAATGATCCAAAGGTGAGCACCAAAGTATAAAATCGACACTCCTCCAGTAGCAATCAACATTGTCTCTCCAAATTTGACGACAGATTTAGAGAGAGCAAGAATCAACAGAAGCAAACTGGTAAAATGCTCATGGAAGGATTTTGAGAATTCCTGTCCTTGCTCATTCAATCTGTCAAAGCTTAGAGGAAGGACAATAACTTACCTCTAAAAACGAGTAGAATGTAGATATTAGGTATGGTCGGGGTGGTTGTCTTCATTTTTTCGATTTTTACTTGTTCATCAAGCTTAAAAACCCTATAGATAGAGGTGTTCTCTTCAATTGTAATAAAACTTAGGAATCTATAAATTTGAGAATTCAAGGAAAAAAAACAGAGCAAGAAAACCCTAATCGTGATTAGAAAATTCGAAGGAAGTTCTCCTTAAACGAAATCAATCAATTTGTAACCCTTGATCTCATGAATAATATATTCAAATTTAAACTAATTCCATCAACATTTAACTTTCCAATTGGAATCACAAATTCTCAGCCCTCTTCTTCTTCTTTCTTCTAGTTCCATCAACATTTGACCTTCAAATTGGCATCACAAATTCTCAGCCCTCTTCTTCTTCTTTCTCCCCTGATCTCTCGGTGGTCTTCGGTGCACCCTCTCTCTCTCTCTCTCCTTTATTTGGACACACGCACGGAGCATAGCCCCGCTTTCTTTTTTCCTTTCTGACTTTTCTTCCCTTTTATTTATTTTTGTTTTATGCTGGCTGAGTCCACCTCCACTCTCGACCTCCCGAGCTTAGTTCTAGTGCCAAGTCCGTCGCATATGGCGTAGATCGACGCCGCATTAAACTATCTCATGGCCATCAAGACCGCTGCCTCCGGATCTCTGGAGGAGACGCCTCTAAATATTGGAGCCGGGCATCAAGACTTAACCACGATAGAGGAGCCTCCGAGCCCACGTTTGGGAGGCTAATATGAGAGAGAGAGAGAGAGAGAGAGAGAGAGAGAGAGAGAGAGGAGTTCGCAATGGCACGGCCTGGAAAAGTGGTGGTTGCCGACGGCTTTGCTAGTTGCGATTATGGAGGGCGGCGGACACAATCACTTCATTTGCCTAATTAAAATCAATTACACTAAATACATCACGTGATTATTTTGCCTTATCATCATGTAGATGAACATATCCAATTCCAAAATCATCCCATATTTCAAGTTGTTCTAATGTGCCCATGAGGTAACGCTGATTGCGGTATAAAATGGGAAATTATTTAATTTGTACTCTCCTAAACTCCACTCCAACGTGACAGAATCGTGCGATATTACTTGTTTTAACTAAAAAGCAAGTCCCACCCCAAACAACTGCTGGCCGACTTTTAGGGGGTAACAGTGATCTTGGAAGTCAAAACAGATTGATGAATATGGAGATCTGGATAGGAAGAGGAGACGGTTTTGAACGAAGGCGTGACAAACGACACGAGCCATTATTAGCCTTCTGCAGTACATTCACAGCAAGGCATGATTATTGAACGAGGAAACAAAAGATGACATGGGACAATCTCTTGAAGGGCCTTGAGAGTGGAGGATCAACTAGACGAACTCATCACCAAAGTTGCCCTCGCCATGGCTAGCTTCTCTATTCACAGAAACTTCTCTCTTGCTCGACAGCATGGTCCGAAGGGCAATCCAGGATCGGCTGAGTTTACCATGCGATTGTTCAAATGCCCGACCGGATGCTCCAACAAGGTGCCTCCAAGTCTTGCTCGTCCTGTCCAAAACAAGTTGAAGCAAGTAGGGATTTGTTGCGGGGACAACCCAAGGGAAGGTCCAGATGACCAGCCACTTGATCTGAGACTCGAGATTCGAGTAAATTATCAGGCCGAAGACGACGGATGCCAATAGCACCACCATCCAGTTGGGTTGGAGATGAAGGGAGCTCCTGTTGATCGTCCTCTGGACGATCCAAAGGTGAGCGCCAAAGTATAAGATCGACAATTCTCCGATGGCAACCAACATTCTCTCTTCCACTTTGACGGAACACGGTGATCCAAAGACAGCAATCAGCCACAGCAACAAGCTGGAGAAATGCTTGTGAAAGGCTTGGGGGAAGTCGAGCCGTTGCTCATTTGATCTGTACAAAGTTTAGAGGAAGGAGGACATAACTAGGCCGGAGTATATTATAATTATAGTCTCTTTTTGTTGGCGAAAGATGTAAGCTTAAGTAAATTTAGAAATGGCAATTGCTGTCCAAGCAGACAAAAAGCAAGGGAAAGGTCAATAATTTTCTTCAACGCCAGTTGGAGGAAACCTTCCTCCAATCAGATATGAGTTGTGGATTAAAGATATGAACATCGCCTCTATTCAAACTTAATTTAAAATAAATATGGATGATATCCATGTTTATGAATATAGTTAGCGAAACGAAGGATTTCATGAAAAGCTTCAATTTTGTACAAAAACAGAAAGAACATTCGGTTGATTTAGTTGTTTATTTATTTTTATTCCATACTAGATATTAGATATCATTAAGATTTTTATATTTATTTTTTAAGAATAAGTACACTAGAAATCTCAAAACTCATGGTTAAAGTGCAGTGGAGTCCTAAACTTTCAAAAACGCAATTAAGTCCTAAAATTTATCAAATTTGTGTAATTAAGTCCCTCTATTAATTATGTCTGATTTGGCTAACGAAAATGCTGAGGTGGCTGTTTTTCCAAAATAAGTGGCACTGATGTAGCGCCTACCAAGTGCCACGTCACAAAAAAAAATTAAAAATTTAAAAAGGATAAAGGATAAAAGAAAGACAAAAATAAAAATAAAAAATAAAAAATAAAAAAGCTAAAAGTCTAAAACAAGAACCAAAAGGCTCGGCCACCCGCCACTAGTGCTTTAGGCTCGCAGCAAAGGTTTCTCGAGCTTTGTCCAGCTTGGCCATGTCGCTGGAGCTTTGTCGAGCTCACGATCATTGCTGCTCAAGCTCTTTCGAGCTCCCAACCATGGCTGCTCTAGCTTCCAGGCTTCTTTAAGCTCCAGGCATGGACAGGCAATGATGGGGTACAGTGGTTGGAGCAGTCGTGGAGTCAAGCAACAACTGTGGATTTAACTGAAATACTTGATTGTACTTATTTAACAAGGTCTTAAGATATTCAGTGCACTCATCCCTAATTTTCAGTAGGATATCCTCAGAGATAGGAATAGTCTGGTTTCCTTTTATCATCTTCACTTGTTCATCTAAGAAAGGGTTTCACAAGAAAATCCGCACGTCTCTACCTCACGGAGAGGCACAAAGAGAACTAATGAGGAAGGCAAAAGAGAGAACAAAAATATAAGCTGTAGGTTACAAGGAACTGAAATTGCTTACACTGCTAAACGTTGATCTGCAGCTCGAGGACGATGAAGGCTCGAATCGCTCTCACACATCCTTATCACATGCTTTAAATGAACCGATCCTGTGGTAAAGTCGCATGTAGGGCTAGAACTGAACAGGCCTTCTTATATGGTTTTGGAAATGTCAGCCCCATGCAGTTGGTTTCATTCGGCGGAACGCGAAGAACTTGATGGAGCCCCCAAGAATTAGTCCTTGTCCGTTGGGATAATAATGCTTAGCCCGGCGAGACAAAATATGCTCATTAGCTTCCTTGGGAAAATCTCCTTTTCCTAGCCCCGCTCAATGGGGCCAATCTGCCACCACTGCCTCTCAACCTCATTCGTTTTTCCGTTGTAATAAATGCATCGTATATGATGTTAGGATTATCTCCACAAATATAACAAAACAAAGAGAAAAAAGTGAGAAAAAAAATCAAGACACAAAGTTTATCCAGGGTCACCTTTAAATTGGAGTTACATTCAGCAGGGAATTCTATTATAAATTCCAATATAATGGCACCCCACACATCTCTATCAAACCCCTCAATTATAAGAAAAATATATTATATATTCCCAATAGCTATTCATAAATTCAAAAACCTCAACTACTAGTAAAATATAAGCTCAAATGAAAGAAACCCTCTGGCAGCTTAGGGAGCATGGACCACACTTCAACATATAAATTGACCATTTTAATCTAGTTATGCCACATTTAGACACGGTTAATCATACTAGTTAATTGACACGTTATTTGCACCAATGGAACAATGTTTAGATGCAGTATCTATGCTTTTTTTTTTCTAATACATATTACATATTAGGGCCAAACCCCAAAATGAAACCCAAATTTTTAAATCCGACAGAAAAATAACACAACCTTTTAAAGGTCCCAAAAATAAGCCCAATCTTTTGCACTTGGGACAAAATTGACACATATTACAAAATAGGGTCGTTGACAAGAATGAAAGTTTTTGTATTAACAATTACTTTCAACTTTTTATTTGACCATTTTAGCACTGAACATCAAAAACTTTCACAACATAAGTACACATCAACACATGAATTTACATATAAATTTTTCACAATATTGAAAAATATGATCATATTCTAAGTTTCGACATTAAACGACCATAGTACTTTCCATTTATATCAACCTTAAAATAATCTCTAAGATTGATGTTTATCAATTGACAGAAGTAGAAGCATTAAAATCTGCTGTGAGAAGTAAACGAGCCGGAAATAGTTATTGCAATCAAATCAGGAGTACATATTAAACTTCGCTAAAAGGAACAGTTTCCAAAAGAGACTTGATATCTATCAACTAATAGTCTAGTTTATGGAGATTTTGTGTGCTTGTTTCACTAAAAATGATTTTTTTTAAATTATCCTTATAAATGACTTATCAGATTGCATACAGAAATGAATAATCGAAAAATATTTCCATCATCCACAACAAAATTTAAACATAAATTGTTGTCAATAATCAAAACATTTTTCATTGACTAATTATTTTAAACAATATAAGATATTACTTTTAGAAAGAATTTTTTAAATTATTCATTTTTTGCAAAACAAATAAAGTCTGAAATGAACTCTTGAAATTTAAATTAGATCCAGTGAATCTAGAGGACAAAAGAGAGTGGGAACAATAATAACATAAGACATGTAGTTAAGATCATACTCTTCAGGTGGGGTCAAATTCCTATCCATCGCAAAGGATCACGGTCCGTCAGAGTCAACAAAGCACATGATTTCTAAATGAAATAAAAGAATGGAATGCGCACCATCTCTTGGCTAGACAAAGTACATCAGCTTCTAAACCACTCAGATTAACCAAACTCAAAGCGTGATCAAGTGTGAGAAACCAATGAATCAAGCGCAGTGGTTAGCACGAATAGTTGTCCCGAGAGTAACAAGTTTACATATTAGACATCACAGATGGAATTCGCATTGAGATTTGACAAACATTTCTGTGACAAATTTGAAATTCACAAACTACTCTCAAGATACAAATGTAAAACTTAAAGCAGCTGCTATACTTTGTTCAACCCCACAATTCGTTTGCAAATAGTCTGACAAGCACATGAACATTGTCGCTTCTTCTTTGCTAGGCCTGTCAACAATTTATGAGAATAGCATAACCGGAAAAATGGCCTTCTAGCTCAATCCCAGACTCCATCATCTGTCCTGAACAATTTTACCTGACGAGTAACATATAAGCACTTTAAAACTGAACATCTTCCTGATACTATGACATGCGATCTGATCTAAAATATATATACAACATATAGCACCTGGATGTTACTACTGCAAACCTCTTATAAATGCTCAACTTTCAATGCCAACTGATGTCAGTTTTAAGAATTACCTGAATAAAAAACATCAAGCTGACTCTGATTCGATCATCACAAATGCTTGAATAAGAGACTGAGCTGCATGAGTTTGCTCAGGCGTCCCTGATATTATAATCACAGTGTCAGTGGCTCCAGGCTTTGGTTCCGTGATCGTAATCCTTGCATCAGAAATCTGTAAAAGGATCAGACAAAGGCAATTCAAGTTGGTGTCAACTAGTGCTGATAAGTCATCATGAACTTCAAAATTCCATTAATGATTTTGGCATCTCTCAATAGTCCCAAATATTGCTAACCTGGAACTTAAGATTATCAAAAATGGGAAGCTGGGACCGACATAACAAATAAACAAAGAAAGCAAAAAGTCATTAAGAGGAAAACAAAAATGTCAATCAGCATTGCCCCCCAATTCTACAGACTGAGAGAGGTGAAAATAAAGGCTCCCTCTATTTCCACACTTTAAATTACCATAGCAACCCCTAACTTAATAGAGTTGATGCAAATAACATCAAGAGAATCAATTGGTCAAAGTCACAAAGTGGAAAGAGTGAAAGATGATATTTATTGAAAATACAAAAGCTGCATATTACCATGTATATACAACCGTCTGCATTAGTCAAAACAATAGCATTTTATTTCTCCGCCTTCTGATATTTGCCATTCGTTTTTATACCTCTCTTATACTGACACATGTGCTTAAGCTGAATTATATGAGGGATTTTGGTAATGTTTGTTAATCAACATATCTCATATCTAAATTGAAATCATATGGAGTTCACAACTGTAACCAAAGAATTCCACTAAAAAAGAACTTGAAACAAATATTTGTATATGACAAGGACTTATCAGAAATTGAACTTTAGAGAGCGTTTCCAATAAATGTTTTAGACATCACCACTCTATAATATTCTATTAAAATACAATTCCGATCATTAAACCTATTAAAATACTTGTATATTAGTGGATTCTTGTAAAAAAGCAACAAATCTGCAAAATTCTCCAATTTGATCACAAGACTATGAAACAACAGTTGAGAAAAGATGTATAAAGATAATGAGATTGATTGATTTACATTAAAGGTATGTTTTTCCTCTTTCATCAATCTTGCCATTAATGAGGTCCCCATGAGGTTATTTTAGACCATTCAAATTTAAGGGTGTGTTTAAAGTTATTTGAGAGGTGGAAACAATGTGAACCAAAATATGATACAAGATGAAAGTGGAATGATAATAGTTTCGTAATCGATTTAGATAACATTTTGTGGACCTTGCAGGTGCTTTGAGTCGACTTATACAAGCAAGACATCCTTGGCAGTTGTTTCTAGTAAACAATATGGGCCAGCTGCATCCAGTATATGAATGCTTAAGCAATGCATAGTAGTTCTCCATAAAGATTTTTAGCATGTCTAGGGTCTTGACAGATGATTCTTTTGAGTATCTGGTTAACTTCATTCACAATATTATGATCTGCCTCTTCATCTCCTGAACAACACTACGAATTCTGGAAGACATGGGAAGTCCAAACTTTCAAACATACAGAAAATACATTGTAAATGATAGATATCCCAACTTTGCTGGTGACAACCAACAATCCCTACAGCAAATATGTGGCTCAAGCCCAAGAAGTTGAAAATTATTCAACATTATCAATTTGTTCCGTATTTTTACAGCCTTTACCTTCCTTGCTGCAAATAGAGTGGTATTTTTCATAAAAACTCCAGGTACTCCAGATATAATCCCAAAACCATCATTTGCATCAGGCTCCACCAAGTTACCAGCAGGAGATGGATCTTTTTCAATGTGCTTCACCTTTATGAGACTGTAAACTACTTCTTCTAAACACTCTAAGCATCGGAATACATGGTCAGATTACTTCACTATCTTTCCTTTAACCTATAAAGCTTGATCCTTCTACTTGAGGGAGGTTCTGGATCCTGTGTTCTTTGAAGAGGCTCATGGGATTGATGTAAGGGAGTAGGTGTTCCCCGTGGCGAATATAGATAAAAATACCCCAGGGTATCCATCCAATATCTAGGGAAAATTCCATTTCTCTAGTAATATGGACCTTTTTTGTTTACATACCAAAAAGCCCACCTGACCTAAACCTATTTGCACCAGCAGCCATCAAGCCCTCAACAGGTTGATCAGACTGGCAGCATAATATGCACATAACATTGGAAAAACCATTCCCACCGTCTTTGACAGTCTTTAAAGCCTTTCACTATGCCTTTTAGATACCTATCCACATCAATCACAAGACCAAAAAACTATGGCATCCTCAAGTAGTGATTAACATGCTTTTTTTTCTTCTTTTTTTTTGTCAACACAAATAAATGACTAAATTAATCTGCAGACATTCTCATAAACAAAACATTAATTCTGAAAAATTCAACAGGCCAATATGCCACAAGCTATCATTCTTATGCCACCATCAGAAGCTAATACCACATTCCCTACAAAAGATATACCAGTGAAGCATTTTGACTGACAAACAACCAATAGAAAATAATTTACCAGCTAAGAAAGAATGACTAGGAATTAACCAGGTTGAAAAGAAAGCTGAAGATCGATTGAAACTAGATCTTAAGGCCAAGATCTGCTTGAGGAAAAATGAAGAATACTTATATCATAATTCAACAGATGGTGGGTGCAGATACACCACCAATAGAAAGCAGCTAGGCAAGTGTCACGGACTGTGGTTCTCGCATACTCTCGTACCCTTGTGAGTGGGGCTTGGCATCATCGGGGTGAAGAATGAGTGATGCAATAAGAATGATATAACTAGTTCATGGGAGTGACATCAAAGCATTTAGGCTAGGAATTCTAGGATAGAATGGTTATATCTCTATAGAATTCTGAAGGAGGGGTTGGCCTCATGTGCACAAACTGATTGGGAGCTGATGCCGCTTTTCTGATGAGGGCATAACAAGCCAAAATGAGTTGCTTTTCCCAAGTCTTTTGTGTCTCGCTAGAGGGACTGGATGTCCAAGCTAAGCCGAGCATGGAACGATCCAATACGAGGATGCTATTTGCCATGCTGTTCTTAGGAACAACTATAGAAAAAAGGTTGCCTGATCTTCTCAACAGGCACCTCATGGGCTATTCCGTGGCCAAAGAACTGCCAGCCCGTGACACAAGCATACAAGTAAATGAGAAGCATATCAATAGATGTGCATGGATTTCCATACATGTGCAAAAGCTTAAAGTCAGCCAGAATCATTTTAAATATAAAACTGATTTGTTGAGGGCTCTTATGTAGTAAGTTCTTTCAAATGAATCATAATTTGTTCCTCAAGTATCAACAATTATTTACAAGTATATGTTTTCTAAAGGTATTTTACTAATGTGTTGAGTGGACCACAGGGGTAACTTGTAAAAAAGTTCTGCACAGTAAATGTTCAAAAGGACATTCCCTGGAAATGAAGTACTGAAAGCCGAAAAATGGACTTCAAGATGCCTCAAGACCCTAACCCAAAAATTGCTTTAATATACTTATAGTTAATTTACTTAATTCACATTATTAATACATATAAAAGGAAAGGCTCAATTTCCACCTGCACAAGATTTGGCTAGACAAACTTGGTAAAGATAAAGCGCAATGGAGTAAAAAAATCCACATAGCTGAAATGCTTAGGGTTTTGTTGTTGCATTAGAGTTGAGCAAATTAGTATGTTTTTTCAAAGACAAAAGGCTGGAAACAGCATATATCTATAATTTAAGTGCTCAAAGAGAAAATTAGGAAGCAAAATGCACCTGACGGATCTGCTTCAAGCATCCACCTTCTTCTCCATATATTACGGGAACAAGAGAGCGAGGAACAACTACTTCAACAGTGGTATTTGTAATGATGGCTGGTTGACTGCCTCTCAACAAATCAAAAGATCTAGTTGGAAAAAATATTTAATCCCCATCATTTGTGATTAATTATACAGTTCATGGGAAGTCATTGGTGACATCCCTCAAGTTTGAAACTTTCAACAAACAATAGACTCACCCTCCAAATCCTGGAATTCTTCTTGGGGGACCCGCAAAATCTGGAAAGTCCAAAGGGCCACCGCCTTCCATATGGCTCTGCAAGTAATTTTGAGATTTATGGATATAATTTTCATACATGACTAATAATCTGCATCCTTCAAATAATGTCTGAATATAACATTCACATTTCGAATGTAGACAAGCCCAGGGGCATAAAACATACGCCATGAAATTATTTTAAAGGCACAACCTACTTCAGAATCCAGAAAATGCAACTAAAAACATGTTATACAAGATTAGAGCAAAAAGTTGGTCCCACTACTTTAACAGGCCATTATTAGAAACTGTCAAATAACCATTGTTGAAAACCTTTGACAATATAAAAGCACAAAACATATACAAAGGATAAACTCATAGAACAGAAAGATCAGAGATAGTGTGATACCTGACCCCATGGTCCTCTTTCAGGGATATGGGGGCGTAGACCAGGTCTAAATGGCCTTTGCAAAAAAGGAGGATCTTCATGGGAATAAAATGCACCACGGGGACCACCTAGAGCATCAAACTTACGCATGGATGGACCAAAACTGGAATACATGCCGGGGGGTGACAGTTCCCTCCTTCCCATAAATGAAGGAAAAGGAGGTGCTGCATCCAGAAAGGGTGGAATGGATGGATGATCCACCCTTGGAAATACATCGCGGAAAAAGTGAAACTTCAACCTACTGGTTATCTGCAATAGAGCATCCTGAACTGCCTCATATTCTCCGTTAATCTGTCATTTACAATATACACAGCATAAACAGCAAGCACTTAAAATAGAATGATGCCTTTCAGAAAGATAATACAGCATAAGCCAAACACCCAAGGATAAGAAACAATGGGAGGACAGCGAATGACTGCAAGTAAAGTCATTTATGTCACATTTGTTATG
The DNA here is from genome assembly GCA_017140325.1 of Eucalyptus leucophloia subsp. euroa. Taxonomy (NCBI): domain Eukaryota; kingdom Viridiplantae; phylum Streptophyta; class Magnoliopsida; order Myrtales; family Myrtaceae; genus Eucalyptus; species Eucalyptus leucophloia. The sequence continues at coordinate 16,099,573 of CM029472.1, read as the reverse complement.
ACCAAGTGAACAGAAACTCGCACCTGTTCCGTAGATGGTTGGAAGACTTCTATACTTGACGTGTTACAGACAGAGAAAATTGCGATGCATTGACTCAACCATGCATTTTCCCTTAATTTAGACAGAGAATTGTGCTGTCATCAACTTCATTTCTATGAGATTATTTCCAAATGTGTCAAGTTTAAGTACCTTTTCGAGATCTATTAAATACAAACCAGTCATTATATCAAAGCATAACAAGGCCTTTAAAGTGTTCATTATCCCGGATATAATCTAACTAGCCGAGGAAAAAAAAAGGGTAGAGGAACAATGACTTGTCTGGAATCAGCTCCTCAAGTTAATCATCAGTAAATGCTTAATGTAAGATTCAACGTATACAATTAAGACTATTTCCATTATTTCAACCATAATTTAGCTCAGAAGACATCTCAACATAACAAACCTGCACAACTTCTTCATTTTCTGAAGCGCATGTAGGAATTTGATCCTTTCCCAAAATTCGAATATAAGCCCCAGAGGACTTCCGCATTTCAGCTATTACAGAGCCACCTTTGCCAAGAAGACAACCAATTTGATTAGATGAGACAAGCATCCTGGCTGTGCAGCCAGAGCTGTCCTCGCTGTCGGGTGTGGATCTAACAATCCTGTTTTGGACGCGAAGAACTGCATCTTGGACAGCTGATACCCTCTCTTCTGGGTACTAAACATGCCAATCAAAATAAGCACCGTAAATAGCTAGATGAACCATAAACAACCATAATCTGAACTTTTACCATATATTAAGGAGAAGGAAGAGCATCAAAATCATACAGCTGGACCAGATATGGCAACAATACGATCCTCTGCATCAGAAAGACCTTCCACAACTTTGATCTCACATCCAGTATCCTGCTCGAGAGTCCTGACCACATTTCCGCCTTTACCAATGATGCCGCCAACCCTCTCACTGCTACATAACAAGCGGAAACATAAAACTTCCTTAGGTGGCCTCATTTGACCTGCTAAACCGCCTTCATTGAATTTAGGCATCATAGGACGTGCAGTAGAACGAAAACCACGACCATCCCGTGTACCATAAGAAGATTTTGCAGGACCTTGAACAGCATCCGATCGATGAAGTGCATGACGAGATGAGTTAGATGGTTGCCCAGTCGTGTTAGCGGGGGATGTCTCATGATCTCGAGGTACATTCTCACTAAGTTGTCGAGAAACCAACAAGAGAGCTTTTTTAACAGCCTCAATTTCTCCTGTAATCTGCAGCATCAATAGGTTATGTAAAGAAACTAATTGAATTAAAACATTAGGAATGTCAATAAATGATGCACATTTCATCAATTGCTGATATCCACTTATTGGATTAACACAGCATAGGTCTCCATTGCTCCACTATATCAAGCAACAAGCCACAAAAGAGCCATGTAGCAGCATCTGAGATCAATTAGATGCAAGATGAAAAATACTTCAAGGCAACAAGGTTCCACTGAAGAACTCATGAAAAGTGCCTTCTTTGGTGATGACATGCACACTCACTATCATTGATAAATTGTCATCAAACAAAAGAAGTGGAGCCAATTTATTCATGCATGGTACAACATCCATATCATTTGCTGAATATATTACGAAGACACAGTGAAACCCTCAGAAGCACTGTTTTTACACATATTACACATGCTCAAAATTGCAAAGTTCTAACAAAGATCCCTCCTCTAGTTGGAACAACAGAAAATATTGTTTTCCCTGTCACCTTCTCAAGCGAAAAACTGAAGAAGAGTAAAATTTACATGGTTTTGCTAAAGCACCTCACAGATAAGACTACCAGATAATCCTAGAGGCCTCAAGCTTCAAAGCCCATAGTGAACCAGGGGAAGAAAAGAAAAAAAAAGAAAAGGTCAATAATTTACTGATATGAGAGGTGTTTGGTTAGATTTGGTTGGTTACCAACAGAAGGAATCCATATTCTAACATACTTCTGAAAGTAAAGAGCCATACTCAGTGCAACCATATATACTAAGGTCTCACCAGTGAAAAGGCAGATCCTAAGCCTCCAGGTTATAATCGAAAGAAGAAACATTACATAGCAATGTAATTTGCTCAGTTACACAAGCAGGTGATACACCGCAGAGAATCCACAAATCTACTATGTTTATATTTTTTTTGCCTTTTTGGTCAATGAATAAAATGTCAAAAGCATAATGTCCATTTTGTTTGCAACAAACTAAACAAAACTCATGATTGGAGTCACTGGACAATGTAATATCTTTGCAAAAAAAAAAAAAAAAAAAAGAGCTGCCTGCACACTCTGAATTACTGAAACTTACCTGCACTAATTCATCAGAAGATGATGCAGAGGGAGGAAGCTTATCCCAGGGAAGAATTTGAATCTGTGCCCCACTTTCATTCAACATTTGCTTGATTACACTTCCTCCTTTTCCCAAAATACGTCCTACTTGACTTGAGAGCACGAGCAACCTCAGTACGTACGAGGATGATTTCTTATCATCTTCATCACCTACATCAGGTTCTGTTTCTCCTTCAACCAATCTCTCAAAGACAAGCAAGAGAGCTCTCTGTGCAGATGAAACTTCCTTTTCTTGTTTCAAATCTTCAACTTCAACAGGCTCCTTATCTTCATTGCTTTCACTCTGCTCCTTGGCATCTGCAACCTCTTTATCGGCAGTAGCCTCTTCTTTTCTATCTTCCTGATCCGTCTTAGATGCAGATTCCACCTCTCCAGAACCCAAAATAACTACTACTCTTTCATCGCATCCAGGGATACTTTCCTCCACTCTTACCTCCACGCCAGTTTCTTCGTGAATCTGAGAGATGAATATGCCACCATCTTCCAAGAAATTGCCACACTTTGCAGCAGGACAGAGCACACAGTAAACATGGGTCCCTGGAGAAGGTTGATTTTGCAATTTCCCAACAGTATTTTGCCTTTTCGCTTTGCCATTTGCCTCTAGTCCCTGATCACCGGGTCTCTTGGAGGGTGTCAATGGAAGAGACATGTCTTTTCAATGCAAGTCAAACCTAATCCATGGAAGATATGAACAATTAGACTTATAGACAATCAGTCAAGATCAGCCGTCCTATGTGTGTTAACTCCAACGCGGCTATATTGAATCAAAGCTCTAAAATATATGATTAACAACGACTCCAAAATGCATTAGTAACCAGGGCTTTCTTAACAGTTTGCAAGATCAGATGTATTTCAATGACAACTCTGCAACCTCCTCGCCCTAGTTCTTAGCTATTACGGGCATGTGGCCACGGACCGGAAAATAGCCAGAACAGGAAAATGCATCAGTTGATGTATTCACCGCTTTATGTCCCGAAGATCTTTGGCTATTTTACATATACCACTACAGACCAGAGAAGTTGCCACCATGTGACTGCCACACAATCGAGTTCAGACACACCAGACGGTTCGAATTAGCCACTCGACGGTGCCGGAACCGCAATGACCAACGCAATGTGTCATCCCTTCGTTCCATCACCAATGAAGAGCTCAAAAGTTAGCCCCGACCAAAAGTGGAGGCAACCAAAACACGCGAAGCCCAGGGTGGACACAGGCATCCATCTATCTATCTATCTATCTATCTATGCGAAATCCGTCACAGATTTCCTTCGAACGGAAAAAGAAATGTCTTTCTAATGGCAAAGCAGCAACCCAACATCTGCAATTTCGAAAGAATCGAAATTTCGGGGGCAAAGAACAGAAAAAATAGCTAAAAGCAACCTGCGAGTGAGGGCGGCCGAGGAGGAGAACTGCCGCGCTCGTGCGGCGGTTGTCCTTGGGCCGGCGGAGTGAGATGCCGGAGGCGACGGGCGTCGGCCGTCGGTCACGAGAGACGAGGAGAAAGTGAGGGGCGGCGGGCGGCGGTCCGGCGTGGTGGCGCAGCCGCGGCTTCTCCAGTGAGGAGAGAGAGAGAGAGAGAGAGAGCGTCAGCGTGAGAGACTGAGAAGTATCTCCTTGAGCTTTCGGCCCGGGCCGGTATTGGGCTTTGTTTTCCAAGACGAAGCCCATTAACCAAACGATCGGGCTTTCCTCGTTTGGGCTTGAGGGCTACGGGCCGAAGCTGTCTAGGCAAACCCACCCGTTTTCACTAACGTTTGCCTCGTGTCTTTTTTATTTTTAAAAAAAAAAAGGCTATTGGCAAGAAACGTAGTTGCCTCCCCTCAACATTATCATAATTCATAAATACTCCACACCCTATCATAGAATGTTTGGCAAAACCGTCGAGTGCAATGTTTGCACGACCCTTGTCGGAGTGCATTAGACTGACGGACTAACCTTCAAAAAAGGCCCCATGAGATCGATCATCTCGTTATCATGATACACCAAAGTGTTAATAGATGAGTTCTCTAATTCCTAAAAATTGAATCTTTGACAACCTTAAGCAAAATCCATTCAAGAGTTAGTTGTCTCCAACCAAACTAGCACATTGATAGTCATTTGCTTCCTATATTATGAACTGCATTTCACACAAGTCACCTATATAATAGTTTGAGTGAATTTCCTTCTTGTGGAATATAACCAAAATTATAATTGGAACTTTGTTCTAGTAAATTGTTAATTCCCAAACATCTACTATATGTGCACAAGTAATAGGTGAATCAAAGTTGGCCGTCCTTATTCATTAGGAAAGTTCGAAGGAATATCATTGGATTTGGATGAGGGAAATATTAGTGATTGGACCGATTTTCATCATCTAATGGAAAACAATGAGATCTCAAGGTCTTATGATCTCCCATGCGACAAAGAGGAACCCCATCAAAAATAAAATAAAAAGTCGCCCATTGTAATATTATATCATTTTCTCAACTTAGGTGATAAATAATATGTGAAGTTTGTCCTCAAATTAATATAATGACATGTTCACTTGAGATTTAAAAGTTAAAAAATGTTTTGCAGAAAGGTTTTGTAATCCTACGAAAATAGTGATATAAACTCATACAAATAAATCAGTAAGAAAAATCACTATTGTTGCGGTTATATCCGTTTGATTTGTACAACGAGCACAAGAGAATGTGCCTTGCATTTGAGTTTCGAAAATTGGAGATATCTCTTATTATTATTGTTAATTGCGAGAGATTTGGCTAGCTATTGAAGCGTGAGAGTGTTAAAGATGTTGCCAAAACACATTTGTGTTCTTTGCAAATTACACTTGGAAATGGTGGTGCAAGTATCGTCCATTGCAACTTCGCAAAAGCAAAGAAGGAAGAAGGAAAGGAAGAAGGAAAGGACCTAAGCAGGTCCTTAAACTGCTCATAAAGAAAACGGAGGGAGAATCTCCCTGGGAGAGTGACCCCTTACGCCCCTCCAGGTCACGATCTGGGCCTCAATAAAGCAAAGAAGGAAGAAGGAAGTTTCGAGGAAGGGAACGTACGAAACTTATGGTGACGTATCAATCAGATACTTGATGGTGATTGGCTAAGAAACTTTCCCATTGTTGCTTCCCCGGTTCAACGCTGCCCCCCACATACGTCGGTCTTACTTTGGATTTGTATAAACTATGGAATATTTTTTTTCCAAAGAGGCAAGCATCATAGTACGCTCCGAAGTTGGGCCACGTGGATCTTGGACCACAACAGGAACCTATGGGACGTCTCTAGTATTCCAGATCATAATTTGGTTGATATTATAAAAAACTTTAAATCGATATTCATATGACAAATTTATCATATGACATAGTATATGGTAACCTAATGATAAAATGGTTATATTAATTGGAGGCATGGGCAAATGCAAAATGACAATGATATGCACGCATTGCACAATTTGACAAAAAACATATGCTCTTTTTTTTTTTTTTGGTAAAAAAACTTATGCTTCTTGGGATTGCAATTTGTGACTATAATGTGATGATTAGGATTGCAATTTAATTGGGTTTCTTTGTTCACGAATAAGCAAAAGCAAAAGGATAATTTATATACTATTTAAATTTTAAAAAGTTTAAGAAAAAGTTGTATGTTAATTTATGTGTCATTATTATATATTATGAAAGTGTCAGGAATTCCAAATTTTAAAGAAATCAAAAATGTTATCTACATGGCTTTGATAGGCCAAGAAAAGTGGCGATATTGGTAAGCAAGTCAATGATGTCACCTGATCTGAGGTGTAATTTAGTATCCAATATGAAAATTCAGGATGCAAAACAAATATTTTCCAAGAGGAGGCAAAGTGGTAGAGGGACAAAAGGTGAGAAGGATTTGTTTTTTTTTTTTTTGTTTATTCTAAGAAAAATGATGTTCCATTGTTGATGCAAGCTCACAGAAGTTACAAACATGGGGTGTACCAAACAAACATTAGGGGATTGAGATGCTTATAGGGTCTTGAATAGTTGGATTTAATCCCTAGAAATAGTAGAAGAAAGGGGCAAAAAAAAAAAGAGCCAATGAAATTAAATAAAATGCTCTTTGACAAAAAAAAAATTAAATAAAATGCTTAGTGAATGGTATTTATAGGTGAATCACATACAAAAGACATACAACGATAAACCGACGCACTTCGACCCAAAAAAAGATGGATACACACTTATATAGAACACTACTAGAAAAATAAAAAGTCCTCCTTAGTCAATTTCCTAAATCAGAAGCATCACAAAGACAAACGCAGTAAATAGATACACAAAAATACAGTAGGATTCAAACCGCTTCAAAAATCGAACTGAACTTCCGAAAGTGGCATGTCATCCAATGGCTGAACAAGCAGTCGGAACCGGTCGAACCCCGCATAAGCAGACCGGATGATGCCAAAGCAAATATTCATAAGCAAAAATTGATGACCAACCACATGACTAGAGAAAGATTCGTCCAGAGAAGCAACTCGAAGCCGAGGGTCCCGAAAACGATGTACAAGTACCAATAGACTTGATTCGGGCTCGCGGATCCAGTCACTTCGACCAATAATATTAGGTAAATGACTTCACAGAGGATGTAAAGCGAATGGAAATGGGCAATCGTCAGCAACTTCAGCAAACCAAACATGACGTGGAACTTTCTGGCCGAGTCGGGCCATCCCTGTTGCAGTTGCTGTTGCTGTTGGTTCTGCGGCCGCTGATTGTCATCCCTGCATTAAATTGGAAACAAATCGATCAAAAATGGATCGAGAAACAGACTAGTTGCTCGGCTGACCCTTCCAACCGTGACGGCAGTTTTTGAAACGAAGTATTCGCAAAGTGCGCACCTTTCAATTTCGACTTGAAATGTTATGGTATGATCCGCCATGTTCCTTGGGTTTTGTGTTGTGCTTCTGTTCGAAATCTGCAGTATGTTGGAGCTCTTCTGCTCTGTGGAGGGCAATGAACTCTTGTCTCTGCGTCTTGTGGATGACAGAAGAGGAAGATGAAAGAGCTTGAGCTGGTTTCGAAGTGCGAAGACCTTACATATATACCCACATGAGAATACTTCATGAAACCCTCGCCATCGATAGCTACCTGACACGTATTTATTGTAGGTATGCTCAGTGTGCTCCTTTTCTTATGGATCGTTTTGGGATGGAAGGAGGCGCGAACACATCGCTATCACTGGGCATTCTTTTTTTCTTTGCGAACACATCGCTATCCCTGGGCATTCTCCTTTTCCCTTTTCTTTGCGAACACATCGCTATCACTGGGCATTCTCCTTTTCTTTGCGAACACATCGCTATCACTGGGCATTCTCCTTTTCTTTTGGATTGTTTTGGGATGGAAGCGCGAACACATCGCCATCAGAGGAGCACACCCACCGGTTTCATGAACACGGCAGACATGGCCAACGCTCACAATAGCAGCTTCGAAGTCCCTGTAGTCTCTGGCGTAGACCTCCGCATCAACCACAGGCCTATCAAGAACAAAGGCTTTAGTCATCGTTAGTCCTGTCACATGAGTGTGTCGCCTCAGATTATAAATGGTTCGACTAAAATTGATTCATTAACTTGTTTATAATTCATTTATTCTTAATGTAAATTTTCTCGACCCATATTCAACTCGACAGATATTGCTAAAATATATTTATTTATTTTTTTGTAAGGGCTAAAATATTTTTATATTTAATCAAATCTAGGAAATTTGTTTCTTATGATTTAAAAAAAAAAATATATATATATATATATATATATATATTGTTAACACATTTCCATGCAATACAAATTTAGTGGATAAGTTTTATAACTTTTTTAGAAAAATTGATGCTTCATTTGTTTTGCGCAAAAATGTGACATTTCAGGAAGTCATTTTTTCAAGATAATAATAATATTTTATAGTGTTTGCTTAAAATTTGAAAATGAAGTAGAAAATATTTTCCATTGTTTGGTTTGGTAAATATGATTTGATTTTCCTCCGTGTACTTCTTTAATAATTTTATTTTTTTTTTTTTTTCTTTTTTTTGAAAAATTGAATTTTTATTTATTTTCTTTTTTCTTTGCTTTCTTCTTCAGTCAGTTGCCAGTTGGTGACGGCCATGGGCGAGCTCAAACCAAGCCACTAGCTTCGAGTGAGTTTGAGTCTTGTCAGATCGGTGAGGTAGGCCTCACTAGATTGATGAGCTAGAACGAGCTTGAGCTCACCTAAGGTTGGCGAACTTGAGTCTTGCCATATCGTGTAGGCTTAAGCCTTGCTATCTCGGCAAGCTTGAGCTCAACCAAGGTTGGGGAGCTCAAGGCTCACCAAAGACCAATGAGCTCATCCCTCACTAGTGAATGGCCATTGATTGTTGTTGTGGTTGACCATCGATCGAGGAAGAGGGAAAAAAACAAAGAAAAAAGATAATAAAATAAATTATAAAAAAATTATAATTATAATTTCAATTTTATTTAAAATGTATATTTTTATAAGGCTGAAGAGGGAGAGATAGTGTGTGAGCCCAATGAGTTGAAAATGAGTTTTAAACTCAACCCATTTAGACCAATTTATTTGAGACTTTAAATTTTAAAACCCATTTAAGGTACGCTCTTCAAAATTGAAGTGACCTATATAAGGTACATTTATTTTTTAAATGGGTTATATATAGGTTTAAGAGACCTATTTTGACAAGTCAAGTCATGGTTAAGGCCAACTCTAGCACCTGTTGTCATCGCATGGCTTAACGAAACCAAACCCAGCATAAGATATCTAGAAGCTCCACGTGGACTTATTAATTGTAAAAATTTAAAAAATATGTATTAAAAAAAGAAAATTTTAAAAAAATTGTTCGAATCATTTAAGTTAGTACCAATTATGCCACATAAGACCATTGGTGGTCATGTCAATGATTTCTAGTCAATTTTCACCGAAATGACTCATTGGCAAATCGTGAAAAAGTTAACACTAAATTGGACAAATTAGAAAATTTATGATTGAATTAGTTGCCATATAATAGGTTTAGGACTTTTTGGATAATTTTCTCCAAAACTCTCTTCCCCCTCCCAAAAGAAAAAAAGAAAGAAAGAAAGAAAGAAAGAAAAACATTCCATCAAACCCTATAGAATTTAATGAATTGGCATATATATTTTTAAAAAAAAAATCGATAACACTTTAGTTAAGATGAATTGCTTATCTGTTATATTGGATTGACAAAGATATAAATTTATAAGATAAAAATGAAATCTCTCAAATAAAATAAAAGATTCTTTCATTCATGAATGCGATATGGCAAATCTTTCGATTTTCTTCTTCTAAATATATCCAAAGTTTTTCTCATCTCTACTTGCGTGCCTTGGCTTCGAAGAGATTAAAATAGAAATGGTTGTAAGAATTTTTTTTTTTATACCAAACAAGAGAAAAATAGAAGTAATAAAAGGAGATTTTTTTTATTTGAAAATGCAGTTCAAATAATGAAATCAAATTGCATTTGTCATGTCTTAGTGAAGTAATTATTTAACATTAATTTCTCTTTGATCTTACATTAACTGTATTGCGGATTGTATCCTATTATTTTTTTTCTTCTAAGAATTTTTTTCTTGGAAGAGTTTATGATTTTTCATTGACAATATGCACACGGCTTTCTGCTTTTGGGAACTATATAAAATTTTCTATTCATAAGAGGTATTACATATATATGGATGAAAGCCATCATTAATTTGAATATTTTAGTGAAAAACTTCTAGTTAGACTTAATTTTGGAAATATATATTAGCAACAGTCATCGAGAGCCAAATATTTTCTTGTCTAAATACTTATTTAGGTTCATATAGAAAAAGTACATACATGAAGTTTGCAAAATTTCAGATTGAGGATTTCTACTTTTTAACTTATTAATGACTAAATATGCTTTAGTGTATGTGAATTCGTTTTATATTTTCACACCAAATGTTTTTGTCGTTATTCAACGTAGATCCCGACTTTGTCACTATTTATGGTATGATGTTCAAGCCTTGTTGAGAGTGTTTCAAGAGTAAAATCCTAAATGGATCAAGCCGACATGGGAATGTGCACCCTTAAGATTGTCCTGAAAGGTGAACTAGTTGAAATGATACAAAATTGGCTTGGGCACCATCTTACCCATAAAACAAAGGGAAAAGGAAAATGGCAATTTCCCAATTGACTTGCTAGCCCGGTGTTAAAGGGTTACATTATCTTCCGTGAGGCCTCGTGCACCAACGTCGCTAGGCATGAAAGTTTTGCAAATCTCATCCAAAACAATGTATCTGCGAGCGGAGTGATATACACGCATATGCAGAACCCGGCAGAAACATGTGCTCGTTGCTATTACCATCTGCGACTATGACATGATGATCAGGAGAAGAAAATGGAACGCGTTTAGTCGGACAAGGTCTCTATTCGCGGCTTTCGGAAGCCTTACGTTTTAAAAGTCAAGATGGGTAGGTTTGCCTCAAAACGCAACCTCCAGAGATGACCACTCAAAGGGAACAAAACTTTGACTTATTAATGGACAAAAACAGCCGTGCCTCAAACTTTTGTCCGTGCGAGCGAAACAACGTCATCATTAGTCTTTTGAATCAAAGGATTTGTCTACCCCTAAATTGAAAGAGTTAGATTTCTTGAATTGAGTTTCTTTTTTGGGCCCGAATTGAAAAATAGCATTGCGGATCAATGATGTCGAGCATCTTCTTCAATTTACATGGATAGAAAACTGACGAGTGTTGTAATTCTTTAAATGGAAGTTTGTGATTTCTATGAGTCGTTTGAAAAGGAAGATGTTTCTATCCTATTTATCATATAAAGATTATTGAGATTCTATTTAATCAAATAAATAAAATGAATTGGAGGATGCAATGACACAAATTAAGAGTTCAATGAATCGATTGAATCAAAAAAGATAAGAAAGAAGAAAGTTTATATTTATCTATTTTTTTTTTTGGTAAAGAAGTTTATATTTATCTATTTATACGTCAAAATCCAAAGAAAAAAGTCCAATACAACATGACGTGATGACCCTAACTCATATATCGACTCGAAGCTACACATTGCAATAATTTTAATCATTTAACTGGGCTTATAAACGTTTGCCATTAAGCCAAAGCAAAAAATTGATTTATATACTATCTAAATTTAAAACAATTATGAAAAATTGTGCATGTTAATTTACATGTCAATAATTATACATTGCGAAAGTTTTAGGTAATTCGAATTAAGAAAAGGTCAAAGTATGTTAGCTGCAAAATCTTGATTAAGCAAACAATAAAAACTAAATGCCACTCTAGCTGTGTCCTCATGAAAAAGAAAAAGAGGACTTTAAATACCTCCTTCTCTAGCACTGCCTCCGTTTTTTTTTCTAAAAAATAGCACTTCGAAAAAACATCAAGCGCAGCCTAAACTCCTCCACCCAGCATCACTTGCCGTTGTCGAACGTTGTCCGACCACCACGAGCCACCTCTTTTTTCGTCAGGCTTCGTCGCTGCACTTGGCTGCCACCCCTCTCTCTCTCTCTCTCTCTCTCCTGCCTACCATGCAAAACCTCAGCACCGTCCAACTGCAACCTCCTGGTCACCCACTACGAACATCCTCAGATCGATGCTGGTGGCGAAGCTCGAAGCAATGCTGAGCTCCACCTCTTCTAGTAGAGCCATCTCATCTGAGTTGGAGGGGACAGCTCCCTTCATGGCCGTCGGAACTTGGAGGGTGGGGGGCAAGGGGGCTTGGTCAACGCTAGCAGTTGCATCAGGCAATAGTGGCAACTGCAGCTCGCTTATGGTGGTTAGGATTATTTTCAATTGGAATATGTTTGGAGGATTGGGGAATTTTAGAACTATGAAAGGTGCGACTTGATGAATAAAAAGGGCAATTTCGGTAAGTAAGTCTAAGATGTCAACTGATGTGAGCTGCAATTCAGAGTCCAACATAAAAATTCATAAGAAAAATGATGTTCTATTGCTAATGCAAATTTATGAAAAAGTTACAAACACGAGTATAATAAATGAGCACATTGAGAGTGGGGGATTGAGATGTTTATAGGGTCTCAAATAGTTGGATTTGATCCCCAGAAATAGTAGAAGAAAGAAAGGGGCGAAGAAAAAGCCGGTGCAATTTAATGAAATGTATGGCGATTGGTATTTGTAGGTGAGCATCACCAACTGCAGAACATGTATAAGATTACAGTCTCTCAGTCTTTTCTCTAAATCAGAAGCATTACAAATGACATACACGACAAATTCATACACACAAATACAGGGGATTCTAGGCGCTTTAAAAATCAAGCTAAACTTCCGAAAATGGCGTGTCGTGGAACAGCTGAAAAAGCTGTAGAAACTAGTTGAAGCCTTGCGCGAGCAGACCGAATGATGCCAAAGCAAACATTAGGAAGCACAAATTGATAACTAGCCAAGTGAGTAGATAAAGGTTTGTCCAGATAAGCAGCTCGAGGCCAAGAGTCCCGAAACTGGTGTACAAGTACCAGTAGACTTGATTCGGGCTTGTGGGCCTGGTTACCTCGATCAATGATATTAGATAAATGACTTCTTAGATAAGCGTGATTATGAGTAGTTTTAGTAGACCAAACACAATGCGGAACCTTCCGGCCAAGTCGAGCCATCTTTGCTGCTGTTGGCATTGGTTCTGTGGCTGCTGATCGTCGTTGCTGCATCGAATCAGAAAGAAATCAACCAAAAAAAAAAATCAAGATCAGACTAGTTGCTCAACCCGGACTTCCAACTGCGACGACAGTTTCCGAAACAATGTATCTATGGGCGGAGTGCATACCTTTCAATGTCAACTTGATTTGTCACGGTATGATCCAACATGTTCCTTGGCTTTTTGTGTTGCGACTCTGTTTGAAATCTGCAGATGTTGGAGCTCTGCTCTGCGAAGCTCAACGAACTCTGTAGCTGGGCGAGAAGTTGCCACCATGTGATGCCAACACAATCAAGTTTGGATTACACCGGACGGTTCGATTTAGCCATTCGACAGTGTCGGAACCGCAACGACCAACCCCCAATGCCCATCCCTTCGTTCCATCAGCAATGAAGAGCTCAAAAGTTAGCCGCGACCAAAAGTGGGCCAACAAAACATGCGAAGCCCAGGGTGGATTCAGGCATCCATCTATCTATGCAAAACCCGTCAACAGATTTCCTTCACACGAAAAGAAAAATGTCTTTTTAATAGCAAAGCAGCAACCCAACATCTGCAATTTCAAAAGAATCAAAATTTCGAGGGCAAAAAACAGGAAAAATGCTAAAAGCAACCTGCGAGTGTGGGCGGTTGAGGAGGAGAGCTCTCGCACTCGTGCTGCGGTTATCCTTGGGCTGGACTGAGGAGTATCTCCTTAAGCTTTCGGGCCGGGCCGAGATGGGCCGGAATTTCTTTGTTACCCAAGACAAAGCCCATAATGGACCGATCGATGGGGCTTTCCGGGTTTGGGCTTGCGGGCTACGGGCCGAAGCTGTCTGGGCAAACCCACCCGTTTTCACTAACATTTGCCTCGTGTCTTTTTTAGAAAAATAATAATAATAATAATAATAATAATAATAATAATAATAAAGGCTATTGGCAAAAAGCGTAACGTAACCGCCTCCCCTCAACATTATCATAATTCATAAATACTCCACATTAGATCATAAAATGTTTGGTAAACCCATCGAGTGAGATGTTGGGCAGCCCCATCAAAGTGTGCCAGACCAACGGACCAACCTTTAGAAAAGGCCTCTTGAGATTGGTCATCACAACACCACCAACGTGTTAATAGGATGAGTTCCCCGGCCCCTAAAAATTGAATCTCTAACCACCTCAAGCAAAATCTATTTGAGAGTAAATTTTGTCCAACTAAGCAAGCACATCGATAGTCCTTTACTTCTTATATTATGAACTGCATTTCGCACATGTCATCTATTTAGTAGTTTTCGTAAATTCCTTTGTTGCGAAATATGATGAAATTTGTGACTGGAAACATGTTTTGGTGTATTATTAATTCCCAAACACCTACTATATATGCAAAGGTAATAGGTGATCAAAGCTGGCCGCCCTAACTCATCGGGAAAGTTCAAAGGAAAATCATTGGATTTAGATAAGGGAAATATTTGTGGTTGGAATGATTTTTATTATGTAATATATATAATGGGGACCCAAGATATGAATTATCCATGCGACTAAGAGGAACCCCACCAAAAGTAAAATGAAAAGTCTCTGGATGTAATATAGACTATGGTGGCATTTTCTCAACTTAGGTGACAAATACCGCATGAAGTTTATCCTCTCGATAGATATAACAACATGATAACCTTACATTCAAAGTTAAAAAATATTCCGCGAGAACGTTTTATAATCCTAGGGGAACTGTAATATAAACCTGTACAGATAAATTATTAAGAAAAATTACTATGGTACCACAAGCAACGCGACATAGGCATTATTCACGAGTGCCTACCGCAGTTGTATCCTCGGATTTGTGCAACGGGATCTGCCTTGCATTGGAGTTCGAAAATTGAAAAAATCTCTCGTCATTATTAGCTGCGAGAGGTTTAGCTATGGAACCATGAGAGCATAAAAGCTGTCGCCTAAACACATCGTGTTCTTTGCAATCGCATTTGGAAATGGTGGTGTAAACGCTCGCAATCCACAAAATGATAAAAAGCAAGAAGAAAAGACAAAACGGGAACTTTGAAGGAACGGGACCGGACTAAAATGAACGGGACTTGCAAAACTTGTGACGTCTCAATCAAAATCCTCAAGCTAGTTTGGATGTGAATCATCCCCACCATGAGCGAGAGGGTGCGTTTATTCGAGTTGGTCTAGTTAACCCTCCTATAAAGTCAAGATCAATCTATATATCGAGTCAAATGGCCAAGTCTCAATCTATAACGTTGTATGTCATATATTACGTATTCAGTTCAGTTAAGAAGCCTGAATGGTACTTAAATCCATTTACAATCCCGAGTTTCCAGACACATTGCACTTCCATTTGGGTCGAGGCTACCACAGAGGATGATTGGCCCAGAACTTTCCCGATTGTGGCTTCCTAAATTCAACGCCGAGCCCCCATGTCGGTCCTACTTTGGATTTGCATAAACTAATGGCACTTTTCCATAGGGGCATACATCATGGTACATCTCGAAAACGGTTGGTGCATAGATGGGGTGGCCTGAAGTGGGGCGCTTTGGATCTTTGACCGGGAATGGAACGTGTGGGACGTCTCAAGGAATCGGGGTGAAATAGTTTATAAGAACCGGTTCACTTAGACACTCCAAGATTTTAAATTTTGGTTGATGTACTGAGGAAGAGTGCATATGCTAATTAAGTATTGCTTTTATCGAAGAAGTTTGGGATTAGATGAGTTGATAGGGGATAGTGATAATCTTAGATGGTAAAAGAGTTTGTTCTCTCTTTTTAGGGTTAGCCACGGAGTCGGGGAGCAAGAGACGGTCACCACCCCCAGCCTGTAATTTTTTTTTTTTTTTTATATATACACACTATGTGCATATATAGTGGAACGTAATCTCGACTTTAGTTTGAAACTCAGGTCTCTTTTTCTACATAAAATTCCATCAAAATCTTTAGGGGAATTTTACTGAAAATGTCATAAATTTATTGCAATTTTGTTAATTCAATCATAAATATTTTTTTAGCCAATTAAATTTTAAATATTTTACATTTGTGCCAATTCAATCCATTCGGCTAAATTTGGCTAATTGGCATCGATGTAGAACAACCGGCGTTGACGTAGATAATTTTCACTAATATTCCTCTTCCTTCTTCTTCTAGCTGCCAGGGGTGTCAAAAAACCCGACCCGACCCGACCCGAACACGAAACATGTATTATACTTGTTTCGTGTTCGGGTCATGTTCGGGTAACAAATATAAAACAAGCAAAAAAATGTGTTTTGGGTTGGGTCAGGGTTCGAACATTGTTCGACCCGAAACACATTAATTCTAAATAGAAACACAAACACATTAGCCCCAAACACAAACAGTCAAACACAAGCACTAAAGCACATACCTCGTCGGCTCCGCCTTCTTCTCCAACGAGTGCACCTTCTTGTGGAGTCCGCTACCGCCCTCCGATCGATGCGCCTCCGCCTCGCCGTCGTCGTTGCCACCCTCGCTGACGCCGGAACCCTAGCCGCCGCGTGCGGCCCACCATCGTCGACGGCTCGTGGACTGGGTTCGCTCGGGCACTCACTTCTCGCCTCATTTCCAAGTCCCGGCAGGTGAGGAGCCCCCCTCCAGATCCACGCACCTTCCCCCTCGATTGGAAACATTTTAAGGGGAATTTTTTACTTCTTGCCGTGCGTTTTTGTTGTCTGCTGATTTTCCTGTTCCGCATGCATCCCCAAGCGTCGGTCGTCATCACTCGTCCTGCCATCGTGGCGGCCCTTGGTTGGCGGAATCTAGGTTTGTGCTGGAGTCAATTCGAGCACTTTGAATGCCTCGCGTGCACTAAATTGATGTTTGCAGCATTGGGAAGTGGATTTGTTACATGAACTTTGCAGCCGACATGAGCGGGTGGTTAAGATGCGCGATTGAAAACTTCGAACTTGGCCCATATCCACCTACTGCTGTTGTATTTCTTTTGTAGCTTCATGCGAATTCTGCCTTGTTATATTCTTGCTTCAATCGGGTGAACTGATATTAAGTTTCCGGTTCTAGTGCACCCGCAATTTTCTGACTCATCTTAACTTTGACAGCTTCTTGGGGGAGTTTGCTGATTTTCTCGTATGCAAATCATGAGTTTTGACAGCTCCTAAGGTGTCGGTATTTGAATTTGTTTCGCAAAATCAATGTTCCATATCTGTCTGCTAGCTGATGCTGCTGCTGCCACCGCGTCGAAGTAGTTGTTACTTGGAAGGCACAAGCAATTGCTCCATCGTGCGTTTTTGTTGTCTACTGATCTGGCTATGGAGATTTTTCATATAATGCCAGAGAAGAATTGCGTTTCACACAATGCCAGGACTTTGTGAAAATGGCAAAGCTTTTGAAGTGCTAGATTTATTTATTAGTATGGTGGAGGAGGGCTTGGAGTTGACTGACTACAACTTAACTACTGTTGCTAAGGCCTGTGGGTTGCTTGGGGAAGGGAAACTTGAAGATCCCATGTGGCCAAGAACGAGTCTTTGGTCTTTAGGGTGGATTTGGCCACTGCAGTGAGGTTCAAGATCATGGTTTGGAAGACCAAGAGGTATAATGTGACTCTCAATGATCAGGCTGCTAAGAACACTGGCAAGAAGAACAAGGATGTCAAACTAAAGTCTGGGGTGGGTAAGAATTTAGGGGGTTGTTGCTTTTGGCCGGTGGGGACTTCTGTTGTTGCTTTAGCTTTGATTTTGCTTGACTAAGGGTTGAGTTGGACTCTCCCTTTTGTGAGGAAGGTTGAGAATGAGATTAATTTTCTGGTATTCCTGGATAGTGGGTAGTGCTGGTTAGTGTTTGCATTAGAAATGAGTGCTGGTTAGCGTTTGGATTAGAAATGATTTATTTAATGGAAGAGGGAAAAAAATCATTGTTTTGGGATGGTTTCGTTGAATGAAGATTTGAATGAATCATGGTGTTTGGTTCTTATGATATGTAGTCCTTATCCTTCATTACATTGAGTTCTTCAGGGTTGTTCAGATTCCTAGTCTTTGCAAACAGAGTGAATTTTGTTTGCCTTCTTAAAATTCTTGTGTGAAAGACTGCATTGGGAGGAGAATCTGGTTTTGTTAATTTTTGTGTATCTTTGGTGTGTCTCGGATCAATTTATAGGACAAATAATGGCCAATCTTGCACGATGCATGATTTCATTTTTGTCCAAAGAAGTTCTGGCAATAGCATGAGATTCTTGCTGCACAAGAAGTTACTACAAAATTAGATAGCTCGATTCTCCATGTGTAAAACCCTTTTCAGCATATTTACCGAGCTCACCATACCTTATGAATTCGTGGGCATTGGCAAGAAGTGCAACTTTTCTTATTTCCGATTCTCTAGCATCTTCTTTTCCAATTGTATGAATGTATTTCTTAAACATTTACTTCTCTCCAACCCCATTTTAACTTCTTTCTTTTCCCCACATGCATATGCTTGTGCTCATTTGTAGAAGATACATTCATTTGAGGCCAGCCAAAAGAAAAAAGAGACAAAAATCAATCCAATGCTAAAAAATAAAGAGCCAAGCTGAGGCTTGGAATGTTTCGTAATAACCTATAACGGTTGCGAGAAGTCACGAACAACAATGAAGATGAATGCCCCCATTCGACTCTCACCCAAAAAAAAGAAAAAAGAAAAAGGAAGACCCAGAAACCCGACCCGACCCGACCCGACCCGACATGTTTACACCCCTAGTTGGTAGGGCAAGGGTTGGCGACATTGACCTTGTCTGGCATCGCCTCCCCTCACCTCGCCGATGGTTGGGTGAGGTTGCTCACCCCTGGCGAGGTTGACCTCGTCGACTAGAAGAAAAAGGAAGAGGAAAAAAATAATTAAAAAAATCAAAGAAATATTAAAACATTATTGAAAATTGTTCTTGTCAAAGCTAGCTGACCAAATTTGGGTGAATGAACTGAATTAAAATAATTATAACAGGTTTAAGACTCTTTTAGTAATTTTTACAAATCTTTAGCATCGACTAAATTGGCATAGATATTCAACAAATCTATAATAATTTAGTTAAGATGAATTGCAATTATCCGCTATAATGACGAAGATGTAAATCCATAAGATAAGAATGATAACTCTCGAACGTAATATGGAAAACCTTTGGATTTCTTTTTCTAAAAACATGTAAAGTATCGCCAACCGCAACTTCATAAAAGCAAAGGAGGAAGCAAAGGGGAAGTTTCGAGGAAGGGAACGTACGAAACCTGTGGTGACGCATCGATCAAAATCCTCGTGGGCCATCGGCGCAGAAACTTTCCCATTGTTGCGTCCTAAATTCAACGCTGCCCCCCCACATACGTCGGTCTTAACTTTAGATTTGCACACGTTACAGAATTCGACGAAAAACATATGCTTGTTAAGATTGCAATTTGCGACTATAATATGATGATTAGGAGAAGAAAACGGAACCCGCTTGTCTGGTACGTTGAAGATGATCTATATTGTTAAATATTCTTTTGTGAGCCAAAAGAAGAAAAAAAGAAAAAGCTACTCAATATTAAATTTCGAAAATCGAATCCCTCACCTTATAGAAAACGAGTAGATTAGTCCCTCGATCCTTTCTCCCGTTGAAATATAAGTGAGTTTGCTATCAAAATAATAAAATCATAGGATGAGAATGTCTCCATTTTTTGAACAACCGCAAAAAGTACAGAATTTTACTTGATGGAAGAAAAAAAAATACCCATCTCTAAAATTTCCGTCCACACGAGTGAAACTTTACAATTTTTTTATCGCAGGCTGACAATATTGCATGTGATCCGTTTATAAGCCAAAATACAAAGGGAACAATCCAACACTATATGACACGATACCCTTTACACGAAAATACATTACAGTAATTTAACTGTTTAATTGGGTTTCTTTGTTTGCAAATAAGCAAAAGCAAAATGTTAATTTATACACTATTTAAAATTTTAAAAATTTACGAAGAAAATTGTATGTTAATTTATGTGTCAATATTATATATTATGAAAGTATTAGGAATTTAAAAGAAATCAAAATATGTTATCTACATTATTTTGATAGGCCAAGAAAAGTGGCGATATTGGTAAGTAAGTCTATGATGTCACCTGATTTGAGGTCTAATTTAGTGTCCAATATGAAAATTCAGGATGCAATATATATATATATATATATATATATATATATATATATATATATGTATATATATATTTTCCAAAATAGAGGAGGTAAAGTGGTGACACCGTGACGGGACAAAAGGTGAGAAGGAATTTTTTTTTTTTTTTAATGTTTATCCTTAGAAAAATGACGTTCTATTGTTAATGCAAGTTCACAGAAGTTACAAACGTAGGGTGTAACAAACGAACATTGGGGGATTGAGATGTTTATAGGGTCTTGAATAGTTGGATTTAATTCCTAGAAATAGTAGAAGAAAGGGGCGAAAAAACAAAAAGAGCCTCTGGAATTAAATAAAATGCTTAGTGAATGGTATTTATAGATAAATCACATACAAAAGACATAAGACAATAAATTGAGACACTTCGACCAAAAAAAAGAAGCTGATACACACTTATACAGAACACTATTAGAAGAATAAAAAGTCCTCTTTAGTCAATTCCCTGAATCAGAAGCATCACAAATGACAAACACAGTTAGTTGATGCACACAAATACAGTAGGATTCAAGCTGCTTCAAAATTGAACCGAACTTCCGAAAGTGGCATGTCGTCCAACGACTGAACAAGTAGTAGAAACCGGTCGAAGGCCCGCATGAGCAGACCAGAGGATGCCAAAGCAAACATTAGTAAGCAAAAATTGATGACCAACCACGTGACTAGAGAAATATTCGTCCAGAGAAGCAACTCGAAACCGAGGGTCCCAAAAATGATGTATAAGTACCAATAGATTTGATTCGGGCTCGAGGGTTCAGTCACTTCGACTAATGATATTAGATAAATGACTTCACAGATGATGTACATTGATTGGAAATGGGCGATTGTCAGCAGCTTTAGCAAACCGAACACGATGTGGAACTTTCTAATAGAGTCAGGCAATCCTTGTTGCTGTTGGTTCTGCAGCCGCTGATCGTTGTCCCTACATTAAATCGGAAACAAATCGATCAAAAACGGATTAAGGAATGGACGAGTTGCTCGGCCCACCCTTTCGACTGTGATGGAAGTTTCCGAAGCGAAGTGCGCACCTTTCAATTTCGACTTGAAATGTTACGGCAGGATCCGCCATGTTCCTTGGGTTTTGCGTTGTGCTTCTGCTAGAAATCTGCAGTATGTTGGAGTTCTTCTGCGCTGTGGAGGGCAATGAACTCTGTCTCCGCGTCTTGTGGATGGCGAAAGAGGATGATGAGAGAGCTTGAGCTGGTTTCGAAGTGCGGAGGGCTTAACATATATACACGCATGAGAATACTTCACGAAACCGGTGGAATAGGAGACGACGAATTATAATCGATTTTCCTTTGATAGCGACGTGGATATTAGGACTTCGTTCCGCATGCTTTAGAGCATAGATCTTCGTGGAATAGGAGACGACCGATTATAAACAATTTTCCTTTGATAGCGACTCCGTATGCTTTAGATCATAGAAAGTCTTTGTCAAAGGGGGGAATAGGAGACGACGGATTATAAACAATTTTCCTTTGATAGTGACTACGTATGCTTTAGATCATAGAAAGTCTTTGTCAAAGTGGGGAATAGGAGACGACAGATTATAAACAATTTTCCTTTGATAGTGAATTCGTATGCTTTAGATCATAGAAAGTCTGTGTCAAAGGGGGGAATAGGCGACGACGGATTATAAACAATTTTCCTTTGATAGCGACTCCGTATGCTTTAGATCATAGAAAGTCTGTGTCAAAGGGGGGAATAGGAGATGACGGATTATAAACAATTTTTTCTTTGATAGCGACTCCGTATGCTCTAGATCATAGAAAGTCTGTGTCAAAGGGGGAATACGAGATGACGGATTATAAACAATTTTCCTTTGATAGCGACTCCGTATGCTTTAGATCATAGAAAGTCTGTGTCAAGGGGCATAGTGGATGAGTCGGGTCAGATCATAAATAGTCCAACTCCAAATTGACTGATTAATCCGTTTATAATCAATTTATTCATAATATAAATGTTTCAATTTATACCCGACCCAACTTATATTAATAAAATATCTTTATATTTAACCAAATCTAGGAAAATTTGTTTCTTATGATTTTTTAATATATATTGTCAAAATATTTCCATGTGATACAAATCTAACGAACAATTTTTATAACATTTTTTTTTAAATGATACTCTATTTGTCTGGTAGAAAATGTGACAATTCTAGAAATAGGAAGTCTTTTTTTTTTTTTTTCAAGAAAATGATAATACTTTACAATATTTGGTTAAAATTTCTAAATGAACTAGAAAACATTTTTTGCATTTTGGTATGGTAAATGATGCAGTTCAAATAATGAAATCAAATTGCATTTTTCATGTCTTAGTGAAGTAATTATTTAACATCAATTTCTCTTTGATCTTATATTATGTGTATTGCAGATTATATCCTATTATCTTTTTCTTCAATTTTTTTTTTCTTGGAAGAGTTGATGATTTTTCACTGACAATATACACACGGCTTTCTGCGTATGGCAATCTATATAATATTTTCTATTCATAAAGAGGTATTATTCATATATGGATGAAAGCCATCTTTAATTGCATATTTTAGTGACAAACTTCTAGTTAGACTTAACTTTGGAAATATATATTAACAACAGTCATCAAGAGCAAAATGTTTTCTTGTCCAAATATTTATCCAGGTTCATACACGAAGTTTACAAAATTTCAGATTAAGGATTTTTACTTTTTAACTTATTAATGACTAAATATGCTTTTGTGTATGTGAATTCGTTCTATATTTTCGCGTCAAATATTTTTTGACTATATTTCATTGTTACTCAACCTAGATCATGGCTTTGTCACTATTTTTGGTCTGATGTTCAAGCCTTGTTGAGAGTGTTTCAAGAGTGAAACCCTAAACGGATCAAGCCGACGTGGGGGGAGTGCATCCTTAAGATTGCTCTGGAAAGTGAACTAGTTGAGACGCGGCCAAATTGGCCTGGGCCTCATCTTACCCCTAAAACAAAAGGAAAAGGAACATGGCAAATTCCCACTCGACTTGCTAGCCCGGTGTTAAAAGGGCTACATTTTCTTCCGCGAGGCCTAGTACTCTAATGTCGCAAGGCATGAAAGTTTTACAAATTTCAATCTAAAATATCAAGTTTCTAATTGGGGGAAAGGTGATATGCACGCATTTGCAGAACTCGACAGAAACATGTGCTTGTTGCTTTTACCATATGCGACTATGATATAATGAGTAGGAGAAGAAAATGGAACGCGTTCACTAGGCCTTTACTTGGAAGGGTATCAAATAGAGGGTATAATAAGCCCACCTCAAGTTAAGGGTCACCTCAAGTAAAGGGTAATACCCTTTACTTGAGGTGGGTTTATTATACCCTTCATCTGATACCCTTCGTACCCCTCATCAGGTAAAGGGTTTATATAATAACATACCCTTTATCAGATCCTAGTCTCTTCGCCGTCGCCTATTCCACTCTGTGGAAGCACGCCCATCAGTTTCATGACCACGTCAGACATGGCCGACGCTCACATTCGCAGCTTCGAAGTCACCGTAATCTCTGGTGAAGAACCTCCTCAATGTCCTCATCAACATTATTTCGACAAAAGAAAACAAAAGAAAAAGAATAAAAAAAGAAAAGCTTTCATCACTGTCAAGGCCGACTCTGGCGCCCAGCCGTCGTCGAATGGCTTGGCGAGACCCAGCCCCTGGTATGAGATACCCTGAAGCTCCACGTGGACTCGTTAAATGTAAAAACAAAAGAAAAATGATTAAAAAATCAATAAAAAAATTTATTAAAATTATCCACATTAAGACATGGCATGCAGGACCACTAGCGGTCACGTGGACAATTTCTGGTCAATTTTCGCTTGAATGATTATATTGGTAATTTGTCAAAAAGTTGGTACTAAATTAGACAAATTATCGAATTTAGGATTGAATTGACCATCATATAATAGGTTTAGGATTTTTTTTTATGATAATTTTGCCCATAACTCTCCCCCCCCCCAAAAAAAAAACAAAAAAAAGTTCCATCAAAATCTATAGAATTGACTGGATTGGCATAGATTTTTTTAACAAATCTATAACACTTTAGTTAAGATGAATTGTTTATCATTATAATGGATTGACGAAGATATAAACTCGTGAGATAAGAATGAAGTCTCTCAAAACAAATAAAAGAATCTTTCATCCATAAATGGGATTTGGAAAATCTTCCGATTTTTCCTTCTTCTAAATATATACAAAGTTTTCCGCATCTCTATTTGCGTGCTTTAGTTTCAAAGAGAAATGGTTAAACTAATTATTTTTATACCAAACCAGACAAAATAGAAGTAACGAAAAGAGATTTTTTATTATTTGAAAGATGCAGTTCAAATAATGAAATCAAATTGCATTTGTCATGTCCTAGTGAAGTGATTATTTAACATTAATTTATCTTTGATCTTACATTATGTCTATTGCGAATTGTATCCTTTTAGTTATGTATCTATGTCAAATTTTCTATCATAAGAGGTATTATTTTTGTAGCGATAAAAACCATCATTAATCGAATATTTTACTGAAAAATTCCAGTTAGACTTAGTTTTGGAATTATATATATCAACAACAATCATCAAGAGCAAATTATTTTTCATATCCAAATACCTATTTAGGTTCATATGGAAAAAGTGCACATACGAAGTTTGTAAAATTTCAGATTGAGGCACTTTTTAACTTATTAATGACTACATTTTGGTTTACTGTATGTGAATTCGTTCTATAAATTTGTGCAAAATGTTTTTTGACAGTACTTCGTCGTTATTCAACCTAAATTTTGGCTTTGTCATGATTTATGGTCTTGTGTTTAAGTCTCGTTGAGAGTATTTCAAGAGTAAAATCCTAAACGGATCAAGCCAACGTGGAGGAGTGCACCTCAAAATCGCTCTAGAAAGTGAACTAGTTGAGATGCGGCGAAAATTGGCCTAGGCACCATCTTACCTCTAGAACAAAAGGAAAAGGAACATGGCAATTTCCCCACTTAACTTGCTAGCCCGGTGGTAAAAGGGCTACATTATCTTCAGCAAGGCCTCGTACTATAATGTCTCAAGGCATGAAAGTTTTGGAAATCTCATCCAAAACATCGAGTTTCTAATTGGGCGGAAGGTGATATGCACGCATTTGCAGAATTCAAAAGAAACATGTGATTGTTGCTTTTACCATCTACGACTATGATATGATGATCAGGAGAAGAAAATGGAACGCGTTTGGTCGGACAAATTTTCTATTCGCGGTTCTCGAAAGCGACCCGTACGTATTAAAACTCAAGATGGGTAGGTTTGCCTCAAACGCAACCTCCAGAGATGGCCACTTTATGAGGGAACAAAACTTTCGCTTATTAATGGACAAAAACACCCGTGCCTAAAACTTTCGTACATGCGAGCCAAACAACGTCGTTCGTTAATCCTTCTAATCAAACATTTGTCTACCCCTTAATTGAAAGAGTTAGATTTCCTGAATCGAGTTTCTTTTTTGGGCCAAATTGAAAAATAGCACTGCGAATCTCTGATGTTGAGTGTCTTCTTCAATTTGCATGGATAGAAAACTTATGGGTATTGTAATTCCTTAAGTAAAAGTTTGTGATTTTTTTATGAGTCGTTTGAAAAGTGGAGATGTTTCTATTTTATTAATCATATAAATATCATTGAGATTCTATTTAATCGAATAAATAAAATGAGTTGGAGTATGCAATCACACAAATTAAGACTTCAATGAATTGATTGCATTAAAAAAGATAAGAAAGAACAAGGGGCACATTTATCTGTTTATATGTCAAAATCCAAAGAAAAAAGTTAAATACCACATGACATGATACCCTTAACTCATATATCGACTTGACTTGAAGCTACACATTGCAATAATCTTAATCATTTAACTGGGCTTGTGAACGTTTGCCATTAAGCAAAAGCGAAAAATTGATTTATATATTATCTAAATTTCAAAAAATTATGAAAAATTGTGTATGCTTAATTACATGTCAATAATTATTTGTTACGAAATTTTTAGGTAATTCAAATTAAGAAAAGGTCATAGTATGTTAGCTGCAAAATCTTGATTAAGCAAACAATAAAAACTAAATGCCATTCTAGCTGTGTCCTCGTAAAAAAGAAAAAGAGAACTCCAAATACCTCCTCTAGCACTGCCTCTGTTTTTTTCTAAAATAGCACTTCGAAAAAACATCAAGCGCAGCCTAAACTCCTCCACCCAGCATCACTTGCCGTTGTCGAACGTTGTCCGACCACCACGAGCCACCCCTTTTTTCGTCGGGCTGCGTCGCTGCACTTGGCTGCCACCTCTCTCTCTCTCTCTCTCTCTCTCTCTCTCTCTCTCCCTCTCCTGCCTACCATGCAAAACCTCGCACCGTCCTACTGCAACCTCCTAGTCACCCACTATGAACAACCCCAGATCGCTGCTGGTGGCGAAGCTCGAAGCTATGTTGAGCTCCACCTCTTCTAGTAGAGCCATCTCATCTGAGTTGGAGGCGACAGCTCCCTTCATGGCTGTCGGAACTTGGAGGGTGGGGGGGCAAGGGGGCTTGGTCATCGCTAGCAGTTGCATCAGGCAATAGTGGCAACTGCAGCTCGCTTATGGTGGTTAGGATTATTTTCAATTGGAATATGTTTGGAGGATCGGGGAAGTTTAGAACTATGAAAGGTGCAACTTGGTGAATAAAAAGGGCAACTTCGGTAAGTAAGTCTAAGATGTCAACTGATGTAAGCTGCAATTCAGTGTCCAACATAAAAATTCATAAGAAAAATGATGTTCTATTGCTAATGCAAATTTACAAAAAGGTTACGAACACAAGTATAACAAATGAGCACATTGAGAGTGGGGGATTGAGATGTTTATAGGGTCTCGAATAGTTGGATTCAATCCCTAGAAATAGTAGAAGAAAGAAATGGGCAAAGAAAAAACCAGTGCAATTTAATGAAATGTATGGGGAATGGTATTTGTAGGTGAGCATCACCGACTGCAGAACATGTATAAGATTACAGTCTCTCGGTGTTTTCTCTAAATCAGAAGCATTACAAATGACATACATGACAAATTCATACACACAAATACAGGGGATTCTAGGCGCTTTAAAAATCAAGCTAAACTTCCGAAAATGGTGCGTCGTGGAACGGCTGAAAAAGCTGCAGAAACCAATCGGAGCCTAGCGAGAGCAGACCAGATGATTGCCAAAGCAAACATTAGGAAGCACAAATTGATAACCAGCCAAGTGAGTAGATAAAGGTTTGTCCAGATAAGCGGCTCGAGGCCAAGAGTCCCAAAACTGGTGTACATGTACCAGTAGACTTGATTCGGGCTTGTGGGCCTGGTTACCTCGATCAATGATATTAGATAAATGACTTCTTAGATAAGTGTGATTATGAGTAGTTTTAGTAGACCAAACACAAATGTGGAACCTTCCGGCCGAGTCAAGCCATCCCTGCTGCTGTTGGCATTGGTTCTGTGGCTGCTGATCGTCGTTGCTGCATCGAATCAGAAAGAAATCAACCAAAAAAAAAAAAAAATCAAGATCAGACTAGTTGCTCAACCCGGACTTCCAACTGGGACGACAGTTTCCGAAACAATGTATCTACGGGCGGAGTGCATACCTTTCAATGTCAACTTGATTTGTCACGGTATGATCCAACATGTTCCTTGGCTTTTTGTGTTGCGACTCTATTTGAAATATGCAGATGTTGGAGCTCTGCTCTGCGAAGCTCAACGAACTCTGTAGCTGGGCGAGAAGTCGCCACCATGTGATGCCAACACAATCAAGTTTGGATACACCGGACGGTTCGATTTAGCCATTCGACAAGTGTCGGAACCGCAATGACCAACCCCCAATGCCCATCCCTTCGTTCCATCAGCAATGAAGAGCTCAAAAGTTAGCCGCGACCAAAAGTGAGCCAACAAAACATGCGAAGCCCAGGGTGGATTCAGGCATCCATCTATCTATGCAAAACCCGTCAACAGATTTCCTTCACACGAAATAAAAAAAATGTCTTTTTAATAGCAAAGCAGCAACCCAACATCTGCAATTTCAAAAGAATCAAAATTTCGAGGGCCAAAAACAGAAAAAAAGCTAAAAGCAGCCTGCGAGTGTGGGCGGTTGAGGAGGAGAGCTCTTGCGCTTCTGCTGCGGTTGTCCTTGGGCCGGACTGAGAAGTATCTCCTTAAGCTTTCGGGCCGGGCCGAGATGGGCCGGAATTTCTTTGTTACCCAAGACAAAGCCCATAACG
The DNA here is from genome assembly GCA_017140325.1 of Eucalyptus leucophloia subsp. euroa. Taxonomy (NCBI): domain Eukaryota; kingdom Viridiplantae; phylum Streptophyta; class Magnoliopsida; order Myrtales; family Myrtaceae; genus Eucalyptus; species Eucalyptus leucophloia. The sequence continues at coordinate 16,071,235 of CM029472.1, read as the reverse complement.
GACCGATCGATCGGGCTTCCGGGTTTGGGCTTCCAGGCTACGGGCCGAAGCTGTTTGGGCAAACCCACCCGTTTTCACTAACATTTGCCTCGTGTCTTTTTTAGAAAAAGATAATAATAATAATAATAATAATAATAATAATAATAATAATAATAATAATAATAATAATAATAATAATAATAATTGCCTCCCCTCAATATTATCATAATTCATAAATACTCCACACCATATTATAGAATGTTTGGCAAACCCGTCAAGTGGGATGTTGGCGTAGCCCCATCAAAGTGTGCCAGACCAACGAACCAACCTTTAGAAAAGGCCTCTTGAGATTGTTCATCACAACATCACCAATGTGTTTAATAGGATGAGTTCCCCGGCCCCTAAAAATTGAATCTCTAACCACCTTAAGCAAAATCTATTCGAGAGTAAATCTTGTCCAATTGAGCTAGCACATCGATAGTCCTTTACTTCTTATATTATGAACTGCATTTCGCACATGTCATCTATTTAGTAGTTTTCGTAAATTCCTTTGTTGCGAAATATGATGAAATTTGTGACTGGAAACATGTTTTGGTGTATTATTAATTCCCAAACACCTACTATATATGCAAAGGTAATAGGTGATCAAAGCTGGCCGCCCTATTTCATCGAGAAAGTTCAAAAGAAAATCATTGGATTTGGATAAGGGAAATATTTGTGGTTGGACTGATTTTTATTATATAATATAAATAATGGGGACCCAAGGTATGACTTATCCATGCCACGAAGAGGAACCCACCAAAAGTAAAATGAAAAGTCGCTGGACGTAATATAGACTATAGTGGCATTTTCTCAACGTAGGTGATAAATACCACATGAAGTTTATCCTCTCAATAGATATAACGGCATGATAACCTTACATTCAAAGTTAAAAAATATTTCCCAAGAATGTTTTATAATCCTAGGGGAACTGTAATATAAACCTGTACAGATAAATTAATAAATTATTAAGAAAAATTAGTATGGTACCACAAGCAACGCGACATAGGCATTAGTCACGAGTGCCTACCGCAGTTATATCCTCGGATTTGTACAGCGGGATCTGCCTTGCATTGGAGTTCGAAAATTGAAAAAATCTCTCGTCATTATTAGCTGCGAGAGGTTTAGCTATGGAACCATGAGAGCATCAAAGCTGCTGCCTAAACACATCGTGTTCTTTGCAATCGCACTTGGAAATGGTGGTGTAAACACTCGCAATCCACAAAATGATAAAAGCAAGAAGAAAAGACAAAACGGGAACTCTGAAGGAACGGGACCGGACTAAAATGAACGGGACTTGCAAGACTTGTTGTTAAAATATGTCTCGAGTTTAAGCCCAATGCAAAATTACGAATATTTCGAATTGGATATATTGCAAATGTTCGAAATCGAGTAAAGAAGATCTGAAGATCAACTTCCCAAATTTGAATCTGCGTTGGAGAGTCTGGCTACTAAAATAGGAAAGTCCAACTTTGATTAGGACTTGGATTTTGTTTAAAATATACAAAGATATGTTTTGGATGGGAAACAAAATCCTATGAGAAGTTGGTAAAAGAATAAGAGTTTTACTTATATATAGACTTGAGGCCGTGGGTGATAGACGTGGATCACAAATTGTCTTGAAGCGCCGTGTGAGTGCTTGGTGTTCCGCCGTTGATCGTGAAGAATTGGTCTTGAAGCGCCGCCTCGTTGTCGAGTGCTTGGGAGGGATTTTCTTTGTCGTGAATTACATCCAAGAAGGTTTAGTCTTAAGGCCAATTAAATCTTGTAATAAGATTTGCGTGCAATTCCTCCGTGAGATTGAGAGATTATTTCTTGAGGAATTTCGGGACTAAACACTATGTGTGTTATTGGGTGTAATTGGGGTTGGAAAACACCGAGAGAGTATTTGAGTGGCTTGAGTATGTAATCTCTTTGTATCGCTTGATCTATAGTGAAATTCGCTGCTACCGTTCTTCCCGTGGACATAGGTCTTTACGACTGAATCACGTAAATCTAGTGTCCGATTTATTTTCTTTTTCTGTCTATATTATTGTTCGATCGCTCGCCTTAATCGCAACAAGTGGTATCAGAGCCAGGATTGGTTAAGTTAAAGCAAATCGATGCGATAGAAGAAGTAAAAGTGAGAATCGATAGATTTGATGGGAAGGATTTTAGTTTCTGGAAGATGCAGATTGAAAATTATCTTTATCAGATGAAACTGCACTTACCCTTGTTTGGGGATAAACCAGAGATGATGAAGCAAGCTGATTGGGATTTGCTGGATAGACGAGCTATGGGTGTTATTCGGCTGAAGTTGGCTCGTAACGTCGCGTTTAACATCCTGAAGGAGAAGACCACTGCTGATTTGATGCAAGCATTGTCGGATATGTACGAGAAGCCCTTTGCGATTAACAAGATCTATTTGATGCGACGTCTATTTAATTTGAAGATGAGCGAATGTGCGTTAATTGCTGATCAGATTAATGAATTTAATGTGATCATTAGTAAATTGAGTTCAGTTGAGATTAACTTTGAAGATGAGGTATGTGCTTTGATTATGTTATCCTCATTACCTGATAGTCGGAATACTACTATTACTGCTGTTAGTAATTCCTCTAGATCAACAAGTTTGACGTTTGATGGGGTTTGAGATTTGATTTTGAGCGAGGATATTCGTAGAAGAGAATCTGGTCAATCTGTTTCTACTGCTTTAGTAGGTGAAAATAGAGGAAGATTTGTAACACGTGTGGGTAAAAGTAGTACCAATATGAAAAAACATAGTCAATCTAGGACTGCTAATATTGTTTGTTGGCTGTGGTAAGAGGGGGCATCTTAGAAGGGCTTACCTTAAGTTGAAAAATGAGAAGGGTAAAGAAATTATAGTTGATTTGTAGATAATATTGCAGCTGTAGCAGATAATGCCGATTATGTCTTATCTGTCATTAATCATTCATCACTTGATGGATGGATTATGGATTCTGATTGTTCTTTTCATGTCACACCAAATAGAAACTGGTTTATCACTTATTAGTGCACGGATAGTGGTAGAGTCCAGTTAGGGAACAACGCTAAGTTCGATGTTGTGGGTGTTTGTAATGTTAAAATCAGAATGCATGATGGTATTGTGAGGACATTGACTGGAGTGAGGCATGTTCCAGAGTTGAAGAAGAACTTAATTTCCTTGAGTGCCCTAGATTTAGCTGGTTGCAGGTATACTTTAGAAGGTGGAGTTCTAAAAGTTGTTCGAAGTGCCCTGGTGATAATGAAAGGAATCAAGCATGATGGCCTGTATAAACTTCAAGGTGAGACAATGACAAATTTCGCTGCAGACACGTCGGATGCATCTGTTCAAGAGTCTATTGACTGTTCAAGGAAGACCTAGATGTTTGTGCCAATGCACAAGTTTGATGGTGATGTCAGGATCATGCGGTTGAGAGCTTTGATCAAGACAGAGACTGGTAAGTCGATCAAGCATGTGTGGACTGACAATAACATGGAGTTCTGCTCAAAGCTGACAAATAAATTCTACATGAAAGAGAGCATAGTGAAACACCGCACTAGTGCTTATAAATCACAACAATTTGCAAAATTGATGAGTAGAATATTACTAGAGACAACCCGTAAAATAATATCTAGTGCTGGTATTGCTAGGAGAATCCTAGCTGATGTGCTTAGTACGATAAGCTACTTGGTGAATAGATCCCCATCAACTGCTATTGAATGTCGGACTCCTAAAGAAGTGTGGTTAGGTAAAGTTGCTGGTTATTCTATCATTAGAATGTTACGTTGCCTGTATTATTTTCGAGTGAGTGATGGTAAGCTTGATGGGAGGGCAATGTGCATATTCCATGGCTATGCACAAGGTGAGCGAGGCGATCGATTGTGGTGCCTAGATATAAATTCATCTGTTAACAGCAGAGAAGTTACTTTTGACAAGTCTCTAGTACTTCTAGCTAGGAGTGATTATAGTAGTGTTTAAACGGATCTGAACGGTGTTCAGCTTGAGGTGGAGTTGCGACCACAAACTCCTGAGGTAGCGAGTACGAGTACTAGCAAAGTAATCGACATAGATGGTACTCATAGCGAGGTGGAGCTTGTAGAATCAATGGTTGCTGAACTATTGAAATTAACAAGGTACGTATTCGATCTCCTAACAAATATGGATGCAACAATGGTTTTGCTTTATCTACGGTTAAGGAGGTTATGTCGGAAAATTGGAGCAGTTAAAGGTGTATGTGGAGTTGGTATTCTAATGAGGTCTTCAGTTATAGCGAAGTTCAAGCAAGGCTTGGACTTGGATAATATTTGTGGCAGTTATGCCCATCGGGGGTTAGGGGAAAGTAGTAGCATAGTTTGAATTTTTGCGAAACGATTGCGATTTAGCTCAAACGTCTAGCCAATGTGGAAATTATTAAAATATGTCTCGAGTTTAAGCTCAATGCAAAATTACGAATATTTCGAATTGGATATATTGCGAATGTTCGAAATCAAGTAAAGAAGATCTGAAGATCAACTTCCCAAATTTGAATATGCGTTGGAGAGTCTGGCTACTAAAATAGGAAAGTCCAACTTTGACTAGGACTTGGATTTTGTTTAAAATATACAAAGATATGTGTCACGACCTTTCCGAGGGTGAATTACCTAAAGAAGGCTAATGGATTACTAAGTCCGAAGACTTGGCACGGATCCTCCCAAGTCCTACTAATCGCGACTTGATGTTAAGAAATTAATCTATTTAAACATGTAGTTATACTCAATTTGGAGCCACCACTAACCAATTAGGGCTGGTTAGAAACCCAAATAAAGTATGGGAGAATACTTTACTATTGCGAACTAGAGATTCAGTAGGTCCGGGGACATGGTTACGTTAGATTAGTCTAACGCCCTTTCGGTACCTTTTATTTTAATTTCAAAAATATTTTGCAAGCAATGTTGATTAATTTTAACCTAAGCTACTAACATGTAAATGGTGGTCATGCAGATACACAATTAATAAAATGACATTCAATAAAAATGCATGATTTCTAAATGACATGACACATAATTTTTATTTTTCTTCTTTTAAAAAAATGTTAATTATATGCAATCTTGATTTAACTTAATATGCATGAATTTATTTTAATGACATGCGAGATGCAATTCATATGGTATGACTTAAACTTATCACTATATGTATGCAATTTAATTTATATAATCCTGAATATGCATGTGCTACATGATATGGGATGAATGACATGGTATTTCTACCTGCATGCTCTTTTATGATTTTTTTTTAATGATGATTCATTTTTTAATGCATATATGCAACCTATGCTAAATAATGATGATATGAGATTAATTATGAATTAACCTATTAACTAACCAAGGAAATAATTTTTTTATTTTTATTTTTTAATGACATAATGTTTTTTTATTGAAAAGAAAGTAACTTAGTGGTGCAATGATCATCTTTTAGCATTTTCATTTTTATTAAAAAAAAATTAAACTATAACTCATGCATAACATTTTTTGTTCCTCTTTTTGTTTTACTAAATGAAAATTAACTTAATCTAAAAATATCTAGGTGTGTTGCTTTAATATGAAATGTGTATGGACCTAAGTACCTAAGTTCTAGATATGATAATATTTTACTAATAAACAAATTCTAATTAAACCTATTATGCAAATTGATTAAAATGTACCTAATATTTTTTGATTTTTTTATTGAAATTCGAAATTAATAAAGAATAATTAAACTACCTAAAGTGAATAACATTCTAATTTATTTTAGGAATCAAATTAACTTAAACTATATCCTATCCTAAAAGCTATATAAAAAAATCAAGACATGCCAACATTATTTAAAATTAGCCCTAACAAAAATCACCCAGCTAAAAGTATAATCTAAAATTATAATCCTATAAATGCAATTCTAATTTACTAACCCTAAATGCTCTAATGCAATATTTAGATTTTTATGCACTTTTTGATTTTTTTTATTTTTTTAATCTTTTCAAGCAAGTAATTATTTTAAAAAGAATGAAGATAAGAATTAAAATAACCGAAAAAATAATTTGTTATCTCACGAATTAAATTAACAATTATTTTAACTGTATAATGATTTAACGATTGAAATGTTATCAAAATTCCTAAAAATTAAAGTAATTAGAAAAATGACCCGACGTCTTACGGGTCAAATTAATAATTACCTTAATTTTGGATAAAACTCCTAATGTCTACAAGGTCTACAAATATTAACATACAATACTAAAATTCAAATAATTAAACTAAAACTAATAAACAAAATAAAGTAAATAAAAAATCAAACTACCTAATTTCTTTTTCTTTTTTTTTTCTTTTGTTTTTTCCTTTCTTCTTTTTCTTCCCAAGAGACTTGGGCGTGGCGGTGGCTGCTCACCGTTGGGCACCGGTCACGGTCGTCGGATCTCCGGCGAGGATCGGCAATGGGTGAATCGGCGGCGAGCGGTCCGGCGGCAGCAGCAGGTCGCGGGTGGCGTCACCGGTTGGTAGAGGGCGAACTGACGACGAACGGACCAGGGGACAGCGTCGAGATCGTCACGAATCAGCACGATGGCGGCTTCGTCGGGATGGTGGAACGTCTCGGCAGCAGCGACGTGCAGGGTTGAGCTGTTGTGGGGAGCGTCGGCGAAGGAGATCGGAGGCGCGAGCGTCACGGGATCCGGTACTCGGGTGGTCAGAGGCGCAGCAATAGCGGGACCACAACGGACCGGCTCGGAATCGGCTGGGCTGCGGGTTGCAGAGGCGCGGTCGTCGGGCGTCAGGAACCGGGTGGTCGCGGACGGAGGTGCTGCAGGGGCGTCGGGCACCGAGCGGAGACGGAGCAGCGCGGGCTACTGGTGGAGGGAAGTCGTTGCTCGCAGGAGATCGAGCGGCCTGGGGGCGTCGGTGCAGAAGCCATTCTTCTTCCGCTTCTGCTTTCCCTTTGTTTTTTTTTTTTCTTTGGTTTTCTCTCTCTTCTCACCTGTCTTTCTCACGTCTTCTCCCTCTGCTCTCATCCTTTTTACTTTTCACTTCACCTTTTGACTTTTCTCCCCTTCTCTTCTCTCTCTACATTCCCTGCACTCTCTCTCTGCAGAAGCAAAAGCTTCTCTTAACTTTTCCTCTTTTTGTTTTCTTTTTCTTTGGACGAAGAGAAGTCACCCCCACACTTTTTCTCTCTTTCAGTTTTCTATTTTTTTTCTTTCGACGAAAGATGAAGAGAAGCGCCCCCTCTCTCGGTTCTGAAGCCTCGCATTTTATAGTGAAAGCGCTCAAAGTTGTTTCTTCAGGCGAGATATTCACTCAACGACTCCAACAACAAAGTGGCTCCAAAATCACACGATTGAGTTTTTGAATTCAAAATTATTTTTTTTAATTTCTCTCTAATAAAAGAGTATCTTTTATTTCTATTTTCTAAATTTAAATGAGGTGTCAACAATATGTTTTGGATGGGAAACAAAATCCTATAAGAAGTTGGCAAAAATATAAGGGTTTTACTCATATATAGATTTGAGGCCATGGGTGATAGATGTGGATCACAAATTGTCTTGAAGCACCGCGTGAGTGCTTGGTGTTCCGCCGTTAATCGTGAAGAATTAGTCTTGAAGCGCCACCTCGTTGTCGAGTGCTTGGGAGGGATTTTCTTTGTCGTGAATTACATTCAAAAAGGTTTAGTGTTAAGGCTAATTAAATATTGTGATAAGATTTGCGTGTAATTCCTTCGTGAGATTGAGAGATTATTTCTTGAGGAATTTCGAGGATAAACACTGTGTGTGTTATTGGGTGTAATTTCCTTGTATCGCTTGATCTATAGTGAAATTCGCTACTGCTCTTCCATTGGACGTAGGTCTTTATGACTGAACCACATAAATCTAGTGTCCGATTTATTTTCTTTTTCTGTCTATATTATTGTTCGATCGCTCGCCTTAATTGCAACACTTGTGACGTCTCAATCAAAATCCTCGAGCTAGTTTGGATGTGAATCATCCCTGCCATGAGCGAGAGGGTGCATTTATTCGAGTTGGTCTAGTTAACCCTCCTATAAAGTCAAGATCAATCTATCTATCGAGTCAACTGGCCGAGTCTCAATCTATAATGTCATATGTCATATATTACGTATTCAGTTCAGTTAAGAAGCCCTAATGGTACTTGAATCCATTTACGATCCCGAGTTTCTAGACGCATCACACTTCCGCTCGGGTCAAGGCTGCCACAGAGGATGACTGGCCCAGAACTTTCCCGATTGTTGCTTCCTAAATTCAACGCCGAGCCCCCATGTCGGTCCTACTTTGGATTTGCATAAACTAATGGCACTTTTCCATAGGGGCATACATCATGGTACATCTCGAAAACGGTTGGTGCATAGATGGGGTGGCCTGAAGTGGGGCGCTTTGGATCTTGGACCGGGAATGGAACGTGTGGGACGTCTCAAGGAATCGGGGTGAAATAGTTTATAAGAACCGGTTCACTTAGACGCTCCAAGACTTTAAATTTTGGTTGATGTACTGAGGAAGAGTATCGTTGCATATGCTAATTAAGTATTGCTTTTATTGAAGAAGTTTGGGATTAGATGAGTTGATAGGGGATTGTGATAATCTTAGATGGTAAAAGAGTTTGTTCTCTCTTTTTATGGTTAGCCACGGAGTCGGGGAGCAAGAGACGGTCACCACCCCCAGCCTGTGATTTTTTTTATTTTATTTTATTTATATACACACTACGTGCATATATAGCGGAACGTAATCTCAACTTTAGTTTCAAACTCAGGTCTCTTTTTCTACATAAAATTCCATCAAAATCTTTAGGGGAATTTTACCAAAAACATCATAAACTTATTGCAATTTTATTAATTCAATCATAAACCTTTGTTTTAGCCAATTGAATTTTAAACATTTTGCATTTGTGCCAATTCAATCCATTCAGCTAAATTTGGCTAGTTGGCATCGATGTGGAACAACCGGCGTTGACGTAGATAATTTTCACTAATATTTTAATATTTTTTCCAAAATTTTTATTCTTTTTCTTTTTCTTTATTTTTTTCCTCTTCCTTCTTCATCTAGCTGGTCGTGCAAGGGTCGGCAACGTTGACCTTGTCCGGCATCACCTTGTCTCACCTCGCCAATGGTTGGGCGAGGTTGCTCACCCCTGGCGAGGTTGACCTCGTCAGCTAGAAGAAAAAGGAAGAGGAAAATATAGAGCAAAAAAAAAAAAAAAAAAATAAAGAAATATTAAAATATTATTGAAAATTGTTCTTGTCAGAGCTAGCTGGCCAAATTTGGGTGGATTGACTGAATTAATATAATTGCAATATGTTTAAGGCTCTTTTAGTAATTTTTACAAATCTTTAGCATTGACTAAATTGGCATAGATATTCAACACATCTATAATAATTTAGTTAAGATGAATTGCAATTATCCGTTATAATGACGAAGATGCAAATCCACAAAATAAGAATGATATCTCTCGAATGTAATATGGAAAACCTTTGGATTTCTTTTTCTAAAAACATGTAAAGTATCGCCAACCGCAACTTCATAAAAGCAAAGGAGGAAGCAAAGGGGAAGTTTCGAGGAAGGGAGCGTACGAAACCTGTGGTGACGCGTCGATCAAAATCCTCGTGGGCCATCGGCGCAGAAACTTTCCCATTGTTGCTTCCTAAATTCAACGCTGCCCCCCAGCATACGTCGGTCTTAACTTTAGATTTGCACATTTTACAGAATTCGACGAAAACATATGCTTGTTAAGATTGTAATTTTCGACTATAATATGATGATTAGGAGAAGAAAACGGAACCCGCTTGTCTGAAACGTTGAAGATGATATATATTGTTTGATATTCTTTTGTGAGCCAAAAGAAGAAAAAAAAAAGAAAAAGCTACTCAACATTAAATTTCGAAAATCGAATCCCTACGAATAGATTAGTCCCTCCATCCTTTCTCCTGTTGAAATAAAAATTGAGTTTGCTATCAAAATAATAAAATCTTAGGATGAGAATGTCTCCATTTTTTGAACAACCGCAAAGAGTACAGACTTTTACTTGGTGGAAAAAAAAAAAAAAAGGATACCCCTCTCTAAAATTTCTGTCCACACGAGTGAAACTTTACGATTTTTTTTATCGTAGGTTGACAATATTGCATGCGATCCATTTATAAGCCAAAATACAAAGGGAAGAATCCAACACTGTATGACACGATACCCTTGATTTGTATGTCGACACGAAAATACATTACAGCAATTTAACTATCTAATTGGGTTTCTTTGCGAATAAGCAAAAGCAAAATGTTAATTTATATACTAATTAATTTCTAAAAGATTTAAGAAAAAATTGTATATTAATTTATGTGTCGATATTACATATTATGAAAGTCTCAGGAATTTTAAAGAAATCAAAATATGTTACCTACATGATTTTGAGAGGCCGAGAAAAGTGGCGATATTGGTTAGGGGTGAGCGGTTCCAAGTTCCGGTTCAGTTCCGCCTGGAACCTGGAACCTACCCTCGGGTACAGGTTTCTCATTTTTTGGAACCTGGAACCTACCCGTCAGAACCAAGAACCTAGAACCTACCCGTCACAGGTTCCGGGATCGGTTCCAGGTTTCAACAGGTTCTTTTTTTTTTTTTTTTCATTTTTAGTTTTAAAAAACGAAAATGAACACATCAATAATAAATGATTATCAAAACTAAATGATTCTGCAAAGACTCATAGTACATACACAGGAACGAGCTTTTGAAGCTACTTTGAGTCATTGACTATCTATGCATGACAATATGATTTACTTTTCCTATGAGACCGAAAGTATATGGAACATCAAGGCCAACCTCTGGAGGAGTAATGAACCAGAACTATTGGACCGTGTGTCCAATTCCAACTTCATAATAGTATTTAGTGTGTACTGCAAGTAAACAGAATAAACATCAGTTACATTTACCACATTTTGCAGACCGGGCACCAAAAAATTAATATTTATGGAGGAATTTAGAAATTTACCATCAAGTTTTTCAGGGTGCAATGGTGGATGTAACCAGAAGTATAATTGTAGAACTTATAATGATTAACTTTGCCCTTTGCCTTTTTCTTGTGCTTGCTGTTTTCACTCCGAACGCACTTGCACCTGGACCCAGGTTCATCCGGAGTCACCCACGACACAGTCACTCCTTTTCCCACATGATCTCCTTGGGTAATATGTACCTAAAGACTCATGCCAAAATCAAAACCAAATCAAAGACCACAATGGAAGTGCTGGTCTTCCCTCCATTGCACAAATCAGCCCCATTCAAAACCAGAACAAGAACAACCCCAACAATAGCCACTGAACAGCAAGATGAGAATCCCAGAACAGCCATCTTGGTCTTATTTTAGGATACGGAAGAACCTACGTGACACAACCCCCACAAATTTCCTTCCCTCACTATGTATGTACTTGGATCAGGGCACACAAGCATGACACTCACATCTCAGAAATCGACCAAATAAAGCAGCTAAAATGTTAGATTAGATCTAACAGTTAAGAGCAGAAACAACAAGAGATTAGACCTGCGATTGAAGCTGCAGGAGGCGAGTTTCTTCGGTGTCGAGGGCGGCAAGCGGTATCAAGGGACGTCGGCTGGCGTTGAGGGGGTCGAGCGGGCGTTAAGGAGGCCGTGTGGCGTCGAGGGGCCGAGCGGCGTCAAGGGGACGTCAAGGGGCCGAGCGAGTGTCAAGGGCGTCGAGGGGGTCGAGGGGGTCGAGTAGCGTCGAGGGATCGAGAGGCGTCGAGGGGCGGCGCGGACGGCGCGACAGCTCGTCGGGCTCAACGGCGAAATGGCTCGTTGGACGAGCGGTGGGTGGTGGTGGTTCGGTGGCGAAGAGGTGGTGGTGAGTAAGGAGTGGGGCGGCGGTGCGGTGGTGGGTGAAGCAGCAGCAGCAAGAGGAAGGAAGGAAGAAGAAGAAGAGGAGAAGAAGGGGGGGTTCGGCCAAGAGGGGGAAAGAGGAGAGAGAAAGAAAAGAAAAAAGTTAGGGGGCAGGAAGTGACGTGAGGAGGAAAAAGGAGAGAAAAGAAAGAGAGAGAAAAAGAAAGGAGAAGGGGGAATCAGCAGAAAGGGAGGGAAATCCGTTGGGGGAAGTGAGGGGCTAGGGTTTTTTTTTTTTTTTTTAATTTTGACCGGTTCCGATTCCGATTCCTAGAAAAAGGGAACCGAGAACCGAACCGGACCGGACGCGGTGCGGTTCTCCGGTTCCCGGTTCTACCCGGGAACCATGCTCACCCCTAATATTGGTAAGTAAGTCTATGATGTCACCTGATTTGAGGTGTAATTTAGTGTCCAATGTGAAAATTCAGGATGCAAGAAACAAAAAATTCCAAAATAGAGGAGGTAAAGTGGTGACGGGACAAAAGATGAGAAGGATTTTTTTTTTTTTTTTAATGTTTATCCTTAGAAAAATGGCATTCCATTGTTAATGCAAGTTCACAGAAGTTACGAACATGGTGTGTAACAAACAAACATAGGGGGATTGAGATGTTTATAGGGTCTTGAATAGTCGGATTTAATCCCTAGAAATAGTAGAAGAAAGGGGCGCAAAAAAAAAGAGAGCCAATGGAATTAAATAAAATGCTTAGTGAATGGTATTTATAGATAAATCACATACAAAAGACATACAACAATAAACTGAGACACTTCGACCAAAAAAAAAAAAGAAAAACTGATACACACTTATACAGAACACTATTAGAAGAATAAAAAGTCCTCTTTAGTCAATTCCCTGAATCAGAAGCATCACAAATGACACACAGTAAATAGGTAAACACAAATACAATAGGATTCAAGCCGCTTCAAAAATCGAACTGAACTTCTGAAAGTGGCATGTCGTCCAATGGCTGAACAAGTAGTCGAAACCGGTCGAAGCCCCGCATGAGCAGACTGGAGGATGCTAGAGCAAACATTAGTAAGCAAAAATTGATGACCAACCACGTGACTAGAGAAAGATTTGTCCAGAGAAGCAACTCGAAGCCAAGGGTCCCGAAAACAACGTATAAGTACCAGTAGATCCAATTCGGGCTCGAGGGTCCAATCACCTCGACTAATGATATTAGATAAATGACTTCACAGATGATGTACAGTGATTGGAAATGAGCGATTGTTAGCAGATTTAGCAAACCGAACACGATGTGGAACTTTCTAGCTGAGTCGGGCAATCCTTGTTGATGTTGGTTCTGTGCCTGCTGATCATTGTCCCTACATTAAATCGGAAACAAATCGATCAAAAACGGATTAAGGAATGGACGAGTTGCTCGGCCCACCCTTTCGACTGTGATGGAAGTTACCGAAGCGAAGTATTCGCGAGTGAAGTGCGCACCTTTCAATTTCGACTTGAAATGTTACGGCAGGATCTGCCATGTTCCTTGGGTTTTGCGTTGTGCTTCTGCTAGAAATCTGCAGTATGTTGGAGTTCTTCTGCACTGTGGAGGGCAATGAACTGTGTCTCCGCGTCTTGTGGATGACAAAAGAGGAAGATGAGAGAGCTTGAGCTGGTTTCAAAGTGCGAAGGCCTTAACTTATATACACGCATGAGAATACTTCACAATACTGGTGGAATAGGAGACGACGAATTATAAACGATTTTCCTTTGATAGCGGCATGCAGATTAGGACTTCCAGCTAGGGGTGGTCCAATCGTTGGACTCCTCCGAGTTCCCACCCGGAGGAGTCCAATTGGACTCCTCTGGTTGGGAACCCGGAGGAGTGGGAACCCAGAGGAGTCCAATCGTTGGACCCTCTTGTTGGGAACCCGGAGGAGTCCAACGGGTGGGACCACCCCCGGAAGAAAGTCCTAACCCGGAGGAGTCCAACGGGTGGGACCACCCCCAGCTGGAAGTCCTAGTCTGCATGTCGCTATCAAAGGGAGCACACCCACCCCATGGACTCGTTAGACATGGCCAACCCTCACAATCGCAGCACCAAAGTCCCCGTAGCCTCCAGCGAAGACCTCCACGTTAATCACAGGCCCGCCAAGAACAAGGCCTTTGCCATCGTTAGACCTGCCATGTGGATGAGTCAGGTTGGATCATAAATGGTCCGACTTCAAATTGACTCATTAATTCATTTATAATCAATTTATCTATAATATAAATGTTTTGACCTATACCCAACCTATATTGGTACCATACCTTTATATTTAACCAAATTTAAGAAAAATTATTTCTTATAGTTTTTTTATAAAAAAAATATATTGTCAAAATATTTTCATGCAATACAAATTTAATGGATAATTTTTATAACATTTTTTTTTTATAAAACGCTACTCTATTTGTTTTGCAGAAAATGTGACAATTCTAGAGATAGGAAGTCATTTTTTCAAGACAATGATAGTACTTTACAATGTTTGGTTAAAATTTGAAAATGAACTAGAAAGCCTTTAAATGATGCAGTTCAAATAATGAAATCAAATTGCATTTTTCATGTGTAGTGAAGTAATTATTTAACATCAATTTCTCTTTGATCTTACATTATGTGTATTGCGGATTGTATCCTGTTATCTTTTTCTTCTTGGATTTTTTTTTTCTTGGAAGAGTTGATGATTTTTCACTGACAGTACACACACGGCTTTCTGCTTATGGGAATCTATATAAAATTTTCTATTCATAAGTGGTATTACATATATATGGATGAAAGCCATCATTAATTGAATATTTTAGTGAAAAAATTCTAGTTAGACTTAATTTTGGAAATAAATATTAACAACTTGTCCAAATACTTATTTATGTTCATATAGAAAAAATTCATACACGAAGTTTACAAAATTTCAGATTGAGGATTTTTAATTTTTAACTTATTAATGACTAAATACACTTTAGTGTATGTGAATTTGTTCCATATTTTCAGCCCAAATGTTTTTTTGACTATATCGTCATTATTCAACCTAGATTCCGGTTTTCTCACTATTTATGGTCTTGTGTTCAAGCCTTGTTGAGAGTGTTTCAACAGTAAGATCCCAAACGGACCAAGCCGACTAGGTGAAATGCACCCTTAAGACTGCTTCGGAAAGTGAACTAGTTGAGATGTGGCGAAAGTTGGCCCGGGAACCATCTTACCCCTAAAACAAAAGGAAAAGGAACGTGGCAATTTCCAACTTGACTTGCTAGCTCGGTGGTGAAAGGGTTACATAATCTTCCGCGAGATCTCGTACCGTACCATAATGTCTCAAGGCATAAAAGTCTCGCAAATCTCATCCAAAACATCGAGTTTCTGACTGGGGGGAAGGTGAAATGCAGGCATTTGCAGAACTCGACAGAAACATGCGTTTGTTGCTTTTACAATCTGCGACTATGATATAATGACCAGGAGAAGAAAATGGAACGCGCTTAACAAGTCTTCTATTGCGGTTCTCGAAAGCGACCCGTACGTATTAAAACCCAAGATGGGTAGGTTTGCCTCGAACGCATGGGTAGGTTTGCCTCAAACGCAACCTCCAGAGATGGCCACTTTACGAGGGAACAAAACTTTCGCTTATTAATGGACAAAAACACCCGTGCCAAAAACTTTCGTGCATGCGAGCCAAACAACGTCGTTCGTTAGTCCTTTGAATCAAGGATTTGTCTACCCCTTAATTGAAAGAGTTAGAGTTCCTGAATCGAGTTTCTTTTTTGGGCCTCAATTGAAAAAAAGGACTGCGGATCTCTGATGTTGAGCATCTTCTTCAATTTGCATGGATAGAAAATTAATGGGTATTGTAATTCCATAAGTAAAAGTTTGTGATTGCTATTAGTAGTTTGAAAATTGGAGATGTTTCTATTTTATTAATCATATAAATATTAAGATTCTATTTAATCGAATAAATAAATTGAGTTGGAGGATGCAATCACACAAATTAAAACTTCAATGAATTGATTGCATCAAAAAAGATAAGAAAGAACAAAGGCCACATTTATCTGTTTATACGTCAAAATCCAAATAAAAAAGTTTAATACTACATGACATGATACCCTTCACTCATATATCGACTAGAAGCTACACATTGCAATAATTTTAATCATTTAACTAGGCTTGTGAACGTTTGCCATTAAGCAAAATAAAAAAATTGATTTATATATTATCTAAATTTAAAATAATTATGAAAGATTGTGTATGCTTATTTACATGTCAAAAATTATTTATTGCGAAAGTTTTAGGTAATTCGAATTAAGAAAAGGTCAAAATATGTTAGCTGCAAAATCTTGATTAAGCAAACAATAAAAAGTAAATGCCAGTCCAGCTGTGTCCTCATAAAAAAGAAAAAGAGAACTCCGAACACCTTTTTCTCTGGCACTGCCTCCTCTGTTTTTTCTAAGAGCACTTCGAAAAAACATCAAGCGCAGCCTAAACCCCTCCGCTCAGCATCACCTGCCATTGTCGAACGTTGTCCGACCACCACAAGCCACCTCTTTTTTCGTCAGGCTTCGTCGCTGCACTCCGTTGCCACCTCTCTCTCTCTCTCTCTCTCTCTCTCTCTCTCTCTCTCTCCTGCCTCCCATGCAAAACCTCAGTACCGTCCTAGTGCAACCTCTTGGTCACCCACTATGCACGACCTCAGATCGCCGCTGGTGGCAAAGCTCGATGCTATGTCGAGCTCCACCTCTTCTAGTAGAGCCATCTCATCTGAGTTGGAGGCGACAACTCCTTCATGGCCGTTGGAACTTGGGGGGTGGGGAGCAAGGGGGCTTGGTCATCACCAGCGGTTGCATCAGGCAGTAGTGGCAGCCGCAACTCGGTTATGATGGTGAGGATTTTTTTCAGTTGGGATCTTTTTGGAGGATTAGGGAAGTTCAGAACTATGAAAGGCGCAACTTGGTGAATAAAAGTGGCAATTTAAAAAATCAAGCTGAACTTAATGGCATGTTGTCGAACAGATGAATAAGCTGTAGGAACCAGTCGGAGCCTCTCACGAGCAGACCAGATGATGCCAAAGCAAACAATAGGAAGCACAAATTGATAACCAGCCATGTGAGCAGAAAAAGGGTCTGTCCAGAGAAGCAGCTCGAGGCCAAGAGTCTCGAAACCGATGTACAAGTACCAGTAGACCTGATTCGGACTCGTGGACCTGGTTACCTCAATCAATGATGTTAGATAAATGACTTCGCAGATAAGTGTGATTATCAACAGTTTCAGTAGACCAAACACAACGTGGAACCTTCCGGCCGAGTCAAGCCATCCCTGCTGCTGTTGGCGTTGGTTCTGTGGCTGCTGATCGTCGTTGCTGCATCGAATCAGAAAGAAATCAACAAAAAAACAAATCAAGATCTAACTAGTCGCTCGACCCAGACTTCCAACAGTGACGGCAGTTTCTGAAACAATGTATCTGCGGGCGGAGTGCATACCTTTCAATGTCAACTTGATTTGTCACGGTATGATCCAACATGTTCCTTGGCTCGTGTTGCGACTCTGTTTGAAATCTGTAGGCGTTGGAGCTCTGCTCTGTGAAGCTCAATGAACCCAGTAGCTGGGCGAGAAGTTGCCACCATGTGATGCCACGCGATCAAGTTCAGATACACCAGACGGTTCAAATTAACCATTCGACGGTGCCAGAACCGCAATCACCAACGCAATGTCATCCCTTGGTTCCATCAGCAATGAAGAGCTCAAGAGTTAGCCCCGACCAAAAGTGGGACAACAAAACATGCGAAGCCCAAGGTGGTCACAGGCATCCACCTTTCTATGCGAAACCCGTCACAGATTCCTTCGCATGAAAAAAAAAAAAAATGTCTTTCTAATAGCAAAGCAGCAATCCAACATCTGCAATTTCAAAAGAATCGAAATTTCGGGGCAAAGAACAGAAAAAAAGCTAAAAGCAACCTGCGAGTGTGGGCGGCTAAGGAGAGCTCTCACGCTGGCGCTGTGGTTATCCTCGGGCTGGCGGAGTGAGATGCTGGAGGCGACGGGCGGCGGTCCGGCGTGGTGGTGCAACGGCGGGTTCTCTGGTGAGGAAGAGAGCTGCTCCTGGAGAGAGAGAGAGAGAGAGAGAGAGAGAGTCAGCGTGACAGACTGAGAAGTATCTGCTTGAGCTTTCGAGCCCGGCCGGTATTTGACTTTGTTACCCAACACAAAGCCCATTAACTGACCGATGGATCCGGCTTTCTGGGTTTGGGCAGGCAGCCTACGGGCCGAAGCTGTCTAGACAAACCCACTCGTTTCACTAATTTTTTTTTTTTTTAATCGGTTCTATTATAGCTCTCAACTAACTCTCAGACTTTTATTTTATCTCTTTACAGGGCGTGAGAATCAAAACTCACACTTGAAGCTAATTGTCCCCAGCTCAACTCCCTTAAGTCTCTCACCTCCCATTTGTATGTAGGAAGGGTAGCCATTTAAGCAAATCATAATGGTTTTATTCACCAATGTTTGCTTCATGTCCTTTTTTATAAAAAAAGAAAAAAATTTTGGCTTAGAAGAAAAAATGGAGGATTGGCAAGAAGAGTAGCTGCCTCCCCTCAAAATTATCATAATTCATAAATACTCCACACCAGATCGTAGAATGGTCGGTAGATCTGTTGAGTGCAATGTTTGCTTGACCCCCATCAAAGTGTACAAAACCGAAGGATGGACCTTCACAAAAGGTCTCCCGCCATCATGAGATCCCCAAAGTGCTAACATGAGAGGTTCTCAGGCTCTTGAATTTGAATATTTTACCATCTTAAGCAAAATCCATTCAAGAGTATATCTTATTAAAACAAACCAGGACATTAATAGTCATTTGCTTCCTGTATTAGGAATCGCATTTTGCACATGTCGCCTATTTAGTAGTTTGTGTGAATTTCCTTGTTGCGGAATATAGTGAAAATTATAATTGTAATTTGTCTTTTAGCATATTATGAATTCCCTAACCGACCAAAAAAAAAAAAAAAAAAAAAAAGAATTCCCTATCAAAGTTGGCCGTCCTAATTCCTCGCTAATTCCTCGGGAAAGTTCAAAGGAAAATCAATGGGTTTGGATAAGGGAAATACTTGTGATTGGACTAATTTTCATTATATAATGTAAATAATAAGGTCCCAAGGCCTTATGATCTCATTCGACGAAGAGGAAGAACCCCACCGAAAATTAAAATGAAAAGTTGCTCGATATAATAGATACAACATGAGGTTTATCCTCTCGATAAATTTAATGACATGATTAACTTAGATTAAAAAATTAAAAGATAGTTGGCAGAAAAGTTTTCATAATCCCATGAAAACTGTAATGTAAACTTGTATAAATGCATTATTAGAAAAAATTACTATTCTACCACAAGAAACGCAACGAAGGCATTATTCACGAGTGTTCACCCCGGTTATATTTGCCAAATTTGTACGATGAGATCTACCTTGCATTAGAGTTCAAAAAATTGAAGAAACCTCTCGTCATTATTAACTGCGAGAGGTTTAGCTATGGAACTGTGAGAGCATCAAAGCTGTTGCCTAAACACATCGTGTTCTTTGCAATCACACTTGGAAATGGTGGTGTAAACACTCGCAGACCGCAACATGATGAAAGCAAGAAGAAAAGACGAAAGGGAACTTTCAAGGAACGCGGACGGACTAAAACGAACGGGACGTGCGAAACTTGTGACGTATCAATCAAAATCCTCGAGTGCGATTGGCGCGGAACTTTTCCATTGTTGCTTCCTAAATTCAACACTGACCCTACGTGTCGGTCTTGCTTAAGGTTGCATAAACGAATGACCCTTTTCCAAAGAGGCACGCATCATGGCTGGACTTGGGCCACGTGGATCTTGGACAGCAAGAGGAGAGCATGAGACGTCTCGAGGAATCATTTGCAAGAAGCGGTTCACTTGGCATTCAATACATAAAAATTTGGTTGGTGTAATAAGGAAGAGTATGGTTGCATATTCTAATTAAGGGTAGCTTTATTGAAAACTTTTGGGATTAAGATGATTTGATAAGGAAGATGACAGCCTTAGATAGTAAAAGAGTTTGCCACGGAGTCACAGAGCAAGCGATAGTCATCGCCCCATTAGTAAGATATATAGTGAAACGTAATCAATCGTAAGTTTATCGCCTTTGCCCCTGGAAGCAACAGTCCATATACCTATTTAGGTTCTTATAGAAAAAGCTCATATGTGAAGTTTACAAAATTTCAGATCAAGGATGTTTGCTCTTTAACTCATTAATGATTAATATATGCTTTAATGTATGTAAATGTGTTCTATATTTTTGTGCAAAATGTTTTTTTAACTATATTTCATTGGTATTCAACCTAAATCCTGGTGGTTCCGTCACTATTTATGGTTTTGAGTTTAGGCTTTATTGAGAGTATTCCAGGTATAAGATCCTAAATACACTATGCCAATATGGGGGAATGTATCCTAAAGATCACCTAGCAAGATGAGTTAGTTGAGATACCGCAAAAATTGGCTGAGACACCATCTTACCTCCAAAACAAAAGGAAAAGCAACATGACAATTTACTATAAGACATGGTAGTTCGGTAAAGGGGTTACGTTATCTTCCATAGGACCTCGTAATGTTATGTCCCAAGGCATGAAATTTCTTGCTAAATCATCTATAACATCAAGTTTATAATTGTGGGGCATGGGCAAGCACGAAAGGATGGTGGATACGCACGCACTGCCATTATAATTTGGGCCTATAATATGATGATGATTAGGATAAGAAAATGGGACACGTTTATTCAAACAAGTGTTTCATTCACGGTTCTCAAAACCGGCCCGTACGTATTAAACGTCAAAATGGTAGGTTCGTCAGAAATGCATGCTCGAAAGATAAAGACAATTAGTCCTATCTTGCCTTTCCAGCTGTCCCCCCCTAATCCGCTCTTTGCCCATCATTTATTTTTGCTTGATTTGTTTAGCAAACAAAAAGAATATTACGACACTAAGTAAAAGTTTTTAAAATAAATTATGACACTTAAGTGATAAAAAAAGAAGAAATTATGGCACTCAAGTTAACGCTGTATAAAAATTATAGTACTTATGATGCGGTTCTCCCGATAAGTTTGTGTCACTTTGTTTTGTGAAAAACTGCCACACCAGGTTTTTCCTCCATTTTTCACTATTTGTAACACTTAAAAAGTTAATTGATGAAAAGTATTCGTATTATTACAAACTTCAATTTACGATTTGAGAAAATGAGAGACAATGTCAAGATGATCCCTACACTTCAGGACAATTCCAAATTTGGTCCTTATATTTGAAGTTTGTTCAATCTGGTCCTTGTACTCTTTCTTGTTGAAGTGACCCAATCCTCCTAATTAATTTGGGATATTGGCATATGTATGCGATCTAGTTTAGCCATGAGGCCAATATCTATTGGTATATCAAAGTCCACACCAACAAGAGACTATTTCTCAAGTTTCCCTAAAAACTAAAATCATTTTGAAAAATTCACTTTGACCTCTATCATCGCTATCAACCATTCTAATGTTCATACTCATGTCTCGATACCTTGACTCCAAGACACCCATGTTCGAATGTAATTTCCTAATGCCGAGATTACGGAATATGCTTCCGAACCACCTATCCCCTAGTGGTTGGGTTTTGGTAGTTTAAAACCCATAGCAAGTTGAGTGGCAGGAAAAGATTTTTGTTGTAGGAACAAAGCATTTTTTTTTTAATAATGTGTGGGATGGTGGTAATTTGAGAGTTTCGAAGGTTTAGCCAGTTTAAAATTGACTGTTAGGAAATTTGTTCGGTGAATTTGAAATTATCCTGACATCTGGTTCTGTATCTTATAAAAACATGTGTGATATGTGAGTGATTAGTTGGAGTATTGTAATCAAATTCCTAGGCTAAAACCAAAAAAACTCTAAAATTGACAAAGAAATGCATGAGACTTGGGAATTTTAATTCATGAGGTGTGGGTTGAAATTGACTGTGGAAAAGTTTAAGGCTATTTTTGACTATGGGACATAATATTTCAATAATTGGACCAATGTGATCCCATCAGTTTGTCAACCAATAAGGTAATTTATCCATAGGAAAATTGTTGGACCAATGTGATCCCACTAGTTTGTCAACCAATAAGGTAATTTATCCATGGGAAAATTGTGTGTGTGTGTGTGCGCGCGTGTGTGCGTGCGTGTGTGTGTGTGTGTGTGCGTGTGTGTAGATAGAAGAAATCACATTGGGATTATTAATAAACCATGAAAACATCATCAAAGGACTAGATGACAGAGTGGGAAAGGCAGTTGGTCGTGATGGCATGGCCATTGAGAGCAGCAGTGGCAGTGGCAAAATATAATTCTCGCCCAAGAAGGACAATTTTGTCCTCAAGTCCTCCCTATCGATGGATCACATAACATCATGTGATTGATTTTCAAGTTACAATGTAATCGGAGTTGATGTTAGGGGTGATATGGAAATTAGTTTGAGTCGTCGTGGGGCTTTATACCAAAATTGATATATTGGGGGCAAGTTACAATACACTTATAAGCAATTACATTGAGGAATCTAACAAATTCTTATTTGCTATAATGATAATCGTATTTCATAGTGTCAAGTGGGTGATGGCATTGGAAAGACCATAATCACCAGAAACAAAAGTGTTGTGGAGGATCTATTACCTTCAATTTAGTAGCTGTTGGTGAATTTATATTATCTTGTTATCTAGGATCTCATGCATTTTATTCAGGATTAATACTAAAAAAGAAAAAAAATGAAATTATCATATGCTAGTTAGAATATTCATAGGCCACTAGGCTTATCTTAGTAACTTACTATCCCTTATAAGATCATGGATTTGAAGATTCGTACTATGGAGAGTATACGAACACGGGCCCGAGTCATTAATTACAAATAGGGTCAAGTGGGCAAGTTACCATGTCATCACAAGTGCATCAAGGGGGGGGATAAGTATACTATTAATGCCAAAAGTTGAGTACGGCGCTTACTTTGATACCAAAAGTTTATTTTGGATAACTTAAGTGTCAAAAAGTTTTAAAAACAATCATTTTAGTATTAACGTCAATTTGATTGATCGAAAATTCGACGTGACACTTTTTTATTAATTTTTGAAGATGATGTGGCTTACCAGAGAGTACAGTCAGTATATAAATAACAAAATGACGCTGTTTGGCGTCTTTCCCCAAGTCAAAACCCTAAATTCCTAAATTGAGAGAGAGAGAGAGAGAGAGAGAGAGAGAGGGCATGGCATGCGCTTACCCGTCGTCTTCTTCCCTGAAGAACAACGCCAGCACCAGTCAGCAATGACACCAACACCGGTGCTGGCACCAGCACCAGCACAACTCCACCTCTGGTTCGTTCAACATTGTCGACAAGCTCAAGCTCTTGTCCTCCTCCTCCTTCTCCTTCCCCCTTCAGAAAGACCCACTTGTCGCTCCCTAAGCATAGCCGAATCCACCATCTCCATATGTACCCTCCTTGTTTCCCTCGCCCTCCTCATCTTCGCTCTCTCCACCTTCGACCCCCCTTCTTCCTCTTCCTCCTCCTCCTCCTCCGCTCTCGCCTCCTATTCTTCCCGTCACTTATTGCCTGAGAAACAACCTCAGCCTCTCCTCACCCACCTAATGAGGCAAAGCGACAATGGCCGAGCAACTGTGGCCAAGTGAGCTAGGTCGGCGTTGGGCGAGAATCGGACAAAAACTCTTTAATTTCAATCCCCATATGAGCTGTGCGATGTCGTTTTTATGAGGCCATCCACATATGATGGCAAAACGACGTCATTTTCTTAAGGAGAATGGAAAACGACGTCATTTAAAAGCCATATCAATTTTTTTTTTTTAAATATAAAAGCCACGTAATCATTTTGGCCGGAATTTCTCGTTGGTGGCACCAAAGTGATCATTTTTCCTTCGATTTGGCACTTAAGTGATTCGACGGAAACTTTTGATACCAAAGTGAGCGCCATACACTTTTTGGCATTGATAGTGTACTTACCCTGCAACAAAGGTTTCAAAGTTCTTCACCAATGGCATGCCCTATACATCTAGCCTTTAAGTTTTGCAAAGGTAGACAATCATCAAGAAGCATAAAGTTTGACATAGAGAAAGATGATATTTAGATTTAATGTAGTATATAGAATCCACTAATACAATTAGAACAATTAGGGATTTATATAAGATAATTTCCATTGTTAGAGATATTTTAATAATTATGTTAATTATTTGTATCTCTCAAGATTGCATGCATATGGCACATATATTGCACATACATCTCCCTTTAATTGTGCAATTCTGATTGAGATATTATCTTAAAATAGTTTTCTAATAAAGCATATATAAATTGGCGAATGTATTCTTCATTAATATATGTATTGAAATACACAAATTCAATATTTCTATCTTTCGCATTATTGTTCTTAACTTGGTCTCAAAGTTTACTTCCTAGAAAACCCTTTTGTTATCCAAAGTTCATGATCCTTCTCTTGTTGCCTCTTCTACTATCTCAAACCATTTCTAGCTATTCCTTTGGGACGTGAAATCATGGCATCTAAGGCCGATATCTTGGTGGTCCAAGATGGTTCGAGAAACTAATTTGTAAAGCGGCATCGAAGCAATTTGGCACAGCAAGGCATATAATCTATATCAAGGCCACTATGTACATGGAGAATGTTGAAGTTGGATCAAAATTGGAGAAACATTATGTTCGTGGGTGATGGCATTGGAAAGACCATAATCACTAGAAACAAAGGTGTTGGTGGAGGATCTATTACCTTCAATTCAGTAGCAGTTGGTGAGTTTATATTATTTTGTTATCTAGGATCCCGTGCATTTTTTTTATTTAGGATTAATACTAAAAAAGAAAAAAAATGAAATTATTATATGCTAGTTAGAATATTCATAGGCCACTAGACTTATCTTATCTTAGTAACTTAATTTCCTTATAAGATCATGGATTTGAAGATCCGTACTATAAAGAGTATACAACATGGGCCCAAGTCATTGACTACAAATAGGGTAAAGTGGGCAAGTTACCATGTCATCACAAGTGCAACAAAGGCTTCAAAGTTCCTCACCAATGGCATGCCCTACACATCTAGCCTTTACGCTTTGCAAAGGTAGACAGTCATCAAGAAACATGAAGTTTGACATAGATAAAGATGATATTTAGATTTTATGCAATATATAGAATACATCAATATAGTTAGAACTAATTAGGGATTTATATAAGATAATTTCCATTGTTAGAGGATATTTTGATAATTATGTTAATTATTTGTATCTCTCAAGATTACACACATATGGCACGTATATTGCATGTACATCTCCCTTTGATTGTGCAACCATGATTGAGATATTATCTTAAAATAGTTATCGAATAAAGCATATATGAATAAGCGGATGTATTCTTCATTAATATATGTATCAAAATACACAAATTCAATATTCCTATCTTTCGCATTATTGTTCTTAACTTGGTCTCAAAGTTTACTTCCTAGAAAACCCTTTTGTTATCCAAAGTTCATGATCCTTCTCTTGTTGCCTCTTCTACTATCTCAAACCATTTCTAGCTATTCCTTTGGGACGTGAAATCATGGCATCTAAGGCCGATATCTTGGTGGTCCAAGATGGTTCGAGAAACTAATTTGTAAAGCGGCATCGAAGCAATTTGGCACAGCAAGGCATATAATCTATATCAAGGCCACTATGTACATGGAGAATGTTGAAGTTGGATCAAAATTGGAGAAACATTATGTTCGTGGGTGATGGCATTGGAAAGACCATAATCACTAGAAACAAAGGTGTTGGTGGAGGATCTATTACCTTCAATTCAGTAGCAGTTGGTGAGTTTATATTATTTTGTTATCTAGGATCCCGTGCATTTTTTTATTTAGGATTAATACTAAAAAAGAAAAAAAATGAAATTCTTATATGCTAGTTAGATTATTCATAGGAGACTAGACTTATCTTATCTTAGTAACTTAATTTCCTTATAAGATCATGGATTTGAAGATCCGTACTATAAAGAGTATACGAACATGGGCCCAAGTCATTGACTACAAATAGGGTCAAGTGGGCAAGTTACCATGTCATCACAAGTGCAACAAAGGCTTCAAAGTTCCTCACCAATGGCATGCCCTACACATCTAGCCTTTACGCTTTGCAAAGGTAGACAGTCATCAAGAAACATGAAGTTTGACATAGATAAAGATGATATTTAGATTTTATGCAATATATAGAATACATCAATATAGTTAGAACTAATTAGGGATTTATATAAGATAATTTCCATTGTTAGAGGATATTTTGATAATTATGTTAATTATTTGTATCTCTCAAGATTACACACATATGGCACGTATATTGCATGTACATCTCCCTTTGATTGTGCAATCATGATTGAGATATTATCTTAAAATAGTTATCGAATAAAGCATATATGAATAAGCGGATGTATTCTTCATTAATATATGTATCGAAATACACAAATTCAATATTCCTATCTTTCGCATTATTGTTCTTAACTTGGTCTCAAAGTTTACTTCCTAGAAAACCTTTTGTTATCCAAAGTTCATGATCCTTCTCTTGTTGCCTCTTCTACTATCTCAAATCATTTCTAGCTATTCCTTTGGGACGTGAAATCATGGCGTCGAAGGCCGATATCTTGGTGGTCCAAGATGGTTTGAGAAACTAATTTGTAAAGCAGCATTGAAGCGATTTGGCACAGCAAGGCAGATAATCTATATTAAGGCCACTATGTACATGGAGAATGTTAAAGTTGGATAAAAATTGGAGAAACATTATGTTCGTGGGTGATGGCATTAGAAAGACCATAATCACCAGAAACAAAAGTGTTGGTGGAGGATCTATTACCTTCAATTCAGTAGCTATTGGTGAGTTTATATTATTTTGTTATCTAGGATCTTGTGCATTTTATTCAGGATTAATACTAAAAAAGAAAAAAAAAATGAAATTTTCATATGCTAGTTAGAATATTCATAGGCCACTAGGCTTATCTTAGTAACTTAATATCCCTTAGAAGATCATGGATTTGAAGATCCGTACTATGGAGGGTATACGAACACAGGACCAAGTCATTGGCTACAAATAGGGTCAAGTGGGCAAGTTACCATGTCATCACAAGTGCAACAAAGGCTTCAAAGTTCCTCACTAATGGCATGCCCTACACATCTGGCCTTAAAGCTTTGCAAAGATAGATGGTCATCAAGAAACATAAAGTTTGACATAGAGAAAGATGATATTTAGATTTTATGCAATATATAGAATCCACTAATACAGTTAGAACTAATTAGGGATTTATATAAGATAATTTCGAGATATTTTGATAATTATGTTAAGTATTCGTATCTCTCAAGATTGCATGCATATCGTATATTGTATGTACATCTCCCTTTGATTGTGCAATCCTAATTGAGATATTATCTTAAAATAGTTATCTAATAAGCATATATAAACAGGCGGATGTATTCTTCATTAATATATATATATATATATATATATATATCGAAATACACAAATTCAATATTCCTATCTTTTGCATTATTGTTCTTAACTTGGTCTCAAAGTTTACTTCCTAGAAAACCCTTATGTTATCCAAAGTTCATGATCCTTCTCTTTTTGCCTCTTCTACCATCTCAAACCATTTCTAGCTATTCCTTTGGGACGTGAAATCATGGTGTAGCCAAATGCCTTACTGTGATGACCCCAACACATCACGGTTGCTGTAGAACTACTATCACCAATATCTTATTCATTGTAATTTTTTTCTTAAGCATGCGGAAGCGTAAGGGATTAAAGGAAATTCTGGGGTACATGCGATTTTCTGCAAACGGGACAACTTCATTTCTTATTTATTTATACATGTACATCAGAAAACAAGTGGGGTGCTATGGGGAAGTACAAAAGGTCAATACTAAACTGACTATATTGGACTCTAAGTCAGTCACCCCTCCCCACCTAAATGCACAAGTGTTGTCTAACAATGGCCCCTGATGTCCTCAAAATCTTCCGAGCTCCAAAAAATCTTGTTCCCTCCTCCCAACCCGTAGCGAA
The DNA here is from genome assembly GCA_017140325.1 of Eucalyptus leucophloia subsp. euroa. Classification (NCBI taxonomy): domain Eukaryota; kingdom Viridiplantae; phylum Streptophyta; class Magnoliopsida; order Myrtales; family Myrtaceae; genus Eucalyptus; species Eucalyptus leucophloia. The sequence continues at coordinate 16,043,305 of CM029472.1, read as the reverse complement.
TCATCGGGGAGGTAGGTGGGATCAACATTCTTTTTTATTTGATTTTCGATATAATTTTTTTCAAAACAGCAACATATTGTTCTGGGGATTGGATTGACACAAGTTTTTTTTTTTTTTTTTTGTCGGTGGACTGCTGCAAGTTGAATTGCGGGAAAAGATTTTTGTTGTAGGAACAAAGTGTTTTTTTAATAATGTGTGGGATGGTGGTAATTTGAGAGTTTTGAAGGTTTAGCCAGTTTAAAATTGACTTTTAGGAAATTTGTTTGGTGAATTTGAAATTATCCCAACATGTGTGATATGTGAGTGATTAGTTGGAGTATTGTAATCAAATTCCTAGGCTAAAACCAAAAAAAACTCTAAAATTGACAAAGAAATGCATGAGACTTGGGAATTTCAATTCATGAGGTGTGGGTTGAAATTGACTGTGGAAAAGTTTAAGGCTATTTTTGACCATGGGACATAATATTTCGATAATTGGACCAATGTGATCCCACCAGTTTGTCAACCAATAAGGTAATTTATCCATGGGGAAATTTGTTTTGTGCATGTGTTTGTGTGTGTGTGTGTGTGTGTGTGTGTGTGTATAGAAGAAATGACATTGGGGTTATTAATAAACCATAAAAACATCATCAAAGGACTAGATGACAGAGAAGGAAAAGCAGTTGGCCGTGATGGCATGGCCACTGAGAGTAGCAGTGGCAGCCACAAAATATATTTCTCACTTGGGAAAGGACAATTTTGTCCTCAAGTCCTCCCCATTGATGGATCACATGACATCATGTGATTGATTTTCAGGTTACAATGTAATCGAGTTGATGTTGGGGGTGACATGGAAATTAGTTTGAGTTGTCGTGGGGCTTTCTACCAAAATTGATATATTAGGGGCAAGTTACAATAAACTTACAAGCAATTATGTTGAGGAATCTAACAAATTCCTATTTGATATAATGATAATTGAATTTCATAAGTATTATGATATAACGCTTGAGCGATATATTTTTGAACTCAAAAGTGAGCCTCGAACTAGGAATCACCGGTCCTTATTGTCAATTCACTCTTGATCATAGACAAAAGTAAAAATTTTGTTCGGACTATCTTTTCAAAGCTTCTATCGTGTCTTAATTGTGCCATTTGGGGATCAGGCCTAACATCAAATTTATGATTAAGAAAAATACAAAGTTTCAAGGGTAGTTTCAATCGAGCCTAGGTGAGCAAAGGTTTAGAAAATGAGCAATTTTCCAGATCGATCTCCCCCATATGATTGTGCCTATTAGATCGTTTATCTTCGTGACCGTGTCCAACTGGAGATCCTCGAAACTACCGGCCACATGCAGGTGGGACTTGTGCTCGGTGGGCTCCGATGTGGCACCTCGAACCACCTTAGGTCGCCACAGGCACCTAATGCTACACCTAATGGAATACTAGTTACATCTCTTAGAAGAAGCGTCGCAGTTCATTGACATTTTTTTTTTTTGAAAACGGTCCCAGTGCGACTCATTAGCAGAAGCAAAATATAATATCGCCATCTCTCCCTCCATCCACCATGATACAATTGCACACCACTAAACATCATACGAAAAGATAAAGCCATGACACTTTTATTTACATATTTTCCCATGATGGGTTTCCTTGGGTCGATACATCAAAAGAAAGGCTAGGACATGTAGCCACACTCAGCCATAACCCAAAAAGAAACGCTCAACCCACTATGTCTATCGTGCAAGATCCCCCATCAACTAGTGTCGGCTATCATCCCAAAAAGTGGCAACTCCTACTTCTCACGCACGGGCCCTCACACCCATCCCGGTGCATCAGGCGGTGGCGGTGGCAACATCCCACGCATCACTCCGTTCCGACAAACATGAATGGATATGAACTCCTGAATGATAGGGCCCTCAGCCAGGCCCACGTCGTACATCACTAAGGCGTGAACTCGAATAAATGTCAGACCAGGAATGATGGGACAGTCGATCTCCACACACTCGACCTCTACATCCGAAGGAAGGCCGTAAAAGATGCCCCGTGTGATAGCAAGGAGCGGCATCCTGCTAATCTGAAATGTTTGTCCCCGAAGAGGTGAGTACAACCACTCAGCAGGTAAAGGATCAATAAACCACTCAATGCATCATGCCACATAATCATCACAATCATAGCATCACATGTCATTAAAGCATCCATGCGCAACTTACCTTGGCATCATGCACATGTCATCATACCTCATGTACATACATCATCATATAATCATCACCATCATGACATACACTTACCATCATCATATCACATGTACCATCATCATTACCATGCATCCATGCACATATCATCATCTCATCACATGTACCATCATCATTATCATGCATCCATGCACATATCATCATCATATCGCATGTACCATCATCATTACCATGCATCTGGGCACATATCATCATCTCATCACATGTACCATCATCATTACCATGCATCCATGCACATATCATCATCATATCATGCATAATTCAATTTCAATATCCGAATAACCTCCGAAAATTATGAAATTTTACCAGGTTATAGTTAAGACACTAAAGTATATTTTTCATGAATATATTTTTCATGAAGACATCTAGGCTATATTCGTTCTAGATAATTTTCTATAGTCGTCGAATCTCCTGTTTCTAGCATCGAAACGTCCAGTTTAGCTATCTCCGAAATATCGAGTTTTCACCTACTTATCCTTCTTCGTTTCCTCTGAAATTTGGATATGTTTTACTTCAAGAGGTTCCCTAAAACTTTCATTAAGGGATCTAAGTGAAATTTCCAAGGAATAGTCACCATATGGGTCCAAGAAGTCTCGGGTGTCCAGTACCGTGTTTCCAGATTTACCATCTTCAAGAGTAAGTCGATTCACTAGGCTACACTTGCTCATTTTACCTCAAATTTGAGTATGTTAGTATTTAGGATGTTCTCTACAAGTTTCATGAAGAAGTCGAAGTGAGATTCTCGGTAAAAATCAACATGCAGCCCACAAAACTACCGAAAGGTCAGTAAAGCAGTTCCAGATTTAGTGTCTTCGTAGGAAGAGGGTTTTTCCCCTTAAATCTCAACCATTTTGTTCCAAATTTTAGTATGTTATAGTTTGAGGTGTTGTATACAAATTTCATGAAGGAATCGAAGTCAAAATCCAACTCGAAACATGCATGCAAGCCTCCACAAGTTTCTGGGTCGGGCAGTATACACGAAATCAGCAAGCTTTTTCAAGAACAAGTCACACTCTAGCTTTGGTTTTGCCTACCCTAAACATCCGAGATCTACCACCAACAAATCACACATGCAAGACACACATGCAAGAGTAGAAATTGATCCTAACTTGTGAAATAGCTAGTGCGAGTACCTAGAGGGGGGGTGAATAGGTGTACAAAAATTTTCTCGAAACTTGTACGATATTTAAGCAATTAGAGGATTTGCAACAATTAAAAAATTTAATCGTAAGACTGAGTAAGGGAAAGAGAGAATTGAACGCTCGGTTTATAGTGGTTCGGCTTGATTCAAGCCTACGTCCACTCTTTCGCACCGACAGCCGATTGGCTGGATTCCACTATGATCAAAGAGATGTTACAAAGTTGATCTTCCTTGATTTCTAGGTGTAGATGATCTACCACACTCACTCAAGGTGTCACCAAGTATAAACACTCTCTCGTATACAATTTCGCTCGTCTCAACTAACAATCAAGGGTCTTCGGACTCTGAAATTTTTCTATCTATCACACACTTAAAACAGCTAGACGTCTTCCTTTTATACTCCTTCATGCCATCATAGCCGTTGGCACTTACCAAAGGAATTCCTCCAATCTACCCGTTTGGACGGAATCAATCAAGAAGATCATCCGAGCTATTTAAGGAATCGATGATAGCCCATCAATCTGTTCGCCCATACAATCGGGATCTCGGTTTCCAAGAATAGAATATTCCAAGATTGTTTCGTCGACCATCGGATCTTTAATCGATCTTAGATAAGAATTAAAGAATCCGAAATGATTATCCAACCAAAGAATCTATTCCGAGAAGATAGGATCGAATCCTCAACCATAAACCTCGGCTTTGGATTTCCTTCGTCCTTGGATTAGAAAGATCGACAGTGAGAATAGACTTAAGTCTTAAGTCCGAGTCTTAAGTCTTTGAGTCTTGAGTCTTGGGTCTTGAGTCTTGAGTCTTGAGAGAACAAAGTCTTCGACTTTAAACCGACGGTCTCCAAACATCCAGACTTTTAGCGAAAGAAACGTTTTGTCGCTTCAAAATATTCGGAAAGATTTCTCCAACAATCTCCCCTTTTTGATGGTGACAAAACTTTCTTGAAGATTTGAACAACTTTGACCCGCAAAACATTTCTCAAGTAATATGGCTAACTCATAAAGATTAATAAAACAACCGGACTCGCATCCACGAAAATTGGTTAGTCTTTCATGAGAAACACCACATAACAACACTTGAATAAATGCAACCAGTCAAGTTCATAATCAAATCCGATCAATTCGATCAAATTCACACCCAAGTTCAAGTTCTCAAGTCATAAACATAACCACAAAGGTCAAAGATTAAAAAATGAAAGTTCAAATTGATTCTCCCCCTTTTTGTCGGCATTGAAAAGGGTGAGAAAGGAGTCATGTCTGCTTGGGAATGCGCACGATCCGGAAATCCCCAATGGACTGGACTACTCCTTCAAGCTTCTTCAGTCTTCTCGCAGACGAGCTACCTCTTCTCCCTTGGCATTGGCTTGGAGTTGCTGAGCGAGGTCTTTGAATTTATCTTCGAGAGACTCGAAGATTCTTGTCCAGCATGCTTTAAAGCTTGGATTTCACAGTCCGAACATATATCCGGTTACGCATTTTAAGAATATTCATGATACCGCGAAGATCCGCAGAATTATCCGTACGTGTACCGGCATTGACTTTCTCGGCGAGACGATGGCGCTTCGTACGGTCCGGCAGATTTCGAATCGACGTACCACCTTCTTCGGGCAATGGAGAGACCTGAACTTCTTCGGGTCTTCGGAGATTGTCGAAGATCTTCAGCAGCATGAGGTGTAGACCTCTCTTGCTCACTAACTCCCCCGTCTCTAGGACATCGAGAGGGGAAGAATGATGATCATGCTTTTGATTTCCCTTCTCTCCCATTTGTCGCCAGTTGTTCTTTTCTTCTTCTCCTTCTTCCTCAACTTCTTTCTCCTTCTCTCTCTGTTCTTCTTCTTCTCTCGCTCCGCTGAAGTTCTGTTGGATAAGACACGAACGTCTTGTTCTTGTCGAGCTGGAATAGTGGGATCTTCATCATCTTCATCTTCATCCTCATTCTCCAGGATAAGAGTTCTTTTTCTCCTTTTCGATGAGACACCAATGGCCTCCTTCCCTTTCCTTTTTGAAGGGATCGGACTGGAGATTTCACCTTGAATTTCTCCATTGCCTTAGAGAGTTCTTTCGACGCATCTTCATTAACATTTTCAACCCTACCACCATCTTGTCACACGGTCGAACACAAAAAGTATGTGGCAGTTCAATATTCAAATGTCGAAGATCTTGGTCACCGAGACCAGGATAAGGCAATTGTCCTTTGTCTTTTGACACCGCTCGTACATGTGGAAAAGGATAGTGTGCGGGAGAGAAAATTTCCTTCCGAGTTGATCGCATACATCAACTTTGCTTCGAGAAAGACACGAAGTCTTTGACGTAGACTTGGTGCGAGACAATTGATCACAATCTTGTGAAGCACAATGTTGATTGCATTCATCCTGGAATAGATAATTTTCTTATCTACATCCCTATCTTTGACAAGATCCGAGTAGCGCCAGCGAGTGAGACTTTGATTGGGAGATAACGTCCCCTTTCAACTCCAATTATGTCCGCCAACATATTCACATCTACTACATAGACTTGGTCTCGGACATCGAATGAAATTCTATTCGCATCCAAAAAGCTAAGATTTGAATAGAAGTAAGCGGTCGATGATCATACCCGTCTCGTAGAGTCGAGCAAAAAGTCTCAAGTTGAAGCAAATTCAACTTCTCCCTTAAGTTCAAGTTGATGGAATCCGGGAAGTCAAAGTCGACACTTCTAGGGTTGATTACCCCTCTTTTCAACAGCCTTAGATACACTTTTTCCCGATCCTTGGATTTAAACAAATCCATCCGATTTCCTTTCACCTTTGCAGCCACACCCATTCTAGGTTTAAATTCAAGGAACATTTTGTCATCATCGTTCCCGTCAATCGATTACGTCCCGGCATACGAGGATCACTAGGAATGTTCGCAAGAGCCTCCTCCTCTGCTCTTCCTTTCGGAGCAATTCCCAACTCTTCCATTTTCCGCAGAAAAAGATACTCATTCCCATAATTTTTGTCCTTAAGAAAGTCATCTATATACTTTAATGAAGAACCGGTGCTTTTCAACGCACGATAAAGCTTATAGATAACAGAGGGTTTTTGGACTCTTCCGGGTCGGCATCCTCGATTATGTCTTCTTCTAGATTTTGACTTGCACCTTGTGGGTCGGGAGATGCTGAATGACGTGGAGGAGAGCGAATCGGACTTTGTCGCCGTGACTTGGAAAGTCTTCTTCCTCGTAAGATCGAAGTGAGTCGGTCCCTTCTCCATTCTTTGTGGTCCCCCGTTTGCGATTCTTGATGATTTCCTCGAAGACGACATCTTTCTTTGTCTATTGGAGGATTCCTTCACTTGCTTTTCCCAAGAAAAATGACAACTTTCTCGACGATGAACAGAGAGTAGAAACAGATCGGGAGGAGAGTGTCTTTTTAGGGTTTTGAAAATTGGGGGAAGAATGATGTGAATTTATATGTGCCTCGGATTTGAAAAGAGAAGATTAAACGGCACAAGGAAAGTGTACGAACACTTCTTTTCAAAAATCAATAACTCGCCAAAAATAACTTCCTCTAAAAAGACAAGTTTTCAAATTTCACACGAATTATAAAAGAACGTACCTTTTTGAGATAGAATAAGCGAGAATTCGTACCTTTTAGATAGCAACTTACAGTCTTTAGCAATGAATGATTGAGTCTCGGGATTTAGAGTCTAAGAGATCGAGTCTTTAGAGTTGGTGAGTCTCTAGACTTTAACTTCTTCAAGCTTCAAAATGTTGAGTCTTGAGCGGATGAAGTCGAATTGATTCTTCTCCAAAGGCTTTGTGAATATGTCCGCTAGTTGACTTTTTGAATCAACAAATTGAATTGAGATTTCTCCGTTTTGAATGTGATCTCTAATGAAGTGATGACGAATCTCAATATGCTTTACTCTTGAATGAAGGATTGGATTTTTGGTGAGATTGATCGCGCTGGTGTTGTCACATCTGATTTACGTGCATGAGTCTTCAATGCCAAAGTCTTGTAGCTGTTGTTTTATCCATAGAATTTGCGAACAGCAGCTTCCAAGAGCTACATACTCCGCTCTACGTCGTTGAGAGAGCTACGAGTGCTTTGCTTCCTTGAAAACCAAGACACTGTCCTATTTCCAAGTAGCTGACAAGTTCCAGAAGTGCTCTTTCTATCGACTCTGCAACCGGCCAGATCTGCGTCTGAGTATCCTAGAAGATTAAAGTCTCCCCTCTTTGGATACCAAAGACCGATGCTTGAAGATGAAGCAACGTATTTGATAATACGCTTCACAGCAATGAGATGTGATTCTCTAGGATCCGATTGAAACCTAGCACAGAGATACAAACACTAAACAAAATATCAGGTCTAGAAGCGTAAGATAAAGAAGTGAACCGATCATGCTCCCTGTACAGCTTTTGATCTACTTTCTTCCCTTCTTCATCCTTGTCTATCTTTCGAGAACATGACATTGGTATGTCGGTCTTTTTGCACTTTTCCAATCCAAACCTTTTAACAAGATCATTCGCATATTTTTCTTGATGAATGAAAATTCCTTCCTTCATTTGTTTCACTTGAAGTCCAAGAAAGAATGTTAACTCTCCCATCATACTCATTTCAAATTCATCCCGCATAGACTTAGAGAATTTCTTGCGAGACTTTCATTAGAGGATCCAAAAATAATGTCATCAACATATACTTGAACAAGTAAGAAGTTTTTGTTTTCCTTTTTGATAAACAAAGTAGTATCTACTTTACCTTTGACAAAACCATTCTGTAATAAAAACTTACTTAGTACGTCGTACCAAGCTCGAGGTGCTTGCTTTAGACCATACAGAGCCTTTTTCGGTCGAAGACCGAGTCGGCTTCTTTGGGTCTTCAAATCCAGGCGGTTGTTCCACATAAACTTCCTCATGGATAAATCCATTTAGGAAAGCACTTTTCACGTCCATTTGGAATAACCTGAAATTTTTGTAACAAGCAAATGCAAGTAATAGTCGAATAGCTTCTAACCTTGCAAGCTGGTGCGTAGGTCTCGTCATAGTCTATTCCTTCTTCTTGCGTATAGCCTTTGGCCACGAGTCTTGCTTTGTTTCGTACGACTTTTCCTTTTTCGTCCATCTTGTTCCGAAAACCCATTTGGTTCCAATAACAGTTTTACCTTTTGGTTTAGATGTCAATTCCCGAGACATCATTGATGTTGAACTGTCTCGAGCTCTTCTTGCATAGCTTCGATCCAGCTTTCATCGGATAAAGCTTCTTCTATGCTTTTTGGTTCAATTTCGAGATGAGAGCCACAGCACTAGATTCTTCATGCCTTTTTGATCTGGTACGGATTCCTTCATCAAGTTCACCAATAATAAGATCTTTAGGATGACCTGGATTTGTGCTTCCGTTGCCGATTGATTTTCCAGGTTGATGATCTCTTTCTTTATTTGATTCTCCATGAGCGTCTTGATGATCGTCTTCCGGACTCGAGATGATTCTTGAGATGTAGACATTTGAAGATCTAGAGCGGGTTCGGTCTCTTCGTGCGAGTCTTGCTGGATTCATCTTGCACCGAGTCTTGGAATTTGACATTCATTGATTCTTCCACATACTGACTTTTCTTGTTGTAGACTCGTAGGCTTTGCTTGATGTAGAATATCCAAGGAAGATACCTTCATCGATCTTTCTTCAAACTTACCAACTCGATCATTTGCATTTTTCAAAATAAAGCATTTGCAACCAAATACATGAAAGTATGAAACAATAGGCTTCTTACCTTTGAACAATTCATAGGGGGTTTTCTCAAGAATAGGTCTTAGAAAGACTCTATTTATAATATAGCAAGCGGTTGAAACAGACTTCAGCCCAAAATCGTGAAGAAATTTTACTTTCAATTAAAAGTGTTCTAGCCATTTCTTGAAGAGATCTATTCTTTCTTTCCACAACTCCATTTTGCTCGGAGTATATGGAGAGGAAAACATGTGATTAACACCAGATTTATCACGAATCTCGTAAAATCTTGATTTTCAAATTCACTTCCATGATCTGTTCTTATGCTAGAAATAGCACATCCTTTTTCATTTTGAACCTTTTTAGCAAACTTCTCAAAGTACGAAAAAGGTTTCGATTTATTTGCAAGAAAATATACCCAAGTAAAACGAGAGTAATCGTCTACAATTACTAGACAATATTTCTTACCTCCAATGCTCGGGTTCTTGTTGGTCCGAAGAGATCCATATGAAGCAACTGCAGTGCATGATTAGTAGATACATGATTTATTTGCTTAAATGAATTTCTTACCTGCTTTCCCAGAATGCATGGAGTACATAAGTCAGACTTTTTGGTAAGGCAATTTAGGTAGCCCTCGAACAAGCTGCTTTGAAGAGATTTTGGCTAATTGCTTCTTGTTGATATGACCAAGTTTTTGTGCCATAGAACTGCTTCATCTTGAATTGAGATTAAGCATTGATCTTCATTTGGCTTTACATCAAGGAGATAGATGTTTCCATGCCTTCGACCCATGAAAGATTGAGTCGAATCTTTGCTAATTCCAGAACATATGCCTTCTTGAAAGGAGATCTTGTAACCAGTATCACACAATTGGCTAATGCTGAGTAGATTATAGTTGAGTCCTTCCACTAGAGAGACATTGCTTATTGTGAGATTTCCAATTTTCACAGTTCCGAATCCTACAATGCTTCCTTTGCTATTTCCTCCGAATGAAACTTTTCCACCATTTACTTGAATAAGCTTTACGAAACAATTTGAGTCTCTGTCATGTGTCTTGAGCATCCGCTGTCAAGATACCACTTTACCTTCTTTTTGACAGAGACCCGCATTCAAAAGAGAGTCTCAAGCTTTCTTTGGTACCCAAATTTTCTTGGGTCCTTTGGTGTTAGTAGGATGAGCATTATTAGGCCATACTCTCTTAACAGGCTTCCAAACCATAGGACACTCTTTTTCAAAATGATCCCGACTATTACACTTAGAACACCTTAAGGCATTTCGACCTACGGGTTTTACAAAAACTCTTTTAAAATGATTTCTATAAGCCTCTCTCGATGGTCTTTTCTTAATTCTTTCTTTTACTTTCGGAAAATCAATCAAAGGAATTGTTTCAGCTGTCATACCTAGACCCGACTTATTGAAGTAAGGTCTTTGGATTGAAAGAACTTTTTCAAGTTTTTCAGACCCTATTGAAAATTTCTTTGAAATATTTGATAAATCAGTTTTTAAGAAAGCATTTTCTTTTGAAAGATTGTCTTCACTCTCTTTAAGAGTAGAAACTTTCAAATCTAAATTTTTTACCTTTTCTTCTAAAGTATTTTCCTTTTGTTTTAAAACTGAGTTTTCCTTTTTAAGTTCGAAAATCTTTTTAAGAGAAGTCTTAAGACTGAAACATAACTCATCAATATATTTAGAGACTTTGACAGGGATTTTATAATCACTTACCTCAAATTCACTGTCGAGTCGATCCAGTCGATCCAGTAGTCCGAGTCCGATTGTGCCATTAGACACGGGTTGGCATATTCCTCATCACTCTCTTCACACTCGTATCGCTCCAGTCTCGGCTTTGAGAGCTTTTCGAGACTTCTCAACTTTTCCTCTTTTCTTTTTGAGAAGAGGACAGTTGGGTCCGATGTGTCCCTTCTTTTTACACTCGGCGAGACTACATCTTTGTTTGGTTCCACATCATCAACAGACTTGGTCTCGCTGTCTCGAAAACTCGTTTCTTTGGAATGAACCTTCCGCCTTTTCTATTCAGTTTTCTGAATCTTCTTATCATGAGGGCGAGCTCCTCATCATCCATATCATCTTCAGAATCTGCATCATCGAATCATCATTTGATTTTAGTGCAATTGATTTCTTACCTCTTGGATCTTCGTCTTCATTAATTCGTTCCACTTCGTAAGACTCGAAGAGTTCCAATCGGTTCGTCTACGAGATAATGGCATGATTCTTTGCGTCTCTCTTATTGAAGTCTTTATATGATTCCAATCCTTGGAGAGTCCACGCAGAAGCTTGTTCACCTTCATGGGATCAGAAATTTTTTGTCCTTGATTCTCAAGACCATTGACAATATCGTAAAACGACTAAACATGTCGAGTTATAGATTCTCCCGATTTCATTTTGAAGGATTCATATTGACCAAGAAGAATGTTAATTCTGGTCTCCTTCACTCGATCGTCCCTTCATAAGTGATATGTAACCTGTCCCGGACTTCTTTTGCTGTAACACAAGAAGATATTCTGTTATATTCAGTTGGTGATAAAGCACAATATAAAGAATAAATCGCTTTTGCATCGAGTGCTTGTCTCTTGTTTAATTCTTCTTGAGACATTCCGCTGGCTTCAACAGTTTCTTTCCCTCTTTCGAGAGATTGATGCAGCAGCGGGAGTGATTCCTCTTTCCACAACGTCCCATTCCGAGAGGATCCTTTGATCGTAGGAAAGCTTTCATCTTGTTCTTCCGGATGTTGTAATCCTTTCCATCGAAGTAGGGAGGTCTGGTATTGCTTTGCCCCTCCATCAGCCCTGGTGCTAGCATACTAGCCATGGATCTTTTACTCGAAGTAAAACACTTCAAACAAAGTAAGAACACGAGCTCGATACCAATTGAAATAGCTAGTGCGAGTACCTAGAGGGGGGTGAATAGGTGTACAAAAATTTTCTCGAAACTTGTACGATATTTAAGCAATTAGAGGATTTGCAACAATTAAAAAATTTAATCGTAAGACCGAGTAAGGGAAAGAGAGAATTGAACGCTCGGTTTATAGTGGTTCGGCTTGATTCAAGCCTACGTCCACTCTTCGCACCGACAGCCGATTGGCTGGATTCCACTATGATCAAAGAGATGTTACAAAGTTGATCTTCCTTGATTTCTAGGTGTAGATGATCTACCACACTCACTCAAGGTGTCACCAAGTATAAACACTCTCTCGTATACAATTTCGCTCGTCTCAACTAACAATCAAGGGTCTTCGACTGAAATTTTTCTATCTATCACACACTTAAAACAGCTAGACGTCTTCCTTTTATACTCCTTCATGCCATCATAGCCGTTGGCACTTACCAAAGGAATTCCTCCAATCTACCCGTTTGGACGGAATCAATCAAGAAGATCATCCGAGCTATTTAAGGAATCGATGATAGCCCATCAATCTGTTCGCCCATACAATCGGGATCTCGGTTTCCAAGAATAGAATATTCCAAGATTGTTTCGTCGACCATCGGATCTTTAATCGATCTTAGATAAGAATTAAAGAATCCGAAATGATTATCCAACCAAAGAATCTATTCCGAGAAGATAGGATCGAATCCTCAACCATAAACCTCGGCTTTGGATTTCCTTCGTCACGGATTAGAAAGATCGACAAAGTGAGAATAGACTTAAGTCTTAAGTCCTGAGTCTTAAGTCTTTGAGTCTTGAGTCTTGGGTCTTGAGTCTTGAGTCTTGAGAGAACAAAGTCTTCAGACTTTAAACTGACGGTCTCCAAACATCCAGACTTTTAGACTGAAAGAAACGTTTTGTCAACTTCAAAATATTCTGGAAAGATTTCTCCAACAACTTGCCTCTCAGATCAAGCAGATGACAGCAAACGGACGGCACACCGGTGACAGATGGACGGCGTGCGAGCGGCGACGGGTGGACGGCTACTTCTCCTCCTCGGTTCCTCTCGCTCTCTCGGTGATTCTCTCTCTCACTTGGCTTGGCCGAAAACCACCAACCGGCCACTCTCTCTCCCCCTTTTATTTCCCTTAAACCACAATCATTAGCAATGATTAGTAGCCACCCTTGATAGCCAATGCATGAAGCCCTCCTCTTGCCATTTGGCATGACACATGCAAGATGGGCTTGGGCTTGGGCTTGGAAGAAGTGGGCCGGCCCCTCTTCCCCTCCTTGATCGACGGTCACACTCCCTTGGGCTTCAATGGGCCGGCCATTCGGCCCACCAAGGGTCCAAGCTATTGGGCCTAAGGCCCAACCTAAATAAAAAGTCAAATTTTACCTTTTATTCTTTCTTTTATAGGTTTTAAGTTTTAAATTCCACATGGTCATAATCTTGTAACATTTTATTTATAGGAATTTAGTCTAGGAGGTTCATAGCCATGAATAGATTATTCTCATTAATTTATCCTATAATACTAATTTCAAAATTTCATGAACACAAGCACATATCACTTAGTCTTAAGAGGAGACTAATGGCTAAAGCATAAACCATAGGTAATTTCATTACCTAATTATGGGCTTACACCTTAGAGCTTGCTTTGAATTTTTGGGATGCCACATCAGAGAATTTTGAAATTTCCAGGGCAACGATCCTACAAATGTGTGCAAGTGAAAGTCAGAGTTCAAAGTGAATGCAAGAGAGCATGGGTCACTCGTTTAGGGGGTTTGATGAGTTCCTGTGTCCTCGTCCAAGGTTTTTGTAGGTTGGATGTGCAGGTGATCCATGGCGTAATCAGATTGCACGTACCGAATGCGTTTATGTGTATATATATATACAAGCAAAGAGAGAGGGAGAAAGGTGACGATTGGTGTTTCAATTTTCCTGCAACTTTCAAGGACCATGTGAAAGCTGGGTCTGAGTGGGTCTGTGCTATGCTGCTCCGTTGCTGTAGCTCTTTGAACCTTTGCCAGTAATGACCTGCGCAGGGCGTTCAAGGTGGCATAGGAAGGCGGTGGACGGATCGTTGTGGGGTATAATGCCCTTCACAAGGGCATGTTGTGGAGTGGACTGAGCTCACTTTTTGCCAATGGGAGACGGTCTGGTCATTAGGATTGCGAAAGGTGCTAAAGCTCGAGGCAAGATCGACAGCAGCAGAGGGTGAAGGAAGAAGAGCAAATGGGTATTTATGGTGGATGACTGCACCGGCCAAGAGCATGTTTTCAGGATCATCTCGCCACAGAGGAAACATATTGAAGCTTGAGGATGAGATTCATTTGGTTTTGGCATCTGCTAGAGAAACAGAGACTTTCTGCTAGATCTGGATCTGGTCATCCACACTAACTCCTAAAATCTTGCAAATGTAAATAGCGATTGATTGAATTATGTAGTGACAATTTACATTTTTTTTTTACCTTTTCTATATGCAAGTTGTGTTTTTTGCCAAGCTTGCCTCCTTGAGGGCCTCAAGACACTACTAAGAACACATGAATTTCTGCACGATTAAGATCGGGGACTTAAAACACTCAGATTACGCTAAAGCAAATTGCAGTTCGCTAAAGACGTGACCAAAAGAAGTTTCGGCGAATCTTGTGGGCCGAGGTTCATCCAGAGAATGTCTTACGTTTTTTTCCCAAGACTTTTGAGTCTTGTCTGATTGTTAAGTGATTTTTTTTCTTTTCTGGTCAGGATTGAAACTGCAAGAGAATCGCGTCTTTATTTTGCTGGTTCAATTGGCTTTGCCTTTGCTCATAGAGCTCCATGTTTTGGTTTCACATTTGTGGCTCCTTTTTAACCAATTCCTAGTTGCAATTATAAGTTCGATTTTTAAACCAGAGACAAAAACAAAAATCCGATTTTGCTTTGATTGACAATTCCCTCCTTGCCAAAAGAAATTCAAGCGGAATTCTCCTTTGGATTTTATACTCCTTAAAATCAAGATATTATGGAATGAAGACTTTAACACAAGTACACTAAATGGCAAACTGGTGCAAATGAAACTCAATTCCATCATTGATGAACTACATCCAACATAAGATACAAATATAAAAAATAAAAAATAAAAAGGCCTCGCTTGAATTGAATTGTGCCAGGACAGTATTAGTCTCTAGAAAGAGCTCAATCAAAAGAAGAACAACCAGCAAAAACATCAGGATCACTATAAGTTACTCGACTGCTGGCACAAAACCTGCATGACACAAGTAATCTCGATGAATCCTCAAAGTCTAAGGAAGAACCTGGAGAGCCAGATTGCCAGCCATACACTATGGGGGAAAAGAATGAACTATTCTCTATTTTTAAAGGCACAAAACAACATGTAGAGTGGCTTCAAAGTACTACAACAGTTTTCTCTGGAGATACAAGGGAAGCAGCATCATGAGCAATGACGAGGTCGTAGTGATCAGCTCTGATACCACACCACCCCGCACGTTAAAATCAATTGCGAGGCAACATGAAATGCAGATGGAGAGTTCACAATTCCAGACAACTTGCCAAAAGGCAGCAATTTTCACTTCTTTTTTAAATTTTGTTTCTTTTGGTTTTCTGGGAAGTAGGCAGAATGCCAAATTCATCCACCTGTTCCTTTCATGAAAAGAAATAAAGGAGGATCCCGTATTTGACTTATTGGACGATGAGGGAGGAAGAAAACGCAGCTGTCTACATCAACCATTGCGTCAGATTTGTGGGCTTGCACCTGAAAATGACAACATCATAGCTCGTTATATAGGATGATCACTTAGAAGCTCTTCTAGCTTAGCAACGAGCAACGAGCGAGCACCGAGCGAGCGCAATAGAGACCCATCAAGCGCCAAGAGAGCACCGGAGTAGAGAGCAAATGAGCCAAGCAAGTGCCGGAGCATAGAGCAAAGAAGCGAGACCCAACGAGCACAAGCGCCGGAGGAGAGAATGAAGAAGTGACACCCAACGAGAGAGCGAGCGAGAGGAACTTGAAATTTTGAATTCATGAGAGGAAGGGAGAGAGAATGCATTGGTCTTCCTCTTTAGAAGGAGAAAAAAGAGGAGAGAGAAAGGGAAATAACTCATCGGGAAGTAGGGGTGTACAAAATAATCGGGACTCGCCCGAACTGTCCAGAACCGGATTGGAACTGCTTGGAACTATATCAAAACCGCCCGGAACCAGTGGTTTTTGAGGGAACCGGTACGGTTCCCAGTTCCTTGGGCGGATCCACCCACCCAAACTGGACAAATTATATTATAATAATATATTAATTTTTATTATTAAAATAAATTTCGAAATTACTAATTAGCAAATTTAAATTTTAGGGCTCCATCTCCTTTCATGGTTTCCATGTTTTGATAAGAATTTAGTAAAATATGTAAGTTTTTTTTTTTTTTTGATGACCCAAGGAAACCCATATAGCTAGCAGCCGGCAGGCAAAACCTGGGGCCGCATGAGGGAACCACCATCCCATACAAGCGGTTAAGGCACCAAGCGCCTCCGCTGGGTTTCGAACCCCTCACCTTGAGGGCAAGGATCAATGGAGCCTTATCCAACGGAGCCACCATGGCGGGTGGTGTAAAGTATGTAAGTTGCCTTTCAACAACTCAACAAATGGCTCATTCAAAGAATACTTTCAGGACTCACATATGACACTATGTTTAAGAATATATGGAGTACCGGTAGAATTATTTCTACAAAAAAAATTCAGTAAAGCAAATGTTGTAAGAAATTGAGCATTGTTAAATGATAAAGGAAAAGATGATTTACATATGACAATCATCCAAAACTTGAACTTAAAGAATATTTTAGATTTCAACTAAAATGATTCAAAAATAGGACAAAAAACCTATTTCTCTTCTTTGATAGTGTTTTCCGATAAAAAAAAAATGGCACGCTTAATTAAGCCGGTTCGATTTAAAGAAAATATTACTTGATATGAAAAGTACTCATAGTGGGACTTGGAAAACAATATTATTATTGTCGAGACCGGACTGGCGGTTCGGTTCTCTGGTGGATCCATGTAACAACAGGTGGTACCATGTTCCAATTTTTTGGAACTGATCCTTAGCAGGCGGTTTTTGGTTCAAGGTCGGGAACCACCTACCCGGACCATGCACACCCCTATCTGGAAGTGGGCCAAGGGTTTCGAAAGAAAGAGACAGAGGAGCACGCTCTCTCCCCAAATTTTAAAGTTTTGTCTGAGATTGTGGGTCCCAGGAGAGGACATGTGTCACCTTCCCATGCGCTTTCTTATTTGCCAGGTTGGAACGTTAGACGCATCCAATATTTTCTTGTGCCGCGTGGGCCGAAGTTGTCTAGGCAAACCCACCCGCTTTCACTAACTCTAGCCTTGTGTCTTTTTATAAAAAGAAAATAACAATAAATAAAAAAGGCTATTGGCAAGAAGGGTAGCTGCCTCCCCTCAACATGATCATAATTCATAAATATGCCACACCAGATCATAAAGTGTTCGGCAGACCCATCGAGTGGGATGTTGGCATAGCCTCCATCAAAGTGTGCCAGACCAACGAATCGACCTTTAGAAAAGGCCTCTTGAGATTGGTCATCACAACACCACCAATGTGTTAATAGGATGAGTTCCCCGGCCCCTAAAAATTGAATCTCTAACCACCTTAAGCAAAATCCATTCAAGAGTAAATCTTGTCCAACCGAGCTAGCACATCAATAGTCCTTTACTTCTTATATTATCAACTGCATTTCGCACATGTCATCTATTTGGTAGTTTGCGTAAATTTCTTTGTTGCGAAATATGACGAAATTTGTGACTGGAAACATGTTTTGGTGTATTATTAATTCCCAAACACCTACTATATATGCAAAGGTAATAGGTGATCAAAGCTGGCCAGGGAAAGTTCAAAGGAAAATAATTGGATTTGGATAATGGAAATATTTGTGGTTGGACTGATTTTTTTTATTATATAATATAAATAATGGGGACCCAAATATGAATTATCCATGCGACGAAGAGGAACCCCACCAAAAGTAAAATGAAAAGTCGCTGGATGTAACATAGACTATAGTAGCATTTTCTCAACTTAGGTGACAAATACCACATGAAGTTTATCCTCTCAATAGATATAACAACATGATAACCTTACATTCAAAATTAAAAAATATTTCGCAAGAACGTTTTATAATCCTAGGGAAACTGTAATATAAACCCGTACAGATAAATAATTAAGAAAAATTAGTATGGTACCACAAGCAATGCGACATAGGCATTATTCACCAGAGGCATTATTCACAAGTCCCTACCGCAGTTATATCCCTCGGATTTGTACAACGGGATCTGCCTTGCATTGGAGTTCGAAAATTGAAAAAAAATCTCTCGTCATTATTAGCTGCAAGAGGTTTAGCTATGGAACCGTACGAGGATCAAAGCTATTGCCTAAACACATCGTGTTCTTTGTAATCGCACTTGGAAATGGTGGTGTAAACTCTCGCAATCCACAAAATGATAAAAGCAAGAAGAAAAGACAAAACGGGAACTTTGAAGGAACAGGACCGGAGTAAAATGCACGGGACTTGCAAAACTTGTGAAGTATCAATCAAAATGCTCGAGGATGATTGGCCCAGAACTTTCCTGATTGTTGCTTCCTAAATTCAACGCCGAGCCCCCATGTCGGTCCTACTTTGGATTTGCATAAACTAATGGCACTTTTCCATAGGGGCATACATCATGGTACATCACGAAAACGGTTGGTTTATAGATGGGGTGGCTTGAAGTGGGGCGCTTTGGATCTTTGACCGGGAATGGAACGTGTGGGGGACGTCTCAAGGAATCGGGGTGAAATAGTTGATAAGAACCGGTTCTCTTAGACACTCCAAGACTTTAAATTTTGGTTGATGTACTGAGGAAGAGTATTGTTGCATATGCTAATTAAGTATTGCTTTTATTGAAGAAGTTTGGGATTAGATGAGTTGATAGGGGATTGTGATAATCTTAGATGGCAAAAGATTTTGTTCGCTCTTTTTATGGTTAGCCACGGCGTCGGGGAGCAAGAGACGGTCACCACCCCCAGCCTGTAATTTTTATTTTTTATTTTTTATATACTCACCATGTGCATATATACCGGAACGTAATCTCAACTTTAGTTTCAAACTCAGGTCTCTTTTTCTACATAAAATTCCATCAAAATCTTTAGGAAAATTTTAACAAAAAAGTCATAAAATTATTGCAATTTTATTAATTCAATCATAAATCCTTCTTTAGTCAATTGCGTTTTAAACATTTTGTATTTGTACCAGTTCAATCCATTTGACTAAATTGAGCTAGTCCACATTGATGCGGAATAGCCGGCGTTGACGTAGATAATTTTCACTAATATATTAATATTTTTTCCAAAATTTTTATTTTTTATATTTTTTTCCTTTTATTTTTTTCCTCTTCCTTCTTCCTCTAGCTGGTCGGGCGAGGGTCGGTGACTTGACCTTGTTCGGCATTGCCTCGCCTCACCTTGCCAAGGGTCGGGTGAGGTTGCTCAGCCCTGGCGAGGTTGACCTTGTCGATTAGAAGAAAAAAGAAGAGGAAAAAAATAGAGCATAAAAATAATTAAAAAATTGAAGAAATATTAACATATTATTGAAAATTGTTCATGTCAGAGCTGGCTGGTTAAATTTTGGGCGGATGGGCTAAATTAATATAATCGAAATAGGTTTAAGACTCTTTTAGTAATTTTTTAAAATCTTTTTTTTTTTGGTCAGTATTTTTTTAAAAATCTTTAGAATTGACTAAATTGGCATAGATGTTAAACAAATCTATAATAATTTAGTTAAGATGAATTGCAATTATCCGTTATAATGACGATGATGTAAATCCATAAGATAAGAATGATATCTCTCGAACGTAATATGGAAAACCTTTGGATTTCTTTTTCTAAAAACATGTAAAGTATCGCCAACCGCAACTTCATAAAAGCAAAGGAGGAAGCGAACGGGAAGTTTCGAGGAAGGGAACGTACGAAACCTGTGGGCCATCGGCGCAGAAACTTTCCCATTGTTGCTTTCTAAATTCAACGCTGCCCCCCCACATACGTCGGTCTTCACTTTAGATTTGCACACGTTACGGAATTCGACGAAAACATATGCTTGATAAGATTGCAATTTGCGACTATAATATGATGATTAGGAGAAGAAAACGGAACCCGCTTGTCTGAAACGTTGAAGATGATCTATATTGTTTGATTTTCTTTTGTGAGCCAAAAGAAGAAAAAAAGAAAAAGCTAGTCAACATTAAATTTCGAAAATCGAATCCCTCACCTTGTAGAAAACGAATAAATTAGTCCCTCCGTCCTTCCTCCTGTTGAAATAAAAAATGAGTTTGCTATTAAAATAATAAAATCTTAGGATGAGAATGTCTCCATTTTTTGAACAACCGCAAAAGGTACAGACTTTTACTTGGGAAAAAAAAAAAATACCCATCTCTAAAATTTCCGTCCACACGAGTGAAACTTTACGATTTTTTTATTACAGGTTGACAATATTGCATGCGATCCAGTTATAAGCCAAAATACGAAGGGAAGAATCCAACACTATATGACATGATACAATTGACTTGTATATCAACACGAAAATACATTACAACAATTTAACTATCTAGTTGGGTTTCTTTGCGAATAAGCAAAAGCAAAATGTTAATTTATATACTTATTTAAATTTTAAAAAATTTACGAAAAAAATTGTATGTTAATTTATGTGTGAATATTATATATTATGAAAGTCTTAGGAATTTAAAAGAAATCAAAATATGTTATCTGCATGATTTTGATTGGCCAAGAAAAGTGGCGATATTGGTAAGTCTATGATGTCACCTATTTGAGGTCTAATTTAGTGTCCAATATGAAAATTTAGGATGCAAAATATATATATATATATATATATATATATATATATATATTCATATTCCAAAATAGAGGAGGTAAAATGGTGACACCGTGACGGGACAAAAGGTGAGAAGATTTTTTTTTTTTTTTTTTTTTTTTAATGTTTATCCTTAGAAAAATGACGTTCTATTGTTAATGCAAGTTCACAGAAGTTACAAACGTAGGGTGTAACGAACGAACGTTGGGGGATTGAGATGTTTATAGGGTCTTGAATAGTTGGATTTAATTCCTAGAAATAGTAGAAGAAAGGGGCGAAAAAACAAAAAAGAGCCATTGGAATTAAATAAAATGCTTAGTGAATGGTATTTATAGATAAATCACATACAAAAGACATACGACAATAAACTGAGACACTTCAACCAAATAAAAAAAACTGATACACACTTATACAGAACACTATTAGAAGAATAAAAAGTCCTCTTTAGTCAATTCCCTGAATCAGAAGCATCACAAATGACAAACACAATTAATTGATACACACAAATACAGTAGGATTCAAGCCACTTCAAAATCGAACCAAACTTCCGAAAGTGGCATGTCGTCCAACGGCTGAACAAGTAGTAGAAACCGGTCGAAGCCCAGCATGAGCAGACCAGAGGATGCTAGAGCAAACATTAGTAAGCAAAAATTGATGTCCAACCACGTGACTAGAGAAATATTCGTACAAAGAAGCAACTCGAAGCCGAGGGTCCCAAAAATGACGTATAAGTACCAATAGATCCGATTCGGGCTCGAGGGTTTAGTCACCTCGACTAATGATATTACATAAATGACTTCACAGATGATGTACATTGATTGGAAATGGGCGATTGTCAGCAGCTTTAGCAAACCGAACACGATGTGGAACTTTCTAGCCGAGTCGGGCAATCCCTGTTGATGTTGGTTCTACTCCCACTGATCATCGTCCCTACATTAAATCGGAAACAAATTGATCAAAAATGGATTAAGGAATGGACGAGTTGCTTGGCCCACCCTTTCGACGGTGATGGAAGTTTCCGAAACGAAGTATTCGCGAGTGAAGTGCGCACCTTTCAATTTCGACTTGAAATGTTACGGCAGGATCCGCCATGTTCCTTGGGTTTTGCGTTGTGCTTCTGCTAGAAATCTGCAGTATGTTGGAGTTCTTATGCGTTGTGGAGGGCAATGAACTGTGTCTCCGCGTCTTGTGGATGACAAAAGAAGAAGATGAGAGAGCTTGAGGTGGTTTCGAAGTGCGAAGGCCTTAACTTATATACACGCATGAGAATACTTCACGATACTGGTGGAATAGAAGACGACGAATTATAAACGATTTTCCTTTGATAGCAACATGCAGATTAGGACTTCCAGCCGGGGGTGGGACCACCCCCGAAACCCGGAGTCCAACCACTCGGAGGAGTCCAACGGGTGGGACCACCCCCGGCTGGAAGTCCTAACCCGGAGGAGTCCAAATCTGCATGTCGCTATCAAAGGGAGCACACACACCCCATGGACTCGTCAGACATGGCCAACCCTCACAATCGCAGCTCCAAAGTCCCCGTAGCCTCCAGCGAAGACCTCCACGTTAATCACAGGCCCACCAAGAACAAGGCCTTGGCCACTGTTAGACCTGCCATGTGGATGAGTCGGGTCGGATCATAAATGGTTCGACTTCAAATTGACTCCTTAATTCATTTATAATCAATTTATCTATAATATAAATGTTTTGACCTATATCGACCTATATTGGTACCATCAATTTATATTTAACCAAATTTAAAAAAAAAATTATTTCTTATGGTTTTTTTTAAATATATTGTCAAAATATTTTCATGCAATACAAATTTAGTGGACAATTTTTATAACTTTTTTAAAAAAAAAAAACGATACTCTATTTGTTTTGCAGAAAATGTGACAATTCTAGAGATAGGAAGTCATTTTTCAAGAAAATGATAGTACTTTACAATGTTTGGTTAAAATTTGAAAATGAACTAGAAAGCCTTTAAATGATGCAGTTCAAATAATGAAATCAAATTGCATTTTTCATGTGTAGTGAAGTAATTATTTAACATCAATTTCTCTTTGATCTTACATTATGTGTATTGCGGATTGTATCCTGTTATCTTTTTCTTCTTGGATTTTTTTTTCTTGGAAGAGTTGATGATTTTTCACTGACAGTACACACACGGCTTTCTGCGTATGGGAATCTATATAAAATTTTCTATTCATAAGAGGTATTACATATATATGGATGAAAGCCATCATTAATTGAATATTTTAGTGAAAAAATTCTAGTTAGACTTAATTTTGGAAATATATATTAACAACTTGTCCAAATACTTATTTATGTTCATATAGAAAACATTCATACACGAAGTTTACAAAATTTCAGATTGAGGATTTTTAATTTTTAACTTATTAATGACTAAATACACTTTAGTGTATGGGAATTCATTCTATATTTTCGGCCCAAATGTTTTTTTTTTTACTAGATCGTCATTATTCAACCTGGATTCCAGCTTTCTCACTATTTATGGTCTTGTGTTCAAGCCTTGTTGAGAGTGTTTCAAAAGTAAAATCCCAAACGGACCAAGCCGACGTGGTGGAACGCACCCTTACGACCACTTCGGAAAGTGAACTAGTTGAGACGTGGCGAAAATTGGCCTGGGAACCATCTTACCTCTAAAACAAAAGGAAAAGGAACATGGCAATTTCCCACTTGACTTGCTAGCCCGGTGGTAAAAGGATTACATTATCTTCCACGAGGCCTCGTACCATAATGTCTCAAGGCATGAAAGTTTCGCAAATCTCATCCAAAACATCGAGTTTCTGATTGGGGGGAAGGTGAAATGCACGCGTTTGCAGAACTCAACAGAAACATGCGTTTGTTGCTTTTACAATCTGCGACTATGATATGATGATCAGGAGAAGAAAATGGAACGCGTTTAGTTGGACAAGTCTTCGATGCGCGGTTCTCGAAAGCGACCCGTACGTATTAAAACTCAAGATGGGTAGGTTCGCCTCAAACGCAACCTCCAGAGATGGCCACTTCATGAGGGAACAAAACTTTCGCTTATTAAACAAAGGGATATGTTCAGCAGAAATCCTAAAACTTGTCAAGAAAGTGCAATTGAGTCATAAAACTTACAAAAAGTGCAATCAAGTCCTAAAACTTGTTAAGTTAGTTCAATTGAGTCCTAAAGTTAACACCGTCAAGAAAGTTAATGGAAATTGCTGACGTGACGCTGACGTCATCTTTTAAATGGATATTTTATTTTATATGTCGCTTTTTAAAATTATTTTTTATTCAAAATATTTAATAATTAGATAAAAAACAAAAAAAGAAAAAGCTAAATTTATTTTAAAAAATAAAACTATTTAAAAAAAAAAGGTTGCCAGTGGAGCTTCCGCCGCCGCCCATCGCCGGGAGGGGCGGCGACGGCCGCCGGACGGGCCGGTGACAGTCGCCGGCCTTGGGTGGGTGGTCGGTCCTTGCCTAGGCGAGGCCTCATGCGGCCCCAGGTGAGGGCCGGCCACCCCCGCTAGGTCGGGCGAGGATGCCCAGATTGGGGCACGCCGCAAGCGAGGTCTCATTGGCCTTTGCGAGGGGCCGGCGACCATCACCCGCCCTGGGCGAGGCCTCGCCGGCCCTTGCCTAGGGTCGGCGATGCTTGCCCGGATCTGGGCGCCGAGCAATCGAACCTCATCGTCCTCCTCCTCCTCAGCCTCGCCATTCTCGTCGTCGTTGGTGACGGGGCAACGTCGTCCTCGTCGGCGGAGCGGCGGAGCGGGCGATGGCCTCGAGCTCCTCCTCGTCCTCCTCGTTGGCTGGCTCGTCGATTTGTGGCTGCTCCTCCCCTTAGACCCGTCTAACGGGACCTCGTCGGACGACGCCGCTCGCCTAGATCGGGTGAGCATCGCCGACCCGAGGCCGATGGTTGCCGGCCCTCGCGGGGGCGGCGTGCCCGGAGATTTGGGCATCCTCGCCCGACCTGGTGGGGGTGCCCAGCCCTCACACGGGTTGGCGATCGTTGCCATCCCCTCCGCGGCCGTCGCCAACCACTCCGGAGATGGGTGGCGGCAAAAGCTCCACCGGCGGCCTTTTTATTTTATTTTATTTTTAATATTTTTTTAAAAATAAATTTAGCTTTTCCTTTTTAATATTTTATCTTATATTTAAAGATTTTGAATAAAAAATAATTTAAAAAATCCATATATGAAATAAAAAATTCATTTAAAACATTATGTCAACACCACGTCGGCGCCACGTCAGTAATTCCATTAACTTTTTTAATGGTGTTAACTTTAAGACTCAATTGAACCAACTTGACAAGTTTTAGGACTTGATTGCACTTTTTGTAAGTTTTAGGACTCAATTGCACTTTCTTGACAAGTTTTAGGACTTCTGCTGAACATATCCCTTAAACAAAAACACCCGTGCCTAAAACTTTCGTACCTGTGAGCGAAACAACGTCGTTCGTTAGTCCTTTGAATCAAGGATTTGTCTACCCTTAATTGAAAGAGTTCGATTTCCTGAATCGAGTTTCATTTTTGGGCCCGAATTGAAAAATAGCATTGCAGATCTATGATGTTGAGCGTCTTCTTCAATTTGCATGAATAGAAAACCGATGGGTGTCGTAATTCCTTAAGTAGAACTTTGTGATTTATATGAGTCGTTTGAAAAGTGGAGATGTTTCTGTCCTATTAATCATATAAATATCATTGAGATTCTATTTAATTGAATAAACAAAATGAGTTAGAGGATGCAATCACACAAATTAAGAGTTCAATGAATTGATGGCATCCAAAAAGATAAGAAAGAACAAAGTGTACACTTATCTGTTTATACGTCAAAATCCAAAGGAAAAAGTTTAATACTACATGACATGATACCCTTAACTATATGGACTGGAAGCTACAGATTGCAAAAATTTTAATCATTTAACTGGGCTTGTAAACGTTTGCCATTAATCAAAAGCAAAAAAAATTGATTTATATATTATCTAAATCTCAAATAATTATGAAAATTTGTGTATGCTTATTCACATGTCAATAATTATACATTGCGAAAGTTTTAGGTAATTCGAATTAAGAAAAGGTCAAAGTATGTTAGCTGCAAAATCTTGATTAAGCAAACAATAAAAACTAAATGCCATTCTAGCTGTGTCCTCGTAAAAAAGAAAGAGAGAACTCCAAATACCTCCTTCTCTAGCACTGCCTCTGTTTTTTCTAAAATAGCACTTCGAAAAAACATCAAGCGCAGCCTAAACTCCTCCACCCAGCATCACTTGCCGGTGTCGAACGTTGTCCGACCACCACGAGCCACCTCTTTTTTCGTCAGGCTTCGTCGCTGCACTTGGCTGTCACCTCTCTCTCTCTCTCCTGCCTACCATGCAAAACCTCAGCACCGTCCTACTGCAACCTCCTGGTCACGCACTATGAACAACCTCAGATCGCTGCTGGTGGCGAAGCTCGAAGCTATGCTGAGCTCCACCTCTTCTAGTAGAGCCATCTCATCTGAGTTGGAGGCGACAGCTCCCTTCATGGCCGTCGGAACTTGGAGGGTGGGGGGCAAGGGGGCTTGGTCATCGCTAGCAGTTGCATCAGGCAATAGTGGCAACTGCAGCTCGCTTATGGTGGTTAGGATTATTTTCAATTGGAATATGTTTGGAGGATCGGGGAAGTTTAGAACTATGAAAGGTGCAACTTGGTGAATAAAAAGGGCAATTTCGGTAAGTAAGTCTCAGATGTCAACTGATGTGAGCTGCAGTTCAGTGTCCAACATAAAAATTCATAAGAAAAATGACGTTCTATTGCTAATGCAAATTTACGAAAAAGTTACAAACACTAGTATAACAAATGAGCACATTGAGAGTGGGGGATTGAGATGTTTATAGGGTCTCGAATAGTTGGATTCGATCACTAGAAATAGTAGAAGAAAGAAAGGGGTGAAGAAAAAGCCAGTGCAATTTAATGAAATGTATGGCGAATGGTTTTTGTAGGTGAGCATCACCAACTGCAGAACATGTATAAGATTACAGTCTCTCAGTCTTTTCTCTAAATCAGAAGCATTACAAATGACATACAAGAAAAATTCATACGCGCAAATACAGGGGATTCTAGGCGCTT
This sequence comes from Eucalyptus leucophloia subsp. euroa, assembly GCA_017140325.1. Lineage (NCBI taxonomy): Eukaryota > Viridiplantae > Streptophyta > Magnoliopsida > Myrtales > Myrtaceae > Eucalyptus > Eucalyptus leucophloia. Next base: position 16,016,353 of record CM029472.1, on the reverse strand, counting down.
TAAAAATCAAGCTAAACTTCCAAAAATGATGTGTCGTGGAACGGCTGAAGTAGCTACAGAAACCAATCGGAGCCTCGCGCGAGCAGACCAGATGATTGCCAAAGCAAACATTAGGAAGCACAAATTGATAACCAGCCAAGTGAGTAGATGAAGGTTTGTCCAGATAAGCGGCTCGAGGCCAAAAGTCCCGAAACTGGTGTACAAGTACCAGTAGACTTGATTCAGGCTTGTGGGCCCGGTTACCTCGATCAATGATATTAGATAAACGACTTCTTAGATAAGCGTGATTATGAGTAGTTTTAGTAGACCAAACACAATGTGGAACCTTCCGGTCGAGTCAAGCCATCCCTGCTGTTGTTGGCATTGGTTCTGTGGCTGCTGATCGTTGTTGCTGCATCGAATTAGAAAGAAATCAACCAAAAAAAAAAAAAATCAAGATCAGACTACTTGCTCAACCCGGACTTCCAATTGCAACGACAGGTTCCGAAACAATGTATCTGCGGGTGGAGTGTTGTAATTATGATTATAATTATGGTTAATGGATCAACGAAAGCCAATAAATTAAGATACGTTTTTTTTGTTCACATATCTCTTTTTGGATTCATGAATTTCCTATACTTTTATGTTCACGTATTTATTGAATTCATGAATTTCCTAGATTCATGTATCGTTTAGTTCATGTATTTATTGAGTTCATGAATCTCTTGGATTCACGTATCTCTTTATTCATGAATCTCGTGGATACACGCGTCTATTTATTTAATGTATCTCTTTAGTACATGAACTAAAAATCTCTATATATAGATAGGAACATAGAGCTTCATGAAAGTTTTTTGGTTTTTGGTTTTTGGTTTTTCTAACTCGATTCCAAAAGAGCTTTGATATACGTTTCAACTCTTCTGATTTTTCTGGGCGTGCTGGTTCAATTGAACAGTTTGACTGAGTCATGTTTGCATAGTGCTAATCCAAACAGGTTCAAGGTGTTGTATCTTGGGAGGCATAGTTCGTGAATCTGCGGAGCACTATTGGCAGGAACTAATCGCCTTAAGGAGATTCAGTTATCCGTACCTCACCTCCAATTTTATGTTATATCTTATTTTCTTATTCTCCAAGAGTTGTAAGTTTACATAAAAAGAAGAATATTATATAGCTGTTATCGTCTTCTTTACATTGATGTGTTGATTACAACGAATAGTGTGTATTCTTTGGATATAATTTCCAACAATCTTAAGGCAATTATATCACTCACTGTTTGTTGTTTTTGTCAGATTATTGAGATGGCTGAAAATAACCAAGTACCTTTCAATGTCTCGAATGTTTCGGGAGACGTTCCTATGGTCGATTCGACTGTTGCTATGGAAGATGTTCAACCCTTGGGTTTGAATTTGTAGCAGCCAATGCTACGGGCCCTTGGGCCAACATCAATTTTGGTGGTGCGGGTACAAGTCATATGACTGGTATACCTGGGACTGTTTTTCAGAACAGTGTAGGCCAAATGGCTTTTGGCTCTGTTTCTGGAGGGATGGTTCGACGAACCTTGCCTACCGTGATGGCAACACCTCTAGTTACAACTAATGAGAAACCGGAGAAATTTACCGGAGCGGGCTTTAAACAGTGGCAGCAGAAGAAGTTCTTCTATTTGACCATGCTCAATTTGATGAAATATTTATCGGAGGTGTGCCAGATAATTAGTCCAAATGAGCAAGATGTCACGACGCTCGGTGCGTTGGAGGCTTGGAAGCATGGGGACTTCTTATGCCGAAATTATATCCTTAACTATTTAGTGAATTCTCTTTATAATGTTTATTGTAATGTTGAATCTGCTAAACAGTTATGGGAGTCCTTAGAGAAAAGATACAAAACCGAGGATGCTAGCACCAAAAAAATTTGTGGTTGCCAAATTCTTGGACTACAAGATGGTGGATTCTAAATCTGTCATGAGTCAGGTTCAAGAATTGCAATTAATTTTGAGTGACATCTCGGCTGAGGGAATGATACTTAGTGAATCATTCCAAGTGGTGGCTATGATTGAGAAATTGCCTCCGAGTTGGTCAGACTTCAAAATTATTTGAAGCACAAATGGAAGGAGATGAGCCTTGAAGATCTCATTCTACACCTCAGAATAGAGGAGGAGAATATAGTTCAATCAATTTCAAGGAGTCTTGTGCTAGTTTTGAAATAATTTTCCAAACAACCGCACCTTATACTCTACAACAAAATGGAGTTGTTGAACGATTGAACAGGACAATAAAGGAGATGGCTAATGCCATACTTTTGAGTTCAGGTTTACCTCAGAACTTGTGGGGGGAGGCAGTTTTAACTGCAAATTATATTCTTAATAAAATACCCCACAAAAAGATAGGTAAAACTCCATACGAGTTATGGAATGAGAAGTTACCATCCTACAATTTTTAAAAGTGTGAGGGTGCATAATGTGATTTATAACAGTAAGTCTAGACACATTCGTCGTAGACACAATACCGTAAGGCAGTTGCTCTCAAATGAAATCATTTCTTTTTACTTTGTAAAGTCAAAAGAAAATATTGTGGATCCGTTGACAAAGGTTTGTCAAAAGAGCAGATAAACTGCGTATCGAGGGGAATGGGTTTAAGAGCCTTAACCCAATAAAGAGATTCCAGGGTGGAAACCTAACCTATGCGATTGGAGATCCCATGGACTAGGTTCAATAGGACAACGCAAATTTTGGAAACTCTAGTGTGAGCACTGTTTTCCATTCCTCTGATGCAACAGTGCTTTCTTACAGCGTTATTAAGGGTACGCTATGCGTTTAATGATTCCTATAACTTGAAATATAATATCCAAGTAAGATATGGTAGGATATCTTTAATAGGAATGCACCTATATGCGTGGAGCTGGCCGACTCTATGAAAATCTTTAAAGGCTAGATTTTCTAAAGCACGCATGAATCCCGAAAGGTTCAGGGCCGAAAGAACGAACACCGAGAACCAATCTTGAATTGGAAATACTCCGTGTGAGGTTTATTGCCTAGGCTTACACAAACAACTGGCGATTCAAGGCTTAGTCCATCGACTAGTTAAGTAAGTCCGATAAGCTTTCACTAAAGAAGGTTCAAAGCGAAAGCTACCTATCTTGATGCGGTTTATTTCAATGTGCATGCTCAGATTCCTTCGAGTCAAAAATGTTTTGTTGATCCATTAATGTGGGGGATTGTTGTAATTATGGTTATAATTATGGTTAATGGATCAACGGAAGCTAATAAATTAAGATACGTTTTTTCTGTTCACGTTTCTCTTTTTGGATTCATGAATTTCCTATACTTTTATGTTCACGTATTTATTGAATTCATGAATTTCCTAGATTCATGTATCGTTTAGTTCATGTATTTATTGAGTTCATGAATCTCTTGAATTCACGTATCTTTGGATACATGAATCTCTTGGATTCACGTATCTCTTTATTCATGAATCTCGTGGATACACGCGTCTATTTATTTCATGTATCTCTTTAGTACATGAACTAAAAATCTCTATATATAGATAGGAACATAGAGCTTCATGAAAGTTTTTTGGTTTTTGGTTTTTGGTTTTTGGTTTTTCTAACTCGATTCCAAAAGAGCTTTGATATACGTTTCAACTCTTCTGATTTTTCTGGGTATGCTGGTTCAATTGAACGGTTCGACTGAGTCCTATTTGCATAGTGCTAATCCAAACAGGTTCGAGGTGTTGTATCTTGGGAGGCATAGTTCGTGAATCTGCGGAGCACCATTGGCAGGATCTAATCGCCTTAAGGAGATTCGGTTATCCATACCTCACCTCCAATTTTATGTTATATCTTATTTTCTTCTTCTCCAAGAGTTGTAAGTTTACATAAAAAGAAGAATATTATATAGCTGTTATCGTCTTCTTTACATTGATGTATTGATTACAACAAATAGTGTGTATTCTCTGGATATAATTTCCAACATGGAGTGCATACCTTTCAATGTCAACTTCATTTGTCACGGTGTGATCCAACATGTTCCTTGGCTTTTGTGTTGCGACTCTGTTTGAAATCTGCAGATGTTGGAGCTCTGCTCTGCGAAGGTCAACGAACTCTGTAGCTGGGCGAGAAGTTGCCACCATGTGATGCCAACACAATCAAGTTTGGATTACACCGGACGGTTCGATTTAGCCATTCGACAAGTGTCGGAACCGCAATGACCAACCCCCAATGCCCATCCCTTCGTTCCATCAGCAATGAAGAGCTCAAAAGTTAGACGCGACCAAAAGTGAGCCAACAAAACATGCGAAGCCCAGGGTGGATTCAGGCATCCATCTATCTATGCAAAACCCGTCAACGGATTTCCTTCACACGAAGAAAAAATTGTCTTTTTAATAGCGAAGCAGCAACCCAACATCTGCAATTTCAAAATAATCAAAATTTCGAGGGCAAAAAACAGAAAAAAAAAAAAAAAAAAAAAAAGCTAAAAGCAACCTGCGAGTGTGGGCGGTTGAGGAGGAGAGCTCTCGCACTCGTGCTGCGGTTATCCTTGGGCCGGACTGAGAAGTATCTCCTTAAGCTTTCGGGCCGAGCCGAGATGGGCCGGAATTTCTTTGTTACCCAAGACAAAGCGCATAACGGATTGATCGATCAGGCTTTCCGGGTTTGGGCTTGCGGGCCACAGGCCAAAGCTGTCTGGGCAAACCCACCCGTTTTCACTAACATTTGCCTCGTGTCTTTTTTAGATAATAATAATAATAATAATAATAATAATAATAATAATAATAATAATAATAAAGGCTATTGGCAAAAAGCATAGCGCATAGCTTAATTGCCTCCCCTCAACATTATCATAATTCATAAATACTCCACACTAGATCATAAAATATGCGGTAGACTCGTCGAGTGGGATGTTGACACAGTCCCCATCAAAGTGTGCCAGACCAATGAACCACCCTTTAGAAAAGGCATCTTGAGATTGGTCATCACAACACCACCAATGTGTTAATAGGATGAGTTCCATGGCCCTTAAAAATTGAATTTCTAACCACCTTAAGTAAAATCCATTCAAGAGTAAATCTTGTCCAACCGAGCTAGCACATCGATAGTCCTTTACTTCTTATATTATGAACTGCATTTCGCACATGTCATCTATTTGGTAGTTTGCGTAAATTTTTTTGTTGCGAAATATGATGAAATTTGTGACTGGAAACATGTTTTGGTGTATTATTAATTACCAAACACCTACTATATGCAAAGGTAATAGGTGATCGAAGCTGGCCGCCCTAATTCATCGGGAAAGTTCAAAGGAATATCATTGGATTTGGATAAGGGAAATATTTGTGGTTGGACTGATTTTTATTATGTAATATATATAATGGGGACCCAAGATATGAATAATCCATGCAACTAAGAGGAACCCCAACAAAAGTAAAATGAAAAGTCTCTGGATGTAATATAGACTATAGTGGCATTTTCTCAACTTAGTTGACAAAAACCACATGAAGTTTATCCTCTCGATAGATATAACAACATGATAACCTTACATTCAAAGTTAAAAAATATTTCGCAAGAACGTTTTATAATCCTAGGGAAACTGTAATATAAACCTCTACAGATAAATTATTAAGAAAAATTAGTATGGTACCACAAGCAACGCGACATAGGCATTATTCACGAGTGCCTACCGCAGTTATATCCTCGGATTTGTACAACGGGATCTGCCTTGCATTGGAGTTCGAAAATTGAAAAAAATCTCTCGTCTTTATTAGCTGCGAGAGGTTTAGCTATGGAACCATGAGAGCATCAAAGCTGTTGTCTAAACACATCGTGTTCTTGGCAATCGCACTTGGAAATGGTGGTGTAAACACTCGCAATCCACAAAATGATAAAAGCAAGAAGAAAAGACAAAACGGGAACTTTGAAGGAACGGGACCGGAGTAAAATGAACGGGACTTGCAAAACTTGTGACGTCTAAATCAAAATCCTTGAGCTAGTTTGGATGTCAATCATTCCCGCCATGAGCGAGAGGGTGCGTTTATTCAAGTTGGTCTAGTTAACCCTCCTATAAAGTCAAGATCAATCTATACATCGAGTCAACTGGCCGAGTCTCAATCTATAATGTCATTTGTCATATATTACGTATTCAGTTCAGTTAAGAAGCCCAAATGGTACTTGAATCCATTTACGATCCCAAGTTTCCAGACACATCGCACTTCCGCTTGGGTCGAGGCTGCCACAGAGGATGATTGGCCCAGAACTTTCCCGATTGTTGCTTCCTAAATTCAACGCCGAGCCCCATGTCGGTCCTACTTTGGATTTGCATAAACTAATGGCACTTTTCCATAGGGGCATACATCATGGTACATCTCGAAAACGGTTGGTGCATAGAAGGGGTGGCCTGAAGTGGGGCGCTTTGGACCTTGGACCGGGAATGGAACGTGTGGGACGTCTCAAGGAATCGGGGTGAAATAGTTTATAAGAACCGGTTCACTTAGACACTCCAAGACTTTAAATTTTGGTCGATGTACTGAGGAAGAGTATCGTTGCATATGCCAATTAAGTATTGCTTTTATTGAAGACTTTTGGGATTAGATGAGTTGATAGGGGATTGTGATAATCTTAGATGGTAAAAGAGTTTGTTCGCTCTTTTTATGGTTAGCCACGGCGTCTGGGAGCAAGAGACGGTCACCAACCCCAGCCTGTAATTTTTTTTTATATACTCACCATGTGCTAATTTAGGGAAATTTTAACAAAAAAAGTCATAAACTTATTGCAATTTTATTAATTTAGTCATAAACATCGATTTAGTCAATTGAGTTTTAAACATTTTGCATTTATGACAATTCAATCTATCTTACTAAATTTAGCTAGTTAGCATTGACATGGGCTGCCAGTCTTGATGTAGATAATTTTCATTAATAAATTAATTTTTTCCAATTTTTTTCCTTTTATTTTTTTCCTATTCCTTCTTCCTCTACTTGGTTGGGCAAGGGTCGACGACATTGACCTTGTGCTATATCGCCTCGCCTCACCTCGCTAATGGTTGGGCGAGGTTGCTCACCCTTGACGAGGTTGACCTTGTCGGCTAGAAGAAAAAGGAAGAGGAAAAAAATAGAGCATAAAAATAATTAAAAAAATCGAAGAAATATTAAAATATTATTGGAAATTGTTCATGTCGAAGCTGGCCATCAAATTTTGGCGAATGGACTGGATTAATATAATTGAAATAGGTTTAAGACTCTTTTAGTAATTTTTAAAAATCTTTAGAATTGACAAAATTGGCATAGATATTCAACAAATCTATAACAATTTAGTTAAGATGAATTGCAATTATCCGTTATAATGACAAAGATGTAAATTCATAAGATAAGAATGTTATCTCTCGTACGTAATATGGAAAACCTTTGGATTTCATTTTTCTAAATATATGTGAAGTATCACCAACCGCAAAAGGAGGAAGTAAAGGGGAAGTTTCGAGGAAGGGAACGTACGAAACCTGTGGTGACGCATCGATCAAAATCCTCGAGGGCGATCGGCGCAGAAACTTTCCCATTGTTGCTTCCTAAATTCAACGCTGCCGCCCCCGCACACGTCGGTCTCAACTTTAAATTTGTATAATAAAGTGGTTATATTAATTGGGAGCATAGGCAAATATAAAACGACGATGATATGCACACATTAGAGAATTCGACGTATACATATGGTTGTTTTTTTGGGTCAAAAAGACATGCTTGTTAAGATTGCAATTTTGCGACTATAATATGATGATTAGGAGAAGAAAACGGAACCCGCTTGTCTGAAACGTTGAAGATGATCTATATTGTTTGATTTTCTTTTGTGTGCCAAAAGAAGAAAAAAAGAAAAAGCTACTCAACATTAAATTTCGAAAATCGAATCCCTCACCTTGTAGAATACGAATAGATTAGTCTCTCCATCCTTTCTCCCGTTGAAATAAAAGCGAGTTTGCTATCAAAATAATAAAATTATAGGATGATAATTTTCTCCATTTTTTGAACAACCGCAAAAAGTACACACCTTTACTTGATGGAAAAAAAAAAAATACCCATCTCTAAAATTTCCGTCCACATGAGTAAAAACTTTACGATTTTATTATCGCAGGCTGACAATATTGCATGTGATCCGTTTATAAGCCAAAATACAAAGGGAAGAATCCAACACCATATGACACGATACCCTTGACTTGTATATCGACACGAAAATACATTACAACAATTTAACTATTTAATTGGGTTTCTTTATTTGCAAATAAGCAAAAGCAAAATGTTAATTTATATACTATTTAATTTTTAAAAGATTTACGAAAAAATTGTATGTTAATTTATGTGTCAATATTATATATTATGAAAGTCTCAGGAATTTTAAAGAAATCAAAATATGTTATCTACATGATTTTGATAGGCTGGGAAAAGTGGTGATATTGGTAAGTAAGTCTATGATATCACCTGATTTGAGGTGTAATTTAGTGTCCAATATGAAAATTCAGGATGCAAAAAACAAAAATTTCCAAAATAGAGGAGGTAAAGTGGTGACAGGACAAAAGGTGAGAAGGAATGTTTTTTTTCTTAATGTTTATCCTTAGAAAAATGACGTTCTATTGTTAATGCAAGTTCACAGAAGTTACAAACATGGGGTGTAACAAACAAACATTGGGGGATTGAGATGTTTATAGGGTCTTGAATAGTTGGACTTAATCCCTAGAAATAGTAGAAAAAAGGGGCAAAAAAAAAAAAAAGAGCCAATGGAATTAAATAAAATGCTTAGTGAATGGTATTTATAGATAAATCACATACAAAAGATATACGACAATAAATTAAGACACTTCAACCAAAAAAAAAAACTGATACACACTTATACAAAACACTATTAGAAGAATAAAAAGTCCTCTTTAGTCAATTCCCCGAATCAAAAGCATCACAAATGACACACACAGTAAATAGGTAAACACAAATACAATAGGATTCAAGCCGCTTCAAAAATCGAACTGAACTTGCGAAAGTGGCATGTCGTCCAACGGTTGAACAAGCAGTCGAAACCGGTCGAAGCCCCGCATGAGCAGACCGGAGGATGCCAAAGCAAACATTAGTAAGCAAAAATTGATGACCAACCACGTGACTAGATAAAGATTCGTCTAGAGAAGCAACTCAAAGCCAAGGGTCCCAAAAACGATGTATAAGTACCAGTAGATCCGATTCGGGCTCGAGGGTTCAATCACCTCGACTAATGATATTAGATAAATGACTTCACAAATGATGTACAGTGATTGGAAATGAGCGATTGTCAGCAGCTTTAGCAAACCGAACACGATGTGGAACTTTCTAGCTGAGTCGGGCAATCCCTGTTGATGTTGGTTCTGCGCCCACTGATCATCATCCCTACATTAAATCAGAAACAAATCGATCAAAAACGGATTAAGGAATGGACGAGTTGCTCGGCCCACCCTTTCGACGGTGATGGAAGTTTCCAAAACGAAGTATTCGCGAGCGAAGTGCGCACCTTTCAATTTCGACTTGAAATGTTACGGCAGGATCCGCCATGTTCCTTGGGTTTTGCGTTGTGCTTCTGCTAGAAATCTGCAGTATGTGGGAGTTCTTATGCGCTGTGGACGGCAATGAACTGTGTCTCCGCGTCTTGTGGATGACAAAAGAGGAAGATGAGAGAGCTTGAGCTGGTTTCGAATTGCGGAGGCCTTAACATATATACACGCATGAGAAACCGGTGGAATAGGAGACGCCTAATTATAAACGATTTTCCTTTGATAGCCACGTGGAGATTAGGACTTCGATCCGTATGCTTTAGAGCATAGAAAGTCTATGAAGACGGATTATAAACGATTTTTCTTCGATAGCGACATGGAGGTTTAGGACCTCGCTCCCTATGCTTTAGAGTCCGTTTAAACGGTTTTAAACGGACTCTAAAGCATAGGGAGCGAGGTCCTAAACCTCCATGTCGCTATCGAAGGTCAAACGGACTCTAAAGCATACGCAAACCGTTCAAACGGACTCTAAAGCATACGGAGCGAAGTCCTAAACCTCCATGTCGCTATCGAAGGTCAAACGGAATCTAAAGCATACGGAGCGAAGTCCGGGTGTTGCTATTGAAGGAGCACGCCCACCCCATGGACACGTCAGACATGGCCAACCCTCACAATCGCAGCTTCAAAGTCCCCGTGGCCTCCAGCGAAGACCTCCACGTTAATCACAGGCCCGTCAAGAACAAGGCCTTCGCCACTGTTAGACCTGTCATGTGGATGAGTTGGGTCGGATCATAAATGGTCCGACTTCAAATCAACTCATTAATCCGTTTCTAATCCATTTATTTATAATATAAATGTTTCAACCTATATTCGACCCATATTGATATAATAACTTTATATTTAACCAAATTTTAAAAAAAATTGTTTCTTATGGTTTAAAAAAAAAATTATATTGTCAAAACATTTCCATGCAATACAAATTTAATGGACAATTTTTATAACCTTTTTTTGAAAAAAAAAATGATACTCTATTTGTTTTGCAGAATTCTAGAAATAGGAAGTCATTTTTTCAAGAAAATGATAGTACTTTACAATGTTTGGTTAAAATTTGAAAATGAACTAGAAAGCCTTTAAATGATGCAGTTCAAATAATGAAATCAAATTGCATTTTTCATGTCGTAGTGAAGTAATTATTTAACGTCAAATTCTCTTTGATCTTACATTATGTGTATTGCGGATTGTATCCTGTTATCTTTTTGTTCTTGGATTTTTTTTTTTCTTGGAAGAGTTTATGATTTTTCACGGACAGTACACACACGGCTTTCTGCGTATGGGAATCTATATAAAATTCTCTATTAGTAAGAGGTATTACATATATATGGATGAAAGCCATCATTAATTGAATATTTTAGTGAAAAAATTCTAGTTACACTTAATTTTGGAAATATATATTACAACAGTCATCAAGAGCAAAATGTTTTCTTGTCCAAATACTTATTTAGGTTCATATAGAAAAAATTCATACACGAAGTTTACAAAATTTTAGATTGAGGATTTTTACTTTTTAACTTATTAATGACTAAATACGCTTTTGTGTATGTGAATTCATTCTATATTTTCGTGCCATTTTTTTTTTGACTATATTTTGTTGTTGTTCAACCTAAATCCCAACTTTATCACTAATTAGGGTCTTGTGTCCAAGCCCTGTTGACAGTGTTTCAAGAGTAAAATCTCAAACGGACCATGCCGACATGGGGGAGTGCACCCTTAAGACCGCTTTGGAAAAGTGAACTAGTTGAGATGCGGCAATAATTGGCCTGGGCCCCATCTTATCTCTAATACCAAAGGAAAAGGAACATGGCAATTTCCCCACTTGACTTGCTAGCCCGGTGGTAAAAGGGTTACGTTACCTTCCGCAAGGCCCCGTACAATAATGTCTCAAGGCATGAAAGTTTTGGAAATCTCATCTAAAACATCGAGTTTCTAATTGGGGGGAAGGTGATATGCACGCATTTGCAGAACTCGAAAGAAACATGTGCTTGTTGCTATTACCATCTTTGACTATGATATGATGATCAGGAGAAGAAAATGGAACGCGTTTAGTCGGACAAGTTTTCTATTCGCGGTTCTCGAAATCGACCCGTGCGTATTAAAAGTCAAGATGGGTAGGCTTGCCTCAAAACGCAACCTCCAGAGAAGACCACTTCATGAGGGAACAAAACTTTCCCTTATTAATGGACAAAAACACCCGTAAATAAAAATTTCGTCCGTGCGAGCGAAACAACGACGTTCCTTGGCCTTTAGAATCAAGGATTTGTCTACCCCTAAATCGAAAGAGTTGGATTTCTTGAATCGAGTTTCTTTTTTGGGCCTGAATTGAAATATAGCATTGCGGATCTATGATATTGAGCGTCTTCTTCGATTTGCATGGATAAAAAACTGATGGGTGTTGTAATTCCTTAAGTAAAAGTTTGGAATTTCTCTGAGTCGTTTGAAAAGTGGAGATATTTCTGTCATATTAATCATATAATAATCATTGAGATTCTATCTAATAAAATAAATAAAATGAGTTGAAGGATGCAATCACACAAATTAAGAGTTCAATGAATCGATTGCATCAAAAAAGATAAGAAAGAACAAAGTGTAAATTTATCCGTTTATATGTCAAAATCCATAAAACAAAAAAAAGTCCAATCCTACATGACGTAATATCATCAACTCATATATCGACTCAAAGCTACACATTGCAATATGTTAATCATTTAACTGGGCTTGTAAACGTTGGCCATTAAGCCAAAGCAAAAAACTGATTTATATATTATTTAAATTTCAAAAAATTACGAAAAATTTTGTATGTTAATTTACATGTCAACAATTATATATTGCGAAAGTTTTCGGCAATTCAAATTAAGAAAAGGTCAAAGTATGTTAGCTGCAAAATCTTGATTAAGCAAACAATAGAAACTAAATGCCATTTCTTTACCCAAAAAAAACTAAATGCCATTTTTGCTGTGTCCTCGTAAAAAAGAAATAGAGAACTCCAAATACCTCCTCTAGCACTGCCTCTGTTTTTTTTTTTTTTTTTTTAATAAAAGAGCACTTCGAAAAAACATCAAGCACAGCCTGAACTCCTCCACCCAGCATCACTTGCCGTTGTCGAACGTTGTCCGACCACCACGAGCCACCTCTTTTTTCGTCGGGCTTCGTCATTGCACTCGGTTGCCACCTCTCTCGCCCTCTCTCTCTCTCTCTCTCTCTCTCTCTCTCTCTCCTGCCTACCATGCAAAACCTCAGTACCGTCCTAGTGCAACCTCTTGGTCACCCACTATGCACGACCTCAGATCGCCGCTGGTGGCAAAGCTCGATGCTATGTCGAGCTCCACCTCTTCTAGTAGAGCCATCTCATCTGAGTTGGAGGCGACAGATCCTTCATGCCCGTTGGAACTTGGGGGGTGGGGAGCAAGGGGCTTGGTCATCAGTCATCACCAGCGGTTGCATCAGGCAGTAGTGGCAGCCGCAACTCGGTTATGATGGTGAGGATTTTTTTCGGTTGGGATATGTTTGGAGGATTGGGGAAGTTCAGAACTATGAAAGGTGCAACTTGGTGAATAAAAGTGACAATTTCGGTAAGTAAGTCTAAGATGTCGACTGATGTGAGCTGCAATTCAGTGCCAACATGAAAATTCATAAGAAAAATGATGTTCTATTGCTAATGCAAATTTATGAAAAGTTACAAACACGAGTTTAACAAATGAGCACGTTGAGAGTGGGGGATTGAGATGTTTATAGGGTCTTGACTAGTTGGATTCGATCCCTAGAAATAGTGGAAGAAAGAAAGGGGCGAAGAAAAAGCCGGTGCAATTTAATGAAATGTATGGTGAATGGTAATTGTAGGTGAGCATCACCAAATACAGAACATGTATAAAATTACATTCTGTCAGTCTTTTCTCTAAATCAGAAGCATTACCAATGACATACACAACAAATTCATACACACAAATATAGGGGGTTCTAGGCGCTTTAAAAATCAAGTGGAACTTAATGGCATGTTGTTGAACGGATGAATAAGCTGTAGAAACCAGTCGGAGCCTTGTGCGAGCAGACTAGATGATGCCAAAGCAAACATTAGGAAGCACAAATTGATAACCAGCCATGTGAGCAGAAAAAAAGTCTGTCCAGAGAAGCAGCTCGAGGCCAGGAGTCCTGATTCGGGCTCGTGGGCCTGGTTACCTCGATCAATGATATTGGATAAATGACTTCGCAGATAAGCGTGATTGTCAGCAGTTTCAGTAGACCAAACACAACGTGGAACCTTCCGGCCGAGTCAAGCATCCCTGCTGCTGTCGGCGTTGGTTCTGTGGCCGCTGATCATCGTTGCTGCATCGAGTCAAAAAGAAATCAACAGAAAAACAAATCAAGATCTGACTAGTCGCTCGACCCGGACTTCCAACTGTGACGGCAGTTTTCCAAAACAATGTATCTGCCGGCGGAGTGCATACCTTTCAATGTCAACTTGATTTGTCACGGTATGATCCAACATGTTCCTTGGCTCGTGTTGCGACTCTGTTTGAAATCTGCAGACGTTGGAGCTCTGCTCTGTGAAGCTTAATGAACCCAGTAGCTGGGCGAGAAGTTGCCACCATGTGATGCCACACGATCAAGTTCAGATACACCAGACGGTTCAAATTAACCATCCGACGGTGCCAGAACCGCAATCGCCGACGCAATGTCATCCCTTCGTTCCATCAGCAATGAAGAGCTCAAAAGTTAGCCCCGACCAAAAGTGGGACAACAAAACATGCGAAGCCCAAGGTGGTCACAGGCATCCACCTTTCTATGCGAAACCCGTCACAGATTCCTTCGCATGAAAAAAAAAATTGTCTTTCTAATAGCAAAGCAGCAATCCAACATCTGCAATTTCAAAAGAATCGAAATTTCGGGGGCAAAGAACAGAAAAAAAGCTAAAAGCAACCTGCGAGTGTGGGCAGCTGAGGAGAGCTCTCGCGCTCGAGTTGTGGTTATCCTCGGGCTGGCGGAGTGAGATGCTGGAGGCGACGGGCGTCGATCGTCCCTCACGAGAGACGAAGAGAGAATGAGAGGCGGCGCGCGGCGGTCCGGCATGGTGGTGCAACGGCGGTTTCTCTAGTGAGGAAGAGAGCTGCTCCTGGAGAGAGAGAGAGAGAGTCAGCGTGAAAGACTGAGAAGTATCTGCTTGAGCTTTCGGGCCCGGCCGGTATTTGACTTTGTTACCCAACACAAAGCCCATTAACTGACCGATGGATCCGGCTTTCTGGGTTTGGGCGGGCAGCCTACGGGCCGAAGCTGTCTAGGCAAACCCACTCGTTTTCACTAATTTTCTTTTTTTTAATTAATTCTATTCTAACTCTCAATTTACTCTTAGACTTTTATCCTACCTCTTTACAAGACGTGAGAGTTAAAGCTCGCACTTGAAACTAATCGTCCCCACCTTAACTCCTCTAAGAATATAAGGATTCAAATCCCCCACATCCCCATTTTCATATAGGAATGATAGCCACTAGAGTAAATCATAATGGTTTTATTTACAAATGTTTGCTTCATGTCCTTCTTTTATAAAAAAGAAAAAATTGGCTTGGAAGAAACAATGGAGGATTGGCAAGAAGAGTAGCTGCCTTCCCTCAACATTATCATAATTCATAAATACTCTGCACCATATCATAGAATGGTCGGCAAACCTATTGAGTGCAATGTTTGCTCGACCCCCATCAAAGTGTACAAAACCGAAGGATGGACCTTCACAAAAGGTCTCCCGCCATCATGAGATCCCCAAAGTGCTAACAGGAGAGGTTCTCAGGCTCTTATATTTGAATATTTTACCATCTTAAGCTCAAGACTATGTCTTATTAAAACAAACCAGGACATTAATAGTCATTTGCTTCCTGTATTAGGAGTCGCATTTTGCACATGTCGCCTATTTAGTAGTTTGTGTGAATTTCCTTGTTGTGGAATATAGTGAAAATTATAATTGTAATTTGTCTTTTAGCATATTACGAATTCCCTAACACCTACTATATATGCACAGGCACTAGGTGATACAAAGTTGGCTGTTCTAATTCCTCGCTAATTCCTCGGGAAAGTTAAGGAAAATCAACGGATTTGGATAAGAGAAATACTTGTGTTTGGACTAATTTTCATTGTATAATGTAAATAATAAGGTCCTAAGGCCTTATGTCTCATTCGACGAAGAGGAAGAACCCCACCGAAAATTAAAATGAAAAGTAGCTCGATATAATATACAACTTGAGGTTTATCCTCTCGATAAATTTAATGACATGATTAACTTAGATTAAAAAATTAAAAGATATTTGGCAGAAAAGTTTTCATAATCCCATGGATACTGTAATGTAAACTCTTATAAATGCATTATTAGAAAAAATTACTATTTCTACCTCAAGAAACGCAACGAAGGCATTATTCACGGGTGTTCACCACGGTTATATTTGCCAAATTTGTACGATGAGATCGACCTTGCATTGGAGTTCAAAAAATTGAAGAAACCTCTCGTCATTATTAACTGCGAGAGGTTTAGCTATGGAACCGTGAGAGCATCAAAGCTGTTGCCTAAACACATCGTGTTCTTTGCAATCACACTTGGAAATGGTGGTTTAAACACTCGCAGACCGCAACATGATGAAAGCAAGAAGAAAAGACAAAAGGGGAACTTTCAAGGAACGCCGACGGACTAAAACGAACGGGACTTGCGAAACTTATGACGTATCAATCAAAATCCTCGAGTGCGATTAGCGCAAAACTTTTCCATTGTTGCTTCCTAAATTCAACACTGACCCTACGCGTCGGTCTTGCTTAAGGTTGCATAAACTAATGACCCTTTTCCAAAGAGGCACACACCATGGCTGGACTTGGGCCACGTGGATCTTGGACAGCAAGAGGAGAGCATGGGACGTCTCGAGGAATCGTTTGCAAGAAGCGGTTCACTTGGCATTCAATACATAAAAATTTGGTTGATGTAATAAGGAAGAGTATGGTTGCATATTCTAATTAAGGGTAGCTTTATTGAAAACTTTTGGTATTAAGATGATTTGATAAGGAAGATGACAGCCTTAGATAGTAAAAGAGTTTGCCAGGGTCACAGAGCAAGCGATAATTGTCACACCTCGATCCTCGAGCATGCACACATTCTTTTACTTGGTCGATTTTTAAAATGCGATATCCTAGGACTATGTATCGCTGACCCTTTTCTTTTTATTAAGCACATGCAAAAGCAGTTATAAATCCCCAGACAATAAAACAGTGGGATAGAAAAGTAGGCCACATCTTTCATATTAAAATCCACAACCAAACCTTTATACATGACATAAACCAAAGTACTCCACACTCTTCACAACTCTTTACTTTACTCTATTCACATCAAAATGGAGTCACAAAAGAAGATGACATTTCAGTCCATCTGGATCGTACTCAAGATCCCTCTCGAGATTATCTTCTTCCAAAAATACTTCTCCTTCACAGACTCTTCCTCCTCAGCTCCTCAGCGGGGTCCCGAAATGTTTTCCCCAAACGGGATGAGACTATATCTCAAATGAGTTCTACCCCACTAAGACTCAATTAGGGAACCAATACACTACTCGGTTGTCTAACACGGCGCGCGAGTCGAAAACTTACCTTGGCCTCGTCTCAACCCGCAATTCAAGGTTATATATAGACACTTCATAAATCACAATGAAAAATCAAACAAATCATAACAATCGGATCAAAACATTGATCAATCGAATTAGTCGATTACATGTCAGTCAGACCATTCCTAGGTCATTCGTTCCACACTATATAACATCCCATAGTAAAATCGATCACACAGCCATATCAATGCTCTCGGGCGGCGCTTCCGCCAAGGTGACGTAAATAACAGACGATCTACGTGCGTTCTTTAAGGCGCCGTTTTCGCATAGTGATATTCCTCATCACCGAACCACGCCCGTCATAGATCATAGACAGTCTACATGCGTTCTTTTAGGCGCCGTTTTCGCATGTGATGATATCCTTAATCACCGAACCACGCTTGTCTATACTTCGTACTTGATCGTTCTCAGCCAATAGAATGCTCAGTTAGTTCTCACCACTCCCTCCACTTACGGCTCAACAAGGCATTCAAAATGCTAAATAGCCATACTCGGCCAACTACCAATCGATAATTCAATTTCAATCAATTTAGGGTAAATCCCTAAAATATCACAATTATTTAATTCCAAGCAACGTATAGCTCAATTAAATAAACGGACTATGCCACGACAATCAACACGAGATTTCGGTCATCAACCATCTCAATCTTAATTTCCAAAAAAATAATTAATTAATTAATTAATTTCGAAAATTAATTAATAAGTATAAAAAATTCAATTTAATTCAAATTAAAGCCCGATTAAATAAACGGACTTCACCACAATTATCAGCATAATATTCTGGTAACTAGCCATCTCAATTGAATTTTCGGAAAATAAATAAATAATTAATTAATTTCGAAAATTAAGTAATTAATATTAAAAAATCGATTTAGCTCAAACTAAAGCCTGATTAAATAAACGGATTTCACCACGGTCACTAGCGTAATATTCCGGTCTCGAACCATCCTAGTTGAATTTTCGAAAAATAAATAATTATTTAATTTAATTCCCAAAATTAATATTTAAATACCAAAAATTACACTTAGGCCTGAAAAGCCCAATTGAAGCCCGATTAGGGTCAGGAAAAATCCCGGGCTACCCTCAATAAATAGTAGACCATGTCTACTTGCTAAATACACATTCAATTTATCTAATTTGTATCACAATTGACTAATAAATACTAATTTGTACTAATCTAACACATAAACCTAATTAATTACAACTAAACAACCAATAAGCGTAATTAGTCCACTAAGCAAGGATTAGTGAGATTACTCACCAAATCGCGCGCAAATCGGATCAATCCGACGGGGGCGACGCGAGGAACAAAACTTCCCAAAGCACGGCTCGGGTTTGGGGCCCAGAAACGGCCCAAAACGGCCCACTAACCGGCTGAAACCCACTCGCGGGTTTGCTGGATCGGCTGCAAAACAGAGAGAAAGAGAGAGGGTTGGGGGCGGTAAGAGGTCAGGAGAGCGGGCGGAGCTCCGGTGAGGCCGAACGGCGGCTCGGCGGCGGCTCCGCTCGGCCCGCTCTTGATGGCTGAACAGAGGCCGATCAGAGGCTAGATCGCGCGGTAGGGACGGCAAGCGCGGGTGGCGTGCGAGCGGCGAACGGCGGACTTGCAGGCGGCGAACGGGCGTGCGGTGCGGCGGCGGGATAGGCGGCGATGGTGGCGGCTGCTTCCGATCTCCCGCAACTTCTCGGGTTCGCTCGCTTGCATAGAGAAGAAGGAAGAAGAAACAGTGACGAGAGAGAGAGGGATGAGAGAAGAGAGAGAGATTTGACCGGTCAAAAAAAAAAGAATAAAATAGAATAAAGCAAAGTGGAAGACAGCAAGGGCGGTCGGCTGGGGGAAAGCACGAGGGGGAGGGAAGGAGAGAGAAGAGAGAGAAAGAAAGAGAGAAAAAGAATTCAAATAATAAAACTTTTCTTATTTCTTTTCTTTTTCTCTTTTCCTTTCACTTTCTATTTTCTTTCGGTCTTCGATTTTTCCTCCGATAATTTCTTTCTTGAAATTTCGGACTCATCGATAATTTGACAATCGATGAGACAAGGTCCTAAAAAATGAATTGTGACACGCTCGGATATTCGATTCCCAAAACCGAATTAAATTTCATGATTAAAATCGATCAAATGTGATTTTAGTCAAATCCAACAAATTAGGTAGCTTTTAGGGATTTTACCGCGCATATATCTCTTAACGGCTTCACCCAATAAGTTATTTAACTCGTGAGTGATCAGCTCAGAGAAAAAAGACCATAGGCACGCCGACGATATGCATATTTCATTTTATTGAAACGGGATCGAATTTCAGGATGTCACAGTAATCATCACCCCCATTAGTAAGATATATAGTGAAATGTAATTAATCATAAGTTTATTGCCTTCCACCCAGAAGCAACAGTCCATATACCTATTTAGGTTCTTATAGAAAAAGTTCATATGCGAAGTTTACAAAATTTCAGATCAAGGATGTTTGCTTTTTAACTCATTAATGATTAATATATGCTTTAATGTATGTAAATGTGTTCTATATTTTTGTGCAAGATGTTTTTTTAACTATATTTCATCAGTATTCAACCTAAATCGTGGTGGTTCCATCACTATTTATGGTATTGAGTTTAGGTTTTATTGAGAGTATTCCAGGTATAAGATCCCAAATACACTATGCCAATATGGGGGAATGCATCCTAAAGATCACCTAGCAAGTTGAGCTAGTTGAGATACCACAAAAGTTGATTGAGACACCATCTTACCTCCAAAACAAAAGGAAAAGCAACATGACAATTTACTATAAGACATGGTAGTCCAGTAAAGGGGGTACATTATCTTCCATAGGACCTCGTAATGTTATGTCCCAAGGCATGAAATTTTTTGCTAAATCATCTATAACATCAAGTTTTTAATTGTGGGGCATGGGCAAGCACAAAAGGACGGTGGATACGCACGCACTGCCATTACAATTTGGGCCTATAATATGATGATGATTAGGATAAGAAAATGGGACACGTTTATTCGGACAAGTTTTTCATTCATGGTTCTCAAAACCGGCCCATACGTATTAAATGTCAAAATGGTAGGTTCGTCACAAATGTAGGCTCGAAATATAAAGACAATTAGTCCTATCTTGCCTTTCCAGCGATCCCCCCCTAATCCGCTATTTGCCCATCATTTATTTTTGCTTGATTTTTTTAGCAAACAAAAAGAATATTACGACACTAAGTAAAAGTTTTTTTTAATAAATTATGACACTTAAGTGATAAAAAAAGAAGAAGAAGAAATTATAACACTCAAGTTAACACTGTATAAAAATTATAGTACTTATGATGCTGTTCTCCTGATAAGTTTGTGTCGCTTTGTTTTGTGAGAAACTGTCACACCAGATTTTTCCTCCATTTTTCACTATTTGTAACACTTAAAAAAGTTAATTGATGAAAAGCATTTGTATTATTTCAAACTTCAATTTACAATTTGAGAAAATGAGAGACAATGTCAAGATGGTCCCTACACTTCAGGACAATTCCAAATTTGGTCCTTATATTTGAATTTTGTTCAATCTGGTCCTTGTACTCTTTCTTGTTGAAGTGACCCAATCCTCCTAATTAATTTGGGATATTGGCATCTGGTATGCGATCTAGTTTAGCCATGAGGCCAATATCTATTGGTATATCGAAGTCCAGACAAACAAGGGACTATTTCTCAAGTTTCCCTAAAAACTAAAATCATTTTGGAAAATTCACTTTGACCTCTATCGTCGTTATCAACCATTCTAATGGTCATACTCATGTCTTGATACCTTGACTCCAAGACACCCATGTTTGAATGTAATTTCCTAATGCCGGGATTATGGAATATGCTTCTGAACCGCCTATCCCCTAATGGTTGGGTTTTGGTAGTTTAAAACACATAGCAAGTTGAGTTGCAGGAAATGATTTTTGTTGTAGGAACAAAGCATTTTTTTAATAATGTGTGGGATGATGGTAATTTGAGAGTTTCGAAGGTTTAGTCAGTTTTAAAAATTGACTTTTAGGAAATATGTTTGGTGAATTTGAAATTATCCCGACATTTGGTTTTGTATCTTATAAAAACATGTGTGATATGTGAGTATTAGTTGGAATATTGTAATCAAATTCCCAGGCTAAAACCAAAAAACTCTAAAATTGACAAAGAAGTGCATGAGACTTGGGAATTTTAATTCATGAGGTGTGGGTTGAAATTGATCGTGGAAAAGTTTAAGGCTATTTTTGACTACAGGACATAATATTTCAATAATTGGACCAATGTGATCCCACCAGTTTGTCAACCAATAAAGTAATTTATCCATGGGAAAATTTGTTTTGTGCATATGCTTGTGTGTGTATATATATAGATAGAAGAAATGACATTGGGATTATTAATAAACCATGAAAACATCATCAAAGGACTAGATGACAAAGAGGGAAAAGCAGTTGGTCGTGAAGGCATGGCCAATGAGAGCAACAATGGTAGTGGCAATGGCAAAATATAATTCTCACCCGGGAAGGACAATTTTGTCCTCAAGTCCTCCCTATCGATGGATCACATGACATCATGTGATTGATTTTCATGTTACAATGATTTTTAGGTTACAATGTAATCGGAGTTGATGTTAGGGGTGACATGGAAATTAGTTTGAGTCGTCGTGGGGCTTTATACCAAAATTGATATATTGGGGGCAAGTTACAATAAACTTATAAGCAATTACATCGAGGAATCTAACAAATTCCTATTTGATATAATGATAATCGTATTTCATAGGGTAAAGTGGGTGATGGCATTGGAAAGACCATAATCACCAGAAACAAAAGTGTTGGTGGAGGATCTATTACCTTCAATTCAGTAGCTGTTGGTGAGTTTATATTTTTTGTTATCTAGGATCTCATGCACTTTATTCATGATCAATACTAAAAAAGAAAAAAAAATGAAATTATCATATGCCAGTTAGAATATTCATAGGCCACTAGGCTTATCTTAGTAACTTACTATCCCTTATAAGATCATGGATTTGAAGATCCGTACTATGGAGAGTATACGAACATGGGCCCAAGTCGTTGATTACAAATAGGGTCAAGTGGGCAAGTTACCATGTCATCACAAGTGCAACAAGGGGGGTAAGTATACTATCAGTGCCAAAAGTTGTGTACGGCGCTCACTTTGGTGTTAAAAGTTTATTTTGGATAACTTAAGTGCCAAAAAGTTTGAAAAATGATTATTTTAGTGCCAACGTTGATCTGATTGACCGAAAATCTGATGTGGCACTTTTTTATTAATTTTTGAAGTTGATGTGGCTCGCAAGAGAGTACCGTTAGCATCTAAATAACAAAATGACGCCGTTTGGTGACCCTAAATCCTTAAATTGAGAGAGAGAGAGAGAGAGAGAGAGAGAGAGAGAGAGAGAGAGGGCATGGGATGCACTTACTCGTCGTCTTCTTCCCTGAAGAACAACACCAGCATCAGCCAGTGATGACACCAACACTAGCGTCGGCACTAGCACCAGCACAACCGCCTCCGGTTCATTCGACATTGTCAACAAGCCCAAGTTCTTGTCCTTCTCCTCATCTCCTCCACCTTCTCCTTCCCCCTTTAGAAAGACCCACCTCGGCCACTTCCGAGCAAAGCCCAATCCACCATCTCCATCTGCGCCCTCCTTGTTTCCTTCACCCTCCTCATCTTTGCTCTCTCCACCTTCGACCCCCCTTCTTCCTCTTCCTCCTCTTCCTCCGCCCTCACCTCCTATTCTTCCCGTCGCTTCTTGCCCAAGAAACAACCTTAGCCTTTCCTCACTCACCTAGTCAAGCAACTACAACAGAGGCCAAGCGACGGTGGCCAAGCAGCGGTGGCCAAGCGAGCTAAGTTTGCGTTGGGCGAGGATTGAACAAAACAACCCTAATTTCAATCCCCATATGAGTTGTGCAACGTTGTTTTTGTGAGGCCATCCACATATGACGGCAAAACGATGTCGTTTTTTTAAGGAGAACAGAAAACGACATCGTTTAAAAGCCATGTTGATTTTTTTTTAAAATATAAAATCCACATAATCATTTTGGCCGGAATTTCTTGCCGGTGGCACCAAAGTGATCATTTTTCCTCCGATTTGGCACTTAAGTGATCCGATGAAAACTTTTGATACCAAAGTAAGCGTCGTACATAACTTTTGGCACCGATAATATACTTACCCCACAACAAAGGCTTCAAAGTTCCTCACCAATGGCATGCCCTACACATCTAGCCTTTAAGCTTTGCAAAGGTAGACAATCATCAAGAAGCATAAAGTTTCACATAGAGAAAGAAGATATTTAGATTTTATGCAGTATATAAGATCCACTAATACACTTAGAACAATTAGGGATTTATATAAGATAATTTCCATTATTAGAGATATTTTGATGATTATGTTAATTATTTGCATCTCTCAAGATTGCACGCATATGGCACGTATATTACATGCATATGGCATGTATATTGCACGTACATCTCCCTTTAATTGTGCAATCCTAATTAAGATATTATCTTAAAATAGTTATCTAATAAAGTATTTATAAATATGCAAATGTCTTCTTCATTAATATATATATCAAAATACACAAATTCAATATTCCTATCTTTCGCATTATTGTTCTTAACTTGGTCTCAGAGTTTACATCCTAGAAAACCCTTTTGTCATCCAAAGTTCATGATCCTTCTCTTGTTGCCTCTTCTACTATCTCAAACCATTTCTAGCTATTCCTTTGGGATGTGAAATCATGGCGTCTAAGGTCAATATCTTGGTGGTCCAAGATGGCTCAAGAAACTAATTTGTAAAGCGGCATCGAAGCGATCTGGCACAGCAAGGCATATAATCTATATCAAGGCCATTATGTACATGGAGAATGTTGAAGTTGGATCAAAATTGGAGAAACATTATGTTCATGGGTGATGGCATTGGAAAGACCATAATCACCAGAAACAAAAGTGTTGGTGGAGGATCTATTACCTTCAATTTAGTAGCTATTGGTGAGCTTATATTATTTTGTTATCTAGGATCTCGTGTATTTTATTCAAGACTAATACTAAAAAAGAAAAAAAGAAGAAGAAATTATCATATGCCAGTTAGAATATTCATAGGCCACTAGGCCTATCTTAGTAACTTAATATCCCTTATAAGATCATGGATTTGAAGATCCGTACTATGGAGAGTATACAAACACGGGCTCGAGTCATTGACTATAAATAGGGTCAAGTGGGCAAGTTACCATGTCATCACAAGTGCAACAAAGGCTTCAAAGTTCCTCACCAATGGCATGGCCAACACATCTAGCCTTTAAGCTTTGCAAAGGTAGACGGTCATCAAGAAACATAAAGTTTAACATAGAGAAAGATGATATTTAGATTTTATGTAATATATAGAATCCACTAATACTGTTAGAACTAATTATGGATTTATATAAGATAATTTCCATTACTAGAGATATTTTGATAATTATGTTAATTATTTGTATCCCTCAAGATTGCACGCATATGGCAAGTATATTGCACGTACATCTCCCTTTGACTGTGCTATCCTGATTGAGATATTATCTTAAAATAGTTATCTAATAAAGCATATATAAATAAGTGGATGTATTCTTCATTAACATAAGTATCGAAATACACAAATTCAATATTCCTATCTTTCGCATTATTGTTCTTAACTTGGTCTTAGAGTTTACTTCCTAGAAAACTCTTTTGTTATCCAAAGTTCATGATCCTTCTCTTTTTGCTTCTTCTACCATCTCAAACCATTTCTAGCTATTCCTTTGGGATGTGAAATCATGGCGTCTAAGGTCAATATCTTGGTGGTCCAAGATGGCTCGAGAAAGTAATTTGTAAAGCGGCATCGAATCGATCTGGCACAACAAGGCATATAATCTATATCAAGGCCATTATGTACATGGAGAATGTTGAAGTTAGACCAAAATTGGAGAAACACTATGTTCGTGGGTGATGGCATTGGAAAGACCATAATCACCAAAAACAAAAGTGTTGGTGGAGGATCTATTACCTTCAATTCAGTAGCTGTTGGTGAGCTTACATTATTTTGTTATCTAGGATCCCGTGCATTTTATTCAGGATTAATACTAAAAAAGAATAAAAAAAAATTATCATATGCCAATTAGAATGTTCATAGGCCACTAGGCTTATCTTAGTAACTTATTATCCCTTATAAGATCAGGGACGAACATGGGCCTGAGTCATTGATTGCAAATAGGGTCAAGTGGGCAAGCTACCATGTCATCACAAGTGCAACAAAGGCTTCAAAGTTCCTCACCAATGGCATGGCCAACACATCTAGCCTTTAAGCTTTGCAAAGGTAGACGATCATCAAGAAACATAAACTTTGACATAGAAAAAGATGATATTTAGATTTTATGCAGTATATAGAATCCACTAACACAGTTAGAACTAATTATGGATTTATATAAGATAATTTCCATTGTTAGAGATATTTTGATAATTATGTCAATTATTCGTATCTCTCAAGAATGCACGCATATGGCACGTATATTGCACGTACATCTCCCTTTGATTGTGCAATCCTGATTGAGATATTATCTTAAAATAGTTATCTAATAAAACATATATAAATAGGCGGATGTATACTTCATTAATATATATTGAAATACACCAATTCAATATTATTATCTTTCGCATTATGTTCTTAACTTGGTCTCAGAGTTTACTTCCTAAAAAACCCTTTTATTATCCAAAGTTCATGATCCTTCTCTTGTTGCCTCTTCTACTATCTCAAACCATTTCTAGCTATTCCTTTGGGACGTGAAATTATGGCGTCTAAGGTCAATATCTTGGTGGTCCAAGATGGTTCGAGAAACTAATTTGTAAAGCGGCATCTAAGCAATCTGGCACATCAAGGCATATAATCTGTATCAAGGCCACTATGTACATGGAGAATGTTGAAGTTGGATCAAAATTGGAGAAACATTATGTTCGTGGGTGATGGCATTGGAAAGGCCATAATCACCAGAAACAAAAGTGTTGGTGAAGGATCTATTACCTTCAATTTAGTAGTTGTTGGTGAGTTTATATTATTTTGTTATCTAGGATCCCGTGCATTTTATTCAGGATTAATACTAAAAAAGAAAAAAAAAATTATCATATGCCAGTTAGAATATTCATAGGCCACTAGGCTTATCTTAGTAACTTAATATCCCTTATAAGATCATGGATTTGAAGATCCGTACTATGGAGAGTATACAAACACGGGCCCGAGTCATTGACTATAAATAGGGTCAAGTGGGCAAGTTACCGTGTCATCACAAGTGCAACAAAAGCTTCAAAGTTCCTCACCAATGGCATGGCCTACACATCTAGCCTTTAAGCTTTGCGAGGTAGACGATCATCAAGAAACATAAACTTTGACATAGAAAAAGATGATATTTAGATTTTATGCAGTATATAGAATCCACTAACACAGTTAGAACTAATTAGGGATTTATATAAGATAATTTCCATTACTAGATATATTTTGATAATTATGTTAATTATTCGTATTTCTCAAGATTGCATGCATATGGCACGTATATTGCATGTACATATCCCTTTGATTGTGCAATCTCGATTGAGATATTATCTTTAAATAGTCATCTAATAAAGCATATATAAATAAGCGAATGTATTCTTCATTACTATAAGTATCGAAATACACAAATTCAATATTCCTATCTTTCGCATTATTGTTCTTAACTTGGTCTTAGAGTTTACTTCCTAGAAAACCCTTTTGTTATCCAAAGTTCATGATCCTTCTCTTTTTGTTTCTTCTACTATCTCAAACCATTTCTAGCTATTCCTTTGGGACGCGAAATCATGGCGTCTAAGGCCAATATCTTGGTGGTCCAAGATGGTTCGAGAAACTAATTTGTAAAGCGGCATCAAAGCGATTTGGCATAGCAAGGCATATAATCTCTATCAAGGCCACTATGGGGGTGCATGACAACCACCTATTTCTTTTCCATAAACAATTTTTCTATTTCAGACTTGTTTCTAGAATAGAAATCCGTTTGATAAACCTATTCCATTTTTCTATTTCTGAAATAGATTCTTGTTCCAGAAATAAGTTTGGAATAGAAATCAGAAGTAGAAATTTTCTACTTCCCTATTTTTGGAATAGAAATGAGAAATAAAAATTCTTCTCATCGTTCGTCAACCGGTCCTTTATCCGTTGCCGTCGACCACCATCTGCCGGCAGCCCGCCAGTTGCCGGCCGCCGCCGTTGGTCACTGGTCGTTGGCCACTAGCTACCACCGTCACCATCGGTCGCCGGTCCACCGTTGTCCGAAAAGAAAAAAAATTGTGTCATTATCATACGGTTATTTTTTCTTAGAAACTCTTCTAGAAATGGAAATAGAAAAATCTATTTCTCTTCCAGAACCTATTTCTAGAACATAATGGTTATCATTCACCCCCTATGTACATGGAGAATGTTGAAGTTGGATCAAGACAAAGCCCATTAGCTGAATGATCGGTTTGGGCAGGTGGCCTACTATCTAGGCAAACCCATTCGCTTTCATAAACGTGTATTATAGATATATATATATCATTCCTACTCCAACTCTCAACTTATTCTCAGATTTTGCCATTTTTCTTTGCGGGGTATGAGAGTGAAAACCTATACCTAAAGCTAATAGTCTTCACCTCAATCTTTCTGAGAAAGTGAGGATTCGAATCCCCCATCTTCCTCTTTCCATGTATGAAGGGTGGCCATTAGGGCATACTCTAATAGTTTTTTCTTTCACGAACATTTGCTTCATGTCCTTCTTCACACAAAAAGAAAAAAATTGGCTTAGAAGAAAGAATAGAGGATCTACAAGAAGCATAGTAGCCTCCCCTCAACATGATCGTAATTCATAAATACTTCATGCTAGATCACAAAGTGGTCGGCAGACCCATTGAGTGCAATGTTTGCTCGACCCCCATCAAAGTGCACAAAACTGAAGGATCAACCTTCACAAAAGGTTTCCCCGCCATCATGAGACCCATGAAGTGCTTATAGTAGAGCTTTTTAGGCTCCTAAAATTTGAATCTTTTACCATCTTGAGGAAAATCCATTCAGGAGTATGTCTTATCCGACCAAACCAGGACGTTGATAGTCATTTGCTTCCTATATTAGGAATCACATTATGCACATGTTGCCTATTTAGTAGTTTGCATGAATTTCCTTGTTGCCGAATATAGTGAAAATTATAATTGTAATTTGTCTATTAGCATATTATTAATTCACTGACACCTACTATATATGCATAGGTAATAAGTGATACAAAGTTGGCCGTCCTAATTCCTCGCTAATTCCTTGGGAAAGTTCAAAGGAAAATTATTGGATTTGGATAAGGGAAATACTTATGATTGGACTAATAATCATTAAATAATGTAAATAATAAGGTCCTAAGGTCTTATGATCTCATGCGATGAAGAGGAAGAACCCCACCAAAAAGTTAAATGAAAAGTTGCTTGATATAATACATGAAGTTTATCCTCTCGATAAATATAACAACGTGATCACGTTAGGTTAAAAAATTGAAAGATATTTGTAGAAAAGTTTTTGTTATCCCAAGGAAATTGTAATATAAACTTGTACAAATGAATTATAAGAAAATTATTGTCGTACCACAAGAAAAACGCAACGAAGGCATTATTCACAAGTGCTTAGCATAGTTATATATGTCCAATTTGTATGACGAGATCTGGGAAAAATTACCAAAATTCTTAAACATATTTTAATTTTACTAAAGCAGTCATAAGCCTTTTTTTTTTGGCTAATTCAATCCTAAACTTTTTGTAATCGTGCTAATTCAATCCATTTGGCTAATTTGGCCTGGTTGGCACCGATGTAGATACTAGCTGGCAAGCCGACGCTAACATGGCAATTTTTAAATCGTATTTTATTTTTTTCAAATTTTTTATTTTTATTTTTATTTTTTTTCCTTTTCTCTTTCTTTTTTCTTCCTAGTTTTCTTCTTCTCTTCCCCCATAGTGGCTGGCAAGGATTCAATGAGACTTGCTAGCCCTGGCGAGGCTTGGGGTCTGCGGTGAGGCCTGGGCAAGGTTGGCCTCACTTGCGGCCCCCAAGCTTCATCCAAATCTAGGTGAGGCCTTGCGAGGGCTGCAACCCTTGCTAGTTGCTAGCGAAGGCTCCAAGGCTCACGCCTAGTGACCAGCAAGCCTAACTAGAGCCTTGCCAACCATTGTGGGGAAAAAGAAGGAGCAAACTAGGAAGAAAAAAAAAAAAAAAAAAAAGGAAAAAATATAAAAAAAATTTGAAAAAATCAAATATTATTTAAAAATTACCACGTCAGCATTAGCTGGTTTATATTGGTTGGATGGATTGAATCGATACAATTGCAAAAATTTTAGGATTGAATTGGTAGAAGGGATTACATTATCTTCTATAGAGCCTCATAATGTTACGTCCCAAGGCATGAAAGTTTTTGCTAAATCAACTAAAACATCGAGTTTTTAATTGGGGGGCATGGGCAAGCACCAAAGTACGGTGGATATGCACGCACCGCCATTACAATTTGCGCCAATAATATGATGATGATTAGGGTAAGAAAATGGGACGTGTTTATTCAGACAAATTCTTCATTCGCGATTCTCAAGACTAACCCGTACGTATTAAACGTCCAAATGGTAGGTTTGTTGCAAACTCAGGCTCGAAAGATGATTTCCTTGTGAGTGAACAAAAACAAAATGAAAAGGACAAGATAAAGTCAAAGACAATAAGACCTATCTTGCCTTTCCATCAGTCCCTTTCGAATCCGCTCTTTACCCATCATTTATTTTTGCTTCATTTTTTTAGCAAAGAAAAAAATATTATGACACTAAGTGAAATATTTTTAATAATTTATGACATTTAAGTGATAAAAAAGAAGAAATTATGATACTCAAGAGAATGCTGTATAAAAATTATAGCACTTATGGTACTGTTTTCCCGATAAGTATGTGTCACTTTGTTATATATATCACCATTTTGTAACACTTAAAAAAGTTAATTGATGAAAAGTATTTGTATTATTACAAACTTATGGTCAAATCATTGTAAAATTGATTTATAATTTGAGAAAATAAGAGACAATGTCAAGATGGTCCCCACACTTTAGGGCAATTCCAAATTTGTTCCTTAAATTTGAATTTCATTTGATCTAGTCCTTATACTCTTTCGTGTTGAAGTGACCCAATTCTCCTAATTAATTTGGGGCATTGGCATCTGATATGCGATCTAGTTTACCCATGAGGCCAATATCTATTGGTATATCAAAGGCAACAATAGACTATTTCTCATGTTTCCTTGAAAACTAAAATCATTTTGGAAAATTCACTTCAACCTCTATTGTAGTTATCAACCATTCCAATGTCCATACTCATGTCTCAATACCTTGACTCCAAGACACCTTGATGTTTGACTGTAAGTTCCTAGTGCTAGGATTACAGAATATGCCTCCAAACTGCCTATCTCCTCGATGGTTGGGTTTGGGTAGTTTTTAGTATTTGATGTTGCACAATTGAGCTAGTGATCTCTCTCTATCTCTCCCTCACAGCAAACGTTGTCAGGACCTCCATTGTTGACCAGTGCACTCTTTTGTCACTCTCTCCCCCTCTCTTGTTTTAATTTTTAAGTTTTTCGAAGGAGAATTCCAAAAAAGTTACTTTATTTTGGAAAAGTGTACTTCTCATTACTTAGGTAATGACTGCGGGTATAAAAAGTTAAAGTCAAGAAAAAGAAGAGCCCATAAGGCTTCAAGGGCTTTGGACAACCAATCAAAGGTTAGGTATCTATCTTTGTGGGTTTTAACCAATCAATCTGCAACCTTATTCGCATTCCTGCTGCAATGGGTCAGGAATAAATCATCAAAGCCCTTGAACTTCCTCTTAGTTACACTGATAAGCGTCTCCACATCCCAAGCAAATTGATATGCTTTTGTCACTGCTCGTACCATAACTAGGGAGTCTAACTCAAGTGAAAACATAGATAGCTTCGCGTACCGAGGAAATCTAGGGCTTCCACTAGAGCCTTCGCTTCTGCCAAAGCTACTGAAGTTACAAAAATTTTGTGAATATGCGTACCAAAATAGTCCGAAAGTGTTGTCCTTGTAGTCTTTTGTATCGAACCAATCTATTGTCCGAATTGATTTGGGATGTTGGCATCTAATATGAAATCTGGTGTAGCCACAGGGTCAAAATCTGTCAGCATATTAGAAGCTACATCAGCAAGGGACTATTTTTCACTATCTTGCCCAACATTAAAAAAATCATTTTGGAAAATTAATATATGTCGTCTACATTCGCTTGTTTATCTACCTAAATTTTTTTGGAATCATTAAACATTTGAACATGACCCCCATGAGTTTCCAATCATAACATAACAAAGACCAGCGAAGAAGGGGGGTTTAGAAATCCAGTTTGGACTTAAGGAATTGGTATGATGGGCCTTTGCCACTCAATCCACGACCTGGTTGGTAATTCTGGGCAAGGGGCTAAGGATACCCCTTTTGTTAGGCCATCAATTTTCGGTTGTCTTCCACCACTGAGCTGACGGTCCACGGGCTTTCTTCTTGGCCCAAAACCCACCCCACGCATGCTTGGCCATCAACTTATCTACCTAATTGACGTGGGATTTGTACGGCAGGACTTTCTAAGACACGTCTGCCGTGTCACGTATTGAAAGAAGCTGCTTCGTCCACTGTCAAAGAAACGGGACGTCCCGTTTCCTGGTGGAGCTGGGGACGCACGTTGCACTGGCTTTCTTGAGTTCTTTTTCACCTAACCTTGGACAATCAAATGCGGCATTTATTTTGAACTCACACCTTGTATCGGATCGTCCAATTCCCATGTAACCTATAATTAAGGGCTCGAATGATAATCACTTTAGTCATAAATTAATTTCTGAAATATAAATAAAATTTTCTATTTTTATTCTTGAATGAGTTTTTAAGTAAAAATACACATTTATGAATGATATAAACATTTTTCCTTTCAGACAGTGGCGGGTGGTGAACAGTAGTCAGTGGTGACGACTTGCAGTTGGTGGTGGCGACGAGTGGGCAATAGCAGTGGGTAGCAAATATGAGTGATAATAAGAGTTTTTATTCATAATTTATGTTCCAAACTTATTTCTGAATTAAAAATTTGTTCCAAAAAAAAATGAAATTATGTTACCAGATGGATTTCTATTCTAAAAACAAGTTTGGAATATAAAATTAGTTTTGAAATAGAAATATGGTTGTTGTCATGTGCGCTCTAAGATACAAGGGGAGGATAAGGCTAAGCAGATGAAAATTCTTGCTCGGGGAGAATGTCCATGCTATGGTAGCGATTCCATCCAGAAAATAATTGGTTATTCCTATAGCATCTCCTTTTCTGCGCTCTTAAATGTTCATGTGAATAAAAGTAATTTCTCACCGGTTGAAGAACAAATCGATCAATAGTTTTCATTATAATTGCTTTGCTTAGCGGCCATATCCTTTGATGGAAGGTGAGTTATGCCTTTGATCGAAATAGAAATTTGGACCACTAATTCTTACTTTTCGATCTAGTTGTCAAGACAATTAAAAAGACATTACCTTGTTTCAAAGCAGTTTATCTTTACCTAAAAATCATTGGGCGATGCATCTTATAACGCGATTATTAAAATATCAAGTCTTACAGACATTCTAATGCTATTCTGTGCAGGTAAAGATGCTTTTTTTCTCTAGTAAAAAGTAGGTCCACGCGTTTAAAACTTGCACAAAAGGATAAAGGAATTGAACGTCCTTCTGGAAAGAAAGAACAAATCAAATCAAAAGGGGAGTCGAATTGCTGGAGACCCCACAACATATGAGGAAACTGGTCAACAAGTCTTTGCTCGAAGTCTTTGATTTCAACTTTGTCGGAAATTCTCATTCTTTTATCTTTTTCTGGGTTTCTACTCCTATATGAGATTATTCCTGACGAAGCAATCAAATTGATGTTTACGGAAACGGTATTAGATGCATATGCATAACATGTGTGCTTAAAAAAGCCAGATTAACTTCTTAAGATGTAAATTTGTCATTAATCATATTAAGTTTATGTACTCTCAACATGGAATACGTTTTTCCTGTTTTTTGTGCAAATTTTATGACACATAGGCAAAAACGGAAGTAACAGATGTCGGTCAAATAGACAATGTCCTCCCCAGCTTCGCCTTCTTCACTACCAACTGGTTGAGTCGGAGGGTTGTTGTTCATAAATGATTCTTCTCAGTCTGCAACACTGATTGTCATAAGAATTTCATAATCACGTTTGCTTTGAATGAACAAGTTGCTGAATCTTGGAGAAGTTGCTCTACAGATGAACTTGAAGATTTGTTTCATCTCTTGAAAAATTTGTTGGTAATTGGGATTGACAGCTACCATCCCGCTAAATGTAGCATAGATATCCCACTTAATGCAAGAATTCACATGATCAAGTTGATTGCTATTCCAACAATGAGACATCTTAGTAGGAGAATTGCAAGATCAATGAATCATCCCGATAGCTTCGTGTTGTTTGTGAATTTTGTTCGTGATCATTTTCTGCTAGATTTCCTGCACATGTTTTGACTAGACTTGGAAAGTAATATATAGCAACCTACCGCTTGGATTGATGAAGCGGGTAGCTGTTGTTGTGAAAATATGGCTTCGAAATGGGTTGAACAATGAAATCGGATCGAGTAAAACAACTCAGACTTTGAGGCGTAATATCACTTTCTTTAAGGATTTATTTGCCCCACAATGTTGCTAATGGTCACCGGCAAAAATCCTCCGGGATACAACAAAGTCTCGGATGAGAATACTAGATAACAATTCTAGTATTTCTCCAGGGTCTCTCTAAGAAACAATCGAAAAATTGGCTGCTGTTTTTTTTTTTCAGAAAGAAGACTCGAAAATGACCACTCGCCTCTTCCGAAAATTGACAAGTATATATATATAAAACAGTCTTGCAACTATTCGTGAAAAACTGTCAAATAATGAACAAACACGACCTTTGGAAAATTGTGCGTATAAACAACCGCGACTTTTCGGAAGAAGTCGAAAACCGAACAATTGCAACCTTTCGGAAAATGTTGCAAAACCAAATAAGTAATTTTTTTTTTTTTTCAAAGGTTGTCTTGAAAAGACACA
This sequence comes from Eucalyptus leucophloia subsp. euroa, assembly GCA_017140325.1. NCBI lineage: Eukaryota > Viridiplantae > Streptophyta > Magnoliopsida > Myrtales > Myrtaceae > Eucalyptus > Eucalyptus leucophloia. Next base: position 15,982,067 of record CM029472.1, on the reverse strand, counting down.
AATAAAATTCGGAATAATAATAATTTTTTTAAAAAAATAGAATTTCGAATTTTCATTTTATATTTCATTTCCGAAAATTCTCAAATTAAAATGCAACCTTAGAATTTAAATAAAAAATTAAAAATTAAATAAATAGCAATGGATTGATGCTAATTAAACCGCGGGCGCGCAAGCGTGCTAAGTGCGCCAAATAATCGCGCACCAAGACGAGGGTATGGAGGGGTCTAACCCCACCTAATCACTCCTTTAACTACAAAAGGAAAACCCACATATTTAAACTAACCCACTTAAAACCCACATATTTAAACTAACCCACTTGCTCCCATCTTTTCTATGCGGGACAAAGTAAAAAGCACCAATTTTGTTTTAACAAACAAAATTCCAACAGCTGTCGACATGGATGCTTTGATCTGCTGGAGCTTATGCATGAGAGGCCTCGCTAATCGAAGCTGCACCTGGGGGTTGATGTGAGTAGCAAAGATCAATTTAAGCTAAAGGAATGTCGCGGGGAGTCGACCTCCGATGAGCAAATCCAGAAACCTTGCAAAGAACGCATGGTTCAGGAAGTTGGAAGATAACTGTGACAGGAAAAACCAAGTGAAATTGGTTGAAACTGTCGGCGAGAACAAGCGGACGGAGGTAGAAGTGGCCTCTGGGATAAAACTTGACAGTGAAAATTGTATTCTGAAACAGGCGTGAGCCCTACTGGCATGGACATTCTTAATGTGCACTTGCTGCTCAGGTGAACCAATGCGAGATCAATCGGAGCTTTTCCAGAAGCAAATCAAAATCATTTCTCTAGTTTGTTTTCCTATGTTGGGGATAATCATGATATTTCTGTCAATTCTCCGTATCATTTTCCAGGAGCAAATAGAAATCATTTCCCTTTGATCGCTCTTCACTTGATTACAATGTCACAAATCTACAGAAGCAATACAAAAGACATACAGAACTAGATACATCTAAAATCACTGTATTTGAAATTTCACTACAAATGACATACACGGCAAATTCATACACACAAACGCAGCAGGACTCTAGGCACTTCAAACATCAAACTGAACTTCTGAAAATGGCATGTCATCGAGTGGCTGTATAAGCTGTAGAAACCGGTCGGAGCCTTGCGCAAGCAGACCAGATGATGCCAAAGCAAACACTGCTAAGCCCAGATTGATGATCACCCACATCACTAGAGAAAGGTTCATCCAAAGAAGTAGCTCGAAGCCAAGAGTCCCAAAATCGATGTACAAGTACCAGTACACCCAATGTGGGCTCTCAGGTCCGGTCACCTCGATCAATGATATTAGATAAATAACTTCGCAGATGATGTACAACGAACCGAAATGCGGGATTGTCAACAGCTTCAGTAAGCCAAACCCAATGTGGAACTTCCTGGCAGAGTTAAGCCACCCCTGTCGCTGTTGGTGCTGGTGCAGTGGCTGCTGATTTGCCGTCTCTGCTGCGGGACAGAAAGAAATCGATCAACCAAAGAAGAAAAATCAAGACCAGACCAGTTGCTCGATCTGCAGTCCCAGCCGGCGCAGCACTTTTAGAAACGAAGTTATCCGTGAGCGAATTAGCATACCTTTCGATTTTGGCTTGAATTGTTATGCCCAAATGATCCGCCATGTTCCTCGGCTCTAGCGTTCCGACTCTCTGCTCGAACTCTGCAGGTGTTCCTGCTGTGCTCCACGGCGCTCTATGAACTTCTGTCTCTTGCGTCGCGAATGAGGGGAAGATGGCAGAGCGTGCTTATATAGTCTCCGTTGCGTAATTTAAAGTTTCTCCGTTCTTTCCCCATGGAAAGAAACGGGTGGATCGGCAAATGAACGGGACGTCCCTGTTCTTTTCAATGTGCATGGGAGGTGATTGGGATTGTCGGCTTTCTGAAGTTTTGCTTAAAAGGGCCGGTCCACGTAATTTGCAGAAAAGGGGTCAACCAGATATGTCTTCGGCAGAAACGTCTTTCACTACTGCATATACTCGGAGGAATATAAAGTTCCTTTGGTGCGAAAGTATACAATAAATAAACTAATGATCAATTAAAAAGTTATGGTACTTAAATTATCGATTGAGAAGTTATAAAAATAAAGTGAGCATCAGGGCACGGGTGGTCTTTTTCCAGCCCACTACTGCATAGTTTTGGCATAGGTTTGCCCTCATCAACTACCTCGGCCCAACAAAGCTTACTGGGAATTTCAGGGCATTCATTGAAATATTTGCTGAAAGCCGTTGCACATTGCGAGAGGTCACCCAATCAACAATGCATTTTCATATCACCTGTTATGATACTGCAATTGAAACCCAATACTTTCATCCAAAAAATTACAAAGATAGAGCTCAAGTTAGAGCTTTTAAAGGAACTGGATTGGCTGACGAAAAAAAAAAAAAAAAAGAAACCGGGTCGGACTTGCTTTCGTTAAAAACCTCAAGCCATTGACCAATTGGAATATATCAATGGCTCTATACCGTGAGATTCTTCGACGTGGGTCTTCCATCCTTGATCCTTCTCACGCATGCCTCTCAATGAGCGATTTAATATAACCATTTTTAATCGAATTGGACAATAATTTCGCTGTATCTCAGTGGCCCCCATTTTTAAACCTTTAGATGCAAACCTTCTGAATGATCCAGACGTTCGGTACTTGGACAATTTTTTATTTATTTAGTTTTTTCTAGCTATCTTAACTTTAGGAGTCAAATCAGAGTATAGTTCTCTTACCTTCGAAAGAGACAAACCCTTGTGGAGGACCGTGTCGGTTCACATGAACGCCTCCCACCGTGGAAAGGACGTTCTACTCGTCCCAAGTTTTTAAAGTATATTGACAAATTGAGATTTTCGGCCACTTAAATTGATAATTGAAATAATCAATTCGATTTTTTAAAAGAAAATAAGGAAGTTAACGTTACTTAATGTGTGATAATCAATTATTGAAAAACAAACCTGGATTAATATCTGGGAAATTGTTCATAAAATCATAAGCACATTGCACTTTCATTAATTCATTCCTAAACACTTTTAATTTTGCTATTTGAGTCTATCTGATCAACTTTGGCTGAAAATCATTGACGTAGATCCCAATCATCTTATGTAGAAGATAAATAGCGTTGACGTGAGTATATTTTAATAATATTTTAATTTTTTTCGATTTTTTAATTTTTAACTTCCTTTAGCCCTTTGTTGGTGGGACCACCGACGAGGGCGACCACCATGAAGGTCGTTGGTGACCCTCACCAGCACAAAAAAGAATAAGAAGGAAAAACAGAAAAAATAGCAATAATATGTTCAAAAAATAAAAACATGAAAAAAATATTAAAAATGTCTATATTAGCACTAGCGTTCTACGTAGGATAATAGGTGTTCACGTCAAAGTTGGCCAAATGAACTATTGGCAAAGTGTGCAAATTTTTAAAACTAAGGGTTAAAACATTGAAATACCCAAAATTGGTATACTTGTGATAAATTTGCTCAAAATTAATTTTTTTATCACAAAAAATCAATTTATCCCAAAGTGGTACACTTATGATAAAATTTATTTTCTATTAGTTCATATTAAATTTTACTATTAAATTATTGAGTTGGATGATACGTAACAGTTGACCAGTGTATTAGTTTAAGATTTTACTATCTGTTTGTCACAGTTGTATCTTCTTTTTTTTTATAGTATTAATTCAATATAACGAAGAGTATATTTGTCACAATGTATTAGGTAGATTTTTTGGTGGTCAAATAAATTATTTTAGGGTAAATTTGTTACAATTGTACCAATTTGTAACTTTTTGTGGTCATATTGGATAAATTTCTCATAGGTATACTAGTTTGAGGTTTTTCAATATATTAATCCTCAGAATAAATTGGAAAATTTAAATGGTTTAGGACTACAATTTGGTAAAAGTGCAATATATTTATGATTTTTTGGATAATTTCTCTATTTTTTTTTGTTTTTGTAACTTTACTAAATAAGGAAGGGCTACTTTTTTGTTATTTTTGTTCTAGAATGGCTATGGAAGACCTTTTCTCCATTCTTCACTATTTAGTCTCGCTTAAAGGAGTTAGTTAATGACAAATATTTTTATAATAAATACATTTATAATCTAATCTTTCAAAAATTGATTTCCAATTTGAAAAGAAAAAAGGAGACAATGTCAAAAATGATCCTTGTACTTTTGGATAATTTTAAATTTGGTCCTCACATTGTAGTTTTATTCAATCTAGTCTTTGCACTATTTTATGTCAAACTAATCGAATCCCCCTAATTAAATTGGGATGTTGGCATCTGATGTGCAATCTAAGTGGGACCAATAATTGTTGGCATACCATAAGAAGCACCAACAAGAGATTGTTTCTCGTGCTTCCCCACAAAATGAAACTCACTGGAAAATTCACTTTGACAAAGTTATCAACCATCCCAATCTTTTAGACTCCTGTCTAGATACCTTGGCTCCAAGACACCTTGATGTTAACGTGAATTTCCAGTGCCTGGACTAAGGAATCCCTATCCAAATTGCCTATCATATCGATAGTTGGATTTTGTTACTTTTTGGTGTTTGATGTTGTTCTCTCTCTCTCTCACAGGTCGCAAGGACCTCCATTGTTAACCAATGCACTTTCTGGGTCACACTCTCTCCTCTCAATTGTTTTTGCTTTGTCATTTTTTAAAAAGAATAAATGCAATAAAAATCATAAAACTTTAAAAAATTTGTAATTAAGTCCTAAAACTTGTCAAATTGATTTAATCAAGTCCTAAAACTTTTGTACTTGAATTGCACATTTTAAAAATTTTAGGATTCAATTGCACGTTTTCGTGATAAGTTTTAGGATTTTCAGTGCATTTGTTCATTTATTAAATTCTCCAAACGAGGAGTCCAAAATGTTGAATCCTTATACTCTTTCGCTTCAAACTAATCTAAACCCGCCTAATTGAATCGGGATGTTGGCATCAGAAACACAATATAGTTTAGTTGTGAGGAAATACTTGTAGTAGCCACATCAGAAGCCATCTTAAAGAGACTGTTTTTCATATTCCCCCGAAACATAAAGATCATTTTTGAAAAAAATTAAAGTCTCTAGTCTGGATTTATTTATTCTTCTAACCAATAAACATGGGATCGTTAAAAAGGAAGTCTCTAAGACACGTCTTCTGTGCCGATATTGAGAGAAGCTGCGGAGTCGAACGTCAAATGAACGGGACGTCCCGTATCTCGGCTATTCAAATAGCTTCTTCAGTTCTCTTTTTGACCTACGCGTCTTTATGCCTCATTTATTTTCTGTATTTGCTTTCTTAAACTCTTCAGACACCACTTGCGAAGTGAAAATACAAAAGTCAAATAGGCTTAGAATCTCCTTTTCCATCCAAAGAGACAAATGAGGACAGCCAGCGGCAGCGGGATAACGAACGGGACGTGCGAAACGTGTGAGGTATCAATCAAAATCCTCGAGGGCGATTGGCGCAGAACTTTCCCATTGCCGCTTCCTAAATTCAACGCTGTCCCACATGTATCGGTCTCACTTTGGATTTGCATAAACTAATGACACTTTTCCAAAGAGGCAGAACTTTTCCAAAACGGATGGTGGATTGATGGAGGGGCCTGAAGTTGGGCCCCGTGGATCTTGGACAGCAGAAGGAGCGTATGGGACGTCTCGAGGAATCGTTTGCAAGAAGTGGTTCACTTGACATTCAGTACATAAAAATTTGGTTTATGTAATGAGGAAGACTATGGTTTATTGAGAACTTTGAAATTGGATGATTTGATAAGGAACATGACAACCTTATATAGTAAAAGAGTTTGCAACGGAGTCACGGAGCAAGCGACAGCAATCACCCCTCGCCTATAAGATATATAGTGAAATGTAATTAATCATAAGTTTATTGCCTTCGCCCCGTGAGCAATAGTCCATGTACTTATTTAGGTTCTTATAGAAAAAGTTCTATTTTTTTTTGGTGAAAAAAATGCAGTTGATGGGTAAAGGGTAGGTACAGGGTAGCTGACGTCACGCATTACATTGTGAGTTGACGACAGCCTCTGAAAGGCAACACAGAGTTGCTAGCGTCACGCATTTCGTTCTTATAGAAAAAGTTCATATGTGAAGTTTTACAAAATTGCAGATCAAGGATTTTTACTTTTTAACTTTTTAATGACTAATTTATGCTTTAACGTACGTAAATATGTTCTATATTTTTGTGCAAAATGTTTTTTTTTTCACTATTTTTCGTCGGTAATCAACTTAAATCCTGGTTTTGTCAGCATTTATGGTTCTGAGTTCAAACTTTATTGAGAGCATTTCTGAAAATAAAATCCTGAATGCACTATGTTGACATGAGGGAATCTATCCTCAAGATCACTTAGGAAGGTAAACTAGTTGAGCTACCGTGAAATTTAGCTGAAACACCATCTTACCTCCAAAACAAAAGAAAAAGCAACATGACAATTTACTATATGACGAGGTAATCCAATGGTAAAAGGGGTTATGTTATCTTCCTTGGGGAGTCATTACGTTATCTCTGAAGGCATGAAATTTTTGCTAAGTCATCTAAAACATCGAGTTTTTAATTGGAGGCATGGGCAAGCACAAAAGAACTGTGGATATGCACGCATTGCCATTACAATTTATGACTAAAATATGATGATGAATGGGAGAAGAAAATGGAACAAGTTTACTTGGACAAGTTTTTCATTTGCGGTTCTCAAAATCAGCCCATCTGAATTAAATGCCAAAATGGTAAGTTTGTCTCAAAGGCGGGCTCAAAAGATCACCTATTTTTCTTTTTTGGTAAATATAAGGTACAAAACTAACAAAAATTAACATGGAAATATCACCTTTTGAATGAACAAATGCGAAATGAAAAGGACAAGATAAAGTCAGAGAAGAAGACCTGTCTTGTCTTTCCAATGGTCCCCCCGAATCCTTTTTTTACCTATCATTTATTTTTGTTTGATTTTTTTTAGCAAAGAAAAAAAAATGTTATTCAAACACTAAATTTGAAAAAATTTATCCCTCAACTCCCGTAAAACAAATAGATTAGTCCCTCCATTGTTTCCACCGCTAATATAAGGTGGGCTTGTCATAGAATTTGGTATTAGCTAGATGTACAAAAATAAAAAGTCACTAGATGGCAATAGCTCTGTTTTCCGAACGACCCAAAAAAGTACACAAACTTTTACTTAATGGACAAAAATAGTGGTGCCTTAAAACCTACATCCGTGCAAGCGAAACAACGTCGTTTATTAGTCTTTTGAAGCAAGGACTTGCCTACCCTAAAATAGAAAGAGTTTGATATTTCATATTGATTTTTTTTTTTTTGCCTGAATTGAAAAAGAGCATTGGAGATCTATGATGTTGAGCGTCTTCTTCAATTTGCATGAATAGAAAACTGATGGGTGATGTTATCTCCCAGGTCAAAATTTATGATTTCTTTGGGACATTTAAGAATTCTCCCCTCTTTCGTATTGAAAGAAATTGGGTCGGAGCGTCAAATGAATGGGACGTTGCACTGTGTAGGGGAAATATTTCCCGTTGTCTTATTGAAGTTCTTTTTCCTTAAGAATTACTTGTCCAATTAATTTCATAGAAAAAGGGGCCAACTAGATGTCTTATTAAGTGCTATGACTTCTAAAAGAATATTCACTTGAGTGTCATGACTTTAAAAAAAAAAATTGTTCAATTGAGTGTCACTTTGTTATGTGAGAACCGCAATGCCAAACTTTTTCCCCATTTTTCACTCTTTTGCATTGCTTTTAAAAAGCTAATTGATGAAAAGTATGTTTATAATCAATACAAACTTATCATCAAATATTTGTAAAATTGATTTACAATTTGAGAAAATGAGAGGCAATGTCAAGATGGTCCCTACACTTCAGGACAATTCCAAATTTGGTCCTTTTATTTTAATTTTGTTTGATCTGATCCTTGTACTCTTGTGTCGAACTAACCCAATCTTAATCAATTTGGGACATTGGCATCTGATATGTGATCTAGTTTAGCAGTGAGGCAAATATCTATTGGTATATCAGAATCCAAACCAGCAAGACACTGTTTCTCTTGTTTCCCTGAAAAACTGAATTTATTTTAGAAAATTTACTTTGACTGTACCAGCGAAGAAGGGGGGGTTTAGAAATCCAGTTTGGACTTAAGGAATTGGTATGATGGGCCTTTGCCACTCAGTTCGCGACCTGGTTGGTAATTCTGGGGGAAGGGGCTAAGGATACCCCTTTTGTTAGGCCATCAATTTTCGGTTCTCTTTCACTACCGAGCTCACGGTCCACGGGCTTTCTTCTTGGCCCAAAACCCGCCCCACGCATGTTTGGCCATCAACATGTCTACCTAATTGACGTGGGATTTGTACGGGAGGACTTTCTAAGACACGTCTGCCCGTGTCACGTATTGAAGGAGGCTGCCTCGTCCACCGTCAAACTAACGGGACGTCCCGTTTCCTGGTGGAGCTGGGGACGCACGTTGCGGTAGCTTTCTTGAGTTCCTTTTCACCTAACCTTGGACAATCAAATGCGGCATTTATTTTGAACTCGCACGTTGTCAATGGATTGGATAGTCCAATTGCCATGTAACCTATCATTAATGGCGTAAATGATAACCATTTTGATCAGAAATTAATTTTTGAAATATAAATATATTTTTTTGATTTCTAATTTTAAATGAGTTTCTAAGTAAAAATACATATTTATGAATGACATAAAATTTCTCCCTTTCGAGCAGTGGCGGGTGGTGAACAGTAGTCGATGGCGATGACTTGTGATTGGCGGCGGCAGCAAGTGGGCGATGGAAGTGGATAGCAAAGATGAGTGATAATAAGAGTTTTTATTACTCATTTCGTTCGAACTTATTTACGGATTAAAAATTTGCTCCAGAGATAAAAAATAAAGTTACGTTATCGACGGATTTATATTCTAGAAATAAATTTTGAATAGAAAAATAGCTTTGAAATAGAAATATAATTGTTGTCATGTGCGCTCTAAGATACAAGAGGAGGATAGGGTTAAGAACATGAAAACTCTTGCCCGGGGAGAAGGTCCATGCTATGGTAGCGATTCCATCTGGAAAATAATTGGTTATTCCTATAGCATCTCCTTTTCTGCTGCTCTTAAATGTTCCATGTAAATAAAAGTAATTTCTCACAGGTTAAGAACAAATGGATCAATAGTTTTCATTATAATTGCTTTGCTTAGTGGACGTATCCTTTGATGGAAGGTTAGTTTTTGCCTTTGATCGAAATAGAAATTTGGACTGCTAATTCTTACTTTCGATCTAGTTGTCAAGACAATTAAAAAGACATTACCTTGTTTCAAAGCATTTTATCTTTACCTTAAAATCATTGGGCGATACATATTATAACTCGATTATTAAAATATCAAGTCTTACAGACATTCTAATGTTATTTTGTACAAGTAAAGATCTTTTTTCTTCAAGTAAAAAGTAGGCCCACGCGTTTAAAACTTGCACAAAAGGATAAAGGAATTGAACGTCCTTCTGGAAAGAAAGAACAAATCAAATAATCAAAAGGGGAGTCGAATTGCTGGAGACCCCACAACATATGAGGAAACTGGTCAACAAGTCTTTGCTCGAAGTCTTTGATTTCAACTTGTCGGAAATTCTCTTTCTTTTATCTTTTTCTGGATTTCTACTCCTATAGAGATTATTCGTGACGAAGCGATCAAATTGATGTTTACGGACGGTATTAGATGCATAACATGTGTGCTAAAAAAGTCAGATTAACTTCTTAAGATGTAAATTTGTCATTAATCATATTAAGTTTATGTACTCTCAACATGGAATACGTTTTTCCTGTCTTTTGTGCAAATTTTATGACGCATAGGCAAAAAGGGAAGCAACAAATGTCGATCAAATAGACAATGTCATGTCCTCCCCAGCTTCGCCTTCTTCACTACCAACTAGTTGAGTCGGAGGGTTGTCGTTCATAAATGATTCTTCTCAGTCTGCGACGCTGATTGTCATAAGAATTTCAATCACGTTTGCTTTGAATGAACAAGTTGCTGAGTCTTCAAGAAGTTGCTCTATAGATGAACTTCAAGATTTGTTTCATCTCTTGAAAAATTTGTTGGTATTGACAGCTACCATCCCACTAAATGTAGCATAGATATCCCACTTAATGCAAGAATTCAGCATGATCAAGTTGATCACTATTCCAACAGTGAGACATCTTAGTAGGAGAATTGCAAGATCAATGAATCATCCCAATTGCTTCGTGTTGTTTCTGAATTTTGTTCGTGATCATTTTCTGCTAAATTTCCTGCACATGTTTTGACAAGACTTGGAAAGTAATATACAGCAACCTACTGCTTGGATTGATGAAGCGGGTAGCTGTCGACATGAATGCTTTGATCTGCTGGAGCTTATGCATGAGAGGCCTTGCGAATCGAAGCTTGCACCTGGGGGTTGATGTGAGTAGCATAGATCAATTTAAGCTAAAGGAATGTCGGGGGAGTCGACCTCCCGATGAGCAAATCCAGAAACCTTGCAATGCACGCATGGTTCAGGAAGTTGGAAGATGACCGTGACAGGAAAAACCAAGTGAAATTGGTCGAAACCGTCGGCGAGAACAAACGGACGGAGGTAGAAATCGCCTCTAGGATAAAACTTGATGGTGAAAATTGTATTCTGAGACAGGGGTGAGCCCTACTGGCATGGACATTCTTAATGTGCACCTGCTGCTCCGGTGAACCAATGCGAGATCGATCAGAGCTTTTCCAGAAGCAAATCAAAATCATTTTTCTGGTTTGTTTTCTTATGTTGGGGATAATTATGATATTTCTGTCAATTCCCCGTATCATTTTCCAGGAGCAAATAGAAATCATTTCCCTTTGATCGCTCTTCACTTGATTACAATGTCACAAATCTACAGAAGCAATACAAAAGACATACAGAACTAGATACATCTAAATACACCGTATTTGAAATCTCACTACAAAAGACATACAAGACAAATTCATACACACAAACACAGCAGGACTCTAGGCGCTTCAAACATCAAACTGAACTTCCGAAAATGGCGTGTCATCGAGTGGCTGTATAAGCTGTAGAAACCAGTTGGAGCCTTGTGCAAGCACACCAGATGATGCCAAAGCAAACACTGCTAGGAACAGATTGATGATCAGCCACGTCACTAGAGAAAGGTTCGTCCAGAGAAGTAGCTCAAAGCCAAGAGTCCCAAAACCGATGTACAAGTACCAGTACACCCAATGTGGGCTCTCGGGTCCGGTCACCTCGATCAAAGATATTAGATAAATAACTTCACAGATGATGAACAACGAGCCGAAATGCGTGATTGTCAGCAGCTTCAGTAAGCCAAATGCAATGTGGAACTTCCTGGCAGAGTTGAGCCACCCCTGTCGCTGTTGGTGCTGGTGCAGTGGCTGCTGATTGCCGTCTCTGCTCCGGGACAGAAAGAAATCGATCAACCAAAGAAGAAAAATCAAGACCAGACTAGTTGCTCGATCTGCAGTCCCAGCCGCCACAGCAGTTTTAGAAACGAAGTTATCCGTGAGGGAATTAACATACCTTTCGACTTCGGCTTGAATTGTTATGCCCATATGATCCCCCATGTTCCTCGGCTCTAGCGTTCCGACTCTCTGCTCGAACTCTGCGGATGTTCGAGCTGCGCTCCACGGCGCTCTATGAACTTCTGTCTCTTGCGTCGCGAATGAGAGGAAGATGACAGAGCGTGCTTATATAGTCTACGTTGGGTAATTTAAAGTTTCTCCGTTCTTTCCCATGGAACGAAACGGGTGGATCCGCAAATGAACGGGACGTCCCGGTTCTTTTCAATGTGCAGGGGAGGTGATTGGGATTGTTGGCTTTCTGAAGTTTTGCTTAACAGGGCCGGTCCATGTAATTTCGCAGAAAAGGGGTCGACCAGATATGTCTTCGGCAGAAACGTCTTTCACTGCTGCATATACTCGGAGGAATATAAAGTTCCTTTGGTGCGAAAGTATACAATAAATAAACTAATGATCAATTAAAAAGTTACGATACTTAAGTTATCGATTGAGAAGTTGTCAAACCAAAGTGAGTATCACAGCACGTGTGGTCTTCTTCCAACCCACTATTGCATAGTTTTTGGCATATGTACGCCCTCATCAATTACCTCGGCCCAACAAAGCTTAGCGGGAATTTTCAGGGCATTCATTGAGATATTCGTCGAAAGCCGATGCATGTCGCGAGAGCCCACCCAATTAACCATGCACTTTCATATCACCTGTTATGATACTGCAATAGAAACCCGATACTTTCATCCAAAAGATTGCAAAGATAGAACTCAAGTCGGAACTTTTAAAGAAATCAGGTCGGACTTGCTATCGTTAAAAACTTCAAGTCACTGAGTAGTAGGCCAATTGGAATATATCGATGCCTCTATACCGTGTGATTCTTCGACGTGGGTCTTCTGTCCTTGATCCTTCTCACACATGCTTCTCAATGAGCGATTTAATATAACTATTTTTAATCGGATTGCGCAATAATTTCGCTGTATCTCAGTGGCCCCATTTTTAAACCTTTAGATGCGCACCTTCTGAATGATCTAGACGTTTGGTACTTGGCCAATATATCTTTTTATTTATTTAGTTTTTTCTTGCTTTCTTAACTTTAGGAGTCAAATCAGAGTATAGTTCTCTTACGTTCGAAAGAGAAAACCCTCGTCGAGGACCGTGTCTGTTCACATGAACGCCTCCCACCGTGGAAAGGACGTTCCATTCGTCCCAAGTTTTTAAAGTATATTGACAAATTGAGATTTTCGGCCACTTAAATTGATAATTGAAATAATAAATTCAATAATTTAAAAGAAAATAAGGAAGTTGACGTTAATGTGTGATAATCGATTATTTAGAAACAACCCTAGATTAATTGGTTTTTTTATCGGGAAATTGTTCAGAAAATCATAAGTCCATTGCACTTTTATTAATCCAATCTTAAACACTTTTAATTTTGCTATTCGAGTCAATCTAGACAATTTTGATTGGAAATTATTGACGTAAATCACAACCATCCTATAAGGCATGATTAGCGTTGACGTGAGCATGTTTTAATAATTTTTTAATTTTTTTTAATTTTTTAATTTTTTTAATTTTTTAATTTTTAACTTCCTTTTGCCCTTTGTTGGCGAGACCACGGGCAAGGGTGACCACCACGAAAGTCGTTGGTGACCCTCACTAGCACAAAAAAAGAATAGGAAAAATAAAAACGTAAAAGTAAAATGTTCAAAAAAAAAAATAAAAAATTCAAAAAATATTAAAATATCATTAAAAATGTTCACGTTAGGACCAATCATCCTATATAAGATGGTAGGTGTTCATGTCAAAGTTGGCTGAATGGACTATTGGCAAAGTGTGCAAATGGCAAAGTGTGCAAATGTTTAAAACTAAGGGTTAATATATTGAAAAATCCAAATTGGTACATTTATGACAAATTTACCAAAAACTATTTTTTTAGCACAAAAAATCCTAAACCGGTACACTTTTGACAAATTTACTCAAAATTGGTACAATTATGATAAATTCATTCTCTATTAATTTCATTAAATTTTATTGTCAAACTGTTGAGTTGGATGTCATGTGATAGTTGACTGTGATACTTGTTTAGGATTTTACTCTCTATTTGTCATAGTTGAACCATTTTTTTTTAGTATTAATTCAATTTAACGTAGAATATATTTGTTGCAAATGTATTAGGTAGATATTTTGTAATCAAATAAACTAGTTTTGGGTAAATTTGTTTCAATTGTAACGGTTTGGAGTTTTTTGTGGTCATATTAGGTAAATTTCTCACTTATATATCAGTTTGAAGTTTTTTAGAATATTAACCCTAAGGATTAATTGGCAAAATTGAATGGTTTAGGATCAAAATTTGGTAAAAAAGAAATATGTTTATAACTTTTTGGATAGTTTCTCTAATTTTTTTGAAACTTTACTAAATAGGAAGGACTACTTTTTGTTCTAGAATGGCTATGGAAGACCTTTTCTCCATTTTCACTATTTAGTCTCGCTTAAAGGAGTTAGGTAATGGCAAATATTTTTTTTTTATAATAAATACATGTATAATCTAATCTTTGAAAAGTTGATTTCCAATTTGAAAAGAAAAAAAGGAGACAATGTCAAAAATGGTCTTTGTACTTTTGTATAATATCAAATTTGGTCCTTACATTGTAGTTTTGTTCAATCTAGTCCTTGCACTCTTTAATGTCAAACTAATCGAATCTTGCTAATTCAATTGGGATGTTGGCATCTGATATGCAATCTAATGGGACCAATATTTATTGGCATACCATAAGAAACACTAACAAGAGACTGTTTCTTGTGCTTCCCAGAAAATGAAAATCAATGGAAATTCACTTTGACAAAGTTATCAACCATTCCAATCTTTCAAACTCCTGTCTAGATCTTTGATCAAAATAAATAAATAAATAAATAAATAAAAACTCCTATCTAGATACCATGGCTCCAAGACACCTTGATGTTAACGTGAATTTCCCGTGCCTAGACTAGGGAATCCCTATCCGAATTGCCTATCATATTGATAGTTGGATTTTGTTACTTTTTGGTGTTTGATGTTGTACGTTGGATTTTGTTACTTTTTGGTGTTTGATGTTGTACTCTCTCTCTCTCTCTCTCTCTCTCTCTCTCTCTCAAAGGTCACAAGGACCTCCATTGTTAACCAATGTACTCTCTGGTCACACTCTCCCTTTCAATTGTTTTTGTTTTGTTGTTGCTTTTTTTTTTAAAGAATAAGTGTACTGAAAGTCATAAAACTTTAAAAAATTACAATTAAGTTCTAAAATTTGTCAAGTTGATTCGATCAAGTCCTAAAAATTTAGTACATGAATTGCATTTTTTAAGAATTCTATTATTCAATTGCACGCTTTCATGACAGTTTTAGGATTTTCAATGCATTTATTCATTTATTAAATTCTCCAGAGGAGGAGTTTGAAATGTTGAATCCTTGAATCCTTGTAGTCTTTTGCATCAAACTAATCTAATCCTCCTAATTGAATTGGGATGTCGGCATTAGAAACACAATCTAGTTTAGTTGTGAGGAAAGACTTGTAGTAGGCACATCAGAAGCCATCCTAAAGAGACTGTTTTTCATATTCCCTCGAAACATAAATATCATTTTTGAAAAAAATTAAAGTCTCTAGTCTGGATTTATTTATTCATCTAACTAATAAACATGAGATTGTTAAAAGGGAGGTCTCTAAGGCACCTCTTCTGTGCCAATATCGAGAGAAGCTGCGGAGTCGAACGTCAAATGAACGGGACGTCCCGTTTCTCGGCTATTCAAATAGCTTCTTCATTTCTCTTTTTGACCTACGCGTCTTTATGCCTCATTTATTTTCTGCATTTGCTTTCTTAAACTCTTCAGACACCACTTGCGAAGTGAAAATACAAAAGTCAAATAGGCGTAGAATCTTCTTTTCCATTAAATAGAGACAAATGAGGACAGCCAGCGGGATAACGAACGGGACGTGCGAACTCGTGAGGTATCAATCAAAATCCGCGAGGGCGATTGGCGCAGAACTTTCCCATTGCTGCTTCCTAAATTCAACGCTGACCCACACGTGTCGGTCTCACTTTGGATTTGCATAAACTAATGACGCTTTTCCAAAGAGGCAGACATCATGGTACGTCTCGAAAACGGTTGGTGGATTGACGGAGTGGCCTGAGGTTGGGCCCCGTGGATCTTGGACAGCAAAAGGAGCGTATGGGACGTCTCGAGGAATCGTTTGCAAGAAGCGTTTCACTTGACATTCAATACATAAAGATTTGGTTTATGTGTGGTTGCATATGCTAATCAAGGGTAGCTTTATTGAGAACTTTTGGAGTTAGATGATTTGATGAGGAAGATGGTGACCTTAGATAGTAAAAGAGTTTGCAACGGCATCACCAAGCAAGCGATAGTCATTGCCCCTGGCTTCTAAGATATATAGTGAAATGTAATTAATCATAAGTTTATCGTCTTCCCTCCATGAGCAACAGTCCATGTGCTTATTTAGGTTCTTATAGTCAGATCTAGGATTTTTACTTTTTAACTTATTAATGACTAATTTATGCTTTAATGTATGTAAATGTGTTCTATATTTTATTGCAAAGGATTTATGGTTTTGAGTTTAAAATTTATTGAAAGCATTTCAGAAATAAAATCTTGAATGCACTATGCTGACGTGAGGGAATTTGTCCTCAAGATCACTTAGAGAGGTAAACTAGTTGAGCTATCGTGAAATTTAGCTGAGACACCATCTTACCTCCAAAAACAAAAGGAAAAGCAACATGACAATTTACTATATGACGAAGTAGTCCAATGGTAAAGGGGGTTACGTTATCTTCTTTGGGGAGTCGTTACATTATGTTTGATGGCATGAAATTTTTGCTAAGTCATCTAAAACATCAAGTTTTTAATTGGAGGCATGAGCAAGCACAAAAGGACCGTGGATACGCACTGCCATTACAATTTGTGACTAAAATTGATGATGATTGGGAGAAGAAAATGGAACAAGTTTAATTGGACAAGTTTTTCATTCGCAGTTCTCAAAATCAACCCGTCTGAATTAAATGCCAAAATGGTAAGTTTGTCTAGAAGGCAGGCTCAAAAGATCACCTATTTTTCTTTTTTGTAAATATAAGGTACAAAACTAATAAAAATTAACATGGAAAGATCACCTTTTGAGTGAACAAATGCGAAACGAAAAGGACAAGATAAAGTCAGAGAAGAAGACCTGTCTTGTCTTTCCATTGGTCCCCCCGAATCCTTTTTTGACCCATCATTTATTTTTGTTTGATTATTTTTAGCAAAGAAAACAAATGTTATTCAAACACTAAATTTGGAAAAAATTTATCCCTCAACTCCCGAAAAACGAATAGATTAGTCCCTCCATTGTTTCCACCGTTAATATAAGCTGGGCTTGTCATAGAATTTGGTATTAGCTAGATGCACAAAAATAAAAAGTCACTAGATGGCAATAGCTCTGTTTTCCGAACGACCCAAAAAAGTACACAAACTTTTACTTAATGGACAAAAACAGCGGTGCCTTAAAATTTACATCCGTGCAAGCGAAACAACGTCGTTTATTAGTCTTTTGAAGCAAGGACTTGTCTACCCTAAAATAGAAAGAGTTTGATTTTTCATACCGATTTTTTCTTTTTTTTGCCCGAATTGAAAAAGAGCATTGTGGATCTATGATGTTGAGCGTCTTCTTCAATTTGCATGAATAGAAAACTGATGGGTGATGTTATCTCCCAGGTAAAACTTTATGATTTCTTTGGGACATTTAAGAATTCTCCCCTCTTTCGTATTTGAAAGAAATTGGGTCGGAGCATCAAATGAATGGGACGTTGCATTGTTCAGGGGAGGTATTTCCCGTTGTCTTATTGAAGTTCTTTTTCCTTACGAATTACTTGTCCAATTAATTTCGTAGAAAAAGGGGCCAACTAGATGTCTTATTAAGTGCTATGACTTCTAAAAAAATGTTCACTTGAGTTTCATGACTTTAAAAAAAAAAAATCATTCAATTGAGTGTCGCTTTGTTACGTGACCGCAATGCCAGACTTTTTCCCCATTTTTCACTGTTTTGCATTGCTTTTAAAAAGCTAATTGATGAAAAGTATGTGTATAATCAATACAAACTTATCGTCAAATATTTGTAAAATTGATTTACAATTTGAGAAAATGAGAGGCAATGTTCCAAATTTGGTCCTTATATTTGAATTTTGTTTGATCTGATCCTTGTACTCTTGTGTCGAACTAACCCAATCTTAATCAATTTGGGACATTGGCATCTGATATGTGATTTAGTTTATCAGTGAGGCAAATATCTATTGGTATGTCAGAATCCAAACCAGCAAGACACTGTTTCTCTTGTTTCCCTGAAAAACTGAATTTATTTTAGAAAATTTACTTTGACCTGTACCAGCGAAGAAGGGGGGGTTTAGAAATCCAGTTTGGACTTAAGGAATTGGTATGATGGGCCTTTGCCACTCAATCCACGACCTGGTTGGTAATTCTGGGGGAAGGGGCTAAGGATACCCCTTTTGTTAGGCCATCAATTTTCGGTTCTCTTTCACTACCGAGCTCACGGTCCACGGGCTTTCTTCTTGGCCCAAAACCCGCCCCACGCATGGTTGGCCGTCAACATGTCTAATTGACGTGGGATTTGTACGGGAGGACTTTCTAAGACACGTCTGCCCGTGTCACGTGTTGAAGGAAGCTGCCTCGTCCACCGTCAAACTAACGGGACGTCCCGTTTCCTGGTGGAGCTGGGGACGCACGTTGCAGTAGCTTTCTTGAGTTCTTTTTCACCTAACCTTGGACAATCAAATGCGGCATTTATTTTGAACTCGCACCTTGTCAATGTATTGGATAGTCTAATTCCCATGTAACCCATCATTAAGAGGGTAACCTATCATTAATGACATGAATGATAACCATTTTGATCAGAAATTAATTTCTGAAATATAAATATATTTTTTTAATTTCTATTCTTGAATGAGGTTTTAAGTAAAAATACACATTTATGAACGATATAAAATTTCTCCCTTTCGAGCAGAGGCGGGTGGTGAACAGTAGTCGATGGCGACGACTTGCGATTGGCGGTGGCAGCAAGTGGGCGATGGTGGTGGGTAGCAAAGATGAGTGATAATAAGAGTTTGTATTCCTCATTTCTATTCCGAACTTATTTCTGGATTAAAAATTTGCTCTAGAAATAAAAAATGAAATTACATTACCAGACGGATTTATATTCCAGAAATAAGTCTCGAATAGAAAAATAATTTTGGAATAGAAATATTGTTGTTGTCATGTTCGCTCTAAGGCCTATTTGGCAATGTGCCAAACAGTGCCTGATTATGATTTTTTGTTCCCATAATCAGTTTAGGACGAGAATCGCGTTTGGTAAAATTTTTGTTCTTGGAACAAATTTGTTCCCAGAATCGTTTGGGAGAAGATTTGAGAAAAAAAAAAAAATTAATTCCGCGTCCGAGAATCAAAAAAAAGAATCAACACAATAAAACTCTTCTTCTTTCCTTCCGCTATCTCGCGACCGTCGCCCCCGCCGCCCGCCGCCATCCGCCGCCCACCACCGCTCGCCGGCCGCCGCGCCGATCGGCCGGCGGGTCCGGCGAGCTCACCGGAGGCTCTCCCGGCTAGGGCAAGGTCGGGCGAGCTCGCGGAGGCTCGCCTAGCCAAGGTGAGGTCCGGCGAGCTCACCGAGACACGCCCGGCCCACCGGCAAGCGGGCCTCGCCGAGGCCGGGCGAGGCTCGCCCGGCCATCGGTCGAGATAGGCGAGCTCGGGCGGTGGCCAAGCGGGCCTCGCCCGGCCTCGGCGGAGCTCGCTCGACGAGGGCTGGGGGCGCCGAGGGCCGGCGACGCTCGGGTGGGGTCACCGGCCCTCGTCTCGGCTAATCGTTGGTTTGCCAACCGGCCACAAGAAGAAAAAGAAAAATAGGAGAAAAAGGAAAAAAAGAAAAGAAAAAAAGTAAAAAAGTAGAAAAAATTATTTAAAAATTATTATTTTTTTAAATTTAGAACAGAATCAATGAACACGTTATTAAACACAATTCTATTCCAGAATCAGAAATTTTAGACAGTTACCAAATACGTTCTTTTACTCGAATCGTTCCGGAATGAATAAAAAATAATTATTTCTTATCGAATCGGTTTTCGAGAATAGAATCGTTACCAAACGCGCCCTAAGATGCAAGAGGAGGACAGGACTAAGCAGATGAAAATTCTTGCCCGGGGAGAAGGTCCATGCTATGGTAGCGATTCCATCTGGAAAATAATTGTTTATTCCTATAGATCTCCTTTTCTGCTGCTCTTAAATGTTCATGTAAATAAAAGTAATGTCTCACCGGTTGAATAACAAATCGATCAATAGCTTTCATTATAATTGCTTTGCTCAGCGGCCATATCCTTTGATGGAAGGTGAGTTACGCCTTTGATCGAAATAGAAATTTGGACTGCTAATTCTTACTTTCGATCTAGTTGTCAAGACAATTAAAAAGACATTACCTTGTTTCAAAGCAGTTTATCTTACCTTAAAATCATTGGGCGATACATATAATAACTCGGTTATTAAAATATCAAGTCTTACAGACATTCTAATGCTATTCTGTGCAAGTAAAGATGCTTTTTTCCTCTTGTAAAGTAGGCCCTGCGTTTAAAACTCTCTGTTTTGGACCCAAAAAAAAAAAGTTGGCCCCGCATTTAAAACTTGCACAAAAGGATGAACGAATTGAACGTCCTTCTGGAAAGAAAGAACAAATCAAATAATCAAAAGGGGAGTCGAATTGCTGGAGACCCCACGACATATGAAGAAACTGGTCAACAAGTCTTTGCTCGAAGTCTTTGATTTCAACTTGTCGGAAATTCTCTTTCTTTTATTTTTTTTCTGGGTTTCTACTCCTATATGAGATTATTCCTGACGAAGCGATCAAATTGATGTTTACGGAAACGGTATTAGATGCATAACACGTGTGCTAAAAAAGTCAGATTAACTTCTTAAGAAGTAAATTTGTCATTAATCATATTAAGTTTATGTAATCTCAACATGGAATACGTTTTTCCTGTCTTTTGTGCAAATTTTATGACACAGGCAAAAAGGGAAGTAACAGATGTCGATCAAATAGACAATGTCCTACCCAGCTTCGCCTTATTCACTACCAACAAGTTGAGTCGGAGGGTTGTTGTTCATAAATGATTCTTCTCAGTCTGCAACACTGATTGTCATAAGAATTTCAATAATCACGTTTGCTCTGAATGAACAAGTTGCTGAATCTTGGAGAAGTTGCTCTACAGATGAACTTGAAGATTTATTTCATCTCTTGAAAAATTTGTTGGTAATTGGGATTGACAGCTACCATCCTGCTAAATATAACATATATATCCCACTTAATGCAAGAATTCAACATGATCAAGTTGATTGCTATTCCAACAATGAGACATCTTAGTAGGAGAATTGCAAGATCAATGAATCATCGCGATAGCTTTGTGTTGTTTGTGAATTTTGTTCGTGATCATTTTCTGCTAGATTTCCGGCACATGTTTTGACAAGACTTGGAAAGTAATGTACAGCAAACTACTGGTTGGATTGATGAAGCGGGTAGCTGTCGACATGAATGCTTTGATCTGCTGGGGCTTATGCATGAGAGGCCTCGCGAATCAAAGCTGCACCTGGGGGTTGATGTGAGTAGGATAGATCAATTTAAGCTAAAGGAATGTCGCGGGGAGTCCACCTCCCGACGAGCAAATCCAGAAACCTTGCAATGAACGCATGGTTCAGGAAGTTGGAAGATAACCGTGACAGGAAAAACCAAGTGAAATTGGTCGAAACCGTCGGCAAGAACAAGTGGACGGAGGTAGAAGTGGCCTCTAGTATAAAACTTGATGCTGGAAATTATATTCTGAAACAGGCGTGAGGCCTACTGGCATGGACATTCTTAATGTGCACTTGCTGCTCAGGTGAACCAATGCGAGATCGATCAGAGCTTTTTCTGAAGCAAATCAAAATCATTTCTCTAGTTTGTTTTCCTATGTTGGGGATAATTATGATATTTCTGTCAATTCTCCGTATCATTTTCCAGGAGCAAATAGAAATCATTTCCCTTGGATCGCTCTTCACTTGATTACAATGTCACAAATCTAGAGAAGCAATACAAAAGACATACAGGACTAGATACATCTAAATACACCGTATTTGAAATCTCGCTACAAATGACATAGACGAAAAATTCATACACACAAACGCAGCAGGACTCTAGGCGCTTCAATCATCAAATTGAACTTCCGAAAATGGCGTGTCATCGAGTGGCTGTATAAGCTGCAGAAACTGGTCGGAGCCTCGAGCAAGCACACCAGATGATGCCAAAGCAAACACTGCTAAGCCCAGATTGATGATCACCCACATCACTAGAGAAAGGTTTGTCCAAAGAAGTAGCTCAAAGCCAAGAGTCCCAAAACCGATGTACAAGTACCAGTACACCCAATGTGGGCTCTCGGGTCCGGTCACCTCAATCAAAGATATTAGATAAATAACTTCGCAAATGATGTACAACGAGCCGAAATGGGTGATTGTCAGTAGCTTCAGTAAGCCAAACGCAATGTGGAACTTCCTGGCAGAGTTGAGCCACCCATGTTGCTGTTGGTGATGGTGCAGTGGCTGCCGATCATCCTCTCTGCTCCGGGACAGAAAGAAATCGATCAACCAAAGAAGAAAAATCAAGACCAGACCAGTTGCTCGATCTGCAGTCCCAGCCGCCACAGCAGTTTTAGAAACGAAGTTATCCGTGAGGGAATTAGCATACCTTTCGATTTCGGCTTGAATTGTTATGCCCATATGATCCGCCATTTTCCTCTGCTCTAGCGTTCCGACTCTCTGCTCGAACTCTGCAGGTGTTCCTGCCGTGCTCCTCGGCGCTCTATGAACTTCTGTCTCTCGCGTCGCGAATGAGGGGAAGATGACAGAGCGTGCTTATATAGTCTCCGTTGGGTAATTTAAAGTTTCTCCGTTTTTTCCCCATGGAAAGAAACGGTTCGATCGGCAAATGAACGGGACGTCCCTGTTCTTTTCAATGTGCAGGGGAGGTGATTCGGATTGTCGGCTTTCTGAAGTTTCGCTTAAAAGGGCCGGTCCATGTAATTTCGCAGAAAAGGGGTCAACCAGATATGTCTTCGGCAAATACGTCTTTCACTACTGCATATACTCGGGAGGTATATAAAGTTCCTTTGGTGCGAAAGTATACAATAAATAAACTAATGATCAATTTAAAAGTTACAGTACTTAAATTATTGATTAAGAAGTTATAAAAACAAAGTGAGCATCACGGCACATGTGGTTTTTTTCCAGCCCACTACTGCATAGTTTTTGGCGTACGTTTGCCCTCATCAACTACCTCGGCCTAACAAAGTTTAGTGGGAATTTTCAGGGCATTCATTGAGATATTTGCTGAAAGCCGATGCATATCGCGAGAGCCACCCAATCAACCATGCACTTTCATATCACCCGTTATGATACTGCAATATAAACTTGATACTTTCATCCAAAAGATTGCAAAGATAGAGCTCAAGTTGGAGCTTTTAAAGAAATTGGGTTGGACTTGCTATCGTTAAAAACCTCAAGTCACTTGAGTAGTAGGCCAATTGGAATATATCGATGGCTCTATACCGTGTGATTCTTCGACATGGGTCTTCTGTCCTTGATCCTTCTCACACATGCCTCTCAATGAGCGATTTAATATAACTATTTTTAATTGGATTGCGCAATAATTTCGCTGTATCTCAGTGGCCCCATTTTTAAACCTTTAGCTGCGCACCTTCTGAATGATCTAGACGTTCGGTACTTGGACAATTTTTTTTTTTTTTTTAGTTTTTTCTTTCTTTCTTAACTTTAGGAGTCAAATCAGAGTATAGTTCTCTTACGTTCGAAAGAGACAAACCCTTGTCGAGGACCGTGTCTGTTCACATGAGCGCCTCCCACCGTGGAAAGGACGTTCCATTCATCCCACGTTTTTAAAGTATATTGACAAATTGAGATTTTCGGCCACGTAAATTGATAATTGAAATAATAAATTCGATTGTTTAAAAGAAAATAAGGAAGTTAACGTTACTTAATGTGTGATAATTGATTATTGAAAAACAAACCTGGATTAATATCCAGGAAATTGTTAATAAAATCATAAGCCCATTGCATTTTTATTAATTCATTCTTGAACACTTTGAATTTTGCTATTTGAGATTATCTGATCAACTTTGGCGAAAAATTATTGACGTAGATCCCAATCATCTTATGTGGCATGAATAGCGTTGATGCGAGTGTATTTTAATAATATTTTTATTTTTTTATCTTTTAATTTTTAACTTCCTTTTGCCCTTTGTTGGTGGGACCGCGGGTGAGGGTGACCACCATGAAGGTCGTTGGTGACCCTCACCAGCAAAAAAAAAAAAAAAAAAAAAGAAGGAAGAACAGAAAAATAGCAATAATATGTTCAAAAAAATAAAAAAAATGAAAAAAATATTAAACTATTATTAAAAATGTCTACATTAGCATTAGACATCGTACGTAGGATGATAGGTGTTCATGTCAAATTTGGCCAAATGAACTTTTGGCAAAGTGTGCAAATGTTTAAAACTAAGGGTTAATACATTGAAAAATTTTGAATTGGTATACTTGTGATATATTCTCTATTAGTTCCTGTTAAGTTTTACTATTAAATTGTTGACTTGGATGACACGGGACAGTTGACTAGTGTATTAGTTTAAGATTTTACTCTCTGTTTATCACAGTTGTATCATTTTTTTTTTAGTATTAATTCAATATAACAAAGGGTATATTTGTCATA
Organism: Eucalyptus leucophloia subsp. euroa; assembly: GCA_017140325.1. Taxonomy (NCBI): domain Eukaryota; kingdom Viridiplantae; phylum Streptophyta; class Magnoliopsida; order Myrtales; family Myrtaceae; genus Eucalyptus; species Eucalyptus leucophloia. Next base: position 15,957,714 of record CM029472.1, on the reverse strand, counting down.
ATGTATTAGGTAGACTTTTTGGCAGTCAAATAAATTAGTTTAGGATAAATTTGTTACAATTGTACCGGTTTGGAACTTTTTGTGGTCATATTGGGTAAATTTCTTACAGGTATACTAGTTTTTGGTTTTTCAAGGTATTAACCCTAAGAATAAATTGGAAAAATTAAATGGTTTAGGACTAAAATTTGGTAAAAGTGCAATATATTTATGATTTTTTGGATAATTTCTCTAATTTTTTCTTTTTTGTAACTTTACTAAATAAGGAAGGGCTACTTTTTTGTTATTTTTGTTATAGAATGGCTATGGAAGACCTTTTCTCCATTCTTCACTATTTAGTCTCGCTTAAAGGAGTTAGTTAATGACAATTTTTTTATTATAATAAATACATTTATTATCTAATCTTTGAAAAGTTGATTTCCAATTTGAAGAAAAAAAGAAGACAATGTCAAAAATGATCCTCGTACTTTTGGCTAATTTTAAATTTGGTCCTCACATTGTAGTTTTATTCAATCTAGTCTTTGCACTCTTTTATGTCAAACTAATCGAATCCCGCTAATTAAATTGGGATGTTGGCATCTGATATGCAATCTAAGTGGGACCAATATTTGTTGGCATACCATAAGAAGCACCAACAAAAGATTGTTTCTCGTGCTTCCCCACAAAATGAAAATCACTGGAAAATTCACTTCGACAAAGTTATCAACCATTCCAATCTTTCAGACTCCTGTCTAGATAGCTTGGCTCCAAGACACCTTGATGTTAACGTCAATTTTTTGTGCCTGGACTAAGGAATCCCTATCCGAATTGCCTATCATATCGATAATTGGATTTTGTTACTTTTTGCTGTTTGATGTTGTTCTCTCTTTCTCTCTCTCAAAGGTCGCGAGGACCTCCATTGTTAACCAATGCACTCTCTATGTCACACTCTCTCCTCTCAATTGTTTTTGTTTTGTTGTTGTTGTTTTTTTTTAAAGAATAAGTGCATTAAAAGTCATAAAACTTTAAAAAATTACAATTATATCCTAAAACTTATCAAATTGATTTGACCAAGTCCTAAAACTTTTGTACTTGCACTTTTTAAGAATTTCAGGATTCAATTGCATGTTTTCATGACAAGTTTTAGGATTTTTAGTGCATTTATTCTTTTATTAAATTCTTAAAATGAGGAGTCTGAAATGTTGAATCCTTGTACTCTTTCCCGTCAAACTATTCTAATCCCCCTAATTGAACCAGCATGTTGGCATCATCAACACAATCTAGTTTAGTTGCGAGGAAAGAGTTGTAGTAGGCACATTAGAAGCCATCCTAAAGAGACTGTTTTTCATTTTCCCTCGAAACATAAAGATCATTTTTGGAAAAATCAAAGTCTCTAGTCTGGATTTATTTATTCATCTAACTAATAAACATGGGATTGTTAAAAAGGAAGTCTCTAAGCCACTTCTTCTGTGCCAATATTGAGAGAAGCTGCGGAGTCGAACGTCAAATGAACGGGACGTCCCGTTTCTTGGCTATTCAAATAGCTTCTTCAGTTCTCTTTTTGACCTACGCGTCTTTATGCCTCATTTATGTTCTGTATTTGCTTTGTCAAACTCTTCAGACACCACTTGCGAAGTGAAAATACAAAAGTCAAATAGGCGTAGAATCTTCTTTTTTTTATTAAAAGAGACAAATGAAGACAGCCAGCGGGATAACGAACGGGACGTGCGAAACTTGTGAGGTATCAATCAAAATCCTCGAGAGCTATTGGCGCAGAACATTCCCATTGCCGCTTCCTAAATTCAACGCTGACCCACACGTGTCGGTCTCACTTTGGATTTGCATAAACTAATGACACTTTTCCAAAGAAGCAGAGCTTTTCCAAAACGGATGGTGGATTGATGGAGGGGCCTGAAGTTGGGCCCCGTGGATCTTGACAGCAAAAGGAGCGTATGGGACATCTCGAGGAATCGTTTGCAAGAAGCGGTTCACTTGACATTCGGTACATAAAAATTTGGTTTTATGTAATGAGGAAGACTATGGTTGCATATGCTAATTAGGGGTAGCTTTATTGAGAACTTTGGAATTGGATGATTTGATAAGGAAGATGACAACCTTAGATAGTAATAGAGTTTGCAACGGAGTCACGGAGCAAGCGACGGCTATCACCCTTCGCCATGTACTTATTTAGGTTCTTATAGAAAAAGTTCATATGTGAAGTTTTACAAAATTTCAGATCCAGGACTTTTACTTTTTAACTTGTTAATGACTAATTTATGCTTTAACATAAGTAAATGTGTTCTATATATTTGTGCAAAATGTTTTTTTTTTCACTATTTTTCATCGGTATTCAACTTAAATCCTGGTTCCGTCAGTATTCATGGTTTTGAGTTCAAACTTTATTGAAAGCATTCTAGAAATAAAATGCCGAATGCACTATGCTGACATGAGGGAATTTGTCCTCAAGATCACTTAGAAAGGTAAACTAGTTGAGCTACCGTGAAATTTAGCTGAGACACCGTCTTACCTCCAAAACAAAAGGAAAAACATGACAATTTACTGAGGTAGTCCAATGGTAAAAGGGGTAATGTTATCTTCCTTGAGGAGTTGTTACGTTATGTCTGAAGGCACCAAAGTTTTGCTAAGTCATCTAAAACATCGAGTTTTTAATTGGAGGCATGGACAAGCACAAAAGGACTGCGGAAATGCACGCACTGCCATTACAATTTGCGACTAAAATATGATGATGAATGGGAGAAGAAAATGGAACAAGTTTACTTGGACAAGTTTTTCATTTGCGGTTCTCAAAATCAACCTGTCCGAATTAAACGCCAAAATGGTAAGTTTGTCTCGAATGCGGGTTCAAATTATCACCTATTTTTTTCTTTTTTGGTAAATATAAGATTCAAAACTAACAAAAATTAACATGGAAAGATCGCCTTTTGAGTGAACAAATGCGAAATGAAAAGGACACGATAAAGTCTGAGAAGAAGACCTATCTTGTCTTTCCATTGGTTCCCCGAATCCTTTTTTTACCCATCATTCATTTTTGTTTGATTTTTTTTAGCAAAGAAAAAAAATGTTATTCGAACACTAAATTTGGAAAAATTTATCCCTCAACTCCTGAAAAACGAATAGATTAGTCCCTCCATCGTTTCCACCGTTAATATAAAGTGGGCTTGTCATAGAATTTGGTATTAGCTAGATGAACAAAAATAAAAAGTCACTAGATGGCAATAGCTCTGTTTTCCGAACGACCCAAAAAAGTACACAAACTTTTACTTAATTGACAAAAACAGTAGTGCCTTAAAACTTACATCCGGGTGAAACAACGTTGTTTATTAGTCCTTTGAATCAAGGACTTCTCTACCCCAAAATAGAAAGTGTTAGATTTTTCAAACTGATTTTTTTTTTTAGCCTGAATTGAAAAAGAGCATTGCGGATCTATGATGTTGAGCATCTTCTTCAATTTGCATGGATAGAAAATTGATGGATGATGTTATCTCCCAAGTAAAACTTAATGATTTCTTTGGGACGTTTAATAATTCTCCCCTCTTTTGTTTTGAAAGAAACTAGGTCGGAGCACCACCCATTGCGATAGCGTTGTTGGCTTGAGCTTTGTGCCTCCCACGAAAGGTGTAAAGTTCGAATTCCAACGGTGTTATTTGGTAACTTAACCACTAGCATGAGTGTGGTGGCCAGCTTGCGTCAGTCCCAGGTTCTTCCCGCCGGCTGTCGGCTTTCGGGTTTCCTGGGTCATCAAAAAAGAAAAAAGAAACTTGGTCGGAGCGTCAAATGAAACTTGGTTGGAGCGTCAAATGAATGGGACGTCGCATTGTGCAGGGGAGGTATTAGGCGTTGTCTTATTGAAGTTCTTTTTCCTTAAGAATTACTTGTCCAATTAATTTCGAAGAAAAAAGGACCAACTAGATGTCTTATTAAGTGCCATGACTTCTAAAAGAATGTTCGCTTGAGTGTCATGACTTTTAAAAAAAAATCGTTCAATTGCATGTCACTTTGTTACATGAGAACCGCAATGCCAGACTTTTTCCCCATTTTTCACTGTTTTGCATTGCTTTTATAAAGCTAATTGATGAGAAGTATGTGTATAGTCAATATTTGCAAAATTGATTTACTATTTGAGAAAATGAGAGGCAATGTCAAGATGGTCCCTACGCTTCAAGACAATTCCAAATTTGGTCCTTATATTTGAATTTTGTTTGATCTGATTCTTGTACTCTTGTCTCGAACTAACCCAATCCTCCTAATCAATTTGGGACATTGGCATCTGATATGTGATCCAATTTAGCAGTGAAGCGAATATCTATTGGTATATCAAAATCCAAACCAGCAAAACACTGTTTCTCATGTTTTCCGGAAAAACTGAATTTATTTTGGAAAGTTCACTTTGACCTATACCATAATTATTAACCATTCAAATCGTTCAGACTCATGTCTCGATACCTTGACTCAAGACACCCCAGTATTCGAATATAAGCTCCTAGTGTCGGAACTTGGGAATCTGCCATCTCCCCGATGGTCGGGTTTTGGTAGTTTTTAGTGTTTGATGTTGCACAATTGAGCTTTAGATCTCTCCCGATCTCTCCTTCACGGCAAAGGTCACCAGGACACCCATTCACCCATTGTTGACCAAATGCATTCTCCCTGTCGCTCTCTCCCACTCTCTTGTTTTATTTTTATTTTTTAAGTTTTCCGAAGGAGTGGTCCCGGAAGTTGAGTCCTTGTTCTCTTCTGTACCGAACTAATCCAATCCAGTGGGATTTGTCCGAAAGGAAGCTGCCGAGTCACATTGAAAGAAGCTGCCTCGTCACGTCGACCGTCAAACAAACGGGACGTCCCGTTTCTTGGCGGAGCTGGGGACGCACGTTGCAATGACTTTTTTGAGTTCTCTTTCCCCCTTAGCCTTGGACAATCAATGCGGCAATTTATTTTTGGACTCGCACCCGTCAACGAATCGGATCGTCCTATTCCCATAGGACCCATCACCGAGATCTGAGAGGCGGATAGGGCTAAGCGGACGGAAATTCCCGCTCGGTAAGAGCGTCCATGCCGCAGCGGTGATTCCATCCAGAAAGTAATCGGTTAATCCTACAGCACCTCATTTTGCGCTGCTCTTAAATGTTCATGTAAATAAAAGTATTTTCTCACCGGTTGAAGAAAAAATCGATCAATATTTTCCATTATAATTGCTTTGCTTAGCGGCCATATCCTTTGATGACAGGTGAGTTATGCCTTCGATTGAAATAGAAATTTAGACTCCTCTTTCTTAATTTTGATCCAGTTGCGAGACAAATAAAAAGACACTACCTTGTTTCAAAGTAGTTTATCTTTACCTTAAAATCACTGGGCTATGCATATTTTACAATGAGGGTGGTGGTTTGATTATTAAAGTATCAAGTCTTACAGACATTCTAATGCTATTTTGTGCAAGTAGATATTTCTTTTTTCCTCTAGTAAGGTAGGCCCGGCGTTTAGAACTTGCACAAAAGGGTAAAGGAATTGAACGTTCTTTTGGAAATAAAGAATAAATCAAATAATCGAAAAGGGGAATCGAATTGCTGGAGACCCCACAAGATGTGAGAAACAGGGCAACAAGTCTCTGCTCAAAATCTCTGATTTCAACTTGGGTTTTCTACTCCAATGTGAGACTATTACTGACGATGCGATGAGATTGATGTTTACAGAAACGGTATTAGATCCATAATGTGTAGTAAACCAGTCAGATTAACTTCCTAAGACGTAAATTTATCATTAATCAGATTAGCTTTTAAGTACTCTCAACATGTAATATGCTTTTCCCCTTTTTTTGTGTGGAAGTTTTATAATACAAAGGCAAAAGGAGAAGTAAAAGGTGTTGAATTCCATCACGCGATCAACTAGACAATGTCCTCCCAGATTTCGCCTTTCTCACCGCCAACTGGTCGAGTTGCTGAGTTGTTGTTCATCGATGATTCTTCTCGGTCTGCAACATTGATTTTCATAAGAATTTATATATATAATCACACATGCTTTGAATGAACGGGGTTCTGAGTCTCGCAGAAGTTGCTTATGGACTAGAAGATGTGTTTAATTTTCTGAAAATCTGTTGGTAAGACATAGAACAGATAACCCACTTGATGTAAGAAATCATATGATTGAGGTCATTGCTATTCCAACAACAAGACATCCTAGTAGGAGAAACGCAAAATCAATGAATTGTTCCAATTGCTTTGTGTTGTTCATGAATTTTGGTGGGGATCCTTTCTGCTAGATTTCTTGCACATGTTTCGGCTAGACTTGGAAAGTAACATACAGCAACCTGTCGCTTGGATTGATGAAGCTGGTAGCTGCTTTTTTTCCAGAAAACTTTGCCAAGAATTGCTGTCAACATGAATGTTTTGACCTGCTGGAGCTTATGCACGAGGAATGCCGTGTGCATCGCGAATCAAAGCTGCGCCTTGAGGTTGATATGAGCGGCATAGATCAATTTAAGCTAAAGGAATGTGGCGGGAAGTCGACCACTCCCGAAGAGCATATACAGAAACCTGTCAACGACTGGATGGTTATGAAGTTGGAAGAAGCTGTAACGGGAAACACCAAGTGAAATTGGTCGAAACTATCAGCGAGAACAAGCAGATGGGATTGGCCTCCAGGATAAAACTCGATGGTGGGAAATTGGAATCTGAAACAGGCGCGAGACCTCTTGGTGTGGACATTCTTAATGTGCATTGCTGCTCTGGCGAACCAATGCGAGATCCACTAGAGCTTTTCCAGAAGCAAATCAAAACCACTTCCCTAGGTTGATTTCCTAGAGATAATTAGGATATTTCTGTCAATTCTCCATAACATTTTCCAGAAGCAAATTGAAATCATTTCCCTTTGATCGCTCTTCATTTGATTACACTGTCACAAGTCTAGAGAAGCATTACAAAAGACCTACAGAACAAGATACGTCTAAATATACTCTGTATTCGATTACATTGTCACAAGTCTCAGTACAAATGACGTACACAACAAATTCATACACACAAATGCAGCAGGATTCTAGGCACTTCAAACATCAAACTGAACTTCTGAAAATGGCGTGTCATCGAATGGCTGAATAAGCTGTAGAAACTGGTCGGAGCCTTGCACGAGCCAACCAGATGATGCCAAAGCAAACACTGCTAAGAACAGATTGATGACCAGCCATGTCACTAGAGAAAGATTCGTCCAGAGAAGCAACTCGAAGCCAAGAGTCCCGAAACCGATGTACAAGTACCAATACACCCGATTTGGGCTCTCGGGTCCGGTCACCTCGATCAATGATATTAGATAAATGACTTCACAGATGATGTACAGCGAACCGAAATGCGTGATTATCAGCAGCTTCAGTAACCCGAACGCAACGTGGAACTTTCGGGCAGAGTCCAGCCTCCCCTGTTGCTGCTGGTGTTGTTGCTGTGGCTGCCGGTCGTTGTCCCTGCACCGGGACAGAAAGAAATTGATCAACCAAAGAAGAATAATCAGATCGGACCAGCTGCTCAACCCGCCGTCCCAACCGTCGCAGCAGTTTTAGAAACGATGTATCCACAAGCAAGTTAGCATACCTTTCGATTCCGACTTGAATTGTTACGCCCATATGATCCGCCATGTTCCCCCAGCTCTGGCGTTGCCACTCTCTGCTTGAACTCTGCAGATGTTCGAGCTCTGCTCCGCGGCGCGTGATGAACTTCTGTCTCTTGAGTTGCGAATGAGAGGAAGATGACGGAGCGTGCTTATATAGTCTCCGTTCGGGACTCTAATATTTCCCTGCTCGTTCCTTTTGAAAGAAACGGGTCCATCGGCAAAGAAACGGGACGTCCCCGTGTTTGTTTTTGTTTTTCAATATGCAGGGGACGTACTTGTGGGTGTCGTCTTTCCGAAGTTTTCTTTGAAAATGGCGGTCCAAATAATTTCGCAGAAAATGGGGTCAACCAGATATGTCTTCAGCCAAAACATCTTTCAATACCGTGTATCCTCGAGTAATAAGAAATATATCAAAAAAATTAAAAAGTTATTGTAATGGTGCCAATTCAATCATAAACTTATTTTTTGGCCAATTAAGCTCTAAAATTTTTTGTAATTATGTCAGTTCAATCCGGCTAAAATTGGTTGTCGTCACTCTTAATAAGATTTTATTTTTAGAATTATATATATTAATTTTTTTTTTTTTTTTTTCCTTTCTTTTTTTCTCCTCACTCTTCCTCCCTCCTTCTTCCTTTGGCTCCAGCAATTGGCTAGAGAGGGGGTTGGCCGTTCATTGGACTGAGGCGGTCAAGCGAGCTTGCCTCACTAGACGGCGAGCTTGCCTCGTGGTTGTTGGGCGAACTCGCCCTCGCGACATCCGATGAGGCTCACCTTACCACCTCGTCCGATGATCGGTTAGCCCTCTCCTCGGATGATCACTGAAGCCAAAGGGAGAAGAAGGTAGGAGTGAGAGAAAAAAGAAGATAAAAAATTAATAATATAATTTTAAAAAATAAAATATTATTAAAAAGTTTGTCGTCGCATTAGCTAGTCAATTTTGTGGATGGATGAATTCAAGAGACAATTACAAAAAAAGTTTATGACTCAATTGGTCAAAAAATTAAGTTTATAATTGAATTTATACAATTGTAATAGATTTAACATTCTTTTGGTAATTTTCCCTCAAGAAATATACAGTTCCTTTGGCAAGAAAATATTCAATAAATAAATTAATGATTGATTAAAAAGTTGTGATATTCAAATTATCAATCTAAGAAGTCAGGGAATTTTATAAGATATTCGTTGAAAACTGATGAGTGTCGTAACAGAAACCCAATATCTCGTCCAGAAAATTGCAAAGATAGTGCCCCAATCAGAGCATTTAAGCAAGTCGGGTCGGACTCGCTTTCGATAAAAAAAAAAAAAAAAACTAAAGCCAGCTTCATACCATGAAATTCTTCCATGTGGGCCTTCCTTCCCCAATCCTTTTGACACATGCACCTAAATAAGCGATTTAATATAACTATTTTTTATTGGACTGCGCACTAAATTCGCGGTATCTCAGTGGGCTCATTTTTTTAACCATTCTATGCGCCCCTTCTGAACGATCCAGACGTTCGGTACTCCGACTATTTATTTATTTAGTTCTTTCTTGCTTCCTTAACTTGGAGAGTGATAAAGAGACAAACCTTATCAAGGATCGTGTCTGGTGGTACGAACGACTGCCACCGTGGAAAGGACGTTCCATACGTCCCAAGTTTTCAAAGTATATCGACAATTTGAGACTTTCGACCACTTAAATTGATAATTGAAATGATAAATTCGATTATCTAAAAGAAAAATAAGGATGTTAACGTTACTTAATATGCGATAATTGGTTATTGAAAAAAAAAACTTGTAATTTTTTTATTAGTAAAATTGTCTAAAAAGTTCTAAACTTATTACATATTTATAGATTTAATCATAAATTATTCAATTTTGTCAATTGAACTTTAAATGTTTTCATATTTCACCAATTGAATTTATTCGTCTAATTTTAACTAAAAATTACTAATGTGATTGTTAGTTGTTTCTACGTGACACAGACAGTGCTGAAGTGGAGAATTTTTAATTATATTTTTAATATATATATTTTAAAATTTTGAATATTTTTGAACAATATATTTCTTTTTCTTTTTTTTTTTCTTTTTTTGGTTCTTTTTTGTGCCGACAAGGTTTACTGGTGACCCTCGCAGTAGCTGCCGCCCTCGCCCAGAGCCAACGAGTCCACAAAGGTCCTCGCTTGCAGCCATGTCGATAGAGGGGGAGGCCTTTGCAGGCGGTGAGGGTTGCTCACAAAAATGAGCAATTAAAAAAGCAAGTAAAATATATATAAAATAAAAAAATTATTAAAAATTATTTACGTCAATGTTGCATGTGTCATGTAGGACGGTCGATATCCACATTGGTGATTTGAAGACTCAATTGTTGATTGAATCAATTTGACTAATTTAATTGCACTTTTTGAAACTTTTAAAACTTAATTGTTCTTTTTCTTTTGGTAAAAACTTAATTATTGTTTCGTAAAGATTTTTAGCACTTTTAGTGTGCTTATTATTATTTTAAATTCTCCAAAGGAGGAGTTTAACATGGTAGGTTCTTGTACTCTATCGCATCGAACTAATCTAATCCTCCTGATTAGTTTAAATCAGGATGTTGGCACCAGATACGCAATTTAATTTAGCCGTGGGGTCAATACTTGCAGGCACACATTTCTCCATCGGAGGCCACGCTAAAGAGACTGCTTTTTCATATTTCCCTCGAAAAATGAAAATCTTTTTGGAAAAAAATTAAAATCTCTCGTCTAGATTTATTTATTCATTTGAGAGATAAACTTGGGATCGGTAAAAGGGACGTCTCCAAGACCCGTCTGCTGTGTCATGCGTTCGGAGAAGCTGTCTAATCGACCGTGAAATGAACGGGACGTCCCGTTTCTTGGTTACGCAATAACTTTTTTGCGTTCCTTTCCTTGACCCACGCGTCTTCATCCCTCATTTAAATTCTGCTTTTGCTTCCTTAAACTCTTCAGACACCACTTGCGAAGCGAAATACAAAGTCAATTGGGCGCAGAATCCCCTTTTCCATCGAAAGAGACAAAGGACTTGAGGGGAGATGATGTGAACCGCGAAGGAATAAAAGCATAGTGAAGAACGTTGGAAACGTACTGATGTTTGATTGGAGCGCTGATCACTGCCAAGTTGTCATCAAGGTAAGCTTTAGGCTTGAATTGAATAAGCAAAAGGACGGGATCTTTAATCAAAAGAAACTCCTCTTCTTCATTCTGTTTTTTTTTTTTTTTTTTTGGGCTGGGCCATCAATTTATGTTAGATTCGTTTATAATTTGTACGAATTTCTGGAATTAAAACACAAACTTTCATTTATCACGATAAACCCAAAAAAAAAAAGAAAAAAAAAAACAAAGGTGTTAACTCACATTAATGAATGTTTTTTTTTTTTTCACATTAATGAATGTTAGAAACTTGCAAAATAAGCAGGTTTAATGAATATAAACAGATTTTTGTCTTTGGAAGAGATTTAATATCTGAAAAGTTTCGTGGATTTCTGTCATCTATCTATCATTTAATAACCAGAAGATATGTCTGCATATTGACTTCTTTTAAAATAGGGGCATTGAACAATCAATTCACTTACTTTATCCCACTGTCCTCTAACACCGTAGGACCCGGCGTTTAAAACTTGTACAGAAGGTCAAGGTATGGAACGTCCTTTTGGTGCACATATAAAAATTACGCAATTACAAGGCGAGTCAAAGAGCATGTGTCGTTACGAGTCAAATCAAATTCTTATGGTGTAAACTATGAAGAAAGCAAGAGTGATCAATAAAAATTTCATATAGATGGAGCACATATGCAAAAGTTGCAAATTTTATGTCTAGATGGAGAACTAGCATAGTTCAACCATGCTTTTACATATTGTACAAACACAATACATAAGAAAAAGCTCAGACATACATTTTACATATCGTACAAACACAATACATAAGAAAAAGCTTGGACATACGTTTTACACATCGTACAAACATCTTATCATACAAAAGCAAAAATGGAAATAAGGGGCATCAAATTCCATATCTTGATCAGCTAGACATTGTTCTCTCCAACTATGCTTCCATCACCATCAGCCGATTGAGTTGCACGGTTGTCAGTCATCGGTGATACTTCTTGGTCCCTAACGATAATTTTCAGAAGATTTTGGAGAGCCACCTGTGCTCGATTGAACGAGTTTCCGAGTCTTGAAGAAGTTGCTTCGCATATGGACTTCAAGATTTGTTGCATCCCCCGAAAAGTTTGTTGGTATTTGGGATTTACAGCTACTGAAGCAATGAACAAAGCATAGATAACCCACTTGATGTAAGAATTCAATATGATCGAGTCAATAGTTATTCCGACAACGAGACACCCTAGTATCAGAAACACAAAACTAATAGATGTCATTCCATGATCGCTCTTTATTTGCGGACTGATGCCAAAGACCGCAATGAGAGCTATGGAAAAGGCGATGAAAGTTGCTTGCTTGTTCATAAGGAAGTCCTTAGCTCCGAAAAGATCAATTGACCATCTAAGGGTGGACATCAAGAAATCTTTTGGTTTTTCAATGATGGCCTCTTCTTGTTCTTCCAGTCTGTAAAAAAGAGCAACGAAATCTGAATTCATTAATTTATGGCACAAGTAAATAATACAAGCTTGAAGCAAGGAGCGATCCACCAGAATGCTTAACTCTTGCTTGACAAAGCTTGCTCATCCACAAATGAAACCGTACAATGAGTAAAATTAACTGTGCATATGAAATATGATGGTGAGAATTTCTCCCAGATTCCATTACGACATGTCACTTGCGAATTTAGAATTACAAGCTAGAACTCAGCATTAATGACATGCAAAGTCCATATAATTAGTGTAAAACGGATCAATCTGCTAAGGTCATAAATGACTCTCGATCGTATGGATGGATTTGCAGAAGCTGTGCAAATGAAAAGTTCCAGTAAACACAGAAAGCCAAGATCACTGAATGCTTGCGATTCAGAGGAGGTACAGCTAACAAGGAACAAGGGAAACATGCACAAACTAACCTCGGAGCTTCAGCTGGAGTGAGGTTGGTGTCAGACATTGATCTGCGCTTGCTTTCGGACAAAGAGAGCTGGTGTTTTGTTCCTCTGCTCGAGACGCAACGAGCTTGTAGGGAATGCAAATCGAGCTAGGCTTGATATCTAACCAAGAGGGTGTGCTTATAAGCCCTTTTCATTTGATTTTTTTAATCATTTTTGGTTTTGCTTGTTGACTTTTGGACCAGGTAGGCTAACTTGAGAGTAAGTTCATGTTTGCGCGTTCAAGCTTGTGAACACCCCATTTCAGCGTCCACTCCATGCTTTGAAACTTAGGGACGTTTGAAACGTTCTGAGACGTATCAAAGCGAATAGAATTTTGCATGTGGTTCAATTTTGCATGCACTCTTACCCGAAGAAGAAAGCGACAAGTATATTTAGTGGGGAGCCCTTCTGTGGGATCTCTCTCTCTCTCTCCCCTCAATTTTTATGAAATAAGGATGAATTATACATCAGCTAATTCTTTTAGCGAGAGTATCCGACGGGTCAATTCAGACAGTTCGATTAAATACAAATCCAAATTCAGTGGGGAATTTCGACTAGATCTAGCCAGCTCCGCAATTTTATTGGCGAGTTTAGTCTCTTAGATTTTTCATATTAGTCGACCATAAGAAGGAACTAGAATTGTGATGTTAGATACTCCTTTCATAATCATATTGCGCTGATTAGCTACGCGTAGGAAAGGATTCAAGGCAGGCGTTATGAATGATGCGTGAATCTTTATAGATTCTTAAAAGAGGCACAACGGGAAATAAATGTGTTTCATCTTTGAATTAATTCGAAACCTGCGTAAACCTTAAAAGAGAATGTCCTAAATATACTCCATGTCTATTCTTAGTGTTTTTCTCTAATTGGAACCCTCTGAAATTAGAAGGTAACCATATGCAATCATATCAAAATGATCAAATCGCCCCTATTTCCATGGGAAGTTTACCCTTCACGATAAAAAAACCTACATCCAAACCTTAACCTAAACACCCAACCCCTCTATTAAGTTGCATGTGTGAGTTGTGTTAGAAAATCCTACATCAAATAAATGGTATGGTGTAAAACAGTTAATACATTTTCATTTGCCCATAATTAAGGTAGGTTCGACTCATTAGCCTCAGCCTTAGGCTCCATCTTAGTGATTTCCTCAAGTGAAGGTATCGGATGCACGTGTTACAAGCTCCCAACACTCCCATAGCCACTGCACCCGTGCTTCCATTATCACGGTTGCCATCTCGTCTCACCAACCATCGGTCCTCTGTTGCACCTTTAATTGTGAACAAAGATAGAAATGTCCTATCCTAGACCCATCCACACTGAGCATATTTAGGACCCGGCGAAAATGATGTAAATCCCTCAAAACTCCAACATGATAAAGCAAGAAGAAGAAGAGGAGGGAACTTTCAAGGAACGGGACAAGACTCAAAAGAACGGGACGTATCAAACTCGTGAGCGCATCCGACGTTGAATATGATACATGAAAGAATGTGGTGGCGTATTAATTAATTCCTTCGTGACGATCGGGGCAGAACTTCCCACTGTTGCGGATGAATCCGTCGCGTCAGTACCTGAATTCACACCGAAAAAGAAAAAGAACGAGGTCGGCTCCACGAGGGATTTGTCCCACTACGCTCAACAACGTTGGTGGTGGAGTGGCCGGAGGGTGGGACCTCTTGGACCGGGAAAAGAAACGTATGGGACGTCTCAAGGATTCGTGGCGAAATAGCTCGTGAAGAGAAGGTTCCCTTGGACATTCCAAATCTTCAAATTTTGGTGCATGTACTGATGAAGAGGATGGTTGCATTTACAAATTAAACGAGTCAGATAAGAAACAGGCGACGTATATCGACTTAGATGGCAAAGCAGTTTGCTCCTCTTCTGCGGTCAATCATAGAGCCGGGAGGCGAGCAACGGTAACCGCCTCCCTCTTGAAGTTTCTTTCGCATATATATACACATTAATTATATGTTAATCGCGTCGGCCCCCCAAAAAATGATTTTTTGGGACATTTCATGAGGAAGATGAAGTTCTAATGCTAATGCAAATTCCCAAAAGTTACAAATATGGGTATAACAAATGAACATGGAGAGAAGTAGTGGAAGAAAGAAGGCGAAAGAAAAGCCAATGGAATTGAAGTAAAATGTTCAGTGAATGGTATTTTTGTGGGTAAATGGCATACACTCTAAACACAGATTACTGTTACAAGTAAAGGAAAAGTCGTATCTGAATCAGAAACATTACAAATGACACACAACAGAAGATTCATACAAGCAAATACAGCAGGAGTGTAGGCGCTTCAAACATCGAGCTGAACTTCCAAAGATGGCGCGTCATCAGGCGGCTGAATAAGCTGTAGAAGCTGGTCGGAGCCTCGCGTGAGCAGACCGGATGATTCCAAAGCATACACTAACAGGCACATATTGATGACCAACCACGCTTCTAGAGGGAGGTTCATCCACAGAAGCAGCTCGAAGCCAAGAGTTCCGGAACCGACATACAAGTACCAGTACACCCAATGAGGGCACGCAGATCTCATCATCGCGATCATTACAATTAGATTAATCACTTCGCAGATGATGTATGGAAAATGGGAACCCGGGAGTATCAGCAGCTTCAGTAAACCGAACAAGACGTGTAACTTTCTGGCCAAGTCCAGCCAACCCTGTTGCTGCTGGTGTGGCTGCTGTGGCTGCTGAACCTCGTCCCTGCATCGGATCAGAAAGAACTCGATGAGAAGGCAAAAGAAAATAAAGAGCGGACCAGTTGCTAGACCCGCAGTCCCGACAGCGACTGCAGTTTCCTAGACAATGCATTCGCAAGTGAGTTGCCGTACCTTTCGGCTCCGACGTCAATCGCTACGCTCGTTTGATCCGCCATGCGTCCTCAGCTTTAGCGTTGCGACTCTCTGCCGGAACTCAGCAGATGTCGAAGCTCAGCTCGGTGGCGCTCGATGAACTGTGTTCCTAAACGCTTTGAATGCGGATGAGGAAGAAGATGGAGATGTGCGGATGCTATATATACAAGTTTCTTTAATATTAAAAAATTCCCTGCTCTTTTCATTTTGAAAAAAAAAAAACTCCATGGTCAAGGAAACGGGACGTCTCGTTCTTCTGCAAGTAATTTCGCAGCAAAAGGGGTCAGCCCGATTCGGGTTCGGCCCCACATCTTATACAGCCTACGCTTAGGAAATTTATACAATACCTTCGGTGAGAAAGGATTCCATCGATAAATAAGCTAGCAATCTATTAAAAAGTTACATCACTCAAGTCATTGGGTTTGAGAAGTCACGGTTATACCAAAGTTAAGATACTTGTAATGTCTTTCTCCAGGCCAACTGCTTTGCATCGAATTTTTCTGCAAACCCATCAGTTCTCTAACATGGGACTTGACACTTTGAACGTGTACCTCAACATTAATCCAAGTATATTTCTGCACGAACGTTGTCTTAACTCGAATCTACACCTAAGCCTGAAAGAGTTTTGCTGGATTCCGGCAGGAGTAACATTTGCCCATCTGACCCCCCTTGTCAATTGCCTGGATCTGACGGATCTGAGCAGGAAGTTAGGGACATCACCTGTCCCCTTGATTCAGGAGTTACATCCAAAATTCCTTTCTTGAGATAATTGTCGGAAGCCAATACGCATTGAGAGAGGCTACCCATCAATCATGGATTTTCATACCACTTGCTGGAATAGAACAGTGATAACTCGATACCTTCACCAAGGATAAAAAAAGGTAAAGTTTAAGTACAAGCCGTTCGACATATCTGATCGGCCTCGCCTGCTCTAAAAAGGCTTAAGCCAATAATTTCGCTGCATCTCACTGGCCCCACTTTTACACGTTTACATGCCTCTGCTGAGTGATCTAGACGTTCGGTACTTGGCCCATTTATTTGTTGTCTTCTTTCTTGCTTTCTTAAATTTGACGACATTAAAACCGAAGCCATTCGGAGGAAAATTCTCTCTCCATCCAGGACGTTTCATACGTCCGAAGTTTTCAAGTATTATTGACAATTTGAGAATTTCGTCCACTTTAATTGATTAGTGAATGGCATTTCGATTATTTATATTAAAATAAGGAAGTTCACGTCACTTATCAAGTAATAGCTGGTTATAAAAAAATACAAAATAATATATATATTTTATATTGTGAATGTGAGTGTCGTATCCCAGGAGCATATAAGAGTTTTTTTTCCTAATTGAAGTACTATTTTAATTTTTCACTATTTGGTATAGCTTTAAAAAGTTAGTTTGATGAAAAATATTTTCATAAGCAATAGAAATTCATACTCAAACCTTTGTAAAATTGATTTGCGATTTGGAAAAATGAGGAGCGATGTCAAAACAGTCCCTTGTACTTTTAAATAATCCAACTATAGTTTTTGAATTTTAATTTTGTTCAATCTGGTCCCTATAGTCTTTCTTGTTGATCCAATGTAATCCTCTTAAATAAGTTGGAAGGTTGGCATCCGATATGCAATCTAGTAGGGCCGTAATTTCCTTCATTTTAGGAAAATTAATTATCTCTAGTCTGCTTTTATTTATTAATTTAACTAATTGAAGTGGGGTTGCAAAAAGAGAACTTTCTAACGCGCCCGCGGCGTCACGCATTGAAAGAAGCTGCGTTGTGAACGGCCAAATAAACGGAACGTTCCGATTCTTGGGTTATGCCTGGGGATGAATATTGCAATGAACTGCGAAGGAATATACAAACACTTTTTAGAACGTTGCAAACGTCCTTTTGTTTACCGAGTGCTAATTACTTGGTGGTATTTTAATTCACTGGATAAAAAAAAAAAAAAACCCTTTTAAGTTACCGAGTACCAGGCCGACTAGTTATTTTGACTCTTGTTTCTAACACTTTAGATTTTGTTTTTCTAACCTCAGCCGTTCAATGGGCATTATTTACTCTGATCTTGCGCAATATAAAGAGCATCCGTCAAGAATCAGGTCGTCCGGTTCCCATATAACCTAGTATTAAGATACAAGAAGAGGATGGGGCTATGCAGGCAAAAATTCTTGCTCGGAAGAACGTCCATGTTGTGGCAACTCCACCCAGAAGGTAACAAGTTATTCTTACAAACACTATTCTTCTATTGCTCATATATGAATAAATGAACAAGCAATTCTAAATGGTTAGAGAAAATTTTGGTTGGTAGATTTTACATAATAGCTATGCATAGTGGCCATATCCTTAATAACTCCAAGTCCCCTTCAATGCCATTCTCCCTTATGCCTACCCATCGGCTTAATTCAGTAATTGATTCCTTAATCATACTTTGCCTTCGGCATTGTAGCGCCACCACCACCTCAAGCGGAAGTGGCTCGAGCTTTCTTCGTGTTAAGGGACTCTCTTGGCGACAGCGGGAATGGCCACCACCGCGCGAGTCGACTCCCTGCAGTATGGCATCAGTTATCTGACTCACCGGCCGACCGGCTGCTTCTCCAACGGCCTCAACTTACCTGACATTATCGGTATGTAAATTTCCTCTACTCTGTAATTATTGCTTTATGCTCCTAGATTTGTGTCGTGTAGTTTTTTGCCTCTTCTTTTTCTGGAGCAAACGATATGCATGCTTTAACTATATATTTTACATTAACATTTACCGAATGAAGAATTATATGCCACAAATGAAATATGGGCTTCAAAATCATTAAGTCAAGCGTATTTTACAACGAGGGTGGTGACTCGATTATCGCAATATCAAGTCTTGCGGACGATTTCAGATAAATCTAATGCTATCTGAGCAAGTAGAGATGCTTTTTTCTTCTAGTACTCCAGGCCCACGCGTTTAAAACTTGCACAAAACGGCAAAGGTATGAAACGTCCTTTTGAGAAAAAAATAGATTTACATAATTAAAAGGCGAGTCAAAATGCTCGAGACGCAACGCCACGTAAGAACCAGGTCAACGAGTGTTTGCACGAACCTCCGACCGCACTGTCAACATGGAATATTTCTGCTGAGACTAGGTTTTGCGAACGTGTTCTTTTTCTAATATTGGACTTCTTCACCTAGAAGAATGGATACAGAATGAAAAAAACGTATTGTACTCCCAGTTTCTTTGTGCGAGTTTTAAACGCCTGGCCTACCAAGGATAAAGTAAATCACAAATAAAATGAGCATAAGAAATCTCATACAGAGGAGATTGCATTGATTCATACTATAGGCGGGACAAAAAGAAAGGGATAGCATAGGGGACAAAATTAATTGGAAATATGTTTTTCATTGTCAATCACTGATAAATATGCGAAGTTGCAAATTCAATGCATCGATGAACAACTATTACAATCTAAACACACTACATATTGTACAAACGGATAATACAGAGGAGAAAACTCCAACCTCCATTTTACATATTGCACAAACATCTTACGGTACAAAGGCGAAAATAGAGATAGAGATGTCGAATTTTGGTCATGAGATCAACTAAACAATGTCCAGCCTTCCGCCATCCGATTGAGTTGCAGGGTTGTTGTTTATCGATGGTTCTTCTCGGCCTGTGACAATGGCATTCCAAAAATTTTGGATGATCGGTTGTGATTGAATGAAGCTTGTGAGTCTCGAAGAAGTTTCTTCACACATGGACTTGAAGATTTGTTTCATCTCCCCAAAAACTTGTTGGTAATCGGGATTTATAGCCACCATAGCAAGGAACATAACATAGATAGCCCACTTAATATAAGAATTATGTACAATCGAGTTGATTGCTATCCCGACGACAAGACATCCTTGTAGGAGAAACGCCAACTTGATGAATGTTGTTCTGTGATTGCCTCGTGTTGTTCGCAAGTTGATGGCAAAGAGCATGATGAGAGCTATGGCTATAACTATTAGGGCTGCTTGCATATCTATGAGTAAATCCTTAGCTCCGAAAAGAGCAACTGACCATGTCAGCGAGGCTATCAAGAATTCTTTGGATTTTTCAATCATGGCATCTCCTTGATCTTCAAGTCTACCCAAAAGAACGATGAAATCAGAAATTTTAGGTTATGGCGCAGGTAAGTAGAACAAGTTCATAGCAACAGCGGTTCACCGATATGCTTATAAACTGCTCGACGGCAAACTAAAATTCAGCTTTAATGACATGCAAAGACCATATGATTAGCCTAAAAACACACTAATTATATTAAGTAATAAATGACTCCGATTGGATAGATTTTGCCAAAGCCCTGTAAATAAAAGTTTTGGCAAACGTAGAGAGCTGAGTGCACTGGATGCTCGCGACTCAAAAGGAGGGTATCGTTCATGAGGAACGAGATTAACATGTGCAAACAACGAAAGAGAAATGTTGCAGAACTAACCTCTGAGCTTCAGTTGGTGGAGCAGCCATTGATCTGCTGCACCAGCTTTCTGAGAAAGAGAGATGAGGCGTCTTTCACCTCTGCGCGAGAGGCAATGATTTCGCAGTGAAGAACGCAGATTGCGTTGGGCTTGTCCATCAATGGAGGGTTTTTATAAGCAGAGTTGCATTATTCTTTTTCATTTTATTTTTATTGTTCACCTATGGGGCATATGTGCATCGCTGCAGAAGCTTCTTTGTCGTGCGAAAGATTGCGGAAACAACATTTCGCTCGTCTGCTCGATATTTGAATCTTTGGGGGAGTTTACAACGTTCTGCGACGTTTTTTTTGTCGAAGTTCTGAGACGTATTGATTCAATGGAATTTTGCACGCACCCGCACCCAAAAAAAGAAAGCCAAAAGAAAATATTTAAGGTGGGGCCCTCATGTGGGATCTCCTCTCTTCTGTCTTAAGTAATGTCTCCTCATTTTACATTTGCGTACTCGGCGGGTCGATTTAGATGGTTCAGTTAGATACGAATCCAACTTCGGCAGGGGATTTTGATTCACTCTAGCCAGCTCAACAATCTTATTGCTCAATTTAGTCTCCGATTAATTAAAGATTTTCTAAATTGATGGCCCGAACTAGATTTGTGATGTTAGAATTTTGTGATAGGACTTTTAGAGATCGTGTTGGATTAAAGTTGAACTTGAGATCTCATCATCTTTAGAAAGTCTCAGTTAATTTACCGTTCATCTGAGGAAATTGCACTATGCTTGCATTTCTATAGTGTTCATCAAATTAAATGGACATGTTGAACTCATCGAGAGTCTCCTCGGTGTCGCATGACTGTACGCCAGAACTAGCCATGGCTGGGTTTGCACGACTGAAGCGAGTGACGATGACTAGGGTTGCCCTATCCTGACTATCGACGGACTAAGGTCAGGCGACCTCGGCTTGTTATCACCCGACCCCGATGACAGTCCACGATGCCTCGGCAGCCCTTCTCAGCATGTTGGATGGCATGAACGTTATCCCCTGTGGCCGCCTCTTTCTTCGGTCTTTTTCTCTCACTTGGGTTTTATTTTTAATTTTTAAATATTTTTATCCAAGGAAATTACACATAAACACCAACTTGTCAGGTAAACACCAATGAAGCGCTGCCCCATTTGTCGTCCATATCAACATTTCCATTTCTGTTTTAGCGGAATGATCGTTCAGAAGAAAAAAACACGTATGCTTTAAGTACCCAATTGTCCCAAAAAATAGTACATGGACCTCATTAAATAATTGGGACAAGTTTAGGGATCTACTCGATGCCTTTATCACTTATTTAAATAAGTTTTTTCCTTTCTTAAACTCTTGAGACTTCGCTAGCAAAACGACATACAAAAAGTCAATTGGCGTGGAAATCCCATCTCCATAGAGACAAAAGACTGCGACTGAGATAATGTGTACTGGGAAGGACACTTCAAGAACGTGGTCAAGAACGTTGGAAACGTTCTTTAATTATCGGAGGGTCAATTACTGGCTATACGTTCTTTTCCTGCTACAAAAAGAATAAAAAAAAACGCCTTGTCATCAAAACGTCCTAATTTATGCAATAGACAAATTAGTTTAAAGAAAGGAAATCTTCTTCATATCCATGTTTCTTCCTGCTGGGGATCTTTATTCCAATGCCCGCGACCGCTGGGCCTTAAAAATGCATTTATAATATTTTTACGACATATATAAATATAGGAAATATAAAAAAAAGCTGACATCTAATCATAGATTGACATGTAGCAAGCTTTTGAAGAGCCGTGATGGCTTATTGTGACCGCTTTAGTATAGTTAGGCCTACAGAAGTGCTGAATCACTTCAATAATTCGCTAATAATGGATTCAAAATGGACCTGGAAGTTTAAATCTATTGACATATTTAGTGGCACATCATTTCACTATAAACTTTAACTTATTGAGTATTGGGCAAACTAAATACATCAACTGTGGTTTCTAACCTTATAACTTTTTTCCTAAACTTTAACGTATTTTCAAGCCACAAAGTACATCTTCGACACATTGATGACTCTCGCTTATCATAGAAATCTCAAGATTTCAAATACAGACACAAGGTATCCAAATGACAGAAGAATCGGTCTAGTGCCAATTGATAAGAATTGTGCAATTAGGTGGAATCACTCACACTTAATCACATATCTTAGTCGAGTCGACCTATCTCCGATTTCTAATCGATCTTACTGTGTCGTAATGATCTCTTGCAGATTTGCACGGTCGAGCAGTCGTTTCCTAGTCGAATTCTCAAGTTTGATGCGTTAGAATCCCTTAACGACTTCACCTGATAGACTAGTTATTCCATGAACGATCAGTTCAGCGAAAATAACTATAAGCGAATTGATGAAATGCCTAATTATATCGATCGAAATTAGAACCTGAAATTTAGGATGTCACACAAGATACACATGCTTGGGTGGACGTATGTTCAAACAATTGAGAAAGGAAGTACCTTGATCGGATATTTAGGATATAGACTTGTGCTTCATTGTCAAACCCAGCAATGATAAATTAAAGAAAGTTCCATCGTTGTCCAGACTGGCCAAGCTATAGCTTGGGGCTTAATTAAAGTCAAAAGCGCGTAGCAAACGTTCTAAGACGTTTCTAAAGAATATTAATGTCCTAAAGATGGCCAAACTGCCACAACGGCCATTGTCCTTAGATTTGAGCCTAGAGGTGGCTATGTTATATGGCCGATACTAATTAGACTGCCACAATAACAATATTCAGCCTAAATTATCCCGGATGGATTGCGTAAGAAAATCATCAAAAGGTTCAGAACTTTATCTACCAAATTGAAAGGAGTTTTGTGCGATAGAACCACGTCATGTCTTCCTCAACATGAGCTACAACAATATCTGCATTTTCTTTCTCAACGAGATATTATGAAAATGACTTGTAAATCTCTTCTGAGCTTATGTCTTGTTGAGATATCACAAGAGAAGAATGGTAAAAAATTGTCCCATCCAAATTACTAAAATCAGTTAACCAACAAGTTTTGGACAGGTCTTCCAACCTCCGCGTGAATTTCACATTTGATCAGGAATAGAGATCTCGCGGAGGACATCACGTATACACTCGAAAATGAAGTAAATCCTCGCAACCCCCGACATGATAAAAGCAAGAAGAAGAAAATGGGAGAGACTGAAAAGAACCGGACGTATGAAACTTGTGGGGGCGGTTTACATTTGTAATATTAAACGAAAGAGTGTCATGACGTGACGTACTAGTCAAAATCCTCTGGCGGCGATTGACATGAAACTTCCCCAATTATCGCTGGCAAATCTGCCGCGTCTTTTCCCGGAATAAACCGGAACTCCTCATTGCCTCATTTTGCACCGAATCGAAAAGGATCGGAAAAAGAATGTTCGTTAACTCGAACGAGGTTGGGTCCACGAAACTTTAATGGCAGTACGTACAAAAAGTTGGTGGTGGAGTGCCCCGAAGTGGCCCCCGTGGATCTTGGACCGGAGAAGAAAACGTAGGCGACGTCTTAAGGAATAGGGATGAATAATTTATAAGAAGTAGCTGAATCAGGTCCATTTGGTTCGACGTTTAGGAAAAGTCCTAGGAAAAATTGTAAAAGATTTTTATGGTGTGTTTATTTTAGTGAAAGTATTTCTCCAAATTTTCACCTGTTTGGTTAACAAAAAATGACTAATCAATCAAAAACACTTTTGTTTAACAAAAATATTCATGCATAAAATTAGGAGAGTGAATTCCTAAACCTAAAGAGGTAAAACAATTTCAAGAATTTATCCTATAATTTTTTTAATATATTTTATTTTTCTTTTTTCTTTTTTTTTTCTTGCTTTGTCTATCACAAGAAACAATGACCATTGTGGTTGAGTTCAAGCTCACTAGATATTGATGAGCTCAAGCTTTGTCTAAGGGTAGCGACAAGCCACAAGTGAGGATCGATCTTGCTTGAGATCAGCAAGCTCAAGCCACGCTTGTGGCCTATAAGTGGCCATCGTTGAGACTCGGCAATTGACAGAGGAAGAAGGAAAAATAGAAAGAAAGAAAAGAAAAAGTATAAAAAAATAAAGAATTATTTAGAATTTTGATTTATCTTCCATATGAGATCCAAACACCAAAAAGTTTTTTTTTTTTTTAATCTTAAATCACTAAACAAAGGAAAATTATCCATTTTTCTAAAAAATATTTTAATGATTTTTCAAAAATAATTTCCTTTATTATGAAGTTTTCCCACAAAAGAAATATGATCACTTGTGGACTTAGATGGTGAAAGAGTTCATTGCTCTTTTTGAATAAGCCATGAAGTTGGGGGCATGTCGATGTTTCCCTATTTTCCGTGAGGCCGGATGCTGCAATGTCTCAAGGCATGAAACCTTTTGTAGATTCCCCTGAAACATCGAATTTGCAATTTGGGGGCATGGGCTACCAAATGCTTTTTGCGATTTCAAATTGCGAGTATAACATGATGATAAAGACAAAAAAACGGAACGCGTTCATTCGGACAAGTTTTTTTTATTCGTGGTTCTCAAAGCCAACCGGTACGTATTAAACGGTATAATGATAGATTCGTGTCGAACGCAGTCTCTGAAAAGATGATGATTAGCTCGTGAGTGAAGCAAAACGTAATGAAAGGGACAACGATTGAGTCAAACGCAACAAGACCTATCTGGCCTTTCCTTGATGGGTCCCCCTCCAATCCGTTTTCAGTTTTCACCCATCATTTATTTGTTTTTATGTGGTAATAAATGAGATTCAATGCTTTATGCCTACATTTCATCTTTGAGAAGAGCTTCATGCCATGATTTAGCTCGACTAGTTGTCAATTGACTATGCTTTTGCAGGCCCGTTGTAAATCTGAACAAACCGATCATGTTATGGGTTCCAATTATCGCTGAGATTGATTAGGGGAAACAATCTTACTATTAAGATGTAGGGAGGGCAAAAGATACAAATGAAAAAATGAAGGAAATATCATCCTTCGCTTTATCTCATAAGACTAAGTTCCATTCACGATCGTTATACTTTGATATAGTTTGCAATTGGGTTGAATCCATTCACCAGCCTTGAACTTTCTAAGTTCTTCATGACATATTCAAAACATGAGGTGACCACAATAGAAATATAACAAGAATAGAGTAATTGTCTGTGAAAAACTAATAGATTAGTCCCTCCTATTCAAGTAACAAATCAAATAGCAAAAATGTCAGAATTTTCCACTAATTGGTATAAAGATAACATATCAAGCAGATCATTTACAAGATGATCATTTCGCAGTCGATAAAATTGTAATTTTCATGTTCAACTTCCACCAAAATGCTAGAAAAAGTACTAATTGCAGCCACGTGTTTCCATACGCAAAACAAACCCAACTTCTTGGAAAGATAATGGAACTCTTTCTAAATGAAGGTGTAAGCGGTGAAGGACCTGCACGAATCGAGAGCCCCTTTAAGGCATGATTTAGGAAGGGGTATCCCATTTGAGAATGACAATACCTTAAAGTTTGCTCAACCTTTTTAATTAAAGGGAGAGTGTCTCTCTGAGTCTTGGCCCCAACTTAAAAAAGAAAGTTTCCGATACAATATTCCTTATTCAAATGATGGTTATAAAGAGCAAATCTCAATCTGCTTCTCCCTCTTAAACAAGCAACTGTGTGCACATTTGATTACTTGAAAGAGCTCTTCATTTTTTTCCCCTTCTGGTTTGCTTATTTCAGCTGTTGATATTGCCTGTTACTATTTGCTTATAACGTGCTGTTTGCTGGGGGTGCTCTGTTGAGGTCGAGTATTTCTCTGCGCATCTGCATATGCAATCTTCGTACTGCTGGTCATTTCTGTTCTTAATTTGGATGGATTTCTTTCTACTTAAATTGTACAAAGTATCGACAGATATCTTTCTTCTTTCTCTAGGCATCGGAACCAGGTGCCTTGGTTGATGTTGTCCCGTCACCGCAAGCCGCCTCTTTCTTCATCGAGCTTCATAACTCCACCCGGCCGCCACATCCAACGACAGAGCCTCCCATGTCCATCCGCTACGCATCCCCTCAATTTGCCGCCAGTGGCAGAGCTCAATGCTATGTTGAACTCCACCTCTTCTGGCAGAGGTTTTTCATCCGAGTTAGAGGCAACCACTCCTCTGTGCCCATCGGAACTCGTCGGCTAGGCTGAGATCCAACGGTCACAGAGGAGCCGCCAAACTTGGAGTGGTCTATGATGTCAACTTGAGGTGTAATTTCGTCCAGTATGAAAACTCAGGATGCATAGGGGTCTTGAATAGTTGGATTCAATCGCCAGAAAATAGTAGAAGAAAGAGGCGAAAAGTAAAGCCAATGAAATTCAATAAAATGTATGGTGAATGGTATTTATAGGTCAGCTTCAGCAACTACAGATGTGCATTACATTCTCTTCAGTCTTTTCTCTAAATCAGAAGCAGTACAAAGGACATACAACTACAAATCAATACACACAAGTACAGTATGATTCTGGGCGCTTCAAAAATCAAGCTGAATTTCTGAAAATGCCGTGTCGTCGAATGGCTGAACAAGCTGCAGAAACCGGTTGGAGCCTGGGCAAGCAGACCGGATGATGCCAGAGCATACACTACCAAGCAACAATTGACAACCAGCCACATGACCAGAGAGAGGTTTGTCCAGAGAAGTAACTCGAAGCTGAGAGTCCCAAAAACAATGTACAAGTACCAGTAGACCCGATTCGGGCTCACGGATCCAGTCACCTCGATAAATGATAATAGGTAGATGACCTCGCAGATGATGCATATTGAATGGAAGCGTGCAATAATGAGCAGCTTCAGTAAACCGAACTCGACATGGAACTTCAAGGCCGAGTCCGGCCATCCCTGTTGCTGTTGTTGCTGGTCCTGCAGCTGCTGCTGATCGTCGTCCCTGCATCAAATCAACCGATCAAGAACGGACTAGTTTGCTCGACTCGCACTTCCGATCTCTTCGAAACGACGTATTCATGAGCGAATCGAGTACCTTTCGGCTTCAACTTGAATTGTCACGCTCGTGCGATTCGCCATGTTCCTCGGCTCTGCTGTCAACGGCTCTGTTCGAACTCTGCAGATGCTGGAGCTCTGCTTTGTGGGGGAGCTCGATGTATTCTGTCTCTCGAGTCTGGTAGATGACGAAGAGGAAGGTGAGCTGAACTTGCTTTATATAGCCTCCGTCGGTAGTTAAAAAATTCTCCGCTCTTTCGTAATTGAAAGAAACGGGTCGATCGGCAAATGAACGGGACGTCCCGGTTTTCTCCAGTGCGCAGGGGAGCTCGGCGGGTATGCGTTGTCCGTCTTTCTGAAGTTTCTTTCCTCAAAATGACGGTCCGAGTAATTTCCCAGAAAGAGGGGGTCGACCAGATGTGTCTTCGGCCACGACATCTTTAATCACTGCCTATTCTCAAGAAATTTATGTAGAGTTGCAAGAACGGATTGGATGAGTGAATTAGCAAATGATCGAAAAGAAATGAGACTCAAATTATCGATTGAGAAGTTATAGTATCAGTACGAGTGTTGACGGTTCGGTTTGGTTCGGGTTTTTTATTTGAATTTCAGAAAACTTGAACCGAACCATTTGGTGTGTATTAACTTTGAACTAAACCGCTCCCTCAAACAAATACTCGGTTCGTTTTGGATCGGATCATTTCAGTTTTTCAGTTTTCTTTTTTCAAATATTAAAAAGATGTTTAGTGGAAAATGATAGAGATTGTGTAAATTGTAATATTAAGAAGAGTGGCGAAACTATCTGAATCGGAATATACAATGGTTATTTTTTCATTATCCTAATCAAAACCTAAACTAAACCGAAAATGCACGAAAATTCGGTTCAATTCCGATTTCGATTATATTCTGACACCCCTAAATACAAGCACCATACAAAGTGTTGAATGTTGCAGCACTTGTGGTGTTTCTCCTGGAGCCAATTGCTATATATTAGTTAAGTGCTCCGTGCCGGACCGATTCTCTAGCACTAGACTTTTTCCTTTGTCGAACGCTTCGCCGATGCGCCTTGACATTAATTGAGTATCTTTATGCACCGAGCTATCTCTAGCTTGAATCAAAACCTTGGCCCGATAGAGTTTTGGCGGATGTTGGTGGTAATGGCATATGCGCTCTGAGTCTTCTCGTCAATTGCTTCGAGGCCCAATCGAACTTGGCAAGGAGTTAGGGATATCATCCATCACCTTGATTTGGAATTCACATCAAAGTATTCGTTGAAAGCTGATATTTAACGGAAGAAGCCACCGAATACCGCTTCAAACATACCCGATTGGAGTCGCCTTCTCTCAAAAACATTAACATGAAAATTTAGCCATTTTATCTCAATGGCCCCGTCTATACCCCTTTATATGCCTCTTGTGGTGATCTAGACGTTCGGTCCTTTTCTTTTCTTTTTCTTTTTTTTTTGTCATAAAGACGTTTGGTACTTGACCCATTTATTTATTGAGTTCTTTCTTGCTTTCTTAACTTTTTTATTATTGACAATTTGAGAATTCTGTCCATTTAAAGTGATGAATGAATGATGGATTCGATTATATAAATAAATTAAGGAAATTTACGTAACTTAACAAGTAATAAATTGAAAGAAAGATGTTTAATAATTTCTTTTTTCTGTGAATGAGGGTGTTGTTCCCTTTCTCACGTTGAACTAATCTAATCCTCCTAATTAAATTTAATTTAGTTTAGCTACTTGTTGGCATATGAAAAGCCAAATCATTAAGAAACTATTTATTGCATTCTCCTAAAAAAAAAAAGTAATTTGGAAAATCAACATCTCTCGTCTGCTTTTTATTTATCTACCTAACTAATTGACGTGGGATTATGGAAAGGAACTTTTCTAAGACGCGTTTTGCAGCGGCACACACTGAAAGAAACTGCGCAGTCGACCGCCAAAAGAAACGGGACGTCCCGATTCTTGAGTTCTTTTCTTGAAATGAAGGAGCCTCAAAGTGAATCTGGAGCGAGAAGGGGGACGCCCCACGTCTTTATCCATCGAAAAGAGATAAATGATGACTGGCAGCGACATAATGTGAACTGCGAAGGAATACAAACGTTGTAAAAAACCGTTGGAAACGTCCTCCTTGTTTATAGGAGCGCTAATTGGCTGTCTAATTGTCAGAAAATTGAGCTATAAGTGAATTAGTTTAAAAAATGGGAAATCTTCTTCATATCCATCTTCTCCTTGCCGGAAATCTTTATTCTAAAGAAAGTAACTCTAAAATTTCTCTCTTTTTGTTTTTTCAAAAAGATTGAAAATCTTAAAAGATTTAATAGACCTCATTCTTATTTTTGATCTAGTTGTCGAGAAAATTAAAAAAGGAAGTTCCTTGTTCCAAGATATATGATCTTTGCTCTAAAATCATCGGGTTATGCATGTATAGTGCGGGTGGTTACCCGATTATTGCAATCTCAAGTCTTGAAGACATTTGCACACTACTCTAAAGTACTAGAACTGATGCAACTTTTCCATAATACTGTGGGACCAGGCGTTTTAAACTTCCCGAAAAGCTCAAGGTGTGGAACGTCCTCTTGGAAACAAATAATTACGTAATTACAAGGTCAACAACTCCTTGCTTAAATCTCTGACTTGAACTTGTCAGAATTTATATTTCTTTTATCTTTCTGGCTTTTTTTACTCTAATATGATTATTACTAATGATGCTATAAAATGCGTCATAATCATTGAATTAGCTTTTTAAGATGTGAATTTATCATTAATTTAAAACTCCCTCTTCTTCACTATCAAGGTTATGCCCGATAAAACACCAGTAGAGGAAGATGTGAATTTAATTTTTTTCTTTCTTTTCTTTTTGTGAAAAATTATCATGTCATTCTTGAATCTATTGTATGGATGTCAATTTATTCTTAAAATTTTTAATTTTTATAATACCATACATGATCCACTTAAGTAATAATTTAGGAAGGTCAAGTCAATTGTTGTTCAAACAACAAAATATCCAAATATGAAAAAACAAGAAATTCATGAATGTCATTCCATGATTGCTTCATGTTATTCATGAAGAGAGTTATGGACATTGCAATGAAGTTTGCTTGCATGTTCTTAAGTAAATCCATAGTTTTGATAAGAGCTAATGACCTTGTAAACTAGCATTTGAAGAAATCCTTGATTAAAGAATTTGTGCAAATTAAAATACTCGATTGCAGAAAATGAAAATTGGTGGATTCAATTGCCAAGTGCTGAATACAAAAGTATCCCAAAAATTGTACATAAAAAATGATTTCTTTTGGACAAGGTACAATTATAATAATTCCATTAATGTTCAAGGAATATGTATTAATATTTTTCATCTTCATAAATCTATTTAAACAGCAATTACCAAAACTTCGTTTCTCGACAAAAGCAATGCCAGTGCTAATAAAATGAGGGTTGTGTCTTCCTCCGTCCATCCATGGTTAAAGGGAACTTCTTGCACTGTTCAAATTACATATGTTAGACATATATTTGGGATTAGGTTAATTGTAGTTTACTTTAATTATAATTAACTCTAATTGCTTTCTCTCCCTATATATCGGCGTCTTGTACTCTTCTTCTAGTAATATACATAATATTACATTCTTCTCTTTTCTATTACAAATCTCTTCAAATCATTATAGACTCCTATTTGCCTTTCTAATTACATATTTTCATGCCTTAAACTTAGGCCAAAGTCCAGCCTGTGAGAGGAGAGAATATTATAATATTTAAAAGTGAAAACACACTCACTTATCTAATAGTTAATATTTTTATACCATTGGTAGTGATCCACCAAGTCTTACAGGGATGGCTGGAGAAAGTTTCCTTTAATCAAAATTGGAGGAAAATATGGCCCTATTTGTAAACTCCTAACCTATTTAAAGTCCACGCATCTCAGGATCAAATCGTCAGTCATAGCTTTATTTATAATATTTTCCGTATCCAATAACGAGTATTGATATGGATAAAATTATACATATGCCAACGGTGGACTTAATTGGTGAAATTCAACTTTGTCATGCTTGAAGACACTTTTGTATGCAATCCAATGATGGATCAATATGGGTTCAGAATGGATTTGGGCCATGTGAAGACCGTGTCCTATTGTCGTGTTGATGGGCCTCCAGTGAGCAACGGCTTCATCATTGTCGTGTTTGGAATTTGTACAATTGAGGCTTTTGATCTCTCTTCCTCCTTCACGGCAAAAGGTCGCCAGGTCCGAAGGAGGAGTCCGAAAGTTGAGCCCGACTGACTTGGTGTAGGACTAAGTGACACACTATTCGACCCAATAGGTTTAAAGGTCTTCTTGTAAAAAAATTCGAGATGAAATTACCAGAAATTCCATACTGCTATGTCCACCCAAACTAATCTTCATTTCACAAAAAAAATAAAACTAAAATGTAATCATCAAAATCTTAGATTGGGAAATCTGCTTTAATTTGCTAATTTTGCCCTAAGAGTTCGCTCATGTTTTGAAAATCTGCTAAAATTCTTAAACTTTTAAGACATAAAAATTATTTTTGGATAAATGCAATGTAGTATAGGTGTACTAGCTTGAAATTTTTTGTGAAGTGAAAATTTATGGAAATTTAGTGTGGGAGTACTAGTTTGAGATTTTTTCCTAGATAAAAATTAATTTTGGGTATATCTAATACGAGTGGATAAATTTAAAATCTATGGTGATATTAACCCAAATATTCACTCTAGTATTTAAAAATTGCTACAATAACCCACACAATAAAATACTATCTTTTTGTTACACTTTTGCCCCTCGTACTATATATTTTTTTATAGGTTTGACCCGCCTGAGGATTAGAGGGACCAATCATTATCAAAGATTAATTATCATAGTCCACATGAAATTCACCATAACCGATGTCGCTTGACTGGTGTAACTTCACGCAAACTCGAACAAGTATTTTAGGCGATCATGGAGTGCGGTAGCCAGCGATAAAGGAATTTCATTGCGTTTCACGATATTACGAGGATAATACGAGTTTAAGCCACCTTTTAAATGAATCTTTGGCCAATTTGTACCTTAGGCATCTTCATCTAATAGTTTAATCCTTTGAAACATTTGAAAGTGAGAGGGAGATTTTTACAATAATTTAATGTTAAAATCATATCTTTATCTAATAGTTAATCCTTTAAAACATTTGATAGTGATCTTAGCAAATCTCACAACATGTGAGTAGTGTTCATTCATACTTGTAAAGTACTAATCCAAAGGCTGGTTTGAATCAGTTTTCTTTTATCAAAATTAGAGGAAAATATGATGCAATCTATAAACCCCTAGTAACCTATTTAAGTTCATACATGTCAAGAGCAAATTGTCGGTCACCACAACTTATTTCTCCACGAATAAGTGTATTTCTTTATTTACAATATTTTTTGTTTCCAATAACAAGTGTTGAATAACTAGGAAAAATACCAAAAAAGACTTAAACCTATTACATTGGTATCAATTCGGTTCTACACTTTTCAATTTGATCTTTTTATATTGGTACCAAATGAGTTCATCCGGCCAATTTATGTTGGAAATTACGACATGTACGCTAATCATCTTACATGGCATGACTAATGCTGACATGAATATTTTTATATAATTTTTAATTATTTTTTTAATCTTTTTTTCCTTCTCTTTTCCTTTGTTTCTTTGTTTCTTTTTTTTTTTTTTTACTTTATTATTTTTTCTTTCTTCCTCATCTTCCTCCACCCACCTCCGGTTGGTAGAGGTCGTCATCTATTGGCGAGGGCGAGGGCTAAGACACCCTCACTGCCCATAGGCAAGGCTAGCCTTCGCTAGCCTTTGGTAAGGGCCGATGCAGCCGCCCTTAGCTAGATTTGGTGAGGGGACCCTCGCATAGTCCTCACCAGCACCAAAGGCCAGCAAGGCCACCCCTAGCTAGATCTAGCAAGGGGACCTTGTGGCAAGGGCGACCTTGCCTGGATGGCGAGGGGCCTCATCCACGTGAGGTCAGCCCTCGCCGAACTTTGGCACTAATGAGGGGCCTCGTCTAGGTGAGGTAGGCCATTGCTAGAGGTCGACGAGGACTAGGAAGCCCTCGCCAACCCTCGTTAGCCTCTGACGAAGGCTAGGTGAGGGTCCCCTTGTAAAATTTGGCAAGGGGTGGCCTCGCCAAGCCCTCGTTAGTCCTTGCCAAAGGCAAGAGAGGGCTGGCCTCGCTATGGCTGATGAGGGCATCCCGGCCCTCACCCTCGATGACAGCTGGCGATTGCCACTAGCTAGAGATGGGTGGAGGAAGATGAGGAAGAAAGGGGGGAAAAAAGAAACGGAAAAAAGAAATGAAGGAAAAGAGGAGGAAACAAAGAAAAAAATAATTAATAATTTTTTAAAAAATAATTAAAATTATATAAAAATATCTACATCGGTACCACTTATGTCATGTAAGATGATTGGTGTCCATGTTAGCAATTTCCAGCATAAATTGGTCGTATGGATTCAATTGGTAATAATATGAACATATTTATGACTGAATTGGTCCAATTGAAAAGTTTATGATGAATTGGTATCATTGCATTAAGTTTAGAACTTTTTTAATACTTTTCTCTTGAATAAATTATACATGACATCGGGTTTGGACTTATTGGTGAAATTCAACTTGTCATACTTGGAGACAGTTTTGCATGCAAGCCCATAGTGGATTGATAGGGGCCGAGAATGGATTTGGGCCACTGAAGATCGCGGTCTTATTGTCGTGTTGGTGGCCTTCCGAGGAGCCGGCTTCCAAAATTGGTTCCATCGTTGACCGACACAATCTCTTTCACTCCCCAAGTTCGTCTATGACATGAGCCGCAAACAAAAGTTTGAATATTTTATGCATAAAGCTTAATATATTTGAAGATGGCTTCATACTATTCCACGCGATCCCATACATTCTTTTCATATAATTGACCCATGGACTAGAGTGACCAATCATTAACAAGATTAATCATCATATGCTACATGAAATTTGCCATCATCCAACATGCTTAACTAGTGCACTTCCTTGCAAATTGAACAAGTGTGTTAGGCTGTCATTAAGCATGGGAGCCAAGCTTGGGAAAACAGCACATCCTTGAGTGGTTGAACAATTTCTCGTAAATGGTCAAAACCTTACGTGAATGAATCGGACCATACCAAAGCAAATACTAGCAAGCACATATTAACGACCAGCCACATGACCAGAGATAAACTCATTTAGAAAAGAAACTCGAAACCAAGAATTCCAAAAACAATGTATAAGTACCGATGTATAAACAAATCAAAACTCTCATGTTATTACTCATATTGTGGTTGCTCATCATCTTTAAATTTAATCCGAAAGAAATTAATTGAAAGAGAAAATAGATTTAAGAGAGAAAAGAAACCGACTACTTTACCGCGCTCTTAGCATGAATTTGAAAATGAGTGAATTATGTACCTTTCCAAAGCTGCAGATTGATTCGGCATGGCTTTGGAGAAGGGAAGCACGAGCAGAGAATGAGGAGGATTCGAAGAGCGGGAAGAGACTTTGCAGTTCTTCCGCTCGCTCGAACGATTTTCGTTCTGTCTTATTATCCACAGACTCCCCCCAATCTCACTCGCCCGTCACCCCCTCTCCTCACCCGCCGCCCATCCCGGCCCTCCACGTGTCCCCGCTACCCCACAAACACCGTCCTCGCCACGATGACCCAATCACTCGCCCCCGGCAATATCGTAACCGCAGTAGGAGGTTGAGGCGGTACATTTCTTAGACCCAACCACGGTTAGAAACCGACCCGACCACTTTTGGCATCCGATGAGTCGGGTTTCCAAGCTATTATATCCTTTTTCATTATATGGAAAGTTCCATGAAGCGTTGAAGATGTGGACAAAACGTACAAAAATGATTCACGTTTGTTCCGGTTTTTGTGGTCTAAGAAATGACAAATTTTGTTCCATTTTTTTGTTTTTTGTTTTTTGCATTTAATATCCTTTATTCACTCTAATTTGATCCACTTCACTAGAGTCATTGCTCTTAAGTACGTGTGATAGGAATTAAGAAAATTGATAGGCGCTTTAGAGCTCTAGGTATACTATGACATATTGGATTCAGGCTCTTGAATCTAGTCACTTTGATTAGTGTTATGAGGTAGATGACTTTGCAAATGATGTAAAATCATATAATCATACATAATGATAGTAGTTTCAATGATATAAATACAATGTAAAGTCTTTTGGTTAAGTCCAATCTTTCCTATTGTTAGTGCTATTATGATTATCCGTGATCTCTATATCAAATTAGAAATGAATTAATTGGAAGAAAAATATATTCAAAAGAAAAGAAAACTAGCTAATTAAGCCAATTTTTTAGAGCACAAATTGACACGAATGAATTACATACCTTTCAAATGTCACTGGATGATCGGCAATGTTGTGCAGAAGGTAGACCTCAACGAACTCCATGACAATTTTGGTGGATGAGAAGGTGCAACAATCACTTGGTTGCAGAATATATATATATATATTTGGGGAAGGTTCCAAGATTCCTCCCTGGAAATATTAAATAACGGAACACTTAGTTTTCTAATATTCTTTCGAAACCCTTCCCAGAAATATTAAACAACGAAACTCTCATTTTTGATCTTTTTGGGAGGGGCTCTGTGCATACTCGGACAAGCTCGAAGTTCAGCAGCCAAGCCCAAGCCCAAATCCAAGCCCAGAGCGAAAATAGTTAAATCTGATTAGGATCGAGACGAATTGACGTGAAGCTTCCTCACCAAGCTGACATGGTTATCTTTTTTCCATTTAATACTTAAAAAAGTTCACGGCCCTAATATGTCCCGATTTTAATTAGATTAGCTATTCGAAAAAGTTTATGAAACTACTACCGTGATATAGCTTGGAAAACCCAATTCATTTGTTAAGTAACCACAATAGACAAGGTATAACTCGATTTTGCAGCGTATTATCTAAAATGATCAAAAAACTTATAATACTTTTGGTATTTTCAGATCATTATGTCCCATTTCAAATAATTAAAAAATATGATAATATGCTATGTCATTCAGTGTGGAGTGGATCGATAAATGATTTTAATACAACATAATTGGAAAATTTATCCAAAAAGCTCTAAACCTTCTTTTTCCCCAGAAACCTTTGCATGAAGCTGGTAGCTGCCTTTGATATCGCCAATTGAGATGTCGCAACAGAAACAGGAACAGACTAAAACATGATAAAAGCAAAATCGCATTCTTTGCAATCACTCCTTGAAATCGCAAACCGCAACACAATAGAAGTAGATAAGACAAAAGGCGAGCTTTCAAGGAACGGGACCGGATTAGAACGAACGGGACGCGCGAAACTTGTGACGTATCAATCAAAATTCTCGAGGGTGATTGGCGCAGAACTTTCCCGATTGCTGCTTCCTAAATTCAAGGCTGACCCCCTTGTCGGTCCTACTTTGGATTTGCATAAACTGATGACACCTTTCCAAAGAGGCATCCATCATGGTACGTCTCGAAAGCGGTTGGTGATTGATGGAGTGGCCTGACGTGGGCACTTTGGATCTTGGACCGGGAATGGAACGTGTGGAACGTCCCAAAGAATCGGGGTGAAATAGTTTACAAGAATCGGTTCACTTAGACATTCTAAAAGACTTTAAATTTTGGTTGATGTATTGAGGAAGAGAATCTTTGCATGTATTAATTAAGCATTGCTTTTTTATTGAAAACTTTTGGCAAGGGAGCCCTTTTCAAGGCTCACTCTCCCCAGGCTATGGTGACCTCACTATATCTAGCGGGCTAGGGATTGAAGCTCGTTGTTGCTAGATCTAGGGAGGCCAGGCCTTGCCTAAGCAAGGCTAGCCTAGCCTGCCGATGGCTGGCAAAAGAAAGGAACAAGAAGAAAGGAAAAAATATAAAAATAAAAATAAATAATTGTTAAAAATGTCAACAATACCACATAGACCGATTGGCATCTACCACAGTAATATCTGGTCAAAATTAGTTAGAATGATTGAATTGGCACTTGATCAATATATTTAGGATTAAATTCACAATACAAAAAAGTTTAGGATTAAATTGATATAAATACAATAGGTTCATGACTTTTCTAACACATTTTCCTCTTACGATACTATGTCCCAAGGCATGAAATTTTTGCCAATTCATCAAAAACATCGAGTTTTTAAATTGGGGGCATGGGCAAGCACAAACCGATGGTGGATATGTACACATTGCCATTGCAATTTGCGACAATAATGTGATGATGAATAATAGGAGAAGAAAATGGAACGTGTTTATTCAGACAAGTTTATCATTCACAGTTGTCAAAACTATCCCCATACGTATAAAACGTCAAAATGATTATTTTGTGAGGAAACAAAACCGAGATGAAAAGGACAAGATAAAGTCAAAGACAAGAAGACATATCTTGCCTTTCCATTGGTCCCCACCTTCTCAAAGGGTTGGGATGGGAACAATTTAATTTTAGATATAAATTTCGACTCTTATGCCATGCAAGAAAACATGACAAAAGTTTGAAATGAGAATTAGAGTGGAAATAACTGATGATTGAAAATAAAAAAAAAAAAATAGTGAACGCTACACAAAAATTATAGCACTTATGGTGCTGTTCTCCCTATAAGTATGTGTCACTTTGTTTCATGAGAAACTGCTATGTCAGATATTTTCTTCATTTTTCACTATTTGTAATGCTTAAAAAAGTTAACTAATGAAAATTATTTATATTATTACGAACTTATAGTCAAATCTTTGTAAAATTGATTTACATTTTGAGAAATGAGAGACAATGTCAAGATGGTCCTTAAACTTCAGGACAATTCCAAATTTGGTCCTTAAATTTAAATTTTGTTTGATCTAGTCTTCATACTCTTTTGTGTTGGACTAACTTAATTCTCTTATTAAGGACATTGGCATCTGGTATACCATCTAGTTTAGCTGTGAGGCCAATATCTATTGGTATATCATAATCCATGCTAGCAGGAGACTGTTTCTTACGTTTCCCTGAAAAATTGAATTCATTTTGGAAAGTTCATTTCGACCTCTACCATAGTTATCAACCATTCATGTCTCGATACCTTGACTCCAAGACATCCCAATGTTCAAATGTGAGTTCTGCCTAGTGGCGGGATTTAGGAATCTGCCTTTGAACCGCCTATCTCCCCGATGGTCAGGGTTTTTTGGTACTTTTTGGTGTTTGATGTTGTGCAATTGAGCTTTTGATCTCTCTCTCTGTGTCTCTTCCTCACAGCAAAGGTCGCCAACACCTCCATTGTTGACCAATGCACCCTCTCTTTTTTTGTTTTTTGTTTTTTAAAGTTTTTCTCCTTGTACGCTTTTGTATCGAACGAATCCAATCCAAAAGGACTTTCTAAAAGACACGTCTGCTGCGTCCCGTATGGAAAGTACCTGCCTCGTCGACCGCCAAACGAACGGGACGTCCCGTTTCCTGAGGGAGCTGGGGACGCACGTTGCAATGACTTTTTTGAGTTCCTTTTCCCCTGATCTTAGACAATCAATGCCGCATTTATTTGTACTGGTACCCGTCAACGAATCGGATCGTCCTATTCCCGTAGGACCCATTGCTGAGATCCAAGAGGAGGATAGGGGCTCAGCGGACGGAAATTCTCTCAGGAAGAACGTTTATGCTGCGGCGATGATTCCATTATAATTGCTTTGCTTACTGTTGGAAGATATGCGGATTGCCTAAATTGTTTGATCTTAATTGATCATGATTGATCGCGATCTTCATGTATATGTTAATTAAAAATTAGATCTAGATTTAGATTGATAGTCCAGATCATTTACTTCCTTATTCAAGATAGAACTTGTATTATATTGCTGCAAATTGTACATTCAGATTGTATCAATGACAATACAGAAAAATCCCTCTACTCTCTATACTTCGATTCTTCTTCTTCAAACTCCTTTCCTTCTTCCTTCACTCTTGCTTTCTTACATGGTATCAGAGCAT
Source organism: Eucalyptus leucophloia subsp. euroa (assembly GCA_017140325.1). Taxonomy (NCBI): domain Eukaryota; kingdom Viridiplantae; phylum Streptophyta; class Magnoliopsida; order Myrtales; family Myrtaceae; genus Eucalyptus; species Eucalyptus leucophloia. The sequence goes on along the minus strand of CM029472.1, from coordinate 15,918,847 downwards.
TTTGATCTCTGACTCGCTTCCGCTCCAAACCACTGTCGAAGAAAATTTTCAATCTGCAAAAGGGTTGATCTTTCAACATTAGGCATACTCTCGAAGGAAGAAATTTAAATCATCTTACCATGGCTTCTCCGCGGGACTCCGGTCCCGGGCGCGACGATAGAACCACCGAAGAAAGTAGTCTTCAAGTTCCACGAGCGAATCTCCCCGCAATAATACCGTATCCGCACAACCTCAGCAATGGCGGCCCACGCAGGCTCAGATTCAATCGGGGCAACCCACCACGGGTCTACCATACCAGTGGATTCCCTATCCACTCTATTTTGGGCCAAGCCCAAATTCTTCATCGCCTTTTTTCGTGGGCCACCAGAGTCATGATGGAGGCCCGCCAGCCACGAATGGGGCAAGCCCATCCATCGCGAGAGAGCAGACGGGCGGTTCAAACGAATCGGGTACGGGGCACAATCCCTACCCGGGTATGCCAGTCCGGGTACCCGGTCGGATTGAACGAAACGGGTCAAGGGACGAATCCCTACCCGAATTTTGCACCGGGTTTCGCTGTTCAGCGGCGGCATTCACCGGACAACCGGAAATAGGCGACCCTCCGTTTGTCTCCACCGCCGACGGACCGGAGCTTCGGCCGATAAACCAGCAACTTACCGGACCGAGAAACCTATTCAAAATGGTCACGGGAGCTCCGGCGGGCATTGGTGACAAAAGACAAAGACGGATTTCTCGATGGGACAGTTTCCATCCCCTCGATGAACGTCTAGCCCAACACTGGCGGAAATGCAATCAACTCGTCCGAACGTGGATCGGAAATTGCATAGCGCCAGAAGTCGCGGCTGGACTTCCACCCACAGAGGATGCTAAAACCATGTGGGAAAACGTTCGAGAAATGTACGGTAAAATGGATCAAGCAAAAAATTTTAATCTTATGCAGGAAATCAGCGAACTCAAAACGGGGAATTCGACGGTCACGGCTGTTTCAACGAGACTCTCGTCCCTCCCGAATCAACTTGAAGCAAGTAGAAGAAAAACTTGAAGGGCCGGAGTCTACGCTCAAGCGTACAAACAGATCAAAGAGAGAGAAAAGGCCACGCGATTCCTGCTGATTTTAAACGAATCGTACCTCACTTTTCGATCACGAGATCCTTGCCATGGATCCCATGCCACCGATCGGGCGTATTTACCAAGCGCGATGCGGGAGGAGAGTCGGCGACTCACGATTACGAAGAGCAATGAGACGATCGCTCGGCTGTTCGCGGCGGGGAGAACCCTAACCCTAGCTCGCGAAAGGGAAAAGAACAGCCATTTAGGGTTCGGCGAAATCAATCCGCACGAGCTTAAAAAGGAAGGGACGAACGGCCAGGATTACGCGCAACGATCGAGCGGCTTAGATTACGCTCGAAGATCTGACGGCTCAGATCACGCGTGGAGATCCGACGGTCGTCAAGGAATCGACATCACTTCTGGATCGGACGGTGGACAACACATCGCGACCAGAAGCATGGACGGCTAGATCTTCGCCACGTCATCAAAAAATTTCGCAAAAAACTTTAAGGGAAAGGGTAAATTTTTTTGCGATTATTGCAAACGTACTAATCATACCATTGACAGTTGCTGGAAATTACACGGGAAGCCGGGGGAAAAAGAAAAAAAAATTTCCACTGCTTATCGGGTCACTGGACTGAGTGGTCCAAAAATTGACCAACCAATATCATATGATCAGTATCAGCAACTCATGCGGAAGCTACGAAGATGGAAATATCCAACAAAGGGAGTTTCTCAAGTATATCACATTGTCTAATTAATTCCATTTCCAAGAAGGCATGGATTATAGACTCTGGGGCCAGTGACCATATTATATGTGACAAGGGATTTTTTTTCAAATATAAATGAAAATTTGAATTTTCCTGTCTCCGTACAATTACCCAACGGAAATGTTACTCATGTCAAAGTGACAGGAACAGTGAATCTCAGTCCTCAGATTATTCTCCAGAATGTGCTATATGTCCCATAATTCCAATTCAACCTCATATCTGTGTCTCAACTCTGCAAACAGAACTCATGCCGGGTTATATTCAATGCTGACACATGTTTGTTTCAGGCCCTTTCGACTGGGAGACAGATGGGCTTGGGTAATCTTTCTGAAGGACTCGATTTCTGGGCAAGTCTTCCAAGTAATTTCAATTTTTCATGCAATCCCTTGAATAAAAAATCATTGTGTAATTCAACTGCCAATGATAGAAATTTGATTATGCATATGAGATTGGGTCACAGTGCTTCATTTCCATACCCCGAATGTCTTATATGTCCCTTTGCAAAGCAATCACGCAAACCATTTCCTTCTAGTACCTCACGGACTAGTCAAATATTTGCATTACTTCATGTAGACATTTGGGGACCATATCATACAGTCAATCATGATGGCTCCCGTTATTTTCTTATGATAGTAGATGACTATTCTCGTGCAACATGGATCTTCCTAATGCAATCAAAAGGTCAGGTCTATTCTCACTTGAAAAATTTCATTCTGCTATCTAAGAATCAATTCAGGAAATCCATTCAAAGGATTCGCACTGATAACGGGAGAGAATTCTTCAGTCATGAATGCTCCCAATTATTTATTTCTCATGGTATATGACATGAAAGTTCCTGCATTTACTCACCACAACAAAATGGAGTGGTTGAAAGAAAGCATCGTCATCTACTGGAAGTGGCTCGTGCCTTGAAATTTCAAGCATCAATTCCGGAAAAATATTGGGGTGAATGTGTCACTACAGCAGCCTATCTTATTAATAGAATGCCTACTCGGATTCTTAATGGGCAGACACCATTCGAGCTATTATTTGGAAGAAACCCGGACTTGAATCATCTCAGGATCTTCAGATGTCTTTGCTACGCTATGGGGCCTCGAGATAAAATGAGCCCACGTGCACGGCGATGCATCTTTATGGGATATCCTAATCTCCAGAAGGGGTATCGGGTGCTTGACATTTCCACAGGAGAATTTATAGTAAGTCATGATGTAATTTTCCATGAGGCTATATTTCCATTCTCTGAAAGGAAATCTTTACATGAAGATCCAGAGCTCACTTCCAGCCATCATAATTTTCCCTATGATGAAGCACCATACCAGGATCTTTCATACATACCAATAGTCAGTCGAGGAGTCCTATTCTGCCTACCATCCCAGTTATACAAGATTCTAATGGAACTTCGAGTTCTTCAGAAAATATTCAGGGAAACATCTTGGAGGAACCCATTGCTAATACCGAAGTTGATGACACTACGACAACTTTATTACCAGCAGCATCACAACCCACCATCGAAGCTGGACATCCCAGGAGGTCTACACGAGCTACAAGACCACCAACCTGGACGAAGGATTATGTCTGTGCCACTCATAACTCTCCAGGTATTCGGTATCCAATCTCCTCATATGTTTCCTTTGATAGATTGTCTCAGGAACATAGATGTTGTATTAGTCAATTGTCTGAAGAGAAAGAACTGTCCAGTTATAAAGAAGCTTCCAATAACCCAAAATGGCAAGAGGCCATGAAGGCAGAATTGAAGGCCCTTACTGATAATCATACATGGGATCTTGTCCAATTACGGCTCATCGTAAACCAATTGGATGCAAATGGGTTTACAAAATCAAGTATCGGGCTGATGGCTCTATTGAACGATATAAGGCAAGATTGGTAGCAAAGGGATTCACCCAAAGAGAAGGTTTTGACTACCACGAGACGTTCTCACCAGTTGCCAAAGATGTTACAGTCCGTTCATTCTTGGCTGTTGCTGCCATTAATGACTGGCATCTACACCAGATGGATGTCCATAATGCCTTTCTCCACGGCGATCTAGATGAAGAGATCTACATGGATATTCCTCAAGGCATACGGAGACAGGGGGAGAATAAGGTGTGTCGTCTCCGTAAATCCCTTTACGGATTAAAACAGCGTCCGGACAATGGTATGCCAAATTTGCCAGTGCTCTTACATCAGTAGGCTTCAGGCAATCCAAGCATGATTATGCTCTGTTCTCAAAAACTAAAGGTACGTCATCTATCTATTTGATGATTTATGTCGATGACATACTTGTTATGGGAAATGATAGAGTCTCTATAGAGAATTTCAAGGAATATTTGCATGCTACCTTCCATATTAAAGACTTAGGAGCACCAAAATATTTCCTTGGAATCGAAGTTGCCCGATCAAACAAGGGAATCTCCCTTAGTCAGCGGAAATTCATTCTAGAAATCATATCGAAGCGGAGTCTATCGGGATGCAAGCCAGTTTGTGATTCCTATAGAGCAAAACACTAAGCCGACCACCGAGACTATGACAAGGGAATATTTCAAAATGATGATTCCTTACTCAGTGATCCGTCTGGTTATCAAAGACTTGTTGGGAAACTTATATACACGACAATGACCAGACTGACATCTCATACGCGGTTCAGACACTTAGCCAGTTTATGCATCAGCCAAAGCGTTCTCATTTAGATGCAGCTTTAAAGGTCGTGAAATATCTCAAGAAATGTCCGGGGCTAGGGATACTTCTCTCTAAGGAATGTGACATGAGGATGACAGCATATTGTGATGCAGACTATGCAACATGTCCGTTTAGTCGAAGATCTGTCATTGGATATTGCATTAAATTGGGAGGATCTCTTCTATCTTGGAAAACCAAGAAACAAGCTACTGTGTCCCTGTCCTCAGCCGAAGCAGAATATCGAGCTATGGCCAAGGCCACTTGTCAAGTAGTTTGGATGCGAGGATTGCTCAAGGATCTTGGAGTAGAAATACAAGGACCCACGAGGTTATATTGTGATAATGATGTGGCTCTTAAACTTGCAACTAATCCTATAGTGCATGAGAGAACCAAGCATATAGAAGTGGATTGTCACTTCACACGAGAAAAGATCCAGGAAGGAGTAATTGAGACAAGAGGAATTGGGACAATGGAGCAACCAGCAGACTTGTTCACCAAGCCCCTATGTCAGAGGCAACATGCATATCTATTAAACAAGCTAGGCGTCTTGGACATCTACAAGCCACCAGCTTGAGGGGGAGTGTTGGAAGATATGCGGATTGCCTAAATTGTTTGATCTTAATTGATCATGATTGATCGCGATCTTCATGTATATGTTAATTAAAAATTAGATCTAGATTTAGATTGATAGTCCAGATCATTTACTTCCTTATTCAAGATAGAACTTGTATTATATTGCTGCAAATTGTACATTCAGATTGTATCAATGACAATATAGAAAAATCCCTCAACTCTCTATACTTCGATTCTTCTTCTTCAAACTCCTTTCCTTCTTCCTTCACTCTTGCTTTCTTACACTTACCGACCATATCCTTCAATGGCAGATTAGTTACGCCTATGATCGAAATAGAAATTTGGACTTCTCGTTCTTCTGTTGATCTTGTTGTCGAGACAATTGAAGATACATATCCTTGTTTCAAAGTAGTTTATCTTTGCCTTAAAATCATTGGGCTATACAATCTCAAGCCTTAAGGAAGATTGCTACTTTGGGCAAGAACAGATGCTACATTCCTCTAATGCTGTAGGCCCAGAAGTTTAAAACTTTGCACAAAAGGGCAAAGCTATGGAACGTCCGTTTGGAAACAAAGGAAAAATCGAATAATCAGAAAGGGGAGTCGAATTGCTGGAGACCCGACAACGTACGAGGAAACAGGTCAACAAGTCTTTGCTCAAAATCTCTGATTTCAACATGTCGGACTCTTTCTTTCATCTTTTATGGGTTTTCTACTCCAATGTGAGACTACTACTGACGATGCCATCAAATTAATGTTTACAGAAACGGTATTAGACGCACAATATGTCCGGTAGCTAGTCAGATTAACCTCTTAAGACGTATTTTATCATTAATCAGATTAAGTTTATGTACTCTCAACATGGAATATGCTTCCCTTTTTTGTGTGCAAGTTTTATAGGCTCGGTCCTACAGCACCGCCAACCTGGTCGAGTCACAGAGTTGTTTTTCATTGATGATTCTTCTCAGTCTACAACGTTGATTTTCATAAGATTTTCAATAATTGCTTGTGCTTTGAATGAACGAGTTGCTAAGTCTCAAAGAAGTTGCTCCAATCATGGACTTGAAGATTCGTTTCATCTCTAGAAAAATCTGTTGGTAATCGGGATTGATAGCTACCATCCCACTGAACATAGCATGGATAACCCATTTGGTGTAAGAATTCAGATGATTGAGTTCATTGCTATTCTAATAACGAGACATTCTAGTAGGAGAAATGCAAGATTGAGGAATTGTTCCGATTGTAGTGTTGTGGTCATCATTTCTGCTAAATTTCTTGCACATGTTTCGACTGGACTTGGAAAGTAATTGACAGCAACTTATTGCTTGGATCGATGAAGCTGGTAGCTGCTTTTTTTGCCAGAAACTTTTGCCAATGAGTGCTGTCAACATGAATGCTTTGATCTGCTGGAGCTTATGCACGAGGAACGCTGTAGGCCTTGCGAATCCTAGCTGCACCTCGTGGTTGATATGAGCACATAGATCAATTTAAGCTAAAGGAATGTCGTTGGGAGTAATCTAGAAACCTGTCAACGAACTCATGGTTATGGAAGTTTAAATATAGCTGCGACAGGAAACACAGAGTGAAATCGGTCGAAACTGTTGGTGAGAACAAGCACATGGAGGTAGAAGTGGCCTCCGGGATTAAAACTTGATGATGGGGAGATGGATTTTGAAACAGTGGGGAAGATGATGTTCCTCGCAGGCGTAAGCCCTACTGGTGTGGAAGTTCTTCATATGCACTGCTGCTCAGGTGAACCAATGCGAGATCGATCAGAGCTTTTCCAAAAGCAAATTGAAACCATATCTTTAGGTTGTTTTCCTATTTTAGAGATAATTAGGATCTTCCTGTTGATTCTGCATATCATTTTCCAGAAGCAAATTGAAATCATTTCCCTTTGATCACTCTTCATTTGATTACAATGTCACAAGTCTAGAGAAGCATTACAAAAGACATACAGAACAAGATACGTCTAAATATACTCTGTATTCGATTACAATGTAACAAATCTCAGTACAAATTACATACATACACACAAATACAGCAGGATTCTAGGTGCTTCAGACATCAAACTGAACTTCTGAAAATGGTGTGTCATCGAACGGCTGAATAAGCTGTAGAAACCGGTCAGAGCCTCGTGCGAGCCAACCCGATGATGCCAAAACAAACACTGCTATGCACAGATTGATGACCAGCCACGTTACCAGAGAAAGGTTCGTCCAGAGAAGCAACTCAAAGCCAAGAGTCCCAAAACCAATGTACAAGCACCAGTACACCCGATTTGGGCTCTCGGGTACGGTCACCTCGATCAATGATATTAGATAAATGACTTCGCAGATGATGTACAGCGAACCGAAATGCATGATTATCAGCAGCTTCAGTAACCCGAACGCAATGTGGAACTTTCTGGCAAAGTCCAGCCCCCCCTGTCGCGGCTGGTGCTGGTGCTGTGGCTGCTGGTCATCGTCTCTGCACCAGGACAGAAAGAAATCAATCAAACCAAAAAAGAACAATCAAGATCGGACCTCTTGCTCGATCCACAGTCCCAACCATCACAGCAGTTTTAGAAACGATGTATCCACGAGCGAATTAGCATACCTTTCGATTCCGACTTGAATTGTTACGCCTGTATGATCCGCCATCTTCCCTCAGCTCTAGCGTTGCCACTTTCTGCCAGATGTTCGAGCTCTGCTCTGCGGAGCTTGATGAACTTGTCTCTTTGAGTTGCGTATGAGAGGAAGATGACGGAGCGTGCTTATATAGTCTCCGTTCGGGACTTTAAAATTTCTCTGCTCTTTCCTTTTGAAAGAAACGGCCGATCGGCAAATAAACGGGACGTCCCAGTTTTTTTCAATGTGCAGGGGAAGTACTTGTGGGTGTCGTCTTTCTGAAGTTTTCTTTGAAAATGGCGGTCCAAATGATTTCGCAGAGAAAATGGTCAACTAGATACGTCTTCGGCCAAAACGTCTTTAGATATTGCGTATCCTCGAGATATATACATTTCCTTTGGTGCGAAAATATTTGATAAATAACTAATGATCAATTAAAAAGTTGTGATACTCAAATTATCAATCTAGAAAGTTATAGAATTGAAGTGGGCATCATATCACGCCACTGAAGATGTCTTCTTCTGGCCAACTACTATGTAGTTTTTGGCAAACATTAATAGTATTGTGTGTAAAAGAATAGGGACCGCCCTGGATTGGATCAGAATTGGTGGTTCCGATGGAGGCCAGTCCAATTATTGGTTCCAATTTAGTGGAACCGATGAGTAATGGTCTAATTCATGATTCTAGGCGTGGAACCGCCTACCCACTCATCTAGTATATATATTCAAAAAAATAAATTCCATTGCAATTATTTAATTATTTTGTAGTATTTTGATCAAATATATATGTGTGTATATGTATATTTGTAGTTATTAAATATTATTGACTAATTTTGTCTATTGTGTGTGTAATAAGACTAATCCCTTACACTTTTTCCCCATTCTAATAATCCATTTACTTGCTTTCTCAAATAAAACAAAATAAACAAACAAATATGAAGGAGATGACTGATTGGAGATGTCAATAAATGTTCTGGTGCTTTGCCGTCATAATACGAAATTAAGAGCTAATATAAGGCTGAACAAGTTTTGGTGTTCTAAACTAGAAAATAGGTTTAGCTTGATATTAATTGATTAATGCAATTTTATATGGATTGAGGGACCGGTTCTATGGACTCACCTATGAATGGAATCGGACTAGCAATTCAGTTCCGAGATGGATCCATGGATCCAATGAGTGGTGGCTTTCGATTCCAATTTTTCGAAATCGATCCTTAATGGGTGGTTCTCAATTTCAAGGTAAGAACCGTTCATCCAAACCATGCTTACCCTTATTAGTAGGATCATCAATTACCTTGGCCTAACTAAACTTAGTGGCAAGCCAGGGCCTTCTATAAGATAATTGTCAAAAACTGATGCACATCGCAATAGAAATTCAATATCTTTGTTCAGAAGATTGCAAAGATAGAGCCCCAATCGAGGCTTTTAAGCAAATTGGATCGGACTCGCTTTCGATGAAAAAACCTTAAGCGAGCTTCATACCACGTAATTCTTCGACGTGGGTCTTCCTCCCCTGATCCTTTTTCACACATGCACCTAAATAAGCGATTTAATATAACTGTTTTTGATTGGACTGCGCAACGAATTCGCGGTATCTCAGTGGCCCCATTTTTCCACTAGTCCATATGCCCGTTCTGAATGATCCAGACGTTCGGTACTTTGATAATTTATTTATTTAGCTCTTTCTTGCCTTTCTTAACTTGGAGAGTCAATCCGAGTATAAAGAGACAAACTTTATATAAAAAAAACGTGTGTGGTGGCACGAACGACTGCCACCGTGGAAAGGAGGTTCCATACGTCCCCAAGTTTTCAAGGTGTATCGACAATTTGAGATTTTCGGCCACTTAAAATTGATAATTGAAATGATAAATTTGATTATCTAAAAGAAAAATAAAGAACACTCAAAATTATGAGTTTTTCTCGTCTTGTCGAGTTTTCTCTCGTCTTGTCGAGTTCCTTCTGTCGTTACTTTCTTCGTCTTCTTCCTCTCCCCTCTGATTTCTTCGACCGATTTTCTGGTTATGGGAATGGCAATCCTTCCCACTTTTGTCTTCTTTCTCTCCTTCACAGATCTGGATTAGTAACCCTCGTCGCCTTACTTTGTCCATTTTCTCTCAATTCCCGCTCTTCTTCCCTCCCTTAACCGTCCTCCTTCTCTCCATCTGCATGTCGATAATTCTGATGACTTCGACATTTTTCCGTTAAGCCGTCCATTTCTTTCGACCATGGCTACTGACGATGATCCTGATGCATCACGGATTGCAGCAATTTGTCAAAAACTGGGCCGCTTATCTACAGAAAAAGAAATCGAAGAATTGCGAGTTGAACCCTCACCTGGTGCACTCGAGGAATGCAAGCTACTGCTGGTTGGTAAAGTTCACTCAAACCCTTCCTTTAATTTCCAAGCTTTCCAGTCAGTCTTGAAGCATGCATGGCGGTTGGATCAAGCTGAAATCATTCAGAGAGAAGCTGGAATATATTTAGCCAAATTCAAAACCCAAGCCGACAAACAGAGAATTCTTGATACCGGACCTTGGCAATTCTCGGGACATCTCATCAACTTCAAACCATGGATAGCCAATACCCCTCTACACTGCTACGATTTTACTACCTGTGCATTCTGGGTCCAGGTGATTGGGTTACCTTTGGAATGTTGTACTGCTGAAATGATCCGCAAGGCTGTGAGCACAGCCGGCACTGTATTGCAAGTAAAATCTGAGTTCGCTACTGGTTCCACTCTGAAAGCCTGTCGAGCTCGTGTTGAGTTAGATTTATCTGCACCATTACAAGTAGGTCGACTTATAAAACTCACTAATCGAACTTTGTGGCTGGATTTTCGGTACGAAAGATTACCTCATTATTGCTATTCTTGCGGACGACTAGGGCACTATACCGATTCTTGTCCATCCATCCCTTTTGAGGAGAAAATGATCACGGAACCTGACTCTACCCCTTACGACCCCTGGTTAAAAGCCGAAGTTCAGAAGTATAGTCCTTATTGGCAGTGTTATTATGGCCAATCAAAGTTGGATGAGGACAGAGAAGAAACTGTACCCGAAACTCCTCCACCTGAGATCCGCACTCTTCCTCTTCTTCTACCACCAATCCCTGTATCAACACCTCAGTCACAAGTTATTGCTCCCATCTCTACACAGACACTAACTGATACATCTACCATACCTATATCAGAACCACATACCTTAACAACTGCTTTAATCCCAGCTACAGAAAAGATGAAAGGAGTGCAATTGCAATCTTCACCCATACAGGTAAGAAAAGGCCTCAGTACTCGACCAGTAAGTAAGATAAGTCCCGCGAAGAAACCAAAGCGCTATAATCCCTATGACTTACCAGGAGGATATCCGGGGGCTTATGATGATTCCCTATTGTTGGATGCGCCAATTATGGAGGCGTCAGAAGTAACTCTCCGGGCGACGGTGGCTGGCCCTAAACAGTCACCAAATCAAAGATGAAGATCATAGGCTGGAACTGTCAGGGTTTGGGCAATCCCCTGACAGTCCTATCTTTAAAAGCCCTCTTGGCTAAGGAAAAGCCTGACCTGTGTTTTTTGATGGAGACGAAGAATGTCGATGCTCTTCTCCTCCGGTTGAAGCGGTCTTTTGGTTTTTTGCATCACAGACTAGTCACCCCTGTCGGTTCCTCTGGTGGCTTAGCTCTTTTTTGGAATGCAGGGATCTCTCTGTTTGACTTTTCCTCCTCTCCGCATCTCTTGGACTTTACCTGCCTTGACATCTCAGAGTCCAGATCCATGCGGATCTCTTGTATTCATGCTCCTGCAGTTTATCATGATCGTCAGCTTTTTTGGCAATCTGTGCGTCATATTAGTAATCTTAATGCCTTACCTTGGTTATGCTTCGGAGACTTTAATGAGATTTTGCACCAATGGGAAAAAGTAGGCTCTCGACCAGCGGACTCTTATCGGCTATCTTCTTTCAGAGAAGTTCTCAATGATTGCAGGTTGATGGATCTTCCCTCCCATGGCTGTGCCTATACATGGTCTAATAACAGAGAGGCTGAAGCTCTGGTGAAGGAGCGTTTGGATCGCGCTGTTTGCACTGCAGAATGGCGTATATCTTACCCCAGAGCTCAAGTGATAGCTCTACCTGCGGTTGGTTCCGATCATAGTCCTTTTGGTTATTCATACAAATCCCCCCTTGGCTCGTAAAAAGAGATGCTTTACCTTTGAAGCTTTCTGGAACCAAGAACCTGGCTGTCAATCCGTGATAGAGTCTTCCTGGAACTTAGCCTCGCGACGGGACTCCCCTCTATCGGTCAAGCTTCGAGCAGTAGCCATTGCTTTATCAAATTGGAGTCGCCAGGTTTTCTCGCATAACAGACAAAAGGCACTGGAATTAGAACACGAGCTGACCATTTTATCTAACCAGTTTCCTACTTCTCTAAACCTATCACAGCAACAGAGAATTAAAACAGAACTTCATCAAGCATGGCAGAGGGAAGAGCAATATTGGGCAATGCGTTCTAGAATCAACTGGCTTCAGTGGGGCGACCGAAACACTAAATTTTTCCATGCTACCACTCTGCAAAGACGCCAACGTAATCAAATCACTATCTTAAGAGATGAAAATCAGCAATGGGTCAGGGATCCGGACCAAATAAAACAAATGATTTCTGCCTACTACTATCAGCTTTACTCTACTTCAGGGCCTAGACATTATGCGCAGATATTAGAGCAGTGTCCTCAGCTAGTGGATGCAGATATGAATGCCGACCTCCTCGCACAACCCACTCTTGAAGAAGTTCGCGTTGCCACTTTCCAACTCGGTGCGTCAAAGGCACCAGGAACCGATGGTTTGAATGGCTTGTTTTATAGAGCGCATTGGGAGATCATCAAAGTGGATGTTCACAGAGCTATCTAGCAATTTTTTCAGCATGGAATATTACCCCCCTCTCTCAACAGCACTGCTATTACTCTAATTCCCAAATCCCATAACCCAGAAAGCTTGGACCAGTATCGACCAATCAGCTTATGCAACTTTGGCTATAAAATTTTTGCTAAAGTGCTTGCTAACCAATTGAAACCATTGTTGCCTAAACTGATTACTGAGGAGCAGAGCGCCTTTGTTGCTGGTAGACAAATTCAGGATAATGTCCTAGTTGTACAAGAGATCATTCATCAACTCAGAACAAGGAAACGAAAAAGGCATTTTCAGGCTATTCTCAAGGTCGATATGCAGAAAGCCTATGACTGTGTAGAGTGGGACTTTCTTCGCGACTACTTACTCCGCTTGGGATTTCACTCTCATTGGGTCCATCTAATCATGCAGTGCGTCTCAACGCCATCTTTCTCTATTAAAATGAATGGCGAATTGTTACCATCTTTCCACCCAACTCGTGGCCTAAGGCAAGGAGATCCATTGTCGCCCTACCTGTTTATCATCATTGCTAATCTATTATCCCTTCAACTGAGGAACGCTGTTCATATGGGCTCTATCAAAGGTATCCAGCTGAACCCAAGATGTCCTACTCTATCGCATCTGTTTTTTGCCGACGATGCTGTATTCTTCCGAATGGTACCTTCGGAGTGTCAGAATCTGTCTAACATTCTAAATCAATACTGCTTGGCGTCAGGACAAAAAATTAATCGTAACAAATCAGGAATTTACTTTAGTTCCTCTTGCCCTATTGCACTTCAGGAAAATTTAGCTGCTGAATTACGGGTACCAGTTTTACATCGTTGTGGGAAGTATCTTGGGATACCTACTGAATGGGGAAGATCAAAAAAAGATATGTTTTTATGGCTGCTGACTAGAGTTCAATCGAAACTAGAAGGTTGGAAGGAGAAAATGATCTCTAAGGGAGGGAAAGAGGTTTTATTAAAGGCAGTTATCCAATCTATCCCTCAGTATGCAATGTCTGTATTTAAAATCCCTATCTCTTTATGCTAAGTTATTGAAAAAAGAATGGCCAAATTCTGGTGGAACAACGATATAAGCAGATCTGGTGTACATTGGCGCGGTGGGAAACCTACGAACAGAAAGAATCAGGGAGGATTGGGTTTCAGAAATTTAGTCACTTTTAATCATGCCATGCTCGGTAAGCAAGCATGGCGCCTTCTAACTCAGCCATTATCTTTGTGGAGCAAGCTTTTCAAGGGCCTTTATTTCCCTCGTTCTACATTTTTACAAGCTAACAAAGGCTCTCGCCCGTCATGGGGCTGGCAGAGCTTACTTTGTGGAAGAGATTCAATTGAAAAACATGTCAGCTGGTCAGTAGGAAATGGACAGAGCATCAACATAAGACAAGACAGATGGCTTCCCATGGGTATTCTATCTGGACCTAAAACTCCCGAAGAACCTACGCTAGTAGCTGATCTTATTGACCCTGCTACCAGTTCATGGAGAGTTGAATTATTATCCAGGTTTTTCGACATGCCAATCATTCAACAGATCACAAGCATCCACCTCAGACCAAATTACACCACAGATGCACTTATCTGGATAGCTACCAAACATGGCACATTTACAGTTAAGTCTGCATATCATGCAATTATGCAATCACAAGCACACACCTCAGACTCAACAGCATCATCCTCATATCAAACTCCTACCTGGTTATGGCGTTCTATATGGCAAATGCCTGCTGCTCCTAAAATCCGCGCCTTCCTCTGGTCTGTCTGCAACAACGCATTGGCTACGAGAGAGAATCTGCACAGAAGACACATATTAGAAAGTCCTTGTTGTTCTTTATGTGGAAATAGGTTCCCCGAATCTTTAGAGCACTTATTCTTACTTTGCTCATGGACTCAGGCAGTTTGGACGCATCCTCGCATTCGTGTCTCGATTGATCCCACCCACACCCATCGTCTGGATTCATGGATCACCTCTACGATCGAAACAGAGCCTCGATTACCTCGGCTGGCCTTACTCTCTCATCTCCTGTGGCAGATCTAGAGCGCTCGGAATGCCTCCGTCTTTCGCGGCTCCACTCCTAATCCAGATCAGGTAGTAGACCAAGCTCTGACTGGCGCCCAAGCAGATCGGGTTTCTTCCCCCTCTAACCTGCATCAGAACAGATCTGTCACCAATAGATCCCACCTATGGCGTCCCCCAGATCCTGGGATTTTGAAAGCTAACATCGATGGCTCTTATCATCAAGGTAGCAACACCGGAACAATAGCCTGTATTTGTAGAGACCATCAAGGCCGACTTACCGATGGGTTTTCGGTAGGAGTTGCGGCAACCTCGGCTCTTCAGGTGGAGATCCAAGCTTTATCTCTCTCGCTTCGCCATCTTCTGCATCAAGGCCTTCAGACAGCAAGGATCGAGGTCGAATCTGACAATCTCTCCATGGTCGAAACCTTGATTTCGCATTCCACGCCGCCATGGCAGGATCGCCCCCTCTTCGCTGAAGCTGCGTTCCTCCTAACCCTATTTCCCAACCTCACTCTAGGGTTCTGCCGAAGACAAGCGAACTCTGTCGCTGACTGGGCTTGTAAGGCCCATAATCTTAACTCTCTCTCTTGTAATTGGGCCCATCATCCCCCCCTGCCCTCTTAAACTTGCTTTGCGCGGACGCTCTTGCCGCGGGTTGTACGTGCTATCCTTCTTAATGCGATGAGGGTTTATGTTAAAAAAAAAAAGAAAAATAAGGAAATAAGTTACTTAATATGTGATAATCGATTATTAAAAAAAAACTTGTCATAATTAGTTTTTTAATGGGAAAATTGTTTTAGAAAGTCCTAAACTTATTATATTTTTGTCAATTTGGTCATTAAATTTTTAATTTTGTTAATTGAACTTTAAATATTTTCACATTTTGTCAATTGAGTCAATTCGATTAATTTTAGTTGGAAATTGCTAATATGGACGTTAGCTATTCTACGTGGCATAACCAGCATTGACGTGGAGAATTTTTAATTATATTTTTAATATTTTATTATTTTTTGAATATTTTTTTTAATAATGTATCTTCTTTTATTTTCTTATTTTCTTTGCTTTTTGTTCTTTTTTGGGCCAACAAGGTTCACGGGTGACCTTCGCAATGGCCACTAGTGCCCTCGCTCGGAGTTAACGAGTCTGCAAAGGCCCTCACTTGTAGCCCTGCCAACAAAGGACAAGGCCTTATGCTTGACAAGGGTTGCTGGTGACCCTTGCTGACACAAAAAAGAATAGTTAAAAAAGAAATAGAAAAATAAAAATAAAAATTCAAAAAAATTATTAAAATTATTTACATTAATGTTGTCTATGCCACTTAGGATGTCCAATATACACATTAGCAATTTTAAGACTTAATTGTTAATTAAATTAATATGACAAGTTTTATGATTTAATTACACTTTTTGAAATTTTTAAGACTTAATTGTATTTTTGTGAAAAATACTAGAATATCCGGTGCACTTATTTTTTTTGTAAATTCTCCAAAGGAGTTTAACATGGAGAGTCCTTGTATTCTATGGCATCGAACGATCCTCCTCATTAAATCGGGATGTTGGCATCAGACGCAATCTAGTTTGGCTGTGGGGGTTAATACTTGCAGGCACACACTTCTCCATCAGAAGCCGCGCTAAAGAGACTGCTTGGCACAAATCATCTTGGAAAAAATTAAAATCTCTCGTCTGGATTTATTTATTACTTTGACTGATGAACTTGGGATTGTTAAAAGGAAAGTCTCTAAGACACGTCTGCTGGGTCATACGTTCAGAGAAGCTGTCCAATCGACCGTGAAATGAACGGGACGTCCCGTTTCTTGGTTTTTTTTTTTTTTTTTTGAACAAACGTCCCGTTTCTTGGTTACGCAATAACTTTTTTTGAGTTCTTTTTCTTGACCCCACGCGCCTTCGTCCCTCATTGAAATTCTGTTTTTGCTTTCTTAAGCTCCTCAAAAGTCGATTTGGCGCAGAATACGCTTTTCCATCGAAAGAGACAAAGGACTTCGAGGGAGATAATGTCAACCGAGAAGGAATACAAGCATCGTGGAGAACGTTGGAAACGTACCGATGTTGATTGGAGCGCTAATTACTGCCTACTTGACATCAAAGTGAGGTTTATGCTTGAATTGAATAAGCAAAAAGATGGATCTTTAATCCCAATGAACTCCTCTTCTTCATTCTCTTTGTTTTTTTTTGCCAGGCCGTCAATTTGTGTTAGATTCGTTTATAATTCGTACGAATTTCTGGGGTTAAAACACAAACTTTCATTTACCACGATAACCCCCCCCCCCCCAAAAAAAAAGAAAAGAAAAAAAAAGGTGTTAACTCACATTAATGAATGTTCCAAAACTTTGCAAAATAAGCGAGTTTAATGAATATAAACAGATTTTTGTTTTTGGAAGAGATTTAATATCTGAAAAGTTTCATGGATTTCTGTCATCTATCAATCATTTAATAACAAGAAGATATGTCTGCATATTAACTTCTTTTAAAATTGGGGCGTTGAACAATCATTTGACTTACTTTATCCCACTATCCTCTAACGCCGTAGGACAGGGCGTTTAAAACTTGCACAGAAGGTCAAGATATGGAACGTCCTTTTGTAACATATAGAAATTACGCAATTAGAAGGCGAGTCAAAGAACATGCGTCGTAACCAGTCAAATCAACTTCTTCAGGTGTAGATTTACCAATTAGCGAGATTAAATCTTAAGGTGTAAATGATGCTATGAAAAACAAATCAAGAGTAATCGATAAGAATTTCATGTAGATGGAGCAAATATGCAAAAAATTGCAAGTTTTATGTATGGATGGAGAACTACTATAGTTTGACCACACTTTTACATATCCTACAAGCACAATACGGAGGAAAAGCTTGGACATACGTTTTACATATCGTACAAAAATCTTATTGTACAAAAGCAAAAATGGAGATAAGGGGTGTTGAATTCCATATCTCAAACGACTAGGCATTGTCCTCCCCGACTATGCTTTCGTCACCACAAACTGGTTGATTTGCAGGGTTGTTAGTCATCGGTGATTCTTCTCGGCCTTGAACAATAATTTTCAGACGATTTTGGATAGCCACTTGGACTTGATTGAACAATTTGCCGAGTCTTGAAGAAGTTGCGTCTCTATGTCTGACGGTCTTTCTTGATTGAATAGGAGCAAAGCCTGCATATGGACTTCATGATTTGTTTCATCTCCCAAAAGGTTTGTTGGTAATTGGGATTTATAGCTATAAGCATTGCTGAAGATGTACAAGAGAGGAAAGCTTGGCAGCAATGAAGAAACCATAGATGACCCACTTGATGTAAGAATTCAACACTATTGAATCAATTACTATTCCAACAATGAGACATCCTAGTATGAGAAATGCCAAACTGATAAATGTCATTCCATGATAGCTTTTGTGTTGTTGCAAATTGATGCTGAAGATTGCAATGAGAGCTACAGAAAAGGTGATGAAAGTTGCTTGCTTGTTCATAAGGAAATCCTTAGCCCCAAAAATAGCAAATAACCATATAAGCGAGGATGTCAAGAAATCTTTTCGATTTTTCAATGATGGCATCTTCTTGCACTTCCAGTCTACCAAAAAAGAACAATGAAATCTGAATTGATTAATTTAGCCTAAAATTACAAGCTAGATCTTAGCATTAATGACATGCAAAGTCCATTTAATTAGTCCCAACGGGTCAATCTGCTAAAGTCATAAACGACTCTTGATCATATGGATGGATTTGCAGAAGTTGTGCAAATGAAAAGTTCCAGTAAACATGGAAAGCCATGATTACTGAATGCTTGCGATCCAGAGGAGGAACAGGTAACAAGGAACGAGGGAAACATGCCAAAACTTACCTCCGAGCTTCAGCTGAAGTAAGGTTGATGCCAGACATTGATCTGCGCTTGCTTTCGGACAAAGAGAGCTGATTTTTTTCACCGTGGCTCGAGAGGCGAAGAGCTTGCAGGGAATGCAAATCGAGATAGGCTTCATATCTATCCAAGATCGTGTCCTTCTAAGCCCTTTTTCATTTGATTTTTTTATCATTATTATTTTTCGTTGTTCACTTCAGAACCAGGTAGGCTAGCTCGAGACCAAGTTCATGTGGCGGATGGCTTAAGAAGCTTCTCGTTGCGCGTTCAAGCTTGTGAACACAACATTTCATTCGTCCACTCGATGCTTTGAAACTGAGGGACGTTTGAAACGTTCTGAAACGCATGAAATCTAAAGGAATTTCGCATGCAGTTCGATTTTGCACGCACTCTTTACCCAGAGAAGAAAATGACAAGGACACTTAGAGTGGAGCCCTTCTGGCTTCCGTGGAATTTCTCTCTTCTCTCTCTCCTCAATTTTTTATGAATTAAGGATGCAAAATTCATCATCTAATTGTTTTAGTGAGAGTATCCAACAGTCGATCTAGATGGTTCAGTTAAATATAAATCCAACTTCAGTAGGGACTTTCGACTAGTTCTAGCCAGCTCGGCAATTCTATTGTTCAGTTTAGTCTTAAAATTTCATAGTAAATGACCATTAAAAGTAACTAGATTTGTGATGCTAGATATTACTTTCATAATTCATATGCACTGATTAGCTAAACGTAGGAAAGGATTCAAGACAGGTATTATGAATGATGTGGGGCTCTTTCTAGATTCTTAAAAGAGGCATAACGGGAACTAAATGAGACCTGTGTAAACCTTAAAGAGATCGTCCTAAATATATTTCATGTCTTTTCTTAACGTTCTTTTCTAATTGGAATCCTCTGAAATTATAAGGTAATCATGCCCTATCAGATCAAAATGATCACACCGCTCCTATTTTCATGGAAAATTAAACCTACACCTAAACACCAAACCCTCCATTGATATGTTGCACGTTCATACTTGGATTTGTGATCTTTTCGGATGTATGGAAAATGCCTCAAGCACTATTTCCATGGAGAATTTACCTACACCTAAACACCCGACCCTCTATTGAGTACATGTGTGGGTTGTCAGAATTGGTGTGGTGTGGAACAGTTAATATATTTTGATTAGTCCATAACGCATTAGCTTACCACCAACTGTCCGCCCTTTATTGCATCCTTTATTGTGAACAATGATAGAAATGCCCCATCCCAAATCCATTCACACTAAGCATATTTAGGATTAAGTTGACAAAATTGAATTGAAGCTTTATGATTGATTGAGCAATTTTCCCCTTAAAAATGAAGTAAAACCTCACATCCCCGGTGACAAAAGCAAAAAAGAAGAGGAGGGAACTTCCAAGGAACGGGTCAAGACGCAAAAGAACGGGACGTATCAAATTTTTTAGGACATCCGACATTGAATATGATACGTGAAAGAACGTGGCGATGTATTAATTAAATCCTTTGTGACGACTGGCGCAGAACTTTCCACTGTTGCCGGTGAATCCATCGCGTCGTTACCTGAATCACACGGAAAACTAAAAAGAACGAGGCCGACTCCACGAGGGATTCGTCCTAGTACACTCAACAACGTTGGTGGTGGGGTGGCCTTAGGGTGGGATCTCTTGGACCAGGAAAAGAAACGTATGGGACGTCTCAAAGAATCGTGGCGAAATAGTTCGTAAGAAAAGGTTCCCCTGGACGTTCCAACGCTTCAAATTTTGGTGCATGTACTGATGAAGAGAATGGTTGCATTTACTAATTAAACGAGTTAGATAAGAAACATGGTGATGTTTATCGAATTAGATGGCAAAGCAGTTTACTCCTCTTCTACGATCAATCATAGAGCCAGGTGGCAACCGACGACAACCGCCTCCCTCTTGAAATTTCTTTCGAATGCATATGCAAATTAATTTTATGTTAATCGCATCGGCCCCCCAAAAAATGATTCTTGGGACGTTTCATAAGGAAAATGATGTTCTACTGCCAATGCAAAATCCCAAAAGTTACAAACATGGGTTATAACAAATGAACATGGAGAGAAATAGTAGAAGAAAGAAGGCGACAGAAAAGCCAATGGAATTGAAGTAAAATGTTCAAGTGAATGGTATTCTTGTGGGTAAATGACATACACCGTAAATCGACATCGATACACACCTCACAGATTACTGTTACAAGTAAGGAAATTGAATCAGAACCATTACAAATGACATACACAACAGAAGACTCATACACGCAATTACAGCAGGAGGGATAGGCGCTTCAAATATTGAACTGAACTTCCGAAAATGGCTCGTCATCGAGCGGCTGAATAAGCCGTAGAAGCTGGTCGGAGCCTCGCACAAGCAGGCCAGATGATGCCAAAGCATACACAAGTAAGCACAGATTGACGGCGAGCGACGTTACTGGAGAAAGGTTCATCCACAGAAGCAGCTCGAAGCCAAGAGTCCCGGAACCGACATACAAGCACCAGTACACCCAATTCGAGCTCGCAGGTCCGGTGACCTGAATCAGCGATAGTAGATAAATGACTTCGCAAATGATGTTTAGAGATTGGGAACGCGTGATTATCAGCAGCTTCAGCAAACCGAACAAGACATGGAACTTTATGGCCGAGTCGATCCACCCCTGTTGCTGCTGGTGCGGGTGCTGTGGCTGCGGAACCTCGTCCCTGCATCAGATCAGAAAGAAATCGATCAAGAACTGACGAGTTGCTCGACCTGCAGTCCCAACCGTGACCGCAGTTGCCAAGACGATATCTCCATGAGTGAGCTGCGTACCTTTCAGTTCCGACCGGAACTGGTATGCTCACGTGATCCGCCATGTTCCTCTGCTTTAGTGTTGCGACTCTCTGCCAGAGCTCTGCAGATGTCGAAGCTCAGCTCTGTTGGCGCTCGATGAACAGTGTTCCTGAGCGCTGCGAATGCCGGTGAGGAAGAAGATGAGCTGAGCGCGGTGCCATATATATATAAGGCTCTGGGCAATTAAAAAATTTCCTGCTCTTTTCATTTTTAAAAAAGAGAAGGGGGTTCCATCGACAAGTGAACGGGACGTCTCGTTCTTCTGCAAGTAGTTTCGCAGCGAAAAGGTCAGCCCGATTCGTCTTCGGCCCCACATCTTTATGCAGCCTATGCTCAAGAAAAATATACAGTACCTTTGGTGAGAAAGGATTCGGTAGAAAAATAAGCTAGCGAACCATCGAAAAGTTAACGTAGCTCAAGTCATCAGGCTAAGAAATTACAGCACCTGAGTTAGCATTATCTGAAAATCAAGATACTTGTGGTGTCCGACCAATTGCTTTGCATCGCCTTTTTTCTGCAACCCAATTGGTTCTTTGATGTGGGACTTGACGCCCAAACGTGCACCTCGACATCCATTCAAATGTCTTTCCACATTAATGTTTTCTTAACTCGAATCTACACTTCAACTTGATAAAGTTTTGCTAGATTTCAATAGGAGTAACATTTACCCATCTTACCAATAGGTAGGGACATCACCCGCCTCTACCTCTATTTGGGAATTACATTCTAAATTTCTTCCTTGAGATGATCGTTGAAAGCCGATACATATCGAGAGAGGCCACCGATCAGCTACAAACTTTCACATCACTTGTTAGGATAGAGCAGTGGAAGCTTGATACCTTCATCAAGGAGATCACAAAAATAAAACTCAAGCACAATTCGTTCGACTTATGTAATTGGCCTTGCCTGCACTAAAAAACTTAAGCCAATAATGTTGTCTTATCTCAATGGCCCCACTTTCACACCTTTCTAGGCCTCCGCTGAGTGATCTAGACGTTCGGTACTTGGCCCTTTTATTTATTGACTTCTTCCTTGCTTTCTTAAATTTGAGGATTTAAAGCCAAAGCCATTTGGAGGAAAATTCTCTCTCCATCCAGGACGTTTCATACGTCCGAAGTTTTCAAGTATTATTGACAATTTGAGAATTTCGTCCACTTTAATTGTAAAACAACGGTGTATACGATTATTTATTTTAAAATAAGGAAATTCACGTTACTTGACAAGTGATAACTGGTTATAAAAAAAATAATAATTGATTTTTGTGAACGTGGGTGTCGTATCCCTGAAGCAGATAAGAGTTTCTCATCCCGTTCCTAATTAAAGTACTACTTTAATTTTTCACAATTTGGTATAGCTTTTAAAAGTTAGTTCAATGAAATTTTTTTCATAAGCAATAGAAATTCATACTTAGATCTTTGTAAAATTGATTTACAATTTGGAAAAAAAAGAGAGGTGATGTCATCCGGTATGCAATCTAGTTTGGCCGTGGGGACTTAACATTTGTTGCCATCAGCAACACACCGTTTTTAACGTTTCCTTCATTTTAGGAAAATTAATTATCTGTAGTCTGCATTTATTTATAAATTTAACGGGGAAAAAAAAAAGGTGGGGATTGTAAAAAGAGAACTTTCTAATCACATGCCTGCGGCGCCACGCGTTGAAAGAAGCTGCGTTTGGTGATGGCTGGGGATGAATATTGCGTGGACTGCGAAGGAATACAAACATCGTCAAGAACGTTGCGAACGTCCTATTGTTTACCCAGTGCTAATTACTTGGTGGTACTTAATTTCACCTTTAAGTTATCGAGTATTTGGGCCAACTAGTTATATCACTTTCTAAAAAAGATTTTGTTTTTCTAAACTTAGATGTTCAATGTAGCATTTACCTTGAATTTGCGCTATAAAAAGAACATCTGTCAAGAATTCAATCGTCCAGTTCCCAGATAACTGATTATCAAGATACGAGAGGAGGATGGGGCTATGGGAACAAAAATTCTTGCTCGGAACAACGTCCATGTTGTGGCAATTCTACCTAGAAGGTAACGAGTTACTCCTACAAAGACCTTACTTTCTCTGGTCATATATGAATGAATGAACAAGCACTTATATGTCAATTTCCTCTACTCTGTTGTTATTACTTCATGCTCTTGGATTTGTGTAGTGTAGTTTCTTGCCTCATCTTTTTCTGGAGCAATGATATGCATGCTTAACTATATATTTAACATTAACATTTACCGAATGAAGAATTATATGCTACAAATGAAATATGGGCTTCGAAATCTTTAAGTCATACGGATTTTACAACGAGGGCGGTAACTCAATTATCGAAATATCAAGTCTTGCTATCTGTGCAAGTAGAGATGCTTTTTTCTTCTAGTATTGTAGGCCCATGCGTTTAAAACTTGACAAAACGGCAAAGGTATGGAACGTCCTTTTGGGAAAAAATAAATTTACGTAATTAAAAGGAGAGTCAAAATGCCGGAGACCCAACGCCGTGTGAGAACCAGGTCAACTGGTCTCTGCTCGAACCTCCGACTGCAATTTGTCGGAAATTCTCTTTCTTTATTATTTCATGTGATTACTACTGGCGATGCGGTTGAATTAATGTTTACGTAAACGGTATTATTAGATCAAGAACATGTGTTGTAATCCATCAGATTAACGTCATGCACTGTCAATATCGAATGTTTCTGCTAAGACTAGCTTTTGTGAACATATGCTTTTTCTAGCGTTGGACCTCTTCACTTGACAGAATGCATAAATAATGAAAAAAACGTATTGTACCTCCAGTTTTTTTTAGTGCAAGTTTTAAACGCCTGGTCCTACAATTTAAGAGGACGAAGGATAAAGTCAATGGAATAAAATGAGCATAGGAAGTCTCATCTGGTCAAAGCACCATACTTTATCTCGTTGCCAACCGATATTTTGCGGGAAATCGCATTGTTGATTCACACTATAGGCAGGAAAAAAACCTAAAAGGGATACCATAGAGGACAAAATTAACGGGAAATATATTTTACATTGTCAATCTGGGGCAAATATGCATAGTTACAAACTTAATGCATCAATGAAGGACTACTATAGTCTGACCACACTTTTACAAATCATACAAACACATAATACAGGAAAAAAAAAAAACCCACCATATTACATATCGTGCAAACATCTTATGGTACAAAAACCAAAAGAGAGATAAAGGGTGTTGAATACTATCATGCCATTACCTAAACATTGTTCACCCTGACCATGCTTCCGTTGCCACCAGCTGGTTGAGTTGTGGAGTTGTTATTCATTGATGGTTCTTCTCGGCTTGCAACATTAATGTTCAAAAGTTTTTGGATGATTGGTTGTGATAGAATGAAGTGTTGGAGTCTCAAAGAAGTTGCTTCGTACTTGGACCTGAAGATTTGTATCATCTCCCGAAAAACTTGTTGGTAATCGGGATTCATAGCTACCATAGCAAGGAACATAACGTAGATAACCCACTTAATGTAAGACTTCTGTACAATCAAATCGATTGTCATCCCAGTAATGAGACATCCTTGTAGGAAAAATGCCAAATTGATGAATGTTGTTATGTGATTGCTTCGTGTTGTTCGCGAACTGATGGTAAATAGCATGATGAGAGCTATGGCTATAATGATGAAGGGCACTTGCATGTTTATAAATATGTCCTTAGCTCCAAGAAGAGCAAATGACCATCTTAGTGAGGCTATCAAGAATTCTTTGGATTTTTCAATCATGGCATCTCCTTGTTCTCCGGGTCTACCCAAAAGAAGGATGAAATCATAAATAGTTAGGTTATGGTGCAAGTAAGTAGAACAAGTTCATAGCAACAGCGGTTCACCTATATGCTTAAATACTGCTTGACGGCGAACCAAAATTCAGCGTTAATGACATGCAAAGTTCATATGATGAGCTAAAAACAGACTAATTATAGTAAGTAAATAAATGACTCCGGTCGGATGGATTTTGCGAAAGCCCAAAATAAAAGTTCTGGTAAATGTAGAGAGCCGAGTGCACTGGATGCTCGTGGCTCAAAAGGAGGGTGAGGAACGAGATTAACATATGCAAACAACGAAAGGCAGATGTTGCTGCAAAGTTCATATGATGAGCTAAAAACAGACGAATTATAGTAAGTAATAGATGACTCCGGTCGGATAAATTTTGCGAAAGCTCTATAAATAAAAGTTCTGGCAAATGTAGAGAGCCGAGTGCACTGGATGCTCATGAGTCCAAAGGAGGGTATGGTTCATAAGGAACGAGATTAACATATGCAAACAACGAAAGACAGATGTTGCAGAACTCACCTCGGAGCTTCAGTTGATGGAGCGCTCCTGTCGGCCATTGATCTGCTACACCAGCTTTTGAAGAGAGAGAGAGACGATGCGTCTTTCACCTCTGCGGGAACGGCAATGATCTCGCAGGGAAGAATGCATATTGCGTTGGGCGTGTCCATTTTTATAAAGCAAATTTGCATCATTCTTATTCATTTATTTTTATTGTTGACCTATGGTGCATATGCATCTCTGCAGCAGCTTCCTTGTCCTGAGAAAGCTTGCGGACACGACATTTCGCTCGTCTGCTCGACATTTGAACCTCGGGAGGCGTTTAAAACGTTCTGGGACGTTTTTTTATTTTTATATTTTGTCAAAGTTCTAAGACGTATTGATTCAATGGAATTTCTTACGCACCCTTACCTAAAGAAGAAAGCCAAAAGAAAATATTTAAGGTGGAGCCCTCATGTCGGATCTCCTCTCTTCTGTCTTAAGTAATGGTCTCCTTTTCATTTTACGTTTATTAAGAAAGAAAAAAACCTTGTCTAATTGTTTTACTAAGCGTACTCGACGGGTGGATTTAGATGGTTCGGTTAGATACAAATCCAACTTCGTTTGGGGATTTTGATTGGCTCTAGCCAGCTCAACAATCTTTTTGATCAATTTAGTCTCCAGTTAATTAAAAAATTTCTAAATTAGTCGACCGGACTATATTTGTGATGTTAGAATTTCGTGACAGGATTTTCAGAGATCATATTGGACAAAAGTTGAACTTGAGATCTCTTCCTCGTGAAAGGTCTCAGTTGTTTTACTATTCATCTGAGAAAATTTCACTAAACTTGCATTTCTATAGTGTTCATCAGATTAAATGGACATGTTGAACCCATCGAGCATCTGATTTGGTGGCTAATGCAGCTGATGCTATAACCGCATTTCTATATTAATGCTGTTATCCTCATCAACTCAATGCACACTTTATTGGGACACCAAATTGAAGAGAACGAAAGTATCTCTAGCCCTAATAGAGCTAGCCTAGGTAGAGGGGTTGCATGACCCAAACGTCTCCCTGGTGTGCAAGAACTAGCCATGGCTGGGGTCGCACGACTGAAGCGAGTAGCGCGGACAACTAGGGTTGCCCCATCCCACCTATCAACCGACTAAGGTTGCGTGACCTCGGCTAGTCATCACCCGACCCCGATGACAGTCCACCCTGATGACAGTCCACGATGGCTCGTCGGCCCTTGTCAGCATGTTGGACGGCATGACCATCATCCCCTGCGGCCACCTCTTTCTTCAGTCTTTTTCTCTCACTTGGGTGTTCTTTTTAACTTTCTAATTCTTTTTATCCAAGGAAATTACAGAGACACAAACTTTCGCGGCGAGCACCGATGTAGCGCTGCCTGATGTGTCGTCTGCATCAACATTTCCATTTCCATTTCAGGGGAATGATCATCCGGAAGAAAAAACACCTATATTTTAAGGACCCCAGTTGTCCCAAAAAAATTGTTCAAGAACCTGATTAAATAATTTGGAAAAGTTTAGGGACCTACTAGGATGCCTTTATCACTTATTTAAAATAGGTTTTTTTTTTTTTCTTTTCTTTCTTAAACGCTTGAGGCGTTACTCGCGACACGCAAACAAAAGTCAATTGGGTGGAATTTATTCCACTTTCCACCAAGAGAGACAAATAGACTGCGACTGGGATAATGTGTACTGGGAAGGACAGTTCAAAGAAAGTTGTCAAGAACGTTGAAAACGTCCTTTTGATTATTGGAGTGTCAATTACCCTGCTACAAAAAGAAGGAAAAAAAACGCCTTGTCATCAAAACGTCCTAATTTATTCAATATATAAATTAGTTTAAAGAAAGGAAATCTTCTTCATATCCAGGTTTCTCCTTGCTGGGGATCTTTATTCCAATGCCCACGACTGGTGGGCCTAGAAAATGCATTTATAATATTTTTACAACATATATAAATATAGGAAACATCGAAGAAGCTGACATCTTATCACATATTGACATGTAGCAAGCTTGTGAACAACCGGGATGACTTATTGTGACCGCTTTAGTATAGTTAGGACTACATAAGAGTCGAATCACTTCAATAATTCTATAATAAGGGATTCAAAGTGGACATGAAAGTTTAAATTTATTGACATACCTAGTGGTACATCATTTTACTATAAACTTTTAAGTTATTGAGTAAAGGGCAAACTAGATAGATCAATTGTGGTTTCTAACCTTAGATTTTTTTTTCCTAACCTTAGATGTTCAATGTAGCATTTTTATTGATCTTGCACCAAAATACGAGCATTCATCATGAATTGGATCGTCCAGTTCCCATAGAACCTATCACTAAGATACAAGGGGATTATAGAGCTACGTGGACAAAAATTATTGCTCCAAAAAACATCCATGTCATGGTAATTCCACCCAAAAAGTAATGGGTTACTCTTCCAAAACACCCTTCAACTACCTAAAGGGTTTAAAGGAAAATTCGATTGATAGATTTCATATGATTCCTATGCTTGTGGCCATATCCTGTGTAGCAAATTACTTATGCCTACAATGGAAATCTTGGACGCCTCATTTTCATTTTGATCTAATTGTCAAGACAATTAAGAAAAGTAATTTCCTTATTGCAAGGTATCTTCGCCCTGAAATTATTGTGCCCTGATACTGTCTGACCAGGCGTTTAGAACTTGCACGAAGGGGCAAGGTATGGAACGTCCTTTTGGATAGTAAAAGGCGAGTCAAAGTGCTGGGACACAACACCACATACGAAACAGGTCAACAAGTCTTTGCTTGAATCTATGATTTGTCCACATACGAAACCAAGGCATTCATGTGGTTACGATGTCGACAGTATCCATAGAGTCCAAGATACACATGCTTTGGTCGGCATACGTTCGAACAATTGAAAAAGGAAGTACCTCGATCGGATGATTAGGATATCGCCTCGTGCGTCATTGTCAAACCCAGCATTGATGAATAAAAGAAAGTTCACTCGTTGTCCAGACTGATTGGCCAAGCCGTAGCTTAATAAAAGTCAAAAGAACGTCGCAAACGTTCTAAGACATTTCCAAAGAATATGAATGTCTTAGAGATGGCCAAACTGCCGCAACGGCCGTTGTCCTCACATTTGACTAAAGATGGAAATGAAACCGGAGAAGGCAGAACAATCGAAAAGAGGTGAATTGATTATTTATAGAGATTTTGGATTCTCATGGCGATTTTGCAAAGAAGGCGTGTAACAAGTGTATGTTGTGCCATTGGAGTTTAGATGTTGTAATAAATGAAGAGCTTAGGAAGTAGAAATTTTAGTTATTAGATGAAAATAAAAACATGTACAATTTTAAATACTTGAGAGAAAGGAGGTGTGGGGATGACCACTAGAAGGGTGGATGGATACTCTTCGTAGTCACTTGTTGCCCTAGGGAGGGCCGGGTACACTCCCAATGAGGGTCGGCCGCCTCCATCTCCTGCCCTCCTCCCCCTTTTGTTTTTGGGGACCTGTCTGATAACTCAATTAAGTACTAAAAATAAAATAAAAATAAAAATTGAAATTCAATGAAATTTAACATGCTTGATAACCTTAAATAGAATTGATTTAAATGATTCAATTATATCATTCATCCACTATGAAAGAATCGACATGTCAAATCACTGCCAATTGCGCTATGTTGGACATCTGATGATGATTAGACTGCCACAACGGCAATGATGTTCGTTGTATTTGGCCTAGATGGATTTCCTGATCAAAAGGTTGAGAACTTCATTAGCTAAATTGAAATGACTTTTTGTGTGATAGAACTACGTCATGTCTTCCTTAACATGAGCAACGACAATATCCGCATTTTCTTTTTTGACGAGATATTATGAAAATGACTTGTAAATCCCTTCTGGGCCCATGTCTTGTTGAGATATTACAAGAGAGGAATGGTAAAAAAACATCCAATCCAAGTTATTACAATCAGTTAATCAACAAGTTTAGGACGGGTCTTTTAAACTCCATGAATTTCACATTTGATCAGAATAGACATCCTCCACATTACGCATAAGCTTGAAAATGATGTACATCCTTCGGATCCCGACATGATAAAAGCAAGGAAGAAGACAAAAGGGAGAGTCTAAAACGAACGGGACGTATGAAACTTGGCAGGGCATTTCGCATCTAATATTAGAAAGAGTGTGGTGACGCACCAGTCAAAATCCTCTGAGGGCGATTGACGTGGAACATCTGCATTGTCGCTGGCGAATCTGTCGCGTCTTTTCCCAGAATTCAACGGGGACCCCCTCGTTTCCTGAATCTGCACCAAATCGAAAAGGATTGGAAAAAGAATGTTCTTCAATTCAAACGAGGTTAGGTCCACGAGGCTTTATTGCAGTACGCTAAAAAGGTTGGTGGTGGAGTGGCCTGTGGATCTTGGACCGGAAAAGAAAACGTATGGGACGTCTTAAGGAATCGGGGCGAATAATTTATAAGAAGTGGCTGATTTGGGGTCCATTTAGTTTGGCATTTAGGAAAAGTCTTGCGAAAAATGTAAAAAAATTTAGGTTGTGTTTATTTGAGTAAAAATATTTTCTGAATTTTCATAAATTTGGTTCATCAAAAATAATTAGTCCACCAAAAATACTTTTGGTCAATGAATATATTTATGGATAAAATTAGGAAAGCAAATTTCTAAATCTAAAGAAGTGAAATTTTTTTCTAGAATTTCTTCTATCGAAATTTTTTATATGTTATTTATTTTTTCTTTTTCTTCTTCCTCTATTGGTCACTGGGCCTAAATGATGACCAGTGAGGTCGAGCTCAAGCTCACTAGATCTTGACGAGCTCAAGTCTCGCTTGAGGCCAGGGACAAGCCATAAGTGAGGATTGACCTTGCTTGAGACTGACAAGCTCAAGCCTTGCTCATAGCTTGTCATTGGCCGTCGTTGAGACTAGGGGTGATCAGATTCAGGGTGGGTAGGATTTAGACCCGGACCCTGTACCCGACTTTATTATAACATGTTACCTCTTTTTGGACCATGTACCCGACTCACCATGTTTTTCTGGTTCGGTTCCAGGGTCAACCATGTTTCCATTGGAACCTATTTTGTAATCTTCCAATATCTATACGACTTAGAATTTTATATTAATACGCGAGAAAATAACGTAATTCTCATAATTTGTATCAAACATTAAGCACTTATAATAAATAAATACATGAAATTTTTGATTAAATGAAAAATTAAGAATCCACAGGGCTAATTATAATAAATAAACTCATAAGGCAAAGAATTAACAACAAACATAGGTTTAATATTAGTCTTATTCCCATAACTACTACATGAAGCAACTCATTTATGCAAGCATAACTCTTCCCACAAAAGAAAAATTAGGCGAGCCAATCCATGTGATACCCAAGAATTTGGTGACGACAAACACCGTCCGTTCATCAGATGGTGCAAGAGGGAGCCAACAAGGGAGGGAAGCAAGTGAGGAAAAAGAATGACGAAGGAGGGAGGAAAAACATCGTGTGATTGCGGGAGTAAGAATAGAAGTAAGGGGAAAAATAGGGTTTTGAACCTATACTTACAAAACCGGTTCTCAAACTGATTCCAAAACTTGTTCAGGAACCGGTTCTTGGGTGAGTAATCAATTGGAATTGGTTTCCGGACCGGTTTAAACTAGTTCCGAATTTTAGGAACCGGTTCCCAGACCAGTTTCAACGTGAACTAGTTCCCGATCATGTTTTCTGGGTGGGCCGGTTCGGTTCCTGGGTATACCGGGTTCGGTTGCACACCCTTAGTTGAGACTTGGCAACTCAAGAAGAAGAATGAAAAAGAAAAAGAAAAGAAAAGAAAATAAAAAGTTAAAAGAAAACATAAAATAAAAATTTATTTAAAAATTTGATTTTTTGTTTGTCTAAAATAAAGTCATGGGATTGAAATCATCTTCCATATAAGATCCAAATACCAAAAAACATTTTTTTGTCACATATCACCAAACAAAGGGAAATTATTATTTTCATAAAAATTGATTTTTCGAAAAGTAATTTCCTTTATCAGGAAATTTTCCCACAAAAGAAATACCATAACGTGTCGACTAAGGATAAGCCCCGGAGCTGGGGCATGTCGATATAACCCTATTTTCTGTGAGGCCGGGTGCTCTAATGTCTCAAGGCATGAAACTTTTCGCAAATTGCCCTGAAACATCGAAATCGCAATTGGGGGCATGGGCTAACAAATGCTTTTTGCGATTTCAATTTGCGAGTATAATATGATGATTAAGACAAGAAAACGGAACGCGTTCGTTCGGACAAGTTTTTTTATTCGTGGTTCTCAAAGCCGACTAGTACGTATTAAACGGGACAATAGCAGGTTCATGTCGAATGATGATTACCTGGTGAGTCAACCAAAACGAAGTGAAAGGGACAGATTGGGTCAAACCCAAGAAGACCTATCTTGCCTTTCCATCGGTCACCCTCCGATTTTCACCCACCATTCATTTGTTCATTTTTATTTTTTTCCGAGCCAGATAAAATATGATTCGACATTAAATTTCAAAAACCGAATCCCTCAACTCAAAAAAAAAAATTGATTAGTCCCTCTTACTGAAGTAACAAATCAAATAGCTAAATGTCGGCATAGTTATGGTGTAGAACTTTCTACTAATTAACATGGAAATAACACATTAAGTAGATCTTTGGAGATTTAATTCCCGACTTTTTGTTATTCAATTTTCATTTTTTTTGTTCGGAATTTCCTATGTTGATAAAATTGTAATTTTCATGTTTAGCTTCCACCATGATTATAGGGTACTGTACTTGCTTATCGCAGGGAGATGTTAGAAAAGATCCCAAATGCAGCTACTGTTTCAACACAAAACAAACCCAACTTCTTGGAAAGATGATGTACCTCTTTCTAAATGATGGTGTAACAGGTGAAGGATCTTTACAAATCAAGAGCCCTTTTATGGCATAATTTAGGAAAGGGTACCCCATGTGAGAATGACAATGCCTTAAATTCTGCTCCCCCTTTTAATTAAAGGGAAGAGTGTCTCTGTTTGAGTCTCGGCCCCAGCTAAAAAAAGAAAGTTTCTGATACAATATCCCTTTATTCAAATGATCTTTTTTTGTTGTTTGTTTGCCTGTTTCAGTTGTTATAGCTACCATTTACTGTTTGCTCATAAACGTGCCGATTGTGGGGGTTGCTCTGTTGAGGTCGAGCATTTCTCTACGCATCTGCAAATGCAATCTTGCGACTGCTAGTCACTTCTGTTCTTAGTTTGGATGGATTTCTTTCTACTTAAATTGTACAAAGCATCGATGGATATCTTTCTCTACGCATCGGAACCAGGTGCCTTGGTCAATGTTGTCCCCCGCCACAAGCTGCCTCTTTCTTCGTCGAGCTTCGTAACTCCACTTTGCTGCCACATCCAACGACAGAGCTGCCCCGCCCTCCCCTCTCTCATTTTTCGGCCACCTGCTGCGCAAAACCTAGCCACCATTGCAGGGCCACCTCTTGGCCACCCGCTACGCATTACCTCAGTTTGCCGCCAAATGGCAAAGCTCGATGCTATGTTGAACTCCACCTCTTCTGGCAGAGGTTTCTCATCCGAGATGGAGGCAACCACTCCTCTGTGTCCATCGGAATTTGTCGGCCAGGCCGAGATCTGACAGTCATAGAGGAGCCACCAAACTTGGAGAGGTCTGTGATGTCAACTTGAGGTGTAATTTCGTCCAATATGAAAACTTAGGATGTATAGAGATCTTGAATAGTTGGATTCAATCGCCAGAAAATAGTAGAAGAAAGGGGAGAAAAAGAAAGCCGACGGAATTCAATAAAATGTATGGTGAATGGTATTCATAGGTCAGCTTCAGCAACTACAGAACATGTATGTGACTACATTCTCTTCAGTCTTTTCTCTAAATCCGAAGCAGTACAAAGGACATACAACTACAAATCAATACACACAAATACAGATTCTGGGCGCTTCAAAAATCAAGCTGAATTTCTGAAAATGCCGTGTCGTCAAATGGCTGAACAAGCTGCAGAAACCAGTCAGAGCCTCGGGCAAGCAGACCAGATGATGCCAGAGCATACACTAACAAGCAAAAATTCACAACCAGACACATCACTAGAGAGAGGTTCGTCCAGAGAAGTAGCTCGAAGCCGAGAGTCCCGAAAATAATGTACAAGTACCAGTAGACCCAGATTTGGGCTCATGGATCCGGTCACCTCGATCAATGAAATTAGGTAGATGACCTCGCAGATGATGTATATCGAATGGAAGCGTGCGATCTGTGAGCAGCTTCAGTAAACCAAACTTGACGTGGAACTTCAAGGCCGAGTCCAGCCATCCCTGTTGCTGTTGTTGCTGGTCCTGCAGCTGCTGCTGATCGTCGTCCCTGCATCGAAACAACCAATCAAGAACGGACTACCTTGCTTGACCTGTACTTCCGGTTGTGACAACGGTTTTTGAGATGAAGTATTCGTGAGCGAATCGAGTACCTTTCGACTTCATCCTGAATTGTCACGCTCATGTGATTCGCCATGCTCCTCAGCTCCGGTGTCGACTCTGTTCAAACTCTGCAGATGCTGGAGCTCTGCTTTGTGGGAGCTCGATGAACTATGTCTCTCGAGTCTTATAGATGACGAAGAGGAAGGTGAGCTGAGCGTGCTTTATATAGCCTCTGTTCCTAAAAATTCTCCGATCTTTCGGATTGAAAGAAACGGGTCGATCGCCAAATAAACGGGACGTCCCGGTTTTCTCCAATGTGCAGGGGAGCCGGGGAGGTATTCGTTGTCTTTCGTTCTGAAGTTTCTTTCCCTAAAATGACGGTCCAAGTAATTTCCCTGAAAGAAGGGGTCGACCAGATGTGCCTTCGGCCACGGCATCTTTAATCACTGCCTATACTCAAGAAATATATGTATAGTTCCTTTGGCGAGAACGGATTCAATGAGTGAATTAGCAAATGATCGAAAAGATACGAGACTCAAATTATTGACTGAGAAGTTATGGCATCAATACATAAGGGTGTCGACGGTTTGGTTTGGTTTGGTTCGGTTTGGATTTTCAAGAAACCAAAACTGAACCATTTGGGTGTGTATTAACTTTGAACTAAACCACACCCCGAAATGGATTCTCGATTTGTTTGAAATCGGATCATTTTGGTTTTTCAGTTTTTTCTTTTTGAAATATTAAAAAGATGTTTAGTGGAAAATGAGAGAGATTGTGTAAATTGTAATATTAAGAAAATGGGTGAAACTATCCAAACCAGAATATACAACAATTATTTTTTTCCATTATTACAAAAAAAAAATGCACAAAAATTCGGTTCAATTTTCTTTTTGGTTCGATTCCTACACCCCTAAATACGAGCACCATACGGAGGGTTGAATGTGGGGTTACTCGTGGTGTTTCTCCTGGAGCCCACGGCTATATATTAGTTAAGTGCTCCACGCTCGACCGATTCTCTAGTGCTAGCCTTTTTCCTTCATTGAACGCTTCGCCAATGCGCCTAAACATTAATTGAATATCTTTATGCACTGAGCTATCTCTAGCTCGAAACAAAACCTTAGCCCGATAGTGTTTTGGTGGATGTTGGCGATAATGGCATATGCCCTACTAAGTCTCCTCATCAATTGCCTCGGGGCCCAACCGAGCTTAGTGGCGAATTAGGGATGTCATCCATCACCTTGATTCGGAATTCACATCCAAGATTCCTTCTTCGAAGTAATTGTTGAAAACTAATACTAAATGGAAGAGGCTACCGAATACCACTTTTAAACATATTCAATTGGAGTCATCTTCACTCAAAAACTTTAACATAAAAATTTAGCAATTTTATCTTAATGGCCCCATCTATATCCCTTTATATGCCTCTTATGATGATCTGGACGTTTGGTCCTGATGGATTTTTTCTTTATTGATGGGCCTGAGTTGGCCCGTCCGCCCATGTTGGGCCTAAAAGGCCCGGCCCACGAGAATAGGGCCCGTGGATGGGGGAAGGTATAAAAGGGATGAGAGAGAGGGAGAATGCACCTTTTGGCCATTCTAACGTACGCTCCTCACTCTCTCTTTCCCTCCAAACGCTCAAGGCGACACCGTTTCTCTTTTCAAGGCAAATTGACATCATCGAATCAGAATTTCTTCCTCGATCTTCGGCATTGGTGTCTAATCTATGGCTAACAAGGTACGCTCGAATTCGTGGTGTGCTTTACGATCGGTGATACGTGTTATTCCCAGGCTTCGTCTTCCGCATTGATTTAGGGGTTCGATTTAGTGTCGAATCCGGTTTTCGGGGATCCGTTATTCCCAACAGGTCCCTTTTTTTGGGGGGGGGGACATTCGATACTTGACCCATTTATTTATTTTCTTTCTTACTTTCTTAACTTTTTTATTATTGATAATTTGAGAATTTTATCCGCTTACAGTGCTTAATGAATGATGGATTCGATTATTTAAAATAAATTAAGGAAATTCACGTTACTTAACAAGTAATAAATTGAAAGAAAGATATTTAATAATTTTTTTTTTGTGAACAAGGGTGTTGTTCCGCACGAGCAGCAAAAGTTTCCCTTTCTCAAATTTGGTCCTTAAATTTTGATTTTATTCAATTTGGTCCTTACATTGTCACGTCGAACTAATGTAATCCTCCTAATTAAAGTGGGATGTTGGCATCAAATTTGCAATTTAGCTTAGCTACTTGTTGGCATATCAAAAGTCAAATCATTAAGAAACTGTTTTTCACATTCTCCTGAAAAAGAAAAAAAAAAGTAATTTTGGAAAATTAACATCTCTCGTCTGCATTTTATTTATCTATCTAACTAATTGACGTGGGATTGTGGAAAAGGAACTTTTCTAAGACGCGTTTTGCAGCGGCACACATTGAAAGAAACTGCGCAATCGACCGCCCAAAAGAAACGGGACGTCCCGATTCTTGAGTTCCCGTTTCTTGAGTTCTTTTCTTGAAATGGTGGAGTCTTAGAGTGAATCTGGGGGAGGGGGGTGTGGTATAGCCCACATGTCTTTATCCATCAAAAAGAGACAAATGATGACTGGGACATAATGTGAACTGCGAAGGAATACAAACGTTGTAAAAAACCGTTGGAAACGTCCTCCTCGTTCATTGGAGTGCTAATTTGCTGTCTGATTGTCAGAAAATTGAGCCATAAGCTTGAATTGGATAAGTGAATTAGTTTAAAATATGGGAAATCTTCTTCCTATCCATCTTCTCCTTGCTGGAAATCTTTATTCTAACAAAAGGAACTCTGAAAATTTCTCTTTTTTTTTTTTTTTCAAAAAGATTGAAGATCTTAAAAGGTTTGATGAACCTCATTCTTATTTTTGATCTAATTGTCAAGAAAATCAAGAAAGGAATTTCCTTGTTCCATGATATATGATCTCTGCTCTAAAATCATTGGGTTATGCAAATTGTACGATGCGGGTGGAAACTCAATTATTGCAATCTCAAATCTTCTAGACGATTGCACGCTATTCTGAAGTACTGGAACTGATGCAATTTTTCTATATTACTGTGGGACCAGGCGTTTTAAACTTCCAGGAAAGGTCAAGGTGTGGAACGTCTGAAACAAATAATTATGTAATTACAAGGTCAACAACTCCTTGGTCAAATCTCTGACTCAAACTTGTCGGAATTTATATTTCTTTTATCTTTTTTGGTTTTTTTTTTACTCTAATGTGATCATTATTGACGATGCTATAACATGTGTCATAATCATTGGATTAGCTTCTTAAGATGTGAATTTATCATTTTAAAGCCCCCTCTTTTTCACCATCAAGGTTATGTCCGATGTAACGCCGGTAGGGGAAGATGTGAATTTAGTTTCTTTCTTTTTTTCATTTTTTGTGAAAAATCATCATATCATTCATGAATATGTTGTACGGATGTCAATTTAGTCTTACATCTTTCAATTTTAATAATACCATACATAATCCACCTAAGTAAGAATTTAGTAAGATCAAGTCGATTGTTATTCAAACAACAAAACATCCTAATATGAAAAACAAGAAATTGATGAATGTCGTTCCATAATTGCTTCATGTTATTCATGAAGTGATGCCAAAGAGCACGATGAGAGTTGTGGAAATTGCGATGAAGTTTCCTCGCATGTTTTTAAGTAAATCCATAGTTTTGATAAGAGCTAATGACCTTGTAAACCAGTATTTGAAGAAATCCTAGATTAAAGAAATTGTGCAAATGAAAATACTTGATTGCATAAAATGAAAATTGGTGGATTCAATTGCCAAGCTACATATGCAGATCTGAATACAAAAGTATCCCAAAAATTGTACATAAAAAATGAATTATCATGGACAAAGTACAATTATAATAATTCCATTAATGTTCAAGGAATATGTATTAATATTTTTCATTTTCATAAAGCTGTTTAAACAATAAATACAAAAAATTCATTTCTCCACAATAGCAATATAAGTGTTGACACCTAAATTTTGGTGACCCGATTAGTCATTTATTGCATTAAAAAATTAGCAGTTAATTTTATCTCTAAAAAAAATAGTTAATCGCATAGCATATAGTTTTAGGTGCATTTATTTTTTATTTGCATTTACATTGGGCCGGTGACGGATGGATTCGAATTGATGGTTTAGAAACTTTAAGTTGATGAGTTGGGCTAAGCCCATGAAAAAAGCAAATCGGTCCAAGCCCTTATCCTCGAAAATATTTTACGGATTTATCTTTGTGAGATTTCAATTCAAAAGCATATATCACGTTTGGGAAAAAACAAATATGGCATTTCAAAAAGAAATCTTCGTGGATATGGATTTGGAAAATTAAAAAATCCTAATCCGTGCCCTATAAATAAGTAAACATACGTAGGGTTTATGAGGCCACGCACAATAGAATACATGGCCATTGAGAGAGATACACATTGAGAAGAGAGAGTAGAAAAGGTTTTTCTGGAGGTCTTTCACGGCCCGAAGTCGGTGGAAGCACGGAGAAGAAGAAACCAAAAGAAAAAGAGGAAGTGAAGCTTTGAGACACCATTAGCAAGTGGAGATTTGTAGAGATTAAAATATGTGAATCGGAGGCATTATCTCTCGGCAATTCTCAGATCTCGAAAGTCACTTCTCCAAGACCAACATCCACAACACCGGTCCTTGCCCACTCCGCAGCTTTCCGGTGTCTCATCCGACGCATCCTGCTTCTACCGCATTGATTCCAGCAACACCACAGCGAGTCTTGATGGCCTGCTGCACTTCCGCCAAGACGACACGGCCGCTGCTTCTCTTGACCCGTTGCCGGCCCTACTAAAACAACAACGCTACTGCCGTGAGACCACACGTCAATCTGTTATCCAGCTGTTGCCTCGTTGATGCCGTCCCTGTCTTGTTGATCTGTTCCGAACCGAGAAGGCCCTGCACCGTTTACTAGCCCCGACCTTCCATGACAGAGCATCACCGTTCGATCCACTGTCCTTCAATCACGAGCCACCGCCATGATCCCATGAATTGCTTCGGATTCATGCCTCCAATTTGAGTTTTTATTTTATTTATTTATTTTCTCTTGACTACCCACTAACCAGGAAGAAAACTTCTAGGGGAGAAGCCGAAAACACACTGGGCACATTACGCTCGCAAATTCTTCAACAACTTTAGCATCTTCGTGGAGATCCTCAACGCAAGTTCCAGTCTCGGTTTCCGGGCGAGTTTTAGCAATAATTCTGCAGTTTTATTTGTCTCTGCTACAACGACACGTCAGCCTTCGACGACCTTTGCAGCCTCCAAGCAAGACGCCGCAGCAATTTCAACGATCTGTCAGTCCAGCGGTCATCGAGGCTTCAAGAAATTCTGGGCTGAGTTCAAGACCACCTTCGATTAACAAAGCGGCGAGGGTCAAGTTCACAGAGTCGTGGCAAAATTCCACTTAATGCATGGTCACACAAGAGAAGGGCACACGTCCTTTCAGTAAAGGAGGACGTGTACATTGAAAGGAGGGACGATTTCGCACACCTATTTTATTGAAATTTGGAGCATCTCCCCATCGTGGTTCTCTAGGTCTCTCGGCAAGCTTTGCTACTGCTGTGACAACAAAAGTTATCATTTTGCATATTGCTTCTTGAGGTTCACGCACATATCGTTGAATCGAGCAATCATCAAGGAGCCGCACGCAAAGCCCCCTGGCGAGTAGCCATCCCGTGAACCCTGCTAAGCACCACCACATCAGGTCGCGAGTAGCCATTTGAGGATCGGAATTCGGAAGCCAATATTCGAATTAGGTAAAGATCTTATCTATTTTGATTTTCAAAAATTCTGTTTCCTTATTTGATATATTCAGATATGTGAAATCTCGAGTAGCCTTCTAAATTAGGAAATCTTCCTAATTTCGCAACGTGCATATGATTGACGATCTGATTTCATGTTCGAAATACGACCTGCAATCGCACGGAAAAGTGACCAATCCGATCTCACGCCCGAGATACGATTCATGATTTTGTCTATAATTGGCCAATCCGATCTCATGTGTGAGATACGATTCGTCAATTTATTTCCAAAATTAAATGGACATGGATGATATTTTGCTAGATTTGTTGCCGTGTTGTCCTTTATTTGTTTGCTCCCGTAAAAGGAAAAAATTAAAAAAAAAAATTGAGTTAGATTAGATGCATCTGAGGATATTACTTGTTTTAGGGTTATTTTGCATGTCTAGAATATGAAATTTATTTATTTCAAATTTCTTAA
Source organism: Eucalyptus leucophloia subsp. euroa (assembly GCA_017140325.1). Taxonomy (NCBI): domain Eukaryota; kingdom Viridiplantae; phylum Streptophyta; class Magnoliopsida; order Myrtales; family Myrtaceae; genus Eucalyptus; species Eucalyptus leucophloia. Next base: position 15,878,564 of record CM029472.1, on the reverse strand, counting down.
ATAAAAAATACCAAACACATAAATTTAGGAATGTAGATTTTTCGTTCCACTGATTTAAATTGCATGTTAATTATTTGCCAATCTTAATTTCGAATTTTTATTAAAAAAAACAAAAATGATTATGCATATGTCATGTAGAGTTAATGCATTCTTTGCGCGTCATTGCATATTAGGAAAAAATTTCATGTTTCATTTTAAGTTTAGATCTTAGATAGATTGCATTTCAGGATTATTTGGGTTAAGATAATATTTTAGTTTAAATTAGGATTTGGCTTAATCTAATTCCTAATGCAAATTAAATAGAATCTTAATCTAGTTAGATAATTTTCACATTTTTCCTAATTCCGAATTTCATGAAAAATACAAAAAATGTCTTAGAATAAATTAGTTCCATTCTTTAGGATAAATTGCATTTTTAGGAAAAAAAATGTCATGTAAATGTCATATAGGATTAGACTCATGAAATGCACGTCATTTAGAGATTGTTATTAGGTCCATTTAATTAGAAATTGCATGACATTATAATTAGGTTATTTAGTTATATTGCATTGCATATTGCATGATTTTCACTAAATAAGTGAAAAAAAAAAAAAAAAGAAAATTGCGTGTTAATTAGAAATCATACCTAGGACTGTTGATGTGAATTCTAATCTAATAACGCAGATACTTTCGTTCCTTTGAGGTAAGTCCTGCAATTTATTCATTGCTTTCTTGGATGTTAAATTGGTGGTTTGCGCACCCGCATGATCGCCTCACAAGTTAGAGAAATAATTTTAAAATCAATTCAAGCTGCTTGCCAAACATTTTTCGAAATAAAAGAGAAAGGTACCGAAAGGGCGTTAGAGAAATCTAGCGTAACTAAGTCCCCGGACTCACAATCTCTAGTTTGTAGGAGTAAAGTAAATCTCCCGTTACTTTACTTGGATTTCTAATCGACCCACCAAAAAATAGATTAGTGGCGACTCCTAAATAAAATTTATCTGCATGTTAAGAATCAGAATATAAGTTGCGAATTGGTATAGGCTTGAGAGAGCCCAAGTTAAGTCTAGGCTTAACAATCCATTAGCCAAACCTAGGTGGTTCACACTCCCGAAAATTTGGTCGCGACAATAAGTGCTTATAAAATGAGGGTTGTGTCTTCCTCCGTCCATTCATGGTTATTGCACTGTTCAAATTACATGTGTTAGACATATATTTGGGATTAGGTTAATTGTAGTTTACCTTAATTATAATTAACTCTAATTGCTTTCTCTCCCTATATATCGAGGTCTTCTACTCTTCTTTTGTAATATGCATAATATTACATTCCTCTCTTTTTTACTACAAATCTCTTCAAATCATTATAGGCTTCTATTTGCCTTCCTAATCACATATTTCCACACTTTAAACTTAGGCCAAAGTCCAGCCAATGAGAGGGGGAAATATTTGAATATTTAAAAGTGAAAACCTACTCATTTATCTAATAATTTAATATTTTTATACCGTTGGCAGTGATCCATAGAATATTATAGGGGTGAGAAAGTTTCCTCTAATCAAAATTGGAGGAAAATATGGTCCTATCTATAAACCCCTAACCTATTTACAGTCCATGCTTCTCAGGATCAATCGTCGGTCATAGGTTTATTTATAATATTTTCCGTATCCAATAACGAGTATTGATATGAATAAAATTATACATATGCCAACAGTTATTGGTGAAATTCAACTTTGTCATGCTTGAAGACACTTTTGCATGCAATCCAATGATGGATCAATAGGGGCTGAGAATGGATTTGGGCCACATGAAGATCGTGTCCCATTGTCGTGTTGATGGGCCTCCAGTGAGCAACGGCTTCATCATTGTCGTGTTTGGAATTTGTACAATTGAGGCTTTTGATCTCTCTTCCCCCCTCACGGCAAAAGGTCGCCAGGTCCGAAGGAGGAGTCCGAAAGTTGAGCCCGAATGAGTTGGTGTAGAACTAAGTGACACACTATTCGGCCCAATAAGTTTAAAGGTTTTCTTGTAAAAAAAATTCAAGATGAAATTACCAAAAATCCGATAATGCTATGTCCGCCCAAACTAATCTTCATTTCTCCAAAAAAAAAAAAAAAAAAATAAAAATAAAAAAGAAAAAATGTAATCACCCAAATCTTAGATTGGGAAATCCGCTTTAATTTGCTAATTTTTCCCTAAGAGTTCACTCATATTTCGAAAATCTGCTAAAATTCTTAAAAATTTACGACACAAAAATTAGTGTTGGATAGATGCAATGCAGTATATATGTACTAGCTTAAATTTTTTGTGAAGTGAAAATTAGTTTATGGAAATATAGCGTGTGAGTACTACTTTGAGATTTTTTTTCCTAGATAAAAATTAATTTTGGGTACACGTGATATGAGTGGATAAATTTAAGATCTATAATGATATTAACCCATATATTCACTCTAGTATTTAAAAATTGCTGCAATAACCCACACAATAAAATACTATCTTTTTGTTACACTTTTGCCCCTCGTACTATAATTTTTTTTATAGGTTTGACCCGCCTGAGGATTAGAGAGATCAATCATTATGAAAGATTAATTATCATAGTCCACATGAAATTCACCATAACTGATGTCGCTTGACTGGTGTAACTCCACGCAAACTTGGACAAGTATATTAGGCGATCATGGAGTGCGGTAGCCAGCGATGACGGAATTTCATTGCGTTTCACGATATTGCGAGGATATTACGAGTTCGAGCCACCTTGTAAATGAATCTTTGCCCAATTTGTACCTTAGGCATTTGTTGCCTCGTATGGAGAGATTTCTTTGCTTCTGACTTGTTTCTAGAGCTACAGGAATGGGTGAATTGATCTCGGATATTAGGGCTCCAAGTGGACGACATACCACACTAGGAGCAAAGAGTCGGAAAGCATATCGTGATCATTTCTCAATTACTTTTTGCTTTTGTTTAGTCTAAGTCATCACTAGTTGATCTTTGGTGTCCACAGTAGGTTATGTGGTAAAAACAATAATTTATTGACCCACTAAAAAGACTGGACGTATTAAAAGTTTTAAGGTCATTTCAGACATGAATCCGATGAGTTGGGCTTTCCAAGCTAGATTATCACTAAGGAATCCTTTTTCATTATATGAAAAGTTCCATGGGATGTTGAAGATGTGTGTCGCGACCTAACTTTCGCGGGTGCACCACCTAAAGCTAGGTTAATGGATTACTAAGTCTTTAAGCTTAGCTCGGGCTCTCTCAAGCCCATACCAATTCGCGACTTAGGTTTGAATTCTTAACATGCAAATGATTTTCAATCGAGTCGCCACTAATCTATTTTTGGTGGGTCGATTAGAAACCCAAGTAAAGTAACGGGAGATTTACTTTACTCCTACGAACAGAGATTTATGAGTTCGGGGACTTGATTACACCAGACTATCCTAGTGCCCTTTTGGTACCTTATTATTTCATTTTCAAAAAATGTTTGGCAATTGAATTGGATTTAATTTAACTTCCTAACATGTGAGGTGATCATACATGTGCACATGCCACCAATTTAACACTCAAGAAAGCAATTAAACATTGCAAAATATACCTAGAAACAACGAAAGCATCTGCATTATTAAATCAGAATTCACATAAGCAACCTTAGATATGATTTCTAATTAACATGCAATTTCAATTTTTGTTTTTGTTTTCACTTTATTTAATGAAAATCATGCGATGCATGCTAATAATCTAATATGACATGGCAGCATGGCATAAACTATATGACATGAAGAAATGCAATAATTAAATGCAATCTAAATGACCTAATTTTAATGACATGCAATGTGATGCAATGACATGCAAAATTATTTAAACTAAAATGACATGCAGCATATAATTTAGTATGCGAGTTATATGTCATGCGACATTTATTAAATGATTTAGTCTAATGATAAGGAAGTTTTAATTAAATGAACCTAATAAAAACTAAATGACGTGCATTTGATATTTCTATTTAAAAATGCAAAAATGATCTAGCTAGATTAAAATTCTATCTAATTTAAACTAAGGATTAAGTCACATTAAATCCTAATTTAAACCATGCAATTTATGACGTGCAAGAATGCCCTAATTCAACATGATATATGCATGATAGTTTTTTTTTATTTTTTATTAAAAATTCGAAATTTAAAATTGCCATGTAATTAAAAATGCAACTTAAATTAAGCATAAACTAAAAATCCTAAATGAATGCATTTTTTTTTTAGTTTTTTTGGTTTTTTTATATTTTCCGAACTGAAATCCCTATCCTAGATATGCCAGATAACAAAAAATATTCCAAAACAAACTGAATCCTAATTCAAATATTTTTTAGATTTTTTAGTGGCTTTTTAAGACAATGCGATTACCAACTAAAAATCAAATCTAAACTAATCAAGGCATCTAATCAAATAAAGAATTACAATGATCGAAAAAAAAACCTGTTATCTCACAGGTTAAATTAACGATTACTATAATCCTGAATGTCACGACAAGAAGATCAAAATAACTAAAAATCTAATCCGAATTCTTACGGATCAAATTAATAGTTATATTGATTTAACAATTAATATGCTATCAACCAAAGTCCCAAGAATTAATATAATTAAAAAAATGACCCGATATCTTACGGGTCAAATTAATAATTACAATAATCTTAGGGAACACCCTTATGGATAATGCCTGTAAGATATTTTGAAATAAGCATCGATATCCGATATTACAATGTAAATGAATTAAAGAAAAGCTATCAAATAAAGCACAATAAATAAACGAGAATAATAATAATACTATTAATAATAAACTAATCTACCTAATTGGATTTCCTTTTTTTCTCTTTGTTTTTCCTTTTCCTGCTTGTAACCGTGAGTCTCCAAGGCAGCGGGTTAATCGGCACGGCAAAGGGGATCACCGGTGAGGGGGAATTCCGGCGAGGCAACGCAGGTGGGCGTCTGGCGCGGGGCAGCGAAGATTGACGCCGGCAAGGGACTTCGGCGAAGCAGGGCACCGACGAGGGGTTGTCGTAGGGCGCGGGGCCTGCTGTCGGGCACAGAGGAGACGCGAGCAACAGCGATGTGAGCTCTGGCGGCGTTGGGTCGCGGCAGGAACAGCGGCACGACGGCGGCTGAGCGTCGGGTCTCGGCGCGGTTCGGCAGCAGCGTCGGCGGGCGCTCGGGCGGAATAAACGCGAGCAGAACAGGGGCAAGGCTCGGCGCAGCCCGGTGGGCTCGGGCGGAAGAAGACTCAAGCGTCGGGGACTCGGGGCGGCGCGGCGGTTGCGGCGGACGGGACTGGCTTCGAGCTCCAGGCGGCGTCGGCGTGCGCGGTGAGGCGGTTCGCGAGCGGAGCAGGGGCAAGGCTCGGCTACGGGGACGCCGAGGTAGAGGCGCAAGCAAGGACCGACGGTGGGCGCGGCGGGCTACTGGTCGGCGCTTGGGTCGTAGTGGGTCGGCGCGACGATGGCTGGTGGAGACCGGCGATGCGGGCGCAGCAGGGGTGAAGAGAAATTGGCGATTGGGGGCAGCGAAAGTGAGGAAGAAGATGAACAGTAGGGGTCAAATCACCCTGCCTTTTACTTTCCTCCTCTCTCTCTCCCTCTCTCTCTGACTTTTTTTCTTTTTTCTGCAGAAGCAAAACCTCCCTTCCTTTTTTCTGAATTTCCTTTTTTTTTCAAAAGAAGCTCCCCCACGGATGGCTTCTCTCTTCTCTTTTCTTTTCCAACCAACCACGATTGATCCGTGCTTATCCTTTTATAGGCGACGCAAAACAGGATTTTTTTTTAAAAAATATTTCCGTCTCCCGAATATTGCTTATAACCTCTTGATCATAAAAATCCTTATCTCAAAAATATTCTCCCCCGATTTCATCATCTATTGATAAAAAATAAGATTACAATGCAATTTTTTTTTAATTTTCAAAAAGCATAATATCACATCAAATCTTAATTTTTTTCGCAAGATAATCAATAAAAAATAATGACGGGCTTGGGTTAATTTTATCCTTTCATGGGCCTAGCCCGGCCTATTAATTTAAAATTCAAAAACACCAATTCGACCCATCCGCCACCGGTCCAGTAAATAAAATGCAAAATATGCAAAGTAAATGTAGCTATGCAATTAATATTTTTTTTTCAAGGATAAAATTAACCCCTAATTTTTTATGTAATAAATGACTAAATGGATCGCCAAAATTTAGGTGTCAACAATGTGGACAAAACGTACAAAAAGGATTCATGTTTTTTCCGCTTTTTGTGGTCTAAGAGATGACAAATTTTGTTCCATCCTTTTTTTATTGGTTGGCAGAAGGATCAACTTGTTAGTCACTCTAATTTGATCCATTTCGCAAGATGCATTTCTCTTGAGTATGAGTTATAGGAATTAATCTCTGGAAAACTCAAAGACAATTCCCAAAAGAAAACGGAAAAAAACAATTTGGCCAAAAAGAATATTGAATAATCGTTTAGATAATATGGCAATCAGGTAAGGTTCACTAAATACAGAACATGCATATGATAACATTCTTTGGTCCATAAATCATAAGCATTTATGAAAAATGACATGCAACGAGATGATATACAAGATTAGTATGGTTGCGGTAACTTCAAAAATCAAACTGAATTTTGAAAACGACATATTGTCGAACGGCTAAATAATCTCTTTAAACTAATCAGAACTTCGTGTGCCAATAGACCAAATGATACCAAAGCAAAAAATAGCAAATACGTATTGACGACCAGCCATATAACTAAAGACAAACTAGTCTAAAGAAGCAACTCAGAGTAGATAGCCCCAAAAACTATGTCCAAATACTAGCATATTGGGTTTGGACTCTTGGCTCAAGTCACTTCAATCTGTGCTATAAATTATAAGGCTTCGCAAATGATGTAAATCTTTAGAGTCACTTCGATCTGTGCTATAAATTATAAGGCTTTGCAAATGATGTAAATCTTTAGAGTCACTTTGATCTGTGCTATAAATTATAAGGCTTTGCAAATGATGTAAATCTTTAGAGCCACGTGACTTAATGCCTCAGTTTGTTGTAAATTGAAATGCGCAATAGTAAACATTTTAAAGGAGATAAATATAATATGGAATCTCTTTGTTAAGTCAAACATTTCCTGTTATTACTGCTATTGTGATTGTTTATCGTTTGCATATCATATCGGGAGAAGGGAATTAATTGAAAGAAAATCAGGTTTAAAAGGGAAAGAACATTTAGCTACTTAAACAGAGTTCTTTGAGCATATTCATACGAATGAATTTCATAATTTCTGAGTGTCATTGTATGATCGGCCATGCTGTGGAGAAGGTGGAGCTCAACAAACTCCGTGATTGTTTTTGTGAAAGACGAAGTGGAACAAGCATTTGGTTGCAGAGTATATATAGAGGTCTTCCTTCTTTCATTTTTTGTGTTCCTGAGTGTCTCACAACAGCCAAGCCAAGTGCGAAATCCGGCAAACCAAGCCAAGAGCGAAATAGTCAAATCGAGACAAGCTCATGTGAAGCTTCCTAACCAGAACGACATGATTATCTTCTCATTTAATACTTCAAAAAAGTTTACGACGTTAATATGGCCAGACTCTACGGTTCTAATATTCTGACCAAGCTGACAAGATAGTCTCTTTCTAATTCTAGAAAAGTTTACGATCTTGATATGTCAAGATTTTAATCAAATTAACTATTTGAAAAAGGTTTACTCAACTACTATAGTGATGTGGCGTAGAAAACCCAAGTTATTATAGGGTATATACAACAGTGAAATAAATACTCCTAACTTTTTTGTGTCACAAAAAAACACAAATATATATACCCTCAATATCAGTTCTATTCAGGGTATATTTGTCATATTAGTATAAGTTCGGGACTTTTTATGACAAAAAAAAAAAAGTTTTGGGTATTTGTGTCACATCAGCAAGTTTAAGATTATTAGCGACACAAAAAAAGTTTAGATATTTGTGTCACAGTAGTCATAGTTTGAAATTTTATTTGTGGTATTAACCATTTATTACGGCTCCACAACGTATCATCTAAAATGGTCGAAAAACTTTTAATACTTTGGTTTTATGAAATCATTACTATCATGTTTCAAATAGCAGAAAAAAAAAAGACGATAATATTAGGTATAAGCAAAAGAATTGAACCGATTCGGTCAATTTTGGGCAGTTCTCGATTCCTAAAAAATTTGGACCGTTGAATATCGGTTCGATTCCTAGTTGCAAAGTGTATGCCCACCCACTCACTTGGATGGGGATTGATTAATTCTAATTATTGCAAATTTCCAAAACATTAATTTATAGTATTTTCTCACTCCAAGTCTCGAACTGAGTCACACTTGTTGCTCATGCCTCTCACTCTCATTTCTCTTAGTTTCAATCACGCGGCTCGATGCCTCTCACTTCTCTCGATTTCAATCATGTTCATGCCTCTTAAGGAATAGAAAAAAAAAAAAAAAAGAAATATGTTTGGTTCCTAAACTCACTTGAAAACCAGACCGAGAACCAAGTTCCTAATTTCACAAACTGGAAACCAAAAAATCAACTCATCCTGGAATTGACCACCTCGAGATAATACGACGTTTCATTCAATGTAGAGTGGATTGACAACATAACCTACTAAAGGCATCAAAGATCACTAAGGGACGACTTGCACTAAAAAACCAAATAATAATTAAAAAAATAGTCATGATAGAGTCTTTTGACTCTTTGTTTTTTTTTTTTTTTCAACCTTTTGACTCTTTGTTTAGGATGTGCTTTTTCGTGCACTTGGAATCCCAATGTCCAAGCAGCTTCGCCAATGAATCAAAAGTGAGGAAGTCGCTCCATATGAGATGGAAAGTACGTGAGGCATAAGTTGGGCAGATGATTATTTACAAATGACGATAGTTCGTGATATTGAATTCCTTTATTGTTGGGCCACCTGGTTCCGTGATAGCCTGACACGGCCGTTCAAAACTTTCAGACTCCTCCTTCGGATAGCTTTACAGAAACAATAGAGGGGAAGAGAGTGATGAGGAGAGTGCATCAGTCGACTGGGGAAGGCCTGGCGACCAGTGCCGTGAGGGAGAAAGAGATCAAAATCTCAATTGTCCAGCATCAAACACTAAAAATATCCAAATCCAGCTAACTGGGGGTAGGCAATTCAAAGGCAGGTTCCTTACTTTAGGCACTTCGAATTTTTGAGGAGAATATAGGAATCTCTTGTAAGATAATTCATACAATTCTTAATGCGGAAATGCATAACAAATCAAGGATCTTTGATCTTCATGATTCTCACAAATAGGTGAAGACATACCTTTATCCATAACGCTGCGCTTGAACTTGATCCAAAAGAAGAAATCCGATTTCTCTCCCTTAACCCACTAAATCTTAATGTATTCAATTGATGGAGGAGAGAATACGTTCTTTCTGTTTTGTTGTTCGTATGTGGGTGGAGAGAGGACCGGACTCTATATATACGTTCGTTGAAAGGGTGCCTTCCATCAAAGCGATATACCCTTTCGTTTTATTAGAGTCGTATCTTTCGTAACCAATAATCATTTATAGCATTTCGATAATTATTAAACCATATAATAAATCACATAATATGGGCCACAATAATTCTTACATTCTCCCACTTGGCCCATATGATTCTCCTTTCATGGTTTAATAAAGACTATAATGTGCACAATAAGGTTATGCTATAAATTTCAAGATTTCATTAAATTGGCAATCACATAATAATCACAATTAAGTAAAGAAAACTAATGCGAGTCATAGCGGTTGTATGTCATTAATCGACATAATCCCTTCTATGTACTACAACTATAGCACTTTACTTAACATGATCCATAAATGAGAAGTACAGTAATAGTCCAACTATAATGTTTCTTTAGAAACTATCCTGTTTAACATTCATCTATTTCTATAATGTATACTAAATAGAAAACAGGAAATATCAGAAACACGTAAGTGAGCTCAAAGTGTCAAATACATAAACTTAATACAAACATAATACAAACACTAATGACGTCCAATAATGCCCATCCTTTCAACATGCTCATTAAATGTTTTGGGCGGCAATCCTTTTGTTAAGGGATCTGCTATCATAAGATTGGTGCTAATGTGTTCAATTGACACTCTTTGTTTCTGAACTTCTTCTTTGACAGACAAGTATTTGATCTCCATATGCTTAGCACCCTTAGAATACTTGTCGTTCTTAGAGAAGAAAACTGCTGCAGAGTTATCACAATAAATTTTCAGCGGCTTGGCAATACTGTCGACGATCACAAGTCCTGAAATAAAATTCCGCAGCCATAATCCATGAATTGTGGCCTCAAAGCATGCCACAAATTCAGCTTCCATAGTGGATGCAGCAATAACCGATCGCTTCGCACTCTTCCATGAAATTGCCCCTCCAGCCGAAGAAACAAGTAACCAAATGTTGATTTTCTTGTATCAAGACATCCGCTAAGTCGAATCTGAATATCCAATCACCTCAAGATGATCAGATCTTTTATAAGTGAGCATATGATTCTTCGTTCCTTGCAGGTATCTAAGAACCTTCTTTGCAGCTTTCCAATGATCCATTCCAGGATTACTTTGATACCTGCCCAGCATTCCGACAGCATAACTGATGTCTGGTCCGGTGCAAGTTTGTGCATACATTAAGCTCCCCACAATAGATGCATAAGGAATATTTTTCATTTATTCTCGTTCCAATTCACTTTTCGGACATTGCATAAGGCTAAATTTATCACCTTTCTGAATTGGAACTATTCCCGCTGAACATTTACTCATATTAAATCTCTCTAAAATTTTCTCAATGTAGGCTTTCTCGAGACAATCCCAATAATCCTTGTGATCTATCACGGAATATTTCTATTCCTATCACATATGTTGCCTCTCCCATATCCTTCATTTTAAAATTCTTAGAGAGAAATTTCTTGGTTTCATGTAATAAACCAAGATCATTAGCAGCAAGCAAAATATCATCAACATACGTAACTAGAAAAATAAACTTGCTCCCACCGATCTTCATATATATACACCGATCAACGGTGTTTTCCTTAAATCCAAATGAAGTTATGGTATCGTTAAACTTAAGATACCATTGTCGGGAAGCTTGTTTAAGTCCATATATTGACTTCTTTAATTTACATACCATGTGTTCCTTTCCTTTAACTGAAAAGCCTTCGGGTTGGTCCATATAAACCTCTTCCTCTAAATTCCCATTAAGAAAGGCGGTTTTAACATCCATTTGGTGTAACTCCAAGTCATAATGAGCCACTAAAGCCATAATGATTCTAAGTGAGTCCTTCTTAGAGACCGGTGAAAATGTCTCTTTATAGTCAATGCCTTCTTTTTGAGTAAAACCCTTTGCAACAAGTCTGGCTTTATGTCGTTCAATATTGCCTTTTGAGTCGCGCTTGGTCTTAAAGACCCATTTACACCCGACCTTCTTACATCCTTTAGGCAATTCAACAATATCCCAAACTTGATTTTGATGCATGGATTTTAACTCTTCTTCCATGGCATTAAACCATTCATTAGAATCTTCACATTCCATGGCTTGGGAAAATGAATCTGGATCATTTCCAATTCCTAAGTCAATTTCTCGACTCTTGTAAATAAACCATATAGTCATCAGAAATAGCCGATCTCTTTTCTCTTTGAGATCTCCTTAATGCTATTTCTTGTGACTCGGCTATTGGAGGTTCATTATTGACATCTTTAGAAGCTTTGAGTATAGGAACTTCTACCCTTACTTCTTGAATGCAAGCATCACGCATTCTTTCACTCCCACTGATGTCACCATTCTCAATGAACCTAGCATTTCCAGATTCAACAATTCTTGTACTATGATTAGGACAATAAAATTTATACCCTTTGGATTTCTCTGCATAACCAATGAAATAACCACTGGTTGTTCTTGAATCCAATTTCCTTTCATGTGGATTATAAATTCTTACTTCGCTTGACAACCCCAAACATGCGTGTGTCGTAAACTAGGTTTCCTTCCGTCCACAGTTCAAATGGAGTTTTTGGAACCGCCTTACTAGGAACCCTATTTAATAAGTACATAGAAGTCTTTAAAGCATACATCCACAAAGACAAGGGTAAAGATGAATGACTCATCATACTCCTAACCATTTCCATTAAAGTACGGTTACGCCTTTCTCGCTACACCATTTTGTTGTGGTGTACCTGGCATTGTGTATTGAGCACAAATACCATGTCTTTCAAGGAATTTAGCAAATGGACCTGGACATTGTCCCGATTCATCATACTTTCCATAATATTCACCGCCTCTATCAGATCTTACTATTTTCACTTTTCTATCTAATTGCCTCTCAACCTCTTTAATATACACTTCAAGTACATTCACTGATTGAGACTTATCATGCAATAGATAAATATAACCATAACGTGAAAAATCATCAATAAAGGTTATGAAATAGCTTTCCTTACCAAAAGATGGAACATCAAAAGGACCACATATGTCAGTATGTATAATTTCAAGAAGCTCTATGCTTCTTGTGGCACATTTCTTAGTGTGCTTTGTTTGTTTACCTTTAATACAATCAATACACACTCCAAGGTCAGTAAAATCCAAATTTGAAAGAATTTCATTCTTCACTAATCTTTGCATTCTTTCTTTGGATATATGACCCAACCGTTTATGCCACAAGTAAGCAGAATTTTCATTCACCAAACTTCGTTTAGTGCCAACATTATGATGCAAGGTCATTAATGTCTCAACAAAAGTATTATCAAGTCTAAATTTGTAGAGACCATCACATAAAGTTCCAGTTCCAATAAGAGTATCACTCTTAAACACTGAAAGATTCAGATCCAAACTTACAATAAAATCCCGCCACATCAAGTCTTGGCAAAGAAACTAAATTGCGAGAAAATGTAGGTACATAAAGGGTTCGAAACAAATCCAAATAATGCCCAGTATCTAAGATCAAACGATAAGTGCCAATGCCTTCAACTGGAGCTTTGTCTCTGTTTCCGTAATCACATAACTTTCATTTGGCTTTATAGTTTGGATCGTAAGAAATCCCCGCATCGTATTTGACACATGAGTGGTGGCACCAGAATCAATCCACCAAGTATTATAAGGAACTTTAGTAAAGTTTGATTCAAAACATACTAAAGCACAAGGCTTACCTTTCTTTTCGAACCAAGCCTTACATTTCAGACAATCTTTCTTCAAGTGTCCAATTTTGTTGCAAAAATGACACTTAATAAGATTGTGTTCCTTCTTGTGGATTTGAGAAGCCTTCGAAGAGTCATTCAGGATGTGTAGTCCTCTCTTCTTGCTCCTTCCACCTTTCCTCTTAAAATTCTTTCGAACTCCTTGATGACTTGAGAGATGAACAGAATGAGCCTTTTGATTCTTTATCCTTGTTTCCTCTTGAACTAGCATACTTGGCCAATTCGTTTACATTCCACTTATCCTTTATAGTGTTGTAATTCATTTGAAATGGCCCATATTGCTCATGAGGTAAGGAATTAAGTATAAATTGTACTAAAAAGTACTCATCCACATTCATTCCCAAGGTCCTTAACTTTGCTGCTAAATTGGTCATCTCAAGTATATGCTCATGCATAGTACGCGAACCATCATATTTCATGGTGGTCAGTGTGCTCATCAGTGTACCAGCAAGTGACTTATCAGCAGTTTGAGAACGCTCTTCCACAAATTTCATAAATTCCTTAGCATTGTTAGTCTTGGGAAGAGAAGTCTTTAAGTTGTTTGCAACTGTCATCCGCATGAACATTAAGCTCAGTCTGTTCGATCTTTCCCAAGCTTTATGGAAAGATTTTTCATCATTGCTACTTTCATCGTAATAGCAGCTGGTTTCTCAGCTTGAAGCGATAAATCAAGATCCAGGACACCTAAGTGAAATGGACTTGCTCACTCCAATCAGGAAAATTTATCCCATTGAATAGGGGAAAGAGATGAGGCGTGCGAATGGAGTGAAACAGTACAGATATTGCAAATGTGCAAGAAAATACTCATACATTAATGCTTTGAGAATATCAACTAATCAGATTCAAACTAAACTACACATGCACATCATAGTTCTCCTTTAGGCGATCCTATGATATACAAAAATATATAAACCATAATGATGCTAATAACTTTTATTTGATAATTGTAAATATATCTTATTAAAATTTATTTGTTATCTTTGGATATACAAACAAATTTAACAAGTCATATTAATTATCAACCATCATGTTCATGAATTATAAGAAAATAATTAACCTTTGGGTTAATCCCTAAGTTCTTATAATAAATGAACTTCAATATACCCATAACTCCAATAATGATATAAAACATATCAATTTCATATATAGCATCAATTAATCATGGGTAATTGAATAAAATAATTTACAATATCAAAATTCATAAGACTTTAAGGTTCGGCCACTTTGGTGACTAACAAACCTTTCATAATATGAATTTTTTTTTTTTTTAAAATATTGTAAAATACAAATATTTACCAAATTTGCACACAAGGACAAAACTTAATCAAAGCATAAGGGTAAAATTGTAAAATCCTAATTCCATAAGGGCATAATCATAAAGTTATAATCCAGGGGCAAAAATGGTAAATAATCAGCAATGGCAGAACTGTAATTATTAATTAAACAATGGCAAAATAGTAAATAAATTGCGAGAAGGACAAAATGGGAATTTTAAAAATGATAGAGGGGCAAAAATGTAAAAAGGGCGCGCGGGTACGTCGGGCACGTGCCGTGCACGCGCCTAATCCGCCGCGGGCGCGTGCCCCGCACGCGCGCGTCCAACGCGCAGCGTGCGCGTGCGTTGCACGCGCCCGCAACCGCGGGAAGCCCCGCGCGTGGATCCCACGCGCTCAGCGCTCGCGCGCGCAGTATGGGCGCGTGGCGCGTGGGTCCACGCGCCTGCAATCGCGGCGCGCGCGTGGATCCCACGCGCTTCTTCCTCGCGCACAAACGCGATTTTTCGCCGGTTTTTCGCCGTTCCACCGCCGTTTCGCCGCCCGTTTCTTCTCCGACAGCCCATCCCAGACACAAATAATTAATAGGTTTTGAAGAGCATGCCGGCACGACCACATGGGTCCAAGTTTCAGAGAAAATGACCAAAAATTGGCCCCAAATCAAACCAAAGTTTCTCAGAACACAAAACCTCCACCACCGCCGCTTCCGCCGCTCGATTAGCCTCCGGCGAACACCGATATGCCGGAAAAACTCATGGCTAATGTTCCTCATGGTCTTGCGACGGTGTGGGTCCGAAATCAAGTGGTGGGTCGCCGGATTTTGCCCGGAATCGAAAAGTTTCTTCCTTGCCCTCAAAATTCCGAATTCCTCCATTTTTGTCCATTTTCACACGTGCACACACAGTAACTTTTCTTCACCATTTTAGTCAATGAAAAACGCTCAATCCTTCGGATTTTCTTTAACAGAATCTTCCAGAATATTTCAACAACAACAAATGCTACCAACAGGATCATTCAACAAATCATCATGCATAAGTCATAATATTTATTTAAACGGAAAAATCATGAGATCATAAACCAAAAGCTCTGATACCAACTGTAAGATAATTCATACAATTCTTAATGCGGAAATGCATAACAAATCAAGGATCTTTGATCTTCATGATTCTCACAAATAGGTGAAGACATACCTTTATCCATAACGCTGCGCTTGAACTTGATCCAAAAGAAGAAATCCGATTTCTCTCCCTTAACCCACTAAATCTTAATGTATTCAATTGATGGAGGAGAGAATACGTTCTTTCTGTTTTGTTGTTCGTATGTGGGTGGAGAGAGGACCGGACTCTATATATACGTTCGTTGAAAGGGTGCCTTCCATCAAAGCGATATACCCTTTCGTTTTTATTAGAGTCGTACCTTCTCGTAACCAATAATCATTTATAGCATTTCGATAATTATTAAACCATATAATAAATCACATAATAATAATATGGGCCACAATAATAATTCTTACATCTCTCTCTCTCTCTCTCGTAATTTTTTTTAATGTGTTTGCTGGTAGGCCAATGTGTATTGGTCCCACGGCAGACCAAAGTTCTTGAATACAGAGTCACTTCTTTCTGCTAAATAATGACAAAATCACTTTTTGTTGCCAAATAATGACAACATCGCTTGAATAAAAAAAGTTATGCAAAATACCAGTTTTTAAGACTCAATTACACATTTATGATAAATTTTAGAACTTCCAAACACTTATCCAAATTTTTGAGGGGTTAAACACTAGGTTTCATGATAAACGAAAAAGTGGTGCCAACTTAAATTTATTAAAGTTGAAACTTGCAAAAGCAATTTTACCATCAAAATGCAACAAATTAATGAATTACTAGAAAGGTTTTATATGTTGCCATAATATATATTGTAATAGTGTAAACAAATCGCTAGAGAACCTGCATGTTTACATTTATCATTTAATCTCTTATGAATAAAGCAATTTAAAATAATGCATTCTGTAATACTATGACTGTATTAGACCAACATGTGTTGGAATCGGGCAGATTGACTTCTTAAGACGAAGAAAGACCGTAGCGAGTCAATTCAATGAAAACGTCAGCTCTTTGTCCTTGAGCACAGTCCGATCTCGTTTACCGATTACACGCACAACTCCGACCATTCTCCTTCTTTTTGTCAAATAGCAGCTTCTTTTGATTGATCATCCGACCGATAGCTCGTACAGAAGGGGAGAATCTATTACACGATGAGGTGTGCATGTGCATCTGTGGCTGTTTTATGTAGCATTTTACATTTAATTCCTATTTATCTTTGACTTTAGGGTCATCAAAGTGGATTTTCCACTTATAGATGAAGTACTGCTTCAAATCCAGACATGTGACCTTTCAAAATCAAAATCACAACCTAAAGTGCAGCATTTACGTAAAAGTTGCTATGAAAGAAGAAGTGATCAATAAAAATTTCATGAAGATGGAGCAAATATGCAAAGTTCCAAAGATTAATTGTATCAATATAGAACTATTATAATTTAACCACACTTTGCGTAGTCATACTAGCACATAATACAGAGGGAAAACCTAGAACATCCATCTCACATATCGTGCAAACATCTTATGATACAAAGGGAAAAAGAGAGATAAAGTGTGTCAAATTCTATTGTGAGATCAACTAGACAATATCCTCCCCGACTCCACTTCTGTCACCACCAATGGCTAGAGTCACAACATTGTTATTCACAGATGATTCTTCTCGGTCTGCAACATTAATTTTCAAAAGTTCTTTGATAATCCTTTGTGATTGTATAAACAATTTTCTGAGTCTCAAAGAAATTTTTCCACACATCGACTTGAAGATCCATTTCATCTCTTGGTAATTTTGTTGGTAATTGAGATTTGTAGCTACCATAATAAGGAAGACACCATATATACCCCACTTGATGTGAGAATTTAGTATGATCAAGTCAATTACTACTCCAATGATGAGACATCCTAGTATGAGAAACGCAAGATTGAGGAATGTCTTTCCATGATTGCTTTGTGTTGTTGCGAAGTGATGCCAAAGAGCACGATGAGAACTACGGCTATCGTGGTGAAGGTTGCTTGCTTGTTTAAAAGGACATCCTTAGCTCCTAAAAGAGCAAACGACCATTTAAGTGAGGATATCAAGAAATCTTTTGATTTTTGAATTATGGCATCTTCTTGTTCTTCGAGTCTATAAAAAAGAACAACAAAATCTGAAATCATTAATTTACGGTGCAAGTAAATAATACCAGCTTGTGCTAGGAAGATAAAGAAGGATTAATTGGGGCAAGTTGTTACGTTTGACAACATGGATGGGTTTTTCAAAAGTTGTACAAATAAAAATTCCAAGCAACATAGGAAGCCAAGTGCACTAAATGCTCATGACCCAAAGGAGGATACAGTTCCTAAGGAACGACATAAGCATATGCAAGCAATGGAGAGTACTAATCTATGCAAAATCTTGACTATTTGAATAAAAAAACTGACCTTGAGCTTCAGTTGAAATAGAGTTGCGTTAGACATTGATTTGTGCTAGCTTTCAAACAAAAAGTGCTGATGTTTGTTTCACCTCAGAGAGAGGCAAAGAGTTCGAAGCAAATGCAAATTTTGTTGGGCTTCATGTCTATCAAAGTTTGTTTTTTATAAGGGGAATTTCACGGATAAGCTTTGAAAGAAGGAGATGTGGTGCTCCATTTTCCACTGTTGATTTACTTGTAGTTGAGGAATTTAATGGATCCACCCCCTCCACCGATTCTGTAGTACTCCATTCAATGTCGATTCTCCAGTAGGACCCTCTCGGCCTACAACATTGATTGGAAAAGAGTGCTTGGGAAAAGATTGTAAAGAGCAGTGCTTTGTAGTAAAAGGAAAAAAAAAAAAAAACAAAATGTGTTTACAATTCTCTAGTAGGACCATTGATTGTAAAGGCGTGTTTTTGGATCTCCAGTGGCACCCTCAACATATGACATCGATGGCGATGTCTTCACAATCTTTTCCCAATATACCCATCAATGGTGCTTGGGCCATCGATGGTGGTTGGGAAAAGATTGTAAAGAGGGTGCTCCCGAGTTTGGATCTCCGACATTGATGGTGATGTCTTCACAATCTTTTTCCGGTATACCCATCGATGGCGTTTGGGAAAAGATTGTAAAGAGGGAACAATGGTCGATGGTGCTTGGGAACAATGGTCGATGGCGTTTGGGAAAAAATTGTAAAGAGGGAACAATGGTCGATGGTGCTTGGGAAAAGATTGTAAAGAAGAGGGAACAATGGTCGATGGTGCTTGGGAAAAGATTGCAAAGATCTTTACAATCTTTTCCCAAAAGACCATTGGGCCTCTTTACAATCTTTTCCCAAGCACGATGGGTATACCGGAAAAGATTGTGAAGACATCCCAAGCACTATCGATGGGTATACCAGAAAAAGATTGTTATGCCTTTTTGCCTAGTACTAAACATGAACATATTTAATTGTGAAGGCAAATGGGACTTGTAATCTTATTCCCTCTTTACAATCTTTTCCCAAGCACCATCGATGGGTTTACCGAAAAAAGATTGTGATGTCTCTTTGCCTAGTATTAAGTGTGAACATATTTAATTGGAGAGGCAAATGAGACTTTTAAGATTTGAACTCAGAATTTGCAACTTTGATATCATGTGAAATTTTGATAGTATTATTGCCAATTGTTCTAAAAGTTTAAGCTGGATGTGATTTAGTATTTAATTATTTCAACACAACGTGGACTCTTTACAATCTTTTCCCAAGCACCCATTTACCATTGATATCAAACATGGAGGGTCCTCTTGAAGAATGGTAAACAAGTGTTTTTACAAAGCACTACTCTTCAAAATCTTAGCACTACCTTTTCAAAGTCTCCCTCTTTTTCTTGCTTTTCCCCTCTGCTCCCATCAAGAGAAGCTTCTAGTGGGAGCTCACATTCACTTCATTTATGAATGTGCTTGGAAATTCCAGTGGAAAAATGAGAAGCCCAGTCTTAATTTGAGTTTATTTCTTACATGTTTTTTTTTTTTGTCTTTTTGTTTGAATTTTTCTTCTTCTTTTTTTTCCCTTTTTTTGGCCATTTGGGATGAAACAGGTGTCCCCCCTTTTTTCAAAAAAGTAGTTTATTTGGTAGATAACCAACTAGTTAATGTGTTAATAAGTTGAATATTTTTATGTTTTTTTGTTTTGTACTAGGAAAGCATTATAATAAAAGGATAATATTATGAAAAATTCCAAACTAGTATACACTTGTGGCAAATTTATCCAAAACTATTTTTTTTATCTCGAAAAACTTAAATAGCTATATATGTGACAAATTTATCCCAAATAGCCACAAAAAAACCCAAAATTAATACACTTGTGATAAATTTATTTCAAACTAATTTTTTTGATTATCAAAATCCCCAAATTATTACATTTGTAACAAATACACCATCCATTAAATTGGATTAATACTACAAAAAATCACAAAACTAATATAACTATGACAAACGAAGAATAAAATCCAAAATCGGTACACTAGTCAACTGTCACGTTTTATCTAATTTAGCAATTTGATAATAAACTTTAACAAAAACTAATAGAAAGTAAATTTATCACAAAAGTACTAGTTTGAAATAAATTTGTCAAATGTGTACTAATTTGGGGTTTTTTATGGTCAAAAAATTAATTTGGGATAAATTTGTTAAAAGTATACTAGTTTAGGGTTTTTTGAGGCTTTAACACTATAATAAATAACTTAAGTACAAGTAAGAGTGAAAGAAATCATCTACTAGTTTCAATGAATGCATTTGGTTTAATCAATATTTAAATATATGTCATTATGTTATAGTCCCTAGATTTTAACTGCTTAGCTTTCATTTTATTTGGTGAATCTAATGGACTAATTTTTATTTATTTCTCATGTCATCACTACACAACTTCTTGATGGATGTTTTCCAATACATACATACATACATACATACATACATACATACATACAATATATAATAATAATAATAATAATAATAATAATAATAATAATAATAATAATAATAATAATAATAATAATAATAATAATAATAAATAATAATAAAACTCAATAGATTGGAAATTATGAACCTCCATTATTATCATGCAAATTCAAAACAAAAGGCCCTGTGAAATATTATTTTTGCCTTGATTATATGAAATAATTAGCTGTTGACAAGAAAATTATGGCAACTATAATCGCATTATAAGACAAACTGTTCAAACCATTTCAAATACATGTTTTCTTGTCAATTTTAAATACATCAGAATTTTCATGGAACCATAATATATCTATTAGTGCAAATGTACAACAATAGTAATAAGTTGCATATACGCAACTTAAGAACAAATACTTTCCATTCAACTGCTTGGCTTCTCTAAAAAGGCTACTTAATTGAAAACGAATAATTTCTTGGAATCACTCAATAGAAGTTTTTAGTGATATCAATATAAGATTTATTTTTTACTCAAAAAAATAAATTTCAAGGAGTAATTTTCAATGTCATGATGCAAGAAAGGGAAGTAACTGGATAAGATGATTAGGTATAGGCTCATGCTTCATCGTCAAACTCACAATTGATAAATAAAAGAAATGGACTTTTCCTTGTTATCTAAATTGATTCGCCAAGCTATAGCGGGACTTAATTAAGGTTAGATGTCCATAGAAATCGCTCTAAGGACTTTCTAAAGAATATAAATGTCTTAAAATTTGATGTGTTCAATGTCTCCATAATAATGAGCCTCATAAGGATGGTATAGATCGCCACCCGCAAGATGGCCAACAATCAAGATAAATGATATAGAGAAGGCAAAACAATCAAGAACAAGTAAATTGTTTATTTATAAAATTTAGAACATTTCTTTAGCTATTTTACAAAGAACATGAAGGCGAGACACTATAAGGCTACGTTTGGTCAACCGGATAAAAATCAGGATAGGATATGTTTTATCCTATCCCATGTTTGGTAGCTGTCTAGGATAGAATAAGATCGGATATAGACGAGATATAAACCGAATAAAAAAATTCGAGGAGGGTGGGGTAAGATCGGATAGGATTTCTTTTATCCAAAACATAAAACCCTACGCTTTTTTTTTCTTTTTTTGTCGTTCACCCACAGATGACTCTCTATTTCCAAAGAATCGACGTTGAAGCCTTCTCCTCAATAGCTCTCCGATTCTCATTGAAATTTTACGAAAGCCTTCTTCCTCCACCAAGGTAAGACCCCCTTGTCTGTCGGCGATCGCCCGTTGGTTGCCCTCCCGATCGATTCCGCCCCACCACGATGTTTTCCCCACTTTGATTGCACCCTGGTAGCCGAGGCCGCCGGCACCCCAATCATCCCCGTCGCGCCGTCGGGTTTGGGCGGTCGCGGCCTGTTTCAGAGCGGAGGGAATGCAGGGGAAGTACATGAATTCTTCTATTGTTGTGTTTTTTATTTTGCAGTAAGTATTAGATCAGCATCCAGTTTTTAGGGCAACTATCTTCCAGTTTAGAATGGCATCCTACTATTTATCTTGGAAACCTTGTAAACTTCTTGGTTCAAATACAACATTGTCTAGGAAACAAAGATGATGGTACAATTGAGCTGTGTATGTGCTTAATGGGAAATTTTTTTTGGAGTAGTGACTTATCAATTATGTCGATGTATTGCTTTTTTTTTTTTTTTAACTGATTCTATCTTGTCATCATATAAAGGTGAAACATCAGAGTAGCTTTTAATCTTCTAATTGGGCAGACTCCTCTGGTTTCTTTTTTCTTGATGAACATCAAATTGGATGGATGAGTGTTATGGGCCAGAGGGGAAGAGTGTACAAGCGATGGGTAGTTTTTTTATGGATATGGATTTGATAGTTTGAATGTGCATGTAATGCAAATTATTCTAAAAGTATGTACAATTTATGGGTGGTTTTTTTATGAATTTGGATTGGAATTTTCAATGGGCATGTGCTGCAAATTATTCTAAAAGTTGTCTTCTTTTTCTTCATTCTAGCATTCATTGAAAAGTTTGCTCCTTACTCTTAGCTTGTGATAGATTCAATGTTTATCCAGCCTTTGGTGTAAAAGAACGAAACCTTGATTTTTTTTAATTTTTTTTTTTAAGTGGTGGGGGTGGGAAGAGGGGGAGCTAAAGATTTGAGATAAGGAAAACAGAAAAGCTAAACATAACTTCTTTTGTAATAAAAGTTGGTGTGATTGTCATAACTTGAATTCCAATTTTTCGTTTTTAAGAGCTTGAGATTCATGCTTGATTGCTTGAGTTTTAAAGGAAAATGATTGACAAAGAGAAGCACGCCATGGATGTGGGAAAAGCCCTGCTTATTAATCCTTTTCTATCCCCCTGCACTAGGAGAATTTATTGCCATCTTGAAGGTTTACTGTTCACAGTTAGTTCAATACATTGCTTCTATAGCCCTCCACTTAAAGATTGATTCTCAATGAGATTGATCTCTAATGCACTAGGGTCTTTTTATTACACTAGGAATCAATTTGGCATATATCTGAAAGTTTCTTTGGTTATAATTTTTGCACACTCCTTTTGTTTGGGACCTTTTCATGTAGCATGTACTAGAGTTCCATTATAAATTTATTTAGGAATAGATATATAAATGTATATGTATATAACCTGGCATTGATATTGAAAATATGACATTCAATGCTACATTGTTCTACTCTTTGGAGAATTAATCAAGATCATTGATAGATTGTAGTGAGTTAGGTTGTTAACATGGCCTGATTAGCAAAAAGTAAAAGTATAACTCAAATGTAAAACCCTATTGATTATGCCTTTATAGGTCATACATTATGTATTGATCTTCTCACTCCAGGTAAATCTCAAGTAAATTTCTTTCTAGTAAGAAAAGTTCAAGCAATGAAGGAGATCCCTGTATTTAGTAGAAATTGCAAGATATTATCGTATGATATTTGCATTTGCTGTTTTGAGGTCAATCTGTAGTGTATTTGTTGTGTTGTCAGTGTTTGTGTTGAGTGTCGATGATATTTGCTTTAGTGGGAGAAGGAATCAATTACTTACCTAGACATATCGTTTCTACCATTTCCATTTTGCTTATGTGAGGCAAAGTCACGATTGATATCGCATCACCTGCGAGGAAAGGATATATCTTATTGTGTGGGCTGAATATCGTGGCTGATTGAATGCTGAGTTAGTTTTTTGTTTCTCTATTTTTTGTTACTTTAAGAAATCTGGGAGTGGCTCAATTGACATAGATGCTGAGTTAGTTTTCTATTTCTCTGCCTCTATCATTAAATTTTCTCTACCACGTTATCTTCCATCATTAAATTTTCCGAAATTGCAATGAGATGTTTAGTAATGGAAGGTAGCGATTTTAGTCAAACTCAAGGAAGGGGAACAAAGAGAGACCAATGTATATGGACAATAGATGAAGAAAATGCACTTCTAGATGGTCTTGAAGAATTAGTTACACGAGGAATGAAAGCCGATAACGGCTTCAAGAGTGGTTACATGATTATGTTAGAGAAGTGGTTTGAATAAAAATTCCCTTGTTCTAGCATCAAGGGTAATCCTCACATAGAGTCAAAAATGAAAAGCTTGAAAAAGTTGTATAATTAGATATATAACTTGAGGAATCAAAGTGGCTTTGGGTGGGACCATGAAAAGCATTGTGTTGATATTCATTTTGAGGATAGTTGGCAAAAATATTGTAAGGTTTGTGTCACTTCTTCTCATTTTTCTTCTTTATTAATTGTTTCATTTTTAACAAAATAATATAATTTTACCTATCCAAGAGCTGCTTCTTTGAGAGGGAAGTCCTTCCCTCAATATAATCGACTAGCAGCCGTATTTGGAAAAGACCATGCCAAGGGAAATCTCAGTGAAGACCCTTTAGAAGCTCATGAGGCTGTAGATCATGAGGAAGGTGAAAATCATGATAATGTGGCAACCAACGGTGTAATCAAAACTCACCGCCACTATCATCTTCTCAGACACAAAATGTTTCTGATTCTTCAAGAAGAAAAAGGGCTAAAGCAAGTGACAAATGGGTTGTTGGCTTAGTTGAGATAGCAGGAACTTTTGGCTCATTCTTGGAAAATACTAATGAGAGAATGGAGATGTTCGCTAGTCGCATCGAACATGCTAAGGATTTGGATAATGACAAACGAAAAATCAATAAGGAGCTCATTCAAATGTCTTTAGGTACTATGGATAGAATAAAATTATGTAGAAAAATTGTGAAGGATCCTGAGAATATTCATCTATTTTTGGGATTTCAAGGAGACGACAGGAAAGCATTTGTGGAATTACTTCTCCAAGAGATGAGAGAAGAGAATGAGTGATGATTGAGTTGTTTCTAATTTTGTAGGAGATATGTTTTCTCTCCATACTTTTTCTTTTTTTCTTCTTTAGTTTTTTTTAAAGGGTTTTTGGGGCTAGCTATAAGCTTTAATGTTATCTTTTTGGACCTTTCGATTGTAGCCATGACTTGAAAAGATGTTGATATGGCTTGAAACTTTATCTCTATGTTCATTGCCAAGAAAACCATTATCTATAATATTCTTTGCCTCTGTCTTTTATTTTTCATAAATAGTTGCTCTATCTCTTTGGCAGAAAACCTAGCCATGAACTTAAAAGAAGCCTTAAGTCAAGATAGTTCGCATCTACTGCTTTAGATGGACGTGAACATGATTTTATTTTGGTCAAAATGCAGTTGGCTGATACTCAACAATGTAATGTACTTTATAGATGCGAATTGTTCAAAGATCGTTCGTTAACGTGATTAACTATCATTGCATCCTCGTGACAGTTGGAAAAAAAAAAAAGCGAATGAACTTTGGACTTTATGCTTTGTTCTAATTGGGCATTTGTTTGATTTGGTATTGGACCTGTAACAAAATGGAAACAAATGAAAAAACTTGTAAGAGAGAAAAAGAATTCATGTTTAAAAGTGAATATATTGAAATTGAGGTTATTCTAAAAATGTTTGATGTTGAAGGGGGTATCTAAAAGATTATTTCAAAGGAACGGAAAAGATTATTATGATGTGTAATCATGAAATTCGATGAGAATCTGTTAATTTGAAAAAAATATATTGTTTTGGATGATTTTGTGAATATTAAACTTGCAAATTTGTACTTGCCTAATGTTATTGTTTTTAAAATATTCGAATTTAAATTCGTTGTTCACCAAAGATAGATTGGATAAGATATGAGGATATCCGACTTTAAATCCATAGTTAGCAAATAGTAGATTGGATAGGATATGAGGATATCCGACTTTAAATCCTTAGTTCACCAAACAGTTGATGAGATATGAAAAAATCCATGGATTTCTTATCTTATCCTATCTAGTCCTATCCCCTTTAGAAATCCGGACAACTAAACGTAGCCTAAGGATGGACGAACACTCTTCATAGTCCGTAAGAGATGGCAACCCTCATAATCGCGAAGCATGTCTCTAGCTAGGGCTGTTTGCCCTAGGGAGAGCCAGGTGCACCCCTGGTGAGGGTTTACCACTTCCATTTAGAGAGCATTGACAATTCATTTCCGCCCTCCCCTTCCTCTCCTCCCTCTTTGGGCCTATTTGATAATCCAATTAAGTTTTGAAAATGAACTTACTGAGATTAAGCTTGTTTGGGAACTTAAATAGAACTGACTTAAATGATTAAATTAAGTCGATAATCCTCTTTAGTAAGTAAAGGAGGTGTCAACTGATTTTTTTCATAGAAAAGTAATTTATTGTAATTAGAATCTTATCTATTATGTTGGAAAACCTATAAAAAAATAGTCTTTTCTCTAAGTTTGGTTAGAGATCAATAATATCCAACTATCAATTTAAGTATAATCAAACAACTTTTAAATTCATTTTAGCATTTAAGAATATCATCACTTAAAGCTCAGTATTTAAACTTTAGCACATAATTTGGAATATCATCAATAAAGGTGGGGTTGGTTGCCCTACGGAGTAGGGAGGACCCAGAACACTCCGAGCGAGGGTCCACCACTCTCATTAGTGAGCACCAACGGTTTATCTATGCCCTCCTCTAACTCTTTTTCCTTTTATGAGCCTGCCTGATAACCCAATTAAAATACAAAATTTAATGAGATTAAACTGGTTTGACAACCCTGAACAGCTTTTACTTGAATAATTCAATTAAGTCAATAATCCACTTAATCTAGTAAATAAAGGAGACGTCGCCCAATTTGCTCAACAGAAAAATATTTCATGGCAAATTTTTATTTACCATATTTTTTGGAACATTTACAGATAATGGTCTTTTCTTTATATTTGGTGAGAGATTAATAATATTCAGTTGTCAATTTTCTATCATCATCGAACAACTTTTAAATTACACATTCAACACTTAAAATTATCATCATTTATAATTCAGTACCTAAATTTAGCATTTAATTTTCAATTTTATCGAATTGGCCCTTTTGTATCTGTCTCTCTTTTTTCTTTTCTTTTTCCCATCAATTTTTCAAATATTTTAATGAGCAGCAATGAATATTTAGACCTTTTCTTTTAATTTTATATTTTTTAGCAAAAAAAATGCTACATCAGCGATCTGAGTGCCGCATCCAAAGTTCTTAAATTTATTAATGACAAAATCACTTGATTGTAAAAATTATGTGAGTCAAAATACTCGATTGTAGAAAATGAAAATTGGAGGACTCAATTGCCAAGCTACATAAATTATAGACCTAAATACAAAAGTATCCCTAAAATTGAACATAAAAAATGAATTTACATGCACAAAGTACAATTATCACAATTGCATTAATGTTCTAGGAACATGTGTTAATATTTTCCATTTTTATAAAGCTATCTAGACAATAAATACAAAAAATTCATGTGTCCAAAATAGCTGTGCTATTGCTAATACAATGAGGGTTGTGTTTTCCTTTGTCCATCCAGAATTAGAAGAAACTTCTTGCAAAATTCAAATTACATGTGTTAGAGATATATTTAGTATTATGATTTAGGATTAGGTTAATTGTGGTTTATCTTAACTATAATGGAGTCTAATTGCTTTATCTCCCTATGCATAGGGGTCTTGTTCTTTTATTCTAGTAATTTACAAAATAATCTCTTCTCTCTTTCACTACAAAGCTCAACATGGTATTGAAGCAGGAGATATTGAGTTCAAATCTTTTCAAGCTCTTATTTGTCTCATCAATTATATATTTCAACTCTTTAGACTTATGCCAAAGTCCAACCTATTTGTGAGGAGTCTTAAAATAATTAAATGTTAAAATCATGTTTTCAATTCCAAAGGTGCCTAGAGGACGGGCCAAATGCTGCAGAGCGATGACCCAGGAGCGGATTCCCCACTGGCAGGGGCACAGGAGACGGCCATCTCGAGGCACATCACGACCTACAAGTAACACCGACAAGAATTTAACGATTTAAGCTTTTAGAATAATTGACAGTGATCCCATCAAATCTCACAACTTGTGAGTAGTGTTCATGTGTACTTGCAATCTATTAACGGAAAGGCTGGGTTGATAAAGTTTTCTCTAATAAAAAATGGAGCAAAATATGGTCCAATATACAATCCCCTAAGTAAGCTATTTAAGTCCATAAATCTCAGAAGCGAATCGTCGGTCGCCACAACTTAATTCTCCCCGAATAAGTATACTTTATTAATAATATTTTCTACTGCCAATAACGAGCGTTGAATAAATTATACATGATGTCAAGGTGGGAGTTATTGGTGAAATTCGACTTGTCATACTTGAAGACAGTTTTGCATGCAAGCCCATATTGTATTGATAGGGGCCGACACAGGATAGGGGCCGACAATGGATTCGGGCCACATGAAGATTGTCGTCTTGTTGTCGTGTTGGTGGGCCTCCAAAGAGCCGGCTTCAACGATTGGTCCTCCATCGTTGACTGATACAATCTGTGTCACTCCCCCAAGTTCGTCTACGACACAATTTGCAACGAAAAGTTTGAATATTTGAACGCTTACTATATCTGAAGACGGCTTTATACTATCCCACACAATACTATATATTCTTTTTATAGAATTGATCCATGGATTAGAGGGACCAATCATTAATGAAGATTAACTAGCATAGCCTACATGAAATTTGCCATCACCCAGCACGCTAAACTAGTGCATCTACTTGCAAAATGAACGAGTGTGTTAGGCTGTCATTTAGCGTGGTAGCCAAGCTTGGGAAAACAGCACATCCTTGAGTGGTTGAACAATCTCTTGTAAATGGTCAAAAACTTTGCGCAAGTAGCCTGGACCATGCCAAAGTAAACACTAGTAAGCACATATTGATGACCAGTCACATGATCAAAGACAAGCTCACCTAGAAAAAAAAAAACTCGAAGTCAAGAATTCCAAAAACATTGTACAAGTACTGATATATATACAAGTCAAAACTCTCATGTTGTTGTTCATATTGTAGTTGCTCGTCGTCTTTATGTTAAACTGGGAAGAAATTGATTGGAAGAGAAAATAGATTTGAGAGAGAAAAGAAATTGGCTGCTTTAGCATAGATTTGAAGATGAGTGAATTACGTGCCTTTCCAAAGCTGCTGATTGATTCGGCATGGCTGTGGAGAAGGGAAGCACGAGCAGAGAACAGGAGGATTCGAAGAGCGGGAAGAGACTCTGCAGTTTGACCCAGGAGCTCCTCCGCTCGCTTAAACGATTTTCGTTCTGTTTTGGCATCCGATGAGTTGGGTTTCCAAGCTATTATATCCTTTTTCATCATATGGAAAGTTCCATGAAGCGTTGAAGACGTGGACAAAACGTGCACAAAGCATCTATGTTTCTTCCGGTTTTTGTGGTCTAAGAAATGACAAATTTTGTTCCGTCCTTTTATTTATTTTTTTTTTTGCATTTAATACCCATTTTGGTCAATTCTTTTTATTCACTCTAATTTGATCCACTTTTCAAGAGTCATTGCTCTTAAGTACGTGTGATAGGAATTAATAAAAATGATAGGCACTTCCAAAGCTCTGAATATATTCTGACATATTGAATTCAGGCTCTTGGGTTTAGTCACTTTGATTAGTGTTATGAGATAGATGACTTTGTAAATGATGTAAAATCGTATAATGACGCTTCTCAACGCCTTGATTTACTGTGAATTGAAATACATAATGACAAGTAGCTTCAATGATATAAATACAATGTAGAGTCTCTTGGTTAAGTCAGATCTTTCCTATTATTGCTACTGTTATAATTATTTGTGATCTCTATATCAAATTAGAAATGAATTAATTGGAAGAAAAATAGATTCAAAAGAAAATAAAACTAGCTACTTAAGCAAAGTTTTTAGAGCACAAATTAATGAATTACAAACCTTTCAAGTGTCACTGGATGATCGGCAATGTTGTGCAAAAGGTAGACCTCAACGAACTCCGTGACAGTTTTTGGTGGATGACAAAGTGCAACAGTCACTTTGGTTGCAAAGTATATATATATAGAGGTATTCCTACTTTCGTTTTCTAATATTTTCTTGGAGAGAAAACAAGTGTTTTGTTGTTTAATATATTTGGGTAAGGTTCCAAGATTCCTCCCCGGAAATATTAAACAACGAAACACTCAGTTTTCTAATATTCTGTCGGAACTCTCCCTAGAAATATTAAACAATGAAATTCTCATTTTCTGATATATATGGGAGGAGCTCTGTGCATGCTCGAACAAGCGCGAAGTTCAGCAGCCAAGCCTAAGCCCAAGCCCAAGCCCAAGCCCAAGCCCAGAGCGAAAATAGTTAAACCTGATTGGGATCGAGACGAATTGACGTGAAGCTTCGTCACCAAGCTGACACGGTTATCTTTTTTCCGTTTAATACTTGAAAAGTTCACAGCCCTAAAATGTCCCGATTTTAATTAGATTAACTATTCGAAAAATTTTATGAAACTACTTCGGTGATATAGCTCAGAAAACCCAATCCATTATATGTTAAGTAATCACAATAGATAAGGTATAGCTTGGCTTTGCAGCGTATTATTTAAAATGATCAAAAAACTTGTAATACTTCTTGTATTTTCGATTATGTCCTGTTTCAAATAACTAAAAAAGATGATAATATGCTATGTCATTCAGTGTGGAGTGGATAGATAAATGATTTTTATACAACATAATTGGAAAAATTATCCAAAAAGCTATAAACCTTTTTAATTTTGTTAATTGAGTCCTAAATTTTTTTTTGTCAATTGAGTTTATTCGATTAATTTTAATTGAAAATTATTGACATGAATGTCGATTATTATAAGGGGCAGAATTGGTGCTAATGTAAATAATTTTTAATAATATATATTTTACGTTACTGGTTTTTATTTATTTATTATGTTTTCTTCCCTTTTTTCTCTAGTTGGTCATTGAGCCACGGTAATTGTTGTCGATGGGCAAGGTCAATTTGGTTGACCTAGGCAAGCCTAGCCTATCGCTAGTCACGCTTGAACTTGCCAAATCTAGCAATGTTTGTCTCCTTGGATTTGGCGAATTTTGCCCTTCTTAGCAGCCAGGGGGCGACCTTAGGGACCAGTTGTCTTTGGCTGGTCACTGAGGCCCAGCGACATATTAGAGGAAAAAGGGAAGATATAAAAAGAAAAAAAAAGAAAATGAAAAAAATGAAAATTTGTCCATGTCTACTAATTGCACCACATTGGATAGCTAGTGCTAACGTCAATGATTTTTTACTAAAATTAATCGGATGGACTCAATTGAGAGGCTTAAGACTCAATTGACACGATTTTCAGCAAAAAAAAAAAATAGCATAATGAAAAGTTTATAACTGAATTAGCTAAATTGTAATAAATTTAGAAATTTTTGGACAATTTTTTCCCAAAATAATCTACTAAAGGCACCAAAGATCGCTAAGTGACTTGGGTTGAAAAAAATCAAAAAATTATTTTAAAAAATAGTCATGATAGTCCCCAACTCTTTACTCTAAATATGCTACTTCATACGTATAGAACCCCAATGTCCGAGATCAATGAGCCCATGGCCGCAGCTCATCCACAAGCCAGAAGTGAGGAGATCCCTCCATGTGAGGTAACAAATGTATATACTCTGTAATCAAGTGCTTGTTCTCGGGAAGCTTGGTCCAAGAAACGCACATGAAACCAATCATTGGAGGCCCATCGACATGACAATAAGACCACGATTTTCAAATGCCCCAGATCCATTCTTAGCCCCTGTCGATCCGCCTTTGGATTGCATGCAAAACTGTCTCCAAGCATGAGCAGTTCGAATTTCACCAATTAAGTCCACACTTGGTATACGTATAATTTATTCAATATTCGTGATTGAAAACGACACATATTATAAATGGAGTAAGATACTTACTCGTGGAGTGTCGCGATCTAAATTTCGAATGCACCACCTAAGTTAGGCTAATGGACTATTAAGTTTTTAAACTTAGCTCAAACTCTCCCGAGTCCATACCAATTCGCAACTGAAGCAATTATTTAGCATGCAAATGATCATTAATTAGAAGTCGCTATTAATCAGTTTATGATATATTAATTAGACGCCTAAGTAAAATAACTACGAACGAATCAGAGACTAAGGGTATAGGGATTTTGTTACATTAGATTTCTCTAATGCCATTTCGGTACCATTTTTTTTAATTTTCAAAAATGTTTTTGAAAGCAGTTTGGATTTGTTTTAACCTAAATCACTATCATGCAAATGGGTAATCATATGAAACAAACATTTTTTTTTGAGTTTTCTTTTATTTCAAATTTAAAACATGCATCTTAACTACATGATCTAATTTTGCTAACAAATAAATTCTAATGAACCTATTATGCAAACTACGCACCTAACATTTTTGTATTTTTTTATTGAAATTCGAAATTAATAAAAACCCTAATTAAATTATCTAAAAAGGAATAATTTTCTAATTTATTTTAGGAATTAATTTGACTTAAACCCTATTCTATCTTAGAAAACTATTTTTTAAAGAAAAATAGAATAATTAAAATGTGCCAACATTATCTAAGACCCTATTTAAAAAACAATTATTTAGGTCTAACCCTAAATAATTATTATAAGTCTTTTTCCAAGATTAAAAAATTGATCCGATTAATGGTTATTTTAACCCTAAAACTTATGGATCAAATTAATAATTACATTAATTTTGGACAAAACCCGTATGGATAGTGCCTACAAGATTTTTGAAATAAATATCGGCATCCGATGTTACAATTTAAATGGATTAAAGAATGCTATCAAATAAAACAAAATAAATAAATGAAAATAATAATAATAATAAAACTGAACTACCTAATTGGATTTTTTTTCTTATTTTTGCTTTTTCCCTTCCCAAGCACGGCTTGCTCGTGGATCTCCAAGGGCAGCAAGTCGTCGGTCCGGCGAGGGGAACTCCGGCGAGGGCAGACCAGCAGAAAAAGGGGCAGCACCCGGGTAGCAAGGAAAACCGACGGAACAGGGGCGTCGCAATCGAAGCTACCGGCGTTCGGTCTCCGGCAAAGGGCGTCGCGGGCGGAAGACTCCGAGTGCGGGTGTCGCGATGGAAGGCAGGTTCAGATCTGCCGGCGTCGGGGCAGCCGAGCGATGAGATCGGGGCAGCAACAGTGGAGGCGGAGAATCGGCAAGGCGAAACGGACGAGCACCGGGTGGTTGCGGACGGAGCAGCAGCGGGCGTCGGGGTCGTCGCGGCTTCAGCAGGGGTTGGGCAGAGAGACGGCAGGCGGCGGAACCGGTTGGTGCGGTGGCGCGGTGCTCACTGGGCGTCAAAATCGCAATCGGGGCTGATCACAGGGGCTGCGGTAACCGGCGCAGGGGGCTCGGGCGGCAGCGGGCCGTCGGAATCGCGGGTCAGCGCGGGCTGAGCAGGGGTGGTGTTGGGCGCGGATCACCGGCGACTCGCAGATCAGCGCGCGGGCATGAAGCAGAAGCGGAGCCGGCAGGAGGAAGGCAGAGGCGGGAATGGCAGAGGAAGAAGGTGATGAACAGTAAATATCCAATCACCTTTATCCCTTTTGCTTTCTTTTTTACTTTTCCCCCTTTTCTTCTCCTTTTGTGTTTCATTCCTCCTTTCGAGAACTCCACGGATGGCTCCCCTCTCTCTTTTTCCTCTCTCCTTTCACTTTTGATAAGGGAAAACGAAAAAGCACCTCAATTAAAATCTATGTAGCACCGACACAGATACGCGATGTGACACGACACAACACGACACGTCAACACATCATTTCTTAAAAATAGAGAATTTCGACACATTTCGACACGTTATACATTAAATATATATGTATAAATAATAATAAAAATAGCCTACAATTAATTTACATGAAAAATATTAAATAATATCATTCATTATTTTAATTTGTTACAATAATAAATAAAACTTAGAGGAAAAAATTATTTAAAGAAAAATGCTGAAATGATATTTTTAAATTTATTTGTTTATCATATATATCATTTTTTATTACTTCTTTCATAGTAAAAGACTTTTTAAAAAACTAAAACAATTCTTAAAAAAACAAAACTGAAAAAAAAATTAACCCCGTGCGTGTATATTTATATCATTTTTGTTACTTCTTTTATTACTTCTTTTGTGTATATTTATATTTTGACCCTATAAGTATTAGAAATTTTTAAAATTGACCTTGTGCATGTCGGAATCGCGTGTCGGAATTCTGGACTCGCATGTCGAAGCGTGTCGGAGAGAGTTGATCACGTGTTGGATTTTTCGACACTCGTTAACTGCGTGTCGGAGCGTATCAGGACGTGTCGGAGCGTGTCGGAGTGTTAGACATGAAGGCTTCCGGAGAGTGTTCGTTCTACATGAATTAAAACCCTACGTACACACCCTTTTATAGGCCAAAACAAAATGCAATCTTTTTGTGAATATTTCATTTGACGAAAAAATTACCTATAACCTCATGATCACAAAAATGTTTTTTATTCTTCTTATCTCTCGAATATCCTCTACTGATTTTATTGCCTATTGCTAAAGATAAGATTACAATGTGATTTTCTTAAATTTCAAAAATTCACTGTAATATCGCATCAAATCTCAATTTCTTAGAGGATAATTAATTAAAAAAATAATGGGCTTGGGCTAATTTGCTTATTTCGTGGGCCTAGCCCGGCCTGCCGAACTAGAGCTCAGAAACATTAATTCGAACCTATCCACCACCGGTCCAAAACATGCAAACTAAAAATAAATGCGTCTAAATTTATATGCTATGCAATTAATATTTTTTTTTGTTTAGGAATAAAATTAACTTCTAATTTTCTTTACAATATATAAATGACCGGATCGCCAAAATTTAAGTGTCAACATGGAGAATGAGGATTCATATGCCAAGTGTGGACTTATTGGTAAAAGTTGACTTCATCATGCTTGAAGTCGCTTTTGCATGCACTCCAATGGCGGATGAATAGGGGCCGAGAATGGAATCGGGCATTGTCGTGTTGATGGGCCTCCAATGAGCAACGGCTTCAACGATTGGTTTCATTATCGTCGTCGTGTGGAATTTGTACGGATGAGGCTTTTGATCTCTCTTCCTCCCTCGCGGCAGAAGGTCGCCAGCTCTGAAGGAGGAGTCCGAAAGTTGAGCCCACTGAACTGGTGTAGCAATAATAAATGACGCAATATAGTCCTTGACGCAATCTGCCACAAAGAGTCTAAAGATTTTCACACGAAAATTTAGAGATGAGACTATCAAACATCTCATATTGATATATTCATGCCACATTTATCCCAAACTAATTTTTGTGTCTTAAAAAAATCCCAAATCACCAAAATCATATATCGTGGAATTTGCTTAAATTTGCTAATTTTGTCCTAGGAGTTCCCTTAAGTTCCAAAAATTTATTGAAAATTCTAATTTTTTGTGTTGGATAAATGTGGCATGGATGTGCTAGTTTGAGATTTTTTGCAATGCAAAAATTAGTTTAGGCGCACCAATTTGAGATTTTTCTAAAACAAAAATTAAATTTGGATATATGTAATATGAGTGTACAAATTTGGGATCTTTGATTATATTAACCCAAATATTCACTCTAGGATTTGAATATTATGTTACACTTTTTCCCCTCATACTATATATTTTTTCATAGGGTTGACCCAAGAATTAGAGGGACCAATCAGTACCAAAGATTAATCGTCATGGTCCGCATGAAACTCCTTGCCAAATTGAACAAGTGTGTTAGGCTATCATGGAGTGTGGTAGCCAGCAATAAAGGAATCTTGTCGTCTGTCATGATATTACAAGTTCGAGCCATCTTATAAGCGAATTTTTGCCCAGTTGTATCTTAGGCATTTGTTACCTCATATGGAGAGATTCCCTTGCTTCTTACTTGTTTTTGGAGCTATGGCAATGGGCTTATTGATGTTGGACATTAGGGTTTCAAGTGGACGAAATAGCAAATTAGGACCAAAGAGTGGGAGACTCTAACAGCACTATTTTTAAATTACTTTTTGCTTTTTTTCGTCAAATTCATCGCTTATTGATCATCGATGACCATGGTAGGTTATGTGGTAAAAGCAATAATTTGTCTTCCCACTAGAAAAGCCGGATGTATTAAAAGTCTTAAGGTCATTTCAGATAATAAACTAGAATGCCAAGCCATAACTACAATTAAATTATATATAGGGACAATAATATAAATAATCCATGAATTTTAGCTCAATATGTAATGTGATTTCTGAACTTTTAATTTGTTCGATATAATTCTTAGACTTTTAGTATATGTTCAAGTTAGTTCTCAGACTATCTAAAAATGTTCAATTTTGTTATTCCATTAATTCAAGTTCAAGGATAATATTGAATATTTTCCTATAATCTAAGGAATATATTGAACATTCATTAAAAGTTCAAGTATCAAAAATTGAACAAATTAAAAGTTTAGGGATGACATTAAAAATTAGATTAAAGTTCATGAATCACATTAAATAAATTAAAAGTTTAAGAATAATATTATATATAATTAGGTCAAAATTTAAGGATTATTTATGTCATCTACCCTTTTATATGTGATCTTTTGTTCGATATATGATGAGTTGGGCTTGCCAAGCTGTATAACCATGAGGCAATCCTTTAACATTATATGAAAAGTTTCATGAGATGTCGGACATGTGGACAAAAAGTACAAAAGGGATTCCCAATGGCTCCCCTTTTTGTGGTATGAGAAATGGTACATTTTGTCCCATCTTCTTTTATTGATTGACAAATGATTCGATCTGTTGGTCACTCTTATTTGGTCCATTTTGCAAGATCAATTTCTCTTAAGTATGAGTCATAGGAATAAATCTCTGAAAAACTCGTAGACACTTCCCAAAAGATAATAGAAAAAAAAAAAAACAATTTGGCCAAAAGGGGTATTAAATGATATTAGCATAACTATGTAGATAACATGGCGGCAATAAGGTATGGTTTGCCCAATACATAACATGGATACGACAACATTCTCTAGTCCCTAAATTAGAAGCATTTATGACAAATGACATGCAACAAGAGGATACACAAGAGCAAGATGATTGCAGGAGTTTCAAAAATCGATTTGAACTTTGGAAAATGGTACATCATCAAAAGACTAAGCAATCTCTTCAAACCAATTGGAATCTTGTGCAAATAGACTGGATGATGCCAAAGCAAACAAAGGCAAACACATAGTAATAACCAGACACATGATTAGAGACAAGATTGTCTAGAGAAGCAACTCGGATCCAAGAGTCTCAAAAACTATGTATAAGTATTGGTAGATTAGGTTTGGGCTATTGGGTTTAGTCACTTCGATCTGTGCTATGAAATATATGACTTCGCAAATAATGTAACTCTTAAGATCTGCTTGATTTAGTGTCTCAATATACTGTGAATTAAAATCACATTGGCGAACAACTTGAATGTGGAGTAAATATAATGCAGAATCTCTTTATTGAGTCAAACCTTTCTTATTGCTGCTGTAGCAGCAATTGTTCCTCATCTCTATATGGAATTGGGGTTGGTGGAATTAATTGAAAGAAAAACGGCTTTAAAAGCCCACTTAAGCAGAGTTTTCAGAGCATAGTCACATAAATAATTTACATACTTTTCGACGTCATTGTATGATCTGCCATGCTTTGGAGAAGGTGGAGCTTAACAAACTTTGATTGTTTTTGTGAATGATGAAATGGAACAAGCATTTGGTTGCCGAGTATATATAGAGGTCTTCCTTCTTTCCTTTCTTAAAATCCCAGAAATGTTTAAAAAAATAAGGGGAATAAAACAATACCTCCATACACACGAGCACCAGCAACCAAGCCAAGTCCAAAGCCCAAACCAAGAGCGAAATGGTTAATCTGATTAGATCGTGACCAGCTGATGTGATACTTCCTAGCGAGAATGACATGGACAGCTTTTCTCATCTAATAATTTAATAAGTTTTACGGTGCTAATATGTCTTGACGATAATATGTTTGGCAACCATCCAAACAGTGCATGATTCTGATTTTTTGTTCCTAATCGGTTTGGGAACGTAATCGCGTTTGGTAAATTTTTTTGTCCAAAACGATTTAAGGGAACAAATTTACTCCCAGAATCAGTTTTGGACAAGAATTCAGAATCAGAAAAAATATGATTCTCCGTCCGAGAATCAAAAAAGAGAATCAAAAGTGCCGAATAAAAAAAAATTATTTCTATATTTTATTTTTATTTCTTCCTAGTATGAAATATATATTTGTTGTATATAGAATACATATTTAATTTTATGTTATAATTTAGTATTTTTATTTATTACATATTGTAGGGATATTAGTATAGTTTATACTATGGTTTATTATTTACTATATAATAAAAATTGATTAGTTAATATTTTTATTACTTAGTATAAAAATATAATTAATCGTGAATGGTTTATGAAAATTCAATATCAAATTTATTTTAATCTAAAAAGGTAATTAAAAAAGAATTGGAATAGAAATTTTATATAATTACCAAACGCGTTTCTATTCTTTTTCTATTCTAGAATCAGAAATTTTATTTGTTACCAAATGCGTTTTTTTACTCAGAATCAATTCCCGGGAACAGAATTAGAAATAATCATTTCTGGTCAGAATCAGTTCCCGGAAACAGAATCGTTACCAAACGCGCCCTAATATTCTGACCAAGTTGAAAAGATTGTCTCTTTTTAGTACTTAAAAAGTTTACGACTTGATATGTCTCGATTTTAATCATATTAACTCTTCAAAAAAGTTTACAAAATTACTACGGTGATATGGCTTGGAAAACCTAATTCATTATATGTAAATTAATCACAATAGACAAAGTGTAGCATCGTTCTAAAGTGTATTATCTAAATTGACCGAAAAATTTTAGTACTTCTGGTCTTATCAGCTCATTATTGTCATTTTTCAAATAACTACAAAAAGATGATGGTGATGATGACGATAATTGTTATCATTACTAGGGTGAGTAAAAAAAAGGACTGAACCAGAATCAATTTTGGATGATTTCCGATTGCTAAAATTTGGTACTGGTGAATCACGTTGGTTCCCGATTCCTGGTGTGCACCCACCCTCCTGGACAATCTAGATCAAATCGATTTTTTTTTTTTAATTCTTATTATTCCAAATTTTCAAAAATCCTAATTCCTATTCTTTTCTCACTCAAGGTCTCAAATTCAGTCACGCTTGCTGCTCACGCCGCTCACTATCACTTCTCTTAGTCTTAGTCTCACAGCTCTCGCACCTCCCTTGCGGTTCGCGGCTCAATGCCTATGGCTCGAGGTCTCTCACTTCTCTGTCTTAGTCATACCCACACCTCATAAAAAAGGCCTCACACTCATGCCTCATGGAATATGAAAATAAAAATAAAAAAGGCCTCATACTCACGCCTCATGAAATATGAAAATAAAAATAAAAAAGGTGATATGGCTCCAGTAACCGGATTAGACCAATCGGTTCAGTTTTCGTGTGTGTCCAAGACTAGTGGGCTAGTTCTCGGTTCAACAAATAAGGAACTAGTCCATTTTTGAACCAATTACTGTTAGATTATGACATTTCATTCAATACAGAGTGGATTGACAAATGATTTCTTTCACAACATAACCTACTAAAGTCATCAAAGGCATCGAAGATTACTTAGTGACTACCTGTACTAAAAACAACAAAAAACAATTAAAAAAAGTCATGATAGAGTATCTGACTCTTTTTTTTTTTTTTGGGGTCGGAGTTGACTCTTTATTTAGAATGTGCTTTTGCGTGCACTTGGAATCCCGCTCTCCAAGATGGATGAGCTCATTGCCCCAGCTTCATCAATAAATCAGAAGTGAGAAAATTACTCAGTATGAGTTGGAAAGTTGCCGAGGCATAAGTTGGGCGAACGATTATTTACAAATGAGTTGAACTCATGACACCAGGAAAGAAACTGTAATTCCTTTATTGTTGGGCTATCACAGAACGTGATTGCCTCACACTGAACCGTGATTGCCTCACACTTGTTCAAAACTTTCAAACTCCTTCGGAGAACATTACAGAAACAATGGAGGGGGAGAGAGTGATGAAGGGAATGCATCGATCGACGATGGAAGGCCTAGCGACCTGTGCTGCGAGGGAGAAAGAGACTCGATTTTCCGACATCAACCTCAAAAAAATACCCACATCCAGCTGACGGGAGATAGGCGATTCAAAGGCAGGTTCTTTGGTCTAGGCACTACGATTTTTTCAGGGGAATGTGGGAATCTCTCTCTCTCATGTAATTTTTTTTTTTTTATTTTATCTTTAAGTGTCTGCTGATGGGCCAATAAATATTGGTCCCACGGAAGATCAAAGTTTATGAATATATTAATGACAAAATCACTTTTTTTCCTGCTAAATAATCACAAATTCACTTGATTAAAAAAATAATGCAAAATACCAAATTTTAATATTCAATTATACTTTTGTGACAAGTTTTAAGGCTTCTAAATACTTATCCCAATTTCTAAGGGATTAGACACCACGTTTCATGCTAAATGAAAAGGTAGTGTTAACTCCAATTTATTATAAAAAGCGATTTTACTGTCAAAATGCACCAAATTAACAAATTACTAGAGAGGTTTCATACATTACCATTATATATATTGTAATACTGTAAACAGATCGTTTGAAAACCTGCATATAGCATTAAATATTTTATGAATAAAGCAATTTAAAAAATGCATACTATAATACTATGACTGTATTAGATCAACATGTGTTGGAATCAATCAGATTAACTTCTTAAGATAAGGAAAGAAAGGAGCGAGTCAAGTCAATGAAAAAGCCAGCTCTTTGTCCTCGAGCAGAGTCCAATCTCATTTACCAATTATGCGCAACACCAACCCCCCCCTCCTTCCCCAAACAAAAAAAAAAAGGCGCCGACAACTCTCTTCTGCCTTTAAACTTTCAGAAAATCCACGTGGGAGTTTCAACTACCCCACTTATTTCCGTGGTGATTGATCGTACACAATCAGGTGTGCATGTGCACCCGTGGTTGTTTTATATGGCATTACGCGTCCAATTTCTATGTATCTTTGACTTTAGGGTCATTACAGTGAATTTTCCACTTATAGATTAAGCACTGCTTCAAATCCAGACATTTGACTTTTCAAAATCAAAATCACAACCTAAGACGCAGCATTTATGTAAAAGTTGCTATGAAAGAAAAAGTGATCAACACCAATTTCATAAAGATGGAGCAAATATGCAAAGTTCCAAAGATAAATTGTATCAATGAAGAACTATTATAATTTAACAACACTTATGCGTACAGTACATAATACAGAGGGAAAAGCTCAAACATCCATCTCACATATATAAAGTGTGTCGAATTCCATCATGAGATCAACTAGACAATGTCCTCCCCAACTCCACCTCCGTCACCGCTAACGGCTAGAGTCACAACATTGTTATTCACTGATGATTCTTCTTGGTCCACAACATCAATTTTCAAAAGTTCTCTGATAATCCCTTGTGATTGAATAAGCACTTTTTTGAGTCTCAAAGAAATTTCTCCGCACATGGACTTGAAGATCCATGTCATCTCTTGGTAAATTTGTTGGTAATCGGGATTTGTAGCAACCATAATAAGGAAGAAACCATAAATAACCCACTTGATGTAAGAAGTTAGTATGACTGAGTCAATTACTACTCCAACGATGAGACATCCTAGTATGAGAAATGCAAAATTGATGAATGTCTTTCCATGATTGCTTCGTGTTGTTCGCGAACTGACGCCAAAGAGCACGATGAGAACTACGGCTATCGTGATGATGGTTGCTTGCTTGTTTAAAAGTACATCTTTAGCTCCTAAAAGAGCAAATGACCATTTAAGCGAGGACGTCAAGAAATCTTTCGATTTTTCAACGATGGCATCTTCTTGTTCTCCAAGTCTACCAAAAAGAACAACAAAATCTGAAATCATTAATTTAAAGTGCAAGTAAATCATACCAAGCTTATGCCAGGAGAATATAGATGGATTGATTGTGTAAGTTATTATTTTTTTTTATCGAGGATGGGGTTTTTAGAAGTTACACAAATAAGAATTTCAAGCAACATAGTAAGCCAAGTGCACTAAATGCTCGTGACCTAGTGGTGGATATAGTTCCTAAGGAACGACATGAATATATGCAAGCAATGGAGAGTACTAATTTAATTGAATCTCGACCGTTGGAATGCAAAACTGACCTGGTTGAAGAAAGGTTGATGTCAGACATTGATTTGTGCTAGCTTTCGAACAAAGTGTGTTGATGTTTGTCTCCCCTCAGCATGAGAGGCAAAGAGTTTGCAGCGAATGCAAATTGTGTTGGGTTTCTTGTCTATCGAAGTCAGTCTTATGTAAGGAGAATTTTACGGATAAGCTTTTGAACAAGGAGAGGTGATGCTCCTTTTCCCACTCTTAATTTGACCCATAGCTGGGATTTCATTGATCCTCCTCTCCACCGATTCTCCAGTAGGACCCTCGACCTATAACATTGATGGAAAAGGAGTGCTTGAGAAAAGATTGTAAGTAGTAGTGCTTTGTAAAAACTTTTGTACAATTTTCTTTGTAAAGTTTTTATAAAGGACACTCTTGCACTCCTTTTCAGGTTCTCCCCCCTTTTCTCACTTTTTGCCATTGCTTCCATCGGGAATAGAGATGAGCATAAGTCCAAAATAAAATTTAGAATCGAAAAATTAGAATGATGAAAACTTACTGGTTCCAAGTTCCATGGTATATAAAGTGGGTTTTAAGTTCTAAAAATTAGGGAGGTTGTTTCTAGATTATAGATTGTAGAACCTGAAATCTAAAATTTGGAACTTGAGGTAAGTTTTTGTGTTTCTCTTGATTTAAATCTTCATGTAATTATGTTGCATTCTATGATGACTGTATAACCACTAATTTGAGCTTCATTTTTTATGATTGAGACTTTTACTTTGTTAATATTTTATATTATTCATGTGATCAAATATAAGTTGTGGTCAGTGGCCATTAAAAGTGATGATTTATCATAATCGTCAATTACTAATGTAGGTGAAACCTATGTAGACTCTGGAATTGATTGTAGCATCTGTGACAAAGTAGGTTTCAAATTCCAAAATATGCATAGTAGGTTTCAAGTTTCAAAAAATAAGGAACCTATAAGGTTCTAAGTTTTAAGTGAAATCTGTGCAGAATTTGAAACCACTCAGGAGCTCATGCAAGGAGCTCGCATTTGCTTCATTAATGAATGTGCTCGGGAATTCCACGAGAAAAATGAGAAGCCCACTCTTGATTTGAGTTTATTTCTTCCCTTTTGTTTTTCTTTCTTTTTGTTTGATTTGTTCTCTTTTTTTTTTCCATTTTTTTTTGCCATTTAAGAGAAAACTGGTGTCCATTTTTTTTTTCAAAAGAGTAATTTATTTGGTAGATAACCAACTAGTTATTGTATTACATTTTATATATTTCTTTTTCTTCTTGTGTTGTACTACGAAAGCATTATTCCAAAACCTAACAATGGGCAGCGCAATTTGTGTGCGTTCTCTCCCTCATCGCCGAGATTAAGAGTTCGAATCCTATTGTTGCTAAAGTGTCTTAAGCGGGGGGTTCTGGT
Organism: Eucalyptus leucophloia subsp. euroa; assembly: GCA_017140325.1. Taxonomy (NCBI): domain Eukaryota; kingdom Viridiplantae; phylum Streptophyta; class Magnoliopsida; order Myrtales; family Myrtaceae; genus Eucalyptus; species Eucalyptus leucophloia. Next base: position 15,835,068 of record CM029472.1, on the reverse strand, counting down.
GTTGGAGTCCTAGGCTAGCCTCCCTCATGATTTATGTCTAAATAGCGGCTTGCGGCGAGGCCCAATGGTGCTACCGAACACCAGACGGTCATGTGATCCCCGAAGGGTGATTTCCGGCGGTTCCTCGATTAGGAAAAAAAATATTATTCTAAATAACCTAAGTAATGGTAAGAGTGAAAAAAATCATCCACTAGTTTCAATGAATGCATTTGATTTAATCAGTACTATCATATATATCATTATGTTATACGTCGTGGATTTTAATTACTCGTCTTCCATTTTGTTCAATGAATCTAGTGGACTAATTTCTTTATTTCTCATGTCATCACTACACAACTTTTTAATGGGTGTTTTCCAAAAAGAAATAATAAAAATAAGTAGATTAGACATGCTAAACACCAATTATTTTCATGCAAATTCAAAAGAAAAGGCCTTGTGGAATGTTATTTTTGTCTTGATTCTATGAAATAATTAGTTGTTGACAAGAAAATTATGCCAGTTGCAACTACATTATAAGACAACTGCTCAAACCATTTTCAAATACATATTTTCTTGTTAATTTTAAATATATCAAAATTTTCATGGAACCATTAGAAAAAAGATCTTTTATAGTACAAATGTACAACAATAGTAACAAGTTCCATACACAACTTTAAAAAAATTACTGCCAATTCAACTGCTTGGCTTCCCTAAAAAGGCTACTCAATTGGAAATGGACATTTTACCGGAACCAACCAATAGAAGTTTTTACTGATATCGATAAAAGATTCATTTTGACTCAAGAACAAATAAATATCAAGGAGTAATTTTTAGTGTCATGGTGTGAGAAAAGGGAAGTAACTGGACAAGATGATCAGGTATAGGTTCATGCTTCGTCAGCAACCCATAATTAATAAATAATAGAAAACGCTCCAAGGAGTTTGTAGATAATATAAACGTCTTAAAATTTGATGTGTTTGACGTCTCCATATCAATGAGCCTTGTAAGGATGGCATGGATCGCTACTCGCGTTGCTTAAAGATGGCCAACAGTGTAACATTCCAAATTTTCAGTCCTGTTTTGTATTGAATAAAACGGGCATTTCATCAACACGCTTATAGGGCTGTTCTCAAAGTTGATCACTGTTGAGATAACTAAACTATCTAGGGAAGCCATTAAGGAATTTTAAGTAACAGACTTGAGAATTCGACTAGGAATCGACTTCTCGACCATGCTCATCTTTAGAGGCCATTACGGCACAGTATAAAATCGATTTGAAATTAGAGGTACGTCTATCTGACTGAGATGTGTGGCTAGTCATGGGTGAAGCCACTAAATTGGAAAATTCTCGTCGACCGGCTCTAAACTGATTCTTCTGTCATTTTACTACCATGTGTCTGTATTTGAATCATCGAGATTTTCACGATAACCGAGAGTCGCCAATGTATCGGGTTGGTTCATTATGGCTCGAAGAAAATCAACCACGGGTCATTTGCACTAAAAATCTCCGAAAACTACTTGGTAGCTTAGGTCACGCTAAAAACGTGTCTGAGTGAAATTAACTGCGAATTCAGATCCGATTTTAGAAATTAAAGATTCTTTCATGTCATAATAAATTAAAGGAACATCGATTCAGTTTCAAAAGATTTTTCTAAAACCCAAGACTTTTTGGGAAAAAGTCGGCATATGACCATTTTTGTTCAGAAAAAGAGCGGGATCGTTTTCGATTGCAAAATTGGGATGCAAGAGGGATCCATAAGTGAGGAAAATTATCAATTTGATAATCGACGTGTCAATTGAATTTGCAAGGACCAAATAGGATTGGATTGTAAAGGAATTAAGTCCAATTGAAGTCAAAATATTGCAACTTCGTAACTCCCCCATTCACCACCATTTTGGACCACTTCAAATGTCCTAAGGGATGCATTGTTGGTTGAATTACAGCCTGGGAAGCAATTGGTTGCTGAAGATGGGTTAAATGGGATAATTGAATGGAAAATGAAGGCATGTGGCCCTCTCTTACCTTCCTTCTTCTTTAAGCTTGGCCGGCCACCCCTCTTGCCCCCATACCCTTCAGTTTTGACCAGCAAGCCAGTAGAGACAGCTAGTAAGCCGCCGGGAGCCATCCTTCCCATCGCTGCCGCACATCATTGCTGCTTCTGCCCACATGAGCCCTCGTCTGCATGTCCTCGCCCTCGTGCGTGCCACTGCCTAACCTTGCGTGTTCCAGCTTGTTCCGCCGTCGTCCTTGCCTTTAGCAATCTATTGTGGTCATCCAAGCCATTGTTGAAGCCCATCGGAGCTCCTACGGCCGCCGGTTACCTCGCCAAGCCATCCACCAGTCTACCGTCACCATTCCCTCGCTAAACTAGCTTTGTTTCTCTATTTTTGCAGCTCAAAATAGAAAGGGAAAAAGTGGGTTTCAGCTAGCTTCTAGGCCCATTTCGAGGTGGTTCCGATCCTCAGTTGCTTGGCTCACCTTGAGAAAAGTCGACCCCGTGACAATCCTATCGGTTTGATCCGACCCGTTCGTTAATCAAGTGAGTTTTACTCATTAAACCTTGCTTAGTATGCTAATGATGCTTAGGGGTTGATTATATTTAATTAAGTGCAATTAGGTGGATAGATTAAATTAGAATAATTAAATTAGAGACTTATCAATGTATGTTAGGCAAATTGTTAGTGTAGTTAGTAAGAAAATAGGTCATAGTATTTATGGAACGAATCTAAAAAATTTTCTGGGTCTGTTTCAGCTTTCAATTAGGCATTACACGCCTAAATTAGATTTGTTGCATTTATTTTATAATCTATGTAATTAATTAATTAATTAATTTCCAAAAATTAGGCTGAGATAGCTGATGACCGGACTTTTATGCTGATTATTGTGGCGCAGTCTATTTATTTATTTGATTACTAAATCGTGCTGAATCGATTTAATTCTGATTTTAGGATTTTATTCCTAAATTAATTAATTTTGATAAATGATTGGAAAATTACCGGGTGTCGGTTTACAATGCCAAAAATATGTAATGGGCTGTTGAAAATGGTGGGAATTGTGGAATGTGAAATTATTATATTTTGGCTAAAGCTGACTATGTACCTACACATGGCTATTTTTATCGGATATGATAAAAATGAGAAGTTGACTATATGTTTAAAGTGGTATACTATCTTGGCCTGGAGGTCATAAATATTTAGCTTTGGATGAGCATATAAATAGTATATCATAGTATCAGCTTTGGGTGAGCATGTATAATTAGCTTTGAATGAGCATGTATATTATACTTTGATGGCATGGGGGCCCTAATCAATAAGCTTTGAGCAAGTGTATATATAGTATACTATATTATCAGCTTTTGGCGAGTTATGCTATCTATTTTCACCTTTGGGTGAGTAGTCGTAGACTAAGGTCGGACTTTATAGATAATATTTAATGTATCGACCAAGGAAAGATCGTGATGACATGTAATTAACTAGGTCGATTGATCAATGATTCGATATGATATTATGAATTCATTGATTGATATGATATAAGGCATCTGTAAATAACATTGACTTGCAGGATGGAACTAAGGCCAAAATAAATCCTTTGACTTGTGCTCTGCTTAGGCAGTCCTAAGGTGTATTGGCTTCCTAATCGAGTCTTAATGGATAGAATTTGCTGAGACGTAGTCTCATCCCGATTGTGGGACAACATTTCAAGTTCCTAAATGGTAGTACCTCTACCTCCTCGTCCTCCCATATATTTTGGTATTCCAAAAGAGGTCACCAAAATAGTGTACCACTTCTCGTTACACCCCCACCTGGAAGGGCTAGATTATGTTTTAGTAAAATCAACCGTTTGGGTTGATGTGGGTTGAGGCGACTTGAGGCCCCACGGGTTACGTCGTGGTATCGTCACTACCACGATGGGCGAAGAGAGGGTTCCATATCGGAGGGTGATGTGCCTCTGTTCGTCTTAGAGGCAACATTTGGAGAAGGGACTGTAGACCCTAAGGATGAAGCGGTGATTGATGCAAAAATATAACCCTACTTTTCTATCCCATTCTAAAAAGGATCTAGAGTATGACCCGGATAAGGATTGAAACCCCCATCCTGTTTTGTAAACTTTGAGTTGTGATCTAATGTGAAATAGATTTGGCTTGTGAATAGTATTGTAATATATACTATGAGGTTTACTTGTATAAAAGTGTGGTTGTGGTTTTTTAGTTGTGAAAAATATAGCCCTACTTTTCTGTCCCATTGTTTTATTATTTAGAGATTGTTTATATACTTCTGCATGCGTATTAAAATGAAAGGGTCGGTGATGCATCCTGAGATGTCATTGTTAATCGACCAAGGTGAGGGATGGGTGTGTACCCGAGAATTAGAGTGTGACATCCCCGTTTAAGTTGTATCGGAGCATGGTCGTTAGGGATTTGAGTGATAAGGTGCGATGGACCATGTGATAGTAGTAGGAAAGACCTTTAAATTCATGCTAGTGTACGTTTGTGTTAGTTGATTGATAAAATTTCTCATTGTTTAGGTCACTGTGTTTCTAATTCGGTGTAGAATTGGAAACATGCTTCAGTAGATAAAGAAGCCATGAGTGACCAAGAGCCAAGACTCTTGCCAAGAGGGCCTATAGAGCTGTGAATCGGGGTAGAGCGCCGACTAAGGTCGGTACCCGAGGAGGCCACGGTAAAGCACTGGCACAAGCCAGTGCCAATGGTGTAGCGCCATTGCCAGTTGATGCTTGGGTTGCAGCCTCAGGTGATTAGGGAACCATAAGGATTGATCATAAAGAGGTTTATCGTCGAGCACAATTGCTTGAAAGGAACCCGATTGAGCAAGTCCCCTTATCTGAATTGAGGTTTATGTCTCATCAAGAAGGGATTCTCCATGGGAAGAAACCCATGACTAGAGGTAGATTACAGGTTCCGCCCAACAAGAAGAGTGGAGCTGGAAAGTCTGGGCTGAATCATAATGGCTTGTGTCGCTTCTGTGGAAGGTGTCATGGTTTAGCTCCGTGTCCCCGAAGGCCGGGTGTTTGTTTTAGATGTGGCCAACAGGGCCACATGATAAGAGATTGTCCTAGTAAACTAAGAGGACAACCGCAGTTGCTGCCACTGCCACCTATGGGACAAATTAGAGGGTATGCGCCTCAAAATATGCCACAAGGAGGTCAGCTAAGACCACAAGTTCAGGGCACGGTGTACACCATCACACAAGGTCAGGTAGAAGCTGTGCCTGACATTATCACAGGTATGGTTTCGCTGAACGACCATCCTGCTTACACTTTATTTGCTCAGGAGCAACTCATTCCTTTATTGTCAAACAATATGTTAAGTTGTTAGGATTAAGTCTTATATTGTTGGAGTCGGCAATTTGCATATCTATACCATTGAAGGATAAAGTATTGCTGCTTTGGGTTGTTCTAGTTGCAAGTTAGCGATTGGTGAGCGAGTGGGGAAAATAGATTTATTAGTCCTAGCCATATATGACTTTGATTTGATAATTAGAGTGGACTAGCTCACCAAGCAACGAGCTATAATTGACTACTATCGCAAGGTGATTCAATTTGACCTATTAGAGGGTAAGAGCTTCGAGTTTGTCGAGAATCAAGGAGGACCCTCGATTTCCTTAATCTCATCGCCTAAGGTAACTTGTCTGTTAGACTAGGGTTGTTAAGGTTACTTGGCAATTTTCTTGGATACAACAATTGTGAAGCTGAAAATGGAAGACATTGCTGTGATGCAAGAATTCCCAGATGTCTTTCCAAAAGAATTGTCAGGATTGCTGCCAAAGAGAGAAATTGAGTTTGTGATTAAGCTAGCACCTAGAACAGAGCCAATCTCTAAGGCTCCTTATTAGATGGTGTTATCTGAGTTGAAGGAACTGAAGGTGCAGATGCAAGAGCTATTGGATAAATGATTCATTTGTTCTAGTGCATCACCTTGGGGAGCACCGGTTCTATTTGTAAAGAAGAAAGATGGATCGTTGCGCTTATGTATTAACTATCAGCAACTCAATCAGGTAACGATCAAGAACAAGTATCCACTCCTGAGAATTGATGACTTGTTCGATCAATTGCAAGGAGCGTTGGTTTTCTCGAAGATCGATTTGAGGACAAAATATCTTCAGCTATGAATTAGGAAGGAGGACGTTCCTAAGTCAACATTTCGTACTCAATCTGGTCACTATGAGTTTATAGTGATGCCATTTGGGTTGATGAATGCTCTTACTGCCTTCGTGGATTTAATGAACCGAATATTCAAAGAATATTTAGATCAGTTTGTGATCGTGTTCATTGATGATATTCTGGTATATTTAAGAAGTGATGAAGAGCATGAGAGTCATTTAAGACTAGTGTTGTAAACACTTAGAGTCCATCAGTTATATGCTAAGTTCAGCAAGTGCGAGTTTTGGTTAACTTGTGTTGCTTTCTTAGGGCATATGGTTTCAGGCGAAGGAATTTCAGTAGATTTGAGCAAGATTGAAGCAGTAATTAACTGGCCAAGACCGACTAAAGTGACAGAAATCTCATCTTTAGCATCACCACTAACAAAACTCTTAAAGAAAGAAGATAAATTTGTGTGGATTACAAGTACGAAAGTAGTTTTCAAGAGCTGAAGGAAAAGCTGACTACCGCACCTATGCTGATGATTCCATCTGATCCTAGACAATTCAAGATCTATAGTGATGCATTATTCAGAGGATTATGTTGTGTGCTGATGCAACATGGCAGGGTTGTTGCATAAACTTTCCGTCAGTTGAGGCCTCTTGAACAGAACTATCCAACGCCTGACTTAGAACTTGCAGCAATTATTTTCGACCTGAAGATTTGGAGACACTATTTGTGTGGAGAAAAAAATTTCAAATCTTTACGGACTATCAAAGTCTCAAGTATCTATTCTCTTAGAAGGAATTGAACATGAGACAACACTGATGGATGGAATTACTGAAGGACATGACTGTGATATCTTATATCACCCTGGAAAGGCGAACAAGGTCGTCGATGCTTTGAGTCGAAAATCTTCAATTGCTCATAAACTGATTACGGAGTGGAACTTAATAGAGAGAGCTCGAGATTCGGTATTCAAGTTTGAGGTAGGCCATCTTTCAAGTCTTATAGTCACCCTCATAATTGAACCAGATGTCCTGATCAGAATCAATATTCCAACTGACAGATCCAGATGTGCGGAAAATTCTTCAAGAGGATACTGAGAAAAGAAATGCTAACTTTTAGATTTTTGATGAAGGAACACTAAGGTTCCGATGACGTTTGGTTGTACTTGACGATGTGGAGTTTAGAGAGGATATTTTATCAGAAGCACATCGTAGTAGTTATAACATTCATTCTAGTAGTACTAAGATGTATTAGAATCTGCGTCAACACTATTGGTGGTCAAGTATGAAGGCGGACATTGCCAAACATGTCGCCAAGTGTTTGACGTGTCAGTAAGTTAAAGCTCAATATTGCAAGTCGGGAGGATTTTTGCAACCTCTCAAGATCCCAGAATGGAAATGGGAGCATATCACGATGGATTTCGTGACTGGACTATCGATGAGTCAAAGAGGAAACGATTCGATTTTGGTAGTAGTCGACAAATTGATAAAGTCAGCTTACTTCATTGCAGTTCGAAAAGACCATAGTTTGGATAGACACACAAACTTGTACGTGCGTCAAGTGGTTTGTATGTATGGAGTGCCAATTACGATAACTTCAGATAGAGACTTGAGATTTACCGTTACTTTTTGGAAGAGCTTACAGAGTACCTTAGGTACCAAGCTATAGTACAGTACGGCATATCATCCCTAAACAGATGGCCAGTCTAAGAGGACAATTTAGACCCTTGAAGACATGCTAAGGACTTTTGTATTGAACTTCAAAGGAAGTTAGGAAGATTAGCTACACCTGGTGGAATTTTCCTACAACAACAATTATCAGCAGAGTATCAAGATATCTCCTTTTGAAGCATTGTATGGCAGAGTGTGCAGAACACCCATGTGTTGAAATGAAGTGGGGGAAAAAAAGATTACAGGCCCAAAGTTGGTCCAGCAATCTGTGGAAGCTGTGGCAGTGATCAGAAACAGATTAAAGACTGCTCAAAGCAAACAGAAAAGTTATGCAGATAAGTGTCGGAGGTCTTTGAAATTCCAAGTTGGTGATCACGCTTTTCTAAAGATGTCATCAATGAGGGGAACTTCGCGGTTTGGAAAGAAAGGAAAATTGAGTCCGAGGTACATAGGTTCGTTTGAGATTCTTGAGAAAATCGGGAACCTAACATATCATCTTGCGTTGTCGCCGAGATTGGCGTAAGTGCATGACGTCTTTCATGTGTCGATGTTAAAGAAGTATTAGCCTGACTCGATCCACGTGCTCAATTTCGAGGAATTGGACGTGGATGACCGTGTGTCATACGTTGAAAGCCCGGTTTAAATAATGGATCGAAAAGAGCAAGTTCTACGTACAAAGACCATTTCGTTGGTCAAAGTGGTCTGGTAACACCATGGTACTGAAGGAGCAACATAGGAAACTGAAGAGTTGATGAGACAATTATACCCCCACCTTTTTGAGAAAATTCTATGATGGTTTAAATTTCGATGGGGAAATTTTTATAAGATGAAAAGAGTTGTGACATCCCAGATTTTCAGTCTTGTTTTTTATTGAATAAATCAGACATTTTATCGATGTGCCTATAAAGCTATTTTCAGAGCTGATCACTCTCGAGATAACTAGACTATCCAAGGAAGCCATTAAGGACTTTTAAGGTAATAAACTTAAGAATTCGATCAAGAATCGACTTCTCAATTATGCTCATCTTTAGAGACAATTACGGCATAGTATAAAATTGATTTGAAAAAGTGGGTTTCCAGCCGGCTTCTAAGCCAGTTTTGAGGTGGTCCCGAGCCTCCGTTGCTTGGCTTGCCTTGAGGAAAGTCGACCCCTGCAACATTTCTATCGGTTTGATTCGACCCGCTCATTAATCAAGTAAGTTTTGCTTACTAAATATTGCTTAGTATGCTAATGATGTTTAGGGGTTGGTTAGATTTAATTAAGTGCAATTAGGTGGATAGATTATATTAGAGTAATTAAATTAGAGACTTATCAATGCATGTTAAGCAAATGGTTAATGTAGTTAGCAATGAAATAGGTCATAGTATTTATTGAACGAATCTCGTAAATTTTCCGGGTCTGTTTCGGCTTCCAATTAGGCATTACGGGCCTAAATTAGATTTATTGCATTTATTCAATAATTTATGTAATTAATTAATTAATTTTAAAAAATTAGGCTAGGATAGTTGACGATCGGAATTTTATGCTAATTATTGTGGTACAGTCTATTTATTTATTTAAGTGCTAAATCATGCTGAATCGATTTAGTTTTGATTTTAGGATTTTATTCCTAAATTAATGAATTTTGGTAATTGATTGAAAAATTACCGGATGTCGGTTTACAACGCCAAAAATATGTAATGGGCTGTTGAAAATTATGGGAATTGTGGAAAGTGAATTATTATATTTTGGCTAAGACTGACCGTGTACTCACACACGACTATTTTTATCGGGTATAATAAAAATGAGAAGTTGACTATATGTCTAAAGTGATATACTATCTTGTCTTGGGGGCCTTAAATTATCAACTTTGGGCGAGCATATAAATAGTATACCATAGTATCAGCTTTAGGTGACATGTATTATCAGCTTTGGGTAAGCATATATAATATACTTTGATGGCCTGAGGGCCCTAATCAAATAGCTTTGGATGAGCATATGTACAGTATACTATATTATCAACTTTGGGCGAGCTATACTATCTTTCAGCTTTGGGTGAGTTGTCCTAGACTAAGGTCAGATTTTATAAATAGTATTGAATGTACCGATCAGGGGAAGATCAAGATGACATATAATCGACTAAGTCAATTGATCAATGATTTGATCTAATGTTATGAATTGATTAATTGATGTGATATAAGGCATCTGTAAATAACGTTGATTTGTAGGATGGAATTGAGGCCAAGGTAAATCATTTGACTCGTATTGTGATTAGGCATCCCTAAGGTGTATTAGCTTCCTAATCGAGTTTTAGGGGGTAGAACTTGCTGAGACGTAGTCTCATTTCAGTTGTGAGATAACATTTTAGATCCCTAGATGGTAGCACCTCCACCTCCTCGTCCTCTCATGTATTTTGGTATTCCATAAGAGGTCATCGAAATAGCATGCCACTTCCCAATACACCCCCACCCGGAAAGGCTAGAGTATGTTTTAGTAAAATCAACTGTCTGGGTTGATGTGGGTAGAGACGACTTGAGGCCCCATAAATATAGGTCGTGGTATCGTCACTACCACGATGGGCGAAGAGAAAGTTCCGTACCGAAGGGTGATGTGCCTCTGTTCTTCTTAGAAGCAGCATTTGGAGAAAGGACTACAGACCCTAAAATGAGGGAGGTGTGCATACCCGAGGATCAGGGCGTGACAAACGGTCAAGAGATAAATAAAATAAAGAAGGCATAATAATCAAGAACGGATAAGTTTATTTATAAAATTTAGGACAATTTATTTTAGGTTTTTTTTACAAAGAACATGGGGACAAACCACTATAAGGTTGGAGGAACACTCTCGGCTATGCGTAAAAGATGGCAATCCTTGTAATCACAAAGCATGTCTCTAGCTAGGTTTGTTTGCCTTAAGGAGAGCCAGGTACACCCCTAGTGAGGGTTTCCTTGTGACATCCTCGATTCGGACCCCTATCTCGGACGCGAGGAATAGATTAAGGACCAGTATGCTAATAATGAGAATGGGCTGTAAATCAATCCTAGAGGTTGTTCATGAGCCAATTGATTGATTGGGAGCAAGGCAACTCAGGATCAGGGTTATGTTAGACCAAAATAGTCGATTATGAGAAGATTGCTTGATCATAAGGATTGATGTTGATGATCACATGTTGTCATGAGTTGATCAATTGACTAGTATAGATTGATTCAACTCGAGTATATACTAGCAGTGAGTGACTTCGCACGGTCACTGCATCATTTGTGAATGACCTAATTCGATTCCGTGTGACCATAGGTCAAGGCAGGTTGATCAATCTTATGCGATTATATGATAACCAAGGGTTATTCATGGATCAATCAAGCTCAATTATAGGTTAGTTTTGAACCAACCATGGGTCACACATAGAACCCTAGATAAGCGCCGACTTAGGTTTGGGTCTAGCCACTTGAGCATCGCCAAATCTGCCCAATTCATGTAGGCCGCATTAGGGCCACTTCCGATCAAAACTTAGCCACAAACCTTGGTCTGATTATAGGTGTCAGTCATGGTTGATTACAAGACATTCATGTCTGATTTAGAAGATATTCAAATACTCCTCTTAATGATCTTTTGTCCTCTTGAATTTGGATCAAATAAGAGTAAAAAATTCTTGGAAGCCAATGAAGCCCCCCTCACATGCCTCAATAGGGAAGAACTTGGGGATCAAGTTATCTTGTAAGGTTTAAACCTATCCTTAAATTTTTGAAGATAGTGCATAAGTGCAATAAGTTGAGACATGTGCTTATGTAGGGATTTGGGCTATAATAACCCTAAAGGTGAGACTTACATAGCTTCTTGAAGATAAGTTGAGGAAGAACTAAAGTTTGACTAGGTGCCACTTCAAGGAGAAAGGGAGGAGAAATAGGTCTAGTTTGTGTAACTAGGATAGTTACCTTTGAAACTATGAAACTATGTAATAATTCAACCATTAAAGCTTGAAGGATAAACTTGGTTAAGATTAACCCTAATTGTGACACTTGGAAGGTGGAGATTCAGTCTTGCTAACTAAGCCAAGAAAACCATCATTAGCAATCATTATTTAGCCTATAATTGAATTTCACATGTATATCCTTAGAACCCATTTCTCTCTCTCTCTCTCTCTCTCTCTCTCTCTCTCTCTCTCTTGCTTTTTTCCACAATTCACTTTGCTTTCTCTTTACATTTGCCTCTCTCCTTCTCCCTTACACGCCTCTCTCTCAGCCTTCTCACTATTGTCCACCATGAGCTACCATTGCCATCTGCTCACTATGTCATCATTGCCGTTTGCTCATTGTGAGTCATGAGCTGCCGTTCATCTTCGTTCTTGTCCTTGTTTAGTAAGTAGATCCCTTAAACATTGGCTAGGCTGTTATGTTGCGTAACTTGGATGTAGGTTTGGTTTGTTTTTGTCGTTAAGTAAAGTCAAACCATCCTAGGAATAGTAGAACCACATACTAACTTTGTAAAGTTTTCTTTTGATTTGTTTGAGTTATAAAGCTCGTGAATAGGTGAGAACTTGTCATATGATAGTCAAGGTTTCAATGTTTGTTGTTGTTAGTGGAAACAACATGTTATATGTTCACATCCATACCTGGCTACAAAAGATCATTGTTATTATTGGATGAGGTTCTTTTATATGTTATTGTCTAAGTTGGGTTATAAGGATTTGTTGCTACTATTGGGTGTGGTTCGTCTATGAGTCATCGCATATCCTTGATTGTAAGGTTTTGTTGTTGTTTATTGAAGGTAGCTCTTATATACGTCATTGTGAACGCTTAAAAACACGCCCTGAGCCTCCGAAAAGAGATTCATGTTCATTTGGACATGCGTGGAAGCATGCCAGGTTGAGTTGCTCTCTCTTGGCTCAGCGATATTAAGGCGTATTGTTTCTGAACTGAATTGGACTTACACCGGTGCTTGAACATAACGGGTCAAGCCACAGCTTTTTGTTTCGTGCTCAACATATTTTATTGATACGGTTTTGGTAAGTCATGGTATAAACTTCGCTTGGCATGCCTTTGAGACACTCATGCATTAGACTAAAGAAAAAGATAAGAACTGATTATATGCTTAATCTAGGTGGTCATATGAGGGAAACCATCACCAATGGATTTCAAGACAATGCTGTCACCGATGGATTATGGGACAATGCCTAATGGATTTCGGATGAGGTCATTGATGGATTTTAGGATGTTGCCATACTCGATGGGGTGGAACGATGGTTGGTCGATTCCAGAAGAATCGATGGATTTCGGTTATGTGTATAATAATTGGACGTTAAATGATGTGTCGTGGATGGTCATGGACACATATATTATGGGGTATTATGTGATCCCTGATCAAAATTGCATTAGAGGCATTTGAGTGTCACGTACACATTTTAAAAGTTATTATTTGACACGTGCGTATTTTATATGTCATTGTTTATAACTTGGGAGGCACGTGAATAATTTATATGTCATTGTTTGTGACATGAGAGGTACGTGAACATTTTAGAAGTCATTATTTGAAACTTGAGGATCACGTGAGCATTTTAGAAGTTATTATTTGATAGGTGCAAATTTTTTTATGACTTAAGTGGCATGTGCATATTTTATACTTTATTATTTAGGACTTGAGAAGCACATGTATATAGTAGAAGTTATTATTTGGCTTGTGTAGAATTCTTGATCATACTAGTGTTTAGGTGGTTGAGAACTTTCCTTCATATGCATAGTTTAAGGCAAAGTGAGGGCTTTGCTATTGATTTGCCATCAACATGTTGGCTTGAGTATTCGCATGGTTCCAATACGAGGCATCCATTTATATGAGGTTTAGGCAATTTACTTATTGAGTTTTCAACTCATTTGTTGTTATTTTACCCTTTTCAAGCCCATAGATATGAGTTTCCCTTTGATCCAACTCAGGTTACTCATATAGATGGGAGTCATGATCCTCAATATAGAGGACATGACGTCTGATATTACATACTAAAAGCACACTACCTTGATGAGGGTTGACGAGGGCTTAGGTTACCTGGTTCCTCATCTATATGAGTCATGATTCATGTGGATCGATGAGGAGATCTTTGGGCCCCTTTGTGGGTTTGACGGTCCGCCTGGTGGCCCCAACGGTTCGATGGCGAATCCTTCCAATGGCACCATAGATGACATCAACTCCGACCTCAACTAAGATCCCGAGTTCGAGCTGTGAGGAGTCGGTCTTTTGATGAGAATCACTTTTGATAATCGCTATCGTAGAGGAGTTAGGACTAACTCCCTTATCCCCTTTTTGGTTGTAATCAGAATAGTCCAACTAAGTGGACATGTAAATGAAATCATCTGATCTAATGAACACGTTTCCGCATGTGCTTAATTGAAAGATGAAAGTAGTGAGCTAACGACGCTCGGGTGTCACAAATTAATTTCCGTGGATGTCGTGTTCTCGCGACTGGAGAAAGGCTTGTGATGTGACATTACCACTCCAATCAGAGGGTAGTGACGATTCATTTCCGCCCTCCCCATACTCTCTCTCTCTCTTCTCGTCTCTTCTCTTTAAGCCTGTCTGATAATCCAATTAAGTTTTGAGAATTGAAACTTTAGAACTTATTGAGATTGAGCTTGTTTGAGAACCTTAAACAGAATTGATTTAAATGATTAAATGCTGTCTATTATCCAATTTAGTAAGTAAAGGACGGGTCAACTGGTTCTTTTAATATGAAATTAATCTAGAGTAATTATAATCTTATCAAATATATTGGAAATCTATCAAAACTGGTCTTTTCTCTACGTTGGGTAAGAGATCAATAATATTCAGCTATCAAATTTTAAGTGTAATCAAACAACTTTTAAATTCTATTTTAGCATTTAAGAATTGCATGACTTAAAACTCAATATTTAAAATTTAAGCACATAATCTTCAGTTTTATCATAGCGGTCCCTTTGTATCCATCTCTCTCTTCTGTTTTTCTTTTCATCAATTTTTTAAAATATGTTTATAAGAAATACTGAATATTTAAACATTTTATCTTCATTTTATTATGAACAAGACGAACATTACGTGGGTGTGGCACTGTCGCATCAAACTTCTTGAATTTGTTGATGACAAAAACAATACATGGAGTTTAGTTGCTCCAATGAATAAAGAATTTAATAAATAGAAAGCCATTAGATTAAAAATAAATGCGTAATTAATTTTATAAATACTTGATTGAGAGAAGACCAGGAACACTCGGACTGAAGGTCTACCACTCTCATTAGTGAGCACCATCGGTTTATCTACGCCCTCCTTCAAACCCCCCCCCTCCTTTTTTTGAGCCTGCCTGATAACTCGATCAAGTGCTGAAAATTAAAATACAAAGCTTATTGAGATTAAGTTTGATGACCTTAAACGGAATTTACTTGAATGATTCAATTAAGTCAATAATCCACTTGATCTAGTAAGTAAAGGATTTTACCCAATTTGTTCAATAGAAAATTGATTGGTGGTAAATTAGAATTGACTAAATGTTTTGGAACATCTACAAGTAATGGTCTTTTTCTCTATGTTTGGCGAGAGATGAATAACATTCTGTTTTTAATTTTCTACCATCATCAAACAACTTTTAAATTATTTTTCAGTCATTAAAATTATCATGACTTATAAATGCAGTACCTAATTTGTCAGCATTTAATTTTCAATTTGATCAAATCGGCCCTTTTCTTATCCATCTCTCTTCCTTTTCTTTTTCCCATCAATTTTTTCAAATATGTTGGTGAGAAGTAATGAATATGTAAACCTTTTCTTTTAATTTTATTTTTTTAGCAAGAAAAAAAAAATGCTAAATTGGCGTGCCAGTGCCACATCCAAGTTGTTGAATTTAGTAATGACAAAATCACTTGATTGCAAAAATTATGCAAGTCAAAGTACTCAATTGTAGGAAATGAAAATTGTAGGACTCAATTGCCAAGCTACTTATATTACAGATCTAAATACAAAAGTATCCATAAAATTGAACATAAAAAATGGATTTATATGGACAAAGTACATTTATCTTAATTTCATTAATGTTCTAGGAACACGTGCTAGTATTTTTCATTTTAATTAAGCTATTTAGAAAATAATCACAAAAAATCCATGTGTCCAAACTAGCAGTGCTACCGCTAATACAATAAGGGTTGTGTTTTCCTCCGTCCATCTAGGCTTAGAGGAAACTTCTTGCACAATTCAAATTACATGTGTTAGACATATTTTTAGGATTATGATCTAGGATTAGGTTAAATTGTGGTTTATCTTGATTGTAATGAAGCTAATTGCTTTCTCTTCCTATACATAGGGGTCTCATTCTCTTCTTCTAGTAATCTACATAATATTACACTCTACTCTCTCTTTCACTACAAAGCTCAGAATGGTATATAATAAGAGATCTTGAGTTGAAATCTTTTCATACCCTTATTTGCCTTCTGGATTACATATTTCAACTCTTTAGGCTTAGAACAAAGTTTAGTCTTCTTGTGAAGGGAAGTTTTACAATAATTAAATGTTGAAATTGTGTACTCATCTAACAGTTTAAGCTTTTAGAATATGTAAGTGGTGTTTGTTTGTGCTTGTAAACTACTAATGGAAAGACTGGTTTGAGAAAGTTTTCTCTAAGCAAAATTGGAGCAAAATTTGGTCCAATTTGTAAACCCATAGTAACCTATTTAAGTACATACATCTTAGGAGCAAATCGTTGCTCGCCACAACTTAATTCTCCTCGAATAAGTATATCTCTTTATTTATAATATTTTCTACTGCCAATAACGAGCATTGAATAAATTATACGTGATGTCAAGGTTGGAGTAATTGGTGAAATTAAACTTGTCATACTTGAAGACAGTTTTGCATGCATGCCCATGTTAAATTGATAGGGGCCGAGAATGGACTTGGGCCACATGAAGATCGTGGTCTTATTGTCGTGCTGGTGGGCCTCCCATGAGCCAGCTTCGACGATCGGTCCTCCATCGTTGACCGACGCAGTCTCTTTGTCACTCTCCCAAGTTTGACTATGACACTATTCGCGACAAAAAGTTTGAATATTTTTATGTATAAAGTTTAATATATTTGAAGATGGCTTCATACTATCCCACAAAAAATTATATATTCTTTTTATAGACTCGGCCCATGGATTAGAGGGACCAATCATCCACGAAGATCTGCCATCATCCAACATGCTTAACTAGTGCATCTCCTTGCAAATGAACGAGCGTGGCAGCCTGTTATGAAGCGTGGTAAAAATAGCATATCCTCGAACAGTTGCATAAGCTCTCATAAACAGTCAAAACCTTACGCAAGTAGACCAAACCATGCCAAAGTACCTTACACAGGTAGACTGGATCATGCTAAAGTAAACACTAACAAGTATATATTGACGACCTCCACATAACTAGAGACAAACTCATCTAGAGAAGAAATTGGAGCCAAGAATCCAAAATGATGTACATGTATCGAAATATCAAGTTCAGGCTTTCGGGTCTAATCAATTTGATCAATGCTATGAATCTTCGCAAACGATATAAAATTGCAAAACTATCGGGCTCAGTACCCTGATATGCTGTGAATTGAAATGCATATCATTAAGTTGCTTAAAGGAGGCAAAAACAATGTGGATACTCTTGGTCAAGTCAAAACTCTCTTTTTGTTGCTCATGTCTTGTCTATTCGTTGTCCCTATGTTAAATCTAGAAGAGACTAATTGGAAGAGAAAATAGATATAATAGAGAAGAAACTGGCTTCTTTATTGCGCTCTTACTCTAGATTTGAAAGGCATACTCAGGTGAATGAATTATGTGCCTTTTCAAAGCTGCTGATTGATTCGGCATGCCGTGGAGATGGGCAGCGCGAGCGAAGAACAAGGAGGATTCGAAGAGCAGGAAGAGACTTTGCAGGTGCCCCGGAGCTTCTCTGCTCGCTGGAACCTTTTTTACTGATCTCGAGCTTTTGTTCTCTGCGTATAAGAGTGAAGTAAAGCGATGGGCTTGCTCATGCATATTATAGATAGTCCAACGCATGAGCTGAGAGAGAGAGAGAGAGAGAGAGAGAGAGAGAGAGAGAGAGCAGTAAACCATGTGGCCATTATGCCTGCGGCTTTGGCTTTCGGGGGCGTATCAGCGTGGCTTGACACTGTATTTCAATTAATCTTTGCTTTTTTAAATCTAAGTCATCACTTATTAGGTTATGTGGTAAAAACAACATTTTGTCGATCCACTAAAATTGGACGTATTAAAAATTATATACATAACATAGCAATAAGGTAAGGTTCACTAAATACAAAACTTGCATATGATAACATTCTCTGCTTCTAAATTAGAAGCATTTATTACAAATAACATGTAACGAGATGATACGCAAAAACAAGGTGTGACTATAGGAGCTTCAAAAGTCAAACTCAACTTTGAAAAATGGTACACTGTCGAATGATTGAATAATCTCTTGAAATTAATCGTGCGAGCCAACCGGATGATGCTTAAGCAAACAATAGTAAGCACATATTGGCGACTAGGCACGTGACCATAGACAAGCTTATCCAAAGAAGCAACTTGGAGCTAAGTGTCTAAAAAACAATATACAAGTACCTGCATATTGGATTGAGGCTCTTGGTTTTGGCCACTTTGATCAGTATAATGAGATAGATGACTTTGTAAATGATATAAAATCACAAAATCACATTGCTCAGTACCCCAATTTGCTGTGAATTGAAATGCGCAATGACGAGCAATTTCAATGAGATAAACATAATATGAAATCTCTTGGTTGAGTCAAATATTTCTTGTTGTTATTGCTATTGTGATTGTTTGTTGTTCCTATACCAAATAAAAGAGGTGTTAATTGGAAGAAAAATACACTCGAACGAAGAAAAAAAAACCTAGCTATGAAAGTAGAGCTTACAGAGCATATATTGACACGAATGAATTACATACTTTTCAAATGACATTGCTGATCCGCCATGCTGTGAAGAAGGTAGAGCTCAATGAATTCCGTGACCCATTTTGTGGATAAGGTAAGAGTAAAAAGTACTTTATTAGTAGAAGACTATATGCTGAGGTCTTCCTTCTTTCGTTTTCTAACATTTCTCGGAGAGAAAACGAGTGTTTCGTGCGTTAATATTTCTGGGAGGAGCTCTGTGTATACTCTGCCAAGCACAAGCCAAGCGCGAAGTCCGGCAGCCAAGCCATGTGCTAAGTTGCTCGTCTTCAACTCCCAGGAATGTTTAAACAAAGAAACGAAAGAAAACATCACATCCATATATACGGGCACCAGCAACCAAGGCAAGTACGAAGCCCCCAAGCCAAGAGCGAAATAGTTAAATCTGCATTGGATTGTGACGAGCTGAGGTGAAGCTGACTAGCGAGAGTGACACAGTTATATTTTCTCATTTACTACTTAAAAAAAGTTCACGACTCTAATATGTAATATGTCTCGGTTCTAACATTCTGACGGGGCTAAACTTCACAATGATATGCCAATGAATATTGGCGCCAACGGCAACGCACATCATAGTTCTCAACAAAATCATTTTTTTTTGGCTAAATAATAATGAAATCACTTGAATAAAGAAATTATACAAAATAAAATGCTCGATTGTAGAAAACCAAAATTGAAAGATTCAACTGCCCAAACTTAATAAAGTTCCCTAATATTAAACATCATAAAAAGAATTTCCGCAGACAGAGTGCAATTCTCATAACTTCACTGATGTTCTAGGAACACGTGTTAATATCTTCCCTCTTCATTCAGCTATTTAAATAATAATAATTGAAAATTCATATCTCCAAAATAGTGGCATTAGCACTAACATAATAAAGGATTGTGTTTTCCTCCTTCCATTCATGAGTTGAGAAAACATTTTACAGTATTCAAATTATATGTGACTGATATTCGTACATGTTTGTAATCGACCAATGAAAGCGTTAGTTGGAGCTAGCTTCCGCTAATTAGAATTACAGGCAAATATGGCCTTATAACTAAATCCCCTAACCTATTTAAAAATACATGCATATCCAGGAGCAAATCATCAATCGCCACCACTTAATTCTCCACGACTAAGTGTCTTACTTCATTTATAATATTTTCCATATCCATTAACGAGTATTCAATAAATCATACGCATGCCAAGAGTGGAATTATTCTGAAATTCGAACTGTTTCATGCTTAAAAACAGTTTTGCACACAATTCAAAGGTGGATCGATGGGGGCCGAGAATGGACCTGGGGCATAAGAAGATCGTGGTCTTATTGTCGCCTTGATGTGATGGGCCTCCCAAGATCTGGCTTCAACGATTGGTTTCATGATTGTTTCTTGGACCAAGCTTCCCGAGAACAAGCACTTGGTTACAAAGTTATATACATTTGTTACCTCACGTGGAGAGATCTCCTCGGTTCTCACTCGATGGTGAGATGTGGCGATGGGCTTATCAATCTTGGACGTTGGGGGTCCAAGTGTGCGTAGTGGCAGATTCAAAATAAAGAGTTGGAGACTTTATCACAGACTATTCCAAAATTTATCAATCTTTCCCCACTATCTTTCACGATATTACAAGTTCCAATTGCTCTATCCGGGGAACTTTGTTCATCTTGTCCTTCAGGCATTTGCTACCTCATATGGCGAAATTTCCTTCGGACTTGTTAGTGAAGCTACAACAATGGGCTCATCGATCTCTAGCTTTGGGCTTTCAAGTGGACAGAGTAGCAAGTCAGAACAATGATTATGTTTCAGGCATCTTTTGGCTTTTTTAGTCCAAGTCATCAATTAGTGATCTTCCACGTTTGTAGTAGGTTATGTGGCAAGAAATTTTTTTTTGTTGATCCACTCAAGACTGAACGACTTGTGACATTACCATTTTCTTTCATGATTTGAAACGGGACATGATCTCAAAAAATCCGGCGGTAGTAGAAGTTTTTAGGCCATTGTAAGATTATACACTTCGAAGCTGAGCTATAATTTGTCTAGTATGATTGATTGATATATATGACCTTTCGTTTGACTTCCAATGAGTTGGGTTTTGAGGATGAACTCAATTGCTGTTTTTGACAGAAGGATGAACTTGTTGGTCACTCTAATTTAATCCATGTCGTAAAAGCCCCTGCTCTTAAGTATGAGTCATAGGAATTGATTTCTGGAAAACTTATACACACTTCCTAGAAGAAATCAGAAAAAAAAAAAAAAAATTGGCCAAGAAAAGAATCAAATAAATTTTAAAAATTCGCATACATGGCATGTCAATAACGTAAGGTTCCCCAAATAAAGAGCATGTATATGACGACATTCTCTTCTCTCTAAATCATAGGTACTTATTACGAATACATGCAACCAAATTGATACACAAATGCAGTATGATTGCAGGAGATTAAAAATCAAACTAAACTTTGAAAATTGGCACATTGTCCAACGGCTGAACAATCTCTAAAACGAGTCGAAACCCTTTGTGAGTGGACAGGATGATGTGAAAGCAAATACTAACAAGCACATATTGACAACCTACCATATGAACATAGATGAGCTTGTCCATAAAAGCAACTTCAAACAAAGAGTCCTGAAAATGATGTCTATCGAGTATGGGCCCATGGATTTGGGCACTTTGATTAGTCCTACGAGATAGATGACCTCACAAATGATATAAAACTACATAATTGTGTGGTTTAGCGCCGCAATATGTTGCAAATTGAAATTTGCGACAATGACTAGCTTGAATGAAATAAATGCAATGTGGAATCTCTTGGTTGAGTCAAACCTTTCATATTGTTGATGTTGTTGTGGTTACTAGTCATTCTTGTACCAAGTCAGGAAGAAATTAATTGAAAGAAAAATAGATTAAAAAAAATTAGCTACTCAGTTCCTGCTCCTAGTAGAGTTCTTAGAACATATTCACACGAATGAATTTTGTCCCTTACGAGTGGCACTGCACGATCCATCATGCTTTGGAGAAGTTAGAGCTTAACAAACTCTGATTTTATTTGAATTTTGTGCAAGAGAAAGTGGAAGAAGCACTTCGTTGCAAAGGATATACAGAGGTCTTGTGTTGCTAATATTAACACTCTTGATTTTCAAGGTTCTACATCTAATAGTGGCAACCCGTTCACACTCTTGATTTTCAATGTTCTTCTGATGGGGACACGAGACTACCCATGATTTTCGAAGGGGATCCTATTGGATCCATAAATTTCCTGACCCCTCCCAACCGACATCCTTGAGACTTGGTGGTAGGACAGGACAAAACTGGGTACGAATTTCTTGAGAGGTTGGAACACCAATGTCACTTATCACGCTAAACGATGAAAATAATTACGATAAGGTATGGTTAAAACATGCAAAAGCGATTTTAGGCCTCAGAACACAACAAATTAGAACTTATAAGATCTAACATCTGTTGTAATCAATCAGATTAACTTCTTAAGATAATGAAAGGCTGTGGGGGGTCAGGTCAATGAAACGCCAGCTCTTTGCCCTAGAGCACCGTCCGATCTCATTGCCAGTTGCTTCCCACTCGGGCGGTTCCCCTTCTTTATGTCATGTAGCAGCTTCTTTTCAGCCCGGACATTTCTTCCGCGTTATCTTTGAGAAAAGCTACCTGAGAGTTTCAAGTACCCCCTTATATGGAACATTGGAGTTAATTGAACTTCCTTATCGCTTTTTCCCGCACGTAATGGGAGGGTTTGATCGATCATCCGACTTATTGCTCGTACAAAAGGTGGGACTACATACACGATCAGGTGTGCCTGTGCATGTGTTGTCGTTTTAAAAATCATTTCACATATAATTCCTAATTTATCTTTGACTTTAGGGTCATCAAAGGGGATTTTCCACTTATGGATGAAGTAATGCTTCAAATCCAGACATGTGACCTTTCAAAATTAAAATTACAACCTAAAACGCAGCATGATATGTAAATGTTGCTATAAAAGAGAAGGTTATTTCATGAAGATGGAGCAAATATGCAAAGTTGCAAATTTGATGTATCAATGAAGAACTAATATAATTTCACCACACTTTCACGTATAGTATAAATAGGTAATACAAAGAAAAGACCTCGGATATCTATCTCACACACTGTACAATCATCTTAAAATGCAAAGAAAAAAATGAGAGATAAAGGGTATTGAATTCCATCAAAAATTTTTATGAAACTACTATGGTGATATAGCTCAAAAAACCCAATTCATTATATGTTAAGTAATCACAATAGACAAGGTATAGCTCAATTTTGCAGCGTATTATCTAAAATGATCAAAAAACTTGTAATACTTCCTATATTTTCAAATCATTATGTCCCATTTCAAATACCTAAAAAAGATGATAATATGCGTCATTCATTGTGGAGTGGATCGATAAATGATTTTTCTTTTTTGGTAACCTAGGAAACCCCGTAAGCCGACAGCCAGCAAGCAAACCTTGGGAGAGCGACTGTATGACCCACCACCACAGTACTCCAGTTAAGAATCCCTAGTGACACATCTGGGATTCGAACCCCTCCCCTTCATGAGGGGGAGAGAGCTCCAAGCCAAGCCGCGCACATGCTGGGCGGTGGTATCAATAAATGATTTTTATACAACATAATTGAAAAAATTATCCAAAAAGCTATAAACCTTTTAATTTTGTTAATTGAGTCATAAACTTTTTTTACATTTTGTCAATTGAGTTTATCTAATTAATTTTGATTGAAAATTGTTGACATGAATGTCGGTTATTATAAGGGGCAAAATTGGTGCTGATGTAGATCATTTTTAATGATATATATATATATATATATATATATATATATATATATATAATGTTTCTTTTTTCTTTTCATGTTTTCTTCCCTTATTTCTCTAGCCAGGCATTGAGCCTCGGTAATTGTTGTTGATGGGCAAGGTCAATTGGTTGACCTCAAGCAAGCCTAGCCTATTGCTAATCAAGCTTGAATCGCCAAATCTAGCAATGTTTGTTTCCTTGGATTTGGCGAGTTTTGCCCTTCTTAGCGGCCAGTGGGGGTGACCTCTGGGAACAGCCCAGTGACAGACTAGAGGAAAAAGGGAAGAAATAAAAACAAAAAAAACAAAACAAAAAAAAAAAAAGGAAAAATTGTCCATGCCCACTAACCGCACCACATTGGATAGCAAGTGCCAACGTCAATGATTTTTGACCAAAATTAATCGAATAGACTCAATTGAAACAATTTTCAGCAAAAAAAAAAAAAAGGCATAATGAAAAGTTTATAACTTTATTAGCAAAATTGTAATAAATTTATAAATTTTTGGACAAATTTTCCCAAAAGAATCTACTAAAGGCACCAAAGATCGCTAAGTGACTTGGATTGAAAAAATCAAAAAATTATTTTAAAAAATAGTCATGATAGTCTCCAACTCTTTACTTTAAATATGCTACTTCGTACGAATAGAACCCCGATGTCCGAGATCGATGAGCCCATGGCCGCAGCTCATTCACAAGCCAGAAGTGATGAGATCCCTCCATGCAAGGTAACAAATGTATGTATACTCTGTAACCAAGTGCTTGTTCTCGGGAAACTTGGCCCAAGAAACACACATGAAACCAATCATTGGAGGCCCATCGACATGACAATAAGACCGCGATTTTCAAATGCCCCAGATCCATTCTTGGCCCCTGTCGATCCGCCTTTGGATTGCACGCAAAACTGTCTTCAAGCATGAGCAGTTCGAATTTCACCAATTAAGTCCACACTTGGTATACGTATAATTTATTAAATACTCGTTATTGGATACGACACATATTATAAATGGAGTAAGATACTTACTCGTGGAGAATGAAGATTCATATGCCTAGTGTGGACTTATTGGTAAAAGTCGACTTCGTCATGCTTGAAGTCGCTTTTGCATGCACTCCAATGGCGGATGAATAGGGGCCGAGAATGGAATCGGGCATTGTCGTGTCGATGGGCCTCCAATGAGCAACGGCTTCAACGATTGGTTTCATTATCGTCGTCGTGTGGAATTTGTAAGGATGAGGCTTTGGATCTCTCTTCCTCCCTCGCGGCAGAAGGTCGCCAGCTCTGAAGGAGGACTCCGAAAGTTGAGCCCGACTGAACTGGTGCAGCAATAATAAATGACGCAATATAGTCCTTGACGCAATCTGCTACAAAGAGTCTAAATATTTTCACACGAAAATTTAAAGATGAGACTATCAAATGTCTTATACTAATATATTCATACCACATTTATTCCAAACTAATTTCTGTACCTTAAAAAAATCCCAAATCACCAAAATCATATATTGTGGAGTCTGCTTAAATTTGCTAATTTTGTCCTAGGAGTTCCCTTAAGTTCCGAAAATTTATTCAAAATTCTAATTTTTTGTGGCATGAAAATTAATTTTGGATAAATGTGGCATGGATGTGCTAGTTTGAGATTTTTTGCAATGCAAACATTAGTTTAGGCATAACAATCTGAGATTTTTCTAAAACAAAAATTAAATTTGGGTATATATAATATGAGTGTACAAATTTGGGATCTTTGATTATATTAACCCAAATATTCACTCTAGGATTTGAATATTATGTTACATTTTTTCCCCGAATACTATATATTTTTTCATAGGGTTGACCCAAGAATTAGAGGGACCAATCAGTACCAAAGATTAATCGTCATGGTCCACATGAAACTCCTTGCCAAATTAAACAAGTGTGTTAGGCTATCATGGAGTGCGGTATCCAGCAATAAAGGAATCTCGTTGTCTGTCATGATATTACAAGTTCGAGCCATCTTATAAGTGAATTTTTGCCCAGTTGTATCTTAGGCATTTGTTACCTCATATGGAGAGATTCCCCTGCTTCTTACTTGTTTTTGGAGCTATAGCAATGGGCTTATTGATGTCGGACATTAGGGTTTCAAGAGGACGAAATAGCAAATTAGGACCAAAGAGTGGGATACTCTAACAGCACTATTTTAAAATTATTTTTTGCTTTTTTTTCGTCTAACTCATCGCTTATTGATCATTGATGACCACAGTAGGTTATGTGGTAAAAACAATAATTTGTCGACCCACTAGAAAAGCCGGATGTATTAAAAGTCTTAAGGTCATTTCAGATAATAAACTAGAAAGCCAACCCATAAGTACAATTAAATTATATATAGGGACAATAATATAAATAGTCCATGAATTTTAGCTCAATATGCAATGTGATTTCTGAACTTTTAATTTGTTCGATATAATTCCTAGACTTTTAGTATATGTTCAAGTTAGTTCTCAGACTATCTAAAAATGTTCAATTTTGCTATTCCATTAATTCAAGTTCAAGGATAATATTGAATGTTTTCTTATAATCTAAGGAATATATTGAACATTAATTAAAAGTTCAAGTATCAAATTGAACAAATCAAAAGTTCACGGATGACATTAAAAATTAGGTTAAAGTTCATGAACCACATCAAATAACTTAAAAGTTCAAGAATAATATTATATATAATATGGTCAAAATTTAAGAATTATTTGTGTCATCTACCCTTTTATATGTGATCTTTTGTTCGATATATGATTAGTTGGGCTTGCCAAGTTGTACAACCATGAGGCAATCCTTTAACATTATATGAAAAGTTCCATGAGATGTCGGACATGTGGACAAAAAGTACAAAAGGGATTCCCAATGGCTTCCCTTTTTGTGGTCTGAGAAATGGTACATTTTGTCCCATCTTCTTTTATTGATTGGCAAATGATTTCAGTTGTTGGTTACTCTTATTTGGTCCATTTCGCAACATCAATTTCTCTTAAGTACGAGTCATAGGAATAAATCTCTAGAAAACTCATAGACACTTCCCAAAAGATATTAGAAAGAAACACAATTTGGCCAAAAGGGGTATTAAATGATATTAGCATAACTGTGTAGATAACATGGTGGCAATAAGGTATGGTTTGGCCAATACATAACATGGATATGACAACATTTTCTATTCCCTAAATTAGAAGCATTTATGACAAATGACATGCAACAAGAGGATACACAAGAGCAATATGATTGCAGGAGTTTCAAAAATCAAATTGAACTTTGGAAAACGGCACATCATCAAAAGGCTAAGCAATCTCTTCAAACCAATCGGAATCTTGTGCAAATAGACTGGATGATGCCAAAGCAAACAAAAGCAAACACATAGTAATGATTAGAGACAAGATTGTCTAGAGAAGCAACTCGGATGCAAGAGTCTCAAAAACTATGTATAAGTATTGGCAGATTGGGTTTGGGCTATTGGGTTTAGTCACTTCAATCTGTGCTATGAAATATATGACTTCACAAAAAATGTAAATCTTAAGATCCGCTTGACTTAGTGTCTCGATATATTGTGAATTAAAATCACATTGGCTAACAGCTTGAATGGGGTAAATATAATGCAGAATCTCTTTATTGAGTCAAGCCTTTCTTATTGCTACTGCAGCAATGATTGTTCCTCATCTCTATATGGAATTAAGGTTGGCGGAATTAATTGAAAGAAAAACGGCTTTAAAAGCCCACTTAAGCAGAGTTTTCAGAGCATAGTCACATAAATAATTTACATACTTTTCGATGTCATTGTATGATCTACCATGCTTTGGAGAAGGTGGAGCTTAACAAACTCTGATTGTTTTTGTGAATGATGAAATGGAACAAGCATTTGGTTGCCGAGTATACATAGAGGTCTTCCTTCTTTCCTTTCTTAAAATCCCAGAAATGTTTAAAAGAAGAAGGGGAATAAAACAATACCTCCATACACACAAGCACCAGCAACCAAGCCAAGTCCGAAGCCCAAACCAAGAGCGAACTGGTTAATCTGATTACGATCGTGACCGGCTGATGTGATGCTTCCTAGCGAGAATGACATGGATAGCTTTTCTCATCTAATAATTTAATAAGTTTTACGATGCTAATATGTCCAGACGATAATATGTCTTGATTATAATATTCTGACCAAGTTAAAAAGATTCTCTTTTTAATACTTAAAAAGTTTATGACTTGATAGGTCATTTTAATCATATTAACTCTTCAAAAAAGTTTACAAAATTACTACGGTGATGTGGCTTGGAAAAACTAATTCATTATATGTAAATTAATCACAATACACAAGGTGTAGCTTTGTTCTAAAGTGTATTATCTAAGTTGACTGAAAAACTTTAATACTTTTGGTCTTATCAACTCATTATTGTCATGTTTCAAATAACTACAAAAAGATGATGATGATGATGATTACTGTTATTATTACTAGGGTGAGTAAAAAAAATGGACTGAACTAGAGTCAATTTTGAATGATTTCTGATTCCTAAAATTTGGTACTGGTGAATCAGGTTGGTTCCCGATTCCTAGTGTGGACCCACCCTTCTGGACAATCTAGATCGAATCAATTTTCTTTTTAATTCTTATTATTCAAAATTTTCAAAAATCCTAATTCCTATTCTTTTCTCACTCAAAGTCTCAAACTCAGTCACACTTGCCACTCACTCTCACTTCTCTTAGTCTCACAGCTCTCACACCTCCCTTGCAATTCACGGCTCAATGCCTATGGCTTGAGGCCTCTCACTTCTCTATCTTAGTCATACTCACACCTCATAAAAAAGGCCTCATACTCATGCCTCATGGAATATGAAAAAAAAAAAAAAAAAAAGGTGATATGGCCAGCTCCTAAACCCATCCAGGAACCGAATTAGACCAATCGGTTCAGTTTTCATGTGTGTCCAAGACTAGTGGGCTAGTTCTTGGTTCAACAAATAAGGAACTAGTCCATTTTTGAACCAATTATCGTTAGATTATGACATTTCATTCAATACAGAGTGGATTGACAAATGATTTCTTTCGCGACATAACATACTAAAGTCATCAAAGGCATCAAAGATTACTAAGTGACTACCTGGACTAAAAACAAAAAAAAAAAAAAAACAATTAGAAAAATAGTCATGATAGAGTATCTGACTTTTTTTTTTTTGGTCGGAGTTGACTCTTTATTTAGAATGTGCTTTTGCGTGCACTTGGAATCCCACTCTCCAAGATGGATGAGCCCATTGCCCCAGCTTCA
This sequence comes from Eucalyptus leucophloia subsp. euroa, assembly GCA_017140325.1. Lineage (NCBI taxonomy): Eukaryota > Viridiplantae > Streptophyta > Magnoliopsida > Myrtales > Myrtaceae > Eucalyptus > Eucalyptus leucophloia. The sequence goes on along the minus strand of CM029472.1, from coordinate 15,806,329 downwards.
TCAATAAATCAGAAGTGAGAAAATTACTCAGTATGAGATGGAAAGTTGCCGAGGCATAAGTTGGGCAAATGATTATTTACAAATGAGTCAAACTCATGACATCAAGAAAGACACTGTTATTCCTTTATTGTTGAGCTATCACGGAACGTGATTGCTTCACACTTGTTCAAAACTTTCAAGCTCCTTCGGAGAACATTACAGAAACAATGGAGGGGGAGAGAGCGATGAAGAGAATGCATCGATCGACGATGGAAGGCCTAGCGACCTGTGCCGCGAGGGAGAGAGAGAATCAATTTTCCGACATCAACCTCAAAAAAAATACCCACATCCAGTTGACGGGGAGATAGGCGATTCAAAGGCAGGTTCCTTGGTCTAGGCACTACGATCTTTTCAAGGGAATGTGGGAATCTGTCTCTCTCTCTCTCTCTCTCTCTCTCTCTCTCTCTCTCATGTAATTTTTTTTAAGTGTCTGCTGATGGGCCAATATATATTGGTCCCACGGCAGATAAAAGTTTATGAATATATTAATGACAAAATCACTTTTTTTTTCTGCTATATAATCACAAATCACTTGATTAAAAAAATTATGCAAAATACCAAGTTTTAATATTCAATTATACTTTTGTGACAAGTTTTAGAGTGACAAGTTTGAGGGCTTCTAAATACTTATCCCAATTTCTGAGGGGTTAGACACCATGTTTCATGCTAAACGAAAAAGTAGTGTTAACTCAAATTTATTATAAATGAAACGTGCAAAAGCAATTTTACCGTCAAAATGCACCAAATTAACAAATTACTAGAGAGGTTTCATGCATTACCATAATATATATTGTAATAGTGTAAGCAGATCGTTTGAAAACCTGCACATTTACATCTAGCATTAAATATTTTATGAATAAATAAATTTAAAAAATGCATACTATAATACTATGACTGTATTAGATCAACAATTCAACATGGGTTGGAATCAATCAGATTAACTTCTTAAGATAAGGAAAGAAAGCAGCGAGTCAAGTCAATGGAAAAGCCAGCTCTTTGTCCTCGAGCAGAAACCAATCTCATTTACCAATTATGCGCACCCACTTATTCATAAACTTTCAGAAAAGCTCTGACAATTCTCCTCTGCCTTTAAACTTTCAGAAAAGCCACTTGGGAGTTTCAACTAGCCCACTTATTTTCCGGTCCGTAATGGGAGAGTTGATTGATCGTACACAATCGGGTGTGCATGTGCACCTGCGGTTGTTTTATATAGCATTCCGCGTCCAATTCCTATGTATCTTTGACTTTAGGGTCATCAAAGTGAATTTTCCACTTATAGATTAAGCACTGCTTCAACTCCAGACATTTGACTTTTCAAAATCAAAATTACAACCTAAGACGCAGCATTTATGTAAAAGTTGCCATGAAAGAAAAAGTGATCGACACGAATTTCATAAAGACCCAGCAAATATGCAAAATTCCAAAGATTAATTGTATCAATGAAGAACTATTATAATTTAACAACACTTATGCGTAGTTGTACTGGCACATAATACGGAGGGAAAACCTCAAACATCCATCTCACATATCATACAAACATCTTATAACCCAAAGGGAAATAGAGAGATAAAGTGTGTCGAATTCCATCATGAGATCAACTACACAATGTCCTCCCCAACTCCACCTCCATCACCACTAACGGCTAGAGTCACAACATTGTTATTCACCGATGATTCTTCTTGGTCCCTGACATCAATTTTCAAAAGTTCCTTGATAATCTCTTGTGATTGAATAAACACTTTTTTGAGTCTCAAAGAAATTTCTCCGCACATGGACTTGAAGATCCATTTCATCTCCTGGTAAATTTGTTGGTAATCGGGATTTGTAGCAACCATAATAAGGAAGAAACCATAAATAACCCATTTGATGTAAGAATTTAATACGATTGAGTCGATTACTACTCCAATGATGAGACATCCTAGTATGAGAAATGCAAAATTGATGAATGTCTTTCCATGATTGCTTCGTGTTGTTCGCGAACTGATGCCAAAGAGCACAATGAGAACTACGGCTATCGTGATGATGGTTGCTTGCTTGTTTAAAAGTACATCTTTAGCTCCTAAAAGAGCAAACGACCATTTAAGCGAGGATGTCAAGAAATCCTTTGATTTTTCAACGATGGCATCTTCTTGTTCTGCAAGTCTACGAAAAAAAACAACAAAGTCTGAAATCAATAATTGAAAGTGCAAGTAAAAAATACCAAGCTTGTGCTAGGAGAATATAGATGGATTGATTATGTAAGTTATTATTTTTTTATCAAGGATGGGGTTTTCAGAAGTTACACAAATAAGAATTTCAAGCAACATAGTAAGCCAAGTGCACTAAATGCTCATGACCCAATGGTGGATATAGTTCCTAAGGAACGACATGAATATATGCAAGCAATGGAGAGTACTAATCTAACTAAATCTCGACCATTGGAATGCAAAACTAACCTGGTCGAAGAAAGGTCGATGTCAGACATTGATTTGTGCTAGCTTTCAAACAAAGTGTGTTGATGTTTGTCTCCCCTTAGCCCCTCAGCACGAGAGGCAAAGAGTTCGCAGCGAATGCAAATTGTGTTAGGCTTCTTGTCTATCGAAGTCGGGCATAAGCTTTTGAAAAAGGAGAGGTGATGCTCCTTTTCCCACTCTTAATTTGACTCATAGCTGGGGATTTCATTGATCCTCCTCTCCAACGATTCTCCAGTAGGACCCTCAACTTATAACATTGATGCAAAAGGAGTGCTCGAGAAATGATTGTAAGTAGTAGTGCTTTGTAAAAACTTTTGTACAGTTTTCTTTGTAAAGTTTTTACAAAGGACGCTCTTGCACTCCTTTCCAGGTTCTCCCACGTTTCTCGCTTTTCCCCATTGCTTCCATTGGGAATAGAGATGAGCATAAGTCCAAAATAAAATTTAGAATCGAAAAATTAGATTGATGAAAACTTACTGGTTCCAAGTTCCATGGTATATAAAGTGGGTTTTAAGTTCTAAAAATTAGGGAGGTTGTTTCTAGATTATAGATTGTAGAACCTAAAAGCTAAAATTTGGAACTTGAGGTAAGTTTGTGTGTCGCAATCTAAATTTTTGGGTGAATCACCTAAAATTAAGCTAATGGATTACAAAGCCGAAATTTAGCTTCGCCTCTCCCAAGTCCATATCAATTCGCGACTTAGGTTCAAGTTCTTAACATGCAATTGATTTTTTAATTAGGAGTCGCCACTAATTTATTTTTGGTGGGTTAATTAGAAACCTAAGTAAAGCAACAGGAGATTTACTTTATTCCTACGAACCAAAGATTGTGAGTTCGGAGACTTGGTTACGCTAGATTTCTCTAACGTTCTTTCGGTACATTTCCATTTTAATTTCAAAAATGCTTTTGCAGGCAATTTGAATTTTTTAACCTAAATCACTATAATGCAATTTGAGTGATCACACGGATGTTCAATCATTATCAAACACTCAATTAATAAATTGCATTAAAAGAATTAAACACAAAATAAACAAATTTTTGGTTTTTTTATCTCGAAATTAAAATATGCATTCTAACTAAATTACCTAATTTAATGGCAAGCAATTTTCTAATTAAATGGACCTAACAACAATCACTAAGTGACATGTAATTCATGAACCTAATTTTACTAACAAACTTTAATTAAATGATTCTATTATGCAAACTAGTCAACATGCTCCTAGTGTTTTTGTTTTTTTCTTATTATTGAAATTTGGAATTAATAAAAACCCTAATTAAATTATCTAAAAAATGATGAATTTTCTAATTTATTTTAGGGATTAATTTGACTTAAACCCTATCCTATCTTAGAAAACTATTTTTAAAGAAAAATGGGATAATTAAAATGTGACAACATTTTCTAAGACCCTATTTAAAAATAATAATTATTTAGGTCTAACCCTAACCTATTTCCAAAATTGCAACCTTAAAAATGTAATCCTAAAGAAAATTCTAATTTGCTAAATCTACATGTCTAATTTACTAAACCTACATGCCGATTCAAGATTTTGATTTTTTTATTTTTTTATTTGTTTTAGTGTTTGTCCAAGATAAGTAACTTTTCCACACAATCAAGATATTCATCAAATGAGAATTAAAATAACTGAAAAATAATCTGTTGTCTCACGGGTTAAATTAATAGTTATTTTAACCCTAAATATCACAACATAAAGTTCAAAATAATTAAAAATCTGATCCGAAATCTTACGGATCAAATTAATAACTATAATGACTTAATAATTAAAATACTATCAAAATGCCCAAAAATTAATATAATTAAAAAAATGATACAATGTTTTACGGATCAAATTAATAATTACAAAAATTTTAGACCAAACTCTTGCGGTTAATGCCTATAATATTCATAACCTGAAAATCACCTCTCAATATGCAAACTTGTACAATAATAGCAAAACTTAAAGAAATAAAATAAAGTAAAATAACCTAAAATGAAAGATAAATATTAATGAAGAATTGAGCAACCTAAGGAAAATGGGGACAAAGCAGTTGGTCGTCGCCGGGCGGACGGTGACCGGCGCCGAGACTCAGCCGAGGGTCAAGGGCGTGGTGCGGCGTCGGCGAGAAGGAGGTGCGGCAAGGCAAAGCGGAAGAGCACCGAGTGATTGCGGACGGAGCAGTAGTGAGCGTCGAGGTCATCACGGCTTCAGCAAGCGTTGCGCAGAGAGCAGACCAGCTCGGCGGAGAGCTGGCGCGGGTTGCAGACGAGTCGGAGGCGAGATCGGCATTTCGGCACAGCAGATCGGGCTCCGAGCGGGTTAGGGGGACGGAGGCGAAGAGGTCCGGCAGCCGCCGCGGCGAGCGATGGCGGAGGGAAACAAAGAACGGCGTCGAACTCCGGTGATGCTACCGGGTCGCGGACAAAAGCGGCTTCGCCGCTGGAATCGAAAAGGGGTTGAACAGCTTCCGGCGAGGTGGGACGCGATGGTGTCTTCGATCTCGGGTTGCCGCGGCATCGGCAACGTCGGGCTCCGGCGGCGAATGGGCGGGGATGACGAGCGACGGAGGTGAGTTCAGATCTCCGCAGTGTCGACGCCGAGCGGCGAGATCTCGGTGGAGATCCCACAGGTGGCGGTGGCGTGGTGAGCAGAGTGGGATGACCGGCTCGGGATCTACTGGCGTCAGGGCAGATCTGCTAGGCGTCGGAGCTGGAGCGTCGGGGACAGTGGCAAGCAAACCGGCGACGAACGGACCAGGGGTAGCGTCGGGGTTGTCACGGATCAGCACGGTGGCGGCTTCGTCGGGCCAGTAGAGCGGCTCGGCAACAGCGGCAGCTTCGCGAGGAACGAGCGGAGAGGAACCGGCGCCGGCGACCATCGGGACGGTGTCCGGTTGCAGACGCAGGCAGCAAGGGTGAGGAAGACGATGAACAGTAAACGTCCCCTCACCCCCTGCCGATTGTACTTTGCTTCTTTTTTTTTTTCTCTTCACTTTTCACTTTTCATTTTTTGTTTTTCTTCCTTTTTTTTTTGGACAGATGTTTTTCTTCCTTAGTCGACCAAAAGAAAACCCTAGAAAAGCCCCCTGTCTCTCCTCGTACACGGCACCCTTTATAGGTAAAGAAAGATGTGACCTTCGTGAAATATTTTTTCCACTTTTCAATTTACTCGAAGATTTTCCTATAACATCCTAATCATAAAAATCCCCTTATTTTTCTCATCTCCTAAATATTTTTTACTGATTTTTAAAGATAAGATTACAATATGATTTTCTTAAATTCTAAAAATTCTCATTTCAAATCTCAATTTTAGAAAACAGGCTCAGGCTAATTTGCACTCTTCATGGGCTTAGTTTGGTCTGTTAATTTAAAATTCAAAATCACTAATTCAACCCATCCGTCACTGGTTCAGTAAATAAATGTAAAAAAATGTAAATTAGAAACAAATGCACCAAAATCTATATGCTATACAATTAATATTTTTTCAAGGATAAAATTAATCCCTAATTTTTTTAATGTGATAAATAACTAAATGGGTCGTCAAAATTTAGGTATCAATAGCTGTTCCTCTTTGAAGGTGAGTTCGTAGAGATTGCCGTCAAAGATAAATTGAGACTTAAATTTTGACCATGCGTATTCACTGAGTGATTTTTTTTTTTTTAAATGCAATTCATATGATGCACGAAAATGCTAATATAAATGATAAAAGAACCTATCTAGAATAACTTACCTTCAAAGAAGGTAGAGTAATTCAAGATAGTTGACAACCCGTACCTTTCTACGGTTGCCTAAAATAGTAACGAGACTTTATAAGGAGACTACTTTCCTAGGACCCGTATATTTTTTACGGTCGCCTAGTATGATAGTGTTTTCTTGTGTCTAGGACTCGTACCTTTCTTCGGTCGCCTGAACTGATGTAATTGCTTGGCTAGGACCCGAACCTTTATTCGGTCGCCTTAATTAAACTGAATCTGGAGAAAAATCTTTGGGGGATAGCTCAATCGAGTGTTAATGTAAAGTGCTCTAGGCTACGAAAGCACGTCAGGTTGATAAAAGAAAACCGAGCTACGAAAGTACGCTGGTTCGATAAAAAGGAACCTGGGTTACGAAAGTACGCCAAGTCAATATAAATGAACACCGGGCTACAAAAGCATGCCATGTTGACAAAGAGGGACTCTGGGCTATAAAAGCACGTTAGGTCAAGGTAAAGGACATTGAGCTACGGAAGCACGACAGGTCTATTAAAAGGGACATCGGGCTATATAAGCACGCCGAGTCAATGAAAATGGACACTGGGCTACGAAAAGCACGCCGGGTCAATATAAAAGACACCGAACTACAGAAGCACGCCGGGTCGATGAAATGGACATTAGGCTACGAAAGCACGCTAGGTTAGAAATTCCGGGCTACAAAAGCATGCCGATTCGATAAAATGGACTCTAGGCTACGAAAGCACGCTAAGTCAAGAGCTAGACACGGGGCTACGGAAGCACGCCGGGTCTATTAAAAGAGACATCGGGTTACGGAAGCATACCGAGTCAATGAAAGGGGGATACTGGGTCACGAAAGCACGCGAGGTCAATTTAAAGGATAGCTTGACCGAGTCAAGTGTCGAGAATGGGTAGAGATATACTTAACTAATAATATATCTGATTCTTGGGGATATATCTTCTGAAACTTAGATATCCCGTGGAGGCCTCTTACCTCTTGGTAACAATAAATTTTGGAACATCAAGGATGTACCTTGAATGTTCGTGATGGTTACTCATCCCTTAATATTATGAGGCATTCTAAAAGGAACCTGAATGTCAGGAGTTCTTGGATTTTTGAAGAATCATTACCTGTCATATATAATTTAAGGCAAAAATGCATTTACCAAAGAAATAAGTAATTAAGGATATTCTAGAATACACACTTCAAAATCCATTGAAGTTTTTATCAATTTAATCGGGGTTCATGCATAATGACCTTTGCATCATTCAAATTTCCACTAAAGAGAATTATTGTTCAAGACAATTTTCATTTATGACATAGATTTCTTAAGAATACTAAATGAGAGATTTTCAGTTAGAAAGGACTTTCACTCACTCTCATTCAGAAAGGCAATTTTAGGAGAATCACTCTATTTCACCATATCGACAAGGGTCCAAGTATTCTCGCAAATGGTACAATCTTACAAATCTAAGGGGTCTTTAACAGAGATTGTAATGTGGGCTTGGTCAATGGCTTAACAATTGGACTCTTTGAGTGAAGGATATTGAAAGAACAGTTTCGCAATCATCTTCGGGTTTACAAGTCAAGAACCCTGCAAAATGAGAAAGAAATAATCCTACTCACACTTCTTCGAGTGACGCTTATAAACATATGAACTCCCATGTTAATTCAAGTGCTTGAAAAGACTTTGTAAGGGACGTAACGAAGGTTAGGTTCATGGGTTGAGAAAAGAAATGATAATTAGGCTTAAAGATGTGTAAAGGGTGAGAGCTAATGATCATCATGGCATTGCCACAAATTTTCATTTTCATCAGGGATTGTCTTAGCAATGTGCTCCACTAACTGTAAAAGCTCGGTATTTGTGTTCCTTGAATGCTGCTCCATGAGGGATGCAACCTTTTACAATTGATAGTCACCTCTCTTGTTTTTTTTTTTTTCATTTTCATCTATGGGCATCAGCCTTGCTTTTACCAAGCACATTACTTTTTCATGCCACTAGTTTTCATGCATTTTTTCCTTCACTTCTTTTTCATAGTCATTGGCCTTACTTTTATCAGGAACATTACTTTTTCATGCCCCTTAGTTCTATTTGGATTTCAATTCTTGCGTATAACGCATGCATCAAGAATTATACTTTAAATGACACTCGAACTTTCAAAGGTCTTCATCTATCTTTTGCCCTGCCCTAGTGTGGGGGATGATCACCAATTAGATTTGAAGAAATGAAATTGCAGGCTCAAGTGGGCCATGCAAAGGATATAAGTATTTAGGATAGAGAAAGAAATGTTCTTCATCATCTTATGGCACTTAAATTAACACATAAATTCAATGTAATAGCATAATCTGAAAATTGATGCAAGTGAGAGCAATAAAATTTCTTTCCATTTTCCTTATCTCATGATGTCATTTTACCTCCAAATTGCCCCAATGTGGATTGGTTCTTGACAGGAATAATTTGAAAGAATTTCCACAAGTGTATGAGCTCAAAAGGGTTAAGCAATGGATCACCTATAATATTTGGGATAAAGAAATAAATAGTCCATCATCATTTCAGCTGCTGTACATTTTGCGAGAGAATTTTTTACCTTGCGGATATGAACCTTCCTACACTCATCTCACAAGTGTATGAGTAAGGGACTATGTATAGGATAGGATTTGCCTTTCATTATCCCGACTCATCTCATTAAGTATGCTCAATTCATTCCACATTATTCATTAAATTAGTCCATCTTGATGTTCTTTAGTGGAATTGGTGGAGAAAACATGTAAGAGTCACTATGCAAAATCCTTTTTTTTTTTTAAAAAAAAGAGCCCAATAGTTTTAAGCATAAAAAACTGTCAAATTCAAAACAATTTATCACACTTAAAAAATGGTTTTAAACACTCATGTGGGGGATTATTCTCCAATGGGATTGCCTCAGTAATGGATGTCCTTGGCTTGTCCTTATCAATCAAGACTAAAAATCCGCTTTTGCCCCAAAATCTGTCATGCTCTCAATATGTCACCTGATGCGCTCTTTTCAAATGCTTTCTCATTAGGGCAAAAAAGTAATGCTCTGAAACACGAAGTAAATGAGTCAGAAAATTAAATAGGGCTAACCTAATGCATGCTTTTGGAAATGGCCTAAAAAATGATTTTTTTATTCTCCTTTTTGGGATTTTTTCTTTTTTTTTTATGAGGAAGCATAAAGAAGCCCAATCCTCAGGTTTTCTCCATGGATGATATATTCTTTTCATTCTTGGATATCGTCACTAGGTTGGTTTGGTATACCCTATCATGTTATCAACTTCATTGAATAGATTCAAATGAATTACATTATTGGAATGGAAAATACAAACAAGCAAATCCTAGAAACGAAAACAATAATTGAAGTTTCAGAAAGTATGAAATCATAAAAACTTGAAATCCTAGAAAGCATTAAAAAAAAAAAAAAAAAAGAGGACTACTTCGCAGAGGAGAGTGAAGATAAGAACTTCTTCACCCAATGATTGCATTTGCGCCTCTATCATGGTTGGGCAGAGGGTTTTTTTGATTACTACTGAAAGAGAACGCCTTTGTGTCCAAGAGGTCTGGGACCTTATGCTTCAAAATATAGCAATCATCAATGGAGTGACCAACCTCTCCCATGTGATAGTCACACTTTCCGGAGGAATTATATACAGGATAATGCTCGAGATTTAGTCGCTTCGGCTCAATGGAGAGTAATCTCTTCTTTTGGAGGACAGGCAAAACTTTGGATAGAGGTCCAGGAAGAGGTGTGAACTGTCTTCTAACATTACGTTATCGACCCAAGAGCTGATGCCCTCCACTTTGTGGCTTAGTAGAAATCTTAATTACCGGAGCGCGATTGGATGAATCACGATTTGGTTGAGAATAGGCCACATTAATCTCAATTTCAAGGTCCTTCTCCTCCTTGGTAGAAAACCTCTTGTTAGATGGTTTAGTAAACCATTCTTTTCTTATCCCCATCTCAATTTGTTCTCCCACGGGAACAAGTTGGTTGAAGTTCTCGACGTATGTGCTAGCCATCCGGTTACAGAACTCAGATGGGAGAGTCTTGACAAACAACTTCATCAATTCTTTATCAGTAGGCTCAGGAGTGATTTGAGCTGCCAGATTTCGCCATCTCATGGCATACTCCTTAAATGATTCGCTCATCTTTTTCTCCATTCTCTCAAGATCTTTTCGGGAGGGTACGATCTCCATATTGAACTTATACTATTTGAGAAATGCGTTAGCCACTTCATTCCAAGTGTTAAGAAGATTGACATTCTTCATCACGTACCAGTTCAGTACAGGTTCAGTCAAACTCGCATGGAATCATTGGATCATGAAGGGTTCATTAGTGACATGTTGGGCCATGCGTACATGGTACATCTGCAAATGAGTCTTTGGACAAGAAGTGCCATCATATTTCTCAAACTCCGGCATTTTGAACTTGCTTGGTACTTTGACCTTCTCATAAATTGACAAGTTGAATGGGAGTAAACTCTATGACTCTTGCAATTGCTTCACTTTCTCTTCCAACTTTGCGAAGCGTTCATCTTGTTCCATCTTAGGGACGTTGTTAAGCTTGGCCTCGTTAACAATGATTGATAATGGGTCATCTTCCAATTCGGGCATGTCGTCATCACCCACTTGGGCCTTGTTTGCCTGCTTCGGAACTACTATCTCGAGGAGAGCAGGTGCAGGAGTAGAATCCACTTGGAGGGATTCGATTTGGGCTAACATGAGTTGCACAGAGGTGAGCAACTGTTTGAGTTGATCTTCCATGGTGGAAACATGATCACGCATCTCGGTTTGGTCGGCCATTTTAGCTCTTAATCGTGTAATGATGGATGAACGTGAGGGATCCATTGTCACCTAATTCAAATGAACGAAAATATGTAAGTAAAAGGTATAAATAGAGAGCCAATCCATGACAACAATCTATTTTTTAGTCAAGAAAAGTCCACACATGAAGGGGATTTCTTAGAAATGGACTAGAAAAACAAAGACATGTGATGCCTCAGTAGGGACGAAATTTCCTAAACATGAAGTAGGAAGAGCCAAGACACGAATTGAAAACAAATTTCCAATTTTTTTTTTTATTTCCCAAATGTTTCATTGCATGGCAATTTCCTCATTTCATTCATAATTGACAAAGGAATTCAATCATTGATTAACCTAAATTGTCATGGACCGACCAAAAGCGCAACAAAATAAATGGCATGGTATAGGGATATAAGACTTACTTCATCAAGGAAAATTAATGGCAATCACATAGACATGCGCATGGTAAGTAAGGCTCGATTTCTACCTAGATAGCTTAATAAAGTGGAGCTAAGAGGATGATCTAACCGTTCCAGTCTCGCATTAACGTGTTAGGTCCTCCTAACTCCGGTTCAGTCAAATGAAATACCTAATAATCATGCAATTCCGTGGATATGGACAAACACATTAAACACCATGAAAGAAATTTCGGGTAAGAGAAGGTCAACCTCTACATAACAGTTTTACTTTGGAGAAAGTATCATTCTCAACACAATCCTAGAAATCCTTTCGTAGCTACAGTTGTGTGTACAATAGTATAGTGCTAAAAGCAATAAAACATGCACAACAGTTTAAATGCAAAGAACACTTCTATAGTTTTAATTCAAATATTTATCCCTAACTCCAACTTGGATAGGGGTTAGCAAAGACTACTCCCTTTATACCTCCAATTTGCAAGAGCATTTAACATCTTAGAAATGTTAGGGACGTGCCTAGTGTTCTCGTTGCCAAACAAAAACATTTTTAAAAGGAAAAGAAAAATTGGCTTAAGTCTACTAAGTATTTTAACATAAGTCCCCGGCGAAGTCGCCAAGTTGTCACGACCTAAATTTTCAGGTGAATCACTTAAAATTAGGCTAATGGATTACTAAGCCTAAACTTAACTTGGGCTCTCCTAAGCTTATACCAATTCGTGACTTAGGTTTAAGTTCTTAACATGCAATTGATTTTTTAATTAGGAGTCGCCACTAATTTATTTTTGGTGGGTCGATTAGAAACCCAAGTAAAGTAACGGAAGATTTACTTTACTCCTACGAACCAGAGATTGTGAATTCGGGAACTTGGTTACGCTAGATTTCTCTAACATCCTTTTGGTACCTTTTTATTTTAATTTCAAAAATGCTTTTGCAGGCAGCTTTTTAACCTAAATCACTATCATGCAATTTGGGTGATCACACGGATGTTCAATCATTATCAAACACTCAATAAATAAATTGCATTAAAAGAATTAAACACAAAATAAACAAATTTTTTGGTTTTTTTTTATCTCGAAATTAAAATATGCACTCTAACTAAATGACCTAATTTAATGGCAAGCAATTTTCTAATTAAATGGACCTAATAGCAATCACTAAGTGACATGCAATTCATGAACCTAATTTTACTAACAAACTCTAATTAAATGATCATATCATGAAAACTAGTTAACATGCTCCTAGTGTTTTTGCATTTTTTTTATTATTGAAATTTGGAATTAATAAAAACCCTAATTAAACTATCTAAAAAATGATGAATTTTCTAATTTATTTTAGGGATTAATTTGACTTAAACCCTATATTATCTTAGAAAACTATTTAAAAAGAAAAATGGGATAATTAAAATGTGCCAACATTATCTAAGACCCTATTTAAAAATAATAATTATTTAGGTCTAACCCTAACCTATTTTCAAAATTCCAACCCTAAAAATGTAATCCTAAAGAAAATTCTAATTTGTAAAATCAACATGTCTAATTTACTATACCTACATGTTGATTCAAGATTTTGATTTTTTTTAAATTTTTTTTAGTGTTTTTCCAAGATAACTAACTTCTCTACACAATCAATATATTCATCAAATGAGAATTAAAATAACCGAAAAATGATCCGTTGTCTCACAGGTTAAATTAATGGTTATTTTAACCCTAAACATCACAACATAAAGTTCAAAAAATTAAAAATCTGATCTGAATAACTATAATGACTTAATAATTAAAATACTATCAAAATGTCCAAAATTAATATAATTAAAAAATTGATCTGACGTCTTACTAATCAAATTAATAATTACAAAAATTTTGGACCAAACTCCTGCGATTAATGCCTATAATATTCATAACCTGAAAATCACCTTTCAATATGCAAACTTGTACAATAATAGCAAAACTTAAAGAAATAAAATAAAGTAAAATAACCTAAAATGAAAGATAAATATTAATGAAGAATTGAGCAACCTAAGGAAAATGGGGACAGCAGGTTGGTCGGCGCCGGGCGGACGGTGGCCGGCGTCGAGACTCCAGCGAGGGCTAGGGCGGTGGCGCGGCGTCGGCTAGAAGGAGGTGCGGCAACGCAAAACGGAAGAGCATTGGGCGATTGCGGATGGAGCAGCAGCGGGCGTCGAGGTCGTCACGGCTTCAGCAAGCGTTGGGCAGAGAGCAGACCAGCTCGGCGGAGAGCTGGCGCGGGTTGCAGACGAGTCGGGGGCGAGATCGGCGTTCCGGCGCGGCAGATCGGGCTCCGAGCGGGTGCGGGGATGGAGGCCGAGGAGGTCCGGCAGCTGCCGCGGACGAGCGATGGCAGGAGGGAAACAGCAACGGCGTCGAACTCCGGTGAGGCTACTGGGTCGCGGACAGAAGCGGCTTCGCTGCTGGAATCGAAAAGGGGGTTAAACAGCTTCTGGCGAGGTGGGACGCGATGGTGTCTTCTGATCTCGGGTTGCCGCGGCGTCGGCAACGTCGGGCTCCGGCTGCGAATGGGCAGGGGTGACGAGCGACGGAGGTGAGTTCAGATCTGCAGGTGTCGACGCTCGAGCGGCGAGATCTGGTGGAGATCCCGCAGGTGGCGGTGGCGTGGTGAGCAGAGAGGGATGACCGGCTCGAGATCTACTGGCGTCGGTGCAGATCTGCTGGGCGTCGGAGCCGGAGCGTCGGGGACGGTGGCAGGCAAATCGGCGACGAACGGACCAGGGGCAGCGTCGGGGTCGTCACAGATCAGCACGGTGGCGGCTTCTTCGGGCCGGTAGAGCGGTCGGCAACAGCGGCAGCTTCGCGGGGAATGAGCGGAGAGGAACCGGCGCCGGCGACCGTCGGGACGGCGTCCGATTGCAGACGCAGGCAGCAAGGGTGAGGAAGACGATGAACAGTAAACGTCCCCTCACCCCCTGCCGATTGTACTTTGCTTCTTTTTTTTCTCTTCACTTTTCACTTTTCATTTTTTGTTTTTCTTCCTTGGTCGACCAAAAGAAAACCCTAGAAAAGTCCCCCTTTCTCTCCTCATACACGGCTAATAAAGATGATCTTCATGAAATATTTCATCCACTTTTTAATCTACATGAAGATTTTCCTATAACCTCATAATCATAAAAATCCTCTTATTTTCTTACCTTCTAAACATTTTCTACTGATTTTTAAAGATAAGATTATGACACGATTTTCTTGAATTCTAAAAATTCTCATTTCAAATCTCAATTTCAGAAAACGGACTCGGGCCAATTTCACTCTTCATGGGCTTAGTTCGACCTGTTAATTTAAAACTCAAAATCACTAATTCGACTCATCCGCCACCAGTTTAGTAAATAAATGTAAAAAATGCAAATTAAAAACAAATGCACCTAAATCTATATGCTATGCAATTAATATTTTTTCAGGAAGAAAATTAATCCCTAATTTTTTTAATGTGATAAATGGCTAAATGGGTCGCCAAAATTTAGGTGTCAACATTGTGTTTCTCTTGATTTAAATCTTCATGTAATTATGCTGTATTCTATGACATTCGATGATGAGTGTATAATCTATAACCACTAATTTGAGCTTCCTTTTTAATAATTAAGACTTTTACTTTGTTAATATTTTTTATTATTCGTGTGATCAAATATAAGTTATGGTCAGTGGCCATTAAAAGTGATGATTCATTATAATCGTCAATCACTAATGCAGGTGAAACCTATGTAGACTCTAGAATCAACCTTAGAACCTGTAATAAAGTAGGTTTCAAATTCCAAAATATACATAGGCCTTGTTTAGTTCAGCATTCCCAAGGGGCTTTTAGCCCCAAAAGCCCCTTGAGAAAAAATTTAGGTATTTGGTTTAGCATTTGGAGGTATCCTTAGCCAAATGCTGGCTTTTGAAATGCTGAAAGCTCAAAGTAGGTGAGGACCTGCTTTGGGCTTTCAACATTTCGAAAATGCAAGTCCACCTCTACTATTTATCTGTTGACTTCTTTTTTTTTTTCTTTTTAACCGATCATCTTCCCCATACCCTAACCACCATTGATCGGCGAAGGAGTTTCATCGGATTTTATTTTTATTTTTTTAAAAAATAATAAAAACCCTTTGCAAATGTTGGGTTTACATTCTTTTTTTTTTGTCATTTTTATCTTTTGACAATCAATAGCCCTTTATCAATACACTAGAATGATCATTAATTAACGAAGATGATTAATACTATAATAATTAAAAAAAATATTCAAAGTTGAAACAAACCTAAAAGAACCCTAGGCCAAAAGTTGAGCTTTGCATCTAATCTATAATCAATTTTTTTAATTTAATTTTTAAATAAATTTACTAATATATATCTTTTACATTACTCTCAACATGAAAATGTAAAATGTTATATAGTCATTGTTTCTTTTTTGCAATTTTAAAAATACTAAAACTAAAAAACTTAATTTGGTCACATTAAAGAGCTTTTCAAATATATTTACCAAACAGTCTTATATTTCCCTAAAGCACTTTTCAGTTATAGTTTATCAAACAGTCTAACATTTTGAAAAACCCCTTTTAACTTAAATGTATTTGCATTATCCCAAGTACATTTCCCAAAAGCCGAACCAAACGGGCCCATAGTAGGTTCTAAGTTTCAAAAAATAAGGAACCTATAAGGTTCAAGTTTTAAGTGAAATCTGCCCAAAATCTGAAATTGCTCACCTTTAAATGGGAGGAGCTCATGCAAGGAGCTCACATTTGCTTCATTAATGAATGTGATCGGGAATTCCATGGGAAAAATGAGAAGCCCACTCTTCGTTTGAGCTTATTTCTTCCCTTTTGTTTTTCCTTCTTTTTGTTTGATTTGCTCTCTTTTTTTTTTCCCCTTTTTTTTTGGCCATTTAGGACAAAACTGGTGTCCATTTTTTTTTTCAAAAGAGTAATTTATTTGGTAGAAATCCAACTAGTTATTGTATTACATTTTATATATTTCTTTTTCTTCTTGTGTTGTACTACGAAAGCATTATTCCAAAACCCAACCATGGGTAGTGCAATTGGTGTGCGTTCTCTCCATCATCGCTGAGGTTGAGAGTTCGAATTCTCTTGTTGCTAAAGTGTCTTAAGCGGGGGCTTTTGATGTTGGGGTCCTAGGCTAGCCTCTCCTGAGGTTTATGTCTAAATAGCGGCTTGCAGCGAGGCCCATAGTGCTACCGAGCACCGAAGGGTCATGTGATACCCGAAGGGTAATCTCTGGCGGTTCCTCGATCACAAAAAAAAAAAAAAACATTGTTCTAAATAACCTAAGTAATGGTAAGAGTGAAAAAAATCATCCACTAGTTTCAATGAATGCATTTGATTTAATCAGTACTATCATATATGTCATTATGTTATACGTTGTGGATTTTAATTACTCGTCTTCCATTTTGCTCAATGAATCTAATGGACTAATTTCTTTATTTCTCATGTCATCACTACACAACCTTTTAATGGGCGTTTTCCAAAAAAAATAAAAATAAAAATAAAAATAAGTAGATTAGACATGCTAAACATCCATTATTTTCATGCAAATTCAAAAGAAAAGGCCTTGTGGAATGTTATTTTTGTCTTGATTATATGGAATAATTAGTTTTTGATAAGAAAATTACGGCAGTTGCAACTACATTATAAGACAACTGCTCAAACCATTTTCAAATACATATTTTCTTGTTAATTTTAAATATATCCGAATTTTCATGGAACCATTAGAAAAAAGATCTTTATAGTACAAATGTACAACAATAGTAACAAGTTGCATATGCAACTTAAAAACAAATACTTTCCATTCAATTGTTTGGCTTCCCTAAAAAGGCTACTCAATTGGAAATGGATATTTTACCGGAACCAACCAATAGAGGTTTTTACTGATATCAATAAAAGATTCATTTTTGACTCAAGAACAAATAAATATCAAGTAGTAATTTTCAGTGTCATGGTGTGAGAAAAGGGAAGTAACTGGACAAGATGATTAGGTACAGGTTCATGCTTCGTCGGCAACCCACAATTGATAAATAATAGAAAACGCTCCAAGGAGTTCGAAGATAATATAAACGTCTTAAAATTGGATGTGTTCGACGTCTCCATATCAATGAGCCTTGTAAGGACGGCATGGATTGCCACTCTTGTTGCCTAAAGATGGCTAACGGTCAAGAGATAAATAAAATAAAGAAGGCAGAATAATCAAGAACGGATAAGTTGATTATTTATAAAATTTAGAACAATTTATTTTAGCTTTTTTACAATGAACATGGGGACAGACCGCTATGAGGTTGGAGGAACACTCTTAGCTATGCGTAAGAGATGGCAATCCTTGTAATCACGAAGCATGTCTCTAGCTAGGTTTGTTTGCCTTAGGGAGAGCCAGGTACACCCCTAGTGAGGGTTTCCCCGTGACATCCTCGATTCGGACTCCTATCTCGGATGCGAGGAATAGATTAAGGACCAGTATGCTAATAATGAGAATGGGCTATGAATCAATCATAGAGGTTGTTCATGAGCCAATTGATTGATTGGAGCAAGGCAACTTAGGATCAGGGTTATGTTAGACCAAAACGTTCAATTATGAGAAGACTGCTTGATCATAAGGATCAATGTTGATGATCACGTGTTGTCATGAGTTGATCAATTGACCAGTATAGATTGATTCAACTCCAGTATACACTAGCAGCGAGTGACTCCGCACGGTCACTGTATCATTTGTGAATGACCTAATTCGATTCTGTGTGACCATGGGTCAAGGCAGGTCGATCGATTTTATACGATTATATGATAACCAAGGGTTATTCATGGATCGACCAAGCTCAATTATGGGTTAGTTTTGAATCAACCATGGGTCATGCACAGAACCCTAGACAAGCATCGACTTAGGTGTGGGTCTAGCCACTCGAGCATTGCCAAATCTGCCTAATTCATGTAGGCCGCATTAGGACCACTTCCGATCAAAACTTAGCCACAAATCTTGGTCCGATTATAGGTGTCAATCATGGTTGATTACAAGACATTCATGTCCGATTTAGAAGATATTTAGATACTCCTCTTAATGATCTTTTGTCCTCTTGAATTTGGATCAAATGAGAGTAAACAATTCTTGGAAGCCAATGAAGCCCCCCTCACATGCCTCAATAGGGAGGAACTTGGAGATCAAGTTATCTTGTAAGGTTTAAACCTATCCTTAGATTTTTGAAGATAGTGCATAAGTGCAATAAGTTGGGACATCTACTTATGTAGGGATTTGGGCTATAATAACCCTAAAGGTGAGACTTACATAGTTTCTTGAAGATAAGTTGAGGGAGAACTAAAGTTCGACTAGGTGCCACTTCAAGGAGAAAGGGAGGATATATAGGTCTAGTTTGTGTAACTAGGATAGTTACCTTTGAAACTATGTAATAATTCAGCCATTAAAGCTTGAAGGATAAACTTGGTTAAGATTAACCCTAATTGTGACGCTTGAAAGGTGGAGATTCAATCTTGCTGACTAAGCCAAGAAAACCATCATTAGCAATCATTACTTAGCCTATAATTGAATTGCACGTGTATATCCTTAGAACCCATTTCTCTCTCTCTCTCTCTCTCTCTCTCTCTCTCTCTCTCTCTCTCTCTCTCTCTCTCTCCCTCTCACTTTTTCCCCAAGTTCACTTTGCTTTCTCTTTACATTTGCCTCTCTCCTTCTCCCTTACACACCCCTCTCTCGGCCTCCTCACTATCGCCCACCGTAAGCTACCATCGCCATCTGCTCACTATGTCATCATTGCCGTTTGCTCACTGTGAGTTGTGAGCCGCCATTCGTCTTCATTCTTGTCCTTGTTTAGTAAGTAGACCCCCTAAACATTGGCTAGGCTGTTATGTTGTGTAGCTTGGATGTAGGTTTGCTTTGTTTTTGTTGTTAAGTAAAGTCGAACCATCCTAGGTAGAGTAGAACCACATACTAACTTTGTAAAGTTTGCTTTTGATTTGTTTGAGTTATAAAGCTCGTGAATAGATGAGAACTTGTCATATGATAGTCAAGGTTTCAATGTTTGTTGTTGTTAGTGGAAACAACATGTTATATGTTCACGTCCATACCTGGCTACAAAAGATCGTTGTTATTATTGGATGAGGTTCATTTATATGTTATTGTCTAAGTTTGGTTATAAGGACTTGTTGCTACTATTGGTTGTGGTTTGTCTATGAGTCATTGCATATCCTTGATTGTAAGGTTTTGTTGTTGTTTATTGAAGGTAGCTCTTATATACGTCATTGTGAACGCTTGAAAACACGCTCTGAGTCTCCGAAAAGAGATTCACGTTCATTTGGACATGCGTGGAAGCATGCCAGGTTGAGTTACTCTCTCTTGGTTCAGCGATATTAAGGCGTATTGTTTCTGAACTGGATTGGACTTACACCGGTGCTTGAACGTAACGGGTCAAGCCACAGTTTTTTGTTTCGTGCTCAACATATTTTATTGATACGGTTTTCGTAAGTCATGGTATAAACTTCGCTTGGCATGCCTTTGAGACACTCATGCATTGGACTGAAGAAAAAGATAAGAGCCGATTATATGCTTAATCCAGGTGGTCATATGAGGGAAACCGTCACCAATGGATTTCAAGAAAATGCCGTCACCGATGGATTATGGGACAATGCCTAATGGATTTCGGATGTGGTCATTGATGGATTTTAGGACGTTGCCGTACTGGATGGGGTGGAACCATGCTCGGTCGATTCCAGAAGAATTGACGGATTTCGATTATGTGTATAATAATTGGATGTTAAATGATGTGTCGTGGATGGTCATGGACACATATATATCGTGGGGTACTATGTGATCCCTGATCAAAATTGCATTAGAGGCATTTGAGTGTCACGTACAAATTTTAAAAGTTATTATTTGACATGTGTGTATTTTATATGTCATTGTTTATAACTTGGGAGGCACGTGAATAATTTATATGTCATCGTTTGTGACATGAGAGGTACGTGAACATTTTAGAAGTCATTATTTGAAACTTGAGGATCACATGAGCATTTTAGAAGCTATTATTTGATAGGTGCAAATTTTATATGCTATTATTTATGACTTGAGAGGCACGTACGTATTTTATACTTTATTATTTTGGACTTGAGAAGCACATGTGTACAGTAGAAGTTATTATTTGGCATGTATAGAATTCTTGATCATACTAGCATTTTAGGTAGTTGGGAACTTTCCTTCATATGCATAGTTTAAGGCAAAGTGAGGACTTTGCTATTGATTTGCCATCAACATGTTGGCTTTGAGAACTCGCATGGTTCCGATA
This sequence comes from Eucalyptus leucophloia subsp. euroa, assembly GCA_017140325.1. Taxonomy (NCBI): domain Eukaryota; kingdom Viridiplantae; phylum Streptophyta; class Magnoliopsida; order Myrtales; family Myrtaceae; genus Eucalyptus; species Eucalyptus leucophloia. The sequence goes on along the minus strand of CM029472.1, from coordinate 15,785,605 downwards.
TGAGGCATCTGTTTATATGAGGTTTAGGCAATTTACTTATTGAGTTTTCAACTCATTCGTTGTTATTTTACCCTTTTCAAGCCCATAGATATGAGTTTCCCTCCGATCCAACTCAGGTTACCTATATAGATGGGAGTCATGATGCTTAATATAGAGGACGTGACGTCTGATATTACATACTAAAAGCACACTACCTTGATGTGGGTTGACGAGGGCTTAGGTTACCAGTTCTTCATCTATATGAGTCATGATTCATGTGGATTGACAAGGAGATCTTTGGGCCCCTCTGTGGGTTTGACGGTCCGCCTGGTGGCCCCAACGGTTCGATGGTGAATCCTTCCAATGGCACCATAGATGACGTCAACTCCGACCTCAACTAAGATCCCGAGCTCGAGTTGTGAGGAGTCGGTCTTTTGATGAGAATCACTTTTGATAATCGCTATTGTAGAGGAGTTAGGACTAACTCCCTTATCCCCTTTTTGGTTGTAATCAGAATAGTCCAACTAAGTGGACATATAAATGAAATCATCTGATCTAATCAACACGCTTCCGCATGTGCTTAATTGAAAGATGAAAGTATTGGGCTAAGAACGCTCGGGCATCGCAAATTAATTTCTGTGGATGTCGTGTTCTCGCGACAGGGGAAAGGCTCGTGATGTGACATTACCACCTAGGTAGCACGGACACGTTGTCCGTGCTTCCGTGTCGTGTCCGACACGTGTCGGAGCGTGTCGGACACCTCGACACGCTCGGACACGGCCGGACATGCGGTCAACGCGTGTCGAAAATTCGACACGTGGTCAACCTTTGCCCGACACGTTTCGACACGCGTGTCCGGGAGGGAGCAGACTGCGAGCGACGGCGAGAGACGGCCGAGCATAAATTGAGGCGAGGGCCGCCACTGTGATGCTGCGATGGATCGGACGAGGCTACAGCTGCGAGGGAGAAAGGATCAAAGGCGAGAGGAAGAAGAGAGGAAGGCGGTCGAGCGGCGAGGAAGGGGGTCGTGCGTGCGGCGAGGAGCGGCGAGGAAGAGGGTCGGGCGAGGAGCGGCGAGCGGCGAGGAAGGGGGTTGGGCGAGGAGCGGCGAGCGGCGAGGATGGTGGTCGTGCGTGCGGCGAGGAGGAAGGAGGAGAAGAGGAAAGGTCGCGAGCGGCGAGGAGAATTAAAGAAGCTAGGTTTCTGAGAAACTCAAAAAATAATAAAAAAAATGAGAGTCTGATGGGTATGTATTTTGGGGGGAGGGAAAGTGACGGACAGGTGGGGGGAAATGGACGATGGTGGGAGGGAAAGAATAAAAAATTAATTTGGGAGTGGGGGGAATCGACCCATTGGGCTGTCAGGTGGTGGGGAGGGAAAAAGATAGTGAAAAAAATTGGGGGGAAAAAGGACGAAGGAAGCTTGGGCGCATATTGGGGGTGGGGGGTTTCGAAAAATAAAAGTAAAGTTGGGGGGAGGGGAGATTTCGAAAAATAAATATAAATTTAGGATAATGAAATAAAAAAAGTGTAAGATTTATTAATATTATTAGTATAAATTCATTGTAAACTATTTATTTATTTATTTATGAATTTGAATCAAATTAATTAAAAATAAAAATATTTATTTAATATTTAACGTGTCAATAAAACGTGTCGAAATTCTCTACTTTTTGAGAAATGACCATTACCACTCCAATTAGAGAGCAGTGACGATTCATTTCCGCCCTCCCCATACTCTCTCTCTCTCTCTCTCTCTCTCTCTCTCTCTCTCTCTCTCTTCTCTTCTCTTCTATTCTCTTTGAGCCTGTCTGATAATCCGATTTAAGTTTTGAGAATTGAAACTTCAGAACTTATTGAGATTGAGCTTGTTTGAGAACTTTAAACAGAATTGATTTAAATGATTAAATGCTGTCAATTATCCAATTTAGTAAGTAAAGGACGTGTCAACTGGTTCTTTTAATATAAAATTAATTTAGAGTAATAATCTTATCAAATATATTGGAAAACCTATCAAAACTGGTCTTTTCTCTACGTTGGGTAAGAGATCAATAATATTCAGCTATAAAATTTTAAGTATAATCAAACAACTTTTAAATTCTATTTTAGCATTTAAGAATTTCATTACTTAAAACTAGGGGTGAGCGTGGTTCCCGGATAGAATCGGGAACCGGAGAACTGCACCGGAGGGTCCGATTCGGTTCCCGGTTTCTTTTTTCTAGGAACTGGGAGTTTCGGTTCTAGTTCTAGTTCTGGTTGGAACCAGAACCAGTTAGGGCTCTAAAAGGAAGAAGATGATCTTCACGAGTATCTTTTGCAAAATAGCCCCAAATTGACTCTTCATTCAAACCTCACACACTCACGCTGCCGGACGCTGCTCTGAGTCTCGTCGCCGGACGCCACTCGCCCTTGAGGCTACCGCCTCTGGACGCTAATGGACGCCAGTCGCTGACGCCGCTCGCCCGAACCCTCACCGCTCGAAGCCAGTTGCTGCCCAAATCTCAGGAGTCCGATTTCGAAGACAAGGTGACGCCTTTTTTTTTTTTTTTTTCCTTTTTTTCCCCTTTTTATGTCTCGATGCAGGTCACTTTTTTCGTTTCGTTCTTGCCTTGTTGATAATGTGAAAGTGGTGGAGAATTCTTCGAGACCCTTTTGTTTCGGCGGTGATTTTCTTCGTCATTTTGATGGGAAATACCATTTTGGTTTGGTGTTATCGATTGAGAAGCAAATTAGTGCTGTTGGCAGAGAAGAGAAGCTTCAGGCAGGGGCGTAGCTCTAGTTGTTCTGTTTACGAAGTTACCAGTGTTGAGGTCTTGTGTCGGCAGCACGTTATTCTATGTTGGGTGACTGAGTAGCTTAAGGCTTTGAGCTGTGCCCGGAATCGAGCTGCTCTGTGGGCTGATCTAATTTGCTTATCGATCGTAAATAACTTGGTTGTTTTGGGTTTTGAATGAAATCTTGCCAGATCTTCGAGATGATAAGTAATTTTTTATAGATCATCCTGGTGCAATGCCAATTACTACGGCTCAGGTACTTGTAAACGCTGGATTTTTTTTTTTTCTCACAAGTGACTACTTTTTCCAACTTTTGTCCCCTTTCTGAGTCCTAATAATTGATTTATCCTTTCTTCAAGGGAGAGGAGTTGAGAAAGCTAATTGGTTCACCTGCTTATATTGAGCTCAAAGACAAAGCAGGTACTTGTGCATGTAAAGTAGAACTTAGCATCTTTTTCTACAATGCCTTTGTCAATCGTGTCTTGACATGGTCATGCTTTGTGACTGCAAAACGTGAAGGTAGTGTTTGATCAAGCCATAAGAGTTGTCCTTCATCCACCCAAACAAAAGAAAAAGAAGAGCAAAGCCCAAAAAGCCTGCTCCATATTGTGATTGATAAAAGCTCGAAGATAGAACAGCTGGTCCTTACTTATCATTTCTTCACATTTGAAGTCAATCTACTTGCAGGCAGATCCCTATCTCTGTTTTGTTCTCGTTTCTCTCTCTCTATCTAGAGGACAATCTGTTTCTTGTCTTGCACAGGGTCGATTCTGATTGTTTCAGATTATGGGTGATTGATGATTCGATTATCCTTGACCCATAGAGATAATTGGGTTAGTCTTTGTGTGAAAGTTACAATTTTCCATTTGAGGGGGAGAAGATTTTTGGGGTGAAGAACAAGGAGAAGTAAATGAGCTCTGCGTTGTCCTTCATGCTTTGCTCTGCTACTGTACTCCGTAGAATATGCGCATACATTATAATTCAAACCTAAAAAAAAAAAAAAAACATGTTGGAACTTGAAACCGACCTTGGAACCTGTGACAGGGTAAGTTCTAGGTTCCAAAAATTGAGAAACCTGTACCTAAGGATAGGTTTTAGGTTTCAGACAAAACCGAACTAGAACCTAGAACCGTTCACCCCTACTTAAAACTCAATATTTAAACTTTGAGCACATAATCTTCAGTTTGATCATAGCGGTCCCTCTGTATCCATCTCTCTCTTCTGTTTTTCTTTTCATCAATTTTTTTAAATATGTTTATAAGAAATACTGAATATTTAAACATTGTATATTCATTTTTATGTTGAACAAGACGAACATTACGTCGGTGTGGCACTGTTGCATCAAACTTCTTGAATTTATTGATGAAAAAAACAATACGTGGAGTTTAGTTGCTCCAATGAATAAATAATTTAATAAATAGAAAGCCATTAGATGAAAAATAAATGTGTAATTAATTTTATAAATACTTGATTGAGAGAAGACCAGGAACACTCCGACTGAAGGTCTACCACCCTCGTTAGTGAGCACCATCGGTTTATCTACGGCCTCCTCCAACCCCAACCCCACCCCCCTCCCGGTTTTTTTTTGAGCCTGCCTGATAACTCGATCAATTGCTGAAAATTAAAATATAAAACTTATTGAGATTAAGTTTGATGACCTTAAACGGAATTTACTTGAATGATTCAATTAAGTCAATAATCCACTTGATCTAGTAAGTAAAGGAGTTTACCCAATTTGTTCAATAGAAAATTGATTGGTGGTAAATTAGAATTGACTAAATGTTTTGGAACATCTACAAGTAATGGTCTTTTTCTCTATGTTTGGCGAGAGATGAATAACATTCTGTTTTTAATTTTCTACCATCATCAAACAACTTTTAAATTATTTTTCAGTCCTTAAAATTATCATGACTTATAAATGCAGTACCTAATTTTTCAGCATTTAATTTTCAATTTGATCAAATCGGCCCTTTTCTTATCCATCTCTCTTCCTTTTCTTTTTCCCATCAATTTTTTCAAATATGTGGAACGAATATGTAAACCTTTTCTTTTAATTTTATTTTTTTAGCAAGAAAAAAAATGCTAAATTGGCGTGCTAGTGCCACATCCAAGTTGTTGAATTTAGTAATGACAAAATCACTTGATTGCAAAAATTATGCAAGTCAAACTACTCAATTGTAGGAAATGAAAATTGTAGGACTCAATTGCCAAGGTACTTATATTACATATCTAAATACAAAAGTATCCATAAAATTGAACATAAAAAATGAATTTAGATGGACAAAGTACAATTATCTTAATTTCATTAATGTTCTAGGAACACGTGCTAGTATTTTTCATTTTAATAAAGCTATTTAGAAAATAATCACAAAAAATCCATGTGTCCAAACTAGCAGTGCTACCGCTAATACAATAAGGGTTGTGTTTTCCTCCGTCCATCTAGGCTTAGAGGAAACTTCTTGCACAATTACACGTGTTAGACATATATTAAGGATTATGATCTAGGATTAGGTTAAATTGTGGTTTATCTTGATTGTAATGAAGTCTAATTGCTTTGTCTTCCGATACATAGGGGTCTCATTCTCTTCTTCTAGTAATTTACATAATATTACACTATACTCTCTCTCACTACAAAGCTCAGCATGGTATATAATAGGAGATCTTGAGTTCAAATCTTTTTAGACCCTTATCTGCCTTCCAGATTACATATTTCAACTCTTTAGGCTTAGAACAAAGTTTAGTCTACTTGTGAAGGGAAGTTTTACAATAATTAAATGTTGAAATTGTGTATTTATCTAACAATTTAAGCTTTTAGAATATGTAAGTGGTGTTTGTTTGTGCTTGTAAACTACTAAAAGTGGTGTTTGTTTGTGCTTGTAAACTACTAATGGAAAGGCTGGTTTGAGAAAGTTTTCTCTAATCAAAATTGGAGCAAAATTTGGTCCAATCTGTAAACCCATAGTAACCTATTTAAGTACATACATCTTAGGAGCAAATCGTTTCTCGCCACAACTTAATTCTCCTCGAATAAGTATATCTCTGTATTTATAATATTTTCTACTGCCAATAACGAGCATTGAATAAATTATACATGATGTCAAGGTTGGAGTAATTGGTGAAATTAAACTTGTCATACTTGAAGACAGTTTTGCATGCAAGCCCATGTTAAATTGATGGGGGCCGAGAATGGATTTGGGCCACATGAAGATCGTGGTCTTATTGTCGTGTTGGTGGGCCTCCCATGAGCCGGCTTCAACGATCGGTCCTCCATCGTTGACCGACGCAATCTCTTTGTGACTCTCCCAAGTTTGACTATGACACTATTCGCGACAAAAAGTTTGAATATTTTTATTTATAAAGCTTAATATATTTGAAGATGGCTTCATACTATCCCACAAAAAATTATATATTCTTTTTATAGACTTGGCCCATGGATTAGAGGGACCAATCATCCGCGAAGATCTGCCATCATCCAGCATACTTAACTCGTGCATCTCCTTGCAAATGAACGAGCGTGGTAGCCTGTTATGAAGCGGGGTAGCCAAGCTTGGGAGAATAGCATATCCTCGAACGGTTGCACAAGCTATCGTAAACAGTCAAAACCTTATGCAAGTAGACCAAACCATGCCAAAGTACCTTACACAGGTAGATTGGACCATGCCAAAGTAAACACTAACAAGCATATATTGACGACCGGCCACATGACCAGAGACAAACTCATCTACAGAAGAAATTGGAGCCAGGAGTCCAAAAATGATGTACAAGTATCGATATATCAAGTTCAAGCTTTTGGGTTTGATCAATTTGATCAATGCTATGAAACTTTGCAAACGATATAAAATTGCAAAACTATCGGGCTCAGTGCCCCGATATGTTGTGAATTGAAATGCATAACGTTAAGTTGCTTAAAGGATGCAAAAACAATGTGGATACTCTTGGTCAAGTCAAAACTCTCTTTTTGTTGCTAATGTCATGTATATTCGTTGTCCCTATGTTAAATTTGGAAGAAACTAATTGGAAGAGAAAATAGATATAATAAAGAAGAAACTGGCTTCTTTATTGTGCTCTTACTCTAGATTTGAAAGGCATATTCAGGTGAGTGAATTATGTGCCTTTTCAAAGCTGCTGATTGATTGGGCATGCCGTGGAGATGGGCAGCACGAGCGAAGAACAAGGAGGATTCGAAGAGCAGGAAGAGACTTTGCAGGTGCTCCGGAGCTTCTCTGCTCGCTGGAGCGTTTTTTTACTGATCTCGAGCTTTTGTTCTCTGCGTATAAGAGTGAAGTAAAGCGATGGGGTGTGGTAGCCAGCAATAAACGAGTCTCGTTGTCTGTCATGATATTACAAGTTCGAGCCATCTTATAAGCGAATTTTTGCCCAGTTGTATCTTAGGCATTTGTTAACTCATATGGAGAGATTCCCTTGCTTCTTACTTGTTTTTGGAGCTATGGCAATGGGCTTATTGACGTCGGACATCAGGGCTTCAAGTGGACGAAATAGCAAATTAGGACCAAAGAGTGGGAGACTCTAACAGCACTATATTTAAATTCATTTTTGCTTTTTTTGGTCTAACTCATCGCTTATTGATCATCGATGACCACAGTAGGTTATGCGGTAAAAACAATAACTTGTCGACCCACTAGAAAAGCCGGATGTATTAAAAGTCTTAAGGTCATTTCAGATAATAAACTAGAATGCCAAACCATAACTACAATTAAATTATATATAGGGACAATAATATAAATAGTCCATGAATTTGGCTCATTGTGAAATATGATTTCTGAACTTTTAATTTGTTCGATATAATCCCTAAACTTTTAATATATGTTCAACTTGGTTCTCAGACTATCTAAAAATGTTCAATTTTGTTCTTCCATTAATTCAAGTTCAAGGATAATATTGAATAGTTTCCTATTATCTAAGGAATATATTGAACATTCATTAAAAGTTCAAATACCAAATTGAACAAATTAAAAGTTCAGAGATGATATTAAATATTAGGTTAAAGTTCATGAATCACATCAAATAAATTAAAATTTCAAGAATAATATTATACAGTAGGGAAAAATTTAAGGATTATTTGTGTCATCTACCTTCTATATGTGACCTTTTGTTCGATATATGATGAACTAAGCTTGCCAAGCTGTGCAACCATGAGGCAATCCTTTAACGTTATATGAAAAGTTCCATGAGATATTGGACATGTGGACAAAAAGTACAAAAGGGATTCCTATTGGCTTCCCTTTCTATGGTATGAGAAATGGTACATTTTGTCCCATCTTCTCTTATTGATTGGCAAATGATTTCATTTGTTGGTCACTCTAATTTGGTATATTTCACAAGATCCATTTCTCTTAAGTACGAGTCATAGGAATAAATCTTTTAAAAACTCATAGACACTTCCCAAAAGATATTAGGAAAAAAAAAAACAAATTGGCCAAAAGGGGTATTAAATGATATTAGTAGAACTGTGTAGATAACATGGCGGCAATAAGGTATGGTTTGCCAAATACATAACATGGATATGACAACATTCTCTAGTCCCTAAATTAGAAGCATTTATGACAAATGACATGCAACAAGAGGATACACAAGAGCAATATGATTGTAGCAATTTCAAAAATCAAATTGAACTTTGGAAAATGGCACACCATCAAAAGGCTGAGCAATCTCTTCAAACCAATAAGAATCTCATGCAAATAGACTGGATGATGCCAAAGCAAACAAAAGCAAACACATATTAATGACCAGACACATGATTAGAGACAAGATTGTCCAAAGAAGCAACTCAGATCCAAGAGTCTCAAAAACTATGTATAAGTACTCGCATATTGGATTTGGGCTATTGGGTCTAGTCATTTCGATCAGTGCTATGAAATATATGACTTCGTGAATAATGTAAATCTTAAGATCGGCTTGGCTTAGTGTCTTTGTTGACACCTAAATTTTATGATTTTATTTAGAGTTTAATTGTGTACAAAATTAGGAATTAGTCACAAAAAAAATCATCAAAAATCAAAAAATTAATTAATTATTTATTTAAAAAAAAAAGAAAGCCTTAAAGGTCGAGTCAGGCCGGATCCGGCTTCGGCCTGGCCCGCCCTCCTTCCTTCCTTTTCTCTTCCCTCGCGCTGGGCCCGGCCCAGCCCTTTTTCCCTTTTAGCCTAGCTCGCGAACGAACTGGTCTTCTCCCTTCGGTTGGTCTTCTTGCAGGACCTGCAGAAGACAGAACAACAGGAGGAGCAGGGGGATTGGGATGGCAGGTGGCTAGTGTGATCCGTGGGTTGGGAACAGCTTGGCCAGCAGCTGGCACGGCAAGGCTCTTCGCGCGATGACCTATAAAAAAAAAAGGCAGAGAGAAACCCAAGGAGAACGGAGAGAAGCAAAGCGGAAACGAGAGAATCGAGAGGGAGAAGAAGACTCGTGGGGGTTAGTCGAGGAGCTGAGGAGCCTCCTAGAGTGCCCCGCCGCCACCGGTGAGCTGCCGACCACCGCCATTCCCACCGGAAACTAGGTAGGCCTTTCCTCCAACACTTGGTGTGCGCCTCGAAATGAGCTGGCCAAAGCTCATCCCAACCAATTCGGGCAAGCTTCGGCCACCTACCTTTCTTTGTTACCCTGTTTGATGCTCTGGCATGCTTGGTTTGGAGTCTAGATCAGTGCTCGGGCCTCGGCCGAGGCAAAATCTATTAGGTTTTAGCGCCCCCTACCTGTTTGTCAAAATACCAAAGTGAAAACCAGTCTTTGTCCCGAACCTCGAGCCGTTTTTTTGGTCGCCGAAATCCTGCCGTGACCCGGCTGGAAGCCGGGCTATCCCCCTTGCCTAGCTGAAAGCACGTTCGTCGCGCCCTAGTTGAAGACTGTCGGGCCATTCGCCTCCGCCGTCTTCTCTATGGCGATTGGAAGTTGTGGCCTGGGGTTCATAGTCCATCGGGACAACCCCCTCAGTCGACCCCTGTGCCGCCTCGTTAAATCCCTGATCGGCGCTAGCCACCACTTCCCCTTGGCAGAGACCTCCCGGAGACGTGCCGTCATAGCCTCCTCTGGTCATGACCAAACAGTCGTAGACCAAAAGGCCGGCCGAGTTGATCTGGCCCACTCAACTCTTCTCTTCCACGTGGGCCTGTGTTGGAAGCCTACTTACAAGAGGGTTGGGCTCTCCTGATTAGGCCCAATCCTGGCCTCCTCTCACGCAGGCCCAACTTGAGCGCGTCTAGCTAGACTCACTTGACTAGGTCAGACTCGGGCCGAGTTAGACTAGACCGGACCCGGTCCGGCTCTAAAAAAATATTTTATTACATTTTTATAAAAATGATAATAAAAAAATAAAAAATTAAAAAATTTCGAAAATCCAAAATTGTAGGATTTGATTAGGATTTGCTATGTCTTGCCTTCTCAGTGTAATTAAGCCTTTATTTGCTCGTATTTTAATTATATCGTATGTTTAATTTGCATATCTAATTATATTTAATTGCACGTGTTTAATTTTACTACAATTAGGATATTGATAACTATGATTGTTACTTTAATAACTACGCACCCGCATGAACACTTTACATGTTAGTAGATAGGTATAAAATTAATCCAAACTGCATGACAAAAATCATTTCTTTTAAAATGAACAAGATTAGGTACTGAAAGGGCACTAATTGGTTAATTAGTATAATCAAGTTCTCGACCCTAGATTCTTTGATTGCATAGGAAGTTGGCATACTCTTGTGCCTTACTTAATTTCTAGCCGACCCCAATAGGCTAGTGGCGACTCATTTTGTGTAAAATTCATTAAAAAAAAAAAGAAAATATCTCAATGTCATGCGGGGTATGAGCTTGGGAGAGTCTGTGCCTAATCATGGGCCTTAGGCCCATCCTTCAGGCAATACTCCTGAACCTGTTTCCTCTCCCCAAGGGTAGGTCACGATAGTCTCGATATGTTATGAATTAAAATCACGATGGAGAACGGCTTGAATGAGGTAAATACAATGCAAAATCTCTTTATTGAGTCAAACCTTTCATGTTGTTGTTGCAGCAGCAATTGCTTTGCATCTCTATATGGAATTGGGGTTGGCAGAATTAATTGAAAGAAAAACGGCTTTAAAAGCCCACTTAACCAGACTTTTCTGAGCATAGTCACATAAATAATTTACATACTTTTCGACGTCATTGTATGATCTGCCATGCTTTGGAGAAGGTGGAGCTTAACAAACTCTTGACTATTTTTTGTGAATGATGAAATGGAACAAGCATTTGGTTGCCGAGTATATATAGAGGTCTTCCGTCTTTCCTTTCTTAAAATCCCAGAAATGTTTAAAAGAAGAGAGGGAATAAAACAATACATCCATGCACACAAGCACCAGCAACCAAGCCAGAAGCCCGAAACAAGAGCAAAATGGTTAATCTGATTAGGATCATGACCGGTTGATGTGACGCTTCCTAGCGAGAATGACACGGATAGCTTTTCTCATCTAATAATTTAATAAGTTTATGATGCTAATATGTCCAGATGATAATCTGTCTTGATTCTAATATTCTGACCAAGTTGAAAAGATTGTCTCTTTTTAATACTTAAAAAGTTTATGACTTGATATGTCTCGATTTTTATCATGTTAACTCTTCAAAAAAGTTTACAAAATTACTACGGTGATATGGCTTGGAAAACCTAATTCATTATATGTAAATTAATCACAACGGACAAGGTATAGCTTGGTTCTAAAGTGTCTTGTCTAAATTGACCGAAAAACTTTAATACTTCTGGTCTTATCAGCTCATTATTGTCATGTTTCAAATAACTACAAAATGATGATTGTGATGATGATGATAATTGTTATTATTACTAGGGTGAGTAAAAAAATGGGCTGAACCAGAGTCAATTGTGGATGATTTTTGATTCCTAAATTTGGTATAGTTGGTTCCCAATTCCTGGTGTGGACCCACCCTTCTCGACAATCTAGATTGAATCGATTTTTTTTTAATTCTTATTATTCTAAATTTTTAAAAACCCTAATTCATATTGTTTTCTCACTCAAGGTCTCAAACTCAGTCACACCACACTTGCCGCTCATGCTGCTCATTCTCACTTCTCTTAGTCTTAGTCTCACAGCTCTCACACCTTCCTTACAGTTCGCGGCTCAATGCCTATGGCTCGAGGCCTCTCACTTCTTTGTCTTAGTCAAACTCACACCTCATGGAATATGAAAATAAAAATAAGAAAGGCCTCGTACTCATGCCTCATGGAATATGAAAATAAAAATAAAAAGGTGATATGGCCGGTTCCTAGACCCATCCAAGAATTGGATTAGACCAATCGGTTCAGTTTTCGTGTGTGTCCAAGACTAGTGGGCTAGTTGTTGGTTCAACAAATAAGGAACTAGTCCATTTTTGAACCAATTACTGTTATATTATGATATTTCATTCAGCACAGAGTGGATTCACGAATGCTTTCGCTCACAACATAAACTACTAAAGTCATCAAAGGCATGAAAGATTACTAAGTGACTACCTGGACTAAAAACAACCAAAAAAAAAAACAATTAAAAAAAGTCATGATAGAGTCTCTGACTCTTTTTTCTTTTCTTTTCTTTTTTTTCGGTCAGAGTCGACTCTTTATTTAGAATGTGCTTTTTCGTGCACTTGGAATCCCCTCTCCAAGACGGATGAGCCCATTGCCCCAGCTTCATCAATAAATCAGAAATGATAAAATTACTTAGTATGAGATGGAAAGTTGCTGAGGCATAAGTTGGACGAATGATTATTTACATATGAGTTCAATTCATGACATCAAGAAAGACTTCCTTTATTGTTGTCACACTTGTTCAAAACTTTCATATTCCTTCGAAGAACATTACAGAAACAATGGAGGGGGAGAGAGCGATGAAGAGAATGCATCGATCAATGATGGAAGGCATAGCGATCTGTGCTGCGAGGGAGAGAGAGACTCAATCTTCTGACATCAACCACAAAAAATACCCACATCCAACTGATGGGAGATAAGCAATTCAAAGGCAGGTTCCTTGGTTTAGTGTCACAGGCCGATCGATTGGGATCGTGACCGCACGACGACTCGGGCTATTTTGGATCACCCAAGCCAAGCCTTGCTCGATCAAACGCTCACTCACTCGTATACCCGGATTGTAGAGAGAGAAAGTTTAGAGAGAGGAGCTCTGGAAAGAAATGAGCTTTGATATTACTGAAATAGTTGGATGATTACAAATGAGAGAGGACACCCCTTCTTATAGTCGAGACCCTCGGATTACATTTGTTGATTTAGATTTGATCTAGCGGATGAGATCGCACTGCCTCAACTACTGACATAAATGCTAACTACCGTCTACCAACATAAATAACAGAAGAGACTTCTAGAATCGGGCATAATGATGGTGTTGCCTGCCCTTGGAAACTTCGGGGAGAAGACTTGGTGGAAGGCCGAGTGAGAGTAGGAGGTCCTCCACGGATGAGTCATGGTCATCCCTTAGGGAACCTCTTGGATTGGTCCTCTTTCGGCCCGTGACATTCTCCCTCACTCAATTGAGCGACGTCCTCGTCACTCTTAGCTGGACGGGCGGCCTTCTTGGCACTAGCACGGGCTTTCTTGTTTCGGTTTCACTTCGCTTGAACGCTCACGAACGAAGGACCACATCCTTCTATGGTCAACTCAGACTTGGCATGCGACTCCACCTTCGGCTTAGGCGTGGCATGCGGTGAGCACTCAACCTCGGGGAAGAGCACTTAAATCGGCATGGCGTGTGTTGGATCCAACTTTACCTTCGGCTTCACCTCAGCCAACTTATTTATGCACATCACGGACTTCAAGCTTTTGTTGAGGCGTCAAATTGTCACGATTGTCTTGGTGTCGACCACCCCTTTGATCATGGGGACTGTCATCGAGTATTTCGGATCGAGGATCACGAGGCATTTGGTCCTCATGTCGATCATGGATCTCATACTATTGAAGAATTGCATGCCAAGAATGAGTTCATAATCATCGAGAGGGATTACCTCAAATTCCATCTTGCCCTTCCATCTGCCAATCTTGACGTCCACATCCGAAGTCGATCCTACCCCATGGATGCCCGCCGAGTTGACCGGCTTGAAGGTATTCCCAGTTGGCTCCACGTGAAGATTCAAGGTCTTCGCCACTTCAATCGACATGAACATATTCGACGCACCCGTGTCAACCAAGGCATATAGTGTTCGGCCGCACATGATGACTTCCATGAAGAACATCTCCGAGTTCAACTCATCTTTTTCTTTGGTTGGTGACCAAGCTTGGATGGAGTTGATCATCTTCATGGCTCCAAGTTGGATTTGTTGCCTTTCTTCTTTGGGTTCCTCCTCCTCTTCGATGGCAATGAGGGCGTTGATTCAACCCTTCTTCGGGCACTTTTGGGTCCAATGTAGACCTTTGCAGATAAAACAAAGAGAAGGTAGGGGTTGATCAAACTTACTCGTTGGGCAATCCGGTGGTTGACCCCATTGGAAAGCCGGTTTGAAAGACCCTTCTCCCCACATCTTGACTCGGCCACTTTGATCATGCGCGCCACGGGGAGTGTTCCTTCCTTCATCCTCAAATCGATCCGACCTCCAATCTCTTGGCCTATTCCTTGGTTCGGCTTTGGTGAGGTCGACGAGCGACTCGGCCACGCTAAGCGCTCTCGCGAGACTCATCACGTCCCTTCGTTTGAGCTCGAGCAGTGCCCATGGCTTCAGCCCATCCATGAATGCTCCGAGAGCCTCCCCTTCGCTTAGGTTATGAATTTGGAGTTTGAGTTCCGTGAACTCCTTCATGTACTCTCGGATCGCACCTCTTTGCTCGAGGCGATGGAGCTTGCTACGGGCTTTTTGTTGAGCGAACTCGGGGAAGAAATAGTCCTAGAACTCCCTTACGAAGTCATCCCATGACTCCATGGGATTGGCGTTGCGCCTAGTCTCATTGCACCTATTGCACCACCAAAGCATTGCCGTATCAGTAAGGAACATGGAAGCGGTTCGTACCTTGATCGACTCGTCGTGTATGTTGACGGCACCGAAGTATTGCTCCATGTTCCAAACGAAGTTATCCACCTCCTTGGCAGATCGTTCGCCTTTGAACTCCTTTGGCTTTGGCACCTCAAGTTTGGGCACCACTTGAGTTGGCATTGCTCCATTGGCAATGCTTAGTTTGCACAGGGTGAGCTCGGTTTTGAGCTCTTGGATCTCTGCCTTCATGGCTTCGACCTCGTTCCTACACGGACCTTCCTCCTCGATCACTTGGACGAGCTCCTTCAACACATCGATCGATGCTTCAAGGGCTTCATCCTTGTCGTGCAACGGGGTGGCAGCTTTGTTGAGGCCGGTTATGAAGTCTTCACAGAGCGAAGACTCAACCTCCACGATCCGGTCTCGCACATCGTCAAGACCTTCCATGAGTTTGAGCACGGCATTTTGAACCTTCCCGATCTTCTCATCGAACGCAGCTACAACATCCACCGAGGCATCTCTTTTTTTTTGCTTTGTCGCGAGTCTCCTTGACTTGCATGGCCTCTCCATCCATCATAGCATCTTGGCTCGACATTCTCTCGAACAGTTGGTGCTCCTTGATCTCTCGAAACGGATCTCCCTTTTGCTCTGATACCACTTGTCACGGGCTGATCGATTGGGATCGTGACCGTGCGGCGACTCGAGCTATTTTGGATCACCCAAGTCAAGCCTTAATCAAATGCTCACTCACTCGTATATCTGGATTGTAGAGAGAGAAAGTTTAGAAATAGGAGTTCTGAAAAGAAAGGAGTTTTGATATTACTGAAGTAGTTAGATGATTACAAATGAGGGAGGACACCCCTTCTTATAGTCGAGACCCTCGAATTACATTTGTTGATTTAGATTTGATCCGGTGGATGAGATCGCACCGCCTCAACTACCGACATAAATGCTAACTACTGTCTACCGACATAAATAACGGAAGAGACTTCTAGAATCAGGCGTAATGACGGAGTCACCCACCCTTCAATTTGGGTAGTGGTCGACAGGTTGATAAAGTCGGCTCACTTAATTGTAGTTTGAAAGGATCTGAGTCTGGATAGACACGCTGTCTTGTATGTGCGTCGGGTGATTCATATGCATGGAGTGCCGGTTACGATAACATCCGACAGAGACCCAAGGTTTACTATTGCTTTTTGGAAGAGATTGCAGAGTGCTTTATGTGCAAAGCTTCAATACAATACAGCATATCATCCTCAGACGGATGGTCAGTCTGAAACTTTTAGACTCTTGAAGACGTGCTGAGAGAGCGTGTGTATTAGACTTCAAAGGAAGTTGGGAAGATCAGCTTCATCTGGTGGAATTCACCTACAACAACAGTTATCATCAGAGCATCAAGATGGCTCCTTTTGAAGCGTTGTATGGCAGAGTGTGCAGAACTCTTGTGTGTTGGGATGAAGTCGGAGAAAGGAAGATAACAGGCCCAGAGTTGGTTCAACAATTAGTAGATGCCATGACAGTGATTAGAGACAGATTAAAGATAGCACAGAGCAGGCAAAAAAGTTATGCAGATAAGCGTCGAAAGTCTTTGAAATTTCAAGTTGGTGATCACGTTTTTCTAAAAGTGTCACCAATGAGGGGAACTTCGCGCTTTGGTAAGAAAGGCAAGTTAAGTCCAAGGTACATAGGTCTGTTTGAGATTCTTAAAAGAATTGGAAACCTAGCGTATCGTCTTGCGTTACCGCCAAGATTGGCGCAAGTGCATGACGTCTTTAACATGTCGATGTTAAGGAAGTACGAGCCTGACCCGACCCACGTGCTCAATTTCGAGGAATTGGACGTGGATGACCGTGTGTCATATGTGGAAAGCCCGGTTCAGATTGTCGATCGTAAAGAGTAAGTTCTGCGTTCAAAGGCCATCCCGTTGGTCAAAGTGGTCTGGCAACACCACTGCATTGAAGGAGCGACTTGGGAGACGGAAGAGTCGATAAGACAATTGTACTCCCGCCTTTTTGAGCGAAGTGTAATGGTTTAAATTTCGAGGACGAAATTTTTATAAGAGGGGAAAAGTTGTGACATCCTGAAATTCGACCCTATTTCGATAAAGTGAAATGGGCATTTCGTCGACGTGCCTATGGCCCTTTTTCTCTGAGCTGATCACTTATGAGTTAACTAACCTATTGGGTGAAGCTGTTAAGGGGATGTATCTGCAGTAAAATCCCTAAAAGCTACCTAATTAGTTGGATTGGGCTAAAATCACGTCTGATCGATTTTTAACCACGAAATTGAACTTGATTTCGGGAATCGAATTTTAAGCACGTCATAATTCTTTTTTTTAGGACATTGTCTCATCGTTCGTCAATTTATTGACGAGTTCGAAATTTCAAGAAAGAAATTATCGGAAGAAAAATTGGAGCCGAAAGGAAATAAAAAGGGAAAGAGAAAAGAAAATAAAGTAAGAATAATTATATTAGTTTTACTTTATTTTTCCCTCTCTCCCTCTCTCTTCTTTTCTTTCTTTTTCTTTCTCTTCTCTTTTCTCTCTCTCTTCTCTCCCCTCTCCCTTTTCCCCTCGTGCGATTCCCTCACCGCCTACCTTCTCTCTCTCTCTCTCTTTTCCCTCTTTGACCGGTCAATACCTATCCTCTCTCTCTCTCTCTCTCTCTCTCTCTCTCTCTCTCTCTCTCTCTTTCTTCTTCTTCTTCCTCCCCGTGCGTTGAACGAACTGAACCAGGAGCAGAAGCGTAGCTCGCCGCGGCTACCATCGTCGCCCGTCCTGCCGCGGCACCGCACGCCGTGCACGCTGCGCGTCTCGCTCGCTGCCGTGCGCCGCCTACCCTTTCCTCCACCCAAACGTCCTTCCCCCGCATGATCCAGCTCTGCTCAGCCCCTGTTCCGCCCTTGTTCGGCCACCTCCGGCCGCCGTTCGACCCCGCCGTACCTCCCCGGCATCCCCCTTGCTCTCCACCGGCCTCCCCTCGCCGTCTCGGCCACCGGAGCAGCTCCGGCCAGCCCAACTCCGCAAGTTGCCGAGTGGGTATCCAGCCCATTCGTGGGCCGTTTTGGGCCGTTTCCGGGCCTCGAACCCGAGCCGTGCTTTGGGAAGAATTGTTCCTCGCGTCGCCCCCGTCGGATTGATCCGATTTGCGCGCGATTTGGTGAGTAATCTCACTAATCTCGGATTAGTTGGCTAATTATGCTTAAGTTTGGTTTAGTTTTAATTTTAATTATGTTTAGATTGTTAGATTAGAATAAATTAGCAATTATTAGTCAATTGTGATGCGATTTAGATAAATTGATTGTGGAATTAGCAAGTAGATATGGTCTACTAATTATTGAAAGTGCCTCGGGATTTTTCCCGACCCTTAGTGGGCTCCAATTAGGCTTTTCGGGCCTAAGTGGAATTTTTTAGTATTTAAATATTAAATTTCGGAATTAAATTAAATAATTATTCATTTTCCGAAAATTCAATTGAGATGGTCTGGAACCGAAATTTTATGCTGATGACCATGGTAAAGTTCGTTTATTTAATCGGGCTTTATTTTGAGGTAAATTGAATTTTTAATATTAATTATTTAATTTTCGAAATTAATTAATTAATTAATTAATTATTTTTCGGAAATTAAGATTTTGATGGCCGACGACCGAAATCTCGTGCTAATTGTCGTGGCGCAGTCCATTTATTTATTTGAGCTCCACGTTGTATGAAATTGAATAAATTGTGATATTTCAGGGATTTATCCTAAATTGGTTGGATTTGATTGAGATTGAATTGTTGATTGGTAAATGGCCAAGTATGTTATTCGGCATTTATAATGCTTTGCTGAGTCGATTTAATTATTTGATTGAGAAATCGTTGGGCATTGGTTGTCGGTATTGAAAGTAGATTGGTAATCACTTGAAATAAAATACGTGGGCTTGGTGAATTGGAATATCACCTGGAGAATGCACGTGAATTCGGTGATTAATTATGTCATCTTGGCGAAAAGGTCGCCTAAGAGAATGCACGTGGCTTGGAGACTCGGTATGTCATCCTGGAGAATGCACATGGCTCGATGACAGAGTTAGGCATCTAAAAGGGCACGTGGCTCGGTGAATTGATGCATTACTTTGGTGAGATAGCACCTAAGAGAAGGCACGTGGGCCTGGGCATCGTGAAAAGGACATGTGGCTCGGCGATTATTACATTGCTTTGGCATGTAGGATGCCTTAGAGAATGCACGTAAATTGTTGAATATTGATCATGCCTATGTGGCGATAGTTGATCATGCTTGTGTGGCGATAATTGATCATGCCTGTGTGGCATAGATTGTGCTTGCGTGGCCATACTTCTGTGTGTCGAGTATCGTGCCCATGTGGCTGAAAGTAATTGGAATGCCTAAAAGCCAGCTCATAAAGCGTTTATTGTACATCACTTTGGCGAATGGACGCTTGAGAGCATTACTGTAGCTCTGTGACTGAGTGTACTGTTAGGGATTATATGGTGTGGAGTGAGATGACCTAGAAATGGTCCAACTGACATGTAATCGACTAGGTCGATTGATCATTGCTTTGATCTGATGTTGTGAAATGATTGATTGAATGGAAATGACCGTGAGTGGTCTTGTTGGCGTGTGATCGACTAGGTCGATTGATCGAGATATCGATCTGTGATGTGATTGCTTGGGTGCCTATTAAACTATGCTAATATGCAGGTGGAATCTAAGGCCAAGGTAAGTTCTCTGCCCTGTGCGTGTTTAGGCAGCCTATAGTATAATGGTTTACTAATCGGGCTTAGTGGGGTAGAACTCGCTGAGACGTAGTCTCATCCTAGTTTGGGAAAAACATTTCAGGACCCCGATGAGGAGCTGAGGAGAAGGAGTTTGGGAAGGAGAACTCGGAAGTGAGATATGAGGAGAAGGATTTGTGAAAGAAGAAGATAGTCCCGAGAGGGGCCTTGAGTACGGCCTGGATAGATTGAGATCCTATCTTCTTTTGAGATCTCCATTTTGATGTGAATAGTTATGAAGTGGTTGGTGTTTTGTATAAAAGTTTGGTTATAGATTTCAATATGAAAAATATGGTACTGCTCTTCTATCCCATCGTTTTATTGTCTAGGGATTAAATAATTGCTTCCGCATGTGCTTAATAAATGAAAGGGTCGGCGATACATAGTCCTGGGATATCGCATTATAAAATCGACCAATTGAGAAGGATGTGTGCGTGCCCGAGGATCGGGGCTTGACACACTCTCTCTCTCTCTCTCTCATGTAATTTTTTTTAAGTGTCTGTTGATGGGCCAATATATATTGGTCCCACGGCGGAACAAAGTTTATGAATATATTAATGACAAAACTAAATAATCACAGATTACTAGAGAGGTTTCATACATTACCATAATATTTATTGTAATAGTGTAAACAGATCGCTTGAAAACCTGCATATTTACATTTAGCATTAAATATTTTATGAATAAAGCAATTTAAAAAATGCATACTATAATACTAAGACCGTATTAGATCAACATGTGTTTGAATCAATCAGATTAACTTCTTAAGATAAGGAAAGAAAGGAGCGAGTTAAGTCAATGAAAGCGGCAGCTCTTTGTCCTCGAGCAGAGTCCAATCTCATTTACCAATTATGCGCACCACCCAAACACCCATCTTCCCTACCCACAAATTGAAAAGCAAAGTGCAGCTGAAATTTATTAAAAAAAAAAAAAAAAAACTTCATATATTGTTAATTCCCCAAGAAAAACAAAAGCTCTGACAATTATCCTCTGCCTTTTTTTTTTTAACAGACTCTGCCTTTAAACTTTCAGAAAAGACACTTGGGAGTTTCAGGTACCTCACTTATTTTCCGGGTCGTAATGGGAGGGTTGATTGATCGCACACTATCAAGTGTGCATGTGCATGTGTGGTTGTTTTTATATAGCATTCCGCGTCCAATTCCTGTGTATCTTTGACTTTAGGGTCATCGAAGTGAATTTTCCACTTATAGATTAAGTACTGCTTCAAATCCAGACATTTGACTTTTCAAAATCAAAATCACAACCTAACACGCAGCATTTATGTAAATGTTGCTATGAAAGAAAAAATGATCAACAAGAATTTCATAAAGATGGAGTAAATATGCAAAGTTCCAAAGATTAATTGCATCAATGAAGAACTATTATAATTTAACAATGCTTATGAGTAGTTGTATTGGCACATAATACAGAGGGAAAACCTCAAACATCCATCTCACTTATCACACAAACATCTTACAACCCAAAGGGAAAAAGAGAGATAAAATGTGTTGAATTCCATTGTGAGATCAACTAGACAATGTCCTCCCCGACTCCACCTCCGTCACCACTAATGGCTAGAGTCACAACATTGTTATTCACTGATGATTCTTCTCGGTCTACAACATCAATTTTCAAAAGTTCTTTGATAATCCCTTGTGATTGAAGAAACACTATTTTTAGTCTCCAAGAAATTTCTCCGCACATGGATTTGAAGATCCATTTCATCTCCTCGTAAATTTGTTTGTAATTGGGATTTGTAGCAACCATAATAAGGAAGAAACCATAAATAACCCACTTGATGTGAGAATTTAGCACGATTGAGTCAATTACTACTCCAATGACGAGACATTCGAGTATGAGAAAAGTAAAATTGATGAATGTCTTTCCATGATTGCTTCGTGTTGTTCGCGAATTGATGCCAAAGAGCACGATGAGAACTATGGCTATTGTGATGGTGGTTGTTTGCCTATTTAAAAGTACATCTTTAGCTCCTAAAAGAGCAAATGACCATTTAAGCGAGGATGTCAAGAAATCTTTCGATTTTGCAACGATGGCATCTTCTTGTTCTTTAAGTCTAACAAAAACAACAACAAAATCTCAAATCATTAATTTAAAGTGCAAGTAAATAATACCAAGCTTGTGCTAGGAGAAAAAGATGGATTGATTGTGTAAGTTATTATTTTTTATCAAGGATGGGGTTTTCGGAAGTTACATAAATAAGAATTTCAAGTGACATAGGAAGCCAAGTGCACTAAATGCTCGTGACTCAATGGAGGATATAGTTCCTAAGGTACGACATGCATATATGCAAGCAATGGAGAGTACTAATCTAACTTAATCTTGACCGTTCGAATGCAAAACTGACCTGGTCGAAGAAAAGTCAATGTCAGACATTGATTTGTGCTGGCTTTCGAACAATGAGCGTTGATGTTCGTCTCCCCTCAGCACGAGAGGCAAAGAGTTCACAGCGAATGCAAATTGTGTTCGGCTTCTTGTCTATCGAAGTCGGGCTCATGGAAGGAGAATTTACGGATAAGCTTTCGAACAAGGAGAGGCGATGCTCCTTTTCCCACTCTTAATTTGACCCATAGCTGGGGATTTCATTGATCCTCCTCTCTACCGATTCTCCAGTAGGACCCTCGATCTATAACATTGATGGAAAAGGAGTGCACGGGAAAAGATTGTAGGTAGCAGTGCTTTATAAAAACTTTTGTACCGTTTTCTTTGTAAAAACTTTACAAAGGGCTGCTCTAGCACTCCTTTTCAGGTTCTCCCCCCCATTTCTCGCTTTTCCCCATTGCTTCCATCGGGAATAGAGATGAGCATAAGTCTAAAATAAAATTTAGAACTAAAAAATTAGATTGATGATATGACATCCCAAAATTTGATCCCGTCTCAAATATATGGAATGATTGTTTTGCCAACGCACTTATGGTTATTTTACTCGGGATGACCACTCACGAGTTAATTAATTTATTAGGTGAGGTCGTTAAGGAATATAAATGCGACAAACTAGAGAATTCAATCAGAAATCAAACGCTTGACCATAATAATTAGCAAGGGTCAATACGATACCATTATAAATCGATTAGTGAACGGATATAAGTCAATTCAATGGAATCACGTAGTTGAATTGCGGGTGATTCCACACGATTGCGATATTCACGTCGAACGGTAACAACTTGATTTTCCAATCGATATTATACTTGGGACATGCAATTGAAACCTCGCGATTATGTGACAATGGAGAGTCATCTACGATTTGGAGATGCACAAACGTGGATTGAAAATTATCAACCACGGGTCAAACGCACTAAAATCTCTAAAAGCTGCCCGATAGGTTAGGTCGTACTAAAGTCGCGTTCGGTCGATTTTAACCACAAAATTTAATTCGGTTTCGGGAATCGAACGTCTGAGTGTGCCACGATTTATTTATTGGATGTCGTCTTCATCTTTCGGAGAATTTTTGACGAGTTTGGAATTTTGCAGAAAAACGGTTTTCGGACAAGAAGAAAATAGAAAGTGAAATTCGGATTAAGAGGAAAAAGGGGAATTTGCTGCCCAAAAAGGAATTATTTGTAAGAAATTAGAAGAAATTTGGTGACTGAATGACCATTTGACTTTGAGGGCATGAAGTCTGGGGGGCACATGGCACATGTAACGAGTGCTTATATATTTCCCTAAGATTCTCATTGGTCATTCTCTTGACTTTCTTCTCTCTCTCCCACCCTTTTTCCTTTCTTTCATGCATGCGCGCAGCCCCTCAGCCAACCACCTCCCTTCTACTTCTTCTTTCATTCTCCCCTCACGCTCTTTTTACGACGCAGGGTTTGGGTTAATTGTGGTTCATCTTAATTGAAGTTAAGTCTAATTCCTTTCTCTCCCTATATTTAGTAGTATTATACTTTTCTTCAGGTAATGGACGTAGTATTACGCTCTTGTCTCTTCCACTTCAAGCCTCAACATGATATCAATGAAGGAGGTCCTGAGTAAAATTCTTTCCAAACCCCTATTTGACTTTCCAATTTCATATTTCCACGCTTTAAACTTAGGCCAAAGTTTAGTCTACGCATAAGAGGGAGTATTAAAAATTAATTTTTTCCATGTAAATGATGGAACCACTCCCAATTCAAGAGGAAATTAATTTGGGTACCCATAAACTAAAGATTCACACCTAGGATCTCCCTGCTCCATTTCTGGTGAGGATTGATTGGATGATCAATCAGTCTTCCCATAATGAGCCGGGAAAAAAAAAGCTACTTAGTTAGTTTGATTACCGGGAAAAAAAAAGCTACTTAGTTAGTTTGATTAACTCTAATATTGCATGTGGGTGGTGGAGTTGAAACTCTTATGTAGCTTTTCTCGAAGTAAAGGTAGAGGAAATGTCCGGGCTGCAAAGAAGCTGCTATATGACAAAAACAAGGAGGAATATGTCCGCGTGGGGGTAAGTAGCAAATGAGATCGAACAGTGCTCAAGATAAGCAGCCGGCGTTTCCATTGACTTGACTCTCTACAGTTTCATCATTTTAAGAAGTTAATCCGATTGGTTACAAGGAGGATCATCAAGGTGATTCATTTCAGAGGAATAAATGAAGTTATTAATATAAAGTTCAAAAAGTTCCGAGTGGATTTTGCAATTAGAGATTAAATACTGCTTCAAAACCTGGCATTTCACCTTTCAAAATCAAAACCACAGCCTAAAATAATGTGATGTTCCTACGGGGAAAAAAAAAAGTGATCGATGAAAACTTCATTAAGATGGAGCAAATATGCAAAGTTGCAAAAAATATATCAATGAAGAACGAGCATAATCTGACTGCATTTTTGAGTATTGTACAAACACATAATACAAAGGAAAAAGTTCGCACATCCATTTCACATGCTGTACAAGCATCTTATTATACAAAAGGAAAAAGAGAGATATAGGATTGTGAATTGCATCATATATCAAATAGACAATGTCCTCCTGACTCCGCCTTTGTCATTGCCAACCGGTCAAGACGCAAGGTTATTCTTCATCAATGATCTTCTTTGTCCACAACATTAATTTTCAAAAGATTTTCAATAAATAATTGTAATTGAATGAACAAGTTTTTGAATCTCAAAGAAATTGTTTCCCACATGGACTTGACATTTTGTTTCATCGCCTGAAAAAGTTGGTAATCAGGATTTGTAGCTACCCAACCAAGGGACATATCATAGATAGCCTACTTGATGTTAAAATTGGTATGATCGATTTCTGTACTATTCCAACAACGAAACATTTTAATATGAGAAATGTGAAATTGATTAATGTCGTCTCACAATTGCTTCAAGCCCTTCGCAACTTGATGCCAAAAAGCATTATGAAATCTATGAATTGGGATGAAGGCTGCTTGTATAGATAATCCTTAGCTCTGATAAGAGCTGCTGACCACGTAAGCGAGGATTTCAAGAAAATTTTTGATTTTTCAACGATGCCATCTTCTTGTCCTCTGAGTCTACAAAAAAGAACAACAAAATCTGAAATTGTTAATTTAGAATTCAAATAAACAATACAGGCTTGTAGCACGAGAGGTCCCCCCACACGCTTAAATCTTGCTCGATGGAAACTTACTTATCCACAAATGAAACCGCAAGATGGTTAAAATAAACTTTATATGCGAAAAATGATGTTCAGAATTTCTCCCAGATCGCATTACGGCATGTCACATTCAAATCCAAAAGTACAAACTAAAGCTCAGCATTAATGACAAGCAAAGTCTATATAATTAGTCTAAACAGATTGATTGCAGTAATTAATGGAAGACTCTTGATTGAAATGGATTGATTTTGGGAAAATAACAACAAATATAGAAAGCCCAGTGCACTATATACTTGTGACCCAAAGGAGCGAGATCAACATACGCCTACAACGAAGAGTAGTCATCAATGCAAATTTCGCCTGTTTTAATGCAAACCTCTGAGCTTCGGTTGAAGGGAAGTTGATGTCGGACATTGATCTTTGCTAGCTGTCTAACAAAGAGAGTTCATGTTTTTATTTAAAAGAGAGTGTACATCATTTCCCATATTCTAACCGGGCTGACACATTGTCTTCTTTTTTAATTCTCCAATCTGTTTTAACGTCTCTTTTTTTCATCAGATTAACTATTTGAAAAAGTTCACGGTAAGTTAGCTTGGAAAAGCCAAATCATCGGAGTCAAACGAAAAGTTGTGTATATTAATTAATCATAATAGATAAGGTATAACTGTATAATTTTTTTAATTCTCAAAAGGTTCGCGACCAATTCGTCACCGTTCTAATGTCTCCATTTTTAATTGGATTGACCATTTGAAAAGGTTCACAGTGATATAGCTTGAAAAACCCAATTCGTTAGATGTCAAAGGAAAGGTCGTGTACATGAATTAATCATAATAGACAAAGTATAACTGTATTCTTTTTTTAATTCTTTCAAGGAATACGTGTTAATATCTTCCATCTTCATTAGTCTACTTAAATAATAATTATTGAAAATTCATATCTCCAAAATAGTGGCGTTAGCGGTAACATAATAAAGGTTTGTGTTTTCCGCCTTACATTCATGAGTAGAGAAAACATTTTACAATAATCAAATTACATGGACTAACCTTCGTACAAGTTTGTAATTGGCCAAACAAAGGGCTAGTTGGAGCTAACTTCCCCTAATTAGAATTACAGGCAAATATGGCCTTATCACTAAATCCCCAAACCTATTTAAAATCCATACATATCAGGACCAAATCATCAATCGCCACAACTTAATTCTCCACGACTAAGTGTCTTACTTCATTTATAATATTAATGTATCCAATAACGAGTATTCGATAAGTTATACGTATGGCAAGCGTTGACGTATTGGTGAAATTCAATTTGTCATTCTTGAAGACACTTTTGCATCCAATCCAAAGGTGGATCGACGGGGCTGAGAATGGATTTAGGCCATATGAAGATTGTGGTCTTGACCCACCGGTGGGCAGCTGCATTGGTTGAGAGTCCCTCCATCATCGCCAAGGTCGAGAGTTCAAAACTCGAGATTGCTAGCGTTGTGAGGGGCCATAGTGGCGAGGTCCTGTGCTAGTCTCCCCTAAGGTATTGACACGGGCCCGAATGTGCCACTGGGCGCTACTAGAGCTAGGAGACCCAGTAAGGGGGTTCTGTGGATCCTCGGTTATCAAATATATATCGTGGTCTTAATGTCGTGTTGATGTGATGGGCTCCAACGATTGGTTTCATGATTATTTCTTGGACAAAGCTTTTCTCCCAGCTTTTGCCTGTTTGATAAAAGTTCACACGATGGCATTTGATGATCACTCCTTAATTAGATGAATCAGTCATAGCTTCCCGAGAACAAGCACTTGATTACAGAGTATATACATTAGTTACCTCCCACGGAGAGATCCCCTCGTTTCTTACTTGTCGGTGAGCTATGGTAATGAGTTCGTCCATCTCGGAAATTAAGGTCCCAAATTATGAAGTAGCAAATTTGAAATAAAGAGCTGGAGATTCTATCATAACTATTTTTTAAATATTTTTTCAGTCATTTTGTATATTGTCGGTCTACACCTAAATTTATCACTCTCTCCCCCACTATTTTTCACAATATTACAACTCCGAGTCATCTTATAAGCGGATTTTTGTTCAACTCTAAGGGTGTGTTTGGGAAGGCTTTTGGGGAAAGCCTTTAAAAAAATGCAAAGACCTTTGAGTTAAAGGTATTTTTCAAAATATAAAGTGTGTTTGGTAAATTGTACTTTGAAAGCCCATTTAAACTATCTTTGAGCAAAATAGTGTTTGGGGGAATTAATATTTGCAAAGGGCTTTGGTGATAAAAAAAAATTATCAAAAGAAAAATAAAAAAAATTGACCGGCAAGGCAGGCAGTCGCCTGCAAGAAAGGTGGCCGCCGGCGACCTCAAGCAACCCCCGGAGAGGACCGGCGAGGGCCACCCAGGGTCGGGCGACCTCTGGCAAGGGTCGCAAGACCCCAGGCGACTCCTGGTGGCCCTTCACGGAGGTCGCCCGACCCAGATCTGGGTCCGTCGGAGGTCGGGCGACCTCGCGGCAATCGGCGTGACCCAAATCGGGTCGCCGGAAGTCGCGTGACCTCGCGGCGACCAGATCTGGGTCACGCCTGAGGTTGCACGACCTCCGGCAACCCAGAGAGCGCAAACCAGAGCTGGTCACGACGACGCGACTTGCGTGCTGTCGCCGGGACTCACAGGTGGTTGCCGCGACTCGCCGATGATGGTCGCCGCGACCTTGCCGACCTCAGCCGTGACCTCGCCGGCCTCTCAAGCTCATCTCTGATCAGCAGCGTGGATGGAGAAGGAAGACGATGAACAGTACCTTGGGCATTCCGAGAATGCTGAAAGCCCAAGGCAGCCTAGGACCTGCCTTGGGTTTTCAGCCTTGCAAATGCTAACTTCCCCCGTAAGCCCCTTCGAAAGTAGTTCCCAAACACCCTCATTTTGGCCTAAAGATCTTTAGCCCCCCAAAGCCCTTTCCAAAGCAGTTTCCAAACGCACCCTAAGTCATTTTGACTTGTTAGTAAAGCTGAGGCAATAGCTCATCAATCCCGAGCAATGGGTTTCCAAATTGACGAAGTAGCAAATTAGAACAATGAGCCGGAGACCCTATTGTGACTATCTTTAGGCATTTTTTTTTTGTTTTTTGTTTTTTGTTGTTTTGGCCCAAGTCATCAATTAGTGATCTTCAACCTCTGCAGTAGGTTATGTGGTAAGAAAGATCATTCGTTGATCCACTCACCATTGAATGACATGTCAAGTTATCATTTTCTTTTATCATTTGAAACAGGAAAAATGATCTCAAGAAATCTGGTTGAGGCTCGTCTAGAGAAGCAACTTAGAGCCTAGAGTCCTAAAAAGATGTACAAGTATTTATAC
Source organism: Eucalyptus leucophloia subsp. euroa (assembly GCA_017140325.1). Lineage (NCBI taxonomy): Eukaryota > Viridiplantae > Streptophyta > Magnoliopsida > Myrtales > Myrtaceae > Eucalyptus > Eucalyptus leucophloia. The sequence continues at coordinate 15,757,233 of CM029472.1, read as the reverse complement.
ATTGGGTTGAGGCTCATGAGTTTGGTCACTTCTATCAGTACTATGAGATGGATGATCTCGTAAATGATATAAAACTACATAATGATATGCTGTGTATTGAAATGTATGACGGTGAGTAACTTCAACAAGGTGCTTGCAATGTTGACTCTCTTGGTTAAGTCAAACCTTTCATATTGTTGCTATTGTTGTGGCTACTGGCTGTCCTTGTATCGAATCGAGAAGGAATTAATTGGAATAAAAATAGATTCAAAAGAGAAAAAAGTGGCAAAATCATCAAAAATCCCAAACTATACTCATTGTGACACATTTATTTTAAATTTTTTCTATGACACAAAAATTTCAAACTTATACTTGTATAACACGTTTACCTTCCATCGAGATTTCATCAATAAGTATTGTTAAAAATCTACCTAATGAACTTTAAAATGTCGGACCAAAAGAAAAGAACTTTAAAATGTAAACAGTGTTGAGATGGCATTGACATGACTTAAGTGAAATAAAAACAATGCTGTTTTGGCTAAAAATCATTTGATGAAATCTTGACAGAAGGTAAATATGTTATATAAGTACAGCTTAGGGCTTGTTATATCACGGGAAAAACTGTAAAGTATATGTATCATAGTAAACATAGTTTGGTGCTTTTCATATTATAAAAATAAGTTAATAATAAATGTGTCATGGTGGATATAGATTAGGGTTCTTATGATTTTTTTTCCTCAAAAAGAATTGACTACTTACTCCGCTCTCTAAGTTCTTAGAGTTCTTAGAGTTCTTAGAGCATATTCAAATAAATGAATTATCTACCTTTCAAGTGGCAATGTATGATCTGTCATTTTTGGAGAAGTTGGAGTTCAACGAACTCTGATTTTTTTAGTTTTTTAGAATTGTGAAAGACGAAGTGGAGAAAGCCTTCTCTTTACCAAAAAAAAAAGTGGAGAAAGCCCTCGGTTGCAAGGGATATATAGAGGTGTTGTGTTGTCAACATTAACACTCTTGATTTTCAAGGTTCTACATCTAATGGTGGCAACCCCTTAATTTTCTTGATTTTCAATGTTCTACGTCTGACAGGGACACGAGACACTTCCTTGGTTTTCGAAGGGGTCCCATTGGATCCATTCATTTCTTGACCCCTTCCAACCGGCATCCTCGAGAGTTGGTGGTAGGACAGGACAGCAACATTGTGTACGAATTTCTTGAGGGGTTGAAACACCAGCTTTCATTTATCACGCTGAACGAAAGAAACAAAGTATTACGGTTAGGTATGGTTGAAACATGCAAAATTGCATTAATGCCATTGAGCGTAACAAATTAATGACCTATCAGAGAGTCGGTGGCATTACCGCGTTGTCATAGTATAAATCGTCATAGTGTCCTATTCGTTAGAAATTCTGCATATCTACATTAGACATTTTATCTTTTCTGAATAAAAAAATTTAAAAGAGTGCATTCTGTAATACCTTGACTTTATGAGATCTAACAGTGCTGTGATCAATTAGATTAACTTCTTAAAATAATGAAAGGCTGTGGCGGGTCAAGATGGAACGTCAGCTCTTTGCCCTAGAGCACCGTAAGATCTCATTGCCAGCTGCCCCCATTAGGGGAGTTCTCCTTGTTTTTGTCATGTACAGCTTATTCTCTGCCCGGACATTTCTTCTGTCTTATCTTTGAGAAAAGCTAAGGGAGGGTTTGATCGATCATCCTACTAATTTCTCGTACAAAGGGTGGGACTATATACACGATCCGGTGCGCCTGTTCATCAGTTGTTCAAAGGGGATTTTCCACTTCTAGATGAAGTACTGCTTCAAATCCAGACACGTGACCTTTCAAAATTAAAATGACAACGCAAAACGCAGCACTAAATGTGAATGTTGCTATGAAAGAAAAAGTTATTATATGAAGATGGAGCAAATATACAGAGTTGCAAATTTTAATGTATCAATGAAGAACTACTATAATTTGACCACACTTTTGCGTATAGTAAAAACACGTAATACAGAAGAAAGACCTTGGATATCCATCTCACATAGCGTACAAATATCTTACAATGCAAAGGAAAAAAGAAAAAAGAAAAATAAGGGTGTCGAATTCCATCATGAGATCAACTAGACAATCTCCTCCTTGATTCCGCCCTCATAGCCGCCCACCGATCGAGTCGCAAAGGTGTTATTCATTGATGATCCTTCTCGGTTTGCAACATTAATATTCAACAGATTTTCGATGTACACACATAATTGAATGAACAAGTCTCTGAGTTTGAAATAAGTTGCTCTACACATGGACTTGATGATTCGTTTCATCTCCTGAAAATGTTGTTGGTAATCGGGATTTGTAACTACCCTAGCAAGGAATCCAACAAAGATAGCCCACTTGATGTAAGAATTTAGTATGATTGAGTCGAGTGCTATTCCAACAATGAGGCACCCTAGCATGAGAAATGCAAAATTGATGAATGACGTTCCATGATCACCTTGTGTTGTTTGTGAACTGATGCTAAAGAGCATGATGAGAGCTGCAGAAATCCCGATGAAGGTCACTTGCATGTTTATAAGTAAATCCTTAGCTCCAAAAAGAGCAAATGACCATTTAAGTGAAGATATCAAGAAATCTTTTGCTTTTTCAACAGTGGCACCTTCTTCTTCATTGAGCCTAATAAAACAAACAACAAAACCCGAAATCATTAATTTATGGTGCAAGTAAATAACACAAGCTTGTACCAGGAGGATATAGATGGATTAATTGGGGTAAATTATTACTTTTGATCAGTATGGATGGGTTTTTCCAAAGCTGTACAAATAATAATTCCAAGCAACATAGGAAGCCAATTACTGTAAATGCTCGTGACTCAGAGGAGGATACAGTTCCTGAAGAATTACATCAACATATGCAAGCAATGAAGCAAACTACTATGTAAATCTCAACCGTTTGAATGCAAAACTGACCTCTTAGCTTCAGTTGAAGTGAAGTTAATGTCAGACATTGATCTCTGCTAGGTTTCCAACAAAGAGTGTGGATGTTTTTTTCACCTCAGTGCGAGAGGCAAAGAGTTCGCAGCAAATACAAATTGTGTCGGGCTTCATGTCTACTGAAGTAGGGTTTTTGTAAGGGGAATTTGACGCATAAGCTTTCGAACAAGCATAGTTGATTCTCCTTTGTCCCACTCTTGATTTGGCCTACAGCTGGGAATTTCACGCATCCTTCTTTCCACCGATTCTCCAGAATGCCCCATTCAGCCTCGATTCTCCAGTAGGACCCTCGATCACTCCTTTTCTTGCTTCTCCCCTTTGCTCCCATCGGGACGAGCTTCCGTCCTGGAGCTTACCTTCGCTTTGTTAATGAATGTGCTTGGTTTTTCCAGTGGAAAAATGGGAAGCCCTCTCTTGATTAGAGAGTAATTCTTAACTCTTTGGTTCTTTTTGTTTTGTTTTTTTTTTTTTTCCTATTTGGGACGAAACTAGCGTCCTTCTATGATTTTACTTCGGAGATAGCCCACTAGTTGTTGTATTAATGAGTTGTGCATTTCTTCTTTTTTCCCCCCTTATTTTGTACTAGGAAACCATCGTTCTAAATAAACTAAATACAAGCGAGAGCAAAAAAAAAAAAAAAAACTAATAATTTCAATGACGAAGAGTGAAAAAAAATCTACTAACAATGATGACCAATCACATGGCCGAAGATAGGCTCATTAGGGAAGCAATTTAGAGTTGAGAGTTCCAAAAACAATGTAAAAGTACCGGCATATTGGACTTGGGCTCGCAGGTCCCATCACTTCAATCGATACTGTAAGATTGATGACATTGCAAATAATGTAAAATTGCTAAATCGCATCACTTACTGCTTAGATATGCTGCAAATTTAAACGTGCGATGAAGAGCAACTTCAACGAGACGAATACAATGTGCATTTACTTGATTAAGTCAAACATTTATTGTAGTTGTTATTATTGTAGTTACTTGTGGTCCTTGTACCAAATGAGGAAGAAATCACTTGCAAGAAAAATAGATTCCATAGGAAAAGGAAAATTAGCTACTTAATCTGGCCTTGAGCGGAGTTCTCAGATTATATTTACATGAACGAATTAGGTATCTTTTGAGTGTCGATGAACAGTCCACCATGCTGTATAGAAGTTGGAGCTTAATGAACGCCCGCTGATTGCACGGTATATATAGAGGTCTCGTTATGTGAATGAGGAAGTGTCTTAAAAAGTGTAGATGAAAGAAGCTTTCGGACAATTTGAACAATATGACATACGCATCATTGGTGTCAAAGTCATTGACGTCAACGACACCAATGTCCAAAAGTATCATTTTTATATTATTCAATTGTCCGATGTCCCAAAGTATCACCTTAATATTAGTAAATTGCCTAAAGTATAGAAAGTGTCACGCCCCGATCTTCCAAACATGTGCCCATCCCTTTTTGGTCAATCTTATTGCAACATCTTAGGACTCGTCACCGACCCATTCATTTTTAATGCACATGCGGAAGCAAATTACTAATCCCCTAACAATAACAAACGTGGGATAGAAAAGCAGGACAACAAATTTCAAATCAACACATTAATAAAAACCATAATCTGGTTTACAAATAGAGGCCAATTCTAGGGTTTAAGTATAGGAAGTCTATCTTCAAAAAGAACTTCTGAGCCATCCATGCTCCTGACACTTTAGCCTCAGCTCCGAGATTCTTCATCCTAGGGACCTAAAAATGTTATTCCACAACGGGGTGAGACGACGTCTCAACGAGTTCAATCCCCTAAGACCCGACTAGGAATATAATACACCCCTAGGGCTGCGTAAGCACAAACACGAGTCGGAAGTTTTACTTTCGCCTCTGTTTCTTCCTACAAGTCAATATATCTCATAGATACACAAATCACATCAACCAATCAATTCAATCAATCGAATCGAACTATCGATCAATTGACTCCGTCGATTACATGTCATCACGACCTTCTCTCGATCGGCCCAATCAATACTATCTATAAAGTCCGATCACCTTGCGGACATCTTACTCTAAGCTGAAAATAAACAGTAGCTTGCCTCATGGCTAATAAATAGTATATTGTTCCTTCTTTAAGATGACATATGGAGTCATTGAGCTGATATGTATACTATTCATTCTCTAAGATAACATATAGAGTCATCGAGTTAATATAATATAACATTCCTTCTCTAAGATGACATAACGAGTCATCGAGCCAATGTTCTTTCTCACTTTTTATCATACCCGATAAAATAGCCGTGTGTGGGTATACGGTCGGCCTTAGCCAAAATATAATAATTTTCTTTCCACAAATCCCACCATTTCATATGGTCTACCAAAATATTTTTGGTGTTGTAAACCAACGCTCGGTTATTTTCCAATTAAATACTGAAAATAAATAAATTTAGGAATATATCCTAAAATCACAATTCGCACCAAATCAATACAAATTCGAGTTCGATTAAATAAACATATCACACCATCACAATTAGCATAAAATTTCGATCATCAGTTATCCCAGTCTAATTTCTAAGACGATGATCAATAGCTTACCAAGGCGATGAAAAGCCTAATTGGAAGCCAAGACGGGCCCGAAAAATTACCAAACCACTCTAGTTAAATACTAGAGCATGTCTAGGCTCAATTGCATTAACTATCCACCTAACATGCATCGATAATTAATTAAATTCACTAATATAATCTAACTAACTACCTAATTAATGCTTTACCTAAACTAATAAATCATTAAACGTCATTAACTTACTAAGCAAGGATTACTGAGTTAAAATCACTTGATTAATGATTCAAAATGACGGGGTCGCGACGAGGAACAACAACCTCCAAAGCAGGACCCCCAAGCGGGGCCAAGATGGGCCCGAAAATGGCTACACAAGGCCCACAACCCTTGCTAGAAATTGCTTCAGAAATTGGGCCCAAAGTGCTACAACGGTGGTTGGTTCGGGCATGGCTTGAGCTAGAATTGACCATCGCGGGTGGGGGTGCGGGCCGTGGCTGAAACGGCCATGAACCAAGCTGAGTTGAAGCTGCTAGACGGGCTGGAACGGGCTGTTGAATGGACTTTGAAAGCGGGCCAAAGTATACGTATGAAAGCAGCTTAGGTGGAGCGAAGGCAAGCCAATTTCTTCGTGGCTGAAAGGAGGAGATTCGGCAGGTGCACATGAGGAAGACAGCAGCAATCAGGCGAGGGTTTTGTGGGGCAGGGAACGAAGATGAAAGCAGCAAACCAAAAGAGACACAGGAGGGGAAATCATTGATGCCAGCTGAGTCAGGGAGAGAGAAAAGGACAGAAGATCATGCATTGGTGGATAAGGCAAGAATGAGTCAAAGGGGAAAAGCAAAATTGAGGATTTGTACAGGGGCTGTCGGTGGGGGTAACGAACCAGAGAGAGAGAGAGAGAGGGAGAGAGAAGAAAAAGGAAATGTGCGGCCAAGGGGGGTATACGTGAAGGGATGTGGGACCAAGGGAAAAAAGGGGGAAAATAGATTAAAATCAAAATTATAACCTTGATCAACTTCAAAACACTTTGTCAATTGGTCATTCTAAGGCTAATTTCTTCACCAACTTGCACAATTTGACATCCTATTGAAGACCAAGATAGGACAATCCCTCAAACCTTTGAATTTTCCTCAAATCCGAATTCTATTTTCTTTTTCTCGGAATCCGATTTCTAAACAAACTTCTCCGATTGAGGTCCGATTTGATGCGGAAAAAGCCCACAAAATTCCATGCACTAACTCACTCACATCAGGTATCAAAAATCCCTTCAAATAGGCCAATTTGAATTTCTGTTCGTTTTCCGAAACATTCAAAACGATTTTCTATAAAAATCCCGAACTTGCTGGAAATTCCTCAAAAGATGAGTTGACGTTCCTAAAATAACTCATGACATGACAGCACTTACAATTTCTGAAATCGCATTTAAATTCACGGTTAATTTCAGTCAGACGTGCTTTTAGTGTGACCTAGCCTACTAGGTAGCTTTTAGGAATTTTTGGTGCAATTAACCTGTGGTCGATTTTCTTCAAGCCACACATATTTCTTCGACACATTGGCGACCCTCAATGGTCGTGAAAATTTCGAGATTTCAAATACGTACATAAGGTACCCAAAACGACAGAAAATCGGTTTAGTGTTAATCGATGAGAATTTTGCAATTTAGTAAAATCACCTACATTTAACTACACATTTCAGTCGAATCGACCTATCTCCAGACTCTAATCAATTTTAAATTGTGCCGTAATGACCTTGTAAACTAGCACGGTCAAGCAATTGATTCCTAATTGAATTCTCAAGTCTATTGTATTAAAATTCCTTAACGGTTTTACATGATAGGTCAGTTATCTCATGAGTGGCCATCTTAGAAAAAAGCACCATAGTCGCGTCAATGAAAGGCCCAACTTATCTAATCAAAATCAAAATTTGAAATTCAGAATGTCACAGAAAGTATAAGTGTATTTAATATTAAAGCAAACACTTCCTGATAATTGTCCTCAATATGAGCGTTAAGCTTGAATTGGATAAGTAAATTTGTTTAAAGATATGAAATCTTCTTCATATCCATGTTCTCCTTGCTAGGGCTCTTCATTCAAATTGGAAAAAAAGAAGAAAAAAAAAAAACCTTTCATTTTTGCCTAGCTATCAATTTGTGTTAGATTTGTTTATAATTTGTACAACTTTTTGGGGTTAAAACACCGACTTTTATTTTCAAACTACAATAACCGAAAAAAAATATATTGTGTTGACTCACATTAATGTATGGTTGAAACTTGCAAAAGTGATTTTAGCGCCAAAAATAAATTCAGTTAATGAACCCCTAGAGAGGATATGCGCATGGCCGCGATGTAAATTGTCAAGTATTCTCGTTGCCCAAAAATCTATGTGCCTACATTTAACATTGGGAAAAAAACCACCAAAAATCTCAAATTTTGTCCAAAGTGACAAATTTACCCCAAATTTTTTTTTGTGACATAAAAAACCCTGAACTTATATCTGTGTAATATATTTACCCTAAACTATAAGACATTTTTTTCTTTTACTTTTTAAATTTTTTTCTTTTTCTTTTTTTTTCTTTTTTCTTCCTCTTCTCTCTTCCCTCCGCCTACCATGGCAGAAGGAAGCCGGACTCAGGTGAAGGCCACCCTTGCCGGCGTCGGGTGAGGGTCACCGTCACCGGCGTTGGGCGGCACTAGCCAGCCCAAGCGAGGGTGACCCTGCCCGATGCCGGCAAGGGCGGCCCTCGCCTGAGTTTGGCTTCCCTTCGCCATGGCCGGTGAAAGGAAAAGAGAAGAAGAAAAAAGGAAAAAAAACAAAAAGAAAAATAAAAAATAGAAAAAAAATAAGACAAAAATGTCCTTGGTGGGGTAAATGTGTCATGATTAGCAAAGTTTTGGGTTTTTCATGTCACAAAAAAAAAAAAAAAAACAGTTTGGGTAAATTTGTCACTTTGGATAAAGTTTGGGGTTTTTGATGATCTTTTCCCTTTAACATTTAATCCTTTAAGAATAAAGCAATTTAAAATAGTGCATGCTGTAATACTATGACGAATTTTTTTTTTTTTTGAAGAGATTGAAAATCTTAAAAAAAAAATTGATGGACTTCTACCCATTATTATGGCTGCATATTAAATTTATCAGAATTGAAGTGCAGGATTACATGAAAATGTGAATCAAATATTTTCTCCCTATCAAAGATAAATTCATTGTTGATTTCATATTTGAACAAAAGAATGAACAAAGTAGGACTTTGAACTTCATTACAACTTCGACCAAAAAACAAAACTTCATTAGAAGAAAATACCTTCCCAAATAAGCTTTTATTAGATTATAATTAATGGTTAATGCCTCATAATATAATTTTAATTTAGATATAGCATTCGTAAATAACATGGATAAAATATCAATCAATAAAAAGAAGAATTTACCCCACAAAGCATGTTCGAAGTTATTGTAAGATTAATATTAGAAATAAGAATACGTCTATTTTTGTCGTTGTTCATGAGTAATTTATTAGTTTTGATTGATTAGTGCCTCAAAATGAAATTACTATTTAGACGTAACATTTGAAAATAAAATAAATAAAATATCAATCAATGCGAAGAAGAATTTTTTACATAAAGAATGTCCGAAGTTAATGTTGTATTTCTATCAGAAATAAGAATAAGTTTGTTCTCATCATAATTCATGAGTCATTTGTTAGTTTTCATTATCTAAAGAAATAAACCTTACTCTTGGCCCTTGATAATTACATCAAAGCACAATGAATTTTTAGTCATTAGAATATATTTTTTTATAGATTTATTAAATATAATATAATTTTATATTTGTAAATATGATAAGGAAATAAAGACAAAAAACAAGAAAATAGATTCGAAAAGAAGAATTGGGATGATGTGCCGAAAGATTGGAACCTGGCATGGCCAACCCAAATGAGCAAGCCATCGAAGTGCTAGCATAATTTTGTTACGACGCATTTTATATAACTAACTTAAAGAAGATTTAAGATTACATCGGTTCACAAAATGACATGTAGCGAGCTTAAGAAGAGCCCCAACGGTTTTACAGCTTAGTATTTTCAGGAATAGGGAAGTGTCGCGACAATTCAATATTTTCATAATAAGGGATTCCAAATCAAGTTGAAAGTTTGAATCTATTGGCATACTTTAGTGGTACTTCACTAAAAAACTTTAATTTTTCGAGTATTGGACCAAGTAGATATATCAACTCCGCTTCTAATCTTAGACGTTTATTTTTCTTAACGTTTGTGGTTAACTATAGGATTTATTTTGACTCGCATCATAAAACAGGCACCAATATTTCCCGAAAGTTGAGTCCTAAGGATGGACTTGTTTTTTCTTTTATTTTCTTTCGATTGGCGGAAGGATGGACTTTCTTGGTCACTCTAATTTGACCCGGTACGTAAAAGCCCTTGCTCTTAATTTATGGAAAACTCGTTAGCACTTCCCAGAAGAACTTAGAATAAGCCAATTTCGCCACCAAAAAAAAAAAAAAAAAAAGGAATCAAATGAAGTTACAATGATCGTGCACTTAACCTGGCATTAAGGATTTGACCGAAAAAAAAAAAAAAACTGGCAATAAGGACAAGCACAACGTGTATATGGTAACATTTTCTTTTCCCCAATCAGAGGTATTATTTACAAATGACATGCAACGAAGTAGATACACAAATACAGTAAAATTAAAATCAACTTCAGAAAACGGCGCATTGTTGAACGGCTGAACAATCTCTTGAAACCAATCGGAACATTGGGCAAGCTAATTGGATAATGCCAAACTAAACACTAGCATGCATGTATTGACAATCAGCCACATGATTCCAAAAAAAATAACTTGAAGCCAAGAATCCCAAAAAAGATGTACAAATACTAATATATCAAGTTTGGGCTCGTGGGTACCAACCAAAAAAAAAAAAAAGTTTGGGCTCGTGGGTCCAATCACTTCAGTTAGTGCTATGAGATAAATGATTTTGTAAATGATGTAAAACTGAACCGTGTGACTCCACATGTCGATATGCTGTGCATTGAAATGCATGATGATGATAAGCTTCTTTTTATTATTATTTTTTTTATGATGATGATAAGCTTAAACAACACAAATATAATGGGGAATCTTTTGGTTGAGTTAAACCTTGTCATTGTTAAATTTGTTGTGGTTGCATCATCCTTGTGCTAAATCAAGAAGAAAAACATGTTCCAATATGAAAAATACTGGCTACTTTATCCGCACTCTAAGTAGAGTTCATAGAGCATTACGGGAATGAATTACATAAGTGTCATCATTTTTCCACGACTAAGTAGCTCCCTTCATTTATAATATTTTCCGTATCCTATGACGAGTATTGAATAAACCATACGTATGCCAAGTGTGGATTTATTGCTGAAATCCAACTGGCCGTGCTTGAAGATAATTTTGCATGCAATCCAAAGGCTGATCGACATGGGCCAAAAAATGGAGCTTGGGCATATGAAGATGGTGGTCTTATTGTCATGTTTATGGGCCTCCAATGATCCGGCTTCAACGATTGGTTTCATTATTGTATCCCGGACCCAGCTTCCCAAGAACAAGCACTTGGTTACAAAGTTATATACATTTGTTATATACATTTGTCACCGGAGAGATCTTCTTGCTTCCAACTTGATGGTGAGCTGCAGCAATGGACTTATCAATCTTGGATACTGTGGTTCTAAGCATACGAAGTAGCAAATTTGTCACGACCTAAATTTCGGGTGTACCACCTAAAATTAGACTAATGGACTATTAAGTCTAAACTTAGCTCGGGCTCTCCTAAGCCCATACTAATTCGTGACTTAGATTCAAGTTCTTAACACGTAATTGATTTTTAACCAAGAGTCACTACTAATCAGTTTACAGTAGGTCAATTAGACACATAAATAAAATAATGAGAATTATTTTACTCCTACAAACTAGAAACTTTGAGTACGAAGACTTGGTTACGTTAGATTTCTCTAACGCCCTTTCGGTATATTTCTCTTTTATTTTAAAAAAATGTTTTGCAAACAGTTTGAATTAATTTTAATTCACTTCCCTAAAATGTGAGATGATCATGCGAATACGCAAATCACTAATTTAACACCCAAGTAAAGCAGTGAATAAATTGCAATACTTACCTCATTGTAAATACTCATATTAACAGTCTTAGATATGATTTCTAATTAACACGTAATCATTCAATCTTTTTTTTTAAAAAAAAAAAATTCTCTTGTTTAATAAAATCTAATCTATATGCAATGTAATATAACCAAATAACCTAACTCCAATGACGGGAATTTTTAACTAAATGGACCTAGCAACAATAGTTAAATGACATGCATTTCATGAATCTAATTCTGTATGACATGCACATGATATTTCTATTCTCCTAAAAAACATGCAATCTTTCCTAGAGAATGAAATGAATTTACTCTAAGACAATTTTTTTTTGGGTATTTTTCATGAAATTCGAAATTAAGAAAAATGCAAAAATTATCTAGCTAGATTAAGATCCTATCCAACTTATGTTAAGAATTGGGTTATGCCAAATCTTAATTTAAATTAGCATATTATCTTAACTTGGTAATCTCTAACCTAAAATGCAATCTATTTAAAAGATTTATCTCAAGTTGAAATTAAATATGCAATCTCATCCTAATATGCAATGATGTGCAAAGAATGTCCTAATTCTACATGACATATACATGATATTTTTGTGTTTTTTTTTTTATAAAATTCAACATTTAAAAAATGTCAAATAATTAAATGTCCAACCTAAGCTTAAAAAAACTAGCATCCTAAATTGATTGATTTTTTTATTTTTTAAAAAAATTCGAAATAAAATTCCTACTCTAAATGTGCAAAATAACCCAAAGACGAAGAATATTCTAAAACAAACCTAATCTATCTCATATTTGTTTTTGGATTCTTTTTACGAAAATAAAGTCGACTCAAACCACATGATGACAAATCAAAGCAAGATAATATTGATATCCAAAAAAAAAATTAATGAACCATATCTCGAGCATGAGATCAGGTTGGTCAATTTTAAATAAACTGTAAATCGAATTTCGGGCGGGGAATAGGATTGGCGATTTTCCAAGTGATAAGAGTCGAATTTCGAACGCGAAAATCAGACCGTCAATCCTTAATTTAAGAGACTTATTCATGTCGGAAATTTCAATCATTCATCGATGGCTATAGATTAGGGTTTTAATTGTTCAAATCAATATCCACGAATATTTCTTTTCTTAACACAATATTTGTTTATGATATAATTTAGAATTATAAAAGAATTTTTTTTCAAATTTTTAATCCTACAAAGATGAGCTCACAATATTTGTTTTGTCACACTTGCCCTATCCAAAGATATTGAAAAATCCCCCAACATATCTTGGAAAAATTTCAAATCTCTATTTTTTTTGGTAAAATTCAAATCTCTATTTTTCACAAAATAATTTTCAATTATTAAAAAAAAAATGGCTTGGGCCAATTTGCTCCCGTTGTGAGCTTAGTCCAACCTGTGAATTTAAAGCTTAGAACCACCAATTCGAATTCATCTGTCATCGGTCCAATGCAAATGCAAATTAAAAGTAAATGCATATAAAATTATATGATATGCAATTAATTAATTTTTTTAGGGGTTAAAAATTAATCTCTAATTTTTATGCAACAAATGACTGGATCGCCAAAATTTAAGTATTCAAAATAAAGAGTTGGAGACTCTATCATGACTATTTCTTAAATATTTTTTCAGGCATTTTGTATATTATCTTAGTCTACCCCAAAATTTATTGATCTCTCCCTACTATCTTTCATGATATTCCAAGTTTGAGTCATCTTGTAAGTAGATCTTTGTTCTACTGGTACCTTAAGCATTTGCTACCTCATACGGAGAGATTTCCTCCCTTCTAATTTGCTAATGAAGCTGCAGCAATGGGCTTATCGATATTGAGTAATTAGGTTCCAAGTGGACGAAGTAGCAAATTAGAACAAGGAGCCAGAGACTCCACCATGACTATCTTTTAGGCCTTTTTTGGTTTTTTAGGTCCAAGTCATCAATTAGTGATCTTCAACATCTACAGTAGGTTACGTGGTAAGAGAAATCATCTTTCCATCCACTCTCCACTGAATGACATGTCACGTTATCATTTTCTTTCATTACTTGAAATAGGAAAGATGATATCAAAAAATCCTGATGTATCATAAATGTTGAGGCCATTTTTCGATAATAAACTGTTGCCAAGCTGTACATTAGTCTATTGTGACTGATTAATATGTTTGACCTTTCGTTTGAGGTCCAATGACTTGGGTTTATAGGATAAAATTATTTTATTTTATTTTATTTTTATTTTTTGCTCAAGGATGAACTTTTTATTTTGGGTCCAAACTTTCATTCAACTAGGAATAAACGCTTGGCCCAATAATTGGGCATTAGTACATAACAGGTCCAAAAGAGTTAGAGGAGGTGAAATAACCCAATTCAAATGTGGAGACTTGCATCCATAGGCTTTGGTGGCCCAATCCGCAACAAAAGTAGCCTCCCTTCTACAGTGCTGGATAAACTTGTTGGTCACTCTAATTTGATCCACTTCGTCAAAGCCCTTGCTCCTAAGCAGAGTCAATGGAATTGATCTCTGAAAAACTCAAGACGCTTAACAGGAGAAATTAGAAAAAAAAAAAAACAATTTGGCCAAGAAAAGAATCAAATGAATTACCAATATTCGCATACATAACATGGCAATAACGTAAGGTTCACCAAATAAGAAACATGTATATGGTGGCATTTTTTTCCCGACATCACAAGTATTTATTACGAATGCATGCAACCGAGTTGATACACAAATACAATGTGACTGCAGGAGCTTAAAAAATCAAAACGAAACTTCAAAAAATGGCACATTATCCAATGATTGAACAATCTCTAGAGACCAATTTGAACCTCTTGCAAGTAGACAAGATGATGCCAAAGCAAACACTAACTAGCACATATTAACAACCTATCACATAGTCAAAGATGGGCTCGTTTAGCAACATGGAGCCAAGAGTCCCAAAAAAACAATGGACAAGTACCCGTTTATCAGGTTTGGCCTCATGGGTTTGCTAACTCCAATCAGTGCTATGAGATAGATGACCTTACAAATAATACAAAACTACATAATTGGCTGAACTGAAATGTGCAACGACAAGTAGCTTCAACAAGGTGAGTGCAATGTGAAATCTCTTGATTGAGTCAAACCTTTCATGTTGTTACTATTGTTGTGGTTGCTAGTCGTCATTGTATTGTACTGAATCAAGAAGGTATCAATTGAAAGAAAAACATAATTAAGAGAAAAAAAAAAAAAAAACTAGCCACTTAGTTCGCGTTCTGAGCAGAGTTGATAGAGCATATTCACATATATAAATTATGTACCTTCCAAGCAACACTTATGATCCACCATGTTCTAGAGAATTTGGAGCTCAATAAATCCTATGAGTTTTTTTTTTTTTCTCTTGATTTTGTGAACGAGGAAGTCGAACACACACTTCGTCGGATAGTACATACAGAAGTCTTGTGGAGTTAATATTAACCCTCTTGATTTTCAATGTTCTACATATGATGGTGGTGCGCCCTTGAAACTCTTGATTTTCAATGTCCTATGTCTGATGGGGACCCGACACCCCCTTGATTTTCAAAGGGGATCCCACTGGTTCTACACAGGATCCATTTGACCGGACATGGATCTTGGGTTGGTCCCAACCACCTCCCCAACCACCTCCCAATGGGAGTTGGTAGTCCACGCATTGTCATGGTGTAAATCGTCATAATGTTCTGATTGTTAAAAAATCTACATATTTTGTATTTGACATTTTATCTTTTACGAATAAAACAATTTAAAATAGTGCATGCCGCAATACTATGACTGTATTAGATCAAGAACATGTGTTGTTCCTCTGCCTTAACTTTGAGAAAGACTGTAGCGAGTCAAGTCAATGAAAACGCCAGCTCTTTCCAGCCCGGACATTTCCTCTTCCTTAACTTTGAGAAAGGCTACCTGAGATTTCAAATTCCTGACTTACATACAACATTAGAGTTAATTAAACTTCCTTTTGTTTTGGGTTGGAATTAAACTTTGTTCTTAGCTTCGCTTTTTCCAACTCATAATGAGAAGGTTTGATTGATCATCAAATTAATTGCTCGTGCAAAAGTTGCGACTATATACACATATAAGAGTTTTCCTAATATGAGCTATATTAACTGATATTATAATTTATCATTTTATGAGATTGGTCTAAAGTGAGATAAAAAATTTCTTAATTAATCTAATATGGGACTGGCTAGTGTAAGCTGAGTTGAGCCCAACCCATAATGAGAGAGTTTGGCTAAAAACTTTATAAATAGTACTCAAGTCTTTTCTCTAATCATAACTCTCGCAAGTATCCTCACAAAAGAACGTTTACCTAACGCTAAAAAGAGAAAGCTAGTCTCATCGAGTTAGTGATACAAAAGGCAATAAAGGGGGATGACCTGCTTAGATCATCACTTTTCCACTTCTGCATTAAGAACAATAGATTTTAAAATGAGTACATTAATCTTTCTACTCGATTAAATGTGTTCTTCCTCTACTTATGAAGATTGTAGGATGGCACATTTTAGCATCTAAAATGTGATATTAGAACATCTATAGATTAGAACATGGACATATAGTTTTTGCCCTTTTTTCGTGATTTTTTGTGCAGTAAAAATCATTTTTTATTATATAAATAGAAAGGACTCGACAAGACGAGCAAAACCATGGGCAGCATGCCACCGAGAGAGACCACACATTGCCCCCAAGCCTGGCCATGCTTAGTTGGGGCGTGGAGCACACACCCCATATGCCCTCACATGCCCTCACAAGCACTCACACGTAAGCATGCCTTGTGCATGCACCGCACGGGCTAAGGTTGTCGTCATCATGACATCAGTAGCTCAATGACCCACGAGACTCAACCCAACTCATTGACCCTTCGACCCTACCTGAGATTTGACTCGTTAACTTGCTCAAACCGAGTTATCATTGACCAGACCACTCAACCAATTGGATCCTACAGTCAAACTGGGAATCGGTCAAATCGCCATCAGTCGGACTCGATTGCAGGGCTTTGAGGCCGCCTGTGCTCATGCCCCACACACTTAGGTGGTGCTTGTATAATGATGGAATGTCTCATGTTCTATTACGATATCACATTCTCAAATGAGGTGATTTCGTATTAGTTCATGAAGGAATACATGACAGTATAGTGGATGAATAACTGATCATAGTGGCTTATATAACCAAATGTAATGAATTCACAAAAGTCGAAATATATTTTCATAGCCGCTATCATGTGGAGACTTTATAACTACATGTCATATATTCTGTCCAGAGGTAATTATGTGATTATACATGTAACTCTTTAGATGTGTATTTGTACATCAAATTACACAATGCTTACATGATACTAATTATATGCATTACTTATTTTTCAGTCACTTTTTTTTCTTTTTTGGTAAACAGTAAATCCATTACTATTGAGATTTTTGCCAATTCGAACTTTAAGAGACTAAGAGAAGACTTTTTTGTTTAGTAAGGAAATAACTGATGTTTATATGGCTATTATTACTAATAAGTTGGTAGATCTTACTGCCAAAAGTACAAAAGCTCATAAAACACAATTCGCCATTTGAAAAAAGAGCAATCGAATTTACTTGCTATTTATTAAGCATTCCATCCAGGAATACTTGAAAAGTGATTTGTTTGCAAACTGCATTGCTAGACAGATGATGAAGGTTTTAGTGGCTAGAAACCGTGTATTGTCTAATGTTGATATAAGAACACACCTTCAAACACTACTTATTATGAAGTATGATGGTTATGTTGGAGCGAGGGACTATGTTTTGAGGATGGTAGATTTGCAAACAAAACTTCAGGCCCTTAATGTTGTTATTCCTTCTGTTTACATTGTGCATTAAGTTTTAAACACTCTTCCTCTTAATCTTGAGATTATCAAGACCAATTATAATTGATCAAATTATATGTGACTGACATAATAAAGGATTGTGTTATCCTGCTTCCATTCACGAGTTGAGAAAAGGTTCTAAATTTTATGTGACTAATCTTCGTACATGTTTGTAATCAGCCAATGAAAGCACTAGTTGGAGCTAGCTTCCCCTAATTAGAATTACAGGCATATATGGCCTTATAACTAAATCCCCTAACCTATTTAAATATCCATTCATATCCAGGAGCAAATCATCAATCACCACCACTTAATTCTCCACGACTAAGTGTCTTACTTCATTTATAATATTTTCCATATCCATTAAAGAGTATTCAATAAATTATACGCATGCCAAGTGTGGAATTATTCTGAAATTGGAACTATTTCATGCTTAAAAACAGTTTTGCTCGCAATTGAACGGTAAATCGATAGGGGCCGAGAATGGTTCTGGGGCATATGAAGATCGTGCTCTTATCGTCGCCTTGATGTGATGGGCCTCCCAAGATCTGGCTTGAAGGAGTGGTTTCATGTTTGTTTCTTGGACCAGGCTTCTCGAGAACAAGCACTTGGTTACAGAATTACATCTGTTACCTTGCGTGGAGAGATCTCCTCGCTTCTCACTTGTTGGTGAGCTGCGGCGATAGGCTTATTGATCTCAGACATTGGGGTTTCAAGTGTACGTAATGGCAGATTCAAAATAAAGAGTATGAGACTCTATCATGACTATTCTCTTAAAAAAAAAATATATATATATATATTAGTCATTTTGTATATTATCACATTCTACCCCAAAATTTATCAATCTCTCCCTACTATCTTTCATGATATTACAACTTCTGGTTATTTTATTAGCGGAACTTTGTTCATCTTGTCCTTCGGGCAATTGCTACCTGATATGGAGAGATTTCCTTCCAACTTGTTAGTGAAGCTACAACAATGGGCTCGTCGATCATAAGCTTTGGGCTTCCAAGTGGATAGAGTAGCAAATCAGAACAAAGAGCCAAAGACTCTACCGTGACTATCTTTTAGGCTTGTTTTTTTTTTTTTTTTTTTTTTTAGTCCACGTCATCAATTAGTGATCTTCCGCATTTGTAGTAGGTTATGTGGCAAGAAAAATCATTTGTTGATCCACGCAACACTGAATGACTTGTCACATTATTATTTTCTTTCATGATTTGAGACGGGACATGATTTCAAAAAATCCGGACGTAATAAAAGTTTTTAGGCCATTTTAAGATTATACACTGTGAAGTTCAGCTATGATTTGTCTATTATGATTGATTAAATTTGGCCTTTCGTTTGATATCCGTTGAGTTGGGTTTTCAGGAGGAACTTAATTGCTGTTTTCGGCGGAAGGATGAACTTGTTGGTCACTCTAATTTGATCCATTTCGTAAAAGCCTCTGCTCTTTAGAATGAGTCATAGGAATTGATTTCTTGAAAAATCATAGACACTTCCCAGAAGAAATTAGAAAAAAAAATAATTTGGCCAAGGAAAGAATCAAATGAATTTTAAAGATTCACATACCTGACACGGCAATAACGTAAGGTTTCCCAGATAAAGAGCATGTATATTTTGACATTTTCTTTTCTCTAAATCAGAGGTATTTATTACAAATACATACAATCAAATGGATACAGAAATACCGTATGATTGCAGGAGATTAAAAAATCAAACTGAAATTTGAAAACTGGAACATTGTCCAACGGCCGAGCAATATCTAAAAACTAATCGAAACCTCTTGCAAGTAGACAAGATGATATGAAAGCAAATACTAATGAGCACATATTGATGACTTGTCACATGAACAAAAACAAACTCATCCAGAGAAGCACCTTCAAACCTAGAGTCCTAAAAACAATGTACAATTATCGATATATTGAGTATGGGCTCATTGATCCAATCACTTCAATTAATCCTGAGAGATAGATGACTTCACAAATGATATAAAACTACACAATTGTGTGGCTTAGCATCCCAATATGTTGCAAATTGAAATGTGCAACAATGATTAGCTTCTATGAAATGGTTGAGTCAAACCTTTCATGTTATTGCGTTATTATAGGTACTTGTCAGTCTTGTACCAAATCAAGAAGAAATTAATTGAAAGAAAGACAGATTCCAAAAAAAAAAGGACTAGCTACTTAGTTCGTGCTTTGAATAGAGTACTTAGAACATATTTGCACGACTGAATTTTATACTTTTCGAGTGGCACTGTACGATCATCATGCTCTCTAGAAGTTGGAGCTTAATAAACTCTGATTTTATTTGAATTTTGTGAAAGAGGAAGTGGAAGAAGCACTTCGTTGCAAAAAACATATAGAGGTCTTGTGTTGTTAATATTAACACTCTTGATTTTCAAGGTTCTACATCTAATGGTGACAGGGGAAAGTACAAAAAAAAAACATAAACCTTTTGCATTGGTACAAATTCAGTCATAAACTTTTCAATTGGACCTATTTAGTCCTAAACCTTTTAATATTTGTACCAATTCAGTCCATTCGGCCAATTTTGGCCAGCCGGTCGACATGGACGTTGGCCGGTAACCGAGATGTTGACATGGCAATTTTTATGATTTTTTTATTATTTTTCAAATTTTTTATTAATTTTTTCTTTTTCATTTTCTTTTTCAGTGTTGGTCGGCGAGCCTTTGGTGAGGCTCGCCAGCCACTGGGCGAGGGCTGCGAAGCCCTCGCCTGCCGTCGACGAGGGTCGCGGCCCTCGCCTGATTGGCGCGGGCGAAGGCGGCCTCGCCCGCGGCTAGCGAGGCCATGGCGACCGTCACTAGGGTGGAGATGAGGGCCGCAAAGCCCTTGCCGGCCGCCGGCGAGGGTCGCGGCCCTCGCCCTCGCCTCCACCCCGGTGAAGCGAACCGCAAAACCCATTCCTCTCTCTCTCTCTCTCGAGCACCTCCGCGAACCCACCATCTCCCGCATAAGCTTCAGGAAACGGCAGAAAGCCCCGATTGAATCGAGAGAACTTCCCCTTTCTTCTCACCGCGGATTGGAGGGGAGCGGGTGGTGGTTGCTTGATTGGGGGATCGATGGGGATGCGAACGCTGTGGCCAGCAACCTAGCCACCGCCATTGCCATCGCCTTGGACCGGAGCTCCGCTCCCGACGCTCGCCAAGCTGCCGTCTCTTTCCTCGAATCCGTACGCCCTCTCTCCCCCTCACCAGCCGTGGACGAGGGCCGGCCTCGCCTAGATCCGGGCAAAGCCGCCTTGCCGGTGGCCTGGGAGAGGTCGAGCGAGGGCCGCGACCCTTGCCAGCGGCAGGTGAGGGCTTCGCGGCCCTCGCCCGGTGGCCAGCAAGCCTCACCGACGCTCGCCGGCCACTACCAAAAAGGAAAATGAAGAAGAAAAAAATAAAAAAATAAAAAAATCATTAAAAAAATCATAAAAAATGCCACATCAGCGTCCGGTTACCGGTCAACATCCACGTCAGCGCCGGCCGACCGGCCAAAATTGGCCGGATGGACTGAATTGGTACAAATATTAAAAAGTTTAGGACTAAATTGGTCCAATTAAAAAGTTTAGGACTAAATCGGTACCAATGCAATAGGTTTAGGACTTTTTTGATACTTTTCCCAATGGTGGCAACCCCTTAACATTCTTGATCTTCAATGTTCTTCTTATGGTGACACGAGACACTGCCTTGATTTTCGAAGGGGATGGATGCATACATTCCCCGACCCCTCCCAAACAACATCCTCGTGAGTTTGTGGTAGGACAGGATAATAACATTGTGTACGAATTTCTTGAGGGGTTGAAGCCCCAATTGTCATTTATCACGCTGAACGAAGAAAATAACTACAATTAGGTATGGTTGAAATATGCAAAAGCGATTTTAGGCCCCGGAAGACAACAAATTAATGAGAAACCATGACTTGATAAGATCTATGTGTTGTAATCAATCAGATGAACTTCTTAAGATAATGAAAGGCTGTGGCGGGTCAAATCAATGAAACGCCAGCTTTTTGCCCTAGAGCAGCGTCCGATCTCATTGCCAGTTGCCCCTACTCGGGCGGTTCCCCTTCTTTCTGTCATGTAGCAGCTTCTTTTCAGCCCGGACAGTTCTTCTACCTTATCTTCGAGAAAAGCTACCTGAGAGTTTCAACTACCCCCTAGTATGGAACATTAGAGTTAATTGAACTTCCTTATTCGCTTTTTCTGGGCTCATAATGGGAGGGTTTGATCGATCATCCGACTAGTTAATCGAACAAAAGGTGAAACTACATACACGATCAGGTGTGCCTGTGCATCTGTGTTGTTTTATATATCATTTCACATATAATTCCCGATGTATCTTTGACTTTAGGGTCATCAAAGGGGATTTTCCACTTATGGATGAAGTGATTCTTCAAATCCAAACATGTGACCTTTCAAAATTAAAATTACAACCTAAAACGCCGCATGATATGTAAATGCTGCTATGAAAAAAAAAAGTTATTTCAGGAAGATGGATCAAATATGCAAACTTGCAAATTTAATGTATCAATGAAGAACTGATATAATTTGACCACACTTTTATGTATAGTAAAAACGGGTAATACAAAAAAAAAAAAAAAGGACCTCAAATATCCATCTCACACAATGTACAAATATCTTAAAATGCAAAGAAAAAAATCGGAGATAAAGAGTGCTGAATTCCATCAAGAAATCAACTAGACAATATCCTCCCCACCTCTGCCCTCATCACTACCCAGTGGTACCCACTGGTCGAGTCGCAAGGGTGTTATTCTTAAAAGATTCTTCTGACACAACACTAATTTTGAAAAGATTTTTGATAATTATCTATGATTGAATGAAGAAATTTCTAAGTCTCAAAGAAGTTGCTCCACACATGGACTAGAAGATTCATTTCATCTCCGGAAAAGTTTGTTGGTTTGTAGCTACCATAGCAAAAAAACATACCATAGATGACCCCCTTGATGTAAGAATTCTGTGCAATCCAGTCGATCGCTCTTCCAACAGTGAGACATCCTAGTATGTAAAACACAAAATTGATGAATACTGGTCCACGATTGCTTTGTCTTGTTTGCAAAGTGATGCCAAAGAGCATGATGAGAGCTACGGAAATCCCAATGAAGGTCACTTGCATGTTTTCAGGTAAATCCTTAGCTCCACAAAGAGCAAATGACCATCTAAGTGAGGATGTCAAGAAATCTTTTGATTTTTCAATGATGGCATCTTCTAATTCTTCAAGTCTCCCAAAAAGAAAAACAAAATCGTTAATCGTTAATCGTTAATTTATGGTGCTAGTAAATAATACAAGCTTGTAGCAGGAACTATCTACCTATATGCTTAAATCTTGCTCGATGGAAGCTTACTCATCCACAAATGAAGCTGTACAATTAGCAAAATTAATTGTACATATGAAATATGGTCCTGAGAATTTCTCCCAAATTGCATTACCACGTGTTGTATGCGAATTCCAAAAAAACAATCAAAAGCTCGGCATTAATGACATGCAAATTCCATATGATAAGTCTTACACTGGTTAATGACTCTTGATCGGAATAGATGAATTTTGCAGAAGTTTTACAAATATAAAAATTTGACGCAACACAGACAGCCAAGTCCATCGAGGCTGCATTTGTTTCCGCTTTTCGAAAGGGCTCTCAAAATCCCTTAGGAAAATATGATGTATTTGGCAAACTTATTTGTGACCTCTTCAGTCAAATGTTGATTGCCTTATGTTTTCAGCATTTGTGTAAGGCTATTTCTAGGATTAAGTAACCTTTTTTCTTTCAAAACTACCATCATCAATATTTTTGTTTTTCGGTTTGCCCTCATTGTTATTGTTCATCTTCTTTATTAGAGGGTGGTCAGTGAGGCTAGATCCATGGACAAAGGGCTATTTGAGATCATGTGATCCAGTTACCTTACGGTTGTTGGGGTTGCACAACACTGACGACCAGTCACAAAGGTTGAGCAACCCTGGGTAGGGCTGCTTGCACAACCTAGGCAGCCCTTGCGTAGTTGCTAACCATTGCCAAGGTTCACACAAACCTAGGTAGCCTCATTCGGGGTTGTCGAGGACTGCTTGAGGTCATACGACCTCAAACAATAGTTGTCAACACCAAATCTAGCTTATCGGCAGACTAAACCCTTTGTCGGTTTCAACGAACCGTATTTTTTAAAATAAAAAATAGAAAAAAATGCAACCAAAGAGTTTTTCCAAAAACTATTAACCCAAAATTGCTTTACAAAGGACTTTTAAGTTACAATTCATCAAATGCAATTTCCATTTCGGCAATGCCCATTTCTTTATAGGCCTTTGCATTTCCCCAAATCTCATTTCCAAAGGCGAATCCCATGCACTCTAAATGCCAGTGAGGAAATATTCAAACAATGAAGAGTAGTAATCTATGTAAATCTCAACTATTTTGATGCAAAACTGACCTTTGAATAATGAAGAGTAGTAATCTATGTAAGGTTGATGTCAGACATTGATATATGCTAGCTTTCAAACAAATGTTTTCTTAACCTTGGTGTGAGAGGCAAAGAGCTCGCAGCGAATATAAAGTGTGTTGGGCTTCATATTTTCGAATTAGGGTTTTATAAGGGGGAATTTCACAAAGAAGCTTTAGAAACAATAGCTGGGAAATTTCTTGGAGAGGCTTCTCCATGGGAGAAAAGCGGAGAAAAGGAGGGTCCTCCAGAAAGTAAGGAGAAAGTATCTCTCCTCCTATTCCTCATTCCCGTTTGTGGCCCTTTTGAGGAATAAGAGTCATGACCCTCTTTCCTCAAATTCTTCATTCCTTGACAAACTGGGAGGAGCCCAGAAAGTATGAGAGCGAACCTTGACAAACTGGTCGAGCAGACGCCCAATGCTTCCTCATTAGTGAGCTCCCTCATTAATGAGGGAGCTAGGGAGGACCCTCATATCCATATGAGGGACAACCAAATAAAAGTCGACCAGGATTAAATGAATCATTTAATTCTCAGACTCATGAGAGAGTACAGAAGCTAGGACGGGAGAGGGAAAGATGAAAACCTCTTTGAAAGGGAGTTAAAGAGTTCTTGAAATGGCTAGCCGCTTTTCCTCACTTTCAATCAATTTTTGCTCCATGAGCACATATTGGATCCAATAAAATGGGAGGAGAGAGTTACTCCCTCATTCTATCAAAACGAGAGAGAATTTAATGTCCTCCCCAATTGTGCCTTTGTCAACGCTAATCGGTCGAGTGGCGAGGTTGTTATATTTCAATGTTCTTCTCAGTCTGAAAAATAAATTTTAAATAGATTTCTGTATATTAACATGTGACCAAATGAACAAGTTTATGAGTCTCAGATAAGTTGCTCTGCACATTGCCTTAAAGATTCATTTCACCTCCCAAAAATATAGTTGGTAATCGAGATTTGTAGCTACCATAGTAAGGAACACTCCATAAATGACCCACTTGAGATAAGAATTCAATACGATCAAGTCAGTTGTTGTTCCAACGAGACATGTTAATATGAAAAATGAGTAATTCACGAATGTTATTGTAGATTGTTTTGTTTTATTTACACATAGATGCCGAATCGTAATATGAGAGTTACAAAAATTGTTATGAAAATTACTTGCGTGTTTCTAAGTAAATCCTTAGGTACGAGAAGAGCTAATTACTAGGCAAATGAGGATATGAAGAAATCCTATTTTGAAGTGATTATGCAATTAAAATACTCGATTGCAGAAAATGAAATTGGTGGACTCAATTGCCAAGCGACATATATTACAGAACTGAATACAAAAGTATCCTAAAAATTGAACATAAAAAAATGAGCTTTCATGGAAAAGTACAATTATGATAATTTCATTAATGTTCTAGGAACATGTCTTAATATTTTCCATTTTCATTAAATTATTTAGACAATAATTACAAAAATTCATGTGTCCAATATAGCAGTGCTAGCGCTAATAAAAATAAGGTCGTGTTTTTCTCCGCCCATCCATGGTTAGAGGAATTGTTACAGTATTCAAAGTGCATGTATTTGAGATATATTTAGAATTACGACCTAGGGTTAGATTAATTGCGGTTCACCTTAATTGTAATTAAGTTTAGTTGCTTTCTCTCCCTATATTTAGTGGTCTTATACTTTTCTTCTGGTAATGCACATAGGATTACACTCATTTTCTCTTCTACTACAAGCCTCAACACAATATCAATGAAGGAGGTCTTGCGTAAAATTCTTTACAAGCTCCCATTTGACTCTTCAATTTCATATTTACACATTTTAGGCTTAAGCCAATGCGTAAAGGAGAGTGTTAGAATATTTAAGGCTCTATTTGTTTTTGGGAAAAGGAATGATATGGAAATTTTTTTCCAAAAAATGATAAATTATATCATTTATAAAAATAAATAAGCGACAAATATTTTCATCATTCAAGAAATACTTATACATGATAATCTTCATAATTTGCATTTAATTGTAAATGCCATTTCATCGCTTACTACACCCTTTCTCGTCTCTGGGTGGCTAGGGATCCACCTAGGTGGGACTATATACGCGATCAGGTGTGCCTGAGCATCTGTTGTTGTTTTATTATTGGATTTCCCTTGTAATTCCCATGTATCTTTGATTTTAGGGTCATCAAAGGGGATTTTCTACTTATAGATGAAGTACTGCTTCAAACCCAGACATGTGACCTTTCAAAATTAAAATGACAACCTTAAACGTAGCATTAATGTAAATGTTGCTATAAAAGACAAAGTGATCAATAAAAATTTTATGAAGGTGGAGCGAAAACACATAACGCAGAGGGTAAACCTCAAACATCCATCTCGCTACAAACATCTTATGATGCAAAGGAAAAAACGAAATGTAAAGGTGGTCCAATTCCGTCATGAAATCAACTTGACAATATGCTCCCCGACTCCACCCCCATCACCATCCACTAGTCGAGTCGTGGGGGTGTTATTCATTGATGGTTTTGGTCTGCAACATTAATTTTCAAAAGATTTTCAATAAACATGCGTGATTGAATAAACAAGTCCCTGAGTCTCAAGTAAGTTGCTCCGTGCATGGACTTGATGATTTGTCTCAACTCCTTGAAAAGTTGTTTGTAATCAGGATTTGTAGTTATCCTAGCAAGGAACGTACCATAGATAACCACGAGAAATCACTTGTTGTAAGAATTTTGAGCGATTGAGTTGAATTTTATTTAAACAACAAGAAATCCTAGTGTCGGAAACATGAAATTGATGAATGTCATTCCACTATTACTTCGTGTTGTTTGCGAACTGATGGTGAAGGGTGTGATGAGAGCTGCAGAAATCTCGATGAAGGTCGCTTGCATTTGTATAAGTAAATTCTTAGTTCCGAGAAGAGCAAATGACTATCTAAGCGAGGATGTTAAAAAATCTTTTGGTTTTTCAACGATGGTATTTTTTTGTTCTTCGAGTCTACCAAAAGAACAACAAAATCTAAAATCATTAATTTAAGGTGCAAGTAAATAAGAAGAGCTTATAGCAGGAACTGTCCACCTATATACTTAAATCTTACTTGATGGAAGCTTACTCACCTGCAAACAAAACTTTACTGTCCATAACATTAACTGTACATATGAAATATGATGGTAAGAATTTCTCCCAATTTGCATTACGACCTGTTGACTACGAATCCTAAAAAGCAATCAAAAGCTCAGCATTAATGACATGCAGATTCCGTATGATTAAGTCTTACACTGATTAATGACTCATGACCGAAATGGATGAATTCTGTGAAAGTTGTACAAGTAAAAGTTTCAAGCAACAAAAAAATATATTACTTACCTTACCAAAAAAAAAAAGTTTCAAGCATCAACGTAAATGCTGCTATGAAAAAAAAAAAAAACAAATGATCCACAAAAAACTATGAAGATGGAGCAAATATGCAAAGTTGCAGATTTAATGTATCAAAGAACAGGAATTATAGTCTAATCTCACTTATGCGGATCGTGCAAGCACACAATATTGACAAAAAAAAACTTGGATATTCGTTTCGCATATTGTGTAAATATCATATGATACAAATGGAAAAAGAGAGATAAAAGGATGTCGCATACCATCATTAGATCAACTAGATATCGACGTCCCCAACTCCGCTTTCATCGATGCCAATTGGTCGAGTCGTTGGGTTATTGTTCATCGGTGATTCTTCTAAGTCCACGACACTACTTTTCAAAAAAATTTCAATATTGACTCGTGATTGGATGAACGAGTTTTCGAGTCTCAAAGAGCTTGCTCTGCAGATGGACTTCGTGATTCGTTTCCTAGATTGATTGATTGATTGATTTATTTATTTATTATTATTTTTTTTATTTTTATTTTTTTATCTTCCTTCTCCGTCACTCTCGGTCCACCAGTTGCCACCTTCGATCCACCATCGCCCCCAACAGCTCTCATGCGTTCTTCAGAGCAGAAAACAGACTCTCTCTTGGATAATCGATTTTCAGAGTCTTCTCCATCTTCATTCCCTCTCAGTCGCTCCATCTCTGACCAACGGTAGCCGCCGCTCATCCTTCATCACCAACCCCCACAGGTTATTGCCTGGAACACTTCACATTCACACGCACAGAGAGCTCAGCTAGAATTTTCTCTCCCAGAGCAATTTCTCTCGTTCACTTTCCCTCTCCCACGCCTCCAGTCCACTCAGACCAGCCACCACCCTCACTGTTCGCCACTTCCACCGCCACACGAAGTGCTTGAACCTCGGTCATCACTGCTATTCCAGCCCGCAAAGTTGCTCTTGTGATCTCCTAACTCGGATCAATTCATATATCACCGCAGGCTTTGTTACTCGAATCCGTATGAAGAGAGATGATGTCAATTGCGTGTTTGATTTGCAAGAGAATTACATGTTGAGGTCGGTGAAGGGTGTAAACCTGGGGTTGGATTGAAGTTGTTTCGAAATGCGATGGCCAAGAGCAGAAGCCATTGTGGAGCTGATGGAAGCGCAGCAGGACTCGAGGAGGATGGTCTCGGACATAAGGAGGATCAGCTCGCCCACAATGGCACCGCCTTTTGGGATGATGGGAATAGTGGAGCCAGGAAAACTCCGGAAAGAGTTGCTGCTGGATTCTGGAAAAAGAGTGCGGATGTTTGATGTGAGAAGGCATCGAAAATTGAAAATGAGAGACAGAGGTTCGTGGAAGAGACTGGCAAATCTCCACCACCATCTGACGACCAAGTCTGGTTGGAATTACGGCATGAAGCCTTGGAGTTGCAGAATGAGTGGAGACATTTGCCAACGTATGTTCAGATATGAGGAGATGAATGCTTCAGCAACTTGAGGTCGCCCTACCGGAGATTGCCTTTGCCGTCGCTTGGACACCTCGCGCTCAAATCATTAAAAGGATTCCAATACCAATGAAAGAAAGCTAAGTCAATCATCGCTCGCCCTTAATCGAGCACTTGCCATTTTCATTTCGTATCTCATTTTTGTGCACTGCTCGTGCCCCCGTCCATTACCGTCTCTTGTCCAGATTTATAAAAGACTCATATCTAGGATCTCACCGCTCCCTTTCCAGCGAGAATTAATCTGATCAGATCGAACAAAAACAAAGAGAACCGTCGGTGTAAGGGTAAGTTGGTAAATGAGACAGAACAGTGGTCGAGGACAGGGAGCTGGCGTTTTCATTGGCGATATAAATCGTCAAAGTACTCTCGTTGCTCAAAAATCTGCGTGCCTATATTAAACATTTAATCTTTTAAGAGTAAAGCATTTGAAATAGTGCATGCTGTAATACTATGACATTTTTTGGTTTTTTTGAAGAGATTGAAAATCTTAAAAAATCTGATGGACTTCTACCAATCATTATGTCTGCATATTAAATTCATCAGAATTGAAGTGAAAGATTACATGAGAATGCGAATAAAATATTTTCTCCCCAGCAAAGATAAATCCATTGTTGTTTTCATCTTTGAACAAAAGAATGAACAAAGACGGACTTTGAACTTCATTAGAAGTTCGACCAAAAAACAAAACTTCATTAGAAGGAAATACCCTCCCGAATAAGCTTTCATTAGATTATAATCAATGACTAATGCCTCAAAATAAAATTTTAAATGAGATATAGCATTCGTAAATGTAATGGATAAAATATCAGTCAATGCAAAGAAGAATTCATCCCACAAAGCATGTTCGAAGTTACTGTTCAATTAATATTAGAAATAAGAATATGTCTATTCTTATCGTCTTTCATGACCAAATTGATATACAAATACAATATGTATGCAGGAGCTAAAGGTCAAACAGCACTTCGAAAAATGGCACATTGTTAGATAACTGAACAATCTTTGGAACCCTGTCGAAACCTCTTGCGAGTAGACATGATGATGCCCGTGCAAACACTAACAAACACATATTGACAACCTACCACATGATCATAGACAAGCCCATTCAAAGAAGCAATTTCAAGCCATAAGTCCTAAAAACTATGTACAAGTACTAGTATACCGGGTTTGAGCTCACGGCTCCAATCACTTCGATCAACGCTACGAGATAGATGATCTTGGGAATGATACAGAACTGCATAATTGTGTGGCTCAATGCCCCCAAAACCTACAAACCGAAATGCACGACAACGATAGCTTTAACGACGTGAATGCAGTGTGAAATCTCTTGGTTGAGTTGGACCTTTCATGTTGTCATTATTGTGGTTGCTTGTCATCCCTATATTGAATCAAGAAGGAATTAATTGAAAGAAAAATAGATTTAAAAAGAAGAAGAAGAAAAAAAAAGACTAGCTACTTAGCTTGTGCTTTGAGTAGAGTTTTTAGAGCATATTCACACAAATGAATTATGTACCTTTCAAGAGGCACTATACTATTTGCCATGTCCTAGAAACTAGGAAGTACTGATACTCTTCAAAAGCTTTCGCATTATGTCAGACATTTCAATATGTGTTCAATACTCTTGGACACTCTTCAACACTCAGTCACAATGTGTCAAAAAATTCAACACTTGGACAACTTTCCCGATCCTCTTCAACACTCGAGCTGGAATCCATATGCGCGTTTCTAACAAGCGAGATCAATTTTAAAAAATTTCAATAAATGGTGGGTCAAAATATATATATGAAAAAATAATAAAAATAACAAATGGATAAAGAAATAAACATAATTTTCTCTTCTTTTCTAGCCCTCACTTCCCATGATACATAATTCACTCCCCAATTTTTTTTCTTCTTCTCTTCTAACACATCTAACACATGAGTCTAGAATGTGAATTGTTTTTTTTTTTTTTTTGCTCTAGGTTCTATGAATTATTGGAATGGAGTTGAATTTTTCAAATTGAAATAATGAATGATACTAATAAATAGTAGATTAATGTCACTAGTGTAAATCCATTCTAGGCTTTTATTATTATTTCTTTATTTGTGAATTTGAATCAAATTAATTTGATTAAATAATCATAAAATGATATTTTATTATGTATATATTAAAATATACATTTAGTATATAACATGTCCTAACGTGCTAAAATTCTCTATTTTTTTAGAAATAACATGTTGGCGTATCATATTATGTCCTGTCGTATCACGTATCGGTGTTGGTGTTACTTAACCTGGAAAAGGTGTAGCTCAACAAACTCGTAATTTTTCTTTTCTAATTTTGTGAAAGAGGAAGTGGAACAAGCACTTCATTGCATAGTATATGCTATTATATGTCTTGAATTTGAGCTCATGAATGAAGTCGATCCAAGATAAATTAAATGGAATTTTTGAAAGATGGATTGGTGGACGTCCCTAGTGAAAATCTAGATTTCCTTAAGTTGCCGATTGATAAGCCCAACAAAAGTTCAGGATTTGTAGATAATGGAAATCAATTTCCGTATAGAGTTTGTTCGAGATAACAAGAAAATAGGAAAGTGGACTTGGTTTCCTTCTCTAATTCAGTCAACATGACTACATGTATAAATATTCTGCTTGTGGGAGCATCAAGGTATGCCGTCGTTAACGTGAAGAGGTCCCGAACCGCCGTTTTCAACCAAGCACTCATCGAATTACATCAATAATTTTAGTGTTGAAGCCAATAAAATCTTGTAGTTGGATTTGCTAATTCTTTTCTAAGATTGAGAGATTATTTCGTGAGAAATTTTGGACTAAACACTGCACGAATTTTTTGGTGTAATTGGGGCTGGAAAATATTGAGAATGTTTAAGTACCTCGAGTGTGATTATAATTTTTATTATATCACTTGATTTATAGTGGAATTCGTTGCTACTCTTTTTGTAGACATAAGTCATTACAGCCGAATCACGTGAATCTAATGTCTAATCTATTTTCTTATTTTGTTTATTCTATTATTCAATCGCTTACCTTCGCAACGGCATATATAGAGGTCCTGTGTTGTTAATGTTAATACTCTTGATTTTTAATTTTCTACATCTAATGGTGGCAACCCCTTAACACTCTTCATTTTATTGTTCTATGCCTAATGGGAACACAACAACCACGTGATTTTCAAAGGGGATCCCATTTAATCCGTACAGTATCCACTTGACTAGACACGGACATGGATCCTGGGGTGGTCCTGACCTCCTCCTACCCAACATCATTGTGAGTTGGCAGTCCGTGTGTTGCCACATTATAAATCGTCTTTGTGTTCTAGTCATTCGAAAATTTACATATTTATAATTGACATTTTATCTTTTACGAATAAAACAATTTAAAATATTGCATGCCGTGATTCTATGACTATGTTAGAGCAAGAACATGCGTCGTAATCAATCAGATTAACTTTTTAAGATGATGAAAGACTGGAGCGAGTCAAGTCAATAAAAATGCCAGCTCTTTGTCCTCGAGCATCGTTCGGTCTTATTTACCAATTGCCCCCACTCGGACAGTTCTCCTTTTTGTCATATAGCAGCATCTTTTCAGCCTGTACATTTCCTCTAGCCATAACTCATACAAAAAGCAACTTGAGAGTAAACATAACTTCCGTCTTAGTTTCGCCTTTTCCAGCTCGTAACGGAAGGGTTTGACTGATCCTCAGATAAACTGCTCGTACAAAAGTTGGGACTACACACTCGATTGGGTATGCATGCGCCTCTGTGCTTGTTTTATATAGCATTACACATTCAATTTCTATGTATGTTTGACTTTAGGGTCATCAAAGTGGATTTTCCACTTATAGATTAATTACTACTTCATACCCAGACATGTGACCATTCAAAATCAAAATCGCAACCTAAAACGCAGCATTAATGTAAATGTTGCTATGAAAGATAAAGTGATCAATCAAAATTTCATGAAAATGGAGTAAATATGCAAAGTTGCCATTTTAATGTATCAATGAAAAACTATTATCATTTGACCACACTTTTGCGTATAGACATAATACAAAGAAAAACCTCATATATCCATATTACAAATCATTCAAACACCTTACAATGTAAAAAAGAAAAACAAGAGATAAAGGGTGTCGAATTCCACCATGAGACCAACTAGAAAATGTCCTTCCCTACTCCACCCCCATTACCACCCACTGATCGAGTCGCAAGGGTGTTATTCATTGATGATTTTTCTCGGTTTGCAACATTAATTTTCAAAAGATTTTCTGTCACGTCCCGATCCTCGGGCAAGCACACATCCTTCTACTTGGTCGATTTTAAAATGCAATATCCCAGGACAATGTATCGCCGACCCTTTCATTTATTAAGCACATGCGGAAGCAATTATAAATCCCCAGACAATCAAACAATGGGATAGAAAAGCAGGCTATATTTTTCATATTGAAATCTACAACCAAACTTTTATACATGGTATTAGGCAAAGCACTTTACAAACTATTCACATCACAAAACTTCAAGTCTCACTCTATCTACACATAAACAAAGGCTTCACAAAGAGATGGGATCTCAATCCTCATTTGGGTCATACTCAGGGTCATCCTGATCCTCCTCTGACTCCTCTTCACTCACATCATTCTCCTCTAAATCATCATCCTCTTCCTCGGCTTCGTCCTCCACTTCAGACGCCAGCTCATCTTCAGGCATCTCCTCAGCTGCTCCCCAGTCTTCGTCCTCTTCTAATCCTCCCACCTCTTGTTGTGGCATCTCTCCGTTACCTTCATGCTCATTGTCCTCTTCAGTCAAATATACAGGACCACTAGTCTCGGCCTCCCGTTGTGGGTCCTCGCGTCCACTACCGATCCATCCACTCGATCGGCTGTTCCCT
This sequence comes from Eucalyptus leucophloia subsp. euroa, assembly GCA_017140325.1. Lineage (NCBI taxonomy): Eukaryota > Viridiplantae > Streptophyta > Magnoliopsida > Myrtales > Myrtaceae > Eucalyptus > Eucalyptus leucophloia. The sequence goes on along the minus strand of CM029472.1, from coordinate 15,723,569 downwards.
CTCCGAATGCCTTTTCCATCACATCAAAAGGTACATCCTCTTCCGGAAGAGGACCTTCCCTACGTCCATCAAAGTAATCACGGTACCAAGACCGATACCCGTGGGGCCTCTGATCTTCCACTCCCACATTAACCCAAATAGTCGACTGAACTAATACATACACTAATCCTTCCGGATGAGGGTGGACATGGAAATGGGTCTCAAACTCCGAAATAGCCTCGGGACACCATAGTGCATACGAGGACGAGGAGGTGGAGGTCCCGCCATTCTAAGGGCTCGAAATGATATCCCACAACCGGGATGAGACTACGTCTCAGCGAGTTCTACCCCACTAAGACTCAATTAGGGAACCAATACACCACAAGGTTGCCTAAACGCAGCACGAGTCAGAGGACTTACCTTGGCCTCAGATCCCACCTGCATGTTAGCACAGATCAAATAGACACCCAAGCAATCACGTCACAGATTGAAACATCGATCAAATCGTCCTAGTCGATTTCAAGCCAACAAGACCACTCACGGTCATTCCCATCAGTCAATCAATTCACAACATCCAACCCAGGCAATGAATCACATCAAGTCACACCCAGATCGAATCATCGATCAATCGACCTAGTCGATTACATGACATCACGACCCATGCTTGGTCGGCACATTCAATACTATCTATAAGTCCGACCATAGTCCAGGACTGCTCACTCTAAGCTGATATATAGATAGTATAGCTCGCACTAAGCTGATAGGGTTAAGGTATACCGCTCTCGCTAAGTTGACATATCGCCCGTAGGCTGATATAGTATACCGGTATACTGCTCTCGCTAAGCTGACATATTGCCCGCAGGCTAATATAGTATACCCCCGACGCTCACACTAAGCTGATAAAGTGTACTGCTCGCGCTAAGCTGACATATCACCCGTAGGCTGATATAGTACACTAGTATACTGCTCTCGCTAAGCTGACATATCAGAGCCCGTAGGATGATATAGTATACTATCCGACCGTTCAATCCATTCCATCTGATATCCTTCTCGATAAAATAGCCGTGTGTGGGGACACGGTCGGCCTTAGCCAAAATATTACAATTTCCTTTTTCATAATTCCCACCATTCTCTACAGCCCACCAAAACACTTTTGGTGCTGTCAACCGACACCCGGTTATTTTCCAATCAATCATCAAAGATTATTCCATTAAAGGAAAATTCTCGATTTCATAAATAATTCAATTCAGCACAAACTACAACTCGATTAAATAAACGAATTGCGCCATGACAATCGGCACGAAATTTCGGTCGTCGGCCACCTCAATTTTAATTTCTGAAAAATAAATAATTAATTAATTAATTTCGAAAATTAATTATTTAATATTAAAAATTCTGTTTAGCTCAAAATAAGGTCCAATTAAATAAACGGACTTCACCACGGTCATCAGCATAATTTTCCGATCACGTGCCATCCCAGTTGAATTTTTAGAAAATAAATAATTATTTAATTAATTTCGAAAATTAATTAATATTAAAAATTCAATTTAGCTTAAAATAAAGCCCGATTAAATAAACAGATTTCACCACAGTCATACGCATAATATTCTGGTTCCAGACCATCTCCCTTGAATTTTCGGAAAATAAATAATTAATTAATTAATTTCGAAAATTAATTAATATTAAAAATTCATTTTAGCTTAAAATAAATTCCAATTAAATAAACGGACTTCGCCACGATCATCAGCATAATTTTCCGGTCGTTAGCCATCCCAATTGAATTTTTGTAAAATAAATAATTTATTTATTTAATTCCGAAAAATAATATTTAAATGCCAAAAATTCCACTTAGGCCCGAATCATCAAATTGAAACCCGATTAGGGGTCCAAAAATTCCCGAGATGCCTTCAATAAATCGTAGACTCCGTCTACTTGCTAATTGCACAATCAATTTATCAAATTCACATCACAATTGACTAATAAATACTAATCAATACTAATCTAACAACCTAAACCTAATTAATCAAGACTAACCAACCCTTAAGCGTAATTAGTTCACTAAGCAAGGATTAGTGAGATTACTCACCGGAATCGCGCGCAAAAGGTATCAATCCGACGGGGACGACACGAGGAACGATTCCTCCCAAAGCGACTCACGGATCCGGGGCCCGGAAACGGCCCGAAATCAACCACGAACCGGCTGGAAACCCACACGACGGGGTTGCTGGTTCGCTGCAAAACAGAGAGAAATAGAGAGGGATGGGGCGGCAAGAGGTCGGGAAAGATGGGCGGAGCTCCGGAAGGTGGCGCGGTGGCCGATCGGAGTCGGGGCGGAACCCGGCGGTGGCTGAACAGAGGCCGAACGGAAGTTGCAGTGGATCGGGTTGCAGAGGAGAGCGGCGCACACGGCCAGGCGGAGCACGCGGCGTCGCGCGAGCGCCGGCGTGGCAGCTCCGGTGCGACGGCGTCCAAGCGGCTGGCCATTGCTCCTTCGGCGGTGCTGCTCGATGCTTCCGTCGGAGTTTCACGCGAAACAGAGAGGGAGGAGGAGAGCTTCGACGGTGGCTGAAAGGGGAGGCAAGAGAGGCGGAGACGAGGGGAGGACGGCGTAGCGCGAGCGGCGCGCGGTGGCGGAGCGTGGGCGGCGACGGCGGGCTTCTTCGGTTCCAGGCGTGCTGTCTCTGCTTCTGTCTTCTGCTTGAACCATGAGGAGGAAGAAGACTCGAGAGAGAGAGAGAAGGAGAGATGAGAGAGAAGAAGAGAGGATAAGTGTTAAAAAAATAAAAGAAAAGAAAAAGGAGAAACAAGGTGGAAGCCAGCTAGCATACGGTGGAGGAGGGGGCAGTCCGCACGAAGGAAAGGAAAAAGAGAGAGAGAGAGAGAAAGAAAAAAGAAAGGAAGAAAGAGAGGGAGAAATGGAAAAAGGTGTGTTTGGCTACCAAGGGAAAAGAAATGGGAATATCACAAAAATAAAAGGATTTCCTCAAATAGAAAATCCTAATCCCAATTTCTTTTTTAAATTGGCTCGTAGAAAATTCAAGAAAATATCAACTTAGATTTCTTGATCCCCACTTGTCATTGCATCCAAAAATCCCTCTTAAATCTCTCTCAAATAGCTCTCCCAAAATCAATTGATATTTCCATTATCAAATTGATTATTTTCTTAATCCAAGATTCCCCCACACTCATTGATTTCACCATCAAAATTAATCCGTGACTTCAATTGGATGAAAACGGCCATAACCTGACTTTTTCCCAAAAGTCTTGGTTGTCAGAAAATCTTCTGAGACTGAGTCGTGGATCCTAAAATTTATTGTGACATGACAAAACCTTCAATTTCTGAAATCGAACTTGAATCGACGGTTAATTTCCATTTGGCGCGTTTTTAGCGTGACCTAGACTACCGGGTGGCTTTCAAAACTTTTTAAGGCAAATAACCCGTGGTCGATTTTCTTCGAACCACTATGAACCCATTCGACTCAATAACGACTCTCGATTGTCGTGAAAATCTCGAGGATTCAATCACGGACACAGGGTACCAAAACGATATTAAAATCAAATTAGTGTCGGGCCGATGAGAATTTTCCAATTTAGTGGAGTCACCCACGATCGGTTATACATCTCATCGAACAGACCTATCTCGATCTTAACTCGATTTTTAATCGTGCCGCAATGGCCTCTAGAGATGAGCACGGTCGAGAAGCCGATTCTTGATCGAACTCTCAAGTTTATTGCCTTAAATTTTCTTAATTACTTACCCAGACAGCCTAGTTATCTCAAGAGTGATCGGCTCTGAGAATAACCCTATGAACGCATCAACGAAATGCCCGATTAATTCAGTAGAAAACAGGTTGAGAAATTCAGGATGTCACATTTTCGATGAACGCAAGTGATTGAATGAATAAGTCTCTAAGACTCAAATAAGTTGCTCCACACATTGACTTGACCATATATTTCATCTCCTGAAAAGAAATGTTGGTAATTGGGATTTGTAGCTACCATAACAAGGAACATACCATAGATAGCCCAGTTGATGTAAGAATTCGGCACACTCGAGTTGAGTGTTATTCTAACAATGAGACACCCTACTGTGAGAAATGCAAAACCGAAGAATGTTGTTCCACTATTGCTTTGTGTTGTTTGTGAACTAATGATGAAAAGCATTATGAGAGCTATGGAAATTGCGACGAAACTCGCTTGCACATCTATAAGTAAATCCTTGACTCCAAGCAAAGCAAGTGACCATATAAGCGATGACGTCAAGAAGTCTTTCAATTTTTCAGTATGACTTCTTCTTGTCCACATCTTCGTACTCTCCTATCTTCTCTCCTGAAAATTTTCCTTCTTGGTAGGACCCTCCCTTTTTCGTTGAACTTCAAAAGTAACAGTAGCTAATTTCCTTTCCCTCCACGAGGAACCTTTTCTCTCACGGCAAAAAAGTTTAAGACTACATGAATAAAATTAAGAAATAATATATTTATTATTGATTTAATAATTATTCCCATGATTGGGGTGCATTTGATAATACTTTTGTTTCTGGGAACAATTCTATTGAGAAATAATTTTTTCTATTTCTATTCCTTTGACGAGTTTATAAGCAAAAAGCACATTTGGTAACTGCACAAAATTTTTATTCTTAGAAAAAAATAGCAATGCGTTTGGTATGGCCCAAAAAATGTATATTTCCAATTTTTTTTCATTTAATTATAAAAATGTTAATGGAGACTTGACAATCCATTTTGAATAAAACTAGATTTTCCAAGGATTTAAATGATCAAAATATTCTAAAATGGCCTCATAAAATCTAACGTAATAATTAGTCAAAGATGAATGGCTAGAAATAGTAGTAGAGAGTCCCAGTAGTTTGGAACTCACAATATGAGGAGATTGATAATAAATCTTTGGGCATTACAATAAACAGGTGTGTGGGCCTTTTGAGCTTTTGTAGCTACAAAATGAAGAGCAAACATTGCTTGGTAGAATGGGCAATGACGGAATAATTAAGGATGGAGGCGATCTTTGGTGCACTTATTTACACAAACTCAAGCAACATTGGAAATCCATGGAGCATAGGCTTATTTGATTGCTATGAACACAAGACAAATGGTAATGCAAAAGACTTGTTTAGAGTCATCTAATTTTTGTTAAAATAGAATTGCAAATGATCTTAAAGGATGTCTCCAATAAAATCTTAAGGTAAGAAGATCAAAGTTGCAAAACTTTCGCGACCTAGCATTGTCTCTAAAGGGAAATGGTATTAAAAATCCATTTAGTAAAGCCCTAAAAGGTTACTCAATTTTGAATCTAATTTTCATCAAAAGGTTGTCACATTTTTTATGTTAAACTAATTCGAAACTAGAATTAACATTAAAATCTAGTAGAACTCTCAAAATATAATTTCTAATTTTTTCCCTAAAATTTCTGAATGTTTTTACTTTTTTATTTTTTTATTCCAAAAAATGGGGATTTGGATCAGGTCAGGAGACCAAACCTTCTGTCATTTGTATAAAGATAAGCATTATGTTACATTAAGCTTGTTTTCTAAAATGGCATTATTTCTCTTTTTTCTACTTCTTATTTATGTTCCAGATCTAATCTCCGACCACTGATTTGTTTAAAGGAATAGAAAATTAGCTAATATTATCAAATAGATTTCTACTCTTTTTTTTGTTCCAAGGAACAAAAGAATAAAAAAATCAGAAACAAAAATATTACCAAACAAGACTTGTTATTTTTATATAACCAGGACCTGTTGTTTTATATAACATGTCACATTTAATTGCTATAAATCGTTTACTTAAGGGTCATCAAAGTGGATTTTCCACTTTAATTTCATGGAAAGGCTTCTCCATGGGATAAAAGGGGAGAGAAGGAGGGTCCTAACAGAAAGGAAAATTTTTAGGAGAGATAGAGGATGAGCGTTTGCATCGAGTGGCTGCCTCGCATCCTACCTCTTTGCACTCTCGTACTTTGGGGGAAACAACAGGAGTTTACACTCTCATACTTTGACGGACAACAACAGTAGCCCACACTCTTAACTTCAAAAGTTACCGTGTTGGTCTCCTTTCCCTCCACTGGGACCCCTTTTCTCCCATGACAATGTTGAGTAGGTCACTCTCAATTGGAAATGCCAATGCAATTATGTATATATGTAGTAGAATATGTATAGTAGTGAGCGTGTAAAAGAAAAAAAAAGAGAGAAAAAAGAAAAAGAAAAGAAAAAGAAAATATCAAAAGAGATCGGAAGATAAATCAACGTAATCTTCAACATCTAAAAAACCAAGGGAGATTGGGAAATAAATCAAAGTGATATTTTCATGTCTACAAAATTACGAGAGATTAGGAGATAAATCTACATGATTTTCATATCATATAATTTCAATTGGGATTGCATTTGCTCCTATAAATAAGAGTCCTCCTCAACGGAGAAGAAGATATACAAAAGCAAGAATATCAGAGTAGTGTAGTGGAAGAAACAGTTTTCTTCTTCTAAGAAAACTTCCAAGAAAGAGAGTTATCTTTGAGTGAATTATCCAGTTTGTGAGAGGTTTAGATCCACAAATTAAAGACTGTGAGAGATCCACTTTTGAGTGAAGTTGTATCCGGTTTGAAGTGGACTACGGTCCCATGGTTTTTCCCTTCACCTTGGAGGGTTTTACACGTTAAAAATTTTGGTGTTATTTACTATTCATCTTCACTACTTTCATTTAATATTTTACCCTATTTACTTTTCACATAAATAGTAGCAGGAAAAATTATCCAGGCCTTTTTCACAAATATTCTTTTCTTTTTCCCCAAGACAAAAAGGTTGAAGATTGCATGAGCAAAATTAAAATGTCTGAAACTACAACATGCTCAAGATTGATTTGATAACTATCCCCACCATCATGTGCGCACGTGCATCCGTGGTTGTTTAATATAACGTGTCACGTTTAATTGCTATGCATATTTTACTTTAGGGTCATTGAAGTGGATTTTCCACTTAAATTTTAATTATTGATTCAAATCTCGCCATTTCACCTTCAAGAATTAAAATCACAACCTTAAACACAGCATTAATGTTAATGTTGCTATGGAAAAAAAAAACAAATAATTGATGTATGAAAAATTCATGAAGACGGAGCAAATATGCAAAGTTGCATCAATTAAGGACTACTATAGTTTGACCAACTTTTGCCCATCGTGCAAACACGACACAAAGGTAAAAAGCTTGAATATCCATTTTCACATCTTATAATACAAAAGGAAAATGAGAGACAAAGGATGTCGAATTCCATCACGAGATCAAATAGACAACGTCCTCCTAGACTCCGCCTCCGTCGTCGCCAACCGGTCAAGTGGCAGGGTTATTACTCTTCAATGATTCTTCTCAATCCGCAGCACTACTTTTGAGAAGATTATAACTTATAATTGAATGGACAAGTTTCTGAGTTTCAAAGAAGTTACTCCATACTTGGACTTTGAGATTCATTTCATCTCCTAAAAAATTTGTTGATATTCAGGATTTGTAGTTACCATAACAAGGAACATAACGTTTTTTTTTTTTTTGGTAAAGAACAAGGAAACATACCATTGATAACCCATTGAAGTAAGAATTTAGTACAATCATGTCGATTACTATTTTAACAACGAGATATTCCAATAAGAAATATGTGAAATCATTGAATGTCATTTTATGATCAATTCGTGTTGTCCCTGGACAGATGCCATAGAGCGTGATGAGAGCTATGGCTGCCGCTATAAAGTTTATCGACACCTGAATTTTTTTGGGTAGTCAAGCGTGCATTTTCATTAAAAAAAGAATAATGATAATAACAAGAAAATAAGTTTAAAGTGTACAGATCTACGCTCGACTTTTCGGTCCATCACTCCATTTTATCAGTTCACTAGTCCAGCCCGTCCACTAAGTTCGGACACATGTCTCCAGGCCAACCTACCTCGGCCCACTTCGGCTTAACAAGACCCACCAGCTAACGATAGCCGCCGCTGGTCCTCCATCGCCGACCGCCGCAGGTTATAGCGCAGAACATTTCACATTCACACGCACAGAGAGCTCAGCAAGAATTTCCTTTCGTTCACTTTCCCTCTCCGACGCCTCCAGTCCACTCAGACCGGCTACTTCCATCACTGTTCACCACTTCCACCGCCGCGCAAAGTGCTTGAACCTCAGTCATCACTGCCATTCCCGTCCACAAACGTTGCCCATGTGATCTCCTTACTCAGATCCGATCGTCCATCGCCACAGGTTTCGTTACCCAAAGCTGTATGAAGAGAGATTATGTCGGTTGCGTGTTTGATTTACAAGAGAATTACATGTCAAGGTCGGTGAAGGGTGTAAATCCTGGGGTTGGATTGAAGTCATTTCAAAAGAGAAAATTGTCCAAAAAATCCTAAACCTATTGCATTTTTACCAATTTAGTCTTAAACCTTTAACTTTGTCAATTCAGTCCTAAATATTTTCACTTCTTACCAATTGAGTCCATCCACCAAATTTTGACCAAAAAATATTGACGTGGACATTGGAGGTGCCACATAGGACTACCGGCGTTGATGTGGTCAATTTTTTTATAATATTTTAATATATATTTTTAATTTTGAAATTATTTTTTCTATTTTTTTCTTTATTTTCTTTATTTTCTTTATTTTCTTTCTTTTCTTTTTGGCCTTCTTCTTTTACTTTTCCGATGGCCAGCCGGCCGGCTGAACTTGCCCACCACAAGTGAGGCGCCACCGGCAAGGGCAAGCCACGGCAAGGAGAGCCCTCCCCCAAGCATGGCTCGATGAGGGTCAGCCTCACCTAGGCCAGATTTGGTGAGGTCGACCCTCACCTAGGGCAAGGCAGCCTTGCCTAGCGCCACCTTGGCCTAGGCAAGGCCGACACTTGCCAAGTGAAGAGTCTCGAAGCGCCGTTTTCAACCCAGCGCTCATTGAATTACATCAATAACTTTAGTGTTGAAGCCAAATAAATCTTGTGGTAAGAATTGATAATTTCTTCGTGAGATCGAGAGATTATTTCATGAGAAATTTTTGAGCTAAACACTGCATGAATTTTTTGGTGTGATTGGGGGCTAGGAAATATTGAGAATGTTTAAGTAACTTGAGTGTGATCATAATTTTTATTATATCACTTGATTTATAGTGGAATTCATTGCTGCTCTTTTTGTGGATGTAAGTCATTACAACCAAACCACATAAATCTAATGTCTAATCTATTTTCTTATATTGTTTATTCTATTATTCAATCGCTTGCCTTTGCAACGGCATATATAGAGGTCCTATGTCATTAATGTTAACACTCTTGATTTTTAATTTTCTACATCTAATGGTGGCACCCCCTTAACACTCTTCATTTTTATTGTTCTATCTAATGGGAACACAACAACCACGTGATTTTCAAAGGGGATCCCATTTGATCCGTACAGTATCCACTTGACTAGACATAGACATGGATCCTGAGGTGGTCCCAACCTCCTCCTACCCAACATCATTGTGAGTTGGCAGTCCATGTGTTGCCATATTCTAAATCGTCTGTGTTCTAGTCATTCGAAAATTTACATATTTACAATTGACATTTTATCTTTTACGAATAAAGCAATTTAAAATATTGCATGCCGTGATTCTATGACTATGTTAAAGCAAGAATATGTGCTGTAATCAATCAGATTAACTTCTTAAGATGATGAAAGACTAGAGCGAGTCAAGTCAATAAAAATGCCAGCTCTTTGTCCACGAGCATTGTTTAATCTCATTTACCGATCGCCCCAACTCAGACGGTTCTCCTTTTTGTCATATAGCAGCATCTTTTCAGCTTGTACATTGTTGTGAAAATATGGCTTCGAATTTGGTAGAACAATGAAGACGGATATTTAGAGTACTCAAGTCAGACTTTGAGTCATGATATCACTTTCTTTAAGGATTTATTTGCCCCACAATGTTGCTAATGGTCACTAGCAAAAATCCTCCAAGATACAACAAAGTCTCGGATGAGAATACTAGATAGCAATTCTAGTATTTCTCCAGGGTCTCTTTAGAAAACAATTGAAAGAATGGCCGTAGTTTTTTAGACAAAAAGCTCGAAAAATATGAAAAATGATCACTCTCGTAATTTCGAAAAATAACAAGTATATATATAAAACAGTCTTGCAACTCTTCGTGAAAATTACCAAAGAATGAACAAACACGTTCTTTAGAAAAATTGTTCGGATAAACAAATGCGACTCTTCGGAAGAAGTCGAAAACCAAGCAATTGCAACCCTTCGGGAAAAGTTGCAAACCGAATAAGTAATTTTCCAAATGTTGTATTGAAAAAACACAAATAAAAATTCGGAATAATATTTTTTTAAATAGAATTTCGAATTTTCATTTTATATTTCATTTCCGAAAATTCTCAAAATAAAAGCAACCTTTGAATTGATTTAGGGATTATTGCTAATTAAACCGCGGGCGTGTTAATTGCTAAGTGCTAAGTGCGCCAAATAATCACGCACCCGCACATGGGTATGGTGGGGTCTAGCCCCACTCAATCATTCCTTTAAGTACAAAAAGGAAATCCCACACTTTTCAATTCGCACACTCCCTCTCACTTTTCCTATGTGGGATAAAGAAAAAACACTCAGTTTGTTTTAACAAATAAACCTCCAACAATCCCCCACTTTCTTTGTAAAAACAAAAATTTCAAAATTAAAATTTTAAAAACCGTACAGCCAAAATTTCAGTAAGATTGATATACATACATAAAGGTCTCTTTTGAGTTAAACCTTTACTTAGTGCAAGTATCTCAAAGCTCTATCAAAGTGACAAGTAGCTTAGCTTTAAACTTGTACTTTTATGTAATAGAACCAAACATACCACACATACACTAACCTCTTGTTTCACCGAGAAGTTCTATATTACTCCATACTATTATGGCCTTGTGCTTGATCCTGTTTCATGAGCTCTCTAGAAAGCAACCCTCACTTTCGTAAGAAGCGGCACCACTTCTAAGCTCATATAGGTGAAGTATCTACCATGTGTTTCTATTATTATCAACACACTACAAAATTGTATCATACTTCATTAAAAATTCAATTCAGCCTACAAAACGTTATATAGACGATACTGACTTCTCATATCAAGGCTACGTTAGTGTCAAACAATCACATTCAATAACTTGTTCTTACTCATTAAACCTTGTAACTAGTGATATTCTAGAAAAAGATCGAGTTACCATTATTGGTGATTTCAATTAAAGGGTTTCGACCCCATTTCTTGTGAGGTCACTATTACCATATGTCTTGGTAAAGCTTTTGTCAAAGGATCAGCAAGATTTTTACTTGACCTTATATAGACAATTGTTATGGTACCATCTTTGATCAATTGTCTTACATATTCATATCTTAGTCTAATGTGTCTAGACTTATCATTATAGGTGCCATTAGAGGCTCTTGCCAAAGTGGCCTGACTATCACAGTAGATAGAAATAAGAGGCATAGGACTAGGCCATAATTTGATATCCAATAACAAATTTCTAATCCATTCAGCCTCTTTCCCATCTGCCACCAAAGCAATAAATTCAGATTCCATTATTGAGTGAGTTATACATGTCTGTTTCTTGCTAGCCCAAGATACAACACCTCCAGCTAGTGTGAAGATCCATCCAGAAGTGGAATGCTCATCTCTCACACTTGTAATCCAACTAGCATCAGTGTATCCTTCTAATATAGTCCGAAAATTATTGTAGAACAATCTTAACTTTTTAGTTCTCTTAAGATAATCAAAAATTCTAGTAATAGCTCTCCAATGTTCTGTACTTGGATTACTAGTATACTACTCAACTTGCATATGGAATAAGCAATATTGGGTCTAGTACATTGCATCGCATACATTAAAGACCCTATAGCACTTGCATATTCTAGTTGTGCCACCGCTCTACCGGTATTATAATTTAATTTAATACTAAAATCAAATGGAGTACTTATTTCTTTAAAACCAAGATTTTGAAATTTATTTAATAATTTTTCAACATAACAACATTGGCTTAAAGAATAACCCTCACTATTTTTCTTAACTTTAATACCTAACATAGTATCTACTTCACCTAAATCCTTCATTTTAAACATGGAAGTTAGATACTTCTTAGTCTCATTAATTCCAATCATATTCGTTCCAAAGATAAGCATATCATCAACATACAAGCATATTAAAACACCATAGTCTTTAGTGAATTTAGAGTATATACACCTATCGGCACTACTATTGATGAAATTATTTGACAATATAATCAAATTAAACTTTTCATGTCACTGCTTAGGAGCTTGCTTAAATCCATAAAGAGATTTAATCAATTTACATGCTTTTCTTTCATTTCTAGAAAGAACAAAACCCTCCGGTTATTCTATGTAAATCTCCTCATTTAAGTCTCCATTTAAGAAAGAAGTCTTAACATCCATTTGATGAACACAAAGATCATAAATGGAAGCTAGAGCAAATAGAACTCGAATAGAAGTTATACGTGCAACAAGAGCATATGTATCGAAATAATCTATTCCTTCTTTTTGTCTATATCCCTTAGCTACAAACCTAGCTTTAAAAGCTTGAATAGAACCATCAGAATGATATTTTCTTCTAAAAATCCATTTGCACCCAATAGGTTTTGATCCTTTCAGTGAATCTATTAATGCCCAAGTATTATTTGACATAATTGAGTCCATTTCTCATTCATAGCTTCTTTCCAAAAGGAAGCATCTCTAGAAGACATAGCATCATCAAAGTTTCTAGAATCATCTTCTAAATTTAATACTAAAGGATATTTATTTATCCCGTTATTATCTCCATCTTCTTCAACAAAAAAAACATGAGTAATAAAATCAGGATCTAAGTCTTTTATTTTCCTAACTCTAGTACTTCTCCTTGGTTCAATCATGTCTTTAGAATAATTCGTTTCTTTCTCTTGAGAATCACTTTGAGTTTCCATAGGTCTTGAATTATTTTCAATAATTTCAGAACTTGTAAAAAATTTATTATCAAAGAATTCAACGTCTCTTGATTCTACTATGACATTAGACTTTAAATCAAGAAACCTATAAGCTTTACTATTTTCAGCATACCCAATGAAAACACTTTTAATAGCTTTAGGACCGAGCTTTGTTCTCTTAGGATCTAGAGCTCGGTAGTATGCCAAGCACCCCCACACTTTAAGATATGACAAATTTGGCTTTATACCTTTCCATATTTCATAAGGGGTTATGTCATTTTTCTTGGAAGGTATTTTGTTATGAATATAACATGCAGTAAGTAATGCTTCTTTTCAAAGATTAATTGGTAGTTTTGAATTTGAAAGCATACAATTAACCATTTCTCCAAGAGATTGATTTTTCCTTTCAGCTAACCCATTTTGTTGTGGAGTATATGGTGCCGAAACTTAATGAATTATACCATGTTCTTCACAAAATGAAGAGAATTCATTTAAGAAATATTCTCCACCTCTATCTGATCATAGAACTTTAATTTTCTTTTCTAATTGATTCTCTACTTCAGTCTTATATTTCTTAAACATGGTAAATGCTTCATCCTTCGATCTCATGAGATAAACATATAAGAACCTACTGCAATCATCCACAAAGAAAATAAAATACATTTTACCTCCATGTGTTAGCATACCATTAAATTCACATATATCACTATGAACTAAATCCAATAAATTCGAATTTCTTTTAACACTAGGAAATGACTTCTTAGTAAGTTTTGACTTAGCACATATTTCATATTTATCAAATTCGCCATTAAAATTGATCAAGTCGAATTTTCTTATATTCTTCAAATAACGAATATTTATATGTGCCAACCTATTATGCCATAAAATTGAAGACTCGACAATATAAGCAAAATTAGAAATATTATTATTGATATTCAGTTGATACATGCCATCATTGGCATAACCCTTCCCAACAAACATCCTATTTTTCGACAAGATAACATTGTCGGATTTGAACAAAACCCGAAACCCCCTCTTACAAAGTAAATCAATAGAAACTAGGTTCTTCCTAATTTTAGGTATAAATAACACATTAAGAAGAGTTATCTTTTTTCTAGAAGTGAAATCTATCTCCATCGTGCCTTTTCCAGTAACCTTTGCAAGAGCATTATTCGCCACCAGGACCTCTTAAACATTTGAGTCAATAATTTCTTCAAATTGCTTGAATATGTACTTGTCCTTGCACACATGAACTATTGCTCCAAAATCTAATTACTAACCGGATTGAACAATAGTAGAATTGATTTCAGAAACCATAGCCATCGCATCATTGATCTCATAAATTTTCATGCTCGAAAACATGCTTGAAATCTTGGCCATATAATTTTCTTCAATCAGATTTGCATCTGTCTTCACCGTCAGAATGTTCTTGTCCTTTGAAATGCTCTTGCGATGAATGCAATCCTTGGCATAGTGTCTTTGTTTGCCATAAACAAAACAGCAACCCTTTTTCTTCTTTTGTGTTCTCTTAAATTTATGCCCCCCGCTTTTTACTTTGAAGTTCTGGCCGATTTTCCCTTTTTTATCCACATCATTCACCTTGGAATTGTACAAAATAGAATTATCACGTAAATGTGACTCTTCCTCAATGCAAAGATGTTTCTGTATTTGCTCCAAAGTAAAGTCCTCTGACTTGTGAATCGGCCTTTTTCCATAGTCTTTTTGGAGGCAATTTCGCAATGATTGCTCTAACTTGAAAAGCTTCTGGAATATCAATCTTGAGGGCACGAATCTTATTCACAATCACTTGCAATTCATGAATTTGTTCCAGCAAGGGTTTAGTATCAATAAACTTGAAATCAAAATACTTTGCAATTAGATATTTGTTGGTACCTTGCTCCTCCGTTTTGTACTTAAATTCCAGTGCATTCCAAATTTCTTTGGCCGACTTCATTTCAATGAATAAGTCGTACAGACGATCGGAGAGTGTGTTCAAAATGTGTCATCGACAAAGTAATTCATCCTCCGCACATTTCTTCTTTTCCTTATTAACCCTCTCAATGACTTCCACACTTGGCTGTCCTCCCTCGGCAATAGGCTTAGGATCTTCTATAGGCGCCAAGTTAGGATCCAGTATGTAGGAAATCTTCAGAGCAGTGAGTAAGAACATTAGCTTGTCCCTCCAGCGAGCAAAATTGTTTCCATTGAACTGGTCCAGTTTGACCATATCTTGATTCATAACTTTGATTGTCTCCAACTCCATTGTAGCAAGATAAATCCTTAAAATTGTTGTGAAAATATGGTTTCGAATTGGGTAGAATAATGAAGACGGATATTGAGAGTACTCAAGTCGGACTTTGAGGCGTGATATCACTTTCTTTAAGGATTTATTTGCCCCACAACGTTGTTAATGGTCACCGGCAAAATCCTCCAAGATAAAATAAAGTCTCGGATGAGAATACTAGATAACAATTCTAGTATTTCTCTAGGGTCTCTCTAGGAAACAATTGAAAGAATGGCCGTAGTTTTTCAAACAGAAAGCTCGAAAAGATGAAAAATGATCACTCTTTTTTCTGAAAAATAACGAGTATATATATAAAACAGTCTTGCAACTCTTCATGAAAATTGCCAAAGAATGAACAAACACGTCCTTTAGAAAAATTGTTCAGATAAACAAATGTGACTCTTCAGAAGAAGTCGAAAACCGAACAATTGCAATCTTTCGGGAATAGTTGCAAACTGAATAAGTAATTTTCCAATTATATCGAAAAAAAACACAAATAAAAATTCGAAATAATAGTTTTTTATGGTGGAGTCTAGCCCCACCCAATCATTCCTTTAAGTGCAAAAAGGAAATCCCATACTTTTATATTGGCCTACTCTCTCCCACTTTTCCTATGTGGGACAAGGAAAAAACACTCAGTTTGTTTTAACAAATAAACCTCCAACATACATTTCCTCTAGCCATAACTCAGACAAAAAGCAACTTGAGAGTTAACAAAACTTCCTTCTTAGTTTCGCCTTTTCCAGCTCGTAATGGAAGGGTTTGATTGATCCTCCGATTAACTGCTCGTACAAAAGTTGGGACTACACACTCGATTGGGTATGCATGCACCTCTGTGCTTGTTTTATATAGCATTACACATTCAATTCCTATGTATGTTTGACTTTAGGGTCATCAAAGTGGATTTTCCACTTATAGATTAATTACTGCTTCATACCCAGACATGTGACCATTCAAAATCATAATCGCAACCTAAAACACAGCATTAATGTAAATGTTGCTATGAAAGAAAAAGTGATCAATCAAAATTTCATGAAAATGGAGCAAATATGCAAAGTTGCCATTTTACTGTATCAATGAAAAACTGTTATCATTTGACCACACTTCTGAATATCAACGTAATACAAAGAAAAACCTCATATATCCAACTTACAAATCATTCAAACACCTTACAATGCAAAGAAGAAAAACAAGAGATAAAAGGGTGTTGAATTCCATCATGAGACCAACTAGAAAATGTCCTCCTCAACTCCACCCTCATCACCACTCATTGATCCAGTCGCAAGCGTATTATTCATTGATGATTTTTCTCGGTTTGCAACATTAATTTTCAAAAGATTTTCAATGAACACAAGTGATTGAATGAACAAGTCTTTGAGTCAAAAATAAGTTGCTCCACACATGGACTTGACCATACAATGTTGGTAATTGGGATTTGTAGCTACCATAACAAGGAACATACCATAGATAACCCACTTGATGTAAGAATTTAGTACAATCAAGTTGAGTGTTATTCTAACAATGAGACATCCTACCATGAGAAATGCAAAATTGATGAATGTCGTTCCACGATTGCTTTGTGTTGTTTGTGAACTAATGATGAAAAGCATTATGAGAGCTATGGAAATTGCAACGAAGCTCACTTGCATGTTTATAAGTAAATCCTTGACTCCAACCAAAGCAAGTGACCAAGCGATGATGTCAAGAAATCTTTCAATTTTTCAGTAATGACTTTTTCTTGTCCACATCTTCGCACTCTCGTACCCTCTCTCCTGAAAATTTTCCTTTCTTGGTAGGACCCTCCTTTTTTTGCTGAAAGTCAAAAGTAACAGGAGCTGATCTCCTTTCCCTCTTTGAGGACCCTTTTCTCCCATGGCGAAAATGTTTAATACTACATGAATAAAATTAAGAAATAATATATTTATCATTGATTTAAGGTTGCCAGCCTTCCCCCAAGCGTTGGCAACCCTATCGACCTTCACTCTTTTGCCCCCCACCAAGGGGCGGCAACCACCACTTGTGTTTGCTTTATGTTGACACCTAAATTTTGGGCAACACATTTAGTCGTTTATTGCATAAAAATTAGGGATTAATTTTTAATCCCTAAAAAAAATATTATAATTCAATTGCATAGCATATAATTTTTCTTTTTTAAGTGCAGTTATTTTTAATTTACATGTTTTGCATTTTTTAGGACTGGTGGTGGTTGGTTTCGAATTAATATTTATGAGCTCTAGTTTGGCAGGCCGGGCTAGGCCCACGAAAGGAGAAAATTAACCCAAGCCTGTCGTTATGCTTAATTAATTATCTTGTGAAAAATTAAGATTTGATGCGATATTATGATGTTTTTTCGAAAATTAAGAAAATCGCATTGTAATCTTATTTTTATCAATAGATGATGAAATCGGGGGTGAATATTCGTGAGATAGGGATTTTTGAGATCAAGAGGTTATAAGCAATATTCGTGAGATGAAGATATTAACAAAAAAGATCACGTTTTCTTTCACCTATAAAAGGATGCGTACGGAGTTCAATCGAGGGGGGCTTTTTCTAGGTTTTTCTCTTCGTCCAAGTACAAGAGAGATTTTCTTCCTCGTTCGCAAAGAGAGCTGTTTTCTCTTTTCTTTTTCCTGACAACTGCAGGGGAAAGGAAAAGTTAACAGGGGAGCTTCTTTTGAAAAAAAAAAAACAAGAAAAGAAAAGTCAGAACGTGAGAGAGAGGGGAAAAGTTAAAAAAGTAGAGGTGATTTGACCCCTACTGTTCATCATCTCCCCCAAATCCGCTGCCCCACCTCTGCAACTTCCATCCGCGAGGCTTCCACCACCGTGCGTCCGCCACAGCCGCTTCGTCGATCTCCCCACGAAGCTCGCCGCGATGATCTGACGCCACGCCTCGCCCTTCGACGCTCACCACGCTGCCAAGATTCTCGACCCGAAGTTCCGCCGAGCCACGACCACGCTTGCTGCTTGCGACTCCACCGCCAGGGTTCCCTTTGCCCGCGAGCTTGCACCGCCGCCTTGCCGTGTCGATCCGCGACGACCGCCGCCCGAACGACGAAGAGCCGCTACCCCTGATCCGAGTCTACTGCTGTCCTCGTTGCGCCATCAGCTGCTGTCCGAGCGATCTCTTGTTTTGTTGCAAGTTTACCTTCGCCGGACCTCGTCGGAGCTCCAACGACCGTGCCCATCACCCTCACCGGAGCCCCAAATTAGCCGTACGGTTGAGCCGATCTGCTCTCTGTTGCAGCCCATTGCGACCCGCGACGCCCAAGCCTGCCGCGCCCACATCGCCGAGCTCCGACGCCGATCGTCCTCCACCCGGCGCCGACGAATTCGCTGCTCCCCACTTTCCTTAGGTTGCTCAATTTTCTTTTATTTTTATTTTTCTTATTTTATGTTATTTTACTTTATTTTTAGTTAGTTTTGCTATTATTGCTTAAGTTTGAATATTGTGGGGTGACTTTTAGATCATGAATTTTGTAGGCATTATCCACAAGGTCTTCCCTAAAATTATTGTAATTGCTAATTTGATCCGTAAGATCTCGGATCATTTTTTTAATTACATTAATTTTTGGGATTTGTTGATAGTGTTTTAAGTGCTTAATCAATATAATTATTAATTTGATCCGTAAGAATTCGGATCAGATTTTTAGTTATTTTGAACTCATTGTCGTGATAATTAGGGTTAGGATAATCGTTAATTTGACCTGAGAGACAACAGGTTATTTTTTCGATTATTTTGATCCTTTATTTGATTGGATGCCTTGATTAGTTTAGATTTAATGTTTAGTTGATAATCGCATTGTTTTGAAAAACCACTAAAAAATCCAAAAAAATTTGAATTAAGATCCAGTTGGTTTTAGAATATTTCTTGTCATCTTGCATATCTAGCATAGGGATTTCAGTTTGAAAAATATAAAAAAAATGCCTTAATTTAGGATTTTAGTTGCATGTTTAATTACGTGACAATTTTAAATTTTGAATTTTATAAATAACAAAAAATAAAAAGTATCATGCATATGTCGGGTAGAATTAGGGCATGCTCCGCACATCATTGCATATTAGAAAATTGCATGTTAGATTAAGATAATATTTTAGTTTAAATTAGGATTTAATGTGATATAATCCTTAGTTTAAATTAGATAGAATCATAATCTAGCTAGGTCATTTTTGCATTTTTAAATTTCGAATTTCATAAAATTTGTCTTAGGGTAAATTAGTTGCAATTTCTAGGATAGATTGCATTTTTATAATAAAAAATCATGTGCACGTTATATAGGATTAAGTCCATGAAATGCACGTCATTTTAGCGATTATTGTTAGGTTCATTTAATTAGAACTTCCTCGTCATTAGATTAAGTCATTTAATAAATGTCGCACGACATATAACCCACATGCTAAATTGAATGTCGCGTGTCATTTTAGTTTAAATAATTTTGTATGTCATTACATCGCATTGCATGTCATTAGAATTAGGTCATTTAGATTACATTTAATCATTGCATTTCTTCATGTTATATAGTTTAGGTCATGCTGCCATGTCATATTAGATTACATGTATTGCATAAGTCATGATTTTCATTAAATAAAGTGAAAACAAAAAAATTGAAATTGCATGTTAATTAGAAATCATATCTAGAGCTGCTGATGTGAATTCTGACTTAACAATGCAGATGCTTTCGTTGCTTTTAGGTATGTTTTGTAATATTTAATTGCTTTCTTGAATGTTAAATTGGTGGTATACGCACATGTATGATCACTTCACATGTTATGAAGTTAAATTAAAATCAATTCAATTGCCAAACATTTTTTAAAAAATGAAATAAAAAGGTACCGAAAGGGCACTAGGATAGTCTAGTGTAACCAAGTCCCCGAACTCATAAATCTCTGGTTCGTAGGAGTAAAGTAAATCTCCCGTTACTTTACTTGGGTTTATAATCGACCCACCAAAAATAGATTAGTGGCGACTCTTGATTGAAAATCATTTGTATGTTAATAATTCAGACATAAGTCGTGAATTGGTATGGGCATGGGAGAGCCCGAGCTAAGCTTAAAGACTTAGTAATCCATTAACCTAGTTTTAGGTGGTGAACCCGCGAAAATTAGGTCGCGACAGCTTGGCGACTCCGCTGGAGACTTGTGTTAAAACACTTAGTGGACTTAGGCCATTTTTTCCTTTTAAAAATATTTTTGTTTGGCAGCAAGGATCTCAGGTACGTCCCTAACATTCCTTAAGTGTTAAATGTTCTTGCAGATGGGAGGTATAAGGGGAGTAGTTTTTGCTAATCCTTGTCTTGCAGGTTGAAGTATGGATGAATGTTTGAATTAAAATTATAGAAGTGTTGTTTGTATTTAAACTGTTGTGCATGTTTTATTGTTTTTTAGCACTACACTATTGCACACACAACCTGCAGTCGGACCTAGGCTGCGATAGGATTTCTAGGATGGTGTTGAGAAGGATACTTCCTCCAAAGTGAGACTGCTATGTAGAGGTTGACCTTCTCTTCCCCGAAATTTCTTTCATGGTCAAATGTGTTTGTCCATATCCGCGAGACTGCGTGATTATTGGGCATTCCATTTGACTGAGCCAGAGTTAAGGGGACCTGACATGTTAATGCGAGACTGCAACGGTCAGATCATCCTCTTAACTCCACTTTGTTAAGCCTAGACAGAAATCGAGCCTCACTTTTCATGCGTGTGTCTATGTGATTGTCATCCATTTCCAGTGAAAGTAAGTTGTTTAATTTCTTCGCAATTTATTTACTTTATTGTAATTTTGTCGGTCCATGACAATTAGGTTTCGTTGTCGGTCTTGTTTTATATGCGATTGGGAAAATCGACGTGCAATTCATTTTCACTCCAAAGAAAGAGCTCAAGAGGTGGTTGGATCAGTTGGATCAAGATGGCTAGAGATATGTGAAAACCAGGATCGCCCGACTTCTCCCACTGTTAGAGATCAACGTCCACTCTGGTGTGATTCAGGCACTCCCTCATTTTTGGTGTCCATAAACTTCCACCTTCATATTTGGTGAGTTTGAATTGACTCCAACACTTGAAGAATATAGTGTCACCATTGGAATGCCCTTGGAAAAGGAACTTGTTAGACCGCCTATCGGTATAGATTCTATTTCTGAATTATCACAGTTTTTAGAAGTCGAAGCCGATGAAGTAAGAAAAGTTGTTAAAGCTAATTGCTATGCATGCCCATTATCATTTTTGGAAGGCCGCTTTTCAAACCGACCGATGATTTCAAAAGCTAGGATTTTCATCTTAGCATTTTTTGGACTAATCGTTTTTCCTTATCGAAAAAATGCCATTAATCCTTCAATTTCATGGGTGGTTAATCATGTTTGCGACGGGTTGAATTATGTCAATATGGTTTTAGCCGAAACATTTTTGTCATTAACCCGTTTCAAACAAAATGAGGAAAAGACCATGCGTGCCCTTCCCGAACTTTTGCAAATATGGTTTTTCTCCCACATAAGAGGGTTTGGGCACCTTATGAAACAATTTAAAATCGATGACTTTAGGCACCCCATACAAAAGTTTGTGGTCTTAGAACGTTTTTCCCCAAATAAATAGTATGCCCGTTGGATTAATTTTTTGAAAAATCCTGATCCTAAGGCATTCCTATGGCATACTAAATGGTTCCGAGTTGAGGAAGCTTGTTTCTCACACAAGCATGATGAGCCAATTCTGTTGTTGGGCTTTTCTGGTGCAACTTCTTACTACCCTTATAGGGTGGCCCGTCAGTACAATGCTCTTCAAGAAATTCCTTTGCCGCTCAAGACAGAGTTGTTCCAAGTTTGTTTTATTCGAGCAAACTATGATTACTTCAAGGAGATCCAGATGATCATTGCTGCATGGAATGAATGCCACCCAGAGAAGATTTTGGTGCCCAAGAGACTAAAAGGCGAGGAGGAGATTCACCATGCGTCAACATTCTACATCTAACAACATCGGATTTCTACCACCCTGCGTCCAGTGGTCCCTAATGTGATCGAGAAGCCAACCCAACGAGCACAAATTGAGCATCTTAAGCGGAAAGTGGAAATGTTGGAAGCTGAAAATAAAAAGCTTCGCAAGGCGTTGGGTTCCCGAAAGCATATAAAATGAGATATTTTGTTTTCTTAGTTCAATGTCTAGGGACTTTTATTTCAATTCAGTATTTTTAGTTTTTAGTTCGTTGTTAGGAAACTTGGTTAAAATTTCAAATAAAATCATCCGATTAGACCATTGTCATGGGCCATTTTTCTTATATTGCCATTGGTTCTTACATTACTTTTATCCAATTAGGTCATAACGGATCCACCGCGATCACCTATTATTACACGATGAAGGGCTAAAATGGCTGACCAAAATGAAATGCGTGATCGTATGTCAGTTGTGGAGACTCAACTCCAACAAGTACTCGACTCTTTACAACTTGTGACGGATCAACTCCAATTCCTCCAAGCGAATCCAACAACCGCACCTGCTCTTCCTGAAGTAGTTATCCCGAAGCAAGCAAACAAGGTTCAAAAGATTGACGACAACATGCCCAGGCTGGAAGATGACCCAGTCATTGTTAGAAAGGCCAAACTTGATGGCGTTCCCAAGACAGATCAGGATGAGCGTGTTGCGAAGTTGGAAGAGAAAATGAGACAGCTGCAAGAATCACGAAGGTCCCTCCCGTTTGACCTCTCGGTCTATGAGAAGGTCAAAATGCCGAACAAGTTCAAAATGCCAGAATTTGAGAAGTATGATGGCACATCTTGTCCAAAATCTCATTTGCAGATGTACCACGTGCGCATGGCCCAGCACGTCAAAAATGAGCCCCTCATGATCTAATCATTCCATGCAAGTTTGACTGGACCCGCATTAAACCGGTACGTGATGAAGAATGTGAACCCGCTCGACACTGAACGAAGTGGCTGACGCATTCCTCAAACAATACAAGTTCAACATGGACATCGCACCTTCCCGAGAAGACCTGGAGCGGATGGAAAAGAAAAGGAGTGAATCATTTAAAGAATATGCTGTAAGATGGAAAAACCTAGTAGCTCAAATCACTCCTGAGCCTACCAACAAGGAGTTGATGAAGTTGTTTGTGAAGACCCTCCCATCTGAGTTTCGTAACCGAATGGCTAGTACATATGTTGAAAGCTTTAATCAGCTTATTCTTGTGGGAGAACAAATCGAGATGGGGATAAGGGAAGGATGGTTTACTGAGCCATCTAGTAAAAGATTCACCGCCAAGAAGGAGAAGGAAACGACAGTGGATGTGAATGTGGCTTATAGCCAAGAAAATGTCAAACGTGCCCCGGCCATCCAACTGAATCCAAGACAAT
The DNA here is from genome assembly GCA_017140325.1 of Eucalyptus leucophloia subsp. euroa. Classification (NCBI taxonomy): domain Eukaryota; kingdom Viridiplantae; phylum Streptophyta; class Magnoliopsida; order Myrtales; family Myrtaceae; genus Eucalyptus; species Eucalyptus leucophloia. The sequence goes on along the minus strand of CM029472.1, from coordinate 15,700,024 downwards.
CACAAACCACTAGCCGCCAATCATTTACCCAAGCAAATAATAGAAGGCAATTTTCTCCTCTCCCTGGGTCTCCATCCCAAGTGCTGACAATCCTCAGGAAGAAAGGTTTGCTTACTAATGAACCAAAACGTCCAAATGGTGAAAACATTCGCGGTTATGACCCGACAAAGAAGTGTGACTACCATAACAGTGAATTGGGGCATTCAACTGACGAATGTTTCACCCTCAAGCACAAGATCCAAAATCTCTTGGACACAAAGGCCTTCTCATTTCAAACTGCTCGGCTAAACGTTCAGAAGAATCCGCTACCAGAGCATGAGGGAACAATGAATGCCATCCTAGAACCTGAAGTTAGACGGATCAAGAACTCGAAGGTGCATGTGGCAGATGCCTACAATGGACTGGTGAGAGCTGGTTATTATCCAGATCAAGAGGATGTTCCCTTATCGTTGATGAAGGAAAGAATTGCCAAAATGGTGGATGACGGCATCATCGTGTATGCTGACCATAACTGCGTAGTTTCCACCATTTCCCACATCATCATCGACTGGGAGGAGGAGCAGGCTACTCTCGATAATGGTAAAGAAGAAGTAGATCCATCACTCGCAGATATGCCCCCGCTAGAAGATGTAACTGATGAGGAGATTGTGATTGAGATGTCTCAGCCATATGAGTATGTCAATAATAAAGCGGTACCTTGGTCCTATGATGTTGATCTCATTACAAGGTCTGGTCGAACTTATGCTCAAGCTAGTGCTCAACCTGCAAAGCCTGTCACTGACAAAGAGGCTAAGGAATTTTTGGCTGTAATTAAAGCAAGTGAGTATAATGTGATCGATCAATTGTGAAAGATGCTTGCTCAGATCTCTTTGCTTGAGCTCATCCTAACATCCCCTGTGCATCAAAAGTCACTAATGAAGGTGCTGAGTGAAATTCATGTACCCGAAACAGTTGAGGCAGATAAGCTAGAGGATTTTGTGGGATCGGTCCTTCTCAAGGATATGATTGCTTTTTCTGATGAAGAATTTCCTCTTGAGGGTAGGGGGCATAATAAGGCACTCTACACATCGGTCAAGCATAAAGCTTCTCATGTGTCCCGAGTGCTCATTAATAATGGGTCTGCCCTAAACATATGTCCATTGGCCACTCTTCACCGCCTCAAGGTAGACCCGTCAAAGATACATGCTGCGAAGACTTCAGTGAGAGCTTTTGATGGAACAAAAAAAGAGGTAATCGGGGAAATCCATCTTGACGTGCAAATAGGGCCGGTCGTCTTCAACATTCCTTTCCAGGTGCTGGATATCCCTACCGCATTCAATTTTCTACTAGGTCGTCCATGGATACACACTGCTGGAGCAGTCCCTTCAAGTCTACATCAAGCTGTGAAATTTGTGATCAAAAGGAAGCTGGTCACTGTGTATGGTGAGCAAGACCACCAGATTTATCACGAGACGGCTATCCCCTATGTAGAGCCGGATTCTGGGTTTGAATCAAGCTGCCACTCATTTGAATTAGTATCTACCATACATTCTTCTCGAGGTTCATCACCGCCCACCCCTGAAGTTTCAGATGCCTCCCTTATGGTGGGAAGAGTAATGGTTAGGAATGGTTTTATCCCTGGCAATGGTTTGGGAAGAAATGGTCAGGGTATTCGAAGCCCCATTGAAGCCCCTCAGAGGTCCCGATCTGCTGGGTTAGGGTACCATGGAAGAGGTGGAGGAAGTTCTGGAAGGCAAAGACAAGGAAGGCATAACTCGTCACCTGAGCAAGGGCGAGGGGGGCAAAATTTACCACTTCCAAACATTCATGAGACGTTCCCTGGTCCTCCAATTATGATGCAAGATGAAGCTGAAGTGATGGATACTCTCGGACAGCTAAGTGGGAAGTTCGACTATATGGTGAAATATTTGGCTCCCAGCTTTTACTTTGATGCCCGCAATATAGTTCCAAGTGGATGGGATGGCATGGATGATCCGACGCCTTCAAAGATGGAAAACTCTGACGACACCCTGGAAGGAATTTCAAGTTTGTTCGATGACCTTTCCATTGGAGCCATTGATGGAGAACCTCAGGAGGAAACGGGCCCTCGCCCACAAGAGTAACCCGTTTATCACTTTTGCACATTCCCTGCGCGGGAATTTTTGTCGCTTTCTAGGGATTTTATCGCTTTTTAGGAGTTATTATCGCTATCTAGCGATTGTTTTTCATTTTCTTCTTAGGACTTGAATTGCATTTTCCATTCAATAAATTGTAATTGATTGATGAATTTCAATGAAATTGCAAGTTTTATTTTGAGGGCATGATGAGGTACACCAAACTAGCTCGGTGATGATATCCAGCCGATAAAACAAAAGAAAATCCAAGGAGAACTCTGAGGCCTGGGCTTCATCATGCTTCCTCGTGTCAAAATGTTTCAAAAAATGCTTTTGCAAAGAATTTCAAAAAAAAATTCACAAAAAATATGATTTACCCTGTTTGTCTTTTTTATCATTCTATTTCTTGTTTTAGGGACAATCATATAGCATGCAAAACTGTGGAAATGGTCCAATCTAATGCAACAAGTGTTGATAATGATAATCCAGAAGATTCGATCCAGGATTCCATTGAAGATTCCATTGAGGTGCAACGAAGCTGGGAACAACATGAAAAAGCCAAGGTTTTCACATCCGAGCAAATCATCACTATTAATTTAAGTGACACTGAAGAAGCCAAGGAGGTGAAAATAGGGGCGAATCTCCCCAAAGACGAGGCTGAGCGCCTAATTCATTTAGTGAAGGAATATCCGGACATCTTTGCATGGACCTACGCCGACATGCCTAGGTTAGACCCGTCAATCGTGGAGCATTGTTTGCCTACTAACCCGGACGTGCCTCTTAAGAAGCAAAGGCTGCGGAGAACTAAGCCTAAGCTCTCGAAAAAGATAGAGGAAGAGGTGATGAAGCTTCTAAAAGTCGGATTCATTGAAGTCTCGCAATACCCTGAATGGGTAGCAAACATCGTGCCGGTTATGAAGAAGGATGGTCGGGTTCGAGTTTGTGTCGATTATCGAGATTTGAAAAAGGCTAGCCCGAAGGATGATTTCCCGTTGCCACATATAGATGTCCTTGTAGATAGTACCGCCGGATTTGAACTATTCTCCTTCATGGATGGTTTTTCCGGGTATAATCAAATAAGGATGAAAGAAGAAGACAAAGAGAAAACTGCATTTATCACTCCATGGGGAACCTTTCATTATAAGGTCATGCCCTTTGGACTCAAGAATGTAGGGGCAACTTACCAGCGAGCCATGGTAGCACTGTTTCACGACATGATGCATCAAGAGATCGAGGTCTATGTTGATGACATGATCGCCAAGACTCGACCTGGGAAAAGCCACATCGAAACCTTGAAGAAGTTGTTTGATCGACTCCGTGAATTCAAGCTTCGCCTAAACCCCGCTAAATGTGTGTTCAGAGCAACATCTGGTAAATTACTTGGGTTCATTGTGAGCAGTAAAGGGATTGAGATTGACCCGGCTAAAGCTAAGGCCATATGTGAGTTGCAACCTCCATCAACAGTAAAAGAAGTCCGAAGTCTTTTGGGCAGATTGAATTATATTGCTCGATTCATTTCCCAACTTTTTGAAACTGCCAAGCCATTCTTCAAGCTCCTAAAGAAGAATGCACAAGTTAACTGGGATGATGAGTGTCGAGAAGCGTTCAACAAGTTGAAGCAGTACTTGATGAATCCACAGTCCTTGTCCCCCCATCGCTAGGGTATCCTTTGATTCTTTACCTCACCATTCATGGTGAGTCATTGGGTGCGATGTTGGCTCAGGAAAATCCCGTTGATAAAAAAGAACGAGCCATTTATTACCTGAGTAAAAAATTCACTGTGTCAGAACTAAAATATTCTAATGTGGAAAAGACTTGTGCTGCATTAGTATGGGTATTGCATAGATTGAGACAGTACACACTGCATTACCAGACATTCCTCGTAACTGAGAACGATCCTATCAAGTATTTACTGGACCGGCCAGCTTTGGTGGGTAAGTTGGCTAAATGGCAAATTTTGATCTCGGAATTTGATGTGCAATTCATGCCACAAAAGTCGGTTAAGGGTCAAGTAATTGCCGATCTATTGGCTGAGAATCCAGATGCCTCAAATAATGATGATCGTTCTTTGGATGACCATATCTTGAGTGTAAATGAAGATTCATGGACAATGTTCTTTGATGGAGCTGTGAACTTGTCTGGTTCTGGTACCGGGGCAGTTTTGATATCCCCAGACGGACAACATCACCCAGTAGCTGCGAAATTGATATTCCCATGCACTAATAATATAGCCGAGTATGAAGCTTGCATCCTTGGGCTTCAAGCTACAATCGAAATGGGTGTAGCCAAATTAAAAGTATTCGGGGATTCCGCACTGATCATACTATAGACCATAGGTGAATGGAAGACTAAGGATGCTAGGTTACTCCCATACCATGAGTACTTAGAAGATTTGATCAAGAAATTCGATGAAGTTTCATTTGAATACTTATCGAGGTCTCACAATCAATTTGCAGATGCACTCGCAACTTTATCATCTATGTTGCAAGTTACTGATGGATTAGAAGTTGAGCCATTGAAGATAGAGATTCTTCCAAGGCCGGCTTATTGTATGGTAGTGACTGAAGAGCCTGACAGAAAACTTTGGTATTACGATATCATGAACTACATCCAAAAACAGGAATTCGCCAAGGGAAGTACTCCAGCTGATAGGAAGTACATCATGAAGATGGCCTCAAAGTTCTTCGTCAGTGGTGAGAATTTGTATAAGAGATCTTATGATTCAGTCTTGTTGCGGTGTGTGGATGTAGCTGAAGCCACTCAAATCATGCAAGAGGTTCACGAAGGAGTATGTGGCCCTCATATGAATGGGCACATGATGGCTAAGAAGATCATGAGATTAGGCTATTATTGGCTCACGCTAGAAGGTGACTATATACGGCATGTTCGAAGTTGTCATCGTTGCCAAATTCATGGTGATAAGATAAATGTTCCTCCAACTGTGCTGCACTAGTTTTCCGAGCCATGGCCTTTCTCAATGTGGGGGATTGATGTGATCGGCCCAATAAACCCAAAGGCTTCCAATGGGCATAGATTCATTTTAGTGGCCATAGACTATTTTTCAAAATGGATCGAAGCTACATCCTTTGCAAATGTCACTACTCGCAATATTGTGAAGTTCATCAAACGTGACATAATTGCTCGCTATGGTGTCCTTGAAACGATTATCACTGACAACGGAACAAATTTGAACAACAAGCTTGTTGATGAGTTGTTCAGCGAGTTCAAGATTAAGCATTTGAATTCGTCCCCTTATCGCCCCCAAATGAATGGGGCTGTTGAAGCGGCCAATAAGAATGTTAAGAAGATCTTGGCTAAGACAGCCGAGAATTATCGAGATTGGCATGACAGATTACCCTTCGCACTGATGGCGTATCGGACATCGATTCGTACTTCTACCGGGGCAATTCCTTTTGCTCTGATATACGGCATGGAGGCAGTTTTACCTGTGGAAGTAGAGATTCCTTCTCTGAGAGTTCTATCCCAAGTGGATTTGTCTGAGGCGGAATGGTCACGACAAAGATTTGAGCAATTGAACTTGATCGATGAGAAAAGACCGAAGGCTCTCTCTCATGGCCAAGCATATCAACAGAGAGTAGCCAGATCTTTCAACCAGAAGGTGCGGCCGAGACATTTCGAGGTAAATGACCTAGTCCTAAGGAAGCTATTGCCAATCTTTCCGGATCCTGGAGGCAAGTTTGCTCCAAACTACAGCGGTCCATATGTGGTAAAGAAGGAACTTCCTGGAGGCGCATTGATCTTGGCTGAAATGGATGGTCATGTGTTTTCTACTCTAGTTAATTTAGATGCTGTCAAGAAGTATTACCCATGATAGAATCTGCAATGTCATGTTTTGAATTGCAAACATTTTATGATGAATAAATTGCCTCATTGAGTTACAAATTCACTTGTCCACATTAGTTGCAAATATTGCATGTTTCCTTGATGAATCGTGTGAGATAAATTGAATGTGTGAAAATGGGATACTTTGGAATGATGAAAGGCAAACCTTATTCCATACACTGACCCCCAGTGAGTTGTGTGGAAAAATTCCATGCCTATGAGGAAAAGGGTGATCTCGCAAAGGGTACGTCAACCGAGACAACGAGAGGCAGTTTCTTCTGCTACCCGAAACACTACAGGAATATCCATTGTTCAGCCCTTTGAGCCCACATGAAGAGTTTTTTTAAAATTATCCCTGTCAAGAATCATCTCATACTAGGACAAAATTCGAAATAAATGATAGGAATTTTCTTACTCGCACTTGTATCAATCTTCGAGTGTTGCTTTTGCAGTGTAACTTGTACGATAATTTGAAGTGCCTTAGGATGACAAAGAGCAATTTTTTCTCTATCCATACACTTCTATCCATTGCATAGCCCCCTTGAGCCTATGAATTCATTTTGCATTAAACCCAGTTGGTGATCATCCCCCACACTGGGGCAAGGCAAGAAAAATCAAACCACTCAAGTAGCATGATTTACAATGCTGATAAAAATGGAGACTTTGTCAAAGAAAAAAGTGCAGAAAAATGGGGTATGAAAAAGCAGTGTGCCTGGTAAAAGCAAGGCTAATATCCAAAGAAAAAATCTAACACTTGATGAAATGAGTCGTATCTCCAACAAGGTGGTACCCAAAAAAAAAAAAATCAAATGTTGTGATGTTGCAATCAGTAGAGTTATGATGTGAAGAAAATCTTTGATGATGGAGAGGAAAAGTGGTGGAAATGTCAAGATCATTACCAACTTTGACCATCTAAACACTTTTTGAGCCTAATGATCCTTTCATTTCACAACTCATGAACCAAGCCTACGTTACGTCCCTTGTAAAGTCTCTTCAGATTAGGGCACTTGAATTAACGTAAGAGTTCATATGCTTAAAAGTATCACTTGAAAAAGTACGAGTGAGATAATTACTGCCTCATTTCATATGTTTCTTGACTTGAAAATCCCAAGACAATTATGAATCGGGGGTGAATATTCGTGAGATAGGGATTTTTGTGATCAAGAGGTTATAAGCAATATTCGTGAGATGAAGATATTAACAAAAAAGATCACGTTTTCTTTCGCCTATAAAAGGATGCGTACGGAGTTCAATCGAGGGGGGGCTTTTTCTAGGTTTTTCTCTTCGTCCAAGTAAAAGAGAGATTTTCTTCCTCGTCCGCAAAGAGAGCTGTTTTCTCTTTTCTTTTTCCTGACAACTGCAGGGGAAAGGAAAAGTTAACAGGGGAGCTTCTTTTGAAAAAAAAAAAGAAAAGAAAAAGTCAGAACGTGAGAGAGAGGGGAAAAGTAAAAAAAGTAGAGGTGATTTGACCCCTATTGTTCATCATCTCCCCCAAATCCGCTGCCCCACCTCTGCAACTTCCATCCGCGAGGCTTCCACCACCGTGCGTCCGCCACAGCCGCTTCGTCGGTCTCCCCACGAAGCTCGCCGCGACGATCTGACGCCACGCCTCGCCCTCCAACGCTCATCGCAACCACCGACGCTCGCCACGCCGCCAAGATTCTCGACCCGAAGTTTCGCCGAGCCGCGACCTGCTTGCTGCTTGCGACTCCACTGCCAGGGTTCCCTTTGCCCGCGAGCTCGCACCGCCGCTTTGCCGTGTCGATCCGCGACGACCTGCCGCCTGAACGACGAAGAGCCGCTACCCCCGATTCGAGTCTGCTGTCCTCGGTGCGCCATCAACTACTGCCGGAGCGATCTTCTGTTTTGTTGCAGGTTTACCTTTGCCGGACCTCGTCGGAGCTCCAACGACCGTGCCCATCACCCTCACCGAAGCCCCAAATTAGCCGTACGGTTGAGCCGATCTGCTCTCTGTTGCAGCCCATTGCGACCCGCGACGCCCAAGCCTGCCGCGCCCACATCGCCGAGCTCCGACGTCGATCGTCCTCCACCCGGCGCCGACGAATTCGCTGCTCCCCACTTTCCTTAGGTTGCTCAATTTTCTTTTATTTTTATTTTTCTTATTTTATGTTATTTTACTTTATTTTTAGTTAGTTTTGCTATTATTGCTTAAGTTTGAATATTGTGGGGTGACTTTTAGATCATGAATTTTGTAGGCATTATCCACAAGGTCTTCCCTAAAATTATTGTAATTGCTAATTTGATCCGTAAGATCTCGGATCATTTTTTTAATTACATTAATTTTTGGGATTTGTTGATAGTGTTTTAAGTGCTTAATCAATATAATTATTAATTTGATCCGTAAGAATTCGGATCAGATTTTTAGTTATTTTGAACTCATTGTCGTGATAATTAGGGTTAGGATAATCGTTAATTTGACTGTGAGACAACAGGTTATTTTTTCGATTATTTTGATCCTTTATTTGATTGGATGCCTTGATTAGTTTAGATTTAATGTTTAGTTGATAATCGCATTGTTTTGAAAAACCACTAAAAAATCCAAAAAAAATTGAATTAAGATCCAGTTGGTTTTAGAATATTTCTTGTCATCTTGCATATCTAGCATAGGGATTTCAGTTTGAAAAATATAAAAAAAATGCCTTAATTTAGGATTTTAGTTGCATGTTTAATTACGTGACAATTTTAAATTTTGAATTTTATAAATAACAAAAAATAAAAAGTATCATGCATATGTCGGGTAGAATTAGGGCATGCTCCGCACATCATTGCATATTAGAAAATTGCATGTTAGATTAAGATAATATTTTAGTTTAAATTAGGATTTAATGTGATATAATCCTTAGTTTAAATTAGATAGAATCATAATCTAGCTAGGTCATTTTTGCATTTTTAAATTTCGAATTTCATAAAATTTGTCTTAGGGTAAATTAGTTGCAATTTCTAGGATAGATTGCATTTTTATAATAAAAAATCATGTGCACATTATATAGGATTAAGTCCATGAAATGCACGTCATTTTAGCGATTATTGTTAGGTTCATTTAATTAGAACTTCCTCGTCATTAGATTAAGTCATTTAATAAATGTCGCACGACATATAACCCACATGCTAAATTGAATGTCGCGTGTCATTTTAGTTTAAATAATTTTGTATGTCATTACATCGCATTGCATGTCATTAGAATTAGGTCATTTAGATTACATTTAATCATTGCATTTCTTCATGTTATATAGTTTAGGTCATGCTGCCATGTCATATTAGATTACATGCATTGCATAAGTCATGATTTTCATTAAATAAAGTGAAAACAAAAAAATTGAAATTGCGTGTTAATTAGAAATCATATCTAGGGCTGCTGATGTGAATTTTGACTTAACAATGCAGATGCTTTCGTTGCTTTTAGGTATGTTTTGCAATATTTAATTGCTTTCTTGAATGTTAAATTGGTGATATGCGCACATGTGTGATCACTTCACATGTTATGAAGTTAAATCAAAATCAATTCAATTGCCAAACATTTTTTAAAAAATGAAATAAAAAGGTACCGAAAGGGCACTAGGATAGTCTAGTGTAACCAAGTCCCCGAACTCATAAATCTCTGGTTCGTAGGAGTAAAGTAAATCTCCCGTTACTTTACTTGGGTTTCTAATCGACCCACCAAAAATAGATTAGTGGCGACTCTTGATTGAAAATCATTTGCATGTTAATAATTCAGACATAAGTCGCGAATTGGTATGGGCATGGGAGAGCCTGAGCTAAGCTTAAAGACTTAGTAATCCATTAACCTAGTTTTAGGTGGTGAACCCATGAAAATTAGGTCGCGACACTTTATATATATATATATATATATATATATATATATATATATATAGTTTTTTAAAAAATAAAGAAAAAAATAAAGATGTTAAAAATTAAATAGAAACAATTACCCTTCACATTTAGTGAGTTTAAGTCATTTTTTTAAAAGTAATATATGCACTTCATACCCTTATTTGAAACAAGATTCACTTCAGACTCTTATTGAAGAAAATAAGGACACTTCAGGCTCTTATTTGACATAATATATATTTTAGGCCCTTATTTGAGAAAATGGGGGCACTTTAGGCCCTTATTTGGGATTTTCCTTTTTTGGGTTAATATTGTGGTGTGCATTTGCATTTTTAACCAAAGGAAAAAGGTCACATATGATATAATTGATAAGGTGTGGATGGTTGTCCAATTGGTGCTAATGTGGCATCGGTGTGTCATTCCACATCAACATTTCCGTTTCTTTTTAAAAGAAGGATCAACTTGAAAAACACAGATACTTTAAGGACCTAATTGGTTGGGAAAAAAAAAACAAGTTACGGACCCGATTAGTGAGATAATGTACAAAAACCAATTTTTCTTGAAGGAATACAAACATCGTGAAGAATGTTGGAAACGCCCTATTGTCCATTAGAGTGCTAATCACTGCGTAATTGTTCTTTTCACCCCACCCCTTGTGTCAATCAATAAATGAAACAAAACAACGGTTTGTCATCAAAATGAACTTGAAGCTTGAATTGGAAAGTAAATCAGTTAAAAGATAGGAAGTCTTGTTCATATCCATTTTCTCCTTGCTAGGGATCTCCATTGTAATGGAAAGGAACTCCTTTTGGTTTCTTTGCCTGGCTGTTGTTAGATTTGTTTATAATTTGTACGGATTTCGGGGGCTAAAACTCCAACTTTCATTTATCAAGCTAAGCATGTTTAGCCACGTTAACTATGGTTGAAACTTGCAAAGGCGAGTTCAGCACCAAAAAATACAACCAATGAACGGACTACAAAGGAGGGTCCACGCGTTGGCATGATATAAGTAGCCATAGTATTATGATTGCTATAAAATCTGCGTACTTCCATTTAACAATTAATGTTTTTACAAATAAAGCAAATTAGAATAGTCGTTGCTGTAATATTACAAGGCAAAAGAACGCTTCAAGTGCCATAACTTTGCTCAAAGGGACACTTAAGTGCCATAACTTACGAAAGGTACACTTAAGTGCCACATTCGAAGAAAAACATATCACTTAAGTGCTACTTCGGCCAAAGTCCGGCGAAAAGGCTAACATGGCATTTTTCCGGTGAATTTCCGGTGAAGTAAGCCCAAAACGACACCGTTTTGCACGCTGATGAGGCCAAATAATACAAAAACGGCGTCGTTTTAGGCTGACGTGGTAAAAAATAATATAAAAAATAAATAAATTAAATTTAAAATTAGATTTAGTTAAAATATTAAAAAATAATAATTTTAAAAAAATAAAATATTAAAAAAAAATTAAAAAAATAAAAAAAAGGGGGGCGGTGGTTGAGGGCTCAGCCCTTAGCCACTACCGCCTCCCCCCCCATTTTTTAAAATTTTTTAATTTTAAAATTATTATTTTTTGATATTTTAACTAAATCTAATTTTAAATTTAATTTATTTAATTTTTATATTATTTTTTTACTACATCAGCCCAAAACGACGTCGTTTTTGCATTATTTGGCCATGCCAGCGTGCAAAATGGCATTGTTTTGGGCTCGGTTCGCCAGAAAAATGCCACCTTGGCATTTTGGCCGGACTTTGGCCAGATTGGCACTCAAGTGATCTATTTTACTCCGATTTTGGCACTTAAGTGTACCTTTCGTAAATTATGGCACTTAAGTGTCCCTTTGTGCAATATTATGGTACTTGATGGGTTTACACGTCAATATTATGATGATTTTTCATTTGTAAGAGATTGAAGATTTTAAAAGGTTTGACGGACTTTTATCAATCAAATGATAAGAATGTCAAATTTGTCAAGATTGCAGTGTTGGACTACATGATAATATGAATGAGTTATTCTCTCCATAGCAAAGATAAATTCGTTTTTGTTTTCATATATCAGTAAAAGAATGAGCAAAGTGAGACTTTGAACTTCAAAGAGGGGAAAAGCAATACCCTCCCTAATAAGCTTCATTAGATTATAATCAATGATTCCGGATCCCTTTCTCTAGCAAAGCACCGGGTCTCTAAATTCTCATAGGCCCCCCCTGGAAAATCAAATTTTAATTTAATTTAGACATAGCATTTGATTTATCACATAAAGAATGTTCGAAGTTAATGTTTTATTTTATTAGTGATAAGAGAGTATGTCTATTGTTATTGTTGTTCGTGAGTTGTCATTTATTAGTTTTCAATGACTAATGCCTCAAAATGAAATTTTAATTTAGATGTAACATTTAAAAATAGCACGGCCGAATAATTAATCAATGTAATAAAATCTTTTAAACAAGTGACATTCAATCACAAAGTCACGCATAGCAAGCTTGTGAAGAGCCATAACGGTTTTATCTTTAGTATTTCTAGAGAAGTGTCAATAAAATTAAATATTTTCATAATGTGGGTTTCAAAATGAAGTTGGAAGTTTAAATTTATTGACATAGTCTAGTGATAATTAATTTCACTAAAAACTTTAAATTACCTGAGTATTGGCCCAACTGGACATATCAACTCTGATTTCTATCCTTAGATATTTTTTTTCCTAACCTTAATCGTTAGCTGTGGGATTTGTCATGGCTCACACATAAAATGAGCGTCCACCGTGAATCGACGCTCATCAGATTGTCCAGTCCCTTTACAACCTATCGTTCGGATTCAAGAGGAGGATAGGGTTAAGCGGACTATAATTATTGCTCAGAAGAACGTCCATGTTGTAGTAATTCTAATTAGAGGGTGGATTACTCCCAAAACACCTCCCTTCGATTGCTTTTAAATAGATTTAAAAGCAAAAAGAAGTTCTAAAGGGTTAAAGAAAAGTTGATAGATTTCATATTATTGCTATGTTCAGTGGCCACATCCTTAATAGTAGATTAGTTACGCGTATATTCGAAACGGAAAGTTGTTGAGACAATTTTATTTTAAGATACTTTGTCAATTGAAATTAGAAAAGGTAATCACATGAATGGAAGGATTTGGATGGGAATCAGGCTGATTGCAAGATAGATTTTATTTATTTGTTTGTTTATTTATTTATTTATTTATTTATTTATTTATTTATTTATTTGCACAAAGATTGCAAGGTAGATTAAAAACCAACAAAAGTATATCTTGAATATCAAAATCTGGCACGAAGGATACTTTAGTGCTAAAAGTTATAAAAGTGACACTTAAGTGCTAAAATCGAAGCAAAATTGATCGGTCAAGTACCAATAGCAAGAAAGTCCGATTAAGATGTTAACTTGGTGATTTTCCAGTGAGATAAATGCAAAACAACATTGTTTTGCATACTAACATGGTTAAACAAGTGCAAAAATAACATCATTTTATTGATGTGGCTAGATAATTAATATAACTATTAATTAAATTAAATTTAAAAAAAACTAAATTTATTTACATGTTTATTAAAAAGGGGAAGAAGATGAAGATTGTAGGCAGCTGAGGGCTGAGCCCTCGCCACCGCCTCCTCATCGTCGCTAGCCCTTCTCGACAATGATGGGGAGGCGGCAACAAGGGTTTGGCCCTCGCCTTATGCCTCCTCCTACTCCTCCTTTTTCTCTCTTTTTTAAATAAATAAGTATAAATATTTTTAATTTAATTAATATTTATGTTAAAAAAATTTAAAAAAATGAAGTCGTTTTGATCCTTCGTTGTTGACTCAGTTCTCTAGCATGCCAAGTAAGCGAGTTATATTATTAAAGAATTACCACATAAGATTTCCGATAACTTTCACCCAAGTGTTCCAATTTTTAAAAAATGACATTTAAATATTATTATCGTAACTTATGACACTTAAGTGTCATTCAGTGTTAAGTTTTGATATTTCATATGTGCGGTACTAGTTTTTTTTTTTTTTTTTTTTTTTTTTCTGTGCAAATTTCAAACGCCCGCTCCTGTGACGTTGACCGAGAAAGGTCGCGGAAGTCCAAGAGACAAGACAGTGCGATGGGAACGGGAACGGGAAAGGGGAAGGGGAAGGCAAAGGAGAAAATCCTTCGCGAGAGAGAGAGACAGAGAGACCCAGGAAGAAGACAAGGGAGATGAGAGAGAAAGGACACATGGAAGTACGTGGTTTCCGGGGTGCTTCCATTTTTTCTCCTCTTTGGTCTCCCCCTTTTCATCTTCCATTCTTTCTTAAGACTGGCTATTCACGCGCGGAATCTCGATCTCAAGCTACAAATTCTTATTAAATTGTATCTTTGATCAAAATTCAAAACTAACATTTTTCTATTAGATACCCTAAAATAATCTCTTGATCATGATATGAGGCTGGCTTATTTTGTTTTTCTTTTCCGATTGTTTCTCCCTATTCCGGGGATTACAAATTTCCTTTAACACAATATTGATCTCTAACACAGGTGAACATAGCCACAGGCTTTGGTCTTTTCGACTTTTTCTAAAGAGTCCTGTGTACGAATTTGCTCACAATAGTGCAAGAGCAAATCCTTTCAAGAAAGAGAGTCCAGATACTCGTAACTTTGTGGAGTTGCGACAATGGATTACAGATTTCCTTTTACACAATATTGATCTCTAACATAGGTGAACATAGCCGGAGGCTTTGGTCTTTTCGACTTTTTCTAAAGAGTTATGTGTATGAATTTGCTCACAATAGTGCAAGAGCAAATCCTTTCAAGAAAGAGAGTCCAGGTACTCGTAACTTTGTGGAGCTGCGACAATGAATTGCCAATTCTAAAAGATTATCCTCGATGCACTAAAAAAATATGAATCAAACAAAAAGTTCGAAATGGATGTGGGACTCCTATGATAACCTAAGGTCATTGTGACTTTTCTACGTTTTTATTATTAAAAAACTCTAGCACGACTTATGATTCCTTTGTCATATGAGATGCTATAGAATCCTAAACAGTAAACATGACATGATTGGGTTTTTCATCACAATTTTTGGCCAGAAAGGGCCTTGTGGATTCATACTACAAGCAACACGAAAATAAAAGTGAATAGCATAGGGCACAAAATTGATAAGAAATAGATTTGCATAGTCAATCTTGGACAAATACGCAAAAGTTGCAAATTTAACAAATTTTGACATATGGTCTAAGCACACTTTTTCATATTGTCCAAAAAAATTATACAAATAAAAAAGTTGATACAATCGTTTCACATAACATACAAACATCTTGAAATATAAAGAGCAAGAGAGAGATAAAGGGTGCCAAATTCTATTACGAGATCAACTAGACAATGTCCTCCCCAATTCTGCTTCTGTCACTGCCAACAGGTCGAGTCACAACATCATTAGTCATTGATGGTTCTTCTTGGTTTGCAATAATAATTTTTAAAATTTTTTTGATGATCCCATGTGATTGAATGAACAAGTTTTTGAGTCTCGGAGAAATTTCTTGGTACATGGATTTGAAGATCCGTTGCATCTCCTCGTAAATTTGTTGGTACTTGGGATTTGTTGCTACCATAATAAGGAACAAACCATAAATAACCCACTTGATGTAAGAATTTAGTACGATCGAGTCAATTGCTACTCCAACAACAAGACATCCTAGTATGAGAAACATGAAATTGATGAATGTCTTTCCACCATCACTTCGTGTTATTCTTGAACGGATGCCGAAGAGCACGATGAGAGCTATTGCTATTGTGATGAAGATTACTTGCTTGTCCAAAAGTAAATCCTTAACTCCTAACAGAGCAAATGACCATTTAAGTGAGGATGTCAAGAAACCTTTCGATTTTTTAACGTTGGCATCTTCTTGCTCTCGCAATCTACCATAAAGAACAACGAAATTTTGAAATCATTAGTTCATGAGGCAAATAAATAATTCCAGCTTGTAGTACAAGCCGTCAACCTGCATGCTTAAATCGCCTTATGGAAGCTTACTTATCCACAAATAAATCTGTACAATGAATTGTACCAATGAATCGATATATGAAGGGGGCGATTTCTCACAATTTGCATTATTACCGTTAATTTGCTAATCCAAAATTACAAACTAGAGCTTAGTATTAGCGGCATGCAAAGTCCACATAATTACTCTAAACAGATCGATTGCAGTAAATAACAAATGACTTGTGATTGATATGGATGGATTTTGCTGCACAAATAAAAGCTCCAACTAACATAGAAAGCCAAGTGCACTGATTGCTCCTAATCCTAAGGAGGAAATAGTTCATAAAAGTGTGCATTTGTCCTGGTCCAACCTGGGAATTGGACCAAATCAGCTAGTTTTGGGTGGCTCCCGGAAGAACCGGTCCCGTTCTAGGCTCCATAAATTTGGAGCAAAAAATAATCAGTCAAGTTTCCGGTTTCACGTGAGAAATTTTTATTTTCTTGTTCTAAAATAAATCCTAAGCTAGTACATTGCATTTTAATGTTCAGTCTCTTTCTCTCTCCCTCTTTCTCTGTTTCGGTGGGCACCTCTCTTTCGATCTTGATTGAGACTGCTTTAATTTTCACCTTTTATTATTATTACTTTTTTGGGTTCTTCTCGAGTACTTCTATTTTTTCAACGTGGCTGACTCAATGAAAATCGTCCCTATTAGTTTAGCTTCCCAATATCAAACCAAACAATGGTCTATGTGAAAGCATGACTGCCGCACGAGAATCAAGCCCAGAACATAGCCTCAGAAGTAATGAAGGAGTGCCATAATGATATCAGAGAAAGATCAGAACGGGCATTTGCCAAACAAGCAAATAAAGCAAGAGATCTACAACATATGGAATTAAATGGTCAGCAGACTAATGAACATTCTAAAGGTTAGTGATTTACAGGATAAACCAGGCAAAACAACCCACCAGTTTCATTTATCATGCTGCCTTCTCAGCTAATTGTCTCTTAAAATCTGAGCACGTAGTGGAAGAAGCAAGGAAAGAAAATATAATTAGTTCTCATTCAACTTGTTCAGTCCGATTCTCAAATGGGCAGAATGAATTTCTAATTTTACGACGGAAACCGACTCACCGTAGAATTGATCGATCCTTTATAATTCAAACAAGATATGCATATATAAACAAGTGAAGAATTGTATCTAATCAACGTAAAATACGTCCGTTCTAATGCAAAACTAACCTCGGAGCCGCACTTGAAGTAAAGTTGATGTCAGACATCAATCTATGCAAGCTTTTCCGACAAAGAGAGTTGATGTTTCTTTCAGCTCTGCGCCAGGGGTTCTGAATTTGCAGTGTTCACACTTCAGGCGATACTTGGGTTTTAACAGAAGGCATTTTCGGTTTTTCTTTTATTCACGGCTAGCGCTGCCCAATGCGGTAGAATTCGACTCGATCTCACGACCGCTCCCGAAGTGACGATATTATCCCTCCTCATTCTTTATGCATCTTCCTACAGACATGCCTCAACCATGTCACCCCTCCTCCATGAAGTGACGATAGTATCCCTCCTGTTCCATCAGCAGCCCAAACAAGATCCAATGGGGCCCATTCTTGACTTATATTCTTACCATTTCATTTTCCCTTTTTGTTTAGTTGGATTCTTCTTTCCCTTGTTTTTTCTTTGACTATTTCTAGGAAAACGTGCCTCATTTCCGGTCAATGACGATGGAGAAGCCTTTTTAAAAGAACGGGCAACTAAAGGGGTTTTGGAAATTCATCGAATGAGATTTATTTTTTTTGTACACAAAGTCCTTTAATTTCGTTTTATGACATTTTTTAATATAGCTATAACAAACTATTGAAAAAATTGATATTGTCTATCTATTAGGAAAATGTTACGATATGAACTATACAAAATAACATTTTACTATATTTTGCACTTGTCTATGGCAAAAACGCCTTAAGTCTTTGTAAAATATCATAAATCACACAAAAAAATCATATTTGTACTTGGTCATAACTCCATATCGTGACATTGTGAAATACAAAAATTATTTTACAAACATTTTACCTTTTAGTTTTTTTTTTTGACGAGGATTTTATTGTTTAGTTACAACAAACAAAATGTTGGCAAAAAAATTGTATGATTTAGGACCATTTTAACTCAAATACAATTAGATATAGAAAACACTTGTACAATTTCATAAATTTAAATATATGGATTCAACAACATTCTCTACCTGGCCATGACGACACATTATGTAACCTTTTTAATGTATCACAAGAAAAGAAATTTCATGTTTGACGTCTCACACTTGGTTACCATATAGTGTGGACAAAATTTTGTCACGTGCTTACATTATTAACCATCCTAAATTAGATGATGACATATCAACACTCAAATGTGATTTCCAGCAAGTCATTGCCTATCGTCCTATACGGTACATCCCCGCATTAGCGATTTTAAGCAAATATTGATCATAATGACTACACTAAAATTTCAATCAAATGTCAAAAACAAAATTGGCAAATTTGAAAAGTTTAGGACTAAATTAATATACGTCTAACAGGTTTAGAATCAATTGGATAATTTTTTATTATTATTATTATTATTATTATTATTATTATTATTGGCTTTAACCAGGCTTTGATCGTTAGACTTTAACGTTTCCACCCTAACCTCCCCACCAATCCAGATGTCTCATTGGCTTTTCCTCTACTAAAAATGGTGGATATCCCAGTTTTTTTTTTTTTTTTGAGAAACCCCACTACTGCTACTTCTTCTTCTCCTTTGTTTGAGTGAAAGTTCATGCTGTGATTTTCAACATATATAAAAATTTATTTCCTCTTCATACTGGATGATCAAGTTACCCGGTTCCAAGGGGAAATTGAATGGCGGAGACGGAAAATGTGACAGAACCGTCACGTTACTCAATTTCGTTCTTTTTTTTTTTTTTTTTTTTTTTTCCATCTCATATGAAAACTGATGTCCCTCCTTTCCCAAAGAAAAACTAATTTATTTGGCAGATGGCCAACTTATTATTACTATCGGTGAACCTAATAATAATCTGAAGAGCTATATGACCCGGAGGAAATTCGAAACAAGAAATTCTAGTATTCTATTTAATTATAAATGAGCTAATTTTTCGTATCTAGTTGTAGTTTGATTTGAAATAGTTTCATGGAAAACCAACAATAAGAATTAGCAATCACCCAATTTCACCCGCTAAAGTACGTAAGTAACCTTAAGTTCGAAAAGGAAATGCATATAGAGTGAAAAATTATTTTGAAAGTGTGCTAATATTAGATCGATTTAGTGGGATACATGTGGGCCTTACATTAGACCTTCCAAGTCTAATAGTTCAGATTTAACTTAGCATATGTACTGAGCTTATCAATACTTAATAGAAAATGACGAGAAATGGAAAAATATATATATATAAAAGAATGGTTGTTGGCACCAGGATGAATCCCCAACCCCAATCAAAGTATCTTATTTCATCTTGAGGGATGCTTCTGAAGAATAAAAGGAAAGTGGCCAAATTCTAACTGGGATTATGTATGTCATGGACACCGTTTTCATATTGGATCATCAAACCTTCCATATGAAAATGTCACTTGGTTTTTTTCTTTAGGGCGCGTTTGTTTAACGAAAAATAAACGATTTTAAAAACACTTTCTTAAAAATAATCACTTATATTAATTGAAATAATTAATTAATAAAAAATATTTTCATTAGTAGCAATAATTTATGTTTAGACACTTTTGTGGATGATGAAAATATTATTATTTTCATTTTGTAAAGAATATAAACAATTTTTTTTAGGAAAATGTTTTCCAAATCATTCTACTCTACGAAGCAAACGGAGCCTAAAATAACATATTACTTAAACTCCATATGTTTTTCTTGAAATAATTAGAAAATGGAAAAAAAATTTCATTATCAAAAAATATTTTCTTCATTTATGAAAATATTTAGACATAAATTATTATTAGTAACTTTTTTTCATTAATTAATTATTTCAAGCAATATATGCGAAATTTCAAGAAAATATTTTTCAAATCATTCATTTTCCTTGAAATAAACGAAACTTTAATGTATTCTAAAAGCGCATGATACATAGGTTTGATTTCTTTCATTTTTGTGATATGTCTTTGATGCATTCATTTTTTATCCAATTTTTTTCTCAGCAGGAAAAGCAAACTTTTGGTATTTTACTGTTTTCCGAATCTGAAATATTTCAGACTGCGAATGCGACAGCAAATGAGTTTTTTCAATGCAAACCATATCTATTCTCAGATCTATATATATGTATAGCTTTTCAAGGCATAGATTTCATCAACCCCCCAAAAAAAGCATAGTTTTCTGTTGACACCTAAATTTTGGCGATCCACTTAGTCATTTATTACATAAAAAATTAGGGGTTAATTTTATCCCTGAAAAAAATATATTAATTGCATTAGCTACATTTAATTTGCATAGTTTGCATTTTATTTACTGGACCGGTGGCGGATGGGTTGAATTGGCATTTTTGAGTCTTAAATTAGCAGGCTGGGCTAGGCCCACGAAAAGAGTACAAATTGGCCCAAGCCCGTTTTCTGAAATTGCGATTTGAAATGAGGATTTTTGAAATTTAAGAAAATTGGGTTTTGATCTTATCTTTAAAAAATCAATAGAAAATATTTAGGAGATAAGAAAAATAAGAGGATTTTGTGATTCGGAGATTATAGGAAAATCTTTGTGTATATTGAAAAGTGGATGAAATATTTCACAAAGATCACATCTTATTTGCTTATAAAAGGAGCCGTGTACGATGAGAGTTGGGGGGTTCTCTTCGTTGGAAAAGAAAGGAGAAGAGAGAAGCCATCCGTGGGGAGCATCTTTGAAAAAATTCAGAAAAAAGGTCAAGAAAGAAGAGCAGAAAAAAGCTTCTGCAGAGAGAGAGAGAGAGGGTGCAGGGAAAAGTAAAAGGAGAGGACGTGAGAGTGACAGGGAGAGAGAGAAAAGAATTAAAAGAAGAGGAGAGAAACACTGTTCTTCTTCTTCAACGGATTCGCTCCCCCCCCGCGCAAAGCACTCGCACCGCCTCGCAACCTTCAGCCCACCGAAGCTTTGCCGAAACCGGAGCCCCAAATCAGCCGCACCGCCGCGTTTGCCTCACCGCGCACGCCGACGACGCCTGGAAGCCGAAGCCAGTCGCGACCGCCAGCCCGCCGCCGTTCGTCCGCGTCGCCGCCACACCACGGTGACCGGCGAACCCGCCGAGCCGCTGCTCGCGCCAATCCACGACGACCGCTCTGCGACACCACGAACCCGCGACACTAGTAACCCGTGAAGGCGCTACCGACTCGCGCCCGGTCCTCTACGCTGTTCGCGTTGCGCCACCACCGGGGTTCCTCTCGCCCACAAGCTCGCACCGCCGCCCAGCCGTCTTTGCTCGCACCAACCCGACGCTCGGCCGTCGCTGCGCTGTATCTTCGCCGGCCACCTCCGTTCGCGAGTACCCGCAGCCCCCTCGCGATCGACGTTGCAATCTGCAGCAATCCGAACAACAGCCTCCACCGAAGCTCCTCGCCTCCACCCTAGCGACCCCGAGCCGGATCGTGCCCTGCTGCCGGAGTTTCGCCGACGCCGATCGCCCAACGCCGGCCCCGCCGTCCGGACTCGAGTTTCCTGCTGTGTTGTTGCCGCCGCCGGTTCACCCTTGGCGAGCCTCCTTTGCCGAGCCGATTTGCTGTTTCCCTTGGAGATCCACGAGCCTTGTCTGGGAAAAGAAGAAAAAACAGAAAAACAAAAGCAAAAAGAAAAAGAAAATCTGATTAGGTAGTTTTTCTTTTCTTTTATCTTTTATTTTTTTCAATATTCTGTTTTAGTGAAATTGTTCCTTTAGGTATATAATTGATATTCCAACATGAATTGGCCCCTCAAATAAGAGATTGACGGTCCGATTTTCGCGCCCGAAATCCGACTCGCAATCTCTTACAAAAATCGACAATCCAATCTCAAGCCCGAGATTCGATTCGCGATTTAATTTAAAATTGGCCAACCCGATCTCATGCGCGAGATATGGTTCGTCAATTTTAGGATATCAATCTTATTTTGTTTGATTTACTATCGTCAAGTTGGTTGAGTCAATCTTATTTTCGTAAAAGAAAAATCCAAAAAAATATTTGAATTAGGATTAGATTTGCTTTAGGATTAAAATTGCAATCTTATTTCGAATTTTTAAATAAGAAAATCAAAGAAAAATCCAAATAAGGATTAGGTTTGTTTTTGTTATCTTGCATGTTAGGATTGCAATCTTATTATGAATTTTTAAATAAAAAATCCAAAAAAAGAAAGTGCATTCATTTAGATTGTTAGTTTTTATTTGAATTGCATGTTAGTTATGTATTAGTTTTAATTTCGAAATTAATATAAAAACACAAAAAAAATCATTGTGCATATTAGATTTGAACTGCATGTTTCATTTTAAATTTAGATCATCTTTTTTAGATTAATTGCATTTTAGATTTAGATAACGTTTTAGTTTAGATTAGGATTTAATATGACTTAATCCCTAGTTTAAATTAGATAGAATCTTAATCTAGCTAGATCATTTGAAATTTCATAAATTTTGTCTTAGGATAAAGTAGTTGCAATTCCTAGGATAGATTGCATTTTTAAAATAAAAAATGTCATTTGCATGTCATATAGAATTAAGTCCATGAAATGCACATCTTAGTGATTATTGTTAGGTTCATTTCTAATTAGAAATTGTCCAACATTAGATTAGGTCATTTAATAAATGTCGCGTGACATATAGCTCGCGTATTAAATTATATGCTGCATGTCATCTTAGTTTAAATAATTTTGTATGTCATCGCATCACATTGCATGTCATTAGAATTAGGTTATTTAGATTGCATTTAATTATTGCATTTCTTCATGTCATATAGTTTAGGTCATGCTACCATGTCATATTAGATTATTAGAATGCATCGCATGCTTTTCATTAAGAAAAACGAAAACATAAAATTGAGTAATTGCTTGTTAATTAAAAACCATATCTAGGGTTGTTGATGTGGATTTTAATTTAACACTGCAGATGCTTTCGTTGCTTTGAGGTAAGTCCTGCATTATTTAATTGTTTTATTGGGTGTTAAATTGATGGTTTGTGCACCTGCATGAACACCTCACATGTTAGAAAACTAGTTTAAAATCAATTCAAACTGTCTGCCAAACCTTTTTCAAAATAAAAAATAAAAAGGTACCGAAAGGGTGTTAGAGAAATCTAACGTAACCAAGTCCCCGTACCCTCAGTCTCTAGTTCGTAGGAGTAAAGTAAATCTCCCGTTACTTTACTAGGGTTTCTAATCGACCCACCAAAATAGATTAGTGGCGACTCCTAGTTAAAAATCAATTGCATGTTAACAATTCAAACCTAAGTCGCGAATTGGTATGGGCTTGGGAGAGCCCGAGTTAAGTCTAGGCTTAACAATCCATTAGCCAAACCCTAGGTGGTCCAAACCCCGAAAAATTGGTCGCGACATTTTCTTTTCAGCCAATTAAACACGTATTGCACCGATCAAATTTCCAAGATGAATCTCCTTCTCACTTAATACTGAAGATAATTTTTTTCCCCCATTTTTTTTATTCTCTGGACTCTCTCGCCTGGGGATAACCACCGGAAGGGTGGAAGAACAATCTTTCTAGTCTCTAAAAGACTAATTCCCAATTTTTTAGACCAAGGATCGGATCAGATAGTCTTAGGATCAATAGCTGCACTGGACTGACCGGTCCCATTCGATCCCATGCAGCCGATCCGTTAGCAAAAAAAAATTAAAAGATTAAGAAAAATACATTAATTGTTACTATTTTAGTTTTTATTGCTATTTTTGAGAAATTAAAATGCAATTAAAAAAAACAGAGTTAGTCTAGCTTGGTTCCCCTCGGAATTGGGAACTAGATTGACAATCATTTGTTCCATTTTTATGGAATTGGGAACCAAACCAATCTCTTTAGGAACCGGACTAAATCAGCCAATTCGATCCAATCTGGGTAATTCCCGATTTAGGCAGTCCGACATGCTCATCCCTAGGCAATACTAGGAACATGCATATAGAATGAGGAGGGACAATATCGTGACTTTCTTTTTCTTTGACTTCAGGAGCGACTTTTTGCAGTGTTGGATTTATATTACCTTTTTATTTTTCCTTTCTGTTTGGTTGGATCTTTGCTTCTCTTCTTTTTCGTTTAAACTTTGTAAGAAACCGTGTCTCATTTCTGGTCAATGACGGTCGAATTATGACCCCAGAAAGCCTTTTTCAAAGAGTGGGCAACTGAACGGGTTCTTGGAAATTCATCAAATGAGATTTTTATGGTACACAAAATCCTCTACTTTTGTTTTATGACATTTTTCAATATAGTTATACCAAACCATTGTGACCTCATAGAATTAAAAAAAAAAAAAACTAATACTGTCTATTTATTAGGAAAATGTTACGATATCATGAATTATAAAAAATAGAATTTTACAATGTTCCGCACTTGTCTATGGCAAAAATGCCATAAGTCTTTGTAAAATATCACAAATCGCATAAAAAAACATATTTGCGCTCAGTCAAAACTAAATATCGTGACATTGTGAAATACAAAAATTATTTTACAAATATCTTTCAATATGTATGTTGCCAATGAGAAAACATGCCAAAACTACATTTTCTTGCAGACTAGTCTCTTTATTTTCTAAATAAGGTCATATTGTTGATCATCCTGATGCTCGTCTTCTATTCTATATGGGTACTACTGTTTATTTCCAAACCCACAACAGTTGTTTCCTAACGTTTATGCTGAAGCTAGTATGTGATGAGTTGTTTGCAATATATTTCTAAGCCCTAGAAATGACTCCAAAACTCAAAGTTGAAACAATGTGGCACAAGACTAATAACAAGATAGTGGAGCTAACCCTGATGGAAATTGCAGAGTCTTGGAGGTAAAACCAACAAAAAAACAGCAAAATACTGTTTATGTTCTGCTGTGTTGGATGCAAGACATTGCCAAATGCAGTTGGTGATTTTGACGTTCGGGTTTGGGGACCCCATATATACACTTTGTGATTGGCCTCACGTGGGGCCCCCTATTTCTTGTTGGCCTTCTGTTTTAATTTCTTCTCGGATGGTTCTCTAAAGATGACAGGATTCCAAAAGTAGCCAAAAAAGAAAAAAAAAAAAACTGCAGCATCCTAATGTTCCTTTCGTTGTTCTTGGGGAAGCTTTGTTTAATCTCTAAGCTAAGTGCAGGCATGCATCAATGACAAATGCTTTCTTTCTTTTTGTATTATTTATAAAATGACGTATAGGGGAGAATTGTTAAAAAAAAGTCCTAAACCTTTGTCATTTGTGCCAATTTAGTTCTAAACTTTTTTTTGTCAATTTAGTCATAAACTTTTTTTTTTGTACCAATTTAGTACTAAACATTTTTACTTGGTGTTGATGAAGTCTTTTTCATCCAATTTTGGCTGGATTTTGCTAACTGGACACCAGTTGGCTGATGTGATCCAATCAGTGTTAACATAGATGATTTTTAATAATATTTTAATATTTCTGAATTTTTTGAATTTCTCTTTCTTTATCTTTTTTGTTTATTTCTTCTCCTCCCCCTTACTCCAACTAGTCGTCGGACCTCAGCGATTAGGCAGAGGTTATGGCCGGCGAGGTTGAGGTCGACCTTGCCAACCACCTCGCTAGCCCGGTGCGAGGCCGCCCTTGTGGCATGGGCGGCCTTGAGCTGGCCTTATTGTCAAGCGCTAGGCCACCCTCGCGGCGTTGGAGAGGTGCTTGGCTAGGTCGAGCCAACTGATGACCGACTGGAGGGAGGAGGAGAAGGAAAAAATAAAGAAAAAAATTCTAAAATATTAAAATATTATTAAAAGCTATTTATGTTAAAACCGATTAGGCCACGTCAGTTAGCCGGCGCCTAGTTAGCAAAATCTAGCCAAAATTGATCGGAAATGATTGAATTGGCACAAAAAAAAAAAAGGTTTATGACCTTTTTAGCACTTCTCTTGAGCTTAGAGGCATTTCTTAGCAATACAAAAATAACTAAAAACATGAAAAAATGGAACGAGGAAGTCTCCATATAATAGTAATATTACATTTTTCTGGGAAGGTCTAAAATTTTTGTAATACAAAGCTCGCCCTCTTATAAGTTTACAAATTTTAGCAAGAGTAATGGGTATTGACGCCCGAATTTTTGTTAACATTTTAAACATCCATTTATTTTGCCAAAAAAAAAGTAAAAGATAAAAAGAAAAAAGAATAATATAAAACATGAAAAAAGAAAACCAAAAAAATGAAATGAAATCTTGTGGATAAAAAAATATAAAACATAAGAAAAGAAAGAAAGAAAACAAAAATAAAAGGGGGAAATCGAGCGGGCCGGCTTGTCTAGCCCACTTGGTTATTTTCGGCGCACCCTTCGACCCAGCTTCCCATTTTCATTCTTTTCTTCAGCCCATTTTCCTTCCTTTCTTGGCCCACCAGAGCCTAAAAGGTGGCCCAGCCCAAGGCCACTTATCCCCCTTCGTTTGCACAAGCCAGCGCCCCTGAAGCGAAAGCGCCACAAGAGTGACGTGAGAAAAGGGTGGGAAGCCTTCTAGCACGCATGAGCTGGCGTGGCGGAATAGGGACGCGTAACGAAAAAGATGCTGAGGCGAGGAACGCAGGCGGGGAGCAAAAGGGGATGGAGCAGGCTTCGCAGAAACCCAAAAAAAGGGAAGAGAGCTCAGGGAAGAAAGGGGTCTGGTTCTTCTCCTTCGGGGGATCCTTTCTCGGGAGAAAACCATATAGGATAGAAGGAGAAGGGAGGGAAGGAGGGGAGAGATCCTCGGCGTTCTCGGATAAGGTTGGCTTGGAAAAAGTTGGGGTTTTCTTTGGGGCAGCTCTCGACATACAAAAAAGGGTCTGATCTTCTCCATTCGTCTGGGCTCTCCGCACAAAAAGATGGTCTGACCTTCTCCGTTCATTTCCTCTCTCCCGACAGTCCTCTCGATCTTGCCTCCGCCCCATCACCCGAGGTCTCTCTTCCGAAACTTGGCCGTCTCCACCACCGTTCCGAGCTCGCGCCTTGATGATCGAACGAAGATACCATCGCTGTTCGAGGAGTGCTTGTCTCCGTTTCACACTAAACCTCGGAGCCACGGTTGAGCGGCGTCGTCGGCCATCGATCTTGGTCGTGGCTAGTTAGGGAAGACAAGGATACGGCTTGCCGTTGGGATAAGAGAAGCCCGGTGGTTTTCGGTAGTAGTTTCGAGCTTCACCAGTATTACTTCCTGCGACTCCATCTCATCGAGTGAATGAGGGATCATTCCGTATGCGAGTCGGATACGGTACTTGACAAAATGTCTAAATGGAGCATTGAACTTTTACTCTAGAAATCGAAGCTTAGGATCTTTGTTGCGATTCTATTTCATCCTAATGATGTTAGTTTGTCGCTATCTCTTCATTTTCTGTATGATTGCATTGCATATATATCACTGTTTAAGTACGAAAATCCATCGCCGCTAGCGCTCCGGCGACAAAAATCGCCGGCTTAATTAGTGGCCGATGGTGATCGGTGGAGTCGAGATAAACGGCCGATGGCAAACGGTTCGATACTGGTTTAAGCTTGGGTGATGAGCTCGTCCGCGATGAAGATGGTTTCGATAAAAAAGGATGTATGGGTCGCCGCGAGGAAGAAAGAAAATGTTCGGGAAAGAGACGATCCTGGGGAAGGGATGAAGAAATAGAAAAAGACAAAAAAAAAAAAAAAGGTGATAAGAACGAAAAGAAAAAAAAGAAGTAAAAAGGCCAAAATAGAAAGATAGAAAATTGAAAAGGGTTTCAGGCTTTTAATTGTGGGGCGGTCGTCCGTAAAAAAGGTCGGTCTCAGGCTTGCCTGTTTTGTGGTTTGGGATGGATTGAGCTGAGAATGAGAAAATGAGGGTGGGCTAGAAGCTATGACACTTTTTCTTTTTTGAAATATTGGTACGCCTTTTTAATTAATTATGAGCGGACTTTTAGGGATAATGTTTTTAGGCCAACCCAATCCAGCAGGGTGCGGGTCGGTTTAGTTGAGTCGGGTCTCTTAATGCAGTCCGAATCCTTTTTTATTAACTACAAATAAATGAATATTTAAAAAACTAAAAATAAATCAATTAAAATTAATCAAAATTAATTAAAAATTTGAAAATAATTTTTTTTAAAAATTCAGAAAAAGACAAAAAATTCAAAAGCTTTAGGAAATAATAAAAATTTCAGAAAATACTAAAAATCATTAAAAATAATAAAAATTTACATATCATTAAAAAATTCAAAAAAATCAATAAGAAAATTTTAGAAAAATTGGAAAACCCTTTAAAAATGTTAAAGCCCAAAATTTGGACAAGCGTTTAGGGCTTTACAATGGGGTTCTTTGTTTAGGATTGTCTTTTTTTCTTTTTAGGGGCAATTTGAGGATGTTTGTGTATTTCCTTTGTGATTATACTTGATTGTGCTTCTCAATATCTTAGATGTTATTTTCTTCATTTTAGAATGGTTAGGACAAAATCTAGAATTCTTCGATAGGTTGCTATGGCGTTAGTCAGCACATGATTAGATTAGGTATTGAAAGGGCATTAGTTTTAGGGTTGACCTAATCAAGTTCTCAAATAAAAAATCTTTAATTGTGTAAATAGTAACATATCCTCCCATATCTTACTAGATTTCTAGTCAATCCAAAAAGGTTAGTGACGACTCCTTAGTCAAAATTTGCATAGGCTTAAAGTGATTAAAAATTTGAACATTTGATATTGCGCGAAATATGGGCTTGGGAGAACCCAAGTCAATGGAAGGTCGTTGGCTTGAAGTTCAATATCCCTAAACCTAACAGTCTCTCCCCGTAAGAAGGGTTAGATTGGGACAATGGGGACATCCGTTGACTTGTTTTGGAAACATTTATAGGTATGTTCCATCCAAATGCAATATATAGTTGCTAAGAAAAATACTTTGAGAAGCCTTGCTATCAAGTCTTTGTGTTTGGTAACCTGATCATCTATTGGAGTTCATTATTCCATCCTCCTAAAGAACCACAATTCCATATTATGCAAGGATAATACACCATAGGCAAAATGTTGTTCAAAAAATTGTGTGATGTAGAAAATACTTGTACAATTTCATAAATTTAAATATTTGGATTCAACAACGTTTTGCTTAGCCACGATGAAATGTTGTATAACCTTTGTAGTGTCTCACCAAAAAGGAAACTTACTTGACGTGTTGCACTTGATTACCATATAGTGTGTACAAAATTCTAACACGTGCTTACACAATTAGCCATCCTAAATTAGATGATGAGTTATCAACACTCCAATATGATTTCTAGCAAGTCATCCCCAATTGTCTTGTATGGTACATCACCACATTAGAGATTTTCAGCAAATATTGTGCTAGTAAAATGAAAATGATGGATATCCTCTCCCCCCCCTCCCCCTTCTCTTTCTTTTCTTTTAGACACCTCACTTTTTTCTTTTTTTGAGAGAAAGTTCATGCTGCGATTTTCAGCTCATATAAAAATTTACTTCCTCTCGATACCGGATAATCAACTTATCCGGTTCCAAGGGAAAATTGAAGGGTGGAGATGGCAAAAGTGATAGAACCGTCACATTACTCAATTTTGTATTTTTTCCTCCGATTTGAAACGGAACCGGTCTCCCTCCTTATCCAAAAAAAAAAAAAAAAAAATTAAAAATTATTTGGCAGATTGCCAACTTATTATTATACTATCGGTGACCTAATGATAATCCAAAGAGTTATATCATTCGAAACAAAAAGTCTAGTATTCTATTTTCCTTTAAATAAACTAATTTTTCGTTTCTAGTCATAGTTTGATTCGAAATATTTTCATGGCACAGCAACAATAAGAATTAGCAATCACCCAATTTCAGCCTCTAAAGTAGATAAGTAATCTTAAGTTCGAAAAGAAAAGGCATAGAGAATGAAAAATTATTCTGAAATTGCATTAACATTGGATCGATTCAGTGGGATCCATGAGGACCTCACATTAAACCATCCAGATTTAATAGTTCGTATTTAAGTTATCATATGTACCAGGCTTATCAATACTTAATAATAGAAAATGACTAAAAGGAATATATGTCATGGGCACTGCTTTCAAATCGGATCATATCGAACCTTCGGGCAAGTACAGTCTATTTGGCAAAGAAGACATGCCCTTGAAAATCTCACTTGGTTTTCTCTTCTAGGGCGTCTTTATTTCACGAAAAATAAATGAGATTAAAAATCAGAATGTAATGAGATTAAACTTTTTTGATAATCTTAAATAGAATTGACTTAAATAACATAATTAAGTCAATATTCCACTTAATCTAGTAAGGAAATGAAGGTTTACCAAATTGTTCAATAGAAAGATAATTGAGAGTAATTAAAATATTACTAAATATATTGGAAAACCTATCAATAATGGTTTTTTTCTCTATGTTTGGTAAGAGATTGATAATATTCTACTCTTAATTTTTATTTATGATCAAACAACTCATATAAATCAGTACTTAATTTTTTAGCACTTAATTTCCAGTTTTACCTCAACCCTTTTTGTTTCAATCACTCGTTTTTTCTCTATGTTTGGTAAGGGATTGATAATATTCTACCAATAATGGTTTTTTTCTCTATGTTTGGGATTTGCAGCTACCTAACAAGGAACATATCATAAATAGTCCACTTGATGTAAGAATTCGGTACACTCGAGTTTAGTGTTATTCTAACAATGAGACATCCTACTATGAGAAATGCAAAACTGATGAATGTCGTTCCACGATTGCTTTGTGCTGTTTGTGAACTAATGATGGAAAGCATTGTGAGAGCTATGGAAATTGCGACGAAGCTCACTTGCGTGTTTATAAGTAAATCCTTGACTCCAAGCAAAGCAAGTGACCATGATGTCAAGAAATCTCTCAATTTTTTGGTAATGACTTCTTCTTGTCCACATCTTCACACTCTCGTACCTTCTCTCCTGAAAATTTTCCTTCTTGGTAAGACCCTCCTTTTTTTCGCCGAATGTCAAAAGTAACAGTGGCTGATCTCCTTTCCCTCCACGAGGACCCTTTTCTCTCACGGCAAAAATGTTTAAGACTACATGAATAAAATTAAGAAATAAACTATTTATTATTGATTTAATAACTATTCTTGTGATTAGGGTGCATTTGATAATATTTTTGTTTTCGGGAACAATTTCTATTGAGAAACAATTTTTTTCTATTTATGTTCCTTGGACAAGTTTTTGATTAGAATAATGCATTTGATAACGGCACAAAATTTTTATTCTTGGAAAAAAGTAGAAATGCGTTTGGTATGACTTATATTCCCAATTTTTTTTCATTTAATTATAAAAATATTAATGGAGAATTAAGAATCTATTTTGAATAAAACTAGATTTTGTAAGGATTTAAATTATCAAAATATTCTAAATGGCCTAAGAAAATCTAACGTAATAATTAGATGGTTGGAAATAGTAGCAGAGAACCCCAGTAATTTGTAACTCACAATGTGAGAAGATTGATAGTAAATCTTTGGGCATTACAATAAACAGGTGCATGGACCTTTTGAGCTTTTGTAGCTGCAAAATGAAGAGCAAACATTGCTTGGTAAAATGGGCAATGACAGAAAGGATGGAGGCAATCTTTGGTGCACTTATTTACACAAACTCAAGCAACATTGGAAATCCATGGAGCATAGGCTTATTCGATTGCTATGAACACAAGACAAATGGTAATGCAAAAGACTTGTATAGCACCATCTAATTTTTGTTAAAATATAATTGCAAATGATCTTAAAGGATGTCTCCAACAAAATCTTAAGGTAAGAAGATCGAAGTCACTAAACTTTCGTGACTTAGCATTGTTTCTAAAGGGAAATTGTATTAAAAAATCCATCTAGTAAAGCCCTAAAAAGTTACTCAATTTTGAATCTAATTTTCATCAAAAGGTTTTCACATTTTTTTTAATGTTAAACTAATTCTAAACTAGAATTAACATTAAAATCTAGTAAAACTCTTAATATCTAATTTCTAATTTTTTTCCTAAAATTTCTTAATTTTTTACTTTTTTTTTATTTTTTTATTCTAAAAAATGGGGATTCGGATCGGGACAAGAGACCAAACCTTGTGTCAATTGTGTAAAGGTAAGCATTATGTTACATTAAGCTTGTTTTCCAAAATGGCATTATTTCTCTTTTTGTTTTCGGGAATAAAATCTCTGACCATTGATTTGTTTTAAGGAATATAAAATTTGCTGACATTATCAAATAGATTTCTATTCTTTTTTGTTCCGAGGAACAAAAAAATAAAAAATTGAGAAACGGAAATATTACCAAACAGGACCTATTGTTTTATATAATATGTCACATTTAATCGCTATAAATCTTTTACTTAATTGAAGTTGATTTTCCACTTTAATTTCATGGAGAGGCTTCTCCATGGGATAAAAGGGGAGAGAAGGAGAGTCCTACCAGAAAGGAAAATTTTTAGGAGAGTATATGAGAGTGTTCGCATCTAGTGGTTGTCTCGCATCCTACCTCTTTGCACTCTCATACTTTGGGGGAAACAACAGTAGCTTACACTCTCATACTTTGACGGACAACAACTGTAGCCCACACTCAACTTCAAAAGTTACCGTAGTTGATCTCCTTTGCCTCCACTGGGACCCCTTTTCTCCCTTGACAAAAAGGTTGAAGATTACATGAGCAAAATTAAAATGTCTGAAACTACAACGTGCTCAAGATTGATTTGATAATTATCCCCACCATCATGTGCGCATGTGCATCCGTGATTGTTTAATATAATATGTCTCGTTTATTGTTATGCATAATTTACTTTAGGATCAATAAAGTGATTTTCCAGTTAAATTTTAATTACTGATTCAAATCTCGCCATTTCACCTTCTAGAATTAAAATCACAACCTTAAACACAGCATTAATGGTAATGTTGCTATGGAAAAAAAAACAAATAAGTGATGTATGAAAAATTCATGAAGATGGAGCAAATATGCAAAGTTTCATCAATTAAGG
This sequence comes from Eucalyptus leucophloia subsp. euroa, assembly GCA_017140325.1. NCBI lineage: Eukaryota > Viridiplantae > Streptophyta > Magnoliopsida > Myrtales > Myrtaceae > Eucalyptus > Eucalyptus leucophloia. The sequence goes on along the minus strand of CM029472.1, from coordinate 15,667,205 downwards.
ACTATTATAGTTTGACCACAATTTTGCCTATCAAGCAAACACGACACAAAGGTAAAAAGCTTGAATATCCATCTTCACAGCTTATAATACAAAAGGAAAACGAGAGATAGAGGATGTTGAATTCCATCACTAGATCAAATAGACAACATCCTTCTGGACTCCGCCTTTGTCATCGCCAACCGGTCAAGTGGCAGGGTTATTACTTGTCAATGATTCTTCTCAGTCCGCAGCACTAATTTCAGAAGTTTATCACTTATGATTGAATGGACAAATTTATGAGTTTCAAAGAAGTTACTCTGTACCTGGGCTTTGAGATTCATTTCATCTCCTAAAAAATTTGTTGGTATTCAGGATTCGTAGTTACCATAACAAGGAACATACCATTGATAACCCATTGAAGTAAGAATTTAATACGATCATGTCATTATTATTTCAATAACGAGACATCCCAATAAGAGAAACGTGAAATCAATGAATTTCATTTTATGATCACTTCGTGTTGTCCCTGGACAGATGCCATAGAGCGTGATGAGAGCTACGGCTGCCGCTATAAAGTTTATCGACACCTGAATTTTTTTCTGGCGAGTCAGTCACGCGTGCATTTTCATTAAAAAAGAAGAAGAAAAGAATAATGATAATAACAAGAAAATATGTTTAAAGTGTACAGATCTACGCTTGACTTGAAGCCCATCACTCCATTTTAACAGTTCACTAGTGCAGCCCGTCCATTAGGTTCGGACACATGTCTCCATGCCGACCTACCTCGGCCCACTTCGGCTTAACAAGACCCACCAGCTAACGATAGCCGCCGCTGGTCCTCCATCGCCGACCACGACAGGTTATAGCGCAGAACATTTCACATTAACACGCACGGAGAGCTCAGCAAGAATTTCCTCTCCTTCAATTTCCCTCTCCGACGCCTCCAATCCACTCAGACCGGCCACTTCCATCGCCGCGCGAAGTGCTCGAACCTCAGTCATCACTACCATTCCAGTCCACAAACGTTGCTCCTGTGATCTCCTTACTCAGATCCAATCGTCCATCGCCACAGGTTTCGTTTCCCAAAGCTGTACGAAGAGAGATTACGTCGGTTACGTGTTTGATTTGCAAGAGAATTACATGTTGAGGTCAGTGAAGGGTGTAAATCCTGGGGTTGGATCGAAGTCGTTTCGAAATATGATGACCAAGAGCAGGAGAATTGTCCGAGTGGGGGTAATTGATAGATGAGATCGAACAACGGTGGGGGAAAAAAAGCCGGCATTTTCATTGACTTGACTCGCTTCGGTCTTAAGTAAGTTTCATCTGATTGGTTACAAAAAGGATCATCAAAGTGATACAATTTAGAAGAACGAATAAAGCTATATCTATAAACTTCAAAAAGGGCCATCATAGTGGATGTTACACTTATAGACTAAATACTGCTTCAAATCCTGACGTTTCGCCTTTCAAGATAACAACCTAAAGCGCAGCATTAATGTAAATTTTGCCGTGAAAAAAAGAAAGTGATGGATACAAATTTCATGGAGATGGAGCCAATTATGCAAAGTTACATGTATCAATGAGGAACTACTGTAATCTGACAGCATCTTTGGGAATTGTACAAAAATATAATATATAGAAAGAAATTCGGACATGCATTCTGCATATTGTACAAGCATCTCACAATACAAAAGGAAAAAGAGAGATATGGAGTGTGTTGAATTCCATCACTTAATCAACTAGACAATGTCCTCCCTGAGTCTACCTGCCTCTGTCACTGCCAACCGGTTGAGACACAGAGTTGTTATTCATTGATGATTCGATTCGGTCCAAAGTGTAAATTTCAAAGGATTAGCGATAAATACTTGCAATTGAATGAACAAGTTTTTGAGTCTCAAAAAAGTTGGTCAGTGAATGGACTTGACAATTTGTTTCATCTCCTAAAAGAGTTCTTGGTAATTGGGATTCGTAGCTACCCTACCAAAGAACATACCATAGATATGCCCATTAATTTGGTATGATCAAGTTAAGTATTATTTCAACAATGAGATTTCCTAATATGAGAAACGCAAAATTAATGAATGTCATTCCACAACCGCTTTGTGTTGTTGGCAAATTGATGCCAAAAAGCATTATGAGAGCTTGGAAATCGAGATGAAGGTTGATTGCATGTTTGTAAGATATTCCTTAGCTCCAATAAGAGGTAATGACCATGCAAGTAAGGATTTCAAGAAATCTTTTGATTTTTCAACGATTTCGTCTTCTACTTCTCTGAGCCTAACAAAAAGAACAGCAAAATCTAAAATTATTAATTTAGAGTGCAAATAAATAATACCAGCTTGTAGCACGAGCGACCCACCTGCATGCTTAAATCTTGCTCGACGGAAGCTTACTTAATTATAAATGAAAGCGTAAGATGAGTACAATTAACTGCAAATGTGAAATATGACGTTGAGAATTTCTCCAAAATCCCATTACGACATGTCACGTGCGAATCCAAAAGTACAAGCTGGAGCTCAGCATTAAGGACACGCAAAGTCCACGTATTAACCTAAACGGATTAATTGCAGTAATTAATAGATGACTCTTGATCGATGTGGATTGATTTTGCAAAAGTAATAAACAAAGAAAGCCAAGTGCACTAAATGCCCTTGACCCAAAAGAGGATATAACTCATCCGGGATGAGACAAACATATGCAAACATTGAAGGGGACTAATCAATGTAAACGAATGTTTGTATGCAAAGTTAACTTCTGAGCTTCGGTTGAAGTTACTCTGATGCCAGACATTGATCTGTACTAGTTTTCGAACCATCAGAGTTGATGTTTATTTTCCATCTCTGTGCGAGAGGAAAAGACTTTGCGGGGAATGCAACTTGTGTTGGGCTCGCGTTTGTTTATATTCCGCTCTTCGTGGTTAGAATCATATATTAGGGTTCGAACTACGAAGCTCGCTTTGTGCTTAGCTGGAATCATGTTTTATATTTATGATGGTGGAAGTAGCTTCTGTTTTGATCATTTCCACTTATGTAATCATAAGCATAACCCAAATGTGTTGGATGCAAATTGCACAATCCTAAGATCTCAATAACCAGAATAAGAGCATAAATGATCGAGTAGAAAGATTATCATGCACCTATTTTGGGATCTATCGTTCTTGATGCGGAAGCGGAAAAACGATGATTCACACGCAAGTCCTTCTCTTCTATTGCTCATCGTATCATTGGCTTAATGAGACGACCCCCTCACCCTTTAGCACTAGGTTAACGCTCCTTATGTGAAGATACATGTGAGAATTACGGTTAGAGGAGAGACATGAGCACTATTTATAGAGTTTCCAATCAGGTCCTCTCATCATAAGAGATTTAACTCGGCCCACACTAGACAGTCCCATATTAAACTAATTAAGAAACATTCTATCTTACCTTAGACCAACCCCATTTTACAGTAACCGTAAAACGGTAAATTATAATATCAATTAATATAGTCCACACTAGAAAAACTCTTACACAACATACAATTCTAGTACCAAGAGTTGAATCAAATCATGGGGGAATTACTTGGCAAGGGAAGACCCTGAAGGGAATTAGGAAAATGGGGAATTAAATATTGGGGGCAAAGGTGAAACAAAAATTTATTCATCTGTCGGGGGTGCCACTTTTGCCCTATGTCAAAAATTGAAATTTTAATTGCTCAAGTTTTATTTTATTCGGTAATTCTAACAATTCAGTTTTTGTTATTTTTCATGCCATCACTACACGATTTTAATTAGATTTTCACAAAAAAAAAAAAGTTAACGATGTAGAAAAAGTTAAATACTTTGGTAATTCTAAATGTCTACTATAATCATGCAAATTCAAAAGAAAAGGCCCCCTTCAATATTGTTACTTGGGTTATTATCTTTGTCTTGATTGCATGGAATGATTAGCTATTGACAAGAAAATAATGTCAATTGTTAATACATAATGAGACGACCAATTGAAACCATTTGCAAGTGCATGTTTTTTTTTTTTCTTTTGTCAATTCCAAATGCATCAAAATTTCCATAGAACCGTTAAAGAAAATAGAATGATTCCTATAATACAAATATACTGCAACGGTAACTAGTTGCATATGCAACTTAATAAAAAATATCATTCATTCTGCTCCTTGGCTCCCTTAAAAGAGGCTATTCGATTGTAAAGATAACATTTTACTTGAATGAGATGATAAAAAGCTTTCAGTTACATATGAGACTTAGTATTCACTTAAAAAGAAAAAGATATTGATTAGTATTTTTCTATGTTATTGTGCGAGAAATTACAACCTTAGAATAGGCCTTTCGGGTTGAAATGTTGCATGCTTAGGTCTCTCCCCGCCCCCGCCCCCCGCCCCCGCCCCCAGAGGGTGCATGGCTTCATCTTGCACTACGGGAAAGCCTTCGGAGTTGGGTGGTGATCTGGGTGACTCTATGTGAGTACTTCCCATTTTTGGCAGTAGTCTCATTAAAATAATTGCTGCTTAGGGTTTCCCCTTGTTGAATTCTTATTGTTGGGAAGGAGACCCTTCGTTGCGACTTCCTTCAAAACTTGCGCCGGTGATCATGGAACATTGTGAACAACAGAGAGTTGCTCATGCTGAGATAGTGATTAGTATGCAATAAAAAAAGTCGATACTTAGGTTATGAGTAGGAAAAAAAAATAATAATAATAATTGGAAAGAGCATTTCGATTACGTTTAGATGTTGCTTGCATATCATGATCCCTATTAGAAAAGTATGATAAAAAAATGGGAATTGCATCTTGATTAGAATGGCATTTAGAGGTTGATATGGTTGTCTAAGGTTCGCTTAGGCATAGGTTTCATTTAGTGGTGTTCCCTTACTAAGTCTTTTTCTATAACTTAGAATTTGACTCATATTTAGTTTTCAATTTAGCTCAAGGAATTCCTACCCCGAAGTTTAATAATGAGGCGATGTATATTCTTAGTCTGGGGATTATATTTCTGTACTTTATTTTTTCATTTCATTTCTATCTTGATTGTTTTGATATACCTTGTGATGCGAGTGATTTGTATTTTTCTCTGCCTCTCTTTCTCTTCCTCTCTCAGTCACTACACCACCACCGCCCACTGTTGCCATTGTCATGCTACCCTCACGCCATCGACCGTCTTGCTCAATGCCGTGCTCATGCCCAACTCGCCATTCGCCACCACACCATGACGCCATCACCGCCACCTCCTTACCATGCACCTCATGCTGTCGCCCCTCTGTCCACTACCGTGAGCCGTCGTGCTGTCGTTGCTTCCACCACTCGTTGTCGAAGCTTGAGAGCCAGTCCCATGAGTGACTTCCTAAACCTTGATTAGGATGGTAGTTATGCTTAGGATTAGGGTTAGAATTAATGTTAATGATAGTTAGATTAAAAGATAGATGGATTAGATGATAACTTATCTTGATATGTAATAAGTAATGGTGATAGCTTGTCTTGATAAGTGACGAGCAATGGCAATAGCTTATCTCGAAGAGTGATGAGCACTTGTAATAATTTATGTTGAAAAATGATAAGTACTTGTGATATCTTATTTTGAAAAGTGATAAGTTATGTTGATAAGCAAACCCATGGTGTGATAGTGTGTGGAATTGAGGGGAATAAGGTTAATAACCTCTATTCTAAAGTATTATTTTAAAAGGAAACTAGAAAGGCATGATAGGGTTGATTCATGAAGTATCACAATAAGATGTTAAATTTTACATATCTGCATTGATAATAAGAGAATAAAGTTATCGTATTATTATTTTAGTGAATAAATAATCAATGGGAGATCACGTGAAATTATTTTATGGCATTTTTGCATGTAAAAATTTCTAGTATATAACGTGTGAGCACTAAACACTCTTGCATTGGCTAAGTTGAAAAATAAAAATTGGCTTGAGTGATCAGTGTGCTCATGCGATCACTTAAATGCTGATCACTTAAATGGTTCTGTACTCATATGACTATAAAAGATGATGCCCAATGAATTTCGGATGCTTGGAGGAGGTTTAGATGCCATTTGCGGCTCGATTTTGGAATAATGCTTTTAATTGAATGTTGTCTTTAAGTGAAGCTAAGACATTGTCATGCCTGATAAGACGAGACAATGTCTGATTACACTAGAAGACCACTGACACAAGTGTCGATCATGACTGATGCATTATGCATGAAAGTGATGATGGTTATATCTGGACTATTATTCGTATTTATCATGTGCCTATTGGAATTGTGGACTAATGTGGAAAATTATTTATGTAATTATTGGATGCGTTGTAAGGGCGTTGTATGGTGAGAAGCTCACTTCATGTTTATAGATGATGTAAAGCGAAGACTTTACTATTGATCTGCAATCGACAGTTAAGTCGCATGTATATGGTGTCTCCAAGGTGAAGCACTCTCCTACTTGAGATTTAGAGAGCTTACTTATTGAATTTTTCTTACTCATTATGGTTTAAATTTTTCAGGCCCTAACTATGAGTAGCCCTTTCTGCCTTGTGCATTTTGGGGTGCCCATAAGTTAGGACACCCAGGTGACCCCCTTGCCAATAGAGAGGATTGACATTTAATACGAGAAGTACGTATCCACCATCTAGATGGATAAGGGGCTGATGAACTTAGTGCCCCTCTTGTTCATGGTGTGGTAGGTATGGTTTGGAGGGGAGCTCTTCGGCCCTCTCCGAGGTTTTGACGAGTCTCTTGGCGAGAGATCTGGGGGTGCCATCTGGGACTTCATAGTGGACGTCTCCAATAGCTTCATTATTGACCCGGAGTCAGCCCTGGACCTAGAGCCCAATCCCAAGTTCGCGCCATGGTACTATAACATGGATGTGTACTAGGCATGTGACATCCCCATTTTTGTCCTCTTCTTCTCTCTCTCCTCTTTCTCCTCTCCCTCAAGTTTCCTTCCTTTTGTCTTCTTCCTCTCTCTCTTTCCTCTTTCTCCTCTCCCCCACGTGATTTCTCTTCCCCCTTTCCACCATCCATCCCCCCTTTTCCCTCTCTCTCTCTCTCTCTACTCCCCTTTCCCCTTCACGTCACCTCCGGCACCCCCTTTTTCTTTTTGTCTTTTCTTCTCTCCCTCTCTCTCCCTTTCCTCCCCTCTTTCTCAGCCAAACCCTCTTTTTCTTCTCCTTCTCCTTCTCCTTCTTCTTCTTCCTTCCTTCCTCTTGCTGATTGCTACCTTATCCACTAGCACCACCGCGGCCCCATGCCCTACTCACCATCACCATCATCATCACCACCTCTTGGTCACTGAACCACCACCACTCATTGCTTGTCTGATGAGCCATCACGTTTCGAGCCCGACGAGCCATCATGCCACCGCTTGCTCAACGCCACTGCTCGCTCACCGCCGCAAGCCACCACCCCACTTGCGTCCCTCACGCCATTCGCTGTGCCGTCACTGCCACCCACAAGCCGCCCGCTCGTTGCCGTGAGCCACCCCCAAGCCGAGCCCTCTTGGCCTTGGCCGTGGGTTTGAGGAGCCGTGACCGCCACCGTCTTTGCCGTGCCGTTGGTGCCGCCATTGGTGTTGTGATACTCGTTTCTTCGTCACCGTCGCGCCGCCGTCATCGTGAGCTCACTATTGACAGAAATCGATGAGTTAACCTTCTAATCGTGGATTAGGGCGTCAATTGCGTTCGTTTAATATTAATTGCAGTTAATATCAATTAATGTTTGTTTATTCTTAATTGCGATTAAGTTTCAGTAATTATGATTAGATTAATTAATAGTGGTTAGAGTAATTAATTGAGTTTAATTTATTTAATTAATCGTAATTTATTTATTTAATCGTAATTATTTTAGCTAATGAGATTAATTTTAATTAAGTATAGTAAAGCTAATTAATTGAGTTTAGCCTAATTACTTACAATTAGCATAATTAATCGCGATTAGCATAATTAATGACAGATTAGCCATTAAGTAGAATTTTATGCTTGTTTATTAGATGAATTTACACTTGAGCCAAATCATTTGAGCATGTAATACCATGATGTTTGATTACCCATATCATGTATTTTAAATGTTATTTTCCAAAGATGGTTTATTGGGAAGAAAATAGCAAACTTTGAGGTGTCATGTTTGGATATTGTATTTTACATGACAAAAGGGGCAATGATGTTTTGAAAGGAAAGTGTGCAAAATTTGATGGGTTGATTTTAAATACATGACCACGTGCGATTATTTTACCGGAATTTTAAATGTAAAGACTTTTTGAGGTTTGTTACTTAAGCACGAACTCTTTTACACTAGGCTAATTGATGGAAGATAAAAATTGGCTTGAGTGTTGGCATGCTTGTGTGGTCATTTAATTGAACCCGTCACCCAATGGAAGTTTGGGGACGATGCCCGATGGTTATCGAATGCCCGGCAAAGGTTCAGAAACCAAGTCGCGATTGAGGCCAGACCGATGTTCTTTTATGAAATGCCATCTAGGTAGGAGTTCTAGACAATGTTGTGCCTGATGAGACGAGATGATACCCGATCATGCCGAAAAACTGCCAACTCGTGTGTTGGCTATGGCCTGAGGGGTCGTAATAATCAAAACACATGTGAATAATTGTGATGCATTGCGCTTGATTATGAGGTAAAATTGTTTGGCATGGTATGTGATGTGCTAAAATGGATTTTACCTTATAATTGGGACCTGTGTGGATGCTTGATGCATGAGAGTTATGTGTTCTAATTATTGATTATGCTTATTGTGTTTATAATGGCATGTGTGATGTACTAATATGCAGGGGTGCGCTAAGGTGAGGTAAGATTGCATGCCGTTGCACGATTAAGCTGCCTTCAAGATGAATTTGCATCCTAATCAAGATTTAGGAAGTTGACTCGTTGAGATTTTTTCTCTCCCTGTTGTTGTTAACCAGCCATAGCGTGGAGATCTACTAAGTACGGATGTGGTGGGTGTGAGATGCGATACTTTTTGGCCAGCCTTGCCGTTAGTAAAGTTAGGGTTAACCTTGACCTTTTTGACCCCTTTTTACTCATAGGTCATATAGAAGTTGTATTTTGTTAAAGGCATGTAAATGTTAAACTTTTTGGGTTAATAAGTGGAAAAATAAAGGTGCGTCTTTTGGAAATTGTTTGTTGTATTTTACTATCTTTGTTTTGTTGATTGACTTGGTGTTTATTTAATTCACTTCTGCATGCATTTAATCGAAAGATAAAAAGAATGGGTTGGCCATATGTCTTAGGACGTCGCATTTTTAATCGACCATTGAGGGATGTTCGCATGCTCGAGGTTCGGGGCGTGACAAGGCACGTAGGGAAAATACCTTTTTTTTAGGTCCCCCTTGTAGGATAGAAAAGCTAGGCAAACCCTCAACCCCTTTTAGTAAATACTAAACTCCCAATATACTAAGTTGATGTGTGTGTCTATGCATATATGTATGAAAATGTCTGTGTTGATGTGTTTACTTGTTATCCCTATTGGTGTATATGATTGGGTGGAATTGATTCTGCTTCTACTTGCATTTAATCGAAATATAAAATGAATAAGTCGACAATGCCTCTAAGAACGTCACAAGTAAATGACCAAAGGAAAGAAAGGGTACCACATGTCCGAGGGTCAAGGCATGACATTTTCATAATTGAATGACTCAACCAATGTTGTAATCAATAGGGTTTGAGAGGACCCGAACCAAGTGTTTTGCTCACTTGGTAATCCATTCACTTTGCCCCTATCCAACATGGTAGCGACAAGTTCCACACTTGAACTTACTTTGTTGAGCTAAGGTGTAGATTCGAGTTGAAATGACATTGGTATTAAATATACTTGGGAAAATTTGAGAAAATCACATGAAGTACCATAATTTTCTCAAATAAGGGTTTAAAGTGGATATTATTTTAAATAAGGGCATGAAGTGATCAAATTGTTTCAAATAAGAACCTGAAATAACTAAGTCGTCTCAAATAAGAGCCTTTGGCCAGTGGTGACTTTTTTGGCCATCAAAAAAGGGGTATTTTGGTTAAAAAAATCTAACTATATTTTTAAATTTTTTTATTCTTTTCATGTTTTTTTATTCTTTTTTCCTTTCCTTTGCTTTTCTTTTTCCTCTTCCCTTCCCCAAACATGACCATCGACAGTTGACAGAGGTCGCCCTCATTGGCATTGAGCAAGGGCAGCCCTTGCCTAACTCGGACGAAGGCATCCCTCACTAGATCCAATGAGGGCAACTCTTTCTAGATACAGGGAGGACGAGGGTTGTCCTCATCGAGGTTAGGCAAGAGTAGCCCTCGACGGCCCAAGTGAGCCATTTCCCACCTCTAGTGAGGGCTTGCCTCTAGTGGGCCAAGATTGCTAGCCCTCTCCTAGGCACTACCTCTAGTGAGGATGCCTGTGCCCGACGCCATAAAGGGTAACCCTCCCCTGCCCAAGTGAGGGCGACCTTTGCTCTTGCTAGCCCAGGCGAGTCCTCTCTTTCCTCTAATGAGGGCCTACTAGCCCTCGTCTTTGGTCGACCAAGGTTGCCAGCCTTCCCCCAAGCATTGGCAACCCTATCGACCTTCACTACTGCCCCACTGGTAGGGGGCGGCAACCACCACCTATGTTTGCTTTATTTATTTATTTATTGATTTTTTAATTTTTTTTTAAAAAGGAAAGAAAAAAAAAGAAGGATTTTAAAAATTAAAATGAAAAAATTACCCTTCATATTTGGTGAGTTCAAGCCCTTCTTTTAAATTAATATATGCATTTCAGACCTTTATTTGAAACAAGATTCACTCTTCTTGAAGAAAATAAGAATACTTCAGACCCTTATTTGAAACAATGTCTATTTTAGGTCATTGTTTAAGAAAATGATGGCACTTTACGCCTTTATTTGAGATTTTCCTTTTTTGGGTTAATATTGTGGTGTGCATTCTCATTTTTAACCAAAGGAAAAAGGTCACATATGATATAATTGATAAGGTGTGGATGGTTGTCCAGCTAGTGCTGATGTGTCATTCCACATCAACATTTCTGTTTCTTTTTAAAAGAAGGATCAACTTGAAAAACACAGATACTTTAAGGACCTAATTGGTTAGGAAAAAAAAACAAGTTAGGGACCCGATTAGTGAGATAATGTACAAAAACCAATTTTTCTTGAAGTAATACAAACATCGTGAAGAATGTTGGAAACGCCCTATTGTCCATTAGAGTGCTAATCACTGCCTAATTGTTCTTTTCACCCCACCCCCTTGTCAATAAATAAATAAAACAAAACAACGGCTTGTCATCAAAATGAACTTGAAGCTTGAATTGGAAAGTAAATCAGTTAAAAGATAGGAAGTCTTGTTCATATCCATTTTCTCCTTGCTGGGGATCTCCATTGTAATGGAAAGGAACTCCTTTTGGTTTCTTTGCCTGGCTGCTGTTAGATTTGTTTATAATTTGTACGAATTTCTGGGGCTAAAACACTAACTTTCATTTATCAAGCTAAACCAAAAAAAAAAAAAAAAAAAAAATTGTTTAGCCACATTAATGTATGGTTGAAACTTGCAAAGGCGAGTTCAGCACCAAAAAACACAACCAATTAACGGACTACAAAGGAGGGTCCACGCGTTGGCATGATATAAGTAGTCATAGTATTATGATTGCTATAAAATCTGCGTACTTGCATGTAACATTTAATGTTTTCACGAACAAAGCAAATTAGAATTGTGGCTGCTGTAATATTACGATGATTTTTCTTTTGTAAGAGATCGAAGATTTTAAAAGGTTTGACGGACTTTTATCAATCATATGATAAGAATGTCAAATTTATCAAGATTGCAGTGGTGGACTACATGATAATTGAATGAGTTATTCTCTCCATAGCAAAGATAAATTCGTTGTTGTTTTCATATATCAATAAAAGAATGAGCAAACTGAGACTGAGAACTTCATAGAGGGGAAAAGCAATACCCTCCCTAATAAGCTTCATTAGATTATAATCAATGACTGATGCCTCAAAATAAAATTTTAATTTAATTTAGACATAGCATTTGATTTATCACATAAAGAATGTTCAAAGTTAACGTTGTATTTTATTAGTGATGAGAGAGTATGTATATTGTTATTGTTGTTCGTGAGCCGTCATTTATTAATTTTCAATGACTAATGCCTCAAAATGAAATCTTAATTTAGATGTAACATTTGAAAATAGCACGACCGAATAATTAATCAATGTGAAAAAATCTTTTAAACAAGTGACATTCAATCGCAAAGTAACGCATAGCAAGCTTGAGAAGAGCCATAACGGTTTTCTCTTTAGTATTTCTAGAGAAGTGTCAATAAAATTAAATATTTTCATAATGTGGGTTTCAAAATGAAGTTGGCAGTTTAAATTTATTGACATAATCTAGTGATAACTAATTTCACTAAAAACTTTAAATTACTTGAGTATTGGCAAAACTGGACATATCAACTATGATTTCTATCCTTAGATATTTTTTTCCTAACCTTAATCGTTAGCTGTGGGATTTGTCTTGGCTCACACCATAAAATGAGCGTCCATCGTGAAACGACGCTCATTAGATTGTCCAGCCCCTTTAAAACCTATCACTCGGATTCAAGAGGAGGATAGGGTTAAACGGACAATAATTATTGCTCAGAAGAACGTCCATGTTGTAGTAATTCTAATTAGAGGGTGGATTACTCCCAAAACACCTCCCTTCGATTGCTCTTAAATAGATTTAAAAGAAAAAATAAGTTCTTAAGGGTTAAAGAAAAGTTCTTGATAGATTTCATATTATTGCTATGTTCAGTGGCCACATCCTTAATAGTAGATTAGTTACGGGTAGACCTGTTAAACGGGTGGGACGGGTCGGGTTTGGGTCGGGTCATAAATGGTCCAACTTAAATCGACCAATTTAACTTGTTTATGACCCATTTATTGTAGTGCAAATTTTTTGACCCATACCCGACCCGACCTATACCCAACCAATACCCGACCCATTTAACGAAACATAAAAAAGCTTTTATATATATATATATATATATATATATATTAAAATGGTACTGCTAACATGATTTTATACAATACAAATTTTAAAAATAATTATTTAATATTTTCATTATTTTTTATTTTTAAAAAATTAAATTTTTATTATTTTTATTATTTTTAAAAAAATTAAAATTGTAATTATTTTTAATTTTCTTTTTCTCTTTTCTTTTTTTTTTTTTCTTCTTCCTCTTCTTTGGTCGGCCGCCGGCCATGACGATGGCCGGCGACCGGCCACAGGTGAGCTAGCTCGCCCGGCTTGCCGACGCCGGCGAGCGCGAGCTCGCCCCTCGCCGGATCTCGCGGCGAGGTTCGAGCCTCACCCGACGCCGGCGAGTTCGAGGCTCGCCCGATCGGCGAGGCTCGGGCCTTAGCGGACGTCGGCGAGGCCTCCGCCTCAGACGTCGGCGAGGCCTTCGCCTCGCCAGATCTAGCAAGGGGCGAGCTCGAGGCTCGCCGGCGTCGGCGAGCTTGAGCTTGCCCCTCGCCAGATCTAGCGAGGCTCGAGCCTCGTCGACGTCGGCGAGGCTTGTGCCTCGCCGGATCTCGGCGAGCTCGAGGCTCGCCGGGCGTCGGTGAGGCCTCCGCCTCGCCAGATCTAGCGAGCTCGAGGCTCACCTGGCCGGTCACCGGCCATCGCCGTGCCGGCGACCGGAGGAAGAAAAAAAAGAAAAGAAAAAAGAAAAAAGAATTATAATTTCAGTTTTTATAAAAAAAATTATAAAGTTAAAGAGAAGAAAAAGAGATAATGAGGTTTTGAGTGAAAAATGGGTTAATAAATGGGTCATAAACGGGTCAAAGAGCTGACCCATTTAAAACCCATATATCTTAGTGTTTACCCATTAAAACTTATTATGGGTGCTTTATAAGATAAAGCTTGACCCATTAATGACCCATTTAATTATAAATGGGTTCATAAATGGGTTGCACAACTCATTTAACACCTCTAGTTACGGGTATATTCGAAACGGAAAGTCATTGAGACAATTTTATTTAAAGATACTTTGTTAGTTGAAATTGGAAAAGGTAATCACATGAATGGAAGGATTTGGAAGGGAATTAGGCCGATTGCAAGATAGATTTTTTTTTTTTTTTTTTGCACAAAGATTGCAAGGTAGATTAAAAACCAACAAAAGTATATCTAAAGTGTCAAAATCCAGCATGGAAAACACTTAAGTGCTAAAAATTATAAAAGTGACACTTAAGTGCCAAAATTGGAGCAAAATAGATCGGTTAAGTACCAACAGCAAGAAAATCCAATTAAGATGTTAACTTGGTGATTTTTTGGCAAGATAAGTGCAAAACAATGTTGTTTTGCATATTAACGTGGTTAAACAAGTGCAAAAATAACATCATTTTATTGACGTGGCTAGATAATTAACATAAACTAAATTTATTTACATATTTATTAAAAAAAGAATTATTAAAAAAAAAAGAGAGAAGAAGATGAAGATGGTAGGCAGCTGAGGACTGAGCTCTTGCCGCCGCCTCCTCACCATCGCCAGCCCTTCCCAACAATGATGGGAGGCAAGAACGAGGATTTGGCCCTCGCCTTCTGCATCCTCCTCCGCATTTTTCTCCTTTTTTTTTTAAATAAATAAGTATAAATATTTTAATTTAATTAATATTTACATAAAATTAAAAAAAATGATGTCGTTTTGATTCTCCGTCGCTAACTCAGTTCTTCAGCATGCCACGTGGGCAAGTTATATTATTAAAAAATTATCAGGATTTTCGATAACTTTCACCCAAGTGTTTCATTTAAAAAAATGACATTTAAATATTATTATCGTAATTTTTTATGCTTAAGTGTCGTCCTGTATTAAGTTTTGGTATTCCATAGGTGCGGTACTGTTTTGCTTTTTTTGTTGGACAGTAGGTGCGGTATGTTTAAAAACCCGTTTTCTGTGCAAGTTTCAAACGCCTGCTCCTGGGGCGTTGACCGAGAAAGGTCGCGGAAGTCCAAGATACAAGACAGTGTGATGGGAACGGGAAAGGGGAAGGGGAAGGCTCAGGAGAGAAACGTTCGCGAGAGAGACAGAGAGACCCAGGAAGAAGACAAGGGAGATGAGAGAGAAAGGACACATGGAAGTACGTGGTTTCCGGGGTGGTTCCATTTTTTCTCCTCTTTGGTCTCTCCCTTTTCATCTTCCATTCTTTCTTAGACTGGCTATCCACGTGCGGAATCTCAATCTCAAGCTACAAATTCTTATTAAATTGTAACTTTGATCAAAATTAACTTTTTTTCTATTAGATACCCTAAAATAATCTCTCGATCGTGATATGAGGCTGGCTGATTTTGTTTTTTTTTTTTTTCTGATTGTTTCTCTCTATTCCAATGATTACAGATTTCCTTCAATATAATATTGATCTCTAACACAGGTGAACATAACCAGAGGCTTTGGTCTTTTTGACTTTTTCTAAGGAATCCGGTGTACGAATTTGCTCACAATAGTGCAGGAGCAAATCCTTTCAAGAAAGAGAGTCCAGGTACTTGTAACTTTGTGGAGTTGCGACAATGAATTGCCAATTCTAAAAGATTATCCTCGATGCAATAAAAAAATACGACTTAAACAAAAAGTTCGAAATGGATGTGGGACTCCTATGATAACCTAAGGTCATTGTGACTTTTTTACGTTTTTAGTATTAAAAAACTCTAGCATGACTTATGATTCCTTTGTCATATATATGAGATGCTATAGAATCCTAAACAGTAAACATGACATGATTGGGTTTTTCATCACAATTTTTGGCTAGAAAGGGCCTTGTGGATTCATACTACAAGCAAGATGAAAATAAAAGTGAATAGCATAGGGCATAAAATTGACAAGAAATAGATTTGCATAGTCAATCTTGGACAAATACGCAAAAGTTGCAAATTTAACAAATTTAAGATATGGTCTCAGCACACTTTTTCATATCGTCCAAAAAAATAATACAAATAAAAGAGCTGATACAATCATTTCACATAACGTACAAACATCTTGAAATACAAAGAGCAAAAGAGAGATAAAGAGTGTCAAATTCCATTACGAGATCAACTAGACAATGTCCTCCCCAATTCTGCTTCTGTCACTGCCAACAGGTCGAGTCACAACATTATTAGTCATTGATGGTTCTTCTTGGTTTGCAATAATAATTTTTAAAATTTTTTTGATGATCCCATGTGATTGAATGAACAAGTTTTTGAGTCTCGGAGAAATTTCTTG
The DNA here is from genome assembly GCA_017140325.1 of Eucalyptus leucophloia subsp. euroa. Taxonomy (NCBI): domain Eukaryota; kingdom Viridiplantae; phylum Streptophyta; class Magnoliopsida; order Myrtales; family Myrtaceae; genus Eucalyptus; species Eucalyptus leucophloia. Next base: position 15,651,035 of record CM029472.1, on the reverse strand, counting down.
GTACATGGATTTGAAGATCCGTTGCATCTCCTTGTAAATTTGTTGGTACTTGGGATTTGTTGCTACCATAATAAGGAACAAACCATAAATAACCCACTTGATGTAAGAATTTAGTACGATCGAGTCAATTGCTACTCCAACAACAAGACATCCTAGTACGAGAAACATGAAATTGATGAATGTCTTTCCACCATCACTTCGTGTTATTCTCGAACGGATGCCGAAGAGCAAAATGAGAGCTATTGCTATTGTGATGAAGGTTACTTGCTTGTCCAAAAGTAAATCCTTAACTCCTACTAGAGCAAATGACCATTTAAGTGAGGATGTCAAGAAACCTTTTGATTTTTTAACATTGGCATTTTCTTGCTCTCGGAATCTACCATAAAGAACAATGAAATTTTGAAATCATTAGTTCATGAGGCAAATAAATAATTCCAGCTTGTAGTACGAGCTGTCAACCTGCATGCTTAAATCGCCTTATGGAAGCTTACTTATCCACAAATAAATCTGTACAATGAATTGTACGAATGAATCGATATATGAAGGGGGCGATTTCTCCCAATTTGCATTATTACCGTTGATTTGCTAATCTAAAATTACGAACTAGAGCTTAGCATTAGCGGCATGCAAAGTCCACATAATTACTCTAAACAGATCAATTGCAGTCAATAATAAATGACTTGTGATTGATATGGATGGATTTTGCCGCACAAATAAAAGCTCCAACTAACATAGAAAGCCAAGTGCACCGATTGCTCCTATTCCTAAGGAGGAAATAGTTCATAAAAGTGTGCATTTGTCCCGGTCCAACCTTGAAATTGGACCAAATCAGCTAGTTTTGGGTGGCTCCCGGAAGAACTGGTCCCGTTCTAGGCTCCATAAATTTGGAGCAAAAAATAATCAGTCAAGTTTCCAGTTTCACGTGAGAAATTTTTATTTTCTTGTTCTAAAATAAATCCTAACCTAGTACATTGCATTTTAATGTTCAGTCTCTTTCTCTCTCTCTCTGTTTCTCTGTTTCGGTGGGCACCTCTCTTTCGATCTTGATTGAGGCTGCTTTGATTTTCACCATTTATTATTATTACTTTTTTGGGTTCTTCTTGAGAACGTCTATTTTTTCAACGTGGCACTCTGCTTCTTGACTCAATGAAAATCGTCTCTGTTAGTTTAGCTTCCCAGTATCAAACCAAACAATGGTCTATGTGAAAGCACGACTGCCGCACGAGAATCAAGCCCAGAACATAGCCTCAGAAGTAATGAAGGAGTGCCATAATGATATCAGAGAAAGATCAGAATAGGCATTTGCCAAACAAGCAAATAAAGCAAGTGATCCACAACATATGGAACTAAATGGTCAGCAGACTAATGAACATTCTAAAGGTTAGTGATTTACAGGATAAACCAGGCAAAACAACCCACCAGTTTCACTTATCATGCTGCCTTCACCTAAAGTCTGAGCATATATTAGAAGAAACAAGGAAAAGAAAATACAGCCGGTTCCCATCCACCTTGTCCAGTCCGGTTCTAAAGTGAACAGAATGAGTTCTCAATTTTAGGGAGAAAATGGACTCACCGTAGAATCGATCAGCCCTTAATAATTCAAACAAGATATTGCATACACAAACAAGTGAAGAGTTCTATCTAATCAACGTAAAATACGCTGTTATAATGCAAAACTAACCTCGGAACCACAGTTGAAGTAAAGTTGATGTTGGACATCGATCTAGGCTAGCTTTTCCAACCAAGAGAGTTGATGTTTGTTTCAGCTGTGCGCCAGGGGCTCTGAGTTTGCAGTGTTCACACTTCAGGCGATACTTGGGTTTTCATAGAAGGCATTTTTGGTTTTATATTTTATTCACGGCTAGCGATGCCCAGTGCAGTAAAATTCGACTCGATCTCACGACCGCTCCTGAAGTGACGATATTATCCCTCCTCACTCTGTATGCATCTTGCTACAGACATGCCTCAACCATGTCACCCCCCTTCCTTGAAGTGACGATAGTATCCCTCCTGTTCCATCAGCAGCCCAAACAAGATCCAATGGGGCCCATTCTTGACTTATATTCTTAACATTTCACTTTCCCTTTTTGTTGGATTCTTCCTTCCCTTGTTTTTTCTTGAACTATTTCAAGGAAACGTGCCTCATTTCCGGTCAATGACGATGGAGAAGCCTTTTTTTAAAGAATGGGCAACTGAAGGGGTTTTGGAAATTCATCGAATGAGATTTTTTTTTTTTTTTTGTAAACAAAGTCCTTTAATTTCGTTTTATAACATTTTTTAATATAGCTATAACAAAATATTGAAAAAATTGATACTGTCTATGTATTAGGAAAATGTTACGATATGAACTATAAAAAATAACATTTTACTATATTTTGCACTTGTCTCTGGCAAAAAGACCTTAAGCCTTTGTAAAATATCATAAATCACACAAAAGAATCATATGTGTACTTGGTTAGAACTCCATATCGTGACATTGTGAAATACAAAAATTATTTTACAAACATTTTACTTTTTAGTTACGACAAACAGAATGTTGGCAAAAAAATTGTACGATTTAGGACCATTTTAACTCAAATACAAGTAGATGTAGAAAACACTTGTAAAATTTCATAAATTTAAATATATGGATCCAACAACATTCTCTACCTGGCCATGACGGCACATTATGTAACCTTTTTAATGTATCATAAGAAAAGAACATGTTTGACGTCTCGCACTTGATTATTATATAGCGTGGACAAAATTTTGTCACGTGCTATCCTAAATTAGATGATGACATATCGACACTCAAATGTGATTTCCAACAAGTCATTGCCAATTGTCCTATATGGTACATCCTTGTGATTTTTGGCAAATATTGATTAGAATGACTATACTAAAATTTCACATAAATGTCAAAAACAAAATTGGTAAATTTGAAAAGTTTAGGACTGAATTAATATACATGTAACAGGTTTAGAATCAATTGGATAATTTCTTCATATTATTCTTCTTCTTCTTTTGGCTTTAACCGGGCTTTGATCATTAGACTTTAACGTTTCCACCCTAACCTCCCCACCAATACAGATGTCTCATTGGCTTTTCCTCTATAATTCTAGTAATATAAAAATGGTGGATATCCCAGTCTTTTTTTTTTTTTTTGGAGAAACCCCACTACTGCTACTTCTTCTTCTCCTTTGTTTGAGTGAAAGTTCATGTTGTGATTTTCAACATATATAAAAATCTATTTCCTCTTCATACTGGATGATCAAGTTACCCGGTTCCAAGGGGAAATTGAATGGCGGAGACAGAAAATGTGACAGAACCGTCACGTTACTCAATTTCGTTTTTTTTTTTTTTCCATCTCAAATGAGAACTGATGTCCCTCCTTTCCCAAAGAAAAACTAATTTATTTGGCAGATGGCCAACTTATTGTTACCATCGGGGAACCTAATAATAATAATAATCTGAAGACTATATGAGCCGGAGGAAATTCGAAACAAGAAATTCTAGTATTCTATTTAATTATAGATGAGCTAATTTTCCGTATCTAGTTGTAGTTTGATTTGAAATATTTTCATGGAAAACCAACAATAAGAATTAGCAATCACCCAATTTCACCCGCTAAAGTATGTAAGTAACCTTAAGTTCAAAAAGGAAATGCATATAGAGTGAAAATTTATTTTGAAAGTGTGCTAATATTAGATCGATTTAGTGGGATTCATGTGGGCCTCACATTAGACCTTCCAAGTCTAATAGTTCAGATTCAATTTAGCATATGTACTGAGCTTATCAATACTTAATAGAAAATGACTAGAAATGGAAAAAAAAAAACAGAATGGTTGTTGGCACCAGGATGAATCCCCAACCCCAATCAAAGTTATCTTATTTCATCTTGAGGGGTGCTTCTGAAGAATAAAAGGAAAGTGGCCAAATTCTAATTGGGATTATGTATGTCATGGACACCGTTTTGATATTGGATCATCAAACCTTCAATATGAAAATGTCACTTGGTTTTCTTCTTTAGGCGCGTTTGTTTCACGAAAAATAAACGATTTGAAAAACATTTTCTTAAAAATAATCACTTGTATTAATTGAAATAATTAATTAATAAAAAAATATTTTCATTAGTAGTAATAATTTATGTTTAGAAACTTTTGTGGATGATGAAAATATTGTTATTTTCATTTTGTAAACAATATAAACAATTTTTGTTTAGCAAAATGTTTTCCAAATCGTTCTATTCTATGAAGCAAATGGAGCCTAAAAGAACATATTACTTAAAATCCGTATGTTTTTCTTGAAATAATTAGAAAATGGAAAAAAAAAATTTCATTATAAAAAAATATTTTCTTCATTTACGAAAATATTTAGAAATAAATTATTATCAGTAACTTTTTTTCATTAATTAATTATTTCAAGCAATATCTGCGAAATTTCAAGAAAAATATTTTTCAAATCATTCATTTTCCTTGAAATAAACGAAACTTTAATGTATTCTAAAAGCACATGATATATAGGTTTGATTTCTTTCATTTTTGTGATATGTCTTTGATGCATTCATTTTTTATCCAATTTTTTTCTCAGCAGGAAAAGCAAACTTTTGGTATTTTACTGTTTTCGGAATCTGAAATATTTCAGACTACGAATGCGACAGCAAATGAGTTTTTTCAATGCAAACCATATTTATTCTCTGATCTATATATCTGTATAGCTTTTCAAGGCATAGATTTCATCAACCCCCCAAAAAAAAACATAGTTTTCTTTTCAGCCAGTTAAACACGTATTGCACCGATCACATTTCCAAGATGAATCTGCTTCTCACTTAATACTGAAGATGATTTTTTTCCCCCATTTTTTTTTACTCTCTGGACTTTCTCGCCTGGGGATAACCACCGGAAGGTTGGAAGAACAATCTTTCTAGTCTCTAAAAGACTAATTCCCAATTTTTTAGACCAAGGATCGGATCAGATAGTCTTAGGATCAAGAGCCGCATTGGACTAACCGGTCCCATCCGATCCCATGGAGCCGATCCATTAGCAAAAAAAAAAAAAAATTAAAAGATTAAGAAAAATACATTAATTGTCACTATTTTAGTTTTTATTGCTATTTTTATTACTATTTTAGTTTTTAGATTGACAATTATTTGTTCTATTTTTATGGAATCGGGAACCAAACCAATCTCTTTAGGAATCGAACTAAATCAGCCAGTTTGATCCAATCTGGGTAATTCCCAGTTTAGGCAAATCGACATGCTCATCCCTAGGCAATACTAGGAACATGCATATAGAATGAGGAGGGACAATATCGTGACTTTCTTTTTTCTTTGACTTCAGGAGCGACTTTTTGCAGTGTTGGATTTATATTACCTTTTTATTTTTCCTTTCTGTTTGGTTGGATCTTTGCTTCTCTTCTTTTTCGTTTAAACTTTGTAAGAAACTGTGTCTTATTTCCGGTCAATGACGGTCGAATTATGACCCCAGAAAGCCTTTTTCAAAGAGTGGGCAACTGAACGGGTTTTTGGAAATTCATCAAATGAGATTTTTAAGGTACACAAAATCCTCTAATTTTGTTTTATGACATTTTTCAATATAGTTATACCAAACCATTGTGACCTCATAGAATTAAAAAAAAAAAAAACTAATACTGTCTATTTATTAGGAAAATGTTACGATATCATGAATTATACAAAATAAAATTTTACAACGCTCCGCACTTGTCTATGGCAAAAATGCCATGAGTCTTTGTAAAATATCACAAATCGCATAAAAAAACATATTTGCACTCAGTCAAAACTAAATATCGTGACATTGTGAAATACAAAAATTATTTTACAAATATCTTTCAATATGTATGTTGCCAATGAGAAAACATACCAAAACTACATTTTCTTGCAGACTAGTCTCTTTATTTTCTAAATAAGGTCATACTGTTGATCATCATGATGCTCGTCTTCTATTCTATATGGGTAACTACTGTTTATTTCTAAACCCACAGCAGTTGTTTCCTAACGTTTATGCTGAAGCTAGTATGTGATGAGTTGTTTGCAATATATTTCTAAGCCCTAGAAATGACTCCAAAACTCAAAGTTGAAACAATGTGGCACAAGACTAATAACAAGATAGTGGTGGAGCTAACCCTGATGGAAATTGCAGAGTCTTGGAGGTAAAACCAACAAAAAAAACAGCAAAATACTGCTGATGTTCTGCTGTGTCTGGATGCAAGACATAGCCAAATGCAGTTGGTGATTTTGACGTTCGGGTTTGGGGACCCCATATATACACTTTGTGATTGGCCTCACGTGGGCCCCCCTATTTCTTTTTGGCCTTCTGTTTTGTCCTTTTTCTTCTCGGATGGTTCTCTAAAGATGACAGGATTCCAAAAGTAGCCAAAAAGAGCAAAAAAAAAAAAAAAAAAAAACTGCAGCATCCTAATGTTCCTTTCGTTGTTCTTGGGGAAGCTTTGTTTAATCTCTAAGCTAAGTGCAGGCATGCATCCATGACAAATGCTTTCTTTCTTTTTGTATTATTTATAAAATGACATATAGGAGAGAATTTTTAAAAAAAGTCCTAAACCTTTGTCATTTGTGCCAATTTAGTCCTAAACATTTTTTTTTGTCAATTTAGTCATAAACTTTTTTTTTTGTGCCAATTTAGTACTAAACATTTTTACTTGGTGTTGATGAAGTCTTTTTCGTCCAATTTTGGCTGGATTTTGCTAACTGGACACCAGTTGGCTGATGTGATCTAATCGGTGTTAACGTTGATGATTTTTAATAATATTTTAATATTTTTGAATTTTTTGAATTTCTCTTTCTTTATCTTTTTTCTTTTTGTTCTTCTCCTCCCCTTACTCCAACCAATCGTCGGACCTTAGCGATTGGGCAATGGTTATGGCCGGTGAGGTTGAGGTCAACCTTGCCAGCCACCTCGCTAGCCCAGTGCGAGGCCGCCCTTGTGGCAAGGGCCGCCTTGAGCTGGCCTTACTATCAAGCGCTAGGCCACCCTCGCAGCCAATGGCGAGGTGCTTGGCTAGGTCGAGCCAATCGATGACCGACTGGAGGAAGGAGGAGGAGAAGGAAAAAAAAAAAGAAGAAGAAAAAAAGAAAATAGAACAATTCAAAAATATTAAAATATTATTAAAAGCTATTTGCGTTAGAACCAATTAGGCCACATCAGTCGGCCAGCGCCTAGTTAGCAAAATCCAGCCAAATTGATCGGAAATGACTGAATTGGCACAAAAAAAAAAGGTTTATAACTTTTTTAGCACTTCTCCTGAGCTTAGAGGCATTTCTTAGCAATACAAAAATAACTAAAAACATGAAAAAATGGAACGAGGAAGTCTCCATATAATAGTCAATATTACATTTGTCTGGGAAGGTCTAAAATTTTTGTAATACAAAGCTCGCCCTCTTATAAGTTTACAAATTTTAGCAAGAATAATGGGTATTGACGCCCAAATTTTTGTTAACATTTTAAACATCCATTTATTTTGCAAAAAAAAAGTAAAAGATAAAAAGCAAAAAAAAAATATAAAACATGAAAAAAGAAAACCAAAAAAATGAAATGAAATCTTGTGGGTAAAAGAATATAAAACATAAGAAAAGAAAGAAAGAAAACAAAAATAAAAGGGGGAAATCGAGCGGGCCGGCTTGTCTAGCCCACTTGGTTATTTTCGGCGCACCCTTCGACCCAGCTTCCCATTTTCATTCTTTTCTTCGGCCCATTTGCCTTCCTTTCTTGGCCCACCAGACCCTAAAAGGTAGCCCAGCCCAAGGCCACTTATTCCCCTTCGTTTGCACAAGCCAGCGCCCGTGAAGCAAAAACGCCACAAGAGTGACGTGAGAAAAGGGTGGGAAGCCTTCTAGTTTGCATGAGCTGGCGTGGCGAAATAGGGACGCATTGCTGAGACGAGGAACGCAGGCGGGGAGCAAAAGGGGATGGAGGAGGCTTCGCAAAAACCCAAAAAAAAGGGTAAGAGAGCTCGGGGAAGAAAGGGGTCTGGTTCTTCTCCTTCGGGGGATCCTTTCTCGGGAGAAAACCATATAGGATAGAAGGAGAAGGGAGGGAAGGGGGGGAGAGATCCTCGGCGTTCTCGGAGAAGGTTGGCTTGGAAAAAGTTGGGGTTTTCTTAGGGGGAGCTCTCGACATACAAAAAAGGGTCTGATCTTCTCCGTTCGTCTGGGCTCTCCGCACAAAAAGATGGTCTGACCTTCTCCGTTCATTTCCTCTCTCCCGACAGTCCTCTCGATCTTGCCTCCGCCCCATCACCCGAGATCTCTCTTCCGAAACTTGGCCGTCTCCACTACCGTTCCGAGCTCGTGCCTTGACGATCGAACGAAGATACCATCGCTGTTCGAGGAGTGCTTGTCTCCGTTTCACACAAAACCTCGGAGCCATGGTCGAGCGGCGTCGTCGGCCATCGATCTTGGTCGTGGCTAGTTAGGGAAGACAAGGATACAATGGCTTGCCGTTGGGATAAGAGAAGCCCGGTGGTTTTCGGTAGTAGTTTCGAGCTTCACCAATATTACTTCCTGCGACTCCATCTCATCGAGTGAATGAGGGATCGTTCCGGATGCGATTCGGATACGGTACTTGACAAAATGTCTAAATGGAGCATTGAACTTTTACTCTAGAAATCGAAGCTTAGGATCTTTGTTGCGAGTCGGTTTCATCCTAATGATGTTAGTTTGTCGCTATATCTTCATTTTCTATATGATTACATTGCATATATTGTTAGATGCAAATTGTGCAACCCAAGATCTCCATAGCCAGAACAAGAATATGCATAATTGAGTAGAAAGATTAACGCACCTGGATCCATCGAACATAGAGCGGAAGCATAAAAAAGGATTATCCACATATAAAGGGGATCAACGCATCAAGTCATTCTCCTCTATTGCCCTCCGTATTATTGGCTCAATGAGGCGGCCCCCCTCACGTTTAGCGTTAGGTAAACGCCCCTTAGGTGAGGATACATGTGAGAATTAGGGTTAGAGGAGAGACTTGAGCGCTATTTATAGAGTTTCCAGCCAGTCCCTCTCATTACGGGCTAGGTTCAACTCGGCCTACACTAGCCAGCTCCATATTAGACTAATTAAGAAACATTCTATCTCACCTTAGACCAGCCTTGTTTTACGGTAACTGTAAAAATAGTAAATTACAATATCAATTAATGTAGTCCACATTAGGAAACTCTTACATTCTCCCACTTGGACTATATTAATTGAAATCGTACCTTATGCGCGCACATTGGTTCAGAGATAATTCTTAATAGTCAATCCTATCCCATAAAGTCTTAAATACCGAATCAAGGCGGTAACTGCATGTATACACACAGAGCCTTCCATGGTCACGAATATTCTCAACTTTATTGATATGGATTCAATATGATAGTGTGTCAAATGGATAACATCTCTCATAAAGAAATCCCATTTGTTAATCACCATTCTCTTACCTTAGGTGTCACAAAAAACTTGTGCCACTAGAGAATGCTTTATGGTTCTAATGAACCCACATATGTCTTGTCCTTATGGTTAACCTTTCTTTATGTATCACAAGACATATGCACAAGGCTAATAACCGGATGCCCGGATGCTCCTAGCCTTCACTCAAGGTCTATACAATCCCTTGAGACTTTATCAATATGTATTCAACATAATAACAACACATTCAAAATATTTTATGGAATGCAAAAGTTGATACATATCAAACTGTTACTAAGTGTAACGAACCACAGATGTGAACTTTATCAGAGTAAAGCCAAAATAGCTCCCACTAAACAACAGTATTCGAAGATACTCCTAGGCCCATGTTAACAATATGTTACTAAAATACACATGGGCGTAGGCCTTTAGTTAGTAGATTTGCAACCACATTATTTGTGAAAATATGCTATATTATAAGTCACCTTTCTGTATCGTTTCTTTATTGTAAAAAATATCTGACCACCATATATTTAGACCCCTTGAGACCTCTGTAGTAAATAAATAATACTACAAATTTGTTATCTCAATACAATCGTATGAGTCTATCCATAAAGTTAAAACGATCAACTCCTTCATGAGGTTCTAGAGCCTAAAAGCCTAAGTAACAGCCTAAAAGAATGTTACTAACACTGCTTACATAGTAGAAGATGATATAAAACTTTATTTACTGCACTTACTGCTAACATAAATATGTATTCCGTTATTGATTGCATGTCATCAGAACAGCCAGCAAAGTTTACATCTAAATACTCTACTAACTGCAAGAATTGAGCATGTCTATAAATTAGCATATAATCTCTTGTCTTCTTTAAGTACCTTAAAACCTTCTTGACAGCAACCCATTAATCATGTCCTGGATTTGACCGATATCTGCCTAGAAGTCTCGTCGCAAAGACAACATTTAGTCTAGTGCAAATTTGAGCATACATTATACTTTTAAGTGCACTTACACAAGGTACTCCTTTTAATTAGATTTTCTCAATATCTAAATAAGGACAATGTGATAGATTCAATCCATCACCCTTAACAACATGAGCAATTCCTGGCTTGCAATGATGTATATTAAACATTTCCAAAATACGATCAGCAAATGTCCTCCAAGAAAATCTAATATAAAATCCGATATCTATGACAAGAACAATTCTTATAGACCTTAGTGTAAAAGATGCATCGAGGTCACTACTGTAAACAAAAATCATGTACATAAAGTATGAGAAAAAATAAATTTCCTTCCATTGACCTTGCAGTATATTGAATGTTCCCAATTGAACAAAATAACAACACTATGAAACTTTAATAATATTGTCTGGAAACTTGCTTAAGACTATAAATAAGACTTTTTCAGTCTACACACAAGTTTACTTAAATCTGTTACAAAATCATCCAATTGCACAATATAGATTTTGTATCTATTTGGCGTAACTCCATATCAAAATAAATTATTAATACCACATTCACCCTGAAAGAATCTTTAAAAAATATTAGAAAGAAATATTTATTTCTTCACTATAAACAATCCACCCCTCTTTCAGAGTGAAAATTTTAGTTACCAATTTGACTTTAAATTCCACAACATTTCTTTGAAATTCTTTTAGTTTTGTATGCCAATTTGCAACTAATAAACTTGTGATCTTTAGACAAGTTAGTAAGTTTCCAAACATGTTTCATAGATTGTATATTACCTTTTATGGCATCTAATCACATACTTGATTGAGGATAAGAAATAACATTTATTTATGTCGCTAAATCAACCATGTAGTGGATATTATAGTCATGCTCTCACAAATAGATTATATAATATGATGATATAACTGATCGTCTTTCCCTAACAAATCTCCTTAATAAAGTTACCGTCACTTCATTCTATACTTGAGAGAATTTCATCATAACTATATCAAGAATAGTACATTGAACCTCATCAATTTTAATTTATGGTATAGGAGATTCTACAATTGTCTGTACCACAATTGTCTGTATAGGCAAAGACAAAGACACAGTGATCTTCCATCACACTATTATCCTTAATAGTCTGAGAGTAGTTATTCTCTACAATTACGTCGAATTGTAGAAATTTTATAGTATGTGATTCCATAATTCTTGTACATTCTTTAGGGTCATAAAATCAATACCCCTTTTGTATATGAAAAAATTGCTTTTATAATATCAGCCCACAAAAGACCAGATAAATTAGTCTTACTAATCATATTCATCACCATGTTCAATATGACGCATTTATGCATTTCGCCCAAATCTTTTTGTCAGAAATTTCAGGTATAGTAATTAAATTACTACCCCAGAATCTACCCAGTATTTGACAAATGACCCTTTAAGCTATTTCGCATTGCCATACTTGCCAAAATACTCATTGCCACTGTTAAACCTGACAACTTTTTAAATCATATACGAGATGTATATGTCATTAGGACTTAAACACAATTTTTGCAGATTTGTCCTAATTTCAATATCAGACAAGACATAATTTCAAGCAACCAAGGTTTCCATCATCTTATAGCAGTGCAGTCCGCAGGCAAACCTCTTTTCAAGTGTTCCAGAATGGAATGCTTCATGGACAATAAGCAAATTCAATTGCTTTTTTCTCAAGTAACAAATCATATGTCCACAACTTAAAATTTGAAGCAGTAAAAAACCTCAATGATGACGGAATTACCATTTACAGAAAATGTGACTGAAAAACAAGCAGTATATAATTAGCATCATGTGAGCATTGTGTAACTTGACGTACAAGTACACATCCAAAGAGTTACATGCAAAATCACATAATCATCTTTGGGCAGAATACATGACATGCAATTGTACACTCCCCACATGATAAGGGTTATGAGAATATGTTCCAATTCTTCGTGAATTCATCACCTTTGGGCATATGAATCACTAGAATCAGTCACTCCTCCACCACACTATCATGTATCCCTCCATGAACTAATACACAATCACCTCCTTTGGGAGTATGATTACGCATTAGACTAGGATACATCCCAATCATCATACGAGACCGAAATTTCTCAAACCCAATCAAGCGTGCCACTTTGGCGGTCACTACTCAATTGGATCATTGAAATTCTCTCATACCAGGGATATAAGCTTTACTCCTCACATACACCATATATATGTGATTTTAACTTTAGTGATAGGGGCATCATATCACCAAAATCACATATCATGCTAATTACATTATGTCATTCATTAATAAAAATTAAAAATTAATAATATATATAAACTTCTCATAACAGAGAATAAAACATCTCTTATGCACCCAAATTACATATTACCAAAACAACATAAAAAGAATGCTGATCTATAATATCTCTCACAAATTAACATCAATAGTAAACAGGGTGCACCAAATCGATAAACTTGACAGTTGATCCATTATCACTCATGAATTCATAAGGCAAAAATGACTCTAAGGCTAACAACTGATTTATTAATCAATTTTAGGTAACAAATATCATTACTTCAACCAGTGGCCTATTAATTGACTCAAACTAGAGAACAAAATATCTAAAATTTAATAGTAGATACTATTGCTCTGCATAAATGTTGTCATACTCCTTAACCATAAAAAAATATTCAACTTGATAGACATTAACAAGTGACCAGATGAGTTCATGTACAATATGCAGTAACTTAATTGACATGCATTATCCACATTCAGCAGATGTGTTAATCAGTACATCAGTTTGGTCACGAGTCCTTAAGTCGTCTATCATTCAAAGATTACCAGTGTGTAAAGGAGTATACTCGAGTAACAAAAGTTTCATAATCTTTATTGTTTCTCATCAGCTCAATACATAACTCAAATACAATCTCATAAGAATTGTGTTGCATTAAGCCAGCTTCAGTTCACAATAAAGTTTGATTTTTATTGATGAATCACATCTTTTTATTATGTGATAACATACTAGTAACTCATCACCTGTATTTCCAAAATCACAGAAAATACAAGAAAAATACGCAAAAATACACTAAAAATACGCGTATTTAGGATTTCATATGTAATTTCACATCAATAAAACCATCAAACATATAAAATAAATATACCACAAGATAGGAAATCACTATACGAGTCCAATGCCGTGCAACCACGCGCCAAAATAATCCCCAACGTGCCTGCACGCGCCGCCTGAGTGCGCGGCACGTGGGGCTCACACGTGGACGTGCGTTCGACGCCCAGGCGGCGAGTGGCCGCGCGTGGGGGCGCGTGCGGCATCCCCCAGCGACGCACCGCCGACCCTCTTGCTCGTCTCGTCTCCCCCAATCCAAATTTGTGATTTAATTTAATTTTCATTGAACAAAAAGTCTTGAAAATCACAAATTATGGCAAGATCAATACCAATTAGGGCTAATCCATACAAATTAGGGTAGATCCGTACAAATTATGGTAAATCCCTACAAATTAGGGCAAAACCAATTGCGTTCGAGTTCTAGGGTTATGGTTGCTTTGATACCACATGTTAGACGCAAATTGCGCAACCCCAAGATCTCCATAACCAGAACAAGAATATGCATAATTAAGTAGAAAAATTAACGCACCTGGATCCATTGAACATAGAGTGGAAGCATAAAAAGGGATTACCCACATATAAAGGGGATCCACGAATCAAGTCATTCTCCTCTATTGCCATCCGTATCATTAGCTCAATGAGGCGGCCCCCCTCACATTTAGTGTTAGGTAAACACCCCTTAGGTGAGGATACATGTGAGAATTAGGGTTAGAGGAGAGACTTGAACACTATTTATAGAGTTTCCAACCAGTCCCCCTCATTACGGGCCAAGCTTAACTTGGCCTACACTAGCCAGCCCCATATTAGACTAATTAAGAAACCTTCTATCTCACCTTAGACCAGCCCTGTTTTACAGTAACCGTAAAAACAGTAAATTACAATATCAATTAATGTAGTCTACATTAGGAAACTCTTACATATATCTCACTGTTTAAGTACGAAAATCCATCGCCGCTAGTGCTCCAGTGACAAAAAACGCCGGCTTAATTAGTGGCCGATGGTGATCGGTGGAGTCGAGATAAACGACCGACAGCAAACGGTTCGATACTAGTTTAAGCTTGGGTGATGAGCTCGTCCGTGATGGAAATGGTCTCGATAAAAAAGGATGTATGGGTCGCCGCGAGGAAGAAAGAAAATGGTCGGGAAAGAGACGATCTTGGGGAAGGGATGAAGAAATAGAAAAAGACAAAAAAAAAAAGTGATAAGAACGAAAAGAAAAAAAAAAGTAAAAAGGCCAAAATAGAAAGATAGAAATTTGAAAAGGGTTTCAGGCTTTTAATTGTGGGGCGGTCGTCCGTAAAAAAGGTAGGTCTCAGGCTTGCCTGTTTTGTGGTTTGGGATAGATTGAGTTGAGAATGAGAAAATGAGCGTGGGCTAGAAGTTATGACACTTTTTTTTTTTTGAAATATTGGTAGGCCTTTTTAATTAATTATGAGCGGACTTTTAGGGATAATGTTTTTAGGCCAACCCAATCCAGTAGGGTGTGGGTCGGTTTAGTTGAGTCGGGTCTCTTGATGCAGTCCGAATCCTTTTTTATTAACTACAAATAAATGAATATTTAAAAAACTAAAAATAAATCAATTAAAATTAATCAAAATTAATTAACAATTTGAAAATAATTTTTTAAAAAAATTCAGAAAAAGACAAAAAATTCAAAAGCTTTAGGAAATAATAAAAATTTCAGAAAATACTAAAAATCATTAAAAATAATAAAAATTTAGAAATATCATTAAAAAATTCAAAAAAATCGATAAGAAAATTTTAGAAAAATTGGAAAACCCTTTAAAAATGTTAAAGCCCAAAATTTGGACAAGCGTTTAGGGCTTTACAATGGGGTTCTTTGTTTAGGATTGTCTTTTTTCTCTTTAGGGGCAATTTGAGGATGTTTGTGTATTTCCTTTGTGATTATACTTGATTGTGCTTCTCAATATCTTAGATGTTATTTTCTTCATTTTAGAATGGTTAGGACAAAATCTAGAATTCTTCGATAGGTTGCTATGGCGTTAGTCAGGACATGATTAGGTTAGGTATTGAAAGGGCATTAGTTTTAGGGTTGACCTAATCAAGTTCTCAAATAAAAAATCTTTAATTTTGTAAATAGTAACATATCCTCCCATATCTTACTAGATTTCTAGTCAATCCAAAAAGGTTAGTGACGACTTCTTAGTCAAAATTTGCATAGGCTTAAAGTGATTAAAAATTTGAACATTTCATATTGCGCGAAATATGGGCTTAGGAGAGCCCAAGTCAATGGAAGGTCGTTGGCTTGAAGTTCAATATCCCTAAACCTAACAATCACTCCTTGTAAGAAGGGTTAGATCGAGACAATGGGGACATCCATTGACTTGTTTTCGAAACATTTATAGGTATGTTCCATCCAAATGCAATATATAGTTGCTAAGAAAAATACTTTGAGAAGCCTTGCTATCAAGTCTTTGCATTTGGTAACCCTGATCATCTATTGGAGTTCATTATTCCATCCTCCTAAAGAAGCACAATTCCATATTATGCAAGGATAATACACCGTAGGCAAAATGTTGCTCAAAAAATTGTGTGATGTAGGAAATACTTGTACAATTTCATAAATTTAAATATTTGGATTCAACAACGTTTTGCTTAGCCACGATGAAATGTTATATAACCTTTGTAGTGTCTCACCAAAAAGGAAACTTACTTGACGTGTTGCACTTGATTACCATATAGTGTGGAAAAAATTCTAACACGTGCTTACACAATTAGCCATCCTAAATTAGATGATGAGTTATCAACACTCCAATATGATTTCCAGCAAGTCATCCCCAATTGTCTTGTATGGTACATCACCACATTAGAGATTTTCAGCAAATATTGACGGAAGGGTTATCTGAAATTTCGCACAAATGTTAACAACAAAATTGATAAATTTGAAAAATTTAGGATTGAATTCTTATACATGCAATATGTTTAGAACTAACTGAACAATTTCGTCCTATTATTCATCTTCTTTTTAAGTTTAGGGTTTGAACCTTGGACTTTAATGTCTCCATCCCGACCACCTAATTATTGGAACGGATGCCTCATAGGCTTCCCCCTATTGTGCTAGTAAAATGAAAATGATGGATATCCCCTCCCCCCCCCTCCCCCCTTCTCTTTCTTTTCTTTTAGACACCTCACTTTTTTCTTTTTTTGAGAGAAAGTTCATGCTGCGATTTTCTGCTCATATAAAAATTTACTTCCTCTCGATACCGGATAATCAACTTATCCGGTTCCAAGGGAAAATTGAAGGGTGGAGATGGCAAAAGTGATAGAACCGTCACATTACTCAATTTTGTATTTTTTTCCTCCGATTTGAAACGGAACCGGTCTCCCTCCTTATCCCAAAAAAAAAAAAAAATTAAAATTATTTGGCAGATTGCCCACTTATTATTATACTATCGGTGGACCTAATGATAATCCAAAGAGTTATATCATTCGAAACAAAAAGTCTAGTATTCTATTTTCCTTTAAATAAACTAATTTTTCGTTTCTAGTCATAGTTTGATTTGAAATATTTTCATGGCAAAGCAACAATAAGAATTAGCAATCGCCCAATTTCAGCCTCTAAAGTACATAAGTAATCTTAAGTTCGAAAAGAAAAGGCATAGAGAATGAAAAATTATTCTGAAATTGCATTAACATTGGATCGATTCAGTGGGATCCATGAGGACCTCACATTAAACCATCTAGATTTAATAGTTCGTATTTAAGTTATCATATGTACCAGGCTTATCAATACTTAATAATAGAAAATGACTAAAAGGAATATATTTCATGGGCACTGCTTTCAAATCGGATCATATCGAACCTTCGGGCAAGTACAGTCTATTTGGCAAAGAAGACATGCCCTTGAAAATCTCACTTGATTTTCTCTTCAAGGGCATCTTTATTTCACGAAAAATAAATGATTTAAAAAATATTTTCCTAGAAATAATCACTTATATCAATTGAAATAAATAATTATTTAAAAGTGTTTTCATTATTGATAATAATTTAAATCTAACCATTTTTGTGAATAATGAAAATATATTATTTTATTTTTGTAAGCAATATAAACAATTATTTTTGGGAAAATGTTTGCCAAAACAATCGTTTTCTGTTAAACAAACGGAACCTAAAAGAAAATATTACTTAGTCTCCTTGTGCTTCACTTCAAATAATTAGTCAATGGAAGAAGTTCTCATTATTGAAAATATACAAGAAGTGTCCGATGTTAGTGTCCTAATCCCTCTATAATTAAGAGGTGCATTGTTAGTTATGTGGATGCAAATTTGTGAGTTGATAATACATGATAATTTCTCTTAAGTGAGTGATTCTTGTGATTCTTTCCAGTTCGCTAGAAGTGAACCTTTGACTTCTTTATCCCTGGAGGAGTACTTTTTTTCTATTTTATTTATTATTTTTTTTATGCCTTGGTGGTGAACTCTTCCATATCAAATTTCTTTTTTTCCTCAAACACATCAACATTTTCATTCCATCAAACACGTTTAGCAATCTCATGTAGTCTCACCACACATCTGTTCATTTTTAGGGAGGGCTAGGTACTTCTCTAGCAAAGGGCTGCCACTCTCTTTAGTGTGCAGCCATCGTCCATCTCAACTCTATCCCTCTCCCTCTTTCTCTATTTTTGAACTTGTTTGATAATCCAATTAGCTTTTGAAAACTAAAAATCAGAATGTAATGAGATTAAACTTTTTTGATAATCTTAAATAGAATTGACTTAAATAACATAATTAAGTCAATATTCCACTTAATCTAGTAAGGAAATGAAGGTTTACCAAATTGTTCAATAGAAAAATAATTGAGAGTAATTAAAATATTACTAAATATATTGGAAAACCTATCAATAATGGTTTTTTTTTCTCTATGTTTGGTAAGAGATTGATAATATTCTACTCTTAATTTTTATTTATGATCAAACAACTCATATAAATCAATACTTAATTTTTTTAGCACTTAATTTCCAGTTTTACCTCAACCCTTTTTGTTTCAATCACTCGTTTTTTCTCTATGTTTGGTAAGAGATTGATAATATTCTACCAATAATGGTTTTTTTTTCTCTATGTTTGGGATTTGCAGCTACCCTAACAAGGAACATATCGTAAATAGTCCACTTGATGTAAGAATTCGGTATACTCAAGTTTAGTGTTATTCTAACAATGAGACATCCTACTATGAGAAATGCAAAACTGATGAATGTCGTTCCACGATTGCTTTGTGTTGTTTGTGAACTAATGATGGAAAGCATTGTGAGAGCTATGGAAATTGCGACGAAGCTCACTTGCATGTTTATAAGTAAATCCTTGACTCCAAGCAAAGCAAGTGACCATGATGTCAAGAAATCTTTCAATTTTTCGGTAATGACTTCTTCTTGTCCACATCTTCGCACTCTCGTACCTTCTCTCCTGAAAATTTTCCTTCTTGGTAAGACCCTCCTTTTTTCGCTGAATGTCAAAAGTAACAGTAGCTGATCTCCTTTCCCTCCACGAGGACCCTTTTCTCTCACGGCGAAAATGTTTAAGACTACATGAATAAAATTAAGAAATAAACTATTTATTATTGATTTAATAACTATTCTTGTGATTAGGGTGCATTTGATAATATTTTTGTTTTCGGGAACAATTTCTATTGAGAAACAATTTTTTTCTATTTATGTTCCTTGGACAAGTTTTTAAGTAGAATAATGCATTTGATAACAGCACAAAATTTTTATTCTTGGAAAAAAAATAGGAATGCGTTTGGTATGACTTATATTCCCAATTTTTTTTTCATTTAATTATAAAAATATTAATGGAGAATTAAGAATCTATTTTGAATAAAACTAGATTTTGTAAGGATTTAAATTATCAAAATATTCTAATATGGCCTCAGAAAATCTAACGTAATAATTAGATGGTTGGAAAGAGTAGCAGAGAACCCCAGTAATTTGTAACTCACAATGTGAGAAGATTGATAGTAAATCTTTGGGCATTACAATAAACAGGTGCGTGGACCTTTTGAGCTTTTGTAGCTGCAAAATGAAGAGCAAACATTGCTTGGTAAAATGGGCAATGATAGAAAGGATGGAGGCAATCTTAGGTGCACTTATTTACACAAACTCAAGCAACATTGGAAATCCATGGAGCATATGCTTATTTGATTGCTATGAACACAAGACAAATGGTAATGCAAAAGACTTGTATAGCACCATCTAATTTTTGTTAAAATAGAATTGCAAATGATCTTAAAGGATGTCTCCAACAAAATCTTAAGGTAAGAAGATCGAAGTCACTAAACTTTCATGACTTAGCATTGTTTCTAAAGGGAAATTGTATTAAAAAAATCCATTTAGTAAAGCCCTAAAAGGTTACTCAATTTTGAATCTAATTTTCATCAAAAGGTTTTCACATTTTTTTTATGTTAAACTAATTCTAAACTAGAATTAACATTAAAATCTAGTAAAACTCTTAAAATCTAATTTCTAATTTTTTTTCCTTAAATTTCTTAATGTTTTTACTTTTTTTATTTTTTTGTTCTAAAAAATGGGGATTCGGATCGGGACAAGAGACCAAACCTTTTGTCAATTGTGTAAAGGTAAGCATTATGTTACATTAAGCTTGTTTTCCAAAATGGCATTATTTCTCTTTTTATTTTCGGGAATAAAATCTCTGACCATTGATTTGTTTTAAGGAATATAAAATTTGCTGACATTATCAAATAGATTTCTATTCTTTTTTGTTCCGAGGAACAAAAAAATAAAAAAATGAGAAACGGAAATATTATCAAACAGGACCTATTGTTTTATATAATATGTCACATTTAATTGCTATAAATCTTTTACTTAAGGGTCATTAAAGTGGATTTTCCACTTTAATTTCATGGAGAGGCTTCTCCATGGGATAAAAGGGGAGAGAAGGAGAGTCCTACCAGAAAGAAAAATTTTTAGGAGAGAGTATATGAGAGTGTGCATCTAGTGGTTGTCTCGCATCCTACCTCTTTGCACTCTCATACTTTGGGGGAAACAACAGTAGCTTACACTCTCATACTTTGACGGACAACAACAGTAGCCCACACTCAACTTCAAAAGTTACCGTAGTTGATCTCCTTTGCCTCCACTGGGACCCCGTTTCTCCCTTGACAAAAAGGTTGAAGATTGCATGAGCAAAATTAAAATGTCTGAAACTACAACGTGCTCAAGATTGATTTGATAATTATCCCCACCATCATGTGCGCATGTGCATCCGTGATTGTTTAATATAACATGTCTCGTTTATTGTTATGCATAATTTACTTTAGGATCAATAAAGTGATTTTCCAGTTAAATTTTAATTACTGATTCAAATCTCGCCATTTCACCTTCTAGAATTAAAATCACAACCTTAAACACAGCATTAATGGTAATGTTGCTATGGAAAAAAAAAACAAATAAGCGATGTATGAAAAATTCATGAAGATGGAGCAAATATGCAAAGTTTCATCAATTAAGGACTACTATAGTTTGACCACAATTTTGCCTATCGAGCAAACACGACACAAAGGTAAAAAGCTTGAATATCCATCTTCACAGCTTATAATACAAAAGGAAAACGAGAGATAGAGGATGTCGAATTCCATCACTAGATCAAATAGACAACGTCCTTCTGGACTCCGCCTTTGTCATTGCCAACCGGTCAAGTGGCAGGGTTATTACTTGTCAATGATTCTTCTCAGTCTGCAGCACTAATTTCAGAAGTTAATCACTTATGATTGAATGGACAAATTTATGAGTTTCAAAGAAGTTATTCTGTACCTGGGCTTTGAGATTCATTTCATCTCCTAAAAAATTTGTTGGTATTCAGGATTCGTAGTTGCCATAAGAAGGAACATACCATTGATAACTGATTGAAGTAAGAATTTAATACGATCATGTCAATTATTATTTCAATAATGAGACATCCCAATAAGAGAAACATAAAATCAATGAATGTCATTTTATGATCACTTCGTGTTGTCCCTGGACAGATGCCATAGAGCGTGATGAGAGCTACGGCTGCCGCTATAAAGTTTATCTACACCTGAATTTTTTTCTGGCGAGTCAGTCACGCGTGCATTTTCAGTAAAAAAAAAGAATAATGATAATAACAAGAAAATAAGTTTAAAGTGTACAGATCTACGCTTGACTTGAAGCCCATCACTCCATTTTAACAGTTCACTAGTGCAGCCCGTCCATTAAGTTCGGACACATGTCTCCATGCCGACCTACCTCGGCCCACTTCGGCTTAACAAGACCCACCAGCTAACGATAGCCGCCGCTGGTCCTCCATCGCCGATTACGACAGGTTATAGCGCAGAACATTTCACATTAACACGCACGAAGAGCTCAGCAAGAATTTCCTCTCCTTCACTTTCCCTCTCCGACGCCTCCAATCCACTCTGACCGGCCACTTCCATCGCCGCGAAGTGCTCGAACCTCAGTCATCACTACCATTCCAGTCCACAAACGTTGCTCCTGTGATCTCCTTACTCAGATCCGATCGTCCATCGCCACAGGTTTCGTTTCCCAAAGCTGTACGAAGAGAGATTACGTCGGTTACGTATTTGATTTGCAAGAGAATTACATGTTGAGGTCAGTGAAGGGTGTAAATCCTGGGGTTGGATCGAAGTCGTTTCGAAATATGATGACCAAGAGCAGGAGAATTGTCCGAGTGGGGTTAATTGATAGATGAGATCGAATAACGGTGGGGGAAAAAAAAGCCGGCATTTTCATTGACTTGACTCGCTTCGGTCTTAAGTAAGTTTCATCTGATTGGTTACAAAAAGGATCATCAAAGTGATACAATTTAGAAGAACGAATAAAGCTGTGTCTATAAACTTCAAAAATAGTGGATGTTACACTTACAGATTAAATACTGCTTCAAATCCTGACGTTTCGCCTTTCAAGATAACAACCTAAAGCGCAGCATTAATGTAAATGTTGCCGTGAAAAAAGAAAGTGACGGATAAAAATTTCATGGAGATGGTGCCAAATATGCAAAGTTACATGTATCAATGAGGAACTACTGTAATCTGACAGCATCTTTGGGAATTGTACAAAAATATAATATAAAGAAAGAAATTGGGACATGTATTCTGCATATTGTACAAGCATCTCACAATACAAAAGGAAAAAAGAGAGATACGGAGTGTGTTGAATTCCATCACTTAATCAACTAGACAATGTCCTCCCTGAGTCTACCTGCCTCTGTCACTGCCAACCGGTTGAGACACAGAGTTGTTATTCATTGATGATTCGATTCAGTCGAAAATGTAAAATTTCAAAGGATTAGCTATAAATACTTGCAATTGAATGAACAAATTTTTGAGTCTCAAAAAAGTTGGTCCATGAATGGACTTGACAATTTGTTTTGTCTCCTAAAAGAGTTCTTGGTAATCAGGATTCGTAGCTACCCTACCAAAGAACATACCATAGATATGCCCATTTGATGAAAAAATTTTGTACGATTGAATTAAGTATTATTCCAACAATCGAGTTAAGTATTATTCCAACAATGAGATTTCCTAATATAAGAAACGCAAAATTAATGAATGTCGTTCCACGACCACTTTGTGTTGTTGGCAAATTGATGTCTAACAGCATTATGAGAGCTTGGAAATCGAGATGAAGGTTGATTGCATGTTTGTAAGATATTCCTTAGCTCCAATAAGAGCTAATGACCATGCAAGTAAGGATTTCAAGAAATCTTTTGATTTTTCAAAGATTTCGTCTTCTAGTTCTCTGAGCCTACCAAAAAGAACAGCAAAATCTAAAATTATTAATTTAGAGTGCAAATAAATAATAGCAGCTTGTAGCACAAGCGACCCACCCGCATGCTTAAATCTTGCTCGACGGAAGCTTACTTAATTATAAATGAAAGCGTAAGATGAGTACAATTAACTGCAAATGTGAAATATGATGTTGAGAATTTCTCCAAAATCTCATTACGACATGTCACATGCGAATCCAAAAGTACAAACAGGAGCTCAGCATTAAGGACACGCAAAGTCCATGTATTAACCTAAACGGATTAATTGCAGTAATTAGTAGATGACTCTTGATCGATGTGGATTGATTTTGCGAAAGTAATAAACAAAGAAAGCCAAGTGCACTAAATGCCCTTGACCCAAAAGAGGATATAACTCATCCGGGATGAGACAAACATATGCAAACATTGAAGGGTACTAATCAATGTAAACGAATGTTTGTATGCAAAGTTAACATCTGAGCTTCGGTTGAAGTAACTCTGATGCCAGACATTGATCTGTGCTAGTTTTCGAACCATAAGAGTTGATGTTTATTTTCCACCTCTGAGCGATAGGAAAAGAGTTTGCAGGGAATGCAACTTGTGTTGGGCTCGCGTTTGTTTATGTTCCGCTCTTCGTGGTTAGAACCATATATTAGGGTTCGAACTACGACGCTCTCTTTGTGCTTAGCTGGAATCATATTTATAATTATGACGGTGGAAGTAGCTTCTGTTTTGATCATTTCCACTTATGTAATTATAAGCATGACCCGAACGTGTTGGATGCAAATTGCGCAATCCCAATATCTCAATAACTAGAATAAGAGCATAAATGATTGAGTAGAAAGATTATTATGCACCTATTTTGGGATCTGTCATTATTGATGCGAAAGCAGAAAAATGATGATCCACGCGCAAGTCATTTTTACCCTTTAGCCCACTATTTATAAAGTTTCCAACTAGGTCCTCTTATCAAGGGAAACTCAACTCGGCCCACACTAGCTAGCCCTATATTAGATTAATTAAGAAATCTCCTATTTCACCTTAGACCAACCCTATTTTACGGTAATCGTAAAACGGTAAATTATAATATCAATTAATGTAGTCCACATTAGAAAAACTCAATTCCAGCACCAAGAGTTGAATCAAATCATGGGGGAATTACTCGGCAAGGGAAAACCCTGAAGGGAATGAGGAAGAGGGGGAATTAACTATTGGGGGCAAAGGTGAAACAAATATTTATTCATCTCTTGGGGGTGCCACTTTTGCCTAATGTCAAAAATTGAAATTTTAATTGCTCAAGTTTTATTTTATTCGGTAATTCTAACAATTCAGTTTTTGTTATTTTTCATGCCACTACATGATTTTAATTAGATTTTCACAAAAAAAAAAAAAAAAGTTAACGATGTAGAAAAAGTTAAATACTTCAGTAATTCTAAATGTCTACTATAATCATGCAAATTCAAAAGAAAAGGCCCCCTTCAATATTGTTACTTGGGTTATTATCTTTGTCTTGATTGCATGGAATGATTAGCTATTGACAAGAAAATAATGTCAATTGTTAATACATAATGAGACGACCAATTGAAACCATTTGCAAGTACATGTTTTTTTTTTCTTTTGTCAATTCCAAATGCATCAAAATTTCCATAGAACCGTTAAAGAAAATAAAATGATTCCTATAATACAAATATACTGCAATGGTAACTAGTTGCATATGCAAGTTAATAAAAAATATCATTCATTCTACTCCTTGGCTCCCTTAAAAGAGGCTACTCGATTGTAAAGATAACATTTTACTTGAATCAGATGATAAAAAGCTTTCAGTTACATATGAGACTTGGTATTCATTTAAAAAGAAAAAGATATTGATGAGTATTTTTCTATGTTATTGTGCGAGAAATTACAACCTTAGAATAGGCCTTTCGGGTTGAAATGTTGTATGCTTAGGTCTCTCCCCGACCCCCAGAGGGTGCATGGCTTCATCTTGCACTACGGGAAGGCCTTCGGAGTTGGGTGGTGATCTGGGTGACTCTATGTGAGTACTTCCCATTTTTGGCAGTAGTCTCATTAAAATAATTGCTGCTTAGGGTTTCCCCTTGTTGAATTCTTATTGTTGGGAAGGAGACCCTTCATTGCGACTTCCTTCAAAACTTGCGCCGGTGAATTGCATCTTGATTAGAATGGCATTTAGAGGTTGATATGGTTGTCTAAGGTTCGCTTAGGCATAGGTTTCATTTAGTGGTGTTCCCTTACTAAGTCTTTTTCTATAACTTAGAATTTGACTTATATTTAGTTTTCAATTTAGCTCAAGGAATTCCTACCCCGAAGTTTAATAATGAGGCGATGTATATTCTTAGTCTGGGGATTATATTTCTGTACTTTACTTTTACATTTCATTTATATCTTGATTGTTTTGATATGCCTTGTGATGCGAGTGATTTGTATTTTCTCTGCCTCTCTTTCTCTTCCTCTCTCAGTCACTACACCACCACCGCCCACTGTTGCCATTGTCATGCTACCCTCACTGCCATCGACCGTCTTGCTCAATGCCGTGCTCATGCCCAACTCGCCATTCGCCACCACACCATGACCCCAACACCGCCACCTCCTTACCATGCACCTCATGCTGTCGCCCCTCTGTCCACTACCGTGAGCCGTCGTGCTGTCGTTGCTGCCACCACTCGTTGTCGAAGCTTGAGAGCCAGTCCCATGAGTGACTTCCTAAACCTTGATTAGGATGGTAGTTATGCTTAGGATTAGGGTTAGAATTAATGTTAATGATAGTTAGATTAAAAAATAGATGGATTAGATGATAACTGATCTTGATATGTAATAAGTAATGGTGATAGCTTATCTTGATAAGTGATGAGAAATGACAGTAGCTTGTCTTGATAAGTGATGAGCAATGGCGATAGCTTATCTTGAAAAGTGATGAGCACTTGTAATAATTTATGTTGAAAAATGATAAGTACTTGTGATATCTTATTTTGAAAAGTGATAAGTTATGTTGATAAGCAAACCCATGGTGTGATAGTGTGTGGAATTGAGGGGAATAAGGTTAATAACCTCTATTCTAAAGTATTATTTTAAAAGGAAACTAGAAAGGCATGATAGGGTTGATTCATGAAGTATCACAATAATATGTTAAATTTTACGTATTTGCATTGATAATAAGAGAATAAGGTTATCGTATTATTATTTTAGTGGATATATAATCAATGGGTGATCACGTGGAATTATTTTATGGCATTTTTGCATGTAAAAATTTCTAGTATATAACATGTGAGCACTAAACACTCTTGCATTGGCTAAGTTGAAAAATAAAAATTGACTTGAATGATCAGTGTGCTCATGTGATCACTTAAATGCCGATCACTTAAATGGTTCCATACTCATATGACTATAAAAGATGATGCCCAATGAATTTTGGATGCTTGGAGGAGGTTTAGATGCCATTCGCGGCTCGATTTTGGAATAATGCTTTTAATTGAATGTTGTCTTTAAGTGAAGCTAAGACATTGTCGTGCCTGATAAGACGAGACAATGTCTAATTACACTAGAAGACCACTGACACGAGTGTCGATCATAACCGATGCATTATGCATGAAAGTGATAATGGTTATATCTGGATTATTATTCGTATTTATCGTGTGCCTATTGGAATTGTGGACTAATGTGGAAAATTATTTATGTAATTATTGGATGCGTTGTAAGGGCATTATATGGTGAGAAACTCACTTCATGTTTATAGATGATGTAAAGTGAAGACTTTACTATTGATCTGCAATCGACAATTAAGCCGCATGTATATGGTGTCTCCAAGGTGAAGTACTCTCCTACTTGAGATTTAGAGAGCTTACTTATTGATTTTTTCTCACTTATTATGGTTTAAATTTTTCAGGCCCTAACCATGAGTAGCCCTTTCCGCCTTGAGCATTTTGGGGTGCCCATAAGTTAGGACACCCAGGTGACCCCCTTGCCAATAGAGAGGATTGACATTTAATATGAGAAGTACGTATCCACCATCTAGATGGATAAGGGGCTGATGAACTTAGTGCCCCTCTTGTTCATGGCGTGGTAGGTATGGTTCGGAGGGGAGCTCTTCGGCCCTCTCCGAGGTTTTGACGAGTCTCTTGGTGAGAGATCTGGGGGTGCCATCTGGGACTTCATAGTGGATGTCTCCAACAGCTTCATTATTGAACCGGAGTCAGCCCTGGACCTGGAGCCCGATCCCAAGCTCGCGCCATGGTACTATAACATGGATGTATACTAGGCATGTGACATCCCCATTTTTGTCCTCTTCTTCTCTCTCTCTCCTCTTTCTCCTCTCCCCCCACGTGATTTCTCTTCCCCCTTTCCACCATCCATCCCCCTTTCCCCCTTCTCTCTCTCTCTCTCTCTCTCTCTCTTCTCCCCTTTCCCCTTCACGTCACCTCTGGCACCCCCTTTTTCTTTTCGTCTTTTCTTCTCTCCCTCTCTCTTTCTTTCCTCCCCCCTTTCTCGGCCAAACCCCTCTTTTTCTTCTCCTTCTCCTTCTCCTTCTCCTTCTCCTTCTTGTTCTTCCTTCCTTCCTCTTGCTGATTGCTACTTCATCCACTAGCACCACCGCCGCCCCACGCCCTACTCACCATTACCATCATCATCACCACCTCTTGGTCACTAAACCACCACCACTCACCGCTTGTTTGACGAGCCATCACGTTTCGAGCCCGATGAGCCATCACGTCGCCGCTCGCTCGACGCCACCCCTTGCTCACCACCGCAAGCCACCACCCCACCCGCATCCCTCACACCATTCGCCATGCCGTCACCGCCACCCGCAAGCCACCCGCTCATTGCCGTGAGCCACCCCCAAGCCGAGCCCTCCCGGCCTTGGTCGTGGGTTTGAGGAGCCGTGACTGCCACCGTCTTCGCCGTGCCATTGGTGCCGCCATTGGTGTTGTGAGACTCGTGTCTTCATCGTCGCGCGCCGTCACCGTGAGCTCACTATTGACAGAAATCGATGAGTTAACCTTCTAATCGTGGATTAGGGCGTCAATTGCGTTAGATTAATATTAATTGCAGTTAATATTAATTAATTTTTTTTATTCTTAATTGCGATTAAGTTTAATTACTTATGATTAGATTAATTAATAGTGGTTAGAGTAATTAATTGAGTTTAATTTATTTAATCATTATTTTTAATTAATCATAATTTATTTATTTAATCGTAATTATTTTAGCTAACGAGATTAATTTTAATTAAGTATAGTAAAGCTAATTAATTGAGTTTAGCCTAATTAATTACAATTAGCATAATTAATCGCGATTAGCATAATTAATGACGGATTAGCCATTAAGTAGAATTTTATGATCGTTTTATTAGATGAATTTACACTTGAGCCAGATCTTTTCAGCATGTAATACCATGATGTTTGATTACCCATATCATGTATTTTAAATGCTGTTTTCCAAAGATGGTTTATTGGGAAGAAAATAGCAAACTTTGAGGTGTCATGTTTGGATACTGTTTTTTACATGATAAAAGGGGCAATGATGTTTTGAAAGGAAAGTGTACAAAATTTGATGGGTTGATTTTAAATACATGATCATGTACGATTATTTTACCGGAATTTTAAATGTAAAGACTTTTCGACGTTTGTTATTTAAGCACAAACTCTTTTACACTAGGCTAATTGATGGAAGATAAAAATTGGCTTGAGTGTTGGCATGCTTGTGTGGTCATTTAATTGAACCCGTCACCCAACGGAAGTTTGGGGACGATGCCCGATGGTTATCGAATGCCCGGCAGGGGTTCAGATACCAAGTCACGATTGAGGCCAGACTGATGTTCTTTTATGAAATGCCATCTAGGTGGGAGTTCTAGACAATGATGTGCTCGATGAGACGGGATGATTCCCGGTCATGCTGAAAAACCGCCAACTCGTGTGTTGGCTATGGCCCGAGGGGTCGTAATAATCGGAACACGTGTGAATGATTGTGATGCATTGCACTTGATTATGAGGTAAAATTGTTAGGCATGGTATGTGACGTGCTAAAACGGATTTTACCTTATAATTGGGACCTGTGTGGATGCTTGATGCATGAGAGTTATGTGTTCTGATTATTGATTATGCTTATTGTGTTTATAATGGCATGTGTGATGTACTAATATGCAGGGGTATGCCAAGGTGAGGTAAGATTGCATGCTGTTGCATGATTAAGCTGCTTTCGAGACGAATTTGCATCCTAATCAAGATTTAGGAAGTTGACTCGTTGAGATTTTTTCTCTCCCCCTTGTTGTTAACCAGCCATAGCATGGAGATCTACTAAGTGCGGATGTGGTGGGTGCGAGATGCGATACTTTTTGGCTAGCCTTGCCATTAGTAAAATTAGGGTTAACCTTGACCTTTTTGACCCCTCTTTACTCATAGGTCGTGTAGGAGTTGTATTTTGTTATAGGCATGTAAATGTTAAACTCCTTGGGTTAATAAGTGGATAAATAAAGGTGCGTCTTTTGGAAATTGTTTGTTGTATTTTACTATCTTTGTTTTGTTGATTGACTTGGTGTTTATTTAATTCACTTCTACATGCATTTAATCGAAAAATAAAAATAATGGGTTGGCCATGTGTCTTAGGACGTCGCATTTTTAATCGACCATTGAGGGATTTTTCACGTGCTCGAGATTTGGGGCATGACAAGGCAAGTAGGGAAAATACCTTTTTTTAGGTCCCCCTTGTAGGATAGAAAAGCTAGGCAAACCCTCAACCCCTTTTAGTAAATACTAAACTCCCAATATACTAAGTTGATGTGTGGGTGTGTATGCATATATGTATGAAAATGTTTGTGTTGATGTGTTTACTTGTTATCCCTATTGGTGTGTATGATTGGGTGGAATTGATTCTGCTTCTGCTTGCATTTAATCAAAAGATAAAATGAATAAGTCGGCAATGCCTCTAGGAATGTCACAAGTAAATGACCAAAGGAAAGAAAGGGTACCACATGTCCGAGGGTCGAGGCATGACATTTTCATAATTAAATGACTCGACCAATGTTGTAATCAATAGGGTTTGAGAGGACCCAAACCAAGTGTTTTGCTCACTTGGTAATCCATTCACTTTGCCCCTATCCAACATGGTAGCGACAAGTTCCACACTTGAACTTACTTTGTTGAGCTAAGGTGTAGATTCAAGTTGAAATGACATTGGTATTAAATATACTTGGGAAAATTTCAGAAAATGACATGAAGTGCCATAATTTTCTCAAATAAGGGTCTAAAGTGGACATTATTTTAAATAAGGGCATGAAGTGATCAAATTGTTTCAAATAAGAACCTGAAATAACTAAGTCGTCTCAAATAAGAGCCTTTGGCTAGTGGTGACTTTTTTGGCCATCAAAAAAGGGGTATTTTGGTATAAAAAAAATCTAACTATATTTTTAATTTTTTTTATTCTTTTTTCCTTTGCTTTGCTTTTCTTTTTCCTCTTCCCTTCCCCGGACATGGCCATCGACAATTGACAGAGGTCGCCCTCACTGGCATTGAGCAAGGGCAGCCCTTGCCTAACTCGGACGAAGGCATCCCTCACTAGATCCAGCGAGGGCAACTCTTTCTAGACCCAGGGAGGACAAGGGTTGTCCTCATTGAGGTTAGGCAAGAGTAGCCCTTGACAGCCCAAGTGAGCCATCTCCCACCTCTAGTGAGGGCTTGCCTCTAGTGAGCCAAGATCGCTAGCCCTCTCCTAGGCACTACCTCTAGTGAGGATGCCTATGCCCGATGCCACAAAGGATAACCCTCCCCTACCCAGGTGAGGGCAACCTTTGCTCTTGCTAGCCTAGGTGAGTCCTCTCTCGCCTCTAACGAGGGCCTACTAGCCCTCGTCTTTGGTCGGCCAAGGTTGCCAGCCTTCCCCCAAGCATTGGCAACCCTATCGACCTTCACTACTACCCCACCGACAAGGGCGTGGCAACCACCACCTATGTTTTTTTTTTTTAATGATTTTTTAAAGCTTTTTTTAAAGGAAAGAAAAAAAAAGAAGGATTTTAAAAATTAAAAGGAAAAAATTACCTTTCATATTTGGTGAGTTCAAGCCCTTTTTTTAAATTAATATATGCACTTCAAACCTTTATTTGAAACAAGATTTACTTCAGACTTTTTTTGAAGAAAATAAGAACACTTCAGACCCTTATATGAAACAATGTCTATTTTAGGTCCTTGTTTAAGAAAATGATGGCACTTTAGGCTCTTATTTGAGATTTTCCTTTTTTTTGGGTTAATATTGTGGTGTGCATTTGCATTTTTAACCAAAGGAAAAAGGTCACATATGATATAATTGATAAGGTGTGGATGGTTGACAAGCTAGTGCTGATGTGGCATTAGTGTGTCATTCCACATCAACATTTCTGTTTCTTTTTAAAAGAGGGATCAACTTGAAAAACACAAATACTTTAAGGACCTAATTGGTTAGGAAAAAAAAACAAGTTATGGACCCGATTAGTGAGATAATGTACAAAAACCAATTTTTCTTGAAGTAATACAAACATCGTGAAGAATGTTGGAAACGCCCTATTGTCTATTAGAGTGCTAATCACTGCCTAATTGTTCTTTTCACCCCATCCCCTTGTCAATAAATAAATAAAACAACGGCTTGTCATCAAAATGAACTTGAAGCTTGAATTGGAAAGTAAATCAGTTAAAAGATAGGAAGTCTTGCTCATATCCATTTTCTCCTTGCTGGGGATCTCCATTGTAATGGAAAGGAACTCCTTTTGGTTTCTTTGCCTGGCTGCTGTTAGATTTGTTTATAATTTGTACGAATTTCTGGGGCTAAAACACCAACTTTCATTTATGAAGCTAAGAAAAAAAATGTTTGGCCACATTAACGTATGGTTGAAACTTGCAAAGGCGAGTTCAGCACCAAAAAATACAACCAATTAACGGACTACAAAGGAGGGTCCACGCGTTGGCATGATATAAGTAGTCATAGTATAATGATTGCTATAAAATCTGCGTACTTGCATTTAACATTTAATGTTTTTACGAATAAAGCAAATTAGAATAGTGGCTGCTGTAATATTGCGATGATTTTTCTTTTGTTAGAGATCGAAGATTTTAAAAGGTTTGACGGACTTTTATCAATCATATGATAAGAATGTCAAATTTATCAAGATTGCAGTGTTGGACTACATGATATTATGAATGAGTTATTCTCTCCATAGCAAAGATAAATTCGTTGTTGTTTTCATATATCAATAAAAGAATGAGCAAACTGAGACTTTGAACTTCATACAGGGGAAAAGCAATACCCTCCCTAATAAGCTTCATTAGATTATAATCAATGACTGATGCCTCAAAATAAAATTTTAATTTAATTTAGACATAGCATTTGATTTATCACATAAAGAATGTTCAAAGTTAACGTTGTATTTTATTAGTGATGAGAGAGTATGTATATTGTTATTGTTGTTCGTGAGCCGTCATTTATTAATTTTCAATGACTAATGCCTCAAAATGAAATCTTAGTTTAGATGTAACATTTGAAAATAGCACGACCGAATAATTAATCAATGTGAAAAAATCTTTTAAACAAGTGACATTCAATCACAAAGTAACGCATAGCAAGCTTGAGAAGAGCCATAACGGTTTTCTCTTTAGTATTTCTAGAGAAGTGTCAATAAAATTAAATATTTTCATAATGTGGGTTTCAAAATGAAGTTCGAAGTTTAAATTTATTGACATAATCTAGTGATAACTAATTTCACTAAAAACTTTAAATTACTTGAGTATTGGCAAAACTGGACATATCAACTATGATTTCTATCCTTAGATATTTTTTTCCGAACCTTAATCGTTAGCTGTGGGATTTGTCTTGGCTCACACCATAAAATGAGCGTCCATCGTGAAACGACGCTCATTAGATTGTCCAGCCCCTTTAAAACCTATCACTCGGATTCAAGAGGAGGATAGGGTTAAGCGGACAATAATTATTGCTCAGAAGAACGTCCATGTTGTAGTAATTCTAATTAGAGGTGGATTACTCCCAAAACACCTCCCTTCGATTGCTCTTAAATAGATTTAAAAGAAAAAAGAAGTTCTTAAGGGTTAAAGAAAAGTTCTTGATAGATTTCATATTATTGCTATGTTCAGTGGCCACATCCTTAATAGTAGATTAGTTTCGGGTATATTCGAAACGGAAAGTCATTGAGACAATTTTATTTAAAGATACTTTGTTAGTTGAAATTGGAAAAGGTAATCACATGAATGGAAGGATTTGGAAGGGAATTAGGCCGATTGCAAGATAGATTTTTTTTTTTTTTTTGCACAAAGATTGCGAGGTAGATTAAAAACCAACAAAAAGTATATCTGAAGTGTCAAAATCCAGCATGGAAGATACTTAAGTGCTAAAAATTATAAAAGTGACACTTAAGTGCCAAAATTAGAGCAAAATAGATCGGTTAAGTACCAACAGCAAGAAAATCCAATTGATGTTAACTTGGTGATTTTTCGGCAAGATAAGTGCAAAAAAAAAATATTATTTTGCATATTAACGTGGTTAAACAAGTGCAAAAATAACGTCATTTTTTGACGTGGCTAGATAATTAACATAAACTAAATTTATTTACATATTTATTAAAAAAAGAATTATAAAAAAAAAAAAGAGAGAAGAAGATGAAGATGGTAGGCAGCTGAGGGCTTGAGCCCTTACCACCGCCTCCTCACCATCGCCAGCCCTTCCCAACGATGATGGGAGGCAGCAACGAGGATTTGGCCCTCACCTTCTGCATCCTCCTCCTCATTTTTCTCTCTTTTTAATATATAAATATAAATATTTTAATTTAATTCATATTTACATAAAATTAAAAAAAAATGATGCTATTTTGATTCTCCATTGCTAACTCAGTTCTTCGGTGTGCCATGTAGGCGAGTTATATTATTAAAAAATTATCAAGATTTTCGATAACTTTCACCCAAGTGTTTCATTTTAAAAAATGACATTTAAATATTATTATCATAATTTTTTATACTTAAGTGTCGTCCTGTATTAAGTTTTGATATTCCATAGGTGCGGTACTGTTTTTTTTTTTTGGACGGTAGGTGCGGTACTGTTTAAAAACCCGTTTTCTGTGCAAGTTTCAAACGCCTGCTCCTGGGGCGTTGACCGAGAAAGGTCGCGGAAGTCCAAGAGACAAGACAGTGTGATGGGAACGGGAAAGGGGAAGGGGAAGGCTCAGGAGAGAATCGTTCGCGAGAGAGACAGAGAGACCCAGGAAGAAGACAAGGGAGATGAGAGAGAAAGGACACATGGAAGTACGTGGTTTCCGGGGTGCTTCCATTTTTTCTCCTCTTTGGTCTCTCGCTTTTCATCTTCCATTCTTTCTTAGGCTGGCTATCCACTTGCGGAATCTCAATCTCAAGCTACAAATTCTTATTAAATTGTAACTTTGATCAAAATTAATTTTTTTTCTATTAGATACCCTAAAATAATCTCTCGATCGTGATATGAGGCTGGCTGATTTTGTTTTTCTTTTCTAATTGTTTCTCCATATTCCAAAGATTACAAATTTCCTTCAATACAATATTGATCTCTCACATCAGTGAACATAACCAGAGGCTTTGGTCTTTTTGACTTTTTCTAAAGAGTCCCGTGTACGAATTTGCTCATAATAGTGCAAAAGTAAATCCTTTCAAGAAAGAGAGTCCAGGTACTCGTAACTTTGTGGAGCTGTGACAGTGAATTGCCAATTCTAAAAGATTACCTCGATGCACTAAAAAAATACGACTCAAACAAAAAGTTCGAAATGGATGTGGGACTCCTATGATAACCTAAGGTCATTGTGACTTTTTTACGTTTTTAGTATTAAAAAACTCTAACACGACTTATGATTCCTTTGTCATATATATGAGATGCTATAGAATCCTAAATAGTAAACATGACAAGATTGGGTTTTTCATCACAATTTTTGGCCGGAAAGGGCCTTGTGGATTCATACTACAAGCAAGAAGAAAATAAAAGTGAATAGCATAGGGCACAAAATTGACAAGAAATAGATTTGCATAGTCAATCTTGGACAAATACGCAAAAGTTGCAAATTTAACAAATTTAAGATATGGTCTCAGCACACTTTTTCATATCGTCCAAAAAAATAATACAAATGAAAGAGCTGATACAATCATTTCACATAACGTACAAACATCTTGAAATACAAAGAGCAAAAGAGAGATAAAGAGTGCCAAATTCCATTACAAGATCAACTAGACAATGTCCTCCCCAATTCTGCTTCTGTCACTGCCAACAGGTCAAGTCACAACATTATTAGTCATTGATGGTTCTTCTTGGTTTGCAATAATAATTTTTAAAAGTTTTTTGATGATCCCATGTGATTGAATGAACAAGTTTTTGAGTCTCGGAGAAATTTCTTGGTACATGGATTTGAAGATCCGTTGCATCTCCTTGTAAATTTGTTGGTACTTGGGATTTGTTGCTACCATAATAAGGAACAAACCATAAATAACCCACTTGATGTAAGAATTTAGTACGATCGAGTCAATTGCTACTCCAACAACAAGACATCCTAGTATGAGAAACATGAAATTGATGAATGTCTTTCCACCATCACTTCGTGTTATTCTCGAACGGATGCTGAAGAGCACAATGAGAGCTATTGCTATTGTGATGAAGGTTACTTGCTTGTCCAAAAGTAAATCCTTAACTCCTAATAGAGCAAATGACCATTTAAGTGAGGATGTCAAGAAACCTTTTGATTTTTTAACGTTGGCATCTTCTTGCTCTCGCAATCTACCATAAAGAACAATGAAATTTTGAAATCATTAGTTCATGAGGCAAATAAATAATTCCAGCTTGTAGTACGAGCTGTCAACCTGCATGCTTAAATCGCCTTATGGAAGCTTACTTATCCACAAATAAATCTATACAATGAATTGTACCAATGAATCGATATATGAAGGGGGCGATTTCTCCCAATTTGCATTATTACCGTTCATTTGCTAATCTAAAATTACGAACTAGAGCTTAGCATTAGCGGCATGCAAAGTCCACATAATTACTCTAAACAGATCAATTGCAGTCAATAATAAATGACTTGTGATTGATATGGATGGATTTGCACAAATAAAAGCTCCAACTAACATAGAAAGCCAAGTGCACCGATTGCTCCTAATCCTAAGGAGGAAATAGTTCATAAAAGTGTGCATTTGTCCCGGTCCAACCTCGGAATTGGACCAAATCAGCTAGTTTTGGGTGGCTCCCGGAAGAACTGGTCCCGTTCTAGGCTCCATACATTTGGAGCAAAAAATAATCAGTAAAGTTTCCAGTTTCACGTGAGAAATTTTTATTTTCTTGTTCTAAAATAAATCCTAACCTAGTACATTGCATTTTAATGTTCAGTCTCTTTCTCTCTCTCTGTTTCTCTGTTTCGGTGGGCACCTCTCTTTCGATCTTGATTGAGGCTGCTTTGATTTTCACCATTTATTATTATTACTTTTTGGGTTCTTCTCGAGAACGTCTATTTTTTCAACGTGGCACTCTGCTTCTTGACTCAATGAAAATCGTCTCTGCTAGTTTAGCTTCCCAGTATCAAACCAAACAATGGTCTATGTGAAAGCATGACTGCCGCACGAGAATCAAGCCCAGAACATAGCCTCAGAAGTAATGAAGGAGTGCCATAATGATATCAGAGAAAGATCAGAATAGGCATTTGCCAAACAAGCAAATAAAGCAAGTGATCCACAACATATGGAACTAAATGGTCAGCAGACTAATGAACATTCTAAAGGTTAGTGATTTACAGGATAAACCAGGCAAAACAACCCACCAGTTTCACTTATCATGCTGCCTTCTCAGCTAATTGTCACCTAAAGTCTGAGCATATATTAGAAGAAACAAGGAAAAGAAAATACAGCCGGTTCCCATCCACCTTGTCCAGTCCGGTTCTAAAGTGAACAGAATGAGTTCTCAATTTTAGGAAGAAAATGGACTCACCGTAGAATCGATCAGCCCTTAATAATTCAAACAAGATATTGCATACAAAAACAAGTGAAGAGTTCTATCTAATCGACGTAAAATATGCTGTTCTAATGCAAAACTAACCTCGGAACCACAGTTGAAGTAGAGTTGATGTCAGACATCGATCTAGGCTTAGCTTTTCCAACCAAGAGAGTTGATGTTTGTTTCAGCTGTGCGCCAGGGGCTCTGAGTTTGCAGTGTTCACACTTCAGGCGATACTTGGGTTTTCATAGAAGGCATTTTTGGTTTTATATTTTATTCACGGCTAGCGATGCCCAGTGCAGTAGAATTCGACTCGATCTCACGACCGCTCCTGAAGTGACGATATTATCCCTCCTCTTTCTGTATGCATCTCCCTACAGACATGCCTCAACCATGTCACCCCTCCTTCTTGAAGTGACGATAGTATCCCTCCTGTTCCATGCAGACCAAACAAGATCCAACGGGGCCCATTCTTGACTTATATTCTTACCATTTCACTTTCCCTTTTTGTTGGATTCTTCTTTCCCTTGTTTTTTCTTGAACTATTTCAAGGAAACGTGCCTCATTTCCGGTCAATGACGACGGAGAAGCCTTTTTTAAAGAATGGGCAACTGAAGGGGTTTTGGAAATTCATCGAATGAGATTTTTTTTTTTTTTTGTAAACAAAGTCCTTTAATTTCGTTTTATGACATTTTTTAATATAGCTATACCCAAATATTGAAAAAATTGATACTGTCTATGTATTAGGAAAATGTTACGATATGAACTATAAAAAATAACATTTTACTATATTTTGCACTTGTCTCTAGCAAAAAGACCTTAAGTCTTTGTAAAATATCATAAATCACACAAAAGAACAATATGTGTACTTGGTTATAACTCCATATCGTGACATTGTGAAATACAAAAATTATTTTACAAACATTTTACTATTTAGTTGCGACAAACAAAATGTTGGCAAAAAAAATTGTACGATTTAGGACCATTTTAACTCAAATACAAGTAGATGTAGAAAACACTTGTAAAATTTCGTAAATTTAAATATATGGATCCAACAACATTCTCTACCTGGCCATGATGACACATTATGTAACCTTTTTAATGTATCATAAGAAAAGAAATTTCATGTTTGGCGTCTGGCACTTGATTATTATATAGCGTGGACAAAATTTTGTCACGTGCCATCCTAAATTAGATGATGACATATTGACACTCAAATGTGATTTCTAGCAAGTCATTGCCAATCGTCCTATATGGTACATCCTTGTGATTTTTGGCAAATATTGATCAGAATGACTATACTAAAATTTCACACAAATGTCAAAAACAAAATTGGTAAATTTGAAAAGTTTAGGATTGAATTAATATACATGTAACCGGTTTAGAATCAATTGGATAATTTCTTCATATTATTCTTCTTCTTCTTTTGGCTTTAACCGGGCTTTGATCATTAGACTTTAATGTTTCCACCCTAACCTCCCCACCAATACAGATGTCTCATTGGCTTTTCCTCTATAATTCTAGTAATATAAAAATGGTGGATATCCCAGTTTTTTTTTTTTTTTTTTTTTTGAGAAACCTCACTACTGCTACTTCTTCTTCTCCTTTGTTTGAGTGAAAGTTCATGTTGTGATTTTCAACATATATAAAAAGTTATTTCCTCTTCATACTGGATGATCAAGTTACCCGGTTCAAGGGGAAATTGAATGGCGGAGACAGAAAATGTGACAGAACCGTCACGTTACTCAATTTCGTTTTTTCTTTTTTCTTTTTTTCCATCTCAAATGAGAACTGATGTCCCTCCTTTCCCAAAGAAAAACTAATTTATTTGGCAGATGGCCAACTTATTATTACTATCGGGGAACCTAATAATAATAATAATCTGAAAAGCTATATTACCCGGAGGAAATTCGAAACAAGAAATTCTAGTATTCTATTTAATTATAGATGAGCTAATTTTCCGTATCTAGTTGTAGTTTGATTTGAAATATTTTCATGGAAAACCAACAATAAGAATTAGCAATCACCCAATTTCACCTGCTAAGGTATGTAAGTAACCTTAAGTTCGAAAAGGAAATGCATTTAGAGTGAAAATTTATTTTGAAAGTGTGCTAATATTAGATCGATTTAGTGGGATTCATGTGGGCCTCACATTAGACCTTCCAAGTCTAATAGTTCATATTCAAATTAGCATATGTACTGAGCTTATCAATACTTAATAGAAAATGACTAGAAATGGACAAAAAAAAAAAAACAGAATGGTTGTTGGCACCAGGATGAATCCCCAACCCCAATCAAAGTTATCTTATTTCATCTTGAGGGGTGCTTCTGAAGAATAAAAGGAAAGTGGCCAAATTCTAATTGGGATTATGTATGTCATGGACACCGTTTTCATATTGGATCATCAAACCTTCAATATGAAAATGTCACTTGGTTTTCTTCTTTAGGCGCGTTTGTTTCATGAAAAATAAACGATTTGAAAAACATTTTCTTAAAAATAATTGCTTGTATTAATTGAAATAATTAATTAATAAAAAAATATTTTTATTAGTAGTAATAATTTATGTTTAGGCATTTTTGTGGATGATGAAAATATTATTATTTTCATTTTGTAAGCAATATAAATAATTTTTTGTTGGAAAATGTTTTCCGAATCATTCTATTTTACGAAGCAAACGGAGCCTAAACGAACATATTACTTAAACTTCATTTGTTTTTTCTTGAAATAATTAGAAAATGGAAAAAAAAAAGTTTCATTATCGAAAAAAATTTTCTTCATTTACGAAAATATTTAGACATAAATTATTATAAGTAACTTTTTTTATTAATTAATTATTTCAAGCAATATATGCAAAAATTTTGAGAAAAATATTTTTCAAATCATTCATTTTCCTTGAAACAAACAAAACTTTAATGTATTCTAAAAGAACGTGATACGTAGGTTTGATTTTTTTTTTTCATTTTTGTAATATGTCTTTGATGCATTCATTTTTTATCCAATTTTTTTCTCAGCAGGAAAAGCAAACTTTTGGTATTTTACTTTTTATTCTCTGGACTTTCTCACCTGGGGATAATGACCGGAAGGGTGGAAAAACAATCTTTCTAGTTGCTAAAAGACTAATTCCCATTTTTAGAAACCAAGGATTGGATCAGATAGTCTTAGGACTGAGAGCTGCACTGGACTAACCAGTCCCGTCCAATCCCATGGAGCCAATCCATTAGCGATTTTTTTTTAAAAAAAATTAAGTAAAATACATTAACTATTACTATTTTAGTTTTTATTGCGATTTTTAAGAAATTAAAATGCAAATTTTATTTT
Organism: Eucalyptus leucophloia subsp. euroa; assembly: GCA_017140325.1. Taxonomy (NCBI): domain Eukaryota; kingdom Viridiplantae; phylum Streptophyta; class Magnoliopsida; order Myrtales; family Myrtaceae; genus Eucalyptus; species Eucalyptus leucophloia. The sequence goes on along the minus strand of CM029472.1, from coordinate 15,610,484 downwards.
TATTTTTTTAAAAAAGAGTCAATCCAACCCGATTCCCCTTAGAATTGGGAACTAGATTGACAATCGCCTATTCCATTTTTATAGAAATGGGAACCAGACCGATCTCTTTAAGAACCAAACTAAATTAGCCAGTTCAATCTGATCTGGGTGATTCCCAGTTTAGGCAGTCCGACATGCTCATCCCTAGGCAATACTAGGAACATGCATATAGAACGAGGAGGGACAATATCATGACTTTCTTTTTTCTTTGACTTCAGGAGCGACTTTTTGCAGTGCTGGATTTATATTACCTTTTTATTTTTCCTTTTTGTTTGGTTGGATCTCTGCTTCTCTTCTTTTTCTTTTAAACTTTGTTAGAAACCGTGTCTTATTTCCGGTCAATCACGGTCGAATTATAACCCCAAAAGCCTTTTTCAAAGAGTGGGCAACTGAACAGGTTTTTGAAAATTCATCAAATGAGATTTTCATGGTACACAAAATCCTCTAATTTTGTTTTATGACATTTTTCAATATATTTTTTTTTTGGTAAAGAAAATAACAAAGAGGTTAGTGCTAAGTGCGCCTAATATTCGTGCACCCACACGTGGGCATGGTAGGGTCTAGCCCATTTTTCAATATAGTTATGACCCAACTTTAAAAAAAAAAAAAAAAAAACTAAAACTGTTTATGTATTAGGAAAATGTTACGATATTGTGAATTATAAAAAATAGAATTTTACAATGTTCCACACTTATCTATGGAAAAAATGTCATAAGTCTTTGTAAAATATCACAAATCACATAAAAAAAAACATATTTGCACTCAGTCAAAACTAAATATCGTGACATTGTGAAATACAAAAATTATTTTACAAATATTTTTCAATATGTATGTTGCCAATGAGAAAACATGCTGAAACTACATTTTCTTGCGGACTAGTCTCTTTATTTTCTAAATAAGGTCATATTGTGATCATCCCGATGCTCATCTTCTATTCTATAAGGGTAACTAGTGTTTATTTCCAAATCCACAACAGTTGTTTCCTAACAATTATGCTGAAGCTAGTATGTGATGAGTTGTTTGCAATATATTTCTAAGTCCTAGAAATGACTCCAAAACTCAAAGTTGAAACAATGTGGAACAAGACTAATAACAAGACAGTGGAGCTAACCTTGATGGAAATTGCAGAATCTTGGAGGTAGAACCAACAAAAAAAACAGCAAAATACTGCTTATGTTCTGCTGTGTCCGGGTGCAAGAGATAGCCAAATGCAGTTGGTGGTTTTGAAGTTCGGGTTTGGGTACCCTATATATACACTTTGTGATTGGCCTCACGTGGGCCCCCTATTTCTTTTTGGCCTTCTTTTTTGTCCAATTTCTTCTCGGATGGTTCTCTAAAGATGATAGGATTCCAAAAGTAGCCAAAAAAAAAAAAAAAAACTGTAGTATCTAGATAAAACCTTCTCTTGACTCCTAATTGTTGACACCTAAATTTTGGCGATCTGTTTAGTTATTTATTGCATTAAAAAATTAGAGTTAATTTTATCCCTAAAAAAATAGTTAATTGCATAGCATATAGTTTTAGGTGCATTTATTTTAATTTGCATTTACATTGGGCCGATGACGGATGGGTTCAAATTAATGCTTTAGAAACTTTAATTTGATAAGTCGGCCTAAGCTCACGAAGAGAGCAAATTGGCCCAAGCCCATATTCTTAGGGAGATTTTACGGATTTATTTTTGTGAGATTTCAATTCAAAAGCAAATATTACATTTGGAAATACAAATATTGTGTTTGGAAAAGAAATTTTTGTGAATATGATTTTGGAAAATTAAAAACCCTAATCTGTGGCCTATAAATATATTAATAGGCATAGGGTTTTGGGGGGCCACACCTATGGACACATACGGCCATGCAATTGAGAAGACACGGCTGTGGAAAACATGAGAGAGGGTGAGGAGCGTTCAGCCAATCATCACATGTCAAGCCTCTCGTGGTTGCAACCTTGCTGACCTTGCCACTGAGCTTCACATCGGCTGTCGCTGTTTGCCGTCACAAGACGGTAATCCATTGCCGTGCCTACCTCCCGACAATAGGTTGGCCTTGCCATGATATCTCCAGAAGGCTACGAGATCTACGTCGGCTCATTGCTTCCTTCCTGTTGAGCCTACGTCATTGTCGCTGCTCCTCGTGTGGCTAGGGCTACCAATTCCACGGCAATCATCAAGGAGTCCAAGTGTTCAATAATTGTTCCAGCAGATCTTCGTGGTCTTTTGGTCAACATCTTGCAGTCAAAAAAAGAAGAGCAACAAGCGTCCATAAGCAAAGGGAGAAGAAGACAAAGGAGGAATCTTTGCTTCGTCCAATAGGAGGGGGGGCATTCTCTCTCTTCCCTGGTCAACACCGAGCACACAATAATCCCGAGAGAGAATAGAGGCTAGAGCGAGGTATGTTCTTCGCGGTCTCGGCTTCACGACTCCTCCCACTGCGACGCTGTGCTCTTGCTAGCTACAGCGCTTCCTGTATTGGACCGAGTGAACAAGCCGCAGTCCTGATCTTCACCACCACCGACTGTGATCTACTCCAGCTACTTGTGAACAGCAGTCCAAGAGTCCCTCAGTTGGCCTTCTCAACATCGTCGCCGATCCTTGCCTCGTTTCACTGAGTTGTTGTTTATTGCTGAACCGTTGCAATTCCGGCGAGTTCACTGGGATTAATATCCTAGACGATTCCTTGTGTTCTCGCTCTCTTTTGCAAGTTTACCGATGCTTTTGTCCACGACCAGCAACAAAACCGTGGCGTCCCATGAATTCAAAAAGGGAACAAAGTTGAGAAAAACCACAGGTGTAAAAGATTGATGAGCTTGAAAAAAGTAATCCATTCTGGTAGAAAAGGTCACAATTTGGCCAAATAAGGGCAGGCGGTGGATTTGTCTTCTCTTGAATTTTGTCTAGATTTGACAATTTGTGGGTTTTGTGATTTTACTTCATGCAAAAAGAAGGCTTACTTTTTGGCCAGGAGATCGTGAAGATGTTTACTCACTATCATATTCGACACAAGGACCCAGGAACATGCTTCCTTCGAAATAGTGGATTTTGTCTCCACGTTCAATAACCTAGGCGGAGCTCTTGCACTCGTCCGAAGCCCCGATGCTGCCATTCCCGCTCGTGTCCGAACCGAGTTGATTTTACAAACTTTCTATTCTTGCAGGTTCATTGGTCGCGAGCCCGTCATCGTCCATCTTGACGCAAACTGTTATTCATGAATCCTTCACGTTAGTCCCATTGCGGAAACTAATCATCCGCCCATGGCTGCCCGTCTCGCATCTAGCTGAACACAACCACGCACCGCCGTCACCCATTGAACCGATTCCGCTCGGTTCAAATTTGGTAGCATTATTTGGGGAATCAGGTAATTATCTTATCTAAATTTGATTTGGATATTTTATTGCTTAATGCGTGCTTTTAAATATCTTACGTGCATATTTGAATTATGAAAGTATTTCCGGTTAGGATTTGTTGCCCAATTCGCAACTGCACACGGATTTTTTATTCCATCTATAAGGTTTTAGATGGAATAATTAATCACTCGGGAGTAAAATTGATATCTTGATCTTTAAGGCTTAAGATCAATTTATCGATTTTATCAGCGAATTAATCGAGTTGGATTAGATATCGTTTTCAAATTCGAGCGATGGATAGTATCTTTGGTGATTGCGTATGATTTGGTGTTTTATCTTTTAGTTGCTTTATTTATCCCGAAAACACAAAAAGATTGCGTATTTCATTTTAAGTTTAGATTGATTTAGATGAACTGCATCTTAGGTTAGAGACTGCTAAGTGAAGATAATATCTTGGTTTAAATTAGGATTTAGCCTGACCTAATCATTAATATAAGTTGGATAGAATCTTAATTTAGCCTGATAATTTTCATATGTTTCTAGTTTCGAATTTCACATAAAAAATGCAAAAAATGACTTAGGATAAATCAATTTCAATTCCTAGGATAGATTGCATACCTATTGTCACAACCAATTTTTTGGGGTATGAACCACATTGGGTTTGGCTAATGGATTGTTAAGCCTAGACTTAACTCGGGCTCTCCCAAGCCCATACCAATTCGCGACTTAGGTTTGAATTTTTAACATGCAATTGAATTTTAACTAGGAGTCGCCACTAATATATTTTGGGTGGGTCGATTAGAAATCCTAGTAAAATAACGGGAGATTTACTTTACTCCTACGAACCAGAGACTAAGGGTACGGGGACTTGGTTACGTTAGATTTCTCTAACGCCCTTTCGGTACCTTTCTTTTAATTTAAAAAAAAAAATGTTTGGCAAACAATTTGGATTGATTTTAAACTATCTCCCTAACATGTGAGGTGTCCATGCAGGTGCGCAAACCACTAATTTAACACTCAATAAAGCAATTAAATAATGCAGAACTTACCTCAAAGCAACGAAAGCATCTGCCGCGTTAAATTAAAATCCACATCAACAATCCTAGATATGGTTTCTAATTAACACGCAATTTCTTTCTTTCTGTTTTCACTTATTAAACAAGACTATAGTCCATATGCAATGCAATGCTTTTAATCTAATATGAAATGATATGGCATGGCAACATGTCCTAAACATATGAATAAAATTTTTATGATCTCTTAATGAATATGCAATTGCTAAATATGCAATCTAAATTAACCAAAGTGACTTAATTCTAATGACGTGCAATGCAATGCAATGCAATGCAATGACGTACAAAATTATTTCAACTAAAATGACATGCGACATATAATTTAATATGCAAACTATATGTCACGCAACATTCATTAAATGACCTAATCTAATGACGGACAATTTCTAATTAGAAATGAACCTAACAATAATCACTAAAATGGCATGCATTTCATGAACCTAAATCTATATGACATGCAAATGACATTTTTTATTTTAAAAATGCAATCTATCCTAAAAATTGCAACTAATTTATCCTAAGACAAATTTTATGAAATTTGAAATGATATAGCTAGATTAAGATTCCATCTAATTTAAACTAGGGATTAAGTCATATTAAATCCTAATTTAAACTAAGACATTATCTAAATCTAAAATGCAATTTATCTAAAAAAGATTATCTAAATTTAAAATGAAACATGCAATTCTAATCTAATATGCACAATGATTTTTTGTGTTTTTCTTCAAGAAATTCGAAATTAAAACTAACACATAATGCAATTCAAATAAAAACTAACAACCTAAATGAATGCACTTTCTTTTTCGGATTTTTTTATTTAAAAATTCATAATAAGATTGCAATCCTAATATGCAAGATAACAACAAACCTAATCCTAATTAAGATTTTTTGATTTTTGATTTTACAAAAATAAGATTTGACTCAACCAACTCGAATATAACAAATCAAACAAAAGATAAGATTGATATCCAAAAATTGACGAACCATATCTCGCGCATGAGATCGGGTTCGCCAATTTTAAATTAAATCGAGAATCGAATCTCGGGCTTGAGATTGGATTGTCGTATTTTGTAAGGGATTGCGAGTCAGATTTCGAGCGCGAAAGTCGGACTTTCAATCCCTAGCTTGAGAGACTTTTCATGTCAGAATCTCAATCATTCATTCAGGAATAATCCTACTAAAAAAAACAAAGTAAATAAATGAAAATAACATAAAGTAAAAAAAAAAAAAACTACCTAATTGATTTTCCTTTTTTTTTTCTTTTGTTTTTCGGTTTTCTTTTTCCCTTCCCAAGCACGGATTGCTCGTGGCAAGTCACCTACGGCAACTGGCATCGGTCCGGCAGGGCGGCTCTGGCGAAGGGAAGGCACGGTTGGTCGCGGGTCAGGCGGGACAGGGACGGCACGGGAGCAGCGGCAGCAATCGTCGGGGGAGGCTTGGAGCAGCGGGCTCGAATCTGGATCTGGATCTGGATCTGGCGGAGGCGAGACTTTGGACTGTAGCTTTGGTGGTGCGACGGTGGGTGGGCGTCCGGATATGGCGCGGCAGCAGCGCTGGTGTGTCGGCGACGCGAGTGCTTTGTAGGCGGCGGTAGGCGCGACGGGATCTCGGAGCAGTGCAGTTTGGTGCAGGGACGCGGCGGTGGCTAGTGAGCGCACCAAGGGCAGAGATGGGTCGTCGCTTCATAGGGGCATGGGCACACATAGGCGGGTTGCAGGGCCTCGGCTCCGAGTAACAGCAGGCGGCGTTGGGCGGATCAATTACCGGCGGCAAGCAGAGGAAGGCGTCGGGCTTCGCGGAGCAGAACAGAGGGTGAGCAACGAGCTTGGGGAGATGATGAACAGTAGGGGTCAAATCCCTCCCCCTCTGTCTCTATATTCTCTCTCTACCTTTTCTTCTTTTACTTTTGTGTTCTTTTTTTACCAAAAGAAACCCCCCTCTACCGAAGGAAAAGAAGAGTTTTCTTTTGTGCTTCTATTTTTTTTTTCAGGAACCAAAACGGAAGAAGCCCCCCTTTTCTTTTATAGAGCACTTCTCTTTTATAGAGCAAGAACAAATCAATCTGTTCTACCAACGAAGATTTCATATATTGACTCAGCGATTGAAGATAATCCGAAATTTTTTGTGAAGATTTTCCAGATAAAGCTCCATTAACCAACTCTAAAATCTTTCGAAATCTCTATCCGCAACAAAATAATTTAGAATATTCCTTATCCTCCTTAATATTCCCAATGATTTTACCACCAACAGATTAAAGATAAGATTGCAATATGATTTTTTTAAGTGTCAAAAATCACCATAATATTGTATCAAATCTCAATTTCCCACGAGATAATTAATTAAAAAGCAACGGGCTTGGGCTAATTTGTTCCTTTCGTGGGCTTAATCCAACTAATTTGAACCCATCCGCACCGGTCCAAAAAATAAAATGCCAATTAAAATAAAATAATAAAAATGCACCTAAATCTTATATGCTATGCGATAAATGACTAAACAGATCGTCAAAATCTAGGTGTCAACACCTATTAAGAAAATACAAAAATATCATGTGCATGTCATATAGAATTAGATTCATGAAATGCATGTCATTTAGTGATTATTACTAGGTCCATTTAATTAGAAATTGTCTATCATTAGAATTAGGTCATTTAGTTATATTACATTGCATAAGGCATGATTCTCATTAATTAAATGAAAACAAAAAGAAATTGCATGTTAATTAAAAATCAAATCTAGGGTTGATAATGTGAATTATGATCTAACATTGCAAATGCTTTCGTTGCTACAAGGTAAGTTCTTGCAATTTATTTATTGCTTTCCTTGGATGTTAAATTGGTGGTTTGCGTATCCACACGATCACTTCACATGTTAGGGAAATAGATTTAAAATCAATCCAAAATGCCTGCAAAAACATTTTTGAAAATAAAAAGAAATAATACCGAAATGGCATTAAATAAGTCTAGTGTAACCAAGTCCCCGTATCCAAAATCTCTAGTTCGTAGGAGTAAAATAATCCTCCCATTATTTTACTTAAATATCTAATCGACTTATCATAAATAGATTAGTGGCGACTTCTGATTAAAACTTTTGTATGTTAAAAAAACTTGAACCTTGATGAATTGGTATGGGCTTGGGAGAGCCCGAGCTAAGCTAGACTTAGTAATCCATTAGCCAAATCCTAAATGATTCACACCCGAAAAATTGGTTGTGACACTAATGTTACTTTCGTTGTTCTTGGGGAGGCTTTGTTTAATCTCTAAGCTAAGTGCAGGCATCCATCCATGACAAATCATTTCTTTCTTTTTTTGGTTTGAAATGTAATTATTATTTATAAAATGATGTATAAGAGCTTAGAGGCATTCCCTAGCAAAAAAAGATAACTAAGAACATGAAAAAATGGAATAAGGAAGTCTCCATATAGTAGTCAATATTACATTTGTCTAGGAAGGCCTAAAATTATTGTAATACAAAGCTTGCCCTCTTACAAGTTTACAAACTTTAGTAAGGATAATGAATATTGACACCTGAATTTTTGTCAACGTTTTAAATATTCATTTATTTTGCAAAAATATTAAAAAAAAAGATAAAAAACAAAAAAAAATAATATAACAAATTTAAAAAAAAAGAAAACCATAAAAAATGAAATGAAATCTTGCGGGTTAAAAAAAATATAAAACATAAAAAGAAAGAAATAAAACAAAAATAAAAGGGGGAAATCGAGCGGGCCGACTTGTCTAGCCCACTTGGTTATTTTCAGCTCACCCTTCGACCCAGCTTCCCATTTTCATTCTTTTCTTCGGCCCATTTTCCTTCCTTTCTAGGCCCACCAGAGCCTAAAAGGTGGCCTAGCCCAAGGCCACTTATTCCCCTTCGTTTGCACAAACCAGCGCCCGGGAAGCAAAAACGCCATGAGAGTGACGTGAGAAAAGTGGGGGAAGCCTTCTAGCATGCATGAGCTGGCGTGGCGAAATAGGGACGCGTTGCTGAGGCGAGGAACGCAGGCGGGGAGCAAAAGGGGATGGAGGAGGCTTCGCAAAAACCCAAAAAAAAAGGGGAAGAGAGCTCGGGGAAGAAAGGGGTCTGGTTCTTCTCCTTCGGGGGATCCTTTCTCGGGAGAAAACCATATGGCATAGAAGGAGGAGGGAGGGAAGGGGGGGAGATCCTCGACGTTCTCGAAGAAGGTTGGCTGGAAAAAGTTGGGGTTTTCTTTGGGGGAGCTCTCGACACACAAAAGAGGGTCTGATCTTCTCCGCTCGTCTGGGCTCTCCGCACAAAAAGATGGTCTGACCTTCTCCGTTCATTTCCTCTCTCCCGACAGTCCTCTAGATCTTGCCTCCGCCCAATCACCCGAGGTCTCTCTTCCGAAACTTGGCCCTCTCCACTACCGTTCCGAGCTCGTGCCTTGATGATCGAACGAAGATACCATCGCTGTTCGAGGAGTGCTTGTCTCCGTTTCACAAAACCTCGGAGCCATGGTTGAGCGGCGTCGTCGGCCATCGATCTTGGTCATGGCTAGTTAGGGAAGACAAGGATACAACGGCTTGCCGTTGGGATAAGAGAAGCCCGGTGGTTTTCGGTAGTAGTTTTGGCTTGACAAAATGTCTAAATGGAGCATTGAACTTTTACTCTAGAAATCGAAGCTTAGGATCTTTGTTGCGAGTCTGTTTCATCCTAATGATGTTAGTTTGTCGCTATCTCTTCATTTTCTGTATGATTACATTGCATATATCTCACTGTTTAAGTACGAAAATCCATCGCCGCTAGCGCTCCGGCAACAAAAAACGCCGGCTTAATTAGTGGCCGATGGTGATCGGTGGAATCAGGATAAACGGCCGACGGCAAACGGTTCGATACTGGTTTAAGCTTGGGTGATGAGCTCGTCCGCGATGGAAATGGTCTCGATAAAAAAAGGATGTATGGGTCGCCGCGAGGAAGAAAGAAAAATGTTCGGGGAGGAGACGATCCTGGGGAAGGGATGAAGAAATAGAAAGAGGCAAAAAAAAGTGATAAGAACGAAAAGAGAAAAAAAGAAGTAAAAAGGCCAAAATAGAAAGATAGAAAATTGAAAAGGGTTTCAGGCTTTTAATTGCGGGGCGGTCGTCCGTAAAAAAGGTAGGCCTCAGGCTTGCCTGTTTTGTGGTTTGGGATAGATAGAGCTGAGAATGAGAAAATGAAGGGGGCTAGAAGTTATGACACTTTTTTTTTTTTTTGAAATATTGGTAGGCCTTTTTAATTAATTATGAGCGGACTTTTAGGGATAATGTTTTTAGGCCAACCCAATCCAGTAGGGTGCAGGTCGGTTTAGTTGAGTCGGGTCTCTTGATGCAGTCCGAATCCTTTTTTATTAACTACAAATAAATGAATATTTAAAAAACAAAAAATAAATCAATTAAAATTAATAAAAATTAATTAACAATTTGAAAATAAAAAAATTTAAAAAATTCAGAAAAAGAAAAAAAAATTCAAAAGCTTTAGGAAATAATAAAAATTTCAGAAAATACTGAAAATCATTAAAAATAATAAAAATTTAGAAATATCATTAAAAAATTCAAAAAAATCGATAAGAAAATTTTAGAAAAATTGGAAAACCCTTTAAAAATGTTAAAGCCCAAAATTTGGACAAGCGTTTAGGGCTTTACAATGGGGTTCTTTGTTTAGGATTGTCTTTTTTTCTTTTTAGGGGCAATTTGAGGATGTTTGTGTATTTCCTTTGTGGTTATACTTGATTGTGCTTCTCAATATCTCATATGTTATTTTCTTCATTTTAGAATGGTTAGGACAAAATCTAGAATTCTTCGATAGGTTGCTATGGCGTTAGTGAGCACATGATTAGGTTGGGTATTGAAAGGGCATTAGTTTTAGGGTTGACCTAATCAAGTTCTCGGATAAAAAATCTTTAGTTGTGTAAATAGTAACATATCCTCCCATATCTTACTAGATTTCTAGTCAATCCAAAAAGGTTAGTGACAACTCCTTAGTCAAAATTTGCATAGGCATAAAGTGATTAAAAATTTGAACATTTGATATTGCGCGAAATATGGGCTTGGGAGAGCCCAAGTCAATGGAAGGTCGTTGGCTTGAAGTTCAATATCCCTAAACCTAACAATCACTGCCCGTAAGAAGGGTTAGATCAGGACAATGAGGACATCCGTTGACTTGTCTTCGAAACATTTATAGGTATGTTCCATCCAAATGCAATATATAGTTGCTAAAAAAAAAAAAATACTTTGAGAAGCCTTGCTATCAAGTCTTTGCGTTTGGTAACCCTGATCATCTATTGGAGTTCATTATTCCATCCTCCTAAAGAAGCACAATTCCATATTATGCAAGGATAATACACCATAGGCAAAATGTTGTTCAAAAAATTGTGTGATGTAGAAAATACTTGTACAATTTCATAAATTTAAATATTTGGATTCAACAACGTTTTGCTTAGCACGATGAACCGTTATATAACCTTTGTAGTGTCTCACCAAAAAGGAAACTTACTTGACGTGTTGCACTTGATTACGATATAGTGTGGACAAAATTCTAACACGTGCTTACACAACTAGCCATCCTAAATTAGATGATGAGTTATCAACACTCCAATATGATTTCCAGCAAGTCATCCCCAATTGTCTTGTATGATACATCACCACATTAGAGATTTTCAGCAAATATTGACGGAAGGGTTATCTGAAATTTCGCACAAATGTTAACAAAAAAATTGATAAATTTAAAAATTTAGGATTGAATTCTTATACATGCAATATGTTTAGAACTAACTGCACAGTTTTATCCTATTATTCATCTTCTTTTTAAGTTTAGGGTTTGAACCTTGGACTTTAATGTCTCCATCCTGACCACCTAATTATTGGAACGGATGCCTCATAGGCTTCCCCCTATTGTGCTAGTAAAATGAAAATGATGGATATCCTCTCTCTCTCTCTCCTTCCCCCTCCCCCCCTCTTTCTTTTCTTTTAGACACCTCACTTTTTTCTTTTTTTGAGAGAAAGTTCATGCTGCGATTTTCAGCTCATATAAAAATTTACTTCCTCTTGATACCGGATAATCAACTTATCCAGTTCCAAGGGAAAATTGAAGGGTATGGAAAAAGTGATAGAACCGTCACATTACTCAATTTTGTATTTTTTTCTCCGATTTGAAACGGAACCGGTCTCCCTCCTTATCCCATTTTTTTTTTTTAAATTATTTGGCAAATAGCCAACTTATTATTATACTATCGGTGGACCTAATGATAATCCAAAGAGTTATATTGACCTGGAGGAAATTCGAAACAAAAAGTCTAGTATCCTATTTTCCTTTAAATAAACTAATTTTTTCGTTTCTAGTTGTAGTTTGATTCGAAATATTTTCATGGCAAAGCAACAATAAGAATTAGCAATCACCCAATTTCAGCCTCTAAAGTACATAAGTAATCTTAAGTTCGAAAAGAAAAGGCATAGAGAATGAAAAATTATTCTGAAATTGCATTAACATTGGATCAATTTAGTGGGATCCATGAGGACCTCACATTAAACCATCCAGATTTAATAGTTCATATTTAAGTTATCATATGTACCAGGCTTATCAATACTTAATAATAGAAAATGACTATAAAAGGAATATATATATATATATATATATATATATATATATTGTTTGTTGGCACCAAGATGAATCCCCAACCCTAATCAAAGTTATCTTATTTCATCGAGGGTGCTTTTGAAGAATAAATGGAAACTGGCCACATTTTAATTGGGATTATATATGTCATGGGCACTGCTTTCAAATCGGATCATATCGAACCTTCGGCAAGTACAGTCTATTTGTTAGAGAAGACATGCCCTTGAAAATCTCACTTGGTTTTCTCTTCTAGGGTGTCTTTATTTCACGAAAAATAAATAATTTAAAAAATATTTTCCTAGAAATAATCACTTATATCAATTGAAATAATTAATTAATTAAAAGTGTTTTTGTTACTGGCAATAATTTAAATCTAACCATTTTTGTGGATAATGAAAATATATTATTTTATTTTTGTAAGCAATATAAACAATTATTTTTGGGAAAAAGTTTGCAGAAACAATCGTTTTCTGTTAAACAAACGGAACCTAAAAGAAAATATTACTTAGTCTCCTTGTGCTTCACTTCAAATAATTAGTCAATGGAAGAAGTTCTCATTATTGAAAATATACAAGACGTGTCCGATGTTAGTGTCCTAATCCCTCTATAATTAAGAGGTGCACCGTTAGTTATGTGGATGCAAATTTGTGAGTTGATAACACATGATAATTTCTCTTAAGTGAGTGATTCTTATGATTCTTTCCAGTTCGCTAGAAGTGAACCTTTGACTTCTTTATCCTTGGAGGAGTACTTTTTTCTATTTTTTTTTTTTTTTATGCCTTGGTGGTGAACTCTTCCATATCAAAGTTCTTTTTTTCCTCAAACACATCAACATTTTCATTCCATCAAACACGTTTAGCAATCTCATGTAGTCTCACACACATCAGTTCACTTTTAGGGAGGGCTAGGTACTTCTCTAGCAAAGGGCTGCCACTCTCTTTAGTGAGCAGCCATCGTCCATCTCAACCCTATCCCTCTCCCTCTTTCTCTATTTTTGAACTTGTTTGATAATCCAATTAGCTTTTGAAAACTAAAAATCAGAATGTAATGAGATTAAACTTTTTTGATAATCTTAAATAGAATTGACTTAAATAACATAATTAAGTCGATATTCCACTTAATCTAGTAAGGAAATGAAGGTTTACCAAATTGTTCAATAGAAAAATAATTGAGAGTAATTAAAATATTACCAAATATATTGGAAAACCTATCAATAATTGTTTTTTCTCTATGTTCAGTAAGAGTTGATAATATTCTACTCTTAATTTTTAATTATGATCAAACAACTCATATAAATCGGTACTTAAATTTTTAGCACTTAATTTCTAGTTTTACCTCAACCCTTTTTGTTTCAATCACTCTTTTTTTTTTTTTTTTTTTTCTCTATGTTTGGTAAGAGATTGATAATATTCTACCAATAATGGTTTTTTCTCTATGTTTGGTGAGGGCAACCTTCGCCATCATCGGCCCAAGTAAGCCCTCTCTTGCCTCTGGCGAGGGCTTGCCTCTGGTCGGCCAAGATCAGTGGCTCTCTCCCAAGCGCTACCTTTGGTGAGGATGCTTGCACTCGACACCAAGGAGGGCGACCTTTGCCTACCCAAGTGAGGGTGACACTTGCCCTCGCTAGATCAAGCGAGCCGTCTCTCGCCTCTAGCAAGGGCTTCTGGCCCTCGCCTCTGGTTGGCTAAGGTTGCTAGCCTTCACCCAAACACCGATGACCCCGTCAACCTTCACTACTGCCCCACCGACGAGAGGGCGGCGAGCATCGCATGTGTTTGCTTTTCTTTGTTTTTTTTTTTTTTGTAGTTTTTTTTGAAAAGAAAAAAGAAAAAAAAAGAAAAATTAAAACATTAATAAGATGAAATTACCCTTTACATTTGGTGAGTTCATGCCTTTCTTTGAAACTGATATATGCACTTCAAACCCTTATTTGAAAAAGGTTCACTTCAGATCTTATTCAAAAATAATAATAACATTTCAGGCACTTAATTGAAATAATGTCACTTTTATGCCCTTATTTGAGAAAATAAAGGCACTTCAGGCCTTTATTTAGAATTTTCCCTTTTTGAATTAATATTGTGGTGTGCATTTGCATTTTTAACCAAAGGAAGAAGGTCACATATCGTATAGTTGATAAGGTGTGGATGTACCGGTTGTCCAGCTCATGCTGATGTGGCATTAGTGTGTCAGTCCACATCAACATTTCCATTTCTTTTTTAAAAGAATGATCAACTTGAAAAACACAGATACTTTAAGGACCTAATTGCTTAGGAGGAGAAAAAAAAGGTTACGGACCCGATTAGTGAGATAATGTACAAAAACCAATTTTTCCTGAAGGAATAGAAGCATCGTGAAGAATGTTCGAAATGCCCTATTGTCCATTAGAGTGCTAATCAAAACAAAAACCAATTGTTCCTTTCACCCCACCCCCTTTGCCAATCAGTAAATAAAACAAAACAACGGCTTGTGTTAGATTTGTTTATAATTTGTACGAATTTCCGAGGCTAAAACACCAACTTTCACTTATCAAGGTAAGCAAAAAAAAAAAAAATGTTTACTCACATTAATGTATGGTTGAAACCTACAAAGGCGAGTTCAGCACCAAGAAATACGACCAATTAACGAACTACAAAGGAGGGTTAACGCGTTGGCATGATATAAGTAGTCATGGTATTATGACTGCCATAAAATCTACGTGCTTGCATTTAACATTTAATGTTTTTACGAATAAAGCAAATAAGAATGTTGCCTGCTGGAATACTACGATGATTTTTCTTTTATAAGAGATTGAAGATTTTAAAGGGTTTGATGGACTTTTATCAATCGTACGATAAGAATGTCAAATTTATCAAGACTATAGTGTTGGACTACATGATAATATGAGTAAGTTATTCTCTCCCTAGCAAAGATAAATTCGTTGTTTTCATATATCAATAAAAGAATGGGCAAAGTGAGACTTTGAACTTCATAGAGGGGTAAAGCATTACCCTCCCTAATAAGCTTCATTAGATTATAATCCATGACTGATGCCTCAAAATAAAATTTTAATTTAATTTAGACATAGTATTTGATTTATCACATAAAGATTGTTCAAAGTTAATGTTGTATTTTATTAGTGATAAGAGTATGTCTATTCTTATTGTTGTTCGTGAGCCGTCATTTATTAGTTTTCAATGACCAATGCCTCAAAATGAAATTTTAATTTAGATGTAACCTTTAAAAATAGCATGGCTGAATAATTAATCAACGTGAAAAAAATCTTTTAAAAAAGTGACATTCAATACTAACGTGGTTAAATAAGTGAAAAAATGAAGTCTTTTATTGATGTGGATTAAATTTTAAACTAAATTTGTTTACATCTTTATTAAAAAAGGGAAGAAGATGAAGATTGCAGGCGACTAAGGGCTGAGCCCTCATAGCTACCTTCTCACCGTCGTCGGCCCTTCCCGATGATGGTGGGGAGGCAGCGGCGGCAATGGCTCAGCTCTCACCTTATGCCTCCTCCTCCTTTTTCTCTTTTTTTTTTTTTTAAATAAGTATAAATATTTTAATTAAATTAATATTTATGTTAAAATTTAAAAAAAAAAAAGATAAAACGACGTCATTTTGATTTTTCGTCACTGACTCAACTCTCTAGTGTGCCATGTAGGAGAATTATATTATTAAAAAATCGTCATGTAAGATTTCCAATCATTTTTGCTGAAATTGGCATATAAGTGTCTCATTTTTTTTTCAAAAAAAGATATTTAAATGTCGCATTTGTAACTTTTGGCACTTAAGTATCATTCCGTACCAATTTTTAATATTCCAAGTATCGGGCACTCATTAAAAACCAGTTTTCTGTGCAAGTTTCAAACGCCTGCTCCTGTGGCGTTGACCGAGAAAAGTCGTGGAAGTCCAATGTGATACGAACGGGAAAGGGGAATGGTCAGGAGAGAATCGAGAGAGAGAGAGAGAGAGAGAGAGAAGATAGAGAAAAGACACACGGGAAGTACACGGTTTACCGGGGTGCTTCCTTTTTTTCTTAGACTGGCTATTCACGTGCGGGGTCTCAATCTCAAGCTACAAATTCTTATTAAACTGCATCTTCCATCAAAATTAACATTTTTTCTATTAGATACCCTAAAATAATCTCTCGATCATGATATGTGGCTGGTTGATTTCGTTTTTCTTTTCCGATTGTTTCTCTCTATTTCAATGATTACAAATTACCTTCAACAAAACATTGATCTCTAACACAGGTGAACATAACCCAAGCTTTGGTCTTTTTAACTTTTTCTAAAGAGTCCCGCATTCGAATTTTGCTCACGATAATGCAGGAGCAAATCCTTTCAAGAAAGAGAGTCCAGATACTCGTAACTTTGTGGAGCAGCAACAATGAATTGACAATTCTAAAAGATTTTTCTTGGTGCACTAAAAAAATATGACTCAAACAAAAAGTTCGAAATGGACGTAGAACTCCTATGATAACCCAGGTCATAGTGACTTTTTTACCTTTTATTTATTAAAGAACTCTAGCATAACTTATGATTCCTTTGTCATGTGAGATGCTATATAATCCTCAACAGTAAACATGACACGATGGGGTTTTTCATCACAAATTTCGCCAGAAAGGGCATTGTGGATTCATACTACAGGCAAGACGAAAATAAAAGTGAATAGCATAGGGCACAAAATTGATAAGAAATAGATTTGCACAATCAATCATGGACAAATATGCAAAAGTTGCAAATTTTAACATATCGTCTAACCACACTTTTTCATATTTTACAAACAAATAATACAAAGAAAAAAGCTTAGGCGTTCATTTCACAAAATATACAAACATCTTGAAATACAAAGGGGAAAAGAGAGATCAAGGGTGTCAAATTTCACTATGGGATCAACTAGACAATGTCCTCCCTGGTTCCGCCTCCATCACTGTCAACAGGTCGAGTCACAGCATTATTAGTCATTGATGGTTCTTCTTGGTTTGCGATAATAATTTTTAAAGGATTTTTTATGATCCCATGTGATTGAATGAACAAGATTTTGAGTCTCAGAGAAATTTCTTGGTACATGAATTTAAAAATCTGTTGCATCTCCTGGTAAATTTGTTGATACTTGGGATTTGTTGCTACCATAATAAGGAACAACCCATAAATAACCCACTTGATGTAAGAATTTAGTATGATCGAGTCAATTGCTACTCCAGTAACAAGACATCCTAGTGTGAGAAACATAAAATTGATGAATGTCTTTCCATCATCACTTTGTATTCTTCTCAAATGGATGCCGAAGAGCACAATGAGAGCTATAGCTATCGTGATGATGGTTACTTGCTTGTCCGAAAGTAATTCCTTAGCTCCTAGAAGAGCAAATGACCATTTAAGTGAGGATGTCAAGAAGCCTTCTGATTTTTTAATGATGGCATCTTCTTGCTCTCTCGGTCTATCATAAAGAACAACGAAATTTGAAATCATTAGTTCATGAGGCAAATAAATAATTCCAATTTGTAATAAGAGCTATCAACCTGCATGCTTAAATCGCTTTATGGAAGCTTGCTTATCCAGAAATAAATATGTATGATGAATTGTACCTATGAATCGATACCTGATGGTGATGATTTCTCCCAATTTGCATTATTACCGTTCATATGCTAATCCAAAATTACAAGCTAGAGCTCCGAATTAGCAACATGCAAAGTCCACATAATTAGTCTAAACAGATCAATTGCAAGAAATAATAAATGACTCGTGATTGACATGGATGGATTTTGCTGCACAAATAAAAGCTCCAACTAACATGAAAGCCAAGTGCATTGATTGCTCCTGACCCTATGGAGGAAATAGTTCATAAAAGTGTGCATTTGTCTTGGCCTAATCTAGGAATCAAACCAAATCAGCTAGTTTTGGGTGGCTTTTGGAAGAAACGGTCCGTTCTCAATTCCATAAATTTGGAGCAAAAAAAAAAAAAAAAATTGGTCAAATTTCTGGTTCCACATGAGAAATCAAACCGAACCAATGGGTCAACCTAGGTTACTTAATTTTTTTTTTTCTTGTTCTAAAACAAATCCTAAGCTGGTACATTGCATTTCGATCTTTCTCTCTCTCTATCTTTCCATGGGTACCTTTCTCCCGATCTTGATTGAGACTGCTTTCATTTTCACCGCTTATTATTGTTACTTTTTTTTTTTTGGGTTCTTCTTGAGTACTCCTATTTTTTCTACATGGCACCCTGCTTTTTGACCTAGTGAAAATTGTCTTGGTTAGTATATGGTGCGCATGACAAAATTTATGAAACAGAAATTGATTTCTGGCTAGAAATTGAGAAGTTAAAAATTTTAACTTTTGATTTCTTCTTCAAATCTATTTCTGGAATAGAAATCTGTTCCAGAAATAGAAAAATCAAATTGTGTTACCAAACAGATTTCTGTTCCAAACCTGTTCCGGAAAACAGAGAAACAGAGAAATAGAGAAGTGGAAATTTTATCATGCGCGCCCTTAGCTTCCCAGTATCAAATCAAAGAATGGTCTATGTGACAGCATGACAGCCGCAAGAGAATCAAGCCCATAACATAGCCTAAGAAGTAATGAAGGAGTGCTATAATCATATCAGAGAAAGATCAAAATGGGCGTTTGCCAAACAAGCAAATAAAGAAAGTGATCCACAACATATGGAAATAAATGGTCAGTAGACTAATGAACATTCCAAAGGTGAGTGATTTATAGGATAACCTGGGCAAAACAACCTACCAGTTTCATTTATCATGCTGCCTTCTCAGCTAATTGTCACCTAAAGTCTGAGCATGTAGTAGCAGAAACAAGGAAAATAAAATATAAACGGTTCCCATCCAACTTGTCCGGTTCTCAAGTGAATAGAATGGATTCCCAATTTTACGGTGGAAACCAACTCACCATATAGTCGATCAGCCCTTTATAATTCAAACAAGATATGTACATATAACCAAGTGAAGAGTTCTATCTAATCAACGTAATATAAGTCTGTTCTAATGCAAAACTAACCTTGGCGCCGCGGTTGAAGTAAAGTTGATGTCAGACATCAATCTATGCAAGCTTGTCCAACAAAGAGAGTTGATGTTTCTTTCAGCTCTGCGCCAGGGGCTCTGAGTTCGCAGTGTTCACACTTCAGGCAATACTTGGGTTTTCACAGAAGGCATTTTTGGTTTTTCTTTTATACACGGCTAGCGCTGCCCAGGGCGGTAGAATTCGACTCGATCTTACGACCGCTCCTGAAGTGACGATATTATCCCTTCTCATTCTACATGCATCTGCGTGTAAAGATATTTCAACCACGTCACCCCTCCCTCGTGAAGGGACGATAGTATCGTTACTTCTGCAGACCAAACAAGATCCGATGGCGCCCACTCTTGACTTGTATTCTTAGCATTTCATTTTTCCTTTTTGTTTAGTTGGATATCTCCTTTCCCTCGTTTTTCTTTGACTATATCTAGGAAAACGCGCCCCATCTCCGGTCAGTGACGATGGAGAAGCCTTTTTCAAACTATGGGCAACTGAAGGGGTTTTGGAAATTCATCGAATCAGATTTTTTTTTTTTTTTGTACACAAAGTCCCTTAATTTTGTTTTATGGCATTTTTTAATATAGCTATAACAAACTATTGAAAAAATTGATACTGTCTATGTATTAGGAAAATGTTACGATATGGTGAACTATAAAAAAAAAATAACATTTTACAATATTTTGCACTTGTTTATGGCAAAAATGCCTTAAGTCTTTGTAAAATATCATAAATCACACAAAAGAATCATATGCGTACTTGGTTATAACTCCATATTGTGACATTGTGAACTACAAAAATTATTTTACAAACATTTAACTTTTTAGTTACGACAAATAAAATGTCATAAAAAAAATTGTACGGTTTAGGACCATTTTAACTCAAATACACTTAGATGTAGAAAACACTTGTACAATTTCATAAATTTAAATATATGGATTCAACAACATTCTCACCTAGCCATGACGACACGTTATGTAACCTTTTTAATGTATCATAAGAAAAGAAATTTCATGTTTGATGTCTTGCACTTGATTACCATATAGCGTGGACAAAATTTTGACACTTGCTTACAAAATTAACCATCCTAAATTAGATGATGACATATCGACACTCAAATGTGATTTCCAGTAAGTCATTGTCAATCATCAACACTCAAATGTGATTTCCAGTAAGTCATTGTCAATCATCCTATATGGTACATCCCCGCATTAGCACTTTTCAGCAAATATTGGTTAGAATGACTGCACTAAAATTTCGCACAGATATTAAAAACAAAATTTCTTCATGCACTGGATAATTTCTTCATATTATTATTCTTCTTCTTTTTTGGCTTTAACCAGGCTTTGATCGTTAGACTTTAACGTTTCCACCCTAACCTCCCCACCAATACAGATGTCTCATTGGCTTTTCCCCTATAGTTCTAGTAATATAAAAATGGTGGATATCCCAGTTTTTTTCTTCTTTTTTTTTATTAATTATTATTTGAGAAACCCCACTACTGCTACTTCTTCTTCTCCTTTGTTTGAGTAAAAGTTCATGCTGTGATTTTCGACGTATATAAAAATTTGTTTCCTCTTCTTACTGGATGATCAAGTTAACCGGTTCCAAGGGGAAACTGAATGGCGGAGACGGAAAATGTGACAGAACCGTCACGTTACTCAATTTAGTTTTTTTTCCTTCTTAAATGAAAACTGGGGTCCCTCCTTTCCCAAAAAAACTAATTTATTTGGCAGATGGCCAACTTATTATTACTATCGGTGAAAAATAATCTGAACAGCTATATGACCCGGAGGAAATTCGAAACAAGAAATTATAGTATTCTATTTAATTATAAATGACCTAATTTTTCGTATCTAGTTGTAGTTTGATTTGAAATATTTTCATGGAAAACCAACAATAAGAATTAGCAATCGCCGCTAAAGTACGTAAGTAACCCTAAGTTCAAAAAGGAAATGCATATAGAGCGAATTTTTTGTTTTCAAAAGTGTGCTAATATTAGCTCGATGTAGTGGGATTCGTGCGGGCCTCACATTAGACCTTCCAAGTCTAATAGCTCAAATTCAACTTAGCATACGTACTATGCTTATCAATACACAATAGAAAATGACTAGAAATGGAAAAAGAAGAATGGTTGTTGGCACCAGGATGAATCCCCAACCCTAATCAAAGTTATCTTATTTCATCTTGAAGGGTGCTTCTGAAGAATAAAAGGAAAGTGGCCAAACTCCAATTGGGATTATGTATGTCATGGACACCGTTTTCGTATTGGATCATCAAAGCTTCAATATGAAAATGTCGCTTGGTTTTCTTCTTTAGGGCGCATTTGTTTCACGAAAAATAAACAATTTGAAAAAAAAATTCTAAAAAATAATTACTTGTTCAATTGAAATAACTAATTAATAAAAAAATGTTTTCATTAGTAGTAATAATTTATGTTTAGACATTTTTGTGAACCATTAAAAATTTTTCTTTCATTTTGTAAACAATATAAATAATTTTTTTAGGAAAATGTTTTCCAAATCAATTCGGTTTGGGCAATCCGACATGCTCATCCCTAGGCAACACTAGGAATATGCATATAGAATGAGGAGGGATAATATCGTGACTTTCTTTTTTCTCTGACTTCAGTAGCGACTTTTTTCAGTGTTGGATTTATATTACTTTCTTATTTTTCCTTTTTGTTTGGTTGGATCTTAGCTTCTCTTTCTTTTCTTTTAAACTTTGTAAGAAACCGTGTCTTATTTCCGGTCAATGACGGTCGAATTATGACCCCAGAAAGCCTTTTTCAAAGAGTGGGCAACTGAACGGGTTTTTGGAAATTCATCAAATGAGATTTTTTATGGTACACAAAATCCTCTAATTTTATTTTATGACATTTTTCAATATAGTTATACCAAACCATTGTGACCTCATGAATTAAAAAAGAAAAAATAATATTGTCTATGTATTAGGAAAATGTTACGATATCATGAATTATAAAAAAAAAAAATAGCATTTTACAATGTTTTGCACTTGTCTATGGCAAAAATGCCATAAGTCTTTGTAAAATATCACAAATTGCATAAAAAAAAAAAACGCATGTGCACTCAGTCAAAACTAGATATCGTGACATTGTGAAATACAAAAATTATTTTACAAATATTTTTCAATATGTATGTTGCCAATGAGAAAACATGCTGAAACTACATTTTCTTGCAAACTAGTCTCTTTATTTTCTAAATAAGGTCATCTTGTTGATCATCCTGATGCTCGTCTTCTATTCTATGTGGGTAACTACTGTTTATTTCCAAACCCACAACAGTTTGTTTCCTAACGTTTATGCTGAAGCTAGTATGTGATGAGTTGTTTGCAATATATTTCTAAGCCCTAGAAGTAGAAATGACTCCAAAACTCAAAACAATGTGGAACAAGACTAATAACAAGATAGTGGAGCTAACCTTGATGAAATTGCAGAGTCTTGGAGGTAGAACCAACAAAAAAACAGCAAAATACTGCTTATGTTCTGCTGTGTCCGGATGCAAGACATAACCAAGTGCAGTTGGTGGTTTTGAAGTTCGGGTTTGGGGACCCTATATATACACTTTGTGATTGGCCTCACGTGGGCCCCCGTATTTCTTTTTGGCCTTCTTTTTTGTCCAATTTCTTCACGGATGGTTCTCTAAAGATGATAGGATTCAAAAAGTAGCCAAAAAAAAAAAAAACTGCAGCATTTAGATAAAACCTTCTATTGACTCCTAATGTTCCTTTCGTTGTTCTTGGGGAAGCTTTGTTTCATCTCTAAGCTAAGTGCAGGCGTGCATCCATGACAAATGCTTTCTTTTTTTTTTTTGATTTGAAATGTAACTATTATTTATAAAATGATGTATAGGAGCTTAGAGGCATTTCTCAGCATTACAAAGATAACTAGGAACGTGAAAAAGTGGCACAAGGAAGTCTTCGTATAGTAGTTGGTATTACATTTGTCTGGGAAGGTCTAAAATTTTTGTAATACGAAGCTCGCCCTCTTACAAGTTTACAAATTTTAGCAAGAATAATTGGTATTGACACCCAAATTTTTGTCAACATTTTAAATATTCATTTATTTTGCAAATATATAAAAGATAAAAAGCAAAAAAAATAAAAAATAAAACCAAAAAAATGAAATGAAATATTGTGGGTAAAAAAATATAAAACATAAAAAAAAAGAAAGAAAGAAAACAAAAATAAAAGGGGGAAATCGAGCGGGCCGGCTTGTCTAGCGCACTTGGTTATTTTCGGCTCACCCTTCGACCCAGCTTCCCATTTTCATTCTTTTCTTCGGCCCATTTTCCTTCCTTTCTAGGCCCACCAGAGCCTAAAAGGTGGCCTAGCCCAAGGCCACTTATTCCCCTTCGTTTGCACAAGCCAGCGCCCGTGAAGCAAAAACGCCACAAGAGTGACGTGAGAAAAGTGGGGAAAGCCTTCTAGCATGCATGAGCTGGCGTGGTGAAATAGGGACGCGTTGCTGAGGCGATGAACGCAGGCGGCGATCAAAAGGGGATGGAGCAGGCTTCGCAAAAACCCAAAAAAAGGGAGAGAGCTCGGGGAAGAAAGGGGTCTCGTTCTTCTCCTTTGGGGGATCCTTTCTCGGGAGAAAACCATATAGCATGGAAGGAGGAGGGAGGAAAGGGGGGGGAGAGATCCTCGACGTTCTTGGAGAAGGTTGGCTTGGAAAAAGTTGGGGTTTTCTTTGGTGGAGCTCTCGACACACAAAAAAGGGTCTGATCTTCTCCGTTCGTCTGGGCTCTCCACACAAAAAGATGGTCTGACCTTCGCCGTTCATTTCCTCTCTCCGGACAGTCCTCTCGATCTTGCCTCCGCCCCATCACCCGAGGTCTCTCTTCCGAAACTTGGCCCTTTCCACTACCGTTCCGAGCTCGTGCCTTGATGATCGAACGAAGATACCATCGCTGTTCGAGGAGTGCTTGTTCTTGAAGCTGTCGGCTCGATTTTGGTCTCCGTTTCACACAGAACCTCGGAAACACGGTTGAGCCGTCAATTATTAGTTTTCAATGACCAATGCCTCAAAATGAAATTTTAATTTAAATGTAACCTTTAAACACGGCTGAATAATTATTCAATGTGAAAAAAATCTTTTAAAAAGTGACATTCAATCGCAAATTAAAGCATAGCAAGCTTGCGAAGAGCCATAACGGTTTTCTCTTTAGTATTTCTAGAGAAGTGTCAATAAAATTAAATCATTTCATAATGTGGGTTTCAAAATGAAGTTGGAAGTTTAAATTTATTGACATAATTTAGTGATACTTAATTTCACTAAAAACTTTAAACTACTTGAGTATTGGCCCAACTAGACATATCAACTCTGATTTCTATCCTTAGATATTTTTTTCCTAACCTTAATCGTTATCTGTAGGATTTGTCTTGACTCACGCCATAAAATGAGCATCCATCATGAATCAGATTGTCCAGCCCCTTTAAAATCTATCACTCGGATTCAAGAGGAGGATAGGGATAAGCGGACAAAAATTACTGCTCAGAACAACGTCCATGCGGTAGTAATTCTAATTAGAAGGTGGAGCACTCCCAAAACACCTCCCTTCCATTGCTCTTAAATAGATTTAAAACAAAAAAGAAGTTCTAAAGGGTTAAAGAAAAGTTGTTGATCGATTTCATATTATTGCTATGATCAGAGGCCATATCCTTACTAGTAGATTAGTTACGTGTATATTCGAAACGGAAAGTTGTTGAGACATTTTTTTTTTTTAAGATATGTTGTCAGTTGAAATTGGAAAAGTTAATCGCATGAATGGAAGGATTTGGAAGGGAATTAGGCTGATTACAAGATAGATTTTTTTTTTTTTCATTTTTGCATGAAGATAGCAGGATAGATTAAAAACTGGTAAAAGTATACCTAGAGTGCCAAAACTTAGCACGAAGGGATACTTAAGTGCCAAAAATTATGAAAGTAATACCTAAGTGCCAAAATCGAAGCAAATTTGATCAGTTAAATGTTAATGGCAAGAAAATTTGACCAAAATACTGACTTGGCATTTTCTAGCAAGATAAGTGCAAAATCACATCGTTTTGCACACTAACGTGGTTAAACAAGTGGAAAAATGAAGTCTTTTACTGATGTGGATTAAATTTTAAACTAAATTTATTTACATAATTATTAAAAAAGGGAAGAAGATGAAGATTATAGGTGGCTAGGGGCTAGGCCCTCGTAGCTGCCTTCTCATCATCGCCGGCCCTTCCAAATGATGGTGGGGGAGGCGGCGGCAAGGGCTCAGCCCTCGCCTTATGCCTCCTCCTCCTCCTCCTTTGTCTTTTTTTTTTTTAAAAATAAAAAATAAGTATAAATATTTTAATTTAATTATTATTTATGTTTAAAAAATTTTAAAATAAAACAACATCGTTTTAGTTTTTCGTCAGGCTTAACTCTCTAGTGTGCCATGTAGGCGAGTTATATTATTAAAAAATTATCACGTAGAATTTCAAGCCACCTTTGCGGAAATTGACATCTAAGTTATTAATTTTTCAAAAAAAGTGATTATTAAATATTACTTTCGTAACTTTTGGTACTTAAATGTCATTCTATATCAAATTATGATATTCTAGATATCCGGGGCTCATTAAAAACCCGTTTTCTGTGCAAGTTTCAAACGTCTGCTCCTGTGGCGTTGACCGAGAAAAGTCGTGGAAGTGCAAGAGACAAGACTGTGATAGGAACAGGAAAGGGGAAGGCTTAGGAGAGAGAGAGAGAGAGAGAGACCCAGGAAGAAGACATGGGAGAGAAGACAGAAAAAAGACACGGGAAGTACGCGGTTTCCGGGGTGCTTCCTTTTGTTCTCCTCTTTGGTCTCTCCCTCTTCCCTTCTTTCTTAGACAGGCTATTCACGTGCGGGGTCTCAATCTCAAGCTACAAATTCTCATTAAATTGCATCTTTGATCAAAATTAACATTTTTTTCTATTAGATACCCTAAAATAACCTCTCGATCATGATATGAGGCTGGTTGATTTCGTTTTTCTTTTCCGATTGTTTCTCTCTATTTCAAGGATTACAGATTACCTTCAACAAAATATTAATCTCTAACATAAGTGAATATAACCCAAGGCTTTGGTCTTTTTGACTTTTTCTAAAGAGTCCTGCATTCGAATTTTGCTCACAATAATGCAGGAGCAAATCCTTTCAAGAAAGAGAGTCTAGATGCTCGTAACTTTGTGGAGCTGCAACAACGAATTGACAATTCTAAAAGATTTTCCTCGGTGCACTAAAAAAATGACTCAAACAAAAAATTCGAAATGGACGTAGGACTCCTATGATAACCTAGGTCATTGTGACCTTTTTTACCTTTTTATTATTAAAAAACTCTAGCATAACTTATGATTCCTTTGTCATGTGAGATGCTATATAATCCTCAACAGTAAACATGACATGATTTGTCATGATTGGTGTCAAATTTCACTGCGGGATCAACTAGACAATGTCCTCCCCAGTTCTGCTTCTGTCACTACCAACAGGTCGAGTCACAGCATTATTAGTCATTGATGGTTCTTCTTGGTTTTTGATAATAAATTTTAAAGGTTTTTTTATGATCCCACGTGATTGAATGAACAAGTTTTTGAGTCTCAGAGAAATTTCTTGGTACATGGATTTGAAGATCCATTGCATCTCTTGGTAAATTTCTTGATACTTGGGATTTGTTGCTACCATAAGAAGGAGCAACCCATAAATAACCAATTTGATGTAAGAATTCAGTATGATCAAGTCAATTGCTACTCCAATAACAAGACATCCTAGTATGAGAAACATGAAATTGATGAATGTCTTTCCACCATCGCTTTGTGTTCTTCTCGAATGGATGCTGGAGAGTACGATGAGAGCTACAACTATCATAATGAAGGTTACTTGCTTGTCCAAAATCAATTCCTTAGCTCCTAGAAGAGCAAATGACCATTTAAGTGAGGACGTCAAGAAACCTTTTGATTTTTTAACGATGGCATCTTCTTGCTCTCCCAATCTACCATAAAGAACAACGAAATTTGAAATCATTAGTTCATGAGGCAAATAAATAATTCCAGTTTGTAATACGAGCTATCAACCTGCATGCTTAAATCGCTTTGTGGAAGCTTGCTTATCCAGAAATAAATCTGTACAATGAATCACACCTATGAATCGATATATGATGGTGACGATTTCTCCCAATTTGCATTATTACCGTTCATATGCTAATCCAAATTACAAACTACAGCTCTGCATTAGCAACATGCAAAGTCCACATAATTAGTCTAAACAGATCAATTGCAGTAAATAATAAATGGCTCATGATTGACATAGATGGATTTTGCCACACAAATAAAAGCTCCAACTAACATAGAAAGCCAAGTGCATTGATTGCTCCTTATCCTAAGGAGGAAATAGTTCATAAAAGTGTGCATTTGTCCTGGCCTAACTGGGAATCAAACAAAATCAGCTAGTTTTGGGTGGCTTCCGGAAGAAATGGTCCCATTCTCAATTCCATAAATTTGGAGTAAAAAATAATTGGTCAAATTTCCGATTCCACGTGAGAAATCAAACCAAACCAACGGGTCAACCCAAGTTACTTAACTTTTTTTTCCTTGTTCTAAAATAAATCCTAAGCTGGTACATTGCATTTCGATCTTCTCTCTCTCTCTCTCTCTCTCTCTCTTTGTTTCCGTGGGCACCTTTCACCCAATTTCAGCTACTAAAGTACATAAGTAACCCTAAGTTCAAAAAGGAAATGCATATAGAGCGAATTTTTTGTTTTCAAAAGTGTACTAATATTAGCTCGATGTAGTGGGATTCATGCGGGCCTCACATTAGACCTTCCAAGTCTAATAGCTCAAATTCAACTTATCATACGTGCAATGCTTATCAATACATAATAGAAAATGACTAGAAATGGAAAAAGAAGAATGGTTGTTGGCACCAGGATGAATCCCCAACCCTAATCAAAGTTATCTTATTTCATCTTGAAGGGTGCTTCTGAAGAATAAAAAGACAGTGGCCAAATTCCAATTGGGATTATGTATGTCATGGACACCATTTTCGTATTGGATCATCAAAGCTTCAATATGAAAATGTTGCTTGGTTTTCTTCTTAGGGCGCATTTGTTTCACGAAAAATAAACAATTTGAAAAACATTTTCTAGAAAATAATTGCTTGTTCAAATGAAATAACTAATTAATAAAAAAATGTTTTCATTAGTAGTAATAATTTATGTTTAGACATTTTTGTGGACCATTAACATATTTTTCTTTCATTTTGTAAACAATATAAACAATTTTTTTAGGAAAATATTTTTCAAATCAATTCAGTTTGGGCAATCCGACATGCTCATCCTTAGGCAACACTAGGAATATGCATATAGAATGAAGAGGGATAATATCGTGACTTTCTTTTTTCTCTGACTTCAGGAGCGACTTTTTTCAGTGTTGGATTTATGTTACTTTTTTATTTTTCCTTTTTCTTTGGTTGGATCTCTGCCTCTCTTCTTTTTCTTTTAAACTTTGTAAGAAACCGTGTCTTATTTCCAGTCAATGACGGTCGAATTATGACCCTAGAAAGCCTTGTTCAAAGAGTGGGCAACTGAACGGGTTTTTGGAAATTCATCAAATGAGATTTTTTATGGTACACAAAATCCTCTAATTTTATTTTATGACATTTTTCAATATAGTTATACCAAACCATTGTGACCTCATGAATTAAAAAATAATAATAATACTGTCTATGTATTAGGAAAATGTTACGATATCGTGAATTATAAAAAAATAGCATTTTACAATGTTTCGCACTTGTCTATGGCAAAAATGCCATAAGTCTTTGTAAAATATCACAAATTGCATAAAAAAAAAAAACCGTATGTGCACTCAGTCAAAACTAGATATCGTGACATTGTGAAATACAAAAATTATTTTACAAATATTTTTCAATATGTATGTTGCCAATGAGAAAACATGCTGAAACTACATCTTCTTGCAGACTAGTCTCTTTATTTTCTAAATAAGGTCATCTTGTTGATCATCCTGATGCTCGTCTTCTATTCTATATGGGTAACTACTGTTTATTTCCAAACCCACAACAGTTTGTTTCCTAACGTTTATGCTGAAGCTAGTATGTGATGAGTTGTTTGCAATATATTTCTAAGCCCTAGAAGTAGAAATGACTCCAAAACTCAAAACAATGTGGAACAAGACTAATAACAAGATAGTGGAGCTAACCTTGATGAAATTGCAGAGTCTTGGAGGTAGAACCAACCAAAAAACAGCAAAATACTGCTTATGTTCTGCTCTGTCGGGATGCAAGACATAACCAAGTGCAGTTGGTGGTTTTGAAGTTCGGGTTTGGGGACCCTATATATACACTTTGTGATTGGCCTCACGTGGGCCCCCGTATTTCTTTTTGGCCTTCTTTTTTGTCCAATTTCTTCACGGATGGTTCTCTAAAGATGATAGGATTCAAAAAGTAGCCAAAAAAAAAAAAAAAAAAACTGCAGCATTTAGATAAAACCTTCTCTTGACTCCTAATGTTCCTTTCGTTGTTCTTGGGGAAGCTTTGTTTCATCTCTAAGCTAAGTGCAGGCATGCATCCATGACAAATGCTTTCTTTCTTTTTTCTTTTTTCTTTTTTTATATTTGAAATGTAACTATTATTTATAAAATGACGTATAGGAGCTTAGAGGCATTTCTCAGCATTACAAAGATAACTAGGAACGTGAAAATGTGGAACGAGGAAGTCTCCATATAGTAGTCAGTCTTACATTTGTTTGGGAAGGTCTAAAATTTTTGTAATACGAAACTTGCCCTCTCACAAGTTTACAAATTTTAGCAAGAGTAAAAGGTATTGACACCCGAATTTTTGTCAACATTTTAAACATTCATTTATTTTGCAAAAATATAGAAGATATAGAGCAAATATATATAATATATATATATATATATATAATAAAAAAAAAAATGAAAAAAAATGAAATGAAATCTTGTGGGTAAAAAAATATAAAACATAAAACAAAAATAAAAGGAGGAAATCGAGCGGGCCGGCTTGTCTAGCGCACTTGGTTATTTTCAGCTCACCCTTCGACCCAGTTCCCATTTTCATTCTTTTCTTCGGCCCATTTTCCTTCCTTTCTTGGCCCACCAGAGCCCAAAAGGTGGCCTAGCCCAAGGCCACTTATTCCCCTTCGTTTGCACGTGAAGCAAAAACGCCACAAGAGTGACGTGAGAAAAGGGTGGGAAGCCTTCTAGCATGCATGAGCTGGCGTGGTGAATAGGGACGCGTTGCTGAGGCGAGGAACGCAGGCGGGGAGCAAAAGGGGATGGAGCAGGCTTCGCAAAAACCAAAAAAAAGGGGAAGAGAGCTCGGGCAAGAAAGGGGTCTGGTTCTTCTCCTTTGGGGGATCCTTTCTCGGGAGAAAAACCATATGGCATGGAAGGAGGAGGGAGGGAAGGGGGAGAGATACTCGACGTTCTCGGAGAAGGTTGGCTGGGAAAAGTTTGGGTTTTCTTTGGGGGGAGCTCTCGACACACAAAAGAGGTTCTGATCTTCTCCGTTCGTCTGGACTCTCCGCACAAAAAGATGGTCTGACCTTCTCCGTTCATTTCCTCTCTCCGGACAGTCCTCTCGATCTTGCCTCCGCCCAATCACCTGAGATCTCTCTTCCGAAACTTGGCCGTTTCCACTACCGTTCCGAGCTCGCGCCTTGATGATCGAACGAAGATACCATCGCTATTCGAGGAGTGCTTGTCTCCGTTTCACACAAAACCTCGGAGCCACTGTTGAGCGGCATCATGGACCATCGATCTTGGTCATGGCTAGTTAGGATACAACGGCTTGCCGTTGGGATAAGAGAAGCCCGGTGGTTTTCGGTAGTTGTTTCGAGCTTCACTAGTATTACTTCCTGCGACTCCATCTCATCGAGTGAATGAGGGATCGTTCCGGATGCGAGTCGGATACGGTACTTGACAAAATATCTAAATGGAGCATTGAACTTTTACTCTAGAAATCGAAGCTTAGGATCTTTGTTGCGAGTCTGTTTCATCCTAATGATGTTAGTTTGTCGCTATATCTTCATTTTCTGTATGATTACATTGCATATATCTCACTGTTTAAGAACGAAAATCCATCGCCGCTAGCGCTCCGGCGACAAAAAACGCCGGCTTAAGTGGCCGATGGTGATCGGTGGAGTCGAGATAAACGGCCGACGGCAAACGGTTCGATACTGGTTTAAGCTTGGGTGATGATCTCGTCCGCGATGGAAATGGTCTCGATAAAAAAAGGATGTATGGGTCGCCGCGAGGAAGAAAGAAAATGTTCGGGAAAGAGACGATCCTGGGGAAGGGATGAAGAAATAGAAAAGACAAAAAAAAAAAAAAAAAGTGATAAGAACGAAAAGAAAAAAAGAAGTAAAAAGGCCAAAATAGAAAGATACAAAATTGAAAAGGGTTTCAGGCTTTTACTTGTGGGGCGGTCGTCCGTAAAAAAGGTGGGTCTCAGGCTTGCCTGTTTTGTGGTTTGGGAAAGATTGAGCTGAGAATGAGAAAATTACGGTGGGCTAGAGGTTATTACACTTTTTTTTTTTTGAAATATTGGTAGGCCTTTTTAATTAATTATGAGCGGACTTTTAGGGATAATGTTTTTAGGCCAACCCAATCCGATAGGGTTCGGGTCGATTTAGTTGAGTTGGGTCTCTTGATGCAGTCCGAATCCTTTTTTATTGACTACAAATAAATGAATATTTAAAAAACTAAAAATTAATTAATTAAAATTAATTAACAATTCCAAAATAAAAAAATTTAAAAATTCAGAAAATGATAAAAAAAATTAAAAGCTTTAGGAAATAATAAAAATTTAAGAAAATACTGAAAAGCATTAAAAATAATAAAATCTTAGAAATATCATTAAAAATTTATAAAAAATTCAAAAAAATAGATAAGAAAATTTTAGAAAAATTGGAAAACCCTTTGAAAATGTTAAAGCCCAAAATTTGGACAAGCGTTTAGGGCTTTACAATAGGGTTCTTTGTTTAGGATTGTCTTTTTTTTTTTTTTTTTTTTTTTAGGGGCAATTTGAGGATGTTTGTGTATTTTCTTTGTGATTATACTTGATTGTGCCTCTCAATATCTTAGATGTTATTTTCTTCATTTTAGAATGGTTAGGACAAAATCTAGAATTCTTCGATAGGTTGCTATGGCGTTAGTCAGCACATGATTAGGTTAGGTATTGAAAGGGCATTAGTTTTAGGGTTAACCTAATCAAGTTCTCAAATAAAAAATCTTTAATTGTGTAAATAGTAACATATCCTCCCGTATCTTACTAGATTTCTAGTCGATCCAAAAAGGTTAGTGACGACTCCTTAGTCAAAATTTGCATAGGCTTAAAGTGATTAAAAATTTGAACATTTGATATTGCATGAAATATGGGCTTGGGAGAGCCCAAGTCAATGGAAAGTCATTGGCTTGAAGTTCAATATCCCTAAACCTAACAGTCTCTCCCCGTAAGAAGGGTTAGATTGGGACAATGGGGACATCCGTTGACTTGTTTTCGAAACATTTATAGGTATGTTCCATCCAAATGCAATATATAGTTGCTAAGAAAAATACTTTGAGAAGCCTTGCTATCAAGTCTTTGCATTTGGTAACCTGATCATCTATTGGAGTTCATTATTCCATCCTCCTAAAGAACCACAATTCCATATTATGCAAGGATAATACACCATAGGCAAAATGTTGTTCAAAAAATTGTGTGATGTAGAAAATACTTGTACAATTTCATAAATTTAAATATTTGGATTCAACAACGTTTTGCTTAGCCACGATGAAATGTTGTATAACCTTTGTAGTGTCTCACCAAAAACGAAACTTACTTGACGTGTTGCACTTGATTACCATATAGTGTGTACAAAATTCTAACACGTCCTTACACAATTACCCATCCTAAATTAGATGATGAGTTATCAACACTCCAATATGATTTCTAGCAAGTCATCCCCAGTTGTCTTGTATGGTACATCACCACATTAGAGATTTTCAGCAAATATTGACGGAAGGGCTATCTGAAATTTTGCACAAATGTTAACAACAAAATTGATAAATTTGAAAAATTTAGGATTGAATTAGCATACATGCAATATGTTTAGAACTAACTGGACAGTTTTGTCCTATTATTCATCTTCTTTTTAAGTTTAGGGTTTGAACCTTGGACTTTAATGTCGCCATCCCGACCACCTAATTATTGGAACGGATGCCTCATAGCCTCATAGGCTTCCCCCTATTGTGCTAGTAAAATGAAAATGATGGATATCCTCTCCCCGCCCAACCCCCCCCCCCCCCTTCTCCCCCTTCTCTTTCTTTTCTTTTAGACACCTCAATTTTTTCTTTTTTTGAGAGAAAGTTCATGCTGCGATTTTCAGCTCATATAAAAATTTACTTCCTCTCGATACCGGATAATCAACTTACCCGGTTCCAAGGGAAAATTGAAGGGTGAAGATGGAAAAAAGTGATAGAACCGTCACATTACTCAATTTTGTATTTTTTTTTCTCCGATTTGAAACGGAACCGGTCTCCCTCCTTATCCCAAAAAAAAAATTAAAAATTATTTGGCAGATAGCCAACTTATTATTACACTATCGGTGGACCTAATGATAATCCAAAGAGTTATATCATTCTAAACAAAAAGTCTAGTATTCTATTTTCCTTTAAATAAACTAATTTTTCGTTTCTAGTCATAGTTTGATTCGAAATATTTTCATGGCAAAGCAACAATAAGAATTAGCAATCACCCAATTTCAACCTCTAAAGTACATAAGTAATCTTAAGTTCGAAAAGAAAAGGCATAGAGAATGAAAAATTATTTTGAAATTGCATTAACATTGGATCGATTCAGTTGGGATCCATGAGGACCTCACATTAAACCATCCAGATTTAATGGTTTGTATTTAAGTTATCATATGTACC
Organism: Eucalyptus leucophloia subsp. euroa; assembly: GCA_017140325.1. Classification (NCBI taxonomy): domain Eukaryota; kingdom Viridiplantae; phylum Streptophyta; class Magnoliopsida; order Myrtales; family Myrtaceae; genus Eucalyptus; species Eucalyptus leucophloia. Next base: position 15,576,450 of record CM029472.1, on the reverse strand, counting down.
AGGCTTATCAATACTTAATAATAGAAAATGACTATAAAAGGAATATATGTCATGGGCATTGCTTTCAAATCGGATCATATCGAACCTTCGGCAAGTACAGTCTATTTGGCAGAGAAGACATGCCCTTGAAAATCTCACTTGGTTTTCTCTTCTAGGGCATCTTTATTTCACGAAAAATAAATGATTTAAAAAATATTTCCCTAGAAATAATCACTTATATCAATTGAAATAATTAATTAATTAAAAGTGTTTTCATTATTGATAATAATTTAAATCTAACCATTTTTGTGAATAATGAAAATATATTATTTTATTTTTGTAAGCAATATAAACAATTATTTTTGGGAAAATGTTTGCCGAAACAATCGTTTTCTGTTAAACAAACGGAACCTAAAAGAAAATATTACTTAGTCTCCTTGTGCTTCACTTCAAATAATTAGTCAATGGAAGAAGTTCTCATTATTGAAAATATACAAGAAGTGTCCGATGTTAGTGCCCTAATCCCTCTATAATTAAGAGGTGCACTGTTAGTTATGTGGATGCAAATTTGTGAGTTGATAATACATGATAATTTCTCTTAAGTGAGTGATTCTTGTGATTCTTTCCAGTTTGCTAAAAGTGAACCTTTGACTTCTTTATCCTTGGAGTACTTTTTTTTCTATTTTATTTATTTATTTTTTTTATGCCTTGGTGGTGAACTCTTCCATATCAAATTTCTTTTTTTCCTCAAACACATCAACATTTTCATTCCATCAAACACGTTTAGCAATCTCATGTAATCTCACCACACATCTGTTCATTTTTAGGGAGGGCTAGGTACTTCTCTAGCAAAGGGCTGCCACTCTCTTTAGTGAGCAGCGATCGTCCATCTCAACTCTATCCCTCTCCCTCTTTCTCTATTTTTGAACTTGTTTGATAATCCAATTAGCTTTTGAAAACTAAAAATCAGAATGTAATGAGATTAAACTTTTTTGATAATCTTAAATATAATTGACTTAAATAACATAATTAAGTCGATATTCCACTTAATCTAGTAAGGAAATGAAGGTTTACCAAATTGTTCAATAGAAAAATAATTGAGAGTAATTAAAATATTACTAAATATATTGGAAAACCTATCAATAATGGTTTTTTCTCTATGTTTGGTAAGAGATTGATAATATTCTACTCTTAATTTTTAATTATGATCAAACAACTCATATAAATCAGTACTTAATTTTTTAGCACTTAATTTCCAGTTTTACCTCAACCCTTTTTGTTTCAATCACTCGTTTTTTCTCTATGTTTGGTAAGAGATTGATAATATTCTACCAATAATGGTTTTTTTCTCTATGTTTGGGATTTGCAGCTACCCTAACAAGGAACATATCATAAATAGTCCACTTGATTTAAGAATTCGGTACACTCGAGTTTAGTGTTATTCTAACAATGAGACATCCTACTATGAGAAATGCAAAACTGATGAATGTCGTTCCACGATTGCTTTGTGTTGTTTGTGAACTAATGATGGAAAGCATTGTGAGAGCTATGGAAATTGCGACGAAGCTCACTTGCATGTTTATAAGTAAATCCTTGACTCCAAGCAAAGCAAGTGACCATGATGTCAAGAAATCTTTCAATTTTGCAGTAATGACTTCTTCTTGTCCACATCTTCGCACTCTCGTACCTTCTCTCCTGAAAATTTTCCTTCTTGGTAAGACCCTCCTTTTTTTGCTGAATGTCAAAAGTAACAGTAGCTGATCTCCTTTCCCTCCATGAGGACCCTTTTCTCTCATGGTGAAAATGTTTAAGACTACATGAATAAAATTAAGAAATAAACTATTTATTATTGATTTAATAACTATTCTTGTGATTAGGGTGCATTTGATAATATTTTTGTTTCCGGGAACAATTTCTATTGAGAAACAATTTTTTTCTATTTCTATTTCTTGGACAAGTTTTTGAGTAGAATAATGCATTTGATAATAGTACAAAATTTTTATTCTTGGAAAAAAATAGAAATGCGTTTGGTATGACCCAAAAATTTTATATTCCCATTTTTTTTCATTTAATTATAAAAATATTAATGGAGAATTAACAATCTATTTTGAATAAAACTAGATTTTGTAAGGATTTAAATTATCAAAATATTCTAAAATGGCCTCAGAAAATCTAACGTAATAATTAGATGGTTGGAAATAGTAGCAGAGAACCCCAGTAATTTGTAACTCACAATGTGAGAAGATTGATAGTAAATCTTTGGGCATTACAATAAACAGGTGCATGGACCTTTTGAGCTTTTGTAGCTGCAAAATGAAGAGCAAACATTGCTTGGTAAAATGGGCAATGACAGAAAGGATGGAGGCAATCTTTGGTGCACTTATTTACACAAACTCAAGCAACATTGGAAATCCATGGAGCATAGGCTTATTCGATTGCTATGAACACAAGACAAATGGTAATGCAAAAGACTTATCTAGCACCATCTAATTTTTGTTAAAATAGAATTGCAAATAATCTTAAAGGATCTCTCCAACAAAATATTAAGGTAAGAAGATCGAAGTCACTAAACTTTCGTGACTTAGCATTTTTTTTTTTTTTTTTGGGAACAGGAGGAACCAGCTTGCACCGACAGTGCGCCGTAAACCCCCCGGTGATGCTAGCAGGGAAATCATCACCCCGACGTTACGCTTAAGTCACCACATAGCACTTCAGCCTCCCCGCTTCGCAGGGGCTTCGAACCTTGGCCTCCACCGGCGAGGGCCAAGGATCTACCATCCATGCCACCGGCCGGAGGTTGTGACTTAGCATTGTTTCTAAAGGGAAATGGTATTAAAAAATCCATTAGTAAAGCCCTAAAAGGTTCCTCAATTTTGAATCTAATTTTCATCAAAAGGTTTTCACATTTTTTTATGTTAAACTAATTCTAAACTATATTTAACAGTAAAATCTAGTAAAACTCTTAAAATCTAAGTTCTAATTTTTTTTTTCCTAAAATTTCTTAATGTTTTTACCTTTTTATTTTTTTATTCTAAAAAATGGGGATTCGGATCGGGACAAGATACCAAACCTTGTGTCAATTGTGTAAAAGTAAGCATTATGTTACATTAAGCTTGTTTTCCAAAATGGCATTATTTCTCTTTTTGTTTTCGGGAATAAAATCTCTGACCATTGATTTGTTTTAAGGAATATAAAATTTGCTTACATTATCAAATAGATTTCTATTCTTTTTTGTTCCGATGAACAAAAAAATAAAAAATGAGAAACGGAAATATTACCAAACAGGACCCATTGTTTTATATAATATGTCACATTTAATTGTTACAAATCTTTTACTTAATTAAAGTTGATTTTCCACTTTAATTTCATGGAGAGGCTTCTCCATGGGATAAAAGGGGAGAGAAGGAGAGTCCTACCAGAAAGGAAAATTTTTAGAGAGAGTATATGAGAGTGTTCGCATCTAGTGGTTGTCTCGCATCCTACCTCTTTGCACTCTCATACTTTGGGGGAAACAACAGTAGCTTACACTCTCATACTTTGACGGACAACAACAGTAGCCCACATTTTAGGGGACAACGACAGTAGCCCACACTCAACTTCAAAAGTTACCGTAGTTGATCTCCTTTGCCTCCACTGGGACCCCTTTTCTCCCTTGACAAAAAGGTTGAAGATTACATGAGCAAAATTAAAATGTCTGAAACTACAACGTGCTCAAGATTGATTTGATAATTATCCCCACCATCATGTGCGCATGTGCATCCGTGATTGTTTAATATAACATGTCTCGTTTATTGTTATGCATAATTTACTTTAGGATCAATAAAGTGATTTTCCAGTTAAATTTTAATTACTGATTCAAAACTCGCCATTTCACCTTCTAGAATTAAAATCACAACCTTAAACACAGCATTAATGGTAATGTTGCTATGGTAAAAAAAAAAAAAAAACAAATAAGTGATGTATGAAAAATTCATGAAGATGGAGCAAATATGCAAAGTTGCATCAATTAAGGACTACTATAGTTTGGCCACAATTTTGCCTATCGAGCAAACACGATACAAAGGTAAAAAGCTTGAATATCCATCTTCACAGCTTATAATACAAAAGGAAAACGAGAGATAGAGGATGTCGAATTCCATCACTAGATCAAATAGACAACGTCCTTCTGGACTCCGCCTTTGTCATCACCAACTGGTCAAGTGGCAGGGCTATTACTTGTCAATGATTCTTCTCAGTCTGCAGCACTAATTTCAGAAGTTAATCACTTATGATTGAATGGACAAATTTATGAGTTTCAAAGAAGTTATTCTGTACCTGGGCTTTGAGATTCATTTCATCTCCTAAAAAATTTGTTGGTATTCAGGATTCGTAGTTACCATAACAAGGAACATACCATTGATAACTCATTGAAGTAAGAATTTAATACGATCATATCAATTATTATTTCAATAACGAGACATCCCAATAAGAGAAAGGTGAAATCAATGAATGTCATTTTATGATCACTTCGTGTTGTCCCTGGACAGATGCCATAGAGCGTGATGAGAGCTACGGCTGCCGCTATAAAGTTTATCTACACCTGAATTTTTTTCTGGCGAGTCAGTCACGCGTGCATTTTCATTAAAAAAAAAAGAATAATGATAATAACAAGAAAAGAAGTTTAAAGTGTACAGATCTACGCTTGACTTGAAGCCCATCACTCCATTTTAACAGTTCACTAGTGCAGCCCGTCCATTAAGTTCGGACACATGTCTCCATGCCGACCTACCTCGGCCCACTTCGGCTTAACAAGACCCACCAGCTAACGATAGCCGCCGCTGGTCCTCCATCGCCGATTACGACAGGTTATAGCGCAGAACATTTCACATTAACACGCGCGGAGAGCTCAGCAAGAATTTCCTCTCCTTCACTTTCCCTCTCCGACGCCTCCAATCCACTCTGACCGGCCACTTCCATCGCCGCGCGAAGTGCTCGAACCTCAGTCATCACTACCATTCCAGTCCACAAACGTTGCTCCTGTGATCTCCTTACTCAGATCCGATCGTCCATCGCCACAGGTTTCGTTTCCCAAAGCTGTACGAAGAGAGATTACGTCGGTTACGTGTTTGATTTGCAAGAGAATTACATGTTGAGGTCAGTGAAGGGTGTAAATCCTGGGGTTGGATCGAAGTCGTTTCGAAATATGATGACCAAGAGCAGGAGAATTGTCCGAGTGGGGTTAATTGATAGATGAGATCGAACAACGGTGGGGGAAAAAAAGCCGGCATTTTCATTGACTTGACTCGCTTCGGTCTTAAGTAAGTTTCATCTGATTGGTTACAAAAAGGATCATCAAAGTGATACAATTTAGAAGAACGAATAAAGCTATGTCTATAAACTTCAAAAATAGTGGATGTTACACTTATAGATTAAATACTGCTTCAAATCCTGACGTTTCGCCTTTCAAGATAACAACCTAAAGCGCAGCATTAATGTAAATGTTGCCGTGAAAAAAGAAAGTGACGGATAAAAATTTCATGGAGATGGTGCCAAATATGCAAAGTTACATGTATCAATGAGGAACTACTGTAATCTGACAGCATCTTTGGGAATTGTACAAAAATATAATATAAAGAAAGAAATTGGGACATGTATTCTGCATATTGTACAAGCATCTCACAATACAAAAGGAAAAAGAGAGATACGGAGTGTGTTGAATTCCATCACTTAATCAACTAGAGAATGTCCTCCCTGAGTCTACCTGCCTCTGTCACTGCCAACCGGTTGAGACACAGAGTTGTTATTCATTGATGATTCGATTCAGTCGAAAATGTAAATTTCAAAGGATTAGCTATAAATACTTGCAATTGAATGAACAAATTTTTGAGTCTCAAAAAAGTTGGTCCATGAATGGACTTGACAATTTGTTTTGTCTCCTAAAAGAGTTCTTGGTAATCAGGATTCGTAGCTACCCTACCAAAGAACATACCATAGATATGCCCATTTGATGAAAAATTTTTGTACGATTGAATTAAGTATTATTCCAACAATCAAGTTAAGTATTATTCCAACAATGAGATTTCCTAACATAAGAAATGCAAAATTAATGAATGTCGTTCCACGACCACTTTGTGTTGTTGGCAAATTGATGTCTAACAGCATTATGAGAGCTTGGAAATCGAGATGAAGGTTGATTGCATGTTTGTAAGATATTCCTTAGCTCCAATAAGAGCTAATGACCATGCAAGTAAGGATTTCAAGAAATCTTTTGATTTTTCAAAGATTTCGTCTTCTAGTTCTCTGAGCCTACCAAAAAGAACAGCAAAATCTAAAATTATTAATTTAGAGTGCAAATAAATAATAGCAGCTTGTAGCACAAGCGACCCACCCGCATGCTTAAATCTTGCTCGACGGAAGCTTACTTAATTATAAATGAAAAAGTAAGATGAGTACAATTAACTGCAAATGTGAAATATGATGTTGAGAATTTCTTCAAAATCTCATTACGACATGTCACATGCGAATCCAAAAGTACAAACAGGAGCTCAGCATTAAGGACACGCAAAGTCCATGTATTAACCTAAACGGATTAATTGCAGTAATTAATAGATGACTCTTGATCGATGTGGATTGATTTTGCGAAAGTAATAAACAAAGAAAGCCAAGTGCACTAAATGCCCTTGACCCAAAAGAGGATATAACTCATCCGGGATGAGACAAACATATGCAAACATTGAAGGGTACTAATCAATGTAAACGAATGTTTGTATGCAAAGTTAACATCTGAGCTTCGGTTGAAGTTACTCTGATGCCAGACATTGATCTGTGCTAGTTTTCGAACCATAAGAGTTGATGTTTATTTTCCACCTCTGAGCGAGAGGAAAAGAGTTTGCAGGGAATGCAACTTGTGTTGGGCTCGCGTTTGTTTATGTTCCGCTCTTCGTGGTTAGAACCATATATTAGGGTTCGAACTACGACGCTCTCTTTGTGCTTAGCTGGAATCATATTTTATAATTATGACGGTGGAAGTAGCTTCTGTTTTGATCATTTCCACTTATGTAATTATAAGCATGACCCGAACGTGTTGGATGCAAATTGCGCAATCCCAATATCTCAATAACTAGAACAAGAGCATAAATGATCGAGTAGAAAGATTATCGTGCACCTATTTTGGGATCTATCGTTATTGATGCGAAAGCAGAAAAATGATGATCCACGGGCAAGTCATTCTTACCCTTTAGCCCACTATTTATAAAGTTTCCAACCAGGTTCTCTTATCAAGGGAAACTCAACTCGGCCCACACTAGCTAGCCCTATATTAGACTAATTAAGAAATCTCATATTTCACCTTAGACCAACCCTATTTTATAGTAACCGTAAAACGGTAAATTATAATATCAATTAATGTAGTCCACATTAGAAAAACTCTTACACAACGTACAATTCCAGCACCAAGAGTTGAATCAAATCATGGGGGAATTACTCGGCAAGGGAAAACCCTGAAGGGAATGAGGAAGAGGGGGAATTAACTATTGGGGGCAAAGGTGAAACAAAAATTTATTCATCCCTCGGGGGTGCCACTTTTGCCTGATGTCAAAAATTGAAATTTTAATTGCTCAAGTTTTATTTTTTTCGGTAATTCTAACAATTCAGTTTTTGTTATTTTTCATGCCACTACATGATTTTAATTAGATTTTCACAAAAAAGAAAGTTAACGATGTAGAAAAAGTTAAATACTTCAGTAATTCTAAATGTCTACTATAATCATGCAAATTCAAAAGAAAAGGTCACAATTCCCCTTCAATATTGTTACTTGGGTTATTATCTTTGTCTTGATTGCATGGAATGATTAGCTATTGACAAGAAAATAATGTCAATTGTTAATACATAATGAGACGACCAATTGGAACCATTTGCAAGTACATGTCTACTATTTTTTTTTTTCTTTTGTCAATTCCAAATGCATCAAAATTTCCATAGAACCGTTAAAGAAAATAAAATGATTCCTATAATACAAATATACTGCAATGGTAACTAGTTGCATATGCAACTTAATAAAAAATATCATTCATTCTGCTCCTTGGCTCCCTTAAAAGTCAATTGTTAATACATAATGAGACGACCAATTGAAACCATTTGCAAGTACATGTTTTTTTTTTCTTTTGTCAATTCCAAATGCATCAAAAGGCTACTCGATTGTAAAGATAACATTTTACTTGAATCAGATGATAAAAAGCTTTCAGTTACATAGGAGACTTGGTATTCACTTAAAAAGAAAAAGATATTGATGAGTATTTTTCTATGTTATTGTGCGAGAAATTACAACCTTAGAATAGGCCTTTCGGGTTGAAATGTTGCATGCTTAGGTCTCTTCCCGACCCCCAGAGGGTGCATGGCTTCATCTTGCACTACGGGAAAGCCTTCGGAGTTGTGTGGTGATCTGGGTGACTCTATGTGAGTACTTCCCATTTTTGGCAGTAGTCCCATTAAAATAATTGCTGCTTAGGGTTTCCCCTTGTTGAATTCTTATTGTTGGGAAGGAGACCCTTCATTGCGACTTCCTTCAAAACTTGCGCCGGTGAATTGCATCTTGATTAGAATGGCATTTAGAGGTTGATATGGTTGTCTAAGGTTCGCTTAGGCATAGGTTTCATTTAGTGGTGTTCCCTTACTAAGTCTTTTTCTATAACTTAGAATTTGACTTATATTTAGTTTTCAATTTAGCTCAAGGAATTCCTACCCGAAGTTTAATAATGAGGCGATGTATATTCTTAGTCTGGGGATTATATTTCTGTACTTTACTTTTACATTTCATTTATATCTTGATTGTTTTGATATACCTTGTGATGCGAGTGATTTGTATTTTTCTCTGCCTCTCTTTCTCTTCCTCTCTCAGTCACTACACCACCACCGCCCACTGTTGCCATTGTCATGCTACCCTCACCGCCATTGACCGTCTTGCTCAATGCCGTGCTCATGCCCAACTCGCCATTCGCCACCACACCATGACGCCATCACCGCCACCTCCTTACCATGCACCTCATGTTGTCCCCCTCTGTCCACTATCGTGAGCCATCGTGCTGTCGTTGCTGCCACCACTCGTTGTCGAAGCTTGAGAGCCAGTCCCATGAGTGACTTCCTAAACCTTGATTAGGATGGTATTTATGCTTAGGATTGGGGTTAGAATTAATGTTAATGATAGTTAGATTAAAAAATAGATGGATTAGATGATAACTGATCTTGATATGTAATAAGTAATGGTGATAGCTTATCTTGATAAGTGATGAGAAATGACAGTAGCTTGTCTTGATAAGTGATGAGCAATGGCGATAGCTTATCTTGAAAAGTGATGAGCACTTGTAATAATTTATGTTGAAAAATGATAAGTACTTGTGATATCTTATTTTGAAAAGTGATAAGTTATGTTGATAAGCAAACCCATGGTGTGATAGTGTGTGGAATTGAGGGGAATACGGTTAATAACCTCTATTCTAAAGTATTATTTTAAAAGGAAACTAGAAAGGCATGATAGGGTTGATTCATGAAGTATCACAATAAAATGTTAAATTTTACGTATCTGCATTGATAATAAGAGAATAAGGTTATCATATTATTATTTTAGTGGATATATAATCAATGGGTGATCACGTGGAATTATTTTATGGCATTTTTGCATGTAAAAATTTCTAGTATATAACGTGTGAGCACTAAACACTCTTGCATTGGCTAAGTTGAAAAATAAAAATTGACTTGAGTGATCAGTGTGCTCATGCGATCACTTAAATGCCAATCACTTAAATGGTTCCGTACTCATATGACTATAAAAGATGATGCCCAATGAATTTCGGATGCTTGGAGGAGGTTTAGATGCCATTCGCGGCTCGATTTTGGAATAATGCTTTTAATTGAATGTTATCTTTAAGTGAAGCTAAGACATTGTCGTGCCTGATAAGACGAGACAATGTCTAATTACACCAGAAGACCACTGACACGAGTGTCGATCATGACCGATGCATTATGCATGAAAGTGATAATGGTTATATCTGGATTATTATTCGTATTTATCGTGTGCCTATTGGAATTGTGGACCAATGTGGAAAATTATTTATGTAATTATTGGATGCGTTGTAAGGGCGTTATATGGTGAGAAACTCACTTCATGTTTATAGATGATGTAAAGTGAAGACTTTACTATTGATCTGCAATCGACAATTAAGCCGCATGTATATGGTGTCTCCAAGGTGAAGTACTCTCCTACTTGAGATTTAGAGAGCTTTCTTATTGATTTTTTGTCACTCATTATGGTTTAAATTTTTCAGGCCCTAACCATGAGTAGCCCTTTCCGCCTTGAGCATTTTGGGGTGGCCATAAGTTAGGACACCCAGGTGACCCCCTTGCCAATAGAGAGGATTGACATTTAATATGAGAAGTACGTATACACCATCTAGATGGATAAGGGGTTGATGAACTTAGTGCCCCTCTTGTTCATGGCGTGGTAGGTATGGTTCGGAGGGAAGCTCTTCGGCCCTCTCCAAGGTTTTGACGAGTCTCTTGGTGAGAGATCTGGGGGTGCCATCTGGGACTTCATAGTGGACGTCTCCAACAGCTTCATTATTGAACCAGAGTCAGCCTTGGACCTGGAGCCCGATCCCAAGCTCGCGCCATGGTACTGTAACGTGGATGTGTACTAGGCATGTGACATCCCCATTTTTGTCCTCTTCTTCTCTCTCTCTCCTCTTTCTCCTCTCCTCCTACGTGATTTCTCTTCCCCCTTTCCACCATCCATCCCCCTTTTCCCCTTTCTCTCTCTCTCTCTCTCTCTCTCTCTCTCTCTCCTCCCCTTTCCCCTTCACATCACCTCTGGCACCCCTTTTTTCTTTTTGTCTTTTCTTCTCTCCCTCTCTCTTCCTTTCCTCCCCCCTTTCTCGGCCAAACCCCTCTTTTTCTTCTCCTTCTCCTTCTCCTTCTTGTTCTTCCTTCCTTCCTCTTGCTGATTGCTACTTCATCCACTAGCACCACCACCGCCCCACGCCCTACTCACCATCGCCATCATCATCACCACCTCTTGGTCACTAAACCACCACCACTCACCGCTTGTTTGACGAGCCATCACGTTTCGAGCCCGATGAGCCATCACGTCGCTGCTCGCTCGACGCCACCACTCGCTTACCACCGCAAGCCACCACCCCACCCGCATCCCTCACGCCATTCGCCGTGCCGTCACCGCCACCCGCAAGCCGCCCGCTCATTGCCGTGAGCCACCCCCAAGCCGAGCCCTCCCGGCCTTGGTCGTGGGTTTGAGGAGCCGTGACTGCCACCGTCTTCGCCGTGCCATTGGTGCCGCCATTGGTGTTGTGAGACTTGTGTCTTCATCGTCGTCGCGCTGCCGTCACCGTGAGCTCACTATCGACAGAAATCGATGAGTTAATCTTCTAATCGTGGATTAGGGCGTCAATTGCGTTAGATTAATATTAATTGCAGTTAATATTAATTAATTTTTTATTCTTAATTGCGATTAAGTTTAAGTAATTATGATTAGATTAATTAATAGTGGTTAGAGTAATTAATTGAGTTTAATTTATTTAATCATTATTTTTTAATTAATCATAATTTATTTATTTAATCGTAATTATTTTAGCTAACGAGATTAATTTTAATTAAGTATAGTAAAGCTAATTAATTGAGTTTAGCCTAATTAATTACAATTAGCATAATTAATCGCGATTAGCATAATTAATGACGGATTAGCCATTAAGTAGAATTTTATGATCGTTTTATTAGATGAATTTACACTTGATCCAGATCATTTGAGCATGTAATACCATGATGTTTGATTACCCATATCATGTATTTTAAATGCTATTTTCCAAAGATGGTTTATTGAAAAGAAAATAGCAAACTTTGAGGTGTCATGTTTGGATACTGTTTTTTACATGATAAAAGGGGCAATGATGTTTTGAAAGGAAAGTGTGCAAAATTTGATGGGTTGATTTTAAATACATGACCACGTGCGATTATTTTACCGGAATTTTAAATGTAAAGACTTTTCGAGGTTTGTTATTTAAGCACAAACTCTTTTACACTAGGCTAATTGATGGAAGATAAAAATTGGCTTGAGTGTTGGCATGCTTGTGTGGTCATTTAATTGAACCCGTCACCCAACGGAAGTTTGGGGATGATGCCCGATGGTTATCGAATGCCCGGCAGGGGTTTAGATACCAAGTCACGATTGAGGCCAGACCGATGTTCTTTTATGAAATGCCATCTAGGTGGGAGTTCTAGACAATGCTGTGCCCGATGAGACGGGATGATTCCCGGTCATGCTGAAAAACCGCCAACTCGTGTGTTGGCTATGGCTCGAGGGGTCGTAATAATCGGAACCCGTGTGAATGATTGTGATGCATTGCACTTGATTATGAGGTAAAATTGTTACGCATGGTATGTGACGTGCTAAAACAAATTTTACCTTATAATTGGGACCTGTGTGGATGCTTGATGCATGAGAGTTATGTGTTCTGATTATTGATTATGCTTATTGTGTTTATAATGACATGTGTGATGTACTAATATGTAGGGGTATGCCAAGGTGAGGTAAGATTGCATGCTGTTGCACGATTAAGCTGCCTTCGAGACGAATTTGCATCCTAATCAAGATTTAGGAAGTTGACTCGTTGAGATTTTTTCTCTCCCCATTGTTGTTAACCAGCCATAGCATGGAGATCTACTAAGTGCAGATGTGGTGGGTGCGAGATGCGATACTTTTTGGCTAGCCTTGCCATTAGTAAAATTAGGGTTAACCTTGACCTTTTTGACCCCTTTTTACTCATAGGTCGTGTAGGAGTTGTATTTTGTTATAGGCATGTAAATGTTAAACTCCTTGGGTTAATAAGTGGATAAATAAAGGTGCGTCTTTTGGAAATTGTTTGTTATATTTTACTATCTTTGTTTTGTTGATTGACTTGGTGTTTATTTAATTCACTTCTGCATGCATTTAATCAAAAAATAAAAATAATGGGTTGGCCATGTGTCTTAGGACGTCGCATTTTTAATCGACCATTGAGGGATTTTTCGCGTGCTCGAGATTCGGGGCGTGACAAGGCACGTAGGGAAAATACCTTTTTTTTAGGTCCCCCTTGTAGGATAGAAAAGCTAGGCAAACCCTCAACCCCTTTTAGTAAATACTAAACTCCCAATATACTAAGTTGATGTGTGGGTGTGTATGCATATATGTATGAAAATGTTTGTGTTGATGTGTTTACTTGTTATCCCTATTGATGTGTATGATTGGGTGGAATTGATTCTGCTTTTGCTTGCATTTAATCAAAAGATAAAATGAATAAGTCGGCAATGCCTCTAGGAATGTCACAAGTAAATGACCAAAGGAAAGAAAGGGTACCACATGTCCGAGGGTCGAGGCATGGCATTTTCATAATTAAATGACTCGACCAATGTTGTAATCAATAGGGTTTGAGAGGACCCAAACCAAGTGTTTTGTTCACTTGGTAATCCATTCACTTTGCCCCTATCCAACATGGTAGCGACAAGTTCCACACTTGAACTTACTTTGTTGAGCTAAGGTGTAGATTCAAGTTGAAATGACATTGGTATTAAATATACTTGGGAAAATTTCAGAAAATGACATGAAGTGCCATAATTTTCTCAAATAAGAGTCTAAAGTGGACATTATTTTAAATAAGGGCATGAAGTGATCAAATTGTTTCAAATAAGAACCTGAAATAACTAAGTCGTCTCAAATAAGAGCCTTTGGCCAGTGGTGACTTTTTTGGCCATCAAAAAAGGGGTATTTTGGTATAAAAAAAATCTAACTATATTTTTAATTTTTTTTATTCTTTTTTCCTTTCCTTTGCTTTTCTTTTTCCTCTTCCCTTCCCCGACATGATCATCGATAGTTGACAGAGGTCGCCCTCACCGGCATTGAGCAAGGGTAGCCCTTGCCTAACTCGGACGAAGGCATCCCTCACTAGATCCAGCGAGGGCAACTCTTTCTAGACCCAGGGAGGACAAGGGTTGTCCTCATTGAGGTTAGGCAAGAGTAGCCCTTGACAGCCCAAGTGAGCCATCTCCCACCTCTAGTGAGGGCTTGCCTCTAGTGGGCCAAGATCGCTAGCCCTCTCCTAGGCACTACCTCTAGTGAGGATGCCTATGCCCGATGCCACAAAGGGTAACCCTCCCCTACCCAGGTGAGGGCAAACTTTGCTCTTGCTAGCCTAGGTGAGTCCTCTCTCGCCTCTAACGAGGGCCTACTAGCCCTCGTCTTTGGTCAGCCAAGGTTGCTAGCCTTCCCCCAAGCATTGGCAACCCTATCGACCTTCACTACTACCCCACCGACAAGGGGGTGGCAACCACCACCTATGTTTTTTTTTTTTAATGATTTTTTAAAGTTTTTTTTAAAAAAAAAAAGAAAAAAAAAGAATGATTTTAAAAATTAAAAGGAAAAAATTACCTTTCATATTTGGTGAGTTCAAGCCCTTTTTTAAAATTAATATATGCACTTCAAACCTTTATTTGAAACAAGATTCACTTCAGACTTTTTTTGAAGAAAATAAGAACACTTCAGACCCTTATATGAAACAATATCTATTTTAGGTCCTTGTTTAAGAAAATGATGGCACTTTAGGCTCTTATTTGAGATTTTCCTTTTTTGGGTTAATATTGTGGTGTGCATTTGCATTTTTAACCAAAGGAAAAAGGTCACATATGATATAATTGATAAGGTGTGGATGGTTGACAAGCTAGTGCTGATGTGGCATCAGTGTGTCATTCCACATCAACATTTTTGTTTATTTTTAAAAGAGGGATCAACTTGAAAAACACAAATACTTTTAGGACCTAATTGGTTAGGAAAAAAAAAACAAGTTATGGACCCGATTAGTGAGATAATGTGCAAAAACCAATTTTTCTTGAAGTAATACAAACATCGTGAAGAATGTTGGAAACGCCCTATTGTCCATTAGAGTGCTAATCACTGCCTAATTGTTCTTTTCACCCCACCCCCTTGTCAATAAATAAATAAAACAAAACAACGGCTTGTCATCAAAATGAACTTGAAGCTTGAATTGGAAAGTAAATCAGTTAAAAGATAGGAAGTCTTGTTCATATCCATTTTCTCCTTGCTGGGGATCTCCATTGTAATGGAAAGGAACTCCTTTTGGTTTCTTTGCCTGGCTGCTGTTAGATTTGTTTATAATTTGTACGAATTTCCGGGGCTAAAACACCAACTTTCATTTATGAAGCTAAGCAAAAAAAAAAAAAAAAATTGTTTGGCCACATTAACGTATGGTTGAAACTTGCAAAGGTGAGTTCAGCACCAAAAAATACAATCAATTAACGGACTACAAAGGAGGGTCCACGCGTTGGCATGATATAAGTAGTCACAGTATAATGATTGCTATAAAATCTGCGTACTTGCATTTAACATTTAATGTTTTTACGAATAAAGCAAATTAGAATAGTGGCTGCTGTAATATTGCGATGATTTTTCTTTTGTTAGAGATCGAAGATTTTAAAAGGTTTGACGGACTTTTATCAATCATATGATAAGAATGTCAAATTTATCAAGATTGCAGTGTTGGACTACATGATAATATGAATGAGTTATTCTCTCCATAGCAAAGATAAATTCGTTGTTGTTTTCATATATCAATAAAAGAACGAGCAAACTGAGACTTTGAACTTCATAGAGGGGAAAAGCAATACCCTCCCTAATAAGCTTCATTAGATTATAATCAATGACTGATGCCTCAAAATAAAATTTTAATTTAATTTAGACATAGCATTTGATTTATCAAATAAAGAATGTTCAAAGTTAACGTTGTATTTTATTAGTGATGAGAGAGTATGTATATTGTTATTGTTGTTCATGAGCCGTCATTTATTAATTTTCAATGACTAATGCCTGAAAATGAAATCTTAATTTAGATGTAACATTTGAAAATAGCACGAACGAATAATTAATCAATGTGAAAAAATCTTTTAAACAAGTGACATTCAATCACAAAGTAACGCATAGCAAGCTTGAGAAAAGCCATAACGGTTTTCTCTTTAGTATTTCTAGAGAAGTGTCAATAAAATTAAATATTTTCATAACGTGGGTTTCAAAATGAAGTTGGAAGTTTAAATTTATTGACATAATCTAGTGATAACTAATTTCACTAAAAATTTTAAATTACTTGAGTATTGGCAAAACTGGACATATCAACTATGATTTCTATCCTTAGATATTTTTTTCCTAACCTTAATCGTTAGCTGTGGGATTTGTCTTGGCTCACACCATAAAATGAGCGTCCATCGTGAAACGACGCTCATTAGATTGTCCAGCCCCTTTAAAACCTATCACTCGGATTCAAGAGGAGGATAGGGTTAAGCGGACAATAATTATTGCTCAGAAGAACGTCCATGTTGTAGTAATTCTAATTAGAGGGTGGATTACTCCCAAAACACCTCCCTTCGATTGCTCTTAAATAGATTTAAAAGAAAAAGGAAGTTCTTAAGGGTTATAGAAAAGTTCTTGATAGATTTCATATTATTGCTATGTTCAATGGCCACATCATTAATAGTAGATTAGTTACTGGTATATTCGAAATGGAAAGTCATTGAGACAATTTTATTTAAAGATACTTTGTTAATTGAAATTGGAAAAGGTAATCACATGAATGGAAGGATTTGGAAGGGAATTAGGCCGATTGCAAGATAGATTTCTTTTTTTTTGCACAAAGATTGCAAGGTAGATTAAAAACCAAAAAAAGTATATCTGAAGTGTCAAAATTTGGCATGGAAAACACTTAAGTGCTAAAAGTTACAAAAGTGATACTTAAGTGCCAAAATTGGAGCAAAATAGATCGGTTAAGTACCAACAGCAAGAAAATCCAATTAAGATATTAACTTGGTGATTTTTCGGCAAGATAAGTGCAAAACAATGTTGTTTTGCATATTAACGTGGTTAAACAAGTGCAAAAATAACGTCATTTTACTGACGTGGCTAGATAATTAACATAAACTAATTTTATTTACATATTTATTAAAAAAAGAATTATTAAAAAAAAAAGAGAAGAAGATGAAGATGGTAGGCAACTGAGGGCTGAGCCCTTGCCATCGCCTCCTCACCATAGCCAGCCCTTCCCAACGATGATGGGAGGCAGCAACGAGGATTTGGCCCTCACCTTCTGCATCCTCCTCCTCATTTTTGTCTCTTTTTAGTATAAATATTTTAATTTAATTAATATTTACATAAAATTAAAAAACAAATGATGTTGTTTTGATTCTCCATCACTAACTTAGTTCTTCGGTGTGCCACGTAGGCGAGTTATATTATTAAAAAATTATCAGGATTTTCGATAACTTTCACCCAAGTGTTTTATTTGAAAAAATGACATTTAAATATTATTATCGTAATTTTTGATACTTAAGTGCCATCCTATATTAAGTTTTGGTATTCCATAGGTGCGGTACTGTTTTTTTTTTTTTTGGGACGGTAGGTGCGGTACTGTTTAAAAACCCGTTTTCTGTGCAAGTTTCAAACGCCTGCTTCTGGGGCGTTGACCGAGAAAGGTCGCGGAAGTCCAAGAGACAAGACAGTGTGATGGGAACGGGAAAGGGGAAGGGGAAGGCTCAGGAGAGAATCGTTCGCGAGAGAGACAGAGAGACCCAGGAAGAAGACAAGGGAGATGAGAGAGAAAGGACACATGGAAGTACGTGGTTTCCGGGGTGCTTCCATTTTTTCTCCTCTTTGGTCTCTCCCTTTTCATCTTCCATTCTTTCTTAGACTGGCTCCTCTTTGGTCTCTCCCTTTTCATCTTCCATTCTTTCTTAGACTGGCTATCCACGTGCGGAATCTCAATCTCAAGCTACAAATTCTTATTAAATTGTATCTTTGATCAAAATTAATTTTTTTCTATTAGATACCCTAAAATAATCTCTCGATCGTGATATGAGGCTGGCTGATTTTGTTTTTCTTTTCTAATTGTTTCTCCCTATTCCAAAGATTACAGATTTCCTTCAACACAATATTGATCTCTAACACAGGTGAACATAACCAGAGGCTTTGGTCTTTTTTTTCTTTTTCTAAAGAGTCCCGTGTACGAATTTGCTCACAATAGTGCAAGAGTAAATCCTTTCAAGAAAGAGAGTCCAGGTACTCGTAACTTTGTGGAGCTGTGACAATGAATTGCCAATTCTAAAAGATTACCTCGATGCACTAAAAAAATACGAATCAAACAAAAAGTTCGAAATGGATGTGGGACTCCTATGATAACCTAAGGTCATTGTGACTTTTTTAAGTTTTTAGTATTAAAAAACTCTAGCATGACTTATGATTCCTTTGTCATATATATGAGATGCTATAGAATTCTAAACAGTAAACATGACATGATTGGGTTTTTCATCACAATTTTTGGCTGGAAAGGGCCTTGTGGATTCATACTACAAGCAAGATGAAAATAAAAGTGAATAGCATAGGGCACAAAATTGACAAGAAATAGATTTGCATAGTCAATCTTGGACAGATACGCAAAAGTTGCAAATTTAACAAATTTAAGATATGGTCTCAGCACACTTTTTCATATCGTCCAAAAAAATAATACAAATAAAAGAGCTGATACAATCATTTCACATAACGTACAAACATCTTGAAATACAAAGAGCAAAAGAGAGATAAAGAGTGCCAAATTCCATTACGAGATCAGCTAGACAATGTCCTCCCCAATTCTGCTTATGTCACTGCCAATAGGTCGAGTCACAGCATTATTAGTCATTGATGGTTCTTCTTGGTTTGCAATAATAGTTTTTAAAAGTTTTTTGATGATCCCATGTGATTGAATGAGCAAGTTTTTGAGTCTTGGAGAAATTTCTTGGTACATGGATTTGAAGATCCGTTGCATCTCCTTGTAAATTTGTTGGTACTTGGGATTTGTTGCTACCATTATAAGGAACAAACCATAAATAACCCACTTGATGTAAGAATTTAGTACGATCGAGTCAATTGCTACTCCAACAACAAGACATCCTAGTATGAGAAACATGAAATTGATGAATGTCTTTCCACCATCACTTCGTGTTATTCTCGAACGGATGCCGAAGAGCACAATGAGAGCTATTGCCATTGTGATGAAGGTTACTTGCTTGTCCAAAAGTAAATCCTTAACTCCTAATAGAGCAAATGACCATTTAAGTGAGGATGTCAAGAAACCTTTTGATTTTTTAACGTTGGCATCTTCTTGCTCTCGCAATCTACCATAAAGAACAATGAAATTTTGAAACCATTAGTTCATGAGGCAAATAAATAATACCAGCTTGTAGAACGAGCTGTCAACCTGCATGCTTAAATCGCCTTATGGAAGCTTACTTATCCACAAATAAATCTGTACAATGAATTGTACCAATGAATCGATATATGAAGGGGGCGATTTCTCCCAATTTGCATTATTACCGTTCATTTGCTAATCTAAAATTACGAACTAGAGCTTAGCATTAGTGGCATGCAAAGTCCACATAATTACTCTAAACAGATCAATTGCAGTCAATAATAAATGACTTGTGATTGATATGGATGGATTTTGCCGCACAAATAAAAGCTCCAACTAACATAGAAAGCCAAGTGCACCGATTGCTCCTAATCCTAAGGAGGAAATAGTTCATAAAAGTGTGCAATTGTCCCAGTCCAACCTCGGAATTGGACCAAATCAGCTAGTTTTGGGTGGCTCCTGGAAGAACTGGTCCCGTTCTAGGCTCCATAAATTTGAAGCAAAAAATAATCAGTCAAGTTTCCAGTTTCACGTGAGAAATTTTTATTTTCTTGTTCTAAAATAAATCCTAACCTAGTACATTGCATTTTAATGTTCAGTCTCTTTCTCTCTCTCTGTTTCTCTGTTTCGGTGGGCACCTCTCTTTTGATCTTGATTGAGACTGCTTTGATTTTCACCATTTATTATTATTACTTTTTGGGTTCTTCTCGAGTACTTCTATTTTTTCAACGTGGCTGACTCAATGAAAATCGTCCCTATTAGTTTAGCTTCCCAGTATCAAACCAAACAATGGTCTATGTGAAAGCATGACTGCCGCACGAGAATCAAGCCCAGAACATAGCCGCAGAAGTAATGAAGGAGTGCCATAATGATATCAGAGAAAGATCAGAATAGGCATTTGCCAAACAAGCAAATAAAGCAAGTGATCCACAACATATGGAACTAAATGGTCAGCAGACTAATGAACATTCTAAAGGTTAGTGATTTACAGGATAAACCAGGCAAAACAACCCACCAGTTTCACTTATCATGCTGCCTTCTCAGCTAATTGTCACCTAAAGTCTGAGCATATATTAGAAGAAACAAGGAAAAGAAAATACAGCCGGTTCCCATCCACCTTGTCCAGTCCGGTTCTAAAGTGAACAGAATGAGTTCTCGATTTTAGGAAGAAAATGGACTCACCGTAGAATCGACCAGCCCTTAATAATTCAAACAAGATATTGCATATACAAACAAGTGAAGAGTTCTATCTAATCAACGTAAAATACGCTGTTCTAATGCAAAACTAACCTCGGAACCACAGTTGAAGTAAAGTTGATGTCAGACATCGATCTAGGCAAGCTTTTCCAACCAAGAGAGTTGATGTTTGTTTCGGCTGTGCGCCAGGGGCTCTGAGTTTGCAGTGTTCACACTTCAGGCGATACTTGGGTTTTCATAGAAGGCATTTTTGGTTTTATATTTTATTCACGGCTAGCGATGCCCAGTGCAGTAGAATTCGACTCGATCTCACGACCGCTCCTGAAGTGACGATATTATCCCTCCTCATTCTGTATGCATCTTCCTACAGACATGCCTCAACCATGTCACCCCTCCTTCTTGAAGTGACGATAGTATCCCTCCTGTTCCATGCAGACCAAACAAGATCCAATGGGGCCCATTCTTGACTTATATTCTTACCATTTCACTTCCCCTTTTTGTTGGATTCTTCTTTCCCTTGTTTTTTCTTGAACTATTTCAAGGAAACGTGCCTCATTTCCGTTCAATGACGATGGAGAAGCCTTTTTTAAAGAATGGGCAACTGAAGGGGTTTTGGAAATTCATCGAATGAGATTTTTTTTTTTTTTTTGTAAACAAAGTCCTTTAATTTCGTTTTAAGACATTTTTTAATATAGCTATACCCAAATATTGAAAAAATTGATACTGTCTATGTATTAGGAAAATGTTACAATATGAACTATAAAAAATAACATTTTACTATATTTGCACTTGTCTCTAGCAAAAAGACCTTAAGTCTTTGTAAAATATCATAAATCACACAAAAGAATCATATGTGTACTTGGTTATAACTCCATATCGTGACATTGTGAAATGCAAAAATTATTTTACAAACATTTTACTATTTAGTTACGACAAACAAAATGTTGGCAAAAAAATTGTACGATTTAGGACCATTTTAACTCAAATACAAGTAGATGTAGAAAACACTTGTAAAATTTCATAAATTTAAATATATGGATCCAACAACATTCTCTACCTAGCCATGATGACACATTATGTAACCTTTTTAATGTATCATAAGAAAAGAAATTTCATGTTTGGCGTCTGGCACTTGACTATTATATAGCGTGGACAAAATTTTGTCACGTGCCATCCTAAATTAGATGATGACATATTGACACACAAATGTGATTTCTAGCAAGTCATTGCCAATCGTCCTATATGGTACATCCTTGTGATTTTTGGCAAATATTGATCAGAATGACTATACTAAAATTTCACACAAATGTCAAAAACAAAATTGGTAAATTTGAAAAGTTTAGGATTGAATTAATATACATGTAACCGGTTTAGAATCAATTGGATAATTTCTTCATATTATTCTTCTTCTTCTTCTTTTGGCTTTAACCGGGCTTTGATCATTAGACTTTAATGTTTCCACCCTAACCTCCCCACCAATACAGATGTCTCATTGGCTTTTCCTCTATAATTCTAGTAATATAAAAATGGTGGATATCCCAGTTTTTTTTTTTTTTTTTTTTTTTTTTTGAGAAACCTCACTACTGCTACTTCTTCTTCTCCTTTGTTTGAGTGAAAGTTCATGTTGTGATTTTCAACATATATAAAAAGTTATTTCCTCTTCATACTGGATGATCAAGTTACCCGGTTCCAAGGGGAAATTGAATGGCGGAGACAGAAAATGTGACAGAACCGTCACGTTACTCAATTTCGTTTTTTTTTTTTTCCATCTCAAATGAGAACTGCTGTCCCTCCTTTCCCAAAGAAAAACTAATTTATTTGGTAGATGGCCAACTTATTATTACTATCGGGGAACCTAATAATAATAATAATCTGAAGAGCTATATGACCCGGAGGAAATTTGAAACAAGAAATTCTAGTATTCTATTTAATTATAGATGAGCTAATTTTCCGTATCTAGTTGTAGTTTGATTTGAAATATTTTCATGGAAAACCAACAATAAGAATTAGCAATCACCCAATTTCACCTGCTAAGGTATGTAAGTAACCTTAAGTTCGAAAAGGAAATGCATATAGAGTGAAAATTTATTTTGAAAGTGTGCTAATATTAGATCGATTTAGTGGGATTCATGTGGGCCTCACATTAGACCTTCCAAGTCTAATAGTTCATATTCAAATTAGCATATGTACTGAGCTTATCAATACTTAATAGAAAATGACTAGAAATGGACAAAAAAAAAAAAAAAAAAAAAACAGAATGGTTGTTGGCACCAGGATGAATCCCCAACCCCAATCAAAGTTATCTTATTTCATCTTGAGGGGTGCTTCTGGAGAATAAAAGGAAAGTGGCCAAATTCTAATTGGGATTATGTATGTCATGGACACCGTTTTCATATTGGATCATCAAACCTTCAATATGAAAATGTCACTTGGTTTTCTTCTTTAGGCGTGTTTGTTTCATGAAAAATAAACGATTTGAAAAACATTTTCTTAAAAATAATCACTTGTATTAATTGAAATAATTAATTAATAAAAAATATTTTCATTAGTAGTAATAATTTATGTTTAGGCATTTTTGTGGATGATGAAAATATTATTATTTTCATTTTGTAAGCAATATATATAATTTTTTGTAGGAAAATGTTTTCCGAATCATTCTATTTTACGAAGCAAACGGAGCCTAAATGAACATATTACTTAAACTTCATTTTTTTTCTTGAAATAATTAGAAAATGGAAAAAAAAGTTTCATTATAAAAAAATGTTTTCTTCATTTACGAAAATATTTAGACATAAATTATTATAAGTAAATTTTTTTATTAATTAATTATTTCAAGCAATATATGCAAAAATTTTGAGAAAAATATTTTTCAAATCATTCATTTTCCTTGAAACAAACAAAACTTTAATGTATTCTAAAAGAACGTGATACGTAGGTTTGATTTTTTTTTTCATTTTTGTAATATGTCTTTGATGCATTCATTTTTTATCTAATTTTTTTCTCAGCAGGAAAAGCAAACTTTTGGTATTTTACTTTTTATTCTCTGGACTTTCTCGCCTGGGGATAATGACCGGAAGGGTGGAAAAACAATCTTTCTAGTTGCTAAAAGACTAATTCCCATTTTTAGAAACCAAGGATTGGATCAGATAGTCTTAGGACTGAGAGCTGCACTGGACTAACCAATCCCGTCCGATCCCATGGAGCCAATCCATTAGCGAAATTTTTTTTAAAAAAAAATTAAGTAAAATACATTAACTATTACTATTTTAGTTTTTATTGCGATTTTTAAGAAATTAAAATAAATTTTTATTTTTATTTTTTTAAAAAAGAGTCAATCCAACCCGATTCCCCTTAGAATTGGGAACTAGATTGACAATCGCCTATTCCATTTTTATAGAATCGGGACCAGACCGATCTCTTTAAGAACCAAACTAAATTAGCCAGTTCAATATGATCTAGGTGATTCCCAGTTTAGGCAGTCCGACATGCTCATCCCTAGGCAATACTAGGAACATGCATATAGAACGAGGAGGGACAATATCATGACTTTCTTTTTTCTTTGACTTCAGGAGCGACTTTTTGCAGTGCTGGATTTATATTACCTTTTTATTTTTCCTTTTTTTTGGTTGGATCTCTGCTTCCCTTCTTTTTCTTTTAAACTTTGTTAGAAACCGTGTCTTATTTCCGGTCAATCACGGTCGAATTATGACCCCAGAAAGCCTTTTTCAAAGAGTGGGCAACTGAACAGGTTTTTGAAAATTCATCAAATGAGATTTTCATGGTACACAAAATCCTCTAATTTTGTTTTATGACATTTTTCAATATATTTTTTTTTGGTAAAGAAAATAACAAAGAGGTTAGTGCTAAGTGCGCCTAATATTCGTGCACCCACACGTGGGCATGGTAGGGTCTAGCCCATTTTTCAATATAGTTATGACCCAACTTTTCAAAAAAAAAAAAAAGAAAACTAATACTATTTATGTATTAGGAAAATGTTACGATATTGTGAATTATAAAAAATAGAATTTTACAATGTTCCACACTTATCTATGGAAAAAATGTCATAAGTCTTTGTAAAATATCACAAATCACATAAAAAAAAACATATTTGCACTCAGTCAAAAATTATTTTACAAATATTTTTCAATATGTATGTTGCCAATGAGAAAACATGCTGAAACTACATTTTCTTGCGGACTAGTCTCTTTATTTTCTAAATAAGGTCATATTGTGATCATCCCGATGCTCGTCTTCTATTCTATATGGGTAACTAATGTTTATTTCCAAATCCACAACAGTTGTTTCCTAACAGTTATGCTAAAGCTAGTATGTGATGAGTTTGCAATATATTTCTAAGTCCTAGAAATGACTCCAAAACTCAAAGTTGAAACAATGTGGAACAAGACTAATAACAAGACAGTGGAGCTAACCTTGATGGAAATTGCAGAATCTTGGAGGTAGAACCAACAAAAAAACAGCAAAATACTGCTTATGTTCTGCTGTGTCCGGGTGCAAGAGATAGCCAAATGCAGTTGGTGGTTTTGAAGTTCGGGTTTGGGTACCCTATATATACACTTTGTGATTGGCCTCACGTGGGCCCCCTATTTCTTTGTGGCCTTCTTTTTTGTCCAATTTCTTCTCGGATGGTTCTCTAAAGATGATAGGATTCCAAAAGTAGCCAAAAAAAAAAAAAAACTGTAGTATCTAGATAAAACCTTCTCTTGACTCCTAATTGTTGACACCTAAATTTTGACAATCTGTTTAGTTATTTATTGCATTAAAAAATTAGAGTTAATTTTATCCCTAAAAAAATAGTTAATTGCATAGCATATAGTTTTAGATGCATTTATTTTAATTTGCATTTACATTGGGCTGATGACGGATGGGTTCGAATTAATGCTTTAGAAACTTTAATTTGATAAGTCGGCCTAAGCTCACGAAGAGAGCAAATTGGCCCAAGCCCATATTCTTAGGGAGATTTTACGGATTTATTTTTGTGAGATTTCAATTCAAAAGCAAATATTACATTTGGAAATACAAATATTGTGTTTGGAAAAGAAATTTTTGTGAATATGATTTTGGAAAATTAAAAACCCTAATCTGTGGCCTATAAATAGATTAATAGGCATAGGGTTTTGGGGGGCCACACCTATGGACACATACGGCCATGCAATTGAGAAGACACGGCTGTGGAAAACATGAGAGAGGGTGAGGAGCGTTCAGCCAATCATCACATGTCAAGCCTCTCGTGGTTGCGACCTTGCTGACCTTGCCACTGAGCTTCACATCGGCTATCGCTGTTTGCCGTCACAAGACGGTAATCCATTGTCGTGCCTACCTCCCGACAATAGGTTGGCCTTGCCATGATATCTCCAGAAGGCTATAAGATCTACGTCGGCTCATTGCTTCCTTCCTGTTGAGCCTACGTCATTGTCGCTGCTCCTCGTGTGGCCAGGGCTACCAATTCCACGGCAATCATCAAGGAGTCCAAGTGTTCAATAATTGTTCCAGCATATCTTCGTGGTCTTTTGGTCAACATCTTGCAGTCAAAAAAAGAAGAGCAACAAGCGTCCATAAGCAAAGGGAGAAGAAGACAAAGGAGGAATCTTTGCTTCGTCCAATAGGAGGGGGGGCATTCTCTCTCTTCCCTGGTCAACACCGAGCACACAATAATCCCGAGAGAGAATAGAGGCTAGAGCGAGGTATGTTCTTCGCGGTCTCGGCTTCACGACTCCTCCCACTGCGACGCCGTGCTCCTGCTAGCTATAGCGCTTCCCGTATTGGACTGAGTGAACGAGCCGCAGTCCTGATCTTCACCACCACCGACCGTGATCTACTCCAGCTACTTGTGAACAGCAGTCCAAGAGTCCCTCAGTTGGCCTTCTCAACATCGTCGCCGATCTTTGCCTCGTTTCACTGAGTTGTTGTTTATTGCTGAACCGTTGCAGTTCCGGCGAGTTCACTGGGATTAATATCCTAGACGATTCCTTGTGTTCTCGCTCTCTTTTGCAGGTTTACCGGTGCTTTTGTCCACGACCAGCAACAAAACCGTGGCGTCCCACGAATTCAAAAAGGGAACAAAGTTGAGAAAAACCACAGGTGTAAAAGATTGATGAGCTTGAAAAAAGTAATCCATTTTGGTAGAAAAGGTCACAATTCGGCCAAATAAGGGCAGTCGGTGGATTTGTCTTCTCTTGAATTTTGTCTAGATTTGACAATTTGTGGGTTTTATGATTTTACTTCATGCAAAAAGAAGGCTTACTTTTTGGCCAGGAGATCGTGAAGATGTTTACTCACTATCATATTCGACACAAGGACCCAGGAACATGCTTCCTTCGAAATAGTGGATTTTGTCTCCACGTTCAATAAACTAGGCGGAGCTCCTGCACTCGTCCGAAGCCCCGATGCTGCCATTCCCGCTCGTGTCCGAACCGAGTTGATTTTACAAACTTTCTATTCTTGCAGGTTCATTGGTCGTGAGCCCGTCATCGTCCGTCTTGACGCAAACCGTTATTCATGAATCCTTCACGTTAGTCCCATTGCGGAAACTAATCATCCGCCCATGGCTGCCCGTCTCTGCATCTAGCTGAACACAACCATGCACCGCCGTCACCCGTTGAACCGATTCCGTTCGGTTCAAATTTGGTAGCATTATTTGCGGAATCAGGTAATTATCTTATCTAAATTTGATTTGGATATTTTATTGCTTAATGCGTGCTTTTCAATATCTTACGTGCATATTTGAATTATGAAAGTATTTCCGGTTAGGATTTGTTGCCCAATTCGCAACCGCACACGGATTTTTTATTCCATCTATAAGGTTTTAGATGGAATAATTAATCATAAAATTGATATCTTGATCTTCAAGGCTTAAGATCAATTTATCGATTTTATTAGCGAATTAATCGAGTTGGATTAGATATCGTTTTCAAATTCGAGCGATGGATAGTATCTTTGGTGATTGCGTATGATTTGGTGTTTTATCTTTTAGTTGCTTTATTTATCCCGAAAACACAAAAAGATTGCGTATTTCATTTTAAGTTTAGATTGATTTAGATGAACTGCATCTTAGGTTAGAGACTACTAAGTGAAGATAATATCTTGGTTTAAATTAGGATTTAACCTGACCTAATCATTAATATAAGTTGGATAGAATCTTAATTTAGCTTGATAATTTTCATATGTTTCTAGTTTCGAATTTCACAAAAAAAAAATGCAAAAAATGACTTAGGATAAATCAATTTCAATTCCTAGGATAGATTGCATACCTATTGTCACGACCAATTTTTCGGGGTATGAACCACCTAGGGTTTGGCTAATGGATTGTTAAGCCTAGACTTAACTCGGGCTCTCCCAAGCTCATACCAATTCGCGACTTATGTTTGAATTTTTAACATGCAATTGAATTTTAACTAGGAGTCGCCACTAATATATTTTTGGTGGGTCGATTAGAAACCCTAGTAAAATAACGGGAGATTTACTTTACTCTTACGAACCAGAGACTAAGGGTACGGGGACTTGGTTACGTTAGATTTCTCTAATGCCCTTTCGGTACCTTTCTTTTAATTTAAAAAAAAATGTTTAGCAAGCAATTTAGATTGATTTTAAACTATCTCCCTAACATGTGAGGTGTTCATGTAGGTGCGCAAACCACTAATTTAACACCCAATAAAGCAATTAAATAATGCAGAACTTACCTCAAAGCAACGAAAGCATCTGCAGCGTTAAATTAAAATTCACATCAACAATCTTAGATATGGTTTCTAATTAACACACAATTTATTTCTTTCTGTTTTCACTTATTAAACAAGACTATAGTCCATATGCAATGCAATGCTTTTAATCTAATATGAAATGATATGGCATGGCAACATGTCCTAAACGTATGAATAAAATTTTTATGATCTCTTAATGAATATGCAATTGTTAAATATGCAATCTAAATTAACCAAAGTGACTTAATTCTAATGACGTGCAATGCAATGCAATGACGTACAAAATTATTTCAACTAAAATGACATGCGACATATAATTTAATATGCAAACTATATGTCACGCAACATTCATTAAATGACCTAATCTAATGACGGACAATTTCTAATTAGAAATGAACCTAACAATAATCACTAAAATGACATGCACTTCATGAACCTAAATCTATATGACATGCAAATGACATTTTTTATTTTAAAAATGCAATCTATCCTAAAAATTGCAACTAATTTATCCTAAGACAAATTTTATGAAATTTGAAATGATCTAGCTAGATTAAGATTCCATCTAATTTAAACTAGGGATTAAGTCATATTAAATCCTAATTTAAACTAAGACATTATCTAAATCTAAAATGCAATTTATCTAAAAAAGATGATCTAAATTTAAAATGAAACATGCAATTATATTCTCTCTCTACCTTTTCTATTTTTACTTTTGTGTTCTTTTTTCACCAAAAGAAACCCCCCCGTTCTACCAAAGGAAAAGAAGAGTTTTCTTTTGTGCTTCTATTTTTTTTTTTTTTCAGGAACCAAAACGGAAGAAGCCCCCCTTTTCTTTTATAGAGCACTTTTCTTTTATAGAGCAAGAACAAATCAATCTGTTCTACCAACAAAGATTTCATATATTGACTCAGCGATTGAAGATAATCCGAAATTTTTTGTGAAGATTTTCCAGATAAAGCTCCATTAACCAACTCTAAAATCTTTCGAAATCTCTATCCACAGCAAAATAATTTAGAATATTCCTTATCCTCCTTAATATTCCCAATGATTTTACCACCAAACGATTAAAGATAAGATTGCAATATGATTTTTTTAAATGTCAAAAATCACCATAATATTGCATCAAATTTCAATTTCCCACGAGATAATTAATTAAAAAGCAACGGGCTTGGGCTAATTTGTTCCTTTCGTGGGCTTAATCCAACTAATTTGAACCCATCTGCACCGGTCCAAAAAATAAAATGCCAATTAAAATAAAATAATAAAAATGTACCTAAATCTTATATGCTATGCGATAAATGACTAAACAGACCGTCAAAATTTAGGTGTCAACACCTATTAAGAAAATACAAAAATATCATGTGCATGTCATATAGAATTAGATTCATGAAATGCATGTCATTTAGTGATTATTGCTAGGTCCATTTAATTAGAAATTGTCTATCATTAGAATTAGGTCATTTAGTTATATTACATTGCATAAGGCATGATTCTCATTAATTAAATGAAAAAAAAAGAAATTGCATGTTAATTAAAAATCAAATCTAGGGTTGATAATGTGAATTATGATCTAACATTGCAGATGCTTTTGTTTCTACAAGGTAAGTTCTTGCAATTTATTTATTGCTTTCCTTGGATGTTAAATTGGTGGTTTGTGCATCCGCATGATCACTTCACATGTTAGGGAAATATATTTAAAATCAATCTAAAATGCCTGCAAAAACATTTTTGAAAATAAAAGAAATAATACCAAAATGGCATTAAAGAAGTCTAGTGTAACCAACTCCCCGTGTCCGAAATCTCTAGTTCGTAGGAGTAAAATAATCCTCCCATTATTTTACTTAAATATCTAATCGACCTATCATAAATAGATTAGTGGCGACTTCTGATTAAAACTTTTGTATGTTAAAAAAACTTGAACCTTCGCGAATTGGTATGGGCTTGGGAGAGCCCGAGCTAAGCTAGACTTAGTAATCCATTAGCCAAATCCTAAGTGATTCACACCCGAAAAATTGGTTGTGACACTAATGTTACTTTTGTTGTTCTTGGGGAGGCTTTGTTTAATCTCTAAGCTTGCAGGCATCCATCCATGACAAATCATTTCTTTCTTTTTTTGGTTTGAAATGTAATTATTATTTATAAAATGACGTATAAGAGCTTAGAGGCATTCCCTAGCAAAAAAAGATAACTAAGAACATGAAAAAATGGAATAAGGAAGTCTCCATATAGTAGTCAATATTACATTTGTCTAGGAAGGCCTAAAATTATTGTAATACAAAGCTTGCCCTCTTACAAGTTTACAAACTTTAGTAAGGATAATGAATATTGACACCTGAATTTTTGTCAACGTTTTAAATATTCATTTATTTTGCAAAAATATTAAAAAAAAGATAAAAAGAAAATAAATAATATAACAAATTAAAAAAAAGAAAACCATAAAAAATGAAATGAAATCTTGTGGGTAAAAAAAAATATAAAACATAAAAAGAAAGAAATAAAACAAAAATAAAAGGGGGAAATCGAGCGGGCCGGCTTGTCTAGCCCACTTGGTTATCTTCAGCTCACCCTTCGACCCAGCTTCCCATTTTCATTCTTTTTTCGGCCCATTTTCCTTCCTTTCTAGGCCCACCAGAGCCTAAAAGGTGGCCTAGCCCAAGGCCACTTATTCCCCTTCGTTTGCACAAACCAGCGCCCGGGAAGCAAAAACGCCATGAGAGTGACGTGAGAAAAGTGGGGGAAGCCTTCTAGCATGCATGAGCTGGCGTGGCGAAATAGGGACGCGTTGCTGAGGCGAGGAACGCAGGCGGGGAGCAAAAGGGGATGGAGGAGGCTTCGCAAAAACCCAAAAAAAGGGGAAGAGAGCTCGGGGAAGAAAGGGGTCTGGTTCTTCTCCTTCGGGGGATCCTTTCTCGGGAGAAAACCATATGACATAGAAGGAGGAGGGAGGGAAGGGGGGGGGGGGCGGGCGCGGGGGTGAGATCCTCGACGTTCTCGGAGAAGGTTGGCTGGAAAAAGTTGGGGTTTTCTTTGGGGGAGCTCTCGACACGCAAAAGAGGGTCTGATCTTCTCCGTTCGTCTGGGCTCTCCGCACAAAAAGATGGTCTGACCTTCTCCGTTCATTTCCTCTCTCCCGACAGTCCTCTCGATCTTGCCTCCGCCCAATCACCCGAGGTCTCTCTTCCGAAACTTGGCCCTCTCCACTACCGTTCCGAGCTCGTGCCTTGATGATCGAACGAAGATACCATCGCTGTTCGAGGAGTGCTTGTCTCCGTTTCACAAAACCTTGGAGCCACGGTTGAGCGGCATCGTCGGCCATCGATCTTGGTCATGGCTAGTTAGGGAAGACAAGGATACAACGGCTTGCCGTTGGGATAAGAGAAGCCCGGTGGTTTTCGGTAGTAGTTTTGGCTTGACAAAATGTCTAAATGGAGCATTGAACTTTTACTCTAGAAATCGAAGCTTAGGATCTTTGTTGCGAGTCTGTTTCATCCTAATGATGTTAGTTTGTCGCTATCTCTTCATTTTCTGTATGATTACATTGCATATATCTCACTGTTTAAGTACGAAAATCCATCGCCGCTAGCGCTCCGGCAACAAAAAACGCCGGCTTAATTAGTGGCCGATGGTGATCGGTGGAGTCAGGATAAACGGCCGACGGCAAACGGTTCGATACTGGTTTAAGCTTGGGTGATGAGCTCGTCCGCGATGGAAATGGTCTCGATAAAAAAAGGATGTATGGGTCGCCGCGAGGAAGAAAGAAAATGTTCGGGAAAGAGACGATCCTGGGGAAGGGATGAAGAAATAGACAAAGACAAAAAAAAAAAAAAGTGACAAGAACGAAAAGGAAAAAAGAAGTAAAAAGGCCAAAATAGAAAGATAGAAAATTGAAAAGGGTTTCAGGCTTTTAATTGTGGGGCGGTCGTCCGTAAAAAGGGTAGGTCTCAGGCTTGCCTGTTTTGTGGTTTGGGATAGATTGAGCTGAGAATGAGAAAATGAGGGTGGGCTAGAAGTTATGACACTTTTTTTTTTTTTTGAAATATTGGTAGGCCTTTTTAATTAATTATGAGCGGACTTTTAGGGATAATGTTTTTAGGCCAACCCAATCCAATAGGGTTCGGGTCGGTTTAGTTGAGTCGGGTCTCTTGATGCAGTCCGAATCCTTTTTTATTAACTACAAATAAATGAATAGTTAAAAAACTAAAAATAAATCAATTAAAATTAATTAAAATTAATTAACAATTCTAAAATAATTTTTTTTAAATTCAGAAAATGATAAAAAATTTAAAAGCTTTAGGAAATAATAAAAATTTCAGAAAATACTGAAAATCATTAAAAATAATAAAAACTTAGAAATATCATTAAAAATTTCAAAAAAATTTCAAAAAAATAGATAAGAAAATTTTAGAAAAATTGGAAAACCCTTTAAAAATGTTAAAGCCCAAAATTTGGACAAACGTTTAGGGCTTTACAATAGGGTTCTTTGTTTAGGATTGTCTTTTTTCTTTTTAGGGGCAATTTGAGGATGTTTGTGTACTTTGTGATTATACTTGATTGTGCTTCTCAATATCTTAGATGTTATTTTCTTCATTTTAGAATGGTTAGGACAAAAGCTAGAATTCTTCGATAGGTTGCTATGGCGTTAGTCAGCACATGATTAGGTTAGATACCAAAAGGGCATTAGTTTTAGGATTGACCTAATCAAGTTCTCGGATAAAAAATCTTTAGTTGTGTAAATAGTAACATCTCCTCATGTATCTTACTAGATTTCTAGTCAATCCAAAAAGGTTAGTGACGACTCCTTAGTCAAAATTTGCATAGGCTTAAAGTGATTAAAAATTTGAACATTTGATATTGCGTGAAATATGGGCTTGGGAGAGCCCAAGTCAATGGAAGGTCGTTGGCTTGAAGTTCAATATCCCTAAACCTAACAATCACTCCCCGTAAGAAGGGTTAGATCGAGACAATGGGGACATCCATTGACTTGTTTTCGAAACATTTATAGGTATGTTCCATCCAAATGCAATATATAGTTGCTAAGAAAAATACTTTGAGAAGCCTTGCTATCAAGTCTTTGCGTTTGGTAACCCTGATCATCTATTGGAGTTCATTATTCCATCCTCCTAAAGAAGCACAATTCCATATTATGCAAGGATAATACACCATAGGCAAAATGTTGTTCAAAAAATTGTGTGATGTAGAAAATACTTGTACAATTTCATAAATTTAAATATTTGGATTCAACAACGTTTTTCTTAGCCACGATGAAATGTTACATAACCTTTGTAGTGTCTCACCAAAAAGGAAACTTACTTGACGTGTTGCACTTGATTACCATATAGTGTGGACAAAATTCTAACACGTGCTTACACAATTAGCCATCCTAAATTAGATGATGAGTTATCAACACTCCAATATGATTTCCAGCAAGTCATCCCCAATTGTCTTGTATGGTACATCACCACATTAGAGATTTTCAGCAAATATCGACGGAAGGGTTATCTGAAATTTCGCACAAATGTTAACAATAAAATTGATAAATTTGAAAAATTTAGGATTGAATTCTTATACATGCAATATGTTTAGAACTAACTGAACAATTTCGTCCTATTATTCATCTTCTTTTTAAGTTTAGGGTTTGAACCTTGGACTTTAATGTCTCCATCCCGACCACCTAATTATTGGAACGGATGCCTCATAGGCTTCCCCCTATTGTGCTAGTAAAATGAAAATGATGGATATCCTCTCCCCCCCCCTCCCCCTTCTCTTTCTTTTCTTTTAGACACCTCACTTTTTTCTTTTTTTGAGAGAAAGTTCATGCTGCGATTTTCAGCTCATATAAAAATTTACTTCCTCTTGATACCGGATAATCAACTTATCTAGTTCCAAGGGAAAATTGAAGGGTGGAGATGGCAAAAGTGATAGAACCGTCACATTACTCAATTTTGTACTTTTTTCTCCGATTTGAAACGGAACCGGTCTCCCTCCTTATACCAAAAAAAAAAAAAAATTTTAAAAAATTATTTGGCAAATAGCCAACTTATTATTATACTATCGGTGGACCTAATGATAATCCAAAGAGTTATATTGACCTAGAGGAAATTCGAAACAAAAAGTCTAGTATTCTATTTTCCTTTAAATGAACTAATTTTTCATTTCTAGTTGTAGTTTGATTCGAAATATTTTCATGGCAAAGCAACAATAAGAATTAGCAATCACCCAATTTCAGCCTCTAAAGTACATAATTAATCTTAAGTTCAAAAAGAAAAGGCATAGAGAATGAAAAATTATTCTGAAATTGCATTAACATTGGATCGATTCAGTGGGATCCATGAGGACCTCACATTAAACCATCCAGATTTAATAGTTCATATTTAAGTTATCATATGTACCAGGCTTATCAATACTTAATAATAGAAAATGACTATAAAAGGAATATATATATTGTTTGTTGGCACCAAGATGAATCCCCAACCCTAATCAAAGTTATCTTATTTCATCGAGGGTGCTTTTGAAGAATAAATGGAAACTGGCCACATTTTAATTGGGATTATATATGTCATGGGCACTGCTTTCAAATCGGATCATATCGAACCTTCGCAAGTACAGTCTATTTGGCAGAGAAGACATACCCTTGAAAATCTCACTTGGTTTCCTCTTCTAGGGCGTCTTTATTTCACAAAAAATAAATAATTTAAAAAATATTTTCCTAGAAATAATCACTTATATCAATTGAAATAAATAATTAATTAAAGTGTTTTCATTATTGGCAATAATTTAAATCTAACCATTTTTGTGGATAATGAAAATATATTATTTTATTTTTGTAAGCAATATAAACAATTATTTTTGGGAAAATGTTTGCCAAAACAATCATTTTCTGTTAAACAAACGGAACCTAAAAGAAAATATTACTTAGTCTCCTTGTGCTTCACTTCAAATAATTAGTCAATGGAAGAAGTTCTCATTATTGAAAATATACAAGACGTGTCCGATGTTAGTGTCCTAATCCCTCTATAATTAAGAGGTGCATTGTTAGTTATGTGGATGCAAATTTGTGAGTTGATAACACATGATAATTTCTCTTTAAGTGAGTGATTCTTGTGATTCTTTTTAGTTCGCTAGAAGTGAACCTTTGACTTCTTTATCCTTGGAGGAGTACTTTTTTTTTTTATTTTTTTTTTATGCCTTGGTGGTGAACTCTTCCATATCAAAGTTCTTTTTTTCCTCAAACACATCAACACTTTCATTCCATCAAACATGTTTAGCAATCTCATGTAGTCTCACCACACATTAGTTCATTTTTAGGGAGGGCTAGGTACTTCTCTAGCAAAGGGCTGCCACTCTCTTTAGTGAGCAGCCATCGTCCATCTCAACCCTATCCCTCTCCCTCTTTCTCTATTTTTGAACTTGTAATGAGATTAAACTTTTTTGATAATCTTAAATAGAATTGACTTAAATAACATAATTAAGTTGATATTCCACTTAATCTAGTAAGGAAATGAAGGTTTACCAAATTGTTCAATAGAAAAATAATTGAGAGTAATTAAAATATTACCAAATATATTGGAAAACCTATCAATAATGATTTTTTTCTCTATGTTTGGTAAGAGATTGATAATATTCTACTCTTAATTTTTAATTATGATCAAACAACTCATATAAATCAGTACTTAAATTTTTAGCACTTAATTTCCAGTTTTACCTCAACCCTTTTTGTTCCAATCACTCTTTTTTTTTTTTTTTTTTTTTTTCTCTATGTTTGGTAAGAGATTTATAATATTCTACCAATAATGGTTTTTTCTCTATGTTTGGTGAGGGCAACCTTCGCCATCATCAGCCCAAGTAAGCCCTCTCCTGCCTCTGGCGAGGGCTTGCCTCTGGTCGGCCAAGATCAGTGGCTCTCTCCCAAGCACTACCTTCGGTGAGAACGCTTGCACTCAGCACCAAGGAGGGCAACCTTTGCCTACCCAAGTGAGGGCGACACTTGCCCTCGCCAGATCAGGCGAGCTGTCTCTCGCCTCTAGCGAGGGCTTGTTGGCCCTCGCCTCTAGTTGGCTAAGGTTGCTAGCTTTCACCCAAACACCGATGACCCCGTCGACCTTCACTACTGCCCCACCGACGAGAGGGCGGCGACCATTGCATGTGTTTGCTTTTTTTGTTTTTTTTGTTTTGGTAGTTTTTTTGAAAAGAAGAAAGAAAAAAAAAAGAAAAATTAAAAAATTAATAAGCCGAAACTACCCTTCACATTTGGTGAGTTCATGCCTTTCTTTGAAACTGATATATGCACTTCAAACCTTTATTTGAAATAAGGTTCACTTCAGATCTTATTGAAAAAAATAATAACATTTCAGGCACTTAATTGAAATAATGTCACTTCTATGCCCTTATTTGAGAAAATAAAGGCACTTTAGGCCTTTATTTAGAATTTTCCCTTTTTGAATTAATATTGTGGTGTGCATTTGTATTTTTAACCAAAGGAAGAAGGTCACATATCATATAATTGATAAGGCGTGGATGTACCGGTTGTCCAGCTCATGCTGATGTGGCATTAGTGTGTTAGTCCACATCAACATTTCCATTTCTTTTTTAAAAGAATGATCAACTTGAAAAACACAGATACTTTAAGGAGCTAATTGCTTAGGAGGAGGAAAAAAGAGGTTACGGACCCGATTAGTGGGATAATGTACAAAAACCAAATTTTCCTTAAGGAATAAAAGCATCGTGAAGAATGTTGGAAATGCCCTATTGTCCATTAGAGTGCTAATCACTACCTAATTGTTCCTTTCACCCCACCCCCTTTGTCAATCAATAAATAAATCAAAACAACGGCTTGTCATCAAAATGAACTTTAAGCTTGAATTGGAAAGTAAATCAGTTAAAAGATAGGAAGTCTTGTTCATATCCATTTTCTCCTTTCTGGGGATCTCCATTGTAATGGAAATGAACTCCTTTTGGTTTCTTGGCGTGGCTTGTGTTAGATTTGTTTATAATTTGTACGAATTTCCGAGGCTAAAACACCAACTTTCACTTATCAAGGTAAACAAAAAAAAAAAATTGTTTACTCACATTAATGTATGGTTGAAACCTGCAAAGGCGAGTTCAGCACCAAGAAATACGACCAATTAACGAACTACAAAGGAGGGTTAACGCGTTGGCATGATATAAGTAGTCATGGTATTATGATTGCCATAAAATCTGCGTACTTGCATTTAACATTTAATGTTTTTACGAATAAAGCAAATAAAATTGGTGCCTGCTGGAATACTACGATGATTTTTCTTTGATGGACTTTTATCAATCATATGATAAGAATGTCAAATTTATCAAGACTGCAGTGTTGGACTACATGATAATATGAGTAAGTTATTCTCTCCCTAGCAAAGATAAATTCGTTGTTTTCATATATCAATAAAAGAATGGGCAAAGTGAGACTTTGAACTTCATAGATGGGAAAAGCATTACCCTCCCTAATAAGCTTCATTAGATAATAATCCATGACTGATGCCTCAAAATAAAATTTTAATTTAATTTAGACATAGCATTTGGTTTATCACATAAAGATTGTTCGAAGTTAAAGTTGTATTTTATTAGTGATAAGAGTATGTCTATTCTTATTGTTGTTCATGAGCCGTCATTTATTAGTTTTCAATGACCAATGCCTCAAAATGAAATTTTAATTTAGATGTAACCTTTAAGAATAGCACGGCTGAATAATTAATCAACGTGAAAAAAAATCTTTTAAAAAAGTGACATTCAATACTGACGTGGTTAAATAAGTGAAAAAATGAAGTCTTTTATTGATGTGGATTAAATTTTAAACTAAATTTCTTTACATCTTTATAAAAAAAAGGGAAGAAGATGAAGATTGCAGGTGACTAAGGGCTGAGTCCTCACAGCTACCTCCTCACCGTCGTCGGCCCTTCCCAATGATGGTGGGGAGGTAGCGGCGGCAATGGCTCAGCCCTCACCTTATGCCTCCTCCTCCTTTTTCTCTCTTTTTTTTTTTAAATAAGTATAAATATTTTAATTAAATTAATATTTATGTTAAAATTTAAAAAAGATAAAACGACGTTGTTTTGATATTTTGTCGCTTGCTCAACTCTCTAATGTGCCATGTAGGAGAATTATATTATTAAAAAATCGTCACATAAGATTTCCAATCATTTTTGCTGAAATTGGCATATAAGTTTCTTTTTTTTAAAGACATTTAAATGTTACTTTTGTAACTTTTGGCACTTAAATATCCTTCCGTGTCAATTTTTGATATTCCAAGTATGGGGCACTCATTAAAAACCTGTTTTCTGTGCAAGTTTCATACGCCTGCTCCCGTGGCGTTGACCGAGAAAAGTCGTGGAAGTCCAATGTGATACGAAAGGGAAAGGGGAATGGTCAGGAGAGAATCGTTCGAGAGAGAGAGAGAGAGAGAGAGAGACCCAGGAAGAAGACAAGGGAGAGAGGATAGAGAAAAGACACACGGGAAGTACGCGGTTTACCGGGGTGCTTCCTTTTTTTCTTAGACTGGCTTTTCACGTGCGGGGTCTCAATCTCAAGCTACAAATTCTTATTAAATTGCATCTTTCATCAAAATTAACATTTTTTCTATTAGATACCATAAAATAATCTCCCGATCATGATATGAGGCTGTTTGATTTCGTTTTTCTTTTTCGATTGTTTCTCTCTATTTCAAGGATTACAGATTACCTTCAACAAAATATTGATCTCTAACATAGGTGAACATAACCCAAGCTTTGGTCTTTTTGACTTTTTCTAAAGAGTCCCGCGTTCGAATTTTGCTCACGATAATGCAGGAGCAAATCCTTTCAAGAAAGAGAGTCCAGATGCTCGTAACTTTGTGGAGCTGCAACAATGAATTGACAATTCTAAAAGATTTTCCTCGGTGCACTAAAAAAATATGACTCAAAACAAAAAGTTCGAAATGGACGTAGGACTCCTATGATAACCTAGGTCGTTGTGACTTTTTTACCTTTTTATTATTAAAAAACTCTAGCATAACTTATGATTCCTTTGTCATGTGAGATGCTGTATAATCCTCAACAGTAAACATGACATGATTGGGTTTTTCATCACAATTTTTGCCAGAAAGAGCATTGTGGATTCATACTACAGGCAAGACGAAAATAAAAGTGAATAGCATAGGGCACAAAATTGATAAGAAATAGATTTGCACAGTCAATCTTGGACAACTATGCAAAAGTTG
The DNA here is from genome assembly GCA_017140325.1 of Eucalyptus leucophloia subsp. euroa. Taxonomy (NCBI): domain Eukaryota; kingdom Viridiplantae; phylum Streptophyta; class Magnoliopsida; order Myrtales; family Myrtaceae; genus Eucalyptus; species Eucalyptus leucophloia. The sequence goes on along the minus strand of CM029472.1, from coordinate 15,537,100 downwards.
CAAATTTTAACATATCGTCTAGCCACACTTTTTCATATTGTACAAACAAATAATATAAAGAAAAAAGCTCAGGTGTTCATTTCACATAACGTACAAACATCTTGAAATACAAAGGGGAAAGGAGAGATCAAGGGTGTCAAATTTCACTGCGGGATCAACTAGACAATATCCTCCCCAGTTCCGCTTCCGTCACTGCCAATAGGTCGAGTCATAGCATTATTAGTCATTGATGGTTCTTCTTGGTTTTTGATAATAATTTTTAAAGGTTTTTTTATGATCCCATGTGATTGAATGAACAAGTTTTTGAGTCCGAGAGAAATTTCTTGGTACATGGATTTGAAGATCCATTGCATCTCCTGGTAAATTTCTTGATACTTGGGATTTGTTGCTACCATAAGAAGGAGCAAGCCATAAATAATCCACTTGATGTAAGAATTCAGTATGATCAAGTCAATTGCTACTCCAATAACAAGACATCCTAGTATGAGAAACATGAAATTGATGAATGTCTTTCCACCATCGCCTTGTGCTCTTCTCGAATGGATGCCGAAGAGTACGATGAGAGCTACAACTATCATGATGAAGGTTACTTGCTTGTCCAAAAGTAATTCCTTAGCTCCTAGAAGAGCAAATGACCATTTAAGTGAGGACGTCAAGAAACCTTTTGATTTTTTAACGATGGCATCTTCTTGCTCTCCCAATCTACCACAAAGAACAATGAAATTCGAAATCATTAGTTCATGAGGCAAATAAATAATTCCAGTTTGTCTTACGAGCTATCAACCTGGATGCTTGAATTGCTTTATGGAAGCTTGCTTATCCAGAAATAAATCTGTACGATGAATTGTACCAATGAATCGATATATGATGGTGACGATTTCTCCCAATTTGCATTATTACCGTTCATATGCTAACCCAAATTACAAACTAGAGCTCCGCATTAGCAACATGCAAAGTCCACATAATTAGTCTAAACAGATCAACTGCAGTAAATAATAAATGACTCGTGATTGACATAGATGGATTTTGCCACACAAATAAAAGCTCCAACTAACATAGAAAGCCAAGTGCATCGATTGCTCCTGATCCTAAGGAGGAAATGGTTCATAAGAGTGTGCATTTGTCCTGCTCTAATCTGGGAATCAAACAAAATCAGCTAGTTTTGGGTGGCTTCCGGAAGAAACGGTCCCATTCTCGACTCCATAAATTTGGAGTAAAAAATAATTGGTCAAATTTCCGGTTCGGCGTGAGAGATCAAACCGAACCAACGGGTCAACCCAGGTTACTTAACTTTTTTTTTTTCTTGTTCTAAAATAAATCCTAAGCTGGTACATTGCATTTCGATCTTCTCTCTCTTTGTTTCCGTGGGCACCTTTCTCTCGATCTTGATTGAGACGGCTTTCATTTTCACCGCTTATTATTGTTACTTTTTTTTTGGGTTCTTCTTGAGTATTCCTCTAATTTTTCAACATGGCACCCTGCTTTTTACTCAGCGAAAATCGTCTCTGTTAGTTTAGCTTCCCAGTATCAAATCAAAGAATGGTCTATGTGAAAGCATGACAGCCGCAAGAGAATCAAGCCCAGAACATAGCCTAAGAAGTAATGAAGGAGTGCTATAATTAGAGGTGTTAAATGGGTTGTGCAACCCATTTATGAACCCATTTATAGTTAAATGGGTCATTAATGGGTCAAGCTTTATCTTATAAAGCATCCATAATAAGTTTTAATGGGTAAACACTAAGATATATGGGTTTTAAATGGGTCAGCTCTTTGACCTGTTTATGACCCATTTATTAACCCATTTTTCACTCAAAACCTCATTATCTCTCATTCTTCTCTTTAACTTTATAATTTTTTTTTATAAAAACTGAAATTATAATTCTTTTTTCTTTTTTCTTTCCTTTTTTTTTTCTTCCTCCGGTCGCCGGCACGGCGATGGCCGGCGACCGGCCAGGCGAGCCTCGAGCTCGCCGGATCTAGCGAGGTAGAGGCCTCGCCGACGCTCGGCGAGCCTCGAGCTCGCCAGATCTGGCGAGGCAAAGGCCTCGTCGACGTCCGGCGAGGCTTGAGCCTCGCCAATCTGGCGAGCCTCGAGCTCGCCGGATCTGGCGAGGCGGAGGCCTCGCCGACGTTCGCTGAGGCCCGAGCCTCGCTCATTGGGCGAGACTCGAACTTGCCGGCGTCAGGTGAGGCTCCAACCTCGCCGAAATGGCGAGGGGCGAGCTCGCGCTCGCCGGCGTCGGCAAAGCTGGGCAAGCCGGCTCGCCTGTGGCCGGTCGCCGGCCGTCGTCGTGGCCGGCGGCCAGCCAAAGAAGAGGAAGAAGAAAAAAAAAAAAAAGAAAAGAGAAAAAGAAAATTAAACATAATTAAAATTTTAATTTTTTTAAAATAAAAATATAAAAAATTAATTTTTAAAAATAAAAAATAATTAAAATTCGATTTTTTAAATAATTATTTTTAAAATTTGTATTGTATAAAATCATGTTAGTAATACCATTTTAAAAAATATATATAAGCTTTTTTATGTTTCGTTAAATGGGTTGGGTATGAGTTGGGTATAGGTCGGGTCGAGTATGGGTCAAAAAATTTGCACTACAATAAATGGGTCATAAACGGGTTAAATGGGTCGATTTGGGTCGGACCATTTATGACCCGACCCAAACCCGACCTAACCCACCCGTTTAACGGGTCTAGCTATAATCATATCGGAGAAAGATCAGAATGGGCGTTTGCCAAATAAGCAAATAAAGCAAGTAACTAAATGGTCAGAAGACTAATGAACATTCCAAAGGTGAGTGATTTATAGGATAACCCAGGCAAAACAACCCACCAGTTTCATTTATCATGCTGCCTTCTCAGCTAATTGTCACCTAAAGTCTGAGCATGTAGTAGAAGAAACAATGAAAAGAAAATATAACCGGTTCCCATCCAACTTGTCCGGTTCAGTTCTCAAGTGAACATAATGGATTCCGAATTTTACGGTGGAAACCAACTCACCGTATAATCGATCAACCCTTTATAATTCAAACAAAATATGCACATATAAACAAGTGAAGAGTTCTATCTAATCAACGTAAAATACGTCTGTTCTAATGCAAAACTAACCTCGGAGCCGTGGTTGAAGTAGAGTTGATGTCAGACATCAAACTATGCAAGCTTTTCCAACAAAGAGAGTTGATGTTTCTTTCAGCTCTGCGCCAGGGGCTCTGAGTTTGCAGTGTTCACACTTCAGGCAACACTTGGGTATTCACAGGAGGCATTTTTGGTTTTTCTTTTATTCACGGCTAGCGCTTCCCAGAGCGGTAGAATTCAACTCGATCTTACGACCGCTCCCGAAGTGACGATATTATCCCTCCTCATTCTACATGCATCTGCGTACAACCATATTTCAACCACGTCACCCCTCCCTCGTGAAGTGACGATAGTATCGTTACATCAGCTGACCAAACAAGACCCAATGGGGCCCACTCTTGACTTGTATTCTTAGCATTTCATTTTTCCTTTTTGTTTAGTTGGATATCTTCTTTCCCTTGTTTTTTCTTTGACTATTTCTAGGAAAACGCCTCATTTCCGGTCAATGACGATGGAGAAGCCTTTTTCAAAGAATGGGCAACTGAAGGGGTTTTGGAAATTCATCGAATGAGATTTTCTTTTTTTTGTACACAAAGTCCCTTAGTTTTGTTTTATGACATTTTTTAATATAGCTATAACAAACTATTGAAAAAATTGATACTGTCTATGTATTAGGAAAATGTTACGATATGGTGAACTATAAAAAATAACATTTTCCAATATTTTGCACTTGTCTATGGCAAAAAAGGCCGTAAGTCTTTGTAAAATATCATAAATCACACAAAAGAATCATATGTGTACTTGGTTATAACTCCATATCGTGACATTGTGAAATACAAAAATTATTTTACAAACATTTTACATTTTAGTTATGACAAAAAAAATTTCGTTTTCACCAAAAAAAAAAAAGAAAAAGCAAAATGTTGTCAAAAAAATTGTACGGTTTAGAACCATTTTAACTCAAATACAATTAGATGTAGAAAACACTTGTACAATTTCATAAATTTAAATACATGGATTTAACAACATTCTCTATCTGGCCATGATGACACGTTATGTAACCTTTTTTAATGTATCATAAGAAAAGAAATTTCATGTTTGATATCTCGCACTTGATTACCATATAGCGTGGACAAAATTTTAACACATGCTTACAAAATTTAACCATCCTAAATTAGATGATGACATATTGACACCCAAATGTGATTTCCAGCAAGTCATTGTCAATCATCCTATATGGTACATCTCCGCATTAGCGATTTTCGGCAAATATTGGTCAGAATGACTTCACTAAAATTTCGCACAAATGTTAAAAACAAAATTTCTTCATGCACTAGATAATTTCTTCATATTATTATTATTCTTCTTTTTTGGCTTTAACCAGGCTTTGATCTTTAGACTTTAACGTTTCCACCCTAACTTCCCCACCGATACAGATGTTTCATTGGCTTTTCCCCTATAATTCTAGTAATATAAAAAAAGATGGATATCCCAGTTTTTATTATTATTATTATTATTATTATTATTATTATTATTATTATTATTATTATTATTATTATTATTATTATTATTTGAGAAACCCCACTACTGCTACTTCTTCTTCTCCTTTGTTTGAGTGAAAGTTCATGCTGTGATTTTCAACATATATAAAAATTTATTTCCTCTTCACACTGGATGATCGAGTTACCCGGTTCCAAGGGGAAATTGAATGGCGGAGACGGAAAATGTGATAGAACCGTCACGTTACTCAATTTCGGTTTTCTTTTTTTTCCATCTCAAATGAAAACTGGTGTCCCTCCTTTCCCAAAAAAATAATTTATTTTGGCGGATGGCCAACTTATTATTACTATCGGTGAACCTAATAATAATCTGAAGAGCTATATGACGCGGAGGAAATTCGAAACAAGAAATTATAGTATTCTATTTAATTATAAATGAGCTAATTTTTCGTATCTAGTTGTAGTTTGATTTGAAATATTTTCATGGAAAACCAACAATAAGAATTAGCAATCACCCAATTTCAGCCGCTAAAGTCGTAAGTAACCTTAAGTTGGAAAAGGAAATGCATATAGAGTGAAAATTTATTTTGAAAGTGCGCTAATATTAGATCGATTTAGTGGGATTCATGTGGGCCTCACATTAGACCTTCCGAGTTTAATAGTTCATATTCAACTTAGAATATGTACTATGCTTATCAATACTAAATAGAAAATCACTAGCAATGGAAAAAAAGAAAAAGAAAAAAATGGTCGTTGGCACCAGGATGAATCCCCAACCCTAATCAAAGTTATCTTATTTCATTTTGAAGGGTGCTTCTGAAGAATAAAAGGAAACTGGCCACATTTTAATTGGGGTTATATATAGCATGGGCACTGCTTTCAAATCGGATCATAACGAACCTTCGGCAAGTACAGTCTATTTGGCAGAGAAGACATGCTCTTGAAAATCTCACTTGGTTTTCTCTTCTAGGACGTGTTTATTTCACAAGAAATAAATGATTTTAAAAATATATACATTTTTCAAAATAATCACTTATATCAATTGAAATAATTAATTAAAAGTGTTTTCATTATCAACAATAATTTAAGTCTAACCATTTTTGTAGATAATGAAAATATTTTATTTTATTTTTGTAAGCAATATAAATAATTATTTTGGGGAAAATGTTTGCCGAATCAATCGTTTTTTGTTAAACAAACGGAGCCTAAAAGAAAATATTACTTAGTCTTCATGTGTTTCACTTCAAATAATTAGTCGATAGAAGAAGTTCTCATTATTAAAAATATACAAGACGTGTCCTATTTTAGTGTCCTAATCCCTCTATAATTAAGAGGTGCACTCTTAGTTATGTGGATGCAAGTTTGTGAGTTGATAATACATGAGAATTTCTCTCAAGTGAGTGATTCTTTTGATTCTTTCCCGTTTGCTGGAGGTGAACCTTTGACTTCTTTTTGTTTTTTTGGTAAAAAGAACCTTTGACTTCTTTATCCTTTGAGGAGTATTTTTTTTTTTTTTAATGCATTGGTGGTGAGCTCTTCCGTATCAAAGTTATTTTTTTCCTCAAACACATCAACATTTTCATTCCATCAAACACGTTTAGCAATCTCACATAGTCTCACCACACATCAGTTCATTCTTAGGGAGGGCTAGGTACTTCTCTGGTGAAGGGCTGCCACTCTCTTTAGTGAACAGCGATCGTCCATCTCAACCCTATCCCACTCCCTCTTTCTTTATTTTTGAACTTGTTTGATAATCCAATTAGCTTTTGGAAACTAAGGCTGTGTATAGTAACATTTTTGTTTTTCTAAATTTTTGTTCTTTTGTTCCCCGGAACAAAAAAAGAACAAAAACCTATTTGGTAAAGCCAAGTTGTTTTCCTATTCCGGGGAATAGAAAGTTAGCCTAGGAATAAATTTGGAGCAGAAACGAGAAACAAAGACGATCCTTAAGCAGGAATAAAAAATGAATAAATACAAAAAAGAAACCGTTGTGTTACCAAACGCATTTTTATTATTTTTCTATTCCAAGAGTAGGAATTTTGTGTAGTTACCAAACACGTTCTTTTATTCAAAAATTGTTCCCCAGACTAGAAATAGAAAAGAACTATTTCTAAAAAAAAAAAACTCTTCCCCAGCCAAGAAGTGTTGTCATGCGCACCCTAAAAATCAGAATGTTTTTTGATAATCTTAACTAGAATTAACTTAAATTGACATAATTAAGTTGATATTCCACTTAATCTAGTTAGGAAATGAAGGTTTACCAAATTGTTCAATAGAAAAATAATTGACAGTAATTAGAATATTACCAAATTTATTGGAAAACCTACCAATAATGGTTTTCTCTCTATGTTTGGTAAGAGATTGATAATATTCTAATCTTAATTTTTAATTATCACCAAACAACTCATATAAATCAGTACTTAAATTTTTAGCACTTAATTTTCAGTTTTAGCACTTAATTTTCAGTTTTACCTCAACCCTTTTTGTTTCGATCACTCTTTTCCACTTTTCTTTTCATCAAAATTTTCAAATATGTCAATGAGAAATAATGAATATTTAAACATTTCCTGTAAGTTTCATTTTTTAGCAAGAAAAATGTAACATCAGCGTGCCAATGCCACATCTAATTCCTTGCATTTATTAGTGACAAAAATTACTTGACTAAAGAAATTATGTTAATTGAAATACTAAAAAATTGGGGGATTCAATTGCCCAAGCGACAAAAATACAAGACTTAAGTATTCTCTGATTTAAACGTAAAAATTGAATTTTCATAGACAAAGTACAATTATCATAATTTCACTAATGTTCTAGGAGCACGTCTTAATATTTTCCATTTTCATAAATCTATTTAGGTAATAATTATCAAAAATTCATTTGTCTGTAATAGTAGTGCTAGCACTAATATAATTGAGGGTTACGTTTTCCTCCGTTCATTTATTATTAGAAGAAAATTCTTACAATATTCAAATTTCATGTGAGCGATGATCATGTACATATTTGTAATCTATTAATTGAAGGGTTGATTGAAAGGAGTTTCCTCTTATCAGAATTGGAGTCAAACCTGAATCTATCATTAAATTTCCTTGCCTATCTAGAATCCATACATGCAAGGACTAAATCATCAGTCACCGCAGCTTAGTTTTCCATGACTAAGTATCTTGCTTCATTTAAATATTTTCCGCATCCGATGAGGAGTATTCAATAAATTACAAATATGGCAAGTGTGGAGTTACTGGGAAATTCAACCTTTTATGCTTGAAGACGGGTTTGCGGGCAATCCCATGGTGGATCGATAGAGGACGAGAATGGATTTGGTCCTAGATGGTGGTCCCCACCCCAAACTCCCCCCCCACCCCCCCCGGCGGGACGCCCCTTTCCCGTGAACTTCAAAAGTTACTTAGCTGATCTCTTTTCCCTCCACTAAGGCCATTTTCCATCGTGACGAAAAGATTTAAGATTATGTTAGTAAAATTGAAAAGTTTATAATTGAATTAGCATATGTATAATATATTTAAAAATTATTTGATAATTATCCCTACAATTGGATGTGCATGTGCATCTATGATTGTTTTATATAACATTTCACATTTAATTGCTATGTATCCTTTACTTTAGGGTCATCAAAGTGGATTTTCCACTTATAGATTAAGTGATGCTTCAAATCCTACCATTTGACCTTCCAAAATCAAACATAACCTAAAACGCAACATTTATGTATATGTTGCTATGGGAAAAAAAAAGTGATCCATAAAATAAATAAATAAAAAAATCATGAAGATGGAGCAAACATATGAAGTTGCAAATTTAATATATCAATGAAATACTAATATCGTTTGACCATATTTTTGCATATCATACAAGCACATAATATAGAGGAAAAAACTTGGAGATCCATTCCGCATAGTGTTGAATTTCATCACTAGATCAACTGGACAACTTCCCCCCGCCTCTACCTCCGCCACTGCAAACCGATCGAGTCGTAGGGTTGTTATTCATCAATGATTCTTCTCGGTCCACAACACTACTTTTCAAAAGATTTTTGATTGACACCTGTGATTGAAGTCAAAGTGCATGAAGAGAACAATGACTACCCCTGTACAGGTTGTTGACGCCTGAGTTGATTCTCTCTTTCCCCCATCTAATGGAATCCGTTTCATCACCACAACCACTCACGGTCACAATAACACCAGAGAAGCACAAGATATAACCGGGGGAGCTCAGGAAATTCTCTCGTGGATCATCAATTTTTAGTGGTTTTCTTTTATCTTCACTCCTCCATCACTCTCGATCCACCAGTAGCCGCTGTCGATCCACCAATGGCGGCTGCAACAGCTCTCATACGTTCAGAGGGGAAAACAAAGTCCATATACATAAATAGATAACAAGGGCAAAATCACATTGCTACCAGCTTATTTGCACTGAGAAATGGGGATAGGTTAGAGTTGAAGGCGTATGTTAAAACTTCAAGACACAACGAGCCAAGCCAAGTAATAACATTCCACGGGAACATTCTCTGGAACGCAATTACTAGCAATGTCTGATGGGGTGCGTGGACGAGGAGTTCTTTAGTTGTCAGAAAAAGATTTACCGGTTGATCTATCCAAGTAGAGTATAATCTATGATGTTTTGGGATTGAAAAAATAATCAAATGCACATCACAGATGAACTTACCCGCTTCACAGGGGTGGTGGGTTCTTCCGTGGGCCCAGAGTTTACCCGCAGGCTGTCGGCTAATGGGTTTCCCCGGATCATCAAAAAAAAAATAAATAGTCAAATGCTATTAATGTGTGCATCATTAGCAGATGCACAAGTAAAATGCAGATTATACGTTCAACAGGATTAGTAAAGCCCGGAGTACTCTGCCGCTATTATATCTCGAAGATGTGGCCAAATGTTAAAAAGAGGGATTCCTTTTTGTTCCCCTTTTTGTGGTCTAAGAAACATAAATCTTTGTTCCATCCGAAGGATAAACTAGGTTTTTTTTTTTTTCCCTTCTTTCATTGGCTGAAGGATGAACTTGCTGGCCACACTAATTTGATCCATATCGTAAAAACTGTTGCTCTTACACGTGTGTCATAGGAATTTATCTATGGAAAACTTGTAAGAGATAAATAATTCATATGCGGAAGCCAAGATCGTTTATAGACAAACCTCCAGCCATTGTTTGCATTCACGTTCGTCGAATCTCCTGAAAAACAAGAAAGCAATAGACGCATTCTACTAACCAAATTTCCTCAACGTACTGATGGTGTATTCTAAATGTGAGGATTTTGTGTTAGACCTTGATCGCCCGTCAGAAATGAACGTACGTCCCTATTTATACATCGTCTCCCATCAAGACGAATGGTTGTCAACGAAAAGGCACGAAGCGTGGAAAACTTCATGTCGAATAGTTGTAACCTTTAGGAGAAAATTCGGGTATAAATATGGGATCACTAAAAAATAAATAACAAAACTCTTAGACACTTTCCAGATTAAGGAAAACCAATTTTGCCCAAGTAAAAAGCATCAAATGAAATTAAAATGCTCGTTTACACAACGTGGCAACCAGGCAAGGTTCACCAAATACAGAACATGTACATGATAATACTCTCTTTTCCCATGTATCAGAAGTATTTATTACAAATAAAATGCAATAACAGTGATATACAAACACAGTCATATCAGCTTAAAAAATCAAACTGAAATTCAGAAAATGACACCATCAAACCGGTGAACAATCTCCCGAAATAGGTCAGAACTTTGTGCAAGCAAGTCAGATAAACCAAACAAACACGAACAAGCACATATTGATAACTGGCCATGTGACCAAAGACAAGCCCGTATAAAGAAGAGACTTAGAGCTAAGAGTGCAAAAAATGATGTGCAAGTGCTGATATATTTGATTTGAGCCTGCAATTCCGGTAACTTCAATTAGTACTATGAGATAGATGACTTTGCAAGTAATATAAAACTGGTAAATCGTGGAGCTTGGTGCCCTAATATTCTAGGAATTGAAATGTGCAATGAGGAGCAACTTTAACGAGGCGAAAATAATAAGGAATCTTTCAATTAAGTCAAATATGTCCTGTAGTTGCTATTGTTGTGGTTGCTCACCATCCCTATATTGAATCAAGAAGAAATCACTTGAAAAAAAATTCATATGTTAATGGGGAAAATAATTGACTACTTAATCTGTGCTCTGAGCAGAGTTCTTAGAGCATAATTACATGAATAAATTACGTAAAGAGTCATTGTATGATCCGTCATTTTCTGTAGAAATGTGAGCTCAATCAACTCCCATTAATTGCAGAGTATCTATATTGGTCTTGTTTAGTGAATGAGGAAGTGTCTTAGAAAGTGTAGATGAAGTGATACTTTCGGACGATTGACTAATATGACGTTGGCGTCATTGAAACGTGTTCCGTGTCTATGACACGAATGTCAAAAAGTATCATTGTCATGTTATTCAATCGTCCAAGGTTCCAAAGTATCACTTATTATATTGTCCAAGATATAGAAATTGTAACTTTATTTAATACTAGATGCAGAAACTTCGTAATACATGTACTCAGTATGAGCTTTAAGCTTGAATTGGATTAGTAAATTTAGTTTAAAGATAGGAATTCTTCATATCCACGTTCTCCTTGCTGGGGATTTTTATTCTGATGGAAAATAATCCTTTATATTATTTTTTTTACGAGTGCCAATTTGTGTTAGATTTATTTTAGACTTCTACGACTTTTTTGGAGTTAAAACGTTGACTTTCATTTTCACACTATTGAAAAAAAGCGTTAAATCACATTTTTGTCCCCTAAAATAGAGCCAATTAATGAACGACCAAAGAGGGTCCGTGCATTGCTGCAGTATATTTCGTTAAAGTACTCTTGTTGTTAGAAAATCTGCATACTTACATTTAACATTTATTCTTTTAGGGAATTAAGCAATTTAAAATGGTGCATGCTGTAATAGTATGACAAATTTTTTTACAAGACGATTTTTCCTTAGAGATTGAAAATGTTAAAAGGTTTAATGGACTCCTGTCGATCACTATATCTGCATGTTAAATTTATCAAAATTGAGGTGTTGGACTACTTGATCATGTGAATCAATTATTTTCTCCCTAGCAAAGGCAAATTCATTGTCGTTTTCATATTTCAACAAAAGAGCGAGTAGAGTAAGATTTTGAACTTCATAAAAGGGAAAAAGGAATACCCTACCTAATAATCTTTGATTAGATTATAATCAAAGACTAATGCTCAAAATGAAAATTTAGTTTAGATAGAGCATTTGAAAATGACTAGGGTGAAATATCAATCAATGCAAAGAAGAATTTATTACACAAAGAACGTTCAAAGTTAATGTTGTATTTACATCAAAAATAAGAATATGCCCATTGTAATCATGGTTCATAAGTCATTTATTAGTTTTCAATGTCTAAAAAAATAAACCTTAGTCTTGGCTGTTAATAATTAGATCAAAGCGAAACAAATTCTTAGTTTTTTGAATTTTTTTTTGTAGATTTCTTTTTACATTTAATATAGAATTTGTAAAATATAATTAGGAATGAAAAAAAGAAGAAAAAAGAATGGAAAAAATTAATTGGGATAATGTGCCTAAAGATTGGCATCTGACAGCTCCCAACTCTATGAGCTGTTTTGTCACGCCTCGGACCTCCCCAAGCCGTTAGAACGCAACATCCACGGGATTAATTTGTGACATCCCAAGAGATGTCGTCATCCCGTTACTTTTATCTTTCGATTAAGTACATGTAGAAGTGTTTAACTATATCACCCAACACGATAATAAATAGATAGTAAGGAAAACACATATACAAACATACTACTTATATTATGCATTATTAGGATTAGAAGTTCTATTTACAAGCCTACTTAATTGGGGTTGTTTTCAATTACATCCAAAAGGAGATAGGAGTTAGTCCTAGCTCCTCTATGAGAGCGACTTCCAAAAATGGTTTCCATCAGAAGGCCAGCTCTATATGACTTGAGCTCGAGGTCATAGTCGGGATTGAAGTCGAGGTCGTCCATAGTACTATCAAGAGGATTCGCCACCACGGGGCTTGCTGAGGATCCATTGGGGCCACTAGATGGTCCATGAAATCCACGAACTAGCCCAAAGATCTCCTTGTTGATCCAAACAAACCAAGCCTTGTACTGATGCGGAACTAGGTATCCTAAGCCCTCATCCACTCACATCGTAGCAGTGTGCTTTTGGCACGTGATATCAATTCTCATTTCCTCTATATCCAAAAAAAAAAAAAAAAAAAACCACTTCCATCTGTACAAGCAAACCAAAACAAAGAGGAATGAGACTTATACTTATAGGCTTAAAAAAAGGAAAAACAACAAGTGAGTGAACACTCAATAAGTAAATCACTTAAATCTTGTATAAATAGATGCCTCGTATCAGAATCGTACAAATACTTGACGCTAATAAGTCGATAGTAGATCAATAGTAAAGCCCTTACTTTACCTTAACTATGTACATGAAAGGGAGTTCTCAAGTACTAAAAATGCTGACATGATCAAGGACCCACAAAATGTTTCGTAAGTATACAAATTATATACGGACCAAATAATAGCTTCTAATAATATATATATATGTGTGTGTGTGTGTGTGTGTGTGTGTGTGTGTGTGTGTGTGTGTGTGTGTGTGTGTGTGACTCTCAATTCCCAAATAATGACACATAAACTATGTATGTGCCAAATAATATCTTCTAAAATATGTACACAACTCTTAAGTTCCCAATAATGGCACATAAAGCATGTATGTGCCAATTGTTGGAAAAAAAAAAAAAAACATCTTCAAGTGATTTTGATGATGCCCATACTATCCTTAGTATATCACTTACTATAGTGATTGTAGATGTTTGGACTAAAGGACTACACAACATTCATGGTGTAATCCATTAGAAAGAAGTTTGCAAATGTCCCGTTATAACAATAGCACCAGTTAACCAAAAAGATCAGCGACTGATAATGTTTATGTCGAAACTGTAAAGATTAGGTTGATGGTAAAGTAACAACCAAATAAAGCAAATGATATATGTTGGGTCAGCTAAAGAGCTGTTGAAAGATCTGAATTCACATAGCAGCAGAATCAAAATAAAGCATGTAACATAGTAGCTAGGTTGTTTGATTAATTAGTCATAAACTGCAGTGAGAAGACAACAATGGTTGTTATTTTTGGTTAGCCTATAGAAGTCCAAGAATAGAAGCTGTATGGGCAATATCTTCCTAATATCTTCCTAGACAGCAGCTTAATAGAACCCAAAAGAGAGTGCGACACAAAAAAAAAAAAAAAAATCAAGTAGCTTACGTGTGTTGTTCTTAGCAAAAAGCTCTCTATCTTACTATTTTGATATTTATGTTGTTTAGCAATTGTGCTAAGGATTAAGTGTATAAGTGAAAGAGCAGTAATTGAGTCCAAATAGTGGGATCTATCATATAAAGAATCAATAAAGTCATTTGTAACTTACAAGCAAATTCTTGGTGGAATCCAACTCATCTTGAGGTTGTTAGTCTAAAAAGTGGATGTTGGCTTAAGGATAAAGCCATACTACTATAATTTTCTGTGTCCTACCGTTATTCATCTTCTTATATACATTGTCATACAACTAGTAAATATTTACGTAAACATTAGGTAGAGATGATCTTCACTTAGCAATCAGCTAATTTCTGCAAAAGATCATCAAAGTTTGAAAGCAACATATTCACCCCCTATAGGTTGTATTGTTAGCTCCAACAATTGGTATCAAAGCTTTGTTGCTCATTATCTAAAGTGCATTTCTTCTGAGTATACAAATATTTTATTATGGCTAACCTTAGCAGCTTTTTTACTAATGATGCTCAAGCTCCCAACAACCCACCATGCTTCGACGAAAGTAACTATGGCTATTGGAAGCAAAGAATGAAGTCATAAATTGAAGCCGCAAAGTTGGATATGTGGGATGTAGTTGCAAATGATCTAGAAGTACCAACTCTTGATCGACAAGAAGGTTAAGAAGTAGCAACTGTTGACAATATAGAAGAAGCTTGAAAAAGAGCTGCTCTTAATGCTAAAGCTAAATACCTCCTATATTGTGCGTTATCACCTTTTGAGTTTAATAGAATTTCTTCTTGTGATACTTGCAAAGAAAATCTAGGATCACATCATGTTGACATTAGAAGGAATAGCAAGAGTCAAGTAAACAAAGCTAAAAATCTTGCTTGGGAACTATGAGCTGTTTAACATGAATTATGATGAAATAGTAACACAGATGTTCACACGATTCATTGAAATAGTAAATGGGCTTGCTCTTCAATAAAAAATTTACATAGATACCGAGAAAGTAAACAAGTTACTACGAGCTATTTCCAAAGAATGGAATACCATGAAGACCTCACTACGGGAAACCATGAGGATTCAACCAATCACAATGGACAGGCTTATAGGAACATTCATGTCCTATGAAGTTGAACTTCAAAGTGAAGAAAGCAACTCCAAAGGTAAGAAAGTCGTTGTGTTTAAAGCTAACTATGATGATACAAATGGAAAAATATCTTCTAATGATGAAGAAAGTGATGAAGACATGGCATCACTAACAAAGAAGTTTAAAAGCTTCATGAAAAAAGGAGGAAACTACAAAGGAAAATGATCATCTAAACATTTTGAAGAAAAAGGCTTTATAAGAACAAGGAAGAATCCAAAGATAAGGATATCATGTGCTATGTATGCAGGAAACCTAGACACATAAAACCATAATGTCCATTGATCAAGAAAAAAGAAAGGGAAATTCAAGAAGAAATAAAAAAGGCTTTGAAAGTTGAAATATTATTTGACACCAAATATGAGTCAAATGATGGAGAAAAAATAAATCTTTGTCTCATGGCTGACTCAGAACTAGAAAAAGTTGAGGTAAAGGATTTTGAAATGTCTTATGATGAATTGCAAGATTTTTCAAAGGAAATGTTTGAAGAACATCAAAAGGTTTCAAAAAGAATATCTACTCTTAAAAGGGAGGTTCATGTAAAGCTCCTGGCAAGCTCTCATTGACAATGTAAAAGAAGAGTTCGGTCTTCAAATAAATCAAGTAAAGCTCTTGCAAGTTAAAAATGAGAATGTCAAGGATGAAATTTCAAAAATCAGCACCAAATTTTCTCTTGGTTCAAAAATCTTACAACACATTCTCTCTATTTAAATTTCTCACTACAACAAGAATGGTCTCGAACGTGAAAGAAATGAAAACAAGACAAATCCTTTTCCAAAAACAAAAAACAGATTAAAGCACAGACCTCCTATATGCCTTTACAAGTCCCATTTTGTTAAACATTTTACTAAGGCTACTGGAAAAAAAGTTCCTGAATGTTCAAACTATGAAAGATATGGTCATTTCAAAATGGACTATCCAAAACAACAAAAGAAATTTAGGAAGACTAGCTGGTCTCTTGATCCTGAATCAAAACCTAACCACAAGGGACCCAAGCTTGTACGGGTACCAAAGAAAAGAAGAGATTCACTTTGATTTCATATTATCTTAAAGAAAAAACAAGTGGTACCTAGACAACAAGTGTTCCAGACATATGACTGGAGACAACAAGAAGTTTGTAATGCTTACAACCATAGATGGAGGCATGGTCACATTTGGTGGAAAAGATAAAGGAAGAATCAACAGAAAAGGAAACATCAAGATGGGAAACCTAGTTGTTGAAGATGTCTCACTTGTACAAGGGCTAAAGCACAATCTCCTAAGCATAAGTCAACTCTATGACAATGGATACAAGATAAAATTCAAAAAAGGTAAATGTATTGGCATTAACAAGGACAAATCACAAACCTTCACTAGAAACAAGCATAGCAACATCTACTTACTTGATATCAACTTTGAGGAATCATAATGTTTGATGTCTATCAAGAAAGAACATGATAGCACAGGAAATTAGATCATATCAATGCAAAGTAAATCTAAAATATATCATTTAAAGATTTAATTCGTGATTTACCAAAAATCAATTAGAGTAAGTTTGACTCATATAATGCATGCACGCTGGGAAAATCGGTAAGAATCTCTTTTAAATCTACAAAAGCTATTGCCACTAGTAGATCTCTGTAGATATTGCATATGGACCTATTCGGATCAACATGGACAATTAGTCCAAGAGTAAGAAAATATTGTCTAGTTATAGTGGATGACTACTCAAGATTCACTTAGTAATGTTCTTATTACATAAGAATGAGACATTTTATTTTTTTGAGAAATTGGCTCAACAAGTTCAAAACGAGAAGGGATATAACATCACCACTATTAGAACTGACCATGGAGGAGAATTAGGCAACCAAAATTTTGTTGAGTATTGTGATGAAAATGGAGTAGAAAACAACTTATCCACTACTTATATTCCTTAACATAATGGGATGGTGGAAAAAAGAAATCAATCACCGCAAGAAATGGTTAGAACAATGTTGATCAAAAGTGGTGTACCTACCGATTTTGGGCTAAAGCTGTTACTGCCGCATGTTACACACTCAATAGAATATTACTAAAACCTATGGTAGAAAAGGCTCAGTACGAAATATACAAAGGAAGAAAGCCTACTCTGCATTATTTCCATATATTTGGTTGTAAATGTTTCATTCTTAAGAATACAAATGACAACATCAGGAAGTCTGATGTATGAACTAATGAAGGTATTTTTCTTGGTTACTCAACATTAGGAAGTCTAATGCCGTGTCTTTAACAAAGATTCAAATTTAGTGGAAGAATCCATAAATGTAAATAAAGAGTTGTTGAAATATATGGATTCGTACAGTAGCAAAATCATAATAAAGCAAATGGCATAGTAGCTAGGTTGTCAGACAAGTCAGTTAGAAATAATAGTGAGAAGTTAGCAGCAGTTGCTATTTTTTTGTTAACCTACAGAAGTCCAAGGAAAGAATCTGTATGGGCAATACTTTCTTAAACAACAGCTCAATGAAAAACTCTTCAATGATCACCTACTTCTCTAAATCATCCTCAATGGATAGGCTGATGAAGAGTATAAAATGAAAACCATGAAGAACCAAAAAAGAGTGCGATATAAAAAAACATAAGTAGCTTAAGTACTGTTGTTCTTAACAAAAGTTCTCTATCTTCTTGTTTTGATATTCATGTTGTTTAGCAATTGTGCTAATGATTAAGTGTACAAGTATAAGAGTAGCAACTAAGTCTAGATAGGGGATCTATCGTGTAAAAGATTAGTGCTAACCATTTATAACTTTCCAAACAAATTGTTAGTGGAATTTAGCCCATCTCAAGGCTATTAGTCTAAAGAGTGAACACAGGCTCAAGGATAAAGCCGAACTATAATTCTCTATGTCCCACTACTTTTCATCTTTTCATATATATTGGTATATACGGTTAGTGAGTATTTACATAAATATTAGGTTGAGGTAAGGTGATTTTTACTTAGCAATCAGCTAATTTTCACAAAAGATTATCAAAGTTTGAAAACAACCTATTCACTCCCTCTAAGTTGTATTGTTAGCTCCAACAATAAAAACTTCTAAAATATGTACATGACTCTCGAGTTTTAAATAATAATCCATTACACATGCCTCTCAAGTCCCAAATAATCTATATAAAATATGCATGTGTCAAACTAATGACTTCTAAAACATTTACGTGACTCTCCAATGCTTAAAAAATGCAATTCACGCTCAAGAGCCACATAATATTCCACGATTTATGCACACGAGCATCAATAACCCATTACACAACTTCCATTTATTACATATATAACCGAAATCAGAAGACATGATCCCAAGCGGATACTTGACATGTTACCCATTCTAGGTCCATCACAAGTTTGATTTTTCCAAAATCCACCGGATATCGTCCCACCCCATCGGGCACAGCAACATCCTGAAAACCATTGAGGATGGCACTCGAAATCCATTGAGCATCATCCCAAAATCCATCGGTGACGGCTTCCCTCATGTGATCACACGAGCAAACAAGCACACAACTAGTTCTTATTTTTAATTTAGTCCGATGCAAGAGTTCCTCAAAGGCATGCCAAGCGAAGTGTGTGTCATGACTTACCAAAACTGCATTATTACAATATGCCAAGCACAAAATGAGAACCATGGTTTCACCCATTATGTTCAAGCACCAACTTAAGCCAAACTCGGCTCAGAAGCAATAAGCCTCAATATCACCAAACCAAGAGAGAGACTCGTTTCAGCGTGCTTCCACGCATGTCTAAGACCAACATGAATCTTTTTTCAGATGCTCGAGGTGTGATTTCAAGTATAGACAATAACATATAGACAAACCGCATCCACTAAATAACAACAAATCCTTGTAATCTCAACAATCACATAGCAACATCTTAACCTATTCTTAGACCTCATAACTCAAGCACAATATGAGCAAACCATACAAAATTAGTACATGAACCTACTCTACCTAGGATGGCATGACCCTATTCAACAACAAGAACCTAATCTATGTCCGAACAATGTAATGCAACGGCCTAACCAATGGTTAGGGAATCTACTTATGAAATCGAAATGAGAACAACGGTGGATGGCGAGAAGCTTACAGTGAGTAGGCGGCAACGACGGCAATGGCGAGCGATGGTAATGCTAGCTCATGACAGGCAAGTAGAAAGGAGACTAAGAGAGAGAGGGCATGTGAGGGAGAGAGAGAGAGAGATGAGTAAGCTTGGGGAAGAAGAGAGAGAGAGAGAGAGAGAGAGAGGAGTAGTCATTCTAGGCCCTCATATGAGAAGCTCAATAATTTGATTAGTAATGATGGTTAATAATGATTCTCCTTTATTGATTTACAAGATTAAATCATATCCATCCAATTTTCAATTTAAGAACTAATAGGCCAACTAATCCTCCAAACCTCAAGGTGGTTAATCATTATTTAGTTTTAAGGGTAACTAACTTGGTCACACTAACTAGACTTGTTCTTCTCTTTTCCCTCTTTAAAAGTGGCACCCTCCCCACTTGCAAGGCCACCAACCAATAGTCTCTCCTCAACTTGTCCTCAAATGGCTCTTTAAGTCTCACCTTTGGGGTAGTTATGGCCTAAATCCTAAAATAAGCACATGACTCAACTATTGCACTTATGGACTATTTTCCAAAACTAAGGATGGGCTTAAACTTTGCAAAACAACTTGATCTTCAAGTCCCCTCCCAATCTTAGGCATGTGGGCTTCCTTGGCCTCTAATAATTATTCACTTTTAATTGTTCCAAATTCAAGAGGACAAAAGTAAATAATGAGGATTAGCTAAATGTCATCTTAACCAGACAGGGATATCTCGAATTTACTAATAATTGACACCAATAATCGGGTTGAGGTTTGTGACTAAGTTTTGATCGAAAGTGGCCGTAACATGGCCTACACAAATTGGGTGGCTTCGACAGTGCTCGGGAGGCCAAACCCAAATTGAATTCAACACCTATCTAGGGTTCCATGCATGACCCATGGTTGGTTTGGAACCAACCAATGTTTGAGCCTAGTCGATCCATGAATGACCCTCAGTTATTATGTAATCTTGTAAAAATGATTGACTTGCCTTGACTCACAGTCGCGTAAAATTGGTTTCGGGTCATTCACGAACGGTATAGTAATCGTGTAGAGTAGCCTGCGATCAATATATATTCGACTTGAATTGATTCATACCATCCATTGATCAACTCATGATAGCGTGTGATCATCCACATTAATACTTATAGTCGAGCGGCTTTTTTATGGTCAAACACTCTGGTCTAACGTCATCTTGATCCCAAGTCATGTTGTCCCCAATCAGCTAGTTGCCTCATGAATAATCCCTAGGATCAACTCACAGTCCATTCTCATTATCGATGTACCGATCCGTAATCCATTCCTCACGCCTGAGATAGGGGTCCAAATTGAGGATGTCAAATGTTTAGTCCATAGCCACTATCGAAGGGCCATCAAAATACATCTGTAACACTATCATTGTTAAGGAAAATTCCCTTGTTAGTTTTGATGATTAAACAAACTTTCTTTAAATAGTTTTGATTCTGAAGATAAGATTTTATAGGTGGAAACTCTAATGAGCACTATCAAACATTACTCACCAGACTTAGAAAATCAGACTCTAGGTTTTTTTTTTTTTTTAATGTAATTCATATCTTTGATATTCGATTATCGAGATACTATTCTAGAAGACAATCCTCACACAATGACCACAAAATTGGTGGATTCCTTGCTTTTATTAAGAGATCTATCCAAGAAGGAAAGAATATCATATCCAATCTCTCAAGATGGAATTTAGCAAATCTTGGATAAATCAATTTACAAAAGGCGAAATACTCTTTCCAAATTAAGCACTCTTCTTATGGAAACTCTATCTGTTGTATGGGTGGCAAAATCAACGAGAGACTTCAATCTCAGTAACCTTGAAGTAATCAAATCTTCTGACAAAGTTCGAGTCTAACGAGTAGATTGGCTAAGCGATAAGCTTGGATTCGAGATACTAAAAGGGTGAATATAGCTAATAATTTTAAGTTCATAATTCCTAAGTTTTGATTGATCTTCAATCATAAATATTCGTCTCCAAGAGCTATACACTATAATCTTTTAGAGGTTGAGGGTGTGTAAGGAATTTGTCGCACGAGCTTGAGCATTCATTACTCATACCTTGTAATCTCCGATAGATTGATCTAGTGGAATCTTGTGGCACCTCCAATTCGCCTGAGGTCACCACAGGTGATCTGTTTTAATTACTCGATCTCATATAACTTCATAGAATGATACCCTTTGACAAGGGATTTTTTTTTTTTTTTTTTTTTTTGAAAGCGGTCCTAGCGCAGCTTATTAGTGGAAGCATAAACAAGTCTCACCATCTCTCCCTCTAATAACCATAATGCAATGCACACCAACTACGCACCATAAGAAAAGATAAAGCCGATTCACTCTTATTTATATTTTCATGATGGACATCAAGGTCGATACAACAAAAAGGCCAAGATTTTAACTATACTTGGCTACCACCCAAAAAGGACTTGACTCTACATCAAACATGTACCACCCTCCATCAACAAGCGTCGGCTATCTCCAAAAAGTGTCAGCTCCCATCAGCTATACGCGCCATCATACCTAATCCGATGCATCGGGTGGCGGCGACGGTAACATCCCTAACATCACTCCATCATGTCAGACATGGACAAATATAAACTCCTGGATAATTGGACCATCAGCTCGACCCACATCGTACATCACTAGGACACGGACTCAAACAAAAACTAAACCAAGAGCACCAACATAGATGTGCTCCGTACACTCCACATCAACATCAGTAGGTATGCCATAGTAAGTACCATGTGCAACTGGTCGCAATGGCATCTTTCTAATTTGAAATGTTAATCTCCAAAGGGGTGAGTTCAACCACTCAGCAGTAAAGATCCACAACACTTCTCAATGTGTCAAATAGAATAATCAAGAATAAAACACATATCATTCATGCATTCAAGCATACCTTACCTTACAGGCATGCATATATCACCATGCCATATGTGCATATACCACCATGCACTTATCATCAAGCATTCATGCATATATCACCATGCCATATGTGCATATACCACCATGCAATTATCATCAAGCATTCATGCATATCCATGCGCACAATATAGTCTAAATTTTTATCTTTCTATGGACCAGTGTTTGCATCCCACAATTTATCGCTCGTATCCAACTTGGCATCACGAGGAACCTCCGGCACACACCTCCGAGCATCTGGCACACACACTCCGGGCATCTCGTACCCCAACTAGCATCACGAGGTATCTCCCCGACACACACCTCCAAGGCTTCCAGCACACACAATCCAGGCATCTCGAAACGCCCAAGGACATCCAGCACACACACTCTGGGCATCCCAACACTCTTAGGGCATTGTCAGCTCACACCTTTGACAGTCTCGTTATTTTCTCATGTTATATTCACACATGTATCTCAATTTCAACATGGTCTTTGATGCAATAATATCAAAGATCTCAACCAACTTTTCATGCCATATAACATGCCATATGTCATCACATATGCAGCAAGATCAACCACTCAAAGTATTACATCACATGGGTAAATTCATTTATTTTTCAAAACACATCAATGTTTCGGATAAATCAGAATGCATTCCTCTAATTAAAACTCCAGAAAAATTAGTAAATGGTATTAATAAATTATGAAAACTTGACACATTATAGAAGAGACCTAAAGGCAGATATCTCATGAATAACTCCATACCAAAAGAATCTCACACAAAACAGTATGGTCCATGCATCACAGTTTTCAAACTAC
Organism: Eucalyptus leucophloia subsp. euroa; assembly: GCA_017140325.1. Lineage (NCBI taxonomy): Eukaryota > Viridiplantae > Streptophyta > Magnoliopsida > Myrtales > Myrtaceae > Eucalyptus > Eucalyptus leucophloia. The sequence goes on along the minus strand of CM029472.1, from coordinate 15,514,227 downwards.
AATATTTCAGCTTGCACAGTTTCGGGAGTAATTTAAATTAAATATCCAAATGAACTCCAAAAAATTCTGAAATTTTGACATGTTATAGAAAATTCCTAGAGGTAAATATCTCATGAAGACATCGAAACCCAAATCGTTCTAGATTAATAAATATAGACAATTTATTCCCCTTGTTCTCGGTGTCATCTTTTCCCAGATTATCATCTTTCAAAAGAAACTCATTTCACCAACCTACGTATGTTCATTTCTTCTAAATTTTTAGCATGTTATTCCTCAAAATATTACCTAAAACTTTTATTAAGGACATATGATCAAATTTTAACTGTATGATTTTATAAAAATCACGAAATCATACTGGGTCGAGGTAACGTTTTTCCCAGATCCAGTTTCTTCAAAGAACAACGATTTCACCGATCTATTTTTGTTTATTTCCTCTAAAATTTTTATATGTTCTACCCCAAGAAGTACAATACAACTTTCATTAAGAGATCAAAGTGATATTTTTACAAGAAAGTTACTTTACAGACCATGAAATCTCTAAAGGTCAGCACAACAAATTCCAGATCTAATTTCTCCAAAGAAAAATTATTTCACTAACCAATACTTGTTCGTTTTGCCTCAAATTTTAGTATGTTGTTCCTCAAGGTGTTCTCTACAATCTTCATGAAGAAATTGAAACAAGATTCCAACTAAAAAGTTGCATGTAGCACACAAACTCATGGATGGTCGGACTGGTCTTTCCAGAAACAGCATGCATGGCCAACGAATCTCTCTCCAAAGCTCCGAAATTTCATCCCATCTACCACAACCAAGATTTACCATCTACTACACATACACAAAGCAATGCAAGGGGTAGGTTTTAGGACTTCACTTGCCTTAAACTTAAGCACAAACAGCAACAAGGATGGCGGGCAAAGCGGCGAACGGATGGCGGCGAGCTAGGCGGACGATCCTCCTCCTTCCTCTCGCACGCCCGCTTCCTCTCTTTCCCTCTTCCTCTCTCTCAGTTTCCCTTTCTCTCTCGGATGACACTCTCTCTCTTTCTCTCTCTCTCTCTCTCTCTCTCTTTCCCCTCATCAATCCGCCTCCCTCTCTTTACTTTCCTTCCCCTACAATCATTTGCAATCATTTGATTGCATGTAGCCACCCAAAGAAGCCAATGGGGGCAGCTGCACTTGGCTTCTCCTCCATGCCACTTGGCGATTCACATGCAAAGGTTGATGGGCTTCCATGTTGGGCCGGTCTTGGGCCTTCATGGGTCGGTCGAATAGGGGGCTGGCGTGGGCTGGTTGGACGGTCTTTGGGCCTAAAAATCAGCCCATCCTCTCCTATTCCTATTCCATTTAACCCTCATTTAAATTAACACCTAATTTCAACTTATAAACCCACAAAACTTTGTAATTTAAATCAATAAAATTCTACTTATAAAGTGCACCACCAAGAATAAGATTTCTATATCAATTTGCACCTTAATAAAATCCATAGCTCACTTGTAGACACATCTCCATCCAAACAATCATTCATTACAATGCTCGGCCTTAAATTAATTGAAATTCATTAATTCAATGGCTAATACAAAATCAAACAGCACTTCCATTACCTAATCATGGTTCATGGTACTCCAAAGGTTATCACGAGATTTTAGGATGCCACAAATCTAGCCAATCAAATGTTAGTACGGGAGAGTGGATGTAAGGTTTCCAAAGCCAAACCATTATAATCATTTGTGTGCAATTTCTCTATCCCTTACTCTATTTATTTTATCTGTATTAAGGGTTATTTGCACACTAGTAAGATCTAACAGTTATTTGGGTTATGATCAAAAGTTGTTCTATTGCAAAATCGTTTAAATTTATTTCATTTGGCAAAATCACCAATTCTCCCCCTCTTGGTGATCCATCTAGCCCTAACAATTACAATGTACATTATCGAAAAGCATTAAAAAAGCCAACATTCAATTTCAGATTAACACGTAGTGAACGTGTGAAAAACCTTGATGATTTGTTACTTTAGTATTTTCAAGTGTGGAGGAGTCTCACAACACTTCAACATTTTTATGATAAGGGATTCAAACGGAGCTTAAAGTCCAAATTTATTGACATGGTTACTGATACTTAATTACACTAAAAACCTTGAGTTATTGAGTATTGGGTCTAACTAGATGTATCTACTCTACTTTCTACCTTAGACATTTTTTTTTTTTAGCCTCAAATTTTCAACTTGGCATTTTTTTTTTAACTCACCATAAAACGAGCACCCGTCGTGAATTAGATTATGCAGTTCCCATTAAACATATCACCACAACACATTAAACATATCACTACAACACATGAGGAAGATAGGGCTAAGGGAACAAAATTTCTTCCCTAGTAGAATGTCCTTATTGTGGAAATTCCACCCAAAAGGTAATGGGCCACTACTATAACACCTCTATTCGTTGCTCTATATTACATATGAAAAAAGCAATTATAAAGGGTTGAAGAACCATTTGGTCAACTGATCTCATATAATTGCTATGCTTAGTTATGCCAATACTCGAAACAAAAATTAGGACTTCTATTTCTTATTCTTGATATATTCATTGAGAAAAAAAAAAATTAAAAATGGATTTTCCTCCTTCCAAGATATTTTATATTTGCCTTAAAATTGTCGGCTTATACATACGAAACAATGTGGGTAGTAACTTGATTATTGCAATCTCAAGTCCTACAGACAATCCCAGACGATTCAAATGCTATTTGCGCAAGTGCAAAATTTTTCTTCAAATTAATTGATTAACGAAAAGAATTCAAAAGAAAAGAAAGCAAACTTATTACATTAGAAAACATAACATTCCATGTTGAGAGTTCATCTTCCTCTACTGGCTTTTTACGTCGCAAGAAGCTAATCTGAATGGTGACAAAACATGCCGTCGATCCATTTGAACGCATCAACAGAAACAATTGCATTGGAACGAAAAGCCAGAAAATATGAAGAAAGAGAATTGGTATAAGTTAAAGTCAGAGATTCGACATGTTGTCTTTTCCCCCATTCCTTGCCCTTTAGTTCACGCTTTCCAAATTCTTACTGACATGAAATTTAATTACCATTTGAAATTAAAAGCTGATCGTACGACTGGACAAAAACTCCTTCGATTAGATAAATTACGGGTTAAATTAGAGGACAAATGGAAAAAGATCGAATAATCTTTGAATGAGAAATCTCATTTGGTCAACGGAATCCCACCTTTGTTTACTCATCGGCAACCGTCATTTGGCGTGAAATGGCGTTGCTGATTCGTAGTAGAGTCAAGACGAAAACAAAAGTGATAACGTAGGGACAAAACCAAAAGACCCCATGTTTCAAAGATAATCCCAGCGTGTTACATAAGCAGATATTGTTCGTGTAAAGCAACGAACAGTCAACTGTGAGCAAAATCGCAGCCTAAAACACAGCATTAATGTAGATTTTGCTAGGAAAAAAATGTGATCAATAAAATTTCATAAAGATGGAGCATATATACAAGGTTGCAAATTTAATGCATGGATGAGAAACTATCATAGTCCGACCACACTTGCATGCTGTACTAACATAATACAGAACAAAATATCTAATAATATAAAGGGAAAAGGAAGGATAAAGGGTGTCAAATTCAATCACAAGATCAACTAGACAATGTCCTCCCCGACTCCGCTTCCATCATCTCCAATTGGTCGAATCGCAGGGTTGTTATTTGTGGATGATTGTTCTTGGTCCACAAAATTAATTGTCAAAAGATATTGGATACTCACTTGTGATCGAATGAATAAGTTTTTGAGTTTCAAAGAAGTTGCTCTGCACATGGACTTGAAGACTTGTTTCAACTCCATAAAAAATTGTTGGTAATCGGGATGTGTAGCTACCATAGTAAGGAACATACCATAGATAGCCCACTTGAAGTAAGAATTCAGAACGATCGAGTTAATTACTATTCCAACAATGAGACACCCTAGTATGAAAAATGCGAAACTGATGAATGTTGTTCCACGATTGCTTGATGTTGTTTGCGGACTAATGCCAAAGAGTGTAACAACAGCTATGAAAATCGCAATGAAGGTAGCTTGCATGTTTACAAGTAAATCCTTAGCTTGGAGAAGAGCTAATGACCAGGTAAGTGAGGATTTCAAGAAATCTTTCAATTTATCAAAGATGGCCTCTTCTTGCTCTCTCGGTCTACAAAAGAAAAACACAACAAAATTTGAAATCATTAATTTATGATGATATTATATAATACAAGCTTGTAGCAGAAGTGGTCCACTTGCATGCTTAAATCTTGATCGACGGAGGCTTACTTATCCACAAACGAAACTGTACAATGAATAAAATTAACTGGACATATTCTAAGTGCAAATTGATTTTACAACATGTCATAGGCGAGTCCAACAATACAAACTAAAGCTCAGCTACAAAGACATGCAAAGTCCATATAGTTAGTCTAAACAAGTTAATTGCAGTAAGTTATAAAGAACTCTTAATATGCAAGGATTTTTGTGAAAGTAATACCATTAAAAGTTGCAATAAATATAGAAAGCTAAGTGCCCCAAATGCTCGCAACGCAAAGCAGGATATAGTTCATAAGGAATAAGATAAACATATGTGAACAATGAAGAATCGAGTCAAACCCTCTCTGTTGTTGCCGTTGTTGTGGTTGCACGCTGTCTCTGTACTAAATAGGAAACAAATTATTTCAAAGAAAAATAGCTGCTTCATGCGTGCTCTAAGCAAAGTACTTAGGGCATTTTTACATGAATGAATTACATACCTTTCGACCATGATTGTATGACCCTCCATGTTCTGGAGAAGTTGGAACTCTATGAATTCTGGGGTTGCTTTTTGTGAATGAGGAAGTGGATCTGGTTGCAGTGTGTGTGTGTGTGTGTGTATATATAGGTCATCTGCCGTGCCTTTAATTATTAGTTTATCTAATTGAAGTGGACCTGACTTTTACAAATGCCGTCACCAAATTGGCGTGAAATCAACGGTTGAGGCTCACTCCTCAATCATGAGTTTGTGACCATCATCCTATAGTTATAGGCTCAGTGAATTCTTCTATTTTCTGAATTTTTTTTCATGATGTTGCTAGCACAAGCACTTGGTTGCATATAATATATATAATATATATATATATATATATATATATATATATATAGGTCTTGTTTATTTTTCCCTTTCTTCTTTTTTATATTTCTCCTCTAAATTCATTTACTCATATATATATATATATATATATATATATATTTCTTGACGGGAAAAGCTCACTTTTGTTACTTTACTATATTCTCAATTTTTCATGATTTCAAACAACGAGCGAAACAGCAAAAGAGGTTTTCAATGCAAACCATTTGGATTATCTCTATTCTATTATGTTCTATGATCTATCTATCCATCTATATACTTCTTCAAAGCAGAATTCTCTCTTCAGCTAACCAAACAACGTATTGGGCCAAACCCTTTCCCATGGCCATTTTCCTCCTCACTTGCAAATGAAGATGAAAATTTTCTTTTCCTTTCTCCTTTAATGATCTCTTGCGGTCCCACTTTGACATGCTTTTGCAACTTTTGCACCTTGCTTGGGATAGAAAATGCAACAATATAGAAGGAAAGGAAGTAAACAGTTTGCATCAGGAAACTTCTTGGTGCCGAGGCAAAGAGAAAATTGGTTCACAAAAACATGGTTTTGCAACTTTTGCTTTTCCACCTTGATTTCTCCGTAGTCCACTTTAACACGCTTTGGCAACTTTTGCATCTTACGTGGGATAGAAAATGCAACCTGAACCAGGCAAAAGTCAAGCAACTTCCAGTCTTCCACGACTTTGGAATTTCTTACTTATAAATCTACCCGCACAGTAAAAGGATAGGCGTGGGCCACTCTTAATTTGCGCTTATTCCCACCTTTTTTTTGTTCTTTCTGTTGTCTTTTGGGTTACTCTTAATTTGAGCTTATTCCTTACCTTTTATTTATTCTTTTTGTCGTCCTTTTGAGCTCCAAGAGGTTCTCTTTCTGTTTGGCCTCTTTTTAAAGTATTTTTCCATTGGAGACGAAAATGCTGTCCCTCCCCCCCCCCCCCACCCGGCCCTGGAAAAAAAAAAAAAGAAAAAAATTATACGATAGATAGCGAACTAGTTATTGTGTTAATGAGTTGTTTATTTATCTTTTTATTTCGTACAAGGAATCCACTATTCTGAATAACCTAAGCACAAGTAAGAATGGGAAAAAAAAAATCTTTTGCTAGTTTTAACCGATGTATTTGATTTAATCATAACTTCAAAACATGTCATTTCATTATAATCTATGTTTCTTAATTGCTCGGCTTTCATTTTAATCAACAAATCTAACAATCCAAGTTTCTTAATTTTTCAAGTCATCACCACAATTGTTTTATAGTTACTTCTAACAAAAAAGTTTCACAATATGACAAAGCTGAGCACGTTAGAAATTCTAAACATCCATTATTTATCATGCAAATTCAAAAGAAAAAGCTCCCTAAAACATTACTACATGTGAATATCCTCTTTGCATTGATTAATTGGAATGATTAGTTGTTGAGAAGAAAATTGTGGCAATTGAGATTGCATTATAAAACGACTTATTGAAACCATATATACATATATAGTCAATTCTAAATGCATCAAAATTTTCATAAAACCATCAAAGGAAAGTAAATGGTCTTCATAATACAAATGTAATGCCATGGTAACAAACCGTATATGCAACTTAACAATAAAACATTGTTCCTTCAGCTACTTAGCTCCCCTAAGAAAGGCTACTCTCTCGGGAAAAAAAAATATTTTACCTAAATCAAACAATAAAAGTTTTAGTTACATTACTAAGAGAGTCATCATTTGCTAAAAAATATAATGGGGAGTAATTCCAATGTTAGAGTGCGAGAAACTCCTACCTTAGAATAGGCCTTTCGGGTTGAATTATTGCATGTTAAAGTACTCTGCCTATTATATTTCACCACCGTGGATTTTAATGGCCTTGAATGTGAGTTTCACATTTACCTTTCGATTTAAATGCCCGACTATTTCGCCCATAACCTTTACAAGTACCACATATTTTCCCTTTTTCAACAATTTGAAATGACAAAGGATCACGTCATTTAGAAGTTGCTTCTCCATTATTGTTTTAACTCCAACCTTTATGATATGTAGTTAAGGGCTCATATAAGAAGGAATCACTTGTTTGTACAAAATGCTCAATTTGCTTTTCAAGAACTTCCTTTTTCAATATTAGCCATTCTTGATATTTCCTTCCAACTCGTGAAATAGTTGCTTAAATAAATCATCTCTATTATTTTGAGTAATATCATGATAAAAAAAAAAAGGACCTTAAATAAATCATCTCCATTTTTTTTAGTAATATCATGATAAATAGGACCTTATATCAAGCCTTTAATGTGGATTAGTTATATCTAGAGATAGACCATTGAAAATCCTAAATCTTACATCATGCATACATGGAAGGTCCATGAATTGCATAAATGCCCAATACAAGTAGGTGGCTTAACCCTACTTTTAGCAATCTCGTATTGCTTGTAAAGCTCATCTAAAAATGTTGATGAAAAGTAGAATATGAAAATGATGAGGAACTCTTACCTTCTCACTTGACAATTTCATTTTGACTTTTCGAAACTAATTCTCCACTGCAATGAACGGTTTATTTTTCACCTCTTCATTTCTCATTGAAACTAGTAGATATACTTTCAAAATTGAACGTAACCCTTTAGTAGTTGAAGTAACACAATTCCCAAAATGCATGAGCAAGTTTGTCTAAGCAGGCACAAAAGCTCTTTGACAGGAACCAATTTATTTTTTTATAAACTAAGAATTGATGGCTTCTTCTTACAATGGTCTTCAAATTGCTGACTTTTTTCACCATATTCTACTTCACTCTTTGAGTTCAGAACCTTGCACAAATCAGATATAAAAGAATTCCAATTCATTCCATCTTCAAAATGAGATTTACATTTTATCACATTATTCTTTTCAATGTGCCAAACACGCAACAAATTGGCTCTTTTAGGAAAAGTGCATCAAACTTCTTTATCAATGACGAAAGCTAGGGGTTGACAATCAACACCCAATATGCTGCTAAACATTGTCAAAAGCCAATCCGTAGTCTTCTTTTTCCTCCTTTCTCAAAAGGACAAAGCATGAGTAGACAAAAGCATTAAAGCTAGGAACTCCAACCATATCCAACAAAAGCATTTTGTATCAATTAGTCTTGTAAGTGCAATCGACTACAGAGGCATTTGATAAACTCTTTGTCAATGCCATGGACATAAGTTAAAGAGAAAAACAAGTGCCCAAAGCGACCCTTGGCATCGTGTTTAAATTTGTAGATGAATCGATTAAGCTCATCCAATCAAGCTTGGACCATAAAGCGACCATTCAGCTTTTCATCATAGATTTTGCTTTCATGTTGCAAATAGTTTGAGCAATAGCTTGAATATTGGGATTACTTTGTCTCAAGGAAGAACGTAATTGGGCAATAAAATACACTTGTTTGAGACATCTCTTTAACATGCAAATCTTCAACTATAGAAAGCAACAACAATTAGGATTTCCGAACGTATCACGCAGAGGATCATGATTGTGTAATATATTCAATACTTTGAGTGACCCTAATCTGTTCTTTTTATAGCCACAAACTTCAACAGGATAGTTATCACACATAAAAGTGATGTTATATACAGCAAAAATTCATTGAGGTTGCTCGTTTAAATACGTCTAATAACAAAATGGAAACTTTATAGGTTTAGAACAAGGATTTAGCCATATGGAAGAAACTCAAAGCCATGAGAAAATATTGGGTGTAGTCAAGGTAGTTACCTCAACATTGCAGTAGTTCATTCTGCGAGTAACACGTCTCGCTTGTAGGCCCAGCTTGAAGAAAAGTTGCAACTCCCCTCTCTCTCCTTCGTTTCTCTTTCACTTTCTCTCTCTCTCTCTCTCTCTCTCTCTCTCTCTCTCTCTCCCTCCCTCCAAAACCCAGTCATAGACTTCCGCCTTCTCTCTTGCATTGCATTCGCTTATCCCTTCACCTTGTCGACATTGCTCCAACCTTCTCTCTCTCAAGCCTCGAGTTGGTTCCATCGAGCGCGGTGAAGACCCCCGTTGACACCCGTCGAGTTCTCCGGGAGATCGAAGAAGTTGCTATCAATGTCGAAAACATCACCTCTCTCGAAAATGCAAAGCTCGAACCAATTAGCTCCAATAGTGTCGGGATGGAGAATCCGATGAGCCACGACACCCTCGTTGGCCATCACATGTGGCTGGTCGCTGGCCACCGGAAAGAAAGCAAAAAGGAAAAGAAAAGAAAAAAAAAACAGAGAAAAACGAAGGAGAGAGAGGGACTTCAAGGTGGGCCCTCAAGCAACACATGTCACTCGTAGAATGGACTAGTGCAATGCTGAGGTGGCTATCCCAGTTGCACCCAATATTTTCTCCAAAGCCATAAATGAGAGGAATGACCCACATAGACACGGTTCTTATATTTGTCATAAACCAAAGCATCCGTGCTGTTACAATATCGACAAAATCCATGAGGTCCAATATACACATGTTTTGGTCGACAAACAATTGAAAAGATGGGCTCATGCTTCATTGTCAACCCCACAGTTGATAAATAAAAGATGAATGTTTCCTTTCTCTCTAGACTGATTCACCAATCTATAGCAGGCTTAATTAAAGTAAGAAGAACATAGCAAATATTCTAAGACGTTTTTAGAGAATATATACATCTTACAATTTGAGTCATTCCTTGTGTCATTCTGTTGATAATGAGCCTAATAAGATGGTGATGGAACCGCTGCAGCCGCCGCCATTGCGTGAAGATGGCCAACAAGCCGCTGCGGTTACTGTCCTCAGATTTGACTAAAGAGGGTAATGAAACGGGGAAGACGGCACTATCAAGGAAGGTTGAATTGATTATTTGAAAAATTTTAAGCAACTCTGGAAAGAACATTGTTAAAACATGTATTGTGTGCCATGGGGTATATGACATAGAAATTTTAGCTACCAGACAGAAAATGTTTTAGTTTTTAGTAATTAAGAATAAGGAGGGGGCATTAACTACTAGAAGGGTGAGAAACACTCTTGGTAGTCGCTCAGGAGATGGCAACCCTCGCAAATGGCAGTGGTTTGCCCTAGGGTCTGGCAACTGGCCAGCAGCGACGGTCCATCTCCGATCCCAATCCTCCTTTCTCTTGTGGCCCGTTCGATGATCTAATTAAGCTTTGAAAATTAAAAATTCAAAATGAACGTTCCTTTTCTCAGGATAACAAGAGAATGGAATCGCTATCAATGTCTGACAAGGTGTGCAAACCAGGAATGGCTTCTGTGTCTCTTCTTACAACATTATATCTGCTCTGTGTAGCCTTCATTTGAAGTCTCTAAACTATAAGCCCTCAGAAAGAGGTAAGGCCTCAAAAGAGAGCCGACCGCAGGTACCCACCAGAGCTTATTAAGAACATCGGGACATCTTGGCACCAGCCAAAACTGAGACAAAGCCTATCGCTTCCATGCCGACTTTAACGAAGCTGATTATTCTGAAGGTGCATATTGTAGCATTTCTTTAATGCATCTTGGTTTCTCCGGTCTGACCAACTTGAGAATATTTGTCACGGGATAGACAATGTCTCGATGTGATCAATCATAAATAACAGCAGGACCAAACCTTCACTATAAGACCAGTTTATAAAGTAGTTGTTTGTATGGAACAATGCAACAGATAATTCAACTGGCGCAAAAGGTTAAGCAAGCTATAATCTGTTGAACGAGTTTATGTTTCTGGTTTGTTTTTTATGTGTTAATAGTCTATTAAGCACTTTTATTATGTGGATTTGTTGTTGTACGTGTGAAGTTAGTGGGGTGTGGTGGTTATTTGTTTTTGTAAAGCCTATATAAAGGCTATGTGTCAGTTTTTTTAGTGTGTGGGTGTAAAACAAGACGTTCCTCTGTTTTTGTGCATATCAGAAAATTTCCTCTGTTTTCCTCTGTTTTTAAGGCTGTTTTTGTGCACATCTCCATATCTGCATCTCCTCTGGTTTTTAACATTGGTATCAGAGCGAAGGTTGGGAAGAAAAGTGTGCGTTTGAGTGCTGTGAAAAGGTGAGAACCAAAAGAGAGTTTTTACTGCAGCAAGTACTTTCATTTGCAGCAGTCAAGGGAGAGTATTGCAGCAGGTTATTTTCGTTTGTAGCAGCAGCAGGTTGCTTTTGTGGTGGTTCTATTTTGCAGCAGCAGTAATGGCCTCAGAAACATTTGTACAACCTGCTATTCCACACTTTGATGGTCATTATGATCATTGGAGCATGTTAATGGAGAATTTTCTCAAGTCCAAGGAGTATTGGGATGTTGTTTCTTCGGGAGTTGCCGAACCGATGAAGGAGTTGTGTTAACGGCAGCGCAAAAACGGCTTTGGATGCGTTAAAATTGAAGGATCTCAAGGCCAAAAATTATCTTTTCCAAGCAATTGACAGATCCATTTTGGAGACAATTCTTTGCAAGGATACCTCCAAGGAAATATGGGATTCCATGAAGAAAAAGTATCAAGGCTCAGCAAGAGCAAAGAGGCAGCGGCTTCAAACGCTTGTTCGGAGTTTGAAATGCTACGAATGAAGTCGGGAGAGACAATCACAGATTTCTTCTCTCGGACAATGGCAATAGTCAATAAAATGCGGATTCATGGTGACAAGACGGAGGATGTCATCATCGTTGAAAAGATTCTTCGATCGTTGACGCCAAAATTCAACTTTATTGTTTGTTCCATAGAAGAAGCCAAGGACATTGAAGAACTTTCCATTGATGAGTTGCAAGGATCCTTGTTAGTTCATGAACAAAAACTCCTACAACAAGAGACGGAAGAGCAAGCTTTGAAGGTCTCAACTGGAGATCATTCTTCATCAGCAGCAAGGGTGAACAAAGGAAGAGGCAGAGGAAGGGAGAACAACGATCGTAAAGTGGCTTCAGCTTTGATCAAAAGTCTGAAAGCTATTCCTATCGTGATTTCCAAGGGAGAGGAAGAGGTCGTGGAGGACGACATTCAACTGGTTTTAGGCCAAGGTCAGCAAACAAATCCAAAGTGGAGTGTTTTAGATGCCACAGGTATGGGCATTACAAATCTGAATGTCGAACTAATTTGAATAAACAAAGAGTTGAAAGAACTAACTTTGCTGAAAAAGAAGAAGAAGTATCTCTTTTGATGGTGTGCCATGAGAAGGAAGAAACTCAACCAAATATGTGGTATCTCGACACGGTTGTAGCAATCACATGTGTGGAGAGAAGAAAATGTTTTTTGATCTAGACGAAACGTACAACAACACCGTAAAGTTTGGTGATAATTCCATTGTGTCGGTGATGGGGAAAGGAACAGTGGCAATTCACCCAAAGGGACTTCGGTACAAACTATCTCAAATGTATTGTATGTCCCCGAATTGAAGACTAATCTGTTAAGTGCTGGTCAGCTGCAAGAGAAGGGATATGAAATCTCTATTAAAGGTGGGATTTGTAGAATCCAAGATGAGAAGTTGGGTTTAATTGCTGAAGTCAAAATGACGGGCAATCGAATGTTTCCATTGTATCTCCACAACACTACAAATTCATGTTTCTCTGCAAGATTGAAGGAGGAAGCCTGGTTATGGCATTTTCGCTATGGGCATCTTAATTTCGGTGGGTTGCGAACACTATATAAAAAAGAGATGGTGGAGGGTCTTCCTCAAATCTCTGCTCCTTTGGAAATTTGTGAAGATTGTGTTGTTAGCAAGCAACATCGTGCTCAATTTCCACAAAGAAAATCGTGGAGAGCAAAAAGTCCGTTGGCGTTGGTTCATTCAGATATTTGCGGACCAATATCTCCAATTTCCAATGGAGGTAAACGGTATATTATTACCTTCATCGATGATTTTAGCCGGAAGATTTGGATGTATTTTTTGCAAGAAAAATCTGAAGCTTTTGCGGCTTTCAAGAACTTCAAAGCACTTGTTGAAAAGGATGGAGGAAATCAAATAAAGGTCCTTCGCACGGATCGTGGTGGAGAGTACAACTCGCTTGAGTTTACAGATTTTTGTATGAAGCATGGGATCAAGAGACAACTTACAGCAGCCTATACACCACAGCAAAATGGCGTATGTGAGAGGAAGAATCGTACCATTCTGAATATGGTGCGAAGTCTCTTGAGGGGAAGTGGAATTCCAAAAAGTTTCTGGCCTGAAGCAGTCAATTGGAGTATTCATATTTTAAATAGAAGTCCTACTCTAGCTGTTCAAAATATGACACCGGAAGAAGCATGGAGCGGCCAAAGACCTGCAGTAGATCACTTCAAGATTTTTGGATGTATTGCCTACGCCCATGTTCCTGACCAAAAGAGGAAGAAGCTAGATGACAAGGGAGTCAAATGTGTTTTTCTTGGCATTAGTGATCAATCAAAAGCCTATAAACTTTATAATCCTATGACCAAGAAAATCATTATCAGCCGTGATGTGATATTTGATGAAGAACAAACTTGGCCGTGGGGTGAACAAAGTGTTGGTAAGCAAATTCTAACAAATTTTGAAGATGAAAATGGGCTGGTGCAGCAATCCACAACAACCCAAATCGCCACAGGCAGTGTCCAAAGTACAGCAGCAGCTGCGGAACCTGAAGATCGGCCTCATCGTGTTCGACGGAGGCCTGCATGGATGAGTGATTATGAAGTAACAGGAGTTGATCAATATGAAGATCCACTTATCCATTTTGCTTTGTTTTCAGATTGTGATCCAACAACTTTTGATGAAGCAAGATAAAAAGAAAATTGGAGGATAGCAATGAATGAAGAAATTGCAGCTATTGAGAGGAATGACACTTGGGAGTTAATAGATCTTCCAAAAGGACATAAAACAATCGGAGTCAAGTGGGTGTACAAGACAAAATTGAACAAGAATGGTGAAGTTGATAAGTATAAGGCGCGCTTGGTGGCGAAAGGCTACAAGCAGGAATTTGGAGTGGATTACAAAGAAGTATTTGCACCGTAGCAAGACTTGACACAATCAGATTGGTAATTGCATTTAGCGCAGAATTTATGGCCTATCTTCCAATTGGATGTGAAGTCAGCATTCTTGCATGGTGATCTTCAAGAAAAGGTATTTGTTGATCAACCTTCTGGTTATGTGAAGCTCGGTAGTGAACATAAAGTTTATAAATTAAAAAAGGCACTATATGGGTTAAAACAAGCTCCCGAGCTTGGTATAGTCGCATTGATGCCTATTTCTTGAAGAAAGGTTTTAGAAAATGTCCATATGAGCATACACTCTTTATTAAAATTGGTGATGGTGGAAAGTTGCTTCTTGTATGCTTATATGTGGATGATCTTATTTTACTCGGGAGTGATAGTGCCATGTTTGACAAATTCAAGGAGTCTATGATGGATGAATTTGAGATGACTGATCTTGGATTGATGCATTATTTTCTGGGCATAGAAGTTATTCAATCTGCAGCTGGAATCTTTATGTCTCAAAAGAAGTATGTTCAAGAGATTTTGAACAGGTTTCAAATGAATAATTGTAACCCTGTGACTACTCCAATTGAAGTTGGATTGAAGCTCTTGAAAGATCCTTATGGAAGCAAAGTGGATAGCACTCTCTACAAGCAGATTGTTGGAAGCCTGATGTATTTGACGGGGACAAGACCAGATATCATGCATGCTGTGAGCCTTATAAGCAGGTATATGGAGCACCCAACTGAGTTACATTTACAAGCTGCAAAAAGGATTTTCGCTATTTGCAAGGAACTAAAAATTTTGGGCTGTTCTATAAAAAGGAGAAAAGTCAGATTTATTTGGGTTTACAGATAGCGATTATGCTGGAGATGTTGATGATAGAAGAAGTACTTCAGGGTATGTATTCATGCTTGGTTCAGGGGCGGTTTCATGGTCTTCAAAGAAGCAATCAATTGTTACTTTATCAACAACTGAAGCAGAATTTGTTGCTGCAACTTCATGCGCTTGTCAAGCCATATGGTTACGGAAGATTCTTGAAGAGCTTCAGTTCAAACAGCAAAAAACAACTATAATCTATTGTGACAACAGCTCAGCTATCAAGCTGTCCAAAAATCCAGTTTTACATGGGAGGAGCAAGCATATAGATGTAAAGTACCACTTCTTAAGAGATCTTACAAAGGATGAAGTAATTGAGCTAGTTTTCTGTAGAAGTGAAGATCAAGTGGCTGATATATTCACCAAGCCCCTAAAGTTGTCCATGTTTCAGAAGCTGAGAAAGCTCCTTGGTGTTCGTTTGTTGGATATTCCAAATTGAGAGAAGGTCCTTTAAACTGATTGTTTGCAACATCAGTTTAAGGGAGGGAATGTTGAACGAGTTTATGTTTCTGGTTTGTTTTTTATGTGTTAATAGTCTATTAAGCACTTTTATTATGTGGATTTGTTGTTGTACGTGTGAAGTTAGTGGGGTGTGGTGGTTATTTGTTTTTGTAAAGCCTATATAAAGGCTATGGTGTCAGTTTTTTTTAGTGTGTGGGTGTAAAACAAGACGTTCCTCTGTTTTTGTGCATATCAGAAAATTTCCTCTGTTTTCCTCTGTTTTTAAGGCTGTTTTTGTGCACATCTCCATATCTGCATCTCCTCTGGTTTTTAACATAATCTGCTGTCACACGAATCCCAACCTCAAATAAATCAGCTTGTAAAAACCACAGATAATTCAGTTGTCTAAGATAGTGATACAACCAGCATTATGTGAGTTATCTATGAAAGCTCCGACTTATGCTATATACATCTTCACAACAGCTAGCGGATCAATCTACTTTCTTGCTTCTGTCTCTCGCTTACTTTGGTGCCTCTTTTCTTGATGTTGAAACAGAACCCGGCAGAAAAATGAACTCTTGATCAATCCCTCCTGGAATAGAACATAAAGATATAAATCAGAAGTCGATACATGAGGAAATCTGCAAGTAAAACTCCACTAAACCCAAGCTCCAAAGAGGACATTCCAATATGTAGCAAGAAAATGTTGGTTTCCTCATCCTCCAGATCGCTTAATCCCCCATCTTTCACCACTGACTTATTTATTGGTATCAGCTTTAGCTTAAACAAGAAAAGAAATTTTGGAGAGCCATTTTCCTGTCTTTCCTCAACCCCAAGAATTTAAAATCTAGCAAGCACCACTAGTATTGTCACTAATTCTGATATCATCATTGCTAACTAGTGAAAGGAGTGGAAAAAGTCATAGCCAATTCCTCACCATACCTGGTGTGAACAGTAGGAAGACTTGGCATTCTCAACCACACAGGAGCTTTCAGAACCTTGTAGCATTTTGCATCGATGGACAATCTTCTAGAAATCATCAAGACTTAGCTGTAACATAGACAGATAAGCCACGTTACAAACAGATAATTTGATTCCTAAAGACCCAAAACCAGAATCAACATTCAATCCCCATTTTACTTTACATCATTAAAGTTATGTTGATTCCTAAGAAAAGAAATCCTTAATACTACTGTTGGCAATTGTTTTCCTTTGCCTAACATTACTAGAAATTTATTCAATCTAGCAAAGGAGATCTAAAAATAAAAGATATAGATGAAGATCAAGAAAATTACATTCTCCTATGCCAAGAGTGGGCTAACGAAAAGATCTAACTTGAGATTGACCTTAAAATAACTATGTAAACCTTCATATCCTAACAGAAGCCTTTTTCCCACACTTCCAGCGCATGACTAGTCTTGCCAGCATATTACCTCATTTACTTTCACTACCCCATTGATATGATCAAATCAAGCTGGCGATACTTTCCCAGAAAGTCACAGTGACGTCAAATTTAATATTGTTCGATTATTGAAACATGGACATTAATGCAAGATAGTTTCTAAAATTGCCTAGATTTTGATCTGCATTAATAATTTAAGAATTTCGTTAACAAGTGCCACCAGAGCACTTCCTGAAAACCTCAATAAAGAAAGTTTGTCATTTCCAATAAACTATCTTTTTCATGTTATGCATAATAAATGAAATAAAAACATTTCTTTATTAAGTACGTTTAACAAGTGTTGCCAGGGTCCTCATCTGTCCATGTAAAATCATGAGCATCAGCTAGTTTGGCTAAATCATTCGCAGTGATGCCGCCCTTCCCCACTTCTGCATGACACATGCAAGCTCATCAGTTCCAGAAACAAAAAGATTCGCAAGCCAAAAAGGGGTGTCTATTGCCCCCAGCCTCCCACATTGTGGAGTCCAGGAAGGGCTAGATGTACCCACTTAACAATAAGATCACAAGCCACAGAAAGAAACAGAAGGTCCGTGTAATACCCACATAAGAAACTCTCATTGTTAGTATCCAGAGGAACATAGAAAAACCGTGTAGTAAAATTAATATTCTGTGACATATTTTGGCAGTTTCTGATATCACAGCAATCAAGAAGCAATATACCTCACAACTATGTACTAGCAAACCAAAATCCGCCAGATCTTCAACAGTTTAGCATCCCTTTTCAAACCATGACTAAAGAAAAAGATGGAAGACTTATAAGTATCTCCCTCCAGATTGACCTTCTATAGATGTTGGTTTCTTAGATGCAAATGCTTCAGCCTAACAATAAACTAGCTTCTCTGGACCTCCCTACCATTTGGACTAATGATGCACAAGGACAAGTGAACCTGATGTATGAAACCAACAAAGTGGTTGCCACAGCCATGAACGCCACCAAAAAAAAAAAAAAAAAAAAAAAATGAAGGAAAGAACGTGAAAAATATGCATCCATCATCTGCCAAGCATAGACATGGAAACTCCATTAACCATCAATTATCATCAAACTGAAAGAAATGCATAATCAGCTCGTCCTCAGTCATCTTCACCCACTGGTAAACTGGATATCAATAATTATTTACAAGAAAACAAACAAACAAACAAACAAAGACAGTCAGCTAGGAAAGGAAAAGGAAAACAAAATTCTCTTAAAACAATTATTATGATAAGAGTTACAGACTGTTTTTCTCCTCTTCAGCATTCTAGGATTTTCTTGAGTCTTTTCTTCTCTGCCTTTAAGATTTACACCAGCCTCATTTTTGGAACAACCTAAACTCACTGTTCCTGAAACTCCGGCAGAATCATGCAGAGACAGCACAATGGCCTGCATTTTGCCACTGACTTTGTTAATATTGATCTTGCGGTTACTACACGTGTAATAGATTTCCAATCCATCCTGAGATGAAACCCAAGCTTCACTCTAGAATGAGATTATTACAATCATGAAAATACTAGATTTACCTTCGCCAATTCAGCATCATCATCAACATAATCCAACTTATTCGGTGACTTTTTGATCTGAGGTTTCTTCTTCGGTTTGGACACTTTTCTCTTTCCCTGGAGCAGGAGATAGTCACAAAACGTAAAACACAACATTTCAAAGCAAGACAGATGTATTGCAAAAGTATTGACATGTCCATTGTCCCAAGAAGGACAAGAAGCTCGGTTATAAGAAGACATATCAAAATAATACATGATCAAAAAAATTTACTGAATTTAGCTCATCGATTGTGCTCTCATCAATCTTTAAACTTTTTCCACCCACATTAAAGAATAGGAACATCGATTCAGGTTTAGCTCCTTTTACTTTTCTCATGTCACAAGCTCTGGGATATGTGATATATCTGAAATCTGATCTGAATACTAAAATGGATTAGGACTAAAAACAAGGAAAACAACATTGATTTCAAACTAAGCATGTCACAATTGGTACTAAGTATCATCGCCAAATTCTCTAAGTTCATAACTTATGAATCTATGCGTCTTCCATACAACACCCTAATCTTACCTAACATAGAACAACCAAGGACGTGAAGTTGCAGATGTTCAATATGTCCATTGCGATTACTATAATGACATGTCCAAGACTGATACATTTACAACTTCCTTAAAAGTTCCCAAGTGCACCTCAGATCCATAGTTTCCTATTGTTGTCTAAATCCCGATTTAAATGGAAATCTTATTGCTTAAAAAGCCATAAGAGGAGATACACACACAAACACACACAAAACTGCCTTCCATCAAAACCCACTCCATGAGGATAGACAAAGCACTGGAAAAGCTAATCTTAAATGAATGCCATAAGTCAATTTGACTAAAAACACCCACACTATATTATTTGGTAATTAAGTCATTTATTCAATTGTGGTGTTAATATTTAACCAATTTGGTGAAAACGGTATTTTTAACTGCAGTAGATGCTACTAGAGTATCACCAAATTAACGTCCTTCACTAAAGCAGTCTGGAGTAATTAGCAATAGTGAAATTCAAAATAAGTAGCCAATAAACAATTAGACTGCAATTTTGGAATTTATTGTGATAGGTTTGAAATGCTGAGGAATATTAAAATTACACAATTTAATTGACATTCTCAAGGACTTAAAAAAAAAAAGGGAAAAAACAAAGGGAAAGATAGCATGTTAATCCGCTAGCGAGTATACTTGAGTTTCACACAGTTTCTAACCAACTGCACAAAGTTTTGCTTAGGCCGGTTAATCTATAGAGATGTTGGCAAGTCAAATAGCATAACTAAGTTTTTTTTTTTTTTTTTTGGTAGAGTAGCATAACTAAGGGGATAAGTACACTAATGGTGCCATAAGTTGTGTACGGTGCTCACTTTGGTGCCAAAAGTTTCCGTCGGATCACTTAAATGCCAAAAAATTTAAAAAACACTCACTTTGGTGCCAACGCCAATATAATCGGGCGGAAATCCGACGTGGCATTTTTTAATTAATTTTTTAGGCTGACATGGCTTGCCGGAGAGCACAATCAGCATCTAAACCACAAAAACGACGTCGTTTGGCTTCTTTCCCCCAAATTGAAAGAGAGAGAGAGAGAGAGAGAGAGAGAGAGAGAGAGAGGAGGAGAGAGGAGGCATGTCGTCTTCTTCCCTTAAGAGCGACACCAACAGCAACACCAGCAGCGCACCAGTAGCACCAACAATGGCACCAATGGCAGCGGCAGCAGCGCACCAATAGCGGCACCTTCGACCCCTCTTCTTCCTCCTCCTCCTCCGCCCTCACCTCCTATTCTTTCTGCCACTTTTTGCTTGAGCAACAATCTCATTCTCTCCTTGCTCACCTGGTCGAGCATCTACAATGGTGGCCGAGCGACGGTGGCCGAGCGTTGGCGGGCGAACAATGGTGGCTGAGCGGCGAGAAAGAAACCCTAAACCTAATTTCAATCCACGTACAAGCTAAACGGCATCATTTTTGCGAGGGTGTCCACATATAAGGGAAAAACAACGCCGTTTCTTAAAGAGCATGGAAAATGATATCGTTTAAAAGCCGAGCAACTTTTTTTTTTTTAAATATAAATGCCACGTAATCATTTTGGCCAGAATTTCTCACCGGTGGCACCAAAGTAATTGTTTTTTCTCCGATTTAGCACTTAAGTGATATGGCGGAAACTTTTGGCATCAAAGTGAGTGTTGTACACAACTTATGGCACCATTAGTGTACTTATCCTCATAACTAAGTATTCAATGCCACTTCAAGCCAAAAATGTCACGTTTACTTAGGATCCAACTTGGATCTTCTCATGACAGTCCTCTGTTTAATTAGGCCAACTATACCTTAGAAACACTGGTGAAGTTTCAAGAATGTCAAAATCAAAGTAATAAAATCCAGTTGCAGCATAAATAAATTCATTCTAATTAAGAAGACGCTCAATGCACCACTGCAGCAATATTTCTGAATAAAAAACTTCGTGAAGAAGTCTAAAGAACTAAGGTAACTCAGGAAGAAAGTGCTCCTGAATGCACTTCACGACAACATTAACCAAAAATTATCCTACTAAAAAAAGACGGTGCTGTGGAAAAAACAGATAGGCAACACTTCCAAGTGACCTCAATTTGTGGTGAAAACACAACAGTTCAGACAGGAATGAAATAAAGCTAGAGCTGCCAAGCCGAAAAATTAATGACCCTTGAGCACGAATCGCTTCATTCACTTCAATGGCCCCATTGTTATTCTCATTGCAAAAAATTCAAGAAGTGAGAAACTCGGTGATCATTTCTGTCTATTGACTCCGTTGTCTTAAACCGACCTTCCCATTTTCACATACACCTTAAACGCCAACTACGCTAGGAACCTTTTTTTTTTTTTTTTTCTGGTGACCGAGGATTTCGCCACGTGCCCCGCGTGCCCAAAAGGCTCTTGAGGACCGGGCTCTTATACCTCAGGGAAGACTAGCACAGCAACCTACCACCATGGCCCCCCACTTAAATCGCTAGCAACGCAAGATTTCGAACTCTCAACCTCAGTAATGAGGGAGGGATTCTCAACCAACTGCACTACCCGTGGATGGATACTACCCTAGGAACTTTGATTCACGCAAAAACAACATAAGCAGATAAAGAATTATCCAATAGAAAAGAATCGACCTTTCTTTTACCAGACCCAGATACTTCAAAATCCCGATTACCCTCTACGCTAAGATCATCATCATCGCCACCATCACTGTCCAAAGCAGGCGCGTAATTACCATCTTCATAGTCGTCATCGTCGTCGTCATCGTCGTCCTCCCCAACCTTCCTTTTGCCTTTTGCGTCACCCTTTCTCGCCCTCCGACTCGAACCCATCACAGAACTCGCCAAGTTTCGGAAGCCCAGGGCCTCCAACCTCCTCTTGTTCTCCACGATCCTCGACAGCCTCTGCTTCTCGTAAGTCAATACAGGCGCCACCTCCATCGAGCCGAGGACGGTCGGAGGCTCCGGCTCGGAGCCCAAGGTCGCCGACGCCCTGTCGGGCTCAGCGTCGGAAGTGGAAGAGAGGCGCTTTGCCGCCGTTCGAGCAGTCACGGCAAATTCTCAAAGACGAAAATGGCGATTGGCCGTAGCGAAATGAGCGAGGTTCGAACTTCGAAGGAGTGAAGAAAATGGGAGGGAAGCGATATGAAAGCAAGCGAGGTCTAGTCGCACTGGTCCGATCGGATTTTGAGGCTTAAGCATTTGGACCAGTCCGGACCGAGTCATAGACAAGGTGATTTCCTTTCTTTTCTTTTCTTTTCTTTTGGGGTACACAATGTGATTTAGTTGCACTTAGCACTTCACACTGACTTTACATGTGAATTTCAATTTGAGTAAGTTCGAAATACTATAAAAATTTTCAAGTGCCATTTGTCAAAACTAAATGATGATATCCGAGCCATTTGAATTAACTTAAAGAACGGTAATTTTCATTATGAGCTGACCTTAATGTGTCGTACATGCAAACATTACCTCACAAAATTTTCTTAGTGAAATGAATCAAGGCGGTGACTTATTATCATAGATCTTGTCAGAAAGATACATGTTGAATTCCATAAAGGCAGCTCATTATAAGGGGTTGCATAAATTACCATCACTCTGATACTTCCGTATTCCAAATCACGTGTCTTTGCTTCATTAATTTTCTAGTGCAACAATAAACGAAAAAAAAAACAAAAAGATGCTGTCCTCAACTTTGGTGCCTCCTATAAAATGTCAAAATATGTCCTCTATATCTATACATTTATATATACATTTAAACTAAAATAGAGTCGGCTTTTATCTCACTTGCGGTGAGCTCCGAGTTCACTCTTGCATTAAAAGTCAAAAATGCACCATACAATAACTTTTAATGTTGTGCATAATACATTAGGGGAATACTTCAAAATCCACCCCATATTGGATGCATCATCTCAAAGGAGCCCACAGAGTAGCATTCATCTCAAACGGCCCCCACAGTTTAGCGGAACCGGTTTCCTTTGGTAGAGTAGAACTGGCCAAGGTTGGCCATGCTAATCAAAATACATGGAGAACTTTTGCCCCGTGCTTTGATACTGCAAAAGCACTCAGGCTATTTGTTTGTTGGTTGTTGGACTGGCGGAACTAGTTGTGTGTGCATATGTTTGGTGGAACTGGCCGAAGCAATATGGGCCTAAAAGTGGCCAAGCAAGGCCAAGAAAGCCGAAAGAAAATGGTTGAGGCAAAGCCGAAAGTTGGCCAGAGGCGAGCAGAAGAGTGGCCACCCGAATCAGAGTTCGGCCAATGCTAATCCGTTCATTCCACAATGTAATGGAGAACTTTTGCACCGTGCAATGCATTTCTGCTTTACACTAGGCTAAATATCGCCTGATGGTTCGCTATGCAGCAGCATTTGTCGCACCTCAAACCCCATAATAAATTCACGGACAGTCGGACACAAAAAGCACCGTATCATGGTAATACACAACTGTCAAGATATTCATAATAGTTTCGATGGACCCTAAAAGGAGAAGGATGGCTAGAAAGCTAATAAGTACCAAGTAATTGAATTCGCTCGACGCCATAGTAATCATTTCAGGAACGCCGAGTGCGCCAAAGTCACCCGAATGGGTAAGTGGGCAAATTTCACACCCACTAAATAATCATTCAATTCCTTCCCAAAAAACAACAGATTTCTTTATTTTTCATACATAATCCTCCGCTAATGTTGAGGTTAAATTCACGAAAGTAATTGTTCCACTTTTTGTCTTAACCTTGCCCTCTTCTTATGTCCCACGAATAAAACCATTCACGCCCAGATATTCGGTTCCCGGGTCGGTTTGGGTTACGGTTTGCTTTTATTCTTTGTGTTCAGTTTGGCTCGAGTATTGTGATAATCGGAAATTGTTGTCACCCCTAACAATTACGTTTTTGTGTCAATTGCTCGTTGTCGATGATTTCACAAGTTAGTTGTCACTACTCTTCAAGTTGATGACTGTCTTTTTCTTCTATAACTTTTATTCACAAGACTCTGCTATTATTGACTAAGTTTGTCATTTGCTTATCAAAATTGGTCACTTTTGGGTGTGAACACTAATATATTAATTTGTTAAAAAACAACATTATATTTTGAACATGATAAATAACCATGACATGAGATTAACTGCAATTGATGACCTCACAATACTAATTAAGGTTAAATGGAAAATAAAACTTGTCAACATAATTTCACGGATATTCAAAATCCGGACAAAAAGAATCCTCAGTGTTCATCTTAATTTACCAAGCTTGAGTAAACTGATTTTTAGATGATTCAAATTTGAAAAAGTTAGCACTTGGTTCAATTCCAATCACAATTTACCGAATTTTAGATTTAAGTGAAATAAAAATAAAAATTGAAATTGAACTACTAGAAATGGAAATGAAAGGAAACCAAAAGTGCAAATGGAATTGAAAAGCAAGGATATAAGTCATGATATGATTAATTTTATCATATTCGATGTTTCAGTTGTTGCCTAAGATAGGATAAGCTCGGATAAAAAGGAATATAATTAGGATTAAATAATTCCATGTGAGGGTGGGATAAAAGGTGGATTAGAAATGTCTTACTCTCATATCTCTTCATTGTGCCCTCTACCTAAGAAGTACCAACACTCTCCGAAAGCCTTCATGTCATGTTTGACACTTCAACACGTGTCCAACACACTCCGACACGCTCCGACACGTGTCAACAAGTGTCAGAAAATCCAACACGTGGTCAACTTTTCTCAACAAGCTCCGACATGAGAGTACGAAATTCCGACACGAGATTCCAACACACACGGAGTCAATTTTAAAAACTTTCAATACTTGAGAAGTCAAAATGTAAATATGTGAAAAAATAATGAAAATAACAAAAATAAAGGGGAAAGAAAAAAATTCTTATTCTCAAGTTTCTCACTTATAAGTTCTGATCTTCCCATGAGTGATGATGGAACGCCCCTCTTCTCGTCGGCATTGTTCCCTTGCCCCCATATACTTAAAGTTATACTTTTTTTTGCTTCTTTCCGCCTCTCGCAAGCATTGCTTCGAGTTATCTCTTTTGGTCTATGTTATTGGCTTGTGAGTTATTTCTCACATTTTCTATGACAAATTTAGTGATTTCCTTTTCTTTTGGTTATACTTCAACGGTTCTTGTCTTGGATTTTCATTTTTCTCTAACCTTGTTTTGCAAAGGAGCTCCAAGCTAGTCCATATCATGAACTCCGAACTCTATCTAGGACTATAAGAAATCTCACCAATCTCCGACAAGTATAAAAAAAAATAGGACATGTTCTTTCAAGTTTACTCTTTCATGTTTGCAATTTTTGAATTTCTTGTTCAATCTCTGACAAATTAAAACAATGAATGATATTAACAAATGTTGGATTAATATTTTTAGTATAAATTAACTCTATGCTCTTTTTATTATTTATTTATTTTTGCATTTATATATAAAAATATATATTTAATATATAACATGTCGAAACGTGTCGGAATTCTCTATTTTTTGAGAAATAACATGTCGGCGTGTCGTGTCATGTCATATAATGTCGCATATCTATGTCGATGCTACATAGCCCTTTACCCCACCTATGGGGACCACCCACATCTTCGCATCAAGCTTTGTCTCGTTGTTTATGTTGAGGCTTGTCATGGTGATGAGCTGGACTGGATCTCAATCATGGGGAGCTCCATGGCCAGATTTAGAGGTCCCCCCATGGCTGCAAAGAAGCTCCGTGGTCAGATCTGGAGCTCGATCTCTCAACAGATAAGTAATTCCAAAAAGTAATCAGGAAGAAATTAATTGGAAGAAAAATAGATTCAAAAGGAAAAGAACTAGCTACTTAAAATGCACTCTAAACGAAATTCTTAGAGCATATTCTTATGAATGACGTACGTACCTTTCCAGCGTTATTACTTGGTCTGCCATGTCCTGGAGCAGTTGGAGCTCAATGAATTCTATGATTGTTAGCGGAGAATATAGAGGTCTTGTTGAGTGGAAGACTAGCAACTTGGCAGGTCGCTGAGAAACATCTTTTACATCATTCCATCGAAAAGACTTTTATACATTATTCCAATCATTCCATGGGACCACTTCGGACAAATGGTCGGATCTGGAGCTCGATCTCTCAACGGCAAAGTAAAACCACCAAAAAATTAAATTTAATACATGCATGTGATACATTTAATTCAAAATAATTTTTGTGTCACAAAATTTTTAATTTTTTAATTTTACACATTCGATGTCGCATTTAATTTTCTAACCTTAATCGCATTCTTTTTCTAAGCTTAAACATTCAATGAGTTAGACTCCGCTATAACAACTTTTTTTTAATATTTCTTCTTTCCTTTCTTATTTCTAATATCTCTCCTCAGCATTCATTAATTATAAAAAAAAAGGAATTAGTTTAATCCTAGAGTCAATTCACAAGGTGGTTCTGGCGACACAAATGAAAAAACAAATCAATAAATCTCTAATTGCAAGAGTGGGAAAATTCGTTATTTCCTTTTTACCATGCCTACAATTTGTTATCAAATTTACTGAATTATTATGATAAGATAATTTTAGGAAAGACGATCCAAGTAGAATATTGTGTAATGATTTTCTCTCTTTTTGCTTATCATAAAAAGCCAGTTCAACGCAAACTCTTAATTATTCAGTATCTAATTTAAAAATCTAGATCGTTACACAATCTCTATTAATGTAAGATCATAAACCAAGATTATTAATTATGATTGAAAGCATGTTGAAAACTGGGGCGATGGTTAAGCGATTTGAATGCCATATAATACAGCCAATTAATGAACAACTAGTGTATTCTACAATACTACCGGAATTTTCCTTTTTAAGAGATTGAAAATCTTAAAAGGTTTGATCGACTACTATTAATTATATAATCACAGAGACAAAATTTATGAAAATTGAAGTGTTGGACTACATAATCATGTGAATCAATTATTTTCTCCCTAACAAATAAATTCATCGTTGTTTTAAATTTTGACGAAATAATGAGTAAAATAAGACTTTGAACTTCATAGAAGTGGAAAAGCAAACCCTCGCTACTTTGCTTTCGTTAGATTATAACCAATAACAAATGCCTCAAAATGAAATTTTAGTTTCGTTATAGCATTTGAAAATAAATGGACAAAACATCAATCAATGCGAGTATAATTTAATAGTCAAAGGAATATTCTAAGTAAATGTTGAATTTACATTAGAAGTAAGAAAACTTCTATTCTCTTCGTAGCTCATGAGTCATTTTTTAATTTTCAATGACTGATGCCTCAAAATGAAATTTTAATTAATATGTAACATTTAAAAATAACATGGATGAAATGTCAATCAATTGAAATTTCAATCAATACGAAGAAGAATTTATTGTATAAATAATGTTCTAAGTTAATATTCTATTTGTATCAAAGGTAAGTATATCTCCATTCATATTGACCTCACGTTAATTAAATTTCCTTATTATCTTGGCTTTTCTGGCTCATAATGGGAGGGTTGATAGATCATCCGATTAATTGCTACGCATCTATTACTTTAGGGTCATTAAAATTCATTTTCCACTTAATGATTAAACACTGCTTAAAATGCTCGCATTTTCAACTTCCAAAATCAAAATCACATCCTAAAACGCAGATTATTGTAGATGTTGCTATGGAAAAATAGTGACCAATAAAAGTTTCAGGAAGATGGAGCAAAGATGCAAAGTCGCAAATTTAATGTATCAGTGAAGAACTACTATAGTCTGACCAAACTTTTGCTTATCGTACAAACACATAATACAGAGGAAAAAGTTCAGACATCCATTTCACATTTTGAACAAACATCTTATAATTTAACGAGAAAAAGAGATATAAAGGGTGTCAAATTCTATCATGAGATCAACTAGACAATATCCTCCCCAACTTTGCCTCCATTGCTGCCAGCCGATTGAATTGCAAAGTTGTTATTCATTGATGATTCTTCTTGTTCCACAACACTAGTTTTCAAAAGATTTTGGATGATCACTTGTGATTGAATGAATGAGTTTCTAAGCCTCAAAGAAGTTGTTTTGTACATGGATTTGAAGATTCGTTTCATCTCTTGAAAAATTGGCTGGTAATTGGGATTTGTAGCTACCATAGTAAGGAACATAACATAGATAACCCACTTGATGTAAGGATTCAGTATAATCGAGTTGATTGCTATTTCAACAACGAGACATCCTAATATAAGAAATGCGAAGTTGATGAATGTGGTTCCACGATTGCTTTGTGTTGTTCGCAAGCTGATGCCAAAGAGCACCATTAGAGCTATGGAAATTGAGATGAAGGTCGCTTGCATGTTTATAAGTAAATCCTTAACTCCACAAATAGCAAATGACCATTTCAGCGAGGATGTTAGGAAATCTTTCAATTTGTCAGTGATGCCATCTTCTTGTTCACCGAGTCTATAAAAAAGGACAGCAAAATCAGAAATGGTTAGTCTGTGATGCAAGTAAATAATACAAACTTATAGAACATTGCTCTTTCTGGAGCTACATGCTTAAATCATTAATTTATGGTCCACCTACATGCCTAATACTTGCTCGATAGAAGCTTAGATGTCCACGTATGATGGTGAGAATTTCCCCCAAATTGCATACAACATGTCATATGTGAGTCCAAAATTAGAAAATAAAACTCAGCATTAACGACATGCAAAGTTCATATAATTAGTGTAAACAAATCAATTGTTGTAAGTGATAAATGACTCTTGATCGATATGGATGGATTTTGCCAAAATTGTGCAATAAAAGGAAAGTCTAGTGCGTTAAATTGTTGTGATCCGAAGGAGGATATAGTTCACAATGAACCATATAAACATATGCAAACGACGAAGAGTTGAGTCAATCCCATCCTGTAATTACTATCATTGTGGTTGCCCATTGTCTTGTATAAAATTAGGGAAAAAAATTAATTGAAAGAAAAATATATTCAAAAGAAAATAGCTACTTAATCCGTACTCTAAGTAGAGTTCTTATAGCATATTACACATACGAATGAATTACATACTTTTGGAGTGTAACTGTATGATCCGCCATGTTCTCTCGTGCTCCGTGAACTCTGATTCTTTGTGGATGAGAAGTGCAACAAGCACTTGATTGCAGAGCCTACACAGAGAGGTCTTGTTCTCTTTTCCCAGTCAGAAGCGACATTAAACAATCGAAGCAGTAATATTTAAAAAACCCATTTTTCTTTCCCTACCTTTTCTTTCCCTGCTCAAAGGTAAAAAAAAAAGTATTTTTAATATTCTGCTCAAAGGTGGGGGAAAGAAACCGATTTTTTTAATTGTTTTTTAAGTATTTTCGATGAAAGGTAAGGGACAGAAAATGTGTTTTTTTTTCCCTTAAATATTTCTGCTCAAAGGATAGGGGAAAGAACGGTTTTTTCTTATATTTTTGCTTCGCATTTGTCTGACGTCGCTTCTGATGGGGGAAAAGAAAACTGGACTTCGATAGGTATTCTGCAACCAAGTACTTGTTCCCCTTCCTCATTCATTGATTTAGTGAGACGCACGTTGACCTCACGTAAGACAATCCAGATCTAACGGTTTGGATTCAAATAGCATACTCACTCCACACTTGCTCAGAGATAATGACTAGGAAAGGAAAAAAGGTTGTATGTTGCACCAGGATCAGATCCCCAACTTCCGATCGAAGTATACATCTCATTTCACCGAAGGGTCCTTTTGAAGGATTAAATGATACTGGTCAAGTCCTAAATTGGAATGTGTGTGTGTGTGTGTGTGTTATGGACACCATTTCCAGATCAGATCAAATCAAACCATCGTCAAGTATAGTTCATTGAATTATCGGCGTTTGGATGGGGCCAAAATGCAGGAGTTTTATAGCTCATAAGAAACGAGATAGACATATGCAAACAATGAAGAGAACCAAGCAATGTAAATTTCTACTGTTTGCATGCAAAACTAACCTCTGAGCTTCAGTTGAAGTAGAGTTTGTGTCAGACATTGATCTGTGTTAGCTTACGAGCAGCCTCTTTTTTTTTCCCCTGTGCGCGAGAGGCAAAGTGTTTGCAGTAATGCAAGTTGTGTTCGTCTTAGGTTTTGGTAAGTTCGCGCATGCTTTTTCTTAGTCAGACATTGATCTATGAATTGACCGATGTTAATTTCCAATCAGCTGCCATTGCTACAGTTCGCGCATGCTTTTTCTTAGAATTTGTTAGGGGTCTATTCCTTTTCTTTCTTTTTTTTTTTTTTGACTTTTAGTGTTGCGAACAAAGGGTCTTGAATTTGGGAACCCCCACCCCTCTCTCTCTCTCTCTCTCTCTCTCTCTCTCTCATGAGAACCACCACTTTATCTTAAAATTTTGGGGAAATTATCAAAAAATCCTAAAATTAATGTATCTTTATCAATTGAATCCATTCAACTAAATTTGATTGGAAATTATTAATTTGAATGCCAACCGTCCTACGTGACACGGCTAGTGCTAACATTGACAACTTTTTTATTTTTTCTGAATTTTTTTAATTTTTAATTTTCCTTTTTTTTTCCTCGTTCTGTTTTTTCTTAACCGTAGCCAACAAAGGTTGTCAAGGCACATCCTTTTTCTTAGAACTTGTTGGGGGTCTTTTTTTTTTTTTTTGTGTTTGGACTTTCTATGATGTGAGCAAAGGGTCTTGAAGGATTCCCCCCCTTCTCTCATGAGAGCCACTACTTTATATTAAAATTTGGGAAAATTATAAAAAAAAAAATCTTAAAATCATTGTATCTTTATCAATTGAGTCCATTCAATCAAATTTGGTCAAAAATCATTGACATAAATACTGACCGTCTTACATGACAAGGTTAGTGTTGAAATTGACAACTCTTTTACTTTTTTTGAATTTTGTTTAATTTCTTCCCTTGTCCTTCTTTTCTGTTTTTTCTTAACTATGGCCAACACAAGTCATCAAGGCCCCATTAGCCACTAGACGAGGGTAGCGAAGCCCTCATCAGTCACACATGAGAGCACCTTTCCTAGATTTGGGCAAGGTTAACCTCACCCTAGGCAAGGTTGCCTCACTCACGGTTAGCAAAGCTAGCCTCACCTCGACCTTTACAACCGCAATGGCCTCATTTAGATGTTGGTGAAGCTAAACGAGGGGCCGGTGACACGTTTTAGCAATTTTTCCCTTTAAATGTAGTTAGTTTTTTTTTTTGTGCCACGTCATTTTTACACAAGTCCATTTAGCGAGTGACACGTGACATACTTAGACGTACCAATCAAATATCACTGAAGATATCTACGTCTCCTCTCTGCACGGCAAAGAACGAAGCACTCCCTCTCTCTTTTCTCAACGTCTTAAATGGTGAATGATCACCGACCAAAAAAAAAAAAACAAAAATGGTGAATGATCAAAAGATACCGTCTCTTATGAGTGTTCACACCGGTTTGACCGGTTTGTGAAGAAGCAAATGAGCATTGTAAGGAAGTTTTGTATTTTTTATCATTAGGCAAATTATCCCATTTAGTCTTTCCGATCTTTTTTTCTTACTTTTATTTCTTTATTTCCTTATTATATTCACAAATCTATAAAAATAAAAATAAAAAACTATACAAACTAAAAATTCTATGTACTTTGATGAAATGGGTCAAGACTAAGGTTTATCATTTTAGATATTGAAAACTAACAAATGACTTATAAACCACGATTAGAACAAACATATTCTTCTTTCTATTGTATATACATGTTGACACTTAAATTTTAGATACTCTATATGATCATTATTTACATAGCTTGCATTCACACTTCATTTAGGTCATGATAACCACCGGAAAAAAAAAAAAAAAAAAACCAGCAGCTCCATTTATCATATCACCTAAAGTTTAATTATGTATTAGAAGAAATAAGGAAAATAAAATATAGCCAATTCTCATCCAGCTTGTCTAGTCCAATTCTTGAATGGATAGGATAGGTTCCTGGTTCTAGGGTGAAATCGACTCACCGTAGAATCGATCACCCCTAATAGTTCAAACAAGAGACACATGCAAACAAAGGATGAGTTTTATCTAATCAATGTAAATTCTATCTATTCGAATGCAAAACTAACCTTGGAGCCTCAGTCGAAGTAAAGTTAATGTTAGATATTGATCTGTGCTAGCTTTCCAACAAAAAGAAGTGGATGTTTCTTTCAACTCTGCACCAGAGGCTAAGAGTCTGTGGTGAAGCAAATGCACTTTAGGCACACTTGGGTTTTTATGGAAGGCACTACCCAATACAGTATAATTCGCATCTATCTCACGATCACTCTCGAAGTGATGATACTATCCCTCATCTTCTATATGCAAATCCCTACAAGCATATTTCAACCATTTCAACCTAGAGCTATTAAATGGGTGGGTTGGGTTAGGTTTGGGTCGGGTTGAAAATGGGTCGATCCATATTTGACCCATTTAATCCATTTTGACCCATATTCATGTAGTATAAATCAAGTAACCCATACCTGACATTAATCCATACTCAACCCATACCCGACTTGCATTGCTAAAACTTATTTATATTCTAGGAAAACACACCTCTACCATATGCTAATTAGATTAAAACTTCAAATTAAATTTAAAATAGTACATAAAAGAAAATAAAAAGAAAAAAAACCTATAAATTGACATATTTATTAAGAATTAGACCATGCACATGCTTCTCTTATTTGAAGTTGTTGACACCTAAATTTTGGCAATCCGGTCATTTATTTATTTTATAGAAAATTAGAGATTAATTTTATCCCTAAAAAAATATTAATTGCATAGCATATAAATTTAGGTGCATTTATTTTTAATTTACATTTTTTGTATTTATTTATTGGACGATGGCGAATGGTTTTGAATTAGTGGTTCTGAGTTTTAAATTGATAGGCCAAACTAAGCCCACAAAGGGAGCAAATTAGCCCAAGCCTATTGTTTTTTGAGAAATGGAGATTCGATATAATATTACGATGGATTTTTAGAATTTCAGAAAATCGCATTGCAATCTTATCTTTAGTAATAGGTGATAAAATCAGTAGAGAATATTCAGGAGATGAGGAAAATAAAAGGATTTTTGTGATTGGGAGGTTATAGGCAATCTTCATGTATATTGAAAAGAGATGAAATATTATAAAAAAGATTACATTTGTTTTGCCTATAAAAGGGTTAAACACATAGGGTTTTGGGGCTTCTCCTCTCTTTTTTTTTAGGTCAAAAATTAACATAAAAAGAGAGAGATTTTTTTTTTTTTTTTTTTTGTTCCTTCCTTGGGGTGCTTCTCTTCAAAGGAGCAATTAAAAAGTTAAAAAAAAAAAGCAAATAAAAGGAAAAAAAAAAGAGGTGACATGAGAAGACAGGAGAGAGAGGGGGAAAAGAAAAAGGCAAAAACAAGACCCCTAGGTTGCGTTTGGCAGTCGGGATAAAATTCGAGATAGGACATGATTTATCCCATCATATGTTTGGTGCACACTTAGGACATGATAAAGTTGGATATAAATGGGATATAAACAGGATAAAATTATCCCATAGGTGAGATGAGATAAAGGTGGACAGGATTTCTAATGTCCATATTAGGAAAGTTATTTCTCTTGAATAACAAACTTATTAAATTAATAAAATTAAAATTATATTTAAATATAAATAATATTTGAATTATAATTTAAAAAATTAAAAATAAAAATAAAAATAAAAAATCATTTTTAATTAATCATATTTTAATTTATATATTCAACTTTAATTCTATCTTATAATAAACATTCAATCTATAAATTAAATATTTATATTTATTATATATTTTAGGTATTTTTGTATTTTAGGTATGTTGTACAATTTACTATTTGATAAAATTTTATTAAAGAATGATGAAAGGGGAAAAAAGAAATAATAAAGAATAATATAAAAAAGAGGAAAAATAAAATAAAAATAAATTAAGGAATAGTGTTACGGGAGATTTTCACAATCTCCATTTATGAACATTTAGGTTCATTTATAATGATATATCATTTATATAAAATAAATAAAAAATGTACATGATATAATGAAAACATATCCAACTTTAATATTGCGATTCACCAAACAATGACGGGATATAAAAAAAAAAAATCTCAAAATTTCATATCATATCATATATCATATCTAGTCATATCCCGATTAGAAATCGGACGACCAAACGTAGCCCTACTGTTCATCTTCTCCAAGAGTTTTTCGTTGCTGGATTTCCACCGATTTCTACTACTTCCGCCCACGTCCGTGTCGCTGTGCTCGCCGGTGCACTAGTAGCTAGGCCACCACATTGCCGGCCACCCCGAGCGAGCACCACCCACGAGCTTGCACCACCCCTCAACGCCCTTGATGTGGTCGCGACAACCCGACAACTCCGACCGCCCGAAGCTCCATCGCCATCATCCTTGTGACCCCCATGAAGCCGTTGTTGCCTGACATCGCTGCACTTCGTCCACTGCCCACTGGAAGCCACATCACTAACCACTATCGTTCCACTAGCCTCACGACACCTACTCGCCGCGTCCACTAAGTCGTGCAAGCAGCCCACCCCCTGCTGCCCGACGCTGGTCACCTTGCCGCACCACCGTGACTTTGTCCTGTTGCTTCAACTCCTCCACTTACCCACTTGCAATGTTACCAAGCCCCTTCACGAGCAACCCGGTGACCCAGCACCGACGCCTAGCAACATCGAGCCGACTCACTGCACCTCTACTGTTGTTGTGCCTCTGACCACCCGAGTACGAGACCCCCCGACGCTCGTGTCTCCGCCTTGCCCGGGACCCGCAACTCAACCCGTTCACCTCCGCTAGAGCCGGACCCAAGCTGGATTGCAGCCCTTTCTGCCTCGGCGACACTGCAGCCCTTCACCTGTGTCGTTGTAACCAACGCCTAGCTCCGCTGGCTGTCCCTATTGCCCGGGTGCCGCTCCTTTCCCACCTAACCCATGACTAACCACGGCTACTATCGCCGGTCCACCCCGGTCCTTGCCGGAGCTCCGAGCCAGCGACCCATCACCACCGGTGACCCACCACAAGCTACCAAGCCCTATTTGGAATAAAGAAAAGAAAAACAAAAGGCCAAAAAAAAAAAAACATTAGGTAGTTTTTTTATTTATTTATGGCTTTTTTATTATTTTTTATAGTTTTCTTTTTTAGTAGAATTATTTTTTAATGTATGACTGAAATTATTGACATGAAATTGCCTATGAAATTTGGGATTGATAGTCCAATTTTTGCGCTCAAAGTCCGACTCACAATCGCTTGCAAAATCGTCAATCTGATCTCATGCTCAAGATTCAATTCGCGATTTAGTTTACAATTGGCCAACTCGATCTCATGCGTGAGATATGGTTCACCAATTTATGAATATCAATTCTATCTTATCTGATTTGCCATCGTGTTGGTTGAATCAATTTTATTTTTGTAAAAAAATATCAAAAATATTTGAATTAGGATTATGTTTGTTTTAGAATATTTCTTGTTATCTTGCATATTTAGAATAGGGATTTTATTTCGATTTAAAAAAAATAAAAAAAATGCATTCATTTAGGATGTTAGTTTTTTTTTTTTAAAAAAAATGAATTGCACGTTTAATTTTTTGGCAATTTTAATTTCAAATTTCATAAAAGAAAAGGAAAAAAATTAGAATTAGAGCATTCTTTGCACGTCATTGCATATTATGATAGATTGCATGCTTATTAAGAAAAATAAAAATCATTTGCACGTCATATAGAATTAGGTTCATGAAATGCATGTCATTTAATGATTATTGCTAGGTTCATTTAATTAGAAATTGTCCGTCATCAATATTAGGTCATTTTGGTTAATTTAGATTGCATGTTCATTAAGAAAACACAAAAATTATTTTACTCATTCATATAGTTTAGGCAATATTACTATGTCATATCATTTTATGTTAGATTAATTGCATGTACTACATAAAGCATGATTCTCATTAAATAAATAGAACAAAAAAAAATTGAGTGATTGCGTGTTAATTAAAAATCATATCTAGGATTGTTGATGTGAATTATAATCTAATATTGCAAATGTTTTCGATGCTAAGGTAAGTCCTGCAATTTATTCATTACTTTCTTGGGTGTTAAATTGATGATTTGCACACCCGCATAATCATCTTACATGTTAGAGAGATAAATTAAAATCAATTCAAGTTGCTTGCCAAACATTTTTTAAAATAAAAAAGAAAGGTACCAAAAGAACTTTAGAAAAATCTAACGTAATCAAGTCCTCGTACCCAAAATCTCCGGTTTGTAGAAGTGAAATAATTCTCCCATTTTTTTACTTAGGTATCTAATCGACTACCGTAAACTAATTAGTGGTGACTCCATTTTGCATGCTAGATATTTGAACCTAAGTTGCGAATTGGTATGGCTTTGAAGAGCCCAAGCTAAGTCTAGACTTAACAATTCATTAGCTAAATTTTAGGTGATTTACCCAAAATTTTGGTCGCGATAGAAGTGAACATACCATTGAATAACTAAAAATTGTAACATGAAATTTTTTAACTAAACCTTAAAAAGCTCATTTTTATGATTTTTTTATTAAAAAAAGTATTGTTAAAACATTTTTATGAAATACAAATTTTTTAAAATTTTTTGCAATACAAATTTAATGGAAAATTTTTATAATTCTTTTTAATTTTTTAAAAAAATCAATTTTTTATTTTTATAAATATAATTTTTAATTATTTTTATTTTTATAAATATAATTTTTAATTTTTAATAATTATTTTTCCTTTTTTTCTTTTTTTTTTTTTTTTTTTCTTCTTATACGGTAGGCCACCAGCCATGACGATAGCTGGCGACCGGCCACAGGCGAGATCAAGCTCACCGACATTGAGTGGGGCGTTAATAGGTCAAGCCTTATTTCCCAAAGCATCCATTATTTTGGATCAATAATTGTAATCATGGATGGTGCTAAAATCTCATGACTAATCAATGATCAATCTCAATCTCTTGTTTGGGATCATGGACTTTCTAATCCTAGGGCTCAAACACCTCTCTTTCTGAACACACTAACTATCAGCAAGGCGCTTGATCAAATGGCCTTGAACGAAGCAATAGCACAAGGTTTCTACTAAAGTCTCCTAAGTCATGTCCTTTTCTTGACAACCCTGCACAAGCAAAGAGCACAAGAAATGGTTTCTCATGCACATCTTCTAAAATCCAAAAAAAAAAAAAAATGACAACCAAGGAATGATCATGACTCTGGCCTTGTGCAATGTGACAATCTAACCTGAATTACCGTCTTGGATGCTGCATGTAGGGGAATTTCTATCCGAAGAGAAAGTTCTCACTAGGCGGGATGCTATGTTGCCAGATAATGTCGATAGAGGTAATAGTCATATTTGCTTGCCTCAATGACCCATTTAAACACATATGGGTTTAGAAATGGGTTGTGTACCCATTTTGACACCTCTATGTCACCCCGCTTGAAGTGACAAAACAAGATCTAATGGGGCCCACTAAGGGTGGGCATGGTTTGAGCGAGTAATTCCGACCTTAAAATCGGGAATCGCCCATTGAGGGCCAATTTCAAAAAATTAGAACCAGGAACCATCATTTGATTTCATAGATCCACCTAGGAATCGAACCTCCGGTCCAATCCAATTCCGGTAGAGTCCATGGAACTAGACCCACCAAGCTTCACTCACCTAGTTCAACATTTTTTAGCAAGCCAAAGTAAAGCAAAAAAAAATAATTGCCCTATTCTTAATAAGATCAGTAAAAAGATCACACTCATACTAAAATTTGAGAATCGATGAGAATTGAGCTTGAAATTAGGGATTTTAGATTTTCATTTTTGTTAAATTTTTTTAGTCTAAAAATTTCTTTAAAATTAAATATATATTTATATATTAGCGGTCCAGTTTGGGTGGGCGGTTCCACACCTAGAATCAGGAACCGGACCAGTTCCTACCAATTACAATAAATTGGAATTGAGAACCAAACCGGCTCCATTGAGAACCGCTGGTTTCCGTCCAGTCTAGTTCCAAGCAGTCTGAGCCATTCTTGGCACTTTTACATATCCCTACGACCCACTTGAGTTATATTATCACATTTTCATTTTTCCTTTTTGTTTAATTGGATATATTCAATATGTTGTTTTTTCTTTAACCTTTCTAGGTATATGCGCTTCATTTTTTGTCAATGACAGTGGAAAAGCCTTAAGTGAAAGGGTTTTGAAAAGGACTTTACTAACGTAATAGTTTTTGGGATATTATGAGAATAATAATTTATTGTGAATTATAAATTCTTGAAGGAGTGGAACTCATAATAATTTATAATTGTTATTCTTACAATAGATTAAAAACTACCATCCAAACATTTCTTTGTTGGAAATTATCAAATGAGATTTTTATTGTACACAAAATCCTTTAATTTTTTTTTATGACATTTTCAATATAGTTAGAAAAAATTGATACTAACTAAGGATCAAGAAAATGTTATGACATCGTGAATTATAAAAAAAAAAAAAAATAACATTTTGGAACATTTTGCACTTGTCTATGGCAAAAATGCCTTAAGTCTTTGTAAAATATCATAAATCACACAAAAGAATCATATTTGCACTTGGTTATAACTAAATATCGTGACATTGTGAAGTACAAAAATTATTTTACAAACATTTTGCTTTTTAGTTTCGACTGGCAAAATGTTGTTAAAAAAATTGTGCAGTTTAGAACTATTTTACTTTGAATACAATTAGATGTAGAAAACACTTGTGCAATTTCATAAATTTAAATATCTAGATCCAACAAGGTTCTCTACTTGACCATGACAGCACATTATGTAACCTTTTTAATGTCTTGTAAAAAAAGAAATTTCATGTTTGACGTCTTGCACTTGATTACCATATAGTGTGGACAAAATTTTGACACATGCTTACATAATTAACCATCCTAAATTAGATGATGACCTATCCACACTCAAATGTGATTTCCAAGAAGTCATTGCCAATCATCTTACCCGGCATATCATCACATTAGTAACTTCAGTAAATATTGACCTCAAGTACTATACTAAAATTTTAGACAAATGTTAAAATCAAAATTAATAAATTTGAAAAGTTTAGAACTGAATTAGTATATGTGCAAAAGGTTTAGAACTAACTGGATCATTTTTTCCTTTTTTTTTTTTTTTTTGCTAGGGTTTGATCCTTAGACTTTAACGTCTATACTCCAACCTCCCAACCACTATGAATGCCTAATTTGCTTTTTCCCTATAATTCTAGTTATTTGAAAATGATGGATGTCCCACTTTTATAAATAAATAAATAAACCCACTTCTTCTTCTTCTCTTTTCGAGTGAAAGTTCATGCTGTGATTTTCAACATATATAAAAGCCTACTTCCTCTTCATACCGGATGATGAAGTTATCGGCAAAAGTGATGGAACCATCGTGTTACTCAATTATGTTTCTTTTTCCATCTGAGATGAAAACCGGTATCCCTCCTTTCCAAAAGATAAAAATAAAAAATTTTCTGGCGGATTTCAACTTATTATTATACTATGGGTGAACCTAATAGTAATCCGAAGAGCTATATGAACGGAGGAAATTTGGAACAAGAAATTCTAATATTCTATTTAATTATAAATGAACTGATTTTTTGTAACTAGTTGTAGTATGATTTAAAATATTTTCATGGAAAACCAACAATAATAATTAAAAAGAAGCAATCATCCTTCTTACTTGGTCGATTTTATAATGCGATATCCAGGACAATGTATCGCCGACCCTTTCATTTTTATTAACATGCGGAAGCGATTAAAACAATAAAACGATGGGATAGAAAAGCGGTCATATTTTTCATATTGAAATTTATAACCACACTTTTATACAAACCACAAATCACTTCATAACTATTTCAAAATAGAGATTTCATAAGAAGATAGAAAAAAGAACATAAGTAACTCTTCGGCGGGGTGAAATGGTTTTCCCCAAAGCGGGATGAGACTACGTCTCAGCGAGAAAACTAAAGGCTGCCTAAACACGCAAAAGCGTACCATAGAGAATGCACTCAAGCAATCATATCACGGACCGAAGCATCGATCAAATCAACCTAGTCGATTACATGTCAACAAGACCACTCACGGTCATTTCTAATCGATCAATCAATCCACGACATCAAATCAAATCAATAATCAATCGACCTAGTCGATTACATGTCGATTGGATCATTCTCCGTCGCTTCCCTTATTCGGTCTCAAATCGTACTCACAACTTCGCAAGCCTAGGCTACCAAATTTCTTGGTAACAAATTACGATCCAAAGGACACGACCTACCTTTAGGTAGCAAATTACGGCCCAATGGGCGCGACCTTTAATAGGTGGCGGATTACGGCCTTATGGCGCGACCCGTATCGGGTGGCAAATTACGGCCTTCTCGGCGCGACCCATATCGGGTGGCGAATTACGGCCTTCTCGAGCGCAACCCGTATCGGGTGGCGGATTACGGCCTTCTCGGGCGCGACCGCTCCAAATTCGGTGGCAAATCTCGGGGCATAGCCATACTTCGACGGCTTCCGAGGTTTAACTCACAACCTCTCACGTCAAATTCTAATTGAATGCCGACACTGGTCAATCTTGGGATGAATCCCCACATACTCATCAACTCACTCAACTTTCACACGATATTAACATACGATGAATCTTAGCCAAGAGTATATTCAAATCACTCTCACAATTCCACTCACTTTACAACTCAACAGAGCATTATAAATGCTGAATAAATATACTTGGCTATTTACCAATCAATAATTCAATCTCAATCAATTCCAATCAATTTAGGGTAATTCCCTAAAATATCACCATTTCTTCAATTCCATACAACGTAGATCTCAAATAAATAAAAGGTGCGGGATCGAAGCGAGATTTCGGTCGTCGGCCATCAAAATCTTAATTTCCGAAAAATAAATAAATAATTAATTAATTTCGAAAATTAATTATTAATTATTAAAAATTCCATTTAGCTCAAAATAAAGCCAATTTAAATAAACGGGCTGCACCACGATCATCAGCATAATTTTCCGGTCACTGGCCATCTCGACCTTAATTTCCGAAAAATAAATAATTAAATAATAAATTCCGAAAATTAAACAATTAACATTAAAATTCAATTTAGCTCAAATTAAAGCCCGATTAAATAAATGGACTTCACCACGGTCATCCACGTAATATTCGGTTCCGGACCATCACAGTTGAATTTTCAGGAAATAAATAAATAATTAATTAACCAAGAAAATTAAATAATTAATATTAAAAATTCAATTTAGCTCAAAAT
Source organism: Eucalyptus leucophloia subsp. euroa (assembly GCA_017140325.1). Classification (NCBI taxonomy): domain Eukaryota; kingdom Viridiplantae; phylum Streptophyta; class Magnoliopsida; order Myrtales; family Myrtaceae; genus Eucalyptus; species Eucalyptus leucophloia. Next base: position 15,473,172 of record CM029472.1, on the reverse strand, counting down.
AAAGCCCGATTAAATAAACAGACTTCACCACAATCATCAGCATAATTTTCCGGTCACGGGCCATCTCCCTTGAATTTTCGGAAAATAAATAACTATTTAATTTAATTCCGAAAATTAATATTTAAATGCCCAAAATCTCACTTAGGCCCGAATCGCTAAATTGAAGCCCGATTAGGGGTCCGAAAATTCGAGATGCCTTCAATAAATAGTAGACCATGTCTACTTGCTAATTGCACAATCAATTTATTTAAATCACATCACAATTGACTAGTAATTGCTAATTTAATCTAATCTAACAACCTAAACATAATTAATTAAATCTAAACCAGCTTAAAGCATAATTAGCCACTAATCCTGGATTAGTGAGATTACTCACCAAATCGCGCGCAAATCGGATCAATCCGACGGCGGCGACGCGAGGAACGAAACTTCCCAAAGCACGGCTCGGGTTCGGGGCCGGGAAACGGCCCAAAAGTGGGCCCGAAGTGCTGGAAACCCACTTCGTGGGTCTGCTGGTCGCGGCTGAACGGAGCCGTTCCGGCGGCTAGGGCGGCGGGGAAGACCGGCGGAGGGCGAGGGGGTCGCGGGGGTGGTCCGGCGGGGTTGGGCGGTGGCCGGAGGTGGCCGAACGGTGGCTGGTCGGTGCGAACAGCAGCTGGGTTGCGCGGGGGAAGGGCTGCAACGGGCGACGGACGACGGACGGCGGGCGCACGGGCACGGTGCGGGTGCGGGCGGCGGTGCGGCGGCGGGACGAGCGGCGAGCGGGCGGCTGCGATCGTGCGGCTCCTCCTCGAGCTCTCTCTTCTGGTTCGCTTCCTCGGATGCGTGGGGAGGAAGAAGAAGAAAAAGAGAGAGAGAGAGAGAGAGAGAAAAGCTTGACCGGTCAAAAAAGGGGAAAAGAGAAAGAGAATAGGTGGTGGGGTGTTCGCACGGATGGGAGGGGAGAGAAGAGAAGAGAGAGGAGAGAAGAGAGAGAAAAGAGAGAAAAGAAAAGAGAATGGAGAGAGGGAAAAAGAAAAAGTAAATGCATTACTTTTCCTATTGAATTTTCTTCTCTTTCCCTTTTTATTTTTTTTGGTCTTCGATTTTTTCCTCCGATAATTTCTTTATCGAAATTTCGGACTCGTCAATAATTTGACGAACGATGAACAGGATCTTAAAAATGAATTGTGACACGCCCAAATATTTGATTCCCAAAACCGAATTAAATTTCATGATTAAAATCGTCCGGACGCGATTTTAGTCCAATCCAACCAATTAGGTAGCTTTTAGGGATTTTACCGCGGTTATATCCCTTAACGGCTTTACCCAATAAGTTAGCTAACTCGTGAGTGATCAGCTCAGAGAAAAAGGAAGTAACCTTTATTGAGTTCAGGATGAAAAGAAAAGAAAAGGCATAGAGAATGAAAAATTATTCTGAAAGTGTGTTAACATGAGACAAATTTAGTGGGATCCATGTGGGCCTCACATTTAATAGTTTAGATTCAACTTGGCATATGTACCATGCTCAATACTTAATAGAAAATGACAAGAAATGAAGAGAGAGAGAGAGAGAGAGAGAGAGAGAGAGAGAGAGAGAGAACATTTGTTGGCACCAGGATGAATCCCCAAGCCTAATCAAAGTTAAATTATTTCATCTCGAAAGGGTGCTTTTAAAGAATAAAAGGAAACTGGCCAAATTCTAATGGAGATTATATATTTCAAGGACATTGTTTTCAAATCAGATCATTTCAAACCTTCGACATGAAAATGTCACTTGATTGTGCATTCATTTCATGAAAAATAAATAACTTAAAAAATATTTTCCTAAAAATAATGACTTGTATCAATTGAAATAATTAGTTAATGGAAAATATTTTCATTCTTAATAATAATTTATGTCTAGACATTTTATTGGACGATGAAAATATTTTTCATCCATTCATTTTTGTAAACAATATAAATAATTATTTTTAGAAAAAAAATTGAATCAATATTTTTTGCGAAACAAACAAAGCTTGAAAAAAGTATCACTTATACTCCGTTTGTTTTTGTTGAAATAATTAGTCGATGGAAAAAAAAAATTCATTATCAAAAATATTTTCTTTGTGTGCAAAAAAAAATTAGACATAAATTATTATTGGTAATGAAAAAATCATTAATTAATTATTTCAAGTAATATAAGTGAAGACTTTTCGAAAAATATTTTTCAAATCATTCATTTTTCTTAAATCAAATGATGTCTTAATGTATTCCAAAAGGACGTGATATATAGGTTTGATTTCTTTCCTTTTTGAAATATTTCTCCTATGCATTCATTTATTTATCTACTTTTTCTCAGTGGGAAAAGCAAACTTTTGGTATTTTACCATTTTCTAAATTTTAAATATTCTAGAATACGAATGCGATAGCAAAAGAGTTTTTTCAATTCAAACCATACCTATTCTCTGATCTCTATACTTTATAGCTTTTCAAGGCATAGTTTTCACGATTCCCAAAAAAAAAAAGCATGGTTTCCTCTTCAGCCAGCCAAACACGTATTGCACCGACGACATTTCAATGATGAATTTTGCTTCTCACTTAAAATGAAGATGAATTTTTTTTTTCTCCATTTTTTACTCTCTGGAGTTTCTTACCTGGGGATGACCACTGGAAGGCTGGAAGAACACTCTTTGTAGTCGCTAAGGGATAACAACCCTTGCAATAGCAGAGGACGTTGCTAGCTTTCGGTGGTTCGCGGCTCGGGAGTAGCAAGTTGTAATAAAAAGTAGGCATCCAAAAGATGGAGTTTCAAAAAGATTGAAGAATAAAGAATCACTCAGTTGAGTTAAATGTTTCCTATTATAAGTTGGTTTCCTAGTTTAATGTTTCCTAGATTGAGGTTTTCTAGTTTAATGTTTCTATTTTAGTGTCCTAACCCCACTATAATTAAGAGGTGCACTCCCAGATATATGGAAGCAAATTTGTGAGTTGATAATATGTGAGAATTTCTCTCAAGTGAGTCATTCTTTCAATTCTTTATCCAACTTGTTGGAGGTGAGCCTTTGACTTCTTTATCCACAGAGGATTATTTTTTATGCCTCGGTGGTGAACTCTTCTATCTCAAAACTCTTTTTTCCCTCAAACAGTCAAGCATGCCTCGGTAGTGAACTCTTCTATCTCAAAACTCTTTTTACCCATCCGTGGGTAGCATAGTTGGTTAAGAATCTCTCATTCATAGCTGAGGTCGAGAGTTTGAAACCCTAAATTGCTAGCGATTTAAGTGGAGGGCCATAGCGGTGGGTTGTTGTGCTAGTCTTCCCCAAGATCTAAGGGCCCAGTCCACAAGAGCTATTCGGGCATGGGGGCATGTGGCAAAGTTCTCAATCACCAAAAAAAAATAATAAACAAATTCGTTCCATCAAATACGCTCGGTAATCTCACATAATCTCACCACACATCAGTTCACCCTAAGGAGGGCTAGATACACTCCTAGCAAGGGTCTACCACTCTCATTAGTGAGTGGCGATTGTCCAACTCAGCTCTACCCCTCTCCCTCTTTCTCTCTTTTTGAACTTGTTTGATATTTCAATTAGCTTTTAAAAACTAAGAATCAGAATGTAACGAGATTAAACTTTTTTGATTATCTTAAATAGAACTGACTACAATGACCTAAATAAGTCAATGTTCCACTTAATCTAGTAAGTAAATGAAGGGTTACCAAATTGTTCAATAGGAAAAGAAAAATGATATCAGCTTAGCTTAAACAAGAAAATTAAGGGTCAGAGAGCCATTTGTCCTTCGTCTTTCCTCAACCCCAAGAAATTAAAATCTAACAAGTACCACGAGTATAATCACTAGTGAAAGAGGTGGAAAAGGTTGTAGCCCATTCCCCACCATACCTGATCAGAACAGTAAGTAAACTCGGCACTCTTAACCACTCAGGAGCTTTTGGAACCTTGTATCATGTTGCATCTTCAAGAAATCATCAAGGCTTAGCTGTGACATAGACAGAAACAAGTCACGCCATAAACAGATAGTTTGATTCCTAAAGACACAAAAAATCCAGAATCAACATTCGATGCCCAGTTTACTTATCATCATAAAATTTATGTTGATTCCTAAGAAAAGTAATCATTAATACTATTCTCAGCAATAGTTTTCCTTTGCAACATTACTAGAAAATTGTTCAACGTAGCAAGAGATCTAAAAATAAGGGAAATTGACACAAATAGTCTATGAACTTTGACCCAATGTACAATTTGATCCATGAACTTTTAATTTGTTTAATATAGTCCATGAACTTTTAATTTATTCAATGTAGTCCTTGAACTTTTGGTGCATGTTCAATATAGTCCCTGAATTGTATGAAAATGTTCAATATAGTTCTGACATAATTATTCAAGACCAAGGACTATATTGAACAAACTTAGGGATTGTATTGAATATGTAACAAAAATTTATGGAATACATTGAACAAATTAAAAATTCAGGGACCATATGGCACATTAGGTTAATGTTTAGAGACCACATTAAATAAATAAAAAGTTTATGGACCAAATTGTATATTGGGTCAAAGTCCAAGGATTGTTTATGTCATCACCCCAAAAAATAAAAGAGATAGATGAAGATGGAGAAAATTGCATTCTCCCGTGCCAAGAGTGGGCTAGCTAAAGATCTAACTAGAGAATGACCTGAAAATAACTGTAAATATTCATATCATAACAGAAGCCTTTCTCCTACACTTTCAGGGCATGACTGGTCCTACCACGATATTATCACATCTACTTTCACTATTCCATTGTTATGATTAAATCGAGTTGGTGATACTTTCCCATATAGTTATGGTGAAGTCATATTTAATATTGTTCGATTCTTGAAACATGGACATTGACGCAAGATAATTTCTAAATTGCCCAGATTTTGTTCGGCATTAATAATTTAAGAATTTTGTTAACTAGTGCTACTAGGACACTTTTTAAACACCTCAATAAAGAAAGTTTATCATTTCCAATGCACTATTTTTCTTGTGTTAAAGCATAATAAAATAAATGAAAACATTTCTTTATTGAGTATGCTTAACAAGTGTTGTGAGAACACTGTTAACAAGATCCTTAACAAGACCCGTACGTATCTATGCAACTACAAATACCTTGTCATAATGGATGGTTAACACTGCAGTTAATTCAATTAATGATGCCGGGCCCCTTTTTCAGAATTTCGTAACAATTCAGTCCCCTGCAAAGCAGTTGACAGAAGGATTAGCATGCAGGATTGGAGATGAAACAAAAATAGTAGTAGGCTGGACCTTTCCATCTCCATCGCTATCAAAGCAGTGAATTGTGTTGGCTAGTTCCTTATCTTTCCACATAAAATCATGAGCATCGGCTACTTTGGCTTAAATCATGCGCAGAGTTGCCGCCCTTCCCCGCTTCTGCATAACACATGCAAGCTCATCAATTCCACAAAAAAAAAAGGGGCGTCTATTGCACCAGCCTCCCACATCGTGCGGTCCAGGAAGGGCTTGATGTGCCCACTTAACAATAAGATTATAAGCCACAGAAAGAAGAAGAATTGCAGCGCAACACCGACTTAAGGAACTCTCATCGTTAGTATTCAGAGGAACATAGAAAAAACAGTTGTAAAATTGATATTCTGTGCCATCTTTTGGCAGTTTATGATACTACGGCAATCAAGAAGCAACATATCTCACGGCTGTACACTAGTAAACCAAAATCCACCGTATCTTCAAATGTTTAACATCCCTATTCAAAAGCATGACTAAAGAAAGGGGTGGAAGTTTTGCTGAGTATAAGTATCTCCCTCCAAATTAGCCTTCTATAGGTACTGGTTTCTTAGATGCGAATGCTTCAGCCTAACAATAAATTAGCTTCTTTGAACCTCAGTACCATTTGGAATATATGATGCACAAGGACAGGTAAACCTGACGTGCTAAACCGACAGTGTGGTTGCCACAGCCATCAATGCCAAAAAAGAAAGAAGAAGGAAAGGACGTGAAAAAAATATGAATCCATCATCTGTCAAGCATACACATGGCGACTCCATTAACCTTCAATTACCATCAAACTGAAAGAAGTGCATAATCAGCTTGTCCTCAGTCATCTTTGCCTGGCTGGTCAACTGGATATCGATAATTATTTACAGGAAAACAAAGAAAGAAACCATCAGTTAGGAAAGAAAAAGGAAAAAAAAAATCTCTTAAAACAACTAATAGGATAAGTTACAGACCCTTTTTTCCTCTTCAGCATTCTAGGATTTTCCTGGTTCTTTTCTACTCTGCCGTTAAGATCTACACCAGCCTTATTTTCGGAAGGCCCTGAACTACCTGTTCCTGAAACCCCAGCAGAATCATGCAGAGACAGCAAAATGGCCGGCATGTGCCCACTGATTTTGTTAGTTTTGATCTTGCAGTTACTATGCGTATGATAGATTTCCAATCCATGCTGACATGAAACCCAGGCTTCACTATGCAATGAGAATATTACAATCATGAAAACACTAGATTTACCATCGCCAATTCGGCATCATCATCAACATAATCCAACTTATTGGGTAACTTTTTGGTCTGAGGTTTCTTCTTCAGTTTTGACACTTTTCTCTTTCACTGGAGCAGGGGATAGTCACAAAAGGTAAATCACAACATTTCGAAGCAAGATGGAAGGATTACAAAATTATTGACACGTCCATTAGCCCCGGAAGGACAAGAAAGCTTGGTTATAAGAAGACATATCAAAATAATACACGATCAAAATAATTCGCTGAAAATTCAGCTCGTCAATTTTGCTCGGCTCAATCTTTAAACATCTTCCACCAACATTAAAGAATAGGAACGACAATTCAGGTTTAGCTCCTTTTACTGATCTCATTGTTTATTTCACATCAATATCACAACCTCTGGGATATGTGATGTATCTGAAATCTGATCCGATACTAAAAATAGATTAGGTGTAAGAATGAGGAAAACAATATTGATTTCAAACTAAGCATGTCGCAATCAGCCCTAAGCATCACAGCCAAATTCTCTAACACTGATATTTCGATCAGTTAATGAAAGAGCCCAATAAGGAGATGGCTCCATGTGGTCTGACTCATTATTTTGGTTTCGACTCAAGAGCACTACCAAAGTGTTTCAAAGAAGGGTTATCTTGACGTAGGTCTGCTTTTTGCCAATATTAACTTAAGTTAAATGGAGTCTCTATCGGCCCTACTTAAAGAACCCAATATGAAACTTCATACACCTTAAAGTTCATAGGGAGAAAAGAGAATTTTTGGAGGTCCTTATACTCATTATAAGCCTAGCATTGAATATACTGGGTATTCACCTTATCAATATCTCAAATTAAGGATAGGTTCTATATAGTGCTTAATTGAAATTGGCACCCGAATCAAATCGAGAACCTTTTATCAGGCTATTGTTCTCTTGTTTCATTCCCTAAAACTTATGGAGTAAGACAATGAATCTACGCACCTTCCATAAAACACCACCCTGGTCTTACCAAAGAACAACCAAGGACATGAAGAAGTTGCTGATGCTCAATATGTACATTGCGATTAGTATAATGACATGTCTAAGACTGATATATATACAACTTAATAAAAAATTCCTAAATGCACCTCAGATCTATAGTTTTCTATAGTTGTCTAAATCCTGATTTAAATGCAAATCTAATTACTTGAAAAGCAATAAGAGGAGGTGCAGAAAGAAAAACTGCCTTCCACCAAAAATCACTCCAAGTGGATAGACAAAGCACCGGAAAACTAAACTTAGATGAAAGCCATAATTTGACTAAACACACCAGCACTACATTATCCGGTTCACAAAAGTGAAACGATTTCTCTCGTTTCAATTTACTCCTAACCGTCCACTTACTCCTATCGTCCTCTAATAAATTAGTAGAGACGTCTATGGATAGACTAAGTTTTCATAATTGAATGAGTCGACCAATGCCATGATCAGTAGGGTTTGAGAGGACTTGAACAGAGTATTTGGCATACATTGTAATTTGTTCCCTTTCCCCCCATCTAGCATGGTTGCAATAGGTTCACACTCGAACACGAACTAAGGTGTAAATTCGAGTTGAGATGATGTTGGTATTAAAGATACCTTGATTAATGATGAGGTGTACATTTGAGTTGTTAGGTGAAGGAAAAAATTCCCATATTATATATAATTGATAAGGTGTGGATACTAGTTGTCCAGTTAGTGCTGATGTGACATCAGTGTGGCATTCCACTTCAGCATATTCATTTTTGTTTTAAAGGAAGGATCAAATTGAACGAAAAACACAAATACTTTAATGGACCTAATTGCTTTGAAAAAAAAAAAATACATTTATGGACCAGATTAAACAATTTGGAAAAGTTTAGAGATCTACAGTACCGTTATTTCTTATTTGAATTCCGTTTTCCTTCCTTAAAATCTTCGAACATTATTTATGAAATGAAATACAAAAACCAAATTAACATAGAATTCCATTTCCATCAAAAGAGATAAATGAGGGTATTTCCTTGTTCCAAGATACTTTGTCAATTGAAATTGGCAAAGTTAACGGTATGAATGGGAGGATATAAGGTGTGGGCAAATTGCGAAATAAATTAAAACCACGTGTTGTGGTTCCCCTTTTTTGTGCAAGTTTCAAACGCCTGTTCCCCACCTCAGGCGTTGATGGAGAAAGATTGTGGAAGTCCAAGAGACAAGACAGTGATGTAGGAACGGGAAAGGGGGAGGCTCAGGAGAGAGTCGTTCTAGAGAGAGAGAGAGAGAGAGACCCAGGAAGAAGACGTGGAGAGGCAAGAGAAAAGACACATGGGAAGTACGCGGTTTCTGGTGTGCTCCCTTTTTCTCCTCTTCGGTCTCTTCTTTTTCATCTTCCACTCTTGCTTAGACTAGCTGTTCACACTTGATAATTGGAAGTGTGGAGCAGGAACCACCCGAATTGAAAACTGCCTGAATCGGACCAGATCGGCCCATTCTAGACAACTTCTATTATTGCTGGTCCAGTTCTCATTCCATAAAATTGGAACTGGTGTCGGAAAATCCAGTTCCCGATTTAGGGGTGAAAACGGGGCTGGACCAATTAAACATATGTGATTATTAAGCAAAATCAATTTGAAATTATTACTGGGCCCAGTGCAAGTTATGTGCAATTTCCCCGTCAGACTATCATCCGTCCATGTGATGATCGGCTTTTCACGAACAGAAGTTTTTTTTTCCTCCCCGAAGACGAACAGGAGTTGACTCCTTACTGCATCGAAGGATAATTTTCTCTTTTCTATTTTCGTCCGGGAAGGATCGAGCCGTTCGTTGCCCTCCGATCGAGGACCGTTGTCAAAGCCAGTGGGTCAAAACTCAAAAACTCCAAGGACCCTCTGCTTTGAAACACTCTTTAAATGCCGTTTGCTTAGATGCCTTCCATTGGACCACTCGGCGACTCCAGTCCGGTTTCAAGATCAAGTGGTCCAATTCCTAATTTTAGATGAGATCAGATCGGATCGAAATTTGATCACTTCTAGTGGGTATCAATCTCAAGTTACAAATTTTTATCAAATTGTATCTTTGATAAAAATTAACATTTTTTCTATTAGATATCCTAAAATTATCTGTCGATGACGATATGAGGCTGGCTGATTTTGTTTTTCTTTTGTGCTCTACGCCAAGGATTAGAGATTACCTTTAACACGATAGTGATCTCTATGCCAAGTGGCCATAGCCAAAGGCTTTGGTCTTTTTTGACATTTTATAAAGAGGCACGTGTTCTAACTTTCTCACAATAATGCAGGTGCAAATCGCTTCAAAAAAGAAGGGTCTAATGCTTGTAACTATGTGGAACTGCAACAACAAATCGCCAATCTAAAAGATTATCTTCCATATTAATATGACTCAAACAAAGCGTTCAAAATAGACGTAGAACTCCTATGATAAGCTAAGTCACTGTGACTCTTTTTTTTTAACCTTTTGATTATTAAAAAAATATGCAGAAATTTTTGCAAATTTAATATATTAGGACAAAAATAAAAGGAAGAACAAAATTATAGATTTGACCACATTTTGACAAATATGCAGAAATTCAAATTTAATATAATGGGAAAACATCATAATAAAATCAAAATAAAAAGGGAAGAAGAAAGATAAATTCCATCAACTAGACAATGTCCTCCGCAACTCTGCCTCCATCACCGCCAACCAGTCGAATCACAACGTTATTATTCATCAATGGTTCTTCTTGGTTCGCAATATTAATTTTCAAAAGATTTTTTATAATCCCTATAATTGAATGACAAATTTCTAATTCTGAAAGAAATTTCTCCACACATGGACTTGAAGATCCATTTCATCTCTCAATTAATTTGTTGGTAATTGGGATTTGTAGCTACATAACAAGAAACAAGTCATAGATAACTCACTTGATGTAAGAATTCAATATGATTGAGTCAATTATTACTCCAACAATGAGATATCGGGGAAAGTGCCAAAAAAGTCTTAAACCTTTTGGCTTTGTACCGATTTAGTCCTAAATCTTTTTTTGGTGCTAATTTAGTTCTAAACATTTTTACGTTGTGCTAATTCAGTCCTTTCCGGTCAATTCTAATCGGATTTTGCTAACGGATGCGGCCGGCCGACGTGACCAGATAGGCGCTAACGTGTATAACTTTTAATAATATTTTAAATTTTTAAATTTTTAAATTTTTTTAAATTTTTTCTTTTTAATTTTTATTATTTTCTTTTTCCTTTTTCTTTTTTCTCGCTTATCTTCTTCCTCCAGCCCGTCGCCGGAGCTCGGCAACTAGCCGAGGTGACGGCTGGTGAGGTTGAGGTCGATCTTGCCGGTCACCTCGCCGGTGGCCACGAGGGCGGCCTCATGTCGGGCGGGCGAGGCCCGGCCTCGCCGGATTTGGCGATGGTCGAGCCTCGCCCACGCCCGTGAGGGCGAGCCCCGCCAGCTCCTCCTCTTACCGGATCCGGCGAGGTCGAGCCTCACCAGCCATGGGCGAGGCTTGACCCTCGCCATCTAACGAGGGCGAGCCTCGCCCACCCGGCGCGAGGCCGCCTCGAGGCCTCGGGTGGCAAGGGCCAGCTCCTCCTCACGCCGAATTTGGCGAGGTCAAGCCTCGCTGGCCTTGGGCGAGGCTTGACCCTTGCCAAGTCCGGTGCAAGGGCGAGCCTCGCCGCCCGGTGCGAGGCCGCCCTCGAGGCCTAGGCGGTGAGGCTCGCCTCGCCGGATCTAGCGAGGGTCGAGTCTCGCCCACGGCTGGTGAGGGCGAGCCCCGCCCGGCTCCTCCTCGTGCCAAACGGCGAGGTTGAGCCTTGTCGACCATCGCCCCTAGCCGATCGCTGAGCTTTGGCGACCGGCTAGAGGAAGAAGATGAGCAGAAAAAAGAAAAAGAATAAAAGAAAATTAATAATAAAAATAAAAAGAGAAAAAATATAAAAATATAAAAATATATTAAAATACTATTAAAAGTTGTACACGCGCTGAGATCAGGCCACGTCGGTCGGTCGACGTCTAGTCAGCAAAATCCGGCCAAAATTGGCCGGAAAGGACCGAATTGGCACAACGTAAAAATGTTTAGGACTAAATCGGCACAAAGCTAAAAGGTTTAGAACTTTTTTGGCACTTTTCCCCAAGACATCCTAGCGTGAGAAAAGTGAAGTTGATGAATGTCTTTCCCCATCACTTCGTGTTGTTCACGAACTGATGCCAAAGAGCATGATGAGAGATATAGCTATGTGATGAAGGTCGCTTGCATGTTTGAGAGTAAGTCTTTAACTCCTAAAAGAGCAAATGACCATCTAAGTAAGAATGTCAAGAAACCTTTCAATTTTTCAATAGTGGCATTTTCTTGCTCTCCGAGTCTATCAAAAGAACAAGGAAATTTGAAATCATTAGTTTATGAGGCAAATAAATGATACCAGATTGTAACAGGAGCTGTCCACCTATATGCTTATATCTTGCTTTATGGGAGCTTACTTATCCACAAGTAAAAGTGAACAATGAATTATACATATGAAATATGGTGGTGACAATCTTCCCAACTTGCACTTCTACTGGTCCACATAATTAGTCCATGTCATTACAAACTAGAGCTCAGCATTCGCAACATGCAAAGTCCATATAATGAGTCTAAACAGACCAACAGCAGTAAGTAATAAATGATTCTTGATTAATATGAATTAATTTGCTAAAATTGCACTAACATAAGCTCCAACAAACATAGAAAGCCAAGTGGATTGATTGCTTCCATCCCAAAGGAGGATATAGTTCATAGGAGTGTGCATTGGTCCCAGTCCAATCTGGTAATTGAACCGAACTGATCGATTCTTGACAGTTTCTAGGGGAATTGGGAATAAGCCGTCCAATTCTCGAAGAAGGCATGTGGCCTCATCAGCTTCACAAGCATCGCCCCCTTCCCAAACCCGGCCTTCAAAGTGGGTTCGCTGCACTCCATTCCGGGTTTCATTCCGCGCCTGGCAATTTCACGACCCCGAAACTGTTTGTAAGAAAGATTCCCCTTCAAAGGGGGGCGGGGAGGGGAGAGAGGAACAAAGGGGCAAGAAACAGTGAAGAGAGAAAGAGGGGACAAGTGGGCCGCGAGCAACACATGGCACCCAATGAATGGACTCGTGCATGGCTGACATGGCACCACTGTGGTATCTAATATTTTCTTGCAATCTGCTTTTTTTAGTCAATAAAAATCGTCTTTGTTTCTTGAGCTTCACAGTATCAAATCAAAGAATGGTACATGAAGGAGTGCCATAATCATATCAGAGAAAGGTCAGAATGGGCATTTGCCAAACAAGCAAATAAAGCAAGCGATTGGCAACATATAAAAACAAATGGTCAGCAGATTAATGGACATTCTAAAGGCAAGTGATTTACATGATAACCAAGGCAAAACAAACCCACCATTTTCATTTAATCATATCGACTTTTCTAAAAAGTCAGGGCATGTATTAGAAAGCAAAAAAAATAAAGCCAATCCTGATCTTACTCTGGGACAACTGCACCAGGACCAATTGCCCTGGTTTTCAGATAGACAAGATTGATTCTCGTTTTCAAAATGGGAACCGATGAATTGCTGAACTGATTACCCATAACAGTTCATGACAAACAAAATACACATATGCAAACAATGAAAGAGTTCTATCTAATCAATGTAAACTATGTCTGCCCTAATGCAAAACTAACCCCCGAGCATTGGTTGAAGTAACATTGATGTCGGACATCAATAGGTGCTAGCTTTTCCGACAAAGAAGAGTTGATGTTTTCTTCTTTCAGCTCTGCGCCAGGGGCAAAGGGCATGCGAGGGAATGCATCGCCGAATGCAGGCATACTTCGGGCTTTCATAAAAGGCAATTTTTATCCCTCAACACTCGATTAAGCGTGGTTGACTAACCTTCGGCGTTGACTAACCTCCTCAGTTGACGCCCTTCCCACCTCATTCGCGGCCCGTCGTGACATCATGCGATTCTAACCTGCGGTACGGCGAGCAGTGGCTGACTTCCCCCGTCACGCGATTCTACCGTGACCGAAGTAAAAATGGGGCCCACGATCGACTTATATCTTGCCTCTTTTTTTAATTAATACCACAAAAAATCTCATGCCAATACACTTTTAATAAATTTGTTTCTACCAAAAATTTCAAATTGGTATTACTTCCGATTAATTTATTCTCCGTTATCATCATATTATTGAGTTGAATGACATGTGACAATTAATGAGAGTATCAATTTAGAGTTTTACTATCCATTTATTAGAAGGTATAGCTATTTGTGATTTTTATGGTATCAATTCAAAATGACGGAAACTAAAGGAATAAATTTAGGATTTTTGGTGGTTGAAAAATTAATTTGGGACAATTTCATTACAGATGTATTAATTTGGGGTTTTTTATGATAAAAAAATAGTTTGAGATAAAATTATTATAACCATTAGAGTTTTTATGATCAAAAAATTAATTTGAAATAAAATTGTTGTGTGTATATTAGTTTGGGATTTTTTTATGTGCGCGGTTTTTTTTTTTGTGTATTAATTTTGATTTTTCTTTATATTTTTTTTTTTTTCATATTTTATTTTTATTTTTTAACCTTGCTAGGAAATCGTACCTGTTATTTATTTTCCAGTCATCAACGGTCCGATTCTGACCACAAAAGGCTTTTTCAAAGAATGGACAACTCGACCAGAGAGAGAGAGAGAGAGAGAGAGAGAGAGAGAGAGAGAGAAAGAGAGAGAGAGAGAGAGAGAGAATGGGCAACTGAAGGTTTAGAAATTTAGAAATTATTGTCATAAAATATTTTAATTTTGTTTTTATATTTTTGTACATAAAATCTTTTAATTTTGTTTTATGATATTTTTCAATATAGTTATAACAAACTATCGTGACCTCATACCATTGAAAAAATCAATAGTGTTTATGTATTAGGAAAATGTCATGATATCATGAATTAAATAAAATTAAACATTTTGCAACATTCTGCACTAGTATAAGGCAAAAACGCCATAAGTCTTTGTAAAATATCATAAATCGCAAAAAATAATCATATTTACACTCGGTTACAACTGAATGTTCTGACATTGTGAAATATAACCATTGTTTTACAGACATGTTGCTTTTTAGTTTGGATAGGCAAAATATTGTTAAAAAGATTTTGTAGTTTAGGACGTTTTAACTTGGATACGATTAGATGTTGAAAACACTTGTACAATTCCGTAATTCAAATATCTGAACTCAACATCATTCTTTGCTTGGCCATGATGAAACGTTATATAACCTTTTCAATGTATCATATTAAAAAAAAAAAAAAAGCATGTTTGATGTCTTGCCCTTGATTACTATGTAACGTGAACAAAATTTTGACATGTGCTTATACAATTGACCATCCTAAATTAAATGATGATCTATCAACGCTTAAATGTGATTTCTAGTAAATCATTGCCAGTTGTCCTAAGTAGTACATCATCACATCAGCGTTTCCATCAAATATGGGTCGAAAGGACTATATTGATTCTAATCCATGTCACTTAACTGATGTAGCTCCTTGAAAAATTGAACAGAGTGTGCTAGGCTATCATGGAGCATGGTGGCCTAGCAATAAACGAATCTCACTGTCTTTTATGATAGTAAGAGCTCCAGTCATCTTGTAGGCGAATTTTTGCCCAATTTGTATCTCGGACATTTACTACCTCATATGAAGAGGAGGAGATTTCCTCGCTTCTAACTCGCTCGTGAAGTTATGACGATGGGCTTAGCAGGCTCAAATAGTGGGATTCCAAGTGGATGAGGCAGCAAACTTAGATCAAAGAGTAGGAGACTCTATCATGACTTTTTTTCATCTGCTTTTCGGTTTTAGTGATCTTTTGTGTCTATATTACGTGGTAAAAAAGAAATCGCTTGTCCATCAAGTCAATATTGAACGACATGTTATATTATCATTTGTTTTAATTATTTAAAACGTGACAATAATGATCTAAAAAAACCAGACTTATTAAAAATCATTAGTTCGTTTTAGATAATACACAGCAAGGCCAAGCTATATCTTTGTCTATTATGATTAATTAGTACTTTTTACATCGATGAGTTGGGTTTTCTAAACTAAATTACCATAAGTTGATATATTTTTATTATTTGAAAAGTCATGTTAACTTGATCACATAGAAATTAGTGATAATTTAACTTCCATCACAGAAATTTGGGAAGATTTATAACTAAGTTATTTTGAACTTTGAATTTGATTATTCAAAAATTAAATGCAAGATTTTTGGCAATTAATGTACTTTTATTAGAATCCCACTGATCTATTAGAGAACAGTTGACCTACCGAACAAATCACCAATTCTAGGACTATTTTAGTGGAAAAATAATTCGATTCCTTCAAAGGATATCAATCGGAAAAGAAAAAAAAAAGTTCATCATTATATATTTTGTTGATTGAAATCAAAACCTAGCAACTTGATCACAAATTTCATTTCAGTGACCACAAGTAAAATTTGATTGAAATGTATATTTCTTGATAATATAATTTATATGTTATATCATTTGCATAACGGTCTGTGCATTTTTCACCTAGTTACTCAATCATTAAATACGTTAGTATTTTTTTATTTATTTTGTCATCTTCAAAACATCATAAGAGATTTTCCTAACAAGGCTGAGCCTCGCCTAGTCATGGCAAGGCTAAGGCGTAGGGGCGACCTTTGCTAGCGGTTGGCAAGGCTTCGGTGAGGTCATTAGGTCTTGTCTAGCCGGTCGCTAGCCATTGCCGAGGGAAGAAGAGGAGAAAGAGAAAAGGAAAGAAAAGAGAGAGAAAATAATAATAATAATAATAATAATAATAATAATAATAATAATAATAATAATAATAATTTGTGCTTGATTTTTGAGTTGTTCCTTAAAACAAAAGAATAAATATCTATGTTTCATATCTATGTTTCTTATTTTTGTTCCAAATCTATTCCCATTAATAAATTTGTTCTTAGGAACAAAAACCTATATAGATAAATTTTTGTTCTATTTCTGCTTCGGAGAACATAAAAATAAAATTAAAAAAAAAAGAAAAAGAAATGGGAACGTTACCAAACACGACATTTATGTTGGATCCAATTTCGACTCAACCCTAAACTAGCTCAAGCAGCCCACTTGACCGTACTATCCATAAAAATGACTCGATCGGTAAAAAGGGTTTCCAAAAGTCGTGCAAACAAGAGTTTCGAGAAACACAGAAAGCCAATCGTCTCAAATACTCGCGACCTGAAGGAGGATATACCATAGGGTTCATGAGGAACAAAGCGAGACAAGGGGAGACTACGAAAGGCACTATTCAATATGAATTTCTGACTGTTTGGAATGCAAAACACCAACCAACCTCCCAGCTTCAGCTGAAGTAAAGCTGATGTCCGACATTGATCCGCGCTAGCTTTCCGACAAGAACAGAGAGAGAGAGAGAGAGAGAGAGAGAGAGAGAGTCGAGGCTTTCTTTTCAATTATGGGCTGGCTGGCAATTGCGTTTGGTTCATATAGCACTCAAGCACGTGGCAGACACATACTTGGCTATGTAGCATCAACACGGACACGCGACACGCGATATGACACGCTGACACATCATTTCTTAAAAATAGTAACTCCGATACCTTCCGACACGTTATATATTAACTATATTTTTATATGTAAATACATAAATAATAATAATAATAATAATAATAATAATAATAATAATAATAATAATTAATTTACACAGAAAATATTAAATAATATCATTCATTATTTTAATTTCTTACAATAATACATAAAACTTAGAGGAAAAAAGCATTGTTTAAAGAAAAATGCTGAAATGATATTTTTAAATTTATTTATTTATCATATATAGCATTTTTATTACTTCTTTCATAGTAAAAGACTTTTAAAAAAACTAAAACAATTCTAAAAAAACAAAATTGAAAAAAAAAAATTGACCCTGTGCATGTATATTTATAGCATTTTTTTTATTACTTCTTTTTGGTATATTTATATTTTGACCCCTCAAGTATTAGAAATTTTTAAAATTGACCCTGTGCATGTCGGAATTGCATGTCGGAATTCCAAACTCGCGTGTTGGAGCATGTCGGAGAGAATTGACCACGTGTTGGATTTTTCGACACTCGTTAACCGTATGTCGAAGCATGTTGGGACGTGTCGAAGCATGTTAGACACATATCGGAGTGTCGAACACGACACGAAAGCTCTTAGAGAGTGTCGGTGCTACATAGATGCTCAAGACGGCTTTTTGATCCCCTACGTGGCCCGATGCTGTCCTTCTGGGATAACGCGCAATCCCTCGAAGAGGGGAGTCGCGGGTTTCGTACCTTCATCATCTGGATACTTCGGCGGCAGCAATCCCCTGAGCGAACGGTTCGCCGTATGAACGCCACGAGTGAATATGCTTCTGGTGGAGCCCAACGCTAGGCCAGGATCGGGGCCTTTTTGCTTCTTTAGGATAAATGCCATACGACACCTAACCGACATAAAATATCTGTCCGTCGTCAAAAGTTATTACGCGATAATTTTCAATAAAATGAGTGGTGGCATGAATTTTAAGTTGAATCCTCAACTAGAGCAAGCTAATAGCAAATCTCTTAATAAATCGATTTAATGAATTAATTTTAATACACCTAACTAATCACGGCCGATTCACGAAATTTGATGATCGTCCTAACCACTACTGTGTTGACAAGAAAAGTGAGTATTTTCTCTTTTTTCTTGTTTTTACGGCCCAAAATTGATGGGGCCCTCAACCTGACCAAAAACTTGGGTTTCTTCGGACAAAGTTAGAGAATTTCTACTTTTTTTAAATTAAAAAATAATGGTTATTATGAAAAAATAATAACTTGAGTAATGTGTTAAATTATATAAATAAGCTTCTAAAAAGTACTCATTTTCGATGCGTACGACTTCAAACAATTGAAGCGTGATTAATTTTGCTCCAATTCCAATAGGGTTGAGACTTAAATATCACTTTTCATGCATTACCACATGTTGCATGATAGAGATAACCAACTTTGGCCTGTTTCGCCTAAATAACTCCTTGCTTTCCATGTCTTTTTTTATTGCCTTGGGCTCCTTCTATGACCGACAAAATTGATGTTCTCTTCGCTTTACGTAGCCCTACAATGAGCTCTCTATAGTGTAAATTCATTTCCACTGTTCTAACTAGGTCAACACTTAAATAAAGTGGCGATACATAGTAGGAAGAAAATGCTTCATAGGATATATATATTTGTAATATTAGGTACTACATTCAACATCAATCGTGTCTAGGAAAGCATTTGGGAAAAACGGGTACGAACATTTGCCCCGAACATTAGTTTAAATGGCTTCATTTAAAGTATGCATATGTATTTATTCATTTAATTTGTGTCAACACTCGCTCGGCTCGTATCTGATGAACTTGAACCGTTTAAATAACAAATTCAACAAAAACTTGAAGATAGTGGCCGGAACTACTTTCAAGATGCTGAATGTTTGACATGTCATATCAACTATGTCTATTTCCTCATAGCTTCACAAGAGGTGCCCAAACGCGGAATGATTCTGGAGTTGTCACAGGAACATTCGCGCGTTTATCTATTGAAGTGGAGTAGAATCAGATGCTTGTGTTTTGTTTTCCATAGATGCACAGGTAATATGTAGCTAGTATCTTAACAGTTTATACGCAAATGAATAAAAAGGGACCCGAACCTTATTCTAAAGGCAGCACACGCTGTGAAAAATGTCCTTCGCGATGGAATCATACGAAAAAGTTGAACTTTAAGAAGAAATGTGAAAAAATTTCTTTCTTTGTTGTCTGTCATTTGTTTTGGTTGTTTTGTCGAGGTTGGGTTTCTTTTGGCCATGCGTGGCCTCCTCTTTCCTCGTTTGCCTATTGTTTAGGCTGTTTTTCACTTTGGCCGCTCTTGCGGAGTTCTTTTGCATCCGGCTCTCTTCCACTCATTTAGACTTATTGTCTTTATGAGTGCAAGTTTTGTGGTGCCGGATCTTATGTAAATGTTTGGCTCAAAGCTCAATATATTATTACTTTTAACCAAAAAAAAAGACGAACCTACTCGCGGGTCACTGCCTTAAAAGGGCACCTTTAAACTGAACGTGGATGGATCTTTCGTCGAGGTAGAAGCGAAAGGAGCGATTGCGGGTGTATGCCGCAAGAGGAATCATAGTCGCTGCGTTTGCAAAATCGGTCAGTGCATCGACGTCTGAAATGGTGGAAGCCTTAGCTATTAGAGAAGGTTTCTCTCTCCTGGCACTGTACTTCGGTCTGAACGAAGGAGATGATCGTGAGGTGAGACTTGAAAGTGGTGGGTTATCAATTTGTGGGCTGATCACGAGTAATTATCAGAGCCCATGGAGAATACATGCTATTATTGAAGACTGCAGAAGAAGCTTGGCCCAATGACGTTGGCCCATTGTCCAAAAGAAGAACGTTTGAAGTTAATGTTGATAAATTAGAAATAAGAATACATGTATATATCTATTCTTATCGTCCTTTGTGAGTCATTTATTAATTTTAAATGACTACTGCCTCAGAATGAAATTTTAATTTAGCTATAACATTTAAAGATAATAACACAGCTAAATTATCAAACTATGCAAAGAAGAATTTTTTTTTATTTAACATAAAGAATGTTTGAAATAATGTTATATTCATATAAGAGAAAAGAATATGTCTATTCTCATCATAGTTCACAAATCATTTGTTAGCTTTCGATAACTTAAAATATACATCTTACTATTGAACCTTGATAACTACATCATAGGACAACGGATATTTATTTTTTATAATATATATTTATTATTTATTATTTATTTCAATATTTGATAATATACTAAGGAAAGAAAGAGAAAAATACGAAAAAAGATTGGAAAAATATAATTGGGATGATGTGCCTAGAGAATGTAACCTGGCACCTCCCACCCGAATGGGCTCTTTAGTCCGTAGCCCACTACCTCTGGGCCATTGAAATGCATTCGTAATTCCATTACGACGCATGTTATATAAAATTGTTTGAAAAGATGGCATCGAATCAGAAATTGACAGGTAGCAAGCTTGTGAAGGGCCATAACGATTTGCCACTTTAGTATTTCTAGAGAAGTGTCAAGAAAATTTAACAGTTTTATAATATGGGATTCAAAATGTAGTTAGAAGTGTAAAATTATTGACATACTTTAGTGGTACTTGATTTCACTGGGCCAATTAAACATATCGACTCTGCTTTCTAACGTTAGATATTTCTTTTAACTAACATTAATTTTCAACTATGGGATTCGTTTTGACCCGCATCATAAAAAGGGCACCCATTATGAATTAAATCATTCAGTCCCTATACTCGGATATAAGAGGAGGGTAGGGCTAAGCAGATAAAAATTCTTGCTCATAAGAACGTCCATGTGATGGCAATTCCACCTAGAAGGTGTATTACTCCAACAACACCTCCCTTCCATTGCTCTTAATAAATTTAAAAGGAAAAGAAGAAGAAGAAGTTCTAGAGGGCTGAAAAAAAAAATCGATAATAGATTTTATATTATTGCTATGCTTAGTGGCCATATCCTCAATAGCAAATTACTTACGCCTATCGTCGAAATGGAAAGTTTGGACTCCTTTTTATTATTATTTTATCAAGTTGTTGAGACAATTTAAAAAAAAAGGAAGGTATTTCCTTGTTCCAAGATACTTTATTTATTGAAATTGAAAAAGTTAATGGTATGAATTAAAGGGTTTATATAAATACTTCAAAAAGGAATAAGGTGCGGGTTAATTGCAAGATATATGAAAAACACCTACTGTGCTTCCCCTTTTTTGCACAAGTTTTAAAAGCATATAGTAAATCAAATGAATGGTGAACAAGAAATCTCATTTGGTCAATTAAATAAAGGATTAATACCACGACAAACCCCAAATTGGTATACATATAACAAATTTACCCTCCGTTAGTTTATGCTAAATTTTACCATTAAATAAATTGCTAAGTTGGGTAACACGTGATAATTGACAGGTATATCAGTTTAAGGTTTTAGTCTCCATTTGTCATAGGTGTACTGTTTATGATTTTTTTTTATATTAATCCAATTTAACATAAACTGATGGATAGCAAATTTGTTATAAATATATCAATTTGAAATTTTTTTATGGTTAAAAATTCATTTTAAATAAATTTGTTATAAATATATGGTATTAACCCCCACTCGTATTGATGGCGTTGACCGAGAAGGATTGGGGAAGTCTAAAAATAAGACAGTGGTATGGGAACGTGAAAAAGGCGGGGAGGGAGGCCTAGGAGGGATTCCGTCTAGCCAGGGAGAGGGAGAGGAAAGATGTCTGGAAGGGCATATGCAGTATCCAGTGCGTTTCCTTCTTCCTCCACTTTTGGTCTCTCCTTTCTTTCGGCATCTATTTGGAGCTACAAATTCTTTTTTTTGTTTTTTTGGTAAAAAAGAGCTACAAATTCTTGTCAAATAGTATCATTGATAAAACTCACATTTTGTTTAGATATCCTAAAATAATCTCTCATTTTTTTATTTTATTAAAATCTACTTTTTTGAATGTGTTCAATCACGAAAAATTTTCCATCATTCTCTAATTATATTGTTGTAATCATGACAAGTTGTAACTAAGTGTATAACTCTTTTGCGATTTAGTAGTCACATAATTTTTTTACCGATTTTTGCACACTAGTCTACCCATTCGGGAGATAGGGGGCACTCCTCCACACCAGCTGAATATATTTAGGATTTTATGCGTGAAATGCTCCGAACAAAACTTAACCCCGAAGGAGATGACGGAACTCCCTTACCATCCAAACCTATACCTATCTTTTTGTTCGAAAAACCTATAGCTTGTTAGTCTATAAATGTTAACAGAGTATAATGACCTTTTTTCTATTGGGATTCCTCAAAAATTAATAATGAAATAATCACCTATTGGACACTAGCATAACAGTCATAGTAAGCATCATCGACATTTATCGAGTGAGAATTATCTAATTCAAAAACTTGTTATGTGTTAGATCTCAAATATAATGGATGTAACATCTCTTTAGAATCATGATATGAGGCTGGCTGATTTTATATCGTACAAACACATAATACAGACAAAAAAGCTTGAACATTCAAGTCACATGACATACAAAAATCTTGAAATACAAGGGGAAAAGAGATAAAGGGTGTCAAATTCCATCTCGAGATCAACTAGACGATCTCCTCCCCAACTCTGCTACCATCACCGCCATTCATTGATGGTTCTTCTTGGTTTGCAATAATAATTTTCAAAAGTTCTTTGATAATCCCTTGTGATTGAATGAACAAGTTTTTGAGTCTCAAAGAAATTTCTTTGCACATGGACTTGAAGAGTCGTTTCATCTCCTGGTAAGTTTGTTGGTACTCGGGATTTGTTGCTACCGTAACAAGGAGCAAACCATAGATAACCCACTTGATGAAAAAGTTCAATATGATCAAGTCAATTGCTGCTCCAACAACAACACATCCAAATATGAGAAACGTGAAGTTGATTAATATCTTCCCACCATCGCTACGTGTTGTGCGCAAACAGATGCCAAAGAGCACAATGAGAGCTATAGCTATCATGACGAATGTCACTTGCTTGTTCAAAAGCAAATCCTTAACTTCAAAAAGAGCAAATGACCATTTAAGTGAGGATATCAAGAAACCTTTAGATTTTTTAGTGATGGCATCTTCTTGTTCTCCGAATCTACTAGAAAGAACAACGAAATTTGAAATCATTAGTTTATGAGGTAAATAAATAATACCAGCTTGTAGTATGATCTTTATTGAAGCTTACTTATCCACAAATAAAACTGTAGAAAGAATTGTACTAATGAAATATCATTGTGACGATTACTCGCAAATTGCATTACTACCGGTCATACCATATGCTAATCCAAATTAGAAACTAGAGCTCAGCATTAGTGACATGCAAAGTCCATATATTTAGTCTAAAAGGATCAATTGCAACCCGTGACTGGCATGGATGGATTTTGCGAAAATCGCATAAATAAAAGTTCCAACAAACATAAAAAGCCAAGTGTACTGATTGCTCTTGATCAAAAGGAGGATATAGTTCATATGGGTGTGCATCAATCCCGGTTCAACCTGAAATCTGGACCGAACTAGCCAATTTTGGGTGGTTTCTAAAAGAATTGGTCCAATTCTCAGTTCCAAAAAATTGGAACAGAAAATAACTGATCAAATTTCCAATTCCACTGAGGAAACAAACTGGTTAGACCAAACCGATGGATTAACGAAACTACTTAATTTTTTATTTTCTTATTCTGAAATAAATCATAAATAATAAGTTTCATTTCAATCTTTAGTCTCTCTCTCTCTCTCTCTCTCTCTCTCTCTCTCTCTCTCTCTCTCTCTCTCTCTCTCTCTCTCTCTCTCTCTTTTTCATTCGGTAGGTGCCTCTCTCTCGATCTTGATTGAGACTGCTTTAATTTCATTGTTTTTTTATTTTTCGGATTCTGTTTTTTAGTGAATGAAAAATCGTCTCTGTTACTTTAGCTTCATAGCATCAAAGCAAAGACTGGTCTATGTGAAAGCATGACCGCCACAGGAGAATCAAGCCCAGAACATAGCCTCAGAAGTAATGAAGGAGTGGCATAATCGTATCAGAGAAAGACCAGAATGAGTTTTTGCCAAACAAGCAAATAAAGCAAAGCGATCGACAACATATGGAACCAAAATGGTCAGCAGATTAATGAGCAATTAAGGGGAGTGATTTACATGATAACCAAGGCAAAACAAACCCACCAGTTTCATTAATTATGCTACCTTTTCAGCTAATTGTCACCAAAAGCCTGTGCACGTATTAGAAGAAATAAAGAAAACAAAAACTATACTGCTAGTCTTCGTCCAACCTGTTTGATCTGGTTCTCGAGTGGACAAGATGGGTTTCTGGCTCTAGGTTGGGAATCGACCCATCATAAAATCAATCACTCCTAATAATACATAGGGAGCAAGACACACGTGTGCATACAATGAAGAGTTCTATCTAATCGATATAAATTATGACTGTTCAATCGCAAAACTAACCTCTGAGCTTCAGTTGAAGTAAAGTTGATGTCGGACATCGATATGTTGCTAACTTTCCAACAAAGAGAGTTGATGCTTCCTTCAGCTCTGTGCCAGAGACTATAAGTTTGGAATGAATGTGCACTTCAAGGAAGATTAGAGGCATATATATAATGAGAAGGGATAATACCGTCATTTGGTCAAATTGCCAAAAAGGTTGGTCAAATCGCGAAAAAGGTCAAGCGCAGCGCTTGGCCTTCATAAATCACGAAGGAGGTCAAGCGCTGCGCTTGGCCTTCATAAATCGCGCTTGGCCTTCATAAATCACGAAAAAGGTCAAGCGCTAAGCTTGACCTTTTTCGCGATTTGACCAAATGACGGTATCCCTCCTCATTCTATTTTTACAGGGATATTTCAGACGCGTCACCCGTGCTTTTTGTTTGGTTGGATTTCTTCTCTCTTCTTTTTCTTTTAAACTTTCTAAGAAACCGGGTCTTCTTCCCCGTCAATAAGGGTCGAATTATGAATCCAGAAAGCCTTTTTAAAGAGTGGGCAACTGAGTGGGTTTCTGGAAATTATCAAATGAGATTTTTACGGTACACAAAATCCTCTAATTTTGTTTTATGACATTTTTCATTATAGTTATAACAAACCATCGTGACCTTATACTATTAGAAAAGATTAATGTTGTATGTGTATTAGGAAAATGTTTTGCTATCGGGAACTATAAAAAATAACATTTTACAACATTCTGCATTTGTATATGGCAAAAATGCGTTAGGTCTTTGTAAAATATCATAAATCGCATCAAATAATCATTTTGCACTTTGTTATTACTAAATATCGAGACATTGGTTGAAATACAAATATTATTTTACAAACATTTTGCTTTTAAGTTTCTACGTGCAAAATCTTGTCAAAAAAAATTGTGCAATGTAGGACCATTTTAACTTGAAGACAATTAGATGTGGAAAACGACAATCTCTGCTTGGCCATGACAAAACGTTATACAACCTTTTAAATGTGTCGTTTAGAAAGAAATTTTCATGTTTGATATCTTGCACTTGATTACCATATAGTGTGGATGAAATTTTGACACATGCTTTCACAATTAACCATTCTAAATTAGATGATAAGCTATTGACACTCAAATATGACTTTTGGCAAGTTATTGTCAATTGTCCTACATGGTATATCACCAAATTTTAGACAAATATTAGCTAAAAAAGCTACAACGAAATCTTGTACTAATGTTAAGAACTAAATTGCAAATTTGAAAAGTTTAGGATAGTTCTAGCATACGGGCAAGAGGTTCAAAACCAATTGGACGGTTTCTTCCTATTACTCTTTTTTTCTTTGGTTTTTGCTAGGGTTTGATCCTTAGACTTTAATGTCCTCATCCCAACCTCCCGACCGCTGGGATAGATGCCTCAATGGCTTTGCCCCTTTTATTCTAGTAATATAAAAGTGGTGAACATCCCACCATTTTTTTTAAAAAAAAAGAAACCCCACCTTTTTGTTTAGTGAAACTTGATGCTGTGATTTTCAACATATATAAAAGTTTACGTCCTCTTGATACCGGATAATCAAGTTGCCCAGTTCCAAGGAGAAATCGAATGGCGGAGACAGGCAAAAGTGATGGAACCATCACATTACTCAATTTTGTTTTCTGTTTTTTTTTTTTTTTCTTTTTTTCCCATCTAGGACAAAACCAGTGTCCGTACTTTTCAAAAAAATAATTTATTTGGCAGATAGCCAACTAATTATCATATTATCAGTGGACCTAGTGATAATCCGAAGAGCTATATGACTCGAAGGAGATTCAAAACAAAAGGTCAAGTATTCTACTTTCCTATAAATGAACTAATTTTTCGTAACCAGTAGTAGTTTGATTTGAAATATTTTCACGGAAAACCAACAATAAGAATTAGCAATCACCAAATTTTGGCCTCTAAAGTACATAAGTAACCTTAAGTTCAAAAAGAAAAGGCACAGAGAGTGAAAAATTATTCGGAAAGTGTGTTAACGTCAAATCGACTTAGTGGGATTCACGCGGATCTCACATTAGACCTTCCAAATTTAATAGTTCCAATTCAACTTAGCATAAGTACAATGCTTATCAATACTCTGTCCTCATGGATGCTTAATGAGATTTCATAACACTGCAGTCAATTAAAATAAATGATGCTGAGACCTTTTTTCAAAATTTCATAATAGTTCGGTCCACAGCAATGCAGTTGACAAAAGGATTAGCGTGCAGGACTAGAGATGAAACAAAATTAGTAGTAGGCTGGACCTTTCCATCTCCATCGCTATCAAAGCAGTGAATCACGTTGGCTAGTTCCTCATCTGTCCATGTAATATCATGAGCATCAGCAACTTTGGCTAAATCATGCACAGTGATGCCACCCTTCCCCGCTTCTGCATGACACATGCAAGCTCATCAGTTCCAGAAACGAAAGGTTCACAAGCCAAAAAGGGGCGTCTATTACCCCAGCCTCCCACATTGTGGGGTCCAGGAAGGGCTAGATATTCCCACTTAACAGTAAGATCGCAAGCCACAGAAAGAAAAAAGAAGGTCCGTGTAATACCCACATAAGAAACTCTCATTGTTAGTAACCAGAGGAACATAGAAAAAACCTTCTAGTAAAACTGATATTGTGACATATTTTGGCAGTTTCTGATATCACAGTAATCAAGAAGCAAACCAAAATCCGCCAGATCTTCAAAAGTTTAATATCACTTTTCAAACCATGACTAAAGAAAGGGATGGAAGACTTGCTGCTCATAAATGCTTCAACCTAACAATAAATTAGCTTCTCTGAACCTCCTTACCATTTGGACTAATGATACACAAGAACAAGTGAACCTGACGTGCAAAACCAACAAAGTGGTTGCCACAGCCATCAATGCCCCCCCCCCAAAAAAAAAAAAAAAAAAAGAAGAAGAAGAAGAAGAAGAAGGAAAGAACGTGAAAAATATCCATCCATCATCTGACAAGCATAGAAATGGAAACTCCATTAACCATCAATTACCATCAAACTGAAAGAAATGCATAATCAGCTCTTCCTCAGTCATCTTCACCCAGCTGGTAAACTGGATATCGATAATTATTTACAAGAAAACAAACAAACAAACAAACAAACAAACAAAGACAGTCAGCTAGGAAAGGAAAAGGAAAACAAAATTCTCTTAAAACAATTATTAGGATAAGAGTTACAGACCGTTTTTCTCCTCTTCAGCATTCTAGGATTTTCCTAAGTCTTTTCTCCTCTGCCTTTTAAGATTTACACCAGCCTCATTTTGGGAAGGGAAGGCCCCGAACTCACTGTTCCTGAAACTCCGGCAGAATCATGCAGAGACAGCACAATGGCCTGCATTTTGTCACTGACTTTGTTAATATTGATCTTACAGTTACAACACATGTAATAGATTTCTAATCCATGCTGAGATGAAACCCAAGCTTCTTGTTGACGCCTAAAATTTCATTTTTATTAATTAGGTTTTATTTTTGTTTTTATATTATTCGGATGATAAATAAATGAAAAAAAAAACGAAAAAACAACAAAAACAAAGCAAAAGAAAAAACAAGAAGATAGAGGAGCAGCCCCTCCATGGGCTCTCGGCCCATTTCCGCCAAGCCCGGCCCCACTGCGTCTTCTTCTTCCTCGCGCCTGCGCCCAGTAGCGCACGCGCAGAGGGCGCAACGGAGAGGAAGGGGGTGGACGGACGGCGATCGCGTGCGAAGTAGAGGAGCAGTTGGTGTCGACGGGACGTGACCGGAGGAGGCAATGATGGCGGATGGGACGGCGGTCCAACCGGCGGGTCGAAGCCTCGCCGACCGGCCGCTTCCGCGCCTATAAATAGGCCCTCCATCCCCGACGAAGAGCACATACAGAGATCACGGAGAGAGAGAGGGAGCCCGATCGAGTCGCAGCCCTTGGACACCCCACTGAGAGACTTCAGGGGGGCCGAGGGCTCGCGGCCTCAGATCTGAGCCCCGCCGGAGGGAGAGTAGAGAGAGAGAGGGACGATTCAAAGTCGCAGGCCTCGGGCACTCCACTGAGAGACTTCAGGGGAGGTCCGAGGATTCGTGGATCCAAGCCTCGCCGGAGGGGGAAAGAGAGAGAGAGAAGCTGGAGAGGAAGGGATTCGCGTGGGTCTCACCGTCGTTGCCACCCCCGTTGCGTCGTTGCCACAAACAGGTATCATGCTGTCACCGTCGCCGTCGCCGTCTCCCTCTCCATAGCCCGATCCATCGCTACCGCCGTCGCCGTCACCACCACCGTCGCCGCTGCGCTCGGTCTTCTCCCTCCTCGGCGCCGCGATTCGGAAACCCTAGGGTTCCGGTTTTTCCGGGTCGCGACCCCGGGTTGTCGAGTCGGACCGGATCGAGAACCGTAGGGATTCCGCAAATTGCATAAGCGGCGGAAGGCCGGGTCGGAGATTTGGGTCGGACCGGGTAAGGTTTCGTGGGGAGTCGGGTCGGGAGCTTTACTGTCGGGCCGTGTCGTCGAGTCGGCCGGGCGTTTCGGGCCGAGTGTCCCGAACGCCCGCCACGACGCCTTCTTAGTAAATATAAATAAATAAAAAAAAGAAGAAAAAGATTAAAAATCCGAGACGGACCCAACCCGCGGATCGGCCGGGTCGCTTTTTATATTATTTTAATATAAAATAATATTTTAAATAAATAAATATTTTATTTCAAAAAATCAAAAAATGTTTTATTTTCAAAAAATATTTAATTTTTTTTATTTTCAAAAAAATTGAGAAAAATAAAAAATAATTTATTTTCCAAAAATATTAAAAAATATTTTATTTTCAGAAAAATCAAAAAGTCAAAAATATTTCATATTTTCCAAAAAATGCTAAAAATCCAAAAAAAAAAAGCCAAAAATTCATGAAAAAGTCAAAAAATTTCAGAAAAAGCCAAAAAGACTTGTATTTTTCCAAAAATACCAAAAAATCCCAAAAAATCCATTTTGTGTCCAAAAAATTAGAAAATGACCCAAAAAATGTTTTTCCTCCTAATAATGCATGGAAAATCCCTCGAACATCCAAAAAACCTCAGGGTTTAAACAAGATTAGGTACCGAAAGGGCATTAGTGATTAATTAGTGTAATCAAGTCCCCGATCTTAATTTCTCGGTTGCGCAGGAGTGAGTATTTCTCCGATACTTCACTTGGGTTTCTAATCAACCCACCCCAAATCGATTAGTGGCGACTCCATTTTAAAAATTTATTTACAGATTAAAAACTTGAACCATTAAGTCGTGAATTGGTGGACTTGGGAGAGTCCGAGCTTAACCAATTTCAGCCGAGCCATTAGCCTCCTTAGGCGCCCGTACCCGACTGCGGGCGCCGGAAAAAAAGAGGTCGCGACAGCTTGGCAACTCCGCTGGGGACAATTTGAGGACTTAGGCCATTTTTGTCTTGTTTAAATTCTTTACTGACTTGTTTTTATTTTTTTCTTTATGCAGGTCAAAAGTTTAGAAATTTATTTTAATTTTTGCTTAAAATAGATTATCTTGTGATTATAAACTGTTGTGCATGTTTTACTGTTTTAACACTACACATGGCACACACAGTCCGGCCGCCGGACCTGGGCCGCCATAGGATTTCTAGGATGGTGTTAAGAAAGATACGACCTTGAACGCGAGACTGCGATATAGAGGTTGCCTTTCTTTTCCCCGAATTTCTTAGCCGAGGTTAAAGGGGTATGCTGCTAACGCGAGACTGCGATGGGCGGATACCCTTTTTAATTTCATCAAGCCTCTTGAGTTAGAAATCGAGCTGCACATCTCATATGTATGTCTTTGTGCTTGCCATTTTATTTAAAAGCAAAGTGATTTTTTTACTTTTACGCAATCTTTTTATTTGGCCCATGGCAATTTAGGATAAGCTTTTCAAGTCTCAATTTATATGCGATGGGGAAAGACGATATCCAGTTTATTCTTGCTCCTAAGGCGGAACTCTTTAGATGGTGGGGTCAATTGGATCAGCTTGCCCGAGAGCGCGTGAAAGCCAAAATCGGTCATCTCCTATCGTTGATTCAAATCACTGTTCGTCCCGAAGTCATACAAGCCATGGCACATTTCTGGTGCTTGAAGACGACTACTTTTATGTTTGGTAGGTTTGAGCTAACCCCAACCCTGGAAGAATACAGCATCATCACTGGAATGCCTCTCGAGAAAAAGCTTGTTAGGCCATCGATAGGCTTCCTCCCGTGGCAAGGGTTAGCGCGACTTTTAGGAACTGAAATCCATGTCATGAGGCAAATTCTTGAAGGCAACCATAATGCATGTCCATTTGAATTTATGAATGCCTATTTTCAAAATCAGCCTATGACCCAAAAAAGTGAGATTTTCCTCCTGGCCTTTTTCGGGCTCATCATTTTCCCTCATCAAAGAAATGCCATAAGTCCTAAGATGGCATGGATAGTTGATCGATCTTGAGGGGGGAAATTATGTCAACATGATTTTAACGAAACATTCTTGTCCTTTAATCGTTTTAAAGATAACACGGAGAAAATCATGTGAGCCTCTCCTAAAATTTTACAAGTCTGGTTCTTTTCTCACTTAAGCGAATTTCGAGACTTCATGCGATCGTCTGAAACAAATGCTTTCGAAAATCCGTTACAAAAATTTATGGTTTTAGGACCATACATTCCCAATCAAAGCTGTTTAAATTGGATAAATTTCCTAAGAGACCCGGCTCCTGAGGCATTCCAATAGTGTGCTAGTTGGTTCTATGAAAAAAGAGCTCGCTTTGCTTTCAAGCGCCGCCATCCAATTCCATTGCTCGGCCTCACCGGTGCTTTTTCTTATTTCCCACAAAGGGTGGCACGACAGTATGGAGCCCTTCAGGAGATCCCGCCATCTTTCAAGAAGAGGATCCCTCCACTTCTCTTCGCTCATCAAAATTTTGAATACATGGTTGACATTTATGAAGAAGCATGGAATGAGTGCCATCGTAAAAGGATCGTGGTACCCGAAGGGCTTGAGGGAGAAGAAAAAATCCACCACGCCTCCATGTCCTACATCCACAACCACCGTATCCCAACAAAATGGAAGCCATTAGTCCCTCACTCAATCAGCGAGAGCAGCCAGCACGAGCAAGCAGAGCTCATGGAGGGGGATTTGGGAATAGACTGGATACACACCTCAGAGCCGGTCCAAAAAAGCAAGCCTCTGCGCAAGCGCAAGACTCCCCATCGCATATAAATTGGCAATCATGTGCTCCTTAGTGTTAATAGTGTAAAAGTTTTATCCCATTGTTTAGGGACTTTTGTTTAATATCTAGTATTTTATTCTATCATTTCAATTTCAGGTTCTAGATATTAGAAGTCTGCGGTCTATGAAATCCTCTTTTGATGAATAAAAAAGTAGTTAGACCATTGCCATGGGTCAATCTCTATTTACTTTTGTACTCATTCATTATTTTCGCAACGAACAGGTAATTATGAATCGGCAGCCACCAATAGCTCGTGAATGGCCTCATGCACTAGGGCCCGATCAGAATGATGTACAAAATCGCCTCATTAACATTGAAGACGGCGTAGGACAAATGTCCATTGTCCTTCAACAACTCTCAAGACAAATGGAATCCACTCAAGTCGAACCCAACTCTGTAGTTGCCTTAAGCACTGTCATGATACCCGCAAATTTGCTAGAAAATAGCCAATACCATAGACAGTTTGAAAGGATCATGAAAAAGTTAAGCCAGCTGCAGGAGCAGAATCCCCTGGACATATCCAATTGCGCCGGCATTGAGATCCCTGAAAAACTCAAAGCACCTGAATGCGAAAGGTATGCTGATACCTCCCGCCCGGAGACCTACTTACAGGCCTACTTGGTCCGAAGGATGATTCAATCGTACCAATCGAGCTTGACTGGCCCTGCCTTGCGATGGTATATTGTCAAGAAGATTAGTCCCCTTAAAACCTGGAGGGAACTAATTCATGTTTTTCACCAAGAGTATAATATTAACATCACCCCTGACATCACCTTGCCCTACGAAGAGCCGATGATCGCGGAGCACGAGGAGTTATTAGTCGCCGAGATAAGAGAAGAGCATGTCAATGAAACCTTGCATGATAAATGGGCAGCTGAGCAACATCTTGTTACTGGAAAATTTCCCACTAGGAAAGGCAAGGAGCCTTTGTATGAGATCAAGGACACAGAGCTTGTTCAAGACCGGGGCACGACTAGACGACTCCCCAAGCTTACTCCAAGAGCTAGGATCCAAAGAATACCAACCCCTATCAACCTAGAAAGTGAATCAAAGAGCGACACTCTAATATCTTTCACTTCCTTGGACAGGATCGAACTGGCAAAACGAAGGGCCTTACTCAAAAGGTCTGGACCGAGAGGCAAGAAAAGAAAGCCTAAGCAGATCAATGCAGCATTTGCCAACGAGCCACTGCACCAAAGCTTTGAGCATTCCCAAGAATACAGCTTTGAAGGCCACCATTCTCTAAAGTACAATCCTGAAAACTTCCCAGCCCTTGAATACAATCCCAAGGACTTCCAGCGTTATTTCAACAATAAAACTGACGGTTCATCGTATAACTGTTTCCTACTCTCATCCGGAGATGAAGGCCCATCAGAAGAAGAAGCATACGTCTTTATCCGCTACGATCCTAACGAAGTACTAAGCTTGTCCTCTGACCATGAGGATAACTTCAATACTTTATCCTCACTCGGAAATTTTGACCAAGAAGAAAGCAATGGGGTAATCTCGGTAGAATCCAACTTCCCTTATACAGAAAAATTCACCATTACAATGGATATGCAGTGGGAAAACCAGTGGCCTAACTAAGATACATCAAGCCCGTCTTGCGCTCATAGGATCACAACCCCTGGAGAGATGTGGATACCTGATTTCCATAAGTATAATGGCACAACTTGTCCCCTTGCTCATTTGCAATATCTCAATGCAGAAATGAGTCGATACTATAGCCCGATGTCGTTCACAACTCAGGCATTCCAAGAAACTCTTACAGGGTCTGCATTGCAATGGTTCATTACAGCAGATATTTATCTCCTAAAGGATTGGAATGAGCTGACTTCCACATTCTTGCATCAGTACCAAAACCAGATCGGAACTGAATTGCCTTGTGAGAGTTTGGCTCACTTCACAAGAAGACCAATGGAGGATTTCCAAGCATATGCAGGGAGGTGGAGAGCTTTCATGATGCAAACCTGCCCTCAACTGGCTGAAGAGGAGTTAATGAAGCAGTTCATAGAAGCTTTGTCCTGCAAGCATCGCTGTTGGCTACATGGGTTACACTTCCATAGCTTCAACGAGCTAGTCATAGCATGTGAATACTTCGAGTCTACTGAAGGCGAGGAATTCAAACACGCTTAGCTTCAAGACCAGCACTATCAAAGTGCTCCTTTACACAGGGGTTTTCATGAGTTTTACTTGTTTTTATAATTTCATGTTTCTTATTTTGTCTAGCGTGCTACTGTTGTATTTTCCATTCCAAGTACTCTATTGTACAGTTATAATATTTTGAGAGCATGAGGCAAGTACTCCAAACTAGCCCGGTGATGTTATCCAACCATGAAAAGAAAATATCATCCAAGGAGAATACCGAATTTGGGCTTCCTCATGCTTTTTCTCCCCCAAAGACGTATTTTGAAAATAAAAAAATATTTCATTACCCAAAAGCTTTTGTATAAACAAGATGATAAATTTAACCATGTTTGTATTTCTGACTCATTCACTTCATGTCTCAGAAGATCATTCCCATCCCCTTTGACTTAGTGTGACAGGGGGCATTTGAAGCAAGCGCATCAGGCGAACTCGCCAAATTCAAAGATACCCTGCCAAAAAAATAGGGGCGAATAGAAAGAATTGTCCTACACCAAAAGAGGGCATAAAGTTAAGATCGAAGAATCCATGACATGCCTCACTCCTGCCCAGCTCCATCCTAAGCCAAAGGACTATCTTGTCGCACGACACGCCCAAACAGCTAGATGATACAGTTCCAGCTTCGACAAGCCCAGAAGCATAAGGAATGGATCTTTTCTCTGAATTGGCTAATGTCAACAGGGAGAAAATCTAGACAATCAAAGTGATCTATAGCCCCACACCCTGGACAATGACTTTGGAATCTAGAAGCTTCACTCCATACGCATATTTTTCCAAGAAGTAATTGCCATTAGAAAGCTTGAGATTTTTATCTCTGATTCCATAGAAGCTTGAAGTACATGACTTTGCTCAATGCTGCTAATGGTCATATAATCGAAGATAGAAGAAAATTCCATAAAAGGAAGGCATTGAAGATGAATCAACGACCATCAATTATGTATATAGGGCCACAAATGAGGAGGGCTAATCGAAGGAAACATTGAACTGTGTCAAGATAAGGAGTCCATCATCAACATTCAAATATCCTTAGGAATCGACAAATACAAACTCTGGGAAAGAGTAACTTGGTATCGTTCCCAATACTCCCACTACTCAACCCGCTTTTGAAATATTTCCACTATTGACAGGAAGCATCGGAATTCAAGAGCCAAACTTGATGGTTAGGTTTGGCAAATCAACATTGGTCAAGCTAGTACGTGGAAATGACCCACATTGAATTCACCTGATTTCGTGTAAAATGACGTGTCATCCAGGAGCCAATATTTGACCTAATGAAGCAAGGGATGTAGGACTTTGTGTCCCCCTCTCACTTCAAGTTCACCCAATCGTCTGCAAACCAGTGAAGGGTAAAGTTGTATCACTTCCAATTATTCGACTCTCGAAAGAGTTCATGACTAACACACTCCCTCTTGTCTGTTGCAGGATCACCTGACTACCAAAAATACAGATAACAAATCAATGAGAGGCATGACAAGCTCTCCCGAACAAAATGGCGTCTCAAGTATCGCCAAAGCAAATGACAGGAAATCTTCAGGCCTCGACTTACATTTGATTTTGGCCAGACTAATTGATCTACTTGTACATCTTCTCTTCTGCAGGGGCCAAAAAAGGCCATCAAATCAATGATTAGATTTCCAATCCTTGGCTGATCATTCATGTGTCATATCCCTAATCAATAGGGACAACCATCAACACCCTTTTGTAAATAACTCTCTTAATGTTCAAGTTTCAACACATTTGTGAATACCGTTCCACCTAGGTAAACACCCCTAAAGCTATTAATAAGTTCTTCTTAAGTAAAAAGCCATTCATTTATTTTAAGAGTACAAACTCCATCACATCATACACTTGCATGCATTTTTCTATGTGAATTCTGCATTATGATTTTGTCTGTCTAAATCATTGATTCCATTGAGAATTATTAGAATAGACAGCTGATTGAAGAATACAAGATTGATTGAGCATGTTGGATGAGGCGCGTCAGAATGATGACAGGCAAGCCATATCCTACACACAATCCCTCATCTATATACTTGTGAGATGAGTGCAGAAATTCCATGACTACAGGGTAAAGAGTTCTCTCGCGAATGGTACGATGATCAAAGCAGTGAGAGGCATTCCATCACTCACTTTGAGCCCCATATACCGACAAATTTCTGCTATACTCCCGACAAAGAACCACCCCACCGGGGCAAGTCAAAAGAAAATCAGCATCACAAGGTGAGAAAGGGGATAGAAATTTTCTTGCTTGCACTTGCATCAATCTTCGAGTGTCTTTATTGCATATGAACACCCGCGTTAATTTAAGTGCCCTAGAGTCGTGGAGAGCAATTCTTTATTTACGCACATGTATCTATTGTACAACTCAATTGAGTCGTAAATTCGCCCTCACATGGAGGCAAAGCGAAGCCAACGTCGTTTGAGCAGCATAATCAGAAGTGCCAACAAAAGATGAAGACTCCATAGTCTAGCAAAGGCATTTGCTTGAACTTGTCAAGATCAGTTCCTCAAGCAACAAGAACAAAAAAAACTGGGGCATAAAAAATGCAGTGTACCTGGTAAAAGTAAGGTCAATGACAGGAAATCTTCAGGCCTCGACTTACATTTGATTTTGGCCAGACTAATTGATCTACTTGTACATCTTCTCTTCTGCAGGGGCTAAAAAAGGCCCATCAAATCAATGATTAGATTCCCAATCCTTGGCTGATCATTCATGTGTCATATCCCTAATCAATAGGGACAACCATCAACCCCCTTTTGTAAATAACTCTTCTAATGTTCAAGTTTCAACACATTTGTGAATATCGTTCCACCTAGGTAAACACCCCTAAAGCTGTTAATAAGTTCTTCTTAAGTAAAAAGCCATTCATTTATTTTAAGAGTACAAACTCCATCACATCATACACTGCATGCATTTTTCTATGTGAATTCTGCATTATGATTTTGTCTGTCTAAATCATTGATTCCATTGAGAATTATTAGAATAGACAGCTGATTGAAGAATACAAGATTGATTGAGCATGTTGGATGAGGCGCGTCGAATGATGACAAGCCATATCCTACACACAATCCCTCATCTATATACTTGTGAGATGAGTGCAGAAATTCCATGACTACAGGGTAAAGAGTTCTCTCGCGAATGGTACGATGATCAAAGCAGTGAGAGGCATTCCATCACTCACTTTGAGCCCCATATACTGACAAATTTCTGCTATACTCCCGACAAAGAACCACCCCACACTGGGGCAAGTCAAAAGAAAATCAGCATCACAAGGTGAGAAAGGGGATAGAAATTTTCTTGCTTGCACTTGCATCAATCTTCGAGTGTCTTTATTGCATATGAACACCCGCGTTAATTTAAGTGCCCTAGAGTCGTGGAGAGCAATTCTTTATTTACGCACATGTATCTATTGTACAACTCAATTGAGTCTGTAAATTCGCCCTCACATGGAGGCAAAGCAGAAGCCACTGTCGTTTGAGCAGCATAATCAGAAGTGCCAACAAAAGATGAAGACTCCATAGTCTAGCAAAGGCATTTGCTTGAACTTGTCAAGATCAGTTCCTCAAGCAACAAGAACAAAAAAAACTGGGGCATAAAAAATGCAGTGTACCTGGTAAAAGTAAGGTCAATGTCCACGAATGAAAAATTGAGATGAGAAATAGGGGCATGAAAAAAGCAGTGTGCCTAGTAAAAGTAAGGCCGATGCCCTAAACAAAAACACAGTCATTTGTATTCCCAAGAGAAATTATTGTTGTGGTCCATAGAACCTTCATCGGACCGTGAGAAGAAAGACCGATGACAAATGCCAAGGCAATCACCAGCTCTCACCTTTTTACACATGAGCCAAATCTACGTTGCATCCCATTATAAAAGTCTCTTCAGACTAGGGGCACTTCAATTAACGTAAGATTTTATATGTCTATAGACCTCGCTCGAAGAAGTACGAGCAAGATTACTCTATCTCTTTTCTCAGGATTCTTGGCTTGCAAACCCGAAGACAATCGTGCAGCACTTTATTCATAAGCCTTGACCTTGATGGTCCCCTTTGATGAGCTGCTAACCAAGACTTCATTACAGTTTCAACAAAGACCTCTCACTTTGGTAAAGTCGTACTGTTTGCGAGAATACTCGGACCCTTGTTGGCATGATGACAGTGAGATAGTGTGGTCCTTATAAATCCTGCATCAATGGTCAGGATAGCCTTCTCCATGAGAGTGAGTGAAAAGTCCTTTCAGACTAAAAGTCCCTCATCTGGCATGCTCAAAGCATCTATATTTCAAATAAATGTTGTCTTTCAAAATCTTCCCCAATGGAATTCGAATGATACGAAACTGATAAAATTATCATGTAAATCACATTTGAATTTATGAACTTACAGTATATACAATCACGTGTGCATATTGTGCAAATAGCAGACATACTCTCAAAGATCAAAGATATTGCCAAGTAAGCATATCGCTATCCCCATTTGTCTTAAAGTATCTATCACTGTTCAGGTACTCTCTTATTGACACTCGACCTATTCAAGTTGTCCCTTGAGTTTGGGTGCTTGCAACTGTCTAAGTACCCCCTTGTTTTTGAGTACCCACCACTTGTCGGGTGCTCCCTCTGTTGACACTCGACCTATTCGAGTCATCCCTTGAGTTTGGATGCTTGCAACTGTCTCAGCATCCCGTTGTCTTTGAATACTGACCATCGTTCGGATGCTCCCTTTTCTTGACACTCGACCTGTTCGAGTTGTCCTTAGAGTATTAATGCTTGTGATTGACCAAGTATCCATTTATTGTTGAATACCTACTGCTGTTTAGGTATCCCTATATCGTCAAGTACCCACCGTTGTCTAGGTACTTCCTTTTCATGACACTCAACCTGCCTAAGTTGTCCCCAAATAATATAGCAGCTGTTCAAACATTCCATTGCTTTGCTTGGCACCACCGTCCACGTATGTTTTCTAGCACTTGGACTAGCCTGAGTGGTCCCAGATCATATCATTAAATACTTGTGTTCATCCAAATATTCCAGTACTTTGTACACCTGTGGCTATCCAGGTGTCCCACCTCTTTAAGTGCCTGCAGCAATCCAAGTAAGCCTCATACTGCAGTCAATTTTATAATACCAGGAGGTGAGAGACCTTCACGAATATCCCAGGTACGTCCTCGATATTCCAACTACCAGGAGGTGAGAGACCTTCACGAATATGCGGAGCACGCCCTCGATATTCCCAACTACCAGGAGGTGAGAAACCTTCACGAATATCCGAGACCCATCCTCGATGTTTCCAATTACCAGGAGATGAGAGACCTTCATGAATATGCGAGGCACGTCCTCGATATTCCCAACTACCAGGAGGTGAGAGACCTTCATGAATATCCAAGGCATGTCCTTGATATTCCAACTACCAAGAGGTGAGAGACCTTCACGAATATGCGAGACCCATCCTCGACATTCCCAACTACCAGGAGATGAGAGACCTTCATGAATATCTAAGGCATGTCTTTGATATTCCAACTACCGGATATGAGAGACCTTCACGAATATGCGAGACCCATCCTCAATATTCCCGTTACCAGGAGGTGAGAAACCTTCACGAATATGCGAGGCACGTCCTTGATATTCCCAACTACCAGGAGGTAGGAGACCTTCACGAATATACGGGGCACGCCCTTGATATTTCCATTACCAGGAGGTGAGAGACCTTATGCGAGGCACGCCCTCAATATTCCCAATTACCAGGAGGTGAGAGACCTTCACGAATATCCCAAATATCCTTCAAGAATTCGTACTTGTGATCATCCAAGTGACCCTCCAATGCCTATGATCAGCCAAATACCCCTTTTGACGCCTGCAAAGGCCCAAATATCCTTCAGGTTAGTACTTGTGAATATCCATGTACTCTTTGATATGCTTGTGAATGTCCAGGTATCTTCCAGAATCGATGCCCTGAGAAAGGTCGGCGCATCCTCCCGAGAAAGGTCAGGTCCCAACTGGTGTCTTCGACAGAAGTCAGACGCCCCACAAATCGATGCCCTGAGAAAGGTCGGTGCATCCTCCCGAGAAAGGTCGGGTTCCAACTAGTGTCTTTGACAAGAGTCAGACACCCCAACAAAACAGATGCTCTGAGAAAGGTTGGCGCATCTCCCGAGAAAGGTCGGGTACCAACTGGTGTCCTCGATACAAATTAGGCACCCACAAATGAGATGCCCTGAGAAAGGTCGGTGCATCTCCCGTCAAGGCGACCGAAGAAAGGTTCGGGTCCTAGACAAACCACTGATTGCTCTAACAGGCGACCGAAGAATGGTTCGGGTCCTAGACAAATCATTGATTGTTTTAACAGGCGACCGAAGAATGGTTCAGGTTCTGGAGAAGCAATTTCCCATCACGGTGACCGAAGAATGGTTCGGGTCCGAGACAAACCACTGATTGCTCTAATAGGCGACCGAAGAATGGTTCGGGTCCTGGAGGAGTAACCCCATTCAAGGCGACCGAAGAAAGGTTCGGGTCCTAGACAAATCATTGATTGTTTTAACAGGCGACCGAAGAATGGTTCGGGTTCTGGAGAAGCAATTTCCCGTCACGGCGACCGAAGAATGGTTCGGGTCCTGGAGGAGTAATCCCCAGTCAAGGTGATCGAAGAAAGGTTCGGGTCCTAGACAAATCATTGATTATTTTAACAGGCGACCGAAGAATGGTTCGGGTTCTGGAGAAGCAATTTCCCGTCACGGTGACCGAAGAATGGTTCGGGTCCGAGACAAACCACTGATTGCTCTAACAGGCGACCGAAGAATGGTTCGGTTCCCGAAGGAGTAATCCCGAGTCAAGGCAACCGAAGAATGGTTCGGGTCCTGAAGGAGTAATCCCCGGTCAAGGCGACCGAAGAAAGGTTCGAGTCCTAGACAAATCATTGATTGTTTTAACAGGCAACCGAAGAATGGTTCGGGTCCTGGAGAAGCAATTTCCCGTCACGGCGACCGAAGAATGGTTCGGGTCCTGGAAGAGAAATCTCCCGTCAAGGCGACCGAAGAAAGGTTCGGGTCCTAGACAAATCACTAATTGTTTTAACAGGCGATCGAAGAATGGTTTGGGTCCTGGAGAAGCAATTTCCCGTCATGGCGACCGAAGAATGGTTCGGGTCCGAGACAAACCACCGATTACTCCAACGGGCGGCGAAGAATGGTTCGGGTCCCTGGAGGAGCAATCTCCGTCATGGCGACCGAAGAAAGGTTCGGGTCCTAGACAAATCACTAATTGTTTTAACAGGCGATCGAAGAATGGTTCGGGTCCGGAGAAGCAATTTCCGTCACGGCGACCGAAGAATGTTTCGGGTTCGAGACAAACCACCGATTGCTCCAACGAGCGGCTGAAGAATGGTTCGGGTCCTGGAGGAGCAATTTCCCGTCAAGGCGACCGAAGAAAGGTTCGGGTCCTAGACAAATCATTAATTGTTTTAACAGGCGACCGAAGAATGGTTCGGGTCCTAGAGAAGCAATTTCCCGTCACGGCGACCGAAGAATGGTTCGGGTCCTGGAAGAGCAATCTCCTATCAAGGCGACCGAAGAAAGGTTCGGGTCCTAGACAAATCACTAATTGTTTTAACAGGCGACCGAAGAATGGTTCGGGTCCGAGACAAACCACTGATTACTCCAACAGGCGACCGAAGACTGGTTTAGGTCCTGGAGGAGCAATCTCCCGTCATGGCGACCGAAGAAAGGTTCGGGTCCTAGACAAATCACTAATTATTTTAACAAGCGACCGAAGAATGGTTCGGGTCTTGGAGAAGCAATTTCCCGTCACGGCGACCGAAGAATGGTTCGGGTCCGAGACAAACCACTGATTGCTCCAACAGGCGACCGAAGAATGGTTCGGGTCCTGGAGGAGCAATTTCCCGTCAAGGCGACCGAAGAAAGGTTCGGGTCCTAGACAAATCATTGATTGTTTTAACAGGCGACCGAAGAATGGTTCGAGCCTTGAAAAAGCAACCTCCTTATATCACCAGGTAAGATGACGCCTTGATACTTGCCAAAACTCGGGGTTCACACCCTATCTAACTCACTCCCGGTAAGTAATTATAGGTATCTTCTTATTTGTCTTAATATATATAATGTTATGTTGCTCCTTTTACATAGGATAATAAGTCCCAAATAAAATAAAATATTCTACGTATATATGGACAAAATTTAGGCATCAGCTTGTCTTTGAATGCAACCTCTGCGAGCTCCCCTTCAAAGAGGGGTAGCTGTTGGCGCCTAAAATTTCATTTTTATTAATTAGGTTTTATTTTTGTTTTTATTTTATTCGGATGATAGATAAATGAAAAAAAAACGAAAAAACAACAAAAACAAAGCAAAAGAAAAAACAAAAAGATAGAGGAGCAGCCCCTCCATGGGCTCTCGGCCTATTTCCGCCAAGCTCGACCCCATCGCGTCTTCTTCTTCCTCACGCCTCTGTAGCGCACGCGCAGAGGGCGTGACGGAGAGGAAAGGGGTGGACGGACAGCGATCGCGTGCGGAGCGGAGGGAGCAGTTGGCGTCGACGAGACGTGACCGGAGGAGGCAATGATGGCGGATGGGACAGCGGTCCAACCGGCGGGTCGAAGCCTCGCCGACTGACCGCTTCTGCGCCTATAAATAGGCCCTCCATCCCCGACGAAGAGCACACACATAGATCACGGAGAGAGAGAGGGAGCCCGATCGAGTCGCAGCCCTTGGACACCCCCGAGAGACTTCGGGGGGAGCCGAGGGCTCGTGGCCTCGATCCGAGCCCCGCCGGAGGGAGAGTAGAGAGAGAGGGGGACGATTTGAAGTCGCAGGCCTCGGGCACTCCATTGAGAGACTTCAGGGGAGGTCTGAGGACTCGTGACCCACGGATCCGAGCCTCGCCGGAGGGGGAAAGAGAGAGAGAGAAGCTAGAGAGGAAGGGATTCGCGTGGGTCTCACCGTCGTTGCTGCCCCCGTTGCGCCGTTGCCACGAACAGGTATCGTCTTGTCGCCGTCGCCGTCGCCGTCACCGTCTCCCTCTCCATAGCCTGAGCCATCGCTACCGCCGCCGCCGTCGCCGCCGCCGTCGCCGTTGCGCCTCGGTCTTCTCCCTCCTCGGCACCGCGATTCGAAACCCTAGGGTTCTCGGTTTTTCGGGTCGCGACCGGGTTGTCGGGTCGAACTCGGATCGGGAACTGGTAGGGATTCCGCAAATTGCGAAGCGGCGGAAGGCGGGTCGAGATTCGGGTCGGGGCGGGTAGGCTTTCGTGGGGAGTTGGGTCGCGGGAGCGGCTTGTCGGGCTGGGTTGTCGGGTTTAGCCGGGCGTTTCGGGCCGAGTGTCCCCGAACGCCCGCCCACGACGCCTTTTTAGTAAATATAAATAAATAAAAAAAGAAGAAAAAGACGAAAAATTCGAGTCGGGCCCTCAACGCGGGCCCGTCCTCGTTCGGATCACTGGCCCGGCCGGGTCGGACCCAACCCGTGGATTCGACCGGGTCGTTTTTTATATTATTTTAATATAAAATAATATTTTAAATAAATAAATATTTTATTTCAAAAAATCAAAAAATGTTTTATTTTCAAAAAATATTTAAAAAAATATTTTATTTTCAAAAAAATCGAGAAAAATAAAAAATAATTTATTTTCCAAAAATATTAAAAAATATTTTATTTTCAGAAAAATCAAAAAGTCAAAAATATTTCATATTTTCCAAAAAATGTCAAAAATCCAAAAAAAAGCCAAAAATTCATGAAAAAGTCAAAAAATTTCAGAAAAAGCCAAAAAGACTTGTATTTTTCCAAAAAATACCAAAAAATCCCAAAAAATCCCTTTTGTGTCCAAAAATTAGAAAATGACTCAAAAAATGCTTTTCCTCCCAAAAATGCCTGGAAAATCCCTCGAACATCCAAAAAACCTCAGGGTTTAAACAAGATTAGGTACCGAAAGGGCATTAGTGATTAATTAGTGTAATCAAGTCCCCAATCTTAATTTCTCTGGTTGCGCAGGAGTGAGTATTTCTCTCGATACTTCACTTGGGTTTCTAATCAACCCACCCCAAATTGATTAGTGGCGACTCCATTTTAAAAATTGATTTACAGATTAAAAACTTGAACCATTAAGTCATGAATTGGTGGACTTGGGAGAGTTCGGGCTTGACCAATTTCAGCCGAGCCATTAGCCTCCTTAGGCGCCCGTACCCGACTGCGGGTGCCAGAAAAAAAGAGGTCGCGACACTTCTCTTTAGAATGAGAATATTACAATCATGAAAATACTAGATTTACCTTCGCCAATTCAGCATCATCATCAACATAATCCAACTTATTTGGTGACTTTTTGGTCTGAGGTTTCTTCTTCGGTTTGGACACTTTTCTCTTTCCCTGGAGCAGGAGATAGTCACAAAAGGCAGAACACAACATTTCAAAGCAAGATGGACGTATTACAAAAGTATTGACATGTCCATTGTCCCAAGAAGGACAAGAAGCTCGGTTATAAGAAGACATATCAAAGTAATACAAGATCAAAATAATTTGCTGAATTCAGCTCATCAATTGTGCTCTCATCAATCTTTAAACTTCTTCCACCCACATTAAAGAATAGGAACGACAATTCAGGTTTAGCCCCTTTCACT
This sequence comes from Eucalyptus leucophloia subsp. euroa, assembly GCA_017140325.1. NCBI lineage: Eukaryota > Viridiplantae > Streptophyta > Magnoliopsida > Myrtales > Myrtaceae > Eucalyptus > Eucalyptus leucophloia. The sequence goes on along the minus strand of CM029472.1, from coordinate 15,428,659 downwards.
TTTCTCATGTCACAACCTCTGGCATATGTGATATATCTGAAATCTGATCTGAATTCTAAAATTGATTAGGACAAAAAACAAGGAAAACAATATTGATTTCATACTAAGCATGTCGCAATTGGTACTAAGTATCATAGCCAAATTCTCTAAGTTCATAACTTATGAATCTATGCGTCTTCCATACAACACCACCCTAATCTTACATAACATAGAACAACCAAAGACATGAAGTTGCAGATGTCCAATATGTCCAATGCGATTACTATAATGACATGTCCAAGACTGATAATATACAACTTAAAAGTTCCCAAGTGCACCTCAGATACTTAGTTTCCTATTGTTGTCTGAATCCTGATTTAAATGGAAATCTTATTAGCAATAAGAGGAGATCCAGAAAGAAAAACTGCCTTCCACCAAAACCCACTCCAGGAGGATACACAAAGCACTGGAAAAGCTAAACTAAAATGAAAACCATAAGTCAATTTGACTAAAAACACCCACACTATATTATTTGGTAATTAAGTCATTTATTCAACTGTGGTATTAATATTTAACTGATTTGGCGAAAACGATATTTTCAACTGCAGTACATGCAACTAGTGTATCACCAAATTAACGTCCTTCACAAAAGCAGTCTGGAGTGATTAGCAATAGTAAAATTCAAAATAAGTAGCCAATAAACAATTAGACTGTAATTTTGGAATGAATTGTAATAGGTTTGAAATGCCAAGAAATATTAAAAGTACACAATTTATTTGAAAGTTTCGAGGATTTAAAGAAGAGGGAAAAACAAAGGGAAAGATGGCATGTTAATCTGCCAGCGAGTGAACTTAAGTTTCACACAATTTCTAACCAACTGCACGAAGTTTTGCTTAAGTTGGGTGATCTATAGAGATGTTGGCAAGTCAAACAGCATAACTATGTATTCAATGTCACTTCAAGCCAAAAATCTCATGGTTACTTAGGATCCAACTTGGATCTTCTCATGACAGTCCTGTTTAATTAGGCCAACTATTCCCTAGAAACACCAGTGAAGTTTCAAGAATGTCACAATCCAAGTAATAAAATCCCGTTGCAGCATAAATAAATTCATTCTAATTAAGAAGGCGCTCAATGCAGCCACTGCAGCAATATTTGTGAATAAAACACTTCGTGAAGAAGTCTGAAGAACGAAGGTAACTCGGGAAGAAAGTGCTCCCAAATGCACTGCGCGACAACATTAACCAAAAATTATCCTACAAAAAAAAGACAGTGCTTTGGAGAAAACAGATAGGCAACACTTCCAAGTGACCACAATTTGTGGTGAACACACAACAGTTCAGACGGGAATGAAACAAAGCTAGAGCCGCCAAGCCGAAAAGTTAATGACCCCCGAGGACGAATCGGTTCACTCACTTCAATGGCCCCATTGTCATTCTCATTGAGAAAAATTCAAGAAATGAAAAACTCTGTGACCATTTCTTTCTCTTGACTCCGTTGTCTTAAACCCACCTTCCCATTTTCACATACAACTTAAACGCGAACTACGCTAGGAACTTTAATTCACGCAAAAACAACAGAAGCAGATAAAGAATAACCCACCTTCCCATTTTGTGGCTGTCTTGCTTACTTAGGCCCGCTCTTGCGGTCCTCTTTTGCATTCGGCTCCCTTCCACTCACCCTGACTTGTTGTCTTGTTGAGTGCAAGTTTGTGGTGTCGGATCTTTTGTATTTTTTGATTAAAGCTCAATATATTCTTACCTTTCACCAAAAAAAAAAAAAAAAGAATAACCCAATAGAAAAGAACCGACCTTTCTTTTACCAGACCCGGATACTTCAAAATCCCGATTACCCTCCTCATCGTCGAGGCTAAGATCATCATCATCGCCACCATCACTGTCCAAAGAAGGCGCGTAATTACCATCTTCATAGTCGTCGTCGTCGTCGTCCTCGCCAACCTTCCTTTTGCCCTTCGCGTCGCCCTTTCTTGCCTTCCGACTCGAACCCATCACAGAACCCGCCAAGTTTCGGAGGCCCAGGGCCTCCATCCTCCTCTTGTTCTCCGTGATCCTCGACAACCTCTGCTTCTCGTAAGTCAATTCGGTCGCCGCCTCCGTCGAGCCGAGGACGGTCGGAGGCTCCGGCTCTGAGCCCAAGCTCGCCGGCTTCCCGTCAGGCTCCGCGTCGGAAGTGGGAGAGATGCGCTTCGCCGCCGTTCAAGCGGTCGTGGCGAATTCTCAAAGACGAAAATAGCGATTGGCCGTGGCGAAATGAGCGAGGTCCGAACTCGAAGGAGCGAAGAAAATGGGAGGGAAGCGATATAAAAGCAAGCACGGTCTAGTCGCACCAGTCCCAAAAAACAACTAAATAATCGTTCAATTCCTTCCCAAAAAACAACAGATTTCTTTCTTTTTCATACATAATCCTCCGCTGATGTTGAGGCTAAATTCACGAAAGTAATTGTTCCACTTTTTGTCTTAACCTTGCCCTCTTCCTATGTCCCAAGGAATAAAACCATTCACGCCCAGATATTCGGTTCTCGGGTCGATTCGGGCAACGGCTTGCTTTTATTCTTTGTGTTCGGTTTGGTTCAGGTATTGTGATAATCAAAAATTGTCATCACCCCTAACAGTTACGTTTTTGTGTCGATTGCTTGTTGTTTTTGTATCGATTGCTCGTTGTCGATGATTTCACAAGTTAGTTGTCACTACTCTTCAAGTTGATGACTGTCTTTTTCTTCTATAACTTTTATTCACAAAACTTTGCTATTATTGACTAAGATTGTAATTTGCTCATCAAAATTGGTCACTTTTGTGTGTGAACACTAATATGTTGATTTGTTAAAAAACAACGTTCTATTTTGAACATGATATATAACCATGACATGAGATTAACTGCAATTGATAACCTCACAATACTAATTAAGGTTAAATGGCAAATAAAACTTGTCAACATAATTTCACGGATTTTCAAAATCCGGACAAAAAGAATCCTCAGTGTTCATCTTAATTTACCAAGCTTGAGTAATCTGATTTTTAGATGATTCAAATTGAAAAAGTTATCACTTGGTTCAATTCCAATCACAATTTATCGAATTTTAGATTTAAGTGAAATGCAAATAAAAATTGAAATTGAACTACTACAAATGGAAATGACAGGAAACCAAAAGTGCAAATGGAATTGAAAAACGAGGATATAAGTCAAGATATGATTAATTTTATCTTATTCCTATGTTTCGGTTGTTGCCTAAGATAAGATAAGCTCGGATATAAAGGAATATAATTAAGATAAAATAATTCCATGTGTGGGTGGGATAAAAGGTGGATTAGAAACGTCTTACTCTCATATCTCTTCATTGTCCCCTCTACCCCAACTATGGGGACCACCCACATCTTCACATTGAGCTTTGTCTCCTTGTCACTAACGGGGCTTGTCATGGTGATGAGCTAGACTGGATCTCAATCATGGAGGAGCTCCATGGCCAGATCTAGAGGTCTCCCATGGCTGCAAAGAAGCTCCGTGATCAGATCTGGAGCTCAATCTCTCAATAGCTAAGTAATTCCAAAAAGTAATCAGGATGAAATTTGTAGTATTTTATTATTATTATGTTTATGATGGGGTGCGATTGGAATGTACTGTTTCACCTTGATACGCTACGATGGAAAGACACTATTGAAAATGTATAAATAGAGATGTATAAAAGCCTCCTGAAGACAACCGTTGTGATGCTTGGCAAAATGTATGCTTAGAGAGAACGTACACTCCTTTTCTCCCCCCCTTTTCCATCAAAAGAAAAAGAAGGCGTTTCATTTTTCTCCTTTGCAAGAACAATAAGCATTTACGTTATGGAAATCGAATGCTTTCCTCGTGATTGCATTCAGACCAACGTGAGATAGTTTTGTTCGTGATTTATCCACAATTCAACATTCGTTCCGGGGTTAATTGTTGTTTGCGCATTGAAATCAGGTAAGTCGTCTTTTACCGACTTAAAGTTCAACAAAATTAATTGAAAGAAAAATAGATTCAAAAGGAAAAGAACTAGCTACTTCATTTGCACTCTAAACAAAATTCTTAGAGCATATTCACATGAATGACGTACGTACCTTTCCAGTGTTATTACTTGGTCTGCCATGTCCTGGAGGAGTTGGAGCTCATTGAATTCTATGATTGTTAGCGGACAATCTAGAGGTCTTGTTGAGTTGAAGACTAGCAACTTCGCAGGTCGCTGAGAAACTTCTTTTACATCATTCCATCGAAAAGACTTTTTTACATTATTCCAACCATTCCATGGTAGGACAAATGGTCAGATCTGGAGCTCGATCTCTCAACATCAAAGTAATACCACCAAAAATTTAAATTTAATACACACACGCGATAAATTTAATTCAAAATAATTTTTGTGTCACAAAAATTTTAATTTTTTAATTTTACACATTCGATGTGGCATTTAATTTTCTAACCTTAATCGTATTCTTTTTCTAAGCTTAAGCATTCAATGAGTTAGACTCCGCTATAACAACTTTTTTTTATATTTCTTATTTCTAATATCTCTCCTCAGCATTCATTAATTAAAAAAAGAAGGAATTAGTTTAATCATGGAGTCAATTCACAAGGTGGTTATGGCGACACAAATGAAAAAAAAAAAAAAAAAAAAATCAATAAATCTCTAATTGCAAAAGTGGGAAAATTCATTATTTCCCTTTTACCATGCCTACAATTTGTTATCAAATTTACTGAATAAGTATGATAAGATAATTTTAGGCAAGACGATCCAAGTAGAATATTGTGTAATAATTTGCTCTCTCTTTTTGCTTATCATAAAAAGTCAGTTCAAGGCAAAACTCTTAATTATTCAGTAACTAATTAATAAAATCTAGATCATTACACAATCTCTATTAATGTAAGATCATAAACCGAGATTAATAATTATGATTGAAAACAAAAGCGATTTGAGTGCCATATAATGCAGCCAATTAATGAACAACTAGTGCGTTCTGCAATGCTATTGGAATTTTCCTTTTTAAGAGATTGAACATCTTAAAAGGTTTGATCGACTACTATCAATTATATAATCACAGAGACAAAATTCATGAAAATTGAAGTGTTGGACTACATGATCATGTGAATCAATTATTTTCTCCCTAACAAATAAATTCATCGTTGTTTTAAATTTTGACGAAAGAATGAGTAAAATAAGACTTTGAACTTCATAGAAGTGGAAAATGAAATTTTCACTACTTTGCTTTCGTTAGATTATAACCAATAACAAATGCCTCAAAATGAATTTTTAGTTTCGATATAGCATTTGAAAATAATTGGACAAAACATCAATCGATGTGAGTAGAATTTAATAGTCAAGGAATATTTGAAGTAAATATTGAATTCACATTAGAAGTAAGAATACATCTATTCTCTTCGTAGCTCATGAGTCATTTTTTTTTTTTTTTTTTAATTTTCAATGACTGATGCCTCAAAATGAAATATTAATTAATATGTAACATTTCAAAATAACATGGATGAAATGTCAATCAATTGAAATTTCAATCAATACGAAGAAGAATTTATTGTATAAATAATGTTCTAAGTTAATATTCTATTTGTATTAAAGGTAAGTATATGTCCATTCACACCGTGGTTCGTGAGTCATTGGAGAGTTTTCAAAATCTAAAAAATTCACTCTTAATCTTGACCCTCTTTAGACCAAAAAAAAGTCTTGACCCTCTATAATTACATCAAAACAAAACGAACCTTTTAGTTTTAGAATATTAAAACAGTGTATACTGTAATACTATGACTGTATTAGATCAATAACTTGTGCAATCAATCAGATGGAACTTCTTAAGATAGTGAAAGACGGTGGCGAGCCAAGTCAATGAAAACGCCAGGTCTTTGTCCTCGAGCACATTTCAATCTCATTTACCAATTGCCCCCACTCGGACAATTCTCCTTCTTTTGTCATATAGCAGCTTCTTTTCAGGCTGGGCATCTCCCGTGTCTTAATATTAAGCAAAGCTACTTGAGAGTTTCAACTACCCAACTTATATGCAACATTAGAGTTAATTAAATTTCCTTACTAGCTTGGCTCTTTCCGGCTCATAATGGGAGGGTTGACAGATCATCCGATTAATTGCTACGTATCTCTTACTTTAGGGTCATTAAAGTGGATTTTCCACTTATAGATTAAACACCGCTTAAGATGCTCACATTTTCAACTTCCAAAATCAAAATCACATCCTAAAACGCAGATCATTGTAGATGTTGCTATGGAAAAAAAGTGACCAATAACAGTTTCAGGAAGATGGAGAAAAGATGCAAAGTTGCAAATTTAATGTATCAGTGAAGAACTACTATAGTCTGACCAAACTTTTGCTTATTGTACAAACACATAATACAGAGGAAAAAGTTCGGACATCCATTTCGCATTTTGTACAAACATCTTATAATTTAATGAGAAAAGGAGATATAAAGAGTGTCGAATTCTATCATGAGATCAACTAGACAATGTCCTCCCCAACTCTGCCTCCATCGCCGCCAGCTAGTCGAGCTGCAAAGTTGTTATTCATTGATGATTCTTCTTGTTCCGCAATACTAGTTTTCAAAAGATTTTGGATGATCACTTGTGATTGAATGAACGAGTTTCTAAGTCTCAAAGAAGTTGTTTTGCACATGGATTTGAAGATTCGTTTCATCTCTTGAAAAATTGGCTGGTAATTGGGATTTGTAGCTACCATAGTAAGGAACATAACATAGATAACCCACTTGATGTAAGGATTTAGTATAATTGAGTTGATTGCTATTTCAACAACGAGACATCCTAATATGAGAAATGCGAAATTAATTAATGTGGTTCCACGATTGCTTTGTGTTGTTCGCAAACTGATGCCAAAGAGCATCATTAGAGCTATGGAAATCAAGATGAAGGTCGCTTGCATGTTTATAAGTAAATCCTTAGCTCCGCAAATAGCAAATGACCATTTAAGTGAGGATGTCAAGAAATCTTTCAATTTTTCAGTGATGCCATCTTCTTGTCCACCGAGTCTATAAAAAAGCACACCGAAATCAGAAATCGTTAGTCTGTGATGCAAGTAAATAATGCAAACTTATAGAACATTGCTCTTTCTGGAGCTACATGCTTAAATCATTAATTTACGGTCCACCTACATGCCTCATACTTGCTCAATAGAAACTTAGATGTCCACGTATGATGGTGAGAATTTCCCCCAAACTGCTTATGACGTGTCATATGTGAGTCCAAAATTAGAAAATAAAACTCAGCATTAACGACATGCAAAGTTCATATAATTAATGTAAACAGATTAATTGCAGTAAGTAATAAATGACTCTTGATCGATATGGATGGATTTTGCCAAAGTTGTGCAATAAAAGTTCCAAAAGGCATAGAAAGCCTAGTGCTTTAAATGGTCGTGACCGGAAGGAGGATATAGTTCACAATGAACCATATAAACATATGCAAACAATGAAGAGTTGAGTCAAACCCATCCTGTAATTACTGCTATTGTGATTGCCTGTCGTCTTTGTATGAAATTATGGAAAAATTTAATTGAAAGAAAAACATATTCAGAAGAAAATAGCTACTTAATCCGTACTCTAAATAGAGTTCTTATAGCATATTATACATACGAAGGAATTACATAATTTTGGAGTGTAACTGTATGATCCGCCATGTTCTCTCGAGCTCAATGAACTCTCTGATTCTTTGTGGATGAGAAGTGCAACAAGCACTTGATTGCAGAGCCCATTGTTTTCTTTTCCCTGTCAGAAGCGACATTAAACAATGAAGCAGAAATATTGAAAAAACCCGTTTTTATTTCCCTACCTCTTCTTTCCCCGCTCAAAGGTAGGGGATTTTATTTTTAATATTTCTGCTCGAAGGCGAGGGAAAGAAAACGATTTTTTATATTATTTTGTAAGTATTTCCGCTCAAAGGTAAGGGGAAAGAAAAGGAGTTTTTTTCTTTTCCTTAAATATTTCTGCTCAAAGGATAGGGGAAAGAACGGTTTTTTCCTTACATTTTCGCTCTGCATTTGTCTGATATCGCTTCTGATGGGGGAAAAGAAAACTGGACTTCTATATATATTCTGCAACCAAGTGCTTGTTCCCCTTCCTCATTCATTGATTTGGTGAGACGCACGTTGACCTCACATGAGACAATCCAGATCTAACGGTTTGGATTCAAATAGCATACTCACTCCACACTTGCTCGCAGAAAATGACGACGAAAGGAAAAAAGGTTGTATGTTGCACCTGGATCAAATCCCCAACTTCCAATCGAAGTATACATCTCATTTCACCGAAGGGTCCTTTTGAAGGATTAAAGGATACTGGTCAAGTATGTCATGGACACCATTTCCAGATCAGATCAAATCGAACCATCATCAAGTATAGTTCCTTGAATTATCAGCATTTGGATGGGGCCAAAATGCAGTAGTTTTATAGCTCGTAAGAAGCGAGAAAAACATATGCGTAAAATAAAGAGGACCAAGCGATGTAAATTTCGACTTTTTGCATGCAAAACTAACCTCCGAGCTTCGGTTGAAGTAAGAGGCAAAGAGTTTGTGTCAGACATTGATCTGCGCTAGCTCTCGAGCAGAATCTTTTTTTTTTTTTTTGGACCTCTACGCAAGAGGCAAAGAGTTTGCAGTGAATGCTAGTTGTGTTCGTCTTAGGTTTTGGTAAGTTATACTCTACGAATTGACCAGTGTCGGTTTCTAATCAGTCAACATTGCTACAGTAATACGCGAAAGTGTTCCGACCCTTTGTTCACATCACCAAAAGTCAAAACACAGCAAAAGAAAAGGACCCCCAATAAATTCTAAGAGAAAGGACGTGCCTTTCGCATACAAAGGGTGGGAACTCAATGGTGGTATATTGGGCTAGTTTCCTGAGGGTTTACGTCTAAATAGTGGTTTGCGGCGAGGCTCCATCAGTGCTACCGAGCACTGGAGGATCGTGTGATTCCCAAAGGGTGATCTCCGACGGTCCCTCAATCATTAAAAAAAAAAAAAACAAACAAACAAACAAAGGGTGGGGACACCCCAAACAAAGGGCCTTGAATATTGGGACTCTCTCTCATGAGAGCCACGACTTTATCTTAAAATTTGAAAAATTACGAAAAAATCCTAAAATTATTGTATTTTTATCAATTGAGTCAATTTAATCAATTTTAATTAGAAATCATTAATATGAATGCCAATTGTTCTACGTAACTTGACTTGATAATTTTTTTTAGAATTTTTTTTTATTTTTTATTTTCTTCTCTTTTCCTTCTTTTCTATTTTTTCTTGACTATGACCAACAAAGGTCGTCAAGGCCTCATCAACCACTAGGTGAGGGTAGCGAAGTCTTCGGGTGCGCATGATAAAATTTCTGAAACAGAAATTGATTTCTGGCCAGAAATTGATTTCTCAATTTCTCGTTTTCGTAAACCGAGAAGCTAACAATTTTAGTTTCGATTTCTTCTTCAAATCTATTTTGGAATATAAATCTGTTTCAGAAATAGAGAAATCAAATTGCGTTACCAAACGGATTTCTGTTCCAAACCTGTTTCGGGAAACAGAGAAACAGAGAAATCAAGAAACAGAAATTTTATCATGCGCAGCCTTCATCAGCCACAAGTGAGAGCACCTTTCCTAGATCTAGGCGAGGCCAACCTCACCCTAGGCAAGGCTGCCTTGCCCACGATGAATAAGGCTGGCCTCACCCTGACGTTTACAACCATGATGGCCTTGTCTAGATGTGGGTGAGGTTAAACACGGGCTGGTGACACTTTTTAGTAATTCTTCCCTTAAAATGTAATTGGTTTTTTCTATTTTTGTGTTTTGATCTTTAGTAATGCAAACAAAGGGTTTGCTTGAATATGTAAATATCATACATTCCTGAGGAAGAAACTTATAATATCTACAAGTCACTAGCTTGAGGGGGAATGTTGGAAGATACGCGAGAATCTTCTAGATATTATTTAGATTAATATTGATATATGAAATCAATCAAGATCAATTTAATATCAGATCTGATTTGTAGATTATTTGGTTGCCTTTTTCCTATATACATTTTGTACTATAGTATGGGATATGTACATTGAGTTTGTAAAGCAATACAAGATACAGAAAATTTCCCACAATTCTCCTCTTTGCCTTCGTTTTCCTGCTTAGTTTTCATCTTCCAATAAAGGCACTATGATGCTTTTTCTTTCTTCATTTGCAGCGACTTGGACACCGGGGGGATCTTTTTCTCTTATTCAAGACTGATGCTGCTTTTTAACTACCTAGATTCCACGTCACGAAGACCTTTCCTACCTACCCTTTGGAAACACCCTCTTTTGGGCCCATTCTTAACTTATTTTGTTTAATTTCTTGCACATATTTCTACATAACTCTGTGAAGAATATCAATGTCATCAACGCGCTCACGCGTTCACTATATTCACCATATATTGTGAAGAAAATCAATGTCATCAACGCATTCACACTTCACTATATTCACCATATGTTGTGAAGAAATTCAATATCATAGTCTTTGAGAAACGAATGGTCTTGCCCCATAATTTCTTGCCAAACCTAGACTTTTATTCACGTCTCACATACACGCGCACGCTAGTCACCGTTCATCAGCTTTCCATACGTGTGTGACTTCCAATTCTAACCTCGAAATTAAAATAATCAAAAACGAAAAGCATCTATCTGCTGGAATTTTCCTTGAGCCGAATCCAAGCTGGAGCTGTTAGAACAAACCGCTGGAATTTATTATATTTTTATCAATTTTCATTACTTTTGGACCGGATCCAGAGTAAACTATAGCTTGTAAGCATCGTGGTACAAATTTCAACTTTCTACTAAGTGCGTGATGCGAAATGAAACCCTAAAAGAGAGCCATCATGATCCTTTATTATAATTTTGAGGGAGAAAACACCATTATTGGATAGTGTTAGATGTATATATTTACAGCTAGGTTAATTGTAGTTTACATTAATTGTAATTAAATCTAATTGCCTCTCACCCTATATAAGGGAGGGCTTGTACTCGTCATTTGGTAATATGAATATTGACACCTAAATTTTGGCGTCCCATTTAGTAATTCACTACGTAGAAAATTAGAGATAGACTTTGGCCCCTAGCAAAAATGTCACACCCCGATCCTCAAGCGTACGTCCATCCCTCACTAGTCGATTAAATAGCGACGTCCCAGGACGCATCACCGACCCAAATCCAATGTTCTTGATAAGAAGATGAACAAAGGACAAAGAAGATGATAAATAGTGCAACCATTGACCAAAAAAAAAAAAAAAAAAAAAAAAAACACCCGAAACTTTTTTTAAAAATGGAAAAAAAATACCCCTAATCTGGCCTTTGGAATATGCATCGGAGATGCATCTATTCACCGACCAGCGAGTGAGGTTCTTCTTTAAAACTAAATGACCACTTTAGATCCTTATTTGAGAGAGACTCCACTCTAAGTCCTCTTTTGAGAAAATGAATGCACATTGGATCTTTATTTAGGATTTTCCTGATTTCTAATAAGAATATAACTAAATATGATAAGATATGAAATTTAAGGAATTTTGCTATATTCTATCTATTGTTTGGCGATTGTAGTAATATAGTTGAATATATTGTATCTTATATATTATTTGGTTAAAATGTCATATCAATATAAATTAATTACAAGTTTTACAAATGAATATGGTAAAAATTTCTCGTAATACTCTTGTCAACTTTATTTTTATTTTTATTTTTATTATGTTTTCCTCTTTTATAATTAATTTTTTTTATTTCTCTCTTCCCCTTCCATCATTCTTTGAGAAAATTTTATTAATAGAAAACTGCACTAATATAACTAAAATACTAAAATACCTAAAATACGTAATAAATATAAATATACATTAATATATTGAATTTTGTATTATAAGATAGAATTAAATTTAAAAATATAAATAAAAATAAGATTAAATTAGAAAATAATTTTTTATTTTTATTGTGAATTTCTTATATTAGATTTAAATATTATTTATATTGAAATATGATTTTAATTTTTTTAATTTAAGAATTTTTTATTTGAGAAAAAAACTTTCCTATTATGGATATTAGAAATCTTATTCACCTTTATCACATCTCCCCACGGGATAATTTTACGGCCTATATCATTTTTATATTCGACTTTGTCCTATCTTGAGAATGCACCAAATGCAAGATAAAACAAATTTCATGTTATCCTGAATTTTATTCTAACCACCAAACACAGCTTTTTGGTAATAAAGGTTTTGAGGTTTTTTTTTTTTTTTTTTTTTTTTTAATGAGAGTCTATTTATTTCAAAAACTAATTCATTTTCATAATTCTCAATAGATTTTTTAAGGACCTATATTTGATTTGGAGTATCACTAATAACAAGTTTTGGTTGGCCTTGTCTTTTCATATTCTTAACTACATGATAACAAGTTTGGTTAACAACAATATAGTTGGATATGTTCACATTATATCATATATATAAATATATATCATTTGGTTAAAAATATCTTGTAACACTTGTCAACTTTATTTTTATTATTATTTTCCTCTCTTTTTTAACTAATTTTTATCCTGATTATATTCCATTTATATTCGATTTTGTCTTATCTTGAGAAGACACTAAATGCAAGATAGGATAAATTTTAATCTATCTTGAATTTTATCTTGACAGCAAAAGTTTTGAGGGTTTTTCAATGAAAGTCTATTTATTTCAAGAATCGATTATTTCAAAATTCGCAATGGATTTTTTAAGGACATATGTTTGATTTGGAGTATCACTGATAACAAGTCCTTTTATCCTAATGGCTTCTTTTGTTGGAGGTCCTCTAACATTGAGAATATCAAGGATTAGCAATCTTTCTAAAGATCTTTTTCTATTTTCTATGGCCTTAGCGAATTCTGGACTATGGGTTCTAGGAAATTCAAAAAGGTTTAAAAATCGGTGATCTAAGAGTTTTGGATATAGGTAATTGAGAAGAAAAAAAGTTGAATAGAAGACTATCCTATTAAATCGATTACCAATAGTATGGAGATAATGATTAGTGTAATTATTTTGTTGTATTATTTTTATATTTTGAGGGTCATCAATTTGAGCTATGATATGAAAATGGGTGGCAGTAATTTCACTATCTCTATATTGGATTTTAATCTTTCTCAAAGGAACATGATTAGTTTCTATAGTTTGGCCATCATTAAGTTGCCATTTATAAGCATGATCTAAAACATCAAGTTCTTTGGGCTTAAGCAATTATTCTTCAAACCAAAGAAAGAAAAAGATATGTCATGTTCATAAAGGAAACTATAATATTTTTTTTTTATTTCTTTTGCTTGACCATGGAAAGTATTAAAAAAACCATTGTCTAATTTCTTTATTTCCTTCTGAATTGAATTCTTTATTTAAAATTTTCTATTGAGCTCAAATTCTTTTTCTACAGTAAGAATCGTGTGTGTGTGTGTGTGTGTGTGTGTGTGTGGGTTAATTGCAACATAAATGAAAAGGACGTGTGCACTAGTTTAAATGCCTAGTCTTACAATATTAGTTGACAATAGATAGTCAATGAAATAAATTGAGAATGAGAAATCACATCCGTTCAGTTAAATACCACCATTCTTTTTCTCTTTGTCAACCGTTCTTTTGCGTTAAATGGCATTGTTGATGCAATGTTATAGGCTGAACAAGAATAAAAGCGATACCATAGGGGGACAAAATCAAATGGAAATAGATTTTCCAATTTTAGATTAGATAATAAGGGTCATCAAAGTGGATTTTCTACTTGCTGGTTAAATACTGCTTCAAATCCTGACATTTCACTTTTCAAACTCAAAATCACAAACTAAACTGCAGCATTGATGTAGATATTGCTATATAAAAACGGTGATCAATCAAAATTTCATGTGGAGCAAATACGCAAAAGTTGCAAATTTAATGTATTAGTGAGGGAAAAGTGTCATAAAAGTATTAAACGTATTGTATTAATGTCAATTTTGTCCTAAACCTTTTGACTTATGCTAATTCAATTATTCCACTTAATTTTGGCTGAATATTACTGAGGTGGACACTAGTCAACTTATGTGGCATGATTGTGTACCGATGTGTATTGACACCTTTTTTTTTTTCATCATAATAATATATAGATTTATGAGCATTTGCATTAATACTAATATGATTTTTTAAAATTTTAAAATTTTTAAAAATTATTAGTGTTATTATTTTAAAAAAGAAAAGAAAAGAAAAGGGTGCGGAGTCGGGCCGGGTCATTTCTTTTCTCGACTGGACCCAGCCCAACTCCATCCTCTCTCTTCTTTCCCTCCATGGGGGCCAGCCCATTTTCCCTTTTCCCTGGCATGGCTTCGCTCCCTCGCCTTTGCAGGCGAAGTGCAAGCCAGAGGAGTAGCGTAGGTTGCAGCACGATCTGGGGATTGGGGATTAGCCGGCCATGGCAAGCTAGCGGTGGCAGAAGCCATGTGCGCCTGTCAGTGGCCCTTAAAAGAGAAGAGAGGCGGTCAATCCAAGAGGGTAGCCCAAGAGAGACATCGGAAGGACGGTGTTGACACCTAAATTTTGACGACTGAGTTATAGATTTTTTGTATAAAAAACGAGTTAATTTTAACCCCTAAAAAAAATGCATCATAACAAATAAAATGAACAAAAGGGAAATAAGGGAAAGATCAATCTGATTTGATTATGAATGGAATATGGAAATTCTGATTAGCCATCTTTGCTCCGGTGAATATTCAAATCATAGTAAATGTGGAAGCAAATTTTCGATCAGAGAAATTAGGTGAATAAAAAAGTTAGGAGTTTGATAAAATGGAAGGAATCAAAACATTCGAGGAAAAAATCAAACCGATTGCAAGATTTTGTTCCAATTTGCACACCATAAATTGAGGCAACGAAAAAGAAAGCTCAAAAATTGCCATGGAAGATGGTGCTCGGAACCACTATAAAAAGGGACCAAATTTTGTGAAAAAGAGGGGGAATTCGAAAATTTGGGAGAAAGGTTTGTAAAAAGATTTCGTGAAAAAGAGAAATGCAAGCGTGAGAGAAGAGAAGAAAGAAAAGTCAGAGGAAATAAAAAGAGAGAAAACCCCCCTCCCTTTTGTCGTCCAAAAAGTGTCTTTTCTTTTCCCCTCTGACAAACTACAGTGGAAAAGAAAGAAGCCAGCAGCAGCAGAAGGAAAAGTCCACCGAGCAGAAAAAAAAATTTTAAGAAGAAGATTGTCTTCTTCCTTGGACTCTTGCAGCGTCACCGAACCTGCGATCTCCGAGCACCGCCGTGCCCGACGTCCAGCAGCCGCGCTCAATGCTCGACGACCGCCCCAACGCGCTCGCCTCCGTCGCACCTGACGCCCCTCTCTCTGCCCGCATCAGTAGCGCCGAACGCCAGAGCGCCGACGACCGCGCCTCTGCTTCCGTCCGACACTGCACCACTGTCCCTGCTCGACCCGACGCCCGTGCCTGCACCTCCACCGCGCAACACCTTCGCCGACGCCCGCGCTCCTCTCCGTTCCGCTCGCCGATTCGCCGGAGCCCGACGCGACCGCACCTCAGCTACCGCGCCTCCACCTCGCCTGCAACCTGCAGATCTCGCGCCCCGCCTCGCTGATCATCGTCGCTCCGCCAAACGCCGACGCCTGCTCAGCCGCCAATCGCTACGCCCGCGTCGCTCGTCTGCGAGCACCGCGACACCGCCGCCCTAGCCCCGACGCCTGCAATCCACGAGCAGTTCGCCGCGCGCCGTCTGCAACCCGACGCTGCCGCTTCCATCCGCCTGCCCTCAACGACGCTCGCACCCGAGCTCCTCCGTTGACCCTGCGCCTCAGCCCGACTTCGACACCACAGCAGCTCGCCATCGCGCCTGAGCGCCACCCGATCCGACACACCGCTGCTGCCCGAGTCCCGCACCCAGTTCCGTCGGTTGTCTCCGTCGCTCGTGTCGACGCTGCTGCTCTCCTCCATTAGGTGGCTTATTATTATTATTATTATTTTATTTATCCTTTATTTTATGTTATTTTATTTTTTAAAGTTTCAATATTATTGTATAGGAAGGTGATTTTCATTTTATGCATTTTGTAGGCATTATCCGCTAGGATTTTGTCCAGAATTAATATAATTACTAATTTAATCTGAGAGACATCGGATTATTTTTTAATTATATTAATTTATTTGGGCTTTTTGGTAGAATTTTAATTGTTAAATAATTATAATTATTAATTTGATCCGTAAGGCTTCGAATCAAATTTTTAACTATTTTAATCTCTTTGCCGTGATAATTAGAGTTAGGATAATCGTTAATTTGACTTCGATTATTTTAATCCTTTATTTTGTTGATAGCTTAGATTTAATATTTATTCAATAATTACTTATCTTTAAAAAAACTAAAAAACTGAAAAAATTGAAAAAATCGAAATTCTGGATGAGCATATAGATTTAGTAAATCAAACATGTATGTTTAGTAAATTAGAATTTTCTTAGGATTACATTTTTAGGGTTGCATTTTTAGAAATAAGTGAGGGTTGGACCTAAATTAATTTTTTTAGATAATGTTCACACATTTTAATTATCTCATTTTTCAAAAAATAGTTTTCTAACATAGGATAAGGTTTAAGTCAAATTAATTCCTAGAATAAATTAGGAAATTATCCCTTTTTAGATAGTTTAATTAGGGTTTTTATTAATTCTTAATTTCAATAGAAAAATACAAAAATACTAGATGCATGTTAACTAGTTCGCATAATAAGATCATTTAATCAGAATTTGTTCATTAGTGAAGTTAGGTCATGAGGTGCATAATAACTAGTTTGCATAATAGGCCCATTTAATTAGAATTTGCATATTAATAAGATTAAGTCATTTAGTTAAAAAATGCATTTTTATAAAAGAGTTCTAATTTTCAAGAAAACTTAAATAAAAAAAAATTGATTGCTTGCTTTGTGTGATGCAATTTATTTATTTGTTTGTTTTATTTGAATGTTTAATAGTGGATGAGCATCGTGTGGTCACCATATTTGCATGATAGTAAGGTTAAAATAAATTAGCCATTTGCAAAAAAAAAAAAACATTTTTGGAAATTAAAAAGAAATGGTACCGAAATTGTATTAGAGAAATCTAGTGTAACCAAGTCCCCATATCCATAGTTTCTGCTTCGTAGGAGTAAAATAATCCTCTAATTGACCTACCATAAATCGATTTGGTATGGGTTTGGGAAAGCCCGAGTTAAGTTTAAAAATTTAGTAGTCCATTAACTTAGTTTTAGTTTTTGGTGGTGCACCCGAAATTTAAGGTCACGACAGATGGTTTGAGAGAGAACGAGAGTGAGGGCGAGAGATTCAAACACCCTCCACCCCCAGGGGGCCGGTGGTTCACCTAAATCGCTCACGGCCTTCGTCAGAAGCCAACTTGTTAGTCGTTGTTCGTTAGAGTGAGTTCCCGAACCAGGAATCTCCGGAACTCTTCCCCGTTTACCGAACATGGGATTGAACCGACGAGATTTTAGGCAAATCGTACAAAACCCAGACTGACTCATTTTAAACAGTGTTGATTTAGAGCTTGATATACCATGTTCAGACCATGAACGACGTTGAATCCGAACGTGGAATTGATATTTCAAACTGTATATGGATTGTTCAATGAAATTCCCGAATGAATTGCTGAAATGGCTTTTAAGAAATCGATGCCTACAGCTTCGTTTTATGCTTGATTCGGTCCTGAGATCGTTGCATTTTCTTCGAATGTGGGTTTCCCTTTGATTTTGTTGCATATCGCAGGAGTTGACCATGGATGAACATCTTCTCGCCAGAAATATATACCCCTCCCCGGATAAGCCCGTAGTTAGAGACTTCAGTCCTTTCTTTTTGTCTCGGCGTTGGAATGGCTTCCGTTTTGCATTATCTATATGGGGGACGTTAACATCGCCGGTGAAGTTCGGCGATGGCCGGAGATATGACCGGCGGTGATGACCTGTTTGACGGTCGGTGAGGTTGGCTGTCGACGTTGGACCGGTTGAGATTCGGGCGTTAGTTCGTTCAATGAAGTTTCAGTGTTGGGTTCGTCGATGGGAGAGCTGAAGAAATCTCGTTGGAGAAGACGACGTGAGGAAGACGACGTATAGAAGAAATAAAAAACGAATAATAATAATTAAAAAAAAAAAAGGGGAAAAGAGAAAAGTGAATAATGGGCTGGATGAAATTTTAATAAGAGATGGGCTTGTTACAATTCTGGTCGACTTGGGCTTCATATAGTTTGAAAACCTCGGGCTTGAATTGTTGTAGCACTCAAGCCCATCAAATCCAGGAAACGGGCCATACTCGGACCGGGCCTTCGGACTGGGTTCTCTGACCCGATATGAGTCCCATTTTCCGGAATTAAAAAATTTGAAAAAAAAAGGAAAAGAAAAGAAACATAATAAATAAACAAATAAATTCAAGAAAAATATTAAAATATTATTAAAGCTGTCCACGTCATTGTCAACCATGCCCACATAGGCCGGTTGGTGTACGTTAGCAATATCTGATCAAAATTATTCAAAATGACTAAATTGGCAATAAATCAAAAGGTTTATGACTAAATTATTACTACTAAAATGTTTAGTATTAAATTGACATCAATATAAAATGTCTAAGATTTTTCTGGCATTTTTCGCATATCAATGAAGAACTGCTATACTTTGACCACACTTTGAGTATTAAACCAACACGTAATACCAAGAAAAAAAGATCAGACATTTATTTTATTACACATGACACACATTTTACAATACAAAAGAAAAAAACAACGATGTCAAATTTCATTACAAGATCAACTAGACATTGTCCTCCCCAACGTAGCCTCCATCACTGCCAATAGGTCGAGTTATGGGGTTGTTATTCATCGATGATTCTTCTTGCTCTGCAACATTAATTTTCAAAATATTTTTTATAATCACTTGTGATTGAATGAACAAATTCCTGATTCTCGAAGAAGTTGTTCTACCCATGGACTTGAATATTTTTTTTATTTCCTGAAAATTTTGCTAGTAAACGGAATTTGTAGTCACCTTAGCAAGGAACATACCATAGATTACCCACTTGATGCAAGAATTCAATATGATTGAGTTGATTGCTCTAACAACGATACACCCTACTATGAGAAACGCAAAATTAATGAATGTGATTCAACTATCCCTTCGAGTTGTTATTGATGTCAAACAGCACGAGGAGAGATACAGAAATCGAGATGGAAGCCACTTGCATGATTAAATAAAAGTAAATTCTTCATTCCAAGAAGAGCTAAGGGCCATCTAAGCAAGAATGTCAAGAAATCTCTAGATTTTTTTTATCATGTCACCTTGTTGTTCTCCGAGCCTATAGAAAAGAAAAACGAAAACCGAAGTCGTTAATTTACTGGGCATGTAAATAATACAAACCCATAGCAAGAGCAGTCCACCTGCATTCTTAAATCTTGCTGGACGAATCTTACTTATCCCCAAATTAACTATACATATGAAATACAATGGTGATAGTTTCTCCAAAATTGCATCACGGCATGTCACTTGCGGATCCAAGAATTCACCGTTAATGGCATGCAAAGCCCACACGATTAGTCTCCGGGTTAATTGTGTAAGTAATATTTAGGGATGGCAAAATGTTCTACTAATCCATTTTTCCACTCATTTGTGTCAGATCGGGTTTAAAATGGACATTTCCAATGTTATTGAATGGGTTGAAATAAGTTATAACAAACAAAGTATAATTAAAAATGAGTTTATATAGATTTGACTCGTACCCATCCTAATATAAAAATAAAAGAAAGAAAAACCATCACGGAGGCTTGTATGGCTTTTCCTAAACGGACGGGCAGGTGTGTTTTGCGTTTCTTGTTTCTTCAAGTAGATAACAAGAAAATATTGCGTTCGCGAGTTATGCCACGTCAAATTTCAACTAATCCATTCAAAATGTGACGCGTGTCATGGAAGCTGGAGACACTATATCGACCGTCCATGTCCTCAAACATATCAATGTAGCAGCTATGGACGAGAGTTCAAAGCTCGTGCCACTATGGTCACAAGCTTGAGGCCGAGCTCGAAACTCGAGCAGGCAAGGCTACGCCAAGCTCTGGATTCGAGATCAAGCTCCATGGACAAAGTAGCGATGAGCCTTGGGCTCAGAGTCAGGCTCAATCTCTAGCAATGGTGGGTGCAAGAGGAAAGAAGAAAAGCAAGTGCAATGCAGAAAAGATGAGGGATGGAGAAGATGAGGAAAAAGCAAATGGTAGAGAGAGAGAGAGAGACAGAGAGAGAGAGAGAGAGAGAGAGAGAGGAGCAAATAACCATCAGAGGAGGGAGGAAGATTTATGCAAAGTAAGCTTGACGCGACACGTATCGCATCGTATTGTGAATGTACCAATTTAAATCTAACGTGGCACAACTCACATGTGCAATATTTTTTTTGTAGAAAACTAAACAAGTCTTTGGAAGAAAAAAAAGGTTGGACAGATGTTCCACGATGTATAATTTAATTGATGTTTGATTACGACAATTGGATTCTAGTTACATACGCCGACTCCCGCATTCAATGTCAAATAAGAAAGATCCCGAGTTACATGCCTAAGGTGTTCCATCAATATGCACGACGCTTGACATGCGATGGATTCAGCAGAAAATCCATGCGATCCGATGCTGGATTTGTTAAAGAAGTCAGAAACTTTTACGAGCAAACCATTCGATTTGGAAGGGAAAAATCGAATGGTACCAAGCTCGATTTTGAACTAAGTGAACGGAAGTGGCAACAGTTTCCAATAATGAAATTGACAAAAAATATATATGACGCAAATGTCAGTAAATAAAAGATTGAAATGAATATCTCGGCTACTTCAAACATAATTTTTCTTTTCGCTTATCTATGCTCCTATGGCCAATGGGGACTGTCGCCTCCTTGTGACGATATTTCTGTGAAAATCCATTAGTATGAGATAGAATTCCTAAGAAATTAGAACCTGGTTGGGTCGGGTTAGATCTGGATCTGTATTGGGTCTGGTATAAATTGCGGAAGTCATATCTGATATATAACAGGTAAAATTTGTGTCAGATCCAATTTCAACTCACTCCAAAACTGACCTAAGCAGCCCACTTGACGATACTACCCGTGAAAATGACTCTCGATCAGTATGAAAGGGTTTCCAAAAGCCGTGCAAACGAGAGTTTCGAGAAACACAGAAAGCCAATCGTCCCAAATGCTCTCGAACCGAAAGAGCATACACTAATATGGTTCATGAGGAAACAAGGCGAAACATAGGGAGACTACAAAGAGCACTAATCAATATGAATTTCTGGCTGTTTGGAATGGCAAAGCACCAACCAACCTCCGAGTTTCAGCCGAAGCAACGCTGTTTGTGGACATTGATCCGTGCTAGCTTTCCAACACGACAGAGACAGAGCGTCGAGGGTTTTCTTTTCGACCCTGCGCCAAAGGCCTTCCCAGGGGGGATGGCGGGCAGTTGCGCTTTGGTTTTTTATAACCCTCGATTAGCAGCAGACTCAGGCATCATACGTAGCATATGCGTTTTGCTTCATCTTCAGAGTCTCGGACGCGGTACGGGATTTGGCCACCCGGCGCTGCCGAGAGTCGGAAGTCCCCCGTCACGAAGATTGCCCGCTTCTATTTTTCATCATTCTCTTTTTGTTCTTTTTGAGAAGCGGCTTGGGATGGTTCTTCGATCGCATACGTGGCAAAATGCTGTCCGTTCTGAGAAGACGCGCGATCCCACGAAGGAAAGGTCCGCGTTGGTTTCGTCCCAGCATCTGGTTCTTATCGCATTATGTTGGCGGCGGCTATCGTCGGACCGAACAGAACCGCCGCGTCGTCGGACTGAAGGATCTGCCGCGAGAAGGCGGTGCCACGCCTGGATTCGGGGCCTTTGGGGATGTTTCGGTGTCCAATGCCATTTGGTTTCTTTGGTATTCAGATGTAAATATCTTAAAAGCTATGCGACGCGTAACCGATGTTTTCCATGCGAAAAAGATATAATAAAGATATTGTATAGTGAGAAAAGAATATAGATTTTTGATATAACTAATGAAGAGACTTGATAAATATTTTAGACTAATGAAATTAATAAAAAGTTTATGAAGAAAATGAGTTTTTGATACAAGAGGGATGAAAAATTATAAGATCAATAATATAGAAGAGACTTTTTAATTTTATACTATATCAAATTTTGTCTTTTTTTCCTTACTATTTAGTAAGATAATTTTATACGGAGCATGTAAAACGTTACAAGAATTTTTTAGAATTCACACTTCTTTAATACACTAAAAAAACTTGTTAAATGCTTAATTATGGCAAATATCCTAAATTAAATATATAAAAAAAGAAAAAGAAAAAAGGAGTGAGGTTATTTCCTAAAATTGCAATTGAAAGATTGATAGCAGTTTTGTTTTTTTCAATGTAAATGGGGGTGGATTTAATCGTTTAGGGAGTAGAAATGGCTTCGCCCAAAATTGTCAAATCCTCGACAAGAGCAAGCTAATTGCAAATCCCTCAATAAATCGATTTGATGAATTAATCTTAGCACACCTAATTAATCATGCCTGATTCATGAAATTTGATAGTCCTCCTGACCACTACTGCGTTGGCGAGAAGGGTGAGAATTTCTCTCTTTTCTTGTTTTTACGGCCCAAAATTGTTGGGGCCACCAACCTAACCGATGCCTTGGGTTTCTTCGGAGAAAGTTAGAGATTTTCTACTTTTTAGTCAGGAACAAAATAAAATAAAATTCAAGACTATGACCAATGGAATTATTATGAAAAATTAATAGCTTGATAAATGTGTTAAATTGCGAATAAGCTTCTAAAAAGTACATATTCTCGATGCGTGCGGCTTCAGACGATTAAAACGAGAGCAACATCACTCTACTTTCAACAAGGACAACACTTATATCACTTTTTATGCCATTACCACATGCCGCGTGATAGAGATAACCACCTTTGGCCTCTTTCGCCTAAATACAACTTGCTTTCTTGATGTTCTCTCCCCTTTACGTAGCCCTACATTGAGCTTTCTACAAAGTAAATTCATTTCCTTAAAAAAGGAATAAAGCGTGGGTTAATTGCAAGATAAAGGAAAAACACCCACTGTCTTCCCCTTTTTTGTGCAAGTTTTAAAAGATCGTCCCACAAAATTTCTGGACAGTGGATATAGTAAATCAAATGAATGGTGAACAAGAATTATCATCCAGTCAATTAAATAAAGGATTAATATCACGACAAATCTTAAATTGGTACACGTGTGACAAATTTATTTTCCGTTAGTTTTCGCTAACACATGATAATTGACGGATATATCGATTTAAGGTTTTTGCCTTTGTTTGTTATATGTATACATGTTTATGATTTTTCATGATATTGATCCAATTTAACATAAAATAACGGATGCTAAATTTGTTATAAATAGATTAGCTTAAGATTTTTTTATAGTTAAAATTTCATTTTAAATAAATTTGTCATAAATATATGGTATCAACCCTTAAATAAAACCACTCTTATTGATGGCGTTGACCGAGAAAGATTGGCGAAGTCTAGAAAGGCGGCCAGGGAGGGCGAGCAGGATTCCGTCCAGACGGGGAGAGGAGAGGAAAGAAGATGTCTGGGAGAGCATATGCAGTTTCCGGCGTGTTTCCTTCTTCCTCCACTTGTGGTCTTTCCTTTCTCGTCTCCCCTTTCGATATTTATTTGGAGCTACAAATTCTTGTCAAATAGTATCATTGATAAAACTCACATTTTTTTTAAATATCCTAAAATAATCTCTCATTCATTTATTTGTTAAAATCTACTTTTTTGAATGTGTTCAATCACAGAAAATTTTCCATCATTCTCTAATTATATTGTTGTAACTGTGACATGTTATAACTAAGTGTATAACTCTTTTGTGATTTAGCAAGCACATGGTATTTTTGACCCATTTTCGCACACCTCGACTAGTCTACCCTTTCGGGAGATAGGGGGCACTCCTCCACACCAGCCGAATATATTTAGGATTTTATGCGTGAAATGCTCCAAACAAAACTTAACCCCAACATCAAAAGGAGATGACCAAACTCCCTTACCATCCAAACCTATACCTATCTTTTTGTTCGAAAAACCTATAGCTTGTTAGTCTATAAATGTTAACAGAGTATAATGACCTTTTTTTTATTGGGATTCCTCAAAAATTAATAATGAAGTAATCACCTATTGGACACTTGCATAACAATCATAGTAAGCATCTTTGACATTTATCGAGTGAGATTCATCTAATTCAAAAACTTGTTATGTGTTAGATCTCAAATATAATGGATGCAACATCTCTTTGGAATCATGATATGAGGCTGGCTGATTTTGTATCGTACAAACACATAATACAGACAAAAAAGTTCGAACATTTAGGTCACATGACATACAAAAATCTTGAAATACAAGGGAAAAAGAGATCAAGGGTGTCAAATTCCATCACGAGATCAATTAGACGATCTCCTCCCCAACTCCACTTCCATCACCGCCAACAGGTCGAGTCACAGCATTGTCATTCTCCAATTGTTCTTCTTGGTTTGCAATAATAATTTGCAAAAGTTCGTTGATAATCCCTTGTGATTGAATGAACAAGTTTTTGAGTCTCAAAGAAATTTCTTCGTACATGGACTTGAAGAGCTGTTTCATCTCTTGGTAAATTTGTCGGTACTCGGGATTTGTTGCTACCATAACAAGGAACAAACCATAGATAAACCACTTGATCAAAAAATTCAGTACGATCAAGTCAATTGCTATTCCAACAACAAAACATCCAAATATGAGAAATGTGAAATTGATGAATGTCTTTCCACCATTGCTACGTGTCGTTCGTGAACGGATGCCAAAGAGCACGATGAGAGCTGTAGCTATTGTGAAGAGTGTCACTTGCTTGTTCAAAAGTAAATCCTTAGCTCCAAAAAGAGCAAATGACCATTTAAGTGAGGACATCAAGAAACCTTTTGATTTTTTAGCAGTGGCATCTTCTTGTTGTCCGAACCTACAGAAAGAACAATGGAATTTGAAATCATTAGTTTATGAGGTAAATAAATAATATCAGCTTGTAGTGCGATCTTTATTGAAGCTTACTTATCCACAAAACAAACTGTACGAAGAATTGTACTTATGAAATATCATCGTGACAATTACTCCCAAATTGCATTACTACCGGTCTCACCATATGCTAATCCAAAATTAGAAACTAGAGCTCAGCATTAGCGACATGCAAAGTCCATATAATTAGTCTAAACAGATCAATTGCAGTAAGTAATAAATGACCTGTGATCAACATGGATGGATTATGCGAAAATTGCACAAATAAAAGTTCCAACAAACATAAAAAGCCAAGTGTACCGATTGCTCTTGATCAAGAGGATATAGTTTATAAGGGTGTACATCGGTCCCGGTCCAACCCGAAACTAGACTGAACCAGCCAATTTTGGCTGGTTTCTAAAAGAATTGGTCCGATTCTTGGTTCCAAAAAAATTAGAACCGAAAATGACTGATCCAATTCCCAATTCCACGTGAGGAAACAAATTGGCCAAACCAAACCGGCAGATCAACCCAAATTAGTTAATTTTTTTATTTTCTTATTCGAAAATAAATCATAAATTAGTAAGTTGCATTTCAATCTTTAGTCTCTCTCTCTTTTTCATTCGGTAGGCGCCTCTCTCTCTCGATCTTGTTTGAGACTGCTTTAATTTCTTTTTCTTTTTTTTTTTCTTTTGGATTCTGTTTTTTAGCGAATGAAAAATCATCTCTGTTACTTTAGCTTGATAGCATCAAAGCAAAGAATGGTCTATGTGAAAGCATGACCGCCACAGGAGAATCAAGCCCGGAACATAGCCTCAGAAGTAATGGAGTGGCATAATCGTATCAGAGAAAGACCAGAATGAGTTTTTGCCAAACAAGCAAATAAAGCAAAGCGATCGACAACATATGGAACCAAAATGGTCAGCATATTAATGAACATTCTAAAGGCGAGTGATTTACATGATAACCAAGGCAAAACAAACCCACCAGTTTCATTAATTATGCTGCCTTTTCAGCTAATTGTCACCAAAAGTCTGTGCATGTATTAGAAGAAATAAAGAAAAACAAAAAATATACCACCAGTCTTTGTCCAACCTGTCTGATCTGGTTCTCAAGTGGACAAGATGGGTTCCTAGATCTAGGTTGGGAATCGACCTATTGTAAAATCGATCACTCCTAACTATTCATAAGGAGCAAGACACACGTGTGCATACAATGAAGAGTTCTATCTAATCGATATAAATTATGACTGTTCAAATGTAAAACTAACCTCTGAGCTTCAGTTGAAGTAAAATTGATGCCGGACATCGATATGTTGCTAGCTTTCCAACAAAGAGAGTTGATGGTTCCTTCAGCTATGCGTTAGAGACTGTAAGTTTGCAATGAATGTGCACTTTAGGGAAGACTAGGGACATATATATAATGAGGAGAGATACCGTCATTTGGTTGGATGGCGGAAGACAGTCAGGGACAATTAGTGGTATGTGAGGAATATATTAGAGAAGGAGGAATATATTAGAAAAGGGATTCATCTCTCTTTATCCGTATGTGAGGAATATATTAGAAAAGGAGGAATATATTAGAAAAGGGATTCATCTCTCTTTATCCCTCTTTTAAGACAGTCAGGGACAATTAGTGGTATTTGAGGAATATATTAGAAAAGGGATTCATCTCTCTTTATCCCTCTTTTAATTGTCCCTGATAGGGACTTTGAGATAAGTTACCTCCTCATGGATGCCGTCTTCCGATATCTAAAAGTAGCGGGCTACTTTAACATCCCTCACGTCCCTTTTCAACAGCTACTCTTACGTCCCTTTCATCCCTCCTCATGGTACTACTTTTACATCCCTCCTCATGGATGTGGTCTTCCGCGATCTGACCAAATGGAGGGATGATGCCAAATTTCTCCTCATTCTACTTTACAGGGATATTTCAGACGCGTCACCCCTCCCTGTTTTTTTCTTTCTTTTTTTTTTTTAGCAACACCCCTTCCTGTTGAAGTGACTAATTTTTCCTGTTGTTTCATCGTCCGCAACCCAACCAAACAAGATTGAGTGCGGGCCCACTCTTGACTTATATTGCCTTTTTATTTTTTATTTTTGTTTGGTTGGATTTTTTCTTTCTCTTCTTTTTCTTTTAAACTTTCTAAGGAACCATGTCTTATTCCCGGTCAATGACGGTCGGATTATGACTCCAGAAAGCCTTTTTCAAAGAGTGGGCAACTTGAGCGGGTTTTTGGAAATTATCAAATGAGATTTTTACGGTACACAAAATCCTTTAATTTTGTTTTATGACATTTTTCATTATAGTTATAACGAACCATCATGACCTTATATTATTGAAAAAGATTAATGCTGTATGTGCATTAGGAAAATGTTGTGATATCAGGAATTAAAAAAAAAAAAGGTAACATTTTACAACATTCTGCACTTGCATATGGCAAAAATGCTTTAGGTCTTTGTAAAATATCATAAATCGCATCAAAGAATTATATTTGCACTTTGTTACTATTAAATATCATGACATTGATGGAAATACAAAAATTATTTTACAAACATTTTGCTTTTTAGTTTCGATGAGCAAAATCTTGTCAAAAAAATTGTGCAATTTAGGATCATTTTTACTGGAAGACAATTAGTTTGACCAAAAAAAAAAAACTGGAAGACAATTAGAAAAATAATTGATAGAAATTAGATTTTTACCAAATATATTGGAAAACCTACCAATAATGGTCTTTTCTCCATATTTGGTAAGAGATCGATAATATTTTACTCTTCATTTTAGATTATCATCAAACAAGTCATATAAATTAGTACTTAAATTTTCAGCACTTAATTTGCAGTTTTACCTCAACCCTTTTTGTTTCCATCTCTCTTTTCTGCCTTTCTTTTCATCAAAAAATTCAAATATGTTAATGAGAAAAAATGAATATTTAAACATTATCTTGTAGTTTTTATTTTTTAGCAAGAAAAATGTAAGATCAGCATGCCAGCACCACATCTAAGTTCTTGCATGTATTAATGACAAAATTACTTGACTGAAGAAATTATGCAAATTGAAATACTCGAAAATTGGAGGATTCAATTGCCTAGGCGACATAATATACAAGACTTAGCATGAAAATATTCCTAAAATAAACTTAAAAATCGAATTTTCATGGTCAAAGTACAATTATCATAATTTCACTAATGTTCTAGGAGCATGTGTTATATTTTCCATGTTCATAATGCTTTTTTAGATAATAACTATCAAAAATTCATTTGTCTGTAATAGTAGGGCTAGCATTACTATAATAAAGGGTTGTGTTTTCTTTTATTTATCTATCATTAGATGAAAATTCTGACCATATTCAAATTTCATTTGAGCGATGATCATATAAGTTTGTAATCTATTAATCAAAGGGTTGATTGAAAGGAGTTTCTTCTTATTAAAATTGGAGGCAAACATGACCATATCATTAAATCACCCTGCCTATCCAGAATCCATACAGAGCAAATCATCAATAACCGCAACTTCATTCTCCACGACTAAGTATCTTACTTCATTTAAAAATTTTCCGTATTTAATAACGAGCATTGAATATATGACAAATATGCCAAATGTGGAGTCACCGGGAAATTCAACTTTCATGCTTGAAGACGTGCAATCCCATGGTGGATCGATAGAGGCCGAGAATAGATTTGGGCCATATGAAGATCGTTGTCTTACTGTAGTGTTGATGGGCCTCCTCCATCTTGTCACCCTTGTAATCTCTCTCCTATTTTCCTTTCTATAGTCTCACTCTCTCAGGACCCTCCTTTTCTCGCTGAACTTCAGAAGCTAGTATAGCTGATCTCCTTTCCTTCCACTAAGGCCATTCTCTCTCGTGACGAAAAGAGTCAAGATTCTATTAATAAAATTGAGAAGTTTATGACTAAACTAGTATTTGTATAATATGTTGAAACTGCTTTGCCAATTATCCCCACAATTGGGTGTGCATGTGCATCTATGGTTGTTTTATATAACATGTCACATTTAATTGTTATGTGTCTTTTGACTTTAAGGTCATCAAAGTGGATTTTCCACTAATATTTTAAAATTCTGCTTCAACCATTTGACCTAATCAATGTAAATGTTGCTATGGGGAAAAAAAACAAGTGATCCATACAAAAATTCATGAAGATGGAGAAAACATGCCAAGTTGCAAATTTAATGTATCAATTAAGAACTATTGTAGTTTGACCACACTTCTACATATAATACAAGTACATAATACAAATGAAGAAGCTCATATGTCCATTTCATATATTGTATAAAATCTTATAGTACAAACAAAAAAAGAGAGATAAAGGGTGTCAAATTCCATCACTAGGTCAACTAGACAACGTCATCCCTGGCTCCACGTCCCTCACCGCCAATTGGTTGAGTTGTGGGATTATTATTCACCAATGATTCTTCTCATCCGCAACACTACATTTAAACAGATTTCAATAATTACTTGAGATTGAATCCAAAGAGCATGATGAGAGCCACAGCTACTCCTATGCACGTTGTTGACGCCTGAATTGATTCTCTCTCTCTCTCTCTCTCTCTCCCATCTAACGGAATCCATTTCATCACCACAATCACTTACGGTCACAATAACAGTAGAGAAGCACAAGAGGTAACGGAGAGAGCTCAGGCCATTCTCTCGATCATCAATTTCCAGTGGTTTTCTTTTATCTTCATTTCGTCTCCATCCCTCTTGGTCCGCCAATAGCCGCTGTCGATCCGCCATCACCAGCCACAACAGCTCTCATAGGTTCAGAGCGGAAAACAGAGTCCATTTACATAAATAGATAACTAGTGGGGCCAAAAGAACATTGTTACCAGCTCACTTGAAGTAACAAACGGGGATAGGTTAGAGTTGAAGGTGTATACCAAAACTTCAAAGATACAACCAGGCAAGCCAAGGAATAACATTCCACAGGAACACTCTCAGGAATGCAATTGCTAGCAATGTTTGATGAGGTGTGCGGTCAAGAAAGGTTCTTCAGTTGTCACTGGAGGATTGGCCGGTTTATCTATCCAAGTAGAGTGGAACCTATGATGCTTCAGGATTGAAAAAAATATATATCAAATGCTATTAATGTGTGCATTATTCATAGATGCACAGGTAAAATGCAGATTATGCTTTTAACAGGTTTGGTAAAGCATGGAGTGCTCTGCCACTATTAAATCATGAAGATGTGGCCAACCGTGGGAAAAGTATCGAAAAAATCCTAAACTATTGTATTTGTACCGATTCAATTTCCAACTTTTCAATTGGTCCAATTTAGTTCTAAACATTTTCGCATTGGTACCAATTCAATCCATCCAGCCAATTTAGGCTAGAAATCACTAACGTGGACGCTGGTTATCCTACGTAACACAATCAGTGCTAACATGGATATCTTTTAATAGTTTTTCAATGTTTATTACTTTTAAAATTTTATCTTTTATCTTTTTCCCTTTCTTTTTCTTTACTTTCTCTTTTCCTCTTTCTTCTCATCGGATTGTGGCCAATATTGGCCATGGTTGGTGACTAGCCACAAGCTAGGGCCACCAGCGAGGGCACAACCTCATCGCCCGAGCAAGGCCGCCCTCGTCGGATCTAGGGAGGGATTGACCCTTGTTGCCTGGGCAAGGGTTGCTAGGGCTAGTCGCCAGCCATGGCCAGCATTGGCTATAGTCCAAAGAAAAAGGAATGAAAAAAAAATAAGAAAAAATGATAAAATTTTAAAAAATAATTAAAAAAATTCGGAAATTTTTTTAACAAATTATTTTAAAATGTTTACGTCAATTAGTCGTGCCATATAAGAAGATGTCCAATTGGCGATTTTTGGCCTAAATTGGCTAGATGGATAGAATTGGTACAATACGAAAATGTTTAGGACTAAATCGGTCCAATTAAAAGGTTTAAGACTAAATTAATATCAATACAATAGGTTTATAACTTTTTTTGGTACTTCTTTGTAATAGGGATTCCTTTTTGTTACCCTTTTTGTGGTCTAAGAAATATAGAACTTAGTTCCATCCGAAGGATAAACTTGTTTTCTTTTTTTTTTTTTCCCTTTTATTGGCAGAGGGATTAACTTGTCGGCTACACTAATTTGATCCATTTAGTGAAAGCTGTTGCTCTTACACGTGTGTCATAGGAATTTTTCTATAGAAAACTCTTTACACACTTTCTAGATTAGAAAAAAAAAAAAAAAAACAATTTGGCCCAAATAAAAAGCATCAAATGAAATCAAAATGCTCGGGTACATAACGTGACAACTAGGCAAGGTTCGCCAAATACAGAACTATGGATATCATAACACTCTCTTCTTCCGTAAATCAGAAGTATTTAATACAAATATCATGCGACAAAAGTGATACGCAAATACAGTATGATTGCAGCTTCACAAATCAAACCAAAATTCAAGATAATGGCACATCATTAAATGGTGAACGATCTCCCAAAATAGGTTGAAATCTTGTACAAGCAAATCAGATAATGCCAAAACAAACATTAACAAGCACATATCGATGACCGGGCACATGACCAGAGACAAGTTTGTACAAAGAAGCAACTTTAAGCTAAGGGCCCTAAAAACAATGTTCAAATATCGATATATCGGAACAATAAGTGCTATGAGATAGATGACTTTGCAAGTGATAAAAAAACTACTAAATCATGTAGCTTAGTGTCTTGGTATTCTACGAATTAAAATGCACAATGAAGAATAGTTTTAATGAGGCAAATACAAGGTGGAATCTCTCGATTAGGTCAAAAATTTTCAGTAGTTGCTATTGTTGTGTTTACTCTCCGTCCTTGTATTGGATCAAGAAGAAATCACTTGAAAGAAAAACAGATTCTCAAGGGGAAAACAAATTACTTAAAGCGTATTTACATGTAGAAATTACTTAACTTTCGAGTGTCACTATATAATCGGTCATTTCCTGTAGAAGTTGGAGCTCAATGAGCTCCACTAATTACAGAATATCTATAATGGTCTTATTTAGTGAACGAGGAAGTGTCCGAGAAAGTGTAGATGAAGTGAGACTTTCGGACAATTGAATAATATGACGTTGGCGTCATTGAAACGCGTTTGGCGTCAATGACACAAATGTCCAAAAGTATCACTGTCATATTATCCAATTATCCAAGGTCCCAAAGTATCACTTATTAAATTGTCCAAGATACAGAAAGATAACTTTATTTAATACTAAATGCAGAAACTTTCTAATACATACTCAATACGAGCTTTGAGCTTGAATTGGATAAGCAAATTAGTTTAAAGATAGGAAATCTTTACCCATATCCATGTTCTCCTTGCTGGGGATTTTTATTCTTATGGAAAAGAACTCCTTTCTTTATTTTTATATTTTTACCGGCGCCAATTTTTTTTAGATTTTACGACTTTTTTGGATTTAAAACGTCAACTTTAATTTTTCACACTGTATGAAAAAAATTGTTAAATCACATTTTTGTCCCATAAAATAGAGCCAATTAATGAACTACCAGAGTGGGTCCGTGCATTGCCGCAGTATATTTCGTTAAAGTATTCTTGTTGCTAGAAAATCTGGATACTTACATTTAACATTTGTTCTTTTAGGAATTAAGCAATTTAAAATGGCGCATGCTGTGATAGTATGATGAATTTTTTACCAGATTTTTCTGTAGAGATTGAAAATCTTAAAAGGTTTGATGGACTTCTATCAATCATTATATCTACAAGTTAAATTTGTCAAAATTGAGTTGTTGGACAATAAGTGAATCAATTAATTTCTCCCTAGCAAAGACAAATTCATTGTTGTTTTCATTTTTCAACGAAAGAATGAGTAGAGTAAGACTTTAAACTTCATAGAAAGGGAAAAACAATACCCTGCCTAATAATCTTTGATTAGGTTATAATTAATGACTAATGCCTCAAAGTGAAATTTTAGTTTAGATAGAGCATTTGAAAATGACTGCGATTAAATATCAATTAATGCAAAGAAGAATTTATTACATAAACAGCATCCAAAGTTAATGTTGTATTCACATCAAAAATAAGAATATGCCTATTCTAATCATGGTTCATGAGTCATTTGTTAGTTTTTGATATCTTAAACGATAAATTTTAGTCTTGGCCCTTAATTATTACATCAAAGCACAACAAATTCTTAGTTTTTCGAATATTTTATTATTTATTTATTTGATATTAACATAAAATTTACAAAAAAAAGAAGAAAAAAGATTGGAAAAAAAAATAATTGGGATAATGTGCCTAAAGATTCGAATCTGGCAGCTCCCAACCCTTTGGGCGGTTTAGTCCATAGCCGCGACCGCCGAGCCATCGAAATGCATCCGTAACACAGTCACAACATACGTATCCAAAAACCTTTAAAAAGCCAACATCCAATCGCAGATTAACACGTGGTGAGCTGGGAAAAGCCTTGATGATTTACCACTTCAGTATTTTCAGGATAGAGGAGTCTCCCAACATTTCAACATTTTTTTTATGAAGGTATTCAAACGAAGCCGGAAGTTCAAATTTATTGACAAAGTTATTGATACTTAATGTCACAAAAAACCTTAAGTCATCAAGTATAGAGTCTAACTAGATATATCTTGTCACGCCCCGATCCTCAGGCATGTACACATCCTTCTATTTGGTCGATTTTATAATGCGATATCCCAGGACTAGTATCGCCGACCCTTTCAGTTATTAAGCACATGCGGAAGCAATTAAAATCCCCAGACAATAAAACAATGGGATAGAAAAGCAGGGCCATATTTTTCATATTGAAATTTATAACCAAACTTTTATACAAAACACAAACCACTTCATAACTATTCACATCAAAAAGAGATCTCAAAAGAAGGTAGGATCTCAATCCATCCATGCCATGCTCAAGGCCCATCTCGGCATTATCTTCTTCTTTCAAAATCCTTTCCTTCAAGTTTCACCTCCAAGATCTCCTTCCCAGACTTCTCCTCCTCAGCTCCTTATCGGGTCCTGAAATGTTTTTCCCCAAACTGGGATGAGACTACGTTTCAGCGAGTTCTACCCCACTAAGCCCGATTAGTAAACTATTATACTACAGGCTGCCTAAACACGCACAGGGCAGAGGACTTACCTTGGCCTCTGATCCCACCTGCAAGTCAGTACAATTCATAATAGGCACCCAAGCAATCATATCACCGATCGAAGCATCGATTAAATCGACCTAGTCGATTATATTCCAACAAGACCACTCACGGTCATTTCCATTCAGGCAATCAATTCACGACATCAAATCAAAGCATCGACCTAGTCGATTACATGCCAAACAAATCAATCCCCATTGTGGGATATTTAAAAGCTAGGCCACGTGTATTCTCCAGGATGACTATCCAAGTCTCCGAGTCCACGTGCCTCGAACCTTGGGTCCACGTGCATTCTCTCAGGCGACCTTTTCGCCAAAGTGATGCATCAAGTCACCGAGCCCACGTGCCCTTTTAGATGCCTGGGCCCACGTGCATTCTCTCGGTGCATTTCACCAAAGCGATGCATCAAGTCGCCGAGCCCACGTGCCCTTTTAGATGCCCGCCTCGTCACCGAGCCCACGTGCATTCTCCAAGAGTACATACCGAGTCTCCGAGCCACGTGCATTCTCTCAGGCGACCTTTTCGCCAAGGTGACATATTCAACCACCGAACTCACGTGCATTTTCCAGGTGATACTCCAAGTCACCGAGCCACGTGTCCTCTTTGCGGTGGTTACCAATTCACTTTCAATATCGACAACCAATGCCCAACGATTTCTCAATCAAATAATTAAATCAACTCTACAAAGCATTATAAATACTGAATAACATACTTGGCCATTTACCAATCAACAATTCAATCGCAATCAATTCCAATCAATTTAGGGTAAATCCCCAAAATACCACAATTCATTTAATTCCATACAACGTAGAGCTCAAATAAATAAACGGACTGCGCCACGACGATCAGCACGAGATTTCGATCGTCGGCCATCAACATCTTAATTTCTGAAAAATAATTAATTAAATAATTAATTTCGAAAATTAAATAATTAATATTAAAAATTCAATTTAGCTCAAAATAAAGCCCGATTACATAAACGGACTTCACCATGGTCATCAGCATAATTTTCCGGTTCCAGACCATCTCAATTGAATTTTCGGAAAATAAATAATTAATTAATTAATTTCGAATATTGAATAATTAACATTAAAAAATCCCATTTAGCTCAAATTAAAGCCCGATTACATAAACGGACTTCACCACGGTCATCCTCATAATATTCCGGTTCCGAACCGTCTCCCTTGAATTTTCGAAAAATAAATAATTATTTAATTTAATTCCGAAAATTAATATTTAAATACAAAAAAAATCCACTTAGGCCCGAAAAGCCTAATTGGAGCCCACTAAGGGTCGGGAAAATTCCCGAAGCACTTCCAATAATTAGTAGACCACGTCTACTTGCTAATTACACAATCAATTTATCTAAATCACATCACAATTGACTAATAATCGCTAATTTATTCTAATCTAACAACCTAAACATAATTAATTAAATCTAAACCAACCTTAAAGCATAATTAGCCAACTAATCCAAGATTAGTGAGATTACTCACCAAATCGCGCACAAATCGGATCAATCCGACGGCGGCGACGCGAGGAACGATTCTTCCCAAAGCGACTCACGGATCCGGGGCCCGGAAAAGGCCCAAAACGAGCCCGAACCAGCTGGAAACCCATTTCGTGGGTTGCTGGTTTGCTGCGAAACAGAGGAAAACAGGGATGGTTAGGGGTAGAGAAGGGTTCGGGGGAGCGGGCGGAACTCCGGGGAGGCCGAACGGCGGCTCCGGCGGCCTGCTCAGCCGCTCACGGTGGCTTAACAGAGGCTAAATGGGAGCTGGGTCGCACGGCAGGGACGGCAAGCGCAGGCGGCACACGGGCAGCGAACGGCGGACGTGCGGCGTGCGGGGACGTGCGGTGCGACGGCGGGACAGGCGGCGACGGTGGCTGGCTTCTGCTTCCGATCTCCTGCAGCTTCTGGTTCGGTTTGCCCAGAGAAGAACGAAGAAGAAGAAGAAGAAGGTAACGTGAGGGAGGAGGCAAGAAGAGAGAGAAGAGATAAGGGAGAGGGTTTGACCGGTCAAGAAAAATAAAATAAAATAAAGCAAAGTGGAAGACAGCAAGAGGCGGTCGGTTGGGGGAGTCGCACGAGTGGAAGGGAAGGAGAGAGAAGAGGAAGAAAAGAAAGAGAGAAAAGGGGAGAGAGAGAAAAAGAAAAAGAATAATAATATTCTAAATTTTCTTTTTCTCTTTTCATTTCCTTTTCTAATGCCTTCCGGTCTTCGATTTTTCCTCCGATAATTTCTTTATTGAAATTTCGGACCCATCAATAAATTGACGAGCGATGAGACAGGATCCTATTTATCCAGTCAAATTAAAACCCGAAAATCTGGATGTCACATATCTACTCTACATTCTACCTTAGACGTTTTATTTCCTAGCCTGCAATTTTCAACATGGCATTTATTTTGAACTTGCACCATAAAACAAGTACCCATCATGAATTAGAAGTTCCCATTGAACCTATCAATACAACAAGAGGAAGATAGGGCTAAAGGGACAAAATTTCTTCCTCAGAAGAATGTCTTTATTGTGGCAATTTGTACCAGAATGTAATGGGTTACTCTTATAGCACCTCTATTCACTGCTCCATATTATATATGAAAAGGAGCAATTCTAAAATGTTGAAGAATAATTCAATCAATAGATCTCATATATGTGTTAAATTTGGACTTCTCCTTTTTATTTTTGATATAGTTGTTGAGAAAATTAAAAGAAAAAAAATTCCTTATTCCAAGATATTTTACCTTTGCCTTAAAATAATCGGGTTATCCATAATAGACAATACTAGTAGTGACTTGATTATTGCAATCTCAAGTACCTCATACGACTGTAGACAATTCCAATTTTATTTGTACAAGTGCGGAAATTTTATTCAAATGTACTAATTAACCAAAGGTGTCTAAAAGAAAAGAAAGCAAACCAACTGCATTCGAAAACGTAAGATTCCATGTTGAGAGTTCATCTTCCTCTATCGACGTTTTACATCATAAGAAGTTAATCTGATTGGTTGTGGCACATGCCGTCGATCAATTGGGTTGCATTGACAATAACAATTGCATCGGAACGAAAAGCCAGAAAAGATAAATAAAGAGAATTTCGTACAAGTTAGAGTCAGAGATTTGATATGTTGCTGTCTTTTCGATCATTCCCTGCCCTTTAGTTCACACTTTCCAAATTCTTAATGACATGAAATTTAATCACCATTTGAAATTAGAGAGTTAATCGTAGGACTCAAAAGAAAAACTCCT
Organism: Eucalyptus leucophloia subsp. euroa; assembly: GCA_017140325.1. Taxonomy (NCBI): domain Eukaryota; kingdom Viridiplantae; phylum Streptophyta; class Magnoliopsida; order Myrtales; family Myrtaceae; genus Eucalyptus; species Eucalyptus leucophloia. The sequence goes on along the minus strand of CM029472.1, from coordinate 15,391,242 downwards.
TCAGTTAGAATAAATTAGGGGTTAAATTAAAGGAAAAATGGAAAAAGCAAATCGAATATTTTTTTAAAGAGACATCTCATTTGGTCAATGGAAGCCCACTTTTCTTTATTTCATTGGCAACCGTCATTTGGCGTGAAATTGCATTGTTAATTCGTAGGAGAGGCAGGACAAAAACAAAAGTAATACCATCGGAATAAAACCAAAAGACCCCATTTTCCAAGGATAATCCCAGCTTGTTACATAAGGCAGATACTGTTATTTATTTTTTTGTGATCCCACATTTTTGACCCAAATTTTCTCTTGAAGTTGTGACTGTTTGATCCACGCTTCGAACCCTTTCGTGACAACTGCCCGTCTTGATGGGAGACGATGTATAAATAGGAACGTATGTTCATTTCTGACGGGTGATGACAAGGTCTAACTCAACTCTCTCATTCAAAATACATCATCAGTACGAGAGTGAATTGGGGTAGTAGAGTGTCCCCAATTTTGTTTAATTTCAGGTTTTTCTAACGAACGCGTACAAGAACAATGGCTGGAGGTTTGTCTTCAATTGATCCTGACTTCCGCATATGAATTTTACATCTTACATTTGGTATCAGAGCGAGGTTAAGAGCCTCCGCCTTGTTTTGTTGTATTTTCGTGTGTTTTCAGTGTGTTTTTCGGGCTTTTAGAACATGAACAATAACTCGGAATGTTGAGGCCAAGAGAGAAACTCGCAAATTCCGAGCAAATTCCGGTGACCCACCCTTGATTTCAGACCTATACGGTTGCACCGCCATGAAGACTATTAGTCATGAGTTATTTCGGCATATCGGTGTTCGCCGGAGACTAATCGGGCGGCGGAAGTCGCGGTGGTTGGGGAAAATTGTGTTTTGGGAGATTTTCGTCTGATTTGGGACCAATTTTTAATCATTTTCGCCGAAACTTGGACCCATGTGGTCGTGCCAACATGCTCTTCAAAACCCATAAATTATTTCGGTCCGAGATGGGCTGCCGGAGAAGAAACAGCTGGCGAAACCGCGGCGGAACGGCGAAGAAAAGCTTCGTTCGCTCGAGGAAGAAGGCGCGTGGAGCCCACGCGCATGCTGCGGTTGCAGGCGCGTGGATTCCACGCGCCACGCGCTCTCACACGCGTGGCAACCGTTGCGCGCGTGGGATCCACGCGCGTGGCAGTTGCCAGGCGTGTGCGTTGCACGCGCCCGCGCGGATCCGCACGTGCCGAGCACGCGCTTGTGCGCTGAACGCGCACGTGCTTGGCACGCGCACGTGCTTGGCACGCGCCCGTCATCTCCCACCCGCGGCTTCTATTCACATTTTTGCCCCAAATTTTTCATGTTTTTGCAATCTTGCCCTTGGCCAATTTATTTATTTACTGTTCTACCCTTGATGTATTTATTTATTATGTCATTTCATGCATTTTTTTATGAATATTTTGTGCATGAAATTTAATGTCCAATGATTCATATAATTAATTAATTAGAGAGTAGCCACAGCATCTTTAATTAATTAAATTATATATTAAGAGCTTACGGATCATATTTAGAAATGGACATTAATTGTAATTAATTATATTAATATGACGAATTTTATCCTATAGGAATTTTCATTATATTAATATGATTAATTATGATGAAATATCATATTATTTTTCTTAATTTACCCACAGGGATTAAGAAAATGCATATAATATGGTAGTTTCTTCATGAAGTAATTATGAATCTATTTAAATTAAAAACTTAGCCCACAGGTAGTTTTTATGTTATGTGATTCATATTGTGACATGTTTACATTAGTAAAACATGATTTATTTATATTTGCCTCAAGTTTTGTGACATAAGCATGATTATTTGATATGCAGTTTCGCAACCTATAAATTTCTCTGAATTTAAGTTTGATGTTTCTATACTGAATGGTGAGAACTATAAAGTTTGGAAGGAGTCAGTTCTTCTTCAATTGGGGTGGATGGACATTGACTATGCTATAAGGAAATACGAACCACCTGCTCCTACTGATTCGAGCACTCCAGCTGAGATAGCTCTTTATAACCAATGGGAGCGGTCTAACCGCGTTTGTGCCATGTTTATAAGAACTAAGATATCTCCTAGTATTCGTGATTCGGTTGCTCAGCATAACAATGCTAAGGCTTTATTGAAGGCCATAGATGCGCAGTTTGAAAGTTCTGAGAAGGCGCATGCCATGACCCTAATTATGAAGTTTTCATCATTAAAGCTCACTAGTGTTAGAGGTGTGCGTGAGCACATCATGCAAATGAGGAACATTGCAGCTCAGCTTAAGAACCTTGAGGTTGAGATATCTGAATCCTTCCTTGTGTATTATATTCTGAACACTCTCCCACAACAGTATGCACCTTTCAAGATCTCTTATAACACACATAAGAATAAATGGTCTATTAATGAACTCATGATCATGTGTGTTCAAGAGGAAGAAAGACTGGTTATGGAATTGGGAGAAAGTGCTCATTTGGCAACACAAGGAAAGAATAAGAGCTATGGCAAGCATAAGGGAAAAAGTAAAATACCTCCTTAAGCTGACATTAAGAAAGAATCTAAGTGTTTCTTCTGTAAAGAGAAGGGGCATATAAGGAAAGATTGTGTCAAATTCAAGGCCTGGCTCGAGAAGAAAGGTAATCCAATCTCTTGTGTTTGTTATGAATCTAATATAACTAATGTAAGTCACAACACTTGGTGGATTGATTCTGCATCTACAATCCATATTTCGAATTCCTTGCAGGGTTTTCAAAACCATAAGAAGCCAGTGGGAAGTGAACAAAGCATCTATTCAGGAAACAAGATGCGTTCGCATGTGGAAGCTATTGGGACATATAGACTAGTTCTCAATAGTAGTTTTGTTTTAGATTTGGAAAAGACCTTTTATGTTCCTAGTTTTTCAAGAAACTTAATTTCAGTTTCAAGACTTGTACTTTTGGGATACTCTTTTAACTTTTCAGATTCAAACTTTTGTTTATCATTTAAATATGAAATTGTTGGGAGTGGTATTTTGTCTGATGGTCTTTTTCAAATTAATTTACAAGACAATACCTATTATGATGCGATGCATGTTCATGATAAAACTGGCATGAAACGATGTGTTGTGAAAGAACATTCCTCTATGTTGTGGTACCGGAGATTGGGACATATCTCCATAGAAAGAAGTAAGCGATTAGTAAATGATGGAGTACTTGGTACTTTAGATTTTACTGATTGTGATACTTGTGTGGACTGCATAAAGGGAAAGCAGACTAACAAGTCTAAGAAAGGTGCCGAGAGGAGTACATAAATATTAGAAATCATACATATGGATATTTGTAATCCGGATATGGACTCATCTGGTCAGAAATACTTCATCTCTTTCATTGATGATTACTTACGTTACATGTATCTCTATTTAATTTATAATAAGTATGAAGCATTAGATGCCTTTAAGGTATTTAAGGCGGAAGTAGAGAAATAATGCGGTAAGCAAATTAAGATCGTGAGATCAGATAGAGGTGGGGAATTCTATGGTAGATACATTGAAGATGGACAAGCACCTGGTCCATTTGCAAGGTTTCTTCAATAGCATGGGATAGTTGCCCAATATACTATGCTTGGTTCTCCAAACCAGAATGGCGTAATGGAAAGAAGAAATCGGACCTTATTAGACATGGTGCGTAGTATGCTTAGCAGTTCTAAACTTCCTAAGTTCTTATGGACTGAAGCACTTAAGACGGCAGTGTACATATTAAACCGAGTTCGACCAAGGCTGTCCCAAAGACACCTTTTGAGTTATTTAAGGGTTGGAAACCAAGTTTACATCATGTGCGCGTTTGGGGATGCCCGTCTAAAGTGAGAATTTATAATCCACAAGAAAAAAAGTTGGACCCAAGAACCATAAGTGGGTATTTCATTGGATATGCCGAAAGGTCTAAGGGATACAGGTTTTATATTCCATCTCATACTACTAGGATTGTGGAATCAAGAAATGCTAGATTTCTTGAAAATGACTTGATCAGTAGGAGCGATCAATCGAGGGATCTCGTTTCTAAGGAAGATCATTCAGACACTCAACCTTCCACCTCAAGTTTAAGGTTGGTTGTTACTCATAATGCCTATTTAGTTCTGCTGACTATTGAACAACCAATTGTTGAAGTTCCACAACCTGCTGATATTGATCCAGTAGATCCAGTTGTTCAGCAATTACCATAAACTGAACAACCAGTTGAGCAACATGCTCCTCAAGAAAATGTTGATCCAACATTGAGAAGATCTGCTAGAATAAGGAAATCGGCTATTCCTAGTGATTATATTGTGTATTTACAAGAGTCTGACTATAATATTGGAGCTGAGAATGATCCCGAAACGTTTTCACAAGCCATGGATAGTGATAAATCCAATTTGTGGTACAATGCCATGAAAAAAGAGATGAGTTCTATGGCATCTAACAAAGTCTGGGATTTGGTTGAGTTACCTAATGATGCGAAGGCCATTGGTTGTAAATGGGTCTTCAAAACTAAGAAAGATTCATTGGGTAATATTGAAAGATATAAAGCTAGACTTGTTGCCAAAGGATTCACTCAAAAGGAAGGAATCGATTACACGAGACTTTTCTCCGTATCTAAGAAAGATTCTCTTCGTATTGTTTTGGCTTTGGTTGCCCATTTTGATATGGAATTACATCAGATGGATGTGAAAACGGCGTTCCTCAATGGAGAACTAGAAGAGGAGGTTTACATGAAACAACCTGAAGGATTCTCCTCTAGTAAAGGTAAGCATTTGGTGTGCAAGTTTAAGAAATCTGTATATGGCTTGAAACAAGCATCCCGCCAATGGTACTTAAGGTTTCATGATGTCATCTCTTCATTTGGTTTTATAGAAAATGTCATAGATCAATGTATATACCAGAAGGTCAATGGGAGCAAAATTTGTTTTCTTGTGCTGTATGTAGATGATATACTACTTGCAACCAATGATAAGGGGTTACTACATAAGGTGAAACAATTTCTCTCTAAGAGTTTTGACATGAAGGATATGGGTGAGGCATCTTATGTCATTAGCATTAAGATCCATAGAGATAGGACTATCTCAAGAAACCTATATCAATAAGGTCCTGAGAGATTTTAGATGAAAGATTGTTCACCAAGTATAGCACCCATTGTGAAGGGTGACAGGTTTAATTTGAACCAATGCCCGAAGAATGATCTAGAAAGGGAACAAATGTACAACATTCCATATGCTTTTGCTGTTGGAAGCTTGATGTATGCTCAGGTTTGCACTCGACCTGACATCGCTTTTGCTGTGGGAATGTTGGGAAGATATCAGAGTAATCCAGGTTTAGACCACTGGAGAGCTGTAAAGAAAGTGATGAGATACCTTCAAGGTACCAAAGACTATATGCTTATGTATAGGCGGACTGACAACCTGGAAGTGGTCGATTATTCGGATGCGGACTTCGCGGGTTACGTTGATTCACGAAAATCAACATCTGGATACATTTTCATGTTAGCTGGCGGAGCCGTGTCATAGAGAAATGCCAAGCAGACTTTGACTACTACTTCCACTATGGAGGCTGAGTTCGTTTCTTGTTTTGAGGCTACCTCGCATGGTGTATGGTTGAAGAGTTTCATTGCTGGGCTTAGAATTGTTGATTCTATATCTAGGTCATTAAGAATATATTGTGATAATTCAGCTTCGGTTTTTATGACTAAAAATGGCAAAAGTGGCAGTCGAAGTAAAGCATATCGACATTAAGTATTTAGCCATAAGGGAACATGTTAAAGAGAATAAAGTGGTCATTGAACACGTTAGCACTGAATTGATGATAGCTAATCCTTTAACTAAAGGCATGCCACCAATGAAGTATAAGGATCATGTAACTAGTATGGGAATAGGTCCCATCATGTAATTTGTCGTCATATGAACGATTTATGTTGTATGAAACTCTTATTCAGTTGTAATGTTGATTCTCAATTTTTGTGTACAAATTTTGTTGTTTATGAGAATAACATTTATCCTTGGTTTTGGAATAAACATGAGGTTTATTCATTAAGATATGTTGTCAAATATAGGCCGACATTAAAGCAATAAGATACATTGTGATACATGGAAGGTATTACTCACTCTTAGAGGACATGTCGCCATGATTCATGTGTTTTGTTTCTTTTCTTTAAGCATAAGGTTTTTGTGGAATTAGTTGGATAATCCGTATGATGAAAATGATGGGATCAAGTGGGAGAATGTTATTTATTTTTTTTGTGATCCCACATTTTTTACCCAAATTTTCTCTTAAAGTTGCGACTGTTCGATCCACGCTTCGTACCCTTTTGTGACAACCGCCCGTCTTGATGGGAGACGATGTATAAATAGGAACGTACGTTCATTTTTGACGGGTGATGACAAGGTCTAACTCAACTCTCATTTAGAATACACCATCAGTACGAGAGTGAATTGGGATAGTAAAGTGTCCCCAATTTTGTTTGATTTCAGGTTTTTCTGACGTACGCGTACAAGAATAATGGCTGGAGGTTTGTCTTCAATTGATCCTGGCTTCCGCATATGAATTTTACATCTTACAGATACTATTCTAGTAAGGCAATGAGCAATCAGCAGTGAGCAAAATCACAACCTAAAACGCAGCATTAACGTAAATTTTGCTAGGAAGAAAAACGTGATCAATTAAATTTCATGGAGATGGAGCAAATATACAAAGTTGCAAATTTAATGCATCGACGAGTAACTATTATAGTCTGACCGCCCTTTTGCGTATTATACTAATATATAACATACAACAAAACATATAATAATGTAAAGGGAAAAAGGAGAGATTAGACAGTGTCAAATTCCATCACGAGGTCAACTAGACAATGTCCTCTCTAACTCCGCCTCTATTGTCACCAACCGATCGAGTCACAGGGTTGTTATATATGGATAATTGTTCTTGATCCACAAAATCAATTGTCAAAAGATATTCGATGATCACTTGTGATCGAATGAATAAGTTTTTGAGTATTAAAAAAGTTGTTATGCACATGGATTTGAAGACTCATTTCAGCTCTAGAAAAATTTGTTAAAAAAATCAGGATGTGTAGCTACCATAACAAGGAACATACCATAGATAGCCCACTTGAAATAAGAATTTAGGACAATCGAATCAATTACTATTTCAACGATGAGACATCCTAGTATGAAAAACGCAAAACTGATGAATGTTGTTCCGCAATTGCTTGGTGTTGTTTGCAGACTAATGCCAAAGAGTACAACGACAGCTTTGATTCTCGACTAGTCTACTTGTCCAGACGAGCGGAACCATTCCCCCGTACTAATGAGATGTATTTAGGATTTTACGCATGAAATGCCCCCAACAAGATTTAAACCCAAGATCAAAAGGAGATGACCGAGCTTCCTTACCATCTAGATCAATACCTTGTTAGTCAATAACTGCTAATAGAGTATAACGACTTTTATTAGAAAAAAATACTAAAAAAACCATACACTTATTATAATTATGTCGATTTAGTTCTAAACTTTTTGACTGATTCAATCCTAAACATTTTACAATTATGTCAATTTAGTACATCCAATTAATTTTGATTAACCGGCGCTAACACGACACCAACTAGCACTAGCCGTCCTACCGATGCTAATGTTGATAATTTTTAATAATAAATTATTATTTTTTCGAATTTTTTATTTTTATTTTTATTTTTCTTTTTCTCTTTTTCTTTTCTTCCCTCTTTGGTTTTTTATTTTCCCCCATAGTGGCCAGTGGCGACCTAACTCAACCCCACCGGACCTAGGCGAGGCCATGGCTGCCTTCGCTAGTGCCTCAAACGGCCGTGAGTGAAGGCAACCACGGCTACTACCTCCGCCTGAGCTGCCAAAGACGTTTTGATTTCCAAGATCCCTTGATCTGGTGGTGGCCACCATCGTTGAAAGCGGAAGCTTTCTGCAACCAGGGGCTTTACCCTTGAGGCAAGATTTTGCCTCCATCGCAATGGCCTCTCCCACCAATTGCGCTGGCTTTAGCTTCTTCAGTGCTAGAAAGGTAAAGTAGGTTTCCTGCTTTCCAGATTCGACACGATGCTTTTCTTGCAATTTTCAGTATGAGTTTTTCGCTTTCCATCTCAACTTTTCTGACACAGTTTGAGCGAGGCCGCCTTCACCCGTGGCTAGGGAGGCCATGGCAAGGCTGGCCTCACCCATGACCCCAGGCCTCGTCCAAATTTAGGCAAGCCTTACTAGCCACTACAAGGAAAAAAAAAACAAAGAAAGAAGAAAAGGAAAAAGAAAAAGAAAAATATTAATAAAAAAATTCAAAAAAATAAAGTATTATTAAAATTGTTCACATCAACGTCAGCCAAACAACCGGTGCTAGTTGGCATCCACATCAGCACCGGCTAACCAAAATTGATCGGGTGGACTAAATTAAGATAATTATAAAATGTTTAGGACTAAATTGATTAAAATGTTTAAGATTGAATTGACATAATTACAATAGGCTTATGACTTTTTGGTAATTCTCCCACTTTCTATATATAGGTAGTCCTCAAAAATTAAAAAGTATGGAGTGATTCACCATTTGGACACTTACTTAACAGTCAAAGTAAGCATCATCGACATTTATCTAAGTTTTACCTAACTTGAAAAACTTTTTACGTGTTAATTCTCAGATACGATGAAAACATCTCTTTGAAATCATGATACGAGGCTGCTGACTTTGTTTTTCCTTTTTATTTTTTTCCTCGATTGTTTCTGTCTACTCCAAGGATTAGAGATAACCTTCAACACGATGCTGATCTCTAAAAACAAGTGACGACAGCCAAATGCTTGGGTCTTTTTGACTTTCCTAAAGAATTGCGTGTTCGAACTTGCTTGCTCACAATAGTGCACAAGCAAATTGCAGTTCTAACTAATGAAGATACGTGCGACACTCAAGAATCGAGGAAGAGAGGCATGGTTCCACCTCTGACAAAGCTTAATGATGACATTTATCAATTGGTCCAGCATAGTCCTTTTTATTACAGCTATTTTCTTAGGGGGAGAATAAGGGATGTAATGAAGTGTGTGTTTTCCAACATATAAATGCATGGTTTATGAATCTCCATGGTAATCGGAGTCTTTTTTTTTTTTTTTCCGAACACACTATTTCATCCAAGCGGATTCTTATGGGTGGAGATCCTTTACCCATAGACAAATCACAACTATTGGAATGAAACTAATTTCCCTAAATGAAAATCAACGTGAATTTTTAACACCTATCTTCATCTCAACTTGAATATCCAATGCTTGCTTATTTGTGCCGTTTATTTGCTATATTAGTTAAATATTAAAAAAAAATGCTAACAAATGCATAATGAGTCAATTCCAATCGAATTAGTCATCAAGATTTGGTATTTGTGCCGAATTGATTATGGAGTTTTTGTTTGATGCTAAACAATATTGCCTAATATTTGGGATTTGAAGGAGCGAGGGCGAGAAATCTTAAGTTTGATACCTAGCCATAAAAATAAAAGAATTTTACATTGTTTTCATTTAGATTAGATTAACCAATGGATAATATCCTCGAATTTGTATATGTATAGAGTTCATTTGATTCGATTGAACAACAAATTATTGATTAGCTACACAAGTTGTAACTCAAATATTTGAGATAAACAAATGATGTTTTGATACTTGGTGGCCCAAAAGGTCCATATTTTAGAGTTTGGGCCAATAAGTTACACAAGCCCATACTTAAGACAATTATATAGTTTGATCAAAGTCGTTATTTTGCTGTTTATTCATAATAAAGATCATGGTCTAATTCTCGACGGGTGCATTAGTATTTCTTCTCCCTAAAAGAGGCTTCAAGATTGGTTTGAAGCCATTTTAATTCAGAAACTGAACTAGTATGATACCAATTTGTACCAATTCACGGGTAGAATCCATGGTTCCAGCCTTGGAAACGTGAAACGAACCAGTTTCCTTAAAAAAAGGCCTTGAATTAGTTAATTCAAGTTCGTTTGATCCTATATCTAGATTGAATCGGGCCTAGCGCACCCTTATTTCAAATGTAATTCAAGTTTCATTGAGGGATAGAGGAGAGAAAAAATGGTGAATATCTAGTGCTTCATCGTGTAGGATTTTTGTGGAGCACCTTTTACTTACTCAATTATAGTCTCATTTGATTCAATCCGTACTATAAATGAATACTTTGAAGCACATCAATTCTTTTTTTTTAAGTCCCCACATCTGTGCGAGAAAACTCCATGTAAGAAGACAAAAGTGTTACCATACCGATCGATATTATGATCTCACATTTAGTTTATCATTGCTCACATTAATTTCATTGACATTTTATTGTTTGCATTAAGCTGCATGGTTCGTCTAATTTTAAGATAATTGTCTTGATGGAAGAAGTAATTTGGAGTGCTAATGGGAATATAAATACTTCTAAGCCAAACACCTCAAAAAAAAAAAATCATCAAGGTTGAGAGGGAAATTGACTAGAAGTACTTGTTTACTAATCTTTTAAGGCTCTGCGAATCTGATTTTCAATCTAACTTCATCAATTGTTGGAGGTTGGTATGGAATCTCTTACGTTTCCTCATTCAATTCCTAATAATGCATGAGTTTTGGTTATTCATGAATAATCAAGATCTTCAGTCTTTCACAAATCTTCACAAATCTCTAGAAGCTGATATCAAAGCATGATAATATCTCTACCTCGATGATTGTTTGTGGGCTTATGAATGAATTGAAAATCTGGGCTTTTTTCTGGCTGAGAGAGAAAATGGCGATTCTAGCCAAAGTCGAGCAACAACCGGCTTCGGATCATTATGATCACACTGCCATGGACAAGAAAAGCTTTAAGTTAATTCCGCATTACGGTGATCGCCGGAGACTAATTGGGCGCGTCGCATTGGTTAGGCTTCGCGTTTGGTAGAGTTTTACTTGATTTTGGTTGATTTCTTGGCCATTTTCGCCAATCCTTGGGCCTGTGTGGTCACGCCAGCGTGGTCTCCAAAACCCATGACTTCATTTAGTCTTAGGTGGGAAATCGGAGGAGACATGGGCAGTGGAAGGCACGGTGGACACGTGGCGTGCCATGACCTCACGTGATGAAGAAGGCATGTGCATGTGCCTGCACGGAGGATTGGGTGCTTGCGGCACATGCGCCCGTAAGGATGCCTTTCGTGAATTTCTTGTTCCGCCCTTGGCAGCATGAATTTCTTATTTTGCCTGTTGCCTGCAATTTGGTGAATGATATATATATATATATATATATATATATTACGATTATATCCTTTGCATAGCCCACTTGAGCTTGAAATGTCATTTCTTCAAATCCAGTTAGTGATCATCCCCACACTGGGGCAAGGCAAAAGATAGATGAAAACTCTTGAAAAAATTCGAGTGTCATTCAAAGTGTAATTGCTTGATGCATGCATTGTGCATAAGAATTGAAATCAAAATAGAACTAAAGGGTATGAAAAAAATAGTGTGCCTGGTAAAAGTAAGGCTGATGCCCATGAAAAGGAAGTGAAAAAAAATGAATGAGAACTAGGGGCATGAAAAAGCGGCATGCCCGGCAAGAGCAAGGCCAATTGCCATAGATGAAAATGAAAAATGAAAAAAAAAAAAGTCAAAATAGATGACTATCAATTGCAAAGATTTTATCCTAATGGAGCAATACTCAAAGAGTCAAGATCAATGGTGCATTTATAATGACAATCTCTGGTGAAGGAAAAGACCGGTGACAATGCCTAGATGATCATCAACTCTCACCCCTATACACATTTTTGAGCCTAATGATCGTTTCATGTCTTAATTCATAAACCCAGCCCATGTTACATCCCTTACAAAATCTTTTCAGATTAGGGCACTTGAATTAACATAGAAGTTCATATGTTTATAAGCATCACTTGAAGAAGTACGGGCAAGATTATTTCTTTCTCATTTTGTAGGGTTCTTGACTTGTAAATCCGGAGATGAGTGTGAAGTTGTTCTTCCAATAGTATTGACTCAAAGAGTTTAATTGTTAAGCCATTGACCAAGCCCACATTACAGTCCTTATTAAAGACCGCTCAAATTGGTAAGGTCGTACTATCTGCGAGAATACTCGGACTCTTGTTGGTATGATAATAGTGAGATGGAGTGATTCTCATAAAATAGCCCTTTTGAATGAGAGAGAGTGAAAGTCTTTTCTAACTAAAAAACTCTATTTTAGTATTCTTAGAAAATACATATCATGAAAATTGTCTTGAATGATAATTCTCTCAAGTGGAAATTTGGGTGATGTAAAGGTCATTATGCATGAACCTCGATTGAATTAATAAACATTTCAGTGAATTTTGAAGTGTGCATTTCAGAATAGCCTTAATTGTTTTTTTTTTTTTTTTTTTGTGAATGCATTTTCTTACAAATAATGTTTTCTCAAAGACCCAAGAGCTCCTGACATTCAAGTTCCTTTTAGAATGCCTCATGATATTAGGAGATGAGAAACCATCACAAACATTTAAGGTGCATCCTTGATGTTCCAAAATTTATTTCTACCAGGAGATGAGAGGCCTTCACAAGATATTTAAGTTCCAGAAGACATATCTCCAAGGATCAGAGATATCACTAGGTAAGTATATCTCTACCCATACTCTAAATACTTGTCATTATGCAGGTATTCTCTATCAAGTGCATCGACACTTGACTCAGTCAAGCTGTCCTTTAAATTGACCTGGCGTGCTTTCGTAGCTCAGAGTCCCCTTCATTGACCCGGCATGCTTCCATAGCACGGAGTTCTTAACCTGGCATGCTTTCGTAGCCTAGAGTCATTTCCATTAACTTGGCGTGCTTCCATAACTAGATATCCCTTTTCATAGACCCGGCGTGCTTCCATAGCCCGAAGTTCTTAACCTGGCATGCTTTCATAGCCCAAAGTCCCTTCCATCGACTCAGCGTGCTTTTGTAGCCCGATGTCCCTTTTATGACTCGGCGTGCTTTTGTAACCCGATGTTCCTTTTATGACGTGGCATGCTTCTGTAGCTCGGAGTTTTGGACATGCCGTGCTTTTATAGCCCAGAGTCCATTTTTATCGACCTTGCGTGCTTTTGTAGCTTAGTGTCCATTTTTATCGACCTGGCGTATTTTCGTAGCCCAAATTCCCTTTTATCAAACCGATGTGCTTCCGTAACCCGGTTTTTTTTTTTTTTATCGATCCGGCATGCTTTCGTAGCCCAGAGTCCTTTACATCGACACTCAATTGAGTTGTCCCCCAAAGATTTTTCTCTAGATTTAATCTGATTCAAGCGACCGTAGAATGGTATGGGTCCTAGAGACAACCAAATACTGTCATACTAGGCAACCGTAGAATGGTATGGGTCTTGGGAAAGTAGTCTCTTTGTAAAGTCATGTTACTATTCTGGGCAACCATAGAATGGTACAGGTCCTAAACATGTAGCACCAACTATCTCGAATTACTTTATCCTCTTTGAAGGTAAGTTATTCAAGGTAGGTTCTATTATCATTTGCATTAGCATTTCCATCCATTATACTTGGAATGGAATTTATTTTCCAACAAAAAAATTCATTCAATGCATGTACATGGTCAAAATTTAGGTATCAATTTGTCTTTGAAGGCAACCTCTTCGAGCTCATCTTCAAAGAGGGGCAGCTGTTAACACCTAAATTTTGACGACTCGTTTATTCAATAAAAAATTAGGGATTAATTTTAACCCCTCAATATATATATATATATATATATATATATATATATATATATATATCAGTTAATTAATTAATTAATTGCATAGCATATAAATTTAGGTGCATTTGTATTTTTTGCATTTATTGGACCAGTGGTGGATGGGTTTGAATTAGCGATTCTAAGCTTTAAATCGATAGGTCGGACTAAGCCCACAAAGCAAGCAAATTGGCCCAAGCCCCCTTTTTTTTAATGATCGGAAATTATCTTGTGAAAATAAGAATTTGAAATTTTCCGAGATATGATGAAATTCCTCGGATAGAGCGAGTGGAAAAACGAATATTGCGTTCGGCAAAACGAATATTGCATTTGGAAAGAGAATCTTTGTGGGTAATGATTTGGAAACATTAAAACCCTAATCTTTGGCCTATAAAAATATTACTCATGTAGGGTTTTGGGGGGGCCTCACAATAGAAATACACAGCCAAGGTTTTTAGTTTTCACGTCAAAAGAGCTTTTTCTAAGGTTACTCTTTGTCGAAAGAAAAAACGGAGAGAAAAGTACAGCACCAAGAAAGACAACAAAGAGGGGACGTGAGAGGGAGATAGAGAGAAAAAAAAAACAGAAACAAAAAAGGGAAAAGGGTCTTCTTCTTCCACGCATCGCGCCGGTTGTCCCCTCGCCGTGCCTCCTCGTGCAGCGCCCACCGCCGACAGCCGAGCCACCGGCGACCCGAGCCGCATCGCCGTCAATCCGCCCTCCCCACACCGCCGTGTGCCCACACTGTCGCCATTGCAACCGCACCACTCCTGGAGTCCCGACGCCATTGCCCGCGTCCAATGCCATAAAACCCAGAAGCAGCCGCCACGCATCTATCGCCACCGCGTCGATTCCATTTGATCTGCCAAGCCGCCGACCGTTGCCGATCTGCTCCGCGAGCAACACCCTCCGCTCGCACCACCTCGTCGCCTTGCTTCGCCCCGATCCGCTACATTAGAGTTCCCGTAACGTCGTTGCTCCAAATCCGCTCGCCTTTGCCCAGATTTGCCTTGTCGAAACGCGACACCGCCCATCGTCTCACTACACCGCCCGACACCACCTTCGCCTCTCGCCCTCGCTCGAGGTCTCCCTACCCGTGACCCTGTGCTTCGCTCGTGTCGCCTCGCCTTTGCCGGTGCCTACCGCCCGAAGTCCCGACGCCACCAGATCCGGCGTCTCGCAGGAACCCCCTCGCCGGAACCCTCATCGGGATCCCTCCTCCCCACCGACTAGCTAGCCTCCTTTTTCTTTTTTTAGAAAAAAGAAAAAAGGAAAAAAAGGAAAAGCAAAGGAAAATCTAGGTATTTTTTTCATTTGTCTTATTGTTATTTTATTATTTTTGGTAATTAGTTGCTTTTTTAGTGTAATTACACTTTTAATGTAAAATTGAAATTGCACGATAAGAAAGAGCCTTGAAATTTGTGATTGTCAGTCCGATTTTCGTGCCCAAAATCCGACTCGCAATCACTTGAAAAAAATCACTAATCCGATTTCCCGCTCAAGATTCAATTCGTGATTTATGTAAAATTGGCCAATCCGATCTCATGCGTGAGATATGATTCGTCAATTTGGGTATCGATGTTGCTTGATTTGCTATCGTGCAACTTAAGTTAATTTTATTTTTTTAAAAAAATCCAAAATGTAGGTTAGAATTAGATTTATTTCTTCTTTTAGGGTTTGCATGTTTAGAGTAGAAAATTTATTCTAAATTTTAAAAAAGAATTAAAAAATCAAATGAATCAATTTAGGTTGCTAGTTTTTAACTTGGATTGCATGTTTAATTATTTGGAAATTATTAATTTCATAAATTTTAAAAAATGGAAAAAAAGGAAAAACACCGAAAAAAAACCATCATGCGTATGTCATGTAGAATTAAGGCAATTTTTGTATGTCATTGCATATTAGAGTAAAATTGCACTTAGTTTAATTCTAGATAATATTTTTCTTAATTTATTATAAGTTTAGGTATTTTCTTAAATAGATTGCATTTCAGGATTATTTGGATTAAGATAATATTTTAGTTTAAATTAGGAATTGGCTCAACCTAATTCCTAATACAAATTGAATAGGATCTTAATCTAGTTAGATAATTTTCACATTTTATCCAATTCCGAATTTTCATAAAAAAATACAAAAATATCTTAGAATAAATTAGTTCTTTTTTTTTTTATAGGATAAATTGCATTCTTTTAGGAAAAAGAAAAATGTCATATGCACGTCATTAGGATTAGATTTATTGAAATGCATGCCATTTAGTGATTGTTGTTAAATCCATTTAATTAGAAATTGCATGTCATTAGAATTAGGTCATTTAGTTATATTGCATTACATATTGCATGTTTTTTATTAAATAAGTGAAAAAAAAATTGCATGTTAATTAGAAATCATATATAGGACTGTCGATGTGAATTTTGATTTAACATTGCAGATGCTTTCGTTGTTATGAGGTAAGTCTTGCAATTTATTCATTATTTTATCTAGGTGTTAAATTGGTGGTTTGTGCATCCGCATGATCACCTCACATGCTATGGGATAAATTAAAATCAATTCAAACTGCTTGCCAAACATTTTTTAAAAAATAAAAGTGAAAGGTACCGAAAGGGCGTTAGAGAAATCTAGCGTAACCAAGTCCCCGAATTCACAATCTCTGATTCGTAGGAGTAAAGTAAATTTCCAATTACTTTACTTGGGTTTCTAATCGACCCACTAAAAAAATAAATTAATGGCAACTCCTAGTAAAAATCATTTGCATGTTAAGAATTTGAACCTAAGTCGCGAAATAGTATGAGCTTAGGAGAGTTCGAGCTAAGCGAGACTTAGTAATCTATTAGCCAAACCATGGGTGGTGCACTCAAAAAATTGATTGCGACACTACTAAAGAGCTTCTTCTTAGGCCTATTGAAGGGAGGACAAAAGGTCATAATGTAATGCCTACTGAAGGGCAAATAGAAAACCCTACTGTAAGGTAAGTATCATTTTTGCCGCAGTAACTTTTCAGTTCATATTCGATGGAGTTTGATGGTTGCTCAAGTGTACTGGCTTCTTTTGTGCTTTTCCTCTATCATGCACTTGTAATTTGAGAAGTTTTCTCCATTTGTTTCCCACCATGAAAACTAATAGATATCTAATTATTCAAATCATTGTAGTTGGTCATAATCTTAATACAATACATTGTTGTAAGGCCTAGAAATAGGCCATGTTGTAGGCTCAAGTGCAGGAACATGGACTAAAATGGGCAGGACAGCAACAACAACAACTAAGTCCACTGTTAAGCAAACAAGAAAAAAAAAATATCTTATAAGTTGTACATCGTTATGTTTTTTTTTTATGAGCTAAAATTTAAATTTGTTATGTGTTTCTCAGGTGAGAAAACGAGCAACTGCACAAGTTGTAGAGGTTGCTCCCCTAGTTGTTGTTGAAAATGATGCACCACAGCAAACAAGAGGGGCTCTTGGAAAAATTTTAAGGCAATATGGTTATGGAATTTACACAGATGAACATACTGAAATGACTATTTTGAATATAAGACTTGTATGCCTCATGCATTTAATTTGTTGTACTTCAAATCATTTGATTGACAATATTGCTATGTTCTTGTAGTCTGGGAGAACTTCGGAGGTACTTCTCTCTCCAAGTAGACGAAGTCAAGAATCAAGGACGCAACCAAATAAGAATGCTCCAAAGAAGAAGACATCGGGTATAGCTGCAAAACAACCATCCAAAAGAACCTAGTAACAGTTCCATCTCAACGAACGATTGGGAGCAATAGTGATGATATGGACCAACACATGACATGTGCTAGAACAAAAATAGCCACTGTCAAGAATAAGGAAAATAATGTGATAGAAAGCCCAATTAAAAAACCTGTACATCTAGTTTGAAAGAGTGTTCGGATTTTGAATCAATTCAAAGCTTCAAGATGAAAATGAGATTGTGGTGTTGTCTATATTGACTAATGGGAGGGTGCTGGACATGGTTTCTTTTTATGTGGTGTTGGACATGGTCTCTTTTTTTATGTTTTCTTTTTTTAGAAGGGTGTTGGATATTATATCATTGATGATAGTTGCTGCCTGCATATTGCCATTGTTTCTTTTTTTTTTTTTTAAGAGTGTGCTGAACCTTCAGTGATTGTGGAGTGAAGTTTGACATATTTTCTTTTCTTTTGTAAATAATCAATCAATGTCAATGACAATAGCCATTTCTATTATTTTCTCTTAGCTTGGTTTCGGCTAGTCAGGCTAGCAAAATAGTTATCAGTTATGTTGTATATTTTTTTTGTTGTTGGTGCAATGCTTTTATGAGGTTAATATCATTTGTAGATTTAGATGTGTGCATATAGTGTTGCTGATTGAAGTTGTGGATGCTATTTGTGGGGTTCTGGTTGTATGTGCTGGTGCAAGAACAAGATGCAATTTTGGGTGCCGATGCATCTTGTTGCATCAACACTTGTATGGGCTGATGCAAGAAGATGCACCAGCAACCCAACTAGTATAAGAACAAGATGCCCTAGTTCAACAAGATGCAAGATGTACCACAATTGGTGTAAGTTTAAAACTTGGTACTCAAACGATCACTATTTATAACTTGTGCAATAGAAGTGGTCACTTTGTAATCGCGACTGGGCACTTAAATGATTACTTTTATAAAAACTTGGCACTTAAGCGATCACTATTTATAAATTTTGGCATTGAAATGGTCAATCATGAATTTGTCATCATCCCTTAATTTCACTATGGTTTGCAATTGCAACAAACCAGCAAACCATTACAATGATAAAAATGCAGCAACCATTTTATTTGAAGCAAAAACTAACCAAAACAAACATTGACAATACATAACTAAACAATAAAACTTTTAAGTGCTCAAAACTACTGTATTCCAACTCCAACCTTCCATTTCGTTACGGTTTGCAGTTGCAGCAAACCAGCAAGCCATTAGCAAATAAAAAATGCAACAAGCAACCACCATGGTGGCGACGTAGTGGTTGGGTGCTAGTTCCTTTCACGAGAGGTCTAAAGTTCGAATCCCTACGTCATCTGTCTTATTGGAAGGGAACCTATGACTTATCTGGGGAGCAAGGGTGGTGGTGACTCTACTCCCTCTAGGGTTTACTCCAAGTGAAGACGGTGTACGAAGGTTCCCAGGGTCACCAAAAAAAAAAAAATGCAGCAAGCAAACCATTATATCTAAAGTAAAAACTAACCAAAACAAATATTAACAATACACAATTAAATAATAAAACTTTTAAATGCTCACAATTAATACATTCCAACTCTAACCTTTCATTTCTACCATAGATTACAACAAAACCTTCTACTTCATACAAAAATTGCAGTAAATCAAAAACACATTTTACTTATAAATAATCCAATACAAATGCATATTCCACATCTTCAACTATAGTAGACATACAAACTTCTTTTCATTACTCACTTCACATTTGAATAAACTATCCAAGAGAATAAGAACACAATCAACGCTCAATAAAAGTTTTTTTCAATTTTCAGTCTTGAAACCTCCATCTTCAAATGGTCGACTAGAGATGTTAAATCCTTCATTTGAGCTTGCACTGAGTCAGTATCCTCCAACTCGTCCATTAACGTAGGTGGAGGTTGATTTTGGCCTTCAAGTAACTCTAGGATCACCTCTGTCACTCGATTAGAGAATTTCCTATCAACCCATTTGAAATATTTGTATTTCGAGCCTTCTCTATATCTGCCGTACCCATGGAATCTTCTCCCGGAATTCAACCGAGTCCCAGATGTTCTTCTCGGACTCGATAACCCACAATAATAGTAACATTCACCATCTAATTTGCTTTTTTTTTTTTTTATAGGAATGTGAGTCGCTGCTAAAGCTTCTGCCCTCTATTTGCAAGAGCAAGCCGATAACTTTGATAGAAAATCAAAGTATGCACTCGAATTGGGTGAATTGGGGATTAAGGGTTTTCAATTTCCGATTCTGCTCAAATTTAGGGATTTAGGGTTTCTTATTTGGGAGAAAAGACGCTAAATGGTGTCGTTTTGTTGTTTGCATGTTGATTGTACTCTTCGGTGATCCACGTCAGCTTCAAATTTTAATAAAAAAAATTGCCACATCGGATTTCCGGCCAACGAGATTGATGTGGGCACTGAAATGAGCGTTTTTAAAAAATTTTGGCACTTAAGTGATCCAACTGAAAATTTTGGCACCAAAGTGAGCATCGTACACAACTTATGGCACTGATAATGTACTTCTCCCCATTTTTGGCATATGAACTAAAAGAAGTCCCAAAGGAGTTTAACGTGCTATCCGATTGAGAAACCGATATCTCATATCTTAAATAACAAGGTGCAATTTAATATAATAGTTAGAGGAAAGACTAATGTTATGGAACTACTTAGATTTACATAGGGTTTTGCAGTCTCTTTCAAAGTGAAGTGTTGGGTTTAGGTTCACGATGGTTGATGATTTCTAAAGGAAGGTTTGGGTGTTTATGTTAAGGCATAGAGCTGTTCTTCCCGTTAAATTCAACTAGTTGAGAGATTGATCAAATGTAGACTAGTAAGAAGAAGATCGAGCATATGTAGACTTACGGTACATGGCAAAGAGGAAAGTGTAATGAGACACCGTGCCAATGTCAGTCACTTATATAGCAACTCAGAGTTGCAATGTTGATGAGTGGAACATAACTAGAAAGGACCCACAAAATGCTATGTTGCATTTATTTGATCGGAAAATTCTTGACGGATATGCTTATAGCTAGCTCTTTGATAGATCTCCATCAATTGCAATCGAATGATAAACTCTTCAAGAAATCTTGTCAAATAATGTCGCTGACAGTTGTGTTCTCAAAATATTTGGTTAAGGTTGTGTTCGAATGAGTGATGATAAGCTCAATAAGAAGGCAAAGCAATGCATATTTATAGGTTACATAAAGGAGAGTAGAGCTATAGGCTAACATGCTTGGAGTTTTTCTGTTCTTTTTGGTCGGACGATGCCTGGAGTTAAAATCTACATGTTTGTAGCATAAAAGTTACAATTGAGGCGTTTGTGATTCTTGTAGGTAAAAGTGTTCATGTTGGCATCAACACATATCTCGATGTTGTTCTAGAGGAGTTGTAACGAGAAGCTTCCGAGGTAGCTAAGGAGAGTACTATATATATAAAATGCAAATGGCGAGATGGAGCCAGTTGCATCAATGGTCATCGTAACTGCTGAGTTAGATAATATGGAATTTCGATATCTCAATTGATATGAGTGTAATCATGGTTTTGTTCTATCAGTGTCTATGATAAAGAGTTTGTCTTTGAAATATTTGGAGAATAGCTAAAAGTGCAATACGCATTCCAACAAGGTTTATAGTTTTGGCTAAGCTTGGCTATGTTCCAGCAGAACTTGGACTCGAAGAGCATATGTGGCACTTGAGAAGCCATGGGCACCATTGGAAATTAGTAGAGAAGTTTTTCATTTTAGAAAGCTTTTTCTAAAGTGGGGTCGCGAAGTAGTTGTGACTTGACTGAAACAATCAAGTCAAGTTAGAGGTTATTGAAAATATGTCTCAGCTTTGATTCTAATTACAAAATTAGCAAAGAAGAGTTTCTCCGTGTCTAATATGAACACAGGGTATTTTAGGTTTTCTAACATATATTGGATAGAGACTCCGCTCCCATCGAGTATAAGCAGTCTTGAGATTTTAAGAGAGTTTTTCGTGAGGCTAGAAGAAAATTTTCTTGAGGATTCGTATATGATGGGGTATGAATATAGTCATTGTTGTATTCTCTATATATCAATTTAGATATTTGATCGGCTTATTTGTGGGACATGAAATCGCTGGGTGATTGTTTTTTTTATTCTCTTTAATTTACAGTAGAAAACATTATTAATGAAAAAATAGCACCGGGAAAATTATAAATGGGTGGGTCTGTGATCATGGACCCTTGAATGAGTTCGGTTTGATACTCCCATTTAAACACCTAAGTCGGTTATAAGTCGATTTCGAGAAATAGTGGGACTCACCACATCGACATTGAAAATTTGCTCAGTCATTTTAACAAACCCTTAATACCATTTTTAGAGGAGAATTAAAACTTGTTTATCAAATAAAATAATGGAAAATTCCAATAAAATAAAAAAGAAAAAGAAAAAAGAAAGCCCCAAGATTGCAAGCCTTCTCCGAGAAGACCTCTACAGAATGACACTTGTCTTAAAACATCCCTCGTTTTGGTCTTAATCTTCATGTGTTCGTCCGTTTTGATATAGAATAAATGGAAAACGAAATAGATTAAGATAACTATCTTGGGAGTCCTAGACAAGGATGCGAAGTGTTGAGAATCAATAAAAACGATGATGAACTACTTGGATTTGACTGAATTTGATTGACCTTCAAATTTCTTCATCTTAGAAGAGTTACAAAGCCTCTAATACCGGTCCGGAAATCTCGCTCGAAGTGCTATCTCGAGGACAAATTCAAGTATCCTTTCGATGACATTTTCAACCTAAAAATCCTTTATTATCATCGGTCCAAACTGCTTCACTAGTTTTAGCATATTTATCTATGTACTTTAGATCTTTTTTCTATATTTCTTGTTGTTCGAGGTTGCCTAGGATTTTCTCGTAGAAAGAGCAATTATATTGAACAGGGGCAACTGTTGTAATCTCTATTCAAGATATAATTGAGAGACTTTTTCACTGATATGAAGTTAAACAAACAATTTACCTTAAAAGTTTAGAAACCATTCGTCACATTGCTATGAGCAATGAATACACTTTATTCACACCATACGATTAATGTGCTTCGAAGACTGAAAATCCTTAAGTCGATTCATCCATGAAGTTTATTGAACGGATAGAGATAGTTCTACAATGGCTTTGAAAAGGTTATTCGACAGGACTTTTGTGTTCGTGTGTGAACGGGAACGGTACTACGTGTGAATCTCTATCCTTTTTGACCAACTCGTGAACCAATGAAACAACATGAGAATTTTGACCTTGTCGCGACCTAAATTTCGGGTGAATCACCTAAAATTTGGCTAATGGATTATTAAGCCTAGACTTAATTCGGGCTCTCCCAAGCCCATACCAATTCGCGACTTAAGTTCAAGTTCTTAACATGCGAATAGACTTTATCTAGGAGTCGCCACTAATCTATTTTTGGTGGGTCGATTAGAAACCCAAATAAAGTAATGGGAGTTTTACTTTACTCCTACGAACTAGAGACTATGAGTACGGGAACTTGGTTACACTAAATTTCTCTAATACCCTTTCGGTACCATTCTTTTATTTTGAAAAATGTTTTTTGCAGGCAGCTTAAATTGATTTTAAATCTAATTCCCTAACATGTGAGATGATCATGCGGGTGTGTAATCCACCGATTTAACACCCAGATAAACAATAAATAAATTGCAAAAACTTACCTCAAAGTAACGAAAGTATCTGCAATGTTAAATTAAAATTCACATCAATAATCCTAAATATAATTTCTAATTAACATGCAATTTCTTTTTTGTTTTCACTTATTCGATAAAAATCATGCTTTATACAATGCAATATGACCTAATTCTAATGACAGGCAATTTATGGATCTGGCAACAATCACTAAATGACATGCATTTCATGAATCTAATTCTAAATGGCATGCACATAATATTTTTTGTGTTTTCTAAATAAATGTGCAATCTATCTTAGAGAATGGAATTAATTTATCATAAGACATTTTTTTTTATGAAATTCGAAATTAGAAAAATGTGAAAATTATCTAGCTAAATTAAGATCCTATCCAACTTATATTAAGGATTAGGTCAAGCTAAACCCTAATTTAAACCAAGATATTATCTTAACTTAGCAATCTTTAACCTAAGATGCAATCTATCTAAATCAATCTAAATTTAAAATGAAGTATGCAATTTATTCTAATGTGCAATGACGTACAAAAGGATGCCCTAATTCTACATGACATATACATGATAATTTTTGTTTCGAGATAAATAAAATAATCAAGACAAGACAAATCATTCACAATTATCAAAAATATCACACAACGTTTAGATTAAAGGATAATATTTCGCTAGTAAAATTGATAAATTGATCTTAAGCCTTAAAGATCAAAATATCAATTTTATTCCCGCTTGATTAATTATTTCATCTAAAGCCTTATAGATGAAATAGAAAAAACCCTGGTTCGGTTGCAAATAAGGTAATATGTTGGAATCTCCAATCATATATCAAGGACTAATTATACTAAAAAGAACAAATAAAGTAAAATAACAAAAATAAATAAAATAAGATAAATAAATAAATAAGAGAAAAAACTACCTAAATTGATTTTTTTTTCTTTTTGTTTTTTTTTCAAGCAAAGATGACGGTTGCTCGGTGAGGGGATTTGCCGGCAATAGACTCCGGTGAGGGGATCAACGGCAAGCAGCACGTCTGGCTAGAGCAATAAGGGTAGCTACCGGTGAGGGACTCCGACGAAGCGGGGCAATGGTGAGGGGCGTCACAAGGGAAGCTACGGCGACGGAGCGAGGGGGTCACGGACATCGAGCGCTAGTGCAGACACGGGTGAGGAGAGCAATGGTAGCGTGGGCGCGAGGCTAGCTGTCGGGTATCGAGCGGAGGCGAACAACGGTGGTGTGGGTTGCAAGCATTGCAAGGCTGGCGGCTGCTAGCATCGCATAGGAGGTCAAGCGGCGGTGATGCAGCGGCGGTGTCGGGCACCGGGTGGAGAAGCGGGCATCGGCGAGAGACAGTGCGGGCGCGATCAACAGTAGCGATCACCGGCAGGATCCTTATGGGGAAGATGAATAGTGCTTCATCTTCTTTCTTTTTTTTCTTTTTTTTCTCTTTGTTTTTCTTTTTCTTGCTGTGACACGTCCCTTCACACGAGCTCTCTCTACTTCTATCCCCTTTCCACAAACGTAGCTCCAATTTATTCCGTTTTGTAAAAATTATTGCCCATTATTCACTTAATTTTTAAATTGCTTCTGCATTTAACAAAATCTGAATATCCATCAAAATTCCAATTTTCCACGCATAATCAATCAAATCAATTTCCTCCATTTTTTTCATTTTTACCTTTTTATTTGTTCTAATGCAAATTTTATTTTCTTTATTTTCTTTATTTTCCTAGATTTGCAAAAAATTAGGTGTCAATAGACCTCCGATTTGAAATTTCTCCAACGTCTAGAGGAAATGGCGGACGGGTTCTCGTACCAGTCTGATGTGGCACCCTCGTCGGAAAGAAGGTTCCTTTCACTTAAGATACGACGTCTGTGAACCAAGAAAAACCCGCGGAACCGGAATTCATGCACGATGGTCACCGGTAAAATGTCGGACCTACAAGCACGACAACCCAAACAAGGATGATGAGGAAAGAGAGATATATCTAATGTGCAACAACCCACATATAGGCCCCCACCCGCAGTTTTCTAGCCGCATCTTTTTGGGCAGAAAACTAACCCGGACCAAATTATTCCATCTGATGGGTTGGTCCCGGCTTAGCCCAAATTTATCAAAATTCGGAGTAACATGATACGATATTAAATGGTACGTATATACCTAAAATTACTCAATAATGGAGAATAATATGGTGTATATCTTAATCTTCTTTTGTGTTATTTGAATGGTGGGGAAGTTAAATTTAGAGAGGTCAATCGAGAATCTTTGAAACGCACCACTATTTTTATGTATTGGGTAAGAGCAACTAAAAATCCACATTTGATATATCTTTAGTTTCCGTACTCTTCAAAGTTATGTGTCATGAACAGTTTCACCCAATAGTGTTTGCACTTACACTCTCTAAGTAAATGCGGATATACATATTATACTTGCTGGTGTTTTGGTGTATTAGCATTACATTCATAATAAATTTGCCGATGAGGATGCTTTGTGCAAATGTATGATAATAACACAAACATGTAACTCCATTATATTGTACTTATGTGGGAGAGGGCCCGTTCTCAATAAAATATCAGCTTTTGGTTTGGAAGAAAAGGACCATGAAATTCCAGAAATAGCAAGGACTCTGGTGTCTAATCTTCCCGAATAGACCAACAAGCGTGGGGCTGGCATTTGCAGTAGTTCGCTACTTGCTCACTTACACCGTTTCTTGATGTTAATTTGTCAGCAATAGGGGCAGTACTTGACTTCGAGACAAGCTACATCAATTAAAAGCGTGCTCGTCAGAAAATATGCTTTGCGGAGTCTAATCAGATCCGATCCGCAACAGTGTTGGACTTTATGCCCATTTAAATTGTTGTAATATAAGTTTATAATCCTAGAGTGACTATCAGTTCGATCATGTTGACTTCATTGAATATATAACTTATTCATGCGAGCAAAAGGGACAGTCTTAATTAAATGATTATATGTTTAAATAGCTAATCTGACTTCCCAAATCTATAGATGGTATAATAAAAAGGAATAATTCTAATTGAGAGATGGAGTAACCAAAGAGACCGTTGGAAATTTTTTATAATTATGCAAATTATGAAATTGTTTAAGAACAACTAATGATTTTCCTTTATTACGATAAGATATGAAACGACAACATATACTTGTGCTTTGCTACAACTTTCTGCCTTTGCAAAGCTTAAAGGCCAGGGGTGTAAGGCACGCCAGTGGCAGGCAACCAAGACCCACCCGCGATGAATTTCTCAACTGTGAAGTTCAAAGCCTCCGTTGCACTTTTGATGACATGGTAACCCGCCCACTTGACCCTATTTGCAGTCGATGACCCGGGACCTGTGTTCATATACTCGCCATAGTACAAAGTTTTAAGGGCTGAGTCATTATCCCATTCCAACCACCCAGCCGGGTCAATTAGGCTGT
This sequence comes from Eucalyptus leucophloia subsp. euroa, assembly GCA_017140325.1. NCBI lineage: Eukaryota > Viridiplantae > Streptophyta > Magnoliopsida > Myrtales > Myrtaceae > Eucalyptus > Eucalyptus leucophloia. The sequence continues at coordinate 15,364,722 of CM029472.1, read as the reverse complement.
CAAGATACGTTTCCATGAAAACAGTTCTGGAATAAATTCGCCAAGGCCTCCCAAGGTATGTCTTGACAGAGCTTTGAACAAGTTTCAAGCCTGAAGCTGCGGTGACTTTGCAATTATGGATGGAGATGCCGGTAGTTCCACTTTCGCTGCTCCGCCCTTGTGCAGTAATGGTATTGACCTTGCTAGGAGGGTTTCTGGCATAGATGTTGCAATTTTGGAGAACAGCAGTAGCATCTCCAAAAATGAAGTCGATTGTTCCGTAAATGTCGCATTCTTTGTAGAATTGTCGATCGGAATAAACATAAAGAGTGTCCTGATAGCCCTCAAAGCCACATCGATAGAAGACTGAGGGGTCTGAGTTGGAACGGAGAGCAACTGCTTGGCTGTTTGCCGCACTGGCAGTATTATGGAAAGTGATGTCTTGAGCAATAAATCCCTCACCAATGATAGCTGAAATTCAAGATGAGAAAGATCAATAGTACGCATGTCTACTTGTTGATTTTGTCTAAACCAAAAAGTATCTCACAAACTAAACGGACCTCTAAATGTTTTATACGGCATATTAAGGAGACATGAATAGACTAAGATAACTGGCACTTGATTATTGTCTCTCTTTTTTCCTTTAAAATCTATCCTGAAGAAAATGCACATGATAAAAAATAACTTAATTACTGTAAACTCACCAACTGTAGCTGAAGTGAAGGTAGAAAATCCTCCACCAACACTCCGGTTTCCGGTGATTATGGTATTTCCAATGCCGTCACCCACGAACATAATGTTCTTCAATTTTGATCCAACTTCAACATTCTCTTCGTATGTACCGGCCTTGATGTAGATTATGAACCTTGCCGTACCGGATCGCTTTGATGCTGCGGTTACAGCTTCGCCAATAGTTTTGTAGTTCCCTGAACCGTCTTGGGCCACCAAGATATTGGCCTTCGATGCCACGGAAGAAGAGTCCAGGAGCTTCTGATCGCCTGGCCTCACCCAAGTAGGGAACTTGTTGGTGTAGTTCGGCATGACATATGGCACATAATTGGTGGAAAATGCGTTGCTTATCAATTTGGAGATGTCATTACACATCGAGGGCAACATCTTGTCTGGGAGGCCGAGCTCAATGAACCCGGTCCGACAAGTATCAAGGTCGGTCAGGGCGGCGCTGAGCCAAGTTTGTGCATCATCCGGAGTGCATTGATGGTCGATGCTGCGGTTCAAGCTGAGGACTGCGTGCTCGTAAAGCTGGAGGCAGTCGGCCCATGCGACCTTCTCGCGCTTGTCGTGGCACCTGGAGCCCGACAAGTACACGCTGATTCGGGCGAGCTGGGCCCTCTCGAGGGCAACTTGAATCAAGGCCTTCAAGAAATCGGATTTCTGGTTGAGAGGGGTTTGATTAGGGTTGAGGGTCAAGAAGTGTTTACACGGTTGTGGGCAAGGTGTCTTGTTACACCATGACTCCACGTTACTAAAGGAATAGCCAGAGACGGACGGAGAGAGCACAAGAGGAACAAAGAAAAGGATCATCATCTTTTGATGAAAACCCATATCGATTGATTGTGTGTGTGGCTAAGTGAAACTTTAATGTGGACGTAAGTGAATGCAGAGAAATGAGAATGTCGACGAGAGAATTTGAGATTGGGAATTGTGGTGATTCATCTGCCTTGTATTCGTCCCTTTATATAGAAGTGAAGACACAATGGTGACAAGAGGCATGCATTTGCACGGCTTTTCAACTATGAGGTGATGAACTTTGCGTGACACCAGTATGAGGCGACATCATCTCATATTGTGACTAATAACCACTCTTTCCCTTAATAGATTTCGTCTGTTGCACGATAGAATCAACTATAGAAAAAATTATGCGGAAGAGCTTAAAACAAGCTCATTTGGAATCAAATTATCTTGACATCATTACTTTAAATGAAAATTGATAATTTTATCTAAAAGATGTGAGTTGATTCACTTCATAGTTTTAGGAAATACCCATTAAGAAGGGTATCATCCAAAAAGCCCCTAGCACACATCGATGAAATACCTCACTTAAAAAGCTCATAACGTGAGAGTGGATGCCTATGCATATGTGAATCCTCATGGCCAACCAACACATGATTTTGACGCCATGAAATACAAGCAAAACCTACAATTGATCTCATGAAAAGGTAAAAAAGCACTTAGGCTGCTTATAGTTTTGTTTGTTTTTACCTTAAATGGATCGATCGCATTGGCATATTGTTTGAAATTCATCTTCCATATCAAAGTCCCCGTTGGAGGATGATCAAAGCATCAAAGAGAGTTCAAAGCATGCGATTGTAATTTAAAAGGCTTCTCAAAATTTGATATTTCCTTGTAAGAGGTTGACAAAAATTTGGTTATCTCTGAAAATGCTTGGTATATAGTCAATTTCTCATGATGTATGATCCAATCCCACTTCACAAAGTCAATATGTTATTGTTGTGACAATGCAACCAATATTTGCCACCTTCTGTAAGTATGGCTAAGGATGTTAAATTTCGTTCTATTAGATGTGTTTTCTATGAACATTTATGTTAGTTGCCACTGTCAAAGTGTTACAGCAAAAAGAGCATAAAAGCTCATCAGACTAGCTATAGCTTGTTGGTGAGTAAACCCTTGCTAGAGCTGGTTGTATGTACCATCTCATGAAGTTCTGATCAAGTATGAACCCAAGGAAACGAATTAGGAATCACTATAAGCAACCCTTCATCGGCCTAGAGCTGAAAGCTGTAGTTTTATTGTGTTCATTTCATTCTAGATGCTCTCCAACTTTCTAATAAATTCAGACGCGTCCTAAACTCATTTAACAAAAAAATCGAATGTACTAGATGTGTGCGAATGCGTGCAAGTAGGGGTAAAAAATGTTAAAAGATGTTGAGCCAAATTATGTAGTTTCTTGATAATTTTATCTAAAAGAAGCAAGCCGATCACTTAATAGTTCCACGAAATACCCATTAAGAAGTGCATCATCCAAAAAGAGCCTAGCACATATTTATGAAATGCCTTACTTAAAAAGGTCATAATGTGAGAGTGGATGCGTACACGTATGTGACTCCTCATGGCCAGCCAGCACATGGTTATGAAGTGGTGAAATATAAGCAAAATCCGCAATTAATTTGTTGAAAAGGGAAGCAGAAACACTTAGGGTATTTATTTTTTTGTTTCTTTGACCTTAAATGGATTGCATTGGCATATTGTTTGAAATTCATTTTCCACCTCAAAGTCCCATTTATAAGATGATTAGAGCATTAGAAAGAGTCCAAAGCGCGTGATTGTAACTGAAAAAGAATCTCAAAATTTGATATTTCCTTGCAAGAGGTTGAGGACAATTTGGTTTTATCTGAAAATGCTTGGAATACAGTCAATGTCTCACGATGAATGATCCATCCCACTTCCTGAAGCTTGATAGGCACTACCATATCAGATTCGCGCGTTTTGTCATTTGATTAATATGAAAACTTTGGTGGCTGTGATTTCCATTCATGGTAACTTCGTCTTCTTTCCACGTTTTGAACTTGCCCTAGAATGGGGAAAGTTCATAAAAGCCCACTCGGGTCGTGGACAAAATATGAGGCAACATCTATTCACAAATTATCTTAGGCAAATGAATCACTCTCCACGTTTCAAGTATGAGACGACATCACCTCATATTATGACTAACAACCACTCTCTCCCTTTATAGAGCCCAGTTGTTGCACTGTAGAATCAACTATAGGACAATATTCTGGATGAGCTTAAAAAAGGCTCATCTTGATCCAAATTATCTTGACTTCATTATTTTCAATGAAAAATTAATAATTTAATATAAAAGAAGCAAGTTGATCAATTAATAGTTTTAGGAAATACCGATTAAGAAGTGCATCATCCGAAAAGCCCCTAGCACATATATATATGAAAGAATACCTTACTTAAAGAGGGCATAATGTGAGAGTGGATACCTACACATGCGTGAATTGTCAGGGTCAACTAGCGCACGGTTTTGAAGCAGTGAAATACAAGCAAAATCTGAAATAAAATCTGTTGAAAGGGAAACATAAACACTTAGGGTATTTATATTTTTGTTTCTTTCACCTTACATGGATTGCATTAGCATATTGTTCGAAATTCATCTTCCACATCAAAGTCCCTACATCAAAGTCCCCTTTGGAGGATGATCAGGGCATTAGAGAGAGTCCAAAGCGCGTGATTGTAACCAAAATGGTCTCAAAATTTGATATTTCCTTGCAAGAAGTTGAGGACAATTTGGTTATCCCTAAAAATGCTTGGAATGTAGTCGATTTCTCACGATATATCATCCAATCCCACTTCCCGAAGCCAAGGTGATATTTTTGTGACAATGCAAACAATATTTGCCACCTTCTTTAGTTGTGACTAAGAATGTTAAATTTCATTCTATGTAGATGTGTTTTCTATGAACATTTATATTAGTCCCTACTGCCAAGTGCTACAGCAAAAAGAACATAAAAGCTAATCACACTAGCGGTAGCTTGTCAGTGAGTAAAACCTTGCTAGAGCTAGTTGTATGTACTATCTCATGAAGTTCTAATGAAGTATTAACCTTGGAAATGAATTACAAATCATTATAAGCAACCCTTTGTTGGCCCAGAATTAAAGGCTGTAGTTTTATTGTGTCAATTTCATTCTAGACAGCCTTCGACTGCCTCATAAATTCAGCCGTGTCCTAACCTTATTTAACCAAAAACCAAATGTACTAGATGTGTACAAGCACGTGTAAGCAAGGGCAAAAAAATGTTCAAGATGTTGAACCAAATTATGTAGTTTCTTGAAGTGGACCTGTACCCACAAATTCGAGGTTTATGGGGGTATGATCTTAGAGACGAAGTTGTTACCTTATTCAGACGAAGTTGTGAGCAAGGGTAAAAAAATGTCAAGTTAAATCTGATTTAACCATGCATTGATGAACTAATCTGACTTTTTTTAGTGCAAGAAAGAAAACCTAAAAATAAAATTAAAATAACAATTACGAGAATTCTTTGATCGTCAGCTAAGTTTGCTCATACATTATCCCAATAAGGATATGGAACTCTCGTAGCATACCATAATTGATTTCACTAATTACTTAGTGAGGGTACAGAGAAGCCACGCGAGTGTGTGGCTGAGAATTTGATGACTTGAAGAATGTTACTTTTATGTTGTCAATTAAGTAAGTTCTTAGCTTATCTAATTATAGGGTCCCCACATCCCTAAATCAAAAAGTATAATCTCCATCCTATTGTGAGGTCACCAATTTAAATAAGTCCACCTTAGCAAGCAAGGCTTAATTAATGGAAAGTGACGGATGACCTAATTGAACAATCTTGTTAAGTTAGAGGACTTAATTGAACAAAGTTAAAAATAACAAAACCAAACTGCAAAAACAATTGAATTTAATTAGAGGATTGCCCGACCAAAAACAGAATTAGAGTGTTTGTTTACTTCCAAAAACACTAATAAACATCTTGAGATTTGTCTTTTTAGTCCATTTTTCCTATGCATGTTTTGTCTTATATACAAAAATGCCATTTCCTTTCCGCAAATGCCACCGCCCAACTCCTAAATTTCCCACCACACCCAAACCACCAAAGCCAAACCAAAAACGTAATCACTGAACCCTAAGCTTAGCTGCCGCTATTTGCTGCCGCCGTGCCCAGTGTCGCAATGGTGGCGGCGGCGGCAAACAATGGTGGTTGATGTGAGAGGTGAGAGTTTATGGGAAACTTGGAGGATTGATATATTAAAGAGAGGCAATGTGATCTTTTTAGCATATGATAATTTGGTAGAGGAATACATTTGCTTTTTCAAAAAAGTAGTGGAGAGTAAGTGACCATATAGTGAAATGTGAGGAAGGTTCGTAGGCAACAATTACCAAAGACAAATCAAGCTGCTTAAGATGTCATTGGGTTCATCCTTAAGCTCATATTTGTAGGTAAGAAAGTCTTTTGTAAAAGTTGGGCATTAAACTTATGGAGGTGGCTTTTACTTAGAATAGTATGCACTTAATTGATGAAATTTGAATATGAAATCTTAACTCTTGAGTTAAAAATCTCACATGGTATCTCATCCCCATGCCAATCACAGGATTGATTTTAGATGAGGGAACTCTAAGCTCAGATTTAGAGCATGACACACATACACAGTCTTCCGATAATTATCTCAACTATATCATCGAACTATGATTTTGTCCATATCATTATAGCTTAGGATCATAGCTCATCCTATTAGGCAACCCGTTCTTCTTGAAATGATTAGTTTATCAAGTAACGGGATCTGTAACATATGTTGAGACCTAATTTTGCCGGTTGAGAAACCATCATGATAATATAAAAAGGTCGAAATAGCATAAAACAACAAAATAGACAAATAGGTAAAATATTAAGTAATATTAGAAAATAGGTCCCTTAATAAAAGGAAAGAAAGAGAGAGAGAAGCCCAACTCCCTGAACGCGACCGGCTCGCGGTAGAGCCCAGCCCGGTCTCCCTTGCTCTCTTACACACGACCCGGTACTCTCTCCCAGCCCATTTCCCAGCCATTTTCCAACCCTCCAGCCTTCTCTTTTTCGACCCGGTCCCTCCCTCTTTCTTTTCTCTCGCGGCCCGGTCGTTTCTTTCTCCCTCTCCCGGCCCATCTCTCGCTCGTTTGCCTTCCTCCTCACGGCACACGCGCTCAGTCTCGCACAATACACACGTGCTCACCCGCATGAACGACGAACGAAGCAGAGGAAAGTGTGAGGTGAGCGAGGGGCACGTATCATCGTGTAAATATGGCGAGGGCTAATTCGTAAACCGGCAGGGAGTGCGGCATTACCGCACGAAGGAGAAGCAAAAGAGAGAACACGGAAAAGGGCTTACACATCCCGGAACACACAGACAAAAAGTGAGATTAAAAAGTGAGGAGGGGAACTGGGTCTTTCGAAGGAGAATTCGGTCATCAGTTTTCACCGGAGACTGCCATTCCTAAGCCACCAAGTCTGGCCGTTTGGGAGCCACCTCATTCAGTCCCTGCTTTGCAGGTGCAGAGGCTTGACTTCCTATCACTGTCATCATGTTGACGAAGGTCCGAGTACTTTGGCAAGTTAACACCTAGATTTTAGCTAAATATTTATGATAAAAATTACATAAAAAGTTATGGATCAATTTAGTCATAATAAAAATGATTTTCGCATCACCCGAGTCTTAGTTACTATTTGAATTTACTAATTTTTATTTTCTATTTTTATTTTCCCCTATTTTACAATATTTTTCAAATAATTATATGAAGAAAAAAATTGGCTTTGGGGGCTAACTAGGCTTGATGCCAGCCCTTTCTCTTTTTTGCATAGGCCCAAGGCTAGAGGTGGCAAAATGGGTCGCACCTATATTTTTTCACAAATGAGTCGAATGTGGGTTATGAAGTTAATGGCTTTATGACCCACATTCAACCCATTTTAAATTCAGTTTTATATGGGTTGAAAATGGATCACACGTTCTAACCCATTTTAGACCAATTTTTAAAACCTAAGAAAACATGAAAATCCTCAGCGACACAACCCTTTAACCTTCGTCCTTTGTCGCTCGCCTCCGAGCCGCCTCCACCACTCGCCACCACAGCTCGCCTCCGCCGCCCACCACCGCGGCTCGCCTCTACTGCTCCCTCGAAGGTCGCCAACGACTGGTGAGGCTCAAGCTCGCCGGCGTCAGACAAGGTGTCAGCCTCGCTAGATCTAGCGAAATCAAGCCCCGACCGACGCTAGCGAGCTCGAGTCTCGCCAAATCCAACGAGGCTCAATGTCGCAACCAAATTTTTTAGGTGGGTGAATTATTTAAAGATGGCTAATGAATTACTAAGTCCGAAGACTTGGCATAAACCCTCCCAAGTCCTACCAATCGTCACTTGACATTAAGAAATTAGCCAAATTAAACACGCAATTATACTCAATTTGGAGCTGCCACTAACCAATTATAGTTGGTTTGAAACCCAAATAAAGCATGTGAGAATACTTTATTTTTACGAACCAGAGAGTCCGGGATATGGTTACACAAGATTAGTCTAACGCCTTTTCGGTACTTTTTTATTTTAATTTCAAATATTTTGTAGGAAATATTGATTAATTTTAACCTAAGCTACTAATATGCAAATTGTGGTCATGCGAGTGCACAATCAATGAAATAACATTCAATAAATCGAAGTGCTAAATTTGTAAGAAATTATAGACTACAACTTTATTAAGGTCTATACCACCGCCGGCAACGGCGCAGCTAGCTTGGGGCTCTCTCCCCCTCACAAAGGGAAGAAGTTTGAATCCTAGAGGCGTCGTTAGGATTCTTACCTGGAATACTGTGGTGGTAGGTCCTACAGTCGCTCCCCAAAATTTGTTCACCAGCTGTCAGCGGGGTAAAAAAAAATTATTAAGGTCTATCCTCTAAAAAAAACATTTACAAAAATGTTAATAAAAATGCATGCCCTAAACATGATTTTCTAAATAACAAGATATCTAATTTTTCTTTTTTTAATATTAATTAAATGCAATTCTTAATTTAAATTTCATATGCATGAATTTTACTTTAATGACATGTGAGATGTAAACATAACTTGAACCATCACAATATGTGTGCAGTCTAATTTTCATAATCCTAAATATGCATGTGCTACATGATATGGGATGAATGACATGGTAATTCTATATGCATGTTCTTTTTATGATTTTTTTATGATTTTATTTTATACATATATACAGCCTACACTAAACAATGATGACATAAAATGGAATTAATTATGAACTAACCTATTAACTAACCAAGTAAATGACTTGTGTTTTCTTCTTTTTAAAATGACTTAATAATTCTTCTTATTAAAAAAAAAAAAAAAAAAACAACAACAACAACAATGGTAACACTGATTCTTCGGTAGACTTGCAAAAACAGAAAGTTCGTCAAGGTGCAACAGGTTTGTCGGCGTCAAGGCAGCAGATGGATCTCGTCTGATTGTCGGATTGAGAAGCAAATCGGCTGCATCACAGGTGCAGATTAGAACAACTCGTCCTTGGGAAATTGCAGCTCGTCACGAGGCTGCTGGTGTCGCAGATGGTGGCAGCAAACAGCCTCGACGTCATCGCTCAGGGAGGCCACGGTGTTGCAGGAAAACACCAATGTCGTTGAAGGGAGCTATTGCTTCCTTTCTCCCTCTCTTTATCGTGCTTTTCTTTTTTCCTACTCAATCGCAGCCGGGTATTGAATTGTGTGGCCCCACTTTTTCCTCGTCTATAATGGGTCTTTTATAAGCAGGGATGCTTACTGCCTAGGGCTCTTCCAAGGAAAGACCAAAGTCCACTCTGCTTTTGTGGGTGTCTTCAATATATTACATTATGATTTCTATTCCCCCATCGTTCGCACATATATTTTGGCGAATATCATGTGCAGAATATTCAACCGATTTCCTCTTTATTTCCCATTTCTTTTTGATTGACCGAATATTGCCACGACCTATTGCTCTTCGCCAAACTTCTCACTTGCCCTAATGGCCGCTCACCAAAATTGATAAGGATTATGTCTTATTGCTCTCCGAATTTAATCAGAAAATTAATATGTTCCAACTTGGCGTGCCACCTCATTATTCTCGGTCATTTAAGGGATAATGGGCTTGAATTTTATGTTTCTACGGGCTCAATCTAATGGTTCACCTTACAGGCCTCATTGAACTCAAAACCATCTATCACCCGTCACTATTATATAAACGCAATTGATAAATGCTCCTAAAATTATATACTATGTAATTTAATATCAATATTTTTATTTATGGGTTAAAAATCAATCCCTAATTTTCTATGTAATAAATAAATGATAAGATCGCCAAAATTTAAGTGTCAACAACTTTTCCTTCATGATTATAATCAAGGACTAATGGCTCAAAATAAAAATTTAATTTAGATATAGCATTTGTAAATAACATGGATAAAATATCAATCGATGCAAAGAAGAATTCATCCCCAAAACATCTCAAAGTTAATGTTATATTAATATTAGAAATAAGAATACGTCTATTTTTATCATTCTTCATGAGTAATTTATTAGTTTTTAATGACTAGTGCCTCAAAATGAAATTTTGAAAAAAAAAATGAATCAAATATCAATCAAGTTAATGTTGTATTTCTATCCGAAATAAGAATAAGTTTGTTCTCATCATAATTCATGAATTATTCATTAGTTTTCAACATCTAAAGAAATAAACCTTACTCTTTTTTTTTTTTTGGTAACCTAGGGAACCCCGTAAGCCGATAGCCGGCGAGCAAACCCTGGAAAAGCAAATGCAGGACCCACCACCATAATACTCTAGGTAAGAAATAAACCTTAATCTTGGCCCTTGATAATTACATCAAAGCACAATGAATTTTTATTATTAGAATATATATTTTTTTATAGATTTATTAAATATTATTTAATTTTATATTTGTAAATATGGTAAGGAAAGAAAGACAAAAAAAAACAAGTAAATAAATTTGAAAAGAATAATTGGGATGATGTGCCAAAAGGTTGGAACCTGGGATGGCCAACCCAAAGGAGCAAGCCATCGAAGTGCTACCATAATTTTGTTACTACACATTTTGTATAACAAACTTAAAGAAGATTACATCGATTTACAAAGTGACGTGTAGCGAGCATAAGAAGAGCCCCAACAGTTTTGCCGCTTAAGTATTTTCAGGAATAGCGAAGTGTCATGACAATTCAATATTTTCATAATAAGGGATTCAAAATCAAGTTGAAAGTTTGAATCTATTGGCATACTTTAGTGGTACTTAATTTCACTAAGAACTTTAATTTTTCGAGTAGTGGGCCAAGTAGATATATCAACTCCGCTTCTAATCTTAGACATTTATTTTACTTAACGTTAATGTTAACTATAGGATTTATTTTGACTCACATCATAAAATAAGAACCAATAGTCTTTGAAGGAGGAGTCCGAAAGTTGAGTCCGACTAAATTTTTTCCATCCTAAGGATGGACTTGTTTTTTCTTTTATTTTCTTTCGATTGGTAGAAGGATGGACTTGTTGGTTACTCTAATTTGACCCGGTACGTAAATGCCCTTGCTCTTAAGTATGGGTCATAGGACTTAATTTATGTAAAAGTCGTTGACACTTCCTAGAAGAACTTAGAATAAGCCAATTTCGCCAAAAAAAAAAAAAAAGAATCAAATGAAATTACAATAATCGTGCACTTAACCTGGCGTTAATGATTCGACCAAAAAGAAAAAAAACCTGACAATAAGGACAAACACAGAAAGTATAGGGTAACTTTTCCTTTTCCCCAGTCAGAAGTATTATTTGCAAATGACATGCAACAAAGTAGATACACAAATACAGAAAAATCAAAATAAACATCAGAACACGGCGCTTTGTCAAACGGCTGAACAATCTCTTGAAACCACTTGGAACGTCGGACAAGCTAGCTGGATTATGTTAATAAAACACTAATAAGCACATATTAATGATCGGTCACATGGCCAGAGACAAGCTCATTCAAAGAAATAACTTGAAGTCAAGAGTCCCAAAAAAAATGTACAAATACCACTTACCAGTATATCAGGTTTGGGCTCATGAGTCCGGTCATTTCAATTAATGCTATGAGATAGATGATTATGTAAATGATGTAAAATTGAACCATGTGGCTTCGCACATCGATATGCTGCACATTGAAATATACAATGATGATCAGTTTAAACAATGCTACAATGTAGAATCTCTTGGTTGAGTCAAACTTTTGCTATTATTAATGTTGTTGTGGTTGCTTATCGCCCTTGTGCTAAATCAAGAAGAAATTAATGAAAGGAAAAATATATTCCAATATAAAAAAGTACTAGCTACTTTGTCCGCACTCTAAGTAGAGTTCTTAGAGCATATTTATGGGAATGAATTACTTAAGTGTCATCAATCACCACCACTTAATTCTCCACGACTAAGTATCTGCCTTCATTTATAATATTTTCCGTATCCTATAACGAGTATTGCATAAATTATACATACGCCAAGTGTGGACTTATTGTTGATATTCAACTTGCCATGCTCGAAGACAATTTCGCATGCAATCCAAAGGTGGATCGATAAGGGCCGATAATGGATCTGGGACATATGAAGATCGTGGACTTATTGCCGTGTCGTTGGGCCTCCAATGATCCTTTTTTTTTTGGTCAGAACAATGATCCAGTTTCAACGACTGGTTTCATGATTGTTTCTTGGACCTGGCTTCCAGAGAACAAGCACTTGGTTACAGAGTATATACATTTGGCACCTCACATAAAGAGATTTCCTCACTTCTAACTTGTTGGTGCATTGCGACAATGGGCTTATCAATCTCGGACACTAGGGTTCTAAGAGTAAGAAGTAGCAGATTCTTAATAAAGAGTTGGAGACTCTATCATGACTATTTTGTAAAAACATTTCTGTCATTTTGTATATTATCATAATCTACCTTAAAATTTATCGATCTCTCTTCATTGTTTTTCACGATATTATAAGTTCGAATCATCTTGTAAGCAAATCTTTGTTCAACTTGTACCTCAAGCATTTGCTACCTTATATGGAGAAATTTCCTCCCTTTGACTTGTCAATGAAGCTATAGCTACAGGTGTCAAAATAGATATTAGACCAGTACATGACCCATTTAAATCATAAATTGATCATATATAAGTCACTTACTTTTTGAATAGACTAGTTAAATGGGTTTGAAAATTGAAGACTTAAGATAAATAGGTCTTAAATGGGTTGGACTTAGAACCCATTTCCAACTCAAGCCCCACACTCTCTCCTTCCCTCTTTAACTTTATAAAAATATTTTGTTTATAAAAATTAAAATCAAAATTATTTTTTATATTTCAATTTTCTTTTTATTTTTTTTTCCACTTTTTTTTTTTCCGTTTTTCCTTAGGTGGCCAACATGGCGAACGGGTTGGCCATTAGCCAAGCGAGGCTTGAGCCTCTTCGATCCTTGTGAGCCTCAAGCCTCACCCAACACTAGAAAGGCCTCCACCTCACCCAGTTCGGCGAGCTGGAGCTCGCTTGTGGCCAATTTGAAGAAAAAAAAAAAAATAAATTAAAAAATACATTTTTTAAAAAAATAAAAAATTAATTATAATTAAAAATTCAATTTAAAAATTTAAAATATATTTTTTTTAAAAATAATTTTCAAAGATATTATAAAAATTGACCATTAAATTTGCATTGCATGAAAATATCTTAGCAATACTATTTAAAAGAAATAATATATCATAAAAATAAGTTAGGTATGGATCAAAAATTTTGCACTATGATAAATAGTTCATAAACATGTTAAATGAGTTGATTTGAGTTGGACCATTTTTAACCCAACCCAAACTCGATCTGATCCACCCATTTAATAGGTCTAGCTATTGCATTGGGCTCATTGATCTCAAGCAATGGTGATCCCAACTGTACGAAGTAGCGAATTAGAACAAGGAGTCGAAGACTCTACCAAGACTATCTTTTAGATATATTTTTTTAAATTTTTGGCCCAAGTCATCAATTAGTGATATTCAACGTCTACAGTAGGTTATGTTGTCAGAAAGATCATCTGTCGATCCACTCTCCACCAAACATGTCACGTTATCTTTTTCTTTCATTATTTAATATGGGAAAAATGATCTGAAAAAATCCGAATGTATAAAAAATGTTGAGGCCATTTTTTGATAATACACTGCAAAGCCGAGCAATACATTAGTCTATTATGATTGATTAATAAATTTGACCTTTTGCATGAAGTCTCGATGAGTTGGGTTTCTAGGATGAACTTAATTATTATTTTTTTTTTTTGCAGAAAGATGAACTTGTCATTTTTCCCTCCAAATGAAGAACTTTCATTCAACTAGAAAAAACGATTGGCCCAATAATTGGGCATCGGTATATAATAGGTCCAACAAAGTTAAGAGGAAGTTTAAAAACCCAATCTGAAGATAGAGTCTTGCATCCGCGAGCTTTTGCTCTAATACTTACAATGCTAGATGAACATTTGTCTAATTTTTTTTAGGACTTAATCGCATAAAATATTAATTGATTATTTCTAAATAAAAAAAAGGTAAAATAAATAATTTTCATTAAAATACATCACATATATTTTCATTAAAATGCATTGCATGTAGATATTATTGACATTTGCATTACTAGTATTAAAATTAAAAAAATTAAATAAATAATTTTAAAAATAATTTAAAAAGAGTTTTAAAATAAATAAAAATGGAGTGGGGCCGGGCCAAAGCTGGGCCAGCCCATCTCTTCTTCTTCCGGCCCGGCCCGCTCATCCATTCTCTTCTCCTTCCCTTGGACAATGGCTAGAGGACAAAAGACAGAAAAAGGTTGAAGAGACAGTAGAGGCGGAGAAGGACGGGGCGTTAGCTGGCGTGGGGGCCGTCGGTTTTTGGGGGCTTCTTCTTCAGCTGAATGGAGAGAGAGCGAGGGGGCAACACAGAGAGAGAGAGAGAGAGAGAGAGAGAGAGAAAAAGAGGCCGCGAGTGAGATACAAGCAAGAGGGAGCGAGAACGACTGAGAGAGGGCAAGTGAGATGGAGAGTGGGAGCTAAGCCAAGGAGTGAAAGCGTGAGCTAAGTGCAGCCGAAGAGGTCTGCTCCCGATGAACTCCGACGCTCGCGGTTCCCTTTTTCAGCGCCCATACTCTCGGGAAGCCCCCGTTCTGTTTGTTTCAAATCGGTTCACCCGATGATACCGGCTCCGAGACGTGCGTGGCGAACGGACTGTGTCCGCCATTTCTCCAGTTCGCCATCCATTCGTTCGCCGTCGTCGAGCCGGGTAGGGCCATCTTCGGTGACGACGCCCTCGGTTTGTCTCGACTTGACTGAGGCCAAGGCTTGTCGTTCGCCATTGATGCTTGTGCCAATCCGAAGGGATCGTTTCGGAGTCTACCTTGAGCATTGTTTGTTTGCTATATGATGATATTGGCTTGGGTTTTTGTCTCGGATGTCTCTAGATGCGTCCCTCGATTGATGCCCACTAAGCATTTGGCATGATGCCCAAACAAGATCCGCTTTGGCCTCGTTCGGTTTTCGGCTTCTGTTTTGTTCTGAACTGTGTTTTTGTCATTGAATGTGATTCTGATGAATTTTTAATGTTGCTTCGTCGTAAGAGGCGCCTTTCCTTTTAGGGCATCATGTGCTTATCGGCCAGCGTAGTGATGATGGTTTTCAAACGTGCGTTTTTTGGCAAGCGAGGTTCTCTTTTGGTGCTTTCTTTGCAAGCCTTAACATTGATATCATAAAAAATAAAAAATAAAAATAAAAATAAAAGGATAGAGAAGAGAGCTTGAGAGTTTTTTTTTTTTTTTGGAATAAAAAGCTTGAGAGTTTGATGTACGGGAATTGATGCTGTGAAGAAGTCGGGGTTCCGGGAATGTGAACTGGGCGTGGAAGACAGGACAAGGGAAAGAGGAAAATTGGTTCTTTGGGTGGGCTTGGTTAAATTCATTTCTAATGTAATTGTGTTGGGCTTGGGGTTGTATTTGAGTAGCCTTGGGCTTAATGCGAGTTAGAAAATCTGGGCTTGGTCTGGTTGGTGCCATTTGGACTGGTTTGTTCTCTTGTTCAGTTGGGGACAGATTGGGCTCAATATAATGAGCCCAGTTTGGGTGAGGGCCTGGGACCCGCGACCCAGGCCAGCGGACTCTGGTCAGTCTCGGCCCGGACTAGATCCGAGACCCGAATTGTATCCCCTTTTTCATATTATAAATTAATTTTAAAAAAGTTTAAAATATGTATTTTAACTAATTAAAAATTATTTTTAAAAACAAAAAATATTTAAAATTCCAGAAAAATTATATATTTTTTCTAAAATCAGAAAAAGCTTTGTAAAATAGTTTTTAAAAATAGTTCTCTCTTAAAGTGTGTGAAAATCCTTGATAAAAATTGTGCTCAAAATCGAACAAACTCTTAGGGCTTCATGATTTGAGTATTCTTAGAGACAAATGATATGTTGTTACTTGCACATATTCATTTCAATTATCACGAGATTGCACACGTGGCCTTCCTTAAGCTTAATTAGAGACGGGAATGCTAATGTTACATCCTTGCAATTTATTTAATGCTTTTCTTGGTTGTTGATTATTACTTTAATGATTGTGCACCCGCATAATCACTTCATAAATTAGTTGATAGGTTTAAAATCAATCCAAACTTTTTTGACAAAATTATTTCTAAAATGAACATAAGGGCACTAATTGATTAATTAGATCCTAGATTCTTTAATTGCGTAAGAAGTGAGGCACATTCTTATACCTCACTTAGTTTCTAGCCGGCTCTATTAAAATAGTGGCGACTCCTTTTTAAAAAATTCTCACAATATCAATTTGAACACCCAATATCACGTGAGGTATGAACTTAGGAGAGCTCACATCTAAAAGTAAGGCCGTAGCTTGTCTTTTAGACAATACCGTAAACTTAATTCCCTCCGTATCGAGGGGTAAATTGCGACACTCTTAAGTATGAGTTGATGGAATTGATCTCTGGAAAACTCAGACACCTCACAGAAGAAACTAGAAGAAAAAAAAATTGGCCAAGAAAAGAATCAGATGAATTATTAATATTCGCATATGTAATGCAATAACTAAGTTGCACCAAATAAAGAGCATGTATATGATAGCATGCTTTTTTTCTCTACATCACAAGTACTTATTACAAATACATGCAACCAAGTTAATAACAAATTCAGTATGACTACAGCAACTTAAAAAATCAAACAGCACTTTGAAAAGTGGCACATTACCTAATGACTAAACAATCTCTAAAAACTAATCTAAACCTCATGCAAGCGTACAAGATGATGCCAAAGCAAATACTAATGAGCACATGATGACAATCTACCACATGGTTAGAGACAGGCTAATCTTGAGTAGCGATGTGAAGTAGAGAGTCCCAAAAACAATGGACAAGTACCAGTTTATTGAGTTTGGCCTCATGGATCCGGTCATTTTGATTAGTGCTATGAGATAGATGATCTCACCAATAATATAAAACTGCATAATCGGGTGCTTAGCGCCCTAGTAGGCTTCAAATTAAAATGCGCGATGACAAGTAGCTTCAACGAGGTGAATGTAATGTGGAAACTCTTGGTTGAGTCAAACTTTTCATGTTGTTGCTGTTGTTGTGGTTACTAGTTGTCCTTTTAGCAAATCAAGAAGGTATTAATTGAAAGAAAAACATATTTAAAAGAAAAGAAAAAAAAAACTAGCTACTTAGTCCGTGTTTTGAGCAGAGTTCATAGAGCACATTTGCATGAATGGATTGTGTACCTTCTGAGTGGCACTTATGATCCACCATGTTCTAGAAAAGTTGGAGCTCAGCGAACCCTGTTATTTTTTTTCTTAATTTTGTGAAAGAGGAAGTGGAACATGCACTTCGTTGGATAGTATATATAGAAGCCTTGTGTAGTTAATATTAACCCTCTTGATTTTCAGTGTTCTAAATCAGATGGTGGTATGACGATACGCCCTTGACACTCTTGATTTTCAATGTCCCATGTCTGATGGGGACACTACACCCCCTTGATTTTCAAAGGGGACCCCATTGGATCCATATAAGATCCATTTGACCGGATATGGATCCTGAGTTGGTCCCAACCTCCTCCCCAACCAACTCAAGACATGGATCGTCTTGAGTTGGTGGCAGCACGTTATCGCAATATAAATCATCATAGTGTTCTGGTTGTTAGAAAATTTAGATATTTACATTTGACATTTTATCTTTTAAGAATAAAGCAATGTAAAATAGTGCATGCCGTAATACTGTGACTATATTAGATCAAGAGCATGTGTTGTAATCAATCAGATTAACTTATTAAGATAATGAAAGACTGGAGCGAGTCAAGTCAACGAAAATGCCAGCTTTTTGTCATCGCGCATAGTTCCATCTCATTTACCAATCGCCCCCGCTCGGACAATTCGCCTTTTTTGTCAAATAGCAGCTTCTTTTCAGCCCGGACATTTCCTCTTGCCATAACTTTGAGAAAAGCAAATTGAGAGTTCACATGACTTCCTTCTTACCTTCGCCTTTCCCGGCTCGTAATGGGAGGGTTTGATTGATCCTCCGATTAATTGCTCGTACGAAAGGTGGGACTACACGCACGATCAGGTGTGCATGTGCCTCTGTGCTTGTTTTATATAGCATTTCGCATTCAAATCCTATGTAGGCTTGACTTTAGGGTCATCAAAATGGATTTTCCTATTACAGATTAATTATTGCTTCAAATCCAGACATGTGACCGTTCAAAATCAAAACCGTAACTTAAAACACAGCATTGATGTAAATGATGCTATGAAAGAAAAAGTGATCAATCAAAATTTCATGAAAATGGAGTAAACATGCAAAGTTGCAATTTTAATGTATGAACGAAAAACTACTATAATTTGACCACACATTTGCATATAGTACAAACACGTAAACAGAGGAAAAACCTCATATATCCATTTTACATATCGTTCAAACACCACCTTACAATGCAAAGGAAAAAAAACAGAGATAAATGGGTGTTCAATTCTATCACAAGACCAACTAGGCAATGTCCTCGTCTCCACCACCGTTGCCTTCCACCGATCGAGTTGCAATGGTATTATTCATCGATGATTCTTCTTGGTTTGCAACATTAATTTTCAAAAGATTTTCGATGAACCCAAGTGATTCAATGAACAAGTCTTTGAGTCTCAAATAAGTTGCTCCGCACATAGACTTGATGATTTGTTTCATCTCTTGAAAAAATTGTTGATAATCGGGATTTGTAGCTACCATAGCAAGGAATATACCATAGATAGCCCACTTTATATAAGAATTCAGTACAATCGAGTTGAGTGTTATTCCAAAAATGAGACATCCAAGTATAAGAAATGCAAAATTGATGAATATCATTCCACGATTGCCTTGTGTTGTTCGCGAACTTATGCCAAAAAGAATTATGAGAGCTATGGAAATCACGACGAAGGTCAATTGCTTGTTTATAAGCAGATCCTTGACTCCAAGAAAAGCAAGTGACCATCTAAGCGAGGATGTCAAGAAATCTTTCAATTTTTCAGTGATGGCATCTTCTTGTCCTCCGGGTCTACCAAAAATAACAACAAAATCTAAAATCATTTATTTAAGGCACAAATAAATAATACAAGCTTGTAGCAGGAATGGCTTAAATCTTGCTCAACGGAAGCTTACTCATCCATGTAGTAAAATTAAGTGTACATGATGGTGAGAATTTCTCCCAGATTGCATTATGACATGTTATATGCCAATCCGAAATAGCAATCAAAAGCTTAGTATCAAACTATCAATGACAAAGTCCTTATGATAATTACATCGTGAAAAAAAAGGTCCCTATAATAAGTCTTAAACTGATTAATGACCCGTGATCAAAATGGATCGATTTTGTGAAAGTTTGTGCAAATAAAAGTTCCAAGAAACATAGAAAGCCTGGTGCCCTAAAAGCTCATGATGCAAAGGAGGATATGGTTCCTAAGGAATGACATACACATACACAAGCAAATGAAGAGTAGTAATCGATGTAGATTTAGAGTTGTTAAATGTAAAACTAACCTCCGAGCTTCAGTTGAAGTAGAGTTGATGTCCGACATTGATCTGTGCTAACTTTCTAACAAAGAGGGTTGATGTTTTTTTCACCTAAGCACGAGAGGCAAAGAGCTCACAGCGAATGCAAATTAGAGGGGGGATTTCACGGAGAAGCTTTCGAGCAGAGAGGGTTCATGTTCTTGTTCCCACGCTTGATTTTGAGCAACAGCCGAGGATTTAATGGTGAGACAAGGGATAAAAGGGGGGACAATGAGGATGCTACCAGGAAGAAATATAGTCAGGTCGCATACAGGGATAAAGTGTCAGAGCGACGTACAATGAACAGGAGGAGGGGGGAACACTGTTCGGAAACGGAGAATCCAATCCCATGGGACGAGGCCTTGGGAAGTCCCATGGGGTCTAACGGGGCCTCCAATCCACTTCCCAAGTCCTCGTCGGTCCCATGGGATTGGAGGCCCGATTGGAGGCCGCGTTTTTCGTAATTCCTAAATCCTCGTCGCATGGGATTCCCCCTCAACGACGCACCCGGGAGGGTTCCCAGCGACGCACCTAAGGGGACACGACCCCACTGGGGTCTAACGGGGCCTCCAATCGGCTTCCCAAGTCCTTGTCGGTCCCATGGGATTGGAGGCCCGATTGGAGGCCGCGTTTTTCGTAATTCCTAAATCCTCGTGGCATGGGATACCTCCTCAACGCCGCACCCACCCCATGGGACTTCCAAAGTCCCCGTCCCATGGAATCCCCACTCCTCAACGCCGCACCCGACTTCCCAAGTCCTCGTCTCACGGGGACCCCCCTCCTCATCGACGCACCCACGCCATGGGACTTTCCAAGTCCTCGTCCCATGGGATCTCCTCAACACCGCACCTTTTCCCGTTAGACATTGAAAATCACGTACTGATCACAAGAAATATAGACATTCAAAATCACCTTCTTTCACGTGCGGGCTACGATTAATATCAACCCAGCCCAGGTCAATCATGAAAACGAAGGATGGCCAAGGTTTTCAATAGACCTTGAACTGGATTTCGATGGACCTATGAGTGAAGATATGTGATTTGATGATAAAGTAATTGATTGCCACGTATTTAGGCCAAGACATACTATTGAAAATGTAAAATTCAAATAGAATTGGCACCAGGATTTAGGCGGGAATAGTTGGTGTTTAAAAGGGCACACAAAATCAATGGAGCGATTAATACTTGATGGACAAGTCATGTAAGCACCGTTGAACAAGTCAAAAGACAACAAGATATGAATAAAATGATTAGACAAAGAATGTGGAGCGACTTTCAATGAGAAATCAACTGACCATTGACAGTTACCAGATTTGCCTATAAATACCATAGACAATTCAATGAAGACGCCCCCCGAAAAACATACAAAAATCATTTATCTTATCCTTTTAATTATCTTAGCTTAGCTTAGTTTAGCTATAGCGTCATATTCCCGTCGCTAATTCAATTTCGGCAAGTGCCTATATTCTAGGTAATGCTGTTGATTAGATTCTAGTACTGTCTTACCGTCTAGAGTCGTCAATTAGATTCCGACATTATATTCTCATATCCATCTAGGAGCAATACCTATCAAAGTGTTGTTTCCATCATCTAGCATCGTCGATTAGATTCTGACGTTGTCTCCTCATATCCATCTAAGAGTAGTACCTACCAGGTGTTATTTCCATTGTCCAACGTCATCAATTAAATTCAGACTTTGTGTCATTGTATCCATCTAGGAGCAGTACCTATCATGGTCTATTTCCACTGTCCAGCGACGTCAATTAGGTTAAGACGTTATGTTCTCAAACTCAATTAGGAGCATTGTCTTCTCAATATTGTTTTCAATGTCCAACATTATCGAATTAGCTTCGATGTTGTACAAACCACTTTGATTTTAATGGGCTTTCATTAGCATTTTGAAGTGTGTTTGAATCAAGCTGTTGATTAGATTTCGACACTGGTTATCATTAATTCCAAACTTGTACTAAACAACTCCATTAGATTTGAGACTATATATATATCCATTAGCATTTGACCCTTTCTATCCAATACTAGCGTAGAACCTCAGTTTCCTTTAATGAAAACCAAAATATAATACTTAGTGAAAGATATTTCGTTGCGAGATTCAAAACTGACAAAACAAAATAGCGAAAACATCTTAAGTCTTTGTAAAATATCATAAATCGCATAAAAGAATCATATTTGCACTTTGTTACTACTAATATCGTGACGTTGGTTGAAATACAAAAATTATTTTACAAACATTTTGCTTTTTAGCTTCGATGGGAAAAATCTTGTCAAAAAAATTGTGTGGTTTCGGACAATTTTAACTTGAAGACAATTAGATGTGGAAAATGACATTCTCTGCATGGCCATGACAAAACGTTATACAACTTTTTTAATGTGTCATTCAAAAGGAAATTTTCACGTTTGATGCATGTGCTTGCACAATTAACCATTCTAGATTAGATGATGAGCTATCAGCACTCAAATATGATTTTCGAAGTCATTGTCAATCATCCTACATGATACATCACCATATTTTCGGCAAATATTAGCTAGAAGGACTACAATGAAATTTTGTACAAATGTTAAAAGCTAAATTGACAAATTTGAAAAGTTTCAGATTATTTTAACGTACATGTGATAGGTTTAAAACTAATTGGATGGTTTCTTTCTATTATTCTTTTTTCTTTGGTTTTTGCCAGCGTTTGATCCTTAGACTTTAACGTCCCCATCCCATCCACCCGGCCACTGGGATGGATGCCTCATTGGCTTTCCCCCTTTTATTCTAGTAATATGAAAATGGTGGATGTCCTGCCTTTTTTAAAGAAACTCCACCAATTTTTTTTTTTTTTTAGTGAAACTTGATGCTGTGGTTTTCAACATATATAAAAATTTACTTCCTCTTGATACCGGATGATCAAGTTACCCAGTTCTGAGGAGAAATTCAATGGCGGGACGGCAAAAGAGATGGAACTATCACATTACTCAATTTTATATTTTTATTTTTTTTTTCCGTCTGGGACGAAACCAGGGTCCCTTCTTTTCAATATATATATATTTGGCAGATAGTCAACTTATTATTATACTATCAGTGGACCTAATGATAATCCGAAGAGCTATATGACTTGGAGGAGATTTAAAATAAAAGGTCTAGTATTCTACTTTCCTATAAATGAACTAATTTTTCGTAACTGGTGGTAGTTTGGTTTGAAATATTTTCATGGAAAACCAACAATATTAATTAGCAATCACCCAATTTTGGCCTCTAAAGTACATAAGTAACCTTAAGTTCGAAAAGAAAAGGCATAGAGAATGAAAAATTAATCAGAAAGTGCATTAACATTAGATTGATTTAGTGGAATTTATGTGGACCTCTCATTAGACCTTTTAGATTTAATAGTTCTGATTCAACTTAGCATATGTATGATGCTTATCAATACTTAATAGAAAATGACTAGAAATGGAAGAAAAAAATGTTTGTTCTCGCCAGGATGAATCCCCAACCCTAGTCAAAGTAAAATTATTTCATCTTGAAGGGTGCTTTCGAAGAATAAAAGGAAACCGGCCAAATTCTAATTGGGATTATATGTGTAATGGACACCATTTTCAAATCAGATCATATCAAACCTTCGATATGAAAATGGCCCTTGGTTTTCTCCTTTAGGGGTAGTTTGTTTCACGGAAAATAAATTATTTCAAAAATATTTTTCTAAAAATAATCACATATATCAATTAAAATAATTAGTTAATAAAAAAAGTAATTTCATTATCTAGACATTTTCATAGATGATGAAAATATCTTCTTCTTTTTTTCATTTATTTTTGTAAGCAGTATAAACAATTATTTATAGGAAAATAGTTTCTGAATCACTATTTTTCTGTAAACAAATAGAGTCTTAAAGAAAATATCACTTAAACTCCATTTATTCTCTTGAAATAATCAGTCAACAGAAAATTTATAATTATGGAAAATATTTTCTTTGTCACAAAAATATATAAATATAAATTATTATCGGTTATGAAATTTTTTTCATTAACTAATTATTTCAAGTGATACATGCGATAATTATTAGGAAAATATTTTCAAATCATTTATTTTTCTTGAAACAGATGAAGGCCTTTATTTATTTATGCCATGTATTCATTCATTTATCTTTTTTTTTTGGGAAAAACTAACTTTTGATATTTTACTGTTTTCTGAATCTGAAATATTTCAGACTACAAATGCAAGAGCAAAAAGGTTTTCTTTCAATGCAAACCATATCTATTCTCTGATCTATATATCTTTATAGCTTTTCAAGGCATAGTTTTCATCACCAGATTAAAAAAAAAAAAAACTTAGTTTTCTTTTCAGCCAACCAAACAAGTATTGCACCGGCCACATTTTCATGATAATTTTGCTTCTCACTTGAAAATGAAGATGAAAATTTCTTCTTCTTTTTTTCCTCCATTTTTAATATCTTGAGTTTCTCATCCGGCGATAACTACTGGAAGGGTGGAAGAACACTCTTTTTGGTCGCTATTGTAGTCGCTAAGAGATAACAGCCCTTGCGATAGTAGAGCATGTTGCCAGCTTCGGTGGTTCGTGACTTGGGAGCAGCGAGTTCTAATAAAGAGAGGGCATCCAAAAGATGGAGTTTCAAAAAGATTGAAGAATAAAAAATCATTTAGCTGAGCCAAATGTTTCCTGTTATAAGTTGGTTTTCTAGTTTAATTTTTCCTAATTTGATGTTTCCTGGGTCGTTTCCTAGTTTGATGTTTCCCATTTAAGTGTCCTAATCCCTCTATAATTAAGAGGTGCAATCTCAGTTATATGGAGGCAAATTTCTGAGTTGATAATACATGAAAATTTCTCTCAAGTGAGTGATTTTTTCGATTTTTTATCTAGTTCATTAGAGGTGAACCTTTGCCTTCTTTATCATTGGAAGAGTATTTTTTTTATGCCTCAATGGTGAACTCTTCTATATCATAATTTTTTTCCTCAAACACATTGTCACTCCATCAAACATGTTCAGCAATCTCACATAATCTCACCACGCATTAGTTCGCACAGGGGAGGGCTAGAGACTTCTAGCGAGGGTTTGCCACTCTTTTTAGTGAGCGGCGATTGTCCATCTCAGCCCTATCCCTCTCCCTCTTTCTCTATTTTTGAACTTGTTTGATAATCCAATCTGCTTTTGAAAACTAAAAATCAGAATGTAATGAGATTGAACTCGTTTGATAATCTTAAATAGAATTGACTTAAATAACCTAATTAAGTCGATATTCCACTTCATATGGTAAGTAAATGAAGGGTTACCAGATTGTTTAATAGAAAAATAATTGATAGTAATTAGAATTTTATCAAATATATCGGAAAACCTATCAATAATATGTTGTTGGGATTTCATGAATCATGTATAGGTAAAATTAACAAAAGAACACAGCGGAAACAAAAGGATATATTTTATACATGATTCTCCGAAGGCGTTGTTCGTGCATTTTAATCAAAAAATTTAATATAAAAATGGAGTTAAACGAATTACCTCTTGAAGCACGCTTTAAACGAATTGGTTCGAATGTTTTACAATTCAATCCCCGCAAACTGTGAAGATGAGAGAACTGTATTGAAGAACCAAAAATGCAGAGACAAGAAGATATATCGAAGATTTGAAGATCAATCAAGAAAGGCTTTGTATTCTTCTTATTTCAATGACAATGTAATACAGAACTTGTACATCATCCATGAGCAAAAAGAATTTTTCATCTCAACTTCTCTCTGTCTCTTTCTATCTTTATATTGCTTGTACACTATAGAGTACTTAACAATGGAGGTTTTCTCTCTCTCTCTCTCTCTTTGTATATCTTCTTAACAATCACCTAAGAACTTGACATCTACACATAGTTTCCTATTGAAGAAGATGAAGTTTTTAACTAACAGAACTAATTTCTATTTTTAACTTTTCCAACTGAATAACAGCTTTACATGTTTTCATAGGCTAGCAATCCGTGTCAATCTTCCTCACAAATTCACCATCGTCGATGACAATCCTCATTGTCCTTCATCTCAGTCGTTCATTTGCAACCCCTTCTTTAGACTAGTATCAGCCACTTCTTTCCCTTTTTCCTGTATTAGCAATACTTGTTTTTGTTCTTTCGTTAGTCTCAGTAGCATCTGTTCTTTCTCTAGCATCAGCATTATGGACAGCTGATTTAGTTGATTGATATACCTTAACATTCCCCCTCAAATTGGGGATGGGTGGAAAACCAAGGCTCAATTTGGTGCGTAGTTGACAATGTGAAAAACGTGAGAGAGACTTGGTGAAAATATCAGCAAGTTGAGAATTACTTGGGATATATTGGACATGAAGGGATCCTGAGGAGACTTTTTCTCGAACGAAGTGGACTTCCACTTCGATAAAGTCTAAAAGAGGACAATTATGCTATGAGAGCGTCGAGCGACAATTATTTTTGTCTGGGTTGAATACTCTTTATGTCCCCTTTTGTCCTTGGAGAAGCCTCACCATTAGATCCCCGGCTATTGCTCAGACTCTCCTTTTCTTGCTGATCTTCAAAAGGTGCCGTAGCATATCAACAAAGAACTACTATTATCTGACACGATTAGTACACAATGGTTGGTAGAAATCACTGCATACTTACATTTAACATATAACAAGCTTTAAATAGAGTAATATCAATGACAATGTCTCAAAATAAAATTTCAATTTTGATATAGCATTTGAAAATTACGTGGATGAAGTATCGGTCAATGCCAAGAAGAATTTATTACATAAGGAATTTTCGAAGTTAATGTATTTACATCCGAAGTAAGAATATGTTTATTCTCATCATGTTAATTTTCAATATCTTGGAAAATAAACCATAGTATTGACCCTTTAATAACTACGTCAAACCACAATAAAGGTTTAGTTCTTGGATTTTTGATTTATTTATCAATTTGTTAGATATTATTAGATTAATATTTGAGCGGACAATAAGGAAAGAAAGAAAAGATGGTTTGATAAAAGATTGGAAAAAAATAATAATTGGGATAATGTGCCAAAAGATTGGAACCTCTCTCCTCCCACCTGAATGACCGGTTCGACGACTAGTAGACGGGCTATTTGGCCGGAAGTAGAAATAAAGTTTCATTTGGGGGGGGGGGTGGCCAAAATTGGCCGGGTGGGTGGGGCTCGCCCTCGCGCGGGGTCGCCCTTGAGGCACGGGGCGGCGAGGGCGAGCCCCGCCAGCTCCTCCTCGAGTCGGATCCGGCGAGGTTGACCCTCGCCCGCCTAGTGCGAGGCCACCCTCGAGACACGGGCGGCGAGGCTCGCCCTCGCCCGATCCGGCGAGGGTCAAGCCTCGCCCACGGCCGGCGAGGGCGACCCCGCCAGCTCCTCCTCGCGCCGAATGCGGCGAGGTCAAGCCTCGTCGGATATGGCGAGGGCGAGCCCCGCCAGCTCCTCCTCGCGTCGGATCGGCGAGGTCGAGTCTCGCCGGCCGTGGGCGAGGCTCGACCCTCGCTAGATCCCGCGAGGTCTCGACCTCGCCGGCCGTCGCCTCGGCCGGTCGGCCCGGCCTCCGGCGACCGGCTGGAGGAAGAGGATGAGTAGAAAAAAAAAAGGAATAAAGAAAAGAATAAAAATCAAAAGAGAAAAAAATCAAAATCAAAAAATCAAAAAAATTAAAATATTATTAAAAATTGTACACGTCGGGCCGATCAGGCCACGTTAGCCGGCCAGCGTCCAGTCAGCAAAATCCGGTCAAAATTGGCCGGAAAGGACTGAATTGGCACAACATAAAAAGGTTTAGGACTAAATCAGCACAAAAAAAAAGTTTAAGACTAAATTAGCACAAAACCAAAAGGTTTAGGACTTTTTCGGCACTTTTCCCGTTAACATACATTGGCTAGTGTATTAGAAAAGTCTTGTAGTTAACAAAACCACCCCAAATAAGTAATAGCTCTAACAAAATTAAGCCAAGTCAGATGAATTCGTTGCTTCCATGCTAGTAAGTTTATTATACTTTCCATCAATTTTCAGTGATGTTAGAACAAATCCAGAGAAAACCATAGCTTGCCAGCATCTCCTACTACCAAATTCAACTTTCTACTAAGTGCCCTCTTTGAAAATGAAACCCTAAAACAGTCCACGAGCCCGATAACGATCATTTATTATAATTTTGAGGGAGAAAACACAATTATTAGATAGCATATTTGCGGATTTTATTGTACACCATTGTCATAAAAACGTAAAAAAAGTGCCCCTGGCCGTGATACATTTTCGTTTTTTTTTTTTTTTGGGGGGGGGGCCGGGTGGGGGCGTGTGATCGAAGCTGCGATACTTATTGAGAAGACCTGTAAAGAACGTTTGCAGCTTTTAATACTCTGTTTTTCTCGTGTGGTATATTATCAACGCCTTATAAATCAAAACTTCCATATTGAATGTACCTAACAAGTGCTCTAAGACACGCGGCTGTTGCTACCAAAATACATCATTAATATATTATCGGCAGAAAAGTCAAGCACTCGGAGATGAAAATTTCCTTTTTTCTCCTTTTCCAGTATCTGAACGCCTTCCCACGATTATTTTCTTTCTCTCACAAGAATGAAGATGAAAATATTTCCTCTCTCCTGTTCTCAATCTCTGAAGTTGGAAAACGTGCATTGAACCAAACACATTTCCTCGATTGATTTTCCTCCACACAAGAGAATGAAGATGAAAAATTCTTGTTTGTTTCCCCTTTAATATCTGAAGTTTCCATGCTGTTGCTGGCTTAAGCAAGAATTCAACAGATACATCAGCATAGTTTGCATTGAAAAACTCTTCTTCCTTTCTTGCCGCCCTTGGTAATGATTGGTCCCTCTAATCTTTGGGTCAAATCTATAATAGAATAATATATAGTATGAAGGGAAAACTGTAGCTAGAAAATAGTTTTTTTTTTCTTTGTGTGTGAGATAATGTGAAGCTATCTTCAAATACAAGAGTAAATTTTTAACATAAAAGTTTTTTGTGTAGTATAATGTGAAAAAACGTTCACTCGAGTGTCTATTTCCTATGATTCATCCTGAGTAAAATTTTCACTCCAAGGTGGCTTTTTTAAAAGAAATTTAAGTCAAACATGGACAATCTTAGATTATCGTGGCAAAAGAAAACCCCGATCTTAGAAGGGGAATGCAGGCATGCACGCTGGCATCTTGTCTTTCGAGAAACTTGACCGGAGTTCCAGCTCGTGGCAAGCGAAGATCACCAACGAAGGGCTCATTGGGGTCGAGTATCTTGGGAGGCCAGCACAATGCGTTCCTTCGTCAAACCCACACGATCGATCCTGCTCCCATTCCCACCCTAACAGTCTCCAAATCCTCATGGACTCCCCACCTTAGCGATTCGAGATCAGAAATTGAAAACTCCAGTCTCTATCTGCCTCATCTCTAGTAAGAACTGATCTGAGTGTGGCTAGGAATTGAGGAAACATGGCTCTACCATAGGAGAAAAAGAGCTAGAAATGGAGGATTCGGCGAGCACACGTCTGAAAGATTTGATTCCTTCTCTTTCAGGTTGGATTTTCCTGCCGGAGAGACTGGAATATGTTAAATGAGCGGCGTTGACAGAGAAAGACTGGGAGTTCAGAAACAAGACAAATGTAGGAACGTGAAAAGGGGGCTCCGGAGAGAATCATTCGAGAGAGAGAGACCGAGGAAGACAAGGAGAAGAGAGAGAAAAGCCGTGTGGGTAATGTGCAGTTTCCAGTGTGCTTCCTTTTTCCTCGTCTTTAGTCTCTCCCATTTCATCTTCCATTCTTTCTTAGAGTGGCTATTCGCTATTCGCGGTCTGGTATCTATTTCGAGCTAGAAATTCTTATCAAACTGTATCATTGAGTAAGTTCACATTTTGATTGGATATCACAAAATAATCTCTCAATTTTTGGATATGTTAAAATCCATTTTCATGAACGTGTTCGATCAAGTGAAAGTTTTCTATCTTTATGCGGGTGTATTGTTACACTGTGATGTGTGGGGTGTAAGTGTTGAATTCTTTTGGGGTTTAGCAATCACATAATGTTCATGCCAGTTCCGCGATCCTCGACTCTATCCAAATCATCTCATTTTCTCGATTTGTCTACCAGTATTAGGACCAGTCCCCCATACTGATCATATGCATTTAGGATTTTACGCATGAAATGCCCCCAACAAGATTTAAACCCAAGATCGAAAGGAGATGAGAGATGACCGAGATTCCTTACCATCTAGACCAATACCTTCTTGGTCAATAACTGCTAATAGAGTATAACGAGTTTTATTAAAAAAAATTACCAAAAAAGCCATACACTTATTATGATTATGTCAATTTAGTCCTGAACTTTTTTTGACCAATTCAATCTTAGACCTTTTACAATTATATCAATTCATTACATCCAACTAATTTTGGCTAACCGGTGCTAACGAGGATGCCAACTAGCACCAATCATCCTGCCGACGCTAATGTTGATAATTTTTAATAATCAATTATTTTTTTGAATTTTTATTATTCTTTTTCCTTTCCTTTTTCTTTTTTTCTCTTTTTTTCCTTTCTTCCCTCTTTCATAGTTTCTTTTCCCCACAGTGGCCGGTGAGGGTCGTGACCCTCGCTCGGCCCCGCCCGACCTAGGTGAGGCCATGGCTGCCTTCGCATGTGCCTTGAATGGCCGTGAGCAAAGGCAACCACGGCTACCGCCTCCACCTGAGCTGCCAAACACGTTTTAATTTCCAGGATCCCCTGATCTGGTGGCGGCCACCATCGTTGAAGGCGGAAGCTTTCTGCAACCGGGGGCTTTTCCCTTGAGGCAGGATTTTGCCTCCAACGCGATGGCCCACCAATTGCGCTAGCTTTGGCTTCTTCGGTGCTAGAAAGGTGAAGTGGGTTTCCTGCTTTCCAGATTCGACATGATGCTTTTCTTTCAATTTTCAGTACGAGTTTTTCGCTTTCCATCTCAACTTTTTTGATGGAGTTTAAGCGAGGCCGCCTTCACCTGTGGCATGGAAGGCCATGGCAAGGCTGGCCTTGCCCGTGACCCCACAGGCCTCACCAAAATTTAGGCAAGACTTGCCAGCCACTATAAGGAAAGAAAAAAGAAAAGAAAAAGATTAATCAAAATATTCTAAAAATAAAGTATTATTAAAATTATCCACATCAACATTGGCCAGACAGCTAGTGCTAGTTAGCATTCATGTTAGCGCCGGCTAATCAAAATTAACACAATTACAAAATGTTTAGGATTAAACTGACCAAAAAGTTTAAAATTGAATTGGCACAATTACAATAAATTTATGACTTTTTGGTAATTCTCCCACTTTTTATACTCGGTAGTCCTCAAAAATTAAAAAATATGGAGTGATTAACCTTTTGGACACTTGCTCAACTGTCAAAGTAAGCATCATTGACATTTATATGAGTTTTACCTAACTCAGAAAACATTTTACGTGTTCAAATATGATGAAA
The DNA here is from genome assembly GCA_017140325.1 of Eucalyptus leucophloia subsp. euroa. Classification (NCBI taxonomy): domain Eukaryota; kingdom Viridiplantae; phylum Streptophyta; class Magnoliopsida; order Myrtales; family Myrtaceae; genus Eucalyptus; species Eucalyptus leucophloia. The sequence continues at coordinate 15,333,699 of CM029472.1, read as the reverse complement.
ACATCTCTTTGAAATGATGATACGAGGCGGTTGACTTTGTTTTTCTTTTTTTCTTTTTTTCCTAGATTGTTTCTGTCTACTCCAAGAATTAGAGATTAAACTTAAGCAGGTCTTTAAACTGCTTAAGAAAAGAAACACGTGGAGGGACTCACCCTAGGGTGGGAGTCCCTTCATGTCTGTCTTCCGTAAAGGCAGGATTAGGCCTTGAAAAAGATTTAACCCCACTGCTGAACCGGCCACAAATATCCCTTTACAGGGATAACGGTCAGCACGCCTGATCCTACCTTCAACACATTGCTGATCTCTAAAACAAGTGACAACAGTCAAATGCTCAGGTCTTTTTGACTTTCCTAAAGAATCGCATGTTCGAACTTGCTCACAATTGTGCACAAGCAAATCACTTCTAAAAAGAGGGTCCCGATGCTTGTAACTTTTTGGAGCTACGACGACAAATTGCCAATTCTGAAAGATTATCCTCAGTGGATTAAATAACTACTCAAACAAAGCATTCAAAATAGACATAGAAATCCTACGATAACGCTAAGATAATTGCTAAGTCATGGTGAATCTTTTTACCTTTTGATTATTAATTATTGTTAACACGACATATGATTCCTTTGTCATCTGAGATACTATATAATCCTAAACACTAAACATGACATGATTAGGTTTTTCATCACACTTTTTTGCGGGAAAAGTCATTGTGGATTCATACTACAGGCAGGAAAAAAATGAATGAGATACAATAGGGCACAAAATTGATTGGAAATAAATTTGCGCCGTCAATCTTGGACAAATATGCAGAAGTTGCAAATTTAATACATCAATTAAGAACTACTATAGTCTGACCACACTTCTACATATCGTAGAAACACAATACATATTAAAAAGCTCGAAGATCTAATTCACACAACGTACAATCATCTTAAAATACAAATGGAAAAAGAGAGATAAAGGGTGTTGAATTCCATCACAATATCAATTAGACAATGTCCTCTCCGACTCCACCTTTGTCATCACCAACGATTGGAGTCACATCGTTTTTATTCACCAATAATTCTTCTTGGTTAGCAACCTTAATTTTCAAAAGTTTTTTTGATAATATGTTGTGATTGAATAAACAATTTTTTGAGTCTCAAAGAAATTTCTCGCAAATGGACTTGAAGATCCGTTTTATCTCCTTATAAATTTGTTAGTAATTAGGATTTGTAGCTACCATAATAATCCATAGATAACCCACTTGATATAAGAATTTAGTATAATCGAGTCAATTGCTACTCTAACAACGAGATATCCTAGTATGAGAAACCCAAAATTGCTGAATGTCTTTCCATGATTGCTTCGTGTTGTTCGTGAACTAGTGCCAAAGAGCGCAATGAGAACTACAACTATCGTGATGAAGGTTGCTTGTGTGACATCCATATTTTTGGGTTCGATTTCGATTAAATAAATTGGGCATTTCATTGACGCAACTACGGTGTTTTTCTCTCGAATTGGCCACTCACGAGATAACTAGACTAGTTGGATAAGCTATTAAGGACTTTAAGGCAAATAGACTTGAGAATTCGATCAAGAATCGATTTTTCGACCGTGCTCATCTTTAGAAATCATTGCGGCACAATATAAAATTGATTTGAAATCGTAGATAGATCGGTTCGACCGAGATGAATGACCGATCGTGGGTGACTAAAACTCTCGTCGACCAGCACTAATTTGATTTTACTGTCGTTTTGGTACCATGTGTCCGTATTTGAATTCTTGAGATTTTCACGACAATCGAGAGTCGCCATTTTGTCAAGTAGTCTAGGTCATGCTAAAAACGTGTCAGAGTGAAATTAACCGCCGATTAGAGTCTGATTTCAGAAATTGAAAACTCTGTTATGTCACGGGTTATCCTAGGAACGTCAACTCACTTTTTGAGGACTTCTTGGCGAATTTGAGATTTTTACGGAAAATCGAGATAAACGATTTGGAAAATGAACGGAAATACGAATTGGCCAATTCGAAGAGACTTTTGGCATCTGGTGTAAGTGAATCGATGAATGGAAATTGTTTGGGCGTTTTCTGCGTTCGAATTAGATCTCAACCGGATTTGTTTATTGAAAAAAATCGGATGCCGAGAAAAATAAAGTAGAATTTGGAATTGAGGAAAATGGCCGTTTTTGTTACCAAAAACTTGTTATTTGAGGAAACTATGGTGCAAGAAAGCAAGTGAGGATCAAGTATTTCATCTTGGAGATTTTTGGGATCAAATTAAATTAAATGAAAGTCGCGGACCAAGATTGGATTAATATAGAAATCCTGTTAATTTTTCCCCTTTTTGTCTTGACTTTTGAGTCAAATTTGGCTCCTCCCTCACGTTGCCGACACACGCACACCCCCGCCCTCAATCTCTCTCGGTTTCCTCTCTCTCTCTCTTCTTTAATTCTCGCACGTCTCCCCCTCATGGCCGACAACCCCTGCAAGAATAGTCTTTCTTTTATTTTATTCCTTTGACTTCCAACCATCCTTATCCCTCCATTTATTCTCGCACGTTTTCCCTCTTTTCGGTCTCCTATTTGCTTTCGTTTTTCCTTCGGTGGACGCAGCTTTTATTTTCCCTCTTCATCCGTTCTCTCTCTCTCCGTTTTGTCTCCCACGCACACCAGGTGATCGAAGCCTCTGTCCATTTTCATTCCCTGCAGCTTCGGTCTCGCTTTCATCTTTCCTCGCCTGGCCGCGGCTTCTGATTCAATTTCCTCAATCAAAGTCAAGCGGAACCACGGCAGCTTCTTTTTAGCCGAGCTCCACCGAAGACAGCCGCATCTCCATCGAGGCAGCAGGGCCAGCAGTGCGAGAGCAGAAAACTCAGCCAAGCCGCGGGCTTGCGTGCCCAATTTCGAGCCCGTCCCAACCCCGATTGGCGGACCCACTCTGGAGAGGAACGAACTTCGTCGCGTGCTCGTCAATTTGATCCGAGCAAATCTTTAATTTATTCACTAATGCCTTCTTAGTTTGTTAATTATACTTAAAGGTTGATTAGTATTATTTAAGTATAATTAGATGGTTAGATTAGAATTGATTAGCGATTATTAGTTAATTGCATTGCATATTAGTTGTTTGATTAGTGTATTTAGATAGAGAATTGCCTATAGTATTTATTGGATGCTTTTTGGGATTTTTCCCGACCCTTATCGGGTGTTAATTAGGCAATTCAGGCCTAAATGGAATTTTTAGGAATTAAATATTAATTTTCGAAATTAATTAATTTAATTATTTATTTTCCGGAAATTCAACTAGGATGACTAGTGACCGGGATTTTATGCTGATGATCGTGGTGTAGTTTGTTTATTTAATTGAGTTTTATATTGTGTTAAATTGAATTTATTGTATTTATTTATTTAATATTCGAAATTAATTAATTTAATTATTTATTTTCTGAAAATTCAATTGGGATGGCCAATGACTAGAATTTCATGATGATTGTCGTGGCGCAGTCCCTTTATTTATTAGAGCTCTACGTTGCATGAAATTAAATTAATTGTGATATTTTAGAGATTTACCCTAAATTGATTTAAATTGAGTGGAATTGAATGATTGATTTGTAAATGGCCGAGTTTGTTTATTTAACCTTTATAATACATTGATGAGCTGTAAAGTGGAGAGAGTCGTGAGAGTGAACTGAGAACTCTATTGGCTGATGTCGCGACCTAATTTTCGGGTGCACTACCTAAAACTAGGTTAATGGATTACTAAGTTTTAAACTTAGCTCGGACTCTCCCAAACCCATACCAATTCGCGACTTAAATCCAAATTTTTAAATATGCAAGATTATTAATTAGGAGTCGCAACTAATCGGTTTATGGTAGGTCGATTAGACACCTAAGTAAAATAAATGGAGATTTATTTTACTCCTACGAACCAGAAACTAAAAGTACAGGGATTTGGTTACACTAGAATTTTCTAATGTCCTTTCGATACCATTTCTTTTAATTTTCAAAATATTTTTGCAGGCAACTTGGAGTTATTTTAACCTAAATCACACAGATGCTCAAGTATTCAATAAATAAATTGCATCACACAAAACAAACAATGAAAATTAGAATTCTTTTATAAAAATGCATTTCTTAACTAAATGACTTAATCTTATTAATATGCAAATTCAAATTAAATGGGCCTATTATGCAAACTAATTATTATGCATCTCATGACCTAACTTCACTAATGAACAAATTCTGATTAAATAATCCTATTATGCAAACTAGTTAACATGCACCTAGTATTTTTGGATTTTTTTTTATTGAAGTTCAAAATTTATAAAGATCCTAATTAATCTATGTAAAAAGGGATAATTTTCTAATTTATTCTAGGGATTGATTTGAATTAAACCCTATCTTATCTTAGAAAACTTTTTTTTTTTTTGAAAAATGAGATAATTCAAATGTGCGAACATTATCTAAAACCCTAAAAAAATTATTTAGGTCCAACCCTAACTTATTTCTAAAAATGCAATCCTAAGAACGTAATCCTAAAAAATTTCTAATTTACTAAACCTAAATGTCTATTATATTAAACCCTAATGTCCTATATGCTCATGCAATTTTTTGAATATTTTGATTTTTGATTTTTTAGTTTCTTTTTGGTTTTTTTAAGCTGAATAATTTTTAAATTAGGGTTAAATCTAAAAAAATCAATATAATCACTAAATAAAGGATCAAAATAATTGAAAAATAACATGTCGTCTCATAGGTTAAATTAACAATTATTCTAACCCTAATCATCACAACAACTCAAAATAATTAAAAAATCTAATCCGAAATCTTACGAACCAAAATAAATAATTATTAGGATTTAACAATTGAGATTCTACCAAAAAACCTAAAAATTAAAAATAATTAGAAAAATGATCCAATGTCTCTCGGATCAAATTAATAATTATATTAATTTCTGACAAAATCCCTACGGATAATACATACTAAATTCGCAAATATTAACATCAAATATTACAACTTAAGTAGATAAACTAAAAATGAGATAAAATAGAACAAAATAAATAAAAGAAAAAGCTAAACCAGCTAAAGAAAGAGGGGCTTGCTGCAGCGTTGATGGGCGGAGACACGGCAGGGGCTCGGTGCGGGGGTTTTGCGGGCTACTGCGAATCGTGGTAGCAGCGTTGTTGGTGCGGCGATGGCGCCGAGTGCTGGGCTGAGGCGAGCGGCGCGGTGGCGCGCGGATGTCAGTGTCCAGGATGGTGGCACGGAAGTGATTGCTATGGCGGCGATCGACGGATCACAGGGGGCGCGGTGTCCAGCAGAAGTGGCGCGGGCGTTCGGACGGAGGCGGTGCGGTGGCACGGCGAGGTTAGGAGCGGCGAGCTTTGGAGCTCCGGCGTCGGGTTGGGCAGCAGCAGGTCGCGGGTAAAGAGGCACGGCGGTGATGGGAGACGCGTGCGGCAGGTGCAATGGAGGAAGATGAACAGTGACTTTATTTTGCTTCTTTTTTTTTTTCTCTCCCTCTTTTGCCTATTTGCACGTCCACCCTCTGCACTCACGTCTCTTTCACTCTCTCTTTTTGACTTTTCCCTCTCTCTGCTCACTCCCTTTGCCGCCGTTGGTTTCTTTCTTCTCTGCAAATGGTCAGAAAAAAAAAGAAAAAAAGAAATGACTCCACCTTTTGACTTTGTACGGTGGAGAAGGGGGGCTTCTTTCTCCTTTTCTTTTTTACCGTCTCTGTCTCGCGAGTTATTTCTCACGATTTTTTGGTCTTCCTTGCACGAATTTTCTCTCGCACGAATTTTTTGAATTTTTCTAGTTGTATGAAGTTTTTTCTGAATTTGCTCTCCCGAATACTATGCAGGTCAATCCCTTTTTATAGTGATTCCGATCGGCCGTTTTCTATAGAAAAATGTAAACTTCCATCTTCTATTGCATTGAATTATGAATGCAAATCGGAGCATGATTTCACAATCAGCTCGATTTTGCATTGATTTCTTCCATTTTATCAAAATCCTTGCCATTTGTTCACTTGATTTTAAAATTGTTGCTGCATTTAACAAAACCCGGACATCCGTCGGAATTCCATATTTCCTTACATACTTCAATCAAATCAATTTCCCCCATTTTCATCTTTCTTTTTATTTGTTCAAAATGCGATTTTATTTTTCCAAAATTAGATGTCAATAGCTGAGACTGATTAGGTACGAAGTATAGACATGCGTGGTTCGGTTATTAATAATATCATTGTGCGAAAACAGCGCCTTAAAGAACGCACGTAGACTGTCTATAACTTGTGGCAGGCATGGTTCGGTGATTAAGAATATCACCGTGCGAAAACGGCGCCTTAAAAAATGCACGTAGACTGTCTATGAATCGTGACGGGCGTGGTTCGGTGATGAAGAACATCACTGTGCGAAAACGGTGCCTTAAAGAACGCATGTAAACTGTCTGTGATCTATGACGGTCGTGGTTCGGTGATGAGGAATATCATTGTGCGAAAACGACGCCTTAAAGAATGCACGTAGACCGTCTATTACTTATGTCACCTTGGCTAAAACTAGGGGTAAGCGGTTCCCGGTTCCTTATAAGTTCCGCTTGGAACCTGGAACCTACCCTCGGGTACAGGTTCCTCATTTTTTGGAACCTGGAACCTATCCGTCAAAACCAAGAACCTGGAACCTACCCTATCACAGGTTCCGGGGTTGGTTCCAGATTCCAACAGGTTATTTTTTTTTTCATTTTTTAGTAAAAAAAATGCTTCTATTGGAAATCTTCCACATGAGAAAAACATTAAATCAAGGAGATACAGAAACTCAAATGATGTGTGCTGAAAGATAACTAATTAATACACTAAAAGACAGCATTCTTTAGATGACCAAGACTATAGATTCCAGATACATGGTATGCGAATTCATAATGTACAAACCCATGCCCCCCTGTAGTAGGTTATATGTTAATGACCAGATTTGCACACAAAGTATAAATCATGGACACTACACCACACCACGAGCTGTATAAGGAAAAGCTACTCCATGGTGTTTACTTTATCAGTACATTTGACGCTGGAAATATTCAAACAAAGTTCATGATTGATTATTTATAAATAGAAGAATCGAGTAGACTTGATTATTTATAAACAGAAGAATCGAGCAGACTAGATAAGCAAGTCTAGTATAAGTTGACAGATGAGGAAAGAGCACAAGTGATGTCGTGAAGTCACAGAAAAGTGTACCAACCCATTTCTCCAGTGGTTCTCTCGTATCCTTGATTTTGACACTATACTTCCACTTTTTGGCTTTGCAACTTGTGCGCCGTTCTCATTCACTAGGTGTTTGCATCTTTAAACCACATGAGCCACACTTGCACACAATTCTACAAAGACAAACGAAATCAAGACAGCTTATCAACAACCCCTGTGTAAATTAAAAGCTTTCCCAAGTTATGCAGGTTTTCCATAATAAAAGGTCTTCAACACACCATTCGGATCACTTAAATTCCAAAATAGACAACAGACTAACTATACCGTAAAAGCTAATAAGCTAAGTTAATTAGTCGTAACTAAAAGAAAGAAGCTCGATCTACAAAAGCCGAAAAGAAAAACGTTGATAGGATAGAAAAGATGAAGCAGCATTATAAAAAATTCAATCTGCAAGATGCGAAGGCTTACAGATGAAGTTTTGGAATATATGACCCTTCCATGCCATTGCACACCACGAAACCTTGTCAGGCAAAGGAGCTTGCTTGTTTTCCACCAACCTGTTTCAAGCAAATTCAAGCAATCTCGTTCAAGTCCTAACCTAACCATAAAGGCATATGCGCACGTACGCACGAGCACACATGCAAGCAGACTATATAACTGACCAAAACAGGTAACGTATCTCTGAGCATACTTCTCTTTTGGCTCCAATTTCTGTAAGTTTGGCGTTTTGCAAGTGGTCTTGGCCTCCAATCTGGGTAGTAGTAATCAGAGTGCCGTAGCTCCTTCAAGTGTAATTATGTCAGAGACAATTCCCATGTGCTTGCAAAATAGATCTAGGAACAAAACCAAATAATGCATGCTCACCTTTAAAAGTCAGCTGGAGATATTGGCACACTCAGCATGCACCCATACATTGCAACCATCGCAACATACCTAGAAAAGAATTCCACACAGCAAGATACAACATCAAACAACTCATCATTTTCAATGAGAATAAGTCAACTATGTCAACAGTCAGATATCTTACCCAATCTCCATCGTCGGAATGATGCCAAATTTTCTTGCATATTCCGCAGTATTGTTTGGATTTCAGTAATTGTAGAAATGATGCACGTAACATTGGTCAGTACCTCAATTCATCTCGTAGACTTGTCATGAAAGTTCTATTAAAAAAAAAGAATGCAACTATGGACCTTGGCACAATGTCTACACAAAATTTGAGCTTCACTACTTGGGCCTTCCATCTTTTTCATACTTCTACGAGGGAAAATGAGGCTACAGCTGTCACAAGTTTGCATATCCTTGGAACACATATCCTATATCAAAGAAATAGGAAGCCCCACTTTCATTGGAAAATTGCGACTAGTGCATAAATGGTTTAAACAAAAGCTTCCATGCAAGATTTAAAAGCAATAATTACTTCTGGATCCCAATCAGCAATTTCACTGGTGAGCTGTGGGAGGTCTATTTCTCACAGCACAGCAGTGGAACTTGGGTCAATGCTTCCGAGTTGGAGTTCCAGAGTGGGAACAACTGGAGTGGTGATGAAGTTTGAGGATTAAACTGACTGCAGCTCACATTGAGAGGATTAAGGCAGACACAGAAGTTGTTGTTCTTGATGAATATCACTGAAAATTACATGTTTTAGTGGGCATAATATTTTTCTTATCCAGTTAATACCCGTGGCACTCAAGTTATTCAGTCATTTGTTCATAGACTGTAAGTTGTTAGCACAATCAATACTATCGAAAGAAAGTTTCCAATTTGACAGAACTACATTATACAAACATTTAAATGAGATTCAGTTTTCCAGGTAATTGGAAGTCACTTGAGGATTCAACAACACTATGTTGTTCTAATTGAAGAAAAGGTGCTCATCAACTAAAGAAAATTATGATTAGAAAAAACATGAAGAAAAAAACTTCCAGTAACTAATCCAACACAAGTCAGTCACTTTCTAATCATAAGCTTATGTGTAACCATCATATGAAAAACAGTCAGCATCCATTGAAATCCCAGAGCCACTTTAAACCATATCTCTAAAAGGAAGGTGCCAGGAAGAAGCCCAAAGTATGCATATATCCGCCACCGAAGCTACACGGTATACTCCGGCCACAACGACACAAGACGAGCGAGTCAAAGGAAAAAAAAAAATGGCTAGCCAAAAAGAAGATCACGAAGGAGACAAGGACACAAGCGACAGTACGAGGAGAAAGCTAGAGAGAACGGGGACGAACACGTAACGGTCTCGAGCTCCAGCGGGACCTGCACAGAGAGACACGGAAACGCCCGGATCTTAGCAAAAACGGAAACGCGAAATGGGATGGAGGGAAAAGAGAGAGCAGTGGGAAACCACGAAATCCTAAGAGCGACGGACATGGACACGGCCGCACGAACCTTCTTCTTTGCCTTCTTCTCAAAGGAAGAGCCGAGCACCTGTAACGACGCTCTCTCTCTCTATAGAGGAAGCGGTGGCTCGCCGAACAGAGGTCAGTGGTGGCGTCGAGAGCGAGCGGCGGTGGTGTCGAGGGCGAGCGACGGTGGCGTCGAGCGCAGAGAACGGGCAAAGAGAGAGTGAAATGTGAAAGTCGCGGAGAACGAGCGAAGAGAGTGTGAGATGTGAGACAACTTCTGATTTGGGGCTTTTTTTTTTAGCCCTAACCGGACAGGTTCTAGTTCCGGTTCTAGTTCCCAAGTTCCGGTTCCGATTCCGGTTCCGATTCCGGTTCTGATTCCAGTTCCGGTTCTTATAGGAACCGGAACTAGAACCGGGAACCGTCGGTTCCCAGAAAAGAGGAACCGGTCCCTTTAGAACCAGGAATCGAATCGAAACCTCCAGTTCGATTCCCCGGTTCCTGGTTCTACCCGGGAACCACGCTCACCCCTAGCTAAAACGACGCCCGAGATCATTGATGGAACTCTGTGACTAATTGTACTATTGGAGGTTATATGAATGGAATGAATGACCGAGGGATGGTTTGATTGATTGATGATTCGATCTGAGTGTGATTTAATGTAATTGATCATTGCCTGAGTCTGATGGTGTGTAATCGACTAGGTCGATTTGATCGATGCTTCGATCAGTGATGTGATTGCTTGGATGCCTATTTGATATGTGCTAATATGCAGGTGGAATATGATACCAAGGCAAGTCCTCTGGCTCGTGTTATGCATAGGCAGCCTTAAGATATATTAGTTTACTAATCGGGTCTTAGGGGTAGAACTTGCTGAGACGTTGTCTCAGTGGTTATTGAATAATCATTTCAGGACCAGGATGAGAAGCCTAAGGAGGAGGAATCTGACAAGGAGATCCCTATTGAAGAACCCAAAGAGGAGTACGTGGAGGAGGACTCCGAGGATGACCTCGAGTACGACCTGAATGAGGATTGAGATCCCGTCGTGTCTTGTCATACCTTGTTTGCATGTGAATAGATGTTAGATCAAGCTTACGTATATATAGTATTGTAGAATATTATGAGATGTGTGTAAAAATGTGTGGTTGTGAATTTTCGCTATGAAAAATATGGCCTGCTTTTCTATCCCATTGTTTTATTGTCTAGGGATTTATAACTGCTTACACATGTGCATATATAAATGAAAGGGTCAGCGATACATAGTCCTGATATCGCATTTTAAAATCGACCAAAGGTAAGGGATGTGCGCGTGCCTGAGGATCGGGGCGTGACAACTTGCATGTTTAAAAGTACATTCTTAGCTCCTCAAAGAGTAAATTGTTATGAAATACATGAATGAATATTCATTACATTCATCTTATCTAATGTACTTATTATGGTACATTTGTATAATACATTATAAGTACGTCTCTCTATACAATGAATGTTCATCTCCCATATCCAGTACATATATCATTTAATATATTGATATTAATGATAAGTACATTCTTGTTATCCTATAAATAGGAGTTTAGTTTTAATGTACAAAAGAACAACACAGAACAACTGTGAGATACTGGAAATACAACTCTCTCCTCTGGCTTTCTCTATTATCTCTAGTGTTCACTTGCTTTCTCTTCTCAATCTCTTCTCTATTATATATTTGCAACGCAATATTTTACAATATAAATGGCCATTTAGGCAAGAATGTCAGGAAATCTTTTAATTTTCAACAATGGCATCTTCTTGTTCTTTGAACCTACAAAAAAAAAGAAAAAAAAAATCTGAAATCATTAGTTTATGAGGCAAATCAATAATATCAGCTTGGATCATGAGTTGTCCAGCTGCATGCTTAAATCTTGCTTCATGGAAGCCTACTTATCCAAAAATAAAATTGTACAATGAGTTGTACATGTGAAATATGATGGTGGCAATCTCTCCCAAATTGCATTACTGCCGGTCATATGCGAATCCAAAATTACAAGCTAGAGCTTAGCACCGGCGACATGCGAAGTCCATATAATTAGTCTAAACGGATTAGTTGCACTATGTAATAAATGACTCTTGATTGATATTGATGGATTTTGTGAAGATCGCACAAATAAAAGCTCTAACAAACATAAAAAGCCAAGCGTTGATTGCTCCTAACCCAAGGGGGATAGCATCGGTCCCAATCTACTCGGGAACCGAATCAGATTGGCCCGAACCAATCAATTCTAAGTGTTTCCTCAAGGAATCGGGAATAATTGGTCCGGTTTCCGATTTCAAGGCCAGACCAAATCGATGGCTTGGCTCAGATTACTTAATATTTTTTTTTATTTTCTTATTCTGAAGCCAATCTTAAATTAGTAAATTGCATTGCAATTTTCAGTTTGTCTCTTTTTCATTGGGTTGGCGCGCCTACCTCTCGATCTTGAGACTGCTTTAATTTCACTGTTTTTTAAAATTATTTTTTGGATTCTTTCTCGAGTACTTCTTCTATTCTTTCAATGTGCCAATGTGCTTCTTTTTTTTTTTTTTTCGTCGAAGCCAATTTGCTTCTTTAGTCAATGAAAATCGTCTCTGTTACTTTTAGCTTCACAGTATCAAATTAAAGAGCGGTCTACGTGAAAGCATGACTGCCACATGAGAATCAAGCCCAGAACATAGACGCAGGAATGGCATCATAATTATACCAGAGAAAGAGCAACATGGGCATTTGCCAAACAAGCAAATAAAGCTAGCGATCGACAACATATGGAACCAAATTGGTCAGCAGATTAATGAACATTCTAAAGCGAGTGATTACATGATAACCAAGGCAAACCAACCCACACCAGTTTCATTTAATGATGTTGCCTTTTCAACTAATTACCACCTGATTCTGAACAGTCTATGTACGTATTAGAAGAAACCAAAAAAAAAAAGTACAGCTTTTCCCTTTCTAATCCAGGAACCAGACCAGCACTGACCAGTCTGGTCCAGTTCTCATGTGGACAAGATCGATTCCTGATTCCAGGGATCACCCCTACTTGATGCACAGCGCCAGGCACACGATCCATGGATACAATGCAAGCTAAATGGGCACCCAGTCCATTGACACGATGCACGGCACCAGGCACACGAGCCAGGGAACTGGGCGCACACACGGGTTAATGGACACGATGTATGGCACTGGGCACACACAATCCGTGGACATCATCATGCACACGATTTGTTTGGTTCATAAGGAACAAGATATACGATAACACGTGCAAATATGGAACAGTTTCTATCTAATCAAGAGTCTACTAATCCCCTTATACACATATGCAGACAATTGAGTTTAATCCCTAATAGTTAGTTGGTAAGGAACAAGATACACATATGCAAATAATGAAGAGTTTTGTCTAATCAATGCAAATTTTGACTGTTTGCATGCAAAACTATCTCTGACCTCAGTAGAAGTAAAGTTGAAGCTTTGTACAGTGGTTGTTCATATGTGCGTTAATATATAATACCACTGTTTTCGACCAAAAAAAAAAAAATCAATCTGTGCTAGCTTTCCAACGAAGAGATTGATGTTTCCTTTCAACTCTGCGCGAGAGGCAAAGAGTCGGCAGTGAATTGAATGAATGAATGCACTTCAGGCATACTTGGATCTTTCATAAAGACATTTTTTTTTCTTGGTTGAATGAGGAGGGTGCTGGGAAGTTAGAGTTAAAGTGATTTTAGTTATGATTGTCTCTATAGATTCCCATTTGGAGTTTTTGGAGGAACTATTGGAGTTAAGTTTTTTTTTTTTTTGAAGGATAACGTGAAAAACCATTCACTTGAGTGTCTATTCTTACTATTAGTATTAAGTGGAATTTTGATTCCGATGTGACTTTTTTCAAAGAAATTCAAGTTGAGCGTGGATGATCTTAGGTTAATGCGGCAAAAGAAACCCTGATCTTAGAAGGGGAATGCAGGCAGGCACATTGACTTGATCGGAGTTCCGACTCACAGCATGCGAAGATCAGCGACGAAGGGCTTGTCTCGAGTATCTTGGCAGGCCACCGTGATGCGTTCCTTCATTGGATCCACACGATCAATCCTACTTTCATTCCCATCCCAACAGTCTCCAAATCCTCTTGAACTCTCCATCTTCACGATTCAAGGTCAAAAATTGAAAACTTCAGTCGTTATCTCTCCTATCTCAAGTAGGCAAATAAAGGTCTGTACGGTAACATTTCTACTCCTTGATTTTTTTGTTCTTTTGATCATCGAATAGAAAAATAACATAAATCCATTTGATAATATAAATTAATTTTTTTATTCTCCGAAATAAAAAAAAAAAGTAGTTGGGAAATATATTTAGAACAGAAACAAGAAGTAGAAAAAATAGTTTCTTTTTTTTTTTATGGGAACAATTTCTAAAATTAAGTCTTTTTGTTTTCTTTTTTTTTTCTTCCTTCCCCTCATTTGCTCGCTACCACCTGCCACCGCTAGTCGTCAGCCCTCACCACCATCAATCGCTGCCATCGTCGCCACCCGCCGTTGCCGATCGCCTACGCCAATCGCTAGCCACCGCCACCGATCGCTTGCCGCCATCGCCATCGATTGCTTGCCGCCACCGCTGCCGATCGCTGATCACCGGTCACCACTGTCGCCACCGCTAGAGGAGGAACAAGAAGAAGAAGAGAGGGGGAAAAAGAAAAATCTAAAAAAAAAAATTATTAAAAAATTAAAAGAAATTTACGTTACAAAAGAAATTCCGGGTCATACCAAACGCATTCCTATTATTTTTCTATCTTGGAAAATGAAAAATTTGTGTAATTACCAAACGTGTTTTTTTAATTAGAAATTGTTTTAGAGAATACAAACAGAAAAATACTATTTCTGAAAAGAAATTGTTTTATAGTACCGAACGCACCCTAATTAATCTGTGTGTGGCTAGGGATTGAGGAAACATGGCTTTGCCGTCCAAGAAGAAGAGTGAGAAATGGAGGATCTGGCGAGTAAGGCCCTGTTTGTTTAATTGTGTTTTTATTCCCGTGAACAAAAATTTCTATTCTTTTGTTCCGGGGAACAAAAAAAGAACATAAACGAATTTATTTACATTTTTGTTCCTGAAAACAAATTTGGAACTGAAATAAAAAGTAGAAAAAACTTATTTCTTGCTCCCGGAAACACTTTTTAAAGAAACAAAAGAACAAAAACACAAAACTTGTTTCATTTTTTTTTCTCCTTTTTCTTCTTTTTTTTTCTTTGGTCGGTCAACTGTTGAGGGTTGGCGACCTTATCGGAGTGTCGCCGGTGGCCTCGCCTTAGCTAGGCGAGCTCGACCTCGCCCAAATCCGGCAAGGCTGAGCTCGCCTAGCCACCGACGAGGTTAGCCTCGCCCAGCCCAAGCAAGGTTGAGCCTCATGCGGCCATGGTGAGGCTCGGCCTCCCTAGCCGATGCAAGGCCGGGCCTCACCGAGGCCAAGGCAAGGCTGACCTCACGCCACCGGGTGAGGCCGAGCCTCACCGGTGGCCTAGTAAGGCTCACCGGACGTCGCCCGGCCGGCCGCCGGCCACCACCGTGGCCGACGATTGACCAAACGTGCTTTTGTTCTTTTTCTATTCTAGGAACAGAAATTTCATGTAGTTACCAAATGCATTCTTCTGTTGAAAAATTGTTCCTCATAAATAAATTAGGGTGCGTTTGGCTGCACCTTATTTCTGTTCCCAGGAACAAAAATTTCTGTTTTTTTGTTCTTTTGTTCCGGAACAAAAAGAAAGAAATAAGAAACACTTTTGTGTTTCTTCTTCTTTTTCTTCTTATTTTCTTTCCTTTTTCTTTCGCCGGTCGCCGGCTCGGCCATGGCCGGCGACCGGGCGACGAGGGCCGGCGGCCTCGCCCGCACGGCGAGGCTCGCGGCCCCGGCGAGGCTCGGCCTCGCCGGGCGGGCGAGCTCAATCTCTCCTGGATCCGGCGAGGCCGAGCTTGCCCAGCCGGCCGGTGAGCCTTGTCGTGCTCCGGGTGAGGCCGCCGGCCCTCGTCGGCCGGTCGCCGGCCATGGCCAAGGCCGCGACCGGCCAAAAGAAGAAAAAAAGAAAAAAGAAAAAAAGGAAAAATATTTAAAAATATTAAAAAAATAAAAGAAATAAAAAAATTATACAAATTTACCAAACGTGTTTCTATTTATTTTTTGTTCCCGGAACAAATTTACCAAACGCGTTTTTTTGTTCAAAAATTTTTCCCCGGAACAGAAACACTTTTTTCTATTTCTGTTCCCGGAACAATTTTTAAACAAACACAAACAAACGCACACTTAGCTTTTTTTTTATTTCTGTTCCTATGAACAATTTTTTAATAGAAACGTTACCAAACGCACCCTAACATGTCTCAAAGATTTAATTTTTACTCTTTCATATTAGTGGATTTTTCATATCTCTCCTCACCCATTTTTTATTTTTTATTTTTCCTTTTTAGACATTATTCTTTGAAATTGGGGATATACAGAGGAATCTCCACTCTATTTCAGCCCCAAATTTTAATTTTAACTTTGCACTTTATTTAATATGAAGAATGCAAATTCAAAAAGTCACTCTCCGCGTCCACCCACTCGCCTCGTCCCGCAGCTAAGGCTGCGTTTGGTTGTATTTCTTTTTTTTTTTGTTTTTAAACACTTTTTCTCATTTTTTTTTTCTTTTGTCCCGAAGAACAAAAAAAACAGTAAAACAAAAAACACAAATTTTGTGTTTCTTGTTTCTGAAACACTTTTGAGAAACATTTTTTTTTCTTTTTTCTCTTATTTTCTTGTTCTTTTTTCTTTTGGCCGGCGGCCTCGCCCAGCCACGGCGAGGCTCGCCGTCCCCGGCGAGGCCGAGGCTCGCCGTAGCCGGGCAAGGATCGGCCTCGCGCCGGCCCGGGCGAGCGGCCGCAAGCCTCGGCCTCGCCGGATCTGGGTGAGCTCGAGCTCGCCCGGCCATGGCGAGGTCGACCTCGCGCCGGCCGGGCGAGCTCGATCTCGCCCGGATCCGGCGAGGCCGACCTCACCCGGCGGTCGGCGAGCCTCGGCCTCGCTAGATCCGGGCGAGTCGGCCTCGCCTAGCGGTGGCCGCGAGGCCGCGCCTCGCCCGCCATTGGGCGAGCTCGGCCTCGCCGGATCAAGGCGAGGCTAACCCTCGCCGGTCGGTCGCTGGCCAAGGCCTTGGCGGCGACCGCCAAAAGAAGAAAAAAAGAAAAAATGAAAAAGAAAAAGGAAAATAAGAAAAAAATAGAAAAAAAAAAAAAAAATAAAAAAATTATCCAAATTTACCAAACATGTTTTATTTATTTTTTATTAGAACAAGTTTACCAAACGCGTTTTTTTGTTCAAAAATTGTTCCGGAACGTAAAACACTTTTTTCTATTTCTGTTCCCTGGAACAATTTTTAAACAGAAACGCAAACAAACGCACCCTAAGCCTTGGCCGCGAGTGCTCGTCCACAGATATGGAGATGCAGAGCAACGGTCGGCCATGGACGGCCGCAAGTCCAGAGATCTGAGCGCCCACCTCCGCGTCCACCTCCTCAGTCGCCATGAACTTCCCATCATTGCTCGCAGCCAAGACTCCAAGTCTTGCCGAACTTCCAAATCTGCAACCATGGCCGTGAGCGACAACGGTTCCAGATCTGGACTTTATAAACTTTCGCCTCTCCCCTTCCGTCGTCGTGTGTGAACGAGCCGTTGCCGCTCGTGGCCAAGGCTCCAGATCTGGCACTAATGGAACCGGTTCTACACAACCATTTTCTGTTTTGGTCCTCTAGTGACAGAACAAACCTGCACACTTTCAATCCATGGATAGTGTGTTGAGAGGTGGAAGGAGGGACCGACTTCAGCCATGGATTCTCTTCCGCCCAAATCCAGTCCCTTGATGCCAGATCTGGAAGTGAGGCACCGGGTGGAGGAGACGACCAAGTTGGAGAGATGCACGCCGGCGGCTCCGGCGGTGGCAATGGCGGAAGGAGGCGTGGAGTTTGGGCTTGTGGCTCGCCGGTGACCAAATCCAGTACCTTGCGGTTTAGGACCATTTTTTTGTGAGGAAAAAAAAAACTTGAATACGATTCGATGTAGAAAACATTTGTACAATGCCCTAAATCGAAATATTTAAACTCAAGGACATTCTCTGCTTGGCCACACGTTATATAACCTTTTTGATTTTTTCCACAAAAAAAGAAAACAAAAAATCAAAGAAATTTCATGTTTGATGTCTTGCCCTTAAATATTATATACCATGGACAAGATTTTGGCACATGCTTACTCAATTGAGCATCCTAAATTAAATGTGTTGACACCTAAATTTTAATTACTTTTTTTGTCAATTTTTTTAACTACTTATTCAGTAATAAATTGCATAGAAAGATCAGGGACTAAACTTTAACCCCTAAACAAAAATACTAATTAAATTGCAATTAGATTTTAGAAGCATTCTTATTTTTGACCCGACATTAAATGGGCTTTAGTGAATGATTTCTGAGCTTAATTGAGTCCACGACATTAAATGTTTCTCCAAGCCCATAGAAGGATATGACAGCGGAAAAACACATGATATGCACGTGGGGTGCTAAACTCGGATAGATCATGAGAAGTAATTAGCAATTATATTATAGAATTTTTGGGAACCGGGCTTAATTTCCTTGCGTGCACAATTCTTTGCGGATACCAAATATAAAAGGGACGGATAAATGTCACGGGCCGCGAGAGTAGGCAAGATTCGGTCAAATAAAAAAAATAAGCTTAGTTGATTGATGGGGGAAAGGAAATATATGGTGGTCCTAAGAGGAAGTCGGTGAGGTGGGCCTAAATAGGTTCGCAAGCAAAAGGAGGGGGGCGCTTCACATAGGATTCAAAGAAAGAGAGGACTGATGTTCTCCATGGTGAGAGACGGCAGGGAAGATACAGAGGAGACACGACTCAATACATAGAATTGCAGCGGCAATCGTCTCTGTCCCCAGCCGCATCTAACCTTTGTACGCTTACAAGCTTCACCTTCTTGGAGGTTTTCCGGCCATCATGAGCTTCCTGCGTCTTCGCCGCGCCAGATCGGTCCTCACCGTGGTGACCAACAGTCCGCAATTACCACCGAATCGCTTTCATCTATCAGTGCCCGTCGATATTTCGCTAGCAAGCTGTCCACCACCTGTGTCCTTGCTCGCGATTCCCGCATGTGCCCCCGACTGTACCTCAATCTTGCCGTCGTTGGTTTTGAAAGCAAACAAAAACTGGAGTTTGGTGGGAGCAGGGAAGAAGACAAACGCAGGTAGTGGAGAAGTAATAATGAGGAGGAAGAGAGATTGTGGAATTTGTCTCTTTTTGTTGTGTGAAAGCTGGAAAGTTGACTGAGTTCCGAAAGAAAGACCACGTGGAATTGAAGCAAGAGAAGATCGTGACTTTGCGGTTCAATCAAGGAGTCCCACCGAGCGGCACTCATCACGGCCAAGCCATCCTGGGCCTTGAATTCATTGACCACCGAACCACACCAGCTGCGGATTCTTTGTTTTTGCAGGTTCCCTTGGCATTCCTCGCGGCCTCGCCGTGCACCACCATCCTCGGCCACGAACTCACCACCGCAGCCTTACCTTTGTGAATGGCGATATCTCACCACCGGCAACGTCCACCAGGAGCCTAGCCATGCGTGCTGGATCCCACAGTCTGGTCACCCGCCGGCCACCAGGCCATGAGCCACCGTCGGGCCATCGTGATTTCCCCGAGCCACTATCCGTCCGAGGTACAAACACTCGCCCCAAGTATTAGTTTAAGTGGCTTGATTTTAAGTTTGTTTAAGTATTTATTCATTGAACTTGTGTCAACACACGCTTGGTCCGTATTTGATGAACTTGAAGCGTGTAATCAGCAAATTCAACAAAAACTTGAAGATAGTGTCCAGAAAAACTTCCAAAGATGCCGAATGTTTTACATGCCATATCAATTATGTCTATTTCCATATCCACAAAGATCACCTCCTGAATGCAATATCCTCCACCTATTTTATGACATATTGCTAAAAATTCAAGATTGCAATGAGATTTTTCTCAAATTTCAAATCTTGCAAAAATGAGCTCGTAGTATTTCCTTGTCACACTTGCCCTATCCGAAGATATTGAAAAATCCACCATCATATTACCAAAAATATCAATATCTATTTCTCACAAGATAATTTTCAGTTAAAAAAAAAAGTAAAAAAATAACGGGCTCGGGCTAATTTGCTCTCTTTGTGGGCTTAGTATAACTTGTCAATTTAAAGCTCATAATTACTAATTCAAACTCATCTGTCACCAGTGCGATGTAAATGCAATAAAAAAAAATGCTCCTAAAACTATATACAATTTAATTCTAATATTTTTTTTAGGTGTAAAATTAATCCTTAATTTTTATGCAATAAATAAATAACTAGGTCGCCAAAATTTAGATGTCAATAAAAGATTAGCCTTGCTAGGCCAAATCTAGTGGGGCTAGTCCTCGCCAGGACTACCCTCACCCAAGCTAGATCTAATGAGGCCGACCGCCAATGCTCAACCCCCACAGTCGGTGGTCAGTCACTAACAAAAGGAAGAAGAAATGAGAGAAAAAAAGAACAAAATAATAAAATAATAATAAAATGGAAAAATAATTAAATTATTATAAAAAAATTGTCAACGTCAACATCGGCAACAATATCCAATAAAAATTATAAAATACTATAAAATGCTAGTCAGCTGACTAGCATCCGCAACAATAATATCCGATAAAAATTAGCCAGAATGACTGAATTGGCACGGGTTTTAAAAAGTTTAGGACTAAATTAATACTAATGTAGTAGGTTTAGGATTTTTCTGACACTTTTTCCTCTACGGTTATCTTGTTTAGTGAACCACGAAGTATCCTAGAAAGTGTAGCTGAAGCGATACTTTCAGTCAATTGAATAATATGACATTGGCATCGTTACAACGTGTATGGTGTCAATGACAGCGATGTCCAAAAGTATCGCTGTCATATTATTCAATTGTCCAGGGTCCCAAAGTCACTTTAATATTCATTAAATTCTCCAAGGTGTAGAAAGTGCAACTTCATTTAAAGTTGAATGCAGACAGTTTCTAATACACGTACTCAAATATGAGCTTTAAGCCTGAATCGGATAAGTAAATTAGTTTAAAGATAGGAAATCTTCCTCATATCCATGTTCTCCTTTCTGGGGATTCTTATTCTAATGGAAAATCACTCCTTTACTTCTTCTTTTTTTTTTCTTTTTTTTGCCGGGCGCCAAATTGTGTTTGATTTGTTTATAATTTGTACAGCTTATTTGAAGTAAAAAAATCAACTTTCGTTTTCACGCTATACCAAAAAAAAAAAATAGCGTTAACACTTGTTAATGTATGAATGAAACTCGCAAATGCGATTTGAGCGCCATAAATTAGAGCAATGAATTGCTGTAGAGGGCCCGCGCATTGCAACAGTATAAATCGTTGAAGTTTCTATTGGTAGAAAATCAACATACTTATATCTCAAATTTAATCTTTTAAGAATAAAGCAATTTAAAATAGTGCATGATATAATACTATACCTTTTTTATTTTAGAGATTGAAAATCTTAAAAGGTCTTATGGACTTCTATCAATAATTATTTTGCATACTAAATTTAATAAAAATTCCAAATAAAAGCCTGAAGTATAAGCATTTTTTTTCTAAAAAGACTCAAAGTGAACTTTATTTCAAATAAAAGTATGAAGTAACTAATTAAGTTTCAAATAAGGGCATAAAATTGCCGGCTTGCCAAATGGTCGCCGCCTAACATTTTCAAGCGACGAAAAGACAGGCAATTTTGTCCGAAATTTACAATTGGGTAAAAAATGAAGAAAATCCCCAAATTAAATTTAGATTGGGTTCTTCCTTCAAATTTTTCACTTTTCTTCTTCCTCTCCTTCTCCTAATTTTTCACTTTTCTTCTTCCTCTCCTTCTCCTGCTGTTCCTCAAGCAAATCGCTCCTCGCCCGATCCACCCCGCTTTAGGCCCGGTCCTCATTC
Organism: Eucalyptus leucophloia subsp. euroa; assembly: GCA_017140325.1. Lineage (NCBI taxonomy): Eukaryota > Viridiplantae > Streptophyta > Magnoliopsida > Myrtales > Myrtaceae > Eucalyptus > Eucalyptus leucophloia. The sequence continues at coordinate 15,312,163 of CM029472.1, read as the reverse complement.
AATCCTCCTCACTCCTCGCCCTCTCCTCGTGAGCTTCAGTCCGTCGTCCACTATTTCCTGGTTTAATAGGAAGTGCATGCCTCCTGGTCATCCTAGCAGGCTAGCACTTGACATCGGCCTTATCAAACAAGGCCTATAACCTTGATTGGCCCATTAGCTGACCCGTTATCAACATAGCGACGTAACATTAATCACAATTGAGAGCTCTTAGAAAATTAAAGCTCGTATATGTAGGTGTAAAAGGAATTAAATCCACAGCACGAACCTTACAAAGGGAGCATGCCAGGCTCGAGCTACATTCCTGTTCAAAGCAACTTAACAAGGGAAAGCCCGCAACAACTAGCGTAAGCCTGAAAGGAAGAGCGACAAACCATTTGATGAAGACCGTCTTGCGCCATTCCTCCGGGAAGATCAGCCTCCGTCAACCTGCAACATCAAAAAGCCGTTTCTCAAATCACAATCGAAAGAAGAATCCAACGAGGACGTGATTAAAATTAGACAGATGAATAAGCATGGGCTCGCGAAAAAGGACTTGAAGGTCATGGACGACGGAAATGTGGGAACGAAGAGACGACGGTGGACAGCGGACGATGGGCTGAAGCTCGCGAGGAGCGGGCAAGGAGTGAGGAGGGTTGGTTAAGGCGGGTCGAGGACCAGGCGTGAAGTGACCGCATATCGGGCAAGGAGCAATTTGCTTGAGGAGCAATCGGAGAGGAAGAAAAGTGTAAAATGAAGGAAAAATCTAATCTAAATTAAAATTGGGGATTTTTTTACATTTTTTCTTCAATTGCAAATTTCCAACAAAGTGCACAGTTTGAGTCATCGGAAATTATGGGCCGGTAAACATTTGGCTAGCCGCCTATCTTAGACCATTATTTAAGATTGGTAATCACTTTATGCCATTATTTAAAACAAAATCAATCTAAAGCCTTTTCTTGAGACAATGCACCACTTTAAACATTTACTTATTCGACAAAAAAAATTATTTCGAATTTTTCTTTAACTTTATTAAAATTGATGTGTTGGACTACATGATAATGTGAATTAAAATTTTTCTCCCTGGCAAAGATAAATTCATTGTTGTTTTCATAAATTAACAAAAGAATGCGCAAAGTGAGGCTTTGAACTTCATAGAAGGGGAAAAGCAATGACCAAAGAAGAATTTGTCATGTAGAGAAGATTTGAAGTTTATGTTGATAAATTAGAAATAAGAATACATCGATACATCTGTTCTTATCATCGTTGGTGAGTCATTTATTAGTTTTTAATGACTAATGCCTCAAAACGAAATTTTAATTCAGACGTAACATTTAAAGATAACACGGCTGAATTATCAATCAATGCAAAGAAGAATTTTTTTACTTGAAGAATGTTCGAAGTTAATGTTATATTCTGTTGACACCAAAATAGACCTAGCGGGCCGGCGATGACCAACAAAGCCCATTGGGCCCAAATCAAACATAATAATTACCAATAGTTCGGTACCGACGATCTATGTAGCACTGACACGCAACACGACACGAGTGTTCGACACGACACGACACGTCGACACGTCATTTCTAAAAAATAAAGAATTCCGACACGTTACGACACGTTATATATTAAATAAATATTTTTATTTATAATTAATTTGATTCAAATTCATAACTAAATAATTAATTAAAAAAGCCTATAATAAATTTATACTGATAATATTAACAAATCAATTCATTTGAAATTTGAAAGATATATTCATAATTAATGCGAAACATTTTTTTAATTTTAACAAAAGTTATCGATGAAACTAAAAATTAATAAAAAATTAAAATCAATTTATTTAAATAAATTCATGGTTTTCTACAATAACCAAAATTTATCATTATTTAAAATTTAATATTTTTATTTTCTGAAATCATTTTTTAATTTTATTTATTTAATTTTCCAGTTAAAAAAACAATCCCCAAAATCCAGCCCTTCTTTCGTTCTTCCTTTTCCCTCCACCCCACGTTTATTTTACTTTTTCCCTCATCAGACCTCCTTTCTTATTTTTTATGGATTTCTTTATGAAAAACCCTAACGAACCGCCGAGCCCTCCTTTATCTATCCTCCTTGCCGCGCCTCACAACCCCCTTCCCTCCTCTTCTCTTCCTTGCGTCGCCGATCCATCGCAACATTGGCGGCCCTCACCTCTCTCTGGCCGTCTCTCGCCGTCGCGGTGGTCCGTTCGTGGCTTCGTCTCACCGACGGGAGTTTGCCTTCTCTCTTCTTTCTCTGTTCGGCTCTTTCTAGCCGTCTCTCTCGCCGTCGCGGTGGTCCGTTCATGGCTTCGTCTCGCCGGCACTCGCGACCTCTGCTACGTCTCGCCGGCGCTCGTAACCTCTAATCCCTCGCCCTCCCTCGCCTCCACCCTCCATCAGTCTTCCGGACACGCGTTGACACGCGTGTCGATAAAAGTTGATTGCGTGTCGGAAAATCCAACACGCGTTGATCGCGTGTCTGACCGTGTCCGAGCGTGTCGGACACGACACGGAAGCACGGACAGTCATAGCCGACGATCACTTGGAAGTAAGGAGATAAGAAGGATTCCATTGCTGAAACGCTCGGTTCCAACCATAGATAAGACGATATTCTGAGCAGTTTATAATTAAACAATAGATGTTGGAGTAGTTATTTTATTTATCCCACTATAAATAGCCAAAGACAAGTCATTGCAAGGATCACCAGATTGAACAACAAAATCCATGTATTCAGTTTTGGGCTATCTTTCTTTAGTTATCTCCTTGGCATTTACTTTCAGTTACATTAGAATTATCTTTTATTTATTACAATAATAGTAGAATCTATAACTTTCTTTCCGAAACAACATAGGACCCAATACAAATAAAAAAATCGAAGAGCCATCCTTCATTGAAGGATATTTTGTATGAGAACATTCTCGGCCAAATATATTCATATACGATGTAAGAATTTGTCTATTCTCATTGTAGTTCATGAGTCATTTGTTAGTTTTCAATAACTTAATGTATGAACCTTACTATTGACCCTTGATAATTACATTATAGGACACGAATTTTTAGTTTTTATAACTGTTGACACCTAAATTTTGACAATCCAGTCATTTATTTATTGCATAGAAAATTATGGATTAATTTTATCCCTAAAAAAATATTAATTGCATAGCTATAAATTTATGTGCATTTATTTAATTTGTATTTTTTGCATTTATTTATTAGACAGGTGCCATATGGGTTCAAATTAGTGATTTTGAGCTTTAAATTGACAGACCGGATTAGGCCCACGAATTGAGCAAATTGGCTCAAGTCTGTTGTTTTTTTAATTAATTATCTTGTGAGAAATTATTATTTGATATGATATTACGATGAATTTTTTGGAATTTGAGAAAATCACATTGCAATCTCATCTTTAGCAATAGGCGATAAAATCAAAGGAGAATATTCAGGAGATGAGGAAAATAAAAGAATTTTTTGTGATTGGAATATTCCAAAAAAGATTATAGACAATCTTCGTGAAGAGATGAAATATTCCAAAGAAAGATTGCATTTGTTTTGCCTATATAAGGGTTAAACAAATAGGCTACATTTGGTCGTCCTGATTTCTAATCGGAATAGGACTAGATATGATAGGATATGAAATTCTAAGATTTTCTTATATCTTATTCATTATTTGGTGAATCGCAATATTAAAGTCGGATATGCTTACATCATATTATGTACATTTTATTGATATAAACAGTATATCATTATAAATGAACCTAAATATTTTATTTTTGGTGACCCAAGGAACCCCATACACCGTTAGCGGTTGGTAAACCTTGGGGAGGACATATAAAAACCACCACCATGTGCCCCCGGGCAAGGCCTCTAGAGACGCTCAAGATTCGAACGCTCGACCTTTTATAAGAGGAACAGCGCTCGCTCCAGCAACGCCACCCCGAGAGGTGGTAATGAACCTAAATGTTCATAAATGGAGATGATGAAAATCTCTCGTAACACTATTCCTTAATTTATTTTTATTTTATTTTTCCTTTTTTTATATTATTTTCTTTATTATTTCTTTTTTTTTCCCCTTTCATCATTTTTTAATAAAATTTTATCAAATAGTAAACCGTACTAACATACCTAAAATACAAAAATACCTAAAATATATAATAAATATAAATATTTAATTTATAAATTGAATGTTTATTATAAAATAGAATTAAAGTTTAATATATAAATTAAAATACGATTACTTAAAAATATATTTCTTATTTCTTATTTCTTAAATTAGAATTCAAATATTATTTTTATTGAAATATAATTTCAATTTTGTTAATTTAATAAATTTGTTATTTGAGAAAAAGAACTTTTTATTATGAACATTAGAAATTTTATCTACATTTATCTTACCTTTTCTATGGGATAATTTTATTCTGTTTATATCCCTTTATATTCGATTTTATCCTGTTCTGAGTGAATACCAAACATAGGATGTAATAAATTATATTATATTCTGAATTTTAGCTTGATTGTCAAATGTAGCTATAGGGTTTTAAGTGGCTTAGGGAGTACAAAAGTCAAACAGAAAGAATCTAGGGTTTTCGAGCTTAGGGAGTAGAAAAGTCAAACAGAATTTTTTAGGTTTCTGCTGAATAGCAGAAAAATAAAGAGCAGAGAGGGAGAGTGTACGAAGACAGAGTGAGAGGGACGTGCGAACAGAGAGAGAGAAAGCAGAGGAGAGAGGAAAAAGTAAAAAAAAAAAAAAAACACTGTTTCTCTTCTTCGGTGAGCCCCTCGCCGACCAGCACCAGTCGTTCCGTCCCGCTGGTCGCCGTCCCTGAAGCCCAGCAGCGACGCTGTCTCCGTTCAATCGCCTGCACACCCCTGAAGCCATCCGAGCCCCGCTCGCCGGTCCAAGATCCGCCGTCGCTGCTTCCCCGCCTTCTGTTTGAGTCTCTGCAACTCGCGACCCAGGTGATTCCGAGCCGGTCTGCCGTGCCTCCGCTGTTGCTGCGCCGCTGACCACCCGAGTACCGGACTCCACGACGCTCACGCCTCCGATCTCCTTCGCCGACGCTCCCCGCAGCAGCTCAACCCAGCACCGTCGTGCTCTGCCTCACTCGCGAGCCCACCGCCTCTGCTCGAGCCTCCACTCGCGACGCTCCTGCTCCGCCTGACCTGCAACCCGTTCACCGTCGCTGCTCCCGCCTGTACTCGCGTGCCTCCGCAACCCAACGACCTGCGATCCGCGCTCCAGCCTCGTCGGCCCGCGAAACTGCTGCTGCCTCGCCGATCTGCTCCACCAGCCTGACGAAGCCCACCGTGCCTCAGCCGATCTTCACCCCTATCTGCCGCACCGGAGCTGCTCGCCGACGCCTCCGCTCACCAGACCGCGAGCCCATCTGCTCTGCACCACTGCTGCAGATCGCGACGCCAGGACCGGCCGCCCCTGCTCACTCGACGTCCTGCTGCCTGAGCCCTTCTGTTCTGCTCCGCTCCTGCTCGCACGTCCGTCGCCAGCAACGCCCGTGACGACCTGCTCCTCTGTCGGACCACCGCCGAGCTGGTCCGCCTGCACGCCGGCTGCCGCCCTTCGCCGGAGCTCCGAACGCCGGCGACCCATCACCTCCGGTGACCCACCACGAAGCTGCCTAATCGTGGGTGAAAAAGCAAGAAAAAGGAAAAAAAAGGGAAAATCAATTTAGGTAGTCTTTTTAATTTACTTTATTTTATGCTATTTTATTGTTTTTTTAGTAAATTCAGTCCTTAATGTATGATTGAGATTCCGAGATGAAATTGTTTCTGAAATTTGGGATTGTCAGTCCGATTTTCACGTTCGAAATCTGACTCGCAATTACTTACAAAATCGTTAATCTGATCCCACGCCGATTCGCGATTTATTTAAAAATTGACCAATCCGATTTCATGCACGAGATATAGTTAGTCAATTTATGGATATCAATCGTATCTTGTCTTATTTGCCGTCGTGTTAATTGAGTCAATTTTATTTTATTTTTTATTTTAGGGACGGAAGAAATCGCCATAGCGTGATCCTAAGCATAAACCCCCGATGATTTAGCGCATGACTCACTACAACGGCGTCACGCTTAAGACACCTAGCGTCTCTACTGGATTTCGAACCCCTCACCTCTAGGTTGAGGATTAGTAGGGCCTTATCCAGCAGAGTCACCACGGCCGACGGTGAGTCAATTTTATTTTCGTAAAAGAAAAAATCCAAAGATATTTGAATTAGGATTAGATTTGTTTTAAAATATTTCTTGTTATCTTGCATATTTAGAATAGAGATTTTATTTCGAATTTAAAAAAAAACCAAAAAATGCATTCATTTAGGATGTTAGTTTTTTTTAAAAAAAATTTGAATTGCATGTTTAATTATTTGATAATTTTAATTTCGAATTTCATAAGAAAAAAAGAAAAATTAGAATTATAGCATTCTTTTGTACGCCATTCCATATTATGATAGATTGCATGCTTATTAACAAAATTAAAAATCATGTGCACATCATATAGAATTAGATTCATGAAATGCACGTCATTTAATGATTGTTGTTAGGTTCATTTAATTAGAAATTATCTGTCATTAATATTAGGTCATTTTGGTAATTTAGATTGAATATTTAATTATTGCATTTTCATTGAGAAAACACAAAAAAATTATTTTTCTTATTCATATAGTTTAGACTATACTACCATGCCATATCATTGCATGCATTGCATTGCATTGCATATAGATTAGATCCTCGTTAATTAAGTGAAAGAAAAAAAAAGAAATTGCGTGTTAATTAAAAATCATATCTAGAATTGTGGATGTGAATTCTGATTTAATAACGCAGATGATTTCGTTGCTATGAAGTAAGTTTTGCGTTTTATTTGCTTTCTTGAATGTTAAATTGGTGGTTTGTACACCCGCATAATAACCTTACATGTTAGGGACAATTCAAGCTGCTTGTCAAATATTTTTCAAAATAAAAGAGAAATATACCGAATGGGCGTTAGAAAAATCTAACGTAATCAAGTTCCTGTACTCAAAATTTCTAGTTCGTAAAAGTAAAATAATTCTCTCATTATTTTAGTTAGGTGTCTAATCAACCTACCGTAAACTGATTAGTAGCGACTCATTTTTGCATGCTAAATATTTGAACCTAAGTCGTGAATTGGTATGAGCTTGGGAGAGCCCAAACTAAGTTAAACTTAGTAGTCCATTAGCCTAATTTTGGGTGATGCACTTGAAATTTTGGTCGCGACAACAATAATATTTTTATATATTTATTAGATACTACTTATTTTAAAATTTGTGAATATACTAAGAAAAGAAAGAGAAAAATACGAAAAAGATTGGAAAAGAATAATTGGGACGATGTGCCTAGAGAATGTAACCTGGCACCTCCCACCCAAACGGGATGTTCAGTCCGTAGCCTAGGATCGCTGGGCCATTTAGGGCAAGCGTTTGGTAACGTTTTTTTTTTTTTTTTTTTGTTAGGGAGGCGTAAACAAAAAAAGTGTTTTTGTTGAAATAGTTTTTGAACAAAAGAACGCGTTTGGTAAGTGTAAAAAAAAAGCGTTTCTTGAAATAAAAAAAAACGTAAACACGTTTAGAATCGAGTTAATTTTTGTTCATAGAATAGAAAAAAGAAGTAAAACACGTTTGGTAAACTGTACAAAATTTCTATTTTCAATTTTTTTTAAAAAAAATGCTTTTTTCTAAATAAAGTTTAAATGAGATGAGAATTATCATTCTCATGAAATGGTCATTAATTTTATTTTGTTCACGGTGAGTGAAGGCAAATTTTTTCATACTTGGTAGAAAATTTAAAATGTAAAGTTAGAATCAAATTTTTTTTCAAGTGCTTTTTTTATTTTTGATTTTTATAACATTTAAACTTGATTGAATTCTCATTCTCATGAAATATAAGTAAAGTTCGTACAATAAGAAATAAAAAAAAAAAAAAAAAAAGAGTACATCTCAACATGAATCCTTCCATACATGACATCACAATAATGAAGCATTATAGTTCATTATTCAACTTTATCACAGTAAATACTTAAAAACAATATTACAAAAGTCAACAAATCTCCTGCATATTGTGATCCCTTGCCAAATTTTTTCTGCATAGACTGCGCAGTTATTGCTCATTGGTCGTCTCATCACAACAAACTTATGGCCTATATTTTTATTACAAGAAAGTAGAAGCAACTTGAGGGTATGAACCTAATTCCGCCAATCCAAAAGTAAACTAGAGGAGTACCTGCTTGTCTGCCAGAAGTGGAATAATGTAAAATGAGGAATACAATTTTAGGAATCCGATCGAGTTCCAGAACTATTGATTGGTGCAATTTAAGTCCTCTAAATAAGGATACAAGGAAGGGTCAACGTGCTATTCAAAAATTACTGATGTGGCAACCCCGAATTGGTTTTCTTGAAATAATTTTAGGATTTGACTACACTTTTCAATAAAAATTTAGGAATTGACTACATCAACTAACAGGCGTAGCAGGACATGATTACAATTTTCAAAAGTTCACAGTTAATTGCACCCATTAAAACATTTAGATATAACTGCATCCTATGATAAGAACTTAGGACTTCTGGTGCAATTTTTCCAATACAGAACGAATTCCCATTACGACACTGAGGTTTGCTTCGCTTGCACCCTAGACATGGAAAACAAGTGTGCTGGCTTGGGCACTGATGCTAGGGCATATGCAAAATCGCTTTTAAATGTAATCCAACAGAAAGGACACTGATGAATAAATATAGTTACATTAGCTAAGGTCAACAAAACTGGGGGTTGCTGCTCGAGTTTAATCAAACGGCATTTACTGAAAGACATCTCCATTTTAAACCAGTAGAGAACGGATTCATTTACTCCAGTCAGTTTCAAATTATCTAATCATTCCTGATGAGCATTTCTGAAGCAGGAAAGTGACAGTACATTGCACCAAAACCAGTGAACGGGAGATAGCCACTTCAAAAAACTGAGTACAGAATTCAATGCCGTTAACATCAAATGAGTAGTTTGTGTTCATCAGTTTGTTGAGCTCAAAGATTTCCTAAGACTTCGGAGGATGCTCCACATGAATGTGGAAATAAAAAAGAGGATTATACCAGTCACGATGGCATATTTGAGTCCAAGGTTCACAAGCAAATTCACCAGAAGCCCTGCGAGGACAACACCGCAAAAATTGGCAGTCACCGCAGACCAAAAGGGCATATCCAGAACTGAAGCTATGATAGCTCCGGTCCAAGCCCCCGTTCCAGGAAAAGGCACAGCCACAAACAACATGAGGCCAAGCCACTGAAACTCTTCCACAGGGCCAGCCTTCTCTTTCGCCCTCTCAAATAGCATCTCAAGTAACCGGGATGCTGATCGGCTCCTCCTAGCAAGAAAAATAGCTAACTTCTTTAAGTAGAGTATGATGAATGGTACGGGCAACGTATTCCTACAATAAGTAAGACCAAAGAGAAAAAAATGTCAGATTGTAGCTGGTGTTTCATTTCCAAAGCTGAAATGCATCTCTCTCCTACAAAATGTTACAAACTGATTGGAAGGCAAAAATAATAAGCATCAGCAGCCAACAATGAGGCGCAAATATCATCCAGAACAAACATAAAGGAACTTGACATACCAATGATTAAAGTAGCCCCATTTATCAAAAAAATATTCTCATTACTTAAAAATCCATCTTAACCACAGCATTTCATCGAGCAGTTGGCGCGAGACTACATGAAGTGAGAGGGGCTGCATTTGGAATTCAATACGGCGCCCAGTGCAAACACCAATAACAAGATCAGACATTCCATTCATGTGAATGAGGTAATGTACACCAAGTAAAATGGATGAAATTAGACTGACCCGATAACAGATAAGACAGTGAGGAGCGAAGGCTTGAGTTGCATCCAGTAACCGACAGGAATAGCCCCTCGGAGCTCAATCACCGGAAGCGTCGCGAGCGCAAAGACCACGGCTTCGTCCGGCCATCCCGAGCTCCGCAGTTTGCTGGCGACCTTCATGCCAAAGCCCGAGGCTTTGATGGAATCAACGGTGGCATTCGCGTCCTTGGAAGCCGCGAACCAAGGCAGAGACAGGGAAGCCCAGAACACGACCCAGAGCATGAACTTGACCGGCCTCTCCTCGGGAATCGTCAAATCGCCCTCCTCTTCGGCCGCGGAAGCGAACCCATCTCCCAGAAGGGCGTCCCTCGCCGGCGATGGGGAAGCACAAGGGTAGGGAAAGAGAGGGCCCAAATAACGGCGGCGGGGGCCCACAGATGCGAAGGACAAGCTCGGCCTCGACCCGAAGGAGAAGGGGAACCTTTTACGGGGCTCGTTGACGCCGACCCCCAAGGGCGACGGCTCCCTTGGGGGTCGGCGTCGCTCGCTCGAGCTGCTCTACCGAGCGACGACAGCAGCTCGAGCTCGGCAGAGCAGCTGCAGCGAGCGTTGCTCGCCTAGATCTGCCGCAGATCTGGGCGAGCGACGCTTGCTTGAGGCTCGAGCAAGTGTCCGGCGGTGGTCGGCGAAGGTTGCTGTCGCCGAAGCCCTCTTCGAACGGAGATGGAGGAGCAGCAGCAATTACCTGGACTCGGAAGCTTCAGCCGGTTGACGAAGCACCACCTGTCGGCGCCGGAGAGTGAGCGGAGTGGGGAGGCGCCGGAGAGCCACCGGAGGGGGGAGTCGCCGGAGAGTCCGCCCGAGTGGGAGGCGCCGGAGAGGGGAGACGTCGGGGGAGAGCACGAACGAAGCTTCGCACGGGCACGAACGAGGGACCAGAAGTGTTCTCGTTTTGTTTCAATTTTGTTCTTTATTTCTGTTCTTTTTCGGTTTGCCAGAAGTGTTTCTGGAGAAGAGAAACAACAAAAAGTTGTTTCTGATTTCTGTTTGATTTTGTTAAAGCGAAAAACAAAAAAGAACATAAACGCAAACAAACGCGTTTCGTTCTTTTTAGTTCGAAATAAAAAAACAGAAAAAAGTGTTTATAAACAGTTTTGAGAAACAAAAACATGCACGCCCTTAAATGCATTGGTATTTCCATTGCGACACATATTATATAATTTTTTTTTTAAAAGATGACATCCAATCAGAGATCGACACGTAGCAAGCTTGTGAGGGGCCATGGCGGTTTGCCGCTTTAGAAATTTTAGAGTGTCAAGAAAATTTAATAGTTTTATAATATGGGATTCAAAATGAAGTTGGAAGTATAAATTTGTTGACTTACTTTAGTGGTATTTGAATTCACTAAAAACTTTTAAGTTATATGATTATTGGGCCAACTAGACATATCAATTTTGCTTTCTAACCTTAGACATTTCTTTCAACTAACATTAATTAGTAGCTGTGGAATTTGTTTTGACCAGCATCATAAAAAGAGCACCCATTATGAATTAAATCGTCCAGCCCCTCCAAAACTATCAGTCGGATATAAGAGGAGGGCAGGGCTAAGCGAATAAAAATTCTTGCTCATAAGAACGTCCATAAGGTGGCAAATCCTCCTAGAAGGTGTATTACTCCTAAAACACCTCCCTTCCATTGCTCTTTATAAATTTAAAGAAAAAAAGAAAAAGTTCTAAAGGGTTGAACAAAAAAAATTCGATGATAGATTTCATGTTATTACTATGCTTAGTGGTCATGTCCTTAAACAGCAGGTGAGTTATGTCTATCGTCGAAATGGAAAGTTGACTGTTTTTTATTATTATTTTTATCTAGGTGTTGAGATAATTTATTAAAAAAAATATATTTCCTTGTTCCGAGATACTTTATCTATTGAAATTGGAAAAGTTAACGAGTATAAATGAAAGGATTTCTATAAATACTTTGAAAAGGAATAAGGCGTGGGTTAATTGCAAGATAAATGAAAACCACCCACTGTCTTTCCCTTTTTTGTGCAAGTTTTAAAAGCATAGTCCCACAAAATTTTTGGACAGTGGATATAGTAAATCAAATGAATGGTGAACAAGAAATCTCATCCGGTCAATTAGTACATATGTGACGAATTTAACTTCTATCAGTTTTCGCTAAATTTTATCATCAAATTGTTGAGTTTGATAATATATGACAATTGACGAATATATTGGTTTAAGGTTTTAGCCTCCGTTTGTCATAGGTGTACTAATTTATGATTTTTTGTGGTATTAATATAACTTAACATAAACTAACAAATGGTAAATTTATTATAAATGTATCATTTTTGAGTTTTTTATGGTTAAAAGTTCATTTTAAATAAATTTGTCGGTATTAACCCCCTTTTTTTTTTTTGGTCGAACGGTATTAACCCTTAAAAAAGCTACTCTTATTAATGGCGTTGACCGAGAAATATTGGGGAAGTCTAGAAATAAGACAGTGATAGAGGAACGTGAAAAAGGCAGGAGGCAAGGCTCAGGAAGGATCCCGTCTAGACAGGGACAGCAGAGGGGAAAGAAGATGCCTGGGAGAGCACATGCGGTTTCCGGTGTGTTTCCTTCTTCCTCCACTTTTGGTCTCTCCTTTCTCATCTTCCCTTTAGGTATCTATTTGAAGCTACAAATTCTTGTCAAATAGTATCATTGATAAAACTCACATTGTTTAGATATCCTAAAATAAGCTCTCATTCATTTATTTGTTAAAATCTGCCTTTTCGAACGTGTTCAATCACGGAGAATTTTCCATCATTCTCTAATCATATTATCATACTTGTGACATGTTGTAACTAAGTATATAACTCTTCTAGAAATTGCAGTCACATAGTGTTTGGAACCGTTTTTCGCACATCTCAACTAGTCTATCTTTTCGGGATCACACCAACCGGATTTTTGCAAGATTTTATGCGTGAAATGCTCCCAACAAAACTTAAACTGAACATCAAAGGAGATGATTGAACTCCTTTACCATCCAAACCTATACCTTTTATTTTGTTCAAGAAACATACACCTTAGTCTATAAATGTTAATAAAGTATAATGACTTGTGTTCAATTGGGATTCCTAAAAAATTAATGATGAAGTAATTCACCTATTGGACACTTGCATAACAGTCATAATAAGCATCATCCACATTTCTTGAGGGAGATTTACCTAATTCAAAAACTTGTTAGGTGTTAGATCTCAAATATGATGGATGTAACATCTCTTTGGAATCATGATATAAGGCTGGCTGATTTATATCATACAAACACATAATATAGAGAAAAAAGCTCAGATATTCATGTCACATGACGTACAAACTTCTTGAAATACAAGGGGAAAAAGAGAGATAAAGGGTGTCAAATTCCATTGCAAGATCAACTAGACAATGTCCTCCCCAACTCCTCTTTCGTCACTACCAACAGGTCGAGTCACAATGTTGTCATTCATCGGTGGTTCTTCTTGGTTTGCAATAATAATTTTCAAAAGTTCTTTAATAATCCCTTGCGATTGAATGAGCAAGTTTTTGAGTATCAAAGAAATTTCTTTGCACATGGACTTGAAAATTTGTTTCATCTCTTGGTATATTTGTTGGTACTTGGGATTTGTTGCTACCATAACAAGGAACATACCATAGATAACCCACTTGATGAAAGAATTCAATGCAATCGAGTCAATTGCTACTCCAACAACAACACATCCCAATATGAGAAACATGAGATTGATGAATGGCTTTCCACCATCACTTTGTGTTGTTCGTGAATGGATGCCAAAGAGCACGATGAGAACTATAGCTATCGTGATGAAGGTTATTTGCTTGTTTAAAAGTAAATCCTTAGCTCCATAAAGAGCTAATGACCATATAAGTGAGGATATTAAGAAATCTTTCGATTTCTTAGTGACGGCATCTTCTTGCTGTCCGAGTCTATGAGAAAGAACAACAAAATTTGAAATCATTAGTTTATGAGGTAAATAAATAATATCAGCTTGTAGTACGGTCTTTATGGAAGCTTACTTATCCACAAATAAAACTTTAAAATGAATTGTACATATATAAAATGATGGTGATGATTTCTCCCAAATTGCATTACTACCGGTCATACGATATGCTAATCCAATATTAGAAACTAGAGCTCAGCATTAGTGACATGCAAAATCCATATAATTAGTCTAAACAGATCAATTGCAATAAGTAATAAACGAGTCGTGATTGATATGGATGGATTTTGCGACAATCGCACAAATAAAAGATCCAACAAACACAAAAAGCCAAGTGCATTGATTGCTCTTTATCCAAAGGAGGATATATTTATAAGGGTGTACATCGGTCCCAATCCAAACTAGCCAATTTTGAGTGATTCTTGAAAGAATTAGTTTGACTCTCAATTCCAAAAATTTGGAATCAAAAATTACCTGTACAATTCCCAATTCCACGTGAGGAATCGGACCGGCCAAACCAAATCAACGGATCAACCCAAATTACTTAATTTTTTTATTTTCTTATTATGAAATAAATCATCAAATAGTAAATTGCATTTCAATCTCCTCTCTCTCTCTCTCTCTCTCTCTCTCTCTCTCGTTCGGTAGGCGCCTCTCTCTCGATCTTGATGGAGACTGCTTTAATTTCACAGTTTTTTTTATTTTTTTCGGTTCTTTCTCGAGTACCTGTATTCTTTCAACGAGGCAATCTGCTTATCGTCTCTATTACTTTAGCTTCACAGTATCAAATCAAAGAGTGTTCTATGTGAAAGCATGGCTGCCACGTGAGAATCAAGCTAGAGCATAGCCTCAGAAGTACTGAAGGAGTGGCACGATCGTATGAGAGAAAGGTCAGAATGGGCTTTTGCCAAACAAGCAAATAAAGCAAGCAATCGACGACAACATGTGGAACCAAAATGGTCAGCAGATTAGTGACCATTCTAAAGGGGAGTGATTTACATGATAACCAATGCAAAACAAACCCACCATTTTTCATTAATCATGCTGCCTATTCAGCTATTTGTCACCAGAAGTCTGGGCATGTATTAGAAGAAACAAAGAACAACAAAAAATATACAGCCAATCCCCGTGCAACCTGTCCGTCCGGTTCTCGAGTGGACAAGATGGATTCTTGGCTCTAAGTTGGGAATCGACCTACTGTAAAACTAATCACTCCTAATAATTCATAAGGAGCAAGACACACATGCATACAACGAAGAGTTCTATCTAATCGACATAAGGTATGAATGCTCAAATGCAAAACTAACCTCCGAGCCTCAGTTGAAGTAAGGTTGATGTCAAACATGGATCTCTTGCTAGCTTTTCAACAAAGAGAGTTGATGCTTCCTTCAGCCCTGCACCAGAGACTAGCAGAATGGATATAATTATAGGGTGAGGAAGGGTAATATCGTCAATTCCCCCCTTGTGGACCGGCTGTCCCCAAGGGGGGAATTGACGTTGGGTACAGCCGGTCCACAAGGGGAGAATTGACGATATTACCCCTTGGGGACAGCCAGTCCCCAAGGGGGGAATTGATGATATTACCCCCGGGGACTGGCTGTCCCCAAGGGGAGAATTGACGATATTACCCTTCCTCACCCGACGTTACCGATTTTGCCAGTCGTGTCATCCCCTCCCTCTTGAAGTGACATATTATTGATGCCGTTCCATCGTTTCAAACAAGATCGAGTGGGGGCCCACTCTTGACTTATATTACCTTTTTATTTTTCCTTTTTGTTTGGGTGGATTTCTTCTTTCTCTTCCTTTTCTTCTAAAATTTCTATAAGAAACCGTCTCATTTCCGGTCAATGACGGTCGAATTGTGACTCCAGAAAGCCTTCTTTTAAAGAGTGGGCAACTAAAGGGATTTTTGGAAATTATCAAATGAGATTTCTATGGTGCAAAAAATCCTCTAATTTTTTTTTATGATATTTTTCATTATAGTTATAACAAACCATCGTGACCTCAAACGATTGGAAATAATCAATACTGTATGTATATTAGGAAAATGTTGTGATATCGGAATTATAAAAGTAACATTTTACAATATTCTACACTTGTGTATGGCAAAAATGCCTTAAGTCTTTGTAAAATATCATAAATCACATAAAAGAATCATTTTTGCACTTTGTAACTATAAATATTGTGACATTAGTTGAAACACAAAAATTATTTTGCAAACATTTTGCTTTTTAGTTTCAACAGGCAAAATCTTGTCAAAAAAATTGTGCGGTTTAGGACCATTTTAACTTGAAGACAATTAGATCTCCAAAAAGACTTTCTCTGCTTGCCCATGACAAAGTTATATAACCCTTTTAATGTGTCATTCAAAAAGAAATTTTCATGTTTGATATCCTACACTTGATTACCATATAGCGTGGAAAAAATTTTGACACATGTTTATACAATTAACTGTTCTAAATTAGATGGTGAGCTATCGACACTCAAATATAATTTTCAGCAAGTCATTGTCAGTTGTCCCACATGGTACATCACCACATCAGCAATTTTGACAAATATTAGCTAGAAGGGCTACATGAAATTTCGCACAAATGTTAAGAATTAAATTGACAAATTTAAAAGTTTAGGATTACTTTAGATGCCTATAATAGGTTTAGAACCAATTGGATAATTTCTTTCTATTATTCTTTTTTTCTTTGGTTTTTGCTAGGCTTTGATCCTTGGACTTTAACATCCACATCTCAACCCCCCGACCATAGGGACAGTTGCTCATTGGCTTTCCTCCAAGTAATGTAAAAATGGTGGATATCCCACCTTTTTTTTAAAAGAAACCCCGCCTTTTTTTCAGTGAAATTTGATGCTGTGATTTTCAAACATATATAAAAATTTACTTCCACTTGATCCCGGATAATCAAGTTACCCAGTAACAAGGGGACATTGGTGGCGGAGACGGCAAAAGTGATAGAACTATCACATTACTCTTTTTTTTTTCCCATGTGAGACGAAACCAGTGTCCCGCCTTTTCTGGCAGATGGCCAACTTATTACTATACTATCAGTGGACCTAATGATAATCTGAAGAGCTCGGAGGAGATTCAAAGCAAAAGGTCTAGTATTCTACTTTCCTGTAAATGAACTAATTTTTCGCAACTATTGGTAGTTTGATTTGAAATATTTTCATAGAAAACCAACAATAAGAATTAGCAATCACCCAATTTTGGCCTCTAAAGTACCTAAGTAACCTTAAGTTCGAAAAGAAAAGGTACAAAGAATGAAAAATTATTTTGAAAGTGCGTTAATATTAGATCAATTTAGTGGGATTCATATGGATCTCACGTTAGACCTTCGATTTACTAGTTCAGAATCAACTTAGCATATGTATTGTGCTCATCAATACTTAATAGAAAATGACTAGAAATGGGAAAAAAAGATGTTTGTTTGCAGTAGGATGAATTCCCAACACTAATCAAAGTTAAATTTTTTTCTTCTTGAAGGGTGCTTTTGAAGAATAAAAGGAAACCGGCCAAATTCTAATTGGTATTATACATGTCATGGACTCCGTTTTCAAATCGGGTCATATCAAACCTTTTATATGAAAATGGCACTCAGTTTTCTTCTTTAGGGCACATTTGTTTCACAAAAAATAAATCATTTAAAAAAATATATATTTTAAATAATCACATCTATCAATTAAAATTATTAGTTAATGAATAATATTTTCATTAGCACCAATAATTTATGTCTACACATTTGCATGAACAATGAAAATATTTTTTGTTTATTCATTTTTGTAAGCAGTATAAACAATTATTTGTAGGAAAATGTTTTCCGAATCAATTTTTCTACAAAACAAATGGAGTCTTAAAGAAAATATCACTTAAACTCTATTTGTTTCGCTTGCAATAATTAGTCAATGGAAAAATTTATCATTATCAAAAATACTTTCTTCATCCACAAAAATATTTAGACATAAATTATTATCGGTCATGAATTTTTTTTTTCATAAACTAATTATTTCAAGCAATATATGCAATGGTTTTTAGGAAAATATCTTCAAATCATTCATTTTTCTTGAAATAAATGAAGCCTTTCATTTATTTCTCCTATGCATTCATTTATTTACCTAATTTTTTTCTCAATGGAAAAAGCTAACTTTTGGTATTTTACTATTTTTCGAATCTAAAATATTTCAGACTACGAATGCGGCAGCAAAAAGGTTTTTTTTTTTTTTTAAATGCAAACCATATCTATTCTCTAATCTATATATCTCTATAGCTTTTCAAGGCATAGTTTTCATCACCCAAACAAAAAAAGCATAGCCTTCTCTTCAGCCAACCAAACAAGTATTGCACTGGCCACATTTCCACGATGATTTTCCTCCTCACTTGAAAATGAAGAGGAAAATTTCTTCTTTTTCTCTCCATTTTTAATCTCTTGAGTTTCTCACCTGGGGATAACCACTGGAAGCATGGAAGAACAATCTTTGTAGTCACTAAGAGATAATAGCCCTTGCAATAGTAGAGAATGTTGCTAGCTTCAGTGGTTCGCCACGTAGAAGCAGCGAGTTCTAATAAAGAGAAGGCATCCAAAAGATGGAGTTTCAAAAAGATTGAAGCATAAAAAATCCTTCAGCTGTGTCAAATGTTTCCTATTATAAGTTAGTTTTCTAATTTAATTTTTCCTAATTTGAAAAGATTCAATATGCAAGTCAAGTGAAGCTCCTATTATGAAATGAGATAAATTGAGTATAAAACAATGCCCTAAGAATGATGTTCAAAAAGAAGTAATGAAGAATGTTCCATATGCTAGTGCAGTTGGCAGTCTTATATATGCACAAGTATGTATCAGACATGAAATTGCTTTTGCTATAAATTCTCTTGAAATATATCTGTCGAATCCAGGTCATGAACATTGGGTTGCAGCTAAAAAGGTGATGAGATATCTACTATGAACCAAAGACTTCATGCTCGTGTATAGCGAGTTGAGGATCTAAAGGTGATTGGATATTCAGATGCTAATTTTGTTAGTTGTTCATATGACAGAAAATCAACTTCTTGATATATTGTTATGATGGCTGGAGGTGTTATTTCTTGGAAGAGCACAAAGCAAATATTGATTACGAATTCTACAATGTATGTTGCGTTTGTATCATGTTACGATGCGTCATTTCAAGCTATTTGACTCAGAAATTTGATCTCGAAATTGTGAGTTGTGGATTCTATTGCTGGACCTATAGTGATCTACTGTGACAATACTGCAGTTGTATTTTATTCCAAGAATGACAAGATCAGCAATGCTTCCAAACACATAGAGATAATATATATATATATATATATATATATATATATACTGTTAAGGACTTGGTCAAAAGGGGAAATATTTTGATATTATTTTGATCGAGAATAATATGTTGGTTGATCCTCTAACAAAAGGTTTACGGCCCATTTTGTTTAAAGAACATGTCAAGAATATGGGTGATTTAGACTCTTTTGATTTCTTTTGTTAGTGGGAGCTATATAATTTGTATTTCTAGATATTATAGGTATATGCAAATTGATAATGCTTTCATGATATCTATTGAAGCATTTATTTTCAATTTTTTTTATTATTGTTGATTATATTGTTATCATTTCTCCTATTAACTGAGAAATATAAATATAAAACAGTATCTTTAAACAAATTTTAGTTTAAAGACGAATACATGTCACTAATTATGAGATATCATATTAGATTGTGACATAGTCATGCAATTTCATGTTGTTTAGAAATTACGCTAATGCATTTTCATGTTATTGAAAAATTGCATTGAGGACCAATAAGAAACAATGTATATTCTAATCACATGTTGGCACTATTTCTTACTACATGAAAATATAATGCTTATTATATATTATTATGGAAGATCATGTGTCGCGGTATTTTCTTAACATATTGATCCCCATAGTTTATACATGATTAGATTAGTTTTGAGATGCCATTATTGGAATATAATTTTTAAAGTTGTGGCCACACAAAACAAAATTTTTAGTTATTAACCCGATAGTGTTGTTTTTAATATAAAATATTTTTCAAAATAAAAATAAGTTAATTAATATAGCCCAAGTGGGAGAATGTTGGAAATTTCCTATAATATGGGCTTACATTAATTAATTGATTTTCTATTTTAAATAATCGGATTAATATTTATTAAACCCTTACGTGATTTATTGAATTGGGTTTTAGTATCTATTAATAACAGGCCTAGTTAAGCAGTAAAGTGTAGACAATCCTGTTTAATTGAAGTCCATAATAGGAGGGGCCTAGTTGACACATTATTGATTAGGGTTTAATATATCTCCTCTCTAGCCTATAAAAAGGTAGGTTATGCTTATCAGTTGCTTAATCCCATTGAAATCTATTATACCGAAATAGATCATAGGGATGAATATCTGGCATTCCAATAAATCTCTGATTAAACAGACTAATCTATTTTTCTTCAAATGAAATATTGGCTCAAATAGGTACGTTTTAATTCCACTGCACATATCGTTTTTTGTGTTTTACAGTCATATATGGATCTAATTGTTCTTGATTAATTAGTTGTTTATGTGGATAATTTTTTACAAATGAAGGTAGCTTGCATGTTTACAAGTAAATCCTTAGCTTGGAGAAGAGCTAATGAATAGGTAAGCAAGGATTTCAAAAAATCTTTCAATTTATCAAAGATGGCATCTTCTTGTTCTCCGAGTCTACAAAAGAAAAAACACAACAAAATTTGAAATCATTAATTTATGATGATATTATATAATACAAGATTGTAGCAGAAGTGGTCCACTGCATGCTTAAATCTTGATCAACGGAGGCTTAGGCCCGCATGTTTTCATTTCGAAAAGTGTTCCTAGAACACTTTTTTTGATTTTTTGTTCCGGGAACAAAAAAAGAACAAAACGCGTTTGGTTGCATTTCTTTTTTTGTTTTTTTGTTCCCGGAACACAAAAAGAATAAAAACGAGAAATAAAAAAAAGTGGTTTCTTGTTCCGAAAACGATTTTAAAGAAACGCTTTTCTTTTCTTCTTCGTCTCTTCTTCCTTTCTTCTTCTTTTTTCTTTTTTTGTTTCGCCGGTCGCCGGCCTCGGCCATGGCCGGCAACCGGCCGTCGAGGGCGGGCAACGCCGT
The DNA here is from genome assembly GCA_017140325.1 of Eucalyptus leucophloia subsp. euroa. Taxonomy (NCBI): domain Eukaryota; kingdom Viridiplantae; phylum Streptophyta; class Magnoliopsida; order Myrtales; family Myrtaceae; genus Eucalyptus; species Eucalyptus leucophloia. Next base: position 15,291,196 of record CM029472.1, on the reverse strand, counting down.
CGAGGGTCGCCGACCTCGCCGGAGCGTCGCCGGCCCTCGGCAAGGCCAAGCCTCGCCTTGGCTGGGCGAGCTCGGGCTCGCCCAAATCCGGCGAGCCTCGCCGTGGCCGGGCGAGGCGGGCCGGCCGGCGACCAGCCGAAAGAAGAAAAAATAAAAATGAAAGGAAAAATGAAAAATAAAATAAAAATATTAAAAAATTAAAAGAAACAAAAAAAGAATAAAATTTACCAAACGTGTTTCTGTTCATTTTTTATTTCCGGAATAAGTTTACCAAACGCGTTTTTTTATTCAAAAATTGTTCTTCGGAACAGAAACACTTTTTTTTTTTTATTTCTGTTCCCGGGAACAAAAAAAGAACAGAAGTGTTTCCATGTAGCCCCTTACTTATCCACAAACGAAATTGTACAATGAGAAAAATTAACTGGACATATTGTGAGTGCAAATTGCTTTACAACGTGTCATAGGTGAGTCCAGCAATACAAACTAAAGCTTAGCTACAACGACATGCAAAGTCCACATAGCTAGTCTAAACAAGTTAATTGCACTAAGTTATAAAGAATTCTTAATATGCAAGGATTTTTGCAAAAGTAATACAATTAAAAGCTGCAATAAATATAGAAAGCTAAGTGCCTCAAATGCTCACGACGCAAAGCAGGATACAATTCATAAGGAATGAGATAAACATATGTGAACAATGAAGAGTCGAGTCAAACCCTTTCTATTGTTGCCGTTTTTGCGGTTGCTCGTTGTCTATTTGCCGTTGTTGCGGTTACTCGTTGTCTATGTACTAAATAGGGAACAAATTATTTCCAAGAAAAATAGTTAACAAGAAAAATAGCTACTTTATCCGTGCTCTAAGCAAAGTACTTAGGGCATTTTCACATGAATGAATTACATACCTTTCGACCATGATTGCGTGATCCTCCATGTTCTGGAGAAGTTAGAACTCTATGAATTCTGCGGTTGCTTTTGTGAATGAGGAAGTGGAACTGGTTGCAGTGTGTATGTGTATATATATAGATATATGTCATCTGCAAATGCCGTCACCAAATTGGCGTGAAATCAACGGTTGAGGCTCACTCCTCAATCATGAGTTTGTGACCATCATCCTATAGTTATAGGCTCAGTGAATTCTTCTATTTTCTAAATTTTTTCATGATGTTGCTAGCACAAGCACTTGATTGCATATAATATATATATAGGTCTTGTTTATTTTTCCCTTTCTTCTTTTTTTATATTTCTCCTCTGCATTCATTTACTCATATTTATTTATTTTTACCTGACGGGAAAAGCTGACTTTTGTTTCTCAATTTTTCATGATTTCAAAGAACGAGCAAAACAGCAAAAGAGTTTTTCAATGTGAACCATTTGGATTATCTCTATTCTATTATGTTCTATGATCCATCTATCCATCTATATAGTTCTTCAAAGCAGAATTCTCTCTTCAGCCAACCAAACAACGTATTGGACCAAACCCTTTCCCATGGCCATTTTCCTTCTCACTTGCAAATGAAGATGAAAATTTTATTTTCCTTTCTCCTTTTCTGATCTCTTGCGGTCCCACTTTGACATGCTTTTGCAACTTTTGCATCTTGCTTGGGATAGAAAATGCAACAATATAGAAGGAAAGGAAGTAAACAGTTTGCATCAGGAAACTTCTTGGTGCCAAGGCAAAGAGAGAATTGGTTCACAGAAATCTGGTTTTGCAACTTTTGCTGTTCCACCTTGATTTCTCCCTAGTCCACTTTAACACGCTTTGGCGACTTTTGCATCTAACGTCGGATAGAAAATGCAACCTGAACCAGGCAAAAGTCAAGCAACTACTAGTCTTCGACGACTTTGACATTTATTACTTACAAATCTACCCGCACAGTAAAAGGTTAGGTGTGGGCCACTCTAAATTTTCGCTTATTCCCCACCTTTTTTTATACTTTCTGTTGTCTCTTTTTTTTTTTGGTCAGTTTCTGTTGTCTCTTGGGTTACTCTTAATTTGAGCTTATTCCTTACCTTTTCTTTATTCTTTCTGTTGTCCATTTGAGCTCCAAGAGTTTTCTTTCTGTTTGGCCTTTTTAAAAAAATTTCCATTGGAGACAAAAATGCTGTCTCTCCTTTTCCCAAAAAAAAAAAGGTTTTATTTGATAGATAGCGAACTAGTTATTGTGTTAATGAGTTGTATATTTATCTTTTTATTTTGTACGTGGAAACCACTATTCTGAATAACCTAAGCACAAGTAAGAATGGAAAAAAAAAAATCTTTTACTAGTTTTAACTAATGCATTTGATTTAATCATAACGTCAGTACATGTCATTTCATTATAATCTATGTTTCCTAATTGCTCGACTTTCATTTTAATCAACAAATCTAACAATCCAACTTTCTTAATTTTTCAAGTCATCACCACAGGATTCTTTTATAGTTACTTCAAACAAAAGAGTTTCACAATATGACAAAGCTGAGCACGTTAGAAATTCTAAACATCCATTATTTATCATGCAAATTCAAAAGAAAAAGCTCCCGAAAGCATTACTACATGTGAATATCCTCTTTGCATTGATTAAATGGAATGATTAGTTGTTGAGAAGAAAATTGTGGCAATTGAAATTGCATTATAAAACGGCTTATTGAAACCATATGCATATATATATTGTCAATCCTAAATGCATCAAAATTTTCATAAAACCATCAAAGGAAAGTAAACGGTCTTCATAATACAAATGTAATGACATGGTAACAAATCGTATATGCAACTTAACAATAAAACATTGTTCCTTCAGCTACTTAGCTCCCCTAAAAAAGGCTACTCTCTCGGGAAAAAAAAAATATTTTACCTAAATCAGACAATAAAAGTTGTAGTTACATTACTAAGAGAGTCATTATTTGCTCAAAAATATAACGGGGAGTGATTCCTATGTTAGAGGGCGAGAAACTCCAACCTTATAATAGGCCTTTCAGGTTGAATTATTGCATGTTAAAGTACTCTGCCTATTATATTTCACCACCGTGGATTTTAATGGCCTTCAATGTGAGTTTCACATTTGCATTTCGATTTAAATGCCCGACCATTATGCCCATAACCTTTACAAGTACCACATGTTTTGCCTTTTTCAACAATTTGAAATGACAAAGGATCACGTCATTTAGAAGTTGCTTCTCCTTTAATTTTTTTAATTCCAACCTTTATGATATGTAGTTAAGGGCTCATATAAGGAGGAATCACTTGTTCGTACAAAATGCTCAATTTGCTTTTCAAAAACTTCCTTTTTCAATATTAGTCATTCTTAATATCTCCTTCCAAATCATGAAATAGTTGCTTAAATAAATTGCCTCTATTATTTTGAGTAATATCATGATAAAAAAAAAGGACCTTACATAAATCATCTCCATTATTTTGAGTAATATCATGATAAATAGGACCTTATATCAAGCCTTTATTGCGGATTAGTTATATCTAGAGATAGACCATCAGAAATCCTAAATCTTATGTTATGCGTACATGGAAGGTCCATGGATCACATAAATGCCCAATACAAGTAGGTGGCTTAATCCTACTTTTAGCACTCTCATCACTTGTAGAGCTCATCTAAAAATGTTGACAAAAACCAGAATATGAAAATGATGAGGAACTCTTACCTTCTTGCTTGACAGTTTCATTTTGATATTTCAAAACTAATTCTCAACTGCAATGAACATTTTATTTTTCACCTCTTCATTTCTCATTGAAACTAGTAAATATACTTTCAAAATTGAACTTAACCCTTTAGCTGTTGAAGTAACACAATTCCCAAAATGCATGAGCAAGTTTGTCTAAGGAGGCACAAAAAACTCTTTGAAAGGAACCAATTTATTTTTAATACAACTAAGAATTGATGGCTTTTTCTTACAATGGTCTTCAAATTGCTGACTTTTTCATCATATTCTACTTCACTCTGAGTTCAGAACCTTGCACAAATCAGATATAAAAGAATTCCAATCCATTCCGCCTTCAAAATGAGATTTACATTTTATCAGATGATTCTTTTCAATGTGCTAAACACACAACAAATTGGCACTTTTAGGAAAAGTGCATCGAACTTCTCTATCAATGACAAAAGCTAGGGGTTGACCATCAACACCCAATATGCTGCTAAACATTGTCAAAAGCCAATCCGTTGTCTTCTTTTTCCTCTCTCGAAAGGGCAAAGCATGAGTAGACAAGAGCATTTTGTATCAATTAGTCTTGTAAGTGCAATCAATTACAGAGACATTTGATAAACTCTTTGTCAATGCCATGGACATAAATTTAAAAGAAAAACAAATGCCTAAAGCTACCCTTAGCACCATGTTTAAATTTGTAGATGAATCGATTAAGCTCATCCAATCAAGCTTGGACCATAAAGCGACCATTCAGATTTTCATCATAGATTTTGCTTTCATGTAGCCTTCATTTGAACTCTCTGAACGATAAGGCCTCAGAAAGAGGTAAGGCCTCAAGAGAGAGCCAACCGCAGGTACCCGTCAGAGCTTATTAAGAACATCAGGACATCTCGGCACCAGCCAAAACTGAGACAAAGCCTATCGCTTCCATGCCAACTTTAACAAACCTGATTATTCTGAAGGTGCATATTGTAGTATTTCTTTAATGCGTCTTGGTTTCTCCGGTCCGACCAACTTGAGAATATTTGTCACAGGATAGACAATGTCTCGATGTGATCAATCATAAATAACAGCAGGACCAAACCTTCACTATAACACCAGTAGTACTTGTTCTTTGTATGGAACAATACAACAGATAATTCAACTGGTGCAAAAGGTTGAGCAAGCTATAATCTGCTGTCACACTAATCCCAACCTCAAATAGATCAGCTTGTAAAAGCCACAGATAATTCAGTTGTCTAAGATAGTAATACAACCAGCATTAGGTGAGTTATCTATGAAAGCTCCGACTTATACTATATACATCTTCACAACAGCTAGCGGATCAAGCTACTTTCTTGCTTCTATCTCTCACTTACTTAGGTGCCTCTTTTCTTGCTGTTGAAACAGAACCAGGCAGAAAATGAACTCTTCATCAATCCCACCTGGAATAGAACATAAAGACATACATCAGAAGTCAATACATGAGGAAATCTGCAAGTAAAACTCCACTAAACCCAATCTCCAAAGAGGACATTCCAATATGTAGCAAGAAAATGTTGGTTTCCTCATCCTCCAGATCACTTAATCCACCATCTTTCACCACTGACTTATTTATTGGTATCAGCTTAGTTTAAACAAGAAAAGAAATTTTGGAGAGCCATTTTCCTTTGTCTTTCCTCAACCCCAAGAATTTAAAATCTAACAAGCACCACTAGTACTGTCACTAATTCTGATATCATCATTGCTAACTAGTGAAAGGAGTGGAAAAAGTCATAGCCAATTCCTCACCATACCTGGTCTGAACAGAAGGTAGACTTGGCATTCTCAACCACTCAGGAGCTTTCAGAGCCTTGTATCATGTTGCATCGATGGACAATCTTCGAGAAATCATCAAGACTTAGCTGTAACATTAGACAGATAAGCCACACCACAAGCAGATAATTTGATTCCTAAAGACCCAAAACCAGAATTAACATTCGATCCCCATTTTACTTTACATCATTAAATTTATGCTGATTCCTAAGAAAAGAAATCCTTAGTACTATTGTTAGCAACTGTTTTTCCTTTGCATAACATTACTAGAAATTTATTCAATCTAGCAAAGGAGATCTAAAAATAAAAGAGATGGATGAAGATGGAGAAAATTGCATTCTCCTATGTCAAGAGTGGGCTAACTAAAAGATCTAACTAGAGATTGACCTTAAGATAACTATGTAAAAATTCATATCCTAACAAAATCCTTTTTCCCACACTTTCCAGGGCATGACTAGTCTTGCCAGCATATTACCTCATTTACTTTCACTACCCCATCATTATGATTAAATCAAGCTGGTGATACTTTCCCAGACAGTTATAGTGATGTCATATTTAGTATTGTTCGATTCTTGAAACATGGACATTAATGCAAGATAATTTCTAAAATTGCCTAGATTTTGATCTGCATTAATAATTTAAGAATTTCATTAACGAGTGCCACCAAAGCACTTCTTGAAAACCTCAATAAAGAAAGTTCGTCATTTCCAATGCACTATCTTTCTTGTATTATGCATAATAAATTAAATAAAAACATTTCTTTATTAAGTATGGTTACCAAGTGTTGCCGGGGTACTCGTTAACAAGACCCATAACTTAATTATATATCTATTCAACAACAGATACTCTGTCCTCATGGATGTTTAATGAGATTTCATAACACTGCAGTCAATTAAATTAATAATGCTGAGACCTTTTTTCAAAATTTCATAACAGTTCATTCCACAGCAATGCAGTTGACAAAAGGATTAGCGTGCAGGACTGGAGATGAAACAAAAATAGTACTAGGCTGGACCTTTCCATCTCCATCGCTATCAAAGCAGTGAATCATGTTGGCCAGTTCCTCATCTGTCCATGTAAAATCATGAGCATCAGCAACTTTGGCTAAATCATGCACAGTGATGCCACCCTTCCCCGCTTCTGCATGACACATGCAAGCTCATCATTTCCAGAAACAAAAGGTTCACAAGCCAAAAAGGGGCATCTATTAGGGGTGAGCAGCGGTCTAGGGTTGACCCTGGACCGACCCTGGACCGGCCCAACCCTGCCGGTCTTGGTCCGGTTCCCAAGGGGACTGGGTTGGTCCTCGGTCCTAAGAGTTTTGGGTCGGTCAAACCCTGGACCAACCCTGTATATTATATTATATTATGTATAATTCTTTTATATATTCAAATTTAAGTAAAATGTCTGTTATATTATATTATATCGAAATGTTCTATCAATAACACTAATAGTAATTTCAATTTAAAACTTTTGTTGAGTATTAATTATGTGTCGTTTGTTTTGTTTTTAGGTGTTTAAAAGTTCAAGTGAATTAACAAGATGTGAAGTTATATATTCATGATTTATATTAAGTATTTTGAACTTTTTATAGTTTAATTGTATTTTACTAATAAATTTCAGCTGCACTTTGCTTTTCAATTTGTGTCAAATGGTAAAAGTTTTTTAAGAGTAGAGTAGTATTGCGGTTGCTACGGTGATTTGCTAGTTAAGTTGTGTGAAGCTCATTTTTTGATTGAGTGGACTCTATATGATCAAGTGCAGGAAAACGCTTTTGCATATGGTGTTATGAATATTAAAGATAGATGATTACAAGAACTTTTCATCTTGTCCCATATCTCAATGAGCGGTTAGCAAGTACGAAATTTATATTGTGTCATCTTAAATTTGCTAAATATGTATTGGTATTTATAATTTAGTTGCACAATGCCGCATTGTCAATGGATGTGTAATTTGAATTTATAGGTTTGCTTTTTTAAGGAGTATAAAAGTAAGACGAAAAAAATTATCGATCGATCCGGTTGACCACTGGAACCGGACCAAACCCATTGGGTCGGTCCGGTCCTTGGTCCCAAGCTCAATAGGGGTCGGTCCTCGGTCCTAAAAATTGAGGACCGACCGACACCGAGTTGGTCACAGGGTTAGGGGTGGCCGGACCAACCTGGACCATGCTCACCCCTAGCATCTATTGCCCTAGCCTCCCACATTGTGGGGTCCAGGAAGGGCTAGATGTACCCACTTAACAGTAAGATCACAAGCCACAGAAAGAAAAAAGAAGGTCCGTGTAATACCCACATAAGAAACTCTCATTGTTAGTAACCAGAGGAACATAGAAAAGACCTTCTAGTAAAATTGATATTCTGTGACATATTTTGGCAGTTTCTGATATCACAGTAATCAAGAAGCAGCGTATCTCACAACTATATACTAGCAAACCAAAATCCGCCAGATCTTCAAAAGTTTAATATCACTTTTCAAACCGTGACTAAAGAAAGGGATGGAAGACTTGCTGCACATAAATATCTCCCTCCAGATTGACCTACTATAGATGTTGGTTTCCTGGATGCGAATGCTTCAGCCTAACAATAAATTAGCTTCTCTGAACCTCCCTACCATTTGGAATAATGATACACAAGAAGTGAAGCTGACGTGCGAAACCAACAAAGTGGTTGCCACAGCCATCAATGCCAAAGGAAAAAAAAAATGAAGGAAAGAACGTGAAAAATATCCATCCATCATCTAACAAGCATAGAAATGGAAACTCCATTAACCATCAATTACCATCAAACTGAAAGAAATGCATAATCAGCTCGTCCTCAGTCATCTTCACCTGGCTGGTAAACTGGATATCGATAATTATTTACAAGAAAAAAAAGAAACAAACAAACAAAGACAGTCAGCTAGGAAAGGAAAAGGAAAACAAAATTCTCTTAAAACAATTATTAGGATAAGAGTTACAGACCGTTTTTCTCCTCTTCAGCATTCTAGGATTTGCCTGAGTCTTTTCTACTCTGCCTTTAAGATTTACACCAGCCTCATTTTGGGAAGGCCCCGAACTCACTGTTCCTGAAACTCCGGCAGAATCATGCAGAGACAGCACAATGGCCTGCATTTTGCCACTGACTTTGTTAATATTGATCTTACAGTTACTACACATGTAATAGATTTCTAATCCATGCTGAGATGAAACCCAAGCTTCACTTTAGAATGATAATATTACAATCATGAAAATACTAGATTTACCTTCGCCAATTCAGCATCATCATCAACATAATCCAACTTATTCGGTGACTTTTTGGTCTGAGGTTTCTTCTTCGGTTTGGACACTTTTCTCTTTCCCTGGAGCAGGAGATAGTCACAAAGGGCAGAACACAACATTTCAAAGCAAGACGGACGTATTACAAAAGTATTGACATGTCCATTGTCCCAAGAAGGACAAGAAGCTTGGTTATAAGAAGACATATCAAAGTAATACAAGATCAAAATAATTTGCTGAATTCAGCTCATCAATTGTGCTCTCATCAATCTTTAAACTTCTTCCACCCACATTAAAGAATAGGAACGACAATTCAGGTTTAGCTCCTTTTACTTTTCTCATGTCACAACCTCTGGCATATGTGATATATCTGAAATCTGATCTGAATACTAAAATGGATTAGGACTAAAAACGAGGAAAACAATATTGCTTTCAAACTAAGCATATCGCAATTGGTACTAAGTATCATAGCCAAATTCTCTAAGTTCATTACTTACGAATCTTTGCGTCTTCCATACAACACCTAATCTTACATAACATAGAACAACCAAAGACATGAAGTTGCAGATGTCCAATACGTCCAATGCGATTACTATAATGACATGTCCAAGACTGATACATATACAACTTACTGAAAAGTTCCCAAGTGCACCTCAGATACTTAGTTTCCTCTTGTTCTCTAAATCCTGATTTAAACGGAAATCTTATTAGCAATAAGAGGAGATCCAGAAAGACAAACTGCCTTCCACCAAAACCCACTCCAGGAGGATACACAAAGCACTGGAAAAGCTAAACTTAAATGAAAGCCATAAGTCAATTTGACTGAAAACACCCACACTATATTATTTGGTAATTAAGTCATTTATTCAACTGTGGTATTAATATTTAACCGATTTGGTGAAAACAATATTTTCAACTGCAGTACATGCAACTAGAGTATCACCAAATTAACGTCCTTCACAAAAGCAGTCTGGAGTGATTAGCAATAGTGAAATTCAAAATAAGTAGCCAATAAACAATTAGACTGTAATTTTGGAATTAATTGTAATAGGTTTGAAATGCCAAGAAATATTAAAAGTACACAATTTAATTGAAATTCTTTAGGATTTAAAGAAAAGGGAAAAACAAAGGGAAATATGGCATGTTAATCTGCCAGCGAGTGAACTTAAGTTTCACACAATTTCTAACCAACTGCACAAAGTTTTGCTTAAGTTGGGTAATCTATAGAGACGTTGGCGAGTCAAACAGCATAACTAAGTATTCAATGCTACTTCAAGCCGAAAATCTCATGGTTACTTAGGATCCAACTTGGATCTTCTCATGACAGTACTGTTTAATTAGGCCAACTATTCCTTAGAAACACCGGCGAAGTTTCAAGAATGTCACAATCAAAGTAATAAAATCCAGCTGCAGCATAAATAAATTCATTCTAATTAAGAAGGCGCTCAATGCAGCCACTGCAGCAATATTTGTGAATAAAACACTTCGTGAAGAAGTCTGAAGAACGAAGGTAACTCAGGAAGAAAGTGCTCCCAAATGCACTTCGCGACAACATCAACCAAAAATTATCCTACAAAAAAAAGACAGTGCTGTGGAAAAAACAGATAGGCAACACTGCCAAGCGACCGCAATTTGTGGTGAACACACAATAGTTCAGACAGGAATGAAACAAAGCTAGAGCCACCAAGCCGAAAAATTAATGACCCCCGAGCACGAATCACTTCATTCACTTCAATGGCCCCATTGTCATTCTCATTGCGAAAAATTCAAGAAGTGAGCAACTCGGTGATCATTTCTTTCTCTTGACTCCGTTGCCTTAAACCCACCTTCCCATTTTCACATACACCTTAAACGCCAACTCCGCTAGGAACTTCAATTCACGCAAAAACAACAGAAGCAGATAAAGAACCGACCTTTCTTTTACCGACCCAGATACTTCAAAATCCCGATCATCCTCCTCATCGTCATCGCTAAGATCATCGTCATCGCCGCCATCGCCGTCCAAAGCAGGCGCGTAATCACCATCCTTGTCGTCGTTGTCGTCGTCGTCGTCCTCGCCGCCCACCTTCCTTTTGCCCTTCGCGTCGCCCTTTCTCGCCTTCCGACTCGAACCCATCACGGAACTCGCCAGGTTTCGGAGGCCAGGGCCTCCATCCTTCTCTTGTTCTCCGCGATCCTCGACAGCCTCTGCTTCTCGTAATTCGATGCAGGCGTCGCCTCCGTCGGGTCCGGTAGCGCCGGAGGCTCCGGTTCGGAGCCCGAGCTCGCCTCCGTCCCGTCGGGCTCCGCGTCGGAAGTGGGAGAGCGGCGTTTCGCCGCCATTCGAGCGGTCGCGGCGAATTCTCGAGACGAAAATGGCGATTGGGCGTCGGGAAATGACGAGGTTCGAGGGGAGTGAAGAAAATGGGAGGGAAGTCGATATAAAAGCAAGCGCGGTCGAGTCGCACCGGTCCGACCGGATTTTGAGGCTTAAGCATTTGGACCGGTCCGGTCCGGACCGAGTCGTTGACAAGGTGATTTGGGGGCACTTAATACTTCAAATGAGATGAAGACTTGCACACTTTTAACACTCACTTAACATGTGAACTTTCGTTTGAGCAAGCTGAAAAATTTCGTGCTCCTAGAGCACATGAAAATATCCATGTAATAGGTCGAAACTAAATATACGATATCCAAATCATTCGAATTCACTTAAGAATGGTGATTTCATTTTGAGCTGACTTTTATATATTGTACATACAAGTGTCATCTCCAAAAATTGCTTAGCGAAGTAAAAGGAGTAGCTGACATGTTATCACATGAATCTTACTATGAACATACATGTTGGATATAACAGTTTCTCTCCATAAGTCAGTTCATTATGAGCATTTGTAAAAATTACCATGACTCCATCATTTCTACATTCTAAAATTGCATATTGTCGCTTCTTTAAATTTCCCATGTGAAAACAAATGAAAAAGGAAAAATTGCTCTCCTCAACATTGATGGCCCCTTCTAAAATGTCAAAATATGTCTTCTATATCTACACATTTAAACTTAGTTGACTTTATTGACCAAAAAAAAAAAAAATTATGATCGGCTATTGTTTCGATCTCTATGAGTTCCAAGTTTGCTCTTGCACCCAAAGACTAAAACTACATCATATAGCTTCAACTTTTAATGCTGTGCATAATACATTAGGGGAATATTTCAAAATACACCCCACATTGGACGTATCATCTCAAAAGAGCCCACGAAGTAACACTTGTCTCAAACAGCCCCCACAATTTAGTGGAATCAGTTTTGCTCAGTAGAAAAGAACTGACCAAGAATGGGCTGAAAACTGGCCAAGGTTGGCCGTGCTAATCAAAATACATGGAGAACTTCTGCACTGTGCTTTGATGCTGCAAAAGCATTCGGCCATCTGTTTTTTGTTGGTTAGGAACAAAAAAAAAAAAAAAAGGAGTGTGTTTTGTTGGTTTTTTCTTTTGGTCGAATGTTTTGTTTTGTTGGCTGTTGGACTGTCCGGTAATTGGCGGGACTGGTTGTGTGTGTGTGTGGTGGAACTGGCCAAACATGTGGGCCTGAAAGTGGCCAAGCAAAGGCCAAGAAAACTCAAAAAAAAATGGTCAAGCAAAGCCGAAGGCTGGCCAGATACGAGCTGAAGAATGGCCGTCCGAAGCAGAGTTTGGCCAATGCTTATCCGTCCATTCCACGGTGTAATGGACAACTTTTGTGCAATGAACTTGGCAACGCATCCCTGCTTTACACTAGCAGAATATTACTTGATGGCTCCCTATGCAACAGCATTCGTTGCACCTTAAACCCCAATCTTAAATTCATGGATACAAAAAGCACTGTGTCATGGCAATACATAACTATCAAGATATTCACGACCATTCTCTTTCGGATAGGCTCTGAAAAGAGAAGAAAGGATGACCAGAATGCTAACAAGCACCTAGTAATTGAATTCGCTTGAACAATAGTACAAACACATAAACAAAGGAAAAACCTCATACATTTAGTTTACATATCGTTCAAACACCTTACAATGCAAAGTAAAAAAAAGAAGAGATAAAGGATGTCAAATTCTATCACGAGACCAACTAGGCAATGTCCTCCTCATCTCCACCACCATTGCCATCCACTGATCGAGTTACAATGGTATTATCCATCGATGATTCTTCTTGGTTTGCAACATTAAATTTCAAAAGATTTTCGATGAACCCAAGTAATTCAATGAACAAGTCTCTGAGTCTCAAATAAGTTGCTCTGCACATAGACTTGATGATTTGTTTCATCTCTTGAAAAAATTGTTGATAATCGGGATTTGTAGCTACCATAGCAAGGAATATACCATAGATGGCCCACTTGATATAAGAATTCGGTACAATCGAGTTGAGTGTTATTCCAACAATGAGACATCCAAGTATAAGAAACGCAAAATTGATGAATATCATTCCACGATTGCCTCGTGTTGTTCGCGAACTGATGCTGAAAAGAATTATGAGAGCTATGGAAATCACGACGAAGGTCAATTGCTTGTTTATAAGTAAATCCTTGACTCCAAGAAAAGCAAGTGACCATCTAAGCGAGGATGTCAAGAAATCTTTCAATTTTTCAGTGATGGCATCTTCTAGTCCTCCGGGTCTACCAAAAATAACAACAAAATCTAAAATCATTTATTTAAGGTACAAAAAATTAATAGAAACTTGTAGTAGGAATGGCTTAAATCTTGCTCAACGGAAGCTTACTCATCCACATAGTAAAATTAATTGTACAGATTGCATTACGACGTGTTATTTGCCAATCCAAAATAGCAATCAAAAGCTTAGTAAATGAAGAGTAGTAATCGATGTAAATTTCGAGTAAATGAGGATATGGTTCCAAGAAACTTATAAAGCCTGGTGCCCTAAAAGCTCATGATGCAAAGGAGGTTATGCTTCCTAAGGAACGACATACACGTACGCAAGCAAATGAAGAGTAGTAATCGATGTAAATTTCGAGTTGTTGAATGTAAAACTAACCTCCGAGCTTCAGTTGAAGTAGAGTTGATGTCCGACATTGATCTGTGCTAGCTTTCTAACAAAGAGGGTTGATGTTTTTTTCACCTCAGCACGAGAGGTAAAGAGCTCACAGCGAATGCAAATTAGAGGGGGATTTCACGGAGAAGCTTTCGAACAGAGAGGGTTGACGTTCTTGTTCCCACGCTTGATCTGAGCAATAGCCTGGGATTTAAAGGTGAGGCTTCTCCAAGGGATAAAAAGGGACATAAGGAGGATTCAACCAGGAAGAAGTAATGATTATTTCATCCCGGATTCAACCAGTTATTTCTTTTTTTTTTGGGACAAGATTCAACCCTGTTCAACCCGTTATTTCTTTTTTTTTTCTTTTAAAGAAAAAAAAGAAATAACGGGTTGAACAGTTCTCCAAGGGATAAAAGGGGACATAAGAAGAAGTAATGATTATAAAAAGAAAAATAAATAAATAACGGGTTGAACAGGGTTGAATCTCGTCAAAAAAAAAAAAAAAAAAAAAAGAAATCACGGGTTGAATCCAGGATGAAATAATCATTACTTCTTCCTGGGAAATAAATAACGGGTTGAACAGGGTTGAATCTCGTCCAAAAAAAAAATAAAGAAAAAAAAAAAGAAATAATGGGTTGAATCCAGGATGAAATAATCATTACTTCTTCCTGGTTGAATCCTCCTTATGTCCCCTTTTATCCCTTGGAGAACTGTTCAACCCGTTATTTCTTTTTTTTTCCTTTTAAAAAAAAAGAAAAGAAATAACGGGTTGAACAGGGTTGAATCTTGTCCAAAAAAAAAAAAGAATAAAAAAAAGAAATAACGGGTTGAATCCAGGATGAAATAATCATTACTTCTTCCTGGTTGAATCCTCCTTATATCCCCTTTCATCCCTTGGAGATCCTACACGTCTCGTGCTATGAGAGCGACCTGAATATATTTCTTCCTGGTTGAATCCTCCTTATGTCCCCTTTTATCCCTTGGAGAAGCCTCACCATTAAATCCCCGGCTATTGCTCAGACCTTTCTTTTCTCGCTGATCCTCAAAAGTTACCGTAGCGTATCAATAAAGAACTACTGTTATCTGACACGATTAGTACACAATGGTCGGTAGAAATCACTGCATACTTACATTTAACATCTAATCGTTTCTCAATAAAGCAATTTAAAATGGCACATACTGGGATAGTGTGTACTATTCTAACAAGCTTCGATTAGAGTATAATCAATGACAAGGTCTCAAAATAAAGTTTTAATTTTGATATAGCATTTGAAAATTACACGAATGAAGTATCGGTCAATGCCAAGAAGAATTTATTACATAAGGAATTTTCAAAGTTGATGTATTTACATCCGAAGTAAAAATACGTCTATTCTCATCATGTTAATTTTCAATATCTTGGAAAATAAACCATAGTATTGACCCTTTAATAATTACATCAAACCACAATAAAGGTTTAGTTCTTGGATTTTTTTTATTGATTTGTTAGATATTATTAGATTAATATTTGAGCGGACAATAAGGAAAGAAAGAAAAGATAGTTTGATAAAAGATTGGAAAAAAATAATAATTGGGATAATGTGCCAAAGGATTGAAACCTCTCACCTCCCACCTGAATGGCCAATTTGCTCAAAGACATCCGCTAGTTTTCAGGGTTGACGATTAGACGGGCTACTTGGCCGGAAGTAGAAATAAAGTTTCATTTTGCGGGGGCGAAAGTCATGTTTACTTGTGATCACATAGAAATCAGGGGAAATTTTCAAATAAAGACCTACAGTGCCATTATTTTCTCAAAAGAGGACGTGAAGTGAAGTTTGTCTCAAATAAGAATCCAAAGTGCCTTCATTTTCTCAAAAGAGGACATGGAGTGGAATCTGTCTCAAATAAGGACCCAAAGTGATCATTCAGTCTCAAAGAAGGACCTCATTTGTCGGCTGGTGAATAAATGCATCTCCGATGCATATTCCAGTATCCTAATCGGGGATATTTTTGTCAAATTTTCTTTTTTAAGTTTTAGTTGTTTTGTTCTTTATTATTATTATTTTTTGGGTCAATGGTGGCACTGTTTATCATCTTCTTCATCCCATGTTCGTCTTCTTCTCAAGAACATCGGACTTGGGAAGGGCCAGTGAGCATTGGCAATTGGTAAGGGTCAGCAAGAGTTGGACGCCCATTGTCGGCGGTAGGGCGAGGGCCACCAAGCCATCCCCGGCCGTGGGCGAGGGCTTGTAGGCCGACCCTCGCCGCATCCGGCGAGGTGGCCTCGGTTGCCTACCGGGCAAGGGCCATCGAGCCCTCCCGGCTGCGGGTGAGGGCTTGCAAGCCCTCGTTGGCCTTTATCAGTGGCCGGTGAGGGGGGCGATCCCTCGCCTAGGGTCGGCGAGGGGTGACCTTGCTGATGGCCATGAGGGGCGACCTCCCCCACCTCCACCCGCTGCTCCATCAACAACCTCGTCTTCTGCTAAGACTACGATTGGGATGCCTGTGTCGCTTTCTTCATCCCTTCCTCCCACCACCACTCCTAAATTGACGACTTCTTTAGCTACCCCTTTTGCCCTCGAGGACCTTCTCGTAGGGCCTTGATTTGGACGGCCCCCCTCCCCTATGGCCAGCGAGGGCTTGATGGCCCTTGCCCGCTGTCAATGATGGGCGTCGAGCCCTCACCGGCCCTTACCAGCGCTGGCCTTTCCCTAAGTCCAATGTTCTTGATCTGGGCAAGAAGAAGTGAACAGGGAATGAAGAAGATGGTGAATAGGGCAACTAAAAATGAAAAAAAAAAATGGACGAAAATACCGTAATCAAGCCACCGGAATATACATTGAAGATGCATCTATTCACCGACCGGCGAGTGAGGTCCTTCTTTGAGATTATATGACTACTTTGGGTCTTTCTTTGAGACAAACTTCACTTCAGGTTCTCTTTTGAGAAAAGGATGGCACTTTGGGTCCTTATTTGAGACAAACTTCATTTCATGTCCTCTTTTGAGAACATGATGGCACTTTGGGTCTTTATTTGAAATTTTCCCTAGAAATCAGTGGTAATTTAACTCCACCATGAAAATTTGGGAAAATTTATAACTAGGTTACTCAAACTTTGAATTTAATTGCCCAATAACTAAATGTAAGATTTTTTGCAATTAATGTACCAACTGATCTTTTGGAGAACAATTGACATGCTGAACAAATCACCAATTCTAAGATTATTTTAATAGAAAAATAATTCGATTTCTTCAAAGGACATCAATCGGAAAAAAAGTTCAACATTATATATTTGGAGATTGAAATCAAAACCTAGCAACTTGATCACAAATTTCACTATGGTGACCACAAGTAAAATTGGCTTAAAATCAACGCAAAGACACATGGAATTATAAGGTTATCAACCAGTGCAATAGCATCACACGGCCCCTACACCTTACATAAACACATTAAAAACCACATCATGCTAGTTTCTAAGTCTAATGCGATAGCCTATACACGGGCGATAAAGAATAAGAGATATATTTAAAATCCAGTGAAATAAGCGGACTTCTGATTTTATAAATTGATAATGCAAATCAAATGCAGTAGGAGAGTTCTCCAAATTTTTCAATAGATATCTAAAAAAAAAGGAATTCGGAAAAAGAGGCACCATGCTTAGTGCAAATTAATTAAGTAAACAAAGAGTTTCGATGCTTTATTTTCAGATTGATATTGTGTGCTTGACTGCAAAAGCTAAAGTAACTCATTATGCAACTATAATAGTTAACATACATTGGCTAGTGTATTAGAAAAGTCTTGTAGTTAATAATATCACCCCAAATAAGTAATATCTCTAACAAAATTAGGCCAAGTCAAATGAATGCGGTGCTTCCATGCTAGTAAGTTTATTATAGTTTAATCAATTTTCAATGATGTTAGAACAAATCCAGAGAAAACTATAGCTTTTTTTTTTTGGTCAGAAACGGAATAATTTCATTTACTAAGCAAAGATGTGAGGCCCGGTAAATGAGCATCATTACATAAAAGGTCCAACAAAGTTTGAGGAGGATATAAAACCCAATTCAGAGGTAAGTAATCTTTCTTGTAGGCTTTGGCTACCCAATCTGCTATAAGGTTGGCTTCTCTAAAGCAATGGACTATATGAACATTTAGGAAGGCCCACATTTTATCCTTGCACTTACTGACAAGAGATTGAGTTTCCCAACTCAACACTTCTAAACTGTTCATAGCTTTAACCCGTTGTAAGTTATCTGACTCGATAATAATCTCTTTGTGTCTTTTAGAAAAGAAGAAGTTCAAAGCCTCCCATAAAGCTAATGTTTTAGCCATCAAGGGGGAAGAAGCTTTGACCGATTCAGCCGTTCCTCCCACCATCCTTCCACCCGAGTCTCTGCAGATGCAAGCTATGGAATTTCCCAGTGAACCAAGTGCATATGTTCCATCTATATTAATCTTGTATGCTCCTTCCGACGGTGGAATCTAGATCTAAGGTGTTTTGGCTTCTCGAATTTCAGATCTGACATTTTTAGAAATCCCTGAGCTTCCAAATCTGCCATTTTCATGGACTCTCGAAGGTCTAGTGCGATGCTCGTACCGAGGTCACATATCTCCCCTTCCAACTCTGCTTCCCGACCCATCATCAACTTCAGCTCCCAGCGGTCTATTGCTCGGTCTCGATTCACAGCTCAGCCCAAGGCATAGCTTGTCTCTCGACTCGCCTACTCTACTTCCCAATCCTCCATCTACTCTAGCCAATCGATGAGCCGGTGCTCTATGCCAAGGTCATAGGTCTTCGCTTTCCATTAGGCTTCCAACCGGTGTTTACTGCCTCTCTCTACTCGTTAGTGATCGTTCTCAATTCACCGCTCGACCCGGGTTGCAAATCTCCTCTCAAGTCTTCTTCTGTACGTCCCAATCCAACATCCTCTCTAGGTCCCGGTGCTCTGCAACCGGGTTGCAACTTTCGTCATCTCAGATCCACCTATTACACACCCAGATCCACCTTCAGCTCGATGGTTCAATTCTCCACTCCGAATTCGCAGCTCTCCTCTCTTTTGATCTACTGTCTGATCCAATGTTTATTTTGGCTCCCATCACTCAATTACCAAATCGCAGCTCATCACCCGGTTCACTATTCCCCTATCGCAGCTCTACATTTAGCGCTATGTTTCCTATTTGGGCTTCTCTTCTTTAGATTCAATGGCTGCTCTGTCTTTTACCTTCTCTTCCTTGGATTCCAGCGTGTGTAGCTTTTAAGTGCCGCTTGAGCTGAATCTATGATTGCCAAAGCCACTGGTTCTCTACCCCGAAAAATGGCCTCGTTTCGGGCCTTCCAAGTATTCCATAACATCGAAGCCACCAAGTTCAAGTTTAAAGGGTTAGTTTTCTTCTCTTTAAGATTGCAGTACCATTCTTCGATCATTGTCAAGCCCTGACTAGATATCTTAATATTCAGCACAGGGTTATCCAATATTTGTCTTGTCTAAGAACATAACAAGAAGAGATGCTCAACCGTTTCCCTCTCATAACTGCATAATGGACATATGGGGTCATGTAATATTTTCCTTATAAATAGGTTATCCTTCGTTGGGTGAGTGTTTTGGCATAAATTCCACATGAAAATTCTTATCTTAGGTGGAGTGTGCAAAGTCCAAATATTCTTCCAAAGTGAGGGGGAGGTTGAAACAAAGTTGTTTCTTGGTTCACATGACAATGCTCCATATTCTTCTTGATGCAATGATACCCACTTTTTACTGTATATTTGTCTGCTTGATTGCTGGTCCATACAAGCTGATCTTCTTCTGTCTGAGGATTAATTGGTATAGTTAAAATCTCTTTAGCTAAATATTCATCAAAGTGTGCCGCTATGATCCTTTCATCCCATCTGCTTTCCTCTTTATCAATAAATTCCGATACTAAAGAGGGTTCATTAACATTTATAGGACCCTTAATAATACCTCTTTGCAACCATTTATCCTCCATGATTTTGATCTTAGATCCATCTCCTACTCTCCACATGACTTGGGGTACTATTAAATCCAAAGATCAGGCTTTGCCAACCCCATGAAGGTCAAAAGCCCTCTGCTGCATGCCAAAAGTCTGTGTGAGGATAGTATAGTCCCTTAAACAAGCTGCTCCAAAGAGATGATGAATTTTGTCCTAGCCGCCAAGCTTGTTTCCCTAACATTGCTTTATTGAAAGAAAGAAGATATCTGAAACCCATTCCACTTTTATCTTTTCTAGTCTTTAAGATATCCCAGCTCCTCCAATGAATGCATGCTTTCTTCTCATTAGTCTTCCACCAAAATGAAGCAATTTTCTGTTCAATAGCCTTGCAAATAGAAATTGGGATTTTAAAAACTGACATTTCATATTGTGGTAATGCTTGAACCACTGTTTTCAATAAAATTTCTTTTCCATCTTTAGATAGGATCTTTTCCTTCCAACTTTCCAATTTTGAGCTAATCCTCCCGAGAACCCATGTAAACATTTGTTTTTTCGATCCTCCCTAATCTGAAAGAATACCCAGATATTTGCCAATTTTGTCAATAATAGGAACTCGCAATTCCCTTGCCATATTCTCTTTCAAAGATTGAGGGCATCCCTTACTAAAGAAAATTCCCGATTTGTTTAAATTAATCTCCTGTCCAACAACTAGACAATATTGATTCAGAATCATGGCCAAATTTTGACATTCAAGAATTGCCTTTCATAAAAAAGATCGAATCATCTGCAAATAGTAAGTGAGAGAGAGTAGGGCATCTTTTATTTAGCCTAATCCCTGTGATACTACCATTTTCCATAGCTTGCTTCATCAATGAGGATAAGACATTTGCCACAATAATAAAGAGATAAGGAGATAAGGGATCCCCTTGCCTGAGTCCTCTTGAAGGTTGAAAGTACTTAAAGAGGTTCTCCATTAAAATTGACGATAAATGTGACCATAGTAACACATTGCATTACTCATTTCACCCATTTCTCATCAAAACCAGTCTTTAGTAGGCATGCCTCCAAGAAATCCCATTCCACTCGATCATAGGCCTTCTTCATGTCTAATTTAAGAAGTGCTTGGAATTTCTTTTTTCTGCTTCTGATTCTAATCTGATGCGGCACATCCTGAACAATAAAAATGTTATCCTGAATTTGCCGCCCTCCTACAAAAGCGCTTTGTTCAGGTGCTATAATTGCTGGTAATAAGGGAATAAGTCTATTAGCCAGCACTTTGGAGATAATCTTGTAGCCAAAATTGCATAAGCTAATTGGCCGATATTGGTCTAACCTCTCCGAATTCGGAACCTTCGGGATAAGGGAGATATTTGTTTTATTCAGAGCTGGTGAAAGATGACCGATGTTCAAAAGGTTCTCCACCTCCGCAAACATGTCCCATTTAATGTCATCCTAGTGATTAGGATAGAAAAGTCCATTAAGACCATCCGGCCGGGAGTTTTAGTGGCGCCTAGCTGAAATGTAGCTTCTGTCACTTCTTCTAAAGTTACTTCAACAAGTAATATTCTGTTCATATCATCTGTTACTAATGCAGGAAGTTGGTTTATCACTAGTTCGAAATTCCAGGGGCCATTGGACTCATAAAGCTTCCTAAAAAATTGCAAAGTATGTTCCTTCAACTAATTCTGCTCAACCAACCATGTATTTTCTGCATTTTGAAGCATGGAAATCATGTTTCTCTATCTTCTTTGGATAGTTGTTGCATGGAAGTATTTTGTATTATGATCTCCCCATCTCAACCAATTGATTCTAGAGCGTAGCCCCCAGTACATTTCTTCTTGCCTCCCAAGTTCATCAATTTCACCATGTATCTTTTTAAAATGTATCTTGTTAAATGAATCTGAGATATCGTTAGTTAAGCACACTAGTTCTTGCTTCAACATGCTGATTTTCTTCTTTCCATTCACAAATTTCTTTTTACTCCATTTAGAAAGTGTAGTTTGAACATCGTGAATCTTCCCAACCAAACCTTCTTGGTACTAAATTGGAGTTGCCCAAGAATTTAACACCACTTCCCTACATTTGTCATTCTCGAGCCAAAAGGCCTCAAATCTAAAAACTCATTTTCTTCTAGCTTGCTTTGGTTGAAGAGAAAGGATGATAGGACTATGATCCGAGCCAACTGCAGGAAGGGCGTATGCTTTAGCTTTAGGGTACATCAACTACCATTCTATTGTACACACCACTCTATCTAATCGTTCTTTTACATAATCTTCCCCTTCCCTGTTATTGGCCAAAGTAAATGCACATCCCTTGTTGTTTATGTCCATTAGTGAGCATGCATCCAGACAATCCCGAAAAGTTGTCATCCTGTAGTTTTCAGCCATTTGCTTCTCCATTTTTTCCCAATAGAATCTCACTTCATTAAAATCCCCCAAGCACACCCAAAGCAGAGTGTTTTCAAAACTTATCTGTCTCAATTTCTCCCGCAGTTGCAGCCTCTTTGGGTATGTATATGGAGCATGAACAAAGGTGATCCTCATTTTGTTACCTCTGACCCCTTCTTCACATTTCAGATTCACAAAACTTTCCATCATTGAGTCAACTTCTAGTGTAATCCGATCATTCTCCATAATAGCCAAACCTCCCGCCATATCCACATGATCAACTACTAAACAACTCTGAAAATAAAGCCTTCTTTTTACTCTTTGCACAGACTCAGTCTTATTTTTAGTTTCCATCAGAAAAACCAAAGAGGGCCTGAATTGAGTCATTAAAGCTCTCAATTCCCGAACTGTCAAGGGTGTACCCAACCCTTGACAGTTCCAACTTAATATATCCATGGTTCATTTGGCGGCTTATTAGGGCTAGCCACCACAACCCATGCTGCAACTTCTTCCGTCATCTGGATGGAAGTGTTCAAAAGCTAAGTTTCATCCAACCAGCATTGTGCTAGAGTTGTTGTTGTTTGATTGTTTGCTCTTCTTTGTTTCTTAGAAGATGGAGTTTTTGGTTGTGAGAGGGTTTTTTTCTTGATGCTATCAAAGGTAGTTGCTGACTAGAAATTTGGATTGTTTGAGTGCTTCAGGCCGGTGATCATTAATGCTATTTTCCCTGAGTTGTACATAGTTATCTCTTGTGTCGTTATAATTAGACTCCAATAACATCTGTTCATGACTTCCCTGTTCAATATTCTAAGTAATGTTTGGAGGACGAAGCTGACCATCTTCCAAAATTTCGGTTTGTCTTGGTTGCTCAGGAGTTTCAGGGACAGCCTCTTCATCATTTTCTGCTGGGGATACTTCATTATAAAACATATTCTAGAATGGGCTATGATCAGAAGTTTCAGCTTTCAACTAGCTACCAAAGCACCCTCCCAACTCATTTGTGAATTTCTCTTCATCGTAAGGTATGTCTTGACAATAATTAGCATAATGTCCAATTTTGCCACATGAATAGGAGAAAAATGGCAATCGTTCATACTTAAAGTCCAGCCAAACTCTCTTGTTCCCGTGACACATCAATTGTCCTACTCGCAATTCAACCTCCACATCTAACTCCACTCTTACTTCCCCAATTTTCTGAAAAGCAAAACCTCTAGCATCTGTTTTCACATCCAGAACCTTCCCAATTGAGCTAGCTATTTTCTTTATCATACTTTTAGAGTTCCATTACAGTGGAAGGCCGAATATTCTTATCCAGAAAGCACATGTTTTAAATTCATAACAATGTGGAGGAGTATCCAGCTCCCAAGCTTTTAATAACAATAAATGGTTAGAGAAAGACCATGGACCTCCCTCTAATACACGGTTCTTATCCCCTTCATTAGGGAAGACAAAGCTGATTTTCCCATTTTCTAAGGTTTTACTTCCACATTCTCATTTTTTCATACCTTTTTCATTAATGTTGTGAGAGCTTGGAAATTAATGGTAGGGTTCTTATAAAATTGCCCAACGAGGGAGAAGCGACATTCCTGGATTTTTTCCTCCAATATTTCCTCATCAAGAATATGCATATCATTCTCATCAACTTACCCAATTTGTTGCAGAGATGGGCGAGGCAACCCACTGCTCCTTCCTCCCCCGCCATAGACACCGATGTTCTTTCGCTGGGTTTACTGACTGCAAAGCCTTTTCGTTTCCTCGAATGGCGAGAGGAAGAGCCCACCTTATCAATCCTCCGAGATTAAATCTGCCGTGAAGATGCTTCGGTGAGGGTTCTAGCTAGGACAATAGACTGAAGAAAGCTGCCATTCCTGTCGGTGAGAAAGCTAAATCATGTTGGGGGATTAGGGTTGGTGAAGGCGAGAAATCTGAATCTGACATGGGCACTGACTGAAATTGCTTCGGTGAGGGTTCCAACAAAGTCATCGAGTGAAAACCTGCAGTTTCTGTTGATGCAAATGCTTAATCACGGTGGGGATTAGGGTTTGAGAAGATAAGAATCGGGACTGCCATAGCTACTCAGCCGGTAGAGGAGAGCTCCGAGAGAGGGTTTCGAGAAAACTATAGCTTGTCAGCATCTCATAATACCAAATTCAACTTTCTACTAAGTGCCCCCTTTGATAATGAAACCCTAAAAGAGTCCCCGAGCCCGATAACGATCATTTATTATAATTTTGAGGGAGAAAACACAATTATTAGATAGCATATTTGCGGATTTTATTGTACACCATTTGATGACTTTTATCAGAGGGATTTTGTCATAAAAACGTTAAGAAAGTGCCCCTGGCCGTGATACTTTTTCGTTTTTTTTTTGGGGGGTCGAAGCTGCGATACTTATTGAGAAGCCATGTCAAGAACGTTTGCAGCTTTTAATACTCTGTTTTTCTCGTGTGGTATTATCAACCCCTTATAAATCAAAACTTCCATATTGAATGTACCTAACAAGTGCTCTAAGACACGCGTCTGTTGTTACCAAAATACTTAATTAATATATTATCGGCAGAAAAGTCAAGCACTCGGAGATGAAAATTTCCTTTTTTCTCCTTTTCCAGTGTCAAGAAGTTCAGAACGCCTTCCCACGATTATTTTCTCTCTCTCACAAGAATGAAGATGAAAATATTATCTCTCTCCTGTTCTCAATCTCTGAAGTTGCAAAACGCGTATTGAACCAAACACATTTCCACGATTGATTTTCCTCCACACGAGAATGAAGGTGAAAATTTCTTGTCTGTTTCCCTTTTAATATCTGAAGTTTCCATGCTGTTGCTGGCTTAAGCAAGAATTCAACAGACAGATCAGAATAGTTTGCATTGAAAAACTCTTCTTCTTTTTTTGCCGCCCTTGTTAATGATTGGTCCCTCTAATCTTTGGGTCAAATCTATAATAGAATATATATATATAGTATGAACGTGAAAGGGAGGGCTCCAGAGAGACAGAGAGACAAGAGACAGAGAGAGGAGGAAGAAAAGCCGTCTGGTTAGCGTGCACTTTCCGGTGTGCTTCCTTTTTCCTCGTCTTTGGTCTCTCCCTTTCCATCTTCCATTCTTGTGAGAGAGAGAAAATAATTTCACCAATATTTTCATCTTTTCGGCCCTGCCCAGGGCGCGAGCGAAGGCAACCACAGCTACGGCCTCCGAAGCTGCCAAAGACGTTTTAATTTCCAAGATCCCCTAATTTGGTGGTGGCCGCCATCGTTGAAGGCGGAAGCTTCCTGCAACCAGGGGCTTTTCCCTTGTGGCAGGATTTTGCCTCCATCGCGATGGCCTCTCCCACCAATTGCGCTGGCTTTGGCTTTTTCTGTGCTCGAAAGGTGAAGTGGGTTTCTTGCTTGCCAGATTCGACACGATGCTTTTCTTTCAATTTTCAATACGAGTTTTTCGCTTTCCATCTCAACTTTTTTGATGGAGTTTGAGCGAGGCTGCCTTCAACCATGGCTGGGGAGGCCATGGCAAGGCTAGTCTCGCCCGCGACCCCAGGCCTCAACCAGATCTAGGCTAGCCTTGTCAGCCACTGCAAGATATTAAAAAAAAAAAAAAAAACCAAAGAAGGAAAAAAAAGAAAAAAAAATTAATAAAAATTCGAAAAAAAAAGAAAAGTATTATTAAAAATTGTCCACATTAACATAAACTGAATGACTGATGCTAGTTAGCATCCACGTTAGCACTAGCTAGCCAAAATTGATCGGATGTACTAAATTGGCATTATTGCAAAGTGTTTTTTTTTTTGGTGAAATTTTATTGCAAAATATTTGTGATTGAATTGACCAAAAAGTTTAAATTTGTACAATTATAATAAATTTACGACTTTTTTGGGTAATTCTCCCACTTTTTTTGCACTTTTATTATGTAGGGAGTCCTCAAATTTTTTTTTTTAAAAAAATGGAGGTATTCATCTTCGGGACACTTGCTTGACAGTCATAATAAGCATCATGGACATTTATTGAGTTTTACTTAACTCAACAACTTTTTACATGTTAACCACTGCCAGCGCAGACTCCGCTAGATAAGCGCTTCCATGACATCTACCCAAGACAGAGGAGTTCAAATCCAGCGGGTCACACGGGATCTTAAGCGCGACGTCAAGGTGGTGGGTCCTCATTAGCAAGATTGCCAGAAGTTTACCCGCCGCTTGCTAGCTGTACGGGGTTTATAAAATAAAATAAAATTTACATGTTAAATCTCAAATGTGATAGATGTAACATCTCTTTGAAATCATGATACGAGGGTGGTGACTTTTTTTTTTTCCCCTCGATTGTCTCTCTGCTCAAAGGATTAGAGATTACCTTCAACACAATATTGATCTCTAAAACAAGTGACCCAGCCAAATGCTCAGTTATTTCTTATTTTACTAAAGAATTGCGTGTTCAAACTTGCTTACAATAGTGCACGAGCAAATCACTTCTAAAAAGAGGGTCCCGATGCTTGTAACTTTTTGGAGTTGCGATAACAAATTGCTGATTCTGAAAGATTATCCTCGGTGGATTAAATAACTACTCAAACAAAGCATTCGAAATAGACATATAAATCCTATGATAACGTTAAGATAATTGCTAAGTCATGGTGAATCTTTTTACCTTTTGATTATTAATTATCTCTAACATGACATGCGATTCCTTTATCATCCGAGATTCTGAGATGCTATATAATCCTAAACACTAAAAATGACATGATTGGGTTTTTCATCACAAATTTTGCGGGGAAGGGCATTGTGGATTCATACTACAGGGAGGAAAAATGTGATACCATAGGCACGTAATGGATTGGAAATAAATTTGCACTGTCAATTTTGGACAAATATGCAGAGGTTGCAAATTTAATGCATCAATGAAGAACTACAATAGTCTGACCACACTTTTGCATATTGTAAAAACAAATAATACAGACTAAAAAGCTCGAACATCTAATTCACACAACGACAAACTATTGACACCAGATTTTTAGTCGATACATCATTAAAAGAGATGAGTCCAAATTCGGGGTCAATTTTGAGAAATTTGCTCGGATGCATTTTAATTTGGTCGATTTGACGTGTTCAAAGATTAGAAAGCCCAGCTAAGGTGGTTCAATATACGTAATTCAACTTGGCTCATTTTAGACTAGAGTGCAATTGAAGTAATTGAACTTCAATTTGGCTGATTGAGATTCAATTGAAGATGTGAGGCTAGCTTGTGGCCTCGCTTCAATAGGAATTCAATGAATTTGAATATTTTGTGCACAATTTTCAATTTGAGATAGTTCAATTGCATCTCATTTGACCCAATTCATATAGAAATATTTGATTTCGTTTAAATCGGGCAAAACCAGAAAAATAAAAAAAAATAAAAATCGGACAAAAAGTCAACCCAGTCAATCTGGCGTTGACTGTCGTTGACCAGCGTTGACTGACGAATTTTTCCGGCCATCTTTTGGCCAAAAACCACCATCAGCTGGCCCACTTCATGGCCAATGCATCCACGCCCTTTAATTTTCAAAATTACAATTTTGTTATGGATTTTATGAAATTCGTAAATCGACCCTGCATGTTATGAAAATTTAAAAAAAAAAAAAAATAGAGAGAAGAGCCCAACTAGTTCACAATTGATCATCGCCGTTCATCAAGAATGTGTCGTAGCCATTGAGATAGGCATGTGCTCAATTAGGGGTGCTCTTAACAAATTTAACAAACCAATTAGCTTTGCCTTAAACCATATAACAAAATTTCCCTCCAAAATTAAGGGGGGCCTCATTTTTCAGATTCACTTTCTCTCACTACTCTCTCTCTCTCTACATCTCTCTCTCGGTCTCTCTAAACTCAAGCCGAAGGAACAAGTTTACGGAGCCCGCAAGAAGAAACCCCATTAATTCTCTCTGGCAGAAGACTTGGGGGAACCTTTTCGCTGCAATTCTCTCCACTCACTCTCTTTCTTCTCATTGAGTTTCCTTTGGTCGGTGCAATGAACAGCAAAAGAGAGAATTCCACTCATTCTCTCTCATTCATGGATTTTCACAAACACACATGAACTTGTTTTCATCTTCATGGAGTCATCGTCGAAGCTTGACATATGGAATAAAGTAGACGCATGCTTGCACATAAACAAGCTCGATCGGATGAAGATTCATCTCTTCGAACTCCATTACTTGATCACAGCAGCAAGACCGAAGCTAAGTCTTCTTTCCTATTCTCTAGTTTTGACTTTGATGCGATCGATTTGTTGATTTTCCTATCGATCTTAGGCTACTGTGATAGCTTATTGTTGGGAATAACGTATCCCCGAAAACCGATTCGTTTGAATCGAACCCTAAATCAACGCTTGAAGCGAAGCCGGGATAAATCACGTATCACCAATCGTAAAGCATACCACGGATTCGAGCGTACCTTGTTAGCCACAGATTAAACACCAACGCTGAAGAAGAGGAAGAAATTCTGGTCCCGATGATGTCAATTTGCCTTGAGTTTAAAAAATGCGTCGCTTTGAGCGTTTGGAAGAAAAGAGAGCGTTTTTCTTTTCTTTTTCTTGGAGGGAGAGAGGGAGAGGAACGTACGTACGTTCTGATTTTCCAAGGGGTGTGTTCTCTCTCTCTCTCCTCCCTTTTATACCTTTCCCCATCTACGGGCCCTATTCCCGTGGGCCCGGCCTTTTTGGGCCCAACTTAAGCAGATGGGCCTTAAGCCCATCTCATAAATCCATCACTTATTCTTAGATCGAGCTTTGATCTTGATCAGTTTCCTTTCAGCAGTTTTTGTTGATTGGATTTTATTGATTTTTGTTGAAGAAAACGCATCTACATTGTGACTCCAAAGAGACATATATGATCTTCAAATCGGCTGCCGAGGCGTTCATTCGAGGAGCTCGTGGATCACAAGTTCCATTTCTCAGAACCATTTATGAGATCATAGCGAATTGAAGGCCAACGTTCTTCATTTTCCAGAAGTTCCAGAAACGAAATTGAAGCATTGAAGCTAAGTATTTGATTTACTCCTTTCTGCTTTGGTTAAGGAGTGTTGTTAGATTCAGATCCTCCACTGATTTCAATGAGTTTTGTCAATTAACAGATTTATTGTCGCTGAATGAGGACATCTCCAAAGGCATGTTCTTCGCCGGCTCAATCGAGGTAAGTGCGTTGAAACTCCTCTTAATAGCGTCCGATGAGGTGAGAGCTTCTCGTGTCGTGACTCATGATCGACAACGAAGGTTCGGGGCCAGGATGCATTGCAAGTCTGATTAGAATCAATACTTGAATGATATAGAGTTGATTATATCTAGATCTTTTGGTTATATGATTTTTGAACTTGGATGATCATTGTTCTGCAACCTCGGATCCCTGACAGACCTCTTTGTGCATATGCCTGGAAATGAGTTAGTATATATGCTTTTTGGTGCTTGATGTCTTCATGAGAGTCGAAGATGGCTTGATTATCTTTCCAATGAGCTATAGCACGTCCCGATCCGATATCATTTGTTATCTGAAATGATATTTGAACTTGGATGATCATTGTTCTGTAACTTCGGATCCCAGATAGACCTCTTTGTGCATATACCTGGAAATGAGTTAGTATATGTGTTTTTTGGTGCTTGATGTCTTCATGAGAGTCGAAGATGGCTTGATTAGCTTTCCAATGAGCTATAGCACGTCCGAATCTGATATCATTTGCTATCTGAAATGATTTTTGAACTTGGATGATCATTGTTCTGTAACTTCGGATCCCAGATAGACCTCTTTGTGCATATACCTGGAAATGAGTTAGTATATGTGCTTTTTGGTGCTCGATGTTTGCATGAAAGTTGAAGATGGCTTGATTAGCTTTCCAATGAACTATAGCACGTCCTGATCCGATATCATTTGCTATTTGAAATCTGCTTCAAAAATCAGGAGTTGATTCTGGAAAACTGATGTGTTGTAGTTCACTGTTATGTATTGTTCGACCTTGTCTGCTTGTCGATTTTTTCTGGATTTTTATACTTTGAATCTTAAATCGACTTCTTCATAAAAATTGTTCAAAACATGTTTCTATAGAACATACATTTTTTCCAGAATTTTTGAAAATCATTCGGATAGGTATATCCTAAAAGGAAATCGTTCTTATTTCTGCATATTTTGATACCAGGAGTAACTCTCTGTTTTTGGCAAAAACGAGGTCCGAAATGACCTCGTTTCAGCTCGAGCTTTTCTAGGAAGATGTAGGAAATACTTAGAGGTTGTTATTGCCGCTGATTGCATGTTAATCGCTCATCGTTTGGACTATTTTCCATTTTTTCAAAGTCAGATTACAATCTGAATAAGGGATCAAATTCGGACCCCTGTTTTAACCCCTGTTTGGATAGACCTTTGACATTTTTGTTCCATTTTTTTTATTTGGAATCTGAACTTGGCTTCTTAATGAAACTTGTTTTTCATCACGTTGGCTATCTTTTGTATAAATTTGATGATTTTAGACATGTTATGATAGGACAAATTCTCGCGACATTAGCTGAATGCCTTATTATTTTGACAAGTTTTTGATGTGTTGTTGCTTGTTGTCTGATTTTTGTAAATTCATGTGTAGCTCATTCAAGAAAACTTTATTTATGAAAGTTGTTTGTCATCATGTCATGTATGTTAGGAAATTTTTCCATAGCTAGATTGTCCATGGGTGTTCCTCAATTTTGCTGTCCTTGCATTTTTGTTCTGAAATTTCCTGATATAAGCATGATTGAGATTGTTTAACTATATCTTTCAGGTTAGTTTGTGCGTGAAATTAGGACATGCCATCTTCATGAAAATTGTTTTAAATTCTTTGATCTTTTTTTTTTTTATGTTAAACAACCAGCCTTTTCAAATTGCATCTTTCAAAAAAAAATGCTTTGGTACACGTGATGTTTTTCAAAAATGATTCCTAAAAAGGTTATTCTCCAAAACTTGATTTGGCTTAAGGAAAAATCATGGTTTGAAACATATTCAAAATGCCTGCGATGCTTGTGACTTTGAATGCGAGGCCTAGGCTAGCCTTGGCAATTGAATGTGTTCCATAGCCTAAATATTCATTAATCCTAAATATTTTCAAACATTTTAAAAATCCTGTTTTAACAACGTGAAAATCATGGTTTGAATTGTATTCAAAATATATGCAATGCTTGTGACTTCTAATGCGAGGCCCGGGCTAGCCTTGGCAATTGAATGCCTTTCATAACTGAGACATAACATTGTCTCAAAACTTTTCATAAATGATTTTGAGATAACTTTATGAAATATCACATTACCCTTTATACATATCATCCCATTATGCATTAAAAATTGCTTGTGTCTGTGATTGTTGCATGCCCTTGGTAAGTGACCCGCCAACGGTTCATTTTCTTGCTTGATTGATTGAGATACAAGGTTCAAAAGACCTGTATGCATGTTTAGATTTTTTGAAATGCATGTGATTTTTAGATGAATGGTAGGATCGATGCATGATATCGAGGGAAAACCCTGGGATCATATAGATCGCTTGATTTGGAGACTTAATAGCGTTATTGGTCATGCGAGAATACAATTGGTCAACAATTGCTATAAGTCACAAATAAAATGGATTGGGTAGGTGTCTTAGTGGGACCTTCGCATTAAAGACAAAGGTCGACCCCGAGGCCCCAAAATTTAACTTTCGCATTGTACTTCTTTTAAACAATTGATCTTGACAAGATGTCTTGCTTTTTATTGTTTTGATGTGTATGTTTGTCTCTTTCTATTGTATGCACCTAGTTATAAGTTTCTTAGATTAGGTATAGATTAGGACCCTGAAGATGGAGAAAGCGTGAAGACGGTGGAGGTCGATGTCCATTCCGACTATTGTCATGTACTACTCGTTTTCTCGACATATGTCTCAGGTTCCATTTGTTGTATAAAACTCGACGAGTTGCAGATTTTCTCTCTTTCTCTCATCTTTTTCAATTGTGTTTCTCTTCTTTTTTTTTTTTTTTTTTAGGATTGCATGATAGATTTACTGCTTTCCTTGATTGTTTACTTACTGTCTTGCAATTTTAATTCCATTGATTGTTTTCTTTTCTTGTTTTTCCAGAAATAGAATAGAATGAAAATGACCAACCATGCATGATCACTTAGTTTAGGACAAATGATCCCAAAAATATAAAAAGAAATGCATGGACATGTTAGGAAAACACAACATATTGTTTAGGTACCAAAAGGGCTCTAATAGAAATATTAGCGTAACACAAATCCCAAAACCTAGATATTTGGTTGCGTAGAAATCAAAGGAACTCTCACAACCCTCGATTGGATTTTCTAGCCGACTCCCAAATTGAGGCTAGTGGTGACTCCAGTCTTATTTTTAGATTGTCATAAACAACTAGACTGTATAAATAACCTGTCACACGGGGTATGAGTTTCGATGAAACTCACGATGGTTTAGCATACTCGACATGGGAAGTAACCCAAAGGATGAAGTGATGTCATTCTTATGGGTGAGCAATGACGAGAGGGCTACCATGGTAAAGGTATCCTTAAATCCAATATACACACCCGACCCCTTTTTCTAAGGTGTGTCGCTCGTGTGGGTATAGATCGCAACACTCCGCTGTCCCGCGGGGTACAAGCTTGGGAGAACTCACGATCTCATGGAGGGAACTCACGAGAGGCTTGATCCAAAAGGCGTGGTGATGACGTTTTTTGGAATGCGAGCTATGAGAGAACTCTTGTGATCAAATACCGCTAAACCCGACCTTTTCCCTTTTTCTCTCCTCGTGATGATGAGGAATTCAAGGCCGTGAGATCGGGTTGCCACACAAACATCTTAAAATACAAAGGGAAAAAGAGAGATAAAAGGTGTTGAATTCCATCACGAGATCAATTAGAGAATCTCCTCTCCGACTCCGCCTTTATCACCACCAACGGTTGGAGTCACATCGTCGTTATTCACCAATAATTCTTATTGGTTTGCAACATTAATTTTGAAAAGTTTTTTTTTTTTTTTATAATTTCTTGTGATTGAATGAATAATTTTTGAGTCTCAAAGAAATTTTCTCGCCAATGCACTTGAAGATCCGTTTCATCTACTTGTATATTTGTTAGTAATCAAGATTTGTAACCACCATAACAAGAAATAAACCATAGATAACCCACTTGATGTAGGAATTTAGTATGATTAAGTCAATTGCAACTCCAACAACACAGTATCTTATTATGAGAAACGCAAAATTGATGAATGTCTTTCCACAATTGCTTTGTGTTGTCATGAACTAATGCCAAATAGCACAATGAGAACTACAACCATCGTGATGAAAGTTGTTTGCATATTTAAAAGTACATCCTTAGCTCTTAAAAGAGCAAATGACCCTTTAGGCGAGAATGTCAAGAAATTTTTCAATTTTTCAATGATGGCATCTTCTTATTCTCTAAGCCTCCATATAAAGAAAAAAAAAATTGAAATAATGAATTATTAGGCAAATAAATAATATCAGCTCGGAGCACGAGCTGTCCAGCTGCATGCTTAAATCTTGCTTTATGGAAGCCTACTTATCCACAAATAAAACTGTACAATGAGTTGTACATATGAAATATGATGATGGCAATCTCTCCCAAATTGCATTACTACCGGTCATATGCGAATCCAAAATTACAAGCTAGAGCTCAACACTGGCCATATGCAAAGTCCATATAATTAGTCTAAATGGATCAATTGCAATATGTAATAAATGACTCTCGATCGATATTGATGGATTTTGTGAAGTCCACACAAATAAAAGCTCTAACAAACATAGAAAGCCAAGTGTGCTGATTGCTCCTAACCCAAGGAGGATAAGGGCGTGCATTAGTCTGGATCCAACTCAGGAACTGGATCGCACCAGCCCGAACTAATTAGCTCTGGGTGTTTCCCCAAGGAACTGAGAATAATCTGTCCGGTTTTCGATTCCAAGGCAGAACTGGACCAACGGCCCGGCTCAAATTACTTAATTTTTTTTATTTTCTTATTCTGAAGCCAATCTTAAATTAGTAAATTGTAATGCAATTTTCAGTCTCTGTGTCTCTTTTCCATTCGGTTGGCGTGCCTCTCTCTCGATCTTTAGACTGCTTTAATTTCACTTTTTATTTTTTATTTTTTATTTTTTCGGATTCTTTCTCGAGTACTTCTATTCATTCCACGTGCCAGTCTGCTTCTTTAGTCAATGAAAATCGCCTCTGTTAGTTTTCGCTTCATGGTATCAAATTGAAGAACGGTCTACGTGAAAGCATGACTGCCACATGAGAATCAAACCCAGGACACAGACTCAGGAATGGCATCATGATTATATCAGAGAAAATCAAAATGGGCATTTGCCAAACAAGCAAATAAAGCAAGCGATCGACAACATATGGAACCAAATTGGTCAGCAGATTAATGAACATTCTAAAGGCGAGTGATTTACGTGATAGCCGAGGCAAACCAACCCACACCAGTTTCATTTAATCATGTTGCCTTTTCAACTAATTACCACCTATTTCTGAAAAGTCTGTGTACGTATTAGAAGAAACAAAAAGAAAAAAAAAAAAAAAAACACAGCTGTTCCCGTTCTAATCCAAGAACCAGACCAGGACCGACCATGGATTCAATGCAAGGTAAATGGGCACACAGTCCATTGACACGATGCACGGCACTGGGCACACGAGCCATGGACACGATGATCTTGGGGCACACGAGCCCATGGACATGATGCACGGCACTAGGCAAATGATCCAGGGCATTGGACACACACAAACCATGGACATCATCAAGCACACGATTTGTGTGGCTCATAAGGAACAAGATATACAATAACACATGCAAACAAGAAACGGTTTCTATCTAATCAAGAGTCTACTAATCCCCTAATACACATATGCAAACAATTGAGTTTTAACCCCTAATAGTTAACTCATAAGGAACAAGATACACATACGCAAATAATGAAAAGTTCCATTTAATCAATGTAAGTTTTGACCGTTTGCATGCAAAACTAACCTCTGAGCCTCAATAGAAGTAAAATTGAAATCAAACATCGATCTGTGCTAGCTTTCCAACAAAGAGAATTAATGTTTCCTTTCAGCTCTGCGCGAGAGGCAAAGAGTCGGCAGTACATTGAATGAATGAATGCACTTCTTTCACTTCAAGCATACATGGATTTGTCATAAAGACATTTTTTTTACTTGGCTGAGCGTGAATTGAATGAATGAATGAATGCACTTCAGACACGTGAGGTGCTAAACTCGGATAGATTATGAGAAGTAATTTGGCAATTATATCATAGAATTTTCGCAAAGGGGGTAAATTTCCTTGCGTGCACGATTCTTTGCGGATACCAAATATAAAAGGGACGGATAAATGTCACAGGTGAAGAGTGTAGGCAAGATTTAGTCAAATAAAAAAAAAAAGCTTAGTTGATTGATAGGGGAAAGGAAATATATGGTGGTCCTAAGGGGAAGTCGATGACGTGGGCCTAAATAGGTTCACAAGAAAAAGGAGGGGGGCGCTTCACATAGGATTCACAGAAAAAGAGGACTCATGTTCTCCATGGTGAGAGACGGCAGGGAAGATACAGAGGAGACACGACTCTACGCATAGAATTGCAGCGGCAATCGTCTCTGTCCCCAGCCGAATCTAACCTTTGTGCGCTTACGAGCTTCACCCTCTTGGAGGTTTTCCGGCCATCGTGAGCTTCCTGCGGCGGTTTCCGGCGACTTCACCGAGCTAGATGGGTCCTTACCGTGGTGATCAGCAGTCCGCAATTGCCACGGAATCGCTCTCATCTATCAGTGCCCGTCGATATTTCGCTAGCAAGCTGCTCGCGATTCCCACATGTGCCCCCGACTGTCGCTCAATCTTGCCCTCGTTGGTTTTGAAAGCAAATAGAAACTGGAGTTTGGTGGTAGCAGGGAAGAAGACAAACGCAGGTAGTGGAGAAGTAATAATAGAAGGGGAAGAGAAGTTGTGGAATTTGTCTCTTCTTGTTGTGTGAAAGCTGGAAAGTTGACTGAGTTCCCAAAGGAGAGACGACGTGGAAATGAAGACGAGAAGATCGTGACTTTGTTGTTCAATCAAGGAATCCCACCGAACGGCACTCGTCACGGCCGAGCTATCCTGGGACGTGAATTCATTGATCACCGAACCACACCAGCTGCGGATTCTTTGGTTTCGCAGGTTCCCTTGGCATTCCTCGCGGCCTAGCCGTGCACCACCATCCTCGGCCACGAACTCACCACCGCAGCCTTACCTTCGTGAATGGCGATATCTCACCACCGGCAACGTCTGTGAGGAGCCTAGCCATGCCGTGCCGGATACCACAATCTGGTCACCCGCCGGCCACCAGGCCGTGAGCCACTGTCGGGCTATCGCGATTCCCACGAGCCACTATCCATCCGAGGTACAAACACTCCCCCGAGTATTAGTTTAAGTGGCTTGATTTAAAGTTTGTTTAAGTATTTATTCATTGAACTTGTGTCAACACACGCTTGGTTCGTATTTGATGAACTTGAAGCGTTTTTTTTTTGTTTGGTCAGAGAACTTGAAGCGTTTAATCAGCAAATTCAACAAAAATTTGAAGATAGTGTCCAGAAAAACTTTCAAGATGCCGAATGTTTTAGATGCCATATCAATTATGTCTATTTCCATATAGTTTCACAATATAATTCGTAAATTTTTTGGTTAAAATTTATTGTCCAGCTCCCCTAATGTGAAGTTCTAGGTCCGCCATTGTTGAGGACTAATTATTTAACATTTACCTATCTACCAAAAGAAAAATTAGTTTATAGGACCAAAAACGAGCACCCATCGGGAATGAAATCGTCCAGCCCCTTTAAAACCTACCACTCGAATACAAGAGGAGGGTAGGCTAAGCAGATAAAAAATTTTGCTCAGAAGAATGTCCATGTTGTGGCAATTCCACGTAGAAGGTGTATTACTCCAAAAACACCTCCCTTCCATTGCCCTTAATTTTTTTCATTTTAAAAAGAAAAAGTTCTAAAGGTTATAAAAAAAAAAAATACTATGCTTAATAGCAGGTTAGTTACGCCTATCGTCGAAATGGACAATTGGACTCTTTTTTATTATTTTTTTTATCTAGTTGTTGAGATAATTTAAAAAACAAAACAAAACAAAACAAAACAAAAGGAAGGTGTTTCGTTGTTCCAAGATACTTTATTTATGAAAATTGGGAAAGTTAATGGTATGAATGAAAGGATTTATAAATACTTCGAAAAGGAACAAGGGGTGGGTTAATTGCAAGATAAATGAAAAACACCTGCTGTGCTTCCCCTTTCTTGCGTAACTTTTAAGAGCATGGTCCTACAATAATTGAGGATAGTGGATACAGTAAATCAAATGAGTGGTGAACAAGATATCTCATCCGGTCAATTAAATAAAGGATTAATACTATGACAAATTGCTTTTATTAGTTTTTGCTAAATTTTATCATCAAATTGCTGAGTTCCATAATACGTGGTATTTAACAGGTATACCAAGTATAATAATTTGTGATTTTATGTTATATAAATCAAATATAATGAGAACTAACGGAGAGTAAATTTGTTATAAATATATCAATTTAAGATTTTTAGTAGTTAAATAATTCATTTAGAATAAATTTATTAAAAGTATATTAATTTGAAGTTTTTTCTTTATTAAAAGTATATCGATTTGAAGTTTTTCAATAGTGGTAGCCCTTAAATAAAACCACTCTCGTTGATGGTGTCGACCTAGAAAGATTGGGGAAGTCTAGAAACAAGACGGTGATATAGCAACGTGGAAAGGGGCGAGGGAGGCTCGGGAGAGATTCCTTCTAGACAGGGAGAGGAGAGAGAATATGTCTAGGAAAGCACACAGTTTCCGGTGTGTTTCCTTCTTC
The DNA here is from genome assembly GCA_017140325.1 of Eucalyptus leucophloia subsp. euroa. NCBI lineage: Eukaryota > Viridiplantae > Streptophyta > Magnoliopsida > Myrtales > Myrtaceae > Eucalyptus > Eucalyptus leucophloia. Next base: position 15,253,327 of record CM029472.1, on the reverse strand, counting down.
CTCCGCTTTTGTTCTCTCCTTTCTCATCTCTCCCTTTCAGTATCTATTTCGAGCTACAAATTCTTGTCATATTGGATCATTGATAAAACTCACATTTTTATTAAATATCCTAAAATAATCTCTCAATTTTTGGATTCGTTCAAATCTACTTTTGTGAACGTGATTAATCACAGAAAAATTTCCATCATTCTCCAATTGAATTATTGTAACCATGACATATTGTAATTAAGTGTATAACTCTCTTAAGATTTAGCAGTCACATAGTGTTCAGACTGATTTTCACACACCTCAACTAGTCTACCCTTTGGGAGATAGGGGGCACTCACCCACACTAGTCAGATACATTTAGGATTTTATGCGTGAAATGCTATGAATAAAACTTGAACCCAACGTCAAAAGGGAATGACCGAGCTCCTTTACCATCCAAACCTATACCCTTTTTTTGTTCAAAAACCTATACCTTGTGAGTCCATAAATGTTAATAGAGTGTAATGGCTTTTGTTTTATTGGGATTCCTCAAAAATTAATAATGAAGTGATTCACCTTTTGGACACTTGAATAGCAGTCATGGTAAGCATCATCAACATTTATCGAGTGAGATTTACCCAATTCAAAGATCTCAAATATGATGGATGTAATGTCTCTTTGAAATCATCATATGAGGCTAGCTGATTTTATTTTTCTTTTCCGATTGTTTCTCTCTATTCCAAGGATTCGAGATTATCTTCAACACAATACTGATCTCTAACACAAGTGACCATAGCCAAATGCCTTTGATCTTTTTGACTTTTTCTAAAGAGTCCCTTGTTCGAATTTGCTTACGATAGTGCAGGAGCAAATCGTTCCAAAAAAAGAGAGTCCAAATTCTTGTAACTTTGTGGAGCTGCAACAACGGATTGCCAATTCTAAAAGATTGTCCTTGGTGGACTAAAAAAATATGACTCAAACAAAACGTTCAAAATGAACATGTGACTCCTCTGATAAGCTAGGTCATTGTGACTTTTTTACCTTTTTATTATTAAAAAACTCAAACACGATTTATGATTCCTTTGTCATCTGAAATGCTATATAATCCCAAACGGTAAACATGACATTACTGGGTTTTTCATCACAATTTTTCCGGGAAAGGGCATTGTGGATTCGTACAACAGGCAGGACAAAAGTAAAAGTGAATAGCATAGGGCACAAAATTGATGGGAAATAGATTTTCATTGTCAACCATGGACAAATATGCGAGAGTTGCAAATTTAATATATCATCGATCACACTTTTTCATATCTTACAAACAAATAATATGGAGAAAAAATCTCAGATATTCATTTCACATAGCATACAAACATCTTGAAATACAAAGAAAATGAGAGATAAAAGATGTGGAATTTCACCACGAGATCAACTAGACATTGTTCTCCCCACTTCTGCTTCCATCACTGCCGGCAAGACTAGTCACAACATTATTAGTCATTGATGGTTCTTCTTGGTTTGCAATAATAATTTTCAAAAGTTTTTTGATAATCCCTTGTGATTGAATGAAAAAGTTTTTGAGTCTCGAAGAAATTTCTCCGTACATGGACCTGAAGATCTGTTTCATGTCTTGGTAAATTTGTTGGTAGTTGGGATTTGTTGCTACCATGATAAGGAACAAACCATAGATAACCCACTTGATGAAAGAATTCAATATGATTGAGTCAATTGTTCCTCCAACAACAATACATCCAAGTATGATAAACATGAAATTGATGAATGTCTTTCCACCGTCGCTTCGGGTTGTCCATGAACGGATGCCAAAAAGCACAAGGAGGACTACAGCTATTGTGATGAAGGTTATTTGCTTATTTAAAAGTAATTCCCTAGCTCCAAAAAGGGCAAATGACCATTGAAGCCAAAAAATCAAGAAACCTTTCGATTTTTTAGCTTTGGCATCTTCTTGCTGTCCGAGTCTACAATAATGATCAACGAAATTTTGAAATAATTAGTTTATGAGGTAAATGAATAATACCAGCTTGTAGTACGATCTTTATGGAAGCTTAATCCACAAATAAAACTGTAGAATGAATTGTACATATGCAATATGATGGTGACGATCTCTCCCAAATTGCATGACTACCACTCATACCATATGCTTATCCAAAATTAGAAACTAGAGCTCAGCATTAGCGACATGCAAAGTCCATATAGTTAGTCTAAATGAAGCAATTGCTATAAGTAATAAATAACTCATGATCAATATGGATGGATTTTGCAAAAATCACACAAACAAAAGCTCCAGCAAACATAAAAAGCCAAGTGCACAGATTGCTTTTGATTCAAAAGAGGATATAGTTCATAAGAGCGTGCATCGGTCCCAGTCCAACCCGGGAACCATCGGGAACTGACTAATTGGGTGGTTTGTGAAAGAACTAGTCCGATTCTTGATTCCAAAAAATTTGGAACCGAAAATAACTAGTCCAATTCCCAATTCCACGTGAGTAATCAGACCGGCGAGACCAAACGGACAGATCAACCCAAATTACTTAATTTCTTTATTTTCTTATTCTGTAATAAATCATAAATTAGTAAATTGCATTTGAATTTTCAGTCTTTCTCTCTCTCCTTTTCATTCGGTAGGCTTCTATGTCTCGATCTTGATGGAGACAGCTTTAATTTCGCTATTTTTTTTAAAAAAAAAATATTTTGGGTTCTTCGTCTGTAGTGAATGGAAAATCGCCTCGGTTACTTTAGCTTCACAGTATCAAAACAAAGAATGGTCTATGTGAAAGCATGAATGCCACACGAGAATCAAGCCCAGAACATGTGCTCGGAAGTAACGTAAGGAGTGGGATAATTGTATCGGAGAAAGATCAGAATGGGCATTTGCCAAACAAGCAAATAAAGCAAGCGATGGACAACATATGGAACCAAAATGGTCGGCAGATTAATGAACATTTTAAAGGGGAGTGATTTACATGATAACAAAGGCAAAACAACCCACCGGTTTCATTAATCATGCTGCCTTTCCAGTTAATTGTCACCAAAAGTAGAAGAAACAAAGAAAAAAAAATACAGCCGATCCCCATCCAACTTGTCTAGTCTAGTTCTCACATGGACAAGATAGGTTATTGATCCTAGGTTGGGAATCAACACACCGTAAAGCCAATCACTACTAACAGTTCATAAGGAACAAGATACATATGTGCATACAACGATGAGTTTTGTCTAATTGATGTAAATTATGACTGTTCGAATGCAAAACTAACCTTTGAGTCTCAGTTGAATTGAAGTTGATGCCAGACATCGATCCGTTGCTAGCTTCCAATAGAGAGAATTGATGCTTCCTTTGGCTCTGCACTAGAGGCTGAGAGTTTTTTGGTGAATGCACACTTTGGGTAATACAAGGGATATGTATATATAAGGAGGAGGGACAATATCACCGAAAAACGTGGCCTCCACCCTATGGGACGGTTCAGCTGATGGGACTTCCCTAGTCCTCGTCAACAGCTCGTCAACAGCTGAATCATTCCGGAATGAAGGTAAGTACTCACTCACTCACTTAAAGTGAGTGAGTGAGTACTTACCTTCATTCCGGAATGAATCCTTTCCTAGTGATTTAAGTGAGTGAGTACTTACCTTCATTTCGGAATGAATCCTTTCCTAGTTCAGCTGTTGACGAGGACTAGGAAGTCCCATCAGCTGAACTGGGGTCCCATGAATTGGACGGGCTACTTGATCCCATGGGACGAGGACTAGGGAAGTCCCATAGGGTCTAACAGGGCGTCTAATCCCATGGGATGAGAGGAGGAGAGTCCCTCCCGATCAGGGGACCTCCTCCTCCGCATTTATCAGCAAACCCCGACAAGATCGAGTGGGGGCCACTCTTGACTTATATTACCTTTTTATTTTTCCTTTTTGTTTGGTTGGATTTCTTCTTTCTCTTCTTTTTCTTTTAAGAAACCGGATCTTATTTCCGGTCGATGACGGTGGAATAGTGACCCTAGAAAGCCTTTTTCTTTGAGAGTGGGCAATTGAACAGGTTTTTGGAAATTATCAAATGAGATTTTTATGGTACACAAAATCCTCTAATTTTGTTTTATGACATTTTTCATTATCGTTATAACAAACCATCATGACCTCATATGATTGGAAAAGATTAATACTATATGTGTATTAGGAAAATGTTACGGGAATTATAAAAAGTAACATTTTACAACATTTTGCACTTGTAGAATTTTCTCCCTAGCAAAGATAAATTCATTGTTGTTTTCAAATTTCAACAGAAGAATGAGTTGAATAAGACTTTGAACTTCACAGAAGGGGAAAAGCAATTCCCTGCCTAATAATCTTTGATTAAATTATAATCAATGACTAATGCCTCGAATGAAATTTTAGTTTAGATACAGCATTTGAAAATGACTGGGATTAAATATCAACTAAAACCACTGGGGGTTCGCCCCAGTGGCCACCCTTCCAACATGGAAGGGGGAGGTGAGGGTTTAAATCCCCACCTCCTCGGGGGATGGGGTAGGGACGCGTAAGTTTGAGAGTGGGTTGCGACTCCCACGCCTTTGCAAGAGCGGGCACAAGTCCGCAGCGAGTGAGTGTAGAGTAGGATTAGAGTAGGACTGACCAAAAAAAAAATATCAACTAATGCAAAGAAGAATTTATTACATAAAGAATGTTTGGAGTTAATGCTGTATTTATATCAGATTTAAGTATACGCCTATTCTCATTGTGGTTCATGAGTCATTTGTCGGTTTTCCATATCTAATCAAATAAACCTTCGTCGTGGCCCTTAATCATTACATCAAAGCACAACAAATTCTCAGTTTTTCCAATATTTTCTTATAAATTTATTTCATATTAGCATAGAATTTGTAAAATATAATAAAGAACAAAAAAAATCAAGGAAAAAGATTGGAAAAAAGAATAATCGGGATAATGTGCCTAAACATCGGTTTTCGCTATGGGCTATTTAGTCCACAGCCACGATCGCGGGGCCAAAGTACATTATCTAAAAACATTAAAGAAGTCAACATCCAATCTCAGATCAACACGTATCAAACTTGTGAAAAATGTCGATGATTTACCACTTTGGTATTTTCATGAATAGATTGAGATAAGTGCAGATGTGGACATCACCAATGTCTAATTCAGTTGGCACAAGAAAAGAATCCTCTTCTTGCCGTGATGGGCTTACAAGAATCGACTTCACGTTTTGACGCGTAAATCATGTAAAACTCATTCAAGATCCATTACCATGACTAATATGTGATAGGCCCTGTTACAATCATGAACGAAGTAAGTAATATTGATATAAGACAAGCGTTATTTTGAGTGAAATGGCATTGTTGATCCATACTATAGGCATGGCATAAATAGAAGTGATACCATTGGGGAAACGATCAATTTGGAAGTAGATTTTGCACTATCAATATCTAGCTTGAAAAGAAAAAAAAAAGAATCAACTTCCAAAAGGTGTAGAACCTAACTCTCGTGGCTTCACAACGCCTCTATCAATATGCATGTCTTCATTCAAATATTCCTCCTCACACGAACAGGCAAAAAAGCGCCATAACATTAAGACATTCCACAACGAATAATTGTCCAAGCAAACCCCCAGTCCAATCATAATGGTGCCAAAACATGGAGAAAAACACCTCATGATGTTGACCACACTTTTGCGTATTTTATAAAACATAACAAGTAGAAAAAGCCTAGAAATCCATTTCACTTGTAGTACAAATAGCGGGAAAAGTATCAAAAAAATTCTCAACATATTAAATTAGTACTAATTCAATCCTAAACCTTTTAATTGAATTAAGTTAGTCCTAAGCATTTTCATATTGATACCAATTCAATTCAAAACATTTCAATTAGATCAATTTAATCCTAAACATTTTCACATTGGTATCAATTCAGTCCATTTGGCCAATTTTGTCAGCCGGTCTAACGTGGATGCTAACTAGTGGCCAGACCATGATGTGGCAATTTTTAAATGATTTTTATTTTTTTCGAATTTTTAATAATTTATTTTTCTTTTTTCTTTTTCTTTTCTTTTTTTTTTTTCCTTCTTCTTCCTCCTTGGACTCTCCTCGTAGTGGCTAGTGAGCCTCCAACGAGGCTCACTGACCACTGGGCAAGGGCTGTTAAGCCCTCACTCGTGGCCCGGGCAAGGTCGAGCGAGGGCTGCAACCCTCGTCGACTCGTCAGCCACTACAAGGAAAGTCTAAGAAGAAAGAAGAAGGAAAAGAAAATGAGAAAAGGAAAAAAATAAACAAATTAATAAATAAATAATATATTTAAAAATTACCACGTCAACATCCGACTACTAAATGGTGCTCGCGTTAGCACCGGTGGCCAAAATTGGTCAGATAGATTGAATTAGTACCAATGTGAAATGGTTTTGACTAAATTAGACCAATTAATAGGTTTATAACTGAATTGATACCTATATAAAAAGGTTTTGGACCAAAGTGATCCAATTAAAAGGTTTAGGACTAAATTGGTATCAATATTATAGGTTTAGGATTTTTTTTTTTTTTTTGCTACTTTTCCCTACAAACACCTCATATTATATTAAGAAAAACAGAGGAAGGGCATTGACTCATTACAAGATCCATTAGACAATGTCCTCCCCAACTCTATCCCCATCTCCACCGGTTGGTCCAGTCATAGTGTTGTTATTCATTGATGATTCTTCTCTTTTGTAACATTAATTTTCAAAAGACTTTCAATATTTTTTGTGATTGGAGGAGCAAGTTGTAAGTCTTAAAGAAGTTGCTCCGTGTATGGAATTGTTTCATATTTTGAAAAACCCGTTGGTAATCAGGATTTGTAGCTACCATAGGAAGGAACATACCATAAATAACCCACTTGATGTAAGAATTCAGCTCAATCGAGTTTATTGCTATTCCAACATAGAGACATCCTAGCACGAGAAATGTCAAATTGATGAATGTCATTCCACAACCACTTTGTGTCAATCTCGAACCGATGCCAAAGAGCGCGATGAGAGCTACGGAAATTGTGATGAAGGTCGCTTGCTTGTCTATATGTAAATTCTTAGCTGCAAGAAGAACAAATGACCATTTAAGCGAGGATGCCAGGAGTTCTTTCGATTTTTTAACGATGTCATCTTCTTCTTCTCTGAGCCTTTCAAAAAGAACAAACGAAAACTGAAATCGTCAATATCTGGTGCAAGTAAATAATACAAACTTGTAGCAAGAGCAGCGCACATGCATGCTTAAATCTTTCTTAACGAAAGCTTATTTATCCATAAATTTACTGTGCAATTAGTAAAATTAACTGTGATGTGAGAATTTCTCCCAAATTGCATTACGACATGTCAGGTACAAATCCAAATTACAAACTAGACTACACCGTTCATGGCATGCAAAATCCATATGATTAGTCTAACGGATTATTGCGTAAGTAATAATTAGGAGTGGCAAAATATTGTACTAACCCATTTTTCCACTCGTCTTTGTCGGTCAGTTTCAAAATGGGCATCTCCGACCTTATGAATGGGTTGAAATGAGTTAGAAGAAACAAAGTATAATTAAAATTTATCTCGGACCCATCTTATTAAATATATATTATATAAAGAAAAACCATCACGCACGTCTGTACGGCTTTTTCTTAATGGACGGGCAGGTGCATTTTCCGTTTCTTGTTTCTTCACGTAGAAAACTAAACAAGTCTTTGTAAAAAAAGGCTTGGACAGATATTACACGATGCATAGTACTGTAACGAAATTCGAAAAAAAAAAAAAAAAAGAGGAGGTTTTTCTAAGTCATAGTTTGTAATACTGTGTCGCATGGTGAACCAAACACTCTCAACGGTGGTTCAGTCAAAAAGAATTTACCTTAACTTAGATGAATAATTTCCGGCTAATAATAATTATCCTCTGTTCTACGGAATCCTTTTTGTCCATTTGTTAATACTCCCGATATGTCGTTATGTTGCAATGATGCTCTGCAAAGTGGATAATAATTCTTTTGGTTTTATATCTTCTTTTTTTTTTTTTTGACAATTGGTTTTATATCTTATTTGGTAAAATTGGGCAACGGATTCGAGGGCACAAGTGCTGAAATATTTCGAAATAACAAAAAGAGAGGAAAAGTATAACCGCTACGGACAATAAGTACAAACTAGCCAGATAAAGTTGACTCCTAAGGTCGTGATGACAATGGTACATGATGTTTGAAGGAACGTTTGAATCATTTTTAAGAGAAAAGAAGAGGTCGATCGGTCTCAACATGTTCATCCTATAATGTAAAGTTCTTCGTATTAGAGGTTATGACGGAGCTCAAACCCAAGTTAAATATACCAACTCCAAATCCAATGTCAAATAAGAAAGATCCCATTAATATGAATGATGCTCGACATGCGATGGATTTAGTGGAAAATCCATGCAATCCGATGCTTACTTTGTTAAAGAAATTGGAAACTATTGCGAGCAAACCATTCGATTTGGAAGGGAAGAATCGAATTGAACCGAGCTCTATTTTGAACAAAGTGAATGCAAGTCACAACAAATTCAAATAATGAAAATGACAAAAAAAAAAAATTCATGATGCTAATCTCAGGAAATCAAAGATTGAAAATGAATATCTCAGCTGCTTAAAACATGAATTTTTTTCACTCATCTATACTCCTGCCGCCAATGACAACTGTTGCCTCCTTGTGATAAGATTTCAATGAGAATCTATATTTATGAGATAAAATTGCTAAGAATTGGAGCTTGGATTGGGTTGGGTCTTAAATTATAACAGGTCAAGTATAAGTTGCTAAAGTTGTATTGCCTAAAAATGGATCAATTTGTGTCAAATTCAATTTCGACTCACCTGAAACCAAGTCGATCCACCCACTTAACAACACTACCAGTGAATAACTCTCGATTGATATGGATGGATTTGCAAAAGTATGTGCAAACAAAAGTTCCAAGAAACATCTAAAGCCTAGTGTCCCAAATGGTCGTGACCTAAAGGAGGACGGATTTCATAAGGAAAAAGGTAAACATAGGCAAACAATGAAGAGCACTAATCAATGTAAATCTCGAATTTTTTTAATGCAAAACTTAGCTCTGAGGTTCAATTGAAGTAACGTTGATCTTGGACATTGATCCGTGCTAGGCTCTCCAATATGGAGCCGATGCCTTTTTTGACTTCTGCTCCAGAAGAGACCTTTGTAGAGACTGCAAATTAGGGGTGTGCATGGTCCGGGCGGGCGGTTCCCGACCTAGAACCGGGAATGGCCCACTAAGGACCGGTTCCGAAAAATTGGATTCGGGATCCACCCGTTTATTGCATGGATCCACCCGGGAACCGGACCGCCGGTGCGGTCCGGTTCCCGGGTGGATCCACGGAACCGATCTTGACGCGAAAAATCGACTCAATTGGACACGGAAAATTCAAGAATTAGAGAAATCTCGCTCGGCTATTCTATCACCAAAACAGGTAGTGCTAAGAGGGTTCGTGGGGAAGAGTTTCAGTCATAAAAACCCTACTCGGCTCGAAGACGGAGGCGCAAAGGCCAGTTAGAGATGAATTGAACTTCAGTCGGCCGGGAACGAACGGTTTGAACCAAAAGGAAACTCACTGGAAATGCCGAGGTTTGGGAACGAGAAGTCTTGTGCTCGAGGTTAGCGATTGGCATCGAGGATGGGCGAGCAATGCTCGACGTCAATCCACTTCTCCCTCACTATTGGCGTGGTGGTCGGCGCGGAGGCGAGCTGTGGAGTCGCGGGTTGCTAGGCGGAGCAGAGGCTATGGCGGGTGGCAGCCGGTGCGAGGGGGCGAACAGCAGCGGCAGCCGGCGCGAGGGGGCAAACACGCCGAACAGCAGTCGCGGCCCGCGGGTCACTGCTGGGCGGAGACAATCACCGAAGAACCGAAGAAGTTGAAGAAGTTGAAGAAGTCGAAGAAGAAGAGAGATAGAGAAGAGAGACAGATGGTCACGGAACAGAAGAACCGAAGAAGTTGAAGACACTGGACAAAGGAAAGAAGTCTCGGTTAGGGTTTGTTTAGTTTTAGTAATATTTTAATATTAAAAAAGTTCCGGTCCGGTCTTGGTGAGCGGGCCGGCGGATCCGCCCATGGAACCGGGAACCGGACCGGTACCCACCGGTTCCCGTAAATTGGAACCGGGAACCGGACCGGTTCCCTCAAGAACCGTCGGTTTCAGGTGGTTCCGATCCGATTTCAGGCGGTCCGGGCGGTTCCCGGGTATTTTGCACACCCCTATTGCAAATCGGTGTTTGGTTTTCAAAGTCCTCGTGTACCGTTTTGGGGGGGCGGCGGGTAAGGAAGGACCGCTTTTACTTAAAACGGATGTCTACTTAAATATTGTCAAGATATTTGTCAGTAAACTGAGACGACTACGTAGTCACAATTTACAATATGTATATTATATATATTCGTCAGTCGACGTTTGAAGGCGATGATTACGGCCCTTCCCCAGAATTTCTTCAACTCACGCACACTCTATTCGCTGGTCATAAGCACTTCTATATCTGGATGACTTCCAAATCTAAGCAAAAAGGAAAAGCATTTATCTGGGTGGATTTTTTAGATCGACGGCGCATGTGTTTTTGAAATGAAACCCTAAAAGGGGCCCCCTCACGATCCGTCCATTATGGATCAAAGTTTCTCCATGTCCAGGGTTATTTATTGGCGGATTCTTTTTACACCATCTGATGACTTTATTAGATGGACTTTGTTAAAACAGTGCGCCCATGATACTTACCAAGAAGCCGTGTAAAGAAAATTTGCAGCTTTTAATGCACTATTAATCTCGTGTGGTTGGTAATCAACCCTTTATAAATCGAAACTTCTATATTAAGTATACTAAATAAGTGCTACGAGACTCGATTTCAAGACCCTCAATAGATATATTATTGGCAGAATAGACAAGCGCATGGGGATGAAAATTTCTTTTTCCTCCTTTTTTAAAGTCTGAAAGCTTTTCCATGATGATTTTCCTTCTCACATGACAATCCTCCGCACACGAGAATGAAGATGCCAAACTCTTTTTTTTTTCTTTTACTTTTTTAATCTCTGAAGTTTCCATGATGTTGCTGGCTAAAGAAAGAATTCCGCGTTGAAAAACTATTTTGATGGAGACTATGCAAAAGGATGAAGATCTATTAGAGATAGTCAGAATGGTTTGCTTTCAAAAACTCTTGCTGTCGTCCTTGCTAATTATGGGTCCCTCTAATCTTTGGACAAAGTGAACGCAAGTCGCGACAAATTCAGATAATGAAATGACATACATATGATGGAAGTCTCAGTAAATCAAATATTGGAAATGAGTATCTCACCTAGTTGAAATATAATTGGCAAAAGATTTAGCAAAGAACATGTCATCCAATTTTTGCATCATGGTTTGTTAGGTTTATGAAATGGAAACCAAAAAAAGAGACGCAAAAGGAGAAACTCTTTGGTTTTGTGATTGTTCAAGAACAAGTATCATTGAATCCACCAAAATCATAAATTTTTTCACTCATCTATAATCCTGCGGCCAGTGGTAACTGTCACCTCCTTGTGATAAGTTGTTTGTGAAAAGCTATATTTAAGAGAGAAAAATGCTAAGAATTGAAGTCCTGATTGGGTTGGGTCTAGATTTGTATCGGGTCAGATTTAAATAAGTGGTATTGCATAAAAATTGGCCAATTTGTATCGGATCCAATTTCAACTTACCCAAAATTAACTCCATCCACTCATTTGATAGAAATACTAGTAAATGGCTCTTGATGTATATGGATGGATTTGTAAAAGTCTAGGAAAAAAAAATCCAACAAACATAGAAAACCTAGTGCCCATATGCTCGTGACCCAAAAAAGGATGTAGTTCATAAGGAACAAGGTAAACATAGGCAAACAATGAAGAGCACTAATCAATATAAATCTCGATTGTTTTGAAGGCAAGACTAACATCCGAGCTTCAGTTGAAGTAACGTTGAATGTCAAATAGTGATCCGCGCTAGCTTTCCAAAAAAACAAAGAGATTCTATGCTTCTTTTAACCTCCGCTTCAAAGGCCCTTGTAGGGACTGCAAAATAGGGTATGGTTGGGAACTATGCCATAAGGCACGGTCATGGGTACTGTGTTAGCCGGTGGTTGGGAACCGTGCCATAAGGTATGCTAATACAGCAGTGGACATTTCACCCACCCTCCCTCATCCTAGGCGCGGGTGGCTACTATACCACCCTACCCGACGATAGCCAGAGTAAGCTCTAACATGGAATCTACCTTCCCCATTAAGAGGCCTCCAAATTTTCTATAATTGTCTTCCCGACAAAGAGAGAATACAGACGACGGCACAGGGACTCCCACCATAAGGCGGTTATCCTGCCTGTTTCCTCTTTGAGCTTTTTAAAGACCTGCTCAAGTCGATAGAGGCCCTTGTAGGGACTGCAAAATAGGGTATGGTTTTTATAGACCTCCTCGCTACCGGGGGGGATTCTTGCCATGTCTTCCAATGAAGGGACTATGATGCTTTTTCTTTCTTCATTTGCAGCGACTACCGTGGGGATCTTTTTTCTCTTATTCACGGATGATGCTGCTTTTTGACTGCCTAGATGCCACGTCACGAAGACCTTTCCCACCTACCCTTTGGAAACAGAGAAAACATCCTCTTTTGGGCCCACTCTTAACTTATTTTGTTTAATTTCTTGCACCGATTTCTAGACAACATTGTGAAGAATATCAATATTATTAACGCACTCACACGTTCACTATATTAGCCATATATTGTGAAGAATATCAATGACATCGACGCATTCACACTTCACTATATTCACCATATATCGTGAAGAATACCAATATCATAGTCTTCGAGAAACGAATGGTCTTGCCCTAGAATTTCTTCCAAGCCTAGACTTTTATTCAGGGAAAAGTACCAAAAAAGTCTTAAACCTATTGCATTGGTATCAATTCAATCCTAAACTTTTCAATTGGACTAATTTAGTCATAAACCTTTTGATATTGGTACCAATTCAGTCCATCCGGCCAATTTTGGCCGGCCGGTGCGGACGTGGACGTCGGCCGGTGACGGACGGCCGACGTGGCAAATTTTCTGATTTTTTTATTATTTTTTCGATTTTTTTATTAATTTTTTTCTTTTTTTTCTATTTTTTCCTTTTTCCTTTTCTTTTCCGGCGGTGGCCGGTGAGCCTCCAGTGAGGCTTGCCGACCACTGGGCGAGGGCCGCGAAGCCCTCGCCTACTACCGGCGAGGGTCGCGGCCCTTGTCCGGCCTCTCCCGGGCCGCCGGCGAGGCCATGGCGGCCATCACTAGGGCGGAGGCGAGGGCCGCGAAGCCCTCGCCGGCCGGCGCCGAGGGTCGCGGCCCTCGCCTCCGCCACGGCGATGGCCGCCATGGCCTCGCCCATTGCGGCCCTCACCCGGTGGCCGGCGAGCCTCACCGGAGGCTCGCCGGCCACCACCCGAAAAGAAAAGGAAAAAGGAAAAATATATATATAAAAAAATCGAAAAAATAATATAAAAAAATCAAAAAATTTGCCACGTCGTGTCCGGTCATCGGCCCACGTCCACATCAGCGCCGACCGGCCAAAATTGGCCAGATGGATTGAATTGGTACCAATATCAAAAGGTTTAGAACTAAATTGGTCCAATTGAAAAGTTTAGAACTGAATTGGTACCAATGCAATAGGTTTATGACTTTTTTGGTACTTTTCCCCTTTTATTCACGTCTCACATACACGCGCACGCCAGTCACCGTTCATCAGCTTTCTATACGTGTATGACTTCCAATTCTGACCTCGAAATTAAAATAATCAAAAAGGGAAAGCATCTATCTGTAGGAATTTTCCTTGAGCCGAATCCAGGCTGGAGCTGTTAGAACAAACCCTTGGAATTTATCATATTTTTATCAATTTTTGTTACTTTTAGACCGAATCCAGAGTAAAGTATAGCTTCTCAACATCTCGTGGTACCGAATTCAACTTTCTATTAAGTACGTGCTGCGAAATGAAACCCTAAAAGAGAGCCATCATGATCCTTTATTATAATTTTGAGGAAGAAAACACCATTATTGGATAGTGTTAGAGGTACACATTTAAAGTTAGGTTAATTGTAGTTTACATTAATTGTAATTAAACCTAATTGCCTCTCACCCTATATATAATGGAGGGCTTGTACTCTTCATTTGGTAATATGAACGTGGACACATAAATTTTGGCATCCCATTTAGTAATTCACTGCATAGAAAATTAGAGATAGACTTTGGCCCCTAGCAAAAATAATAATTAAATAGCATATATTCATTAGAAGCATAATTCGATTAATTGCATTTAATCGGACTGATGGTAGATGGTTCTAAGCTTAATTTAATAGACTAACCCTGCAAGGAAGAGGCGAAATTCGGCTAGGCCTTGGTAGAGCGGTGACCAAAATTCTGTAGAGGGAGGGGCCATAATTGGCCTAATTTAAGCTTAATTCAGCCCATTAAAAGTCTATTTAAGGAATGGCCTAAGGTTATTAGAGTCCATCAAGTTGTTAAGCTGAAATTAAGCCCGCAAGAGTAAATTAAACCTAGGTTAGCATTATAAATATGCATCTATGCCTCATAACTCGAGGTCAGCAATTAGAAATTTAGAACCCTAGAGACAAACACGTGAGAAAGAGAGAGAGGAAGGAGCACTCGGCTAAGCCCATACGCCTGGCCGAGGCCCATGCCCGGGCTGCCATCCTTACTGACTGACGGTGAGCTTCGCATCTCCTCACCTCGGCGCCGCCGCCATGCTGTTGGCCCAGTCGCCTCCCATCTGTGCCTCACCAAGACCGCTCAATGCCGACGTCGCTCCTCCGCCGCTTGTTGGCCTGCTGATCGGATTCTCGCGCAGTCGTCCTCCACGCGCGACACAACCAAAGCTACCACTCTCGGTCCCGGCGAATCAGCGGCACCGTGACGCAACGCCAATACACGATCACCGTGACCCTCTGGTATTCCACTACTGATCCTGCAACGCCATCCTTGCCGAGCCGTCACCTAGCGCTACCTTCACCAAGTTTGTTGCTGTTCCCTACGATGCGTTACCAGCTGCTGTCCCAACCCCCACTGGCGCTGCATCAGTCCCGCCGACCCTGCTGCCCCGCCGTCAAGCCCTGTCCCACGACACCACTACTGCTCAGCCACCTCGGGGTGGTTCTCTATTTTTGCAGGTTTCTCGACAAAGCATCACCGTCGGAAGATCTCCACCACCAGACAGCTTGAGCCCAGGCCCCACCGAGCCGAGCAGCAATCCGCGAGCCCCAGCTAGCCGGGCTCCTCGCACCGCTGCTATCCATTGCCAAACACCATGATCCACCGCGAGCACGCCACCGGCCACCACCGTCACAAGCTGTCGGTCGAGTTCAATTTTTTTTTTTTTTTTTTGGGGTAAAGGTAAGAAAGTTCAATTCAAATTTAATCTTTAGGAATTAAGCAATTTAAAAGAGTGCATACTATATGACGAATTTTTTGACATGACGATTTTTCTTTAGAGATTAGAAATCTTGAAAGTTTTGATGGACTTCTATCAATCATTGTATCTGCATGTTAAATTTATCAAAATTGAGGTGTTGGACTACATGATTATGTGAATCAATTATATTCTACCCAGAAAAGATAAATCCAATGTTGTTTTGATATTTCAACAAAAGAATGAGTAGAGTAAGACTTTAAACTTCTTAGAAGGGGAAAAGCAATACCCTGCCTAATAAGCTTTGATTAGATTATAATCAATGACTAATGCCTCAAAATGAAATTGTAGTGTAGATAGAGCTATTGAAAATGACTGGAACGAAATATTAATCAATGCGAAGAAGAATTTATTACATAAAGAATGCTCGAAGTTAACGTCGTATTTACATCAAAAATAATATAATAATAAGCCTATTCTCATCATGGTTCATGAATCATTTGTTAGTTTTCAATTTCTAAAAAATAAACCTCAGTCTTGGCCCTTAATAATTACATCAGAGCTCAATAAATTCTTATTTTTCGAATATCTTCTTATAGATATATTTGACATTAATGTAGAATTTGTAAAGTATAAAAAGGAACGAAAGAAAGAAAGAAAGAAAAAAGATTGGAAAAAAATAATTGGGCTAATGTCCCTACAGAGAGCAATCTGGCAGCTCCCGACCCTTTGGGCTGTTTAGTCCATAGCCACGAACGCGGGGCCATCAAAATGCATCTGTAACACCATTGCAACATATATTATGTAAAAAACATTAAAGAAGCCGACATTCAATCGCAGATTAACATGTAGCGAACTTGTGAAAAGCCTTGATGATTTACCACTTTAGTAATTTCAAGAATAGAGAAGTCAAACAACAATTCAACATTTTTATAACGAGGGATTCAAATAGAGCAGAAAGTTCGAATTCATTGACATAGTTACCGATACTTAATTTCACTAAAAGCCTTTAGTTGTTCAGTATTGGGTCCAACTTGATATATCTACTCTACTTTCTACCATAGATGTTTTTTTCCTACCTTTAAATTTTCAACATGGTATTTATTTTGAACTCGCATCATAAAAAGAGCACCCATAATGAATTAGATTGTGCAATTCCCCTCGAACCTATCACTACGATATAGGAGGAAGATAGGGCTGTGGGAACAAAAACTTCTCCTCAGAAGAACGTCCTTATTGTGGCAATTTCGTCTAGAAGGTAATGGTTTACTCTTATAGCACATCTATTCGCTACTCCATATTATATATGAAAAGGAACAATTCTTAAGTGTTGAAGAATAATTAGATCAATAGATCTCATATAAATCCTATGCTTAGTTATGCCAATAACTGAAATGAAAATTAGTACTTCTCATTCTTTTTTGATATAGTTGTTGAGAAAATTTTAAATAAAAAAAAAAAGATTTTCCTTGTTTCAATATATTTTATCTTTTCCTTAAAATCATCGGGTTATACATACTACGCAATGTGGGTAGTAACTTGATTATTGCAATCTCAAGTCCTACAGACAATTGCAGACAATTCCAATGCTATTTTTGCAAGTGCAGAGATTTTATTCAAATGTATTGATTAACCAAGGGAATCTAAAAGAAAAGAAAGCAAACGTATTACATTAGAAAACACATTCCATGTGGAGAGTTCATCTTCCTCTGCCGGGGTTTTACTTCTTAAGAAGTTAATTTGATCGGTTACAAATTTGATCGGTTACAACACATGCTGTCGACTAAATCCCCGTTTCGGTGAGAATCAATTTGATCGCATCAACAGTAACAATTGCATTGGAACAAAAAGCCAAAAAAGATGAAGAAAGAGAATTTCGTACAAGTTAAAGACAGAGATTTGATGTGTTGTTGTTTTTTCCATCACTCCTTACACTTTAGTTCTTTTTTTTTTTTTTTGACGAGAAACAAAGCTGATAATATTAGATAATAGGCAAAGGTAATACAACATGAGCATCAATACAAAGTAAATCCAAAAGAGCATAAGGTGATATAGCTAGTATAAGCACCTAGAGGGGGGAATAGGTGTAAAAACAATTTCTCGAGATACGAAAGCAATACTAGGCGGACAATAGAAAGGAAGATCTCCTTTAGCTAACAAAACAAATTAAGATCAAAGTAAAGCGGAGAGTAGGGAAAAGAAAATTAAACACAAGGTTTATAGTGGTTCGGCTTATTCCAAGCCTACGTCCACTCTTCTGCACTGACAGCCCACTGGCTGGATTTCACTATGAACAAAAGAGATGTTATAGCAATGCTTTCCCTTGATTCCACAGTGTAGATACTCTACCACACTTCCTCAAGGTATCTCAAAATATGAACTCTCTTTTGTGTACAAGATTTTGCTCAGTAAATGAATTGACTAAGAACAATGAGCTTCAGACTTTGAAATTCTTCTATCGTGCACCTTCTTTCGAACAACTGAAACGTCTTCCTTTTATACTCCTTTATGCCATCATACCCGTTGGCACTTACCAAAGGAATTCCTCCAATCTACCCATTGGACGGAATCAATTAGGAAGATCATTTGAGCTATTAAAGGAACATATCGATAGCCCATCAATCATGCTCGCCCATACAATCAGGATCTTGATTTCCATAAGTAGAACCTTCCAAGTATACTTCGCCAATCATCGGATCCTTAATCAATCTTGATTCGAATAAAGGATTCCATTATGTCATATCTAGCTAAGAGATCTTCTCCACTTGATAAGGCTAAATCCTTAATGAACATCCAGTTCTGGATAGCCTTTCTTCAACGGATTAGAAACTGTCAATGAGAATAGACTTTGAGTCTTGAGTCTGGCAATCCGAAGGTCTTCAGACTTTAAATAGTAGAGTCTGCAAATCTTCATACTAGAATGATGGAAACGTTTTGTCAACTTCAAAATATTCAAAAGGATTTCTCCAACAGAAGGGGGACTAGTCGCCCAGTTGTTAAGAAGAAAATCAAAACACCGGCCTTTTGCAACCCAGTCAGCAACGCGATTAGAATTCCTACTACAGTGAGCTAAAGAAAGACTCGAAATAGTCTCCAATTTGTGCTTGGCCCGATCCACGAGGGGTTGCACTAACCAATTTAAAGTAGATGACGACAATAGACTCTCCACCAGCAACCGACAATCAGATAACAAAAGTATTTCTTTTTCTGGGGAATTCGGGATTAGGTTTGCAGAGATAAAATCTAGGGTTTCAACCAAAGCGACGGCCTCCGCTTGCTCAGCCGAACTTACCTCAATAAGCTTTGCAAACCCATCTCGAATTGTACCAAAAGAATCTCTGCAGACACAAGCAATAGCAGCTCGAGGTCTTGATCTTGTATGCTGAGGACCAAAAGAAGAAGATCTTGTCTGGGAAAAGCCGAAGCCAACTTCCGTCGTCTGTCTGGATGGGGTGTGGCCAAATGCCGAAGATAGAGGTCTTCTAGCAGCTCGTTAGGTAAGATCAGGTTCGGGATGAGGGGCTTCTCTTTCTTCAATAGCGCAGGTGCGTGGGTTGTTCATTTCTTCTTCCCTCTCTTCCGAATCGCAATGCCTTCCATGGTGAGCGTCAGTGATGATGCTATGATGCTGCTGCTGTGCTGGGTAGTCAGATCTAGTAGATCTGAGGTTTCTGTCTTTGGTTGCAGAGGTAGTAGGCGTAGCTGCGATGCTGCCGATGCCGAGACTCGAGAGGAAGGTCTTGTCTCTTCCAAACCGCAAGGCTTGCCATGGTGGGCATCATTTCTGGGTCTTCCGAGCTGCAGTGGTGCTAGAAGTGTAGATCCAATGAATCTGAGAGCTTGCTCCTCAGTTGTAGGGGTACAATTGTCGGCAGCGATGGTTCCGCACGTTAGGGGAATGCGACCGGTGAGATCTGGTCTGGAACACGGGCCTTCTTCCACAGCACAGGTACGTTGGTTCATCGTTTCTTCTTCCCTGTCTTCCGAGTCGCAATGCCTGCTGCGTTGAGCATCAATAGTGACTCTGAGATGCTGCTGTGGTACTGGGTAGTCAGACCCGGTAGATCTGAGGGTTCTTTCCTCAGTTGCAGAGGCAAAAGACCTTCGTTTTCTATGATCCAAAGCGCGAGGCTTGCCATGGTGGGCATCTTTGGCTGGTCGTTTATGCTGCAATGGTGCTGGGTATACAACTCCGGTGAATCTGAGATTTGATCTTCGGTTGCAAATGTAGAAAGCTCAAGATGATGATCTTCGGTTGCAGAGGCAGAGGGTTCGACGGCGATGATTCCTTGAGTCGGGTGAAGGCAACCATCTTCCACAGCCCCTGTACTGTGTAGCGCAGGCGGGAACTTGCTGTTGTAGGGATGGGAATCAATCGGTGTTTCCAATAATCCAGATCTATTCACCATTGTAAGGGGGGTGCTGTGCAGGGGGATATTTTCACCTTGCTCTTCAGCTCTATGGCCGTATATCCCAAGTGGACTATGATCTTCATCTAGCTGTGCTGGACTTCTTGACTCTCTACTTGGTGCTATAGGTCTATTTTCTTCCTGTGGATAGCGTTCCGGCGACATGCTGGTATCACATATAATTTCAAATGAGGCATCTATATTAACTATGAGAGTTCCAGGGGCTAGAGGATGCCATTTTTCATATTCCCCTCGGCGTTGATTCTTTTTTGGGGCTTTTCTATTCCAAGCAGAGAAACAGTCCTTTGATGCGGTGGCTTTGAACAGGGTTCGGTGCGGGTTTAAGGTATGATGACTGAAGATGAATTGATTCCGATCCTTCCATATACACCAAAGAACTGTGGCAACCAGTTCAAACTTATGTGAGTCACATTGCCTCACAAAATATTTAGACAGCCAATCATCAAATCTTGTTAAGCCAACACGATCTGTGCATGTTTTCAGGGTTGGGTCGTTCCAAATTTGGGTCGTCCAGGGGCAAAGCAGTAAAGTATGCTCAATCGTCTCAGGTTCCAACTTGCATATTGGGCATATCGGTTCAAGTACCATCTTTCTCCTATAAAGATTATCCAAGGTAGGAAGCGCATTCTGGCATGCACTCCATAGAAAGAATTTTATTTTTGGTTGTACCACAGAGTTCCAAATAAGCTTCCAAATGAGTGGGTCGAACCGGTGTGATGTTGTTAGTGTAGATTCTCTATGAATGTCTGGTTTCCTATTTGAAAAGTAGCCACTCTTTACCGTGTAGGTTCTGGATTTGTTATTTGCCCAAACCAACTTGTTTTCGGTAGTTGGGAGTCCAAAAGGTGTTTCCTTAATTGCTGTTGCTAGGGATTCATCAAATAGGGATAGCAGTAGGTCTTCCTTCCAAATTCCAGCTTCAAAATCAATCAATTCAGCAACTTTGGTCGGTTCATTTGGGCGCGCCCTTCCTCCAATCATTCCTAATTTCAAGTTAAATTAATCGTACGACTGGAGAAAAAGCTCATTCGATTAGAATAAATTTCAGGTTAAATTAGAGGACAAATAATGACAAAAAAATTAGGGGACAAATGGAAAAAGTAAATCAAATAATATTTTAATGAAAAATCTCATTTTATCAATGGCCCCACCTTTCTTTATCTTATTGGCAACCGTCACTTGGTGTGAAATTGCGTTGTTGATTCGTAGTACAGGCAGTTAAAAAAAAAGAGCAATACCATAGGGACAAAACCGAAAGACCCCATGTTTCAAAGATAATTCCAGCATGTTACATAAGGCAGATACTATTCATGTAAAGCAAGCAGTCAACGGAGAGCAGAATAAAACACGGCATTATTGTAAATTTTGATAGGAAGAAAAACTTGATCATTAAAAATTTCATGGAGAAGAAGCAAATATACAAAGTTGCAAATTTAATGCATCAAAGAAGAACTATTATAGTCTTACCACACATTTGCATACTGTACTAACATAAAATACAGAGCAAAACATCCAATAATGTAAAGGAAAAAGGAGAGATTAAGGGTGTCCAATTCCATCACGAGATCAACTAGACAATGTCCTCCTCGACCCTGCCTCCATCATCGCCAATTGGTCGAGTCGCAGGGTTGTTATTCATGGATGATTGTTCTCAGTCCACAAAATTAAGTGTCAAAAGATATTCGATAATCACTTATGATTGAATGAACAAATTTCTGAGTCTCAAAGAAGTTGCTCTGCACATGGACTTGAAGCCTCGTTTCATCTCAAGAAAAAGTTGTTGGTAATTGGGTGCAACTACCATAGCAAGGAACATACCATAGACAACCCACTTGAAGTAAGAAATCAGTACAATTGAGTTAATTGCTATTCCAACAACGAGACATCCTAGTATAAAAAACGCAAAACTGATGAATGTTGTCCCACGATTGCTTGGTGTTGTTTGTGGGCTAATGCCAAAGAGCACAACGACAGCTATGAAAATCGCGATGAAGGTCGCTTGCATATTTACAAGTAAATCCTTAACCTGGAGAAGAGCTAATGACCAGGTAAGCGAGGATTTCACATTTTAAAGATGGCTTCTTCTTATTCTGCAAGTCTGTCGAAAAACACACAACAAAATCTGACATCATTAATACAAGCTTGTAGCATAAGTGTTCCACCAGCATACTTAAAATCTTGCTCGACGGAAGCTTACTCATCCACAAACGAAACTGTACAATGAGTCAAATTAACTGTAAATATAATACATGATTGTGAGAGCAAATTGCATTACGACATGTCATATGCGAGTCCGACATTACAAACTAAAGCTCAGCCTTAACGACATGCAAAGTCCAAACAAATTAATTGCAGTAAGTTATGGATAAATCTTGATATGGAAGTATTTTGCGAAAGTAGTGCAGTTAAAAGGTCCGATAAACATAGAAAGCTAAATGAACCAAATGCTCGTCCGAAGCAAGATACAGTTCGTAAGGAACGAGATAAACATATGTCAATAATGAACAGTCAAGTAGACCTTCTCTGTTGTTGCTGTTGCTGCAGTTGCTCACCATCTCTGTATTGAATCAGGAACAAATTTTTTAAAGAAAAACCGATTTGAAAGAAAAATAGGTACTTTACCCGCACGCTAAGCAGAGTTCTTAGAGATTTTCATACGAATAAATTACGTACCTTTCAATTATGATCGCGTGATCCTCCATGTTCTGGAGAAGTTGGAGTTTTATGAATTCTGTAGTTGCTTTTGTGAATGAGGAAGTAGAACTGGTTGCAGTGTATGTATATGTGTCATCAGCTCTGCCTTTAATTATTAGTTTATCTAATTGAAGTGGACTTGACTTTTGCAAATGCCGTCCCCAAATTTGTGTGAAATCAACGGATGAGGCTCACTCCTCAATCATGAGTTTGTGACCATCATCCTATAGCTATAGGCTCAGAGAATTCTTCTCTTCATGAGCTGCTAGCACAAGCACTTGTTCGCATATTAAAAAAATATTTTCTTTTTTTTTTTTACGTATTTCTCCTCCGCATTCATTTACTCATATATCTATTTTTTTTCCCTAGATGGGAAAGGCTAACTTTTGGTATTTTACAATTTTCTCAATTATCCATGATTTCAATCAATGAGCGAAACAGCAAAAGAATTTTTCGATGCGAAGCATTTGGATTTTCTCTAATCTGTTTTGTTCTATGATCTATTTATCCATCTATATAGTTCGTCAAAGAAGAATTCTCTCCTCAGCCAACCAAACAACGTATTGCGCCAAACCCTTTTCCATGGTGATTTTCCTCCTGACTTGCAAATGAAGATGAAAATATTGATTTTCCTTCCTCCTTTTCTGATCTCTTGCGGTCCCACTTTGACATGCTTTTGCCATTTTTGCATCTTGCTTGGGATAGAAAATGCAAAAATATAGAAGGAAAGGAACTAAACAGTTTGCATCAGGAAACTTCTTGGTGCCAAGGCAAAGAGAGAATTAGTTCACAAAAACATGCTTTTGCAACTTTTGCTGGTCTGCCTTGAATTCACGGTAGTCCACATTAACACGCTTTGGCAACTTTTGCATCTTGCGTGGGATAGAAAATGCAACCTGAACCAGGCAAAAGTCAAGCAACTTCCGGTCTTCCACGACTTTGGCATTTCTTACTTACAAATCTACCGGCACGGTAAAAGGGTAAGCGTGGGCCACTCCTAATTTGCGCTTATTCCCTACCTTTTTTTTATATTCTTTTTGTTGTCTTTTGGGTTACTCTTAATTTGAGCTTATTCCTTACCTTTTCTTTATTCTTTTTGTTGTCCTTTTGAGCTCCAAAAGGTTTTCTTTCTGTTTAGCCTCTTTTTTAAAAATTTTCTATTGGAGACGAAAATGCCGTCCCTCCTTTCCAGAAAAGAAAAAAAGTTTTATTTGATAGATAGCGAACTAGTTATTGTATTAATGAGTTTTATATTTATCTTTTTATTTTGTACAAGGAAACCATTATTCTAAAAAACCTAAGCATAAGTAAGAATGAAAAAAAAATCTTTTACTAGTTTTAACTAATGCGTTTGATTTAATCATAACTTCAATACATGTCATTTCATTATTATCTATGTATCTTAACTGCTCGACTTTCATTTTAATCAACAAATCTAACAATCCAACTTTCTTAATTTTTCAAGTCATCACCACATGATTTTTTATAGTTACTTCAAACAAAAAAGTTTCCCCATATGACAAAGCTAAGCACATTCGAAATTCTGAACATCCATTATTTATCATGCAAATTCAAAAGAAAAAGCTCCCTAAAACATTACTACGTGTGAATATGCTCTTTGCATTGACCAAATGGAATGATTAGTTGTCGAGAAGAAAATTGTGGCAATTGAAATTGCATTATAAAACGACTTATTGAAACCATATATATTCAACTCTAAATGCAAAAAAAAAAAAAAAAAAAAATCATAAAAGCATCAAAGAAAAGTAAATGATCTTCATAGAACAAATGTAATGCCACGGTAACAAATTGTATACGCAACTTAACAATACAACATTGTTCCTTCAGCTACTTAGCTCCCCTAAAAAAGGCTACTCTCTCGCAAACAAAAAAAAAAATTACCTAAATCAGACAATAAAAGTTTTAGTTACATTACTAAGAGAGTCATTATTTGCTCAAAATTATATCGGGGAGTAACTCCAATGTTCAACCTTAGAACAGGCCTTTCGGGTTGAATTATTGCATCTTAAAGTACTTTGTGCCTATTATATTTCACCACCATGGGTTTTAATGGCCTTGAATGTGAGTTTGACATTTTCCTTTCGATTTAAAGGTCTGGCGGGAGAATTACCAAAAAAGTCATAAACCTATTGCAATTGTGTCAATTAAGTCATAAACTGTTTTTTAGTCAATTTAGTCATAAACCTTTTACAATTGTCTCGGTTTAGTCCATCCTGCCAAAATTGGCCGGTTGGCGCTAACGTGAAACCGGCCGTCCGGCGAAAGCTGACATAGCAAAATTTTTTATTTTTTGTATTTTTTTCGAATTTTTAAATATTTTTTTATTTTTTTTTCAGCTTCTCCTTCCTCTGGCCAGCCAGCCAGAGGCGAGGGCCGATGAGGCCAACCTCGCCAGCCAATGGCGAGGCCGGCCTCGCCCATGGATGGCGAGGTCGACCGTCACCTTGGCTGGGCGAGGCCAACCCTCGCCTTGGATCTGGTGAGGCTCGGCTCCGCCCAGCCATGGCGAGGGTCGATCTCGCCAGTGCTGGTGAGCTCGGCCCTCGCCGGTTGGCGGGGCCTCACCTAGTGACGGCGAGGCCGACCTCGCCGCCGACTTTCGTGAGCGCGGCCGGCGCCGTATTCGCGCCTCCATTATCGGAGCTCGCCGAGGACCCAAGGGTTTTTCGACTCATTTTGCAGAGGGTGGATTGGAGAAGACGATGACCCAACTCGGCTTCCGCAACAACGAACTGCGGAAGCCGGAGCCGCCAGAAACGCGGAGTAGCAAGCGGGACCGTCGCCTTAGCTGGGCGAGGCCAACCCTCGCCTTGGATCTGGCAAGGCTCGGTCTCGCCTAGCCATGGCGAGGGTTGATCTCACTAGTGCCGGCGAGCTCGGCCCTCGCCAAATCTGGCGGGGCTTCGCCATTGGCCGGTCAGGTCGGCCTCGCCGGCCCTCGCCTCTGGCCAGCGCAGAGGAAGGAGAACAACTGGTGTCCACATCAGCGCCGACCGGCCAATTTTGACCAGATAAACTAAACTGGCACAATTATAAAAGATTTAGGACTACATTGGCTAAAAAAAAAGTTCAGGACTGAATTGGCACATTTGCAAAAGGTTTAGGGCTTTTTTGGTAATTCTCCCAAGGTCTGGCAAGTGGCCAGCAGCGACGGTCCATCTTCGATCCCAATCCTCCTTTCTCTTTTGGCCTGTCGATGATCTAATTAAGCGTTGAAAATTAAAATTTCAAAACGAACGTTCCTTTTCTCAGGATAACAAGAGAACGGAATCACCATCAGTGTCTGACAAGGTGTGGAAACCAGGAATGGTTGCTGTGTCTCTTCTGACGACACTATATCTGCTCTCTGTGTAGCCTTCATTTGAACTCTCTAAACCATAAGGCCTCAGAAGAGAGCCGATCGCAGGTACCCGCCAGAGCTTATTAAGTACATCGGGACATCTTGGCACCAGCCAAGACTGAGACAAACCCCATCACTTCCATGCCAACTTTAACAAACCTGGTTATTCTGAAGGTGCATATTGCAGCATTTCTTTAATGCATCTTGGTTTCTCCGGTCCAACCAACTTGAGGATATTTGTCACGGGATAGATAATGTCTCGATGTGATCAATCATAAATAACAGCAGGACCAAACCTTCTTTAGGGTACTCGTTCTTTGTATGGAACAATGCAACAGATAATTCAACTGGCCCAAAAGGTTAAGCAAGCTATAGTCTGCTGTTACACTAATCCCAATCTCAAATAGATCAGCTTGTAAAAGCCACAGATAATTCTGTTGTCTAAGATAGTAATACAACCAGCATTTGGTGAGTAATCTATGAAAGCTCCGACTTATACTATATACATCTTCACTACAGCTAGTGAATCGAGCTACTTTCTTTCTTCTATCTCTCGCTTACTTAGGTGCCTCTTTTCTTGCTTTTGAAACAGAACCCGGCAGAAAAATGAACTCTTGATCAATCCCTCCTGGAGTAGAACATAAAGACATAAATCAGAAGTCGATACATGAGGGCAAGTAAAACTCCACCGAATCTGAGCTCTAAAGAGGACATTCCATTCTGTAGCAAGAAAATGTTGGTTTCCTCATCCTCCAGATCACTTAATCCACCATCTTTCATCAGTGACTCATTTATTGGTACCAGCTTAGCTTAAACAGGAAAAAAAAGTATTGGAGAGCCATTTTCTTTTGTCTTACCTCAACTCCAAGAATTTAAAATCTAACAATCACCACTAGTACGGTCACTAATTCTGATATCATCATCACTAACTAGTTAAGGGGTGGGAAAAAGTCATAGCCAATTCCTCACCATACCTGGTCTGAGCAGTAGGTAGACTTGGCATTCTTAACCACTCAGGAGCTTTCAGAACCTTGTATCATGTTGCATCGATGGACAATCTTCGAGAAATCATCAAGACTTAGCTGTAACATAGACAGATATGTCACGCCACAAACAGATAGTTTGATTCCTAAAGACCCAAAACCAGAATCACCATTCAATCCCTAGTTTACTTGACATCATTAAATTTATGTGATTCCTAAGAAAAGAAATCCTTAATACTATTATTTTTTCCTTTGCATAACATTACTAGAAATTTATTCAATCTAGCAAAGGAGATCTAAAAATAAAAGAGATATATGAAGATGGAGAAAATTACATTCTCCGATGCCAAGAGTGGGCTAACTAAAAGATCTAACTAGAGATTGACCTTAAAATAACTATGTAAAAATTCATATCCTAACAGAATCCTTTTTCCCGCACTTTCCAGGGCATGACTAGTCTTGCCAGCATATTACCTCATTTACTTTCACTACCCCATTGTTATGATTAAATCAAGTTGATGATACTTTCCCAGACAGTTATAGTGAAGTCATATTTAGTATTGTTCGATTCTTGAAACATGGACATTAATGCAAGATAATTTCTAAAATTGCCTAGATTTTGATCTGCATTAATAATTTAATAATTTCATTAACAAGTGCCGCCAAAGCACTTGTTAAAACCTCAATAAAGAAAGTTTGTCATTTCCAATGCACTATCTATCTTGTATTATGCATAATAAATGAAATAAAAACATTTCTTTATTAAGTATGGTTAACAAGTGTTGCCGGGGTACTCATTAACAAGACCCATAACCTAATTATATATCTATTCAACAACAGATACTCTGTCCTCATGGATGTTTAATGAGATTTCATAACTCTGCAGTCAACTAAATTAATGAGGCTGAGACCTTTTTTCAAAATTTCATAATAGTTCAGTCCACAGCAATGCAGTTGACAAAAGGATTAGCGTGCAGGACTGGAGATGAAACAAAAATAGTACTAGGCTGGACCTTTCCATCTCCATCGCTATCAAAGCAGTGAATCATGTTGGCTAGTTCCTCATCTGTCCATGTAAAATCATGAGCATCAGCAACTTTGGCTAAATCATGCACAGCGATGCCACCCTTCCCTGCTTCTGCATGACACATGCAAGCTCATCAGTTCCAGAAACAAAAGGTTTACAAGCTAAAAAGGGCCATCTATTGGCCCCGCCTCCCACATTATGGGGTCCAGGAAGGGCTAGATGTACCCACTTAACAGTAAGATCACAAGCCACAGAAAGAAAAAAGAAGGTCCGTGTAATTCTCACATAAGAAACTCCCATTGTTCGTAACCAGAGGAACATGGAAAAAACCTTCTAGTAAAATTGACATTCTGTGACATATTTTGGCAGTTTCTGATATCACATTAATCAAGAAGCAACGTATCTCACAACTATATACTAGCAAACCAAAATCCGCCAGACCTTCAAAATTTTAATATCCCTTTTCAAACCATGACTAAAGACAGGGATGGAACACTTGCTGCGCATAAATATCTCCCTCCAGATTGACACCTACTATAGATGTTGCTTTCCCGGATGCAAATGCTTCAGCCTAACAATAAATTAGCTTCTCTGAACCTCCCTGCCATTTGGACTAATGATGCACAAGAACAAGTGAACCTGACGTGCGAAACCAACAAAGTGGTTGCCACAGCCATCAATGCCAAAAAAAAAAAAAAAAAAAAAAAAAAAAAAAAAATGAAGGAAAGAACGTGCAAAAATATGCGTCCATCATCTGACGAGCATATAAATGGAAACTCCATTAACCATCAATTACCATCAAACTGAAAGAAATGCATAATCAGCTCGTCCTCAGTCATCTTCACCCGGCTGGTAAACTGGATATCGATAATTATTTACGAGAAAACAAACAAACAAACAAACAAAGACAGTCAGCTAAGAAAGGACAAGGAAAACAAAATTCTCTTAAAACAATTATTAGGATAAGAGTTACAGGCCGTTTTTCTCCTCTTCAGCATTCTAGGATTTTCCTGAGTCTTTTCTACTCTGCCTTTAAGATTTACACCCGCCTCATTTTGGGAAGGCCCCAAACTCACTGTTCCTGAAACTCCGGCAGAATCATGCAGAGACAGCACAATGGCCTGCATTTTGCCACTTTGTTAATATCGATCTTACAGTTACTACACGTGTAATAGATTTCTAATCCATGCTGAGATGAAACCCAAGCTTCACTTTAGAATGAGAATATTACAATCATGAAAATACTAGATTTACCTTCGCCAATTCGGCATCATCATCAACATAATCCAACTTATTCGGTGACTTGGTCTGAGGTTTCTTCTTTGGTTTGGACACTTTTCTTTTTCCCTGGAGCAGGAGATAGTCACAAAAGGCAGAACACAACATTTCAAAGCAAGACGGACGTATTACAAAAGTATTGACATGTCCATTGTCCCAAGAAGGACAAGAAGCTCGGTTATAAGAAGACATATCAAAATAATACATGATCAATCAATTGTGCTCTCATCATTCTTTAAACTTCTCCCACCCACAATAAAGAATAGGAACGAACATTCAGGTTTAGCTCCTTTTACTTTTCTCATGTCACAACATCTGGGATATGTGATATATATGAAATCCGATCTGAATACTAAAATGGAATTGGACTAAATACGAGGAAAACAATATCGATTTCAAACTAAGCATGTCGCAATTGGTACTAAGTATCATAGCCAAATTCTCTAAGTTCATAACTTATGAATCTATGCATCTTCCATACAACAACACCCTAATCTTACGTAACATAGAATAACCAAGGACATGAAGTTGCAGATGTCCAATATGTCCAATGCAATTACTATAATGACATGTCCAAGACTGATACATATACAACTTACTTAAAAGTTCCAAGTGCACCTCAGATCCATAGTTTCCTATTGTTGTCTAAATCCTGATTTAAATGGAAATCTATAAGAGGAAATACAGAAAGAAAAACTGCCTTCCACCAAAACCCACTCCAAGAGGATACACAAAGCGCTAGAAAAGCTAAACTTAAATGAAAGCCATAAGTCAATTTGACTATAAACACCCACACTATATTATTTGGTAATTAAGTCATTTGTTCAATTGTGGTATTAATATTTAACCAATTTGGTGAAAACGGTATTTTCAACTGCAGTACGTGCAACTAGAGTATCACCAAATTAACGTCCTTCACAAAAGCAGTCTGGAGTGATTAGCAATAGTGAAATTCAAAATAAGTAGCCAATAAACAATTAGACTGTAATTTTGGAATTAACTGTAATAGGTTTGAAATGCCAAGAAATATTGAAAGTACACAATTTAATTGAAATTCTCGAGGATTTAAAGAAAAGGGAAAAACAAAGGGAAAGATGGCATGTTAATCTGCCAGCGAGTGAACTTAAGTTTCACACAATTTCTAACCAACTGCACAAAGTTTTGCTTAAGTTGGGTAATCTATAGAGATGTTGGTGAGTCAAACAGCATAACTAAGTATTCAATGCCACTTCAAGCCGAAAATCTCATGGTTACTTAGGATCCAACTTGGATCTTCTCATGACAGTCCTGTCCTGTTTAATTAGGCCAACTATTCCTTAGAAACACCGGTGAAGTTTCAAGAATGTCACAATCAAAGTAATAAAATCCAGTTGCAGCATAAATAAATTCATTCTAATTAAGAAGGCGCTCAATGCAGCCACTGCAGCAATATTTGTGAATAAAACACTTCGTGAAGAAGTCTAAAGAAGTAAGGTAACTCAGGAAGAAAGTGCTCCCGAATGCACTTCGCAACAACATTAACCAAAAATTATCCTACCAAAAAAAAAAAGACAGTGCTGTAGGCGACACTTCCAAGTGACCGCAATTTGTGGTGAACACACAACAGTTCAGACAGGAATGAAACAAAGCTAGAGCCGCCAAGCCGAAAAATTAATGAACCCCGAGGACGAATCACTTCATTCACTTCAAAGGCCCCATTGTCATTCTCATTGAGAAAAATTCAAAAAATGAGAAACTCGGTGATCATTTCTTTCTCTTGACTCCGTTGTCTTAAACCCACCTTCCCATTTTCACATACAACTTAAAGGCCAACTACGCTAGGAACTTTAATTCACGCAACAACAACAACAGAAGCAGATAAAGAATTACCCAATAGAAAAGAACCGACCTTTCTCTTACCAGACCCAGATACTTCAAAATCCCGATCATCCTCCTCATCGTCGACGCTAAGATCATCATCATCGCCGCCATCACCGTCCAAAGCAGGCGCGTAATCACCATCTTTGTCGTCGTCGTCGTCGTCGTCCTCCTTGCCGCCCACCTTCCTTTTGCCATTCGCGTCGCCCTTTCTCGCCTTCCGACTCGAACCCATCACGGAACTCGCAAGGTTTCGGAGGCCCAGGGCCTCCATCCTCCTCTTGTTCTCCGCGATCCTCGACAGCCTCTGCTTCTCGTAATTCGATACACGCGTCGCCTCCTTCGGGTCGGGTAGCGTCGGAGGCTCCGGTTCGGAGCCCGAGCTCGCCTCCGCCCCGTCGGGCTCCGCGTCGGAAGTGGGAGAGCGGCGCTTCGCCGCCATTCGAGCGGTCGTGGCGAATTCTCGAGACGAAAATGGCGATTGGGCGTCGCGAAATGACATAGGTTCGAGGGGAGTGAAGAAAATGGGAGGGAAGTCGATATAGCAAGCGCGGTCGAGTCGCACCGGTCCGACCGGGTTTTGAGGCTTAAGCATTTGGACCGGTACGGTCAATCGTAGACAAGGTGATTTGGGGGGCACTTACTACTTCAAATGAGATGAAGACTTGCACACTTTTAACACTCACTTGACATGTGAACTTTTGTCTGAGCAAGCTGAAAAAATCGTGTTTCGAGAGGACATGAAAATATCCATGTTGTAGGTCGAAACTAAAGAAACGATATCCGAACTATTCGAATTCACTTAAGAATGGTGATTTCATTTTGAGCTGACTTTAATATGCTGTACATGCAAGCGTTACCTCAAAAAAATTGCTTAGCAAAATAAATGGAGAAGCTGACATGTTATCACATGAATCTTACCATGAACATACATGTTGGATATAACAGTTTCCCTCCATAAGTCAGTTCATTATGAGCATTTGTAAAAATTATCATCACTCCATTATTTCTACATTCTAAAATTGCATATTGTCGCTTCTTTAATTTTCTCATGCAAAAACAAATGAAAAAGGAAAAATTGCTCTCCTCAACATTGATGGCCCCTTCTAAAATGTCAAAATATGTCTTCTATGTCTACACATTTAAACTTAGGGTGTGTTTGTTTCAAGAAAAACGAAACGTTTTTGGAAAATGTTTTTCGGGAAACCATTTTCCAAGAAAATAGTTAGTTTTCCTTTGTTTGGTGATACGTGACTGAAAGTATTTTCTGGTATTTTGATCACAAATGAAAAGTGATTGAATGACATTTGACCTAACAATTGACAACAGTGTACCTCTTACTTCCAAATTAATTTATTGACTCCATATTACTTAATAAATGGATTTTTCTTGATCAGTTTAGTAAATCTAGAATTTGAACCTACAAAATGAAAAGGAAACCTGAATTAATACACATATTTTATTTTTATTTTTATTTTTTGGAAAATGGACATGATTTCCAATTACAAGAGCAAGTCAAAACGAAAGGGAGGGGTGAAGGAGAAGCAAAACTAAAGGGAGGGGGTGAAGGAGAAGGAGAGAGGGGAGGAGGACTTAGGGTTTATGTTCACAGTCAAAGAAAGAAAAGAGAAAACAAGAAGAAATAAAATAAAAAATAAAAGAAAAAAGAGAAAGAAAAGATATAATAATAACAAATTCAAAATTTTTAATTAGAAATTATTTTTAATAATAATTTTTTATTAAGCAAGGACCTTAAAACATTTTGGAAAATGTTTTCCGGTTCTTTCGAAGGGAAATCGTTTTCCTAAATTTAAGTTTTGGAAGGAAAACATTTTTCGTTGATTAGGAAAATATTTTAGTTGACTCATTTTTTAAATGAACCAAACGCTTATTTGGAAAATGAGGAAAAGCGTTTTCGGAAATTGTTTTTCACAAAACAAACGCACCTTTAGTCAACTTTATTGACCCAAAAAAAAAAAATTATGATCGGCTCTTGTTTCGCTCTCTATGAGTTCCAAGTTTACTCTCACATCCAAAGACTAAAACTACTTCATATAGCATCAACTTTTAATGATGCGCATAATACGTTAGGGGAATATTTCAAAATACCCCCCCACATTGGACGCATCATCTCAAAAGAGCCGACGAAGTAACACTTGTCTCAAACGGCCCCCACAGTTTAGTGGAACCGGTTTTGCTCGGTAGAATAGAACTGGCCAAGAATGGGCCGAAAAGTGGCCAAGGTTGGCCGTGCTAATCAAAATACATGGAGAACTTCTGCACTGTGCTTTGATGCTGCAAAAGCATTCGGCCATCTATTTTTTGTTGGTTAGGAACCAAAAAAAAGAGTGTGTTTTGTTGGTTTTTTTTTTTTTTTTTTTTTTTTTTTTGGTCGAATGTTTTGTTTTGTTGGTTCTTGGACTGTCCGATATTTGGTGGGACTGGCTGTGTGGGTGTTTGGTGGAATTGGCCAAACATGTGGGCCTGAAAGTGGCCTAGCAAAGGCCAAGGAAACTTTAAAAAATGGTCGAGCAAAGCCGAAAGCTGGCCAGAGACGAGCCGAAGAATGGCCGCCCGAATTAGAGTTTGGCCAATGCTTATCCGCCCATTCCACAGTGTAATGGACAACTTTTGTGCAATGAACTTGGCTATGGGTCCCTGCTTTAATCCCCATCTTAAATTCACGGACACAAAACATACCATGTCACGGCAATACACAACTATCAAGATATTCATGACCATTCTCTTTTGGATAGGCCTGAAAAAGAAAAGCAAGGAAGGCCAGAATGCTAACAAGCACCTAAAAATTGAATTTGCCCAAGCAATAATTTTATTTGAGAACTGCCGGTGCGTCATAGCCACCAAATGGATAAGTCGGCATAATTTACAGCAACTAAATAATCATTCAATTCCTTCACAAAAAAAAAAAAGAGATTTTTTTTCTTTTTTCATACATAATCCTCCGCTGATGATGAGGTAATTCATCAAAGTAATTGTTCCACCTTTCGTCTTTAACCTTCCCCTCTTCCTGTGTACTTGCGGAATAAACCATTCACGCCCACCGGCATATTAGAACGATGTGCTTTTTCACCAGCGTGACGACGGGGAAAACGGAGCGGAATGGCAGATGGGTGGTGGACGGTGCGAAACGTAGATAACCCCGCAAAGAACCCAACGCTCCATTCCCGAACCTCTTGATGTTCAAGATGTCTTGAAAATCAAGAACTCCTGAATCCTCTATCGACTTTGGCCCGCCCTCTCTCGCGTTTTCATGGCGCCCTTCGTCAGAATCGAGGCAATCAAGCGACCCCTCTGTCGCTCGCCACGCTCTGCGCTTGCCCGTGCCGACCCTTTGCTACGAACGCCCCGGTTCTGACGCGCCCTCTGTCAAAATTCAATCTCGGGTTGCTTTTACATGGGCCCAAGAGCGTGGTCCGGATGCGCTTGAGCGGGGTCCCGGCCTGCCGGCGCGTCGCCGCGGCCGGGGCGCGCGCCGAGCAGGACCGGGTCAGCGAGAGCGACGCCAATCAGGTGGGCTTTCGGTCGGCTGTGTCTCATTAGGAAATCCGGAATTAGTCTGTGTGATTGTTTTCTTGACTGGTGTCTGGAATTGTTGGATGTATGAGGGGAAAATGGTACTTAATTGTTTTTATGATTGATTAATATATTTCACCTTTCGTTTGAGGCCCAATGAGTTGGGTTTCTAGGATGAACTTAATTGTTTTTTTTTTTTTAATGGCAGAAGGATGAACTTGTCTTTTTTCCCTCCAAATGAGGAACTTTCATTTAACTAGGAAAAAACGATTGGCCCAATAATTGGGCATCAGTACATAATAGGTCCAAAAGAGTTAGAGAAAGTTAAAAAAACCCAAATTGAAGATAGAGTCTTGTGTCCGTGAGCTTTAGTGGCCCAATTCGCAATAAAATTAGTCTCTCTTCTACAATGCTGGATGAACCTATTGGTCACTCTAATTTGACATTTCGTCAAACTTTTTGCTCTTTATTGACACCTAAATTTTGCCCTTTTTTGTTTAGGACTTAATCGCACAAAATATTAAGGATTAGTCTCTAAACAAAAAAAGGTAAAGTAAATAATTTTCATTAAAATGCATCGCACGTAGATATTATTGACATTTGCATTACTAGTATAAAAAATAAAAGTTAAATAAATACTTTTAATAATAATTTAAAAAGAGTTTTAAAATAAAATAAAAAATGGAGTGTGGCCGGGTCAAAGCTAGGCCAGCCCGGCCCCTTCTCTTTTCCATCCTTCTCTCTGCCCCCGCGCGGGCCAGCCCTTCTCTTCTCCTTCCCCCGGACAATGGCTCGAGGACAAAAGACGAAAAAAGGATGAAGGGAGAGAGAGCGAGGGGGCAACAGAGAGAGAGAGAGAGAGAGAGAGAGATAGAGAGAGGCCGCGAGTGAGATTCGAGCAAGAGGGAGCGAGAACGACTGAGAGAGGGCAAGTGAGACGGAGAGTGGGAGCTAAGCCAAGGAGTGAAAACGTGAGCTAAGTGCAGCCGAAGAGGTGTGCTCCCGATGAACGCCGACGCTCGCGGTTCCCTTTTTCAGCGCCCATACTCTCGGTAAGCCCCCGTTCTGTTTGTTTCAAATCGGTTCACCCGATGATCCCGGCTCCGAGACGTGCGTGGCGAACGGACTGTGTCCGACATATGTCCAGTTCGCCAGCCATCCGCCGTCGTCGAGCCGGGTAGGGCCATCTCCGGTGACGACGCCCTCGGTTTGTCTCGACTTGACTGAGGCCGAGGCTTGTCGTTCGCCATTGATGCATGTGTTAATGTGAAGGGATCGTTTGGGAGTCTACCTTGAGCATTGTTTGTTCCCTATATGATGATTTTGGCTTGGGTTTTTGTCTCAGATGTCTCTGGATGCGCCCCCTCGATTGACACACGCTAGGCGTTTTGGCATGATGCCCGAACAAGATCCGCTTTGGCCTCGTTCGGTTTTCGGCTTCTGTTTTGTTCTGAACTGTGTTTTAGTCATTGAACGTGATTCTGATGAATTTTTAATTGTTGCTTCGTCGTAAGAGGCGCCTTTCCTTTTGGGGCATTATCGGCCAGCGTAGTGATGGTTTTCGAACGTGCGCTTTTCGGCGAGCGAGGTTATCTTTTGGTGCTTTCTTTGCAAGCCTTAACGTTGATATCAAAAAAAAAAAATGATAGAGAAGAGAGCTTGAGAGTTTGATGTACGGGAATTTATGCTGTGAAGAACAGAAGAAGTCGGGGTTCCGGGAATGTGAACTGGGCGTGGAAGACAGGACAAGGGAAAGAGGAAAATTGGTTCCTTGGGTGGGCTTGCTTAAATTCATTTCCAATGTAATTGTGTTGGGCTTAAGGCTGTATTTGAGTAGGCTTTGGGCTTGATGTGAGTTAGAAAATCTGGGCTTGGTCTGGTTGGTGCCATTTGGACTGGTTTGTTCTCTTGTTAAGTTGGGGATAGATTGGGCTCAATATAATGAGCCCAGTTTGGGTGAGGGCCTGGGTCCCGCGATCCAGGCCAGCGGACTCCGGTCGGTCTCGGCCCGGACTAGATCCGAGTTCCGAACCGTATCCCCTTTTTCGGATTAAAAATTAATTTTAAAAAAATTTAAAATATGTATTTTAACTAATTAAAAAGTATTTTTAAATAAAAATATTAAAAATTCCGAAAAATTAAATTTTTTTCTAAAATAAAAAAACCTTTATAAAATAGTTTTTTAAAATAGTTTTCTCTTAAACTGCATGAAAATCCTTGATAAAAATTATGCTCAAAATCGAACAAACTCTTAGGGCTTCATCATTAGAGTATTCTTAGAGACAAATGATGTGTCGTCACTTGCACATTTCCATTTCGAAACACATGGCCTTCCTTAAGCTTAATTAGAGATAGAATGCTCCCTATTTAGTAATGTTACATC
Organism: Eucalyptus leucophloia subsp. euroa; assembly: GCA_017140325.1. Classification (NCBI taxonomy): domain Eukaryota; kingdom Viridiplantae; phylum Streptophyta; class Magnoliopsida; order Myrtales; family Myrtaceae; genus Eucalyptus; species Eucalyptus leucophloia. The sequence goes on along the minus strand of CM029472.1, from coordinate 15,216,382 downwards.
CTTGCAATTTATTTAATGCTTTTCTTGGTTGCTGATTATTACTTTAATGATTGTGCACCCGCATAATCACCTCACAAATTGGTAAATAGGTTTAAAATCAACCCAAACTTTCTAATCAAATTCTTTCTAAAATGAACGTAAGGGCACTAATTGATTAACTAGACCCTTGATTCTTTAGTTGCCTAAGAGGTGAGGCACACTTCTATGCCTCACTTAGTTTCTAGCTAGCCCTAATAGATTATTGGCGACTCATTTTTAGAAAATTCTCATAATGTCAATTTGAACACCCAATGTCGTGTGAGGTATAAACTTAAGAGCTCACGTCTAAAACTAAGGCCGTAGGCCTATCTTTTAGACAATACCCTAAACTTAATTCCCTCCATATTGAGGGGTAGGTTGCGACACTCTTAAGTATGAGTTGATGGAATTGATCTCTGGAAAACTCATAGACACTTCACAAAAGAAACTAGAAGGAAAAAAAGAAAAAAATTGGCCAAGAAAAAAATCAACTGAATTATTAATATTCGCAGACATAATGGCAATAACTAAGGTGCACCAAATAAAGAGCATGTATATGATGCATGCTTTTTTCTCTACATCACGAGTATTTATTACAAATACATGCAACCAAGTTGATAACAAATACAGTATGACTACAGCAACTTAAAAAATCAAACGGCACTTCGAAAAGTGGCACATTATCTAATGACTGAACAATCTCTAAAAACCAATTTAAACCTCATGCAAGCGTACAAGATGATGCCAAAGCAAATACTAATGAGCATATGTTGACAATCTACCACATGGTTAGAGACAAGCTCATCTAAAGTAGCAATGTGGAGTAGAGAGTCCTAAAAACAATGGACAAGTACCGGTTTATTGAGTTTGCCCTCATGGATCCAGTCATTTTGATTAATGCTGTGAGATAGATGACCTCCCTAATAATATAAAACTGCATAATCTGGTGCTTAGCGCCCTAATAGGCTATAAATTGAAATGTGCGATGATAAGTAGCTTCAACAAGGTGAATGTAACGTGGAAACTTTTGGTTGAGTCAAACCTTCCATGTTGTTGCTATTGTTGTGGTTACTAGTTGTCCTTTTACCAAATCAAGAATGTATTAATTGAAAGAAAAACATATTCAAAAGAAAATAAAATAAAAAATAAAAAACTAGCTACTTAGTCCGTGTTTTGAGCAGAGTTCATAGAGCATATTTGCATGAATGGATTATGTACTTTTCAAGTGGTACTTATGATCCACCATGTTCTAGAAAGGTTGGAGCTCAACAAACCCTGTTATTGTTTTTCTTAATTTTGCGAAAGAGGAAGTGGAACATGCACTTCGTTGGATAGTATACATAGAAGCCTTGTGTAGTTAATATTAATCCTCGTGATTTTCAGTGTTCTACATCAGATGGTGGTACGCCGATACGCCCTTGACACTCTTGATTTTCAATGTCCCACGTCTGATGGGGACACAACACCCCCTTGATTTTCAAAGGTGACCCCATTGGATCCATGCAAGATCCATTTGACCGGATATGGATCCAGGGTTGGTCCCAACCTCCTCCCAACCAACTCAAGACATGGATCGTCTTGAGTTGGTGGCAGCACGTTATCACAATATAAATCGTCATAGTATTCTGGTTGTTAGAAAATTTAGATATTTGCAATTCACATTTTATATTTTAAAAATAAAGCAATGTAAAATAGTGCATGCCGTAAAAATGTGACTATATTAGATCAAGAGCATGTGTTGCAATCAATCAGATTAACTGCTTAAGATAATGAAAGACTGGAGCGAGTCAAGTCAACGAAAATGCCAGCTTTTTGTCATCGCGCATAGTTCAATCTCATTTACCAATCGGCCCCGCTCGGACGGTTCGCCTTTTTGTCAAATAGCAGCTTCTTTGGAGCCCGGACATTTCCTCTTACCATAACTTTGAGAAAAGCAAATTGAGAGTTCACAAAACTTCCTTCTTAGCCTTTCCCGGCTCGTAATGGGAGGGTTTGATTGATCCTCTGAATAATTGCTCGTACAAAAGGTGGGACTACACACACGATCAGGTGTGCATGTGCATCCTGTGCTTGTTTTATATAGCATTTCACATTCAACTCCTATGTAGGTTTGACTTTAGGGTCATCAAAATGGATTTCCTATTATAGATTAAGTATTGCTTCAAATCCAGACATGTGACCGTTCAAAATCAAAACCGTAACTTAAGACGCAGCATTGATGTAAATGATGCTATGAAAGAAAAAGTGATCAATCAAAATTTCATGAAATTGGAGTAAACAAGCAAAGTTGCAATTTTAATGTATGAATGACAAACTACTATAATTTGACCACACATTTGCGTATGGTACAAACACGTAAATGGAGGAAAAACATCATATATCCATCTTACATATCCTCCAAACACCTTACAATGCAAAGGAAAAAAGAGAGATAAAGGGTGTCGAATTCTATCACGAGACCAACTAGGCAATGTCCTCCTCATCTCCACCACCATCGTCACCCACCGGTCGAGTTGCAATGGTATTATTCACCGATGATTCTTCTTGGTTTGCAACATTAATTTTCAAAAGATTTTCGATGAACCCAAGTGATTCAATAAATAAGTCTCTAAGTCTCAAATAAGTTGCTCCGCACATAGACTTGATGATTTGTTTCATCTCTTGAAAAAATTGTTGATAATCGGGATTTGTAGCTACCATAGTAAGGAATATACCATAGATAGCCCACTTGATGTAAGAATTTGGTACAATTGAGTTGAGTGTTATTCCAACAATGAGACATCCAAGTATAAGAAATGCAAAATTGATGAATGACATTCCATGATTGTCTCGTGTTGTTCGCGAACTGATGCCGTAAAGAATTATGAGAGCTATGGAAATCACGGCAAAGGTCAATTGCTTGTTTATAAGTAAATCCTTGACTCCAAGCAAAGCAAGTGACCATCTAAGCGAGGATGTCAAGAAATCTTTCAATTTTTCAGTGATGGCATCTTCTTGTCCTCCGAGTCTACCAAAAATAACAACAAAATCTAAAATCATTTATTTAAGGTACAAGTAAATAATACAAGCTTGTAGTACGGAGGGCTTAAATCTTGCTCAACGGAAGCTTACTCATCCACATAGTAAAATTAAGTGTACATGATAGTGATAATTTCTCCCAAATTGCATTACGACATGTTATATGCCAATCCAAAATAGCAATCACAAGCTTAGTATCAACGACATGCAAAGTCCTTATGTTAATTACATCGAGAAAAAAAGGTCCTTATAATAAGTCTTAAACTGATTAATGACTTGTGATCAAAATGGATCGATTTTGTGAAAGTTTATGAAAATAAAAGTTCCAAGAAACATAGAAAGCCTGGTGCCCTAAGAGCTCATGATGCAAAGGAGGATATGGTTCCTAAGGAACAACATACACGTACACAAGCAAATGAAGAGTAGTAATCGATGTAAATTTCGAGTTGTTGAATGTAAAACTAACCTTTGAGCTTCAGTCGAAATAGAGTTGATGTCCGACATTGATTGTGCTAGCTTTCCAACAAAGAGGGTTGATGTTTCTTTCACCTTAGCACGAGAGGCAGAGAGCTCACAGAGAGGGTTGATGTTCTTTTTCCCACGCTTGATTTGAAAGGGAGGCTCCTTTTTCCGGTCGCTCTCATACTCTCTCCCCTGAATATTTTTCTTCCTGGTAACATCCTCCTTGTCTCCCCTTTTATCCCTTGGAGAAGCCTCACCATTAAATCCCCGGCTATTGCTCAGACCCTTCTTTTCTCGCTGATCTTCAAAAGTTACCGTAGCATATCAACAAAGAACTACTGTTATCTGACATGGTTAGTACCCAATGATTGGTAGAATCACTGCATACCTACCTTTAACATCTAATAGTTTCTCAATAAAGCAATTTAAAATGGCACAACTGGGATAGTGTGTACTATTCTAACAAGCTTTGATTAGAGTATAATCAATGACAAGGTCTCAAAATAAAATTTTAATTTTGATATAGGATTTGAAAATTACACGGATGAAGTATTGGTTGATGCCGAGAAGAATTTATTACATAAGGAATTTTCGAAGTTGATGTATTTACATCCGAAGTAAGAATACGTCTATTTTCATCATGTTAATTTTCAATATCTTGAAAAATAAACCATAGTATTGACCCTTCAATAATTACATCAAAGCACAACAAAAGTTTAGTTCTCGGAATTTTTTTTTTTTTGATTTGTTAGATATTATTAGATTAATATTTGAGCGGACAATAAGGAAAGAAAGAAAAAAATAGTTTGATAATAGATTGGAAAAAATAATTATTGGGATAATGTGCCAAAAGATTGGAACCTGGCACCTCCCACCTGAATGGCCGGTTTGCTCAAAGACATCCGCTAGTTTTCTGGGTTGACAACTAGACGGGCTATTTAGCTAGAAATAGAAATAAAGTTTCATTTTGCGGGGCGAAAGTCATGTTACTTGTGATCACATAGAAATTAGTGGTAATTTAACTCCACCATAAACCAGTGGGGGTTCGCTCCAGTGGCCACCCTTCCAACTTAGAAGAGAGAGGTGAGGGGTTCAAATCCCCACCTTCTCAGGGGAGATTGGGATGGGGACGATTTCATTTCAGGAGTGGATTTCGACTCCCACGCCCTACAAGGAGGCAGGGCAAAAGTCTGAGAGTGAGTGTTAGAGTAGGATTAGAGAAGGACCGACCAAAAAAACAAAACTCCACATTGGGAAAATTTATAACTAGGTTACTCAAACTTTGAATTTAATTGCCCAATAATTAAATGTAAGATTTTTTGCAATTAATGTACCAACTGATTTTTGGATAAGACATACCAAACAAATCACCAATTCTAAAAATATTTTAATGGGAAAATAATTCGATTTCTTCAAAGGACATCAATCGGAAAAAAAGTTCAACATTATACATTTTGGAGATTGAAATCAAAACTTAGCAACTTGATCGGTGACCACAAGTAAAATTGGCTTGAAATCAACGCAAAGACGCATGGAATTATAAGGTTATCAACCAGTGCAATAGCATCACACGGCCCCTACACCTTACATAAACACATTAAAAACCACATCATGCTAGTTTCTAGGTGTAATGCGATAGCCTATACACGGGCGATGAAGAATAATAGATATATTTAAAATCCAGCGAAATAAGCGGACTTCTAATTTTATAAATAGATAATGCACAATAAAATCAAATGAAGTAGGAGAGTTCTCCACATTTTTGAATATATATTTATAAAAAAAAAAAAGGAATTCAGAAAAAAGAGACACCATGCTTAGTGCAAATTAATTAAGCAAACAAAGAGTTTCGATGCTTTCTTTTCAGATTGATATTGTGTGCTTGACTGCAAAAGCTAAAGTAACTCATTACGCAACTATAATAGCTAACATACACTGGCTAGTGTATTAGAAAAGTCTTGTAGTTAATAATATCACCCCAAATAAGTAATATCTCTAACAAAATTAAGCCAAGTCAGATGAATTCGGTGCTTCCATGCTAGTAAGTTTATTATATTTTCATCAATTTTCAGTGATGTTAGAACAAATCCAGAGAAAACTATAGCTTGTCAGCATCTCATAATACCAAATTCAACTTTCTACTAAGTGCCCCCTTTGATAATGAAACCCAAAAAGAGTCCACGAGCCCTGTAACGATCATTTATTATAATTTTGAGGGAGAAAACACAATTAGTAGATAGCAAATTGCGGATTTTATTGTACACCATTTGATGACTTTTATCAGAGGGATTTTGTCATAAAAACGTAAAAAAAGTGCCCCTGGCCGTGATACTATTTCGTTTTTTTTGGGGGGTCGAAGCCGCGATACTTATCGAGAAGCCATGTCAAGAACGTTTGCAGTTTTTAATACTCTGTTTTTCTCGTGTGGTATATTATGAACGCCTTATAAATCAAAACTTCCATATTGAATGTGCCTAACAAGTGCTCTAAGACACGCGTCTGTTGTTACCAAAATACTTAATTAATATATTATCGGCAGAAAAGTCAAGCACTCGGAGATGGAAATTTCCTTTTTCTCCTTTTCCAGTGTCGAACGCCTTCCCACGATTATTTAAGGAGCGTTTGGTAACGATTTTGTTCCCGAGAACGATTCTCGATCAAAATGATTATTTTTATTCGATTTCCTGAGCCGATTCGAATAAAAAAATGCGTTTGGTAACTGTTTAAAATTTTTGATTCTGGAATAGAATTGTGTTTGGTACCATGCTTATTGATTCAGTTCCAAATCAAATTTTTTTTAATTTTTAAATAAATTTTTTACTATTTTTTTTTTTTCTTTTCTTTTATTTTTATTTTTTTCCTTTTTCTCCTGTTCTTCTTCTTCTTCTTCTTGTGGCTGGTCGCCGGATTGGCAACCTCACCAGAGCATCGCCGACCCTCGGCGAGGCCGGCCCTTGTCAGCCAAGCCCGATGGCCAGGTGAGCCTCGCCGGTGCTGGGCGAGGCTTGCCTGGCCACTGGCGGGGTTGGGCATCGTGAGGCTTGCCTAGCCCCGACAAGGCTTGGCCTCGCCAAATCTAGTGAGGCGAGCCTCGCCGGTGGCTAGGCTTGCCTCTCGGTGAGCTCGCGGACCCGCCGGGACGGCAATCGGCGCGAGCAGGGCAAGTGGTGGCGTACGATGGCAAGCGGCGGCGAGCAAGGGTGGACGGCGGTCACGAAATGGTCAAAGGGAAGAAGAAGAAGATTTGGTTTTTGATTCTCAAATTTGTAACAAGAATCAACTTTTTTTTCTATTCTTGATTCCACTCCCAATCTATTCCCGGGAAAAAAAAATTTACCAAACGCGATTCTCGGCCCAAACTGATTCTGGGAATAAAAAATCAGAATTTGGCTCTATTTAGATGATTATCAAATAGGGCCTTACTTTCTCTCAAAAGAATGAAGATGAAAATGTTTTCTCTTTCCTGTTCTCAATCTCTAAAGTTGCAAAACGCGTATTGAACTAAACACCTTTCCACGATTGATTTTCCTCCACACGAGAATGAAGATGAAAATTTCTTGTCCGTTTCCCTTTTAGTATCTGAAGTTTCCATGCTGTTGCTGGCTTAAGCAAGAATTCAACAGATAGATCAGAATAGTTTGCATTGAAAAACTCTTCTTCCTTTTTTGCCGCCCTCGTTAATGATTGGTCCCTCTAATCTTTGGGTCAAATCTATATATATATAGTATGAAAAGAAAACTGTAGCTAGAAAATACGTTTTTTTTTCCTTTCTTTGTGTGTGAGATAATGTGAAGCTATCTTCAAATACAGGAGTAAATTTTTAACATAAAAGTTTTTTGTGTAGTATAATGTGAAAAAATGTTCACTCGAGTGTCTATTTCCTATGATTACTCCTGAGTGAAATTTTCACTCCAACGTGGCTTTTTTCAAAGAAATTCAAGTCAAACATGGACAATCTTAGATTATTGTGGCAAAAGAAAATCCCGATCTTAGAAGGGGAATGCAGGCATGCGCACTGGCATCTTGTCTTTCGAGAAACTTTACCGGAGTTCCAGCTCGTGGCAAGCAAATATCACCAACGAAAGGGCTCATCGGGGGGGTCGAATATCTTGGTAGGCCAGCATAATGCGTTCCTTCGTCAGACCCACACGATCAATCCTGCTTCCATTCCCACCCTAACAGTCTCCAAAGCCTCCTGGACTCCCCATCTTAGCGATTCGAGGTCATAAATTGAAAATTCCAGTCTCTATCTCTCATCTCTAGTAAGCAAATAACTGATCTGAATGTGGCTAGAGATTGAGGAAACATGGCTCTACCATCGGTGAAGAAGAGCTAGAAATGGAGGATCCGGCGAGCACATGTCTGAAAGATTTGATTCCTTCTCTTTCAAGTTGGATTTTTCATACATCTCCTCCCCATTTTTATATTTTATTTTTCCTTTTTAACTTTATTCTTTAAAATTGAGGATTTACAGAGAAATCTTCAATCTCGCCACATCCTGCAAGCCCTAACTTTCTACTCCAGCCCTGATTTTTAATTTTAACTTTGCTCTTTATGTAACACGAGGAAATGCAAATTCAAGAGAGTCGTTTACCCTCTTTTTTTCTTTTACTAATAGGGCCAAGATGACGTCGCTTCTTATGATTTTTGCTGATTGAATTTTTCCGGCAAGCCATGTCGGCAGATTTATATAAGTTAATGCCACGTGGGATTTTTTTATTGCACAAACTGCCGTGGAGACAATATGCTAAATTAGCGGCGTTGACTGAGAAAGACTGGAAGTTCAGAAACAAGACAGATGTAGGAACGTGAAAAGGGGGCTCCGGAGAGAATCGTTCGAGAGAGAGAGAGAGAGAGAGACCGAGGAAGACAAGGAGAGGAGAGAGAAAAGCCGTCTGGGTAGTGTGCAGTTTCCAGTGTGCTTCCTTTTTCCTCGTCTTTGCTCTGTCCCTTTTCATCTTCCATTCTTTCTTAGAGTGGCTATTCGCGTTCTGGTACCTATTTCGAGCTAGAAATTCTTATCAAACTGTATCATTGAGTAAATTCACATTTTCATTAGATACCACAAAATAATCTCTCGATTTTTGGATTTGTTAAAATCCATTTTCATGAACGTGTTCGATCAAGTGAAAGTTTTCTATCATTATGGGTGTGTATTATTACACTGTGATGTACGGTGTGTAAGTGTTCAATTCTTTTGGGGTTTAGCAATCGCATAATGTTCATGCCATTTCCGCAAACCTCAACTCTATCCAAATCATTTCATTTTTCAAATACTTTTCAAATCATCTCACTTCTCGACCGGTCTACCTGTCCAGACGATCATGACCATTCCCCCATACTGATTAGATGCATTTAGGATTTTACGCATGAAAGGCCCCCAACAAGATTTAAACCCAAGATCAAAAGGAGATGACCGAGCTTCCTTACCATCTAGATCAATACCTTGTTAGTCAATAACTGCTAATAGAATATAATGACTTTTATTAGATAAAATTACCAAAAAAGCCATACACTTATTGTAATTATGTCAATTTAGTTCTAAACTTTTTTTGACCGATTCAATCCTAAACTTTTTACAATTATGTCAATTTAGTACATTCAGCTAATTTTGACTAACCGGCGGTAACACAGACGCCAACTAGCATCGGCCGTCCCGCGACGCTAACGTTGATAATTTTTAATAATAAATTATTTTTAAAAAAAATTATTTTTCTTTTTCTTTTTCCTTCTCTTTTTTCCTTTCTTCCCTCTTTGGTTTTTTCTGTTCCCCCACTGTGGCCAGTGAGGGTCGTGACCCTCACTCGATCCCACCAGCACCTAGGCGAGGCCATGGCCGCCTTCGCTAGTGCCTCAAACGGCCATGAGCGAAGGCAACCACGGCTACTGCCTCCGCCTAAGCTGCCAAAGACGTTTTAATTTCCAAGATCCCTTGATCTGGTGGCGGCCACCATCGTTGAAGGCTGAAGCTTTCTGCAACCGGGGGCTTTTCCCTTGAGGCAGGATTTTGCCTCCATCGCAATGGCCTCTCCCACCAATTGCGCTGGCTTTGGCTTATTCGGTGCTAGAAAGGTAAAGTGGGTTTCCTGCTTTCCAGATTCGACACGATGCTTTTCTTTCAATTTTTAGTACGAGTTTTTCGCTTTCCATCTCAACTTTTTTGATGGAGTTTGAGTGATTCACCTTTTGGACACTTTGCTTAACAGTCAAAGTAAACATCATTGACATTTATGTGAGTTTTATCTAACTCAAAAACTTTTTTATGTGTTAAATCTCAAATATGATGAAAACATCTCTTTGAAATCATGATACGAGGCTGGCTGACTTTGTTTTTCTTTTTTACTTTTTTCCTCGATTGTTTCTGTCTACTCCAAGGATTAGAAATTACCTTCAACACAATGCTGATCTCTAAAACAAGTGACAACAACCAAATGCTCGGGTCTTTTTGACTTTCCTAAAGAATTGCGTGTTGCACAAGCAAATCACTTCTAAAAAGAAGGTCCCGATACTTGTGACTTTTGGAGCTGCGACGACAAATTGCCAATTCTGAAACATTATCCTCAGTGGATTAAATAACTACTCAAACAAAGCATTCGAAATAGACATAGAAATCCTATGATAACGCTAAGATAGTTGCTAAGTCATGGTGAATCTTTTACCTTTTGATTATTATATATCTATAACACGACATATGATTCCTTTATCATCTGAGATGCTATATAATCCTAAATAGTAAACATGACATGTTTCATCACACATTTTGGGGGGAAGGGCCTTGTGGATTCATACTACATGCGGGAAAAAAAAAATGAATGTAATACAATAGGGCACAAAATTGATTGGAAATAAATTTGCGCTGTCAATCTTGGACAGATATGTAGAAGTCGCAAATTTAATACATCAATGAAGAACTACTATGGTCTGACCACACTTTTGCATATCGTAGAAACACAGTACATATTAAAAAGCTCGAACTTCTAATTCACATTACATACAATCATCTTAAAATACAAATGGAAAAAGAGAGATAAAGGGCGTTGAAGTCCATCACGAGGTCAATTAGACAATGTCCTCTCCAACTCCACCTCTGTCATTGCCAACGACTGGAGTCACATCATTTTTATTCACCAATAATTCTTCTTGGTCAGCAACATTAATTTTCAAAAGTTTTTTGATAATCTGTTGTGATTGAACAAACAATTTTTTGAGTCTCAAAGAAAATTCTCGCAAATGGACCTAAAGATCCATTTCATCTCCTTGTAAATTTGTTAGTAATTAGGATTTGTAGCTACCATAACAAGAAATAAACCATAGATAACCCACTTGATATAAGAATTTAATATAATCGAGTCAATTGCTACTCCAACAACGAGATACCCTAGTACAAGCAAAATTGCTGAATGTATTTCCATGATTGCTTCGTGTTGTTCGTGAATTGATGCCAAAGAGCACAATGAGAACTACAACTATTGTGATGAAGGTTGCTTGCATGTTTAAAAGTACATCCTTAGCTCCTAAAAGAGCAAATGACCATTTAGGCAAGAATGTCAGGAATTTTTTTATTTTCCGATGATGGCATCTTCTTGTCCTCTAAACCTCCAAAAAAAAAAAAATCTGATATCATTAGTTTATGAGGCAAATAAATAATATCAGTTCGGAGCACGAGCTATCCAGCTGCATGCTTAAATCTTGCTTCATGGAAGCCTACTTATCCACAAATAAAACTGTACAATGAGTTGTACATGTGAAATATGATGGTGGCAATCTCTCCCAAATTGCATTACTACCGGTCATATGCGAATCCAAAATTACAAGCTAGAGCTCAGCACTGGCGACATGCAAAGTCCATATAACTAGTCTAAACGGATCAGTTGCAGTATGTAATAAATGACTCTCGATTGATATTGATGGATTTTACAAAGATCGCACAAATAAAAGCTCTAAGAAACATAAAAAGCCAAGTGCGTTGATTGCTCCTAACCCAAGGAGGATAGGGGTGTGCATCTGTCCCAATCCAACTCAGGAACTGGATTGGACTAGCCCGAACCAATCAATTCTAAGTGTTTCCCCAAGGAACTAGGAATAATCGGTCTGGTTTCCGATTTCAAGGCCCGACCGGACCAATGGCCTGGCTCAGATTACTTAATATTTTTTTAATTTTATTATTCTGAAGCCAATCTTAAATTAGTAAATTGCATTACAATGTTCAGTCCCTGTCTATTTTTCATTCGGTTGGGGCCCCTATCTCTCGATCTTGAGACTACTTTAATTTCACTATTTTTTAAAATTATTTTTTGGGTTCTTTCTCGAGTACTTCTTCTATTCTTTCAATGTGCCAATGTGCTTCTTTAGTCAATGAAAATCGTCTCTGTTACTTTTAGCTTCACAGTATCAAATTAAAGAGCGGTCTACGTGAAAGCACGACTGCCACATGAGAATCAAGCCCAGAACATAGACGCAGGAATGGCATCATAATTACACCAGAGAAAGATCAACGTGGGCATTTGCCAAACAAGCAAATAAAGCTAGGGATCGACAACATATGGAACCAAATTGGTCAGCAGATTAATGAACATTCTAAAGGCGAGTGATTTACCTGATAACCGAGGCAAACCAAACCCACGCCAGTTTCATTTAATCATGTTGCCTTTTCAACTAATTACCACCTGATTCTGAACAGTCAGTGTACGTATGAGAAGAAACCAAAAAATAAAATAAAAATACAGCTGTTCCCGTTCTAATCCAGGAACCAGACCAGCACCAACCAGTCTGGTCCAGTTCTCAGGTGGACAAGATCAATTCCTGGTTCCAGGGATCACCCCTACATGATGCACAGCACCGGGCACACGATCCATGGATACAATGCAAGCTAAATGGGCACTCAGTCCACTGACACGAGGCACGGCATCGGGCACACGAGCCACCGACACGATGATCTTGGGGCACACGATCCAGGGAACTGGGCACACACATGGGTTAATGGACACGATTCTGGCACTGGGCTCACACACGGTTTAATGGACACGATGTATGGCACTGGGCTCACACAATCCATGGACATCATGCACACGATTTGTGTGGTTCATAAGGAACAAGACATACAATAACACATGCAAACATGGAACAGTTTCTATCTAATCAAGAGTCTACTAATCCCCTAATACACACTTATGCAAACAATTAGTTTTAATCCCTAATAGTTAGTTGATAAGGAACAAGATACACATATGCAAATAATGAAGAGTTCTATCTAATCAATGTAAATTTTGACTGTTTGCATGCAAAACTAACCTCTGACCTCAGTGGAAGTACAGTTGAAGTCAAACATCGATCTGTGCTAGCTTTCCAATAAAGAGAATTGATGTTTCCTTTCAGCTCTGCGCAAGAGGCAAAGAGTCGGCAGTGAATTGAATGAATGAATGCACTTCAGGCATACTTGGATTTATCATAAAGACATTTTTTTTCTTGGCTGAGTGAGGAGGGTGCTGGAAGTTGGAGTTAAAGTGATTTTAGTTACGATTATGTCTCTAGAGATTCCCATTTGAAGTTTTTGGAGGAATTATTGGAGTTAAGTTTTTTTTTTTTTTTTTTTTTTGGTGAAGGATAACGTTTAAAACCATTCACTTGAGTGCCTATTCTCACAATTAGTCTTAAGTGGAATTTTGATTATGATGTGACTTTTTTTCAAAGAAATTTAAGTCGAACAGGGATGATCTTAGATTAATGCGGCAAAAGAAAACTTTGATCTTAGAAGGGGAATGCAAGCAGGCACATTGGCATCTTGTCTTTCGAGAAACTTGATCGGAGTTCCGACTCACGGCATGTGAAGATCAGCAATGAAGAGCTCGTCGAGGTCGAGTATCTTGGCAGGCCACTATGATGCGTACCTTCGCTGGACCCACATGATCAATCCTACTTCTATTCCCACCCTAACAGTCTCCAAATCCTCTTGAACTCTCCATCTTCACAATTCGAGGTCCAAAATTGAAAACTCCAGTCACTATCTCTCCTATCTCTAGTAGGCAAATAAGGGTCTACATGGTAATATTTCTATTCATTGATTTTTTTTTTGTTCTTTTGATCATTGGAATAGAAAAAGAATATAAATCCATTTGATAACGTCAACTAATTTTTTTATTCTTCGAAATAGAAAAATATCCGGGAAATAGATTTGGAACGTAAATAAAGAAGAAAAAATAGTTTCTTGTCGATGGGAATAATTTCAAAAAATAAGTTTTTTCTTTTTTTTTTCTTTTTTTCTTTTTTTTCTTCATTCCCCACCGTTTGCCATCCGCCGCCCTCGCTACTCGCTACCACCCACCACCACCGATCGTTAGCCCGATCGCTATTGATCGCCCGAATCGCGTCGCTACCGCTATGGCGATCGCCTATCGCTGGGCCATCGGCCACCGCCACCGGTCACTTGCCGCCATCACCACCGATCGTTGATCACCGGCCGCCGTTGTCACCGCCCCGCTAGAGGAGGAACAAGAAGAAAAAAAGAGAGGAAAAAAAGAGAAATCTAAATAAAAAAATTAAAAAATTAAAAGAAATTCTACGTTATAAAAGAAATTGTGGGTTATACCAAACGCATTTATATTATTTTTCTATTTCGAAAAATGAAAATTTTGTATAATTATCAAACGCGTTTTTTTACTTAAATTATTTTAGAGAATAAAAATATAAAAATATTATTTCAAAAAAGAAATTGTTTCCTAAAAAAAACGTTATCAAACGCACCCTAATTGATGTGTGTGTGACTAGGGATTGAGGAAACATGGCTCTACCATCCGAGAAGAAGAGTGAGAAATGGAGGATCTAGCGAGTAACATGTCTGAAAGATTTAATTCTCACTCTTTCATATTTGTGGATTTTTCATATCTCTCCTCCCCCTTTTTTTTTCCTTTTTAAACATTATTCTTTGAAATTGGGGATTTAGAGAGGAATCTTCACTCTCGCTACATCCATCAAGCCCTAATTTTCTATTTCAGCCCCAAATTTTAATTTTAACTTTGCACTTTATTTAATATGAAGAATGCAAATTCAAAAAGTCACTCTCCGCGTCCACCCTCTCCCCTCGTCCCGGCAGCTAAGCCTTGGCCGCGAGTGCTCGTCCACAGATATGGAGATGCAGAGCAGCGGTCGGCCATGGACGGCCGCAAGTCCAGAGATCTGAGCGCACACCTCCGCGTCCACCTCCGCAGTCGCCATGAACTTCCCGTCATCGCTCGCAGCCAAGACTCCAAATCTAGCCGAACTTCCAAATCTGCAACCATGGCCGTGAGCGACAATGGTTCCAGATCTGGACTTCATAAACCTTCGTGTCTCCCCTTCCGTCGTCGTTGTGTGAACGAGCCGTTGCCGCTCGTGGCCAAGGCTCCAGATCTGGCACTAATGGAACTGGTTCTACACAACCATTTTCTGTTTTGGTCCTCTAGTGACAGAACAAACCTGCACGCTTTCAATCCATGGATGGTGTGTTGAGTGGTGGGAGGAGAGAGCAGCTTTAGCCATGGATCCAGTCCTTTGCTGCCAGATCTGGAAGTGAGGAACCGGGTGGAGGAAACGACCAAGTTGGAGAGATGCAGCGCCGGCGGCTCCGGCAGTGGCAATAGCGGGAGGAGGCGCGGAGGTTGGGTTCGTGGCTTGCCGGCGACCAAATCCAGTCCCTTGCGGTTTAGGACCGTTTTAAGTTGAATACGAATCGATGTAGAAAACATTTGTACAATGCCATAAATTGAAATATCAAAACTCAAGGACATTCTCTGCTTTGCCACACGTTATATAACCTTTTTAATGTTTTCCCCCCAAAAAGAAAAAATCAAAGAAATTTTCATGTTTGATATCTTGCCTTTGATTATTATATACCGTCGACAAGATTTTGACAAGTGCTTACAGAATCGACCATCTTAAATTAAATATGTCCGCACCTAAATTTTGATTACTTAATAAATTGCATAAAAAATTAGCGACTAAACTTCAACCCCAACACAAAAATACTAATTAAATTGCAATTAGATTTTGGAAGCATTCTTATTTGATAACATCAATGGTAATAGGTTCATATAGTTGCGTTGAACCGAGGGCGAATGGATTTTAAGGAATGGTTCTGAGCTCGATTGAGTCCACGAGATTAGTCCACGAGATTAAATGTTTCTCCAAGCCCATAAAAGGATATGATGGCGGAAATTCGCATATAATGTGCCAGGGGGTGCTAAACTCGGATAGATTATGAGAAGTAAATTGGCCAATATATCATAGAATTTTTGGAACCGGGCTTAATTTCCTTGCGTGCACAATTCTTTGCGGATACCAAATATAAAAGGAACGGATAAATGTCACAGCTGGCGAGTGTCGGCAGGATTCGGACAAATACAAAGAGATAAGCTTAGTTGATTGATGGGGGAAAGGAAATATATGGTGGTCCTAAGAGGAAGTTGGTGAGGTGGGCCTAAATAGGTTCGCAAGCAAAAGGAGTGGGGCGCTTCACATAGGATTCAAAGAAAGAGAGGACTGATCTTCTCCATGGTGAGAGACGGCAGGGAAGATACAGAGGAGACACGACTCAATATAGAATTGCAGCGGCAATCGTCTCTGTCCCCAGCCGCATCTAACCTCTGTACCCTTACAAGCTTCACCTTCTTGAAGGTTTTCCGGCCATCATGAGCTTCCTGTGGCGGTTTCTGGCGACTTCGCCGTGCCAGGTGGGTCCTCACCGTGGTGACCAGCAGTCCGCCATTACCACCGAATCGCTCTCATCTATTAGTACCCATCAATATTTCGCTTCGCTAGCAAGCTGCCCTGCAGAGTCCTTGCTCGCGCTTCCCACATGCGCCCACTACTGTACCTCATCTTGCCCTCCTTGGTTCTGAAAGCAAATAAAAACTGGAGTATGGTGGGAGCAGGGAAGAACACAAACGCAGGTAGTGGAGAAGTAATAATGAGAAGAGGAAGAGAGATTGTGGAATTTGTCTCTTCTTGTTGTGTGAAAGCTCGAAAGTTGACTGAGTTCCGAAAGAGAGACCACGTGGAATTGAAGCAAGAGAAGATCGTGACTTTGTGGTTCAATCAAGGAGTCCCGCCGAGCGGGACTCATCACGGCCAGCTGCGGATTCTTTGTTTTTGCAGGTTACCTTGGCATTCCTCGCGGCCTCGCCGTGCACCACCATCCTCGGCCACGAACTCACCACCGCAGCCTTACCTTTGTGAATGAGAGGAGCCTAGCCATGCGTGCCGGATACCACAGTCTGGTCACCCGCCGGCCACCAGGCCATGAGCCACCGTCGGGCCATCGTGATTTCCCCGAGCCACTATCCGTCCGAGGTACAAACACTCGCCCCAAGTATTAGTTTAAGTGGCTTGATTTTAAGTTTGTTTAAGTATTTATTCATTGAACTTGTGTCAACACACGCTTGGTCCGTATTTGATGAACTTGAAGCGTTTAATCAGCAAATTCAACAAAAACTTGAAGATAGTGTCCAGAAAAAATTCCAAAGATGCCGAATGTTTTACATGCCATATTAATTATGTCTATTTCCATATCCACAAAGATCACCTCCTAAATGCAATATCCTCCACCGATTTTATGACATATTGCTAAAAATTCAAGATTGCAATGAGATTTTTCTCAAATTTCAAATCTTGCAAAAATGAGCTCGTAATATTTCCTTGTCACACTTGCCTTATCTGAAGATATTGAAAAGTCCATCGTCATATCACCAAAAATATCAATATCTATTTCTTGCAAGATAATTTTCAGTCATAAAAAAAATAATAATATTATATAATGGGCTCAGACTAATTTGCTCTCTTCGCGCTTTACTTAACTTGTCAATTTAAAGCTCATAACTACTAATTCAAACCCATCTGTCACAAAAGCGATGCAAATGCAATAAAAAAAAATCTCCTAAAACTATATGCTACACAATTTAATTCTAATATTTTTTTAGGAGTAAAATTAATCCCTAATTTTTATGCAATATATAAATAACTAAGTTGCCAAAATTTAAATGTCAACAAAGGATCAGCCTTGCCAGGCCAAATCTAGTGGGGCTAGTCCTCGCCAAGACTACCCTCGCCCAAGCTAGATCTAACGAGGCCGACCCTCACCAATGCTCAGCCCCCAGTCGGTGATCAGTCACTAACAAATGAGAGAGAAAAAAAGAACAAAAGAAAAACAAAATAATAAAATGGAAAAATAATTAAAATATTATAAAAAATTGTCCACGTCAACATCGATAACAATATTAGATAAAAATTAGATAAAATATTATAAAATGCTAGTCAGCTAGCTCCGCAACAACAATATCCGATAAAAATTAGCCAGAATGACTAAATTGGCACAAGTTTTAAAAATTTTAGGACTAAATTAATATTAATGTAATAGGTTTAGGATTTTTCTGACACTTTTTCCTCTATGGTGATCTTGTTTAGTGAACGATGAAGTATCCTAGAAAGTGTAGCTGAAGCGATACTTTCAGTCAATTGAATAATATGACATTGGCATCGTTAAAACGTGTATGGTGTCAATGACAGCGATGTCCAAAAGTATCGCTGTCATATTATTCAATTGTCCAGGGTCCCAAAGTCACTTTAATATTCATTAAATTCTCCAAGGTGTAGAAAGTGTAACTTCATTTAATGTTGAATGCAGACAGTTTCTAATACACGTAATCATATATGAGCTTTAAGCCTGAATCGGATAAGTAAATTAGTTTAAAGATAGGAAATCTTCCTCATATCCCTATTCTCCTTTCTGGGGATTCTTATTCTAATGGAAAATCACTCCTTTACTCTTCTTCTTTTTTTTTTTCTTTTTATCTTTTTTTTTGCCGGGCGCCAGATTGTGTTTGATTTGTTTATAATTTGTACAAATTATTTGAAGTAAAAAAATCAACTTTCGTTTTCACGCTATACCAAAAAAAAAATAGCGTTAACACTTGTTAATGTATGAATGAAACTTGCACATGCGATTTGAGCGCCATAAATTAGAGCTATGAATTGCTGTAGAGGCCCCGCGCATTGCCACAGTATAAATCGTTGAAGTTTCTATTGTTAGAAAATCAACATACACTATTGGTAGAAAATCAACATACTTATATCTCAAATTTAATCTTTTAAGAATAAAGCGATTTAAAATAGTGCATGATATAATACTATAACTTTTTTTTTTTTAGAGATTGAAAATCTTAAAAGGTCTTATGGACTTCTATCAATAATTATTTTGCATATTAAATTTATTAAAAATTCCAAATAAAGGTCTGAAGTATAAACATTTTTTTTCTAAAAAGACTCAAATTGAACTTTATTTCAAATAAGAGTATGAAGTAACTAATTAAGTTTCAAATAAGGGCATAAAATTGCTGGCTTGCCAAATGGTCGCCGGCTAACATTTTCAAGCAACTAAAAGATAGGCAATTTTGTCCGAAATTTACAATTGGGTAAAAAATGAAGAAAATCCACAAATTAAATTTAGATTAGGTTCTTCCTTCAAATTTTTCACTTTTCTTCTTCCTCTCCTGTGTTCCTCAAGCAAATCGCTCCTCGCCCGATCCACCCCGCTTTAGGCCCGGTCCTCATTCAATCCTCCTCACTCCTCGCTCGCTCCTCCTGAGCTTCAGTCCGTCGTCCGCTATTTCCTGGTTTAATAGGAAGTGCATGCCTCCTGGTTATCCTAGCAGGCTAGCACTTGACATCGGCCTTATCAAACAAGGCCTATAACCTTGATTGGCCCATTAGCTGACCTGTTATCACCATAGCAACTTAACATTAATCACAATTGAGAGCTCTTAGAAAATTACAGCTCGTATATGTATGTGTAAAAGGAATTAAATCAACAGCACGAACCTTACAAAGGGAGCATGCCAGACTCGAGCTACATTCCTGTTCGAAGCAACTTAACAAGGGAAATCCCACAACAACTAGTGTAAGCCTGAAAGGAAGAGCGACAAACCATTTGACGAAGACTGTTTTGTGCCATTCCTCTGGGAAGATCAGCCTCCGTCAACCTGCAACATCAAAAAGCCGTTTCTCAAATCACAAACGAAAGAAGAATCCGACGAGGACGTGATTAATAATTAGACAGATGAATAAGCATGGGCTCGCGAAAAAGGACTTGAAGGTCACGGACGACGGAAATGTGGGAACGAAGAGACGACGGTGGACAGCGGAAGATGGGCTGAAAAGCTCGCCAGGAGCGGGCAAGGAGTGAGGAGGATTGGTTAAGGAGGGGCGAGGACCAGGCGTGAAATGACCGCATATCGGGCAAGGAGCAATTTGCTTGAGGAGCAATGGGAGAGGAAGAAAAGTGAAAAATGAAGGAAGAATCTAATCTAAATTAAATTTGGGGATTTTTTTACATTTTTTTCTTCAATTGCAAATTTCCAACAAAGTGCACAATTTGAGTCATCGGAAAATACAGGCCGGTAAACATTTGGCTAGCCGCCTATCTTAGACCCTTATTTAAGATTGGTAATCACTTTATGCCGTTATTTAAAACAAAATCAATTCAAAGCCTTTTCTTGAGACAATGCCCCACTTTAAAAATTTACTTATTCAACAAAAAAAAAATATTTCGGATTTTTCTTTAACTTTATTAAAATTGAAGTGTTAGACTACATGATAATGTGAATTAAATTTTTGCTCCCTGTCAAAGATAAATTCATTGTTGTTTTCATAAATTAACAAAAGAATGCTCCAAATGAGCTTTCATTAAATTATAATCAACAACTAATGCCACAGAATTAAAATTTAATTGATATAGCATCTGTACATGATATGGATGGAATATCAATTGATACAAAGAAGAATTTGTCATGTGAAGAACATTTGAAGTTTATGTTGATAAATTAGAAATAAGAATACATCTATACATCTGTTCTTATCATCGTTGGTGAGTCATTTATTAGTTTTTAATGACTAATGCCTCAAAACGAAATTTTAATTCAGACGTAACATTTAAAGATAACACGGCTGGATTATCAATCAATGCAAAGAAGAATTTTCTTACTTAAAGAATGTTCGAAGTTAATGTTATATTCTGTTAACACCAAAATAGACCTAGCGGGCCGGCGATGACCAACAAAGCCCATCAGGCCCAAATCAAACATAATAATTACCAATGGTTCGGTACCGACGATCATTTGGAAGTAAGGAGACAAGAAGGATTCCGTTGCTGAAACGCTCGGTTCCAACCATAGATAAGACGATATAGTTATCGGCAAAGCTCCGAATATTCTGAGCAGTTTATAATTAAACAATAGATGTTGGAGTAGTTATTTTATTTATCCCACTATAAATAGCCAAAGAGAAGTCATTGTAAGGGATCACCAGATTAAACAACAAAATCCATGTATTCAGATTTCGGTTATCTTTCTTTAGTTATCTCCTTTGCATTTACTTTCAGTTACATTAGAATTATCTTTTATTTATTACAATAATAGTAGAATCCGTAACTTTCTTTCCAAAACAACATAGGACCCGATACAAATAAAAAAATCGAAGAACCATCCTTCATTGAAGGATATTTTGTCTGAGAACATTCTCGGCCAAATATATTCATATACGATGTAAGAATTTTTCTATTCTCTTTGTAGTTCATGAGTCATTTGTTAGTTTTCAATAACTTAATGTATGAACCTTACTATTGACCCTTGATAATTACATTATAGGACAACGAATTTTAAGTTTTTACAGATACTATTTATTTTAAAATTTGTGAATATACTAAGAAAAGAAAGAGAAAAATACGAAAAAGATTGGAAAATAATAATTGGGACGATGTGCCTAGAGAATGTAACCTGGCACCTCCCACCCAAACGGGATGTTTAGTCCTTAGCCCAGGATCGCTGGGCCATTTAAATGCATAAGTATTTCCATCGCCACACACACACACACACACACACACACACACACACACACAGATATATATATATATATAAAATGACATACAATCAAAAATCGACACGTAGCAAGCTTGTGAGGAGCCATGGCGGTTTGCCGCTTTAGTATCTTTAGAGTGTCAAGAAAATTTAACAGTTTTATAATATGGGATTCAAAATGAAGTTGGAAGTATAAATTTGTTGACTTACTTTAGTGGTATTTGAATTCACTAAAAACTTTAAGTTATATGATTATTGGGCCAACTAGACATATCAATTCTGCTTTCTAACCTTAGACATTTCTTTCAACTAACATTAATTATTAGCTGTGGAATTTGTTTTGACCAGCATCATAAAAAGAGCACCCATTATGAATTAAATCGTCCAGCCCCTCTAAAACTATCAGTCGGATATAAGAGGAGGGTAGGGCTAAGCGGATAAAAATTCTTGCTCATAAGAACGTCCATATGGTGGCAATTCCTCCTAGATGGTGTATTACTCCTAAAACACCTCCCTTCCATTGCTCTTAATAAATTTAAAGAAAAAAAAGAAAAATTTCTAAAGGGTTGAAAAAAAATTCGATGATAGATTTCATGTTATTACTATGCTTAGTTGTCATGTCCTTAAACAGCAGGTTAGTTATGTCTATCGTCGAAACGGAAAGTTGGACTGTTTTTTATTATTATTTTTATCTAGGTGTTGAGATAATTTATTAAGAAAAGGGTATTTCCTTGTTCCGAGATACTTTAACTATTGAAATTGGAAAAGTTAACGGTATAAATGAAAGGATTTCTATAAATACTTTGAAAAGGAATAAGGCGTGGGTTAATTGCAAGATAAATGAAAACCACCTACCGTCTTTCCCTTTTTTGTGCAAGTTTTAAAAGCATAGTCCCACAAAATTTTTGGACAGTGGATATAGTAAATCAAATGAATGGTGAACAAGAAATCTCATCCAGTCAATTAGTACACATGTGACAAATTTAACTTCTATCAGTTTTCGCTAAATTTTACTATCAAATTGTTGAGTTTGATAATATATGACAATTGACGATATATTGGTTTAAGGTTTTAGCCTCCGTTTGTCATAGGTGTACCAATTTATGATTTTTTGTGATATTAATACTACTTAACATAAACTAACGAATGATAAATTTATTATAAATGTATCATTTTGGAGTTTTTTATGGTTAAAAGTTCATTTTAAATAAATTTGTCGGTATTAACCCTTTAAAAAGCTACTCTTATTGATGGCGTTGACCAAGAAATATTGGGGAAGTCTAGAAATAAGAGAGTGACAGAGGAACGTGAAAAAGGCAGGAGGCAAGGCTCAGGAAGGATCCCGTCTAGACAGGGACAGCAGAGGGGAAAGAAGATGCCTGGGAGAGCACATGCGGTTTCCGGTGTGTTTCCTTCTTCCTCCACTTTTGGTCTCTCCTTTCTCATCTCCCCTTTAGGTATCTATTTGAAGCTACAAATTCTTGTCAAATAGTATCATTGATAAAACTCACATTTTTTTTAGATATCCTAAAATAATCTCTCGTTCATTTATTTGTTAAAATATGGCCTTTTGAACGTGTTCAATCATAGAGAATTTTCCATCATTCTCTAATTATATTATTGTAACCGTGACATATTGTAACTAAGTCTATAACTCTTCTAGGAATTAGTAGTCACATAGTGTTTGGACCGATTTTCGCACATCTCAACTAGTCTATCTTTTCGGGAGATAGGGGCACTCCCCCACACCGACTGGATTTTTGCAAGATTTAATGCGTGAAATGCTCTCAACAAAACTTAAACCGAACATCAAAGGAGATGATTGAACTCCTTTACCATCCAAACCTATACCTTTTATTTTGTTCGAAAAAACATATACCTTAGTCTATAAATGTTAATAAAGAATAATGACTTTTGTTCAATTGGGATTCCTAAAAAATTAATGATGAAGTAATTCACCTATTGGACACTTGCATAACAATCATAATAAGCATCATCCACATTTCTTGAGGGAGATTTACCTAATTCAAAAACTTGTTAGGTGTTAGATCTCAAATATGATGGATGTAACATCTCTCTGTAATCATGATATAAGGCTGGCTAATTTATATCGTACAAACACATAATATAGAGAAAAAAGCTCAGATATTCATGTCACATGACGTACAAATATCTTGAAATACAAGGGAAAAAAGAGAGACAAAGGGTGTCAAATTCCATTGCAAGATCAATTAGACAATGTCCTCCCCAACTCCTCTTCCATCGCTGCCAACAGGTCGAGTCACAATGTTGTCATTCATCGGTGGTTCTTCTTGGTTTGCAATAATAATTTTCAAAAGTTCTTTAATAATCCATTGCGATTGAATGAGCAAGTTTTTGAGTAACGAAGAAATTTCTTCGCACATGGACTTGAAAATTTGTTTCATCTCTTGGTATATTTGTTGATACTTGGGATTTGTTGCTACCATAACAAGGAACATACCATAGATAACCCACTTGATGAAAGAATTCAAAACAATCGAGTCAATTGCTACTCCAACAATGACACATCCCACTATGAGAAACGTGAGATTGATGAATGTCTTTCCACCATTGCTTTGTGTTGTTCGTGAACGGATGCCAAAGAGCACGATGAGAACTATAGCTATCGTGATGAAGGTTATTTGCTTGTTTAAAAGTAAATCCTTAGCTCCATAAAGAGCTAATGACCATATAAGTGAGGATATTAAGAAATCTTTCGATTTCTTAGTGACGGCATCTTCTTGCCATCCGAGTCTATGAGAAAGAACAACAAAATTTGAAATCATTAGTTTATGAGGTAAATAAATAATATTAGCTTGTAGTACGGTCTTTATGGAAGCTTACTTATCCACAAATAAAACTGTAGAATGAATTGTACATATATAAAATGATAGTGACGATTTCTCCCAAATTGCATTACTACCGGTCATACCACATACTAATCCAAAATTAGAAACTAGAGCTCAACATTAGTGACATGCAAAGTCCATAAAATTAGTCTAAACAAATCAATTGCAATAAAATCAACAAGTCGTGATTGATATGGATGGATTTTGCGAAAATCACACAAATAAAAGATCCAACAAACATAAAAAGCCAAGTGCGTTGATTGGTCTTGATCCAAAGGACGATATAGTTTTTTAGGGTGTACATTAGTCCCTGTCCAAACTGGCCAATTTTGAGTGATTCTTGAAAGAATTAGTTCAACTCTCGGATCCAAAAATTTGGAACCAAAAATTACCTGTACAATTCCCAATTCCATGTGAGGAATCGGACCGGCCAAACCAAACCAACGGATCAACCCAAATTACTTCATTTTTTTTTATTTTCTTATTCTGAAATAAATCATAAATTAGTAAATTGCATTTCAATCTTCTCTCTCTCTCTCTCTCTCTCTCTCTCTCTCTCTCTCTCTCTCTCTCATTCGGTAGGCACCTCTCTCTCGATCTTGATGGAGACTGCTTTAATTTCGCTGTTTTTTATTTTTTTGGGTTCTTTCTCGAGTACCTATATTCTTTCAACTAGGCAATCTGCTTCTTTAGAGAATTAAAAATCGTCTCTGTTACTTTAGCTTCACAGTATCAAATCAAAGAGTGGTCTATGTGAAAGCATGGCTGCCACGCGAGAATCAAGCCAGAGCGTAGCCTCAGAAGTACTGAAGGAGTGGCATAATCGTATGAGAGAAAGATCAGAATGGGCATCTGCCAAACAAGCAAATAAAGCAAGCGATCGACAACGTGTGGAACCAAAATGGTCAGCAGAGTAGTGACCAGTCTAAAGGGGAGTGCTTTACATGATAACCAAGGCAAAACAAACCCACCATTTTTCATTAATCATGCTGCCTATTCAGCTATTTGTCACTGTGCGTGTATTAGAAGAAACAAAGAAAAACAAAAAATATACAAACAATCCCCATGCAACATGTCCGTCCATTCTCGAGTGAACAAGATGGAATCTTTGCTCTAGATTGGGAATCAACTTACTATAAAACCAATCACTCCTAATAATTCATAAGGAGAAAGACACTTGCATAAAATGAAGAGTTCTATCTAATCAACATAAGGTATGAATGCTCAAATGCAAAACTAACCTCCGAGCCTCAGTTAAAGTAAGGTTGACATCAGACATCGATCTGTTGCTAGCTTTTCAACAAAGAGTTGATGCTTCCTTCTGCCTTTGCACTAGAGACCAGCAGCACGGATATATTTATAGAATCCGTCCTAAGATCGCCGTTACTTTTATTGACAACTTCGGCAATTCCTGTAGAGGGCGCAATATTACATTTTCTGACAACTTCGTCAATTCTTTTAGGGGGGGAAATCTGATTGCCCCCTCTAAAAGAAAGATTGCCCCCTCTAAAGGAATTGACGAAGGTTGTCCTTGCTCATTCTACTTTAATGATTTTGCCAGTCGTGTCACCCCCTCCCTGCAGAAGGAGTGACATTATATAACCTTTTTTATTTTTCATTTTTGTTTGGTTGGATTTCTTCTTTCTCTTCCTTTTCTTTTAAACTTTCTTTTAGAAACCGTGTCTCATCTCCGGTCAATGACGGTCGAATTATGACTCCAGAAAGCCTTCTTTTAAAAAGCGGGAAACTGAAGGGGTTTTTGGAAATTATCATATGAGATTTCTATGGTGCAAAAAATCCTCTAATTTTGTTTTATGATATTTTTCATTATAGTTATAACAGACCATCGTGACCTCAAACGATTGGAAAAAATTAATACCGTATGTATATTAGGAAAATGTTGTGATATCGGGAATTATAAAAGTAACATTTTACAACATTCTACATTTGTACATGGCAAAAATGCCTTAAGTCTTTGAAAATATCATAAATCACATAATAAAAATCTTATTTACACTTTGTAACTACTAAATTTTGTGACATTGGTTGAAACACAAAAATTATTTTACAAACATTTTGCTTTTTAGTTTCAACAGGCAAAATCTTTTCAAAAAAATTGTGCGGTTTAGGACCATTTTAACTTGAAGACAATTAGATGTCCAAAAAGACTTTTTCTACTGGCCCATGACAACGTTATATAACCTTTTT
Source organism: Eucalyptus leucophloia subsp. euroa (assembly GCA_017140325.1). Lineage (NCBI taxonomy): Eukaryota > Viridiplantae > Streptophyta > Magnoliopsida > Myrtales > Myrtaceae > Eucalyptus > Eucalyptus leucophloia. The sequence goes on along the minus strand of CM029472.1, from coordinate 15,189,927 downwards.
AATGTGTCATTCAAAAAGAAATTTTCATGTTTGATGTCTTGCACTTGATTACCATATAGCGTGGAAAAATTTTTGACACATGCTTACACAATTAACCGTTCTAAATTAGATGGTGAGCTATGGACACTCTAATATGATTTTCGGCAAGTCATTGTCAATTGTCCTACGTGGTACATCACCACATCAGCAATTTTTGACAAATATTAGCCAGAAGGGCTACAATGAAGTTTTGTACACATATTTAAGAATTAAATTGACAAATTTAAAAAGTTTAGGATTAACCAATTGGATATCTTCTTTCTATTCTTTTTTTCTTTGGTTTTTGCCGGGCTTTGATCCTTGGACTTTAACATCCCCATCTCAACCTCCCGACCATAGGGACAGTTGCCTCATTGGCTTTCCTCCAAGTAATGCAAAAATGGTGGATATCCCACCTTTAAAAAAAGAAAAGAAAAGAAAGTCCACCTTTTTTTCAGTGAAATTTGATGCTGTGATTTTCAACGTATATAAAAATTTACTTCCACTTGATCCCGGCCAATCAAGTTACCCAGTAACAAGGGGAAATTGAATGGCGGAGACGGCAAAAGTGATAGAACTATCACATTACTCAATTTTTTTTTTTTTCCATGTGGGATGAAACCAGTGTCCCGCCTTTTCTGGCAGATGGCCAACTTATTACTATACTATCAGTGGACGTAATGATAATCTGAAGAGCTCGGAGGAGATTCAAAACAAAAGGTCTAGTATTCTACTTTCCTGTAAATGAACTAATTTTTCGTAACTATTGGTAGTTTGATTTGAAATATTTTCATGGAAAACCAACAATAAGAATTAGCAATCACTCAATTTTGGCCTCTAAAGCACCTAAGTAACCTTAAGTTCAAAAAGAAAAGGTACAAAGAATGAAAAATTATTTTAAAAGTGTGGTACTATTAGATCAATTTAGTGGGATTCATATGGCTCTCACATTAGACCTTCAATTTAATAATTCAGAATCAACTTAGCATATGTACTGTGCTTATCAATACTTAATAGAAAATGACTAGAAATGGAAAAAAAAAAATGTTTGTTTGCACTAGGATGAATTCCCAACACTAATCAAAGTTAATTTTTTTTCTTCTTGAAGGGTGCTTTTGAAGAATAAAAGAAACCGGCCAAATTCTAATTGGTATTATACATGTCATGGACACCGTTTGCAAATCGGGTCATATCAAACCTTGATATGAAAATGGCACTCGGTTTTCTTCTTTAGGGCACATTTGTTTCACAAAAAATAAATTATTTGAAAAATATTTTTTTAAATAATCACATCTATCAATTAAAATTGTTACTTAATGAATAATATTTTCATTAGCACCAATAATTTATTTCTACACATTTGCATGGATGATGAAAATATTTTTTTTATTCATTTTTGTAAGCAATATAAACAATTATTTGTAGGAAAATGTTTTCCGAATCAATTTTTCTACAAAACAAATGGAGTCTTAAAGAAAATATCACTTAAACTCTATTTGTTTTGCCTGCAATAATTAGTCAATGGAAAAATTTATCACTATCCAAAAAAATTTTCTCTATCCAAGAAAATATTTAGACATAAATTATTATCGGTTATGAAATTCTTTTTCATAAACTAATTATTTCAAGCAATACATGCAATGGTTTTTAAGAAAATATCTTCAAATCATTCATTTTTCTTGAAATAAATGAAGCCTTTCATTTATTTCTCCTATGCATTCATTTATTTACCTAATTTTTTTCTCAATGGGAAAAGCTAACTTTTGGTAGTTTACTATTTTCCGAATCTAAAATATTTCAACGAAAGGATTCTTTAATCATGAATCAGAAAAGAATGCACAGTCCAGTGATGTCTCAGGCTCGACTCAGCTTCTGTTTCTCTCTCCAGCATCAATTGCCATCTGAATGTAATAAATGGTAATGTGGCGATGAGCTCTCTTTCATTCGGAGTGAGAGGGAGAGGGCAGAGTAATTGCTGTGAAGGTTCCTGCAAGCGAACATCGTTGTTGCGATCCAACCATGTCCGTTTATGCGTGGTGGGGACGCGCCCCGGAACACTGAGATATTAGAGTCGGTCGCCATTTTTTTTTTTTTTAAACTTGAGCAAAGCAATCAGTTTTTCGTCCACTCGTCTTTTGGGGGTCACCATCGCTTTCACTGTGCGCGTAAAAGTGAAAGGAACTGTTGTTGTCCTCATTTGGCGACTATCACTCTTGTCTTTTGAGGGTCACCATCACTTTCACTGTGCGCGTACAAGTGAAAAGAATCGTTGTTGCCCTCCTTGTCTTTTGGGACAACAGTTCCTTTCACTTGTACGCGCACAGTGAAAGCGATGGTGACCCCCAAAAGACAAGGAGTGGACGAAAAACGATGGTGACCCCAAAAGACAAGGAGGGCAACAACGATTCCTTTCACTTGTACGCGCACAGTGAAAGTGATGGTGACCCTCAAAAGACAAGAGTGATAGTCGCCAAATGAGGACAACAACAGTTCCTTTCACTTGTACGCGCACAGTAAAAGCGATGGTGACCCCCCCAAGACAAGGAGTGGACAAAAAACTGACGAGAAAATCGCTCCGCCCTGTTCGAAGCAGTCGCTCGAGAAGCCCTAAATTTGCGACCGCAAGTCAGGTTCGATTTTATTTCCCGAGTTTTTATGTTCGCATCTTTGTTTTGGGGGAGAAAGCTTGGCCTAAATCTGCGATCAGAAGTTCACTGGTTTATTGCTTCTGATTCTAAGCGCAGCAACGCGAGAAGTGAAACTGCGACTGTCTCTCTCTCTACCCTTGTCCGGTTTTTCCGTTCTTGGCAAATTCAAAGATGAGCCCACTTTTGGATACATGATCTTAGGCCCACCCGTCAAGTCGAAGCCCCACGTAATCTCGTTGCTTCGCTCCACCGAGCTGTTGAATCGCTTGTGCCCGGAGGGTTTCAAGATTTTCCGGGGGGGCAATCGCCTGTTCCGTCATTGCAGACTTCCAGGCGAGAAGAAATGTGCCCACAATAATCACCCCAACACCGAACCGCCTCCTTTGTCCTCTCTCGGTATGTCGTCATTCCTTCTCTGCTTTCGTTTTTTCCCTCGTCGTTTGGTTTCAGGAAGTGGTGGGGATGTTATAAGTAAAAGAAAGGAATCGGGCCGTGAGGTTTCGCCTGAATTGTGAGACATTAATGCGGGAGTGGTCGACCCCACGTCCCGTATATGGCGAACAGTATGATTTTTGAATGAAAGCGGGTTCGCATGAGCTATGAGCATTGGTGGGGAACGAGCAAGAAAGTGGGTTTTGCTGAAAATTTTGATCTTGTTGAAGTTGGATTTAAGGGTAGGGATTTTCTTGGATTTTGGGTTCTCTCCGTCTTTCTTGGTCGCGCGAGCACGATCTTATGCGTGGAAATACTTGTGTTTATCCGTTCTTTTCTTTCGTGGGACTTTGATTGTGTATTTTCCCTTTGGAAATTGTGACTGGACTTTCGATTATATGTCCCTCCGCAAGCTGAACTGTGGACCCAATTTTGCCGCACGAAGTGGACTTTTAGATCAGGCTGCCGTAACAAAATCATACATGGGTATCTATCTGTCTCGATTATTGACAAGTTGGGAGTCATGGCATTTCTGTTTGTTGAAAGCTAGTTAATCTTAGATGCTGTTTGTCAAGAAAAATTATAGGAAAAGTAGACACTGAACTAATGTGACTCTTTCGATGAACTGAACACATGGGGAAGCTGATATTACTTGAGATCTCTTGGAATAGTTGGTGGGTGTATCTAGATTCATGAACACCCTGGAATTGAATTAAATGGTTGCATTTCTTCTATTGATAAGCATTTTCTGCTCCTCTGCTCATGCTCTGTATCAGACTTTAGTGTCCATTTTTCTTGTTTTCTCATTCTCTTTTTTGGTTTTGCCATAAAGGGAATTAGTCGAATTGCTTGTCATCAATGATCGCGGTTAACCTTTTGACCTTGTTTTTGCTCACACTCTGTCTTGAGTTAGTTTATCTTTTTAATTCTGTCGGTCTTACTGAGTTCATGGGACTTGGTGGTTCAAAGATTTTAATCTTATAATTTTGTCAATTTTGATTGTTCATATGGGTTCATGCGTTATGCAATATCATCTGAGAAGGCCATGCCAGAATGGTTAAATGGTTTATTTGTACGGATTTGTCACCTAACTGCACCTTTATGATTCAGCACTTTTCATTACTCCTTTCCATGTGCTGCATGAAAAGCTTTTTGACTTTGGTTCCGTTTAGCTATTTTAACTTTCTCAGTATAAGCAAAGTATCAAAACAAACGTGTTTACTTCTTAATAGTGCTCGCATTCAATTGTTACTTGGGTCACTTATGTGAGAATTTAGTGAGCATGTCAATAATTGGCTTTCATTTGATTCCACTGTGGAGGTACTCCATTTAGGATGTCATGGCATATTTGCTTCTTTTGACAAAGAGGATCACTACTCTAGAGTGTCCTTGCCAAATGAATCTTTCATATGGTGCATGATCAGAAAAATTTCGTTCATGCTGTAGTTATATTGGATTCATAGCTTTTAGGCCGATACTGAGAGTTCTTTGCCCATCATATATGCCAGGTGCATAATTTTGCAAAATGCACGATCAGTTTTAAATCATCGTTATTTTTTCTCTCTGTAGAAAGCAATCTTTGTTGTGGATTGATGAAGGCATGAGTTGAAGAAATCCTTGTTGTCCCAACTGCTCAACAGTGCTTCCATGGATGGCAAAAGCTCATCTGAGTTGAGCCTTCCCTGGTTCTGGATTATTGAGTATTTGGCAAAATTCAAGCAAGTTAAGCCATCCCTCTTGCATGGTATTCACCTTCAACAGTAGCACTTTGCAAGTTTTGGTCCACTTTCTCATCATTTTTGTTGGGCATTCATATGGTTTATGCTTTTCAGGTATCATTAAAGCAGCTCCAGAGTTACCTGCTCACTTGGGAAAAAATATGGAGGAACTTGTTTCTTTGAGATGCTTGGAGGAGTTATGTGGCCCTAGAAATGGAAGCATGAACAGTACTTGGTCCTCATTGGGATCAAAGGCGAAAATTGATACATCAAAGAGCTGCAAAAATGTCCGACAGTAAATGTTCCATAATGTGAGTTCTAATAAATGATGCAGTGAAAATGTGTTTTATTTTCTTCATGACATCTTTCCACTGGTTCTGTTCTAATGATTGCTGAAGTTTGGTGTCTATTACCCTGTTTATGAATTTGTTATATGTTAGGGCTCTGTATCTGATCTTGAAGTGACTGCAAATGAGTTTTTGAAATGGGACCTTCACTCATTTTTAACGCACAAGAGAACCTCTGTGCCAAAAACTGCTCTAGAGGAGGTAAGCAGATCTTTCATCCAGTGCTGTCTATCTTCATGATATCCTCTTTCATTCAGGTTTAAATTGGTTTTTTTCTTGTTTTTTGGCAGCTGAAAGATACAATACTTGCAGGTACCCATCCACATGCTGATTTTAAAAAAAAGAGGGTAGATTGGCAGACGTTTGTCATTTGAATAGGACCGTCATTCATAATGGTGGACATATTGGACTTACATGTGCGCCTGATGTGGGAGACACATATGCTCCTAACACAGTTGATGAACCAAACTTGGTTTCTTGATCCACCAATCATGTGGAGCCCTTGGTAGGAGATGACGGTATTAGGAAGTGTCTTCCCACGAAGAGGAACCATATTGATGTTCAAGCTGAAAATATTGAAAGGAATTGTAATGAGGATCAACATCATGATGCTCATTCAGATGCTAAAAGGGCCAAACAGCAAGATTCTGATGAAATAAAGGACAGAGAAGAATCGCCAGTTGTTCTAACTGGAAGATTAGGTTTCGAGAGAAATGATGGATGTTCTGATAGAGAGGTGGCTAACCTTGTCAAGGATCATATGGGGGCTGTGGATGACGACCAGTCGTTAGAGGGAGATGGGAGACATTATGTTCAGCCAAGGACTTGTGATGTACTTTCCGATGGAATGGAGTGGGGGTTTTCCGTTGATGATCCCAAACGCGTCCATGACTCCATAGAGAAAACAAAGAACAGTGAATCAGCTCGAGCATCGGAATGGGGGCAGACTTTTACCGGTCATGCAGAAGATTACGTGGTCCACGTTGTCGGGGAGGATATGTCCAGTGATGGTGATGAATATAGAAAAGAGCAGACAGCATCCTATAACATTAATGTTTTCAAAAACACATTTTGGTGATTTATATGATCCGATTTACATGATCCGATGTCCGGGATTTGAGGATTCATGATGTTTTCTTTACGAAAAAGCAATAACTTATTAGTACTGTCTCGTCAATAATCATTCATGTTGTCTCGTCAATAACTTTTTATACGTTAGTTGCTGAATAATTTTGATGTTCACTTTCTTGCCTAAATTCTTCTCCACTTTGCTGTTCTTCGAGGAGTGCAATGATACGTTGTTGATTACTTACCTGGTCATGCTTGCCAATTGCTCAAGGTATGAACAAACTCTTGAATTATTTACTTTTGACATATTTTGAGTGTGTCTGGGAGTCATGATTTAGGATGAAAATATTGCTCTAGACCATCTTCTAGGTGATAATGCTTGAGGATTGTGTATATAAATCAAACCACACAAGTCATGTGCCTGAAAGCTTATCCGATTCTATGGCGGCGAGTGCCACGAAAATGAACTAGAGACATTGTTTTCGTCAACAGGCACAATTTTCTATAATCGGCATAAAATAAGCACATATAACAATCACTCAAATTATCACTAAAACGTGCAAAATTGGAAGACACCATAAGATAATTTCCGATGTTCCCATCCCATGCATGGGGAGCTTATAAACTAGTTTCATCTTCATCATAAGCCTATGGTAAGATTGCCAGATGACGCGAGTCCATGAAAGCAACCATTCGCAACTAAATTGGAGGATACATCCCATTCCAAAAAGATCCAAATAAGGCTTCACAAGAATTGATCCTGACACACCTTTACATTGACATGATAACTCATATAAAGAAGAGTTCTTTCTTTAGGCAAAGGGAAACTATCAAAAAGATGCTAAGTATCAACAATTTGGCATGGAGTGTCAGCAGGATTGACTTGAGGTCCATGCCAAGCATATCAAAGCTCCAGGGCTAAATCAGGGTTGATCACTGTAACTCTTTTCATTGTCTCTCCAACGCAGACACTGACCAACTTGTTATAAACAAGCAGGTAGAGCACAAAGTGGTGGCGGTGGCAGTGGCAGTGGCGGTGGCGGTGGCAGTGGCGACGGCGGCGGCCGAGTAGGACCCTCCACTTTTTGCTCAGTGTATGAGAAGCAACACATTTAAATAAATACAATCAGTAGTCTTGCTTACTGGGGCATTCAGATGCGCTGTGCCCCGCACGCCCATATACAAAGCACGATTCTCCGAAGCTCCTGTCATGACACAATGCCATATCAGTGAGATTTACATGGCCGTGTCATTGGTGATTGAAAAGAAATATATTTGCTAAACGATGGAGGATAATGTATCAAATCTCCAACACAAGTCTGCAATGCTACATCAATTCCATATGTACCAAGAGCGGACAAAATTGCTCAAGGAATACTCGCAAGATTTGCATAGGCAGAAAGATATACCTGTCCCTCGAAGATGGCCTACTGGATCGCCTACCACCTATAAGCCAATCATTATCATTGTTTCTTGAGAGGCAACTCCAGCTATTTTCAATTCTGGAACCTCGGCCACCACGTCTAAATAGACCAACATCATCATCAGCATCACGACCACTGCCCCAACTTTGGGACGATCTTGATCCTCTCCGGTCTCTAAGACTTGGCCGACGACTCCTGTCTCTGCTAGAAAATCTACCATAGAAATCACTAGGGGGCCCATCATCTTGCAGAGTAGGTAACTGTCAATGTAAAAGAAAAGTGAATTAGCTCTGAAAATGCAATTAGCACCAAAACTGACGCTATGGCAATATCTAAGCATGGAAGCAACTGCATTTAAGTGAACCATAGTAATCTCAACCCTATGAGGTATCTTGAGCCCTCACACAACCTTGGAAATTCTTGTAATAGTGTTCCCAGGTGGTGTTGGCTGACTCAGCAACTCCTTTGCAATCTCCTCAGGAAGATCAAAAAACGCCACTTGAACCTGTCATTGGCACCATAAACTATATGAAAAAAATGTACAACCAAAAACAAAACTATAATGGGAAAAATTTATAAAGATAGTGCTCTGGTTTGGTAGATACCCTTTCATCTGCAACCAAATATATCTTCCCCAGTTCATTTGCCGCTGGAGAATAGACATCAGATAGAAATCCAGTGAAGGACCGGGCAGAAAGGAAACCTCTAGAATAAGATGGATCCCGAGTCGATTGCAGCGTAACCCAACCCTACAATGCATTTGTCCAGTAGAACATTATAAGATACAGTAGCAGGCACAATTCTCCATAATCTCTAATTACCAGTTAATCAGCAGAAACATACAAAAACCATTTTCTGAAAGACCAATTGGTATCAGTGGCTATATAAATGCACTTTCTCAAAATTTGACAGCACATAGGATCAACAAATTATTTTCCCAACATAAATGGTCCATGCTCCAATAAGCAACCACTTCTTTTCCTAAATTTTGAAATGAATCTATTAAAAGGTAGGGTTATAGAAGCACAGATGACTAACAAAATTGCCACAGATGTCTCCAATTTACCTGCTCATGATTTGTAAGAGACCAAGATGTAGGAGGTTGCGAAAAACCACTCAAATGAGCCAAAGCATCAGCTAGAGCATTTACACCTTGCTCTTCAATTAGTTTTTGTGCTGTTGGGGTGAAAACCCTACAGACTTAGGATGAACCACTTTGAGGGTCGCAACAACTTGCTCAGCAGATGACTCCAAAACTTCATGCATTGCAGGAGGGCTCATAAACTCAAATGTGCAACCTACACCTCACTCAATGGATCTGACAGTTCTCCTTTGACTACTTGTATACATCAAGATAGCCATTCCTTCTTTCCCGGCGCGTCCAGTACGAACAGACCGATGGACAAAAGTCTCTGAATCATTTGGCAGTTCATAGTGGATGACCTGGCATTAGGAGTTGCATACTCTTGTTAATCTTATACACGTAGCTTCGTGAGAGGACTAACTAATCGTGCAGGTAAACGAACATAAAAAACTAAATAACCTACGAGATCAACATTAGGGATATCCAGCCCATGAGATGCAACATCAGTAGCAACAAGAACAGTGAACTTCCCCCGCCGGAAACCATTAAGAGTTCTCTCCCTCTGATGCTGAGAGATATCCCCATGCAATGCTTCAGAGGCAATGATACTCGTTAATGCCATTGACACCTCATCTGCATCTCTTTTAGTCTGTGTGAAAACAATGGTCTTCCCACCTTTCGCATACACGTAAGATAGATATACAAAAAGGTCATTTATCTAGTAAAAGCACAATCTATTAAAGCCTACCATAAAGCATGTAGGCAAGAACAAAATCAAAGCCTTCTTCCACTAAGCAGGAAGAATCTTAAGAAACAGCATGACAGAGAAATTCAGGACATATGCCTAATGGGAGACATCCATATGCAAATGTTAGCGAATCAAATAAGCATCTTGATTGGGGAAAAAGATATCAAATATGAGGGAAGCATCTCCTACCGTGATGAGATCACTTAGAATGGTACGCTTTGAAGTTGGAGTTGCTGATATGGCATAAATTTTAATTCCCTCTGCGAGTTTTTCATCTTGTTCTCCAACCTACATCAGGAAAATAAAGAGCAGGCAAACCACATAAGCCATCACACGACATTTTGATGAGCCACACTCCTCCATTTCTACAACTGTACTATGCAAAAATTCAGGCCTATACCCAATATCGGATCATGCAAGAAGTTTGGGCAGACGGAGACAGAGAGATTGTTATTGAGAGAAGAACTTTACCAAGTCAATTGTCAAAGGATTGTTCAAGTGCTTTCTCACCAGTTTCTTCACCCAACCAGGCATTGTGGCAGAGAAAAGCATGCTCTGTCGCTGTGAGGGAAGCTTTTCCAAGATCACCTCCACATCTTCCTCAAAACCAACGGCAAGCATCTGATCAACTTCATCAAGTACCAAAAATTCCACTTCTCCCAATTTAAGGCTGTTACCGTTGATCAAATCAATGATTCGACCAGGAGTCCTGACAACTACATCGAACCCCTGGGAAAGGACACTTTGTTGGGTAATGTAAGAAACTCCACCATAAACACACACGGTGTTTAAGTAAGGTGTAGATTCCTTAATTTCTTTCTCTACTTGTTTTGCTAATTCCCTTGTTGGTGCTAAGGCCAAAACTCTAGGAAGTCGCCCACATCTAAGAGACATTTACAGTATAATCTGTCATTAGAAAAATGCTCAAACATTGGAGGTCACCAAGATAATTAAAATTATTACTCAAATACCTCGGACTTCTATGTTCATCACCATCAGTAAGACGCTTCAGTATGGAATCCTGAAAGCTAAAGTCTTCCCCATTCCAGTCTTCACACGAGCAATTAAATCACACCCTTCAAGCGCAGGGGTTAACACCACTCTCTAACAATCACAGAATAGTACAAGGAACATGAGTTTGCCATTGAAAACATGATGAAACTTTAGTAGAGTGAACAATGAAGGGGGAAAAGTAATGAGTGATGAGTGAACTATCCTAGTGCTGGCAAAAGTAAAGAAAGAAAATATCGAGTCGATTAAAAAAACGAATTCTGCCTGTGTAAAGCCTTAGTCCCAACAACATCTTAATGTTGAACAGCTCAATTTTCAGCATAGGATAGTCATCTAATGTAAGCTACGACAGAACATCCCAGAATACCTATTATGATTGCCTGCACTTAACTCCATCCGTGGTTCGCCTAGCACATTAACAAAGGTCAAGGTTTTCTACTTAATTTTCCAGCCAACTAAGTATGCTCAAACAAAGAAAACTCAGCCAGCAGCAATAAACAACAGCAATTCATACCAAAGCGAAAATATTGGATAACACAGGGGAAGGAAACAAAGGATAAAGCATACTTGAATGGGAAAGAGAAGGGTAATGCCACGTTTCTTAAGAAATTTCACGAGCCTTTGAGGCAAACCCAGCTTGGAGAGAGCAAGCTCGTCCTCGCTCACACTCTCAGCCTTGCCGCCCTCAGACACGAAGCCGCCCTCATCCTCACTCGCGTCAACCTCGCTCTCCGAGAACCCACCGGTCCCCAACTTCTTGAAAGCCTCCTCGCTCAGCACCGAGTTCGGCGTGGCGATGGCGGACGTCACGAAGCTGTTCAGGCTCCTCCTAAGGCCGCACCTTTTCACGCACCCACTTTCTAAAAGCCCAAAGGGTCTTCGGACATGGCACTCGCTGGACGAACAGAGCAAGGAATTGAAGTGGGGCTTCTCGAAAAACGACAGAGAAACCACGGCACCAGCCGAGCGATTGCTTCTCGGTCGCGAGTCGGGGGACGGAGAGAGGCGAGCGAAATCGGCCGTCGGGAGAGAGCGCGATTTAGGAAGAAGTGCGGCGAGAGAATGGAGCCCTGCTGAGATGAGGCCATCGAGTGGAGAGAGAAAGGCCGTCGTCGGGAGGGAGCGACGGTCGTTGGAGGAATCGCTAGACCGGAAGGAGCGTCGGAGGAGGAAGAGAGAGTAAAGAGGAGAGAGAAGACACAGGAGAGAGAATTCCCTTTCCACTTTTTTAAATGCCCGCCCGTTGGTTTAAATTAGAACGACGTGAGAGAGAAGCGGGAGCCAACGTGGACCTGCCAGCGGACAGGTGTCGACGCGTGAATGGATCAGAGCACGGATGACGTGGTCCTATGAGGGCACCTAATATTTTCTCAAAACTGATTGCTTTGCTCCATGGGGCCCATGGAGCGATTGTGACGTCATCATAGCATTGGGGAGCGACCTGAATATGGGTGCGTTTGGGAACCACTTTGGGGGAAAGCGCTTTAGGAAAATGCAAAGACTTTCGACTTAAAGCCGTATTTTTCAAAATCTGTTGTGTTTGCAAAGTGTACTTTGAAAGCTCTTTGTGAAGTGCTTTGAGCAAAATAGTGTTTGGGGAATTACATTTACAAATGAGTTTTGTGGTAAAAAAATTATTAAAAGAAAAATTAAAAAAAAAAATTGGCCCGGCAAAAGGCGGCGGCAAAGCAACCTCCGGCGACCACGGCGACCTCCGGCGACCCCGGATCAAGGGCGGCGGCGAGGTCGCGCGACGCCGTCGCGGCCTCCGGCGACCACTGGATCAGGGGCGGCGAGGTCGCGCGCGTCGCGCGACGTCGCCTCGACCTCCGGCGACGCCGGATCTAGGGCCGAGGTCGCGCGCGTCGCGCGACGCCGCCTCGACCTCCGGCGACCTAGATCCGAGGCGTCGAGGTCGCGGAGGACCTCGCCGCCGGATCCGGGTCGCGACGGGGTCGCGCGACCTCGCCGCCCGGATCGGGGCGGCGAGGTCGCAGGAGGTCGCGCGACGCCGCCGCGACCCAGCTCCGGGCGGCGAGGTCGCGCGACCCGGATCCGGTCGCGCTCGAGCCTCCGGCACCAGATCCGGTCGCGACCACGGACCCACGACCGGATGGGTCGCGTGGCCCCGGCGAGCACGGCGCGGAGGTCACGGTGCGGCAAGCGACGGTCGCCGGCAACGCCGCGACTCGCGGAGGTCGCCGGACTCTCCGACGACGATGGCCTAGGTCGCGGCGTCCCGTGCGTCGTCGGCCGGAGAAGATGAACAGTGTTTCATCCAAGGACACGAACCGGAAAAACAAAAAATTCATGAGGACAATTTTGGAAAAAAAAAAAGAATGAACAAGCACGCGTGGGCATGCGAGAAAAAGTTTGAAAGCCCAAGGCAGTCTCCCCTGCCTTGGGCTTTCGGCCTTAAACATGCTAGCATTTTGCCTAAGTCCTTTCCAAAGTTTTTTCCCAAACACTATTTTTTTTGCCCAAAGAGCTTTGGACCCCCAAGGGGCTTTGGGAAGTGGTTCCCAAACGCACCCTATATTTCTTCCTGGTAGAATCCGCCTTATGTCCCCTTTTATCCCTTGGAGAAGCCTCACCATTAAATCCCTGGCTATTGCTCAGACCCTCCTTTTCTCGCTGATCTTCAAAAGTTACCGTAGCATATCAACAAAAGACTACTACTATCTGACACGATTAGTACACAACGGTTGGTAGAAATCACTGCATACTTACATTTAACATCTAATCTTTTCTCAATAAAGCAATTTAAAACGGCACATACTGGGATAGTGTGTACTATTCTAACAAGCTTTGATTAGAGTATAATCAAGACAATGTCTCAAAATAAAATTTTAATTTTGATATAGCATTTGAAAATTACAAGGATGAAGTATCGGTCAATGCCAAGAAGAATTTATTACATAAGGAATTTTCGAAGTTGACGCATTTACATCCGAAGTAAGAATACGTCTATTCTCATCACTTAATTTTCAATATCTTGGAAAATAAACCATAGTATTGACCCTTTAATAATTACATCAAACCACAATAAAGGTTTAGTTCTTGGATTATTTTTTTATTGATTTGTTAGATATTATTAGATTAATATTTGAGTGGACAATAAGGAAAGAAAGAAAAGATAGTTTGATAAAAGATTGGAAGAAATAATAATTGGGATGATGTGCCAAAAGATTGGAACCTCTCACCTGCCACCTGAATGGCCGGTTTGCTCAAAGACATCCGCTAGTTTTCTGGGTTGACGACTAGACAGGCTATTTGGCCGGAAATAGAAATAAAGTTTCATTTTGCAGGGCCAAAAGCGAAAGTCATGTTTACTTGTGATCACATAGAAATTTTGGAAAATTTTGAACTAGGTTACTCAAACTTTGAATTTAATTGCCCAATAATTAAATGTAAGATTTTTTGCAATTAATGTACCCACTGATCTTTTGGAGAACGATTGACATATTGAACAAATCACCAATTCTAAGATTATTTTAATGGAAATAATTATATTTCTTCAAAGGACATCAATCGGAAAAAAATGTTCAACATTATATATTTTGGAGATTGAAATCAAAACCTTGCAACTTGATCACAAATTTCACTACGGTGACCACAAGTAAAATTGGCTTGAAATCAATGCAAAGACACATGGAATTATAAGGTTATCAACCAGTGCAATAGCATCACACGGCCCCTACACCTTACATAAACACATTAAAAACCACATCATGCTAGTTTCTAGGTGTAATGCGATAGCCTATACACAGGCGATGAAGAAAATAGATATATTTAAAATCCAGCGAAATAAGCAGACTTCTAATTTTATAAATAGATAATGCACAATAAAATCAAATGAAGTAGGAGAGGTCTCCAAATTTTTCAATATATATTTATTAAAAAAAAAAAGGAATTCGGAAAAAAGAGACACCATGCTTAGTGCAAATTAATTAAGTAAACAAAGAGTTTCGATGCTTTATTTTCAGATTGATATTGTGTGCTTGACTGCAAAAGCTAAAGTAAGTCATTAAGCAACTATAATAGTTAACATAAATTGGCTAGTGTATTAGAAAAGTCTTGTAGTTAACAATACCACCCCAAATAAGTAATATCTCTAACAAAATTAAGCCAAGTCAGATGAATTCGGTGCTTCCATGCTAGTAAGTTTATTATATTTTCCATCAATTTTCAGTGATGTTAGAACAAATCCAGAGAAAACCAAAGTTTGCCAGCATCTCCTACTACCAAAGTCAACTTTCTACTAAGTGCCCCCTTTGAAAATGAAACCCTAAAAGAGTCCACGAGCCCGATAACGATCATTTATTATAATTTTGAGGGAGAAAACACAATTATTAGATAGCATATTTGCGGATTTTATTGTACACCATTTGATGACTTTTATCAGAGGGATATTGTCATAAAAACGTAAAAAACGTGCCCCTGGCCGTGATACTTATTCTTTTTTTTTTTTTTTTTTTTTTTGGGGGGGGGGGGGGGGGGGATCGAAGCCGCGATACTTATTGAGAAGCCCTGATAAAGAACGTTTGCAGCTTTTAATGCTCTGTTTTTCTCGCGTGGTATATTATCAACGCCTTATAAATCACAACTTCCATATTGAATGTACCTAACAAGTGCTCTAAGACACGCGTCTGTTGTTACCAAAATACTTAATTAATACATTATCGGCAGAAAAGTCAAGCACTCGAAGATGAAAATTTCCTTTTTTCTCCTTTTCTAGTGTCAGATCGCCTTCCCACGATTGTTTAGGGCTCGTTTGGTAACAATTATGTTCCCGGAAAGAGATTCTAATCAGAAATGATTATTTTTTATTATGTTTATGGGAACTGATTCTGAGTAAAAGAACACGTTTGGTAACTGTTCAAAATTTCTAATTCTGGAATAAAATTACATTTGGTACCGTGCTCATTGATTCTGTTCCAAATCAATTTCTTTTAATTTTTAAATAAATTTTTTACTATTTTCATTTTTTATTTTCTTTTTTTCCTTTTTTCTTTTCTTTTTTTCCTTCTTTTCCTATTCTTCTTCTTCTTCTTGTGGTTGGTTGCCGGACCGGCAACCTCACCGAAGCATCGCCAACCTCGGCAAGGCCAGCCCTTGTCGGCCCGGAGCCTCACCGGTGGCCGGGCGAGCCTCGCCTAGCCACTAGCGGGGTTGAGCGTCGCGAGGCTTGGCCTCGCCAAATCTAGGGAGGTCGAGCCTTGCCGGTGGCTAGGCTTGCCTCCGCCGAGCTTGCTAGATCTTGCCCTAGCCTAGCAAGCCTTTGGCGAGCTCGTCGGACCAGCGGACGGCAACCAACGGCGGCAGGCGGTGGCGAGTGGGGGTGGACGGCGATTGCGAGATGGCCAAAGGGAAGAAGAAGAAGAGTTGGTTTTTTATTTTTAAATTTGTTCCTGGAACAAGAATCAACTTTTTTTTTTTTATTCTTGATTCCACTCCCAATTTGTTCCTAGGAGCAAAAATTTTACCAAACGCGATTCTTGGCCCAAGCTGATTCTGCGAACGCGTATTGAACTAAACACCTTTCCACGATTGATTTTCTAAATGCGATTCTCGGCCCAAGGTGTTTAGTTCAATACGCGTTTTGCAACAAGGCCTTACTTTCTCTCAAAAGAATGAAGATGAAAATATTTCCTCTCTCTTGTTCTCAATCTCTGAAGTTGCAAAACGCGTATTGAACTAAACACCTTTCCACGATTGATTTTCCTCCACACAAGAGAATGAAGATGAAAATTTCTTGTATGTTTCCCTTTTAATATCTGAAGTTTCCATGCTGTTGCTGGCTTAAGCAAGAATTCAACAGATAGATCATAAATAGTTTGCAATGAAAAACTCTTCTTCCTTTTTTGCCGCCCTTGTTAATGATTGGTCCCTCTAATCTTTGGATCAAATCTATAATAGAATATATATATAGTATGAAGGGAAAACTGTAGCTAGAAAATAGGTCCTTTTTTTTTCCTTTCTTTGTGTGTGAGATAATGTGAAGCTATCTTTAAATACAGGAGTAAATTTTTAACATAAAAGTTTTTTGTGTAGTATAATGTGAAAAAACCTTCACTCGAGTGTCTATTTCCTATGATTCGTCCTGAGTGAAATTTTCACTCCAACATGGCTTTTTTCAAAGAAATTTAAGTCAAACATGGACAATTTTAGATTATTGTGGCAAAAGAAAACCCCGATCTCAGAAGGGGAATGCAGGCATGCACACTAGCATCTTGTCTTTCGAGAAACTTGACCGGAGTTCTCGTGGCAAGCAAAGATCACCAACGAAGGGCTCATCGGGATCGAGTATCTTGGTAGGCCACCACAATGCGTTCCTTCATCAAACCCACACGATCAATCCTGCTCCCATTCCCCCAAATCCTCCTGGACTTCCCATCTTAGCGATTCGAGATCAGAAATTGAAAACTCCAGTCTCTATCTCCCTCATCTCTAGTAAGCAAATAACTGATCTGAGTGTGGCTAGGGATTGAGGAAATACGGCTCTACCATCGGAGAAGGAGAGCTAGAAATGGAGGATCCGGCGAGCACATGTCTGAAAGATTTGATTCCTTCTCTTTCAGCTTGGATTTTTCGTATCTCTCCTCCCCATTTTTATATTTTATTTTTCCTTTTTAACTTTAGTCTTTAAAATTGAGGATTTACAGAGAAATCTCCAATCTCGCCACATCCAGCAAGCCCAAACTTTCTACTCCAGCCCTGATTTTTAATTTTAACTTTGCTCTTTATGTAACACGAGGAAATGCAAATTCAAGAGAGTCGTTTACCCTCTTTTTTCTTTTACTAATAGGGCCAAGATGAAGTCGCTTCTTGGCGCCAGCACCGGCTGAAGTTGCCCACCCCGCTCCCAACCAAGAGGAGGTTGCGGCACTCCGAAGGGAGATTCATGATTTAATAAAAGAAAAACTTCGGAAAGAATCTGAGAGAGGGGTCGGTCCGCTGTCCACTCTGTTTCCCGAACAGAGGGAACTTAACTCGAGGACCGCCCACTTTATAATGGAAACCGACCTGGAGCTCTCCCCGGAGACAAATGTAGATACTCTCCGTGAATGCGCGGATGATCTGAGGGAGGATCCAAATTATGATTTTTGCTGATTGGATTTTTCCGGCTAGCCATGTCGGCAGATTTATATAAGTTAATGCCATGTGGGATTTTTTTATTGCACAACTGCCGGAGAGACCGGAATATGTTAAATTAGCGGCGTTGACTGAGAAAGACTGGAAGTTCAGAAACAAGACAAATGTAGGAACGTGAAAAGGGGGCTCCGGAGAGAATCGTTCGAGAGAGAGAAAGAGAGAGAGACCGAGGAAGACAAGGAGAGGAGAGAGAAAAGCCGTCTGGGTAGGGTGCAGTTTCCAGTGTGCTTCCTTTTTCCTCGTCTTTGGTCTCTCCCTTTTCACCTTCCATTCTTTCTTAGAGTGGCTATCCGCGTTCTGGCATCCATTTCGAGCTAGAAATTCTTATCAAACTGTATCATTGAGTAAATTCACATTTTCATTAGATATCACAAAATAATCTCTCAATTTTTGGATTTGTTAAAATCCATTTTCATGAACGTGTTCGATCAAGTGAAAGTTTTCTATCATTATGGGTGTGTATCTTTACACTGTGATGTGCGGTGTGTAAGTGTTCAACTCTTTTGGGGTTTAGCAATCACATAATGCTCATGCCAATTCCGCAATCCTCAACTCTATCCAAATCATCTCATTTTTCAAATACTTTTCAAATCATCTCATTTTCTCGACTGGTCTACCTATCCAGACAATTAGGACCATTCCCCCATACCGATCAGATGCATTTAGGATTTTACGCATGAAATGCCCCCAACAAGATTTAAACCCAAGATCGAAAGGAGATGACCAAGCTTCCTTACCATCTAGACCAATACCTTGTTAGTCAATAACTGCTAATCGAGTATAACGACTTTTATTAGAAAAAATTACTAAAAAAGCTATACATTTATTGTAATTATGTCAATTTAGTCCTAAACTTTTTTTTTACCAATTCAATCTTAGATATTTTACAATTATATCAATTCAAGTACATCCGGCTAATTTTGACTAACCAGCGCTAATGCAGATGCCAACTAGCACCGATCGTCTTGCCAACACCGACGTTAATAATTTTTAATAATAAATTATTATTTTTTGAATTTTTATTAATCTTTTTCCTTTTCTTTTTATTTTTCCTTCTCTTTTTCCTTTCTTCCTTCCTTGGTTTTTTCTTTTCCCCCACAGTGGCCGGTGAGGGTTGTGACCCTCGCTCGGCCCCGCCAGACCTAGGCGAAGCCATGGCCGCCTTCGCGCCTTAAACAAGTTGTGAGCAAAGGCAACCATGGCTACCGCCTCCACCTGAGCTGCCAAAGACGTTTTAATTTCCAAGATCCCTTGATCTGGTGGTGGCCACCATCGTTGAAGGCGAAAGCTTTCTACAACCAGGGGCTTTTTCCTTGAGGCAAAAAATAATAATAATAATAAAATTTGAAAAATAAAGTATTATTAAAATTGCCCACATCAACATTGCTCGGATAGCTAGTGCTAGATGGCATTCACATTAGTGCTGGTGAACCAAAATTGGCACAATTACAAAATATTTAGGACTAAATTGAACAAAAAATTTAAGATTAAATTGGCACAATTACAATAAATTTATGACTTTTTGGTAATTCTCGCACTTTTTATATGGAGGTAGTCCTCAAAAATTAAAAAATATGGAGTGATTCACCTTTTGGACACTTGCTTAACGGTCAAAGTAAGCACCATTGAATTTTATCTGAGTTTTACCTAACTCAAAAAACTTTTTACGTGTGCATGAAAACATCTCTTTGAAATCATGATACGAGGCGGCTGACTTTGTTTTTCTTTTTTTCTTTTTTTCCTCGATTGTTTCTGTCTACTCCAAGGATTAGAGATTACCTTCAACACAATGCCGATCTCTAAAACAAGCGACGACAGCCAAATGCTCGGGGTCTTTTTGACTTTCCTAAACAATTGCGGGTTCGAACTTTCTCACGATAGTGCACAAGCAAATCACCTTTAAAAAGAGGGTCCCGATGCTTGTAACTTTTTGGAGCTGCGACGACAAAATTGCCAATTCTGAAACATTATCCTCAGTGGATTAATAAAAGCCTCCCACGCCTTTGCAAGCGAAGTGCAAGCCAGAGGAGCAGAGCAGGTCGCAGCGCGATCTGGGGATCGGGGATCAGCCGGCCACGGCAGGCTGGCGGTGGCCCTTAAAAGAGAAGAGAGGCGGTCGGTCCGAGAGGGTATTCAGAGAGACATCGGGAGGGCGGTCTGAGAGAGAACGAGAGAGTGAGGGCGAGAGATTTAAACACCTGAATCGCTCACGACCTTCGTCAGAAGCCAACTTGTTAGTCGTTGTTCGTCACAGCGAGTTCCCGAACCAGGTAACTCCGGAACTCTTCCCTGTTTACAGAACGTGGGATGTTAACCGACGAGTTTTTGGGAAATCGTGCAAAACCCAAACTGACTCATGTTAAAGAATGTTGATTTAGAGCTTGATATACTATGTTTAGACCATGAACGACGTTGAATCCGAACGTAGAATTGATATTTCAAACTGTATATGGATTGTTCGATGAAATTCCCGAATGAAGTGCTGAAATGGCTTTTCAGAAATCGATGCCTACAGCTTCGTTTTATGCTTGATTCGGTGCGTTTGCAGGAGTTGGCCATAAATGAACATCTTCTCGCCAGAAATATATACCCCTCCCCGGATAAGCCCGTAGTTAGAGACTTCAGTCCTTTCTTTTTGTCTCGGTGTGCATATATGTGTTTGATTTGTTGGAATGGCTTCCGTTTTGCATTATATATATCGGGGAAGTTAACATCGCTGATGAAGTTCCGCGATGGCCGGATATATGACTGGCGATGATGACCTGTTTGACGGTCGGTGAGGTTGGCTGTCGACGTTGGACCGGTTGGGATTCCGGCGTTAGTTCGTTCAGTGAAGTTTCAGTGTTGGGTTGGTCGATGGGAGAGCTGAAGAAGTCTTGTTGGAGAAGACGACGTGAGGAAGACGACGTCGAGAAGAAATAAAAAACGAATAATAATAATTAAAAAAGGGGGAAAGAGAAAAGTGAAAAATGGGCTGGATGAAATTTTAATAAGAGATGGGCTTGGGATAGTTTCTCGAGAGATATGGGCTTGTTACAATTCTAGTCAACTTGGGCTTCATATAGTTTGAATAACCTCGGGCTTGAATTGTTGTAGCCGCTCAAGCCCATCAAATCCAGGAAACAGGCCATACTCGGACCGGGCCCTCGGACTTGGTTCTCTGACCCGATCCGAGTCCCATTTGCCGTAATTAAAAAATTTTAAAAAAAAGGAAAAGAAAAGAACAATAAAAAATGAATTCGATAAAAATAGTAAAATATTATTAAAGCTGTCCACGTCATTGTCAACCATGCCCACATAGGTTGGTCGGTGTGCATATCAACACTATCCGGTCAAAATTATTCAAAATAACTTAATTGATAATAAATCAAAAGGTTTATGACTAAATTAGTACTACTAAAAATTTTATGATTAAATTGACACCAATATAAAATATCTAAGATTTTTCTGGCATTTTTTGAGTATCAATGAAGAGCTGCTATACTTTGACCACATTTGAGTATTATACCAACACGTAATACCAAGAAAAAAAGCTCGGACATTTATTTTATTATATATGACACACATTTTACAATACAAAAATGAAAAGGCAATGATGTCAAATTTCATTACAAGATCAACTAGACATTGTCCTCCCCAATGTAGCTTCCATCACTGCCAATAGGTCGAGTTATGAGGCTATTATCCATCGATGATTCTTCTCGCTCTGCAACATTAATTTTCAAAATATTTTTCATAATCACTTGTGATTGAATGTACAAATTCTTGATTCTCAAAGAAGTTACTCTGCCCATGGACTTGAATATTTGTTTAATTTCCTGAAAATTTTGCTAGTAAACGGGATTTGTAGTCACCTTAGCAAGGAACATACCATAGATTACCCACTTGATGCAAGAATTCAATATGATTGAGTTGATTGCTCTAACAATGGTACACCCTACTATGAGAAATGCAAAATTAATGAATGTGATTCCACAATCCCTTCGAGTTGTTATTGATGTCAAACAGCATGATGAGAGACATGGAAATCGAGATGGAAGTCACTTGCATGATTAAATAAAAGCAAATTCTTCATTTCAAGAAGAGCAAAGGGCCATCTAAGCAAGAATGTCAAGAAATCTCTACATTTTTTTTATCATGTCACCTTCTCGTTCTCCGCACCTACAAAAAAGAATAACGAAAACCGAAGTCATTAATTGACGGGGCATGTAAATAATACAAACCTATAGCAAGAGGAGTCCACCGGCATTCTTAAATCTCGCTGGACGAATCTTATTTATCCCCAAATTAGCTATACAATGAGCAAAATTGACTGTACATATGAAATACAATGGTCAGAGTTTCCCGAAAATTGCATCACGGCATATCACTTGCGGATCCAAGAATTCACCGTGAATGGCATGCAAAGTCTACGGATTAATTGTGTAAGTAATATTTAGGGATGGCAAAATATTCTACTAATCCATTTTTCCGCTCATATTTGTCAGATCGGGTTTAAAATGGACATTTCCAATTTTATGAATGGGTTGAAATAAGTTATCAGAAATAAAGTATAATTAAAAATGAGTTTACATGGATTTGACTCGTACCCATCCTAATGTATAAATAAAAGAAAGAAAAACCACCACGGAGGCTTGTATGGCTTTTCCTAAATGGACGGGCAAGTATGTTTTGCGTTTCTTGTTTCTTCAAGTAGATAACAAGAAAATATTGCGTTTGTGAGTTGTGCCACATCAAATTTCAACTAATCTATTAATATCGCGACACGTGTCACGGAAGCTGGAGACACCATATTAAGGAGGTGTTTGGTTGGGCATTCCTAAGGGCTTTGGGAGCCCAAAGCTCATGGGGAAAATTTTTTTGGTGTTTGGCATGTGTTTTTAAATGTCCCTTTGCCCAATGCCAGCATCCCCAATGTTGAAAGCCCAATGCTGGGTTGGGGCTGCTTTGAGCATTCCCATTCTGGAGATGCAATTCCGAGTCACTGTTCATCGCCTTCTTCACCGCCCATCTTCTTCGCCGTTTGTCTTCCTCTTCGTGGTGGGCGACGCTTGGCCGCCAGAGGGCCAGATTTGGCTGCCGGGCTCAGCCGAGGTGGCCTGAGGTCCGGCGACCTCAGGCGTCACCTAGGTTGCGCAGTCTGAGGTGACGCTCGCCTGAGGCCGCGCGAGCTCACCTGAGGCCGTGCGACCTCAAGCGAGCTGCCTCCCCGCCATCGCCACCACCACCGCTTCACCACCACCACCACCAGCGCCACCGCCACCAGCAGCTCCCCCATGATCACGCAGCTCCATCTCCTTCTCCATTTTCTTATCTTTTCTTTGTTTCCTTTTTTTTTTTTTCACCTGAAAATTACTTTGCAAAATTTACACTTCCAAACACGTTTGCTTTCAGAGAATGCCCATTTACTCAATGATACTTAGGGAAATGACTTTGCATTTCCCCAAAGTTGAACCAAACGGGCCCTAAATGTTTATGTCCTCAAACGTCTCAATATAGTAGCTATGGACGAGAGTTTAAAGCTCGTGCGACTATGGTCACGAGCTTGAGCCCAAGTTCGAAACTTGAGCAGCCAAGGCTATGCCTAGCTCTGGATTCGAGGTCGAGCTCCATGGCCAAAGTAGCCATGTGCCATGGGCTCGGACTCAGGCTCAATCTCTAGCTATGATGGGCGCAAGAGGAAAGAAGAAAAGCAAGGCCAAAGCAGAATAGATGAGGGATGGAGAAGATAAGGAAAAAGCAAATGATAGAGAGAGAGAGAGAGAGAGAGAGAGAGAGAGAGAGAGAGAAGCACATAACCAACAGAGGGGGAGGAAGATTTATGCAAAGTAAGCTTGACGCAACATGTATCACATTTTGAATGTACCAATTTAAATCTAATGTGGCACAACTTACATGTGCAATATTTTTTTCGTAAAAAACTAAACAAGTCTTTGGAAAAAAACTTGGACAGATGTTTCACGATATAAAATTTAATTGGTTCGATTACAACAATTGGATTCTAGTTACATATGCCGACTCCCGAATCCAATGTCAAATAAGAAAGATCCGAAGTTACATGCCTAAGGTGTTCCATTAATATGCACGACGCTCGACATGCGATGGATTCAGGGAAAAATCCATGCGATCCGATGCTTGACTTGTTAAAGAAGTCAGAAACTTTACGAGCAAACCATTCGATTTGGAAGGGAAAAATAGAATAGTACCAAGCTCTATTTTGAACTAAGTGAACGGAAGTGGCAACAGATTCCAATAATGAAAATGACAAAAAATATATATGATGCAAATGTCAGCAAATCAAAGATTGAAATGAATATCTCGGCTACTTCAAACATAATTTTTCTTTTCGCTTATCTATGCTCCTATGGCCAATGAGGACTGTCGCCTCCTTGTGACGAGATTTCTGTGAAAATCCATTAGTATGAGATAGAATTCCTGAGAAATTAGAGCCCGGTTGGGTCGGGTTAGATCTGGTTCTGTATTGGGTCTGGTATAAATTGCGGAAGTCATATCTGATAAATAACAGGTAAAATTTGTGTCAGATCCAATTTCAACTCACTCCAAAACTGTCCTAAGCAGCCCACTTGACGATACTACCCGTGAAAATGACTCTCGATCAGTGTGAAAGGGTTTCCAAAAGCCGTGCAAACGAGAGTTTCGAGAAACACAGAAAGCCAATCGTCCCAAATGCTCTCGAACCGAAAGAGCATACACTAATATGGTTCATGAGGAAACAAGGCGAAACACAGGGAGACTACAAAGAGCACTAATCAATATGAATTGCTGACCGTTTGGAATGGCAAAACACACCAACCAACCTCCGAGTTTCAGCCGAAGCAACGCTGTTTGTGGACATTGATCCGTGCTAGCTTTCCAACAAGACAGAGACAGAGCGTCGAGGGTTTTCTTTTCGACCCTGCGCCAGAGGCCTTCCCAGGGGGCTGGCGGGCAGTTGCGCTTTGGTATTTTTTATAACCCTCGATTAGCAGCAGACTCATGCATCATACGTAGCATATGCGTTTTGCTTCATCTTCAGTCTCGGACGCCCAAAAAAAGAAAAAACAGAGAGTCTCGGACGCGGTGTGGGATTTGGCCGCCCGAACAGAGAGAGAGAGAGAGAGAGAGAGAGAGAGAGAGAGAGAGGCTTTCTTTTCAACTATGGGCCGGCTGGCAATTGCGTTTGGTTGTTATAGCACTCGAGCACGTGGCAGACGCATGCATTACAATCCCCACTCGCTGCCGAGAAGTAGAATTCCCTCTTCTCGAAGAGAGCGCGCTTAATTTCATCTGTGAGAAGCGGCTGGGGATGGCTTTCGATCCCCCTACGTGGCCCGATGCTGTCCTTCTGAGATAAACGCGCAACCCCTCCAAGCAGGGACGCGCGGGTTTCGTGCCTTCATCTGGAAGCTTATCTGGATACTTCGGCGGCGACGATGATCCCCTGAGCGGAACGGTTCGCCGCCTGAACGCGACGGGTGAATATGCTTCTGGTGGGGCCCAACGCTAGGCCAGGATGGGGGCCTTTTTGCTTCTTTAGGATAAATGCTATACGACACCTAACCGACAAAAAATATCTGTCTGTCGTCAAAGGTTATTACGCGATAATTTTCAATAAAATGAGTGATGGCATGAATTTTAAGTCGAATCCTCGACAAGAGGAAGCTAATAGCAAATCTCTTAATAAATCGATTTAATGAATTAGTCTTAACACACCTTACTAATCACGGCTGATTCTCGAAATTCGATAATTATCCTAACCACTATTGCGTTGACAAGAAATGTGAGTATTTTATCTCTTTTCTTGTTTTTACAGCCCTAAATTGATGGGGCCTCAACCTGACCAAAAACTTGGGTTTCTTGGGACAAAGTTAGAGATTTTCTAATTTTTTTAATAAAAAAATAATGGGATTATTATGAAAAAAATAATAACTTGAGTAGTGTGTCAAATTATAGAAATAAGCTTCTAAAAAGTACTCATTCTCGATGCGTATGACTTCAAACGATTAGAGCGCAACTATTTTCACTCCACTTCTAACAGGGTTGACACTTAAATATCACTTTTCATGCATTACCACATGTTGCATGATAGAGATAACCAACTTTGGCCTGTTTTGCCTAAACAACTGCTTGCTTTCCATGTCTTTTTTTGTTGCCTTGGGCTCTTTCTTTGACAGACAAAATTGATGTTCTCTTCGCTTTACGTAGCCCTACATTGAGCTCTCTATAGAGTAAATTCATTTCCACTGTTCTAACTAGGTCAGCACTTAAATAAAGTGGCAATTCATAATATGGCTTTTCTTTTCGACCCTGCGCCGGAGGCCTTCCCAGGGGGCTGGCGGGCAGTTGCGCTTTGGTTTTTTAAAACCCTCGATTAGCAGCAGACTCGTGCATCATACGTAGCATATGCGTTTTGCTTCATCTTCAGAGTCTCGGACGCGGTATGGGATTTGGCCGCCCGGCGCTGCCGAGAGTCGGAAGTCCCCCGTCACGAAGAATGCCCGCTTCTATTTTTCATCCTTCTCCTTTTGTTCTTTTTGAAAAGCGGCTTGGGATGGTTTTTCGATCGCGTACGTGGCACAATGCTGTCCGTTCTGCGAAGACGCGCGATCCCGCAAAGGAAAGGTCCGCGTTGGTTTCATCCCCGCATCAGGTTCTTATCGCGTTATGTTGGCGGCGACGATCGTCGGACCAAACGGAACCGCCGCGTCGTCGGACTGAAGGATCTGCCGCGAGAAGGCGGTGCCACGCCTGGATTCGGGGCCTTTGGGGATGTTTCGGTGTCCAATGCCATTTGGTTTCTTTGGTATTCAGATGTAAATATCTTAAAAGCTATACGACACATAACCGATGTTTTCCATGCGAAAAAGATATAATAAAGATATCGTATAGTGAGAAAAGAATATAGATTTTTGATATAACTAATGAAGAGACTTGATAAATATTTTAGACTAATGAAATTAATAAAAAGTTTACAAAAGAAAATGAGTTTTTGATAGAAGAGGGACAAAAAATTATAAGATCAATGATGTAGAAGAGACTTTTTAATTTTATACTATATCAAATTTTGTCTTTTTTCCTTACTATTTAGTAAGATAATTTTATACATAGCATGTAAAACATTATAGGAATTTTTGAGAATTCACATTTCTTTAATACACTAAAAAAACTTGTTAAATGCTTAATTATGGCAACTATCCTTAATTAAATATAAAAAAAAGAAAAACAAAAAAGGAGTGAGGTTATTTCCTAAAATTGCAATTGAAAGATTGATAGCAGTTTTGTTTTTTCAATGTAAATGGGGGTGGATTTAATCGTTTAGGGAGTAGAAATGGCTTCGCCCAAATTTTAAGTCAAATCCTCCACAAGAGCAAGCTAATAGCAAATCCCTTGATAAATCGATTTAATGAATTAATCTTAGCACACCTAATTAATCATGCCTGATTCACGAAATTTGATAGTCCTCCTGACCACTACCGCGTTGGTGAGAAAGGTGAGAATTTCTCTCTTTTCTTGTTTTTACGGCCCAAAATTGATGGGGCCACCAACCTAACCGATGCCTTGGGTTTCTTCGGAGAAAGTTAGAGATTTTCTACCTTTTAGTCAGGAACAAAACAAAAATAAAATTCAAGACTATGACCAATGGAATTATTAAAAAAATTAATAGCTTGATAAATGTGTTAAATTGCGAATAAGCTTCTAAAAAGTACATATATTCTCGATGCGTGCGGCTTCAGACGATTAAAACGAGAGCAACATCACTCTACTTTCAACAAGGACAACACTTTATATCACTTTTTATGCCATTGCCACAGGTTGCGTGTAGAGATAACCACCTTTGGCCTCTTTCGCCTAAATACAACTTGCTTTCTTGATGTTCTCTTCCCTTTACGTAGCCCTACATTGAGCTTTCTACAAAGTAAATTCATTTCCTTAGAAAAGGAATAAAGCGTGGGTTATTTGCAAGATAAATGAAAAACACCCACTGTCTTCCCCTTTTTTTGTGCAAGTTTTAAAAGATCGTCCCACAAAATTTTTGGACAGTGGATATAGTAAATCAAATGAATGGTGAACAAGAATTCTCATCCAGTCAATTAAATAAAGGATTAATATCATGACAAATTTTAAATTGATACACGTGTGACAAATTTACTTTCCGTTAGTTTTCGCTAAATTTTACCATTAAATAACTGAGTTGAATAACACATGATAATTGACGGATATATCGATTTAAGGTTTTTGCCTTTGTTTGTTATATGTATACATGTTTATGATTTTTCATGATATTAATCCAATTTAACATAAAATAACAGATGCTAAATTTGTTATAAATAGATTAGTTTAAGATTTTTTTATAGTTAAAAGTTTATTTTAAATAAATTTGTCATAAATATATGGTATTAACCCTTAAATAAAACCACTCTTATTGATGGCGTTGACCGAGAAAGATTGGCAAAGTCTAGAAATAAGACAGTGACATAGGAACATGAAAAAGGCGGCCAGGGAGGTCGAGCAGGATTCCGTCCAGACGGGGAGAGGAGAGGAGAGAAGATGTCTGGGAGAGCATATGCAGTTTCCGGTGTGTTTCCTTCTTCCTCCACTTGTGGTCTTTCCTTTCTCGTCTCCCCTTTCGATATTTATTTGGAGCTACAAATTCTTGTCAAATAGTATCATTGATAAAACTCACATTTTTTTAAATATCCTAAAAAATCTCTCATTTTTTTATTTTTTAAAATCTACTTTTTTGAATGTGTTCAATCACGGAAAATTTTCCATCATTCTCTAATTATATTGTTGTAACCGTGACATGCTATAACTAAGTGTATAACTCTTTTGTGATTTAACAGTCACATGGTTTTTTGACCAATTTTCACACATCTCGACTATTCTACCCTTTCGGGAGATAGGGGGCACTCCTCCTCAACAGCCGAATATAATTAGGATTTTATGTGTGAAATACTTCGAACAAAACTTAACCCCAACATCAGAAGGAGATGACCAAACTCCCTTACCATTTAAACCTATACCTATCTTTTTGTTTGAGAAACCTATAGATTGTCAGTCTATAAATGTTAACGGAGTATAATGACCTTTGTTCTATTGGGATTCCTCAAAAATTACTAATGGAGTAATCACCTATTGGACACTTGCATAACAGTCATAGTAAGCAACATCGACATTTATCGAGTGAGATTTATCTAATTCAAAAACTTGTTATATGTTAGAACTCAAACATAATGGATGTACCATCCTTTGGAATCATGATATGAGGCTAGCTGATTATATATCATACAAAACATAATACAGACAAAAAAGCTCGAACATTTAGGTCACATGACATACAAAAATCTTGAAATACAAGGGGAAAAGAGATAATGGGTCTCAAATTCCATTTTGAGATCAATTAGACGATTTCCTCCCCAGCTCCGCTTCCATCACCGCCAACAGGTTGAGTTAAAGTGTTGTCATTTATCGATGGTTCTTCTTGGTTTGCAATAATAATGTTCAAAAGTTCTCTGATAATCCCTTGTGATTGAATGAACAAGTTTCCGAGTCTCAAAGAAATTTCTTCGCACATGGACTTGAAGAACTGTTTCAGCTCCCGGTAAATTTGTTGATACTCGGGATTTGTTGCTACCATAACAAGGAACAAACCATAGATAACCCACTTGATGAAAAAATTCAGCATGATCAAATTAATTGCTGCTCCAACAACAGCACATCCAAATATGAGAAACGTGAAATTGATGAATGTCTTTCCACCATCGCTACGTATTGTTCGCAAACGGATGCCAAAGAGCACAATGAGAGCTATAGCTATTGTGATGAATGTCACTTGCTTCTTCAAAAGTAAATCCTTAGCTCCAAAAAGAGCAAATGACCATTTAAGTGAGGATATCAAGAAACCTTTAGATTTTTTAGCGATGGCATCTTCTTGTTCTCTGAATCTACCAAAAAGAACAACCAAATTTGAAATCATTAGTTTATGAGGTAAATAGATAATACCAGCTTGTAGTACAATCTTTATTGAAGCTTACTTATCCACAAATAAAACTGTAGAAAGAATTGTACTTATGAATGACCATCGTGAGGATTACTCCCAAATTGCATTACTACTAGTCACACCATATGCTAATCCAAAATTAGAAACTAGAGCTCAACATTAGCGACATGCAAAGTCCATATAATTAGTCCAAACGGATCAATTGTGACCCATGATCAACATGGATGGATTTTGCGAAAATTGCACAAATAAAAGTTCCAACAAACATAAAAAGCCAAGTGTACTGATTGCTCTTGATAAAAAAAAGAAAAAAAGAAAAAAAGGAGGATATAGTTCATAAGGGTGTGCATCGGTCCCGGTCCAACCCGAAACTCGACCGAACCAGCCAATTTTGGGTGGTTTCTAAAAGAATTGGTCCAATTCTCAATTCTCAGTTCCAAAAAATTGGAACAAAAAATAACCGATTCAATTCTCAATTCCACTGAGGAAACAAACTAGCTAGACCAAACTGACGGATCAACCAAAATTCCTTAATTTTTTATTTTCTTATTCTGAAATAAATCATAAATTAGTAAGTTGCATTTCAATCTTCAGTCTCTCTCTCTCTCTTTTTCATTCGGTAGGTGCCTCTCTCTCTCAATCTTGATTGAGACTGCTTTAATTTCATTGTTTTTTTTTTGGATTCTGTTTTTTAGTGAATAAAAAATCGTCTCTGTTACTTTAGCTTCATAGCATCAAAGCAAAGACTGTCTATGTGAAAGCATGACCGCCACAGGAGAATCAAGCCCAGAACATAGCCTCAGAAGTAATGAAGGAGTGGCATAATCGTATCAGAGACAGACCAGAATGAGTTTTTGCCAAACAAGCAAATAAAGCAAAGCGATCGACAACATATGGAACCAAAATGGTCAGCAGATTAAAGAACATTCTAAAGGGGAGTGATTTACATGATAACTAAGGCAAAACAAACCCACCGGTTTCATTAATTATGCTACCTTTTCAGCTAATTGTCACCAAAAGTCCGTGCATGTACTAGAAGAAATTAAAAAAAAAAAAAACAAAAATATACAGTCAGTCTCCGTCCAACCTGTCTAATCTAGTTCTCGAGTAGATAAGATGGGTTACTGGCTCTAGGTTGGGAATCGACCTATCATAAAACTGATCACTCATAATAATTCATAAGGAGCAAGACACACGTGTGCATAAAATGAAGAGTTCAATCTAATTGATATAAATTATGACTATTCGAACGCGAAACTAACCTCTGAACTTCAGTTGAAGTAAAGTTGATGTCGGACATCGATGTATTGCTAGCTTTCCAACAAAGAGAGTTGATGCTTCCTTCAACTTTGTGCCAAAGACTATAAGTTTGCAATGAATGTGCACTTCAAGCAAGACTTATATAACGAGGAGCGATAATACTGTCATTTGGCCAGAACGGAGAAAGGTTATCCTCTCGTTCTAAATGATACTCGCTTTAGCGATTCTTTTTCGAACTCGTTCTAAATGATACTCGAACCTAGAAAATGATGCCATAAGGTGCTTTTTTGTATGCCGTTTCATTTTTTTGTAAAATTATATTTCCTTAAAACGCTTGTTTAAATATTTTTCTTAAAAAAAAATTATTTAGCGATTCGAACTCGTTCTAAATGATACTCGCTTTAGCAAAGAATCGCTAAAGCGAGTATCATTCTTTGCTAAAGCGAGTATCATTTAGAACGAGAGGATAACCTTTCTCCGTTCTGGCCAAATGACAGTCCTCATTCTACTTTTACAGGGATATTTCAGACGCGTCGCCCCTCCCTCTTGAAGTGAAAAATTCTTCCTGTCGTTTCATCGTCCGCAACCCAACCAAACAAGACCGAGTGGGGCCCACTCTTGACTTATATTGCCTTTTTGTTTTTTCTTTTTGTTTGGTTAGATTTCTTCTCTCTCTTCTTTTTCTTTTAAACTTTCTAAGAAACCGTGTCTTATTCCCGGTCAATGACGGTCGAATTATGACTCCGGAAAGCCTTTTTTAAAGAGTGGGCAATTGAGCGAGTTTTTGGAAATTATCAAACGAGATTTTTACAGTACACAAAATCCTCTAATTGTGTTTTATGACATTTTTCATTATAGTTACAACAAACTATCGTGATCTTATACTATTGGAAAAGATTAATGCTGTATGTATATTAGGAAAATGTTGTGATATCAGGAATTATAAAAAGTAACATTTTACAACACTCTACACTTGTATATGGCAAAAATGTCTTAGGTCTTTGTAAAGTATCATAAATCGCATCAAAGAATCATATTTGCACTGTTACTACTAAATATCATGACATTGGTTGAAATACAAAAATTATTTTACAAACATTTTGCTTTTTAGTTTCGATGGGCAAAATGTTGTCAAAAAAATTGTGCAATTTAGGACCATTTTAACTTGAAGACAATTAGATGTGGAAAACAACATTCTCTGCTTGGCCATGACAAAATGTTATACAACCTTTCTAATGTATCGTTTAGAAAGAAATTTTCATGTTTGATGTCTTGCACTTGATTACCATATAGTGTGGATAAAATTTTGACACGTGCTTTCACAATTAACCATTCTAGATTAGATGATAAGCTATTGACACTCAAATATGATTTCCGGCAAGTTATTGTCAATCGTCCTACATGGTATATCACCAAATTTTTGACAAATATTAGCTAAAAAAGCTACAACAAAATTTTGTACAAATGTTAAGAGCTAAATTGCAAATTTGAAAAGTTTAGGATTGCTCTAGCATACGTGCAAAAAGTTCAAAACCAATTGGACGATTTCTTCCTATTACTCTT
Organism: Eucalyptus leucophloia subsp. euroa; assembly: GCA_017140325.1. Classification (NCBI taxonomy): domain Eukaryota; kingdom Viridiplantae; phylum Streptophyta; class Magnoliopsida; order Myrtales; family Myrtaceae; genus Eucalyptus; species Eucalyptus leucophloia. The sequence continues at coordinate 15,157,450 of CM029472.1, read as the reverse complement.
TTTTTTTCTTTGGTTTTTGCTAAGGTTTGATCCTTAGACTTTAATGTCCCCATCCCAACCTCCCGACCACTGCCATAGATGCCCCAATGGCTTTGCCCCTTTTATTCTAGTAATATAAAAGTGTTGAACATCCCACCTTTTTTTTTTCTAAGAAACCCCGCCTTTTTGTTTAGTGAAACTTGATGCTGTGATTTTCAACATATATAAAAGTTTATGTCCTCTTGATACCGGATAATCAAATTGCCCAGTTCCAAGGGGAAATCGAATGGCGGAGACAGGCAAAAGTGATGGAACCATCACATTACTCAATTTTGTTTTCTCTCTCTTTTTTCTTTTTTTTTTCTTTTTTTTCCATCTAAGACAAAACCAGTGTCCCTCCTTTTCAAAAAAATAATTTATTTGGCAGATAGCCAACTTATTATCATATTATCAGTGGACCTAGTGATAATCCGAAGAGCTATATGACTCGGAGGACATTCAAAACAAAAGGTTTAGTATTCTACTTTCCTATAAATGAACTAATTTTTCATAACCAGTGGTAGTTTGATTTAAAATATTTTCATGGAAAACCAAAAATAAGAATTAGCAATCACCTAATTTTGGCCTCTAAAGTACATAAGTAACCTTAAGTTCGAAAAGAAAAGGCACAGAGAATGAAAAATTATTCGGAAAGTGCGTTAATATCATATCGACTTAGTGGGATTCATGTGGATCTCACATTAGACCTTCCAAATTTAGTAGTTCCAATTCAACTTAGCATATGTACAATGCTTATCAATACTCAAAAGAAAATGACTAGAAATGGAAGAAAAAAAAATGTTTCTTCGCACCAGGATGAATCCCCAACCCTAATCAAAGTTAAATTATTTCATCTCAAAGGGTGCTTTTGAAGAATAAAAGGAAACTATCCAAATTCTAATTGGGATTATATATGTCTTGGACGCTGTTTTCAAATTGGATGATATCAAACCTTTCATATGAATATGGCACTTGGTTTTTTTCTCTAGGTACGTTTGTTTCACAGAAAATAAATAATTTGAAAAACATTTTTCTAAAAATAATCACATGTATCAACTGAAATAATTAGTTAATAAAAAAATATTTTCATTATCACCAACAAATTATGTCTTGACATTTTCATAGATGATGAAAATATTTTTTGTTCATTTATTTTTGTAAGCAAGTATAAACAATGATGAAAATATTTTTTGTTCATTTATTTTTGTAAGCAATATAAACAATTATTTATAAGAAAAGTTTTCCAAACAAATTTTTTCTGCAAAACAAACAAAGTGTTAAAGAAAATATCACTTAAACTCTGTTTGTTTCGTGTGAAATAATTAGTCAACAAAAAAAGTTATCATTATCGAAAAATATTTTCTTCATTCACGAAAATATTTAGATATAAATTATTATCGATCATGAAAACTTTTTTCATTTACTAATTCTTTCAAGCAATACAGGCGATGATTTTTAGGAAAATATTTTCAAATCATTCATTTTTCTTAAAACAAATGAAGCATTTTATTTATTTCTCCTATACATTCATTTATTTATCTATTTTTTTCTCAGTGGGAAAAGCTAACTTTTGGTATTTTACCGTTTTTTGAATCTAAAAAATTTCAGACTACGAATGCAACAGCAAAAAGGTATTTTTCAACGCAAACCATATCTATTCTCTGATCTATATATCTTTATAGCTATTCAAGGCATAGTTTTCATCACCCAAAGAAAAGAAGAAAAAAGCATAGTTTTCTCTTCAGCCAGCCAAACGAGTATTGCACCAGCCACATTACCATGATGATTTTGCTTCTCACTTGAAAATGAAGATGAAAAATTTCTTCCTTTTTTCCCTCCATTTTTATTCTCTTGAGTTTCTCACCTGGGAATAACCGCTGGAAGGTGGAAGAACACTCTTTGTTATCGCTAAGAGATAACAGCCCTTGCGATAGTAGAGGATGTTGCTAGCTTCGGTGTTTGCGACGCGGGAGCAGCGAATTCTAGTAAAGAGAAGGCATCCAAAAGAGGGAGTTTCAAAAAGATTGAAGAATAAAAAATCATTCAGCTGAGTCAAATATTTCCTATTATACGTAGGTTTTCTAGTTTATTTTTTCCTAATTTGATGTTTCCCTGGTTACGGTTTCCTAGTTTAATGTTCCTATATTAGTGTCCTTATTACTCTATAATTAAGAGGTGCACTGTCAGTCATTTGGATGCAAATTTGTGAGTTGATAATACAGAAGAATTTCTTTCTAATGAGTCATTCTTTCAATTCTTTATCCAGCTCGTTGGAGATGAGCCTTTGACTTCTTTATCCTTGGAGGAGTATTAATTTATGCCTCAGTGGTGAACTCTTCTATCCTAAAGTTCTTTTTTTCCATGAACACATCAAACATTTTCATTCCATCAAACATGTTCGGCAATCTCATATAATCTCACCCCATATCAATTCACCCTGGGTAGGGCTAGGTATGCTCTTGGCAAGGGTCTGCCATTCTCTTTGGTGAGCGGGAATTGTCCATCTTAAACCTATCCCTCTCCCTCTCTCTTTTTGGACTTGTTTGATAATCTTATAAAGAATTGACTTAAATGACCTAATTAAGTTGATATTCCACTTAATCTAGTAAGTAAATGAAGTGTTACCAAATTGTTCAATAGAAAAATTATCGATAGAAATTAGATTTTTACCAAATATATTGGAAAACCTACCAATAATGATATTTTCTCCATATTTGGTAAGGGATTGATGATATTTTACTCTTCATTTTAAATTATCATCAAACAAGTCATATAAATTAGTACTTAAATTTTCAGCACTAATTTTCAGTTTTACCTCAACCCTTTTTGTTTCCATCTCTCTTTTCCGCTTTTCTTTTCATCAAAATTTTCAAATATGTTAATGAGAAATAATGAATATTTAAACATTTTCTTGTAGTTTTTATTTTTTAGCAAGAAAAATGTAACATCAGCATGCCAGCACCGCAGCTAAGTTCTTGCATTTATTAATGACAAAAATTACTCGATTGAAGAAATTATGCAAATTGAAATACTCGAAAATTGGAGGATTCAATTGCCTAGGCGACATAATATACAAGACTTAGCATGAAAACATTCCTAAAATTAAACTTAAAAATCGAATTTTCATGGTCAAAGTACAATGATCATAATTTCATTAATGTTCTAGGAGCATGTGCTAATATTTTCCATGTTCATAATGCTTTTTAGATAATAACTATCAAAAATTCATTTGTCTGTAATGGTAGGGCTAGCTTTACTATAATTAAAGGTTGTGTTTTCTTCATTTATCTATCTTTAAATGAAAATTCTGACAATATTCAAATTTCATATGAGCGAAGATCATATAGGTTTGTAATCTATCAATCAAAGGGTTGATTGAAAGGAGTTTCTTCTAATTAAAATTGGAGGCAAACATGACCATATCATTAAATCACCCTGCCTATCCAGAATCCATATAGAGAAAATCATCAATAACCGCAACTTAATTCTCCACGACTAAGTATCTTACTTCATTTAAAAAATTTCCGTATTTAATAACGTGCATTGAATATATGACAAATATGCCAAATGTGGAGTCACCAGGAAATTCAACTTTCTTGCTTGAAGACATGCAATCCCATGACTAAGTAGCACCGACACTGACACGTGACGCACGACACGATAGGACACGACACGCTGACATGTCGTTTATCAAATAATAGAAAATTCCGACACGTTGGGAAACGTTATATTAAATATATATTTTTATATATACATAATAAATTATCATTTTTATGATTATTTCAATCAAATTAATTTGGATCAAATTCATAAATAAATAAATATATAAATAAGCCTAAAAATAATATACACTAAAAACATTAATTCACAATTTATTAATATCATTCATTGTTTCAATTTGACAAATTCAACTCTATTTCAATAATTCATAAAATTTGGAGAAAAAACTAGCGATCACACTCACATACACACACACACACACACACACACACACACACACACACACACACACACACACACACACACACACACAGATATATATATTTAAACCTCTCATTTATCGATTTTTAAAAATTGTTCTTGATATCGAAATCACGTGTTAAAAACTCGTATGTCAAAATTTTGACTCGAGTGTTGGAGAGTGTCAAGAATATTGATTAAGTGTACACACACACACACACACACACACACACACACACACACACAGAGATATATATATATTTAAACCTCTCATTTATCGATTTTTTTAAAATTGTTCTCGATATCGAAATCACGTGTTAAAAACTCGTATGTCAAAATTTTGACTTGAGTGTTGGAGAGTGTCAAGAATATTGATTAAGTGTTAGATTTTCTGACATATGTTAACTGATTATCGGAAAATTTTGACATACGAGTGTTGGAGAGTGTCAAGAATATTGATTAAGTGTCAGATTTTCCGACATGTGTTAACTGATTATCGGAAAGTGTCCGAGAGTGTCGGAGAGTGTCGGATACATATCAAAGTGTCCGACACGACACAAAGACTCTTGAAAAGTGTTGGTATTTCATAGTCCCATGGTGGATCGATAGAGGCCAAGAGTGGATTTGGGCCATATGAAGATCGTTGTCTTACTGTAGTTTTGATGGGCCTCCTCCCTCTTGTCACTCTTGTACTCTTTCTCCTATTTTCCTTTCTACAGTCTCACTCTCCCAAGACCCTCCTTTTCTCGCTGAACTTCAAAAGTTAGTATAGCTGATGTCCTTTCCCTCCACTAAGGCCATTCTCTCTCGTGATGAAAAGATTCAAGATTACATTTAGTAAAATTGAGAAGTTTATAACTAAACTAGTATCTGTATAATATGTTTGAAACTACTTTGCTAATTATCCCCACGATCAGATGTGCATGTGCATCTGTGGTTGTTTTATATAACATGTCACCTTTAATTGCTATGTGTCTTTTACTTTAAGGTCATCACAGTGGATTTTCCACTAATATTTTATATTTTGCTTCAAATACTGCCATTTTGACCTCATTAATGTAAATGTTTTTTTTGGTAAAGCTCATTAATGTAAATGTTGCTATTGGGGAAAAAAACAAGTGATCCAAAAAAAATTCATAAGGATGGAGCAAACGTGCCAAGTTGCAAATTTAATGTATCAATGAAGAACTATTATAGTCTGACCACACTTTTACATATCATGCAAATACATAATACAAATGAAAAAGCTCAAATATTCATTTCATGTATTGTATATAATCTTATAATACAAACGAAAAAAAGAGAGATAAAGGGTGTCGAATTCCATCACTAGCTCAACTAGACAACGTCATCCCCAACTCCGCCTCCCTCACTGCCAACCGGTCGAGTTGTAGGATTATTATTCACCAATGATTCTTCTTCAACACTTACTTTTAAAAATATTTCAATAATTATTTGAGATTGAATCCCGAGAGCATGATGAGAGCTATGGCTATCCCTATGCACATTGTTGACGTCTGAATTGATTCTCTCTCTTTCCCATCTAACGGAATCCATTTCATCACCACAATCACTCACGGTCACAATAACAGCAGAGAAGCACAAGAGGTAACGGAGAGAGCTCAGGCAATTCTCTCGATCATCAATTTCCAGTGGTTTTCTTTTATCTTCATTTCGTCTCCATCACTCTCGGTCCGCCAATAGCCACTGTCGATCCACCATCACCAGCCACAACAGCTCTCATAGGTTCAGAGCGGAAAACAGCGTCCATTTACATAAATGGATAACTAGTGGGGGCAAAAGCACATTGTTACCAGCTCACTTGCGGCCACAAATGGGGATAGGTTAGAGTTGAAGGTGTATACCAAAACTTCAAAGATACAACCAGGCAAGCCAAGGAATAACATTCCACAGGAACACTCTCAGGAATGCAATTACTAGTAATGTTTGATGAGGTGCGCGGTCAAGAAAGGTTCTTCAATTGTCACAGGAAGATTCGCCGGTTTATCTATCCAAGTAGAGTAGAATCTATGATGTTTCAGGATTGAAAATAAAAAAATAAAAAATCAAATGCTATTAATGTTTGCATTATTCATAGATGCACAGGTTTGGTAAAGCATGGAGTGCTGCCACTATTAATTATCACGAAGATGTGGCCTACTATGGGGAAAGTACCAAAAAAATCCTAAGCCTATTGTATTTGTACTAATTCAATCTCCAACCTTTCAATTTGACTAGTTTAGTCCTAAATCTTTTCACATTAGTATCAATTCAGCCCATCTAATCAATTTAGGCCATAAATTGTTAATGTGAAGGTTAGTTATCCTATGTAATACAACTAGCATCGACGTGGACATCTTTTAATATTTTTTCGATTTTTTTATATTTTTTAAATATTATCTTTTTTATTTTTCCTTTCCTTTTTCCCCCCTCTTTCTTCTCATCAAATTGTGGCTAGTACTAGCCATGGCCAGTGACTAGCCACAAGCCAAGGCTAGCAAGGGCATGACCTCATCACTCGGGCAAGGCTGCTGCTCGCTAGATCTAGGGAGGGCTCGACCCTTGTTGCCTAGGCAAGGGTCACCAGGGCTAGTCGTTGGCCATGGCTGGTACTAGCCATGTTCCAAAGAAAAAAGAATGGAAAAAGAAAAAAGAAAAGGAAAAGGAAAAATACGAAAAAGGACAAAAGGAAATTTTTTAAAAAAATAATTAAAAAAATGAAATTTTTGTAACAAATTATTTTAAAATGTTTACGTTAGCTAGTCATGCCATATAGGACGATGTCCACATCGACGTTTTTCGGCCTAAATTGGCTAGATGGACTTAATTGGTATAATGCGAAAATGCTTATGACTAAATTGATCTAATTGAAATGTTTATGATTGAATTAGTACCGATACAACAAATTTAAAAATTTTTTGTTAATTTTCTCAGCTAAATGTAAAAATAGCGATTCCTTTTTGTTACCCTTTTTGTGGTCTAAGAAATATAGAACTTAGTTCCATCCGAAGGATAAACTTGTTTTTCCCCCCTTTTATTGGCAGAAGGATTAACTTGTCGGCTACACTAATTTGATCCATCTAGTGAAAGCTGTTGCTCTTACACGTGTGTCATAAGAATTTATCTATGGAGAACTCTTTAGACACTTTCTAGATTAGAAAAAAAACTAATTTGGCCCAAATAAGAAGCATCAAATGAAATTAAAGTGCTCGTGTACATAACGTGGCAACCAGGCAAGGTTCACAAATACAGAACATGTATATCATAACACTCTCTTCTCCCATAAATCAGAAGTATTTAATACAAATATCATGCGACAAAAGTGATACACAAATACAGTATGATTGCAGCTTCACAAATCAAACTAAAATTCAGAAAATGGCACATCATTAAATGGTGAACGATCTCCCAAAACAGGTTGAAATCTTGTACAAGCAAATCAGATAATGCCAAAACAAACATTAACAAGCACATATCAACGACCGACCATATGATCAGAGACAAGCTCGTACAAAGAAGCAACCTTAAGATAAGGGCCCCAAAAATGATGTTCAAATAGCGATATATCATAACGATAAGTGCTATGAGATAGATGACCTTGCAAGTGATAGAGAACTGCTAAATCGCGTAGCTTAGTGTCTGGGTATCCTATGAATTAAAATGCACAATGAAGAACAGTTTTAACGAGGCAAATACAAGGTGGAATCTCTCTATTAAGTCAAAAGTTTTCAGTAGTTGCTATCGTTGTGGTTACTCTCCGTCCTTGTATTGGATCAAGAAGAAATCACTTGAAAGAAAAACAGATTCTTAAGGGAAAAACGAACTACTCAACTTGTGCTTTGAGCATAGTTCTTAAGGCATATTTACGTGAATAAATTACGTACCTTTCGAGTGTCACTATATAATCGGTCATTTCTTGTAGAAGTTGGAGCTCAATGAGCTCCCACTAATTGCAGAATATATATAATGGTCTTGTTTAGTGAACGAGGAAGTGTCTGAGAAAGTGTAGATGAAGTGAGACTTTCGGACAATTGAATAATATGACGCTGGCGTCATTGAAACGTGTTTGGCGTCAATGACACAAGTGTCCAAAGGTATCACTGTCATATTATCTAATTATCCAAGGTCCCAAAGTATCACTTATTAAATTGTCCAAGACATAGAAAGTGTAACTTTACTTAATAATAAATGCAGAAACTTTCTAATACATACTCAATATGAGCTTTAAGCCTGAATTGGATAAGTAAATTAGCTTAAAGATAGGAAATCTTCCCCATATCCATCTTCTCCTTGCTGGGGATTTTTATTCTTATGGAAAAGAACTACTTTATTTATTTATTTTTTTACGGGCGCCAATTTTTTTAGATTTATTTTAAATTTTACGACTTTTTTGGAGTTAAAACGTCAACTTTCATTTTTCACACTGTATGAAAAGAAGTGTTAAATCACATTTTTGTCCTATGAGCCAATTAACGAACTACCAGAGAGGGTCCGTGCATTGCCGCAATATATTTCGTTAAAGTATTCTTGTTGTTAGAAAATCTGGATACTTACATTTAACATTTATTCTTTTAGGAATTAAGCAATTTATAATGGCGCATGCTGTGATAGTATGATGAATTTTTTTACCAGATTTTGCTGTGGAGATTGAAAATCTTAAAAGGTTTGATGGACTTCTATCAATCATTATATCTGCATGTTAAATTTGTCAAAATTGAGGTGTTGGACTATAAGTGAATCAATTATTTTCTCCCTAGCAAAGATAAATTCATTGTTGTTTTCATTTTTCAACAAAAGAATGAGTAGAGTAAGACTTTAAACTTCATAGAAAGGGAAAAACAATACCCTGCCTAATAATCTTTGATTAGGTTATAATTAATGACTAACGCCTCAAAATGAAATTTTAGTTTAGATAGAGCATTTGAAAATGACTGGGATTAAATGTCAATTTATGCAAAGATGAATTTATTACATAAACAACGTCCAAAGTTTTTTTTTTTTTGGGGTAAAAACAACGTCCAAAGTTAATGTTGTATTCACATAAAAAATAAGAATATGCATATTCCGATCGTGGTTCATGAGTCATTTGTTAGTTTTCGATATCTTAAAAGATAAACTTTAGTCTTGGCCCTTAATTATTACATCAAAGCACAACAAATTCTTAGTTTTTCAAATATTTTCTTATTGATTTATTTTTTATTACAATAAAATTCATAAAATATAATAATGAAAGAAAAAAACAAGAAAAAAGATTGGAAAAAAATAATTGGGATAACGTGCCTAAAGATTGGAATCTGGCAGCTCCCAGCCCTTTGGGCGGTTTAGTCCAGAGCCGCGACCGCCGAGCCATCGAAATGCATCCGTAACACCGCCACAACATATGTTATCCAAAAACCTTTAAAAAGCTAACATCCAATCGCAGATTAACACGTGGTGAGCTTGGGGAAAGCCTTGATGATTTACCACTTTAGTATTTTCAGGATGGAGGAGTCTCACAACATTTCAACATTTTTTTTATAAAGGTATTCAAACGAAGCCAAAAGTTCAAATTTATTGACAAAGTTATTGATACTTAATTTCACTAAAAACCTTAAGTTATCAAGTATTTTGTCTAATACATTCTACCTTAGACGTTTTATTTCCTAGTCTGCAATTTTCAACATGGTATTTATTTTGAACTTGCACCATAAAACAAGTATCCATCATGAATTAGGAGTTCCCATTGAACCTATCAAGACGATAAGAGGAAGATAGGGTTAAGGGGACAAAATTTCTTCCTCAAACGAATGTCTTTATTGTGGTAATTTCACGCAGAAGGTAATGGTCACTCTTATAGCATCTTTATTCGCTGCTCCGTATTATATGTGAAAAGGAGCAATTCTAAAATGTTGAAGAATAATTCAATCAATAGATCTCATATAAATGCTAAATTTGGACTTCTCATTCTTATTTTTGATATAGTCGTTGAGAATTTTTTTAAAAAAAAATTCCTTATTCCAAGATATTTTACCTTTGCCTTAAAATAATCGGGTTATCCATAATAGACAATACTGGCAGTGACTTGATAATTGCAATCTCAAGTCCCTCAGACGACTGCAGACAATTCTAATGCTATTTGTACGAGTGCGGAAATTTTATTCAAATGTACTAATTAACCAAACGTGTCTAAAAGTTAAAGCAAACCAATTGCATTAGAAAACGTAAGATTCCATGTTGCGAGTTCATCTTCCTCTATCGGCATTTTACATCGTAATAAGTTAATCTGATTTGTTACAGCACATGCCGTCGATCAATTTGGTCGTATTGACAATAACAATTGCATCGGAACGAAAAGCCAGAAAAGATAAAGAAAGAGAATTTTGTGCAAGTTAGAGTCGCAGATTCGATATGTTGGTGTCTTTTTCATCATTCCCTGCCCTTTAGTTCACACTTTCCAAATTCTTAATGACATGAAATTTAATCACCATTTCGAAATTAGAAAGTTAATCGTAGGACTGAAAAGAAAAACTCCTTCAGTTAGAATAAATTAGGGGTTAAATTAAAGGACAAATGGAAAAAGTAAATCGAATATTTATTTTAATGAGACATCTCGTTTGGTCAATGGAAGCGCTTTTCTTTATTTCATGGGCAACCGTCATTTGGCGTGAAATTGCATTGTTAATTCGTAGTAGAGGCAGGGCAAAAACAAAAGTAATACCATAGGGATAAAACCAAAAGACCCCATTTTCCAAAGATAATCCCAGCTTGTTACATAACGCAGATACTATTCTAGTAAAGCAACGAGCAGTCGGCGGTGAGCAAAATCACAACCTAAAACGCAGCATTAACGTAAATTTTGCAAGGAAGAAAAACGTGATCAATAAAATTTCATGGAGATGGAGCAAATATACAAAGTTGCAAATTTAATGCATCGACGAGTAACTATTATAGTCTGACCACCCTTTTGCGTATTATACTAATATATAACATACAGCAAAACATATAATAATGTAAAGGGCAAAGGAGTGATTAGACGGTGTCAAATTCCATCATGAGATCAACTAGACAATGTCCTCTCTAACTCCGCCTCCATCATCACCAACCGATCGAGTCACAGGGTTGTTATATATGGATGATTGTTCTTGATCCACAAAATCAATTGTCAAAAGATATTCGATGATCACTTGTGATCGAATGAATAAGTTTTTGAGTATTAAAAAAGTTGTTATGCACATGGATTTGAAGACTCGTTTCAGCTCTAGAAAAAATTGTTAAAAATCAGGATGTGTAGCTACCATAACAAGGAATATATCATAGATAGCCCACTTGAAATAAGAATTTAGTACAATCGAATCAATTACTATTTCAACGACGAGACATCCTAATATGAAAAATGCAAAACTGATGAATGTCGTTCCGCGATTGCTTGGTGTTGTTTGCGGACTAATGCCAAAGAGCACGACGACAACTTTGATTCTCGACTTGTCTACCTGTCCAGACGAGCAGGACCATTCCCCCATACTAATGAGATGTATTTAGGATTTTACGCATGAAATGCCCCCAACAAGATTTAAACCCAAGATCAAAAGGAGATGACCGAGCTTCCTTGCCATCTAGATCAATACCTTGTTAGTCAATAACTGCTAATAGAGTATAACGACTTTTATTAGAAAAAATTACCAAAAAAACCATACACTTGTTGTGATTATGTCGATTTAGTTCTAAACTTTTTTGACTGATTCAATCCTAAACATTTTACAATTATGTCAATTTAGTACATCCAATTAATTTTGATTAACCGGCACTAACACGGACACCAACTAGCATTAGCCATCCTGCCGAGGTTAATGATGATAATTTTTAATAATAATTTTTTTTGAATTTTTATTTTTATTTTTTTTTTTCCTTCTCTTTTTTCTTTTCTTCCCTCTTTGGTTTTTTTTTTATTTTCCCCCACAGTGGCTGGTGGCGACCCTCACTCGACCCCACCCAGACCTAGGTGAGGCCATGGCCGTCTTTGCTAGTGCCTCAAATGGCCATGAGCGAAGGCAACCACGGCTACTACCTCTGCCTGAGCTGCCAAAGACGTTTTGATTTCCAAGATCCCTTGATCTAGTGGCGGCCACCATCGTTGAAGGCGGAAGCTTTCTGCAATCGGGGGCTTTACCCTTGAGGCAGGATTTTGCCTTCATCGCGATGGCCTCTCCCACCAATTGCGCTGGCTTTAGCTTCTTGGTGCTAGAAAGGTAAAGTGGGTTTCCTGCTTTCCAGATTCGACACGATGCTTTTCTTTCAATTTTTAGTACGAGTTTTTCGCTTTCCATCTCAACTTTTCTGACAGAGTTTGAGCGAGGTCGCCTTCACCCGTTGCTAGGGAGGCCATGGCAAGGCTAGCCTCACCCACAACCTCAAGCCTCGTCCAAATTTAGGCAAGCCTTGACAGCCACTAAAAAAAAAAAAAAAAACAAAGAAGGAAGAAAAAGAAAAAAAAAAGAAAAAGATTAATAAAAAATTCAAAAAAATAAAGTATTATTAAAATTGTTCACGTCAACGTCGGCCAAACAACTAGTGCTAGTTGGCATCCACATCAGCACCGGCTAACAAAAATTGATCGGGTGGACTAAATTGACATAATTATAAAATGTTTAGGACTAAATTGATTAAAATGTTTAAGATTGAATTGACATAATTATAATAGACTTATGACTTTTTGGTAATTCTCCCACTTTTTATATATAGGTAGTCCTCAAAAATTAAAAAGTATGGAGTGATTTACCTTTTGGACACTTACTTAACAGTCAAAGTAAGCATCATCGATATTTATCTAAGTTTTACCTAACTCGAAAAACTTTTTACGTGTTAATTCTCAAATATGATGAAATCATCTCTTTGAAATCATGATACGAGGCTGGCTGACTTTGTTTTTCTTTTTTTTCTTTTTTTTCTTTTTTTCCTCGATTGTTTCTGTCTTCTCCAAGGATTAGAGATAACCTTCAACACAATGCTGATCTCTAAAAACAAGTGACGACAGCCAAATGCTTGGGTCTTTTTGACTTTCCTAAAGAATTGCGTGTTCGAACTTGCTTGCTCACAATAGTGCACAAGCAAATTGCAGTTCTAACTGATGAAGATACGTGCGACACTCAAGAATCGAGGAAGAGAGGCATGGTTCCACCTCTGACAAAGCTTAATGATGACATTTATCAATTGTCCAGCATAGTCCTTTTTATTACAGCTATTTTCTTAGGGGGAGAATAAGGGATGTTATGAAGTGTGTGTTTGCCAACATATAAATGCATGGTTTATGAATCTCCATGGTAATCGGAGTCTTTTTTTTTTTTTTTCCGAACACACTATTTCTTCCAAGCGGATTCTTATGGGTGGAGATCCTTTACCCATAGACAAATCACAACTATTGGAATGAAACTAATTTCCTTAAATGAAAATCAACGTGAATTTTTAACACCTATCTTCATCTCAACTTGAATATCCAATGCTTGCTTATTTGTGCCGTTTATTTGCTATATTAGTTAAATATAATAAATAAATAAAGCTAACAAATGCATAATGAGTCAATTCCAATCGAATTAGTCATCAAGATTTGGTATTTGTGCTGAATTGATTATAGAGTTTCTGTTTGATGCTAAACAATATTGCCTGATATTTGGGATTTGAAGGAGCGAGGGCGAGAAATCTTAAGTTTGATACCCAGCCATAAAAATAAAAGAATTTTACATTGTTTTCATTTAGATTAGATTAACTAATGGGTAATATCCTCAAAGTTGTATATGTATAGAGTTCATGTGATTCGATTGAACAACAAATTATTGATTAGCTACACAAGTTGTAACTCAAATATTTGAGATAAACAAATGATGTTTTGATACTTGGTGGGCCAAAAGGTCCATATTTTAGAGTTTGGGCCAATAAATTACACAAGCCCATACTTAAGACAATTATATAGTTTGATCAAAGTCGTTATTTTGCTGTTTATTCATAATAAAGATCATGGTCTAATTCTCGACGGGTGCATTATTATTTTTCCCCCTAAAAGAGGCTTCAAAATTGGTTTGAAGCCATTTTAATTCAGAAACTGAACCAGTATGATACCAATTTGTACCAATTCACAGGTAGAATCCATGGTTCCAGCCTTGGAAACACGAAACGAACCAATTTCCTTAAAAAAAGGGCCTTGAATTAGTTAATTGAGGTTCGTTTGATCCTATATCTAGATTGAATCGGGCCTAGCGCACCCTTATTTCAAATGTAATTCAAGTTTCATTGAGGGATAGAGGAGAGAAAAAGTGGTGAATATCTAGTGCTTCATTTTGTAGGATTTTTGTGGAGCACCTTTTACTTACTCAATTATAGTCTCATTTGATTCAATCCGTATTAGAAATGAATACTTTGAAGCACATCAATTCTTTTTTTTTTTTTTTTAAGTCCCCACATCTGTGCGAGAAAACTCCATGTAAGAAGACAAAAGTGTTACCATACCGATTGATATTATGATCTCACATTTAGTTTATCATTACTCACATTAATTTCATTGACATTTTATTGTTCGCATTAAGCTGCATGGTTCGCCTAATTTTAAGATAATTGTCTTGATGGAAGAAGAAATCTGAAGGAGTGCTACTGGTAATATAAATACTTTTAAGCCAAACACCTCAAAAAAAAAAAAAAAACATCATCAAGGTTGAGAGGGAAATTGACTAGAAGTACTTGTTTACTAATCTTTTAAGGCTCTGCGAATCTGATTTTCAATCTAACTTCATCAATTGTTGGAGGTTGGTATGGAATCTTTTACGTTTCCTCATTCAATTCCTAATAATGCATGAGTTTTGGTTATTCATGAATAATCAAGATCTTCAGTCTTTCACAAATCTTCACAAATCTCTGGAAGCTGATATCAAAGCATGATAATATATATCTCTACCTCGATGATTGTTTGTGGGCTTCTGAATGAATTGAAAATCTGGGCTTTTTTTCTGGCTGAGAGAGAAAATGGCGATTCTAGCCAAATTGGAGCAACAACCGGCTTCGGATCAATATGATCACACTGCCATGGACAAGAAAAGCTTTAAGTTAATTCCGCATTACGGTGATCGTCGGAGACTAATTGGGCGCGTCGCATTGTTTAGGCTTTGCGTTTGGTAGAGTTTTACTTGATTTTGGTTGATTTCTTGGCCATTTTCGCCAATCCTTGGGCCTGTGTGGTCACGCCAGCGTGGTCTCCAAAACCCATGACTTCATTTAGTCTTAGGTGGGCAATCGGAGGAGACATGGGCAGTGGAAGGCATGGTGGAGACGTGGCGTGCCATGACCTCACGTGATGAAGAAGGCATGTGCATGGCATGTGCCTGCGCGGAGGATTGGGTGCTTGCGGCACATGCGCCCGTAAGGATGCCTTTTGTGAATTTCTTGTTCCGCCCATGGCAGCATGAATTTCCTATTTTGCCTGTTGCCTACAATTTGGTGAATATATATATATACATAGTTATATCCTTTGCATAGCCCACTTGAGCTTGAAATGTCATTTCTTCAAACCCAGTTGGTGATCATCCCCCACACTCGGGCAAGACAAAAGGTAGATGAAGACTCTTGAAAAATTCGAGTGTCATTCAAAGTGTAATTGCTTGATGCATGCATTGTGCACAAGAATTGAAATCAAAATAGAACTAAGGGGTATGAAAAAAACAATGTGCCTGGTAAAAGTAAGGCTGATGCCCATGAAAAGGAAGTGAAAAAAAAAATGAATGAGAACTAGGGGCATGAAAAAGCGGCATGCCTGGCAAGAGCAAGGCCAATGCCCATAGATGAAAATGAAAAATGAAAAAAAAAAAGAGTCAAGATAGATGACTATCAATTGCAAAGATCGTATCCTAATGGAGCAATACTCAGAGAGTTAAGATCAAGGGTGCATTTATAATGACAATCTCTGGTGAAGGAAAAGACCGGTGACAATGCCTAGATGATCATCAACTCTCACCACCATACACATTTTTTAGCCTAATGATCATTTCATGTCTTAATCCATGAACCCAGCCCACGTTACATCCCTTACAAAGTCTTTTCAAATTATGGCACTTGAATTAACATAGGAGTTCATATGTTTATAAGCATCACTTGAAGAAGTATGAGCAAGATTATTTCTTTTTCATTTTGCAGGGTTCTTGACTTGTAAATCCGGAGATGATTGCGAAGTTGTTCTTCCAATAGTATTGACTCAAAGAGTCCAATTGTTAAGCCATTGACCAAGCCCACATTACGGTCCCTATTAAAGACCTCTCAAATTGGTAAGGTCGTACTGTATGTGAGAATACTCGGATCCTTGTTGGTATGATAATAGTGAGATGGAGTGATTCTCATAAAATAGCCCTTCTAAATGAGAGGGAGTGAAAGTCTTTTCTAACTGAAAGTCTCTCATTTAGTATTCTTAGAAAATACATATCATGAAAATTGTCTTGAACAATGATTCTCTCAAGTGGAAATTTGGGTGATGCAAAGGTTATTATGCATGAACCCCAATTGAATTAATAAAAATTTCAGTGAATTTTGAAGTGTGCATTCCAGAATAGCCTTAATTGTTTTTTTCTTTTTTTTTTGAATGCATTTTCTTACAAATAATGTTTTCTCAAAGACCCAAAAGCTCCTGACATTCAAGTTCCTTTCAGAATGCCTCATGATATTAGGAGATGAGAAACCATCACAAACATTTAAGGTGCATCCTTGATGTTCCAAAATTTATTTCTACCAGGAGGTGAGAGGCCTTCACAAGATATTTAAATTCCAGAAGACATATCTCCAAGGATCAGAGATATCACCAGGTAAGTATATCTCTACCGATACTCTAAATACTTGTCATTATGCAGGTATTCTCTCTCAAGTGCATCAACACTTGACTTGGTCAAGCTATCCTTTAAATTGACCTAGCGTGCTTTCGTAGCCCAGAGTCCCCTTCATTGACCCGGCATGCTTCCATAGCCCGGAGTTCTTAACCTGGCATGCTTTCGTAGCCCAGAGTCCTTTTCATTAACTCGACATGCTTCCGTAACCCGATATCCCTTTTCATAGACCCGGCGTGCTTCCATAGCCTGAAGTTCTTAACCTGGCATGCTTTCATAGCCCAAAATCCCTTCCATCGACTCAGCGTGCTTTTGTAACCCAATGTCCCTTTTATGACTCGATGTGCTTTTGTAGCCCGATGTCCCTTTTATGACGCGGCATACTTCTATAGCCCGGAGTTTTAGACATGCCGTGCTTTTATAGCCCAGAGTCCATTTTTATCGACCTGGCGTTTTTTCGTAGCCCAAATTCCCTTTTATCGAACCAGCGTGCTTCCGTAGTCTGATTTTCTTTTATCGATCTGGCATGCTTTCGTAGCCCAGAGTCCTTTCCATCGACACTCAATTGAGTTGTCCCCCAAAGATTTTTCTCCGGATTTAATCTAATTCAAGCGATCGTAGAATGGTACGGGTCCTAGAGATAACCAAATACTGTCATACTGGGCAACCGTAGAATGGTATGGGTCTTGGGAAAGTAGTCTCTTTGTAAAGTCATGTTACTATTCTGGGCAACCATAGAATGGTACGGGTCCTAAACATGTAGCACCAACTATCTCGAATTACTCTATCCTCTTTGAAGGTAAGTTATTCAAGGTAGGTTCTGTTATCATTTGCATTGGCATTTCCATGCATTATATAAATTGCATTCCAAAATGGAATTTATTTTCCAACAAAAAAATTCATTCAATGCATGTACATGGTCAAAATTTAGGTATCAATTTGTCTTTGAAGGCAACCTCTTCGAGCTCACCTTTAAAGAGGGGCAGCTGTTGACACCTAAATTTTGGCGACTCGTTTATTCAATAAAAAATTAGGGATTAATTTTAACCCATCAATGTATATATCAGTTAATTAATTAATTGCATAACATATAAATTTATGTGCATTTGTATTTTTTGCATTTATTGGAGCGGTGGTGGATGGGTTTGAATTAGCGATTCTAAGCTTTAAATTGATAGGTCGGATTAAGCCCACAAAGCAAGCAAATTGGCCCAAGCCCCCCCCCCTTTTTTTATGATTGGAAATTATCTTTTGAAAATAAGAATTTGAAATTTTCCGAGATATGATGAAATTCTTCGGATAGAGCAAGTGGAAAAATGACTATTGCGTTCGGCAAAATGAATATTGCATTTGGAAAAAAAAAACCTTTGTGGGTAATGATTTGGAAACATTAAAATCCTAATCTTTGGCCTATAAAAATATTACTCATGTAGGGTTTTGGGGGGCCTCACAATAGAAATACACGGCCAAGGTTTTTAGTTTTCACATCGAAAGAGCTTTTTCTAAGGTTACTCTTTGTCGAAAGAAAAAGCAGAGAGAAAAGTACAGCAACAAGAAAGACAACAAAGAGGGGATGTGAGAGGGAGATAGAGAGAGAAAAAAAAAACAGAAACAAAAAAGGGAAAAAGGGTCTTCTTCTTCCCCGCATCACGCCAGTTGTCCCCTCGCTGCGCCTCCTCCTGCAATGCCCATTGCCGACAGCCGAGCCACCGACGACCCAGAGCCGCACCGCCGTAAATCCGCCCTCCCCGCGCCGCCGTGTGCCCGCACTTCGCCGTCGCAACCGCACCACTCCCGGAGTCCCGACGCCATTGCCCGCGTCCGATGCCATAAAACCCAGAAGCAGCCGCCGCGCATCTATCACCACCACATCAATTCCATTTGATCTGCCAAGCCGCCAACTGTTGCCGATCTGCTCTGCGAGCAAAACCCTCCGCTCGCGCCACCCCGACGCCTTGCTCCGCCCCGATCCGCTGCATTAGAGTTCCCCTAACATCGTCGCTCCAAATCCGCTCGCCTCTGCCCAGATTTGCCTCGTCGGAACGCGACGCCGCCCATCAGTCTTGCTGCGCCGCCCCGACACCGCCTTTGCCTCTGCCCTTGCTCGAGGTCTCCCTACCCGTGACCACAGTAGCCGCCCTGTGTCACCTCGCCTCGCTGGTGCCTACCGCTCGAAGTCCCGACGCCAACAAATCCGACGTCTTGCAAGAACCCCTCGCCGGAACCCTTCATCGGGGATCCCTCCTCCCCACCGACCGGCTAGCCTCCTTTTTCTTTTTTTAGAAAAAAGAAAAAAGAAAAAAAAGCAAAAGCAAAAGAAAATCTAGGTATTTTTTTCATTTGTCTTATTGTTATTTTATTATTTTTGGTAATTAGTTGCTTTTTTAGTGTAATTACCCTTTTAATGTGAAATTGAAATTGCATGATAAGAAATAGCCTTGAAATTCGTGATTGTCAGTCCGATTTTCATGCCCAAAATCCGACTCGCAATCACTTGAAAAAAATCACTAATCCGATTTTCCGCCCGACATTCAATTCGTGATTTATGTAAAATTGGCCAACCCGATCTCATACGCGAGATATGGTTCGTCAATAATTTGGGTATCGATGTTGCTTGATTTGCTGTCGTGCAACTTAAGTTAACTTTCTTTAAAAAAAAATCCAAAATGTAGGTTAGAATTAGGTTTATTTCTTGTTTTAGGGTTTGCATGTTTAGAGTAGAAATTTTATTCTAAATTTAACAAAAGAATTAAAAAATCAAATCAATCAATTTAGGTTGCTAGTTTTTAACTTGGATTGCATGTTTAATTATTTGGCAATTATTAATTTCGTAAATTTTAAAAAATGGAAAAAAAGGAAAAACAACGAAAAAAATCATCATGCATATGTCATGTAGAATTAAGGCAATTTTTTGTACGTCATTGCATATTAGAGTAAAATTGCACTTAGTTTAATTCTAGATAATATTTTTCTTAATTTATTATAAGTTTAGGTATTTTCTTAAATAGATTGCGTTTCAAGATTATTTGGGTTAAGATAATATTTTAGTTTAAATTAGGATTTGGGTCAACCTAATTCCTAATACAAATTGAATAGGATCTTAATCTAGTTAGATAATTTTCACATTTTATCCAATTCCGAATTTTCATAAAAAAATACAAAAATATCTTAGAATAAATTAGTTCTTTTTTTTTTCTAGGATAAATTGCATTCTTTTAGGAAAAAAGAAAAATGTTATATGCACGTCATTATGATTAGATTCATTGAAATGCATGCCATTTAGTGATTGTTGTTAGATCCATTTAATTAGAAATTGCATGTCATTAGAATTAGGTCATTTAGTTATATTTCATTACATATTGCATGATTTTTATTAAATAAGTGAAAAAAAAAAGAATTGCGAGTTAATTAGAAATCATATATAGGACTGTCGATGTGAAATTTGATTTAACATTGCAGATGCTTTCATTACTATGAGGTAAGTCTTGCAATTTATTCATTACTTTATCTAGGTGTTAAATTGGTGGTTTGTACATTCGCATGATCACCTCACATGCTATGGGCTAAATTAAAATCAATTCAAACTGCTTGCCAAACATTTTTTAAAGAATAAAAGTGAAAGGTACCGAAAGGGTATTAAAGAAATCTAGCGTAACCAAGTCCCCGAATTCACAATCTTTGATTCGTAGGAGTAAAGTAAATCTTCAATTACTTTACTTGGGTTTCTAATCGACCCACTAAAAAAATAAATTAATGGCAACTCCTAGTAAAAATTATTTGCATGTTAAGAATTTGAACTTAAGTCGTGAATTAGTATGAACTTGGGAGAGCTCGAGCTAAGCGAGACTTAGTAACCATTAGCCAAACCCTGGGTGGTGCACTCGAAAAATTGGTTGCGACACTACTAAAGAGCTTCTTCTTAGGCCTATTGAAGGGAGGACAAAAGGCCATAATGTAATGCCTACTGAAGGGCAAATAGAAAACCTATTGTAAGGTAAGTATCATCTTTGTTGCAGTAACTTTTCAGTTCATATTCGATGGAGTTTAATGGTTGCTCAAGTGTACTGGCTTCTCTTGTGCTTTTCCTCTATCATGCACTTATAATTTGAGAAGTTTTCTCCATTTGTTTCCCACCATGAAAATTAATAGATATCTAATTATTCAAATCATTGTAGTTGGTCATAATCCTGAAACAATACATTGTTGTAAGGCCTACTAAAGGGCTAGAAACGTGCCATGTTGTAGGCTCAAGTGCAGAAACATGGACTAAAACGGGCAGGACAGCAACAACAACAACTAAGTCCACTATTGAGAAAACAAGAAAAAAATATCCTATAAGTTGTACATCGTTATGTTTGTCTTTTATGGGCTGAAATTTAAATTTGTTATGTGTTTCTCAGGTGAAAAAACGAGCAACTGCACAAGTTGCAAAGGTTGCTCCCCTAGTTGTTGTTGAAAATGATGCACCACAGCAAACAAGAGGGGCTTTTGGAAAAATTTTAAGGCAATATGGTTATGGAATTTACACAAATGAACATATTGAAATGACTATTTTGAATGTAAGATTTGTACGCCTCATGCATTTAATTTGTTGTACTTCAAATCATTTGATTGACAATATCGCTATGTTCTTATAGCTTGGGAGAACTTCGGAGGTACTTCTCTCTCTAAGTGGGCGAAGTCAAGAATCAAGGACGCAGCCAAATAAGAATGCTCCAAAGAAGAAGACATCGGGTATAGTTGCAAAATAGCCATCCAAAAAGAACCTAGTAACAGTTTCATCTCAACCAACGATTGGGAGCAATAGTGATGATATGGACCAACACATGACACGTACTAGAACAAAAATAGCCGCTGACAAGAATAAGGAAAATGAGGTGATAGAAAGCCCAATTAAAGAACCCGCACATCTAGTTTGAAAGAGTGCTCGGATTTTGAATCAATTCAAAGCTTCAAGATGAAAATAAGATTGTGGTGTTATCTATATTGACTAATGGGAGGGTGCTGGACATGGTTTCTTTTTATGTGGTGCTGGACATGGTCTCTTTTTTTATGTTTTCTTTTTTTTAGAAGGGTGTTGGATATTATATCATTGATGATAGTTGCTGCCTGCATATTGCCATTGTTTCTTCTTCTTTTTTTAAGAGGGTGTTGAACCTTCAGTGATTGGAGAGTGAAGCTTGACATATTTTCTTTTCTTTTGTAAACAATCAATCAATGACAATGACAATAGCTGTTTCTATTATTTTCTCTTAGCTTGGTTTCGGCTAGTAATGCTAGTAAAACAGTTATCAGTTATGTTGTGTATATATATATATTTTTGGTGCAATGCTTTTATGAGGTTGATATCATTTTTAGATTTAGATGTGTGCATATAGTGTTGATGATTGAAGTTGTGGATGCTATTTATGGGGTTCTGGTTGTATGTGCTGGTGCAAGAACAAGATGCAATTTTGGGTGCTGATGCATATTGTTGCATCAACACTTGTATGGGCTGGTGCAAGAAGATGCACTAGCAACCTAACTAGTACAAGAACAAGATGCCCTGGTTCAACAAGATGCAAGATGTACCACAACTGGTGCAAGTTTAAAACTTGGTACTTAAACGATCACTATTTATAACTTGTGCAATAGAAGTGATCACTTTGTAATCGCAACTAGGGGTGAGCGGTTCCCGGTTCCTTACAGGTTCCAAGCGGAACCTGGAACCTACCCTCGGGTACAAGTTCCTCATTTTTTGGAACCTATGGAACCTACTCGTCAGAACCAAGAACCTAGAACCTACCCTGTCACAAGTTCCGAGGTTAGTTCCAAGTTCCAACAGGTTCCAACAGGTTCTTTTTTTCTTTTTTAGTTAAAAAAAATGGAAATGAATGCAGCAATAATAAACAAACTTCTCATGCATCAAAGAGAATATAACACAAACATCAAACAGCATTTTAGAAGCAATAATAAACAAACTGTTTTTACACTCACGAACAATCCAGTAGTTCGAGCACATAATGGATGAAATGTGCTCTGACAGTGACAATAATTGCTTGTATATATCATCTTCTGGCGCCACCTCTCCAGGATTATGAGCACCAACGCCCAAATTGTTTTTCTTCACTTCACCAGCCATGATTGGATCAGCAATACCACTTCTGGAGCTTCCAAGACCCTCACCTGCTCAATTAGCCAGGTGCACCCATTAGCCTCTTCCCCTCCGATCATAAGCGATAACGAATGTAATTAAGAAGTCAGACACTATAAGACGAATTCCTCATTCACCACCATTGTTGGCTTAAATGTCACAGGACAAGGAGTTTCCCCATACTCGAGCCACTTAGGAGCTATAAATGGTACTTAACAAATCGACACATTCATATGCACAGAGAAGATGAAAACTTCAGTACATCATGCACACATGAATGATTAAGCTGCTTGAGCGAAACATTTATCCTAACAAAAGGATCTAGCTACATCAAAACTGCCTTATCTTTCGGATGGAATGAAACCAAGAGCCATAGGGAATAGAAAAAAAAAGACCTTTCCACCCCATTTTTGACAAAGGCTTATGGCCAACATTATCAGCCTGAATCGGCCCTTTCGACCTCTCTAGCAGCCTTTGGGCAGAGGCATCATTACATGAAGCCAAAAACCTTTCAAGCTCTTCTGGAGGAATGAAGTCGCCCATGTGATGACCTTTCTTGGCGGGTCCCATGAAACAAAACACAAATATGTCATCTCAACTAAGATGCATATAGCAAGACATAAGAAAACAGAAATAACGCCCGCTCGCAAGGAATTGAAAAGCTAACCTTGAAGAGAAGGAGGTGGAGGCATTTCGTCTTTCGATTGTCTAGGTTGTCTCCTCCTCTCCTCTTGGGCAGCCTTTTTCATGTGAAATTCCATCATTGCTATAGGATTTGCACTTGCTGTGGAACCTGACTCGCTTGTGTTCAACAAAACTTGATCAAACAACATGTTTAATCGTGCTCACTTAAAAATGCCAAGAAAGCATGGACCGCAAAATGTCTCTGTAGCATGTTGCAATTGAACCACAAAGTACTCACATAGATATTCAAATAATAACACCACTCACTAGTCAATGAATTTTGAGTTGTTGCAAGTAAAATAACATCATTAGATTCGAAGACAACCTGAAATCAATTTGATTTAAAGACAATGATTACATCTAACAAGTTTTTAGAATGTGATACAAGGCACCACATTACATAATTATAACGTAAGCGAAGCAATCAATGGTTTCAGTACATTCAGCATTTCAGATGCTGCTCCATTTTACTTTATTCTCTTACATACAAACATCAGATGATCATATTTGTCACTTATCTAGAAGGAAGTATATAAGTAAATTAAGCCAAAATCAGATGAGATGGCAAGTGAAACGAATGTGTAATCACCATTTCTATCCAAAGCAACTCCAGAACCATTTGTAGCTTCATACAATGCTGAAGCAGGAGTTTGGTAATTTGAGCGGTTGGCCTGGCTGTTGATCCTTTGGGAGGCAGCATTCGATCTTGACTCTAGTATACCTACTCCACTTGCAAAAGGTAAACATGAGATTAAAACAACTAAAGAAATTTACAGCAAAGAATTCTAAATAACCAACAAAAACAAGAATGAGATAGAAACGAACTCAATTAGATTCTGGATGACTTGCGAAGGAATATTCAACCATTTATAGAATGGAAGATGCACTGATAGCAAATAATGTAAGCTGCAAATACATAAATGCAAAGACACAGCCAAAATGAGCAGTATCAACCTGAAACATGAAATCTAAAATGCAAAGAAACCACCTCATAACTTTCAGGAAAGATCTTCCAAGCACACGTGGTGCAATGATCATTGTCCCTGCTTTGCACATATATATCAAACCGCTGAAAATTATTCGGCCATGCAAAGCTACAAAAAAATAAAGTTTTCCCTAACAAACTGGGTTTGAATTTGAATTCCCAGCTGCTCGTTATATAATGGATCCCAAGATCGTCGTCTTTGGATTTACAATGAACTGTTAGAGTTGTTCCGGCTGGCAAATTGTTACAAATTATAACATGCACTCTACCCCAAACATCTTCCACACAACTTATGAGCAACAAAGAACAAACAAATATGAGTTTCAAAATGACAGAGAGAGAACCCTCACAAGAAGAGGTAAGCGTAGAGGTCAACGGTGGTGAGGGCGAGCGGCGGTGGTCGAGGGCGAGCGACGATGGCATCGAGGGCAAGCGGCGAGCTGCATCAGCGTCGCTCGAGGAAAGCTCGGAGCTAAGCGAGGGTGTTGTGGGTCGCGAGCTTCGGGGCACGGCGAAGGCAGAGTTATGGCATCGTGGGCTTTGGGGCACGACGAAGCGAGCGGCGGCATCGCGGGCTTCGGGGCACGGCAAAGGGAAACGGTGGCGTCACGAGCTTTGGGGCACGGCGAAAGCAGAGCGGTGGCGTCGCGGGCTGCGGGTGAGGCGCGACAAAGGCAGCAGTGGGCGGAGTAGGAGCGACGTCAGTGCGAGCTGCAGGCGAGGCGAGGCGCGGCGGGGATGCTACTTGGTGGCGTCGAGCGAGGGCGAAGAGAGAACATAGGGTAGAGTGTCATGAGACAATGAGACTGAGTGTTGTGAGATTAATTTGGGGCACGACGAAGGCAGAGCAGCGGCGGTCGTGGCTCAACCCACGGCCAATGGGGGAAGAGCTCGGTTCGGGCGGAGGTGGTGACGGTTCGGAGCAACGATGGCTTGGACAGCCGAGCGACGGGCAACAAGAGGTGGTGACGGTGGCTTGGGGACAGCGGCGGTGCCTCACGGCGGCGCGGACGGCGAGACAGCTCGTCAGGCTCAACGGCGAGACGGCTCGTCGGACGAGCAGTAGGTGGTGGGGGTTCGGTGGCCAAAAGGTGGTGGTGAGTAGGGCATGGGGCGGCGGTGGTGGTGGGTGAAGCAGAGCCGGTGAGAGGAAGGAAGAAGAAGAAGGAGGAGGAGGAGGGGGGTTTCGGCCGAGATAGGGGGAAAGACGAAAGAAGAGAGAGAGAGAGAGAGAGAGAGAGAGAGAGAGGAAAAGAAAAAAGTTGGAGGACAGGGAAGTGACATGAGGAGGAAAAAGGGGAGAAAAGAGAGAGAGAAAAAAAAAGAAAGGGAAAGGGGGGGAAGATTGAACAAAAAGGGGGGAAATGACGTGGAGGGGATTAGGGTTTTTTTTTTTTTTTTTTAACCTTGGCCGGTTCCGGTTCCTCTGGTTTCGGCTCCCATAGGAACCAGAACCGGAACCGGGAACTGGAACCGGCCCCCTTAGAACCAGGAACAGTGGAACCTCCGGTTTGATTCTCCGGTTCCCGGGTAGAACCCGGGAACCACGCTCACCCCTAATCGCGACTGAGCACTTAAATGATCACTTTTATAAAAACTTGACACTTAAGCAATCATTATTTATAAATTTTGGCATTGAAATGGTCAATCATGAATATGCCATCATCCCTTAATTTCGCTATGGTTTGCAATTGCAGCAAACCAGCAAACCATTACAATGATAAAAAATGCAGCAACCATTCTATTTGAAGCAAAAACTAACCAAAACAAATATTGACAATACATAACTAAACAATAAAACTTTTAAGTGCTCAAAACTAATGTATTCCAACTCTAACCTTCCATTTCGTCATGGTTTGCAGTTGCAACAAACTAGCAAACCATTAACAAATAAAAAATGCAACAAGCAACCACCCATGGTGGCGGCATAGTGGTTGGGTGCTAGTTTCTTTCGCGAGAGGTCTAGAGTTCGAATCCCTGCGTCGTCTGTCTTATTGGAAAGGAACCTACGACTTATCCAGGGAGAAAGGGTAGTGGTGACTCTACTCCCTCCAGGGTTTACTCCAAGCAAAGACAGTGCACGAAGGTTCCCAGGGTCACCAAAAAAAATGCAGCAAGCAAACAATTATATCTAAAGTAAAAACTAATCAAAACAAATATTGACAATACACAACTAAATAATAAAACTTTTAAGTGCTCACAATTAATACATTCCAACTTCAACCTTTCATTTCTACCATAGAGTACAACAAAACCTTCTACTTCATACAAAAATTGCAGTAAATCAAAAACACATTTTACTTATAAATAATCCAATACAAGTGTATATTCCACTTCTTCAACTATAGTAGACATACAAACTTCTTTTCATTACTCACTTCACATTTGAATAAACTATCCAAGAGAATAAGAACACAATCAACGCTCAATAAAAGTTTCTTTCAATTTTCAGCCTTAAAACCTCTCTCTTCAAATGGACGACCAGAGATGTTAAATCCTTCATTTGAGCTTGCATTGAGTCGGCATCTTCCAACTTGTCCATTAACGTAGGTGGAAGTTGATTTTGGCCTTCAAGTAACTCTAGGATCACCTCTGTCGCTTGATTAGAGAATTTCCTATCAACCCATTTGAAATATTTGCACTTCGAGCCTTCTCTATATCTGCCGCACCAATGGAATCTTCTCTCGAAATTCAACCGAGTCCAAGATGTTCTTCTCAGACTCGATAACCCACAATAATAGTAACATTCACCATCTAATTCGCTTTTTTTTTTTTTTATAGGAATGTGAGCCACTGCTGAAGCTTCTACCCTCTATTTGCAAGAGTGAACTGATAACTTTGAGAGAAAATCAAAGTATGCACTCGAATTGATCGAATTGGGGATTTAGGGTTTTCAATTTCCAATTCTGCTCAAATTTAGGGATTTAGGGTTTCTTATTTGGGAGAAAAGACGCTAAATGGCGTCGTTTTGTTGTTTGCATGTTGATTGTACTCTTCGGTGATCCACGTCAGCTTCAAATTTTAATAAAAAAAATTGCCATGTCGGATTTCTGGCCAACGAGATTGATGTTGGCACTGAAATGAGCGTTTTTCAAAATTTTTGACACTTAAGTGATCCAACTGAAAATTTTGACACCAAAGTGAGCGTCGTACATAACTTATGGCACTGATAGTGTACTTCTCCCCATTTTTGGCATATGAACTAAAAGAAGTCCCAAAGGAGTTTAACGTGCTATCCGATTGAGAAACCGATATCTCATATCTTAAATAACAAGGTGCAATTTAATATAATAGTTAGAGGAAAGACTGATGTTACGGAAACTACTTAGATTTGCATAGGGTTTTGTAGTCTCTTTCAAAGTGAAGTGTTGGGTTTAGGTTCACGATGGTTGATGATTTCTAAAGGAAGGTTTGCGTGTTTATGTTAAGGCATAGAGCTGTTCTTCCCGTTAAATTCAACTAGTTGAGAGATTGATCAAATGTAGACTAGTAAGAAGAAGATCGAGCATATGTAGACTTACGGTACATGGCAAAGAGGAAAGTATAATGAGACACCGTGCCAATGTCAGTCACTTATATAGCAACTCAGAGTTGCAATGTTGATGAGTGGAACGTAACTAGAAAGGACCCACAAAATGCTATGTAGCATTTATTTGATTGGAAAATTCTTGACGGATACGCTTATAGCTAGCTCTTTGATAGATCTCCATCAATTGCAATCGAATGATAAACTCTTCAAGAAATCTTGTCAAATAATGTCGCTGACAATTATGTTCTCAAAATATTTGGTTAAGGTTGTGTTCGAATGAGTGATGATAAGCTCAATAAGAAGGCAAAGCAATGCATATTTATAGGTTACATAAAGGAGAGTAGAGCTATAGGCTAACATGCTTGGAGTTTTTCTGTTCTTTTTGGTCGCATGATGCCTGGAGTTAAAATCTACATGTTTGTAGCATAAAAGTTACAATTGAGGCGTTTGTGATTCTTGTAGGTAAAAGTGTTCATGTTCGCATCAACACATATCTCGATGTTGTTCTAGAGGAGTTGAAATGAGAAGCTTCCGAGGTAGCTAAGGAGAGTACTAGCGTGGTAAATATATATATATATATATAGAATGCAAATGGCGAGATGGAGCCAGTTGTATCAATGGTCATCGTAACTGCTGAGTTAGATAATATGGAATTTCGATATCTCAATTGATATGAGTGTAATCATGGTTTTGTTCTATCAGTGTCTATGATAAAGAGTTTGTCTTTGAAATATTTGGAGAATAGCCAAAAGTGCAATACGCATTCCAACAAGGTTTATAGTTTTGGCTAAGTTTGGCTATGTTCCGGCAGAACTTGGACTCGAAGAGCATATGTGGCACTTGAGAAGCCATGGGCACCATTGGAAATTAGTAGAGAAGTTTTTCATTTTAGAAAGCTTTTTCTAAAGTGGGGTTGCGAAGTAGTTGTGACTTGACTGAAACAATCAAGTCAAGTTAGAGGTTATTGAAAATATGTCTCAGCTTTGATTCTAATTACAAAATTAGCAAAGAAGAGTTTCTCCGTGTCTAATATGAACACGGGGTATTTTAGGTTTTCTAGCATATGTTGGATAGAGACTCCGCTCCCATCGAGTATAAGCAGTCTTGAGATTTTGAGAGAGTTTTTCGTGAGGCTAGAAGAAAATTTTCTTGAGGATTCGTACATGATGGGGTATAAATATAGTCATTGTTGTATTCTCTATATATCAATTTAGATATTTGATCGGCTTATTTGTGTGACATGAAATCGCTAGGTGATTGTTTTTTATTCTCTTTAATTTACAGTAGAAAACATTATTAATGAAAAAATAGCACCGGGAAAATTATAAATGGGTGGGTCTGTGATCATGGACCCTTGAATGAGTTCGGTCTAATACTCCCATTTAAACACCTAAGTCGGTTATAAGTCGATTTCGAGAAATAGTGGGATTCACCACATCGAAATTGAAAATTTGCTCAGTCATTTTAACAAATCCTTAATACCATTTTTAGAGGAGAATTAGAACTTGTTTATCAAATAAAATAATGGAAAATTCCAATAAAATAAAAAGAAAAAGAAAAAAGGAAGCCCCAAGATTGCAAGCCTTCTCCGAGAAGACCTCTACAGAATGACACTTGTCTTAAAACATCCCTTGTTTTGGTCTTAATCTTCATGTGTTCGTCCGTTTTGATATAGAATAAATGGAAAACGAAATAGATTAAGATAACTTTCTTGGGAGTCCTAGACAAGGATGCGAAGTGTTGAGAATCAATAAAAACGATGATGAACTACTTGGATTTGACTGCATTTGATTGACCTTCAAATTTCTTTATCTTAGAAGAGTTACAAAGCCTCTAATACCGGTCTGGAAATCTCGCTCGAAGTGCTATGTCGAGGACAAATTCAAGTATCCTTTCAAGGACATTTTCAACCTAAAAATCCTTTATTATCATCGGTCCAAACTGCTTCACTAGTTTTAGCATATTTATCTATGTACTTTAGATCTTTTTTCTATATTTCTTGTTGTTCAAGGTTGCCTAGGATTTTCTCGTAGAAAGAGCAATTATATTGAACAGGGGCAACTGTTGTAATCTCTATTCAATATATAATTGAGAGACCTTTTCACTGATACGAAGTTAAACAAACAATTTACCTTAAAAGTTTAGAAATCATTCGTCACATTGCTATGAAAAATGAATACACTTTATTCACACCATACGATTAATGTGCTTCGAAGACTGAAAATCCTTACGTCGATTCATCCATGAAGTTTATTCAACGGATAGAGATAGTTCTACAATGGCTTTGAAAAGGTTATTCGACAGGACTTTTGTGTTCGTGTGTGAACGGTACTGCGTGCGAATCTCTATCCTTTTTGATCAACTTGTGAACTAATGAAACATGAGAATTTTGACCTCCGATTTGAAATTTCTCCAACGTCTAGAGGAGATGGCGGACGGGTTCTAGTACCAGTCTGATGTGGCACCCTTGTCGGAAAGAAGGTTCCTTTCACTTAAGATACGACATCTGTGAACCAAGAAAAACCCGCGGAACCGGAATTCATGCACGACGGTCACCGGTAAAATGTCGGACCTACAAGCACGACAACCCAAACAAGGATGATGAGGAAAGAGAGATATATCTAATGTGCAACAACCCACATATAGGCCCCCACCCGCAGTTTTCTAGCCGCATCTTTTTGGGGCAGAAAACTAACCCGGACCAAATTATTCCATCTGATAGGTTGGTCCCGGCTTAGCCCAAATTTATCAAAATTCGTAGTAACATGATACGATATTAAATGGTACGTACGTACCTAAAATTACTCAATAATGGAGAATAATATGGTGTATATCTTTATCTTCTTTTGTGTTATTTGAATGGTGGGAAGCTAAATTTAGAGAGGTCAATCGGGAATCTTTGAAACGCACCACTATTTTTATGGATTGGGTAAGAGCAACTAAAAATCCACATTTGATATATCTTTAGTTTTCGTACTCTTCAAAGTTATGTGTCATGAACAGTTTCACCCAATAGTGTTTGCACTTACACTCTCTAAGTAAATGCGGATGTACAAATTATACTTGCTGGTGTTTTGGCTGTATTAGCATTACATTCATAATAAATTTGCCGATGAGGATGCTTTGTGCAAATGTATGATAATAACACAAACATGTAACTCCATTATATTGTACTTATGTGGGAAAGGGCCCGTTCTCAATAAAATATCAGCTTTTGGTTTGGAAGAAAAGGACCATGAAATTCCAGAAATAGCTAGGACTCTGGTGTCTAATCTTCCCGAATAGACCAACAAGCGTGGGGCTGGCATTTGCAGTAGTTCGCTACTTGCTCACTTACTCCGTTTCTTGATGTTAATTTGTAAGCAATAGGGGCAGTACTTGACTTCGAGACAAGCTACATCAATTAAAAGCGTGCTCGTCAGAAAATATGCTTTGCGGAGTCTAATCAGATCCGATCCGCAACAGTGTTGGACTTTATGCCCATTTAAATTGTTTTAATATAAGTTTATAATCCTAGAGTGACTATCAGTTCGATCATGTTGACTTCATTGAATATATAACTTATTCATGCGAGCAAAAGGGACAGTCTTAATTAAATAATTATATGTTTAAATAGCTAATCTGACTTCCCAAATCTATAGATGGTATAATAAAAAGGAAGAATTCTAATTGAGAGATGGAGTAACCAAAGAGACTGTTGGAAATTTTTTATAATTATGCAAATTATGAAATTGTTTAAGAACGACTAATGATTTTCCTTTATTACGATAAGATATGAAACGACAACATATACTTGTGCTTTGCTACACCTTTCTTCCTTTGCAAAGCTTAAAGGCCAGGGGTGTAAGGCACGCCAGTGGCAGGCAACCAAGACCCACCGGCGATGAATTTCTCAACTGTGAAGTTCAAAGCCTCCGTCGCACTTTTGATGACGTGGTAACCCACCCACTTGACCCTATTTGCAGTCGATGACCCGGGACCTATGTTCATATACTCGCCATAGTACAAAGTTTTAAGGGCAGAGTCATTATCCCATTCCAACCACCCAGCCGGGTCAATTAGGCTGTCAAGATACGTTTCCATGAAAACAGTTCTGGAATAAATTCGCCAAGGCCTCCCAAGGTATGTCTTGACAGAGCTTTGAACAAGTTTCAGGCCTGAAGCTGCGGTGACTTTGCAATTATGGATGGAGATGCCGGTAGTTCCACTTTCGCTGCTCCGCCCTTGTGCAGTAATGGTATTGACCTTGCTAGGAGGGTTTTTGGCATAGATGTTGCAATTTTGGAGAACAGCAGTAGCATCTCCAAAAATGAAGTCGATTGTTCCGTAAATGTCGCATTCTTTGTAGAATTGTCAACCGGAATAAACATAAAGAGTGTCCTGATAGCCCTCAAAGCCACATCGATAGAAGACTGAGGGGTCTGAGTTGGAACGGAGAGCAACTGCTTGGCCGTTTGCCGCACCGGCAGTATTACGGAAAGTGATTTCTTGAGCAATAAATCCCTCACCAATGATAGCTGAAATTCAAGATGAGAAAGATCAATAGTACGCATGTCTACTTGTTGATTTTGTCTAAACCAAAAAGTATCTCACAAACTAAACAGACCTCTAAATGTTTTATACGGCATATTAAGGAGACATGAATAGACTAAGATAACTGGCACTTGATTATTGTCTCTCTTTTTTCCTTTAAAATCTATCCTGAAGAAAATGCACATGATAAAAAATAACTTAATTACTGTAAACTCACCAACTGTAGCTGAAGTGAAGGTAGAAAATCCTCCACCAACACTCCGGTTTCCGGTGATTATGGTATTTCCAATGCCGTCACCCACGAACATAATGTTTTTCAATTTTGATCCAACTTCAACATTCTCTTCGTATGTACCGGCCTTGATGTAGATTATGAACCTTGCCGTACCGGATCGCTTTGATGCTGCGGTTACAGCTTCGCCAATAGTTTTGTAGTTCCCTGAACCGTCTTGTGCCACCAAGATATTGGCCTTAGATGCCACGGAAGAAGAGTGCAGGAGCTTCTGATCGCCTGGCCTCACCCAAGTAGGGAACTTGTTGGTGTAGTTCGGCATGACATATGGCACATAATTGGTGGACAATGCGTTGCTTATCAATTTGGAGATGTCATTACACATCGAGGGCAACATCTTGTCTGGGAGGCCGAGCTCAATGAACCCGGTCCGACAAGTATCAAGGTCGGTCAGGGCGGCGCTGAGCCAAGTTTGTGCATCATCCGGAGTGCATTGATGGTCGATGCTGCGGTTCAAGCTGAGGACTGCGTGCTCGTAAAGCTGGAGGCAGTCGGCCCATGCGACCTTCTCGCGCTTGTTGTGGCACCTGGAGGCCGACAAGTACACGCTGATTCGGGCGAGCTGGGCCCTCTCGAGGGCAACTTGAATCAAGGCCTTCAAGAAATCGGATTTCTGGTTGAGAGGGGTTTGATTAGGGTTGAGGGTCAAGAAGTGTTTACACGGTTGTGGGTAAGGTGTTTTGTTACACCATGACTCCACGTTACTAAAGGAATAGCCAGAGACGGACGGAGATAGCACAAGAGGAACAAAGAAAAGGATCATCATCTTTTGAAGAAAACCCATATCGATTGATTGTGTGTGTGGCTAAGTGAAACTTTAATGTGGACGTAAGTGAATGCAGAGAAATGAGAATGTCGACGAGAGAATTTGAGATTGGGAATTGTGGTGATTCATCTGCCCTGTATTCGTCCCTTTCTATAGAAGTGAAGGCACAATGGTGACAAGAGGCATGCATTTGCACGGCTTTTCAACTATGAGGTGGTGAACTTTGCGTGACACCGGTATGAGGCGACATCATCTCATATTGTGACTAATAACCACTCTTTCCCTTAATAGATTTCGTCCGTTGCACGATAGAATCAACTATAGAAAAAATTATGCGGAAGAGCTTAAAACAAGCTCATTTGGAATCAAATTATCTTGACATCATTACTTTAAATGAAAATTGATAATTTTATCTAAAAGATGTGAGTTGATTCACTCCATAGTTTTAGGAAATACCCATTAAGAAGGGTATCATCCAAAAAGCCCCTAGCACACATAGATGAAATACCTCACTTAAAAAGCTCATAACGTGAGAGTGGATGCCTATGCATATGTGAATCCTCATGGCCAACCAACACATGATTTTGACGCCATGAAATACAAGCAAAACCTACAATTGATCTCATGAAAAAGGTAAAAAAGCACTTAGGCTGCTTATAGTTTTGTTTGTTTTTACCTTAAATGGATTGATCGCATTGGCATATTGTTTGAAATTCATCTTCCATATCAAAGTCCCCGTTGGAGGATGATCAAAGCATCAAAGAGAGTTCAAAGCATGCGATTGTAATCTAAAAGGCTTCTCAAAATTTGATATTTCCTTGTAAGAGGTTGACAAAAATTTGGTTATCTCTGAAAATGCTTGGTATATAGTCGATTTCTCACGATGTATGATCCAATCCCACTTCACAAAGTCAATATGTTATTGTTGTGACAATGCAACCAATATTTGCCACCTTCTGTAAGTATGGCTAAGGATGTTAACATTCGTTCTATTAGATGTGTTTTCTATGAACATTTATGTTAGTTGCCACTGTCAAAGTGTTACAGCAAAAAGAGCATAAAAGCTCATCAGACTAGCTATAGCTTGTCGGTGAGTAAACCCCTTGCTAGAGCTGGTTGTGTGTACCATCTCATGAAGTTCTGATCAAGTATGAACCCAAGGAAACGAATTAGGAATCACTATAAGCAACCCTTCATCGGCCTAGAGCTGAAAGCTGTAGTTTTTATTGTGTTCATTTCATTCTAGATGCTCTCCAACTTTCTAATAAATTTAGACGCGTCCCAACCTCATTTAACAAAAAATCGAATGTACTAGATGTGTGCGAATGCGTGCAAGTAGGGGTAAAAAATGTTAAAGATGTTGAGCCAAATTATGTAGTTTCTTGATAATTTTATCTAAAAGAAGCAAGCCGATCACTTCATAGTTCCACGAAATACCCATTAAGAAGTGCATCATCCAAAAAGAGCCTAGCACATATTTATGAAATGCCTTACCTAAAAAGGTCATAATGTGAGAGTGGATGCGTACACGTATGTGACTCCTCATGGCCAGCCAGCACATGGTTTTGAAGTGGTGAAAATATAAGCAAAATCCGCAATTAATCTGTTGAAAAGGGAAGCATAAACACTTAGGGTATTTATTTTTTTGTTTCTTTGACCTTAAATGGAATGCATTGGCATATTGTTTGAAATTCATTTTCCACCTCAAAGTCCCATTTATAAGATGATTAGAGCATTAGAAAGAGTCCAAAGCGTGTGATTGTAACTGAAAAGGAATCTCAAAATTTAATATTTCCTTGCAAGAGGTTGAGGACAATTTGGTTTTATCTGAAAATGCTTGGAATATAGTCAATGTCTCACGATGAATGATCCATCCCACTTCCTGAAGATTGATAGGCACTACCATATTAGATTCACGCGTTTTGCCATTTGATTAATATGAAAACTTTGGTGGCTGTGATTTCCATTCATGGTAACTTCGTCTTCTTTCCACGTTTTGAACTTGCCCTAGAATGGGCAAAGATCATAAAAGCCCACTCAGGTCATGGACAGAATATGAGGCAACATCTATTCACAAGTTATCTTAGGCAAATGAATCACTTTCCGCATTTCAAGTATGAGGCGACATCGCCTCATATTATGACTAACAATCACTCTCTCTCTTTATAGAGCCCAGTTGTTGCACTGTAGAATCAACTATAGGACAATATTCTGGACGAGCTTAAAAAAGGCTCATCTTGATCCAAATTATCTTGACTTCATTATTTTCAATGAAAAATTAATAATTTAATATAAAAGAAGCAAGTTGATCAATTAATAGTTTTAGGAAATACCGATTAAGAAGTGCATCATCCGAAAAGCCCCTAGCACATATATATGAAAGAATACCTTACTTAAAGAGGGCATAATGTGAGAGTGGATGCCTACACATGCGTGACTTGTCAGGGTCAACTAGCGCACGATTTTGAAGCAGTGAAATACAAGCAAAATCTGAAATTAAATCTGCTGAAAGGGAAACATAAACACTTAGGGTATTTATATTTTTGTTTCTTTCACCTTACATGGATTGCATTAGCATATTGTTCGAAATTCATCTTCCACATCAAAGTCCCTACATCAAAGTCCCCTTTGGAGGATGATCAGGGCATTAGAGAGAGTCCAAAGCGCATGATTGTAACCAAAATGGTCTCAAAATTTGATATTTTCTTGCAAGAAGTTGAGGACAATTTGGTTATCCCTAAAAATGCTTGGAATATAGTCAATTTCTCACGATATATCATCCAATCCCACTTCCCAAAGCCAAGGTGATATTTTTGTGACAATGCAAACAATATTTGCCACCTTCTTTAGCTGTGACTAAGAATGTTAAATTTCATTCTATGTTGATGTGTCTTCTATGAACATTTATATTAGTCCCTACCGTCAAGTGATACAGCAAAAAGAACATAAAAGCTAATCACACTAGCTGTAGCTTGTCAGTGAGTAAAACCTTGCTAGAGCTAGTTGTATGTACTATCTCATGAAGTTCTAATGAAGTATTAACCTTGAAAATGAATTACAAAT
The DNA here is from genome assembly GCA_017140325.1 of Eucalyptus leucophloia subsp. euroa. Lineage (NCBI taxonomy): Eukaryota > Viridiplantae > Streptophyta > Magnoliopsida > Myrtales > Myrtaceae > Eucalyptus > Eucalyptus leucophloia. The sequence continues at coordinate 15,120,660 of CM029472.1, read as the reverse complement.
CATTATAAGCAACCCTTTGTTGGCCCAGAATTGAAGGTTGTAGTTTTATTGTGTCAATTTCATTCTAGACAGCCTTCGACTGCCTCATAAATTCAGCCGCGTCCTAACCTTATTTAACCAAAAACCAAGTGTACTAGATGTGTACAAGCACGTGTAAGCAAGGGGAAAAAAATGTTCAAGATGTTGAACCAAATTATGTAGTTTCTTGATGTGGACCTATACCCACAAATTCGAGGTTTAATGGGGGTATGATCCTAGAGACGAAGTTGTTACCTCATTCGACGAAGTTGTGAGCAAGGGTAAAAAAATGTCAAGTTAAATCTGATTTAACCATGCATTGATGAACTAATCTGACTTTTTTAGCGCAAAAAAGAAAACCTAAATTAAAATTAAAATAACAATTACGAGAATTCTTTGATGGTCAGCTAAGTTTGCTCATACATTATCCCAATAAGGATATGGAACTCTCGTAGCATACCATAATTGACTTCACTAATTACTTAGTGAGGGTACAGAGAAGCCACACGAGTGTGTGGCTGAGAATTTTTTTTTTTTTTTGTTGTCAGTCCTACTCTATTTCTACTCTACACTCACTCTCAGATTTTTGCCCTGCCTCTTGCAGGGCGTGCGAGTCGAAACCCACTCTTGAAACTTACACGTCCCCACCCCATCCTCCCTGAGAAAGTGGGGATTTGAACCCCTCACCTTCCCCTTCCATGTTGGAAGGGTGGCCACTAGGGCGAATCCCAGTGGTTGAGAATTTGATGACTTGAAGAATGTTACTTTTATGTTGTCAATTAAGTAAGTTCTTAGCTTATCTAATTATAGGGTCCCCACATCCCTAAATCAAAAAGTATAAAGTATACACATAATCTCCATCCTATTGTGAGGTCACCAATTTAAATAAGTCCACCTTAGCAAGCAAGGCTTAATTAATGGAAAGTGACGGATGACCTAATTGAACAATCTTGTTAAGTTAGAGGACTTAATTGAACAAAGTTAAAAATAACAAAACCAAACTGCAAAAACAATTGAATTTAATTAGAGGATTGCCCGACCAAAAACAGAATTAGAGTGTTTGTTTACTTCCAAAAACACTAATAAACATCTTGAGATTTGTCTTTTTAGTCCATTTTTCCTGTTCATGTTTTGCCTTATATACAAAAATGCCATTTCCTTTCCGCAAAGCCACCGCCCAACTCCTAAATTTCCCACCACACCCAAACCACCAACGCCAAACCAAAAACGTAATCACTGAACCCTAAGCTTAGCTGCCGCTATTTGCTGCCACCGTGCCCAGTGTCGCAATGGTGGCGGCGGTGGCAAACAATGGTGGGTGATGTGAGAGGTGAGGGTTTATGGGAAACTTGGAGGATTGGTATATTAAAGAGAGGCAATGTGATCTTTTTAGCATATGATAATTTGGTAGAGGAATACATTTGCTTTTTCAAAAAAGTAGTGGAGAGTAAGTGATCATATAGTGAAATGTGAGGAAGGTTCGTAGGCAACAATTACCAAAGACAAATCAAGCTGCTTAAGACGTCATTGGGTTCATCCTTAAGCTCATATTTGTAGGTAAGAAAGTCTTTTGTAAAAGTTGGGCATTAAACTTATGGAGGTGGCTTTTACTTAGAATAGTATGCACGTAATTGATGAGATTTGAATATGAAATCTTAACTCTTGAGTTAAAAATCTCACATGGTATCTTAACCCCATGCCAATCACGGGAATTGATTTTAGATGAGGGAACTCTAAGCTCAAATTTAGAGCATGACACACATACACAGTCTTCCGATAATTATCTCAACTATATCATCAAACTACGATTTTGTCCATATCGTTATAGCTTAGGATCATAGCTCATCCTATTAGGCAACCCGTTCTTTTTGAAATGATTAGTTTATCAATTAACGGGATCCGTAACATATGTTGAGACCTAATTTTGCCGGTTGAGAAACCATCATGATAATATAAAAAGGCCGGAATAGCTTAAAACAACAAAATAGACAAATAGGTAAAATATTAAGTAATATTAGAAAATAGGTCCCTTAATAAAAGGAAAGAAAGAGAGAGAGAAGCCCAACTCCCTAAACCCGACCGGCCCGCGGTAGAGCTCAGCCCGGTCTCCCTTGCTCTCTTACACGCGGCCTGGTACTCTCTCCCAGCCCATTTCCCAGCCATTTTCCAACCCTCCAGCCTTCTCTTTTTCGGCCCGGTCCCTCCCTCTTTCTTTTCTCTCGCGGCCCGGTCGTTTCTTTCTCCCTCTCCCGGCAAATCTCTCGCTCACTTGTCTTCCTCCTCATGGCACACGCGCTCAGTCTCGCACAATACACACATGCTCACCCACATGAACGACGAACGAAGCAAAGGAAAGTATGAGGTGAGCGAGGGACACGTATCATCGTGTAAATATGGTGAGGGCTAATTTGTAAACCGGTAGGGAGTGCGGCATTACCGCACGAAGGAGAAGCAAAAGAGAGAACACGGAAAAGGGCTTACACATCCCGGAACACACAGACAAAAAGTGAGATTAAAAAGTGAGGAGGGGAACCGGGTCTTTCGAAGGAGAATTCAGTCATCAGTTGTCACCGGAGACTGCCATTCCTGAGCCACCAAGGCTGGCCGTTTGGGAGCCACCTCATTCAGTCTCTACTTTGCAGGTGCAGAGGCTTGACTCCATATCACTGTCATCATGTTGACAAGGGTCCGAGTACTTTGGCAAGTTAACTCCTAGATTTTAGCTAAATATTTATGATAAAAATTGCATAGAAAATTATGGTCCAATTTAGCCATAACAAAAATGATTTTCGCATCACTCGGGTCTTAGTTACTATTTGAATTTACTAACTTTTATTTTCTATTTTTATTTTCCCCTATTTTACAATATTTTCAAATAATTATATGAAAAAAAAATTGGCTTTGGGGGCTGACTTGGCTTGATGCCAGCCCTTTTTCTCTTTTTTTGCACGACCTAGGGCTAGAGGTGGCGAAATGGGTGACCCATTTTGCACCCATATTTTTCACAAATGGGTCGAATGTGGGTTATAAAGTTGTAATGGGCCATGACCCACATTCAAACCATTTTTCAGTTTTATATGGTTCGAAAATGGGTCACACGTTCGACCCATTTGACCCATTTTTAAAACCTGAAAAAACATGAAAATCCTCAACGACATAGCCCTTTGACCTTCGTCCTTTGCCGCTTGCCTCTGAGCCGCCTTCGCCACTCGCTGCCACGGCTTGCCTCCGCCGCCCGCCACCATGGCTCACCTCCGCCACCGCAACAACAATATCCAATAAAACTTAGCCAGAATGACTGAATTGGCACAAATTTTAAAAAGTTTAAGACTAAATTAATACTAATGTAATAGGTTTAGGATTTTTCAGACACTTTTTCCTCTATGGTGATCTTGTTTAGTGAACCATGAAGTATCCTAAAAAGTATAGCTGAAGCGATACTTTCAGTCAATTGAATAATATGACATTGGCATCGTTAAAACGTGTATGGTGTCAATGACAGTGATGTCCAAAAGTATCGCTGTCATATTATTCAATTGTCCAGGGTCCCAAAGTCACTTTTATATTTATTAAATTCTCCAAGGTGTAGAAAGTGTAACTTCATTTAATGTTGAATACAGACAGTTTCTAATACACGTACTCAAATATGAGCTTTAAGCCTGAATCGGATAAGTAAATTAGTTTAAAGATAGGAAATCTTCCTCATATCCATGTTCTCCTTTCTGGGGATTCTTATTCTAATGGAAAATCACTCCTTTACTCTTCTTCTTTTTTTTTCTTTTTCTTTTTTGCCGGGCGCCAGATTGTGTTTTATTTGTTTATAATTTGTACAACTTATTTGAAGTAAAAAAAATCAACTTTCGTTTTCTCGCTATACCAAAAAAAAAAAAAAAAGAAATAGCGTTAACACTTGTTAATGTATGAATGAAACTTGCAAATGCGATTTTTTTTTTTTTTTTGGTCGAAGAAACAGATGGTATTCATTAAAGCATGATATTACAACCTGAAGATAAAGCATCGGCATATACTATATCAAGCAAAACATACGGGGGAAAAAGATTCCAATTTTGGGCCGAAGTATGGAGATGGGCCTTTGCAGCCCAGTCAGCAGCTAGGTTTGCTCCCCTTCTGCAGTGGAGCATCGTTAGGTTAGGAAACTGAGCAACCAAAAAGAACGCTTCATCAAGCACTGATTGCAGCTCCCATGGTGACGATCGCAGACCCTTCATGATTTCCACAAGATGAAGACAGTCAGATTCAACTTCCAGAGTGACGTTGTGGAGGCCTTGGCCAAGTAGATGTCGAAGTGAAGAGATGAGGGCTTGACACTCCGTTTCAAAGGCTGAGTTCGCAGGGACGCATCTAGAATGCAGATCAGTAAGTATCCCTTTGTGATCTCTGTAAAGACAGGCGATGGATCCAATGGTGCTACCCGGCTGAAAGCTTCCATCAATATTGCATTTCAGGGTACCCAAGTCAGGAGGTCGCCAGAGGTGTGTCGGATCAATTGGTTGAAGCGCAGATCTGAATTGAGATGCAGGGGAGGAGATCTGTTGTGATTTCAATTGGGTAATAGCATTCTGGATGGCGAGTGCGGGCATGGGCTTCCGGTTGCGAAAGATAAAATCATTTCGCATCCGCCAAATCTGCCACAGGGTGTTCACAACCAGCTCTAAACCAGGTAAGTGCCGAGGTAAGTCCAACCTTTCTGTGAGCCAAGAATCAAAACTGTTGGTGGCAAGTGATGACAACGGAATATTAATCTGAGGGTCAGACCAAATAGGGCGCGTCCATGGACAATGGAAAAATAAATGTTCTAGTGATTCAGGAACTTGCTGGTGACATAGAGCGCAAAAAGGGTCGGGGATGATATGTCTGTGGAATAGATTCGCTCTGGTTGCAAGTGCATTGTGGCAGGCTGACCATAGAAACGTCTTAAGTTTCGGTTCTGTCTTCATTGCCCATATTCTTTTCCATAATGCTGCAGCAATATTTGTTGATGTTGATGCTCTATTACTCTGATGAGATTGTATCGATTGCATGACAGCATAATAGTTGCTTCGTACAGTATGTTGTCCATCTGTGGTAGCTGACCAAATAAGTTTATCAGTCGAATAAAGAGGTCTGACCGGTATAGAGAGAATTTCAGTAGTAATATGATTTTCAAAGAAACGTTGGATCACATTTTGGTTCCAGTTGTGGTGGATGGGATCAATAAGGTCTGCCACCAGAACAGGTTCTTCTCGAGCTTTCGGACCATGTAGAACACCCATTGGTAACCATCTATCTCCTCGGATTCTAATGTTATTGCCATTTCCCACTGACCAACGAACATCTAGTAGAATAGCATCCCGTCCCATAAGCATGCTCTGCCATCCCCATGATGGCCGAGATCCCCTAGCAGCATACATGAAATCCGTCGAGTGAAAATATAAGCCTTTAAATAACCGACTCCATAAAGCTTGAGGCTTTGTAACAAACGCCAAGCTTGTTTCCGAGCATGGCTCTATTAAATGCAATTAGGTCACGAAAACCCATTCCTCCATTTTCTTTCCTGTTTTTCAGAATCTCCCATTTTAACCAGTGGATACCGACTCTATTCTGATCATTTCTCCACCAAAATCTAGCAATTCGTGATTCAATAGTTTTGCAGATAGAAAGAGGCAACTTGAATATAGACATAGCATAATGAGGAATGGACTGAACAACAGATTTGATAAGAATCTCCTTACCTCCTTTAGAGATAAATTTCTCTTTCCATTCCTCTAATTTAGCAGTAACTCTTGCAAGTATCCAGGAACACATCTCCCTTTTAGAACGGCCCCAGTCAGAAGGTATGCCTAAGTATTTTCCACAGCCTTGTAAGATAGGCGTCCTAAGTTAGAGCAATGAATTGCTATAGAGGGCCCGCGCATTGCCACAGTATAAATCGTTGAAGTTTCTATTGGTAGAAAATCACCATACTTCTATCTCAAATTTAATCTTTTAAGAATAAAGCGATTTAAAATAGCGCATGATATAGTACTATAACTTTTTTTTATTTTAGAGATTGAAAATCTTAAAAGGTCTTATGGACTTCTATCAATAATTATTTTGCATATTAAATTTAATAAAAATTCCAAATAAAAGTCTGAAGTATAAGCATTTTTTTCTAAAAAGACTCAAATTGAACTTTATTTCAAATAAGAGTATGAAATAACTAATTAAGTTTCAAATAAGGGCATAAAATTGCCGGCTTGCCAAATGGTCGCCAGCTAACATTTTCAAGGGACTAAAAGACGGGCAATTTTGTCCGAAATTTACAATTGGGTAAAAAATGAAGAAAATCCCCAAATTAAATTTAGATTAGGTTCTTCCTTCAAATTTTTCACTTTTCTTCTTCCTCTCCTGCTCCTGCTGTTCCTCAAGCAAATCGCTCCTCGCCCGATCCACCCCGCTTTAGGCCCGGTCCTCATTCAATCCTCCTCACTCCTCGCCCGCTCCTCGTGAGCTTCAGTCCGTCGTCCACTATTTCCTGGTTTAATAGGAAGTGCATGCCTCCTGGTCATCCTAGCAGGCTAGCACTTGACATCGGCCTATAACCTTGATTGGCCCATTAGCTGACCTGTTATCAACATAGCAACTTAACATTAATCACAATTGGGAGCCCTTAGAAAATTAAAGCTCGTATATGTATGTGTAAAAGGAATTAAATCAACAGCACGAACCTTACAAAGGGAGCATGCCAGACTCGAGCTACATTCCTGTTCGAGGCAACTTAACAAGGGAAAGCCCTCAACAACTAGCGTAAGCCTGAAAGGAAGAGCGACAAACCATTTGATGAAGACTGTCTTGTGCCATTCCTCCGGGAAGATCAGCCTCCGCAAACCTGCAACATCAAAAAGCCGTTTCTCAAATCACAAACGAAAGAAGAATCCAACGAGGACGTGATTAAAATTAGACAGATGAATAAGCATGGGCTCGCGAAAAAGGACTTGAAGGTCACGGACGACGGTGGACAGCGGACGATGGGCTGAAGCTCGCGAGGAGCGGGCAAGGAGTGAGGAGGGTTGTTTAAGGAGGGGCGAGGACCAGGCGTGAAGTGACCGCATATCGGGCAAGGAGCAATTTGCTTGAGGAGCAATGGGAGAGGAAGAAAAGTGAAAAATGAAGGAAGAATCTAATCTAAATTAAATTTGGGTATTTTTTACATTTTTTCTTCAATTGCAAATTTCCAACAAAGTGCACAATTTGAGTCATCGGAAATTATGGGCCGGTAAACCTTTGGCTAGCCACCTATCTTAGACTCTTATTTAAGATTGGTAATCACTTTATGCCATTATTTAAAACAAAATCAATTTAAAGCCTTTTCTTGAGACAATGCCCCACTTTAAACATTTACTTATTCAACAAAAAAAAAAATCGAATTTTTCTTTAACTTCACTAAAATTGATGTGTTGGACTACATGATAATGTGAATTAAATTTTTTCTCCCTGGCAAAGATAAATTCATTGTTGTTTTCATAAATTAACAAAAGAATGCGCAAAGTGAGGCTTTGAACTTCATAGACGGGGAAAAGCAATACCCTTCCAAATGAGCTTTCATTAAATTATAATCAACTAATGCCACAGAATAAAAATTTAATTGATATAGCATCTGTACATGATATGGATGGAATATCAATTGATACAAAGAAGAATTTGTCATGTAAAGAACATTTGAAGTTTATGTTGATAAATTAGAAATAAGAATACATCTATACATCTGTTCTTATCATCGTTGGTGAGTCATTTATTAGTTTTTAATGACTAACGCCTCAAAACGAAATTTTAATTCAGATGTAACACTTAAAGATAACACGGCTGAATTATCAATCAATGCAAAGAATAACTTTTTACTTAAAGAATGTTCGAAGTTAATGTTATATTCTGTTAACACCAAAATAGACCTAGCGGGCCGGCGATGACCAACAAAGCCCATCAGGCCCAAATCAAACATAATAATTACCAATGGTTCGGTACCGACGATCACTTGGAAGTAAGGAGATAAGAAGGATTCCATTGCTAAAACGCTCAGTTCCAACCATAGATAAGACGATATAGTTATCGGCAAAGCTCCGAATATTCTGAGCAGTTTATAATTAAACAATAGATGTTGGAGTAGTTATTTCATTTATCCCACTATAAATAGCCAAAGAGAAGTCATTGTAAGGGATCACCAGATTGAACAACAAAACCCATGTATTCAGTCTTCGGCTATCTTTCTTTAGTTATCTCCCTTTGCATTTACTTTCAGTTACATTAGAATTATCTTTTATTTATTGCAATAATAGTAGAATCCGTAACTTTCTTTCCGAAACAACACAGGACCCGATACAAATAAAAGAACCGAAGAACCATTGTTCATTGAAGGATATTTTGTCTGAGAACATCCTCAGCCAAATATATTCATATACGATGTAAGAACTTGTCTATTCTCATTGTAGTTCATGAGTCATTTGTTAGTTTTCAATAACTTAATGTATGAACCTTACTATTAACCCTTGATAATTACAGTATAGGACAACGAATTTTTAGTTTTTACAACAATATTTTCATATATTGGGAATATACTAAGGAAAGAAAGAGAAAAATACGAAAAAGATTGGAAAAGAATTATTGGGACGATGTGCCTAGAGAATGTAACCTGGCACCTCCCATCCAAACGGGATGTTTAGTCGATAGCCCAGGATCACTGGGCCATTTAAATGCATTGGTATTTCCATTGCGACACATAGCAAGCTTGTATAAATTTGTAGAGTGTCACTGGGCCATGGCGGTTTGCCGCTTTAGTATTTTTAGAGAGTGTCAAGAAAATTTAGCAGTTTTATAATATGGGATTCAAAATGAAGTTGGAAGTATAAATTTGTTGACATACTTTAGCGGTATTTGAATTCACTAAAAACTTTAAGTTATATGATTATTGGGCCGACTAGACATACCAACTCTGCTTTCTAACCTTAGACATTTCTGTTAACTGACATTAATTATTAGCTGTGGGATTTGTTTGGACCAGCATCATAAAAAGAGCACCCATTATGAATTAAATCGTCCAGCCCCTCTACAACTATCAGTCGGATATAAGAGGAGGGTAGGGCTAAGCGGATAAAAATTCTTGCTCATAAGAACGTCCATATGGTGGCAATTCCTCCTAGAAGGTGTATTACTCCTAAAACACCTCCCTTCCATTGCTCTTTATAAATTTAAAGAAAAAAAGAAAAAGTTCTAAAGGGTTGAAAAAGAAAAATTCGACGATAGATTTGATATTATTGCTATGCTTAGTGGTCATATCCTTAAATAGCAGGTTAGTTATGCCTATCGTCGAAACGGAAAGTTGGACTGTTTTTTTTTTATTATTATTTTTATCTAGGTGTTGAGAGAATTTATTAAAAAAAAAAAAGGTATTTTCTTGTTCTAAGATACTTTATCTATTGAAATTGGAAAAGTTAAGGGTATAAATGAAAGGATTTCTATAAATACTTCGAAAAGGAATAAGGCGTCGTTAATTGCAAGATTATGAAAACCACCTAGGGCGCGTTTGGTAATGATTCTATTAGGGAGTAGATTCGATCGGAAGCGATTCTTTTTTATTCTTCCCGGAACCGATTCTAAGTATTTTAAGCCGTTTGGTAAGCTGTTCAAAATTTCCGATTATGGAATAGAATTGCGTTTAATACCGTGTTCATTAATTTTGTTCCAAATCAATTTCTTTTAATTTTTAAATAATTTTTTTACTTTTTTCCTTTTTTTCTTTTCTTTTTTTCTTTTTTTCATTTTTTTTCTTTTCATTTTCCTTTTTTTCTTTTCTTTTTCTTTTTTTTTTCCTTTTTTCTTTTCTTTTTCTCATCTTCTTCTTCTTCTTATGGCCGGTCGTCGGACCGCCGATCGGCCAAACGAGGGCCCAGGACCTCACCGGAGCGTCGCTGGCCCTTATCGGTCGAGCCTCGCCGGCGGGGGCGAGGCTCGCCTAGCCCGCCGGTGGCCGGAGCCGGCCTCGTCGGAGTTGGGCGAGGCCCCGGGTGCCACCGCTTGGCCGGGCGAGCCTCGCCCGGCCACCGTGGGACCGGGCGTCGTGAGGCTTGCCCGGCCCGCCCGGCCCCCGACGAGGCCTTGCCTAGCCCCGGCGAAGCCCGCTTGGCCACCGGCGAGGCTCGGGGCTCGCCAAATCTAGGAAGGCCGAGCCTCGCCGGTGGCTAGGCAAGCCTCCGACGAGCTCGCCGGTGGCTGGGCTTGCCTCCAGTGAGCTCGATGGACCTCGCCACAGTGCGGCGAGCTCGCCGGACCGGCGGCGATCGGCGGCGGTGGGACGGCGCGGCGAGATGGCGGATAGTGGCGGGCGGTGGTGGACAGCGATCGCGAGATTGGTGAAGGAAGAAGAAAATTTCTTGATTTTGATTCTCAAATTTGTTTTTTTTTTTTTTTTTTTTTTTTTTTGATGACCCGGGGAACCTCCGAACGCCGCCGCGGGGAGAGTAAACCCTGGAGCGCCGGGGCCCCACCGCTGACCCCAAAGCGCGGGTAAGACGCGCGTTATTGCGGACGCGAAGTCTCGAACTCCTCCCCTCGGCGTTGAGGGTACTAAGCCTTAACCGCGCGGCCACCGCGGGCGGTGGTTGATTCTCAAATTTGTTCCCAGAACAATAATCAACGTTTTTTTGGTTCTTGATTATATTCCCAATCTGTTCTCGGAAACAAATTTGTTCCGGGGAACAAAAATTTTACCAAACGCGATTCTAGGCCGGCGATTCGGGAACAAAGAATCAGAATTTAGCCCTGTTTGGATGGTTACCGAACAGGGCCTTACTGTCTTTCCCTTTTTCGTTCAAGTTTTAAAAGCATGGTCCCACAAAATTTTTGGACAGTGGATATAGTAAATCAAATGAATGGTGAACAAGAAATCTCATCCGGTCAATTAGTACACATATAACGAATTTATTTTCTTTCAGTTTTCGCTAAATTTTACCATTAAATTATTGAGTTTTATAATATATGACAATTGACGGATATATTGATTTAAGATTTTTGCCTCGGTTTGTCATAGGTGTACCCATTTATGATTTTTTATGGTATTAATCCAACTTAACATAAACTAACGGATGGTAAATTTATTATAAATGTATCATTTTGGAGTTTTTTATGGTTAAAAGTTCATTTTAAATAGACCCCGCATGAGCATAAGCCGACAAGGGTATACTCCGGTAGATCCTTGTTCACCAAAAAAAATTCATTTTAAATAAATTTGTCGGTATTAACCCTTAAAAAAGACACTCTTATTGATGGCGTTGACCGAGAAATACTGGGGAAGTCTGGAAATAAGACAGTGATAGAGGAACGTGAAAAAGGCAGGAAGGGAAGCTCAGGAAGGATCCCGTCTAGACAGGGACAGCAGAGGGGAAAGAAGATGCCTGGGAGAGCACGTGCGGTTTCCGGTGTGTTTCCTTTTTCCTCCACTTTTGGTCTCTCCTTTCTCATCACCCCTTTAGGTATCTATCTGAACCTACAATTTCTTGTCAAATAGTATCATTGATAAAGCTCACATTTTTTTAGATATCCTAAAATAATCTCTCATTCATTTATTTGTTAAAATCTGCTTTTTTGAACATGTTCAATCACGGAGAATTTTTCATCATTCTCTAATTATACTATTATAACTGTGACATGTTGTAACTAAGTATATAACTCTTCTAGGAATTAGCAGTCACATAGTGTTTGGACTGATTTTCGCACATCTCAACTAGTCTATCTTTTCGGGAGATAGGGGCACTCCCCCACACCGACTGAATTTTTGCAAGATTTTATGCGTGAAATGCTCTCAACAAAACTTAAACTGAACATCAAAGGAGATGATTGAACTCCTTTACCATCCAAACCTATACCTTTTATTTTGTTCGAAAAACATATACCTTAGTCTATAAATGTTAATAAAGTATAATGACTTGTGTTCAATTGGGATTCCTAAAAAATTAATGATGAAGTAATTCACCTATTGGACACTTGCATAACAGTCATAATAAGCATCATCCACATTTCTTGAGGGAGATTTAGCTAATTCAAAAACTTGTTAGGTGTTAGATCTCGAACATGATGGATGTAACATCTCTCTGGAATCATGATATAAGGCTGGCTTATTTATATCGTACAGACACATAATATAGAGAAAAAAGCTCAGATATTCATGTCACATGACATACAAACATCTTGAAATACAAGGGGAAAAAGAGAGACAAAGGGTGTCAAATTCCATTGCAAGATCAACTAGACAATGTCCTCCCCAACTCCTCTTCCATCGCTGCCAACAGGTCGAGTCACAATGTTGTCATTCATCGGTAATTCTTCTTGGTTTGCAATAATAATTTTCAAAAGTTCTTTAATAATCCCTTGCGATTGAATGAGCAAGTTTTTGAGTATCGAAGAAATTTCTTTGCACATGGACTTGAACATTTGTTTCATCTCTTGGTATATTTGTTGGTACTTGGGATTTGTTGCTACCATAACAAGGAACATACCATAGATAACCCACTTGATGAAAGAATTCAATACAATCGAGTCAATTGCTACTCCAACAACAACACATCCCACTATGAGAAACATGAGATTGATGAATGGCTTTCCGCCATCGCTTTGTGTTGTTCGTGAATGGATGCCAAAGAGCACGATGAGAACTATAGCTATCGTGATGAAGGTTATTTGCTTGTTTAAAAGTAAATCCTTAGCTCCATAAAGAGATAATGACCATATAAGTGAGGATATTAAGAAATCTTTCGATTTCTTAGTGACGGCATCTTCTTGCTGTCCGAGTCTATGAGAAAGAACAACAAAATTTGAAATCATTAGTTTATGAGGTAAATAAATAATATCAGCTTGTAGTACTATCTTCATAGAAGCTTACTTATCCACAAATAAAACTGTAGAATAAATTGTACATATATAAAACGATGGTGATGATTTCTCCCAAATTGCATTACTACCGGTCATACCATATGCTAATCCAAAATTAGAAACTAGAGCTCAGCATTAGTGATATGCAAAGTTCATATAATTAGTCTAAACAGATCAATTGCAGTAACTAATAAACGAGTCGTGATTGATATGGATGGATTTTGCGACAATTGCACAAATAAAAGATCCAACAAACATAAAAAGTCAAGTGCATTGATTGCTCTTGATCCAAAGGAGGATATAGTTTATAAGGGTGTACATCGATCCCAATCCAAACCAGCCAATTTTGAGTGATTCTTGAAAGAATTAGTTCGACTCTCAATTCCAAAAATTTGGAATTGAAAATTACCTGTACAATTCACAATTTTACGTGAGGAATCGGACCGGCCAAACCAAACCAACGGATCAACCCAAATTTCTTATTCTGAAATAAATCATAAATTAGTTTTGGAATCGAAAATTACCTGTACAATTCACAATTCCACGTGAGGAATCGGACCGGCCAAACCAAACCAACGGATCAACCCAAATTTCTTATTCTGAAATAAATCATAAATTAGTAAATTGCATTTCAATCTTCTCTCTCTCTCTCTCTCGGTAGGCGCCTTTCTCTCGATCTTGAATGGAGATTGCTTTAATTTCACTGTTTTTTATTTTTTTTGGGTTCTTTCTCGAGTACCTGTATTCTTTCAATGAGGCAATCTGCTTATCGTCTCTATTACTTTAGCTTCACAGTATTAAATCAAAGAGTGTTCTATGTGAAAGCATGGCTGCCTCGCGAGAATCAAGCTAGAGCATAGCCTCAGAAGTACTGAAGGAGTGGCACGATCGTATGAGAGAAAGATCAGAATGGGCTTTTGCCAAACAAGCAAAAAATAAAGCAAGCAATCGACGACAACATGTGGAACAAAAATGGTCAGCAGATTAGTGACCATTCTAAAGGGGAGTGATTTACATGATAACCAAGGCAAAACAAACCCACCATTTTTCATTAATCATGCTGCTTATTCAGCCACTTGTCACCAGAAGTCTGTGCATGTATTAGAAGAAACAAAGAAGAACAAAAAATATACAGCCAATCCCCGTGCAACCTGTCCGTCTGGTTCTTGAGTGGACAAGATGGATTCTTGGCTCTACGTTGGGAAAAGACCTACCGTAAAACCAATCACTCCTAATAATTCATAAGGAGCAAGACACACATGCATACAATGAAGATTTCTATCTAATCGACATAAGGTATGAATGCTCAAATGCAAAACTAACCTCCGAGCCTCAGTTGAAGTAAGGTTGATGTCGGACATGGAACTCTTGCTAGTCCTGCACCAGAGACTAACAGAACGGATATAATTATAGGGTGAGGAAGGGTAATATCGTCAATTCCCCCTTCCACCGCCAGCCGTTGAATTGAGGATATTGTTGAACGGCTGGCGGTGGAAGGGGGGAATTGACGATATTACCCTTCCTCACCCGACGTTACCGATTTTGCCAGTTGGGTCATCCCCTCCCTCTTGAAGTGACATATTATTGATGCCGTTCCATCGTTCCAAACAAGATCGAGTGGGGGCCCACTCTTGACTTATATTACCTTTTTATTTTTCCTTTTTGTTTGTGTGGATTTTTTCTTTCTCTTCCTTTTCTTCTAAACTTTATATAGGAAACCATGTCTCATTTCCGGTCAATGACGGTCGAATTGTGACTCCAGAAAGCCTTCTTTTAAAGAGTGGGCAACTGAAGGGGCTTTTGGAAATTATCAAATGAGATTTCTATGGTGCACAAAATCCTATAATTTTGTTTTATGATATTTTTCATTATAGTTATAACAAACCATCGAGACCTCAAACGATTGGAAATAATCAATACTGTATGTATATTAGGAAAATGTTGTGATATCAGAATTGTAAAAGTAACATTTTACAACATTCTACACTTGTGTATGGCAAAAATGCCTCAAGTCTTTGTAAAATATCATAAATCACATAAAAGAATCATTTTTGCACTTTGTAACTATAAATATTGTGACATTGGTTGAAACACAAAAATTATTTTGCAAACATTTTGCTTTTTAGTTTCAACAGGAAAAATGTCAAAAAAATTGTGCATGACAACATTATATAACCCTTTTAATGTGTCATTCAAAAAGAAATTTTCATGTTTGATGTCCTACACTTGATTACAATATAGCGTGGAAAAAATTTTGACACGTGCTTATACAATTAACTGTTCTAAATTAGATGGTGAGCTATCGACACTCAAATATGATTTTCGGCAAGTCATTGTCAATTGTCCTACATGGTACATCACCACATCAGCAATTTTTGACAAATATTAGCTAGAAGGGCTACATAAAATTTCGCACAAATGTTAAAGAATTAAATTGACAAATTTAAAAAGTTTAAGATTACTTTAGCATGCCTGTAATAGGTTTAGAACCAATTGGATAATTTCTTTCTATTATTCTTTTTTTCTTTGGTTTTTGCTAGGCTTTGATCCTTGGACTTTAACATCCACATCTCAACCCCCCGACCATAGGGACAGTTGCTCATTGGCTTTCCTCCAAGTAATGTAAAAATGGTGGATATCCCACCTTTTTTTATAAAGAAACCCCACCTGTTTTTCAGTGAAATTTGATGCTGTAATTTTCAACATATATAAAAATTTACTTCCACTTGATCCCGGATAATCAAGTTACCCAGTAACAAGGGGACATTGGATGGCGGAGACGGCAAAAGTGATAGAATTATCACATTACTATTTTTTTCCCATGTGAGACGAAACCAGTGTCCCGCCTTTTCTGGCAGATGGCCAACTTATTACTATACTATCAGTGGACCTAATGATAATCTGAAGAGCTCGGAGGAGATTCATAACAGAAGGTCTAGTATTCTACTTTCCTGTAAATGAACTAATTTTTTGTAACCATTGGTAGTTTGATTTGAAATATTTTCACGGAAAACCAACAATAAGAATTAGCAATCACCCAATTTTGGCCTCTAAAGTACCTAAGTAACCTTAAGTTCGAAAAGAAAAGGTACAAAGAATAAAAAATTATTTTGAAAGTGCGCTAATATTAGATTAATTTAGTGGGATTCATATGGATCTCACATTAGACCTTCAATTTAATAGTTCAGAATCAACTTAGCAAATGTACTGTGCTCATCAATACTTAATAGAAAATGACTAGAAATGGGAAAAAAAAAATGTTTGTTTGCACTAGGATGAATTCCCAACACTAATCAAAGCTAAATTTTTTTCTTCTTGAAGGGTGCTTTTGAAGAATAAAAGGAAACCGGCCAAATTCTAATTGGTATTATACATGTCATGGACTCCATTTTCAAATTGGGTCATATCAAACCTTTTATATGAAAATGGCACTCGGTTTTCTTCTTTAGGGCACATTTGTTTCACAAAAAATAAATGATTTGAAAAATATTTTTTTAAAATAATCACATCTATCAATTAAAATTATTAGTTAATGAATAATATTTTCATTAGCACCAATAATTTATGTCTACACATTTGCATGGACGATGAAAATATTTTTTGTTTATTCATTTTTGTAAGCAGTATAAACAATTATTTGTAGGAAAATGTTTTCCGAATCAATTTTTCTACAAAACAAATGGAGTCTTAAAGAAAATATCACTTAAACTCTATTTGTTTCGCCTGCAATAATTAGTCAATGGAAAAATTTATCATTATCAAAAATATTTTCTTCGTCCACGAAAATATTTAGACATAAATTATTATCGGTCATGAATGTTTTTTTTCATAAACTAATTATTTCAAGCAATAAATGCAATGATTTTTAGGAAAATATCTTCAAATCATTCATTTTTCTTGAAATAAATGAAGCCTTTCATTTATTTCTCCTATGCATTCATTTATTTACCTAATTTTTTTCTCAATCGGAAAAGCTAACTTTTGGTATTTTACTATTTTCCGAATATAAAATATTTCAGACTACAAATGCAGCAGCAAAAAGGTTTTTTTTTTTTTTTTTAATGCAAACCATATCTATTCTCTAATCTATATATCTCTATAGCTTTTCAAGGCATAGTTTTCATCACCCAAACAAAAAAAGCATAGTCTTCTCTTCAGCCAACCAAATAAGTATTGCACTGGCCACATTTCCATGATGATTTTCCTCTTCACTTGAAAATGCAGAGGAAAACTTCTTCTTCTTCTTCTTTCCATGATGATTTTCCTCTTCACTTGAAAATGAAGAGGAAAACTTCTTCTTCTTCTTCTTCTTCTTCTTCTTCTTCTTCTTCTTCTTCTTGAATTTCTCACCTAGGGATAACCACTGGAAGCGTGGAATAACACTCTTTGTAGTCACTAAGAGATAATAGCCCTTGCGATAGTAGAGGATGTTGCTAGCTTTAGTGGTTCGCCACATAGGAGCAGCGAGTTCTAATAAAGAGAAGGCATCCAAAAGATGGAGTTTCAAAAAGATTGAAGAATAAAAAATCATTCGGCTGTGTCAAATGTTTCCTATTATAAGTTGGTTTTCTAATTTAATTTTTCCTAATTTGAAAAGATTCAATATGCAAGTCAAGTGAAGCTCCTATTATGAAATGAGATAAATTGAGTATAAAACAATGTCCCAAGAATGATATTAAAAAAGAAGTAATGAAAAAGGTTCCATATGCTAGTGTAGTTGGCAGTCTTATATATGCACAAGTATGTATCAAACCTAATATTGCTTTTGCTGTAAATACTCTTTGAATATATCTGTCGAATCTAAGTCATGAACATTGGGTTGCAGCTAAAAATGTGATGAGATATCTACAACGAACCAAAGACTTCATGCTCGTGTATAGCAGAGTTCAGGACCTAAAGGTGATTGGATATTCAGATGCTAATTTTGTTAGTTGTTCGGATGACAGAAAATCAACTTCTTGATATATTGTTATGATGGCTAGACGTGTTATTTCTTGGAAGAGCACAAAGCAAACATTGATTACGAACTCTACAATGTATGTTGAGTTTGTAACGTGTTATGACTTGTCATTTCAAGCTATTTGACTTAGAAATTTGATCTCGGAATTGCGAGTTGTGGATTCTATTGCTGGACCTATAATGATCTACTATGACAATACTGTAGCTATATTTTATTCCAAGAATGACAAGATCAGCAATGCGTCCAAACACATGGAGATAAAAAAATTATACTGTTAAGGACTCGATCAAAAAGGGAAATTTTTTGATATTATTTTGATAGAGAATTATATGTTGGTTGATCCTCTAACAAAAAGTTTATAGCCCATTGTGTTTAAAGAACATGTAAAGAATATGGGTGATTTAGACTCTTTTGATTTCTTTTGTTAGTGGGAGCTATATAATTTGTATTTATGGATATTATAGTTATATGCAAATTGATAATTCATGATATCTATTGAAGCATTTATTTTCAATTTTTTATTATTGTTGTTGATTATATTGTTATCATTTCGCTTGTTAACTGAGAAATAGAAATATAAAACAGTATCTTTAAACAAATTTTAGTTTAAAGACGATGGATGTCACTAATTATGAGATCTCATATTAGATTGTGACATAGTCGTGTAATTTCATGTTGTTTAAAAATTGTGCTAATGCAGTTTCATGTTGTTGAGAAATTGCATTGAGGACCAATAAGAAACAATGTATATTCTAATCACATGTTGGCACTATTTCTTACTACATGAAAATATAATGCTTATTACATATTATTATGGAAGATCATGTGTTGTGGTATTTTCTTAACATATTGATCCCTAGAGTCCTATATTGAAGTTATACAGGATTAGATTAGTTTTGAGATGCTGTTATTGGAATATAATTTCTAAAGTTGTGGCCACACAAAACAAAATTTTTAGTTATTAACCCAATAGTGTCGTTTTTAATGTAAAATATTTTTCAAAATAAAAATAGGTTAATTAATATAGCCCAAGTGGGAGAATGTTGGAAATTTCCTATAATATGGGCTTACATTAATTAATTAATTTTCTATTTTAAATAATCAAATTAATATTTGTTAAACCGTTAAGTGATTTATTGAATTGGATTTTAGTATATATTAATAACAAGCCTAGTTAAACAGCAAAGTGTAGACAATCCTATTTAATTGAAGCCCATAATAGGAGGGGCCTAGTTGACACATTATTGATTAGGGTTTACTATATCCCCTCTCTAACCTAAAAAAAAAGTAGGTTATGCCTATCAGTTGCTTAATCTCATTGAAATCTATTATACTGAAATAGATCATAGAGATGAATATCTGGCATTCCAATAGATCTCTGATTAAACAGACTGATCTATTTTTCTTCAAATGAAGCAATGGCTCGAATAGGTACGTTTTAATTCCACTGCACATATCGTTTTTGGTGTTTTACAGTCATATATGGATCTAATTGTTCTTGATTAATTAGTTGTTTATGTGGATAATTTTTTACAAATGAAGGTAGCTTGCATGTTTACAAGTAAATCCTTAGCTTGGAGAAGAGCTAATGACCAGGAAAGTGAGGATTTCAAGAAATCTTTCAATTTATCAAAGATGGCATCTTCTTGTTCTCCGAGTCTACAAAAGAAAAAACACAACAAAATTTGAAATCATTCATTTATGATGATATTATATAATACAAGCTTGTAGCAAAAGTGGTCCACTTGTAAATCTTGATCGACGGAGGCTTACTTATCCACAAACGAAATTGTACAATGAGTAAAATTAACTGGACATATCGTGAGTGCAAATTGCTTTACAACATGTCATAGGTGAGTCCAGCAATACAAACTAAAGCTTAGCTACAACGACATGCAAAGTCCATATAGTTAGTCTAAACAAGTTAATTGCATTAAGTTATAAAGAATTCTTAATATGCAAGGATTTTTGCAAAAGTAATATAATTAAAAGCTGCAATAAATATAGAAAGCTAAGCGCCCCAAATGCTCACGATGCAAAGCAGGATACAATTTATAAGGAATGAGATAAACATATGTGAACAATGAAGAGTCAAGTCAAACCCTCTCTATTGTTGCCGTTGTTGCAGTTGCTCGTTGCCTATGTAATAATAGGGATCAAATTATTTCCAAGAAAAATAGTTTAAAAAGAAAAATAGCTACTTTATCCGTGCTCTAAGCAAAGTACTTAGGGCATTTTTACATGAATGAATTACATACCTTTCGACCATGATTGCGTGATCCTCCATGTTCTGGAGAAGTTGGAACTCTATGAATTCTGTGGTTGCTTTTGTGAATGAGGAAGTGGAACTGGTTGCAGTGTGTACGTGAGTGTGTGTGTGTGTGTCTATATATATATATATATATATATATATATATATATATATATATATATATATATATATATATATATATATGTCATCTGCTGTGACTTTAATTATTAGTTTATCTAATTGAAGTGGACTTGACTTTTGCAAATACCGTCACCAAATTGGCGTGAAATCAACGGTTGAGGCTCACTCCTCAATCATGAGTTTGTGACCATCATCCTATAGTTATAGGCTCAGTGAATTCTTCTATTTTCTGAATTTTTTCATGATGTTGCTAGCACAAGCACTTGATTGCATATAATATATATAGGTCTTGTTCAATTTTCCCTTTCTTCTTTTTTTATATTTCTACCCTGCATTCATTTACTCATATTTATTTTTTTTCTTGACGGGAAAAGCTAACTTTTGTTATTTTACTATTTTCTCAATTTTTCATGATTTCAAAGAACGAGCAAAACAGCAAAAGAGTTTTTCAATGTGAACCATTTGGATTATCTCTATTCTGTTCTGTTCTATGATCTATCTATCCATCTATATAGTTCTTCAAAGCAGAATTCTCTCTCCATGGTGATTTTCCTTCTCACTTGCAAATGAAGATGAAAATTTTCTTTTCCTTCCTCCTTTTCTGATCTCTTGCGGTCCCACTTTGACATGCTTTTGCAACTTTTGCATCTTGCTTGGGATAGAAAATGCAACAATATAGAAGGAGAAGTAAACAGTTTGCATCAGGTAACTTCTTGGTGCCAAGGCAAAGAGAGAATTGGTTCACAGAAACATGGTTTTGCAACTTTTGCTGTTCCACCTTGATTTCTCCGTAGTCCACTTTAACACGCTTTGGCGACTTTTGCATCTTACGTCGGATAGAAAATGCAACCTGAACCAGGCAAAAGTCAAGCAACTTCCAGTCTTCCACGACTTTGGCATTTATTACTTACAAATCTACCCGCACAGTAAAAGGTTAGGCGTGGGCCACTCTAAATTTTCGCTTATTCCCCACCTTTTTTTATTCTTTCTGTTGTCTCTTGGGTTACTCTTAATTTGAGCTTATTCCTTACCTTTTCTTTATTCTTTTTGTTGTCCATTTGAGCTCCAAGAGTTTTCTTTCTGTTTGGCCTATTTTTTTTTTTAAAAAAATTCCATTGGAGACGAAAATGCTGTCCCTCCTTTTCCCAAAAAAAAAAAAAAAGTTTTATTTGATAGATAGCGAACTAGTTATTGTGTTCATGAGTTGTATATTTATCTTTTTATTTTGTACATTGAAACCACTATTCCGAATAACCTAAGCACAAGTAAGAATGGAAAAAAAAATAATCTTTTACTAGTTTTAACTAATGCATTTGATTTAATCATAACGTCAGTACATGTCATTTCATTATAATCTATGTTTCTTAATTGCTCGACTTTCATTTTAATCAACAAATCTAAAAATCCAACTTTCTTAATTTTTCAAGTCATCACCACAGGATTCTTTTATAGTTACTTCAAACAAAAGAGTTTCACAATATGACAAAGCTGAGCACGTTAGAAATTATAAACATCCATTATTTATCATGCAAATTCAAAAGAAAAAGCTCCCGAAAACATTACTACATGTGAATATCCTCTTTGGATTGATTAAATGGAATGATTAGTTGTTGAGAAGAAAATTGTGGCAATTGAAATTGCATTATAAAACGTCTTATTGAAACCATATGCAGATATATATATTGTCAATCCTAAATGCATCAAAATTTTCATAAAACCATCAAAGGAAAGTAAATGGTCTTCATAATACAAATGTAATGCCATGGTAACAAATCGTATATGCAACTTAACAATAAAACATTGTTCCTTCAGCTACTTAGCTCCCCTAAAAAAGGCTACTCTCTCGGGAAAAAAAAAATATTTTACCTAAATCAGACAATAAAAGTTGTAGTTACATTACTAAGAGAGTCATTATTTTCTCACGGGGAATGATTCCTATGTTAGAGTGCGAGAAACTCCAACCTTATAATAGGCCTTTTGGGTTGAATTATTGCATGTTAAAGTACTCTGCCTATTATATTTCACCACCGTGGATTTTAATGGCCTTCAATGTGAGTTTCACATTTGCATTTCGATTTAAATGCCCGACTATTATGCCCATAACCTTTACAAGTACCACATATTTTGCCTTTTTCAACAATTTGAAATGACAAAGGATCACGTCATTTAGAAGTTGCTTCTCCTTTAATTTTTTAATTCCAACCTTTATGATATGTAGTTAAGGGCTCATATAAGGAGGAATCACTTGTTCGTACAAAATGCTCAATTTGCTTTTCAAAAACTTCCTTTTTCAATATTAGTCATTCTTAATATCTCCTTCCAAATCGTGAAATAGTTGCTTAAATAAATTGTCTCTATTATTTTGAGTAATATCATAATAAAAAAAAAAAGGACCTTACATAAATCATCTCCATTATTTTGAGTAATATCATGATAAATAGCACCTCATATCAAGCCTTTATTGCGGATTAGTTATATCTAGAGATAGACCATCAGAAATCCTAAATCTTATATTTTGCGTATATGGAAGGTCCATGGATCGCATAAATGCCCAATACAAGTAGGTGGCTTAATCCTACTTTTAGCAATCTCTTATCACTTGTAGAGCTCATCTAAAAATGTTGACAAAAACCAGAATATGAAAATGATGAGGAACTCTTACCTTCTTGCTTGACAGTTTCGTTTTGATTTTTCAAAACTAATTCTCACCTGCAATGAACATTTTATTTTTCACCTCTTCATTTCTCATTGAAACTAGTAAATATACTTTCAAAATTGAACTTAACACTTTAGCTGTTGAAGTAACACAATTCCCAAAATGCATGAGCAAGTTTGTCTAAGGAGGCACAAAAAACTCCTTGAAAGGAACCAATTTATTTTTAATACAACTAAGAATTGATGGCTTCTTACAATGGTCTTCAAATTGCTGACTTTTTTCATCATATTCTACTTCACTCTTTGAGTTCAAAACCTTGCACAAATCAGATATAAAAGAATTCCAATCCATTCCATCTTCAAAATGAGATTTACATTTTATCACATTATTCTTTTCAATGTGCCAAACACTCAACAAATTGGCACTTTTAGGAAAAGTGCATCGAACTTCTCTATCAATGACAAAAGCTAGGGGTTGACCATCAACACCCAATATGCTGCTAAACATTGTCAAAAGCCAATCCGTTGTCTTCTTTTTCCTCTCTCGAAAGGGCAAAGCATGAGTAGACAAAAGCATTAAAGCTAGGAACTCCAACCATATCCAACAAAAGCATTTTGTATCAATTAGTCTTGTAAGTGCAATCAATTACAGAGACATTTGATAAACTCTTTGTCAATGCCATGGACATAAATTTAAAAGAAAAACAAATGCCTAAAGCAACCCTTAGCACCATGTTTAAATTTGTAGATGAACCGATTAAGCTCATCCAATCAAGCTTGGACCATAAAGCGACCATTCAGATTTTCATCATAGATTTTGCTTTCATGTAGCCTTCATTTGAACTCTCTAAACGATAAGGCCTCAGAAAGAGGTAAGGCCTCAAGAGAGAGCCAACCGCAGGTAACCCGCCAGAGCTTATTAAGAACATCACGACATCTCGGCACCAGCCAAAACTGAGAATATTTGTCACAGGATAGACAACGTCTCGATGTGATCAATCATAAATAACAGCAGGACCAAACCTTCACTATAACACCAGTTTATAGAGTACTTGTTCTTTGTATGGAACAATGCAACAGATAATTCAACTGGCGCAAAAGGTTGAGCAAGCTATAATCTGCTGTCACACTAATCCCAACCTCACATAGATCAGCTTGTAAACACCACGGATAATTCAGTTGTCTAAGATAGTAATACAACCAGCATTAGGTGAGTTATCTATGAAAGCTCCGACTTATGCTATATACATCTTCACAAGAGCTAGCGGATCAAGCTACTTTCTCGCTTCTATCTCTCACTTACTTAGGTGCCTCTTTTCTTGCTGTTGAAACAGAACCAGGCAGAAAATGAACTCTTCATCAATCCCTCCTGGAATAGAACATAAAGACATACATCAGAAGTCGATACATGAGGAAATCTGCAAGTAAAATTCCACTAAACCCAAGCTCCAAAGAGGACATTCCAATATGTAGCAAGAAAATGTTGGTTTCCTCATCCTCCAGATCACTAACGATTCTGTTCTCGAAACAAATTCTAATCAGAAATGATTATTTTTTATTCTATTCCCGGGAACTGATTCTTAATAATAAAAACATGTTTGGTAACTATACAAAATTTCAGATTTTGAAATAGAATTGCGTTTGGTACCGTGTTTATTGATTATATTTCAAATCAATTTCTTTTAATTTTTAAATAATTTTTATAATTTTTTTCCTTTTTTTCTTTTTTTTTTCCTTTTTCCTTTTTTTTCTTTTTTTTTCTTTTTTTCTCCTATTCTTCTTCTTCTTTTTCAGGCTAGTCGCCGGACTAGCGATCGGCCGGACAAGGGCCGACGACCTCACCAGAGCGTCGCCGGCCCTCGTCGGCCGAGCCTCGCCGGCAGCTAGGCGAGGCTCACTCGGCCCCGCCGAGGCTCGACCTCCCCGGTGGCCGGGCCGGCCTCGTCGAGGCTGGGCGAGCCTCACGGGGCTAGGCGGGCCTCGCCGATGGCTGGGCTTGCCTCCAGCGAGCTCGCCCTAGCCTAGTGAGCTCGCCGGACGAGTTGCCGGCGACCAGCGGCAACCGGCAGCAGCGGACAAAAGCGACCGGCGACAACGGGCGACGGTCGTGGGATGGCGGTTGATGAAGAAGAAAAAAAGAGAAGAAGAAGAGTTTTGATTCTCAATTCTAATTCTGAAACAAGAATCACATTTTTTTTTTATTCTTGATTCTATTCCCAATCTGTTCCCCAGAACAAAAATTTTACCAAACGCGATTCTGGACCCAAATTGATTCTGGGAACAAAAAATCAAAATTTGACTCTGTTTGGATGGTTACCAAACAGGGCCTTAATCCACCATCTTTCACCACTGACTTATTTATTGGTATCAGCTTAGTTTAAACAAGAAAAGAAATTTTGGAGAGCCATTTTCCTTTGTCTTTCCTCAACCCCAAGAATTTAAAATCTAACAAGCACCACTAGTACTGTCACTAATTCTGATATCATCATTGCTAACTAGTGAAAGGAGTGGAAAAAGTCATAGCCAATTCCTCACCATACCTGGTCTGAACAGAAGGTAGACTTGGCATTCTCAACCACTCAGGAGCTTTCAGAGCCTTGTATCATGTTGCATCGATGGACAATCTTCGAGAAATCATCAAGACTTAGCGGTAACATAGACAGATAAATCACGCCACAGACAGATAATTTGATTCCTAAAGACCCAAAACCAGCATCAACATTCGATCCCCATTTTACTTTCCATCATTAAATTTATGCTGATTCCTAAGAAAAGAAATCCTTAATACTATTGTTGGCAATTGTTTTTCCTTTGCATAACATTACTAGAAATTTATTCAATCTAGCAAAGGAGATCTAAAAATAAAAGAGATAGATGAAGATAGAGAAAATTGCATTCTCCTATGTCAAGAGTAGGCTAACTAAAAGATCTAACTAGAGATTGACCTTAAAATAACTATGTAAAAATTCATATCCTAACAGAATCCTTTTTCCCACACTTTCCAGGGCATGACTAGTCTTGCCAGCATATTACCTCATTTACTTTCACTACCCCATTGTTATGATTAAATCAAGCTGATGATACTTTCCCTGACAGTTATAGTGAAGTCATATTTAGTATTGTTCGATTCTTGAAACATGGACATTAATGCAAGATAATTTCTAAAATTGCCTAGATTTTGATCTGCATTAATAATTTAAGAATTTCGTTAACAAGTGCCACCAAAGCACTTCTTGAAAACCTCAATAAAGAAAGTTTGTCATTTCCAATGCACTATCTTTCTTGTATTATGCATAATAAATGAAATAAAAACATTTCTTTATTAAGTATGGTTACCAAGTGTTGCTGGGGTACTCGTTAACAAGACCCATAACTTAATTATATATCTATTCAACAACAGATACTCTGTCCTCATGGATGTTTAATGAGATTTCATAACACTGCAGTCAATTAAATTAATGATGCTGAGACCTTTTTTCAAAATTTCATAACAGTTCAGTACACAGCAATGTAGTTGACAAAAGGATTAGCGTGCAGGACTGGAGATGAAACAAAAATAGTACTAGGCTGGACCTTTCCATCTCCATCGCTATCAAAGCAGTGAATCATGTTGGCTAGTTCCTCATCTGTCCATGTAAAATCATGAGCATCAGCAACTTTGGCTAAATCATGCACAGTGATGCCGCCCTTCCCCCCTTCTGCACGACACATGCAAGCTCATCAGTTCCAGAAACAAAAGGTTCACAAGCCAAAAAGGGGCGTCTATTGCCCCAGCCTCCCACATTGTGGGGTCCAGGAAGGGCTAGATGTACCCACTTAACAGTAAGATGACAAGCCACAGAAAGAAAAAAGAAGGTCCGTGTAATACCCACATAAGAAACTCTCATTGTTAGTAACCAGAGGAACATAGAAAAAACCTTCCAGTAAAATTGATATTCTGTGACATATTTTGGCAGTTTCTGATATCACAGTGATCAAGAAGCAACGTACCTCACAACTATATACTAGCAAACCAAAATCCGCGAGATCTTCAAAAGTTTAATATCGCTTTTCAAACCGCGACTAAAGAAAGGGATGGAAGACTTGCTGCACATAAATATCTCCCTCCAGATTGACCTACTATAGATGTTCATTTCCTGGATGCGAATGCTTCAGCCTAACAATAAATTAGCTTCTCTGAACCTCCCTACCATTTGGAATAATGATACACAAGAACAAGTGAACCCGACGTGTGAAACCAACAAAGTGGTTGCCACAGCCATCAATGCCAAAGGAAAAAAAAAATGAAGGAAAGAACATGAAAAATATCCATCCATCATCTGACAAGCATAGAAATGGAAACTCCATTAACCATCGATTACCATCAAACTGAAAAAAAAGCATAATCAGCTCGTCCTCAGTCATCTTCACCAGGCTGGTAAACTGGATATCAATAATTATTTGCAAGAAAACAAAGAAACAAACAAACAAAGACAGTCAGCTAGGAAAGGAAAAGGAAAACAAAATTCTCTTAAAACAATTATTAGGATAAGAGTTACAGACCGTTTTTCTCCTCTTTAGCATTCTAGGATTTTCCTGAGTCTTTTCTACTCTGCCTTTAAGATTTACACCAGCCTCATTTTGGGAAGGCCCCGAACTCACTGTTCCTGAAACTCCGGCAGAATCATGCAGAGACAGCACAATGGCCTGCATTTTGCCACTGACTTTGTTAATATTGATCTTATGGTTACTACACATGTAATAGATTTCTAATCCATGCTGAGATGAAACCCAAGCTTCACTTTAGAATGATAATATTACAATCATGAAAATACTAGATTTACCTTCGCCAATTCAGCATCATCATCAACATAATCCAACTTATTTGGTGACTTTTTGGTCTGAGGTTTCTTCTTCGGTTTGGACACTTTTCTCTTTCCCTGGAGCAGGAGATAGTCACAAAGGGCAGAACACAACATTTCAAAGCAAGACGGACGTACTACAAAAGTATTGACATGTCCATTGTCCCAAGAAGGACAAGAAGCTCGGTTAAGTAATACAAGATCAAAATAATTTGCTGAATTCAGTTCATCAATTGTGCTCTCATCAATCTTTAAACTTCTTCCATCCACATTAAAGAATAGGAACGACAATTCAGGTTTAGCTCCTTTTACTTTTCTCATGTCACAACCTCTGGCATATGTGATATATCTGAAATCTGATCTGAATACTAAAATGGATTAGGACTAAAAACGAGGAAAACAATATTGCTTTCAAACTAAGCATGTCACAATTGGTACTAAGTATCATAGCCAAATTCTCTAAGTTCATTACTTACGAATCTATGTGTCTTCCATACAACACCTAATCTTACATAACATAGAACAACCAAAGACATGAAGTTGCAGATGTCCAATATGTCCAATGTGATTACTATAATGGCATGTCCAAGACGGATACATATGCAACTTACTTAAAAGTTCCCAAGTGCACCTCAGATACTTAGTTTCCTCTTGTTGTCTAAATCCTGATTTAAACGGAAATCTTATTAGCAATAAGAGGAGATCCAGAAAAAAAATCTGCCTTCCACCAAAACCCACTCCAGGAGGATACACAAAGTACTGGAAAAGATAAACTTAAATGAAAGCCATAAGTCAATTTGACTGAAAACGCCCACACTATATTATTTGGTAATTAAGTCATTTATTCAACTGTGGTATTAATATTTAACTGATTTGGTGAAAACGATATTTTCATGCAACTAGAGTATCACCAAATTAACGTCCTTCACAAAAGCAGTCTGGAGTGATTAGCAATAGTGAAATTCAAAATAAGTAGCCAATAAACAATTAGACTGTAATTTTGGAATTAATTGTAATAGGTTTGAAATGCCAAGAAATATTAAAAGTACACAATTTAATTGAAATTCTCGAGGATTTAAAGAAAAGGGAAAAACAAAAGGGAAAGATGGCATGTTAATCTGCCAGCAAGTGAACTTAAGTTTCACACAATTTCTAACCAACTGCACAAAGTTTTGCTTAAGTTGGGTAATCTATAGAGATGTTGGCGAGTTAAACAGCATAACTAAGTATTCAATGCCACTTCAAGCCAAAAATCTCATGGTTACTTAGGATCCAACTTGGATCTTCTCATGACAGTCCTGTTTAATTAGGCCAACTATTCCTTAGAAACACCGGCGAAGTTTCAAGAATGTCACAATCAAAGTAATAAAATCCAGCTGCAGCATAAATAAATTCATTCTAATTAAGAAGGCGCTCAATGCAGCCACTGCAGCAATATTTGTGGATAAAACACTTTGTGAAGAAGTCTGAAGAACGAAGGTAACTCGGGAAGAAAGTGCTCCCAAATGCATTTCGCGACAACATCAACCAAAAATTATCCTACAAAAAAAAGACGGTGCTGTGGCAAAAACAGATAGGCAACACTTCCAAGCGACCGCAATTTGTGGTGAACACACAACAGTTCAGACAGGAATGAAACAAAGCTAGAGCCGCCAAGCCGAAAAATTAATGACCCCCGAGCACGAATCACTTCATTCACTTCAATGGCCCCATTGTCATTCTCATCGAGAAAAATTCAAGAAATGAGAAACTCTGTGATCATTTCTTTCTCTTGACTCCATTGTCTTAAACCCACCTTCCCATTTTCACATACGCCTTAAACGCCAATTACGCTAGGAACTTTTTCTTTTTTTTTGGTAAGGACTACGCTAGGAACTTTAATTCACGCAAAAACAACAGAAGCTGATCAAGAATTACCCAATAGAAAAGAACCGACCTTTCTCTTACCAGACCCAGCTACTTCAAAATCCCGATCATCCTCCTCATCGTCGACGCTAAGATCATCGTCATCGCCGCCATCGCCGTCCAAAGCAGGCGCGTAATCACCATCCTTGTCGTCGTTGTCGTCGTCATAGTCCTCGCCGCCCACCTTCCTTTTGCCCTTCGCGTCGCCCTTTCTGGCCTTCCGACTCGAACCCATCACGGAACTCGCCAGGTTTCGGAGGCCCAGGGCCTCCATCCTCCTCTTGTTCTCCGCGATCCTCGACAGCCTCTGCTTCTCGTAATTCGATACACGCGTCGCCTCCGTCGGGTCGGGTAGCGCCGGAGGCTCCGGTTCGGAGCCCGAGCTCGCCTCCGCTCCGTCGGGCTCCGCGTCGGAAGTGGGAGACCGGCGCTTCGCCGCCATTCGAGCGGTCGCGGCGAATTCTCGAGACGAAAATGGCGATTGGGCGTCGCGAAATGACGGAGGCTCGAGGGGAGTGAAGAAAATGGGAGGGAAGTCGATATGAAAGCGAGCGCCGTCGAGTCGCACCGGTCCGACCGGATTTTGAGGCTTAAGCATTTGGACCGGTCCGGTCCGGACCGAGTCGTAGACAAGGTGATTTGGGGGCAGTTAATGCTTCAAATGAGATGAAGACTTGCGCAGTTTTAACACACACTTACCATGTGAACTTTCGTTTGAGCAAGCTGAAAAAATCGTGCTTCGAGAGCACATGAAAATATTCATGTTGTAGGTCGAAACTAAATATACGACATCCTAACTATTTGAATTCATTTGAGAATAGCGATCTCATTTTGAGCTAACTTTAATA
The DNA here is from genome assembly GCA_017140325.1 of Eucalyptus leucophloia subsp. euroa. Taxonomy (NCBI): domain Eukaryota; kingdom Viridiplantae; phylum Streptophyta; class Magnoliopsida; order Myrtales; family Myrtaceae; genus Eucalyptus; species Eucalyptus leucophloia. The sequence continues at coordinate 15,090,144 of CM029472.1, read as the reverse complement.
TGTCATACATCCAAGCGTTACCTCAGAAAAATTGCTCAGCAAAGTAAATGAAGAAGCTGACATGTTATCACATGAATCTTACTATGAACATACATGTTGTATATAACGGTTTCTCTTCATAAGTCAATTCATTATGAGCATTTGTAAAAATAACCATCACTCCATTATTTCTACATTCTAAAATTGCATATTGTCGCTTCTTTAATTTTCTCGTGCAAAAAACAAATGAAAAAGGAAAAATTGCTCTCCTCAACATTGATGGCCCCTTCTAAAATGTCAAAATATGTCTTCCATATCTACACATTTGAACTTAGTCAACTTTATTGACCAAAAAAAAAAAATTATGATCAGCTTTTATTTCGCTTTCTATGAGCTCCGAGTTTGCTCTTGCATCCAAAGACTAAAACTACTTCATATAGCATCAACTTTTAATGCTGCGCATAATAAATTAGGGGAATATTTCAAAATACACCCCACATTGGACGCATCATCTCAAAAGAGCCCACGAAGTAACACTTATCTCAAACGGCCCCCAATATTAGTGGAACCAGTTTTGCTCGGTAGAATAGAACAGGCCAAGAATGGGCCGAAAACTGGCCAAGGTTGGCCGTGCTAATCAAAATACGTGGAGAACTTCTGCACTGTGCTTTGATGCTGCAAAAGCATTCGGCCATCTGTTTTCTGTTGGTTAGGAACCAAAAAAAAAGGAGTGTGTCTTGTTGGTTTTTTCTTTTTTGGTCGAATGTTTTGTTTTGTTGGCTGTTGGACTGTCCGGTAATTGGCGGGACTGGTTGTGTGTGTGTGTGTGGTGGAACTGGCCAAACATGTGGGCCTGAAAGTGGCCAAGCAAAGGCCAAGAAAACTTTAAAAAATGGTCAAGCAAAGCCGAAGGCTGGCCAGATACGAGCTGAAGAATGGCCGTCCGGAGCAGAGTTTGGCCAATGCTTATCCGTCCATTCCACGGTGTAATGAACTTGGCAACGCGTCCCTGCTTTACACTAGCAGAATATTACTTGATGGCTCGCTATGCAACAGCATTCGTTGCACCTTAAACCCCAATCTTAAATTCATGGATACAAAAAGCACTGTGTCATGGCAATACATAACTATCAAGATATTCACGACCATTCTCTTTCGAATAGGCTCTAAAAAGAGAAGCAAGATGACCAGAATGCTAACAAGCACCTAGTAATTGAATTCGCTTGAATAATAGTACAAGCACATAAACAGAGGAAAAACCTCATATATCCATTCTACATATCGTTCAAACACCTTACAATGCAAAGGAAAAAAAAAAAAGAGATAAAGGGTGTCAAATTCTATCACGAGACCAACTAGGCAATGTCATCCTCGTCTCCACCATTGTTCCCATCCACCGGTCAAGTTACAATGGTATTATTCATCGATGATTCTTCTTGGTTTGCAACATTAATTTTCAAAAGATTTTCGATGAACCCAAGTGATTCTATGAACATGTCTCTAAGTCTCGAAAAAGTTGCTCTGCACATAGACTTGATGATTTGTTTCATCTCTTGAAAAAGTTGTTGATAATCAAGATTTGTAGCTACCAAAGCAAGGAATATACCATAGATAGCCCACTTGATATAAGAATTCGGTACAATTGAGTTGAGTGTTATTCCAACAATGAGACATCCAAGTGTAAGAAACGCAAAATTGATGAAAATCATTCCACGATTGCCTCGTGTTGTTCGCGAACTGATGCTGAAAAGAATTATGATAGTAATGGAAATCACGACGAAGGTCAATTGCTTGTTTATAAGTAAATCCTTGACTCCGAGAAAAGCAAGTGACCATCTAAGCGTGGATGTCAAGAAAGCTTTCAATTTTTCAGTGATGGCATCTTCTTGTGGGTCTACCAAAAATAACAACAAAATCTAAAATCATTTATTTAAGGTACAAATAAATAATACAAGCTTGTAGTAGGAACGGCTTAAATCTTGCTCAACGGAAGCTTACTCATCCACATAGTAAAATTAAGTGTGCATGATGGTGAGAATTTCTCCCAGATTGCATTACGACACGTTATTTGCCAATCCGAAATAGCAATCAAAAGCTTAGTAAGTGAAGAGTAGTAATTGATGTAAATTTCGAGTAAATGAGGATATGGTTCCAAGAAACTTATAAAGCCTGGTGCCCTAAAAGCTCATGATGCATAGGAGGATATGGTTCCTAAGGAACGACATACACGTATGCAAGCAAATGAAGAGTAGTAATCGATGTAAATTTCGAGTTGTTGAATGTAAAACTAACCTCCGAGCTTCAGTTGAAGTAGAGTTGATGTCCGACATTGATTTGTGCTAGCTTTCTAACAAAGAGGGTTGATGTTTCTTTCACCTCAGCACGAGAGGCAGAGAGCTCACAGAGAGGGTTGATGTTCTTGTTCCCACGCTTGATTTGAGCAATAGCCGGGGCTTTAATGGTGAGGCTTCTCCAAGGGATAAAAGGGAAGTCAAAGAGGATGCTACGAGGAACAAGGTTCACACCCGCAAGGCTCATCCATTCGACACGTGTAACTTACAGTTCACCCGGTCGCTCTCATACTCTCTCCCCTGAATATTTTTCTTCCTCCTTGTCTCCCCCTTTATCCCTTGGAGAAGCCTCACCATTAAATCACCGGTTATTGCTCAGACCCTCCTTTTCTCGCTGATCTTCAAAAGTTACCGTAGCATATCAACAAAGAACTACTATTATCTGACATGGTTAGGACACGATGGTTGGTACAAATCACTGCATACCTACCTTTAACATCTAATATTTTCTCAATAAAGCAATTTAAAATGGCACATACTGGGATAGTGTGTACTATTCTAACAAGCTTTGATTAGAGTATAATCAATGACAAGGTCTCAAAATAAAATTTTAATTTTGATATAGCATTTGAAAATTACACGGATGAAGTATTGGTTGATGCCAAGAAGAATTTATTACATACGGAATTTTCAGAGTTGATGTATTTATATCCGAAGTAAGAATACGTTTATTCTCATCATGTTAATTTTTAATATCTTGAAAAATAAACCATAGTATTGACCCTTTAATAATTACATCAAAGCACAACAAAGGTTTAGTTCTCAGAATTTTTTTTTATCGATTTGTTAGATATTATTAGATTAATATTTGAGCGGACAATAAGGAAAGAAAGAAAAAATAGTTTGATAATAGATTGGAAAAAATAATTATTGGGATATTGTGCCAAAAGATTGGAACCTGGCACCTCCCACCTGAATGGCCGGTTTGCTCAAAGGCATCCGCTAGTTTTCTGGTTTTCTGGGTTGACGACTAGACGGGCTATTTGGCCAGAAATAGAAATAAAGTTTCATTTTGCGGGGCGAAAGTCATGTTACTTGTGATCACATAGAAATTAGTGATAATTTAACTCCTCCATAGAAAAATTTGGGAAAATTTATAACTAGGTTACTCGAACTTTGAATTTAATTGCCCAATAATTAAATGTAAGATTTTTTGCAATTAATGTACCAACTGATTTTTGGAGAACGATTGACATACTGAACATATCACCAATTCTAAAATTATTTAAATGGGAAAATAATTCAATTTCTTCGAAGGACATCAATTGGAAAAAAATTTCAACATTATATATTTTGGAGATTGAAATCAAAACCTAGCAACTTGATCACAAATTTCACTACAGTGACCACAAGTAAAATTGGCTTGAAATCAATGCAAAGACGCATGGAATTATAAGGTTATCAACTAGTGCAATAGCATCACACGGTCCTACACCTTACATAAACACATTAAAAACCATATCATGCTAGTTTCTAGGTGCAATAGCCTATACACGGGCAATGAAGAATAAGAGATGTATTTAAAATCCAGCGAAATAAGCGGACTTCTGATTTTATAAATAGATAATGCACAATAAAATCAAATGCAGTAGGAGCGTTCTCCAAATTTTTAAATATATATAAAATGAATTCGGAAAAAGAGACACCGTGCTTAGTGCAAATTAATTAAGTAAACAAAGAGTTTCGATACTTTATTTTCAGATTGATATTGTGTGCTTGACTGCAAAAGCTAAAGTAAGTCATTACGCAAGTATAATAGTTAACATGCATTGGCTAGTGTATTAGAAAAGTCTTGTAATTAATAATATCACCCTAAATAAGTAATATCTCTAACAAAATTAAGCCAAGTCAGATGAATTCGGTGCTTCCATGCCAGTAAGTTTATTACATTTTCATCAATTTTCAGCGATGTTAGAACAAATCCAGAGAAAACTATAGCTTGTCGGCATCTCATAATACCAAATTCAACTTTCTACTAAGTGCCCCCTTTGATAATGAAACCCTAAAAGAGTCCACGAGCCCGATAAGGATCATTTATTATAATTTTGAGGGAGAAAACACAATTATTAGATAGCATATTTGCGGATTTTATTGTACACCATTTGATGACTTTTATCAGAGGGATTTTGTCATAAAAACGTAAAAAAAGTGCCCCTGGCTGTGATACTTTTTCGTTTTTTTTTTTTTTTTTTTTTTTTTGGGGGGGGGGGTGGGGGGGTGTCGAAGCCACGATACTTATTGAGAAGCCATGTAAAGAACGTTTGCAGCTTTTAATACTCTGTTTTTCTCGTGCGGTATAATATCAACGCCTTATAAATCAAAACTTCCATATTGAATATACCTAACAAGTGCTCTAAGACGCGTCTGTTGTTACAAAAATACTTAATTAATATATTATAGGCACTTTATTTTATATGCAGAAATGCAAATTCAAAGAAGTCACACTCCGCGTCCACCCTCTCCCTTGTCGCGGTGACCAAGCCTTGGCCACGAGAGCTTTGTCCCCAGATATGGAGATGCAGAGCAGTGGTCTACCATGGACGGCCTCTCGTACATAGATTTCAGCACCCACCTCCACGTCCACCTCAGTCGTCGTGAACTTCCGTCATCGCTCACAGCCAAGACTCCAAATCTAGCCAAACTTCCAAATCTGCAACCATGGCCGTGAGCGACAACGGTTCCAGATCTAGACTTCATAAACCTTTGTGTATCCCCCTCCGTCTTCGTGTGTGAACGAGCTGTCGTCGCTCGTGGCCAAGGCTCCAGATCTGGCACTAATGAACCTGGTTCTACACATCATTTTCTGTTTTGGTCGTCTAGTGACAGAACAAACCTGCACACTTTCAATCCATGGATAGTGTGTTGATTGGTTGAAGGAGAGACAAGCTTCAGCCGTGGATCCAGTCCTTTGCTGCCAGATCTGGAAGTGAGGCACCGAGTGGAGGAAACGACCGAGTTGGAGAGATGCACACCGGCGGCTCCGGCGGTGGCAACGGCGGAAGAAGGCGTGGAGGTTGGGCTCAAGGCTCGCCGGTGACCAAATCAAGTTCCTTGCGGTTTGGGACCGTTTTGACTTGAATACGAATCGATGTAGAAAACATTTGTACAATGCGATAAATTGAAATATCTAAACTCAAGGACATTCTCTGCTTGGCCACACGTCATATAACCTTTTTAATGTTTTCCAAAAAAAAGATCAAAGAAATTTCATTTTTGATGTCTTGCCCTTGATTATTATATACCATGGACAAGATTTTCACACATGCTTACCCAATCGACCATCCTAAATTAGATGCGTTGACACCTAAATTTTAACTACTTTTTTGTCAAATTTTTTTAACTACTTATTTAGTAATAAGTTGCATAGAAAGATCATGACTAAACTTTAGCCCCTAAACCACTGGGGGTTCGCCCCAGTGGCCACCCTTCCAATATGGAAGGGGGAGGTGAGGTCAAATCCCCACCTCCTCGGGGGATAGGATAGGAACGCGTAAGTTTCGAGAGTGGGTTGATTCCCACGCGCGCGAAGCGGGGGCGTAAGTGCGAGTGAGTGTAGAGTAGGAATAGAGTAGGACTGATCAAAAAAAAAAAACTTTAGCCCCTAAACAAAAATACTAATTAAATTGCAATTAGATTTTAGAAGCATTCTTATTTGATAACATCAATAGTGATAGGCTCATATAGTTGCATTGACCCGAGAGCGAATGGGCTTTAGTGAATGATTTAAAGCTTGATTGAGTCCACGACATCAAATGTTTCTCCAAGCCCATGTAAGGATATGATGACGGAAATTCGCATATAATATGCACGTGGGGTTCTAAACTCGGATAGATTATGAGAAGTAAATTGGCAATTATATCATAGAATTTTTGGGAACCGAGCTTAATTTCCTTGCGTGCACAATTCTTTGTGGATACCAAATATAAAAGGGACGGATAAATGTCACAGCTGGCGAGTGTCGGCAGGATCCGGTCAAATTAAAAAAAAAAAAAAAAAGGCTTAGTTGATTGATAGGGGAAAGGAAATATATGGTGGTCCTAAGAGGAAGTCCGTGAGGTGGGCCTAAATAGGTTGACAAGCAAAAGGAGGGGGGCGCTTCACATAGGATTCACAGAAAGAGAAGATTCATGTTCGCCATGGTGAGAGACGGCAGGGAAGATACAGGGGAGACACGACTCAGTACATAGAATTGCAGCGGCAATCGTCTCTGTCCCCAGCCGCATCTAACCTTTGTGCGCTTACGAGCTTCACTTGCTTGCAGGTTTTCTGGCCATCGTGAGCTTCCTGTGGCTGTTTCCGGCGACTTCACGATGCCAGATCGGTCCTCACTGTGGTGATGAGCAGTCCGCAATTACCACCGAATCGCTCTCATCTATTAGTGCCCATCGATATTTCGCTAGCAAGCTGCCCTGCGGAGTCCTCACTCGCGATTCCCACATGTGGCCACGACTGTACCTCAATCTTGCCCTTGTTGGTTTTGAAAGCAATTAAAAACTGGAGTTTGGTGGGAGCAGGGAAGAAGACAAACGCAGGTAGTGGAGAAGTAATAAAAAGAAGGTGAAGAGAAGTAGAATTTCTCTTATTGTCGTGTGAAAGCTGGAAAGTTGACTGAGTTCCCAAAGGAGAGACCACGGGGAATTGAAGCAAGAGAAGATCGTGACTTTGTGGTTCAATCAAGGAGTCCCACCGAGCGGTACTCATCACGGCCGAGCCATCGTGGGCCGGGAATTCATTGATCACCGAACCACACCAGCTGCGGATTCTTTGTTTTTGCAGCTTCCCTTGGCATTCCTCGCGGCCTCGCCGTGCACCACCATCCTCGGCCACGAACTCCTCACTGCGGCCTTACCTTCGTGAATGGCGATATCTCACCACCGGCAACGTCCACGAGGAGCCGAGCCATGCGCACCGGATACCACAGTCTGGTCACCCGTCGGCCACCAGGCCGTGAGCCACTGTCGGGCCATCGCGATTCCCCCGAGCCACTATCCGTCCAAGGTACAAACACTCGCCCCGAGTATTACTTTAAGTCGCTTGATTTAAAGTTTGTTTAAGTATTTATTCATTAAACTTGTATCAACACGCGCTCGGTTCGTGTTTGATGAACTTGAACCGTTTAATCAGCAAATTCAACAAAAACTTGAAGATTGTCCAGAAAAACTTCCAAGATGCCCCTTACCAAAAAAAAAAAAACTTCCAAGATGCCGAATGTTTTGCATGCCATATCAATTATGTCTATTTCCATATAGTTTCACAATATAATTCGTATATTTTTTGGTTAAAATTTATTGTCCAGCGCCCCTAATGTGAAGTTCTTGGTCCGCCATTGTTGAGGACTAATGATTTAACATTTACCTATCTGCCAAAAGAAAAATTAGTCTATCGGACCAAAAACGAGCACCTATCGTCAATTAAATCGTCCAGCCCCTTAAAACCTACCACTCGAATACAAGAGGAGGGTAGGGCTAAGCAGAGAAAAAATTTTGCTCAGAAGAATGTCCATGTTGTGGCAATTCCACGTAGAAGGTGTATTACTCCAAAACACCTCCCTTCCATTGCTCTTAATAATTATTATTATTTTTTTAAAAGAAGAAGTTCTAAAGGTTATTAAAAAAAATAATTACTTTTTTTTTGTCAGTCTCTACTCTATTCCTATTCTACACACACTCGCAGACTTGTGCTTCTGCTCGCTTGCAGGGCGTGTAGAATCAACCCACTCTCGAAACTTACGCGTCCCTACCCCCATCCCTCCTCGATAAGGTGGGGATTTGATTTAACCCTCATCTCTCCCTTCCAGTGTTGGAAGGGTGGGGCCCACTGGCGAACCCCCGGTGGTTAAAAAAAAATTAATTACTTTGCTTAATAGCAGGTTAGTTACGCCTATCATCGAAATGGACAATTGGACTCTTTTTTATTATTTTTTTTATCTTGTTGTTGAGACAATTTAAAAACAAAAAAGACAAAAGGAAGTTGTTTCCTTGTTCCAAGATACTTTATTTATAAAAATTGGAAAAGTTAATGGTATGAATGAAAGGATTTATATAAATACTTCGAAAAGGAATAAGGGCTGGGTTAATTGCAAGATAAATGAAAAACACCTGCTGTGCTTCCCTTTCTTGTGCAAGTTTTAAAAGTATGGTCCCACAGTACTTGAGGATAGTGGATACAGTAAATCAAATGAGTGGCAAACAAGAAATCTCATCCGGTCAATTAAATAAAGCATGCGTTCAAAAAAAATTAAATAAAGGATTAATGCTATGACAAATTCTAAATTGATACATATGTGATAAATTTATCTTCCATTAGTTTTTTGTTAAATTTTATCATCTTATTGCTGAGTTGGATAGAATGTGACATTTGACAAATATATCAAACGTAATAATTTGTGATTTTTTTATTGCCTTAGCTTTATTTATATATTTATTACCTTTACAAAAAAAAAATAATTTGTGATTTTTCATGAAATAAATACAATATAACGAGAATTAACTGAGAGTAAATTTATTATAAATATATCAATTTAGGGTTTTTAGTTGTTAAACAATTCATTTGGAATAAATTTATTAAAAGTATCTCTGTTTGAAGTTTTTCAATCGTATTAACCCTTAAATAAAACCACTCTCGTTGATGGCGTCGACCGAGAAAGATTGGGGAAGTCTAGAAACCAGACGGTGGTATAGCAACGTGGAAAGGGGGGGAGGGAGGCTCAGGAGAGATTCCTTCTAGACAGGGAGAGGAGAGAGAAAATATGTCTAGGAAAGCACGCAGTTTCCGGTGTGTTTCCTTCGTCCTCCGCTTTTGTTCTCTCCTTTTTTGTCTCCCTCTTTCGGTGTCTATTTCGAGCTTAAAATTCTTGTCATATTATATCATTGATAAAACTCACATTTTTATTAAATATCCTAAAATAATCTCTCAAATTTTGGATTTGTTCAAATCTACTTTTGTGAACGTGTTTAATTATGGAAAATTTTCCATCATTCTCTAATTATATTTGTTGTAACCGTGACAAATTGTAAGTAAGTGTATAACTCTCTTGAGATTTAGCAGTCACATAGTGTTCAAACCGATTTTTGCACACATCGACTAGTCTACCCTTTCGGGAGATAGGGGGAACTCACCCACACTAGCTAGATATATTTAGGATTTTATGCATGAAATGCGCCGAACAAAACTTGAACCAAACGTCAAAAGGGAATGAACGAGCTCCTTTACCATCCAAACCTATACCCTTTTTTTGTTCAAAAAACCTATACATTATGAGTCTATAAATGTTAATAGAGTATAATGACTTTTGTTTTATTGGGATTCTTTAAAAATTAATAATGAAGTGATTAACCTTTTGGACACTTGAATAACATTCATGGTAAGCACCATCAACATTTATCGAGTGAAATTTACCTAATTCAAAAACTTGTCATATGTTAGATCTCAAATATGATCCATGTAACGTGAGGCTGGCTGATTTACTTTTCTTTTCCAATTGTTTCTCTCTATTCCAAGGATTAGAGATTATCTTCAGCACAATATTGATCTCTAACACAAGTGACCATAGCCAAATGCCTTGGGTCTTTTTGACTTTTTCTAAAGAGTCCCGTGTTCAAATTTGCTTACGATAGCGCAGGAGCAAATCATTCCAAAAGAGAGAGTCCATATTTTTGTAACTTTCTGGAGCTACAACAACGGACTGCCAATTCTAAAAGTTTGTCCTTTGGGGACTAAAAAAATATGACTCCGAAATGGACGTAGGACTCCCATGATAAGCTAGGTCATTGTGACTTTTTGACCTTATTAATATTAAAAAAACTCAAACGCGATTTATGATTCCTTTGTCACCTGAGATGCTATGTAATCCCAAACAGTAAACGTGACATTATTGGGTTTTTCATCACAATTTTTCCGGGAAAGGGCATTCTGGATTCATACTACAGGCAGCACAAAAAAAAAAAAAAAAAAGTGAATAGCATAGGGCACAGAATTGATGGGAAATAGACTTGCATTGTGAATCCTGGAGAAATATGCGAGAATTGCAAATTTAATATATCGTCTAATCACACTTTTTCATATCGTACAAACAAATAATATGGAGAAAAAAGCTTGGACATTCACTTCTAATAGCATACAAGCACATTGAAATACAAAGGGAAAATGAGAGATAAAGGGTGTGGAATTTCACCATGAGATCAACTAGACATCGTGATCAACTAGACATTGTTCTCCCCAGTTCCGCTTCCATCACCGCCAACGGGATGACTCACAGCATTGTTAGTCATCGATTGTTCTTCTTGGTTTGCAATAATAATTTTCAAAAGCTTTTTGATAATCCCTTGTGATTGAATGAATAAGTTTTTGAGTTTCAAAGAAATTTCTTCGCACATGGACTTGAAGATTTGTTTCACATCTTGGTAAATTTGTTGGTACGTGGGATTTGTTGCTACCAAGATAAGGAACAAACCATAGATAACCCACTTAATGAAAGAATTCAGTATGATCGAGTCAATTGCTACTCCAACAACGGCACATCCAAGTATGAGAAACATGAAATTGATGAATGTCTTTCCACCATCGCTTTGTATTGTCCGCAAACGGATGCCAAAGAGCATGATGAGAGCCACAGCTATTGTGATGAAAGTTATTTGCTTGTTTAAAAGTAAATCCTTAGCTCCAAAAAGAGCAAATGACCATTTAAGCGAGGAAATCAAGAAACCTTTCAATTTTTTAGCCTTGGCATCTTCTTGCTGTCCGAGTCTACAATAATGAACAATGAAATTTAAAATAATTAGTTTATGAGGTAAATAAATAATACCAGCTTGTAGTACGATCTTTATGGAAACTTACTCCACAAATAAAACTGTAGAATGAATTGTACATATGAAATATGATGGTGACGATCTCTCCCAAATTGCATGACTACCGATCATACCATATACTAATCCAAATTTAGAAACTAGAGCTCAGCATTAGCAACATGCAAAATCCATATAGTTAGTCTAAACGGATCAATTGCAATAAGTAATAAATGACTTGTGATCAATATGGATGGATTTTGCAAAAATCGCACAAACAAAAGCTCCAGCAAACATAAAAAGTGACGTGCACAGATTGCTTTTGATCCAAAGGAGGATATAGTTCATAAGAGTGTGCATCGGTCCTGGTCCAACCCGGTCCAATTCTTGATTTCAAAAATTGAGAACCGAAAATAAATAGTCCGATTATCAATTCCACGTGAGGAATCAGACCAGCAAGACCAAACCGACAGATCAACCCAAGTTAGTTAATTTCTTTATTTTCTTATTCTGTAATGAATCATAAATTAGTAAATTGCATTTGAATTTTCAGTCTCTCTCTCTCTCTCTCTCTCTCTCTCTCTCTCTCTCTCTCTCTCTCTCTCTCTCTCTCTCTCTCTCTCTCTCTCTCTCTCTCTCTCTCTCTCTCTCCTTTTCATTCGGTAGGCTTCTATTTCTCGATCTTGATTGAGACTGCTTCATTCGGTAGGCACACGAGAATCAAGCCCAGAACATGTGCTCAGAAGAAACGCAAGGAGTGGCATAATTGTGTATCGGAGAAAGATCAGAATGGGCATTTGCCAAACAAGCAAATAAAGCAAGCGATCAACAACCTATGGAACCAAAATGGTCGGCAGATTAATGAACATTCTAGAGGGGAGTGATTTACACTATGACAAAGGCAAAACAACCCACTGGTTTCGTTAATCATGCTGCCTTTTCAGCTAATTGTCACCAAAAGTCTGCATGTATTAGAAGAAACAAAGGAAAATAAAAAATAAAAATACAGCTGATCCCCATCCAACTTGTTTGGTCCAATTCTCGCGTGGACATGAGAGGTTCTTGATCCTAGATTGGGAATCAACACACCGTAAAGTTGATCATTGCTAATAGTTCATAAGGAACAAGATACATATGTGCAAACAATGACGAGTTCTATCTAATTGATGTAAATTATGACTATTCGAATGCAAAACTAACCTTTGTGTCTCAATTGAATTGAAGTTGATGCCAGACATCGATCCGTCGCCAGATTTCTAGTAGAGAGAATTGATGCTTTCTTTGGCTCTGCGTTGGAGGCTAAGAGGTTTTTGATGAATGTGCACTTCAGGTAATACCGGGGATATGCATATATAAGGAGGAAGGACAATATCATTGGAAAACGGAGCCTCCACCCCACGGGACTTCCCCTAGTCCTCGTCCCATGGGATCCCTCACTGCAGCTGCTAATTTCTAGAAATTATCTGCTTAATTTCTAGAGATAATTTCTAGAAATTAGCAGCTGCAGTGATGGATGGATGATTGATCTAGACATCGATAGTCGGGATCCCATGGGACGAGATGGATGATTGATCTAGACATCGATAGTCGGGATCCCATGGGACGAGGACTAGGGGAAGTCCCGTGGGGTATAACAGGGCGTCTAATCCCATTGGACGAGAGGAGGAGGGTTTCCACGATCGGGGGACCTCCTTCTCCGCATTTATCAGCAAACCCCGACAAGATCAAGTGGTGGCCCACTCTTGACTTATATTACCTTTTTATTTTTCCTTTTTTTTTATTTTGGTTGGATTTCTTCTTTCTTTTCTTTTCTTTTTTTTACACTTTCCAATAAACCGGATCTTATTTCCGGTCAATGACGGTCGAATAATGACCCCAGAAAGCCTTTTTCTTTAAGAGTGGGCAATTGAACGGATTTTTGGAAATTATCAAATGAGATTTTTATGGTACACAAAATCCTTTAATTTTGTTTTATGACATTTTTCATTATCGTTATAACAAACCATCGTGAGCTCATACAATTGGAAAAGATTAACACTATATGTGTATTAGAAAAATGTTACGGGAATTATAAAAAGTAACATTTTACAACATTTTGTACCTGTATAATTTTCCCCCTAGCAAAGATGAATTCGTTGTACTTTACCAAAACAAAAAAATTCATTGTTGTTTTCAAATTTCAACAGAAGAATGAGTAGAGTAAGACTTTGAACTTCACAGAAGGGGAAAAGCAATATCCTGCCTAATAATCTTTGATTAAATTGTAATCAATGACTAATGCCTCAAATGAAATTTTAGTTTAGATACAGCATTTGAAAATGACTGGGATGAAATATCAATTAATGCAAAGAAGAATTTATTACATATAGAACATTTGAAGTTAATGTTGTATTTACATCAGATTTAAGTATTTGCCTATTCTCATTGTGGTTCATAAGTCATTTGTCGGTTTTCCATATCTAATAAAATAAACCTTCGTCGTGGCCCTTAATCATTACATCAAAGCACAACAAATTCTCAGTTTTTCCAATATTTTCTTGTAAATTTATTTCGTATTAGCATAGAATTTGTAAAATATAATAAAGAACAAAAAAAATCAAGGAAACAGATTGGAAAAAAGAATAATCGGGATGATGTGCCTAAACATCCGTTTTCGCTATGGGCTATTTAGTCCACAGCCACGATCTTGGGGCCAAAGTACATTATCTAAAAACATTAAAGAAGTCAACATCCAATCTCAGATCAACACGTAGCAAACTTGTGAAAGATGTCGATGATTTACCACTTTGGTATTTTCATTAATAGATTGAGATAGGTGCAGATGTGGACATCACAAATGTCTAATTCAGTTGGCACAAGAAAAGAATCCTCTTCTTGCCGTGATGGCTTTACAAGGATCGACTTCACGTTTTGACACGTAAATCACGTCAAACTCATTCAAGATCCATTACCATAACTAATATGCAATAGGCCCTGTTACAATCATGAACGAAGTAAGTAATATTGATACAAGACAAGCGTTATTTTGAGTGAAATGGCATTGTTGATCCATACTATAGGCAGGGCATAAATAGAAGTGATACCATTGGGGAAACGATCAATTTGGAAGTAGATTTTGCACTATCAATATCTAGCTTGAAAAGAAAAAAAGAATCAACTTCCAAAAGGTGTAGAACCTAACTCTCGTGGCTTAACAACGCCTCTATCAATATGCATGTCTTCATTCAAATATTCCTCCTCACACGAACAGGCAAAAAAGCGCCATAAAATTAAGACATTCCACAACGAATAAATGTCCAAGCAAACCCCCAGTCCAATCATAATGGTGCCAAAACATGGAGAAAAACACCTCATGATGTTGACCACACTTTTGCGGATTTTATAAAACATAACAAGTAGAAAAAGCCTAGACATCCATTTCACTTGTAGTACAAATAGCGGGAAAAGCATCAAAAAAATTCTAAACATATTAAATTAGTACTAATTCAGTCCTAAACCTTTTAATTGAATTAAGTTAGTCCTTAGCATTTTCATATTGATACCAATTCAGTCCAAAACATTTCAATTGGATCAATTTAATCATAAACATTTTCACATCGGTATCAATTCAGTCCATTTGGCCAATTTTGTCAGCCAAAGTCTTAACGTGGATGCTAACTAGTGGCCGGACCATGACGTGGCAATTTTTAAATGATTTTTATTTTTTTTCAAGAATTTTTAATAATTTCTTTTTCTTTTTCTTTTTCTTTTCTTTTCCTTCTTCTTCCTCCTTGGACTCTCCTCGTAGTGGCTAGTGAGCTTCCGATGAGACTCACCAACCACTGGGCAAGGGCTGTGAAGCCCTCGCCCGTGGCCCTGGGCAAGGTCGAGCGAGGGTTGCAACCCTCGTCGGCTCGTTGGCCACTGCAAGGAAAGTCTAAGGAGAAAGAAGAAGGAAAAAAAAAAAACAAACAAATAAATAAATAAAATATTTAAAAATTACCATGTCAACATCCGACTACTAAATGGTGTTCACGTTAGCATCGGCTGGCCAAAATTGGCTAGATAGATTGAATTAGTACCAATGTGAAATGGTTTTGACTAAATTAGTCCAATTAATAGGTTTATGACTGAATTGATACCTATATAAAAAGGTTTTGGACCAAATTGATCCAATTAAAAGGTTTATGAATGATTGGTATCAATATAATAGGTTTAAGGATTTTTTTTGCTACTTTTCCCTACAAACACCTCATATTATATTAAGAAAAACAGAGAGGAAGGGCATTGACTCATTACAAGATCCATTAGACAATGTCCTCCCCAACTCTGTCCCCATCTCCACCAATTGGTCGAGTCATAGTGTTGTTATTCATTGATGATTCTTCTCTTCTGTAACATTAATTTTCAAAAGACTTTCGATATTTTTTGTGATTGGAAGAGCAAGTTGTAAGTCTTAAAGAAGTTGCTCTGCGTATGGACTTGAAGATTTGTTTCATATTTTGAAAAACCTGTTGGTAATTAGGATTTGTAGCTACCATAGGAAGGAACATACCATAAATAACCCACTTGATGTAAGAATTCAGCTCGATCAAGTTTATTGCTATTCCAACATAGAGACATCCTAGCACGAGAAATGTCAAATTGATGAATGTCATTCCACAACCACTTCGTGTCAATCTCGAACTGATGCCAAAGAGCACGATGAGAGATACGGAAATTGTGATGAAGGTCGCTTGCTTGTCTATATGTAAATTCTTAGCTCCAAGAAGAACAAATGACCATTTAAGCGAGAATGTCAGGAATTCTTTCGATTTTTTAACGATGTCATCTTCTTCTTCTCTGAGCCTTTCAAAAAGAACAAACGAAAACTGAAATCGTCAATATCTGGTGCAAGTAAATAATACAAACTTGTAGCAAGAGCAGCGCACATGCATGCTTAAATCTTTCTTAACGAAAGCTTATTTATCCATAAATTTACTATACAATTAGTAAAATTAACTGTGATGTGAGAATTTCTCCCAAATTGCGTTACGACATGTCAGGTACAAATCCAAATTACAAACTAGACTACACCGTTCATGGCATGCAAAGTCCATATGATTGGTCTAACGGATTATTTGCGTAAGTAATAATTAGGGGTGGCAAAATATTGTACTAACCCATTTTTCCACTCGTCTTTGTCGGTCAGTTTCAAAATGGGCATCTCCGACTTTATGAATGGGTTGAAATGAGTTAGAAGAAACAAAGTACAATTAAAATTTATCTCGGACCCATCTTATTAAATATATATTACATAAAGAAAAACCATCACGCACGTCTGTACGGCTTTTTCTTAATGGACGGGCAGGTGCATTTTCCGTTTCTTGTTTCTTCACGTAGAAAACTAAACAAGTCTTTGTAAAAAAGGCTTGGACAGATATTACACGATCCACAGTACTGTAACGAAAATCGATATAAAAAAAAAAAAAAAAAAAGAGGAGGTTTTTCTTAGTCATAGTTTGTAATACTGTGTCGCATGGTGAACCAAACACTCTCAACGGTGGTTCAGTCAAAAAGAATTTACCTTAACTTAGATGAATAATTTCCAGCTAATAATAATTATCCTCTGTTCTACGGAATCCTTGTTGTCCATTTGTTAATACTCCCGATATGTCGTTATGTTGCAATGATGCTCTGCAAAGTGGATAATAATTCTTTTGGTTTTATATCTTATTTGGTAAAATTAGGCAACGGATTCGAGGGCACAAGTGCTGAAATATTTCGAAATAACAAGAAGAGAGGGAAAAGTATAACCGCTACGGACAATAAGTACAAACTAGCTAGATGAAGTTGACTCCTAAGGTCGTGATGAAAATGGTATATGATGTTAGAAGGAACGTTTGAATCATTTTTAAGGGAAAAGAAGAGGTCGATCGGTCTCTACATGCTCATCCTATAAAGTAAAGTTCTTCGTGTTAGAGGCTATGACGGAGCTCAAACCCAAGTTAAATATACCAACTCCTAATCCAATGTCAAATAAGAAAGATCCCATTAATATGAATGATGCTCGACATGCGATGGATTTACCGCTAAATCCATGCAATCCGATCCTTTCTTCATTTGCAGTGACTGGGACACCGTGTGGATCTTTTTTCTCTTATTCACGGCCGGTGCTGCTCTTTGACTGCCTAGATTCCACGTCACAAAGGCCTTTCCTACCTACCCTTCGGAAACATCCTCTTTTGGGCCCACTCTTAACTTATTTTGTTTAATTACTTGCACCGATTTCTACATGACATTGTGAAGAATATCAATATCATTAACGCACTCACACGTTCATATTGTGAAGAATATCAACGTCATCGACGCATTCACACGTTCACTATATTCACCATATATTGTGAAGAATGCCAATATCATAGTCTTCGAGAGACGAATGGTCTTGCCCCAGCATTTCTTGCCAAGCCTAGACTTCTATTCACGTCTCACATACACACGCACGCCAGTCACTGTTCATCAGCTTTCTATACGTGTGTGACTTCCAATTCTAACCTCGAAATTAATATAATCAAAAAGGAAAAGCATCCATCTGCTGGAATTTTCCTTGAGCCGAGTCCAAGCTGGAGTTGTTAGAACAAACTGCTGGAATTTATCATATTTTTTATCAATTTTCATTACTTTTAGACCGAATCCAGAGTAAACTATAGCTTGTCAGCATCTCGTGCTACCAAATTCAACTTTCTACTAAGTGCGTGCTGCGAAATGAAACCCTAAAAGAGAGCCATCATGATCCTTTATTATAATTTTGAGAAGAAAACACCATTATTGGATAGTGTTAGATGTATATATTTGAAGTTAGGTTAATTGTAATTTACATTAGTTGTAATTAAACCTAATTGCCTCTCACCCTATATATAAGGGAGGGGATGTAGTCTTCATTTGGTAATATAAATGTTGACACCTAAATTTTGGTGTCCCATTTAGTAATTCACTGCATAGAAAATTAGATAGAGGCTTCAGCCCTAACAAAAATAATAATTAAATAGCATATGGTCATTAGAAGCATAATTAAGTTAATTGCCATTAATCGGACCGATGGTGGATGGTTCTGAGCTTAATAGAATAGATTGACCCTACGAGGAAGGGGCGAAATCTGGCCAAGCCTTGGTAGAGCGGTGGTCAAAATTCTGTAGAGAGGGGGGGCATAATTGGCCTAATTTAAGCTTAATTAAGCCATTAAAAGTCTAATTAAGGAATGACCCTAGTTTATTAGAGTCCATCAAGTTGTTAGGCTGAAATTAAGCCCGCAAGAGTAAATTAAACCTAGGTTCTCATAACTCGAGGACAGCAATTAGAAATTTAGAACACTAGAGACAAACACGTGAGAAAGAGAGAGAGAGGAAGGAGCATTCAGCCAAGCCCATACGCCTGGCCGAGGCCCTTGCCCGTGCTGCCATCCTTACTGACTGACGGTGAGCTTCGCAGCTCCTTACCTCGGCGCCGCTGCCATGTTGTTGTCCCAGCCGCCTCCCAGCTATGCCTCACCAAGACCCCTCGACGCTGATGTCGCTCCTCCGCTGTTTGTTGCCTCGCCGATCCGAGTCTCGCTCGGTCGTCCTCTGGTATTCCACTAGTGAACATGCGACGCCATCCTTGCCGAGCCGTCACCTAGCGCTACCTTCACCAAGTTTGTTGCTGTTCCCTACGATGCGTTACCAGCTGCTGTCCCTACCCCCACTGGCGCTGCATCAGTCTCGCCGACCCTGCTGCCCCGCCGTCCAGCCCTATCCCACGACACCACTACTGCTCAGCCACCTCGGGGTGGTTCTCTATTTTTGCAGGTTTCTCGACAAAGCATCACCGTCGGAAGATTTCCACCACAGGACAGCTTGAACCCAGGCCCCACCGAGCCGAGCAGCAATCCGCGAGCCCCACCGAGCCGGGCTCCTCGCACCGCCTCTATCCTTTGCCGAACACCATGATCCACTGCATGCACGCCACCGGCCACCACCGTCACAAGCCGTCGATCGAGTTCAGATTTAATCTTTAGGAATTAAGCAATTTAAAATAGTGCATGCTATATGACGAATTTTTTTACAAGACGATTTTTCTGTAGAGATTAAAAATCTTGAAAGTTTTGATGGACTTCTATCAATCATTGTATCTGCATGTTAAATTTATCAAAATTGAGGTGTTGGACTACATGATTATGTGAATCAATTATATTCTACACAAAAAAGATAAATCCAATGTTGTTTTCATATTTCAAAACAAAACAAAAAGAATGAGTAGAGTAAGACTTTAAACTTCTTAGAAGGGAAAAGCAATACCCTGCCTAATAAGCTTTGATTAGATTATAATCAATGACTAATGCCTCAAAATGAAATTGTAGTGTAAATAGAGCATTTGAAAATGACTAGGACGAAATATTAATCAATGGGAAGAAGAATTTATTACATAAAGAATGCTCGAAGTTAATGTCGTATTTACATCAAAAATAATATAATAATAAGCCTATTCTCATCATCGTTCATGAGTCATTTGTTAGTTTTCAATTTCTAAAAAAATAAAACCTCAGTGTTGGCCCTTAATAATTACATCAAAGCTCAATAAATTCTTAAATATCTTCTTATCGATATATTTGACATTAATGTAGAATTTGTAAAATATAAAAAGGAACGAAAAAAAGAAAGAAAGAAAAAAGATTGGAAAAAAATAATTGGGATAATGTCCCTACAGATACCAATCTGGCAGCTCCCAACCCTTTGGGCTGTTTAGTCCATAACCACGACCGCAGGGCCATCAAAATGCATCTGTAACACCATTGCAACATACATTATGTAAAAAACATAAAAGAAGCCGACATTCAATCGCAGATTAACATGTAGCGAACTTGTGAAAAGCCTTGATGATTTACTACTTTAGTATTTTCAAGAATAAAGAAGTCTCATGACAATTCAATGTTTTTATAATGAGGGATTCAAACAGAGCAGAAAGTTCAAATTTATTGACATCGTTACTGATACTTAATTTCACTAAAAAATTTTAGTTGTTAAGTATTGGGTCTAACTTGATATATCTACTCTACTTTCTACCTTAGACTCTCTTTTTTTACCTTTAAATTTTCAACATGGTGTTTTGAACTCGCATCATAAATCGATCACTCATAATGAATTAGATTGTGCAATTCCCCTTGAACCTATCACTACGATGTAGGAGGAAGATAGGGCTGTGGGGACAAAAACTTTTCCTCAGAAGAACGTCATTACTGTGGCAATTCCACCCAGAAGGTAATGATTTACTCTTAGAGCACCTCTATTCGCTACTCCATATATATATGAAAAGGAGCAATTCTTAAGTGTTGAAGAATAATTCGATCAATAGATCTCATATGAATGCTATGCTTAGTTATGCTAATTTTCGAAATGAAAATTAGTACTTCTCATTCTTTTCTTTTTTTTTGATATAGTTGTTGAGAAATTTTTAATTAAAATATTGTCCTTGTTTCAATATATTTTATCTTTGCCTTAAAATCATAGGGTTAAACATACTATACAATGTGGGTAGTAACTTGATTATTGCAATCTCAAGTCCTACAGACGATTGCAGACAATTCCAATGCTAGTTTTGCAAGTGCAGAGATTTTATTCAAATGTATTGATTAACCAAGGGAATCTAAAAGAAAAGAAAGCAAACGTATTACATTAGAAAACATAACATTCCATGTGGAGAGTTCATCTTCCTCTGCCGGGGTTTTACATCTTAAGAAGTTAATTTGATCGGTTACAACACATGCTGTCGACTAAATCCCCGTTTTGGTGAGAATCAATTTGATCGCATCGACAGTAACAATTGCATTGGAACAAAAAGCCGAAAAAGATGAAGAAAGAGAATTTCGTACAAGTTAAAGACAGAGATTTGATGTGGTGTTGTTTTTTCCATCATTCCTTTGCCCTTTAGTTCACACTTTCCAAATTCTTACTGACATGAAATTTAATTACCATTTGAAATTAGAAAGTTAATCGTACGACTACAAAAAAAAAAAAAAAACTCATTCAATTAGAATAAATTTCAGGTTAAATTAGAGGACAAATAATGACAAAAAAAAAATAGAGGACAAATGGAAAAAGTAAATCAAATAATTTTTTAATGAGAAATCTCATTTTATCAATGGAATCCCACCTTTCTTTATCTTATTGGCAACCGTCACTTGGTGTGAAATTGCGTTGTTGATTCGTAGTACAGGCAGTTCAAAAAAAAAAAAAAAAGAGCAATACCATAGGACAAAACCAAAAGACCCCATGTTTCAAAGATAATCCCAGCGTGTTACATAATGCAAATACTAGAGAAAATTCCAAATAAAGATCCAAAGTGGATCAATTTCAAAGTCAGAGACCAAAGTTCTCCTCATTCCTTGTACCCATCCTCCGCAAAGTCGAAAACCCAAATTCTCCGCCAATGGAGGCACGAATTAAAAAACAAGAAGAAAATCATATGCTTCTTTCTTTGTTTGTAGAGACCAAAATTGTCCTCCGGTCAAGCAAGGTGAGGAGCAACGAGAATCGAGTCACAAGAAAGACCGGGCAGCAATTTGGTTGAGGAACAGCGAGGGAGAAGAAAGAATAAAACGTAAACATCTAAATGAATAACCTAAACTTAATTAATTTAGAATTTTCCATTTTTTTTTCAATCACAAATTTCTGACAAAATTGCTCCTATTTTAATCAATGGAAAATGTCTACCGACGAGCTAAGGTTCTTAATAGACATTAACTTGATCACTTCTGGTTCTTATTTGACACAAAATTCACTGCAGGTCCTTCTTTGAAACAATGGATCCACTTCGGGTCTTTATTTAACACAAAGTTCACTTTAGATCTTTATTTGAAAAAATAGATTCACTTTGGGTCTTTATTTGGAATTTTGCCCAGATACTATTCATGTAAAGCAAGCAGTCAACGGAGAGCAGAATAAAACACGGCATTATTGTAAGTTTTGATAGGAAGAAAAACTTGATCAATAAAAATTTCATGGAGAAGAAGCAAATATACAAAGTTGCAAATTTAATGCATGAAAGAATAACTATTATAGTCTTACCACACATTTGCATACTATACTAACATAAAATACAGAGCAAAACATCTAATAATGTAAAGGGAAAAGGAGAGATTAAGGGTGTCCAATTCCATCACAAGATCAACTAGACAATGTCCTCCTCGACCCCGCCTCCATCATCGCCAATTAATCGAGTCGCAGGGTTGTTATTCATGGATGATTGTTCTTGGTCCACAAAATTAATTGTCAAAAGATATTCGATAATCACTTATGTTTGAATGAACAAGTTTCTAAGTCTCAAAGAAGTTGCTCCGCACATGGACTTGAAGCCTCGTTTCATCTCAAGAAAAAGTTGTTGGTAATCAGGTGTAGCTACCATCGCAAGGAACATACCATAGACAATCCACTTGAAGTAAGAAATCAGTACAATTGAGTTAACTGCTACTCCAACAACGAAACATCCTAGCATAAAAAACGCAAAACTGATGAATGTTGTCCCAAGATTGATTGGTGTTGTTTGGGGACTAATGCCAAAGAGCACAACGACAGCTATGAAAATCACGATGAAGGTCGCATGCATATTTACAAGTAAATCCTTAACCTGGAGAAGAGCTAATGACCAGGTAAGCGAGGATTTCAAGAAATCTTTCAATTTTTCAAAGATGGCTTCTTCTTATTCTGCAAGTCTGTAGAAAAACACACAACAAAATCTGACATCATTAATTTATGGTGCTGTTAGATGATACAAGCTTGTAGCATAAGTGTTCCACCTGCATGCTTAAAATCTTGCTCGACGGAAGCTTACTTATCCACAAACGAAACTGTACAATAAGTCAAATTAACTGTACATATAATACATGATTGTGAGAGCAAATTGCATTACGACATGTCATATGCAAGTCCGACATTACAAACTAAAGCTCAGCTTTATCGACATGCAAAGTCCAAACAAATTAATTGCAGTAAGTTATGGATAACTATTGATATGGAAGGATTTTGCGAAAGTAGTGCAATTAAAAGGTCCGATAAACATAGAAAGCTAAGTGAACCAAATGCTCGTCCGAAGCAAGATACAGTTCGTAAGAAACGAGATAAACATATGTCAATAATGAACAGTCAAGTAAACCTTCTCTGTTGTTGTTGTTGCTGCAGTTGCTCACCATCTCTGTATTGAATCAGGAACAAATTATTTCAAAGAAAAATAGGTACTTTACCCGCACTCTAAGCAGAGTTCTTAGAGATTTTCATACGAATAAATTACGTACCTTTCAATTATGATTCCGTGATCCTCCATGTTCTGGAGAAGTTGGAGTTTTATGAATCCTGTAATTGCTTTTGTGAATGAGGAAGTAGAACTGGTTGCAGTGTTTGTATATAAGTCATCAGCTCTGCCCTTAATTATTAGTTTATCTAATTGAAGTGGACTTGACTTTGGCAAATGCCGTCCCCAAATTTGTGTGAAATCAACGGATGAGGCTCACTCCTCAATCATGAGTCCGTGACCATCATCCTATAGCTATAGGCTCAAAGAATTCTTCTCTTCATGAGTTGCTAGCACAAGCACTTGGTCGCATACTAAAAAAATCTTCTTTTTTTATATTTCTCCTCCGCATTCATTTACTCATATATCTATTTTTTTTTTCCTTGATGGGAAAGGCTAACTTTTGGTACTTTACAATTTTCTCAATTATTCATGATTTCAAACAACAAGCAAAACGGTAAAAGATTTTTTCGATACGAAGCATTCGGATTTTCTCTAATCTATTTTGTTCTATGATCTATTTATCCATCTATATAGTTCGTCAAAGTAGAATTCTCTCTTCAGCTAACCAAACAACGTATTGCGCCAAACCCTTTTCCACGGTGATTTTCCTCCTCACTTGCAAATGAAGATGAAAATTTTATTTTCCTACCTCCTTTTCTGATCTCTTGCGGTCCCACTTTGACATGCTTTTGCCACTTTTGCATCTTGCTTGGGATAGAAAATGCAACAATATAGTAGGAAGGAAAGGAACTAAACAGTTTGCATCAGGAAACTTCTTGGTGCCAAGGCAAAGAGAAATAGTTTGCAAAAACATGCTTTTGCAACTTTTGCTGGTCTACCTTGACTTCACCTGAGTCCACATTAACACGCTTTGGCAACTTTTGCATCTTGCGTGGGATAGAAAACGCAACCCGAACCAGGCAAAAGTCAAGCAACTTCCGGTCTTCCACGACTTTGGCATTTCTTTCTTACAAATCTACCCGCACAGTAAAAGTCAAGCGTGGGCCACTCCTAATTTGCGCTTATTCCCTACCTTTTTTTATATTCTTTTTGTTGTCTTTTGGGTTACGCTTAATTTGAGCTTATTCCTTACCTTTTCTTTATTCTTTTTGTTGTCCTTTTGAGCTCCAAAAGGTTTTCTTTCTGTTTAGCCTCTTTTTAAAAAAATTTCTCCTGGAGACGAAAATGCCGTCCCTCCTTTACAGAAAAGAAAAAAATTTATTTGATAGATAGCGAACTAGTTATTGTATTAATGAGTTGTGTATTTATCTTTTTATTTTGTACAAGGAAACCATTATTCTAAAAAACCTAAGCACAAGTAAGAATGAAAAAAAAAAAAATCTTTTACTAGCTTTAACTAATGCATTTGATTTAATCATAACTTCAATACATGTCATTTCATTATTATCTATGTATCTTAACTGCTCGACTTTCATTTTAATCAACAAATCTAACAATCCAACTTTCTTAATTTTTCAAGTCATCAGCACGCGATTTTTATAGTTACTTCAAATAAAAAAGTTTCCCCATATGAAAAAGCTAAGCACATTGGAAATTCTAAACATTCATTATTTTATTTTATTTTATTTGGTGAAGTAAGTATATATTGAGCTTTAACCAAAACTATACAAAAAAAGTCCGGTACCAAAACTTACACTCATAGTGACAACAAGTCAAAACAAGTGGAAGGGTGTGACATCCATTATTTATCATGCAAATTCAAAAGAAAAAGCTCCCTAAAACATTACTACATGTGAATATCCTCTTTGCATTGATCAAATGGAATGATTAGTTGTCGAGAAGAAAATCGTGGCAATTGAAATTGCATTATAAAACGACTTATATATATATATATATATATATATATATTCGGCTCTAAATGCATAAAAATTTTCATAAAAGCATCAAAGAAAAGTAAATGATCTTCATAGTACAAATGTAATGCCACAATAACAAATTGTATATGCAACTTAACAATAAAACATCGTTCCTTCAGCTACTTAGCTCCCCTAAAAAAGGCTACTCTCTCGGGAAAAAAATATTTTACCTAAGTCAGACAATAAAAGTTTTAGTTACATTACTAAGAGAGTCATTATATGCTTGTCATTATATGCTCAAAATTATATCGGGGAGTAATTCCAATGTTCAACCTTAGAACAGGCCTTTCAGGTTGAATTATTGCATCTTAAAGTACTTTGTGCCTATTATAATTCACCACCATGGGTTTTAATGGCCTTGAATGTGAGTTTGACATTTGCCTTTCGATTTAAATGCCTAACTATTTTGCCCATAACCTTTACAAGTACCACATATTTTCCCTTTTTCAACAATCTGAAATGACAAAGGATCACGTCATTTAGAAGTTGCTTCTCCTTTAATTCTTTAATTCCAACCTTTATGATATGTAGTTAGGGCTCATATAAGAAGGAATCACTTGTTTGTACAAAATGCTCAATTTGCTTTTCAACAACTTCCTTTTTCAAATTTAGCCATTCTTGACATTTCCTTCCAACTCGTGAAATAGTTGCTTAAAGAAATCATCTTTATTATTTTGAGTAATATCATGATAAAAAAAGAGGAACTTAAATAAATCATCTCCATTTTTTGAGTAATATCATGGTAAAAAGGACCTTATATCAAGCCTTTATTGTGGATTAGTTATATCTTGAGATAGACCATCGGAAATCCTAAATCTTATATTATGCATACATGGAAGGTTGATGGATTGCATAAATGCCCAATACAAGTAGGTGGCTTAACCCTACTTTTAGCAATCTCATATTGCTTATAGAGCTCATCTAAACAAATGTTGATGAAAAGTAGAATATGAAAATGATGAGGAACTCTTACCTTCTCACTTGATAATTTCATTTTGATTTTTTGAAACCAATTCTCCATTGCAATGAACATTTTATTTTTCACGTCTTCATTTCTCATTGAAACTAGTAGATATACTTTCAAAATTGAATGTAACCATCGAGCTGTTGAAATAAAACAATTCCCAAAATGCAGGAGCAAGTTCGTTTAAGCAGGCACAAAAAGCTCTTTGAAAGGAACCAATTCATTTTAATTCAACTAAGAATCGATGGCTTCTTCTTATAATGGTCTTCAAATTGCTGACTTTTTCATCATATTCGACTTCGCTCTTGGAGTTCAAAACCTTGCACAAATCAAATATAAAAGAATTCCAATTCGTTCCATGTTCAAAATGAGATTTACATTTTATCACATTATTCTTTTCAATGTGTCAAACACACAATAAATTGGCACTTCTAGGAAAAGTGCATCGAACTACTATATCAATGATAAAAGCTAAGGGTTGACAATCAACACCCAATATGCTGCTAAACATTGTCAAAAGCCAATCCATAGTCTTCTTTTCCCTCCTTTCTCGAAAGGGCAAAGCTTGTGTAGAAAAAAGCATTAAAGCTAGGAACTCCAACCATATCCAACAAAAGCATTTTGTATCAAATTAGTCTTGCGAGTGCAATCGATTATAGAAACTCTTTGTCAATGCCATGAACATAAGTTAAGAAAAAAATAAGTGGCTAAAGCGACCCTCAGCATCATGTTTAAAATTGTAGATGAATCGACTAAGCTCATCCAATCAAGCTTGGACCATAAAGCGATCATTCAGATTTTCATCATAGATTTTGCTTTCATGTGATAAAGAGTTTTAGCAATAGCTTGAATGTTGGGATTACTTTGTTTCAAGGACGAATGTAATTTGGCAATAAAGTATACTTGTTTGAGACATCTCTTCCACACACAAATCTTCAACTATAGAAAGCAACAACAAGTAGGATTTCTAAACATATCATGCAGAGGATCATGATTGTGTAATATATTTTAATACTTTGATTGACCCGGTCTGTTCTTCTTTTTATAGCCACAAACTTCAAAAGGATAATTATCGAATGTGATCCAACCTTTTTTCTTAGATGTGCAATAGTATTAATATGCTGATTGCATCAATTACCTCTCCTGTCACAATTAAGAAGAATATATTTGTCGTTGATCTTCTATATGTATACTCACAGAGCAAAAATTCAGTTAGGTTGCTTGTATAAATATGTCTACTACCAAAATGGAAACTTTATAGATTTAGAACGAGGCTTTAGCCATATGGAAGAAACTCAAAATCATGAGAAAATATTGGGTGCAGTTAGGATAGCCACCTCAGCGTTGCACTAGTCTATTCTGCGAGCGACACGTCTCACTCGTAAGCCCAGCTTGAAGAAAAGCTGCAAGTCCCCTCTCTCTTGCCTCTCTATCTCTCTCCCTCTCTCTCTCTCCCTCTCTCCCCACCCCCAAAACCACTTGCAGACTTCCGCCTTCTCTCTTGCACTACATTTGCTCATCCCTTCACCTTGTCAACGTTGCCCAATTCTTTCTCCTTCTCCAACCTTCTCTCTCTCAAGCCTTGAGTTGCTTCCATCAAGCATGGTGAGCCTATTGGAAAAATATGGCTTCGAATTGGATAGAATAATGAAGTCGGATCTTTAGTAATCAAGTCAGACTTTGAGACGTGATATCATTTTCTTTAAAGATTTATTTGCCCCACAATGTTACTAATGGTCATTGGCAAATTTCCTTCAGGATATAACAAAGTCTCAAATGAGAATACTATATAGCAATTCTAGTATTTATTCAGGGTCTCTCATGGGAAACAATTGGAAACAATGACTGTAGTTTTTTTTTTTAATAAAAACGAAAAAATGGAAGAAGAAGTTAGTTTGATCTCAAAACAAAATGTACTTATCTTTGTCTTTTGAATAGAGGCAACTCTTCAAAAGGTTACAAAAAAGAACAAAGGCAAGATTTCGGGAAATGTTGCAAAATGAACAAGTACATCTCAAAGGTTACGTTAAAAAGACATTAAAAAAATTCAAATGAAATAAATAATGAATAAAAAATAACCATAATTTTTTCATGAACTCGCACTCTTTCAACAAGACTTTATAGTTAATTTTTTTTATATAAATAAATCCTAATTTTCAACAAATAAAAATAATGATCGTTGATTAGTGTCAAATCTCGTCTACGTGCACACTCACATCTTTTCAATATGGGACAAGGCACCTCTTCATTTGTTTTATAAACAAACAACCAACAATTCCCCACTTTTGTTTGTAAAACAAAAACACAAAATAAAACGTTAGAAATATACAACCAAAATTTCCATGAGATTAATATACATACATAAAAATCTTTTTTGAGTTAAACATTTACTTAGTGCAAGTATTTCAAACTCTATCAAAGTGACGAGTAGCTTGGCTTTAAACTTGTACTTTTATATAATAGAACCGGACATACCGCACATATACTAACCTCTTGTTTTAGCGAAAAGTTCTATATTACTCCGTACTATTATGGCTTTGTGCTTGATTTTGTTTCATGAGCTCTCTAGAAAACAACCCTAACTTTCGTAAAAAGTGGCACCACTTCTAAGCTCATATAGGTGAAGTATCTACCATGTGTTTCTGTTACTATCAACACATTACAAGTTTGCACTATACTTCATTAAGAATTCAATCCAACCAACAAAACGTAACAAATAATGCTGACTTCTCATATCGGGGCTACATCGGTATCAAACAATCACATTCAATAGCTTGTTCTTACCCATTAAACCTTGTAACTAGTGATATTCTAGAAAAATATCGAATTACCATTATTGGTGATTTCAATTAAAGGGTTTCAGCCACATTTCTTGTGATGTCATTATTACCATGTCTCTTAGTAAAGCCTTCATCAAAGGATCGGCAAGATTATTACTTGACTTCATGTAGACAATTGTTATGGTACCATATTTAATCAATTATCTCACATATTCATGTCTTAAATTAATATGTCTAAACTTACCATTATAGGTGCTACTATAAGCTCTTGCCAAAGTTGCCTCACTATCACATTGGATAGAAATATGAGGCATAGGACTAAGCCATAATTTGATATCTAACAACAAATTCCTAATCCATTTGGCCTCGTTCCCAGTTGCCGCTAAAGCAATGAATTCAGACCCTATCATCGAGTAAGTTAAGTACATTTGTTTCTTGCTCGCCCAAGACACAACACATTCATATAATGTGAAAATCTATCCAGAAGTTTCATCTCCCTCACTTGTAATCCGACTAACATCAGTATATAATTCCAATACAACTGAATAATTATTATAGAACAATCCCAAATTTACAGTCTTCTTAAGATAACCCAATGTTCTATACTCGGATTACTAATATACTTACTCAACTTGTACAATATCAAATCTAGTATAATGTATCGCATACATTAAAGACCTTATAGCACTAGCATATTTAAATTGTGCTACTGCTTTACCAATATTATAATTTAATTTAATACTTGAATCAAATGGAGTATTCAATTCTTTGAAATCAAGATGTTAAAATTTTATTTAACATCTTTTCCACATTATCACTTTGGCTCAAAGAAATAACCCCCACTATGTTTTTAAATTTAAAGCCTAAGATAGTATCTACTTCACTCAAATCTCTCATTTTAATAACAAAAGTTAGAGACTTCTTAGTCTCAATGATTCTAGTTATATTAGTTCCAAAATAAGGATATTGTCAACCATGGCTCCAAAGAAATCACAAAGAGATGCTTATTTGGCTTACTTCTTTTTGTCTCAGCCGCCTCCTCCTTTTCCTTTTGCAGCTTTGAAGCCTCGGAAGAACATTTTCCACAGAGACAAGAAACAAGAAGACCAGCAAATTAAGAAGCGAGCACAACCACGCATTGTCATGAAGCATTGGTCGAAATAAGACAAGTTTTTCTAGTTCTTTCCACATGAAAGCCCCAAAACATTCAGAATTATCATTCCACTCATTGATGCTTGTCATGGCTATCGTGACCACTGGAAGTTGTAAGGAAGCATTAGTGACAGCATTCTAACACAGAGTCTACCCATGGGAAGTGGACTTCTTACACTTCTCAAATCCCAATTTACGCTACACTCAAAAAATGGGACTGTCAATCATTAACCGAAATCCTTTGTCCACTTTGCATGCCAAGTTTTGCATATAAGGCTCTTGCACATAAGATGTTATGACGATAACGATGTAATAAATAAATAAATAAAATCTTCTGAAGCTATATCAAGGAACCTCCTCACCACATGAATTTCCCACATAACATATTTACCATATCCATTGGTCAATTAAGGACCAGCCACTCATAAACTACACATGTAACATGATACCCACGGCTTCCTTGCCTCTTCTGCATGTCTTACGTGGCATTTGGAAAGAACCACAATTTACAGACTGAAAGTAATATCAAGTCAACCCATTTTATATTCTAATTCTAAGCTCCTCCAGCAACCCAAGCAATTGTAGGATTCCTATCACACATGCACATAAAAAAGCAATGCAACCACGGGAATAACCACCGTTCTTATAGATATGACAACCTAATGTAAAAGTAAGAGCAGAATGATAAAAATCGGCATATAGTTTGTCTTCGCCAATCGGGGGATAAAACCATACATTGATGAACCCAGATTAGAGACCAAATTTATGAAATATCTGTCAAAGATGTGTGCAATCACTGACACAAACTTGAATAGAGCCGATTCAATTCCAATCTAAAACATGCCATGTCATTTTCTTTTCTCATTAAAATCGACCGTGATAAAGCAGTAAATATTACCTTGTTAATAAATTGGCAAGAGGGTCGATGACAAAAGCATCGGTTATCATTAACGATTGGAATCACAGCCAAAAAAAAATCTCGAGCGAGATCCAGTCGCTTCATTTTCTCGGTTGTGAAGCAGAGCAAAATAGAGCACACTTTATGTTTTCTCCGAACAATTGCTACACTTCCTAGTCAGTGATACTCGACCAGTATCGCGGAAGTAATTGATTCTTTCCCCTCCCTGCAGTGGGTGACCTTGCATCACGCACTGGACGAATTTTAATTGTCTTTGGATCTGCTATGCCTTTTTTAGGAAGTTTTGGCAAAATTGGACGAGACCTCGATCATTGCTGGAGGGAAGAAGGCCCCACGGTCTGACTTCCTTCCCAAACCCAAACTGACATTCAGAGATTAATGGGGAAGAGACCCGTGTGTATCTTTCAATTTTAGCAAGAATCTGCTATCCTCCAAATTCCTCAATTTACATGATCCGACTGTGGGGGTTCCATATGAAACGTCAATCCCTGGGTCTTGAATTTCTGGCCATGAAGAGTGATTCAGGAACTGCACTTCGCTCTAGCGCTACGCGACGTTGGTAGCGTAGCCATGGTTGCAGTTGTTGATCTAACGAGCAAAATTTGAGTCTCCAAGACCAACGACAAGACCGAACAGGGACCGAACAGGGCATCCTTTGTGACGGACGAGTGAACAAAAACGATACGCACTCCTATGAGGACAACGATTGGCAATTAAGAGGTAGGAGGGAGTTTGGAGGAAATCACCGAGAAAGCCACTCCAAAGTTCCATTAGTCTAAGCCACCAGTGCCCCCTACCCTAATCTCTTAGTATCTCTATAGTTTGACAAATGCCGCCAATTCTCAAATTTGGCAGTGTAAGGCCGCCGTTGGAAGTTTTGTGCCAATCCGAGCACTGACGTCACCGGTGGAAGATCGAACTTGAAGTTTACTCTAGGCCATCTCGCACGCCTAGGTTTGCTGAGTTCGAGACCATTCGGGGTTTTCAGCGCTATGAGCGAAAACCTCTCGTACCCCCACAACTGCACCAGCCTAAACAGCCCTGTAATGGAGATTGAAACTAGGCAAGTGTCGGCATCATCCCTCAGAAGCCTCAGGTTATGGCAAGGACTAGCGAGAACAGTAGGGCCAAGCGCAACCTTCTTTCCACGAGACAAGTAAACCGCAACTGGCAAAAATTTGCTTATCACGGGCTTCTCGTAGAAAGAAGAGAAGACAAACCTCAACAACCACGGTGACAAGAAAGTCGCGTGCTCGATCTTGCTGCCGTGGCCATAACCACCCTCTCTCTCCATGAAATGCTCAAGCCATTCTGCAT
Source organism: Eucalyptus leucophloia subsp. euroa (assembly GCA_017140325.1). NCBI lineage: Eukaryota > Viridiplantae > Streptophyta > Magnoliopsida > Myrtales > Myrtaceae > Eucalyptus > Eucalyptus leucophloia. The sequence goes on along the minus strand of CM029472.1, from coordinate 15,057,743 downwards.
GGCTAGGCATTAGCAGCCCACCGAGCAAAGATCTGATAGTTACGAGTATATAACCATTTTTTGGGAAAGAGAAATCTCGAGAACTTGCACTCGATCTCATGGATCAGAGTCTTGGCATCCTCGACGTTGTTTTTACAAGATGAGATGCCGGTCTCGCATGATACATCCACGATGGATTTCGCATCGTGAGCAAGAGCCTCGTTCATCACCTTTTGCTCCGGGAAATTAGCGTCATAATTCAAGACGCCACCATCCTTGTCTTTGCCACCGGACTCTCGCAAAGACTGAGACGAACCAAGGTAATCAGTGCCGACATCATTGCGAGTTGAATACAGAGACGATAATCTTTGATGTTAATTGTGTGTATGGCGAAGCGTCGTGCTAATTCGCTGGGGAGATCGTCTCTGACGGGTGCGTGCCGTTACGGGTGTGATCTTATTCTGCTTTGGCGTTTTTCTCGAATTCTCCTGTGTAAACTTTGAAGTCCAGGCCACGTCCGCCACATTGGATGGAGAGGTCTTCATGCATATAACGATTCTGGATTTGTCTTTAACTTCAAGGTGACAGAGGCGGTGGAGAAGAACAAGCAAATAATAATAATCTGCAGTCCATCCATCCCATTTCCAATTTCTGAGAGGCATGTTGCGCTGGGAAAAAGAAGAGGAAGATTCGGGATTCATGGACGACATCTTGAGGACCACTAATGGTGAGCCACCACGAGCTGGTACTTCCTCCGACTGTGACTTCATTGTTACACAAATAAATCCTTAAAATTATTGGAAAAATATGGCTTCAAATTAGGTAGAATAATAAAGTCCGATCTTTAATAATCAAGTCAGACTTTAAGGCACCATATTACTTTCTTTTAAGGATTTATGAGTTGTGACCCACGCAGAAATGGTTCTTATATTTGTCTTAGAAACCGAAGCATTCGTGCTGTCACAATATCGACAAAATCCATAAGGTCCAATATACACATGTTTTGGTCAATAAACAATTGAAAAGACGGGCTCATGCATCATTGTCAACCCCACAATTGATAAATAAAAGATGAATGTTTCCTTGTTCTCCTGACTGATTCACCAGGCTATAGCAGGGCTTAATTAAAGTTAAGAGAACATAGCAAACGTTCTAAGACGTTTTTAAAGAATATATACGTCCTACAATTTGAGTCATCCCATGTCTCATTTTGTTGATAACGAGCCTAATAAGACGACGATGGAACCGCCGCCGCCATTGCGTAAAGATGGCTAACAAGCCACTGCGGTTACTGTCCTCAAATTCAATTAAAGAGGGTACTGAAACAGAGAAGACGGCACAATCAAGAAAGGGTGAATTGATTATTTGAAAAAAAATTAAGCAATTCTGGAAAGAACATTGTGTAAAACATGTATCGTGTGCCATGGGGTATACGACATAGAAATTTAGCTACTAGACAAAAAAATGTTTAAGTTTTAGTAATTAAGAAAAAGGAGGGGGAATTAACCCCTGGAAGGGTGAGAAGCACTCTTGGTAGTCGCTAAGGAGATGGCAAACCTCGCCAATGGCGGTTGTTTGCACTAAGGTCTGGCAAGTGGCCAGCAGCGACGGTCCATCCCCGATCCCAGTCCTCCTTTCTCTTTTGGCCTGTTCGATGATCTAATTAAGCGTTGAAAATTAAAGATTCAAAACGAACGTTCCTTTTCTCAGGATAACAAGAGAACGGAATCACCATCAATGTCTGACAAGGTGTGGAAACCAGGAATGGTTTCTGTCTCTTCCGACGACACTATATCTGCTCTCTGTGTAACCTTCAGTTGAACTCTCTAAACTATAAGGCCTCAGAAAGAGGTAAGGCCTCAAAAGAGAGCCGATCGCAGGTACCCGCCAGAGTTTATTAAGAACATCGAGACATCTTGCCACCAGCCAAAACTGAGACAAGCCCCATCACTTCCATGCCAACTTTAACAAACCTGGTTATTCTGAAGGTGCATATTGCAGCATTTCTTTAATGCGTCATGGTTTCTCCGGTCTGACCAACTTGAGAATATTTGTCACAGGATAGATAATGTCTCGATGTGATCAATCATATATAACAGCAGGACCAAACCTTCTTTAGAGTACTCATTCTTTGTATGGCACTATGCAACAGATAATTCAACTAGCCCAAAAGGTTAAGCAAGCTATAATCTGCTGTCACACTAATCTCAACCTAAAAGCCACAGATAATTCTGTTGTCTAAGATAGTAATACAACCAGCATTTGGTGAGTTATCTATGAAAGCTCCGACTTATACTATATACATCTTCACTACAGCTAGCGGATCAAGCTACTTTCTTGCTTCTATCTCTCGCTTACTTAGGTGCCTCTTTTCTTGCTGTTGAAACAGAACCCAGCAGAAAAATGAACTCTTGATCAATCCCTCCTGGAATAGAACATAAAGACATAAATCAGAAGTCGATACATGAGGAAATCTGCAAGTAAAACTCCACTAAACCCACGCTCCAAAGAGGACTCCATTAGGTAGCAAGAAAATGTTGGTTTCCTCGTCCTCCAGATCACTTAATCCACCATCTTTCATCACTGACTTATTTATTGGTGTCAGCTTAGCTTAAACAGGAAAAGAAAGTTTTGGAGAGCCATTTTCCTTAGTCTTACCTCTACTCCAAGAATTTAAAATCTAACAATCACCACTAGTACAGTAAGTAATTCTGATATCATCATTGCTAACTAGTGAAGGGGTGGGAAAAAGTCATAGCCAATTCCTCATCATACCTGGTCTGAACAGTAGGTAGACTTGGCATTCTTAACCACTTAGGAGCTTTCAGAACCTTGTATCATGTTGCATCGATGGACAATCTTTGAGAAATCATCAAGACTTAGCTGTAACATAGACAGATAAGTCATGCCACAAACAGACAGTTTACTTCCTAAAGACCCAAAACAAGAATCAACATTCAATCCCCAGTTTACTTTACATCATTAAATTTATGTTGATTCCTAAGAAAAGAAATCCTTAATACTATTGTTTGCAATTGTTTTTCCTTTGCATAACATTACTAGAAATTTATTCAATCTAGCAAAGGAGATCTAAAAATAAAAGAGATAGATGAAGATGGAGAAAATTACATTCTCCCATGCCAAGAGTGGGCTAACTAAAAGATCTAACTAGAGATTGACCTTAAAATAACTATGTAAAAATTCATATCCTAACAGAATCATTTTTCCCACACTTTCCAGGGCATGACTAGTCTTGCCAGCATATTACCTCATTTATTTTCACTACCCCATTGTTATGATTAAATCAAGTTGGTGATACTTTCCCAGACAGTTATAGTTAAGTCATATTTAGTATTGATCGATTCTTGAAACATGGACATTAATGCAAGATAATTTCTAAAATTGCCTAGATTTTGATCTGCATTAATAATTTAAGAATTTCATTAACAAGTGCCGCCAAAGCACTTCTTGAAAACCTCAATAAAGAAAGTTTGTCATTTCCAATGCACCATCTTTCTTTTATTATGCATAATAAATGAAATAAAAACATTTCTTTATTAAGTATGGTTAACAAGTGTTGCTGGGGTACTCGTTACCAAGACCCATAACTTAATTATATATCTATTCAACAACAGATACTCTGTCCTCATGGATGTTTAATGAGATTTCATAACACTGCAGTCAATTAAATTAATGATGCTGAGACCTTTTTTCAAAATTTCATAATAGTTCAGTCCACAGCAATGCAGTTGACAAAAGGATTAGCGTGCAGGACTGGAGATGAAACAAAAATAGTACTAGGCTGGACCTTTCCATCTCCATCACTATCAAAGCAGTGAATCATGTTGGCTAGTTCCTCATCTGTCCATGTAAAATCATGAGCATCAGCAACTTTGGCTAAATCATGCACAGTGATGCCACCCTTCCCCGCTTCTGCATGACACATGCAAGCTCATCAGTTCCAGAAACAAAAGGTTCACAAGCCAAAAAGGGGTGTCTATTGCCCAGCCTCCCACAATGCGGGGTCCAGGAAGGGTTAGATGTACCCACTTAACAGGAAGATCACAAGCCACGGAAAGAAAAAAGAAGGTCCGTGTAATACCCACATAAGAAACTCTCATTGTTAGTAACCAGAGGAACATAGAAAAAACCTTCTAGTAAAATTGATATTCTGTGACATATTTTGGCAGTTTCTAATATCACAGTAATCAAGAAGCAACGTATCTCAAAACTATATACTAGCAAACCAACATCCACCAGGTCTTCAAAAGTTTAATATCACTTTTCAAACCATGACTAAAGAAAGGGATGGAAGACTTGCTGCACATAGATATCTCCCTCCAGATTGACCTACTATAGATGTTGGTTTCCTGGATGCGAATGCTTCAGCCTAACAATAAATTAGCTTCTCTGAACCTCCACCATTTGGACTAATGATGCACAAGTACAAGTGAACCTGATGTGCGAAACCAACAAGTGGTTGCCACAGCCATCAATGCCAAAATATATATATATGAAGGAAAGAATGTGAAAAATATGCATCCATCATCTGACAAACATAGAAATGGAAACTCCATTAACCATCAATTACCATCAAACTGAAAGAAATGCATAATCAGCTCGTCCTCAGTCATCTTCACCCGGCTGGTAAACTGGATATCAATAATTATTTACAAGAAGACAAACAAACAAACAAACAAAAACAGTCAGCTAGGAAAGGAAAAGGAAAACAAAATTCTCTTAAAACAATTATTAGGACAAGAGTTACAGACCGTTTTTCTCCTCTTCAGCATTCTAGGATTTTCCAGAGTCTTTTGTACTCTGCCTTTAAGATCTACACCAGCCTCATTTTTAGAAGGCCCTGAGCTCACTGTTCCTGAAACTCCAGCAGAATCATGCAGAGACAGCACAATGGCCTGCATTTTGCCACTGACTTTGTCAATATTGACCTTTTGGTTACTACACGTGTAATAGATTTCTAATCCATGCTGAGATGAAACCCAAGCTTCACTCTAGAATGACAATATTACAATCATGAAAATACTAGATTACCTTCGCCAATTCAGCATCATCATCAACATAATCCAACTTATTCAGTAACTTTTTGGTCTGAGGTTTCTTCCTTGGTTTGGACACTTTTCTCTTTCCCTGGAGCAGGAGATAGTCACAAAAGGTAAGAAAAACAACATTTCAAAGCAAGACAGAAGTATTATAAAGGTATTGACATGTCGATTGTCCCAAGAAGGACAAGAAGCTCGGTATTAAGATGACATATCAAAATAATACATGATCAAAATAATTTGCTGAATTCAGCTCATCAATTTTGCCCTCATCAATGTTTAAACTTCTTCCACCCACATTAAAGAATAGGAACGACAATTCAGATTTAGCTCCTTTCACTTTTCTCATGTCACAACCTCTGGGATATGTGATATATCTGAAATCTGATCTGAATATTAAAATGGAATAGGACTAAAAACAAGGAAAACAATATTGATTTCAAACTAAGCATGTCGCAATGGGTACCAAGTATCATAGCCAAATTCTCTAAGTTCATAACTTATGAATCTATGCATCTTCCATACGACACCACCCTAATCTTGCTTAACATAAAATAACCAAGGACATGAAGTTGCAGATGTTCAATATGTCCAATGCGATTACTATAATGACATGTCCAAGACTGATACATCTACAACTTACTTAAAAGTTCCCAAGTGCGCCTCAGATCCATGGTTTCCTATTGTTGTCTAAATCCTGATTTAAATGGAAATCTTATTGCTTGAGGAGATACAGAAAGAAAAACTGCCTTCCACCAAAGCCCACTCCAAGAGGATAGACAGAGCACTGGAAAAGCTAAACTTAAATGAAAGCCATAAGTCAATTTGACTAAAAACACCCACACTATATTATTTGGTAATTAAATCATTTATTCAACTGTGGTATTAATATCTAACCAATTTGGTGAAAACGGTATTTTCAACTGCAGTATATGCAACTAGAGTATCACCAAATTAACATCCTTCACAAAAGCAGTCTGGAGTAATTAGCAATAGTGAAATTCAAAATAAGTAGCCAATAAACAATTAGACTGTAATTTTGGAATTAATTGTGATAGGTTTGAAATGCCAGGATATATTAAAAGTACACAATTTAATTGAAATTCTCGAGGATTTATAAGAAGGGTAAAATGAAGGGAAAGATGGCATGTTAATCTGCCAGCGAGTGTACTTAAGTTTCACACAGTTTCTAACCAACTGCACAAAGTTTTGCTTAAGTCGGGTAATCTATAATCTTGGCGAGTCAAACAGCATAACTAAGTATTCAATGCCACTTCAAGCCGAAAATCTCATGGTTACCTAGGATCCATCTTGGATGTTCTCATGATAGTCTTCTGTTTAATTAGGCCAACTATTTCTTAGAAACACTGGTGAAGTTTCAAGAATGTCACAATGAAGCAATAATATCTGGGTGCAGCATAAGAAATTCATTCTAATTAAGAAGGCGCTCAATGCAGCCACTGCAGCAATATTTGTGAATAAAACACTTCGTGAAGAAGTCTAAAGAACTGAGGTAACTGGGAAGAAAGTGCTCCCAAATACACTTCACAACAACATTAACTAAAAATTATACTAGCAAAAAAAAGCCAGCGTTGTGAAGGAAATATATAGGCAACACTTCCGAGTGACCGCAATATGTGGTGAATACACAACAGTTCGGAATGGAATGAAATAAAGCCGGAGCCACGAAGCCAAAAAATTAATGACCCCCGAGGACGAATCACTTCATTCACTTCAATGGCCCCATTGTCATCCTCATTGAGAAAAATTCAAGAAATGAGAAACTCTGTGATCATTTCTTTCTCTTGACTCCGTTGTCTTAAACCGACCTTCCCATTTTCCCATAAACCTTAAACGCCAACTACGCTAGGAACTTCAATTCACGCAAAAACAACAGAAGCAGATAAAGAATTACCCAGTAGAAAAGAACCGACCTTTGTCTTACCAGACCCAGATACTTCAAAATCCCGATCATCATCCTCATCGTCGACGCTAAGATCATCGTCATCGCCGCCATCGCCGTCCAAAGCAGGCGCGTAATCACCATCCTTGTCGTCGTCGTCGTCCTCGCCGCCCACCTTCCTTTTGCCCTTCGCGTCGCCCTTCCTGGCCTTCCGACTCGAACCCATCACGGAACTCGCCAGGTTTCGGAGGCCCAGGGCCTCCATCCTTCTCTTGTTCTCCGCGATCCTCGACAGCCTCTGCTTCTCGTAATTCGATACACGCGTCGCCTCCTTCGGGTCCGGTAGCGTCGGAGGCTCCGGTTCGGAGCCCGAGCTCGCCTCCGCTCCGTCGGGCTCCGCGTCGGAAGTGGGAGGGCGGCGCTTCGCCGCCATTCGAGCGGTCGCGGCGAATTCTCGAGACGAAAATGGCGATTGGCCGTCGCGAAATGACGGAGGCTCGAGGGGAGTGAAGAAAATGGGAGGGAAGTCGATATAAGAGCAAGCGCGGTCGAGTTGCACCGGTCCGACCGGATTTAGAGGCTTAAGCATTTGGACCGGTCCGGTCCGGACCGAGTCTTAGGCAAGGTGATTTGGGGGCACTTACTACTTCAGACGAGATGAAGACTTGCGCAGTTTCAACACTCACTTAACATGTGAATTTTCGTTTGAGCAAGCTGAAAAAATTGTGCTTCGAGAGTACATGAAAATATCCAGTGTTGTAGGTCGAAACTAAAGAGACAATATCCGAGCCATTCGAATTCACTTAAGAACAGTGATTCTATCTTGAGTTGACCTTAATACGTTGTGCATGCAAGCATTACCTCAAAAAATTGCTTAGCGAAGTAAATGGAGAAATTGACATGTTATCACATGAATCTTACTATGAACATACATGTTGGATATAATGGTTTCTCTCCATAAGTTAGTTTTTTTTTTTTTTTTTTTTGATGAAAGTAAGAGAACTCCATAAGTTAGTTCATTATGGGCATTTGTAAAAATTACCATCACTCCGTTATTTCTACATTCTAAAATTGCATATTGTCGCTTCTTTAATTTTCTTGTGCAAAAACAAATGAAAAAGGAAAAATTGCTTTCCTCAACATTGATGGGCCCTTTTAATGTCAAAATATGTCTTCTATATCTACACATTTAAACTTAGTCAACTTTATTGACAAAAAAAAAAAGTTATGATCGGCTTTTGTTTCGCTCTCTATGCGTTCCGAGTTTACTCTTGCATCCAAAGACTAAAACTACTTCATATAGCATCAACTTTTAATGATGGCTCAGGGGAATATTTCAAAATACACCCCACATTGGACGCATCATTTCAAAAGAGCCGACGAAGTAACATTTGTCTCAAATGGCCCCCACAATTTAGGGGAACCGGTTTTGCTCGGTAGAATAGAATTGGCCAAGAATGGGCCGAAAACTCTAATCAAAATACATGGAGAACTTCTGCACTGTGCTTTGATGCTGCAAAAGCATTCGGCCATCTGTTTTTTGTTGGTTAGGAAAAAAAAAAAAAGAGTGTGTTTTGTTGGGTTTTTTTTTTTTTTTTTGGGTCGAATGTTTTGTTTTGTTGGTTGTTGGACTGTCCGGTATTTGGCGGGACCGGTTGTGTGTGTGTGTGTGTGTGTGGTGGAACTGGCCAAACATGTGGGCCTGAAAGTGGCCCAGCAAAGGTCAAGAAAACTTTTTAAAATGGTCGAGCAAAGCCGAAAGCTAGCCAGAGACGAGCCGAAGAATGGCCGCCCGAATCAGAGTTTGGCCAATGCTTATCCGTCCTTTCCACAGTTTAATGGACCACTTTTGTGCAATGAACTTGGCAATGCATCCCTGCTTTACAGTAGCAGAATATTTGCTTGATGGCTCACTATGCAGCAGCATTCGTTGCACCTTAAACCCCGTCTTAAATTCCTGGACAAAAAAGCATCATGCAATACACAACTACCAAGATATTCACAACCATTCTCTTTAAGATAGGCCTTGGAAAGAGAAGGAAGGAAGGCCGGAATGTTAACAAGCACCTCATAATTGAATTTGCCCGAACAATAGTATCCATTATGAAAACCGCCGATGCGTCAAAGCCACCAAATGGGTAAGCCGGCATAATTTACAGCAACTAGATAATCATTTAATTCCTTCCAAAAAAAACAGATTTCTTTCATTTTTCATACATAATCCTCCGCTGATGATGAGGTAATTCATGAAAGTAATTCTTCAACCTTTGTCTCAACCTTCCCCTCTTTCCTATGTACTTGCGGAATAAATCATCCACGGACACCGGCACGGTAGAACCGTGTGTTTTTACACCAGCGTGACGAGGGGGAAAACGGAGCGGAATGGGCGATGGGTGGTGGACGGTGCGAAGCGTAGATAACCCCGCAAAGAGCCCAACGCTCCATTGCCGAATCTCTTGATGTTCAAGATGTCTTGAAAATCAAGAACTCCTGAATCCTCTATCGACTTTGGCCCGCCCGCTCTCGCGTTTTCATGGCGCCCTTCGTCAGAATCGAGGCAATCAAGCCGACCCCTCTGTCGCTCGCCACTCTCTGCGCTTGCCCGTGCCGACCCTTTGCTACGAACGCCCTGGTTCTGACGCGCCCTCTGTCAAAATTCAATCTTGGGTTGCTTTTACATGGGCCCAAGAGCGTGGTCCGGATGCGCTTGAGCGGGGTCCCGGCCCGCCGGCGCGTCGGCGCGGCCGGGGCGCGCGCCGAGCAGGACCGGGTCGGCGAGAGCGACGCCAATCAGGTGGGCTTTCGGTCGGCTGTGTCTCATTAGGAAATCCGGAATTAGTCTGTGTGATTGTTTTCTTGACGGGTGTCTGGAATTGTTGGATGTATGAGGGGAAAATGGTACTTTTTTGCGCTGGCTCCATCCTGAGTGCAAATGATAAGGTTGTGAATAACGCACTTTTAGTTGTTAGTAGTTAAGAAAAGGGTAGTTCCTTACAATTGGATGGGGGCAGAAACAGCAGTATAGGTAATGTGTCAATTTTTTCTTTCTTTGCTTAGTTTCATGCTTCCTCTGCTGAAATTTGTTACGTAATGCACCGTGTCTGTGAGAATTTAGTTTGTATCTGTCTTTTAATGCACGGAATGAGTATCTGCGGGTACAGGACATGGCAATGTTTGTTGCTTATATGGTTGATGAAGGAAGATTGATTAGTTGTGGCATTAGCTCTCTGTGGCCCTTTTCTATCTCTAGATGATATTTTCATAATAATTTAATTGAAAGCAATGCTGAAACGGAATTTTTAGGAAGTAGACAAAGGCCATCAATCTTCACCACGGGAAGAGACTGATATGGAGACTCAACAGAAAGCAAGTCAGTTAAGAAAGAGGATTGTTTTTGGACTTGGAATTGGTTTTTCTGTTGGCGGTGTTGTGTTGGCAGGAGGATGGGTGTTTACTGTGGCTTTGGCATCTGCTGTTTTTGCCGGTTCACGGGAGTATTTTGAGTTGGTTAGGAGTCGTGGAATTGCAGCTGGAATGACACCCCCTCCTCGATATGTGTCCCGAGTTTGCTCGGTTATATGTGCCCTGATGCCGATACTTACCTTGTAAGATTGAAAGACACCCCTATGCTATATTTTTTTGTGGCATTTGGTGGACAAATTTTGTTGCTAGCAAAGCTTTGAGCATGTATTCTCTTTCCTGATAAAGTTTTATAAGTTAGCCAATCTTATCATGATGTAGCAATTACTTATCATGCTTCTATGTTCTCCTATCAAAATGTAATAGGCTCCCTTATCTGTCTGCACTGCTTGTTTAAGGGAGATTTGGGAGCTTGCTTGCTTCTGAATTTCTAAAACCATCCTGTTCAGAAGAACGAAATAATCAAAAGACAGTAAGTTTGACACAGAAATTGAAATGTACCACGTGATCTAGTTGTAGTTAGTACTTGTAATAATCACAGGAAAAATAATTGCCAGCATAATTTGAGAGAAAAACCCTCTATGGTGGCAAAGACATGTCGAAAAACTTTGACCACTTTTCAGCATGCAGTTTCTGGAAAATCTTTCACATTCTCTGTTTAGGTACATTTTTCTTCTCTTCTAAATGTTAGCAATCTGAAACGTAAAAATCAGGTGGAGTTCACTGATTTCTCATAGAATGCCATTGTTGACCCCTATGGATACTTTTGGAATGAATCAAAGTTTTTCCGGGAAGCAGTGCTTTCATCTGAATTCGTTATTGCTTTATTAAATCTTTGGCTCTATTTGGCAAGTGCTAGGCATTGATTATTGATAGTTGCCTCTGTGCATGTCAGATACTTTGGTCTAGATGTTTCTGTGACATCTGCCGCCTTCCTTGTTGCCATAGCATTGCTTCTACAGAGAGGAAATCCGCGATTCTCCCAGCTCAGCAGTACAATATTTGGGCTATTTTATTGTGGTTATCTTCCTTGTTTTTGGGTGAAGCTTCGATGTGGTCTAGCAGCACCAGCACTTCATACTAGTAAGATATGGTTTATTCTTGATGGAGGATGCCCCTTTCATGATACATGCATCCGATATTTTATCCTTAAGATTTGGGCTATCTTATTATGGTTATCTTCCTTAAGATTTGTTCAACCTTGATTTTATGTAAGTGTCAGTGTAGTGTAGAAGACAATTGCAAATAAGACAGGTAACAGTAAATTAAACGCAGAACATTTCAAGACTAAATGGTGAAAGGAAGATCAAGTCATCATATTCAAGACAGGCTATGTAGCATATAGCAATCTAAATGTAGGACAATTTCAGATTTAAATGGTGTAATAAAGATTAAATCACTATATTGTTGTTAGAAGCACTGGGTATTGTAAATTATGTGATACAGATAGCTCAGCAAGAATCTTTTTGGTGCTTTTGGCCATTATTTTTGGTATTGACTTGTTTGTCATGGTTTTCATTCTACCGGCACTTGAGAGTGTTGACTTCTCCGAGTGTGAAGATATGTCATAGTTTTACATGTTACACTTAAATAGATAATTGTGCTGTTTGTTTATTATTTTCAGTTAAGCAAAAAGCTTGCATCGAAAGTTTGTTTTTTGCTAATTTCTACCTTGCTTTTAACAGAATTCTCCCTTAAACATTGCACGCAACCAGTGGCATAAGGGGAACAATCGGACAAACTGAAAACCAACTATGTTGCACTAAACTAGAGAGCTTTTATTGTAAAGAATATAAGCCTAATTAATGTTCTTTCTAAAAGAAGATTCTATTATATGAAAATTTAGAACAAGCATAGTCTTTTGATATTGTCTTCTGTCTGTCTCTGTGTAGAATTTTGTGAACTTGGCCTCACACCATGGCTCTTGTACCTGAACTGATCTACCCATAAACAGTACTTATTATCGATATACCTGAAATTAATACCAGAAGATGCGAGAAGTTTCATGCTGAAGCCTTCCCTATGAATAATGTAGTTTTCAATTTTTGTTTTTTTGTTTTTTTTACATGTGTAATGGAATGGCTTCTATTATCAATGATCGTTGTTAATGCTGGTCATGCTTATATGAAGTTGTGGTTCTTAGCTTGCTCATCTTTAACAGGAATAGGAGCAGCATGGCCCATTCTTCTAGGTGGCCAGGCTCATTGGACCGTGGGCCTTGTGGCGGCATTGACATCAATAAGTAGCATAATTGCTGCAGACACATATGCCTTTCTTGGTGGCAAAGTAATTTGGCTTCTAGACTTTCAGTGTAATTTGTGCTGTAATATGTAGCCATTTTTATACAAATGAAAATCTACATGCCCTTGTCTAGTTATATTGTTTTTGTATATAAGTTTGAAAATATACCTATTCCTGATTGTGAATAGAATTAAGGAGCTCAAACAAGTTGCTTCAGAGTGTATCGTGATCTGGTGTCCACAATCGTGCTTAGAGATTGTTTGGATTAGTATTCCTTAATGAGGTTCTACTACTGATAACTTACTTTTTGTTATTCTTTCTTCTTATAAAGCTGGTTTATCCAGAATATCGTATTATGATGAAACTCTTTTCTGAAGTTATACTTTGAATCTTTGTGTGCTATAAGAGCAAGTGAAAAAGAGTAGCTTGTTCTTGCAAGTTCTGAGCTTTAATGAGCATAGAGTTGACTTCCTAATCTTCATTTCGTATAATCACATTTAATGTAGGCAGGAATTGCTGGATGCCTTTGTGGTTAATTTCTTTTCTATTGTAAGATTTCATGATTCCTTTTGCTTTTTCTGTACCATGCAGGATATTTTGGTTTTATGCAGATAGAAACCTAAAAATTGTTGTATTTTAATGCAGGCATTTGGTAGGACACCACTTACTAGTATTAGTCCCAAGAAGACATGGGAGGGAACTGTTGTAGGCTTGGGTGGTTGTATAGCAACTTCCATCATCTTGTCGAGGATATTTTGTTGGCCGTCTTCTTTGCTGAGGTAGTTCTGCTCGCCCTTGTAATCCAGTTTGCAAAACTATTTTTTCATGGATGAGAACTGAAATAACTTATTAATAATTAGGGGAGTTGTTTAATGTTGTTTCTTGGATTTTGGAAGATAGAAAACTGAAGGAGTAGGAAGTCATCTTTGATGTGTGTAAATCTAAATTGTCTTTATGTGCTTGTGAGCTCAAGAGAGAGAACAAGGGAGTAGTAGGGAGGGGGAGGATGAGGAGGAGGGGGAACAGAGCTGAATGTTGTTAGGAGAAACTGAGTATTATCTTCTGTCCTTGTTTATATTGGATGCTAGGAATTTCTATGCTTTAATTGTTAAGGATAGTGTGATAGAACTTTTCTTGACTTCCAATCTTTTTTATTTTTTCTTATATATTTCTCCTTTGAACATTCTTTGGACAATATGAGTGATTATGAGGAAGTGTATATTTATTTGGTCAATTGTAATGTTCCCATTTAAACGTGATACCACCTTTTAAAATTTCACCGTGGGAAGCTTTTTCTTTTTCTTTTTCTTTTTTTTTTTCCTAGGAAAAACTTGAATTGTGAATCCTCTACTTCTACAGTATTAGAAAAATGGTTATGCTTTAGTTGGTTTGGGTGGGTAATTCTTCTACTTTATTATGGTTATTTAATATAATATTCACCAGAAGATCCTTAATCATAGTGATTATCTTTTTCCCCACAAATGTCCTCTTTCTTCTTTTGAAAAAAAAAAAATAAAGAAAATTCTTTTATTGTCAAATAAAATTTGATACATGTGTCATTGGCCGGCAGTCCTTGGCTGCACAATAGCCCACACAGCACCTGGTGAGCTAAAAACACCAGGTCAACCTTACTTCCAAAGTTGTTCCCAAGAACAGTTTAACAAATAACTTCCTCGTATCAGATCTTATCGGCATCTAGTCCATCAAGCAATATAGCAAATCACCTATCATGGCTTTATCGAAGAACGGCATCAGCTTCCAACCAGTCTGTACACGAAAGGCCAACTTCTCCTTCAGAGTTTCGTAGAGATATATTAATTCTATTCTAGAACTCCAAACACCAATCATCATAGCACCATTTCCATGGACCAGTTGTATTCATTTCCTCTGCATCAATTCTCACTCGATAACCCCAAGCTCCACTTACGAGGGTACGAGAGAATAGGAGAATCATGGTCTATGACATTTTCCCCCACTCAATTCCGCAATGCCCTCATCGCAGGCTATTCTATCGCTTCCCCATGTTTCCTAACCGTTGATGGGCCACTTTGGATCATACATTGAATAGCAACGCTCACTCAACAGAATAGGCCACTCCATTGGTAGTTTCTTTTGATCGCTGTTTAAGCATCTTTGGCACTTGTGCTTTCCTTGACAAGTGGCATTTTTCACCAACTGCATCTTTGGCAGCAGTCTATTTTGTTTACTAAGCTTGTGTTGATCTCAACAGACCATTGGAGGTTTCTTCCCTTTTTGAAAACATGGCAACAGATTTCTTCTTAAGATTCACCAATTATCCAGGAACGTTTTCCCTATTTAGCGAGGAATCTATGTTTTCCTATGCCCCCTTTGTCATCTTAGAAGCTAGTCAAGGGTCACACTTTGTCTGAGCACATTTGCCTCTGCCCTCGTAGGACTAGGTAGGCCACAAGTTTTCTCCGACTCAAAACTCATTTACCAAAGAAATCTTGCCCCAATGCCATCTATCACAGGCCGGTAGTTCCTTGGCCTCATAATAGCCCATGCGGTGCCTAGTGAGCTGAAGACACCAGGCCAGCCGTCCTTCTATAGTTGTTCCCAAAAACAATTCAGTAAATAGCTTCCTTGTATTGGATCATGCCATGTTTCGCTTAGCTTGGACGTCTAGTTCATCAAGTGAGATATCACTTTAGGCACAACAATTGGTTTCTATCTGCCACGATCTAAAAGCAGCATCAACTTCCGACTAGTTATATATGAGAGGCCAACCTGCCTTCAGAGCTCCATAGAGATATATCATTTCTATCTTAGAACTCCTAACATCAATCATCTTGTCACCATTTTTACGAACCAGTTGTTTCATCCCCTCTGCATCACTCACTCTCCTCCCGATAACCCCAATTTCACTCACAGGGGTATGAGAGTACAAGAGAACCATAGTCCTTTATTTATGCTTCCTTGATCTTTTTAAGCCACTTCTATTATGTTACATACTCTTGTTGGATCATTTGAGGACTTACGTGCCCTACCACTTGAAATGAGTTTACAAAATCTACTCTTCGACATCAAAATACCAACTTTCTCCTAAGATTATTCAAGGTAATATTGTTCTCAAAATGTACCCCTTTTTGCTACTTAATGAAAAGACTTTCCCCTTTTTCTACTAAGGAAATCCATCCATGTCTCTTCTCATGCCTCCAAATCTTTACAAATTATAACCCACTTCAAGGACATCATTAATTTGCATTGAGATGTATGAAGGTCTTCGTGTCCCTACTGTTTTATTTGAGTTTTCTTCTTTTCTCTTTTAAGAGGGTAATACGTACTTTCTTTAGAATAGTCATGATTGTTGTCCTCGTGTATACACAAGCATCTTCCTGCAGCTTTTTGCATGCTTTTATTTCACATGGACAAACACATTTCCTCATAACTCCATTAGTCCTGCATTACGTTCTTTATTGTTGTCGTGTAGGCTTTGATGTTCTTCTTGACCTTAAGGTGCATACTAGGTATCATAGTATACAAGATGCTTATCCCTGTTGTAAATCTCATGGATGGTATTAAATCCTTCCGTCTCTCTACAACTTATCCCTTCTGACATTAATCTGTCCAGCACTTTTGCCTTTGTTACGTCTTATCCACGAAAATTCTGCAGCATAGCTTACATCAAGGAAGAGGAGTTCATTCCTATCTAGTGGCCAAAGTCAAAAAGTTTTATCTTGTCATGAGCCTGTAGAGACGGGAGACTTCTCAGTAATCGCTTTTTCTATCCTTGATTGCAAAAAATCTGTTGTTCAAATCCTAGAACTTCACTACTTTTGATCCTTTTCTTTAGGCCAGAAGCCCAGATAATGCAATAGGAATCTTGTTGTGATCTCTTTTGGTGTTCAATATCTTCATTCGATGTCTCGAGTTCATAGATCATATGATGAGCTCGCATAAATGTAACATTGAAATTTGTGCATTTGCTCTTTCTTATTGCTTCATATAAAGGATCAACTAGTTGCCTTGTGGTTTCTATGTTCCCTCTGTTCTCATGTACGTGTTAAAGCTTGTTCCTTCACTTGTTGTTTAGCTTTTATTAGTTCTTAGCATCTTTCTGAGTTATATCAGGTACTTTAGCTTATATTTTAGTGCTTAATTTTAGAAAGTCTAGCTATGCCTGCTTGATTTCCAAGTTTTGATTGTAGTTTCTTCTTCTCTGACTATATTTTTATTTGTTCTTTATTTAAGCTTCCTACAGCGTTAGCATGTATTCACTGGTAAAAAGTATACTTTCTTTGTCTTGCTAAGTTGTCCTTTAGCTTTCAAGAGTGCCAGTATGCTAACCTTCATCTTAATTTAAAGGAAGGTAGTCTCAACATTTGCTCGGTGGCATTTCAAAATAATACATTTAGATACTTTGGCTCAAAGCTTTTTGGATCCGTCATCATTTTTAAACCTGTTTTTGAGCTGTTTGATTTTCTTTTAGGTGACCACATTATTGCATCCCGTTAGACTGTTTATTTGCATTGTCTTTTCATTGTTGTGGTTTGTGTATAATTTCCTCTTGTTTGGTGGACAGTGCAATAGCATTGGGGTTCTTGAACTTTTTTGGGTCTGTTTTTGGAGATCTCACTGAATCCATGATCAAACGTGATGCAGGGGTCAAAGACTCGGGCTCCCTTATACCTGGACATGGTAAGTTCCTTTTGCTTTAATTACTTTGCAAAGCTGCTGAATTTTCTTTGCACTTTGGCCCTTATTTCAGTTGCTAAATCTGCATACTGCTGATTATTATGCAAACCAATTTAACATTATTTAGGACAAATTTCATAGTTCATTAAATCTGATTGCTACAGTTATTTAGATTGTTGATTTACAAAGGTGCAATTTTTTTTTTTTTTTTGCTGCAATAATTGAAGCTTTTGCTTGCAAGATGTTTTTTGATTTCTCAAATCTTGTTAGCTCATCTTTTCAAGTAGTTCTTATCACTGTAATTGCATGGAACTCATCTGAATTTTGGATTGACCAAAATTTTGCATATTCATGCGGATAAGCATTATAACTAATCATATGCCTAGTGCCTACTGCTTGTTGAAAAGCGTGAGAAAGTGAAGCTGAAATATCCTTCATCCATCTCAGTTTCCCTGCTGAACTTGCAAGTAGAACACTATGGTATAATTGCCCTCATTAATTTGCTGATGCCCTCCTAAAACGGTAGAAAAGCTTCTCTTTTGTTGTTTTTAGTGATTGACTGTAACAAAAAATATTCCCCATTTCTCTCGTTGGAGGGCAGTAGACAAATTTAATTTTACATTATGAACATAAAAGCAAGGGTCTTTACGTCCTCCTGGAGGATAAAACTTTTTTAAGATGTTAAGAAACACATGGGCACCTGCAGATGAACCTTACTTTGTCAAATGCAAAGTTGATACTTATGATACTTTTGTCTCATAAGTTTTTATAAATACCTCATCTGTAACGAAACAAATCTGTTTCTGAGATGCCTGTCATATAAGGTTTCCTGGACCCCTTTTTCCACTTCCTCTGCTGCTCATTGAATATGCATCAGATTGTAGTGTAGTTGTAAGAACCGTGTCATTTATGGTATTTTGCAAACTTGGGTTTCATAAACTATGTCCGTAATCAGAGGCAATGCCTGCAGGTGGAATATTGGACAGAGTAGATAGCTACATATTCACGGGTGCGCTCATGTACTCTTTCGTCAAAACTATTCTACCTCTGTATGGAGTTTGACATCGGAAGAATGAGCAATAAAAAGTGGGAATACACTGCATAGTTCTGGAGCTGTTGCAAGAGGGGACTTCGTGCCACCCAAGCAGGCGTCGATTGTTTTTGGACAAGAAAATGAAGAAAGTCCTGTACGTACTCTTTAACTCGAAATGGCAGCCAAGATCTTGAAGCATACTCTGTTTTCAGTGTTACAGGTATAGTTCACATGACCACAGATCACTGTTAATCTTCAGAAGAGCTGTCAATGATCAATTCAATGGATGAGAAGCTGGTTCCCAAAAGTTTTTCTTTTCTTTCTTTACCTTGGCTTTTTCGGTGTTGGTAGGTCTTCTATTGTAATAATTGGTTGATCAATAATTTCGGCCGCAAGGTCAATCATCTCAATTTTTTGCACGCCCGTTTGCTTGTCATGCTGACTGGGATTCTTTAGCTGAAAGAATCTAAGTTTTGGGAAAAAATTTCTATGGATAACTTTGATTTTGCATGGAGAGAGTGGAATTTCAGCCCCCAGTTAGCATGATTCTTCGGAGCCTGGCTTTTGTCCTAACTGAAGTTCTTCATGCTGTAGTATGGTTGATTGATCTCTTCAATAATTTTTCCAATGTTGGTGTCTTCTTGTCCAAAATGCTGGGTCCATGGTTATTGTTCCATGATAATGCAGCCGAATATGGTGTACAAAACCGATTCATTTTTGTTATCGTGCCATCCGACCATCATGTCTAAACGTTTCTGTCAGAACTATGTCCAAGACCCAAAAGTTGCTTTGATTGCACTAATTTACTTGTGATGGTTGGTAACTGATGTTCTCCCTTGTCGATTTCCGAATTGCTTCCCTCGTAAGCTTCCCCTACAGCGAGGAGTAGTTAAATGTCGACGCGAACGGGTGTATGATCTCGCTGGCGCCAATCGGGAAATGAGAAGGCTTAATGTCATGGTAACAATGATATATGGCACGTTCTAGGAGTCCTCATGGCAGCTATGACCATAACCAGGAATGTCATTATTGGTATTTCTATTTATCATTATTTGTTATTATCGATATAGCGTGACTTAGGCTGTTAGGCAATATTGCATTGAGGCGTCGGGACTCTTTTCAGACGTATTTTTCCACCCCTAATAATTCCATCGGATTAATTTGCACCCTTGAAGGTTGACCAAGGAAAGCAATCAATCATGGGTTGAAAATGATATTTGAGAAAGGGAGAGAGACATAGTGAGTAGCAAGGCCCACTAACGTCCCACCAAATCCCATCAATCCCAAAAAAAAAAAGAAAAAATCATACGCCTCTATGATTTCACATACTAATTTAATTGTTTGGGGAAAAAGATAATTATAATAATAATATCCTCCAGTCACTCGTAACTGAAAGATGAAGTTAGTATAAGTCAAGAAAGGCTTCCCTTAATTTAAATAATCTCTCTAGAGGCAAAACGACCTCAACGAGGGGTTACGTCGAATTGGCGGTCGCAAACCGCTATTATTTTCACGTGGACATGTCTCCCCGGCCTCCCTTGGCGTTCCTTTTCAAAAATCCCTTATTTTCATTGTCTGCATGCATGTATGTCAGCTAGAAATGGTACACAATGATATCACCAAATTGAAAAATCGCTGCTTAATCAGCTTCTGTTTGCGCCGCTTGTAATCTTCTTGTTCGCCCATGTCACATCGTCACCACGAGCCAAATCGTCATTAATACTTAAATGGGGTCCAAATATGTTGTCCATAAGCAGCATTAGTGTTGTTAACACGTCTATTTAGTACTCTTTCCGATTGATTGAGTCCCACAGCTCGCTTTGGCCGTGCTGTGTTCGAAAAGCAGTCCTTTCCGCGCGTCAAAGCTTTGGAGCCGTCGTCAAAAGGGTGGTTCAGTCCGTGATGTCATGACAAATTTAGAAAAGAAGTAATGAGCATTTTGACGTTTAGACAGGAAAGAAAACCCTAAGAACATGTGGACCTACAAAAGCTAAAAATGACTTGTGTTTTCTCGTTCTTTTTAAGCTGCTGGTGCTTTTGTCCTTAGCAAGACGGGACTAGAGATAGTGGCATTTGCGTCCAAAACTGAGGAGGTCATTGTAGATTAAGATGTCTGGTGATTTATTAAAGCTCTCCGCTAGGAACAAAGGTCACGAAGAGATAATGTTCGTTCTCGGACAAGTTAATGTGGCAATTAATTATTAGGGTTACGGGATCGGTCCGAACTGTCACGGGAATGGGATGAGAGAAAAAGAAAGATGACCCGTGAAAGAGACGTGGGAAGTAAACGATGGTTGACCTTGAATTTGTGAGGAGATATGGATGTTGCAAAAGGGAAGGAGATAAGAGAAAGGAGGAGGAGGAGAAGGAGATGGGGGGGATAGAAAGGAACCCCAAGACTGCTCTCAATTTTTTCCTTTTGTCTTGGAGGCTAGCAAGCAAGAAAACCCACATATATTCAAAAGTGCCTTATGTGGAGCCAAATCTCCACCATCTATGTAGAGATAGAGAAAGAAAGGGAGAGAGAGAGAGAGAGAGAGAGAGAGAGAGAGTCTTCAGCAAGAAGAGAGGAGGGGGCCAATTAGGGTTGTTTTGTTGTGATGGGAAAGGGGCCTACCACGAGTGGGGCTTTTGACAAGCCATGAGTGCTTACTTTTCGAGATGTTCTTTTGTAAAATCTTTTAGGGGCATGAATGATACAAGAAGTGGAGAGGAAAATGTGTGGGATGCAAGGAACGCGTTGTTTTTAAGCTGACTAAGAAACGGAGGGCGAGAGGAAAAGGATTGAAAGAGAAACGATGTACATAAAAACAATGAAGGAAACTTAAAGAAGTGTTTGAGGAGATATGGTGGGCAAGCATCTCCAAAAGTTGCGTTTTCAGAGAGAGAGAGAGAGAGAGAGAGAGAGAAGCAAAGTATTGTTGCTGTGTCGATGACAAAAACCCTAGCTTTTTCCCTTGCACACGCACACCCATGCATCTCTCCACCTCACACCACCTTTTGCTTTCCCTTTTATTACTTTTCCTCTCTTGTCCATTTGCCTCCGGGTGGTCACATGGTTTTTGGCGTTAACCCTAATTTTATTTTCACCAATTCTTGGCTAATAGCATCATGTTCCGGTCCATCCTGACCTAATCCATGTCGAAAGTCCATGATGCAATCGTTCTTTATTTTCCCACAAAAATAAATTATAATATAAGAAACAAATCCTTTCTCCGCCAAGTCACCCCAATATATATTCCCATCTTTTTCGTAACATTTCCATCTGGTTAATGTGATGGTGTTCATATTCGATTGCAAATGCTCATGTTTCAAATCATATGTGTCCACACGGTGGCCAAGAATTCATTATGAGCCTCATTCTCAGAAGTTACGTGGAAGGAAAATTGACTAGCATGATGTGACTGAAAATGCCATTGTAGAGAGACATTTTTGTTTGGGAAGCATTTACGAATGAGGCCATGAAAACGACAGATTTCTTCATTGCTAAGGAATATTTAAATTGTAATATGTTTTCGTGCTTGAAAGTCCAGGTAGGTGTGATCTTGAAATCCACAGGAACCGAAGATTCTCACATGAACGTAACATGTGATTATTAAAACTACGAAAGGTATAATTTGATGCATGACTCATGCACAGTCCACCTATAATTACCGCATGTTCCTTTAACAATTAGGCGATGGAATAGATTCTTAAATGGTCCGTGTTTAAATATTTGAATTGCTGTCTATCTTTTGACTAAAAGCTTCAAATCGATCAATGATGGAGCATGAAGAATCACAATCTAAAGAAAGAGAAATTAACCTTTCTTACAAACTTCATTTCTTAATTTGTCAAATTCGTTTTCTTTTTTTTATCAAATCCACTGCTTGTGTAAGAAACAAGTAACACGTTCACCATCAGATAGTTGGATAAATTTGTTTTTCTCCATCTTGTGCTGAAAATCCTGAGTTCTAAAATGGTGTCGTTTGCAAAGACTCAATCCCTTGTGTATACAATAAATTTCAGAAAAACACAAGATTAGTTGAGTACTTGCTCATGCAAACACATCCAATCCATCCAGCGAAAAAAGAATTTCTATCACATTCATTAAGCTAGAGTTTAAATAAGTCGTTTTCGTTGCAACTGCTTGGAAAATGATGGTGTTCTAATGTGAAACTCCCCTTTAGCTGCGAAGATAAAGATGCTAAAATATAGGTGCAATCGCAAGGATGGACAAGACTGTTCACTAAAATTTTGGTTAGTGACAGCCCACCACATCCCACACCCATCATTTTCGAACTTGGAGGCGACAAAAGCTGGAGATGTTTTTGCAAGATCTTTGTTCTTCATGTGGAAAAATATAAAACGAAACATTATTATAAACTTGAGGGCAAAAGGAAAAAAAAAATAATCCCTCACTCCGAGGAGGCTTCTCCAAGACAAAAGTGCTTACGTCAATTCCTTAATAAAAAGTTGCTTATCATTATACTTTCCCCAGGCAGAGCGTTTCTCTTTTTAGAGCCCTAAAAAAGGGTTCTCCTTTTAAGAGCTTCTCTATCTAGAAGATGCTCCAATCCTACTCGAGAGAGAGAGAGAGAGAGAGAGATATAGGGAATAATCTTTCGAGAAGTGAGGTGACCAAAGAAGGGCCGCAATATGGCAGGTCCAAAGAGGAGCCAGGGTTTAGATTTCGTTTTGTGAAGGACTTGGCAAAGGAGGGCTGCCTTTTTTTTACCCCATGCAATCGCCCTTGTTCTTTCCCTTTCGTCTCTTAAAGCAAGCCAAAAGAAACGAAAAGAAAAAAGGAAAGGAAGAAAGACCAAGGACAGCTTTGGAAGACAGGCTTTTGTGCTTCACTAAGATCGGTGAAAGCAGGCTTTGATGTATCCAGCGAAAGCCGATTCATTTTCAGAACCAGAAAGACTGTGTTCATGTGGAGTTTGAACAACAATTTGAAAATTCATTTCATAGGGTCTCCCTCCATTTTTGCACGCTTTATGCATATATCAAGCATTAGTTTCATCTCATTTGTTCATATGGGAATCGGTTGGCCAAAGCTTAAGCCCATGCATGCGGGCGAAATGGAAAATTTGGTAAGGGGGGGGAGGGGGATGGGTTTACTGAGAAATCTTTAGAGGGAAAAAAACTCAATATTCGAACAAAGTTCAATAGAAAATTTACGGACGAGAATTTGATGAGAGGGACCCCTTTGTTAGGGTTATGGCAATCATTTAAAAAGCGAGATATAGCTTTTCGATGTATCAGATATGCGAAAAGATTAGCACGATCTGAAAAATTATATTTTCCCTTCTTTGTGTGTTGAGTACGCCTCCTGCTGGACGAGATACCTTCGAGGGCGTACCAATCAGCTGACGTATGTTTCCAGACATACAAAGGAAAGCCGGAGTTTATGCTTAATCACTGTTCTGACAAGATTAGAGTTTAGGTTTTCTTTTGGGGCATCAAGCTGGATTTTGCCAAAATAAAAGCTGTGGAAATAAAGTAATTCGCTTTTTCGAATGTTGTGTTATATGGGAAAGATGCACTAATTGATTTTTCTCCATTTTACATAGTCACATTAGTACTGTTCTAGGAATCTTTAATATAAATAATATATATCATGAGTTTTTCCGGAGTCAAGGTTGGATCAAATAAATGAAAAAAAAAATTAATTTCGCCACTGATCTCTACTTTTTAAGCACTTCCAAAGGATGATATTATGCCCTCTATAACTTTCCTAAGGTTAGGTTAATGGGTGCACCCAATACATTTAGTGCAATGCACGAGAACCGTTAGATCATGTCGGCTCCATATAGTTAGTCCGATGCATGAAAATTATTAGATAAGATTTTCATTGGTTTAGATGCACCAAGCCTATATAATCTGATTCAATCTAATTATTTTCCATCTACCGAGTATCTATTTGTGTTGGAAGCATAATTTCATATATGGTAATTGTAGTATTCTGTGACATCATCTTTTCCCACAAGAGAATTTCTTTTAGACTTGAGTGGAAGGGGTCTCTCTAAAGATCTTTGGAGAGCGAATCCCCAGCTTCTTAATGAATGTTGGATGAAAAAAAAAAAAGAGAGAGAGTAAATCTTACCCGTTGATCATAAAACCTTTAACTTTTTTGTATCTTACAACATTTCGAATAAGAATTACCAAAGATTTCAATAAGTTATGGCCGAATGATGCGTTTCTCAAAAAACCATAGAACATTTCTAGTAAAAGTCCTCAAGCGACAACGTTTTTCTACTGGGTATTTAACATAAGAAACAAAAGTATAGGTTCGCATTATCGTCAAAAGAAAAAGTACACACATATCTCAAGATATCCTATTTGGAATTTTGTTAGGGTGAAAGATATTATGCAATCCCCATGATGTTGATGTTTGTCTCTATTATGTCATTTGTTCCAAGATCGTTCGCTCCACAAATAGTGTCATTATAAAAGTGCCCTTCAATAGTTCGCTTAAAAATTGCCCAAAATGAAGTTTGATTAGTGCACTTTCTTTTGTTCTTTTCCTTAAGTTGGTAAAGTCCCTTCTTATGTGAGAACATCAACTATTGCACTAGACAGACTCCCTCATTGTCGTGTGAGATGATTAATTTGAAATTCTTTTTAACCTAAGCCACACATATTTCAGGCATCTTTAATAGCTGATTAAATCATTATCTCCGTTCTGACTAACAAAACGATAAACGAGTATACAATTTATTCAAGAATCAAAATCGGGACAAACCTAGACTTGCATGCACCGAATAACGTCACAAATGTCAAATCTATGAGACCATTGCTAGTCTGTCTTTTTTGACTAATACCAAATGTTAGATTATTTAATTGGGAAAACAAATGAATTCTACAAAAATTTGAATTCACAACCTCCAACTCTAATACTATGTGAGATTTTGTGAAAATATTATCAACTGTTACAAAAGCTTAAATTATTAAATGAAAAAATGGTTTATTATTTAAAATTTTTAACTTATCCAGACCGAGTTAATCAACCAAATCCAAGTAGGCAAGTAAATCATGAGAATCAAGGGCATGATCAAGACTCTCTCTTTTGTTCCTTCGTATTATTCTGGTCTTAGGAGCACACGAAAAGCAGTCCTCCTCAAGACCAATATCCAAAAGGTTAAGAAATAATGTAGCTTTGAGCCGCTCTCCAAGGAGTTTGCCATTGTAGGGAACTGCGATCTTGTGGACAGGTCGCAAGAAAACACAGAGCAGTGGTGGTGGTGTTGGGGGGAAAAAAGTTGGAGAGTGAATAAAGAGAGGAGGGATACGAAACCCTAATCTTGCATGGACTCGCTCAACACGACACTGTCTTTTCCATGGAAAAAGAGAGGCGAGTTTTTTTCACAAAGAACGGTGGAATCTCAAGTGTCAGAGTCATGGTTTTGGACACGAAGTACAAGACTTCCAATCCCAGCTAAAAGATCTCCATCATGAACTACCCTAAATCAGCTGCATGTTCTTGAATTTCTTCTCAATTTCTTCTATCTTTTTTTTCCCTCAAATATGCTACGGTATACAAATCTATGTGTGTGTACATATATATAGAGAGAGAGAACATAGTTAATTGCCCTCAATGTCTATATCTGATATAAAGAAAGTTTTCTTTTAATCAACAAGCTCGGAATTATGGCTCATATATAAACATATGAAATTGGTCATGAGCCAAGATAATGCACACGTGTCTTGATATTAAGACTATTTACAGAAATAAAACTTCTCTATGGACAGTTCGAGCTACATGATGAATATGATAAGCACATTGAATTGCTAATAAAGAAATTCTTTCCAAGAGTAATTTTATGTGGCATGTTCAAGATATTCAAAATGTTTTTTTATAGAATTTTATTTTTTAAAACTAACTCGGTGCTATTTTCTTGGATTTTTTTGGTATGCAAGGTTCTTTAGGGTGGTATTTTTACTATCCCTTTCGTAGTGGGACATTAATACAAAGTGCTCCTTTAATATAAATACAAGGATCCTTTGTCTTTAAGGTCTGGTCACCCCAAAATGACAAAAATGCCCTAACATGAGGCAAATTTACCAAAATATCCAAACCTAGCGATGACAATAGGGCGGCGACAACAAGAGGCAGGTGGGATGGTGATTGTCGAGGAAGGGCAAAATGGGAAAGAAGAAAATAGACAGATAATAAAAGAATACGAAAAAGAAAAATCCAGTTCCATACTCAGATCTATCCATCTTTCAAAGAGATAAATTTCATGACCTAAACTTAGAGAATCCCGATCTTTCACACATTATGTGTAGTCATATGCATGCTAACGACGCGAATATGTTGGGAGGGCCAACCCGAATCTCGACCACACACATGTTAACCGCGATGTGCGCCTTGTCATCGATTAGTGTCTAGTCTACCACGAGTACGATAATTCGATTAAAACTCGATTCGCCCTTTTTCCCTTATTGGAGCAAAAGCAAGGTTTGGCTGCTTTCGCCCTCGTGTCCAGTCGGTGCCTCCCTACAAACGATGAACATGGCATCGAATTCCTTTGCGATTTTACGTTTTCTTTTGCCAGAATTATATAAAAGAAAAAAAAGTGTACGGAAAGGGCTTCGTCCCACGTATTAATTAATGCATGCTCTTGCTGTCGACCATATGGTCTGTATACTTTCTTTAAAAAGTTACGTCATGTGTTTGTCTTAGGTCATTGGATTCTGCTGACCTGCCGTCATCGTCCCCCCCGGGCTAGAGCCGACAACTGCACATTTTCCAGATTTTCCTACATTCGCAGTAAATGTGTCCATTTTCGCTGAATACAATCGCAACGAAGGACGACCCTACTGTTCTATTAAAAAAAAAGGAAAAGATTGTTTTTTTTTTTTTTTCCTGTTGGTAGATTAAAAAGTTGGCAAGCGTTAAAAAGAAAAAAGAAAAAAAGATATTGATGAAAAATGTTATCAATCTAAACTTGATTTTCCGATAACTTGTTATAACTTACCGACGCTTTTATCAGATTATCAAATTTCTTTTTTAATGTTTATAATTATCAATTTGCCTCATATTTTTACTTTCATTTATTTGTCTTTTTTGCCAACGCCTCCTATGAAAGTCAGTACATTAGTACAAAAGTTGCTACTTTTGCAAACAATGGAGGAATTAAAAAAAAAAAACAAAGGAGGAATTTGATGATTTCTTAAAAGTGTTAGTAAATTACCAATAATTTACCTAGAAAAAAGTCACCGGTCTTTTTTTTATTAATATTTTCTTCTACTTATCAACACTCACTAAGGATCCGTTCGTTTCGCGGAAAATGGGCCATTGCCGGAAAATATTTTTTCAAAAGTCATTTTTCAGGAAAATGACAATATTTTCTAGTGTTTGGTTAAAACTTGAAAATATTTCGGAAAAAATTTTCCGGTGTTCAATAAGAAAAATATTTTCTAAAACTCCACCACTTAAACATGTATCACTTACAGACCTATAAATCCATCAAATATGAATTTGCCTTTAAATCTAAGCAAACTTGCTTAATATATTTATTCCCTTATTGTCACCAAACACTCATCCACTCTAAAAAATGTTCGTATGGATTTTAAAAAGAAGCAAAAGAGAAAAGAAGCAAAACATGTACAGCTCTAATGAGATTCTTTCAATTGAGTGGCATGTTCTCCCTCATGTCTTTTGTGTTCTAATAAAAAATAAAAAGAAGCAAAGCATGTAGAATCCTTTACTTGAGTAATGTACAACTGCAGGGTAGAGTAAATAAAGAAAATGATAAGCAAGATTATAGAGCACGAGCTCGAGGTACGCTTGGCAACAGCCGACGACTAGCCAAGAAAGAAGAAGATGGGAAACAAAGAAAAGAAAAAGGAAAAAAAAGAAATAGAAAAGAAAAGGGAAAATAAAAATAAATTGAATTAAAAAAGAAAAATAAAATAAAAAATAATTCGAATAAAAAAAGAAAAGAAGAAGAAGAAATGGGAGGAGAAAGTGGAGATTTGTACAGATGTAAGATAAAAGAGATCAAGTAAGGAAGATGTTTTCCATTTTTCAAAAGTGAAAAATATTTTCCCCTAATTTAAAAGACTTTTTTCTTTTCATGGAAAACATTTTCTCCAATAAATTCATTTTCCGTGAAACGAACGTTGGAAAATCCGGAAAACGTTTTCTCGAAAATTATTTTTTGCGAAACGAACAGAACTTGAAATTTGCCAGCACGAAAAAAAAAAAAAATCCGTATCTTTTAGCTCAGAACGGTAAATATGCTCCCCACTTAGTTCAAAGAGATAAGAGTAGCTGCATGACATGGTGGAAGAATGTGCGAGATGAGTCCGATAATGTGGAATCGAAGAAAAGGAGCTAATCACGACCCAATTCATTTAATGTCCTGCCAAAAGAATCTACCTCATTGAAGCTCCCTTTATGACGCAGCTTCGTTGCGCACGCAAAGTTAAAAAATATTGACCTAACCTAATCGGTCAACTTATAATTTCGTTGTGAGAATTTCAAATGCCAACCTGAGCTGGAAATTTAGAGAATCGACCTGTCTAATTCCGACCTGGCGGAGTTGGCCCGATTGATTGGAGCATTAGGGATTCCAGCTCGGGAGCTAGCGGTCATCCATTGAGTCTGATCAACTAAGTGTAAATCGCTATGAGTTAGAGCCATCTACATATGCAAAACTTAATTAGTTCATACGGCTTGCGGGATGTTTCATACATCTTTAGATAACTTGTTCACCACATTTGCACTCTTGGATTCCTTATTTAAGAGAAAAGCTTTAATTCTTGAAGACCATATTGTTTATTGGAGATCAAATAAATAAATATTGCAGTCTTATCATCATTAGGAGATAATTAGGCATCAACTCAATAAAATTAATGGGTCCTTGTCAATTGTGGATAGACTAGAGGAATAGAATATCAAATAACACCATGGTGGTGATATAACATAACGCTGGTGGTGGGTGGTGGCGGGATTGGGATAGATACGGTCAGTGGCGGAGATGGTGGTGGCTGATGCCTCAGTGACGGTGAGGGAACAAATAAATAAAAAGTTAAATTTGTTTAATCAAGAACGGAATTGGTAGATTTTGATTATCCGGAAGTTATATGAATTTTTCTCGATCAGCATGTATAACATATGCGTACCCGATGGCTAATCGAGTGGTCTGATATTTGGTTCACAAGCCAAACATCACGAGTTCGATTCCATGGTCCGTCTTAAGCCTCGGGAAAACCTTGTTTAATCTACGAAGGACAACAGTGGATTTAAGTGTATTGCCAGTCTCAGGTTCACTTTGCACCTGATGGGGGTAAAATGATGAGCTTGCGCAACGAATGATTGATACTTTACTGTTGCCTTAAATCAAACATTCTCATAACATAAGAGATAGAAGGCTACAGCTGATTGAAACCTTCTTTAAAAAAACTCTATTGTAACATATAAGCAAACAGTGAAACGAGCATTAGAAGGTTCTGATTCCACCTATCTTCAAATAGAATCTAGATCTAGAATAATGACTGCTAGGATATAATTAAACTAATCAATATGGTTGTGGACCTTGCCACCCATGTCATTATCCCCTTTTTATAAAGGCGATTAATGGAGGGAAAAGAAGTTGTTAAAGCCGTTTGAGTGGTAATATTGTTCATCTTTCTAGGTTTAACATGCTATCTTCGATTAGCTCCGTTGGAGTAAGATTGTAATGTTGTGAGGACATTGATCAAGAAAAGTCATTTAGGATGTGCTAAAATGACAATATTAGTCCATCATCAACAAAATTTATTGTGTACCGCAAGAGCATAACTTGCCAATAGTTATGTCCGTCTTGTATCACGGGTCATGTAATGAAAAGCTATAATTTATCTTGATTGTGTCTCATGGATACTGAAAATATGTGATTCTTGATCGATATGAATATCACGGATCTTATTTTAAGATATGCAAAATTTTATCTAAAGGAGTTTTTTAGACTTTATAAAAATGATTGACTCACCTCAAATCCTAATTTCATTCCGTCTACAAGCATTCAATGTTTGCATTCTTTTTCCTTTTCTATCCGATAGATGGTTGGAAGGAGTGATTTCCTTTGTAACATTTTCCAAAATTTAGTGAATTATTTTGAACGAGAGTAAGCTCAAAGTTTGAATGACCACCAAAGTAATACCTTCATAATTAATTAAAATAAGCTGACCATTTACATGTATCGGGCGTGTATGATTTATCCACATAAATAGAAAGGTCATGAACTGCCGTACGTAAATAGTATGTGTATAAATCTTTGCCTCCATCGCAGTCCTATTCCTTGCACTTAAGAATCAAAAGGGGAAAAGATTAGTGGGTTTTGATCAAATTTCGTTCCCATGTTTGATAAGTTTTAGATCCCCAATATATGTTTGGAGATTATTAGATAAGAAAAATTACACAAATGATCATGAACTTTGTTCCAATATGTAATGTTGTTCATTGACTTTTAACTCGTTTGATGTAATCCATGAACTATTAATAAACATTCAATTTTGTCTATAAACTATACGAAAATGTTCCATAACATCCTTCAGTTATTTAAAGTGAATAGAATTTCCTCATTTGGCTTTCAATATATTAAATTTGAATAGTGGACAAAAAAAAATTGTACATGATTTATCCAAGTAGGAATTCATTTTAAATCAAGATATAACAATCAACATCATCAAATAACGATGGACATATTAATGTTGCACTTTATCTCCTTTTTTGACATAAATGGATAACAAGTTGGATATGTCAACTCGTCAATTTTAAAAATCCAACTCACAATATAACAATAAACATCATCAAATAACGTCTAATTTGTCATTTCAGCAAATAAAATGACTATATCATACATCTACCAATAGTTTAGACATCAAATTAAACAAATTAAAAGTTCAAGGACGATTCGCAAATTAGACTAAAGTTCAAGAATCATCTATATAATTTTTTCTATTTGGCATAATGGCTTTCAAGATTTTCCACATCAACAACGGCGACAATTGTTGAACTTCTTATGCAATGACAATTTAGTGAACCAAAAAAGTGACAAGGACATCACCTCACTCAATATTTGCAGCGAATGCATGATTAAAGTAGGATATAACAATCAACGTCATCAAATAACGATAGACATATAAATGAATAACAAGTTGGATATGTCGACTCGTCAATTTTAAAAATCCAACTCACAATATAACAATAAACATCATCAAATAACGTCTAATTTGTCATTTCAGCAAATAGAATGACTACATCGTACATCTACCAATAGTTTAGACATCAAATTAAATAAATTAAAAATTCAAAGACGATTCGTTAATTAGACTAAAGTTCAAGAATCATTTATATCATTTTTTCTATTTGGCATAATGGCTTTCGAGATTTTCCACATCAACGATGGCGACAATTGCGTGAGCTTCTTATGCAATGACAATTTAGTGAACCGAAAAAGTGACAAGAACATCATCTCACTCAATATTTGCGGCGAACGCATGATTAAAGGAAAGGACTATGCAAAACCATTTTCCATCGTCGATCCATCCTCCCAACGCGTCTGCCCGCGATCCGACGGTGACGGTCCAAAAGGAGCAGCGAATTGGACGGTGGAGATCGCCGGTCAACATGCGACAAAGACGTTTCGTCGCGCACACAAGTTTGGATTGACCATTTTGTTGTCGCCCTCGCACCCCCTCATCCTGCGCCGTCCACGGGTTCCCGACCACTCGCATCTCGCAATCAGAAGATATTTCCTCTTTTTCTTTTTATATATAAATTTAGGGATAGAAAATCGAATTTCCGCTATGTCCAAACTAAATTCCCGAGACACCTTTATTTCACAAAAAATAAATAATTTTAATAATATTCACCATAAATTAAACGTATACGTCGTTCACAAAAATGAATTAACAAAAAATATTTTCACTACTCATGAAGATATTTAGACATGAAAAGCATCATTGGATTTCACATTTTCTCATTGATGTGGCTCTTACATGGAGCTTATCTTCTACTTCACGTGTGCGCTGAAAAGTCAATTGAGTTGGATTTCACTTAGAGGTGCACCAAAAAATCTAAAGTGCAGTGTAATTGGCAATTCAAAATCAAAGTCAATCCAATCTAATTGCAAGAAATACCACACAATTAAGTGATTGAATCAAGGAATCCACGCAATTTTTTTCCACCGAACAGCTCACGGCCTGTAAAGTGCGCAGTGCACCCCGAATCAAGCGTCAATACTTGGAGGAGGCTAGATCAGGATCCCAACATCAGACACTTTAGCAATGAGATGGCTCAAACTCCTGACCTCTACAATGGAAGGAAGAACGTACATCAATTGCCCTACTCATGATTGGGTTAATCCATGCAAATTTTATATATAATAAAGTGTAAAGGAAAAATGATGTAATCTGAATCTTGAAATTTGACTAAAGATGTAATGTGGTTCATAAATGATCCCTAAATTTCAAATTGTTCAACACGATCTCTATACTTTTGATACATGCTCAACACAATCCATAAATTATATGAGAATATTTGATGTTGTCACTAAACTTGACTCAATTGAATAATAACATTGAAAATACTAAATATTTATGAAAAATTTATTAATCATATTAAATAAATTAAAAATTTCGAGAGTTGTATGAATAAATTAAAATCGTACTTGACATTTTTAAAGGAGAATATTTTTAAATGTGTTTTATAAATTCCCATCTAGAGAGAGAGAGAGAGAGAGAGAGTGGGGGGCCCACCCGCTCCGCGCGTGTTGCTCCATTTCAGTCTCTGCGGGGAGAGTGGGGATGGCGTCTTCCTCCTCGACTTTGGATCGCATCGTGTATTTACGTGCCAAAGGAAGTGCGATCGCATCGTCACGTCCTGTTGCTGCACCGTCCCCAAACCACCCGCGCGCACCCCCAGGACCCTCCCCCTCCCCCGCGCCCGCATCCCGCCGTACGCGTGGCGCAGTGGGGCCGCGACGCGACCGTTCATCGGGCGGGGGTGGGGGGGGGGGGGGGCCCAGCTCGATTGCGAAGACAGCGAATGAGAGGGCGGGATTGGGATTTGGGGATTGGGGATTGGGGATTGGGTCGCTGGTGTCACGTTGGTGTCACGTGGCTGTCCCCAACCATGGCAGCACATGAGACAATCTGTCACCGTCGTGGGACGAGCTGCGTTTTCCCCCGCTCACTCGCGCCCCCCCTCCCCCGGAGGTTAGCTTCGCGCGCGCATCCCGAACGCAAAATACGACGCCGTCGTCTTCCTTTTTCGTCCTCTTCCTTCTCCCGCCTCGTGTCACCAATACGAGTGCATTTGGTTCAATTTTCTCACCTTCAAAGCCTCTTGAAAAAACGTTAAAATATTTGGCAAGATTTTCAACATAGTTTTTGACCAGATACTAACTTTGAGAATGCTGAAAGACTCCCCCAAAATAAGTAAGGACCGACCTTTTGAAATAATATTTGCGAAATACTGAAATTACTATTGAATAATTTTTTTTTTCAAAAACTACACTCGCCAGTTCTTCAATTTTCCAGTTTTGCCCCTCGTTGTTCATGGTCATCTTCTTTGCGAGAGCAACCAATGAGATATGATAATGTCAGATCTGATCGACGAAGGATTGACTAGGTCGTACGACTCACGTGATGGCCACTTGGGTTATGAGACCCTAGTCATGCAGCCCTAGGTGGCATTTGCTGAGGGTCACAAGAGGTTTTGTGTGATCCCCAATCACTAGTGCCAAATTTGGCTCGTCGGCAACCTAAACCCTTCCACAACTCCAATAAAATGTTCAATTTCTTTTTAATAAAAAATATTACAGTTGAAGTCATTTGCAAAATAAATTTACCAAATACTACTTCACCTAGAGTTGTTCAACAAAAGAGCGTTTACCAAATGCAATTTGCAGGTTTTAGCATTTGTATTGCACCCAAAGCCTATTTCTAAAGTCAATCCAAACCTACCCTTCGTTTTTATGTACTCATGGGAGACAAAACTTCATCTCTCTTAAGCTCTCTCTGTTTTCACTTGCGAAACCTTATTTTCCTCGCTTGCATCGAAAATTAACCTAGGGGGAATGCACCGATGTGGGGCCAACACGATAAAGTTGTCGTGGTAATTTGATTTTGTACAAATTTTTGAAAATGAGAGCCAACGACAAACAATCATAAAGTTTAAGGATTATATCATCAAGGGAGAAAAATTTGAAGGCCATGTTAAAATAATTTAAACAATCCGAGTACTTCAGCATTGATACCACACCACCTATAAAAGTACAAAAAATCAACATGTTTGTAGACATATTAAATTTGCAATTTTACCCTAAACATGTTGTATGAAACGTTTCGACTTTCGATTTCATCCTCAATACATTCTTAGCATCATCTTAAGCATTTATATTAACTTAAAACAGGATAAGTAAACTTTTGAAAACTTTCAAATTTATCTCAAAGACATCTGCTGTGATACCGTCAATGTGTCTAATTTGCAATGTTCCCCCAAACTAAAATGATCTAAATTTTACTTTAAAAACTAGCTTGTTCTCATAAATTCTACCCCGAATAATATATAATATATATAAAAAAAAAAGTAACCTACTAGCATAATCTATTGTAATAATATTGAACTCAAAATGGTAAAAGAAAACTATATCTTATTGTTATGTGGTGATGTTATTATACATCTTCCATTGTTGGATATGAGCGTCTGGCCTTAATTAATCCAGGTTTTTTTACTACAGTAAGTTCACGTCAATAAAATCCGTCACCAAAATATACGAACAATGACCATTTTTAAGAAAATACAGCGGACGATTTTGCCAAAAAAAAAAAGGACATGAAGGTCGCAAAATAAAATCCAGGTTTTGAATTTCGAGCGAAAATGTGATAGCAACTCGTAGACATTTATTGACAACATGTGAGCGTGAATCGGACGGGGCTTTTCACATCCGGTTTAATTTGGAGCCTCCCGATACACTTCAATTTCTCCCTTTCTTGAGCTTTGTCGTTACTAGGTCACAAGAAAAAAACTTCAGCACACATCAATTCTGAAGACAATTCATCCGCAACTTACAAGGGATTTAGATCAAATTGCTCTATTTTGATACAAATGCCATCGAAATGATTAATTTTCCATAAAATTAACACAGCCAAACGACACTGGACGTGTTTTAATCATCTTTCGAGATAAGAGCACGAATTTCTCGGGAGAGCAAGACGGGTCATTGTCACTTGATTTGACAACGAAGTTGACTTTAAAGCGAAGCCACTTCAGGACGTACCATTACGAGTCCATTACGGATCTGCACCGATAAATATAGGTCAATAAATCATGATAAAAGCTGTCTCAACTTGTCGATAAACATAATTCTTTTAATATTCATAAAAAACTTGGAGCTAACAATTCTTCTCCACGTTTCTCCATCCCGTTACTATTACCACCTATACATGCAATTCCACCAAAGAGATTGCTGGGGCTTGTGTGCATGCTTCGAAAGTGGAAGTATGGTTATTTCTGTCGAAGCAAGCAAATAATTCTTTAGGGTGATTTGAGACGTCATTGCTTGAATAAGAAACACCTAAGACTTGGAGGTAGACTCCTAGAGATGAAAGGATAGATCATGAACATAACGCAACAGGGGGTTTGGTCGGTCAGGGTTTTTTATCTTGTAGATCCCTACTTAGAATTTAGGGTTCTTTAAGCACTCCCATCAGATGTGACAATCTCCCATTTCGCACACACCAAATTGTTACTGAAGACAAATAAGTCTATAATTTAGGGTTGCCCTAAGAGAATGCACAAGTATGAATATTCAAATTCCGAATTTGAGTGAGGAGACGAACATGCATACTGCTTGAGTACCCCGTTGGAGCTAATGTGTCATGTATTTATATTGAAAATAAGTCAAGATTTAAATAAGCTTAAGAGCATTCTATCAATTTTGAATGACATTTTCTCATTCTCAAATTCAAATTAAAAAAGAAAAAACGAAGGGAAAATCATGAGGGCCCTTGCTGCTGCCTTAACATTACAAGGAAGGATAGGTGATGATGGGATAATTTTGACCAAGGATCAGCGAGGGTCGCTAGGCCCCAGCTAATGGCCAACGACCCTTGCCGACTGTAGGCAAGGGTTGCTAGCTCTCTCCTACATTTGGCTATATACTACTAATTGTGTTCCGTGACCTTCGCCTAGATTTGGGCAAGGACTTGTGATTGTTGAGGATCATTGGGCCCTCGGCAAACCCCACTGACCCTTGGTCGACCATCCCCAACATCGTTGGGATTGGCCATGGTGGGGCAATGACGACAAGGGCTTGTGGCCCTACTTGGTTTCCCTTCCTTTTTTTTTTTAATTTAATTTCAATAAGATCTTATCAAAAAATTAAATTCAGACCAAAACGATGTCGTTTTAGCCTCGCATGAGAGATAAAATAATAATAATAATACGATTTCAGCATTTTCTATTAGCCAAATGAACAAAGTTAACAAAATGAATTGATTAGACAAATTTGACAAGATTCATAATTTGATTGCACTTTTAGTAAGTTTTAAAATTCAATTGCATTTTTTGTCACAAATTTTAAGATTTTCAATGCACGTATTTCTAATAATTTGAATAGAAAATGGCACGAGTGGTTCGTGAATTTTGACCTAATATGTATTATTATTTATGAATTTTAAATTTATTCAATGTGGTTTCTAAAGTAATAGTAAATGTTCAATATAATCCTTCCCTTTGCTCAAATGTTATTTGATGACGTAGATTATCACATCATATGCATCTACTTTAAAAAGGGGGAAGAAATTAGAGGGTTAACATGTTCATCGTTATTTAATAACATGGATTATTATATCATTCATTATGATGTATCCACTTATAAATTTTTTGTTGCCATCATCCAAACTCAAAAAAATTGAAAGTGTCAAGAAATTCTACTAATTTGAATTAAGGGAAAGACAACATTGAACATTTTCATGGAACATAGAAACTAGATTGAACATTTACCGATAGTTAAGAAATTACATCAAAAAAATAAAAGGTTTGGGCATTTGACCAAAGTTCATAAATCATTTTTTTCTAGTTTTAACAATTATATCATGAAGCAAGGTATCTTTCCATAGGATTAAAAAAAAAAAAGGACAACAAAATGCTATACTAAGCAATGATAAACAAAAAATTTGAAGAATCCTAAGGTGTCCTAATATGAATAGGTTTGATTTGATTAAGCCGATCCTCCATCTTCATTAAGGATTAGTGTTATGATGAGTTATATTTGAACGGGTGGTTATGGTCAATCATGCGTTATTTAGGTGATGATTGGTCAGTGGCGGTCAAATTCAGCTCCTCATTTTTCCTAACCACGTGTAAAAGGAAAGTGCATTATTCAATTGCATCAAATTGTCTTTTTCAGCTCTCGACATGTAGTGTATGAACGGGACATGATTAAAATATGTCTTTGAAATTAGATTTTCACCATTTGAGTGGATACTTTAGAAACATAAAAGTCAATGTGACATGGATATATAGAGTGACAAAACTTGATTATCAACTAATAGATAATCTTGGACTTGTACAATGAAAGTTTTCCCATTTCCACGCAACTAATAAAATAAAATTTTTATGTACACGACAAACAATGATAAGCGTGATAGAGATTGGCAAACTATAGTGCATGATATGAAAACATGACTTGATCTCGACACCGGATTAGTGTACTTAAATTCACGTAAATTTTTTAATATGTATGTACCATATATATGTTTTGCACTTAATTTAAGCTCTATCCAATGTGCATGTTTGGGTAATTTTT
This sequence comes from Eucalyptus leucophloia subsp. euroa, assembly GCA_017140325.1. NCBI lineage: Eukaryota > Viridiplantae > Streptophyta > Magnoliopsida > Myrtales > Myrtaceae > Eucalyptus > Eucalyptus leucophloia. Next base: position 15,019,661 of record CM029472.1, on the reverse strand, counting down.
GTCATGATTTTGACAAAGTGTGTTCCATAGCAATTGCATTGGCATCAAAATTGTGTATGTGTATATTTTTTAGGTCTGTAAATCACGCCCGCTCATGCGCGTGTATATATATTTATATTTCTAAAATCATCCATATACTTCCAATTATATAAAAAGGCTTTGATTTTTTCAGTTTTAGCTACCTTCATCTTATATGTAAACTATTAATTTAAATGAGTGGTGTCTTGAACTTTTTAAATGATACCTCGATTATTAGAAAACTTGTGCTCGAAAAGTCAAAGAAAAAGTATGTTGTCAATGTAGATCCACTTATCTCACTAATACTAAGAAGAAGAACATTTTAAATGATAGATTGGTGTAAGATTATCAAATATTTTTTTAGACAAAAACAGCAAAAACAGTAATATGCTTATATATATTTATATCACTTTCTCCTTTACAATTGTTTATCAAAAGATTGTTATAGGATAACTTTTGTCCTTTTTTTCCTTTTTTGATAGGTAACTTCTAATCTAAGAAAAAGTTGGGTTGAAGTAATTGAATGTGGTACCAGTCTCCTCGTGATGTAGGCATGAGTTTATCACTACTGTTCAATAAGAAATTGTAGATTTCAGCTCCTAAATTTGTTGTATGCTTTCTTGAGATTTTCTAAATTATGTAATTTGAAATTCATTTCTTTGATGTTAAGCCAACTTTAATTTGAATTTTTTTTCCCGAAAGTAAGACTGTTCCGTCACTTTAATCAGACTTTAGGGAAGATATGAACGCTATTTTTATTACATATTATGCTTCTTCCTCAGTTTGATGTTAAGCCAAATATATAATGAGCTCAATAAATTTATTTATTTTGAATTTTAATACTTCACAGATCTTAAAATGTCATATCGACCCTGATATTATTGGAACCCTCTTGATCGAATTTTGAGGTTGGAAAGTAACTTTTAATTTGTCTTATTACGTAGAGACAATGAAAGTAACTTTAATTTCATATTATTTTTTTTTTATAATGCCATTTTTCAGCCCTGCATTTTTCTAGATCACCAAACATGACGTCGTTAAAAAAGAGATCTTTTGGTAAAATCTGGCTAGGCCTCCGAACCGGAAGAATTACACAGTTCAGGCCATTCTCTTACTTAAATGAACTTTGATTAGGAGCTTGTTTAAAGTGAATCTGAAAATTTCTTCAGGATTTTGCTTTCTTAAATAAAAAAATTCCTGCATGTCTTATCAAATTACGATAAATTTTTTGAATGGCCTAATTGTTTAGTCCACTTATCTTTGAATTGAATGTTAGATACACACTTTGCGCGAATCGTGCAATAGATGATGTGCCACAAATTTAGTTTAAATTCATCTTAATATTCACGTAGTAGTACATTAAATGAATTATAGTACAAAGTTGACATTTAGAATTGGGAGCAGCTTAAACAATTAAATTGACAAGCGATAAAATAAAGATAAAAGAGTTACAAATGAAGCAACGATGGAAGAGGTTGGGTTGCGGTGGGAGACAAGAAGGTCCGCTAACTCAGCAAAAAATTAAAAAAGAGGACTTAATTCCCTTTAAAAACCTCAAATTTTAGATCTAATCTTAATTTTTCCTTAAATTTTTTGTCAAATAAATCATAAACTTTCACTATATCCTTATCTGCCCTCACTTCAAAAACAGCTGCTAATTTTTTTTAAGATTATCAAAATTAAGGTTAGTTAAAGATTCATTATTAGAATCTAAGTTTTCACCAATATGCTCACATTTTTATGAAACAATGACAACCTCAATAATTTTAAAGAAATTACTTGTATCGTTTTGAAGTAATTAAACTAACGAGGAGCGTTTGATTGTCAAGAGCAATTCATGTCAAATTTTTTACGGGAATGGTTAAATCTTTTTTCATCCATTTATTTTTTATGAAATAAAAATAAAATCTTAAATTTATCACTTCTCGTGAAATAAATGGGTTTAAAAAAAAGGAAATTTTTTTTTTCTGTCTTTCATTTTCAACCTCTAATTACATAAAAAACAAAAACAAAAAAGTTCACGGCCGTCAATCAATGCTTTCACTTGCAAATTTTTTTTTTCTTTTCTTTTTGTTGGTTTTCACTTTCTCCGAGCAACCAAGGAAAGCGACAGTTCACCAAAGGGAAAGCCGGGCCCCCCCACCCCCACGTGGTCCCCACGGGGCCCCACCACCCCCTCTAATACCCCCCAGGACACCTTAATTAACCCCCTGCTAATCACACTCTTAATCACACGCTTAATCACGATCGCAGCCGCACGTCCCCCGTCGCCCGCGGCCCGTCTCCGCCGTCCGATCCCCCCGCGCGCAGCCCGTCTCGACACTCTCAAAACTTCTCTCTCTTCTCTCTCTCTCTCTCTCTGCCCCGTGTCGTCAGATTCAGTCTCGAAAACCAGGCCTACCGGAGCAGAGCTTGCTCCTGCGAAATGACCCTTCTGCCCCTGGCCGGGGCGAAAATGAGCGGGGCAGCGCGGGGGCATTTTGGGAAGCGAGGCGACAGGCGGGGGCAAAAAAAAAAAAAAAAAAGAACAGTCTGATGAAGTCCGGCTTGCCTTTCCCCCCTCGATGTCGTTGGTCTCTGCTGAAAAGGGTCGAAATTGCTTCTTCTTTTCTTTTTTTTTTTTTTTGATATGACGGGAGAAAAAAAAAAAGAAAATTTGGGGGGGGGGGGGTGAAAAATTAGCGGAAAGAGAAATTTATAGTTACGCCGGTAATGAAAAAGAAAGGGCTTCACAATGAGTGGCTTAAAGTCCGTCTCCAGACAAAAGCCACATAAAATACTCCTCACTAATTATAAATTCACCCCCCATAAATGGTTTTTAAAATATGGGAAAAAAAAGGAAGAGAAATTATTTTTTTAAAAAAATGCATGCTAGAGAGAGAAGAGGAGAGAGAGAGAGAGAGAGAGGAGGGGATTGTTGATGGGGCACTTTACCACTTTTATATGTTGCACGCATCCATAGCAGAAAACAGAAGGCAGAGGAGGTACTACTTACAAAGGCCCAGAGGCGAAGAGAAAGAACAGCAAAGGGGCAAAAAAAAAAAAAAACAAACACCCCACAGCCCCAAACCCAACACACACACAAAAAAATACAAGAAAGAAAGGAAAGGGAAGGAAAGGGGAGATAAGAAAGAAAGAAAGGGAGGGAGAGGAGAGGAGGGAGGAGGAGTAGAACTCATTCCAAAGTCTCCACCTTGACGCAGCAGCAAAGAAGACTCCAAGAAGCAGAGGAGGTGGAGGTGGTGCTGCTGCGGCGGTCGTTGCTGGTGCGGGAGGGAGAGATAGGAGGATGGCGTGTAGGTTCATGGTGGGGGAGAGGGAGCAAGTGAAGAAGAAGAACAAGGTCGGGTCTTGCGGCGTGGGTGGGTTCCGGATCTGCATGCATTCCGCGGGCTGTGGCTGTTCCTCCTCCTCTTCCTTCTGGTCCGGAGACGCCGGGGCTGGCTGCCGCCGTTCCTCCGTCGCAATCTGATTTCCCCCCGTCTCTTTCTCCGCGCTCTCTGGGTCGGGTTCTTGTTCCGTTTCTTGAGTCGTTCTTGAGTCGTTCTTGAGTTCCCTCTTTTTCTCTTCTTGCCGCGAGCTGAGCTTCGGAGCTTTCTTGGGTTCGGGTCTGAATCGGCGGAGCTTTGCGGCCGTGCGTTAGCGCGGGGGGGAGTGTTCGGAAAGAGAAGCATTTTTTTTTTTTTTTTTTTTTGTGGTGCTTTTTCTTCGTTAGCTTGCTTGGTGTGCGAGTGTCTCTTTTCTTTAGATGAAGGCCACGCCCTTACCCTTTGAGGAGCTTCAAAGGAAAGGGGTGGTGCTAGATTTCTCTGCTTCTTCAGATTCGTCCCCGCAGCACCATCACCACCACCACCACCACCACCGCCACCGCCTCCAGCAGCAGGAACAGCAGCAGCAGCAGCAGAAGTGGTCGACCGGCGAGACCCCAAGAAGCAAATTGGGGAATTTCTATGTGGGCAGCGAGAAATCCTCATTTCTTGAAATCAGGAGAAGCCCCAGCCCTCAACCGTCCTCTACACTGTCTTCCTCTCTCAACAGCGGCGGCGGGGGAGGTGGTGCCTCGACCGACACCACCGGCTGTGCTGCGGCGGCGGGGGCGGCGGCCTCGGGCAACAACACGCCTCAGGGTGCTCTAGCAAAATGTGGGATGGGAGTGGAGGACTGGGAAGGTGTCTTGCCTGAGAACAGTCAGGAGCAGTCGATTCTGAGGATGATAATGGGTGACATTGAGGACCCATCCATGGGACTGAGCAAGCTCTTGCAGGGCACCGGTGGGTCTCAGGAACTGGAATTCAGTGCGGGATTCGGGGTGCTGGATCCGGGGTTCGGCTTCGAGCCCGTGACCAGCACCAATTTGAACATTGAGACTTCTCTGCATGACTCGGGCTCTGATTTCGCTCTGGGTGCCCAAAATCTTCATGGCAACAATGTAAGGGCCCCTTCAGTCTCATACCCAATCCCCTTTTTCAATTCTGCAGCTAACAATGCTACTGTGCCTGCTTTGCCTCCTGGTGTTTTTCAGCAACATCACAATGAATCTCTTGATGAAAAGCCCATGATTTTCAACCCCCAAGCGATTATTAACCACAACCAGGCACAGTTCCCCCCGAATCCTTCCTTTTTCCTGCCACCGGGACATGCTCAGATGCAGGATCATCACCTGCTGTTGCCGCCACCCCCGAAGAGGCTAAACCCTGGCTCCATCGAGCCGAATTATTCCGGCCCTGGGACCGGCTTGTTGGATTCTGGGCAGGACTTGTTTGCCCGGCGACAGCAGCATCAGCAGCTTCAATTGCATCCTCAACAATTTCAGCAGAGGCCAGTGGCAGCTGTGATGAAACAGAAGATGGTAAATGAAGACATCGTGACCCAACAGCTTCAGCAGGCGATAGCTGAACAGCTTTATAAGGCCGTGGAGCTGATAGAAACCGGGAACACGGTACTCGCGCAAGGGATATTGGCGCGGCTCAATCACCAGCTCTCTCCTATTGGTAAGCCTTTTCATAGGGCTGCCTTTTATGTCAAGGAGGCTCTGCAGTTGCTCCTCCATGGTAATTCGATTAATCCTCCGGCCTTCTCACCTTTTAGTCTCATTTACAAGATCGGCGCATTTAAGTCGTTCTCTGAGAACTCTCCTGTCCTTCAATTTGCAAACTTCACGTGTAACCAAGCCTTTCTTGAAGCATTGGAAGGATTTGAAAGAGTCCACATAATTAGTTTCGACATTGGTTATGGTGGGCAATGGGCTTCTCTGATGCAAGAACTCGCACTGCGGAATGGGGGTGCTCCCTCGCTCAAGATCACTGCTTTTGCATCTCCCACGACCCATGACGAGGTCGAGCTCACCCTCACCCAGGAAAACCTTAAGCACTTTGCCAATGAAATTAATGTCGCCTTAGAATTCGAAGTCATAAACATTGAGGCTTTAAGTTCAACACCTTGGCCACTGCCCCTCAATGTGCCAGATGGCGAGGCGATTGCTGTTAATCTTCCTATTGGCTCCTTCTCTGCTCATCCGTCGTTTTTACCGCTAGCACTTCGATTCGTGAAACAACTTTCTCCCAAGATTGTGATGTCACTGGATAGAAGCTGCGACCGAACCGATGTCCCATTCCCACAGCAGGTAGTCCACGCCCTTGACTGTCATTCAAGCTTGCTTGAATCCCTTGATGCTGTGCATGTGAACTTAGAGGTATTGCAAAAGATTGAAAAGTACTTTCTTCAACCTGGCATTGAGAAAATCATAATGGGTCGACACCGGACACCAGAGAGAACTGTTCCTTGGAGGTCGCTGTTTTTGTCGTCTGGGTTCTCCCCATTGACATTTAGCAATTTCAACGAATCTCAAGCCGAGTATCTGCTGCAGCGGACCGCAGTTAGGGGTTTCCATGTGGAGAAGAGACAGCATTCTCTCATGCTCTGTTGGCAGCGGAAAGAGCTGGTATCCGCCTCTGCTTGGAGATGCTGAGGGGCTTGCATCTCATGAGCAAAGTTCTGCAAATTGGCCTTCATCATGGAGGTGACATACCCTATTGCCTTTTGATGCTGATCTTTACTTTTTCTTAATTGCTGAGGGATGTAGTATGCTAATGGTCTATCTGGTTTGGGTCTACTATTTCCAATTAAAGACCAACCAACTTGGTGACTGAATCACTTGTACTGTTTTAGCCTCTTACTTTGGATATGGGTGTTAAGTGGTGTATGGTGTTTATTCCATGTTTTGAGGATGTAGCTGATTGTTGTACACTTGACAACAATGTTAAGTAAGATATTGACAAAGAAATTGACTTTGAACTTCCAAATTCCGAAAAGTCACGATTAACTTCTATTCAACTCTCTTTGCCAATCTTAGATCATCAACATAGTAAGCTTCATGGTGCTGTTTAGGTTGTGCGGATTTTGTTGAAAGGAATCACTTTATAGTTTGTTCTCTTGATAATTAGAGGCTATGTGTGGTATCAGTATAAATCTTATGCTAAGTCTCCAAATACCTTTTGTAGCTTACTTTTATTTTCGTTTAGAAGAATCAAGTGCTCGCGTGTTTACCTTCGCTTGGTTCTTGAAAACCTATTTAAGCTTTGGTCTAAGCATACATATCCGAAAACAAAACAATAGCTAGTTTCTTTCCCCATTCGATTGTGAAATCCTTCTGAGTAGCCTCCAGGACTTCTTCCGAGTTCCGATTTATTTAGAACTTAGTATGCTATTTTCCAGAACAGGTTCAAATTCTATATTTGAAATACACAGCTCCAGTTATAGTTTGTCTGATTTTTATCTGGAGTTTCCAATGTCCATCTGGCTGTGAAACATGCATAGCCTTTCCCTAAATCCTGAATTTGCAAGCCGGATACGGTTTCAAGTCCTTGCGCAACCAGCGGAGGACATAAACTGTCACACCTCGAATCCATCAAGAATGGGAAATGACATGGTGGTCTTTCCACCCAAATGACTATGTATATATATATATATATCAACTGAGTCATATCTTTGCACGAAGTCTTCCTCACTAGAAAATTCTCCTCTATAGCTAGCTTCTTCCTTCTTCGAGTTATGTGAAACTTTTAGCTTTTCCATCGTAGCCTCTGCCCTAACGTCGGCTCTGCGGGCTAGCTATAACTGTAGTGTAGATTGTACTTGAAAAGAATCACCTTTCTAGCAGGTCCTCTTATGTTCATGTATGGAATACGTTTTGATGCATTGAAGGGTATGTTGGGATTCTGTATGCAAATGTTCTATCCTCCTCGCGCGAGGATGACGGTCATAGTGCACAGGTCACTGAAAATACAGGGAAGAGCAATGGCTTGGGTAATGTCTTATGCAACGCCGCCGGGGATCTCGGCTATCAAGAGATACATTCTCTTAGGTATGCATATGAGCCAGAAGGGGGCTTAGCTGATGCACATATGATTTATGTACAAGGTGATGAGTTTTAAATGGTTGCTTTCCGTTGAAATTTGCAGTTTTGACAGATTTTTCAAAAGCTGATGTATGGTGGTGGTTGAGATACAATGTATTCGGTGTCTTGGTCCTGGTTTTTCTTGCATGCCTCCCTTAATGAAAGCCACATTGGCCTCTCAGTAGGCACTGGACCCCCCTCACATGATTAATCTTAACCTCTTCTTTTATTAAAATCTGAGGGCCCCCTTTCCTCTCTTTTTTTTATAATTTAGTTTGCCTTTCTTTAGTTTAGGCATAATCATATTTTTAAATGATTGAGGCCACGTTGCTCTAGAGAGAGAGAGAGAGAGGTTTCTTGAATGATGATTGTGATTGATGATTGATGTTCTACACAGGTGGAAAAACTGATAGAACTCCGCTTAAATTCTCCATTGTTCGCATCCCCCCATTAAAAAAAACAAAAAAACTCTTGTTTGGCAAAGTGCTAATCTATGTTCAGTCAAGGTGTACTCATTATGAGGGAAAACAATTAGCATCTGAACAAAGATATCGTAGTCATGGTTGAAGTCCTATGATGTGACTAAACGTATGCCGCAAAGCTGTGTAGTCCATCTGCTAAGGAGGGAGACAAATAGAGGGTCGGGATCAGCTGGTCGACATAGCTAACGAAGTGATAGTGTCAAACCAGGTTTGGAGATTAACGCCGATCCGTGTGCTTGAGGAGGTTCGGTGATCTCCCACTCCCCGAGCTTTCGTCCTGATCGGTAGGGATGAGCAACATGACCAATTGAATCAGGACCTATCCGAATTAGATTGAACTAGCCTGTTCTAGGTGATTTTTAGGGCGTTAGTCCGATTCTTAGTCTATAAAATTGGAACTAGTGATTTTCGGTCTGTTTTGGGGGAAACTGAACCGACAATTTTTTATTTTTTTTATTTTTCACGCAAAATTCTTTCCCTTCCCTTCTCACCTGCTCTCCTCTCCTCGTTCTCTGGTTCAAATGGGGATATTATTCATAGGTCAACCAGTTTCCTTGGACCACTCGAGAATTAGATCGGATCCCTTCTCACCTGCTCTCCTCTCCTCTTTCTCTAGTTCAGAGGGGGATATTATTCATAGGTCAACCGGTTTCCTTGAACCACTCGAGAATTAGATCGAACAGGGTTTGATCCCTAGTTCTAGAAATCAAGAGCTGGTCCTTTTGGTCTAGTTCTTGATTCCTAGGTGAGATCGAGAATTGATCACCCGTACTGATTTCTTTGCACTACAGTGCACATGAGCAACATGACCAATTGAATCAGGAACTGTCCGAATTAGATTGAACTAGCTTGTTCTAGGTGATTCTTAGGGCATTAGTCCGATTCTCAGTCCATAAAATTGGAACTAGTGATTTTCGGTCTGTTTTGGGGGGAACTGAACCGACGATTTTTTATTTTTTATATTTCATGCAAAATTCTTTCCCTTCCCTTCTCACCTGCTCTCCTCTCCTCTTTCTCCGGTTCAAATAGGGATATTATTCATAGGTCAACCGGTTTCCTTGGACCACTCGAGAATTAGATCGGATCCCTTCTCACTTGCTCTCCTCTCCTCTTTCTCTGGTTCAAAGGGGGATATTATTCATAGGTCAATCGGTTTCCTTGAACCACTCGAGAATTAGATCGGATAGGGTTTGATCCCTAGTTCTAGAAATCAAGAGCTGGTCCTTTTGGTCTAGTTCTTGATTCCTAGGTGAGATCAAGAACTGATCACCCTTACCGATTTCTTTGCACCGCAGTGTATCCTTGACACCTCTGGCGGAGATCTCCTTCTTGGTTTATTGTTTGTGCACTCATGGCTCTAAATTTCAATTGCTCTACTCAACACTAGGTATTGAGTGCATTCATAGTCGCTAGGACTTTGGCAAAAGCTTAATGATTCGACTTTTGGAATTGCCGATCGGTCTCCGCGTCGTTCTTTTGGTCACTCTATTGTTTTTGCAACTACGTGCTTGGACCTTAGTGGCTTCGTAATAATTCGGAACATGGTATCATCCCTTCTTTGACTCTTCGTCCCCCAAAGAGGACAAACTACCAAAAAGAACATTGAATTTCAGTGACATGTTTTGGTTGGTACTTATGATGTTACCGGAAATGTTCAATGAGGTTACTAAAAGAAGTATATAATTCCAGAGTATTTTCTTTCTAACTCCGTTTATTTCGTGAAAAATAAATAATTAAAAAAATCTTTTTTAAAATAATCGTTTATGTCTCTTAAAAAATTGAATGAATAGTTGAAAGAGATCATTGACAATAATGAATTTATTTTATATGGATTAATTATTTCGAATAATATAAGTAATTATTTTAAAATAAATATTATTTAAATTATTCATTTTCACGAAAAAATGAAACTTAAAATGAGATTAGGTCAACACAATAAATTAACATCAAGTTGGACAACGACCATGATAGCAAGATATCTAAACAAGACAGGGTAGGAGATGTACGACTGTCATGCATTTATAAGAATTGACCCATGAAGCTCTAAGGGGACCTTGAATGTATTCTAGAGTCTCGATGCAATTTAGTTATTATTTGGATTTTTCTTTTCATTGGCAGTAGTTATGTTTTATATTGAATTCCAGGAGGGAAACCAAAAAGAAAAAAAAAAAGAAAGATCAAGAACTTTGAATTGTGGTGTAAACACTAGATTCTAATAATGTTTGGTCCACAAATTTTCTCATTAAAATTTCACTTATCAACCTACATGAAATACCGCATCATGTGTCCACAATACACGCATTACTTAATTTATATGTTAACACGACATTTTTTGCTAAGAACATAAATAAGTAGAATGAGTAATGTTGCCGATGTTAAGATGTGCAGTTCACAAAAACAGTATCTAAATTCTAAATGGAGAAACTCTTATTTATTGCATACCTTGCACAAATCACTTATACACTCTTCATACTTTGAAAAAAAGAACTGGAAAATAAGGGCACGTCAACATAACCACCTTCGTAAAATTGCATGAAATGGCCTAACATATTGTCGAAATGTGCTCTAGGGTGCAAGAAATTTGATTTGAGCAACTGCAATAAACCGATTGGTTGATGCCACATATTTTCTTCAAAAGATCCATTGAATTCAACGGGACGTCACGGTCTGTCGATGGTGACTAACGACGGGAAAAAAATACATTTCCCTTGGCTAGGCTTTGACCAAGGTTGCGGTCTCGGCTATGACAAGTGATTTTTGCGCCTCGATAATGCAGATCGAGAGAGACAGAAAGAGTACTGAAGAACAGACAAAGTTCGATAAAAACCAAAAAAAAAAAAAGAAGGGGAGTAAATGCAATAAAATAAAATAAAGAAAATGAGAAAACAATGTTTCTGGTGGATTTTCTACCGCAAACTTTCTCCATTAATTGCAGAAGAATGCGACAGCTCCTGCGGAAGGGGACCCGGCACCCTTTCGGCCTCGCTGGTCCATGGCACGCTTTAGAATTGAGAGAAAGATGGAGATAGAAAGAGACACAAATGTATTTTGAATATTCTATTTAATGATTTTGTCCACTGATATCTGACTTTTAAAACCTTTTCTTACATGCAAGCTCAGATAAAATTGATTATAGCGATGCTTTATGTCTCGCAAAAATAAAGAGTACATTAAAAATTCAATTGCGAGATACAAATTTGAGAACTACGGTAGTTTGTAAAATAATATTGTTTTTGAATTTGTTCAGCCAAGAGGGTATATAATTTTTTTCTACACACGGTATCATTATCTAATAATTGCGATTCAATTGATAACTTTAAATGGATGATTGTAACTGACGTTTCTCACAATGTTTTCTAAGATCAGGATTTATCATAGCGATGGGAAATCCAATCGCCAAGATTGGTTGTTGATGTCGGGTCACGTGGAACTCGCCCCCGTCTTTGGCACTTCGGATTGGCTCGACCCTTTTTTGTGAATCGGACATCAAGGCGATACGAAATATTGATTTGACATAAATTCGAGAAAGGGACATGTCAAGCCTAGCTTCTACGGAACATGGAAATCCACACTCGCTCGAAAACCACATACACTCATAAATATGTATTATTATAATTAGTGGTCTGTATTGATCTGGGTCCAACCTAAGAACTAGATTGGACCAAACTAGCCGGTTTTAGATGGTTCCTAGTTCACCATAAGGAATTGGACCATTTAGAAAAGGCTAATATTTCTAAAAGTCATTTATTGCGAAACAAATCCTAGTTACTAAATTATCTTTTTCGTTAATTGTTAGGAAACTTGCACTTGAAAAAAAGAAAAAGAAATCACCGGTTATGGGACTGATCTTGGAATTGAACCTGATCGATCAGCCCAATTTTAGGACTAGGTAGGCTGTTTCCTAGTTCCACAAACTAGGAATTGACCCTGCTCATTTCGATTCCAAGTTGTAAGGTAGGTATCGACTTGTCTTAAAACCTATCACCCCTACTCATCATTATCCTTTTTTCTACCAAATATAGAATTCATTTTTAGTGAAGACCGTGTAAGTATTAAAATGGTGTAAAGGTGGGTGGATGTTGGCACAATTCCCCTCTTAATCCATGCAGGCAAATGGAAACTCTTGTACCGATGTCATCATATGATCCTGTCTTTGTCTATAGTGAAGGACCACCAAAAACCGAGCCCTCTTTCTATATATTTTATCTTTTCTTAATAATATCAAATATCTCTAATCAGAATTTCTTCTCCTTTTTTAAAGAGGAAAATAGTTTGAAATTAGCTGAGGTGGGAACTTGATTAAAATTAATCTCCTCCCCTAAGGAAGTCACATGGGCTACGTACCATTGGACCTCCACATGATTAATTTAATACACAATTTTTATTTTGATTTTATTTTGGCCTTCTTTAGCACACATCGAGAGATCTAAGTTTATTGATTTCTATGCCTATATTAAATTACATTCTTATTTAATTATTATATCGTTCAATCTATGTTTGGATGTGATATGAGAGAGAGAGAGAGAGAGAGAGAGAGAGGGAAAGTGGGTGGGTTATTTCAAGATTATTTTATGTTTTTAGGTGGCTCGTTGTGGTTTTTTATTTTTAAAAATTGTTAAAAAAAAATCAGCAGCTTCTCTCCCCTGCCGCCGCCGCCGCCCATCGCTTGAGGGGTCGGGGCCGGCCACCCCCGCCCAAGGCCGGCGACTGTCGCCAAGCCCCTCCGGCAATGGGAGGCAACGGCGGGGAGATGAGAACCATTGATTTTTTTAAACAATTTTTAAAACTAATTTTTTAACTTTTCTTTTTATTTTTTGGTGAAAATAAGATAAAATGAATAAATCTAATTTTTAGTTTTTAAAATGAATAAATAATTTTAAAAAATCCACGTGGAAAATAAAAAATTATTTAAAATGTCATGTTAGTATTTTTAACGGAAAAGGCTAACGGTGTTAATTTTATGATTCGATTGAAATAATTTGACAAATTTTAGGATTTGATTATATTTTTTTGTAAGTTTTAAGACTCAATTGTATTTTTATGACAAGTTTTAGGATTTTTGCAGCACTTATTACTTTATTTAATTTGAGTAATTTAAGTTCATCTCGTAGCCAAGTCGGAGGTTAGGCATACAAAATATCTTCTCTCCATTATATTACAAAAGAGTTAAAAGAAATAGGACTAAAAGACATGCGAGAGGCGAAGTGGATGAGTCAAATTCCAAATAAACTTGTGTTATTACGTTGGAACGATTCTAATCTATTTCTGAAGAAGTTGGTAATTGTCAAAAACAAAAAAAAGTTTTGGTAGAAAAGACTTACCAATTACCTGATTTATTGGCATTTTATTAGTGACTTACCGGGACTTTTTAAAAAATTATCGGCTCTGTTTTAAGTTATAAGTTTGTAGCTTTTTCTTTAGTTTATCTTTACTAAATTTTATTTGTCTTTTTTGCTAACAACTCACATTTGCCAGTTCTTATTTGAATTTGCCAATCTTTATATGACTGATTACCCCCAATTATATTAACTTGCTCTGAGTTATTGAACTCTTGATTGAGTTTGAGTTAATGAACTCTTGATTGAGTTACTTTTATATATGATTAAGTTCTTATATTTATCAACTTTTATCATCGTTTGCTAACTTTTATTTGTCTTTCTTACAAAAACTTTCGCTTTTTCTTTTTATTTTTAACTTTCGCAAACTTACCAATTTTTATTTGTGTCAAACACCAATATTTGTCCCGTTAATTTTCTAAGTAAAGTTTAATTAGTAATCATTTGTAACCAACTCAAATTAGAGTTGTATAGTCAAAGTTAGTTGGTAATTTAATCGACAAAAGTCGGCATGTCACCCTCATTTATGTTGATAAATCTGTATAAGAATTTGAAAATTCAAAGTGTTGATATATTGTGCCAACAAAAGAGGGTAATTAAATATACAAATTAGTAATTTCTAAACTATGATTAATGCTTCTAGTATCATAAAATTTTTAGTAAACTGCTAACATGTTACTCAAAAACAAAATTGGCAATAGTTCTTTCATACCGACAATTTGTTGACACCTACCAATTCTTATTGACATCTACAACTTGAAAAGTAATTCATATTTTTGGGCAAACGTAAAGAAGAATAGAATTCCGGTGTTATATTGAGTTGAGACAAGAGTTCGGGAAAAAAAAATTTGCCTATAATGAACCCTCTTTCCTCTCAGACTTTGATTACAATAAACATCCTAAAATGCAATTTGCTTTTCATTGTTAGTCAACTCGATGAGTCCCAAAATCATTGAATATGTCTCGAATAATGTAACATGTCTCTATATAATGTTTCGAACATGATATAGATATCAAGATACGCTCGAGATTATTATCTCACAATTGGAGTTTCTACCTCACCTTATGTGACACCAAATCAAAATACCATTAATTGATATTTGCATATAATAATCGGGTGATATGATCATGTTATCATAAAAACAGGTACTTTTATCAATAATGTTAGTCAAGGCGTGCTGGCTTCGGATTTTTCCATATATAATCCCGTCAAAAATGGTCAATTTAGTGCTGGATAGATTAGACAAGAAGACATGACTCGTGCGGTTGTAACCAGCTTAGCTATAGTCAAAGAAAATGGCATATAGGCTGTTGACTTGCAGAGTAATTTTCTTGAAAAAACAATATATTTTTTTAATCGGTTTTACTTCTATTTTTCTTTAAGCTTGTCTTGCGGTTGGATCTCGGGATAGTCGAAACTAGGGGTGGCAACTCGTGCCCGGAGTAAACTCCATGTCATGCCGAAGAATTTACTACAAAACAGGTCAAACCGAACACGATTTGATTAGTCAATCGAGCCGATTTACTTGATACCAACACGATCCGAAAGTTTAGGAATTGACAATGTACTGCCATGTACAATGAGTAAGTAATGGATTGACAAATCATCGCAATTGCATGATCAGCCGTACCACAACATTAACTCATCGACACAAAATCAATCCATTAGTAGCAACTCGACAAGAAGTATCCTCAAACCAATAATTCGTCGACAAAATATCATTAAGTCAAATATCAGTGAAATATCATCAATGTAAAATCTTTAATGGTAAATATGATGAGTCGCATGACATGATTAATCTACTAAACTAAACAGGGGTTGAACTGAACACAACACGGTTATTAATCATATATCGCGAGCTGACACTAAACATGATTAACCTCAAGTCAAATTCGTTAAGTTTTCTGTCGTGTCCGAACCGTTATCGTGTCGTGCGAGAAATTGCCCTCCTCAGTCAGCCACAAACAATTTCATGGACCGCCAGATCAAGGAACGCTTTCTTTGTCCCCTCGAGGAACTGTCTTATTCAATAAAAATGACAGAAGGTGATGGCAAATATCTCCGACCGGCCTACCAAGAACTTGAGGCTCTCTCTCTCTCTCTCTCTCTCTCTCTCTCTCTCTCTCTCCGTGACTGGCCTACTAAAAGTACAGTACAGATCATATTTGAAGATTTCATATGCAAAACTGCCCTTAACATGCTAAAGATGTTGCTAGGATCCGTCGATCAAGAGAAGATTTTTAAAGAGACCAGTTGGTGGATGAGAGATGATAATTGCTCTAGCCTCCATCTTTCGTTATAAGTAGAGGCACAAATCGAATCATTTGATCTTATATGTCTTGATAACAATTTTCTTTTGCTATATATACAGTTTCTTGACCTGGGATCTTTGTAGGCACGTTAGACCCGGTGGTGACTCTCCGATTATGGTCGCGTTTCCTGAGATACCGAGGAGAATTCTGATCCGCTGGACATAGGGTTAGAGTTGTCTTCATCATGAAATGTATGACCCCTTCCTAACAATTTTTTCGGAAGGACTTTGTGTACAACCTAAGTCTTTACAACATACGACGACTTATACCCGCCGGTTTCCCTTCATGTTTGATAATCATGGCGGTCTTCTACTAAATGTACCATACCCCATACATTTATCAAACTGGTCCAACCTGAAAATTGTACCACACAAGAAACTACGGACGGGCAACTAGTCACCACACATCTCTCCTTCATCTGACAAAATCTTAAACCAAACCTAGGGTCTTTCCTTGCCTTCTGTCTTTTGAAAATCACTAGATCTGTCCGGTGCTCCTCTCGCTTCCTCTCTAGTTCATTCTAGCCGACGGCACTCTTGTTTTATACCGACGTCCCTTGGCCCTAAGGCGGGAAGAAGATAGAAGAGCACAAAGCGGGCCCTTCTCTTGGCTTCCCCACACGTCGCTTCTAAAGGCTGTCTGCTCGCTCTCAGCCAGAAGTTGGTCCGAGGGTGCAGAATCTGTACAAAGACTCTGGCTTCTAAATGTGAACAATTTACTTCAATCTCCATCAATAATGCTCTCTCTCTCTCTCTCTCTCTCTCTCTCTCTCTCTCTCTCTCTCTCACACATATGCAACATGGCCACGATCATTAAATAATGCGATTGCCTTCGGACAATAGGCATGGTAAGCTAATAAACAAAGAAGCCCTCAAATTTGACAGAGAAGGAAGAGGGATTAAACTAATCATGTGACGGCCCAATGCTCTACGGAGACCAAGGCGGACGGCATTGAAAACACAACAACGACAATGCATTGCTTATAAAATCCGCAACTGCAACTTCAAGAAGAACACAACCCAATTTGATGTCATCCAAACATAAGCAGTGTCGTCATGTGCCCCTTCATCCGAGGGAATAACATCAACGTTTTCACAACCTCAATGCCATGAATAACAAAACCCATATGTCACAGTGAGCATAGTTTTGGTACCATTTTTGGTGGAGGAGAGGAATGAAAGCATTGACGAGAATCGATAAATGCTAGACCATTTCACAACACCATGCTTTCTACATGAACGAACATTGCCACCAAAAAGCATCTCTTGATATAGTTCATGGCTAAGGAACAATAAGATAGGACACTGCTAAGATGGGTTAAAATCGAGTCTCACGCATTACGTTGCAGGAGAATCATGCCAAATTAAAGTTCAAACCAAAAGTTATCTCTTCTGAAGTCCAAACATGCGGTTGAAGGCCATGAGGCAGATTTATGTGAAAACACAACAGTGAAAAAGCACAGATTAAAACCAAATACACATTGACCAGGACTAAGAGAAACAGAGTCTTCTCTGTTCTGTGACCACTGACTGGCCACAAGACCCTGCGACAATCAATCTAATAATTACTTGGATCTGTGCAGACCACAAAGACAATGCCTACATGAACACCAGCTGTTATGCAAACCAGTTACACCATGATTCTGGTAGAATTCCACATCAGTTTGAGACCAGTACAGATCCTACTAAGACCACTTATTTGCACTGACCAAATTTCCTTCTTTTTCTTAGAAATGCATGATTACTGAAAACAAAGCTTCTAACAAAAACGAGCTGCGAACAAGAAATAAGCACATGAATCTTCTAGTCCAAAGTGAGTCTCAGAAAAGCTTGGAGCATCGCACGATAATGGTTTGAAAGCCAAAAAGAGCATTCTAAATAACAAGGAAGCAGACTACGCATTTAATTTTGCTTGACCAAAACCAGAATAGATTAAACATAATATTTAACTATATATGACACTCCTATTCCAGACTCTACGTGGAAATATCTAAATGATGTCAAGCACCATTCACCAAATTGACAGTTACAGAAGTAGCAGTTGGCAACTTGATGAAGAGTTAGTTACACGTAACGCATGGGAATATTAGCTTTGGACTTTATGATTTTAGCGGCTAAATTTTTTTCTTGCCAATATCTTGAATAGCATTGTTCTCAAAGTGTACAACAATCGGTTACAACCAAGTAGACGGTACAAACAACATACAAACACCCATACCACGATAAAATACTAAACAGTGCAGACTGATCCATGTACTGAATTCTTTGGTCTTTAATTGGAGACACTAAGACCTAAACTGCATATGCAATTAGCAATACTAGAGCCATCAGCAACGATTAAAAAGAAAAACAAAAGAGGAGAATATCAGAAACTAAAGGTGCTGAGTTATGAGTCACCTTCAAGAGGAACTCTAATCTGCAGACCAAATTCGCAGAATGCAGCTCCTCAGTATCTCCAAGCAGAAGCAGATAGAAGCTCTTTTCGCTGCCAGCAGAGCACAAGTGAATGCTGTCTCTTCTCCACATGGAATCCCCGAACTGGGGTCCGCTGCACAAGGCACTCAGCTTGGGACTCGTTGAAATTACTAAATG
Organism: Eucalyptus leucophloia subsp. euroa; assembly: GCA_017140325.1. NCBI lineage: Eukaryota > Viridiplantae > Streptophyta > Magnoliopsida > Myrtales > Myrtaceae > Eucalyptus > Eucalyptus leucophloia. The sequence goes on along the minus strand of CM029472.1, from coordinate 15,001,525 downwards.
CTAATGGGGAGAACCCGGATGACAAAAACAGTGACCTCCATGAATGAGTCTTCTCTGGTGATCGGTGCCGACCCCTTATAATTTTCTCGATGCCCGGTTGAAGAAAATACCTTTCAATCTTTTGCATAACGTCAAAGTTCACATTCAGGGCGTCAAGAGATTCAAGCAAGCTGGAATAACTATTGAGGGCTTGGACTACATGTTGGGGAAATGGAGCATCGATTCGGTCACAACTTCTATCCAATGATACCACAATTTTTGGCGACAGTTGCTTTATAAATCGAAGCACTGAAGGAAGAATCGATGGGTGAGTTGAAAAGGAAGCAATTGGAAGGTTCACAGCGATAGCCTCACCATCCCTTATGTTAAGGGGCTCTGGCCAAGAACTTGAACATAAAGCCTCAATGTTCACAACTTCAAATTCTACATAGATATTCAATTCATTTGCAAAATGCTTAAGATTCTCTTGTGTGAGGCCCAGCTCGAGCTCGTCATGGATCATAGGAGATGCGAAAGCAGTAATCTTGAGCGAGCGAGAGCCTTTGTTGCGTAATGCAAGTTCTTGCATCAAAGAAGCCCATTGCCCACCATACCCAACATCAAAGCTCAATATGTGAACTCTATCATATCCTTCCAATGCTTCAAGAAAGGCTTGGTTGCAAGTAAAGTTTGCAAATTGAAGGACAGGCGAGATTTCGGAGAAAGACTTATAAGCACCGATCTTGTAAATCAAACTAAAAGGCGAAAACGCCAGAGGATTGGTCGAATTAGTTTGGAGGAGCAACTGCAAAGCCTCTTTGACATAAAAGGCAGCCCTGATAAAAGGCTTACCGATAGGAGAGAGCTGGTGATTGAGCCGCGCCAATATCCCTTGCGCGAGTTCCGGGTTCCCTGCTTCGATCAGCTCCACAGCCTTATAAAGCTGGTCAACTATCGCCTGCTGAACCTGGTGGTTTGGTAATTCATCACTCATCTTCTGTTTCATTGCAGCAGGCACAGGCCTCTGTGTTTGAAACTGCTGAGGATGAAAGTGATACTGCTCTTGATGCCGAACGAACGTATCCTGTCCCGAATTCACCAACCCAGTTCTTGAACTCGAATAATTCGGTCCACCTGGGCCAGAATTCTGCCTCTTCGGAGGTGGCGCCGACAACAGGTCATGATCTTGCATCTGGGTATGCCCCAGTGGCACAAAAAAGGAAGGATTTTGAGGATACGTTGCCTGGTTCTGATTAACAATTGCTTGGGGATCAAAAACCATTGGCTTTTCATCTAAAGATCCATCCTGCTGTAGCTGGAAAACACCAAGAGGCAAAGCAGGCACAAGAGCATTGTTTGCTGAAGAACTGGAAAAGGAATTGGATTTTCTTTGGCCAGGAAAGGGGATTGGGTTTGAGACTGAAGGAATTCTTACATTGTTGCCGTGAACATTTGAGCCACCGAGAGGGAAATCGGAACCGCAATCATGCAGAGAAGCCTCGCTGTTCAAATTGGAACCAGTCATAGGTTCAAAGCTGAAACCTTGATCCAGCTCCCCAAAACCTGCACCGAATGCCAATTCTTGAGACCCACCAGTGCCCTGCAACAGCTTGCTCAGCCCAACAGATGGGTCCTCAATGTCGCCCATTATCATCCTCATAATTGATTGCTCTTGACCATTCTCGGGCAAGACAGCTTCCCAATCCTCCGCTCCCATCCCACATTTTCCTGAAGCGCCGCCCCGGGGCGTGTTGTTGCCCGAGGCCGCCGCCGCGGCCGCCCCCGCCGCCCCGGTCGTGTCGGTCGAGGCGCCAGCGCAGCCGCTGCTGTTGAGTGAGGAAGACAGCGTAGAGGACGGTTGAGGGCTGAGGCTTCTTCTGATGTCAAGAAGAGAGGATTGCTCACTACCCACAAAGAAATTCCCCAATTTGCTGCTTGGGGTTTCGGTGCTCAGCCACTTCTGGTGCTCTTCTTGGTGGTGGTGCCGGTGGTGTTGGTGGTCCTTCAAGGATGAATCTGTAGCCGCGGAAAAACCCAACACCACCCCTAAAGGAGTGGCCTTCATCTAAGGCAAAAAAACGGAAACCAAGAACAAAAAATACAGTCTTTTAAATAGGAAAAAACACTCTCTTGATTCACAAGAACGGCCACCGATATGCAGAAACGTTGCAGCTCCTCAAAGAAGGAGATGGGTTGATTTCTTTTTCTTTCCCCAGAAGAGAAGCATCAAACAAGATAGGAAACCCGCAAAGACTGGAAAGAACCAAGCTTTCGGGTCTCTATCAAGCAGAAGAAACCCGTCAATGCATGCAGATCCAAAGGCACGCGCTCAAATGCTCACGCCAGACTCCCCCTGCGCCGTTCACTCTCTCTCTCCCTCTCTCTCTCTGTGCACAAAGAGTGTGTGTGTGTTACGTCACTGTGAGCACCATGCTCCTCTTCTTGGCCTTCTGCTGCTTCAGCGTATTTTTACCGTGTGGGGTTCAGCGGATGAGCTCTCTCGTCTTCCCTGGTCTTCTTCTTCTGCTGCTGCTGCTGTTTTCTAGGGTCTCTAGGACTCCGCTTTGCCTTCTGCTTCTGCTTACGAATGCGTGCAACTTATAAAAGTGGTAAAGTTCCCATCAACCCCCCGCCCCCTTCTCTCTCTCTCTCTTTCTCTCTCTCTCATTCGTCATGTCATAATTTTCTTTTGGTAGGATTCTTTTGACGACCCTCTTGAAAATGTTTTTAGTTTGGTCTGTTTGGCTTCCAGACAAAGATTAGCTGCACAAGTTCAAAACTTCATAAGTACTTAAGTTTACATAGGTAAGCATGATATGATTGGACTTCATGGTATGCATGTAAGTTTTGTATATTTCTACGAGGGTGACTTCATATTAGTCGATCTCATAACAAAAAAAATTACGAATTGTATTGATTGTTACTCTATTATTTTGTCTTAAATCATGCCTTGTTGTTCTTACGTTCGAAAATATATGGATATTTCAAAGTAAAGAAGTTTTCTCTTATGGGCCGCAGCAATTTTCACACCTCAAATGGATATTAATTCATAATTTTTCTAGTTGAATTGATCATAATGCCTTTTATCTTTCTTAATCTTTAGTTAATCAATCTTCAATCACCTCTCCTTTATCTTTCAACACAAGATAGTTTGAAATTCCATATCTTTTTCTATTTATGCGTTTGCTTGTCGCATGCCATTGTCCATTAAAAGGGCTAACATGTGAAAATGACTCAACAAATAGCAAAAGGCTTCAAATAAAATGTAGATTATGCAATTCTTTAAAAATAAATAAATAAGTGCCTAATTGACATGGCTTTTGGGAAAAGGCGAGAAGGGAACTCATCGAATATCACGTAACGTCACGAGAATGAGTTCAATCTTTGTATCAAGGAGAAAAAAGTTTATATGTACCTTCAAATCTAAAAGATGTACTTATATGAATTTAGATATCTATCCACTATGTCTTCACTCGAGGAGTGTGATTCATTTGTATGTCGCGTTTCCTTTTGTTTAACTCCCTTTAATAAACCTTTGCATAGATGTAAATGTATTGTCATAGCCTTTTTAATTCTTTTATATCTGCTAACTCCATTGAATTTGTTTGTGTCTTTTCTTAATAGAGAAACAATATTGAAAGGGGATTAATTTTTATTTGGGGTCTTTTTTTTTTGTCAATTCATTTGTATTATTTTCAATTAAAAGAGGATTAATTTTTTTGGAATGTCAATGAAAAATGTGTGTATGAAGCTATCTTGAGTGTGATATTAGACGCCCCCGCGCCCCCAACTTTATACTATACAAAGAAAGGAGATGCTCCTATTATTTAAGGACCTATTCCATTCTTTTTCTCTCGGTAGGCTATCAGCAATTCTTATTTAAAAAAATAAAGTGATGTTAGGGGAAAATATGTGGATCCACACATTTACTTAATTCCCTCTTCCTACCAAAACACATCAACTTCATTAATCGAATTAAGCTTGTCTACTATTTCTTATATAAAGCTATATCCGAATTACCAAAAATGTTTTCTGGAGATTAGTGAATTTATTACAAAGTAAGTGTCGTAATTAAGATTTTTCGATTTAGCTACGAGTTCCTGTCATGTGTATGAATAAATCGTGTCCATTTACACAGAAGACGAGAATTCATGGGATTTCGACACGTTGCACAAGGGTTATTCTACTTAATTTTTATTTATTGTTTTAATAAAATGGCTATTAACAAATAAATGCTCTCAACATTTTCAGTAAGGGTTTGGTGACGTCCCCTGAGGGTCCCCTTTGGTGAACTGTCACTTTCAATTTGCTCATAAAAAGTGAAAAACTTTCCAGTAAAACCAAAAGCCATAATTCACGGCCCCCTAAGCCAATGATTTTTCTACGTTCCCGTGAATAGAAAACTATAATATATTATCTTTTCACAAGATTACAGGACTAATTCCCTAAAAAAAACTTTCGAGATTGGGTCCAATCTAAACTGTGCCCGTAATATTTTTTGTCTAGAAAAATCATCAAGCCCCACTCTAATCCCTATCCACCCCATTAACTCACCATTCAAAATTTTACCTCTAATTTCTTCAAAATTATCTTAATCAAAAAGTCGTTGTTGTTCACGAGAGTACTGACAAAAATGCGGGTTTTATAATGAATGTCTAAATGACCCTAATGTTGATAATTTTGAAGAGATAATGGTGATTTTTTTGATGATAGGTTAATAGGGTAGATTTGAAACTAGAATGAAAGTTGATGGTGTTTTTAGACAAAAAAAAAAATTGAGCAAAATTGGAATTGGACCTAAAATTGGGGGCTTGTCATGGAATTAAGCCCAAGATTATAGTTGCTCTATCTCCCTAAATACTCTAAACGTGAAGATAAAGGGCTAACTGCAAGACACAAACAACTTTTTACTATACACAATGAGCCTCATGTGCTTTGAGATTTTGCCTATTTCTCCCCTCTTTGTTTCAATTTAAACAAGTTATTCTTCCCTTTAATGCCGGCTAACTGCTCGGTGCCCCCTAATTATTCAGTATTTTATCAGGACTTCAACATTTTTATTTTCAGGACTATGTTATTCTTAATGAGTATAACAAGAGCGTTTTCTTTTATAAGTAGTACAACAAGATTTTTGATACTTGCTAGTGTTGCTTATATAAAAATATTTTAAATTTTATTTATTTTACATTTTAAATATCTTAACTTTATTCTTACTTATAAATTTTGATTTACCTAAGAAGGAAGAGACTCACCTCATATAAAGAAGGAGATGAAGTTGAGCAAATTCAAACATTTTAAAAAATTTTTTAAGTTATTAATTAGACAAAGATGTGATTTTAATATTTAAATCCTTTCAGCAAAATATTCTAAAACCAATCATTGTTATATATATCCCCATAAATATCCAACATTATTCATGGAGTAAATAGGAAAAGGTTGGTCGCTAAATCAAGTAATCAGGCTTGCTGCTCGACCCTTGGATCTCATGCTCCACTTTTATCCTGAAAGCTCCAACTTAAATTATTTCAGCTAAATCATTTCCAACATTAATAAATTTGTATCTTAAATAATATTTTACTCAACAAATAATAAATAGAAAATAATATAATTAAATAGTTCATACTCTGTCCTTCTTTCTTAAAATATTTGGTATTTTCGCAACAATCTATCATTAAGATGCTGATATGCATCGAACATATTATCTTTTAATCTTGTGAACAAAAGTATTCAAATATATAAGACATTTTCGCCAAATTTCAAGACATTACTTGTTTAAAATTGTTAATTTATATAGTGCAAGCTCTTAATATACTACTTTTGATGAGAAAAATCCCCGCCTTCTTGCTTAATAAGTTTTGGAAATGTATAGTTCACTTGATAAATAACAAATTAACATATAATAGCGAGCAAAATTTTGGTACTAAAACAATTACTATGGAACAGTTGACTTTGTTGATATTGAGTCAAGAAATCAATAATAATGCACGCTAGATAAAGGTTGAATTACATCTGAATATATACAATTAATGCGAAATCATATATGTTTACCCTCTGTTGAACTCAAGTTGTATTATCCTATTGAACTCTATCGTGAGTTGTATTATACAAATTTGTAGTCCCACGTAAAACTCCAAAAAAAAGGAATGTGCTACATTATTTTCTTAATGGCAAAGTAGCTCGTTTTTCTTTTGCTGCCATGTGCTACATTATTTGGAAGAAAAGGAATGCCATCGTCTTTCGTGGTGAAATCGTACTGAAAAATCATATTGTCAAATTTGATAAAGCCATCACTTTCTCAAATGTCCCAGATATAAGGGACTTACAGAAATTTGTCCATCTTTGCTAATCACTCTAAAACAAATGCAGCTCCTGTGCGGTCCCGTTTTAAAGGGTTTGAGCTTTTGTGTGACCTCTTCGGTCTTTTGTTCTCTGTTGTTGCTGTTTTGTTTCGGCTCCCCTCCACTCTGCTTGCTGTTGCAAAAAGTCTTGGAGCCGTTTGTTTGTTCTTTTGTCCAAGCTATAAAATTCTTTACCTTTACCAAAAAAAAAAAAAAAAAAAAAAACTTGAAAGCTGAAGTAGAAAATGAGAGTAGGTAAAAACTGAGAGGTAAAATTTCAACACTGCTCTCAGTTGTGGACCAATCAAATTTTAATGCATCAAGATGTACAAAGTGTCTTAATTGCTTGCTTCTTGAATGGAGGCCGGCAACATATGATGGGTGGGGCAAAAGGGTCTACGCAATACATGGAAAAAAACATCCTCGCGAAAACTTGTGCAGGGATAGGCCGGGGGGTTGCAATCAATCCGATCCAATCCCAATGTCATAAATATTGGCCGGGGGAGTGGGGACGTGAGGCAGGTCACTTGAATTTATGGCAGGGTCTGCCCCTTGGCCTGCAGGCTGTGATGGTGCCCTCCCTAGCATGAGCGCTTTACATTAACATGCTTTCGACCAAGGAAGTTGCTTTCACAACACAAAATTTGCCCCCATTGGCTAACATGGTTTTTTTACCCTATAGTTTGGCCCAAACACAAAGGAACATGGTTTTATAGGGGCAAGCCACAAGCAAGATAGAGGCACCCTTTTCTTTTTTTTTGGTTTTTTTAAGGATGGGTGGATGAGACAACAGTGGAATACCTTGTTGAGGGAATTGTGAGGATTACAAAAGAGGGGGCTACTGTGTCCAGACAAGAATGGAAGTTAGGGTTTTAAATTGGAGAGAGAGAGAGAGAGAGAGAGAGAGGTAGGTCTGGAGGGACAAAAGTTAGGTCCACGTTGAATTGTTTAGGGCAGCTATGAATTGGACATGACAGGTACAAATTGCATAGTTTAACTCCTCTCCCCATGTGATTGCAAGCAACAGCTCCTCCTTCCCCATTATACAATGAAGTGTAAAGTGGCCCCATCCCAATTCCATCGCTTGTCCCCCCTCCTCTTCCTTTCATTTCCAATTCAATTTTCAACTTTGTTATCATTTTTCTTTGATAATCTCTCAAAAGAATTTATTGAACCTACTCATACATAAATAATACAATAGAGAAAGAAATTATATCGAACGTACTCATTTTATAATGACAGCATAGATAGACTCAATAATCGGGTAAAGGAAATCCACATTGAAATGTGAACTCTCTCTTTCTAATTAGCTTTTTTTCCCCCTTTTATTGTTTGTCAGAAAAGGATGGTGCTCAAGATGTTCCTTTCTCTCCTCTCAAGACAACCCTACGCCTCAACCTCAAGCAAATGCAAACTTCTCAGAGAAAAAAGCCTACGTCCCTAGACCGCTCCCTAGACCCCTATTTAACAAAGACATATATCAAAACATAAACTACGCATTTTCGCGCTATAATCATCACTTTACATGTAGGAATTGATGACTAAAAGCTTTTTGCTTTATCGAATTAAATAAAAAAAGAAAATAAGATCTCCACATGATTAAAGGACACACGTTAGTCATCCATAACAAGTTTCATGCCATGCCCATTCTCCTCCTCCTCCTCTAGGAATAAAGTGTGAAAAAAAAAAAAAAAAATTAGATCGCCGGCTGTCATCCTAATGATTTTTCATGCTCATAATTCAGAAAACTAATTTTATAAACCCTTTTTTTTAATTTCTCTATTATAATAATGTTTTCTGTCTAGCAATTTTCCTTTTGCTTGACGCGTATTAGCAAACTTTTTAACCAACGCAATTTTTTCCAGATTTTCATTTGCGATCAAAGCACCGAAATTAAATAATATAAAGCAAAAAAATATATGAACTGTATTTCCTCACCAGACCCCATGAAACTTGGTTAGAGCATTGATTACTTGATTAGACGACCCCCAAATTTGTACGACTTGGACGGTCGTTAATCTAAATCCAATCAAAGATACATGAAATTAGAAAAAAATGACCTCTAATTCGGAAATGAAAATGCGAAGAAATGCATGCGTACGCCAACTTAGGCTAATAATATATGCCTGTTGTCCTTTGACTTTTCTACGTATTTGGCCATGTCCGATGATTAAGCTGCTTGAACAATTCAATACCATAATTGAATTTTTTTTTATGAGTTTATTTAATGTTGGGTTTTCATTGAAGTCGTTGGGAGATTATAATAACATGGTCGAGTGGACTTCCTTGTCACTTTCGTTGCATTATTGCTGTGATTGAAATCATTACTTAGATTTGGATGGTGGTAGTGTTTAAGGGCGTGTTTTACCATATAGTTTATAATGACACTCCCACCTTCCCTTATATACATTTGGCAGGCAAAAATATTTAATTAAACTTTCTGGAATTGCATTCATGTTATGAGGCAGAAAAATTCATGATTGGAACAGGTTAATTGAAGGTGGACACTCTTTGGTGTTCCGATTGAAGTTAGGTTCTATATAGTAAACGCTTTTAGTGGATTCGATTTTATTATGTTGATTTGTCCTAGACGTTACGTGTGAGACACATTCATCAATCTTTCATAGGTCAAATCATGTGAAAAAAAAAAAAAAGATTACCACTTGTCTTTTTTGACAAAATCTTATCAAGAGATCTCACAATTTGTACAACTTCAATACGCGGCTGCATTCCTTTCCAGATACATGCACATTGCATAACGACGACATTCTGGAATGTACTTGTTGAACGCAAATATAAAGCCGATCGGATTATAAAATAGTGTGGCATTTGCTTAATTGACCAAAAGGAAATATAGAATTTCACGAAAATGACAATTTTCAGCGGAACCCCTCACCATTGCAGCCGGTTAAGTGTGAAATGAGTATGTCTAGGATGGATTCATACTCGACAACTAATAGTATGTGGGATCGAAGGAGCGCCGTCAAAGGGAATCGACTAATAAAGCTACACCTAGTTGATTGGATGAAAAATTTCATTGTTAGTGTGAACTCCTATCTTCACCCCCTCGACTCTAACTCTTTGAGTTAATCATGATTATTGATCGATGTAACATTTTGTGCAGTCACATGTACAATGTCTCTAAGACTCTAAATTGTGAAATCTGAGAAAACACAGCAAACAATGCTAATACAAGTGTATGAAGTGTTAGTTTCTTTTTATTTTTCATTGAGGATTTGAAATTTAACGCCATTGACAAATTATAACTTTAAATCTTATTGAATGTGAAAAGAAACCTTTGTGGCGAAATATTTAGGTAACTCTATCAATGCTATTTGAAGATTCATTGTATTTAGGTAACTATATCATTAGGTAATATATGTTTTTTTCAGTAACTCTTTATTTATCTCATTAGAACATTGAGTTTAGGTACAAATTGCAGTAAGTGAGATGATTGAGAAAGCATGAACATGAAGATGAGAACCGGATCATTCTTTGGCCGCAATTAGTTTACAGATCGAGACACCGATTGACATTTCATTTGAGTCTCTTACTCATCCCCACCAACCTTGTTCTTTTGTGTGATAAATATGTATTTAGGTTTATAGTAAATCAAAAAGGATTAATTTTCATTTAGTAATTTACATAGAGTAACGGCGTTAATTTTCTTCCACGATCTTTACATCGCTATCACGCACTGTATCTAGTCATGAAATTACTACCTTGATAATGAATATTACGACCACTAAACTACTAGAGACATCGGGAAATCACTCTCTATAGCATTCGGATAAAGATTGTCATGCGATGTCATCCCACTTTATTATTAGCGCGAGATTGCAATGGAGCCCTAGCTGGTGAGCTGAATGTTAAAGTAAAACAGCAAGTGTGCATCATCTATAGTCGTCGTGTCTTGTTTTCTAAGCTTATCTTCACGGTTGTTTTCCGACCCATGTGGGAGGCATAAAGGAACAAGATATTACAAGTCCAAATATTTATTTTTTATGTTTGTCCAAACGTCGCAAGTGCCTAATTTAATGACTAGCCAACTTGAACAAGCCAATCAAATTGACCTCCATTGAGGGGAAAAAAAAAAAAGAAAGAAAGAAGAAGGACAAAGCCAATTCGATTGCAATAGCGACACTCAAGATTAATGATTGAAAAGTTTAGGCAGTCTAGACAATTGGGCCAATATAAAATATGTGTCTTCAATTGAACTGCCGGCGTAGATATTAATCAATTCAAGTAGCATTATGTACTTCTTGTCAACAGATAGAGGTGCCTATGTGGGACAAGTCCTCATTTTTTTTTCTGATATTCCAAATCATATATCTTTTTCTTTGAAATCATAGAAATGGGTAGAGCTAATATTTCACTTGATAAATGGACTGAGGGTACATTTGAAAGTTGAGCATGTCTCTTTGCTGGTATAAGATTTTAGATTGATTTTTAGTGATTTTATGAAGTTTTATTTGATATCGTAGTAGAAGATAATTTGAACTTGTAATAGTATTGTATATTTTTAACCGCCAAGTTTGGTGCAACTTTCCAATGGATTTTGGGCTTGTAAAGTCCGTTGAGTGAAAATTGAGGCATTTTATAAATATTTTTTGGACCACTTTGAGTGAAAGCTAGTATTGACAAAGTCCAATCTCCAGGGCAGGGACGCTGTCATCTTTTCATTTTCGGAAAGCTTGCTACGAGGGTTTAATGAACTTTTTCTGGTCATCTTGCCCTCACTAGTTTTCTCGTATTCCATTTTTACACTTTGTAGAGGACAAGCCGTGGCTAGTTGCGAAGGACATGGAGGGGTGTCGGCATTAGGTCACCTGGAGTCACATGTCATCGACTCACCGGTGCCACCTCACCTAGGGCCGCAGGACCTCGTTGGCCTTCGGCCCTTCACTTAGGATTGCGCCAACACTGGAAGTGCTAGATTTGAGGACAAATCGTGACATTGACGTTGGCTGGCTTGAGGTAATGTGACTTGGACGACATATCGCCTTGGGTCCTGCATCCCAGACAGCCCTCGCCCTAACATTGTGCCGATTTTTAAAGGGTCATATCTGGATAATTCGACCATCCAAGAGCGAGATCTAAGAAACTTGAGGTCTCATGACCTTGATGGTAGTTGCTTGGGGTTGCGCAACGCTTGAGCTGCTGCATTGAAGGGGTTAGATCTTAGTTCCTCTTGATTCTCTCTCTCTCTCTCTTCAAAGTTGCTTTACAAAATAATATTGGAATAAGTGTATTAAAAATCCTAAAACTTATTATGAAAATACAATTGAGTCCTAAAATTTTCAAAAAATGTAATTAAGTTATAAAACTTGTCACGAAAGTTCAATCAAGTCCTAAAACTTTCAAAATGTTCAGTAAAGTCCTAAAATTTATCTTGAAAATGCAATCGAATCCTAAAACTTTTAAAAAATGCAATCAATTGAAGAACTTAGATTGAACTACTTTGATAAGTTTTAGGATTGATTGCACTTTTTGAAAATTTTATGACTTAATTGTATTTTGTGACAAGTTTTATGACTTAATTGCATATTTTAAAAGTTTTATGACTTAATTATATTTTTATGATAAATTTTGAGGACTTCCAATGCACTTATCCCAAATAATATCATAAAACTCAATATCACAAATGCCTATTTGCTTTTAGCAAGTGAAAAAAAATGGAAAAATGACTTTGCGTCTTTTCAAAGTCATGCCAAATGCATCCTACATATCTTGGCCAAATCCTAGCTAGAGTTGCTGGACTATACATGCACATATATTCACAAGCATTAGTTAACACCAGTTAGCATTCATATGCAAATTTGAGGTTTTCGATGTATCAAGTTCCACAAACTTTTAAAGGCAACACTATCAGTTTTGTTGATTCTATTGCTAAATCATGGATTGTTACTATTTTTCGTGTCCTGTTAGAAAGCAATTAAGCATAATATATATAGAAAATAAATTATATAGTATACAAAAATTAGGAGAAGACAACCTCTTCCCCAACCGGCCAATACAATTGAATAACGACCCGACTTCTGATTCAACTTTTAGGCCGGTGCTGCACCATTCAATTGGTTTATCTAGATCAATCGATGCAACGTGATGCTGGGTAACAAACAGTTCCTTCTATAAGATTTGGGAACCATTGCTTCGTTCTCTTCTCACTATCTCATTGGTTTGATCTTGAGCTCTTGATATAGTTTTTTTTTTTTTTTTTTTTGTAATGCGTAAACTCAGGGTTAGCTCTTCACGCTATCTCGTTGATTTAATCTCGCCCACCATGGGGTGGGTGAGCTCTTGATATAGTTGATACAACCAAACATAGCAAAAATAAGTTGTTCTTGAAAAACTTCCAAGTCATAGACTAGCCTTTTCCATTTGCCATTTAATAGTGCATAGACTATAGGTGCATTTATCTTGCGAAAAATAATGATTTAGTTATTAAAAACAACTAGCCTTTAAAAATGAATGAAGGAAAAATATTTTCATCGTTCACAAAAAATATTTAGATATAAATTATTATTGATAATAAATATATTTTTATTAATTAATCATCAAACAATACAAATGATTATTTTTAGAAAAATGTTTTTTAAACCATCTATCTTTTGTGAAATAGACCGGGCCTAAATGAGATTTGTATATAAAACTAAAAGAAAGCCCACCAAACCCAATTTCTCAGCTTGAGTTCATAAGTTATCATGAGGAAGAAAGATTTTCGAGTCTCAGAGGCCCAATCCAACTTTTCGTAAGCTAGGCCCACCTTATACTTGCGTTGAATCGAAGTCAACAGTTTTGTTTTTTTCGCTTTAATCTTTTAAAACTTTGATATTTTAAGTTTTCAATCAACATATGTAAACTCATGAATATGAAATTTTTTAGATCATTCGAGGTTGTCGTAAATTTTCTCATAATTTTTCAGAATCGCTATTGTCGTTGCTCTTTTAATTTTTCTCACAGTTCATTTGTTCATACCGAACAAGATCTTTCCTTACAAGCTTTCTACATCCGTGTGTTTATACTCTATATGGCTAGCCAAAAAAAGTATAAAAAAAAATAATAATTTAGGCGAGTTAGAATTATTATTTATATATCTATATATTTAGGTCAAAATCTTCAATTATCTCTTTTTTTTTTTTTTTTTTTTTTTTTTTAGGTGCTTTTTCCAGAATTACTTCCCAGCACGTCATAGGATGTGGATCCCAGCACGTCAATTAATTTATGCTTACTATTTCGGTCTTTTTTTTTTATATTAGCAAAGATGACACTTCGATTCACTAGAAAAAGAAAAAGAAAAAGAAAACAAGCGGACGCTTGCGTGGAGCCTAGGCTAATTATTAAATAAAGTTACGAGAACCTCCTACTAATTTTATAGATATCGGTTTTTTTTTTTTTTAATCTGTCTCAAATATTGTCATTTTACACCTTTTTTTTAACAAATATTATATCCACGAACAAATGCATACATTTTCAATTGTATATTATCTCTCGCATATTTCCATAACAAAATTTTATACTTTCTATATTATAACAGCCTCCAGTTCAAATCTTAAATTTCTGCTTTCCATATATATGCGGCAAGTTGTGCTTTTCATGGAAATATGAATATCAACTGATTTCTCTCGTCCTAATATATGTCGATAGGGTAATTTAATTTAATTCGTTTGATATCGCTTTCCTGGTAAATACAACGCGCCTGTACCTTTACTAGTTATTTGTAAAAAAACCTCCTTCATTTAGGTCATGACGGCGGTGGAATAATATGTTAATGTTAGACAAGTACAAAAGGTTGTATGTTTTTTCGCTTACTGGAATTAAACTGTAAAATGCGAGAATTCATAGTATAAACCATAAAATCGTCCATGGCAATAGTGCAAGTGATTTCTTTTTCGCAGGTGAAATTAGATTGACTTGACTCAATTGAGAAAAATCTAAACCAAATTAAACAAGAAACAGGGGCCTGATTGCAACCTCAATTTGATTTAGCTTGAAAATTACTCGAAAATGAAAAATGACGATCCAATTATCAATTATTACAAGGTTGTTGTTAGGTCCCCCGTTAGTGTAACAAAATTTACGTGTTTACTATTGAATGGAAGGATAATTGTCTTGAAATTCCTAAACCTTTTACATGGCGGCTAATTTGATTTTAAACATGTTAATTTGGCCATTTTAATCTTAAACCATTTAATGATTTACCAATATAATACCTTTGGCCAATTTTAGCTTAAGTTGACATGGATGCCTATCACCCAATGTGGCATAGTTTGCGCTAATGTAAACAATTTTAGCTAATTTATTTGAATTTTTTTCACTTTTTCCCTTTTTTTCCCATTCCTTTATGGATGCATGCATATTGCATAATGACGGCACTATGAATTGTACTTGTCAAACACAAATATAATAGTTAGTTCATTTTTTTTTTTTTTTTTGGGTTGAAGTGGGAGTGTCACTTCTACAATGTTTTTAAATAAGAGAAGTGCACTATCAGTGTCATAAGTTGTGTATGGCGTTTACTTTGGTGCAAAAAGTTTCCGTCGGATCACTTAAGTGCCAAATCGGAAGAAAAACGATAACTTTGGTGCCACCGGCGAAAGATTCCAGCCAAAATGATTATATGGTTTTTTTTTTTAAAATCGACAAGGCCTTTAAACAACGTTTTTTTCTGTCCTCCTTAAGAAAACGACGTCGTTTTGCCATTCTATATGGATGGCCTCACAAAAACGACGCCATTTAACTCATTTGGGGATTTTTTTTTTATTTGGGGATTGAAATTAGGGTTTTTCCGTCGTTGCTCGGCCTCCGCCGTCGCTCGCTTAGCCGCTATTGCTCGGCGTTGCTCGGACGCCCTCGATGGCACACAAGGGAGCACCAGCCCCGGTCACCAAAGCCTAGGTACTAGAAGACACAAGCTAGGCACTCATCAAGGAGATCGGAGATGGAGAGGGAGATATCAATGGAAGTGCACTCGTCGGCGGCCTCCCTGAGCACCGGCTAGATCACGGCCTTCGACTTGGCCGCCGAGTGGCCGTCGTCAAGGTTAAGGTCGGGGTTGGGGTCGGGGTGGGGTCGGAGCCGCGACCGCCAAGTGGCCATTGTCGGGGTCGAGGTTGAGGTCGGGCCTGGAGCGCGGCCGCCTAGTGGCCACCATCGAGATTGGGGTCGGGGTCGGGGTTGGAGCCACGGCCGTTCAAGTGGCCATCATTGCGGTTGAGGTCGGGGTCGGGGTCAAGGTTGGAGCTGCGCCGTTGCCGAGTGGCCATCAGGGTTTTGGGTTGGGGTCGAGGTCATTTTGGGTTGGGATCTGTTGAGTCGCGGCCACATCGAGCGTCGGGGCCGTTGAGGAAGGCAACCAGCCAGAGATTTAGGGTTTTGAATTGGGGGAGACACCAAACGCTGATTTTTGGAGGGAGGATCCTTCTCACGTCTTTGTTGTTAGGATGTTGATTGTACTCTCCGAGAGCGAGCCACATGCGCTTCCTCTCAACCTCATTTCCCAAAAATTAATAAAAAAAGTGCCACATCGGGATTTCCGAGCCATCCGGATCGGAGTTGGCACCAAAGTGAGCGCCTTTCAAACTTTTTGACACTTAAGTGATCCGACAAAAACTTTTAACATTAAAGTAAGCGTCGTATACAACTTATGGCACTGATAGTGTACTTATACCATTTCTAAATTGTGAATTCTAAGAAAATATAGTAAGAAATGCTAATGTAGGTACATGAAGCGAGAGTGTTTTTTTGTTGGGGGTCGAATTCAATGCCATCTATGTATTGGAACTTTAATTCTTATTAAATGCAGAAAGAAACGTTGGTGGAAAAATTCTCAAATTCGGATACGTGTTAGACAACATATAAAAAAACATTTTCATGAAGGCACCGAGATCAGATCCCTCTGGATTCGGCCCAGAAATTATTTCTATCCAGCACAAAAATTGGGTCCAGTTCCAGAGAACCTAACTTATGGAAATCAGTTCATTTTTGGGTCGAAATCTAGTCCGTTTGAATTGAAATTTAAGTATGTTAAACTAAAAGTTATAACGGACAACTTTCATGAATGAACCGATTGAAAATTCGACCTCTAAAGGTCATTAACGGCTCTCGGAATCATAACAGGTCACGGGTTACAAAACTATCTGAATTACTGTTCCGAGGATGACGTCATTAAAATCGTCATCTTTTTAATTTCTAAAAATTAAGAGAAAAATATATGTTACTATTTAAGATGTCCAAAACGTTTCTTGAGAATAAAATCCCTTCAAAATCGCAACACACAATTGTCAAAATTAGCAAAACACACACGTCCTGAAACTGTTTCGAAAATAATTTATTATTAAAGTCCGAATCTTCCTCGATGTTTATTTTGCTCCTCTGACAACCCTAATCTAAGCTTTTGTATATCTATCCTAACATTCCTAACTAACATCCATCCATATATAACGTCATCTACATCTTTCTAACTTGTACAAATTTCTAATAGAGGTACTCAACCCCTAGTCCAGATTTAGAAGACAACTCACCAATTCACAGCTAACGACGGCTCTCGTTGGTGGTTGAACAGCAACACAGAGACCAGCCTTGGTCCTCTCGGTGATAGTGTTGAGTCGAAACCGCAGAAGAATGTGCTGTGGTGCGATGCATGACAACACGCTTAACATAAATTTTTCGGTAAAGCTTAAATATGGAGTTTAGTCGGTTGTGCGGTTCTTGTACGGTTGAGGGGGTTTTTTTTTTTCGTCATTCGAACTATACGACTTATATATAAAAGCCATGGTGGTAGGCGGTCGACGTTTATGTGGGTCCAAAAATTTTTGGTAACGTCACGTTCACGTCTTGCTTTGTTTTGTTTCTTAGTCTCCGATTTATCATTCAAGAGGGAGCAGAAATAGAAGTAGCACGTTCAAGGAAAGAAAGCAACATTCAATGCCATCTATGTATTGAAACTTTAATTCTTATTAAATGCAGAAAGAAACGTTGGGGCGAAATATTTTGGTAACTATATAAAAGCAAACCGAAGATTCCATGTATATTGGTAACTATGTCAATAGGCAATGTATGTTTTTTTATTGATAACTCTTTATTTATTTTATTAGAACAATGAGTTTAGGCACAAATTGTAGTAAGTGACAAGATTGAGCAAGTATCAACATGAAGATGTGAACTTGATCATTCTTGGGCTGGAGTTAGTATACAAATTGAGACACCAATCAACATTTCATTTGAGTGTATAAATATGTATTTAGGTTTATATAATTTAGAAAAGATCAATTTTCATTCATAAATTTATATAGAGTAATATGGTTACTTTTTATCTCCCTTGATCCTATGTCGGTTCCCGAAATTATGACATCAATAATGAAAATTACGAACATTAAATTACTATAAACATCGAGAAATTTCTATCACGTTCAAATAAATATTATCATCAGATGTCATCTACTTATCTTTTACTAGTCCGAGGTTGTAATGCTGCTCATAGTATAGTCAGCTAATGAGCTGAATGTGAAAGCAAAACAGTAAATGTGCATTCTAAAGGGTGTTTCCTGATCCACGTATGAGGCATGAAGGAACAAGACTCTATAAGTCCTAATATATATTTCTGTCTGTCCAAACATTACAAGCCTCTAGTTTAATGAATAGCTAGCTTGAACTTGCCAATTACATTGACCCTCCATTGAAAAAAAAAATGAAAAATGAAAAGAAACGAGCCAATTCAATTGCGAAAACGACGTCTAAGATTAATGATTAAGAAGTTTAGGCAATCTATACAATTGTGCCAATATAAAATACATGAAGGATCATGTTTTCAATTGAACAACCGATGTAGACATTAATCAATTCAAGTAGCATTATGTACTTCTTATCGACGGATAGAGGTACCAATGTGGGACAATTCCTCTTTTATATATAGGGATAAATGCATTCAAAAGTTTAGAACTTATTACGAAAGTACAATTGAGTTCTAAAATTTTCAAAAAATACAATCATATCCTAAAATTTATCACGAAAGTACAATTGAGCCCTAAAAACTTTTAAAAAATGTAATCAAGTCATAAATTTTGTTACGAAAGTGTATTCAAGTCCTAAAACTTTTAAATATTGCTATCAACAAAAGGACTTAATTTAACTAGTTTGACAAATGGATTTGATTGCACTCTTGTTATAAATTTTAAGACTTAATTACACTTTTTGAAAGTTCTAAGATTCAATTTCACTTTATTGATAAAAATTGGGGTATTTTGTAATAAAATTTTGAATCACTTTGAGTAAAGTTAGTATTGAGAAAGCCCAAGCTCAAGGCAAGGATGTTAGGATTTTTGCATTTTCGAAATCTATCTAACTAGGGTTCAATGACTCTTTTTTCTCTTCATCTTGGCGTCGCTAGTTTTCTTGTATTCCATTTTTACCCTTGCTGAGGATAGATCATGGTTGTATGTAGAAGAGTTGTAAGGGCATTGGGGTCACACGAGATTGACGCCGCCTTCTCTAGGAAAATATATTGTGTGGGTTTGACATTTCATATGGGTAGTGAGACAATCCACTCATTGCGTGCCATGTGGCGAGTCGAACCCACCCTGTCAGAATTTTTTGAACTCCCTCCCATTCTTTTTCTTTGTCCATTGCGTTTATCGACAAAATTTGTCCCGCTCTGCTCTCTCACTATCCCTTCTCTTCACGACAACTCTATTGTCTCCTTCCCCCCTTGGCTCTCTCTCTCTCTCTCTCTCTCTCTCTCTCTCTCTCTCTCCATCCATTTTGACAATCAAAACACACTACCATTCGCTCTCTCACTCCCTCCTCCATTCTACTCTATCTCTCTGGCTCTCTTCACGACCCCATGGTGCCTATGATCTCAAGCATGCCTCTACCTCCGCCTTCGCCATTGTGTCCTAGAGTCTTATTGGTGGCCTTAATTTGTCATTTATGTTTGACCAACTTAGGTTAGGGTTTTCTCCTTTTCGCACAAAGCGAACTGTCCATCTTCATGATCCCTCTTCCCTTTATGACCTCTACTCCATATTGTATCCAAAATTCTCTCATCTCGTTATCTCAGGAATTTTAAGGAACGAGAGCGTATGGTCTCTTTGCACAACCAAACAAGCATCCGCCTCCACCTTGAAGAGCCCATCGGCAATTTCAACTTTGTGCCTCCAGTTTGTTGTTTGGGTCTAGCGAGCTCGTGGACCCCTTTGCTCACATTACTACCACGTTGTCGCTTCCGCTTCCATCGTTGCCTCTCGAAAGTCCCATTGATGGCTTCGATTTGTGTTTTACACTTAACAAGCTCAACTCAACATTTTACCCTTCTTTCACAATTATATGCCAACGAGCTCAAAAATTGATAGAGGAGGACATTGACTTTAGTAGTGTCAAATTCAAAGTCTGCACGTGCTGAGCAATGCTTTATGGATTTGTGTTTGTTTGATGGGCATCTAACTAGTTATTTTTTATTGGATTTGAGATTTTTGTTTGCTAGTGGTGTATTCCCATAGTCGTCTAATTAGTGTTGTGGTTTCAATTTGGCTTTGCTTTAAAACCCTTGATAAGTTCTCACTTTTTGAAATTAAAACAACAATGAATAGTCCTTAAGAGGCATGGGTCTAAGAGCAAGAATAGAGAGTTGCGATGTATTAGATGAATGATGAACAAAAATAGTAAGCCATCCATGTATACGTTTGAATAAATATGCAAAAAAGAGAAGGTTGGGCTTGTCTTGCTAATTTTGAACATCCTCAGAGAATTTAAGCTTAGTATCAAATTCGAGCTCATTCATGTGTCTTCTCATCCTTTTACTGAACAATCATTTTTATAAATTTCCTATGAGACATTGTTATAGATCAGTCATTGTTTTTGTTCAAATCTGAGCACATATTGATGTATGGTATGTACTAGCAATCGTTGCGTTAGTCATTAGGTGAATTTTTTTCTTCATTTTTTTATATTTTATGGTTATCAATAATGAATCTGAACATGTATTGTTTGTCTTGTATCATGTTCTTTGCCTACTAAATAGAGACAGTTGAGACATCTTGAGGAAGGAACAATGAGCAAAGTTGTTTCTATTGTTGGAAGCCCTCAATTTTGGAGCCAATATCATGAGGTGTTGCAAGTTTTTGAATCACTATTTGGAGTTTATTGTTTGTCTTATATAGTGAATTTGACATCTTCATACTTGCATAAAGCGATGGAGAGAGTAAAAGAATATTTTAAAGATGCTTTCTAACAGTAATTATGGCAAATATAAGTCTATATGGAAGCTTTACCATAGCATGCGAGTTGAAGTAATCCATCTCATGCATGCAACTGTAACTTATCTTAATGCTTTGCTATTTTGTGTTACGCTATATGTAATTTTTAGCAAGTTTAGACTTTCTTTCTTTTTTGTGAATATGCTTTGTATTTCAAAATAAAAATGTGCATGTGATTGCAGACATTTGTGTAAGATGCATGGCTGTAAGCACTTTTGATGGTGTTTTTTTAAGTGTAATTGAACATTATAATGCACAAATTTTATGTTTAAATTTCTTAAAGCCAATATTTAATAATCGGAACTATTGTAGGGAGTTGATCAATTGATGTGAAAATTTTCAATATCCAATTCTAAACAATTAAAGGAAGCTGATAGAACATCCATATATTGTGATTTTTGATCCATTAAACTTGCTTTTTGTCAAAATTATTATCGTTTCTCTATTTTAAATGTTTCATATAAGTTTATCCGCACATATAATGTTATTAGATGGTTGAATTAGAGGTAATTCTTCATTTATACTATATGAAATGGATTTTGTTCTCTTAAGTAATAGATGAGATTTTTTTTTTTTTTTTTGCTTGTAAAAGCAATACATTAATTTTTTTTTTGTTCTTTTGGTTGCAATATGAAGCTTCCCACTTTGCATATGTAATGCGTAATATGAAAAAAGATTTTGAGTTTGTAGTTGGAATAATTTTTCAAAATGAATTTAAAGTATATCATTAGTATGTAACTTATGCAATTGTTAAATGATTTTGAGTGAGGAAGGCTAGGTTGGTTAGAAATACTAAAAAAGAAATAATTGGATGGACTTTTGTGTGTAATTGTGAAGGTATTTTATTGGTTTATTTAATTAATAAAAGAAATATGAGAGGTTTGAAGTTAGATGTGACTATCTTGCTCGTATTAAATTTAAGATCGACAATGGTGTTTATGAAGTCATAAAGCATGTTTTTGAGCATAATTATACATTTATACTACAAGATTAAAAGCGTTTGATAAGATATGGAAAAATGATATTCGATACTTGTAAGGGTGTTTTATGTGACATGGATAAAACTGACATTAGGGGATTACGGAGTATAAGATTTTAGCAAATAAAATAGAAGAAAACAAAAATTTAGATTTCATCCTAGGTGATTGTTAAAAAATTTTGTAGACCGAAAGATTTAATGAGATAAGTAGAGGAGATTATCAAAGTTTTATGAATCATTTTAATTGCATGTAAATAAAAAATCCAATGTTTTTCTACGTTATTCAGGTAGATCAAGATAGTAAATTGACAAATTAATTTTAAAGAGATATGTTATTCAAATTTGATGATGACTATTTTAGTGATGTACTGGTATTTAATACCATATATCGTACCAACAAATATAACATGATATATACATATTTTGTTTAGGTTAATCATCATTGGAAGAATATTCTCTTTGATTGTGTATTTTTGTTTGATGAGATTGTAAATTCATTCATTTGATTATTTGAAATGTTTTTGAAATTTATGGGGGATAAAGCTCTAAAAATCATATTCATCGATTAAGATCAAATCATGGAAAAAATAATTAGAATAACATTTTCAAATATACAACATTGTTTATGTACTGGATATATCGATTAAAATACCAGTAAAAACATTTCACATTTTTACGTTTAAGAAAAAGTATTTATCAGTACTTATGTATAAATGCAAATCGGAGGATGAATTTGAATTTCCTTGGAGGGAAATGGAAGAAAAGTAGGGTATTCAAAATAACGATTGGCTTCGGAAATTATACAATTTTAGACATAAATAGAGTTCGATTTTTTATTGTGATACGTTTACATGAAGTATAAGGTCCAGTTGAAAGAGCGATAGCACTAATAATATTTTCCAATATATGTCAACCAAGGCAGGTACACTTGTAGGCTTTGTCCACCATTACAAAGAATAATTGAAACATATGAGAAAAATTGAAAATCAAGATAATTACAGTTCTCGTGGAAAGCCCAAATTGCATGTTACTTGTTACATTTTTAAAAAAATTAGTGAATAATTTTTTCAAAATCTGTCTAAACAGATTTCTAGTACTACATTTGATGGATTTCTTTATGTATATACTGTCAAGTATAAAGTGATTCGATGTAAAAATGTTATCATATTTAACATTGCAGACTTTTCAATTTCTTATTAATGCAAATTATTTGAATTAAAGGGATGGTTGTCTTGTCATATCTTGTATATGTTGAATGGGAACATATCGGTTGTGGGCATTCCATCTTCTTATATTTTGAAAAGATGGACTAAGTGTGCCAAATAAAAGATTATGAACGATGAATCTTATCAAATGTCACCAAGTCCATCTACATTTAATCAATTTTCCACTTTAATGCAAGAATATTTTGAAGTGATGAGTTTGGAAGCCGAAGATGGATATACCTATGAGAATAGTGAATATGAACTTGGAAAAAACGAATGTTGAAATTTCATCATGTAAATTAAGTTTAGATGTGACCGATGATGCTAGTGATGATGAGAATGTTAATGAGACTTCTTCATGTAATATTTTAATATTGAACCTCATTCAAAGGAAAGAAAAGGGAATAAGTTATAGAAGGCTTAACAATTCAAGTGAGAAAAAAAAAAATCTATAAGAAAGGAACACCCCCAACACGAATAAAAGGTCGAAGTGAGTAATATATTGATATAGTGCATATGATTAGTTAATTTTTTCATAAATACTACATGATGTCCACTAACATATTTATTACTTTATAATGTATAGTCGATTGCTTAAACAACCCATGATCATTTCCTAGATTATTTGAAAAATGCAAATAAGATTTAAAGTGCCTTCTATCTTAGTTACATTGGTAGTTCTATAGTAAATCTAAATTTTCATAATCAGGTGTGACACTCTTAATCCTTCATTTGTATTTATATTCTA
Organism: Eucalyptus leucophloia subsp. euroa; assembly: GCA_017140325.1. Lineage (NCBI taxonomy): Eukaryota > Viridiplantae > Streptophyta > Magnoliopsida > Myrtales > Myrtaceae > Eucalyptus > Eucalyptus leucophloia. Next base: position 14,978,024 of record CM029472.1, on the reverse strand, counting down.
CTAATTTGATCATTTTTTTTTATAAATGTAACCACCATACACTATGCCATCGGGGATTATAAATGGATTTTACCAATTCCCTAGTTACGTATTTAATTATTTGGTTATTAACTTATGATTCATCCACATTCCTTCTATTAACATAAGAAAAGTTTAATCAGTCATCAATTAGTTTCTTTGAATGTTTTATTAACATGGATTTTTATTACTATTCTTTGTTGTTGATATATGTTCGAGCAATATCATGGATTTATAAAAGCATTTATTTACATTTCACTAATGATGTCATTTATTTTATATAAGTGCAATCATTATACATCATGCCATCATGGATTATGAATGCATTTTCCCTATTTATTATTATGAAAATCATTTTAAATCTAAATGTTGTTTCATATTTTCATTACTATTGTAATACTTATCGATCAAGGCATAGATCGCGAAGGAGTTCATCAAGGCCTTATCAAGGCGCAGATCACGGAGCAGTTCATCGAGCTGATCGCAGAGGAGTTCATCGAGCTGATCGCAGAGGAGTTCATCGAGGCGTTGATCGAGGAGCAAATTGTAGAGCAGTTCATTGAAGCGCAAACCAAGGAGGAGCCGATCGAGATGAAAATGGCGGAGGTTGCAAAGGAGATTAAAGGCATAGGCAGAACAAAAGAACGAGCATGAGCCATGGGAGGCAGAGAATGAGCCACGGATAGTGGCATTGGAGATGGAGGAACAAATGATCGAGATGGGGAACGAGCGGAACAATCCACAGGAGCAAGTGGTACAGCAACCACAAAACGTAGAGGAGTTCATCAAGGAGCTATTTTGAGTTAGGTACAACTTACCTCTTGAGATAATACTTACTTGGACATATTGTTTGATAAAAATATATTTGTTATTCCTTTATATAATAGGTTATCAAACTGTTTTTAGCATTTTTGGGGTAAATAAATTGAGCGAGGGCGATTCTGACTAAATGCATTTACCACTATAGCTTATTTACATTTTATGTATAGATAATTTGTGCAATACTATTGTACAATCCATTTATTTGTATTTGTATATTAAAGAAAAATGAGTAATTGATAAGAACTCCTATACTACTCTTTATGGTTATTTAGTTAAATATGAATACTTTAATGTTAAATGTACAGAAAAATATTGGTTCATCAAGGCACAGATCTCAGAGGAGTTCATCAAGGCGCTGATCGAGGCGCAGATGGCGGAGTAGTTCATCGAGCTAATCGCAGAGGAGTCCATCGAGGCGCTGATTGAGGAGCAAATCGTAAAGCAGTTCATCGAGGCGCAAATCAAGGAGGAGTTGATCGAGACGAAAATGGCATAAGTTGCAGAGGAGATAAAGGCACAGGTAGAACAAAAGAACGAGCATGAGCCACGGAAGGTAGAGAATGAGCAACGGACAGTGGCACCGGAGATAGAGGAACAAATGATCAAGACGAGGAACGAGCGGAACAAGCCACAAGAGCAAGTGGCACAGCAGCCACAAAATGTAGAGGAGTTCATCGAGGAGCTATTTTAAGTTAGGTACAAGATAATACTTATTTGGACATATTGTTTAATAAAAATATTTGTTATTCCTTTATACAATGGGTTATCAAACTGTTTTCAACATTTTGGGGTAAATGAATTGAACGAGGGCGATTTTGACTAAATGCATTTACCATTATAGCTTATTTACATCTTATGTATAAATAATATGTACAATACTATTGTACAGTCCATTTATTTGTATTTGTATATTAAACAAAAATGAGTAATTAATAAGAACTTCTATAATACTCTTTATGGTTATTTGGTTAAATGTGAATACTTTAACATTAAATGTACAGAAAAATATCGACTGAAGAGTATTGGCCTACTTATAATGCTAGCTTTTATGCAGCATGTTAGGGATTGTAGTTTATAGAAAATTTTGCAAGACTAGAAAATGTGTCATTAAGACTATAAATTCATCTAAATTTGGAGAGAAGGTTTCTGAGGCTGATTTTTATCTATAGTATTTGTGGAAAACTTTGCAATCTAGTACTGTTGAGTTGAATTAATTTGGAAATACTATTGTATGGATGTGAATGGTAATGTGGAGTTTAATTGGGCTGTAAGTGATAAATAAAGTTTTATGTTTGGATGCTTTTTTAGTTTTCTCTCATTTTTCTTTCTTTTGAAAACGATTGTATTTTGAGTTAATTGGCTTTAACTTTACTTCATATCATATTTAACATTTTAAAAATCCATTTGGATACTTTAGCCTATTTTCGTACATTAGATCTATTCTTGTTTGGATATAATGGTGTTGAATGCATATATCGACAGTATTTATGGTATTTTGTTGGTTGGAATCTCAAGATAGGCCAACCTTAAATTAGTTCCTTGCTTCCATAACCTTGAATTATCCTGAGTCATAACAATGATTTTGGTTCCATTACCGAGCTAATTGGAGCTTCCAAATAAAGGGTTCGATTCCTAAACTTTCCACATTTTCGAGGACAATTAAAACTTTATTTATGTGAAGAATATATTTTGGCGTCAATATCTTTATTAAGAAGAACTGAGTTTGGGACATTATGGTTAATGTAGCTCAGTAATATTGAGCTTATGAAACTTGTTCACTATATGTTGGCCTATAATGAAACACTAATTTCGATTAGTCTTCTTAAATACAAATACCAAAAGAAATGATAGGGCCCTAATTGCTACCATCGATATGTAAATATATACATGAAAATATGCTAATTCAAACATTGTTAAAACTATATTTATAAAATAATCACGAACTTGTTCACATTAGTTTGTGTAGATTGTTAAAATCTACACAAACAATAGTGCTAGGTAGCTAGAAATGCCATACAAAGAAATTAAATAGAGATTATATTTTGATGTAATAAAGATTGTAAGTAAAATAAGTATATATAAATCTGAACACTAGACATGCCTCCCTCCCTTTAAGGAATCAAACTGAACATCAACGAATTTCCAATACATATAGACTCTCAATGTTGTAACATCAAAGATATAATTATACCTAAGCACTTCAGCTTTTTAGCTCATCCTGTCACAACCATCTTTTTTATAATCATCTAAAAGTGGTTTTTAGTTTAAGTTGTCTACTCTATCCTCTTATATGACAAGGTTTAGTTTAGCTATTGATTTTGGTCCTCTCTACAACGTATCTATAGTTTCTGGATTTAGTAAAGCAACTTGAATGATTGTTCCTTTGTCCTCTTGAACCTTTGCCTCAGTGAATATGTGTGAGTGCGTGTTGGTCATGAGACGAAATTGAAAAGATGACCTCTAATACGTTAATCATTGAGAGAAGTCAATATTGAGCTTGACTTCGTGGTCGTATTTGGCAATTCTATAATAAATTCACAATGAAAATGAGAACTAACATATGCGTTAAAATAAAGAAATGTATAAATATTCTACAATCATATTTTCTCACCTGACTCAAAGATTTCAAGATCTTCTAAGTCCTCCTCAATCGAAAGTAAAAGTGGCATGGATAGTAACCAATCTTGAGCACATATAAGAGCTTCTGCCATGATTGAGGTCAAGGAACTACGAAACACATTGAGCACATGACCTCCTATGCTAAATGCCGCCTTCGATGCTACAGTTTAGATGGGCACTGCCAAGATATCTCGAACAACGGTAGAAAGTATGTATATGATATCTTGATGAATTTCCTTTTCACCAACTTGAGGTATCAAATTCAGAGTTATAACGTTCACATGCTTCCTCCAATTACTTGTCAAGTTCTGATTTTCATCGAAATATTGTTGTCCGATTTGGCTAAAATACATTTCATTATAATATCAGCACAAACCATTGGAGACCTTGACATGCTTACCATCCTTATGCTCTTTAGCCTCAAGTTACTTTGAGGCATACACCCATGCGGTATTGCTCAAATAATAATGTCAGAGATGTTATCACTTTTTCTTATAAAGTTTCTACCTCCTTGCTTTCATAAACATGACTAATCATCCACTTAACATAATCCCACATATGTCGTGGGTCAAGTACGCAAGCAATGAATAAAGTGACATTTATGTTGTTCACATTGCCAAAATACTTAGGGAATTTCATTTTCATTCTTTGAGCCATTTCATGCAAGCTTTGGTTCTCATTTCCACAATAGCTCTTAATCATCATATAAATCCCGTACACGTCCTTCACCATATTATTGTTAGTGATATAAGAAGAACCTAAAACTTTTATAGTTGTATCAAAAAAACAACTTCAAAAAAGGAAGAAAGTGATGTGTATAATTTCAATCATCACTAGTGGGTAACCCTTTCCCTTGGAAAGCTCTTGGGCATATTTGCTATTTCGAAGTTCCATATTGCTAAAAACTCTTTCAAACTTTAAAGCTAATTCCAACATCATATATGTTGAGTTCCAACGAGTTTCCACATCCAAATATACAAGACTCTTCGATTCAATATTCTCCAACTCAACAAAACTCTTGAACTTTCTTACCCTGCTAGGGGAAGATCTCACATAACATATGGCTGAACGTATTCTAGCAATTGAATTGTTTATGTCTTTTAACCCCTCTCTAACAATCAAATTTAATATGTGGGCATAACACCTTACATGGAGTAACTCAACTCTCAATAATAGAGAGTTCTAAGAGTTAAGTATTTTTTTTAGGTATTGAACTCCCAAGTCATTCGAGTTAGCATTATCTTCCGAGATAGAAAAAACTCTTTAGATCCCCCAATCAGTCAAACATTTCTCAATTGTTTTTCCTATTATCTCAGCAGAATGACCAAAGATCTAACAAAAATTTAATACCTTATTTTACAATTTCCAATCGGTATCAACAAAATGAGCACTTAGACACATATAACTTAAGTTTTGACAAGATGTCCATGTGTCTGTTGTTAAACATACTCTAGAAGATATCTTGGAAAATATTTCTTCAATTTTCTTCTTTCCTCCATGTATAAATTATAACAATTATGCCTAAATGTGTTGCGTGACGGGATTAAGAATTTTGGTTGAATTCTATTCCTAAATCAACAAAACCCCTCATGCTCTACCAACTTACAAGGCAACTCACTAAGAATAAACATAATCGCTAATTCTTTTCTGCTAGCATCTTGATCAAATTTCTAAGAACCTGATGAACTACCACCCCAAACAACTTGACTCGAAGCACTTTTTTGTCTTTTTTTGACGTCTGCATATGAATATTCCTTACATTTAGCTAGATAATGATGCATTGAGCTAGTCCTTTGACCACTAACACAACCAATAAGAGTGCTACAATATAAATAGTCAGACTTTTCTTGATCAGGAATCTCTTTAAAATGTTCCAACATTATAGATCTCCTCTATTTATTTGTGACATTAGAACCACCTGCTAAAGACATACAGTAATTCTTCTATTTATAACACTTAAAGTTTGCAAATTATAATTTCAATAATTTATAGTAAGCTAGCATTTGGAAAGCATAAAAAAATAGTCATGAATTCATCATTTGTTGTTGATTACAAGCATTACTATTTTTTAGTGAGATTGAAACACATGATCATTTTGTACCTTTGATTTAGCACAATTTTTCTCCTTTTGCCCCAGGTAATATCAGCTTAAAAAATCCTCAAACACCGAGCAACATAATCAACTTGAAAGAAAAACAAAAACCTGAAACAACAATGTGCAAAGAGCACAAAATTCATGAATTTGAAGATCAAACATCAACTTGAAGACATGAAAATGCAAGTCCAACAGAATCAACATTATATGACTTTGTTCTGAAATATCTAGTGGGGATATGCTAAAGCTTGAATTTGAGAGTTACAGCAGAAAAAGTAAGGCTTAATTAAATCCCAAGTTAAATACACAAATACTCACCACTGTATCATCATATATAGAAAACTTGATCATACTGTAACTCTCGAAGATGACTCCACCAAGTGCTTCAAAATGTTTCTTCATAGTTTCTATTAACTTTACGGGCTTGTGGAGATAATGAAATGGCAAAATATGAAGAAAAGAATGGCTAGCAAAAGTATTATTAGCTATAAAAGTAAAGTTTGTTGAAGTGAGAGCTTCAAAAAAATAATGGACATCACAAGTACATCATAAATGAGAGTATAATAACTAAGACATGATCAATGTTGTCTATAAAGTTATGTACAAATATATCCTAGTTTGGTATTATGATGCTACTCGTTGAGGAACCACTAAAAATCAGCTGCTCACCACTCAAAGATAAGCATGTCATTGGGGCAAAGTGCATCATGTAGTCAACTAGAATTATCATTAGTAAGTCATTGTAGTAGCATCAGCTCCCTAGTGCATCATAAGAGGATTGACATCATACTTAGGTCTCTCATATACGGAGGAAAGGTAGAAAACCGAACTACCGATCATGCTCTCACCAACATACTCCCATTAATATAATATAATCAGAATTTAACTTCTATACAAAGACGGTGTATACATTACCATGCAAAAAAATTCTTTAATTTTGATAATAATCGTAAACTCGACTATGGTCACTTGCATGGTTGCAAAATTTAGATTAGGAAAAATTTAAAGATTGGAATATCATAATTGATGTGATTTTATGATTAAATAGATTTACAAATGTTAACTTTAATAATTTGTGGGTTCACTGAAGAATTTCAATTACAGAAGTTACATTTCAACAAGCAAAGCAGAATAACATACCTAATGATTCAAGAACATTTTTGACTATACATGTCAAACACACGAATAGTACCATCCTCACATCCAACAATTGCCTCAGGATCAAAATAACTGCAGATAGATGTCATTCTTAAAATAAACAAATTTGTCATTACACCAACAACTATATTGAGATAAAAAATAAAGAAACCAACTTACTGGAGCCTATATTTCAAACAATATGCATCCTCGAAACAAATGACAGAATGATTAAGAATAATAAAGCAGCATTAATTGCATCGTGTCTTCTTATAAGATCAAAAAAGCTATTCTTTAATTATAAGATGCTTAATAAATCAAACCTCAGAAACGTCAAATCGAAAAATGAAACTTCCCCGGTTAATTTAACAACTACATACTCGACATTCATTTGACATTCTATTTTCACTATCCACCTAGCTGCGAAACAGGACTACAAGACATCTAAAAGAAGAACAGACACAATATTACAAAAATTCCGGAGGAGACAAGGTGGCCATACGCATCGACACAACTGTAAAGGCTCACAAACATAAAAAGAGAAAAATTCAAATTAAGTGAAGTGCGGGGTTACGATCCACCCAACAAGAAGAGAAGTTGATGAACTCACGAAAATTCCCCCTCCCGGAGACCAAGTCAACTTAGTCAAACTAGCTTACAACAAAGCAAATTCATCCTTATCGAACGAAATTCGCCAACAAGACAAGCAACCAAAGAACTCATCGCACCTCTCACTTCAGCCATACATGTTTAACAATCACAATAGGGTCAAACAAAAGAGCAGGTAATCAATAGCAAGCTAAGCAAGAAAAGAAAAAAAAAAAAAAAAAGAGACAGAGACATCGGGCTCCTTAAAAAAACCTAGAAACGAAAAGACCGCGCGAAGCTCAAGAATCCTCAAATCCAAGAGAGTAAAAACGGCCAGAGTCATGGAAGTCAAACCAAAGTCGTCGACGATAGCAACGGATGCGGACCCAACCGAAGACGACACAAGAACGACCGCAACTCTAGCTTTGGTCCTTCACTAACGAGATCATATCAAGAAGAACCCTAGAATGTGAGGAGCAAAGAAGAGGGCGGCGACGGAATCGACGAGACAGTGTAGTCGTCGACAACGATGGTGGTAGTGGCAGTGACGGCGGCGGCAGCGGCGGAGTTGACGATCGGAGAAGTGAAGAGTTTTGTTTTGTGTCTAGGTTTGGGTGAAGACTGAAGAGTGAAGAGTGTTTGGGTTTGGGACTTTGGGTGAGAGGCCATTAATGTGTTCGGGCCGAACAATGTTTTGATCATATCCTGACTCAAAACATGTTTGTTTTCTTGTTTCATAATAATTACCCGAACAATTTTAAGACCTGAAATATGTACTCAACTTGTTTTGTGTGTGGTTCGTGTTCGGGTCGGGTCGGGTTGGGTTTTTGGACACCCCTAACAGAGGCGTGCTTGAGATCAAAGGCCCTTTGGATCGTGAAGAGTGGGGAGACAAAGCAGAGTGGAGGAGCGAGCGAGAGAGTAGAGCGTTGTGCGTTTTGGTTGTGAAAATGGACAGGGGGGAGAGAGAGCAAAGCCAAGTGGGGAAGGAGAGAGCAGAGTTGTCGTGAAGAGGAGGGACGGTGAATAGGAAGGATTTTATCAGTAAACAAAGTAAACGATGAAGAAACGGAGAAAGAGAATAGAAGGGAATTCAAATTTTTTTGACAAGGTGGGTCCAACCCACCATATGATATGCTATGAGTGGATTGTCTTACTGACCACGTGGAAGGTTAGACCCGCATGATATTTTTTCCTTGCTTAGGGCCACACCAATTATGTCAATTTTAATGATCGAAAAGAACTTTTTATTATTATTATTATTATTATTATTATTATTATTATTATTATTATTATTATTATTCATGAAGCAATGCCAAGAGAACACAATTTAAATGTGATTAGGAGTGTACGAACCAAGAACTGGCCGATTTTGTTTGATTGTGGAACTAAACCGAGCCAACTATATATATATATATATATAATTTCTTCAAAAAAATTTGTGGGTTTAGTTTATTGTTTCTGAAAAAAAAATATAAGCCTGCAATTAGACAATAAGATATCCATATGAAAGTGTCAAATCCTAAATTAGTTTTTGGTCATGCTTTGGACAATAAGATATCTAAATGAAAACATAAAAAAAGTAACAACTGATTCCCAGTCCTAGGGCCAATGATCAAACTCCACGATTCCCTATTACCGGATTGGGAACCGATCACCCATATTCTATGCATATATCAGTGTATTCCGTGACATATCTGGTGCATATATTGCAAAGATTGACCTTATCAATTGAAGCACATGATATAATTTTGTCAATTTAATTCTCAAAAAAAAAAATTGTTCGAAATTCCAATTTGGCCTTGCAGGCCATGCCTGCCCTTACTTTGGAATTCCCCAAAACCCCCCAAACCCTGCGTCCCGAACAAAAGAGAAGCCGCTTCTCTGTTTCGCGGAGTTCTCGGCCCGAGCCGTCGTCGCCGACCACCGACAAGCCCCCTCGCCGCCGGAACCGACCCTCGCCGCCGCCGGCAGCTTCTCTACCGCCCGCTAGGGTTCCGGCGAACGGAGAGGAGGCGGCGCGCGCTTTCTCGGCGAAGCCAGCAGCGACGAGCGAGGCCGCGAGCCTCCGGCGTACGCCTGCCGTCGAGTGTCGTTCCGGTTCTTGGGTCTTTTTTCCTTTGCAGACGCAGCCAGATTCCTGTGAAAGCTCCTTAGCTCCGTCTCGGCCCGTCGTCGGGAAGAAGCCGTTCCCGTCCTCTCCGGCGAGTTGCTGCGGCGGCGGCGGAGATGGTGCGCCCGAAGGCTCCGTCGAAGAAGCAGCAGAAGAAGGGCATCGACTTCAAAGTAAGCACGCGCGCGATTAAGCACGCCCGTCTTTTTTGTGTTGAATTCCGGTTACGCTCTGTAATGACTCCGTCGATGCGCGTTTGCTGCAGAAAATAAAGCGCAAAGTTGGGCGGAAACTGCCGCCGCCTAAGAATGCTACGAACACCGAAATCAAATCTAAAGGTATGGACTTTTCTTTCGCTGGAGTTCGCAGTTTCGATATGACGTGCGCCGCGACTCGGTAGTACAGAAACTCGGGCGGCTTCTTTAAGTAACTAATTGAAGCGTTGTGTTTGGTGGGATCTTAATTCTAATGTGTTTTCTCGCCTCAGCGATTGTTCTTCCGGAGCAAAGCGTGGCGTCGGATAGGGTGGGATTGGCTGTGAACAAGAAAGGTTTGACTTTGAAGGAGCTTCTCCAGCAGACGTCCCACCACAACCCGAAAGTTCGTCGTGGTAACTGCTTTCCCAAGACATCTGTCTTTATGCAGTTTAATGCTCTCATTAGTTGGGAGGATGCAAATAATGGCTTTGGATTAAGAGGGAAACTTGTGTGCTAATGCCGATAGCACATCCTAACACACTGCGGAGCTCCTTTGTTAAAAGGCAGATTGAAACATGTCAAGATTATTCTGTTTACAATTATCTAAGAATCGATGAAGTGCCATCTGGAGAGAGGGATACCTAGATGATTGAATCGGACTTTAGAACCTGAATCCAGCTGAACAAGACTTTTGCCATTGGTATTCAAGTGGCCACTTTGGAATGGTAGAAGTGAATCGCTTAGCAGTTCTTCATGAAACATGTATAGTTATTGGAGTACTCCTGTTGACGTTGATGTCAAGTCTGCTTATTTTTTGGCATTGTTTCATTGAAGTTTTTGTTGTGGGTGAGTACTCCTCATGGAGTGTTGTACCGATTTGTCTCATGTGTAAAGAATGCGATAAGAGATTGTTTGAGAATTTGGAATCTTCAGTTTTCTAGTCTTTTCTGGGCTTTGGTCTTCTTGTTCTGATTCTAGATATTCTTATAATCTTTTCCTTTTGCTTGGTTTTGCTAGGTTGTTTTCCTATATTTTTGTCTTTGTACATTTCTAACGTACTACAAGTTTTCTCTTTATCCTTTAATATCTATAGACAACTGTAACATCATAATTAGCTCATGAACTACTTGATTCTTCTGTTATCTATGTTTATGTATTATCTAATGCTTATCTCAATTTACATTTATTGTTGGTATAGATGCGTTGATGGGCATAAAAGATTTATTCCTGAAGCATCCTGATGAGTTGAGGCTACACATGTATGCTGTTGTAGAGAAATTGCGCGAGCGAATTGGTGATGATGATAAGTTGGTTAGGGAGGCACTGTATCAACTTTTTAAGTCTGTAATATTTCCCAGTTGTAAAGAGGTAGGCTGTGAGTTCCCTTGCATCATTTTGATGTTTGCTGCATAATGCAAAACAAAGCACTATCCTGTATAGGTGAAAGAGTTCTGTCCATTGTAGCTAGCGGATCTTTGATTCTTCCATGCATTCAGACTGTGGGTTGAGATGTGACATTAAAAATTGTGAATTACCAGTGGAAGTTCGAAGTTAGATATGGAGGGATGCATATTGTCTGACTTTTGTTTCTGCACCTTATGACCTCATTGATAGTTGACAGACGGTTCGCTTTCTATTCTCTATTGATTGTAGTTGCATGAAGCTTGTATTTACAACTAAAAGAACTTGTTTCCTCTTTGGATTTGTTTAGAATGTAGTAAGTTCTGAACCAAAGAATATGGTTTTTTTCTTTGTAACTTTTTGTATGTTTTTGTGGTTGTCATGCTTTATGAGATGTAATTATGGTCCTCGTGATTCGACTGTCTAATGTATGCTAACAGCATGCATGTTCATGGAATATGGTCATGTGATAGGGGAAGATGACGTTAGTGCAAAGGTTAGGATATTGTGATCGAAAGGTCATGGGGATTGGTGGTGGAAAGAGTTGGGGGAAACGCTGTGTATGATAGACAACAATTCACCACCCCAAGCAGAGGGAGGAGCTTTGTGCTAGGGGAATGAAGTAGGGATCCCCCTCGAGTAGTGAACTCTTTGGATTAGATTGGAGCTACCTCTAATTCAATTGTTATGAATTAGGGAGAAAATTATTTCCAAGTTCAAATTCTCTTTGAAAAGTGACAGTTTATCTTGAGTTTATTGGTGCATTCCTTATGAATTTGTTCAACTGACACTGCAGGGCAATCAAGGGCCTTTCGTTTCTCTCATGATGGCATACATTTTCAATGCAATGACACATCTGGCAGTAGATGTGCGGTTGATGGCTTTCAGATTTCTTGGCCTTGTCGTTCTCCACTATCCCCCAACTTTTCTTTTATATGCTGAGAAGGTATTTCAATATACAACTCCCAATAGAGGGGGAACAATGTGTATGAGAGGGAGGGAAGGTTATATTGTAGATGCTATGTCACGAGATTACTGTTGGAGTGTATTTTTACTTATTGTTAGTATCCATTAGAACATTTGGTGCATCTCAATAATTTGTTTTCCTGTTCTCCGGGATTTTAGTGGACTCCTAAAAGTTACGTATTGATTGGCAGATTCTGCAAAACTATGAGGAAATACTTTGTAAGCATCAACTTTTTGCCCAAGATAGGAGCAAGCTGAAGACTGCCCTTGCTGGTCTAATGTGCTGCTTGTCATTATTGCCATGCAATGACCAAGAGGACAATGCATCTGAAAAGGTATCTTCCATTTATTTACTTTAAATTGTTCAGCTATATGTCTTTCTCTGTGGATGTCTGTTTGATTTTTGTGGAGAAAGCTAGCTGAATCATTTTAAGTTTATTATCATCTTGTGTCAAAAGTAGCTACTTTCTTGTTGCCTTATGTTTTGACGTCACTGGTCTGTGACCGGATGCTTAAGTTGGCTCTATTTTTTCTGATGCTTGGTTATTGAGAGAGTTACTGTATTAATTGTGTGTCCTGGTTTATGTGGACATTTGATTTTAAAGTGAGGATACAGAAAGATGAAGTGGAAGTCTGGAAGACTATGGTATCATAGTACCATTAATGTTATTATTTTTATATTTTTTAAAAATTATTGAGGTCGTTTTGGGCTCAATTGGGCTTCATCATCTCAGGCCTGATGGCCCAGACCAGCCTGAATAATAACCATATCAGGCCTGAAAGACTGGCCCAATCATATTTCAGACAAAACTGGTCTGGGCTTTTGGGTTTTCTGAATTACTTTTACATCACTACCAACATGTATAAATGGCCCAAACAAGAATCTTGAGTGTAAGTACTTTCTGAGAGAAGCAATGCAAATGTTCCTCATGTAGGTTGCTACATTTTTCTTCATGTGCGACTCACTGGCAATTATGTTAAGGCTTGTTTCAATTTCAAATATTGCACAAATGTTATCTTTGGTTCCTAATGTCTTTGTATCATTGATCAGAAAACAACTGGAAAAAGGTTATTGCATGGGTTTGAGCAAGATGTTTATGCAAGTTCTTCTGGTTGGTAAATCTCTTTTACCCAGCCTTTAGTTTCTCATTCCTTTAATTGGATGCAAGCAGATTTTGATAGCATGTTTTGAAGTGTCAACATTCTCTTAATCTTGCACCTGTTGGAGCATTTGCATTGAAGTGTCAACATTCTCTTAATCTTGCATCTGTTGGAGCTTTTGCATTGAAGTGTCAATATTCTCTTAATGATTAGTGAGTCTTCCATAGAATCTAGAGAAACGTTCACTTACAATGTCTGCTGAGCACACTGGCTGTTAATGCTTGTCAAGGTGGCTCCTGGTGCTATAAATGGTAAAAGAGGACATGATATACTTTCTTTTTTCTTTTTTTCTCTTTTGTGTTGGAGATACTTGAGTGTCTTCTGTTTAGATGGTGAAATTGGGGATCTGTCATGTACATATCACCTCCAAGAAATTGAGGTTTAAGACATTTTCCTCTTTCAAAGCTTACTTCTGCTCGAGTGTCTTGGGTTGGAGTTAACATGAGTTAATAATTTACTTTTAGTTGCGTGTCTTGGATTTAGGTTTGTGTTTAAGGGATTCATAAAGGACAGGGAAGTGTTAATGAAATTTGGTTCGTCTTACTTTTGCGTGATTCCATTTCTGTCCCTGCATTGTGAAATTTCACCATTGTCTTGCTGCACTTTGTTGGTTATCTAGTTTTGATTCTTTGGAAATCTAGATTTAAGAGTTATTTCAATTAAGAGGACCAAAGATGGAACACTAACAGTGCTTCAAGGATTGAAAGCAGTGCTAAAATACTTGATAGACCAAAGTATACAAGATTATGCTTGAGTTACTGGAATGAAATAACCCACTTGCCTTTTGTGTGGTTGTTGATACATGACCTTGGGAAGGACTAGTCGGAATTCTAGGTAATTAATATAACAAGATTTGTGGTGGGAAACAAACAATGAGGAGTGATGAAAAGGAATCTCATGTACATACCGAGAGAGCTAGGTTTTTCCCGGCTGTATCATGTTAATAAGTTTCGCATGTACCTATTAATCATAGTTTTCAACCCTTTGTGTGATTTATGTTATTAGTTCAGACCTACCCCTTCTGTTATTCTTATTGTGAAAGTGATCTAGAAAAATCATCTAAGAGATAATAATAATAATAATAATACTCTTGTAACTATGAGAAGACATCAGTGACTCTCTTCACACTTTGTATCCAGACGTCCTTTTGTTTTTTTTTTTTTTTTTTTTTTAGTCTCTTTCTGTTATTGAGATTTAGATATTGTAGTTGTTAGTGGTAACACCAACGCTTTTCTTGTAGGAACACTCTTGGCCTGGAGAAATTAAAGGGTCTGGTGCCAGTTTTGATCAATTGTCTCAGGGAGATTTTATCTGTGGTTAATTCGTTGCCTTCACTGGAGTTCCAATCATTTGATTGTATGCTGACCATACTTCAGAGCATAGATCTTGCTGTTAAGTTTTTTATTGCTACGATTGATAAGTCCGAGTCTGATCTACAAACTACTCTTGGAGGAGCTACCTTGGCCACATTGGATCAAGGTGTGGCATCAGTTATATTGAAGAGGCTATGTGTACTGTTTCCACTGAATCCAGCCCACCATGCTTCGCAGAAGGTAAGAATGGTCATATGCCAAACATAATTTTCCCCGTCCCAAGTGAGTGCGTGTTTTTCTTCTTTGTTAAGTCTGAGACTCACTTTAATGAATAATTTCAGATTCTCTGTCACTGAGTTCAATAACAGAACCAAGGCAGTTAAAAAATTGGTGGCCCTGGGAAATCTAGTTATGTAATTCAGTGGGATCATGGAATATATATTTGGCAGATGAATGGTTTCTGCAACACAGGAACATCAGATAACACTGCATATAATAAGATGTTAGAGAACTCAACCATCCAAAGAGGGGAAACTGTGATATGACCTTTTGAGCTATCACATCTAGTCTGAGCATAGTCAGATCTGTATTGATAATACTCCTCCAAGGTTAGTCAGCTTCACTAGCTAAGTAGCTCACTGACTAAGTAAAGGATATTTAACTAAGATAAAATATCTTTATATCCTTTGCATTGTACAGTTATCAAATGTCTCTAGGTGCAGTACTGGTTTATGCTTTTTAAGGCTACTCGCATCATATCTCTTGCCATCATGTCTAGATTATGTATTCAAATTAATAAAGTGAGCATCACAATACAATAATCAGTTTATCTTGTCCACAGTAAAGGGAATTGCTTTACTTTTACACTCGATGATGAATATGAAATGCTTATGGTTTTAGCCAAAGTCTCAAAAAAGTGGAAAACCATATAGATCATGGATTAGCCACTATTGAAACTAATACTCTCAACTTGAATTATTTATCCCACCTTGGGATTCTGGATGTATTGGGCCAAATCCATCTTGTTGTCCACCAATGACTTTGTAAAGCCTAATGATGTTCTCATAAGTTGGACATGTCTATTGTTGCCATTCTGCAAAATTCTTGCTTTTGGAATCAAATAAACCATATGAAGGAAATGGAGAGAGAATTGACTAAATGAACTCGTTCCCAGATTGTCAAACTGATGAGGAGCTTTACAAGAGCTATCTGAGCCCTAGTTAGACAACATTTCTCAGCCCGATGCCACAAATCTAGTTTGTTCAAGTACTGAAATTTTTCTCCTTAGATCTCATGTAATGCATTCACAGTTCTAAAATTTGATGGCAGGAAGTTTGCTCTTTTCTGCTTGGTTTTGATTAATGTGTTTTGTGCACTTGGCCTTAACCATCTTCTCTAACATAAGCAGGACCCTATTCCAAACTTTGAATGCATATCTAGGGACTCAATTGTTTGTTTGTTTGTTTGTTTGTTTTTTTTTTTTTTTTTTTAAGGCTGGACAGAGACTCAATTAGATAAGTAGCTTCAATATATAGGTTTTCTTTTCATCTGATGACATTTCTCATGTGAGTGTTCTCATGACTGATGTTGCATCATTACTAAAATTATCTTCTGGCATTACATTTTAAGTCCTCTTGTGGTTGGCAGGACAGTGATAGGTATTTCACGCTGAATGTCATGATTGCTGACATATTTCTGAGCTGTAGTGAATGGATCTCTCCTCCTGATGATATGTCAGAGAGATTTCTTGAATTTGTAGAAGTAATGCTGCTTGGAAAGGTTTGATTCTCTCATTATTCATTCCTTGATTTAATAATTTTGATCTTTCTCTAATTTTCCAATGCATTTATCATTCACATGTAGTATACTCTACATGGGTCACATTAAGTAATTTGTTTGTTTGCTAAAGATTGTTGCTTTGTTGGCCTGGAGTGGGGTTATCCTGTATGACAATTGAGTGCCAAAAGATGTTATGGTGTTGGGTCGTCATCACTTCTGCTGGATTTTAGCTAGAGAGATGCTGGGTATACTAAGATTTGTCTGCCAAATTTGTATAGTTAAGTGAGGTGGCAGACTGCAAGTAGGCATTTAGGCAATTAGGTCGTATTAACATCCACTTACAGCTTGGCACATTATTCAATATACTGATTTTTTAGGCCACTATCAGTATACCTAACATTATTCTTTCAGATAAAAGTGATTGTATAGAAGAACTCTGGTCACGAAGTTAGCTAGAATCTAATTAGAGAGTGGAAGTTAATCCTTGGAGAGGTCTTTAGCACAACCTTATATGATGGATCCATCTTTCCTCTTATATTGCTTGGACTTTGATGGAATCTCTCCATCTTTCTATGTTACTGATTTTTAAGGAATCCACCTATCATTTTGCAGATAAGTGACAGTGCAAAGACTGAAGCAACAGTCAGCAACAAGCACTTGCTTCTTCCCTTTATACCAAAACTTTTGGCACAAGTTCCTAATAATTGGAAGTCTCGTCTTCTTCAGGTCAGTTTATAACGTGTTTTGAGGATCTTGTCTCCTGCAACTCAATTCCTGTCCAAGAACATCCTAATTTTTATTTTTAACCAAAGCATCACTGATGTGGGGAAATTTGAAAAATGAATGCTGCTGACCCCCTGTTATGGAAAATTCAGGCATTCACAAGGGCATTCAGGGATTGCAATCATCAGTCTTCTCTGAAATTGGCCTTCCTTTCCATTATCGAGGAAATTGTGATACCTGTGAGTTTTTGTTTTTGGTCCCCTTTGCTGAAACAATTATGTTTGGTACAATTTCCTTCCATAAAATCATGCACTTTTAGATTGAAGTGTTTTGAGTAAACTCTTGCATCCATAAAGCACACAGATTTATGTCAATGGAGCATGTGAGAACCTGTGTCGTCTATTGTTGTGGATTTGTTCTGTTGAAAAATCGAAGGTTCTGTTTCCTGCATCCCTTGCTCTGCATGATAGAAAGCAATCTTGCTTGATGGCAGGGACAAAACAGGATACATTTGGATGTCAGTGATCCAGAACTGTTGGACCATCAGATTGCTTGGGTAAGAGAACTTCCTGCATTGCTAATCATGCTGGGTGAAAAGCATCAGTCAGTTACCAAGGTACTTCATAATGCTGTTTACAGTAATATTTTATTCTTTAGCGACCTAAATGGGTTGATTCTTGCATTGTTAAAAGAAATATCAGCTATTACAAGGAGAATGTGGAAATTACCATTTCTTCTAAAATTACCTTATTCATCAATGAAGTTTTTTGTGAATTTGCCTTCTTATAGGTAGTGTTACGTCTCATTCTTCGCCTGGGACAATCTGCCTCATCAAGACCCACCTTACAGGGGGAATATGATAACATACAATATCCACTTCAGGATTTTTTCTGCAAATGTCAGGATGAAAGTGAGGACAATGCTTTCTTGATTAATTAGTTACTTGTGTAGCTGACATCTGACCTTTTGTAATGTAAAAATGCAGGCAGCGTTAGTTATGGACCATTCATAAGGCTTTCTCAAGATTGTCAGGAACTCGCTGTTTCTTGCCTTTATTATTTCTCTCATTTGGATTCTGCTTTGCTGAAGGCAATAGCCACATGCTATCTATGTATGTGTCTCTTACCATAAACTGTCTTAGATGGGATTCATGATGCAATCATTGTGCACTATTATCTGCTTCTTGATAAATTATTGGTGCACCAACATGATATTATTTTTATATTTAATGATGAATTTGAGTGAAGAATTCGTCCATAGATACTCTATCAATTGGTGTCCTTGTGCTCAAATAAAGAATAGCATGTACCAGAGAAGAAGCTTATGAATACAGTTGCTAAAACATCATTACTCTGAGTTCAGTGTTGATTTGCCTTCAGGCACTGTAATGGTCTTTGAAGCTCAAGTATGTCCAATTCGTCGGTATTTGGATTATTTTTTTCCAAGGAGAGCTAAATTGAATCCATACGAGTCGAGTAACACATGAGAATACATTTTTGCACTTTGACAGTCCAACTTTTTTGTGGATAAATATTTTTATAAAACGCGTGTTATAGCAGCTCATGAGATTCCTCTATTTTCCATTACATTATGCTCATCTTCTGGTCCTTATTGCCAATTTATTCAGGCAATGATCTGGAACCTTCAGTGTTATTCCGCACAATAGAGGTTCTTGATTCAGCCTACACTGCTGGACATATCTGGATATCTGACATCATCAGTTTCTTCATCACATTACTCTCGCGTTTCAAAGTTTCTCCTGGTAATCTCCAACACTTTTCTTCTGTGGCTAATTCCTTGTGCTTGCTTCTTTCCTGATGAACTAATTTTTCAACAGATAATGCCCTTCCAGTTAAAGAAGTCGAGCCAAAGATTTCAAACTGCGGAACTCTTAGATTATTGACCAGTGTTGTTTGCTCGTGCCTTTTGCATATTGGTGATGAATCTATGGTCCTTCAGATGATAGAGAAAGTGATAATTGATCAGATGGTGAGTCATCTTAACTGATTGCCTGTGATAGACTTATTTGCAACTTATGATAATTGATTTTTCCTTTATTCTTTAACAAAGTTCTTATGCATCTACTGTTATTAATAGTTCATTCCAACAAGTACTCCGTAAATATATTAAGGATAGACTGAGCTCTTATTTAGTTTGTTTCTTTGCAGAAATTGAAGCCATCTCGTGATAATGCATGTGCCTTGCTCCGACTGCTCGTCACATTGGATTCTAAGCCAACCAGACTCTCTGAACAGACGATTGATGGTCTGGCCAGTTTTCTTGCTCTATATCTGATTGATATTTGTTCTGTAAGCTCTCTCTCTCTCTCTCTCTCTCTCTCTCTCTCTCTCTCTCTCTCTTTCTACACATTCACCCAAAGCATGCATTGATCTTCTGTTTGTTCAGTTCAGCAGTTCAGCTTCAATCACTTCATTCATGAATTGCAACAAAATTTGGGTTAGAACTAATGCTAATGATATTTTGCTTGAATAATATCTGAATTGATCTTTCATACAGTACATACAAGTGTGACATGGTTATTAGTAATAGTCACTGAAATTTGGCGTGGAACTAATGCTAGTGATGTTTTGCTCAAATAATCCAGGAATTAGTGTTCGTAAGGTACATATGTTTGTGACATGGTTTTTAGGCTGCGCATGACAAAATTTATGAAACAGAAATTGATTTCTGGCCAGGAAATCAATTTCTTAATTTCTATTCTCCGGACAAATTTCTGAGCAAAGAAATCCGTTTGATAACGACTTAAAATTTCTATTTCTGAAACAGAAATTCATTTGATAACAAAACAAAATTTTTATTTCTAGGAATAGAAATTAATTAGATAACAACAACATAGGAAATCCTCAAATACAAAATAATAATCGAAATAATACTAAAACAACATAGAAAATCCTCAAATACAAAATAATAGTTGAAATAATATTAATACATTACAAAAGTTGAAAATACAATTTCATGGAATTTCCGACATATTATTTTCCCTTGTCATTTTATTAGCAATTGTTTTCCTAAGCGTATTTATTTGGTTTCCCTTCTCGGTCAATGTATCATTTGCAAGCTCATCCTGCGTTGGTTTAGATAAGTATTGCGGAAGCATGAATATGGGTGCCATCAATGACGCCTATACAGCCTTGTCATTTTATCAAAAACTAGTATTATACAAGATTACCAACAAAATAAAATTAATGGTGTAAAGGAATATAAGAGAATTCTACCTTAAAATAACGTTTATGGTTAGGAACCAATTGAGGGAAGGCCGGTTTATTTTGATTCTCGAATTGAATTAGTCTAGTTGCTCGCCTTTAATTTCTTTATTGTTGCTCAATGAACCTTTAATGGCCGTTGCATAGCAAAGAGAGAGATTCTCTTGGATCTCTTGACGTCGAATTAAAATTCAAGATTGTGTAACAATCTAATTATTTTGATTTTGCAAGAATTTTGAATTCGTAAAAAAATAAGATTAAATTTCTAGGCATGTTTTTTATTCATATATTATGTACAAACTTTTTCTTCAACTGGCCATGAACGTGCCTTTTCCAGGAGCAAAGAGCCCCATTGTTTTTAAGTAAGCATTTAAGAACTTTGGTCGTTTTTTAAAATTGGAAACCCATTCGATTGCCTTTCATCCTAAAGAGAAAGTTATCAAAAAAAAAAATGAAAAAAAATGCAAAAAAAAAAAAAAAAGCAAAATAAGAAAAAGAAAATTAGCAATAATTTGTGAAGTTATGGTTATGAGTAAATTAAGTTAGCAAGAAAGTGCAATGTTCTTTTATATGGTTTAATTTCAGTTTATAATTTCTATTTCAGAAACTGAGAAATTAAAAATTTCAGCTTCTGTTTTCTTCAATTTCTCTATTTCTGAAACAGAAATCTGTTTCAGAAACAGAGAAATCAAATTGTGTTACCAAACGGATTTCTGTTCCAAACCTGTTTCGAGGAATAGAGAATCAAAGAAATCGAGAAACGGAAATTTTGTCATGGACGCCCTTACTAATATTTGTTGGGATTGGGTAACCTACTCATTTTCTATCTGATAACTATTGGTCCATACTTAAAGTTGCTTAGGGAAGTCGGTTGCCTCTTTCTTTTTCTGATCAGCAGGCTCAAGAGTCAACTGTTTGTTATCATCTAATCAGATGTTTTATTCATATATTCAGGTTGTAATCCCCCACATTTCAGAAGAAGATGATGAAACTGCTGTTGCTTTTCTTGACCGCATGACCCATTATTATGTCTTACCTTGCTTATTCTTGTTTGATCGAAGTCAGAGACTTCTGAAACTAGTTTTAAATGAAATGGAATCATTGATATCTGGGAGGACTTCATTGTCTTGTTTGAAAAATGGTAGCCATGGGACAGATCATTCAACTAGCGTCATTGCCATTGTTTATGTCCTTCAATTGATGCACAAGGACTTTAAGATTCGACAGATTCAGTCTTCATTCAAGGCAGAGATTGAATGCATACTAAGATCATTGCAGGTTTGATTTTGCTTTCTAGTTAATATCAATTATGTGCTTGCCATGCTTATTTCAGTTGTTTCACATGCACGGTCATGGCCTGTTTGTGGCATGATCAGTGGGACCCATTAAGAAATGGAATGATGCTTGACAGTAAAAATGTTTTGTTTGGATGTGCTCATACTGTATTGTGCAGTATTAAACTGTTTGTCCACGTGGAAGGGCCATCACGTAACTTAATCATTATAGTCTTTCCTTTACAGGCTTTAGTGGACAATAGTACAACCTTGGAGGAAAGACACAAACTACAGTGTGCGTATCATCGAGTACACAGGATGCTGGGTAATCTGCAAGAACGGACGCCTTGCTTGTTGTAGATAATGGAACGTGCACCAGCAGGTCTTGAGTCACTTCTAAATTTAAAATGCTGTTTTTCTTTTTCTCCCCCTTGGTTAATACGTCCACTCAACGAGAGTTACTGCATTGCATTAGTCATTCTTTTAATCTTCGTTCTTCAAGTTTTAAAAATTGGTTTCATTGCGTGCAGTTCTTTATTTATAGGCATTGGTTTTGTTTTCTTTCTTTTTTGAGCTATATGCTGTATAATCTAAAACAAATGGTGGAACTCAGTAAGTAAAAAAAAAAAAATATATCTCTCATTTTGCAGCAGTTAAGACTCTTGCAACGTCTTTCAACATCGTATGAATAACATTTGTAAAAGTGGGTTTTGAATTTGTTTCTCTAAACAAGCTTGCCTGTGATTTTTATAAGTTGCATTATGGCAAATGAATGAATAGATACTGCTGATGGGGGAAAGGAAAGAGACTGCAGTGGGCTAAAATCAGTTCTCTTTCTTTAGGTCTTTATTGGGGGTGATGGTGGATGGTGGTACAATTGATGTTCTCAGACCATTGTCCTGACTTAGTTAAAAAGCGGTCATTGTTAGGAGGGATTTCATCGATGAATGCTGAAAAAGTTTTCCCTGTACTTTCTGCAGACTAGGTTACTTTAGGTGCTTTTTTCTTTTGGGCTTATCAGTTTCTGCTAGAAATAATCAATGTCGTTTCTCTAGCTCGTAAGATGCACTGCGATATTAGAAGAAACTTCGTAATGATATCGATGTAGTTGAGACTTTGGTATTTGATAAATTCAGGAGGTTTTGACTTGAAGTTAGCTCATCTAACTGCACCAGAACTTCTCTTGAAGCTTACTCTTGGAAAAGATATATCTGTTCACTTAATGCTTGTGTTGCAGTGCTTCCTCTGATGGTGCAGCAAAAAGGACTGGAAGAATACAAGTTGCCAACTGGTTGAAAGCAGTCTTTGACCATCGTTTGGAAACAAACTGTTCAATTTTGTGCCGATCTAAGCTTGTCTGCTTGCGCGTGGGAAGGAGGGACGGAAGGCTCCTGTTATGGAAAGGAGAGCTCGCTGCAAGTTCCTGGCGATGTTCCCGTGGGAAAAATCATGCCCGGATATGAAATTTTGTAGCTCAAGTCTTTAGGCAATTTTCTTCGTTTATGTGCTTTTTTTTTTATGTTATGTTTGTATATGCGAAATTAGCTTCTAAGTTTATAGTTGGAGCATCTGTTTTCCTAGACTGCCTATTGCATATTGCAACAAAATTGCGACAGCTTAATGGGGAGAGATGGAGAGAGCAAGAGATAGTAACCTTCAATCAAACCTAAACCAAGCAGATAAATGACAGCTCAAAAGCCAAGTCCACATATGAGGCTCAGTATTGATTTAAACTAAGAAAATTCCAAATTCCTGATGGAGGGGTGTTTTCTCAAAGTACATATGACTTTGTCTCAGGTAGGCATCCTTTAGGTGTAGGGCGGCGTATGGTAGGGCGGGTCAAATTGCTATCCCAAAATGGACATAAATGGTAATAAATGTTGCTCATTTCAAAGTCTACAGTGTCGATATACTTAAATCTTTAGGATTGCATTTTGTAAACCTTAGGTCCCCCAATTTGTCATTTTGAGCTGTTTTTTTTTTTTTTGAACTATGTTTTGAGCTGACAAAATTATTTGAAGTAAACAAAATTATTCGTAACTTAAAGCAATTTGGATGAATGGAAGTAGTGGAGTGCCAGATACCTGGAGTGTCAAAACTTAGACGGAGGGATACTTTAAGTGTCAAAAGTTAAGAAAATAATACTTAAGTGTCAAAATTGAAGCAAAATAGATCACTCAAAGTGCCAATTCGATTAGCATTTTTAAGTGCCAATTCAATCAAAATTCTGACATGGCGATTTTCTAGCAAGTTAAGTGCAAAACGACGTTGTTTTGCACGTTGACGTGATAAATAATTAATATAAAAATTAATTAAATTTAATTTAAAGCTAAATTTATTTAAAAATACAAATAGAAATATTTAAAATTAAAATTTAAAAGGGAAGGGGGGGGGAGGGGGTGGGGGAGGTGGCTACGGCTCATTATCGCCTCCCTACCATTGTCGGAAAAGGGCCGGTGATAGAGAGGGGAGGGTTGGCCGGGGTCGCCGGATTTGGGCGAGGGCTTGCGAGGCTCTCATTGCCTCCCCGCCATCGCTTGGAACCCTCAACTACCTCCCCCCCCCCCCCCGGCCTTTTTAATACTAATGGAATGCAATCTCATTGGCAACTTCTATGAGGGTTGACCCCAACTTAACTTTAGTTTTAAATTTAATTTAATTAATTTTTATATTATTTTTTTACCACGTCGCATGCAAAACGACGCTGTTTTGCACTTATTTTGCTGGAAAATTACCACGTCAGTATTTTGGCCTAATTTTAGCCAGATTGACTCTTTAAGTGATCCATTTTATTCCGATTTTGATACTTAAGTGTCACTTTTTTAACTTTTGGCACTTAAATATTCATTCATGCCAAGTTTTGGCACTTATATTTCGGTGATGTCATGCTGAAAGATTTTTTATGATTGAAAGTTCAACAAAAACAAGTTTAGAGGAATGAATGAAGTTATTATTGTAGGCAAATAGTGGATGTTCATATCCAAAAAGCAAGAAGCAACACATTAGGTGAAAATCAAGTTATTATTGATTTCAAATGTTTCTAGAAAATGTTTTAGAGGAAGTCATTTTCTAGAAAAATGACTATTTTCTATTGGTTGAAATCTGAAAAATGAGGGGGAAAATATTTTTTGCTATTTGGTATGGAAAATCATTTACTTCATTCACTCCTTTTAATAAATTTTCATTATTTTGTTTTTAAAAATCCATTTTAAAATTATTATTTTTTCTTCTTCTTCGGCTAGTTGCCAGGCAAACTCAAGCCTCATCACAGGCCAACGAGGCTCTAGCTCGCCAAAGCCTTGTTGACTCCTAGTGACCTCGAGCGAGGCTTGAGGCTCGCCCAATTTGCTAGATTTGGCGAGACCAATCTCACTTGAGGCAGTCAAGCGAGTTGAGTTGGGCTTGAGCCTTGGCCTAGCTCGGATGGTGGCCTTGAGCAAGATTGAGCTCACCTGTGACTGGTTGTTGGCCTTTGCCGTGCTTGGCAAACATCAGAAGAAGAAGAACACGATTCAAAATTTATATAACAAATTAAAATAAAAGGAAAATGTGTTTTGTCAAAAAAAGAAAAAGTTAAATGAAAGAAGATATGGATAATGTTTTCCCCAACTTGAATAGTGGAAAATATTTTCCCTTATTTTAGAATTTTTTTTTCTATTAATGGATAATGATTTCTCTAATTAGTTTATTTTTTGCGAAACAAATATTGGAAAATTTGGAAAACGCTTTCCTAAATGTTATTTTCTATGAAACAACATAGCCTAAGTGTTCTAATTAAATATGATTAAGGTTAATCAAATGATATAAGTTGTCCTACTGCATGGATATTACCAAAAGATCATAATTAAATATCAGCAATGCAAATGTTGGATATCGGTCAACCTATTGCATGGATATTATCAAAGATTACATCTTGATACCAGCAAAGCAACAGAGTTAATATTTTCATAATCTACAGACGTCGAACATCATTGGAGTTATATGATGATTGAATATTAGCAGAATACCTATTCTATCCTGCAACGACAATTTTACTACAAATTTTAAGACTAATACTTCATTACTTAGATAACTTATGATCCGATATAGATTCCATCTTAAAAAAATATTAACTGACTTTTTTTTTTTAAGATTGTCCTTCCTATATATTTGTCCATGCAAAGAATCTTAACTTATCGGCAATCATCCCAAAGTCTTTTCCTTAATTGAAGAATTCTATTTATGAAAATTAAGATTTGACTCTATGGGTGACCAAATCAACAGGATCTATGATTGTTCAATCTCAACGACTACCTTAATCTTCTAATCAATTGTCTAATGGCTAAGTATGGAGATTGATCATCACGGAGATTGTCCAATGAGAAGTTTTGGACATTCGAGGAGTATAAAAGAAGACCAAGGTGCACAATAGAAAATATATCAAGAGAAAATAATTCCAAAGGTCAAGAGAGCTTCACAATCTTTTATTGTCTTCAGAAAGCTTATCGTTACAGTCATTTGAGGAATGTTGTTAGAGTGCTAGTGCAAGATAGCAATCCCTATTAGCTTATGTATGAGCCTAACCAACTTTGAAAAGAAGTGATTATGAATAAGCAGCACTAACTACTATAATTTCTCCTCAATTTATTTTTGTGGAATTTAGAAAGTAGGCTATCAACGTGAAAGAATTGAAGTAGGCTTACTCTTAATCAAACCACTATAAATTTTCTATGTGCAAAGTCTTTTATCTCTCTACTCATATTTGCTTATTATTTTGTAGAAGCTTCTGCCTTGTTGATTATTATCAGAAATCTAGTCATATTAACACTCTGTTTCTAATAATTATACTCTTGTCCATTTAACTCTGTTAATTCCGCATTTATCTGTAGTATATTTTAAATCACCTATCTAGTTGATATTACAAGGCATGTCATGAGCTTATTTTCATGGTGTATAATAAAAGAGCTTTTATATGGTATTTGAGGCAGGGTCAACTGTCAACTATCGTCGATGCGGCTCCTAACCGTTTACTCATTATTTAGTTACCTTCGCAAATTTTGAAAAACCTAAACAAATAAGTTCACAAAAATTACAGGAAATTATATATATGATATAGCATGTCAATATACCTTCGAAAAGATCTGGATTGTTTCTTATATATCATTCATGAAACTATGAAACTGATAATCCTTGGAAACAGGTTAAAAGGTATAATTAAAAGGACTTCTATTAGGTCCGCTATAGGTGTAAAAAAACCAAAAAAAAAAAAAAAATTGTACTCACCGTCGAATGTTTGACATATGAAAAAATTCAAGCAAAACACTAACTCCAAACACATTTCATTTATTGGACCGTGAATATGTAAATATTTTTTTATACCGTAATAAGACCGAGTAATAATCCAAATTCATAAATAGGCTAAATCGAAGTATGTATGCTTGGCGCACTACCCACGAGGGAAAAATTGTTCAGACAGTCATAAACCTATCGAATTATTTTCAATTCAATCATAAACCTTTTAATTTTTCCAATTAAGTCTATCTAACCAATTTTGGCCAAAATTCATTGACTTAGATACTGGCTATCTTAAGTGGCATGACCGATTTACTAATGTGGATAGTTTTTAATAATTTGTTTATATTCTTCGAATGTTTTATTTTTTTATTTTCCTTTTTTCCTTTGGTTTTTTCTATGCTTTTTCTCTGTTCTCTTTCATTGCCTTATGCCTTCACAGGAAGAATTCGAACTCATGAATCTCTTTGGAGAACCATAAGTAATAGAGTAGCAATTCGCAAATCTTTGACCGGAAGAGCGAACCAGCGCAAAAAGACAGACCTCCACATAGAGAAAGGGGATCCTCCAAGGAGCGATTCTGTAACTAATAATTGCAAACATAAGATGAGACACTACTGCGTATGACATTCCGGGGTCAAAACTACCATGTCAAGCAAAACGGAATTATATCTTCTTTTTTTGGGTGAAAAAGAACCTTTTTCTCATTCATAAAGCAACACTGAGAGAAAATAATTTATAAGTCTCTCTAAGCATATGCCTCGGCCAAATCCCAGCTGAAGCTGCTAGGCTACACATGCGTGTGTATTCACAAGCATTAGACTTAATAACGATCAGCATCTATATGCAAAACTAAAGTTTTAGTGGATGAAGTTCCACAGGCTTTTAGAGTCGGAACTATCACTTACGCGGATTCCACCACTAAATCATAAACTGATAAAAGATTTTGCCTTTCGTCAGGAGGAAATAAGCAGAATATATACTTATCCGTGAGTAGTGTAGTTGGTTGGGAGTCTCTCCCTCATTGCTAAGGTCGAGAGTTCGAAATCCTACGTTACTAGCAATTTTGTTGGAGGAAATAAGCAGAATATATATATAGAAAATAAATTTAGAATTGAAAGATGGGAGAGATGGACAACCTCTTCCCGATCCTGCCAATACGACCGAATAAGACTCGACTTCTAAATCAATTTTAAGGCTGGTGCTTACCTATTCGATTGGTTTATCTAGGTCAATCGATGCAACGTGATACCAAGTAACAAATATTTCCTTAGATAAAATTTTGGAAACATTTGCTTCTTTCTCTTCTCTCTACGTTGATTGAAAGCCAGGCTCTAGATTTAGTTGATACAGTCATAGCAAGGATGAGTGGTTCATGAAAAACTTACTAGCTGTGGAGCAGCCCTTGATATGGCAAATGAAAAATGGCATAGACTAAGCTTTGTTCGTTTCGTAAAAGATAACTTTAGAATTTTTTGGATTTTCCGACATTCGGTTTGCGGAAAATGAATTGGTTAAAGAAAATATTTTCCATAAAAAAAAAAAAGTTTTCTATAATAGAGAAAATATCTTCTACTTTTTAAAAAATGAAAAACATTTTCCTCTCACTCTCTCTTATCTCACACCTTGTTAGCTCTATTTTTTTTCTTTTTTAAAAAATTCGAATTTTTAATTTATTTTCTTTTTTCTCTTTTTCTTCCCCCACTTTGTCAAAGCAGGTTGCTAACCACGATGACGTCCTACGACCAGCTAGAGGCAAGCTTAAGGCT
Organism: Eucalyptus leucophloia subsp. euroa; assembly: GCA_017140325.1. Taxonomy (NCBI): domain Eukaryota; kingdom Viridiplantae; phylum Streptophyta; class Magnoliopsida; order Myrtales; family Myrtaceae; genus Eucalyptus; species Eucalyptus leucophloia. The sequence goes on along the minus strand of CM029472.1, from coordinate 14,949,554 downwards.
TGCCGGCCTCTAGCGAAGCTCAAACTAGCCACTCATCAATTTGGTGAGCCCCAAGGCCTTGAGCTCGTAAGATCGGTGAGCGTGAGCCTCTAGCTTGCCGATCTAGTGAGGCCCAAAGCCTCAAGGTGGCCACTCGCCAAATTGGCAAACTTGAGGTGATTGCTCACTAGATCGACGAGCGCCAACTTTTGGCTCACCAATATGGTGAGTGGCAAGCCGAATCTAGTGAGCCTCAAACTCGTTGGCCTCGAGAGAGCTTAAGCTCGCCTTTGGCCAATCGCCGGCCATCATTGTGGCCGATGGTTGAATAAAGAAGAAGAAGATGGAAAAAGAAAATTTTAAAAATTTAAAAATTTGATTTTAAAAAAATTATTAAAAGGATAGGAAAATCAAGTTGAATTTTCCATACCGAACAACGAAAAATATTTTCTAACTCATTTTCAAGTTTTAACTGAACATGAAAAATATTGTTATTTTCCTAGAAAATGGCTTCTTGGAAACATTTTTAGAATCGCCAAATTTTTCATGAAACGAATATATATATATATATAACTAAAAAAAGCCCACCAAATCCAATTACTCAAGTTGTATTGATAAGTTATCATAAGGAACATAGATTTTTGAGTTTTGAGGCCCAATCCAACTTTTCATAAACTAAGGGCCCTTATGATAATTATATTATATTTGTTCTAGAACTATTTTTTAGTTCTAGACTTGTTTTTAGAATATAAATCCATTTAGTAAAAAGGATTTTATTTTTATATTTTTAGAATAGATTTTTACTCCGAAAATAGGTTTGGAATAGAAATCAAAAGTATTTTTTTTTTACCTTTTTAATTCTAGAACAAAAATCAAAAATTCATTTTTCATCGTTTATCTTCATTACTAGTTGGCCACTCATTTGCCGGTCACGCGCCACCTGTTTGTTGTATGCCACCGCCACTCATTGATCACCGCTGCCACTTGCCGATCACTGTCTTGTTTGTTGTTCATTAACTATTGTCCACTACCGCCACCATCCATTACCGCTTGTAAAGGAGAAATTTTGTATCGTTATCAAATGAATTATTATTTCTAGGAATAGAAATTTTATGTCATTATCAAATTTATATTTTTGTTTAGAAACTTATCCAATAATAGATATAAAAAAATCTATTTTTCTTCCATAAATCTATTTTTGGCTAGAATAGTTTTCATCCATGCCCTAAATCCATTATATACTTGCGTTGAATCAAAGTCAACAGTTTTTTTTTTTTTGCTTTCAATATTCTAAATTTTGACATTCAATTTTTTGTTCCATGTTGAACAACTTGAACATCTATGAATTCATGCGGATGAGCTCTTTTAGGTCATTTGAAATCGTTGTAAATTTTCTAGAATGGCTAATGCCGTTGCTCTTTTAATTTTTCTCGCGATCGACTTATTCAGACCGAATAAGATTTTTCCTTGCAATCTTTCTATATCCGTGTGTTTACTAACAAATATAGAAAGCTGAAAAAGTACCCAAAAGATAATTTAGGTGAGTTATAATTAATTATTATATATCTATATATTTAGGTCAAAATCCTCAGTTATCTCTTTTTTTTTTTTTTTTTTTTTTTTTGCATTTTTCAGAATTACTTCCCAGCACGTCAAAGAATGTGGATCCCAACACGTCAAATAATTTACGGTTGGGTGGGGCCTCAGCTAGTCATAAAATAAAGCAACGAGAACCCCCTACAACTTTTCTAAATATGGATATTTTCATTTCACCTTCTTCTTCTTTTTCTTCTTTTTTTTTTTTCTTTTACAAATTTTATATCCATGAAACAAACGCATAAATTAATAATTGTATATTATCCTTGACATATTTCCATTCTAAAATGTTACACTTTCTATATTACAACAGCCTCAAGTTCAAATCTTAAAATGATTTTTTTCCCTTTCCCTATATATGTGTGCACTGCGCAACTTGTGCTATTCATGGAATTATGTATACCAATTGCTTTCTCAGATCATGATCATGACAGAATAATCCATTGGTGTTATTTTATTTTTTTTTTGATAATCTATTGGTGTTAAGCAAGTTCAAAAAGTGTATGTTTTTATCACTTATTGAATTAAGCTATAGAAGGTGAGATTTCATGGGTGACACCATAAACCCGTTCATGATAGATTGACTCGACTGATTGAGAAAAAAAAAATCGAAACAAAATCAAACAAAAAACAGGGTTTGGTACTTGATATGCAACCTCAATTTGATCTAGCTCCAAAATTTATGGGAACTATAAAATGATGGTTCAACTATCAATCAATTAAAAGGTTATTGTTAAGTCCACCATTGGTGTGAACGAAATCTGCACGTTCATTATCGGATGGATTGGCAATACACGCGTCTTATAACCGAATCATTCTACATGTCCATCATTGAAAAGTGAACCTAATAAAAATCCTTAATGGCTTGACTCAACATAAACGTTTGTAATTAATCACTCCATAGTCATCGGGACTTATAAGATCAAATAAAAGGAGCAGGCTTGATTTCTTCTTACTAGAAGCTAAGATCATTGTGAAAAATCAAACCAGATCTTGCTCTCCTCCAGTAATCATCTCCCCCGACAATCACTATATAAAATTTTTCTTTTTCTTTTCTTCTTACAAAAGTCACAGAAAACCCCAAATATATTTATCCTAAACTCTTTCATAATAGAAAAACCAAAAATTATGTCGACCGTTCCTGTGATATAAAAACCTCAAATTTATACCTATATAATATATTGACTTTTTATCGAGATTCATTAGATGATTTTTCAATCAAAATAACATTAGTTTATGTATGAACATTATATTAACATTGTTTGCTTTCCAACACTTTCATTGATAGAATTCGAAAGGAGAGTATAGTAATAGACATGATTTGAAGTCTTTGGCACCCTTAGCACCTTTTATTTTTTAAAGCAAGGCATGTAGAAGAAGCAAGCAAGCCACCTATTGCTTCAATCTCTAACTCTGCTTTTTAAATTATGCATTTTATTAATCAGGCCTAGCTAGATACAAGGACAAGGAAAGCCCACGACTGGCTCTTATCTGCTGACGTGGCACGCCGTGGGTGGGCCCCCCGGGTCTTCCTTCGACGAAACCTCATCGTAGACAATCAAATCCTCCTCTCCATCATTATTGCTAAGCCAACACCCAGCATTGAATCGATCCCCACCTCCTCCTCCTCTTCCTCTTGATCCCTTTTGTCCTGATGATGATGGGTATCTGATCAGCCGATTCAATCCGATCGTCTCCATCTTCTTCTCCCTCCTTCCTTCTTTGTTTTCTTCTCAAGCAATCCTCTCTCTCTCTCTCATCCTTCTCTGTGGGTTTTCTTGTCCAAATTCGTTCTCTGTGTAAGTCCGCGTTGACCCTTCTCTCTCCTGTTCTTGATTTCTTGATCATTCGACGAAAGATCGGATCTTGGCTAGAAATTTTCGTCTGGGTAATCGTGGGTATTGCTGGATACTTAGCTTGGTTCGCGTCTTAGCTTCTTTTTGTTCGTTGCTATCGTTGAGTGGTTTATGTACCGGGGTTATCACGTCGAATTGGGGTTCCTTTGGTCTTCGGTTTCGGATTGGTGCCTGTAACGGAATTGGTGCGGGGCTTGTTCTTCGTCTGATTTGTACTCGAGGGTGAAATTTGCGGTTAAAGTCTCTGTTTTTTTCTTGTGCAGTTGGATTGAGCAAGGATGAACAAGAGCGTGTTCAAGCAGGAGCATGACTTTGGTATGTTGTTTCGCTTATGTGTTGCTGCTTGGCACGCTGACCCGTGTTATGTAAAAGGAAAGTAGAATTAGAAATTTTTATGAACCCGCTTTTGACGAATTGGTGGTTTTGTTTCGACTGCAGAGAAGAGACGTGCCGAGGCGGCAAGAATAAGGGAGAAATACCCGGACAGGATTCCGGTGAGAGCTTTGAGTTGTTTTGTGAATTTGCCCTTGGTTCATGGAGCAATCTTCTAATTGTTAGTGATTGAGACCGTTTTTATTGGCTTAATTGGTAGATTCACATCTTACGTGAACTTGCATGGATTGTCATTTTATTCATGGTTGCAACCGATATCATTTGAGCTGTGTTGCTAGAATGCCCTCTGCCCACCCTCGGCCATGGCAGAGTTCGTGAAGGCTGAAGCATGACACTGATGAAAATGCTTTTAACGTTGAAATTGAAACTGGTAGTTCGGACATTAAAGTATGAGTCACCTACAGGAATCATTAATTTGACATTGTATGAATTGTGATATCAATATCTGATTGACATGTAAACCACAGGTTGAAGATTAATTGGAATGTTTTTCTCAGTGTATTGATCAATGTCATAGAAAAGTTACACGGTGGAGGTATCCTTCTCAGAATATCCTTAAGTACTTAACCTCAGACTTGTCTATAACCTAGGGAATTTTCAAGTAATTTGGGGTGTCTTATAGCTGTACCTATCCATGTCCAATTGCTGATCATAGTTATGTCCGACTTCTCCCATTTTTTATTAGCCTTTTAATTTTGTAAAAACATAATTTTGGAGAGGAGATGCGCAGAGGTCGTTTGGTCAGTATGCATGATAAGGTGGCTAAGTAATACCTGGAGCAGAAGCAGAAAACAGAGACTGTGAAAAGATGAAAAAGACGTCTGAGTCTTTTGATTCCACAAGACTGCTATCCAGACAAGGAACTGAAAAGTGCAGTTCCCACATAAATGTTTCATTGCCTTCTTGATCCGTCAACCTAACTTAGCAAGAGCTCTCTGTTCCTAGGATTTATCTGCAGGAACTTCTATGGCCGTTGTAGTTAAGCAACAATAGTGGAAAGTATGTAAGAGTTTGCTATGTTGGTGAGCGAAAAGAATTTGGAGAAGACACTTATGATTATTAGAAGTTCAAATTATAGGATGAGGTGTTCTCCTGATTGCTAGCGGCTTGCCGGTTAAGAAGCATCAGTCACTGTGATGGCCCTTCATATGCCTTTTGTCCGAATTCCATTCTTAGGAATCTGCTAGATAGCACTCTTCAACTCGACATGGTTTGGACATAGATTGGCGTAAGATATCGATTGAAAGATTGTCTCATGAGAAGTTCTCTTGCCAATATTCATTCCAGGAAGTTCGTTTGTTCTGCAAGCTGGGTCACTTTCATCAGACTCTCTCTCTGGGTGCAGCATGTTTTACTAGTCAATACTCCCATATAGCATTGACCTTCTTGAGGATATATTAGAAGCTTTGACTATTAAGCAAGCCATGTACATTACCTAACTGATTCCATGTTTATGTACTTCTGCCACTGAGGAAAATTAACGTGTCATTCAAAATATGGAACACACAAATTTAATAGTTGGTCGAGAATGTGATTTTCTGGGGACTTCGTAATGATGCATCAATCCTACACAATAATCCAAGATTTGTGATGGGCAAGTTGATTTAGTTGGTTTTACTTTGTGATTGACCCGACAGTCTGCAGAATTTGTCTCACTTTCACTGGCAAAACCATAATCTGTGGGAACTTCTTTTGTCGATGTCTTCTGGGACTTCTTTTCTGCTTATGCTAATATTTGTGCCACAATCTTAAGGTGATTGTGGAGAAGGCGGAGCGAAGTGATATTCCCAACATCGACAAGAAAAAGTGAGCCCTTTTCCATTGACTGCTATTATCATTTTCTTATCTGCACTAGTAGGAAGGCATGGTTGCAATACTTGACTTGTTTATATACTGACTTAATGTTGAAAACTTGCAGATATCTTGTCCCAGCTGACCTTACCGTGGGTCAGTTTGTCTACGTGATCAGGAAGAGAATTAAGCTGAGCGCTGAAAAGGCGATCTTCATATTTGTTGACAATGTCCTTCCACCCACAGGTACAGTTCAGTTGACATATTTCACTTCACGCAGATGATCATTTTGTATTTTTACTTTCTCCCCGTCATATTTCTAACAGAAATGAAAGGCTTAAAAAGTCCATCGCAGTTTTGACTAACGACATTCTCTTGATATCTCAGGAGCAATAATGTCTGCCATTTATGATGAAAAGAAAGACGAGGACGGGTTTCTCTACGTCACCTACAGCGGAGAAAACACATTCGGTGACAACTGATTATGGCCGTGTGCTTATGGCCGAGTGCTGCCGCCCATTTCTTTATCCCCGTCTCACTGCCATCTGTTTCCTCGTGCTGAACTTTGGCCTGTATATATATAAATATAGCCATTGTGCTTATATGGGTAATCCATTCTATGTATATAATAAGCATTTGCCGAAACCTATGATGCTAATGAACAACTTGGTACATAACATGCAACGATCCTCCGGTCCAGTTTATGTACTACTGCTGGGCTAGGTGGACACATCCCCGAGCTAAAGATTATGCAGAATGCTCGGGTAGTTCCACTGGTATTGGAAGTTGATTTTTATCTTCAATTTGGTTGCCCACTAATTGAATGTTTGCTGTAGTTCTTGGAATATTTAGTACAAAATTCTGATGTAGACATTGCTGTTTCAATCAACTTCTCTACACCGGGGAACAAATTAGAAAAAAACATCGCCTTTGTGTACTGCGATTTGCAGTGATGTGTTTTTCCCTAGAGCATAAATTTTTGTTCTTTTGTTTCGGGAATAAAAAAAGAATAGAAATGCGTTTGTTTACATTTTTGTTTCGAGGATAAAAAATTAGAAATTTTTGTTCTCGGGAACAGATTTGGAGCAGAAACAGAAATAAGAAGTAGAAAAAAAACTTGTTTCTTGTTTCTAGGAACACTTTCGAGAAACATTTTTTTTTCTTCTTATTTTTCTTCTTTTTTTTTTCCTTTTTTCTTTTTTTTTTCTTTTTTCTTCCTTTTGGCCTATCGCTGCCCCCAGCAAGGCTCCGTCTCGCTTTGGCTATGTGAGCTCGAGCTCGCCCAAATCCAACAAAGTCGAGCTCACCCAGCCACTGGTGGAGCTTGAGCTTGGTCTCGTGCCACTTAGGTGAGGCCAAGCCTTGTCGGTGGCCTCAGTGGCCAAGCAAGGTCACGGCGAGGCTCGGCCTCATCAACCAGTTCGATTGCCGTATGGCCAAGGCCGACGCGACAACCGACCAAAAAAAAGAAAAATATAATAAAAAATATTGAAAAATTAAAAGAAACTAAAAAATTATACAAATTTATCAAATGCATTTTGTTTTTGGAGTAGAATTTTTTTGCAGTTACCAAACACGTTCTTATAATGAAATTGTTCTTTGAAATAAAAAAAAAAAAAAAACTTATTTTTATTTAAAAATTATTCCCTAAAATAGAAATGTTACTAAACGTGCCATTATATTTTCACACATCTATTTTTACTTTTCATTTGATATATGTAGGCTTGGGTGTATTAGGTCAAAAATACCTTACTTAAATTGGCTCTTTCGATTTGTATTAACCTATTTTTATACAATATAGTTTTAGCAGTCGACTCGTTTCGGATCCAAGTCGTGCACGGCCCAGTCAAGCTCCATTCTTAGCAATTGTTCTTCTTAATTAATTGACTTTGAAAAAGAGCGGCTCTATGGATGAGCTCGTCAAGTGGGTGAGGGAGCTCATGTTCTTGGGTTGGGTTGTGAGCTAAGACCTCATGTGGCACATGAGCGACGTGGGGACGTGGGTGTTGTCTCGCTTGATTCCCACCCAATCCATACTCAATCCAAGTCAATTCAGCCACATTGGTTTTAGAAGCACAGGTAAGGGGGGGAATCAAATGGCATTGTTTGAACTTTGAACCCATTTCATTGCCTGTTCAACTCAACTAGTACAGTCTCACCTCCGTCCGAGCCCCACTATGTCACGATTGAGCCCCCGAACCTAGTCACCACACGCGCCCCCTTTCTCTCTCTCATTCTTGCGACATCAAATTCGTGGTATTGAGTCTAGATTTGACGCCGTCCATCACTGTGGTTGCGGCATCACAGCCACTTGGAGCCCCTCCATCTTCATAAGACAGAAAAAACAGAGATCGTTGGCAAAGTTGAGGCTTGACACTTTACAGGTGATAGACAACGATAGATGCGACGGCAATGCTGGTTGCCTCGGCAATGGCCTTGATCTGAAAGGCTAATCTTTACTGGAAAATGGGTTCTCTAGAAACCCATTAAGACTCAATTACACTTTCCAAGTTTTTAACCTATTTTCACCTAACCTTTAAATATAAAAACATACAAATAGATTCTAAAAATACGAGTCAAAAAATATCTTTCCATGAAATTTATAACTTTGATAGCGAGACAATTTAGAGGGCATTTCTTTATACTTTTCAAAACTCAAATTCTACCCTCATTATCAATTCTCCTATTGAGACTAAATCAAATACTTCAATTTTCAATCCACTTCCCTGCCGAAACAAACCCAATCAACATAACCAATGGAAACTGACATTCAAGTCATATCATTTTCAAATAGAAAGACCTTAAAAGCATGGTTCTTGAACTCTCAACTCAAACATCATTTGATATAGCATAATACATGAAAACACGAAAGAACATGCCTCACAAGATAGCCTGATCATCATCATCATCATCATCATCATCATCATCATCATCATCATCGTCATTATTTCTTAGTTTTCCTTCCTTCTTTCTTCGCTCATCATCCCATGCGCTCACCCAGCAAATTCGATAAAATGAAAAAGGCGACGAAGAGGAAAGTTCAATGGCCTCTAGTTCAAAAAGAAGAGCGAGAGAAACACAAAACGGAACGCTGTCGGGGAAGATCAGAATGAATCACCCTCCCTGCAATTCTGATCGTCAATTCTGATCGTTTTGCCATTAATGGGGATCGACACAAGTTGCCACAAAAGCTCAGCAAAAAATATGAGATGTCGTGCCTCCACCTTCTCCTTCCCTTCGTCCTTCTCCCCACTCATTTCCAAGGGAAGGAAAGCGACTTTTCATGCCGAAGGAAACGAGAGAGAACTTTTGACCGTGGGAACGTAGGAAATTCACCTGTCGGGATTTCACACTCCTGTTCATAAGAAATTGTTACTCCTGGCCGACAGACTTTTCAGTTCATTTTCCTGCCAAAAAGAAGAAAAAAAATTGCCTTGGTTTCAAAATAATTACTACACTTACAATTATGGGTGACCGTAGGTAGGTTTCAAATTCGAAAATGAGAATTTATCTTGCTAGAGTCGGTTTCTAGTTTCGAAAATTGGAAACCTGAACAGAAACCAGAATTGACCGCTTTCATAATCACTTGAGAATCGAGTCTTACTTAGATTAATATAACTATTTTTTTAGGAAACTATAGAATACAAACAAGGTGGTGTAGTGATTAAGGTGACATCAAATTTTCAGAAGTTTTGAGATTTGAAATAATGTTTCATTGTATCTATCTTTTTTCCAAATAAAGTAGCAACAAAAATTAAAAATTGATTCTTCAGTAGAACCAACGATTCACATATAAATTCAGGAATCGAGTCAATTGAGATTGGCTACTCGATAATTTACCCAAGAAACCAACCCGTTATTCACCCTATCTAAATCCCTCCCTAATTAGGAAGGTGTCTATAGCGGGGAGAGAACGAAATTTGGAATGGAAAACTTTTGAAAATTTTCAAATTGCTTGGAACAAGAGAACGGAGAAAAAAATTTAATAGGGGATGTTCATCATTGGTATCCCTAACATAGCATAGGCTCTTTGACCTTGTAGCTTCCTATCCAATGTGAACAAAAGCCTAATGTCATTTCTTTAATTAGTACGAATGGACCGCTTCATCACTTTCCTAGAAACAGTCCGGATTTGACCGGAATTGAAATTACTAATTATATTTTTATTTTCCAAAAGAAAAAAAAAAAAAGTTTCCCGCGATGAAGTGGACCGGACATCCAATTTGATCACTTTCCGTTCGTGTCTTTAAATGATTTTCAGACCTCGGGCTAGAGATGTTTAGAATCGCTGTCGCTCCGTAGTTTTACTTCTTCTTCGTAAGGTGGGTTAAAATATCATATGCATGCACAAAATTGACCCCCCAGAGCAACTCTAGAAACATAGGATATGGACACGCCATTCGATTTTACCATGTCGTTTCTTGAATGGTCTCTGTGCGATGAAACCTGACATTTGGCTTAGAAATCCCTATGACAAATTCAATCTCAAATCTCGTTTTTCACTTCTTCACACTTTAAAGCTCCTTTTTGACATGGGTGTTATACAATTCCAACTAGCTATTTGTCTCTCGAGGCACAATGCGTCATCATATGCTATCATATCGCAAATTCATCTATCCCAAAAAATGAAGGCTCGTTGTTGATTTTTGGAAATAATGACACAATGATCTCTCAATTAAATGTGGTCCTTAAATTAAATTATTTAATGTGATTCCTTAACTTTATCCAAATATATAATGTGGTCGATGAACTTTTAAATTATTTAATGCAGTCATTGAATTTTTTATACACATTTAATTAAGTGTTTGAATTATATAAAAATGTTCAATGTGATCCATAAAATTGAATTAATGAAAAGATAATATTGAATATTTTCTTATAATTAATGAACTAAGATAGAATTTGTAGTAGGTATACTATCTATACTATCTCATAGGATTGCCTATAAGTCATCAAATTCATTTTCATTTCTTAATTCATATCATAGAAAATATTATGATCATTTCATAGGTTCCACTCATACGAATAGGATTGCCTCAGAATAGGATTGCCTATAAGTCATCAAATTCATTTTCATTTCTTAATTCATATCATAGAAAATATTATGATAACAAAATTTTGATGCATAGGTTCCACATTTTGACAAGTGTGGAAGAAAATTAGCCTATGATATGAACCGGGGAAAATGAAAATAATATTTGTAACAAGTATACTATTTAACATGCACCCCCTTTTGGCCTCTAAATAGAAATTGTCTATTAGCCATCAAATTATTTTTTATTTTTTGACTCGTATCATAAAGTCACGGGATTGCATAATTAAAAATTTTAAGGACTACATTAAACAAATTAAAAATTCAAAAATTATATTATATATTGAGTTAAAGTTTAAAGACCACTCATGTTATTTTCCCTTAATTTTCATGGGCATTTGTGCATTATGATACTTTGTACAAGAGATCCGGCAAATAGTGAACCTCAATCACAACAAAAGTGATAAAGAGATATTCATTCTCAAGAGATAATAGGAATCTCCGGATTCTTACTTGGAACCTCAAACCAGCTCTGAATTTTTTGGAAAACGCAGCTCATTACTCTGCAACAGGCCATGCTTTCCTTCCAATCTGGGGGGATGATCAACTCGCAAAATTACCTAAATACAAATGCAGGCGATGTCCATAACCACCAAAGCAAAACGGGGATCAAAAGAGAGTTTCGGTAGGCCATCCAGGGTTTACGAATGAATGATGCATGGGCATGTATAGGCCGCCCGTAGTGACCTTTTTGGCTTTGGCGAACATACATACAGCGGGGGCGTGCAGTCGCAGGAAGCAATAAATGACGCCATTGACCGTGGAGCGAAAGCTTCAACATCAGCAGCAGCTGCCAGCTGCTGCGCGCCAAGAAAGAGAGAGAGACCCTTTTAAGCTAGAATTGGCAAACTTTGGACACGATTTTGGCGAATCACATTGTACCAAAAGGCAGCATCATCTGCACACATATATTTATATTTATATTTATATTTATATTTATAGAGAGAGAGAGAGTATAATGTCTGTCTGTCGATGGATCAACGCCGAACGAGAGAAGGGGAGGAAGAGGGGCAAATCCCAGATCCGACGGAGGGGGTTGGTTTGGGGCAGTGCAAGGTTGCTGCGGCCAGCGGACGGCTGCGATTCTCGTGGGTACCGGGGGTCGTGCCATTCGTCGGCGTCTGGGGAAGAAAGGCTACGACGCTGATGCTTTTCTCTACCCATTCTTCCCTGCAACTAAACGGACCGGTTCCGGTTCCGGTTCCGGTTCCCGGTCCCTTTTCTCTGGGAACCGGAACCGGTTAGGGCTCCAAGAGAAAGCCCCAAATAAAAAAACCCTGAATCAATTTTCAAAGTTCAGTCCCACTTCACAGAACAGAACTGAGTCTCCCCTGCTCGCCCTCGACGCCACCGGACGTTGCTCTTCTCGCCGCTCAGCCGCTCGCCGTCGACGCCGCTCGCCGCTCGCCCAGCCGCCCCGACGCCGCACGCCCAGCCGCCCCCCGACGTCGCTCGCCGCTCGCCCAGCCGCCGCCCGCTCGCTCGGTGTACAATGGACGGTGGAGCTTCCGGTGGTGCCAGCGAAGGGTACGTGCCTCCGCCGGAATACGTGGAGGATGCGAAAGAAGCTCTGGTCGATCTCGACACTTCCGACTCCACCGAACTTTGGCTCATTCAGTGGCCTCGTGACATGGTACCGTGACCCATTCGCTGCCCTTGGCCTCTGGCTTTCTCTGAAGGAATTAAGAACAACGCCGAATAGTAGCACATGGCTTGTCTAGTCTCTTTGCGTCAAATTGGGTTTTGCTTTTCTGGGATTTTTATGTTGTTGGATTGTGAGGATTGGGGAGATACCGCCCAGTTCTGTTTCAGCTAGATGGTGTGCGTCTGCTCTTTTTCGATGTTTGTTTATGGGAAGTGATTACTGTTCTTCCTTAAAAATTCTATCTTGAATATTTCTTGTTGGCATGGATATGATTGTGGCGATACCCTTTTGTGGTCATTGCAGCCTCCTGATTTGGGTGGCCAAGAACTCAAGCTCAAACTTCATCGTGATGGGAAATTGGGGAGTTTTGAGGATTCATCTGGTAACCTTTATAATCCTTCTCATAGACAGAACAAATTTTTCTTATGCTAAGTGGGATTCTATTCGTCGCTTCACTTGCTTACCTGTCTTAATGCGTTGTCGCTCTTTGTTGAAGGCAAGGAATATGATGTGGTTAGTTTTGCTGCTCAGGAGCCCGATGCAACAGTTTTCACGGCCTCTTCCTCAGGTTCAAGAATCGGTATGCACTACTGCTCATGTTGATGCACTTTTTCTTAAACCAAAGCCTGTGCATATGTTATTTATTTTCTTCCGAGTTTTTGGGCTGGGCCTTGAGTATGGTACTTTAAGGCTATCTCTATGTTAATATGTTGTACGAACGTGTTCATTTGTTCATACGTTTGGCCCGTGTCATTCTTGATATGTCCTAAGGTGAAATCTGCAAAAGTAGCTACCTCAGATATTTGCTCTTTGCAATTTGCCAATGTGAGTTACCTATCACTTTCCAGAAGTGGGAAGGCATAAAAATTAAGACGAAACAACTTGCTGGAGCTGTACTTTAGTGTAATGGAAATTATATTCTATAAATTGCAAGAATTTTATCAGCCAATTTGTAGAGCTAGGAGTCAAGGCAAAAAAAAAAAAAAAATTCTGAAATCCATAATTACTTGCAGGCTAGATGCAAGCAGGCTATTACCTTTGACATTGATGGCCAACTCATGATAAATTAGGCACTTTTACTTTGTAGTATCAATTGCTCTGATATTGTTCTTGTCTTTTCATTTTTGGATGCATCGGTTTTGTATTATTCAGCTCTGTTTGATTTGAAAGACATCCTTTAGTGCATCTGCTTAAAGTGCACAGTATCGATTGAGGTTACTTGGTTGGAACTGGATTGAATGAGGATTTCCCTTGAACACTTCTTTTGCAAGCTTAGCCATTCAATTGACTGGATACTTTCTTAAATAGTACATTTCATATTGTCTCTCCATTGTTTGATTCTAGGACATCCTGTGCTATGTATTCTTGTATTATGATACATCTAGGCAGAGGTATTTTTGTTAAGTATCATTAATTTGAACAGTTGTTTTTTCCAAGTTCAGTACTCAGATTGGGATGGATGTTCTCTCAACCAGCATTGAGTTTGGCTGGTCTGCAATCTGTTGTAGTTGACTTTGCTTCTATTTTTGACAGTTGGGAAGATTTCAAGAAGAGTCTCCCTCGTCCACTACCCAGATCCTAATGAGCTTGAGAAACTTGCTTCCAAAGTCGCATCCGGTAGATTTAGACCTGGAACGTCACTTACAAATGCCTCCCATCAATTTTCCTCTGTGACACCAAACAGTAGACTGAGAAGTTCACGTTCATCCAGAGGAAACACATCCTACACTCGTAGCAGTCGGCAGAAAAGCGGCATAACTGATGCTGGAGAGACATCAGAACCTTACAAGAGGAGGTATCCTCAGGAATCCACTGACTCCTTGGGATTGATGAATAGTACTCAAGACTCCGGGTGGAATCATAGCAGTGCAACAACTGCAGAGTTCTCAGAGCGTTCCCGAGATCACGGTTCAGCTGCTTCATCTCAGTCAATTGAGCATTCTGACAGGAAACTGAAGAAGAAGAAGAAAGAGAGAATTGAAGGATAAAACTTCTTGGTCTTTACTCCGTTGGATTCTTGTGAATAATTTGTGCTTTCTCACCGAGCATGACTTCTAAATGCTAGTGGGGTTATGCTCATTACTATATGTTTAGATGTTTTCATAATGGAGTCTTCCTTGAGCCAGGGTCTCGGGAAGGCAATCATGTAGATTCTAGATTCACCAACCATGTCTTTGTTGGTGACCCACTGTCGATTTCTTCAACTCTCGAGTCCTGGTTATAGTTTTTTTTTTTTTTTTTTTACGGCCTCATATGAGATACAGTAGTTTGTTAAACTTCCATGATTTGCTGTTTTCTACTCTCTTTAGAAGAGCCCCGCAGCTTGCTGTTAAGAAGTAAAAGTACGGAAGGAGCAACTGGCATCGAAGAAGGGAAATACATATTAATAGCTAATGGCATTATCATGATCAACAGCTCCTTTCATTAATACGAGAGCAAGATTGGGTGCAAATGACTCGCGCGAATGCGATCTAACACGCGCATGGGGTTTGTAATTGCGGATTCTGGTCTTTATAAAAGCCTTTATCTCTCGGTTCGGGTTACCTGATTGTTGAGTAAATTGGTCACACGATCGCGCTCAATACGACACTGACGGCAATCATCGCAGTCACTGCTATTGAAGCCATCCCGGCCAGTGAAATGACTGGAACAAGACCCAAGACAGGGTTCAAGATCTATTTACTAACAGATCATTGATCAGTAGCTGATGCGATTGAGATCCTTTCTAAGACGACCCGACTCATAAGCAGATGCCGTACTTTTGCCCGTCACGACTCGGACCAGAACCCACAAGCATAAGAAACTCAGGCCGTCCTCATAAAATCACGACCATCATGAAATTCAAGATAATCCCAACGAGAGTAAAACAGAGAGCAGATCGTTAATCACCCGCGAATAGGGTCAATCCGAAAACCCCATTTTTCGATCAATCTCACCCGAGCGCTGTATTTAGAAGGAAGTTAGGATGTAAATGAGAGGAAACGACTAGTTACAATTTCACGTCGTTCGGAAGAATCAAGCTCTACAGTCTAGCATTAAACAGGAGGAATCGCACCGGATACAAATTGATCTCATTGATTCAACAATTTCGAGCTCGACAATGTCGTTCGACATCGAGTGAAAGAATCCGCCCAAAATCCCCACCGACCGGCCGTCCATACACGGGCCGGGATCAATCAATCGTGCAGCGTCCCCGGGATGTCTTCATCCCTGTTTTTTTCAGAGAAACACGGAACGTCTCGAATCAAATCGAATCGAGACGAAACGGAACGGAGGAGGATGACGACGCATTTGACTTGACGGATGTACGGAAGTTAGTTACTTTGGTGGATTTCTTGGGGAGCAGGATGCCGGCGGTGGTCTTGGAGGGCGGGACGATCTTCTCCACCAGCACGCGGTTCAGCAGCGGCACCAGTCGCTTCGCCATTCTTAGCGGATTCGAGCTCTGGAGCTAGGGTTTAAGAAAATATTCAGTAGCGCACGTACCACTGAATATTTTCTCCAGGCTGTGAGTTCCCTACCATTTTACGCTAGATTGAAATAATCCAGCAAGCAATATTCAATTGTGAACTCCTGCAAGTGAAAGACAATCTCAAGAGCAAATTATAAATAGGATTAATGAAGAGATCATTCAACTGCACATCATCAACGAGGGCTTTGCTTAAGCAACGAAAAAGAAGGCGACGCATATGCCTTGACATGGACATACAACACCAGTCCAGCAACTAATGACAGCACAATTGTTTTTCCTCTAACCACAAACAGCACAATTTTTTGAATCGTATACAAATCTATTGAACAACTACAAGAAAACATATTTTTACTATTATCATTTTCTTATCTGCACTTGTAGGAAGGCATGGCTGTGATACTTGACTTGTTCATATAGTGACTTAATGTTGAAAACTTGCAGATATCTTGTCCCAGCCGACCTTACCGTGGGTCAGTTTGTCTACGTGATCAGGAAGAGAATTAAGCTGAGCGCTGAAAAGGCAATCTTTATATTTGTTGACAATGTCCTTCCCCCCACAGGTACAGTTCAGTTGACATTTCACTTTACGCAGATGATCATTTTGTATTTTACTTTCTCTCCGTCACATTTTTAACAGAAATGAAAGGCTTTGAGTTGTCGTTTGTCTAAAAAAATCCATTGCAGATTTGACTAACAACATTCTCTTGATATCTCAGGAGCAATAATGTCTGCCATTTACGATGAAAAGAAAGACGAGGACGGGTTTCTCTACGTCACCTACAGCGGAGAAAACACATTCGGTGACAACTGATTATGTCCGAGTGCTTATGGCCGAGTGCTGCCGCCCATTTCTTTATCCCCGTCTCACTGCCATCAGTTTCCTCGTGCTGAACTCTGGCCTGTATATGTATATATATAGCCATTGTGCTTATGTGGGTAATCCATTCTATGTATAAAATAAGCATTTGTCGAAACCTATGATGCTAATGAACAACTCGGTACATAACTTGCAACGATCCTCCGGTCCAGTTTATGTACTGCTGCTGGGCTGGGTGGACACATCCCCGAGCTGAAGATTATGCAGAATGCTTGGGTAGTTCCACTGGTACTGGAAGTTGATTTTTATCCTCGATTTGGTTGCCCACTGATTGAATGTTTGCTGTGGTTCTTGGAGTATTTAGTACAAAATTCTGATGCTGTTTCAATCAACTTTTCTAACACCCGGGGAACAAATTAGAAAAAGACGCCGCATTTGTGTGCCACGATTTGCAGTGATGTTGTTTAGATGGTAACTCTCTCTAGACACTTATATTCTTGCATGTCTATGTTCACTTTTCATTTATTATATGTAGGCTTGGGTGTATTAGGTCAAAAATGACCTTACTTAAATTGCCTCTTTCAATCCATATTGACCTATTTTTATACAATATAGTTTTAGCAGTCGACTTGTTCTGGATCCAATTGTGCACAGTCCAACCGGGCTCCATTGCTTAGCAATTTTTATTCTTAATTTGTTGACTCTGAAGAATGAGGACTTTATGGACAAGCTCAGCAAGTGGGTGAGGAAGCTCATGCTCTTGGGTTGGGTCGTGAGCTAAGACCTCGTGTGGCACATGAATAATGCAGGGACATGTGGGCCTTGTCTACTTGATTCCGACTAAACCTATACTCAATCCAAGTCAGTTTGGCCACATTGGTTTTAGAAGCACAGGTAAGGGGGAGAATCAAGATGGCATTGTTTGAACTTTGAACCCATTTCATCACATGTACTCAACTGGTACAGTCTCACCTCCATCCGAGCCCCACTATGCCACCGTCGAGCCCCCAAACCTAGTCACCGCACGCCCCCACTTTCTTTCTCTCATTATTGTGACCTCAGATTCAAGGTATTGAGCCTAGATTTGACACCGTCGATCACTGTGATTGCAGCATCACGGCCACTTGGAGCCCTCCATTTTCATTTGACAGAACACGATAGAGATCGTCGGCACAGTTGAGGCTCGACACTTTACAAGTGATAGACGACGAGGGATGCGACGGCAACGTTGGTTGACTCGGCAATGGCCTTGGTTTGAAAGGCTAATCTTTACAGGAAAATGGGTTTTCTAGAACCCATTATGACTCAATCTGATTGCATTTTTCAAGTTTTTTAACCTACTTTCACCTAACCTTTAAATATAAAAACATACAATCCAATTCTAAAATACTAGTCAAAAAATATCTCTCCATGAAATTTATAACTTTGGTAGCAATGACAATTTAGAGCACATTTCTTTATACTCTTCAAAACTCAAATTCTTCCCTCACTATCAATTCTCCTATTGAGACTAAATCAAATACTTCAATTTTCGCTCCACTTCCTTGCCAAAACAAACCCAATCAACATAACCAAGGAAGCCGACATTCAAGTCATAATATTTTCAAATAGAAAGACCTTAAAAGCACGGTTTTTGAACTCTCAACTCAAACATCATTTGATCTAACATGATATATGAAAACACAAAAGAACATGACTCACGAGATAGCCTAAACCCGAATCATCACCATCATCATCATTTCCTAGTTTTCCTTCCTTCTTTCTACGCTCATCATCCCATGTGCTCAACCAGCAAATTCGATAAAATAAAAAAGGCGACGAAGAGGAAAGTTCATTGGCCTCGAGTTCAAAAAGGAGAGCGAGAGAAACACAGAACGGAACGCTGTCAGGGAAGATCAGAATGAATCGCCCTCCCTGCAATTCTGATCGTTTTTGCCATTAATGGGGGTCGACACAAGTTGCCACAGAAGCTCAGCAAAAAATATGAGATGTCGTCCGTCCACCTTCTCCTTCCCTTCGTCCTCCGTCCTTCTCCCCACTCATTTCCAAGGGAAGGAAAGCGACTTTTCATGCCGAAGGAAACGAGAGAGGACTTTTGACCGTGGGAACATAGGAAATTCACCTGTCGGGGTTTCACCCTCCTGTTCATAAGAAATTGTTACTCCCGGGCGACAGACTTTTCAGTTCATTTTACTGCCAAAAAGAAAGAAAAAAAATGCCTTGGTTTCAAAATAATTACTACACTTACAATTAGGGGTGATCGTAGGCAGGTTTTAAATTCAAAAACGTGGAATTTTATCTTGCTAGAGTTGGTTCTTGGTTTTGAAAAATGGAAATCCGAACAGAAACCAAAATTAACCGCTTTCATGATCAACTTGAGAAACTATAAAATAAGAACCAGGTGACGTAGTGATTAAGGTGACATTAGATTTTCAAAATTTTCGAGATTTGAAATGATATTTCATTGTATCTATCTTTTTTCAAATAAAGTAACAACAAAAATCAAAAATCGATTCGTGAATAAAACCGACAATTCACATATAAATTTAGGAATTAAGTCAATTGAGATTGGCTACTCAAAAATTTATCCAAGAAACCAACCCGTTATTATTATTATTTCAACCCGTTATTCACCCTATCTAAATCCCTCCCTATTTAGGAAGGTGTCTATAGCGGGGAGAGAACGAAAACTTGGAATGGAAAACTTTTGAAAATTTTCAAATTGCTTGGAACAAGGGAACGGAGAAAAAATTTAATAGGGGGTATTCATCATTCGTATACCTAACATAGCATAGGCTCTTTGACCTTGCAGCTTCCTATCCAATGTGAACAAAAGCCTAATGCATTTCTTTAATGAGTACGAATGGACCGCTTCATCACTTTCCCAGAAAGAGTCCGGATTTGACCGGAATTGAAATTACTAATTATAGTTTTCATTTTCCAAAAGAAAAAAAGTTGCCCACAATGAAGTGGACTGGACATCCAATTTGATCACTTTCGGTTCGTGTCTTTAAATGATTTTCACATCTCGGGCTAGAGACGTTTAGAATCACTGTCGTTCCCTAGTCTTACTTTTTCTTCGTAAGGTGGGTTGAAATATCAGACACATGCACAAAATTGACTCCCCAAAGCAACTCTAGAAATATAGGATATGGACATGCCGTTTGATTTTATTATGTCGTTTCTTGAATGGTCTCTATGCGATGATACCTGACATTTAGCTTAGAAATCCCTATGACGAATTCAATCTCAAATCTCGTTTTTCACTTTTGCACACTCTAGAGCTCCTTTTCGACATGGGTTTTATACAATTCCAAATAGCTAATTGTCCCTTGAGGCACAATGCGTCATCATATGTCGTCATAACACAAATTTATCTTTGTCAAAATACTAAGGCTTGTTGTTGACTTTTGGAGATACCGACATAGATGATCTCTCAATTTAATAAGGACCTTAAATTAAATTGTTTAATATGATTCTTTAACTTTATTCAAATGTATAACGTGATCCATAAACTTTTAAATTATTCAATATGGTCATTGAATTTTTTATGCATATTTAATTCAATCTATGAACTATATAAAAATGTTCAACATAGTCTATAAACTTTAATCAATAAAAAATAATATTGAACATTTTCCTATAATTTATTAACTAAGATAGAATTTGTAGTAGTTATACTATCTGATAAGCATGAACATCTCTGCCTTAGAATAGGATTGCCTATTAGTCATCGAATTTCTTTTCATTTCTTAACTCATATCATAAAAAATATTATGATAACAGAATTTTGATGCATAGGTTCTACATTCTGACAAGTGCGGAAGAAAATTAGCTTATGATATGAACCAAGAAAAATGAAAATGATATTTGTAATAAGTATACTATCCAACACACGGTCCTTTCGGCCTTAGAATAAGGATTGTCTATTAGCCATCAAATTCCTTTTTTATTTTTTGACTCATATCATAAACGGATAAAAATGCATCACTTAAAAGTTCAAGAACTACATCGAATAAATTAAAAATTTATGAACTATATTATATATTGAGTTAAAGTTTAAGAATCACTCGTGTCATTTTTCCTTGATTTTCTTGGGCATTTGTGCATTATGATACTTTGTACGAGAGATCCAGCAAATAGTGAACCTCAATCACAACATAAGCAATAAGAAATATTCATTCTCAAGAGACCATAGGAATCTCCGGAAACCTACTCGGAACCTCAAACCAGCTCTTGATCTTTTGGAAAACGCAGTTCATTACTCCGCAACGGGCCATGCTTTCCTTCCAATCAGGGAGGATGATGAACTCTTAAAATTACCTAAATACAAATGCAGGCGATGTCCATACCCACCAAAGCAAAACGGGTATCAAAAGAGAGTTTTGTTAAGCCATCCAGGGTTTAGGAATGAACGATGGGCATGTATAGGCCGCCCGTAGTGACCTTTTTTGGCTTTGGCGAACACACATGCTGCGGGGGCGTGCAGTCGCAGGAAGCAATAAATGACGCCATTGACCGTGGAGTGAAAGCTTCAACATCAGCAGCAGCTGCTGCTGTGCGCCAAGAAAGAGAGAGAGAGAGAAACCCTTTTAAGCTAGAATTGGCAAAATTTGGACACGATTTTGGCGAACCATATCGTACTAGAGAGAGAGAGAGAGAGAGAGAGAGTGATGTCTGTCTGTCGATGGATCGACGCCGAACGAGGAAGGGTAGGAAGAGGGGCAAATCCCAGATCCGACGGAGGGGGTTGGTTTGGGGCAGTGCAAGGTTGCTGCGGCCAGCGGACGGCTGCGATTCTCGTGAGTACGGGGGGTCGTGCCATTTGTCGGCGTCTGGGGATTCCCCATAAAGGCTACGACACTAATGCTTTTTCTCTACCCCTTCTTCCCCTGCAACCACTCGTTTGTCTTCTTCGCGTGACCGTATGGTCGTTGCTTTTTCCTTGTCTCTCTGTTTTTCCTCTTTTTTTCTAATTTATTATGTATTGAAGTGATTATGTCACCACTAAACCAAAAAAAAAAAAAAAAATTTCCTACTTCTAATCCAGATCTTAAACTGTATTTATCTTGTAAAAAAATACCAACTTTAAATTAACTCATTTTTGTCTCATTTAAATTCATTAACTTTTATTTGACTCTTATATCTACTTTTGTTAATCTTTAATCTAAAATCATCTTTAGTGATGAGGTATTTTCATGTTGTTGCTCTAATCTAAAAAATGTCTTCTGAAGATCAATCTTCATATTAGCCCAAATAGTGCTTTATTGGATTTGAAATTTGGATAAAAACAAAAAAAAATTTAGTTGTTTTTTTCAATTGCTCTTACTTTTAAGAGAGTATTCCTTCCAATTCATTTCGGGAACGATTTTGTGGTCAGCATTCAACTCTCTTGCAATCGAAGAGTTCACACTTAAGATAGTTGGTTCGAACAATTGAGAAGCTTGTGCTTTGTAATTTTCCATCACAGAGTTGTCAAAAAAAGTTTTGGATGGAAGTTTAATGGAACGGATTTGAAATTTAAATAAGTGTTAGTAATTTTGTACTTGAAAAAAAAAATTAATGTAGGCATGTGCTCATCAAATAAAAGTTAAGATGTCCATTTCTTTATGTTTCTTTTTCAATACGCAATGGAAAAACAGAATATTAGAATGATAAATTTTGAATTTATGAAATATTTCGACTATGATATGGTAATTTTGCACCGATGAGGATCAAATATGCGTTCTAAAAATTACATTGCACACAAAAAAAATTCGCATGCATTTTTTGAAATTCCCATAAGGCGCAAGGATAAAATTTTGGATGTAACCAAAAAAAAAAAAAAAGGACTAAAAGGACAGACGACATTGCGCCAGTCTAGATGCACTTCGAGCGACGCCACATGATGCCTCCCGTACGATCACCTTCGCACCGGTAGCAACTTTTAAGGCACTCATCATTTTCGTACATTTCATAATAAATAATTATTTTAAAAATCATTATTTACATCGTTCAAAATAATAAATTAATAAAATATATTTTCATTATCTATGATAATTTATATATGAATATTTTTATTAATGATGAAAATATTATTTATGCAACTGATCATTTTTTTAATAAAATATTGATCAATTATTCATTTTTTATAAAATAAATAGAACTTAAAATGATTTTTGCTTTGGACTAAGACATTAATAAAAATGCTCACTATTGCGATGGTGATTCTCTATCAAGTAGACTGACCAAGATAACAATGATACTAGGGTCAAAGTGTTTTTTTCCTTTGTAATTATTACCTTGTTTACTGGGTCTTAAATCTTGTAAACACTCAACATGTTACAAATAAAATATCTCTATATAAGCTCTCATACGGTGTTTTGTCTTTAAAAAGAAAAAAATTGACACGAGAAATGTCGGGATTTTCTTATACCATCTTATCCTATTCTATCCTAACTTCATGTTTATGCCATCAAATGAAAGTCTAAGGTGAGTCAAATCCCAATTTCCACAGGTCAATTTGATCCCTTTCTCTATCTCTCTCCATTGACATGGTCACATGCATGATACTCTATATTACACGGTAGATAGATTGCGTACATGCATGGAAATGGATACTATAGTAGTATGTAAGCTTGCGTGGACTAATAGTCATAAATTCATGCACATTTTAACGTGTATATGTGCGCAAAAAAGGTCATGAAAGTGTTGTTCAGTTCATTGTTGCTCTGGAGAGATTCTTGCTCTTTCCTTTTGGGCTACAGTATTTGGCCAAATCAAGGAGTGTTTTATATAATCGTAGACGCAAGAATTCTACAAATACCCTTCTTTTAGGGTTTGTGGAGAATATTACACGGATTTATTTTTATCTAGGTACCATTCGGAAATAGTTCAACAACCCACCTAAGGTTTAAGCTATAAAAGAGAGAGAAGATGCGAGCGTGAATATAAGATTATGGTAAATCTTGCGATCGAGTGATATGGGATGATGTACTCCATTTTATGCACTAATCATGAACAAAAACTGTATTATGTTCGTCGTGAATTATGTATACATAAAGGTCAATATTTGCATGTAGAGCTCTCTAGGGGCTGATTTGATAAAATAAAATATTGTGTACAGTGTTCAATATAATATCTTTTCTCATGCTATGTCTAATCAACGATTTTCAGTTTAATCAACGTAGTGGTGATTTTGGGCAAGGGTTTCATATACTACAAATGAATAGTTATTATTCCCCAAGAGGAAGTCCCTGCGTCACAAAAAAAAAAAAGATTTTCAGTTTCATATACTACAAATGAATACTAATTATTAGAGGAAGTTAAACCATTTCTTACCAAATATGTTTAATAAATGCGAATATAAATCTAAATTTAAAAAATGATTTTGTTAAAGTAAAGAAAGTTTGTTGTTTTTAAAACGCTAATTTTATTTTTTATTATGTATATTTAGTGCATTTTGACTTCCAAATTGAGGAATAAAATGCGATTAAGAGCCTGAATTGGAAAAAAAAAAAACTGATTTTGTTAAACACTCCAGCAAAGAAAGTTTGTCGTTTTTAAAATGTTAAGTTTCTGCATTATAAGTAATTAGTGCATTTTAACATCCAAATTGTTGAATAAATGCAAATAAGAACCTAAATAATAATAAAAAACAAAAATTTGTTAAACGCTCCAACAAAGGAAGTTTGCCGTTTTTAAAATGCTAATTTTTCCATATCATGTGATATACAACATAGAAGATGGAAATATTTCTTTGTTAATGATACATTTGTATCGTGAAAAATGAATAACTTGGAAAATATTATCTTAAAATTGATCGCTTATTTCACTTGAAATAATTAGTCAATAAAAAAACATTCTCATTATTGACAACAATATTTATTTAAATATTTTCATAAAAGATAAAACTATTTGTGGTTCATTCGTTTGTATAAAAGAAATAAGCGATCATTTTTTAACAAATATTTCTAAAATTATTCATTTAGGAACGATGATCAGGAGGTTCTGAGGGCACTAATTGAAACATGACTCTCCACAAACATTTATTATGAACAACTAAGCTGCAATCGAAACCCTGTCGCAACACTACGGGCGCACAGACTTCTGTTTTTTCTGACAATGCCAAAAGCACAAACAACCAATGAACAAAACTGGAGAGAAAGTAGCCAGAAAAGGCCACATAAAATCGTCGCCAATGGGTGTAATCCGCAGTTGCAGCCATTCAACGTTGGGCTGGAGATGCCCACATCGGTCTCGCACATAATTATCAACTTGACATGTATAAATATTCATCACAGATTGGAGAGAAATAAAGTATACACGAAGTGCGCCCTACAATTGAGATTTAAGGGGAAAAAAATGAGATAAATATATTGGAAGGTCTAAATTGTTACAAAAATGTCATTGAGCCTAAAACATTTAAAAAGTGTAATCATATCCTAAAATTTGTCCCAAAAGTACAATTAAATTTTAAAATTTTAAAAAAATGCAATCAAACCTAGTTAAAAGGAAATGATAGAATGAGTTGATTGCAACATTTGATAAGTTTTAAAGCTTAATTTTACTTTTTAAAAGTTTAAGACTCAACTGCATTTATGCAACAAATTTGAGGACTTCTAGTACACTTATTTCACAAAAGACATTGAGCCACACTACTAAAGTGATCATATTATATTATATTATATTGTATTAGTGGGGAAATATGTATTGCAAATTATTGGGATATCTTCTGCATTTCATCTAACTTCTATTCTAGGCATTAAAGACTTCTTATATTAGTGTAAATAATTTAGAAAGAAAATATCATTTGAGAATTTGCAAAAAAATGAAAATAAATGATTTTTGTTGCTGAAATTGAATGCACCATGCATTAGGTATTTCAAGTACCAATAAATTGTGTTATCGTGCTATAATCATATTTATAAATCAAACATCACAATTTTGATTTGGTAAGATATATAATTGAATTAAAATGAAATATCGATTCATGTCCATATTGTTCGAGCACATCACATCCTATCATTTCTCAATTTTTCTTCCTTCCATAATTTGAGTTGTTGCTTCTTATTGCGTTTGCATTCTTGTTTTGTGCAGCGTTTGTGCCCTTCTAAAAGGTCGTTCTCAAACTACCAATCCTGGCTATTCTCAACTAAGGTTGATAATTTTTTGCACGGAGACCAAGTCGTACCTTTATTGGGGCAAAAGAAGAAGAAGAAGAAGAAGAAGAAGCATGATTCACTTGAACTAGACATCATGCAAACTCAACCGACTCAATTCCATTGTAAGATCAAACAACATTCGTTGGATTGTGATTTGATTTGCTACAAAAGTAACACAAGATTCAAATGGTCATGCGCATGCAAAATATAATATGAGTAGATCTAACCAAGATCATGTGCAAGAAGAATAACTCGGCTAGAGAAAGCAAAAGAACGGGATTCTTGTGGCGCAATCGGGCAATAAGACCGTGCCCCTCCACCATGATCGGGAGATAATAAGAGAACACAAAAAGAAAAATAGTTAAGAGCACACTAGGATTTTTTAGTGGTTCGTTCGGATCTCGTCGGCGGAAAAAGCAAATGCTAGAGTCCCATATTAAACAAGCGAAATTTACACACCCAAATTGTTCAATCTCTCAAAAATATTTCTCGGTATGGAATTAAATCCCAACAGTCTTAACATAGCTATTTAGCACAATCTATCATAGTATTCTAATCAAGAAGATTCACAAAAAGAAACAGTGACACCCTCCTAAGATGACTCTCATGTTATGATGGGAAATAGATTTAAATAAGATTTGAAACATGAGTTTAATTGAGTTCACATAGATGAATTGGCTCTTGTCATGTGCCTTTTGCATTTTTAGGTACACAAGCTGGGGGTATCAACCATGTAATGTGGGGGCTCGACCCTCTTGGCTTGGACACTTGATTTTTTTCTCTTGTTATTTGGATGCCATCATCTTTGGATCTATCTTCGAGCTTCAATCCAAATTGCCCATTTGTTTTTTATTTATTTATTGATTTGGCCCAAACTCAAGTTTCAAAATTTTTCTTTCTAATTAATAAAATCCGTTGGTTTCAACTAAAATCAAATAAAAAAAAGCCTAATATCTTGTATTCCACTCGAAACTGTATACATTATTTGAATTTGAAAAAAATTATATTGAATTTAAGTGTTAATATTCATATCTTGCAGTAGTCTTGAACATTTCAAATAAGGAAAATGTCAAATTTCATTTAGATTTAGCCAAATCTCCCATTGCACACCATCCCATTAAACGTTGGCCTTTCCATCTTTTGTATTTCTGAAATTTTCTTTTATTCCTCCAAATTTACAACCGTTGTCCACCGAGAACTGAGAAAGGACACTGACCCCAGGTCTTGTCATTTAGCACTTACTCACCACCACGCCAACCTCCAACCAGTGAAGAGAGAGAAAGAAGAGAGAGAGTGGCCAGCCAACCGTACGCAGAGAACCAGATGGTTAGGGTTTTAAGGGTTTTCGGGACCTGAGCTGCTCTCTCTCTCTCTCTCTCTCTCACATTGTAAACAGCAAGCCAGAAAGGAAAAAGGAGAAGTTTTCTTTTGATTTCTGTCTCTCTCTCTCTCCCTCTTGGCCATTGATTTATTGTTTGTTTGAGTTAAATGTTGTGTAAATCTAATTATTATTATGAGGGTATCTGTTTCCCAGGAAAAAAAACCGAGCTTTGGGGCACTTGCTATAAAATCAGAATAGCCCCCCTCCTCCTCCTCCGCCTCCTATAAAATAGTGATAATCCTACCAATACATGACCCCATCACCCTCTCTCTCTCTCTCTCTCTCTCTCTCTGCATTTCATTGGTAACAGTAGTACTACCATCTGTCGCAGGCGCCGTTCTCCTTTCTTGCACTCCTCTCTGTGAATAATATCTCTCTCTCTCTCTCTCTCTCCTTTTCCCTCTCTCTCTAACATCATCTCTTCCATTTAACCTCCTCCCTGTCTCTTCGACTCTCGCTTTTAACGATCGTAATTCTCACTGTTCTGGATACCTTCTGAGGGAAAGCCGAAGATGGTGAGCACCCAGTCGAATTTCTTGAATTTCTCCGTGCTCTCTCCATCGAGCAAGACTCGAATTCTTGATTTTGTTTTTCCCTCATGCCTTTCTTTGTTTTGTTTTTGTTTTTTGTTTCCTTCGAAAAGTTTGTGGGTCAAGCGCACCAGCAGCAGCTCCCGAGGTGGCTGCACGCGCTGCTGACGGAGAAGTTCTTCAACGCCTGCATAATTCACGAGGAGGCCCGCAAGAACGAGAAGAACATCTTCTGCTTGGACTGCAGCACCAGCTTGTGCCCTCACTGCTTCTCTCTCCATCGCTCCCACCGCCTCTTGCAGGTCGGCCCTCTCTTTCTCTCTCGCTCTCTCTATCGCTTCTGGGTCTGATTTGAGAAGATGTGAAACGGTTTTTGATTGATTCTCAGATAAGGAGGTACGTGTACCACGATGTCATCCGGCTGGACGATGCTGCGAAGCTGATCGACTGTGCTTATGTCCAAGTGAGTGCCAAGAGAGCAAGAATAATTCTAATTCTTTGATCTATAACCATCTCTCTCTCTCTCTCTCTCTCTGTGTGTGAATTATGGGCTTTATCTATTCTGTCCAGGTGATGTTTCATGGCTTGCTGGAGTGAGACATCTGTCTTGCTTTCTTCTTGCTACTCTATATGATTAAATCGTTTCTTGGGACATCAGATATGGCCACTTCTATTTCAAATGGATAGATAGATTAAATTATACTGACAAGGGGAAGCACAAGGACATGGGTCTCCGTGTTATCTTTTTATGAAAAGAAAACCATGTTTCATTTTCAAGGAGGGCTTTAAGGTTTCTTTTCTATTTACTTTTGTCTTTTGGGGTTTCTTTATTTTGCAGGCATACATAACAAACAGTGCAAAAGTGGTATTCTTGAACCAGAGGCCACAGGCGAAGCAGTGCAGAGGCTCCGGTAACACCTGCAGCACTTGCGAGAGGAGTCTCCAAGACCCTTTTCTCTTCTGTTCTCTTTATTGCAAGGTACTTCGAAAGAAGAAGAAGACGCTGATAGTGATAAATGTGGAGTTAAATGAAGCGGATGAAACCTCCATAAAAGCTCTGCCTCTGTTCATTAATTACCTCAATAGCGACTTCTCGGTTCTATGCTCTTTAGGGTTTCTAGTCTTTGTCCTTTTATACTCGATCATTTTTCACTTAAACTAAATTGGGTTCTCAGGTTTCCCTTTAACTCTCCAAATTCTTGGGATTTTGGGCAACCTAAGTTGAGCAAAATCATCTGGGTGTTGTCAAGAATCTAATTATCCTTTATTTTTTGTTCGCCAGTCCTCTCTTGTTAACCTTTTCTTCCCCTCCCGCGTGCAGATTGACTACCTCATCAGGACAGAAGGAGGGCTTTCCAAGTATCTCCTGGAGTGCAACTTCTTGCCGTTGCCTGAACCTGGCCTGGACGATGGCCTCATGACCCCCGACTCGGTCCTCGAGCCGGCCGGCTCTAACCGAACCAACTCCAGCGGATCCGGAGGCTATGGCGGGGTCGGGTGCAAGGCCCTCGCCTGCACCGCTGCCACCGACTTCGTCGTGAGGAAGAAGCGGACCAGCGTGCTGGTTTGCAACAGCCCGTGCAGGCCAGCCGAACCGGCGTCGGCGAGCCTGATGAACCGGAGGAAGAAGACTCCTCATAGGGCTCCTCTATATTGATAAACTGGGGATGGTCAAAAGGGAGGGTATATTTGGCAGATTGACTTTAATTGCTTCTTTGGTGAAAAGGAATGAAATTTTCAGGGAAATTAGTGGCAGAACATCCCTCGATTTTGTTGAGAGAGTGCTCTCTCTTTCTAGTCTTAGGAGGTGATTTCTGCCTTGACTTTATATAAGTTCTTCAATGGCTTTTTTTTTTTTTTTTTTTTTTTCTTTTTCATTTTAATTTCATGTAGAGAGGTTACAGCGAGTGATAGTGTTTAGTGACTGAACTTGGTCATTGCTTTTTCATCCCATTCCGGGGTTAATTAGAAAGCATGTATATCTTGACTACTTTGTAATACTCTCATTGTGCTTATCGACCTATTTTTAAGAGATTTCGTTTCTCTTATGGAGCCCGTGAAGAATTTGTAATGCTATCAAACATAAATTTTCTTATGATTTTTCTTGCCTCATGATTTTCTTCGGCATGTTTGTCAGAGTCCTATTCTCATTATCAGCTTCAAAAGGATTTCTTCTAGCCATGGTGGGTTGTATAGCTTTTTGGGATATGGTAATTGAATTGAACAGAATATGTTGAGGAGAGGACAAGAATCAGTCAACTAGAAATTAGGACATGAATTTATCTTCCAATTTGTGGGAATGTTGTTAAAAATAGATGAGAAAGTAAATTTAATCTCCACTTTGTTTTGCCTTACAATTTGAAATTTTAGTTACTTTTGTGGTGGTTGATTGCGTATTGAAGAGAGGACTTAAGAGAGAAGATGTCCAAGGAAATGTAAATTAACTTGGTGATTCTTTAATTTATCTTAAATTTGAGAAAAAGTGAGGGGCAATAATCGAAAAGAGAATGGAAGAGATTTCCATTCATTCTCTTCCAACTTTGAAACAAAATAAAATGGGTCAAAGAAAAATTCTCCCTCTTGTGTAAGTGCCTAATTATGCATGTAAGTATTTCTCATCAAAAATAAATCTCATATGTAATGACTCCTCTTTTTACCCCGCTACCTGAAATTTCCAATAGACCGAGTTCGAATTGAGTGAACCCGCTTTCATTAGGGTTAACATCGGGTGATGCCTCTAGCCAACACGTACATAAACCAACCCACCTTAGGAATGTCCTTGCGTATTACCAGTTCACCTAATTTGGCGAGTCTTGTCGAAGATGGTATGATATGGTCCTCATTAATACATGAAAGCGAAAGATTGCTAACCGATACGATACGGTTCGAGAGGGCAAGAAACAGTTCAGCCGCGTTTTTCTTGGGTTTTTCATGGGAAGTTGATGAGATCGGGAGAGAGGGGATGGTGACTGGTGCAAGAGAGCGAACAGGAACCCTACGAGAAGGAGAAAACAGTGAGGAAGATGACAACGTTGTGCCCCACAAATCTTGATGGAAATCCTGGGATTTTGCTGGACCCAACACAACCACACAGACGAACTCAGCAGGCCCTCCGTTTCGTCTTCGCTTTCCTTTTCTGGTTCCCAAGGACAGCGTGTTGACAAACTAAAAGCTTGGGGAGGGGCAACAGCAACGGTTTCTCTTTAATTTCGTCCGTTCATTTGTTATGTTATGTCCCTCCTCTTCCCAATTTCTCTCCATTTGAGGGAGAGAGCAAGACCCACTTGGTCAGGAATACAGTAGAGAACTCCAGTCGTAGGCAAGGATAATAGGAAAAAAGAAAAATTTACACGTAAAATTGGTAATTTCCTGGAAGATCTTGTTAACGTGTGACTCTCAGTAGTGATTAAACGACGACTAAGGAAAGTTTCACGGTTTTCAAAGTCTTGTTTTTCTTGCAATAATGGAGGCGTCATGTTCAAGTCTTCAAACCATGTGAAGTATGACAACTCTTTTTATTGATGTGTTTTGTCAAGGAGTGCTTTTGGGATACTTATTAGATATGCTCGATGAGAAAATATTCAAATTCCTAAATATTAATTGCACGATACCACGAGGACAATAAGTGTATTGAAAACTATGATATTTTTCATTTGGTTAATTAACGAGTGATCTAAGGTATACTTTGGCAAATTCCCTTACTGATTGAAGTGATTAAGGATAGTAAGCATGTTCATTTAGGTTCTAAACGTCTCACTAAATCTCTCCCTCAGCATAAGCATTAAGGTAATGTTAATTGGTAATCTCGAGGCACTTATTAAGAGTGCTCAATTGGGTTTTCAAACGTAATTACACAAAACTGAAGAATCTACATACGTTATAGGAAAATAGACTTCTAGATATTATATATACAAAATTTAATGGAATGAATCTTTTATTTTTCAAACAAAATTATAAGAGCTTCGCCAGGAAAGTGAAAATTAAAGAAAAATACTTTGAAATCTCAATGTGCATACAAATATTTAATTGTGTTATTATTTTTATACATGCAATATAATTGATTATGTACTTACGAAGCAGAGAGAAATTTATGAAAAGGTCCATATACATCATGATCTAGATATACACGATGACGATCGATTCTTCTTCATTCAAAGCCACAGATACCATTGTCATGTTCATAGAATTTGGATGTGTGAAAGCGTGATATGAATTTTTTGTGATTAATAAATATTTGAATAAATTTAAAGATAAGAACCCCTGTGAAGCATGGACAAGAGCGCTAGCATTGCATTGAATCGATACATTTTCTTTTATTATTTGCTCACCAATTGCACCTAGCCACTAATTCAAAAAGGATTATTTGAAAAGTGCCATCAAGGCGTTTGCTAACTAATCCAATAATGAAGTATTGCAATTTCTAATAATTTTTAATGTTTTTAATTTTTTCGTGATATGCATAAACAATGCGTTGAAAATCATATATCTCTTTATGAACATGTTTAAAGTCTAAACAGTGCCTCGAGGGTATTCCTTACCAAGAACCTTTGGAAAAACCTACGTGTTAAGAGGCAATCAACTTGACTCAATACTTAGGTTTGCTATTTCAAAAGGCAAGTTAATGTCTTTACATTGAGTAACCACTAAACCCTCTCAAATAGAACATAGAAACAAATATTAATTTCATGCTCATTGAATGCACGCTAACGATAATTCCAACGTGACCTGTATTTTTAATATCTTTTTCTTATAAATTCATGTCTAACCTAAGTTGAAATCTCATTTAATTCTACTGTACACCAAAATATCCCAAAGAAATTAACATAATAGAAATATCGACATTCTCGGTTAGGTGAAATGCTACAGAAAATTTCCCATGACTAATTGGAAAACAATTATAATATTCACGAGATTATAGTGGGGAATGTCAATAAATACTTTCTGACATTCCAAAGCCCCGGACCAAAACACAGCATGGGATTGTTCATTTCTTGACGTGCACTTTGGTCCCGAGAAGAAAGAAAGTTTTCGTGTCGCGATGCCGATGCAAGTCGGTCAAAAGAGTCGCGTCCAAGAACGCATTTGAATATGTGGCCCGAAGTGTCGTTTTCCAGGCATTAACTTTTCTCCATCTGCTCATGTTATCGTGCTCTCTCCCCTTCCGGATTCGCTTCGAGGAAACTTACAGATTTAACGACACGCCTGGGGCTGTCGTTTTCCGTCCTTTGCCTATTGGCTACGAGCTTCGAATCGCGTGGTAGCTTTGATCTTTGTCTCGTGTCTCGCCTACGTCTGTTGTGACGTGTCCAGCGGATTCGGAGATTTTTTTATTTTGTTGCTTTGGCGTCGTGGGGTTCGGTTTTTCACGAGAAAGTGAATCGGAAGTAAGAGGGGTAGACGACGAATTCACTGATGGAAGTCCATGGAGCTTTGTTGGAATTATCGGTATTGCACCAAGCACACTCATTTGAACTAATATGACCATAGATAATGCCAAAAAAAAATTAGGGTAAACTTTCTAAAAAAGGAATATCTAATATGAAAATGAATGTTTAATACATGTGCATGTTGGGAAAAATTATCCAAAAAATCCTAAACATATTACACTTTTACCAATTTAGTCCTAAATATTTTTACTTTTTACTAATTGAATTCATCCGGCCAATTTTGGCTAGAAAATATTGATGTGGACGCTAGCGGTGCCATGTGAGATTGCATGCGTTGATATGGATAATTTTTAATAATATTTTAACTTTTTTTGAATTTTTTCCCTTTTTTTCTTTCTTTTCTTTTTGGCTTTCTTCTTTGCCTTTCCCTGTGGCTGACT
Source organism: Eucalyptus leucophloia subsp. euroa (assembly GCA_017140325.1). NCBI lineage: Eukaryota > Viridiplantae > Streptophyta > Magnoliopsida > Myrtales > Myrtaceae > Eucalyptus > Eucalyptus leucophloia. Next base: position 14,916,032 of record CM029472.1, on the reverse strand, counting down.
AGCCATAGGTGACGGTGACCACGGCCAAAACCTCAAGACAGCGGCTCGGCCAAGCAAGGGCGAGCCTTGGTGAGGCCAACCCTCGCCTAGGCCAGGGTGCAGGCTGGCCATGGCTAGTGGCCAACCATCCCCTGTGGCTGGCCAACCACCAGAAAAGGCAAAGAAGAAAAAAAAAAAAAAAAAAAGGGGGAAAGTAATAAATATTAAAAAAATATATTATTAAAATTTATCTACATTAGTGTCATCGATTCTACGTAAAGACCGCTAACGTCCACGTTAGCATTTTTCGACCAAAATTGGCCGGACGGACTCAATTGGTAAGGAGTGAAAAGATTTAGGACTAAGTTGGCAAAATTAAAATGTTTATGATTGAATTGACAAAAGTGCAATAGGTTTTGGATTTTTTGGACAATTTTCCCGTGCATATTGAGCTGTTATATACAAGTGTATTGCATGAAGGATAGTCTCGCGGTTGAGATGCATGTAGGAGGGTGTTTGACAAAAGATATCCAACATAGAAGATATAGTGTATTAGGGAACAAAAATATATATATATATATATATATATATATATATAATATATATGTATGTATATCATAATTAATCTTGTAACTCATTGGGTTCGATATTTGAGTAAAAGTGAGTTCAAAATAAATATATTGATGAGCTTAGATTTGAATTCTCCTTAATCATCTTTCCTAACAAAGGTATTGAGTTTTTGGTGGGGGTCTCAATAAGTGGTATCAAAGTTGATGATTGATTGGTTCAACGCTCCCAATAGATATTAATGCCTAGTGATTATCTTAAAGGAAGAATCTTGAACATAACTCTCTAATCAGGATGACAAATGGTGTCGCTTGGCTTCCTGCCAAGCTTGGCTGGCCAATGTGGTTAAAGTGGAATCTCAAGGGAAGATGTTGGCTAATTGAGACGCGGGATGCTGTCCCCTGGCTTCCCGCCAAGCTTGGCTGGCCAAGGCGGTTAAGGTACACTCGAGAGGGTAGATATTGTTCCTCGCCAAAATTTGCCAATCTTGGTTGGCCCAAGTCGAAAATTCGAGTTGAGCTAATGTTTCCGCAAAACAATATATGAATAAAGGGAGAACTGGCCTACTAGAAGAGTCTCATATATGAAGGGGAGATTTGTTGAGGTACACATGTGAGGATATTACACCAAAGAAGACCCACATCACGATACGAGGAAACTAATTTGATCCTCATTAGTACACAATTTATTGACTTAAACTTTTGAGTAAATGTAGTCTAAATGGATATTTTGACAATTTCAAATTTAGGCTTTCTCTTGACCATCTCCCTGAATGAGCTATTGTGTTTCCCTTGTGCCTTTTCAATAGTTACCATCAAGTCTAAAATTATTAGGTATATTGAATGTATCTGTTCGAATCATTCAATTTAGTACTTTTCACATGTGGATGTAGGTGATTCCACTAAGTTGAATTGTCCAGACGAATTTGAGTGTATGCAATGATGGCTGTGTAGCATGGCCATGCATTTCCACTTAATTGTATTGTTTAAAGGAGCAACCAATCAGAGCGTACTTGATCATACACGCTATCTTGCTAAATAGGACAAAGGACATGCTAGTGTTTCTTACGGGAGGCAATTACGATGTGATGGTCGCCACATGGAGGGGCTTGGATCACCTTGTGGTCGGTGGTTGCCTTTACGTCAGGTTTCAACCATCTCGTGCTCTTGTTGCCTAATGTCGTGACTTTTGTGACGTGGTTCCGATCTTGGATCCTAAACATTTAATTACTGGCGCGTATGATAATCATTTCATTTAACAAGATCTATTTTTTTTGTTTTTGGAATTAGGTTAGAATAAAAATCCATTTAATAATGTAATTTTATTTTTTTATTTCCGGAACAAATTTTTAGCGTAGAAATTAGTTTAGAATAGAAATGAGAATTAAAAATTTTCTGCTTTTCTATTTTTAGAATAAAAATAAGAAATAAAAACTTTTCTCATTACTAGCCCTCACTACTAGCTAATGCCCAACTATTGTTGCCCATCGTTCACTAGCCGCTCAGGAGAAAGAAAATTTGTGTCATTATCAAATGTGAATTTTTACTTAAAAACTTATCCTGGAATATAAATTAAAAAATCTATTTTTGGTGAGAAATTGTGTCAAAATACATGATGCTTATCATTCGTACCATAAACTTGCTTGTTGGGCGGGCTTGGGCGGATTAGGGCCGGACTTGCTTGGGTCCCAACCTCCAAATATCTTGGCTAGACCCACCCATCTAGCCACATTTTGTTTTATTTTAAATTTTCAGCCAAAATATAAATAGAAATAGAAAACAAATGAAAAAAAAAATTAGGATGTTGTTTGACCTCAATTTACTTCTTTACCCATGAATTTTATACTATTTTCCTCCACTATATTAGCAATTTTGGATGTTTTTATTTTATTAGTTTTTGTTAATGTTAATAATCAAAATAAAACATTTACTAAAGAATATTTTATAATCTCTTCTACTAGATATATGGATAGGCTGGAATTTTTTTCCAGACTCGCCCGACAGGCCTAAAATATCCAACGGGCAAGCCTAGGTGGACCCACAACATGCTTGCTCATTGATCGGGTGTAATGACAACTACGGGGATAATTGTTGAAAAAGTTCTCAATATGTGATACAATAGCCAATTCTAGCTAAATATCGTTGATGTGAATGCTGGCTATCCGACATGATATGACCGTCATTGACATTGACGATATTTTGTAATTTTTTGGATTTTTTTCCCTTTTCATGTTTTTACTTTTATTTTTTTCATATTTACCTCATCGATCCTGGGTCTCGGGTGTCGGCCATCGGTGAGGGCATTGTGGCCCTCACCCAACCATGGTGCCCTTGTTAGATCCGCGGGGGCTGACGGAGGTTGTCGGCCATCGTTAGGGCCCTAGACCTGGAGAGGAAAATAGGAGAAAAAAAAGGAAAAAATTGTAAAAATCATCAGGATCAATGCTAGCCATATAAAATAGGATTGTTGGAATTCATGTCAATGATATCTAGTTAAAATTAGGTGAAAGAACTATATTGATAAATTATTAAAATTTTTATGATTAAATTTGTTAAATTGAAAATTTTAAGATCATGACCATTGTATAATAAATTTATAATTTTTTAGATAATTTTCAATAAATTAGCCGTAGATCTTAGATCTCACAAGACAGTCCTTCTATGCTTAGCTTTTCTCCTATTTAATCCCATTTTAGTTTTGCATTTTCTAAATTTCCACATCCTCGCTACATAGGATAAAAATATTCTCATGCCCCAGGTGAGACAATTTTGTCCTACTTGTATCTCAACTTTCGATATAATCTACTCGAGATAGGACACCAATTAGTTGCCCACCGCTGCCTTAGGCATTTTCTTTTTTAATCTGGGATTTGCTTGTCTGCTTTCATTCTCAGTGACAGGTGCTTTTTTTATTCACCGTCTCTTTCGTCCTTGACTAGTACAATAGTACAGCTAATCTTGTCTACCCTCGTCGAAATCCTTGTATGACCCATTTCTGGATATGAATAGTAAAATTTTCCAGTCCTAAATCACCTCTTGAAGCCAAATAGTTTGTAATCTTCAATACTATGTTCGATGCCACATTGACAAAGAAATCTCTGCTCTGCTTTACCATATCATATCTACTTGTGAATGCATGGATCGCCCAAAAATAAACATGTTCATGATCAATCTGTTATGTCATGATATATCAGAATTGTTAGAATTTTTTGATTTTCTTTATTAGTATCTCATATCTTCTTTTTGATAAAATAAGTCAATGAAGTCACTAAATTAAGAATTAATAAATCACGTTTTGTGTTTGTAGCCACGATTATCCTTCCTCTGACAATTGATAAGTATTAGGCCTTATTCAACAACTAATGCTAGATTACTAAAGGCTGAGTTACGCAATTGTAATACTAAATTGTTTTCTCATGTTCTAAAAAGCTTATCTGTTTTCAATATGGTTTTGTAATATTTAGTTCGAAAGCTCTACATGTCTGGTTTCTAATGCATCAAGTTCCATGCAATTTGAAGTAATCTAAAAATAAAATAAAAAAATTATGATCAAAATGCCAGAGACCAATCAGTTTTGTTTATGGACTATTGGTCTTTTGTCTTGAAAATTGAAAAGTGGGGTGTCTTGGAACTTGCTTATGCTTTAATGGATGTTCTAAGTTGTGGGCCTGTGGCTTTGGTTATTTTATATATTTATTGAGTCCTCCGCATTGTAATTCTTTTTTAGAGTTAATGTTGGATGTTTATGTTCTGTCCATGGATTATTGGTCGCCTTTGTCTTGAAAATTGAAACGTTAGGTGCCTTGGAATTTCCTAAAGCTTTAGACGATTTTAAAGTTTTTAACTTAATGCAAACTTATATTGGGCTAAAAAATAGCTTTTTGCCCTGAGGAAATTTCTGAGAAAAGTACAGCTAAGGCTGCGTTTGTTTGTGTTCTTTTTTTTTTTGTTTTTAAACACTTTTTCTCGTTTTTTGTTCCTGGAACAAAAAAAAAACGTAAACAAGAAACACAAATTTTGTGTTTCTTATTTCTCGAACACAAATGAAAAACACATTTTTTTCTTTTTCTTTTTTCTCTTATTTTCTTGTTCTTTTTCTTTTGGCCGGTCGCCGGCCTCGGCCATGGCCGGCGATCCCGATCGACGAGGGCCGGCGGCCTCGCCCGGCCACGGTGAGGCTCGCCGCCCCGGCGAGGCCGACGCCGCCGTCCCCGGCGAGGCCGACCTCGCCCGGCCGGCCGGCGAGCCTCGGCCTCGCCGGATCCGGGCGAGCTCGAGCTCGCCCGGCCATGGCGAGGCCGACCTCGCCCGGCGGCCGGCGAGCCTCGGCCTCGAGCCGAGCGGGTCGGCCTTGCCGGATCTGCGGGCGAGCTCGAGCTCGCCCGGCCATGGCGAGGCCGACCTCGCCGGCCGGGCGAGCTCGATCTCGCCAGATCCGGCGGCCGAGCTCGCCCGGCCGGCGGGCGAGGCCAAGGCTCGCCGGCCGGCGGGCGAGGGTCGGCCTCGCCGGATCAAGGCGAGGCCGACCCCTCGCCGGCGGTCGCCGGCCAAGGCCTTGGCCCGCGACCGACTAAAAGAAGAAAAAAAATGAAAAAGAAAAAAAGGAAAAATAAGAAAAAAATAGAAAGAATAAAAGAAATAAAAAAATTATCTAAGTTTTTAAACGCGTGTTTTTGTTCAAAAATTGTTAAACGTAAATATTTTTTTTTTTTTATTTGTTCCCCTGGAACAATTTTTAAACGAAAACACAAACAAACGCGCCCTAAGTTACTACTAGATATTCTCATTTCACTTTGCCCCCCAAATTGACAATAAAAATGTGCAGCTAAGTTTCTAAAGCCTTTGCCATCCCAACCATTGCCGACTGGTGATGGTGGGGGATGGCTAGGCTACAGTAGGTGAGAGTTATCAGGCCCCAAATTGGGCGAGGGCCGCTAATGGCCATCACTAGCGACCCTCACCGACCATAGACCAGCCATCCCCCACCATCGTTGGCGGCAAGTGCTTAGCTCCGCCATTTTGCCTTCTTTCCCCTTATTTTAGTTTATTTTTTTATTTTAATTTAAATAATATTTAGATAAAAAATCATATGTGGACTAAATCAATGTTGTTTAACTTTATCCATCATGTTTTAATCATGTTGGCACTGCATAAGAAAGACAAAATAATAAAAAAGTAAAGTTAGCATTTCCCATTAATCAAATTAGACAAAATTAATGGAATGATTTGATTACATTAATTGAATAAGTTTAAGGATTTTGTTACACTTTTTGTAAGTTTATAAACTCAATTACACTTTCTTTATAAGCTTTAGCATTTTAGTAAGTTTATCCCAATAAGAACATGACACCTTTGACCATCTCCTCACAACAGAGTATATGGCCACAAAGGTGATAATTCCTCCATCGCCCCCACCCCCATGCGTGGGGATCTCTCATATCCAAAGCTCTCCCGCCATGCCGGTCCACTACTTCGAACCAAGTCGCATCCCGCTTCGCATCCCGCCTCGTCCCCCTCGAATCCCTCGTCCCCTGTTTTCCTCTCGTCTCCCGCAACTCGCAGGCCCACCAACCGGCACGAGCCAGCCAAGCGAGCCCGCAAGACCAAAGCCGCCCCCGTTCTCCCCTTCCGAAAACCAGCCCCGACCCCTCTCTCGTCCAACCACAGGCCCCGCCCTCGGACCAAGCTCGAGGCTCTCGACCGGGTGGTCGGCGACCTCGAGGCATCGACAGCCGACGGTGTCGCCATCGACGTCGGGATCTTCGCCTCCGTCCTCGAAGCTTGCTACCAGTTACGGGCCTTCGACCGGGGCGCCCGCGTTCACCGGTTGATACCCACCAATCTGCTGAGGCGGAACGTGGGGCTGTCGTCGAAGCTCCTGCGGCTGTACGCTTCCGGAGGCCGCGTCGGCGATGCCCACGAGGTGTTCGACCAAATGCCTAAGCGGGACGCATCGGCCTTCGCTTGGAACTCGCTCATCTCGGGGTATGCCGAGCTGGGTCAGCACGAGGACGCCCTCGCGCTTTACTTTCAAATGGAGGAAGAGGGCGTCGAGCCCGACCGGTATACTTTCCCCCGTGTTCTGAAGGCTTGTGCTGGAATTGGGTCCATTCGGATTGGCGAGGCAGTGCACAGGCACGCGGTTCGGACTGGTTTCGTTTCCGATTGCTTTGTGCTCAACTCTCTTGTTGACATGTATGCCAAGTGCGGCGACATTGTTCAGGCTCGCAAGGTGTTCGACAAAATGCCGAGTAGGGATTTGATTTCTTGGAATACAATGTTGACGGGTTACATACATCATGGGCTTTTGGTGGAGGCTGTGGATTTATTTCGTAGGATGCTCCAGGATGAATTTCAGCCGGATTCAGTAGCAATATCTGCCATTCTAACTGGTATTTCGTCATTGAAGCTTGGGCTCCAGGTGCACGGTTGGGTTGTTCGGCTAGGATTGGAGTGGACTTTGTCTGTTGCTAATTCTTTGATTGTTGTCTATTCTAATCATGGAATGTTAGATAAAGCACGTTGGATTTTTGACAACATGGCCGAACGGGATGTCGTGTCGTGGAATGCTATTGTATCTGCCTACTCCAAACTCCCTCATGCTCTGTCATATTTTGAGCAAATGGAAAAGGCCGATGTTATGCCAGATCGCATTACATTTGTGTCATTGCTATCCACCCTTGCTCACATAGGTCTCGTTAAAGATGGTGAAGAGTTGTTCTCAAGAATGAGAGACAAATATGGAATTGAACCCAGCATGGAGCACTATGCTTGTATGGTTAATCTGTATGGAAGGAGAGGGATGGTTGATGAGGCTCATGCGATGATTGTAGAAAGAATGGAGTTTGAGGCTGGTCCAACTGTCTGGGGAGCTCTGCTGCATGCTTGCTTTGTTCATGGCAATGTCGAAATAGGAGAAGTTGCTGCAGAAAAGCTCTTTGAACTGGAGCCAGATAATGAACACAATTACGCACTTCTAATTAAGATTTATGAGAATACGGGCAGATTGGATGATGTGGAGAAGATGAGAATGATGTTGGCAGAGCGAGGGCTAGAATTGGAAACTTGCTAGGCTGCACAAAAAGGGAAGGGGTAGAACCCGTGATATTTCCTTTGTAAAATCCTGGAATTTTATGTGTACATATCGAGAAGAGCATGATATTCTTGATCTTGAGCCTTGTATGATCTTTGTCTTTGGATGGATTGTGAGAACAGTCAAGAGATAATTACCTTGAATTTCACTTACCAAAGCTGATTGTTTGAGATGGTTATGTGAGAGATTGGTTTGATTGGACCAAACGTGACTTGGATACCTCAGGTTAGCAAAGAAACAGGGAAGTGGGCTTTGCTTGGGATGGAGCAATGACAACGGATTCAATGGGGGAGGCAGGTCAGGCTCATTATCTAGCTAATTTTATGCTAAATCAGTGGGGTTAGTACAGTACATACCTTCTGAGTGAACCTCTCCCCACAGTCACAGGTTATGCGTAGTGCTTGTTTTGATACATTAATGAATATCATTGAATGACATATAGCTATTGGATTGATGCTGAAGCCAAATGGATAGGATTGATGAACGTGGGCTTTCAGATCCCACAACGCCGGTCCCATCACCAAGCTTTTGCATCTCATTTTATTCCTATGTGATGAAAGTGGATTTCACGGTGCACACATTCACCCTCTTTCTGCATATACTGAAACCGGCACACATGAGTCACGACATCACGGACAAAACATTGTTTAAAAGCAATGCATCCCATGCGCATAAACTAAATTTGATCAGATGGCGATTATTTTGGTATGTGTCCCATCAGTACGCTATCAATACAAAAAAGAATTTGTTTAGATAGTTTTCGTGAGAAGCATTTTGGTACAAGAAGATCCTTCAGATCGCCCATATTAAATGATGGGGTAAACATGTTTTGCGTGCTTCATGAAACCGTGGTGTTCATTCTGTCTCGTTTTTTTTTTTTCTTTCTTTGGAGTCTCCTTTCTCGTGCTCATTCCTTTTTTTGGCGTAACTTGGACGGAACAAGACTTTAAGAAGACTTCATAGACAGCAATTTCGCTTGGCTTTCTTCCCTGGGGTTTCTTCCTTAACATCGGATCCGAGCTTTCTCAGAAATAGAGAACAAATCAGACGGCTTGGCTCTCTGCGTGTGAACCCATCACCAAAACAGACTAGTCTTCTCAAGGAGATCAGAAGGGACCAAAGAAAAAGATGATGCAAATTCCCTTTGTTCCTGCTTCGTGGCCGGACCTGAAGCAATCTTTTTTTGAGATTATTTTTGACACTGCTACTGTTTGCTAGTACCTAGAATAATCAAATGGGTGCTGAATTGCTTCTCCCAAGGTCGGTCCAACGCACTCGCGTCCGCATGATGTTGTCGCACATTACCTGTCTTTAGCGACGACATCACATTCTCCAGGGAATAAATAATGGGAAAGAAGAAGAAGATAATTTGCCTAATCTTTTGGCATTTCCAGGGCCACGTCGGACCTTCACTTCACGCAAGTCTTATTTTATTCCAAAGATTCTACTTTCGTGGCTATTGCCGATTGGCCTAAAATTAGTTCACACACAGCTACGAAGAAAATCTTCCCACGTTGGAGCAGTAGTGTAAACATGCCAAAATAGAGAAGAAGAACCACCCCTTTACTTTAACAGTAATTCCGTGAATTGCGTGTGGAAAAGTTTACGTTACAAAAGGACCAATGAACCTCTAGATTCGGTCATCTTCATCCTTATCTCTTCTCTAGTTTCTCTCGATACTTTGTGAAGTTTCAATAGCCTGCATCAATGGCAAGACTTGCCTTTGTCTTGATATTTTCCCTCTCCATCTATTTTCACTTCATGTCAGCTGCTACTGCTGCTACCACGAGTACTTCCACTTACGCCAACTTCATCAAGTCTTCGTGCAGCACCGTGCAGTACCCTGCGCTCTGCGTGCAGTCGCTTGTGGTCTACGCCTCGACCATCAAGCAGAGCCCGCAGCAATTGGCCCAGGCCGCCTTGGCGGTGAGCTTAGCCCGGGCTCAGTCCACCAAGGACTTTGTGGCGAGAGCGGCCAAGTTCAGGGGCCTCAAGGCGAAGGAGTATGCAGCTATAAAAGATTGCATGGAAGAGATGGACGACAGCGTGGACCGGCTCGCGAATTCGGGGAAGGAGCTTAAGAGGGCAGGCGCATCCAAGGGCCAGGATTTCCAGTGGCACGTGAGCAACGTCCAGACATGGGTCAGCGCCGCGTCAACGGACACGACCACTTGCCTCGATGGGTATGCAAGCACGGACCTGAATGGCCGGCTGAAGACTTCGATCAGGTCCCGTGTGCTTAACGTTGCACAGGTCACTAGCAATGCGCTTGCTTTGGTCAACCGATACGCCTCAAAGCCATGATCAAGCAACGCGCCATGAAGCCGTTTCAACATTCCGTCCGAAAATCTTGCAATTTACTTTCATGGCGATTTAGATCTTTACGCAAGTAGACATGAGATGAGACTTCGCTTCTGTCGAAACTTTGCTGCCTTGTTCGTCAAACCACATATGGCTATGTAATCAACCCGATAACTTACTTTGGATGAGAACTCAAGTCACCAAACGCACGCGTTCGAGTCAATCATGAATCTGTCCTCATGAGTAGAGACATAACAACATTCGTACAGCGGACCCGACTCAGGTTTTGCTTTGTCATTATATTTGGTGCATATGCTGATGCTGATTGACCGGCTGTCCATGACTCGTATTGAGGGTTTTACTTAGGGTTCACGTGAAATCTTCCCGTGTGGGAGCTGCTTGTTCTCCAGATTCAAATGGCGTGTTGCCTAAGAAGTAAAGTGAGGAACGCCCCCCAATTTGTGCCTTGATTTCATCGCAATCAACGTAAAATGAGTTTGACTGAAACTCATTGACTAAAATGCTTTGCCTGGTCACTTTGAGGATGTCTTTTGGCTTTCTCAGACCATGAAATGGCCTAAGTTTTTGGCCCCTATTAAGTGCGACTTCTTGAAGTTAGGTCATGAGAGGAAGTTATTTCCAAGAATTCCACAATGTCGATGTGGATAAGGATGGGATGCATCTTGCCGAGATCAAAGGGATTGACTTAGTCCGGCGCATGAATTTTGGTCCATCATATCTTCTAATTTGTTATGCCCGAAACGAACAAGAGAATATATGATCGATACACTTGCAAAGCACGAGTTTGAACGTATTAAGCACGGTCAATGATAAATGGCAAGACAAATGAATTGAGATTAACTCGGATAGTTGGTCTCCCTTTATTCAAGCTTGTCAAGAAACGAGTTTCTTCACAAATGTGGAGATTGCAGACAGGCCCACCGGTAGAGATTGGGTGAATTAGAACCGTTCTAAACGGTACATTTGCTTGTCAATAAACTCTAATGAAATTTCCAATCAGGTCACTAAATTTGATTTTCACTAATGTAATGCCTAGTTCCCTCGGTTCTCTCACATGAACCTTGATAGAAGTGCATCCAATCTTCTCACGACGCGCTGACTTGGGGTCTATCGTCCCACGAGTCTGCGGCGCAGGCAATAAGGGCCTGTTTATTAATGTTCTTTGTTTTTATTTATGAACAAAATTTCTGTTTTTTTTGTTTCAGGGAACAAAAAAAGAACAGAAATGTGTTTGTTTGCGTTTTTCTCCAAATCTATTTTTTTGTTCCTAGGAACACATTTGGAACGTAAATAAGAAATAAGAAAAACGTGTTTTTTGTTGTTTCTGGAATAATTTTTAAGAACAAATTTTCTCTCTCTTCTCTTTTTCTTCTCTTTTTTTTTTCTTCTTTTCTTTTTCTTTTTTCTTTGGCCGGTTGCTGGCCTTAGCCATGGCCGGCAATCGGCCGTCGAGGGCCGACGACCTCGCTGGAGCGTCGCCGGCCTCTGGCGAGGCTCGACCTTGCCTTGGCTGGGCTAGCTTAGGCTTGTCGAATCTGGGCAAGCCCGAGCTTGCCTAGCCAAGGGGAGGCCAAGCCTTGCTAGCGGGGCAAGGCCGGGCGAGTTCGGGCTCGGATCCGGGCGAGCCGAGCTCGCCTAGCCAAGGCGAGGCGGAGCCTCACCCAACCACGGTGAGGCGAAGCCTCGCTGGGGGCCGGCGAGCCTTGCCGTGGCCGGGCAAGGCCGCCCGGCCCTCGTCGGCCGGTCATCGGCCATGGGCGAGCTAAGCGGCCGGCCAAAAGAAGAAAAAAAGAAAAAAATAATAAAAATATTAAAAAAATAAAATAAACAAAAAAATAACACAAATTTACCAAATGTGTTTATGTTTTTTTTTTTTTAATTCCCGGAACAAGTTTATCAAACACGTTTTTTTATTCAAAAATTGTTCACTGGAATAGAAACACTTTTTTTATTTTCGTTTCTGCAAACAATTTTTAAAGAAATGTTACCAAAAATCACCGGAAAACTGGATAGATTCTGGTCAAATGGCGTACGAAACTTGAACGTATTGGATGGTTTGTTGAAATCAAAGTCCGGCGGCGTAGCTGCAAATTCCAATGAAGTTGAATGACTATCGATGAAATTCATCAATGTTCCAGAACTTTGAATTTGACTGGTCTTCTCAAGTCTAACACGTCAAGCTCCACCTCCAAATCAGCTTGCCTATGACTTCAAGCTAAGCGTAGATACGGTCGTACCGATATGATGTGGGAATTGAATGGATGATGGTCAATTTATATTTACTCGATATTGACTGCAGTTCCAATGACAACCATGGTCCAAATAGTTATACATAGTCCCCCGAGGACACGATACATCCTCTCGAGGCCATTCTCGAATTGTAGTGCGTCACGACCAAACACTCCAAAAATTCTCACAAATACGCGAGATTTGTTGCTGCGAGAATAGTTCCTTGAGGAGCTATGGATTCTCTCTCGTTGGTGTTGCATTAATTGGGGTTGGGTGTCACGAAGAATGGACAAATGCGTGATTGATATCGGAGTCCCGAAACAATGCTTCATCAACTCCTGATTTGGCAAATTTTAACCTTGAATGTCATGATAGCATAGCAAATTCCGAAATAAGCCAGCCAAGCATTCTCAATCAAACAGGTAAAAACTAATCATTTTCTCACCTCCAAAAGTAAGTGAAGAACATAAAATAAAATCACGGCAGGTATCTATCTGTCAATGGTGGATCCGAACAAGGATTCATTTAGGTCATAGCCATCTCCTTCAAAGACCTCCTTCCTCATTATAACTAGCCAAAAAAATTAAAAGAAGAAGAACTGCTACACAATTTCCCTTGGAAACCTATACCGATATCATCTAACACCGATTCCCTGACACAAAACAGGACGGCATGAACTTATACCACTCGCTTTACTCTCCGCCAAAACTGGGCTACTGCCGAAACGTGCATAGTCATCTTTGTACCTGGTAAATCAAACTTATACCTGACGGCCAGCAAAGGCTACCTGGTCTTGCGTGCTTTGGCCAACTTGTCCCTTCTTTTCTTCACAGCCATGGGGGACTTCGTTTTTCCTCGCTTCCCTTTTTTCCTCTTTGACCTTCTTTTTGTTCTCCTTCCTAGCAGCCTCCTTGTCGACAGGAGCCTGCACCTCAGTTTCGGAAGCCGACTCATTTCCTTCTGGATCTTTATCTGCATCAAACTCAGACTCACCGCCGCAAGCTTTAGTATTATCGTCAGGATCGCTCGGCTTTTCTAAAGGATCACCATCATCCTTTGCGAGAGCCTTATGTAATCCCGTAATAGTCTTGTAGCACATGTCCCTAGTGTCCTTCCCACTTGTTATCCGAATCACGTCCCCTTTCACATTTTTCACCGTCTCTAGTGTCTTGGGTATATATGACTCAGAGAAAGCATAAAACAAACAGTTATTAAATAACCTGCAGTGTCACCTCATGTAATGAAGAATGCAAAGTTAGAATCCTACTCCCCGCAGAGAGCATTATAACATCTCTACATAAAACAAACCACGAATGTGTAAAGCACTTTCTTGGCATCACAAATACATGCATCGGTTTCCATTCGAAAAGTCTTAACAGGTGCACCAGCGGCGTAAGAACTTGGGCAAATGTGGCTTCCACTTGATCTAGAAATTCCTAGATGCCTTGCAAATTTGGCCCCAGGGCTATAAATTATTTTGTTTGACAAGAAAACTTCACAGTTCATAGTTCACTACATAGCTTGCTGAAAATTCATAAATTCAAGGCAGTAAGATCCTGCATCAAAGGTTTGCAAAACGCTATATTTATAGGCATTTACTGCCTAAAGTTCATGACTCCATGTAATCAACACGATAACGTACTTTGGATGAGAACTTATTTCACCAAATGCACGCGTTCGAGTCCATCATGAATTTGTCCTCATGAGGAGAGGAAAGTTTAACATATAATCAAGCATGACGACGTAACAGTATTCATATAGCCGACCCTACTTGGGTTTGCCTTTGTTAGGATCGAACAACAGAAGCCCTGATACTTTTTGCTCTGGAAAATCAGGAAAATTGCAAAAAGAGAGCTTAAGTCTAAGCCAGTTAACATATTTGGTTGAATACCTTCACTTAAAAGGTTAAGCCAATACATTATTGTGGAATTATGATATATTAATTGTTCAACACCACACCAACTCTTCGATGTGGGATTTTTTTAAACATAATTCATACGTGCATTTTAACAATTTCCCTCTCATGTTTGAACTCTCCTTTAATTTAGGTTTCCTTTTGCATCAAGATATGAAGTCTGCAATTAGGTTTGCATTGTTACACCACAACACCCACCAATTGAAAATTACGCCCAACTTCATTCACCAAACACCACAATAGACCATCGGCTCACATGTGAGTTCTCCCTTAATTTGGGTAACTTTTGCATCATGATATGAAATCTCTCATCAAGTCCGCATTGTTATACCACAATGCCCACCACCTAAAAATTATGCCCAAATTTATCTACCAAACACTAAAACAGACCATTGGCTTTGAGATCATGAAAAATAGTGCTTAAGTTTGAGCCTGTCAATATATTTAGTTGGACCTACATTCACTCAAAAGTTTAAATTAATAAGTTATGAGCCAATTAAGATATATTAACTATTTAACACCACACCAATTCTCCGATGTGGGATTTCTTCAATATCCTAACAATTTCCTCCTTACGTGTGAGTTCCTCTGCATTGTCACTCAATAATGCCCATCACCCGAAAATTACTCTTAACTTCATCCACCAAATAGCAAAACAGACCATCGGCTTTGATACCAATTTGTTAGGAGTGAACAACAAAGTCCGACACCTTTCGCCCAAGGAGATCGCAAAAAGGAAGTTTAAGTCCAGGTCATTAACATATCAAATTAGACCCACCTTCGTTGAAAACTTAAGACAATGAGTTATGAATCAACTCAGGTATATATCAATTTTTTGATATGGCATTTCTCTAATACAGCTCACACGTTCAACCTAACAGCTTTGTTATAATTGGTACTATATGTTGATGCTGATGGCCTAACTGTTTAGGACTTGTGTTAGGGGTTTTACTTAAAGTTTATGTGAAATCTTCTCATGTGAGCTAGTTTTTCTCTAAATTCAAATGGCCGGTCGCCTAAGAAGTATAAGAAACACCTTCCAATTTATGCCTTTAGTTCATCGCAATCAATGTTGATAAAGCAATGTAAAATGGGTTCGATTAAAAACTCATCAACTAAAATGCTTTGCCTTGTCACTTTGAGGATGCCTTTGAACAAATTGGAGCTTTCTAGGACCATGAAATGGGTTAAGTTATAGCCCCTATTAAGTGAAACTTCTTGAAGTAAGTTATTTCCATGAATTCCATAATAACGATGTCGATGGGCTGCTTTCCGCCAGGATCGAAGAGACTGACTTGGTTTGATACATGAAATTTGGTCTATAATATCTGAACTTGTCAAAATGGGTTATAGAGCTAACTTAATCTTGACCCATCCCACCCGTTTGACGGATCTTATTGTATCATCAGATCATTGTATCCCAAAAAAAAAAGTAAAAAGGGGGAAACTCTATGTGAGATGTACCCGCAAAGCATGAGTTTGAGATGGTTATGTGAGAGATTGGTTTGATTGGACCAAACGTGGCTTGGACTACCTCAGGTTAGCAAAAGAAACGGGGAAGTGGGCTTTGCTTGGGATGGAGCAATGACAACGGATTCAATGGGGGAGGCAGGTCGGGCTTATTATCTAGCTAAATTTCGTTCTAAATCAGTGGGGTTAGTACAGTACATACCTTCTGAGTGAACCTCTCTCCACAGTCACAGGTTATGCGTAGTGCTTGTTTTGATACATTAATGAATATCATTGAATGACATATAGCTATTGGATTGATGCTGAAGCCAAATGTGTAGGAGTGATGAACGTGGGCTTTCAGATCCCACAACACTGGTCGCATCGCCAAGCTTTTGCATCTCATTTTATTCCTATGTGATGAAAGGGGATTTCACGTTGCACACATTCACCCTCCTTCTGCATATACTGAAACCAGCACACACGAGTCACGACATCACGGACCAAACATTGTTTAAAATCAATGCATCCCATTTGCGTATAAGCTAAATTTTATCAGATGGCGATTATTTTGGTATGTGTCCCATCAGTACACTGGCAATGCAAAAATAATTTGTTTAGATGTTTTCGTGAGAAGCATGTTGGTACAAGAAGATCCTTCAGGTCGCCCATATTAAATGATGGGGTAAACATGAAACCGCGGTGTTCATTCTATCTCGCCTTTTTTTTTTCTTTCTTTGGAGTCTCCTTTCTCGTTCTCATTCCTTTTTCTGAGTAACTTGGACTGAACAAGACCTTAAGAAGACTTTATAGACAGCGATTTCGCTTGGCTTTCTTCCCTAGGGCTTCTTCCTTAACATCGGATCCGAACTTTCTCAGAAATAGTGAACAGATCAAACGGCTTGGCTCTCTGCGTGTGAACCCATCACCAAAACAGACTAGTCTTCTCAAGGAGATCAGAAGGGACCAAAGAAAGATAGATGATGCAAATCCCCTTTGTTCCTGCTTCGTGGCCGGACCTGAATTTGATCTGCTCGAAAATGCGAATTTAGTCCAACAGCAATCTTTTTTGAGATTATTTTTGACACTGCTACCGTTTGCTAGTACCTAGAATAATCAAATTGGTGCTGACTGCTTCTCCCAAGGTCGGTCCATCGCACTCGCGTCCGCATGATGTTGTCACACATTACCTGTCTTTAGCGACGACATCACATTCTCCAGGGAATAAATAATGGGAAAGAAGAAGAAGATAATTTGTCTAATCTTTTGGCATTTCCAGGGCCACGTCGGACCTTCACTTCATGCAAGTCTTATTTTATTCCAAAGCTTCTTCTTTCGTGGCTATTGCCGATTGACCTAAAAGTAGTTCACACACAGGTACGAAGAAAATCAGCCCACGTTGGAGCAGTAGTGTAAACATGCCAAAATAGAGAAGAACAACCACCCCCTTTACTTTAACAATAATTCCGTGAATTGCGTGTGGAAAAGTTTACGTTATAAAAGGACCAATGAACCTCTAGATTCGGTCATCTTCATCCTCATCTCTTCTCTAGTTTCTCTCGAAACTTTGTGAAGTTTCAATAGCCTGCATCAATGGCAAGACTTGCCTTTGTCTTGATATTTTCCCTCTCCATCTATTTTCACTTCATGTCGGCCGCTACTGCTGCTACCACGGGTACTTCCACTTACACAAACTTCATCAAGTCTTCGTGCAGCACCGTGCAGTACCCTGCGCTCTGTGTGCAGTCGCTCGTGGTCTACGCCTCGACCATCAAGCAGAGCCCGCAGCAATTGGCCCAGGCCGCCTTGGCGGTGAGCTTAGCCCGGGCTCAGTCCACCAAGGACTTTGTGGCGAGAGCGGCCAAGTTCAGGGGACTTAAGGCGAGGGAGTATGCGGCTATAAAAGATTGCTTGGAAGAGATGGATGACAGCGTGGACCGGCTCGCAAATTCGGGGAAGGAACTTAAGAGGGCAGGCGCATCCAAGGGCCAGGATTTCCAGTGGCACGTGAGCAACGTCCAGACATGGGTCAGCGCCGCGTCAACGGACACGACCACTTGCCTCGATGGGTATGCGAGCACAGACCTGAATGGCCGGCTGAAGACTTCGATCGGGTCCCGTGTGCTTAACGTGGCACAGGTCACTAGCAATGCGCTTGCTTTGGTCAACCGATACGCCTCAAAGCCATGATCAAGCAACGCGCCATGAAGCCGTTCCCACATTCCGTCCGAAAATCTTGCAATTTACTTTCATGGCGATTTAGATCTGTACGCAAGTAGACATGAGACTTCGCTTCTGTCGAAACTTTGCTGCCTTATTCGTCAAACCACATATGGCTATGTAATCAACACGATAACTTACTTTTGGATGAGAACTCAAGTCACCAAACGCACGCGTTGGAGTCAATCATGAATCTGTCCTCATGAGTATAGGGAAGTTTGACGTATAATCGAGCGCAACGACATAACGACATTCGTATAGCGGACCCGACGCAGGTTTTGCTTTGTCATTATATTCGGTGCATATGCTGATGCTGATCGACCGGCTGTCCATGACTCGTATCGAGGGTTTTACTTAGAGTTCATGTGAAATCTTCCCGTGTGAGCTGCTTGTTTTCCAGATTCAAATGGCGTGTTGCCTAAGAAGTAAACTGAGGAACGCCCCCCAATTTGTGCCTTGATTTCATCGCAATCAACGTAAAATTAGTTTGACTGAAACTCATCGACTAGAATGCTTTGCCTGGTCACTTTTGAGGATGTCTTTTGGCTTTCTCAGACCATGAAATCGGCTAAATTTTTGGCCCCTATGAAGTGCGACTTCTTGAAGTTAGGTCATGAGAGGAAGTTATTTCCAAGAATTCCACAATGTCGGTGTGGATAAGGATGGGATGCATCTTGCCGAGACCAAAGGGATTGACTTAGTCCGGTGCACGAATTTTGGTCCAACATATCTTCTAATTTGTTATGCCCAAAAAGAAGAAGAGAATATATAATCGATACACTTGCAAAGCACGAGTTTGAATATATTAAGCACGGTAAATGACAAATGGCAAGACAAATGAATTGAGATGAACTCGGATAGTTGGTCTTCCTTTATTAAAGCTAGTCAAGAAATGAGTTTCTTCACAAATGTGGAGACTGCAGACAGGCACACCAGTGGAGATTGGGTGAATTAGAACCGTTCTAAACGGTACATTTGCTCGTCAATAAACTCTAATGAAATTTCCAATCAGGTCTCTAAATTTGATTTTCACTAATGTAATGCCTAGTTCTCTCGGTTCTCCCAGATGAACCTTGATAGAAGTGCATCCAATCTTCTTACAACGCGCTGACTTGGCGTCTATCGTCAAATATCCACGAGTACGCGGCGCAGGCAATAAATCACCGGAAAACTGGATAGATTCTGGTCAAACGGCACACGAAACTTGAACGTAAACGGCACACGAAACTTGAACGTATTGGATGGTTTGTTGAAATCAAAGTCCAGCGGCGAAGCTGCAAATTCCAACGAAGTCGAATGACTATCGATGAAATTCATCAATGTTCCAGAACTTTGAATTTGACTGGTCTTCTCAAGTTTAGCACGTCAAGCTCCACCTCCAAATCAGCTTGCCTATGACTTCAAACTAAGCGTAGATACGGTCGTACCAATGGATGGATTGTCAATTTATATTTACTCGATATTGACTGTAGTTCCAATGACAACCATTATACATAGTCCCGCGTGGACTCGATACATCCTCTCGAGGCTATTCTTGAGTTGTAGCTCGTCGCGACCAAACACTCCAAAAATTCTCACAAATACACGAGAATTGTTGCTGCGAGAATAGTTCCTCGAGGAGCTATGGACTCTCTCTCGTTGGCATTGCATTAATTGAGGTTGGGTGTCATGAAGAATGAACAAATGTGCGATTGATATCGGAGTCCCGAAACAATGCTTCATCAACTCCTGATTTGGCAAATTTCAACCTTGAATCTCATGATGGCATGGCAAATTCCGAAATAAGCCAGCCAAGCATTCTCAATCAAACAGGTAAAAACTAATCATTTTCTCATCTCCAAAAGTAAGTGAAGAACATAAAATAAAATCACGGGAGGTATCTAACTGTCAATGGTGGATCCGAACGAGGATTCATTTAGGTCATAGCCATCTCCTTCAAAGACCTCCTTCCTCATTATAACTAGCCCAAAAAAAATAAAAAAAGAAGAAGCTGCTACACAATTTACCTTGGAAACCTATACCGATATCATCTAACACCGAATCCCTGAGACAAAACAGGACGGCATGAACTTATACCTCTAGCTTTACTCTCCGCCAAAACTGGGCTACTGCCGAAACATGCAACGTCATCTCTGGATCTGGTAAATCAAACTTATACCCGACGGCCAGCAAAGACTACCTAGTCTTGCGTGCTTTGGCCAACTTCTCCCTTCTTTTCTTCACAGCCATGGGGGACTTCGTTTTTCCTCGCTTCCCTTTTTTCCTCTTTGACCTTCTTTTTGTTCTCCTTCCTAGCAGCCTCCTTGTCGACAGGAGCCTGCACCTCAGTTTCGGAACCCGACTCATTTCCTTCTGGATCTTCATCTGCATCTGCATCAGACTCGGACTCACCGCCGCAAGCTTTAGTATTATCGTCAGGATCGCTCGGCTTTTCTAGAGCATCACCATCATCCTCTGTGAGAGCCTTATGTAATCCCGTAATAGTCTTGTAGCACATGTCCCTAGTGTCCTTCCCACTTGTTATCCGAATCACGTCCCCTTTCACATTTTTCACCGACTCTAGTGTCTTGGGTATATATGACTCAGAGAAAGAATAAAACAAACAGTCATAAATAACCTTGCAATGTCAACTCATGTAATGAAGAATGCAAAGTAAGATTCCTACTCCCGCCGAGCGCATTATAACATCTCTCCATAAAACAAACCACAAATGTGTAAAGCACTTTCTCGGCATCACAAATACATGCATCGGATTTCCATTCGAAAAGTCTTAACAGGTGCACCAGCGACCTAAGAATTTGGGCACATGTGGCTTCCACTTGATCTAGAAATTCCTAGATGCCTTGCAAATTTGGTCCCAGGGCCATATATTATTTTGTTTGACAAGAAAACATCACAGTTCATGGTTCACTACGTAGCTTGTTGAAAATTCATAAACTCAAGGCAGTAAGATCCTGCATCAAAAGTTTGCAAGACGCTATATTTATAGGCATTTACTACCTAAAATTCATGACTCCATGTAATTAACATGATAACGTACTTTGGATGAGAACTTATTTCACCAAATGCACGCGTTCGAGTCAATAATTTGTCCTGATGAGGAGAGGAAAGTTTAACATATAATCGAGCGTGACAACATAACAACATTCATATAGCCCACCCTACTCGGGTTTGCTTTTGTTAGGATCGAACAACAAAAGCCCAATACTTTTTGCTTGGGAAATTTGTGAAAAGGGAGCCTAAGTCTGAGCCTGTTAGCATTTTTAGTCAGATTCACCTTCATTTAAAAGCGTAAGCTAATATATTATGGTAGAACTAGGATATATTAACTGTTCAACATAACATCAATTTTTTAATGTGAGTTTTTTTTTAACACAACTCATGTGCATTTTAACAATCTCCCTCTCACGTTTGAGCTCCCCTTTAATGCAGGTTTCCTTTTGCATCAAGATATGAAGTCTACCATTGGGCTTGCATTGTTACACCACAACACCCACCACTTGAAAATTGGTGTAACTTCATTCACCAAACATAGGAATTGACCATCGGCTCACGTGTGAGTTCTCCCTTAATTTAGGTATCCTTTTGCATCATGATATGAAGCTCCCATCAAGTCCACATTGTTATACCACAATGCCCACCACCTAAAAATTATGCCCAAATTCATCCACCAAACACTAAAACAGACCATTAGCTATGATATCAATTTGTTAGGAGCAAATAATGGTAGCCCAATACCTCTTGACCGAGGAGATCACGAAAGGGAGCTTAAGTTTGAGCCTGTTAATATATCTAGTTAGACCTACATTAACTCACAAGTTTAAACTAGTAGGTTATGGGCCAACTAGAATATATTGACTGTTTAACACCACACCAATTTTCCGATGTGGGATTTCTCCGACACAATTCACAGGTACATCCTAACAATTTCCTCTTCACGTGTGAGTTCCTTTGCATCGTCACTCCACAACGCCCATCACCCAAAAATTACTCTTAACTTCATCCATCAAATACCGAAATAGATCATCGGCTTTGATACCAATTTGTTTGTTAGTAGTGAACAATAGAAGCTTGATACCTTTTGCCCGAGGAGATCGCAAATAGGGAGTTTAAGTCTGAGTCTATTAACATATCCAATTAGACCCCCCTTCGCTGAAAACTTAAGTGATGAGTTATCGGTCAACTTAGATATATATCAATTCTCCAATGTAGGATTTTTTAACACAATTCACACGTTCATCCTAACAGCTTTGTCGTTATAATTGGTATTATATTCTAATGATGATGGACTAACTATTCAGGACTTATATTAGGGGTTTTACTTAAAGTTTATGTGAAATCTTCCTGTGTGAGCTAGTTTTTCTCTGGATTCAAATGGCGGGTCGCCTAAGAAGTAAATTAAGAAACACCTTCCAATTTGTGCCTTTAGTTCTTCGCAATCAATGTCGACAAAGCTGTGTAAAATGGGTTTGATCACAAACTCATTGATTAAAATGCTTTGCCTTGTCACTTTGAGGACGCCTTTGAACAAATTGGAGCTTTCTAGGACCATAAAATGGGTTAAGTGATAGCCCTTATTAAGTGAAACTTCTTGAAGTAAGTTATTTCCATGAATTCCATAATGTCGATGTCGATGGGCTGCTTTCCGTCAGGATTGAAGAGACTGACTTAGTTTGATACATGAAATTTGGTCTATTATATCTAAACCTGTCAAAATGGGTTATAGAGCCAACTTAACTCAGACCAGTCCCACCCGTTTGACGGTCTAATTGTATCATCAGATAGTTATATCCACATAAAAAAAAAAAAAAACAAAGCTAAAAAGGGGAAACTCTATGTGAAATGACCCGCAAAGCACGAGTTTGAATGTCTCAAGCATGGCAAATGCTAGATGGTAAGGCAAACGAATTGAGATTAACTCGGATAGTTCGTTGCACTTTATTATGCTTTGTCAAGAGACGAGAGTTTCTTCACATGTATAGAGATTGTAGACAAGCCCACCGTAGAAAGACTAGGTGAGTTAGTACCATTTAAAGGGTACATTTGCTTGTCACTGAACTCTGATAAATCTTTCAATGAGGTCACTGAACTGGCTTTTAATAATGCAATGCCTAGATCTCTCATTCTCTGTAATGCATGGATTCTGATTGAACATGCAGACGTGGTGGTCACGTGGCAATGACGTGGCATCCTTTGTAAATATCCACGAGTCCGCCACGCTAGCAAATCACTAAAAAGTTGATTGGATTCTAGTCAAATTGCGTCCAGTAAAATGAAAGAAACTTAAATGCGTTTGATTATTGGAATAAAAAATTCAGTGATCGATCTACAAATTCCATTGAAGTCAATACCTATCATTAAAACTCATCCATGTTCTAGTGCTTTGAATTTGATTGGTCTTCTGGAGTTAACATGTTGATCTCGATATCAAAATTTGCTTGCTTACGTCTTTAAATTAATCATAAAGACATTCACGCGAATATGATAGGGTAATTGAACGGAGTAGACACTCATTGAATATATATAAATACATATTTAAAGTAATAATTATCACATATTGAATGTATTGGTTATCCATTATGTACAACATTGCTTGGATTTATTGCTATTATGACTAGGATTGCAATAACTCATAGTAGTTTTACATTGTCACCTGAGGGCTTGTACACCCGATTGGAAGCCGTTCTCTAGTCACAATGCAAAAGTTTACACGCAGGTACAAAGAAAATCAGCCCACGTTGGAGCAGTAGTGTAAACATGCCAAGCTAGAGAAGAAGAAACAACCCCCTTTACTTTAATAATTCCGTGAATTGCGCGCGGAATAGTTTTTGCTTTTTAAGTACCAATGAACCTCTAGATTCGGTCATCTTCATCCTCAATCTCTTCTCTACTTTCTCTTAACACCTTGTGAAGTTTCAGTAGCCTGAATCAATGGCAAGACTTGCCTTTTTCCTTATATCGTCCCTCTCTATGTATTTTCACTTCATAGCTGCCGCAACTACAACTGCTACTGCTGCTCCCGCAGGTACTTCTAGTTACACGAACTTTGTCGAGTCGTCCTGCGGCACCGTGGAGTACCCCAAGCTTTGCGTGCAGTTGCTCGCGGTCCATGCCTCGAACATCAAGCAGAGCCCGCAGCAGTTGGCCCAGGCCGCCTTGGCGGTGAGCTTAGCCCGGGCTCAGTCCACTAAGGACTTTGTGGCGAGAGCGGCCAAGTTCAGGAGCCTCAAGGCGAGGAGTACGCAGCTATAAAAGATTGCCTGGAAGAGATGGACGACGCCGTGGACCTGCTCGCGAACTCGGGGAAGGAGCTGAAGAGGGCGGGCGCATCCAGGGGCCAGGATTTCCAGTGGCACGTGAGCAATGTCCAGACATGGGTCAGCGCCGCGTCGACGGACGCGACCACTTGCCTGGATGGGTATGCGAGCGCGCCCTGGATGGTCGGTTGAAGACTTCGATCAGGTCCCGCGTGCTTAACGTGGAACAGGTCACCAGCAACGCGCTCGCTTTGGTGAACCAGTACGCCTCAAAGACGGGATCAAGCAGCGCACCGTGAAGCCGTTTACCATGTTCTGTCCGAACATCTTGGGATGTATTTTCATAGCGATTTGGATCTTGATGCGTGTACACATGATCTGGTATGAAAGTAAATAACTTCGCTTCTGTCGAAATTTTTCCGTGAAACCACATATGGCTATGTAATCAACAAGATAACTTACTTTGGATGGGAACTCAAGTCACAAAATGTATGTATGCATTCGAGTCAATCATGAATTTGTCCTCATGAGGAGGGAACTTTAACATATAATGGAGCACAAAGGTGTAACAACATTTGTATAGCCAACCCAACTTGGGTTTGCTTTGTTAGGAACGAACAACAAAAGGTAAGATCTTTCGCGAAGTCCGAGCTTATTAACATATTCAGTTGCATTCACCTTTACTCAAAAGCTTAAGTTATTAAGTTATTGGTAAACTAAAATACATTAGCTGCTTAACACCATTAAAATTCTCCGATGTGAGAGTTCTTTAGCACAACTCACACATATATCGGGAAAATTGTTCAAAAAGTCATAAACCTTTCAATATTACTAATTGGATCTAAATTTTTTTTTTTTACTTTTTGCTTATTAAGTTCGTTCAGCCAATTTTAGCCATAAATTACTGACATGGACGCTGATTGTCCTTTGTAGGATGGCCGGTGTTGACTTAATAATATTTATTTTTTGAATTTTTTTGAAATTTTTCTTTTCCTTTTCTTTTCTTTTCCTTTTCTCTTCTTTTCCTTTTCCCTCCATCAATCACCACTAGACCTTGGCTGGCGGAGGTCGGCAGCCTCAAGCAAGGGCTGCCCTCACCGGCCTTGAGCAAGGGGTGCCTAGGCTTGGGCTAGCAAGGCCTAGGTGAGTGACCCTTGCCTATGCTGAGGCGAGGGTCACTCTCACTTGAGCTAGCAAGGGTGATCCTTGCCATGGAGGGCCACCCCGAGGTCAGTGATCCTTGCTAGCCATCGACAAGGTTCGGCGGTTGTTGATGTAGGAAAAAGGGAAAAAGAAAAGTAAAAAAAAAAAAAAAGAGAGAAAAGAAGAGAAAATGAAAAGAAAAAAAGAAAAGAAGGAAAAGAGAAAAAAAAAAGATTTCAAATTCAAAATATATGATTTGGTCTGTCTTTTTTTTAGTGGAAAAAATAATAAAAATAAATTAAAAGTTGAAAAAATATTAAAATTATTCACGTTAGTATTAGCTATCCTATATGATATGATTGGCATCAACGTCAGTAATTTTTTGCCAAAACTAGCCAAATAGACTTAATTGACAAAAATTGAAAATGTTTAAGATTTAATTAGTAAAATTAAAAGGTTTATGATTGAATTAAAAAAAAAGTGCAATATGTGTGGGACTTTTTGGGCAATTTTCCTAGGTGCATCCTAATAGCTTTTTGTTATAATTGGTACTATAGGCTCATGTTAATGGATTGATTGTTCATGACTCGTGTTAAGGGTTTTACTTAAAGTTCACGTGAAATCTTCCCATTGAGTTGGTTTTTCTCTATATTCAAATGGCGGGTCGCCTAAGAAGTAAATTGAGAAATGCCTCCCAGTTTGTGCCGCTAATTCATCGTAGTCAATGTCAATAAAGTAGTGTAAATGAGATTGACTAATACCCATTGGCTAAAATGCTTTGCCTTGCCACCATGAGAATGTCTTTAGACAATTCGAGCTTTCTCGGATCACGAAATGGGTTAAGTTTTTAGCCCCTGTTAAGTGCAACTTCTTGACGTAAGTTATTTCCATGAATTCCATAATGCCGATATGGATGAGCCACTTTTCATCGAGAGCAAAGAGATTGACGTAGTTTGATGCATGAAATTTGGTCCATTATATCTAAACTTGTCAAAATTGATTATAGATCGATTTCTTAATCCATATGTGATTGAGATGAGTTGTTAGATGTGTTATCTTTGTTCAGTAAGTGGATTATAAATGGATTTAGAATGGTAAGGCTTAAGATAATGTGAGTATTAAATGGATTCACAACTTATTTAAACCTTACCTATGACTCTTTCTTGATTCCATGCTCCCTCATTCTATGTTCTCACCTCAGTTTGGATATGAGTTTTCCTAGATGGGTTAAATATGAAAATGTTTTAGCAAAATGGATTGGGTTTGGTATGATTGACAAGATTTGCATTACATGGAGGTGTGTCAAAATAGTTTTTTTTTTTTTTTTCTAATATATATCGAAGGGTCAAAATAGATTAAAGGAGTCCATGTTGGGTTGAATCATTTTCCATCCAACCTAAACTTAGCCTGTCCCATCTATTTGACAAGTCTAATTATATCATCGGATTGTTATACCCAAAAAAAAAAAGACAAAAACCAAAGTATAAAAGGGAGAAACCCTATGCGCCATGCACCCACAAAGCACAAGTTTCAATGTCTCAACCATGGCAAATGGTAGATGCTAAGGCAAACGAATTAATGAAGTCGAATAGTTGGCCTGGCTTTATTATGCTTTGTCAAGAGACAGAGTTTGTTCACATATATAGAGATTGTAGACTAGCCCACCGGTGGAGACTGGGTGAGTTAGTACCATTATGAAGGATACATTTGCTTGTCATTGAACTACAACAATTCTTCCAATGAGGTCACTGAATTGGCTTTCAATAATGCAATGCCCAGATCTCTCATTCTCTATAACGCATGAATTTTGATTGAACGTGCAAACGTGGTGGCCACATGGCAATGACGTGGCGTCCTTTGCAAATATGCATCTATGCACGAGTCTGCCACATTGACAAGTCACTGAAAAGTTGGTTGGATTCTAGTCAAACTGCATCCACTAGAATAAAGAAAAATTCAATTTGTTGGATTATTGGAATTAAAATTTCAGTGATCTGCAAATACAATTGAAATCGATAGCTATCATTAAAACTCATCCATGTTCTAGCGCTTTGAATTTGATTGGTCTTTTGGAGTTAACAAGTCGAACTCGATATCAACATTTGCTTGCTTACGAATTTAAATTAATCATAAAAACATTCACACAAATATAACAGGGGAATTCAACAGATTAGACACTCTTTGAATATATATTTAAAGTACTGATTATCAGATATTGAGTGTCTTGATTATCTATTATGTATAGCATTGCTTGGATTTATGGCTATTATGAATTGCAAGAACTTATGACAGTTACACATATCACCTGAGGGCTTGTACACCCTCTTGGGAGCTGTTCTCTAGTCACATGTCGCAAACAAACAGTTGAAAAATTCTGGAAAAACGGTGAGATTTATCGCCGTGAGAGCAGTTCTTCGAGGGACCATGTACTTTCTCCGGCAGCTTGTGTAATAACGACTAATGAGAGAGAGATTACGCACCATCACATGATGCCTAATCGCTGAAAGCAAGAGATTAGACGCTCAGGTGCTTTGTTAATACTGATTAAGTGGGTCATATATCATTTGCAAGCATTTCTTGACGTCGGAGTCCTGAAATAATGCGTAACTAACTCTTGGTTTTGGCAAGCCTCGTGATTGCACAGCGAGCGTTCGACCATCACTCACCTCAATCAATCAAATAGGCCTTTAATCTCATGATGGCTTATGACAAACCAAGCAAAACCAAGCATTCTCAATCAAACAGGTAAAATCTATTAATTCTCTCACCCCGAAAGTAAATTAACATAAATGAACAAAATTACAGCAGGTATCTATCAGATAGTGGATCATAACAGGGATTCGATTAAGTCATAGCCAACTCCTACCAAGACCTCCTTCCTCATAATAACTAGCAAAACAAAACTGCTATACAATTTACCTTGGAAGCCTATACCAGCATCGTCTAATAAAGATAGCCTGACACAATACAAGACCGCAAAAACTTATCCCTCTCGCTTTACTCTCAAGCTAAAAATTGTGAAGTCCCCTCCACATCTGGTAAATTAATCTTATCCAATAAATGACTCAACTCGTTCTCTCTCTATATCTCGACAAATGCAAAGAAGCACGCATGGCAATACATGCTAGAAACAACTACCTAGTCTTTTGAGCTTTGGCCAACTTCTCCCTTCTTTTCTTCACAGCCTTGGGGACTTTGTTTTTCCTCGCTTCCCTTTTTTCCTCTTTCACCTTCTTTTTGTTCTCCTTCCTAGCAGCCTTCTTGTCAACAGGAGCCTGCACCTCAGTTTCGGAAGCTGACTCACTTCCTTCCGAATCTTCATCTACATCTATATCAGACTCGGACTCACCATCGCAAGCTTTAGTATCATCACCAGGATCGCTTGGCTTTTCTTTAGCATTAGCGTCGTCCTTCGTGAGAGTCTTATGTAACCCTGTAATAGTCTTGTAGTACATGTCCCCAGTGTCCTTCCCACTTGTTATCCGAATCACGTCCTCCTCCACATTTTTCACCGAATCTAGTGTCTTTGGTATATATGACTGAAAGAGAGCATAAAACAAACAGTTATTAACCAAGGCAACAGTATAAATAACCTGCAATGTCACCTCATGTAATAAAGAATGCAAATTTAGATTACTACTCCCTGCAAAGCGCATTATAACATCTCTCCATAAAACAAACCACAAATGTGTAAAGCATTTTCTTGGCATCATAAATACATGCATCGGGTTTCCATTTGAAAATGTCTCATGAGTAAAAACTGGTGCACCAAGAAGCAGGCGTGACTATGAACTTGGGCACATGTCGCTTCCAATTGATCTGGAAATTCCTCGGTGCATTGCAAATTTGGTCCCAGGGCTATATAATATTTTGTTTGACAAAAAAACATCACAGTTCAAAGTTCACTACATACCCTGTTGATAATTTATAAACTCAGGGCAGTTAGATCCTGCATCAGAAGTTTGCAAGATGCTATACTAATAGGCATTTACTACCTAAATTCATGGAGTAACATTGACAGAAGCAAGCTTGTTATACCGACTGTATTTCAATCCAAAACAAAGGTTCCAGGCATATGGATTAACTAAGAGACAGAAAATTTGTTAAAAAATACTGCTATTATCGATGTTCTGTCCTAACAATTATTTCTCAATTCCAGCGAGACTTCTCCATGTTAATTGTGGTCCAGGTTCAGATAAGTATGGACGTTCCATATATATGAAGTTTGCAGGAATACAGCACCGGACACCTACTGCTATACTATCTAGATCGTACAAAGCTGAGTCATAGATCATTCTAAAAACCAGTAAGCATCAAATATCAACTCTACTCACAATTCTACCAGTTAAACTACCATGTTGCTAGTGGCAATGCACGTGCACATCAGTAGTCAGTTTCTTCCTACTTTTTACCAGGCATGTGAACGTAGGAATTTCCTTCTACTTTTTTCATCCCTTAAAAGCCCAGAAGATGAATTTTACATGCTTTCTGACCAGCCCACCATTATGAGAATTGATGAGCCCACATGGCTATATTGATAACTAGCACCTTACATAATCTCTAATGAGGAACAAAAGCATAATGCAAGAGTTGAGAAAATGCTGATGTCCCAATAACCTGTATAAAAACGGAGTCTGCAATTTCATCTTCTGGCGACAATACATTTCCTCTTGCCGAAATTCTTTGCTGAATCTGCAATGGAATCAAAGTGTTAAATGAGAGACCAGACAAGAGTTCTACGGATAACGCTGGCTTGAGAAAAAAGATTGTGAAATTTAGATCGTAAAGGAATAACCTCTTCCAAATAACTATCAACTGAATCATCAGTTATGGATGAATCAACAATAAAATCAAAGAGCTCCCGGATTGTCATCACACCAACACCATGTTTCTTGAAGAAGTCCTGTATTAGTGGCTCATTAAGCATGTTTACTTATGGAGGAAATAAAATGCCCTTACAAACAAGAAAACTATTCATTCAGTAGGATAAATCTTACAGAAACATGAAGGCAGTCTTCTCGCAGGAAATCAAGAGCATGAGGATGATCAAGATCAACAGTCTGAGAGACATCAATAATATAAAGGTGCTCCTGCCAAACAGGTGGGAAATACAGTCAGTTTTCTGGCACCTTCTGCATTCTGAAGTTTCATGACCACATCAAAACAGTAAGCAAAGAAGAGAAATGTATGCTCACCTCAAAGTATAGGATGTTATATTCACTCAGATCTCCATGCACAAGTTTGCAATTCTGATACAACGTTCTCATAGCAATAATCAGCTGAGAAAAGTAAACTTATGTCAGTTATAGATAACAGGCCTCCAGCAAAATATAATGTAAAAGTAGAAATAAAGACCTAGTCTTTTGCAAGTGATAGGTCATTAGTCATAGATTCCGATAAGCCAAAAGACAGAAACTACCCTTTTCCACATCCACCCACCCCCTTCCTCTCTTCCCAAAAGAACAAAAAAAGAGAGAAAATATAAGAATAGGGAACCTCGCAATCTCTCTTGCAGAACATCAAATGGCGTCTCTCAATTGCTCACAGTGCATCTACTTGACATCAACCATCACAGTTCACAGTGACATGACCCATAGTAACCAAATCACTACAAAGCGCAACACTAAAGCTGACAAACCTCCCGATAGCATTCACGCAACTTGTCCAAAGACAAAGCGGCATCCTTAAGACGAGGTGCAGCCCAACCAGCCTTGCCTACAATAAGGAAATTAAACAAAATATATCGTAACTAACTCCTGTAACTTTAATAAAGCTGAAAGCCAAAATGAAAAGAGGAAATTGCAATGTAACTAGAAAAGACTGAAGATCCATTGGCTAGAGCAAAGGTATCCATATTATGCTAATAACCTTCCCAGACACTTCAGTAGTAGTTAGTAGAATTCTTATAAGCACGAATAAATTAGGTATGAAATACATGAAATTATTAAAGAGGTAAATCCAATTTTGCTTTTTTTTTTTTTTTTTTTTTAATTTTGGCAAAAGTCCATTCTCTGCTACATTGGTTAAAAAAAAAAGCTGGATATCTTTTAGCAGATTCTGATAGAAGGTGATGATGATTACTGCTAGGAATACTAGCCCAAAATGCTTCTCGACCTGAGGTACACTGAACATTAGTTTCCATAATAAGTGTACAGTGAACATTAGTTTCCATAATATTTTAGTGATGACATTAGTATAATCTTAGGTTATGCCTATAACTTTTAGGAACAACTAGCCATCTGTAAATGCTCAGACTGAATTGGTGAGCAATTACTTCAAGCAAAAATTTAAAACAAGGGGATGATGAGCCCTGCAGTTACATAAAATCCAATTGCAACTTTTGAAGTGAAAAAGAAAATGTACAATAATGGAGATCCAGAAAGGATACCAATGAAATCCATGACAAGAACATGAAGTTTCAGAAGATGAGGAGTTGGACATCTAATTCCAGCTGCCTTCAGCCTGCATGCGTCAGCAAAGTCATTGTCTATTAAACATGACTGATGCTCCAATCAACTCTTGTAAGAAAAACAATTCCTAAACAGCCATCCTAAATTAAATTTTTACCCACATCTGAGAGCTGATTTGTAAAACAAGGAGAAGATATGCAGGCACAAGAATTACAAGTAATGCATTATGCCCAAGAAAGACACCAACTTGATCATCAATTTTTGTTGAAAAATAACAGAAGATTAAATTGTTAAACTGTAAGAGAACAGCACTGGCCTCATAAGATTAAATTGTTAAACCGTAAAAGAACAGCACTCGCCTCATAAGATTCCGCATTTCCTTTTCAGCCCATGTTTTTACCATTTTCCTGGGATTATGCTTGCCATATGCATGTCTAAAACGAAAATCCCCTTGAACATACCGATCTCGGTCCCTGTCACAATAGAGAAGTGAAGTAAATTGTCACTAAAAATTAGCAGCAGCAGATAAAAACTCACATGTGAATTAAATTTGTCAAACATAATCTAATTGATGAATGCCCACAGAAGTTAGAAAGCCATCCTAGCTTCGGAGAAGGCCATGTTCATACAGATTAGCTTAAATGTATGCCAATTATTGACTAGCTAGATAAACAACTATATCCCTACTCTCATCAGTTCTTATAATGCTGGCACAATGTCTCCTCCATACCTATCAACAGGCTGACTCCCTAGCTATTTTTATCCTTGCTTGTCCTTACCATTTCCTTTTAGTTTATTTATTTCTGACTACTCACTATGGAAGAGGCTATAGAACTGAAGGAGTAAACTCAAGGTTTAACATGCTAAGATGAATGATTTGTAACAAAAGGAGTAAATGCATAGTGCTAATCAGTCGAGACCATAGTGAGTTGCATGGCACGAGGTAAGTCAAGGGAACAACTGTGGATAACTGGTCACTCAAGAACTTCCAGGAGGTGAGATGCAGAACTCAGTGCAAGACAATTATAACAGCTCTCCTGCGATGGTTTCTATTTGTGGGTGTAAATCACAGCACAGTTTGGCATTCATATATAGGTAGCTATATGGCTGGAATGCTCCAAGGAATACAAGCCAGACCACCAAAGCCAATAAGAACCACACCCACCTACTCCAGTTACTTATCTTCAACATCTGTGGTTTATCACGATATCAACTTCAGAGGAGTCATCCAATATTAAGACCGTTTGGTAACAGAAGAACAACTCAACCTCAATAACTCGAGACATAGGCTTGGATCCATAAGAAATAAGGTTCTCACTGCTGTGGTAACAAGCATCAAGGGAGCACATTACATTGGAGGAGAGCAAGATGAAAGAGAAAAAAAGAAATTGGACGGGCAGATACAGATGAGAATTTTTCTCATCACAGAGCAAGCCTGAGATCTTAGATTTATAACTCATTTACATTGATGAGGCTGTGTCCATGGCCTCATGCCACGATGGAAGAAAATCATTCGACAACAAATAGAAGGAAAAGAGTAAGACCTACCATAAACTAAATGCAGGAAACACCACTGCAAAATCAACATTGTAATATTGAAGAAAAATCACACCACAAACTAAGAATAGCTCCTTTCAGCCAATTAATGGAAAAAAAAAACTTACAGTAGCTCCTAAGAAAAGAAAAAGCCGAAAAAGTAGCTAGCTGAAGTGATAAGCCAACATTCTTTACAATCTAGCAGTGACCGCCATCACAGCAAACAGAACTTGCATATCCATTGTCAATTCTAGAAAGAATAAATCACAAACTTGTAGCAAATGCAGTCTTGCACTTGTGAACACCCATGTAGGGGCCTTGCAAACAAATAAAAACTACGACACTTACTTGAACACAAGCACTGAAGTCTTGTAGACTTTGATTGCCAATTCTTGCCCATCAGATTTAGTTGCATGATAGACATTTGCCTATAAAAGTCAAGAGTGACAAAGGGGTCATTAGACTCTGCAGTAGTAGCAAAAATATTAACAAATCACAAATCACAAGTAAAATCGAGAAGGAGAAGTTCCACCTAAAATCAATTGGTAGAAAAAAGAAAGTAGAGAATATAATGACTGTAGATGATAACATACTTCTTTGCCAGTGGAAATGCAACCATTTATGTCATTAAATACTTGACGGTTGAGCATCTTGAAGAGAACCATCCGAGTCCTCTGATCAATGGCCTGCACAACCATATAAACAATTCAATGAGAACTTCTTGGAGATGTAACCACAGCTTTAATAACTTTTCCGAGTCGGTGGGGCACTGTAACCACATTAACTAATTGAAGTGGTCTTACTTCTAAATAATCATTACAAGAGGGGACATGAAACGATGAATACCCCCATCAAACAGTTACTCAGCTATGGTTAAGTCAAACTCAAATATTGATTTAGCAAAGAGACAGATTAAGCTTGCAATAGGCTTCGTTCCAACTTCAAATTTGTTATGATTAAAAAAATTATGGAAATTAATTGCACCCATGCTTTATCCTGACCACAGAAGATTTGACCCTGGGATAGAGGTGCAAAGCAAGAGGAAGGAGGCCGATGAAGATGTTGATGAATATATAAATCAATCTTAAAATGAACACATTTTAACAGAGGACATAATGTCCTGAGATGATCCAAGCAGCAGATTACACATAGCACAGCATGGAGAATTTTAATGGAAATATTTACCAGACACATTGTATGAAAATTTAAGTCTTTTGACAAAATGCACTTTACCTGCTCGACAGTTGCACGGTCAGCTTTCTCATGACTTTTAATTTTGCCAACAGCCATATCTCGTACACTTTCTCGAATTGAAGCCGTCACTGTGCTGGACATGCCAACATTCACCCTTCCTTCCCACTCCTACAGTATTCATTTGTACAATTCATTCTTACAACAAGTTAAATACTCAGCAACTCAAAGAAGCTCGAGAACATATCAGTGTCCCCCAATAGATGTTTAGAGGCTGAAGGAAGCCGTAGATATAGTGACAGTACATTACAAATCAATGCATGCTTACTGAAGTATCAGAAATTCCGACAGGGAGATGGTGAAAAGGAGATTTGCTATTATAATGTATCTGACTGTTACAGCAAGTAGACCTGGTGCTGACAAGGTATATGTTTCCAGCATTGCCACTCGATATTGCCATTTATCTCGTTGCACCAAAGGCAGGACTTAAGAACTACAATAAGAAGTCTTAGCTTCTCAGGTAATTGATCAAAATGGTGCAATCTAGGAAAGCAACCATTCTGAGCAGCATATTGCTCTACCCACACTATACCAATACAAAAGTAATCACTAGATTAGCCAGCCCTTGCCAAAGAACGGCCACTGAAAAGAGAAACCAATCCTTCTATAATTTAAAAACTCCTCCTTGTTCATCTTTATCTATATGTTCATTAAGGATGCTAACCCTATGCTTCAAAATTTAATCCTATCGTAACAATGTTGCTTCTCCTCCAATTTATTCAAGCATAGAGTGTTGTTCTAACCTCCCTTCGTATTACATTTCATCAAACTGGAAAAGAAAGAGGAAGTGGCCGTAGGCTTACCAAGCAAGCCGAACGTATTTTAATCATCAAAGAAAATCTTTAATCCCCAACAGCAGAAAGAAGACATCAAATTTCACTTCTCAGGCAAGCTATGCATTGGTCCAAAAGACTTAGCAACATCAAAGAATCAGGCATTGTAGAAATAGTTAAATAAATTTTGGGACCTCCAAGGGCGAAGCACGGATATGAGTAGTGAGTTTCTGGCTCCGATTGGACAGGGGTTGAAGCGTGGACAACCGGGCACGCGTGTGTAGCCCTCCATGAGCATTCGGACGTCGTGAATTTGGAGCAAAAGCTCCGTTTACTGCTTCTCCGCCATCTTTCAAGTCCAACCACTCCAACGCGCTCTCGATTTCAGAATCCGACGACCATGCCTCCTCCTCCTCCTCTTCCTCCTCTTCTCCTACTTCCATTACTCTTCTTTCTTCCCCTTCTTTAATTACTTCATTCATTGTTTCTAATCCTACTTCCACTGATCCTTCTTCCTGCATGGACGCCTGTTACAGCCAAACAACAATTTCCAATAAGAGAAACTCTGAGGCTGCGCAGTTGTTCACACATGTAACAGAAAGGGTGCGAATTTCCGCAGTTGGGCTCGAGTATATTACGAGAGAGGGGGCACGGCGAAGGAGATGAAAGATGGGTTGACTCAAAGCTAACCGTCCCGACTCTCTTTCCACATCGACGAAACGCGAGAGGCAGAAGGCGCTCGTATCACATCATCATCGTCATGTCCCGCGGAGGCGACGAGGTCGACTGAAGCGGCTGAGCACGACGGAGCTTCGGCAGCTGCGCGACCCGACGGGGCGGAGATGGGTTGAACAGAGGAGAGCGGCGGCGGCGGTGGAAGCTCGGCTGAAACGGCGTTGGCTCGGTTGATGTTGCTGGTAGGAGCCGCAGGGCGGCGGCTTCGGGAAGAAGAAGGCGTGGAGAAAAAAAGAAAAGAAAAAGAAAAAGGAATAAAAAAATAAATTAGAAAAAAAAAAAAAAAAGAGGGTTTACAATGGTAGGCCGCGTGCTCGGGGCCGGGCCGGACGCGTGAGAATAGACCGGGTCAGGGGCCTGGTCTCCTGACCCGGCCCGGTGTCCTTTTCCATATTAATAAATAAATAAAAAATCCAAAAAAATTCAGAAAAAAATGGTTTCGATCGAAATCTAGGGAAAATAAGTTTTTTGAAAAGATGGTCCTGAGTGCGATGTGCACATGCAAGGCGTGCCAATTTCAGAGAGCAAAGGAAAATGGGGTGCTCCATTCGAGTTCAGGGCGATTAATTGGAAATTTATTAAACGAAATTAGAGTGTAGGATTGGTGACTAAATGAATATACACACACATATATATTAGACAAAAAAAGAAAATAAAAATATGAGAAAAATTAAAAGAAATTTAATTGTGATGCTCAAATTTCTAATTTTTCATTGATTTTCGAAATTTCGATTTTTTTTTATTTCCTAAGATTTTGTATCATTTTTGAATTTTTAATTTATTTAATTTATTTATTACTGTTATATATTCGGGGAACGGGTTCATACCGGATTTACCCGATCCGACTCGCTGCTCTTTCCTCCTTACGCGTTAGGCGGTGTGTATGAGGGACTGAACATGGTTTGCGGGCTGGGCCTTGTTTAGGCTCTGACCGGGGGCTAAGGAGAAGGAACGAAAAACAAGAGAATGGGCTCAAAGAGGAGAAAAAAAGAGATGGGCGCATGGGCTCATCTGACCCAAAAAATCAGGCTTTCCTATCCGAATTTGTTGTTATTATTATTTTTATCTTTTCATGATTCACATATTTTTTTAAATTTTTTTTTTTTTTTTGCTTTTTATCTTTTTATAAAATAAATGGATATTTAAAAAGTCGACAAAAATTCAGGTGTCAACATCCGTGACAAACTTCTCGACTGTTGATCTGATCGATGGTTGAGAAAACTCCGTGACAAGCTTCTCAACCGTTGATACTCAGCAAAGGTCAAGAAATGGCCGCCTCTCTCTCTCTCTCTCTCTCTCTCTCTCTATCTCTTAGCACTTGCGTGGGACTAAATAAAAATGCATGAGCAAGCCCATAACTTTAACTTCGCTCACATACACAGAACAAAAAGCTCGAGAGATTAAAAATCATTGAAGCGAGCGGAGGAGCTCCTGGGCAAGGTATGTAATTCATTCACATGAATATGCTCTCCAGATTTCCTTGCCAAGAGTGCCATTAAAGAGCAGTCGGTTTCTTTTCTCTTTCGAATCTATATTTGCTTTCATTCTGATTTAATATAAAGATAATGAGGAACCACAACAGCAACAATATCAGGAAAATTTTGACTCATCCAAGAGATTTCATGTTGTATTCATCTCGTTCAAGCTTCTTGTTGTCACATATTTCAATTCACAGCATGTTGATGCATTAAGTTTTGTGGTTTTGCAATCTTACATAATTTGCAAAGCCGTCTATTTCCTAGCAGTTATCAAAGAGACCGGACCGAATGCTCAAACTTGGTACATTATTTTTGGAGCTCTTGACTTTGAGTTACTTCTTTGGACAAGTTTGTTTCTAATAATGTGACTGTTCATCAATATGTGCTTGCGAGTGTTTACTTTGGTATCGTTCGGCTTGCTCACGCAAGGTTTTGACCTCTTTCAAAGGATTGCTCAGCTGTTTGATGATGTGCTATTTGCCCAAGTTTAGTTTGATTTTTGAAGCTCCTACAATCATATTGTGTATGTTGTGAATTTTGTTGCACGTCATTTGTAATAAATACTTTCGTTTAGGGAAAAGAGAAGGTTACCATGCAAATGTTCTAATTTGGTAAACCTTGCCTTATTGTTATGTTATATGTACGCGATTACATTAGTTTATTTAACTTTTTCTTGGCCAAATTACTTTTTTCTAAAGGTAACAAAATGGGTCCGCTAACCTATTTCTCAATTCATATTCGTGGGTTTGAATTTAAAATGAGTAATTTTAGTTTTATGAATGAATTAAAATAAGTGTAAGAAGCAAAGACCAACTAAAAATTGGTCTAAATAAATTTAACTCAGATTATATTTGAGTTAAGGTCTAAATATATTACTATTCTATATGTCACGCTTTCCTTTTCTTCATTTTTCTCCTTTTGAGGAACACCTAAAAAGCAAGGAAAAGAGTGATTTTAATAATTTATATCAGTAGAACCATGATTTTGTTCGGGCCACTTGTCATAAATTATATGTATAATTATGAAGCTTTGATATTTATTTATTTAAATTTGGAATAAAACTCAAAATTTAGAAAATCGTGGGAAAATATCACGCAAAAAATTTATGGCAGCACATGGTCATCTAGCATGAAATATGAATGGACCACCTTCAAAGATTAATTTCAGCTTAAATCATCCCTAAACCAGTTTTTAATAAATAACTATTAAAGTTAAACAAGTAAAAAATATATATGGAAAGAATTCATGGGCCACTTCATATCTTTGGTTCTTCTACCTTCGGTTGTACCTCGGGGTGTACCGTGAAGTTGAACCTAAACAATGTTGCAACCTATCTCTTGGGAAGGAAAATATAGATTTAGATGCATTTGTCAAATTTGGGCCAAAGGCCTTCAATTGGCATGAGTTTTCTCAAACCTATACCTCGCATGACATTAGATGTGCGATTTTCATTCAATTGGAGTTGTCGCTAACCTATTGAAATCAGCTAAAAACTAAGTGAAATATGAAAGAATATCTCACTTTCCGCGTAATCAGAGATCATGAGAACAAGGGGACTTAATTACACTAATTCTAGAACTAATACCCTTTTAATACCTCAGCCTATCAAATACTTTTAAGGTTCATCTTAACCATTCTAAAAATGAAAATAACACTCAAAATATTAATATGCGTAACTAAATGTAATGAAGTAAAGACACACAGATAACCTAATATTGTCTCTTAAAAAACAAAAAAAAAAATGGCATCCAAAAATCCCTATTCTAAAGCCTTAAAAGCTTATTTAATTGAGCTTTAGTTTTTGAAAGATTTTCCACTTTTTAAGAGAAATTATTCAGAAAGCTAATTTTTGCAAGTTTTTTCCAAGGATTCATAATTTTTCTGAATTTTTCAAAATTTCTGAATTTTTATGAATTTAATGAATTCTTAATTATTTAAAATTTATTATTTTGTCGTATTTTTCAATATTTTCAATTCTAAAAGGGACTCCGGTTCGGATTCTTGGACCTGTCCTGGGGAAGGGTCGGACGCGGGTCTCACTGATCTGGCCACCGAACCTCTTTTATTATAACCGAAAACTCTTTTATCCATTTTCTTTCATTTTTAATTCTTTTCCTGTTTTTTTTTTTTTTTTAAATTTCTTTTTCTCTTTTTTACGGTGCTGTCTTCTTCCGGAAGACTCACACCACTGTCAAGGCCATCAACCAACACCCAACACTCCAAAATGCACCAATAAAGATGTACATGTTTCAACAAGTAATCAACGCATACTTGACACTTAGCTCTCCACCTTACCTTATCACTGGACCGCCACCATTAATCACTGGAATAACGCCACTGATGACCACCATAGGAGCACATAAAGATGTAGAGGAAAAAGGAACACAAAAAGAAACGCTCGGATTTAGTCTTAGTGAGGATGAAATGTGACCGGTATTGAATTTAGAGGCTAGCAAATCAATCGATACTAATCAACCCATGTCAACATATTCTCGGATTTGAACAAAATCACTGATTCATGTCTCTGAGGCATTTAATTAAACTGGTTATACATGTTTCATCCGCGATGCCTATATGCAGTTCTAGGACGAACGATTGGTTCTTAATCATCACGAACAATGAAAATCTACTTCACATCATCACAACAACATCAATATACGTTGATATCGCAAACATCAAGTGGAGTTCATATCTGGTTTGAGGAAATAAAGGATGTTACGTGCGAGTCACGGAGAAGTTATAGCGACCGAAATCAATAAAGGCGGCATTGGCCATTGATTAACAGCAGCGAACAAGTTCCGAGCGAGATCTACGTTCCTCGAGCTTTCTTCGCCCAAAAAAACAACGTACAACCGAGGAGAACAGAGTGCGACCTCGCCGGGGGGTGAGCGTGCGTGAGAGAGAAGACAAAGGGGGCCAAAGTTTTCTCTTGTCAACTCACTTCGGCTCAGGTCATGGGCTCAAAGAAATTTGGAAAATTGGGCCAACGAAGAGATTAGGAGTTAGGCCAATAGAGGGATGGGCTTTGTGGGCTGAATATTATGACTAAAAGAATGTGTAGATGAAACCGCCCCGCTCAATTTTTGTCATGTATTTTTTTTTCATCATCATATTTCATTGGAAAAAAGCCACAAAAAATCTCAAATTTTTTCAACCGTGACACATTTACTCCAAAACCCTAAACTTATCTTAGTGTGACACATTTATTACACTGTGCAAGTTTGTGGTAAATGTATCATAAATGCATAAGTTTGAGGTTTTAAGTTTGGAGCAAATATATCACGGTGAGCATAGTTTAGGATTTTTGATGTATTTTCCTTTTTCATTTTCATTCATTTTTTTATCACTATATTTTTTGTTGTTTTTATCTTTTTATCATTATAATATATATTTATTTTGCAAAGTTGAAAGGTAGATAAAATTCGGGTTTCAATAGCTGACATAATCATTATTGCTTCAATAAGGCATTTTCCTTTTCCCACATATATCCCCTCAATTTTTATCTTTCACAGGATCATCTCAGTCTTTTCTATTCATCCAAAGGAAAATTTTCATTTTTTTTTTTTGTTGGAATTTGTCGAAACCATGCCTAAAAGATTTTTCAATTTTTTTTTTGTTGTAATTTATCGAAACCATGCCTATAAGATTTCTGTTAACTCCATCTCCCCACCTCCCTCTCTCCCCCTCCCAAACATAAATTGCATGGTTAAGGTACTACTAATCCAAGTTATTCAAAGTGCTTTGCTCTACTGTGTTCCAAATATCACACGATCAATGTTGTTATGGTCGTTTCAAAACAGTTTGTTAAGTTGGACATATGCTTTTCATCACATCATCACCCCACCCTCTCGTACTAAAGCATAATGTTAACACACTCCGGGTTGGTCTAAGTCCTCAACCGAAAAGCATAAAGAAGAACAATCTAAGACTAATAATTCTAATGAGACTAAGAAACATCACATGCTACGCCAAATAGAAAGATGATACTTACTGAAACTTTGTTAGAATTCAAATCCGGATCTTGATTTAGTCACAAACAACTGATTTGATCCATTCGTCTACATCATAAAAACATCATGCTAATCACTTAACTTTTGTCTACACGAGTAAGCCTCGTGGTTACCGTGGATGACAGTACCAAGATCATTTCTGATCTTGAAACAGCTTTGTTGCATAGGTTACCAATCAAATCCAGCATTACAACGGTAAAATTCGACATCTCACAGTGGGATGCCAACCATTTCTTGATGAAAGGACAAGTACAATCAAGCTATCCTTTACACTAGATTAAGGACATGTTTGGGTATGCTTCGACACAAAGCAAAAAATTTCTTGCCTGAATTTAAAACATTATCCAAATTTCAAAAATTCATGCAAAAAATTATATATTAGTTTATACATGTCATATATTGTGAAAGTTTTAGATGTTATGGGTTGAGGAAAAAAAGTCAGTATGCGTCCGTCATGAAAATTTTATTAAGCCAAAAAGTAGAAGCCTATATAAACACGGCTTAAATATTCACAACAATCCCAAGCGAGCCAACTGAGATAGATAACCACAAGCATGCCCACAACATCATCTTCTCCATGGTTCCAGTTTAGTCCCTTCCCAAGAACAAGCAAAAGCGGTCGCTGTCGCTGAAGAGCACGTGCATTCCTTTAATTCATCAGGCTGAACTTATGTATGCTCACACAGTTAAGGAATAGTCGCATGCTGATTACTATTTATGTGCTCATAGAATCGGAAAGAGAATTAGCCTCTCTCTGGAACAAGAAGAAAAAAAACACTCTCAAGCGCAATGTTCCGTAATTCCGAATTTGCAATAATTCTTCTACACGGTAGCCGCGCATACACAATGAAAAATGGAGCTGCATTTCTCATCCCACTACACATTTATGCATTGTGCACTTTATGAGCTCATGGAAAATAAACAGTCTTACGAAGTTGGCATATAGTATACAACATGTACAACAGTACACTTCACTAGATGTTGCACAGAACATGTGGATCGTGGAGCCTTAGCCTATTTCCGGGGCCAGTCTCTAAAACGATCAAATGGTAGCGGAAATTTGTTGCCCTCCATGGGCAAAAAAGAAATTGGTATTTGCCCATTGGCCTAGTCTTTTTTTTTTTTTTTTTCAAAACAACTTCATTCATTGCACAGAAATACAAGAGAGAAACAAAACAATTTTACTCCAAACTAAGATAAATGCCAGACAATTTCAAAATAAAATAAGCTCCAGATAATAAGATGAATCAAATTAGGGATCACGTGCTCAAAGAGAAGATTTGTAGCTTTTTCAAATCAAAATTAATAGCCCATCATCGAATTCATATTCAGTAATGAGTAAACACTAAGATCTTTAATTGTTGTTATGATTTGCTATTCGCCGGTGTGTGTTTAGATTCGGCATCCCTAATGCTATCACTTTTCAGAGTAACAAGATTGAATGAGTATAGATCCAATATCTATAAGAGCAAAACCTTTATGAAGCTCCTTCGATCTCCTTTGAAATTGGACTTATACACCAACGAGACTTGAGAAAAATGAAACCCCAAAATCATAAATGCAGAAAACCCAAATCTAGAATAGATTGTCATAGAAACCTCTCGAAACAAGAGAGACACTTC
The DNA here is from genome assembly GCA_017140325.1 of Eucalyptus leucophloia subsp. euroa. Lineage (NCBI taxonomy): Eukaryota > Viridiplantae > Streptophyta > Magnoliopsida > Myrtales > Myrtaceae > Eucalyptus > Eucalyptus leucophloia. The sequence goes on along the minus strand of CM029472.1, from coordinate 14,873,044 downwards.
TATATCAGTCAGAAAAAAAAGCAAAATGGGAGAAAAATGAAAAGAGGGGGGAAGAGCGGGGCGGGGGGTCCTTCATGGATGAAAAAGAAAATGGTTGTGCGAAAGATGTGAGGGAGAGAAAGGAGCCAGTTGACTAACCAAAATTTTGATGCCCTGCCATGGGTAAAAAAGGAATTTGGGAAATTGGCAGACCGATCGTAAAACTGTTGCCCTACCATGGGAAAAAATGGAATTTGGGGATGGCAGGCCGACCGTAATATCATTGCCCGAGTAGGGGCAAAGAATAATGTCGGCCAAAAGGAATCTGGGGATGGCAAAAGGATCGTAATTACATTGGCCGACATATGGGCAAAAGAGGAATTTGGGGATGGCAGGAACGTGATTACGTTGACCGACTTTGGGGCAAAAGAGGAATTTGGGTATGGCAGGAACGTGATTACATTGAACGACTTTGGGGCAAAAGAGGAATTTGGGGATGGCAGGAACGTGATTACATTGAGGATGGCAGAAACGCGATTACGTTGAACGACTTTGGGGATGGCAAAAGGACCGTAATTATCGTTGACCGACTGTGGGCAGAAAAGGAATTTGGAGATATGGACGAAAGTTTCGTTGTTTCATCCAACCGTTGATGTAACTCTCGAGGGGATCTGACGGTCCTGTCCTGACCCTGGAAAAAGATAGCAGACAACTCGGATGCACTTCTGCAAAAAGTCAAGGTCTCTGTTAGTTAAACACGTGAAGTAAACAAAACAATGCAGATCGGAATATTAAGAACAAGAAAAAATTGCACCCCCGGCTCTATAAATACTCCCCGCCCCCAATTGCCTCTTCCGCTTAATTATTCACAAAGCTCAAAAACCATCCTAGAGTTACATTCGGATCCCCCATCTCCAAAGCATGGCCGATCATACGGTAACACCGGAAAGGTACCACCTTATGAATCCGTTTGAATATCTTCTAAAACCTCTGCTTAGAGCGTGGCCTAGTAGCCAGTTCTCTTTTTCTTTTGAATCTGTTCTTCTTATTAACTTCTTCCTAATTTGGTACAGGGAGAACGGGCAATCACAAAAGTATCAACGGCAAGAAAGTTTTGATTCAACCAAGAGATTTCACATCATATTCACCTCATTCAAGCTGCTCATCATTACCCATTTCAATTTGCAACGTACCGAGACATTGAGCCACTCGATACTACTATTTTACATCATTTGTGAATCCATCTATATCGTAGCATTAATCAAAGTGACTGGATCCTCGAGCTCGAACCTAATATTTCGGTACTTGTACATCATATTTGGGGTTCTCGCTTCCGAGTTACTTCTTTGGACGAGCCTGTCTCTGGCCATGTGGTTAGTAATTAATATATGTTTGCTAGTGCTTGCTTTGACATGTCTACTCATGCGAGACTCTAATGGTCTTCATGAGATTGTTCAAGTGATCAATGATGTGCCAATTGATATTTGAAATTCTGGCAATATGTTGAATTTGGGTATTGATTTTGTTGCATGTGATTTGTAATAAATCTTGTGATTTTGATAATCTATTTATATAGATCCATGATTACACTTTAGTCAAAAAGTCTTCCCACGGTCCCTTGAAGGTTCCAACTGTTAGATGGTTATGATCTAAAACAATTAATTAAACAAAAGTCATACAGGGTCACATCTATTTTTTCAAATAGCAATTTATTTATAAATTTAGGTATGCACAAACATGATTTAACGACAATAAACTGTACAATTCTTAGGTGTTTGAAGAATTGATATGTTAAGGAGTTCTGATGTAATTGTTTTCCTTAATTAAAGCCAATTTTTACTTTTTGTTATATAGCTGATGTCCAACAAATTTGCTAAGATCTTATTATCAATTGGAGACCCCAAACATTAATTTAATCAATCTCGTCATGGCCGCCATTAATTTAATCCGAAGACAATTAATGGTAGGCACCATTAATTTAATGTTAAATTACAATCCGACGACAATTGCCGCCATTAATTTAATCCAAAGACATCTCTACGGATTGTCATTTAATTAATTTCTTCTTTTGAACCTATCATTCTTCCAATTAATTTCTTCTTAATTCGGTATCAAGAGAATACATAACCACAACAATATCAACAATAAGAAAATTTTGACTCAACCAAAAGATTTCACATTATATTCATCTTGTTTAAGTTGCTTATCGTCATGTATTTCAATTTGCATCATACCTAGACAATGAGCTACCCGGTTCTACTATTTTACATCATTTGTGAATTCATCTACATCATAGCGCTAATAAAAGCAACCGGCCTCAAGCCTCAACCTAGTATTTCGGTATTGGTACACCAGATTCAAGACTCCCGTTTCCAAGTTGCTTCTCTGGGCAAACTTGTTTTTGACCATGTGGCTGGTCGTTAACATGTGCTTGCTTTGGCATGTTTACATCCTATTCATTTTCAAGAGATTGTTCAGATGATCAACGATGTACCCATTGATATTTGAAATTCCCGCAATATTTTATATTTAGGTACCAATTTTGTCGCATGTTGTTTTGTTTGTAGTAAATCTTGTGATTTTCATAAACTTTGTAGATCCATGATAATTTTTTAGTCAAAAAGTCACTCCTGTCCCTTAAAGACTAACTGTTAAAAGGTTATTATCAAAACTCAAAGCCAGACCCTGCCTACAAAGTCGTTGGGGTTGGGTAACACCAAAAACGAACAAATGCGATTGATATCGGCGACCCGAAGCAAGGCTTCATCCACTCCGGGTTTGGCAAATTTGACAATCTACCAATTGATCGCATAGCCAGTCTTTGACCCTCACCTCAGTAAATCAATAGGCCTTAAATCTCATGATAGCAACTCCAAACCAAGCCAACAGATCAAAACTATCCATTTTCTCACCCCAGAAACAAAGTGAAAAAATCAAACTAAAATCACATAAGGTATCTAACTATCAATAGTGGATCAGAACCAGGATTCAATTAGGTCATAGCCAACTCCTATCAAGGCCTCCTTCCCTATAATAACTAGCAACAAGAAGGGGTAAAAACAGAAGAAGAAGAAGAAGAATGTAAATTTAGATTGCTACTCCCTGTAGACCGCATTATAAAATCTCTCCGTAAAACAAACGACAAATGTGGAAAAAATTTTCTTGGCATCATACGAGAAAACATTGCAGTTCAAATTTGGTCCCAGGGTTATATAATATTTTGCATGACAAGAAAACATTACAGTTCAAAGCTCACTACATAGCCTGTTGAAAATTTATAAACTCGGCACAGATAGATCCTGCATCAAAAGCTTTACAATATGCTATACTGATAATCATTTACTACCTAAAATTCATGGAGTAACATAGACAGAAGCAAGGAGCTTGCTAAACTGACTATTTTTTCAATGCGAAAACTAAGGTGGTCTAAGAACTTTTGCTAAGCTTTCTCAGCCCTTGACCTTCCCTTAGCCTGGAAAGAAGAGAAAAAAAATACATAAAGGCATACGAATAGACTAAGGAGACAGAAAATTTGTTCATAAGCACTGTTTAATGATGTTTTGTCCTTACAATTATCAATCTCACCATGGACTACTCTTGATGTTAATGCTGGTCCAGGAGCAGATGAGTACGATGGTTCCATATGTATGAAGTTTGCGTGAATATAGCATCAGACACCTATGCTATCTATATAGACCTTAGAAAGCTAAGAGTTATAGTTCATGGTGAAAACCAGTTCAGATGGAGTATCAAAGGATTAAATGTGTGGTGCTAATCAGTCGAGACAATAGTGACTCCGAAAGGTTCTGTGCTCGATGAAAGCAACAGAACACCCATTTTCAACAATAATTAGCTCATACATATATGCTAAAAAGTCAACATATGTAGATTGTCCAACCTTCAGTTCCTCAGCCATTCTATCATTGCAAGTATTTAGCACGCCGCGTTTAATTGCTATTTTTGCAATAGCACTGCTCTCCCACAACTTTACCATGGCCTCAGCAAGACCTTGCAGCTTTCTGTTTCTTCCTACAAAAAAAGTAGGATTAGTTTAGAACGATTTTGAGACATAGTATAATCAAACCAGTTTGTAAGCCATTAACCAGCAATGGCAGAAAAGCACAACTTTATTGCCATTGATGCACACATACCCAGGGCAAAATGTGGAGGCATCGTTCTTGCAAGTCTACGAAACCTGGTCATCTCTTTGTTTCTCAGACAATGTCTAATCCCATAAGGAAGAAGCCTAAATGGAGGTTTCTATCCAGGATCCAGGAACCTCTGAAGGGAGCAAGTCAGCATCAACTGGAACTGGCTCACAGCCTGACCAATCCTTGAACCGTGGACCCAACTCATCTAATAAACTGTTAGGATCATTCGTATCCATGCGTTTTTCCTTAGATGGATCCTTCATATATTCTGCAGAACCACATAAAATCCGGCCTCCTTCGCTATGAAAAACAACGCTGGCTGTGTCCTCATTTTTCAGAGAATTTACACTGGTCTGTATTTTTTGGATACAAGGAAGCGTATAGACCATCCCTCGTACAACACCACTGAACTTCCAGATCTCCATATAACAAAGCCTCCAGTCCTACACTGACAAGGCAAGCGTATTAGAGGCTCATTGTCTCAGTGCATCAATGATTCATGATTAAAATAAAGACTCTCAAGTCTCCAACACCAACCGAGATTTATTCAAGTGATTACATCTTTGAAGTCATGATTTTATATCCATTCCAGATGTCAAAAACGGCACTTAAATGCACGCAAGCAATCAGCAAACTCATGAAAGTTCCAGGCTCATCAAGATTCAACCTTCATTTACTTACTTATCCATAAGCAAAGAAGATACCAGCACTAACCTCGAAAGTTTCATGGGTTCTTTTCATGTTAAGTGACTGGGGACCTTCAAATTTCAACTTCACCACTTCATCCTCTCTCCACTTCTCATGTATAGAATCCACCAAAGCCTGGGTAATCCCTGCATCCCCAACTTTCATCCTCTCCACCATCCTGAGAGCAATTTTCCTAAGCCTCCTGAGCTCATGTTGTGGAATTACTCTCTCCGCCAAGTCCACATGCTTCCTCGACTTGGAAACAGCTGCAGAAACCGCTTCCATAAGGAAATCCTCTAAGAACATGGACACTTTTTTCTCAGCTGGAGCTTAAACCCAAATGGGAGAGAGGACAGAAGAGCCAGACCACTGCCCCGGAATGCTGGAGATAGAGAACTCCGCAACGCTCCATGCGCTCGCGAAATCGTGCAGTCCGTAATTTCTCGAGCAGATGGCATGCGAAAGAAGAGATATAAAGTGAGACTACCCGTGAATTTTCTGAATCACTGACGGATGCTGCAATCCATCGGCCATGTTTGCAATAGGCGATGGGGACCTGCAATTGGAGCTCCTGAGTATGCAATATTCAAACAGGACCACAAAACAAGCAGAACAACTTGCGATTAATCAAGGCAAGAGGCTCCTTCAGTGCACAGAAGCATTCCCATCATCCATTACTTTTGCGTTCTCATGTTGATCATGGCGTATATTCATCTAACTGTCGTAGGTAGGGAAACATAGCGGAGAACATCGCAGCGAACATGAGTAACCGCAGACATACGGCTTTAGCATGAACATCTTAGAGTCTGAGATAATCGGAACGAGCATATCATCTTGAAAGATCCTAGAGTCTGGAGGGCGTCGACGCTGCTCTGCAGGTGGTTGCAGAAATGGGATCCCCAAATCTCGGCCGCCCAAGCAGATTAATGCGCGAAGGAAAGCGGCGCCGGAGCAGAGATGGAGCGAGCAACGGAGCAAAGAGCGAGCGCCGGAGCAGAGACGGAGGAAGCGACAGGACCAGCGAGCGAGCGAGCGCCGGAGGGCGATGGCGGGGAATGGCCGCTTGACAAACGCAATGCCGGAGCAGCAACAACGAGCGCGGAGTAGCAAACGAGAGCGAAACCAGATATTCAAAATTTGAAAGCTTCGCTCGCATTTTCTTCTAGAGGAAAGAGAATATGTGCAGACTCTGCAGAGGCGCTAGAGGGGAGAGAAAGAAGATTATTTACCATCTCGGCGAGCCCACGTCACATTGCCTCGTCAGTCCACGTGGTGCTCCATGATTGGTCGGGACCATGCGCTCCAACACCCCACCACCCAATATTTTCTCTGGTAAATGAGGGGCGGCAATTTCTTGGTTCATGCTGACATGTTGGCACTGCGCGAGGAATCGATATTGCGGGGGCAAGTCAAAAGCATCCATAAGATATTGACTTGGGGAACGACCTTGGAATGATTTTCTTCTTTAGAGGAGGAAATGAACAGCTTTTGGGGAAGAGGAAGATTTAGATTATTGGGGAACCATCTCGGATCGAGCGGACCTCAAAAGTGCCATCGTCAGTCGACCGTGGAACGCTCCATGATTGGTCGGGACCATGCTGACGATTGGGGAACGATCTTACAAAAGCGTCCATAAGAGAGCACGAGAACGACCTTCTCGATTTATGGACACTTTTGGGGAACGACCTGCGGAACGATTTATGGACGCTTTTGTAGGAACCAAGAAATTGCCGCCCCTCATTTACCAAAAAAAAAAAAGAAATTGCTGCCCCTCTCCACGTAGGGCTATAAATAGGCGACGACCCATCCCTTTACTCCACGACCATCACGCAGAGCAAACGCTCCAGAAATCGTTCAAGCGAGGGGCTGGGCACCGGCAAAGTCTTTTCCTGCTCTTCGAATCCTCCTTCGTCTCCTGCACTCGCGCCCTTCTCCACAGCCATGCCGAATCAAACAGCGACTCCACAAAGGTATGTTATGCTCTTCAGATCTTTGTTAAGAACGGGATAAAGCAGTCAGTTTCTTTTTTCTTCTGAATTTATCTTTTCATCTTCATTTAATATAGTGACGACAGGCAACTACAACACGAGCAACAACAAAAAAGTTTTGACTTGACCAAGAGATTCCACATTATATTCACCTCGTTCAAGCTACTTGTCATCGGATACTTCAATTCAAAGCATATCGAAACATTAAGCCCGGCGATTTTGCAGTTTTATATTATTTGTGAAGTTATTTATCTCATAACGCTGATCAAAGTGACTGGACCCGTTCGCCCAAACTTGATATACATGTGCTTGTACATTGTTTTTGGAACTCTCAGCTCCGAGTTGCTTCTCTGGACAAACTTATCTCTAGTTGCATGGTTGATCATCAATATGTGCTTGCTAGTATTTGCTTTGGCATGGTTTGGGCTGCTTGGACAAAGTTTCGACTACTTTCGAGAGATTATTCCCGTCTTTTCAAGTTTAGCTTGATTATATTGCATTTAAAGTGAATTCTGTTGTTCGAGGATGTACCGTCTTTCCAAGTTTAGCTTGATTATATTGTATTTGTTATGAATTTTGTTGTATGCCATTTGTCATAAGTGTTATTTGTATTGAAAAAGAGAAGATTACGATTTGCATGTTTTGAGTATGGTGAACCTTACATTGTTGCCATGTCATGTACACAGTTACTTTAATATCATTTGATCTTTTACTTGGCCTAATTTTTTTTTTCTAAAGTCAACAAAATGAGTGCACTAGCCCATGTTTCAATTCATATTTGTTGGGTTGAATTTAAAATTAGTCACTTCAATTTTATGAATTGATTAAAATGAGTTTTAAGAAACAAAAACCAACTAAAACTTGATCTAAATGGAATTGACTCAGATTATATTTATGTTAACATATAAAACCATTACCATTCCACCTGTCACGCTTTTCTTTTTTCCATTTTTTTCCTTCCGAGGAACATCTAAAAGGTGAGTTAGAGAGTGATTTTAATAATTTATTTTGGTAGACTCATAACTTTTTGTGGGTCACTCATCAAAAATTACATAATACCTAATCGCTGAAAGCAAGAGATTAGACGCTCAGGTGCTTTGTTAATACTGATTGTATCCTATATCATTTGCGAGCATTTCTTGACGTCATAGTCCTGAAATAATGCTTAACTAAGTCTTGGTTTTGGCAAGCCTTGTGATTGCACAGCGAGCGTTCGACCATCACTCACCTCATCAAGCAATAGGCCTTTAATCTCATGATGGCTATGACAAACCAAGCAAAACCAAGCATTCTCAATCAAACAGGTAAATTCTATTAATTCTCTCACCCCCGAAAGTAAATCAACATAAATGAATAAAATTACAGCAGGTATCTAACTATCAGATAGTGGATCGTAATAGGGATTCGATCAAGTCATAGCCAACTCCTACCAAGACCTCCTTCCTCATAATAACTAGCAAAACAAAACTGCTACACAGTTTACCTTGGAAGCCTATACCGGCATCGTCTAATAAAGATAGCCTGACACAATACAAGACCGCATAAACTTATCCCTCCCGCTTTACTCTCAAACTAAAACTGGGCTACTGCTGAAAATTGTAAATTAATCTTATCCAATAAATGACTCAACTCGTTCTCTCTCTATATCTCGACAAATGCAGAAAAAACACGTATAGCAATACATGCTAGAAACAACTACCTAGTCTTGTGAGCTTTGGCCAACTTCTCCCTTCTTTTCTTCACAGCCTTGGGGACTTTGTTTTTCCTCGCTTCCCCTTTTTCCTCTTTGACCTTCTTTTTGTTCTCCTTCCTAGCAGCCTTCTTGTCAACAGGAGCCTGCACCTCAGTTTCGGAAGCTGACTCATTCCTTCGAATCTTCATCTACATCTATATCAGACTCGGACTTGCCACCGCAAGCTTTAGTATCATCACCAGGATCGCTCGGCTTTTCTTTAGCATCAGTGTCGTCCTTCGTGAGAGTCTTATGTAACCCTGTAATAGTCTTGTAGTACATGTCCCCAGTGTCCTTCCCACTTGTTATCCGAATCACGTCCTCCTCCACATTTTTCACTAAATCTAGTGTCTTTGGTATATATGACTGAAAGAGAGCATAAAACAAACAGTTATTAACCGAGGCAATAGTATAAATAACCTGCAATGTCACCTCATGTAATGAAGAATGCAAATTTAGATTACTACTCCCCGCAAAGCACATTATAACATCTCTCCATAAAACAAACCACAAATGTGTAAAGCATTTTCTCTGCATCATAAATACATGCATTGGGTTTCCATTTGAAAAAGTCTCATGAGTAAAAACTGGTGCACCAAGAAGCAGGCGTCGCTATGAACTTGGGCACATGTCGCTTCCACTTGATCTGGAAATTCCTCAGTGCATTGCAAATTTGGTCCCAGGGCTATATAATATTTTGTTTGACAAAAAAACATCACAGTTCAAAGTTCACCACATACCCTGTTGATAATTTATAAACTCAGGGCAGTTAGATCCTGCATCAAAAGTTTGCAAGATGCTATACTAATAGGCATTTACTACCTAAATTCATGGAGTAACATGACAGAAGCAAGCTTGTTATACTGACTTATTTCAATCCAAAACAAAGGTTCCAGGCATATGGATTAACTAAGAGACAGAAAATTTGTTAAAAAAATACTGCTATTATCGATGTTCTGTCCTCACATTGATGAGGCTGTGTCCATGGCCTCATGCCACCATGGAAGAAAATCATTCAACAACAAATAGAAGGAAAAGAGTAAAACCTACCATAATCCAAATGCACGAAACACCACTGCAAAATCAACATTGTAATATTGAAGAAAAATCACATCACAAACTAAGAATAGCTCCTTTCAGCCAATTAATGGAGAAAAAAACTTACAGTAGCTCCTAAGAAAAGAAAAGGCCAAAAAAGTAGCTAGCCGAAGTGATAAGCCAACATTCTTTACAATCTAGCAGTGACTGCCATCACAACAAACAGAACTTGCATATCCATTGTCAATTCTAGAAATAAAAGGAATCACAAACTTGTAGCAAATGCAGTCTTGCACTTGTGAACACCCATGCAGGGGCCTTGCAAACAAATAAAAACTACGACACTTACTTGAACACAAGCACTGAAGTCTTGGAGACTTTGATTGCCAATTCTCGCCCGTCAGATTTTGCTGCATGATAGACATTTGCCTATAAAAGTCAAGAGTGACAAAGGGGTCTTTAGACTCTGCAGTAGTAGCAAAAATATTAACAAATCACAAGTAAAATCGAGAAACCATAACAATGATGTGGAGAAGTTCCACCTAAAATCAATTGGTAGAAAAAAGAAAGCAGAGAATATTGCTGACTGTAGATGATAACATACTTCTTTGCCAGTGGAAATGCAACCATTTATGTCATTAAATACTTGACGGTTGAGCATCTTGAAGAGAACCATCCGAGTCCTCTGATCAATGGCCTGCACAACCATATAAACAATTCCATGAGAACTTCTTGGAGATGTTACCACAGCTTTAATAACTTTTCCGAGTCGGTGGGGCACTGTAACCACAATAACTTTTTGAAGTGGTCTTACTTCTAAATAATCATTGCAAGAGGGGACATGAACCGATGTATACACCCATCAAACAGTTACTCAGCTATGGTTAAGTCAAACTCAAATATTGATTTAGCAAAGAGACAGATTAAGCTTGCAATAGGCTTCGTTCCAACTTCAAATTTGTTATGATTAAAAAAATTCTGGAAATTAATTGCACCCATGCTTTATCCTGACCACAGAAGATTTGACCCTGGGATAGAGGTGCAAAGCAAGAGGAAGGAGGCCAATGAAGATATTGACGAATATATAAATAGATCTTAAAATGAACACATTTTAACAGAGGACATAATGTCCTGAGATGATCCAAGCAGCAGATTACACATAGCACAGCATGGAGAATTTTAATGGAAATATTTACCAGACACATGGTTTGAAAATTTTTATCTTTTGACAAAATGCACTTTACCTGCTCGACGGTTGCACGATCAGCTTTCTCATGACTTTTAATTTTGCCAACAGCCATGTCTCATACACTTTCTCGAATTGAAGCCGTCACTGTGCTGGACATGCCAACATTCACCCTTCCTTCCCACTCCTGCAGTATTCATTTGCACAATTCATTCTTGCAACAAGTTAAATACTCAGCAACTCAAAGAAGCTAGAGAACATATCAGTGTCCCCCAAAAGATGTTTAGAGGCTGAAGGAAGCCGTAGATATAGTGACAGTACACTATAAATCAACGCATGCTTATTCAAGTATCAGAAGTTCCGACAGGGAGATGGTGAAAAGGAGATTTGCTATTGTCATGTATCTGACTGTTACCGCAAGTAGACCTTGTGCTGACAAGGTATATGTTTCAAGCATTTCCACTCAATATTGCCATTTATCTCATTGCACTAAAGGCAGGACTTAAGAACTTCAATAAGAAGTCTTAGCTTCTCAGGTAATTGATCAAAACGGTGCAATCTAGGAAAGCAACCATTCTGAGCAGCATATTGCTCTACCCACACTATACCAATACAAAAGTAATTACTAGATTATCCAGCCCTTTCCAAAGAACGGCCACTAAAAAGAGAAACCAATCCTTCTATAATTTAAAAACTCCTCCTTGTTCATCTTTATCTATATGTTCATTAAGGATGCTAACCCTATGCTTCAAAATTTAATCTTATCGTAACAATGTTGCTTCTCCTCCAATTTATTCAAGCATAGAGTGTTGTTCTAACCTCCCTTCGTATTACATTTAATCAAACTGGAAAAAGAAAGAGAAAGTGGCCGTAGGCTTATCAAGCAAGCCAAACGTACTGTAATCATCAAAGAAAATCTTTAATCCCCAACAGCAGAAAGAAGACATCAACTTTCACTTCTCAGGCAAGCTATGCATTGGTCCAAAAGACTTAGCAACATCGAGAATCAGACATCGTAGAAATAGTTAAATGAATTTTGGGACCTCCAAGGGCGAAGCACGGATATGAGTGGAGAGTTTCTGGCTCCAATTGGACAGGGGTTGAAGCGTGGACGACCGGGCACGTGTGTGTAGCCCTCCATGAGCGTTTGGACGTCGCAAATGGGGAGCGAAGGCTCCATCCACTGCTTCTCCACCATCTTTCAAGTCCAACCACTCCAACGTGCTCTCTTGATTTCAGAATCCAATGACCACGCCTCCTCCTCCTCCTCTTCCTCCTCTTCTCCTACTTCCATTACTCTTCTTTCCTCCCCTTCTTTAATTACTTCATTCATTGTTTCTAATCCTACTTCCACTGATTCTTCTTCCTGCATGGACGCCTGTTGCAGCCAAACAACAACTTCCAATAAGAAAAACTCTGCGAGGCTGTGCAGTAGTTCACACATGTAACAGAAACAACTCTCCCACCGTGAATAGACAACAAAGGTCTCCCACCGTGAAATAGACAGCAAAGGTAATTTTAGTTGTCCAAAGAGGCAATGAGTAAACCAGAAGGAGTTCGTTCACTTATTAAAACTAAAGCCACATACCCTGAATCAAAAGAACAGCAATAAAAGATTTTGCCATATAACAGCATGAACTTTCCCCATTTAGCTCCAAACTTGAATCAGTGATGGCCCCAGAACAGACAGACAAATTCAATAAGCAAGCTACAAACGCGCACAACAAATGCTCTATGGCGCACAAGCCCACCACCAAAGAATCACGAACATGCTAAAAATTAATCTCGAACGACACCGAGAAAAATCAATCTTACTCGAACAAAGAGGAACAGAACAGACCCCGAAAAGCTCCACGACCCCAAAGCCGAAAATGCGAGAAGAACGGAAGTGAAAGCGATCAATCAGCACCAAGATCGCACCTTTCTTTGATAGGCCGAGCGGAAATACCGAGGAAGACAGAAAGGGCGCGAATTTCCGCAGTTGGGCTTGAGTTTGTTACGAGAGAGGGGGCACGGCGAATGAGATGAAAGATGGGTTGACTCAAAGCTAACCGTCCCAACTCCCTTTCCAAATCGACGAAACGCAAGAGGCAGAAGGCGCTTGTATCACATCATCATCATCATCTCCCGCGGAGGCGACGAGGTCGACTGAAGCGGCTGAGCTCGACGGAGCTTCGGCGGCTGCGCGACCCGACGGGGCGGAGATGGGTTGAACGGAGGAGAGCAGCGGCGGAGGGGGCGGTGGCGGCGGCCGGAACTCTGGTGGAAGCTCGGCTGAAACGGCGTTGGCTCGGTTGAGGTTGCTGGTTCGGGGAGGAGGAGCCGCAGGGCGGCGGCTTCGGGAAGAAGAAGGCGTGGAGAAAAAAGGAAAAAAAAAAAATGGAATAAAAAAAAGAAATTAGAAAATGAAAATAGGAAAAAAAAAAAAGAAGGGTTTATAATGGTAGGCCGCGTGGTCGGGGCCGGGTCGGGCGCGCGAGAAAAGAGTGGGCCAAGAATAAAGAAAAGAATAATGGGCTGAATGCTGTGGGGTAGGAGAATAATCGGGCCTGGTCTCCTGACCTGGCCCGGTGCCTTTTCCATATTAATAAATAATTAAAAAATCCAAAAAAATTCAGAAAAAAATGGTTTCGATCGAAATCTACAGAAAATAAGTTTTTGAAAAGATGGTCCTGAGTATGATGTGCGCATGCAAGGCGTGCCAATTTCAAAGAGCAAAGGAAAATGGGGTGCTCCATTCAAGTTAAGTGCGATTAATCGGAAATTTATTAAAGGAAATTAGGGTGCAGGACTGGCAACTAAATGAAATATATATATATATATAATACAAAAAAGAAAATAAAAATGAGATTGGAAAATTAAAAGAAATTTAATTGTGATGCTTGAATTAATTGGAAATGAAGGTGGACTAGAAGAAACTCAAGTGCACATCAAAGAAATTAAAATTGCCAGAATCTAAACACGGCTGGAAAATGGTTAGTTTTCATTAGTTTGATGGTTTAGGAAAAGTGATTTCCTTTTAGATAAAAGCGAAGTCATTTTTCCCCTAATTTTAGTTTGTTGTTTTCAATTCATGAAAAATGTTTTTTTGTAAATCAGTTGGTTTTCAACTGTCTAATCACTAGATAGTTGGAAAACAAATTTCAAGCAAAATGAACAATTTGAAAAATATTTTCCTAGAAATAATTGGATATATCGCTTGGAATAATTAACCAACAAAAATATTTTCATCATTGACAATAATTTATATTTATAGTTTTTCATGGACAATGAAGATATTTTCATTTAGATATTTTTATAGTTGATATAAGTCATCATTTTTAATATAATAGATTGGTTGCACTCTTCAGCAGAAGGATGCCGACAACCCCCATTACTAAATGAAGGGGATTTGCGAGTCTCGGGTAGAATCCTCGGCTAATGCAGTAGAGGTGTGAAAACAGGTCGGGGACCCATTTTAAGACTCATATTTTATTTATATGGATAAGAGATTTCTAAAAATCTAATTAAAATTGGGTCCACAAAATGAGTCTGATTTAAAATGGGTCGGAACTTGTGATTCATTTTTGACCAATTTAAATTATCAAGTGGGTTAGAACCCATTTCCAAGTTTTCAACCCAAGTCTCGCACTCTTTAACTTTATAAAAATGTTTTCGACCAAAAAAAAAACTTTACAAAGATTTTTTTTATAAAAATCAAAATTATAATTATTTTTTTATATTTCATTTTTCTTTCTTTTTTTTTTTTTTTCCTTCTTCCTCCTTCCTTAGCAGGTGGCCAGCATGATGACGAGCCAAGCAAGGCTTGAGCTTGTTGGCCTCACGTGAGCTCGGCATCGTTGATGACAGCCTCGCCAATCATTGGCAAGGCCTCAACCTCACTAGATTTGGCCAAATAAAGCTTGCCGACATCGAGCGAGACTCGAGCTTGCCGGATTTGGTGAGACTCGAGCTTGCCGACCTCGCCAAGGCTAAGCTTGCTCGACATCTGGTGAGCCTCAATTTTGTCGATTTGGTGAGCCTCGAGCTCGTCCGTAGCTTATTGTTGGCTGTCGTTGTGGTCGACATGCCAGTCAAGAAGAAGATAAAAAGAAAAAATAATGATTAAAAATTATACATTTGAAAAATAAAAATTCGATTTTTGAAAAAAAATTAGAAACATTATTTATTAAATTTGTATTGCATAAAATTGTTTTAAAATTGTTTTAACAATATCAAGTTCCGAAAAGAAAAACTCTGTGAGTCTAGTTACGGTGCGAATGTAGAGAGAGATAGCACTACCTAAAAACTAAGGGACTCGAGGGACGGAGCTTCAGTGCAGAGGCGACCAGCTCAACTGAAGCGGCTGAGCACGGCGGAGCTTTGGCGGATAAGGGGCCCGACGGGCGGAGAATGATGAAGGAGGGAGAGCGGCGATTGTCCGTCGACTGAGGGAACTGAACGAAGGGGCGCAGGTGGGGTTAATCACCAGACGGACAGGTTCAATTCGATCACAATCTCCGAAAAGAAAGCCGGACGGCCATCGGATGTCCTTAAATCGAAACCGTTGATCACATCAACGGTCTCGATTTGATTTGAGGGAAAAACGGCGAGCGTCGCAGCAAGCATTGAGATTTGGTGAGGGCATGAGGCAGGCTCGGAGGCATCAGAGGCATCCAATGCATCCGAGCCTGCCTCCGAGCCTGCCTCCAATACATCTGAGCCTTCCTCCAAGCATCCAATGCATCCTAGCCTGCCTCCAACGGTGCCGAGCCTGCCTCCGAGCCTCCTTCCAAGCCTGCCTCTTTGTCCACAGCTCAAGTCAGATCGGACCCGCATAAGTCAAGTCCGCGTCGATTGGGGAGCCAACCGGGGCACCAGCTCTCTCCGTCTCTCTATAAAAATGCAATGCAGGAGCAAAGCCCTTTAACTTCATTTTACAACTCCCATTCACAAAACAAAAGCTCCGGCTCGGAACTCTTTCATGCAAGGTGGAGGAGCTCCTGCCGGAGAAGCAGTCTTGGAATCCTTGGTCTCCACGCGCGGTCCCCATCTCCATAACATGGCTGATCAAATAGGAACAGCCCAAAGGTACGTGACCCATTCATGTGAATATACTCTTAAAAGCTCTATTTGACTAGCCCGTTTTTCTTTCTTTTCTGAAATCCATTTCTCTTTCCATCATTTTCTTTCTTGATTCGCTATAGGGACAATGAGCAACCACCACATCAACAACAACTAGAAAGTTTTGGCTCTTCCAAAAGGTTTCATATTATATTTACCGCGATCAAACTGCTCACTATTGTGCATTTCAATTCGCAGCTCATCAAGGCACTTAGCCACACGGTTTTGCAGCTGTACATCATTTGCAAAGTTATTTATCTTATAGCACTTATTCAAGTTACTGAGCCCATGAACCCCAACCTGATATACAAATACTTGTATGTCATTTTCGGGACTCTCGGCGCCGAGTTGCTTCTCTGGACAAGCTTGTCTCTAGTTATGTGGATTGCTGTCAACATGTGCCTGCTAATATCTGCTTTGGCATCGTCCAGTGTGCTCGCACGAGGTTTCAATCCACTTGAAGAGATTGTTCAATTGTTTGAAGATGTCTCGTTTTCAGAAGCTCAGTTTGACTTTTAAAGTTCCTACGATCATGTTGTGTTTGTGTACGAATGTTATTGCATGTAATTTGTGTCATAAATTCTTTTGATTTAGGGAAGGGAGAATGCTATCATATACATGTTCTACTGAACAATAGTAAATTGTTTGTAGATTTTACGACTTTTGAAGCTCAGTTTGTCATGTTGCATGAACTTGGAAGTAAAATATGGTTCATTCAATGGAATTATTTATATGGCTTTTGATCCTCTCTTTTCCTTCTATTATAGTTTCATTGGTGTCATGTGTTCAAATTTTTTGACATTTTGATCTAATAGCTTTTCTATTATATATAAATTTATTCTAATCAAGAAGAATATTATCTTACAAAGGAAACAATCAAAGGTAACATCCTTAGAATAAGCGCAATAAGGATCCCTTGGCGAAATCAATTCCCAAACTCATGCACTCTAAACAAAGTTTTGGTGGCCAATCATATTGGGTAAAAGATTGGTGGCAACTCCCTTTTTTTATTATTTATTTACATTTTTTGGTGGCGTTGGTTTTTAAGAAAAGTGAGTACAATAGAATTTTCGGATCTAGTCATGCCATTAAAAAAAAAAAAAACTCTATTTTCCATTCTCTCATCTCTCTCACTTTCCTTAACATGAATTCACACAGTAATATTTGCATTATTTGGACTAAAAAGTAAAAAGGTTAACTATTCAACTTAATGAAATGTTAATATTGCTAGAACAATATTCAACATCAATTTACATAGCTTCACTAATTAAGTGTACCTCGATATACAATCATATATCTAAATCACCAATTAATAAACAAGAGTCATATAGGGTCACATCTATTTTTTCAAATAGCAATTTATCTATAAATTTAGGCATGCACAAACATGATTTAACGACAAAGTAAACTGTACAATTCTTGGGTGTTTAAAAATTGATATGTTTCTGACCAAAAAAAAAAAAAAAAGAATTGATGTGTAAGGAGTTCTAACGAAATTTTAACTTAATCCTTATTCTATGTTGCATCTAGGCATCTATATTGTTAAAATAGAATTTTGGTATTTCAAATTGGTTATCTTCCCTAGTACATAATTATAAATACAAATTTTAATTTGTTCAATTAATACTTACACTATCTTATTAAAAACCAAACATGGAAGCCCTAGTACTAACATACAGTTAAGCTACATATTATGAGAATAAATTACATAATTGTAAACTAGAAAATACTTGTACAAAATTATATAGGTACAACATTTGAATAGACAATATGTAAATTGTAAACACACTCAGTAGTAATAATTAATAGTACTTATTTTTTGTTATGCGACTACTAAATATTTATTATTTGTATAAAATGTCACATTTCACTTCTATAGATATTATGTCGCATGACTACATAATATAATCAACAAAAAGTAGTCAAATTAAATATGTGCAATGAGGCATCTTCACCTCGTACGTAATAATGACATCGCCCCAATGAATTGTCAACTAATTTATCGCCTTCCAACTCTGTCGAGGCATTTCCCTTTCTCCACACATCTGCCCCTCAATTTTTATCTTCCACTACAGGATCATCTCAGAATCTTTTCTATGCATTCAATGGAAAAATCTCCTTTAAAAAAAAAAATCATCATACTATGCCTAAAAGATATTTCTGTTCACTTTACTTCTTTTCTTGTTTGTATTCATATAATGGTAACTCACCAAGGATCCTCAGCCTATTTTTAGAGCCAGTGGATCTCTAAAAGAATCAAATGGTAGTGAAATTATAATTATAGTATGGGGGGTTCGACGGAATGGATTGGAATTGCTGACACATAACAATGAGTATGATTTATCAACTCATAGAAATGATTTATCAACTCATTTTCTATGATAGAATTTTGATTAATCAAACTTCTTGTAGACCGACCCTTTTTCTTCTTCTTTTTTCATGCATGATAGATTGCCAAACGTGCAAATGCGTAGATATGATGTAGGAAAAATGATAAAAGAATCCATCTGCCAATGCACAATGGGGAAGTTCAAAGAGAAATTCATGTTGAATAATTTGTTCACTAAGACATGATAAATGCAATTTGAATTCATTATTTGATCTGCATCTTTTAAAAAAAATAGCCTTATAATTGGCATAGGAAAGTATCCTGTCCATGCATGCCAATAGACAGGATATTGAATATGTGTGTGTTGGAATAAAAATAAAGAAGGACGATATTAGATTTACGTAAGAATAGTCTAATAGAAATCTTGTATATACATAAAACTTAACGAGCTTAAAAATTGTTGCCCAAAGCTTAATCCTTAAGTTATGTAATTCAGACAATAAGGGTCTGTTTGGTAAAATTTATTTTTGTTTCTCGGAACAAAAAATTTTGTTCTTTTGTTTCGAGAAACGAAAAAAAGAATAAAAACGTGTTTGGTAAAACTTTTGTTCTCGGAAACAAAAACAAGAAGTATAAAAAAGTAGTTTATTATTCTTGGGAATAATTTCTAAAATTAATTTTTCTCTCTCTTTTTTTTTTTTTTCTCTTTCTTTTCTTCTTCTTCTTCCTTTTGGCTGGCGACCTCGCTAAAGTGTCGCCGGCTCCCGAAGATGCCGAGCCATGGTGAGTTTCGTCAGCCCGAGCTTCACTGTGGTTGGGCGAGACACGGCGAGGCTCGGCCTCGCCTTGGCTGGGCAAGGTTGACCTCTCCTAGATCTAGCGAGGTCAAGGCCGACCTTGCACCGCCCGAGCAAGGTCAAGCCTCATCGGTGGCCTGGCAAGGCTCGCTTGGCCACCGAGGCCACCGACGAGGCTTCGGCAAGCTCGCCAAACCTTGCCCAATCGGCAGCCACTGTGGTCGTGATCGGCCACAAAGGAGGAAGAAGGAAAAATGAAAAAAAAAAAGAAAGAAGAAAAAAAGGAAAAATATAATAAAAATATTAAAAAATTAAAAAGAAATAATAAAATTTTACAATTTTACCAAACTCATTTCTATCCCGGAATAGAAATTTATTGTAGTTATTAAACGCGTTCTTATACTCAGAAATTATTCTCAAGAATAGAAAAAAATCATTTCTTATAAAAAATTATTTCTAACAAAATCGTTACCAAAGGCACCCTAATTGTTCGATGCACAATTCCTTTCTATGCCAATTTGGGGAATTGGCAGACTGATCGTAATATCGTTGCCCTTCATGGGCATAACAGGAATTTCCTGCAAAAGAACCGAAAGGAATTTGGGGATGGCAGACCGACCGTAATATTGTTGCCCTACGGTGGGCAAGATGGGAATTTACCAAAAGGTAGGTTCGAATTTGGGGATGGCAAGACGTAATATATGATGCCCTGCTATGGGCAAAAAAGGGATTTTATGATATGGACAAAAGTTACGTTATTTTTTTCACCGTTGATGTAACTTTCGAGTGGATCTGACGGTCCTGGCCTGACTCTGGACAACGGGGACGAAACCTCGCAAAAGTCCGGTTCTCGTCAATCAAGTACATGAACAAATGCAGATCAGAATATTAAGAACAAAGAAAAGACTGCCCATTATATGCCCCTCCGCCACCAATTGCCTCTTCCCCTTATCATTCGCAAAGCTTATCTACAGTCCCAGAGTTCATTCGGCTCATATCTCCAAAGCATGGCCAATCATAAAGTGACGCTCAAAAGGTGACACCTTATGCATCCATTTAAATATGTTCTAAAAGTTCTACTTAGAGCACGGTTTAAAAGCTAGTTCTCTTTTTCTTTTGAATCAACGGTACCAATAAATAAGAAAGTTTTAACTCAATTAAGAGATTCTACATTATATACACATCGTTCAAGTTACCTGTCGTTGCGCATTTCAATACGTAACATACCGAGGCATTGAGCCACTCAGTTATACTGTTTTACATCATTTGTGAAGTTATTTATATTATAGCACTGATTAAAGTGATCGGAGCATTGAGCTGGAATGTGATATACCAGTACTTGTACATTGTTTTCAAAACTCTTGCTTTCGAATTGCTTTTCCTAGACGAGTCTATTTCTAACCATGTGGCTAGTTGTCAACATGTGCTTGCCGTGCGAGATTCCGGCCGTTTTTAAGAGATTGTTCAACTAATCAACGACGTTCCAATTGCTATTTGAAATTTTGGCAATATTATGTATTTGAGTATCAATTTTGTTGCATGTTGTTTTGTTGTAATAAATCTTGTGATTTTCATAATCTATTTTTGTAGATCCATTATTATTTTTGAGTCAAAAATTCACCTCAGTCCCTTGAAGGCTCCAATCAAAAGGTTATTATCAGAAATTCAGCACTCATAGCCAATCATCCTGCCTAAATAGTTATCGGGGATGGGTAACACCAAAAAACGTACAAATGCGATCGACATTAGAGACCCGAAACAATGCTTAATCAACTCTTGGTTTGTCAAATTTGACAATCTGCCTAGTGATTGCATAGCCATTCTTTAACCCTCACCTCAGTAAAGCAATAGGCCTTAAATCTCAAGATAGCAATTATAAACCAAGCCAGCCGAGCATTCTTAATTCAACAGATCAAAACTATTCATTTTCTCACCCTCCAAAGTGTGTGAAAAAATCAAACTTAAAGCATAGATGGTATCTAACCATCGATGGGAGAACAGAAGCAGGATTCGATTAGGTCATACTTAACTCTTTCCAAAGCCTCCTTCCTTATAATAACTAGCAAAAAGATAGGGGGAAAAAATAGAAGAAGAAGCTGCTATACAGTTTACCTTGGAACAATATACCAACATCATCTAAGAACGATAGACAGACACAATACAAGACAAGCATGTATTTATCCCTCTCACTTTACTCTCAGCTAAAATTGAGCTATTGCTGAAAAATTCAAAGTCATCTCCACTTGTGGTAAATTCAACTTAAACAATACGTGACTGACGCTTGAACCCCAGCACCGAAGTCTTGTAGACTTTGATTGCGAAATCTTGCCCGTCAGATTATGTTTCATGATAGACATTCACTTATAAAAGTCAAGAGTGACAGAAGGGTCCAGAGACCATGTAGTAGCAGCAAAAGTATAAATCCCAAGTGAAATCGTGAAATTATAACAATGATGTGGAGAAATTTCACCTACAATCAATTGGTAGGGAAAAAAAGAACAAAAAGAAGAAAGTTGCGAGTATTGCTGACTGTAGATAATAATGTACAACTTTGCCAATGGAAATGCGGCCACTGGTTGAGCATCTTAAAGAAAACCATCTAATAAATCCTCTGATCAATGCCCTGCCTAATATCACTTGAGTACCTTTCAGGAGTTGGGGTGGGGCACTGTAACCGCAGTAACTTTTGATAGTTGTCTTACTTCTGAATAATTATTGCAAGAGGGGACCTGAACCAATGCATATATCCATCAAAAATTTTACGCAGCTATGTTTCAGTCAAGCTGAAGTATTGATTTAGCAAAGAGACAGATTAAGCTTGCAATTGGGTTTGTTTCAACTTCAAAACTATCGATGATCAAATAGAACTACTTACACTTTGTTTTCCCATATCATGAAGAGTAATAAATTCTGAAAATTAACCATGCCGAATACTGAAGATTTGACCCTGGGATAGAGGTGCAAAGCAGGAGGAAGGAGGCCAATAAAGGAATTGACGAAAGTTGTTGTAGATCTTTAGAACGGGCACATATTTCCAAGGAATATAATGTCTTGACAAAAATCCAAGCAGCAGATTGCACTTAATATAAAGAGACCTTATTGTGACTGTTGTTACAGCAGCAGCATGGAGAATTTTATTGGAAATATTTTATCAAGTACTTGGTATAAAGTCAATCAATATTTTGATGAAAATGTACTTTACCTGCGCAGCAGTTGCACGGTCAGCTTTCTCATTACTTCCAAGTATGCCAATAGCCATATCCCGTACACTTTGAAGCCGTCACCGTGCTGGACATGGAACATTCATCCTTCCCTCCCACTCCTGCAGTATTCATTCATCCAATCCGTTATTTTAACAAGTTAAATACTCAGCAGCACATTAAGAAGCTAGATAACATATCAGTGGTCATCATAGTATTGGTACATTATAGTCAACAAATGCTTATTCAAGTATCAAAACTTCTAACCCCAAAAAAAGAAAAACAGTATCGAAATCTAAAATAGTTGATGTTTATCTGCCAAGTAAATTGATTTTTTTTTTTTGGGTGAAAAGTGGAACAAGTTAGAAAATTGAAGGTTTTTATGAAGTTTTATCACAATTCTATAGGAGAATTACCAAAAAAATCCTAAATCTATTGTAATTGTGTCAATTCAGTCATAAACTTTTTTTTTGTCAATTTAGTTCTAAACCTTTTACAATTGTGCTAGTTTAGTCCATTTGGTTAAAATTGGCCAGTTAAGACCGTGACGCGATACCAACCGTTCTGCAAAAGCTGACATGACAATTTTTTTCGATTTTTTTTAAATTTTTTTAAATTTCTTTTTTTCCTCCTTCTCCTTCCTTTGGCTGGCGAGGTCGGCCTCGCTAGCTAGTGGCGAGCAACTGGCGAAGGTGAGCCTCACCCAGCGACGTCAAGGAGCCTTGTTAGTGGCCGACGAGACCGTTGTCGCCATATCTGACAAGGTTGAGCTTTGTTGTCCTTGGGCGAGGAGCCTCGCCAGCCACCGATGAGGTTGACCCTCGCCTTGGATCTGGCGAGGCTCGATCTCGCCTAGCCATGGCGAGGGTTGACCTCGCTAGTGCCGGGCGAGCTCGGCTCTTGCCATGGCTGGGCGAGGCCAAGCCTCACCAGATCTGGCGGGGCCTCGCTTGCCAAAGGAAGAAGAAGGTAAAAAAAAAAAAGAATTCAAAAATTCAAAAAATATTTAAAAATTCAAAAAAAAATATTAAAAAATTCAAAAAAATTAAAAAATTGCCATTTCATTTCGCGTCAAACGGCCGGTGTCCACGTCAAGCACCGGCTGGCCAATTTTGGCCGGATGAACTAATCTAGTACAATTGTAAAATGTTTAGTAGGGGTGATCGGGTCCAGGGTGGGTAGGGTCTAGACCTGGATCCTGTACCCGACCCTGTTATAACCGGTTCTCTTTTTTTGGACCCTGTTCCCGACCCTGTTTGCATTGGACCCTGTTCCCGACCCACCCTGTTTTTCCGGTCCGGGAACAGGGTCGACCCTGTTTATATTAGAACCTGTTTTGCATAAAAATTGCCATATCTTTATATTAACCGGACGAGAACAAATAATTCACCAAAATGACCATGTGGTTGAATGAACTGGCTGATATTTGGCCAAGCCAAAGTAAAACTTGGCAGCGTTTGTCAAGAAACACAATTCAGACAAAAACACCATAACTACATATAATCCACATTTTGACGCTGGGGAGGGAGGAAATTTACCAGCTCTGTCATATATTCATTCGAGCCAAACAACCCATCCTGACATATGCCCATTACCAAGCTAAGAAAAGAAACACGCCTCAATCAAACGCCAAAAACAATTTTAGAAACACCTTACCCTGTTTGTAAAAGTTTGAGAATTGCCCCAAGATCCGCAAATCCCAACTCAAAACCATCAACCCACAACCTTAGAGCACCAACCCAAAACAAACAATCGCTGAAGAGCATCGGAAGCAAGTCATGACGAAAGCAATGCAATCATAACAATCCTACTTACACCATACAACGCCACCCCAAAGAGATTCTCTCGAACCCGAAAAACACGAAAACATTGCCCTCAATCGATGGAATGTAAGGATCAACTGATCAACCCAAAATGCCGAAGAGATCTCACGCAGTGCAATTCAAAAGCTTTTTCCGGAGACGCTGAAAACCCAGAAACCAAGAAAATAAAAAAAAAAAAAAGGACCTTTACCAAACAAAACCCGCGTTTCTTCTCGCTTCTCGCTCTCGCTCTCGCTCGAGCGCGCGTGCTACCGATGGATCTGCCGGGCAACTTTTTCCCCAGATCCCACAAGGAGCGACCAAATCGGAAAAGGGATCTTCAGACCTTGAGAGAATCAAATCCCTTTTTGCTCCTCTAGCCAACCGCTCTCTGGTTTCAGATGAAGAAAACCAGAGCAAAGGGAGCCCCGGGAAGCCTCTTTTCAACCTCTCCGAAAACCTGCTCTCTCTCCGACGGCGCCGAGGCGGCGAGGATGGCCGGGACCAGGATGGGGGCCCTGATCTGGAGGACGGTGGGTGAGCGGAAGCAACGTCAGCGGCGCAGCACTCGGATGGATCGGCGGAGGTGACTGTGAGAGCTTGAGAGTAAAAGATAGAAAGTTAGGAATGAATTAGGGTTTTGTCTTAAAAACCGGTTCTCAAACCGGTTCCCGAACCGGTCCGATCGATCCGGTTCCTGGGTGGGTATTCCCTTGGAACCGGTTCCCGGACCGGTTCAAACAGGGTCTAAACTTTGGGAACCGGTTCCCGGACCGGTTTTAACCGGAACCGGTTCCCGACCCTATTTTTCGGGTGGGCCGATCCGGGAACCGGGTTGACCCGATCCGGTTGCACACCCCTGATGTTTAGGACTAAATTAGCCAAAAAAAAGCTTATAACTGAATTGACACAATTACAATATATTTAGGACTTTTTTGGTAATTCTCCCACAATTCTGAAGGTTGGTGTAACTAAAAATATAGGCAGCTGAAATAAGGAGAAAGTGGAAATGAGATTCACTAGTTTCATTTATTTGACTGTTATTGTAAGTAGATCTCGCGAAGATAAGGTACATGTTTCAAGCTTGCCACTAGATAAGCAATAGCACTCAATAATTTCATTGATCAGATTGACAGTCTCAATTTGACAATGAAAGGAAACTTACGTGGGATTCTTCAATCCTCTTTTGAAAACGTTGGATTTGAGTACATCTTGTTGTTACGTGGGATATTTCAATCCTCTTTTGAAAATGTTGGATTTGAGGACATCTCCTTTCGTCGTCAAATCGAGACTGTTGATTTGTGAAATCCACAAAGGTCAAGTCCGCGTCAATCATGTGTGGGGGAATAGCAAGGTCACCTATAAAATTGCAGGAGCAAAGCCCCTTTGCTTCACTTTGCAGCTCCCACACACACAACAAAAGCTCCGGATCATAACTCTTTCAGGCGAGGTGGAGGAGCTCCTGCCAAAGAAGCAGTCTTCCAATCCTTGGTCTCCACACGTGCTCCCCTTCTCCGTAACATGGCCGATCAAGCAGTGACATCCCAAAGGTACGGGACTCATTCCGATGAAAATGCTCTTAATAACTACTCTTAAAGCTTTAATTGAGTAGCTGGTTTTTATCTCTCTTTCCTTATTTAGAATCTATTTCTTTCTTGATTCATTATAAGGACGATGAGCAATCACAACATCAACAACAATAGAAAAGTTTTGGTACAACCAAGAAGTTTCATATTATATTTACCTCGTTTAAGCTGTTTGCTATCGCACATTTCAATTCATAGCCCATCGAGATGCTAAGTTACACAGTTCTACAGTTGTACATCATCTGCGAAATTATCTATCTCATGGCATTGATCCAAGTAAGCGGGCCCACAAGCCCAAACCTGATATATACATATTTGTACATCATTTTTTGGACACTCTATGCTAAGTTACTTCTCTAGACGAGCATACCTCTAATTATATGGTTTGTCATTAATATATGCTTGCTAGTGTTTGCTTTGACATCGTTTGGCATGTTCTCGAGAGGTTTCAACTGGCTTCAAGAGACTATTCAACCGTTTGCTGATGTGCCGTTTGTCGAAGTTTAGTTTGGTTTTTAAAGTTCTTGCAATCATATTGTATTTGTGTCTCAATCTTATTGCGTCTCTTTGTAATAAATTCTTCTAATTTAGGAAGGGAGAATGTTGTCCACATGTTTTGTATTTGGTCAACCTAGTCTTATCGTCGAAAACGAACACAACTTTTTAAAGTTCCTAACAACAACAATGATCTTGTTTGGAGCTTTTATCTACCGATAATAAATGATATCCACCCCATATTTTACCCTAGTTAGTATACTATCTCTAGGATCTTGTTTGTAAATTTCACGACTTTTTGAGCCCATTTGATAGGTTGGAGTCATTTTCTTGGAAGCATCTCTTCTTAGATACTGTATAACATTCCAAAAGTAACAATTATCTTATTCGAGTTTTTTTTTTTTTTGATGATAAAGTCATATTTGCCTTAATATTTTTACTGAACATATTAAATTGTATGCAAATTTTATGTCTTTCTGGTTTGATAGCTTTTCTATTATATATATATAAATTTATTTATGGGTGGATAATAATATCCTACAAAAGAAACAATCAAGGTATCAGATTTCGAGAGTCACCCTCTCCTCGTTCTCATCGGCCCCTAGCAAAGATTATCCTTGTCCACATTACTGATTTTCAATCAAAATTAATTGAATGAACTCAATAGTCAAAACATGAGAATGTTTATAACTTAATTGATACAATCAAATTTAGAACTGCATTAGTAAAAATGAAATAGGCCTAGAATTTTCTGGATAATTTATCCATAAAAAAATGTCAATATGTCTCTGTAGCAAAATATTAATCAAGCAAAAAGTAGAAATTTATGTAGACATGCCTTAAATATTCACCAGCCACCCCAAGGCCCAAAACACATTCCATGCAAATCATTTCCATACTCCATGGTCCCCAATCCAAACCCTTCCAAGTATAACCCATGGGATTCTTCGAGGAGCAACAGTTACCTTTGTTGAAAAACATGTGCATTGCTTTAATCCGCAAGCGTAGTCTTCGTTATCCTGGCGCAATAGATATCCTTTTACCTGCTTTATTCATTTTTTTATGAGCAAGTATTTAGTGAATACAATATACCTATGCTAAATTGAATTCAGACAATTAAATCTTAAGCGTTGGTCTCAATCCAGGTGGGCCCTTAAAATCGATAAGCAAGCACTTGGATGAAAAGTATATGTTGAGGCCATGTTTGTTTCAAGAAAAATATTTCCTAGAAAACATTTTCGTAATTTTTTTATGTTTGAGACGTGAAAAATGAATTATTAAAGAAAATATTTTTCGGTCAATAGATAATTCTCTTTTAAAATTGGGGAAAATAATTTCCGCTTCCCGAAAATAAAAAAATGAAATCATTTTCCCCACCTCTAGAAGTCGTTGTCTCGCCTCCTCCTTCCTCTCTATCCCCTTCTCCAGAGCTTCTCCATCTTTCTGCTTCTTCGTCTCATCCCTCGTCTCCAGAGTGCTCCTCTTCCGCTGCTGCCTCGCGCTTCTCTTCTAGATAGCAGAGCAAGGCGCCGGCGCCGGTCATCGTTATCGCTTTCGGTCATTGTTCACAGTCCCACGTCGATCATCAAGCAGTTTGCTGAAGTTTCACGTCCACCAATTCTCAAAGGTCCGAATTCCGGATCCAGGTCGGTTTCTACTCCCTTGTCCCCATGCCACATAGCTTCGCTTAAGACCACCTTCCGCGGATGCCAAACGCACGTCTAACGAGCTTGAACCTCAGTCGCGAATTGCAGCGTCTTGGGAAACGAGCAGAGCGGCGACTCCAAGGAGGCGCTGTTGGGCATGGTGGACGAGCGAATGGAGGAGCTCTTGGGCAGAAAGGAGAACAGGAGCTTGCTTGACATGCTAGAGAGAGCTTCGCAGAGGGCGGATAAGGCATGGAGAGAGCTCGCCGAGATTGAGAGACGAGAAGCCCAAGCTCGGGCAGATGAGGAATTACATTGAACAGCTCAAGATCAGAGCTTCTGAGGTACTTTTATCGTCTGTTGACTGTTGAATTTTTATTTAAAGAAATTATGCATGAACGTAGGGAGGTTCGGGATACGACCAGCTTGCTCTTTTAATTTGAAATTTGGGACAAAACCGAGTGATGGGACTGGTACAAGCGATTCATGGGCTCGAGAGCGGCAATGAATAGTAACGGCGGTATTTTTAGGGAGGGAGGGAGGGAGGGAGGGAGGGGGAGAGAGGATCTTTTAAGAGGTAGATGAATTGAGCTGCTTGCAAGCTCCTCCTGGTCAATTTGAGCTCACTCAATGTAAATTCAACTCAAGTTTTATCGAGTTTGAGCCGGTCAGGTAATGTATTTTGATGAATCCGATCATCGCATGATATGCTCTAGTCGTAATATTAGAACTTGGGTTGATTGAGTCTTCATTTTCAAACCAGATCAGCACAGGGTTGAGTTGGTGCTTTGGTCGTATTTTTGGTCGGCTGAACACGGCTTGATTGCTCTCTTGATCATGATGCTACTCCGATCTTCGATTATTGTTGGGTCTCTCAAAAATATGTCGTTGCACATCCTGAAGATTGCAGTGAGAAAATGAAGATGCAGATGAAGATGAAGAACAGAATCTTGAAACAGAGAAATCAGCACAAGAAATGCTTTGTATCACTTTATATCAAAATGATTGTAGTACAAAGTATCAATAACAACAATGAATACAAATCCCCTGTTCTTCCTCCTCTGTTCTATCTCACTTTCTTATCACCGTATGTATTTTCTATACAATGGCAGAGCTCTCAATTATGACTGCTCTCGAAGTTTTCTCTTTCACAACCCACACTTCTCTATCTATTTTCTTTTTCTATATAACGAAGAAGAAGAAGCTGGTTCTAATCAGAATCAGAATAGAAAGACAGAATAACCGAACGTGGCTAACTGTTTACTTAATTTGTTTTACTGCTTTCAACAGAATAACAGTACGTTGAACAACACAGCTTGGCAATCCATGTCTTCTTTATTTCAGGCTTCCTTATTCATTGATATCAATCCATGTCAGTCTTCATCACGAGCTCTTGACCGTTGATCATCAGCTTGTTTTTGCTTTTCTGTCTTTGTTTTTCCCATACGTGATCTATCTCTTCCTTCATCAAAGTCATCAGCTGAATTTATAGTAGATGAGTGAGAGGACCCTGTTCCTTTAACATGCAAGAATCCCAGAGGGGCCTATCGAAAGCAAGGGCCTTGGTCAAAGAAGCCGAGCGGTTGCTCTCCCAAACCGCAAAAGCTCAAGATGAAGAACGAGATGGTATGCAAATAAATCAAGAAGAACAGAGATGGGGAGTCTGTTAAAAGCAGCTTGTGCACCGGTTGGTACCCTTGCGGGTCTACTGCTATCTCGCACTCAGGTCGCCGCAGTGTCCCGACTGGTACTCCCTCTGGGGATTAAATTCATCAGCTATGCACTATCTGGAATCGCCTTCCGCTGTGCAGTCGGAAGAGACTTGGACAACGTTCAGCTCAAGACAGGAATATCCGCGGCTTTCAGATTCATTGGACGTACATGCTCTGAGCTCACGAACTGAATTTGGAAAGTTTCCTGTCGCGTGCCTTTTCCGGCTCGATGTACATAGTCGAGGGTCTGCTTATATTTGTTTCTGCAGCGGTCGGTCTATATTTCTGCTTCAAGATTCGGGTTTTGAGTCCTTTTCCCATTGAAAGGCCAGAATCAAGAACGGTCGGTCTATTGAATTGCAGTGCCTCATTTCTTGCCCTCTATCCGCCATTTCTATTAATGAAATTCCTTGAAGCTTTGCGTAACAAAAGACTGATTTTGTTTTTTTCCCGCTAATCTTCCACCTAAAGAAACAGTTTTGGGACATAACATCAAAAGTCAATTTTAAGTGTTTGAGTACTATGGAAGTTGAAACTTGATATCGTCAAGTCGCTAGGATTGTGGAGTTATGTGTGGCCTTGTTGCAGCTGTCGTTAAACTGTAGCATGGAGAATTATAATGGAAATATTTTACCATACACTTGATAGAGAACTTATCGATCTTTTGACTAAATGTACTTTAATTGCTCGACCGTCGTGCGGTCAACCGTCTCTTTACTTTTAATTTTGCCAATAGATGTATCACCGGTTCACTTCAATATCTCAATCCTCAAAAAGAAGAGCTGGTTTAAAAGCGGTTCTTTTAGTAAACTAATTGTGTTTCGCGTTCCAAAACCATCCCTTAGGCCTTACACACGTAAATACCCCAACTTCATTGGGGAGAAGAGGTGGTAGAGGTGGCGTGCATGTGCTGCGACTTCCAATGACGATTGATTGGTGGCCACTCCTTTGCAGTTGGAGCTTCGTCGCCCCTGTAGGTTGAGGTACAGTCGCTCTTCCAAACCCTAAGATTTCTAAGGTAGAGAAAGGAGGAGACAGGGGATTTGATCATTGATTCGTGTACTCCTCTCTGATTGCTTTGTCTTGCTCCTGTTGTTCCCGAAAGCCCACGTACGCAAGTCTTTACGCTTAAATTGGGTTGTTTCATCTCCTCTAACTCTTTCGAACCTATTATGTATCGATGCCCATTTATTGGGTGCTTTCATTTCTCCTAATTCGATAAAAATTCTGTTGTTTGGAACCAAAAAAATTAGGACCTTCATTGAAAGTCTAAACTTTTGTTCAACCCTAATTGCTCTAACATGACAATCACTACTGAAGACTTAAACCTCTCTCTCTCTTTTTTAATCTAGAGGTCTTCGTGACTTTCTTTTTCGGACATGAAAATTTATCATTTGAGAATACATGTGATGAGTTTTAGGATTTGAAAAGAAAATTACAATAAATGAAGTTTATGCATTTCAGTCATAGTTAATTATGCTTTAAAATCTCTAATGAGACTAAATAAAAAAAATCATATTTTAGGAGTCGAAAGAAATGCATAAACATGGGATAAAAGTCTTTAGATATTCTATAAGTACTTGTACACTAGTCACTTAACAAAAGAAAAAGGAAATTGGCTTTGAAAATCAGTTTAATCAAGCTTTAGAATAGCTAACTAAGTACTTAGCAAGACTAAACACAGAAGGGAGCACAAATTAGTCAAGATGCAAACAGGAGAAAGCCGCTGCCTCATCTATAAATCTAAAAAGATCTCAACGGTTGATGGGCTTGTGGACATGTGCTTTATATATTAGTGACTTGACTTCCGCACCATAATGTAAAGTTCCAAACTTTACATAACCTGGGACCCATGTCGGACTTGCGACCTGGGGCGACCTGGGCCCCACGTGGGGCGAGGGGCGACCAATGTTCCATCCTGGGTCAACCTGGGACCCAGGTCGGAATTGCGACCTGGGCCCCACCTGGGTCGAGGAATTGCGTCCTGGTCACGTCGGAGTTGCCAACCTGGGCCGACCTGGGCCCCACCTGGGGCATGAGCCAACCTGGGATCCAGGCTGTCAGAAAATTGCTTTTCATTTTTGGCTTATGTAAAGCACATCCGCATTGACGATATTCTTCAAGACCGGGGAAATTGGCCACAAGTCCCACACACAAAACAAGAGCTCCCCATCTGAA
Source organism: Eucalyptus leucophloia subsp. euroa (assembly GCA_017140325.1). Lineage (NCBI taxonomy): Eukaryota > Viridiplantae > Streptophyta > Magnoliopsida > Myrtales > Myrtaceae > Eucalyptus > Eucalyptus leucophloia. Next base: position 14,841,435 of record CM029472.1, on the reverse strand, counting down.
CATGTTCAAGCGCGAGGGCGAGGCTCCAGCCGGAGAAGTGGGGTCCGAATCCGCGGTCTCTACACGTGGTCCGCTTCTTCACAACATCGCTGGTCATACAGTGGGCCGTGGCACCTCAAAAGTATATGACTCCTTCATGTGAATATGTTCTTAAATAGAATTTTTTTTTCCTTCTTTGTTTGGAGTCTATTTTTCTTTCTTGATTCACTATACGATGAGCAACCATCATATAAGCAACAACAGAAAAGCTTTGACTCGACTAAGATATTTTATATTATATTTATCTCGTTTAAGTTGCTTACTATTGTGCATTTTAATTTGTAGCATATCGAGGCGCTGAGTCACATGATTCTACATTTGTACATCACATGTGAAGTAATCTATCTTGTAATATTAATTCAAGTGACTGGACCTAGGAGCCCAAACTTGATACACAAGTACATGTACATCATTGTTAGGACTAGTACATCATTTTCAAGACTCTTGGCGTCGAGTTACTTCTTTGGCCATGTGGATAGTAATCAATATATGCTTGCTCGTGCTTTACTTTGGCATGTCTCCTCACACGAGATCTTAATCATTTCCAAGAGATCATACCTTCATTTCTATTACCTTCAATTCAAACTGGAAAAGAAAGAGAACCGTGACTTTAGGCTATTCAAGCAAGCCAAACATGTTGTAATCATGAAGGAAAAATCTCTAATCCCCAATGGGAGAAAGGAGACATCAAAATTCATTCTCAGGCAAGCTATAGATTGGTGCAAGCGGCTCGGCAATATACATCAATCAAGCATGCCTCTGAATTACAAACTACATATAGGCATTGTGAATTAGATAAATGAAGTACATACAGAGGATAGTCAAGCAAGGACCTCCAAGGGGGAAGCGCGGATATGAGTGGGATAGCGAGGGCTCCTCCGTCCATGGCTTCTCTGCCGTCATTCAAGTCCAACCATTCCATCGCGCTCTCGATTTCCGAATCCGACGACCACGCCCCCTCCTCCTCCTCCTCCTCCTCCTCTACTTCCACTACTCTTCCTTCTTCTCTTTCTTCCCGTTCTTTAATTCCTTCCTTCATTGTTCCTAATCCTACTTCCATTGATTCTTGTTCCACAATGGATGCCAGTTCTAACCAAACATCAAGTTTCAAAAAGAAAAACTCTGGGAGGCTGGTTAAGGTAGAGAGAGAGGTACTTGAAAAGGGACTCGAGAGATGGAGCTTCGCTGCAAAGGCGGCGAGCTCAACTGAAGCGGCTGAGCACAGCGGAGCTTTGGCGGATAAGGGGCCCGACAGGTGGAGATTGGTGAAGGAAGGGGAGCGGCGAATGTCTGTCGGCTGAGGGAACTGAACGAAGGGGCACAGGCGGGGTTAATCACGGACAGACAGGTTCAATTCGATTTCAGTCTCCGAAAAGAAAAGCCGTACGGGCATGGGATGTCCTTAAATCGAAACCATTAATCAGATCTCGATTTGATTTGAGGGCAAAAGGACGAGCATTGCAGCAAGCATTGAATTTGATTTGAGGTGAGGACAAGTACCTGATCGAAACCGGTAAAAAGGCTCATGCCTTCTTTCCACTGATTTTGGAAGTTTCGTCAATCAAACCGCCCCCGCCGCCCCCAAAATCGCCAGCTCCCCCGGCTTCACTCGCCAGCTAATCTTTTCCCCGGCTCCACCTCACTCGCCAGCTCCCCCGGCTTCACCTCAGCTCCCCCGTCACTCGCCAGCTGTTCTTTTCCCCGCTTCTTTCTATGTATAAAATTGCATTGGCAGAGCCCTTTCACGTAACTTCACAAAACAAAACCTCCGGATAGGAATTCTTTCAAGCGAGGTGGACGAGCTTTTGCCGGAGAAGCAATCTTCGAATCTTGCGTCTCCACGCGTGCTTTCCTTCTCCATAACATGGCCGATCAAACGGGGACACCTCAAAGGTACGCGATTCATTTGTGTAAATATGCCATTAAAAACTCTATTTAGAGGTCTGATTGAGTAGCTAGGTTTTTTTCTTCTTTCTTCCTTCTTTGGAATCTACTTTTCTTTTCATCATTTTCTTTCTTGATTTGCTATAGGGATGACGAGCAACTTCCATGTCAGCAACAACAGGAAAGTTTTGGCTCCACCAAGAGGTTTCATATTGTATTTACCTCATTCAAATTGCTTATCGTCACCCATTTCAATTCACAACCCATCGAAGCGCTAAGCCACACGATTTTGCAGTTATACATCATTTGCGAAGTCATCTATCTCATAACGCTGATTCAAGTGACTGGGCCCATCACCCCCAACTTGATATACAAATACTTGTACATCATTTTCGGGACGCTTGGTGCCGAGCTGCTTCTTTGGACGAGCCTGTCTTTAGCCATGTGGCTTGTCGTCAATATATGCCTGTTAGTATTTGCTTTGGCATGGTCCGGTGTGCTCGTACGAGTTTTCAACTGACTTGAAGAGATTGTTCAGCCGTTTGACGATGTGCCATCTGTCGAAGTTTAGTTTGATTTTTAAAGTTCTCGCAATCATGTTGTGTCTGTGTATCAATCTTATTACATGTTGTTTGTAATGAATTCTTTTGATTTAATGAAGATAGAATGTTATTATATACATGTTCTGTATTTGGTGAACCTTTATCTTATTGCCATGTAATGCACGCGATTGTTTTAAGTTCTTGATAGCGATAATAATATAGTTGAAGCGACCCACTATTTTTACCCTAGCTAGAATAATGTCTCTAAAATCTTGTATAGAAATTTCACGACTTTTCGAGCCATATGATAAGTCGAATTCGTTTTCTTCAGAAGCAACCATGTCCGCGTAAGCACTGTACAACATTCTCAACAGTAAGAGTGATCTTATTTGAGGCATTATTTGATGACAAAGTCAATATTTGCCTTAATATTTTTCCTGAAGATAGTAAATTGTTTATAGACTTTACGTCATTTGAAGCTCATTTGTGGGGACAACCATGTCTACTTTCACGACATAGACATGTTGCGTGGAACTTATATTGGTAGTATAATATGGGTCATTCAGTGGAATTACTTTTTTGGCTTTTGATCCTTTCTTTTTCCTTCTATTATAGTTTCATTGGGGTCTTGTACTTTAATTTTGTGACCTTTTGGTTTAATAGCTTTTCTATTGTATATACATTTATTTTATGCGTGGATAATAATGTCCTATAAAAGAAACAATCCAAGTACCATTTTTCAAGGGTCGCCCTTATCGGCCCTCGCGAGGGTCACCCTTGTTCACATTAGTGACTTTCAATCAAAATTGGCCGAATGGATTTATTGTCAAAACGTGATAATGTTTCGGACTCAATTGACACAATCAAAAGATTTATAATTAAATTACCAAAAATATAATAAGTTTATGATTTTTTTGGATAATTTACCCCTAAAAAATGCCAATATGTGTCTATCACTAAATTTTTATTAAGCAAATCAAGACGCATTATATATTTATCAACCACCCCAAGGCCCAAGGGAACAAACTCATGCTACGCAACATCATATCCGTAGTCCGTGGTCCCCAATCCAAACGCTTCCAAGTGTAACTCGTGGGATTCTTTGAGGAGCACTAGTTGCCATTGTTGAAAAACATTTGCATTGCTTTAATTTGTGAGGTTGGACTTATGTATGCTCACTAGAATTAGAAATTGTTTCGTGTCGGTTACTGTTTAGATGCGCTTAGGATCAAAAAGAGAAATAGCCTCCCCAATGAGAAATACTCGAGACGATGGTAATCCTGCCCTTGCCCTTTCTAACAAAGAAAAAGAGTTTTCGTAATTTCTTATGTTCAGGATGTAAAAAATGAATGATTAAAGAAAATATTTTTTGGTCAATATAAAATTCTCTTCTAAAATTAGGGAAAATAATTTTCGCTTCCAAAGAAAAATTAAATCATTTTTATCACCTCTCTCGTCCTCCTCTCGTTTCCTCCTTCCTCTCTATCCTCTTTCTCCAAAGCTTCTCCCATCTGTCTGCTTCTTCGTCTCATCCATCATGTGTGGAGCGCTCCTCTTCCACTGTTGCCTCGCGCTTCTCTTCTAGATAGCAGAGCAGGGCGCCAGGTCGTCGTTCTCGTTATCGCTGTCGGTCATTGTTCACAGTCCCAAGTCGATCATCGAGCGGTTTGCTGAAATTTCGCGTCCACCTATTCTTCAAGGCCCGAATTCCAGATCCAGGTCGGTTTCTACTCCCTTGTCCCCATGCCGCATAGCTTCACTACACATTTCTCGGATGCCACGCGCACTTCCAACAAGTACCTCGAACCTCAGTCGGGAAATGCAGCGTCTCCGAAAGCGAGCGGAGCGGAGCAGTGATTTGAAGGACGCGCCGTCGGGCTTTGTGGACGCACGGGTAGAGCAGCTCTTCGGCAGAGAGGAGAACAGCGGCTTGCTCGACGCGCTAGAGAGAGCTTCGCAGGGGGTGGATAAGGGCTGGAGAGAGCTCGCGGAGGTCGAGAGGTGGGAATTCGAAGCTCAGGCAGACGAGGAATTACGTCGAGCAGCTCAAGATCAGAGCTTGTGAGGTGCTTTTATTGTCCGTTGACCATTGAGTTTTTCCTTTTAAAGAAGAAATTCTGCATGAACGTAGGGAGAAGGAGATTTGGGATCCAACCAGCTCTCTCTTTTAACTTGAAATTTAGGAGAAAACTGAGTGATGGGACTATTATAAGCGATTCATAGGCTTGAGAGTGGCAATGAATAGTCGGTTAAGTAATGAATTTTGACAAATCTGATCGTCGCATGATATGCTTTAGTGGTAACATTGAACTTGGGTCGATTGAGTCTTCATTTTTCGAATCAAATCAGCACAGGGTTGAGTCGTGCCTTGGTCATATTTTCGGTCGGCTGAACACGGCTTGATTGCTCTCCTGATCATGACGCTACTCCGGTCTTCGATTATTGTTGCGTCTCTCAAAAAATCGTTGTTGCACGTCCTGAAGATTGCAGGAATCCCAGAGGGAGCTATCGGAAGCAAGGGCCTTGGTCGAAGAAGCTGAGGGATCGCTCTCCCGAACGGCAAAAGCTCAAGATGAAGAATGAGATGGTATGCAAATAAATCGAGAAGAGCAGAGATGGGAAGTCTGTTAAAAGCAGGTTTGTATCTGCACTAATAAGTACCCTTGCGGGTCTGCCGCTTCCGCTCACTCAGGTTGCCGCGGTGTCCTGACTGGTACTTCCTTCGGGGATTAACTTCATCAGCTGTGCGCTATTCAGATCATCCTCGGCTGCGCAGTCGGAAGAGACTTGGACAACGTTCAGCTCAAGACAGGAACATCCACTTCTTTCGGATTCATTAGAGGTATATACTCTGATCTCACGAACTGAATTTGGAAAGTTTCCCGTAGCATGCCTTTTCCGACGCAGTGTACATAGCCGAGGGTCTGCTTATATTTGTTTTTGCAGCGGTCGGCTAGATTTCCGCTTCAAGATGGTTTTGAGTTCTTTTCCCATTGAAAGGCCGGAATCAAGAACGGTCGGTCTATTGAATTGCAGTGCCTCATTTCTGCCCTCTATCTGCCATTTCTATTAATGAAATTCCCTGAAGCTAAGTCCACAACCGAAAAGCATGAAGAAGAACATTCTAAGACTAATAACTCTAATGAGAATACGGAACATTACATTCTACACCAAACAGAAAAATGAAACTTATTAAAACTCTGATGGTGCTCAAATTTAGATCTTGATCATTTCTGAACTTATTATGGCCACAAACAAGTGATTTGATCCTTTAGTCCACATCATAAAAACATCATGTTGGTCATTTAGCTTTTGTCTAAACGGGTAAGCCTCGCATTTACCATGGACGACAGTGCCAAGAGCACTCCAGATCTTGAAACAATTTTCTTGCATAGCTTACCAATCAAATCCAGCATGACAACAATGAAGTTCAACATTTCACAGTGGGATGCCAACCATTCCTCTATGGAAGGACAAGTATAATCAAGCTATTTTCTACATCAAATTAAGGGCTTTTTTGTGTGTACTTCAACACAAAGCAAAAATTTTATGCTAGAATTTAAAACATTATCCAAATTTCAGAAAACCATAAAAGAGTTATATACTAGTTTACGCATCAAAGTATGCATATTGTCAAAATTTTAGGTGTTGTAGGCTAAAGAAAAAGGTCAATATGCATCCATTGCAACAATTGTATTAAGCAAAAAGTAGAAACCTATGTAGACACGCCCTATATATTCACAACAATCCCAAGCAAGGGAGCCAAAACAGATAATTCCAAGCATGCCACACAACTTCATATTCTTACTCCATGGTTCCAATCCAGTTCCTTCCAAGAACAACTCGTGAGATGCTCTGAGCAAAAGGGCTTGTTGTCGTCGAAGAACACATGCATTGCTTTGATCCGTCGGGCTGAACTTTTGTATGCTCACTCAGCTAAGGAATAGTCGCATATTGTTTGCATGCTCATAGAATTGGAAAGAGAAATGGCCTCTCTCCGCGACAAGAAGAAGGAAAAAAACCACTCGCAATGTAATTCTTCTACACGGTAGGCCGTGCATGCACAATGGAAATGGAGCTGCATTTTTCAGTTCATTTTCTGGAACCGAAGTGCCGGTGGTGATGCTACTTTTATTTTTTGATGCCGCTGCCCGTAGCAACGGTCGTTTCTCATCCCCCGACGCCCTTATGCATGATGGCACTTTTATTAACTCGTGGTTAATAAAACCGACCAAAAAAAAGAAAATCATGGTTAATAAATTGTCTTATGATTGACTCTTGCTATGTTACGGATGGCACCCAAAAGTGATCTTGATAAGCTGACCCTAACTAATAAGGCCTACTAAGCTCCGTTAGATGATCGGCCCATAGATTTGGAGGGAATTCGTATATAACCGCAATTGCGGTTACCGACGGTTTAGCATCAGCTACAATTTGGGAAGCAACAAGATGAGGGATAGACAAGTTATCAGGCACTCGCTGAAAACAAGATTCAACCACCTTGTGGATAACGAGATGTAGTTACTGGAAAACATTCCGAATCTCCCGAGAACAGTTATCTACTTGGTCTGGCTATAAATAGCCAAGGAGGGATTGTTGTGAAAAAAAAAAAAAATTGGAAAAATCACTACAAACAGCACACATGCTACTTTTCTCTATTCCCATTGCAGTTATCCTTGATTCGTTTTAGTCTTTTAAGTATACTCTCCTTTATCCATAGTTACTGACATTAGAGTATTTTCTTTCATTTCTGAACTCACATAAAGCTTGATACACACAAAAAAAGCCAAAGAGCAAACCTTCAATGAAAGGTATTTCGTTAGATACTTTTCTCGGCGAAACAGCTATACAGAACATGTGGATCGTGGAGTCTCAGCCAAATAGATCTCTAAAATGACCGACTGGTAGCGAAATTTCATTGCCCGGCCATGGGCAAAATTAGGGAATTTGCTCGAACCATGCGGGAAAGCCGAAACCAATGGGCAAAAGAGGAATTTTCCCAAACGGAAACTTCGTTCAGGTGCCCCTGGAGAAAGAGGAGCGAAACTTCGTTTCCCCGGAAACGCGGGTGAGAGAGGAGAGAGTAATAGTGTTCCCAGCCGTTGATTTAACTCTCGAGAGGGGGATCTGATGGTTCAGGCCTGACTCCCGACATCGAAAAAGGGAACTGATGACTTTTGCAAAAGCCAAGTCCCCGCCAATTTGACGCAGAGCCGAATATTAAAATGGAAAAAAAGGTAGATTGGAAACGTGGCCTATTTATGCCTCCACGACATGGCAGATCATACGGTAACATCGGAAACGGACGTTTTACATCCATCTTAATATGTTTTAAAAGCTTTGCTTAGAGTGTGGCCCGGTAGCTAGTTCTCTTTCTCTTCAATCTATTCTTATTCCAACTAACTGCTTCCTAACTCGGTATAGGAAACGGGCAACTACAATAGCATCAACGATGAAAAAGTTTTGACTTAATCAAAAGATTCCATATTATATTCATCTCATTCAAGCTACTTGTCATCGGATATTTTAATTCATAGCACACAGAGATATTGAGCCTCCAAGCTCTACAGTTTTATGTTATTTGTGAACTCATCCATCTCGTGACACTTATCCCAATGACTAGACCCTCGAGCCTGAACGTGATGTTTCGGTATTTGTACCTCCCATTTGAAACTCTTGCTTTTGAGTTACTTCTCTGGATGAACTTGGCCCTTGCCGTTTTGCTGGTTGTCACCATCTACTTGCTTTGGCATGTTTGCTTGCGCAAGATCCTAATTGCTTTCAAGAGATTGTTCAACTCATCAACGATGAGCCAATTGATATTTGAAACTCCAATAGTATACTATATTTGGGTATTTTGTTCCAAGATATTTGTAATACATTGTGATTTTCATAATCTAATTTTGGAGATCCATGAATATATATTGTCAATTGTCACAGAGTCCGTAGACAATATATGAAGAAGGAATGAAACTCAAGTTTAACTACGGTGCATGTCTTCTGAGTTCAATAATTTAAAAACGATGTTTTTCATTTATCTGTTGGGAGTGTGGCTTACAATTCAAGACATCTTTTACCTCTCATACTTCAACAAAAGGCCACACCCACGGAGCCTTGAAGGTTCCAGCTATTAAAAGGTCATTATCATATGTCACGGACACTGACCTCTCCTAAACATCCGTTAGGTTTGAAAAACACAAAAGACAATAAGACGGGATTGACGTCAGAGTCCCAAAATGACGCTTCATGAGCTCTTGCTCTGGCAAATTTCACATTTGCCTAGTAATTGCATAGTGATTTTTTAACCCCCACCTCAATAAACCAATAGGTCAATTAATCTCATGATAGCGAAATAGCCAGCCAAGCATTCTCAATTCAACATATCAAAATTGTAAGGAAGGAGGTCTTAGTAGGAGTTGGCTATGACCTAATCAATTCCCAGTTCAGGTCTACTATCGACAGTTAGATACCTACTGCAATTTTAGTTTGATTTTTCCACTTACTTTTGGGTGTGAGAAGATAATCATTTTATAGGGATAAGTTTTATGTTTGGTTGCCAATTCTCGCCCATCAGATTATGTTGCATCATAGACATTTGCTTACAAAAGTCAGAGCTACAAGAGGGTCCAGCGACGATGCAGAGAAGTTCCAACCACTATCAATTGGCAGAAAAGGAGAAAGCACTGCTGACTGTGTAGATAATAGCATACATCTTTGGCAGTGGAATGCAACCATTTGTATCATTAAATACTTGATGGTCGAGCATCTTACACAGAACCATCCGAGTCCTCTAGTCAACGGCCTGCACAACCACAGAAACAATTCCAAGAGAACTTCTCAGAGACGCTAACATCACTTCAGTAACTTTTAGAAATGGGGTGGTGCAATGTAACTGCAGTAACTTTTAAAAGTGGTCTTACTTGTGAATAATTATTGCAAGAGGGGATATGAACCAATGCATACACCATCAAATAATTTATTCAGGTATGATTCAGTCAAACTGAAATATCGATTAAGCTTGCAATAGGATTCGTTTCAACTTCAAAACTATTGATGATCAAATAAAAGTAATCATAGTTTGTTTTCCTATATCCAATTCTGCAAAATAATGACACTCAAACTTCACGCTGAATATAGAAGATTTGACCCAGGGATATAGGTGCAAAGCAAGAGGAAGGAGGCCAATGAAGAAATTGACGAAAATTCTAATAGATTTTTAAAATCGACACATATTTTATAGGGAATTTATTGGCTTGAGAAAACTCCAACCAGCAAATTATACTTAGTGTAAAGAGACCTTATTGTGGCTGTTGTTATGATGGCAACATGGAGAATTTTATTGGAACAAAACTCTCAATACAAAGTTGATCAATCTTTTGATGAAGATATACTTTACCTGCTCGACAGTTGCACGGTCAACTTTCTCATTACTTTTGATTTTCCAATAGCCATATCCTATACACTTTCTCGAATTGAAGCTGTCATTCAGATGTCCTCAAAACAAAATCGTTAATGGATATCCTCAAATCGAAACCGTTGATCAGATTGATAGTCTCGATTTGACGATGAAAGGAGATGTCCTCAAATCCAACGTTTTCAAAGAGGATTGAAGTATCCCACGTAACGCTTCACGTGGGATACTTCAATCCTCTTTGAAAATGTTCGATTTGTTTACGTGGGATACTTCAATCCTCTTTTGAAAACGTTGGATTTGAGGACATCTCGTTGTTACGTGGGATACTTCAATCCTCTTTTGAAAAAGTTGGATTTAAGGACATCTCCTTTCGTCGTCAAATTGAGACTGTTGATTTGTGAAATCCACAAAAGTCAAGTCCGCGTCAATCATGTGTGGGGGAACAGCAAGGTCACCTATAAAATTGCAGGAGCAAAGCCCCTTCACTTCACTTTATCAGGCGAGGTGGAGGAGCTCCTACCGGAGAAGCAGTCTTCCAATCCTTGCTCTCCACACGTGCTTCCCTTCTCCATAACATGGCCGATCAAGCAGTGACATCCCAAAGGTACGGGACTCATTCCGATGAAAATGCTCTTAAAAACTGTTCTTAAAGCTTTAATGGAGTAGCTGGTTTTTCTTTCTCTTTCCTTACTTAGAATCTATTTCTTTCTTGATTCGTTATAGGGACGACGAGCAATCACAACATCAACAACAGGAGGAAAGTTTTGGTACAACCAAGAGGTTTCATATTATATTTACCTCGTTCAAGCTGTTTGCCATCGCATATTTCAATTCACAGCCCATTGAGGTACTAAGCCACACAGTTCTACAGTTATACATCATCTACGAAGTCATCTATCTCATGGCATTGATCCAAATAACCGGGCCCACGAGCCCAAACCTGATATATACATATTTGTACATCATTTTTGGGACACTCGGTGCTGAGTTACTTCTCTGGACGAGCTTACCTCTAATTATGTGGTTTGTCATTAATATGTGCTTGCTAGTGTTTGCTTTGACATCGTTCGGTGTGTTCCCGAGAGCTTTCAACTGGCTTCAAGAGACTATTCAACCGTTTGCCGATGTGCCGTTTGTCGAAGTTTAGTTTGGTTTTTAAAGTTCTTGCAATCGTATTGTGTTTGTGTCTCAATTTTATTGTGTCTCTTTGTAATAAATTCTTCTAATTTAGGAAGGGAGGATGTTGTCGTCCACATGTTTTGTATTTGGTCAACCTAGTCTTATCGTCGGGAAACGAACACAACGTTTTTAAGTTCCTAACAACAACAATGATCTTGTTGGAGCTTTTATCTACTGATAATAAATGATATTCGACCCCATATTTTTGTTGGGGTTTCATGAATCATGTATAAGAAAAATTAACGAAATAAACGCAGCGGAAACAAAGATATATTTTACACATGATTCTCCTAAGGCGTTATTCATGCGTTTTAATCAAAAATCTAAACATAAAAGGGAGTTAAACGAAATACCTCTCGAAGCGCGCTTTGAAACAAGTCGGTTCAGATGTTCTACAGTACGAGTCCCACAAGCGTCGGACCTCTAGTTCAGACACACCAACAACGAACGTCGAACGGAAGAGAGAACTTTCGGATATCCACCACTTCGTTCGTGCTAGCAATCACGTGGAAAGAATCCGTCGTATTCTTGATGCATAGTAGTCACGGCCCAAACGAGAGAATTGTTTCTCTTCCTCGTGTCTCAAAGACACAAGAACACGCACACAATTTGCTCTCTGTTTTCAGCAAAGCATTTTCTCTCTAAAACACAAATGCACACCCTAACTCTTTTTCTCTATTTTTCAACAACCTCTTTTCTCTCGTCCCTCGTTCAATTTTATATTAAAAATGACCAGCAACGGTTGCTGATCAATGGACGATCAGCAACCGTTTCTGATCATCCATAGTGGACGATCGTGCATGAACGGTTGCTCATGCACGACCATCGTGCATGAGCAACCGCTCATGCATGATTGTGGCATGATGGTCAGCGGTTGCTGACCATCAATGCTACGTGCATAATGGTCAGCAACCGCTGACCATTACGCTTCGTGCATGTGCACGAATTTGTGCACATGCTCGAAGCTTTACCTTTTTTTTTTTTTTTTTAATTTATTTATTAATAAGTTAATTTAGGGCATATTACTAACAATCTCCCACTTGCACTAAAGCCAAGTTGTTTGGTATGTTAACATATATCTACTTTGGGCATGCGTGTGCATCATATGCAAGTAGGCTCGTGAGTATAATACAAATTAAATTAAATCTTATTTAATTTAATTTCAAATCGACTCAATTCGATTGCAGTAATTGTAAACATATTTGCAATAATATTTCTCTCTTGTTCCACGTCATCCTAGTTGTTTATGGTGTGTGACATCCCTAGGTTCATCACTAAGCTGGTAGTAAGACTTGTACTAACACATTAGTACTTCCAAAAGAATTAATTGTCCCGATTAATCTTTTAGGTCCTACAAGCTACGATTGACATCTAGCAATATGTCATGGCTACCCAGATAGTGTGAATACTTTAAGAACATAATGAACCTGTCGTTTTGGCTACGTGTAATTCAATCCCTCTGTCTTACTATGTCCCGATCAAACAAAGACCATAGAATATTTGTCAAGTCATTAATTCGATCATATGCACAAATCTAATTGACATGCATTTTATTTGAGACATAAATAATTTATTCTCGGTTACAACCCCGGCCGAGGATTTTAATGCAGTGTCACAATTAGATCGCATAGGACATCATTATCATACCTTGCATATAACAAGGAGACAGATTCCATATTGCGCACACGTGTAACTTCGTGTATGAACAAACTATGATCATCAAGTATAAAGACAGATCGATGACTCGGCATTATGTGCACCCGTGAACCATAGTTGTTCGATACACAAGTTAACACTGTGCCTCAGGTCTAAGGATTATTTACACAAGACCAAAGCATGAACAATTAGACATTGACCACGCTAAAAGCTTCCATGTCGCTAATCGTTCCATATGCGTCACGTTTAGTGAATTTGTCTAATACAAACACCTGTGTTCTAACTCAGGTATCATAATACCCAATGACATGTGACTCATCATTCCCTTAAGTATCCAATACTTAATGGCGAAGTTAAGAACACACCGGTCTCAACAGGATTATTAATATCCACTTAATAATCCATCGACCAGGAACGATTTAAAGATTCAGTCTAACTATGAACCCATCACATATATTCTTGACGTCTCAAGAATAGGTCTAGTTGCAACTGATCTTATGGAATCATTCATCAATATAAAATAATTGGACAAATGAATGAATACGTCGTTGCCATTAATTAAATAATAATAATAATGAAAGTACAACTGAAATCCCTAATATGTAACCATTACATAGTAGCTTTAGGGTATACATCCAACAATCTCCCAATTGCACTAAAGTCAACTTGTCTGGTACCTCAAACCCATTTTGTCAATATGTCTTTCAAAAGAAGGCGAGGTAAGGCCTTAGTGAAGGGATGCCACGTTTTCTCGCTAAGGCAATTTTCTGCAAGGCGATATCATCTCTCCCAACAATTTCTCTGATGAGATGGAAGCGTCTCTCAATATGCTTGGACTTCTGGTGAGACCTCGGTTCCTTAGCTTGAGCTATCGCTCCATTATTGTCACAGAACAATGTGATTGGTTGCTTAATTGAAGGAACGACTCCAAGTTCAAAAATAAATTTCTTCATCCAAGCGGCTTCCTTTGCTGCTTTAGAAGCAGCTACATACTCTGCCTCAGTGGTGGAATCGGCAGTTATACTTTGTTTGGAACTTTTCCAACTAATCGCACCACCATTAAATGTAAAGACAAACCCGGACGTAGACTTATAATCATTAGGATCCGATTGAAAATCGAAATCAGTATAAGCTACAACTTTAAATTCTCCTTCTCCATATATCAAGAATAAATCTTTAGTCCTTCGTAAGTACTTAATAATATTCTTGACTGCTATCCAGTGCTCTTCTCCTGGATCAGACTGATATCTGCTAGTAATACTTACAGCATGCGCAATATCAGGTGTAGTACATATCATAGCATACATTATGCTTCCAATAGCAGATGCATATGGTATCTTTGCCATCCGCTCTCTTTCTTCAGGAGTGTTGGGACACATCTCCTTAGAAAAACGGATCCCTTGCCTAAAAGGCAATAATCCTCTCTTGGAACATTGCATGTTAAACCGTGTTAACACTTTGTCTATGTACGTAGATTGTGAGAGGCCAATCAATCGTCTTGATCTATTTCTATAGATCTTGATACCTAAAATGTAGGTTGCCTCTCCTAAATCTTTCATGGAGAATTTCTGTGACAAGAATAGTTTTATCGATGATATCATTGGTACATCATTTCCAATCAAAAGTATATCATCGACATACAAAACCAGAAATGCAATTGCACTCCCACGATCTTCTTATATACACAAGGTTTATCCAGATTTTTGATGAAGCCAAATGATTTGACTACATCATCAAAACATATATTCCAACTTCTGGAGGCTTGTTTGAGTCCATAAATGGATCTCTTAAGTTTATACACCTTCCATTTTTCACTATTGGATTCAAAACCCTGTGGCTGTTCCATATAGATGTCCTTCTCGAGAAAACCATTTAGAAAAGTCATTTTGACATCCATCTGGAATATCTCATAATCTAGGTGTGTAGCTATAGCCAACATAATCCGAATGGATTTTAGCATGGCCATAGGTGAGAAAGTTTCGTCATAATCAATTCCTTCTTTTTGACGATATCCTTTCGCCACCACCCGTGCTTTGTAAATTCCAATTTGACATTCAACATTCATCTTCCTCTTGAAGATCCATTTACAGCCAATTGGTACAATACCATCAGGCAAGTCAGTCAAGGTCCATACCTCATTGGAATACATTGAATCCATTTCGGATTTCATGGCTTCTAGCCATTTACCAGAATCGATGTCCAACATCGCCTCCTCATAGGTTTTAGGATCACCGGGTTGATCACTATCATTCACAATGAATAATGGTTCAATATGATCAACCGAGTGTCTATAATGAGCAGGTGGGCGAGACATTCTCGCACTTCTCCTTAGATGTTGTGTATCAGAAGCTCCCGCTGAATCAGAAATTGGTATCTGAACTCGGTTGTTTGATACTTCATTATTTTCTTCTTGTAAGACTATTTTCCGCCCAGCACCACTTTCTTGGATGAAATGATTCTCCAAAAAAGAAGCGTGCTTGCTTACCAAAATTCTTTGGTTTGAATGAAAATAAAAATAATATCCAAGAGTTTTATTTGGATATTCAATGAAGTGACCATATTCAAATCTTACCTCCAATTTTTCCATCTTCAGCTTTTTCACAAAAGTTGGACAACCCAAAATTTTAATATGATTAAGACTAGGTTTCCTACTATGCCATATCTCATAGGGCATAGTTGGAACAGATTTGGATGGCACTCTGTTCAGTATATATACAACTGTCTCAAGGGCATATCCCCAAAAAAATATTGGCAAATCGGTGCAACTCATTATAGATCGCACCATATCTAATAAAGTACGATTTCTTCGTTCGATATACCATTATGTTCGGAGTTCCGGGAGGTGTCCATTGTGATAAAATGCCATTCTCTTTAAGAAAGTCCAGGAATTCAATACTAAGGTATTCACCTCCTCGATCTGATCGAAGAGCCTTAATACATTTTCCTGTTTATTTCTCAACTTCAGCCTTGAATTCCTTGAACTTTTCAAAGGATTCAGATTTATACTTCATGAGGTATAAATAACCATACTGTGACTGATCATCGGTGAAGGTAATGAAGTAATTATAACCACCTCTAGCAGTTTCATTAATTGGTCCACATACATCCGTATGTATTAATTCTAATATGTCGCAGCTCGCGCACTTTGTCCCACAAAGGCGCTTTGGTCATTTTTTCTAGAAGACATGTCTCACAAATCGAGTATGACTCAAAATTTGAAGGATCAATGTATCCATCATTACTCAACTTGTTAATTCTGTCTTCTCCAATATGACCTAATCGGAGATGCCAAACATACTTTTTATTTGGACCGTCTCTGGGGCGTTTATTAGTTATGGCATTTATATCAATTCTATTTTGCTTATTGACATTGGTAATCGCATCACCGGACATTGTAATGGTATAAAGATTGTTGGTTAATAAGCTAGAACCAAAACATATTCTATTATGATAAATAGAACATACATCATCAGCAAAAGAAAATTCATAATTCTCTTTACCCAGACGAGGTATAGAGATGATATTCCTAACAGCATTCTTATAATGCAAATAGTTCTTTAAAACCAATACATGTCCAGAAGGCAAACATAAACGAAAAGTCCCTATAGCTAATGCAGCAACTCTTGCTCCATTGGCAAACGTCAAGACAATCTCATTTTGCCCTAGCATCCTGCTTATTTCCGTTTACGTAAAGACATACAAATATGTGAAGTTGCAGCAGAATCTAGAACCCATGAGCTGGATTCAGCACTAACCATAAGATTAGTTTCAATAAGCATAGACACCATACCTTCATAAAATTTGGTTCTTGGGCTTGACCTTCAAGCTCGCGAGGTACCTCCTACAGTTCCTCCTCCAGTGCCCTTTGACACCACAGTAATGACATTTCCCTTTATCAATCATGGGTTTTGGTTGCACAACAAGTTTGGCAGGCCTTTTCCATTTATTCTTCTTTAAAACGGTCTTACCCTTTGAAGAAGAAGCCTTAGCCATAGCCACTACATTTGGCCTCGTGTTATGCATTTCCTTCTCATAAACTACCAACATGCTATGTAACTTAGCAAGAGTTTTCTCCATCTTATGCATGTGGAAGTTTTGGACAAAACCAGAGAAGGAATCGGGTAAAGATTGGAGGATCAAATCCACAGCTAACTCATTGTCCATAACGAGATTCAGCCTAGCCAATTCTTCAATGTGCTAGATCATTTTTAAAGCATGATCATTAACAGATGATCCTTCAGCCATCCTTATACGGTACAATGCCTTAGATATCTCATATCTAGAGGTTCGACCATTCTCATCAAAGTATTCCTTTAAGTGCAAAATGATCGACCCAAAGATCTTCCATAGATTCATACTTCTTCGTAATTCATTATTCATAGAAGCAAGCATATATGACCTAACTTTTAAGTCATCGTCACGCCACTTATCATAAGTGACACGCTCCTCTTGGGTCCCACCCTCAGGAAAAGAGGTTGGCATATTTTCATCAAGCACATACCCAATTTTTTCTGAATTGAGAACAATTCTCAAATTCCTCACCCAGTCAGTGAAATTGGATCCAGTCAAACAATTCTTGTTAAGTATAGAAGCGAGTGGGTTTGTGGTCACCATTTTCAGAGTAATAATATATCTGTTGCAGAAAATAAATTGTTAGCCGTTGTAACTTTTAAAGTAACTATTTCATTTTGGCCTTTAAATGAAATAGATTCTCCCACTAAATTTATATTCGAATCCCATACTCCTTAAGATGGGAAGCGGTAATCTTTGTTGGGTAAAGATTACTAGTGGGGATTGCAGTCCCACTAGCCCAAAGTCCACCTCACCTAACAGTTATTGGTGTCTTATGAACTTAGTGAGTGAACCAGGTTGTTCAACATATCATATGCGAATCCCAATCATAACTTCGGCCTCTAGACCATGAAAGCCTCACCTAACAGTTATTGGCATCATGATCATGGTTAAGTCTAGCCCATCGTCTCATGCAAGTATTGAAAACACAAATAATTCACTCACCTAACAGTTATTGGAAATCATTTGACTTCAACCCCACAGCATCATATGCATAATGGAGTGGTCCAATATTATAAATGGTAATTAACCCCTATGTATCTATAACCGGTTAATTAACCACTATAATATTGGATCAAACTACGACGATGGAAGGCCACGAGTCCGAAACCCGTTTCGACTTAATATTCTTTGTAAGGAGATTTGGGTCGTTATTAACGGTCTCACTTTGCACATTAACCGGTTTAACATGCACGATACCATAAACACAATAAATAAATAGATATCACATAATATCTATCCTATGTGGTGATCATGGAATTATGGTTCAATGGGTCTCGAGCCAAAGAGACCCATTTAGCCATTTTAATGTTTTAATAATATGGACCCGCTCTTCACTTTTTCTTCAATCTTTGAACTCTTCAAAGACCGGGCCCAAAGAGCTCACCGGTTTAATGGCTCCTTCAATGGCTCCTCCAATGGCTCCTCCTCTCTTGTAGTATTTACATCAATAATTGAAATACTACACTATACTTAAATTACATATAAAAATAAATATAAAAAAGAAGGACGCAGCCTCCATTTAATAATTACATCCCCAAAAAGAATACATGTAATCATCATATATTCATCCATACAACAATCACAACAATTGGGGATTTTTCCATGATCACCACCCTTCCTTTCGAGCCATAAATTCAAAATTTAAAGCTCTGGAAGGCATGCATAAAATTCTACATATCATTTGCAAAATATAAACATCAAGTATAACAAGTTACGGATTTTTGATTCAAAATTGATTTAGTTCTAATTTTTGCTTTGTTGATTAAATTTATCACATAAATCAATCAACTTCTATAGGCCACATAAGAGCAAGAGAACCAATTCTCTTAACAAAAGTAAATTGGCCATTAGAATGCAAAAATATATTTGAACTATAAATCAATTAAACGCACGAAAACGCCTAAGGTTGGCTCTGATACCACTGTTGGGGTTTCATGAATCATGTATAAGAAAAATTAACGAAATAAACGCAGCGGAAACAAAGATATATTTTACACATGATTCTCTTAAGGCGTTGTTCGTGCGTTTTAATCAAAAATCTAAACATAAAAGGGAGTTAAACGAAATACCTCTCGAAACGCGCTTTGAAACAAGTCGATTCAGATGTTCTATAGTACGAGTCCCACAAGCGTCGGACCTCTAGTTCAGACACACCAACAACGAACGTCGAACGGAAGAGAGAACTTTCGGATATCCACCACTTCGATCGTGCTAGCAATCACGTGAAAAGAATCCGTCGTATTCTTGATGCATAGTAGTCACGACCCAAACGAGAGAATTGTTTCTCTTCCTCGTGTCTCAAAGACACAAGAACACGCACACAATTTGCTCTTTGTTTTCAGCAAAGCATTTTTCTCTCTAAAACACAAATGCACACCCTAACTCTTTTTCTCTGTTTTTCAACAACCTCTTTTCTCTCGTCCCTCGGTCATTTTTATATTAAAAATGACCAGCAACGGTTGCTGATCAATGGACGATCGTGCATGAGCAACCGCTCATGCACGATTGTGGCATGATGGTCAGCGGTTGCTGACCATCAATGCTACGTGCATAATGGTCAGCAACCGCTGACCATTTATTTCGTGCATGTGCACGAATTCGTGCACATGCATGAAGCTTTACCTTTTTTTTTTTAAATTTATTTATTAATAATTTAATTTAGGGCATATTACTAACAATTTTACCCTAGTTAGTATACTATCTCTAGAATCTTGTTTGTAAATTTCACGACTTTTCGAGCCCATTTGATAGGCCGGAGTCGTTTTCTTGGAAGCATCTCTACTTAGTGGTACTGTATAACATCCTCAAAAGTAACAGTTATCTTATTCGAGTTTTTTTTTTGGGTGATAAAGTCATATTTGCCTTAATATTTTTACTGAACATATTAAATTGTTTGTAGATTTTATGTCTTTTTAAGCTCATTAGGTGGGATGACCATGTTTTCTTTCGGGACATATCCATTGTCATGTTGCGTGGAACTTATATTGGCAATATAATATGATTCATTTAGTGACATTATTTTTTCTGGCTTTTTGATCCTTTCTTTTTCCTTCTATTATAATTTCATTGGGGTATTGTACTTTAATTTTGTGAATTTTTAGTTTAATAGCTTTTTAATTATATATATATATATATATATACATTTATTTATGGGCGGATAATAATATCCTACAAAAGAAACAATCAAGGTATCAAATTTCGAGGGTCTCCCTCTCCTCCCTAGCAAAGATTATCCTCATCCACATTACTGATTTTCAATTAAAATTGATCGAATGGACTCAATAGTCAAAACATGAAAATGTTTACAACTTAATTGATACAATCAAATTTAGAATTGCATTAGTAAAAACGAAATAGGTTTAGAATTTCTTTGGACAATTTAACCCTAAAAAAATGTCAATATGTCTCCGTTGCAAAATTTTAATTAAGCAAAAAGTAGAAATTTATGTAGACATGCCTCAAATATTCACCAACCACCCCAAGGCCAAAAACACATGCCACGCAAATCATTTCCGTACTCCATGGCCCCCAATCCAAACCCTTCCAAGTATAACTCATGGGATTCTTCGAGGAGCAGCAGTTACCTTTGTTGAAAAACATGTGCATTGCTTTAATCCGCAAGCGTAGTCTCCGTTATCCTGGCGCAATAGATATCCTTTTACCCGCTCCTAGTCATTTTTTATGAGCAAGTATTGAGTGAATATAATATACCTATGCTAAATCGAATTTAGACTGTTAAATCTTAAAGGTTGGTCTCAATCCAGGTGGGCCCTTAAAATCGATCAGCGAACGAGCACTCGGATAAAAAGTATATGCGGAGGCCGTGTTTCATGAAAAAGGTTTTCTAGAAAAATATTTTCATAATTTCTCATGTTTGAGACGTGAAAAATGAATTATTAAAAAAACATTTTTCAGTCCATACATAATTCTCTTCTAAAATTGGGGAAAATAATTTCTGCTTCCGGAAAAAAAAAAATGAAATCATTTTCCCCACCTCTCTCGTCCTTGTCTCGTCTCCTCCTTCCTCTCTATCCCCTGCTCCAGAGCTTCTCCATCTTTCTGCTTCTTCGTCTCCAGAGTGCTCCTCTTCCGCTGCTGCCTCGCGCTTCTCTTCTAGATAGCAGAGCAAGGCGCCGGCGCCGTTATTGCTTTCTGTCATTGTTCACAGTCCCACGTCGATCATCGAGCAGTTTGCTGAAGTTTCACGTCCACCGATTCTCAAAGGTCCGAATTCCAGAACCAGGTTGGTTTCTACTCCCTTGTCCCCATGCCACATAGCTTCGCTCAAGACCACCTTCCTTGGATGCCAAACGCACGTCTAACGAGTACCTTGAACCTCAGTCGCGAATTGCAGCGTCTTGAAAACGAGCAGAGCGGCGACTCCACGGAGGCGCTGTTGGGCATGGTGGACGAGCGAATGGAGGAGCTCTTGGGCAGAGAGGAGAACAGGAGCTTGCTTGACAGGCT
This sequence comes from Eucalyptus leucophloia subsp. euroa, assembly GCA_017140325.1. NCBI lineage: Eukaryota > Viridiplantae > Streptophyta > Magnoliopsida > Myrtales > Myrtaceae > Eucalyptus > Eucalyptus leucophloia. Next base: position 14,820,180 of record CM029472.1, on the reverse strand, counting down.
AGAGAGAGCTTCGCAGAGGGTGGATAAGGCCTGGAGAGAGCTCGCTGAGATTGAGAGGCGAGAAGCCCAAGCTCGGGTAGATGAGGAATTACATTGAACAGCTCAAGATCAGAGCTTCTGAGGTGCTTTTATCGTCCGTTGACTGTTGAATTTTTCATTTAAAGAAATTATGCGTGAACGTGGGGAGGTTCGGGATACGACCAGCTTGCTCTTTTAATTTGAAATTTTGGAGAAAACTGAGTGATGGGATTGGTACAAGCAATTCATAGGCTTGAGAGTGGCAATGAATAGTTACGGCGGTATTTCTAGGGAGGGAGGGAGTGAGAGAGGATCTTTTAAGAGGTAGATGAATTGAGCTGCTTGCAAGCTCCTCCTGGTCAATTTGAGCTCACTCAATGTAAATTCAACTCAAGTTTTATCGAGTTTGAGCCGGTCAAGTAATGTATTTTGGTGAATTTAATCATCGTATGATATGCTTTAGTGGTAATATTAGAACTTGGTTTGATTGAGTCTTCATTTTCAAACCAGATCAGCACAGGGTTGAGTGGTGCCTTGGTCGTATTTTCGGTCGGCTGAACACAGCTTGATTGCTCTCCTGATCATGATGCTACTCCGGTCCTCGATTATTGTTGCATCTCTAAAAAAATCGTTGTTGCACATCCTGAAGATTGCAGGAATCCCAGAGGGAGCTATTGAAAGCAAGGACCTTGGTCGAAGAAGCCGAGCGGTTGCTCTCCCAAACCGCAAAAGCTCAAGATGAAGAACGAGATGGTATGCAAATAATTCGAGAAGAATAGAGATGGGGAGTCTGTTAAAAGCAGCTTCTGCACTGGTTGGTACCCTTGCAGGTCTAGTGCTACTGCGCACTCAGGGATTAACTTCATCAGCTATGCACTATTGGGAATCGCCTTCCGCTGCGCAGTCGGAAGAGATCTGGACAACGTTCAGCTCAAGACAGGAACATTCGTGGCTTTCGGATTAATTAGAGGTACATGCTCTGATCTCACGAACTGAATTTGTAAAGTTTCCTGTCGCATGCCTTTTCCGACGTGGTGTACATAGCCGAGGGTCTGCTTATATTTGTTTTTGCAGCGGTCGGTCTAGATTTCCGCTTCAATATGCGGATTTCAAGTCCTTTTCCCATTGAAAGGCCAGAATTAAGAACACGTTTAGACGATTGAATGGGGTTCGAATAGACGAAATTTGACATCTTTCTCCGGAAAAGTTGTACAATATTGCTGGGTTCAGGATCCAATAATTGTTTCGTGCTTTGGCTTAGTGGACCTTGAGATTGACCGTAGGGAGGCACAGCCATGGAGTCTGGTGCTCGGCCTTGATGGACCCAAGCCGGTGCCCGGCCTGTAGACTTAGATCCACAAGACCATACAATTTATCATATATATATATATATATATATATATATATATATATATATATATATATATATATATATACACGATCAATTCATGTAAATATGCCCTAAGAGCTCTGTTAGGGCACGAATTGAGCAGTTATTATCATTTTTTTAAGTTATTTTTCTTCCGGTTAGTTTCTTCATGATTTGGTACAGGGACAACGAATGGTCGTAACAACAATATCAATAGAAAAGTTGACTTCACTAAAAGATTCAACATTATATTCATCTTATTCAAGCCACTTGTCATTGCAAATTTCTACGATATTGAGCCACACAATTCTATTTACATTAAACCTCATAGTATTGATCAAAATGACTAGACTTGCGATTTGGACTCTTATATACCTGTTCTTGTGCATCATTTTTTGAGATCTCGGCACTAAGTTGCTTCTTTGGATGAGCCTATATCTGGCTATGCAGTTAGTCGTCAGTGTCTACTTGCTATTATTTGCTTGACATGTTTTGATCGTTTTGAATAGATTGTTCGAATGTCTGATGATGTGTCATTTTCCAAAGTTCAGGTTGATTTTTTAAGCTCCTACTATTATATCGTATCTAGGCATCTATTTTGTCGCATGTCATTCGTAATAAATATTTCTGGTTGTAATAATGTATTTTTGTAGGCCCGTGATTATTTTTGGATCAATCTTCTCAAATTATATAAACTTTGATGTTTCCATGTATGAAGATGAACTAAAAATCAAATTACGAAAAGAGTCACGCTATTTTCACAGCAGGTTTGTCTGCATCTACACCCTGGTTCCTGGCATAGTGCTGGGACGGAATTGCCCCTAGGGTGGTCTCCATGTCAAATTTTCTCTCCCGTTTTTTCTGGCTTGGGGTAACTAACAAATATGCCCTCATCTAAAATTTAACGGTCAAAACATGGGTCTCGTGTGTTGACGTGCCAATCCACCTACTTTGCATTTTTCTCCCTCAGTTTCTTCAAAAAGAAAAGTGTGTGTACATATATAAATACACACACACACACACACATATATATATATATATATATATATATATATATATATATATATATATTGCAAGAAATTCCTCATTTTTTGAATTGCAGTTGCCCACTTCTTGCCCTCTATCCGCCACCTAAAGAAACGGTTTTGGGGCCTAACATCTACAGTCATTTTTTAAGTGTTTGAGTACGATGGAAGTTGCAGCTTGACATCATCGAGTGGCTAGAATTGCAGAGTTATTCGCGACCTTGTTGCTGCCATTGAAGGACCTGAGCAGGTCCTTAAAAGCGCCCGACATCCGGAAAGACGGGATAGTCCCCGGGATCCAGGGGACGAGAAAGATTCCGGCCCCATTGGCTGACCCGGCCACACACCCCCTTACGGGGGTACGGGCAGCCACGGGTGAGCCCCGCAATGCCTTCCCTAGGTTTGCCTAGGTGTGGTACAGGGTAATGATCCCGCCAGTCGAAAGACTAGGTGGCCGGCTGTTAGACTGCAGCATGGAGAATTATAATGGAAATATTTTATCATACACATGATATACAACTTATCAATTTTTTTATTAAATGTACTTTAATTGCTTGATAGTTGTGCGGTCAGCCTTCTCATTACTTTTAAATTTGCCAATAGCCATATCCCGTTGACCGAACAGACCGATTCGATTCGATATCTCAATTCCCGAAAAGGAAGAGCCGATTTAAAAGCGGTTCTTTTGGTAAACTAATTGTGTTCCCCATTCCAAAACCATCCCTTACTCCATACACACGTAAATACGCCACTTCATTCGGGAGAAGAGGAGGGAGAGGTGGCATGCGTGTGCGGCAACCACCTAGGACGATTGATCGGTGGCCACTCCTATGCAGTTCAAGCTTCATCGCCTGTGTAAGTTGAGCTATAGGCGCTCTCTCGAACCCTAAGATTCCTAAGGTAAAGAAAGGAGACAAAGGATTTGATAATTGAGTCAGATAATCTCACGGTGGTAAAAGCAATATGCAGTCCATGGAAGACTCATTTACTCCTCTTCGACTGCTTTGCCTTGCTCCTGTTGTTCTCGAAACTCCAGATACAACATTGTTTGAGGGAGGCTAATTTTGTTGCAGACTGGGCCACCGCAACTCACATTCGCAAGTCTTTACCTCCAAATTGGATTGTTTCATCTCCTCTAACTCTTTCGGACCTATTATGTATCAATGCCCATTTATTGGGCCCTTTCGTTTTTCCTAATTGAATGAAAATTCTGTTATTTGGAACAAAAAAAAAAAAAAAAGGACCTTCATGAAAATTCTAAATGGAATTTCAACCCTAATTACTCTAACATGACAATCACTATTGAGGACTTGAACCTCTCCCTCTCTCAATCTAGAGGTCTTTGTGATTTTCTTTTCCGGGGATGGTGGGATGACGGCAGCAAGGGCCGTTGATTTGCTGTCCCCCTTTTCTAAATTTAGTTTTTTAAATTTAATAAATATTTATATCAAAAATCAAATTTGGGGCAAAATGACTTTGTTTTGGGATAAGTATTGCTGAGTGGATATTTTGGCGAGCCACATAAAACAGTTTTATTATTTAAATAACGTCACGTCGGATTTTTAGCAAGTATCGCGAGTTAAGACTTAAGCCAAGGGTGCGTTTGGTAATGATTCTATTCCCTGGAAAAAATTGTGATTAGAAATGATTATTTTTTATTCTGTTTTCCGGAAACTAATTCGAGTAAAATAACGCGTTTGGTAACTATACAAAATTTCTGATTCTGGAATAGAATGCGTTTGGTAGTGTTTATTGATTATGTTTCAAATCAATTTATTTTAATTTTTAAATGATTTTTATAATTTTTATAATTTTTATATTTTTTTCTTTTTTCTCCTATTCTAATTCTTCTTCAAGCCGTTCGCCAGCCCTCATCGGCTCGGCCGCCGGGTACCGGGTGAGGCCCACCTAGCAACGGGCTAGCTCGTCGGACCTCGCCCTACCCGGCGAGCTTGTTGGACTTGTCGCCGGCAATCGGGCATGGGCGGGACGATCGGTTATGCGGTGGATGGCGGCAAGGCGGCGAAGTGATGGCGGCGATGACCGGCGACGGCGGCGCAATGGTGCGGGATGCGGGATGGTCGATGAAGAAGAAGAAAAGAGAAGAAGAAGAGTTTTGATTCTTAATTTTGTTCCCGGGACAAGAATCAACTTTTTTTTTTTATTCTTGATTCTCGTCCCAAACTCGATTACGGGAACAAAAATTTTACCAAACACAATTCTCGTCCTAAACCGATTCGGGAACAAAAAATCGAATCAAGACTTTGTTTGGATGGTTACTAAACAGTGCCTAAGTATCCAAATTTAATATAAAAAAAAATTAGTGCTTAATTGTACCTTTCGGAAATTTTGGCAATTATGCGCCAACTTTTTTTGAGTTTGGCACTTAGGGTGTCAAGCACTTTGATTATTTTGATATCATTTGATTCTTTTTCTAGGCCTAATTGGTTTTTTTTTTTTTTGTTCTAGAGGTAACAAAATGGGTGCTCTAACCCATTTTCCATTCATATTGCTGGGTTGAACTTAAAATTAGTCACTTTAATATTATTAATTGATTAAAATGAGTTGTGAGAAACAAAGACCAACTAAAACTTGATCTAAATGGATTTGACTCACATTATATTTAATTTAAGGTTTAGATATGTTACTATTCTACTTGTCACACTTATATTTTCTTCATTTTTCTCCTCCTAAGGAACATCTAAATAGAGAGTGATTCTAATAATTTATATTGGTAGACCCATAATTTTTTTTTTTGGGTCCCCCTCATCACAAATTATGTGGACAATTATTAAACTTTGATATTTCATTATATAAAGATAGAATACCATACCACTCAAACATAAGTAACTTATGGAAAAATATCACACAATAGATTTCTGGCAACACATGGTCATATTATATATAGCATGAATGGACTACCATGAAGAATTAATTGCAGCTTAAACATCCCTAAACCAGTTTTTAATAAATAACTATTAACATTTAAAAGTAAAAAAGAAAAAGGAAAAAGGAAAGGACTAACTGGCCACATCATTTCTTGATAGAAGAACATTAGAAGTGCCAAAATTTTTGTATGACACTCACTTGTAGGGGTGTGCAACCGGACCGGGTCAACCCGGTTCCCGGATTGGCCCACCCGGAAAATAGGGTCGGGAACCGGTTCCGGTTGAAACCGGTCCGGGAACCGGTTCCCAAAGTTCAGACCCTGTTTGAACCGGTCCGGGAACCGGATCGACCGGACCGGTTCGGGAACCGGTTTGAGAACCGGTTTTTAAGGCAGTCCAAAAACCCTAATTCGTTTCTCTCTTTACTCTGACGCTCTCACACCCGCAAACTTCCCCGAGCTCGCGACCTCCGCCGATCCATCCGAGTGCTGACGCTGCTTCCGCTCGCCCACCTTCACCTTCCTCCCGTGACACCCGCAGCCGGTGAGATCTCGATGTCGCCACTCCGCCTCTCCTTGCTCCGCACCCCCCTAATTTTTGTTGGTTTTCGCTGCCGAATCGCTGATCGTGTCGGGTATCGTTCGTTCCAGAAATCGAAGGCCCCGAAGAGTCCGTGTACGCCGGCGGTGTCTTCAAGCTCAAGATCCAGATTCCCGAACGGTGCGTTTTCAATTTTTTCTTTTTTTAGGGGTTTGGTTTTGGTTTGTGAGATGAGAGAGTTGTGTTTGTTGTTGAGTTTTGATTTTGGGGATCGTTGTTGTGGAATCTCTCAGCTACATGTTTCAGCCTTCGAGCGTGATGTTCCAGACGCTGATTTACCACCCCAACATCGACAACAGCGGCAGGATTTGCCTCGACATCCTCAACCTCCCGCCCAAAGTGAGTCCCCCTTTCGGGCTTCTGCACCAGGACGGCCGAGGGTTTCTCGTCCGAATTGCGTTGCCACGACTTGTGTAGTTTGCGCATTCCGTCGCGTTCAAATTAGATTTTTTCCACATTCGGCCATTGCTGGATTTAGATGGGAATTGCTGGAGTAGTTGCTTAGGGCTCCCAGATTTCAAGGAATCACATTTTCAAGTGATTGTGCTTGTGGGAGGTGCTTTCTAGGAAATGCTCTATCTTTTGCTGTTGGTCATAAAGGTGGATCCGGAGAGGCGCATATTCTAGTTCACGAGCCTGAATTAGCTTTTCATTTAGTGCAAACGACTTTCAATCCCATTTCCTTTTCATATGCAGTGAAAATGGGGCTTGTCAATTAGCATTTAAATTTAGCGCCTCATGGTATTCTTCTTGTGTCGATGTAACATGTCATTCTGTTAACTAATGATTTTTGCGGTGACTGCAATGTTGTATGTCATTCTGTTAACTCCCTCTTGTTTCTCACGGTTGTGTAAATATTAGCTGCATTGGGCTTCTTGCTTTATGGAGGAAGGTAATTATTAGAAGTTAATGTACTGGTTTACTACTCAGAGCATCTGGAACTTTTATGTTCTGCTTACTCTGTGTGGTTTGATTTTCTCCTTGTGATCAGTGTGGTTGTCAAATAATTCCAGGTTGTTTTTCATGCTGAGGCGCTTTCCTATTGAATCTAAAGGAAGAAGGAATAAGCTCCATGAGGTGCTTTTCCTTTCATTTTAAACCAGAACTTAGTCCTGTCACTTCTTTCTGCTTCTTGCCTTTGTTTAAGAGACATATTTTAATTATTGTGCACATCTGTAATTATTACTTTGGAGTTAAAGTGAAAATATGAACTGTATTGCTGGTGTTGGTGCTTGGTGCTGTCACTAATATCTTTGTTAGAAACTGGAAATTTTTGGGATCAGGCTGTAGTTGTTTGTAAGTGAAGTTCTCTGTTCTATCAATTCTCACAAGCACTGGGAGATCTTCCTTTTTTCCTTTTTCCCTTTTTCTTGGTTCTGGTGAAAGTTTCTTCATTTGACTGGATACATATCCAATTTATCCAACTTTCAAGCAGGTCTTGGTACTTTTATATTGGGTGTTTATGATATGACTTATGAAAGTTTCTTCATTTAACTGGATACATATGCAAAACAGGTTCCAATATAAACAGTTAACCCTGTTCCCGGACCGGAAAAACAGGGTGGGTCGGGAATGCGGTCTAATGCAAACGGGGGTCGGGAACGGGGTCCTTAAAAAAGAGAACCGGTTATAACGGGTCGGGTACATCAAGTAAAATTGATCACTTGATGCCCATTCTTGCAAATTATTCTATGTGAAAATTTTTAACTCTTTTTGATTTTTTTTTTTTTGAATTTTTCGTTTTTATTTTTATTTTTATTTTTGCTTTTTTCCTTTAAGATTGGTGAAAGTCACCAACGACCCTCACCAGCAACGAAACCCTCGCCTGGATCTGGCTACGAAGGCCCTAGGTGAGGGCATTACGACCTTGCTGGCCTTGGGAATGGGGGCATCGTGCACGGCCACCCAAAGCTGGCGAGGGCCTTTGTGGCCTTCGTGGTTGAGTGCGAGGCAGCCCTTACCCAAATTGGGTGAGGGTTTTGCAGCCGGCAAGAGTCATCAGCCCCAAATAAAACAAAAGCAAAAAATAAAAATAAAAAATTGAAAAAAAATATTTTAAAGTATATTAAAAAATTGTCCATGTCACATCAGACAATTAGCATCCATGTCAGATTTTCCGATGAGGCAAATCAGAATTGACACGTAGGTGATGGATTTTTCAAACTTATGACATTTAAGTATACGAAAAAAAATTTTGGTACTCAAGTGAGTATCATACAAAAATTTCAGCACTTCTAGTTTCCTTACCCATCATTTCTTTGGTTGCTGTACCTTGGGGTCTTATTTGGAAGTTGGACTTGGACGGTCCAAGTTGGACCTAAACAAGAAGGAAGAAGTTAAGGCCACTGGGTTAGATATATACTGCTAACACAGAGACTGAAACACGGTCTTATGAATGGTGCAACTCTCGATGGATTCAAACAATTTCAAATCTTGAGTATTATCATATCTTTTAGTACGTATACCGTAGAAGTTTACAGTATATATATTAGTAGCTTGTATATATAATATATGTGTGCGTGTTCGTTCTCAGAGTAATAATAGGAGTTGTATTTTAGTAGTTTTTTTTTAACGAATATTTTAGTAGCTTGATTAGTAAAAAATTTTAGTGATTTCATATTTGCTAATTATTTCATGTTTAATTTGTTTTTAGTTGGTTATGCTATATTCCATATATAAGTGAAAAAATTACTATCGGAGCCCAGATTGGGTTGGGTGTGGGTGGGGTCCGAATTGAATAGAGTATGGGTTACCAAAATTGTAATTTTCTTGTAAATGTTAGTGTCACTTCTATTGATTTTGTATTGCATGACAATATAATATTTGAATCATAATAATAAAATAAGTAAAAATTTTAAATCCGTGCGATGCATGCTTCTTCACCTAGTACAAAGTAAAGATATTACCTAGGCGAGTTACTCAAAATATTGTAAATAATCACAAAATAATACTTACATAATCATTATTGCTTCCATGCCATCGAGGCATTTCCCTTTTTCCACGTCTGCTCTCAAATTTTATCTTTTACAAGATCCATCTCTCTTTTCTATTCATAAAATAAATATTTTCAGTTTTTTTTTTCGTTTGAATTCATCGAAACTATGCCTAAAAGATTTATATTAACTCCATTCTCCCCCCCCCCAAAAAAAAAAAAAACTAGATCGCATGGTTAAGGTATTACTAATCCAGGTTATTCGTAGTGCTTTGCTCTACCGAGTTCCAAATTTCATACGATCAATATCCTTGTCATGGTCGTTTTAAATCCATTCAAGTTGCAAGCGGTTCATCTCGAATCAAAACATTTCTTGTAAGTTGGACATTTTCTTTTCATCACATCGTCACCCCACCCTCTCATTAAAAAAGCATTATGGTAACACACACCCAGTTGATCTAAAGTTCATGACCGAAAATCATAAACATGAACAATCTAAGGGTAATAATTCTAATAAAAATACAAAATATGACATTCTATCCAAATAGAAAGATGAAACTTATTGAAACTCTGATAAAAATTCAAATCCAGATATTGATAATTTGAAATTAAGTTTGGCCACAAGCAACTGATTTGATCCTTTCATCCGCATGATAAAAACATCATGCCAATCATTAAGCTTTGTTCTGCACTGGTAAGCCTCGCATTTACCATTGATGACGGTACCAACATAATTCCAAATCCTGAAACAAATTTGTTGCGTAGCTTACCAATCAAATCCAGCATCATAACAGCAAAATTAACATCTGCATAATGGGTTGACAACCATTTCTTGATAAAAGGAAAGTATAATCAAGTTATCCTCTGTTCGATCAAAGGCATGTTTGTGTATGCTTTGTTGAAGGCTTTCTCGCCAAAATGATAAACATTTCCCAGATTTTAAAAATTTATGAGATAATTATAAAAAGAGTTTGTGTCAAAATGGGTATATATTATAAAAGTCTTAGATGTTAAGAATAAGTCTGATATGTATCCACATAGCAAGATTCGTATTAAGCAAAAGCAAAGGGAAGAAGCCATCCATACAAGTCAGAAATATTAACTGGTAATCCTAAGGGAGTGAACCAAAATAGATAACCACAACCATGCCGCAAAACTTCATGTTCATATTCCATTGTCCCAATCCAATTCCTTCCAAGTATAATTCACGGGATGCTCCTAGTAACAGCACTTGCTATTGTGAACAATATATGCATTGCTTTAGTCTGTGAACCCAAACTTATGTATGCTCAACCCACTAGTCTTACGAATAGCCGAATGCTGACGACTGCTTATATGCTTGTAGAATCGAAAAGAGAAATAGCCTCTCTCCACATCAAGGAGTACTCGCAAGCGTAGTAATTTTACCTTTGACCCTTTGTAATTACCAAAAAGACAAAAAAGGACTTGCAACTTGCGAGGGTAGCGTCAAGACTGTTAAGACGATCATGTTGTTCCTTAATTCTGAATTTGCCGTAGTTCTTGTACACGGTTTCCGGGGTTAGCCGATGTCAATGGAAGTTTGGTGCTCTGTTCCGATATTTGACGGATGACGACGTTAGCTTCCTCAAATATATGACACGGCAGAAATGTCATGGAAAGTTCTTCTGATAATAGAAACAGACAATCAAGTCTGATTTCAGCTTCCAGGATCAGCCCCTGAGAGCATTGGATCCCCTGGAGAGTCGAAATTAACGGTGGAAGCCATGAGAACCATCCATCCCTTTCGCTAATCCTTTCCCCACTTCGACATGTGGTATCCATCTTGTTTTACTTTATTGACCTTTCCACCATACAGTGAAAGAGGATCCCACATCTATACGCCGTATCCTTAATTTCTACATGCCGTATCCATTATGTTTCACTTTATGGTCCTTTCCACCATAAAGTAACATTGGATCCCAATTCTACATGTCGTATCCATATTATCTATATTTTTTACTTAGAATTTCTACATGTAGTCTCCATTATTTCTATATTTTTTACGTAGAATTTCTACATGTCGTACGACATGTAGAAAAACATGTAGACGACATGTAGAAATTGGGGAAAGTTAATAAAGTGAAAGGGATGGGTTTCATGTCTTCAACCGTTTACTTAACTCTCCAAAGCAAAATGAAGTCCACCTTAATTAAATAAACTAACGAATGATTGCGGAGCAGGTCGCCTATATAGTATAAATACTGCAACGAATGGTTTGTTCCACTTACTCATTCACAAAGCATAAAAACAATCACAGAGTTCGTAGAGCTTCAACTTTTTTGGAGCATGGCAGATCATATGGTGGCACTCGAAAGGTAAGTAATTCATTCCTATGAATGTGCTCTAAGAACTTTGCTTAGAGCGCGGATTAAGTAGCTATTTTTTTCCCTTTTGAATATTTTTTGCATTTAATTAGTTTCTTTCTTATTTGAAAGGCAATCACAAGAGCAACAACAACAGAAAAGTTTTGACTCAACGAAGAGATTTCATATAATATTTACCTCATTCAAGCTGCTCGTCATCACGCATTTTAATTCAAAGCATACCGGGGTGCTGAACCACATAATTTTGCAATTTTATATCATTTGTGAAGTCATTTATCTCCTATCATTGATCAAAGTGACTCAACCCACGAGCCCAAACTTAATATACCGATGCTTGTATATCATTTTTGGGACTCTCGGTTCTGAGTTACTTCTCTGGATGAGCCTATCTCTATCTATGTGGCTGGTCATTAACATCTGCTTGTTAGCGTTTGCTCTGGCATGTTTGCTTGTGCAACGTTCCGACTATTTTTGTGAAATTATTCAGCTATTGGATGATGTGCCTCTTTCCGAAGTTTAGTCAGATCCTTGAAACTCCTGCAATCATACCGTATTTGAGTATCAGTCTTGTTACATGTCATTTGTAATAGATACTTCTGATTTTAATAATTTCTTTTTGTAGAATCATGAGTATTTTTGTCAATTGTCACAGATTATATAGATAATTATGAAGCTTTGATATTTCCGTGTACAAAGATGTAATAAACCTTCATTTGAGAAAATCGTGGAAAAATATCCCACAGAAAATTTCTGGCAGCATATGGTCATCTAGCATTGATGGACGCCTTGAAAGACTGATTAAGCTTAAATCATTCCTAAGCCAGTTTTTAGTGAATAAAATATTAAAATTAAAAAAAAAAAGAGGAAAAAGGGAAAGAATTCGTGGGCCACTTCAAATCTTGACGGATCTGAATCTTTTTAATTTTTTACATACTTTCAGATATTTTAGTATTTACAAGAGCAAAAGTTCATATCACATATATCTATCTAGACATGGGCTCTTCTGCTTAATTAGATCGAATTTGTAGCACCAGTAGACATAACTAGAGATGTGTTCTAAGAGCTTAGTTCATTAAATTGCTTTAGTAGTTTCTTATTTGCTAATTTTTTTCATGTTTAGTTTGTTATAATCCTTATGTACTCCATCGCAAGGATTTATGCCTATTACGACCACGATTGCAGTAACAACCAAAGTCAAACTAGCCCAACAAGTGACTCACTCATCCCTACCGACAAATGCCAAAAGAACACGTATACTAATATACCGTAGCTAGCAACGACTACTTAAGTCTTGTGTGCTTTGGCCAATCTCTCCCTTCTTCCTTCTCTTCACAGCCTGGCGACCTCGTTTCCCTTTTTTCCTCTTTGACCTCCTTTTTGTTCTCCTTCCTAGCAGCCTTCTGGTCAACGGGAGCTTGCACCTCAGTTTCGGAAGCCGACTCATTTCCTTCTGGATCTTCATCCACATCTGTATCAGACCCGGACTTGCTACCGCCAGCTTTAATATTATCGCCAGGATTGGCCGGCTTTTCTACAGCAGTAGTGTCCTCCTTCGTGAGAGAGCCTTATGTAGCCCCATAATAGTCTTGTAGCACATGTCCCCAATGTCCTTCCCACTCGGAATCCGAATCACGTCATCTTCCATATATTTTTGCCTGATCTAGTGTCTTCGGTATACATGACTGAAAGAGAAAGAATAATACTAAGACCGTTTTGTAGCAGAAGAACAACTCAACTTTGACAACTCAGAAGACTTAGGCTCTGCTCAGAGAGAGAGAAGAGACTGGGGGGGGAGATGAGATGTGTCATGTAAGAAAGAACAGATATCGGGTAGATATCATTGAGAATTTTTATTTTTATTTTTTTTGGCACAGAGCAGGCCTGAGATCTCAGATTTGTGACTCTTTTACGTTGATGAGGCTGTGACCATGGCCTCATCCCACGATCGAAGAAAAATCATATTATAACAAATAGAGGGGAGAGAAAATGAAACCTACCATAAACTAAATCCACAAAACACCACTACAAGATCGACAGTGTAGAATTGAGGAAAAATCACATTGCAAACTAAGAATAGCTCCCATCGACCAAATGATAAAGAAAAGGAACTAACAGCAGCTCCTAAGAAAAGAAAAAAAACAGCATCAGACGACATAAGCCAACATTATCTGCAGTCTAGCAGTGACAGCCATCACAACAAACAGAACCTATACATCAATCGTCAATTCTAGAAAGAATAAAGTCAGAAACTTGCAGCAAACGCAGTATTTGCACTTTCAAACGCCCATGCAGGGGCCTTGTAAACAACTAAAAACTATCACACTTACTTGAACACCAGCACCGGAGTCCTGTAGACTTAATCGCCAGTTCCTGCCCATCAGATTATGTTGCATGATATACATTTGCCCATACAAGTCAGAGTGACAATAGGGTCAAGAGACTATGCAGTAGTAGCAAAAATATAAACAAATCATGAGTAAAATCGTGAAATTATAACAATGATGTGACCAAGTTCCACCTACAATCAATTGGTAGAAAAAAGAAAGTCGCGAGTACTGCTCAATGCATATGACAACATACTTTGTGAGCGGAAATGCAACCATTTATGTCATTAAATACTTGACGGTTGAGCAACTTGAAGACAACCATCCGGGTCCTCTGGTCAACGGCCTGCACAACCGTATAAAGAATTCCATGAGAAGTTCTAAGAGATGCTACCACAGCCTCAGTAACTTTTAGGAGTGGGTGGGGCACTGTAACTGCAATAACTCATAGAAGTGGTCTAACTTCCGAAACATGATTACAAGCGGGGACATGAACCAATGCATACACCCATCAAACTGCTTACTCGGCCATGGTTAAGTCAAGCTGAAATAATGATTTAGCAAAGAGACAGATTAAATAAAAGTAGTTATGTTTATTATCCTATATCATGAAGCAAAATAAATTCGCAAAATTAATACCACTCACACTTCATCCCAACTAGTATGCGTGGTGCAGACAAGGTATACATTTCAAGTTCTGCCACTCGATAAGCATCAGCACTCATTACATCAATTGCAGAAAATACCAGTGAAGCCTATGGATAATCTATCTACGAACTATAGGCATAATTAAAGAACCTTATAAAAAGTCGTAGCTTCTCAGGTAATTGATGAAAACTGTGCAATCCAGGAGAGCAAACCATCTGAGCAGCATATCGCTCTAGCCATGCTATATCAGTACAAAATTAATCACTAGATTATCCAGCCCTTTCAAAAGAACAGCCACTAAAAAAGAGAAACCAATCCTCATAAATTTTAAAGACTACTCCTTGTTCATTTTTATCTATAAACTCATTTAGGATGCTAACCCCATGCTTCAAAGTTTAATATTGCCATAAGGATGTTGCCACATTGTTCTCCTCCAATTTATTCAAGCGTAAAGTGATGTTCAAACCTCCCTCCCCCATTAGCTTCAATTCAAACCGGAAAAGAAGGAGAACCGTGAGTTTAGGCATTTCAGGCAAGCCAAACATGCCGTGATCATCGAAGACGATCTCTAATTCCCAACGGCAGAAAGGAGACATCAAATTCTATTCTCAGGCAGGCTATAGATTGGTCCAAGGAAGTTAGCAACATTTAAGGATCAAGCATGCCTCTGAATTAAAAACTACGTAGAGGCATTGGGAACTAGTTAAATGAAATAGATAAGAAGAAAATTCAAGAAACAAGAGAAGAGAACTTTAGGACCCCAAAGGGGAAGCGCGGATATAAGTGGAGAGTTTCTGGCTCCGATGGGACAGGGGTTGAAGCGTGGACGACCAGGCACGCATGTGAAGCCCTCAATGAGCATTCGGACGCCGCGAAACGGGAGCGAAGGGCTCCGTGCACCACTTATCCGCCGCCTTTCAAGTCCAACCAACGCTTTCTCGATATCCGAATCCGATGACCCCGCCTCCTCCTCCTCCTCCTCCTCCTCCTCCTCCTCCTCCTCTTCTTCTTCTCCTCCTACTACTTCCACTTCTCTTCCTTCTTCCACTGACTCTTCTTTCTGCATATATGCCTGTTACAGCCAAACATCAAGTCCCAAAAAGAAGAACTCTGCGAGGCTGGCTACGGCGTGAACGTATAGAGAGAGAGAGAGAGAGAGAGAGAGAGAGAGAGAGAGAGAGAAGGGACGCAAAGGAGGACGATCAATGGCGACAGATCGAGGGACAGAGCTCTGCTGCAGAAGCGACGAGCTCAGCTGAAGTGGTTGAGCACGACGGGGCTCTGGCAGCGGAGCGACCCGGCCGGTGGTGATGGGTGAATGAAGGAGAGCGGCGATGGCGCGCAGGCAGGAGCTACAAGGAGGAGACCATCAACCGGACGTATCGGTTCAATTCGTTGTCTCTCAATCCTCGAAAAGGAAGAGGAAGAGCCGGTTTAAAAGCGGTTCTTTTAGTAAGTCATTGTTTTTCCCATTCCAGAACCATCACTTTTTTTTAAAAAAAAAGTCTCCTTAGCCACGTAAAATCGCCGCTTCATTCGGACCTTCGTCGAAATTCTAACTTTTCTAACACAACAACTTAAACCTCTCTTTTTCGAAATCCGCAGGTCCTGGTAGTTTTCTTTTTCTGATACGAGAATTCAACATTTGAGTACGTGATGTGTTTTAATTGAAAAGGATTTGAATAAAATTATGGGACATGCAATAAATGCACTTTGATCTTTAGTCAATACCTATAAACGCTTTAAGATTTCCCACGAGACTAAATTAAAAAAAAATCATATTTAAAGCGTTAAAAAGGAGGAGGAAGAAGAAGAAGAAGCAAATGGCTTTAAGAAGTCGAAGGATATTTAAGAGGCACACAGAAGGTTAGACATGTCTTCATCAATCGATTTTCTTTTTTCCTTTAAAAGCGCTTTAGATTTTTCGAAGTACTCCCTGCACATCAGTTGTATGACAAGTAAAAAAAAAATTGGGTTTGAAAATCACTAAAATAGCATGACCCAAAAGGGAGCAGAAATTAGGCAAGACTTAAGAGATAGGAAGCAGCGGCCTTATGAATACATCAAAAAAAAAAATAATAATAAACGGTTGAGGATATGCGATCCCGGGCGGGAGTGCATGTGCACACGAGATGGCTGATCTAACGGTTGAGATCAACGGCGGTGGGCATTGGATACCTGTTCGACGGTTGACAGGACGCGGGAGCTGAACTGCAAAAGTCAAGAAATGGCTCCCGACACCGTCTCCCGCGTGGGGCTACCTGAATTATAAATGAATGAGCAAGCTCTTCGCTCTAATTCACTCTCATGGACAGAACAAAGAGCTCGAGAGATCAGAAGAAACGTTTAAGCGAGTGGAGGAGCTCCTGAGCCACCTGCAAAGTCCCTTCCTGCTCTTTCAATTAATTTCTTCCTGATTTAATCTATGATTGATGAGCAACCACAACAATAACACCATAGAAAAGTTTTGACTTGATCAAGAGATTTCATATCGTAAACACCTCATTCAAGTTACTCGCTATCTCGCATTTTAATTCGCAACATACTAGGGCGTTGAGCTTAGCCATTATGTAGTTTTATATCATTTGTGAACTAATTTATTTCATAGCACTAATCAAAGTGATTGGACCCATCTGTCCAAATTTGATATGTAGGTTGTTGTTGTTTTTTTTTTTTTTTTTTTGTATTTTTGTAACCGAGGAACCGCCGGAGACTCCTTTTCGCTTACGCTATTTGGGGTCACAACGCCCTTCGATGCTCAGTAGCACTGTCAGACATTGTCGCAAGCCACTATTTAGACGTAAAAGCTCGGGGGAGCTACTCCAGTAAATCACCCCTGAGACTCTTACTTAAGTCTTGAGCAGATATTCGAACTCGTTCTCTCAGCGATGAGGTAGTAAAGTCCAACCATCACGGTTATCTACGGGTGGGTGATATGTAGGTGTTTGTACATCATTTTTGGGACTTTTGACTACGAGTTGCTTCTTTGGATGAATTTATCTCTAGCCATATGATTGGTGGTCAATATGTTCTTATTAGTGTTTGCTCTGGCAACGTGGCTTATTTGTGCAAGGTTTTGACCATTTTCAAGAGATTGTTGAGCTATTTGAGGAGGTGCTGTCTTTCAAGTTTTGTTTGATTTTTAAAGCTCCTGCAATGATTATGTATATGTTATGAATTTTATTGTATGTCACTTGTGGCAAGAACTATTGATTTTGGGAAAAAGAGAAGGTTATTAGGTAAAATTTCTGAATTTGGTGAATGTTACCTTATTGCCACGTCATGTACATGATTACTTTAATAAGATTTGACTCTTTTTCTTCACGTAATTGGTTCTCTCTAGAGGTAACAAAATGGATCCATTAATCCATATTTACCATTCATATTTGTTGGGTCGAATTTAAAATTAGTCACTTTAATTTTATGAATTGATTAAAATTAATTGTAAGAAACAAAGACTAACTAAAAATTGATTTAAACTAATTTAACTCAGATTATGTTTAAGTTAATGTTTAGATATGTTACCATTTTATTTGTCACACTTTTCTTTATGTTATTTTTGTCCTTTAAAGGAATATCTAAAAAGCTAGATAGAGAGTGATATTAATAATTTATTTTGGGTCTCGTTACAAATTACATGGACGAAATTGAAATTTTGATATTTCTTTGTGTAAAAATGGAATAAAACTCAAATTTAAAAAACAGTGGAAAAATATCATTTGAAAGATTTCTAGCAACAAATGGTCATCTAGGATGAATGGATCACATTGAAAGATTAATTACAGCTTAAATCATTCCTAAACCAGTCTTTAATATATAACTATTAAACTTTAAAAAAAAAAAGAATTAGAAAGAATTCACGAACCACGTCATTTATTTGGTCGCTGTACCCCGGGGGCATGTCTGAAAGTTGGACTTAAACAAGAAAGAAAAAAGACGAAGGTCTTTCGGATTAGACCTATACAACTTAAAATTGCGTGCGAACGGAAACCAGTAACGCCATTTAAGGACAAAACTCATTCAGATTCCTTCGTTTATCGAATTGCATGGTGCTGAACTCGGTCTTCATGTTACAACTCTTGATAAATCGGAACAATTTCAAATCTTGAGTTTTTTCAGATATTTTAGTACTTACAAGAGTAAAAGTTTGCAGCATATGTATCGTCCCAGAAATGGATTAGTCTACTAAATGGGATCAAACTTCTAGCATCGGGAAAAATAATAGGAGATGTGTTTAACTACCTTGATTTGTTAAATATTTTACTAATTTCTTATTCATAATTTTTTTTTAATTGGTTATGCTTTTTTCCATATATAAGGGGGAAAATTGCCATTGGAGCTTGGGTTGGATATGGATGGGGTTCGGATCGAGTCCAATATGGGTCACTAAAAGTGTAATCATTCTACAAATGTTACAAGTCACTTCTATAGGTCTTATCTTGCATGATCATTGAATATCATCAAACCTAAAAATAAAATAAGTCAATTTTTTATAATAAGATAGGTGTATTATAAGTTCTAAAACTAATTGTAAAAGCGCAATTGAGTGTAAAAAAATGTAATAAAGTCCTAAAACTTGTCAAATCGATCAAATCAAGTCATTTAATTGATTACATATTTTGAACATTTTAAAATTCAATTACACTTTCTTGACAAGTTTTAGGACTTGATTGCACTTTTTGAAAATTTTTGAACTCAACTATTTATGACAATTTTTAGAACTTTCAATGTATTTATTCCTTTTTTAAATATGTGCAATGCACTCTTCTTCACCTAGCACATATATATTGCTTGGGTGAATTAATCTTAACATTGTAAAGATCACAAAATAATATTAACATAATCATTTGTTTTTCAATTGCCATCGAGGGATTTCCCCTTTTCCACGTCTCCCCTCAATTTTATCTTAAACGTGATCATCTCATAGGCTACTCTATTCATACAATAGAAAATTTTCATTTTTTTTTATCAAATTCATTCAAAAATATTTCTATTAACTCCGTTCCTTTCTCTTGCTTATTACGGTCGAATAACCCCCCTCTCCCCCTTCCTCTTTCTCCTTCTCTCCCCCCCTCTCTCTCCCCAAACATAAATTGCATGGTTAAGGTGGTTACTCCAAGTGCTTTGAGTTTCAAATTTCATTCGATCAATGTTCTTGTTATGGACACACATCGGGTTGGTCTAAGTCCATGACCAAAAGCATAAAGAAGAATGATCTGTGACTAATTATTGTGATGAAAATATGAAACACCACATTCCACACCAAATAAAAAGATAAAAGCTATTGACACTCCATCAAAACTCAAATCTAGATTGTGATCATTCAAATGGCCACAAACAATTGATTTGAGGGAAATGTGTGACCTTTTAAAAGGTGTCAATTTAGTCTTAAATTTTTTGAAATGGTACTAATTTAATCTTTCCAGCTAGTTTGTCTTGGATTTTACTAACATGGATGCTGACCGGCTTATGCCATACTGCTTATGCTGACATGAACAATTTTTAATAACATTTTAATATTATCCTTTTTTTTTATGTCATTCCTTCTCTTTCCTTTTGCCGGTGATCGGCCATCGGCCATTATTAAATGGTTTATAACTAAATTGACACTAAATTAAAAGATTTAAGACTAAATTGACGACTTAGGATTAAATTGATACCAACACAATAAGTTTATAACTATTTTGACACTTTTCCCATTAATTTGATCCTTTTGTCTGAGTCATGAAAACATCATGCTGATCATTTAGCTTTTGTCTTCATGATTAAAATTTGCAGTTATCATGGACGACGGTACCGAGATCATTTTAGATCTTGAAACAACTTCGTCACATAGCTTACCATTGGAATCTGGCATTACAACCGTAGAATTCAACATCTTCACAATGGGATGACATCATTTGACGATGAAAGGACAAGTATAATCTGGCTATCCTCTAAATCAGATTAAAGGCATGTTTGCGTATGCTTCCACGCAAAACAAAAAGTTTCTCAAATGAATTTTAAACATTTTTCGATTTCAGAAAATCACGAAAATTTTATACTAATTTACTTGTCGAAATTTATCTATTGTGAAAGTTTTAGATAATTAAGGGAAAAAAATCAATATGCATCCATCGCGACAAGCAAAAAGATGAAACCTATACAAACACGCCTTATATATTTACATCAATCCCAAGCGAGAGAACTAAAACAGATTACCCCAACCATGTCGCACGACAACATATTTTTGCGCCATGTCTCAGGGGATGTCCAGAGCAAAAGCGCTCGCTGTTGTTGAGGAGCATGTGCGTTGCTTTAATCAGTGAGGTCGAACTTCTGTATGCCCCCACGGCTAAGGAATAGTCGCATGCTAATTACTGTTTATGTGCTCATAGAATCGGAAAGAGAAATGATCCCCCTCCGCAGCAACAAGAAGGGGGAAAAAAATGTACTCGCAAGCGCAGTGTCCGTGATCCAAGTGTCGAGACTGCCTGGACGACCACAATCTCCCTCGATTTCGAACTTGCGATAATTCTTCTAAACGGTAGCCGTGCATGCACAGTGGAAAATGGAGCTGCATTTCTCAGTTCATTTGCTGGAACCAAGTCCAGAAAGCGATGCCGCTGCTGGTCGCAGCTGGGTCCTTTCTCATCCTGCAACACACACTTTATTAACTCATCATGGTTAATAGAATGTCTCATGGTGTTGGCTCGCACATGTGCACTTCATTTAGATGTTACACAGCACATATGGATCGTGGAGCCTCAGCCTCTTTCTGGAGCCGATAAATCTCTGAAACGATCAAATGGTAGCCAAACTTTGTTGCCCTGAATTTGCGCAATGGTGACGACGTGATTACCTTCCTCCTGTGCATTATCTTCCTCTTCGGAGGGCAAACGTCTTCAGCAATTTTGCCGTACAATGGACAAAATGGCCGCAGGTGTAATTATCTTCCTCCTCGGATGGCCGCGGATGTAATTATCTTCCTCCTCGGAGGGCAAAAGTTTCTATTATCTCACTCGTCAAATTAGATTCCCAATGGATGTGACGTCGCGCACTCCCCACTTTCCAACCGTTGATTGAACTCTGGAGGGGAGGCGAGGGGAGGGGATCTGACCGTCCAGACGGCCGACGTGAACCTTCGCCGAAGCTAGTGTTCGTTAGCTAGCAGGCCGAACAGAGTAGTATAAAAGATTGGCTGGAAACACGGCCTCTGTATATTGCCCACCACCAATTGCCTCTTCCCCTTATTATTCACAAAACTCAGGAACAATCCCAGAGTTCATCCTGCTCCTGGATCTTCAAGCCATGGCCGATCATAGAGTGACACTTGAAAGGTATGCCATATATTGGTTTGGATATGTTCTAAAGGCTTTGCTTAGAGGGTGGATTAGTAGCTAGTTTTTTTTTATTTCCTTCTTTTGAATTTGTTCTTCTTTCAATTAATTTTTTTCTTTATTCGGTACAAGGAGAACGAACAGCCACAACAATACCAACAACAAGAAAGTTTTGATTCAACCAAGAGATTTCACATTATATTTACCTCGTTCAAGCTGCTCATCATTACGCATTTCAATTTGCAACATACCGAGGCATTGAGCCACCAGATTTTACTGTTTTACATCATTTGTGAATTCATCTATATCATAGCACTAGTCCAAGTGACGGGACCCTCAAGTTCGAGCATGATATTTCGGTTCTTATACATCATATTCGGGGCTCTTGCTTCTGAGTTGCTTCTCTGGATGAGCTTATCTTTGACCATGTGGCTGGCCGTTAACACGTGCTTGCTAGTTCTTGCTTTGGCTTGTTTGCTCGTGCGAGATGCTGACCGTTTTCAAGAGATTGTTCAGTTGATCAATGACGTTCCAACCGATATTTGAAATTCCGGCAATATTATGTATTTGGGTATCAATTTTATTGCATGTTGTCCTGTTTGTAATATATCTTGTAATTTTCATAATCTATTTTTGTACATGCATGATTATTATTGAGTCAAGAAGTCATCTCCGTCCCTTGAAGGCTCAAACCGTTAAAAGGCTTTTATCAGAAATTCAGAATTCACAGCCAATGATCCTACCTTAACAATTGTTGGGGTTGGGTAACACCAAAAACGAAAAAAATCTATATTGATAATTGTTTAGTACCTAAAATTCATGGAGTAATGCAGCCAGAAGCAAGGTGCTTGTTAAACTGACTATTTTTTGAATGCCAAAACAAAGGTTGAAAGCAAATGAAACGGCTAAGGAGACAGAAAATTTGTTAATACGTACAGTTACAGTTTTAGTCTCACTGTGGACTATTCTCGATGTTAATGCTGGTCCAGGTTCAGATGAGTATGATTGTTCCATATGTATGGAGTTCGTGTGAATATAGCATCTGACACCTACTGCTATCTATATAGACCTTAGAAGCTAAGAGTTAATAGTTCATGGTGGAAACCAGTTCGGATGGAGTATCAAAAGGAGTAAATGCGCGGTGCTAATCAATCAAGACAATAGTGAGCCACACGACATGAGTTGAGTCAAGGGAACAAATCCGGATAAGTGGTCCCTTGAGAACTTCCAGGAGGTAAGATGCAGAGTTCAGTGCAAGTCAATTGTCACAGTTTTCTTCCGACAGTTTATTTTTGTTGGAGTAAGCTACAGTACGGTATGGCATCCAAATATAGGTAGGCATATAGCCGGAATGCTCCAAGGCTTAGAAGTCAGATCACCATCTGTAGTTTTTCATGACATCAACTTCAGAGTCATCTAATATTAAGACCATTTGGTAGCAGAAGAACAACTCAACTTCAATAACTCTATGACTTAGGCTTTGCTCCAGAATTAAAGGTTCTCACTGCTGAGGTAAAAGCATCAAGAGAGCCCATTACATTGATGAGAGGCTGTTTCCATGGCCTCATCCCTCGATGGAATAAAAAATCATACAATAACAAATAGAGGGAGAAGAAAATGAAACCTACCATAAACTAAATCCACGAAATACCACTACAAAATCGACAGTGTAGAATTGAAGAAAAATCACATTGCAAATTAAGAATAGCTTCTTTCGGCCAAATAATAAAGAAAAAGAACTAACAATAGCTCCTAATAAAAGAGAAAAAAAAAAGTATCAGATGAAACAAGCCAACATTCTCCACAATCTGGCAGTGACTGCCATCAAAACAAACAGAACCTGTATATCAATCGTTAATTCTAGAAAGAATAAAGTCACAAACTTGTAGCAAATGCAGTATTGCTCCTTCAAACGCCCATGCAGGGGCCTTGCAAAAAACTAAAAACCATCACACTTACTTGAACACCAGCACCGAAGTCTTGTAGGCCCCGATTGTCAATTCTTGCCCGTCAGATTTTGTTGCATGAGAGACGCTTGCCTATAAAGTCAAGTGATAACAGGGTCAAGAGACTATGCAGTAGTAGAAAAAATATGAACAAATCACAAGTAAAATCGCAAAATTATAACAATGACGTGATGAAGTTCCACCTACAATCAATTGGTAGAAAAAAGAAAGTAGCGAGTACTGCTCTATGTAGATGATAACATACTTCTTTGCCAATGGAAATGCAACCATTTATATCATTAAATACATGATGGTTGAGCAACTTGAATAGAACCATCCGAGTCATCTGGTCAATGGCCTGCACAACCGTGTAAATGATTCCATGAGAACTTCTCAGAGATGCTACCATAGCTTCAATAACTTTTAGGAGTGGGGGTGGGGCACTATAACTTCAATAACTCTTAGAAGAGGTCTTACTTCTGAAAAATTGTTACAAGCAGGGACACGAACCAATGCATACACCCATCAAACTGCTTATTCGGCAAAAAAATATCAAGATCTAAAATAGCTTTGTTATCGTGCCAACCAAATTGATGACAGCATGAACTGAACATTCCTTTTTTGGTGAGAAGTGGCAAAATTTTGAAAAGTGAGTTCTTATGAGGTTCCATCACAAATATGGATGTTGGTGAAACTCGAAAGTGTAGATAGCTAAAAGGGGGAGACAATGAAGAGGAGATTCACCAGTGTTGTTTATTGGACTATTACCGCAAGTACAGATTTTGCAGACAAGGTGTCTGTTTCAAGCATTGCCACTCCATAAGCATCAGTACTCAGTACAGCAATTGTAGAAAATGCTAGTGAAGCCCATCAATAATCTTTCGTCACAGTAAAGGAAAAATTTAAGAATTTCAATAAGATGTCTTAGATTCTCAGGTAATTGAACAAAACTGTGTAATCTAGGAAAGCGACCATCCTGCACAGCATATCGCTCTAGTCACAATACATCAATATAAAACTAATCACTAGATTATCCAACCATTTCAAAAGGAAAGCCACCAAGAACAAAAACCAATCGTTGTATATTTTTAAATAACTCCTCCCTGTTTAGTTTGACAGATTGAAAATCCAATCCATTTCCACAGTTCATTTAGGATGCAAACCTTATGCTTCAAAGTTCAAGCATAAAGTGATGTTCAGACCTCCATTCCTATTACCTTCGATTCAAACCAGAAAAGAAAGAGGACCATGATTTTAGACTTTTCAAGTAAGCCAAACAAGTTGTAGTCATCAAAGAAAAATCTCTAATCCCCAACAGGAGAAAGGGGACATCAACATTCATTCTCAGGCAAGCCATGCATTGATCCAAGGGACTTAGCAACATACAAGAATCAAGCATTCCTCTGAATTACAGACTACATACAGGCATTGTGAATTAGTTTAGTAAAATACATAAAAAGGATAGTCAAGCAACAAGAGAGAAGAAGTTTAGGACCTCCAAAGGAGAAGCGCGAATATGAGCGGAGAGTTTCTTGCTCTGATTGGACAGGGGTTGAAGTGTGGACGACTAGGCACATGTGTGAAGCCCTCTGTGAGCATTTGGACGTCGCACAATCTAGCAAAGCAACCATTCTAAGCAGCATATTGCTCTAGTCACGCTATATCAGTACAGGATTACTCATTAGATTTTGCATCCCTTTCGAAGGAACAGCCACTAAACAGAGAAAACAATCCTTGTTTGTTCTAAAAGCTCCCTGTTCATTTTTAGCTATTAGTTCTTCAAGCAGTACTTCCCGTATTTTCCCAAAGAAGATAGATTAAGAGTCCAATCCGTTTTAAACAGCTCATTTAGGATGCTAACCATACACTTCAACGTTTAACCTTGTTGCAACGGTGTTGCCACAATGGTGTTGCCACACTTTTCTCCTACAATCTATTCAAGAATGAAGTGATGTTCTAACCTCCCTTCCTATTACATTCAAACCAAACCAGAACAGAAAGAGATCGTGACTTTAGGCATTTCAGGCAAGCCAAACACATTGTAATTATCAGGAAAAAAAAAAATCTCTAATCCCCAAGAGTAGAAAGCAGAAATCAAATTTCATTTTCAGGCACGGTGTAGATCATCCAAGGGACTTAGCAACATATAAGAATCAAGCATGCCTCTGAACTACAAACTACAAACCGGCACTGCAAATTAGTTAAATAAAATAGATATAAAGGATAGCGAAGCAACAAGAGAAAAGAACTCTAGGACCTCCAAAGGGGAAGCACCGATGTGACCGGAGAGTTTCTGGCTCCGGATGGACAGGGGTTGAAGTGTGGACGACTGGGCACACGTGTGAGGCACTCCATGAGCGTTTAGACATCGCGAGTTAGGCACGAAGGCTCCATCCTCTGCTTCTTCGCTGTCTTTCAAGTCCAACCATTCCAACTTGATTAATTTGTAATGCTACTTCCATTGATTCTTTAATTCCTTCGTTCCTTATGTCTAATGCTACTTTCATTGATACTTCTTCCACCATGGATGCCTGTTCCAGGCAAACATCAAGTTCCGAAAAGAAAAACTCTGTGAGACTGGTTACGGTGTGAACGGGGAGGGAGAGAGAGACCCGTATAGGGACGCAAGGATGATGATCAACGGCAACGGACTCAAGAGAGAGCTTTGCTGCGGAAGCGACGAGGTTAACTTTACTCAGGCCATGCAAGAGGCTGAACTCAACGGAGCTCTGGCGGCTGAGCGACTCAACAGTTGGGAGATTGGTGAAGGAAGGAGAGCGGCGACTGACCGTTGACTGGTGAACTGAATGGAAGGCGCGCAGGCACAGGCAATAACAGAAAGCCGTCAACGGACCGGTTCGATTTGGATTCTTCTATCAATTTGTTTGGACCCCTAAGGAATCGACTCCATACAATTTTTTTTTTTTTATTTATTTCCGTAAATGGTTTATTCAATTTGAATTAGATTAAGCATGTTCTTCATAGACATGTGATCCTAGGTAACCCGAAGTGATTAAGAGTCAACATAAAGGAGCCAAAAATTAAATATTAAATTAATAGGCAAAGATGAAGAGCGATCACTTTATTTTTTTTCTACTAGCCTTGCTTTGAATTTAGACCTAGCTTTTAATGAACTTTGATTTTTACATCAAAGTTTAGATAATGAATTTAACGATTTTTAAAAGTGGATTTTACTTCTTAATTTTAGATAATTTCATCCCTAATTACTCTAAAATGACAATCACTACCGATGTCTTAAACCCTCACATAGTATTTATTTATTTATTTATTTATTTATTTATTTTAAGGTTTAGAGATTGAGAATTTATCATTTAAGAATGTATGTGGTCTTTTTTAGTTGAAGAGGTTTAAAATGGAAAACCTAAAAAAGGGTTACACGTGATAAATTAACCCTAAACTAATTTTTTTACCACCAAAAACTTCAAACTAATAGATCTTTGATACCTATAAAAAAACTAATACACTTGTGATATATTTACTATCAAATACACTTGTGATAAATTTACCCTCTATTAGTTTAGTGTAAATTTTATCTGTCAAATTATTTTTGGATGAATGTGTATTAGTTTAGAATTTTTTTTGTTCCAGGGAACAGAAATAAAAAAAAAATTTCTGTTCCGGGGAACAATTTTTGAACAAAAGAACGCGTTTGGTAACGTTTGTTCCGGAAATAAAAAATGAATAGAAATACGTTTGGTAAATTTTATTCTTTTTTTGTTTCTTTTAATTTTTTAAACATTTTTATTTATTTTTCATTTTTTCCTTTCTTTTTTATTTTTTCTTTTTTTCGGCCGATCATCAGCCTCCGGCGACCAACCGACAGGCCGGCGGCCCTCGCTGCGTCGGCGACGCTCGGCCTCGCCGGGGGCCGGCGACGCTTCGGCGAGGTTGCCGATCCTCAAGGGCGTCACCAACCCTCGACGGCCGGTCGCCGGCCATGGCCAAGGCCGGCGATCGGCCAAAGAAAAAAGAAGACAAAAAGAAGAAGAAAAGAAGAAGAAAAGTGAAGAGAGAAGAAGAGAAGTGTTTCTGAAGAAGTCTTTCTTTTCTCCATAAACAACTTTTTTGTGTTTCTTTTTTTTGCTCCAATTTTGTTCCGGGAAAAAACAAAAACAAAAACAAAAACGCAACCAAATGCGTTTGCGTTTCTGTTCTTTTTTTGTTCCCGGGAACAAAATCCATACAGAAGTGTCCGAAACGTTTCTTTGGAGTGTTTCCATGCATGCCCTTACTCTCTATTTATCATAGTTGTACCATTTTTATGATTTTATGTGGTATTAATCCAATTTAACAGAGAATATATTTACTACAAATATACTAGTTTGAGGTCTTTGGCAGTCTAAAAATTATTTTTGGATATACTTGTCACAAGTGTATCAATTTGGGGTTTTTGGTGGCTAATAAATTAGTTTGGAGTAAGTTTGTCGTAAGTGTATCACTTTGAGATTTTTCGTAATATTAACCTTTAATTAAATGAATTATATGCACTTTGGTCGAGTTTATTTATACTTTGAGATCTCCACCGAAACTAAATAAAAGAAATCATATTTTAGGCGTCAAAAGAATTAGGCGGAACCTGGAAGATTAATTTAATAAAGTTCATTGACTTTTAGTCTATGGGGGAAGTGCTGGGTAGTTTCCTCACACCCACTCCCCATTCACCCCTTCCTTTCCAGACAAAGCCTTGCCAGGTCTTTACGTCGGAATCGTGTTGGACGATGATTTTTTAAAGGCAAGGCATAAAAAGCTCTAGATGAAGAAGTTAGGAAGCTTGAGATGACAAGCATTGAGGAGATTGCTAAGAAGCTTCACATCTAAGCTGTCCACACGCATCAACCTTCTACTCCAAATAAAAAGATGAAACTTATTTAAAGTCTGATAGGTCTCAAAATCCTAATTAGAGTAGGTAAGTCTAATGATTCAACCAGAAGAAAATTCCCAATTCTATTAGAATTTTTACTGGACTTGGGGATCTATGCAAACGGGTATTTTCACCAAAAGTCAACAAAAACACAAATACTTTGGCCACGAACGACTCATTTGATCCAATCTTCTGCATCATAGAAACATCATTTTGTTTATTTAACTTTTGTCTACATGAGTAAGCCTCGCAATTACCATGAACAACAGTACCAAGACCAATCCAAATCTTGAAACAACTCAATTGCATAACTTACCAATTAGATCTAACATTACAACATCAAAGTTCAATATCTTTGCAATGGGATGACAATCACAAGTTTTGGGACTTGATTTCACTTTTTAAAAACTTTAAGACTTAATTGTACTTTTCTGATAAGTTTAAAACTCCCAATGCACTTATAAATAATAATAATAATAATAAATCCTAAACTCTTGTTCGTATGAATACCATTTTGCTTTTCTTGAATATTATGGCTGGTCAATCAAAGAAGACCTTGAAGCCTTTTTTAAAGGTTCCTCACGTGGCTTTCCAAGAACATCGGGATCTCCAAGAATTTAAAAAAGCACCTTTAGCAGCAATTTCCAGTCAAAATTAATTAGAATGATTACTTTGATAAATGTCAAACGTTTATGATTAAATTGATCATATTGAAATTTTCCTATGATCAATCCAACATTACAACAACAAAGTTCAACATCTTTACAAGGGGATTATAACTATTTTTCAATAAAAGGACAAGAATAATGAAGCTTATCCTCTTTGTCGAACTAAGAGCATGTTTGTTTATGCTTTAACAAGTGGGAAATTTACTAAAATTCGAAATATTATCAAAATTTAAAAATATTATGAAAAAATATATATATCAATTAATGTGTCAAATTTTGTGTCTTGTGTGTCGCAAGTTTGCCGCAAGATGTGGATTAAGGAAAAAGCAAATAGTAGAAGCCTATCTGGACATGCCTTAAACAAACATGCACAATAATCCTAAGTGAACTGAAATAGATAACCACAAGCATACTACACAACTTCAAGCGTGCCACACAACTTCATATTCTTACTTCGTGGCTCAAATCCAATCCCTTCCAAGAATAACTCATGGGATGCTTTGAGGAAATCTGTCAAGATGGGTCCATTTATTAACTTATATACATTTAAATTCACCTAGAATTTCGCAGGTCAACCTAAATAGATTCTAAATAGGAAGGTCAAAATAAATGAGTTTTGAAAGAGTTAGGTTATGAACCCATTCACAATCCACTTAAGTCTTTTCTTCCTTCTACCCATAAAACCAATGTTCCTGATTCTCGTCTGTCGTCTCTCTCCTCTCCCGATCTTCACTCGTGTTCCTTGGCTATTGCCATTAGTTGAATCCCAAGAAGATTCGACCCTGGCCTTCGTCGAGAGACTGATTGGAGCCTCCCATTCAGCTTCAAGCTCAGATCACTTTGGCCTTTGTGATCGGGTGATTGCTTTGCGGACCTCGGACAGGTCCTAGAGAGCGAGTCCGCCCAGACGTCGGCGAAAGAGTCGTCGATAAACCACGAGAGCCTCTCAACTCCGCCGCGTAGTCACTCTGCACAGAGGAAAAGCACCATGAGCGATTGCTCTGAATCATCTCTAAACAAGTAAAAAGCAATCAGTCGAGATTGGGAAAACCGTCTCCCAAGTGAAGTGGCTCTCAGCAAAATGCTTAAAGTCGAAATAATCCAAACAGACCCAAAATATGACTAATCTAGGCGAGATTCCAGCGAATTTGACTGAAACAATGAATGCGAAGCA
Source organism: Eucalyptus leucophloia subsp. euroa (assembly GCA_017140325.1). Lineage (NCBI taxonomy): Eukaryota > Viridiplantae > Streptophyta > Magnoliopsida > Myrtales > Myrtaceae > Eucalyptus > Eucalyptus leucophloia. The sequence goes on along the minus strand of CM029472.1, from coordinate 14,790,042 downwards.
GAAGGTCGCGATTTCAATTTTCCTTTTCCTGAGGAAAACGGGGACACAGTTTCGTGCTGAAATCAAGCTTCTTCCATTATGTAAGCGCAAAAGCGGCTTTACAACCCATCGTGATCTTCAAAAAATTCTCCAAAAAAAACTAAAATCCACAGTAGCAAAGGAGAAAGCAGAGATTCAGCAAGTGAGCCTAGGAGGATGCAGAGCTCGTGAGCGAAGTCGGTGGAGAAGGGTATTAATTCTAAATAATCATTGCAAGAGGAGACATGAACCGATGTATATACCCATCAAACAGTTTACTCAGTTATAGTTAAGTCAAACTCAAATAATGATTCAGCAAAGAGACAGATTGAGCTTGCAATAGGCTTCGCTCCACTTTCAAAGTTTTTTATGATTAAATAAATCCTGAAAATTAATTCCACTCGTGCTTCATGCCGAGTAAGATTTGACCCTGAGATAGAGGTGTGAAGCAAGAGCAAGGAGGCCAATGAAGAACTTGACGAAAATTATCTTTAGATCAGAGGATATGTTGACTTGAGAAAAATCCAAGCTGCAGATTACACCTATTATAAAGAGACCTTATTGTGGCTGTTGCTACAATGGAACCATGAAGAATTTATGGAAATATTTTACTAAACACTCGGTATAAAGTTGATCAATCTTTCAATGAAAATGTACATTACTTGCTTGACAATTGCACGGTCAGCTTTCTCATTACTTTTAATATTTGCCAATAGCCATGTCCCATCCACTGCCTTGAATTGAGCTGTCACTGTGCTGGACATGGAACATTCACCCTTCCCTCCCATTCCTACAGTATTCATTCATACAATCCATTATTTCAACAAGCTAAATACTCAGCAACACATTAAGAAGCTAGAGAACATGTCAGTGTCCACCTTATCATGTTTAGATGCAGAAGGGAGTGGTAGACACAGTACTAGTTCCACACATGCTTGTTCAAGTCAAATGTTCTGACCCCAAAAAACAAAAACTATCAAAATGTAGAATAGCTTATCTCTATGTGCCAACAATGAACTTCTATCACAACTATGGAGATCAGCGAAACTCAAAAGTGCAGACAGCTAAAACCGGGAGACAATGAAAATGAGATTCACCAATGTCATTTATCTGACCATTTCTGCAAGTAGACCCAGTGCACCCAAGGTATATATTTTAAGCATTGCCACAAAATAAGCATCGGTACTCAATGCATCAATTCTAGAAAGTACTAGTGAGGCCTATAGACAATCTCTTGTCGCAACAAAGGCAGGATTTAAGAATTTCAATAAGAAGTCATAGTGTCTCAGGTAATTGATCAAAACTGTGCAGTATAGGAAAGCAACCATTATGAGTAGCATATTGCTCTGGTCACACTAAATTAATCATTGGATTCTCTAGCCCTTTCCAAAGGAATAGCCCCTAAAAATAGAAACCACTCCTTGGATATACTAAAACCTCCTCCTTGTTCAAATTTTTACTGTAAGAATTCCTTCGAGCAGTCCTTTCAGTGTTCTCCCAAAGCACATAAGATTAAAAATCCAATCTGTTTTCACAGCTCGTTTAGGATGCTAGCCATATACTTCAAAGTTCAAAGCATAAAGTGAAGATCAGACCTCCCTTCCTATTACCTTCGACTCAAACCGGAAAAGGAAGAGAACCGTGACTTTAGGCATTTCAGGCAAGCCAAGCATGTTGTAATCATCAAAGACAATCTCTCATCCCCAACGGGATAAGGGAGACATCAGAATTCATTCTCGGGCAAGCTATGATTGGTGGAAGGGACTTGGCCACATGCAAGAATCAAGCATGCCTTATTGATCTCCGAATCCGACGACCCCGCCTCCTCCTCCTCCTCGTAATTCTTCTCCTTCTTCCCCTTTTCAATTCCTTCAATCATCGTTCCTAATTCTACATCCACTGACTCTTCTTCCTTCCTTCATTTATGCCCGTCACGGCCAAATATCAAGTTCCAAGAAGAAAAAAAACTCTGTGAGGCTACCTGAATAGGGACGCGAAGGTGGACGATGAACGGCGAGGGACTTGAAGCGTCTGCGCGTTCCCGGGTAGGAGCGCAGTGTCCTCAACCGTCGATCTGATCGGCGGGTAGGAGCGCATGTCGGCATTCCTATCGGCCGTCGATCAGATCGACGTTCGAGAGAATGTTCGAAAGAGCGTGCACGTTCTCTCAACCGTGGATTTGATCGACGGGGTGAGAGGATGTGCAAATGAGTGCTTGTACGTCATTTTGTGCTCGCTCTGTCAGACCAAGGGCATGTTTATGTATGGTTTAACGAATGGAAAAAACGCCAAAATTCGAAATACTATCTAAATTTCAGAAAATTATGAAAATATATATGGATTAATGTGTCCAAATTTGTGTATCATGAAATTTTTAAGTTACGGGTGAGTAGAAGTCAGTACATGTCCATAGCAAGATGTGGATTAAAGAAAAAGTAAAAAGTATAAGCTTATATAAACACGAATTAAACAAACATTTACAGTAATTCATGGCGAGTGAACTGAAATAGATTACAACAAGCATGCCACACAACTTCATGTTCTTATCCCAAATCCAATTCCTTCCAAAAGTATTTCGGGGATGCTCCAAACAACAATACTTTCTATTGTTGCTGAACTTCTATATGCTCATTAAATTTATGAAATAGTCGCATGCTGATTGCTATCAGTTGTTCATATGTCAAAAAGGAAATTAAATGAAAAGGGCACTTGCAAGCATAGTGTCAAGATTGTCTGGACGATCATGTCGTTGCTTAATCCCGGCTTTGCATTAGCTCTTGTACACGGTTTCGAATGGTGGCTGCGCATACACATTGTAAACGGAAGTTTCGTCGCTCTCTTCCGATTTTTGGCGGTTGACCACGGTGGCAACCTTGAATGCATGACACGGCTGAAGGACCCCAGAAAAGTTCTTTTGAAAAAAGAGATAGAAAAAAAAAAAAAAGCACCGTTGGATCCCTTGGAGAATTAGAGAATACAACTTTACTACAGTAGACGTGATGGGACAAATTTTGTCCCATCAAGTCTACTGTAGTAAAGTTGTCTTCAACGGCTGATCTAACTCTCCAGGGATCCAACGGTTAAATGTGATGAACAATTTCAAAAGTCAAGTCCGTCTCAATTAGAAAAACAATAAATAATGCAGAGCAAATGACCCTATATATTGTGCAACGAAGAGCTTGTTCTGCCTACTCCTTCACATATACTCGCAAACAATTGCAGAGTGCAAAGAGCTTCAGCTTCTCTGGAACATGGCGGATCATACAGCGACCCTCCGGAGGTACGTAATTCATTCGTGTCTTTATGCTCTTAAAAACTCTACTTGGAGCACAAACTAAGAAGCTAGGATTTTTTTTTTCTTTTGAATCCGTTTTCTTCCAATTATTTTATTCCTAATCTGTACAGAGACGATGAGCAATTGGAACAACAGCAACCGCAGGAAAGTTTTGACTCAACCAAGAGATTTCATATAGTATTCACTTCGTTCAAGTTGCTCATCATTGCACATTTCAATTCACAGCATGCGGGAATATTGAGCCACGTGAATCTGCAGTTTTACATCATTTGTGAAGTCATTTATCTCATAGCACTGATCAAAGTGACTGGATCTGCGAGTTCAAACCCAATATACCGGTGTTTGTACATCGTTTTTGGAATTCTCGGTTCCGAGTTGCTTCTGTGGATGAGCCTATCTCCATCCATCTGGTTGATCGTCAATATGAGCTTGCTAGTGTTTGCTTTGGCATGCGTGCTTGCCCAACGTTCAGACCGTTTTCAAGAGATTGTTCAACTATTCAACGATGCGCCCATTTCTGAAGTTCAGTTGGATCTTTAAAACTTATGCAATCACATAGTATTTGGATGTCAATCTCTTTGCATGTCATTTGTAATGGATATTTTTTATTTTAATAACTTGTTTTTGTAGTCTCTTGAATATTTTTGGGTCAATCTTCACAGGTTATATAGATAATTATGAAACTCTTATATTTCCATATATAAAGATCGAATCAAACTCAAATTTAAGAAATCGTGGAAAGATATCACACAAAATTTCTAGCAGCGCATGATCATCTAGCATTAATAGACACACCTTGAAAGATTGATAATTGCTTAAATCATCCCTAAACTAGTTTTTAGTAAAAAACTAAAATGGAAAGAACTCATTGGCCACTTCAAATCTAGATGGATCTGAATATATTTAACTTTTTAAGTACTTTTAGATATTTTTTTTTTGGTAAAGAGTATTTTTAGATATTTTAGTATTTCCAATAGTAAAAGTTTACATCATATATATCTTTTTAGACATGGTCTCTTGTGCTAAATTAGATCGAATTTATAGCACTAGGAGAAATAATAGGAGAAGTGTTCTAGTGGCTGAATTCGTTCAATTGTTTTAGTAATTTATTATTTGCTAATTTTTGCATGTCTAATTTGTTTTAATTGGTTAGTTTTTTTTTTTTTTAAGATACTATTTTCTATATTTAAGGGGAAATTTTGCTAAAAACTTGAGTCCCAATTAATCTAAATGAGTTTGGTCCGTGTCGAATCAAGTATGGGCCGATCAAATTGTACTATATAACTTGCTCAAAAAAAAAATTGTACTATATAAAAAAAATGGGTCCAGTGGGTTGGACTTGTATTCAACCCGACTGCCCTTTTGATAGGTACAGCTGTCAAAGTGTAGTGGTTATCCTTTTGTTCTATATTGCATGGATTTATGGCTATTATAACTACAATTGCAATAACAACCAAATTCGTGATAATTATACATAAGCACCCCAAGGCCTATTATATCCTCTCAAGGACCATTCTCCCATCGTAACTTGTCGCATGCAAACACTTAAAAAGTTCTCAAAACACAATGAGATTCATTGCTATGAGACTCATTCCCGAGGGACAATGGACTTTCTCCGCTAGCCATCACATGATGCCTAATCGCTGAAAACAAGAGTTTAGAAGCATAGATGCTTTGTTAATACTAATTTAGGCACGGCGTCCGTCTTTTGAAAGCATAGCCAGTCTTTGATCCCCGCCTAAACAGTCATCGGGGTTGGGTAACACAAGAAAGAACAAAATGCAATTGGTATCGGTGTCCCAAAACAATGCTTCATCAACTCCTGGCCTTTGACCCTCACCTCAGTAAAGCAATAGGCCTTTAATCTCATGATATAGCAATGCCAAACTAGGCCAGCCAAGTATTCTCAATCAAGCAGATAGAATCTATTGGAGCAGAGCGAGATGTAAGAAAGAACAGAAATTGGTTAGGCAGATATCATTGAGAATTTTTTCTTGGCACAGAGCGGGCCCGAGATCTCATATTCGTAACTCTTTTACATTGATGAGGCTGTGTCCATGGCCTCATCCCACAATGGAAGAAAAATCATACAATAACGAACACAGGGAAAAGAAAAATGAAAACTACCATAAACTAAATCCACAAAACACCACACATTGTAGAATTGAAGATAAATCACATTGCAAACTAAGAATAGCTCCTTTCAGCCAAATAATAAAGAAAAAGAACTAATAGTAGCTCCTAAGAAACAAAAAGTATCAGACAAAATATGTCAACATTCCCCACAATCTAGCAGTGACTGCTATCAGAAAAAACAGAACCTGTATATTAATCATTAATCTAGAAAGAATAAAGTCACAAAAATGTAGTAAATGCAGTACTGCACTTTCAAACACCTGTGGAGGGGCCTTGCAAACAACTTAAGACTATCACACCTACTTGAACACGAGCACTGAAGTCTTGTAAACTTTGATTGCCAGTTCTTGCCTGTCAGATTTTTATGCATGATAGACATTTACAAAAGTCAGAGTGACAATAGGGCCAAGAGACCATGCACTCTACTGGCAAAAATATGAACAAATCACAAGTAAAGTCGTGAAATTATAACAATGATGTGATGAAGTTCCGCCCACATTCAATTGATGGAAAAAGAAAGCAGCAAGTACTGCTCAGTGCTCATTGTAGATGATAACACACTTCTTTGCCAGTGTAGATGCAACCATTTATATCATTTAATAATTGACGGTTGAGCATCTTGAAGAGAAAAATCCGAGTCCTCTAATCAATGGCCTGCACAACCGTATAAACAACTCCGTGAGAACTTATACAAGATGCTGCCATAGCTTCATAACTTTTAGAAGTCGGGGTGGGTCACTATAACTGTAATAACTTTTAGAAGTGATCTCTTTTAGAAGTCGGGGTGGGTCACTATAACTGTAATAACTTTTAGAAGTGATCTATCTTCTGGGACATAATTACAAGAGGGGACATGAACCAATTTATACACCCATCAGACTGTTTACCTGGCCATGATCACGTCAAGCTCAAATAATGATTTAGGAAAGAGACAGATTAAGCTTGCAATAGGGTTCGTTTCAACTTCATAACTTTTGATGATTAAATAAAAGTAACTATATTTGTTATCGTATGTCCATGAAGCATGACAAATTTGGAAAATCAATACCAATGATGCTTGATGCCAAATACAAAAGATTTGACCCTGGGATAGAGGTGCAAAGCAAGAGGAAGGAGGCCAATGAAGAACTTGAAAATTCTAATAGATCTTCAAAATGGACATATATCTACAGGGGACATAATGTCTTGAGATGATCAAGCAGCAGATTACTCTTAGTATAAAGAGACCTTATTGTGGCAGTTGTTACAACTGCAGCATGGAGACTTTAAGTGGAAATATTTTACCAGACATTTAGCATTCAACTTATCAATCTTTTTCCCAAAAATGTACTTTAGCTGCTTGACAGTTGCACAGTCAGCCTTCTCATTACTTCTAATTTTACCAATTGCCATATCCCCGCACACTTTCTCAAATTGAAGCTGTCACTGTGTTGAAAATGCCAACATTCATGCTTCACCCTTCACTTCCTCTCCTGCAGTATTCATTCATACAGCTCATATCAGCATTCACGGAAACATGTTTAGGCACAGAAGGAAGTGGTAGATATAGTACTAGTATGCTATATATCAATACATGCTTATTCAAGTATCAAAAAGTTCCAACCCAAAACAAAGCATCAAGATCTAAAATAGCTTTGTTAATGTGCGAACCAAATTGATGACAGCATGAACTCAGCATTTCTTTTCCTGTGAAAAGTGGAAAAGTTTTGGAAATTGAAATTTCTTATGAAGTTCCACCACAATTATGGAGGTTGGTGAAACTCAAAAGTTGAGACAGCTGATACGAGGAGACAGTGAAAAGGAGATTCATGAGCATCGTTTATCTGACTGTTACAGCAAGTACAGCTCGGGCAGACAAGGTGTCTGTTTCAAGCATTGCTACTCGATATGCAATATGCATCAGTACTCAACACAGCAATTGTCGAAAATGCTAGTTAAGCCCATCGATAATCTCTCTTCGCCCTAAAGGCAGGATTTAAGAACTTCAATGATATGTCTTAGCCTCTTAGGTAATTGAACAAAACTGTGTAATCTAGGAGGGCAACCATTCTGAGCAGCATAACGCTTCAAATTTTAATCTTGCCGTAACGATGTTGCCACATTTTTCTCCCGCAAAACCATAAAGCAAAGTTAAAATATCCCTTCCTATCGCCTTCAATTTAAACCGGAAATAAAAGAGAACCGTGACAGCAGGCATTTCAGGCAAGCCAAACATGTTGTAATCATAAAAGGAAAATCTCTAATCCCCAACGAAAGAAAGGAGACGTCAAAATTTATCCTCAGGCAAACTACAGATTGGTGCAAGGGACTTGGCAACATACAAGAATCGAGCATGCCTCTGAACTACAAACTACATACAGGCATTGTGAATACGAGTGGAGAGTTTTTGGCTCCGATTGGACAGGGTTGGAGCATGGACGACTGGGCACGCGTGTGAAGCCCTCCCATGAGCGTAGCGTCGGGAATTGGGAGCGAAGGCTCCGTCCCCTGCTTCTCCGGCGTCTTTCAATTCCAACCATTCCAACGCGGTCTCGATTTCTGAATCCGACGGCCACGCCTCCTCCTCCTCCTCCTCCTCCTCCTCGTCTTCTTCTTATTCTCCTCCTTCTTCCACTACTCTTCCTTCATCTTCCTTCTTCCCCTTCTTTAATTACTTCCTTCATTGTTCCTAATACTACTTCCGCAGGCTCTTCTTCCTGCATATACGCCTGTTACAGCCAAACGCCAAGCTCCAAAAAGAAAAACTCCGTGGGGCTGGTTACAATGTGAATGTGGAGAGAGAGAGAGAGAGAGAGAGAGAGAGAGAGAGAGAGAGAGGTCAACTGAAGCGGCTGAGCATGACGGAGCTATGGCAGCCAAGGGACCCGACGGGCGGAGATTGGTGAAGGGAGGAGGGCGGCGATTGCCCGTCCGCTGGGTGAACCGAACGAAGGCGTGCAGGCAAAGGTTACTCTTAATCACCGGACGGATCGGTTCAATTCGATCTCAATCCCTGAGAAGAAAAGCCGGACGGGTGTTGGGTCTCCTCAAATCAATATCGTTGATAACTGTTTCGATTTTATTTTTTTGGGTTAATACCTTAAAAAACCCCAAACTGGTACACTTATGATAAATTTACCCAAAACTTTTTTTTGTGAAGAACCCAAAACTAAAAAAACCGAAATGATATATTGTGACTAAAAACCCCAAACCTAAGATACCGTGACAAATTTACCCCGACTGACTATAAAAAACTATAAACTGATGCATTTATGACAAATTTACCATAAACTAATTTATTTGATTGCAAAAAACTCCAAAATGATAAATTTGTGACAAATATACTATATGATAAATTGAATTAATATCACAAAAAAATCACAAAAATTATAAACTATGACAAACGGAGCGTAAAATCATAAATTGGTATACTGGTCAACTGTCACGTATCATTTAACTTAATAATTTGAGAATAAAATTTAACGAAAACTAATAGAGGGTAAATTTGTCACAAGTGTATCGTTTGGGGCAAATTTGTCAAAAGATACCAGTTTGGGGTTTTTAGTGGTCAAAAAAATAGTTTTGGGTAAATTTGTCAAAAAGTGTATCAGGTTTGGGGTTTTCAGGGTATTAACTCTATTTTTTTTTTTTATGTTCATATTCTATTTTTACTTTAACTCTCACTCTCTCACTCTCATTCTCAGATCTAAACTAAATCGTCCCCACTTCAACCTAAGGTGGAGATTCGAACTCCCACCTCCCATTTTCATGTTAGAAGGATGGCTATCTCCGATTTAATTTGAGGTGAGGACAAAATAAGAGGGGTTGATGCTCAAATCTAATAAGAGGGGTCTTAGGAGGGGTCGGTGGTCAAATCTATGAGGATCTCCAACCCTCCATTCCAACCGGGATCGAATTGATCAACGGTTTCGATTTGGTGAGGTGAGGACAAGGGTGGAGGATTACGTCAGGAACGGACGCCTACGTCAGGAACGAGAGCCTATGTCAGGAACGGGTGTCAGGAACGGGAGCCTACGTCAGCCTACGTCAGGAACGGGTGCCTACGTCAGCCTACGTCAGGAACGGGTGCCTACGACAGGAACGGGTGCTTACGTCAGGAACGGAAGCCTCAATTCCCTTGTCCTCACCTCAAATCAAATCGAAACCGTTGATTGATCTGTTCCGTCTTGCCTTGCACTTCTGGAATTCTCAAATCCAAATCGAAACCGTTGATAGAGGTTGGATTGGAGGGGCGCAATTTTTGAATTTCTTAAATCCGACACTTGCAAAAGTCAAGTCCGCGTCCAGTGGGAAAACAATAGGGTCACCTTCCTCCCTCTTTCTCCATAAAATGCAATTTATGAAGCAAAGCTCTTTCACTTCGCTTCAAACAAAAGCTCCGGATCAGAATTCTTTCAAGCAAGGTGGGCGACCTCTGGCCGAAGAAGTAGTCTGCGAATCCTGCTCCATAACATGGCCGATCAAATAGAGATACCCCAAAGGTTTGTGACTCATTCGTGTGAATATGCTCTTAAAAACTCTACTTAAAGCTATGATTAAATAGCCAATTTTTCTTTCTTTCCATCTTTGGAATCCATTTCTCATTCCATCATTTTCTTTCTTAATTCGCTATAGGAACAATGAGCAACCATCATGTCAACACCAACATGAAAGTTTTGACTCCACCAAGAGGTTTCATATTGTCTTAACCTCGTTCAAGTTACTCACCATCATGCATTTCAATTCATAGCCTACCGAGACGTTGAGCCACGCAGTTCTGCAGTTGTACATCATTTGCGAAGTTATCTATCTCATAGCACTAATCCAAGTGATTGGACCCACGAGTCCGAACATTATATATAAATATTTGTACATCATTTTTGGGATGCTCGGAGCTGAAATGCTTCTCTGGATAAGCCTGTCTCTAGTTATGTGGCTTATCATCAATATTTGCTTGCTATTGTTTACTTTGGCGTCATCTGGTTTGCTTGCACAAGTTCCCGACCGGCTTCAAGAGGTTGTTCAACTATTCAACGACGTACCAATTTCTGAAGTTTAGTTTGATTTTGAAGTTCCTATAATCGTATTGTGTTTGTGTACCAAGTTTGTTGGATGTCGTTTGTTTAATAATTTCTTCTGATTTAGATAAGAGGGAATGTTATCATATACATGTTCTATATTGAACATAGTATACTTTGAAGCTCAATTTGTCATGTTGCGTGAACTTGGAAATAAAATATTTCATTGGAATTTTTTTTTTTTTTTTGGCTTTTGATCCTTCTTTTTCCTTCTATTATAGTTTCATTGGTGTCGTGCTCAATTTTTTTTTGACTTTTTGGTCAATAGCTTTTCTATTATATATACATTTATTTTAAGCATGAATAATAATATCTTACAAAAGAAACAATCAAGGTAACATTCTTAAAACAAGTGCAATAGGGATGCAAACACCTTCCCTTAGCGAAATCAATTCCCAAACCCATGCACTCTAAACAAAGTTTTGGTGTCCAATCATACTGGGTAAAAGATTGGTAGCAACTCCCTTTTTTATTATTTGTTTCCTTTAGTTGGTGACATTCGTTTTTAAGCAAAGCGAGCACAATAAAGTTTTCAGATCAAATCATATCATAAAAAAATAAAAAAAAACACTATTTTCTATTACCATTAAAAAAAAACTCATTAATTCGCACCGTTACATTATTTGGACTAAAAAGTAAAAAGGTTAACTAGCCAATTTAATAAAAACGTTAATATTGCTAGAGCAATATTCAACATCAATTTGCTTAGCTTCACTAATCAAATGTACCTTGATATGCAATCATACATCTAGGTCACCAATCAATAAGCAAGAGTCATATAGGGTCACATATTTTTTCAAATACCAATTTATCTATAAATTTAGGTATGCACAAACATGATTTAACGAAAAAGTAAACTGTACAATTTTTATGCATTTAAAGAACTGCTATGATAAGGTAAGGAGTTCTAACGTAATTTTAATTTTTTTTTTTATCCTTGAAAAGCCTGTGATAAATTATAACTAAACAACATAGGTGAATGGCAAAATCTGAATCTTGTGTTTTCCATCATGATAATCCCTCAATTTCTAACACTTTCCAAACTTTTTGTATAAATTAATTTTTATATATGTTTTGCGAAAGATCATGTCTTGTCTGCTAAACTAGACCAAATATATTAAAGTGATCTTTTATGTATTTAATTTTCTTTTTATTTTCTTTCACACGCAAAGCATGTGTGTCTTGGGCGAGCAATTGTATAACATTATATGAGGAACAAAACAAAATGTGGAAGGGAATTAAATCTAATAAAGCGGCTTCTGAAATGCCTTCACCTTTTCAACTCAATAAATAGTCACTGACATTAGGTTCCTTTGAATAACATAGAGTGTCTTGGAAAATTATGTTGGAAGAAAGAATGAATCACTTGTGGGATCCACTCATCCACCCCCTTGTTATACAAGGGACAAAACAAAATGTGAAAGGGAACTAAGTCTAACATAGCGGTTTATGAAATGCCTTCACTTTTTCAACTCAACAAATAGTCACCGGCATTAGGTTCCTTTGAATAGCACAGTGTCTTCGAAAATTATGTTGGAAGAAAGAAATAAACAATCAAGACTACCTTTAGAGAGCGACTTTAATTTGTGGGATCCACTCATCCACCCCCGCGTGAGTTCAACTCTGAGGGGATCCCTCGTGAAATCCGTGCACTTTCTAAGAGGCTTCCATGAAACTCCTCACACAAAAACTCAAAAACAATCACAGGATCCATAGAGCTCTTACTCCTCCTAAACATTGCCAATCATGCAATGGTGATCGAAAGTTATGAAGTTTATTCGTAGGAATATGCTCTTGAGAGCCCTACTTAGAGTGCGGATTAAGTAGCTAGTTCTCTTTCCCTTTTGAATGTGTTTTTTTCTTTCAATTATTTTCCTTTGGATTCAGTACAAGAACAACGAGCAACCATACCAATCGCAACAATTGGAAGTTTTTGACTCAACTAAGAGATTTCATATTATATTCACCCTATTCAAGCTGCTCGTCATTGGGCATTTCAATTCATGACATACCAAGGAGCTAAGACTTGAGTTTCTACAGTTTTATATCATTTGTGAAGTCATCATCTCATAGCAGTGATCAAAATAACTAGACAAGTAAGTTGGAATCTAATACACCGGTATTTGTACGTCATTTTCAGCACTCTCAGTCCCAAATTGCTTCTTTGGACAAGTGTTTTCCAACCATGTGGGTGGTTATTAATATGTGCTTGTTCGTGATTTCAATCGAATTTGAGAGACTATTCCATTGTTTGATGATGTGCTGTGTTTTGAAAGTTCAAATGGATTTTTGAAGGTCCTGCAATCAGGGCAACAATCATGTTTCATTTCATTTGTATTAGATAATTCTGATTTCAGTACTTTATCTTAATAGACCCGGATTATTTTTTGGGTCAATCGTCATGGATTATATAAACCAGCAAACTTTGATATTTGTTAATATAAAGATGGAATAAAACCCAGACTTAAGATAATCATGGAAAAATATCACACAAAAGATTTGTGGAAACACATGGTCATCTAGCATGAATGGACCCCTCGAAAGATTGATTACAGCTTAAATCATCCCTGAAACCTTAACTATTTAAATCAAATGGAAGGAATTGATGGACCGCTTCATTTCTTTGGTTGTTGTAATCAAGACAAACGAGCCCGTTCAGCTTTACCTTGAGCACGTATTTTGGAAGTTGGACCTATACAATTAGGAAAGGGTAAAGGCCTTCGGATTAGACCTAATACAACTAAAATGGGTCGAAACAGTATTCAACAACTCCCCAAACCCAAAACACATAAAAAAAAAAACAAAAAACAACTCCCCAAACCCAACACGCATTCAACTTCCTTCATTAATGTATTTTAGCTGGAGAACTGAGATGCATTTTAGCTGGCGAATTGAACTCCTTATCACGAAGTTCCTTGGCTCTTTCGATTACCTCGCCGAGCACATTCTCCTCCTGCTTCTGCAGCCTCTTGACGACGCTCTCGCTCTCTTTAAGAACGGATCGAATAGCATCCAACTCTGCAATTGCAAAATGTGCTGGAAAGATGGAGGCTGGCTGAATAGGCAATCCAGCAGAAGTCCCCTTGATGATTCGGAATCATCAGATGGTTGTCTCCGATTCACCTTATTCTGTAGATGTTGAGGCTCTTTTGGTAACCTTGGTTTTATCTTTCTTGTTGTTTTGCTTGTCAACTTCTCATCATTGTCAAGAAGTCGATCTACAATGGTAATTCAAAAAGCATTTACTCTGAATATAAAATGTCATGGACTCTTACCGAGTTTAGTCAGGAAACAAGAGCTCACTGAAAATCCAAAATCGTACCCACAAGAAAAGTGGCCACAGCAGCCACTTTTCGGTCCTTCATACAAATTTACAACCAAAAATCATAAAGATCACTTTGATAGAGCACTTTGACAATTGATGATGATAACGAACATCACCAAGCTATAAAAGTTCATATTGAATTTGCATGAGAATAGTACAGTCACTGAACTTCCTCTTGTGCATCCCTATTTCCAGTAGGACCCAACAAACACAAGGGAATTCAAAATGATCTAAATAGTGTCAAAGGACAAGAGTTTGATTTTTAAGCCAAGTAATGAAACTCTTTAAAATTGAACAGAAGAATATTACCAAAACAATAAAAGCCTCAGTGAGATAAGGGAAGGCAGCCACTGTATTGACAAAAAGCCTGTGTACTTAGAAGCTTGCAATAACTCTAGTTTGATTTTTTAGGAGATATCATAAATTGCCAGGTATATAGATCAATTAAAACTGAACAATGCAAGAAAATCTCGTCCTCTCCCTTTCGGCATTTGATTAAGGACCTCCGGTTACTCGATGCACTGCACATTACCATACTAATTTTGATAGAATTGCCAATCAGTATAAAGCGTAATGCATAGCAGTTAAAAGTCAAAATTACTCTACGGATCATATGGCTTACATCGCTTAGAGATCTTCATACAATCTTCACTACGATAGAAGATAATATACACCGACCAATAAAAAACAAGAAGAAGAAGATAATGAATGTTTTGTCGCAACACATGGTATGCACTAATGAAACAAGAAGGTTTTGCCTCGATTGAAACTCAACTCGGGCCAAGGCTTCTAACTGAGCATACCAGCACGCCCAGAAACATCAATGGAAGATCAACAGGACCGGTGCTCGCGTGAACTAGTTAGCCACGAGTTCCGACCCGACGCCATACAAAAACAGAGCATACATGACCAGAGAAAACCTACCCGGTTTGGCTCGGTGGGGGTGCCGCGGCGGACGGTGGCTAATAGACGGGCCACCGACGACGGCGGATCACTCTCTAGGGCCCCCGTTCCCTCGGGTTTGCTCTCTGTCCCTCTCTCAAGCTCTCTTTCGCTCACCTCCTCTCCTCGGCCAAAAACGAACCCCTTCTTCTCTCTCTCTCGGCCTCTCTCCTTTTAATGGCTAGCGACTGGCGTGCCTGGCTTCTGCCACCGCCATCTTGCCCATTGGCCTGTTCCCGACCCGCGGATCATGCCGCCACTTGCCTCCTCGCGATCCTCGTCTCCTCTGGCTCGTACTTTGCTTTTTCTTGCAGAGGCGTGACCAGCGTAAGGAGGAAGAAGACCCACGCGCGGGGCGGGCTGAAATGAAGGGAGATGGGCCAGCCCGCAAAAACAAGGAAGAAAAGAGGTGGGCCGGCCCACACAAAAAGAAAGGAGGAAGGATGAAAGTAGAGGAGGTGGGCCGGGCAGGCTATTTGGCTTTTTTTTTCCTTATTTTTTCTTCTTTCTCTTTTTTCTTTTTTAATAATAGTTATTTTAATTAATTATATATTATATATATATATATATATATATATATATATTTGTTCTAATGAGAAGGATGTATTACTACTAATGCAAATGATCGCAATGTTTATATGCCTTGCAATTTAATGGAAATTGTTTTTGTTAGAGTTTAAAATTTAATCCCTAATTTTCTATATAATTTATAAATGGTTAAAGGGGTCGTCAAAATTTATATGTCAATAAGCATAACTTAGTCAAGACTTAAACAATACGAAGCAGACTGCATCTTGCGAATCGGGTTCTTAACTCTTCTCGGTGGGGTCCCGATTTCGCTTCTCTTTGAAAGTCAGATAGAGGGCTGGCCAAAATCAAAGTGCATCGCCAACCCGACCAATTAGAGAACAACTCGAGTAGCTTCCAAGAACATCCTCAAGATTTTGACGAATCCAACTAGTTGGAATCATATGATGCTTCGGAGTTGTAAAGCAAGAAGACTTGGTTGTCATATAGCTGTAATTTTCGAGACCCGCATCATTCTTTGGGTCATTTCATTGGCGGAAAAGGTAGGCAAGATATCATATCAATAACTTGTTTTTTTTTTTTTTTGGACGAAAGTGCAATTGATTTCCTTTACTTAGGAAAGTTCGAAGCGATTACATCAAGAACATCAGCACATAATAAATTTACTAAGGCTGTCGGAGGATAAACAACCCAATTACTCGGAAGGATATTCTCTCTTTGGGCTTTCGCAGTCCAGTCCGTTGGTTTGTTGGCCTCTCTACTACAATAGGCCAAGGAAAGGCCCTGAAATGCTTTTAAAGCTTCCTTGATCCGATCCACCATTGGTTGTAGCTTCCAAGTGAAGTCTTCGGCGAAGTGAACAGCACGCACGAGCTTCTGACAGTCTGAGTGAAGTTGAAGTCTTTTGTTCGTGCGGTTTGAGAGGAAAGATAGGGTTTCCAGCAGAGCGAGGGCTTCTGCTTGTTCCGCTGAATCGGCCTCCACCAGCTTCAAAAACCCATCGAGTAAGCGTCCCCGCGAGTCTATGCAGAGGCAGGCTATGGCTGCTCTGTTTGTTGTGCGTCCCCTGTTTTCTTGCCGTCTCACGGTCACTCCTGTTGTCGCTGCTTCGTATCTGGTGAAAGAGTCATTTTCAGTGCGTTCCCTGTTTTCTCTCGGTCTCGCGGTCGCTCCTACTGGACCCGATGTCACTGCTTCATGACTGGTGAAGGAGGCGTCGATGTTGACGCGGAGAGAGCCCTTTGGCGGGGGTTGCCACCGGATCCGGTTCGCCTCTCGCTGTTTCTTCTTGTCTGCTTTTTTGTTGTAGGTGTCGAAGTTGGTTTGTAACGTTGCTGCTCTGTATAGGGTCTGTTTAGGGTGAAGGGGCTTGTTCTCAAAGATGTACTGATTTCGATCTTGCCATATACACCACAAGGTAGTTGCAATATGGTTAAATTTTAGTGCGCGCTGAGGGTCTTCTTTTTGGATATGCAACCATTCATCAAATCTGGTTAATCCAACCCTGTTTATCTTGATTTGCAGCAATTCGTCGTTCCATATGTGTGCTATCCAGGGGCATAACAACAAGGTGTGTTCGACCGTCTCAGCTTCATGATGACACACAGGGCAAAGCGATGCAGGTACTATTTTCCTTCGGTTCAGATTGTCCATTGTAGGTAGTGCGTTTTGGCATGCGTTCCATAGAAATTGCTTGACCTTAGGTAGAGTTCCAGCATGCCATATGTATTTCCATAGTTTTGGCTTAGTCTGGTAGGATGATGTTGCTATGTTTTGAGGTGCTTTTGCTGTGCGACCCCTTGTGGTAAAGTAGCCACTCTTTACTGAGTATAGCCTTGATTTTCCTTGTGTCCATATAAGTTGATCTTCTGCTGTGGGTAAACCGATAGCAGTAGCAAGGACTTCCTTCACCCTTTGTTCATCAAACAACATGCGAATCAATGGTTCATTCCATGTACTCTTCCCCTGTTCCATAAGTCCCTCGACTCTCTTAGGTTCATCTCTTGTTGCCGGGCCTCCAATTGGTCCACTTCTCAGCCATTTATCTTCCCACACCAAAATTTTCTGCCCATTCCCAACGGACCACATCACATTTGGGCATATAGAGTCCCGTCCCATGATGATACTTCGCCATCCCCATGAGGGTCTTGAACCGTTTACAGCTTTCCAGAAGTTGCACTTCGGGTAATATAAACCCTTCAATAGTCTGCTCAACAAGGATTTAGGTTGCTGTGCGATGCGCCAAGCTTGCTTTCCTAGCATGGCCTCATTGAAAGCTATCAAATCTTTGAAGCCAAGCCCTCCTTCTTCTTTTCTAAGTTTTAAAATCTCCCATTTCTTCCAATGAATCCCAGCAGATTTCTTC
Organism: Eucalyptus leucophloia subsp. euroa; assembly: GCA_017140325.1. Classification (NCBI taxonomy): domain Eukaryota; kingdom Viridiplantae; phylum Streptophyta; class Magnoliopsida; order Myrtales; family Myrtaceae; genus Eucalyptus; species Eucalyptus leucophloia. The sequence goes on along the minus strand of CM029472.1, from coordinate 14,772,376 downwards.
CCATTCTTCCACCAAAATTTTGCAATTTTCTTCTCAATTGCTTTGCATATGGAAACCGGGATTTTAAAAATTGACATGGCGTATTGTGGAATAGCCTGCACCACTGATTTGATTAAAATCTCTTTCCCTGCTTTAGACAATAGATTCTCCTTCCAACTTTCTAACTTCTTATTCACTCTAGCCAAAATCCATGCAAACACATCTTTCTTGGATCCTCCCCAATCTGAAGGAATACCTAGGTATTTCCCTGTTTTGTCTATCTCAGGGACCCTCAACACTGCGGTCATGTTCTTTCTTAGGCTTAAAGGGCAACCCTTGCTGAAAGAAATGCCTGATTTGTTTAAATTAACAGCCTGTCCTCATACGAAGCAGTATTGGTGTAAAATTTCTGCCAAATTTTGGCATTCCACTATAGAACCATGAAGGAAAAAGATTGAATCATCCACAAACAGCAAATGAGATAAGATAGGGCAGCCACTATTCAGTTGAATTCCTTGAATTGTGCCATCTTCTACTGCTTTTTTCATCAAATGGGAGAGGACATTTGCTACTAGGATAAATAGGTAAGGGGATAAAGAATCACCTTGGCGGATTCCTCGTGTAGGCTTGAAGAAAGGCTGAGGCTCGCCATTAAAATTGATGCTGAATGAGACAGTAGACACGCATTGCATCACCCATTGCACCCACTGCTCACAGAAGCCCATCTGAAGTAAACATTCTCGAAGAAAATCCCATTCTATTCAGTCGTAGGCCTTTTGTATATCTACCTTTAGCACCGCTTGGAATTTACTTTTCCTCTCCCAAGTTCGCAGCTTGTGGAGAACTTCTTGCACGATAAGAATATTGTCTTGAATCTGCCTTCCCCCTACAAAAGCACTCTATTCTTCTGCTATGATGTTTGGTAGGATGGGCTTTAGTCTGTTTGTCATCACCTTGGATATTATTTTATAAATGAAGTTGCATAGGCTAATTGGCCGGAATTGTTCAAGCTTTTCAGGGTTGGGGATTTTGGGAATGAGTGTAATTTGGGTTCTGTTTATATCGGGGTTTAGGTAACCCGTCTCAAAAAAATTCTGCACCTCATTGAATATGTCTTTGCTTATGGGAGTCCAATGGCTGCGATAGAATAATCCGTTCAGCCCATCAGGCCCAGGATCCTTGGATGCCCCTAGCTGTTGCATTGCTGTTGTAATTTCCTCCATAGTGACTGATTCTACTAATTTTTGATTCATATGCCCATCTACTAATGTTGGAATTTGTTGAATGACAGGTTGTAGGTGACGCTGCCCCACTGATTTGTATAAGTCACTAAAATATGATGCGATGGTGTCCTTCAAGGCCTGCTCCTCCTTCACCCATTCATTTGCCCCATTTTTGATTAAGGTAATTCTGTTTTTAGCTCTCCTCTGAATCGTAGTCGCGTGAAAAAACTTTGTGTTTCTATCTCCCCATTTTAACCACGTGATTCTAGAGCGCATACCCCAATACATATCCTCTTGGCTCCATAGTTTTTCAATTTCTTGAGTGATACTTCGTGCCGTTTCACTTTCGTGGTCCACATGAGGGTCATTTGTTATCCTTTGTAGCTCATTCTGCAGCTCATTAATTCTGACTTTTGCATTGCCGAGGCTGTTCTTACTCCAACTCTCTAACGTTTGTGCCACTTTCTGTAGTTTCTCCACCATATTCAAATTTTGGGAAGCCAATTCAGCCCATGTTTTGTTGACAAGTTGCCCACATTCCTCTTTTTCTGACCAGAATGCCTCATATTTAAAAGCCTTTTTTTCCTCTTCGTTCTCCAGTTAAGTGAGAGTAGAAGTGGACTATGGTCCGACCCAATGGCTGGAAGTGCTGAACAATCAGCATTAGGAAAGGCAATTCTCCATTCTATATCATAAAGCGCTCTATCCAGTCGTTCCTTGACTAAGTGCTCCCTTATTCTGTTGTTTTTCCAGGTGAAGGCGCAGCCCTTGCTTTCGACGTCCATAAGCGAACATTGGAGCAGAAAGTCCCTGAAAGCTGTGAACCTGTAAGTTTCAACCCTCTTCTTACCCATTTTCTCCCAATGGTACAGTATTTCGTTGAAGTCCCCCAAGCAAAGCCAAGGTAGGTGGTGTCTGGTGCTAAGTCTAAGTAGAGTTTCCCATAGCAACATTCTTTCATGGAATTCATTAGGAGCATGGACAAAGGTGATATGCATCCGTTGTTTTGTGTCCTTGATTAAACCTTGGACAGCAATGTAGTTTTTCGACCAAGAGTCTATTTGTAACTCCACCTACTCATCCCAGAAGAGAGCTAGACCTCCTGCATAGCCTTCCGAATCTACCACAAAACTGTTTTGGTATCTCAACCTTCTCCGTATGTGTTGTACTTTTTGTTCTTGATTTTTTGTCTCCATTAAAAAGATAACACTGGGCCTTTCCTGGGTCACTAGGACCCTCAAAGCTTGAATTGTCAGGGGTGTGCCCAACCCCTGACAATTCCAGCTTAATAGTTTCATGGATAAACCGGTGGTTTATTAGAGCTAACCACCAAAGCCCATTGATTTGGCTCCTCCGCCACATGAATGGGAGTTTCCACCAGCTGTGTGTTGTCAATATTCTGAGATTTTGAAGATTGGGCACCATACGGGCAAAAGCGCTTGACTTTTTAGCCATTCGTGGATTTGGAATTTCTGGATTTGGATTTGAACAGCCCCTTTTCCCCTAATAATGTTGCTTCCATATCCACAGCTGCCTCCTTGAGTTGTTCCTCATATAATACCAGATCGGATTTAGCATCAACACAACTACTTCCTCTCTTCTGTGGTCCTCTTTCCTCTCTGATGTATAACTCTATCTGTTGATTGTTTTCTGTTCTACATGTTGATCGGATTCGTTCATTCGTGTAGGTCTTTGTTCGGTCTCGGGAAGCGCATGGACCGGTGTTTTGGGCACATACTCAACTTCTTCCAGTAAGATCTCTTGCTTGCCATAAAATATCTTCCCATACGGGTTGAGTTCGCGAGCCTCCGCTTTAAGCCAATGTCCATATCTTCCCGGTAAGTTTGCTGCCAACCCCGTTTGTTCATAGGGAATCTCACTGCAAAAAGTGGCATAATGGCCGATCTTTCCACACGTATAGCAATAATGCGGAAGACGTTCGTACTTAAATTCAATCCACAGTCTCTTTCTCTCCAGATTAAGTAAGACACCTGTTTTCAGAGGTATTTCCAGGTTTAACTTGACCCTTGCCTTCCCTACTTTATAATTGCTATTTCCTTTTGTTTCTATCTTAACCTCAATCACTTCTCCCAGTTTTGCTGCGATGTTTCTAATAACATCATAAGTCACTCTTCCATATGGTAGGCCATAGAAGTGCACCCAAAAATCACAGCATGTAAAATCATAGCATAAATCAGGAGTGTCGGGGTCACATTGCCTTAGCACAAGTAGGTTGCTAGAAAATGACCATGGTCCCTGATCTAATATTCTTTGTTTCTCAGCTTCGGATTGAAAATTGAAGGAATAATAGCTCGGTTCAAGTATCGCACAGGTAACATCATCAACTTTCCAGACTTTCTTCATTGTATTGAAAAAGGCAGTGAAGGGCGCATTCGGTTTAGTGTAAAATTTCCCAAATAGGGTTTTCCGGCATTCAGATAGTTTTTCTTCAGGGATATCACCTGGAATCGCAATAACATCCTCTTCCGACCACAGGTTGCCAAGGCTTTTACAAAGTGCAGCGACCCTCCTTTCTTCTTCATTGTGGTCAGCCATGTTCTTTCTCCAAATTTGAAGAACGTCGCACTGCTAGCTCAAAAGTTTGGAAACAACAGGGGTGTCGATTGAAGGGAGCTCAAAAGTAGACGCAATAGAAGAGGTTTCGAATGAGGAGAGAGCAGAATCAGATTTATGGGTTTCGAGCAGCGGATTTGGGGGAGAAGCGAAAGGTTTAGGGATTGGATATATGGGTATTAGGGTTTTGGTTTTGGGGGAATAGTGTGTCGGGACATCTTTGTAATGGAAGGGTTGAGGTTTAACATGGTGGGTGAGTGGGTATGGGAATTAACGCTTTGTCTGTATACAGATTGAAGGATTACCTGAGTAGATGATGAAGATGGAGACTACCCATTCGGTAGGGGAAGACTCGCCATGTGAGAGCGCGAGAGAGAGCAAGAGGCTTTGGAATTTTTACATCCACAAATTCACAAGGCGAAAATATGTCAATAACTTGTTGTGAAGTTGAGAATGAATCCAAATAATTGTTATAAGGAATTATATGAGTAACGACATTCAAATGAACAAATTGTTCAACAAATCACTTAGTAGTTAGAATAAATAACACTTAAATTTGTTGTTTGGCTAATAAATCCGTATTATTTGTCTAAAATGTTATGGTTCGCTTCTATGAATAATGCATTGCATGGTCATAACATATGTTTGAGATAAACACAAAAAAAGAGTCAAATTTTCAAATCTGCACAAAGCACGCATCTTCACACAAACTTAATAAATAATCACGTGATAATACTTAGATAATCATTCGATGCTCTTAATACTATCAAGGCAATTCTCTTTTTCCACATGGCTCTCCTCAGTTTTTATCCTTTACAATCACACAAACTTTTTTATTGTCGAAAAGTTTTCATTTTTCTTTTTGAATTCATCAAAACCATGCCAGAAAGATATTTCTATTAACTCCATTCTCTTTTCCCGTTTCTTACAATCCTCTCTGGCTCTCTACCCACATTTGCTTTTCTTCCCATCGTCACCCCCAGCAACCCCCCCCCCCCCCCATCCCTTCTCTTCTCCTCTCATACAAAAGCATAATGGTAACAACACACCGTGGACGTGGTCGTTGGTCTAACTCCATAACCAAAAAGCATTGAGAAGAAAAATCTAAGACTTACAATTCTGATGATAATAGGAAACATCACATTCGACACCAAATAAAAAAAAATAAAAATGAAACTCATTGAAATTCTGAGAGAACTCAAACTCAAACCCTTGTAGCTATGATAAGACTAATAATTTAAATAGAAGGAAAACCTTAATAATTTTTGCAATTCTACTGGACTTGGGATATATGCAAGGGAGTATTTTCAACCAAATTCAACAATCACACTAGTATTTTGGCCACAAGCATCTAATTTGATCCAATCACCTGCGTCATTTAACTTTTGTCTACACAAGTAAGCCTTGCAACTACCATGGACAGCATTACAAAGATCAGTCCAGATCTTGAAACAACTTTGTTGCATAGCTTACCAATCAAATCCAGCATTACAACAGCAAAATTCAACATCTTCACATTGGGTTGACAAACATTTCTCAATGAAAAGACAAGTCCATTGGTCCAATGAAGCTATCCTCGGGTTCAAGCGTCGATAAAGGTTAAGGGCATGGGTAGGGCTTGTGCATGAAACACGTCAACAGGAAACGGGCAAAATGTCTGAAAAGACAAACATTTCTCAATGAAAAGACAAGTACAATGAAATTTAAAGGGCATGTTTTGCATCCAAAATTTAAAAAAAAAAACTATGAAAAAACTATATATGAATTTAAATGTCAAAAATTGTATATGTGAAAGTTTCAGGTGTTAAGTGCTAATAAAAATTCAATATGTATAGGAAAAAATGCACCCTAAATATTCACAACAATCCAATGGAGCAAACTCAAATATATAACCTCGAGCATGCCACACAACTTTGGGGATGCTTCGAGTAATAGTACTTGCTAGTGCTACATGTGTTCTACTTTAATCCGGCATGCTGAACTTTTGCATGCTCACTAGATTTACGAATAGTTGCAAGCTAATTATTGTTTATATGCTCATAGAATCTAAAAGAGAAATAACCTCGCCCCACTACAAGAAATATTTACTAAACTGATATTGAATTTTAGACAATTGTACACAGTGATATCAATTATCTTCGTATCTCTATTTAGGAAAATCCATTTTCTTTACAAAAATGCCCATATCCAAATTTTAGATTCTCAAACACCCCCCCTCAAAATATACTCAAAATTAACTAAACATCCAATAACATAAACCCTACACAATATGGTAAAATGAGTTTGCAAGAAGGGACAATTTCATTTTTTCAACGTGGGGTTTTGCTTAGAGGTATGTGTATAGTATTAACAGAAATAGACTTATATAAGTGATCAATGGATAAAAATGAGCTTTTCATCGCTATCTTAATTGGGTCATATGTAAGGATATAATCACTAGCCCATTTTCATTTCACTTATTTTGAAATAGATAAAGATTTTCTTTTTTTTTTTTTATATTTTCTATGAAAACAATTTTAGTTACCCCAATAATGCCATGGGGAAAAATACCAAAAAAAGTCATAAACCACTAATTCAATCATAAACTTTTCAATTGAACCAATTTAGTCATAAACCTTTTACATTAGTATCAATTTAGTCCATCCGGTCAATTTTGGTTAGTTGTCGCTAACGTGGACGCTGGCTAGTGGTCGGATGCTAACGTGACAAATTTTAATAAATTTTTATTTTTCGAATTTTTTTATTAATTTTAATTTTTTTCCTTTTTCTTTTCTTTTTCCTTTTCTTTTCTTCCTTCTTTCTCCTTGGACTTTAAGTGGCTGGCAAGCCTTGGGCAATGACAAAAAATTAATAAAAAATTCGAAAAAAATAAAAAATTATTAAAAAAAATTCTACATTAGCATTTGGCTACTGGCCAACATTAGGTCGGCATCCACATTCACGTTGGCTGACTAAAATTGATTGGATGGACTAAATTGGTATAAATATGAAAAGGTTTACAAGTTAAATTGGTCAAATTAAAAATTTTAAGACTGAATTGGTATTGATGTAATAAGTTTATGATTTTTTTTGTACTTTCCCAAGTGCCATGTCACTATGCATTCTTGTGTAACCCATAGCAGTAAGACAAAAGCCACATCAAGGATGGGCATCCCAATTTATTGGGATATCGGCACTTGATGATATTAATAAAATATTAACATGGATCCGTCATATCCATTTTGTCAAGACCAATCAGCCGATGTGGCATTGAAATGTAAAACAAGGAAAAAACCTACATACTCTATTTTCCTCAGGCGTGTTGAACATGAAAGGGTGCTTCAGGCGTCTTGAAAGCGGTTCAAAATGAATTGAATTTCATTTTGACTAGTGCGACTAAAAAGGAAACAAGATTCATGATGTCATGTTGATGTCATGTTGATGTCAAAAATCATTAGTGCGACTCAAAATAATGAATTTAATTGGTAAAATTAAAAATATTTAAAATCGAATTAGCTAAAGTTCAATTATCCCTAAAATTTGTATATGTGGAAGTTTCTAGTGTCAAGTGCTAAGAAAAAGTCTATGTATAGTAAATGTATACCCTAAATATTCATAACTATCCCTTGAGCGAACTCAAATAAATAAGCACAAGCAAGCTACACAACGTCATGTTCTTACTTCATGGTTCCAATCCAATCCCTTCCAAGTACTTAGGAGACACTCCAAGTAATAGTACTCGCTATTGTTGAAGAACATGTGTATTACTTTAATCCATCATGTTGAACTTTTTGCATGCTCACTAGATTTATGATTTGTTGTAAGATGATTACTATTTATATGCTCATAGAATCTAAAAGAGAAATAGCCTCTCTTCACAACAAGAAATGGATACTAAACATTATCTTATTTTACTTTTTGAGACCATTGCGCACATTCACATCAATTATCTTCGTATCAAATTTAGAAAAACAATACAAAATGCCCATGTCCAAATTTTAAATTCCTACACTCAACCTAAACACTAAAATTAAATGAACATCTGATAACATAAAACCTAAGGAATATAATAAAATGAGTTTGCAAGAAGGAATAATTTGGATTTCTCAACATGGAATTATGCTTAAAAGTATGTTAACGGTATTAACAAAAATAGAGTTACGTGAGTATCATTGATTAAAAATGAGGTGGTCTTCGGTATCTTTACAGGCCCATATGTAAGAATATAATCACTACGACCATTTTCATTTCACTTATTTTGAATTAGATAAAGTGAGAGTGACGTCCACTCAACTCGGTCGCCAATTCGTAATCCATAGCAGGACGCAAATTCCAAACTCACAATAAAATATCAATGTAGATTGTCACGACTATTCTGGTAAAACGAGGAAAAAAGCCACAAACTGTACCATCCTTAGGCGTGTCGAAGACGAGAGGATGCTCCACGCGTCTTGAAAGCCACTCAAAAATGAATTAAAAGTTCACGTCGACTAGTGCGACGAAAAAGGAAACGAAGTCCATGACATCATGCTGATGGCAAAAATTATTTTTCATGTTTGACTAGTGCGACTCAGAAGGAAACGAGATTCATGACGTCATGCTAATGTCAAAAAGTCAATTTTCATATTTGACTAGTGCGACTTTGAAGGAAACGCAATTCATGACGCTATGCTGATGCCAAAAATTATTTTTCATGCCACTCAGAAGGAAACGAGGTCCATGATCCACCCCATTGGTGGTGCGTGGTTTACGTTCAATCTCCCTATCGGAGGGGAGCGAGTTCGAATCCCCGCGGTCATTTTGTGCAACTCAATCGCACGTCGAGTCGAGTGGGTGGGCTTGGCCGCCCCTGGTTTACATCTAGGCTACTAGCCGACGGGCGATTCTAGGGTCATAAAAAAAAAAAAAAAAGAGGTCCATGACGTCATGCTGATGCCAAAAATCAATTTCCATGAACTTGTTTTCTTTTGAGCCGAAGCAGAAAATGAGAGACGCTTTCAACCGTTGATTTTAACTCTCGAGGGGATCTAACGGTCAGATGTGATGAACATTTACAAAAGTCAAGGCAACGTCAATTTGATGTGGAGCAAAGACATTAAAAAAAAAAAAAAAAAAAAAGAAAGGAAAGCGGAGATGATCTATATATACCTCGAACCAACTGCTCCTTCCCCTCCCTCATTCACGAAAGAACAATCTCGGAGTTCATTTACCTTCAACCGGAGAACATGGCAGAACATCCGGCCACATTCGAAAGGTAGATAATTCATTTGTGTAAATGAGTTTTAACGACTCTATTTCGAGCGTGGATTAAGTAGCTCTTTTTTTCTTTTGAATTAGTTTTTCTTTCAATTAATTTTTTCATAATTTAATACAGAGTTAACGAGCAACCACAACAGCAACAACAACAACAAGAAAGTTTCGACTCAATCAAGAAATTCTACATCATATTCATTTCGTTCAAACTGCTTGTCATCGTTTATTTTAATTTGAACTATACTGAGGTGCTAAGTCATAAGATTTTGCAGTTTTACATCATTTGTGAAGTCATCTATCTCATATCACTGATTAAAGTGACTAGACCTGCAAGTCTAAACCCTATATACCGATGGTTGTACATCGTTTTTGGTATTCTCGGTTTTGAGTTACTTCTTTGGACGAGCTTGTCTTTGATCATGTGGCTGGTCATTAATGTGTGCTTGCTAGTATTTGTTTTGGCATGTCTATTCATGCGAGATTCTAACCATTTTTTAGAGATACTTCAGTTGTTCGGAGATATGTCATTCTTTTAAGTTCAATTCAATTTTCGATAGATAGTTCAACTAATATTTGTATTTGTGTACAAGTTTTGTTGTATGTCATTTGTAATATATGTAAGTGATTTTTGTAATTTACTTCTGTAGGTCCATGATAATTATTTAGTCAATCGTCAGATTATGCAGCCTGCTATGAAATTCTGATATTTCCCTGGATAAAAATGGAACAAAACTCAAATTTACGGAAATGCCACGCTATTTTACAGAGAGTTTGTCTATATCCACATCCTGACGTTGTGATCGGACGAAGTTGCCCTTAAGGTGACCCCGCGTCGAATTTTCTTTTCCATCTTTTTTGGCTGGGGGTAAACTAACAAAATATCCTCAATGTAAAATAGAAGGGCAAACATGGTCCCATGTGTTAACATGCCAACCGACATAGTTTTCTTTTTTCCAAGAAATTTAACATCTACTGAACTATAGTGGCCCACTTCTTGTCCTCTAAATGCTGTTTTTATTAATGAAATTCCTTGAGGTATTGTTAAGAAGAAAAATTAAAATAGAAATTGAAGAGTTACGCCCTACCACACCTCTTATTGTTACGTTTCTTAAAGAAAACATAAAAACTACATCAACATCCAAAATTTATAGAGAGAAAACTAAGAGATAGCACGTAAAAAAATTCTAGCTCCCTCCATAATAATGATAAATAAAATGGAAAAGTTACCAAAAAAAAAGTCTTAAACCTATTATATTTGTACAAATTCAATCACAAACATTTCAATTATGTTTAAATCTTTTGACGATTTGCCAATGTAATCTATCTGAATAAGTTTGGTTAGAAATTGCTAACATGGACACCAGCCATCTAGTGCGGCACAAGCGATAAATGAGATGTGAACAATCTTTTTTTATTTTTTTGAATTATTATTATTATTTTGTTTTTTCTTCTTTTCTTACCTTCTTTTTTCCCCCAACTATTGACCAAAAAGGGCACTGGCCATAGGTAGAGAGGTATGAATCTGGGTCAGGGCTGAAACCCTAGCCTGTAGTCCTCGCCTGTGGCTAGCGAGGGGCCGATGAAATTCTAACAAAATCAATGCCATAAGCCATCTAATCAAATTGACTTGAATAATCTGGCTAAGAAAAGGGAAATAATGTATTCTTCTTGATAAGTATAGCAGCGTATGGCTCGTTTAAATTCAAGATATTTTGAATTAGTTAATACTTTTATCATTTAGTTATTCTTGTAGTTATTACTAAAATGGATTAATTCAAAATATTTGAATCAATCCATTTATGTCTCGTGTAATTATTATCGTTGTTATTACTGTAATGAACTAATTCGAAATTCAAAATATTTTCAATTAGTCCATGTAATTATTGTAATATCTAGTGCATAAACTCTATAATACAATTGCCATCCTAGAATTAAAGGATATGCAAAACTCATACTCAAACTCAGAGTCTATTTTTACATGGTATTAGAGTACTAATAAGATCCTTAAAAACACCTCAGCTATTCCTTCTTTCTCTTTCATTTTTTGACTTATCCTATTCACGACGTCATCTTCCACCTCTATTCCCACTGTACAACACCACCTTAGCCTCAAAATTTTTGGCGATAACTTTCTATTGTGGAAAACCCAATTATTTCCATTACTTCGTAGCCAGTTCTTAATGGGATAGCTTGATGGCGCCATTATCTATCTCACTTCAATCATCACCCCCATAGACTCCATTGCTGCTACACCAAACCCTACATATGATGAATGGATTCAGAAAGACCAACTTGTTCTTAATTGGATGATATTTTCTCTTGCACCTAATGTCCCTGCCTATGTGATTGGATTAACCCCTGCTATCGATGTCTGGAAGGCTTTATAAACTGCATTTGGAATTCTATCGCATACAAGCATTATTCAGTTTCATATGTAACTTTAGAATACATCCAAAGGTGAAAAATTTGTCTCAACTTATTTCCATGAGATAAAGTACATTTAAGATCAATTAGCTACTGTCAATCGCCCTCTAGGAAATGAAGAATTAAATGCCATTATCTTCTGTAATGATTTTTCTAACATTATTGCTGCTTTGGCTACAAAACCTGATTCGATAACTTTTCTTGAACTCCACCAATTGCTCCTTAATCATGAGCTTTGAATAAAGTCTACTACGGTGCCCATAGAGACAAATGTCAACACTCACACCCCTCCATCATCCGTCCCTACCACTCAGTCATAACAAATTTCCAATTTCCAACTATCCAAAAACCCTTAATACCATTGGCAAGGCAACCATCGCAATCATGGAAACCTTGGCTAATAATCCGAAAACAGGAAAGACCGATGCCAAATTTGTCAAAACTTTAGCCACTCTGCTACAAGATATTATTTTAGGTATTCACAGTCTAAAAATAGTGCATCTCAACCTATAACCAATATGGCTAGGATTCTTCCTACCCCATCCAACAAGACTGGTTTTGGGATACTATAACTACTCACCATGTGACGCTTGACATTGCCAATCTGCAGATTTTTGCACCACCTAATGGTAATGAATCTCTTAATATAGGTAATGGAGCAGGTTTAGACATTATTAATGTCGGTTCTTCTATTCTTAAAAACCACGTTAACAAATCTTTTACTTTCTTAAATATCCTTTATGTCCCTACCATTATATGAGATTTGCTTTTTGTACACAATTTTTCACGTGATAACAACTACTTCTTCGAGTTTCATCAATTTCACTTTGTTGTAAAGGATTTGCAGACCAAAACACCATTACTTCAAGGTTTGCTTAAAGATGGATTATATTGGCTACTGGGTCTTTATACTATATCTCCATCTGCCAACACCATCTCACTTGATACTTCGGCCACTGCCACCACTTGACATGCGCGAATGGGTCATCCCCAACAAAGCAAAGTTCACTATTTGATTTATTCAAATAATTTTCCATGTTCTATATTTGATTTTAATAAATGTGCTTCCTGTTTATTAGGCGAATCTCATAAACCACCCTTACCCCCCACTCATAACATTAGTAAAGCACATCTCAATATAATTTTTACTGGTGTATGGGGACCTGCCCCAATTGATTCTATTTATAGCTATAAGTATATTGTTATGTTTGTTGATGATTTTACAAATATACTTGGTATTATCCTATTCAAAGTCAGTCTATAGTTCCTTCCATTTTCTAAAAGTTCAAGACCATTTTTGAGAAACAATATGAAAAAACCCATCCGAGTATTGGGCATTGGCAAATGCCACAACTGAAGTGGTATGACTACAATCACTTTTATAAGAATTGTGCATCTCTCAATTAAAACCCCCTATGCTTTGGTCCAACAACTTAGGGACAACGCATCTCACAGTCAATCCACTTTTTCATGCTAGAACAAAGCATATCGAGATAGACTTTCACTTCGTCCGCCATTTAGTGTCATAATGCAAACTCGAGGTTCGCTTCATAACTACACATGACTAAATCGTGGATATCTTCACTAAGCCTCTTACACGGTGTCACCATTATATGCTAAAATCCAATTTGAAGATCATCTAGAAGACTACCTTCGGGGGCCTGTTAAAGGATAGCAACGTATGACTCGTTTAAATTTAAAATATTTTAAATTAGTTAATGCTTGTATCATTTAGTTATTACTGTAGTTATTACTGTAACAGACTAATTCAAAATCATTCATATCTTATGTAATTATTACCGTAGTTATTACTGTAATGGATTAATTCAAATTTCAAAATATTTCGAATTAATCCATGTAATTATTGTAATAGCTAGTAAATAAACTCTATAAATACAAACACTATCCTAGAGTTAAAGGACAAGCAGGACTCGTACTCAAACTCGGAGTCTATTTTTACACTTCGAACCAAAACATCATCATCATCTGATCAAATAAAGACACATTTGTCCGGTCACCACCGAGATTCTTGAAGGGAGGGTTTGCAAAGCAAAGGGACTTCAACTCAAAATACTGCTAGAGTGAAATTGCTCTTGGTCCGGGTCTCTTCAAAGTGAACCCAAGAAAACCGGAGGGGGGGAGAGAGAGAATTTGATGTGGATACCACACTCGGGGTAATTTCGTCCGATCACAACACCATGCTGTGGATGCAGACAAACCTGCGCTGGAAATAGCGCTTGCCTATTCTGATCATAAGTTAGTATATGATGTCTTTAGTAGCTTGTGCACAAATTTTGCGACCCTTCAAGCTCATTTCATTGGTCCAATACTTTCTTTAAGCATGTCCGTTTTAGGAAACTAAAAGTTCCAGCTTATAAGAATTTCTGCTCGATTATTTCTTTGGGTTGATAAGTGTTGTAGTTGACCTAACGTTTTTACCAAAGATGGGATATTGTTTGTACATTTCACATCTTTTTAAAGCTTGTTAAGTGGGACGACCATGTTTACTTTGAGACAAATTTATATGGTCTTATTACGAAGACCTAATGATGTCCATAGAATAAGGATTATTTCATTGTATTATTTTCTTGGTTTTTTTTATCTTTTTTTTCTCCTTCTATTGTAGTTTCATTAGTATCTTGTGCTTTAACTCTGTGACTTTTCGATATCAATAGTGTATTTTATATATATAGTATGCACGAAAAATAGTAATATCCTACAAAAAAAAAAAAAAACCAATCCAGGTACAATTGTTCAAATGGGCACAATAACGTGCACGCGAACCCTTGAACTCTAAACAGGATTTTATTGGCCAATCACACTAGATAAAAGATTGGTGGCAATTCTCTTTTTAATTATTTATTTACATTCGCCAGTGATGTTGATTTTATACAGCAACAATATACACACGCGATACGATATAGGTTTTTGGTCGAGTCACATCATTGCAACACTCTATTCTCTCGTCCCTCTCAATTCCCTTAATTACCATTTACATCTTTTAGACTAAAAAATAAAAAATCAATTATCCTACTTAATCAAATATTAATATTACTAGAACAATATTCAACATCAATGTGAACGACTTCGCTAGTTAGATTTACCTTGATATACGGTCAACATATCTAAATCACATTACTAATCAAGAGTCATACTAGGGTCACACCTACCAATATAAACGCACTAGCATGATTTAACGACAAGGTAATCTGTACAATTTTTTAGGCTTTAAAAGAATTGATATGTTATGCCATGCTTCTGGAACTACATTGCAAAGAATTGTGAAAGTAACGAAAATATTGTAGCTAAAAAATTCTATTTAAATTTTATTTTTTCCTTAATCTGTGTTGCATTCATGCATTTGAATTGTTAAATAGGAGTTTCGTACTTCAAATTAATTATCTTCTCTAACTTAACAGATTAAAATAAACATTTCCAATCCATCTGATCAATACTTAACACTATCGTACTAAAAAGCACACATGGAAGCCCCACTTTGTTGAATAAAAGTAGACGAAATATCATATTACTAATGCAAAATTTGGCTAGATATTATTTGAATAAACCGAAATTAATGTACATCTAAATATATTTTATAAAGATTATATAGAAACAACATTCAAATAAAGAATGTATAATTGTTTAACACAAACCACTTAGTAGTAATAATCAATAATACTTATTTTTGGTTGTTTGACTTATAAATATGTACTATTTGTGTAAAATGTTAAATGTAACTTCTACATATATTGTATTGCATGACCACATTATATCATCAACAAAAAAAAGAGCCAACATTTTAAATTCGTGTGGGGCACGCATCTTCGCTTAGTACATGAAAAATATATCGCCTGGGTGTATTAATAAAAAATTTGTAGATGATCACAGAATAATATCTACACAACTGTTTATCGCTTTCCATACTATCAAGGGATTTCCCGTTTTCCACACTTCTCTCCCCCATTTTTACCTTTAAAAAGACCATCTTACAATCTTTTCTAGTCAGGAAAGTTTTCAATTTTTGCGGAATTCATAAAAATATGCCTAAAAGAAATCTCTAGTCACTCCATTCACTCAATTTTTGCGGCGGCCAAGAAGGCCAGGGGGGCCGGGGTAGGAAGAAGAAGAAGGTGGCCAAGGAGGAGGAGGAGGAGGTCGCCGACGGGAAGGTCGCCAGGAAAGCCGAGGGTGGCGGCGGGGAGGACCGGGAGGAGGAAGAGGGAGCCGTGGATGACGAGCTGGAGGAAGCGGAGGCTGGCGAGGCGCTGGACTCCAAGGCCAAGACCGTCGTCATCGAGCACTGGTGACGCCTCTCTCTCTCTCTCTCTCTCTCTCTCTCGACCCCCTCCCAAACGCAAATTGCACGGTTAAGGCTGTACTAATTCAGGTTATTCCAAATGCTTTTCTCTACTTATTTTCCAACCTTCACACCATCAATGCATTTGTTATAGACTTATGGTCATCAAATTGGATTTCGTCAAGATGGATTAGCTTTTGCCACATCTAATAAGCATTTGATTTTCTTCACATGGTCACCTCCACCCATTCATACTAAAACATGATGGGAGCACAAACAGAAGTTACCGTGCGAAGAAACTTACCTACAACCCAAATCCTAATAGCTACGATAAGACTAATTATTCAACTAAAAGGAAAATCCTAGTAACGTTAGGACTTTTACTGGACTTAGGGATATATGCACACGGGTATTTTCACCAAACCTCGACAACACTAGTATTTTGACTACAGATTTAATCCAATCGTTTGCATCATAAAAGCATCACGCTATTCATTTAACTTTGTCTCCGCGAGTAAGCCTCATAGGTATTACGGACAAGAAAACCAAGACCAATGTAGATCTTTAAGCAACTTTACTGTATAGCTCATGGAAAACTCTCCAAAAAATTCTAAACTTATTGCACTTTTATCAATTCAGTTTTAAACATTTCTATATTGTCAAATTAGTTATAAACATTTTAAAATTTTGTCAGTTGAGTCTATTTGGTCAATTTTAGCTGAAAATTGCTGAAGTAGACTTTGACCGTTCTACGCTACATGATTAGTGTAGGGCGGTTAGCGTTGATGTGGACAATTTTTATAATATGTTACTTTTTTTCAATTTTATTATTTTATTATTTTTCTTTTCTTTCTTTTTCCTAACCCTAGACCGACCATAGGTGAAGGCTAGCAATCCTCACTCTTTGGGCCGCGATGCCCTCATCGGCCACAAGCAAGGGTTGTGATGCCCTTGCTTGGAACTAGGTGAGGGCCGACACCCTCACCTGTGGCTAGCAAGGGTGCGGAGGCTCTTGCTCGTTGTTTGCAAGGGCAGTGGCGTCCTCACCTAGACTAGTTTGATAACTAAGAGATGAAAAACTTTTGAATGCGAGTTGTTCTAGCATCTCGAGTCGAGTCTCTTGAGCTCAAGCTCTCCAATTATGAGAGATGAAAGACTTTTGAGCATGAACGATTGAAGACTAAGCACAAAATTGAAGATCCCCGAGCAAGATGAAAGTAAGACTTTTTTAAGAGTAAGAGCAAGTGAAGAAAATCAACCATAATTGCTCCAATTTTTACCTGAATTTTAGATCCAATAAAAAGTCGTTTAGGTTAAAATGAAAATTTATCTCCAAAAGATGTCTTCTTAAATACAAGAAGGAAGTGGTAGGTATAGTACTAGTACACTATATGTCAATACATGCTTACTCAAGTATCGAAATTTCAAGCCTAAAAAAATATTGAAATCTAAAGTAACTTTGTTAATGTGCGAACCAAATTGATCACATCATGAACTCAACATTCCCTTATTGGTGAAAAGTGGAAAAATTTAGAAAATGAACACTCTTATGAAGTTTCATCTCAATTATAGAGATTGGTGAAAATCAGAAGTGTAAACAGCTGAAACAAGGAGGGTGAAAAGGAGATTCACTAGTGTTGCTTTTTCTAACTGTTGTTGCAAGTACACCTTTTGCAAACGGGGTGTCTGTTTCAAGCATTGCCACTCGATAGGTATCAGTACTTATTAGAGCAATTGCAAAAATGCTAGTGAAGCCTGATAATCTCTTGTCGCACTAAATGCAGGACTTAATAACTTCATTAAGACGTCTTGGCTTCTCGGGTAATTGAACAATATGGCATAATTTAGGAAAGCAAACATTATGAGCAGCATATTGCTCTAGTCACACTATATCAGTAAAGAAATTTAATCACTAGATCATCCAACCCTTTCAAAAGAAAAGCCACCAGAAACAGAAACCAATCCTCGTATATTTTTTAATAACTCCTCCCAGGTCAGTTTTATCAATAAGAAGTTCTTCGAGCAGTGCTTTTGCTTCAAAGTTTAATCTTGCTGTAAAGATGGCTGCCGTATTTTTCTCCGACAATAGCATAAAGTGAAGTTCAAACCCTCTTCCTATTAACTTCGATCCAACTGGAAAAGAAGGAGAACCATGACTTTAGGCTTTTCAGGCAAGCCAGACCCGTCGTAACCATCAAAGAAAAATCTCTAATCCCCAACAGGAGAAAGGAGACATCAAAATTCATCCTCGGACAACCTATAGATTGGTCCAAGGGACTAGCAGCCCACGAGAATCAAGCATGCCTCCGAATTACAAACTACATACTGGCATTGTCAATTAGGTTTCTGTCTCCAATTGGACAGGGATTGAAGCGTGGACTAAAGCCGATGACAACGCTTGCTCGTCCTCCTCCTCCTCCTCGTCTTCTTTAATTCCTCCATAATCCTACTTCCATTGACTCTTCTTCCTCCATAGACGCCTCTTACGGCCAAACATCAAGCGGCGTAAAGAGAATCTCTGTGAGGCTGGTTACAGTGCGAATGCAGAGAGAGATAGTTACCCAAAAAGGGACGCGAAGGAGGATGATCAGCGGCAACAAACTCGAGAGCCAGAGCTTTGAGGTGAAAGCGACCAGCTCAGTGCCGCGGAAGCGGCCGAGTTTGACGGAGCTTCGGTGGCTGAGTGACTTGACGGGCGGAGATCGGTGAATGATGGAGAGGGGCGAGTGCTGGCTGGGCGAGCTAAACGAAGGCGCGCAGGCACAGGCCATTGACCGGATGGACCAGTTCGATTTGTTAAGACCTTCGTCAAAGTCTAAGAGAGAATTTGTTTCGTTAAAAACTTAATGACAAAAAATATTTATTTTTACTAAAAAATATTTATAAAAGACTTATTTGAGTTAGTTTTAACTCATTTGAATTAATTAATTTTTTCTAAATCTAAACTTTTTGTTTTCAGTCCATGAAAAATATTTTTCGTAAATTAATCAATTTTCCATCTTATAAATATCCAAAAAAAGGAAAACAAATTTCTTGAAAATAATTTTTCTATAAATAAATAAACCCAGGATTCAACTCACTTCCCCACTCACGCCAAAATCCCTCCATTCCCAATAAAGCCTCACTTCCTCACGTATTTGAATTCCTTGAAAAGCTTGTGATGAATTATGATGCCACAACCTAGGTGAATCCAGGTGAATGGCGAAATCTTAATTTCATGTTTTCCATCAAGATGATTCTTTAAACTTCTTGAACTTTCCAAACTTTTCATGTAAATTGATTTTTTTCATGTTTCACGAAAGATCAAATTTATCTTTTGAAATAGACCAAATTATATATAAGCATTCTTTTTTGTATTTAATTTTCTGTTTGTTTTTGTTTCTGCACGCAAAGCATGTGCCTCTTGGGCTAGCAATAATACAACATTAGACGAGGGACATAACCGTAATTTGGTAGGAAACTAAACCTACTAACACTTCGAAACGTGGTGTCTGAAATGCCTTCACTTTCTAAACTCAATAATCAATCGCCAATTATTATTTGAGCCTTTCCTTCGGCGGTCGATGATGTTAGGTTCATTGAATTTAGGAAACAACAGTAGTTTCTTGGAAGGTTTTGTTAAATAAAAAAACAATTGAGTCTACCCCAAGAAAGTGACTGGATTTCATCATCATGGAGAACTCCCCAGTCTGAATTCGCAGACTTAGGGATTCCCATGAAATTCAAGGCTTCCATGGAATCCCCACACACACATTTATATATATCCACCTTGAAACGCAAAACTCAAAAATAATCACAGAATTAGTAGAGCTCTAACTCCTCCAGAACATGAGCGATCATATAATAATACTTGAAAGGTATGCAGTTCAGTCATGTGAATATGCTCTTGAGACCTCTGCTTAGAGCGCGTGTATTAGGGAGATAGTTTATTTCCCCTTTTGAATGTTTATTTCTTTCAATTATTTTCTTGCTAATTTGGTATAGGAACAACAAGTAACCACATCAGCAACAATAACAAGAAAGCTTTGACTCAAGCAAGAGATCTCATATATGAGGTTATCTTTTTGTGACAACAAAATTGATGACAGCATGAACTCAACATTTTTTGGTAAAAAGTGGAAAAAGTTTGAAAACTAAAGTTATTATGAATTTCTGTCACAATTGTGGATGTTGGTGAAACTCGAAAGTACAGATAAGCTGAAATAGGGAGATGGTGAAAATGAAATTCATTAGTGTCATCTATCTATCTATTACCACAAGTAGACTTGGTGCACACGAGGTATATTTTTCGAGCATTGCCACACGTCGAGCATTAGCACTCAATACATCGATTGTAGAAAATGCAAGTGAAGCCTACAAATAATTTCCCAAACACAATCTGCATATAGTATTGCCCCAAAAATTGAATAGGATAAATTATCCTATCCAGATATATATTTGTCCCACTACACAGTCTTGGATTTTTCAAAATACTTTGCACATTAGTTATATAACAAAAGAGTTGGCTTTGAAAATCACTTTATTCAAGGTTTAGAAATAGCTAATCAAGTACCAGCATGACTAAACCCAAAAGGGAACACAAATTAGTCAAGACTTAAACAATGGGAAGCAGCTGCATCATGCATAAATCAGAAAACATCAAAACGGAGCAGATTCTAAACTCTTGTCGGGGCGATCGCGTTTTGCTTCTCTTGAAAGTCACGGCTGACCAAATCGAAGCGCATATCCAAACCGACCAATCGGAGAGCAGCTTGAAGCCAGCAAAAAGCACCTCAAGCAGATTCCAAGGGCATCAAGATTTCGAAGAATCTAAGAAAATATTCTTCCTTGTAAGCGCTTGGGAATTAGAGCAAGAGTTGGTGCCATATAGCTGGATTTTCCGACCCCGACGTCATTCTTGGGTCAATTTGTGCAAGTTAAAAGTAGACGAAATATCATATTAATAATAGGCCTAATTTCTTTAAAAAATCCCAACTTTAATTTCCACCCTTTTATATCCTGAACTTTTAACAATCAACAACAACTGGGAGTAAGCTTCACGGTTGCTATGAACAACAGAACCAACATCAATCCAGATCCTGAAACAACCTTGCTGCACAGCTTAACAGTCAAATCCATCATTAAGACAGCAAAAATTCAACATCTTTATAGTGGGGTGACAACCATTTCTCAACGAGATGGCAAGATTAATAAATCTATAGATTAAGGGCATGCTTGTGTATGCTTCAACAAAAGCTAACATTATTCAAATTTTTTCACGATATACAAAATTTTGACACATAAATTTATATACAAGAAATTTTTGGAAACCCTATTATAAGTACGTCAATTCAATTTTAAACTTTCTAATTTTGCCAATTTAGTCATAAACATTCCCACGAAATTCCAATTGGTAGTCCTTCCAACCAATTTTCACTGGATATCACTAATGTTGTGATGTGCCATGTAGGACAATGATGAATACACTTTTATATCAGTGATTTTCAGAGAAAATTAATGGGAATGACTATATTAGAATTTCACGTGAAGGTTTAGAA
The DNA here is from genome assembly GCA_017140325.1 of Eucalyptus leucophloia subsp. euroa. NCBI lineage: Eukaryota > Viridiplantae > Streptophyta > Magnoliopsida > Myrtales > Myrtaceae > Eucalyptus > Eucalyptus leucophloia. The sequence continues at coordinate 14,751,110 of CM029472.1, read as the reverse complement.
CAAAATTGACAAAATTGAAAAATTAAGAATTGAATTGACATTTGTAAAAAATATCTAGAAATGATTTTTTTTTTTTTTCACAAAATTTTTGGGTATTACGGTTTAAGAAAAAATCAATATGTGTCCGTTGCAAGACTTGAGTTAAGCAAAAAGCAAAAAGAAGAAGCATATCCAAACACACTCTTCATATTCACAACAATCCAAAGTGTAGATAACCACAAGCATGCCACACAACATCATGTTCTTACTCCATGGTTCTAGTCCAATCCCTTCCAAATATAACTCGTGGGATACAATGCTTGCTATTGCTAAAGAACATGTGCATTGCATTCGTCAAGCTGAATTTCTACGTACTCCCTAAATGTTTGAATAGTCGCATGCTGATTACTGTTTGTATGTTCATATAGTTCAAAAGAGAAAGAGCCTCTCTCCATAACAAGAACTATATACTAGATATATAACGAGTTTTATTTTGGAGACCACTTTTCATGTTCACATTAATATCCTTGTATCCTAGAAAAAAATGCCATTTTCGTATCTCATAATAATTGGAAAATTCCAAACTCATAAAATATCAACATAGATTGTCACATCCATTATCAACCCAAAGTGGGGGCAATACCCCACTGGGATCTTGAAAGCGTATCGCAATCTTGAGTTGATTAATCTGGAAACTCAATCTTGAAACAAGATAATCTCATCATGAAACTTAAGATGCGATTCGCTTTCAAGGCGCTTTTCCACTTTTGCCCCTCTCTTCTTCAACTGTTAATTAAACTCTCGAGGGGATCTAACGGTCAAATGGTCAAATGGGAGGAAGGTTTGCAAAAGTCAAGTCAACGTCAATTGGATGAGGAGCAGCAATATTAAAATAAGAAATAAAGAAAGGAAAGAAAACAGGAACTTCGCGTTCCCTGAACCAAGTGCTTCTTTCCCTACCTCGATCACCCAGACAAACAATCACATAGTCCATTAAGCTTCAACGTCTTCAACATGGCGGACGCCGACACCCGAAAGGTATGTATCTCATTCGTGTAAATGTGCTCTAAGAACCTGCTAAGATTAAGTAGCAGCCTTTTTTTTCCATTTAAATATGTTTTTATTCCAATTATTTCTTTTTGACTCGGTACAGGAACAACAGACAACTACAACAATACGAAAGTTTTCACACAACCAAGAGATTTCATATTTTATTCACTTCATTCAAGTTACTTGTCATCGAGCATTTTAATTCGCAACAGCCACGCCATTTTGTAATTTTACATCATTTGTGAAGTCATCTATCTCATAACACTGATCAAAGTAACATGACTCGCGACATGGAACCCAATATATCGGTACTTGTACATCATTTTTGGAATTCTTGGTTCTGAGTTGCTTCTCTGGACAACCCTATCCGTGGGCATGTTGCTAGTCGTGAATATGTGCTTACTAGTGTTTGTTTTGGCATGTCTGCTAGTGTGAGGTTCCGACCATTTTCGTGAGATTGTTTAGCTATTTGGCGATGTGCTGTTTTCTGAAGTTAAATTGGATTTTGTAAGCTACTACGATCATATTGTATTTGGATATCGATCTTGTTGCATGTCAATAGTAATGGGGTACTTTTGATTATAATAATTTATTGTTTTAGTGCCATGATCATTTTTAGATCAATTATTATATATTATATAGACAGTAATGAAACTTTTGATATTTCCCTGTATAAAATGGAATAAGACTCAAATTTATGAAAATCGTGGAACACAAAAAATTTCTAGCAACACATGGTCATCTAGTATGAATGGACACATTTAAAGATTAATTATAGCTTTAATCATCCCTAAACCAGCTTTTAATAAATAAATTTTAAATTAAAAGTGTAAAAAACCATGGAAAGAATTCATGGGCCCCTTCACCTCTTCGGTTGCTGCAATGGAGACAAATGGGCCCTTTCAGCTTTTCCTTGGGCCCATATCTTGGAAGTTGGACTTATGCAATTAGGACAAGTAGCAGGCCTTTGGATTACATCTATACAACTAAACGGGATTCAATAACCTCCCCATACCCAAGCTCATTCAGTTCCTTTATATATTCCGGTGTATGGTGTGGACAGTCTTAAACTTGATGATACAAATCTTGATGGGTCTGAATATTTTAAAATCTTTAAGTATTTTAAGATCTTTTAGTGCTTTCGCTAGTTGAAGTATTAGATTAGATTAAATTTCTAGTACAAGGGGAAAAAACAGGAGATGTATTCGAATAACTTAATTCGGCAAAATTTTTAGTTATTTTTTATTGCTATTTTTTAAGTTTATTTTTTTAATTGGTTAGTTTAAAAAAAAATTGTGATATTTTCCACATTTAGGGTAAAGTTGCTAAGAATTGGAGTCAACTTAGATTGGGTGTAAGTCGAGTATGAGTCACTAAAATTATATTGCAAAAAAGAAAAAGGTTATTGGATAACGGTTATCTTTTTTCAATTAAATTGAGAAATGAGGGAGAAAAAAAAGAAGAATTTCACACTATTATGTGTCTTCTCTTCTCAGATGTCATGGATAAAATGTTTACAATCGTAAACATATGAAGGACACATAGAAGAAGCAGTCACGCTCGTTATTCTTTCAAGAGCTACTTGGACCCATTTTTTATCCACTCAAATCCAATCCAATCCACCTATTTGAAAGATCTAGCACCTATGGAGTGTGTTGGTTTATCTATTATGTGCTACATTGCTTGGATTTAGGGTTATTATTCTTACAATAGCAATAACAACCAAAAGTCATAATAGTTATATATAGTCAACTATGAATCTATGTAACCACTCGATTTGACGAGGGTGGGAAGTGTTCCCTAGGGCCAAGGGGCCCAGACAATGAACAACTCTAGATAGATTTTTAAGATGGCCAAAAGGGTAGGAATGAATCAAATTGCACACCAAATAAGGAGAAAACATTCCTAGAATATATATGTAAAACCAGAATTAACTTATGAGAGGCATCTTTTGACATGATGACAATACTTAGAGTGCTTAGGTAAAAGCACTACCAGGATAAGTGACTTATAGGGAAAGTATCTACCTATACGCTAAATGTGAGGCTTGGTGTAGGACGGGCCAAAGTAGACAATACATATAGTGGATTAATTCAAAGGTATCATAATATGGTATCATAGTGAGACCTTCTCCGGTAGGTGTGTGGTTTGGGAACAAATTACGTGAAAACCGATGGGTTTGTAATGACACGACTCGACAAGCGTAGGAAGTCTTTGCTGGGGTTAGAGGGCCCGAATAAAGAATGACTCCTGACAGGCTTTTAGGATGGCGTATGAGCAGGAATAATTGAATTGCACATCAAATATGGGAAGAACGTTCCCAGGGTATATATACGAAACTGGAATTAACTTACGATAGGCACATTTTTAAGCTTAGCATTAGAAATCTTATATTAAGCATACTTATGTGAGAGCATTACGGAATGGATGAACTCTTAGGAAAGTGCTCATTTGGATGTCAAAGGATAAAACCTTGAGGTTTAGTATTGGACAAGCCAAAATAGTTAATATCTCGAGTAAGTTAATCCAAATGTGTGATAGCCTACTACATCCTCTCAAGAACCATTCTCCAATCATAACGTGTCCCAAATGAACACATGGAAAATTCTCCAAAAAACGGTTGGTGAGATTTGTCATTGTGAGAATAGTTCCTCAGGGGACAATCGACTTTCTCCAGTAGCCCGTGTAATACTGTTGGTCATCAACTTAAGCTAAGAAAGATCGAGCGAGATGTAATAGAGGTAAAAGTTACCAACTGTTGAAGGCTCTTATTCGGCAGATACAATTAGTCGAAACGGTGAGTGGCATTAACCGACAGAAAATATAACAAAAATAGCCAATTCCTGAAACATGAGTATTGATAAGTGAAGCACGGTTAGTCGGCAAAAGCCACAACAACTTATGTCAGTGATAAGTAGTTATCTAACTCGTTCAAATGGTGACTAAAAAAGTCTTTAATCTGAATATTAAACTTCATGATCTCCTAAAGAGATTAATCTAGAAATAAGAGTACTGGAAATCTAAAATCATACCCAGAAGAAAAGTGGCCACAACAGCTACTTTTCAATCCTTCATACAAATTTATAACCGAAAAGTGTAAAGATCACTTTGAGAAAGGCTCTTCGATAATTGATCATGAAAAACTTTACCAAGCCATAAGATGTTATATTGAATTTGCATAAGAATAGTATAATTAGTCGTTAAACTTCCTCTTCTGCATCCCTATGTCAATTAGGCCCCAACATGCAAAGGAAATTCAAAAGGATCTAAACAGTCTCGTAGGACAACAGTTTGATACTTGAGCCAATAAATGAATACTTTCAAACGCATGTGTACTTAGAAGCCTGCAATGACTTTAGTAGATTGTCCTTCCAGGAGTTGGAGACAGCATAATTTGCCAGGGAAGGTCCTCTGCTTTCTCAACGCATCGCACATTACCGTACAGATTTTGATAAGAGTTGCAGATTGGTATGTAGCCTCATCCGAAGCTACTAAAAGCTAACATGACTGTAGAACATATGGCTTACATTGCTTAATGATCTACATACGATCTTGCATAAAATAGATGATGACATATGTTACCAATCTTCATTCGATGATAGCTACAAAGACTGTAAAACGAAATAGCAACCAAAAGACAGAACCAGGCACCTGCGTGCATTGCTTCCTGCATACTAAGCCCTCTCTCCCTCTCCCCAACAAAACCTATCCTCATCACAAAATCCAAAAAAGGCAAACTTGACAACAGTAAATTTTTAAGCACAATCCTGCCTCATATTTCCTTCCTTCATGGAGAATGAGTAGACAAAAATGGGAACATATTGACTGACCCCCGGCAAGAGAAAGTAACATTCTGCAATCCCAATTTTACTAAAGTAAAGCGGATTAATGTGAAAAACAAACATAATTCCTGTCACAGAATTCTCTTCACTTTGGCAGAATGGAGGACACAAAGATGGCATGGATTCATGGCTAGTAACAGGAAATCCAGTAAACAGCCATAAATCTTGCCACTGAATTCTCGTCAATCTCTTGAAAGCAAGGATCTTGCACTTCAAGATGCAGTCAGATATGCATTTGATGAACAACAAAAACAAAGCAAAATTTGTCTTTACGTCCATCTGAATAACTTTTTATGTCTTGCATTATATAAATGGCCAACTGGTCAGCATCAAAATAGGGGAAAAACAATATCACGCCCTGATACAAAGTTGGGAATTGACATAGAAAAGAGCTAAAAGCAAGAAATGAAATTCATCATATTAGTTTTCCTCAGAAAGAACAACATGCAATCTACAAGATTGAGGGCAGAAGATAATGCCGTTGCCGATGGACCATTTCATCGATCCTTAAGTCATATAATAGTCCTAATAGGATTCAGATTCTTCTCCTAGTTAGGATTTGCATTCCAATCTAGCATAACTTGAGTTCTATTAGGATAAAAATAAGATTCCTTTTTTCTAATTGAAATAGAATTTACATTCAATGTTGGATGATCACCAACTAATTCATCAGAGAACTGACGACCTTCCTATTTTCCTTTCTAAGTAAAGTTTTATGTTTCCATTTAGCCTTCCTATCTGAACTGGATGCGAATTTAAAAGTCTACATATAACATGTTGTTGAATTAGAAGGAACATAGATGACTGAGTTAATGAAGTTTATTGACTTTTAGGCTATGTTTGGGAGGGCGGAAATGAGGAGAAAAGAAAGAGCCTGTGATGAATTATAATTAGATAATATAAGCGAATGACAAAATCGCTGCTCTGAAAGTGAACTAAATCTCACGTTTCCAATCATGATGATTCCTTACATTACTGACACTTTCCAAATTTTAGATAAATTAATTTATTTTTGTTTCATGAAAGATTAAAGTAATCTACTAAAATAGAGCAAATATTTCAAAAACGTTCCTTCATATATCTGATATCTTTTATTTTGTTTCACACGCAAAGCATGTGTTTTTGGGCTATTAATGGTATAGCATTAAACGAATTTGCAAGGAAACTACACCTACACTTTTAAAATACAATTCCTTAAATCAATTGCCAATTATTACCGAGTGTTCTAATTGATGGTCAGATATGGTACACAGCAGAAGCGTCTGAGGAAGTTCTGATGAATAAAGGAATAAAAAAATCAAGTCTGTCCTCTCCAAGTTCTTTTAAATAGAGAAATAAATAAATCAAGTCTGCCCTTTGAAAGTCCTGGCTGAATCTATATCCGAGGACTTCGCAAGTGACGGATCTCAAGGAAACCCTGCCCTTTGAAAGTGATGGGATATTTTATGCAAGTCCTACGCCAACTGAGCCTGGAATTTTATGGAAGCCCTGTGCCAAATGAAGCAAGAAGTTTGAAAGTGATGGAATACTTTATGGAAGCCCTGCACCGACTTCTTCTCCTTCGCCTCAGTGGGTGCAGGGCTTCCATAATATTTTCCACCAACTTTTCGCCTCAGTTGGTGCAGGGCTTCGAAATATTCCTTCCATAAAAATATTCCATCGCTTTCAAAGGGCAGGCTACAAAGTCCATCCCCCGGCCCACCCCCATATACACACAACCACAGACACGCCACACACGTAGGTCACGTCTTAACAAAACTCAACAACAATCACAGAATTCATAGAGCTCTGACTTCTCCAGAACATGGTTTGTCATATCATGACACTCGAAAGGTACATGATTCAGCCATATCAATATGCTCTTAGGAACTCTCTTCAAAGCATGGATTAAGCAGCTAGTTTTTTTTTTTTTTTGGAATTTTTTAATTATTTTTTTGATCCAGTACAAGGACGATGAACAACCCCAACAAGGAACGATGAACAATCATAACAGTAACAATAACATCAATTGGAAATTTTTGACTCAAACAATAGATTTCATATTGTGTTTGCCTTGTTCAAATTATTCACCATCACGCATTCTAATTTACAGCATATTAGGGTATTGAGCTATGTAGTTGTACAATTTTACATCATTTGTGAAGTCATTTATCTTAAAGTGATAGGACTTGCAAGCCTAAATCCAATATATCAATACTTGTACATTGTTTTGAACTCTCGATTACGAAGTACTTTTCTAGGTGAGCCTGTCTCTAACCATGTGGCTCGTCATCAATATGTGCTTGCCGGTGTTTGTTTTGGCATCATTCAATATGCTTTTGCAAGTTTTCAATTGGTTTCAAGAGATTATTCAACCATTCGATGATTTGCCCTTGTCTAAAGCTCAGTGTGATTTTTGAAGCTCCTGTAGTTGTACTTTATTTGTGTATTTATTTTGTTGCATGTCATTTCTAATAAGTACTTCTAATTTAGTGTAAAGAGAATGTTATCATATACATGTTCTGTAATGGGTGGACCTCACCTCATTTGATTCTTTTTTTTTCTGTCCAAATTGGTATTTTCTAGGAGTGGCAATATATGGATCAATTAACGCTTAAAAAGGGTCTGAATGGATTAACTTAGACGCTTCTTTTAAGCTAAGGCCCAGAGATGCTACGATTCTATTTGTTACATTTTTCTTATCCTTTTTGCCCATTTGACAAGCTTCTGAAAAGGCAGACAGAGTGGTCATAATGACTTGTCTATTTAGATCCATGATTATTTTTGGTCAATCTTCACAGATTATATAGACAATGAAATTATAATATTTTCATGATTACGATGGAGTAAAACTTAACTTTAAGAAAATTGTGGAATAATATCACACAAAAAATTTCTGGCTACTCATGGTCATCTAGCATGAATGGACACCTGGAAAAATTGATTACAGCTTCGGTCATCCCTAAACCAGTTTTTAATAAATAACTACTTAAATTAAAAGATGGGCCACTTCATTTCATTGGTTGCTGAAATCGAGACAAATGGGCCAAGTTCCTATGATCTGGGAGTTGGACTTGGACGGTCCAAGTTGGACAAATACAATAAGGAAAAGTTGGCGCCTCTGGAGACCCATACCACTAAACGGGATTCATTGACCTCCTAAAATCCAAATCTCTCTCAAGCATGGTCTGTTCTGTTAAATATGGGAAAATTATCCGAAAAAATCCTAAATCTATTATATTTTTACCAATTCATATTCAGAAATTGAAATAGTGCAATAAGTTTTAACACTTTTTGGATAATTTTCTCAATTTATAATACTAGGCGACATAAAAGGAGGTGTGCTTTAATAACTTGATTCATTAAAATTTAAATTATTTCTTATTTGCTATTTTTTTTTCATGTTTAATTTTTCTTTAATTGTCTTTTTTTTCTCAATATGCTACTTTACATATTTAAGGGGGGAATTGTTATTAAAAAAAAGACAGAGCTTGGGTTGGGTCAGGTTTTGATTCTTAAATTAGATTATATAAAAAATGATCAATATGGGACTTGCTGCTATTTTCTCTCAGAGACCATTCACCGGTAATAACGCACCGCAAACAATAGGTGCGGGAAATTCTCAAAGAAGGTTCAGATTTGCCGTTGCGGGAATAGTTCCTCGAGGGACGATGGATTTTCTCAAGTTGCCTATGTATTAACTACGACTTACAACTACGGCTCACACAAAATAGTCCCTCCTCGGATGACGGGGCCATTGCCTACCATGGTTGCCACCGTGAACGTTAAATGGTTGGCGACCTTCGTAGTCGATTCGCCACGGGATTGCCACGGTTGTCAATCAACCATTGGCGACCATGCTTATTCATAGTCATGATCATTTCGTTTACTAGACTGATCACACTATGGCTTGTTATTCTATTTGTGATGCCCTGAATTAACCAACAAGGTATTATCCGTTTTAATCTGTTTCATACCAAGTATCACGGTTTTTTCCTTTGAAGTACAAGTGAGAACGTTTTCAAGAGCCTCATGATTTTGTCATTTGACCAACAAGTGAGGACCTTCCTAGAAGGTCATCCTAAGAGTGTTCTCACCTGCGCATACTTAACCTTGGAGTTCTAAAGCTAATTATTATTATTAAGTCAAAAGATACATCCGTAAGTTAATTTCAATTATCACATATACATTTCAAAATCACTCTCTCCTATTTGGTGCACAATTCGGTTCATTCTTACCCTCTTTACCATTCTAGAAGTCTGTCAGGAGCTACTCCTTATTTAGGAACTCTGATTCCAATAACTACTCGTTACCCTCATACCACATTGTTATACTATTATTCTTAAATAGCTATTACATTACAATTTTGTTACTCTATTGCAACCAACGCACCGTCATGATGCCTAATCGCTAAGGTGCTTTGTCAAGACTGAGTTAGGTATGGTACAAATCTTTTGAAACCATTTCCTAACATCTAATTTTTCTTTTGTGGGTGCGGTTTCCAATTCAAAACATCTTTTACCTCTTACACTTCAACAAAGAATCGCACATGGATAAAAAAAAAAAAAAAAAATCTGCGAAGTAATATATCAAATACTTGACCGCAGATGAAGCTACATGAATTTTATGCTTCTCTCAATTCATTTATCAACGCATGTTTACGCATCACATGATTAACCTTTGTCGTATTTCATGGCGAAATAGATGTTTCGAATGTTTGCTCACAAATCATAGTGAACTTCGTAAACTTATAACCCAAAACAAGATTATCCAAAGTTCCTATCTTTGCATCAAATATTATATACTCATTTGAAAGACCAAAAATTATATCTAGCCGATCTATTATTTAAAGTTGAAAATCCCAAACACATAGTTGGATGTTAAAATATCGATATCAATTAGGTATACAAATACTTAATGCCAGTAGTAGTTATAGAACTACTTAATGCTGATAGCAAGCACACTCTGAAATCCCCTCCAGTTGACAATTCACCGCTCGTGAATTTATTATGGCAGTTGCCAATATTTATCTCCATTTGGCAACTATGCGTTAGCACACGGAAGAGGAAGACACAAGCATCAGTGATGCAAGAACACTATCAGAAGAGCTACATCTGATATGCAGAGGGCAAACGCATCTGGTATCAGCTGGTGAACTGAGACGTATTTTCGCCAGTCTCGCATTGAAGCCATGTTGCCCGACATTGACAAACAATTCAATAGCGTGCCAAAATGAGGAAGAAAATATCAACCGGGTGATATCAATGCAGGATACCCTGTGGTAAGAATGAGTCGTTCTTTTATTACTGCTACCGAGAAAAGGGAGACTCCCAAGAACAAACAATGGATTGCTGACCCAGGATCGCTTGTTTAATTGCGTCTGCTTACCTGTCGTACTCGCTGCCTAGTTCTACGAGCAAAATCCACGAAACTTTCTTAAGAGATGAGTACATTTCAAGGGGTCTTTAGCATGCTTATTGTAGCACGCCAAGCAAACATTGTTCTCAGCCAAACAAGGCATTAGCTTCCGGTACGGAAGCTTAACTTCGTTATTATGAAGCTCCTTGGTCCTTTCAGCTACCTGGCACGTTCTCCTCCTTCGGCAGCCTCTCCTTGACGCTTTCGGTCTCTTTAAGAACCGACATAATAGCATCCAGCTGTGCATTTGCAGAATGGGCAGGAGGGCTAACTGCAAGGAAAACAAATGGTGGCTCCTTTGGCAATCCAGCAGGAGTGCCCTTGAGAGCTGCAGAATCATCAGATGGTTGCTTCTGATCTACTTACTCTGCGGATGTTGAGGCTCTTTAGGCATCCTTGGTCCTTGTTTTTCTTGTTTTCCGTCTCAACTCCTCATCATTGTCAAGAAGTCAATCTACGAGGTCATTACTCTATGAACCGGAAAATCCCCCGTAGTAGAGCAACCCCTGGAAAGAAGCGAATAAAAAAATCATAAAAATGGTGATTAAAAAAGTCTTTGCTCTTAATAGCAAATGTCATGGACTCTTACATAGTTTAATCAGCAAACAGGAGCTCACTGGAAATCCAAAATCATACCCACAGGTGGCCACTTTTCAATCCTTCGTACAAATTTATAACCAAAAAGCATAAAGATCACTTTGATAAAAGCCTTTTGACAATTGATGATCATAACGAACATCACCAAGCTATCAAATTATATTGAATTTGCATGAGAATAGTAAAGTCAGTCACTGAACTTCTTCTTGTGCATCGCTATTTCCAGTAGGACCCAACATACACAAGGGAATTCAAAATTATCTAAACAGAGTCAATGGACAAGAGGTTGATACTTAAGCCAAGTAATGAAACTCTCTAAAATTGAACAGACAAATATTACCAAAACAATAAAAGCCTCGATGAGATAAGAGAACAGGCAGCCACTCTATTGACAAAAAGCCTGTGTACTTAGAAGCTTGCAATAACTCTAGTAATATGTCTTTCCAGGAGATACCATAATTTGCCAGGGATATAGATCAATCTAAACTGAATAATGCAAAAAAAAAAAAAAAAAATGACGTGCTCTTTCTTCTGGCATTTGATTAAGGACCTCCAGTTACTCAACGCACTGCACATTACCATAATAATTTAGATAGAATTGCCAATCAGTATTTAGCCTAATGGTAATGGCTAAAAATTAATTTTTACTCTGTTGATCATATGGCTTACATTGCTTAATGACCTTCATACAATCTTCAATACAATGGAAGATTAAAAAGAATATTAATCTCCATCTGAAGCTAGCTACAAAGACTGTATAACACAATAGCCCCAACCAAAAGATAGAAGTAGGCACTTGAATGCATCGCTCCCTGCAAACCAAAAGGCAAACTCGACTTAGCAGTAAATTTATAAACACTATACAGCCACATATTCCCATCCTTCATGGAGGACGAATAGATAAGTATGAGAACGTAATTCAATTGACTGGCCTCTGGCAAGAGAAGGTAACATTATGCAAGCCTAAAGTTTGTTAAACTAGAGCGGATTAGTGTGGAAAAACAAACATAAGTCCTGTCACTGAATTCTCTTCAATCTCTGGAAAGCAAGGAACTTGCACTTCAAGACGCATTTTAAATAAGCATTTTCTGGACAACAAAAACAGAGCGAAAATTATCTTTACATATATTTGAATCTCTTTTCTATCTTATATTAAATGAATGGCCAACTAGTCAATATCAAAATACTGGAAAAACAGTATCCTGCTTGGAACCAAAGTTGGGAATTGACACAGAAATGAGTTAAAAGCAGGAAATAAGATTCATTATATTATGTTTTCTCAAAAGTGCGAGTTGCAATCTACAAGATCAAATTTGAGGCCAGAAACTATTGCCATTGCCATAATCCGGTGAAGTTGGACCATTTCGTCGATCCATAAGTCAAATAAAGTCCTGACAGGTTTAGCATTCATCTCCTTAGTCCAAATAGAAAGATAAAACTTGTTGAAACTCTAATGGTGATCAAAGATAAGATAAGACTACTGATTCAATTAGAAAAATCCCCATTCTGTTATTGAATTTGGGGATATATGCAAATGAGTATCTTCACCAAAACTCCACAACAGCACTAATACTTTGGCCTCAGATAACTCATTTCATCCATATCGTCTACATCATAAAACACTATGCTATTCATTTAACTTTTGTCTACATGGTTAGGCCTCGCAATTACCATGGAAAACAAGATCAAGAGCAATCCAAATCTTGAAACGACTTTTGTTGCGTGGTAGCTTACCGATCATCCAGCATTACAACAGCAAAATTCTGCATATTCACAAATTCATAGGATTAACTTTAGTCACACCAATCAGCTGATGTGGGTTTTACCGAACACTTGGTACACAATTTATCAATCTTTTGACTAAATGTAGTTTACCTACTCGACAGTTGCACGGTCAGCTTTCTCATGACTTCTAATTTTGCCAATAGTCAGAACCCTTACACTTTCTCAAATTGAAGCCGTCACTGTGCTGGACATGCCACCAGTCACCCTTCCCTCCCACTCCTGCAGAATTCATATGTATAATTCATCCTTTCAACAAGTTAAAGACTCAGCAACACATAAAGAAGCTAGAGAACATACTAGTGCCCACTAAAACATTTTTAGATGCAGAAGTGGTAGATATGGTACTAGCACACCTATACCAACATATGCTTACTCAAGTCACAAGATCCGAACCACCCCCTGGGAAGGCGCCAAACCAAAAAAAATTCTATAATAGCTTATCTTTTTGTGCTAACAAATTGATGACAACATAAACTCCACATTTTTGGTGAAAAGTGAAAAAAGCTTGAAAATTAAAATTGTTATGAATTTCTATCACAATTGTGGAAATTGGTGAAACTCGAAAGTATAGACAGCTGAACAGGGAGACCATGAAAAGGAGATTCACTAGTGTCATATGACTGTTACTGCAAGTACACCCGCTGCACACAAGGTATATCTTTTTAAGCATTGCCACATGATAAGCAGCTACCTCAATACATCGATTGTAGAAAATGCAAGTGAAACTCACATATAATTTCCCAAACACAATCCGGATATAGCGATACCCCAAACATCGATTAAGATAAATTATCCTCTCCAGAAATATATCGAGTCCACCACACTAAAACTTAGATTTTTCAAAATACTTTGCACATTAGTTGTATAACAAAAAAAAAAAAGAATTTCTTTGAAAATTACTTTAATCAAGGTCTAGAAATAGCGAATCAAGTGCTAGCATGACTAAACTCAAAAGGGAACACAAAATAGTCAAGGTTTACACATAGGATGCAGCTGCATCACGCATAAATCAGAAAACATCAAAACAAAGCAGATTCTGAGCTCTTGTCAAGGTGATCGCAATTTTGCTTTTCTTGAAAGTGACGGCTGACCAAATCAAAGCGCATCTCCAAAAAGCCAATCCGAGAACAGCTTGAAGCCAATAAGAAGCACCTCAAGCAGATTCCAAGGGCATCAAGATTTCTAAGAATCTAAGAAAATATTCCTCCTTGGAAGAATGTGGGAATTAAATGATGTTTGGGATATGTTTACACCAAACCCACCCGGAAAGCAAGAGTTGGTGTCATATAGCTGGATTTTCCGACATCGACGTTATTCTTGAGTCAATTTATGCAATAAAAAGTAGACGAAATGTTATATTAATGACGACCCTAATTCCTTAAAGAGTTCCAATTTCAGATAGTATGAAATCTGCTCCAATTATCCCTCATCCAAAACTAGCCGTTAGTCATCCAAAAATATGCATGCAGATCATGTACATGCATGTAGAATGAGATGTGGGATCTTTCAAAGCAAGTCAAGAGTAAAAATTTGCATCATGTGGCTAGGACAATGCATTTAGCAAGATAAAATTCAAAATAGAATAAAATTTATCATATCTTATGTTTGGTGCCTACTCAAAATAAGATAAAGACATGGAGATATATACCGGATAAAATTATCCTATGGAGGAAACGAGATAAAGATGGATATGATTTATAATATCTATAATAAGAAAGTTATTTTTTCCAAATAACAAACTTCTTAACTTAATAAATTTAAAACTATATTTCAATATAAATAATATTGGAATTCTAATATAAGAAATTCAAAATAACAAAATATAACAATTTATTTATTATAATTTAATCTTATTTTTATTTATATATTCAAATTTAATTCTATTTTATAATATAATTCAATATATAAATACATATTTTAGGTAAATTTAATACATATTTGAGGCATTTAAGTATTTTAGTTATATTAGTACAATTTAATATTTAATAAGTTTAAAAAATTAATTAATTAAAAAATAAAAATAAAAATAAAAAGGAAAATAACAATAAAGCGGGTAAGAGTGTTGCGAGAGATTTTTACCATATTCATTTGTAAAATTTTTGATTCATTTATACTAATATGCCGTTTATACTATACAATATACATAATATGATATAAATATCTTCGACTTTATTATAGTAATCACCAAATAATAGATATGATACAACAAAATCTCTAGTTTTTATATCCTCTCATATCCAATTCTATCCTTATTAGAATGATATAACCTTAGAATTTTGTACAGAAGATTAACAAGGGCATATTTGGAAGTAGAGTGAGATTAGTGATCTTTTTTTGGACAAAAAATGTTTTTGTGGCAGATTTGGAGCTAGAGTAAGTTTGGTGTAAAGTTAGGACTGAATCTAAAATCATGGGTTTATTTTGGGAATTGAGCCATGATAACATATAGTTAAGCTACATATTGTTAAAAAAAATATATATATAACACAAAAGCCTAAACTTATGAATGGAGAGAGAGCATATGTATATAAAAACATACAAATTCTATTATCAAGCGATGTGAGATATTTTTGTAAGAGTTTTCCTAATTTAGGCTACATTAATTGATATTGTAATTTATCATTTTACGGGGTTGGTCTAAGGTGAGATAGAGAGTTTCTTAATTAGTCTAATATGAGGCTGGCTAGTGTGGACCGATTTGAACATGTTTCATAATGAGATGACCTATTGCAAACTCTATAAATAATATTTAAGCCTCTCATTTAACCATAATTTCTCACAATTATCCTCACAAAAAAGCGTTTATCTAGCGTTAAAGGGTAAGGGAGCCATCTTATTGAGCCAGTGATACAAAATGCAATAGAAAAGAAGGACTTGCGCTTGGATCATCTTTTGCATCAAGAACGATGGATTCCAAAATATGTGTTCGTTAATCTTTTTACTTGATGATATATGTTCTTGTTCTAATTATGAAGATCATGAGATTGCGTGTTTCAACGTCTAACAATTTTACCACAAATTATATAAATCAAAATAATTCAAAATCTAAATATATTCATGGAAAATTATATAGTAACAACATTCAAATGAAAAAATTGTATAACAAATCACTTAGTAGTAATAATGATTTACAATGCCGCACGTAGCTTTCTACAGATATTGGGTTGCAAGACCACATGTATCGTCAACATGAAAATAAAATAATCAAAACTTTAGCACGGGACTCAACAACTTTAAGACTAATGATTCAACTAGAAGTTATGTAATATTGCTAAGGCCAATAATATTGAAACTTGACAGTGCTTGGATAAATAATATTGAGACCCTATTAGAGCTCAAATTCTAATAGCTATGATACGACTAATAATCCACCCAGAAGAAAAATGAACCAAAACTCATGGTTGCCATGGACAACAGGACCAACATCAATCGAGATCTCGAAACATCCTCGTTGCATCGTTTTCCAATCAAATTCATCATTAAGACAGGAAAAATTCAACATCTTTACGGTGAGTTGACAGCCATTTCTCAATGAGAGGACAAGATTAATGAAGCTATCCTCTACGTCAGATTAAGGGCACGCTTGTGTATGCTTCAACAAAACAAACATTATCAAAATTTTAAAAAAGAAAAGATATGAAAAAAATTTGTATATAAATTTACGTATCAAAATGTTTATATATTGTGAAAATGTCAGGGAAATTTTCTGATCATTTCTAAATTTATTTTACAAAAGTTGATTTAGTATTAACTTCCATTTAGCTAATTTAGTCATAAAACTTTGCGTATTTTTCTAATTGTAATCATTTTGATTAATTTTTGCTTGATATCGCTAATGTTATGTGTCGAACTTGGTTTAAACAGAAAGCAAAAAATAGAAGTATATCCAAACACACCCTGCATATTCCCAATAATCCCAAGTGTAGATAATCATAAGCATGCCACACAACACATTCTTACTCCATGATTCCAATCCAATCCCTTCCAAGTATAATTCATGGGATGCAAAACTTGCTATTGAAGAAGAACATGTCCGTTGCATTCGTCAGGCTGAACTTCTACGTATTCCTAGATGTATGAATAGTTGCATGCTGGTTACCCTCTTTATGCTCATATAATCTAAAAGAGGAATAGCCTCTCTCCATAACAATAAATATATATTAAATATACATCGAGTTTTATATTTAAAGATCACTTTGCACATTCACATTAATTATTGTTGTATTCTTATTCAGAAGTATTTCTACTTAGAAATTTACCATTTTGTGTAACTCATAGTAATCAGTATATTCCGAACTCAGAAAATATTCAATTTTTTATACGGATTAAGACAAGGGCACCAACCAAAAAAAAGAGAGTAAGGCAAGGACCAAATCTAGGATGGGCAAACCAATTTATGGGAGTATGGGCACTTAACAATATTATTAAAATATTAACATAGATAGTCCACATCCATTATCAACCCAAATCGGGGGCAATACTACTTGAAATCGTATCGCAATCTTGAGTTGATAAATCTGGAAACTCAATGAATCTGGAAACTAAATGTTGAAACAAGATATATCTCATCATGAAACTTGATGCGATATGCTTTTGCTGATGCTTTTGCACTTTTGGCCTCACTCATCTTCACCGTTGATTGAATTCTCGAGGGGATCTAACGGTCAAAAGTCAAGTCAACGTCAATGATATGCAGAGCAGAAATATTGAAAGTAAAAAAAAAACTAAAGGAAAGAAAAACTAGTCCTATATATGCTCTGATCCAAGTGCTTCTTCCCCTGCCTCGTTCACGCGAAGAAAACAATCACATAGTTCATTAAGCTTCAGCTTCTCCAGCATGGCAGATCGAATGGTGACGCTCGAAAGGTACATAATTCATTTGTGTAAATGTGCTCTAAGAACTTTACTTAGAGATTAAGTAGCAACTTTCTCTTCTCTTTGAATCTATTTTTCTTTCAATTAATTTCTTCCTAATTGGGTACAGGGATAACGGGCAATCACGACAACAAGAAAGTTTCGACTCAACCAAGAGATTTCATATTACATTCACTTCGTTCAAATTGCTCATTATTATGTATTTCAATTCACAACATATCGAGGCGTTAAACCACATGGTTCTGCAATTTTACATCATCTGCGAAGTCATCTATCTCATAGCACTAATCAAAGTGACCGGACCCACAGCCGAAACCTAATATATCGATACTTGTATGTCGTTTTTGGGATTCTCGGTTCTGAGTTACTTCTCTGGATAAGTTTATCTATGGCAATGTGGCTAGTCATTAATTTGTGCTTGCTAATGTTTACTTTGGCATGTTTGTTCATGCGAGATTCTGATCGTTTTTTCCGAGATTGTTCGGTTGTTCAATGATGTGCCACTTTCTGAAGTTCGGTTGGATTTTTGAAACTCCTGTAATCATATTATATATGGAGATTAGTCTTCTTGTATCTCATTTGTAATAGATGCTTTTGATTATAATAATATATTTCGGTTCCCGGTATTAACACGGAATAAATCTAAGAAAATCGCGCAACCAACAAAATATCTGGCAACATATGGTCATCCAGCATGAATGGGACCCCTTTAAAGATCAAAAACCAGCTTTTAACAAATAACTATTAAAATTAGAATAGAGAGAATGTGGAAAGAATTCATGGGCCACTTCATTTCTTTGATTTGTTGTAATCGACACAAATTGGCCCGTTCAGCTTTTCCTGGGGAGAGTATCTTGGAAGTTGGACTTGGACGGTCCAAGTTGGACCTTTACAATAAGGAAAACTTAAGGCCTTCGGATTAGACCAATACAACTAAACCAGATTCGATAACTTCCCCAAACCCAAAACTCATTCAAGTTCCTTCATTCATCGAAGCATATGGTGTTGGACACGGTCTTAACGTTACAAATCTCGATGGGCTTGAATATGTTCAAAATCTTTGAATATATATATTTCTGGGCTGACCTCTTCTATTAAAGCAGATGAATTCTAGTATGAGGAGAAATAATATGAGATGTGTTTTGATAACTTAGTTCGCTAAAGTTTTTAGTAATTTCTAATTTGCTAGTTTCTTTCACATGTTATTTTGTTTTTAATTGGTTAGTCATTTAGTATGCTATTTTCCATATATACTCTAGAATTAACTAAGAAGATGTGCTTTTTAATGTAATAGCGATGCTTAATTTTGAAACTCCAACGTTAAGCGTCATCATGTGAGAGCACTACCAAGATAGGTGACTTATTAGAAAAGTGTCCACTTGTACGCTAAATGACAAGATTGTGAGGGGTGTTGAATGGACCAAAACACTTAATACATCGAGTGAGTTAATTCAATGACATCATAGGTATCAAAGTGTGATCTTTCTAGTAGACATGTGGTTTAGGGATGAACCATGTGAAAATTGGTAGGTTTGTAACGATCCGATCTGATTAGGACTAGAAGTGTTCACTAAGGCCAAAAGATCTGGATAAAGAGTGGCTCCTGATAAGATTTTTGGATGACAAAGGAGACAGAAATGAATTGAACTGCGCACCAAATAATGGAACACAAGATGCATCTTTTGACGCAATAACAATACTCAGCATTGGAATTCCAAGATTCTTGGCGAAAAATGACAGTGCCGCCACCATCGCATGGCGTCCAAAATTTTCTCTGACATATTTGGTGGATGGTTTGAAAAACCACTTTCCACGTAAAACAAAAAGGGAGTTCCATTTGTGGGGAAAAATTTGTCCCATTAAGCTGTAATGACAATAAAATTAGCATTTGAAGATATATGTTATGATAGAGCATTATAGGAAAAAAAAATAGAATTTGGCATGTAAATTAAACTTCAACTGATGTTAAGTATAACTTAGCGTCT
Organism: Eucalyptus leucophloia subsp. euroa; assembly: GCA_017140325.1. NCBI lineage: Eukaryota > Viridiplantae > Streptophyta > Magnoliopsida > Myrtales > Myrtaceae > Eucalyptus > Eucalyptus leucophloia. Next base: position 14,731,600 of record CM029472.1, on the reverse strand, counting down.
ATCGTGAAAATTTTATGTAGCCTCTCCTAATTCACCGTTAGTATGGTAATCTCCTCTAAAGCCACAACTGATCTGCACTCACAAAATTTTAACTCACTCGCACTAGTTTAACGCTGAGCAAGATTTATCTTCACGCGCAACGTACATGACAGTTTAATAGTGTACACCTACTAGGACTATCAATTGTAGTCCTCGTTACGAAATTAGGTATAGATCGACCAGCTGGACAATATTAATCTTTAATTGAGATATGCAAAAGCCAAACAGAAATTATCAAATCATGACTAATATAAATCTTGTAGTTAAAAGCAGCTCCCCAAAAGAAAAACTCGTGTTCATATCTTTCAAGATTTGGCGGAATGCGTCCGACACAATTGTGCTGCTATTGGTCGTTATTCTTTTTCTGTTAAATTATCATAATCAAAATTCCATCAAGCGTGTCATTAAAGAGCGGTGTTTGAGGTTGAGTGCAAAATCTGTTTTCTTCTTTCTGCTTTCTCAAATCTCTATTTAATTGACTCAACCCATGAGGATCTCCCCAAAAAGTGTGTTTGTTTTACAAAAAAAAAAAAGTGAATGAATTAAAAAATATTTTGTTTAGTACGATTGTTTGTATCACTTACAAAAACAAGATAATAAAAAATATTTTAATCGCCCATGAAAATAATTAGACATAAATTACTATTGATAATTTTCATTAATGTTTTCCAAATAATTCATTTTTGGTAACACAGACAAAACCTAAATTCCATTAAAAGCTTTTGGCATAATAAAGCAACTCGAAATATCACTTCAATCTCAAAGTCTTTTCCCCCATAAATTCCTTGAAAAGCCCAAGATAATTATAATTAAATAACATAAGCGAATAGCGAAATCGTTACTTTGAAAGCAAACCGAATCTGATGTTTTCCATTACCATCACGATGATCCCTGAAATTTCTAACACTTTTCAAACTACAATCTAAAGCTCTTTTCATCTTGGATAAATTATTTTTCTTTTTTGTTTTTTGTTGTTTCACGAGAGTTAGGATTAATATTTTGAAAAACCTCAAACTGACACATCTTAATAGATTTACCCCCAAACAGATTTTTAGACTATCCAAGATCTTAAATTAGTATATTTGTGACAAATTTACCATCCATTAATTTCCGTTAAGGTTTACTATCAAATTGTAAATTTGAATAATATGTGGCAATTGATGGGTGTGGTTTTACTAGTAATGTCTATGGGGGAAAGTATCAAAAAAGATTTAAGGCATTGATATCAATTCAATTATAAATATTTCAATTTGACCAATTTAGACTTAGACATTTTCACATTAATACCAATTTAATTCCTCTAGCGAAATTTGGCTGGTCAACACTGACATGGACATCAGCTGGTTGACACCAAGAGGAAGAAGAGGAAAATAAAAAATAAAAAGGAAAAAAAGGAAAAAAATAATAAAAAATTGGAAAAAATATTTAAAAATTGTCACGTCAACGTTTATCTATCGACTAGCATCCATGTCAACATAGCTGGCCAAAATTGGCCGAAAGAACTAAATTGATACCAATATAAAAATATTTATGATCAAATTAATCTAATTGAAAAGTTTAGGAGTAAAAATATATACGAATACCATGAGTTTACGACTTTTTTTTTTTATACTTTTTCCAATGTCTATGACATTAGAAACCCGGTTACCCCATCTCCACTCAACGCATACATAAAAAAAACAATCACCAATTATTACTTAGTATTTTATTTGACGCATCACGACTTTAGCTTCTTTGAATACACGACCCAGCAGAGTGTCCTTGAAATTTCTTTCAGATAAACAGCCTGGTTGAAGACCTGACACTTTCATGTCCCCACTCGCCTCCACTGTCCATCACTTTCAAAAGGGCTTTAGGATCTCATCGGCCGATCGCGTCTCATGTCTTCAACCGTTGATTTAACTCTCGAGGGGATATAACGGTTAAGGTCTGACTCCGGACACTGAAATCAGACAAAATCAAATGAACATCTACAAAAGTCAGGCCCCCGTCTCTTCTTCATAAACTTACATGGGTATATATAGGTCCACCTCCTCACCTCAAAAACAATCACGGAGTTTACAGCTCCAACTCCTCCTTCTCCAGAACATGGCTGATCAATCGGTGACGCTCGAAAGTTGCGTACTTTATTCATGTGAATATGCTCTTAAGGACTCTGCTTGGAAGAGCAGATTAAGTAGCTAGTCTTTTTTCTTTCCCCTTTTGAATCTTTTTTTTTTTTCTTTTTTAATTTCTTCCCTATTCAATACAGGAACGACAAGCAACCACAATAGCAATAACATGAAAGTTTTGACTTAACCAAGAGATTTCATATTGCATTCACCTCGTTCAAGTTGATTGTCATCACGAGTATTACCGAGATGCGTAGCCACATGATTATGGAGTTTTATATCATTTGCGAAGTCATCTATTTCATAGCATTAATCAAAGTAACCAAACCAAAGAGCCATAGCCTGATATATCGATACTTGTACATCATTTTTGGGATTCTTGGTGTTGAGTTGCTTCTTTAGACGAGTTTGTCTCTAACCATATGGTTGCTTGCTCTTGTTTGCTTTTGCATTATCTGGCCAGCTTGTGCAAGGTTTCGACCATTTGTAGGAGATTGTTCAATTAATTGACGATATGCCATTTTTTGAAGTTCAGTTTGATTTTTGAAGGTCCTGCAAAATATTGTACTTGTATGTAAACTTTGTTGCATATTATGTGATTAGGGAATAGAGAAAGTTGCCATATACATGCTATGTGTTTGGGGAGCCCTGCCTTATTTCCATTTTACACACACGATTATTTTAACTTCATTCGATTCCTTTTTTTTGGGGAGTCAAATTGTTTTTTTTTTTCCAACTTGCGGCAAATTGTCAATTAACCCATTTTCCATTCATATTTATCGCACTGGATTTAAAATGTCACTCCAATTTTATAAAGGGAAAATTCCAAAATAGGACCCGAAGTGCCATCTTTTTTTCAAATAAGGGTTCGAAGTGAACATTGTTTCAAATATGGACCTAAAGTGCCATCTTTTTCTCAAATAAGGGTCCGAAGTGAACATTGTTTTAAATAGGGACCCGAAGTGCCATCACTTTCTTAAATAAGGACCTAAAGTGGATGTTATTTCAAATGAGGACCTAAAGTGGTTATGTTTGTTTCAAATAAGGACCTGACTTTTCGGCGATCAAGGATATTTTTGCGTTTCCATTTTCTGCCTTTTTTTTTCTTTCCTCTTTTTTTTTTTTTTTTTTTTTTGGTTCTTCTTCTTCCTCTTCGCTAGTGGCCGGTGACCACCGCGATGCCCACGAGAGGGCTAGGCGAGACCGCCCACGCCGGTCCTTACTAGTAGCTAGCGAGGGCCAACCTCATCGATGGCCCCTAGGTGAGGGTCGCCACGCCCAAGCGACGCCATCCCTTACTTGTGGCTAGTGTGGATGGCCCTCATTGGCGAAGGCAACCCTCACCCAGCCCTTTGTGGGCATCGTCGATGGCTGGCAGCCATCGACAATGAGGAAGAAGAAGAACCAGAAAAAAAAAAAAAGGAAATAAGGGGAAAATGCCAAATGATGAAAATACCATTGACCGGTCGAAAAATTAGCTAGTCGACAACCGGCGAGGTGGGGTTCATATTTTGAAACAACCAAAGCCACTTTAGGTTATTATTTGAAACAAAGTCCACTTTGGGCTCTTATTTAAGAAAATAAGGGCACTTTGGGTCATTTTTTGAAATTTTCCCAAAAAAAAAATAAAGAGAAAAGAAAAAAAGGCAAAAAATCACAAAACACAAAAATACCCTTGATCACTAAAAAGTCAAGTCCTTATTTGAAACAAACATAACCACTTTAGGTCCTCATTTGAAACAACATCCACTCCATGCCCTTATTTGAGAAAGTGATGGCATTTCGGGTCCTTATTTGAAACAATGTTAACTTCGGACCCTTATTTGAGAAAAAGAGGGTACTTCGGGTCCCATTTTGGAATTTTCCCTTTTATAAATGGTGCTGAAATGAGTTGTAAGAAAGAAATCCAATAAAAAAAATGGACCTAAATGGATTTGACTTAGACCCATCTTTTAAGTTAAGGGCTAGACATGTTACTATTCTATTTGTCACACTTTTCTTTTCTTCTTTTCCCTCCTTTGACGAACATCTAAAAAAGCCAGACAGAGAGCCATTTTTAATTGTTTATATCTATACACATAATTATTTTTAGGTCGATCGTTAAAAATTATATAGACAATTAATACACTTTCATTTATTTGGTTGCAATAGTTGAGACAAATGAGCCCATTTGGAATTCGGACTTGGACGTTCCAAGTTGGACCTATACCATAAGGAAAAGTAATAGGCCTTTGGAATTTGGATTAGTCCTATATAACTAAAAATAGATCTAAATGGGATTCAATAAGCTCTCCAAACCCAAAACTCATTCAAGTTGCTTCATTTATCGAAGAATACGATGTTGGACATGGCCTTAATGTTACCAATCTTAATGGGTCTAAATATTTGCAACGCTTTGAATATTTTTATATTTTTTAGTACTTACGAAGTAGAAGTTTATGTTATATATATATATATATATATATCTTCCCAGTCATGGTGTATTTTGCTAAATTAGATGAAATTCCTATCACTGGAGAAATTACAGGAGATGTATTCAAGTAACTTGGTTTGTCAAATTTTTTAGGTTTTTCTCTTTTGCTAATTTGTTTTCATATTTTATTCTCAATATGCTATTTTCCATATTTAAGGGAAAAAGTTGCAAGAATTGGAACTCAAATTGGGTAGGCCATGGGCTGGGTTTTAGTTGTGTCGGGGATAAATCGCTAAGATCGTATTATCTATGTAAAATTATACAGTCATTTTATAGAGAATATGTTGCATGACCATTTTACATGGTCAACTTGAAAATAAAATAAGTCAAATTTTTAAATTCATGCAAAGTGCATCTTCAGCTAGTACTTAATAAAGATATCACCCTGGTGAATTAATAAAAACATTGTACGCAACTGTGTAATACTACTCACATAATCATTTCTCACTTTCGATACTATGGAGACATTTCCCTCTTTCCACAAGTCTCCCCCCAATTTATATCTTTTACAAAATCATCTCACAATCTTTTCTACTTATACAATGAAAAATTTAGATATGGTTTTTCGAAATCATCCAAACCATGCTTAAAAGAAATTACTGTTCACTCCATTCTCTTATTTGGTTTCTTATATCCCCCCCCCCCCCACCCCTCCTCTCTCCACCCTCATTTCTCCTCCCAAACAAAAATTGCATGGTTAAGGTACTATTGATCCACCGACCAAAAAAAAAAGATACTACTGATTCAGGTTATTCTTTTCATACAATGTTCTTATTATGGTAATTTCAAATCCGTTCAAGTTGCAAGTAGTTAATTTCGAATCAAAACAATTTGATGGACTATTTTTCACCACATCTAATAATTCCAATTAGAGTAAGAAACATCATATTCTACATCAAATAGAACGGTAAAACTTATTGAAACTCTAATAGAACTCGAAACCTGACAGCTATGACAAGACTACTCAATCAAGTAGAATAAAGACCCTAGTAATGTTTAAGGCTTCTGCTGGGCTTCTGGATATTTGCAAAATCGGTATTTTCACCAAAACTCATTGACGACCCTAGTATGTTCACCACAAACAACCGATTTGATCCAATCATCTGCACCATAAAAACATCACGCCGTTGATTTAACGTTGGTCTCTATGAGTAAGCCCCAAAGTTACTAGGGACTGACAGTACCGAGATCAAATCCAGCATTACAACAGCTAAATTTAACGTCTTCACAATGGGATGACCACCATTTCTCAATGAAAGGACAAGTACAATGAAGTTATCATCTATGTCAAGCTAAGGGAACTTTTGTGTATGCCTCGACGAAAGTAAAAAGTCCCACCTGAACTCAAAACATTATCCAAGTTTCAAAAAATTATCGAAAGATTATACAAGAATTTACGTTTCAAAATTTGTATATTGTGAAAGTATAAGGTGTTACTGGTTTAAAAAGTCAACACGTATTCGTTGCAAGATTTGGATTAAACAAAAAGCAAAAAATAGAAGCCTATCCACAAACATTCTTAACATTCATAATAATCTTGAGGGGAGTGAGCGAACTGAAACGAATAACCACAAGCATACCACACAACTCAATATTCTTACTCCGTGGTTCAAATCCAATCCCTTCCAAGTATAACTCATGGGATGCTCCAAGTAACAATACTTACTTTCGCTGGAGAACACGTGCATTGCTTTGATCCCTTCATTTTCTGTATGCTCACTAGATATATGAATAACCGCATGCTGACTAATGTTTATATGCTTATAGAAGCAAAAAGAGAAATAACCTCTCTCCACAACAAGAAATATATACCAAGTATATATCAAGTTTTACTTTTACAAACCACTTTGCACCTTCACATCAATTATTATCGCATCCTTATGTAATATGTGCTATTTTCTTTACAAGAACATCCATCTCCAATTTTTAAATTCACACACCCACTCAAAGCACTCAAAACAAATTAAAAATCAAATAACCCAAACTTTAAGTAATATGCAAAAAAAATGAGTTTGTAATAAGAGATCATTTGAATCATTAGATAAATATCAGATTGTCTTTGCCATCTTTGTTGAGTCATTTGTTGAGTCATGTGTATGGATATAATTACTTCACCATTTTCATTTCACTTATTTCAAAATAGATAAAGAATTTTTCTTTTTATATACTTTCTATGATGATAATTTACAATAATCACTTCGCCATTTTCATTTCACTTATTTAACTGTCGATAGTATATCGGAACGGGATTCGATTAGATTGCAGCCAGCTCCAACCAATACCTTCTTCCTCATTATAGCGAGCCGTTTCTGAAATCTTACCAAGTTCAAAACTCAGTAAATGCATTTACTGTAACAGTTGCCCATTCATAGCTCAATTCGACGACAATGCAGAGGAGGATTGTTCAAGGATTGCATCATTGATGCGCGAACACTATCAGAAGAGTTAGATTTTGATATCCAAAGGGAAAAAAAATCTAGCATAAGCTGGTGAACTAAGACGTATTTTTCAGCTGTTCAACTTTCTCTTATGTCATCAAGTAGGACCCAACAAAACAAAAGGGAATTCAAAACGATCTAAGCAGTCTTCAAGGACAAGAATTTGATCCTAGAGCCAAGTAAAGAATGCTTTCAAAAATTAAACTTGAAAATATCAGCCAAAATAAGAAAAGCCTCGGCGAGATAAGAGTAAAGGTGGCCGTAGTATTGCGGAAAAGCATGTGTTTTTAGAAGCCTGCAATAACTTTGGTAATATGTCTAATGCGAAGCTGCTAATAAACTAATTTGCATTAACTCTAGGAATGTGTTTTTAAGCCACTGAGAGTTCTAAAACTTGTCATGCAAAAGTATATGGATCCTAAAACTTTCAACAAGTGCCATTAAGTATTAAAACTTATCACAAAGTGCAATCAAGTCATAATACTCTCAAAAAGTGCAATCGAATCCTAAAACTTATTAAATTTGTGCAATCAAGACCTAAAACTTGTTAGCATTTCCCGTTGTCGAGTTGGACGAACTTGATTGCACAAAATTGATAAGTTTAAGGACTTAATTTCACTTTTTGAAAGTTTTAGAACTTAATTACACTTTATTAATGAATTCTGGAACTTGATTATATTTGTGAAAGTTTTAGGACTCAATTGTATTTTCGTGATAAATTTTAAAATTTCCGGTACGCTTATCCCATTTTAATATAGTGTCTTATAATGTTGCTCATGCAATATATAAACTTCCCTAGGTGACACACACAATATGAAGATCAATGAGCCTTTACTTATTCTCAGAGTCAATAGATCTCTAAAAGATCATAAGATAGTGAATCATAACGAAGAAGGGCTCAACGAAATGAATTGGAATTGGTAATAGATGATTCCAAGTATGATTTATCTACTCATTATTCATGAGAGAATCTTTATTAATTGAACTAGTTATAAACAGGCTCTTCATTTCTTTTCACCACTGTCTTGCTATGCAAAGAGATGGATCCGATGGGAGCGGGGTGCGAGGGCGCATGAACTCGCGAGTCCCGATGCCAAGCCCAAGTGTTCGAGGGGATCACCGCAAGGCAGAGCAACTGCGCCGCCGTATGCTAGACGGAGGGCTTCGGCGGCGGGTGTTGCCGTGGCGGCGCTTTCGCTGCGGTTGCTTCCGCGTTGGGCAATTGCTATAGAGTGCAATCCGAATTGCACGCGCTCTCGCAGCACATCTTATCATATCCCACGAATCTAAATGCGCAGGTCAAATCCCTTCTTTGCCCAGCTTATCGGGTGCACATGTCGGGGCAACAAACGAATTTTGCATTGTGTTGCCAGAATGTTCTGCTCGACAATGCAAAATGCCTTTGTTGCCCCGACATGTGCGCCCGATAAGCTGGGCAAAGAAGGGATTTCATGACGCCAATGCGATGAGCTTTTCCAAAAGTCAAGTCTCTGTCAGAAAACAAATGCAGAGCAAAGACCTCTATGGGCCCGTTTGGTTCGGCTTTGGGGAAATGCCCTTAGCCAAATGCAAATATTTTTAGCGTAAAGGAGTTTTCGGGAATGCTCGGGTGTTTGGCAAATTACGCATTGAAAAGTGACTTGTGTAAAAATACCATTTGGCAAAAATTATTACAAATGGGCTTTTGCTTTCAATTTTTTTTTTTTAAATCTGAAAATAAATCCGGCGGCCGGTCAGCCAGATCTGGCCTCCAGACCGTAGACGCACGCCGTCGTCTACGGTCGCAGAGGACAGATCTGGCCGCCGGACGGCCAGATCTGGCCTCTAGAAGGCCTGATTCGTGCGAGCCGCAGGAGTCGGAGGGGGATGGATCTGCCGCAGAAGAGGAAGGCGTCGACGGTGGAGGCGGAGGCGGAGGCGGCAGCGGGGCCGGTGGAGAACTAGAAGTCGGGGGCGTCCCAGAACGGCGGGGCGGGAGGGCCGTCGGGTTGGTCGAGGGGGGGTGAAGGCCAGATCTGGCCGTCGGAAGGCCAGATCTCGCCGTCGGACGGCCAGATCTGGCCTCCGGACCGCTAGATCTGGCCTCCGGACGGCCAGATCTGGCCTCCGACGGCCAAATCTAGCGGCTTGAGTCCTAGTCCTCACGAGCCGAAGGAGCCGACCGGTGCTGCTAGCGCTCGTCGAAGGAGATGGATCTGTCGCAGAAGAGGAAGGCGTCGACAGCGGAGGCGGAGGTGGCGTCGATGACGGAGGCAGAGGCGGCGTTAACAACGGAGGTGGCGGCAGAGAACTCGAAGAAGTCATGGGGAAGAAGGTGAACAACGTGTGAACATTAGAGCTTGCATTGGGAGTATGCTGAATGCTCAAAGTTGCCCTACCCCAGCATTGGGCTTTGAGCATGTGGAATGCTCGCATTTCGCAAATGGGCATTCAAAAGCCCTTACCAAACACCCAAAATTTCTCCCAAGGGACTTTGGGGGCCCAAAGCCCCTTGGGAATGCCCAACCAAACGCCCCTTATACATAATCCCATATCCTCTCGCAACCAAAGTGCCTCTTCCACTAATTCGCAGAGCTCGGAAACAATCGCAGAGTCCACCGTGCTCCTACATCTCCTGAACATGGCAGATCATGCTGATACACTCGGAAGGTACATAATTCATTCATGCGAATATGTTTATAAGTTCTCACTTAGGGCGTGAATCAGTAGCTAATTTTTTTTTTCTTTTGAATCTTTTTTATCCAATCAATTTCTTTCTTGATTTGGTAAAGGAATGACAGCAACAACAATTAAAGGAAAGTTTCGACTCAACTAAGAGATTTCACATTATATTTACCTTCTTCAAGCTACTCAGCATTGCGCATTTCAATTCGTAGCATACCGTGGTGCTGAGCCACATGATTTGGCAGCTGTACATCATTTGCGAAGTTGTCTATTTCATAGCATTGATCGAAGTGACTAGACCTGCAAGTGTGAAGCTGATATACTGATCTTTGTACATTGTTTTCAGGACCCTTGGTTCCGAGTTGCTTCTTTGGATGACTTTATCTTTGGTCATGTGGTTGGTCATTAATATATCATTGATGGTGTTTGCCTTGGCATGTCTACTTGCTTGAGATTTGGGTCGTTTCCAAGAGATTGTTCAATCGTTTGACGATGTGTCATTTTCCGAAGTTCAATTGGATTTATGAAGCTCCTACAATCATATTGTATTTGGGGTGTCTTTTATTGAATGTTATGTGAGGTCGATTGTCACAGTTTATACAAACGATTACAAAACTTTGGTATGTCCATGTATGAAGATGGAATAAAATTGAAACTTAAGAAAAATTTGCGGCAATACATGGTCATTGATCAAGAATGGACACCTTGAAGGATTGATTACAGCTTTTCAATCATCCCTAAACCAGTTTTTAGTAAATAACTACTAAAATTAAAAATTAAAAAGAACAAAATGGAAAGAATTCACGGGGCAGTTCATTTCTTTGGTTGCTATAATCGAGACACATGGGCCAAGTTCCCACAATCTGGAAGTTGTACCTCCACAATTAGTAAAAGGTAAAGGCCTTTGGATTAGACCCAATACAACAAAATGAGTCTTAACGAGAGCCAATAAGTTCCAAGCCCGGAACTCATTCAAGTTCCTTCATTTATCGAAGTGCAAGTGTTTTGATGCTAGACGTGGTCTTTATGTTACAATTTGAGCAGTCTGAATATTTTCAAATCTTTGAGTATTTTCAGATATTTTAATGTTGATAAGAATCGAAGTTTATATATATATATATTTCCAAGCATGATCTCTTATACTAATTTAGAAATAACGTGTTACATTTAACACAAATTATAACTTTAGTGACCTATACCCAATCCTACCCAGACTTTACCAATGCCCAACCTAACCTGACTGCAAATCTCAGCAATTTTTCCTCTTAAATATATAAAATGAAATAAAAAAAACTAACCAATTAAAAACAAGTTAAATGTAAAAATATTAGCGAATGGTAAATTACTAAAAAAAACTTGACAAATCGAGCTATTGGAACACATTTCCTGTAATGTCTCTTGACACTAATTTAATCTAAGTTAGCATAAGAGACCATGCTTGGAAATTTATATGCACACACGTCCACTAAGTTTCACAAACCCGATTTCTTTTTTGTTCCCCCAAAATAGAATCTGTTTGACCTTCTTATGGAGAACAAATGATAATTTTATTCAATCCAGTCGGTTTTATAAATTTTGAATCTGGCTTGATCTTTTTTCTTAGGAAAAATTGTCTAAAAACTCCTAAACTATTGCATATTTGTCAATTTAATCATAAACATTTTAATTTTGTCAATTTAATCATAAACATTTTCGTATTTTGTCAATTGAGTCAATTAGACCAATTTTTGTTGGAATTTGCCAATGTGAACATTGACTGTCCTACATGACATGGTGGACATTTTTAAATAATATTTCAATATTTTTTGAATTTTTTTTATAGTTTTTTCTCTCTTTTTGCCTTTTTTTTTCTTCAGATTTTGAAGCTAAGGCGAGCGAGGGTTGCCAGCTGACCCCTGCTAGCTCTAGGTGAGGCCCATGATGCCTTCACTTGGGGCCGGCAAGGGGCGTGATTCCCTTGCTTGGCTAGATCCGGTGAGGGCATCGCAGACCTCGGCGATTTTGCACAAGGGCTCACATGCCCTTGCTTTGGCTAGTGAAGGCGTCACAGCCCTCACCTATGGCCAGTGAGGTTCTACCGGCAACCATCACTGGCTCTAACTCCAAAATTCAAAAAAAAAAAAAAAAAAAAAAAAAAAAGGCAAAGAAAAGGAAAAACATAATTAAAATTTCAAAAAAATTTAAAATGTTATTTAAAAATGTCCACGTTAGTATTAGCCATTCACGTCAACAATTTCCACCCAATTTTGATTGTATAGACTCAATTAGCCAAAAGTGAAAAGGTTTAGGACTCAATGAGCAAAATTAAAAGGCTATGAATCAATTGGCAAAAATACAAAAGGTTTAGGACTTTTTTGACAATTTCCCCTATTTTCTTATCTCTATAGATATCCTTCATGCTACAAACTCCCACATCCTGTTATTGATATTATCGCTTTTGAGACCATGATATTTTGGCTACGTGGATAACGCTACTAGCATCCTAAACTGATATTTGAGGAATTCAAGGTTCGCCCATAGTTCCATTCGTTCCCCATTGACTTTGTTCCAAACCCGGTTAGTGTTTTTACGAATGGAATCCTGATGCTGCTACATGTAAGCTTCTATAGTAACAAACATGCAGTTTCCAAAAGTTCGAATGCCAAAAGACAGGAAATTCGAATGCCAAAAGACAGGAAAAGAATGAAAATAACCACGGGAGTGATTGCTCTGACGATGATACTTCTGAAGGATTTCTTCTATTGGTCCCTAAACTCTCTATTTCTTTCTTGAATCGTACAGGAGTTCTGTCACGAGTATTGCCATCCCAGCAATGCTAGGATATGGTTTTATGGGGATGATGATCGAAATGAGCATCTACGCATCATTAGCAGTAGTTTGACAATTTCGCCCATGCTATTACTGCGTGTGTCATGTGTACCCTTGAATTAGATATCGACTTTTCTGTCTCCTATCCTGTAAGTAGAATAGTTCTTTGTTGCTGAATGATGTGTTAATATAAGTCGGCGAAGATTACTTAGTAGTATTGACCTCATTGGCGTGTATCATGGAAACCGGATTTGGTTTTCAAATGGCTTTGCGCAAAGGTTATGCGCACTAAATAGATTAATCATTTCTATTGCTTTACAGAAAATTCTGGCGTGTGGCAGTAAATCGCGCTGAATTTCATCAATGTAGGTGACTTCTAGAAATGGTAATGCTTACCTAGTCTATTTAAAGTGATGATGGTGAGCAGTGAATCTCACAACCCTTTATTGCAGAGTACCTCAACATGATTTGTTGAATCTTGCAGAAACGTGGTACAAATATAATTTACGAAATATAGCTTTCACTATTAGAATATTTTCTCACACCACATACAATACTCAGACAACTCTACACAATTTCTCTCACTCACGTGCATACATAGCACACTCCACTCAACACACTCTCAAGACCCCTACACACACCCACACACCCCCTTGGACTTCTTACTCACACACTCTTAGTTGGACACTCAAATGAGGAGCAAGTTGCTCCTATTTATAGGATGGGAAGTTGGTGACTTTCCTAGCTTTCTACACTATTCTAGAAGTATTATTATTATTTTATTATAGCCTCACAACTAGATTTCTTTGAAGAAGTCTAGAAGTGGTGCAGCTTTTCTTGATGGATTTTGCTAGAACATTCTAGAGAAGAGAAAAATCTAGAGCAATAGAGAGAGAGAAATTTGGAGAAATCCAGAGAGAGATATGGAGAACTCTAGAGAAAGATCTAGAGAACTCCAGGAGAGAGAGAGAGGCGGTGATCTTCAACATGGTTGATGCAAGTCCCGCTGTGAATGAATCAAAAGTGCAAATTCAAAAATTGTTTTGCTAGCCAGTTAGGATTGTTGGAAAATACCCTGCTGGTGAAGGTGGTAAGCTGGAGAAGAAGCACATGGTATGCCTTAATTGGTTGCTCTCAGATGAACCCTTGGACTTGGAGACTGAACTTCTGCTTGGATTTTTTAATCATCTCATCTGGGATTGCCTGCTTCTCTGCCGAGGAAAATTTTGTTAGAAAGTGCTCTTGGGGATGCTATTGTTGGAGGTGGGATTGAGGACGAGTTTCTTCAGCCTCACTTTGGCATTGGTTTGTTTCTGAAGACGACATTCCAAAGGTAGAGGAATTGATTATGAGCACCCTGAAAAAGTTAGCAAAGGAAGGTTTTGATACAGATGCTGTAGAGGCATCTATGAATCCATTGAGTTTTCTCTTGGAGAGAACACAACCGGATCATTTCCCTGTGGTTTGCCTTTGATACTTCGGTCCATTATAAGCAAGAAGTCTTTTTAATTCTCCTCCAACTTTTCATTTCTTGCTGCCGGATTTTGCTATCGTATTTGGACGTAGTCTTCCTTAATTCAATTGCTTGACCTGTTTCCGTATTTATGGGGCACAGGGATATACGACATGGATCCTTTTGAGCCATTAAAACATGAGGAGCCCTTGATGGCCTTGAAAGCAAGAATAGCCAAGGGAGGCTCCAAGGCTGTTTTCTCTCCACTGATAGAGAAGTCCATCTTGAACATTTGCATATTGTTACCGTTGAAGTACAGGTATGCAAGTTTGCAGAGTCCATAACGCTTCTGTGTTCGACATGTCATATTCTGACAAGCATCATCTGTTACAGCCTGATCCAGAGAAAGCTTCTCGTGATGAATCTGCTGAGAAAGAAATTCTAGAGAAAGTCAAAGCAAGTATGACAGAACAAGATTTAGCTGAGTAAGCACATGCCACGCAGGAGCTAGGTTTGAAGCAGGAAACTTTAGACTTACCAGAAGCTTTGAGAACTGTCCCAAAGCCTTTCTCTGCATGACATTCCGAAGGAGCCTAACGTGTACCTACAGAGTCAACCTATTCACCATGTTAACTTTGTGATGCCAAGCTATGGATCACGTTGCCAGGCTTCGTAACATCTACATGGTAATGCAGGTTGGAGATATTAATGGTGTGAAAGTTCTGCAACATGATCTCTTCACAAATGATATTCTTTACACTGAGGTTGTGTTCCATATGAGTTCTCTGAAGCAAGAACTTCTTCAATCGGTACCTCTTTTTTTGGTAAGTTACATTAAAGAGATAGCTAATCATTCTCACCACTTCATAAAGATGGCAAATGTTGACACAGCCACCTAGACTCAGATTAGGTGTTCAGGCTTGATAAGGTTCAATTCAAATCTGATATCAGTATGTGTCGGATATGCCTTGGGAGTACAGATACAGAAAGTATTCTTCTGCTATGCTGCTGATCTAGGTGGCTGCAGTGATCAATCTAATATACATTCAATTTCTCTTTGAAGTGCTTTCTTTGTCAGTGAATGGGATTTCAATTTGATTCTTGCTGTAGTTAGCACTCTTACAGTCAGTCGTTGCTGGAGATGGGGACAAAGGACTTGACTTTTGTGCAAGTTAATCAGTTAATTGGAAGGAAAAATGGAGGTATACCTGTTTATCCATTGACATCACACCGTATCATTGTTTGTGGCAAAGCTATGCCTGGACCCACGAAAGACCTTTCCAATCTGGTATATGGGTTCTCATTTTTTGCTCTTTGCGACAATGTGCTTCACTTCCATGCAGTAGATAATTTTTATGGGCTGAAGGTCTCTTTCTAGTTGGCTTATAGGTGCTTTAAATGCTTGTCTAGTCTTTGCTTAGAGAGCTCTTGAACCGTAAGGTATACTAGGAATCGGAAGAAGTGCGGTTACCTGATTAATAAGGTTGCAATGATAGCAAGAGCCCCAAATAAATGAAAGACTGAATCTGAGTATAAAAAAATGAGTTGTCCTAAAGTTACAAAATACGTAGCAAACGGGGGCATACGAGGAGAATTCTTAAATTTTTATTGCTTTTAGCAAGTTTGGATTATCTAACAGCTATGCATTTTCTCTTGTTACTTATAAGAGCCCTTTTTGGGTGAGGCCAAAGAAGAGGATAACCGAGGAAGAGGTCAGAAAATTAAATGATTTTATACTTTCTGTGCAATGCGAAAAGTAGGATTTATTCGATTCCTCTGTCTGGTTTTTGGTTGATTTGGCAATGGTGAAACACAAGTGCCTATGAAGGAGAGGAGTCTTCTGTGTTTGTAAGTATGGAACAAGAGTTAAAGCCTTACTATTTCCAGCAGAATGGAAAATTACGGGCGGATGTAAAATTCATTGGTTGACAATGTGGATGCTTTCTCCTGTAATTTAGCTCTTCTTCATATGGGTCTGCAGCTTGTTCATGCCAGAGAGGGATTTCTCCTTACCTATGAAGACAAACAAAAAAGATGATAGCAGAGGTTGATGCTACCCAAGTGGACAAAAGCAGTCAATCCTGAATTTGTGATGCGCCTCCTCCTTTCTCTTGCTCTTAAGCTGTATGAGTGAAGATTTGAGGGAGTGCCTGAAAAAAGAAAGGATATTTTCTACAGAAGGACCAAACTAATGTCATATAAACACTTATAATGCTGGATGCAGATTGTCTAAAATTGGTTCTCATCCTCCAGAGGATGTCATGGGGTAAAGCCTATCTGAGTCGGGTTTGGGATCACTCCTAAAGATCGTGGAAGTTATGCTGAGGGGGCCATGTCGCCGAAGGGGATTGGGAGTCTTTAGTTCAATAGGGGTCTCGAAGAGGCTTTTGGCCACACAAGAAATGCAAGGGAAATCCTTTTTGTTATGTATGAATAGAGAAGTATACCGTCCATTTATTGCTCTTAATTGAATCTGGAGATTCGATAAATTGCCTATTTCATTTGACATTTGATTCTAACTTTTACAATTGACCGGAATACGTCCAAACTTGATTATACTTACGCTAAGGTAGCCTTGTTATCTTCAAAACATATGTAAGAAATCTCAATGTTTGCACATTTATGTCATAAGAAAGACCATCGCCGACCGGACAGAACGGTTCAATTTGACCATTTGATTCCTCGATCCCTGAAAAGGAAGAGCCGGTTTTAAAGCGGTTCTTTTAGTAAACTATCGTTTTTTTACCCCTCCAAAACCTTCCCTCAGTCCTTACGCAAATACGCCACTTTCTTCAGCCCTTCGTTGAACTTCTAAATGAATTTGAACCCTCGTTACTGTAACGTGACAACTTAAACCTCTCTTTTTTCTTTCTTCTTTTTGAAAAAAATCTAGAGTTTTTGGCAGTTTTCTTCTTCTCTTATACAAGAATTTATCGTTTGAGAATATACTCGGTGTGTTTTAATTGAATATGATTTGAAAATGAAATTATAGGATGTGCAATATATGCAATTTGGTCTTAATCTTACTTATTTATGCTTTGAGATTTTTCATGAGACTTTTAAAAAAATTATATTTTAAATGTAAGAAAAGGAAAAAAAATATTTTATGTGAAATTTTGTGAGATCAGTGTCAGCTATTATAAAATAAAAGATTGGTAGGTCTCAAATATTTTCATGCTCCATTTGCCTATCTAATTAAATATGACAAAAAGACTATACTAAGTGTGAGGAAAAATAATATAATATTAAAATATTAAATTTGCCTTCATCTAGCCGTTTAAGTTTTTAGAATAATTAACAATGATTCCATAAAATTTTATAAATATTTTAAAGGCATCATAAAAGGTTAGACAAGCCTTAATCAACCAATCAGCATTAGATTTTTTTAAATACTCGTTGTACATAAGTTGTATAACAAATAATGAAAAAAAAAATTCACTTTGAAAAATCAACTTGATCGAGCTCTAAAATGGCTTAGAAGTAATATAAGAGGGAGCAGAAATTAGTCAAGGAAGCAGCCGCCCCGTTGCACATGTGAGGAAAAGACATAAAGGTTGAGGAAACGCGTTCCCATGGAGCCCATGGGGAGGACTGGATCAACCTCTCCTCCAATCATCTCGACCGTAGATCTGTTGACTTTTGCAATCTCGAACAGATGGATCTACGGTGGAGGTGTTTGGAGGCGAACAAAACCCCTCTCCCTTTCGCTCTTTTAGCTCATGCGTGGACTGTATAAATTCATGCATGAAGCAAAGTCCTTCGCTACTTCACACCCATATACAGAACAAAAGCTCGAGATCAAACATCGTTCGATCGAGCGGAAGGTCTCCTAGGCACCTGCAAATTCTTTTCCGGCTTCTCGAATCCTCCTTGTTCTCTGAACACGGTCACCTTCTCCTCAACACGCCGGATCAAACAGAGACTATGGGAAGGTACATAATTCATTCACCGCTCTTCAAATCTTTGTGCTCAGAGCACGATAAAGCAGCCGGTTTCTTCTCTCTTTAGAATTGATCTTTTCTTCCGATTAATTTCTTCCTGATTTAAGATGGGAGTGATGAGCAGCCACACCAGCAGGAACGAAAATAAAATTTTGATTTAATCAAGAGATTTCATATTGCATTCACCTCGTTTAAGCTGCTTGTAATTGGCGATTTTAATTCCAAGCATACTAAGCCGCTAAGCAACGCGTTTCTACAATTTTACATTATTTGCGAAGCCATCTATTTCATAGCATTGATCAAGGTGACAGGATCGACAAGCCCAAACTCGATATACTAGTACTTGCATGTCATTTTTTGGACTTTTGATTTTGAATTGCTTCTTTGGAGGAGCTTGTCTCTTGCTGCGTGGCTGATTGTCAATACATGCTTACTCATGTTTGTTATAGCATCATTTGGTCTGCTTTCGCCAGTTTTCGACCGGTTTCAAGAAATTATTCAGCCACTCGATGATTTGCCATTTTCCGAAATTCAGTTTGATTTTTGAAGCTCCTAACTTTATTTGTGCATCCATTGGATGTTATTTGTAATAAGTACTTCTAATTTAGAGGAAAAAGAATATTCTCACATACATATTTTGTATTCGGTGAACCTCACCATATGTACACGATCATTTTAATTTTTATTTGATTCTTTTTTCTTTTCGTCCAAATTGGTTTTTTCTAGAGGTGGCCATATAGGGATCGCTTAACACAACTCAAAACGGGTGTAAATGGATAAACTCAAGACGCATCTTTTAAGCCAAGGCCTAGATATGTTACGATTCTATTTCTTAGGCTTTTCTTATCCTTTTTGCCCTTTTGACAAACGTCTACGAAGTGGTCTAAATGATGCATTTATTTAGATCCATGATTATTTTTGGGTCAATCACCACAAATTATATAGACAACAGAAAAATTAATAATATTTTCACGTACATTGAGGTGGAATAAAACTTAAGTTTGATAAATCGTGGATTAATATCACACAAAAAATTTGTGGCCACACGTAGTCATCTAGCATGAATGTGCACCTAGTAAGATTAATTACAGCAAAAGTCCATTATATGGACCACAATACGCGTCATATTTGATAATATGTTTTTAGGGCATTGAAAGCCCTAAAATTTATCATGAAAATAGATTTGAATCCTAAAACTTTGAACAAGTGCAATCAAGTATTAAAATTTATCATGAAAGTGCAATTGAGTGATAAAAATTTCAAAAATTGTAATCATATCATAAATCTTGTCAAATCGGTATAATTAAATCATAAAACTTATTAGCAGTTTCCGTTTATTAAGTTGAATGGAGTTAATAGAAGAACTTAACTATACAAACTTGATAAATTTTAAGACTTGATTACACTTTCTGAAAGTTTTAAAATTTAATTGCACTTCGGTGATGAATTTTAGAACTTAATTACACTTATTAAAAGTTTTCGGACTTAATTGCATTCTCATGATAAACTTTAGGATTTCCAATACGCTTATCCCATTTTAATACATTGTCTTATGATGTGCTCATAAAATATGTAAACTTCATTAGATAACACACAATACATGAATCAATGAGCCTCCGCCTATTTTTGGAGCCAATAGATCTCTAAAAGATCAAATGGTAGTGAATCATAATATGAAGAAGGGCTCAACGAAATGAATCGAAATTGTCGATCAATGATTTTGAGCGTGATTTACCAAGTCATTTTCTAGGAGAGAACCTTGATTAATCAAACCGATTGTAAACCGACTATTATTATCACCTCCGCTTCCATATGCAAAGAGATGGATCCAATGGTAGCCGAGGGCGTGAACTCGTGAGTGCCAACGCCACCTATTTGAGGGGATCACTAGGGGTGTGCAAAGGAACTGGGATCTGCCTAGACCGCCCTAAATCGGACCGCACTTGCCCGAAACCGGTGGTTCTTAAGGGAACCGGTCCGGTTCCCGGTTCCATGGGCGGATCCATCCACCCGCCCACCTGGACCGGACCGATTAATTTTTAGTATTAAAAAAATTAAAATTACTAATTAACAAACCCTCGATTCTGCCATCAAAGACACAACAAGAGCTCTCTACTTGTCGAGTCCGGCGAACAATCACTGCAAGAGCTTGTGGAGAAGATCGCAGGCTTATGATATGAAAGGGCTGAGCAGAGAGAGCTTGATGGACTGCTTGATGTTCGTCAACGGATGCATGAGGTCGGAGAAGAAGAGGGGCAAACACACAAAGATACCGCACTATGCAGCGCGTATGATCAGCAAGCAGATGGAGGCCGCATGGCTGTTTGCCAGCTCAAGGTCTTTCTCAGTGTTGTGAGGGGAGAGGGGTTTCCTCTCCCTCTTCGCGTCTATGAAATCCGCGGTCAAAATCGATCGGTCATGGCTTCGCTTGTGTGGAATTTCGTTCTTTGGTTCGGTTTAAGGGGCAGAATCGAATGATATGCCTCGGCATCGCACGTCGACGATGCGGTTGTGTTGATTCGAACGGATTGGTTGATGGGGGACTGAGTCTATTTTTAGGAAAATGCTAGCTTTGAAACCGGTTTTATGGATCCACCTGGGAACCAGACCGGACCGGCGGTCCGGTTGTGAATTCATGCAACAAACGGGTATATCCCGATTCCAATTTTTCGGAACCGATCCTTAGTGGGCGGTTCCCAGTTCTAGGTCGAGAACCGCCCGCTCGGACCATGCACACCCCTAGGGATCACTATGGGGTAGAACAACCGCGCCACTGTTTGCTAGACGAAGAGCTTCCGCAGTAGGCACTACCAGGGCTTTCGCTGCCAATGTGCCATTGCTTCCCTCCCAAACAGTTACTAGAGAATGCAGCTCGAGTTTCACACGCTTTCATAGTACATCTTATCACATCCTAAAAAATTAAATGCACATGAGAAATCCCTTCTTTGCAGGGGCCACAGAGGAATTTCGAAGTTCCATGGCCCATTGAATTGAGATTGTCTGTCCTATGGTTACTTGGGATTGTCTGTCCTATGGTTATTTGGGGTTCTAGTCTATGGGACCATGGAACTTTGAAAATTCCTTTGTTGCCCCCGATATGTGCGTTTAATACGCTGGGCAAAGGAGGGATTTCGCAGGCGCCTTGCGATGAGATTTTCCAAAAGTCAAGCCTCCATCAATAAACAAATGCAGAACAGAATATTTTTTAAAGAAAAAAAGGTTGAAAACATGACCTATAAATAATCCTGCTCCCCCCTATAGCCAAAGTGCCTCTTCCACTAATTCTCAGAACTCAGAAACAATCGCAGAGTTCACCAGGCTCCTACATCTCCAGAACATGGCGGATCATGTGATTACACTCGGAAGGTACTTAAGTCATCCATGTGAATATTCTTTTAAGCTCTTGCTTAGGGTGTGGATCAGTAGCCAATTTTTATTTTTCTTCTAAATTTATTTTTTGCCAATTGATTTCTTCCTGATTTAGTACAGGAATGACGAACAACCACAACAACAACAGGAAAGTTTTGATTCAACCAAGAGATTTCATATAATATTCACCTTCTTCAAATTGCTCGTTATCGCGCATTTCAATTCGCAACATATTAAAGAGCTGAGCTACATGATTTTGCAGCTTTACGTCATTTGCGAAGTTATATATTTCATAGCATTAATCAAAGTGACCAGACCCGCAAACCCGAAACTGATATACCGATGCTTGTACATCGTTTTTGGAAGTTTCGGTTCTGAGTTACTTCTGTGGATGAGTTTGTCTCTGTTCATGTGGCTGGTTGTCAATATATCTTTTTTAGTGTTTGCTTTGGCGTGTCTACTAGCACGAGATTCAAGTCATTTTCAAGAGATTGTTCAGCTGTTCGATGATGTGCCTCTTCCTGAAGTTCAGTTAGATTTCTGAAGCTCTTCCAATCATATTGTATTTGAGGCGTCTTTTGTTGTATGATATTTGAGGTCAATCCTCATAATTTATATAGATAATTATGAAACTTCAGTGTGTCTATGTATGAGGATGTAATAAAACTAAAACTTAAGAAAATTTTGTGGCAACGCATGATGGACCTCAAAAGATCATTACGGATTTTCAATCATTCCTAAACCAGCTTTTAGTAAATAACTATTAAAATTATAAAAAAAAATGGAAAGAAATGTGCGCCATTTCATTTCTTTGGTTGCGGTAATCGAGACGAATGAGCCCGTTCAGATTTTCCTTGGGCTTTGACAAAAAAACAATGATTTTCCTTCGGAAAGATTAAGGCCTTTGGATTAGACCTGCTACGACTAAATAAGCAGGAGAAAATATTCACTGTTTCAAATCAGCACGTTAACGGCTGATGTGGCATAAATTTATTTTACCGACACCCACTCATGGATTGGCATGTGTCCAGATTGCCAGTTCAGCAACTGACTTGGAATCAAATAAAAATCTGACTTTTATTTTTTCTCCCTCTATTTCGTTCTCCTTTGTCCGGCCTGCGTTTTCTCTGCTCCTTCTCCTCCACCATCCATGGCTGCAAAATTTGGCTGTCCATGGCTCGCGAGGTGGGTCGGTGTGGACTCTCAGGACACAACGCCGGCGACTCGGCTGGTGGCGACAGTTTTGCTTTGTCGAATCTTCGTCCAAGGACGAGATTTGGAAGTCGCTGTCAAGGCTTGCGGCCATGGGCGATCCGCCATCACCAGATCTGTGGATGAGGCGCCTCATGAGCCATGGACAAGCAAAACTTGAGACCATTAATGATGGAAGATCCCTTCCGGCTCCGGCGTCACTCGCGGTCGGGCCGAGCCACCCCTCCGGTTCCCGTCTTTTTTTGTTTATCTTTAACCTTCAGATCTGGCAGCGCGACCCTCATCCATGGCCGCCGTCACCTTCGCCGGCGTCACTCTTCAAATCTATAGATCTGGCCATCCATGGTCGTCGTGTTGCTTGTCAATGGCCGTCGTCGGCGTCAAGCAACGCCGGAAGAGGCGGCTCAATTTAGCGCAAGACGCGGCGCTGTCGACTACGCTGGTGGCCATCGCCACGGAGGTGCTGCAAACTTTCATGCCAGGACAGATCTTGGACAAACTTCTATTTTTTTATTCAGTTCTATGTCAATAGACAGATGTCAAATTACGATGGGTTATTAGTGAAAAATATATACCAGCTCAGCCGCAGCTGAGGCGGTGATTTGAAATTACTGAATATTTTCTCAGGTCCTAAATGACTTCCAAGCTGCGAACTCATTCAAGTTCTGTCACATATCGAAGTGCAAATGTTTTGATGTTCAATTCGGTTTTTATGTTACAAATTGAGCCATCTCAGTATTTTCAAATCTTTGATTGTTTTCAGATTTTTTTTAATGTTTATAAGAGTCAAAGTTTATATCATATATCATATGTATATGTTTCTAAGCATGATCTCTTATGCTAACTTATAAAAAACATGTTATATTTTACACAAATTACAACTTTAGAGACCCGTATCCAATCATATCCGGACTTCATCCATGTGTAGCCTGATCAAGTCAAATTCTTAGCAATTTTCCTCTTAAATATATAAAATGAAAGAAAAACTAACCAATTAATAACAAATTAAATATAAAAAAATATTAGCAAATAAAAAATTACTAAAAAATTTGACAAATCAAGCTATTAAAACACATTTCTTTTAATGTCTCCTGCCTCTAATTTGACCCAAGTTAGCATAAGAGAGCTTGGAATATATATATATATATATATATATATATATATATATACACTAATCCGATTTCTTTTTTTCCCCTCAAATAGAATACTTTTGACCTGCTTATAAAGAACATGTGACAATTCTATCCAACCCGTCAGTATTATAAATTCCTCAATCTGGCTTGATCCTTATTTTGTTATGTCTATATATTCTTCACGCTACAAACTCCCTCATCCTATTATTGATATCATTGCTTTTGATACCATCATATTTTGGCTATGGGAATGCCACTGCTAGCATGCCAAACTGACATTTGAGGAATTCAAGGTTTGCCCGTAGTTCCATTCCTTCCCCATTGAATTTGTTCCAAACCCAATTAGTGTTTTTACAAATGGAAGAAGTTCAGTTTATTGATCAACAGAGGTTAATTGCATTGTTGAAGAAGTTTAGATTATTGATCAGCAGAGGTTTAAGAAGTTTGTGTCCCAAAGCAAAGCAAGAATTGAGGTTCACTTTTATACTCGTTAAACTAATATAGCAGGCCAAACTCTGCTAATTTTCTCGCTATCATCCAATGCTCGACACGAGGAAATTCTCACATGTCTTCCGATATTTTCTTTCTAACCCTCCCTTTTTATCACCGCTTGAAGGATTTCATAGATTTTGCCGATGCAATTGAATCGGTCGAAGACAAGGGAGCTGTGGCGTCATCTCCTGATGATGATGCTGAAGCTGCAAATAAGGAGAATGCAAACTTTTTTCAAGCAAAAAATGTGCTCTAAATGGATACCTGCATTGCAGGACGGAAAGGAAAGGTAAAGCTTTTATGCCATTGTTATGCTTGCAATGCGACGAGGAGAGTCGATGTAACGTGACTTTGCATTCATATCTCAAGGAAATGAAAGGCATGCATTATACCGTGGATGCAACCAATCGTGAATTCGCTATACCGGTTTTATCAGCAACGTCTGATGACTACTGCTGGGAGATTAGGCGGAGTCGAACTCGACATGCAAGGAGAGATTAACACTTTTAACACCATTCGGTAATAGTAAGAGAAGCGAGAGCTTACAGGCTTGCGAGGGGCCAAATCACCGTGAAATACTTCTCTGGGCATTGAATGACTTAGGCTTTTCAGGCAAGCCAAACGTGTTGGTCCAAGGTACTTAGCACCATATAAGAATCAAGCAGTCACTGGACTTAGCAACAGACGTTGTGGATAGTTAAATGAAATACATAAAAGAAGGATAGTCAAGCAACAAGAGAGAAGAACTTTAGGACCTCCAGAGGGGAAGCGCGGATATGAGTGGAGAGTTTCTGGCTCCGATGGGCATGCGCGTGAGGCCCTCCATGAGCATTCGGACATCGGGAATTGGGACTACTTCTCCGCCTCCTCTTCGTCTTCTTCTTCTTCCCCTTCTTTAATTCCTTCATCCATTGTTTCTAATCCTACTTCCATTAACCCTTCCTCCTGCATGGACTCCTGTTACGGCCAAACATCAAGCAAGTTCCAAAAAAGAAAAATTCTTGTGAGGCTGGTTACGGTGTGAATGCAGAGAGATCTCTACCTGAGTAGGGGCGCGAAGGGGAATGATCAATGGCAAAGGACTGGAGAGACGGAGCTTTTCCTGGGGAAGCAACCAGCTCAACAGTTGCGGCAGAGCACGACAGAGCTTCGGCGGCTGAGCGACCTGACGAACGAAGATGGGTGAATGAAGGAGAGCGGCCACCGCCTGTCGGCTGGATGAACTGAACGAAGAGCGCGCGCAGGTAGGGGCAATAACAAGGAGACCATCGTCGACCGAACAGAGCAGTTCAATTTGACAATTTGATTCCTCGATCCCCGAAAACGAAGAGCCGGTTTTAAAGCGGTTCTTTTAGTAAACTATCATTTTTTTTACCCTTCCAAAACCTTCCCTCAGTCGTTACGCAAATACGCCACTTTCTTCAGTCCTTCGTTGAACTTCTAAATGAATTTCAACCCTCGTTATTGTAACGTGACAACTTAAACCTCTCTTTTTTCCTTTTTTTTTTTTTATGAAAAAAATCTTGAGTTCTTGGCAGTTTTCTTCTTCTCTTGTACAAGAATTTATCGTTTGAGAATATAGTCGGTGTGTTTTAATTGAATATGATTTGAAAATGAAATTATAGGATGTGCAATATATGCAATTCGGTCTTAATCTTACTTATTTATGCTTTGAGATTTTTCATGAGACTTTTAAAAAAACTATATTTTAAATGTAAGAAAAGGAAAAAAAATTATATGAAATTTTATGAGAACGGTGCTAGCTATTCTAAAACAATCAGCATTGGTAGGTTTCAAATCTTTTCATGTTTCATTTGCCTTGCTAATTAAATATGACAAAAAGGCTAGACTAAACGTGAGGAAAAATAATATAATAGTAAAATATTAAATTTGTCTTCATCTAACCACTTAAATTTTTAGAACAGTTAACAATAATTCTACAAAATTTTATGAATATTTTAAAGGCATCATAAAAGGTTAGACAAGTTTTCATCAACCGATCAACATTAGATTTTTCTAAATACTTGTTGTACATAAGTTGTATAACAAATAATGAAAAAAAAATTGGCTTTGAAAAATCAACTTGATCGAGCTCTAAAATGGCTTAGAAGTAAGTACTCGCATGACTAAACATAAGAGGGAGCAGAAATTAGTCAAGAATTAAAAAATTAGGAAGCAGCCGCCCCATTGCACGTGTGAGGAAAAGACATGAAGGTTGAGGAAACGCGTTCCCATGGAGCCCACGGGGAGGACTGGATCTACCTCGCCTCCAAACATCTCGACCGTAGATCTGTTGACTTTTGCAATGTCGAACCGATGGATCTACGGTGGAGATGTTTGGAGGCGAGCCCCTCCCCCTTTCGCTCTTTAAGCTCATGCGTGGGACTGTATAAATTCATGCATGAAGCAAGTCCTTCGCTACTTCACACCCATATACAGAACAAAAGCTCGAGATCAAACATCGTTCAAGCGAGCGGAGGGTCTCCTGGGCACCGGCAAAGTCTCTTCCGGCTCTTCGAATCCTCCTTGTTCTGTGAACGCGATCACCTTCTCCATAACATGCCGAATTAAACAGAGACTTTAAATAGGTACATAATTCATTCACCGCTCTTCAATTCTTTGTGCTCAGAGCACAATAAAGCAGCCGGTTTCTTCTCTCTTTAGAATCGATCCTTTTTACCAATTAATTTCTTCTTGATTTAATGTAGGGGTGACGGACAGCCATATCAGCAGCAATGACAACAAAATTTTGACTTAACTAAGAGATTTCATATTGCATTTACCTCGTTCAAGTTGCTCATAATGTGCCATTTTAATTCCCAGCATCATGAGGCAATGAGCAACACATTTCTACAGCTTTACATTATTTGTGAAGCTATTTATTTCATAACACTGATCAAAGTGACAGAATTGACAAATCCGAACCCTATATACCAGTACTTGTATGTCATTTTCAGTACTCTTGGTTTTGAATTGCTTCTTTGGAACAACTTATCTCTTGTTGTGTGGCTGATTGTCAATACATGCTTGCTCGTGTTTATTATAGCATCATTCGGTCTGCATTCATCAATACTTAACCGGTTTCAAAAGATTATTCAACCCCTTGACGATTTGCCCTTTTCCGAAGTTCAATTTGATTGAAGCTCCTGACTTTATTTGTGCATCCATTGGATGTCATTTGTAATAGGTACTTTTAATTCAGAGTAGAGAGAATATTATCGCATACATAATTTGTATTTGGTAAACCTCACCCCCATGTTATGTATGATCAATTTAATTTTCATTTCATTCCTTTTTTTTCCCATCCAAATTGGTTTTTTTTTTTCTAGAGGTGATCATACAGGAATCACTTAACGCTATTTAAAAAAGGGTCTAAATGGATTAACTCAAGACGCCTCTTTTTAGCTAAGGCACTACGATTCTATTTCTTAAGCTTTTCTTATCCTTTTTGCCCTTCTGACGAATGTCTAAAAAGCCGGATAGAGTGGTCTTAATAATGCATTTATTTAGGTCCATGATTATTTTTGGGTCAATCACCACACATTATATAGATAACAATAAAATTAATAATATTTTCACGTATATAAAGGTAGAATAAAACTTACGTTTGATAAATCGTGGATTAATATCAGGCAAAAAATTTGGCCACACGTGGTCATCTAGCATGAACGTGCACGACGACACGTGTCATATTTGGGGCCACCGTCAGAAAATTCGGAAGCGCAAGTCTCTCCCTCCGTCCCTCTCGACTGGCGACCGAGAAGCCCGAGCTCTGCTCCCTCCGTCAAAACTTCCATCGAGGACTCGTCCACGCTCTTCGTCAAAGTTACCGTATACAAGCCTTCCGACGAGGCAGGCCCCAAGCAACCGACCGAACCAAAGGCGTACGAGGTGTTGCCTTTGCCTTTTATTTTATATTATTTTATTTTATTTTAGTCACGAGAAATTTGGTCGTGTTTGCTGCACACGTATGAGTAAATGCGTCTTAAGTTCCGTTCGTTTCACGAAAAATAATTTAAATAATATTTAAACAAAAATACATCTAATTGGTTGGAATTTTTGTTGGCCAACGAGCTAGCATTAATCATTGTAAGCCCTTCTTTGAGATTAATATAAACAACTTCATATTATTATTTGAAAAAAAATGATAAAAAATCCTTATTTGGAATTTCTGTATTTTTTTAACCAAAAAAGAAAAAAAATTCAAAGATTAAATTATTTTTCTCGTACAACGATGTTAGACACCACCAATAACTCAGGCCCAATCCAAGCCGTGCGAACTGTTCAACGTCCATTCCATTATTGACCGTCGATTTTTTCCCCTCGTGGGGATGCTAAAATATCCCATGTCAAGTCAAATATTTTAAAACACCACATGGCCATTTTCCATTTTCTGTGGCTTCCTGAACACTTCGGTTGAAAAGACAAATTAAATCATTTATGTGGTTGCCGTCGCAATGTCTCTTGCTTAAGCATCATATTTGTTGGAACTATTTATTTCTTTTAAGGTTAATACTTTGAAAATCTCAAACTGATATACTTGTGACGAATTTACCCTAAACTATTTTTTGATAACTAAAAATCCAAAACTAATATACCTTTGACAAATTTATCTCAAACTGGTACACTTATGACAAATTTATCCTCTGTTAATTTTCGTTAAATTTTATTGTTAAATTATTAAGTTAAATAACATATGACAGTTGACTAGTATAATTTTACGTTCCGTTTGTCACAATTTACAAATTTTGTGATTTTTTTGTTATATTAATCCGATTTAGCAGATGTTATATTTGTTATAAATTTATCAATTTTGGGTTTTTTGCTATTGAAAAAAATAATTTAGGGCAAATTTGTCATAAATGTACCAATTTATGGTTTTTTATAATCAGTCGAGGTAAATTTGTCACAAGTATGCCAGTTTGAGTTTTTTCATGGTCAAAAAAATAGTTTTGGGTAAATTTGTCACAAATGTCTGGGTTTGGGGTTTCTCGGGATATTAACATTTTTCTTTTATGATTGTTGGTGGTTAATTTGCTCATGAACCTTTTGATTTTGTAGAGGAAAAGAAAAAAAGAAAGAAAAAAGATATTTTTATGTGTTGGGTTTGGCTCATTAGCAGTCTTTTTCATTTTTAAACTTTTGAATTTTGATTGGAAGCCAATGACATGGATGTTGCCCGACTTTTGTGACACAATTCTAGTGAGTGACATGAATTCACGTGGCCCACTTCCACAGCCCTAGTGAGTGACCTTGCTGACCTTGCCGAGGTCGGTCATTGTGAGGGTAAAAATGAAATTTCAAAAGTTTAGAGATGGCAAAATTGGAAGGTAAAAAATCACTACCCTTCCGAAGATGCTCAAAGACAAAGCCGGGTAAGACCTGCAGTGGGCCGAGTGACTTCAGTAATGCTAGTTGTAATTCGAAGGCCTTTGAAATTTCGTTGTAAAGAACACCTCGATCTGGGCTCAAAAGCCATTTAGAGGTCCAAAACCAATTCGAAATGCGGCGTCGAATGCACATTCCAGCCCAACCCATGTCCCTGTTCTCGGCCTTTCACCAATAGCTGAGAAACCATGAGGTCGTCAGTAAACGAGCAGGTCAAATACAACGGACCGTTGACTGCAGACCGGTCGTCCTCCTTGCGTGCTTCAGGAAGAAGGAAAGTTGACCCGTTGACCTGGAGGGTTTCCTTCGGAAGAAGAAGCTCCCCCCGTTTGGATAAGCTACAGACACGGAGGCATCGTGTCATCAAAAGCCCACCGCCGCTCATCTCTCCATTAGTGAGTTCATATTGCATTCACCTGCTTTTAATGCAAGGGTGATGAGCAGCCATATCAGCAGCAACGACAACAAAATTTTGACTTAATCAAGAGATTTCATATTATATTCACCTCATTCAAGTTGTTATAATGGACCATTTTAATTTCCAGCATACTAAGGCAATGAGCGACGCATTTCTACAGATTTACATTATTTGTGAAACTATTTATTTCATAATACTGATTAAAGTGATAGGATCGACAAGTTTGAACCCGATATACTAGTACTTGTATATCATTTTCGGGACTCTTGGTTTTGAATTGCTTCTTTGGAGCAGCCTGTCTCTTCCCACATGGCTAATTGTCAATACATGCTTGTTCGTGTTTGTAATAGCATCATTCAGTCTATATTTGCGAGTTCTCAACTGATTTCAAAAGATTATTCAGTCGCTTGACGATTTGCCCTTTTTCGAAGTTTAGTTTGATTGATGGTCCTAGCTTTATTTTTTTATTGGTAACCTCTCCTGACTTTAATTGTGCATCCATTGGATGTTATTTGTAATAAGTACTTCTAATTCGGAGCAAAGAGAATATTATCCCATACATAATTTGTATTTGGTGAACCTGACCCCCATGTTATGTACTCGGATCAATTTAATTTTCATTTCATTCCTTTTTTTTTCCCATCCAAATTGGTTTTTTTTTCTAGAGGTGATCATACAGGGATAACTTAACGCTACTTAAAAAGGTCTGCATGGATTAACTCAAGACACATCTTTTAAGCTAAGGCACTACGATTCTATTTCTTAAGCTTTTCTTATCCTTTTTGCCCTTTTGACGAACGTCAAAAAAGCTAGACAGAGTGGTCTTAGTGACGCATTTATTTAGATCCATGATTATTTTCTGGGTCAATCACCACAAATTATATAGATAACAATAAAATTAATAATATGTTCACGTATATAAGGATAGAATAAAACTTACGTTTGATAAATCGTAGATTACTATCAGACGAAAAATTTCTGGCCACACGTGGTCATCCAGCATGAATGTGCACCTGAAAATATTAATTACGGCAATAGTCCGTTGAATGGATAACGACACGTGTCATATTTGGGGCCCACCGTCAGAAAATTCGGAAGCGCAAGTCTCTCCTTCCGTCCCTCCCGACTGGCGACCGAGAAGCACGAGCTCTGCTCCCTCCGTCAAAACCTCCATCGAGGACTCGTCCACGCTCTTCGTCAAAGTTACCGTATACGAGCCTTCCGACGAGGCAGACCCCCAAGCAACCCGACCGAACCGAAGGCGTACGAGGTATTGCCTTTGCCTTTTTTTCTTTTTTTTTTTTAGTCAAGAGAAATTTGGTCGTGTTTGCTGCGCACGTATGAGCAAATGCGTCTTAGTTGATCACGGAGTTTCGCAGCATGTTGATTTTAGGCATCGTGATTTGTGCAGTCGCTGCTCCAACTGTTGGAATTACAGTTAGAGGAATTATATAGGGACTAGAATCTGGAGATACTTGTATGCGGTGCTCGATCACGAGTTCAATTCTGATTTGTGGAGGTTTACTAGACTGGAGGTTTACTTCTATGGTACGTCGAGTCGCAACAATCTTGAAGACGAGATACCGGCGCCAAATGGCCGAAGTAACGCATAATTCTTGGATGAGCGCGTGTTCTTTTTGGGAGTGAACCCACGACCCTTTATCGATGGCGATAATCACAAGCTGCAGGTTAGGACATTGATTATCTTCTGAACTCTCATGCTTCACAGCATGTGTGGCAGTTTTGTAGAATTTCTCCGACTTTCATCACATGGCAGAAGGGAGAGGAGGGAATTGCTTTCTTGTTGAGTCTTTTATCCATGAGTTTTAGGGGATACATAACAAGTCTGTTATGCTCATTTGACGAATTACACAGATGGTTTTCTGGCTTTCATGAGAAAACATGAGTCTGATATCCTGTTTTGAGCATGTGGGCTTTTTTTCTTCTCTCTGAAATTAGTGTTCGACTTTAATCGAGGATAACATTAAGTCTCTATTTTCATTAGGTTGCACCATGCAATGCAATTTATTCTCAGTTGGAGGAACATTTGACTGAAGTTGGCATTGAAGCAGCTATTAACAAATGGGATGAGCCCCTTGCTCTGGAAATGGTTGGTCCACATGATTCATTATCTAATCCAGCTAGTGTCTCTGATGCTCTAGCCGAATCAGCCACACAACTTGATCCCGACCAGTTTACAAACTTTTTTGTATGGCATAATATGCATGTTTCAATATCAAACAAGAGGATATATTGATTCCAATATTATCACTTCTTGAAATATCTTGCATTTGTTTCCTTGCCTTCCATTTTCTAGCTTATGCTTCATTTTTACTCTTCCATTTCTCGCTGCTGGATTTTGCAATTGTATTTAGTCATTGTCTTCCTCTGTTCAATTGCTTGACCTGTTTCCGAATTTATAGGGAAAATGGATATACCACATGGATCCTTCTGAGCCATTAAATCATGAGGAGTCCTTGATGGCCTTGAAAGCAAGAATAGCCAAGGAAGGCTCCGAGGCTGTTTTCTCTCCACTGACAGAGAAGTTCATCTTGAACAATCCGCATCTCGTTACTGTTGAAATGCAGGTATGCAACTTTACAGAGTCCATAACACTTCCGTGTTTGACATTTCATATTGTGACGAGCGTCATCCGTTTCAGCCTGATCCAGAGAAAGCTTCCGGTGATGAATCTGCTGAGAAAGAAATTCTAGAGAGTCAAAGCAAGTATGCCAGAAGAAGATTTAGCTCAGTTAGCACGTGCCATGCAGGAGCTACGTTTGGAGCAGGAAGTCCAGACCCACCAGAAGCTTTGAGAATTATCCCAAGTCTTTCTCTACATGACATTCCTAAAATGCCTATACGTGTACCTACAGAGGTCACCCATTCACCTTTTTAACTTCGTGATGCCATGCCATGTATCGCATTGCCAGACTTCTTAACATTCACGTGGTAATGCAGGTTGGTGATATTAATGGTGTGAAAGTTCTGCAACATGATCTCTTCACAAATTATGTTCTTTCCACTGAGGTTATGTTCAATATGAGTTCTCTGAAGCAAGAATTTCTTTAATTGCTCTTTTTCGGTAAGTTTTATCAAAGAGATAGCATACCGGTCTCGTCACTTCATAAAGATGGTAAATGTTAACACAGCCGCCTAGACTCAGATTAGGTGTTCAGGCTTGATAAGGTTCAATTCAAATCTGATATCATTATATGTCAGATTTGCCTTGGAAGCGCAGATACAGAAAGTATTTTTTCTGCTGTGCTGCTGATCTTGGTGGCTGCAGTGATCAATCCAATATACATTCAATTTCTCTTTGAAGTGCTTTCTTTGTCAGTGAATGGCATTTTAATTTGATTCTTTTGCTGTACTTAAAACTCTTACAGTCGGCCATTGCTGGGGATGGGGACAAAGGATTGACTTTTGTGCAACTTAATCAGTTAATTGGAAGGAAAACTGGAGGCATATCTGTTTATGCATTGACATCATCAGTTCACGGCAAAGAGGATTCTTGTAGCCATATCATTGTTCATGGCAAAGCCATGGCTGGATGCACGGAAGACCTTTTCAATCTGGTACGTGGGTTCTCGTTTTTTTTTTTTTTTTTTTTTTTTTTTTACTTTTAGGGGCAATGTGCTTCACTTCCATGCAGTAGACAATTTTTACTGGTTGAAGTTCTCTTTCTGGTTGGCTTATAGGTGCTTTGAATTCTTGTCTAGTCTTTGCTAAGAAAGCTCTTGTACCATAAGGTATTCTAGGTGTCAGAAGATGTGGGTTTACCTGATTAATAAGATCACGATGATAGCAAGAGCCCCAAATATACGAAAGACTAAATTTAAGCATAAAAAAAAATGAGCTGTCCTAAAGTTACGAATTATGTAGCATACAGAGACATGAAGAGAGTTATCAAGTTTTCATGGCTTTTAGCCAGTTTGGATTATCCAACAGCTGTGCATTATCTCTTGTTACTTGTAAGAGCCCTTTTTGGGTGAGGCCAAAGGAGAGGATAACTGATGAAGAGGTTAGAAAATTAAATGATTATATACTTGTTAAATTGGACAACGGTAGGTGGTGGATTCATTTGCTGTGCAACGAGAAAAGTAGGATGCATTCGATTCCTGTCTGGTTTTTGGTTGATCTGGAAATAATGAAACACAAGTGCATATGAGGGAGAGGAGTCTTCTGAGTTTGTGATTATGGAACAAGAGTTAAAAACCTTACTCTTTCAGCATAGTGGAAAATTACTGGTGGATGTAAATTCATTGGTTGACAATGTGGATGCTTTCTCCTGTGATTTAGCTCTTCTTCTTATGGGTTTGCAACTTGTTCATGCCCTAGAGGTTTATGCTACCAAGTGGACAAAAGCAGTCAATCGTGAATTTGTGGTGCGCCTCATCCTTTCTCTTACTCTCAGTTGTATGAGTGAAGATTGGAGAGAGTGCCTGAAAAGAGAAAGGATAGTTTCTACGAAAGGACCAAAATAATGTCATTAAACACTTAAGGCTGGATGCAGATTGTCTAAACTTGGTTCTCATCCTCAAGAGGATATCATGGGGTAAAGCTATCAGAGTTGGGTTTTGGGATTGCTCTTCAGATCATAGAAGTAATGCCGAGGGGGCCATGTTGCCTAAGGGGATTGAGAGAGTCTTTAGTTTAGTAGGCATCTTGAAGAGGCTTCTGGCTATGGAAGAATGCAGGGGAAATCCCTTTTGTTATGTATGAACAGAGAAGTATAACCGTCCATTTATTGCTCTTAATTGAATCTGGAGATTCAATAAGTTGCCTGTTTCATTTGACATTTGATTCTAACATTTACAGTTGACTGGAATACGTCCAAACTGATTATACTTACGCCAAGGTAGCCTTGTTATCTTAAAACATAAGAAATCTCAATGTTTGCATGTTTATGTTATAAGAATGGATTTAGTTTATATGTCTACCTTATTATTCTAAATTTCTAATGCTCATTCCTCCTTGGGCTTTGATTCTAAAGTCATGTTTTGAAGATGTTCAGTTTATGGATCAGCAGAGGTTTAAGCAGTTTGTGTCCCAGAGCAAAGCAAGAGTTGAGATTCACTTTTATACTTGTTAAATTAATATAGCAGGCCAAACTCTGCTAATTATCTCGCTATCATCCAACGCTCGGCACAAGGAAATTCTCGCCTTTCTTCTGATATTTTCTTTCTAACCTTCCCTTTTTTTCACAGCTTGAAGGATTTCAGAGATTTTGCCGATGCAATTGAATCGGTCGAAGACAAGGGAGCTGTGGCGTCATCTCTTGATGATGATGCTGAAGCTGCAAAAAAAGGAGAGTCCGAGCTTCTTTCAAGTGAAGAATGTACTCTAAATGGACACTTGCATTGCAGGACAGAAAGGAAAGGTAATGCTTTTATGCCATTGTTATACTTGTGATGCAACGAGGAGAGTCGATTTAACATGACTTTGCATTCATATTTCAAGGAAAGGAAAGACGCACATTATACCGTCAATGCTGCCAATCGTGATTTCTCTTTACCAGTTTTATCAGCAATGTCTGATGACTACTATTGGGACATTAGGTGGAGTCGAACTCGACATGCAATGAGAGATTTAACACTTTTAACGCTGTTCAGCTCAATAAAAGGGATGCTTATGACATAATCGAATAGTAAGAGAAGCGAGAGCTTACAGGCTTGCGAGGGGCCAAATCACTATGAAGTACTTCTCTAGGCATTGAATGACTTACGCTTTTCAGGCAAGCCACACGTGTTGGTCCAAGGGACTTAGCAACATATAAGAATCAAGCAAACCTCTGGACTTAGCAATAGGCGTTGTCGATGGTTAAATGAAATACATTAAAGAAGGATAGTCAAGCAACAAGAGAGAAGAACTTTAGGACCTCCAAAGGGGAAGCGCGTATATGAGTGGAGAGTTTCTGGCTCCGATAGGCACGCGTGTGAAGCCCTCCATGAGCATTCGAACGTCGCCAATTGGGACTACTTCTCCGCCTCCTCTACGTCTTCTTCTTCTTCTCCTACTTCCAATGCTCTTCTTTCTTCCCCTTCTTTGATTCCTTCATCCATTGTTTCTAATCCTACTTCCACTAACCCTTCCTCCTGCATCGACTCCTGTTACAGCCAAGCATCAAGCAAGTTCCGAAAAAGAAAAACTCTTGTGAGGCTATTTACGGTGTGAATGCAGAGAGATCTCTACTTGAATAGGGACGCGAAGGGTATGATCAATGGCAACGGACTCGAGAGACAGAGCTTTTGCTGCGGAAGCAACCAACTCAATTGAAGCGGCAGAGCATGACGGAGCTTCGGTGGCTCAGCGACTTGACGAGCGGAGACGGGCGAATGAAGGAGAGCAGCCACCGCCTGTCGGCTGGGCAACAGCAATAACGAGGAGACCATCGTCGACCGAACAGACCGGTTTAATTTGATTCCTCGATCCTCAAAAAGGAAGAGCCGGTTTTAAAGCGGTTCTTTTGGTAAACTATCGTTTTTTTTTTCCACCCCTTCCAAAACCTTCCCTTAGTCCTTACGCAAATACGCCACTTTCTTCGGCCCTTCGTCGAACTTACAAATGAATTTCGACCCTAATTACTGTAACGTGACAGCTTAGACCTCTCTCTCTCTCTTTTCCCCCTAAATCTAGAGTTCTTGGGGGTTTTCTTCTTCTTATACAAGAATTTATCGTTTGAAAGTATAGGTGGTGTGGTTTAATTGAGTATGATTTGAAAATAAAATCATATGATATGCAATATATGCAATTCTGTCTTTAATCATACTTATTTATGCTTTGAGATTTTTCATGAGACTATCAAAAAACTATATTTTAAATACTAAAAAGGGAAAAAAAAAAAGTAAACATAATTTTGTAAAATTAATGCTAACTATTTTATAATTGGCACTGATAAGTCTCAAATCTTTTCAACTCCTATTTGCCTCTCTATTTAAATATGACTAGATTTAGCCTGAGGAAAAATAATATAATAATTAAATATTAAATTATGCATTTATTTAATAACTTAAAATTTTAAAATAATTAATAATAATGTCATAAAATTTCATAAATTTTTTAAAGCCAATCATAAAAGGTTAGACAAGCCTTCATCAACCGAATTTTTTTTCATTAGAGCAGCCTTAGATTTTTCTAAAAACTCGTTGTACGTAAGTTGTACAACAAATAATGAAAAAATTTGGCTTTGAAAATCAACTTAATCGAGCTCTAAAATGGCTTAGAAGTAAGTACTCGCATGACTAAAAACACAAGGGAGAAGAAATTAGTCGAGCTAAAAAAATTGGGAAGCACCTGGCCCACCGCACATATCAGAAAGAGTCAAACGGTTGATGATATGCGTTCCCATGTAGCCAAGCATGTCCTCAGCCGTTGATTTGCAAGGACATGAAGGGTTTCAGAGACCACCAAATCTCGGAAACTATTCACGCCCTCCCAACCGTTGATTTGGAGAGGCTGATCTCTCTCTCTCTCTCTCTTCTAGCTCGTGCGTGGGACTCTATAAATCAATGCACGAAGCAAGTCCTTCGCTACTTCACTCCCATAAACAGAACAAAAGCTCGAGATCAAACATCGT
Organism: Eucalyptus leucophloia subsp. euroa; assembly: GCA_017140325.1. Classification (NCBI taxonomy): domain Eukaryota; kingdom Viridiplantae; phylum Streptophyta; class Magnoliopsida; order Myrtales; family Myrtaceae; genus Eucalyptus; species Eucalyptus leucophloia. The sequence continues at coordinate 14,694,082 of CM029472.1, read as the reverse complement.
TCGAGCGAGCAGGTCTCCTGGGCACGTCCAAATTCTCTTCCGGCTCCTTGAATCCTCCTTGTTCTTTGAACACGCTCACCTTCTCCTCAACATGCCGAATCAAATAGAGACTTTGGGAAGGTACATAATTCATTCACCGCTCTTTAAATCTTTGTGCTCAAAACGCGATAAAGCAGCCAGTTTCTTCTCTCTTTAGAATCGCTATTTTCTTCCAATTAATTTCTTCTTCATTTAACATAGGAGTGATGAGCAATCACACTAGCAGCAATGGTAGTAAAATTTTGATTTAACTAAGAGATTCATATTATATTAACCTCATTCAAGCTGCTCATAATGGGCCATTTTAATTCCAAGTATATTGAGGCGCTAAGCGACGTGTTTCTACAGCTTTACATTTGTAAAGCCATCTATTTTATAGCACTAATCAAGGTGACAAGATTGACAAATCCAAACCCGATATACCAATACTTGTATGTCATTTTTGGGACTTTTGATTTTGAATTGCTTCTTTGGAGGAGCCTATCTCTTGCAACGTGGCTGATTGTCAATACATGCTTACTCATGTTAGTTATAGCATCATTTGCTCTGCTTTCGCAAGTTTTCGACCGATTTCAAGAGATTATTCGGCCGCTCAATAATTTGCCCTTTTTGAAATTCAGTTTGATTTTCTAAAGCTCCTGACTTTATTTGTGCATCGATTGGATGTTATTTGTAATAAGTACTTCTAATTTAGAGCAAAGAGAATATTATCGCATACATATTTTGTATTTGGTGAACCTCACCTTATGTACACGACCATTTTAATTTTTATTTGATTCTCTTTCTTTTTTCTGTCCAAATTGGTTTTTTTCTAGAGGTGGCCATATAGGGATCACTTAACGCAATTAAAAAAGGGTCTGAATGGATAAACTCAAGACGCATCTTTTAAGCTAAGGCCTAGATATGTTACGATTCTATTTCTTAGGCTTTTCTTATCCATTTTGCCCTTTTGACGAATGTGTACAGAGTGGCCTTAGTGATGCATTTATTTAGATCCATGATTATTTTTGGGTCAATCACCGCAGATTATATAGACAACAATAAAATTAATAATATTTCACGTACATTAAGGTGGAATAAAACTTAAGTTTGATAAGTCGTGGATTAATATTACACAAAAAATTTCTGGCCACACGTGGTCATCTAGCATGAATCTGCAGCTAGAAAGATTAATTACAGCAAAAGTCCATTGGACGACAACACGTGTCATATTTGATAATATCTTTTTAGGGCACTAAAAGCCCCTGAAACTTATCATGAAAATAGATATGAAAAAAACTTTGAACAAGTGCAATCAAGTGTTAAAATTTATTGCGAAAGTGTAATTTAGTGATAAAACTTTCAAAAATTGCAATCAAATCTTAAATCTTGTCAAATTGGCATAATCATTTCTTAAAAATTATTAGCATTTTTTGTTTATTAAGTTGAATGGAGTTAATAGAAGAACTTGATTATACAAACTTGATAAATTTTAGAACTTGATTGTACATTTTGAAAATTTTAGAATTTAATTGCAATTCCGCGATATGCTTTTGCTGATGCTTTTGCACTTTTGGCCTCACTCGTCTTCACCGTTGATTAAATTCTCGAGGGGATCTAATGGTCAAAAGTCAAGTCAACGTCAATGATATGCAGAGCAGAAATATTGAAAAGAAAAAAAAAACTAAAGGTAAGAAAAACTAGTCCTATATATGCCCTGATCCAGGTGCTTCTTCCCCTGCCTCGCTCACCCAAAGAAAACAATCACATAGTTCATTAAGCTTCAGCTTCTCCAGCATGGCAGATCGAATGGTGACGCTCGAAAGGTACATAATTCATTTGTGTAAATGTGCTCTAAGAACTTTACTTAGAGGGCAGATTAAGTAGCAACTTTCTCTTCTCTTTGAATCTATTTTTCTTTCAATTAATTTCTTCCTAATTGGGTACAGGAATAACGGGCAATCACGACAATAAGAAAGTTTCGATTCAACCAAGAGATTTCATATTGCATTCACTTCGTTCAAATTGCTCGTTATTATGCATTTCAATTCACAACATATCGAGGCGCTAAACCACATGGTTCTACAATTTTACATCATCTGCGAAGTCATCTATCTCATAGCACTAATCAAAGTGACCGGACCCACGAGCCGAAACCTAATATATCGTTACTTGTATGTCGTTTTTGGGATTCTCGGTTCTGAGTTACTTCTCTGGATAAGTTTATCTATGGCAATGTGGTTAGTCATTAATTTGTGCTTGCTAATGTTTACTTTGGCATGTTTGTTCATGCGAGATTCTGATCGTTTTTCTGAGATTGTTCAGTTGTTCAATGATGTGCCACTTTCTGAAGTTCGGTTGGATTTTTGAAACTCCTGTAATCATATTATATATGGATATTAATCTTCTTGTATCTCATTTGTAATGGATGCTTCTGATTATAATAATATATTTCGGTTCCCGGTATTAACACGGAATAAATCTAAGAAAATCGCGGAACCAACAAAATTTCTGGCAACATATGGTCATCCAGCATGAACGGGACCCCTTTAAAGATCAAAAACCAGCTTTTAACAAATAACTATTAAAATTAGAATAGAGAGAATGTGGAAAGAATTCATGGGCTACTTCATTTCTTTGGTTGTTGTAATCGACACAAATTGGCCCGTTCAGCTTTTCCTGGGGCGCGTATCTTGGAAGTTGGACTTGGACGGTCCAAGTTGGACCTTTACAATAAGGAAAAGTTAAGGCCTTCGGATTAGACAAAGACAACTAAACCAGAATCGATAACTTCCCCAAACCCAAAACTCACTCAAGTTCCTTCATTCGTCGAAGCATATGGTGTTGGACACGGTCTTAACGTTACAAATCTTGATGGGCCTGAATATGTTCAAAATCTTTGAATATTTTTTTTTAGTGCTTACAAGAGTAGAAGTTTATCTTGCGTGTGTATCTGTATATATATAACTCAATGACATCATAGGTATCAAAGCGCGACTTTTCTAGTAGGTGTGTGGTTTAGGGATGAACCACGTGAAAGTTGGTAGGTTTGTAACGACCCGGTCTAATTAGAGTCAGAAGTGTTCATTGAGATCAAAGGATCTAGATAAAGAATGGCTCTTGATAAGCTTTTAGAACGACAGAGGAGATAAAAATAAGTTGAATTGCGCACCAAACAATGGGACACAAGATGCATCTTTTGATGCAACAACAATACTCAGCATCGGAATTCCAAGATTATTGGCGAAAAATGACAGCCGCCACCATCGCATGGCGTCCAAATTTTCTCTGACATATTTGGTGGATGGTTTGGAAAACCACTTTCCACGTAAAACAAAAAGGGAGTTCCATTTGTGGGGAAAAATTTGTCCCATTAAGCTGTAATGACAATAAAATTAGCATTTGAAGACATATGTTATGATAGAGCATTTTGGGAAAAAAAAAAAGAATTTGGCATGTAAATTAAACTTCAACTGATGCCAAGTATAACTTAGCGTCTATCGTGAAAATTTTATGTAGCCTCTCCTAATTCACCGTTAGTATGATAATCTCCTCTAAAGCCACAGCTGATCTGCACTCACAAGATTTTAACTCACTCGCATTAGTTTAACACTGAGCAAGACTTATCTACAAGCGCAACGCACATGATTCAGTTTAATAGTGTATACATACTAGGACTATCAATCGTAGTCCTCGTTAAGAAATTAGGTATAGATCGACCGGCTGGACAATATTGATCTTTAATTGAGATATGCAAAAGCCAAACAGAAATTATCAAATCATGACTAATATAAATGTTGTAGTTAAAAGCAGCTCCCCAAAAGAAAAACTCATGTTCATATCTTTCAAGATTTGGCGGAATGCGTCCAACACAATTGTGCTGCTATTGGTCGTTACTCTTTTTCTGTTAAATTCTCATAATCAAAATTCCATCAAGCGTGTCATTAAAGAGCGGTGTTTGAGGTTGAGTGCAAAATCTGTTTTCTTCTTTCTGCTTTCTCAAATCTCTATTTGATTAACTCAACCCATGAGGATCTCCCAAAAAAGCACGTTTGTTTTACAAAATATGAATGAATTAAAAAATATTTTGTTAAGTATGATTGTTTGTATCGCTTACAAAAATAAGATAATAAAAAATATTTTAATCGTCCATGAAAATAATTAGACATAAATTATTATTGATAATGAAAATAATTTTCATTAATGTTTTCCAAATAATTTATTTTTGGTAACACAGACAAAACCTAAATTCCATTAAAAGCTTTTGGCGTAATAAAGCAACTCGAAATATTACTTCAATCTCAAAGTATTTTCCCCCATAAAATCCTTGGAAAGCGCGAGATAATTATAATCAAATAACATAACCTAATAGCGAGATCGTTACTTTGAAAGCAAACCAAATCTGATGTTTACCATTACCATCACGATGTTTCCTTTCTAACACTTTTCAAACTACAATCAAAAACTCTTTTTATCTTGGATAAATTAATTTTTTATTCTTTTTTTTTGTTTCACGAGAGTTAGGATTAATATTATGAAAAACCTCAAACTGGCACATCTTAATAGATTTACCTCGAACTAATTTTTAGACTATCGAAAATCTTAAATTGATAGATTTGCAACAAATTTACTCTCCGTTAATTTCCATTAAAGTTTACCATAAAATTGTAAATTTGGATGACGTAATGTCTATGGGGGAAAGTATAAAAAAAAGACCTATAACATTGATACCAATTTAGTCATAAACTTTTCAATTGGATCAATTTGGGTCTAGACATTTTCACATTAATACCAATTTAATCATTCCGACCAATTTTGGCCGGGTCGCTGAAATGGACATCGGCTGACCAGCACCAAGAGGAGGAAGAGAAAAATAAAAAAAATAAAAAAAGGAAAAAGGAAAAAATTATAAAAAAATTGAAATATATATATTTAAAATATGCCACGCCGTTCATCTGTCGTTTGGCCAAGATCTACGTCAATACCGCTGGCCAAAATTGGCCAAAAGAACTGAATTGATACTAATATAAAAATGTTTATGATCAAATTGATTTAATTAAAAGGTTTATGATGAATAGTGCACCAACGTCATAGGTTTACGACTCTTTTTATACTTTTTTTTAATGTCTATGACATTAGACTAAGCCTCTAACAATTTGAAACCCGGTTACCCCATCTCCACTCAACGCATACATAAAAAACAATCACCAATTATTACTTAGTATTTTATTTGACGCATCGCGACTTTAGCTTCTTTGAATACATGACCTAGCAGAGTGTCTTTGAAATTTCTTTCAGATAAACAGTCTGGTTGAAGACCTGACTCTTTCATGTCCCCACTCGCCTCCACCGTCCATCACTTTCAAAAGGGCTTTAGGATCTCATTGGCCGATCGCGTCTCATGTCTTCAACCGTTGATTTAACTCTCGAGGGGATCTAACGGTTAAGGTCTGACTCTGGACACTGAAATCAGACAAAATCAAATGAACATCTACAAAAGTCAGGTCCCCCTCCCTTCTTCATAAACTTACATGGGCATTTATAGGTCCACCTCCTCACCTAAAAAACAGAGTTTATAGCTCCAACTTCTCCTTCTCCAGAACATGGCTGATCAATCGGTGAGGCTCGAAAGGTACGTACTTTATTCATGTGAACATGCTCTTAAGGATGCTCTTACGGACTCTGCTTGGAAGAGCTTTGTTAATTTATTCCCTATTTAGTATAGGAACGATAAGCAACCACAACAGCAACAACATGATATCCCTTCTTCGGTCCCTTCTTTGCCCAGCTTATCGAGCGCACATGTCGGGGCAACAAACGAATTTCGCATTGTGTTGCCAGATTGTTCTGCTCGACAATGAAATGCCTTTGTTGCCCCGACATGTGCGCTCGATAAGCTGGGCAAAGAAGGGATTTCACGGCGCCACTGCGATGAGCCTTTCCAAAAATCAAGTCTCTGTCAGAAAACAAATGCAGAGCAGAATATTTTTTGGAATAAAAGGTTGAATACATGACCTCTATACATAATCCCATATCCTCTCGCAACCAAAGTGGCTCTTCCACTAATTTGCAGAGCTCACCGTGCTCCTACATCTCCAGAACATGGCAGATCATGCGGATACACTGAAAGGTACATAATTCATTCATGTGAATATGTTTTTAAGTTCTCACTTAGGGCGTGGATAAGTAGCTGATTTTTTTATTTTTCTTTTGAATCTTTTTTATCTAATCAATTTCTTTCGTGATTTGGTACAAGAATAATGGAATGATGGCAACAACAATCAGAGGAAAGTTTTGACTCAATCAAGAGATTTTATATTATATTCATCTTCTTCAAGCTACTCATCATTACGCATTTCAATTCACAGCATACCGTAGTGTTGAGTCACATGGTTTTGCAGTTGTACATCATTTGTGAAATCATTTATTTCATAGCATTGATCGAAGTGACTGGACCTGTAAGCCCAAAGCTGATATACCGATGTTTGTAAATTGTTTTTGGGACCTTTGGTTTCGAGTTGCTTCTTTGGATGAGTTTATCTTTGTCATGTTATTGGTTGTTAATATATCCTTGATGGTGTTTGATTTGGCATGTCTACTTGCTCGAGATTTGGGTTGTTTTCGAGAGATTGTTCAGTTGTTTGATGATGTTCCATTTTCCGAAGTTCAATTGGATTTATGAAGCTCCTACAATCATATTATATTTGGGGTGTCTTTTATTGAATGTTATTTGAGGCCGATCGTCACGGTTTATATAAACGATTATGGAATTTTTACGTCTTTTTTTTTTTTTTTATTGACGGTTGGCGGCGGCGAGCAAACTCGAGAGCCACATGAAGAACCACCACCCCATGCAAGTGGTTAAGGCACCAAGCACCTCCGCTGGGTTTCGAACCCCTCACCTAAGGGTAAAGATCAATGGAGCTTTATATAAACGATAATGGAACTTTGGTATGTCCATGTATGAAAATGGAATAAAATTGAAAGTTAAGAAAAATTTGTGGCAATACATGGTCTTTGATCAAGAATGGACACCTTAAAAGATTGATTACAGCTTTTCAATCATCCTAAATTGATTACAGCTTTTCAATCATCCTAAACAGTTTTTAGTAAATAACTACTAAAATTAAAAATTAAAAATTAAAAAGAACAAAATGGGAAGAATTCATGGGGCAGTTCATTTCTTTGGTTGCTATAATCGAGACACATGGGCCAAGTTCTCACAATTTGGAATTTGTACCTCCACAGTTAGTAAAAGGTAAAGGCCTTTGGATTAGACCCAATAAAACTAAAAATGAGTCTTAACGAGAGCCAATAACTTCCAAGCCCGGAACTCATTCAAGTTCCTTCATTTATCGAAGTGCAAGTGTTTTGATTCTAGACGAGGTCTTTATGTTACAATTTGAATGGTCTGAATATTTTCAAATCTTTGAGTATTTTTAGATATTTTAATGTTGATAAGAATCGAAGTTTATATATATATATACATATACATATATATATATATATATATATATATATATATATATATATATATTTCCAAGCATGATCTCTTATATATGTATATGTGTATATTTCCAAGCATGATCTCTTATACTAATGTAGAAATAACGTGTTGCATTTTACACAAATTATAACTTTAGTGACCTATACCCAATCCTACCCAGACTTTACCCATGTGCAACCTAACTTGACTGCAATTCTCAGCAATTTTTCCTCTTAAATATATCAAATGAAAAAAAAAATAACCAATTAAAAACAAGTTAAATGCAAAAATATTAGCGAATGGGAACTTACTAAAAAAATTTGACCAATCAAGCTATTGGAACACATTTCTTGTAATGTCTCTTGACGCTAATTTAATCTAAGTTAGCATAAGAGACCATGCTTGGAAATTTATATACACACACGTCCACTAAGTTTCACTGACCCGATTTCTTTTTTGTTCCCCCCCAAAATAGAATCCGTTTGACCTGCTTACGGAGAACAGATGATAATTTTATTCAATCTAGTCAATTTTATAAATTTTGAATCTAGCTCGATCCTCTTTTCTTTGGAAAAATCGTCCAAAAACTCCAAAATTATTGCACATTTATCAATTCAATCATAAACCTTTTAATTTTGCCAATCTAATCATAAACATCTTTGTCTTTTGCCAATTGAGTCAATTAGATCAATTTTTGCCAGAATTTACCAACGTGAACACCGATTTGTACGGTAGACATTTTTAAATAATATTTTAATATTTTTTTGAATTTTTTTGAAATTTTTTATAATTTTTTCTCTCTTTTTTTTCCTTTTTTTTTTTTTCCAGATTTTGAAGTTAAGGCGAGTGAGGGTTGCCAGCCGACCCCTGCTAGCTCTAGGTGAGGGCCGTGATGCCTTCACTTGGGGCCGGCAAGGGGCATGATTCCTTTGCTTAGCTAGATCCGGTGAGGGCGTCACAAACCTTGGCAATTTTGCACAAGGGCTCACATGTCCTTGCTTTGGCTAGTGAGGGCATCACAGCCCTCCCTTGCTTTGGCAACCATGATGAGGCTAGCTAACTCCCGGCAAAGAAAAAGGAAAAACATAATTAAAATTTCAAAAAAATATTAAAATATTATTTTTCCACCCAATCAACAATTTGATTTTGATTGTATGGACTTAATTAGCCAAAAGTGAAAATGTTTAGAACTCAATTAGCAAAATTAAAAGGTTACAACTCAATTGGCAAAAATACAAAAGGTTTAGGACTTTTTTTTTTTGACAATTTCCCCTATTTTCTTATGTCTATAGATATCCTTCGTGCTACAAACTCCCACATCCTGTTATTGATATTATTGCTTTTGAGACCATCATATTTTGGCTATGTGGATAACGCTACTAGCATCCTAAATTGACATTTGAGGAATTCAAGGTTCGCCCATAGTTCCATTCGTTCCCCATTGACTTTGTTCCAAACCCGGTTAGTGTTTTTACGAATGGAATCCTGATGCTGCTACTTGTAAGCTTCTATAGAAACAAACATGCAGTTTCCAAAAGTTCGAATGCCAAAAGACAGGAAAATAATGAAAATAACCACGGGAGCGATTGCTCTGACGATGATACTTCTGAAGGTTTCTTCTATTGGTCCCTAAACTCTCTATTTCTTTCTTGAATCGTACAGGAGTTCCGTCACGAGTATTGCCATCCCAGCAACGCTAGGATATGGCTTTATGGGGATGATGATTGAAATGAGCATCTACGCATCATTAGCAGTAGTTTGACAATTTCGCCCATGCTATTACTGCGTGTGTGAAATAGATATCGACTTTTCTGTCTCCTGTCCTGTAAGTAGAATAATTCTTTGTTGCTGAATGATGTGGTAATATAAGTCGCGAAGATTACTTAGTAGTATTGACCTCATTGGGGTGTACCATGGAAACCGGATTTGGTTTTCAAATGGCTTTGCGCAAAGGTTATGCGCACTAAATAGATTAATCATTTCTATTGCTTTACAGAAAATTCTGGCGTGTGGCAGTAAATCGCGCTGAATTTCATCTATGTAGGTGACCTCTAGAAATGGTAATGCTTAGCTAGTCTATTTAAAGTGATGATGATGAGAAGAGAATCTCACAACCCTTTATTGCAGGAGTACCTCAACATGTTTGATGCAAGTCCCGCTGAGAATGAATCAAAAGTGCAAATCCAAAAATTGTTTTGCTAGCCAGTTAGGATTGTTGGAAAATACCCTGCTGGTGAAGGTGGTAAGCTGAAGAAGAAGCACATGGTATGCCTTAATTGGTTGCTCTCAGATGAACCCTTAGACTTGGAGACTGAACTTCTGCTTGGACTTTTGAATCATCTCATGCTGGGATTGCCTGCTTCTCTGCCGAGGAAAATTTTGTTAGAAAGTGCTCTGGGGGATGCTATTGTTGGAGGTGGGATTGAGGACGAGTTTCTTCAGCCTCACTTTGGCATTGGTTTAAGGGGTGTTTCTGAAGACGACATTCCAAAGGTAGAGGAATTGATTATGAGCACCCTGAAAAAGTTACCAAAGGAAGGTTTTGATACAGATGCTGTAGAGGCATCTATGAATCCATTGAGTTTTCTCTCGGAAAGAACACAACCGGATCATTTCCCTGTGGTTTGTCTTTGATACTTCGATCCATTATAAGCAAAAAGTCTTTTTAATTCTCCTCCAACTTTTAATTTCTTGCTGCCGGATTTTGCTATCATATTTGGTCAGTCTTCCTTAATTCACTTGCTTGACCTGTTTCCGTATTTATGGGGCACATGGATATACGACATGGATCCTTTTGAGCCATTAAAACATGAGGAGCCCTTGATGGCCTTGAAAGCAAGAATAGCCAAGGGAGGCTCCAAGGCTGTTTTTTCTCCTCTGATAGAGAAGTCCATCTTGAACATTTGCATATTGTTACCGTTGAAGTGCAGGTATGTAAGTTTACAGAGTCCATAACGCTTCTGTGTTTGACATGTCATATTCTGACAAGCATCATCTGTTACAGCCTGATCCAGAGAAAGCTTCCCGTGATGAACCTGCTGAGAAAGAACTTCTAGAGAAAGTCAAAGCAAGTATGACAGAACAAGATTTAGCTGAGTAAGCACATGCCACGCAGGAGCTAGGTTTGAAGCAGGAAACTCCAGACTTACCCGAAGCTTTGAGAACTGTCCCAAGCCTCTCTGCATGACATTCTGAAAGAGCCTAACATGTAGCTACAGAGTCAACCTATTCACCTTGTCAACTTAGTGATGCCAAGCTATGGATCACGTTGCCAGGCTTCTTAACATTTTCATGGTAATGCAGGTTGGAGATATTAAGGGTGTGAAAGGTCTGCAACACGATCTCTTCACAAATGATGTTCTTTACACTGAGGTTGTGTTCCGTATGAGTTCTCTGAAGCAAGAACTTCTTCAATCAGTACGTCTTTTTTTGGTAAGTTACATTAAAGAGATAGCATATCAGTCTCGCCACTTCATAAAGATAGTAAATGTTGACACAGCCACCTAGACTCAGATTAGGTGTTCAGGCTTGATAAGGTTCAATTCAAATCTGATATCAGTATGTGTCAGATATGCCTTGGGAGTACAGATACAGAAAGTATTCTTCTGCTATGCTGCTGATCTAGGTGGCTGCAGTGATCAATCTAATATACATTCAATTTCTCTTTGAAGTGCTTTCTTTGTCAGTGAATGGGATTTCAATTTGATTCTTGCTTTAGTTAGCACTCTTACAGTCAGTTGTTGCTGGAGATGGGGACAAAGGACTTGACTTTTGTGCAAGTTAATCAGTTAATTGGAAGGGAAAATGGAGGTATACCTGTTTATCCATTGACATCACACCGTATCATTGTTTGTGGCAAAGCCATGGCTGGAGCCACAAAAAACCTTTCCAATCTGGTATATGGCTTCTCATTTTTTGCTCTTTGCGACAATCTGCTTCACTTCCATGCAGTAGATAATTTTTATGGGTTGAAGGTCTCTTTCTAGTTGGCTTATAGGTGCTTTGAATGCTTCTCGAGTCTTTGCTTAGAGAGCTCTTGAACCGTAAGGTATTCTAGGAATCGGAAGATGTGCGGTTACCTGATTAATAAGGCTCCGATGATAGCAAGAGCCCCAAATAAATGAAAGACTGAATTTGAGTATAAAAAAATGAGTTGTCCTAAAGTTACAAAATACGTAGCAAACAGGGGCATACGAGGAGAATTCTTAAATTTTTATGGCTTTTGGCAAGTTTGGATTATCTAACAGCTATGCATTTTCTCTTGTTAGTTATAAGAGCCCTTTTTGGGTGAGGCCAAAGAAGAGGATAACCGAGGAAAAGGTCAGAAAATTAAATGATTTTATACTTGGTGTGCAATGCGAAAAGTAGGATTTATTCGATTCCTCTGTCTGGTTTTTGGTTGATTTGGCAATGGTGAAACACAAGTGCCTATGAAGGAGAGGAGTCTTCTGTGTTTGTAAGTATGGAACGAGAGTTAAAGCCCTACTATTTCCAGCAGAATGGAAAATTACGGGCGGATGTAAAATTCATTGGTTGACAATGTGGATGCTTTCTCCTGTAATTTAGCTCTTCTTCATATGGGTTTGCAGCTTGTTCATGCCAGAGAGGGATTTCTCCTTACCTATGAAGACAAACCAAAAACATGATAGCAGAGTTTGATGCTACCAAGTGGACAAAAGCAGTCAATCCTGAATTTGTGATGCGCCTCCTCCTATCTCTTACTCTTTAGCTGTATGAGTGAAGATTTGAGGGAGGGCCTGAAAAGAGAAAGGATATTTTCTACAGAAGGACCAAACTAATGTCATATAAACACTTATAATGCTGGATGCAGATTGTCTAAAATTGGTTCTCATCCTCCAGAGGATGTCATGGGGTAAAGCTATCCGAGTCGGGTTTGGGATCACTCCTAAAGATCATGGACGTAACGCTGAGGGAGCCATGTCGCCAAAGGGGATTGGGAGAGTCTTTAGTTCAATAGGCATCTCGAAGAGGCTTCTGGCCATGCAAGAAATGCAAGGGAAATCCTTTTTGTTTTGTATGAACAGATAACCGTCCATTTATTGCCCTTAATTGAATTTGGAGATCCGATAAGTTGCCTATTTCATTTGACATTTGATTCTAACATTTAGAGTTGACTGGAATACGTCCAAAGTTGATTATACTTACGCCAAGGTAGCCTTGTTATCTTAAAAACATATGTAAGAAATCTCAATGTTTGCATGTTTAGGTTATAAGAATGGACTTATTTACATGTCTACTTTATTATTCTAAATTTCTAATGCTCATTCCTCCTTGGGCTTTGACTTTTGCTAAAACCTTTTTATCATTTTAGTTTAATATGCAATCTTGATAAATAGCTTATATTTCTATATGCCTTTAAGGTTAATTGCATTTTTGAAGAAGTTCAGTTTATGGATCAGCAGAGGTTTTAGCAGTTTGTGTCCCACAGCAAAGCAAGAGTTGAGATTCACTTTTGTACTTGTTAAATTAATACAACAGGCCAAACTCTGCTAATTTTCTCGCTATCATCCAACGCTCGGCACAAGGAAATTCTCGCCTTTCTTCCGATATTTTCTTTCTAACCTTCCCTTTTTTTCACAGCTCGAAAGGATTTCAGAGATTTTGCCGATGCAATTGAATCGGTCGAAGACAAGGGAGCTGTGGCGTCATCTCCTGACTATGATGCTGAAGCTGCAAACAAGGAGCATCCGAGCTTCTTTCAAGCGAAGAATGTACTCTAAATGGACAATTGCATCGTAGGACAGATAGGAAAGGTAATGCTTTTATGCCATTGTTGTACTTGCAATGCAACGAGGAGAGTGGATGTAACATGACTTTGCATTCATATTTCAAAGAAAGGAAAGGCGCGCATTATACCATCGATGCCGCCAATCGTAAATTCTCTTTACCAGTTTTATCAGCAATGTCTGGTGACTACTATTGGGACATTAGGTGGAGTCGAACTCGACATGCAAGGAGAGATTAACACTTATAACGCCGTTCAGCTCAATAAAAGAGATGCTTATGACATACTCAAATAGTAAGAGAAGCGAGAGCTTACAGGCTTGTGAGGGGCCAAATCACTATGAAGTACTTCTCTAGGCATTGAATGACTTACGCTTTTCAGGCAAGCCAAATGTGTTGGTCCAAGGGACTTAGCAACATATAAGAATCAAGCAACCACTGGACTCAGCAACAGGCGTTGCCGATAGTTAAATGAAATACATTAAAGAAGGATAGTCAAGCAACAAGAGAGGAGAACTTTAGGACCTCCAAAGGGGAAGCACGTATATGAGTGGAGAGTTTCTGGCTCCGATAGGCACGCGTGTGAAGCCCTCCATCAGCATTCCGACGTGGCGAATTGGGACTGCTTCTCCGCCTCCTCCACGTCTTCTTCTTCCCCTCCTTTCATTCCTTCATCCATTGTTTCTAATCCTACTTCCGCTAACCCTTCCTCCTGCACGGACTCCTGTTGCAGCCAAACATCAAGCAAGTTCCAAAAAGAAAACTCCTGTGAGGCTGGTTACGTTGTGAATGCAGAGAGGTCGCGCCTACTTGAGTAGGGGCGCGAAGGGGGATGATCAATGGCAATGGACTGGAGAGACGGAGCTTTTGCTGAGGAAGCAACCAGCTCGACAGAAGCGGCAGAGCACGACGAAGCTTCGGCGGCTGAGCGACCAGACGAGCGGAGATGGGCGAATGAAGGAGAGCAGCCACCGCCTCTCGGCTGGATGAACTGAACGAAGAGCGCGCGCGGGCAGGGGCAATAACGAGGAGATCATCGTCGACCGGACAGAGCGGTTCAATTTGATTCCTCAATCCCCTAAAAGGAAGAGCCGATTTTAAAGCGGTTCTTTTAGTAAACTATCGTTTTTTTTCCCCTTCCAAAACCTTCCCTTAGTCCTTACGCAAATGCACCACTTTCTTCGGCCCTTCGTTGAACTTACAAATGAATTGCGACCCTAATTACCATAACGTGACAACTTAAACCTCTCTCTCTCTCTTTTTTCTTTTCCCTAAATCTGGAGTTCTCCGTGGTTTTCTTCTTCTTATACAAGAATTTATTGTTTGAAAGTATAGGTGGTGTGGTTTAATTGGATATGATTTGAAAATAAAATAGTACAATATGCAACATATGCAATTCCGTCTTTAATCATACTTATATGCTTTGAGATTTTTTTGAGACTATTAAAAACTATATTTTAAATAAAAAATAAAAAAATAAAAGCAAACGTGATTTTGTAGAATCGGTGCTAACTGTTTTACAATTGGCATTGATAAGTCTCAAATCTTTTTAAACTTTATTTGCTTCTCTAATTAAATATGATGAGACTAAGCATGAGGAAAAGTAAAATAATAATTAAATATTAAATCATGAATTTATGTAATAGCTTAAATTTTTAAAACAATTGGCAATAATCTCATAAAATTTCATAAACATTTTAAAGGCATCATAAAAGGTTAGGCAAGCCTTCATCAAACAAATTTTTTCATTAGAGCAGACTTAGATTTTTCTAAATACTCGTTGTACGTAAGTTGTACAACAAATAATGAAAAAAAAAAAAATTGGCTTTGCAAATCAACTTAATCGAGCTCTAAAATGGCTTAGAAGTAAGTACTCGCATGACTAAAAACACAAGGGAGCTGAAATTAGTCGAGTTAAAAAATTGGGAAGCACCTGGGCCACTGCACATATCAGAAAAAGTCAAACGATTGATGATATGCGTTCCCATGTAGCCAAGCATGTCCTCAGCCGTTGATTTGCAAGGACAAGAAGGGTTTCAGATACCACCAAATCTCAACCGTCTGAGGTGGGTGGTCGAATCTACGGTTGAGATTTGGTGGTCTCTAAATCTCGGAAACTATTCACGTCCTCCCAAGTCCCAACCGTTAAATTGGAGAGGCTGATCTCTCTCTCTTTTAGCTAATGCGTGGGACTGTCTATAAATCAATGCACGAAGCAAGTCCTTCGCCACTTCACTCCCATAAACAGAACAAAAGCTCGAGATCAAACATCGTTCAAGCGAGCCGAAGGTCTCCTGGGCACGTGCAAATTCTCTTCCGGCTCCTCGAATCCTCCTTGTTCTTTGAACACGCTCACCTTCTCCTCAACATGCCGAATCAGACAGAGACTTTGGGAAGGTACATAATTCATTCACCACTCTTCAAATCTTTGTGCTCAAAGCACGATAAAGCAGCCGGTTTCTTCTCTCTTTAAAATCGATCTTTTCTTTCGATTAATTTCTTCCTGATTTAACATAGGGGTGAAGACCAGTCACACCAGTAGCAACAATGGTAAAATTTTGATTTAACCAAGAGATTTCATATTGCATTCATCTTATTCAATCCGCTCGTAATGGGTCATTTTAATTCCAAGAATACTGAGGCGCTAAGCGACACATTTCTATAGCTTTACATTATTTGCGAAGCCATCTATTTCATAACACTGATTAAGGTGATAGGATCGATAAGCCCAAAACCAAAATACCACTATTTGTATGCCATTTTTGGGACTTTTGATTTTGAATTGCTTCTTTGGAGGAGCCTGTCTTTTGCTGCATGGCTAATTATCATTACATGCTTACTCATGTTTGTTAGAGCATCATTTGGTTTACTTTCGAAAGTTTTCGATTGGTTTCAAGAGATTATTCAGCTGCTTGATGATTTGCCCTTTTCCGAAATTCGGTTTGATTTTCTAAAGCTCCTGACTTTATTTGTGCATCCACTGGATGTTATTTGTAATAAGTACTTCTAATTTAGAGCAAAGATAATATTATCGCATACATATTTTGTATTTGGTGAACCTCACCTTATGTACACGATCATTTTAATTTTTATTTGATTCTTTTTTTTTTTGTCCAAATTGGTTTTTTCTAGAGGTGGACATATAGGGATCACTTAACACAATTTAAAAAGGGTCTAAATGGATAAACTCAAGACGCATCTTTTAAGCTAAGACCTAGATATGTTACGATTTGTTGTAAAATATTATGTTGCGAATATATAATTGAGAGAATAGAGAGATTGAGTAGAGAAAGCCAAAACACAAAAGATCGTAGAGAAAGATAGATGAGAAAATTTTATTTCCAATATCTCACAATATATCTATGACAAAAACTAAGCTCCTATTTATATGAAAACAAATATTTACTTATCATTAATATTAATGTCTCAAATAATACATGTATTGGATAGGGAGATGTACATGTATGATACAAATGTACCATAATAAGTACATTAAATAAGATGAAGATAATGAATATTCATTCATGTATTTCATAACACAATTCTATTTCTTAGGCTTTTCTTATCCTTTTTGCCCTTTTGACGAATGTCTATGGAGGGGCCTTAATGATGCATTTATTTAGATCCATGATTATTTTGGGTCAATCAAGACAGATTATATAGACAACAATAAAATTAATAATATTTTAACGTACATTAAGGTGGAATAAAACTTAAGTTTGATAAATCGTGGATTAATATCACACAAAAAAATTTTGGCCACACGTGGTCATCTAGCATGAATGTGCACCTAGAAAGATTAATTATAGCAAAAGTCCATTGGACAACAACACGTGTCACATTTGATAATATGTTTTTAGGGCACTGAAAGCCCCAAAACTTATCATAAAAATAGATTTCAAAAACACTTTGAACAAGTGCAATCACGTATTAAAATTTATCACGGAAGTGTAATTGAGTGATAAAACTTTCAATAATTACAATCAAATCATAAATCTTGTCAAATTGGCATAATTAAATCCTAAAAACTTATTAGCATTTTCCATTTATTAAGTTGAATGAAGTAACTTGAAAAATTTTGGGACTTGATTGCATTTTTTTTTTTAAATTTTAGAACTTAATTGCACTTTCATGATGAATTTTAGAACTTATTACGCATATTAAAAGTTTTAGAACTTAATTGTACTCTCGTAATAAGTTTCAGAATTTCCGATACGCTTATTCTATTTTAATACATTGTCTTATGATGTGCCCATAAAATATGTAAGCTTCACTAGATAACACACAATACATAAATCAATGAAGCTCTGCCTATTTTCAGAGCCAATAGATCTCTAAAAGATCAAATGGTAGTGAATCATAATATGAAGAAGGGCTCAACGAAAGGAATCGGAATTTTTTAGCATGATTTATCAAGTCATTTTTTAGGAGAGAACCTTGATTAATCGAACCGATTGTAAACCGACTATTTTTTTCACCTCCACTTCCGTATGCAAAGAGATGGATCCAATGGGAGCCGGGAGCGTGAACTTGCAAGTCCCAACGCCACTCGTTCGAGGGGATAATTGCAAGGCAGAACAACTACGCCACCGTTTGCTAGACGGAGAGCTTTCGCAGCGAGCACTGTCGGGGCTTTCGCTGCCAATGTACCGTTACTTCCACCCCGAACTGTTGCTAGAGAATGAAAACGCGTTCACTATACCTCTCATCACATCCTAAGAAATTAAATGCGCATGATAAATCCCTTCTTTGCGGGGGGGCCACCAAGGAATTTCGAAGTCCCATAGCTCCACAAACGAAGACCCCACGGTAAAAGTATCCTGTCATCTCGATACTTAAAGGTATCCAATTTCGAAGTCCCATAGCCCCACAAACGAAGACCCCACGGTAAAAGTATCCTGTCATCTCGATACTCAAAGGTATCCAATTTCGAAGTCCCATAGCTCCACAAACGAAGACCCCACGGTAAAAGTATCCTGTCATCTCGATACTTAAAGGTATCCAATTTCGAAGTCCCATAGCCCCAGAAACGAAGACCCCACGGTAAAAGTATCCTGTCATCTCGATACTTAAAGGTACCGTGTTGCCCTTGACATGTGTGCTTAATACGCTGGGCAAAGGAGGAATTTCGCGGGCGCCCTGCGATGAGCTTTTCCAAAAGTCAAGCCTCCGTCAATAAACAAATGCAGAACATAATATTTTTTAAAGAAAAAAAGGTTAAAAAAATGACCTATAAATAATCCCCCCCTCAGCCAAAGTGCCTCTTCCACTAATTCACAGAACTCAGAAACAATCGCAGAGTTCACCAGGCTCCTACATCTCTACAACATGGCAGATCATGTAATTGCACTCGAAAGGTACTTAACTCATCTATGTGAATATGCTTTTAAGTTCTCGCTTAGGGCATGGATCAGTAGCCAATTTTTATTTTTCTTCTGAATTTATCTTTTGCCAATTGATTTCTTCCTGATTTGGTACAGTGACGACGAACAACCACAGCAACAACAACAACAACAGGAAAGTTTCGACTCAACCAAAAGATTTCACATAGTATTCACATTCTTCAAACTGCTCGTCATCGCGCATTTCAATTCGCAACATATTGAAGTGTCGAGCCACATGGTTTTGCAGCTTTATATCATTTGTGAAGTCATCTATTTCATAGCATTGATCAAAGTGATTGGACTCGCAAGCCCAAAGCTGATATACCGATGCTTGTACATCTTTTTCGGGATTCTCAGTTCCGAATTGCTTCTTTGGATGAGTTTGTCTCTAGTCATATGGCTGATCATTAATATATTTTTTTATCGTTTGTTACTTTGTGTCTGCTAGCACGAGATTCGGGTCGTTTCCAAGAGATTGTCCAGCTATTCGATGATGTGCCTCTTCCTGAAGTTCAGTCGGATTTCTAAAGCTCCTCCAATCATACTATATTTTAGGCATCTTTTGTTGTATGTTATTTGAGGTTGATCCTCATAATTTATATAGATAAATATGGAACTTCAGTATGTTCATGTATGAAGATGGAATAAAACTAAAGCTTAAAAAATTTTGTGGCAACACATGATGGACACTTGAAAGATTGATTACAAATTTTCAATCATCCCTAAACCAGTTTTTAGTAAATAACTATTAAAATTAAAAAAAGAAAGAAAATGGAAAGAAATGTGGGCCATTTGATTTCTATGGTTGTGGTAATTGCGACGAATGAACCCGTTCAGATTTTCCTTGGGCTTTGACAAAAAAAAAAATGATTTTCCTTGGGAAAGGTTAAGGCCTTTGGATTAGACCTACCACGACAAAAAACGAGCAGGAGAAAATATTCAGTGTTTCAAATCAACACGGTAACGGCTGATGTGGCATAAATTTATTTTACCGACACCCACTCACCGATTGACATATGTCCAGATTGCCAGTTTAGCAACTGATTTGGAATCAAATAAAAATCTGACTTTTATTTTCTCTCTTTCGTTCTCCTTCATCCGGCCTGCATTTTCTCTGCTCCTTCTCCATCATCCATGGCTGCAAGATTTGGCTGTCCATGGCTCGCGAGGTGGGTCGGTGTGGACTCTCAGGACACAGCGTCAGTGACTCCGCTGGTGGCGACAGCGAGGAGGTCTGCAACTCCGACGAAGGAGAGATGCTTCCGTTGTCGAATCTTCGTCCAAGGACGAGATTTGGAGCTCGATGTCAAGGCTCGCGGCCATGGGCGATCCGCCATCGCCAGATCTGTGGATGAGGCGCCTCGCGAGCCATGAACAAGCAAAACTTGCGGCCATTAATGATGGAAGACCACTTCCGGCGTCACTCGCGGTCTGGCCGAGCTACCCCTCCGGCTCCCGTCTTTTTCTGTTTGTCTCCGACCTCCAGATCTGGCGGCGCGCCCCTCATCCATGGCCGTCGTCAACTTCGCCGGCATCACTCTTCAAATCTATAGATCTGGCCATCCATGGCCGTCGTCGTCGTCGGCGTCGAGCAACGCCGGAAGGGGCGGCTCATTTAGCGCAGGACGCGGCGCTGGTGACTCCGCTGGTGGCCGCCTCGACGAAGGTGCTGCAAACTTCAATGAAGCAAGAATTTTCATGGCCGAACGGACCTTGGACAAATTTCTATTTTTTATTCAATTCCATGTCATCAGATAGAGGCCAAGTGATTTGAAACTATTGAATTTTTTCTCAAATCCTGACGAGATCCAATAATTTCCCCAGCTCCGAACTCACTAAATTTATGAATAGCCGCACGCCAACTATTGTCTATATGCTCATAAAAGGGAAAAGAGAAATAGCCTCTCTCCACAACAAAAAATATATATCAAATATATACCAAGTTTTACTTTGAATATTACTTTACACCTTCACATCAATTATCCTCGTGTTCTTATATAAGATATGCTATTTTCTTTACAAAAACATCCATCTTCAAATTTTAAATTTTTACACCCACTAAAAACACTCAAAACAAACTAAAAATCAAATAACCCAAACCGTAACTTATATGCTAAAAATGAGTTTGTTATGAGAGATAATTTGGTCTTTTTAATGTGAGGACTTTTTTCTTAAAGGTATATGTATAGTATTTATTAAGATAAGTTATATAAGTGATCATTAGATAAATATGAGGCTGCCTTTGGCATCTTTGTTGAGTCATGTGTAAGGATATAACCACTTTGCCATTTTCATTTCATTTTTTTTGAAATGGATAAAGAATTTCCCTTATATTCTTTCTATGATGATAATTTACACTTCATTTCAATTCACTTATTTAACCATTGATAGTATACCGAAACGGGATTCGATTAGGTGGTAGCCAGCTCTAACCAAGACCTCCTTCATTATACTGGCAATCCCTTTCTGAAATCTTACCAAGTTCAAAACTCAGTAAATGAATTTACTATAACAGGTGCCCATTCATAGCTCAATTTGACAACTATGCAGAAGAGGATTGTTCAAGGATTGCATCAGACACCAGAACACTATCAGAAGAGCTAGATTTTGATATCCAGAGGGAAAAAACATCTAGCATCAGCTGGTAAACCAACATGTACATTTCAGCTGTTCAGCTTCCTCTTATGTCATAAAGTAGGGCCCAACAAAACATAAGGGAATTCAAATCGATCTAAGTAGTCTCCAGGGACAAATATTTAATACTCGAGCCAAGTAATGAATGCTTTCAAAAATTAAACTTGAAAATATTTGCCAAAATAAGAAAAGCCTCGGCAAGATAAGAGTAAAGGCAGCCGTAATATGGCGGAAAAGCGTGTGTTTTTAGAAGCCTGCTATAACTCTGGAAATATGTCTAATGCAAAGCTGCTAATAAACTAAATTGCAATAACTTTGGTAATGTGTTTTTAGGGCATTAAAGTTCTAAAATTTGTCATGAAAATGCATTTGAATCTTAAAATTTCAAAAAATGCAATCAAATGTTAAAAATTGTCACGAAAGTGCGATTAAGTCATAAAATTTTTTATAAGTGTAATTAATTCATAAAAGGTTAGTTAAATTAGTGCAATCAAATCATAAAACTTGCTAGCAATTTTCTGTTTGTCAAATTGAACGGAGTTAATAGAAGCACTTGATTATGCCAAGCTAATAAGTTTTAAGATTTGATTGTACTTTTATAAAGTTTTAAGACTTAATTGTAGTTTTGTAATGAGTTTTAAAACTTGATTATACTTATTAAAAATTTTAGAACTCAATTACATTTTTGCGATGATTAGGATTTCCAAGACATAATACAATGTCTTATGATGTTGCTCATATAATTTGTAAACTTCACTAGATGACACACACTCTCTACCGATTTTCAGAGCTAATAGATTTCTAAAAGATTAAATGGGTAGTAAATCATAATATGAAAAAGGGCTCAATGAAATACATTGAAATTGCCGATATATGATTTTGAGCATGACTTATCAGGTCATTTTCTATGAGATAATCTTGATTAATCAAATCGATTGTAAACTGGCTCTTTGTTCTTTTTTAACCTCTGTTTTAGTATGCAGAGAGATGGACCTGATGATATCGGCGGGGGCGTGAACTCGCGAGCCCCGACGCCACCTGTTCGAGGGGATCACCGCGAGGTTTGCTAGACGGAGGGCTTTCGCAGCGGGCATTGCTGCTTGCTGGGGCAGTCCGAATTTCACACGCTTTTGCATTACATCTCATCATATCCCATGAATCTACATGCGCATGGGAAATCCCTTCTTTGCCCAGCTTATTAAGCGCACATGTCGGGGCAACAAAGGAATTTCACATTGTGTTTCCGCGTTTGTTCCATCGAGGGCAACAAAGGAATTCCGCTTCCCGGGCTGAAAGTACCTCAAATCAGATTCTTTCAGCCTGCGAAGTTTCTCGGGGGCAACAGAGGAATTCCACCTCGTAGGCTGAAACTCTGTCTGCCGCGTGCGCCGGAGAGGCAACAAAGGAATTCACAAAGGAATTCCACGTCGCTGGCTAATACTCCATCCGCTTTGCCCCCGTACAAACATGGTAACCACAATGTGAAATTCGACATGTGTGCATAATGCGCTGGGCAAAGAAGGCATTTCCTAGTCGGACCAAAAAACAGTAAGGCATTTACTCGCAAAAGTCAAAGTCTCCGTCAATAAGCAAATGCAGAGCAGAATTTTTTTTTTAAATAAAAAAGGTTGAAAACATGACCTATATATAGATATAATTTCATATCCCCTGAGGCCAAAGTGCCTCTTCTCTTATTCACAGAACTTGAAAAACAATCGAGGAGTTCACCGGGCTCCTACATCTCCAAAGCATGGCGGATCATGTGGTTACCCTCGAAAGGTATGTAACTCATCCATGTGAATATGCTTCTAAGTTCACGCTTAAGGCGTTGATTAGTAGCTTATTTTTATTTTTCTTTGGAATATATTTTTTTTCCAATTGATTTCTTCCTAATTTGGTACAGGGACGACAAACAACCACAACAATAGCAACGGCAATAGCAAAGTTTCAACTCAACCAAAAGATTTCACATAATATTCACCTCACTCAAGCTGCAAGTCATTGCGTATTTCAATTCTCAGCATACTAGAGTATTGAGCCACATGGTTTTGCAACTTTACGTTATTTGCAAAATTATCTATTTCATAGCATTGATCAAAGTGACTGGACCCACAAGCCCAAAGCTGGTATATCAATGCTTCTACATCGTTTTCAGGACTCTCAGTTCTGAGTTGCTTCTTTAGATGAGTTTGTCTCTAGTCATGTGGCTGGTCATCAATATATCATTTCTGGTGTTTGCTTTGGCATGTTTGCTCACACGCAATTCGAGTTGTTTCAAGAGATTGTTCAACCGTTTGACAGTGTGCCACTTCCTGAAGTTTAGTTGGATTTCTGAAGCTCCTGCAATCATACTATATTTGGGTGCCATTTGTTGTATGTTGTTTGAGGTCAATACTCACAGTTTATATAAATAATTATGGAACTTTGATATGTCCTTATATGAAGATGGAATAAAACTAAAACTAAAGAAAATTTTGTGGCAACACAAGGTCATCGACCAAGAATGGACACCTTGAAAGACTGATTACAGATTTTCAATCATCCCTAAACCAGTTTTTAGTAAATAACTATTAAAATTTAAAAAAAAATGGAAAGAATTGTGGGCCACTTCATTTCTTCGGTTGCGGTAATTGAGACATATGAGCCCGTTCAGATTTTCCATGGGCTTTGACCAAAAAAAGGATTTTCCTTGGGAAGGGTAAAGGCCTTTGGATTAGAGTTTAATCCAAAGGCCTTTTTATGTGCCTGCTTTCATGGGGATGTTTGAACACTCAAAATATTATGAACCATATTCACGAATGTATGGAGTTCTTGGCCTTTTTGTCATGAGTTTCTCCTTTCCATTGTTCACCCTTTTCAGTGCTTTAGATGCTTCCATCTTGCTAGACATAAAAAATCTTGGAGCTGTTCCCAACCGTTTTTTAAAAATGTTCAGCAAAAACTCATTATTCTCTTTGAATAAATAACTTGTTTTAATTCACGTTTTCGCGGATGTTTCATTCGATAGTGTTCAAATAGTTAATACTTAGTTTCACGTTACAGTTTTCAGTTACTCAATAGTATGCTCACTTTAAATAAGAGAAGCATCTACATTGTCTAATTCTTCATAAATATTTCAATTCCTAAGTTTCTTTTTAACAATTTTTATATTATTTACTATTTTTTTAATATAATTTGAGATTTTTATCCAATTAGCATATAGTTTAAAGTGAGTGCAGGTTTTTTCTAGAATATTAATGAGTCTTAGCAATATAGATCGCATCAGGTATGTGTCAAGTATAAGTCATTAGATTTATATTACAAGAATATGGGTCGTCGACCCATTTTCGACCCGACCTATCCATTTGATGGGTTTAGATTAGACCTATTACAACTAAAAATGAGGAGGAGAAAATATTAAGTGTTTCAAATCACCACGTTAATGGCTGATGTGGCATAAACTTATTTTGGTGACACCCACTAATGAATTGAAATGTGTCCAGATTGCCAGCAACCGACTTGGAAGTTTGTGTGTTGCTGCGGTTTACGGATTTAGGAAAGTTCGACCGGAGTTGGAGATTACACGGGGAGTTGGGGTGTTTAACCATGGTTAGTTGGGGGTGGGTTAAGGAGGAGGAGCAGGGGTTGAGGCTTATCCGCAGCGGATCTGAGGATGACTCGACGAACGTCGGCGTCTCTCGATTAAAGGCGCCTTCACACTACACTACATCTTACCATATCCCGATAAATTAAAGGCGCCTTCTTTGCGGAGGCAACAAAGGAACTTCGAAGTCCCACGTGTTGGGCAGGGACTTCCGAAAGGTCGGAACACAACCTGCACAACACGAGCTTAATAAGACTTAAAAAATTAAAATTGACGGCTTATCTGCTCCAAAAGTCAAGCCTCCGTCAACAAACAAATGCAGAACAGATTTTTTTTTTTTTTTTTAAGAAAAAAGGTTGAAAAAATGACATAATTAATTCCACTCCCCCCTAGCCAAAGTGCCTCTTCCACTAATTCACAGAACTCAGAAACAATTGCAGAGTTCGCCAAGCTCTTACATCTCCAGAACATGGTGGATCATGTGATTGCACTCGAAAGGCACTTAACTCATTCAAGTGAATATGCTTTTAAGTTCTCGCTTAGGGCGTGGATCAGTAGCCAATTTTTATTTTTCTTCTGAATTTATTTTTTGCCAATTGATTTCTTCTTAATTTGGTATAGGAACGACGAACAACCATAGCGGCAACAACAACAAAAGGAAAGTTTCGACTCAACCAAGAGATTTCACATAGTATTTACTTTCTTCAAATTGCTTGTCATCACACATTTCAATTTGTAGCATACTGAAATGCCAAGTCACATGATTTTGCAGCTTTATGTCATTTGCGAAGTCATCTATTTCATAGCATTAATCAAAGGGACCGGACCCACAAGCCCGAAATTGGTATACCAATGCTTGTACATTGTTTTTGGAACTTTCGGTTCCGAGTTACTTCTCTGGATGAGTTTGTCTTTGTTAATGTGGATAGTCGTTAATATATCTTTTCTGGTGTTTGCTTTGGCGTGTACGCTAGCACGGGATTTGGGTCATTTCTAAGAAATTGTTCAGCTGTTCGACAATGTGCCTCTTCTTGAAGTTCAGTTAGATTTCTAAAGCTCCTCCAATCATACTATATTTGAGACGTCTTTTGTTGTATGTTATTTGAGGTCGATCCTCATAATTTATATAGATAGTTATGAAACTTCAGTATGTTCATGTACACGTTCATGTATGAATATGGAATAAAATTAAGACTCAAGAAAATGTTGTGGCAACACATGATGGACACTTGAAAGATTGATTACAGATTTTCAATCATTCGTAAACCAGTTTTTAGTAAATATCTATTAAAATTAAAAAAAAAAATGGAAAGAAATGTGGGCCATTTCATTTCTTTGGTGGCGGTAAACGAGATGAATGAGCCCGTTCAGATTTTCCTTGGGCTATGACCAAAAAAAATGGTTTTGCTTGGGAAAGGTAAAGGCCTTTGGATTAGACCTACTACGACTAAAAATGAGCAGGAGAAAATATGGCGTTTCAAATCAGCACGTTAACAGCTAAGGCACTATGATTCTATTTCTTAAGCTTTTCTGATCCTTTTTGCCCTTTTGACGAACGTCTAAAAAGCCAGACGGAGTGGTCTTAATGACCACAAATTATATGGACAACAATAAAATTAATAATATTTTCACGTATATAAAGATGGAATAAAACTTAAAGTTTGATAAATCGTGGATTAATATCACACAAAAAATTTCTGGCCACAATAGTCATCTAGCATGAAGCATGAATGTGCACCTGGAAAGATTAATTACAGCAAAAGTATATTGGATGGATGACGACATGTGTCATATTTGATAATGTGTTTTAAGGGCACTGAAAGTCTTTAGGTCATACATTTGAATCTTAAAAATTTCAATAAATGCAATCAAGTGTTAAAAACTTATTACAAAAATGCAATTGAGTTATAAAACTTTCAAAAAGTGTAATTCAATTCTAAAATTTATCAAATTTACGTAATCAAGTCCTAAAACTTACTAGCATTTTTCGTTGGTCAAGTTAGATGGAGTAAATAGAAGAACTTGATTATGCCAACTTCATAAATTTTCGTTAAAAGTTTTAGAACTTAATTACACTTTTGTTATAAATTTTAGAACTTTATTGCGCTTGTTAAAAGTTTTAGAACTCAATTACACTTTCGTGATAAATTTTAGGACTTCCAGTACGCTTATCTTCTTTTAATATAGTGTCTTATGATGTTACTCATACAATATGTAAATTTCACTAGATGACACACAATATGTGGATCAACAAGCCTCTATCTATTTTTAGAGTTAATAGATCTCTAAAAGATCAAATGGTAGTGAATCATAATATGAAGAAGGGCTCAACAAAATGAATCGGAATTGCCAATAGATGATTCTAAGCATGATTTATCAACTCATTTTCTAGGAGAGAATCTTGATTAATTGAACCGGTTATAAACCGACCATTTTTTTCACCTCCATTTCGGTATGCAAAGGGATGGATCCAATGGTGGCGCAGGTGTGAACTAGCAAGTCCTGACGCCACCTGTTCGAGGGCATCTGAGTGAGGCAGAGCAACTGCACCGCCGTCTGCTGGACGGAGGACTTCCACAGCTGGCGTTGCCGGGACTTTCATTGCCGTTGCTTCTGCACCGAACAATTGCTAGAGAGTGCAGCCCAAGTTCCACACGCTTTTGCTTTACATCCTTATCATATCCCATGGATCTAAGTTTACATGGGAAATCCCTTCTTTGCCAAGCATATTGAGCACAAATGTCTGATTGTATTGATTCAGAAGGAATTTCGGATTGTACTGCCTCGGTTTCATCTGAGCCAAAACAATTCGAGACAATCAATTTCAATGCGAAGTCAATCTGATACGAGTCGATACAATGCGAAATTGATTGTCTCCGATTGTTTTGGCGCAGACGAAAGCGAGGCAGTACAATTCGAAATTCCTTTGTTGCCCTGACGTGTGAGCTTAAAACGCTGGGCAAAGAAGGGATTTCGCCAACGCCGTCCAAAAATCAAGTCGGATTGTCTTATCCTGTGTTGACTCGGACGAAACCGAGTGAATACAATGCGATATTCCTTCGTTGCCCCTACATGTGCGCTTAGTACGCTGGGCAAAGAAGGGATTTCGCCGACGCGCTGCTATGATGAGCTTTTCCAAACATCTGGTCTCTGGGTAAAAAACAAATGCAGTGCAGAATATTTTTTGAAATAAAAGGTTGAAAACACGACCTCTATGTATAATCCCACATCCCCCCCTAGCCAAAGTGCCTCTTCCACTAGTTCACAAAGCTGAAAAACAATCGCAGATTTCACCGGGCTCGTACATCTCCAAGACATGGCGGATCATGCGGTTACACTCGAAAGGTATGTAACTCATCCATGTTAATATGCTATTCTTCTAAGTTCTTGATCCAATTAATTTCTTCTTGATTCGGTACAGGGACGACGGACAACCACAAGAACGGCAACAACAACAAGAAAGTTTCGACTCAACCAAGAGATTCCACATGGTATTCACCTTCTTCAAATTACTTGTCTTTGCACATTTCAATTTGCAGTATACAGGGGTGCCGAGTCACATGTGCAGCTTTACGTCATTTGCGAAGTCAACTATTTCTTAGCATTGATCAAAGTGACCGGACCTGTAAGCCCCAAAGCTGGTATACCGATGCTTGTACATCATTTTTGGGACTTTCGGTTCTGAATTGCTTCTTTGGATGAGTTTATTTCTAGTCATGTGGCTAATCATCAATATATTCTTTCTAGTGTTTGCTTTAGCATATCTACTCGCGCGAGATTCAGGTCATTTCCAATAGATTGTTCAGCTGTTCAACGATGTGCCACTTCCCAAAGTTTAATTGGATTTTTGAAGCTCTTACAATCATAATTATATTTGGAGCATCTTTTGTCCTATGTTATTTGAGGTTGATTGTCACAGTTTATATAGACAATTATAAAACTTTGTATGTCCTTGTCTGAAGATGGAATGAAACTGAAACTTAAGAAAATTTTGTGGCAATACATGGTCATCGATCACGAGTGGACACCTCAGAAGATTGATTACAGCGTTTCAATTATCCCTAAACCAGTTTTTAGTAAATAACTATTGAAATTAAAAAAAGAAAATGAAAAGAATTGTGGCCCGCTTCATTACTTTTTTCATTTGGTTACGGTAATTGAGACAAATGAACCCATTCAGATTTTCCTCGGGGAGTACGTTGTTAGTCGGAAAAAGTGCAAAAAGAAATTATAAATCTATAACATTTCTATCGATTCAACGTTAAATTAATTTAATCTTAATTTTTTCTCAAATTGGTACCAATTTAAGAAATTACTGATGTGGACATGCCTACGTCGCATGGTCGACGTTGGCGTTGCCAATTTTTTAAAATTTGTTATTATTTTTTCTTTTCTTTTTTCCTTCTCGTTTCATTAAATTCTTTTTCTTTCCTATTTTTTCGCCCTTGCCTTTCACGGTTTTCTTTCTTCCTTAGTATCATCCGCCACTAGCCAGCCGACGGAGGTCGCCGGCTGCCGGCTGCCGGCTGCGGGCGAGAGCGAGGGCTGGGCGTGGGGGCCGATTTTGCGTCATCAGAAAAGATGAGGAACAACAACAAGACGCCAAAGAAGAAGAACCAGATTCCCAAGCAGCAGAGAGAATGAAGCAGACGCATCACAGAGAGAGAGAGAGAGAGAGAGAGAGAGAGAGAGAGAGAGAGAGAGATTCATGGTCGATGGTGTTTTAAGGATCGCCCGCGAAATCACAGGCTTCACATCGGATCGCGGAGGAGAGAGGGAGCCTCATTCAAGCTTCGAGCGTGTCCGACGAACCCTAAAACGAAGGATTTCACTTTGGGGGCTGCTTAAACATCGGGGCGAGACCCACCCTCGCGGAGTCGCGGCAGGCGAGGGCTGGACGAGAGGCCCCGTCATCCATTGGCGAGTGCCGGCGAGGGGAACCTCGCCCGCAGGCGGCGACCTCCGCCAGCTAAGCGACTGGCGGAGTGTAATAAGGAAAGAAAGAGAACACTGAAAGGAAAGGAAAAGGAAACAAAAAGTAAAGAAAAAAAGAATTGAAGGAAAAGAGAAGGAAATTAGAAAAGGGAAAAGAAAAAGAAAAAAATAACAGAAGAAAATAAAAATAAAAATAAAAAATATTCATATCAACAGCGGCCGAGCCACGTAGGAAGATCGTGTCCACGTCAGCAATTTTTGGCCTAAATTGATCAAAGTGAAAAAGTTTAAAATAAATTAATTCAAGTGAAAGATTTGGGACTGAATTGGTATCAATGCAATATATCTAGAATTTTTTTTATATACTTTTTTCTTGAACATGTAAGTTGGACCCGTACAATGAAGAAAAGTTAATGGCCTTTGGATTAAAATACAACTAAAACGGGTCCTAATGAGATCCAATAACTTCCCAAGCCCCGAACTCATTCAAGTTCCATCATTTATCGAAGCGCAAGCGTTCTGATGCTGAACGCGGTCTTTATGTTACAAATTAAGTGGTCTGAATATTTTCACATCGTTGGGTATTTTTAGAATTATTTAACATTCATGATAATCAAAGCACAATTTCTTATGCTAACTTATATATAACGTGTTAAATTTTCACAAGTTACAATTTTAATGACCTATATCCAATCTTACCCAAATTTCACTCATGCCCAACCTTACCCGGCTTCAATTCTTAGCAATTTTCCCTCTTAAATATACGATATGAAAGAAAAACTAACCAATAAAAAAATAAATATAAAAAATATTAGCAAATAATATATTACTAAAAATTTGACAAATCAAGCTGCTAGTGCACAATTCTTGTAATGTCTCCTAACGCTAATTCCATCTAAGTTAGCATAAGAGACTATTCTTGGAAAAATGTCAAAAAAGTTTTAAATATTTTGTATTTGTGCTAATTTAGTCATAAATCTTTTATTTATGTCAATATAGTCATAAACCTTTTCATTTAGTGCAAATTTAATCATAAACATTTTCACTTTGTGCAAATTTAATCATAAACTTATTAACTTGGTACCAATTGAGTCATTTTCAGTTAATTTTGGCCGAATTTTGTTGACTAGAGGTTGGTTGGCTAATGTGACATGACTAGCGTTGATGATGATAACTATTTTGTTTTTTATATTTTATTTTCTCTTATATTTCTTTTTCTTTTTCTCTTTCTCTTTCTTTTTTCATTTTCCTCCTCCTTTCTCCAATCAATCACCAACTCTCGATGACCAACCAAAGGCAATAGTCAGCAAGGCTCGCCATTGCTAGATCTAGCTAGGTTAAGCCTTGCCCAGCCTCTGGTGAGGCTGGCTTGAGGACACCCAAGCCACGAGGACAACTTTGCACTAGGTGACGAGGCTCACCCTTGCTAGATCCGGCGAGGTTGAGCCTAGCCTAAGGAGAGGTTGGCTTGAGGTCGCCCAAGCCATGAGAGTGGCCTAGGCGACCTCAAGGCCGGGCTAATGAGGCCCAACCTTACCAAATTCGATGAGGTCAATTCTCACTTGGCCCTCTCAAGCCCTCATAGGCATGACCTTATAGGCGTGACCTTGCTGGTCGTCGCCTATAACCAGTTGCTCGGCAGCCAGTTGGAGGAAGGCGGAAGAGAAAGAAAAAAGAAAAGGAAAAGGAAAGGAAATATAAATAATATATAAAATAAAAAATTCAAAAAAATACTAAAATATTATTAAAAGTTTTTAGCGTCAACATGACCGTGCCACATTAGCCAACCGGCATCCATGTCAACAAAATCCAAATAAAATTAGTCGGATTGACTGAATTGGCAAAAATCAAAAGATTTATAATTAAATTGACATCAATAAAAGATTTATAACTAAATTGGCACTAATACAAAAAATTTAAGACTTTTTGACACCTTTCTCGATTGTTCTTGCAAAATATATATTCCACTGAGTTTCATTGATTCTGTTTCTATTTTTTTCCCACCTTAAATACAATCTGTTCGACCTGCCTATGGAGAATAGATGACAATTTTATTCAATCTAGTCGGTTTTATAAATTCCTGAATCGGGCTTGATCCTTCTTTTCTTATGTCTATAGATATTCTTCATGCTATAAACTCCCTCATCGTGTTATTGATATTATTGCTTTTGAGACCATCATACTGACATTTGAAAAATTCAAGGTTCGCCCGTAGTTCCATTCTTTCCCCCATTGAATTTGTTACAAACCCGGTTAGTGATTTTAAGAATGGAATCATGATGCTGCTGCTTGTAAGCTTCTGTAGTGACAAAAGAGTGGAAAAAAAAAATGAAAATAACCATAGGAATGATAGCTCTGATGATGACACATCTGAAGGATTTCTTCTGTTTGTCCCTGAATTATATATTTCTTTATTGAACCGTACAGGAGTTCCGTCGCGAGTATTGCCATCTCAGCAAGATCCACATGAGCATATCTATGCATCCTTAGCGGTAGTTGGACAACTTTGCTTGTGCTATTACTGCATGTGCGATATGTACCTTTGAATTAAGATATCAACTTTTCTATCTCCTGTCCTGTAAGTGGAATTGTTCTTTGTAGCTGAATGATGTGGTAGTAGAAGTCGGCGAAGATTACTTAGTAGTATTGACTTCTTTGGCATGTGTCATGGAAACCTGATTTGGTTTTCAAATGGTGTTGCGCAAAGGTCGTGCGCACTAAATAGATTAATCATTTCTATTGTTTTACAGAAAAATCTGGTGTGCGGTTTCTATTTGTATGTGCTTTCAGTTATTTGCTCAGTGAATCGCGCCAAATTTCGTCAATGTAGGTGTTAAAATATGATCCATTTTGTGAAAATTCTCCAACACATGAGAGTCTTCTTTAACTTGTACAAATTGTTGCTGCCGACTTTGCTCCTTCTCCATTAAGCATGAGTAGTCTAGTGAGTTCTAGAATTTTCACAAAATGGATCATATTTTAACACTCCTCCTTGATCCATTTTTGTGATACTCCAATCATGCCTCTCAATGTCTCAAATTTTGTTGATGGTAATGCTTTGAGTATCACAAAAATGGATCGAGAAGGAGTGTTAAAATATGATCCATTTTGTGAAAATTCTAGTAGTCTGCTTAATGGAGAAGGAGCAAAGTCAATAGCAACAATTTATACAAGTTAAAGAAGACTCTCATGTGTTGGAGAATTTTCTGGAACCATGTGGGCAGCAAGTATACGTATGAAGGAAGAAAGCCAGCTGAAAGTTGGTTGAAAAGTCAACAAAAGTGGGTGGGAGTTGCAAAGAATAGAAAAATCGAGAATAAGGGAGAAGTAACTACAAGAATCGGGAGAAGCCGCAACAAGCAGAGACAAAGAACCAAGCTGCAATTTTATATTATTTCTTGTACTAATGTCGGTGGAGAATGGCGGTAACACACCTATAAATAAGGAGTGTGTGTAGTTTTTTCTACACACCTTAAAACACACACCCAACCCCTATTTATAGGCGTGTCACCGCCATTCTCCACCGACATTAGTACAAGAAATAATATAAAATTGCAGCTTGGTTCTTTGTCTCTGCTTGTTGCGGCTTCTCCGATTCTTGTAGTTACTCTCCCTTATTCTCGATTTTTCTATTTTTGCAACTCCCACTCACTTTGTTGACTTTTCAACCAACTTTCCAGCTTCTTCCTTCATACGTATACTTGCTGCCCATATGGTACCAGAAAATTCTCCAACATATGAGAGTCTT
Organism: Eucalyptus leucophloia subsp. euroa; assembly: GCA_017140325.1. Taxonomy (NCBI): domain Eukaryota; kingdom Viridiplantae; phylum Streptophyta; class Magnoliopsida; order Myrtales; family Myrtaceae; genus Eucalyptus; species Eucalyptus leucophloia. The sequence continues at coordinate 14,660,549 of CM029472.1, read as the reverse complement.
CTTTAACTTGTACAAATTGTTGCTGCCGACTTTGCTCCTTCTCCATTAAGCATGAGTAGTCTAGTGAGTTCTAGAATTTTCACAAAATGGATCATATTTTAACACTCCTCCTTGATCCATTTTTGTGATACTCAAAGCATTACCATCAACAAAATTTGAGACATTGAGAGGCATGCTTGAAGTATCACAAAAATGGATCAAGGAGAAGTGTTAAAATATGATTTATTTTGTGAAAATTCTAGAACTCACTAGACTACTCATGCTTAATGGAGAAGGAGCAAAATCGGCAGCAACAATTTGTACAAGTTAAAGAAGACTCTCATGTGTTGGAGAATTTTCTGGAATCATGTGGGCAGCAAGCATACGTATGAAGGAAGAAAGCCAGCTGGAAGTTGGTTGAAAAGTCAACAAAAGTGGGTGAGAGTTGCAAAGAATAGAAAAATCGAGAATAAAGGAGAAGTAACTACAAGAATCGGGAGAAGCCGCAACAAGCAGAGACAAAGAACCAAGCTGCAATTTTATATTATTTCTTGTACTAATGTCGGTGGAGAATGGCGGTGACACGCCTATAAATAGGGGTTGGGTGTGTGTTTTAAGGTGTGTAGAAAAAACTACACACTCCATCCAAAATCCTTCCTTTGTAATAAAACCTTTCATAATAAAAGCTCCTTTTTTTTTTATCCATTCTCCCTTTGCCATTGTAGTCCTTTTTTATTCACACATAACACTTGCACACACACACGCTTCTGCAAAATCACCCAACAGTAGGTCACTTCTAAAAATGGTAGTGCTTAGCTAGTCTATTTAAAGTGATGATGATGAACGGAAATCTCACAACCCTTAATTGCAGAGTGCCAAGACATGTTTGATGCCAATCTTGTGCAAATGAATCAAAGGTGCAAACACGAAAATTGTTTTTCAAGCCAGTTAGGATTGTTGAACTGGTGAAGGTGGTGAGTTGAAGAAGAAGCACATGGTTTGCCTTAATTGGTTGCTCTTAGATAAACCCTTGGTCTTGGAGACTAAGTGCTTGGATTTTTTGGATCATCTCATGCTAGGATATCCTGCTTCTTTGCGGAGGAAAATTTTGTTAAAAAGTGTTCTGAGGGATGCTATTGTTGGAGGTGAGATTGAGGACAAGCTGCTTCAGCCTCAGTTCGGCATTGGTTTGAAGGTTGTTTCCGAATATGACACTCCGAAGGTAGAAGAATTGATTATGAGTACCCTGAAAAAGTCAGCAGAGGAAGGTTTTGATACAGAGAAAGTTAGCATTGGCATCTATGAATACTATTGAGTTTTCCCTCCGAGAGAACAACACTGGATCATTTACCCGTGGCTTGTCTTTGATGCTTCAATCCATTGTAAGCAAGAAGGTTTTTTCATTCTCTTCCAACTTTCCATTTCTTGCTGCGGGATTTTGCAATCATATTAAGTCATCGTCTTCCTTGGCTCAATTGCTTGACCCATTTCCGTATTTATAGGGCAAATGGATATATGACATGGATACTTTTGAGCCACTAAAACATGAGGAGCCCTTGATGACCTTGAAAGCAAGAACAGCCGAGGAAGGCTCCAAGGTTGTATTTTCTCTCCACTGAGAGAGAAATTCATCTTGAACAATCCGCATATTGTTACTGTTGAAGCGCAGCTTTGCATATTTACAGAGTCCACAATGCTTTTGGGTTTGACATGTCCTATTGCGACAAGCATTGTTTGTTTCAGCCTGATCCAATGAAAACTTCTCGTGATGAATATGCTGAAAGAAATTCTTGAGAAAATTGTAGCAGGTACAATAGAAGAAGATTTAGCTGAGTTAGCACATGCCATGTAGGAGCTACGTTCGAAGCAGGAAACTCCAGACCCACCAGAGGCTTGAGAACTGTTCCAAGCCTTTAGCTGCATGACATTCCTAAAAAGCCTATACGTGTACCTACAGAGGTCCACCTGTTCACCATTTTAACTTTGTGATGCCAAGCTATGTATCACACATTGCCAGACTTCTTAACATTCACACGGTAGTGCAGGTTTGCAATATTAATGGTGTGAAAGTTCTGCAACACGATCTTTTCACAAATGATGTTCTCTACGCTGAGGTTGCATTCAATATAAGTTCTCTGAAGCAAGAACTTCTTCAATCGGTACCTATTTTTTGGTAAATTTTATCAAAGAGATAGCTTATCATTCTCGTCACTTCATAAAGATGGTAAATGTTAACACAGCCGCGTAGACTCAGATTAGGTGTTCAGGCTTGATATGGTTCGATTCAAATCTGATATCATTATGTTTCAGATATGCCTTGGAAGCACAGATACAGAAAGTATTTTTTTCTGCTATGCTGCTGATCTTGGTGGCTGCAGTGAACAATCTAATATACATTCAATTTCTCTTTGAAGTGCTTTCTTTGTCAGTGAATGGGATTCAATTTGATTCTTTGCTGTACTCAACGCTCTTACAGTCAATCAGATTGCTGGAGATGAGGACTGTTAAAAAAGTGATCCATTTTTTAAAAAAATTCTAGACTACACTAGAGAAAAAGTTGGCGGAAACAAACCGGCAAAAAGCAAAAAGACTCTCAAATGCTGAACAATTTTCTGGTACGTGGGCAGCAGAACACGTGGACAGCAAATAGGCCAAAGAAAAGTCAACAAAAGTGGCTGAGAGTTGGAGAGAATAGAAAAATGCAGAAAAATGGAGGAGAGATCAGAATAATCGGGAGAAGCCGCAACATGCAGGGACAAAGAAGCAAGCTGAAATTTTTTTATTATTTCTTGTACTCAATATCGGTGAAGAAGAGGCGGTGCTCACGCCTATAAATAGAGGTGTGGTGTCTATTTTAGTTGGCTGAAAAAACCACTCCTTCCTTTGTAATACTTACTTTCATAATAAAAGTTCTGTTTTTTAACCCATACACCCTTGCCTTTGTAGCCCATATTTCACACATACACACTTGCACACACACACGCTTCCGCACAAACACCAACAGTGGTATCAGAGCCACGTCTTTGGTTGGTATTGGGCGTTTGTCCTACCTACCAATTTCTAAAATTACCCTTTCCAAATACCCACTAACTAAATCATGGCCAACCCAACCTCATTCTCATTTCCCATTCCCATTTTTGATGGGAACAACTATGACTTTTGGAGCATAAAAATGACTACATTCTTGATGGCCCAAGACTTATGGGACATCGTGGAAAAAGGTTGCGAAGCTCCACCAGAAGGTGCAAGTGTTTCAAAGGATTAACTACAAAAAGATGCAAGGGCGCTATATTTTATCCAACAAGCGCTCTCAGAAACCATATTTCCAAGAATTATTGGAGTGAGGACTGCAAAAGAGGCTTGGGATATACTACGAGAAGAATTTCAAGGATCGGAAAAGGTACGCATTATTCATCTTCAAACACTAAGAAGAGATTTTGAGAATTCTAAAATGAAAAATTATGAGACCGTACAAGAATATTGTGGAAAATTAAAGGAACTTATTAATCAAATGAGAGCCTATGGAGATGGGATAACTAATCAAAGGGTTGTTGAGAAAATATCGGTGTCACTTACCAAAAAATACAACTCCATAGTTACAACTATAGAAGGAACTAAAGACTTGACGACCCTATCAATAAGTGAATTAATTGGCTCTCTAGAAGCATATGAGAAAAGACTAATGGCACAAGATGAAGATTCGATCGAAAGTGCCTTTCAGTCTAAAGTAAATATACGGTCTCACCAAACTAAAAATGGTGGAAGGAGCTCATGGAAAAACAAAAGAGGAGGAGAAATTATAAAAAAAGAAAATTATCCACCTTGCGGTATTTGCAAGAAAACAAATCATTTGGAGAAGGATTGTTGGTTTAAAAATAAAAAACAATGCCGCTTTTGTAAAAGATATGGCCACATAGAAAAAGATTGTCGCTCGAAAATAAATAATCGAGCAAACTATGTAGAAAAAAAAAGAAAGTGAAGAAAATACATTCTACGCGGGCCAAGCGGCAAATGACAATAAAAATGAAACATAGTACATCGATAGTGGGTGTAGCAATCACATGACAGGGGACGAAACTATATTCACTCATATTGATAAGTCAGTGAAATCTCAAGTAAAGTTGGACAATGGTGCATTAGTAGATGTCAAAGGAAAAGGCACCATCACCGTGGAAACAAATAAAGGCCCAAAATATATACGTAATGTATATCTAGTCCCTCGTCTTGCACAAAATCTCTTAAGTGTAGGCCAAATGATACAAAGTGGGTATTCTCTATATTTTAATAGAGATGCCTGCATTATCTATGATAAATATAAAAATATCATTGCCTCTGTTAAAATAAAAAATAACAATTTTCCTATTCAATGGAAATTGGTCAAAGATATAGCCATGAAAACTCAACTTGATGATTCATGGCTATGGCATAGAAGATTTGGCCACTTCAATTTTGTTGGGCTAAAAATTCTCCATTAGAAAAATATGATGAGAGATTTTCCAGCAATCACAGAAATTTCAGATGTTTGTGAAGGCTGTCTTCTTGGAAAACAACAGAGATAGTGCTTCCCATCTGGAGTTTCATGGAAGGCTAAGAAGCCTTTAGAACTTGTCCACATGGACGTGTGCGGTCCGATGAGGACACCTACACCCAATCAAAATAAATATTTCATCTTATTCATTGACGATTACACAAGAATGACGTGGGTATACTTTCTTCGAGAAAGATCTGAGGTTTTCTCTATCTTTAGAAAATTCAAGAACCACGTAGAGAATCAAAGTGGCCAAAGAATCAAAGTCCTAAGGAGTGATAGAGGCACAGAATACAATTCAAAAGAGTTTAATAAATTTTGTGAAGATGAAGGAGTCCATCATCAACTAACTGTTGGCTACGCCCCCAAAATAAAATGGAGTTGCTGAAAGAAAAAAATAGAACCGTCATGGAGATGGCAAGGTCTATGCTAAAAGAGAAAGGCCTTCCCAACACTTTCTGGGCAGAAGCAGTTTATACTGATGTATACCTATTAAACAGGTGTCCAACTAAAGCAGTTCAAAATAAAACTCTAGTTGAAGCATGGAGTGGACGGAAGCCTTCTGCAAAGCATCTCAAAGTGTTTGGATGCATTTGCTACGTCCACATCCCTGCTCAAAAAAGGAGTAAACTAGATGAAAAGACAGAAAAAGGAATATTCCTTGGCTACAGTGACCAATCAAAAGGCTATCGGATTTACAACTTAAGAACTAAAAAACTAATGATTAGTCGAGACGTCGAGTTCGATGAGAATGCTGCCTGGAATTGGGAAGACGAGAAGATCGTGAAGAAGTACATAACCTTGCCAGACACACCACCTGCTCAAGAGGAGTCAATATCACAAGAAAAAGAAGAAGTACCGGATTCTACCACTCACGACGTAACTCGACCGAGCTCTCCAAGGGTAACGCAAGAAGAATCTACTCCAGAGTCTCCAGTACTAAGGGTAAAAGCCCTTAGAAGAATTTATGACACATGCAATTTTGCTATTTTGGAACCGGAAAACTATGAACAAGCATCCAAAGATGAAGTTTGGATAAAAGCCATGGAAGAAGAGATCAAGATGATCCAGAAAAATGAAACCTGGGAGCTTGTTGATCGACCAGAAGACAAAGAGATTATTGGTGTTAAGTGGGTTTACAAAACAAAGCTCAATGCAGATGGATCAATCCAGAAGCATAAAGCAAGGCTTGTGGCGAAAGGATACTTGCAACAACCAGGTATTGACTATACTGAAACTTTTGCTCCCGTCGCTCGCCTTGATACTATTCGAGCACTTATAGTCTTAGCGGCACAAAAAGAATGGAAGATTCATCAATTAGATGTAAAATCAGCATTCTTAAATGGATATCTTCAAGAAGAAATATACATAGAACAACCACAAGGCTTTATTCTCAAAGGCCAAGAAGAAAAAGTCTTAAAGCTTAAGAAGGCCCTATACGGGTTAAAACAAGCACCACGTGCATGGTATAGTAGAATCGATGAGTACTTCATTAAGCAAGGATTCAGGAGGAGTATGAGTGAGCCGACACTCTACATCAAGACCCAAGGTAAGTCCGACACTCTCATTGTCTCTCTATATGTAGATGATCTTATATATACAGGAAATAATGAGACAATGATCCGAGAATTTAAAGAAGAAATGATGAAGACATTTGAAATGACGGACTTGGGCTTGATGAACTATTTCCTCGGTATTGAAGTCAATCAAGATGAAGGAATTTTCATCTCGCAAAAGAAATATACCGAAAATCTCCTAAAGAAATTCAAGATGAACTATTGCAAAGTAGTTTCAACCCCGCTCATGACAAATGAAAACTATTAAAGGAAGATGGAGCAGAAAAAGCCGATGCCTCCTCTATAGAAGCTTAATTGGGAGTCTACTACATCATCGCTACACGGCGAATATTATGTACGCGACAAGTTTACTATCACGGTTTATGCAGAATCCAAGTCAAATTCATTTTGGAGCAGCCAAGAGAATTCTAAGATACTTACGAGGAACCACTGATTACGGCATTTGGTATCGCCCAAGTGCTAACGCCAAGCTCATCGGCTACACCGATAGCGACTGGGCTGGTTCAGCTGATGATAGGAAAAGTACAACTGGTTATCCCTTTACATTAGGTTTTGGAATATTTTCATGGATATCAAAAAAACAAGACTCAGTGGCACAATCCACTGCAGAAGCTGAATATGTTGCGGCTGCTACAACTACTAGTCATGCAATATGGCTTCAAGAATTTTAGAAGACATTGGAGAATCACAAATGGAATCAACGCCGATATTTTGTGACAATAAGTCCGCAATCGCAATATCAAAAAATCCAGTCTTTCATGGAAGAACGAAACATATTGATATAAAATATCACTTCATTCGTGAAGTGCAAAGTAAAGGAGAGATCGAGCTAAAGTATTGTAAGACTGAAGATCAAATTGCGGACATATTCACTAAAGCACTATCAATAGCAAAATTCGAGATATTGAGAAGCATGCTTGGAGTATCACAAAAATGGATCAAGGAGAAGTGTTAAAAAAGTGGTCCATTTTTTAAAAAAATTCTAGACTACACTAGAGAAAAAGTTGGCGGAAACAAACCGGCAAAAAGCAAGAAGACTCTCAAATGCTGAAGAATTTTCTGATACGTGGGCAGCAGAACACGTGGACAGCAAATAGGCCAAAGAAAAGTCAACAAAAGTGGCTGAGAGTTGGAAAGAATAGAAAAATGCAGAAAAATGGAGGAGAGACCAGAATAATCGGGAGAAGCCGCAACATGCAGGGACAAAGAAGCAAGCTGAAATTTTTTTATTATTTCTTGTACTCAATGTCGGTGAAGAAGAGGCGGTGCTCACGCCTATAAATAGAGGTGTGGTGTCTGTTTTAGTTGGCTGAAAAAACCACTCCTTCCTTTGTAATACTTACTTTCATAATAAAAGTTCTATTTTTTAACCCATACACCCTTGCCTTTGTAGCCCATATTTCACACATACACACTTGCACACACACACACTTCCGCACAAACACCAACAAGGACAAAGGACTTCAGTTTTGTGCAACTTAATCAGTTAATTGGAAGGAAAATTGGAAGCATACCGGTTTATTCATTGACATCATCAGTTCGTGGCAAGGAGGATCGTTGCTTCTGTGTTTGTAATTATGGACCAAGAGTTAAAGCCTTACTCTTTTGGCATAGTGGAAAATTACCGTTGGTTGGAAATTCATTGGTTGACAGTGTGGATGCTTTCTCCTGTAATTTTGCTCTTCTTCATATGGGGCAGCTTGTTTATGCCCTAAAGGGACTTCTCTCCACCTACAAAGACAAACAAAAAAGATGATAGTAGAGGTCGATGCTACCAAGTGGACAAAAGCAGTCTAATCGATAATTTGTGATGCACCTCCTCTTTTCTCTTACTCTTGGCTGTATGAGTGAAGATAGGAGGAAGTGCCTGAAAAGAGAAAGGACATTTTCTACAGAAGGACCAAACTAATGTCATATGAACGCTTATAATGCTGGATGCAGATTGCCTAAAATTGGTTCTCATCCTCCAGAGGATAGCATGGGGTAAAGCTATCGGAGTCAGGTTCAAGATTACTCCAGAAATCATAGAAGTAACACCAGGGGGCCATGTCACCTAAGGGGATTGGGAGAGTCTTTAGTTCAGCAGGCATCTTGAAGAGGCTTCTGGCTATGCAAGGAATGCAAGGTGAATCCTTTTTGTTATGTATGAACAGAGAAGTCTATCAGTTCATAAATTGCTTTTATTTGAATCTGAAGACATGACAAGTTGTCTGTTTCATTTGGCATTCGATTCTAACATTTACAATTGATTGGAATATGTCCATAGACTTTATTATACTTATCCCCAGGTAGCCTTGTTATCTTAAAAACATATGTAAGAAACCTCAATGTTTGCATGTTTATGTTGTAAGAATGGATTATATGTTTACTTTGTTATTCTGATGCTCGTTTCCTCCTTAGGCTTTGACTTTTGCTAACCTTTTTATTATTTCAGTTTAGTATTCAATCTTGCTAAATAGCTTATATTTCTATATACCTTTAAGGTTAATTGCATTCTTGAAGAAGTTCAGTTTATGGATCAGCACAGGTTTAAGCAGTTAGTGTGCCAAAGCAAAGCAAGAATTGAGGTACACTTTTGTACTTGTTAACTTAATATAGCAGGCCAAACCCAGCTAATTTTCTCGCTATCATCCAACAACAGTCGGCACAAGGAATTCTCGCCTTTCTTCCCATGCTTTCTTTCTAACCTTCTCTTTTTGTTTCGCAGCTTGAAGAATTTCAGAGATTTTGCTGATGCAATTGAATCGGTTGAAGATGAGGGAGCTGTGGCATCGGCAGCGCCATCTCTTGATGATGTTGAGCTGCAAATGAGGAGCATCCGAACTTCTTTCAAGTGAAGAATGTGCTTTAAACGGATACACTCGGCACAAGACAGAAAGGAGGGGCGTCTGTATTTACCCCACTGTCGTACTTGCGATACATGTAGGATTGTTTCAGTGTTTCCATTGCATTTCAAATCAAGTCATAGCAGGCAACGCAAGAGGAGAGTCGATGTAACATGACTTTGTATTCATATCTCAAGGAAAGGAAAGGCACGTATTATACCATCGACACGACTGATCATGAATTCTCTTTCGCGGTTTTATCAGCTTTGTCTGATGACTATCGTGATCTTCGAGTTTAAGAACATAAGCAGAGTGGGCCTAGATAATCCGAAAGGGAGATTAGGCAGAGCTGAACTCGATAGTGAAATAAAGATTAACACTGTAATACCATTCGATTCAACAAAAGAAATGCTTATGACATGCTTGAATAGTAAGAGAAGCGATAGATTACAGGCTTGCAAGGGACCAAATAACTATAAAATACTTTTATAGACATTGAAAGATTTAAGCCTATGATTGATTCTGCAGTACAAAGAGTTTCATCTCTTTCTCGAGAATCGTTGTTGTCGTCCAAGTTACGACCTTCAGTTGTGTAGCCTAATATGACAGAATTCAGTACGCTTCCTTTGCCTAAACGCAGTGGCCCCCGCAGGTTCAGTCGTCAGGTTCAGTACGTGTGTGGGGAACATCAAAACAGACAGCTATACATCTTAACCAACTCTCTCATTCCGTAACCAAGTGCAGCTGAATTCAGCAAATGGTTGTCCCGGAACAGAATCATTCGCTGGAAATGAGGAATGCTGTGGCGGGGCTCGTGTTTTTCTACAAAAGCTAACCCGAACTGGCTTGATGAGATGAAAATAATCTTTCCTGTTACTTCATTTTTGCATTGTTTTGTTCTTATGATTTGCATTATACTCAGGTGTGCTTGTGCTTTTGTAGACAAACATCTTCAGATTGTATCAATTAACATTGCATTCCAGACACTAAGGGTACCGTGTAGGATAGACACCATTCAGTAGACATTGGACAGCATCCTCTTCGAAGATTCTCTACTCCAACTTCAGTTTGAGCCCGCCAATCTTCACGCTGAGGGCGCGTCAACTCGAAGTTTTCCATATTCCCCTTGCATGAGATCGCGAATGGCTTAGGACTGCTTGAACGTTCCTCGCGACTTAGTAGTCCGAACTTTCCCGATCAAGATCCTTTCGACCCCAAAAACCGGAACGGGGCTATGTTTGCATGGTTTAACGCGTCATCATTCTATAGTTACCGAACAATGAGATCAACTGCACGTCAAAAGAATCCTTTTTAACAGATGACAACGCTTCTTCATTCATTGAGTCGTCCTTCGTTGCGTTGTACTACGAAACCTTCTCTCGCAATCGAAAGCGAAGTTCCTAGGACCGCTCGCCCTAAAAAGCCAAAAGAAACGACAAGCGAAGAAGAAGATTGTCCGCTTCGAGGAAGGGCCTTGTCGTCTGACTCAAGGAAGGCAACTTCATTTCTGATCCTTCCTTTCTTCCAAAACCTTCCAATTTGGAAGGATGTTGGCCAATATGGTAGGAGGAGGGGGGGGCCGTCATTGATTTTTCTCTTTGCTCTATGGGTCTCTGTAAATTAGCAAAGTCCATCAGAGTTGCTGGTGCCCACTTGTTGATTCCTGTCCCAAATTTGTCCTATGCACTTCTAGATGATGATGATGACGAGGAGGAGGAGGAGGACATGATAAACTTGACATGCATAAGTGCATAGGAGGTGTAAAAGTCGGATTTTTGACCCACTAAATCTAATTTCTAATTAGACTTGACTCACTAGGAAGCTAAAAAGTAAACTCACCAAATGGATGGATCAGGTCGAAAATGTTCCGCATAAAATAAATCCATTTAACTCGTTTTGACCTATTTTTTTATAATGCGAATCTAATGACCCATATTTGACCCGATGTCTTGTTAAAACACTTACATATTTAATCATATTTACGAAAACTCATACCCCAACTAATGTGAGAGAGCGAAGTGAGCAAGTGCAAGATTGAATGAGGACAAAAAAGAATGAAAAGAGTTATTGAAGGATTGGATTTAAGTAAGTTGTAAACCTATTTATAATCTCTATTATGTTTAAACATATTTATGATTCATTTACTTAATATAACCAACACATTTATTGGCCATTTAACACTCATTTGAGTTAATAAATAGGTCAATGACTAATTTTGACAGATCTACTCAACAGTCAGAGGCCTACAGGCGTGCAAGAAGGATGAGAATCCACTATCCCATTTGTGCTTCCATATGTATCGCAATAATCCCAGGCCTACAGGTGTGCAAGAAGGATGAGAGTCCACTATCCCATTTGTGCTTCCATATGTATCGCAATAATCCCAATCTCTTATATAATATGAGAGAGCTGGTTTTGAAAATGACTTTCAACGCATTGATGGTTGTGATTTAGGGAGACGCCGAAGAAGGGCACCAAGCAAGAATGAGAATCTCCGGTCGTGTAACAGCGAGTAGATAACCATACTTTACTCATCTACTGATTAGTAATTATCTATGCATCTTGGTAAGTACAACGACTTGGACCCTTCCACATCTTTTCTAATTCTCAAAAGATAAAAATAAATACATTGTAACTCCAATTGATACTTGAGCCTGACTTGTACGGTTACCAAGCAGGGATTGAATATACTCAAATGATTCATAATTGAAAAATGTAATGATGTGATTCGACGAGGAGCGATTGTGGAGACATGAATCCAACAATATATCAAGCAGAAAGTGATTATGATATATATATTAGAATTAACTTATGGAGGCATTTTTTGATATAGCAAAAATCTTTACTTTGGAACTTCAAAGTTAAGAGAGCTTAAGTTAGAGCACTACTAAGATGGGTGACCTATTCGAAAAGTTTCTATTTGTACATCAACAGATAAAACCATGAACCTTAGTATGGAACAGGCCAAAGCGGACAATGCATCAATTGAATTAATCTCAGAATGTCACAATATGATATTAGAATAGGACCTCCTACAGTAGGTGTGTAGTTTAGGAACAGATAATGATCCGGTCTAATGGGGGTAGAGAATAGTCACCGAAGTCGAAGGGCCTAGACTAGGAGCGTCCTAAATAGGTTTCCAAGATAGTGAAGGGAGCAAAAATAAATTGAAATATACATTGAGCAGGAAGAGAGCAAATGTGAAAACTTGGATTAACTTGTAGAGGAACATTTTAACACCATGACAAGCTTTACTTTTGAACTTCAAAGTTAAGCAGGTTCAAGCTAGAGTATTATCAAGATGAATGATCTCCTTAAAACGTGTCTATTTATATGCCAAATGACAAAATCGTAAGATTAAAATTTGAAGTTAGCTACTTTAATTTACTATAGAGTGTACAAGCCTTTTTATAAACCATTAAAAGAAACATTCACCATCTTAGCTTTTCCTTATTCACAAAGATCCGTGTCCTCTTTATAATTAGTCATTACTCGTCCCCAGAAGGATTTGATATTGAATCTTTCTAAATATGGACCTAATTGACGATAATCTCTGTCACGGGACAAGTCCGACCCTACAGCTCTAGGTGATCGCGGCCGTCACCGTCGGCAACTTGCGAGATGTTCAGATGTTTGTTTCCGGCCTCATGCCACTTAAATACGGGCAGTGCACGCCGGCAATACATGAATCCCGTGCAATCTCAAACTAGCTAGCACGGCGTGGTTCATGATATGAGATCGAAGCGATGCCGGCACCGACCGGGCCCCACCTTCCACGGTAACTGGACCGAAGCGGGCCATCTTAGATATGTCTCGAATCTCACGTCCCCTAAATCTAAAATTGAGCACGGGGGGCCACACGGGGTAAAAAGCATTCGCTTCGGGACGAACTTAACGAGCGCATCAAACGTCGGGTCATTTGAAATGTGACCGAATCTCAGCCGTCCATCTCGGCCTCGCCCTCTCTCCCGTTTCTACTACTTCAAATCGCCACCTCAGGTAGAGAGAGAGAAAGAGAGAGAGAGAGAGAGAGAGAGAGAGAGAGAGAGAGAGAGCGTGCGGTGCGCTGCAATGGAAGACCACCGCTCGACGCGACGGCTCAAGCGGGCTGAGCTCGCCGGAGCTTCGAGCCCGACCGCGTCGAAACGGCGGAGGAGGCTCGCCTTCGTCCGCGAAGAGTCGTTCGAACTGCGGTCGGGGAGGCGCGGGGGCGAGCCGCAGTGTCTTCTGCTTCCGTGCCCGGACTCGTTGGAGAAGATCGATGTGCCGTCGGAGGAGTCCGGAGAGATCGTGGTCGTGTCCAGCAACCTCGCTTCGAGCTCCAGCTCCAGCTGCATTCCGTTCGAGCCGCCTCGTTTCCCGGCGAGGAGGGACGAGGAGTCGGTCGACGGGGCGAAGGAGAAGCTCGACGTCGTCGTCTATCGACAGCGACAGGTGAATTTCGAGCTCTCGCTCTCTCTCTCTCTCTCTCTCTCTCTCTCTCTCTCTCTCTCTCTCTGTGCGTAATTCATCATCCGCGTGCGTTCACGAGAGAGAGAATTCCGGCCGTTTTGCCACCTCTGTTACTAAAATTAACTGAAGATCTACAACCGTGCAAACGCAGGCGAAGAGCTTCGAAACCGAAGCATCGACATGCAACGGCGACTTCAGGTAACTCGACATTCATTCATTCATTCTTCAATTTCGATCCCTCTTAAATTCCCTCCCTTTGCGTTTTCCTTTCTCGGCTCTATTTAACTTTGCTCCGAACCTGACACGTTTCGCTGTCTATCGTCTCCAATCGCAGCAGAGAAGCCTCCCCGTCGAGCGAGGCCGCCAGTGCAGAATCGTGGACGATGAAGCCGTCGGGCGAACGGAAGCCTCCCGCGGCGGACGTGCCGTCGCGAGCGGAGCTGGAGTCGTTCTTCTCGGCGGCGGAGAAGCGCGAGCAGCAGCGGTTCGCGGCAAAGTAAGTGATTATTCTTCAACTGCTCCGTCGAACAAGAATCGCAACCCTAAGCGACTGGTAGCGAACTCCATTTTGGCTTCTGCTTTTTCTTCATCGTCCTCTCGATTTCACAGGTACAATTACGACGTCACCATGGACGTCCCCCTCGAAGGTCGCTACAGGTGGATCCGCTCGAAGCCGTGAACAGAGAGAAAGAGAGAGAGAGAGAGAGAGAGATAGGGTGACGCCAAGGTGACGCCAGGTCTAGAGAGAGAAGGAGATGGAGACAGGCAAAGCGTGAATGAACAGAAAACGGTTGAATTTGGCGACGTGTACTGCGCGCTTTGTCTCTCTCTCTCTCTCTCGCCGGGAAATGCAAAAATCCCAGTCGAAATATACTGAATAAACACGCTACAAGATCTGTAATTTCTCTGGTCGTACAAGGTTTTGCAAACAGTGTTCTTCTTCTTTTTTTTTTTTTTTTTTCTAACGTTTTGGTCCTCGGAGTGATATTGAATTATGATTTTCGGCCCACCCTCCGAAAATTAATATCATTAGCAACAGTTTATTCTATTTCTCTAGATTTCTTGGGGGGTTGGTCGTTGCTAATATTTTTCTCGCCGTGGGGCTGGGGCAAATCCGTCATGAACGCGTTTGCTTCTCGAATGTCTGTTTTTCTTCCTTTCTTTTTGCGGTGGTGTCGACAGGACAACTGCGCACATGCCACAAGCTGGGGACCATTCCCAATTGCATCGACTTCCCCAACGTTAAACGTACGTAATAACTTCTTTTTTCCCCCTCCATTTGCGCATGCGGCGCATGCGGAGGAGGGAGACGAACCCGTGTGTAAAGAGTACATAAATCGAGTAGATTACCTGATGTGGGCATACTTTAATGCCGCTCTCACGCCCAAGCCGGGTTGGGAACGGCACGGGGAGTTCGAAGGATAGAGGGAGGGGCGGCGTACACGGAATGAGATGGAGCAGTAATTTGGCTTTGATATTACGGGAGAGAATTTTCGGTCCCAAAACTTAATAAGTGAGCGAGATTGCTTTTATATGAAGAGCATATGAAATTCCATAAACAAGCGATGTGAAATACTTCAATGGGTTGTACTTTACGCAATACAGCTGAAATCAAAATTATGACTGGTTAGTAGCATTGCTTTTTTTTGGGAGTGTTCGAAAGTTCTTACCTGAACACTTGGACTAAGAACAAATAAATCCCCTGAACAAGTCGCGGGCTAGTGAAAAGTATACACAATCAATGTTGTTTTCTCAATTATATTCCATAGAGTGAGCATATGTAACTACCAGTTTAATAACGCATGTTTAATTAAGGAGCATGGTTATTTTTTTATACCATATTTTTGTGTATTAATAGTAAATTGATATGTCAAGTGATCTGGATACTTGTAAAGGCTAATAACAAAAGGGAAATAATTAAAGTTATGACATAGTAATTAGTGAAAAAAGCGGGGATTCCAACCAGGCACATGCTTGATCAGGAAGCATGCAATTTCAAAAGTTAGGGCATGGTTTTATTCTGTGTTTTCTTTGGACAAAGATTTCTGAATTAAATCTACTCGAGTTCACACTGCTTCCCCCTTTCATACCATTCACTTTATAAGGCATTAAATGGCAGATCATGTTCTCTTTGTTCTAGGATCCTTTTTCTGGACATGAAAATTCGACCTTTATTAGAAATACCACGAGCTTAAAATCATTTCTCTTACAAACACTCACAAAATAGAAACTCTCGTCTTCTAACGACACATTGGATACAATTGTTAAAATTGAAATTCACGCATAGGCCGTGAGAAATTCCTTTGCACCAGTGCATCCAATAGAAGTTAGAAAAATTGATTTTATTAGTAGTAGTAGGAGTAGTATTCTTATTATTATTATTATTATCTGCATTTTTTTTTAGATCTCGTTGCTTTTGCAATTTACCTTTTTTTAGTCAGGATATCTCTGGCCTTGCGAATTGTATACATAATATGAAGTATTAATTTTTTTCGTTCCTCAATTTTTAGAGGGAAAGTGCAATTGCCCCAAACAAGTAAGTGCTTTGTTATGAATTTTCTGCTAATTAAGATCGCGGTGATTTAGGCGAATCACGATCTCAACGTGAAGTTAAGGATTAATACACGATGTGCTCAAAGGATAGAAATAGAATAAATCAAGAAGTTAGAATATATCAACAAAGTACCACACAGTTTATGGATTTATATACTCCTGTGCGTGTGGCCTTCTTTCATATTTATGTTTAAGCTTTTGGATTGAATGTTTCGCATTCTACAAGGTTTATATGCTCATCATATACATATGATCTCTCTCGACTTATGAACTCGAGTTTTTAAGTTGGATGTTTTGACGTGATATTGGAATTAGGAGGAGAATTTGTATAAAAGGAACACTAACAATCCGGATCCCAAAAATAGTATTTTGTTTGTGGATCTTTGTAATGATGAATCGGGTGGCCTTCTTTATCAAAGGATTCTATCAAAGATTTTGGATCTAAATCCTCGTCTTCAATGGGATTATCAGCAGCACAAGATTGTACTCATAAAAATAGTAGATAAAATGAGGGAATAAGTTCCCTCCTCTTCCTTACCAAACTTGGTGATTACCATGGCGTCTTTTTTCCTGGTGAACTAGACTCCACTATCTGGATAGGTCTGGAATTCTGGTGAAGCATTTAATGATTAGCTACCCAAGTATTCGAGAGTAACTTAACTAATTGACCTCCACTTCACTTTGTGCGCGTCTTGGAAATTCCCACTGGCCATCCCTGATGCGACTTGTACATAAAATAGATAAATTCCGTGGACGAATGATGTAGGATACTTCAACAAATCGTGGACGAACGAGGAATCTCATAATTTATGATATTCAAGAAGGAGGAGGTCGTGCACGTCTAGTGGTGGGTCTCCAAGCAAAAGAGTTTTGCTTCGGATCTGGTGCCACTTTAGTTACATGATAATAAATTGAATACTAGAAATCCAGATGGGGGGAGAGATGATGATGAGAGTGTGTTGGGAGGGGAAAGAATGTTGCCTTTTTTTCTTATATTAATGAAGGAGAGAGGAGAGATGGGGTTTCGATCCTGATGCTTTCTTGCCTCTCTCTTTTTCCCGCTTCACGAAGCTGATTGTGGAGGAGCTCATGAGGGAACTTGCTTAAAAAGGGACTTTCCTTTCTTTCCTTTCTTTTTTGTCAGGCAGGGGTTCTTGCCCTTTACCCCCTTATCAGTGACGATAAGGCAGATGGATGCCTATTCCAAAATTTTTAGGACAGAAGTGAAAAAGATGCCTCGTGAAATTGAGATCTTCTTCTAAAGTTATAGAGAGATGGAAAACTTCACCATATGTGTTACTGAATGGCCTAGATTTCTTCTCCCCTTTTTACCTTCCCTTTTCTCCTTTTCGTTTTTACATTGATGCATTTGACACACGCATTCTCTCTCTACGAACCCTCGATTCCTCCTTGGACATCACAACCGCCATCAATGAAACCCTCTCCGATCTCCCCCCCCCCCAACAAAACCCACGTTTTTTTTTCCTCCTCCGCTTTTCCCTCCTCCCAAAGAAAAAAAAAAATTGCGTGCGTGGAAATTGGCCGCAAGTCTAGGACGTGACCTGAGGTTTGAGATTCCAAACCTACCTTAGACTACTCAAACCTAGTGGTGCTCCTCATGGATGGGATGGCCGTTTCGCGCACAAAGGGGTTGGCTCCACGAAAGATAAGTGTGACGGTGGCAACCCAGCACAATGGCGGGGCGCGGCTATTGACACCGTGGTGTCTAAGGCGCCCCACCCCGAGAAGGTGGGGTGGAGTGGTTTGGGGTGAGGGGAGCGGAGTATGTTTAGATTTCTTTCATATTAAGGTAACTGAACTCCCTTAATTCAAAATATCTTAATCATTTTGCCATGAATGAGAATAGAACTTGAATAAGTCGATTTAATGCATACAAGCATAAAAATAATGGGGTTCAATAGAGAAAATTGCCTAATTGAACTTTTTTGTTTTTTCCGTATAATCTGGTTTTGTTTGTCCAATTAGATCCATCTATTATGATCTTTTGGTTCATATTGGACCTTTCAATTACATAAGAATGGTTTCCATGAACTGCCACATCGATGGCATTAGACCAATCAACGAATTCAAGGATCATTTTTGTCTTATTAATCTTTTTGTCATATGATATGGTGTATACTATATAATCAACTTACCTGATGATCATGTGCACATGCTCTTGCCAATCATGTTCAATCAAAAGCTTGAGGACATTTTTAGAGCTCCCATCATTAGATGGGAAAAATTATCTAAAAAGTCATAAATTTATTGCATTTTTACTAATTCAATCTTAAATCTTTCAAGTTTACCACTTGAGGGCTCAACCTTTTAAATCTTTACCAATTAATTCTATTTAGCCAATTTTTTCAATAATTTCATTGATTTGGATACCAATGGCTGGCGCCTAATATTTTAATGTTTTTTCAAGTTGATTTATTATTTTTTTATTTTTGATTTTCCTTTTTTCTTTGGTTTTTTCTCTGCTGGGGAGGGTCATTAGTGACCCACACCAGCCGTGACGGATGAGGACCTTCACGCCTTCACCTACGATTAGCAAAGCTGTGTAGGCCCTGCCCTTGCTTGCTATCGACGAGGCCACGATAGCCTCTCACAAGGCCTTCATAGCCCCACCGGTCAAGGTCGAGGTTGCCCTTGTAAGTCTAGGTGAAACCTTTGAGGCCAACAAGGGTCATTGATGACCCTCGCTAACACCCAAAAAAAAAAAAAAAAAATAAAAAAAGGAAAATAGAAATTCAGAAAAAACTCAAATTTAAAAATTAAAACATTATTAAATATTATACACATCAGCGCCATTTGTACTACATAAGACAACCAATGTCCACATCAGTGAATTCCAACAAAAATTGATAAAATGAACTCAATTGGCAAAAGCAAAAATATTTAGGATTCAATTGACAAAATTAAAAAAAATTAGGAATAAATATGTAATGAATTTAGGATTTTTGAACAATTTTCTCGTCGTGGGTAGTGAACCAAGCATACGTATTTTAATTTAGCCTATTTGAAACAATTTTTACTTTTGAAATTTGGATTCTTATTCAATCTTATAACTAGTGTAGAATAATCTTTACATATTCAATATCAAATAAGCAGAGAAAGTTGTCCAAAACGTCTTAAATTTATTACACTTTTGCCAATTTAGTTATAGATTTTTTCATTTAGTCAATTGAGTTTATCCCATCAATCTTGGTCGGTAATTGCTTGCATGGCAGTCCAATTAGCATTAGTTATCCCACATAAGACAACTAATACTAATGTGGAGAAATTTATAATGCTTTTAAATTCATATTATATATGTTTTTATTTCCTTTTTCTTTTATTTTCTTCTTTTTTCTCTGTTGGTTCAAAGGGCCAACAGCTGATTAAGGGACAACAATTTGACTTTGCCAAGCAAACATTAGCACCGCTCTACCCCTAAGCTACGTTTGGTCGTCCGATTTCTAATTGGGATAGAACTAGATAGGATATGATATAAAATTTTGGGATTTTTTTATATTTCATCTTGTTTGGTGAATCGCAGTATTAAAATCATATATGTTTACATAATATCATGTACAATTTTTTTTTTTTATATAAACGGCATATCATTATAAATGAACCTAAATATTCATAAAAGGAGATGGTGAAAATCTCTCGTAACACTATTCCTTAATTTATTTTTATTTTATTTTTCCTCTTTTTTATATTATTTTCATTGTTATTTCTTTTTTCCCCTTTCATCATTCTTTAATAAAAATTTATCAAATAGTAAATTTTATTAACATACCTAATATAAAAAAACCTAAAATATATTATAAATATAAATATTTAATTTATATATTGAATTATTATTATAAGATAGAATTAAAGTTGAATATATAAATTAAAATAAGATTAATTAAAAATATATATTTTTTATTTTTAATTTCTTATACTAGAATTCAAATATTATTTATATTGAAATATAATTTTAATTTTGTTAATTTAATAAGTTTGTTATTCAAGAAAAATAAATTTCCTATTATGAACATTAGACATCCTAGTCACTTTTATCCCACCTCCCCCATATGATAATTTTATCATCGTCTATATCTTCCTTATATCCAACTTTATTTTGTCCTGAAGGAGTACCAAACATAGGATAGAATAAATCATATTATATCTCGAATTTTATCCCGATTGCTAAACGTAGCCTAAGGCTCGGGGATACAAGTCAAGGGTTGCTCATTCCATGGACAGGTCACGCCCTTCATTTAGAACCCTCTTGGGTCATGCTTCCCATTGGGTCGTGACATTCTCCCTCACTAATTAGGCGATGTCCTCGTCGTGTCTTCGGTATAAAAGGCATCGATCTCTTTCTTGAATTGCCAAAGAGCTTCCGCGGGTTCCCAACTTGCTTCGCTCTCTAGAAGACCCTTCCATTGAACCAAGTATTCTCGCTTTAGCCCGTAGTTTTGCTGACTCGATGGTGCTCTCGACTTCTTGATCATATGAGGTTTTTGCCCCAAGTGGCGCCCATTGCAACTTCCCTCGATCCGGATCTTCCTCATCAACTTGGAAAGGTTTTAGCATACTTACATGGAAAACCGGATGCACCTTGAGTTTTGGTGGTAGCTCTAGCTTGTATGCAACCTTCCTGACTCGTTGTAGCACACAAAATGGCCCATCGTAGCGACGGATCAACCATTTGTGCACGTCCCTGTATCGGAGAACCACGTGCAGTTTGGCCAACATTTGGTCTCCAACCTGGAACTCCACATGCCGTCGCTTCTTGTCGGCCCACTTCTTCATGCGCTTGGAGGCCTTGTGTAGACACGCTCGTGCCAAGTCCATTTGCTCTTGCAAATTCTTGACGAACTTGAACGCGAGCGGACTACTCCCCCGATAACCCGATGCGATTGCTCTCAGGGTATTTGGTTGATGCCCAGTTGTGATCCCGAATGGGCTCTAACTGGTCAACTCGCTCCGTTGCAAATTATAAGAGAACTGGGCTATGTTGATCAACTTCGCCCAATTCACTTGCGTCATACTCACATAGTGTCGGAGGTAAATATCCAAGAGTGCATTGACCCGCTCCGTTTGACCGTTGGTTTGGGATGCAAACTTGTCGACATATTCAGCTCAAACCCTAGTAGCTTGAACAACTCAGACCAGAAACGCCCCATGAAGTGAGGATCACGATCGATCACAATTGCTTGTGGCACTCCCCAATACTTGACCACGTGCTTCATGAACAACTTGGCCGCCTCCTCAGCTAGGCAATGTCGCAAGCACGAAGGTTGCATACTTGAAGAACCTGTCCATCATGACCATTAGAATCTGACACCCTTCGTACTTCGGCAGGTTGATGATGAAGTCCATTAACATGCTTTCCCATGGACGAGTTCGGGGGATCCCATTTCAGGCAGAAGAGCTCTCTTCTAGCTCCACGGAAATCCGTGGAGAGCGCCCTGGGTGGCTCTCCCCTCATCGAGCAGACCCAATGAATTGGCACTATATGCGATTATGGTCAAGTAAATATTCTCCAAGCAACCTGTCGGTTTATCGCTCACATGAAAAGTCTCATGCTAAAACAAAGCAAAGCGTTCGCATTGCCGTGTCACCTTTGAATTTCTCATTGGTAATTTTCCAACTCGATTGCGGTCCCCTTGCTTCGTTTGCTCGTCAGTCTTGACGGTAGGAGGGGTGGCACGTCGCGCAACGTCTCTCGTAGGTTAGTTTCTATGATTAATTACTAGGCGCTAGGCGAACTGACAGCATGAATCCACACTCGTAGCAATGGGCTAGGATCGTGCAATCAAGTCACGTTTTGTGTCGTGTCGGTCTAGTTGGTGCCGTGTGAAGAAGCTCACAATATGTGGATGATTTTTCATATCACATAATTTACAGATTGTACACACTTATAAAGAGAAGGAAAAATACAATCTTTGACAGAGCAAGAATCATGGAATACCAACTCATCTACAGTTGGTATGCTAAGATGAAAATCAAAAAGATATCAAAAAGATTTCATATTCAAAAAATAATATCAGAAAAAGATTTCATATCTTAACACGCCCCCGCAAGATGGACGTTCCATTGGAAACGCCCATCTTGTCTCGTAATTGTAGTGTCCGCAGCCTTGATAACGATTTCGTGAGAATGTCGGCAACTTGATCATGGGTGGAAATATGAGAGACTCGCATCTTGCCGGCTTTAACAAGTTCCCGAACAAAATGGTAATCTATCTCAATGTGTTTCATGCGGGAATGGAAGACAGGATTTGCACAAACATAAGTAGCACCTATGTTGTCGCAATACAAACTTGGTGCCGTGTCCATGTGAATGCCAAGTTCTTGAAGCAAAGATTTTACCCAAATGAGTTCCGCCAAGGCTGTGGCAATGGCTCGATATTCTGCTTCAGTAGATGACCGTGCAACCGATCGTTGCTTTCGAGAACTCCAAGAGATAGGATTGGCTCCTATATAAATCACAAAACCCGAAGTAGATGTGCGATCATCAATGTTACCTGCCCAATCTGCATCGGTGTAGGCATGAAGCACATGTTGTGTGTCGCGTCGCAAGTGCAACCCATGGAATAATGTTCCCTTAAGATAGCATAAAAGCCTTTTTGCAGCTGTCCAATGGGTTGTGGTTGGCTTATGCATGAATTGAGATAGCTTGTTTACTGCAAAACCAAGATCCGGGCGAGTGATGTTGAGGTACTGAAGTGCGCCAATAAGGCTTCAAAATTCTATAGCATTGGCTGGTGATTGTTTGTCATGAACCGAAAGAGACTGACCCGTGGCTAATGGTATCGCTACCTCTTTTGCATCTCCCATTTTGAAGCGCTCAAGTAGCTCTCTTATGTATTTATGTTGAGAAAGAAGTAAACCAGTCTTTGTAGGAACGACTTCAATTCCCAAAAAGAAATGCAGTTGCCCCAAGTCTTTAATTGAGAACCGATTAGAGAGAGCGTTGATGAAGTCCGAAACAAACTTTTGGTTACTTCCTGTTATAATGAGATCATCCACGTACACTAAAAAATAGGCTTGAACACCACCATGATTGTAAATGAATAGCGAACTATCATTCTTTGAATTGACAAATGAATTTGCGAGAAGGAATGAACTTAACTCATTATACCAAGCCTACGGAGCCTGCTTTAACCCATATATGGCTTTGCAAAGTTTGCAAATATGTGTTGGTTTTTTTGGGTCTTTAAAGCTAGGCGGTTGTGACATATAAACCTCATCCTGAAGAGTGCCTTGGAGGAAGGCATTGTTGACGTCCATTTGTCTCAAGTGTCCATCCACGCATTAAAGCCAATGATAAAACCACCCGAATAGTATTTGGTTTGATGACCGGGCTAAACGTATCAGTATAATCAAGGCCTGGTCGTTGGTGAAAACCTTTGGCCACAAGACGTGCCTTGTACCTCTCAATACTACCGTCCACATGTCTTTTTATCCGATAAACCCATTTGCAACCTACAACATTCAAAGATGGATCAAAAGGTATTAGTTCCCAAGTCTCGTTACGAATAAGGGCATTGATCTCAGCCGACATTGCTTCACGCCATTGAGGATCGCACATAGCTTGTATAATTCCTGTTCGTTCTATAGTCGGTGGAAGTGGATGTTCGGTGATGATGTGGTTGAGTTGTTTGGGCTTGAAAATATTATTTTGGGATCTAGTGGTCATGTTGTGAGTTCTTGGAGGTGGATTTTTGGGGGTTGATGTTTGGTCATTATTGATAGTGGCAATTGGGTTTTCAAGAGGTGGCATTTGTGGGGATTGATGTGAGGGTTGGAAAGTCGATGAGGATGCAGCACAGGATGGAATGTTGCTTCGAGAGGGCACTGTGCATATGGTCCAATGTTTGGCACTAAAACTGGAAGTGAAACAGTAGGTGGAGGAGATGAACTTTGAGGGGCTGACAAGACACTTTTAGTATTGAGAAGTGTTTGGTACAGAAATTTGTTTTCTTCGAACACAACATGATGTGAGATATAAAGATGATTATTTTGTAGATCAAAACATTTATATGCACTTTGTGACAATGAATACCCTAAAAATATACACTGTCGAGAGCAGGACATAAGTTTATTTGCGTTGTATGGACGTAACCATGGATAGCAAAGACAACCAAATGTGCAAAGTTTTTTATAATTGGGAGCCATTTGGAATAATGTTTGAAATGGTAAATGCATATTTAGAACGGGTGTTGGCAAACGATTAATGAGGTATGTAGCAGTTTGAAACGCATATGACCAAAAAGAATGTGGTAGATTTGCTTTGTGTAATAGGGCAAGTCCGGTTTCAACTATGTGTCGATGCTTTCTTTCTGCAGTGCCATTGTGTTTTGGTGTGTGTGGCGGTGTAGTTAGATGGGAAATTCCATGTTTTGCAAGAAAAGGTTTCAAGTTTTGAAATTCTCCACCACCATCCAAGTATAAATTTCGAATAGCGACAGAAAATTGTTTTTCAACCAAGCTTTTGAATTGTTCAAAAATTTGAGTAACATCTGATTTTTTTCTAATAGGATAAAGCCAAGTGTATTTCGTATAATGGTTGACAAATATAAGATAGTAACGGAAACCATCAATTGAAGCAGTTGACACAGGACCCCAAACATCGGAAAAAATAATATCAAGTGGAAAATGACTTACAAGAGTTGATACCCCAAATGAAAGTTTGTGACTCTTATTGCACTGACACGCATCACAGGATAGTTTAGAGCCTACGATTGACTCAGAAGACAAACGAGTTGGAAAATTATTAAGAACATGACTTAGAATACGAAATGAAGGGTGACCTAGTCGATTGTGCCAAACCATCGGTTTTGTCCACTCACTGACAAAGGCTGTGAATTTTGGATGAGTGTTTGTGAGAGGCATTCGATACACACCATTGCTAAGCCCTCCTCGAAGTAACGTCGCCCCCGTGCGAAGATCCTTCACCAAAAAATAATTGGCAAAAAATTCGATAGATGAGTGGTTATTGCGACAAAATTGTGAGACAGAAATTAGGTCTTTTGTACTATCAGGTGCACATAAAACATTGGTTAATTAAGGGATTGGTTTGGATAGGATAAATTAGTAGAACCAACGTGACTGATACACAAACCTGTGCCATCACCAATGACGATCTCGTCAAGGCCTTCGTACTCTGAGTGAGTGGTGAGATTGTTGAGATTGCTTGTGACATGATGTGATGCTCCTGAGTCTAGTAGCCAACCATTTTCTTGACGTGGAGCTATTGCAACATGAGCAGTAGGTTCGCGGAGATTATTGCGAATGCGAAAACAAGATTTGGCCGAGTGTCCATATTGATCGCAAAACTAACATGTCCGATGAGGCTCTCTGTTGTCCCGATCAGAGTACCTCCTATGAGAAGGTCCACGTTGCTGGTTAGATCTGGAATAATTTTGATGACGGCTGCGATTATTGGGCCAGCAAGAGTTGCTTCCTGAGCCATGGCTTCTATTGCTGTAGTTGGCTGTGACTGGTGCTGCTTCAAGTCTAATTTCCTCCAGTTTTAGTTGGGTTTCATAGGCTACCAATTTGTCATGCATTTCTTCAAAGCTAATTGTGTTTTCACGAGCACTATTCGCTGCTGCAATTTCTTTGTATTCAGTTCCAAGTCCTCGAAGTGCATGAATGACTAAATCATCATCAGAGATAGGAGTGTCAATGATTGCCAATTCATCAGCAAGGGCTTTAAGTTCCTGCAAAAATTCTAAAACAGAA
This sequence comes from Eucalyptus leucophloia subsp. euroa, assembly GCA_017140325.1. Lineage (NCBI taxonomy): Eukaryota > Viridiplantae > Streptophyta > Magnoliopsida > Myrtales > Myrtaceae > Eucalyptus > Eucalyptus leucophloia. Next base: position 14,634,904 of record CM029472.1, on the reverse strand, counting down.
CGTGAGTTTCGGCGAGCGGTAGAGAGTTGATCCTTAAGATGCATAACTCTTGAGCAGGATTTATTTGCATATAAATTCATGAGTTTTGTCCAGGCAGCGTGTGACAAATTGCAAGAGGCAATGAGAGGAATCACGGCTTCGGATACAGATGCAAAAATTGCATGAAGCAAGAGCTGATCCTGGCGAATCCAAGTTGTTGCGGCTGGATTTGGCACCGTTTGATTTCTAGTTGAAATGGTGAGAGGCGGACAGACAGAAGTTCCGTCAACAAATCCCATTGAATCATAACCAATGAGTAGCGCTTGGAATTGAGCACGCCAAGAGGGATAATTGGCAGCAGAGAGCTTGAATGGCAATTGGACGGCGGCTGAGATTGAGATCAGACCATTAGGTGCAGCTGTTCCGATGGAAACGGAACTAGAATTCAAGGTGGTGCGAGCTGATTCTGAAGGGACTTCCATGGCTAAAGGGTGCAGAAGATTGCAAAAAAAAATGCAGAATAGTCGGATCAAAAAGCTCTTAGGAGCAAAACAGCTCTGATACCATGACGAAGCTCACAATATGTGGATGATTTTTCATATCACATAATTTACAGATTGTACACACTTATAAAGAGAAGGAAAAATACAATCTTTGATAGAGAAAGAATCATGGAATACCAACTCATCTATAGTTGGTATGCTAAGATGAAAATGAAAAAGATATCAAAAAGATTTCATATTCAAAAAATAATATCAGAAAAAGATTTCATATCTTAACACCGTGAAAGACATTGTGCTTGGTGCCGATGCAGTTCTCAGTCTTGAGGAGGTTTTCACATTCATTGCAGGGCCCCAACTCGGCCCATTGGGCCAATAGTTGTGGGCTGGTTGGCCAGGCCCAATATGGTGGCGCGGCACGGCTGCAACCGAGTTGCCCCTCACGTCGAAGATTTCTTTCGAACCGAGAGAAGCACAGCCTAGCGCCGTCGTTGATCAGATGAGGAAGTCATATACTGTTGAATTTTTCATGCTTTCCAAAGTTATGTAAAAACATTCAAGAAATGAAATATTTCCTAGACGTACTATTTTTGCATGAATAAAGTATAGAAAATCTCTAACCATATAAGTTTTCAATAAAATAGAGTATTAGTGAAGATCTTTCCCAAACCATATATTATCTTAGTCCATTGTATTTTGTAGTAATCAATGCGTAGTTCACTTGAATGCACATCTCAACTTTTTCTCTTCTAATCCAACAGAGAGAAAGAGTGGCGCCTCGAAGCTCTGATTGGAATTCGGATCTTGATACAAGGAATTGCTAGGCAATTTCGATCTCGATCTGGCATTTCTGAAAGAATCTAATTCGGCAGGCTTCTGTTCTACAGATTAAACCTCATCCTGCATGTAAAATCGGACGGAACCCTCGATCTTTCTTAAGCAAAGCTAAACCAAAGCAGGAGATCCAAACTTTCACATAACGAATGTCGATTCTCAGTTTCTTGCTTCTGGATATCGGCATCGATCAGCATTTACATTAGGCCTAACCAGTCGCAATGTGTTTTAGTCTTGTATTACGTGATCATACGCACCTTCGAATGCATAAAAAATCAAATCGTAAAGAATGACCGACGTGTGCATGCATCTCTTCCGCTCAGATCCTGTAAACTGGCCCTTGAAATCTTATTGACTGTATCTCAAGAAGATGAGAGAACAAAGAACTAACTCAGCACTTCACTACTCAAAACTAGACTGCAGTTTTCAAGAACCACTCCTAGGAGGAATGATGAAAATTTCAAACGCGAAAGACATTCAAGAAATTCAAAGATCGCAGCATGACCTTTCGCAGTCGATCGACCACAAGCTGCATGAGAACATTTGCTTTCGAGAATGGAGACGGCGGACTCGAGGACAAGGAGGTAGGGATGGCTTGATGGTGCGAGAGCAACGAGCGCTATACAGGGAACTCGAGATCCTGGGAGCTACGGCTCGTCATCGTCGTCGACGTTGTATATGATTCTACAGCGCTTTAGACTGGTCGGCCGGTCTCTGCGACTGAAGTGCTCCTGCGAGTGGCTAGCTAGTTCGCTCGGGGTCTTCGTGAAGATGACGTTCGCAGAGATGCGCTTCCAATCGCCTTTTCCGTAGATATTTATTACTCTAAGAAATCTCCTAGATAATTTCCATGAAAATCAAAACGAGACATTGTTAGTTAGCGATCTTTCTGACGGTTGAATCCCTTTCTTGATGATGCTTCTGCGAAAATGCCGTCAATGAACTAGCAAGCATGGCGAATCTTGAGCTCGTAGAAACAGTTAAAACAACCTAACAGAACTCCAATCACAAACCTAACGATCTCTAATCTAACTGAAGAAGGAAAAAGAACGTGCGGGTTTGCGGCCGGAGAGGAAGATAAGTCATCATATTCGTGTTCTTCTCTGGTCCAGATATGGCGGCGATCTACCGACGACGAGGACAACAATGATAACGACAAGGAGGATCCACTACTCTCGACGTCTCCATCTTCGCGCTTGCGTTTGCCTTCGTCGTCCTCGTCTATCGTCCACTGCTCCGGGAAAGGGATTTCACCCGACTCTATCAAATCAAAGTCGTGCAGCAGCGCCTCGAGATGCTAGCGGATCTGCTCGACCGACTTCCCGGGGAAGAAGGGAGCGACTCTCTCCGGAAAGGCATCGAAGGAGGCGGAGGAATCGACTTCGTCGGGGGGAGAACGTAGCCAACGCGTTCTCGAACCGCTTGTTCTCTTTGAAAGTCCAGACGACGCCACCGTTGCTGCCGCTGCCGCTGCCATGATGATCGACGGACGCCTTCGGCGCGGCCTTACGTGAGTAGATCTTTAGCAGGAACGGGAAAGCCCGAACTAAACAGGAAAGAGCGTCATGCATCTGGGGACGGAAACCGAGCGCTACCGTCGTCAGTAGGAAATTCGCCATAAGAGATGGAAGGGTGGGGGCGGCCATGGTTGGCTTTCGTATCTTCTTTGCTTTCTTGATGTGCCGGTGGGAAGTCCCGCGCGATTCTTCTTGGGCTTATGAACTTTCCGTGTTTTTTGTAGTGCGATCCGAAGACGTTCGGAATGAACTCTAATCCTACTCGCGTGACGTCATCTATATTTATAATGAATAAAGGTTGAATAATTCTTTTTTAAGTTAATTTTACGAAAAAAAGAAATCCCAAATTCGTATGCGTTTGACAAATTTACCCTAAACTAATACTCCAGACTAGTATACTTGTGATAAATTTACTCTTTTGTAATTTCTTTAAATTTTACCGTTAAATTACTTAGTTGGATAACATGTGACAGTTGATAAGTATATCGATTTAAAATTTTACTCTCCGTTTGTCATAATGTATCGGTTTGTGATTCTTCGGGATATTAATCCAATTTAAAGAGTAAATTTGTCATAATAGTACAAATTCAGGGTTTTTGGTGGTTAAAAAATTAGTCTAGGGTAAATTTGTTATAAGTATGCCAGATTAGAGTTTTTTATAGTAAAAAATATTACCTTGATATAAAATTTGTTATATATATTGGTTAGGAGTTTTTTGTGATTTAACCGTTCTTTTTTCTTATTAGAATTGTTTTCCTTGATGAGGGGAGAGAAGGAAATGGTTTCCAATGATATAAGGTAGGTTTCGATAAAACTTAGTAGTGCTCGCTTTATTCATTGTATTCAAGCATCTTCCTCAAGATATACCTATTTTGCAATATTTGTAGTGTTCAATGTGTATTTCCCCTTGAAAGCACACCTTCAGTTTGCCTCTTCTATTTCGTCACAGTAGAAGTTACCTCTCATTTCGTTGTTGCAATACCTAACAGGAGAATAATGACAACCCGAATAAAATCGGATTAGCACGGCGAAACAATACAATCTCCCATCTTGTGCAAACATAAATATACGAAACAATACAAGAGAACAATACAAATACCACAATATATATACCAAGCACCCACACATATAAGGTGATTTTACGTGAAAAACCTCCTCGGTGTGAGGAGATAAAAAAAATTACATAACCGAAATCTACCCAAAATGTTTACTATTATTATTAACAAAATTGGGTGAACAAAGTTCTTTTCTAGTTAATATTAGAGGTACATAGTAGCGACAATATAAGAAAACCATTCTTGGCAATACATGTAAATTTCGCAAGAAATCAAGGAAAAATTTCACTAAAATTGCAGGTTTGGTTCAACCCACGAAATACCCGATGTAGGGGAGGCTAAGTGAAAATCAAATTGATCATATTCGAGAAGAATGTGTCACAGGCATACTAACAAAATTTCAGCTCAATTGGACCAAGAATCAACCTTCAATGTTAACTTGATGAAAACCGTATGCGGTCTTTCCTAGATTTTCTACTCTCTTTTTCTCCTGTTATTACGTCTCAACCCACGTTCTTTGCTATCACGACATAAAAATAGTGGAAAGCCTTATTTCTCCATATACATTATCATATAAGATCAAACTTTTGGGTTTGTAATTTATTGGGCTTTTTTTCACATAATAGTGACCTAGCTAATAATACTCATCCAACGTAACTTTGTAGCATGTCGAATGAAGGTGGCTTTGAATTTTTTTTTGGGGTTGTTGGTGCTATTGTGGTGCTAAGTGGGCGCCACACTAGAGAAAAGCCAAAAAACCTTCTAGTAGGAAAAAACAAATAAAATAGAAACTTGAGAGAGACACTAAAGGGAGCAGGGACATGTGACCCTAGGGATCGGACCCGGAAGTTGAGCCGTGTCATGCAGACCATAGGTTCGGGCCTTGAAACCCTAGATTCACCAACGGGGTGTATGGCTTCATGGCCAAGTACAGGGAGTTTCGGCCCTTGAAGCCTAGATTCACCAACAGGGTGTACGGCTCCATGGCCAAGTACACGGAGGTCCGGCCTTGAAAGCCTAGATTCACCAACGGGGTCTTTGGTTCCAAGGCCAAGTACACGGATTCGCGAGTTGGGGGGGCGGTCTCAACCCTATTACTGTAGGCTGAGAGCGTCATGGTGGCAAGTAATTAGGGTTTTGAAACTTTAGAATTAATAAATATATATACTGGTCTAGAACCGGGGAAAAGGATTGATTCTTGTAGGAGCCGCCCAGAATAGGCGGTTCGAGCAGTTCCCGATCCTATTCTTTTGATCACCACTAGTTTAAACCCTCGGAGTCCTGCCTTGTAGTACAATGATCTCCATGGCTGCGGGGTTGGGGCGTGATATAGTTGAGAGAGAGATTGTGCAGCAATGAGTCTGATACGCAGAGAGGAAAGACAACAACCACAGAGGTGGCAGCCGGCATATTATTTTTTAAGAAATCTTATTCCAGAAGTAATCCGTGCCGCATTTAACCTCATTCAGCGCGAATCAAACAACGCCTTAATCTTTGTTAAGCAAAGCTAATCAAAGCAGAAGATCCAAAGCTTTGCATAACATGTTGTCATTCTCAGTCCATTCCTTCCAAACGATGGAATAGATTACCTACAGTAATAGGGTTTACAATCCATATAAAAATCGAACGAGGAGGGTGAGTCGCATGTCTACCCTCTCTTGCATTGCGAAGGCACATGTACATCCATAAAACACATTCAATTTATAATAAATAAATAAATAAATAAAAAAAAAATTATATGTGCATGTACGAGCATATACAGATCGACGATATGGCCTTCGATATCTTTGTATCCCATGAGGTCCTCAAACTTGACTACGATCTTCATGACCTTGTCTATGAGGAATGACTCTCCTAATGAATGAAAAGAAAAAAACACTGCAAGACTTTTCAAAAGATTCAAAGATCGCATTAATGGCCTGCACGATCAATTTGGGCAAAAGCTGCGGCGGGGTATCTGCTTTTGGGAGTCGAGGCACTCCGGACTAAGCGTCAGTTTCTACCTGGATAACGAGTAGATGGTGGGCTCGAGGACATGGAAGCTATAGCTCCGATATTGCTTATGTTGTGAGTATCATTGATGCTCCGACGAAGTTTTTGATTCTCTGTGCGGTCTTTACGATTGAAGTACTTCTGCGCATGACTAGCTACTTGCGTTGGCGTCTTTGACATCACAACGTATTTGGAGATGCTCTTCCAATCCCCTTTGCCGTATATCTCCAATCCTCCAAGAAATCGCCTGGATTTGTCAAGAATAGCAGCGTCAGACTAAAAAAACCTTCAAATTGGCCCACCTACAGGAAAGGAAAAAAGAACAGAGAAAGATCGTTCATACTCGTGTTCTTCTTTGGTCCATGCGATCCCTCTTTTCCGTTCCCCTTTCGGTTCGACTTTCGATTTGCCTTTTGATTTCTGAACCGGCAGCGGTCCACCATCGGAATCGCCTTCCTCGTCCACTGTCCAATGCTCCGGGAACATGACTTGACCCGACTCTATCAAGTCAACATCTTGCCACAGTGCCTCAAGATGCCTCCCGACCTGCTCGACCGACTTCCCGGGAAACTCGGGAGCGATTACCTCGACGAAATCGCACAATGTGGAGAGGTCAATCTCTCCGCTAAGAGTAGCCAAAGCATTCTCGAAGCGCTTGTTCTCTTCAAAAGTCCAGATGCTGGAACCATCGTTTTCGCAGCCCCTGCAGCCCACCTCGGGCGAGCGCTCGGCGCTCGTGCACCCTTGATAAAAGGTCGCAGAGGTCGGGAAAGCCGCGTTGGCCATGGCCTTTTGCAAATAATCGAAAGAATCCATCAAGCAAGCACAACAGGCACAATAAAGGACTGAGGATGCAAGATAGGTAACTGGATTATAAAGAGGTTGTCTCTATATATATAGACAGTGGTCAGCGTGGCGGTGGGGGATTTTTCAAAATCAAGAAGTTTAACTGATTTGGGAGACCTAGTTGGAGTATGAATCTTTGACTGGATTTGGACTTCTATCTTTGGGGAAATTATAGTTTGTACCCCCAACATTTTGGTTTACTTGCACTTTGCATTTACAAGTTTTAATTCGAGTTTTCTGCCCAACATACATAGAATTTTCCGGCGAATCTTTTTATCATCAATCAAAATATTTGAACTTAAATTATTGATAATGTTTAGTTAACTAACTTTTTCTGAGAAGATAGATAATTATCTATAAGAACATTCATTTTCAATCATTGACTTTCCATAAAAGAAAAGCAATATAAAAAAAAGTTTGTTTTATCAATAGAAAGAACTGAATAAGGGATAAAAGAGAGAGAAATTTAAATTGGATTGTTCTAGGATGATCGGTAACGATAACTACCCAGAACCGGTTTCACGAACCACCCGGCCGCCGATCCTCCGAATTGGGTCCATTAAACCAATTTACAATCACTACAATTCCACAGGAAGTTGTCTCTATTTGCTAAGAGATGAAAAAAAAAAAAAAAAACTACTTCTACTCGTTATGTTTGAGTTAATGTTGTCAACCTTCAATTAGGAAGCCCTTATCTACCTTTGTGTCGAATTAATAAAATCCTTAAGAACCCAGAACGCTCATGATCAATCTTGCTAATAAATCCTTTAGAACCCAAATGCTAATAAATCCTTTAGAACCCAAAATGCTCATGATCAATCTTGCATTCCCTTGCCCATCGATCTCGCGTTCCCTTGCCCGTGCGGCCTCACACTCAAGAAGCTCTAGATTGTATTTACTTGTGAATGAGGTGAGTACAATGAGGGGAAGAGACCCTATATATACAAATATAAGGCAAATCATATTCGTAGATATCTTCTCAATCTTACGATGGAGATTATATCTTTCTAACTACCAACTACCCATATTTATAACATATGCATACAATTACTATATCACCCGCCCTCAGGAGTATTCTAGTAGACTCGGAAAACTCTAAGGTTACGTTTGGTTGTCCGGATTTCTAATTGAGATAGAACTGGATAGGATAGGATATGAAATCCTATGATTTTTTTTATATCCGTTCATTGTTTGGTAAATTGCGGTATTAAAAGTCAGATATGTTCACATAATATAAACGGCATATCATTATAAATGAACCTAAATATTCATAAAAGGAGATGGTAAAAATCTCTCGTAATACTATTCCTTAATTTATTTTTATTTTACTTTTCCTCTTTTTATATTATTTCCATTGTTATTTCTTTTTTCCACTTTCATCATTCTTTAATAAAAATTTATCAAATAGTAAATTGTACTAACATACCTAATATACAAAAATACCTAAAATATATAATAAATATAAATATTTAATTTGTAGATTGAATTTTTATTATAAGATAGAATTAAAGTTGAATATATAAATTAAAATAAGATTAATTACAAATAATGATTTATTTTTTTATTTGTAATTTCTTAAATTAGAATTCAAATATTATTTATATTGAAATGTAATTTCAATTTTGTTAATTTAATAAGTTTGTTATTCAGGAAAAAGAACTTTCCTATTATGAACATTATAAATCCTATCCACCTTTATCCCTTCTCCCCATGAGATAATTTTATCATGTCTATATCCTCCTTATATTAGACTTTATCATGTTTTGAGCGAGTACCAAACGTAGGATAGGATAAATCATATCCTATCCCGAATTTTATCCCGACTGCCATACGCAGTCTAAGGGGAAAGATAAAGGATTTCAAGAAAGAAGATAAGGTTCAAATAAATTGCCTTGATGAAGCATCGCAAGCCTTAAAACGCGCTGATTTAAGTAGCTGTTTCAGCAAACAATTTTGGGCTATGGCCCGGTTCATTTGACCCCAATGAGAGCCCTCGCTGGCGCTCGGGAGTGCCGCTACGGTTCATCCCCCTCCGCTCTTCCTCTCTTTCTTTATATTCCTCCATTAGTGAAGCCCGCACGCCTGATGTTCGGCCTAAAGGATTTCAGAGGCTGAGACAAAGGTCTCAAGTCAAGGGGTACTTGAGTGGCTGAGACAAAAAGTCATATGTACTCCAAGAGAAAAACCTTCATTGGGACTTCAGAATTTTCTTCTGTATAAAACTCTATTCATCTTGCGAGAAGTAACTTTCAGAAAAATATTTTCTGAATTTTCCGTTGTTCATTTCACAAAAATAATGAATTGATTAGAGAAGACATTTTCCTAAGTTTTTAAATGGGGGAAAATATTTTTCTTTTTATTTTTATTTTTTTTTTAAATTGAGTTTTAATTGTTTTTTTATCATTGTTTTCCTTTTTCTTTTTTTCCTTCTTCTTTGGCCGGTTGCGGCCACAACCAAGGCCAATGAACGGCCATCAGTGAGCTCAAGCTCACTAGATTAGCAACACTTGAGCATCACCAAAGCACAATGAGGCGCGGGCCTCACAGATTGATGTCGCTCAAGCGTTGTCAAAGGGCCACGAGGTTCAAGCCTCGTAGATTGGCAATGCTCAAGCATTACTAGAGGGCGACGAGGCTCGAGTGCCGCCCTATGGCAACGTTCGCTAGCCATCACCATGGCCAACGACCGACTGTCGAATTTTATCTTGGTATGATCTATCATTCAGTCATATTAATCCACAAGTCATGTTTTGTGTAGTGTTTTCATAAGTCTCTTTATCTTTGTTTTTAAGTAGTTGTTCATACTTAAACACTCCTATTGCCAATTGGAATAAATTGGCAAAATTTAGCCTTTGAATCCTTCTCCGATATTGAATATCCATAGAAAACAAAATTTGTGAATTCTTTCTCTTAAAATGCAAGTAACAAACTGATCAATCAATTTGTTATCAAGATTTGGTCAAATCAGCAACCGATACCTCATACGTCATTATAGAGGATTGAGAATGAAATGTCTTTCCTTTTCGGCCCAAATAAAATTAAATTAAGAATAAACTCATATACCAAGCAAAAGCAGTTTTTGTTAAAAATAAAGGAAACAATTTGTGTGTTGAGTGATCAATTGGTCATCTTTTCCTGTATAAACGACAAAATCAAGAGTTTTGATTTCCCTAAGATGAGGAACATTATGGTCCCTATCAAGATGTGGCTTTCTATAAATAGTCTTAGGGTGCATTTAATAATGATTTTGCTCTCAAGAATAATTTTTGAGCAAAAAACCGCACTTTGTAACTGTATAAAATTTCTATTTTCGGGATAAAAATATGTTTGGTAGGATTCTAAAAAAAAATTCTTTTAAATTTTTAGTACTTTCATTATTTTTTTCTTTTTTCTTTTTTCTTTTTCTTTTTCTCTTCTTCTTCCTCCTTCTTTGTAGCTGCCAGAGATTCGCCTGGCCAAGACGAGCCTCGGCCTCACTAGATATTGGCTAGCCATCGACGAGGCTTGACCTTGCCTAAGCAACACGAGGCCGGCCTTGCTGTGGCCGTGCGAGGCCGAGGCTCACCGTGGCCGTGCGAGGTCGACCTCACCTAGATTTAGCAAGACCAAGCTTATTGAGCCATTGCCAAGAAACACTAACCTAGAGGTGGCCCAGCGAGGCCGAGCCTCACCATGGTTTGGCGACGTTCTGACAAGGTCGCCAACGAAAAGGAAGAAGAAGAAGAAAGGGGAAGAGAAAAGAGAAAAAAAAAGGAGAAAAAAATAGGAATTGATTTTAGGAATTGTTCGAGGAACAAGAAGCAACTTTTTTTTTTTTTTTTACTTCTTGATTTTGTTCCAAATCTATTCCTGGAAACAAAAATTTTACCAAATGGATTTTTGTTCTTTTTTCATTCCGGGAATAAAAAAAAACAAGGATGATTACTAAACAAGGCCTTAATAACCCCTTTATCATCATCTATTTATTGTATCACTATTTCAGCCACATGGTCTGGATTCATGAATCGATAATCCTAGTCTTCCTAGCCCTTAGGATCAGTATTCAAAGGTCTATTTTGATTTGGCTTGTTTAATTGGCACATTTGGCTACATAGAAAATTTCTTGCATTCGGAGGTAAGTTACACCATATGGCCTCACATTATCCCCATATGGAATTGGCCTAATCAGAAGTCCATTCCGTGGAATATCTTGATTTGCCACATTAGTGTCAACGGGATCAATTTGGACTGGATTAACTTGGTCATTTTCATTGACAAAATTAAATTTGGTTGGGATTTTTAGGCCTTTGTAAAATTGTCAGTGAGGGTGGGATCGCTTGACCTAAATTATTTTTACTATTTAATTGATTAAGAGTTGGAGGAACATTGTCGGAAGTCACTGTGTTCAGTTGGATTGGTATGGACTTTTGAATGTTACGAGCTTTGAGATGATATCAGTAATCATGTTGAAAACCATCAAGATGAATGCATCAGAGAAAGGTCTCATCATGGGATTTGCTATCTGATTTTGTTGTCCGTCGAACAGGCTCTTCCTGGTGGTCACCAAAAGCAAGATTTGGTGCCAACTCCATCAGTTGCTCTTCGGTAAGGTGTCTCGGCGTGTGGACATCCCCACCTCGGCTTGTCTACACTGTTGCAGGAGTGGCTGAGGTCTTGGATTGGGTGACCCACCTCGGCTTGTCTACACTGTTTCATCGGCGTTGTTAGCCCCAGCATGATCAATCTCAAGGTGATTTATTGTCCTTGGCTTTGTTAATTCTCAAATAAATCACGAGTAGTCCCATGAGACATGCCAAAAAGATGTTATGTCGGAATTTAATCGATGACAAGATATTTTTTGCTGAAATTCGTTTTTTGATTTTTATTAAGAGGAGATGGGTCTTGTGGTGATTTAAGACAAGATATATCACTAGAGCACAAGGAAACTTACATATATACTTCAACGGAAATTAATTGACCATAAAGTTAGATGCTAGAGAGATACAACACCAGAATTTAATGGATGACAAAAATTTGAAAGTTACAACTAAGATATACGCTAGAATTTAGTTGATGACAAGATTTCTAAAAACTACAGTTTAGATATATGAATTGAAAGATAATATATTTTATTTGTTTTGAGGGATGGGGAGTTTAAAAAGAGCGATGTGGCAATTTAAAGCCTATTATCGACGGCTACAAGTGGAAGTTATAAATGGTTACTCATAAAGAAATAAATGATTATGAGAAGTTACATCATTCACAATAAGTTATCTCATGGTCTCCTATTATCTAACAACACTTATCTACAACGATCCTAAAATAGCAGCAATAAAAATGGCCACCTAACAGTTATCCTCATGTAGATTGCTCCCTGTAAACATCAATGACTCCATGGATCAACTTCAAGGATCTAGCTGACAATTTCACATTGGATGTCAACTTCACTAGCAAGTTGTCAATTCTCCTCAAGTTACCGATAATTATGTTTATAAATGACTAAACTTTACTCTCATCAACTAAGTCCGTTGCATGTCAATCATAACCAAAAGTTGGTTATATTTTGGTGTAAACTAAGCTATAAATGTGTTAAGCTACTTGTATTCTATTTAGGGTTTTACTCGAAATAAGCATGATTCTTCTCAAGTTGAGCATGAGTAGCTCGAGTTTTTATTTTTAGGGGGTCGAGAGTGAACTTTGAAAAGGTTCTTCTCATATAGCAAGCAAGGCTAATTGAGTAGTTGATTTTATTGGGTACTTTTAATTTCATGTATACATTTATGATCATTATAAAGTAAATAAACTTGTTGAAATGTATTACATCTTAAAAATTAATAGTTCTTGGTTAATTCAAGTTTGGACTAAAAATGCAATTGTCGATGAAGTTCAAGTTGAGCCAAGTCTGCCTTTGTTGAAAACTTATTCGAGTTAAATTCAGGCTTGAAATAGACCACTTGATTGAACTCGAACATTTATTGTAATTCATTTGAAACTTTTATCAAAAAAAATTCTAAAACTTCAAAATATTGTTAGACAATTCATATAATACTTTGATGCGAAAATTCAAAATAAATAGTGATCTTTTGATCTTCATGATTTTTACAATTAGATGAAGATATACATTTATCCATAGCATTGCACTTGATGATGATCATTGTAGAAAACCGAAGAATCTCGAAGCAAAAGGAGAAATCCGATTTCTCTCCTTTAACCCACTATACTTTAATGTATTCAATCGATGGAAGAGAGAATACCTAATTCCTTTATGTTATTGTTGTTCATTGTGGGTGGAGAGAGGACCGGACTCTATTTATGTTCGTTGAAAATATGCCTTCCATCAAAGCGATATACCCTTTCGTTTTATTAGAGTCGTACCTTCTCGTAACCAATAATTATTTATAGCATTTCAATAATTATTATGGTTAATACCCTGAAAAACCACAAATTGGTACACTTGTGACAAATTTATCCCAAATTATTTTTTTGACCACCAAAAACCCAAAACTTGTATATATTTGACAAATTTACCCCAAACCGATACACTTGTGACAAATTTACCCTATGTCAGTTTTCGTTAAATTTTATTCTCAAATTATTAAGTTAAATGACACGTGACAGTTAACCGTATACCAATTTAGGATTTTACGCTCCGTTTGTCACCGTTTAGAATTTTTATGATTTTTTTGTGGTATTAATCCAATTTAGCATAGGGTATATTTATCATAAATTTACAGGATTAGGATTTTTTGCAGTCGAATAAATTAGTTTGGGGTAAATTTGCCATAAATGTACCAGTTTATGGTTTTTGATAGTTAGTCAGGGTAAATTTGTCACAAGTTTACCAGTTTGGGATTTTTCATGGTCAAAAAAATAGTTTTGGGTAAATTTGTCACAAGTATACCAGTTTGGGGTTTTTTAGGGTATTAACCATAATTATTAAATCATATAATAAATCACATAATATGGGCCACAATAATTCTTACATTCTCCCACTTGGCCCAAATGATGTTCCTTTTATGGTTTAATAAAGATTGTACTGTGCGCAATAAGATTATGCTATAAAATTTCATTAAATTGACAATCACACAATAATCACAATTAAGTAAAGAAAACTAATGCGAGTCATAGCGATTGTATGTCAATAATCGACATAGTCCCTTCTATGCACTACAACTATAACACTTTACTTAACATGATCCATAAATGAGAAGTACAATAATAGTCCAACTATAATGTTTCTTTAGAAACTATCCTGTTTAATATTCATCTATTTCCATAATGTATACTAAATAGAAAACAGAAAATATCATAAACATGTAAGTGAGCTCAAAGTGTCAAATACATAAATTTAATACAATCATAATACAAACATTAATGACCTCCAGTAATGCCCATCCTTTCAACATGCTCATTAAATGTTTTGGGCGACAATCCTTTTGTTAAGGGATCTGCTATCATAAGATTAGTGTTAATGTGCTCAATTGACACTCTTTGTTTCTAAACTTCTTCTTTGACAGACAAGTATTTGATCTCCATATGCTTAGCACCCTTAGAATACTTGTCATTCTTAGAGAAGAAAACTGCTACAGAGTTATCATAATAAATTTTCAGCAGTTTGGCAATACTGTCGACAATCACAAGCCCTGAAATAAAATTCCGCAGCCATAATCTATGAATTGTGGCCTTAAAGCATGCCACAAATTCAGCTTTCATGATGGATGCAGTAATAACTGACTGCTTCACACTCTTCCATGAAATTGGCCCCTCCAGCCAGAAGAAACAAGTAACCAAACGTTGATTTTCTTATATCAACACATCCGGCTAAGTCTGAATCTGAATATCCATCACCTCGAGATGATCGGATCTTTTATAAGTGAGCATATGATTCTTCGTTCCTTACAAGTGTCTAAGAACTTTCTTTGCAACTTTCCAATGATCCATTCTAGGATTACTTTGATACCTGCCTAGCATTCCGACAGCAAAACTAATGTATGGTCTGGTGCAAGTTTGTGCATACATTAAACTCCCCACAACAGATACATAAGGAACATTATTCATTTGTTCTTGTTCCAATTCACTTTTCAGACATTGCATAAGGCTAAATTTATCACCTTTTTAAATTGGAACTATTTCTGCTGAATATTTACTCATATTAAATCTCTCTAAAATTTTCTCAATGTAGGCTTTTTGAGACAATCCTAATAATCCTTGTGATCTATCACTGAATATTTTTATTCCTATCACATATGTTGCCTCTCCCATATCCTTCATTTCAAAATTCTTAAAGAGAAATTTCTTGATTTTATATAACAAACCAAGATCATTAGCCGCAAGCAAAATATCATTAACATACAGAACTAGAAAAATAAATTTGCTCCCACTAATCTTCATATTTATACACTGATCAACGGTGTTTTCCTTAAATCCAAATGAAGTTATGGTATCGTTAAACTTAAGATACCATTGTCGGGAAGCTTGTTTAAGTCCATATATTGACTCCTTAATTTACATACCATGTGTTCTTTTCCTTTAACTGAAAAGCCTTCGGGTTGATTCATATAAACCTCTTCCTCTAAATTCCCATTAAGAAATGTAGTTTTTACATCAATTTGGTGTAACTCCAAGTTATAATGAACCACCAAAGCCATAATGATTCTAAATGAGTCATTCTTAAAGACTGGTGAAAATGTCTCTTTATAGTCAATACATTCTTTCTAAGTAAAACCCTTTGCAACAAGTCTGGCTTTATGTCGTTCAATATTGCCTTTTGAGTCGCGCTTGGTCTTAAAGACCCATTTACACCCGACCTTCTTACATCTTTTAGGCAATTCAACTATATCCCAAACTTGATTTTGATGCATGAATTTTAACTCTTCTTCCATGATATTAAACCATTCATTAGAATCTTCACATTCCATGGCTTGGGAAAATGAATCTGGATCATTTCCGATTCCTAAGTCAATTTCTGACTCTTGTAGATAAACCATATAGTCATCAGAAATAGCCGACCTCCTTTCTCTTTGAGAACTCCTTAATGCTATTTCTTGTGACTCAACCATTGGAGGTTCATTATTGACATCTCCATTATCGAGTATTTGTTCATTAATTTGTTGTTCTTGATTATTATTAAATTGTTCTATAATATTAGGAACAACAACTTTAGAAGCTTTGGATATAGGGACTTCTACTCTTACTTCTTGAATGCAAGCATCACGCATTCTTTCACTCCCACTAATGTCACCATTCTCAATGAACCTATCATTTCCAGATTCAACAATTCCTGTACTATGATTAGGATAATAAAATTTATGCCATTTGGATTTTTCTGCATAACCAATGAAATAACCACTAGCCGTTCTTGAATTCAATTTCCTTTCATGTAGATTGTAAATTCTTACTTCTGCTTGACAACCCCAAACATGCAGATGTCTTAAACTAGGTTTCCTTCCCGCCCATAGTTCAAATGGAGTCTTTGGAATTGCCTTACTAGGAACACTGTTTAATAAGTACAAAAAAGTCTTTAAAGCATACATCCACAAAAATAAGGATAAAGATGAATGACTCATCATACTCCTAACCATTTCCATTAAAGTACGGTTACGCCTTTCTGCTACACCATTTTGTTGTGGTGTACTAGGCATTGTGTATTGAGTACAAATGCCATGTCTTTCAAGGAATTTAGTAAATGGACCTGGACATTGTCCCGATTCATCATACTTTCCATAATATTCACCACCTCTATCCGATCTTACTATTTTCACCTTTCTATCTAATTGCCTCTCAACATATTTAATATATACTTCAAGTGCATTCACTGATTGAGACTTATCATGCAATAGATAAATGTAACCATAATGTGAAAAATCATCAATAAATGTTATAAAATAGTTTTCCTTACTAAAATATGGAACATCGAAAGGACCACATATGTTAGTATGTATAATTTCAAGAAGCTCTATGCTTCTTGTGACACTTTTTTTTGTTTGTTTACCTTTAATATAATCAATACACACTCCAATGTTAGTAAAATCTAAATTTGGAAGAATTTCATTTTTCACTAATCTTTGCATTCTTTCCTTGGATATATGACCCAAACGTTTATGCCACAAGTAAGCAGAATTTTCATTCACCAAACTTCGTTTAGTACCAACATTATGATGCAAGGTCATTAATGTCTCAACAAAAGTATTATCAAGTCTAAATTTATAGAGACCATCACATAAAGTTCCAGTTCCAATAAGAGTATCACTCTTATTAAGACTAAAAGATTCAGATCCAAACTTACAATAAAATACCGCCACATCAAGTCTTGGCAAAGAAACTAAATCGTAAGAAAATGTAGGTACATAAAGGGTTCGAAACAAGTTCAAATAATGCCAAGTATTTAAAATCAAACGATAAGTGCCAATGCCTTCAACTTAAACTTTGTTTCTGTTCCCCGTAATCACATAACTTTCATTTGGCTTTATAGTTTGGATCGTAAGAAATCCATGCATCGTATTTGACACATGAGTGGTGGCACCAAAATCAATCCACCAAGTATTATGAGGAACTTCAGTAAAGTTTGATTCAAAACATACTAAAGCACAAAACTTACATTTCTTTTCGAATCAAGCCTTACATTTTAGATAATCTTTCTTCAAGTGTCTAATTTTATTGCAAAAATGACACTTAATAAGATTGTGTTCCTTCTTATGGATTTGAGAAGCATTTGAAGAGTCATTCAGGACGTGTAGTCCTTTCTTCTTGCTCCTTTCACCTTTCCTCTCGGAATTCTTTCGAACTTCTTGATGACTTGAGAGATGAACAGAATGAGCCTTTTGATTCTTTATCCTTGTTTCCTCTTGAACTAGCATACTGGCCAATTCATTTACATTCCACTTGTCCTTTATAGTGTTATAATTCATTTAAAATGGCCCATATTGCTCATAAGGCAAGGAATTAAGTATAAATTGTACTAAAAAATACCCATCCACGTTCATTTCCAAAGTCCTTAATTTTGTTGCTAAATTCGTCATTTCAAGTATATGCTCATGCATGGTACGCAAACTGTCATTATTTCATGATGGTCAGTGTACTCATCAATGTACCAGCAAATGACTTATCAATAGTTTGAGAACGCTCTTCCACAAATTTTATAAATTCCTTAGCATTGTTAGTCTTAGGAAGAGAAGTCTTTAAGTTGTTTGCAACTATCATTCGCATGAATATTAAGCTCAGTCTGTTCGATCTTTCCCAAGCTTTATGGAAAGACTTTTCATCATCGCTACTTTTATCAGTAATAGCAGCTGGTTTCTCATCTTGAAGCGCTAAATCAAGATCCAAGACACCTAAGTGAAACTGAACTTGCTCACTCCAATAAGGAGAATTTACCCCATTGAATAAGGGAACAGATGAGGCATGCGAATGGAGTGAAACAGGTATAGATACTGCAAATGTGCAAGAAAATATTCATACATTAATGCTTTGAGAATATCACATGATCAGATTCAAACTAAACGACACATGTACATCATAGTTCTCCTTTGGGCGATCCTATGATATACAAATATATATATATATATATACCATAATGATGCTAATAACTTTTATTTGATAATTGCAAATATATCTTATTAAAATTTATTTGTTATCTTTGGATATACAAACAAATTTAACAAGTCATATTAATTATCAATCATCATGTTCATAAATTATAAGAAAATAATTAACCTTTAAGTTAATCCCTAAGTTCTTATAATAAATGAACTTCAATATACCCATAACTCTAATAATGATATAAAACATATCAATTTCATATATAGCATCAATTAATCATGGGTAATTGAATACAATAATTTACAATATCAAAAATTCAAAAGACTTCAATGTTCGGCTACTTTGGTGAATAACAAACCATTTATAATATGAATTTTTTAATATTGTAAAATACAATTATTTACCAAATTTGGACACAAGGACAAAAACTTTATCAAAGTATAAGGGCAAAATCATAAAATCATAATTCCATAAGGATAGAATCATAAATTTAATATCCATGGGCAAAATGGTAAATAATCAACAATGGCAGAATCGTAATTATAAATTAAACAGGGGCAGAAAAAATTAAATTAAATTAAATTAAATTAAATTAAAAAATGGCGCCACGATACGTCACGTGCCTGCATCCACCTCGGGCGCGTGCCGCGCACGCGCACGTTCAACGCGCAAGCACGTACGTTGCACGCGCCGGCAAGAATCGGCGCGCACGTGAGAGCGCGTGGCGCGTTGGTCCACGCACCCGCAACTGCAACGCACGCGTGAGGCCCACGCACCTTCTTCCTCGCTCCCATAATCGATTTTTCGTCGGTTTTTTGCCGTTTCGCCACGGTTTCGCCGCCCGTTTCTTCTCCGACAGCCCATCCCAGACACAAATAAATAATGGGTTTTGAATAGCATTCGACACGACCACATGGCTTTAATTTTCGGCGAAAATGACTAAGAAATTGGCCCCAAATCAAACCAAAGTTTCCCCAAAACGCAAACCCTAACCACCGCGACTTGCGCCGCCCGATTCG
Organism: Eucalyptus leucophloia subsp. euroa; assembly: GCA_017140325.1. Taxonomy (NCBI): domain Eukaryota; kingdom Viridiplantae; phylum Streptophyta; class Magnoliopsida; order Myrtales; family Myrtaceae; genus Eucalyptus; species Eucalyptus leucophloia. The sequence goes on along the minus strand of CM029472.1, from coordinate 14,615,645 downwards.
CCTCCAGCGAACACCGATATACGGGAAAAACTCATACCTAATGTTCCTAATGGCAGTGCGATCATATGGGTTCGAAATCAAGCGGTGGGTTGCCAGATTTTACCCGGAACCGACGAGTTTCTTACTTGCCCTCAAAATTCCGAATTTTTCCATTTTCGTCCTTTTCCACTTGCACACAGTAACTTTTCTTCACCATTTTCGTCCATGAAGAACGTTCCATCATTCGGATTTTCTTTATCCATAATCGTCCGGAAACATTTTAACAACAATAACTAATACGAACAGAATCGTTTAACGAATCATCAAACATAAATTATAATATTTCTTTAAACGGAAAAATCATAAGATCATAAACCAACTACTCTGATACCAACTGTTAGACAATTCATATAATACTTTGATGCGGAAATTCAAAGTAAATAGTGATCTTTTGATCTTCATGATTTTTACAATTAGATGAAGACATACTTTTATCCATAACATTGCACTTGATGATGATCGTTGTAGAAAACCGAAGAATCTTAAAGCAAAAGGAGAAATGCGATTTCTCTCCCTTAACCCACTATACTTTAATGTATTCAATCGATGGAGGAGAGAATACCTAATTCCTTTATGTTATTGTTGTTCATTGTGGGTGGAGAGAGGACTGGACTCTATTTATACGTTCGTTGAAAATGTGCCTTCCATCAAAGCGATATACTCTTTCATTTTATAGAGTCGTACCTTCTCGTAACCAATAATTATTTATAGCATTTCAATAATTATTAAACCATATAATCAATCACATAATATGGGTCACAATAATTATTACAAATATTGCTTTCATTTTTGGATTTTTTTGGGATAATGTGGTTGAAGTGCTTGTTCTTATCATAGATCAGGAACAACTTTTGAAAATGCCACTTCAATTGTTTGTGCCCCACTTTCACTTCCCGTCAAGCAGGGAAGATGTAGAAATTAGTACGGTTTCCTTTTTGCTCTCTTTCTTTTCAACACGAAGGTCCATACTCTGTTTTCTCTCTCGTCTCTGTTTATGCCAGTCACAGAGAGAGAGAGAGAGAGAGAGAGAGTGATGTAAAAGTCGTCTTCCATCAGAGCTATGACCATTCTACGTGATGACAGCACCAAGCCTCTCGTACCTCGTCCAATCAAAGGCTCTCTCTCTCTCTCTCTCTCTCTCTCTCTCTCTCTCTCTCGAGGTCGACATTTATGATGTGACTCGTTTTTCAGATGTTGGGTTTTCACTCGCGTTTTGTGAAGTTCAGCGAGGAAGGTCACTGAAGAAGAAGGGGAATCTGCTCCACAGAAGCCCATCGCGCGCTCCCGGAACTTGTGATGAAGAAAAAGTGCGTTGAGCTCAATCTCCATGCTCTGTTCTCTTATTCGTTCGATCTTCCCTGTTTTGCTCTTCACGTGTTTGCCTTGGCCATCATAGATGGGTACACGCTGCTTTGAGTTCCAACTTGAACCATTCCTGTGAAATTTGTGCTTTCTTTCTTTCTTTTCTTTCTATCTGCATTTTAATCTGACTTTCCTTTATGTTCTTTTGGGCTGGACTATAATAGAGATTCATATCATATGATCTGGTATTTGTCCTAGTGCTACAGCTTTGGGAATACCATATAGAAAAACTTTATTAAAGCATAAAATAAAAGTCAATCTAGACGGACCCGAGATTTGTGCATAGTAATATATTTGGTGATCATAGGTTCAGTGGTAGAATTCCTGCTTGAATATCATTTTTGACTAGATGCACTTATATCATTTTTAGCTAGATGCACTTACTTGTCATATTGAAACTCGATCGGGCACATGTTTTGGCATGCCTAAACTACAAAATGAGTTGAATGCAGTGTAGTTACGAGCTGCTGATCAGGTAACCTGTCGTGATGTGGCGAAGCTGAAGAGGCTAGTCAAATTCATTTGAATAGATACTGTGGTTATCGATCCTGCTTCGACTCATTAGAGCACTTGATTTTTCTTGTGATTGAGCTGAAACGCTTCGCTGTAGCCAAAAAGAGAGCCAAGGAAGATAATTATTGAGGCACTGCTGTAGCCAAAAAAGAGAGCCAAGGAAGATAATTATTGAGGCACTGTTGCAACCGATGCCATGGAACGAGCCAAAGCAGTTCAGTTGTCCTTGTCGCCGCAATTCCCAAGCTTTGTTAAGCGCATGCTCCCGTCGCACGTGACTCATGTATTTTGAATGGTATCGTACCCCATTAAGCTGCACGGTGCCGATCTTGTGAATATTATGATCTTAAACAAAGATGCGCGAGCTAATCCTCTAAGATGACAGGGCCTTCCGAAGCAATTCTGCGACCCGCACTTGCTGAAGGAAGATGCAACGATCGAGTTGGAAGATGAGAGCGGGGATGTATACGAAACAAAGTACCTTTGGGCTAAAACTGGCCTGAGTGGTGGCTGGAGAGGGTTTTCGATTGCTCACAGCATAATGGAGGGTGATGCTGTAGTGTTCCAACTGGTCATGCCAACCCAATTCATGGGTTTTTCGATTGGAGATGATTCTTTGCTCTGATACGTCCCTTTTCATGACTGTTTTCAAAGGTTCTTGATTCAATCGAACGACTGCGGTTGTTGTTTTCAGGTGTACATTGTGAGATCAAATAATTTCAGCGAGGTGGATGGGGCTCTCGGCCTGATAAATTTGGGTCCTTGCTCAAGACGAGTCAATCCTGGTATTCCTGAATCCAAAGTGGTTATTTGGTTCTTCACTGTTCCCCCGTTTTCTGATCATTGAGTTGTGCAGAGAAGGACACTGAGAGCAGCGGAGAAGAAGACAACGACCCTTATCAGTTGCCGCTCGCAAAGGAGCTTGCTCCAGACAACATTCGTGAGGACGGTTTAAAGATCCGTAGCACTGATTACAGATCAGTTGCGGATCATCCCAAGACCAACTCCAATGACCGCGTTTCTAATGGTCTTCATGGAATTCAGTTCTCTGAATTTGTCATCGATTTCGGAGGCGTGAGGAGCATTGAAGATTTCTCTATAATCACCAAAGGTTTGGTCATCGACTCCGAAAGACATTTCTCCACGCTCACCTCCTCGAAGGCCTGCACCGTAAGCTGGCAGCAGGAATTATCTCTGAGACGGTGAACATCGCGGATGCTATCAGGAGTGCGAGGATCACGATTTCTACAGAGGACTTCGGCGTGTGGACCAAGACCCTGAAGGCGTTCGGGGACCTGGGCACAGATGTGGGCTTCTTGAGAGCCTGGCTCGGCCGGCTTATCAGTCTCTCTTTGGCATTGAAGAGGTGCAAGGAACCGAAGAGGGCACGAGCTCGTGCTGCAGAGGAGAGGGAGTAGGTTCGAAGCTGAGCTGACGGAAGTGAAGGGTGCGATCAGCAGGCTCTGTGCTGAAATCGACACCACGGGCACCGACAGTTATGGGCTCGACATGGCATTTCAACAAGTCACCAGCGCCCCTGGTAGTTGGAAAGACATCTTCATCCATCACGATAGCCGCGCGAGGTGCGCTAATGAAAGCCTGCGGCGAAATGATCGCGGGATGCCCAACCTGTCTCTTCCTGACCTGCCATTTTTTGGTAAGCACTAATGTTCTTCTTCTCCTTTCTTTATTGGGAAGATCTCATGGTCCTGAAGGCATTAGATGCCTGATGACCTGAAAGAATTTTGGTTTTGCCTTTTGACTCTAGTCCTATTACAGGGAGTGTGCACGGGCAACGTAATGTAAAATGTCTATATTTCCCCAGTTACTGATACTATAGAAGGAACCCTTGGACTCGAAAGAGATGGATTAGATATTGAAGATCACTGGCGAAGAACTGCTTCACGAAACATCATATTCCAGGAAGCTATAGAATCGACATCGTCGTTGTGGAAGAAAGAATCTTCATATTAGGAATTCCGAATCGCATCACAAACTATATACGACTAATTGCCAGTGGAAATTGTTAATTGTGGGGAATATCATAACAAAGACGTAGAGGAATGCAAGGACGATTCTATTGCTCCGTTCCCCTACTTTTGTAATGTTGGATTTCTGAAAAAAATTAATGATTGTCAATAAGAAAAAATGATGGTTTTTGAATTTCTTACGTACCAATCTTTATTTGTCTTTCTACGAACGCCTTAAATTTGCCAACTCTTTTTATGTATCATACACAAACTATTTAGCATCTTAACAAATTTTTTACGATTAAATTTTTCACTAATTTTGAGTTATAAACTCTCATTTGAGTTATTTAACAACATTCTTTTTTTAATTTATTAACTTTTATTCGTCCTTCTCACAAACTCTTCAAAAAATGAAATCTCACTCACATTTACTTTGTGTGACTATCTACTTTTCTATTAGGTTACTAGCTAGTTTTGATTTACTAATTCTCGTTTGAATTGATTATCGCTTTTTTTTTTTTTTTCAAATTTACCAGCTTTTCTATTTGGTTACAAGATTGTCCATAAGTTCCCGTCTTCGCATTAAACATTACCACCTAATTGGAAAAAATATTTTTCTAACTATAAAATATTTAAGATTAATAATCTCAAACATGTATTTGGAAGTTGGAATATCTTTATCGATTAGTTATGAAACTACTTAATGCTAATAGTAAGCACTTTCTAAATCCCTACAGTCCGGTCCAATTCACGATTCACACCGTTCATGAACGTACTATTGTCGTTGCCAATTCATATCTCCATTTGACAACTATCCACTAGCTCATGGAAGAGGATCATACAAGGATTGCATCAGTGATGCAGGAGCACTATAAAAAAGAGTTACATTTGGTATCCAGAGGGTAAAAACATCTGGGTATTAGATGGTGAACTGATATGCATTTTTCGCAAAGTCTCACAGTGAAGCCATGTAGACCGACATTGACAAACAATTCAATAGTGTCCAAAAACAAGGATTGCATCAGTGATGCAGGAGCACTATAAAAAAGAGTTACATCTAGTATCCAGAGGGTAAAAACATCTGGGTATTAGATGGTGAACTGATATGCATTTTTCGCAAAGTCTCACAGTGAAGCCATGTCGACCGACATTGACAAACAATTCAATAGTGTCCAAAAATGAGAAAAAAATATATCAACCACGCAATATCAGCACTGGATACCCTATGAGGATAATGAATCATTCTTTATTACTGCTGCCGAGTAAAGAGAGACTCACAAGAACAAACAATGGGTCATGGACCCGAGATCAGCTGTTTAGCTATGTCTGCTTACCGGCAGTGCTCACTTGCTGCCTCACTCTTCGAGCACAATCTGCGAAACTTCTCACCAGGTGAGCACATTTCAAAGGGTCTTTAGCATGCTCCTTGTAGCACTCCAAGCAAGCGTTGTTCTCGGCCAAACAAGGCATTGGCTTCTGGTAAGGAAGCTTGAACTCCTTATCACGAAGTTCCTTGGCTTTTTCAGTTACCTCACGAAGCACGGTCTCCTCCTGCTTCTGCAGCCTCTCAACGATGCTCTCACTCTCTTTAAGAACCGATCGAATAGCATCCAACTCTGCAATTGCAGTATGTGCAGGAGGGCTGACAGGCAGGAAAAATGGAGGCTGAATTGGCAATCCAGCAGAATCTTTAGATGGTTGCTTCTTTGGATGTTGAGGCTCTTTCAGTAACCTTGGTTTTATTTTTCTTGTTTTCCTTTTCAACTTCTCATCATTGTCAAGAAGTCGATCAACAAGTTCATTACTAATTTGAACTGTAAAATCTCCCATAGTACTGCAACGCCTGCAAGGAAATGAATCAAAGAACTCATTCAAATTGTGATTAAAAAAAGTTCTTACTCTGAATATTAAATGTCTTGGGCTCTTTCAGATTAATCAGGAAACAACAGCTCATTGGAGATCCAAAATCATACAGATGAGAAGAATGGCCACAGTAGCCACTTTTCAGTCCTTAATACAAATTTATAACTAAAAAGTATAGTGATGCCAAGTAAGCATACTTAAGCCACTTTTCAGTTCGACAGCCACTTTAAGCAAAAACAAGGGAATCAAAATGGTCTAAAGAGGCTCAAAAGACAACAGTTTGATACCTAATCCAAGCAAGCATACTTTCAAAAAAGTAAACTTGTAACCAAAATAAGAAAAGCCTCAGTGAGATAAGAGGAATAGCAGCCACAGTAGTACCAAAAAGCATGTGTTCGTAGAAGCCTGCAATAACTCTAGTACCATGTCTTTCAATGAGATATAGATCGATTGACATTGAATCACGCAGACAGTCTCATCCTCTCCCTTTCGCCATCTGATAGAAGGACCTCTGGTTACTCAACGTATCACACATTCCCATGCTCATTTAGATAGGAGTTGCCAATTGGTGTATAGCTTAATGCGAAGCAGCTGAAAGCTAACATGACTCTGTGGAACATGTGGCTTACATTGCTTAAAAATCTACATCGATCTTCAAGAGAATAGAAGATGATAAATGTTACCAATCTTCATCTGAAGCTAGCTACAGAAACTGTGTAACACAATGGCCCCGACCAAAAGACATAACCAGGCACCTGAGTGCATCAATTCCTGTAAACTAACTGCATATTTCCTCCTTCATATAGAATGAATAGATAAATTTGAGAACATAAGATCGACTGGTCTCAGGCAAGAGAAAGTAACATTCTGCAAGCCTAATTTTTCTAACTGAATCAGATTGGTGTGAAAAATCAAACATATCCCCCCAGTAGAATAGAGGATCCAAAATGGCATGGACTCATAGCTAGTAACAGGGGAAAAAAGTACTAAAAATAGAAGAAGATGCAACGAAGAAAATCCAGTAAAAAACCATAAATCCTGTCTCCGAAATCACATCAATTTCCTGAAAGCTAGGGCCTTGCACTTCAAGACACATTTAAATAAGCATTTTATGAACAACAAAAACAAAGAAAAAAATTGTTTTTACATCCACTTGAGTTTCATTTTCCGTGAATGGCCAACTGATCAGCATCCAACTACTAGAAAAACAGTATAATGCCCTGATACAAAGTAGGGAGTTGACACAGAAATGAGCTAAAACCAAGAAATGAAGTTCAACATACTATATTCCTCAGAAAGAAAAGGCAATCTACAAAACCATATTCAAGGGCAGAAAACTAATGCCATGGCCCTCATCAATCCGTAAGTCAAACAAGAGTCGAAGAGGATTCATATTCTTCTCCTAAGTAGGATTTGCATTCTTATCTAGTAGAACTTGACTTCTATTATGATAAAAGTAAGTTTCTTCTTTAAATTTATAATAAAATTCACTTTTTTATGCATGTGGGGATGTGTTTTGAGTGACAATGGATTTTTGATAGATAATGATCACCACCAATTGATAAAGGACACGCCACCGGCCAAGGATAAAGATCAATAGATAGATGAAGTTCCCCACCAAGGCCTAAGAGAATACCACCAGCTAAGGATAAAGGACTTTAGGATAGAAAAAGTTCACCGTCAAGACTTAAAGTAATCCATTATAAGAAAATGAAAGAACTCATCTCGAAAAACCTAGCTTGTCAAAAGAGGGAACACAACCCATTCTAAGCCCCTCAATATCTCCTTGATTGTCCAATGTGGGTTTTTGGCTGCATCATCCTCCCCCTTTTCAGGATTCTATGACCTCACAGAATGGCCTTGAGGAGGCAGCCTCAGGCTGCCACCAAGGGATGACAGTCCCAAGGATAAAGTGCCAGAAGTTGGGCGCCCAAGGAGTGGCTCTGATACTATCTTGACACATTACAATGGGTGGAAGAACTCATCCTGAAAAGCTAACTTGTTTGGAGAGGGAACCCAACTCATTATAAGCCCCAAAATATCTCCTTGATTGATTGATGTGGGACTTTGCCCTGCATCACTTTTCCTATTGTAGATGATCATCAACTAATCCATTGTAGCATTGATTAATTTCCTATTTCCACTTTAACCAGTTTTATGCCTATGTTTGGGAGAGAAAAGGAGAAGGAGGGGGGAGGAAGGCGGGAGGGTGAAGATGAGGAGGGAAGAAACTTTTCAAATTTTTTCTTCCTCACTTCCTAACATTAATTATGAATTTCCTTCATTTTCCACACCCACTTCATGTCACCCCCGTTCCGCCCTCCTTTCAAGAAAAGCATTACCAAATCTTTACTTGGAATTGTGCTGTACAGTTCTTTTCAGATAAGAAATTTAGCAAGCTTGAAATGCCAAGCAGTAGAGGAGCTTACTTAGAAGATTAACACAAGAAGAGTAAATTCCTTTATTCTTCACTTCTAAACTTTCCATGCAACACACTTAACATCTCTTAATTGAGTTAGAAAGGCTTGTGAGATGCATAAATTCTTATTCTAATTAGAATAAAAAAAAAATCACATTCTACTCCACATGGAAAGATGAAACTTATTCAAACTCTAATAGAGCTCAAAGCCCAATAGACAAAATCAAACTAATAATTCAACTAGAAATAAATAAATAAAAAATAATCCTAATTCTGTTGGGACTTCTATTGGATTTGGGGATGTATGCAAATGGGTTTCACCAAAAAAAAAAAAAAAAACAACAACAATAGCATTAGTTTTATGGCCACAAATGACTCGTATGATCCAAGCATTAGTTTTTTAGCCATAAATGGCTCGTATGATCCAATCATCTGCGTCGTAAAATAATCATTCTGTTCATTTTAACTAATCTAGACGAGTAAGCCTCATAGTTACCATGGACATCAGTACCAAGATCAATCCAGATCTTCAAACAACTTTGTAGAATAGCATACCAATCAAATCCAGCATCATGACAGCAAAAACCAACATTTTCAAGATATAGTAATGACCATTTCTCAATGAAAAGACAAATATTATGAAGCTATACTCCATGTCAGATTAAGACATGTTTGTCTATGCTTCAACAAAGGCTTTTTGCTTTCCTGCCTGTTTTTAAAAGATTATCCAAATTACAAAAAACTATTAAAAAAAAAATCTATGAATTTATATTGTCAAAACTTGTATTTGTGAAGGTTTTGGGTATTAAAAGCTAAGTAAAAGGTCAATATGCGTCTGTCACGAGATTTGGATTAAGCAAATTGCAAAAAGTAGAAGCCTATCTAGATACGCCCTAAATATTCACAATAATTCCAAAGTAACCAAACCAAAATAGATAACCACAAGCATACACGAATTGTTACTCCACGGTTCCAATCCAATTCCTTCCAAGTATAAATGATGGGATTATCCAAGTAATAGTACTTGCTATTGTTGAAGAACAATTGCATTGCTTTAATCTGTTCGACTGAACATCTGCATGCTCACTAGGTTACGAGTAGTCACGTGCTTTAATCTACAACAGAAATAGCCTTACTCTACAACGAGATATACTCGCAAGCATAGAAATCCTGCCTTTGGCCCTTTCTGACCACAAAAAACACAAAACACTCGCAAGCGCCGAGACAGATTGCGCAATCGCATTGTTCCTAGATTCTTAATTTGCAATAGCTCTTCTACGCGGTGTTCCAGCGTTAGCCGTGCATACACAAAGGAAATGGAGCCGCATTTCCTCGGTTCATTTGCCGGAACCAAGTGCTCGCTCTCAATCGATGGTCTATCATCAAGACAACTTCGGCTCTCTCCAACCGCTCGCACTCGCCACTCTCGTGGATTTTTACCATCTAATGCGCCGGTAGCTCGATTCCAGCAAAACAGTCAATTCCGTTCGCCTGAAGAACGGCTGGAAGAGAGAGAGAGAGAGAGAGAGGGATTGACCTGGTTTCGTTCAAGGAGAAACAATCGAGAAGGGAGAGACACGCCGTCCGATCAGATCCCGCGAGCCATAGCCGACGCCGGAGGAGCTGCAAAAAAAAAAATCGAGCGGCGCCGAATCCCGCCGTCAGATTCACGCGACCGACCAAGCACGGAATCGTGGAAAAGGCTCCGGCGAGAGGGACGACGGGAGGATCAAGACAAGATATTCGAAATGCTCACCGCACGCTCACCGGAGCAGGAGGCCGAGGCGGAAACCGAGGCTTCTCCGGAGCTTCGATCGAGCAGAGAGAGATAGACAGAGAGGACGACGACGACGGCGGTTTAGGGCTCGCGCAGTCGCGGAGGAAACGGTGGGGATGATTCTATGTACGAGGCCCATTTACGAGGCCCATTTATGAGGCCCAAGTATCGGGCCCGTGTACGAGTTTAATGGGCTCAGAGGTTGGGCCTCTTCTGCAGATCTCTCTTGCTCGGGAAGATGATAGAGAGTATCAGGACTCAGGAGGCTCTCTCCATTTTCGTCCCGTGATCCGGAGATTCTCGGCTCAATGTTTTAGAAACTTAGGGTTGAAGTACAGATTTGATCCTCTAATTCTTGAGATTCTTGCAGTTTGGTCCTCTAAGTTTTATTTATTTGCAATGGAATTTTCTACCCTTCTTGATTTGAGTAATCGTGTACTTTGTTCACCTGCTACAATTGATACTATCAAATTAATATTTTCTTTTTATTTATTTATTTTTTTCCACTCATTCGGCACCAAATTGGTAATCTCGGGTTAGTTATTATCACATAAGCAATGTTATGTCGTTCATTAATTTTCTAGAGTCATTGATTAAAGAATTTGATTGCACAAGATAAAATTTAAGGGGTAAAATCGCAAAAACCCATAAAGTCTAAGGATTAAATCACACAGATTCTCAGACTTCAAAAACTAAATTTGTATTTGACCCTAGCAATGGCTAAGGTCTTGAAAATAGGCATTCTTTTCTTTCATTTGAAAGCAAGAATTTTGGCTTTTTTCCCCTTCTTTCTTGCGTTAGATGTTTGATTATTCTTTGAAGGTACTCAAAAAGCATCGTGACCAAATTTTATTTGCACTTTTATCACTATTCGGTTGGCATTACCATCAAACTCACTCACACTAAGTCATGGGCAAAGATCTAATTGGGTATACGTCAAACTTTTTTCCTCATGTGAATTCTATTGGGAAAAGTGTTACAATTAGAAGTAAAAATGATTCAAGTGGACTAAATTCTTAAATAGATCTTATTAAAGATAACAATTTTTTTATAAGCTTTCAAGACGGACTTAGGAGAAAAATTTGACACCCACAAAATGGCCCCAATGGTCCATGGATGGGTCATGGATTCGCTCTCCTCTAAAGTGCAAACCTTCAAAATTGCCCTTTCTCGTAAGGGACCATATTGGTGTTTTTGGTCGGTGACCATATTGGTTCAAAAGTTAGCTTATATATAGGAATCCACACTTTCCCTCCTTTGTTTGCTGGTCAATCTTGGTCCCACGACCTTGAATCGACAATGTTCACACGTTGGCATAGATGAGGCCCGATTGCCTAACGGGGTTACCCAAAATTCAAACTTGCCGAGCTAATTGTGAAATTATTATTACCATGTTTGTCTCAACTTTAAATCACAAAATTAATGAAAGTATGATATAATCCTTTCTTGCCACTATTATTGTTCAAGACCAGCTTCTTGCTTTAGGATTGCTAAGATAATTTTTTGAGGCTTTGTTCTGTGCGATGCTTATAAGTCTTTGATTTGAGGTTTTTATTATATCGATTCCAAGTAAATGTTTGTGGTTATAAAAGTGAGGTGATAATTCTCATTTATTCCCATTCAATGCTTTTTTCATATTAAAATATCAATGCATCGGGCGGCTGGTACCCGGAACTTCTTAAAATTTAATCTTTTACGTCGAAATCAAAGGCAAATTGAAAAATAATAAAGGAGTAACGAGATTCATTTGGGGACAATAACATCTGGTCAACTCCATGATCATATAAAAGAAAAATCAAATTAAATTTGGCAAATAAAGAAGTGCGAAAAGAGGGAGGGGACGTATCTGTCCGAAAAGGACATCGGGCCCTGAGTCAACGTCCGGTTTACCAAACTCTTAAAAAAGAAAGAAAGAGAGTTAGCTCTTCAATTTTCCCCTCTAATAATAATAATTATAATATCCCGAATTTGTTAATTGGTCCTCCGTGAAGTCGACCCTCGACAGTAGTCAGCGGCTAGACAGGACAGCTGCTGCTTATGTTACCGTTAATCACGAACGCAAAAACAAAGAAGAAAAGACAGAAATAAAAAAGAGACAATGAATAAACAATTTCAACACTCTAAACCCCTCCTAACGTGTTGGACTAGCGTGACTGACTTTTGACCCTTAAATTCTAATTTAATATATAATATAATTTCTGAGATTTTAATTTATCCAATATGATTTCTAAATTTTTAATATATATTCAATTTAATCCATAAATTATATAAAAATATTTAATATTATCTATTAGTCTATATTAATAGAAAGGCCCCTATCGAATAATTTTATATAATTCGATCACTACACTGAATATATAACGAAAGTTCAAGAACCACAAAAGAGATCGTACTGACACAATGCATTATTGTGACATTGATACTTAAATTATATTGGTGTGGTGATGATAACCCAAATTCATATATTATTGTTACAAGTTTAGGTGAACAAAAATTTAAGATATCAAAGTCACAATGATCTTATTTAGAATTTATTTTTATCGTGCGATTAAAATAAAATATTAATGTCACGGTGAAATATAGTCTAGAGTTTTTGTTTAGTACTTTTCCTCAACAAGCCTCGGAGCGTGATATACGTAAAAAACACGACATAATGTTCGGTAATCATAATTTAAAAAAAAAATGAATGAAACCAAGTGGAAGATAAAATAAAATAAAATTTTTATTAGTGTAATAATATACCAAAAGTGAAAGTGGAGTCATCCCAAACGTGCCTTTCCTTCCAAGACAGAAAAACTCAGCACAGCACATCAACCCACTCAAAGGCTTCGCCTTTTTAACTCACCATCACTCTCTCTCTCTCTCTTACATGTCCTTCGATCGACGGCGGCGACGAGGACCACGGCGACGGCGACGACGACGATGACGGACGTGAACGGCGCCGCCTCCAAGCCGCCGCAGATCTCCGACATGTTCCAGAAGTTCGCCCTCGCCTTCAAGGCCAAGACCTTCGAGTTCTTCGCCGACGACGACGACGGGGAGGAGGGCGCGACGGGCGCCTCCGGAGGGCCCGAGGACTTGTCCGACGGGTTCACCCTCCTCGACTCCGCCGAGGAGGTCATCACCGGCCAGCGCGTCGTCGTCATCAAGCCCGATCACTGCCGGGCGGCGGCGCCGGTGGCTGCGGCGGCCCGGCCGCGGCTCCCGGAGCCCGGCCTCTCGTCGACGGAAACCCTAGGCCGGGAGCTCGAGCGGGCGTGCGGCTTGTCCCCGGAGGCGGCGCGATCGGCGAAGGATCCGTGGAGCGAAGGAGGGAAGGAGGCGGAGGCGACGAGCTTAGGGCACAATCGCGCTGTTTCCTGGAATTCGCGGGAGCTGGCGGTCGCGGAGTCGAGAGGGATGAGCAAATCGAGCGAGGAGGCTCGGCGAAGAGGAGTCGATGCGAGGACGATCGACACTTTGATTTCCTCGGTGTTCGGGACGGTCTCTTCCTTCGAAGCTTCGTACGTGCAATTGCAGACTGCGCAGGTGCCGTTCGCCGAGGAAGGCGTGAAGGCTGCCGACAAGGCGCTCGTTTCTCATCTCCAGAGATTGTCCGACGTCAAGCGCTTCTACACGGAACTGCGAAGGAACGCGGATTTAGTCGACGATTTGCCGAACGTGTCGAGCCTGGAAGCTCAGGTTCAGGAGAACCAGAGCAAGCTCAGGATTCTCGGGACGATCTCGAACAGGTTGCAGTCGGAGATCGACCGGAAGCATAGCGAAGTTCACGGTCTGAAGAATCAGCTGGGGGAGATTCAGAAGCGTAATTTGAAGCTGTCGAAGAGGTTGTCGGACGGGTTGAGTTCGTCTTGCGAGGTGTGGTTGTGTATCTCTGTGTTTGATTCTTTCCTACGTGATGCTTGTAGAGCTACGCACAGGTTTACTAAGATCTTGATTGGTTTGATGAGAAAGGCTGGGTGGGATCTGAATCTGGCAGCTAATTCCTTGTATGGGGATGTCGAATACGAGAAGAAGGGTCACGAATGCTATGCGTTCTTGTCGTATGTTTGTTTGGTAATGTTTCGAGGTTTCGATTCGGAAAGTTTCTATTTTGGTGATGATGATCATGGAGTTGTGAGTAATGGCCATATGTTGAGCGGCGGTAGCTCTATCAAGAAATTGCTTGAGCATGTGTCAAGTAACCCGATGGAGGTCATAAGCATGGACCCAGATAGCGAGTTTGCTAGATTCTGTGAAAAGAAGTATCAAGAACTTATCCACCCGTCGATGGAATCTTCGGTCTTCAGTAATCTAGATGGCAATGAAGCTGTTTTGAGTTCATGGAAGTCTCTGAGTGTGTTTTACAAATCTTTTGTTGAGATGGCGAGTTCTATATGGACCCTACATAAGTTGGCCTTCTCGTTTGATCCTGCGGTCGAAATCTTCCAAGTGGAGAGGGGCATGGAATATAGTCTCGTCTACATGGAAGATGTCACGAAGAGATGTCCTGCGCCATGTAAAGTTAAGCCAAGAGTTGGATTCACTGTGGTTCCAGGCTTTAAGATCGGGAAGACAATTGTGCAGTGCAAGGTGTACCTGTCTGGGCTAAAATGCGAAGGCTAGACATTGGGGTTCCGCAATGTAGGAAACAGGGGATCATAATGCACTTCCTTTGGACGCTGGCCGAACAAGATGAAAAGATGTTCGGCTGAGTTGGTTCATATGACAGGGCCACAATCCTTGGAGAGCTTGACTTCATGGCAATACAAATGTCTGCAAGAAAAACAGCTGTAAATCTTGGCATTTGCAAGTGAAGCTTAGCAAATGAGTGATCAGGAGTAATAAGCTCTATGGCGTTGTTGATCCACTGAGGTTCCTTCTAGTGTGTAAAGTTCTTCAAATTTTCTTTTGATTTGGATTTTCAGTTGAATGATTTCTTGGGAGCTCACTGTATAGGTCTATCTTTTCTCACACTTAGATACATAGCCAACTTGTGAATCTGTTTTCCTGTTGTTGAGTAAGATATCATGTGTATCTATATCAAGTCTACTCTGAGTTTTCTGACAAGAAGATATACTGTCATGATCAATTCCTAATTGTAGGGAAGATTGCTATAGCATACTGTGGTCAGTGTCGACTCGGTAGTTTCCTCTTGAGTTGCTGATGCAACTTTTGTATTGAGTTGATCAAATGAATTGTCTTTCTTATCTATGCATATTGTCTGCCAAAGGAACTGGCACTTGAGCTTAATAGAAGTCCGTAACGTCCTCTCTTTGTAGTCATGACGACGTTCCTTATTATTGAAACTTTCACACATATACAGCCTGATTTAAGAAACCTCAATACAGGGGTTCTGTGTTTCATTAGGAAAAATTATGCATGACCAGAAAAGATGCTCTCCAAATTGAGGGCTGGCCATTTCATTAAAGCATGGCACGTTCTCAGGAAATTGAGGCAGGATAGACTATACATCCTCCCTTCTACATACCCTTTGTGCTGTTTCCGTACTTGAGACAGATTTTCTGGTCATCTGTTTCTTAGGCTGGTTTTGGGGAAAAGATGTTGGATGATCCAACCATTAACAAGACATAGAAGCATTAGTGCTCTCATAATAATATATTCTAATGCGGTTGTTGTTGTTGTTGTTGCGAGAACACTATTTAAACTGAAAAGAGAAGGAAAATGAACTAGTGGTTGATAAGGCTGGCTTGATCTCCTTGGCCCCCACTAGCAAACCAGACAATCAAAGCTCTCAAATCACATAACTTGAGAGGATGTTTCATTGACTAAGATTGGCAGCAAAATGAAAACAAGACAATCACTACACTACAGTCGTTGTCTAGATCAGGAAACTAAAAGCTAATCTTGCAACACTTCCGTCGTTGTTTAGAACAGGAAAACTAATCTGACGCGGTCCAAAATCTCACCCTTTGTCCCGCCTCCTAAAATGCCAACATATCGAGCGGCTCCCAATGACCGAAATGCAAGAACGAAGGGAAAGCTTTCTTAGAAGTGACGGAAAATATGTGTTGCAAGCGATTTTGAGTTCCTTTTATCTTTTACTTTGACGTTGTCCTTGGTAATGAGTCGCCTGAGATGATGTTCTGAAGTAGGATTAGGCTGAAACCTCGTGCTCGCCTACTTCATCCGATTGTAAGAAACCTCCGGGAATTACTTTTACCTGTTGTAAGTTACCTTAATTTTGACCTCAGACCACACTCAGATTAAGAGACTACAGTGACCCACCTTATGTCCAAAAACCTTTTTCCATTGTGGATTTTGTTGTCGCTACTTTCATCATACTATCAATGAACACAATGGTGAGGACCCGTGAAAGGGTTAGGCTTATTGCCAAAATTGATGAGAAAATGCAGCTGGATTCACAATCTTCCTCTTTAAGTTTTTCGTCTGCCTCCATAATTGCAACCTGATAAACCGGCATTAAGCAAATGACATACTCTTTCATTCTGTGTTAGGATGAACTGCAGAGAAAACCACTATTAGAGATGCTAATTTCAACAGGAAGGATGACCGCATTGCTTGCCAAAAGTAGGCACAGTTCTCTGGTTCGACATTGTCTAATGTATAGATATGCACCCTGTGACTCTCGCCTTGTCGGTGATGACTGAGTCGAGAGAAAAATCGAGTGATGAGCAGGAATTCCTCTGATATGCAGAGGCCATTCCGATTTGCCTATCTCCTCCAATGTGTTCATGTACAGTGCGATACAAACCACTCCGAAACCACCCTCCATAACACGGCAGCATTCATATTGTGTTATCGACCTTACCGCTGCCTATCTCGTACCTTAAAGTTAGACAAGTCTCTCTCAGAATTCCCTTTCCTTTTCCATGAGGGAGGAAAGGAGGAACTTAGGAAGTTGATATCTCAATGTCAGCTTCGTAGAGACTGACTCGGCCAAGCTGCTGTCCGAGGGATTCTTGCCCTCTAGTCTGTTTTCGGTTTCTTCGGGTTGGTCATCTAACCGGTTTCCAAAGTTTGTCAAAAGCGGACCCTACAAAAGTTTAACAACTCTTCCTAGTTTTATAGCTTGTCCTTATTAATTCATTATTTCTGCGACAAGAAAAAATAATTTCAGAAGAATCGGCTTTCGAGTGCTGCTTTCTATAAGAACCACAAACCATGGTCGAAACAGAGAAACACTCCAATCACTCCTATAACTTATTGTAAATGGACCGTACTCCACTAAGTTTGAAACCCAATTTTTTTTTTTTTTTTAATAATACAGGATGCGAACATCCAGGCTCGGGAATCTGGAGGCCTACCAAACATTTTACAGACCTAAGACTTTTGGCTTGTGCAAATAATTTTAATTCAAAACGATTTCCATGAAATTGATAATTTAAACAGATGACCTTATTAGCAAAAAAAAAAATCTTAAAATATAACCATTGTACTAATTCAATCATAAACATTTCTTTTTAGCCAATTGAGTCATTTTGTGTCAATTTAGTTCAATTGATAAAATTTGCTAGCCAGTGCTAATGTGACATGACTACACTAGTGTGAACATAATAATATTTCAATGTTTTTATGACTTTTTTTAACAATTTTTCTTGTCTCTTTTCTTTCTCTTTATTTTTGTTCATCTTCTTTCATCTTCTTTCTTCCTCTAATTGGTCATTGCACCAAGGCAATTGGTAGAGACAAGGGCTAGCGAGGTCGATCTAGCCTTGCTAGTGGCTAGGCGAGAGCGACCTTATCCAACCACTAGTGAGGCAAGCCCTCACCAATCCTCACCTAGCCATGGCGAGGCAAGGTTAGTCCTTGCCTTTAGCTAGTTCCCTTGGTCTGATGACTGGCCAAAGGAAGAAGGAAAAGGAAAAAAGATAAAGAGAAAAAAAAAGAAAAAAAATTTAAAAATCAAAAGTATTAAAATATTATTTAAAATTATCCATTTCAACGTGATTCATATCACGTCAATGTTAGCTGGATAGATTAAATTGACACAAATGTAAGATGTTTAAGATATTTTATCCCCCAAAAAAAAAAAAAAAGATTTGACATTGAATTGGTACAATTCCAATAAGTTTAAACTTTTTTAGTAATTCCCCTAATGACTTTTAACTTTCGAGCTAAAAATCTTCTCATATTCTGATCACCACCAAACTGGGAAGTCGAAATCCTATCAACAAAAAATCTTCCGTTTCGCCTATAATTTGCTAGAAATGAAGTCTCTTTACTTTCAGTGTGGAAGAGATAGTTTTATCTTGCTCGCAAGCATCTTTAGTTGTCCGATGCATGCAGAATAAGTTGATCATCGTAGCAGGATTCTGAACACCATTCCTTGCCTGTGCTCGTGAAGAAAAACTCTTCAATTGAATCCCAGAAAATGGTGCTAATTATTGCAACATTGCTAAGCTTCGGGTCCAGCGTGACTAGATCAAATCGTAACATGACCTAGCTGAACGCTCGGTTCTAATCTTAAAGTCTAAGAAATCTCCCAGAAATTATAGATAGAGAGAGAGAGAGAGAGAGAGAGAGAGAGAGAGAGAGTGAAGCTTTGAGCCCATTTAACTCATGGGCCCGAGCTATATGAAATGGCTATAGGGGCTTTGAACATTGGGCAGGCTATTCATTTCTATTTTCACATGATCAAAGCCCAACCTGCGCTTGCCGGCGGGCCGGCGGGCCTTCGTATAACCTCTCCCAATGCAAGAAATCGAAAGCTGACACTCGATTCATGATAAGCCCCTCGGAGGGCAACAAATCAAAAGCCGAAACTCAATTCATGATAAGTAAATGCCACGAGATAACTTCAGCAAGGTCACTCCGTTCTTAATCATAATTACGCGAAATCGGAGAGTGGACGACCGTAAGGAGTCGACTTGCGCGCCTTGCTAAGCCGTGACTCGTGTGGGCGAAAGCTTTTAGGAACTTCATGCTTTCCTCGAAGAGGAATATCGAGCAGCTTATAGTATCCTCATGTGACGAAAGATTTTGGAAGATTGAAAGATTAGATGAAGATTGGGCTTAACACGTAAAGAAAAAGGCAAATGGCCGAAAAAGGAAAAAAAAAAAAAAGAAGAAGAAGGAACACGTGGCTGAATGTGAAGAAGAAAACGGGCATTGAATGTCAACAAATTTTCTGGTGTTATGGTGTTTGATGCCTAGAGAAAGAGGACAGCAGCTTTCTGAGCAGACAGACCATCTTTTTAAGGCTTTGCCTCGCTCCTCTCTCCTTCCCAACTCTCTCGTACGTTCCCACCGAGAGAGAGAGTTGAAGCTGAGAAAGTAGGAACTTTGTACAGTATAGCTACACGAACACAGCTCATCGATACATGCCAAACGACAACGGCATGGCAATGGCAGCTCTCTCAGCGTCAGCTTCATAACTGTTCACACGTCCTACTTTCTCAGCTTCAGCTTCACAACGCTCTCTCTCTCTCTCTCTCTCTCTCTCTCTCTCTCTCGCTTGTCGATACATGCCAAAAGAAAATGGCATGGCGATGGCAGCTCTAATTAATGTCATCTTTATTGGATTTCCAACCTCCCTAACACATTGCCTGACAGTGCCTCTTTACACTGTTTAGACCATGGCTTTGTCCATTGGGTTTTACTGTGCAGGACCTTTTAGTGGCGAGAGAGAGAGAGAGAGAGAGAGAGATGATCTTATCGTTTAAATGGAGACATTCTTTTGAGAACTTGTGTCACCGACCTTGAGTCATCAATTAACTTTATAATCAGGTGCAGGTTTTCTATACTTTCATCCATCTCGCAGCTGCTTAATACAGTTTTCTTGGTGGCGAAGAAGAAGCCTTTCAAACAGTTCAAGAACGTACAAGCATCTGCTAATACCCTGATCACGGATATAGAAAGCATGAATGGAAATGAGCAGACGATGTTACACCCAATTGCATATTAAATAAGAGAGGACTTATGATGACTTGATTTAGGCGAGCCCTAACAGGCCAATGATTTTGAATCGCTTAAAAGATTATCAAGTATAACGCTTCAAATTGATCTAGTAGAGGAGAGATTACATCGTTCGAGTGGGTCTCGAAGACTCCGGATCCGATGAAAGAAGTCGAATTTCATTGTCTGAAGACATGTCCTCGACAAAGGAGGAAGTTACAAAAGATGGGAAGGAAGATATTTGACCATAACTCTATTTCTTCATGCTGAAAAATTTCGAGGATCCAGATCTCAATTTCGATTTTGCAAATCTTCTCCATGCATATAAGTCATCAATGTCTCGACATGTTCACGATGCAGCCCAAGCCAAAGAACTTAATTTGTCAACATCTTATAATCTGATCCATTGAGCATGTATTGATTTTAGGAGAATGATGCAACATAACTTGCCATATATAGAGTTTTCTCGTAGTAGAGGAAAATGATGTGAGACCAACTAATCTTCGAAATTAATCTATTCATTTGATTTCAACTAACATGTTAGAAATTCACGTAATTTTACTTCATTCATGTCATTTTTTAGTTAAGTTTATAAGTGAATGATTCTGCATTTAAAGCCCACCAAACCGCGGCCTATATGGCCCCTTTTAGTTATTAGATTTGGATGCTCTCTTAGGACTGAGTAGATCTTATTCACTTTCTTCGTACTTACCTGATGCTAGGTTTGATGTAGGATCTCTAGGGTTTCTTCAGTGGTATCCCAAAAATATTCTTTTTTAATGTCTCTTTGGCGAAACAACTTTACCTTATTTAATTGACGGCAAAAGGATTCTGAGAAGTATTGTTGCGTTTCGAGCATGTCGCATCTCCAAATTTTCTTTCATGTTTATCCTCATTTCTCTTACATGTTGCTGGGCATCGGCCTTGCAATATAAACACCAAGGCGAAACATCACAAAAATTCATGCTCTAGAGACTTAATTGAAATTGAAAAGCTTGAGTGGAAATTTCAAAAGTTCAAGAATTCATGATGTGGTTAACCTTTTTGAAAAAGTCAATAATTTTGAGTACCTGATAAAAACTCCAATTCACTTAGCAAAGTTATAATTTTAATTAGATCATTTTCCGTTGATTTTAAGCATGCACATTTCTTTTTTACCAATAAATATTTTTCCCTTGACTAATCATTTTTAGCAAATCACAACATATGAAAGTTAGGAAACTAATTTGCGGAAAATTATTTCACCTCAATATTCACACACTTAATTAGGCCAAAGTAGGTTGCATTTGCTCCGTTAAAGAGCTTTTTGTGAATTAAATTTTTGAACTTTCACGTGTTTGGTTTTATAAGATGGTTAGTTAACCAAAAAAATGATAATAATAAAGTCAAAGAAAACACTTACACTTAAAATTAGTAAAAGGAATTCTAGATTCTGACAAGAGGAAATCATTTTCCTAAGCATAACAACTCTCTTATCACAAGCAGTTAGTGGCTTCTTCAATTTCTATCTTGAGATAGAGTTTTATGTGCTTTTTAGCATGTCACAAATGAAAACTAATCATCTTCCTTGAAAATGATTTCCACGAAAAGCATAATATTTCTTATGAAGTTTTCTACAAAGCAAGCATATCTATCATCTTGAATAGCTAAGTTGGGAAGTTAAACTTATGAAGACTTTTTCACTTTACAACTTTTACGAAGTTTCATTTTTCTTTTACATTGCTTGGAAGCCCTCACTAGCCATAAGTGAAGGTCACAGCCCTCACCCAATGATGCCTTCCCCTTATTTGGGCAAGGGCCTCAACCCTCATTTGTTGCTGGCAACCTTTGCCGGCTATTGCCAAGACTCTTGCGATCAGTGGCGGGAAGAAAATGAATAGAGAAGCAAAGAGTACGGGGGAAAAGAACAAAAAAGAAAAGGCAAGGAAAAAAATTCATAAAATATATTAAAAAATTGCTAAAAAAAAACGTTGTTTCAGTTATCTTTATTCCGTAAGCTATTACCTCATGTTTAATTCCTTTACAAGTTTATAACATCTTGCAAATCAATATTTGGTTTATAATTATTCATCTTTACTTGTAAAAATATATATACTTTGGCTTGGTCGTTATTATTAATTTGTTATTGTTTTCCTCAATGTTATTATCTTTAGTTATATTTTTCTGGTTACAATATACAGTGTTATGTATATTTCGTCCTCCACATAATATTTTCCAGCAGGATTTGCTTGCGGATGTTTTAGTTGCAATACTCGATTAGGGCTATTCCGAAGCTCACCCTTCTCAAATTAATTTGTTTATACACATTCTATGAGAGACGCTACGACCGCAATTGTGAGGTCCCCAGCCTCAGGCTGCTCCATGTCTAGGGTTGCCCGAGAATAGGGGCACCATTTTGCTTGCCGCCATGATCTCACTTTCCTTCGACCCGGGGGGGGGAGGGGTGGGTTGGTTACTTTAAGGTTCTTTAGAGTAATGGGGGTAAAATGCATCCGTAGTAGCCACCGTAGTTATAAAAAAATGTCGAGGTTTGATTGGAAAAAGGGTTATTTTGATTGGTGGAATGGGTGGCTCTTTCAAATTATACAAAATGTTTCAAACGATATATGTTTTGTTTTATGAACAAGGCAAATGAGCGCCCCTAGGTCACTGTTTAAATCTTCATCAATGAGCTTTGTAAATGTAGAATTTTTCATTTAAAGTCAATTGCTCCTCTTAGAATGTGTACTTATCTTATTTTTCCAAGTATGCTTAAAAATGTCATCTCTACTTTAAATTAAGTGAACGGTGCCCTAAGTGCACTTGTTAACAATGTGCTTCCTCCATTGTGCTATTGAGATGGTTTGAAGCTATATATCAATTTTGGGACGGCTTTCTTTATATCAATATCCAATCATAGTTGAAATTTGATCTTGCATCACTCCTGAAATGTGGCATGGTCACTGACAATAAGATTGATCATGTTAGCATTCTCTCTCTCTCTCTTTTACACAGCTTTTTTCTTCAATCTCCATGGAGGAGTAAGTCTGAGCTAGATCTCTCCCTCCCCTCCCTTTTTCCTTTTTCTTCGATTGATTGGTTCTTTGTTTTATTTTCCTTGCTTTCCTCTCTTTTTGAGGAGCATTTTTCTTCTTCTCTTGTCTAGATCTAGAGGAAGCTTCTTTCTCTTGCTCTAGGGAGATTTTTATCCCAATCTAGTTTAGATTTGGGAGGTTTCTATGCGTACAATTTTGGGTTTTTCTTCCTTATGATTTCATTGGTGCACAAGTCCAATTTTGAAGGAAATAAGAAGAGCTTTATGAAGGCATCACTCTTGCAAGCTAAGTAGCACCGACATAAACACGCGATACAACACGACACAACAAGATACACCGATATGTCGTTTATCAAAAAACAGACAATTTCGACACGTTCGGACACGTAGTATATTAAATATATATTTTTATATATACATAATAAATTATCATTTTTATGATTATTTTAATCAAATTAATTTGATTCAAATTTATAAATAAATAAATAATTAAAAAAACCTAGAGATACTAAAAACATTAATTCATCATTTCTTAATATCATTAATTGTTTCAATTTGACAAATTCAACTTTATTTTTATAATTAAAAAACTTGGAGAAAAAACAAGCGATCCACATTATGGATTAGCATGTTAGATATTTTGAAAGAGAAGGAAAAAAAAACTTAAGGGTGAATTATGTATCACAAAAAGTGAGAGTCAGAAAAGAAAAAAAGATTAGGTTTTTCTTCTTTCTCCATTCATTATTTCTATTATTGTGTTTTATTTTTTTACATATACATATTTTAACTTATCATTTATTGAAGATTTTAAAATTGATCTCAATATCGAAATCACGTGTCGAAACTCGTATATCAGAATTTTAACTCAAGTGTCGGAGAGTGTCGGGAAAGTTGACCAGGTGTCGGATTTTCCGACACGTATTGCCTGAATGTCAGAGAGTGTCTGAGAGTGTCGGACACATGTCAAAGCGTCCAACACAACACGAAAGCTTTTGGAAAGTGTCGATGCTTCATAGCTTGCAAGTGTCTGTGTGCATTCAACCTCGTTACTTTGAATGATGATGGTGTTGGGGACACTAAATTTGGGTGCATACCTCTAAAGGACAAAGCTATAGCAACATATGAAGATCTCGGTGTGTGCCCATTACTAAAGATAGATTTAGTGATCGACCGTTGATTTTGGTTTGAAGAATTCACAAATATGCACTTTGAGCGTGTAACCCATAATCTTGTTCTAATGATTCATTTCTTTATCTGAAGCTTGTTTTGTTTTGGATTTGTCTGGGATTTATATTGGCTTGTAGTTGGATTGCATTTCTCTATTATATATCCATGGAAATGAATGAAACGTTTTTGAACAAAAACAGAGATTGATCATGTTAAGATATAATCTCGCATCGCTTGATTTATGGATTTAACCATGTCTTGTTCTCATGTCATTTTCCTCCACCTAATGATATAAAGTTTTCGGGTTGCACATTCTAATCGGTTACATCAATTGGGGTGGAGGAACCATTTCTATCTCTGAGGAATTGTTTAGACAAAAGTAAAGCTGTACATGTCGTATTAAAGAAATGAAAAACAGCTTTGGCCCGACAAAAGTGTGACGAGAAGGACAATCCCGTGCGCCCAAATTTTGCTGCCAGCCAAACACAAGCCGGAAGCAAATGAAGCTGCATGGATGTGCAGCGGAGGACCCCACCTCATTCCTAGCTAAATGATCCTACATCTTAACCATTAGCGGCAGTTATTGGAAGCGCAACCCTAGTTTTCACAAGAAAAAGTAATTCCAAGTCGTTTAGAAGGAACTTTAGAGGAGGGAACAGAAGATAGCTGACGAACTATCTTTCCGAGCTCAAACCAAAAAAAAAAAAAAAAGTTTCCGATCAAGTTTTAGGGTTTACTTTTGTAAGACCATGTAACCGGAAAAGAGAAGAAAGGAAAAGATAAAATAAAAAGGAAGAAGGAGATGGAGAGGCTTGAAGAGCCTTGTCTTGCAGGCGCGAGGGGCTACGCGCTGGTTTAGCTAACCCTAGCCATGTAAAACAAATGGCCGATACATGCAAGGACATACTAAAGTAGATTAACAGCATCTCTGGCTTCTGTTATCACTGACAAGCTACGGATCCCTGCTCATAATGTTTGTTGTTTGTGTATGCGCGGAGGGAGAGCCGAGTGGTCAAATCGATGAAATGCAAATTGGTGCGTGGCTTTCTAAGCCGCTTGGCGTTATATGGTCATTATGGCGGTAATAATAAGACGGGGAGATCCTCTTTATTGAACGCGAGGGAGAACGCCCCCATTTGCTCTGCAAGGGATTTTGCGCTTACAAATGTTGTCTTATCACTAAAAGATAGGGTTTTGTGTCTAATTGAGTACAGTCACCTTCCAAAAAGGGCCCCTTTCCTAAGTACGTGTGTTCCTTCCTGCGTTATTTGCTACGACCTGTCGAAAGTTTAATAGACAGCTTTGCATCTCATCCAATACGAGGCGATCAACTCGAGTTTATCGAAGCTTTGTTTGCGGAGTTCGTTTCTAAGTAAAAGTGCGGACAGTGCATGCATGATTGGCAACCATATATTCTGCAACTGAGCCGACAGTTAATTAGGGTAAAGGATTATTTGCTAAAAGGTATGTGTCGAAATGATTGGCGTCTTACTTGCTGACCCAGACTGAATGAGGAGTCGCTAATCATCTCAAATTGACAAAACCCGAAATGTGTTGGAGAAGATCCGACGGACCAGCGAAGGATGTGCCGAGATATTATTTTTCTGTTCTAGGTTTAAGTAGATCGTGGTCTGAGATTCAACAGCAATTATGAATGTTTTAAACCCTCATCTAGACACACGATCAGGACTCGACTAAATTTCTAGGAGTGACTCCTGTTTTCAACTAAAATATGCCTAAATACAGGTCGTTTTCACATTGGGTGTGCAGATCAAGTTGGGAATTGCATGGAACAGGATCAGGACGAGTAATGGAAATAACTCGCCTAGGCTACCTGATAAGCTATTTAATTGTATCATGGAATCAGACACTGATATAACATGCTGGAGTGCTCCATACTTACTAAGCCCTTAAGATGGAAATTTTTATAGGTTTACGAAGCTTACTCAAACGATATAAAAAGTTATGTAGTGAGGAAGGGAATTTAAGATATATTTCTTGACATATCGTTACTTTCTGAGGACACTCAAACTCCAGCCTCTTGTTATCGAGAATAAAACCTGTAATGCCAATGACCTTTTATTTACCGAAAATCGATGGTATATCCTTCGCTTGGTCCAGGGAACTGCTTAACAATTAGATAAAAAATGCCTAGAGACAGTACGCACATCTTTTTAGGAAAAAAAAAAGAACAATGCAAAATCGAATACATGAACGTAAAAAGAAGACCAAGAGGGCTAAAAGAGTAGGAGGATGTCTCGCAGCTTTACCAGCAACTGCTAAACGGCTAAACGTGGTGCTAGAATCCTCGAGTATCAAGGAGGAAGAATGAATTTCAGAAAAGGCTATCGACTATGACTTTGGAATGAAGAGCTGGAAATAAAGGCACAAGGCTATTTCCGAGTAGTGCAGATGTTAGGTGCTTGCTATGGCAATGCTCATGTATTTCAAATTCCTGCGCAGTAACTGATACTAGGGAAAATCTCATCTTGGGTTGATGCTCGTGCTATTGAGTGTAATAGAATTCAAATTCACGAGGGACGAAAATTAACGCTACATAAGCTTTGTCCGGTGCGAGTCTCGCGTTAGGATGAAGATTAGCTGTCTCACACTTTAATCCCATGACAAAGCGCGGATATTACAGTTTCTGCTCATCCCACTCTTGAACAATACCCTGGATCTACCCTCTCTCTCTCTCTCTCTCTCTCACCCACTACTAGCTGGCCCCCCTAAACCCCTGGCTCTCCTGATGCGCCCCCGCCGCCATCGTCAACCTCAACCTCCACCGTGCCGTACAGCTGCCCTCTCTCTCTCTGGTATTAGGATCTTGTTGGGATTTTCATTAGGTATGGCGACAACTTGAATAAACATGGCGTTGCGATTCTACAGTCATAAAGACAGGTTAATTAGAACAGGGACAGCAGATATCTTCATCCATGCCATTAGACCTCTATGATCCAAGAGCTAAGATGTACCATGTGCATAAAGTGATCAATGGACAGTACAATAAATCTGTAATTTTCGTACACTGTTTATTGTTGAATTAGCTGTAAAAAAGAAGCAGATTTTCCTCGTCCATATAGCATTTTTCGGATCGCGAAATAAACAAAGATTTGGAGTATTGATGGTGGGGAATTTTGACATTGAAACCCGAGAAGAAGCGTGGAAGGCAATAAAGGAGAGAGCGTGGGGGCATAGCCCCCCCATAACTAATGAAAACAACAGGTGAGTGAGAGAGAGTTAATCGCTCCCATGCACAGGTCCCTTTCTCCCCCTTTCTCTCTCTCTCTCTCTCTTGCTCTCTCGCTCTCTCTCGGGAATGCCAAACCCTACATTGATTTTTTACTATTTCCTTCGTTTTTTGATTTCTTCCATTCGGGCTTCAGCTGTTTGTTGCAGCTGCGCCCCATCTCTTTCCCCCCCTAGTGCGGCCACCCTTCATGATTCTTCAATGATCAACAAGTGGTCCAGAAACGCAAACCAGAGATCTGATACAGAAAAAGGAAAAAAACAAACAAATCAGAGGAAAAAACGAATGCCAGGGAGCTGCAAATTTTGGTTTTAAGTGAACATGCGTATTCTGCTTTTTAACTGAAAATTTGAGGTATGTAAATTTTTAGAAATATTTACCTAACATCTAATAATGTTTCCAGACGGGAAGGGGGCGAGAACTAGCACTGACCCTCCTAGGTTAGTCATTATGGAGGACCATGTATGGTTGGATTTACGTTGTTAGGTCTGAGATGAACCCCAGATGGAAATATACAAACGAGTATGGCAGACGGGCCATCACTCTGCATCATAGATCTTGTAAGATGTTAACCCTAATTTCCTCGTCATTCCATAGAATTCGGGTTAGTAGTTAGAGTTTGTGACAATGAATTTAAGCCATCACATAAACAAAGAAAAAGAACTCCTAAACTTGTTCCTAACTATGGTCATAAAATAACCATTGGTGAAACACAAATTAACCTATGGAATCAAATCAAGAAAAACCCATATATTACTGCCAATCTACTTCAGAAATTTATGTGTGGTAGCATGAGGTTTGAAAGATGATCAAAGCCATGACAATATCAACGCCACATTATTGGTAAGTTACCAGCTATTTGCAAGAGGGCAGAGAGTTAAATTGGTCTTCGGACCATCTATTTACATGAGCCTTTCATGGAAAATATCACTGGCTATGTTATATGCACCTTACCACATCAAATATACTTCAAACCCTAATTTGCACTTCTATCTGAGAGAGAGAGGGAGAGAGAACTCCATCACTCGAACTTCATTCGTAGACTTGAGGCGCTGGTGTGGTTTGGCTACAGCCTAGCGGCAGAGGTGCTTGATGTGGTGGCTGGAGACATGGTGCCAGCATCGATCCTGGGGCAACTGGTGGGGCAAAGACATAAGATGAGAGAGAGTGCTAGGGTGCGTTCATATGTCGTCAAAATTGATTTCCCATATGGAAAAGTTTAGTTAAGAATAGATGGGCCAATATAATATTTGGTGATTGCAGAATCGTGTTAACTTTTTCCCATGCAAGAGTACCCAATTCAGAATGTCGATAAATTTAGTGGACAATTTCTCGATTACAAACTTATAGTGAATGATACTCTATTTACATTTAGAAGACATTTCAAGGGAAAACCGAAAGCTTGCAAATGTCAGATCAATAGCTTGGCTTTTCAAGTAGAATAGTAGCAAGATAAGTTTAGAAAGGCCGTTTACGAAGTAATGAATGTAGTTAAACTGTAATTGGGTACATAGGGCATATTCAAGCATCCATTAAGAGCTTCGCATCGTTTAATAAACTCAGTTTGGGAATTAGTCCTATTTGTTTTTAGCATCCAGTAACATGTTCTCCTAATCTGTTACTTTTTTCTTCTGTGCAAAAAAATTGATGAAAATGGGCATAGAAGAAAGTCACTTTCCGAGTCTGCTCCATCTACTAATACATTAGCGGCAAATTTCCCATCTATGCCCATCTTTATCTCCCTCCCTCCCTCCCTCCCTCCCCTCTCTCTCTCTCTCTCTCTCTCTCTCTTCCCCCACCTCTTTTCTTCTTCATCCTACAGAAACTGAACAATCAAAAGTGAGAGAGAGTGTTCAGATCCAAAGCAGTTAAGCTGTCTCTCATATATCAATCCCACCTCTCTATCACACTTCACTTCACGCACTGATCGGTCAATCCTATCAACCATCAAATCAAAGCGGAACAACATGTCCTCCTCATCTGCCTTTTCACCGGACCCCCTCTCCCCCAACGAGCAGCTCTGTTATGTCCATTGCAACTTTTGCGACACCGTCCTTGCGGTATTACATTCTCTCTCTGTCTCTCTCTGTCTCTCTCTCTCCCCCTGACTTTTTGTCCCCAATAATTATTCACTCACATTATTCTGTCTCTCTTTCTCGCGCTCTAAATATAAAAAGTTGTTCTTGTTCTTGTTCTTCTTTGGTCTTTTTCACGTTTTCTTTTCCTCCCTCTGATGGGATCTTCTTCTTGTTCATCTCAATTTTCAGTTCTTGGGTTCGTTGTAATATGTTTGGCTGGGGGTGTGACGTTTGTGTTGTAGGTGAGCGTTCCGTGTAGCAGCTTGTTCAAGACGGTCACAGTCCGATGTGGTCACTGCACAAATCTCTTGTCGGTCAACATGCGAAGCCTCCTTCTTCCTCCGGCTCCTGCAAATCAGCTTCATCTTGGCCATTCTTACTTTACCCCTCAAAACCTTCTGGTATATTGCATTCGCGTTCCATGCTTGCTGATGCTATAAAGGAAACTAATCAACCTAGGGCCCTTATCTTACCACGAGCGCAAACAAGGGACGAAAGAATGATGATGACAGCTAGGGTTTCTACGATAATAGTTGCACAATTAGCTGTTTTTCCCCTTTCCCAATTTTTTTTTTTTTTTGGGACAAATGCTTTTCTGAAGCCCAATTGAGAACTCTGGAAGCTAGCTGATAGGCTCGTCTTCCTTTTCCTTTTTTTTTTTTTTCCTGTTTAGTTTCGAGGTTCTAATCTATGGGAATGTGTAGGAGGAAATCCGGAACGTGCCATCGAACATGCTGATGAATCAGACGATCCCCAACGAGCCGATGATGCAGCTACGAGGAGGGATAGAAGATATCCCGAAGCCCCCACCGGTTGTGAACAGACGTGAGATTCCGCCTGCTCTCGCTTTAATTTCACATCTTTTCGGTTCCTTCCTTGCCTCAGATTTTTTCTTTTTTACTTCTTTCTTGATTGTGCAAGCAAAGTGTCTGTTGTCCCTGCCGTCAAAGAAAGAATTCCTGCAATTTTTATATGAGCCTTTCCGGTGAGCAGTTCCCTCTTAACCATATCAAGAGAAAAAGTTGCAAGAAAGTCGGATTCAATTGCCCTAACGCTTACCCTTGAACAGTCCTGCCAAGTTTTTCCTGCTTGTATCGAGTGGTCGAGCTTTTACAACTCAATTATTTGCTATATTCTTTACTGGTTTTTCCTTTTTTTTTTTTTTTTGTCTCTCTTCTTTGGCTCTCTCGAGTTCCAGTTTTTATAGGGTAAACTGGGACGGGCACTTTAAGATCTGCCTCACCACTTTCGCTACATTGGTCACAGAGACCACAGTGTGCCCTCCTAAATAGAGATGTACTCGCTGTTTGCCCTAGTTTCACCCTCACTGAACCACGAAAGCTAGAAAAGGTTTCAAAACCGTTCTTTTTTAATAACTAATTTGGTTTCCTTTCTCCGGAGAGAAAGAGAGAAGATTTGTTTCTTTACAAACCCTAACTTTGTCAAAACCCTAAAATGCGGATCGCCCTTGATTTATCGAGTTCTTTAGTTGTGCTTGTA
This sequence comes from Eucalyptus leucophloia subsp. euroa, assembly GCA_017140325.1. Lineage (NCBI taxonomy): Eukaryota > Viridiplantae > Streptophyta > Magnoliopsida > Myrtales > Myrtaceae > Eucalyptus > Eucalyptus leucophloia. The sequence continues at coordinate 14,584,815 of CM029472.1, read as the reverse complement.
GCTGCAGCCGCTCTCGCACACCATATCTGCTTAGAACAAGACAGAATGTTCTTTCAATTTGAGTTTTTTTTTTTTTTTTTTTTTTTTTTAATATGGAGGACAAGAAATTGAGAATGACTGTCCGAAGATATGATGGGGTGATGATGGGTTGGGAAGATACAGACACGGAGAGAGAAAAGAAAAGCTTGTACAAAGTCAGCGAAGTAAAATTACAAATAACTTATGTTTTGTCTGTTCTTTGTGTGTGTCTGTCCATTGTTTCAGCTCCTGAGAAGAGACAGAGAGTCCCTTCTGCATACAACCGCTTCATCAAGTAAGTCATTAACCTTCGAGTTATTCCTTACTTTACTTACAACCTCTCTTTTTTCAAAAAACAATCAAATTACTGATGCTTTGAAACTTTAAAGATTTAAGTGAAAAAGGAACTAATCTTTTAGATACTAAATTTCTACTTGAACATTTGTCATTTCGTTGAATTGAGTATACTATTAATGACGTAGAATGTAGTGCAAATTTTGCGAGCTTCTAAGGAATGTGAGCCTATCAAGAAGACAGTCCTGCGTACGCCTTGTGACATTGACGTATCTATCAATTTCATAGGGACGAGATCCAACGCATCAAAGCTGGGAATCCTGATATCAGCCACAGAGAGGCCTTCAGTGCTGCTGCAAAAAATGTGAGTCTCTCTCTCTCTCTCTCTCTCTCTCTCTCTCATCCCAAAGAAACTTATGGGTAGCCTCCTTGCTTTCTTTTCTATATTCTGAATTTAAATCAACCAGTGTAACATGACAAGAGTTGCGATTAACGGGTACGAACGTTTGGTTTCTTTCAGTGGGCCCATTTCCCACACATCCATTTCGGACTTATGCCTGATCATCAGCCCGTGAAGAAAGCTAACTTGCGCCAACAGGTACTTCCCATCTTTCTGCCTCTCCTCTCGATCTAATAAGATTTAAAATTTAGAAAACCCTAGTTCATCTTAACCCAGAAACAAACATAAAAAATGAAACCCTAGTTCTTTTTAGCGTACTGCAAGCTCCTGCACGCTTGATCACACAAATAATATTTATATATACAACATTGATCATATTTCTCGAAGAACTCAAAAACCATAGTCCTTTTGTTTTTTCAAGTGTAGATTGCTCTTGCACTCCGACTTTAATGACAATAATCTGTCATTTTGTGCAGGAAGGAGAGGACGTTCTCATGAAAGATGGGTTCTTCACGCCTACAAATGTGGGTGTCTCCCCCTATTGATAATTGGCTAAGTACTTTGAAAAGAAAAAAACAGCGCCCTTGTGTGTGTGTGTGTGTGTCTTTCTCTTTCTAAGTTCATCCGTTCACTTATTTTCTTCCTTCTACTTCCCTCGTATGAAAGTGTCACTACTAGTTAGTCTCTTATTGTTCTAAGCTTCGTTACTAAGAGAGACTTCTCTAAGCTCTATGGCTCTTGCTCAGTTTCCATGCCCCTTGCGGTGTGTTTGAAGCTTTTAGTTGGATTGATTAAGATGAGAGAGAGAGAGAGAGAGAGAGAGAGGTCTTGAAGCTTGTACAACATTGAGCTTCTTGATACCGAATCCTAGATGGGTCAAGGTTTGTTCATATTCTTAATATGTTGTGAACCTATCTTTAACCATGCCTCTCTCTCTCTCTCTCTCTCTCTCTCTCTCTCTCTCTCTCTCTCTCTCTCTCTCTCTGCTTCCAATGTTATCTTCCGTGTTGCTTTGTCATGCATGCATTACGTCTTGTGTGAGCATGTCTTGGAAAAACTACTTTTTCCATCTGGGGGAGCTATCTTTCCCCCTTACTTTTGGGTGAATATAATTGTAATGCAGAGGTTTAGACCTCCCTTGTCAATGGCATACAAGTGGTATATCAGAAACTAAGGTTACTTTCTTGGAAGAGAACTAAGTGAATTAGCAGATATGGTTATTATGAACAAAAAATGCTTGGGATAGCTACAATATCTTCTGAAAATCTGGTGTTCTTCACTTGTTTTCATCTAGTTCTTACCTTATTTTCCTACTGTATTGCTCGCTTTAGAGGTCCAAAACCAAAAGCACATACAAGAGTAAGGCTCTACAACTCTTTTGAAGGTTATGTTACGTACAGCAAACGTGATTAAGCAATCTCTTCTCAATTATGATCTCAACTCCATTTTTTGCAAAAAGTTCTGTTTAGTTGAGTTTAGCATTAGGGTTTTCAAAGTTACAGCGATGTAAGTTTCGGCTTAGGTTAATTTTAGATTGCAGTTTACATCAAAGTTCTAAAATAACCTGTATGTTTCTGCCATTTCACTTTAGGTTTTCCAAGTGAAGATCATCTCCCATTGTCTTTTGAGTTCTCTCATTTCATCATTTTTTGTCATAAATATTTAATTGAGAAAATTGATACTTGACTTCCAAACAGCAGTGGCGAAGCATACAGTGCATTTCATCTTCAGAAAGTTGCCAAGTAGCAAAGCACAATAAAAAGAATGCATTTACATTTTTACCGCACATAACCTACTAACAGACAATGGGATCAAAGTACCTAAATTCAATGCCTGCAGATTATTATATATTCGTTTGACTTATCATTAGAGGTTCTATCAAGAGGAACTTTAATGGAAGGGAGTGGTAGGGTTGGGAGGGAGTTGAGCTAAAGGGGCTTCATTTTTAAAAAGTTCAAGCTTGTCCGTTAGATTACATCACTACATGCCATTATCGTGCTAGACTGCACATCAACCCATCTATACGATTAGAACCCACTGGCAATAAATACAAATCATTCGTAAAGATTATATTAATCAGGTCCACCCACCAACCGGTGATTGTCTATATACAAGCATGGTCAATGCCGTGAAAAACTATAGAGAATCTATTGCGATAATTTGACGTGCATTTTACATTTCATAAGATCACAACATGTGTTATGAAAAAGAAAGCTATCTATCAGTAGTGTTTCTCGCCTGGCTTGTGAAACAAAGTTGTCTTTATACAAGCATATAGCTGATATGTGATGACTATAGAGAATCTATTGTGATAATTTGATGTACTTTCTACACGTCCTGTGATTACACCATATTTTACGTAAAAGACAGCAGTCTATCAGTAATGTTTGTCGCCTGGCTTCTGAAACGGACTTCATCCTAGTCTTGTATATATATAAGATCTTCCTTCGACATAGTAGTCCAGCTATTTAGGTTAACTCGTCTGATATCCATGGTGATACCATGACCTCGGAGGCCTAAATTAGGAAAAGCAAAGAAGGGTTTTGCATGCCCTCCCTTCCATTAAAGTTCGACTTGTTAAGGCATTGAATTTTATAGATATCTTCCTTAATTTTGGTACGTCTATCAAATCATAATCTTAAGATCAAATCTCGAGATTGTTTATGCATTCATTGTTCATAGAAATCAGTTATTTCCTTAACAATCGGGCCACTTAATGATCTGATCTTATCAAATCCATGATTTAGCCAATCTTTCGAGGGGCTTCCCAATATTTCGGGATTTTTCCCAACATTTTTCCCACTTAGCCCGATTTGTATACACATATATTTCACCATATAAGGTTCATAAAAGATATATATAATCAAAGTTTCATTAAAGTCCACATGCTTGTATCATAAAGACTTTCCCGTTAATTCAAAATAAATTATGTGCACACAATCATAAGATAAAGAAAAATGCATAATCTAGGTCAGAAACACGTCACGGAACTCAGTTATCTTACTAATTATAAATAATCAATAATAACTGCAACCAAGCCCATTCTGAGAACATGTTTTTTTAAATAATTTTGGTCGTAAACCTTTGATTAGAGGATTTGCTTTCATGAGATCAGTTCTGAATTCTAGTCAGCTATAATGAGATCACCCCCCATTTTTCTCCTCTCTTTATGGTCCTGAGTTGAAAAGACTTGTTTGGAGCAACCAAGGAGTGAAAATTTTGAATGAACTACGTTGACGTGGCGGAACGCACTGTTAAGATCGCCAAGGAATACCTTTTCAAAATAAATAAATAAATAAATAAATAAATAAAGTAACAAGAACATATCAATACTATCTATAATTTCTCTAACTCGTAAAGGAAACTCATCGTGACTTCAACTTCGAATTTTGACCCAATCGCATAACATTTATAATTGGTATTCAAGGATTAATAATTATATATATTCAAAGGCCCCATAAGGATAATGTTATCAAATAGATCCCTCATAATTACTGAACTTAATCAAATATTTCCATCCCCCAAAATAAATGCATTTCCTAATATAAATCAAATCAAAATTTATCTTTTCAAATAGTATTTTGTTTTTAATATTTCATATTATATGTGTGCACCTTCTCTTCTAGCATGAATAAAGTAAAGAAAACGGCTACTTTACGATTGGATGATGAGCATAACTGGCCAATATTGTATACTTTTTAGATGGCAGGTAATTACCTTAGCTGAAAAAGACAGACGAGCATGACACTTGATGATTATTGCTTGCCTAACTTATAATTAACGAGACCAATGTTTGTTTTAGAAAATCAAGTGATGATACTCAGATTATAATATTATTATAGGGTCAATGATGTCTGAGGCTGAGGATGTGGACATGTGGGCCCACCCACAAGGTCACTGCTGCTGGGCCTTGATTTCAATAAAAAGCAAAATTTGGGGTACACCCAAAATATAGTAATCTCATTCGAACTTATCGTTACATGCAAATGTGTAATCACTATAGAGAAAAATAAAAAGTTGTTGACACTTACTGTACTTTGGTTGGCTTAGATGGGTCATTCAAGAACATCATATCGCAATTAATCTTCTCGACAAGGAATGGTATCGAAATTTAATGATAATTCGACGTGTGGAATAGCTAATTAAGCAAGTCCATGAGTGGGAAAACAACTTTAGAGGTCCGTCTCAACCATCCCCAACCCCCCCACATAAATATATTCGGTCGCGTCCTTCTCGAGAGAAAGAGAGCCTGACCTTAGCAAATGAGACACGAAATCAACTTCAAATGGATCACACATATTCAAAAGACCTATGGCCAAAACGTCAAAGTCATTGCAGCACTTAGTAACATGTTTAGGCAAGCCTTTAGAAATTTAGTTAAATTTTTAGGAAAAACCATCCAAATCCGATTAGACAAGAAGAGTATGATAACCTAAGATGGATAAGAACTTAATAGAGAGGCCGACCCAAAATCTCCATAACCTTTTATCACTACATCTACAAGCGTGTATTGGTATACATCGCCCAAAGAGGATAAACAGTAAGACCTTATTAAGCTCATTGAAAGTGTTGACGGGAGCTCACAACAGAAGTTTTCTGGAAAATCATCAAGAGGAAACCAAGTCCAAACCCATTAATATATCCAGTTGGATACACCTTCACTTAAAAGTTTAAGCCAATGAGTTATAAGTCAACTAGAATATATTAATTATTCTAAAACACATCAATTTTCCGATGTGAGATTTCTCAAGCATAACTCACTTACACATGTATCTTAAAAAGTGTAACGAAGATTTTAACATTTAATGTGACGATCATTAGATAAGTGACACGCCTTCATGACGGTTTAGCCCAAACTCCCGCCTCGCTTGAGTGCACAAACCATCGGCTGGCCTCTCCTCTTCTATCGAGAGAAGAGGAGGCGACGGCCTTTTCCACGCTCTCGATGGTGATTGTGTAAATTTCTTCATCAGATCAATTGATAGAAGACTTGAACCTAAAATCATTACACCCTCAGGCCAACTACTACCGTAGGTAGGCCGATTAAGAAATAATGGACGGTTGAAAAAGTCAAGGTGGTCCTTACGATATATCCTGGAAGATTGCCGGGCAAGGTGAGCCTTCACCAGATATAACCACAAGAAAATACAGACGATGCAATAACGGGCCGTGCATCAAGTACGTTTGCCGTAGACAAGCAGCAAAGGGCGGCTGCGTGGCGTGTGCTTAATGTAAAGAACCTTATGTTATACGCAACAAGGGCGGCTTCGCATTAAACAAGGACAAATTTTGTCTTTATTGAATACTAGGGCCTTTCTCATTTAACTCGTCCTGAAGGGCATCCTCGACAAAATAAATGTAAACTAGAGTATTTTACATGTAGAGTATGATCCTACCTCCACATTACATTATTTTCTCATAGCTTGTGGTCTCATTATTGGAATCCTTCTTGGATCTTTCTACAACGAGGCATAATAAGTTAGGTTCTCCCCCACACCTAAACACTAATAGGGTAAATTAGTCGCACTATAGTGAATCAATCTGATTCAAGGTGTGTTTATTTGAGTGATTTTTTTTTTTCACGAATTAGTTTTCTAAAGTTTTACGCATTTGGTTTGCTAAATATGTACACATAACGGAAAACTATTTACAATCAAAGATGATATGCATGTTTAGAGTTAGGAAAATGATTTTCCTAACTTGTAAAGAAAAAATTAGTGTCCTAAAAAATAATTTTTTGGAAAGGAATTTTTTTTTTATCATGAAATTTTTTCTGAAACAAACACACTCTTAATATATATTAAAAGCTTCCGCATTATATTCATAAATGGGTATAATAAATCCTATCAATGGGTGGCATCGACATGGGTGGATTGGTTTGAGTATGAAGCCTAAAAGTCCTTACTAAAGCATGTACCCATTAAATAAGTAAATTAATTTCATAAATAACATAGGGGATTATAGTAACAAGTCATTAACCAATTTGTACGATGGTCAATTCGGTCTTAAACTTTTCAATTGTGTCAATTATAGGCTTAAACAATTTGAAAATTTTCCAATATAGTCCTAAGCCTATTGTTTGGTTAAATGGCTGGAATGACTACATTAATAAATCGTCAAAATATTGGCAAATCATTAAAAAGTTTAGGCATAAATTGGCAAGTCAAAATATTTAGAATTTAATAGATACAATTAAAATGTTTTGAACTGAATTGGCTCTTGTATAATAAGTTTATGACTTTTTAGACAATTATCCCAATAACTTAGCATGAGCAGGGTTAATTATCCAAGCCTCCTAATTGTGCTTCGACCCCACAAGCTTAAGCACACCATGTTGTCCAAATCTTCATTTTATCATTCATATAGGTTGCCTTATGTCGTATTTGTGTCCAACATTGTCAATCCTATGTTAAAAGATCCCGAGACACCTGAAGTGCCAAAACTTAGCACATGAGGATACTTAAGTGTCAAAAGTTAGAATAATATTTAAGTGTCAAAATTGGAGCAAAATTGATCAGCTAAGTGCTAATAGTAAGAAAATCCAGACAAAATGCTAACGTGGTGATTTTCTAGAAACGTGGTGATTTTCCAACGAGCCAAGTGTAAAATGACATTATTTTGCACATCGACGTGGCTAGACAAGTGCAAAAACGATGTCGTTTTTTTGCTAACGTGGCTAAATAAGTAATATACAAATTAATTAAATTAAATTTAAAACCAAATTTAAAAAAAGAAAGATGAATAGCGATTGAAGGCTCAGCCCTTACCGTCGCCGCCACCTCCTTGCTGTTGTCGAAGGGCCAGCAACTGTGAGGGGAGGGTCAGCGAGGGCTTGTGAGCCCTTGCCTAGATCTAGGGTGAGTGTTGCGGCCCTCCCCCAAATTCAATGAGGGTCACCGGCCCTTGCCTTGCTGGGCTAAGGGCGCTGTTGGCTACTCGCCAACCCTCACGACCCCCAGCCAATAGCAGCCCTTGGCTTGGCCCCACCAGTGAGCGGCGACCCTTAGCTCGGCAAGGCAAGGGTCGGTGACCCTTGCTGAATTTGGGGAGGGCCGTGTCCCTCGTGTTAAATCTGCGCGAGGGCTCGCACGCCCTCGCCACTCGAGGTTGCGGCCGACCCTCCTCTCATCGTCACTAGCCCTTCTCGGCAATGGCAAGGAGGAGGCGACAGCGTCAAGGATTGAGCCCTTAGTTGCTATTCATCTTCTTCCCCTTTTTAATTTGATTTTAAATTAGATTTAATTAATTTTTAAATTAAAATTCAAATCCGCACCAAAGTGACGTCGTTTTTACATTTCTTTGTTGAGTTAGCTATTCAGCGAGCCATGTAGGTGGGCAAAATTAATAAAAAATTGTAACGTAGGATTTTCGACGGGATTCACTGGAGGTGGCACTCAAATATCCAATTTTTTAAAAAAGTGGTACTTAAGTGTCACTTTCTTTACTTTTGACACTTAAGTGTCAAATTATATCAAGTTTTGGCTTTTGGAGTGTTCTTTTGCCTATGTTAAAATGTTCAATATGCCATCACCAAACTTCATAGGCACAATCCATATATGTACTTTTTCTATAGTGTATTAACATAGATAGATTAAATTGTCGATTAGGTACATACAATGCTTTATGTTAAGGTTTAAGGATATCATTTCCACACCTTGTGTCACTCTCCTATTACCATCGTATCCATCATCGTATTTGTGTCACATGTCAATCAAATTCCCAATAAATAAAGAAAAGCTATAATCTCCCTTATCCTACCTTTCCTTGGCCACTTTACACATTTACCTGTATTTCAACGAGGGAACATTTTTCCTAGTATCTACGTTGTTGTTTGACAAGTTGGGGCAAGTATATGTGGATGGTATCTTCATTATTTACCTTTCCCACTTAGTTTTGTAAAGTGTGTTTGATTTGAAACCAGTTTCGCATCAGATATGTTTGTAGTCTCACGTAATCAACACCTAGACCATTGCACCAGCAGATAATTATGCAATAGCAAGGCACATTAAAATGCTACACTAAAGCCAATGAGCTGTGATCAGAACCGATAGTATCGATAGTGTTGATGGTGGACACAAATGAGATTGCCCACCCCAGTATCATAAAAAGGAAGACGCTGCAAGTTAGATATATATTTAATCCCACATCATTCAAACTTGGATAAGTATACTGGCAGAAAAATCTAGCACTTTTTAACCTTTTAAGGATGTGGGTCATTGGGTGGTTAGGAGTCAAAGTAGATAATATCTTTTCAATGGTAACTGCTGCACATTACCATCATCGAGCCACAAAGCATAAAAAATCTCAAGATTACTGGCCACTTTTTTTATTCATTTTCCTCTTTGTGATACTTTCTCTAGCGTACGTACGGAATACGGTGCGACATACCAAATCAATCCAATCTCGATTCAAAGGTCAGCAAATCGATTAATCTATTCCCAAGTGGCCACCTCGAAATTGGGCTTTTCATCATTTCTAGACAATTTCTCTATCGGCGTGACTCTTCTGCGACACTTGGCTCGATCGGAGTCGTCTTTTGCGGCCTTACAGTCGTTGCCTCCACAATCAAAATGCCATTTGAGTGTTGACTAAGTCCAACTCCCCCCAAAAAGGGTACGTTGGAGCCATCATAGAGGCACTTTCTTTCCTTTCTTCTTTCTTATTCTTTTCTTTATTGTTCTTTTTTTGGATGCGGGGATTGCTCCAACGTCTAATTCCTGATCTCTATTCGAGATTCTTCTCTTCCTCCACCACCATCACTGCCACCACCACCACCACCCAAGTTGGTGAAAGGGACATCTATGGTGACGAAGCAATAGTAAGCACCAAATAATCGGGCGGTGATGCTGAGTATACTAAGATCGATCCGTTGAATTAAGGTTTGAGTAATATATTGCCATCTTTAATGCAATCCCCTCATGATCCAATTATAGCTTGCTGCGTCGAATTTAACCATTTGTATATCGGTCTCGATACACTAAACATCACTAATTTCTCCATCATATACATCAGAATTCAGCGTTAATTAAAGAAGGAAAATACGTCATCAGTCCTCTACTCCCATGGAATATAATTTCTCAACTTGTCTTAGCTTGTGCAGCACCGCGGATTCTGACGAGTTTTAGCTCTTCCATCATGCAATTTCAGCAAACACGATTCAAAAGAGACAAGAACAAGACAAGAACTTTAGAGCGTTCGTAGATACTATATCCCCGACGGAGTTGAATAGTTGTGCACTTGACAATATTAGTAAAATCTCTTCATTTTTTGTCACACATGGAAGAGCGAAATGAATAATATATGAATTCTCGACCTTAACAGCACCACAAATTTACATACCAAGCCAATTTTTGGAGAGGGGATTCATCTCCACACGTAAGAAACAAACAAGAGGGAAAAGAAGAAAAAAAAATCCTTGGTACACATCAAGCAAATTGGAACCCATCACGTCCTCGTCATGATTTTACGGCATATCTTTGTAATATTCTTCTTATAACCAGCCAAAGCACATGTTCCCTTCCCTGTCATTTACCATACGCCAAGTATCGGCCCTCAAGGCACGTACCCAATCCGACAAAACGTGGGTTACATCGAAAAAATTGGGGGAAGAGAAATAGAAGGGAAATTATCAATGGAAATCAAGACCCTTCCCAGATCATACGCAATGCCACGTCACCCATCTTCTTCAAGAAAGCAGGCAAGAAAGAAAAGAAACCCTAAAGAAGAGGAGAACCGAAGAAGATGAACAAAACTTTGACTATATTCACATGTATGAAAGTAGTTCAGGTACTAGTACTGCTACAATATTGTATGAAGGAAGAATGATAATAATCTCTATCTTTTTCATCATCGTCTAGTCTACAAACGGCGCATATCGAAATGATCGGACGCCTCGATTCATCTGTGCGCATGCGGGCGTTGCTCGTCAGTAACACCGCTTCTGCGCCATCCTCGCACCGCCGCGACCGCCGCCGCCACCGGCGGCGATCTTGGTCTTGACCCGCTCGAATTCCGATACGCCGCAGGGGATCGTGATCCCGCCCGGGTGGTCGTAGCCGAACTCCTCTTCGGCCTCCCTCAAGAGCTCCCCGAACAGGGGATGGTTGAAGTAGATCACCGGCACCAGGACCCGGCAGAAGTCGGCGTCCTTCTGGCCGACGTAGACCGCGAGGTGCCCCTTGGGCACCGCCGCCGCCGCCGAGGCGGGCTGCGGTTCTTTGCCCACGGGCAGGTAGCCCGACCCGGGCTTCGCGGAGCAGAGGCACTTGGTCTTACTGGTCAGACGGCGGCCCCACGTGAGGAGCCTCGACACGGGCGTCCTCCGTGGTTCCCGAGGCGCCGGCGGCGGCGGGGGGAGAAGAGGGGACGAGGCCGGGGTGCCGAGGCGGAGGTAGGCGACCGGGTTCTTGGGTCGCCGGAGGATCCACCGGGTGGCCCGGCAGAGGCGCTTCTTGAGCTTGATGCCCCTGAATCTGAGCTTGAGCGTCCTCATCGGAAGGCACAGTACTCGAACAGGAAAGAGAGAGAGAGGGGAAAAGGAACGAACAGAAACAGAGACAGAGAGTAAGCGCGTGTTCCCGTTACGATGTGGGGGGTTTCAGGCGGAGGGCGACGGACATGGCGAGGCGGAAGAGGGTGAGGCAGACTTCCGACAGGGAGGAGGGCACGTTAGACATTCTCTCGATCTGCTGCTTCTCCTTCTTGTTCCCGTCCGAGCGAGCCGAGTCTCATGCGTGGGCGAGGCTCTTTCCTCCTCCCTTCCTCGTCCGAAGCTCTGCTGCTAGAGGAACAGAGACGAAGAAGAGAGAGAAAGATTGGAGATCGAGTCGGAGATGGGTGTGAGTAGCGGAAGGCACGCGGGGTTGCGGAAGGAAAAGGTCGAGTTAAATAGCTGGCGTATAGAGAGAGAGGAGGGGGGAAGAGGAAGAGGAAAGGTCAAGGGGGCGAGATCGGGGAAGGAGGAAGGAGGAGGGGAGCGTCGGACGTGAAGGGAGAAGATTCCGTACAGAAGAGTCGGGAGCGATGGGTGCCGTCGGATCGGGGGGAGGACCACGTGTGGCGCTCACGTTTGATCCCCGCGCTCGACGGCTCTTTGGCGATTTATGAGCCGCGGGGCCCGCGGACGGCGATCGGACGGAGGAGCCGCCATCATCCTGTGATCGCGTCATATCGTCTGAATTATTGTTTTGTGATGCGAGTCCGTGCCATCGTAGGATCAGGACGGGAAATCGTTTGCCCGAATTCGATTTTCACACGATTTAGGGACCGGATAACATTAGTTTTCCAAAATGGAATGTCTATTGTCTGGTAGGGAGGTCTGTTGGCCTCGATGATGGTAAAAATGCTAGGGATCAACGTGCCCATCTTCTTCTTAATGAATTTTAAGCAAGAAAATTTAGTGAATTTATCTAAAATTGCGATCAAATTGAATTAATTATGTCATATCATTTGATTTATTATTTTTTATATAAGTCCCATAATAAAATTTGAATTGTCAATCATCTAGATGAATTTGATTTTCATAAAGTTAATGGCTAAACAACATTTTTTTTTTCAAATTAAATATATGGTAAAGAGTTCTATTCACTCAATTGAAAATAATAATGCGAAAGACAGATTTGAGGAATTTCTATATAATTCAATATATTCATAATAATGATTACATTGGCCTAATTATGAGTTTTACAATATGACTATTGAAGGTAACATATCAATTAAGGATATACACTATCAAATGAAATATATATATATATAATCAAGTGGATTTCTTTATATTTCCAACAGGCTCTATGAAGTTAAAAATGTAAGAGATCATCTTCTTAACGACTCTTGGGCAAGAAAATTTCATGGCTTACTCTCTGAAGGTGCGATCCAATCGAGTCAAGCTACTGTAATCAATTTGTAACGTTGCAAAAAAGAGTGGAGTCTTTTTGGATAAAGCAAACATGATTCAAAGAAGTAATCATGTATTCTTCATCATCGGGCCGGACGTTTTGGACAAAATTCCATAATTTTAGTAACAAAAAATGGAAAGCTAGTAGCCACATTGAGTGCCTCTCTCACCAAGAATCCCCCACCATCCACCATGAAAAAGTTCAAAAGTGCAATCACTACTCTCATCTATGTTTTCTCCAAGCTTAGCTTTTGCCCTTTTTATATTTTTTAAAGATAAATGCATCGAAATCGATACATATATTTTTCAAAAATTCAATCATGTAATTGAATTTTCCTTTGTCTATTCTTTTCTGTTAAAATTTATCTTATCGCTAAGATAGAACCGAAAGCCCTGCGTGATGTGACACATGGTCACTTATTATTTCCTTTTGCTGACTATCAAATCAGAAAGTTAGTTAAAAAACAAAAAACTTAAAGAGAAAAAAGGGAGATCTTAGGTAGTGGCGCCGTCGCCCATTGACTAGCGAGAGCTGCCGAGCCTTTGACCGGGGATTGGACAATGCTGATGGCACTTCATCTCATCTTCACCTATATTTTTCTTTGTGATTTCCCTTTTTCTTATTTTTTAAAATTTTATTTTATCGGTTAATACCTTTTTTTATTATTTTTTAAATGCCACAGAGGATATCATGTTTATTTTTTATGGTGACTTAATGGGCCAAACCAATACATCTGCCAATAAATTTAATGAAAAGACCAACTTGAACAAATTATTCATTCATTTTTGTAAGCAACAAAAGCGATCGTTTTTAAGAAAATGCTTTTCAAATCTTCATTTTCCATGAAATAGGTGGAGTTGTAAATTTCTCTTATTGGGATACTCCACCACCAATTCAATTCGTTTTGGACAGAAGTGGCTTTCATGTCTATCTAAACAATATATAAATGAAGATTTTAATATAGTGGAAAGGGTTGTGAAAATGAAAATGTTAATGGAAAAAATCTAAATTACAGAACTATTATATTGATCATCCTTGAGTTATTAACAATGAATTAAATATTTAACCATCCGGCTCATCGCATGGACTATAAAACTATTGATGAGGCTAATTAAGTGTGAAATCTAAAATTTATTAACTTATTATTCTTCATTCTTGTTTTACGAATATTTTTGGAGATAGATACGATCAGTAATTAATTAATCGATATTCTTCAATCATAATTTCTAGCAGATAAGTATGAACGTTGACAATGAATGCCTTTCCTAGGACTTCAACGCCATCAAGAAGCCCATCAATTTGAGATTCTGTGGCTTTACCAATTTATGTATCATTTGATCACTAAAATCAACCATGTTGAAATTAGTTAAGAAAATTTGACCGTATATTCAACCGAGGAGACACATGAAACGTTTGCAGTGAGGTTATTTTTATTTTCGTGAAAAATGAATAATTCGAAAGATATTTTTTTAATAATCACTTAAAATAATTAGCCAATAAGAAATGTTTTTAATAATCACTTAAAATAATTAGCCAATAAGAAATGTTTTTTTGTTAATGACAACAATTTATGTCAAAACATGTTCATAGATAATGAAAATATCTTTATTTTTTTTTTCATTTCTGCAAGCAATCCAAATGACTATTTTTTGGAAAATACTTTTTCCAAATAATTTATTTTTCAAGAAACAAATGTGCTCTAAAATGGAAAACTTTTTTACCTTAAAATAAGAAAAAATAATACATAACTCATTCAAACAATACGTGCTCAGATATTTATAAACCCTTTACGCAAAGTCAACATTAAAATTTGGTGTCCACTAATCAAATAAGCGAAACACCCTTATATGTCATTCACGACTAAGATTCGATATCTCCAAGTGATCATGTAACAAATCTCCAATTTATATGGAGAACATATTCTCGGCTTTGATATTCTTTTATCCATATTCTCTTACCAAATCATCCACTTTTATCCATATTCTCTTACCAAATCATCCACATTCATTTGAATTGGTGCGAAAAAGCCAGTTTATTCATGAGCGTTGTAAGATAATTATCCGTAGAATACTTTTAATGAAGGGATTAAGTTTATCTTTCCGTAATCCAATGGCTAGCTTTTCTTAAAAAAATTGTATAAATATCTTTGCATTTATAGAGATCCATTAATTTAGGACATGATATTTTTAGGTTAATAATTATGCAATTATATATAATAACCGTGTCAGATGTTTTTATTTTTTGGGTCGGTTACCGTGTCAGATGTTAAGTAATTTATTATATGCACATTTCTGGCCCCTTTCCTATTAAATTGGAACTTTTGAAGGTGGATGCACGCGCACTTGGTTTCTCTCTCTCTCTCTTTCTTTCTTTCTTTCTTTTTTTTTTTTTTCCTTTTCCTTTTTTACCTCTTTCTTTTTTGAAGTATATAAAGGTTGACCTAGAGAGTAGAGACCGATTCCAATAGATGATGATTGGCAGATGGGAGCATCGTATGCCGCGGGGGTGGGCGGACAAGTTTGACTTTTTGTAATTCATCACCATGTGATGAATCCTAGAAAGTAGGGAAATAAGTCCACAAAATATTAGACTTTGAATTTAATGGTTTTTTTTATTAAAAGAAGAAGAAGAAGAAGAAGAGGTGTTGCTGGTTCAAGGAAATTGCGTTTGTTGTAATCACACCAGCGTTCGTGCTCATCCACTTCTAGACTAGATCGAGGAATTTCATAGTAGAATAAAGAAAACAAGGAAGGGATTTGACTAACGAACACGCCGATCAAAGACCAAGTCTCGAATGAATTTTCAAACGTGGGTTTCGATATTCTAAAGGGAAGTTGAAAACCCAAAGGCCTTATTTTTATTTTATTTTATTTTATTATAAGATATGAGAAAATAGAAAATGTTCTTATTATTTTGTGTACCGGGATACTTGTTAAATGTGGTTAATGAGAAAATTCAATTTTCAATCGTGCCATTAATGAGAATAGTTAAAGTATCAAAGTTTTAATAGCCAATGTGTTTCATTTCCTCATCAAGATTCGAGAGGTCTTGGGCTTTGCTCTTATAAACTGGTGAGGAATATGATATACTACTAATAAATGATAAAACTTACTCTTAGGAGGAAGTTATATGTCTTGTCAATCAAATCACACTGTATCAATTACACTGTTGATATAAAGTGAGATATTTCTTTCGTGCACAAAAAATACCGATATGTAATTAATCTATTTTGTTCAAGATGTATTGCAATGTGTACAGATGTTTGAGGAATCAAATATTGAGTGTTTTATTGTTATCCTAGATCACTTAAATAGTGGATTTTGAAGGGTCTTAAATAGCAGTCTTCACCGTACTATAATCTAACAAAACTTTACTTGATTAATTAATTAGTCTTATAAACATGTAATCTACATAGTCCATGCCTTATTTTTATTTTTGCCACGTGAAAAGGAGTGCTAAAGTATTATCTAGCGTTGCTTAAATACAAAATTTTGGTAGGGCCTCTTTTGTAATATCCATTAATTTTTGGGTGGATTTCTATATCCGCAATAAAAGTGGGGAAAAATCATGAAATGAGCAGGAATATTAATGAGGAAAACCAGGACTTGGCAGTAATTACAAAGCAAAGCCTCCAAGGAGGAAACATGATTGTATGTTTCAATATAGCAAATTTTTTTGTTATATGTATCACTTGAACTAGAAAAGTTAATCGAATCCCCTCTTATGTGATACCCAACTCATATTATATGAAGCGAAATTGGAAGCTAATGAAATAAAGTATTAGAACCCGTGTGGCATAGCTAATTATGCTGTGAAAAATACTCTTAAGTTTTATTTTGGGTACTATTTATTTTCAAGTTGCACCATCTCAAACGTTTTAACAGCTACAACACCATTTTTCACAACCGATATGGTTACGAAGGCTAGTGGTCAAGGACTGCGGTCCGGCGTTGGTTTCGTTTGTTAAATGAAAGAAAGTCCAGAAAACTCCATGCATTCGACGAAGGAATCAAGTCGGCGTAATTGGGGCGCCGGGCACCTTCCTATCGACGCGGAACTCATAGGAGGCGAATCAATGCCAGTGGTGCTGAGTTCCCTTTTATCACATCATAATCAAGAAAGAATACAGAGGAAAGAGATAGGACACCCCCGCATGACGGAATGCGAGGTGGGAAAGCCTGCTTTTTCCATTTACTTTAGGCAGCTAACAAAGTTGCCGATACTTTTCAATAACAAACGTTTTTCATTTTCCACACCCATCTTATGAAATTGTCTCATTTTTCACACCATCTTATGAAATTGTATCGGTCTCTTTAGTCATCTCTCTCTCTCTCTCTCTCTCTCTCTCTCTCTCTCTGGACCTTTCCCTTTACATTTTCGTTTTCCTTTGTCAATATGAATCCTTCACGCATCTCCAAACCGACTTCCTCTTTGACTTCTTACGCATGAGAGCAGCTAAAGAGAGCTCTTTGCTCATTGACCAGAGAAAAAACAAGACATAAAAAACAGAAAGATGGGGAGAGGGCGCGGGGGGGGGGGGTGGGGGGGGAGGTGGAGAGCGAGAGAGAGAGAGAGAGATCGTTGGTCGACCACAAATGTCGTCCTGGCCAAAGGATCCCACAGCGGCGGCCCTCTTTTTAGACGACCCACACGGCACAATGTCGTCCATCCATCCGTACCGCACGATTCGTACGTTGCCCGTGCGTCCAGGAAATTCAAAGTTTCCCGGGCCCCACCGGAAGACTATTTCCACCTGCGTGTGGCTGAGGAGTTTCATGGATCTTCGCTAGAGACTTCCACGGGCGTATACGATCCACGAAGTCGGTTGAGTGTGGGAGATCGATATGAATAAATTGTGCTCATTTTCTAGAACTTGACGATTAAACTATTGTTTTTAATCATAAATGGGACTAGATTGGAATTGAAAATTCAATATAAAGCCAACTCCTTGTTAATTGAGTAGTCTAAGTTTGACTTTACTTTTTGTGATGATCTTTAAAATTAATGGTATGATTAAAACACGACACGGAAGTTGGATAAAAATATTTACTTTTATTTTGCAATTGAAAGTGAATTGAGAGAATGATTATTGATTCTTGATGCGAATAATACTTTTGAGTTTTTGAGTGCACCGATTAAGTAGTGTTTTAAAAGAATTAACAATATGATTGTTACGACACCTTCCATTTTGTGAAGAGAGAGAGAGAGAATTGGGCATTTGCCCTTTCTTGGGTTATACCATCCTAAGGAGGATCATCCTTCCCATATGACTGTCTCTCTTTATCTCTCTCAAGCGCAACATCGCTCCAAATAAGAGCACCGGGGTGGTGCTCCAAAGAAGAGCTTGTTGTCGGCCACCATAGGCCATCACTACCCACTCCTTTCCCTCTCTCCCATCTAATCCTTTGACGCTGTTGGGACCTCGTGCACCATCATGGCAGCGTGGAACTCATAAGATACAAATCAATACGAGCGGTGGTGAGTTCCCTTTTACATATTATCAATCGAGAAAGATAGAACATGCCAACTAGACGGGATGGAAGGTGAAAAACTAGCTTTATTTTTCATTAAAGTTAGGCAACCAATAAAGTTGTAGCAAGCAGTCTCTTGAGTTCTTTTTTTAACTTTTATAATAGTATTCAGCGTTGCCCTTTGTGGATTCTTCTTCATTGACAATGTAAGTCATTCATGCAGCTCCAAACCGATGTCCTTTTGGCTCCTCCCATGTTAGAACATGTAAAGCTCTTTTCTCATTGACAAAAACAAAAAACAAAACAAAAGGGAAGAGAGAAAGCTCTTTGGCAGAAGACCACACGATGCCCGGCGGCTCGTTTGTCGTACCATCCGTACCTCACGATCCGTACTTGTCCGTACACGCGTTTATAGGATCGTTGCCCTGGAAATTCAAAATTCTCGCAGCCCACCGAAGACAATTCCCACCGGCATGTGGCTCGGTGGTTTCGTGGATCTTCAGTTAGACACGATCACGAAGATAAACGATCTAATAGGCACAAGCACATGGGAGAGATCGATATGGACAAACTGCTCATTTTCTAGACCTTTGCCTACCTAGCTAGATTGAAACCACCCTTGAAACTTTGTATTTTCTTAATCATAAATTTGATGTTAAGGCCTGATTCCCCAAATGGCACAATTAAAGCACAACAGAAGCTTTGAAAAGATAGTCCGAATTTTTTTTTTACTTTTGTCTACAATCAAGAATGAAGTGAAACTAAAGACAGTTGATTCCTGGTTCGAGGCTCGCTTTTGAGTTCTAGGATGCATCGGTCAAGCGTTATATTAGAATAATATGAAGTATGATTATCATTATATGAAATGAGAATTTGTCAGGTTCCTCAATGTAATCGCTTGTAGGTTTGTTGTAATTTGCCCCCAATATATCAATTTTGGTATAAAGCCCCACCACAACTCAAACTAATTTCCATGTCACCCCTAACATCAACTCCGATTGCATTGTAACCTGAAAATCAATCACATGATGTCATGTGATCCATCACTGGGGAGGACTTTAGGACAAAATTGTCCTTCCTGGGCGAGAATTTTATTTTGCCACTGCCAATGCTGTTGTCAGTGGCCATGCCATCACGACCAACCGCTTTTCCCTCTCTATCGTCTAGTCCTTTGATGATGTTTTCATGATTTATTAATGACCCCAACGTCATTTCTTTATACACACACACACACACAAACACGTTCACAAAACAAATTTCCCCATGGATAAATTACCTTATTGGTTGACAAACTGGTTGGGATTACATTGGTCCAGTTATTGAAATATTACGTCCCTTAATAAAAAATAACCTTAAACTTTTCCACAGTCATTTTCAACCCACACCTCATTAATAAAAATTGTCAAGTCTCTTGCATTTCTTTGTCAATTTTAGAGTTTTTTGGTTTTAGCCTGGGAATTTGATTACAATATTCCAACTAATCACTCACATATCATATATCTTTTTAGAAGATACAAAACCAAATGTCGGGATAATTTCAAATTCACCGAACAAATTTCCAAAAAGTCAATTTTAAACTGGCTAAACCTCCGAAACTCTCAAATTACCACCATCCCACACATTAATTAAAAAAATGCTTTGTTCCTACAACAAAAATCTTTTCCTGCAACTCAACTTGCAGCAATCCAATCACCAGAACAATATGTTGCTGTTTTGAAAATAATTATGTTGAAAATGAAATAAAAAAGCACCTCCAGTGAATCTCATCACAGTAAAAAAACTAATGAAGATGATTGTTATGACATCAACTTCTTAGTAGGTGACGAAGAAGCCGAGAAGTAAAATTAATGATAAGAAGAATATCTGTCAGAACAACATCGGCATGTGAAAATTACCTGTTAGCATATTACTTCTCGTAGAAGAAAAAGGAAAGGTTTCCGCAGCATCATGAAATTATACTGTAGCAACTCCCCTGAAGTCCTATACAAAGACACAAGCACTCAAAAGGGGGCAAGCTTTTGGTTCTCAAACACTCAAGCTCTCTTAGACTTTTCCTCTCCATTCTCTCGCCAGAAGCCTTCATCTTATCGTTTCATCACTTCATCTTGAATCTCTTCACTTTGTATCACTCCATTTCTATTTGTATCACCTTAAGATCACCATCTCTTAACCTCTTCCAAGCCCTTGTGTCCTGCAAGCGCTGTATCACTCGGAATCACTTGTAAGTTTCTATTTGATTTGATTTTTTACTACTGAAGCTTTTGATAATTTGCAGTTAATGGGAGTTTATCTTTTGTGGCTGACCTTAAAGAATCTACCGTTTTATGAAAATACTTTGTTGGGATTAGACCTTCTCTAATTCAATTGAGATGAGCATTAGTATCAAAGAATACTGTAGTATTACTGGTAAATTCCCATTGATTTTTATTGTTATATTCATTATCAAATCTTAAGAAGTTATTTTTGAGAATTCATTAAGAAGTTCTCTTTTATTTTGGCATCTCTCACTTTTGATTGTGGTTTGAAGTTTTTAATTTTGTATTTGTATAAAAGAGAGAGCCATTAAGAAATCGTTAGAAATATATTGATAATAATTGAATGAGAAGACAACCGCTAAACAACCTTTATAAAATAACGAAAAGTGTATGAAGAAATAAATCAAACACTGCAAAACGTTATAGCCATTAGAAAGCCATACAAGACTGTAACTAAACCATTATAACACATTTGGTCGTCTAAAATTCTAATTAATATAGCATTGGATAGGATAAGATATGAAATATAAAGATTTTGCTATATCCTATTAACTTTAGGGGTGTTAGGAACTTAATCGAACTGAACTGAAAAATTCATTTTTTTTGTTCGGTTCGATTTTCTGTTCAGTCCTCATTAAAAACTAATATTTTTTTTATTGGTTAGGTTTTTATAATTAACCGAATTGAACTAAACCACAAATCGATACAATCTGTCCTCTCCCATTTCGACTCCACTACACCCTGGAAAAAGAGATGAACTTGGTGAGGTCATGGAAGCTGAGACCGATGCCCCCGCTCGCTCCTGTTCCTCCGGCCTCGAAGCAACTGCCTTCCGCCCACCTTCTCGCCATACCCACGATTGCTCATCCTCTTTCCGCTCGTGCCCATCTCCGAACAGGGCATTCGCGTCGCTCGCCAGGAAGCGGGACTCGCAGCCTGAGCTGGTCTTGAAGCCGACCATCGTCGAAGAAGTGTCGGCAGGTGTCGACGAAGAGGAGGACGCGGTCATCTTCGACAGTTTTGATGATGGTAAGTGAAGTGATTGTTTGCTCAATTTCTCATCCTTTACTCCCCTGTTTTTGCCTTTCCCAGTTTTGCAGATTGTCGATTGTTCATAGTGAGTGATGAAGAACAGGGGAATTGTTGTGAAATATTCTGAAACGACCTCAATGGACAGTAAGGTGTGCTTTTCATTTAAACTTGATGACGTCTTAGTTTCATGTTCAGATGCACTGAAGGATGAGTATGAGGATGGGACTTTTGAAGATGAGTATCTGGAAGATGATGCTGAAGTCTATGTGAGTTAGTGCTGTTTTAACAGAGCCCGTGTTCTAATTTTGGACATGAATTTGATAAGTTGCTTGATGGACCTAATCTTTTCCCTAACACTGTGCGGAAAAAAAAAGCGAAAAAAAAAACCAAAAATCAAAAGCTGAAAATCAAAAACCGAAAAATCGAACCGAACCGAAATTGGCTAAAGGGATGGGTCATAATTATTACAGAGGACCTGCATGGCCCGATGATCTTTTATATATTTTTCTAGTAGTAATTTTAGGTACTATTGCATGTAACGTAGGCTTAGCAGTTCTAGAACCATCAATGATTGGTAAACTCGCCGATCCATTTGCAACTCCTTTGGAAATATTACCCGAATGGTATTTCTTTTCCGTATTTCAAATACCAAATCAAACCTAATAAGTTATTAACACCCCGAATATATATATATATATATATATATATATATATATATATGTATGTATGTATGTATGTATGTATGTATGTATGTATGTATGTATAAATGGCATATCGGTATGAATAAACCTAAAAGTTCACAATGGAGATTGTAAAAATCTCTCATGACTTTGTTGCCTAATTTATTTTGATTTTTTTTTTTTTATTTTATTTTTCTCTCTTTTTTAATTATTTTATTTTCTATTTCATTTTTTTTTTCCTCTTCCATCATTCTCTAATAAAATTTTATTAATTAATAAAATGTATTATTATACCTAAGATACAAAAATACCTAAAATATATAATAAATATAAATATAAATTTATATCTATATATTGAATTTATAATATAAGATGGAATGCAAGTTAAATATATAAATAGAAATAAAAAATTAAAAAACTAAAATTTTATTTTTTGTTATTTTGAATTTCTTATATTAGAATTCACATATTATTTATATTAAAATATAATTTCTATTTTATTATTTTAATAAGTTTGTTATTCAAGAAAAATAACTTTCCTATTATGGATTTTAGAAATTCTAACCACTTTAATCCTCTTCTCTCATGGATAATTTTATTCAGCCTATATCCCTTTATATCCAACTTTACCTTGTATTGAGCAAGCACCAAATGCAAGATATGATAAATTTTATCCTATTTAAAATTTTATCTTGACTACCAAATGTAGGCTTTCAAATTAATGGTGGAGAAAAACGGTTATAAATTGATGATAGTAAAAAAATTTAGTAAACGATAGCTTTCAATAAATCAAAACAATTGAAATATCCAATAATTCTCTACATATTTCAAAGGTTTTGAAAAAAAAAGTAGAATGATGCTGGGTAATTGGAGCATAATGCATAAGAAATGGTGCTTGCTAGGCTAGAACCAAGTCTAGAAAGAATGAGATATAAATAACGAAATCATTGTTGAAGTTTGAAACTTCTATGAATCAATAATTTCTTTTTTGTGAATTATAATTTTTTTCAATCACATTTCATTTTCACAAATTTTGTTGTTCAATGAGGTTTTGCTATAATAGGCTGCATGCATGCTTGGTTTATTCATAAGTACTCTAGAGATTTTTTTCCCAATAATTCTTATAAGAGCAGCCTCACTTCACACTTCTATAGATGATTACATTAAGTGTATTATGTAGTTTGATCACCACCAATAATGTTTATGAAATTCATTAAGGGCTTAGTTCAACCACTTTTTCACTGCATTCTTGCACTATCTCACCTTAGGAGTGACAAAATTCTTGATAGTGCATTACTAGATAAACAAGTAACTTGTTATTACCTATAATATAATTCATGAAATTGACAATCACATAAGTTAGGTTACTATCACTATTAAATTTCATTAATTGGCTTAAGTCTCATTCCCTTTGATGTATAGTAAGAGAATCGGCTGAATTGGGACCCCGGGCACCTTCATCTTGACGTGGAACTTATAAATGGTGAATCGATGCGAGTGGTGCTGAGTTTCGTATGACGAGATGCAAGGTTGGAAAAACTTGTTTATCCGTTTACATTAGGTAGTTAGCAAGGTAGCCGAAGCATTTGGCCACAAACACGCCTCGTTTTCCGCACCATCTTATTATATGGTATCAAGCGGTCTCTTTAGTCATCTCTTTCTCGATCTCGACATTTCCCTTTGCGATTTCGTCTTCTTTTGGCAATATGAATTATTCACGCTGCTCCAAACGGATGTCCTTTTTGACTCCTTGTTTGCTCATTGACAAAAAAAAAAAACAGAGGGAGAGAGAGAGAGAGAGAGGGTGAGGCTCTTTGGTCCACTATAAAAATGCCTAAAACATTACGACCAAAAATAAAAATATCGTCTTGGCAAAATATCCCACACAATCCGGGTCCCCCCTGCCCCTTCGTCCTCTCCTCGGGGTGGCATACGGCTCGTTTTTTATAATCATCTGTTCCTCACGAGTCACGATTTGTACTTTGTCCGTGCATATGTTCGGAGGACGGTTGCCCCAGAAATGCAAAATTCTCCGGGCCCACTGACTTGCGTGTGGCTAAATAATTTGGTGGATCTTCATGTAGACAATATCACAAGAGTAAACGATAATAGGCAGAGTCATATGGGTAAATCGATCTGAAGGAACCGATAGTTTTCCAGACCTTTGCCTACCTAGACTCGACTAAAGAACCCTTAAAACTTTGTATGTTCTTAATCATAAATTTGATGTTAGACCTAACCCTCATCTTGATCAATCAATCTAGTTTTGATTCCACGTTTGTTAAAACCCAAACTTAAATTGATGGCACATTTAAAGCACGATGTAAGCTTTGAATGGATAATCCGAACAAAAAATATCTACTTTTATTGCGATCAAGAGAGAATTGAAAGAAAGATTGTTGATTCTTGATTTGAGTCATACTTTCGAGTTCTTGAATGCACCGATCAAGCAATATCTCAAAAGGCCTTTGAAATATGATTATCATCATATCAAATGGGAATTTGTTAGGATCCTTAATGTAATTGCTTTTTAGGTTTATTGCAACTTGCCCCCAATATCTCACTTTTGGTATAAAGCTCCCATGACAATTGAATCTAGTTTCCATGTCACCCTTAACATTAACTCCAATTAGGGTGTGCCAAATGGACCGCAAGAACCAGATCAACAAATCTGGTTTGGTTTGGCTCTTAGGAGTATTGGTTTAGTTGGAATTAGAGTCCAAGTAGTCCGGTTCCGATTCTTCCTAGAAGCAAACCGAATGGATTGAATTGACTACATATACTTTTTTTTTTATTATTTTGTTAAAAAAATTAGTAAAATGTGATCTAAACACACCTCGTCCATTGGTATCACAAGTTATGCCACAATAAATCTTTACTAATCTTCGCTTTCATCAATAACTTAAGAACTCTTGTTGTTCATGTCTACTCTTTAGTGGGAAAAAAAGTGGCTTATTCCATTGGCTTGGATGAAACCGAATCGGCAATCCAGTTTAATTCCCTATCAGAGGATCAAACGTTCTAGTCCCCAGTTCTTGCTTTTAGAATCAAATCGAATTGATCGGCCCAAGGTCAGTTTAATTCCCTCATAGGATTTTAGTCCCCAGTTCTTGCTTTTACTTTGGAACTTGACCGAATCGGGAATTGATCACCCCTAACTCCGATTACATTGTAACCTGAGAATCAATTATGTGATGTCACTTGATCCATCTCTTGGTAGGACTTGAGGCCTCCTTAGGCAAGAATTATATTTTGCCCCTAGATTTGTTATACAATCACAAATCACTCCCTAATGTTTAAAAATTTTGCAATATGACTTATGATCTGTTTATAATAGTTGTAATATTTCCTTTATAGCTATTAATTACAATTAAAAATTAAAGAAAACTAAAGAGGAAGAGAGAGAGAGAGAGAGAGAGAGAGAGAGAGAGAGAGAGAGAGAGAGAGAAGATTTCTCCCCCTGATCAATCAACATTGGGAGAATCCTTTATGAAATGATGCCATAGAGAGAGAGAGAGAGAGAGAGAGAGAGAGAGAGAGAGAGAGAGAGAGAGAGAGAGAGAGAGAGAGAGAGAGAGAGAGAGAGAGAGAGAGAGAGAGAGAGAGAGAAGATTTCTCCCGTGCCTTTCTTGAAATATGCCATCTTAAAGAGAATTGGATCGACTTAGGAATTTACCTTGTCTTATCTTGGGATATGCCATCCTAAGAAGAATTGCTTCCTCCCATACTAGATGCCTTTGAGAGGGAGAGTCCTGATCAATTGACTTGGGCATTCACCCTTTCTTGAAATATGCCATCTTAAAGAGAATTGGATTGACTTAGGCATTTATACTATCTTGATATATGCCATCCTAAAAGAATTGATCCCTCCCAAGATGCCCCCGTCTCTCTCTCTCTCTCTCTCTCTCTCTCTCTCTCCCCTTTTCCCTCTCTCTTATCTAGTACTTAAATGATATTTTAATGATTTACCAGTAACCCTAATGTCTTTTTTTTTTTTTTTAAATTAAGTCCAAAAAATATATTGAAGTTATTTGTAAATCAATTTGAAAGCATCAAAGGGGAATTTATATATATATATATATATATATATATATATATATATATATATATATATATATATATTCTATGCCTTTCATTTTTCATTGGTGTATAACTAATTTTTTCATTATAAAATTACCATAACAAAATTGCAATCAATTTCAAAGGATCACAAGGCACATTGCAAAAAATTGAAACATCCGTGGACAAATTATTACTATTTTGAAAATCTAGGGAGCATAATGTAGTTCTCTTAAATTTGTCGGACATTTTTTCCCCTCTCAAGTGAGCATCACGTGGTCAGGTGAAAGCACGTGACCGACTTTCCCTCGAGGAATTTAGCCGGAGTGGATATCATCATCATGGATACATTGATACCGATTTGAAAATTTTAGGTGTTCTTTTTCTCCAAATTTAAGATATCAAGGGGCAAGTTGCAAACCACCTAAAAATGTCGGGGGCAAATAGTAATATTCCCTTCCTTTTTAAATAGGATTTAAATTTTCTGCCCGCATAATCATGAAGGAAGGGGGATAAAACAAAATTTAGATGTAGGGCCCACGCACGACCGTTTCAAAAGGTCGATTGTCGACATCCGTACAGGTAGTCGTGGGCCAGAAATGGTGGGCCGGTCCGGAGCGGAAAATCTTGTTTCCTGGGGCAGGTAGGGAACAAATGAAAAGAATACAAGCGAGTTGGGCCCCTCAAGAGAAAACGAGGATAGAGGACAGGCAATTGACTCCTGAAGTTGATAGATTGATGCTTATCAAATCTTATACGCAACCAACGGATGGCCACGCGCCGCCGGTTCCTGCCCTTGGCCGGTTATCTTACCGGGCTTGGTGGAGGGAGGTCAAGACCGTTGCCAGGTATGCTCAGCCATGTATCTTGACTTATTATTATTATTATTATTATTATTATTGAAATTAGTATGAGATTAGGCAATTGGATGAGGCATATGGGAACTTTCAACGTAGGAATTGGGCGTTACCCATTCAAATCTCACCACTTTTATGCAAATTGCTCTAGTATAGGCCTAATTCTAGTTGCTTTGTGGTACTTGCAAGTATGGTCATCAAATGGATGTGTCGGGTTGAGTTGGATCGAAAATGATCTTACCCAAATCAACCTATTTGGCTTATTTTGACTCATTTATATATAATAAAAATTCAGTGACTCATACCAATCCGATCTAATCCATACCAAATACATATCCAGCTCGACCCATATTATTAAAATACATAGATATCTAAAAACAAGAACTTTTATGCTATGCATCTAGTGTGTTAAAGATAAAATTTTCCAATTAAGTTTGTGACTTTTTCTTTATTGCAATTTTTTTAGTTTCACAATGAAGTATCCCACATATCTTAAAATTAACAAGTCAATAAATATTGACATGTAAAATACTAAATTCATTTTCATAATCTTCAAAAGCATGAAAGATCATGAATTCTTTACTATTTTTCAAATTTGAAAAAAATAATAATATCATAAATAGAAGATAAATTTAGATAATAAGTTGCCCCAACTGAAAACCTCCGATCTAAACCTCGAGACAAGTGAAAAGAGACTGCAGATGGGTTGGGCTTCAGACCCGTTAAAAACCCACATTTGATTAAGCATTATTGCTCAAACTCACATCAACCCATTTAACAAAATTTAACCAACCTGTATATCCCAACTCATCATATTTGTTTAATAAATGAGATTTTCAATCCAAGGTACTTTGTTGAATCTTTAGATAACTGAGTTCCCACATCCAGACCATAATGTCTGTATCTTTGGATTAAGAAAAAGAAAAGAAATCCATATCCTAATGAAAATAAAAGAGTACCAACCCTTGTAGATCAACGTCCTTTTCACGTTCTCTCCCTCTTCCCCGTCCTTTTCATCCCTTCGCCTCTCCCTTGTGCTCTTTACCGTGCCCCCCTCTCTGTGCACCTCCTCTTCTTCATCTCTACCACTACCGGCTCGCGACAGACCCGCATTCGGTCTTTGTCGCCTCAAGGTTCTCTCTCCCTCTCCCTCTCTCTTCTCCCTCTTCGCTGTCGGACGTCATCTACCATGTTCATCCTGCTTTCTGTCTCTGATCTTACCTCTTCGCAATGTTACCCCATCGCCCTCAAACTCCAGCACCAGCTTCTGTGTTACCTCAAAGACGAATAGTTCGGTAAGAGCAAAGGGATTCACACGGCACGATGCTGAGAACTGGATACGAGGATGACAAAATCGATCCTCATAGAACGCACGAGGAGGTCGCACGAAATGGGCAAAGTGCGATTGCTGATCCGGGCGACCGCCAAGCGACGCTACAACCTCAGGAAACAAGACCAACAGCGGTCCGCAACAAGCCCGGCCTTGTCGGCTCGGTTTGAGAAGGCTTGTGTTCCGGAGTCCCACATCGACAAGGAAACTGCAACATACTTAACTGGACGGGGTCAATGGACAATCAAGAAGGCCCATGGCCTAGGTTAGTGACCTCCATTGCACGATGGAGGGGCGCTCGCCTAAGGTCAGCCCGTAGCGGTTGAGCCTACGTCATAATTTGTGGCAGAAGGGGCCTGCGTTCGCGCGGCCCCTATCATTACTTTAGTTTAAGATTCTTCTGATTCGTATGTTTATTCGTTTTGCCTTTGCGACGAAGCTTAGTCGTTTCCTTACTTTTCAAGGTTACACACATCTCTATGCGTAGTGCAAATTATCTCCCATAGCACTTTAATTTGTTAATTGACAAATTTATATTTTTGTTTAGCGACTCCGTTGGTTTATCTTGCTTATATATATATGGAGTTTATACATCCATTTTTACTTAACTGGTATTTACATCCATCGAGTTAGGTGGTAAACAAATCTAACTACGAGTTATTGTATTTTGTATTTGATATCATATTCCAACACTATGGAAATTAGACTTGTTCCCAAAATAGAGAGTGCTTCGATGCTATTATTAAATATCACGGCAATATATTCTTTTGAGAAAATGATCAAATTAAACCTATATCTGATGTATGAATGTCTATTTAGTCTTTTTTTTTTTACCAATATAATCCAAGACTTTTACGTAACTCAAATTACTTGGAAATTTCATCCTATAGAAGTTGCTAAGTCATTTTAATATAGGTTGGTAATTTCATATTAAAGCTGTTACGTGGTCCTTTAGCAAGTTACGTAACTAAAAGGTTGGTAAGTCGATGTGAAAATTACTAATTCGCAAATAATAAATAGTTTTGGTAAGTTTCCAATAAGTTTTTTTTTGAAAGAAAGTCTAGGGCCAATTTTTTTACCTATAATTTTTTATACTCAGTCCATATTTTTGTGAGCAAAATAAAAAGAATCCGCTTATAGAACAATGAGCAAGGTGCCCAAAATGAACCCCCTTTTTCTGAACATGCTTTCCACGAGAAAATTCGAGAAAAACTAAAAAGCAAATCACTCCTCTCCCTCCCCTACACTCCCCTCCATCACAGTCCAAGCATAAAACAAAGCCTAAAGAAACAAAAGCAAAGACCGCCATCATCATCACTGCATGCGAGTAGAGGCAAAAAAAGAAGATTAAACAAAAGAATGGTGAGAATCCTTCAGCAACACTCCTCTCGCAAGGCCTTACTCTCAGCTCTCGATCCCTCTTCTTTCCTCCTCCTCCTCCTCCTACTCGCTTTCAGTCACGCCCGCCTAGTGAAGCCCAACGCCTACATATACTCCGGCTGCTCGCAAGAGAAGTACCAGCCGGGCTCGCTCTTTGAGTCCAACCTGAACTCCGTCCTCACTTCCGTCGTGAGCTCGTCGTCCCAGGCCACGTACAACAGCTTCGCCGTCGGCAATGGCACTGCCGCCCCGTCCGAGGGCTTGATCTACGGGCTGTACCAGTGCCGGGGCGATCTGAACCTCGTTGAATGCTCGGGATGCATCCAGAGCGCCGTGAGCCAGATGAGCCTGGTGTGTCCCTACTCGTACGGGGCTTCCCTTCAGCTCGACAGCTGCTACGTGAGGTACGAGCACATGGATTTCTTGGGGAGGCTCGACACGGGCTTGAGGTACCATAAGTGCAGCAAGAGCGCCGGGAGCGATCAGGAGTTCTTCCGGCGCAAGACGACGTCCTCGCTGACTTGAGAGGGGCGATAGGTTTTCGGGTCAGCCGCTCGGGACTGGTCCAGGGTTTTGCCCAGTGTTTAGGCGATCTGAGCACGGCCGATTGCTCCAATTGCCTCTCGCAGGCGGTGGAGGAGTCGAGGACCTTGTGTGGAACCGCGGCAGCAGCGGACGTCTTCCTGGCTCAGTGTTATGTGCGCTACTGGGCTTCCGGCTACTACGATTTCTCTTCAGGTGAGTTGAGTTTACAACCTCTTTAACTTCCGATTCATTTAGTCCCGCAAAACGAATAGAATACTTCTCTTTGTGTGTCTTTATGCAAATGATCATACAGTGGAAATACCTCTAACGCCGGGTCTAATTGTTCTGTTCAGTTCAAAAACACAATGTTCGACTGCTTTACTGCACTCTAGAGCGAGGGAAAGTGAGTGTAATTTCAAAAAAATTTCTCAGCCAAGAGCTCGTAAGTGCCACTTTTGTAAAGTAAAAGCATTAAAGGGCAGTAATAAGAATTTTTAAGGAATGGAGCTCCATTCTTTTGGTCTTTTCCTTTATGTTATTCTCTTCAATGCAATAGACTCTTTTCGCGTCCACTAGTTTATTATGCTTGCTTTTCCTCTCCTGCACGATGAAAAAGATAAGTTTCCATTATCCCAGAGAATCAGCAGGTCAAATCTTCATTCCCCTTTTTTTATTTGGGGAATGTGGTCAATTATTGACATATATAAATGAAGTTTCTTTAAAGAAATGGGTGGAAAGTTAGGCTTTATTTGAATTATATTGTAGAATATGCAACCTGATGAAGATGGTAATGATGAGCTTTGAGAAGGAGAAGATAGAGATTTCTGCAGTGATCCTAAATCACATTATGCTGTCTAACGAACATTATTAGTACCATCCCTGCTATAATCCTCACTTCTAATCTGTATTTTAGTCTTATATTGTTGATGTTAAACCATTAAACAAAGTATTGACAAATGAAACTAAGAATTTCTCCAATGAATTTATAACATATGATGATTAGTTTGCATATTGTAGAGTTAATCATCCCTAATATAATCCTCGCTCATAATTTATATACATGGACTGCTAAGCCTTACATAATTGACGCTCTGCAGCCTTAGATTTTCAATATTTAACCCTAAAGTTAAGTGTTTACACATAGTGATGATTTTTGGGTCTCTCTCGTGGATGTGAATCACTCTCATTCACATAATTCTGTAAACCATGACAGTTTTTTCATCACGCACAGCGTCGTGCTCATTCTATTTCTATTTTTATCCGTCTCTCTAGTTGATCAGCTTGAGCATTTTGTTAAGAAAATGCACATGTTCAGGTTCTTCCAACAATGAGGACCAAGCGGGCAAGACCGTTGCCATCATCGTGGGAGTAGTCGGAGCTCTTGCCGTCTTAATCGTCCTCCTCTCGCTCTGCAAAAAAGCGATGGGTGCGTTCTCTCTCTCTCTAATCATTTGCTTAATCAAATTTATGTCGCTAATAAATTTGTGATTAAATTATGATGGTGCATGTTGATTTTGTTATCGCCAGGCTGAGAAGAGCGGTCGAGAATATGCAGCATTCCATGGAGGACACAACCATGAGGACATATGGTCCATCTCTCAGTTACATTTCTTCTTTTCTTCTTTTTTATTTTTTTTTTTTTTGGATTTTTGTTTTTGAGTCTTTGTTTAAGGCCGAAGCAAAGTCTCGACCAATCCTTTTGACTGTGGATGGCAATATATAATTTGACTTCAAAAGAATATTGCGAGTCTACGTGTAAAGTTAAGAATAGAACTTGCTTTTTTCGTTTGCTTTAAACTGGTGGGAGCGAAGTTCAAACCTAGAGAACATAAAAAGTTGTGATGGCGAACGTATGCTCCCAATAAGTGCATAAAATTTGGTAATAGCGATGATGTTTGCTTTAGTGGTCATTTTTTGAACATGGAAATAGAATTCTCAAGAGGGGTTAGGTGGGAACGATTTAGTTTTAAATATGTATTTTGACTTTCACGCCCCATAAAAGGATATGATAAAATTTCTGAGATTAAAAGTTAAAGAGTAGGAGTAAACTAAAAAAAAAAAAAGGTCAAAACTTAAGTTAAAGTATAAAGTGATGAAGTAAAAGAGGGGAAACGAAGTTCCACGTCAGATCGATTGAGGCCAATGGACTTCCACTGGATAGAAAAGTGGTATAAATTCTCATCTCGCCGCATCATTTTCTAGACTTTTGGAAGTCATTCGTATAATTAACAATGGCTTAGCTTTGCTTGAGAATCGCACGGGAAATTATTTTAAGAATAAATTCCAACATGGCTTGTTAGAGAAATATGCCTTTAGAATATGTCCCAGAATTAAGAGATTGGGATCAATTCGGTTCCCGAAAGAAACCCTAATCTTGATCAAACCGTCGAGGATTCGAGTGGAGACTTGGACTCACAAGCGGAGTGGCAAGTGACGAAACAGATAAGGAGAAGAGACACGAGCATACGATGAAACTAGATGCGGAGGGTTCCATTGGCGACGGCGTCGACAAAGCTTAGATGTGGCTCCGCCTGATGCTCGGTCGACGCTCGGCCATCCTCGAGAGAGAGAGAGAGTTGTTGTTTTGGGCATAGTGTTGGCAGAGTTGCAGCGGCGATTGGGGAGGATGGGGGTGAATATAAGATAGAGAGACAGTAGAGATAGATGGAGACAAGGTGGTTTAGGTTTTTTCTGAAAGGACTTTGATTAGGTTTAAGTTCACTAAATCTGGGTCCTCCAAGTCCGAATTCGTTTTTTCCTCTTAATATTTTGTGAACAATTTGGGTCATGTACTAAACCTTTTCAATTTTGCATATAAGAGAGTTCTCAAATTTTCTTTCAGAAAAATCGAGTTCTTTATTAAATTTATCTTTCATAAAATGCTTTTGTCATTAATGAATTTATGCTGATATGGTAACTTTTAATATAATAAGGAAAAAAAAAACATTGCAAAAGAGCAAAGGAAATTAGGATTTTGAATTTGCATAATTCCAATTGCATGTCAATTTCGATCAACTAAATTTGAAGTTAGAGGGATTTCAATGGAAAAATTGAACAAATTAAAAAACTCGTAGGCCATATTCAAGGGGCTAAATATAACTTCATCTACAATGACTGTTGTTCTATTTGATGTTTACCATTTCATATATGTTCAGAGTTAATCTGGATTTAAAAATTCCATTTGGAGATGGATACATCCAAATAGGATATCTGCTATTTAGTAAAAAAATGAAAAAAGATAAAAGAATAATGTGAGCCAAATTGTAGAAGCTTTCTTAAACCTTCTCAGTCGCATATTTAGCCATTGTCGCAGGACTAGCACGAGGTCTGCTCTGGCCTACCGCACCGGCTGTCGTTGAGCCTTGGCTGGTCATTCCCATACCATTGCAATCGTCCCTCTCGAGTCTCTAGTTTCTTGATATTCTCCGGATTTGAGATTTGGACTTGCAATTGATGGAGGCGGCCACAAGATGGTTGCACGGTCGCCATAGCTTACTGACCTCCTTAAGGCGGCCGTGCAACCTCAGAAGATAGAGACTTGGCAATTAAACCCTTTGCTTTTTTCATTGTCTCCAAATTTGAGATCTGAACTTGCAATCGATGGTGGCGGCCACGAAACGGTCACGCAATCGCCAGGCTCCTCGCGACCTCCTCGTCGCGGTCGTACAACTGTAGTGTTAATGCTGGGCTTGGTTTAGTTGTGGAAAGCTTGGGCTTGATTTGGTTTAGATTGTTTTGATAGATTTGAGCTTAGCTTTATTTAGATGATTGTGGACTGGGTTTATTTCAGTGAAATGGACCTACAGAATTTGAGAGGGCCTGATGCTAGAGGCTCGACTTGAGTCCATGAGCCCAAATTCGTGTGACCAGTGTTTGCCCACGTTTGGGCAGGGCCTAGCTCGGGTCCCCATTTTTGGATTAAAAAAATTTAATTTAAAAAAAATATTTTAAAGTTTTAAAAATTCAGAAAAAAAAATTAGAATAAGCTTAAAATTTAGATTTTGAACAGTTTTTTTTTTTTTTTTTTCGAAATGTGTGAATTGATTAAAAGATTTTCTTTACCCAAAAAATTGAACAAGTTCTTAGAGCTTTACGATATGATTTTATAGGTTGTTAAAGACAAATGTTAGGTTGATGTTTGTGTAGTTCCATTTTGATTATCACTTGATTGCACACTTTCAATATGTTGATTCTTGTCTACCTCTGGCCTAGTTAGGAATGACATTTTTCTTATTTCTTAGCATTAGATTCTTGCTTTTCCTTGCATTCTATTTATTGCTTCTTTGTTTGCTAATTATTATTTTAATGATTGTGTATCAACATGATCACCTTACATGTTAATGGATAGGTTTAAAATCAATTTAGATGGCTTGAAAAGCATCTTCTTAAAGGGAACAAGTTATGGTACCAAAAGGGGACTAGTTGATTAATTAGTGTAATCAAATTTTCGAATTTAGATTCTCTTGTTGCGTAGAAAGTGAAAAATACTCCCATACCTCACTTACTTTCTAGTTAACCTTAATAGACTAGTGATGACTCCTCCCATATGTCGTGCGAGGTATGGGCATAGGAGAATTCACACCTCATCAATGGATGTTGGCTCGTCTCTTAGGCAATACTTTTAAACCAATTGTTTTTTCCTATCCAAATAAAAAAAAGATAGGTTGTGACATAGAATTGTTAGAGTAGGCAATAAGACAATAGTGACAAACTAGTTTTGGAAAAGCTAGCACATGGCCACAAAAAGGAATTGTATTGGAAGTTCAGCTTGTAAATAGCAGCATGGAAGGAAATCCTATTGGCTACTTACTTCTTTGGACCATCTAAAACGAGAAAGTTGAAGATACCTATATAAAGTTGAAGATACCTATATAAAGGAAGATTATTGAAGCCCATGGTGATGATGAGCAACATAGAACAATATGAAATAGTTCAATACTTTGAGCTCATATTGTTTCATTTTCTTTAGATTTCCATTATAGTGTTCTTCCTGTCGTGTAATCGAGAGAATATTTAAGTGTACAAGTGAGATAGTAGCGAGTGAGTCCTAATAATATGATCCATATATGATAGGGTAAATGCTTGTTGATTGCAACTTACCTTGAAGATTAATAGACAATCCAACCCACCTTTTGGTGGTTAGTGTGGATAGTGGATATAGGCTTGGTGATAAAGCCGAACCACTATAAATTACCGTGTGCTCTTATTCATTTCACTTTCATTTACTTTATTTCATTAGTACTTCACGATATTTGAAATTCCTACTTAATCTAATTTCTATTATAGCTGCTAATTTTTGCAAAATCATAAAAATTATTTTAAAGCAACCTATTCACCCCTCTAGGTTGTATTATTAGCCCTAACAATTGTTATTGGATCTATGTTGCTTGTTATTTAAAGTACATCACCTATAAGCATAAAATTTTTCTCTTATTCTGATGGTTTCATTTTTACCTTTGAAATCACCATTGCTTTGTGAATTTTGGAGATTTGGCTAATTTTACTCGCTACCTTCTATATAACTTTGAAAGAATTTCCATTTCTTCTTCCAAGGGGCTCATGCTTACCTCTTGGAAAGCCTTGAACCTGTCTATTGTGACAAAATTTCTTTGAACATGCTACTTCTCAAAATGAATTCGATATACAAAATTTTGATCATATGTCTCTGACCCTAGTCCAACGCCACCAACGATATCACTCGCTATGAAGCTTGAATTATCTGGGTCATCTTGAATGAAAAGACATTTTTGTTGGCTCATATGGTTATCCTGCATATGACTTGTGTGGCAAGGAAGAAAATTGAAAAATTGTCTTATTGTGGCTTGATCACTCTCATCTTAAGGGCAAATGGTATCATAATTAATGATGATCTCAAGGTAGACAAGTTGGCCAATGTGGAAATTCAAAAGGAAACACTAAAGAAGATGATGATCGGGCTCATTCCACAGTTTGGGAAAATCAACCAATGAAATCGTCCATGCGAGACATGGAGATGATGAAGTCACTCAGTGAACCCTTCAAGCAAAACTAAAGGAGGGTGTGAAAAGGGCCATGCATGGCAAATAAATGGCATCTACAACTCTATTTAGGCTCCCTAGTTCCTTGTACGAGACTTGGCGAATCCTTCAAGCAAGACTGAAAAAAGTTGTGAAAAGGGTCATGCGTGATAAATAAATAGCATCTACAGCTCCATCTAGGCCCCCAATTTCTTGTACTAGACAAAAGGGATCAACCACTCAGGGAAGCATACTATTGGAAGCTAAAGAGATGAGATCTTCAATGCAGATTTACATGAGAACGTTAAGAAACTTCAAAACACGATCCAAAATTTTTGACGTTATCTCATGTGTGTATAGTAGACCATTTTCAGCCTTCAATACTGTAATCCCGTTCGCGCTAGTCTATAGCCATCAACCTAAACTCCTCCGTTAAAAAAAAAAAAAAAAGATCCCACTATTCTTAGATCTTTTTAGTATGTCTTCGTTTGAACTAATATTTCATGTTCCCATTTGCTATCCTACTGGTTATCAATGCACATCTTTTGTCTATGAATGGCATTACGATTCTCTGCGCTAATTATATTACTTTTTTATTATGACAAAAAGGCAAACAGTGTGGGATGCAATGTGAAATGTGACTGTTAAAATATATGCTGAATCATGTTGATAAGTCAAACCAACTGTCAGGCAATTATTATTTACTTCTTAATGCAAATCTCTCGATACTTACTTTATCATTTCACATTTTATGGGACGATTTTGTCATCATAAAAAATGGGGTGATTGTTAGAAAATATCCTATGAGATTTTACTGATCACCAAATTATCCTTTGAAATTAATAGTTACATTGATAAATGCAAATAGTGATATATGTTACCATTATCAATGATCCTATCCATCGGCATAGATTTGAGATACTAGTCTCTTTGGTGAATGGACGAGCATTAGGATAACTTGGAAGGACCAATCGAGATAATAATCTTGAAAGTCTTTAGCACTGATGAAGTTGACGGCATCATTGATCTTGACATAACATGTCACTCAATTGGTTTCTTCATTGAAGATGCTAAACCTAGCCACTTACAATATGCACCGGTGATAGTATGCAATAGATTGGAATAATGATGTATTAGGTCTGACGACAATGAGATATGCGTTGGAAGAAGATCGTTGATGGTTTAAAAGCCATCAAAGCTCTGGATTGTAGTTGATAAATTGAGATAGGCATCAGAAAAGCAATTCACAAATTTGTGAGGCATGATAGTAGTACACATTTTGAGAAACCTATTTTGATCAGTGAAGCGAGTGTGAAAGTAAATTGGATACTAGCAAAGAACCTCCCAATGACCTTTAAATGGCTAGTTGATCAAACTTGAAGGTCACTAATGGATATATTAAAGACCTAAAGTATATAAGGAGTGGTGAAGCCATGAAGAGGGTTAGCCACAAGAATAGAATATGTGAAATATTCTTAGTGTCTTCTAAGTTAGAGATCTTTATTGTTCCTAATTTGCAAACTTCTCTATATTTTGTTTAGCATTATAATAGCTTATACTCAACTGTATAAGAGTAAATATAGTGTTATTGTATCTCGATGGAGTGATCTACCGAGTGAAGAGAACTATGCCAGCCAGTTGTAACTTGCATTGCTAATTACTAGTGGAATCCAACTGCCGTTAAGGCCGTTTGGCTAAGAGTAAATGTAGACTTGGTCATAAGAAGAACTACTATATATCATCATGTGATCTATTTATTCTACTATGATTTTCTTACTAGCATCACACATACTAATTTGTCTGGAATACTATCTTGAGAGCTGATTCATTGATATCATGCAAAAAGTTTTAATCTATCAATAGTCAACCTATTCAACCCCTTGTAGGTTGCCCCTCGATAGGAACTTTGTCTCTTTCAAGAAGATGAACAGTAAGAAGAGAAAGAAAAGAATGTTGTGGGATGAAAATGTCCTTGACTAACTGGAATATTTGGCCGGACAATGAGTGGGTCCTTATTTGAAATTGCCATGACCACTTCAAGCCATTGTTAAGATATTATTTGGATTTCTGGCAATTATGGTTGATGTTTATTGAAAAATCCAGCTTTATTAAGACATAATTTGGATTTCTAGTAATTAATGCCAAGGTAGGTTGATTTGGCAGTCTTATCAGAGAATCTGGCATTAATTTGAACATGATTTGGAATTCTAGTATTTATGGCTACAGTTTAGGTCATCTTATCATACTTCTACACAGAGGTGTTAAAATGGGTCATAAACCCATTTATGACCCATTTAAATCTTAAATGGGTTATAAATGGGTCACTTGTTTATAACAAAAGATAATTAAATGGGTTTCACAATTAAAGGTTTAAGATAGGTGGGTCTTAAGTGGGTTTTAAATGGGTTGAGTTGAAAACTCATCTTTAACAAAAACATTATAATCCCTCCCTTCTCTCTTTAACTTTATAAAAATCGAAATTATAATTTTTTATTTTTATTTTCTCTTTTCTTTTTCGTCCTTTTTTATCTTTCTCTTTTTTTTTTCTTTCTTTTTTTTTTCTTTCTTTCTCCTTCCTCCTTCCGATCGGCACGGCGATGGTCGGCAACTGGCCAGGCGAGTCTCGAGCTCGCCGGATCTGGTGAGGCGGAGGCCTCGCTGACACCTGGCGAGGCTTCAGCCTCGCCAATTTGGCTAGACTCAAGCCCGCCGACGTCGGCGAGGCTCGAGCCTCGCTAGTTTCGGGAGCCTCGAGCTCGCCAAATCGGGCGAGGCGGAGGCCTCGCCGATGTTGGCGAGCTCAAGGCTCGCCAGATCCGGCAAGACTCGAGCTCGTCGACATCGAGCGAGGCTCGAGCCTCGCCGATCTAGCAAGACTCGAGCCCATCGGGTGTCGGGGCGAGGCTTGAGCCTCGCCAATTTGGTGAGCCTCGAGCTCGCCGGTGTCGGGCGAGCCTCGAGCCTCGCCGGCCAGCGAGGGCGAGCTTCGGCGAGCCTCGAGCTCGCCGGATCCGGCGAGGCATGCCGGGCGTCGGCGAGCTCGAGGCTCGCGCGTGGTCGGTCGCCGGCCGATGTTGTGGTCGGCGGCCGGCCAAAGAAGAAGAAGAAGGAGAAGAAAAAAAGAGAAAAAGAAAAAAAGAAAAGAGAAAAAGAAAATTATATTTTAAAAATAAAAATAAAAATAATTAAAAATTTAATTTTAAAAAAATAATTAATTTTTGATTTTTTTAAATAATTATTTTAAAATTTATAAAAATTGTCCATTAAATTTATATTGTATAAAACTATTTTAGCAATACAATTTAAAAAATAATTAATATAAAAGCTTGGAAGTATTTTAATAATATAATCTTTAAAAAAAACATAGGAATAAGTTTTTCTAAATTTGTTAAATATGAAAGTATTTTATTAATATGAGTTGGGTCGGATCGGGTATGGGTTGGGTATGGGTTGGGTCGGGTTTGGGTCGAAAAATTTACATTAAGCATAAATGGGTCATAAATGGGTTAATGGGTCAATTTGTGTCGGACTATTAATGACCCGACCCAAACCCGACCCGACCCACCCGTTTAATGGCTCTACTCCTACATGATTGCCTAATTGACTAGCCTCTTTCATGATTTTTATCCTTGTATACTGTTTAATAATTAATTTGATTTGATATAATACCATATATGAAATTGTGCCAATGTTTATTGAAGAATCCAGCTTTATTAAGACATAATTTGGAATTTTGGTAATTAATGCCGAGGTTGGTTGATTTGGCAATCTTATAAGAGAATCTGGCATTAATTTGAACATGATTTGGATTTCTAGTATTGATGGCTGCAGTTTAGGTCATCTTATCGTACTCCTACAAGATTGCCTAATTGATTAGCCTCTTCCATGATGTTTATCCTTATATACTGTTTAATAATTGATTTGATTTGATATAATACCATATATGAAATTGTGCCAATGTGTAACATGACAAGTACTTTCAGTATAAATAGCTGCCTTCAAAAGAGAATTATGTGAGAATCTCCATCTTCGTGATAAGAAAAATGAATCATACTTTCTCAATCTCTTCCTTATTCCTGATCCATTTCCTCATACTCTTCCCCCACGTCCGATCTGCAAATGATATTGTTCGGGACACTTGCAAGAAGATTGCATCTGATCGCCCAAATTTTAAGTTTGATTTTTGCGTGAAGTCCCTCGAGGCAGACCCAGAGGGCCATAAGGTGGATGTTGAGGGACTAGGGCTAATTGGGCTTAAGTTGTTACAAGCCAACATTACAGGTACGACCCAGTACATTAAGCAACTACTAAAGCAAAAATGGGAACAACGCCTACTCAAAGCTCTCTCGTTATGCTTAGAATATTATGCTCTCGTTGAAGGCGAAGATTATACCCCACTTTACAAGGCGAAACGTTACCATGAGGTGAATATTAGGGTGTCTGGAGTTCTAACTAATGAAGACATGTGCGACACTCAAGAATCGAGGAAGGAAGGCATGGTTCCACCTCTGACAAAGCATAATGATGAAATTTCTCAATTGTCCATCATAGTCCTTTTTATTACAGCTAGTTTCTTAGGGGGAGAATAAGGGATGTAATGAAGTGTGTGTTTGCCACAAATTAATGGATGGTTTGTGAAGGTCCATGGTAATCTGAGTCTCTTTTTTTTCCCTAACACACTATTTCTTCCAAGTGGATTCTTATGGGTGGAGATACTTTACCCGTAGACAAATCACAACTATTGGAATGGAACTAATTTCCTTAAATCAAAATCAACGTGATCTCAACTTGAATATCCAATGCTTGCTTATTTGTGCCGTTTATTTGCTATATTAGTTAAATATACAAAATGCTAACGAATGCATAATGAGTCAATTCCAATCGAATTAGTCATCAAGAGTTGGTCTTTGTGCCGAATTGATTTTGGAGTCTTTTTTGATGCTAAACAATATTGCCCGATATTTGGGATTTGAAGGAGCAAGGGAGAGAAATCCTAAGTTCGATACCTAGCCGTAAAAATAAAAGAATTTTACATTTTTTTCGTTTAGATAAGATTAATTAATGGGTAATATCCTCAAATTTGTATATGTATAGAGTTCATGTGATTTGATTGAACAACAAATTATTGATTAGCTACACAAGTTGTAACTCCAATATTTGAGATAAATGTTTTGATACTTGGTGGGCCAAAAGGTCCATATTTTAGAGTTTGGGCCAATAAATTACACAAGCCCATACTTAAGACAATTATATAGTTTGATCAAAGTCGTTATTTTGCTGTTTATTAATAGTAAAGATCGTGGTCTAATACTCGACGGGTGCATTATTATTTTCCCCCCTCAAAATTGGTTTGAAGCCATTTTAATTGGGAAACTGAACTAGTTTGATACCAATTTGTACCAATTCACAGGTAGAATCAATGGTTCCA
Source organism: Eucalyptus leucophloia subsp. euroa (assembly GCA_017140325.1). Taxonomy (NCBI): domain Eukaryota; kingdom Viridiplantae; phylum Streptophyta; class Magnoliopsida; order Myrtales; family Myrtaceae; genus Eucalyptus; species Eucalyptus leucophloia. The sequence goes on along the minus strand of CM029472.1, from coordinate 14,543,196 downwards.
GCCTTGGAAACGTGAAATGAACCAATTTCCTTAAAAAGGGCCTTGAATTAGTTACTTCAGGTTGGTTCGATCCTATTTCTAGATTGAATCGGGCCTAGCGCACCCTTATTTCAAACGTAATTCAAGTTTCATTGAGGGACAGAGGAGATAAAAAGTGGTGAATACCTTGTGCTTCATTTTGTAGGATTTTTGTGTAGCACCTTTTACTTACTCAATTATAGTCTCATTTGATTCAATCCATATAAAAAAAATGAATACTATGAAGCACATCAATTTTTTTTTTTTTTATGTCCCCACATCTGTGCAAGAAAACTCCATGTAAGAAGACAAAAGTGTTATCATACCGATTGATATTATGATCTCACATTTAGTTTATCATTGCTCACATTAATTTCATTGACATTTTATTGTTTGCATTAAGCTGCATGGTTTGCCTAATTTTAAGATAATTGTCTTGATGGAAGGAGTAATCTGAAGGAGTGCTAATGTGAATATAAATACTTCTAAGCCAAACACCTCAAAAAAAAGGAAAAAATAAGAAAAAACATTATCAAGGTTGACAGGGAAATTGACTAGAAGTACTTGTTTACTGATCTTTTAAGGCTTCTGCGAATCTGATTTTCAATCAAACTTCATCAATTGTTGGAGGTTGTTATGGAATCTTTCACGTTTCCTCATTCAATTCCTGATAATGCATGAGTTTTGTTTATCCATGAATAATCAAGATCTTCGGTCTTTCGCAAATCTCTAAAAAAGCTGATATCAAAGCATGTTAATATCTCTACCTTGATGATTATTTGTGGGCTTTAGAATGAATTGAAAATCTGGGCTTTTTTTCTGGCTGAAAGAGAAATTGGCGATTCTAGCCAAATTCGAGCAACAACCGGCTTCAGATCAATATGATCACGCTGCCATGGACAAGAAAAGCTTTAAGTTAATTCGGCATTACGGTGATCGTCGGAGACTAATTGGGCGCGTCGCATTGGTTAGGGTTTGCGTTTGTCAGAGTTTTGCTTGATTTTGGTTGATTTCCTGGCCATTTTCGCCGATCCTTGGGCCTCTGTGGTCACGCCAACGTGGTCTGCAAAACCCATGACTTCATTTAGTCTTAGGTGGGCAATCGGAGGAGACCTGGGCAGTGGAAGGCACGGTGGAGACGTGGCGTGCCCTGACCTCACGTGATGAAGAAGGCATGTGCATGGCAAGTGCCAGCGCGGAGGATTGGGTGCTTGTGGCACATGCGCCCGTACGGATCCCTTTTGTGAATTTCTTGTTCCGCCGTTGGCAGCATGAATTTCCTATTTTGCTGTTGCATGCAATTTGGTGAATGTTTTATGCATATAATTAAATATATATTTGTATATACGTTAAGAGCTTTTGGATCACACATATAAAAGGGACATAGATTGTAATTAAACGTGTCAATATAATAATCTTTTTCCCACATGGAATTTTATTATATTGATATGATTATTTAGGATGAAATGGCATATTATTTTTCTTCACCCACAGGAATTAAGAAAATGGAATATAATATTACAAATTCTTCATAAGATAATTATGAATCTATTTAAATTAGATACTTAGCCCACATGCCTTTTTTTTTTTTTTTTTTATGTTATTTGATTCATATCTTTGTGATCTATTTTACATTGGTAAATATATATATATAAATATAAATATATACATATATATATATATATATATATATATATTATTTTGCCTTAATTTTTTGTGACATAAGCATTTTTGTTTACTATTTAGTTTCACCATCCGTGAGTTTTTCTGATTTCATCGTTCCCGGAGTTAAGTGGTGACAACCATAAAGTTTGGAAGGATTTATCCTTCTTCAATTTGGGTGCATGGATATTGATAATACTTCTTGGAAAGATGAACCACTTGCTCCTATTGATTCTAGCACTTCTATTGAAATTACTCTTTATGAACAATGGGAGCAATCAATTGCCTTAGTATAATGTTCATATGAACTAAACTTTTTGCTAGTAGTCATGGTTCAGTTGCTCAACATAATAACAACAAAGCATTACTAGAAGCTATTGATGTGTACTTTAGAAAAGGCACATGACATGACCATAATTATGAATTTCTCGTTGTTGAAACTCACTAGTGCTAGAGGTGTGCGTGTACACATTATGAAGATGAGAGACAATGTGGCTCAGATAAAGAAGCTTGAGGTTGGGATATTTGAATTTTTTTCTTTTGTACTACATTTAAACACTTTTCCACAGTAGTGTACATCTTTCAAGATTTCTTATATCACAAATCAATTAATGAACTCATGACCATATGTACTCAAGAGGAAGAAAGGATTCTTATCGAATCGAGATAGAGTACTTATTTGGCAATATAAGTAAAGTATAAAAGCAAGGTAAGTAGAAGGGAAAGGTAAAATACCTTCCTAAGCTGACATTAAAAAGGAATCCAAATGCTTCTTTTGTAAAAAGAATGGGTATATAAAGAAGAATTATATCAAATTTAAGACTTTGCTCGAAAAGAAATGTAATCCAATCTCATGTGTTTATTATGAATTTATGTGAATCACAACACTTAATGGATTGATTTTGGATCTACAGTCCATATTTCAAATTACTTTTAGGGTTTTGAAAGTGGAGGTAGATGACTTGTACACAAACATAGATCTAACATTTTGAAGAGCAAATATTTGTTGTTCAGCAAAATGCTAGATCTTTTACAATCACTATTGAAGTTGGAGCCAGATGACTTGTACATAAACATAATACAAGGGTATCCAATGCCTGAAAACATATTTTTTAATCTCTCAGGTCTAGATCAGGAGAGGATAGCTCCTACATTTAGAATTAGATTGGGAGAGTTCAATCTCGCAGATTTAGAGCAAGATTGGGAAAAGAAAGCTACTAGATTTAAATAGGAGGAAAAGAACTAAAAAAGAATAATTAAATGGAAAAACAAACAAAAGCATCAAGAAAGGGAGGGGAGGGTGGGACTTACTCAAAGCCTCCTTCACGGCTCAAAGTGGTAGAAGATGACAAATAAATAAAATAAAAAAAGAGAGAGAAAATAACTTTTTGGTTGCAAGAGATTTTTAACATTAAAATTCTAGAAATAATTAGCATAAAAAAGAAGTGAAATGATCGGAAGGATTGGGTTTTAAGGTTGTTTATATACTAGAGAGGAAAAGGATTGGAAAAAGGATGTGTTATAACTTGGGAAAATTATCAAAAAAATCCTAAACTTATTGTAATTTTTCCAAATCAATATTATTTTTTTTTACCAATTTAGTTTTAAACCTATTACATTTGTGCTAATTTAGTCTATATGGCCAATTTTGACCGGTTAGCATTGATGTGGGTATTGGCTCGTGCTAGCCATTTGGCTGATGCTAATGTGTCAATTTGTAAATTTTTTCATTTATTTTGATTTATTTTATAATTTTTGTCCTTCTCTCTCTCTCTCTCTCTCTCTCTCTAACACCCTCGATTTCAGGCCATGAGAATTGTCGCGACCTAATGGTTGGCTAAGTCTATTAGGCTTAGCCTGGGCTCTCTCAAGCTCACAAATTCACGACTTATGATTCAAGTTTTTAGTTTGCAAGTTAATTTTAGATAGAAGTCGTCATTAATCAATTTGGTGTCGGTTTATTAGAAACCCAATTGAAATACTAGAATAAATATTTCACTCGTGCGCAACCAGAGAAACTAGGATCGATGACTTGACTACACTAAGGGTGCGAATGGTAACACTTCTTGACTGGGGAAGAGTTTTTTTTTTTTTTTTTTTTTTTTTAAGATTCTGGGGAACAATTTTTGTATAAAAAAACCTGTTAGATAATTACACAAAATTTCTACTCTTTGAATAGAAAAAGAATAGAAATTCGTTTGGTAACGCAACAATTTCTCTTTTGTATTTATTTTTTTTTTTATTTTTGCCCACGAATCGCCGCCCCGTCGTCGGTCGCCGCTACCTCCGTCAGTTGCTGCCGCCACGCCGGTTGCCGCTGCCTCCGTTTGCGCCCCCGCTTGCCATCGCCTCCGTTTTGCCGCCGCCGCACGCACGCTCGCCGACCACCGCCTTTCGCCGGGATCGCCGCCGCCCAGCCCATTGGCCGCCGCCTCCTGTGGCTGCCCGTTCGCCTTTAGCGGCCGGTGGACGTGCAGCAGCAGCGGTGGTGGCGCGACGGGGGGGGATGGCGGCGGCGGCGCCGGCGGCGGCGGCGGCCGGGCGAACGTGCGACGGCAATCGGTGGACGTGTAGCGGCGGCGGACGGAGGCCGCAGCGGTGGCGGCGACCGGTAGGGGCGGCGGGTGGTGGTCGGCGGCGGTGGCAACCGCGGCGGTGGCCGGTGGACGTGCGGCGGCAGTCGGTGGACGTGTAGCGGTGGCGGATGGAGGCGGCAGCGGTGGCGGCGACCGAGCGCGGCGGCGGGTGGCGGTCGCGGCGGCGGCAAAGAAGAGATGAATAAAAGAAAAAAAAAAATTAACTTGTTTCTGAAACTTATTCCGGGGAACAAGAAGCGACTTTTTTTTACTTATCATTTCTATTCCAAAACCATTCCCGGGCTAACTTTTTGTTCCCGAGAACAAAAAACTAATTTGCCGTTATCAAACGGGTTTCTATTCTTTTTTTTGTTCTGGGGAAGAAAGGAATAGAAATTCTTGGGTTGAGGAAGGTTATCATGTGCAGCCTAATTAATCACTAATGCCCTCCGGTATCTAATCTTGTTTAAACCCTAAGGTCTTTTGGATTTTCAAGGGATTTTCTATGCATTTGTGGAGGAAAAACATATATATTTTTTGTATTTTTCTATTTTTTAACATAAAAATGATTATTTTTTGGGTTTTTTGATCTTTTTCAAAAATATAAATCTTTTTTTGACTTTTCTGATTTTTGGGAAAACATAGAATATTTTGGGCTTTATTTTATTTCTAAATAATAAATTATTTTTAAATTATTTTGTATATTTTTTATTAAATATAAAAAAGATTAGGGTCAAACTCTTGAGTTGGGATCGGCCGAGATCATCGGTGACGGCCCGGATAGGCCCGAAGCATTGGCCTGACCCGTAGCTTCCCTCACCCCTTTTTTTTAAAAAAACACTCCCGACTCATTTAGACAAAAGCTGGGCCTGTTTTCAATTAAAAGGGAAAACCCGGCTAGAGTTTTAAACTAACCCAAACTTGGCCCGCTACGATAAACCCTAAAGTCAATTAGGTCACACGCCTGACCCGATTGACTCGCTTCTGCAGCCGTTGTTGCCTTTGTGTGACTTGGCGGCTGCAACAGACTATGTCGCCTATCCTCACCCCACTGTCCGACTCCACCGACACCACATGGCCTACCTTGATTGACAACCCAACCTCCATCTAGCTAGGCGCCGTCGCTGACCATCGTCGCTAGTCATTGAATCTCCGGTCGTGGCCATCGAGCGGAGGGATTCCACAACCCTTGTATTTTATACAATTCGTCGAATGTTTGGGGTTCGTCGGCAAAACGAGGTTCAAAATAACAATGGGACTCAAGGTGAGCATCAAGCCTTGACCAGAGACCGAAGCAGCTTAATGGAGAACAGCCAGGGTTGGAGCTCGCATGAGTTGGGCAATCGCGAGCTCCGGCAAGATAGGGTCAAACAAGGCTAAACCAGAGCCTCGGCTTACTAGTGCTTGACGTGCGAACGGTGGGCAATAGCAGCAGGATCAACAGGCGACGCAACGCTCAAGTTGCGGTCATTGACTCGGCTTTGATCCGTGAGAGGGATGGCGACGATGAACAGTAGCTCGATGGGGACAATGTTAGGATGGGCAGCAGCTTGTCGTTGAGGAACCAGCAGACCCAACAATGGGGGTGGCGGTTGGCCTTCCTCAGATCTGCCCCTCTTTGGTCTCCCGAGTCTTGCTCTTCGAAACCCTAGATCTCTCTCGCTCAAGGATCACCTCACTTAGATCTGACTCTCCCTCTCCGACTAACCTCCCCTCCTTTGATTTTTGGCTTGCTCGCTCTCGGTCCTCCCCTGATGTCTCTCGGGGGAAGTCCTTAAAACTAGCTGCCTTTAATCTCTCTCCGCTTATGTGTCATGTTGGCCTTCCGTCGGTAGCCCTATTTATAGGCAGAGGGGTGTTGGTCGACGAAGCTTTGGCTGGCGGTTCTTGGCACGTTGACCAGCCTTTGTGCGGCTGGATTGGCGTCGCCTCAGCCACCCACCTGTGTGCTCTACTTTATATTGAAGGCGTGTCCCCATTTGCTGCGCCGTATGTTGCCATCTCCTCCTCCACTTGGCCTCGCGTGCATCGGAACTTTTTTGCACGTGCATTGTAGAGACTGGGGAGGAAGAAGACAAAGGAGTAGGGGGCCGGGCTAGGAAGGTAAAGGTTGGGCCCTAGGGGCCCACACGAGGAAGAACAAAAAGAAGGGGCTGGGCTTTTATGCCCAACCCCACGAGAACCCTTTTATTTTATTTTATTTTATTATTTAGGGTAAAAAGGAAAATAAAAAGGAAAACAAACTTAATGGATGCAAATAAAAACTAAGACTTAATTGATGCAAAATAAAAAATTATTAGGATCAAACTGATCCTATGCAAATTAATTTAAAATACCTAGCCAAAATTTAGGTGTTAATAGCTGCCCCTCTTTGAAGGTGAGCTCGTAGAGGTTGCATTCAAAGATGAACTGATACCTAAATTTTGTTTATGCATATGTGGTAGATTATATCTTATTTGGGACCAGGTGTCCTATGTAAAAAGGAACAATGTTGACACATAAATTTTAGCGATCCAGTTATTTATTTATCGCATAAAAATTATGGATTAATTTTCACTCCTAAAAAATTATAGAATTAAAATTGCATAGCATATCATTTTAGTTGCACTTATTTATTACTTTTGCATTTGATCGGCAATGGATGGACTTTAATTTTACGAGTTGACAATTCGATATTTTCAAAAAGGATTCATATTATTCTTCCAATATTCGTAAATATTTTATATATTCACGTGATTTATACATTATGCAATATATTTTACAAAAGATTGGAAGTTTAAGGATGAAATATCAAAAGAGAATATTACATGTGGGACATATATTGATATATTCTTTGATTCAAAATAAGAAAGATTACATAATCAAAGGATATTTCGTGCGTGAGCTGAAAAAGGAAGTAAAATAATCCGCAAAAATTAAGTCCTTCACTATAAAAGGGGATGTGTATAGGAACAAAGGGGAGGGATCTATTTTCATTTTTTTGGGGAGAGTTCTTTTTTTTTTTTTGGTCAAAGTCAATAAAAAAAAGGGTAGTTTTGCTTTTGTTGAAGGGGTGCAGAGAGAAGGTATAGAGAGGGGACGTGAGTGAGAGAGAGAGAGAGAGAGAGAGAGAGAGAGAGAGAGAGAGAGAGGGAAAAACAAAAAGGAATAAGAAGAAGGAACGAGGTCTTCTTCTTCGTGAGCTCTTCCGCCGCTAATGGCTAATCCCTTGCACTTGCCACTGTTGCTGCCATCGCCACGCCTCTACCCCAGCTAGATCGCCTCCGTGCCCCTGCTCACCCACGAGCACTACTGAGTTGGTCGCTGGAACCCCTCGCCACGAGACTTGCAACACCCGCTTGTTGCTCTGTCGGCCACCACTGCTCTGAGCCCCCTCACTTGTGTGACCACCTGAGTTGCCTTCGTCGTGCCACCGCACCCCTCTGTAGCTGCCTGATGTCCATGCCTCTGGCCGCCCTGTTGCCGAGCTTCCTTTTGCTGGCCCACCATTGCTGTAATAGCCTGAGTTGTCCTTAGCTGGTCTCTAAGCACCACCGCTGCTCTACCAACTACCAAAGCCCCCTTGCCACGCAACTTGCAGCGTCCTTTGCCGGGCTCCACCATGCCTTCGCCTCTACACTCGCCGTTGCCTTGCTGCCCCTCGCCGGAGCTTCGAATGCCGGCACCTTCATCTGCCATTGATGCCCTCTGCCCACAACAACATGTCCCTACAACTAGCTGAGCACCACCACAGCAAGCCGTCCTTGCGCCATCACGCTGAGCCTCCATTGTGATTCACGAGTCGCCGTTCGCTAAGCCAAATTTGGAAGACAAAATTCGAATTAGGTTAAAATCTTGTCTTCTTTAGTTTTCAAATACTATGTTTGTTTATTTAAAGTATTCGTTGATGCACATTATTGAAATTCCCGATATGTTATGATATTCGTAATCTCGAGTAGCCTTATAAATTGGAAAATCTCCCATTGTCTTAGAATAAATTAGTTTTCTTTCTCAATGATAGATTGCATACTTATTAAGAAAATGCAAAAATACTATACTTATGTCACGTAGTTTAGGTCATATTGCTATGTCATGTTGCTTCATGTTAGATTAGTAGTACGCATTGTATAAATCATGATTCTCATTAAACAAGTGAAAATAAAAATTAAGCGATTGCGTGTTAATTAGAAATCATATCTAGGACTATTGATGTGAATTATGATCTAACATTGCAAATACTTTCCTTACTACAAGGTAAGTCCTATAATTTATTTATTGTTTTTGTGGATGTTAAATTGGTGGTTTGCGCACCCGCATAATCACCTCACATGTTAGGGAAGTAAATTGAAATCAATTCAAGCTACCTACAAAATATTTTTTCAAAAATAAAAGAAAAAGGTACTAAAAGGGAGTTAGAAAAATTTAGCGTAATCAAGTCCCCGAACTTGCAATCTCTGATTTGCAAGAGTAAAGTAAATTTCCCACTACTTTACTTGGGTTTCTAATTGACCCACCAAAAATAGATTAGTGGCGACTCCTAATTCAAATATCATTTGCATATTAAGAACTTGAACCTAAGTCGTGAAATGGTATGGGCTTTGGAGAGCTTGAGCTAAGTTTAGGTTTAGTAATCCATTAGACAAATCTTAGGTGGTGCACCCGAGATTAGGTCGTGACAAAAAATACAACATTATACATACTAAAACAGATAACGAGATACCTGTAGTTGCTTATCGAGATTAAATGAGATAGGGTGTGAACCCCGAGTTTGGCAAGTATTGGGGTACCATCTTACCTAATGATGTAAGGAAGTTGTTTTTCTAAGACTCGAACCTTTCTTCGATTGCCTTGATGGGAAATTGCTTTTCTAGGACTCGAACCATTCTTTTATTGCCTGTTAGAGCAATAAGTTGTTTGTTTATGACCCAAACCTTTCTTCAATCGCCTTGACTGTAAATTGCTTTTCCATGACCTGAACCATTCTTCAGTTGCCTGTTAGAGCAGTGAAATGTTTACCCGACTTTTCTCGGGAATGCATCGATTGTTCTCGGGACATCAACTTGTTGGGTGCCTGACATTTCTCAAAGACACTAGTTAATTTCCCGACCTTTCTCAGGGGATGCGCTGACCTTTCTTGGGGCATCTGTTTGTTGGGTGCTTGATCTTTGTGGAGGACATCGGTTGATTACTTGACCTTTCTCAGGGGATATGCTGACCTTTCTCAGGGTATCTATTTGTTGGGTGCCTAATCTTTGTTAGGGACACCGGTTGATTACCCAACCTTTCTCAGGAGATGCACCGACTTTTCTCAGGGCATTTGTTTAGTGGGTGCCTGATCTTTGTCGAGGACACTAGTTGATTACTCGACCTTTCTCGGGAGATGCATTGACCTTCCTCAGGGATTCATAAGTACTAACATGGAGGATACTTGGTCATTTGCAAGCATTGAAGGAGTACTTGGATGATCATAAGTACTAAACCTTGGAGGATACCTAGTCATTCGCAGGCATCAAAGGAGTGCTTGAATGATTACAAGTACGAACCCTTGAGGATACCTTGTCATTTGCAAGCATCAATTGAGTACTTGGATGATCGCAAGTATGAACCTTGGAGGATACCTAGTCATTCGTAGGCATCGTAGGAGTACTTAGATAATCACAAGTATAAACCCTTGAGGATACCTGGTCATTTGCAGGTATTGAAGGAATACTTGGATGATCACAAGTATGAGCCCTGAAGGATACCTGGTCATTCACAAACATCAAAAGAGTACCTGGAAATTCACAACTATTAACTTGGAGGATACCTAGTCATTTGCAAGCATCGAAGGAGTGCTTGAATGATCACAAGCCTTGATTACTCGGGAAGGTCTCCTACCTTTTGGTAAAGAGAATTTGGGCAATATCTAGGATGAACTTGGGATATCCATGAAGGTCTTTCACCTCCAGGGGGAAAGAAGTTGTGATATCGAGGAGACACCTTCGTGAAAGTCTCCCATCTCCTTAAACATTTGTGAAGGTCTCCCACCTTTTGGTAAATGGATATTTGTGAAAGTCTCTTATCTCTTAGTACATGGAACATCGAGGACGTGCCTCGGATATTCGTGGAGGTCTCTCACCTCCTAGTAATTGGAATATCGAGGACGCGCCTCAGATATTCGTGAAGGTCTCTCACTTCCTGGTAATTGGAATATTGAGGATGTGCTTCTGATATTCGTGAAGGTCTCTCACCTCTTGGTAATTGGAATATTGAGGACGTGCTTCAAATATTCATGAAGGTTTTTCACCTCTTGATAATTGGTTAAGGTCTCCCACCTCCTGGTAGCTAAATGAAGGTCTCCCACCTCTTGGTAACATAAATTTGAATGTAGCATGAGGCTTACCTGAATGGCCGTAGGCTCTCCAAATGGCCGGAACACTTGGGTAGCCATAAGTATACAAAGCAGTGGAATTCTTGGATAATCACAAGTGTTTAATGATATAGTCTGGAACCACTTAGGTAGATCCAAGTGTCATGATGATAAGAGAGCATACCTAAATAATGGCACGTACTTAGGGACCATGGTATACTCGAACAGTTGCAAGCACCCAAACTCAGAAGACAACTCGAATAGGTCGAGTGTCGATAAGAGGTAGTACTCAGATAGTGGTAGGTACTTAAAGACAAAGGGATATTTGGATAGCTGCAAGCACCCAAACTAAAAGGACAACTCAAATAGGTCAAGTGTTGATAAGAGGGCGTACCTAGACAATGCTAGGTACCCAAAGACAAGGGATACTTGGACAGTTGCAAGCACCCAAACTTATAAGACAACTCGAATAGGTCAAGTGTCGATAAGAGGGAGTACTCGGATAGTGGTAGATACTTAAAGATAAATGGATACTTGGATAGTTGCGAGCACTCAAACTCAAAAGACAACTTGAATAGGTTGAGTGTCGATAAGTGGAAGTACTTGGACAGTGGTAGGTACTTAAAGACAAAGGGATATATGGACAGTTGCAAGCACCTAAACTCAAAAAACAACTCGAATATGTTGAGTGTCGATAAAAAGGAGTACTTGAATAGTGGTAAGTACTTAGAGACAATGGGATACTTTGATAACTGCAAGCACCCAAACTCAGAAGACAAATTGAATAGGTCGAGTGTCAATAAGAGAGAGCACCTAAATAGCGACAGGTACTCGAAGATAGGGGGATACTTAGACAATCACAAGTATCCAAACTCTGAAGACAACTCGAACAGGTCGAGTGTCAAGAAGAGAGAGTATTTGGACAGTGATAGGTACTCAAAGGTAAGATTTTGGAAATATGGGTATAGATATGCTTACCTCGATGATATCTCTGATCTCTAAGGGTGTGTCGCAACATGAGCTCAAGATCATACATGCTGTAAATTCATGATTTTAAATGTGGTTTATGCATCACCAAAGCTCCATTGGGGAAAATTTTTAAAAGACAATCTTCATTTAAAATGTAGACGTCTTGAACATGCCAAATGAGAGACTTTTAGTCTAAAAAGACTTTTCACTCACTCTCATGGAAAATACTATTTTATCTTGACCATTAATGTAGGATTTATAAGGACTACACTATCTCACCATCATCATATTAGCAGGGGTCCGAGTATTCTCGCAAGCGGTACGATTTTATCAATATAAGAGGTCTTTGTTGGGACAGTAATGTAGGCTTGGTCAATGGATTATCAAAGGGGACCATCAAGGTCAAGGCTTATGAAAGGAATGCAGCATGATCATCTCCAAGTTTACAAGTCAAGGACCCTGCAAAAAGAGATAAAAAAATCTTGCTCGTATTTCTTCGAGCAATGCTTATAACATATGAAATCCTACGTTAATTAAAGTGCCATAGTCTGAAGAGACTTTTACAATGGGATGCAATGTAGGCTTGTCTCATGTGTAAAATGGTGAGAGTAGGTGATTGTCTCAACATTATCACCAGTCTTTCTTCTCACTGTCGGAAATTATCTCCATGGAGGCTTTATTAATTAAACCACATTAACCACTTTGTTTAGGAGTGTCAATGGCTAAAATTCACTTTTTGTCTGAGGGCATTGACCTTGCTTTTACTAGGTATACTGCTTTTTTTTTTTTTATGCTCTTAGTTCTTTTAATTCCAATTTTCTCATCTATGGGCATTGACCTTGCTTTTACCAGGCATATTGTTTTTTCATGCTCCTAGTTTTTTATTTTTATTTTTGTTGTCTGAGGAATTGGCCTTGGCAAGTTCAAGCAAAACACTGCTATTAGACTCTGGAGTCTTCATCTTCAGTTGGTGCTATGGCTTATGCTACTTGAATGGCAATAATTCTTGCTTTACTTCAATGTGATGGTGAAATTACAGACTCAATGGGGCTGTATAATGAATACAAGTGCATAAAAAAAAGAATTGCTCTTCCTCATTCTAAGGCATTAAATTATCATGAGTGTTCGATATGCAATAAAGACACCCAAAGATTGATGCAAGTGCGAGCAAGAAAATTTCTATCTCATTTCCCACCTTGTGATGCCACCTCGCCTCTAATTTGCCCCAGTGTGGGATGGTTTTTGATAGGGTTATGAAAGAAACTTCACTAGTGTATGGGACTTAAAGGGGGTAAGTAGCGGATAACCTGTAGTGTTTAGGGAAGAGAAATAAAATGCCCCTCATTACTTTGGTTATCGTATCATTTGTGAGAGAACCCTTTACTCTATATACATGGGATTTTCTGCACTCATCTCATAAGGGTATAAATATGGGACTGTGTGTAGGATATGGTTTGCTTTTTAACATCCTGATGCGCATCATCTAGCATGCTCGATCAATCTTATATCCTTCATTTAGTTATCTATTTTGACAATCCTCAGTGGAATTAGTGATCTAGATAGACAAAAACATTATGCATAATCTATTTTGAAAAGGCATGCAACATTTTAAACATGGGGAGTTTGTAATCTTGGTACAAACAAATAATTGATTTTACTCAAAAAACTTGACTAACAACATTAGAGGTATTTATTCAACAAAATTGTATTTACAAATATGCTAAATTTTGAACATCAAAGGGGTTATTCACAAATGGGTGTCCATGGGCTGTCCTTATTCAATAGAGATATGACACATGAATGATCAGCCGAGGTTGAGAATCTTATCATTAATTTGACTGGCATCTCTACTTTTGCCCTTACAGGAGGGAATATGCAAAAATGGATCAATCATTAGAGCCAAAATCAAATGTGAATTGAGGCCTAAAGGATTTCTATCATTTGCTTCGGTGATACTTGGGATGCCATTTTGCTTATGAGAGTTTATTAGAATTTGACATGCCTCTCATTGATTTGTATCCATATCTTTGATGGTCAGGTGATCCTACAACAGATAAGAGGGAACATGTTAGTCACGAACTCTTTCAAGAGTCGAACAATTGGAAGTGGTACAACATTACCCTTTATTGGTTTGTAGATGATTGAATAGACCTGAAGCACGAGAAGGATATTGAAAGAGCTAGTATGAGCACATAGAGGGGAGTGAATAGGTGCAAAAATAAATTTTGCAAAATATAGTATAAAACTTTTCCTTTTAGCTAGGGTCTGATTGACAATAGACTTTGTAGAAAGAATATGACTTTAAAAATTAAATAGAGTTACATACAAAGTAAAAGACTTCAAGGAAGAGAATAGGAACACAAGATTTATAGTGGTTCGGCTTAATCCAAGCCTACGTTCACTCTTTCGCACTAACAGCCCACCGGCTAGATTTCACTATGAATCAAAAGAGTTGTTATAGTATCACGTGCTTGATTCCACAGTGTAGAGACTCTGCTACACTTCCTCAAGGTCTCACAAGAATCTAAACTCTCTTTTGAGTACAAATTTATGCTCAACAATTGTATCAACAAAGAATAATGAGCTTTAGACTTTGAAATTTATTTATCACACACACCTTCGAATAACTAGAGCGTCTTCCTTATATACTCCTCTATGCCTATATAACCGTTGAGACCTTCCAAAGGAGTTCTTCCAATCTACCCATTGGATAGAATCAATTAGGGAGATCTCGAGTTATTTAAAGAATGTGATGATAGCCCACTAATCATGCTCGTCCATACAATCAGGATCTAAGTTTCCATAAGTAGAACCTTCTAAGTATATTTCGTCAATCAACGAATCTAAATTACTCGAATTGAATTCAAAATGAATAAAAGATCTTGAGATTATTTCCAGCCATGAGATCTTCTTTAGCTGCTTGAATCAAATCCTTAAAGAAATACTCGATTCTGGATAAGTTTTCTTCGACGTTCTAGAAACTGTCAATGAGGGCAAACTTTGAATCTTGAGTCTGACAGTTTTCAGACTTTGACGAAAGAGTCTACAAGTCTTTAGACTAGACTGATGGAAATGTTTTGTCAACTTTAAAACAAATAAGAGAGTTTTCTCCAACAGATATGAAGTCCTACATCTTTCGTTTTATTAGGTCAACAACTCTCCTGTTTTTGCAGATGCAAGAGAAGTGAACATTTTTTTATTAGTTTTTACATATACGGCAGTTAGTTGCCGCTTTTGAGGATCAAACCTCGAACACCTCTGGATCATTTCAATCCCCATACCACCAGACTGTGGAACTGGTAGTGTTCATGGAGCGCTTATTTTTCCATTTAACTAAACTGGCTCCTGAATGATATGTCCTTTTACATGAAGTTAGGTGAATTCAATACGGATCACTTTCATATATTATCTTTTTTTGGACAGATTTCATATATTAGCTTGGCCAGTATTGATTTGCCCAAATTAATCATTGAGTTTGGTTCTTGAATCCTAATGCTTCCTGTTAATAGGGGAAAATATGTTAAAAGCGAATTTAGAGAAAGGGAGTATTGGAAACGATACCAAATTACCCTTTCCCAGAATTTGTATTTGATAACTCCTAGGAATATTTGAATGCTGATGACAACCTTTTTGTCTTGACATAGTTCAACCTCTCTTTTGATTGGCCCTTCTCATTCGTGGCCATGTTATGCATGATTGATGGTCATCGATTCATCTTCAACGCCTTCCTTTTGTGGAATTTTTCTTCTGTCTTTAATCATATGAACATTAGTAATATTGGGCAAAGTCATTTATCTCAAGTTTCCATGGAATTTGAGATGGACAATCAAAATATCCAATTTTCTAATGGCAATCATTTCTTGGGAGAGTATGCGTTTGGAACAAGAAGTGAGGTTTTTAGATTCTAAAGTCATCATCTGGAATAGGGGGCTAGAGATCGCTTCAACTATTTGGATTTTTTCCTTGTTGATAGTAGCCAATTCAAAGGAAGAGAGAGAATTCCTTCCTCGTATTTCTGAGCTTGTCGAAGCTAGATATCCAATCAATGGGATAGCAATGTTTGGTTGCTCAGGCATGTTGTGCGAAGAAGATATTGCTCAAACTTGATACATAGTTGGGCAGGTGTGAGGTGGAGTGCATAGAGCCCTAGGGACGGTTTGCAAAAATGGAAGGCTGAGAACATCATGGAGAAGGCTACCCTGCCTTAAGTTACCATGGTATGCATGCTTTGAGTTTAACCATATGCCTGTACCTATTACGTCTTATCTTTCATTTCTTGCAAATAAAAGAGAGATGACTTCATTTCCAAAATTATGTTTAGAGAATAAGATACACCCTTTTTTGAAATGAGATGATCCTTTCTGCTTACCCCTGCTTTCTTGAAAGAGTGCTTTTGAATTTGGCAAGTTCACATGACATGCCATTTTTCTAATGCCCCCAGTCATGTTAAGTCGAATGGAATGATACTTTGAGACACAAAGTGAGTAAGTTAGAAAAATAAACATGATTAAATTTAACATATTGTTTTTGACAAAAACCTTTGGTAATTAAATATTTTTTATTTTTAAAAGTATATATTTGGGGGGGGGGGGGATGAAGCCTGAGGAAGCCCAGCCCTCAATGATCTCCTTGAATGATATTTTCTTTTCATGGTTGAATAGCATCACTGGGCTGGTTTGGAATATCACCTCATGCTCTCAAAACGAAATATTAGAACTGTACATTTTGAGTGAAATTAAATTACTAGAATGAAAAATGCAATAGTAACAAACTAGATATGATAAAAAATATGAGATTATAACAACAAAATCTCATGAAAACTCTTATGAAAATGAGCACTTTGATAGTGTTGGTCTTGAAATCAAACGCCTTTAAGTTCTTCGCCCCTAGTAGACTCGAAGTATTTGCATGAGAGGACCAATTCATTGAAGCAACAAAAGTGCAATCTATGCAACCAAAAGTGATGCTTGCGGGGTAAGGCCTTTATGAATAGCTTTATCAATTCTTTTTCGGCCAGTTGAGGATTGGTTTGCATCACGAAAGCCTCCCACTTTTCTACATATGCTCAGAAATCCTCCATTGGTCTTCTTCTGATGTGACGCAAATCCTTGTAAGGCAGTTTAGTTCCAATCTAGCTTTGGTATTGATGCAGGATTACCGAAGATAGCTCATTCCAATCCCTCATGAGATAGATCCTTGCCATGAAGAACCATTGCAATGCGAGCCCTGTAAGACTTTTTTGAAGGGCCTAAATTATGAATGGCGTCTAGTTTCAGTGCCGACCCATTTCAGCAAGGAAGGATTGCAAGTGGGCCACGAGATAAGTCACGTTGTTATACTTGCAGAGATTAGGTATTTCTCTAGGAGTCATAGTCCTATGGAGGCAAGATGGACCCGTTGTGTCTTGATTAGGCAAATGGTTTTCCCATTGCATATTTATTGTGGTGGTGAATTCTACTACTTTAGGAAAGATGGATTCTGCTAAGATTATCTCATTGCCTTCTTCTGGGTCGAAATTTCCAATTGAGGATGAGGTGTTTATGTCATCCTCATGGTTGGGTGATAAGTTTAGCAGCTCATTGGGAGATAAGCTATGAAGGACGAATGTTCCTCCTTCTAACAGGCTTTAGATCCTGTGCGTGGGTGGGAGGCAGTTGTTTGATGAAAGGCTGACTTCATCTATATAATACCGATAGCTTTCAGAATTGTACCCTAGGAGATGTTTGAAGTCTTGGTGTGGCAGGTCATTGGCTGTCAGATTTTGCCTATATTCAATGGCACGCATTGACTCGAATTGCTTATGCTTTCTTTTCTTGACTCCTAGTCGTAACCTTTTGAGTAAAGCCTTTCATTTTGCCAGTTGGACTTTGTCAAGGGGACTGGGAGATGGTGGAGCTTCGTTCCCTAGGTTGATGGGGATTGGCATTCTTTAGACTCTAGCTCTTGTGATAAGCCTGGGAAGCTGCCCTGTCGTGCTTTGGTTTGAAATAGGTTTTATGGTTTTAACCTCATCTACGAGCTCTTTGCCTTTCCTAGTGGGAAGCTTCTTAGCAATAGGATACTGCTTGGTTGTCCCTTTATCATGCAATGCTACATCAATATTTTCTTCTGTGGGCTGTAGGTCAGACTAAGCGGTCGGGCTCCTCCCTGACATGGCATGTGTTCTTAAAAACATATTATCCTTCATCTCTATGACTATCAGCTCTTCGTAAGGTGGGGCGATGTCGGTGTTAGTGTCAACGCTATATTCTTATCAGAAAGCATCAGTAGCTCCCCCCAAGTCTTAAGGAGACTAATCCTCCTTACAATGTACCACCACAAGGCGGGCCTAGTGAGGTTTAATTGGTACGATTAAATCATCATTCGGACTAGGTAGGCTTGTAAATAGGCTTATGGGTAAGAGGTATCGGTGTACCCTTCTCATTCAGGTACTTTGAGCTCTTCTGAGAATTTAGCATGGCCATAATTAGATAAATTAATGGGATCTTGCTCCCGTAGCTAGCTTAGCTTCTTCTTAATCCTTGCAAACTGTTTGTCCTATTGGTTATCATTTGGCAAATTCACAGGTCTCACAAGCGTGTATAAGGTAGCTACGGGGTTGAGCTTGGCTTGAGTGGACTCCATTTACCTAAAGAGTTGTCAAAGAATAATGGACATTTTTCCTACGCCGTCTTTGATATTAGTGAGGCGATTTTGTACATTATTCTGATTAGGCACTATTGCTTGAGGCCATTCATGGGTGACTGGTGGTTGGTGACTCATAATTACCTATTGTTGCAAAAACAATGAGTGAGCATGAGAGTAAATAAAGATTGACCCATGGCAATGGTCCAACTGTTTTTATTTATCAAAATATGATTTCATAGACAACATACTTTTGACATCTAAACTTGAAATTAAAATGATAGAACGAAATACTAGGTGTTAAACATAAGTCCCTAACCAATGAGACTAAGACAAAACTTTCACAATATTAACACTAGGGAGCCTTTTTCTTGCGAAGATGTTTGCTTCCTTGGTCTAACTTTGAGGATTGTACCCAACTTAGTCCTAAATCCCTTTGCATATGTTCTGCTTGCTCGTGTTGACTAATTTTGCCGTTCGGGTTAGGGACCGATGGCCGTAGTCTTGTTGGGATACGATGATTATGGATGTAGGACTCAGAAGCGTGATGGGCCTTTTCCTGCCCCTCAAGTCCTTCGAGTAACATGATCCTTTTGCGATGACACTTACTCCATGTTTCCTCGATAATGGAAATCTCAAATGCATAGTCGGGACTTTGATGGGTGAAAAAGAGTGGAGAGATCTTTGTCTTGAAAGGTGGCGGGATCTCTTGAAGGGCTCCGTATTGTCGTGTCACCCTATATAGGTAATAGGGAGTGGTGCCGGTGAGGCCGAGCAACGGGATTGGATTGCAGTGTTTGCAAGCAAAGTGAGCTCTTTTTTTATGAAACCAACTAGCACACCATAGGAATGCCTTAGGAACGGGATCCCTTTAGGAAATTTATCCAATTAAAACAGCTTTGGTTGGGGATGTATGGTTCCAGATTCACAAATTTCTATAATGGATTTTCAAAATTATTTATTTTAGATGATTACATGAGGTATCGAAATTTGCTTAGGTGAGAAAAGAACTAGACTTGTAAAATTTCCAAAGAGGCCTACATGATTTTTTCTGTGTTTTCTTTAAAACGATTAAGGGATAAGAATGTTTCAGCTAAAATCATATTAACATAATTTTGCCCCCTTAAGACTTGATCAACCACCCATGCCATCGAGGGACTTATGTCATCTTTTTGATGGGGGAAAATGATGACCCAAAAAAATGCTAGGAGGAAAATCTCATATTTTTGGGTCATAGGCTGATTTTCAAAACAAACAGTCAAAAATGATGGTGGGCAAGTATTATGGTTGGTTTCAAAAATTTGCCTCATAACATGAACTTCAGTTCTTAAAAGTCGTGCTAACCACATAGCAAGTTAATACTTGTTGGTGGCCTAACAAGTTTATTCTCGAGAGGCATTCCAATAATGATGCAGTATTTCTCCAAAGTTGGGGTTAGCTCAAACCCACCAAATATAAAAGTGGACTAACTAGGGCAACAAAAATGTGCTATCACCGGTTGGACTTTAGGATGAGCAGGGATTTGGAACAATGATAGGAGATGACCGACTTTGCTTTCACGCACTCTTGGGCAAATTGGTCCAATTGACCCCACTATCTGAAGAGCTTTGCTTTTGGGGCTGGAATAAAGTGGATATTGTCTCCTCCCATTGCATATAAACTAGGACCCAAAAAAAATATCTTAATTGCCATGGACCAATAAAAAAGATTGAGTAAAAAGGATAAAGAAATCGCTTTGCTTTAAAAGAAAATGGCAAGTACACAGACATGCATATAATACGTGTGGCTCGATGTCTAATGAAGAAGGTTTAGAGAAATTAAGAGAGTGTCTGCCCGTTGCAGTCTTGCGTTGGCATCATACCCTCTTAACCTAGACTTTACCTAAAAAAATTCGGAGAAAAGAAAGGCAACCTCTATATTGCAATCTCGCGTTCAAAGCCGTATCTTTCTTAATACCATCCTAAATATCCTATGGTAGCCTAGGTTTGGCAGTCAGATTGTGTGTGCCACATATAATGCTTAAAACATTAAAACATGCACGACAATTTATAATCACAAAACATTTTATTTTAACAACATTAAAATTAATCTCAAAGCTACTAACCTGCATAAAAAAGAAAAATCACAAGTTAGTGAAGTGTTTAAACAAGATAAAGATGACCTAAGTCTATAAAAAGTCCCTAATGGAGTCGTTAAGCTATCGTGACCTCCTTTTCGACGCCCAATACACGCGAGCACCTGCGGAGGCTAATGGCTAGCTAAGTTTATTAGGCTTAGCCCGGGCTCTCTCAAGCCCACTAATTTACTACTTATGGTCTGAGTTTTTAATTTGCAAGCTAATTTTAGATAGAAGTCGCCACTAAACAATTTGAGGTGGGTTGATAAAAAAACCTAAGCGAAATACTGTGAGAAATATTTTACTCCTACACAACCAGAGAAACTAGGATTAGAGACTTGATTACACTAATTAATCAGTAATGCCCTTCCAATACCTAATCTTATTTAAACCTTAAGACTTTTTGGATTTTCAAGAGATTTTCCATGCATTTGTAAGAGGAAGAACATATTTTTTTGGTTTTTTTCTATTTTCTGAACATAAAAGGTATTCTTTGGGGGTTTTTTTTTATCTTTTTCAAAAATATAAATCTTTTTTTTGACTTTTTTGATTTTTTTGGGAAAACATATAATTTTTTTATGATTAAAATATTATTTTTATTAAAAAATAAAAAACGACCTTGGTCGGACTCTCAGGTTGGGACCAACCCGGTTTGTTGGCGATTGGCTTGGATGGGCCCGAAGCGCGGCCCAACCCGTAGCTTTCCTTACACCCTTTAAAAAAAAAGGCACTATAGGCCCATTTAGACAAAACTGGGCCCATTTTTAATTAAAAGGAAATACCCAGCCCGAGTTTTAAACTAACCCAAACCCGGCCTGCTACAACCAAATGCTAGAGTTAATCAGGTCACATGCCCAACTTGGCTGACCCACTTCTATAGCCGTCATAGCGACGGATGATGTCGCTCATCCTCGCCCCACCGTCCGACTCTACCAATGCCACACCGGCCTACCCTGATTGACGACCCGACCTTCGTCCAACTAGGTGCCATTGCTGACCATCGCTATTGGTCACTAAATCTTCGGCCTTGGCCACCAAATGGAGGGATTCCACAACCCTTCTCTTTTAGGCAATTCATTGAACGTTTAGGGTTCATTGGCAAAATGAGGTTCAAAATAATTATGGGACTTAGGCGAGCGTTGAGCCTCCATCGGAGACCGAAGCAACTTAATGGAGAATGGCTGAGGCCGAAGCTTGCACGAGTTGGGCAGCCGCGAGCTTCAGCGTGACAGGGTCAAACAGGGCTAAACCAAAGCCCTGCCTTACTGGTGCTTGATGTGCGAGCAATGGACAACAGCAACAAGATCAATAGGCGACGCGGCCATCGACTCGACTTTGATTCGTGAGAGGGACATCGACGATAAACAATAGCTTGGCGGGGATGACGTTAGGATGGGTAGCAGCTTGTCACTAAGGGGGTGCATGATAACCAAAATTTCTGTTCCAGAAATAGTTTTTCTGTTCCAAACTTGTTTTTGGAAGAGAAATCTGTTTGATAAACCTATTAGTTTTTCTATTTCTGGAATAGATTTATATTCCAGAAATAGGTCCCTGCTGATTGCCGATCCATCGCCGTCCGAAAGGAAAAATTTTGTATCGTTATCACGAATTTCTATTTTTAGAGTAGAAATTTTGTGTCGTTATCAAATGGTTATTTTTGCTTAAAAACTCTTCTAGAAATAGAAATAGAAAAATCTATTTCTGTTTCAGAAACTATTTCTGGAACATAATGGTTGTCATGCACCCTTTAAGGAACCAACATACCATATGATGAGGCGACGGTCAGCCTTCCTCAGATCTGCCCCCCCTTCGGTCTCCTGTCGCTTGCTCTCCAAAACTTCATATCTCTCTCGCTCAAGAATCCCCTCGCTCAGATCTGACTCTCCCTTTTCGGCCAACCTCCCCCCCTGTGATTTCTGGCTTGCTCGCTCCTTGTTCTCTTTTGATGTCTCTTGGGGGAAGTCCTTGAAGCTAGCTGCGTTCGATCTCTCTCCACTTGTGTGTCTTTTTGGCCTTCTGTTGGTAGCCCTATCTATGGGCAAAGGGGTCTCGGTTGACGAAGGTTCGGTCGACAATTCTTGGCACACTGACCGGCCTTTGTGTGGCCGGACTGGTGTCACCTCAGCTGCCCACTTGCGTGCTCTGCTTTGTATTGAAGGCATGTCCCCATCTGTTGCGCCATACATTGCTGTCTCCTCCTCCGCTCGACCTCACTTCCGTCGAAACTCCTCTGTGCGTGTGTTGTAGAGACTGGGGAGGAAGAAGATAAGGGAGCAGGGGGCGGGCCAAGAAGGAAAAGGCTA
This sequence comes from Eucalyptus leucophloia subsp. euroa, assembly GCA_017140325.1. Taxonomy (NCBI): domain Eukaryota; kingdom Viridiplantae; phylum Streptophyta; class Magnoliopsida; order Myrtales; family Myrtaceae; genus Eucalyptus; species Eucalyptus leucophloia. Next base: position 14,520,600 of record CM029472.1, on the reverse strand, counting down.
GGCATTGGGGGGTTGCACGGGGAAGAACAAAAAGAAGGGGCTAGGCTTTCACACCCAGCCCCACGAGAATCCTTATCTTTTATTATTATTTTTAAATTTATTTATCCGAAATAGGGTAAAAAAAAGGAAAATAAAATAAAAAACAAACTTAATGGATGCAAATAAAAACTAAGACCTAATTGATGCAAAAAATATTTTTTTTAGGGTCAAATTGATCTCTAATTTTCTATGCAAATTAATTTAAAATATCTATCCGAAATTTAGGTGTCAACAAGAATAGGGTATGAGGGTTTGTAAGTCCTAGCTTGGCTTCTATCATGATGTCTTATTAACTGATACGTGGACCTTGAATTTATGCATTTGACATGAATTGACCATTCGATCACAAAGTTTAGTTTTGGACTTATCTCACACTATCATGAACATGAAGGATGATCATGGATCAGTTATGTGTGGATAGTGCACCGGTCGCGGGTGATTCCACATGGAACCTATTTCGACCATGAACGATCCACGGCTTGATCCCATTCATAACGAATCAATTGCGGATAGATCGAATCCACATGACCACAATCTAGGGTCGATCATGGGGATCAATGGCATTAATCTTAGATAGATCAAGACATGACATTTTTGGCTTTGGACTCGATCCTCCTGATCGAGACCTAGATAGGATGAATGAAAAATCCTAGCCGTGAATTGCACTCATTTAGGAAAAGTTAGTGAATTTTTAGCATGAACCTCGGTTCTCATAGAACCGTCTATCATGTATAAATATGAATGACTTCTCTAATTAGGTGACACCCTATGTTAGTCTTATAATTGCCTTGAATAAGATTTGGACACAAATCAATTAATGCAGGGATGAATCATTGGACAAGTGTCAAGAGGTCATTGGAGTTCTAGAATCTTCCATGATTTTTGACCATAAACTATCCTTATCTATTATATGCCACATGTCAATTGCAAGGGGGAGAGAAAACTTGCTTCTCAAGTAGCTTGACAAAAATATCTAGGCACTCATTTAAGGGTTTTGAACATTAGTTCATTAATGACTTTGATGAATCATCAACTTAGGTGTCCTCCAGAATCTTAGGTGAATCTTAAAGCATGATGACTTAGATTATAGTCTTGATGACCAAGGTAAGAGCCAACCAATTGAAAGAGGACATTTGGTATAAAAAGGGGCTTAGGTGTCTCCTAGGCGTATTAGGCAATAACGAACTTAGAATGAGCCTTGGAGAACAAGCCAAGAGGTGGACCAATCACAAGTGAACATCAAGAGATGTAGATGCCAACTAAGGAGGCTAGATAGGCCAACTCCCCCTTAGGTTTAATTATGATTTAGCACCAATAAATGAGGAGGAGGCCTATAAATAGGAGAAGGCATCCTCACATTTTAAGGGTTAGCCATTCTCTCATTTTCTCTCCCTTTCTCTCCTCTCTTTCAGGCCTTCCTCACCAAGCTGCCTTAGAAGCCATTCAATCACCAAATGAGCATTTTGAAGCTAGGTCCAAAAAGTTGTAAGTAGACTTTCTTAACTCTTCGATAGGATGATGTGCTATGCATATCAATTAAGAATCTTGTCATTGCTTGCTTGTATGTTGTGCTTGTTGCATGTTTTAAATTACTTGTATTTGCATCAAGTAAATCATGGTCTTGCGTGGTGTTGAGCATACTCAGATGACAAAGAAAGGTCTCGGTAATTTGGATGTGTGCTGAGGAGGGTGCATGGCTCACACTTGATCTCTGGACAACATCAAAGTGTGTTGCTACTTGGGACAAGCATCGGGTCAATGCCGAAGTCAGAGCGAATGATTCCAAGTCAAGACCACGAGTCTCAATCGCATTCGGCATGAGTTTAGTTTAATAGGGCACAAAAATCATTGTTCACTTTGTATGGCACGCCTTTGGGCTTTTTGTTCGGCTAATGATTTAAGATAAAAATGGATTGATTTATGTTTGAATGCATGGACACATGATGGACTTTTACTACGGATGCTAGGGTTTGTCAGGTCATTGCCTAGAGTAAAGCCCCGGATCTTGTCTTGATATTAAGATCGTGGACGATGCCGGCCCGAGTGAGGCCAATGCTTAGGGGTCACCCTAGATGCCGTTATGATAATGAGATTGGGATGTTGGTTGCCAAGGGGGACTGATGTCCGGCTTATACCGGAAGAGTCGATGGATTTTGACTAACGTAACTAATTGAAATAAGCTAAAAGTCCACGTGTGGTCCATGATTGATGTATGTGTGATGCTTGGATTGATGCTTGCAAAAACTAGGTTTGTTTTGATATGTTCTATTGAGTCTTTCTATCAATTTGAGTATATGTGGCATCGGATCACTCAGTGCTTGAATAAGTCTTACGAGATGCACGCATTTTTCTTAGTGCCCAAAATGATCATAAGCCACGGATCTTTAGAAAGTTTGTTCTTATATACTAACTCATTGTCTTTGATACTTGAAAGCATATTAGATGATTGAGAGTCTTTGATATGTATAAGTAATGCGAGGCACGAACTTTGCCATTGATTTGCCATCAACAAGTGGGTGGTGATCTTATATTCAAGGATCGATGGTGAGACATCCTCCTATAGGAGAATTAGGGAATTATACTTACCGAGTCATTGACTCACTTTTGTTGTTTTCATCATTTCAAGTGTGTGATAGCTAAACCAACCTCGCCACCCGTCCGTCCTGGTCTTTTGATCAATATGGTTACTACCATGACGGATATAGTAGATGTAGAAGGGGACATTACCTACCAAAAGTATATTACCGCCATATGGGTCCAGGAAGGGGCAGACACCTTAGTCCCCCATGTGTACGAGGCTTGGTGCCTCATTTTGAAGGGGACATCATCGATCCCATTTGTGGCTTCATCCCTTTGGTGGATCTCACAAGAACATCGCAAGGGAATGAGTTTAGGATGGGGGCTGTTTTTGAAGGACACTTGATAGAAGAGCTAGGCTACCCCTACCTTTTTTATCGTAAATGTGTGGTAATAAAGATAAGTAGCCCAGGGTTAGGATGGGCATGTAATCATAACAACTTTTGATATGTGTATATATGCATGAATACATGTTACTTTTGTTTGATTGGCTTGTATATATGTTGCTTGACTTCCATGTTTCTTTGTGTATGGGGATTGTTTTTAATTTGCTTCCGCATATGCTTAATCAAGATAAAATGCTTTTGGGACAATCGACATGCTTGGTATGTCGATGCTAACTCGCTGGGTCATACTTTTATGCCAAAGGTGGGGCAGGGCCATGCCCCCCCTTCTCTCTCTCTCTCTCTCTCTCTCGTTTTTTTCTTTCCTTCTTCCTCTGGCTAGTTTGGCAACTCACTAGAGGGAGAAGGAAAGAAAAAAAAAGGGAAAAATGAAATAATAAAAAATAATTTAAAAAAATTGACACTTCAGTTCCGGCCGGCCAAAATTAGTTGTATGGATTGAATTAGTATAAATGCAAAAAATTTATGATTGAATTAGCAAAAGAAAAAGGTTTAGAACTAAATTTAAAAAGTTGCAATAGGTTTATAAATATTTTGGTAATTTTTCCATTATATGTTCCTTTAAATATGTAAAACTAAGGATAAAATAAGAGTACAAGGGAGAAGGAAAATATTTATTTTTCAATGCATGAATCCCTCCAAATCCCTCCAATCAAACAAATATGAGGGATTCAAAAATATGTACAAAATTAGCTCCTTTAATTCCTTTTATCCTTTCTTTTATATTCCTTTCATCTCTTCTCTCCATTCATATAACAAAATGTTTTGAGATCAGTGCGAATGATCACATCCCTACTAATGTTCCTTTAAGATCAGTGCGAATCCCAAGTTCTATTAAAGACCTTCCACCGTCGTCCTCGTTCTACTTTGCCAAGGGTCAAGTCGATATTTAAGCAATTAGAGGATTTGCAACAACTTAAAAGCCTTCCATTTATCTGAGTGGTCGATCATATTTTCTATTTCATGGCAAGTTATTTGCTATTGATTACAGGTTTTGACCCCGATCATTTTTTTTTGAGCAAGTTAGTCCATGATATTTTCATAAGTAGTGACTGAACATCATACTTTATTGCTAAGAATTGCGTCATCAATTAGCAATTTCCACTATCGTTGAATCTGTGTATGAAAAGTGTCCGACAATTAAGTTTGACTGTCTCACTCAATCAAGATTTTGGTTCTACACATTTCCTTTTGCAAATTTCCACACTTGGTGAAATTTGACTCAAGTACTTGTAGAATCAGTGCTTTAACTTCTCCACAGGTTAGATGTGGACTTCTGGACACTCACATAAATATTTGGATTAAGTTTTGTTATCATCAAAATCCTTTAGCGGTTTTTTCCAATAGCAACAATTTCTTTTATTTAGTTGAGAATATAATTTCCTTTTTTAATTTTTATAAATATTTTTATTAATCTTTTTTTGTACATTAATTAAGCCCCCTGAAATTTATAATTAGTAATCAATTTTTGTCAGTTGACGTTTTTGTTGTTGAGGCCCGGTTTATTCTGTGACATCCAGATTTCAAGCTCTGATTTCAATTAAATAAATTGGACATTTCATCGGCGCGACTACAGTGCTTCTTTGAGTTGGCCACTCAAGAGATAACTAAACTAGCTGGGTGAGTTATTAAGGACTTTAAGGCAAATAGACTTGAGGATTCGACCATGAATCGACTTTTCGACCGTGTTCATTTTTAAAGATCATTGCGACACAATATAAAATCGATTTGAAATCAGAGATAGGTTGGTTCGATTGAGATGAATGACCGATTGTGGGTGACTCCACTAAATTGGAAAATTCTCATCGACCGGCACTAGATTGATTTTCTTATTGTTTTGCTACCCTGTATCCGTATTTGAATTTTCAAGATTTTCATGACAATTAAGAGTCGCCAATATATCGAGTGGGTTCATTGTGGCTTGAAGAAAATCGACCACGGGTCATTTGTCCTAAAAAGTTCTGAAAACTACCTAGTAACCTAGGTCACGCTAAAAGCGCATCGGAGTGAAATTAACCGCCAATTTAAGTCCGATTTCAGAAATTGAAGAGTCTGTCATGTCACAATAAATTTTAGGAACATCGACTCAGTCTCAGAAGATTTTTTTTTCTGACAGTCGAGACTTTTTGGGAAAAAGTCGAGTTAGGGCCGTTTATTGTGAAATTAAGATGCAAGTAGGCTACATTGTCAAGAAAAGTGTCAATTTGATTGATGAGGTGTTGAATGAATTAATGAGGGTCAATTTGATTTAATTCAAATGGAATTAAGGTCCAATTAGAGGGAAAAACCTAGCAAAATTCGTATGCCACATATACCCCACACTTTGGCCTACCTAAATGCTTCTAGAAGGGGTATAATTGTCAAGAAATGGTGAGTGGAAGGTGACATCACATGAGGTCATGGTGGGCCAAGTTTGTGATGACCTAAGAGAGAGAGAGTGTGAGAGGGATAGGGGAAAATGGATTTTTCTTCTTCTTCTCATTTCTTCCCCCTAGTCGACCGAACCCTCCCCATCTTCTTCTTCGGCCACTCGTGCCATGGCTGTGCGAAGACCAAAGCAATCGAAGTAGTAGGTCCTCTCGCCGCCGTCGTCACTCACCGAAGCTGGAATCGTTGCCGCCGTCCGCCATTCTGCCGCCCTCACCCAACTTCGTCTCTCTCTTTCGCCCCTCTTGTTCGAACAAAGTAGAAGCAGAAACAAAGGCCAGCTACGTTGAAGGGTTGTAACCGCGTCGGAGCCAAGACCGTCGTCGCCGCCTCACACCGCACGTCATCGCTGCCCCTTGGCCGCGCGCGCTCGCCCTCTGCCTCTCCCTCACCCTTCTCAGCCGCCGGTCTTTGCTCATGCATCCAAGTGGGGTGCTGGTTGACCCATTCAGGCGGCAGATTGGCCACCTCTGGCCACCGTGCGCCCCCACCTCAGCTTGCCAGAGCTTTGCCTCGCGCTCAGCCACTCTTGGCTGCCTCAATCGACCCCGGAACTGCCCCAACCAGCAGCGAGCAGAAGGTTGCAGAAATGGGTATTGCAGCAAGGGTTTGGCCCATTTTGGCCGCCTTCCCAAGCCCGGATGCTTGGCCCGCTTTGAGGAAAGTCCATCCTCGCGTTGAGCCCATCATTTTGTGTGAGTTTTACTCACTAGTGCTTTCTTAATTGCTAATTATGCTTAAGGTTGTTTAGTTTTAATTAATTAGGTTTAGGTGGTTAGATTAGTATAGATTAGTGTTTATTAGTTAATTGTGATGCGAATTAGGTAATTTGATGATGCAATTAGCATGTAGATGTGGTCTACTATTTATTAAAGGTAGCTCGGGATTTTTCCCAACCCTAATCGAGCTTCAATTTGGCAATTTGGGCCTAAGTGGAATTTTTAGTAATTAAATATTATTTTTCGAAATTAATTTAATTAATTATTTCTTTTCTGGAAATTCAACCGGGATGGCCGATGACTGCAATTTTATGCTGATGATCGTGGTGCAGCCCGTTTATTTAATTGGGCTTTATTTTGAGCTAAATTGAATTTTTAATATTTATAAATTAATTTTCGAAATTAATTGATTAATTAATTAATTTTCTGAAATTAAGGCTGAGATAGCTGGTGACCGAAATTTTGTACTGATTGTCGTGGCACAGTTCATTTATTTAATTGAGCTTTATTTTGCGCTGAATTGAATTATTTGTGAAATTGAGAATTATTCTTTAATGGAATAATCTTTGATTATTAATTGAAAAATAACCGGGTGTTGGTTAACAGCACCAAAAGTGTTTTGGTGGACCACAGATAATGATGGGATTTGTAGAAAGGAAATTATATTATTTTGGCTAAAGTCGATCGTGTGTCCACACACAGGTATTTTTATTAAAAAGGATAAAAATGGTGATTTGATTAACTGATTATTTTCGGTATATTATAAAAATATGGCTGGCAGCTTCTGGTAAGCATATTATTATATCAGATCAATGGATTTGGCAGCTTCTGGTGAGCATCAGGGGTATACTATATCATCCTACGAGCTCTGATATGTCAGCTTTGGGTGAGCATATCGTATACTATATCGGCTTTCGGGTGATATGTCAGCTTTGGGTGAGCAGTATACCGGTATAATATATCGACCTATAGGCGATATGTCAGTTTTGGGTGAGCAGTATACCTTATTATCAGCTTTGGGCGAGCAATATATTATCGGCTTTCGGTGAACATATATAGTATACTAAATTGGTCTAGGGGCCCTACTTTATCAGCTTTGGGCAAGCATATACGTAGTATACTATAACTTTGGGCGAGCTATACTATCTATTTGTCAGCTTAGGGTGAGCAGTCCTGATTTGATAGGATTTTATAGATGGTATTGAATGTGCCAACCAAGCATGGGTTGTGATGACATGTAATCGACTGGGTCAATTGATTATTGGTTCATTGTGATGTGGTGAATTGATTGATTGAATGGAAATGACCGTGAGTGGTCTTATTGACGTGTAATCGACTAGGTCGATTTGATCGATGCTTCGATCAGTGATGTGATTGCTTGGATGCTTATTTGATCTGTGCTAATATGCAGGTGGAATATGAGGCCAAGGTAAGTCCTCTGATTCATGTTGTGCATAGGCAGCCCTAATGTGTATTAGTTTACTAATCGGGTCTTAGGAGGTAGAACTTGCTGAGGCGTAGTCTCATCCTGATTTGGGGAAAAATACTTCAGGTCCCTAGACGATGATCATGGAGGATCGGAAGTCCTGGAGTTCGGAAGGTAGAGGCTGAAGAATTGGCGAATGGGTTTGACTAGTGGATGTTAAGACAATCCCCTTTTTGATAAGCTGACAATTTTATAGACAGCCTAAGTTTGTAATTAACCAGTTTGTCTATAAAGACTTGTCTTGGTTTGAAAAATATGATCCTACTTTTCTATCGCATTGTTTTATTGTCTGTGCATATTGAAAATGAAAGGGTCGGCGATACATAGTCCTAGGATATCGCATTTTAAAATCAACCAAAGGTAAGGGATGTGTGCGTGCTTGAGGTTCGGGGCATGACATGTTCACATCCCCGAAGATTTTCGTTATTGAGGCAGTTTCGACACGTAACAAGGAATGATGAATTGAATATAAAATTTTAGGCTACTTAAATATTTGTGAAAAATTTATTCTATGTTTAAACTTTAGGTTTTTAAAATTCACATCAAGTAATTATTTTAGACAATTGAGACTCGAATGAAAATTTAGTTTTGACTAAGAATATCATGAAGATTCAATTTCACAATATAAAAAGCTGGCCTCCATTAGTCACAAAGCATCATAAAAAATTGAACATCGTAATTGTGCTAAATGGTTAAAAAAATAGACGTTAATTAATAACAAATTGCTAAGAAAAGTTTAGAACAATGAATCTTGAGACTAGAAAAATGTATTTTGAACTCACCTATTTATCGGTGATTGATCTAATTACTTTAGGAACTCATAAGCCATCTTCTCATCAGAGAACTGAAAAAGGATAAAATATAGGAAATGAAAGTAAGTTTCAGTTTTTCTGATCTGGAAAAGACAATGTCTTCTTTCCAAGACTACTTGTGCTTTTCTCCACAGCACAAACTCGGGTAAGCTTGCTGGTTGCCCTCGGGGAAGAAGTGCATGAGTTTCGTCTCCCGAAAAGTTTCTGGAAGTGACTTACAATCATTGATAAGCATAGCATTATAAATGTGTGTTGAGAGAAGAGAATGTTCAAATAAGCTACGATGCATTTGACATCCAAATTCCATCTCATATTTCTCGGTTACTCCATAGATCTGTTTTAACATTGAATGTGATCCCTAAATCTCGGTTGAACCCCACAATCCAGTAGCAATTGCATTCTCTTATCAAGCCACCCGTCCTTGCCTATCATAATACAGTTTAGTCTGGGTCATTTTGCGAGCTCAATTTCATTTTTTGTCCTTTTTGTCCTTTTTTTTTTGTTTTTTTTAATGATGCTTTTTGTTTTTTTAATGATGCTTCTACCTCGATTTCATGTTTAAGAAGATCAAGACCCAGTAGGTTCCCCATTTCCATACCGTCATTTTTGAGACGTGACAAAAATGGAGATGAAATCAAACTGATGAAATGGTTCATTTATATTTTGGGAAAAATAGCGCTTCAAACTTAAATATTATACCTAATTAGATCTATTTTGTGTGTTTGTTATCTTAATATATGCTGCAGAAAGTATCGGGAAAAGAGGTTTTCGCTGTTCGATGAATTAAAAGTTATTATAGAAACCAGGAATTTCGCTATAATGGTTGTTTTTTTAAGCATAGCACAAGAATCAAAGACGAAATTAGACGAAGGGCCATTGAATTATCATCCAAAGGAACTAAAAAAGTTGCGACCAAATCATGGGACAAGAGTAGATTAATTTAGAGAGGATGCAACATTCTTAGAAAGTTCCTAATAGACTAGACTACTACACGTTTGATGAGGGCATTGTTTGACATGTATGAGAAACACGTCATGCCAACTTGGTGTATTTGATGCTATGTTTGTTTCAAATTAAGATGAGCAAAGATACACCTGTTGCAACTCACATCAATGTATTCAACAATATCTTAGGTCAGTTGAGTTCTGTTGAAATTACTTTAATGTGGAACGTGCATTGAAAGTATTAACTCTCATCACCCAAAAGCTAGAATACGATTATCACTGCTATGAGTTGCTTTGCGGCATTGAATGGAGAAACTTTGAATGAGATTCACAATTTGATGCTAAACAGGATATTCATAAGAAGAAATATGGCAAATTTTTATCTTATTGTTTATTCTACTGAAAACAGTGGAAGAAAGGTCATGAGAGTAGGAGTATTGCGTATTCGAGTTGGTGTAACCTGTTTAGATGTTATCATGGCGTCTGTTGGAATTTTGGTAAGAGGCAACCTTTTATAAAGGAGCTTTAAGCTGAATAATCAAAAGGGAAAGGGATTTGTAATCGTGGTGCTTTTCAGGTTACACTAAATAGATATAATTTCCTACTTAGCAATGTCTAGACAGTAGTAAACTATAATTGAGGAACGACATTTGTGAGTTTAGGAATATGAAGGAATCGAAATGCATGATGTGATGGTGAGATTTGCTGCTAAGACGTCGGATGCATTTAGTCGAGATTGTGAAACTGTGGGATATACAATTTTGGTGGGAGAAGTATACTATTAGTGCCATAAGTTGTGTACGACGCTCATTTAATACCAAAAGTTTCCATCAGATCACTTAAGTGCCAAATCGGAGAAAAAACGATCATTTTGATGCCACCGGTGAGAGATTCCGACCAAAATGATTACGTGGCTTTTATATTTAAAAAAAAAACAAATCGACAATTCTTAAGACTGTCCACGGTGGATGACATAAAACGATGTCGTTTTCCTTTCTTCGTAAGAAACGACGTTGTTTTACCATTTCATGTGGATCACTTACAAAATGATCGTCGTTTTGTAAGATAGAGTGGATTCACTACGGTAAAAAATGACATGGATTCACTATGGCCCAAAACAGTGTTCGTATATGATTCTCGCTCAACGTTGCTGGCCGTAGCTCGCTCACTCACCGTCGTTCACTTGCCCATCATTGCTTCGCCACCGCGGTAGTTGTGTCATCGTTCACGTTCGTTTGCTGGATGCGTCCCCAATTCTCACTCACTCAGGTTTGTCATGTTCTCTATGTGGGTTAATTTAGTGAAAAATTTAGGGTTCGACAGGCAAGTTAAGGAGCGAAGGGCAAATTGAGGGCTTGGCTCAGGGGGAAAGTGGTGGGGACCGAATAGAAAAAATTGAGGGTTCCGTCATTCGTTCACTTTCTTTTGAGGGGATCGAATAGAAAAATAGGGCACAGAGGGGAAAGTGGGGCCCAACTTGGAGGGAAATAGTGGTGGGATCAAATTTGTTTAATTAATCGGATTGCTTCTGTGGGGGACCGAACGTGATTGAATTGAAAAATGGGTGGTGGGGACCTCACTTTATTTATTCAATTCAATTTCTTGTGTTTATGTAAAGGCAATGAATTTGGGAGATTAGTCGCATTTATTTCTTGACAATAAAATGACAAGGACCTGCATGTGAAGTTGTTGATTCTGTCATGTGGTCCCAACAAGTAATGACTCTTTTTTTCTTTTTCTTTTTGGGATAAGTGTTCCGGAAGTCCTAAAATTTGTCACGAAAATGCATTTCAATCCTAAAACTTGCAAAAAGTGCAAATAAGTCCTAAAACTTGTCAAAATATTTCATTTGAGTCCTAAAATTGACGCCATCAGTTTTATTGACGAAAAATGCTGACGTGGCGCTAACGTGGTATTTTAAATAATTTTTTATTTTCCAGTTGGTTTTTTAAAATAATTTTTATTCAATTTTTAAAAAAATTATATTTAAAAACTAAAATTCAAATTTTAAAAACTGTTAAAAAAAGAAAAGAGAAGAAGAGGCGGCCGCCCATCGCGAGAGGGGCCGGCGACGGTCGCCGGTCGCCGCCGACCGGGGCAAGGCCTCGCCGGCCCCTGTGCAAGGGCCGACGACCCTCGCTTGGTGCGGGCAAGGGCTCACTGGTCCAAGGCGAGGCGCCTAAATCTGGGCACACCGGCCCTCGCCTGGGGGTTGGCGACCGTTGCTAGCCCTGGGCGAGGCCTTAGCGGCCCTCGGCGGGGCTGGCGGGGCTTGCCTAGATTTGGGCGTTGCTGTGAAGCATGAGGGCCGTGCGAGTGGCCCGCTCCCGTGCTTCCCCGTGCTCGACGCCAGCAGATCCGAGCTAGTTGACGGGCCACCGGTCACCGTTGTTCCGAGTCCCCTTGTCGGCGACCTTCGCCCGTGACCAAGCGACTTCCGCGTCTCTGTGCTCGGCCAGATCTAGGCGAGCCTCGCCCGCATCGGCGAGGGTTGTCGCCCTCGCCTGGGGTCGGCGAGGCCTCGCCTTGGTCGGGCGGCGGCTGGCAACCGTCGCCGGCCCCTCTAGCAATGGACAGCCGCCTCCTTTGCCCTTTTCTTTTTTTTTTCTCTTTTTAATAGTTTTAAAAAAATGAATTTTAGTTTTTAAATATATATATATATATAAGTTGAATAAAAAAATAATTTAAAAAGCCAGCTGGAAAATAAAAAATAATTTAAAAAGCTAGCTGGAAATAAAAAATAATTTAAAATGCCACGTTAGTATTTTTAACGGAAAATACTAACGGTGTTAGCTTTAGGACTCAATTGAACTATTTTAACAAGTTTTAGGACTTATTTGCACTTTTTGCAAGTTTTAAGACTGAAATGTATTTTCGTGACAAGTTTTAGGACTTTTGGAACACTTATCCCTTTCTTTTTTTTTTTATTGGGTGTAGCATCGACATGGACGCAAATCAAGTAGGCGTCATTGTTTGTTATGGTGGAGCATTTCTTATTGGCACCGAGAATTGGGAATATACTGATGGAAATGAAAGTACTATCTATGTCAATGTTTGGAGACCATAATATATTGATTTTTTTGAGGGATTTGGTGTATTTTTTAAAATGCAAAGTACAAAAACTACATTACTGTGTTCTTGGGAAGGAATTGAAGGATGGCTTGGGATTTTTTAATGACGATAATGGTATTAAAGATATCATTTACCATTATCTTTACGGCGAAGAAGTTAAGGTATATGTTGAGTATTATAGTGATGGTGAGGCTGAGGATGAGGATGGTGAGGATGAAGATGGGGATGAGCAGACCATCACTGAAAGAAGAGAAGTGAGAGATCCTATTCAAGCGAGTAATCAAGTCGGGAATGAGTTTAGGTTAGATGAAGGGCAAAATGAGATGGAGAAAAGTCATATTGATAGAGATGAACAAATAATGAGATATCTTGAAATCTTGGGTGAAGATTTGGATGAAGATGTGGGCGATGAAGACTTCATTGAATTAGAATGGGAAATTGTTTTATCTAGTAAATTAGAAGATGAATATTTGGCTTTAGTAAATTTCCCAAGTGACGAAGATGATGATGAACTCGCATAGTCAAGACAAAAGCAAAGGGAATTTCTAAGAAAAAAACTTGCAGCTTTAGCAAAGAGGCCCAAGCCAATAAATAGGGATTGAGCTCCAACTGAAGGTAATAGAAGTGAAGATGAAGAAAGTTGCGGCGATGAAGTTGCTGGTTCGGAGAATGAGCTTGACAATGATGATGAAAAACTTGCTCGTCGAAGAAAAAGTAAGTACCATTGCTATGATCCGACTGTTGATAAACCTGTTTTGTCTTTAGGTATGAGATTTAACGATGCCAAACAGTTCAAAGAAACTGTTATGAAGAACTCCATTGGTGAACAAAAGAGTGTTCAATTCATTAGAAACATGAAGGAATTTGTGAGAGCTAAGTGCTCATAACCCAATTGTTCATGGAAGCTTTGTGGTGCGCTGAGTAAGAATGAGTCATTCTAGATTAGGTCCTTTTAGGAAGAGCATACTTGTCCAATTATCTTCAACAATAAAATGGTAACAAATATGTGGTTATCGAAACATTTTTTCAACACTATCAAAAAAATGCCCGAGATCAAGAATTCTCAATTTCAATAGTTAGTGAAGAAGCAAGTAGTGGTTAATGTGTTAAGGAATCAATGCAAGAGAGCTAAAATGAGGGTGATGAAAATATCGATAGGTGGGTATAAGGAAGAATACGCGCAAGTATGGAATTATGCTGGTGAATGCATGTTTTAAACCTATCTATTAGGGTATATGTAGAGGTTGTGGAGAGGCCACTCCTTGATCTTGGGCCTAAATTGAATAGATTTTATGTCTGTTTTAATGCATGCAAATGAGGTTTCTTGGCTGATTATAGAAGAGTTATAGGATTAGATGGATGCTTTCTGAAGGGTTTATGCAAAGGGGAGTTGTTAGCTGTTATGGGGAGAGATACCAATAATCAAATGTTTCCGATAGCTTGAGCGGTTGTGAAGATAGAGAACAAGGATATTCGGTCCTGGTTCATCAAAAATTTAATGGCTGACCTTGAGATAACCGATGGGGGAGGATGGGTATTTATGAGCGACCAACAGAAGGTAATTCCATTGTTAATTAATTTACTCCATTTTAATATTAATCACTTGTATATTTTCCCTAACTTATATTTATTGGTTTAAATTTTTGTAGGGACTTATTCCTATATTGGCTAAGTTGATGCCACATGCTGAGCATAGAAAGTGCGCAAGGCACATATATGCAAACTAGTCAAGGAACTTCAAAGGAGATAGGCTGTAGAAACAGTTTTGGCAGATAGCGAAGAGTATTAACATGTTTGATTTTAGATTATCCAAACAAGGATTATTGCAGCTGATAAAGGAAGGTTTTGATGCACTCTTCCAGACAAAAGCTAAGCACTGGTGTTGGGCCTTTTTCAGCGAAAAGTTCAAATGCGATATCATTGATAACAACCTTAGCGAAGCTTTCAATGGTAGAATTTTAGAAGTCAGGTGCAAACCAATCATCAACATACTTGATGATATTCGAGTTATGATGATGACTAGACTGCATAGGCAAAGAGATGGGGCTACGAAATGGACTAGAGACTGTGGCCCTAGGATTATGAAGAGATTAGATGCAAACATTGCTGCTAGTAGGTTCTACCATCTAGTTTGGAATAGAGATAATGGATATGAGATTATTTAAAATCAGGATAAGTATGTTGTGAACCTGGATAGAAGAAAGTGTTCATACCGAGCTTGGCAACTAAATGGAATTCCCTGTGCCCATGCCATTTGTACTATTCAGATGAAGCAAGAAAATCCAGATGATTACCTACATGATTAGTATAAAAAAGCTCATACATTACTTCATACCAATTCATGATATAGCCTATCAGAAGCAGCAAATTTTGAGAGCCAACAAATCATGAAAGCCCTTTACCTTTGCCATTGAAGAAGCAAATAGGAAGGCCAAAGAGGAGATGAAGAATGCAGCAAGAAGAGGCATCAAGTTAGAGGATGAGTAGAATTGGAGCAAAGATAAAATGCTCCTATTACCGCAAGGAAGGGCATGATAAGAAAGGTTGTTAGCTGAAAAAGCAATATCAACAACAAGTTGATTTATTGTCAGGGACAGGACCTACTGAAGAGCTTCTTCTTAGGCCTATTGAAGGGGGGACATAAGGCCCTGATGTAATGCCTATTGAAGGGCAAACAGAAAACCCTATTGTAAGGTAAGTATCCCCTCCACCTCAGTAACTTTTTAGTTCATATTCAATAGAGTTTGATGGTTGCCCAAGTGTACTGGCTTCTCTTGTGCTTTTCCTCTATCATGCACTTGTAATTTGAGAAGTTTTTTCCATTTGTCTCCCACCATGAAAATGAGTAGATGTTTAATTATTCAAATCATTGTAGTTGGTCATAATCCTAATACAGTACATTGTTATAAGGCCTACTAAAGGGTTAGAAACAGGCCATGTTGTAGGCTTAAGTGCAGGAACATGGACTAGAACGGGCAGGACAGTAACAACAACAACTGAGTCCACTGAAAAAAATATCATGTAAGTTGTACATCGCTATGTTTGTCTTTTATGGGCTGAAATTTAAATTTGTTATGTATTTCTCAGGTGAGAAGACGAGCAACTGCACAAGTTGCAGAGGTTGCTCCCCCACTTGCTGCTAAAAATGATGCACCACAGTGAACAAGAGGGGCTCTTGAAAAAAGATTAAGGTAATATGGTTATGAGATTTATACATATGAACATACTAAAATGACTATTTTGAATGTAAGATTTATACGCCTCATGCATTTAATTTGTTGTACTTCAATTTATTTGGTTGACAATATCGCTATGTTCTTGTAGCCTGGGAGAACTTTGGAGGTACTTCTCTATCCAGGTGGGCGAAGTCAAGAATCAAGGGCATAGCCAAAGAAGAGTGCTCCAAAGAAAAAGACAGCGGGTATAGCTGCAAAACAGTCATCCAAAAAGAACCCAGCACTAATTCCATCTCAACCAACGATTGAGAGCAATAGTGATGATATGGACCAACACATGACATGTGCTAGAACAAAAATAGCCGTTGTCAAGAACAAGGAAAATGAGGTGATAGAAAGCCTAGTTAAAGAACCTGCACATCTAGTTCGAAAGAATGCTCGGATTATGAATCAATTCAAAGTTTCATGACAAAAAGGAGATTGGGGTGTTGTCCATATTAACTGATGGGAGGGTGGTGGACATGGTCTCTTTTTATGTGGTGTTGGACATGGTCCCTCTTTTTATGTTTTCTTTTTCTTTTTTTTTTTTTTATGAGGGTGTTGGATATTATATCATTAATGGTAGTTGCTGCTTGCATATTGCCATTGTTTTTTTTTTTTTAAAGAGGGTGCTGAACTTTTAGTAATTGGGGAGTGAAGTTAGACATTTTTTTTTTTCCTTTTGTAATCAATCAATGTCAATGACAATAGTTGTTTTTGTTATTTTCTCTTGGCTTGGTTTCGACTAGTAATGCTAGCAAGACAGTTATCAATTGCGCTGTATATTTATTTACTATTGGTGCAATGTTCTTATGAGGTTGACATTATTTTTAGATTTAGATATGTGCATATAGTGTTGTTGGTTGAAGTTGTGGATGCTATTTGTGGAGTTCTTGTTGTATGTGTTGGTGTAAGAACAAGATGCAATTTTGGGTGTTGGTGTATCTTGTTGCATCAACACTTGTATAGGCTAGTGTAAGAAAATGCACCAGCAACCCAACTGGTGCAAGATCAAAATGCCTTGGTGCAACAAGATGCAAGATGAACCACGACTGATGCAAGTTTGAAATTTGACACTTAAGCGATCACTATTTACAACTTGTATAACAGAAGTGATCACTTTATGATCTTGACTGGCACTTAAATGATCATTTTTATAAAAACTTAACACTCAAGCGATCACTATTTACAACTTTTGGCACTAAAATAGTTAATCGTGAATTTGTCACAATCTCTTAATTTCGTCTTGGTTTGCAGTTGCAGCAAACCAGCAAACTAGCAAATCATTACAAGATAAAAATGCAACAACCATTCTATTTGAAGAAAAAAATAACCAAAATAAATATTGACAATACACAACTAAATAATAGAACTTTTAAGTGTTTAGAACTAATGCATTCCAATTTCAACCTTCCATTTCACCATAGTTTGCAGTTGCAGCAAACCAGCAAACTAGCAAACCATTACCAAATAAAAAATGCAGCAAGCAGACCATTATATCTGAAGCAAAAACTAGCCAAAACAAATAGTGACAATACACAATTAAATAATAAAACTTTTTAAGTGCTCACAACTAATGTATTCCAACTCCAACCTTATACTTTTACCATAGATTACAACAAAACCTTTTGCTTCATGCAAAAATTGCAGCAAACCAAAAACACATTTTACTTATAAATAATCCAACATATTCCACGTCTTCGACTATGATAGACATACGAACTTCTTCTTATTACTCACTTCACATTTGAATAAACTACCCAAGAGAATAAGAACACAATCAACGCTCAATAAAAGTTTCTTTCAATTTTGAGCCTTAAAACCTCCCTCTTCAAATGGTTGACCAGAGATGTTAAACCTTCATTTGAGCTTGCATTGAATTGACATCCTCTAACTCATCCATTAACGTAGGTGGAGGTTGATTTCTACCTTCAAGTAACTCCAAGATCACCTCTATCGCTCGATCAAAAAATTTCCTATCAACTCATTTAAAATATTTGCACTTTGAGCCTTCTCTATATCAGCCACACCCATGAAATCTTCTCTCGGGATTCAACCAAGTCCAAGATGTTCTTCTCAAACTCGGTAACTCACAATAACAGTAACACTCACCATCTAATTTGCTTTTTTTTTTTTAAATAGGAATGTGAGTCGCTGCTGAAGTTTTTGCCCTCCATTTGCAAGAGCGAGCTCATAACTTTGGGAGAAAATCAAAATATGCACTCAAATTGGTTGAATTGGGGATTTAGGGTTTTCAATTTCCGATTTTGCTCGAATTTGGGGATTTAGGGTTTCTTATTTGGGGGGAAAAGACACTAAATGGCATCATTATTGTTTGCATGCTGATTATACTCTCCGACGATCCATGTCGGCTTCAAATATTAATAAAAAACTGCCACATCGGATTTCTGGCCAACTAGATCGGCGTTGGCACTAAAATGAACATTTTTCAAAAAATTTTGCACTTAAGTGATCCGAATGAAACTTTTGGCACCAAAGTGAGCACCTTACACAACTTATGGCATTGATAGTGTACTTCTCCCCATTTTTGGCATATGAGCTAAAAGAAGTCTCAAAGGAGTTGAACTTGTTGTCCGATTGAGAAACTTGATATCTCATATCTTAAATAACAAGGTGCAATTTAATATAACAGTTAGAGGAAAGACTATTGTTATAGAACTAATTAGATTTGCATAGGGTTTTGCAATCTCTTTCAAAGTGAAGTGTTGGGTTTAGGTTCACGATGGTTGATGATTTCTACAGAAGGTTTGGGTGTTTATGTTGAGGCATAGAGTTGTTCTTCCCGTTAAATTCAACTAGTTGAGAGATTGATCAAATGTAGACTAGTAAGAAGAAGATCAAGCATATGTAGACTTACGGTACATGGCAAAGAGGAAGGTGTAATGAGACACCGTGCCAATGTCGGTCACTTATATAACAACTCAAAGTTGCAATGTTGATGAGTGGAATGTAACTAGAAAGGACCCACAAAATGCTATGTAGCATTTATTGGATCGGAAAATTCTTGATGGATACACTTATAGCTAGCTCTTTGATAGATCTCCATCAATTGCAATTATATGTTGTACTCTTCAAGAAACCTTGTCAAATAATGTCACTAACAATTATATTCTCAAAATATTTGGTTAAGGTTGTGTTCGAATGAGTGATGATAAACTCAATAAGAAGACAAAGCAATGCATATTTATAGGTTACGTAAAGGAGAGTAGAGCTATAGGCTAACATGCCTGAGTTTTTCTGTTCTTTTTGGTCGGATGATGCCTGGAGTTAAAATCTACATGTTTGTAGCATAAAAGTTACAATTGAGGCGTTTGTGATTCTTGTAGGTAAAAGTGTTCATGTTGGCATCAACACATATCTCGATGTTGTTATAGAGGAGTTGTAACGAGAAGCTTTCGAGGTAGCTAAGGAGAGTACTAGCGTGGTAACTAATATATATAGTGCAAATGGCGAAATGGAGCCAGTTGTATCAATAGTCATCGTAACTGCTGAGTTGAATAATATGGAATTTCGATATCTCAACTGATATGAGTGTAATCATGGTTTTGTTCTATCAGTGTCTATGATAAAAGAGTTTGTCTTTGAAATATTTGGAGAATAGCTAAAAGTGCAATACGCATTCCAACAAGGTTTATAGTTTTGGCTAATTTTGGCTATGTTCCAGCAGAACTTGAACTCGAAGAGCATATGTGGCACTTGAGAAGCCATGGGCACCATTGGAAATTAGTAGAGAAGTCTTTCATTTTAGAAAGCTTTTTCTAAAGTGGGGTTGCGAAGTAGTTGTGACTTGACTGAAACAATCAAGTCAAGTTAGAGGTTATTGAAAATATATCTCAGCTTTGATTCTAATTACAAAATTAGCAAAGAAGAGTTTCTCCGTGTCTAATATGAACACAGGGCATTTTTAGGTTTTCTAACATATGTTGAATAGAGACTCCGCTCCCATCGAGTATAAGCAGTCTTGAGATTTTAAGAGAGTTTTTCGTGAGGCTAGAAGAAAATTTTCTTGAGGATTCGTACATGATGGGGTATAAATATAGTCATTGTTGTATTCTCTATATATCAATTTAGATATTTGATCGGCTTATTTGTGGGACATGAAATCGCTGGGTGATCGTTTTTTATTCTCTTTATTTACAGTAGAAAACATATTTAATGAAAAAATAGCTCCGGAAAAATTATAAATGGGCGGGCCTGTGATCGTGGACCCTTGAATGAGTTTGGTCTGATACTCCCATTTAAACACCTAAGTCGGTTATAAGTCGATTTCGAGAAATGGTGGGACTCACCACATCGAAATTGAAAATTTGCTCAGTCATTTTGACAAATCCTTAATACCATTTTTAGAGGAGAATTAGAACTTGTTTATCAAAGAAAATAATGGAAAATTCCAATAAAATGAAAAGGAAAAAGAAAAAAGAAAACCTCAAGATTGCAAGCCTTCTCCGAGAAGACCTCTACAAAATGACACTTGTCT
Source organism: Eucalyptus leucophloia subsp. euroa (assembly GCA_017140325.1). Lineage (NCBI taxonomy): Eukaryota > Viridiplantae > Streptophyta > Magnoliopsida > Myrtales > Myrtaceae > Eucalyptus > Eucalyptus leucophloia. Next base: position 14,500,407 of record CM029472.1, on the reverse strand, counting down.
TAAAACATCCCTCGTTTTGGTCTTAATCTTCATGTGTTCGTCCGTTTTGATATAGAATAAATGGAAAACGAAATAGATTAAGATATCTTACTTGGGAGTCCTAGACAAGGATGCGAAGTGTTGAGAATCAATAAAAACGATGATGAACTACTTGGATTTGACAAAAAATAGTAACTCCAGCTTGAGTGACCTTTTTTCGCGGGTTACTGTTCACCTTCTCTCTCTAGCTGGTGCGACTGGTACTGTTCACTGGAGTGTGTTTTTGCTGATTCCGGCCAATCTAGCCGTCCGGTGATGCTCATTTTAGGAGACGAGCTACGCCTAGACCTGACCTGAGCTCCCTCCGATCGGTTTTCCCCGGTATGTCTTCTGTAATCTGGAATTGCGATCTGAACATCTAGGGTTTGGTTTGTGCGAGCTACTGCGCTTGAATGGCTTCTTCATCCGCTTCTCATGTGAGCATCCTCGGCAAGGGTCCTTCTTCAAACCCAATCGATGCCTCTATCCCCCCTCCCTCTCGTCCATCCCCTGCTCGATTTCCCTCGGGTGCTAGGGGTGCTCGGGGTCGTTCCCAAAGCAGAGGGCGAAGCAGAGCAAGGAAAGCTCGGTCTCGCCTAGGCTTCGGCCCTCATCATTCTGCTATTGGCGAAGTGCCCGCTCCTCCATCGGACAAGATTCTGAAGAGTAGCACCAATGCTGGGAAGGAACAGCACCAATGCTGGGAAGGAATTGAGTGATGTTCATCCTCATCCCCCCCCCGCCCGGTATGCGTGATGTTGTGCGAACTGGTCTATCTACTGATGCTGCAAAACCGTTGATAACCCACAAAGCCTCTCCATCGACTGATGTTCCTCCCCTTGTTCGAACTTGGGCTGCAGTTACTCGTTCAGCTACTAAGGGGTATAAATTGTCTTATTACCCGCCTACTGTTGTGGATAATGTAGTTATGCCGCAAATTACACCTGAGATTATGCAGGCTGCTCATCCTAAATGGGAGGATTGTCTAGTTGGATATTATATCGGAAAGAGACTGCCTTATCAATTGACGCAGGACACCCTTAAGCACGTTTGGGGGGAGGAGTTAGTTGAGGTAATTGCAGCTGATATGGGTTTCTACTACCTGCGTATTCCGAATGAGGAGTTCCGGAGGAAAATTCTCGAAGGTGGGCCGATTACAGTAGCAAAAATCCCGCTTATTCTCCATCAATGGCATCCCAAGTTTGAGCTCAAGAAGGATTGTCATAACTCTGTGCCTATATGGATCCGTTTAAGAAATGTTCCGGTTGTATGTTGGTCTGCACTTGGTTTGAGCACTCTTGCTAGTGCTCTTGGTAAGCCATTATTTGTTGACAGCAGAACAGAACAGATGGCTATGGTTGCCTTTGCTCGTATTTGTGTGGAGATGAATGCTTCGAGCTCCTTTCCTGAATTCATTAACTTCTCCCTTGATGGTGAGAGTCGCTCTATAGATGTTCATTATGAATGGGTGCCAACTATCTGCCCCTCTTGTTGCACTTTTGGGCACAGATGTGCTGCGCCTAGTGAACTTAAGTCAAAGTCTGGCCGTGCAGTTGCTAATCCAACCTCGGTCCATCCAGACAGCGAGCGGAGGGAAGTGCGGGGGAAGCGTAACAACATACCCCTGATTCAACCAGAGAACCCCCCTCCCTCACCTCGCACTATGGTTCCCCCTCAGTCAGAAGGTAGTAAACATTATGCAAATCAGTAGATGGAGCCTGAAATGGTAAATCCGGTACCTACGAATGAGGTAGATCTCCCCTCCATCCTTTGAATTAATGCATGATATCCCTCTCGCCCCTCCTCTGGCGATTCAAGTTCAAGATTCAGGGAAATCCTCTTCGGATTCGTCATCCTCAGATGAAGAAGGGGTGGATGAAACTGCTTCAGGTAAGAGCGGCTCGGACTCACCGCTTGTGGTAGCTTCATCTATCCTGGAGGAGACTATCCCTCCCCCACCTCTCCTAGATCCTTTGATAGATGTTCCTGTTCGCCTGAAAGGACCTCTTCGATATGCATCTGCTGATGCGAGTATACCACCTAGCCCAAAGCCGGTACCCTCCTCGGTTAGAAAACGAGGAGGAAGGAAGAAATAACCCTTCCTATCTTTTGTGTCCTATGTTTTTTGGAGTTTGGAATATTAGGGGTCTCGGTCTCCCCCTTAAGCAAGCTGAAATTAGGCATTTTGTGAGAACCAACAACCTTAGTTGTGTGGGCATTTTATAGACCAAAATCTCTCCTGTTGCGTTTTCTACTATTTCTGCAGCCCTTATTCCGGGTTAGCGGTGGTGTTCCAACTACACTCATTCGCATAGGGGGAGAGTATGGGTGGGTTAGAATCCCAATAATGCCTCTTTTGATATCTCTGATTGTTATGCTCAAGCTATTCATGGTCGATTGCTTTGTCTCAATAGCGGCAGTTCTTTCAATCTTTCTGTTATATATGCGGAGTATTCCTTCGTTTTGAGAAGACCCCTCTGGAATGAGCTTATGCGCCTTAGTCTAGTGCTCTCAGACTCGTCGTGGATTATCGCTGGAGACTTCAACGCGATGCAGGATGCATTGGATAGAGCCAATTCTTCTAACTATTGGATCCCCTCGTTCAATGATTTTGGAGAGTGTCTTGCTGAAGCTGGATTGGATGATCTGAGATATGTGGGAAATAGATTCACGTGGGCAACATCTTCGGGTTCGAACCACAAGCTTAGGAAAATTGATAGAGTTTTGATCAACTCAGCCTGGAATTCGATGTTTTCGTTCTCGGAAGCATCCTTTTTGGCCCAAGGGGTGTCGAATCATTGCCCAATGGTTGTTAGAATCATGCCTGTTCCCAATACCCGCAAGCCTTTCAAGTTCTTCAACTTTTGGATGAGCCATCCCTCCTTTGACATGGTCTCGCAGGTTTGGAATTCTGATTTTCTTGGTACGTCTATGTATTCCCTATGCTGTAAACTTCGTGCGCTCAAATGCAAGCTTAAGCATCTAAATAGGATGGCCTATGCTGACATAACTATGAGAACTGATGAAGCTAGAGCCCAACTCTCTTTGGCCCAGGAAGCCATTCAACTTGATCCGTTTAACCAGGCCCTAGCGGATACAGAGAATGAGAAGTTACAAGTATTTTCTGACCTTCGTCTCTAAGAGGAATCATTTTATAGGCAAAAGTCGAGAGTGAGGTGACTTAAGGAAGGAGATCTAAATACAAAATTTTTCCACCAATCCGTCAAACAATCCCACCTGCGAAATAGAATCATTTCAATCCATGATGGAGAACGGTTGGTCTCTCACCCGCCTGAGGTACATCAACTCTTTCTCTCTCATTTCCAGGATCTTTTGGCGGCCTCTCCTCCATCCGCGGAGCCCTTGGTTGCCAAAATCCAGGAGAAGTTGATGCACACTCTCAATGATATACAAATCCAAGAGTTGTCTAGCCCTGTTTCGGATGAGGAAATTCGGTCTACTCTGTTCTCTCTTGCTTCTGGTAAATCCCCTGGCCTAGATGGCTTTAATGTTGAATTCTTCAAGTGGGCGTGGGAGACTATAGGACCATCGGTCCTGCTGGTAATTCGGGACTTCTTTATTAATGGTCAGCTTCTGAAGGAAATCAATGCAACTATCCTGACTCTAATCCCGAAGGTCCCTAATGCGTCAACGGTTAATGAATTTCGACCCATAGCATGCTGCAATACTATATACAAGTGCATCACAAAGATTATTGCTAACAGGTTAGCTGCTGTGCTCCCTTCTATAGTTAGTCTTCCTCAAAATGCTTTCGTGAAAGGAGGACGCATAAGCGATAACATTACGCTGACCTAGGAATTGTTTAGTGACTTCCATCACAATCCTTATCGGCCTAAATGTATTATCAAGGTTGATTTTTGTAAAGCCTACGATTCCATTGATTGGAACTTTATCCGGCTTACTTTGATGGCCTTTGGATTCCCTGCAGTTTTTATCGACCGCATAATGGTCTGCATTCGTTCGCCTAAGTTTTCTATCTCTCTTAATGGAGAATTGTATGGTTTTTTCTCAAGTGGGAGAGGAATCGGGCAGGGTGACCCAATGTCCACTTATCTCTTCACTCTTGTTATGGAAGTTTTTACTGGAATCATCAATACCCAAACGTCCAAGGTGGGCTTTGATTTTTTACGGAGATGCAAAGCGACTAGGCTCTCCCACCTTTTCTTTGCGAGATGATGTACTATTATTCTCCAAAGGTAATATGTCTTCTTTGTCCCTGCTATTGGATGGGATTCAATCTTTTGCTAGCTGGTCTGGGCTTAAGCCAAACTTCAACAAAAGCAAAATATTTCTCTTGGGTGGCTCTCAAGCTCTAAAAGATTCCATGGTTAGTACTTCTGGCTTTCAGTTGGGTTCGCTCCCTTTTAGGTACCTCGGTGTTCCTATTGTTTCATCTAGACTAGGCAAAGTGGATTGCATATCTTTGGTGAATGCTATAACCTTGAGAGTCCAATCCTGGACGAACTGGTTCCTCTCCCTGGCCGGTAGATTGCAGCTGATTAGATCGGTCTTGCACTCGATTCAGGTTTATTGGTCTAGTGTGTTCATCCTACCCTCTTCGGTCATAAGACAAATAGAGAAAATATTTCGCCAATTCCTTTGGAAAGGACCGACCCTTGGATCAGGAGGGGCGAAGGTCAAATGGGATGAAGTCTGCTTACCCAAGGAGGAAGGTGGCTTGGGTATCCGATCCATCTGGGTTAGCAATATCGCTTCAATGATTAAGCACTTGTGGCTCCTCTTCATTGATAAAGAATCGCTTTGGTGCAAATAGATCCATTCCGACTTCATCAAACATAAGAATTTTTGGGTCGTCCCTAGACCTACCATATGCTCTTGGTCTTGGAAAAAGCTGCTAGGCCTTTGAGACTTAATTCAGCATCAATTTATGTGGCGAATAGGTAATGGATTATCTACATCCTTTTGGTTCGATCATTGGCATCACTGGGGGCTGCTCTATAAGCTTTTCACAGATCGGAACATATACTGCTCTGGCATCTCTCGGCTTGCTTTTGTTGCTACTGGTATTACTGCCCTCTCCCTTCCCTTTGCAGTCTCGGTGGCCATTATGAGTCGGGATGATCCTCTCCCAAACCTCAACGACAATGATGATAGACTCCTATGGCTGGGCCATTCTTCAGAGATGTTTACGACAGCTTCTGCTTGGACACTTCTAAGGGCTAGGGGCCAGCTTGTGCCTTGGTCGAGATTCATTTGGAGTTCTTCTCTTCCCCCCCCCGGTATCAAACCCACTTATGGTTGATCACTCGCAACCGATTACCGACTCAGGTAATTTTGTTTGCCCATGGGAGAATTCCAGTTTCCTCATGTGTGTTCTGTTCCTCTAGACCTGACTCTGTTGATCACTTGTTCTTCGGATGCCCGGTTACGGCTAGTCTGGGTGCTTTCTGGGCGAATAAGTGTAACCTCCCATGGCGGAATTCTACGTGGAAGGATAACTTAGATTGGGTTATCAAGCATCTTTCTGACACTAGCTTCTATCAATCGGTGGCTCGCTTTGGCTATGCCACCTTATGCTACCTTATTTGGAAGGAGAGGAATAACATCATCTTCCGCAACCAAACCTTATCCCTCCCGGCTTTAAAGGAACATCTTCGCATGGCTATCAAGGATAGAGCCTTTACCTTTTCGAAGGCCCCGGATACGACTCGTAATAGAAGACTACAACTCAGTTGGGGAATCCATCCTTCGATCTTTGACTAAGGCGTTTCATTTTGAGTAATGAGGCGTCCAGTCTCTTCAGCTTTGGATGCATCCATGGTGTCCCTTCTTCGCTATCTTTCAATTTCCTGGTTGTAGTTCTTCTCCCCTGCGGGTGCCTTCATCTTTCCTCTTATCTTCCTGTTTGGCTGTTGTTTAGCTTGCGTCTAGCTGCTGTTTCTTTCGTTCCTCTCTATGCAGCTCCTTCCCCCCCCCCTTCCCCGGCACCCTTCCACTCACTTGGCTGGTTGTCTTTTGAGTGCAAGCCTTGGTGCCAGGGTCTGTTGCTATATAGGTGTGTAGCTCATTGGTTCTTTAGCTAATAAATATTTACCCTTTACCAAAAAAAAAAAAAAACTACTTGGATTTGACTGAATTTGATTGACCTTCAAATTTCTTCATCTTAGAAGAGTTACAAAGCCTCTAATACCGTTCTGGAAATCTCGCTCGAAGTGCTATGTCGAGGACAAATTCAAGTATCCTTTCGAGGACATTTTCAACCTAAAAATCCTTTATTATCATCGGTCCAAACTGCTTCACTAGTTTTAGCATATTTATCTATGTACTTTAGATCTTTTTTCTATATTTCTTGTTGTTCGAGGTTGCCTAGGATTTTCTCGTAGAAAGAGCAATTATATTGAACAGGGGCAACTGTTGTAATCTCTATTCAAGATATAATTGAGAGACTTTTTCACTGATATGAAGTTAAACAAACAATTTACCTTAAAAGTTTAGAAATCATTCGTCACATTGCTCTGAGAAATGAATACAGCACTTTATTCACACCATACGATTAATGTACTTTGAAGACTGAAAATCCTTACGTCGATTCATCCACGAAGTTTATTCAACGGATAGAGATAGCTCTACAATGGCTTTGAAAAGGTTATTCGACAGGACTTTTGTGTTCGTGTGTGAACGGTACTACGTGCGAATCTCTATCCTTTTCGACCAACTCGTGAACTAATGAAACAACATGAGAATTTTGACTTCCGATTTGAAATTTCTCCAACGTCTAGAGGAGATGGCGGACGGGTTCTCGTACCTGTCTGATGTGGCACCCTTGTCGGAAAGAAGGTTCCTTTCACTTAAGATACGACGTCTGTGAACCAAGAAAAACGCGCGGAACCGGAATTCATGCACGACGGTCACGGGTAAAATGTCGGACCTACAAGCACGACAACCCAAACAAGGATGATGAGGAAAGAGAGATATATCTAATGTGCAACAACCCACATATAGGCCCCCGCCCGCAGTTTTCTAGCCGCATCTTTTTGGGGCAGAAAACTAACCCGGACCAAATTATTCCATCTGATGTGTTGGTCCCGGCTTAGCCAAAATTTATCAAAATTCGGATTAATTGGGTGATACGATATTAAATGGTACATACATACCTAACATTACTCAATAATGGAGAATAATATGGTGTATATCTTAATCTTCTTTTGTGTTATTTGAATGGTGGGAAAGTTAAATTTAGAGAGGTGAATCGGGAATCTTTGAAACACACCACTATTTTTATGGATTGGGTAAGAGCAACTAAAAATCCACATTTGATATATCGTTAGTTTTCGTACTCTTCAAAGCTATGTGTCATGAACAGTTTCACACAATATTGGTTGCACTTGCACTTTCTAAGTAAATGCGGATGCACATATTATGCTTGCTGGTGTTTTGGCTGTATTAGCATTACATTCATAATAAATTTTCCGATGAGAATGCTTTGTGCAAATGTATGATAATAACACAAATATGTAACTCCATTATCTTGTACGTATGTGGGAGAGGGCTCGTTCTCAATAAAATATCAGCTTTTGGTTTGGAGGAAAAGGACCATGAAATTCCAGAAATAGCAAGGACTCTGGTGTCTAATCTTCCCGAATAGACCGACAAGCGTGGGGCTGGCATTTGCAGTAGTTCGCTACTTGCTCACTTACACCGTCTCTTGTTGATGTTAATTTGTCAGCAATAGGGGCAGTACTTGACTTCCAGACAAGCTACATCAATAAAAGGGTGCTCGTCAGAAAATATGCTTTGCGGAGTCTAATCAGATCCGATCCGCAACCGTGTTGGATTTTATGCCCATTTAAATTGTTGTATTATAAGTTTATAATCCTAGAGTGACTATCAGTTCGATCTTGTTGACTTCATTGAATATATAACTTATTCAAGCGAGCAAAAGGGACAGTCTTAATTAAATAATTATATGTTTAAATAGCTAATCTGACTTCCCAAATCTATAGATGGTATAACAAAAAGGAAGAGTTCTAATTGAGAGATGGTGTAACCAAAGAGACTGTTGGAAATTTTTTATAATTATGCAAATTATAAATTTTTTTAAGAACGACTAATGATTTTCCTTTATTACGATGGGATATGAAACGACAATAGGAATACTTTAAGCGTTTAAGTTTCCCTTTCAACAGATTTAATTGCAGATTTTGCTTGTATTTCACTACTTGAAAACCATGTGCTGGTTGACCCAGACGAGTCACGCATGTGTAGGCATCCACTCTCACATTATGCCCTTTTTAAGTAAGGTATTCTTTCTATATATGTGCTAGGGGCTTTTCGGATGACACACTTCTTAATTGGTATTTCCTAAAACTATTAATTGATCAACTTGCTTCTTTTAGATTAAATTATTAATTTTTCATTGGAAATAATGAAGTCAAGATAATTAGGATCAAGATGAGCTTTTTTTAAGCTCGTCTAGAATAGTGGGCTTTTATGAACTTTGCCCATCCCAGGGCAAGTTCAAAACGTGGAAAGTATACGAAGTTACCATGAATGCAAAGTTTCCATTAATCAAATGGCAAAACGCCTGAATCAGATATGGTAGTGCCTATCAAGCTTCAGGAAGCGGGATGGATCATTCATCGTGAGACATTGTCTATATTCCAAGCATTTTCAGAGAAAACCAAATTGTCCTCAACCTCTTGCAGGGAAATATCAAATTTTGAGATTCCTTTTCAGTTACAATCATGCGCTTTTGACCCTTTCTAATGCTCTAATCATCCTATAAATGGGACTTTGAGGTGGAAAATGAATTTCAAACATATGCCGATGCAATCCATTTAAGGTCAAAGAAACAAAAATATAAATACCTTAAGTGTTTCTGCTTCCCTTTTCAAAAGATTAATTGCGGATTTTGCTTATATTTCACCACTTCAAAACCGTGTGCTAGCTGGCCATGAGGAGTCACGTATGTATACGCATCCACTCTCACATTATGACCTTTTTAAGTAAGGCATTTCATAAATATGCGCTAGCCTCTTTTTGGATGATGCTGGATGATGCACTTCTTAATGGGTATTTCGTGGAACTATGAAGTGATCGACTTGCTTCTTTTAGATAAAATTACCAAGCTACCATGAATGGAAATCCTAGTTACCAAAGTTTCCATTTTTCCAAAATGGCAAAGTGTGCGAATCTGATTTTGTGGTGCCTGCAAGCTTCAGAGTCAATCCTTTGGCTTGCTTACTGATTAAGCCTCATTTCACTTCAAACAACTGCATTAACATCGATTAAATGTATGTGCTTAAAATAAATGAAACAAGCGGTATTAGCAGGACAACATGTGTGCGATTTTGAATTAAAGTGGTAACCACATGCCATCTCATAAGCACGTAGATTTGACCGAGGAGAAACTGCCCAATCTGTTTCTCCGCGTTGTATACGTTGAAAAAACTTCCAAGCAAGTTCATCTCAAAATCATACTCCTATAAACCTCGAATTTGCCCAATTTGTTTCTGCGCGTTGTATACGCTGGAGAAACTTCCAAGCAAGTTCATCTCAAAATCATACTCCTATAAACCTCGAATTTGCCCAATTTGTTTCTGCGCGTTGTATACGCTGGAGAAACTTCAAGCAAGTTCATCTCAAAATCATACTGCTATAAACCTCGAATTTGTGGCTATAGGTCCACATCAAGAAACTACATAATTTGGCTCAACATCTTTAACATTTTTTTACCCCTGCTTGCACGCATTCGCACACATCTAATACATTCTATTTGTTGTTAAATGAGGTTAGGACGCATCTGAATTTATTAGAAAGTTGGAGAACATCTAGAATGAAATGAACACAATAAAACTACAGCTTTCAGTTATAGGCCGACGAAGGGCTGCTTCTAGTGATTCCTAATTCGTTTCCTAGGGTTCATACTTGATCAGAACTCCATGAGATGGTACATACAACCAGCTCTAGCAAGGGTTTACTCACCGACAAGCTATAGCTAGTCTGATGAGCTTTTATGCTCTTTTTGCCGTAACACTTTGACAGAGGGAACTAACACAAATGTTCATAGAAAACACATCTATATAGAATGAAATTTAACATCCTTATCCATACTTACAAAAGGTAGCAAATATTTGTTGCATTGTCACAACAATAACATATTGACTTCGCGAAGTGGGATTGGATCATACATCATGAGAAATCGACTATATACGAAGCATTTTGAGAGATAACCAAATTTTTGTCAACCTCTTGCAAGGAAATATCAAATTTTGAGAGGCCTTTTAGATTACAATCGCATGCTTTGAACTCTCTTTAATGCTTTGATCATCCTCCAACGGGGACTTTGATATGGAAGATGAATTTCAAACAATATGCCAATGCGATGCAATCCATTTAAGGTAAAAATAAACAAAACTATAAGCAGCCTAAGTGCTTTTTTACCTTTTCATGATGTTAATTGTAGGTTTTGCTTGTATTTCACGGCGTCAAAAGCATGTGTTGGTTGGCCATGAGGATTCACATTTGCATAGGCATCCACTCTCACTGTGACATCCCGATTTTTCCAATTCTATTTTCAATAAATTGAGACGGGCATTTCGTTGGCACGTATATAGTTCCTTTCCTTGAGTCGGCCACTCATGTGAAAACTAGTCTATCGGGTGAAGCCGCTAAGAGTTTCTAATGCATCAGACTCAAGAATTTGATCAGGAAGCGATCTTTCGACCGAGCTAATCTGCAAAGGTCATTGCGACACAATTAAAAATCGATTAGAGATCGGAGATAGGTCGACTCGACAAAGGCATGTGATCAGGTGTGGGTGATTCCACCAGATTACACAATTCTTGTCGATTGGCACTGGACCGACTTTTCTAGCGATTGGGTACCCTGTGTTTGTATTTGAAACCTTGAGATTATGCCGACAACCGAAAGTCGTCAATGTTTCAAAGATGTACATCGTGGCTTGAGATGATCAACCACAGGTCAAATGCATGAAAATTTCTAAAGGCTACCCGGTAGGTTGGGCCACGCTAGTATCGTGCCAAAGTGAAATTAACTGTGGAATTGAGATCGAATTCAGAAATTGGAAGTCTGGATGTGTCACAAATTATTTCCGGATCATTGGCTTATCTTCAAAAGATTTTTTTTCATGTAATAAGAATTTTTCAGAAATTAAATCAGAGAATGGCTATTTTGGCTCGAAAAATCAGTAGGGCCGCCTTTAGCCTTACTTTTAGGACTTAAGTTGGTGCTATGGACAAGTGAAGATGTGAATTGAAGTGTGGTGATATTGGATTAATTTTATGGGCTTCAATTTAATTCAATTGGAAGATAATCAGGTGAAATTGAAGAAGTTGTTGTTCAAATAATTGGACCCCGGCAGAAATTGCAAGTGAACCCATTGGAAGAGGTTGTGGGAGATAGTGGAGTGTGATGTCATTCTAGGCCATGGTGGGCCATTTTTGTTGAATAAAAGAAAGAGAAAAAGAAAAAGAAAAGAAAAAGCCCCCCCTCTTCTCTCTCCTCCCTCTCTTCTTCCTCTCTACCATGCGACTCCTCCATCTCCATCTTCTTCATCTCCTTCTTCTTTGAAAACCCAGCATCCAGCAAGTTGGAGAAGTCGCACGCCTCCGCTGTTCACCGCCGTCGCACGCCCCCTCCGCCGTTCGTCGCCGCCGTCATTTGTGCCGCCGTCCGCCGCTCGTCATCGCCGTTTGTGCCGCCGTCCGTTGCTCGCCCCAATTGCTCGCATCTCCATCTTCTCCTTGCATCTTCGAACCCAGCAACCGGAAGAAGACCTCAGCAGCTGCAGGAGCTCCGCCGAAGCCGTTGTAGCCTCCGTGCGTCGCCGTCGCCACCATCACGCCGGACCGCCGTTGGCCGACCCCTCTCTTTTCCCCTTCCTCTCTTCCGCCGACTCTCTCTCCTGCTCCTTTCCGTTCGACGCCTAGAAATTTCAAAGCGCAAGAGCTGCCGGAGCTCCCTCCGGCCACCGTGAGGCCTCGCCTGGCCACCGCCTCGCCCGTCCATGCCCCGCCGGTCCTCCTCCGCCATCCCTCCGCTCGAACCGGCGCCGAATCCGCCCTTCTCGGCCCCAAATCAGTGGCTGGAAAAATGGGTATGGCAGCCCATGTTTGGCCCGTTTTGGCCGTCTTCCCGAGCTCGGATGCTCGGCCCGCTTTGAGGAAAGTTAATCCTCGCGTCGTCCTCGTCGTTTTGGTCCGCTCGGCTCGCTAATCCGGTGAGTTTAACTCACTAAACCTTGATTAGAGGGTTAATGATGCTTTAGGTGTGTTTAGTTTATGTTAAGTGTTATTAGGTGGTTAGTTTAATTTATTTAAGTGTAGATTAGATTAGTGTGCTTGATTAACTTAAAGTGAGGTTAATTTAAGGCTAAATGAAGGTTTATATTAATATAAGCCTTGATGTGACATAAAGGAATTTACTTTTGATTTATTTAAATATTTTGAAATTATTTAATAATTTAATAATATATAATTATTCGAAATTATTAAAATATTATTATTTAATTATTTTCGGAATAAATTTAATTATTTATTAAATTCGGAAAATTTTGTCGGGACCCTAAATTCTCAGAATTTCGTGCCGGTCGCTGCTGTGTAGTTAGATTTTAAATTTGATGATTGGAGATTATAAATTGAGTGTGGATTGTGAAAAATATGGATATTATTATTTAATTAATTTTCGAAATAAATTTAATTATTTAATAATCCGAAAAATTATTTTGGGACCTTAAATTCTCAGAATTTCGTGCTGATCACTATTGTGCATTTAGAATTTGAATTTGATGAATGGATGTGGCAGTTTGAGTGTTGATTGTGATAAATATGGATTTTATTCATAAAAACCCAAGTGTCGGGTTTTGATGCAAAAATTGGATTTTAATGATTATATTAAATAGTGGGGTTTGAAAAAGTGAGATATTGGCTTTTTGATTCGAAATTAGCGTGTCCCCACACACGTGAGTAATTTGTGGAATATTTTTAATATGAAGAAAAATGGCCGGGATCACTATTTTAAGTGGAAGCGTTGAGTTAAATGCAAAGTGTCCCGGGGCCGAGTATGATTTGACTGTGTGATAATTAAGAGGAATTGTCCTGGGCTGTTGAGCCGGACTTGCCCCTATATGGGATGCCCACGCGGTGGTTGCGGGTCGCAGTAGATTCTGGGCCCATGCTCCTTCGGGAATGCCGTCGATGTACTGACGAAGCCACGCTCCATGGGGGGAGGCGATGCCTAGCTATATACCAGTAGATAGCCGAACAGCGAGTAGGCTATGCCCTTGTGTGGCAGTGAATAATAATTGGAATGCGTGCTAAGTGCGATTGTGATTTATATGAAAGTAATGACGTTCCAATTGGTTGAATTATTATTACTACATGTGATTGAGTGATTTGAATTGTACTAACTTGCAGAAAGGAACTGAGACGAGGTAAGTCTTCTGTGTGATGTGGCTAGGCCACCCGGGGCGTATTTTCTTTCTAATAGGGGTTTAGGGGGTTGAACTTGCTGAGACATCATCTCATCCCGGTTGTGAGATTAAAATTTCAGGTCCCTAGATGGCGGTCGTGGAGGACTCGAAGCCTTAAGTCTGGAAAGGTGGAGACTGAAGTATCGGTGAACGTGTCCTGCTAGTTGGCTTTAGGATAGTTCCCCATTCATTGAGCTGGTCTATTTTGTAGACAGTCCAGAGTTGTATTTAAACCTATGTGTTTGTAAATGAGTGTTTGGTATTGTGATTGATTGCCTGCTTTTCTATCCCAAGTTAAATGTTGTCAGGGGATTTGTTTCGCTTCCGCATGCGTAATAAAATGAATGGGTCGGCGACGTATCCTAGGATGTCGTATATTTGATCGACCGCAATGGGATGTGCGCGACCTCGGGGTTCGGGGCGTGACACTCATGTTATGACCTTTTTAAGTGAGGTATTTCAATTATGTGTGGTAGGGACTTTTTGGATGATACCCTTTTTGATGGGTATTTCCAAAAACTATGAAGTGAATCAACTCACATCTTTTAGATAAAATTATCAATTTTCAGTAAAAGTAATGATGTCAATATAATTTGATTCAAAATGAGCTTATTTTAAGCTCTTCCGCAGAATTTTTTCTATAGTTGATTCTATCATGCAAAGCAGCCTAAGTGCTTTTTGACCTTTTCATGAGATTAATTGTAGGTTTTGCTTGTATTTCACGGCGTCAAAATCATGTGTTGGTTGGCCATGAGGATTCACATTTGCTTAGGCATCCACTCTCACGTTATGACCTTTTTAAGTGAGGTATTTCATCTATGAGTGCTAGGGACTTTTTGGATGATACCCTTCTTAATGGGTATTTCCTAAAACTATGAAGTGAATCAACTCACATCTTTTAGATAAAATTATCAATTTTCATTAAAAGTAATGATGTCAAGATAATTTGATTCAAAATGAGCTTATTTTAAGCTCTTCCACAGAATTTTTCCTATAGTTGATTCTATCGTGCAACAGACGAAATCTATTAAGGGAAAGAGTGGTCATTAGTCACAATATGAGATGATGTCACCTCATACCAGTGTCACACAAAGTTCATCACCTCATAGTTGAAAAGTCGTGCAACTGCATGCCTCTTTTCACCATTGTGCCTTCACTTCTATATAAAGGGACGAATACAAGGCAAATAAATCACCACAATTCCCAATCTCAAATTCTCTCGTCGACATTCTCATTTCTCTGCATTCACTTACGTCCACATTAAAGTTTCACTTAGCCACACACACGATCAATCGACATGGGTTTTCATCAAAAGATGATGATCCTTTTCTTTGTTCCCCTTGTGCTATCTCAAACCGTCTTTGGCTATCCCTCTAGTAACGTGGAGTCATGGTGTAACGAGACACCTTACCCACAACCGTGTAAACTCTTCTTGACCCGCAACCCTAATCAAACCCCTCTCAACCAGAAATCCGATTTCTTGAGAGGCCGAGCTCAATGAACCCTCTCATGTCATTACACATCGAGGGCAACATCTTGTCTGGGAGGCCGAGCTCAATGAACCCGGTCCGACAAGTATCAAGGTCAGTCAGGGCGGCGCTGAGCCAAATTTGTGCATCATCCGGAGTGCATTGATGGTCGATGCTGCGGTTCAAGCTGAGGACTGCGTGCTCGTAAAGCTGGAGGCAGTCGGCCCATGCGACCTTCTCGCGCTTGTTGTGGCACCTGAAGCCCGACAGGTACATGCTGAGTCGGGCGAGCTGGGCCCTCTCCAGGGCAACTTGAATCAAGGCCTTCAAGTTCAGCGAATGCATTTATTCTTCTGCTGTCATATATTTGCTTTGAGTTTTTTGTCTACAGCTTCTCCGTCAAATGTTTATTAGTGTGGTTTCAATTATTTTAGAAATAATCACTGTTGCATGTATTTAATGGAATAAACTTGGTTTAAAAGGAAGAATATACAAAACCCTGCGGTGTGATCTGCACCTGAATAGATTACTCTATTCAGTGTCTCAGGATATATGAAGACAACTGTAGATGGAGGAGATGTGCAAAGAACTACAGTTAAGCTCATCATCAGCCGGGGTGTATGTGTTGCCTGGAGAACCGGCTATAATAATTAATGGGGTGCCAAATTTGAACTCCCGCAATGGCCCTCCTGCCTTTTCTGATATCAAGCATGAGGCGAAGTCACCCGGATTCCAAGGTTTTGGTGAATGGATGGAAGGGAGAGAAGTTTGGAAACTGTTTGAAGGGCAATATTTTTCTGGTACTGTTGCGCAGTTTGATAAGGAAACCGGCTGGTACAGGGTAGTCTACGAAGACGGCGACTCTGAAGATCTTGAGTCGGGCGAGCGAGCTGAGTCCGACTCAGCATGTACCTGTCGGGCTCCAGGTGCCACAACAAGCGCGAGAAGGTCGCATGGGCCGACTGCCTCCAGCTTTACGAGCACGCAGTCCTCAGCTTGAACCGCAGCATCGACCATCAATGCACTCCGGATGATGCACAAATTTGGCTCAGCGCCGCCCTGACTGACCTTGATACTTGTCGGACCGGGTTCATTGAGCTCGGCCTCCCAGACAAGATGTTGCCCTCGATGTGTAATGACATGAGAGGGTTCATTGAGCTCGGCCTCGCAAGAAATCGGATTTCTGGTTGAGAGGGGTTTGATTAGGGTTGCGGGTCAAGAAGTGTTTACACGGTTGTGGGTAAGATGTCTCGTTACACCATGACTCCACTTTACTAGAGGGATAGCCAAAGACGGTTTGAGATAGCACAAGGGGAACAAAGAAAAGGATCATCATCTTTTGATGAAAACCCATATCGATTGATCGTGTGTGTGGCTAAGTGAAACTTTAATGTGGACGTAAGTGAATGCAGAGAAATGAGAATGTCGACGAGAGAATTTGAGATTGGGAATTGTGGTGATTTATTTGCCTTGTATTCGTCCCTTTATATAGAAGTGAAGGCACAATGGTGAAAAGAGGCATGCAGTTGCACGACTTTTCAACTATGAGGTGATGATCTTTGTGTGACACTGGTATGAGGCGACATCATCTCATATTGTGACTAATGACCACTCTTTCCCTTAATAGATTTCGTCTGTTGCACGATAGAATCAACTATAGGAAAAATTCTGCGGAAGAGCTTAAAATAAGCTCATTTTGAATCAAATTATCTTGACATCATTACTTTTAATGAAAATTGATAATTTTATCTAAAAGATGTGAGTTGATTCACTTCATAGTTTTAGGAAATACCCATTAAGAAGGGTATCATCCAAAAAGTCCCTAGCACTCATAGATGAAATACCTCACTTAAAAAGGTCATAACGTGAGAGTGGATGCCTAAGCAAATGTGAATCCTCATGGCCAACCAACACATGATTTTGACGCCGTGAAATACAAGCAAAACCTACAATTAATCTCATGAAAAGGTAAAAAAGCACTTAGGCTGCTTTGCATGATAGAATCGACTATAGAAAAAATTCTGCGGAAGAGCTTAAAATAAGCTCATTTTGAATCAAATTATATTGACATCATTACTTTTACTGAAAATTGATAATTTTATCTAAAAGATGTGAGTTGATTCACTTCATAGTTTTTGGAAATACCCATCAAAAAGGGTATCATCCAAAAAGTCCCTACCACACATAAATGAAATACCTCACTTAAAAAGGTCATAACGTGAGAGTGGATGCCTATGCAAATGTGAATCCTCATGGCCAACCAACACATGCTTTTGACGCCGTGAAATACAAGCAAAACCTACAATTAATATCATGAAAAGGTAAAAAAGCACTTAGGCTGCTTATAGTTTTGTTTATTTTTACCTTAAATGGATTGCATCGCATTGGCATATTGTTTGAAATTCATCTTCCATATCAAAGTCCCGTTGGAGGATGATCAAAGCATTAAAGAGAGTTCAAAGCATGCGATTGTAATCTAAAAGGCCTCTCAAAATTTGATATTTCCTTGCAAGAGGTTGACAAAAATTTGGTTATCTCTGAAAATGCTTCGTATATAGTCGATTTCTCACGATGTATGATCCAATCCCACTTCGCGAAGTCAATATGTTATTGTTGTGACAATGCAACAAATATTTGCTACCTTTTGTGAGTATGGATAAGGATGTTAAATTTCATTCTATATAGATGTGTTTTCTATGAACATTTGTGTTAGTTCCCGCTGTCAAAGTGTTACGGCAAAAAGAGCATAAAAGCTCATCAGACTAGCTATAGCTTGTCGGTGAGTAAACCCTTGCTAGAGCTGGTTGTATGTACCATCTCATGGAGTTCTGATCAAGTATGAACCCTAGGAAACGAATTAGGAATCACTAGAAGCAGCCCTTCGTCGGCCTATAACTGAAAGCTGTAGTTTTATTGTGTTCATTTCATTCTAGATGTTCTCCAACTTTCTAATAAATTCAGATGCGTCCTAACCTCATTTAACAACAAATAGAATGTATTAGATGTGTGCGAATGCGTGCAAGCAGGGGTAAAAAAATGTTAAAGATGTTGAGCCAAATTATGTAGTTTCTTGATGTGGACCTATAGCCACAAATTCGAGGTTTATAGCAGTATGATTTTGAGATGAACTTGCTTGGAAGTTTCTCCAGCGTATACAACGCGCAGAAACAAATTGGGCAAATTCGAGGTTTATAGGAGTATGATTTTGAGATGAACTTGCTTGGAAGTTTCTCCAGCGTATACAACGCGCAGAAACAAATTGGGCAAATTCGAGGTTTATAGGAGTATGATTTTGAGATGAACTTGCTTGGAAGTTTTTTCAACGTATACAACGCGGAGAAACAGATTGGGCAGTTTCTCCTCGGTCAAATCTACGTGCTTATGAGATGGCATGTGGTTACCACTTTAATTCAAAATCGCACACATGTTGTCCTGCTAATACCGCTTGTTTCATTTATTTTAAGCACATACATTTAATCGATGTTAATGCAGTTGTTTGAAGTGAAATGAGGCTTAATCAGTAAGCAAGCCAAAGGATTGACTCTGAAGCTTGCAGGCACCACAAAATCAGATTCGCACACTTTGCCATTTTGGAAAAATGGAAACTTTGGTAACTAGGATTTCCATTCATGGTAGCTTGGTAATTTTATCTAAAAGAAGCAAGTCGATCACTTCATAGTTCCACGAAATACCCATTAAGAAGTGCATCATCCAGCATAATCCAAAAAGAGGCTAGCGCATATTTATGAAATGCCTTACTTAAAAAGGTCATAATGTGAGAGTGGATGCGTATACATACGTGACTCCTCATGGCCAGCTAGCACACGGTTTTGAAGTGGTGAAATATAAGCAAAATCCGCAATTAATCTTTTGAAAAGGGAAGCAGAAACACTTAAGGTATTTATATTTTTGTTTCTTTGACCTTAAATGGATTGCATCGGCATATGTTTGAAATTCATTTTCCACCTCAAAGTCCCATTTATAGGATGATTAGAGCATTAGAAAGGGTCAAAAGCGCATGATTGTAACTGAAAAGGAATCTCAAAATTTGATATTTCCCTGCAAGAGGTTGACGACAATTTGGTTTTCTCTGAAAATGCTTGGAATATAGACAATGTCTCACGATGAATGATCCATCCGCTTCCTGAAGCTTGATAGGCACTACCATATCTGATTCAGGCGTTTTGCCATTTGATTAATGGAAACTTTGCATTCATGGTAACTTCGTATACTTTCCACGTTTTGAACTTGCCCTGGGATGGGCAAAGTTCATAAAAGCCCACTATTCTAGACGAGCTTAAAAAAGCTCATCTTGATCCAAATTATCTTGACTTCATTATTTCCAATGAAAAATTAATAATTTAATCTAAAAGAAGCAAGTTGATCAATTAATAGTTTTAGGAAATACCAATTAAGAAGTGTGTCATCCGAAAAGCCCCTAGCACATATATAGAAAGAATACCTTACTTAAAAAGGGCATAATGTGAGAGTGGATGCCTACACATGCGTGACTCGTCAGGGTCAACCAGCACACGGTTTTGAACTAGTGAAATACAAGCAAAATCTGCAATTAAATCTGTTGAAAGGGAAACTTAAACACGTAAGGTAATCATATTTTTGTTTCTTTCACCTTACATGGATTGCATTAGCATATTGTTCGAAATTCATCTTCCACACCAAAGTCCCCTTTGGAGGATGATCAGGGCATTAGAGAGAGTCAAAGTGCGTGATTGTAACCAAAATGGTCTCAAAATTTGATATTTCCCTGCAAGAAGTTTAGGACAATTTGGTTATCCCTGAAAATGCTTGGAATATAGTCGATTTCTCATGATATATCATCCAATCCCACTTCCCGAAGCCGAGGTGATATTTTTGTGACAATGCAAACAGTATTTGCCACCTTCTTTAGGTGTGACTAAGGATGTTAAATTTCATTCTATGAACATTTATATTAGTCCCCACTGTCAAGTGCTACAGCAAAAGGAACATAAACGCTTGCTAGAGCTGGTTGTATGTACCATCTCATGGAGTTCTGATCAAGTATGAACCCTAGGAAACGAATTAGGAATCACTAGAAGCAGCCCTTCGTCGGCCTATAACTGAAAGCTGTAGTTTTATTGTGTTCATTTCATTCTAGATGTTCTCCAACTTTCTAATAAATTCAGATGCGTCCTAACCTCATTTAACAACAAATAGAATGTATTAGATGTGTGCGAATGCGTGCAAGCAGGGGTAAAAAATGTTAAAGATGTTGAGACAAATTATGTAGTTTCTTGATGTGGACCTATAGCCACAAATTCGAGGTTTATAGCAGTATGATTTTGAGATGAACTTGCTTGGAAGTTTCTCCAGCGTATACAACGCGGAGAAACAAATTGGGCAAATTCGAGGTTTATAGGAGTATGATTTTGAGATGAACTTGCTTGGGAGTTTTTTCAACGTATACAATGCGGAGAAACAGATTGGGCAGTTTCTCCTCGGTCACATCTACGTGCTTATGAGATGGCATGTGGTTACCACTTTAATTCAAAATCGCACACATGTTGTCCTGCTAACACCGCTTGTTTCATTTATTTTAAGCGCACACATTTAATCGATGTTAATGCAGTTGTTTGAAGTGAAATGAGCCTTAATCAGTAAGCAAGCCAAAGGATTGACTCTGAAGCTTGAAGGCACCACAAAATCAGATTCGTACACTTTGCCATTTTGGAAAACTGGAAACTTTGGTAACTAGGATTTCCATTCATGGTAACTTGGTAATTTTATCTAAAGGAAGCAAGTCGATCACTTCATAGTTCCACAGAATACCCATTAAGAAGTGCATCATCCAGCATCCTCCAAAAAGAGGCTAGCACATATTTATGAAATGCCTTACTTAAAAAAGGTCATAACGTGAGAGTGGATGCATATACATACGTGACTCCTCATGGCCAGCTAGCACACGGTTTTGAAGTGGTGAAATATAAGCAAAATCCGCAATTAATCTGTTGAAAAGGGAAGCAGAAACACTATTTATATTTTTGTTTCTTTGACCTTAAATGGATTGCATCGGCATATGTTTGAAATTCATTTTCCACCTCAAAGTCCCATTTATAGGATGATTAGAGCATTAGAAAGAGTCCAAAGCGCGTGGTTGTAACTGAAAAGGAATCTCAAAATTTGATATTTCCCTGCAAGAGGTTGAGGACAATTGGGTTTTCTCTGAAAATGCTTGGAATGTAGACAATGTCTCACGATGAATGATCCATCCGACTTCCTGAAGCTTGATAGGCACTACCTTATCTGATTCACGCGTTTTGCCATTTGATTAATGGAAACTTTGCATTCTTGGTAACTTCGTCTTCTTTCCACGTTTTGAACTTGCCCTGGAATGGGCAAAGTTCATAAAAGCCCACTATTCTGGACGAGCTTAAAAAAAGCTCATCTTGATCCAAATTATCTTGACTTCATTATTTCCAATGAAAAATTAATAATTTAATCTAAAAGAAGCAAGTTGATCAATTAATAGTTTTAGGAAATACCAATTAAGAAGTGCATCATCCGAAAAGCCCCTAGCACATATATAGAAGGAATATCTTACTTAAAAAGGGCATAATGTGAGAGTGGATGCCTACACATGCGTGACTCGTCAGGGTCAACCAGCACACGGTTTTGAACTAGTGAAATACAAGCAAAATCTGCAATTAAATCTGTTGAAAGGGAAACTTAAACACGTAAGGTAATCATATTTTTGTTTCTTTCACCTTACATGGATTGCATTAGCATATTGTTCGAAATTCATCTTCCACACCAAAGTCCCCTTTGGAGGATGATCAGGGCATTAGAGAGAGTCAAAGTGCGTGATTGTAACCAAAATGGTCTCAAAATTTGATATTTCCCTGCAAGAAGTTTAGGACAATTTGGTTATCCCTGAAAATGCTTGGAATATAGTCGATTTCTCATGATATATCATCCAATCCCACTTCCCGAAGCCGAGGTGATATTTTTGTGACAATGCAAACAGTATTTGCCACCTTCTTTAGGTGTGACTAAGGATGTTAAATTTCATTCTATGAACATTTATATTAGTCCCCACTGTCAAGTGCTACAGCAAAAGGAACATAAACGCTAATCACACTAGCTGTAGCTCGTCAGTGAGTAAAACCTTGCTAGAGCTAGTTGTATGTACTAACTCATGAAGTTCTAATGAAGTATTAACCTTGGAAATAAATTACAGATTATTATAAGCAACCCTTTGTTGGCCCAGAATTGAAGGCTGTAGTTTTTTTGTCTCCATTTCATTCTAGACAGCCTTCGACTGCCTCATAAATTCAGCCGCGTCCTAACCTCATTTAACCAAAAACCAAATGTACTAGATGTGTACAAGCACGTGTAAGCAAGGGTAAAAAAATGTTAAAGATGTTGAACCAAATTATATAGTTTCTTGATGTGGACCTGTACCCACAAATTCGAGATTTATGGGGGTATGATCTTAGAGATGAAGTTGTTACCTTATTCAGACGAAGTTGTGAGCAAGGGTAAAAAAATGTCAAGTTAAATCTGATTTAACCATGCATTGATAAACTAATCTGACTTTTTTTTAGCGCAAAAAAGAAAACCTAAAAATAAATTAAAATAACAATTACGAAAATTCTTTGATCGTCAGCTAAGTTTGCTCATACATTATCCCAATAAGGAAATGGAACTCACGTAGCATCCCATAATTAATTTCACTAATTATTTAGTGAGGGTACAGAGAAGCCACGCGAGTGTGTGGCTGAGAATTTGATGACTTACTTTTATGTTGTCAATTAAGTAAGTTCTTAGCTTATCTAATTATAGGGTCCCCAGATGCCTAAATCAAAAAGTATAAAGTATACACATAATCTTCATCCTATTGTGATGTCACCAATTTAGATAAGTCCACCTTAGCAAGCAAGGCTTAATTAATGGAAAGTGACGGAACCTAATTGAACAATCTTGTTAAGTTAGAGGTCTTAATTGAACAAAGTTAAAAATAACAAAACCAAACTGCAAAAACAATTGAATTTAATTAGAGGATTGCCCGACCAAAAACAGAATTAGAGGAGTGTTTGTTTACTTCCAAAAACACTAATAAACATCCTGAGATTTGTCTTTTTAGTCCATTTTTCCTGTTCATGTTTTGCCTTATATACAAAAATGCCATTTCCTTTCCGCAAATGCGACCGCCCAACTCCTAAATTTCCCACCACACTCAAACCACAAAAACCAAATCAAAAACGTAGTCACTGAACCCTAAGCTTAGCTGCCGCTATTTGCTGCCGCCGTGCCCAGTGTCGCAATGGTGGCGGTGGCGGCAAACAATGGTGGGTGATTTGAGAGGTGAGGGTTTATGGGAAAGATTGAAATATTAAAAAGAGGCAATGAGATCTTTTTAGCATATGATAATTTGGTAGAGGAATACATGTGCTTTTTCAAAAAAGTAGTGGAGAGTAAGTGATCATATAGTGAAATGTGAGGAAGGTTCGTAGGTAACAATTACCAAAGACAAATCAAGCTGCTTAAGATGACATTGGGTTCATCCTTAAGCTTAAATTTGTAGGGAGGCTACGGGTAAGAAAGTCTTTCATAAAAGTTGGGCATTAAACTTATGGAGGTGGCTTTTACTTAGAATAGTGTGCACGTAATTGATGAGATTTGAATATAAAATCTTAACTCGAGTTAAAAATCTCACATGGTAGCTCAACCCCATGCCAACTATGGGGATTGATTTTAGATGAGGGAACTCTAAGCTCAAATTTAGAGCATGACCCACATACACACTCTTCCGATAATTATCTCAACTATATCATCGAACTACGATTTTGTCCATATCGTTATAGCTTAGGATCATAGCTCATCCTATTAGGCAACCCATTCTTTTTGAAATTATTAGTTTATCAAGTAACAGGATCTGTAATGTCGCGACCTTCCCAAGGGTGAATTACTCAAAGAATGCTATTGGATTACTAAGTCAAAAGACTTGGCATGGACCCTCCCAAGTCCTACCAATTGAAACTTGATACTAAGAAATTTACTCATTTAAACATGCCATTATACTCAATTTGGAGCCGCCACTAACCAATTAGGGTTGGTTAGAAACCCAAGTAAAGTATGGGAGAATACTTTACTTTTGCGAACCAGAGATTCAATAAGTCCAGGGACGTGGTTACGCTAGATTAATCTAACACCCTTTCGGTACCTTTTCATTTTAATTTCAAAAATATTTTGCACACAGTCTTGATTAATTTTAACCTAAGCTACTAACATGCAAAGGGTGGTCATGCGGGTGCACAATCAGTAAAATAACATTCGATCAACTGAAGTGATAAATTGTAAGAAATTATAAACTACAACTTCATTGAGGTCCACTCTCTAAAGAAAAACTTACAAAAATGCTAATAAAAATGCATGCCCTAAACATGATTTCCAAATGACATGACACCTAATTTTTCTTTTTCTTTTAAAAAAATGTTAATTATATGCAATCTTAATCTAAATGTTGATATGCATGAGTTTTATTTTAATGACATATGAGATGCAATTCATGTGACATAATTTGAATCTTTATAATATATATGCAATCTAATTTACATAATCCTAAATATGCATGTGCTATATGATATGGGATGTATGACGTGGTAATTCTATATGCATGTTCTTTTTATGATTTTTTAATGATTTTTTTTACTACACCTATGCAACCTACACTAACAATGATGACATGAAATGGAATTAATTATGAACTAACCTATTAACTAACCAAATAAATGACCTTTGTGTTTTCTTTTTTTTTTTTTAAATGACTTAATAATTCTTATTAAGAAAAACAATATAATTGTGACATCCCGATTTTTCAATTCTATTTTCAATAAATTGAGACGGGCATTTTGTTAGCACGCATATAGTTATTTTCCTTGAGTCGGCCACTCATGTGAAAACTAGTCTATTAGGTGAAGCCGTTAATAAATTCTAATGCCTATGACTCGAGAATTTGACCAGGAAGCGATCTTTCGACCGAACTAATCTGCAAGGGTCATTACGGCACAATTAAAAATCGATTAAAGATCGGAGATAGGTCGACTCGACAGAGGCATGTGATCAGGTGTGGGTGATTCCACCAGATCGCACAATTCTTGTCGACCGGCATTGGACCGACTTTTCTATCAATTGGGTACCCTGTGTCCGTATTTGAAATCTTGAGATTACGCCGACAACCAAAAGTCGCCAATGTTTCAAAGATGTACATTGTGGCTTGAGATGATCAACCACATGTCAAATGCATGAAAATTTCTAAAGGCTACCCGGTAGGTTGGGCCGCGTTAGTATCGTGCCAAAGTGAAATTAACTGTGGAATTGAGATCGAATTCAGAAATTGGAAGTCTGGGTGTGTCACAAATTATTTCCGGATCATTAGTTTATCTTTAGAAGATTTTTCATGTAATCAGAGCTTTTCAGCAATTAAATCAGAAAATGGTTAATTTGGCTCGAGAAATTAGTAGGGCCGCATTTGGTCGCGCTTTTGGGACTTAAGTTGGTTCTATGGATAAGTGAAGATGTGAATTGAAGTGTGGTGACATTGGATTAATTTTATGGACTTCAATTTGATTCGATTGGAAGAGAATCAAGTGAAATTGAAGAATTGGTCGTACAAGATTTTGGACCCGGGCGGATAAATGAAAGTGTAACCATTGGAGAAGTTGTGGAGGGTTTGAGTGAGTGAAAGATGACATGGGATGATGTCATGGTGGGCCATGTGTGAGGGATTAAAGAAAAAGAAAAAAAGTGAAAGAAAGGGTCCCATCTCTCTCTCTCTCTCCATCTTCATCTTCAACCTTGGAACTTCTTGGATGTGGGGAGGGGAAAACCGATCGAGGACCAGCAGCTCACCAGCCCGCACTCATGCCCCCTCCGCCGCTCGTCGCCACCGCCGCCGCCGCCGTGCGTCCGTTCCGCGCCACGCGCGCGCGCTCGCTGGTCCGCCGTCGCGCCGTCTCCGCCTCTTGCCGTCGTTGTCCCTACTTCAGCCAAGTTCCAGCAGCCATTTCAGATATGGTGGAGCTCCGCCGGAGCCGTCCAGCCCACCTCCGGTCACCGTTCGGGTCCCGCCTTGGTCCGGTTCAACCCCTCAACCTTCCCCGGTCCTTGTCCATCTCATCCAAGCCCCGGATCCGCCCATTCTCGGCCTCAACCAGCAGTGGACAGCAGCTGGAAAAATGGGTATGGCAGCCCCATTTTGGTTCGTTTTGGCCGCCTTCCCGAGCCCGGATGCTCGGCCCGCCTTGAGGAAAGTCGATCCTCGCGTCGTCCTCGTCGTTTTGGTTCCCTCGGCTCACTAATCCAGTGAGTTTAGCTCACTAAACCTTGATTAGATGGTTAATGATGCCCTAAGTGTGCTTAGCCTAAGTTAAGTAAGTTTAGGTGGTTAAATTAGTTTAGTTGGTTGATGATTAGATTGTGGTGTTTAATTAAGTTAAAGTGTGTTTAGTTTAAAGTTAAGTATGTTTATTTTTAATATAAAGCCTTGATGTGACATAATAGGGTTTTAATTTTGAATTATTTAATTGCTTCGAAATTCTGGAAATTTATAATATTATATTAATTCCGAAATTATTAAAATATTATTATTTAAAAAAACGGAAAAATTATTTTTGATCCCGGTTGCTCAGAATTTCGTGTCGATTGCTGTTGTGTAGTTGGATTTTGAAATTGATGATTGGATATTATAAATTGAGTGTGGATCGTGAAAAATATGAATATTATTATTTAATTATTTTCGGAATAAATTTAATTATTTATTAAATTCCGAAAATTTTGTCAGGACCCTAAACTCTCAGAATTTCGTGCCGATCGCTGCTGTGCATTTAGAATTTGATATTGATGATTGGTTGTGGCAAATTGAGTGTGATTGCGATATATAGGGACTCTTTATAAAATCCTAAGTGTGGAAATGAATGGGCGATTCGCCGTGATATGCCACCTATTAGAGGTCACGCCCAGTGGGGCCGTGATATGCCACCTATTAGAGATCACGCCTAGTGGGGCCGTGATATGCCACCTATTAGAGGTCGCGCCCAGTGGGGCCGTGATATACCACCTGATAAAGGTCGCGCCCAGTGAGGCCGTAAATTGCCACCTGATAAAGGTCGCGCCCAACCGGGCCGTAATCTACCACCCTTTTAAAGGTCGTGCCAAGTGGGGCCGTGATGCCATTGATTCTAATTCTGCCAGGTGGGGCCGTGATTAAAAGTAATGATTGATTTGCTGAATTGACATGTAATCGGCCAAGTCGATTGATCGCTGAGACGATCCAAGTGGTTGAATTGTTCTGATGATGTGATTGTGCCATGGTTGTTTGGATATCATAATTGTACGTGGTTGAATTATATAAATTGTGTTAACCTGCAGATGAAGGCTAATGCGAGGTAAGTCTTTTGTGTGAAGTGGCTAGACCACCCGGGGCGTATTTTCTTTCTAATAGGGGTTTAGGGGATTGAACTTGCTGAGACATCGTCTCATCCCGGTTGTGGGATTAAAATTTCAGGTCCCTGGTGGACTGAGCGGTTAGATAGCTTTGGTTGGCCTTGAGGAGTTGCGGAGGTGAAGTCATGAGGATTAGAGAACGTGTTCAACTTGTAGGTCGTACGATAGTTCCTTTTTAAGAGCCGGTCTTTTGCAGACTTTTGGCTGTAGACCTTTGTTTGTAATTCTGTGGAATTATGAAAGTGTTATGTTGTGATTTTGCTTCCTGCTTTTCTATCCCGTATTTTATTTTGTCAGGGGTTTTATAATACGTTCCGCTTGCGCAATAATAAATGAATGGGGTCAGCGACACTACCTAGGATTGTCGCATTTGCATGACCATGGTGGGATGTTGGCGTGCTCGAGGTTCGGGGCGTGACATCCCCGTTTAAGTGGTATCAGAGCATGGTCTGTGTATGGAGTGATAAGGTGCGATGAGTCATGGGATAGTTAGTCGGAGAGGCTTTTAATATGTTGATGCATGTGGTTGATAGCTGCTTGGTAGCTTGTTTGTGGGGTCACTCAAATTCTAACCTGATGTTGGAATCGGAAAGCAGGTATCTATAAAGAGCCTGTAGGATGAGTGACCAAGAGTGGAGAACTCCTTGGAGGAGGTCGATAGGACCTGTACCTCAGGGTAGGACACTGACGAGAGTTGGTACCCGAGGTAAAGCGCAGGCTTAGACCAGCGCAAGTGTGAGAGTACCGCTGTAAGTCGGTACTGTGAGTGTAGCAGCACCGAATGATCCTAGGTTCATTGGGATTGTTTAGGCGCCAAAGTCTTTGGGAAGTATTTTGGGTTCGTAAGCTCAGGATCGAGCCGCCATTGTTGCCGTTGTTTCTACTGCTGCCAGTGTTGTGACCGCTGTTATTGTTGCGCCTATTGAGACCAAATCTGGAGTTGTGATCGATGATCAAGCCGTTGTATCTGAGTCAAGGTTCAGTTTAGACAGAGATGGAAATTGATTGGGGAGAAAGGCCGATGTTAGAAGAAATGTGCCCTATTTCACCCAACCAAAAGAGTAGAATTGGAAAGTCGGTGCTCAACTCGATCGATGTGCGTCGTGTCTGTAAGAAAAGACATGGACTTTTCCGTGCTGTAAAAGAGAAATGACATGTTACAAGGGTCGCCAGTACAATCATTTGATCAAAGATGGTCCGTATAGACAGATGAGTCATAGCTGTTTCTATCACCGCCGTTGATAAGTCAGAACAGAGGAAGCATGCTTCAGGATGTTCAGTGGGGTACTTGGAATGAACCTCAGTGCAAGGAAGGGTGCATGATGTTCCTTGATGGGAGGTAAAGGACTCACGGATTGTATGCCGAATTTGTGGAAAGAGGCTTCAGTCAGCCCAGTGTCAGAATAAAAACGGAATGTGATTTGAATGTGGCCAGCACGACCATCAGGTTAGGAACTGTTCGTGTAAGTTCAGGAGAGCATAAGCACTGTTACTGCGGATAGGACGCCACTAAGATGGCTAGAGGAACATGAAGGGATCGACCATGCATCAATCAGAAGAAGAATGTTTTTGAGATGTTTTTATCAGAGTAATGCAGCAGAATTTTCAGTGAGGGTTGTAGGATCTTCGTTGTGGTAATAAAGTGATAGAAAGATGAATCTCTTACTATAGTTGTACTTGAAGGATTTGCTTAAGTATGACTTGGAAGTCATTTATAAAAAGGTTTGGCTTAAGGAGTTTTCTATTGTTTTGAATCGTGGTAGTGATATAATTCAGTTTGTTCAGTTAGCGTGCGAAAGTTTTGAATTACTGAAAGTCGAAGAGGAACTTCAATCCTGGTTATTCATCACTGAAGATGACCTAGTTCTGGCTGTTGGTTATCGAATCTACATGGCAGCTGTAATGGATGCGTCAGTTGAGGAGCCGGATATGGAGATCATAATTGTGGTACATAAGTTTTCTAAGGTATTTTCTGAAGAATTATCAGGTTTGTTGTCAGGAAGAGAAATATAGTCGTGATTGAATTAGCACCCGGAACAAAGCCATTCCCTAAGATTCCTTATCGAATGGTGTTACTCGAGTTACAAGAACTGAATGTGCAGATACATGAATTGTTGAATAGGAGATTCATATGTTCCAGTGCATCACCTTGGGGAGCATATGTTCTATTCGTGAAGAAAAAAAAGTTGGTTCGTTGCGTTTGTGCATTGATATTCCTCAAGATCGACCGGAGGTCAGGATATCATTAGTTGAGGATCAGGAAGAAAGACATACCGAAGTTAGCATCTCGCACTCGATACGACAGTTATGAGTTCGCTGTAACGCCATGTGATTTGACGGACACCTTAGCTATTTGTTTAGGTCTTATGAGCAGAATGTTTAAGGGTACTTGAATCAATTGTGATCGTGTTCATTGAAGTTATCCTAGTGTGTTCAAAGAGTGCTGAGGAGCATGAGAGACATTTAGGGATGGTACTTTAAGCTTTGAGTACTTTTGGATTTCATAATAAGCTTAGCATATGCGAGTTTTTGATAACTCGTGTTGTGCCCCTAGGTCACGTGATTTCAGGCGAAGAAATCTCCGTAGACCCCGTCCAAGATTTAAGCTGTGATCAGTTGGCCGAAATTGACTGTAGTGACAAAGATCAGAATTTTTCTGAGTTTAGCAGGGTATTACAGATGGTTTGTAAAAAAAAAAAAAAGTTTTCAGTGTTAGCATTTCTGTTGACAAGAATTCCAAAGAAGGAAGAAAAGTTTGTGTTGACAGATAAATGCGAGTGTAGTTTTCAAGAGCCTAAGAAGAGGCTGACTACCGCACTTATGCTCACTATTCCATCTGGTCTTGGAAATTATGAAATCTACAGTGATGCGTCGTTTAAAGGATTGGGTTGCTTGTTGATGCAGCATGATAGGGTTGTTGCATATGCGTCCTGTTAATTGAGACCTCAGGAGTTGAATATGAGACAGCGTCGCTGAATGGAACTCATTAAGGATTATGACTTTGATATTTTGTGTCATTCTAGAAAGGTGAGCAAAGTTGCAGATGCACTGAGTCGAGAGCCCTTAGTTGCACAGTTACTCAGGGATTGGATCTTATTTGAGAAAGTTCGAAATTCGATTTTCAAATCTAAGGTAGGCGACCTTTTGAATCTTATGACTATCCTCAGAATGGAGCTGAAAGTTCAGATCAGAATCAAAACGCTTCAATGGATAGATTTGGAAATTCAGAAGATTCTATAAGAGAATGCAGATGAGAAAGATATTGATTTTCAAATTTCTGAAGGTAGGATGCTAAGGTTTTGAGGATGATTGTGTGTAATTGACGATACGGAGATTAAAGAAGAGATCTTATGGGAAGCTCATCATAGCAATTTTAGCGTTGTCCAGACAGTACGAAGATAAAGTCAAGGAAAGAAAGATCACAGGCCAGGGTCAGTCCAATAGTCAGTGATTGCAGTTGTCGAGATCAGTGTCGGAGTTATATCAGATCTTGCCTAGAGGTTCCCAGTTTCAGCAGATCAGTCAGATAATTTCTTTTTAATCAGTGCAGAGCAGAGTGTTCAAAACTTCAGTGGTGGAGTTGAGATTAGAGAATGAAAGGTCGCAGGTCCAGAGTTTGTTCAGAAATCAGTGATTCAGTCGCAATTATCAGAGACAGTTTAGAGACTACTCAAAATCGCCAGTTTAGCTTCGCAAATTTTGTGTTGAAGACCTTTGGAATTTTAAGTGGGAAGTGTATTTTTCCTTGGGTGTCGCCCTTGGTGAGGACGTCTCGATCTATTAAGGAAGGGAACATAAATCGGCATTTAAATCGGAATCCATTGAAATTTGAGTTCAAAGGAGGGTTTTGGCTTTAAATGAATTAAAGAAGCATTTAGAGACACCGTCGGCGCCTCTAGCCGAGTGGTACCTGGGAAGAAGCGAAAGGTCCGAAGTCGGGAGTTCGAATCCCCGACGCGGCAGTTAACCGCTTTGTGGAAAAATAAGAAAAAAAAAAGAATCAAAACTTTTGCAGCTTTCATCTTTGTAAAGATGGACAAATGCTTAGCCTTTTTAGGAATCAAGGATTGGTCGGGTTAATTCGGAAATGTTTTGTTGGCACGGAGGATCTTGGATAGCAGTACGAAACAGAATTGAGGGAGCAGAATTGACGAGACAATAATACCCCACCATTTTGAAGAAGAATTTTTAATGGTTTAAATTTCGAGGACGAAATTTTTATAAGAGCGGAAGAGTTGTGACATCCCGATTTTCCAATTCTATTTTCAATAAATTGAGACGGGCATTTCGTTGGCACTCATATAGTTCTTTTCCTTGAGTCGGCCATTCATGTGAAAACTAGTCTATTAGGTGAAGCCGTTAATAAATTCTAATGCCTATGACTCGAAAATTTGACCAGGAAGCGATCTTTCGACCGAACTAATCTGCAAGGGTCATTACGGCACAATTAAAAATTGATTAAAGATCGGAGATAGGTCGACTCGACAGAGGCATGTGATCAAGTGTGGGTGATTCCACCAGATCGCACAATTCTTGTCGACCGGCACTGGAACGACTTTTCTATCGATTGGGTACCCTGTGTCCGTATTTGAAAACTTGAGATTACGCCGACAACTAGGGGTGAGCAGCGGTCTAGGGTCAACCCTAGACCGACCCTGGACTGGCCCAACCCTGCCGGTCCTAGTCCGGTTCTCAAGAGGACTGGGTCGGTCCTTGGTCCTGAAATTTCAAGACCAACACTGTGCGGGTTGGTCCTCGGTCCTAAGAGTTTTTGGTCGGTCCAACTCTGGACCAACCCTGTATATTATATTATATTATATTATATTATATTATATTATATTATATTATATTATATTATATTATTTATAATTCTTTTATATATTCAAATCTAAGTAAAATGTTTGTTATACTATATTATATTGAGATGTTTTATCAATAGCACTAATAATAATTTCAATTTAAAACTTTTGTTGAGTATTAATTATGTGTCGATTGTTTTGTTTTCAGGTGTTTAGAAGTTTAAGTGAATTAACAAGATGTGAATTTATAATTCATGGTTTATATTAAGTATTTTGAACTTTTTATGGTTTAATTGTATTTTATTAATGAATTTCAGCTGCACTTTGCTTTTCAATTTGTGTCAAATCGTAGAAGTTTTTGAAGAGTAGAGTAGTATTATAGTTGCTACGGTGATTTGCTATTCAAATGCCGTGAAGCTCATTTTTTGTTGAGTGGACTCTACATGATTAAATGTAGGAAAACACTTTTGCATATGGTGTTATGAATATTAAAGATAGATGATTACAAGAACTTTCCATCTTGTCCTATATCTCGATGAGTAATTAGCAGGTACAAAATTTCTATTATTGTGTCATCTTAAATTTGCTAAATATGTATTGGTATTTATAGTTTAGTTGCACAATACCGCATTGTCGATGGATGTGTAATTTGAATTTGTAGGTTTGCTTTTTTAGGGAGTATAAAAAATAAGACGGAAAAAATTATCGATCGGTCCCGGGTTGACCCTGGAACCAGACCGAACCCATTGGGTCGGTCCGAACCTTGGTCCCAGGCTCATTAGGGTTGGTCCTCGGTCCTAAAAATTTAGGACCGACACTATATGGGTTGGTCCTAGGGTTAGGGGGTGGCCCGGACCAACCCGAACCATGCTCACCTCTACCGACAACCAAAAGTCGCCAATGTTTCAAAGATGTACATTGTGGCTTGAGATGATCAACCACATGTCAAATGCATGAAAATTTCTAGAGGCTACCCGGTAGGTTGGGCCGCGCTAATATCATGCCAAAGTGAAATTAACTGCGGAATTGAGATCGAATTCAGAAATTGGAAGTCTGGGTGTGTCACAAATTATTTTCGGATCATTAGCTTATCTTTAGAAGATTTTTCATGTAATCAGAGTTTTTCAGCAATTAAATCAGAAAATGGTTAATTTGGCTCGAGAAATTAGTAGGGCCGCATTCGGTCGCGCTTTTGGGACTTAAGTTGGTTCTATGGACAAGTGAAGATGTGAATTGAAGTGTGGTGACATTGGATTAATTTTATGGACTTCAATTTGATTCAATTGGAAAAGAATCAAGTGAAATTGAAGAATTGGTCGTACAAGATTTTGGACCCCGGTGGATAAATGAAAGTGCAACCATTGGAGAAGTTGTGGAGGGTTTGAGTGAGTGGAAGATGACATGGGATGATGTCATGGTGGGCCATGTGTGAGGGATTAAAGAAAAAGAAAAAAAAAATGAAAGAAAGGGTCCCATCTCTCTCTCTCTCTCTCTCCATCTTCATCTTCAACCTTGGAACTTCTTGGACGTGGGGAGGGGAAAACCGATCGAGGACCAGCAGCTCGCCAGCCCACACGCACGCCCCCTCCGCCGCTCGTCGCCGCCGCTGCCGTGCGTACGTTCCGCGCTGCCCGCGCGCGCTCGCTGGTCCGCCATTGCGCCGTCTCCGCCTCTTGCCGCCGTCGTCCCTACTTCAGCCAAGTTCCAGCAGCCATTTCAGATCTGGTGGAGCTCCGCCGAAGCCGTCCAGCCCACCTCCGGCCACCGTTCGGGTCCCGCCTTGGTCCGGTTCAA
Organism: Eucalyptus leucophloia subsp. euroa; assembly: GCA_017140325.1. Lineage (NCBI taxonomy): Eukaryota > Viridiplantae > Streptophyta > Magnoliopsida > Myrtales > Myrtaceae > Eucalyptus > Eucalyptus leucophloia. Next base: position 14,466,370 of record CM029472.1, on the reverse strand, counting down.
CCCCTCAACCTTCCCCGGTCCTTTTCCATCTCATCCAAGCCCCGGATCCGCCCATTCTCGGCCTCAACCAGCAGTGGACAGCAGCTGGAAAAATGGGTATGGCAGCCCCATTTTGGTTCGTTTTGGCCGCCTTCCCGAGCCTGGATGCTCGGCCCGCCTTGAGGAAAGTCGATCCTCGCGTCGTCCTCGTCGTTTTGGTTCCCTCGGCTCACTAATCCGGTGAGTTTAGCTCACTAAACCTTGATTAGACGGTTAATGATGCCCTAAGTGTGCTTAGCCTAAGTTAAGTAAATTTAGGTGGTTAAATTAGTTTAGTTGGTTGATGATTAGATTGTGGTGTTTAATTAAGTTAAAGTGTGTTTAGTTTAAAGTTAAGTATGTTTATTTTTAATATAAAGCCTTGATGTGACATAATAGGGTTTTAATTTTGAATTATTTAATTGCTTCGAAATTCTGGAAATTTATAATATTATATTAATTCCGAAATTATTAAAATATTATTATTTAAAAAAACGGAAAAATTATTTTTGATCCCGGTTGCTCAGAATTTCGTGTCAATCGCTGTTGTGTAGTTGGATTTTGAAATTGATGATTGGATATTATAAATTGAGTGTGGATCGTGAAAAAATATGAATATTATTATTTAATTATTTTCGGAATAAATTTAATTATTTAATAAATTCCGAAAATTTTGTTAGGACCCTAAACTCTCAGAATTTCGTGCCGATCGCTGCTGTGCATTTAGAATTTAATATTGATGATTGGTTGTGGCAAATTGAGTGTGATTGCGATATATAGGGACTCTTTATAAAATCCTAAGTGTGGAAATGAATGGGCGATTGGCCGTGATATGCCACTTATTAGAGGTCGCGCCCAGTGGGGCCATGATATGCCACCTATTAGAGGTCGCGCCTAGTGGGGCCGTGATATGCCACCTATTAGAGGTCGCGCCCAGTGGGGCCGTGATATGCCACCTGATAAAGGTCGCGCCTAGTGAGGCTGTAAATTGCCATCTGATAAAGGTTGCACCCAGTGAGGCCGTAAATTGCCACTTGATAAAGGTCACGCCCAACCGGGCCGTAATCTACCACCTTTTTAAAGGTCGTGCTGAGTGGGGCCGTGATGCCACTGATTCTAATTCTGCCGGGTGGGGTCGTGATTAAGAGTAATGATTGATTTGTTGAATTGACATGTAATCGGCCAAGTCGATTGATCGCTGAGACGATCCAAGTGGTTGAATTGTTCTGATAATGTGATTGTGCCATGGTTGTTTGGATATCATAATTGTACGTGATTGAATTATATAAATTGTGTTAACCTGCAGATGAAGGCTAATGCGAGGTAAGTCTTCTGTGTGATGTGGCTAGGCCACCCGGGGCGTATTTTCTTTCTAATAGGGGTTTAGGGGGTTGAACTTGCTGAGACATCGTCTCATCCCGGTTGTGGGATTAAAATTTCAGGTCCCTGGTGGACAGAGCGGTCAGATAGCTTTGGTTGGCCTTGAGGAGTTGCGGAGGTGAAGTCATGAGGATTAGAGAACGTGTTCAACTTGTAGGTCGTAGGACAGTTCCTTTTTAAGAGCCGGTCTTTTGCAGACTTTTGGCTATAGACCTTTGTTTGTAATTCTGTGGAATTATGAAAGTGTTATGTTATGATTTTGCTTCTTGCTTTTCTATCCCGTATTTTATTTTGTCAGGGGTTTTATAATACGTTCCGCTTGCGCAATAATAAATAAATGGGGTCAACGACACTACCTGGGATTGTCGCATTTGCATGACCATGGTGGGATGTTGGCGCGCTCGAGGTTCAGGGCGTGACAATAATGATGCAATACTAATCTTTGGTTTTTTTTAGTTAAAAAACTATACTACGGGAATATTAAAACATTAACCTATGACCCATTAATTATAGCGCAACATGTGGTGTGCACATTATGAAATCTATATAACCTAATTAACATTTTTTGTTCTTTTTTTGTTTTGGTTTTATTAAAGGAAAATTATCCTAATTCTATATGAATCTTAAAAAAATGACATGCATTGCTTTAAACATGAAATGTGTATGGACCTAAATACCTAAATCCTAGATATGACATATGATGCATGATATATGATGAGCGAATAACAATAACGCACCAAAATATATGTCCTATTGAAAATTCACCAATGTAAATCAATGACATATTATCTTAATGCGAATCAATTAAACAAAGCAATCCACAAATTTGTCATAAAAATTGAAATAATCAAAAATTTAATCCGTCGTCTTGTGGTTCAATATTTTTTATTATTATGGTTTAATATGACAAATTTCCTGATCGGATAACAATTATATATGACAAATCAAGTCAGGACCACAAACTAAGAGTCCAAATACTCGAACTAAATTTAGCCTAAAATTTTTCCCTATTCTAGGGCACAGCTTTCTCGAGGGGTGGCGCCAGCACTGTGGTAGTTTGTGATGGTGGTTTGGTGATGGGTCGCCGTTTGGAACAAGGGATGTTCATCGGAGCTCCGGTGAGGTTCGGGCAATAACCGGACCTGCAACAAAACAATGGAGGCAGCAAGTGGCTCAGTTTGAGCGTGCAGCAGTAAGCAGAGGAGCAGCAAAGTCGTGTGCAGGGGCGTCGGGCTACTGAGACTGGCCTAGGCTGCTGCGGAGGGAACAATGGCGTCGAGTTTTCGGTGATCGCGGAAAAGAGTCATAGCGGCATTAGGGTCGTCACATCAGATGGGTTGGCAGTGACTGGCGAGGTGGAAGTGCAGGCAAAGGCACTGGGTCATGGTTTCAGCAGGCGCTGGTGCTGGCGGAGCGATAGCGGTAGAGGCAGTGCAAGTGTGGTGGACCGACGCAAGCACGGGAGACGAACAGGGTTGCTCGTATGATGACCGGCGCAACAAGTGTCAACGAGCTATGGGGTGGCAAACGTCGCTGATGCAGAGGCGACCGGCGACTCAAGATTTGCAGGTCGCGGGTCAGCCGCAATGGTGGCAAGATGCAGACGGAGGTGTGGTGGGCAGAGGCCAAGAGGGCGTGAGGTTGCCCATGGAGAAGGCGACTGTAGCTTTTCCTTTTTCTTTTTTTTCTTTTTCTTTCCTCTTTTTCTCTGCTCTCACATCTCTCTCTCACGTCACTTTCTCTCTGACTCTTCTCTCTGCAACCCCTATTTGCTGTCCTCTCACTTTTCTTTTCTCTATTTTCACCTTTTGTATTTCCTTCGGCGAAGACGAAGAGAAAACCCCCCCTCCTGTTTCGAAGCCTCGCGTCCTTTATTTATAGAGGAAAATTTAAAGTTGTTTTTGCAAGTGAGATATTCACTCAACAACTCAACAAGAAAAATTGCTCCAAAATCACATAACAACTAATATTTTTTGACTTTTGAAATGAGGATATATGTTCAACAACAAAGATGTTTTATTATTAAAAAAATTTCAAAATCTACCTCCACAACCAAACATTTTATTTTATTTATTAATTTCTAAAATATTAGGTATCAACATGTAACATATGTTGAGACCTAATTTTGCCGGTCGAGAAACCATCATGATAATATAAAAAGGTCGAAATAGCATAAAACAACAAAATAGACAAACATGTAAAATATTAAGTAATATTAGAAAATAGGTCCCTTAATAAAAGGAAAGAAAGAGACAGAGAAGCCCAGCCCCCTGAATGCGACCGGCCCGCGGTAGAGCTCAGCCCGGTCTCCCTTGCTTTCTTACACGCGGCCTGGTACTCTCTCCCAACCCATTTCCTAGCCATTTTCCAACCCTCCAGCCTTCTCTTTTCCGGCCCAGTCCCTCCCTCTTTCTTTTCTCTCGCGGCCTGGTCGTTTCTTTCTCCCTCTCTCGGCCCATCTCTCGCTCGCTTGTCTTCCTCCTCACGGCACACGCGCTCAGTCTCGCACAATACACACATGCTCACCCACATGAACGACGAACGAAGCAAAGGAAAGAGTGGGGTGAGCGAGGGACACGTATCATCGTGTAAATATGGTGAGGGCTAATTCATAAACCGGCAGGGAGTGCGGCATTACCGCACGAAGGAGAAGCAAAAGAGAGAACACGAAAAAGGGCTTACACATCCCGGAACACACAGACAAAAAGTGAGATTAAAAAGTGAGTCTTTCGAAGGAGAATTTGGTCATCAGTTGTCACCGGAGACCGCCATTCGTGAGCCACCAAGGCCGGCCGTTTGGGAGCCGCCTCATTCAGTCCCTGCTTTGCAACTGCAGAGGCTTGACTCCATATCACTGTCATCATATCAATGAGAGTCTGAGTACTCTGGCAAGTTAACACCTAGATTTTAGCTAAAAAATTATGATAAAAATTGCATAAAAAATTAGGGACCAATTTAGCTATAACAAAAATGATTTTCGCACCACCCGGGTCTTAGTTACTATTTGAATTTACAAACTTTTATTTTCTATTTTTATTTTCCCTTATTTTACACTATTTTCAAATAATTATATTTAAAAAAATTGGCTTTGGGGGCTAGGCTTGATGCCAGCCCTTTTATCTTTTCTGCACGGGCCTAGGGCCCATCTCTCCTCTAGCTTGCTAACTTCCAGGCCTAGCCCTCTCCTCTTCCTCCTCCTTCCCTCCTCGCTCTGGACACGACGTGCGCAGAAGAGGAGATAGGTGCAGGCTACCTACAGCAAAGAGAGGAGGATAGACAGGCTATGAAGAGGATGTCTCGCAGACGGCATCAATGCCCGCCTTCGATGCCAAGTAGGCCTTCGCAAAGAAGAAGGGATGGGACACTGGTTTCGCCAAGAGAAGGTCCGATCGGCGAGCCAAGGACCGGTGGACAAAGCTCCTCCATCGACCAAACCCTCCTCGCCTATAAATAGGTAGATTGTGAGCTTAGTTGAAGTAGGTAGCAAGCTCAGAGACTTCTCCAGAGAGACATCAAGCGAGGCCCGAGAGTAAGCAGGCTGGAGATATCGAAGAGAAAGCGAAGGAGAACAGAGACCTGTGAGGGTGAGATTTGTGATATCTGAGAGGGCCACCGTTGGCCGCCACTTTCGAACCAAAACGTGTGATTGTACCCCTCGTTTGTGGCTGAAACTCACGAAGCTCCATGTTTATATCGAAACATGAGTTGTCCCGTGCAAAAGATAACTTATACTAGTCGTTTATTTGTTGGTTTCGATCCAAGTTTTGCTTGTTGGGGTCCCCCCCTGTTGACGCCCGCTGAACGTTCGATAAAATACCTCAGCTGATCCATTTTTCGTTTGTGTATTCTCCTTCAGCCATGGTTTGATGATGAAGGTATGGGGTTAGTAGTGTGGCTTGCCAGTAGTGTCGATTGTAGGCGTAGTTGGTCAAAGGGCAGCTTGTTCCAGCGAAGTATCAAGGAAGGTCTTTAGCAATTAGCATGGCTTTGACAAGGAGTTGAGGAAGGAGGGGCATTCGGGTTGCATAAGGAAAAAAAAGGGGGAATAAAATGAAAAAAAGGGATGGGTAGTAATTTTATAGAATAAAAAAGGGATCTATTTGCCCCTTGGTCAGTAAAGTAGAAATATTAAGGCTACTCTTTCTCCGACTGCACGGAAAGGAAAATAAAGGGTATTAAAAAAGAAAAGATAAAAAGAGAGGAGAACAAAACAGGTCTTTTCTTTTCTGCTATTCGTGCACACCTTCTGCTATTCTTGCGTGCGTAGAGGGGAGAGTTGGAATAGACAAAAGAGAGGAAAAAGGAGGAGGCAAGAGAGAAAATAAAAGTAAAAAAAAAAAATAATAAAAGAATAAAAATTTGAAAAAGTAGCTGCTGCTCACCGTCAAGTTTGACACGTGCAGAGGGGTCTTTAATAAGAAGACCATGTGATGTAAAGAAGAGAAAAAAAAAATGATATAAGGAAAAGATGAAAGAAGAGAGAATGAAAAGAAAAATAAGGCGTGCTTGTCGTATCGGGGGGACGAGACGAGAAGTGCGACCTGGGTCGGTCGGGCCGGATCCAAATCGAGCCGACCGTCGAGTCCGTTGTTTTAATACAATATAATATACTATAATATTATTTTAATATATTTTTATAAAAATAGAAAATCCAAAAAATGATTTATGTTTTCCAAAAAAATTAGAAAAGGTCTAAAAAATATTATTTGGTTAGTTTTCTCTATGAATGCATAGAAAAACCTTGAAAATCAAAAAAAAAAAAAAAAAAATTGCGTTTGAATTCTTGAAAGCAAATTTGGCTTATTCTAATCACGTCCTTATGATGCATAGATTTCTATTTCCTTAATCTAATTAGAAATTAAATCCTAGAATTCGTGATTGGTATAAAATGCTGTATAAATACTTTACCTGATATTTAAAAAATATTAGATACTAAAAGGGCATTAGTGATTAACTAGTGTAATCAAATCCCGATCATAATTTCTCTAATTGCACATGAGTGAAGTATTTCTCTCGATATTTCACTTGGGCTTATAATTAACCCACCTCGAATTGACCTTTTGGCCCAATTTGATTTATTTGATTTAACCCAACTTCAATGTCAACATAATTGGAGAGCCAAGATGATGATCTACGGGCTTCGGTGAAATTTTGTAAAATTTGCGAATTGGTCCCTCAACTTTTGGAAATTGCATTTGGCCCCAGCTTGTTATTTTAATTCCAATCTAATCCCCATAGCTTGGCTAGTCACATTTAGATCATTGGTCCCAACTTGCTTTGTTTTTTTTTTTTTTTTTTTTTTGCTTCTTTCTTCTTGTTTTTTTTTTCTATTTTTTTTAAAGGAAAAACATCTTTCATTTTAAAAACTATACTAAATGCCTAGGTAATATATATGCAAGAACTAGACATGAAATATTTCTGTGGACAAACAAGTTCCTATTTTTCGGAAATGATCTTTGGGCAAAAATTTGGGTGTCAATATATTATATCTTTCTTAACAATATCCTAAAATATCCTATCGTAGCTCAAGTCTAGTGAAATGATTGTATGTGTAATAGTGTAGTGCTTATGCATTAGAGCATGCACAACATTTTTCTTTTAAAAAAAAAACCGTTTGAAAAATTTGAAAATATGAACATTCTTTCCCAAACTCCAAACTTGCAAAATAATGGGTCAAAAATTATTCTTCTCCTTATAACTCTCAACTACAAGAATATTTGTCCTCGCCACCAAATAAGCTTTTTTTTTTTTTTTTTTGGAACAAGATAAAATTTTGCCTATGTTCACTAAAATTTCTAACTCTAGTCTCCAATGGAGTTCCAATCTTTTTTGTCTAATGGGAGAAAAAAGACATAAGTTTAGAGGTACCACCTAAAAAGCAAGCCTATGGCCCTTGATTATGTGTTCTCGATTAGGCATGAGCTCTCTCAAGCCTCTACCACGTGTAACATTGAGACTTTTAATATTAAGTCAAATTGATGCTATGGGGATTTTCAAATAAGAAGTCGCAATTAGCATATTGAAGTCGATTAGAAACCAAATAAGATATGGAGGTATACATCACTTTTAATGCAACTAAAGAGTTTAGAGTTGGGAACTTGATTATATTAATTATCCAACTAGCGCCCTTTCAGATATTAGACAACATTCTTGCTAATTATGAGTCCTAAGGTTCCATTCTTAATTGGGCTAAAAGGAAAACAACAATCAATATACTGAAAATATGCAATCAAATAATAATTGAAATTGAAATGCATAGACAACACCCTAACGATTGTCTTTAAAAGAAATCTAAAATCTTATTGTAAAGCCCTAATAGCTTGTTAAATTTAGAGTTTATCAAAGATTCTTGCACATTTTTAAAGAAAACTACTAAGACTATTATTTCTAAGCTTTTTCCTGATTGTGTAAATACTTTTATGAAATAAATCAGAGAAATGGGTCCAGGTCGGGTCCCTGGATTAGGTCGGGACAAGACTGACCTGGTTCCGGCAATCCTCAGCCGGACTGGGTCTGATACGTGGGCCCAGTTCAACTCGAAATGGGCCCTCCCGAAAAAACCTAAATTTTTAACTTGGCCGAAAAACTAAAGTAAGCCCTAACCTAGAATTAAACTAAAGTGGCCCAAAGAAAAATTGAACAGGCCTAGAAGTCAGCCAAATCCGCGAATCAGGCCCGACCCGGCACCGACTTGCCAACCCGGTGCGCAGCCCCTTCGCCTGTTGCATCCGTGCCGCGACACCTCAGCGTCGGCCGAGAGCCCAACTCTGGCCCGCCTCGTCCGGCCACCCCTAGCGTCAGCTCAGCCAGCCCGGGCCAAGAGCTTTGCCTCCGCTTGGCCATCGTTCCTTGGCCGGCCTCAGCACCGCCGGCCGAGGGTGCCTCTGGGCCGAAAACAAACAAAAACAACGGCGGCGGCGAAAATGTGGTGAAAGGACTAAACGACCGTCAGCTGGAACGCCAAACATCACAGAAACATTACAATAGAACGAGACGCGCACGAACGACTCGATTTCGACCGCGGACGATGACAAGAAGACTAGATCTCATTGAGGCATTTCATCGAGCTGGTGGAGTGCGTTAACTAATCGTAAGGTTTTCCGCTCGATGGGGACTCAAACCCCAGCTGGGACTCTAAAAAAATAAAAAGCATAAAGACTAAAAACAACGATGCACGCAACAGCCAAGCGAAGGACGAATGGTGCCGGAGTTGGCGTTAGTCAAACGGCCGCGAGCTCCGGCTCGACGTGCCCAAAAACAGGGCAAAAACAGAGCAAACAGAAAGAGTTACAGGTTCGGGCTTGAGACGTCGACCGGGAGGGGTCATCAATTGGAGCTCGCACGCGGTTGATGTGTTGGCCGAGGCTTCCCCTCGCTCGCCGTTCTGTCTCAGCTTTCAGTCTCTGGGCCTCTATCTCTCTCTATCTCCCCCTCATTCTCCCACTGGTTCAATCTCCAGAGCCCCCACGGTCTCGTTCACACTCAGTTCTGTGTTTTCTCATCGCCCCTTTTGTCTCTTGGCCTCACTCCTTCTCAGTCTCTCAATCTCTCCCTCGTCCTGCACTCTCCCTATCTGAGCCCTTATCCCTCGACTCACCCTCTCTGTACCCAATCTCACTCCCCGACCTCCTTTGGCTCTCTCTCCCTTTTAATGCCACCGGCAGGCGCGCATGGCTCTTGACTGACAGCCTTGATCGGTGCTGAAGCCCTGCCTCTGGGGCGTCGTACATAGTGTCGTTCTCTGCCGCACCGGAGCATCTGGGGCGAAGGGAAAGGGAAAGAGAGAAGAGGAGAGGGCCGGGCCAGGGAAAGGAAAAATGGGCCAGGCTTAGGCGAGAAAGGAGTGGGGGGAGGAAAAGAAAAAGCGAAGAGGCTGGGTCAGTCTGCCCGGCCCAGTCTCATTTTTCCTTTTTTCCTCTTCTTCTTTTTAAAAAAATTAAAGTAAATCCGATTACTATTAATGCAAATGCTCCTAGTGTCTATATGCTATGCTATTAAATGATTTTTTTTTAGGGGTTAAAAATTAATCTCCTAATTTTCGATGCAATTAATGAATAAATAAATGTGTTGCCAAAATTTAGGTTTTAACGAGAATGTGGATGCTAATGCTTGCCTCATCTTGCCTCACTCTATAAAAAAAAAATTAGTAAATTCTGGTCACAAAATGAAGCAGAGATAATGGATTGAATCATATCGCATAAAAAAATTAAAGGATTGTAGTCTCACTCTCTTTGTGGAACTATGGACAAAACCTAATATTAATTTCCGAGCCTTTTTGGATATGATGAAGAGAGCTTAAAGGATTGAAAATGTAGTTTGAACTTAGTTAGATTTTAGCCTCTTTGCCTTTACATTCAGATCAAAAGGGGAAAAGTGTTAAAAAAAAGTCCTAAACTTTTTTGCATTTGTGCCAATTTAATCTTAGACCTTTTTTTGATACCAATTAAGTCCTAAATTTTTTAAGTTGTGCCAATTCAATCATTTCTGGTCAATTTTGGCCAAAATCTGAGTAACTAATAAAGTCTGATAAATAAGTCACCAGACTTCTGATGAATGTTTAGAATCGAATAAGAGATGAAACTGATTTTTACAATATCTAAAAGAATGCAACATATTCAAATAAAGAGAGTTAAGTGAAAAGAAGATCGCATATGAAATTTATAGTAGTCCAGCTTAAATTAAGCCTACATTCACTTTCTCACGTTGATGGAATTCACTATATAATCAATAGAAAAGTACAATTTTTGAGTGCAAACATATAGTGAAAGATCTCTTCTCACTCACTAAGTCACTTTTTTTGTGATTTTCTCTCTTAAATATGATTTATAAGGACCACTGATGAAGAGCAAGTAGTTGAAAAGACTTCAAACTTTTGGAATTTCAATTTTCACGTCTCTACCTCAACTAGACTAAATGACCTCATTAAATACTCCTTCACGCTTCACTAGCCGTTGCATTTTCTAGAACAATTTCTTTCAATCAATTCGTTGGACATAATCGACTAAGGGGCTCTTATAACCGTTTAAAGATTGAGATTAAATTGAGATTAAAGTCCATTAATTCTAGTTACCCATATAATTAGAATCTAGGTTTCCATAAGTAGATGCTTCCCAAAAAGCAACTTGTCTTCAAGATTGATTTCATCAATTTATGATTGATTCCATCAACGTATATATAGAAGGAAAGTGAGATTCTTTGTCATAGAGCTAGAATAAATTCCTAACGCATTCATTCTAAATCATTGTCACAAGCTCAATAAATTTGAGTTTGATTTCATCCTTGTTCTAGATGCGGTTTTAGTCTGAATTGTGTCGAGTGGGAAATACTTCCGAAATGAATAGACTTTGGCAAGAGTTTGCAATAGAACTTTTCAACTTCAAAACTTGATAGGAGTTTTCTCAACACTTCCAACATATTTGAATGTTCAATTTGACTATTGTCACTCCATGCTACTCAAAACATGGTGAATGGCTGCACATGGGCTTCGATTTTGTCTACTTCTCGAGCTATTTTCCTGGATTTTTGTACATGCATTTCTTTTGATGTGTAAATCGTTCTCTTGAATAGTCAATTTGACTATTGTCACTCCATGCAACTCAAAACACGGTGAATGCACACTTAGGCCTTAGATTTTGTCTGCTTCTTGAGCTTTTCTCCTGGTATCTTGTCCATACATTTCTTTGTGACGTGTAAATCGTTCTTTCAAGTTCCTTCGACTTTTTTAGGCAATCTTTATCTAAGGAGATGTGATCAATTCCCACCTCCTGCTTTATGGGCAAGACAATTTACCAAATAAATGGCTCAATGTCCATTCTCATTCTGAAATTTGAACTTGCAGCGGAAGGTGAAAAAAAGTGGGGCTTCAACATCCTCTGCTTCTATCTTCCTATGTAACTTCCTTAAAGGAACTGCTGCTGGAGACCGATGTCCAACTGTAGTTAGTGAGAGATCTATGAATCCGAGTCGTCCAGTTTTTCAGGGACAAGATCAATGAATCTGTTTTGCCCTTTCACTTTGGAGGTACTTCTCAAAGCTTCAAATTCATCTATTGTCAGAAGGTTTAATGCACTCCCACATTCAACTTTATCAGCAATTAATTTGAGTATTGTTCTGTTGGTGGCTTACTGTTTGAGCTTTATCTCTTTGGTCCTCTGGCTCAGACGACAAGCAGCATGCTCGGGCACTCAGTCATCAGTGATTGTGGTCGAACTTCTTTGCGTTATTCCGGTTTGGTGGATTTTCATTGGGTTCAAGGAAGCAACTTTAGACATCTAGTTATACCGAAAGCTCAAATTTGACTGCTTTCGGTTAACGTAGTTCGACTTAGCTTCTATCAGACAATCTCTAATAATTACTCTTGAGGTCAACAGTCCCATTGACTCGCCTCTATCTTGCTGACGTTTTTTAATGTTGTTTTTCTGGAAAAGGGACATTGCTTCTTCGTTCCGAATTAGGTTGATCATCTATAAACAGTTTCACGCCTCATCTAATAGGAAGTTGAATCCTCAGAAACACAGAGCTATATATAGCAGTATAGGGATCTATTGAAGTGAAAAAGATCTTTTGAACTTGCCGCCTTCAACTTGGGTACTCCATCCTGTTGAATATCTGGGGATTTCTGCAGGTTTTCGAAATTCTTTTTCAGAGACTATTGAACCTTAACCAAGAAGGATTCAATTCGAGAATTCCTAGTTAGCTAGACTGTTCAACGTTCTCTCCCCTTTAGTAAGACTCCAATTAATAAAAGATCAGTCTCGCGCAGGATGGATTACTCTCAACGTTGCCTCTCAGAGAATTTTTGAGAAGACTTCTTGATGCCGCAACACCAATCCGAGCTCGAGGTGGGAAAAAGCTATTAGAAGTGGCTGCTTTACTAGCCCAGGTTCAGGGTGATATCTTAAGCTAATATGCCAAGCAGGCCTTACCATTGGTCTTGAGCACCTGCTAAGTATGGAGAACTATTTTTTGTCAGTTTCAAGTGCTTGGAAGGAGTTGAGGAACAAAAGCAGGAAACAGGGATTTGTCACTAGCTACTTCGTGTTTTCCGCGTGCCACAATGCAGAAGGCCCCATCATGTTCGGAAAATGCAAACGCTGATCGCTTGAAAGAAGTCAGGTTTTGTTCACTATGCTAAGATAGGCTTCTAGTTAAAATGAAAATCGACGCCAAAAATCAAAAGAAAATGATCTGATAAATTTGTTTATTCTATGATTTGGGAGTTCTTAAACAATTACAAATGTATTTGATAAGCAATATAATTACTTCCTTACAGCAAAAAAGCGGACAAATAACAGCTATTCACCTAGACTAGATTTCCAGAAGAGAGAAAAAGGAAGACAAAAGAAGAAGAAAGAGCTGGAATAGAGAATAATCATTATAGCCCCGACTAAAACAGATTAACAATTTGTAACCCCCTGAGGTGTAAATCGCGTCATAACTCACTGAGGTGTTAGGCACATCGTAACCCACAGAGGGGTAAGGCATGCCGGTGGTGAGCAACCAAGTGCCGCCGGGGATCAAGTTCCCGATGGTGAATTTCGAAGCTTCCGTCATGCTTGTGATTACATGGTAACCTGCCCATGTCACCCTATTTGCAGTCGATGACCCAGGACCCGTGTTCATATACTCTCCATAGTACATAGTGTCCAGGGCAAAGTCACCATCCCACTTCAACCACCCGGCCGAGTCAATTAGGCTATCAAGGTAAGTTATCATGAAAACAGTTCTTGAATATTTTTGCCACGACCTCCTAAGGTATGTCTTCACGGAGTTTTGAACCAAACCCAAGTCTGAATCAGCGGTGACTTTGCAGTTAAGGATGGAGATGCCAGTGTTCTCATTCGGGTCAATTCCGCCGTGTGCAGTGATGGTATTGACTTTGTTAGGAGGGTTTCTAACATAGATGTTACAATTCTGGAAAACAACTGCGGCATTTCCAAATATAAAGTTGGTGGTGCCATAGATATCGCATTCTTTGTAGAACTGTCGTTCAGAGTGAACAAAAAGTGTGTCCTGATAACCCTCGAAGGCACATCGATAGAAAACTGAGAGGTCGGAGCTGGAACGTAGAGCAAGTGCTTGGTGATTTGCGGCGCCGGCAGTGTTACGAAAAGTGATGTCTTGAGCAATGAATCCATCACCATCAACAGCTGAAACTCAAGATGAGAAACTATTAGCACGGGTACGTCTACCAGTTCATGTAATCTAAACCGGGAAGTATCTCAGCAAACTAAACATGGATCTCTAAATGCTTAATTTACGATCTCAGCAAACTAAACGTTGATAATCCTCCCCCTTTTTTCTCTTTTCCCTTTTCAGTATTTATACTGTATAAAATGCATAAAATTATGAATAAATTACGTGATAAACTCACCAACAGTTGCTGAATTGAAGGTAGTAAATCCTCCAGCATTACTTTTGCTTCCAGTAATTATGGTCTTTCCAATACCATCACCCACAAAAGCCATGTTCTCCAATTTTGATCCAACTTCAACATTCTCTTCATACGTACCAGCCTTGATATAGATTATGAACCTCGTTGGATCAGACCGCATTGAAGCCACAGTTACAGCTTCGTTAATTGTCTTGTAGTTCCCAGAACTGTCTTGAGCCACCATGATATTGGCCGTAGATAGCGTGGGTGAAGACTGTAAGAGCTTCCGGTCGCTGGGCCTCACCCAAGTAGGGAACTCATTGGCGAAATTCGGGGTAGGGTAGGGCACATAATTTGCAGATAAAGTGTTGCTTATCAACTTGGAAATGTTATTCGACATCAAGGACAACATGTTGTCTAAGACGCCGAGCTCGACAAACCCAGTTTGACAGGTCTGCAAGTTGGTCAAGGCGGTGCTAAGCCGGTTTGCATGTCGTCTTGAGTGCACTGGCGATTGATGGTCCGGTTCAAGCGGTGGACTGTGTGCTCATAAAGCTTGAGGCAGTCAGCCCATGCGGCCTTCTCGTGTTCATTGCGGCACCTGGAGCCTAGCGAGTATACGTGGCTTTGGGCGAGCTGTGCTCTCTCAAGGGCGACTTGCATCGAGGCCTTGAGGAAATGGGATCTTCGCTTGAGAGGGGTTTGCTTTGGGTTGCGGGTTAAGAAGTACTCACAAGGTTGTGGGTAAGGCATTTTGCCACACCATGATTTTACAACGCTAGGGGAAGAGCTAGAGGAAGGGCTAGAGATGGTTTGAGATAGCAAAAGAGGGAAAAAGATAAGGATCATCACCTGATGAAAACCCATTTTGATGGATTTTGCGTACTGCCAAGTGGAATTAAGTGAAAGAGAAGTTAAGATCGGTGATGTTGAACTGGGGTGGTTCGGTTGCCTTGGGCTGGCCCCTTTATGTAGAAGTGAGGGCATATAACAGTGACAAGAGAGAAGCAGTTACACCACCTTCCGGGGAACTTGCGTTTCAATATCATAGAATGTCCAATTGGTTGCAAAAAAGGTGTCGTGGAACACGTCGTTGACGCAACGGGCACAAATGTTACTTTTGTGAATCTATGGGATTAAATTGTCCCGCTATGCGCAATGAATTGTCCCTTTGGAATTTCCAGAGAATCAGATCGGATGTCTCATAGCTCGTGCCTAACATATTTAATTTTCTCCAAGACGACCATAAGCAAAAAGGCCTATGAACGTCTCCCGAGAACTCTCCTATGCTTCTTTTGTTGTCCTTCTGATAGAAAAATTCAATGGTTGCGTGATTTAATATTATTAATATCCATGTACTTGCACGTGCATGTGGATGTGTCGGTCGATTCCGTGCGAGAGTTGACTTCTCCGTAGCTCGGACTTTGACTCCGACGACTCGGGGGCTCTTCACGGGCAGCTTCTTGGACTCAAGGAACACGTTGCGCGACCGGTCGAGAGAAGGAGGGATCTCGAAGGTCAATTCGGCCTCCAGAAAGTGCAGCAGAAACTCTTTGTCTAGTCATCTGCGAAAAATCAAACTTTCCCTGGGTGGGAAAAGCAGGTCAATTTTGTCTTCATCGGTAAGTTCCACGCTTCTTCTTCGTCTACCGAACACTCCGTACTTGCAGACACTCCAAGAACAGCGCACACTCGCAACTTCCTCTCCACCGCCGCTGAGCACGCCAGCCAAGCCTATGCCTTCCACCGGAAAGAGTTCAGACCCTCCAAAAGAACTTCCGTTCGACTGGTTTCGGTCAATGCAAGCCGACTTATTTCCTATTAGACATGATCACTTTTCTTGAGGCGAACAGTTGCATTAACTCGCCTCTATCTTGCCAACGCTTTTCAACGACGGTTTTACCAGGAGAGGGGATCTTTTCCTTGGTTCCGGATAAGCTTGATCATCTTAATCCATTTTATGCCTCATCTAATTCGAATTTGAATCCTCGGCAAGACAGAGCTATAGAGCGCAGTAGTGGGAGATACTGAAGCAAAAAAGTTTTCCTGAACTTGATCTTTTCAACTCGGGTGTTCTGTCCTGTCTTATATATGGGGGCATTGGGCGATTTATGCTGGTTTTCGGCAAGCTTTCTTGGAGACTATTGAACCGTAACCGAGGAGGATTCAATCCCAGGATTCTTAGCTAACTAGACTGTTCCCATTAATGAAAATAAGGTCTTGCAAGGAACAGATAAGTCGTGATGATGCCTCTTAGAGAATTATTAAGAAGGATTGTGTTCTTGATGCTGCAATACTAAATCCGATCTAAAGTTGAGAAAAGCTATTAGAAGTGGTTGCTGTACTAGGCCAAAGTCAGGGTGAAATATGAATGTGATATGCCAATCAGGCCTGACTATTTATATTCAATAGCTGCTAAAAATGGAGAACTATTAGTCAATTTCAAGTGCTAGTTGTGGAACAAAAGCATGAAACAGTTTGACTGTTGTAGGCTACTTCAGGCTTACCGGGTGGTACAACGCAGAAGGCGCAATCCTGTTCAGAAAGTTTGATAATATGACGATCCATGGACGAGGGACACGGATGCCAATCGCTTGAAAGAATTCGATTTGTTCACGATGTTAAGATAGGCTATTAGTTGAAATGAAAATTGATGCCGAAAATTAAAAGAATTTTATGGTTTTGTCAACTTTTTTTTTTTTTATTGTTCTTTGAATTCGGAGTTTTTAAACAATCCGAGATATTCTTTGCTTGAGCAATAAAGTTACTTCCTTGCAGCAAAGAAGCGGGGAAAGAAAAAAGAATTGGACTAGAGAGTGCCCGCTATAACTTCCAATAAAATTGATGAATTTTTAACCCACAGAGGTGTAAGACACGCCAGTGGCGGGCAACCAAGAGCTGCCGGCAATGAAGTTCCCTATAGTGAATTTCGAAACCTCCATCATGCTTGTGATGATGGTGACTTACCCAAGGACTAGAGGTGGCAAAATGGGTCACTTGTTTTTTGAAAAAGTTGGTTAAATGGATTTAACAACTGAAGATTTAAGACAAGTGGGTCTTAAGTAGGTTTTGAGTGGGTCTTAAATGGGTTGGATTTAGAATCCATTTTCACCCAAAATCTCACAATCTCTCTCTTCTCTCTTTAACTTTACAAAAATATATTTTTATAAAAACCGAAATTATAATTAATTTTTTTTTAATTTTCTTTTTTCTTTCTTCTTCCTTCGGTTGTTGGCCAAGTGAGCCTCGAGCTCGCTTGACGCCGGCGAGGCTCGAGCCTCGCCGATCTAGCAAGACTCAAGCTCGCTGGCATTGAGCAAGCTCGAGCTTGTCGAATTTGGCAAGCCTCAAGCTCGTTGGCATCGGCGAGCTAGGTGAGCTCAAGGCTTGCCCGTGGCCGGCCACCAATTGTTGTCGTGGCCGGTGGCCGGCCAAAGAAGAAGAAGAACAAAAAAGAAAAAAGAAAATTAAAATTAAAAATTATATTTAAAAAATTAAAAAAATATTTCAAAATAATTTTTAAAAATAAAAAATAATTAAAAAATAATATTAAAAAATACAAAATAATTGAAATTCGATTTTTTAAAATAATTATATTAAAATTTATAAAAATTGTCCATTAAATTTGTTTTGTATAAAACTATTTTAGCAATACCATTTTTTTTAAATATATATAAGAAATAAGCTTTCTTAAGTTTATTTAAATTAGTCAGGTACGGTTCAGGTATGGATCAAGTCGGGTATGGATCAAAATTTTATATTGCAATAAATGGGTCATAAACAGGTTAAATGGGTTGATTTGGGTTAAACCATTTATGACCCGATTCAAACCCGACCCAATCCACCCGTTTAACGGATTTACCAAGGACCCTATTTTGGTCGATGACCTGGGGCCCATGTTCATATACTTTCCATAGTAAAGAGTCTTTAAGGGCAAGGTCACTGTCTTGCTGTCTAGCTAAGTCAATCAGACTATTAAGTTGTTTGGATGGTTTTTTGCACAGATGTTGTAGTTCTGGAAAACAATGGTAGGATTTCTAAAGATGAAGTAAATGGTGCCATTGATGTTGCACTCTCTATAGAACTATCGCTCAGAATGAACAAAAATGGTGTTCTAATAACCCCAAAGCCAGATTGACAAAAGACCGAGAGGTCAGAATTGAATGTAGAGCAATTGCTTGGTGATTCAATGTACCCGCAGTGTCATGGAAAGTGATTTGTCACAAAAAATAGTTGAGACACAAGATGAGAGAGATTATTAGCATGCGTGTGTCTACTTGCACGTGTAATCTAAAGGGAAAAGTATACCGCGACCTAACCACGGACCTCTCCGTGCTTGTTTTACTGCCTCATATTAGAAATACAACCATTTTCTCTAATTTTTGCGTTCATGATCTGGACCCACTTCACGTAATAATTATATGAACTGAAAGAATCGGACTATTCGTAAAATCAATATCATTGCATTCTTTTAAAAGCAATCCAAAGGCAACTTTAATCATAAGATTCATTTGTCATGGGCAAAAACCGTCACGTCCAAGTTGGTGTCCTGGGTTGAATTCTCTATCCTGAAACCGTCCTAGGCTATGATCCTATGTAGGGTGACGAAAGAAGCTGCTAGATTTAGTGACGCCTATGGTGACGGAAAATCGCTAATCGTCAGAGCTGCCCCAACTTTCCAGGGATGGGGTTGATCACGAGATTATCGAGCCTTAAGTCGCTGTTTGATAGATATTCTGTCTGTTTAAGGTTTTAGGAATCCTATGGGGAGAATTCGTTCGCAGATGGAGCTGTTTAAGATCAACTAATTAGGTTGACTTAAGTTTCAATCAGCCATAGGATAGTTCTAGGAAATTAAGCTGCCTTACTTTTCCATCTTGAGTACCCCTCCGATAAAAAATAAATAAATTATTATGCATTTCTTTCTTGATTACTCTAAAAATCTGGTCATTAAAAACATGGTATGGTCTTTTAATTGGTCATCGAATCGACTTTCGGCGGATCTAAATTTGGCCATGAAAAAACACTTTTACTTCCAGTAATTATGATTATTCCAATACCATCATCCGCAAACACAATGTTTCCCAATTTTGATCCAACTTCAACATTCTCTTTTTATGTTCTAGCCTTATTATAAATTATGTACCTTACCGTGCTGGATGGCTTTGATGCCATAGTTATAGCTTTGGTAATCTTCTTATGAGCCACCATGCACTGTCCCACCTTGGACCCACTGAGTTCTGATTTCATGAAGAAATAAGTTTTTGTGGAAACATTTCACTTGATTTTAGTCAGAGTTTGAGAAGGGATGTTAGAGATAATTAGGGATTTTTCTAGGATATTCTTTATATGTTAGAGATAATTATGATATTTATGTTGATTATCCGTATCTCTTAAAATTGTACATATATCTTCCTTTGATTACACATATCTTAATTGAGATATTATCTTATAATAGTTATCAAATAAAACCTATAAATAGACTAATATATTCTTCTTTAATATATAAATTGAAATGTACATAAATTCTTTGAGATTAGTACACCTCAAATGCCATAACTTGAAAAAAAGGGATATTTAAGTGGCATAACTTATGAAAGATACACTTAAATATTAAAATCGGAGCAAAATGGATCACTTGAGTGCCAATCTGGCCAAATTGCATATGTGGCATTTTTCCGACGAAGCAAGTGCAAAACGACGTTGTTTTGCATGCTGACGTGGCCAAATAATGCAAAAATGGCATCGTTTTGGATTGGCGTGGTAAAAAAATAATATAAAAATTAATTAAATTAAATTTATAATTAAATTTAGTTAAAATATTTAAAAATAATAATTTTAATATTAAAAAATTAAAAATTAAAAAAAAAAGAAACAAAAAAGGAGTTGGGGAAGGGGGGGAGGTGACTAAGGGCATAGCCCTTAGCTGCTGTCGCTAGGAAGGGTTGGTGACGGAGGGGGGAGGCTCGACCAAGGTCACCGGCCCCTGGCTAGGGCCTGGCGACCCCAGCTGACCGGAGGTGAGGGCTTGCGAGTCCTCGCCCTAGATTAGGGCAAGGGCTCGTGGCCCTCGCCCAGATCCAACGAGGATTGGCGGCACTCACCTAGCTAGGCCAAGGGCCGCTGCCGCTAGGGATCACCCTGGCAGTAGCTTGCTCACTCAAATGCCTTCCCAAACTGGTTTCCATCTCTGTTCGAGCTGAACCTCAACCTAGATGTGGTAGCTTACTCACTCAAATGCCTTTCTATCAATTGGGCCTGTTCGTAAAACTCATCATAATCTTTTAGATCAAGCAGCACCAATGGATTCTTCAGTTCTGGTTTGAGGCCATTCTTGAACCTCCTAGCTTTGTCCTCCGGATCTTCCACCAGTTTGGGAGCATACTGTGACAGCTCTGCAAATTTGGCCTTATACTGGTCCACTGTTAGCATCCCTTGATGAAGGTGCTATAATTCCTCCATCTTCTGCTTCCTTGCGCTACCAGATAAATACTTGCCGTTAAAGGCTCCAAGGTGTTGGAGAAATCTTTCCAGAATATTTTGAAGCTGACAAAACGTTTCTATCAGTCTAGTCTGGATATCTGCAGACCGTCTAGTTTAAAGTCTGAAGACTCTCTGATCACCAGACTCAAGACTCAAGACTCAAGACTATTCTCATTGACAGTCTTTCTGATCCAGTGACGAAAGAAATCCAGAGCCGAAGTATATGGTTGAGGATTTAATCCTATCCTCTGGAGAAGATCTTTTGGCTGGATAAATATAACGGATTCTTTTATTCGTATCTAGATAGATTGAAGATCCGATGGTCGACGAAATATTCTTGGAATGTTCTATTCTTGGAAACCAAGATCCTGATTGTATGGGCGAACAGGATTGATGGGCTATCGTCAGGTTCCTTTGATAGCTCGAATGATCTTCTTAATTGATTCCGTCCAACGGGTAGATTGGAGGAATTCCTTTGTAAGTGCCAACGGGTATGATGGCATAAAGGAGTATAAAAAGGAAGACGTTCTAGTTGTTTGAGTACGTGATCGATAGAGAAATTCTAGAGTCTGAAGTACCTTGATTATTAGTTGATACATTTTGAGCGAAATTGTATACACAGAGAGTGTCTATACTTGGTGATACCTTGAGCGAGTGTGGTAAATCATCTACACCTAGAAATCAAGGAAGATCAACGCTGTAACATCTCTTTGTTCATAGTGGAATCCAGCCAATTGGTTGTCAGTACAGAAGAGTGGACGTAGGCCTGAATCAAGCCGAACCACTATAAACCGCGTGTTCAATTCTCTCTTTTCTTTACTCAGTCTTACGTTGATTATTATTTGTCGCAAATCCTTTAACTGTCTAAGTATTGCGCAATTATCAAGAAAAATCTTTTACATACTTATTCACCTCCCTCTAGGTACTCGTACTAGCTATATCACAAGGAAGGCGTTCCACATCCAAACCACACATTCGGGGACTATTCTGCCTCTAATGGCCCTCCACTAGGTACTTGCGTTACCTTGCAGCTGATATACTGCTAGAACAACCTTATCCTCCTCAGTTCACATCAACAGTGCAAAGATCTTCTCCAAGTCTTGGATCCAAAGTGTTGCAGCCTCAGGATCTCTTGCACTAGTGAACCTCAGTGGATTTAGCTTCAAGAACTGCTCTATGAGCTTGTGCATCGGCCTCTTAACGACCGCGTTCCTAGGTGGAACCTTGGCAGGTGTAGCTGTGGTAGCAACATCAACAGCAACAGCGACGGCAATAGTAGCAACGGCTGTAGAAGCGGCGGTAGTGGCTGCGGCTTGATTCTAGGCTTACTGCTCCATCAGATTCCCAAGCATCTCAAACGTTTGAACGATCCCATTGATTCTTGGATCGCCAGGTGTTACTACCCTAGCACCGATTAGAGGTGGTACTACTCCACTTGCGCTGGCTTGAGCTTGTGCTCTACCACGAGCACCTCGGGTACCAACCCTTGTCGGCATCCTATCCCAAGTCACTGGTCCTATGATCCTCTTTCTAGGCATCCTCTGCTCTTGATCACTCATTATATAGATTTTCTACAGAACTTGTTCCCAATTCAATATAGAATTAGAAACTAAGTGATCTCCACAAAACAATTTATCAAACAACTATTAATCACATGCATTAGCATAAAATAAAGGTTGTTCCTACTAACTATCCCATAACTCACCGCACTTTATCACTTCAATCACTAACCGGCTTTGATACCACTTCGAGCGGGGATGTGTGACATCCCAGATTTTCAGTCATGCTTTTTACTTTATAAATCGGACATTTCATTAACGCGTCTATAGGGCTATTTTCAGAGCTGATCACTATTGAGATAACTAGACTATCTTGGGAAGCTATTAAGGACTTTAAGGCAAATAAACTTGAGAATTCGATCAGGAATTGGCTCTCGACCATGCTCATTTTTAGAGGCCATTACAACACAGTTAAAAATCGATTTGAGATCAAAGATAGGTCAATTTGACTGAGATGTGTGGCCGATTGTGGATGACTCCACTAAATTGAAAAATTCTTGTCGATTGACACTAATTTGATTTTACTATCATTTTGGTACCTTATGTTCGTATTTGAATTCTCAAGATTTTCACGATAATCAAGAGTTGCCATCGAGTCCAGTAGGTTCAGTGTGGCTTGAAGAAAATCGACCATGAGTCATTTGCCTAAAAAATTTCTGAAAATCACCCGGTAATTTGGGTCATGCTAAAAACACACCAAATGGAAATTAACCGCCAATTCAAGTCCGATTCTAGAAATTGAAGATTCTGTTATGTCACAATAAATTCTAAAAGCGTCGACACAGTCTTAGAAGATTTTTCTGACGATCGAGACTTTTTAGGAAAAAGTCAATTTATGACCGTTTTGTGCAGACGAAGCCGGGGATTAACTTTGATTGCAAAATTAGAAAGCAAGATGGATTCTTAGGTGAGAAAAATTATCAATGGGGGCATTGAGATGTCAATTGAAATTGTTGAGGCCAAATGAGGTTGATTTGAGATAATCTAAGTGTCCAATTAAGTTAGGGCTGTGCCAAAATTCTTGTGTCCCTCCTTTCTAGCAATTTTGGATCATTTGGGAAGTTGTGAGAAGAGTGTTGGTGGCCAATTCACAGCCATGGATTGCTAGCTTCTTGGGCAAGTCTTTGGGGGAAAACCACTAGAAAAACAAGGCCAATGGGGCCCTCGTCTCCCATTCTTATCTTCTCTCTCTCTTTTCTTGGCTAGCCACACTTCTTCTCTCCCCCTCCATTTGTGTGAAAACTAGTAGTTGAGAAGCAGAGGAGATCAGCTGGTGTTGCCTAGAGTCGGAGTAGCCACCACTAGCCGCACCATCGCCTGGACGCCATCTATCATCACACGCCCTTGTCGCCTAGCCGCATGCCATCTACCTTGTCCTGCCCAAACGTGTTTGTTTGGCCTCTGTCCAGCCACTGTGAGCTACTGAGGGAGCCACTGTGCACCCCGCCAAGCAACCACTTGCCCTTCTTGAGCCTCACCGCACCAAATCAGCTCATTTCCTCCTATTTTGCAACCAAGACCAGCAACTCAGCAAGTGGGTTTCACAACCACTTCAAGAGTCGTTTTGAGTGAAATAGCTAGTACGAGTACCTAGAGGGGGGTGAATAGGTATAAAAAAAATTTCTCGAAGCTTGCACGATATTTAAACAATTAGAGGATTTGCAACAGTTAAAAATTCAATCGCAAGACTGAGTAAGGGAAAGAGAGAATTGAACACTCGGTTTATAGTGGTTCGGCTTGATTCAAGCCTACGTCCACTCTTCGCACCGACAGCCGATTGGCTGGATTCCACTATGATCAAAGAGATGTTACGGTGTTGATCTTCCTTGATTTCTAGGTATAGATGATCTACCACACTCACTCAAGGAGTCACCAAGTATAAACACTCTCGTATACAATTTCGCTCGAACAGTCTCAACTAACAATTAAGGATCTTCGACTCGGAATTTTTCTATCGATCACACACTTAAATCAACTAGAACGACTTCTTTTTATACTCCTTTATGCCATCATAGCTGTTGGCACTTACCAAAGGAATTCCTCCAATCTACCCGTTGGACGGAATCAATCAAGAAGATCATCCGAGCTATTTAAGGAATCGATGATAGCCCATCAATCCGTTTGCCCATACAATCGGGATCTTGGTTTCCAAGAATAGAATATTCCAAGATTATTTCGTCGACCATCGGATCTTCAATCGATCTTAGATAAGAATTAAAGAATCCGAAATGATTATCCAACCAAAGAATCTATTCCAGAGGATAGGATCGAATCCTCAACCATAAACCTCGGCTTTGGATTTCCTTCGTCACTGGATTAGAAAGACCGTCAGTGAGAATAGACTTAAGTCTTGAGTCCTGAGTCTTAAGTCTTGAGTCCTGAGTCTTAAGTCTTGAGTCTTGGGTCTTGAGTCTTGGGAGTACAAAGTCTTCAGACTTTAAATTGACGGTCTCCGAACATCCAGACTTTAGACTGAAAGAAACGTTTTGTCAGCTTCAAAATATTCTGGAAAGATTTCTCCAACAATCTCCCCCTTTTTGATGGTGACAAAACTTTCTTGAAGATTTGAACAACTTTGACCTGCAAAACATTTCTCAAGCAATATGGCTAACTCATAAAGATTAATGAAACAACCAGACTCTGCATCCACAGAAAATTGGTTAGTCTTTCATGAGAAACACCATATAACAACACTTGAATAAATGCAACCAGTCAAGCATCATAATCCACAGCCAATTCAGTCAAATTCATACCCAAGTTCAAGTTCTCAAGTCATACTCAAAAATAAATAAACATAACCACAAAGGTCAAAGTTTTAAAAAATGAAAGTTCAAATTGGTTCTCTCCCTTTTTGTCAGCATTGAAAAGGGTGAGAAAGGAGTCATGTCTGCTTAGGAATGCGCACGATCTAGAAATCCCCAATGGACTGGACTACTCCTTCGAGCTTCTTCAGGTCTTCTCGCAGATGAGCTACCTCTTCTCCCTTGGCATTGGCTTGAAGTTGCAGAGCGAGGTCTTTGAATTTATCCTCCAGAGAGACTGAAGATGCTTGTCCAACATGCTTCAAAGCTTGGATTTCACAGTCCAGAACATATATCTGGTTACGCATTTCCAGAAGAATATTTATGATGCTACAAAGATCTGCAGAATCATCCGTCTGTGTACTGGCATTGGCTTTCTCGAGATGGTGTGTATGCGTACGATGGCACTTCGTATGGTCCGGCAGATTTGGAATCGACGTATCACCTTCTTCGGGCAATTGAGAGACTGAACTTCTTTCGGGTCTTCGGAGATTGTCTTAGATCTTCACTAACAGCAGCATGAGGTGTAGACCTCTCTTGCTCGCTAACTCCCCCTGTCTCTAGGACATCGAAAGGGGAAGAGTGATGATCATGCTCTTGATTTCCCTTCTCTCTAGATTTATCAGCAGACTGTTCTTTTTCTTATTCTCCTTCTTCTTCAACTTCTTTCTCCTCTCTCTCTGTTCTTCTTCTTCTCTCGCTTTCGCTGAAGTTCGTCGGATAAGACACGAGAACGTCTTG
Source organism: Eucalyptus leucophloia subsp. euroa (assembly GCA_017140325.1). Lineage (NCBI taxonomy): Eukaryota > Viridiplantae > Streptophyta > Magnoliopsida > Myrtales > Myrtaceae > Eucalyptus > Eucalyptus leucophloia. The sequence goes on along the minus strand of CM029472.1, from coordinate 14,441,015 downwards.
TTCTTGTCGTCTTTGGGATAGTGGGATCTTCATCATCTTCATCTTCATCTTCATCTTCATCCTCCGAATAAGAGTTCTTTTCCTCTTTTTTGATGAGGCACCAATGGCCTCCTTTCCTTTCCTTTTTGAAGCGATCGGATGGAGATTTCACTTTGAATTTCTCCATTGCCTTGGAGAGTTCTTGCAGACGCATCTTCATTAACATTTTCAACCCTACCACCATCTTATCACACGGTCGAACACAAAAAGTATGTGGCAGTTCAATATTCAGATGTCTAAAGATCTTGGTCACCAGACCAGGATAAGGCAATTGTTCTTTGTCTTTTGACACTGCTCTGTACATATGGAAAAGAATAGTGTGCGGGAGAGAAAACTTCCATCCTGAGTTGATCGCATACATCAACTTTGCTTTAAAAAGAGACACAGAAGTCTTTCACGTAGACTTCGGTCTGAGACAGTTGATCACAATCTTATGAAGCACAATGTTGATGGCATTCATCCTAGAATAGATAATTTTCTTATCTACGTCCCTATCTTTGACAAGATCCAGAGTAGTACGAGCAGGTGAGATTTTGATTGGGAGATAGCGTCCCCGTTCAACTCCAATTATGTCCGCCAACATATTCACATCTACCACATAGACTTGGTCTCGAACACTGAATGAAATTCTATTCGCATCCAAAAAGCTAAGATTTGAATAGAAATAAGCGGTCAGTTGAGCATACCCGTCCGTAGAGTCAGAGCAAAAAGTCTCAAGTTGAAGCAAATTCAACTTCTCTCTTAAGTTCAAGTTGATGGTATCTAGGAAGTCAAAATCGACACTTCTAGGGTTGATTACCCCTCTTTTCAACAGCCTGAAATACACTTTTTCCTGATCCTTGGATTTAAACAAATCCATCCGATTTCCTTTCACCTTTGCTGCCACACCCATTCTAGGTTTAAATTCAAGGAACATTTTGTCATCATCGTTCCGTCAATCAGATTTTGTCCCGGCATACGAGGATCACTTGGAATGTTCGCAAGAGCCTCCTCGCTCTTCCTTTCGGAGCAATTCCCAACTCTTCCATTTTCCGCAGAAAAAGATACTCATTTCCATAATTTTTGTCCTTAAGGAAGTCATCTATATATTTTAATGAAGAACCAGAGGTTTTCAACGCACGATAAAGCTTATAGATAAAGGAGGGTCTTTGGACTCTTACTGGGTCGGCATCCTCGATTATCTCTTCTTCCAAATTTTGACTTGCACCTTGTGGGGCAGGAGATGCTGAATGACGTGGAGGAGAGCGAATCGGACTTTGTCGCTGACTTGATAAGTCTTCTTCCTCGTAAGATCGAAGTGAGTCGGTCCCTTCTCCATTCTCTCGTGGTCCCCGTTTGCGATTCTTGATGATTTCCTCGAAGACGACATCTTTCTTTGTCTATTGGAGGATTCCTTCACTTGCTTTTCCCAAGAAAAATGACCACTTTCTCGACGATGAACAAAGAGTAGAAACAAGATCGGGAGAAGAGTGCCTTTTAGGGTTTTGAAAATTGGGTGTAGAATAATATATATATATATATATATATATATCGGATTTATATATAACCTCGGATTTGAAAAGAGAAGTTTAATTGGTACAAGGAAAGTGTACGAACACTTCTTTTCAAAATCAATAACTGCTAAAATTAACTTCCTTTAAAAAAAGTTTTCAAATTTCACACGAATTATATCTGAATAAAAGAACGTACCTTTTCGAGATAAGATAAACGAGAATTTGTACCTTTTAGATAAAATAGCAACTTACAGTCTTTAGCCATGAATGATTGAGTCTCAGGATTTAAAGTCTAAGAGATCAGAGTCTTAGAGTTGGTGAGTCTCTAGACTTTAACTTCTTCAAGCTTGAAAATGTTGAGTCTTGAGCGGATAAAGTCGAATTGATTTTTCTCCAAAGGCTTTGTGAATATGTCCGCTAGTTGACTTTTTGAATCAACAAATTGAATCGAGATTTCTCCATTTTGAATATGATCTCTAATGAAGTGATGACGAATCTCAATATGCTTTGCTCTTGAATGAAGGATTGGATTTTTGGTGAGATTGATCGCGCTGGTGTTGTCACATCTGATTTCTGTGCATGAGTCTTTAATGCCAAAGTCTTGTAGCTATTGTTTTATCCATAGAATTTGTGAACAGCAGCTTCCAAGAGCTACATACTCGCTTCGTCGTTGAGAGAGCTACAAGTGCTTTGCTTCCTTGAAAACCAAGACACCGTCCTGTTTCCAAGTAGTTGACAAGTTCCGAAGTGCTCTTTCTATCGACTCGCAACCGGCCAGATCGCATCCGAGTATCCTAGAAGATTAAAGTCTCCCCTCTTTGGATACCAAAGACCGATGCTTGAAGATGAAGCAACGTATTTGATAATACGTTTCACGGCAATGAGATGTGATTCTCTATGATCTGATTGAAACCTAGCACAGATACAAACACTAAACAAAATATCAGGTCTAGAAGCAGTAAGATAAAGAAGTGAACCGATCATGCTCCTGTACAGCTTTTGATCTACTTTCTTCCCTTCTTCATCCTTGTCTATCTTCTGAGAACATGACATTGGTATATCGGTCTTTTTGCACTTTTCCAATCCAAACCTTTTGACAAGATCATTCGCATATTTTTCTTGATGGATGAAAGTTCCTTCCTTCATTTGTTTCACTTGGAGTCCAAGAAAGAATGTTAACTCTCCCATCATACTCATTTCAAACTCATCCTGCATAGACTTAGAAAATTTCTTGCAAAGACCTTCATTAGAGGATCCAAAAATAATATCGTCCACATATATTTGAACAAGTAAAAAGTTTTTGTTTTCCTTTTTGATAAACAAAGTAGTATCTACTTTACCTTTGACAAAACCATTCTATAATAAAAACTTACTTAGTCCGTCGTACCAAGCTCGAGGTGCTTGCTTTAGACCATATCTGAGCCTTTTTCGTCCCAAGACCGAGTCCGGCTTCTTTGGGTCTTCAAATCCAGCGGTTGTTCCACATAAACTTCCTCATGGATAAATCCATTTAGGAAAGCACTTTTGACGTCCATTTGGAATAACCTGAAATTTTTGTAACAAGCAAACGCAAGTAATAGACGAATAGCTTCTAACCTTTACGGGAGCGTAAGTCTCATCATAGTCTATTCCTTCTTCTTGCGTATATCCTTTGGCCACGAGTCTTGCTTTGTTTCGTACGACTTTTCCTTTTTCGTTCATCTTGTTCCCGAATACCCATTTGGCTCCAATAACGGTTTTACCTTTTGGTTTAGATGTCAATTCCGAGACATCATTGATGTTGAACTGTCTCGAGCTCTTCTTGCATAGCTTCGATCCAGCTTTCATCGATAAAGCTTCTTCTATGCTTTTTGGTTCAATTTCGAGATGAGAGCCCAAAGCACTAGATTCCTCATGCCTTTTTGATCTGGTGCGGATTCCTTCATTAAGTTCGCCAATAATGAGATCTTTGGGATGACTGGATTTGTGCTTCCAGTTACTAGTTGATTTGCCAGTTGATGATCTCTTTCTTTATTTGATTCTCCATGAGCGTCTTGATGATGGACTTCCGAATCCGAGATGCTTCTCGAGATGTAGACATTAGAAGGTCTAGAGCGGGTTCAGTCTCTTCGTACTGAGTCTGGATGGATTCATCTTGCACTGAGTCTTGGAATTTGACATTCATTGATTCTTCCACAGACTGGCTTTTCTTGTTGTAGACTCTGTAGGCTTTGCTTGATGTAGAATATCCAAGGAAGATACCTTCATCTGATCTTTCTTCAAACTTGCCAACTCGATCATTTGCATTTTTCAAAATAAAGCATTTGCAACCAAATACATGAAAGTATGAAACAATAGGCTTCTTACCTTTGAACAATTCATAGGGGGTTTTCGAAGAATAGGTCTTAGAAAGACTCTATTTATAATATAGCAAGCGGTTGAAACAGCTTCAGCCCAAAATCGTGAAGAAATTTTACTTTCAATTAAAAGTGTTCTAGCCATTTCTTGAAGAGATCTATTCTTTCTTTCCACAACTCCATTTTGCTCGGAGTATACGGAGAGGAAAACATGTGATTAAAACCAGATTTATCACGAATCTCGTGAAATCTTGATTTTCAAATTCACTTCCATGATCTGTTCTTATACTAGAAATAGCACATCATTTTTCATTTTGAACCTTTTTAGCAAACTTCTCAAAGTACGAAAAGGTTTCTGATTTATTTGTAAGAAAGTATACCCAGGTAAAGCGAGAGTAATCGTCTACAATTACTAGACAATATTTCTTACCTCCAATGCTCTGGGTTCTTGTTGGTCCGAAGAGATCCATATGAAGCAACTGCAGTACATGATTAGTAGATACATGATTTATTTGCTTAAATGAATTTCTTACTTGCTTTCCAGAATGCATGGAGTGCATAAGTCAGACTTTTGGTATGGCAATTTAGGTAGACCTCGAACAAGCTGCTTTGAAGAGATTTTGGCTAATTGCTTCTTGTTGATATGGCCAAGTTTTACGTGCCATAGAATTGCTTCATCTTGAATTGAGATTAAGCATTGTTCTTCATTTGGCTTTACATCAAGGAGGTAGATGTTTCCATGCCTTCGACCCATGAAAGACCGAGTTGAATCTTTGCTAATTCCAGAACATATGCCTTCTTGAAAGGAGATCTTGTAACCAGTATCACACGGTTGGCTAATGCTTTGAGTAAATTGTAGTTGAGTCCTTCCACTAGAGAGACATTGCTTATTGTGAGATTTCCAATTTTCACAGTTCCGAATCCCACAATACTTCCTTTGCTATTTCCTCCGAATGAAACTTTTCCACCATTTACTTGAATAAGCTTTATGAAACAATTTGAGTCTCTGTCATGTGTCTTGAGCATCATTTGTCAAGATACCACTTTACCTTCTTTTTGAGAGACCTTAAATTCACCGTCTCGAGTTTGATCCATCCCGAGTCCGATTGCGCCATCGACACGGGTTGGCATATTCCTCATCACTCTCTTCACACTCTGTATCGCTCCAGGTTTCGGCTTTAAGAGCTTTTCGAGATTTCTCAGCTTTTCCTCTTTTCTTTTTCAGAAGAGGACAGTTGGGTCTGATGTGTCCCTTCTTTTTACATTCGAAGCAAACTACATCTTTGTTTGGTTCCTCATCATCAACGAGACTTGGTCGCTGTCTCGAAAACTTTGTTTCTTTGGGATGAACCTTCGCCTTTTCTATTCAGTTTTCGAATCTTCTTATCATGAGGGCAAGCTCCTCATCATCCATATCATCTTCAGAATCTGCATCATCAGAATCATCATTTGATTTTAGTGCAATAGATTTCTTACCTCTTGGATCTTCATCTTCATTAATTCGTTCCACTTCGTAAGACTGAAGAGTTCCAATCAGTTCGTCTACAGATAATGGCATGATTCTTTGCGTCTCTCTTATTGAAGTCTTTATATGATTCCAATCCTTGGAGAGTCCACGCGAAGCTTGTTCACCTTCATGGGATCAGAAATTTTTTGTCCTTGGTTCTCAAGACCATTGACAATATCGTAAAACGACTAAACATGTCGGTTATAGATTCTCTTGGTTTCATTTTGAAGGATTCTTATTGACCAAGAAGAATGTTAATTCTGGTCTCCTTCACTCGATCTGTCCCTTCATAAGTGATATGTAACCTATCCCAGACTTCTTTTGCTGTAACACAAGAAGATATTCCGTTATATTCAGTTGGTGACAAAGCACAATATAAAGAATAAATTGCTTTAGCATCGAGTGCTTGTCTCTTGTTTATTTCTTCTTGAGACATTCCGCTGGCTTCAACAGTTTCTTTCCCTCTTTCGAGAGATTGATGCAGCAGCGGAGTGATTCCTCTTTCCACAACGTCCCATTCCGAGAGGATCCTTTGATCGTAGGAAAGCTTTCATCTTGTTTTTCCAGATGTTGTAATCCTTTCCATCGAAGTAGGGAGGTTTGGTATTGCTTTGCCCCTCCATCAGCCCCGGTGCTAGCATACTAGCCATGGATCTTTTACTCAAAGTAAAACACTTCAAACAAAGTAAGAACACGAGCTCTGATACCAATTGAAATAGCTAGTACGAGTACCTAGAGGGGGGTGAATAGGTATAAAAAAAAATTTCTCGAAGCTTGCACGATATTTAAACAATTAGAGGATTTGCAACAGTTAAAAATTCAATCGCAAGACTGATTAAGGGAAAGAGAGAATTGAACACTCGGTTTATAGTGGTTCGGCTTGATTCAAGCCTACGTCCACTCTTCGCACCGACAGCCCGATTGGCTGGATTCCACTATGATCAAAGAGATGTTACAGTGTTGATCTTCCTTGATTTCTAGGTGTAGATGATCTACCACACTCACTCAAGGAGTCACCAAGTATAAACACTCTCTGTATACAATTTCGCTCGAACAGTCTCAACTAACAATTAAGGATCTTCAGACTCTGGAATTTTTCTATCGATCACACACTTAAATCAACTAGAACGACTTCTTTTTATACTCCTTTATGCCATCATAGCCGTTGGCACTTACCAAAGGAATTCCTCCAATCTACCCGTTGGACGGAATCAATCAAGAAGATCATCCGAGCTATTTAAGGAATCGATGATAGCCCATCAATCTGTTCACCCATACAATCGGGATCTTGGTTTCCAAGAATAGAATATTCCAAGATTATTTCGTCGACCATCGGATCTTCAATCGATCTTAGATAAGAATTAAAGAATCCGAAATGATTATCGAACCGAAGAATCTATTCCAGAGGATAGGATCGAATCCTCAACCATAAACCTCGGCTTTGGATTTCCTTCGTCCTTTGGATTAGAAAGCGTCGGTGAGAATAGACTTAAGTCTTGAGTCCGAGTCTTAAGTCTTAAGTCTTGAGTCCGAGTCTTAAGTCTTGAGTCTTGGGTCTTGAGTCTTGGGAGTACAAAGTCTTCGGACTTTAAAGCGACGGTCTCCGAACATCCAGACTTTAGACTGAAAGAAACGTTTTGTCAGCTTCAAAATATTCTGGAAAGATTTCTCCAACATTGAGGTGTTTCCAGGCTCTGAACCTGAGGCCCGCTTTGGAGATAAACGTCCCCCGCGACATTCTAGGCGATTCGATCCAAACAGATTGTTAATCGGGTGAGTTTAACTCACTAATCCTTACTTAGTTTGCTAATAATGCTTAAGGATTGATTAGTGTTAATTAAGCATGTTTAAGTGGTTAGATTAATTTAGAATAATTAAATTAGTGATTTAATGATGCATGTTAGGTGGTTAGACTTAGTTATTAGCAAGTAGGAGCTTATATTATTTATTGAACGAACCTCGGGATTTTTCTCAGTTCGTCTCGGCTTTCAATTACGCATTACGAGCCTAAATTGGATTTATTGTATTTATTTAATAATTTTTGAAATTAATTAATTAATTAATTATTTTCCGGAAATTAGGCAGGGATAGTCGATGACCAGAATTTTGTGCTAATTGTCATGGTGCAATCCGTTTATTTAATTGAGCTTTATTTTGTACTGAATTGAATTAATTGTAAATTTGAGGATTTTATTCATAAGTTGTTCAATTTCAATAATTGATTTCGAAATGATTGAGTGTGGGTCTACAGCGTCTTTGATATCTAAATAAGCTGTATAAAGGGGTGAGAAAGAAAGTGGTGAGATGTGGCTCGATAACCAAATAATTTGCTTTGGTGAATAAGTCATCTTAGAGAATTCATGTGAGTAATAAAGTATGTACATTACCTGGAAAAGCATGTGGCTCGGTATTTAGTACGTTACTTTGGCGAAAATGGCGCCTTAGAGAATGCACGTGGTTTGGTGATTTGGTATATCGTCTTGGAGAATGCATGCGACTTGGTAATTGATACATTGCCTTAGTGAATAAATCGCCTTAGAGAATGCACGGGGCTTGGTGATTAGTACGTCACCTTGGCATATGAGATGCTTGAGAGAATGCACATGGCTCGGTGATTAAGTACCTCACCTTGGCGAAAATGGCACCTTAGAGAATGTGCGTGGCTCGGTAACTAAGTATACTATATTGTAAAATGCAAAGTATGGGTTGAGATGACCGGGGAAAAGTAATGCTGACATGTAATCGATTAGGTCGATTGATCGATGATGCAATCTAATTTGGTGTCTATTTGAACTGTGCTAATATGCAGGTGGGATTTAAAGCCAAGGTAAGTACTCTGACCCGTGAGTGCTTAGGTAGTTCGGATGGCGTATTGGTTTAGTAATCGAGTCTTAGGGGGTAGATCTTGCTAAGACGTAGTTTCATCCCGGTAGTGGGATATCATTTCAGGCTCCTAGATGGCAGCACCTCCACCTCCTCGTCCTCCTAGGCATTTTGGTATACCCGAAGAAGTCAACGAGATAGAAACCCACTTTCCAATTCATGCTCACCCTGAAGGATTGGAGTACGTCCTAGTTCAGTCAACCGTCTGGGTTGTGTGGGTGAGGATGCCCTGAGGCCCCACAAGTACTGGTCATGGTATCATGAGTATTATGACGGGTGAAAGGAGGGTCCCATGCCTAAAGAAGATGTGTCTATGTTTGTCTCGGAGGAAGCATTCGAGAAGGGTATGGCTGATCATAAGGACGAGTTGGTAGTGGATGCAAAAGACCCTAAGCTCGAGACTGATCACGGCTTCCCCCAGCCATCAGTAGTAGACTCCAACTAGAGTATGCAAGAAGAAGGGGAGATAATCGAGCAAGAGGAGAGACAAGAGGAGAATCAGGAGTGGGAATGGCCAAAGGTAGAAGAGCTTGAGGAAGAGGAACCAAGGAGGATTACCTATTGGAAGAGCTCGAAGATGAGGAGCCAGGAGAAAACAATGAGCTGGAAGAAAATGAGCTCAGTGAAGAGGAATCTGATGAGGATCGGGATGATGATCCCAAGTACGACCTGGATGAGGACCGAGATCCCATCTCGTTTTGTGAACTCTATGTAATTATGGATATGTGTTAGATCAGACCTATGTTAATAATATTGTAAAATACTATGTTGTATGTTTGTATGAAAAGTGTGGTTATAATTTTTAGATGTGAAAATGATGGCCCTATTTTTCTATCCCAAGTGTTTTATTAATTGGAGATTATTATATGCTTCCGTATGCGTATTAAATTAAAAAGGGTCGGCGATGTGTCTTAGGACGTCGTTATTAATCAATCAGGTAAGGAATGGGCATGCAGTTGAGAATTGGGGCATGACGGGATGTCATGCTCGAATCTTGAGCACGCGCACATCCCTCGGTGGTCAATAAAATTGCGACATCCCAGGACACATCACTGACCCATTCATTTTATTGCACATGCGGAAACATATAATAAATCTCTAGCCAACACAAATATGGGATAGAAAAGCAGAATAGAATTTTCACAAAACACTTTTTATAAACACATTGGGTTTATATATAAAAGTCTACAAAAAGATCGGCTTTTAAAAAGAAGCTGTCCTACGATCTACTAGTCAAATACATTTGCCGATCCTTGGGACTCCATCTCCACAGGCTCTAGGGGCTTCGGGTTCTCCACAACCCTATTAGGAGAGTCAACTGCATTGACCGCAATGACAAGGATATCAAAACCCTGAAGAGGATCTTCCCTATACCCATTAAGCCCATGGCGAAATCACGCCCTGAATCAATGAGGTACTCTTTGAGGTATGCCCTCATCAACCTAGATAGTGGTCGCAATAAGTTCATGGATCCAGTGACTCTCGGGGATAGGAGCATTTATACTCCACTTAGAAATTCCCCGAGGCTGTCTAAAATGAACCGAAGGGACCACCATCTAAGGACCTGAAAATGTTAAGCTCATGACTGGGTGAGACAATGTCTCAGCAAATTCACCCCCTAAATCCTGACCAGGAAGAAAATACGTCTAGAGGTAGTCTAACCATACATCATAGAAAACTCACCTCACCTCAGTTCCTTCCTATACATAGTACAATTCATATCACATATGCATATAATAAATGCACACATTAATTGGAACGCCTTACTCAATCTCAATCAATCACATGGGTCCTATTATAAGACCAAATCGTTATGAAACGTCCTATTTCGTGTCACACGATTTTGTCCCATAATCCAGCCTGTCTATCTCAATCAATCACGCGTTCCAATTGACTACTATTTGCATAGGTAGTTTTAATTGACGCACATCGGTCCTCTAGCATAGCCAGGCTTCACCTCATCCCTTGAGCGCGGCAACATCCACTCAACACACATTGAGGACAGCATTCCCGAAGGAGCTTCGGTCTGGCTTTTACTACGATTCGGCATCCATTGCTAGGACATTCCATATAGGGGCATTGTTCACCCGACGCACATCGGGGACGGGTTTTCTTAACCATCACATGATCATTCAATTCCGACCAAGGACACCATGCATTACACTTAAATGTCTCAATTAAAATAATGCACTTGGCATATTTTCTTCGTATTAAAAACACCCGATGAAAATAATCTTGTGTAGGTACACGGTTAGATCGAACTTTAAAAATTGATATATTTTATTTTAAAATCTCACTATTTGATATAGTATTAAAAATCATTTTTAGTGTCAAAACCTGACACCTGGTATTTTATAATTAAATACCAAAATTTCACAATTTTGAAATAAATACTCAAAATTACAATCGCCACTCCATTTGTACAAATTAACATTCAATTGCATAAACTAAGCACACTATTGTAATCAGCACGAAATTCCGATCATTGACTATCCTAGTATAATTTCTGGAAAATATTAAATAAATAAATAAATAGCAAAATTAATTAAATAAATATAAATTAAATCAATAAATACATACTTATGCCTAATAATGCTAATCTAACCACCTATTAGACTAATTAAATTATTCTAACCATTCTAACTACGAGGCCACATATTAAACTAACTAACTACCATTTCTAACCACTTAATTAACTAATCTAACTAACCTAATTTAACTAAACAAGCTTACACTTATATTGATCACACTTAACTTAATCTAATCACCCATTAAGCGTCATTAACCTCATAAGTAAGGTTTAGTGAGCAAACTCACCAATTTTTCTGGCCGATGAGTTCACAGCAATGGCGACGCCAAGGTGGGCAAGACACAAGCCTGCAACAACACCAAGCGAGACTCGGAAGAGACCTAAAACAGGCCACGAAGCCCAATAGCCACTGCTGGCCTTTAGTTTTATCCAAGCACCGAAGGGGCTTGGCCGAGCGGTTGGAAATGGCAAGGTGGGATGGTGGCAGCTATAGCTGGTCCAAGCGAGCGACGGTGGTGGCTCCGGCAGTTGACGAATGTCCTGGACGACAGAGGTTGCTTAGGATGGCTACGACATGGGCCTAGCTTCATCAGACAGCGAGGATGTGAGTAGGAGTAAACGTGACGGCAAGACGCTAGCAAGTGACTTGCAGCAGCTCGAACAGGCGACAACGGTGCATGACGGCGGCAGGGGGCGGTCTACGGGCTGTTGCTAGCTTTCCTCTGGTTCTTAAGCTCTCAAATAACACAACAATGGATAAAGCAAGCCTAAGGAAGAAGAAGAAGATAGTTGCTGAAGAGGGGGGCCACAAAATATCCTAAACACTCATGGCTTGGCCCCCACTTGTGGCTACCTCAATCCTCAACCATTTGCACACCAAAACTTCCTCAACAAGCCATTCAAAGTGTCCAAAATGTTGCAGCCCCTTGGTCCTACGAATTTTGAACATTTCCCCCTCCAATTTCATCCAATTCCAACTCAATTGGACTCAAATCGATGCCCATAAATTCAACCAAGGTGCCCACATCAGATTCCACATTTTTCCTTGCCAATTAGTCCAACTTGAATGCCAAAAATGCAACAAAAAATGGTCCTTTAATTTTTCTGGTCTAAAACTGCTCAAATTTGATTTTTTGCCAAAAACTCGAGTTTGCAAAAAAATATTCGAAGGACGAATTGATGTTTCTAAAATAAATCGTAACATGACAGAACTTTTAATTTTTGAAATCGGGTTCAATTTCGTGGTTAATTTCAACTGGATGCGATTTTTGCGTGACATAACCTGCTGGGTAGCTTTTAGGAATTTTTAGCGCATTTGACCCATGGTCGATTATTTTCAAGCCACATTGTAGATCTTTGACACATTGGCAACTCTCAGTTGTCGTGAAAATCTCGAGATTTCAAGTACGGGCATAGGGTACAGAAATGACAGAGAAATCGGTTTAGTATCGTTTGACGAGAATTTTGTAATTAGATGGAATCACCTATACTTTAATCACACACCTCAGTTGAACCGGCCTATCTCTGATCTTTTATTGATTTTCATAGTGTTGTATTGACTCTCGTAGGTTAGCAAGGTCAAGCAGTTGATTTCCGATCGAATTCTCAAGTTTATTGCGTTTAAATTCCTTAATGGGTTCACCTGATAGATGAGTTATCTTATGAGTGATCAGCTCAAAGAAAAGAACTATATGTGCTTTAATAAAAAGCCCAACTCATTCAATCGAAAACAGAATTGAAAAATTAGGATGTCACACAAAGTTTAAAGGCTAGATATATCAGGCATGCCATTGGCAAGGAACTTTGAAGCTTCTATCGTGCTTGTGATGATATGGTAACCTGCCCACTTGACCCCATTTTGGTCAATGAATTGGGGCCCATGTTCATATACTCTCTATAGTACAAAGACATAAGGGCAAAGTCACCATGCCACTCCAACCAATCATTCGAGTTATTTAGGCTATCAAGATAAGACTTCATGAAAATTGTCATTTCTTTAATATTTTTGCCATGGCCTTCCAAGGTACATCTTGATAGAGCTTTGAATCAGATTTAGGTATGAAGTTGTGGTGACTTTGCACTTATGGATGGAGATGTCTATATTCAGGTTGGGGTCAGTTTGGTCTATGCAGTGAATGTACAGGGTTTTCTAGCATGGATGTTACAGTTCTAGAGAATGACTATAGCAATTCCAAATATAAATTAATGGTGCCATAGATATCGCATTCTTTGTAAAACCGTTGCTTAGGATGAACATAAAGGGTGTCATGGTAACCCTCAAAGCTAGATCGATGGTAGACTAAGAGGTCAGAGCTAGAACATAAACCAACTGTTTGGTGATTTGTTGCACCAATGGTGTGTCGGAAAGTGATGCCTTTTGGTAGATGAATTCGTCACCACGGCAACCTATACATACTAGCCTTTTTATAGATTATATACCTTGCTATGCCAGATCGCTTTGATGTCGCGTTATAGATTTGCTAATCATATACCTTGTCATGCCAGATCGCTTTGATGCTGTGTTACAGATTTACTAATCATTTTGTAGTTCCTTGAACCATCTTGGAGCACCAACATCTTGGCCTTACATGCGAAGGATAAAGTTTGTTGGAGCTTCCGATTCCCTAGCCTTACCCATGTGGGGAACTCATTAGTGTAGTTCGGCATAATGTAGGGTACATAGTTTGTGGACAAAGCATTGCTTATGAACTTAGAGATTGTTATTAGACATCAAGGGCCACACGTTCATCGAGATGCCAAGCTTGATGAACTTGGCCCAACAAGTCTCAAGGTTGGTCAAGGCAGTGCTAAGCCCCGTTAGTGCACTAACGGTTAATGGTGCAATCCAAGCAAAGGGTCAAGTGCTTGTAAAGCTAGAGGCAATTGGGCCATGTAGTCTTCTCATGCTCATTACGACACTTGGTTCCTAGCAAGCACATGTTGGTTTGGGCGAGCTGAGTCATCTTGGGGATTACTTTCATCGAGGCCTTAAGAAAATGGGATTTTCGCTAAAATGGGCTCTGGTTAGGGTTGGTAGTCAAGATGTACTCACATGGTTGTGGGTAAAGCATTTGGCTATTTCATATCACCAAAGGATTAGCTAGAAAATGTTTTTTTTTTTTTTTTGGTAAAGGGATTAGCTAGAAAATGTTTGAGACAACAAAAGAGGCAAAAAGAGAAGGATCATGAACTTTTAATGAACACCTATATTGATTGATCTAGTTGAGAATATTGCAAAAGTTTGAATGTTTACATATTTTGATACATTTTAATAAAGAATACGTCAAAGGGAGATATATGTGCAACATTCGTGCCACAAACGTGCGATATTCATGAGATATACGTGCAATCTTGAGAAATAGGAATAATCAGTATAAATATTACAATCATCTCTAACAAAGGAAATCATCCTAAATAAATCTTCATTTATCATCCCCTTAAACTCAAGGCGACTAAGTTAATTTGAGTTCCAAATCAAGTTAATATAGTGCTACGGAAACTATTTTCTTTTGAAATCAACACCCAACATATTCGAGATGGGGCAACAAGTGGTGGCCTTTGTGATGGCTTTAAGCTTCTATCGACAATGAGATTTCAGTATCTTGCTTGTTTGAAGGTAGCAAGTCGAATGGTGGTGTCAGCATCTTGAAACGAGAAATAAGAATGTGAAGAGAGAATTTGAGCGTAATCTTGAATTAGGGTGTTTCATTTGCCTTGGATTGGTCCTTCTCTTTAGAAGTGAAAAGCAAAAATAGAAATGATAGTAGTCCAAGAGGCAGGTAGTTACACCACCCTATGGGAAACTGTTTTGATTGTCGTGTCATGACCAATCGATTGATTTTGAATAATCAAAATGACTAGAGAAAAAGACAATGTACACTTTTCAACTATGAAACAAATCTGTCCATGAGTCTCTCCTTTATGGCTAACTATTGTTATTTGCGGAAGTTTCTCTCAATGAGATGACCAAAGGCAAAAAGGCATTTGAGCATCTCGCAGAATGTGTTATTAAGTTTTATTTGTTAAATAATTTTTTGACCAAGTACAAAACATTGCAATTATGGACATGATTTTCTTGATGAGGTCCTTACACATGCCCATTATCCGAGCTAGTCATGAGTTGGGGAGCTTTTCTAGCATCATTACTAGGTTGAATCCTTCCCAAATGTTTGCTCATGGATCCTTTGAACTAAACTCTAATCATGCTGCGGTTGAAGGTAAATCTATCTCCTTTGCATCAATGGAAAACATCATTCATACACTACGAATTGATGTAGAATATCCATGTTGCAACCTATTCTTCGATAGGGTGGAAAACATAAGTTTAAGGTTATTACCTAAATGATGGACTAATGACCCATAATTTAAATGCGGGCTCTCTTAAGCCCATACTTCATGCAACATTGATGTGTTCAAATTGACGCTATGAGATTTTCCTAAACAAAGGTCACCACCAGCCTATTAGGGTTGGTTAGAAACCAAGCGTGCGAGCGTACTTCACTTTCTACGTAATTGGAGAATCTATGTGAAATATTTGATTACACTAATGAACTAATTAGTATCCTTTTGATACTTAATCTCGTTCATTTCAAAAAAGGCATTTTTGTTAAACAATTTGAATTGACTTTATATCTATTCACTAACATTGAGGTGATTATATGAGTGTATAATTATTAACGTAACAATTAGCAATCAAGAAAAACATTAAATAAATTGCATGGGATAGCAAAGACCAACACTAAGAAAAAAGATAAATGACAATGCTAACTAAACTAAAGGGAAGCCAAAATGTATCGATATTGCAATCAAGGACAACTGCCTTTAAGGATAATTGAAACCTTAAAGTAAAGCCTTAAGTACTCATTCAACTTTAAGCTCAATTTTTGTCCAAAGATTTAATCAAAATCCTATCTATGTGAATTCTAATTTTGGAAAATTTAAAACTAATTCTAAACTAGAATTGACACTAGAATCTAAGAAAACTACTTGAAAACTAATTCCTAAACCTTTTCCTAAACCTTTTCCTAATTTTTTACTTTTTTCAGAATTTTCTTAATTTTTAATATGAAAAAAGGACTCTGGTGGGCCCCTAGGGCCCGCTCCGAATATGGGCTGAGGTAGGCTCTTGGCTCTGGACCATGGACATAGATGGGCTTATTCAAAACAAGCCTGTTCGAATAGAAAATCACCAAGTCCATTTTGTTGAAATTAAAAAGCACCAAGCCCATTTTGCTAAAAAAGCTCAGCCCAACCGCCTCTAAATCTAAGGCCAGCCCAGATCTTCTAAAACCACTTAGGCCCAAGATCCATCAAGCACCAAGGTCATCGGAAGACAACATTCAACAGCAACAACAGAAAAAAGGAGGGGTCTACCTTGAACAAGAGGGAAAGAGGATGAAGTATCATAGGAAGACCAAGAGATGGGGTCGTCAGGAACCACTAAGAAGAGCCGGGACAAGCAGCGGTTGCCAGTCGCAGGCTGAGTGGCCTGCAGTTGCGAGCTGAGGTGGTGGAGATGTGCAAGAGATTGAACGTTGGAGAGTAAGAGCAGCCGGAGAGATAATAGAAGAGCAATCATGGAGAGCCTCTCTGCAAACGGAAATGGAAGTAGGCGTTTGTAATTTGTTTCCTATAATAGCGCTCTTTGCTGGTTCTCTTAAGAGAACACCCCGAAGATTTGAGATTCCAATAGACAAAGCGACGCGCTGGGGGTTCTTCTCAGTCTTGAGGAGGGGATGTGCCACCCGGGTCTTTTCCTTCGATGATGACGGGAAGTGGCAGCAAAGGAGGTTCAACAAGGCGGGGCGGAGTCAGGTGAGCAGCGACATTTGTGACAGCGGTGTTTGAGCTTCACGGTGAGGCCGGCTGGTGCCAAGATTGAGCTGCGAGAGTGACATTTATATATATAGATAGAGAGAGAGTTCCCAAGGTCCCAGTGAGCGAGTGAGGAAGATCCCTAGACCATCAGGCCGCCTCGAAAACAAGTGAGAAGACCAAAGGAAGAAGAAGGAGAAGAAAACACCCCCGGGCGGAAAGGTCCCTCAATGTTAAGAGAAGTGGGATCCACCCGCAACATGTGTCGCGTTCTCATGTGCCTTTTGTTCGTGTTGTGTGCTAGCATGGCAAATAAGAAGGCCCTTGAAAATGCAACATGTGTCCCGTGTGGGACCCAAATTGCCAGGCCTCTCTCTTCTCTCTATTCTCGCTGCACTTTTGACACCCGTGCATGCTCTCTCTCTCTCTCCTCTCTCTCCCCAACACCCTCTCTCTCCGTTGGCGTGGACAAATAGTTAACCACCTTGACCTTCGCGGGGACCACCTCCTCCAGTGTGTCAGTGAAGGCGCATGAGTGCTCGATCTGCCATAAGAGCTTCTCCACCAACCAAGCTCTTGGCAAGCACAAGCGGTGCCACTACGAGGCCCCCATTCCCGCCTCTTTTGCCCTTGACGCCTCAGTTGCTAGTAGGGTGAGCGTCTATGAGGGGTAAGGTCCATGCACAAATTGAGCCAGGGCACCGCGAGTTTGATCTAAACATCCCGGCGCTTTTGGAGTTCTCCTCAAGATTTGCAGTCTCTGGTAGCTTGGACAATGAGGTGGAGAGCTCACACCCCTCCAAGAAGCCCCGATTCCTGGCACTGATGAAGGCGGAAACAGCTTGAATTGGGTTGGATTGAAAATGCATAGAAACCCCCACAAAGAAAGCCAACGATTGGAGTTGAAGTGGGAACTTGATCAAGTTTCAGGTAGGAATAGAGAAATACTAGAAACGATTGTTTTTGTTCATCTCTTCTTGTCTGCTAGGCGATGCTGGAATTCTTTTTGGCTGAAGAAAAAATTGCAAAACATGGCATTTCCGCAACGGAGAGAGAGAGAGAGAGAGAGAGTCGAGTGAGAGAGGTCTGTAGGGGAGAGAGGAGAGAGCGGAGAGAGAGTATGGAGGGGAGGTAGAAGAGAGAGAGAGAGAGCATGCAAGGGTGTTAGACATGCAACGAGAAGAGAGAGAGAGAGAGAGGAGAGAAAAGAGAGAGAGAGCTAACAATTTAAGTCCCGCAGACGACACGTGTCGTGTTCTCAAGGGTCTTCTTATTTGCCATTGGCACACAAACCGTTCCTAATATTTTCTCCTTTATGCCCACTAAAGCCCCATCCTTTTGTCCTCTACCCCGTCCTTCTCTCTTTTGTCGTTCGACCAGCATCCAAGAGATGGGAAAGGAGGAAGAGAGAGAGGTTGGGCCGGTGAAAGAAAAAAGAAGAAATGGGATGGGCTGGCCTAGGTGGGGAGAAAGAAAAGGGAAAAGAAGGAAGGGCTGGGCTAAGATTGGCGTAGCTCAGCTTGGCTGCTTTTTTTTTTTAAAATTAATTTTTAAATTAACCTTCTTTCCAATTTTTAATTTTAATAATGCAAACGTTCCTAATATTTATATGCGATGCAGTTTAATTGAAACACGATACATTTTAATGAAAATTATTTACTTTACTTTCTACTTTTATATTTTTTAAGACTAATTCCTAATTTTCTATGTGATTAAGTCCTAAATAAAAAAGGGCATAATTTAGGTGTCAACAATCAATATCCTAACATGTGAACAAACAATAAGAACTCGAATTCTTATTGAGGCTAGAACTCATGGAGAAGAAAATCAATTTTTGGATGACATCAAATATGTAGTATTTAAAGATAAAAGTATTTGGTTATTGATATATTTCCAATATCAAATCAGGATCAATTAGGATAGTAATAAAGCATTGTGTCGACCTCTTCTTTGGTGTCAAGGTAAAAGCTACATGTAATTATCAATTCCTGAAAAAAGAGTAGAAGAATGGGACCACTAGGTTGAACATTTGCTAAGTGTTGCTCGTTGATTCTTCTAACCGAATTCTGATTATGTCGTGACTGAGGTAAATTTATCTCGTCTTTAAAAATAAATCCCACTTGTAGGTTAATCCAATGTAGAGCTTCGTGAACGCCTATGTGACAAAATTTTCCTTGATTTTTTTTTTTTTTTTTTTGGGTATGATCCTACCTTGATTAATATCATTTAACGAGTTAGAGAGCGCCACCTTCATCAATCTTTCCACTTTAGAGACGTGTGTTAATTAAAATTAACGATTTGGCTTTCAAGTATTTATATGATAATTTCTCTCTAAAAGAAAGGGATCTATCCCCATTTCAGTTAAAAATAAAATGAATGCTAAACACGTCTACAAATTGATATACAGAGTGATGTTACATTGTTATTGGTCATTGAATATAGTCCATTCATTTAAAGGGCCACTCAAAGAGTACACACTCGATCCACGTGTATCCCAGCTCCCAATTAGACCCAAAGCAAATTTACTGGTGTTATCCTACAATTTCTTACAAGGAATTAACTCACAAAACTCATTGAGAGAAAATCCTAAAAATCTTCTTGTTTGCTTTATTGTGTGTCCACCGAGTGGAAATCCATCTCCTATATTTAAATAATATTTGTATTGAAAGTAGAAAACCCCTCGTTAGGAAACCATTCAATTTGGAAACGTTCAGACTAGAAAACCTATTCAAACTAGGTAATGTACTTGGATCAAATTTTCTTTAGAGGCTCAAACTTGAGACTTATTCTCAACAGGCTCTATGGAGACCGATTGCATCAACAAAGGATGAAGTTTCCAATATTGCCAGTCACTTGCCAGGCGGCTTAGGCGAGTAAGTCGGGCAAGAAGCACTATGCCAGTTCCATATTTGCTGAAGAATAGTGTGGTTGGTCTCTCTATATGCTAAAGTGTGAATCTAGCTACCTCGCAATTTCTGTGATGAGTATTTGGATAGCAGTAGGTTCAGGCGCAGGGCCAGGATCTTGGCTAAAGGAAAGCGTTAATCTCTTATGTGTGGCATCTCGTAATTACACGGCATTGAATCATATTTTAGCTGAATATTGTGTTGAAGGAAAAAATCCTCCAAATGATACTAGATGATCTGACATGTGGTTTTCCCTTTTCGTCTTCTGCTTTGGCTTCGTCTTCATCTTCTGTCCTTAATCTTTCAAGTTTCCCGCTTAAGTGGCAGAACAGAAAGACAGATAGAACACAAATTCGTTTTACTATCTTGTCAGTCGTCTATAATCATTTGAAGGAATCTGTCATGATTTTTCCATGTGAAAACTGTGCAATGATCTTAATGTCTTACCTAAAAAATTCGGTTGACATTCTTGGTGAAACTCTGAAGTGAATAGAAGACAAAAGATCCACATACAGACACAGATTTTAGAACTTCGGTCATGACAGATCATCTTGTTATGGTGGGAAGGATGCTTGAAAAATTGGCTTGTGAAATGCAGAAGTTCATTCAGATGAGTTGATTTAAACTTGAAGCAACGTCAACTGAGGTTGTAGCTGGCTAAGTCCCTTTATACGTCATTCAAAGAATTTCTTGCTTATACCGAAATAAGAAAGAGGCTTCGCATTGTTTTCAGCAACTTGTCCAAGTAAAGAGAACAAATATAAGCAATACTCACAATGTGAGTATCAGATCAGCTTTATATTTAAGCCTTCTATTCTGTCAATTTCTTTACCCTAATAATATGTTGCACGTGGAAACGTACTTTGTGACATCCCGATTTTCCAATTCTGGTTTCAATTAAATAAGTCGGGCATTTCATCTTCGCGTCTATAGCTTTCTTCTCTGAGTTGGCCACTCACGAGATAACTAGTCTATCAGGTGAAGCCGTTAAGGAATCTAAACGCAATAGACTTGAGAATTCGACCATGAATCGGCTACTCGACCGTATTAATCTGCAAGGATCATTACGACACTGTCAGAATCGAACAGAGATAAGTAATAGGTCGATTCGACTGAGATATGTGATTAGAGTGTGGGTGATTCCACCTGATCGCAATATTCTCGCCGACCGGCACTAGACCGATTCTTCTATTGTTTTGCGTACCTTGTGTTCGTAATCGAAACCTCGAGATTTCTACGATAATCGAGAGTCACCCAGGTGTCGAAGATGCACTTTGTGGCTTGAGAATAATCAACCATAGGTCAATTGCACAGAAAATTCCTAAAAGCTACCCGGTAGATTAGGACGCGCTAAAGTCGCGCCAGATTGAATTTAACCGTGAAATTGAACCCGATTACAGAAATTGGAAGTTCTGTCAAGTCATAATTCATTTTAAGAATGTCGACTCATCTCTAGAAGATTTTTCTACAAACCGAGATTTTTGGCAGAAAAGCAAAGTAAAGCCGTTTATGTTCGGGATTGTCAGAGGGCCGTTTTTAATCGAATCTTCGGGATGCAAGTTGGGTCATTTGATGGGGAAATGTCATGAGAAGGCCGAGGACACTTGGGTTAATTTAATTGAGCTTCAATTGGATGGGATTGATTGTGAATTGATTGAATTAAGTGTACAAGAATTGGACCCCAGCGGAAAATGAGATTGCAACCATTGGAAGAGGTTGTAGGGGATTGGGTGAGTGGAGTGTGATGTCACCCATGAGGTCATGTGGTGGGCCAATTTGTTGAATTAAAGAAAAGGGAAAAAGGAAAAGAAATTGGCCTCCCTTCTTCTCTCTCCTCCCTCTCTCCTTCCTCTCTCTCGACCGCCCCTCCATCTCCACCTTCTTCTTCTTCGAACGCCACCAGCAGCAAGGGAGATCGTTGAGCAGCCCGCCCGGAGCCACCCGTCACCGCCTCATGCCGCCGCACGTCGTCCTCGCCGTCCGCTCGCTCGCCGACCAGCTTGCCGCTCCGCCTCAGCCCGCGTCTCCAGCAGATCTGAGAACCCCGAACCAGCAAGCCGAAGACCAGTTGAAGCCAGCAGCTCCACCCGTCGCCGGAGCTCACCGCCGCCGTCGTCGTCCGTGCGTGAAGGTCGTGCGCCTGCGTGTCGCCTCGCCGGACGGCCGTCGCGCGCTGCTCCGCCCTGCTCGCCCGGTCCCGAGCTCTTTCCCCTCCGTCCAGCTGTCGTCGCCGTCGCTAGGGTCGCCGGGAGTCCCGCCGGAGTTGCCGCCTTGCTCACCCGAGCTGCCGACGTCCTTCCTCCGCTGTGCCTCCGCTCAAATCGCCGCCAGACAGCTCTCCTCCGCCCGTGAATAGCAGCCAAGAAAAATGGGTATGCAGCGGACGTTTAGCCCGTTTTGGCTGCCTTCCCGAGCCTGAATGCTCGGCCTGCTTTGGAGAAAGTCGATCCCCTCGTCGTCCCCATCGTTTTGGTCCGCTCGGTTCGCTAATCCGGTGAGTTTAACTCACTAAATCTTGATTAGAGATCCTAAGTGTGCTTAGTCTAAGTTAAGCAAGTTTAGGTGGTTAGATTAGTTTATTTGGTTGATGATTAGATTAGGATGTTTAATTAAGTTAAAGTGTGTTTAGTTTAAAGTTAAGTATGTTTATTTTTAAAATAAAGCCTTGATGTGACATAATATGGTTTTATTTTTGAATTATTTAAAGATTTCGAATTCTGGAAATTTATAATATTATATTAATTCCGAAATTATTAAAATATTATTATAAAAAACGGAAAAAAAATTATTTTTGGCCCCGGTTGCTCAGAATTTCGTGCCGATCGCTGCTATGCGTTCGGATTTTGAAATTGATGGTTGGATATTATAAATTGGGTGTGGATGATGAAAATATGGATATTATTATTTAATTAATTTTCGGAATAAATTTAATTATTTATTAAATTTCGAAAATTTTATCGGGACCCTAAATTCTCAGAATTTCGTGCCGGTCGCTGCTGCGTGGTTAGATTTTGAAATTGATGATTGGTTGTGGCGAATTGAGTGTGATTGCGATTTATGAGGATTCTTTAGAAAACCCTAAGTGTGGAAATTGATGGGAGATTGGCCGTGATTAACTACCTATTAGAGGTTGTGCCTAGTGAGGCCGTGATTAACCACCGATTGGAGGTCGTGCCTAGTGAGGCCGTGATGAACCACCTATGAGAGGTCGTGCCTAATAGGGTCGTGATGAACCACCTAAGATAGGTCGTGCCTAATGGGGCCGTGATTGACCACCTATTAGAGGTCGTGCCCAGTGAGGCCGTGATGGACCACCTATGAGAGGTTGTGCCCAGTGAGGCCGGGATGGACCACCTATGAGAGGTTGTGCCCAGTGAGGCCGTGATGGACCACCTAATTAAAGGTCGTGCCGAGTGGGGCCGTGATTGCCACTGGTTGTTAAACCTTCCTATAGGGCCGTAATTAAGAGCAATGATTGATTTGCTAGAATGACATGTAATTGGCCGAGTCGATTGATCGTTGAGACGATCCAAGTGGTTGAATTGTTCTGATGATGTGATTGTGTTGCAGTTATTTGGTTATTATAATTGCACGTGGTTGAATTATATAAACTGTGCTAACAATGTAGATGAAGACTAATGCGAGGTAAGTCTTCTGTGTGATGTGGCTAGGCCACCTGGGGCGTATTTTCTTTCTAATAGGGGTTTAGGGGGTTGAACTTGTTGAGACATCGTCTCATCCCGGTTGTGGGATTAAAATTTCAGGTCCCTAGATGGCAGTCGTGGAGGACCCGAAGCCCTAAGTTTGGAAAGATGGAGACTGAAGTATTGGTGAACGCGTCCTGCTAGTTGGTTTTAGGATGGTTCCCTTTTTGTCGAGCCGGTCTATTTTGTAGACAGTCCAGAGTTGTATTTAAACCTATGTGTTTGGAAATGAGTGTTTGGTATTGTGATTGATTGCCTGCTTTTCTATCCCAAGTTAAATGTTGTCAGGGGATTTATTTCTCTTCCGCATGCATAAATAAATGAATGGGTCAGCGACGTATCATGGGATGTCGAATATTTGATCGACCGCAGTGGGATGTGCATGTGCTCGAGGTTCGGGACGTGACATACTTCGTGCCTCTTCATGCATATCTATATCTTGAATATGCCCATATCTTTATTTCTTGTTTTGGTCCTCATTTTGTGGTTTCAGTCAACATTTTGGTTTAGTCTTTCCGTTACAACGTATTACTTTCTCTGTGGTTTTAGTCCCTGTCCTTCCTTTCTCTTGAGATCGTCAGCATACAGCAGAAGAATGGATATGTTTCAAAATCCGTTTAATTCATAGAAGTCACTTTAATTCTGTAAATGGTTTATGGTAGGATAAGATGTTGGCACAAATTGAGAGTAGTATAATTTAGAATCCCACTAGGTTTGTCAGCTAAAATGTAGTGAGTTCAGTGTCTGTACAGTCCCATAAAGTCAAGATATTGGGCTTTCCTTTTGATGCAGAAATTGCGGTGAAGAGCCTAGCTCTTGAAGATTCTAACGGAACATGTAGCTGCCTAATATTTTGATAACCTGTTTAAGCTCTACTTTGTCATCAATCATCAATGTTTGCATTGTACATCTATGTTGGCAAGTCTTTCAACTCTAGCTTGTTTGGTTTGATGTGAACACATTTTTACATAGTTGATGGAACAGGGATGGCACACTCGAAGTAAAATGCGTATGACTATGGTGTTCTCCTGGTTGAGATGATATCAGGGTTGTGTCACGGTCCAGAGGTTCAATCGGTCTGTGACACTTGCCTTTTGATGAGCACAGACAGGACCATCTGCAGAATACTCAGGTGAAGTGGGTTAAGAAACGGATCTCCACTACGCTGAACTTGACACGATGATGGATTCCAGCTCAAATACATCTACTCCTCCTGACACTGCATTTCACTTAGCCGAGCTCGCTATTCGCTGTCTTCAGCCAAGAAGCGAATCCCAACTGACAATGCGAGAGATTGGATACACCTTAAGGCAAATCATGCAGCTGATGCCAGGACAAGAAATTTCAGAGGTATGGACTGATCATATGCTGCACACGGGTTATGTTGCTCTTTGTCTACTGCCTATATTCTCTTGACGTGACTTGTTTGTTCCTGTAAATGCCAGTGAAATTTTGCATTACAAATTTTACCCGTAGGTCTGCCAACACATTTGAATGTTCAATTTAACTATTGTCACTCCATGCAACTCAAAACATGGTGAATGTCTACACTCTTAGGGCTTAGATTTTGTCTGCTTTTCGAGCTTTTATTCTGGTATCTTGTACATACATTTCTTTTGACGTGTAAATCATTCTTTTTGAGTGTTCATTTTGGCTATTGTCACTCCATGCAACTCAAAACATGGTGAATGCACACTCAAGGCTTAGATTTTGTATGCTTCTCGAGCTTTTTTCCTGGTGTCTTGTATTTACATTTCCTTTTCGTGTGCAAATCGCTCTTTTTTAAACATTTCATTTGACTGTTGTCACTCCATGGAACTCAAAACATGGTGAACGTCTGCACACTTAGGCCTTGGATTTTGTCTGCTTCTCGGGCTTTGCTCCTGTCCACGCATTTCTTTGTGACGTGTAACTCTCTTTTAAGTTTCTTCAACTTCTTTAGGCAGTCATTATCTAAGGAGATGTGATCCATTCCCATCTCCTGCTTTATGGGCAAGACAATTCACCAAATAAACGGCTCTATGTCCATTCTCATTCTGGAAATTAGACTTGCTGCAGAAGGTGAAAAAAAGTGGGGCTTCAACATCCTCTGCTTCTATCTTCCTATGTAACTTCCTTAAAGTAACTGCGGCTGAAGATCGATGTCCAACTGTAGTTAGTGATGGTAAAATATAATACACGAAAATGATAGGTTGTTACAAATAAATCAATGCAAAAAATACCAAAGAAATAAATGATGAATAATAAAGACACAAGAGATTTACATGGTTAGATCCGAATGTTGGTACCTATATCCACGGGGACAGCCATTAGCAAATAATTTACTATAATCGGAGAATTAGAGTTTACAGTTATTCACACCCTCTTTCCACACTTAGATTTAGGTCTAAACCCAAAGTGTTATGAATAAACAACTCATTCAGACATAAATTTACAGCACAAAATCACTACGCGTAAAGCTCAGAGCAAAATGCTTTGCGTACACCAAAAACAAGAACTTGTGTGCTTGTTATTTTCTTTGCATATGGCTTCGTGTTCTTCTTTCTTGTGTGGCACTCTACACTCTGAAGAAAAACCCAGGCAGCTTTATATGCGTGTCAAGTCGACAAATTAGAGCTAGCCCCACCGTGTTAAACTTCAATAAGGACTCAGCAGCATATATATTGCAAAGTCCTCACCTTTCATGCCACTTTTATAAAGAGACCAAGTATAGCTACAGGAGAAATAAAAGCAAAAGAAACCCATGCTTTATTTCTTTCTTACACAATTGCCATTTTGCTCTCATAAGCAAAATATAATAAAAGATAGTGTGCCCATCTTTTGTCCTTTAATGCTCATTCCTATATACAATTTAGAAAACGTTTTCAAGAGCGAAAAATCTAATCCATTTTAGAAAATCTTTTTCAACAAATTCAATTTCACAAATTAATATCCGAATTCAAACTTGAGACATTAATTTAATAATTCTCCACATTAGCTCAATGTTTGAAGCCAAGTTATAATGTTCATTATACATGCTGCTCTCCCAATGTTTCAACGGGCGCTCACTCTCCATAGACATCAATTGAGCTCAAGCAAAACTTGAATAATACTACTCATGACACTAGAATAAGTAATATGAGACGTATGCTCCTCTTCCTCCTCAGTCTGTGAAAATAATTTATCTGAAAGTTCAAAATGCTTCGCTAAAGGTATACTAAAAAATCTCATTGATGCATGTTAAAACATGCCACAATTTTCTAAATATATTTCTTTTGAGATAGACGTAAAACTTCTTTAGCCATATCACGCAAAATTTCTATATCTAATATACTATTTGTAACACCTAAATCTTTCATCTTAAATTCAAAATTTAACTACCTCTTCAACACATTAATATCAAACATATTATTAGCTACTATTAGCATATCATCAATATATAGTAATAAATAAATCAAAGAACCATTCTCCAATCTCCTTAAGTAAACACAACTATCCATATGACTTTTCGAGTTATCTTGACTAGCCATGAAAGCATTAAAACACTTATATCATTGCTTATGAGATTATTTCAGCGCATACAAAAATTTCTTTAATAAGGAAATATGATATTCCTTAAGAATAGCAAATCCCTCTAGCTACCTTATGTAAATCCACTTCTCTAACTCACAATGATGAAACACAGTTTTCACATCTAGCTACTCTAACTCAAGATCCTTCAAAGTAATTAAGGCAAGTAAAACATGAATAATTACTCTAACTCAAGAACCTCGTCATAGTTAATGCCCTTTCACTGTGTATATCCCTCGTCTTATACCTCACTATTTTAACATCGGGAATGCCCTTGTTTCGTTTAAAGACCCATTGACTTCCAACAATCTTTTAGCTCTTGAGTACTTTAATTGGCTCTCATGTCTGATTTCGATAGAGTGATTCCATCTCTTCTCTCATAGCCTCTAGCCACTATAACGACTATGAACTAGCCATCACCTCAGAGTAAGACAAAGGTTCATTTATCTCCAACTCATCATCTATAGTCAATGCATAAGTAATATATGTATAACTATCACGTACTGGTGATTTAATTTACATTTATTGTTTATCTGTAGTTATAGTGTGCTATGGCTATACTAATTGTCTATTATTACCAAATTTAGGAACTACAGCCTCATCTGCAGTCTTAACTTTCATTACCTTCGACATCTCTAGAGTCTATACTTGAAGCTTCGCCTCACTAATGACACCATGGTTTATTTGCTCTGTTGATTATGTCTCAAAACTCCTATGTTGAAACATTGTAGTCTCATTGAAGATTACATCATTACTGATTAGAAAATTAGGTGATCTAGGATTGGTGCACAACAATCAATAACCTTTTACCCATGTGCATAATCTAGAAATATACACTTCTTCGCTCTTGGCTCAAGTTTACCATTACTCGCATGAACATATATAGGACACCCGAATATACATAATTCGAAGTAATCGACAGGTTTCCTCGACCACACTTCTTCAAGAGTCTTCTACTCAATAACAAATGATGGAGATCAATTAATGAGGTAACATGTCATGTTCACTACTTTAGCCCAAAATCCCTTGCCAAGTCCTGCATGTGAGAGTGCATGCATTGAGCTTACTTAAGTAAAGTTATGTTTTTCCATTTTTCTACGCCATTCTGCTATGGTGCCCACGTATTGTACGGTATCCCACAATGCTTTCATAGAACTTGGTAAAATCTATGCCATAGAATTTCATGCCATTATTGATTTTTAGGCATTGGATAAGCTACCTGACTACTTCTCAATTAATGTCTTCAATTTCTTGAATTGATTGACCACATCATATTTGTGCTTTAGAAAGTATACACATACATTTCTCGAATAATCGTCGATAAATGTCAGCATATATCGGGCACCTCCTTTTAAAGGAATCGGAGATGGGCTCTAAATGTCTAAATAAATGTATTCAACTAGTCGCTTGGTCGAATGAATAGTTATAATATACTTAATTCCGTGTCACTTCCTAAAGATGTAGTATTAACATAAGTCTAGCTTCTCTATTTTTTTATACTTCAATAACCTTATTTCACTCAAAATTGTTGTATTTGCCTCACTCATGTGCCCTAAACACTTGTACCATAACTAAGTCAAGCCAAAGTCTAACTCATCTGATGGCACTACAGCAGCTCTAGTCATGGTCTCTCCTAGTAGATGATAGAGAGTATTCACTTTCTTCCCCTTCATCCCTATCATGATATTTCGAGAGATCTTCAATATCTACACTCGAAGTCATCAAGTGTCCCTAAAGAAATAAGATTCTTCTTGGGCTTTGATACATACCTCACATCTATTAATATGCGTACCACCTCATCAACATCCGAATTCAAATTGTCCTTATCCCTATAGCCTTGCAGATTACGTCATTCCCTAATAAAACTTTACCATCATCTGTAGTTTGGTAAGTAGTAAACCAATTTTTATGGGATATCATATGATAAGAACACCTCAAATCTAGCACCCATTCATCTCCTAATGAATTAATAATCATATATAAAATAGCTTTTATAGCACTAGTGCTCCTCTCAGCAACGCTTGTCACACTACTTGTGACATCTGCTTATCACCTTTATTCCTTCTCTTCAGACAAAATCTCCTGATATGCCCATCCTCATGACACTCCAAGTACTTCACGTGTTCCTTTGACTTTATATGGTGTGATTTTGATATGCTTTTACCTTTGTTAACACTGTTGGAGAAAACTTCCTTATTTATTTTGAAGTTGACAAAAAGTTTCCATCAATCTAGTCTGAAGATTTGTAGACTTTATCGTCAAAGTTTGAAGACCTCCAAACTTAAGATTTAAAGTCTACCCTCACTGATAGCTTCCAGACTGATGAAGAAAAGATTTATTCGATGAAGAAGACTTATCCAGATGCAAGTATATCTTTAAGGATTTGGTTCGTACAGTTGAAGAAGATTTCATGGCTAGAGATAGCATCTCGTGATCAATTATTCTTATTGAAATCAATTCGAATAATTAGATTTGTTGATTGGCGAAGTATACGTGAAATGTTTTACTTATGAGAACCTAGATCCTAATTATATAGGCAAGCATGATTGTTGGGCTATCATCACATTCCTTAAATAACTTGAGATCTCCCTAATTGATTCTGTCTAACGGGTAAATTGAAAAAACTCCTTTGGAAGATGCCAACGGTTAGAATAGCATGGAGGAGTATATAGGAAGACGCTCAAGTTGTTCGAGTGTGTGCATCAAAGAAAAATTCCAAAGTTTGAAACTTCTAGTTCTTTGTTAATTCAATCGCTGAGCTTAAGTTGTACTCAAAAGAGATTAAATACTTGTGAGACCTTGAGGAAGTGTAGTAAAGTCTCTACACTGTGGAATCAAGGACATGAGACTATAAAATCTCTTTTAATTCTTAGTGGAATATAGCTAGTGGGCTGTCAGTGTGGGAGAGTGGACATAGGCTTAGTTTAAGCTGAATCATTGTAAACCTTATATTTCAATTCTTTTTCCCTTAACTCTTTACTTTAATTTGTAGTCTTATATAACTGTTTATAGTCTTTTACATATTCAGTCTATTATTCTCAAAAGACAAATTAAGTTGTTAAATCTTGCAAAAACTTCTTTAACACATGTTCACCTCCCTCTATGTGTTCTTCCTAGCCCTATTAATTGATATCAGAGCATGTGTACTTATTTAATTAAAGTGTTTTTACTTATGAGTTAAAGATCTATGGCTAATATGTTGCCTCCAGGTTTGGTTGAAGGCCAAAGCAACACCAGACCATCTTACTTCAATGGAAAGGAATACAATATATGGAAAAACAAGATAAAAGTATTCATAATATCGAAAGATCTTTTGAAATATGATGTGGTAGAAAAATGAATCATTCCTAAAGCTGCATCAATTTCAGAAAGAGGGAAAGAAATTGTAGATCCTAGCGAGATGACTTAAGAAGAAATAACCAAGAGACAAGCTCTTGATGCTAAAGCAATTTACTCTTTATATTGTGCGTTATCTCCTACTAAGTATAACATAATATCTTCTTGTGAAACAACCAAAGAAGTCTGGGATAGGCTACACATTACCTATGAAGAAACTGATCGAGTGAAAGAAATAATGATTAATATTCTACTCAGACAGTATGAAGCCTTCAAAATGAAGCGAGGAGAATCTATCATTGATATGTTTAGTCGTTATGTTGAAATTGTAAATGGTCTAGAGGATCAGGGACAATCAATCTCAAGACCAATGAAGGTCAACGAATTGCTGCGTGGACTCTCCCAAGACTGGAATCACATAAAGACTTCAATAAGGGAAACACAAAGGATCATGCTACTTTCTGTAGATGAACTGGTTGGCACACTTCGGTCTTATGAAGTGGAGCAAATCAATGAGGAGGAAGATCCTAAAGGTAAGAATTTAATTGCTTTAAGATCTAACGATGATTTTAAAGATGATATTGACAATGAAGAGTTAGCTTTTATGATAAAGAGGTTCAGGAAACTAAACAAAAAGGGAAAAATATTCAATTGGAAGAAACAAAGCACTCAAAATTTTCAAAACAAATCAATCGAGGATGATGAAACCAATAAAGATGTGATTTGTTTTGAATGCAAGAAAAAGGGACACATCAGACCCAATTGTCTTCTGTTGAAGAAAAAGAAAGGAAAAGTTGAGAAATACAAAAAAGGCTCTCAAAGCAGAGACATAGAGTGATACTGAATACGAAGAAAGTGAGGAAGATTATGCCAACATTTGTCTAATGGCACAATTAGAATCAGAGTCAGACTCTGAGATAGATATAGACTCAGACTTAGATAACGAAATCGAGATAAGCAATCTAAAAATTCCTACTAAAGTCTTGAAATATATTGATGAGCTTTATCTTAGCCTCAAAACCTTTCTTAAGAGTATTTCCGAGCTAAAAAGGGATAATTCTACACTGAAGCAACAGGAAAATTCTTGAAAAGAAAAGTTTGAAAATTTAGACAAAATTTTTGTTGTTTTAAAATAAAATGCAGACTCTCTTTCAAAAGAAAATACATTTTTGAAAAATAACATTTTAAATATTTCAAAAAGATTTTCAATAGGATTTGAAAAGCTGAAAAAAATTCTTTCAGTACAAAGATCTTATCTTAACAAGTTAGGCTTAGGAATGACTTCAGGAACTATTCATCTAACTGATTTTCAAAAGTGAAGGAGCAAATCAAATAAAGACTTACAAGAACTTTTACAGAAATCATTTTTAAAAAGTCTTTGTAAAACCTGTTAGCTGAAGTGCTCTCAAATGTTTAAATTACAACAACTCAGAACACTTTGAGAAAAAATATCCTATGGTTTGGAGACTTGTTAAGAAGGAATGAGTAAAGACTGTATATTGCACTAAGTCCTCTGGATCCAAGAAAATGTGGGTACCAAAGAAAGCTTGAGCTTCTTTTTTAATTACAAGTCACTATCAAGAAAAAAATGTTAAATGATATTTGGATAGTAACTATTTAAAACATATGATTGGAAATTCAAGTTGTTTTATAAAACTTGTTCAAATGAATGGTGTAAAAGTCTCTTTTAGTGTAAATAGCAAATGGAGAATTGTTGGGTGTGGAACTGTAAAGATTGGAAGTCTCACAATTAATAATGTTTCCTTAGTGGAAGGACTAAATTACAATCTACGTAGCATTAGCCAACTGTGCGACACTTGTCATGCCTTAAACCTCAAGCGTGCACACATCCCTCGATCGTTCCCAGGACTCGTTGCCGACTCTTTTCATTTTATTACACATGTGGAAGCGAATTAACTAATCCTCCGACAACAACAAACATGGGATAGAAAAGTAGGACAACCAATTTCAAATCAAATACACTTTCACAAACACCTTAAACTTATACGGAAGGTCTATCTCATAAAGGACTACTGAGCCACCTATGCTCTTGACCCTTCTACTTCAAGCTCTGGTTTCTTCACACTAGGGACTTAAAAGTGGTTATTCAATAACCAGTAAGATATGAATCTCAGCGAGTTCTTCCCTTAGTCCCCTGATTAGTACACCAACTCAACTCAGGGTTCTCTTCAGAACCATCCCACAAACAAACCAAAGATTAACAATCAACAATTAATAGTCGATTTGCATACATCTTTACCTGGTATGCCATACCCTACACGTCATAGCTCTGCACAATACACGCAATGCACATGGCCATTAGATGATGCAGTTTATCAATCACATACGAATTATGTTATAAGCCATCTCACCTAGCCATTGCCACACAAATGCGTTCTCTGGGGTAGAGGCACAGACGCACCACCATTTCTCATCCCAGCCCAGTATTGTCCTCTTTGGGCTTTGCACTAGCATAGATGAACCACCATCCTAATTGGGCCACCCTTTGAGGCTTTGTTCTTAGAACAACAGAAACATGTGTGAAACGTGTTATCAATTCATGCATGCGTGCCATAAATAATGTGCTCAACTCATACACAGTCCAAACTAATGATACCATAATTCTCATACGTCTTTGCACATTAGTGTACCATATAATATATATCGATCAATCAAATAAGTCCTAATTATAAGGTAAAATCGATGTGACACGTCCCATACCACACCACACAAGTTTACCCTATAATAAGGCCTAACCATTTCAACACTCATTTGTTCCAATTAATTTCGACCCACCGGTCATGGCTAACTCAACAATCAATGGTTTTACGGAGTAGCCGGGCATCGTCTCGCACCATCGAGCACGGCAATGTCTACATTAGACGGCATTCCATATAGGAGCATCGGCTTAGCCTCCACTGAGACCGGCATCCGTTGACTTGGGGCATTCCCAAAGGAGTATCG
Source organism: Eucalyptus leucophloia subsp. euroa (assembly GCA_017140325.1). NCBI lineage: Eukaryota > Viridiplantae > Streptophyta > Magnoliopsida > Myrtales > Myrtaceae > Eucalyptus > Eucalyptus leucophloia. Next base: position 14,407,954 of record CM029472.1, on the reverse strand, counting down.
TCCGACCCCAAAGGCTCATGATGGCATCTCATATCATTCATGCATTAATTCAATTTCGGCCCAGGACACTGTGTATTACACTCAAATGCCTCAATTAAAATAGTGATCCCGGCCTATTTTCTTCATATTAGAAATGCATGGTAAAATAATCATGTGTGGGGATATAGTCAGATTGAACCAGAAAAGTTGTATCATCTCTTTTAAAATCCCACAGTTTGATATATTACTTAAAAACACTTTTGATGTCAAAAACCTAATACTCGATATTTTCTAATTAAATACCAATAGTTTCTAATTACCATACAATCGCACAAAACATCACCCAATTCATGCGGATGCCCATACATTTACACATCCATTCACTTTATAAAATCAACACACATGAAATTAGACTACTTTTCATTCGCGGGTGAACAATACACGTGAATAGTGTTTTGTGAACAGTGTTGCATGAACAGTACTCGTAAACAGTGCATCATGAACAGTGAAATTCCAAAATTAAATAATTAATAAATTAACTTCACAAGTCATTAAAAACACTAATTAAAGCAAGCAAAGCATTAAGAACCATCACCAAACTAAAATCAGTCATAATTGGCAGAAATCAGGCCTTCGCATGTCTCCAAGTTTAAATCCAAAAACTTAACCAATCGAGCTCGAAAAATTACTAAATTTGAATATGTTATAAAGAACACATAAACGAACATTTTTCATGCAGACACCTAAACCCAGATTGTGATGACCTAGACCCGGGGCAGTATGAAAGGATGGACTTAGATCGCCTTGGCAGTACGCGGGTGAGGTTAAGAACATGTCTCCCGTCCCACATTGCTTATGGGGAGTCCTAGGCTAGTTTATAAAGACTTGGGTCTCTTTCATCTGTATAACGTGTTTCACGTATGCTTTCACTGTGCTGAAAACAAAGTCATGAGGGAGGACAGGCCGGTGGATCGTGCCTCCATAGTGGACAATATTATGGCTTGAGAGAGGAAAGGCCTAAGGGATGGCCCTCTGCCTTTGCATAACGCGTTTTAATGCCGTGAGGACTTAGTATTCAAAGTGGACGATATTACGACACAAAGCTCGGGTCCTTACATAGATCCTTCTAGATTGGGCCTAGTAAATCGCTCAATCCAGCACCGAAGCTAGGTTCATTCCTAGAAAGTCAGTTTTTCAAAATCGGTTTGGTTTGAAGTCCTAAACATGTCCGTTTGATCTAAAATTTGAGTATATTAAACTAGAAAAGGTGAAAAACAACTTTTGTGAAGAAATTTTTTTGAAATTCGGACCCCAAGAGTTGATAAAAACCCTTGGAATTCGAAAAGGTCATCAGTTCTAACGAAAACTACAGTTTTGTTTGAAAATGACGGAGTTGATATCTCATTCTTTTGAATCCCCAAAAATCTTGAAAAAAATATATGTTGTAGTTGAAAATGTCTAAAACATTTTTCTAGAAGACCATAACCTCAAATTCATAACCAATTTCAGTCTACAAAAAATGACAAACAGCAGATGTCCAAGAACCAATCTTGAAGAACAGCCACTGTTTTCAACCAAATCATCCTCAAACGTGTTAATCTCACGAATTAGATTAACATTAATCCATTTTAATGCTAACATAACTATTCTAACTTATAACTAATCCATACTTAAGTTAGTCTAAACCATCCTTAAACACAAATCAATCTCCTAAGCAAGTTTAGGCATTAATTAAAAAATTATGAGCTAAACTCATCTGATGACAATTCCAACGACATGAGCGAGTGAGGGATATTCACAGTTACGTCCAAAATGTCATGGAGGTGCTTGGGAAAAATGGGTCTCGGCAGTGGTTTTTGATTTGGCACGAATGGTGGGTGGATGGCTCGTGGATGGGTGGGGCAACTTTTCGGCGGTAGATGGTGGCATGCGGACAGTGATAGCCCACAGCCATGGTACAAGATGGTGGTTGGTTTGGGACAAAAACAGCAACATATGGGGTAGCTTTGGAAGCAAAACAAAAATGAAACTAAAGAGAAAAAGAGAAGAAGAGGGACTTGGGAGTGGGGATTGTCGTGAGGAGGAAGGGGGAAAAGGGAGAGAGAAACAATAAAATAATGGAGGGGAAGTTGCGGGGAAATTGCAGCAAAAGGGTTGGCGTAGGTGAGGGGATGGAAAAGTGAGAGAGAGAGAGAGAGAGAGAGAGAGAGAGAGAGAGAGAAGAAAAGTGAGGAAGAAGACTTTCGGCTGAAGGAGGAGGGAGCATAAAGGGGAGGAGAAAGAGAAGAGAGAAAATAATAATATTGTTATCATTTTTCTTTTTCTTCCAATCTCCGATTTTTCATCCAATAATTTCTTTTTCCGAAATTTCGGAATGTCGCAACATTGGATTCAAAACCAATTTTAAAGAAGGAGTATATTCGGGAACTAGTAAAGATCTTTCTCAATTTTTTATTAAACGAAGACATGGGAACATTTATCCTCTGAATATAAAACTAGAAAAATCTCAATATCTAATTTCAATTCAAGATGAAGCAAATCTTTAGTATCGAAAGCTTGGCTATGTCAATATGAAGCAAATTGCTAAGATCTCTTCCAAGAACCTTGTTCGTGGGCAGCCCAACCTGAAGTTTCAAAAATATAACTTATGCACACCATGTGTATTGGGAAAACAAGTTAGAAGTTCTTTTAAACCAATAAATCAGGTTTTTACTAATTGTGTTTTTAGTTTTTGCATATGGATCTCTTTGGACCAATCAGAATTAAAAGCATTGGTGGAAAGAGATATTGCCTAGTAATTGTGGATGATTATTCTTGATTTACTTGGGTTCACTTTCTGGCAAGTAAGTTTGAAACCTTTTATCACTTTTCAAAGTTTACTAAGAAAGTTTAGAATGAGAAAGGATATGCTATTTTAGGTATATGGACAAACTATGGAGGTGAATTTAAAAATCAAGACTTTGCAAAATTCTGTGATCACTTAGGTTTTCAGCATGTTTTCTCCTCTCCATACACTCCAGAAAAGAATGGAGTTATCAAAAGAAAGAACTCTTTTGATAGAAAATAATATTTCTCCTCATTTTTGGGCTGAAACAGTTTTTATAGCATGTTATATTATTAACAGAGTATTTTTAAGGCTTATTCTGGAGGAAACTCCTTATGAGTTATTCAAAGGAAAAAAAAATAATTGTTTCTTATTTTCATGTGTTTAGTTGTAAATGTTTTTTTTTGGAAAATGCAAATGATCGAACTGATAAATTTGAAAAAAAATCAGACAAATGAATTTTCCTTGGTTACTCAACCTTAAGCAAAGCTTACAAAGTATTTAACAAGAAGACGTAGTCCATGGAATAATCTATGAATGTCAAATTTCAAGACTCTTTACAAAATCAACCGATCCAGACTCAACCTGAAGAATATGAACCTGCTCCAAATTTTACAAAGTCTACCTCCCTTGAAGCAACTCAGATCTCTAAAAATCAACAATGGACAGAAATTGAAAAATCAACTGAAGCATAAGATTAGCAAACTGTCAGACCGATCAATAACTGGAAACACATGTTTAGTCATCCCAAATAATTCATCATTGGTGATGTTGATGAAGGGATTTGCACTAGCTCCAAAAAGCAAGAAGAGTCTAGTGCCGTGGTATTTATTTTTGAAATAAAACCCAAAAGCATAGAAAAAGTTTTAGCTAACGAAAGCTGGATTGAAGTAATGCAAGAAAAACTCAAATAGTTCAACGTTAACGATGTCTGGGAATTAACTCCTAAATTAAAAGGTAAATTCATTATTGGAGCTAAATAGGTTTTTAGGAACAAGATGAACGAAAAAGGAAAAGTGGTTAGGAACAAAGTAAGACTTGTGGCCAAAAGATATACGCAAGAATAAGGGATAGACTATGATGAAACCTATGCACCAGTAGTCAGGTTAGAAAAAATTAGATTATTACTTGCTTTTGCCTATTATAAAAATTTCAGGTTATTCCAAATGGACGTCAAGAATGCATTTCCAAATGGATTTATCCAAGAAGAAGTTTGTGTGGAACAACCTCTCAGATTTGAAGATCTAAAGAGACCAGATTCAATATTTAGACTGAAAAAGGCTTTATATGGATTAAAGTAAGCACCTCGAGCATAATATGACAGGTTAAGTAAGTTTCTAATTCAAAACGATTATGTCAAAGGAAAAGTGGATACTACCTTGTTTATTGAAAGAGAAGGTAAAAAGTTTCTACTTGTTCAAATCTATGTTGATGATATTATATTTGGATCACCTAACGAAAATCTGTACAAGAAGTTTTCTAATTTTATGCAGGATGAATTTGAGATGAGCATGATGGGTGAACTATCTTTCTTTCTCGGATTACAAGTGAAACAATTGAAAGAATGAATTTCTATTCACTAAGAAAAATATGCAAAAGAACTTGTTAAAAAGTTTGGATTGGAGAATTGCAAAAAGACTGACATACCAATGTCAAGTTCTTTGAAGCTGGACAAAGATGAAGGAGGAAAGAAAGTTGACCAAAAGCTTTACAGGAGTATTATTGGTTCACTTATTTATCTTACTGCTTCTAGACTTGATATTTTGTTTAGTGTTTGCATTTGTGCTAGATTTCAATTTGATCCCAAAGAATTTCATCTAAGTGCTGCAAAACGCATCATTAAATATGTTGCAATTACCTCAAAGTTAGGTTTGTGGTATTCCAAAGAATGAGACTTTACGCTCCTTGGATATTTAGACACAGATCTAGCATATTGCAGAGTTGATAAAAAGTGTACTTCCGATATTTGTCAATTGCTGGGAAACAAGACAATATCATAGTTCTCAAGGAAGCAAAATACTGTAGCTCTTTCAACAGCAGAAGTAGAGTATGTGGCCCTTGGAAGTTGCTATTCTCAAATTTTATGGATAAAACAACAATTGAGAAACTTTGGAATCGAAAACTCATGCACCAAGATCAAATGTGACAACACCAATGTGATTAATCTCACAGATAATCCAATTCTTTATTCAAAAGCAAAGTATATATAGATTCAACATCACTTTATTAGAGATCATGTCCACACCTAATAACTCAAATCCAAAATGTTTATAAATAAATACTTCACTTGAACGTAAACTCATAACATAAAATCATTGCACATTCAAGTCAACAAATTTAACATGGGCCCCACCTTGCAACTTCAACAAGGATTCAACAACATATATGTTGTGGAGTGCTCACCTTTCACGCCACTTTTATAAAGAGACCAAGTATGGCTATGGGAGAAATAAAAGAAAAAGAAATGCTTTGTTTCTTTCTTAGACAATTACCCTTTTGCCCTCATAAGCAAAATATAATAAAAGATAGTGTGCCCATCTTTTGTCCTTTAGTGCTCATTCCTTTGTGCAATTCAGGAAACTTATTCAAGAATGAAAAATTTAATCCGTTTTGGAAAATCTTTCTCAACAAATTCGATTTAACAAATCAATATCCGAATTTAAAATCGAGAAATTAATTTAACAAGTGAGAGATCTATGAATCTGTTTTGCCCTTTTACTTTGGAGCTACTTCTTAGTTATGAAACATCGATATTCTTTAAGAGCCTTTGTGTCGTGTCAGACACTTCGACATGCCTCTGATACTCTTGGATACTCTTCGACACTCGGTCAACACATGTTGGAAAATCCGACACTTAGTCAACTTTCTCAACACTTTCCAACTTTCGAGTTGGAAATCTAACATATGAGTTTCTGACACATGATTCCAATATCCAGGTCAATTTAAAAACTTAATAAATGGGAGGTCAAAATATATATGTGAAAAAATAAAACACAATAATAAAAATAATAATTGGACAAAGAAGAAAAAAATAAGATTCTCTTCTCTTCTACTTCCCGTGGTATACAATTCACCCCTTAAAGGTTTTTTTTTTCTTCTCTTCTAACATATTTAACATGCGAGTCTATAATATGGATTGTTTGTTTTTTCTCCAAGTTTTATGAATTATTGAAATAGATTTGAATTTGTCAAATTGTAACAATGAATGATATTAATTAACGACGGATTAATGTTTTTAGTGTATATTCATTCTAAGCTTTTTTAATTATTTATTTATTTATGAATTTGCTGGAAATAATCATAAAAATGATAATTTATTATGTATATATATAATTATATATTTAATATACAACGTGTTCCAACTTGTCAGAATTTTCTTTTTCTTTTTAGAAACGATGTGTCGGCGTGTCGCGTCGTGTTGTGTTGCGTGTCGCGTGTTATTGTCGGTACTACTTAACTTCTTAGAGCTTCAAATTCATCTATTATTATAGGGCTTAATGCACTCCTACATCCAACTTTATTAGCAATTAATTTGATTTTTGTTCTGTTGGTGGCTTAATGTTTGAGCTTTATCTCTTTGGTTCTCTGGCTCAGATGACAAACTGCCGGCTTTGGCACTCAGTGTCAGCGATTGTGGTCGAACTTCTTTGCGCTATTCAGGGTTGGTGGATTTTCATTAGGTTCAAGGAAGCAATTTTAGACATCTAGTTATATCGAAAGCTCAAATTCGACTGCTTTCGGTTAACGTAGTTCGACTTAGCTTCTATCAGACAGTCTCTAATAATTAGTCTTGAGGTCAACAGTTGCACTGATTAGCCTCTATCTTGCTGACGTTTTTTTTACGTTGTTTTTCCTCGAGAGGCGACATTGCTTCTTCGTTCCGAATTAGCTTGATCATCTATAATCAGTTTCACACCTCATCTGATACGATGTTGAATCCTCAGAAAAACGGAGCTATATATAGCAGTATAGGGATCTATTGAAGTGAAAAAGATCTTTTGAACTTGCAGCCTTCAACTCGGTACTCCATCCTGTTGGATATTCAGGGATTCCGCATGTTTTCGGAGATCTTTTTCAGAGACTATTGAATCTTAACCAAGAAGGATCTTTATTCCAGAATTCCCAGTTAGCTAGACTGTTCAACTTTCTCTCCCCTTTAGTGAGACTCCAAATAATAAAAGATCGGTCTCGTGTAGGATGGATTACTCTCGAAGTTGCCTCTCAGAGAGTTTTTGAGAAGAATTGTGTTCTTGATGCTTTAATACCAATCCAAGCTCGAGGTGGGAAAAAACTATTAGAAGTGGCTGCCGTACTAGCCCAGGGTCAGAGTGATCTTGTGCAACTGCTAAGTATCGAGAACTGATTTTTGCCAGTTTCAAGTGCTTGGAAGGAGTTGAGGAACAAAAGGAGGAAACGGCGATTTGTCGTTAGCTAATTCATGTTTTCTGTGTGCTACAACGCAGAAGGCCCGATCACGTTTGGAAAGCATGAACGTCGATCGCTTGAAAGAAGTCAGATTTGTTCATGATGCTAAAATAGGCTACTAGTTAAAGTGAAAATCGATGCCAAAAATCAAAAGAAAATGGTCTGATGAATTGTTTATTCTATGATTTGGGAGTTCTTAAACAATTACAAATGTATTTGATAAGCAATATTATTACTTCCCTACAGCAAAAAGCGGAAAAATAACAGCTATTCACCTAGACTAGATTTCCAGAAGAAAGAAAAAGGAAGACAAAAGAAGAAAGAGCTGGAATAGAGAATAACCATTGCAGCCCCGACTAAAACCGATTAACAGTTTGCAACCTCCTGAGGGGTAAATCGCGTCATAACCCACAGAGGTGTAAGGCGCATTGTAACCCACCGAGGGGTTAGGCATGCCGGTCGCAAGTAACCAAGTGCCACCGGGGATCAAGTTCCCAATGGTGAACTTTGAAGCCTCCGCCGTGCTTGTGATTACATGGTAACCTGCCCATGTCACCCTATTTGCGGTCGATGACCCAGGGCCTGTGTTCATATACTCTCCATAGTACAGAGTGTCCAGGGCAAAGTCACCGTCCCACTCCAACCACCCGGCTGAGTCAATCAGGCCATCAAGGTAGGTCATCATGAAAACAGTTCTTGAATATTTTTGCCACGGCCTCCCAAGGTATGTCTTCACGGAGCTTTGAACCAATATCAACTCTGAATCAGCAATGACTTTGCAGTTGAGGATGGAGATGCCGGTGTTCTGGTTTGGGTCAGTTCGGCCTTGTGCAGTGATGGTATTGACTTTGTTAGGGGGGTTTCTAACATACATGTTACAATTATGGAAAATGACGGCGGCATTTCCAAAGATGAAGTCAGTGGTGCCATAGATATCACATTCTTTGTAGAACTGTCGTTTAGAATGAACGAAAAGAGTGTCTTGATAACCCTCAAAGCCACATCGATAGAAAACTGAGAGGTCAGAGCTAGAACGCAGAGCAACCGCTTGGTGATTGGCCGAGCCGGCAGTGTTACGAAAAGTGATGTCTTGAGCAATGAATCCATCTCCATCAACAGCTGAAACTCAAGATGAGAAATTATTAGCACGGGTATGTCTACTAGTTCATGTAATCTAAACCGGAAAGTATATGGATCTCTAAATGCTTAATTTACTATCTCAGCAAACTAAACGTTGATAATCCTCCCCCTTTTTTCTCTTTTTCCTTTCCAGTATTTATACTGTATAAAATGCATAATATAAATAAATTACATGATAAACTCACCAACAGTTGCTGAATCGAAGGTAGTAAATCCTCCAGCATTACTTTTGCTTCCAGTAATTATGGTCTTTCCAATACCATCGCCCACAAACGCGATGTTCTCCAATTTTGATCTCACTTCAACATTCTCTTCATAGGTACCGGCCTTGATATAGATTATGAACCTCGTTGTATCAGACCGCATTAAAGCCACAGTTACAGCTTCGTTAATTGTCTTGTAGTTCCCTGAACCGTCTTGAGCCACCATAATATTTGCTGTAGATAGCATGGGTGAAGACTGTAAGAGCTTCCGGTCGCCGGGCCTCACCCAAGTAGGGAACTCATTGGTGTAGTTTGGGGTAGTGTAGGGCACATAGTTTGCAGACAAAGTGTTGCTTATCAACTTGGAAACATTATTTGACATCAAGGGCAACACATTGTCTGAGATGCCAAGCTCGACAAACCCAGTTCCACAGGTCTGCAAGTTGGTCAGTGCGGCGCTAAGCCAGGTTTGCATGTCGTCTTGAGTACACCGGCGGTTGATGGTCCGGTTCAAGTGGTGGACTGTGTGCTCATAAAGCTTGAGGCAGTCAGCCCATGCGGCCTTCTCGCGTTTATCGTGGCACCCAGAGCCTAGCGAGTACGTGTGGGTTCGGGCTAGCTGCGCGCTCTCGAGGGCGACTTGCATCGAGGCCCTGAGGAAATGGGACCTTCGCTTGAGAGGGGTTTGCTTAGGGTTGCGGGTCAAGAAGTGCTCACAGGGTTGCGGGTAAGGCATTTTGCTACACCATGATTTCAGAACGCTAGAGGAATAGCTAGAGATGGTTTGAGATAGCAAAAGAAGCAAAAAGAGAAGGGTGATCGCCTTCTGATGAAAACCCATTTTGATGGATTTCGCGTATTGCCAAGTGGAATTAAGTGAGAGAAGTTGAGATCGGTGATGTTGAACTGGGGTGGTTCGGTTGCCTTTGATTGGTCCCTTTATGTAATAAGTGATAACAGTGACAAGGGGGAAGCAGCTACACCACCTTCCATGGAACTTGCTTTTGAATATCATAGAATGACCGATGGATTACAAAAAACCGTCTTGTCGAACACGTCGTTGACGTAACGGGTGCAAAAGCTACTTTTGTGAATCTGTGGAATTAAATTGTCCAGCCATGTGCAATGAACTGCCCCTTTGGAATTTCCCGAGATTCAGATCCGATGGCTCATAGCTCGTGCCTAAAAACCTTTAGCCATAGTCCTAACTAACATTGTTTGGGATTCACATTAATTTTCTCCGAGACGACCATAAGCAAGGCGTATGAACGTCTAACGGGCACCCGCTCCTATGTTGTCCTTTTGCTAGAAAACTTCAGTGGTTGCGTGATTTGATGTTATTAAATTTCCATGCAAATGCGCATGGATGTGGACTTGTGGGTCCATTCAGTTCGAGAGATTAGACAAGGCATTTAAAAAAAAAAAGATTTTCACTCTGAAGACTTTTGCGTAAAGATCAATACTTCTTGGTAGCTCGGATTTTGACTCCAACGACTGGGGGGGCTTCACGGGCAGCTTCTTGGACTCCAAGAACACTCCACAGTGTCGCGCGACCGATCGACAGAAGGGATCTCGAAAGTCAAGTCGGCTTCCAGAAATTCCACCAGAAACTCTTTTTTTTTTTTTTTGGTTGACCACCACCAGAAACTCTTTGTCTAGGCATCATGGGAAAAATCAAACTTTCCCTGGGTGGGGACAGCAGGTCGGTTTCGTCTTCATCGGCAAGTTCCACGCTTCTTCTTCGTCTACCGAACACTCCGTCCTTGCAGAAACTCCAAGAACAGCGCACACTCGCAACTTCGTCTCCACCGCCGCGGAGCACGCTGGCCAAGCTTATGCCTTCCACCAGAAAGAGTGCGGGCACTCCAAAAGAACTTCCGTTCGGCTGCTTTCGTTCAATGCAAAACGACTTAACTTCTATTAGACATGATCACCCTTCTTGAGGTGAACAGTTGCATTAACTCGCCTCTATATTGCCAACGCTTTTCAACGACGGTTTTTCCAGGAGAGGGGAAAATTTTCCTTGGTTCTGGATTAGCTTGATCATCTTAATCCATTTTATGCCTCATCTAATTCGAAGTCGAATCCCCGGCAAGACAGAACTATAGAGCGCAGTAGTGGGGGCTACTAAAGCGAAAAAGTTTTCCTGAACTTGCTGTTTTCGAATCAGGTATTCTGTCCTGTTGTAAATATGGGGGTTTTCTGCAGGTTTTTGGCAAGGTTTCTCGGAGACTATTGAACTGTAGCCGAGGAGGATTCACTCCCAGAATTCTTGGCTAACTAAAATGCTCCCATTAATGAAAATAAGGTCTTGCACGGGACAGATAAATCGTGATGTTGCCTCTCAGACAATTTTTAAGAACAATTGTGTTCTTGATGCTGCAATACTAAATCCAATCTAAAGTTGAGAAAAAGCTATCAGAAGTGGTTGCTGTACTAGGCCAAAGTCAGGGTGAAATATGAAGGTGATACGCTAATCAGACCTGACTATTGATATTCAGTACCTGCTAAAATTGGAGAACTAGTTTGTCAATTTCAAGTGCTTGGAAGGAGCTGTGAGGAGCAAAAGCATGAAACAGCGACTGTTGTAGGCTACTTCAGGCTTACCAGGTGGTACAACGCGGAAGGCGCAATCATGTTTCGAAAGTTTGATAATATGATAATCCATGAACGAGGGGCACGAATGCCAATCGCTTGAAAGGATTCGATTTGTTCACGATGTTAAGATAGGCTATTAGTTGAAATGAAGATTGATGTCGAAAATTGAAAGAAAAATGATCTTTATGGTTTTGTAATATATATATTTTTGTCCTTTGAATTCAGGGTTTTTAAGCAATCGGAGATGTTCTTTGCTTAAGCAATAAAATTACTTCCTTGCAGCAAAGAAGCAAGAATTGGACTAGAGAGTGCCCGCTATAACTTCCAATAAATTTGATGAACTTGTAACACGCAGAGGGGTAGGGCATGCCAATGGCGAGCAACCAAGAGCTGCCGGCGATGAAGTTCCCAATATTGAATTTCGAAGCCTCTGTCACACTTGTGATGATGGTAACTTACCCAAGGACTCTGTTTTGGTCGATGACCTAGGGGGCGTGTTCATATACTTTCCATAGTATTGTCCCACTATCTGGTCAAGTCAATTAGGCTATCAAGGTAAGTCTTCATAAAAACAGTTTATAATTCTTTGAGGCCTCTTGAGGTACTTCTTCACAAAACTTTGAACCGATGACAAGTCTGAAGCTGCAGTGACTATGCAATGGGTAGAGATGCGGTTATTATGATTGGGATTAGTCCGGCCTCATGCAGTGACGATATTGACCTGGTCAATTTTGCACAGATGTTGCAGTTCTAGAAAACAACAGTAGGATTTCTAAATATGAAATCAACGGTGCCATTGATGTTGCACTATCTATAAAGCTATTGCTCGGAATGAACAAAATGGGCGTTCTGATGATCCAAAAGCCACATCGACAGAAGACCGAGAGGTCAGAACTGAATGTAGAGCACTTGCTTGGTGAGTCGATGTGCCGGTAGTGTCACAGAAAGTGATCCGTCACCAACAATAGCTGAAACACAAGATGAGAGAGATTATTAGCATGCGTGTGTCTACTTGTACGTGTAATCTAAAGGGAAAAGTATCCCGCAAACCAAACACGGACCTCTCCAGGCTTGTTTTACTACCTCATATTAGAAATACAACCGTTTTCTCTAATTCTTGCGTTCATGATCCGGACCCACTTCATATAATAATTATATGGACTTGAAAGAATCGGACTACTCGTAAAATCAGTATCATTGCATTCTTCTAAAAGCAATCCAAAGGCAACTCAAATCATAAGACGCATTTGTCATGGGCAAAGACAGTCACGTCCAAGTTGGCGTCCTGGGTTGAATTTTCTCTGTCCTAAACCGGCCTAGGCTATGATCCTGTGCAGGGTGACGCAAGAATGGTGCTGGCCCTGCTGGGTTTAGTGACGCTTATAGCGACGGAAAATCGGTGCTTTTCTGACTAATCATTACAGCCGCCCCAACTTTCCAGGGATAGTGTTGACCGCGAAATTTTCGAGCTTTCAGCAAGTCGCTGTTTGATAGACATTCTTTGTTTAATGTTTTAGGAATCCTATGTGGAGACTTTGTTAGCAAATGAAACTGTTTGAGATCAACTAATTTGGTTGACTTAAGTTTCAATCAGCCATAGAATAGTTATAGGAAATTAAGCTGCCTTACTTTTCCATCTTGAGTACCCCTCCAATAAAATAAAATAAAATAAAATAAAATAAAATAATCATCATGCCTTGGACTTTCTTTATAACATCCTCAAAATTCAATCCTATTCAGGATACGATATGAGGTTTACTTCTACCAATGTGCAATTAGCAAAATTGAACTTTGAATTGGCTTGTGAACCATTCAAGAGTGTTAAATTTATTGGGAATGGCAATTTAGAATTTCGACGTGCATGATCAAAGAACTCAACCGTGGTGATAATTCGACCATAAGGATCGATGATGGATAATCTTAAGTCATTTCAAACCAATCTAGGAACGGTTGTAAATCAATTCGATGATAGTATATAATCGGATTGTGGGTGATTTTGTACGATAACTATATTAACTATGAACGACTCTAAACCAATTCCAAATGATCGTGTACTTCGGAGTGAGCAATTGACCCCTCACGATTACATGACAACTGAGAATCATCCATGAATTGAAAAAACTCAAGCATGGATTGATATCAAATCAACCATGGGTCGACCTCACAAAATCCCTAAAGGCCACCTATTGTTTTTAATTATGCTAAAGTTGTAATCGATAGATTTCAACCACAAATTCTAGTTCGATTAAGGATATCGAACTTTAAAAGATTAAGTGACCACCATTGGACATTGCTTTATCAAATTCCTTAATTATCGGTAAACCATGAATTCTTTAATAAGTGAAATTGAGCTAGAAATTGGAAGCCCAATGGGCCTCACGGCCAATCAAAGGCCCAAATTGGATGAGTTAAGCCCAAACCCAAGCCTTATGTGCGTGAGTAGTATTTGTATTGGTGAGCCTTCACTATTTTCCAATTTTGTAGAGCTTTCTTGGTTTGAATCTTGCAAAAATTTCTCATGAAAATTGTTTGAAACATCTTGATCTATAACATATTTTAATTTTAGAATTTTCTGAGATGAAATGGTCGGTACAAAAGCCTGCTCTTTTACTGTGTGAAAACTGCCCAGTGCAGTAAAAATGATGACCTATTTGTCTTCTCGATTTTTTATAAATTTTTTCGTTTAGAATCTGAACATGCTTTCTCCAACAAAGTTGAAAAAAATCTATATCTACAACATACTAAAATTTCAAGGTGTTTTATGAAGATTTGGATATCAAAATGGTTTTCTTCTTTGGTAGTTGGAATTGTTCAACGAACAAGATTTTGGGTCACGTTTGGTGATTTTCTGCTCTTTATACAAAAAAAATTATTTGGGTTCCTTCATGAAAATTTTATTTAAAGTCTTCTCTAAAACATTAAATTTTTATAATTTTTTGAATCCCTTTTATAATATAATGACATTTATTTCAAAAATTACTTGAAATTGTTTTTCACATTGGAAGGAGAGGGCCTCACACCCAAGCTTGAAGGATAAGTTTAGGCAATTACATGGTTGAGATCAACCATTGCTTTCCAAGTTTAGGAACTTCATCATTTCAATGATTGAGAAGGTGAAGAAACAATATTGGCTCTTAAACTAGGATGATGATCTTGGCAAACAAAGGACTAGAATCTCTTCTTGCTTCCTAAGTTTAGAGCCATCATTGCAAGATCTTGGCATTTAATGCATGCAAGGACGTAAATGGTGCATGAATGGTGTGATATCTTAGTGAAAAGACTGACATGTCTTTCCTTTGGAGTAAGGACAAAAGGACAAATTTGGAAATTAGCAAGTGAAGGGGCAAAGGAGGAGAGTTTGAAGCTAGCCTAGACTAGCCTACCATAAACCTATGCACTCAAGTATATATCTCCTCATTAATGCTAAGATCTTTCTTCTTCGAGAAGCTTTCCTTTATTTGGTTGAGAGTGATTCAAGGATTGGTGATATGATGGGCATTAATGGCAAGGTTTATTCCTCTTTCTCTCTCTACTCTCATTTCCTTTTGGTCCCCACGGTATTCTCTCTCTCTTCCCTCATTTTATCTCATTTTCTCTCACTTTCTCTCTCTCCCTACCTTTTGGACAAATTTCCCTCATGTTCTTCCTCATTTCATGCCCATTTCTCTCTCATTTTTCTCTCTAGACTCACTAGTAATCAACCACCCTAGCTGCCACCCTTAAATCGCCCTTCGAACTGTCATTCCCATCGCCAAGTTGGAGTTTTAGAGACAAGGAGGCTGCTGTCCAGCCTTGCCACAGCTCTCTCTCCCTCTTTCCTCTCATGGTTTGGTCCCTCGTAGAGCCCAAAGGCTATCTGCTGTGCCGCCTCCCAAGCTGCCGACCAGTCATCCTCACGAGCTATTCAGTGCTAGTCCAGCAACTATAGCTGCTGTCCAGCCTTGTCGCACCACCCCCGACGCTTTACAAAGCTTGGATTCATTTGTGAGTGACTTTCTAGCCCTTGATTAGCGTTATTGTTGCATTTTGAAAGTAGCTTAGGGTGAGATTAAGGTTAAATGGTATTTTGTTGATATGATAGGTGGGTTTTATGTCATAAGTGATCATTGGGTTCCAATAGGTTGTCTTGATAGGTTATCGAGTTTTGGACGATAAGTTATCGAGCTTTGGGTGATAAGTTATCAAGTTTTGGATGATAAGTTATCATGTTTAAGGCAATAGGTTATCGGACTTTTGATGATAGGTTATCAGATGTTAGATGATAAGTTATCGGATTTTGATGATAAGTTATCATGTTTAGGCCGATAAGTTATTGAGTTATGTTAAGTGAAGTCGATATGTCGTTGTAATATGCCATAGTAGGGTGATAGACTATTATGTGTCAAATGTGCTATATGTGCTATATGGGTTATATACATTACATGTCATATATGTTTTATGTGTTAGATGTGTATTATGTGTTGTATGTTTTTGACATGTCATATGAGTTATACATATTAAGTATGTTATTTAAATAAGTCCTGGATAGATTATGATGGCAATATATTATATGTGTTCATTGGAAATAGTTGTTACACACGCACATGTTATGTTCATTGTCCATGGTCGATGCGTGAGAACACTTCGAGCCTCCAAGACGAGATGTATGATAGTTCTTGGACATGGAAGGAAGCACGTTGGGTCAAGACTCTCTCTTGGGATTAGCGCTATTGAGACGTATTGTCACGCCCTGAACCCCGAGCGCGCAAACATCCCTCAATGGTCGACTAAAAATGCAATGTCCCAGGAGGCATCGCCGACCCGTTCTTTTTTTATCTTTCAATTAAGCACATGCGGAAGCGAATTAAATACAACACCCAGTCAATTAGCAACAATAAGGATAGTAGGAACGCAACAAAAGTTGCTGAAAACAATTTATTTATTTAACCACCGTTGTCCCTAGGAGGTTAAATGATTTACAAGTCCCTACATTGGCCACTTCCTTATTGACCCTCTCAAAAACCTTCAGGGACTAGGGTTAACCTACTTTTCTAACGGCAGGGCCAACCAAAAAGGTGTCGCTTCTCACGCCAACCACATTCGAACTCAACAGATCTCCACGGTACGGCCCTGAAAAATGTAAACCACGATGGGTGAGATAAATCTCAGTGAATCAAAACCCTAAATCCTGATTATGACGCAAATTCGCCTCGAAGACAGTCCTAAGCACACATCATACAAAACTTATCTTGCCTCGGCGTGTACCTGCACATTAGCTCATCATATATGCTATTACCAATGCAGCAAGCATAATTTAATAATTGGAACACATCAATTCATTCACATGGGTCCCGATTATAAGGCCAAATTGTTATGACACGTCACATTTCGTGTCACACAATTTTCTCTCATAATCTGGCGTAACTATCACAACCATTTAGGCGTGTTCCAATTATTACAACCCAACGGCCACGGCCAACTTAAAAGTCGGCGGTCATCCAGTGTAACTGGGCATCATCTTGCCCCGTCGAGCATGGCATTGTCTAGAACCCCCGCTTAGACGACATTCTGTAGAAGAGTATCGTTCCGAAATCCATCCGTGAATGGTAATGTCTAGCATCCTCCGCTAGACAACATTCCACACGGGAGCATCGTCCTACGTATTCACACACATCATGACGGGTTCATTTAGTGACCACACAAGCACATACTTGGCTAAGAACACATTGCTTTGCGTTCAAATATCTCATTTTCAAATAATGAACTTGATCACTTTTCTTCGTATTAAAAATCCCAGTAAAAATAATCGTGCGTGGTCACATATTTGAAATTGAACCATCAAACTTGGTACACTCCTATTTTAAAATGCCATGTTTTATATAGTACATAAGAATTGGCGTCCAAAAACAGACACCTGACATTTTTCCATTTAAAAGCCCATAAAACTAAGTTTTTTACTAAAATTCAATAATTGCTATCAAGCACTCAATTGCACGTCAAAGCATATAAAAGTCATCAAATCCATGCATAATACCATCATATAGCCAAGAACACCAAAAATCTCTTTTGAAAAATTAACTTGGCAACTTTTTTTTTTTTTCTTTAAGGTTTTCAGAAATAAATTCGTATGGGTTCACGTATTTGAAATCAACCCATCAAACTTTGCAAGCATCTAATTTGAAACCTCACGGTTTTATTGAGCACATAAAACTTGACGTCTAAACTCAACACCATATTTCTTTTCTAATTCTTTGTCCAACCTCTCTTTTTGGAAACAATTTAGAGTAACCTCTCTCTCTCTCTCTCTCTCTCTCTCTCTCTCTCTCTCTCTTGCTCAAAACTTTTGGAAATAAATTCGCAAGTGCTCTCGTACTTAAAATTAATCTGCCAAAATTTACACGCACCTAATTTAAAACTTCATTATCTTATTGAGCAAATAATTTTTGGTGTCCGTACCCAACACCTCATTTATTTTCTATTTAATAGTCCATAAGGCCATCTTTTGCAATAGTAGTAAACAATCACCATAGAACAACCATTCACATAATATCACGCATAAGTTCCCAGCATGCAAAAAAACAACCAAATCACAACATATACATTTTCCAGCAAGCAAGATACCAAGAACAACCACAAAACTACAACCGGCCCTAGCTGGCAGAGACCGAATCCACTCACACGTTTTCAAGTTTAATTCTAGAAACATAACCAAATGAGTTCGGAAAATTCTCAAATTTGAACATGTTTAAAATGACACTTAAATGACCACTTTTTATGAAGACGTGTCTTGACCCAAATTTTCCTAGAATAAGAGCAGTAAATCGCTCAAACCGTTGCCAAAACTGTGTCTCGATCCAAAATTTATGTTTTCCAAAATCAGTTTAGTTCGAGTTCCAAAACTTGTCCGTTTGATTTGAAATTTGACTATGTTAAACTACAAGATGTGATAAATAAAAAAAAATAAAAAACTTTTGTGAATGAATTATTTCAAAAATCGAACCCTAGGATTTAATAAAAATCTAACCCTAAGATTTAATAAAAACCTAACCCTAAGATTTAATAAAAATCTTTTGAACACCAAAAGGTCATTGGTTCCAGCATAAATCGAGATTATGTTTTGCAAGTAACTTAACCCATCTTGGGGATGCTGGGTTCGCTGGCATAAGGAGGAGATGGGATGTTGGTGCGGGTGTTGGGGTGAGTTGGCTCGGCAAAATGGAGAAGGGGAAAACGTGAGGGAAGTGGAAATGAAGAAGAAGAAGAAGAAGAAGAAGAAGAAGAAGAAGAAGGAGAGAAGATGGGTGGCTATTTTGCAGAGGGTGGGGCGCACGCATGAGGGGAGGAGAGAGGAAAGGAGAGAGAAGGGAAGAGATGAAAGTCAAAAGCTTGGCCAATGGGAAGCCTTGCAAAATATCCAACCACTCATGAGTTGTGCCTCCAAAGTCTTCATGCCCATGAAGTCAAGTGCTCACCCAATGAAGAAATTAGCCTTTATTTCTCACAATTAACCATTTTTGGGTAGCAAAATCACTCAATTATCCTCCCATCTAAATTTCCATTAATTTCCCGTTTGTCCGAAAATCGATTTTTCCACAAAATTTCGAACTCGACAAAAATTCGCCGAAAGATGATATGACGTCCTAATAATGAATCGTGATACGCTCGAACGTTTGATTTTCGAAACTGAATTCCATTTCATGGTTAAAATCGACCGAATGCGATTTTTGTACAACCTAACATATCGGGTAGCTTTTAGGGATTTTAATGCATTTGACCAGTGGTTAATAATCTTTGATCCACTTTTGTGCATCTCCGACTCATAGATGAATCTCGATTGCCATAATATTGCGAGGTTTCAATTACGTGTCCCGAATATAATATCGATAGAAAATCGGGTTATTACCGTTTGACGCAAATATTGCAATTGTGTGGAATCACCCACAATTTGATTATGTGATTCCATTGAATTGACTTATATCCATTCGCTAATCAATTATAACAATGCCGTATTGACCCTTGCCGATTTTTATGGTCGATTGGCCGATTTTTGATTGAATTCTCTAGTCTGTTGTGTTTATATCCTTTAACGGTCTCACCTAATAGATTAGTTAACTCGAGAGTGATTAGTTTCAAGTAAATTAACCATAAGCGTGTTGATGAAACAACCATTTCATATATTTGAATCAGGGGTCAAATTTCGGGATGTCACACATATCGTTCCCAAACCAAGTCTAGTACAGGTCAAGCTATGGATTCTCGTTTGTGCTCGGCATATTTTATTGATGTATTTTCGATGGATCATGAGACACACTTTGCTTGGTACGCTATTGAGGCATTTATACTTGGCTGATGAGAAAGATAATAATAGGCATGAGTGATGATGTCTCGTGTGATCATATAAAGACCTTGATGCGTTTTATGCAAGCCGTCCTAATGCATTTTATTCGGGATGATGTTCAATTAAATTTGGATGCCCCTAAGTCAACGGAATGCCATTTGTAGATAGATTTCGAAATGAAACTCCTTACAAGAATGCCTCCAGTCAACAAGATGTCGTGCTCGATGGGACAAGATGATGCCCAGTTATATGAGATGACTGCGAACCTTTGGGTTGGCCTTAGATCCTGAGTGGCCATAATAATTTGAAAGCGTTGTCTCGAGAGTTACATGGTCATATGGGATGCCATGCGATTCTCAAGATGCCACGTATGTAAAGTGCATGAATGCTGAGTGCATATGATGAGAATAATACCATAGTATGCACGTGTGGCAAGGATATATATCAATCACATGAGGAAAGTATATGAATTATGTCATTTTAGTGACTTATGTGGCACATGCATGCTTTAATCAACCCTATTTATGAATTGAGAGGCATGAGAATATCCTATAGGTTGATGTTTGAGTCAGAAAGGCACGGATAAATTTGTGGATTTGTATGCGTTTGATTAGGACTCGAGAGATTTAAGTTACTGCATGATGCCTGGAATTATTGTTATTCATGCTTGGATTATTAAATTGTGAATGTTGTATACTTAATGGAATGGTGCACTCACATAGCGATTGTTTATACCATAATTAGACACGTGATAGAATGTTGCATGTTAAGTGGCCTAATTCCTATTAATAGATAATACCAAATGAAGGCTTTGTTATTGGTCTAACATCGATAGATCACTTGCACGGTTAGGACATTTCTGAGGTGAATGGCTTCCCAACGCGAGGTTTAGGGAGTTCACTTGCTGAGTTTATCTCACTCCTTGTTGTTTAACTTTTTCAGGCCCTAATCATGGCTATTGGAGCTTGAGCCAAAGTATCTTGAGATGGACGTGTACTAGACGCGTAGGGGATACCACATTGTGAGGTTGTCCTCGTAGGATAGAAGTGCTAAGCTAACCCCAATCACTTTTGGACAAGTACGAAGGAATCCGCTAGGTGGATATGTAAATGTGAACTTCTAATGCTTAAACCGAAGTGTAATGCGTACATATATGAAAGTGTGCTTGGATAAGTGTTTTATACTATCCCTATTGTTTATTAATGTTTGAGAGATGTTTATTTTGCTTCCGTTTATGTATAATCAAAAGATAAAATGAATGGGTCGATAGACGCATTCTGGGATGTCGCAAGCAAATGACCTAAGTGAAAAGTGATGGCATGGGTTGTCATGAGCCCGGAGCTGGTCAGGGCGTGACATTCTTGATTACTTTAAAATTCTGGTCATTAAAAACATGGTATGGTCTTTGAATTGGTCGTTGAGTTGACTCTCAGCCGGACCTAAATTTGGTCATGCAAAAACACTTTTAATTCTGGTAACTATGATTATTCCAATACCATAACCCATAAACCCAATTTTTTCCAATCTCGATCCAACTTCATCATTTTCTTCTTAGTTCTCGCCTTAACATAAATTATGTACCTTGCCATGCCAGATGGCTTTGATGCCATAGTTATAGCTTTGGTAATCATCTTATGGGCCACCATGCGCTATCCCACCTTGGATCCACTGAGATCTAATTTTATGAAGAAACAAGTTTTTGTGGAACCATTTCACTTGATTTCAGTTAGAGTTTGAGGAGGGATGTTAGAGATAATTAGGGATTTCTCTATAATATTTTCCTATTTTAGAGATAATTATGATATTTATGTTGATTATCCGAATCTCTCAAAATTGCAAGTATATCTTTTTTTCATTGCACATATCTTAATTAAGATATAATCTTCAAATAGTTATCAAATAAAACCTATAAATAGGCTGTTCTATTCTTCATTAATATATAAATGGTCATATATAGAAATTCCCCAAATCCCTTATCCACTTTACTCATAACTGATTGTGTGTGATGGTAATTGAAATTTTTTTATAGGTTGAAAAACATGGACTTAAGTAAATGGATAGAAATAAGAATGCGGTGACATAATTTGAGATTGGTGATCTTACTATAATATATTGTTTGCTTCACACTGCACCAATTCTTTGATGTGGGGTTTTTCTAATACAACTTACATTTGCATCTCAGCAATCTCCCTCTTATGTGTGCGCCCAATAATGAGTTTACTTCCCTTTAATTCAAGAATTCCATAATGATAACGTCCATCTTCATCCCCAATATCTTTCTCTAGACCAAATCATGAAGACTATTATTAATATATATGTCTTGAGTTTGAGTCCATCGATAAAATTGGACGCTGATTGGAGCACGTAGATTGGTTTGTGACATACAAATGTTCTCAGAAGGATGCGCAGACCCCTGGAGTGCCATAACTTGGCACAAAAGAACACTTAAGTACCAAAAGTCGGAGCAAAATGGATCACTTAAGTGTCAATCCGGCCAAAATGCTGATGTGGCGATTTTCCGGCGAAGCAAGTGCAAAACGGAGTCGTTTTGGTGCTGACGTGGTAAAAAAATAATTTAAAAATTAAATTTATATAAAAAAATTTTAAAATAAAAAATTTAAATAACAAAAAAATTAAAAAATCAAAAAAATTAAATAAAAAAAGGGGTGGCGGCTGCCTTCCCTCTGCCGCTAGGAAGGGCTGGTGAAGGAGGGGAGGGTCGGTCGGGGTCGTTGGGCCCTAGCTAGGGGCTGGTGACCCGGCCGATAGGCGTGAGGGCCTACAAGCCCTCACCCAAATACGTGGCGGGTTTTGCGCCCGGTGAATGATGGCCCTAGGCCCGGTCGGGCGAGGGCTGTCGACTCTCCCGACTCTCCCCTTTCATCGCAAGCCCTTCCCGACTTAGCCCTCAGCCACCTCCTCCACTTTTCCTTTTTTTTTTTTTTTTTTTTTTAATTTTTTTAATTTTTTTAAATTTTTAAATTTTTAATATTAAAATTTTTAATTTTTAAATATTTTAAATTAAATTAAATTATTTTATATATTTTTTACCATGTTAGCACTAAAACGACGTCGTTTTTGCATTATTTGGTCACTTCAAAGCATGCAAAATGGTGTCGTTTTGCACTTATTTCGCCGGAAATTGTGCACGTCAGTATTTTAGTCAGATTTTGGCCAAAGTGGCATTTAAGTGATCCATTTATCTTTGAATGTAGCACTTAAGTGTCACTTTCGTAAGTTATGGCACTTAAGGCTGCGCATGACATTGCTTCTTAGTTGGGGAAGATTTTTTTTTTTTTTCAGAAATAATTCTTTTCTATTTCTATTATGGGGAATAATTTTTGAGTAAAATAAGATGTTTGGTAACTACACAAAATTTATACTCCAAAAATAGAAAAAATAATAGAAATATGTTTGGTACGAAACAATTTATTTTTTGTATTTATTCGGTTTTTATTCTTGCTCACGGATTGCCAACCGTCGACAGCCCGGTCATTGCTGCTCGTCGCCTCTCGCCACCGCCATTGCCGCTAGTTGCTGGAGGCGAACAAGCGGCCGTGGGAGGTGGCGGCCGATGGGTTGTGCGGCGGCAATCGGCAATGACGGTCAGTGGCCAGTGGTCATGTAGCAGCGGTGGCGGCGAATGACGCAGCGTGTGACGGGTGGAGCGCGCGGTGGCGGTTGGCAAACGGTGGTGATGGAGGACGGCGATGGCTAGCAAATGGCGATAGTGGAGGATAGCGATGGCCAGCAGTCGGCGGCGGCCGATGGTGGTGGCGGCGGCGGCTCGGGCGGGTGGAGGTGGCCACGGCAAGAGAGAGAAACAAAAGAAAAAAAATTGGCTTATTTCTAGAAATTTTTCTCGGGAACAAGAATCTACTTTTTTTGTTTATTATTTCTATTCCAAAACTATTCTCGAGAACAAAAACATAGAGAAATTGTTCCCAGGAACAAAATTTTTACCAAACAAATATTTTTTTTTTTTGTTCAAGGGAACAAAAGAACAGAAATTGGGAGAAATAGAAGCGTTGTCATGCAGACCCTAAGGGCGTGTTTGATAACATTTCTGTTTAAAAATTGTTCCAGGAAACAGAAATAGAAAAAAGTGTTTACGCTCACGGGAACAATTTTTGAACAAAAAAATACGTTTAGTAAACTTGTTCCGGAAATAAAAAATAAACAGAAACACGTTTGGTAAATTTGTATAATTTTTTTATTTCTTTTATTTTTTAAATATTTTTATTTTATTTTTTCTATTTTCTTTATTATTTTTCTTATTTATTTTTCCTTTTTTTCTTTTTTCTTTTTTCTTCTTTTGGCCGGTCACCGGCCACGGCCATGGCCGGCGATCGGCCCGACGAGGGGTAGCGGCCTTGCCCGGCCACGGCGAGGCTCACCGGCCCCGGCGAGGCCGAGCCTCACCGTAGCCGGGCGAGCTCGGCCTCGCCGGATCCGGGCGAGCTTGACCCTCGCCTTGGTTGGGCGAGCTCGGCCTCGCCAGATCTAGGCGAGATGGAGCTCGCCCAACTCGGCGTGAGGTCGTCCTCGCCTTGGCTAGGCGAGCTTGAGCTCGCCTAGATCCGGCAAGGCCGAGCTCGCCTAGCGGTCAGCGAGGCTCGGCGTCGTCGAGCCACCGCCAGGTCGGCGTTGCCTGGAGGTGGCCCGCGCAAGGCCGAGCCTCACCGGGCTCAGCCTCGCTGGATCTAGGTGAGCTCGAGCTCACCTAGCCAAGGCGAGGCCGCCGCCCGGCCAAAGAAAAAAGAAAGAAAAAAGAAGAAGAAAAGTGTTTCTAAAATTTGTTTAAGAAACAAGAAACAACTTTTTTTTTTGTTTCTTGTTTCTGTTCCAGATGTGTTTCTGGGAACAAAAAAATAATTTTGGAAAAAAAACGCACCCAAACGCATTTCTGTTCCTTTTTTGTTCCCAGGAACAAAAAAACAGAAAAGTTGTTTAAAAAAAAAAAGAAACGAAAACAAACCCCCCTTAAATGTCCCTTTGTGTCAAGTTATGGCACTTAAAACGTTCTTTTGCCTTCTCAGAAGTGTCCAAGTTGGCCAGAATTATTTATTTACTCTATGAGGAAAGAAATCGTAAAGTACTTCTCTCTAAGGTCACCTCACGGGAAATGGAAGGAGTTGTCATATTTGTCTTGGATTGTTGTGACTTTCAATGTACATCTTGTTGTTCTTATTCGGCCACAATACGAGCTCCCTTGTTCGGCTAAAACTGAGGATGGCAAGAGGGGGATAAGGAAAGTAAGCGAGCTTGTGTCTTTTTCTCCTTGCGTTGGCAACATAATCGTGACTCCGCATGAGTGTAGAGAAGAGAGTTTAGCTTCAGCCGAAAAAGGGCCTCCACAAATCTTTGCATTAAATAAAGGGACCCAAAAACTACTGCAAGTGGAATTGAAGCAAGTAACTTATCGTTTCTCGCCATCCCAGTAAATGTATAATAGACCTTAGTATATATGTATTTGGGCATAAAAGAGTGAAATGAAAGCAGGAGGTGTTAGCCGTGAGAAGCGCTCTCCTTTATACCTTTATACAAATTAACAGAGCTCTCTGAACGCATGGAGGATCAGTGTAATTTATAGAGTAATAGCATGAGGCTAAATGCTGTAGATTTTGGGTGCAAATTATAGAGGCGGGAAACACTTGAGAGAGTGAGTGACTGTAATTTAGTGACCATCAGTTTTATAATGGATTATTTGCTTGTTCTCCTCATGGATGTAAATTTCGATACTTGGACTGAATCACATAAATTTTTAATAATTTCATTTTTTTGTGTCTCGATATAATTGCAAACAAACAGTCCATAATATAGCTGCTGCCATCGGGACTATGTTACTAAACCACAACATCCACCTCTGCTCAAAAACTTTGTTAATCACGAGATTCATTCCTTGAGATATTTATCAAACCCCATACACGTAGAATTGGAGCGTGATATTTGTTGTCAGTGGTATTAACCGAAATTTCTACTCGGAGAAAGAGACTTTTCCAAACACAAAGAGCCGAAGACTGCAACCGGAATCTTCGCGGCTAAAGTCAGGGACCTCTGTGACAGTTTACAGCGGTCGGCTGGATGGCAGACTGATTTCCGAAATTGCCAAAGTCACTTGCAAGGCGGCTTAGGTAAGTCGTGCAAGGAGCAGTATGTCTGTTCGATAATTGCTGAAGAATAGTCTGGATGGTCACTCTGTGCGCTAAAAGTAATCTTCATGCAAAGACTAAAGATAAAGCACTACCAAGTAGTTCTATTACGATTCTCTATGGGGCAATTTATACTCGCCATGGTCTCCTGGACTCATTGGCTTGAACTAGATTCGTTTGATTCGAGTTTATCTGTGTTAGTGAAGACTGTACTGGTTGCATCTACATTGCCTAGTGCTGCTAGCTCGGTTGTCGAAACTCTTTCTTGTTTAATTTTTATTTTTAATAAACATCCCAGGATTGAAATCCGAGAAGTGCTAAGCTACTACGTGGTCTTCGATGGATTGTTTAGGCTTATCTGTACGTTCTCTTAATTTTCCTCGTTGAATGCCTTCTACAGAAAATGTGGCATAAGTTCAGAAGGTCCGTCAGCTATCTCATCCTAGTCTTGCCAAATTTGAGGGATACCGCTGAGCTGATGCAGAGAGATTCCCAGTTTTTGAACTCTGGAAAGACTATGATTTAGAACATGACAGTTAGCACGACCAGCTATTTCATACTAAGAATCAGCACTCAACGGTCTTATTTGATCAATGTGCATGTGTGATTTTAGTAACGGGGTAGACGCAATTAAAGTCACAGAACGACACAGAGGAACCACAGTTTTCTTATGTTTTAGGGCAGCAATCATCACACATCAGGGATTCTTCATGAAATAACATTATGTACTTCCGTCAGGTGACACATTGAGCATTTTGAAATTTGGAGATATTGCCGAACCCTTAATTTTCATCACCCTATTATGAGTTATTTCTCAAGAATTCAGGGCTTCAAATTTTTTTGATGACAAAGGAAATGCAGCAAGTTGTCTAACGTTATCATAGTTACTAAGGCTTAAGATTGCAATGGAAGCGGTAGAAAGCCTGTCTTTCTTGCATAGTTCAAATACCATGCCTTCTGCATACTTTCATGCCTCTGATATTCTTCTCAACAAGGTAAAAGTTCTACCTATCTCACAATTTCTGTGATGAGGAGTATTTAGATAGCAGTAGGTTCAGGCGCAGGGCTAGGATCTTGGTGAAAGGAAAACATTAATATCATTTGTGTGGCATGTCATAATAGCATGGTATTGAATGGTATTTGAGCTAAATATTGTGTTGAAGGAAAAATTCCTGAATTGACACTGGACGTTCTGATATATGGTTTACCCTTTTTCCCTTCTCCTTCGGCTTCATCTTCTATCCTTTGCTATTCAAGTTTCCTCTTAAGAGGCAGTACAGAGAGACATAGATGGAGTACAAATTCGTTTAGCTATGCCGTCGAACGTCTATAATCATTTGAATTAATGTCATATTTTGCCATGTGAAAACTGTGCAAGGATCCTAAAGTCTTACCTCAAAGTTACTCTTGGTGAAATTCTGAAGTGAAAAGAAGACCTAAGGTCCAGATATAGACAGAATTTAGAGCTTCAGTCATTATCAATCGTCTTGTTATGGTGAGAAGGATGTTTGAAAAATTGGCTTCCGATGAGTTGATTTAGACGAGTTAGTATAAACTGAAGTGATGTCAACTGAGCTGGATTACTCGCTTTTATATGTCATTCAAAGAGTTGCTTGCTTATACAAAACATAAAATACAAAAGAGGTTTTTTTTTTTTTGATGACCCGGGAACCCCCGTATAGACGGCAGCCGGCGAGGTAAACCCGAGGTGACGCTAACAGATGACCCACCATCTTGACGTCACACTTAAGATCCCATGCGGTCAGCGGGATTCGAACTCCTCTCCTCCTCGCAAAGGATCATGGGAGCTTTATCCAACTAGGCCACCGCAAGCAGAGAGGAGATGAAAGTAATTTGACGGTAAAACACTCATAACTCACACAATGAGGAGAAAAAGATAAATAGGCTTGTAAATTTATTTCACCTTAAAAAAAAAAAGGAACAATTATAGGACTCCCCGATTTATAGATTTGTTACACGACCTTTGCTCTTTCCAATAGATGAAGCTAACATTCCAAATAAGATCTAGAAATTAACAAAACAATCACCATATCTTAGCTTATCTTATTATATATTACCATATCTCTAAAAACAATAACTACATATAGAAATACGAACAGATTCATGAAAGATAACACAACAATCGTGACTCTTCTTCAACACAATCACCGAACAATTATCGACACTGATGAATTTGTTTTAATTTCTAACACTCCCCCTCAAACAAAATTCTCTTCCATCGATCATTCCAAGTAGGCTTTTGAACTTTCAGAAAGCATTGATCTTGAGAGGTTTGATAAAAATATAGGCTACTTGATCTTGCATCTTCACATGCAACACTTCAACCTCACTCTCTTTAAACTATTCTCGAATGAAGTGATCTCGAACATCAATATGTTTGCTTCGTTCATAAAAAAATTGGACTTTTTGCCAAAGCAATAGCAGGAATATTATCAATAAAAAAATCTTAGGACGCGTTTGGTAACATTTCTATTTAAAAATTGAGCTAGGAAATAGAAATAGAAAAAAGTGTTTCTGTTCCGGGGAACAATTTTTGAACAAACAAACGCGTTTGGTAAACTTATTCCAGGAATAAAAAATAAACAAAAACACGTTTTTGGTAAATTTGTATAATTTTTTATTTCTTTTAAATTTTTAATATTTTTAATATTTTTCCTTTTTCTTTTTCCTTTTTTTCCTTTTTTTCTTGTTTTGGCCGGTCGGCGGCCTTGGCCATGGCCAGCGACCGGCCAACGAGGGCCGATGGCCTCGCCCGCCGGTGGCGAGGCTCGGCGTCACCGAGCCACTACCAAGTGACGCCGACTGGCGGTGGCCCAGCGAGGCCGAGCCTCGCCAGCCACGGGGTGAGCTCGGCCTCGCCGGATCTAGGCGAGATCGAGCTCGCCCGGCCCAGCCGCGAGGTTGGCCTCGCACAGGGCCGGCGAGCCTCGCCATGGCGGCGCGAGGCCGCTGGCCCTCGTCGGCCAATTGCCAGCCATGACCAAGGCCGGCGACGGCCAAAAAAAAAGAAAGAAAAGAAGAAGAAAAAAGAGAGAAAAAAAATGAAAAGTGTTTCTAAAATGTGTTCGAAACAAGAAACAATTTTTTTTTTTTTGTTTTTGTTTCTGTTCCAGATGTGTTTTTGGGAACAAAAAAATAGTTTTGGAACAAAAACGCAAATAAATGCATTTCTATTCCTTTTTTGTTCACAGAAACAAAAAAAACAAAAAAGTTGTTTAGAAATAGAAAAAAGAAATAAAAACAAACACAGCCTTAGTTGCTTCCTTCTACTCCATAAGAATATCTTTGAGTAGTCTTTTCAATCAAATTACATGACAAACACATGAGGATGCAGCTACATATTTAGCTTCACATGTCGATAGAGTGACATTGGGTTACTTCTTTGATGACCACATGAAAGCAATGTCTTACAAGATAAATGCAAAACCTATGGTGCTCTTTCAATCATCAATATTTCTACCATAATCACTTTCCAAATAAGCTCTAAGTCAGAAAGATTCAAAGAGATAATAGTGTAGGCCATGAAAAGTAGCACCTATGATGTACTGAAGTATTCTCTTTGTAGCTTTAAGAGATAATATCCATTCTTGTGCATGTCAAGTATCTCAAACTCCCAATCAAGCTTCTATAATATGTCGAATCAACATCAACACCATCATCAAACTTCGAAAGCTTGGTTTCACACTCCTTTGGTGTATTTTCACTAGTACAATTTTTCATGTTGAAACTTTCAATGATTTTTTATGCATATCCTTTTTGGGAAATAAAAATCTCCTTGGCACTTTGCTTCACTTCTATCCCAAGGAAATAATTCATCAAAACCATTATCAGTCATCTCAAATTCTTTACCGCTTATGCTTTAAAAGCATCAATTGTGATATCCTGAAATTTGGCCATATTTCAAAATATATGAAATAATTATTTCATCAACGCACTTATAGTTATTTTACTCTAAACTGATCACTCATGCATTAACTAATTTACTGGGTGAGACCATAAAAGATTAAAATGCGAAGATCAAAGAATTTGATCAAGGATTGACTGCTCGGCCATAAGGATCGATAAGGGTCTACTACATTGTTAGAAGTTAATTAACGAAGGGATATAAATTGATTCGACAGAAGAACGTATTTGCGTCGAACAATGATAAACCGATTTTTCTATTGATCTTATATTCAAAGTACGTACTTGAACTATCACAATTACATGACAACCGTGAGTCATCCACGATTCGAAGATACACAAATATGGATCGAAAAGTATCAACCACAGGTCAACCGCGTGAGAATCTCTAAAAGTCACTCGATAGTTTAAGTCGTACTAAAGTCACATTCAATTGATTTTTAGCCATGAATTTTAATTCAATTTTGAATATCAAACTTTCGAGATTAAATTATTGGACATTGCCTCATGGTCCGTCGAATTATCAATAAGTTTGAAATTTTTCTAATACGAATTATCAGACAAAAAATCGGAGACCGGAAAAGGAAAAATCAGACCTAGCAGCAAGGTTGTAAATTTTTTGTCAAGATTTTGGTTTAAAAAAATGGATATAAAAAGATATTTTGAGGACAATTTGAAAGGCAAAGAGGTTTCAAAGGAAGTTGGTGAGAAGATATGATGGTTTTTTTTTTTTTTTTTTTTTTTTTTTTTGGAAAAAATCCTAAGGAAATCTATTTTCTTTCTCCCCTCCGCTCTCTCCTCATCCCTCACACCTTCCCCCTTTTGCCGGACGCCCCTCCTTCTTTTTGCTCCCATCTCCCTTTCCTTCTCACCCCCCCCCCCCCCCCGCCCCCCCGCGCATCTTCTTATTTTTGCTTTTTTGCTTCCTTCTCCATTTCTTTTCCCCCCTTGCCGCAAGCCACCATTTCCTCACTCACCACCATCTTAATCTCATCCACACCATCCCATCCTCACCGCCATCTCCTTTCGCCAACCCCCATCACCACCATCATCCACACCATCCCATCTTCACCACCATCAACGTCCCACTGCCATCATCATCTTTCACAATCATCATCACCACCTTTTTGGCCGCCGGACCACCACTGCTCACCGTCACCATTCCCAAGCCACCATCACTGTCATTCGCTTGAGCCACCGTTGCTGTCCTTGTCGCCTTGAGCCACCCCATCACCATCGAACACTTGATCTCCAAGGAGGCTGTGGGCTTCAAGTGCCAAGCCACCGCCTTCGTCGTGCCATTCGCGCCGTTGTCAGTGCCGTGAGACCTGAGTTCTCGACACCATCGTGTTGGTGTCACCATGAGCTCATCATCGCCGGAAACCCATGAGCTAACTTCCTAATCATGGATTAGGGTATTAATTATGTTTACATGTAGATTAGTTTAGGGATAATGACATTTAGCATTAATTGATTTTAGTTTAGCCTTAATAGCAATTAAGGATGGTTTAGATTAAATTTAAGTACGATTAGTTTAAGTATGTACGATTAGATTATTTAATCATGGGTAGATTAATTAATCAAGTTTAGTTTAATTAATCGCGATTTATTTTTATTCAATCGTAATTTGTGTAATTAATCACAATTATTTTAATTAATGGCGATTTATTTTTAATTAATTGCTTAGCCTAATTAATCGTGATTAGCTTAATTAATTATGGATTAGGTAGAATTTTATGCTCATTTTTCTAGATGAGATTGTGCTTAATTTCAATCTTTTGAGCTTGTGATGCTATGTCGTTGATTGCTCAATAATAGGTTTTATTTATTAATTTCAGAAAAGGGTTTTATGGGCAAAAAAATAGAAAATTTTAAGGTGTCGGGTTTGGACGCTAAATTTTACATGCTAAATAAAACAATGTGATTTTAAAATAAAAGTTTGCAAAGTTTGACCTGTTAATTTCAAATACGTAATCACGTATGAATATTTTACTGGGATTTTTAAATATGAAAAATTGCCAAAGTTAATTATTTGAAAACGAACTCTTTTGTTCATAGCTAATTAATGGCAATAAGAATTGGTTTGATTGTTAGTATGCTTGATTGGTCATTTAATCGAACCCATTATCCAACAAGAGTTTGGGAGTGATGCCCGATTTTTATCGGATGCCTAGTGGGGGTCCGGATGCCAAGTTGCTATTGAGGCTAAAGCATCATAGAATGCCATTTAGGTGAGGGTTCTAGACAATGTTGTACTCGATGGGGCGAAACAATGTCCAGTTATACCAAAAGACTGCCGACTCTTGTGTTGGCCATTGCTCAAGGAGTCGTAATAATTAAAACACATGTGTTGGCAATGCATTTGGAATATTTTAAATGTGTTCTAAATATTTATTTATGTGCATTGCACTAATATTACCATGTAATATGTACTAATATGTAAAGGTGTGTTAATGCGAGATAAGATTGTATATCGTTACGTGTTTAGGCTGACTCTGAGATGAATTAGTTTCCTAATCAAGGTTTGGGAAGTTCACTTGTTAAGATTTATATCTCATCCTGTAGTTATTAATTATTTTCAAGGCCATAGCGTTGAAACTACAAGGTACAATTGTAGTGGGCACAAGATGCGACATTTTTGTGCTGGTCTTGCCGTTAGTGAAGTTTAGGTCAACTTTGACCGTAGTAAGTTTTTGAGTTAATCGGTAGGAAGTCACCCTTTTGAATGGGCTTGTAATTATTAAACTTTCTAGGGTTAACAAGGTTGTGCTTTTGGAAATCTTCTGTTGTGCTTTGCTATCCCTATTGTTTATTGATTGATTGGGTGTTTATTTAAATTGCTTCCACATGCGTTTAATCAAAAGATAAAAAGAATGGATTGGTGATGCCTCCTAGAACATTGCATTTTAATTGACTATTGGGGGATGTTCGCATGCTCGGGGTTCAGGGCATGACATCAATCATCGCCAAATTATTTCCTATAAAAATAAGGTCATCGACATATAAACAGGCAAGTAGAACATCACCTTTTTCTTGCTTCAAATAGAGTGCATGCTAGAATTGACATTGAGAAAATCCATTCGTCTTGAAATATGTATCGATTATAGAATTCCATGCTCTCGGTGCTTATTTGAGTCCAATAGAGCTTTTTTCAACTTCAACACTTTGTTTTCACGACCTTTTGCAACAAACCGCTCGGCTTGTTCAACATAAATCTCTTCTTCAAGGATGCCATCCAAAAATGCTGATTTGACATCCATTTGATAAATTCGCTAATCATTTTGAGCAGCAATAGAAATAATAAATCTAATTGTTACCACGAGGATGATAGGGACAAAAACTTCATCATAGTCAATTCTAGCTTTTTTCTTGTACTCATTCACGACTAATCTAGCCTTATATCTTGTCACTTCTTTTTTCTCATTCTTCTTGGTTGTGTACATCCATTTGACTCCAATCAATTTCTTGTCCTTTGGAAGATCAACATGCTCTTGTGTTTAATTCTTCTCAATGGCATCAATTTCTTTATTCATGACTTTTCTCCAATTTTCTTCTTTGGCCACATCATCATAGACAAGTAGTTCACAAGCTATAAGAAGACATACAAGGTAAACCTCATCAGTAGGTTCATAAATGTAAAACTATCTCCTTGATCTCAGCACTAGTAGTTCATCGACACCATTTGAAGAAATTGGCAATATGATGAACTTGAAGAAGATACTAGAGAAGAAGTTGGCAATGATCGATATCACTACGAGCATTCACTTCATCTTTTGGGTTGTCTTCCCACGTGCCATCTTCATCGAATTTGACATCTCTTCTTATATATAATTTCAAAGTGTTATGATCAAACAAACAATAGGCTTTGGATGAGGAGTTATACCCAATAAAGATGAGCATTTTGCTTTGGTCTTCTAGGTTTGATATTTTTTGTCTAGGGACATGCGCATAGGCAATGCTCGCAAAAATTCTCAAGTGTGAAACATTTGGTGATCTCCTGATACATGCTTATTGTGGAGTTACGCCTTTGAGTCCATATGTGGGACATCTATTTTGAAGATAGACCGCACATGAAATAGATTCAACCCATAGCTCATTGGGCAAATTTTTGCTCTTCAACATGCTTCGAACCATGTCAAGAATGGTTCTATTCTTTTTTTTAGCTACACCATTTTGTTGAGGAGATTACGGGGTCATCAAGAAATGCCAAATACCATGATCCTCATAGAATTTGTTGAATATGGTTGAGGTGAATTCTTCGCCATGATTGGTCCTCAAAGTTTTGATAAAATAGTCGTTTTCCTTTTCAACCAGGTTTTTGAATTGTTTGAAAGTATCAAATGCCTTTGTTTTTTCTTTCAAGAAATACATCTAAGTTTTTCGAGTAAAATCATCAATAAACGTAACAAAATATCGATGATTACTATATAAGTGAGGAATGATTGGGCACACATATCAGAATGAATCAACTCAAGCGGCTTCTTCGCTCAATAGGTTGCTTCCTTCGAAAAGCTTGTTCTTGGATGTTTATTGATAACACATCCTTCACATAACTAATTGGGATGATCAATATATGGCAAGCCATAAATCATCTTCTTGCAAGAAAGCAAATTAAGTTTGCCAAAATTAAGATGGTCAAATCTCAAACGCCATAAACATGAAGGACCATCCATGCATGCCTTTAGACATCGAGATATATCAGTTTTTCTATATTGAGAGTATACATCTTGTTCCTCAACATCTTCACATTTGCGATCAGTTTATTGTTCCTATCTCTTAGCACACTAAGATCTTTCATATGAACAGTATAGCTTTTCTCCAAAAGCTATCCCAAACTCAAAATATTACTTGACATTTTCGAGACATAATAAACATTAGTAATAAATTGACGTGCATCATTCTTCAAGCAAATTAGAATTGTATATTTGTCTTCGACAAGAATTTTGGAGTTATCACCGAAAGAGACTTTCCCTTTAGTTGTCTCATCTAACTCAGTAAATATATCATTTCTCCCTCGCATGTAATTACTTGCACCGGTATCCAAATACCTCTTATCAATTTAACCTCCTTCATCTTCTTTGAACGCCAATAATAGAGCTTGATCGACATCATTTACCAAGTTTGTCTTTTCCTCTGCTCCGCCACTTTCCTTATTCCAATAGTCAAAAGCATAATGGCCACATTTATTACAATGATAATATTGAATTTTAGATTTATCACACCATTGGCTTGTTGAGTTCTTTCCTCTTCCACGATCACCTCTTTCATACTAGTGTCTACTATCACTTTTAGCAACATCTCCTCTACCTTGTCCATGACCTCTTCCCTGAAAGTGACCTCGGCCTCGATCTTGATCACGATATTGGTTTGTCTCACGAGTTTGTGCAGGTTATCTTCTTTGCTCCTTCTCATCTCGGATGGTCAACTATGTTTGGAGAACTTCCTCCACAGGTGCAATCGTTTTTTCTTTTGAACCTTACTTCATGGGCTTGTAATGAACCCATAAGCTCATTGATCATCATGGCATCCAAGTCTTTGGATTCTTCAATTGCAACAGTAATGTGGTCATACTTCTTATATAAGGACCAAAGTATTTTCTTGACAACACGAACATCTAAAACATCTTCTTTGTTTCCTTTCATCTGGTGGACAATTGCCAAAACTCTTGTGAAATAATTAGCAATCAATTCAAATTTTTTCATATGAATTATCTCGAATTCACCTCTCAAACTTTGAAAGGTGAATCTTCTAAACTTTTTGTACTCCGTGATGTGTGTTGTGAAGAATCCCCCATGCCTCTTTAGGAGTGGAGGCATTTGACACCTTTTCGAACATGGAATCATTTAAAGCTTAATAGATGATTGACGGGGCATATTGATCTTTCGAACAAACCTTCTCCAAGGCATTCCTCTAGTTCTAGTTCAAGGTAACTTCATCCTCTAGCTCATCATAGCTAGTGTTGACAAGTTCCCACAAACCATAGGCGCCAAGTAGAGCTTTCATTCTAATGGCCCAATTACCATAATTTTCTTTGGTAAGACGAGGGTATTGAAGAGGAAATTGAATGGCCCACAGCTTTGATACCACTTTGATGGATGTAATTTGAAGGTGGAATGCTCACAACTCACATAAGGAAGAGAAAAAGATAGCCAGGCTCGTAGATTTATTTCACCTTAAAAAAAAAAAAAATCATAAGACTCCCCCATTTATAGATTTGATACATGATTTTTGCTCTTCCCAATGGATAAAGCTAGCATTCTAGATAAGATCTAGAAACTAATAAAACAATTACTATATCTTACCTTATCTCATCATATCTCACTGTATCTCTAAAAACAATCACTGCACCTAGAAATACAAACAGACTCATTAAAGATAATGCAACAATTGTGACTCTTCTTCAATGCGGGTGCCGAACAGTTATCAGCAATGATGAATTTGGTTTAATTTCTAATAGCACATAAGTTATGTCTTTCTTTCTCTATTGTCTATGGTCTCTTCACGTGACTTGTTTGTTTTTGCATGTGTCCATGAAATTTTGCATTACAGAATTGTATGCTTTGCCGAGCTTCTTTCTTTGCTGTTATCTTGTACGTACACGGTGGAATATTTTCTTTATGACGTGTAAATCTTTCTTTTAAGTTCCTTCGATTTATAAAGGCCATCATTATCCAAGGAGATGCGATCCAATGCCATCTCCTGCTTAAGGCGCCACGTGTAAAACTTTCTTTTCAGTTCCTGCTGGCCGGCCAGCAGGAACTTGCTGGTAGTTGCCGGTTGCTTGTCGAGAGTGCAATGAGGCGCCACGGAGACTGACCTCTCGCGACCGAGGCTCGTCTACGCTGCTGGGACGTGCTAAGACGCTGAAGGACTTCAGGAATGTCGGGAAAGGGAGGCTGTCGCATGAAAGCTTCTCAGGCGGTGGCTGGACATTGCAGCGACCAGTTGGGTTCGTTAGAAAACCGGTGTTGAGCTTGAAGTGGCGGTGGTGTTGGCCAGACACTCACCAGGGCAGCAAGAGCACGGTTTGTGAGGCACAGCAATGGAAATTGCTGCATGGCGGGGCAGGCGTGAGGGTGAACGCGTCAACGGCGGAGGACCACAAGCCGCAGTAGGAGTTCCGATAACTTGTTTTTCTCGCGTCTCTTTTGTACCGTGCACCCGTATGTTTGAGAGTAGGAGGATGTGTCTGGACGTTCCTATTCCAAAGTATATGCTGTTTTTGCTTTTTCAGGAAATCTGATAATAGGGCTTATACATATATTCAACTTCCTTTCCTGTTTCTTGTCCTTTCTTACTTACCCACTTCAGGACCTTTTCTTTCTTTATTTCTTCAGCCACACCTAGACGTGGATACCTCCACCTAGATATAGCTTCCTTTATATTCAAGCCCACCTATATTATTTCATTAACCTTAGATGAAACGGGAAAATATCTCCATCCCTTCTTGAGAGGTGACCGAAGTTTGTAATGATTATACTCGATTGCTTTTCAAGTTGGATGAATAATCAACATTCCTAGTTTAGAACATCCTTCCATGTGCATTACACATGATGATTTCAAACACAATAGGAAGTTCAATGGGCTTGGCCGATTTTCTAATTCAAGTGCAAAACTTCCCCACTGGAGTCCGTTAGCTCTAGTCCAACACAATTTATGTAGGCTTTATGTTGTTAAATGAAACTGCTCCAAATATGCAATTTAAAAATATCTTTTGTTAGGGGTCACGACCGATTTCTAATCATTTATTACAAATGCTTAGGAGGATTTGAGGAACAAAAGCATGAAACAACGACTGTGATCAGCTTCGGGTGGTACAATGCGGACAGCTCGATCATGTTTGGAAAGTTTGCTAACCTGAGGGTTTATGGATGAGTGTTGTGAATGTCGATGAATTGAAAGGATTCAGATTTGTTCGTGATGTTTTAAGATAGGCTATTAGTTGAAATGAAAATAGATACCAAAAAGCAAAAGCAAATAACCGTTGTATGCCCCAATGAAATTGATGAACAGTTTGTGACCCCTTGAGGTGTAAGGCACGTCGTGACCCCAAGAGGCGTAAGGCATGTCACCACTGCCAGAGGTGTATGGAATGCCAGTGGCGAACAACCAGAAGCCACCAGGAATGAAGTTCCCGACGGTGAACTTTGAAGCCTCTATCATGCTGGTGATGACATGATAACCTGCCCATGTGACTCTATTTGTGGTCGATGACCCAGGGCCTATGTTCATATACTCTCCATAGTACAGAGTATTAAGGGCAAAGTCACCATCCCACTCCAACCAGCCAGCTGAGTCAATTAGGCTATCAAGGTAAGTCGTCATGAAGACAGTTCTTGAATATTCTTGCCACGGCCTCCCGAGGTACGTCTTCGTGAAGCTTTGAACCAATAGTAAGTCTGAAGCTGCGGTTACTTTGCAATTGTGGATGGAGATGCCGGTGTTTTGGTTGGGGTCAGTCCGGCCCTGTGCAGTGATGATGTTGACTTTGTTAGGAGGGTTTCTAGCATAGATGTTACAGTTCTGAAAAACAACGGCTGCATTTCCAAAGATGAACTCAATGGTGCCATAATGTCGCACTCTTTGTAGAACTGTCGCTCGGAATGAACAAAAAGGGTGTCTTGATAGCCCTCAAAGCTACATCGATAGAAGACTGAGAGGTCGGAGCTGGAACGTAAAGCAACTGCTTGGCCATTCGCCGCACCCGTGGTATTACGAAAAGTGACGTCTTGGGCAATGAATCCATCACCATCAACAGCTTAAACTCAAGATGAGAAATTATTAGTACGTGTACGTGGACTTGTATATGTATTCCAAACCAGAAAGTATCTCGGCAAACTAAACAAGGTTCTCTGGATGCTTAATTTACTACCTGAGAGAACCAAATAATTGTACAACCATGTGCACTAAAAGCAATCGAAAGGCTCTTGGAATTTATATAAGAATAGGAATATTGTCCCACTGCTTTATCCTAAAAGCAATCTAAAGGCTATTACATCCAGGTATAGCGATAATGGCCGCCATTTGGAGGCACGCGGGACCAGCCAGAAAAGTATAGATGGAGTATTCGCAGATGAAGACCGCAAGAGCTTTCTATTGCCAGGCCTCAGCCAAGTAGGGAACTCACGAGTGTAGTTCGGCATAGCATAGGGTACATGGTTTGCGGACAAAGCATTGCTTATCAACTTGGAAATGTTATTTGACATCAAGGGCAATACGTTGTCCAAGATGCCGAGGTCGACATACCCAGCCCGACAGGTCTCAAGGTTGGTCAAGGCAGTGCTTAGCCAAGTCTGCACATCATCCTGAGTGCACTGGCGATGGATGGTCCGGTTCAAGTGATGGACTATGTGCTCATAAAGCCGCAGGCAATCAGCCCATGCGGCCTTTTCGCGCTCATTGCGGCACATGGAACCTAGTGAATACGACTTCATTCGGGCGAGCTGGGCTCTCTCGAGGGTGACTCGCATTGAGGCCATGAGGAAATGAGATTTCTGCTTGAGAGGGGTTTGCTGAGGGAGGTGGGTCAAGAAGTACTCACACGGTTGTGGGTAAGGCATGGTGCTGCACCATGATTTCACATCGCTAGATGAATAGCTGGAAATGGTTTGAGTTATCAAAAGAGGCCAAAAGAGAAGGATCGTGAACTTTTGATGAAAACCCATCACGATTGATCAGGTACGTTGCTAGCCGGATCCGATAGATAGGTGGAACATATGGAGGCAGAAATGAAAAAGTGATGAGAGAATTTGAGATCGATCTTGAATTGGGGTGGTTCACAAGTACAAAAAATAGCTAGTGACATAATTTTTTATTGAGTACCTAGATGGGGGTGAATAGGTATGCATCTTTCCTAAAAAAATCGCTAATTCTTTTTTGGGGGAATGCTTGCATCGATATTTAAACAGTTAGAGGATTTGTCAACGAAAATATTAGTGAGGGAGAAAAGAGAGAGAGAGAGAGAGAGAGTGTGTGTGTTTGTTAAAAATGGAATTCAATCGCAAGATAAGAAACAAAAATATTAGTGAGGGTTAAGGGAAAGAGAGAATTGAACACTCGGTTTATAGTGGTTCAACAGTTAAAGATTCAATCGCAAGACGAGTGAGAATTCAAGCCTACGTCAAGCCTACGTTCACTCTTCTGCGCGACAGCCGATTGGCTGGATTCCACTATGATCAAAGAGATGTTACAGTGTTGATCTTCCTTGATTTCTAGGTGTAGATGATCTACCACACTCACTCAAGGCGTCACCAAGTATAAACACTCTCTGTATACAATTTCGCTCGAACAGTCTCAACTAACAATCAAGGATCTTCAGACTCTGGAATTTTTCTATCGATCACACACTTAAAACAACTAGACGTCTTCCTTTTATACTCCTTCATGCCATCATAGCCGTTGGCACTTACCAAAGGAATTCCTCCAATCTACCCGTTGGACGGAATCAATCAAGAAGATCATCCGAGCTATTTAAGGAATCGATGATAGCCCATCAATCTGTTCGCCCATACAATCAGGATCTCGGTTTCCAAGAATAGAATATTCCAAGATTATTTCGTCGACCATCGGATCTTCAATCGATCTTAGATAAGAATTAAAGAATCCGAAACGATTATCCAACCAAAGAATCTATTCCAGAGGATAGGATCGAATCCTCAACCATAAACCTCGGCTTTGGATTT
Organism: Eucalyptus leucophloia subsp. euroa; assembly: GCA_017140325.1. NCBI lineage: Eukaryota > Viridiplantae > Streptophyta > Magnoliopsida > Myrtales > Myrtaceae > Eucalyptus > Eucalyptus leucophloia. The sequence goes on along the minus strand of CM029472.1, from coordinate 14,367,710 downwards.
CCTTCGTCCTTTGGATTAGAAAGAGGCGTCGGTGAGAATAGACTTAAGTCTTGAGTCCGAGTCTTAAGTCTTGAGTCTTGAGTCTTGAGTCTTGAGTCTTGGGTCTTGAGTCTTGGGAGAACAAAGTCTTAGACTTTAAAGCGACGGTCTCCGAACATCCGGACTTTAGATCGAAAGAAACGTTTTGTCGGCTTCAAAATATTCGGAAAGATTTCTCCAACAATCTCCCCTTTTTGATGGTGACAAAACTTTCTTGAAGATTTGAACAACTTTGACCTGCAAAACATTTCTCAAGCAATATGGCTAACTCATAAAGATTAATGAAACAACCGGACTACGCATCCACAGAAAATTGGTTAGTCTTTCATGAGAAACACCATATAACAACACTTGAATAAATGCAACCAGTCAAGTTCATAATCCACAGCCAATTCAGTCAAATTCACACCCAAGTTCAAGTTCTCAAGTCATACTCAAAAATAAACATAACCAAAAAGGTCAAAGTTTAAAAAAAAATGAAAGTTCAAATTGGTTCTCCCCCTTTTTGTCAGCATTGAAAAGGGGAGAAAGGAGTCATGTCTGCTTGGGAATGCGCACGATCTGGAAATCCCCAATAGACTGGACTACTCCTTCGAGCTTCTTCAGGTCTTCTCGCAGATGAGCTACCTCTTCTCCCTTGGCATTGGCTTGAAGTTGTAGAGCGAGGTCTTTGAATTTATCCTCTAGAGAGACTGAAGATGCTTGTCCAGCATGTTTCAAAGCTTGGATTTCACAGTCCAGAACATATATCTGGTTACGCATTTCCAGAAGAATATTCATGATGCTACGAAGATCTGCAGAATCATCCGTCTGTGTACTGGCATTGGCTTTCTCAGATGGTGTGTATGCGAGACGATGGCGCTTCGTATGGTCGGCAGATTTGGAATGGACGTATCACCTTCTTCGAGGCAATTGAGAGACTGAACTTCTTACGGGTCTTCGGAGATTGTCTTAGATCTTCACGACAGCAGCATGAGGTGTAGACCTCTCTTGCTCGCTAACTCCCCTGTCTCTAGGACATCGAAAGGGGAAGAGTGATGATCATGCTCTTGATTTCCCTTCTCTCATTTATCAGCTTGTTCTTTTTCTTCTTCTCCTTCTTCTTCAAACTTCTTTCTCCTTCTCTCTCTGTTCTTCTTCTTCTCTGCTCTGCTGAAGTTCCGTCGGATAAGACACAGAACGTCTTGTTCTTGTCAGTGCTGGGATAGTGGGATCTTCATCATCTTCATCTTCATCTTCATCCTCCAGGATTAGAGTTCTTTTCCTCTTTTTCGACGAGGCACCAATGGCCTCCTTTCCTTTCCTTTTTGAAGCAGACTGGACTGGAGATTTCACTTTGAATTTCTCCATTGCCTTGGAGAGTTCTTGCAGACGCATCTTCATTAACATTTTCAACCCTACCACCATCTTATCACACGGTCGAACACAAAAAGTATGTGGCAGTTCAATATTCAGATGTCTGAAGATCTTGGTCACCAGACCAGGATAAGGCAATTGTCCTTTGTCTTTTGACACTGCTCTGTACATATGGAAAAGAATAGTGTGCGGGAGAGAAAACTTCCGTCCTGAGTTGATCGCATACATCAACTTTGCTTCAGAAAGAGACACAGAAGTCTTTGACGTAGACTTGGTCCGAGACAATTGATCACAATCTTATGAAGCACAATGTTGATGGCATTCATCCTGGAATAGATAATTTTCTTATCTACATCCCTATCTTTGACAAGATCCGAGTAGTACGAGCGGTGAGACTTTGATTGGGAGATAGCGTCCCCGTTCAACTCCAATTATGTCCGCCAACATATTCACATCTACCACATAGACTTGGTCTCGAACATTGAATGAAATTCTATTCGCATCCAAAAAGCTAAGATTTGAATAGAAATAAGCGGTCAGTTGAGCAAACCCGTCCGTAGAGTCAGAGCAAAAAGTCTCAAGTTGAAGCAAATTCAACTTCTCTCTTAAGTTCAAGTTGATGGTATCCAGGAAGTCAAAATCGACACTTCTAGGGTTTATTACCCCTCTTTTCAACAGCCTGAAATACACTTTTTCCTGATCCTTGGATTTAAACAAATCCATCCGATTTCCTTTCACCTTTGCTGCCACACCCATTCTAGGTTTAAATTCAAGGAACATTTTGTCATCATCGTTCCCGTCAATCAGATTTTGTCTTGGCATACGAGGATCACTTGGAATGTTCGCAAGAGCCTCCTCTGCTCTTCCTTTCGGAGCAATTCCCAATTCTTCCATTTTCCGCAGAAAAAGATACTCATTTCCATAATTTTTGTCCTTAAGGAAGTCATCTATATATTTTAATGAAGAACCAGAGGTTTTCAACGCACGATAAAGCTTATAGATAAAGGAGGGTCTTTGGACTCTTACTGGGTCGGCATCCTCGATTATCTCTTCTTCCAGATTTTGACTTGCACCTTGTGGGGTAGGAGATGCTGAATGACGTGGAGGAGAGCGAATCGGACTTTGTCGCTGACTTGATAAGTCTTCTTCCTCAGTAAGATCGAAGTGAGTCGGTCCCTTCTCCATTCTTTGTGGTCCCCTGTTTGCGATTCTTGATGATTTCCTCGAAGACGACATCTTTCTTTGTCTATTGGAGGATTCCTTCACTTGCTTTTCCCAAGAAAAATGACCACTTTCTCGACAACGAACAAAGAGTAGAAACAGTATCGGGAGGAGAGTGCCTTTTAGGGTTTTGAAAATTGGGGGTAGAATAACTGTATATATATATATATACCTCGGATTTGAAAAGAGAAGTTTAAACGGTACAAGGAAAGTGTACGAACACTTCTTTTCAAAATCAATAACTGCCAAAATTAACTTCCTTTAAAAAAGACAAGTTTTCAAATTTCACACGAATTATATCTGAATAAAAGAACGTACCTTTTCGAGATAAGATAAACGAGAATTCGTACCTTTTAGATAAAATAGCAACTTACGAGTCTTTAGCCATGAATGATTGAGTCTCGGGATTTAAAGTCTAAGAGATCAGAGTCTTAGAGTTGGTGAGTCTCTAGACTTTAACTTCTTCAAGCTTCAAAATGTTGAGTCTTGAGCGGATAAAGTCGAATTGATTTTTCTCCAAAGGCTTTGTGAATATGTCCGCTAGTTGACTTTTTGAATCAACAAATTGAATCGAGATTTCTCCATTTTGAATATGATCTCTAATGAAGTGATGACGAATCTCAATATGCTTTGCTCTTGAATGAAGGATTGGATTTTTGGTGAGATTGATCGCGTTGGTGTTGTCACATCTGATTTCTGTGCATGAGTCTTCAATGCCAAAGTCTTGTAGCTGTTGTTTTATCCATAGAATTTGCGAACAGCAGCTTCCAAGAGCTACATACTCTGCTTTTGTCGTTGAGAGAGCTACAGTGCTTTGCTTCCTTGAAAACCAAGACACGTCTGTTTCCAAGTAGTTGACAAGTTCCGAAGTGCTCTTTCTATCGACTCTACGCAACCGGCCAGATCTGCATCGAGTATCCTAGAAGATTAAAGTCTCCCCTCTTTGGATACCAAAGACCGATGCTTGAAGATGAAGCAACGTATTTGATAATACGTTTCACGGCAATGAGATGTGATTCTCTAGGATCTGATTGAAACCTAGCACAGATACAAACACTAAACAAAATATCAGGTCTAGAAGCAGTAAGATAAAGAAGTGAACCGATCATGCTCTGTACAGCTTTTGATCTACTTTCTTCCCTTCTTCATCCTTGTCTATCTTCTGAGAACATGACATTGGTATGTCGGTCTTTTTGCACTTTTCCAATCCAAACCTTTTGACAAGATCATTCGCATATTTTTCTTGATGGATGAAAGTTCCTTCCTTCATTTGTTTCACTTGGAGTCCAAGAAAGAATGTTAACTCTCCCATCATACTCATTTCAAATTCATCCTGCATAGACTTAGAAAATTTCTTGCAAAGACTTTCATTAGAGGATCCAAAAATAATATCGTCCACATATATTTGAACAAGTAAAAAGTTTTTGTTTTCCTTTTTGATAAACAAAGTAGTATCTACTTTACCTTTGACAAAACCATTCTATAATAAAAACTTACTTAGTCTGTCGTACCAAGCTCGAGGTGCTTGCTTTAGACCATACGAGCCTTTTTCGGTCGAAGACCGAGTCGGCTTCTTTGGGTCTTCAAATCCAGGCGGTTGTTCCACATAAACTTCCTCATGGATAAATCCATTTAGGAAAGCACTTTTGACGTCCATTTGGAATAACCTGAAATTTTTGTAACAAGCAAACGCAAGTAATAGTCGAATAGCTTCTAACCTTGCAAGCTGGTGCGTAAGTCTCGTCATAGTCTATTCCTTCTTCTTGCGTATATCCTTTGGCCACGAGTCTTGCTTTGTTTCGTACGACTTTTCCTTTTCGTTCATCTTGTTCCGAATACCCATTTGGCTCCAATAACGGTTTTACCTTTTGGTTTAGATGTCAATTCCCAGACATCATTGATGTTGAACTATCTGAGCTCTTCTTGCATAGCTTCGATCCAGCTTTCATCAGATAAAGCTTCTTCTATGCTTTTTGGTTCAATTTCAGAAATGAGAGCCACAGCACTAGATTCTTCATGCCTTTTTGATCTGGTGCGGATTCCTTCATTAAGTTCGCCAATAATGAGATCTTTGGGATGACTGGATTTGTGCTTCCAGTTACTAGTTGATTTGCCAGGTTGATGATCTCTTTCTTTATTTGATTCTCCATGAGCGTCTTGATGATGGACTTCCAGAATCTGAGATGCTTCTTGAGATGTAGACATTTGAAGGTCTAGAGCGGGTTCAGTCTCTTCGTGCTGAGTCTGGCTGGATTCATCTTGCACTGAGTCTTGGAATTTGACATTCATTGATTCTTCCACAGACTGGCTTTTCTTGTTGTAGACTCTGTAGGCTTTGCTTGATGTAGAATATCCAAGGAAGATGCCTTCATCTGATCTTTCTTCAAACTTACCAACTCGATCATTTGCATTTTTCAAAATAAAGCATTTGCAACCGAACACATGAAAGTATGAAACAATAGGCTTCTTACCTTTGAACAATTCATAGGGGTTTTCTCAAGAATAGGTCTTAGAAAGACTCTATTTATAATATAGCAAGCAGTTGAAACAGCTTCAGCCCAAAATCGTGAAGAAATTTTACTTTCAATTAAAAGTGTTCTAGCCATTTCTTGAAGAGATCTATTCTTTCTTTCCACAACTCCATTTTGCTCGGAGTATACGGAGAGGAAAACATGTGATTAAAACCAGATTTTCACAGAATCTCGTAAAATCTTGATTTTCAAATTCACTTCCATGATCTGTTCTTATACTAGAAATAGCACATCCTTTTTCATTTTGAACCTTTTTAGCAAACTTCTCAAAGTACGAAAAGGTTTCTGATTTATTTGCAAGAAAATATACCCAGGTAAAGCGAGAGTAATCGTCTACAATTACTAGACAATATTTCTTACCTCCAATGCTCTGGGTTCTTGTTGGTCCGAAGAGATCCATATGAAGCAACTGCAGTACATGATTAGTAGATACATGATTTATTTGCTTAAATGAATTTCTTACTTGCTTTCCCAGAATGCATGGAGTGCATAAGTCAGACTTTTGGTATGGCAATTTAGGTAGACCTCGAACAAGCTGCTTTGAAGAGATTTTGGCTAATTGCTTCTTGTTGATATGGCCAAGTTTTCTGTGCCATAGAACTGCTTCATCTTGAATTGAGATTAAGCATTGTTCTTCATTTGGCTTTACATCAAGGAGGTAGATGTTTCCATGCCTTCGACCCATGAAAGACTGAGTCGAATCTTTGCTAATTCCAGAACATATGCCTTCTTGAAAGGAGATCTTGTAACCAGTATCACACAGTTGGCTAATGCTGAGTAGATTGTAGTTGAGTCCTTCCACTAGAGAGACATTGCTTATTGTGAGATTTCCAATTTTCACAGTTCCGAATCCCACAATACTTCCTTTGCTATTTCCTCCGAATGAAACTTTTCCACCATTTACTTGAATAAGCTTTATGAAACAATTTGAGTCTCTGTCATGTGTCTTGAGCATCCGCTGTCAAGATACCACTTTACCTTCTTTTTGACAGAGACCGCATTCAAAAGAGAGTCTCAAGCTTTCTTTGGTACCCAAATTTTCTTGGGTCCTTTGGTGTTAGTAGGATGAGCATTATTAGGCCATACTCTCTTAACGAGGCTTCCAAACCATAGGACACTCTTTTTCAAAATGATCCTGATTGTTACACTTAGAACACCTTAAAGCATTTCGACCTACAGACTTTACAAAAACTCTTTTGAAATGATTTTTATAAGCCTCTCTCGATGGTCTTTTCTTAATTCTTTCTTTTACTTTCGGAAAATCAATCAAAGGAATTGTTTCAGCTGTCATACCTAGACCCGACTTATTGAAGTAAGGTCTTTGGATTGAAAGGACTTTTTCAAGTTTTTCGGACCCTATTGAAAATTTCTTTGAAATATTTGATAAATCCGTTTTTAAGAAAGCATTTTCTTTTGAAAGATTGTCTTCACTCTCTTTAAGAGTAGAAACATTCAAGTCTAAATTTTTTACCTTTTCTTCTAAAATGTTTTCCTTTTGTTTTAAAACTGAGTTTTCCTTTTTAAGTTCGGAAATCTTTTTAAGAGAGGTCTTAAGACTAAAACATAACTCATCAATATATTTAGAGACTTTGACAGGGATTTTATAATCACTTACCTCAAATTCACTGTCTGAGTCTGATCCAGAGTCTGAGTCTGATTGCGCCATCAGACATAGGTTGGCATATTCCTCATCACTCTCTTCACACTCTGTATCGCTCCAGGTTTCGGCTTTAAGAGCTTTTCGAGACTTCTCAGCTTTTCCTCTTTTCTTTTTCAGAAGAGGACAGTTGGGTCTGATGTGTCCCTTCTTTTTACATTCAAAGCAAACTACATCTTTGTTTGGTTCCACATCATCACAGACTTGGTCTGCTGTCTCTGAAAACTTTGTTTCTTTGGAATGAACCTTCTGCCTTTTCTATTCAGTTTTCTGAATCTTCTTATCATGAGGGCGAGCTCCTCATCATCCATATCATCTTCAGAATCTGCATCATCAGAATCATCATTTGATTTTAGTGCAATAGATTTCTTACCTCTTGGATCTTCGTCTTCATTAATTCGTTCCACTTCGTAAGACTGAAGAGTTCCAATTAGTTCGTCTACAGATAACGGCATGATTCTTTGCGTCTCTCTTATTGAAGTCTTTATATGATTCCAATCCTTGGAGAGTCCACGCAGAAGCTTGTTCACCTTCATGGGATCAGAAATTTTTTGTCCTTGGTTCTCAAGACCATTGACAATATCGTAAAACGACTAAACATGTCGTTATAGATTCTCCTGGTTTCATTTTGAAGGATTCATATTGACCAAGAAGAATGTTAATTCTGGTTTCCTTCACTCGATCTGTCCCTTCATAAGTGATATGTAACATGTCCCAGACTTCTTTTGCTGTAACACAAGAAGATATTCTGTTATATTCAGTTGGTGACAAAGCACAATATAAAGAATAAATTGCTTTAGCATCGAGTGCTTGTCTCTTGTTTATTTCTTCTTGAGACATTCCGCTGGCTTCAACAGTTTCTTTCCCTCTTTCAGAGATTGATGCAGCAGCAGGAGTGATTCCTCTTTCCACAACGTCCCATTCCTAGAGGATCCTTTGATCGTAGGAAAGCTTTCATCTTGTTCTTCCAAGATGTTGTAATCCTTTCCATCGAAGTAGGGAGGTCTGGTATTGCTTTGCCCTTCCATCAGCCCCGGTGCTAGCATACTAGCCATGGATCTTTTACTCTGAAGTAAAAAGAACTTCAAACAAAGTAAGAACACGAGCTCTGATACCAATTGAAATAGCTAGTACGAGTACCTAGAGGGGGGGTGAATAGGTATAAAAAAAATTTCTCGAAGCTTGCACAATATTTAAACAGTTAGAGGATTTGCAACAGTTAAAGATTCAATCGCAAGACTGAGTAAGGGAAAGAGAGAATTGAACACTCGGTTTATAGTGGTTCGGCTTGATTCAAGCCTACGTCCACTCTTCGCGACGACAGCCGATTGGCTGGATTCCACTATGATCAAAGAGATGTTACGGTGTTGATCTTCCTTGATTTCTAGGTGTAGATGATCTACCACACTCACTCAAGGCGTCACCAAGTATAAACACTCTGTATACAATTTCGCTCGAACAGTCTCAACTAACAATCAAGGATCTTGAGACTACGGAATTTTTCTATCGATCACACACTTAAAACAACTAGACGTCTTCCTTTTATACTCCTTCATGCCATCATAGCCGTTGGCACTTACCAAAGGAATTCCTCCAATCTACCCGTTGGACGGAATCAATCAAGAAGATCATCCGAGCTATTTAAGGAATCGATGATAGCCCATCAATCTGTTCGCCCATACAATCGGGATCTCGGTTTCCAAGAATAGAATATTCCAAGATTATTTCGTCGACCATCGGATCTTCAATCGATCTTAGATAAGAATTAAAGAATCCGAAACGATTATCCAACCAAAGAATCTATTCCGGAGGATAGGATCGAATCCTCAACCATAAACCTCGGCTTTGGATTTCCTTCGTCACTTTGGATTAGAAAGGATTAGAAAGACTTAAGTCTTGAGTCCGAGTCTTAAGTCTTGAGAATAGACTTTCTTGAGTCTTGGGAGAACAAAGTCTTGAGTCGGTCTGAGTCTTAAGTCTTGAGTCTTGAGTCTTGAGTCTTGGAATGTCTTGAGTCTTGAGGGTTACCAAGCAACAAAGTCTTAGAGGCCTAAAGGACTTTGGAAAACTTTAAACGCAAGGAATTCTAGTCTCCACTACATCGAATGAAAACACGGTTTGTTATATGTATCTTCAATGGCAAAAAATAAGCATTAAATTCTGTATTTTTGCTACTTCTGGTTTTTGTCTAAAATATCTTTCAGCTAGAATCAAATGGAAGAGGATGTAGATGGAAAGATTTCTCCAACAAAGTCTAGTTTCTTTGTCCTTACTTTCAGATCGAAGTGGAAAAAGACGGTCTTTGGAAGGCGGTCTATGGTCATTCTCAAACCATACATTAATGCTTAAGCCATGGGAGCCTAATACACATCCCCATTGCTATAAGTTTTGTATTTGTGCTTTCTGAGTCCAGATCGATGAGATGCTGTATATATGGTATTCCGTGGAAGCTATTCATGGAGCCGCACGGAGGATTGGAACAATTTTGGAGGTGGAAGTGGAAACTAAAGAATTTTCCTTCTATTTTGGAATCTGGTACATTTGCCAGTCTCGAAGGAAAGAAACTTATCACTTGATGTTAAACTGAAAGGCTGCCGCTTTTTTGCTATTAATGTGGTAAGATGGGTCATTATGGGAAGTATTATGAGATTCCTTGATGAAGCAAAACTTACTGCAGAAAACGAGAATTGTTATGGGCAATGGCTTAGAGCAGAAGCCATTAAGCCTTTTTGAAAGATCTTCTGTGCAACAAAGATAAATGAAGATGAAGACAATACACAAATCATGAATTTTGTGAGGACTTGTAGCCCCATCAGAATGTATATAGCAGATCTGGAGGACTCAACAGCTGCGGTAGAAAATGGAGCAAATAGAAAGTAGACACTGGGAAGTTAAAAGCTAGAGATTGAAAGTATGCTAGTTATTCCACGGCCAACATAGAGGGTGGAAACGATGGTGGCAGACACCCCAAAGAAAACCTGGTAGGGTTCCTAAACCCCAATAAATAAAAAATTGAGATATAGTCTTTCTAGAACTGAATTACCTAGTTTCAATGCAACTGATGAAACTCAGATTTTGGACACTCCATGTCATGCCCTGATCCTCCGAGTGCGTGCCCATCCCTCTGTGGTCGATTAAAAGCAACGTCCCAGGACGTATCACCAACCCATTTTTTTTTCTTTTTTTTTTATGCGCATGTGGAAACAGATAAATAATCCCCAGATAATAACATAATGGGATAGAAAAGCAGGACCACCAATAATCAGAAACCAAACCACGTCTTTATACATATCAGACTAATTCATATACATTACTAGCCGATATTTACAAAGTCTACAAAAAGGCCGACTCTTCAAAACAAGCTATCCTACGATCAGCTAGTCCAACTTCTTTTTTGATTTGGTAGGGTCCATAGGGCCAGGGCGAGAAGACAGGTCCTCCATTGTGCCATCCAGAGGGTCAACTGGATCCTCGTCTCAAGCAGCCTCAATCACTACAGAGGAGACATCGAAAGACCTGAGGGGACCTAGCCTAATACCATAGGGATTGGTATGGAACCAAGTGCTAAATCGATTGGGTATTTCTTGATGCGGAAGCTCCTCGATCCAGACAATAGTTACAACTAGGTCGTAAACCCAAAAACCTCCGGGATCGAGAAAACTGGAAACTTGCTCCATAATCCTCACGAGACGACCATGCAGTTTCGGGGGGAATCTCCATCCAAGAACCTGAAAGGTTATCCCACAACAGGGTGAGATGACATCTCAGTAAGTTCAACCCCCTAAGACCCGATTAGGAAAAAAATACACCTTAAGGCTGCCTAAGCACAAACATGAATTGGAGGTCTTACCTTTGCCTCTGTTCCTTCCTGCAAGTCAGTATATCTCAAAACTCAACCAATCATTTTAACACATCAAGAAAGATCGAATCATTGATCAATCGACTCAATCGATTACATGTCATCAAGACTATTCCCCGGTCATCTCAATCAATACTATCTATAAGTCCGATCATACCCAAGACTGCTTATTATAAGCCAATAATAGGTAGTACAGCTCACCAGAAGCTGCCGCAATATTGACATAGTAGACTATATATGCTCACCAAAAGCTACCACAATAGATAATATAGCTCGCCAGAAGCTGTCTCAAATACTAATATAGTATACTATTATGCTCGCCAGAAGCTGCCACAAATACTCATATAGTATACTCAATATGTTCGCTAGAAGCTACCTCAAATATCAATATAGTATACTATTATGCTCGCCAGAAGCTACCTCAAATATTAATATAGTATACTATTATGCTCGCCAGAAGCTGCCTCAAATATCAATATAGTATACTATTATGCTCGCCAGAAATTGCCGCAAATATTGATTCTGATTATCAAATGAAATCACCATTTTTATTCTTCTTAATAAAAATAATCGTGTGTGGGCACATGGTCGGCCTTAGCCAAAATATAACATTTTCACGCTTTTGAACATCCCACTAGTTTTAGTAGTTCCAAAATATATTGTCGGTGCTGTAGACCGACGCTCGGTAATTTCCCAATTAATTACTGAAATTAAATAAATTTAGGAATAAATTCCTAAAATACAAATCATACAAAATCAGCACGAATTAGAACTCAATTAAATAAACAGACCACGCCATTGCAATCAGTATAAAATTCTGATCACTGGCTATTCCGGTGTAATTTTCGAAAAATAACTAAATAATTAAATAATTACTGAAAATAATAAATAAATGACAATAAATAGAACTTAGGCCCGTAAAGCCTAATTGGAAGCCGAGACAAATCTGGAAAATTACTGAACCACTCTAGTCAAATACTAGAGCTTGTCTAGGCTCTAACTACACTACTCTAACCACCTAACATGCAATTTCAGCTAATTAAATCACTAATCTAATCTAACTAACCACCTAATTCATGCTTAACCTAAACTAATCAACCCTTAAGCGTCATTAACCTATTAAGCGAGGATTAATGAGTTAAACTCACTTGATTAATGATCCACTCGGATCAAAATGACAGGGATGCGGAGAGGCTCGATAAACTTCAAAGCGGGACCGCCAAGCAAGGCCGGGACGGACCCGAAAATGGCCTCGCAAAGCTCACAACCCTTGCTGTAAATGACTTCAGAAATTGGGCCCAAAGAGCTGCAACGGTGGCTGCTTCGGGCACGGCTCCGGCTAGATTCGGTGGCCAAGGGTGGTGGTGCGGGCCGTGACTGAAACAGCCAGGAGTCAGGCCGAGTTACGGCTGCTGGACCTACTGGAATTGGACGCGTGAGCGCTGCTGTTGGGCTGCAACGGTGGGCCAACTTGGACGAAGGATGAAGCGTGGCAGCCAAAGACAAAATGGTGGGGTTCGGTGGGGCAGAAACATACGGGCAAAATGAAAATAAACAAAGAAGAAGTAGAAAGCTCGGTGGGGGCGCACGTGAAGAAGAAACGGACGAAGCGGGCCAATGGAGTCTTTAACCGAACCAGCAGAAGAGAAGAAAATAAACAAAGAAGAATAGATGAGTCGGGGCAGTTGGCAGGGAAATTTGACCGAATGAGTCAAAGGGGAGGGGTGTTGTCGAAGCCAGCGGAGAGAGAAGCCCAAGAAGAAATAAAAACAAAAGTTAAAGATGAGAATGCAGAGGTGGTCGGCTGTGAGGGAGAAAGGAAAAAGAGATTATGAGAGAGAGAGAGATGATTGAATAGGGGCACGCGAGTGGGACCAAAAGGGGGGGGGGGTTTGAAGTTAAAACAAATCTTAAACAAAGTCTTATCAATCCATAATTTCAGCTCAACTTCAAACAATCTTGTCAATTGGTCATCCCAGGGCCAATTTCTTCCTTGACTTGCACAATTTGAAGTCCAATTGAGGATCGAAATAAAATAATCCCTTAAACCCACGAATTTCCCTCAAATCCGAATTCTATTTCATTTTTCTCGAAATATGATTTTTGAACAAACTTTTCTAATTGAGGTCCGATCTGATGCAGAAAAAGCCCACGAAATTACCTTTCAGCAAGTAGCTTATGCCAAAGGCGAAAAATCCCTTCAAATTGGTCAATTCGAATTTCTGTTCGTTTTCCGAATCGTCCGAATAAATTTTCCGTAAAAATCTCGAACTCATTGAAAATTCCTCGAAAAATGAGTCAACATTCCTAAAATGACTCGTGACGTGACAGAACTTTTAATTTTTGAAATCGGGTTCAAATTTGAGTTTTAATTTCAATCAGACGCGATTTTAGTGTAACCTAACCTATCAGATAGCTTTCAGGAATTTTTAGTGCAATTGATTCGTGATTGATTTTCTTCAAGCCACAATATACCACTTCAACACATCGGCAACTTTCAGTGGTTGTGAAAATCTCAAGATTTCAATTACAGGCACATGGTACCCAAAATGACAGGAAATCGGTCTAGTACCGATCGACGAGAATTTTGCAATCAGGTGGAATCACCCATGCTTTGATCACACATCTTAGTCGAATCGACCTGTCCCTAATCTCTGATCGATTTTGACAATGCCGTAATAACCATTGCTGACTAGTACGGTCGAGCAATCGATTCCTGATCGAATTCTCAAGTCTATTGCATTAAAATCCCTTAATGGCTTCACCTGATAGGTCAGTTATCTCATAAGTGGCCAACTCCGATAAGAGCACTATAGGCGCGTCGATGAAAAGCCCAACTTATCCAATCGAAATCAGAACCTGAAAATCAGGATATCACGCTCCAATTCTGGTGTCTAATGATTCAGCTAAATGGGTTTTGGTGGCTAACCTAATAAGCCACCGCATTACAAATTAAATCTTTGTGCTGGAACTGTTAGGAATTGGGCACATCTCTGACAATCGAGGCTTCATGAGTCATCACGACTTAAGAAAAAACCAATGAGGTATTTCTAATAGAGACAAAGAATTAGAAATCAATGATTCAAAGGTTGAAAAAGCCTTTTAAGTTTCAGCTTTGTTTTGTGGTAAATCCTGGAGGAATTGCAGGGGGATTGGCTATTCGTGGAATGAAATGATTTCTTTAAATGTTGATGCTGCTTCGAGGGGATTATAAATCTGATTTGTGAAGATGTTGAAGTGGACAACAAATGAGACTCACTTTTGCTGTCGCGTCAAACATATATCAAGAGACTTAAATTGTGGGAGGAATAGCATAGAGCGAGTTCCCTCATTCTTCTTCCTTGAGTTTGTTGAAGAGATTTCAATGGCATTCTCTACCATTGGGAGAAAGTTAGGAAACATATGACTGAAAGTTATCACTTAAATATTTTTCGAGACTGCTTAAATTGTTCTTTGATAGATATTGAGTGCAAAGGGCGTACATGTACATAACCAAATAATTGAGAAAGGGATGCTTATGCTAAGAAGCAACTAGATGGGTTGTTTTAAGTAACATTGAATGGAGGTTGATGTTCCCATATGCTAAAGCTTAGGCACTTCATGCCATTTGGTCTGATTACAGCCCGATATTGCTTTCACCACCAGCTAATCGATAAAAGGAGAAAGAAATTTAAGTTCGAAACTTCTTGGCTGGAAGATGGAGAGTGGAAGAAGTTGTTAAAGAAGTATGACATTTCTCAACTTTGGAAATAGAATTTTGTAAGGAAAAAACCGTGCGCAGTTTCCGTTGCTTCGGCTAAATGGAGTAAGAATAACCTCTCCAATTGCCATTGCTAAAATTAACTTTCTCAAGCGGGAAATCCAGCACGTCATCGGGATTAAAATGAATCGGTTTATAACGGCAAAGGTGTAAATGGAAGAGGTGAAAGATGTAGATTTTTAACTGGGAGTTTCGAAAGCACCTAGACTAGAAAGATGGCTCGAATGGATTATCTTTTCAGCACCACCTGGAAGATATGAAATAGATGTATTGGCTACAGCGACAAACTTCTTTAACTCTGAAATTTTGAATCTAGAATTGAATAGAACTCGCATCTCCCTCGTATCTAACATTCCCGTCTTGGAAAACTAGAGCAAGTTCGTCTCGTCAGCTTTTGCAACTTTGTTTATAAAATTGTTTTCAAAGATTGTGGCTAGTAGGCTCAAGCCCTAGTTGCCAGATTTGATTACCATGGATGAAGTGGGAGACAAAATAACATCTTGATAGCATAAGAGGTCTGGCACCAACTAAGAATTAGGAGGAGGAAAAAAATTCCAGCTGGTCCTAAAAATAGATATGCAGAAGGTTAATAATTGACAAATTGTCAAAAAGTATAAGATTAGATTGACAATTCATGTAGAAAAATTACACCGAACGTGTCACTTTGTGTAAAAAAAATTTAGGCTACGCATTTTACCTATTTGTCATATGTGTTTTGGCATACTTTTTCGCCTGATTTGTGTGCTCTAATTGGACGCTCTAATTGGACGGGAGAATTAACCGATTCATTATTGAGCTGATTAAATTTTTGGTTATCCTCTACTTTTCAAGATAAGGACCTTGATTGATCGCGATCAAGTGTGAAGTAACTATCTTTGAGTCTTGCGAGTGAAAAATGAAACATCTTTCCTTGTCTTGATGGAACTGCCATTCTATGTATTGAGTTTTATAATAAGTAAAGGAGTGAGGAGGGATGAGAAGCGTCAATTGACCTCTTTGAACACTATTATAAAAGTCTCGCACCCAATATGGTCATAGCTATTCATTACCATTTTTTATCCGAAGGCTTCAAATTGGCTATCTCGTCATTGCCACAACGTCGACATGCTAGCAATTTTAAACTCTCTCCACATATGCTGGTAACAATACCAAAGAATACAAATTAGCCAGAAATTTGATCTCACTATGACTTGAACCTGTAATTTTATGAAAAAATAGTGCGCACCTAACCCTTGAATCAATCATGCTCAATGGTAGTTATTTACAACACTAGGTTAGTTGACCTATACATAAAACGAGAGAAGAGCAAGGGAAAAAAAAAAAAAAAAAAACAAGAGAAGAGAATCAAAAGGGGCGAAAGAGTTATGAAACGCGTCCAGCTGTGTTGCAAGGAACTGCCCGAATTTATTTAGTGCCGAATTGGAATTTTTATAGTCTTAAAAGCTTGCCCTGCATGAGTTTTTCCTTAATTACTGACAAATATTAGTCATACAATATTATTTTTCTAAATGTTTTTGTTTTTGTTATTTCTTTTGGTGCACAAGTACAAAACGAATTGCAGTTATCGACATGATTTTTTTCCTACATTAATATCCTTATGCTAGTACACAAGCTAGTAATGAAATGGTGGGAGATGGGGAGTTTTTCGGGCATCTTTTCTGGGGTTGAATAGTTTTTTTAAGTACTGCTCGTTGACTCTTTTATCTAAGTTCTGATTATGTAGCGATTAAAGATAAATCCATCTCCTCTTTAGAAATAAATCACTGTTTTATTGGGTTTGTTGATGTAGCGCTGAGTGAAGACTCAAAATGACTGAGAATTTTCCCACGTTGATTAATATCGTTCGAATGGGATAGCTTTAAGAGTGCCTCAATCTATCTTTTTTTCATTTTAGTGAAGTATATTGATGAAAACTAAAGATTTGATTTTTTAGGTACTTATATGGTTATTTCTCTCTAAGAAATGAAGTGTCCAAAAACTTTATCGACTAATTCGACAGTTACTGTTCATCTTTCCTCTCCAGCTGGGCAATTGATGCACTGTTCCTGCTGCTCTAGTTTTTTGCTGATTCTTGGAGTTTTAGCCATCCGTTGGGGCTAAAACTTGGTAGCTAGGCTCGTCCCTCCCCGCTCCACTTCCTCTCTGGAGTGATCTCTCTAGTACGCCCTTCGCGTGCTTCTATGGTTACTTCGATTTAGGGTTTTTGTGGTTTTTACCATGGACTCAATTGCAAAAAACCGGGCCTCCCATCCGCTCTTAACGAAGGCCAAAAGGGCAAGGCCCATCGAGGAGCTGAGGCTAGACGAGGTCGTAGCCGTAGCAAGCCCTCCTTTCCCCAAGCCCCCTTGTCGGATATGGATGCAGGCCAAGTAAGCTCTCCAAAAGCCCCTTTTGGTGCCGAAGGTCGTCGTGAACATAGCAAGGCTAGGCTTCCCTCCAACTGTACCCAGCCCCAACCTCAACCTTCAAGGGGCTCCAAACCACCCGCTAATCGATCCTGGGCGAATGTCGCCAAATCGGCTACTAAAGGATAGTATCTCACGTATATTCCCCCGACAATGGTTGAAAACAGGTCTATGGTCAACCTCTCCGAGGATATCCTCAAAGCTATGGACCCGAAAGGAATGTCTGGTTGGGTACTTCGTGGGTAAGAAGCTTCCCTTTAAACTCACTGAGGTGGCTCTTAGGCACACTTGGGGTACTAAACTTATGGAAGTGATGACGAACGATGAAGGTTTTTATTTCTTCCATATTCCTGATGGTGATTTCCGTAGAAAAATTCTAGACGGGGGGCCATTAACGGTAGCTAGAGTACCACTTATTTTGCAACAATGGCGTCCCATGTTGGAGTTGAAGAAGGATCACCACTCTTCTATCCCGGTTTGGGTTAGGCTGAAAAACTTCCCCCATGCGCTTTGGTCTGCACCTGGGATTAGTGCCGTCGCTAGTGCCATCGATAAGCCACTCTATGTTGATCTACGAATAGAGTAGATGAAGATGATATCCTTTGCTAGAGTTTGTGTGGACATTTCTGCCAAACAACCCCGTTGTGACTACGTAGATGTCATTCTAAATGGGGATACATGTTCAGTGGCTGTATAATACGAATGGAGGCCAGTTTCTTGCCCTTCTTGTGAAACCTTTGGCCATAGATGTCTCATCCAAGTAAGTCTCGTTGATCCTGTTGAGGCTCCTCAACTTGCTTCTGCTTGCATCCCCCCCTCTGTTCAAAGCCCTGTTCCTGCTGCTCCTCTAGAATCAACCCTGATTTCGGATGCCTCGGAGGTAGGCTAGAAACAGGCTCAGACCAAAAAAAGAAGCAATTCTCGAGGCAAAAGGAAATAGCGCCTGCTACCTTTATGAAGATTGGCGAAGTTGATCCTGCTGCAACACAGTCTCATGCTTCTAGGTTGGAATATAAGAACCAAACATTGCTTCAGCAATGTGACGTTCGTGCTTCATCCCCCTCAACCAGCTTAGCTAGTCAAGAGGACCTTACCACCCCAGTCTCCGGCTCGGGTGAAGACTCTGAAGATGATGCAAGCATTATGAGCAGCAGCTCAAATGAGGACAACCATCCTTTGGTCGGATCCCTTGCTCCACAGGATGCAATTCCATTTGAAATTAATCTTGTTGTCTCAATACCAGCCTCCCAACAAGCTAAGCCATTGTTGGATTCTTCCCTTGATCCAGCCCCCACTGCCCTAAATCCTCTCCCAAAGTGGTAGCCAGTTGGCGGCGGGTTGGCAAGCGACGGTAACTCCCTACGTCTCTCTATATATATTATTATGTACATAAGTGTTTGGAATATCAGGGGCATTGTCAACCCTATTAGACAAGCTGAAGTCAGATCTTTCGTTAGAACCAACAAATTGAGTTTTGTTGGTATTTTGGAGACGAAGTTATCCCCCTCAATTGTCCGCTCATTATCTGCTACTCTTCTTTCTGGTTGGGTTTGGTGCACTAACTTTGACCACTCTCCCAGAGGCAGAATTTGGGTGGGGGTGGAAACCTATGAATGTAACTTTTGTTATATCTTCTTCCTCGACGCAGGCTATCCATGGTTGTTTGAATTGGCTCACCACTAGTAAGGCCTTCTACCTTATAGTGGTTTATGCTGAACATACTTTTGTGTTGAGACAGTCTCTTTGGGCGGATCTTATTCAGTCTAGTCTTGCCTGCTCAAACGTCCCATGGATTATTGCGGGCGATTTTAATGCTATCTGAGATGCCTCTAATAGAGTAGGGGGTTTGAACTCTTGGATCCGGCCTTTGATGAATTTGGTGTTTGTTTGAACCAAGCCAGCCTAGATGATCTCAGATATATTGGCCGCAGATTTACCTGGGCGACCTCCTCGAGATTCAATCATAAACAAAGGAAAATTGATAGGGTCCTGGTCAATTCATGTTGGAATGCTGAGTTCTCCTTTTCTGAAGCTTCCTTCTTGGCTCCTGGAATTTCGGATCATTCTCCTATGATTGTCGGGATCATGTCTACCCCTTCCACTCAAAAATCTTTTAGGTTCTTCAACTTCTGGATGACTCATCCATCTTTCCTCATGCTGGTGGCTCAAACCTGGGATACGTCTATCAATGGAACCCCAATGTATATTCTTTGTTGTAAGCTCCATGTCCTCAAATACAGATTAAAACAGCTTAACAAGAAATCTTTCTCAGAGTTGTCTTCTAGGATGGCTAAAGCAAGGCTTGTTCTGCAGCTACTCAGGATGCCCTACAAAGGGACCCTTTCAATCAGGTGCTTGCTGATGATAAAAAGGTTCACCTCCGAAGCTTTTCTGATTGCACCTCCAAGAAGAATCTTTCTTCAAACAAAAATTCAAGATTCAGTAGCTAAAGGAAGGTGACCTCAACACCAAATTTTTCACCATTCGGTAAACTGAAGGCATCTTCAAAATAGAATTATCTCGTTGACTGAGGGTGACAATATCATCTCTAACCCGAGTGAAGTGCAGCATCGTTTTGTCTCGCATTTTGAGAATCTGTTAGCGGCCCTAGCTTCCGCTGATTTGCCATCTATTGAGGAGATTAGCTCGGTATTGGATTGAACGCTTGATGCTGAGCACGTGCTTTTTCTCTCCCGCCCTATCTCTGACTTGGAGATTTGAGATACTTTGTTCTCCCTTGCGGTTGGTAAATCCCCTGGTCCATATGGCTTTAATGTGGATTTTTTCAAACATTCCTGGGGAATCATTGGACCTTCGGTGATAATGGCAATCAAAGATTTCTTTGTGACTGGTAAGCTTTTGCGGGAGATCAATTCCACCATTTTAGCCCTAGTTCCCAAGATCCCCAATGCTTCAAATGTTAATGATTTCTATCCTATAGCTTGTTGTAACACTATCTATAAGTGCATCACCAAAATACTGGCCAATCGGTAATTTGGTGTGCTTCCCACTATAATTAGTCCAACTCGAAATGCCTTTGTCAAAGGTAGGCGTATTAGTGATAACATTTCACTAGCCCAAGAGTTGTTTTGTGACTTCCACTATGAGCCTTACCGGCCGAAATGTGTCATTAAGGTCTATTTTAGGAAAGTTTATGATACGGTTAACTGGGATTTCATTGAGTTAACCATGCAAGCGTTTGGCTTCCCTTCTGTGATGATTGACCGCATTATGGTGTGCATTTGTTCTCCCAAATTCTCCATCTCTTTGAATGGTGAATTGCATGGCTTCTTTCCTTAGTGGCCGAAGTATACGTCAAGGGGATCCCATGTCGCCCTATATTTTCATGCTTATCATGGAAGTATTCTTTGGCATCTTCAATGTTCAAACTCGTCACTCGGATTTCAATTTCCTTTGGAGATACAAATCCACTAGGCTCTCTCATCTTTTTTTTGCAGATGATGTGCTTCTCTTCGCTGAGGCCAATATGACCTCCATGGAACTCCTCAAGACAGGGATCGATAGGTTTGCCAATTGGAGTGGCCTTGTCCCAAACTTAAGTAAGAGTGAAATCTTTGTTTCTAGATGCCCCTCAATTCTTCGAGACAATATTTTAGACACTTTTGGTTTCCAATTGGGGTCTTTGCCATTCCGCTACCTTGGAGTGCCTATTATAGCTACTAGACTTAGGAAGGCTGACTGTATCTCCCTAGTAAATTCTATCACTACTAGAGTACAATCCTGGACTCAATGGTTCCTTTCTTTTGTGGGGCATTTGTAGCTTATCAGTCAATGCTCCATTCCATTTAGGTTTATTGGGCTAGCATTTTTATCCTACCATGCTCGATTCTCAATCGTATAGAACAGATCCTCCGGCAATTCCTTTTGAAGGGCTCAAATTTAGGTTGTGGGGGTGCTAAAGTTGCTTGGAACAATGTATGCTTGCCTAAAAATGAGGGCGGCCTGGGGATTCGTACGCTACGTGAAAGCAATAAGGCTTCAATGCTCAAGCATATTTGGCTTCTCTTTACTAATAAGGAGTCCTTATGGTGTAAATGAATTCACTCCACCTTCTTAAAGCAGAAAAACTTATGGATTGCCTTGCGCCCTACCTTCTGTTCTTGGGCTTAGAAGAAGTTGCTTGACCTCCGGGAAGTTTTTCAGCAACACTTTCGTTGGCACATTGGCAATGGCCTTTCGGTTTCTTTTTGGTTTGATCCATGGCACCCGAGAGGCTTGCTAAACAAATTTTTTTCCACTCTGGATATTTACCGATCTGGTATTTCTTGCTTGGCTTCGTTTGCTGATGGGCTCTCCTCTTCTGACCCCATATCTTTTGTTTTTACCACACTTACGAACTGGGGAGACCCTCTCTCGGTGCTCGGCCACGAGAATGACCGTATCCAATGGCTTGGTCTTTCCTCCAGTACCTTCACCACTGTGTCAGCCTGGAACCTAATTTGCCTTAGAGGTCATTCGATGCCATGGTCCTCTTTTATATGAAGTTCCTCATTGCCCCCTCGCTACCAAGCCCACCTTTAGCTGAGCACACAGAACCGACTGCCAACCTAGGTTTCATTACTTACCTATGGTAGGATCCCTTATGCTGTCTGTGCATTTTGTTCTTGCCATCCGGATTCAATAGATCACTTTTTTTTTGTTGTCGTATAACTGGAAGCCTTGCACTTTATTGGGTGGCTAAATGCAATCTTGCTTGGTAAAATAAATCTTGGTTGGAAAACCTAGATTGGGCTACCAAGCATATTGCCAATAGGAGCTTTCACCAGTCTTTGATTCGCTTTGCCTTTGGAGCGCTATGTTACATAATTTGGAAAGAGAGAAACAATATCATTTTCTGCAATCAATCTCTCTATCTCCCAGCTTTGAAGATGCACCTTCATAAGGCTATTAAGGACAAGGTGTTGACCTTTCAGCATGTTCTAGACATTCCTAGAAATAGAAGACTACAATGAAGCCGGGGGCTCCATCCGTCTATCTTTGATTGATTGTGCTTGCCCCATTGTTGTTATTGGTTTTTTTTTTTTTTTAATCTGTTCTTCTTATTTGCTCCTTTTGGTTTTCTTGTTGGATCCACGGCACCCTTACACTCTTTTTGACTCCTTTGTCTTTTGAGTGTTTGTCTCTTGTTGGTGCTGGGACTCCCCCCCTGTATACGTTTCGGTAAAGTCTATACATTTCTTACCCTTACCAAAAAAAAATGATGTGTCTAGTGGTTATTGGTTCTTGAATATGGCTTATTTATTTAAAGGGCCACTCACAATTTGACACATCACTTAATAAATCGATTTTAAATTCAGTCTCACTAAATCTACCATTGCTCATTCAATTCCAGGTTTTAATAAGAACATGGTTCGTGACGCATATCTTCAATAGCCAAAAATAATCACAATTTTGTATTTTCAGGTAATTCTAGACAAGTAGAGTTTGTGTAAATGTCTATGGAAAATGCATGTATGTGTTCTTTTGGAACTTGAAACCAAATTGATTTCAGATGGAGCTTAAAGAAGCCAATTAAGTCTGTGCCATATTCGATTGGACAAACTTGATGCATTTAAGTTGAACCTAAATTGTCAAAGATTAGTTTAAACTTCATATTCAAATAGACAATACCGCACAAGTCCAATAAATTTCAAGATGTAACTTCCAAATGAAGAATCAATTTCCTGGATAATCTATATTATAAGTGTATAATTTTTTTTTTGGTCGAATATAAGTGTATAATTGAAATAGACATTCTATTCGTTTTCTGTTGGACAACTTATGTCTTACGTATTGCTTGTACAACCATTAAAAGGATTTTCAAATTATTGCAGCAGCTTGGATTGAACCATGGAAACAAATTGATTTAACCACCTCCACGACAAATCAAAATAAATCTGAATTTTTCAAATTAAATCTGATTTAATTAGTGAAATCAATTCGCTCATAATTGATTTCACTAATTCTTTAGTGAGGGTACAGAGAAGCCACGCGAGTTTATGGCTGAGAATTTGATGACCCAAAAATTTGTATTTTATAATGTCAATTAATTAAGTTCTTAGCTTATCTAATTATTGTGTCCCCACTTACCCAAAACCGAAAGTATAAACTATATATGTAATCTCCATCCTATTGTCAGGTCACCAATTTAAACGAGACGACCTCAGCAATGTCAAAACATCAACATAACGGCTTATCACCAATTTAAACGAGACAACCTCAGCAATGTCGAAACATCAACATAATGGCTTAATTAATGGAGAGTGACGGGGTGACTTAAGCTTCGTTTATTTCATGAAAAATGAATAATTTGGAAAACATTTTTTAAGCAATACAACAATCAGTTTTTGGAAAATATTTTCCAAATCATTCATTTTTTTTTTTCAAAATAAACAGTCTTAATGGAACAATCTTGTTAAGTTAGAGGACTTAATCGAAATATAAAAGAAACTGCAAAAGTAACCAGATTAAGTTAGAGGGTTAACCGACCAAAAAAAAAAAGTTAGAGGGTTTATTGTTGACTTAACCCAACAAAGAGAAGGGATAATAGGAAACGCAATGGAATGAGGTTTTATGTTGACGGGAATGGAGCAGCTAATTAACATCTTGAGTTTTGTCATTTTTAGTCTATTTTGCCTGTTCATGTTTTGTCTTATTTCCAACAACGTCGTTTTCTTTCCGTAAATGCCACCGCCCAAGTGCAAAATTTCCTACCTCACCCAAGCCCCCAAACCAAACCAAAAACGTAATCACCAAACCCTAATCTTGGCTGCCGCTATTAGCCACCGCCGTGCCCATTGCGGCAATGGTGGCAGCGGCGGTAAACAATGGTGGCTGATGAAAGATGTGAGGGTTTATGGGAAAATTGGAGAATTGGAAATTCTAAAAGGAGGTAATTTGATCTTTTTAGCATACGATAATTTGGTTGAGGATGATGAGTGGTATTTTTAAAAGTAGAGGAGAGGAAGGGATCATAGAGTGAAATGTGAGGATGGTTTGTAGGTAGAAATTACCTAAGACGAACCAAGCTACTATTAGGAACTTAAGATGAACTTTAGAAGACATCGGGTTCGATGTTAAGCCTGAATTGTATGGAGGCTTTAGGTAAAAAAACTCTTTCTTAAAAGTTGGGCATTAGATATGTGCGGGTGGCTTTCACCTAGAAAATTTTGCAAGCAATTGGTGGAATATGTAACCCATAGCTCTAGTGTTAGAAAGAGTGAATGTTAATGTGCTTGATTTTGTTAATATGTATTTACAGAATTATAAGTGGATTTTTCTTCGTTTGTTCATGCAAAGCGCATTGGACCTTCTTTTCTCCGGTTTGAATGGACTAGGATTAAAACTGGGTTAATAGTATAATCCAATATCTCTGCAAGTGAATAGGGTAATCGGACCCTACAACCACGGTCAATGTCTGTCGGTCAACGAACAACCTCAAAAGAAACTTCACGTAATGACACCACACGTTGGACAAGCTGCATGCGCTGTGCCGCTCGAAACCCCATAAGAATCCGAAATCTTATTTATTTATTTATTGTTGATAAAAGATAAGACAGTTGACATTAGGGGAAGCAACTAAGGCAGTCGGCTTCTGCAACATCCACAGGCGAAGGAAGGCGACGGTGGTCTTCTGTCCCTTTCGCATGATCATTTAGAAGCGGAAAGTGGATATTGTCGGATCAACAGCGTTGAATTTGCAGACTTCTTCTTGAGTTTTGACCCGATAAAAGGTGTCGTAAAGGGTCGCCTTTATCTTAAAAAGTTCTTTCCCTTCACGTCTACAGGGAGAGAGAGAACCATGGATGAAACATTTGAAGAAAGCACACGAATCATTGTGTCTTATAATTAAGCACTACCTTGATGTACTGATTTCTGTTGAAGCAAATGAATGATCATTTCTAGGGAGCAAAAAAGGCTTTGCTCGAGAAATTTTTTAGTCAGTTAAAGTATTGATAATCCAGATTAGCAGATAAGTTAGTGTACGTGGGATGACGCTGTTATTTTTTCTTATTTGGCTATGTAAGAAGCACCCTCCAAAGGTAATTATGAACAAGATCTATATTACATAATAGTCATATGCCTAGTGACATGTCAATACATCTAGGAGACAAATCAAATATATCGTATGTTATTGTTTGTTTTATGGGTTAAAGGTTAGGAGGGACAATCAGTACAATTACCCATCTGAGCATTAACATAAGGGTTTTGCACTTGTTCCGAAATGTAATAACTAGACCACTCATAAGTGTATAGGTACGCCATCCAGCCCTACAAACACGCTAGAAGCTAAAAAGTCTCTCCACATTATGTAACAAATGTCCTTGACACAAGTTGGTCTAAGGTTCGCTAATGGTATGATGTGTGAAACCTAATCATTGGGCTACCGACGCCCGATGGTATCAAATGTTGTTTATTATTATATATTGAGCAATAAAAAGCAATCATAAGAGTATTAGAATTTTTTTGTATAAATGTCCCGTTGTGGGTCTTGTGATGATTGACTTGTAGATAACAAAATTGTTGGATTATTTTTGGGGTTCAGATGTTACAGCTTACTAATAATAGCCATTCATTTAACTAATATTATTTACTGAATATTATTTTCCTCAGAGAAGACCAGAAGCAAAAGGACATAATCATGTACAAAACAAATGCAGTTATATCTATCAAAATGCTTATACATGCACATGTATGCCTACGAGGCTGTAATGAGATGGGGAGTTTTCTGTGCAACCTTCCTTAGTTTAAATATTTTCAAGTATCGCTTGTTGATTCTTTTTATCTAAGTTATAATAATGTTGCGATCCAAGGTAAACTTATCTCCTCTTTAAAAATAAAATCCCAGTTTTTGGTTTATCTAACTTAGTGCGGAGTTAACGCATAAAATGACAGAGGATGGTCCTTTGTTGATTAGGCATTTGAATGGGACGGGTTAGAGAGCACCTTAATCTATCCTTTTACTTTAGAGACACTTTGAAAATTAAAGGGGTGCATGATAACCAAAATTTCTGTTCCAGAAATAATTTTTCTATTCCGGATCTATTTCTGGAATAGAAACCTATTTGATAAACCTATTCAGTTTTTCTATTTCTGGAATAAATTTCTATTTCAGAAATTGATTTGGAAGAGAAATCAGAAGTATAAATTCTCTACTTCTGATTTCTAGAAAAGAAATCATAAATAATTTCTCCCACTAAACTCTAATTTCAGTGAGTCCTCCCTCATCTCCTCTACGTCTCTACCTCCTCCTCCTCCGCCTCTCCTCATTTTATTAAAAATAAAAATAAATATATTCATTTTATTCATTTAAAAAAAAAATAAATTTATTAAAATAAATAAATTATTTTTATTTATCATTTTATTTTTAGTTTATTAAAAATAAATTATTTTTATTTGCCTTGAGTGTTTTGCCAAATAAATTTATTTTTATTTTTATTTTTTATTCATTTTAAAATAAATTTATTCCTAAAATAAAATAAAATAGAATAAATAAAATAAATTTATTTTTAAGGATATTTTTATTTTATTTTTTTATGATTTATTTTATTTTATTCATTATTTTTTTGTTACTAAATCATTTTTATTTTTATTTTTTATATTAAAGGTCGTCGGTTGTCGCCGCCGCCGTCCGAAAGGAAGAAATTTTGTGTCATTATCAAGCGAATTTCTATTTTTAGAGTAGAAATTTTGTGTCGTTATCAAACGGTTATTTTTGCTTAAAAACTCTTCTAGAAATAGAAATAGAAAAATCTATTTTGTTCCGTTAAAACTATTTAAGGAACGAGAATAGTTGTCATGCGGGCCCTTAGGTATTTGTATGACTAGTTTCTCTCAAAATAAAATAAAATAAAATAAAAGGCGGACCTAGTCTAACATTTCAATTCCAAAAAATATATATATGTTAAACTTGCCTACAAATTTGATATATTAAGTGATGTCCCGCTGTTATTAGTTTTTAAATATGACTAATTTATTAAAAGATTATTTGTAACTTGACATATTACTTAGTGAATCAACTGTAACTAGTCTTAGTAAGTCTAGCGTTACTCCTTTAATTCCATGTTCCAATAAGAACGTAATTTGTGTGTATATTCAAAGGCCGAAAATAGAGTAGCTATATAGTTTGCATGAATGGTCTAAACTAGTATTTGAAAAATGCATATACATTATGTTGAAATTAGAAACCAAGTTGATTTCAGCTAGAGCTTAAAGAAGCCATTGAGAGTCGTATTCAATTGGACAAACTTCTTGATGCGTGCAGTCGGAAAAAAATTCAGGATTTGGTTTAAATTTTGTATACTACCAAACAATTCCATAGAATTCCAATAAATTTCAAGATGTAGCTTCAAAATCAAGAACAAATCTCCAGAATGATCTAGCATATTATTAGGATATATTGAAAGCACACGTCCATTTCTATCACTGTTTTCCCCATTGGATAACTCATGTTGTACTTGTTGCGTGTACAACTACCTAAAGGATTTTCAGATTATTTCAGCTGCTCTGATTGATATGGGTTAGCAATAATCCTACAATGATACTGAAGTTAAATGAAATGAAATAAGAAATTGGCTAAAACTTCACGAGAAATCGAAATTAAATCTGAATGAACAACTCAGGGTAGCCATCGAAGCGTTGCACTTCACTATATTTTTCACTTATAAACCATGCTTTGCTGCCCTCATCTAACATTAAGCGAAGAAAAACTAATTATTAAACAAATTGACCGGAAATCTTTGACTGTCGACAAAGTTTGCTCATACATTATCCCAATAAGGATATATAACTTTACTAACTCATTATAATTATTCTCATTATCGTGTAGTGAGGGTTCCGATAAGCCACGCCAGAAATGTGTGTGTGCGTTTTTTTTTTTTTTTTTTTTTTTTTTTTTTTTTTGGTCAAACAGAAATGTGTGGTTGGATCGGGACATTTATGATGAGAATTTTGATGACCTAACGAGTAGTACCTTTTTTATGGTCAATTAATCACACTTACCTAAATCAGAAAGTATAAAAGTATATACGTAATCTCAATCCCATTGCCACGTCACCAGTTCAAATAAGTCCTCCTCGGCATTGTCAAAACATCAACTTCACGATTTAGTAAGTGGCGAGCATCCTTGTTAAGTTAGAAGACTTGATTGAATAAAAAAAAAAGATAATAATTTTATTAAAACTAGATGATTGAAGTTTCAGCTTAGGTTCGGTTGTCACGACGAGTCGTTGCCGAGGCCTTCCGCTGCTGTGCCCACCATCATGACGGCGGTGGCGGCAGTAAACAGTGGTGGATGATGAAAGAGGCGAGGGTTTGTGGGAAATTAGGAGGATTGGAAATTCTAAAGAAGGTAATTTGGTCTTTTTAACAAATGAGATTTTGTTAGAGGATGGTAAGTGGTATTTTCAACAGTAGACGAGATTAAGTGATTGAGGAGTCAAAAACAAGGATGGTTTTAGTAACAATTACCTAGGACAAATCAACTCTAGTACTAGGAGATTAAGATGACACTGGACTAGGAATTAAGCTTGAATTATAGGGAGGCTACGGGGAAGAAAGCCTTTCTTAGAAGGAAAAATATGCATTGATAGTGTAAAGTAAAATTTATACAAATGGCTTTATCCATTATTGATTTGAGGATTGTGACTACCCATTCTGCTAAATCACTAGCATATAAGACCATTATTCTAAATAACTTTTACATTACTATGTTATGCTATGATTATTCTTCTTAAAATAGAGCAAATTGCAAGAAGTTTAGTTATAAATAGTCTGTCAAAATTCCAATGAATCTCTTCTAACCTAGGGGCATGAGCGCATAAGCCCATAAGATAATCTATAAGCCCAATACTCAATTAAGTTTAGGCATTTGGCTCGTGTTGGTAGTTCTCATCCATAGTGGTTTTCAGGCAATTGATGAGATTTTAATAGATAACCTTCATCTCTATAGTTAGAAATGCAATGATGTCCCAATTAACGACACCAACCCTAGATATTGATTCAAATAATTTCAAACATAAATATTTGATCTAAAAATTTGTTGATGTGGGAAATCAAAGTTCAAGTTTAGAATCTGAGAGACAAGCACAACCGTTGGATGATTGTCTTGACTATAGTATTGAACTCCGATTTTGTCCATTCTGTTGTAACTTAGGATTATAACTCATCCTATTAGACAAGCATGTTCTTTTCAAACGATGAACTTGTCAAGTAACATGGGACAGTAATACATTTATAACACATCTCTTAGCTCTCTTTCTCGCACCTATATCAGCCTGTTTGCTGAAAGATAAAAAATTGGACAGCACCACATTGACGAGATAATAATGGAATATACAAAACAGATTAAGAGAAAGTTCAAGATAAGAGAGAATACCGATGTGCTGAGTTTGTTAGATATATACTTTCCAGTTACAAAATGATCTTTGCCGTTAGTTTGTGGAAGCATGTTGGGTCTTCTTTTCTTCGGCTTGAATGGATCGGAATTATAATTGGAATAGTATAGTCCCAATCTCCACAATTGAATAGGGTAGTCAGACCTTACAGCCACGCTCGGTGCCTTTCGGTCGACGAACGACCTCGAGAAAACTTTACGGGAGGCGCCACACGTTGGAAAGACCGCATGCGTTGTGCCGCTCAAAATCCTAGAATAATCCAAATCTTTTATTTATTTCTGAAAGAAGATAAGACGGTTGGCATAACGGGAACTGGGGAAGCAGCTAAAGCAAGGCGGCTCAATAATGACCTAATCGAAATGGCTTGGATTGCTGCAACATCTGGAGGCGATGGCGACAGTTGTTGTCTTCCGTCCCTACTGCCTGATCGTTCAAAAGTGGAAACAGGATATTGTCGGATCAACAACGTTGAATCTGCAGACTTCTTCTTGAGTTTTGGCTCGAAAAAGGCCGTCAGGAACGTGTCGCCTTTATCTTAAGAAGTTCTTTCACTTCACGTCAAAAAAATAAAATATGTATAATCATATAATGTCTTCAAATTAATTAAGTACCCCAATATACTGATTTCTTATGAGGTAAATGAATGATCTTTCCTAAAATAATAAAATCTTTGGTTGATTTGAAATTTGTTGAATCTTTAGAGTATCAATAATGCATTTCAGCATATAAGTCGGGGCATTTGGAGCAAAGCTGCTACTTTTTCTTATATGGCAAAATATATATTGCGTAATAATTATGTCTCGTGATATGCCAACATCATATTAATAAGATAAATCAAATATATCAAATGTTCTTTTTTATTTTTCTCGAAAGTTTAAGAGGGGCGACTAGCACAACTACTCATCGGGATGTTACTACAAGGGTTATTTACTCACTTGGAAATGATTAGTTTAAATTATAGCTAGTCAATTTTACTCGTCAATGCCCGAGCCTATGTCCACAATCATAAAAATTTTGACTAACTATTTAGGATTAAATTGCATAAAAAAAATAGGGACCAATTTAGCTCTAAAAAAAATAGTTTTTGCATCACCTAGGTATTAATATCATTTGTTTTTACGAAGTTTTATTTTCTATTTTATTTCCCTTATTTTACGCTATTTTTGGATAATAATAATAATAATTATTAAAAAAAAAAAAGAGGCCCACGAGGGTTAGGCCTTCTTGGCCAGCCACCCTTTTATATTCTTCCGCATGGATCCAGGTCCATCTGGCCGGCCCCCTCAACCTCCCGGCTAGGGGTGAGCGGGTCCAGGGTGGGTAGGGTCTAGACCTGGACCCTGTTTCCTACCCTGTTATAACCGGTTATCCTTTTTTGGACCCTGTTCCCAGCCCATCCTATTTTTCCAGTCCGGGAACAGGGTTGACCCTATTTATATTGGAACTTGTTTTGCAAAAAAATTACTGTACAACACTCATATGTAAACACCCAGAGCAACTCACCTTCAGATGTGGACAGCTATTGGCAATTGCATATAATGATTCATCGGTGATGAATGTGCTGCCAATAGTCAAATGTTGCAAAGCATTAGCTCTTGCAATATGCATAAATGGCTCAGATGATGGGGAAAGCACACAAGAAGTTCTAAGCCTCATGCATCAAAAGAACTTGATGGTCAAACTTTTTTTTCCAAAAAGTTAGGACTGGATTGTGAGAGAACTTCAGGCTCAGTTATCCCATAGACAAGTGGCATGCGAATAAAACAGATAATCATCAACAGAGCAAGGTATTGATAATTTCAAGTTCTTGCACTGATTT
This sequence comes from Eucalyptus leucophloia subsp. euroa, assembly GCA_017140325.1. NCBI lineage: Eukaryota > Viridiplantae > Streptophyta > Magnoliopsida > Myrtales > Myrtaceae > Eucalyptus > Eucalyptus leucophloia. The sequence continues at coordinate 14,336,668 of CM029472.1, read as the reverse complement.
TTATCATATTGCACAATATGACTAATAAGCAACCCCGACACTATCACTGAGGAACACTAGCATCAGAACTCTGAATGAAGAAATGACCATCAACACCTAGAAATCGCCCCAACCACAGAACAAGACTAAAGCCTACACACATAGCATCTGCAGAAGCGAACCATCACTTCGAAACGACAAACATACCAGCTTAGCAACACCTTGGTCGGTGACCCCTGTCATCCCCAACAGAGAGATGGATGTAAGCTTCACCGCGCATTTCGTTAGTGAAATTCTGTACAGCCCTTCATCGGTAATATGGCAGCCCCAACAAATCTTCGAACTGTGGACAATTCAATCAGCAAAAGTTCAAAAATTCATAGAGACACATCATAAGCTAATCATCAAACAATTCCTAAGTAACTAATCCTCCATGTACCAATCTCCAAATTCAAGAAGAATCCTAACAAACTGCCAACAACCCTCCATCAATCATGCTGCACGGTAAACAGAGAGACAAAGACAGGGACAGAAGGAGTACATGTCGAGTTCACGGAGGGCGTATGCGCGGTGAACAACGCGGGCGGTGGAATCGTCGTCCATCTTCAGCCCCGCGAAGCTGAGCCTCTCCCTTCGCCCCAACGACAGCTTCACCCCACGCTTCCATTTCCTGCACACCTCGCTCGCTCTGCGAGGAAATTTCGGTTTTTGATCACAACCCACGTCTCAGAATCATTAACACCACACGGAACCGCAGACAAAACAACTTCTTTCCCCAGAACCAGAAAGCAAGAATGGGAACTCCCCGCGGTCAAGAGCACGTACCGCGCCAAATCGGTGAAGGTGGGCAAGCGGAACTAGGATCAGCGATGTGATCAAAAATCGGGATCGGCGGACGCCGGACGGAGGTGGTGTCGCAATTTTGGGGGGCGACGGTGGGCGAGTGGAACCAGGATCGGCGGACGCTGGACGGGCGGAGGTTGCGAGCTGCCATCTGCGGGTGTCGAGGGAGGAGAGGAAGCCGGTAAAGATAGAAAGTAGAAATTAGGGTTTTGGTCTTTTTAGGGGGCTTACAAACCGGTCCTCCAACCGATTCCCAAACCAGTCCGGTTGATCCGGTTCCCAAGTGGGCAAACCCTCGGAACCGGTTCCCGAATCGGTTCAAACAGGGTCTCAGGTTTGGGAACTGGTTCCCGGACTGGTTTCAACCGGAACCGATTCCCGACCCTATTTTCCGGGTGGGCCGGACCGGGAACCGGGTAAACCCGGTCCAGTTACACACCCCTACTCCCGGCTCGCCCCCTCTCCTCCTCCTCCTCCTCCTCCTCCTCCTCCTCCTCCTCCTTTACAGCACACCCGCGGCAACGGCGACACGCGCCCGGACTACGCCCGCACGCGGAACAATGCGTTGGCCGGCAAGAAATCCAAAGGAATAGGGACGCAGATCGCACGCCTTCAATGCGGAGCAGGGCGTGGAGCAGACAGTCGAGGTGATGCCGGTTCAACTAAGAGGCAGCCCGGTCGGCACGTGCAAGGCTGGCGGCCGAATCCTCCATCGACTGGACCCTCCTTGCCTATAAATAAGCGGGCCGTGAGCTCGGCTGAAGGAGTTAGCAAGCTCAAAGGACTTCCGGGAGAGACATCAGAGAAGGCCTACGTTGCCGCGGCTTAGGTTAAGCCAAGTTGACGCCCGAACGGGTGGGTAGCTAGCCGAGGCAAGTGGCGCCGCCATCTCCGCTGGCCAAATCGCGGCAAACGGAGGGCGGTGAGAGAGACGGAGAGAGACGAGGCGGCGACTTGGGCGAGCCAAGTTGGGTTGCCTCGCGGGTCTGACCGACCTGGTTCACTCCAGTACCCGGTAGGGTTTCGTTTCATTGGGCTGGACTTGGTTTAAATTGTGGATTGGGCTTTGCTTTTTTTGGTCTTGGGTTAATAGGTTGTCGCATTGGGCTCGGTGAATGAGCTTAGCCCAGCCGAAGACCCAGGCTGGCCTTGGTCCAGGTCGAGTACAGGCACCTGACTCGAACTCGTCTGTTTTTATATAAGATTATATAATATTATTATATAAAAATGTTTTAATATAATCCAAAAATGTTTTATATTTTCCAAAAAATCAGAAAAAGTCTAAAAAAATAGTTTTTGATTAGTTTTCTCCACAAATGCATGGAAAAACCTTTAAAATCCAAAAAAAAAAAATCAAACATTACGATCGAAACAAGATTAGATACCATAAGGCATTAGTTGATTAATTAGTGTAATCAAATCCTCAATTCTAGTTTCTTTGGTTGCGCAAGAGTAAAATATTTCTCATATTATTTTACTTTGATTTTTAATTGTCGCGACCTAAATTTCGGATGCATCACCTAAAACTAGGTTAATGGACTTCTTTAAACTTAGCTTGGGCTCTCCCCAAACCCATACCAATTCGCGACTTAAGGTTCAAATATTTAACACGTAAAAGATTATTAACTAGGAGTTGCCACTAATCAGTTTATGATAGGTCGATTAGACACCTAAGTAAAATAATTTGAGGATTATTTTATTCCTACGAACCAGAGACTAAGGGTACAAGGACTTGGTTACACTAGAAAAATCTAACGCACTTCCGGTACCTTGTCATTTTAATTTCAAAAATATTTTGCAGGTAGTCTTGATTAATTTTAACCTAAGCTACTAACATGCAAAGGGTGGTCATGCGGGTGCACAATCAATAAAATAAAATTCAATAAACCAAAGTGATAGATTGTAAGAAATTATAAACTACAACCTTATTAAGGTCTATTCTCTAATGAAAAACTTACAAAAATGCTAATAAAAATGCATGCCCTAAACATGATTTCTAAATGACATGACACCTAATTTTTCTTTTTCTAAAAAATGTTAATTATATGCAAATCTTAATCTAAATTTGATATGCATGAGTTTTACTTTAATGACATGTGAGATGCAATTCATGTGACATAATTTAAATCATTACAATATGTGTGCAATCTAATTTACATAATCCTAAATATGCATGTGCTACATGATATGGGATGGATGACATGACAATTCTATATACATGTTCTTTTTATGATTTTTAATGATTTTTTTTAATACATACATGCAACCTACACTAAACAATGATGACATAAAATGGGATTAATCATGAACTAACCTATTAACTAACTAAGTAAATGACCTTTGTGTTTTCTTCTTTTTAAAATGACTTAATAATTCTTATTAAAAAAAAACAACATAATGATGCAATACTAACCATTGGTTTTTTTACTAAAAAAAAACTACACGACGGGAATATTAAAACATTAACCTATGACCCACTAACTAAAGTGCAACATGCGGTGTGCACATTATGAAATCTATATAACCTAAATAACATTTTTTGTTCCTTTTTTAGTTTTGGTTTTATTAAAAGAAAATTATCCTAATTCTATATGAATCTTAAAAATCAAAATGCGTTGCCTTAAATATGAAATGTGTATGGACCTAAGTACCTAAGTTCTAGATATGATATAATTTTACTAATAAACAAATTCTAATTAAATAAACCTACATGCTCTAATGCAAGATTTTGATTTTTTGATTTTTATATTTTTAATGTTTTTCCAAAACAAGTAATTATCAAACAAACCTTACATCTACACAATCAAGATATTTACAAATAAAGAATTAAAATAATCGAAAAAAGTAACTTATTGTCTCACAGATTAAATTAATGATTACTCTAACCATGAACATCACGACACATAAGAAGGTTCAAAATAATTAAAAATATAATCCAAAGTCTCACGGATCAAATTAATAATTATAATGATTTAATAATTAAAATACTATACCACCCGTGGTGATGGCGTAGTGGTTGAGCTTCAGTTCCTTTCGGGAGAGGTCTGGAGTTCGAATCCCTGCGTCATCTGTCTTGTTGGAAAAGAACCCATGACTTGCCCAGGGCATAAAGGGTGGTGGTGACTCTCCTGTTCCTCCAGGGTTTACTCCGCCGCGAAGCGGCGCACGAAGGTTCCCTGGGTACCAAAAAAAATTAAAATACTATCAAAATATCAAAAAATTAATATAATTAAAAAATGATCCGACATATTACAGATCAAATTAATAATTACAATAATTTTGGACAAAACCCTTGGATAATGCCTACAAGATTCATGAGGTTCCAATCTAAATAACTAAACTTAAAAAAAAAAACAATAAAGTAAATAGAAAAAGAAAATAGAACTACCTAATTTCCTTTTCTTTTTTCTTTTGTTTTTTTTTTTCCTTTCTTCTTTTTCTCCTCAAGCACGGCTTGTGCTCGTGTGGCTGGTCACCGGCTCCAGTGAGGGGCGGTGGCTGTAACGGTGGGGTCACCGTCGATCGGAGGTTGTGGAGGTGCAAAGCTCCGGCGAGGTTCGGCAATTCAGAGCTGCAAGGAAGAAAAATTGGTGACTGGTTCGGGCTCGAGCAGAGGTGCAAAGCAGAGAGCTGTGCGGAGGCAGGGCCAGCAGAGGCGGCGTCGGGCTTCGGGCGAGGCTAGTGCGACCGATCAGAGGGTGGAAGCACAATAGGGGAAACCCGCGGTTGTTGCGGCATTAAAGGGCTAAAGGCGCGCGGTGGTGGCTCGTGGAGACGCTGCAGAGGTGGATCGGTAGGCACGTAGGTGCTCGTGGAGGCGCGGCAGAGGCGAATCGGTGATGCAGTTCAGCAAGCAAGGGAATCAGGTCGCGGCACAGGCTTCTGTGGTTCACGGGTCGCAGGCGAAGGGGAGCAGATGCAGGTCGGTGCTACTCCGGCGTCGGGTCGCGGCAAGAGTGGCGTCTGGAGTCGAGCATGGTAAGCGCGACGGTGGCTGGCGGAGCTTCGGGTTGGTGTCGGGGCTTGGTGGCTGATTCGAGCGCGGTGTTCCGGCAGAGGGACAGCGGCCGACTGCTGTGGTGCAGGCAACGTGGGCAGTAGTGATCGCCGGAGGCTCTGCGGGGAAGACGAACAGTGGCTCCCTTTTTTTTTTTTTTCTCTCTCACTTGTCTCTCTCACGTCCCTTTCCCTCTGCTTCTCTACACACTTTCCCTCTCCCCAAAGAACCGAAGCTTTCCTTCCTTTTCCTCTCTTTTCACTTTTCTATTTTTTCCTTCGAAGAAAGATGGAGAGAAGCCCCACCTCTCTTTCACGTCTCGCACTCTCTATTTATAGAGAAAAAATGATTTTTCCAATATTCACTCAACTACTCAACAAGATTAGTGGCTCCAAAATCACATGACCGTCGAATTTTGAATAAGGAGATATGTTCAACAACCAAATGTTTTATTATTAAAAAAAATTTCAAAATTTTCCTCCACAACCAAATGCTCAATTTTATTTATTATTTTCTAAAAGATTAGGTGTCAACACTCCTTAAGGCACCGCGCAACCTCAGAAGATAGAGACTTGGCCATTAAACCCTTTGCTCTTTTCATTGTCTCCAATTTGAGATCTGAACTTGCAATCGATGGTGGCAGCCACAAAATGGTCACGCAATCACCAGTCTCCTCGCGACCTCCTCGTCGCGGTCGCACAACTGTAGTGTTAATGCTGGGCTTGGTTTAGTTGTGGAAAGCTTGGGCTTGATTTGGTTTAGATTGTTTTGATAGATTTGAGCTTAGCTTTATTTAGATGATTGTGGACTGGGTTTATTTCAGTGAAATGGACCTACAGAATTTGAGAGGGCTTGACGCTAGAGGCTCGACTTGAGTCCACGAGCCCAAATTCGTGTGACCAGTGTCTGCCCACGTTTGGGCAGGGCCTAGCTCAGGTCCCCATTTTTGGATTAAAAAAAATTTTTACATTTTTTTAAAGAAAAATATTTTACAATTTAAAAAATTCAGAAAAAAATTAGAATAAGCTTAAAAATTAGATTTTGAACAGTTTTCTTTGGAAATGCGTGAATTGATTAAAAGATTTTCTTTACCCAAAAAATTGAACAAACTCTTTGAGCTTTACGATATGATTTTATAGGTTGTTAAAGACAAATGTTAGGTCGATGTTTGCGTAGTTCTATTTTGATTATCACTTGATTGCACACTTTCAATATGTTGATTCTTGTCTACCTCTGGCCTAGTTAGGAATGACATTTTTCTTATTTCTTAGCAGTAGATTCCTTCTTTTCCTTGCATTCTATTTATTGCTTCTTTGTTTGCTAATTATTATTTTAATGATTGTGTATCAACATGATCACCTTACACGTTAATGGATAGGTTTAAAATCAATTTAGATGGCCTGAAAAGCATCTTCTTAAAGGGAACAAGTTATGGTACCAAAAGGGGACGGGTTGATTAATTAGTGTAATCAAATTTTCGAATTTAGATTCTCTTGTTGCGTAGAAAGTGAAATATACTCCCATACCTTACTTGCTTTCTAGCTGACCTTAATAGACTAGTGATGACTCCTCCCATATGTCGTGCGAGGTATGGGCATAGGAGAACTCACACCTAATCGATGGATGTTGGCTCGTCTCTTAGGCAATACTCTTAAACCAATTGTTTTTTCCTATCCAAACAAAAAAAAAAAAGATAGGCCGTGACATAGAATTGTTAGAGTAGGCAATAAGACTGTAGTGACAAACCAGTTTTGGAAAAGCTAGCACATGGCCACAAAAAGGAATTGTATTGGAAGTTCAGCTTGTAAATAGCGGCATGGAAGGAAATCCTATTGGCTACTTACTTCTTTGGACCATCTAAAATGAGAAAGTTGAAGATACCTATACAAAGGAAGATTATTGAAGCCCATGGTGATGATGAGCAACATAGAAGAATATGAAATAGTTCAATACTTTGAGCTAATATTGTTTCATTTTCTTTAGATTTCCATTATAATGTTCTTCCTGTCGTGTAATCGGGAGAATATTTAAGTGTACAAGTGAGATAGTAGCAAGAGCGTCTTGATAATGTGATCCAAATCTGATAGGGTAAGTGCTTGTTGATTGCAACTTACCTTGAAGATTAATAAACAATCCAACCCACCTGCTGGTTGTTAGTGTGGATAGTGGATATAGGCTTAGTGATAAAGCCGAACCACTATAAATTACCGTGTGCTCTTATTCATTTCACTTTCATTTACTTTATTTCATTAGTACTTCATGATGTTTGAAATTCCCACTTATTCTAATTTCAATTGTAGCTGCTAATTTTTGCAAAATCATAAAAATTATTTTAAAGCAACCTATTCACCTCCCTCTAGGTTGTATTATTAACCCTAACAATTGGTATCGGATCTATGTTGCTTGTTATTTAAAGTACATCACTTATAAGCATAAAAATTTTCTCTTATTCTAATGGTTTCATTTTTACCTTTGAAATCACTATTACTTTGTGAATTTTGGAGATTTGGCTAATTTTACTCGCTACTTTCCATATAACTTTGAAAGAATTTCCATTTCTTCTTCCAAGACTCATGCTCATCTCTTGGAAAGCCTTGAACCTATCTATCGTGACAAAATTTCTTTGAACATGGTACTTCTCAAAATGAATTCGATATACAAAATTTTGATCATATGTCTTTGACCCTAGTCCAACGCCACCAACGATGTCACTCGCTATGAAGCTCGAATTATCTAGGTCATCTTGAATGAAAAGACTTTTTTGTTGGCTCATATGGTTATTCTGCATATGACTTGTGTGGCAAGGAAGAAAATTGAAAAATTGCCTTATTGTGGCCTGATCACTCTCATCGTAAGGGTAAATGGTATCATAATTAATGATGATCTCAAGGTAGACAAGTTGGCCAATGTGGAGATTGAAAAGGAAACACTAAAGAAGATGATGATCGGGCTCATTCCATAGTTTGGGTAAATCAACCAATGAAATCGTCCATGCGAGACATGGAGATGATGAAGTCCCTCAGCAGACCCTTCAAGCAAGACTAAAGGAAGGTGTGAAAAGGGCCATGTGTGGCAAATAAATAGCATCTACAACTCTATTTAGGCTCCCCAGTTCCTTGTACCAGACTCGGCGAACCCTTCAAGCAAGACTGAAAAAACGTGTGAAAAGGGTCATGCGTGATAAATAAATAGCATCTATAGCTCCATCTAGGCCCCCAATTTCTTTTACTAGACAAAAGGGATCAACAACTCAGGGAAGCATACTTTTGGAAGCTAAAGAGATGAGATCTCCAATGCAGATTTCCATGAGGCCGTTAAGAAACTTCAAAACACGATCCAAAATTTTGGACGTTATCTCATGTGTATATAGTTGACCATTTTCAGCCTTCAATGCTGTAATCTTGTTCGCGCTAGTCTATAGCCATCAACCTAAACTCCTCCCTTAAAAAAAATGAAAAAGAAAAAGATCCCACTGTTCTTAGATCTTTTTAGTATGTCTTTGTTCGAACTACTATTTCATGTTCCCATTTGCTATCCTACTAGTTATCAATGCACATCTTTTGTCTATGAAAGGCATTACGATTCTCTACGCTAATTATATTCTCTTTTTTATTATGACAAAAAGGGGGATAGTGTGGGATGCAATGTGAAATGTGACTATTAAAATATATGCTGAATCATGTTGATAAGTCAAATCAACTGTCGGGCAATTATCATTTACTTCTTAATGCAAATCTCTCGATACTTACTTTATCATTTCCCATTTTATGGGACGATTTTGTCATCATAAAAAATGGGGTGATTATTAAAAAATATCCTATGAGATTTTACAGGAAAATTACCAAAAAAGTCCTAAACCTATTGCGATTGTGCCAATTCAGTCCTAAACTTATTTTGTTAACCAATTGAGTCCTAAACTTTTTACTATTATTCCCGATCAGTCCATCTGGCTAAAAATGGCCAGCCGTGGCCGACGTGACAGCCGGCCGGAGCCGGCGATATTTTTTAATAATATTTTATTTTTAAAAATATTTTATTAATTATTTTTATCTTTTTTTTTTTTTTTTTCCTCTCCCTCCTTCCTCCTCCTCTCCTCCTTCTTCCCCGGGCTCCGGCGACCGGCCGAGAGGGGAGGGCTGGCCGGTCGCCCCGACCGAGGTGGCCGGCGGGGCAAGCCCTCTCCGATTCGGTGAGGGGGGCCTCGTCATCGCCGGGTTTGGCAGGCGAGCCCGCCCTAATCTGGCGAGGGCTCGCCTCGCTAGTCGGCGCGCGCCCGGCCGACGGCGGGGTGAGCCCCCGCCGGATCCGGCGAGGGCTCACCTCGCGACGCCGGGCGAGGCAGCCCTCGCCGGATCCGGTGAGGGGGCTCGCCAACGGTCCGGGAACCGATCTAGAGGAAGAAGACCTTAGAGTCGCCGACGGAGGCGGCAGGGATGAGGCGGGAGTCGAGGAGGCCGAGGATGCCGTCGCAGATCTTGGAGAGCTCGGCCTCGATCTTGGCGCGGTAGTCGCTGATCGCATCTGGCAAGGCCCTCCTCGCTGGATCTGGCGAGGGCTCGCCTCTCGGTCGCCGGGCGAGGCGAGCCCTCCCGGATCCGGCGAGGAGGGCCTTGCCGGACGCGACGGCGAGCCCCTTGCCGGACGAGGCGAGCCCTCGCCGGATCGGGCGAGGCTCGCCTCGCCAAACCCGGCAATGGCGAAGGCTCACCCGCCGGTCGCCTCGGTCCGCGGCCGGCCAGCCCTCCCCTACGGCTGGTCGCCGGAGCCCGGGGAAGAAGGAGGAGAGGAGGAGGAAGGAGGGAGAGGGAAAAAAAAAAAGGAAAAAAAGATAAAAATAATTAATAAAATATTTCAAAAAATAAAATTTTATAAAAAAAATATCACCGGAGTCGGCCGGTTGCCACATCAGTGCCGGCCGGCCATTTTTGGCCAGATGGACTGATCGGGAATAATAATAAAAGGTTTAGGACTCAATTGGTCAAAAAAATAAGTTTATGACTGAATTGGCACAATCGCAATAGGTTTAGGACTTTTTTGGTAATTTTTCCGAGATTTTACTGATCACCAAATTATCCTTTGAAATTAATAGTTACATTGATAAATGCAAATAGTGATATATGTTACCATTATCAATGATCCTATCCATCGGCATAGATTTGAGATACTAGTCTCTTCGGCGAACAAGCATTATGATAACTTGGAAGGACCAATCGAGATAATAATCTTGAAAGTCTTTAGCACTGATGAAGTTGAGGGCATCATTGATCTTGACATCACATGTCACTCAATTGGTTTCTTCATTGAAGATGCCAAACCTAGCCACTTACAATATGCACCGGTGATAGTGTGCAATAGATTGGAATAATGATGTATTAGGTCTGACGACAATGAGATATGCATTGGAAGAAGATCGTTGATGGTTTAAAAGCCATCAAAGCTTTGGTTTGTAGTTGATAAATTGAGATAGGCATCAGAAAAGCAATTGACCAATTTGTGAGACATGATAGTAGTACACATTTTGAGAAACCTACTTTGATCAGTGAAGCGAGTGTGAAAGTAAACTGGATACTAGCAAAGAACCTCCCAATGACCTTTAAATGGCTAGTTGATCAAACTTGAAGGTCACTAATGGATATATTAAAGACCTAAAATATATAAGGAGTAGTGAAGCCATGAAGAGGGTTAGCCACAAGAATAGAATATGTGAAATATTCTTAGTGTCTTCTGAGCTAGAAATCTTTATTGTTCCTAATTTGCAAACTTCTCTATATTTTGTTTAGCATTATAATAGCTTATAGTCAAATGTATAAGAGTAAATATAATGTTATTGTATCTCGATAGAGTAATCTACCAAGTGAAGAGAACTACACTAGCCAGTTGTAACTTGCATTGTTAATTACTAGTGGAATCCAACTGCCGTTAAGGCCGTTTGTCTAAGAGTAAACGTAGACTTGGTCATAAGAAGAACTACTATATATCATCACGTGATCTACTTATTCTACTATGATTTGCTTACTAGCATCACACATGCTAATTTGTCTGGAATACCATCTTGAGAGCTGATTCGTTGATATTATGCAAAAAGTTTTAATCTATCAATAGTCAACCTATTCAACCCCCTTTTAGGTTGTTTTCTTAGCCTCGACAAGATCTTTGTCTCTTTCAAGAAGATGAATAGTAAGAAGAGAAGGAAATAAAAAAAAAAATGTCTTGGGACGAAAATGTCCTTGACTAACCGGAACATTTGGCAGGACAATGAGTGGGTCCTTATTTGAAATTGCCATGACCACTTCAAGCCACTGTTAAGATATTATTTGGATTTCTTGCAATTATGGTTGATGCTTATTGAAGAATCCAGCTTTATTAAGACATAATTTGGATTTATGGTAATTAATGCCAAGGTAGGTCGATTTGGCAATCTTATCAGAGAATCCGGCATTAATTTGAACATGATTTGGAATTCTAGTATTTACGGCTACACTTTAGGTCATCTTGTCATACTCCTACATGATTACCTAATTGACTAGCCTCTTCCATGATTTTTATCCTTATATACTGTTTAATAATTAATTTGATTTGATATAATAGCATATATGAAATTGTGCCAATGTTTATTGAAGAATCCAGCTTTATTAAGACATAATTTGGAATTCTGGTAATTAATGCTAAGGTAGGTCGATTTGGCAATCTTATAAGAGAATCTGGCATTAATTTGAACATGATTTGGATTTCTAGTATTGATGGCTACAATTTAGGTCATCTTATCATACTCCTACAAGATTGCCTAATTGATTAGCCTCTTCCATGATATTTATCCTTATATACTGTTTAATAATTGATTTGATTTGATATAATACCATATATGAAATTGTGCCGATGTGTAACATGACAAGTACTTTCAGTATAAATACGCTGCCTTCAAAAGAGAATTATGTGAGAATCTCCATCTTCGTGATAAGAAAAATGAATCGTACTTTCTCAGTCTCTTCCCTATTCCTGATCCATTTCCTCATACTCTTCCCCCATGTCCGATCTGCAAATGATATCGTTCAGGACACTTGCAAGAAGATTGTAGCCACTGACCCAAATTTTAACTTCGACTTCTGCGTGAAGTCCCTTGAGTCAGACCCAGAGAGCCATAAGGTGGATTTTGAGGGACTAGGGCAAATTGGGCTTAAGTTGTTACGAGCCAACATTACAGGCACGATCGAGTACATTAAGCAACTACTAAAGCAAAAATGGGAACCACGCCTACTCAAAGCTCTCTCGTTATGCTTAGAAGTTTATGCTTCCGATGAAGGCAAAGATTATACCCCAATTTACAAGGCAAAACGTTACCATGATGTGAATATTTGGGTGTCTGCAGTTCTAACTGATGAAGATACGTGCGACACTCAAGAATCGAGGAAGGGAGGCATGGTTCCACCTCTGACAAAGCTTAACGATGACATTTCTCAATTGTCCAGCATAGTCCTTTTTATTACAGCTAGTTTCTTAGGGGGAGAATAAGGGATGTAATGAAGTGTGTGTTTGCCAACAAATTAATGGATGTTTTATGAATCTCCATGGTAATCTGAGTCTTTTTTTTTTTCCCTAACACACTATTTCTTCCAAGTGGATTTTATGGGTGGAGATCCTTTACCCGTAGACAAATCACAACTATTGGAATGAAACTAATTTCCTTAAATCAAAATCAAAGTGAATTTTTTAACACCTATCTTCATCTCAACTTGAATATCCAATGCTTGCTTATTTATGCTGTTTATTTGCTATATTAGTTAAATATAAAAAATGCTAACGAATGCATAATGAGTCAATTCCAATCGAATTAGTCATCAAGAGTTCGTATTTGTGCCCAATTGATTTTGGAGTCTCTGTATGATGCTAAACAATATCGCCCGATATTTGGGATTTGAAGGAGCGAGGGAGAGAAATCCTAAGTTCGATACCTAGCCGTAAAAATAAAAGAATTTTACATTGTTTTCGTTTAGATAAGATTAATTAATGGGTAATATCCTCAAATTTGTATATGTATAGAGTTCATGTGATTCGATTGAACAACAAATTATTGATTAGCTACACAAGTTGTAACTCAAATATTTGAGATAAACAAATGATGTTGTGATACTTGGTGGGCCAAAAGGTTCATATTTTAGAGTTTGGGCCAATAAATTACACAAGCCCAAACTTAAGACAATTATATAGTTTGATCAAAGTCGTTATTTTGCTGTTTATTCATAATAAAGATTGTGGTCTAATTCTCAACGGGTGCATTATTATTTTTTCCCCCCTCAAAATTGGTTTGAAGCCATTTTAATTGGGAAACTGAACTAGTTTGATACCAATTTGTACCAATTCACAGGTAGAATCAATGGTTCCAGTCTTGGAAACGTGAAACGAACCAATTTCCTTAAAAAAGAGCCTTGAATTAGTTACTTCAGGTTGGTTCAATCCTATTTCTAGATTGAATCGGGCCTATCGCACCCTTATTTCAAACGTAATTCAAGTTTCATCGAGGGACAGAGGAGATAAAAAGTGGTGAATATCTCGTGCTTCATTTTGTAGGATTTTTGTGGAGCACCTTTACTTACTCAATTATAGTCTCATTTGATTCAATCCATATAAAAAATGAATACTTTGAAGCACATCAATTCTTTTCTTAAGTCCCCACATCTGTGCAAGAAAACTCCATGTAAGAAGACAAAAGTGTTATCATACCGATCGATATTATGATCTCACATTTAGTTTATCATTGCTCTCATTAATTTCATTGACATTTTATTGTTCGCATTAAGCTGCACGGTTCGCCTAATTTTAAGATAATTGGGTGCCATGACCTCACGTGATGAAGAAGGCATGTGCATGGCAAGTGCCAGCGCGGAGGATTGGGTGCTTGTGGCACTTGCGCCTGTACGGATCCCTTTTGTGAATTTCTTGTTCCGTCCTTGGCAGCATGAATTTCCTATTTTGCTGTTGCATGCAATTTGCTGAATGTTTTATGCATAGAATTAATATATATTTGTATATACGTTACGAGCTTTTGGATCACACATATAAAAGGGACATAGATTGTAATTAAATGTGTCAATATAATAATCTTTTTCCCACGTGGAATTTTATTATATTGATATGATTATTTAGGATGAAATGGCATATTATTTTTCTTCACCCACAGGAATTAAGAAAATGAAATATAATATTACAAATTCTTCATAAGATAATTATGAATATATTTAAATTAGATACTTAGCCCACATGCCTTTTTTTTATATGTTATTTGATTCATATCTTTGTGATCTATTTTACATTGGTGAATATATATATATATATATATATATATATATATATATTATTTTGCCTTAATTTTTTGTGACATAAGCATGTTTGTTTACTATTTAGTTTCACCATCTATGAGTTTTTCTGATTTCATCGTTCCCAAGTTAAATGGTGACAACCATAAAGTTTGGAAGGATTTATCCTTCTTCAATTTTGGTGCATGGATATTGATAATGCTTCTTGGAAAGATAAACCACTTGCTCCTATTGATGCTAGCACTTCCATTGAAATTACTCTTTATGAACAATAGGAGCAATCAATTGCCTTAGTATAATGTTCGTAAGAACTAAACTTTTTGCTAGTAGTCATGGTTAAGGTGCTCAACATAATAATAACAAAGCATTACTAGAAGCTATTGTTGTGTACTTTAGAAAAAGCACATAACATGACCATAATTATGAAGTTCTCGTTGTTGAAACTCACTAGTGCTAGAGGTGTGCGTGAGCACATTATGAAGATGAGAGACAGTGTGGCTTAGATAAAGAACCTTGAGGTTGGGATATTTGAATTTTTTTTCTTTTGTACTACATTTTAAACACTCTTCCACAGTAGCGTACATCTTTCAAGATTTCTTATATCACAAATTAATGAACTCATGACCATATGTACTCAAGAGGAAGAAAGGATTCTTATCAAATCGAGATAGAGTACTTATTTGGCAATATAAGGAAAGTACAAAAGCAAGGCAAGTATAAGGGAAGGGTAAAATACCTTCCCAAGCTGACATTAAAAAAGAATCAAAATGCTTCTTCTGTAAAAAGAATGGGTATATAAAGAATAATTATATCAAATTTAAGGCTTGGCTCAAAAAGAAAGGTAATCCAATCTCATGTGTTTATTATGAATTTATGCGAGTCACAACACTTAATGGATTGATTTTGGGTCTACAATTCATATTTCAAATTCCTTTTAGGGTTTTGAAAGTGGAGGTAGAGGACTTGTACACAAACATAGATCTAACATTTTGAAGAGCAAATATTCGTTGTTCAATGAAATGCTAGAGCTTTTACAATCACTATTGAAGTTGGAGGTGGATGACTTGTACACAAACATAATACAAGGGTATCCAATGCCTGAAAACATATTTTTTAATCTCTCAGGTCTAGATCGGGAGAGGATAGCTCCTACATTTAGAATTAGATTGGGAGAGTTCAATCTCTCAGATTTAGAGCAAGATTGGGAAAAGAAAGCTACTAGATTTAAATAGGAGGAAAATAACAAAAAAAGAATAATTAAATGGAAAAGCAAACAAAAGCAACAAGAAAGGGAGGGGAGGGTGGGACTAACTCAAACCCTCCTTCATGGCTCAAAGTGGTAGAAGATGACAAATAAAAAAAAATAATAAAGAAAGAGAGAGAAGATGACTTTTTGGTTGCAAGAGATTTTTAACATTAAAATTCTAGAAATAATTAGTATAAAAAAGAATTAAAATGATCAAAAGGATTGGGTTTTAAGGTTGTTTATATATACCAGAGAGGATTGGAAAAAGAATGTGTTATAACTTGGGAAAATTATCAAAAAATCCTAAACTTATTGTGATTTTTCCAAATCAATATTAATTTTTTTTTAGTCTGTATGGCCAATTTTGACCGGTTAACATTGATATGGGTATCGGCTAGTGCTAGCCATCTGGCCGATGGTAACGTGTCAATTTTTAAATTTTTTCATTTATTTTGATTTTTTTTAAAAAAAATTATCTCTCTCTCTCTCTCTCTCTCTCTCTCTCTCTCTCTCTCTCTCTCTCTCTCTCTCTCTCTCTCTCTCTCTCTCTCTCTCTCTCTCTCTCTCTCTCTCTCTCTCTCTCTCTCTCTCTCTCTCTCTCTCTAACACCCTTGATTCCAAGCCATGAGAATTGTCGCGACCTAATGGTTGGCTAAGTCTATTAGGCTTAGCATGGGCTCTCTCAAACTCACTAATTCACAACTTATGATCCAATTTTTTAATTTGTAAGTTAATTTTAGATAGGAGTCGTCACTAATCAATTTGGTGTAGGTTGATTAGAAACTCAATTGAAATATTAGAAGAAATATTTCACTTCTACGCAACCAGAGAAACTAGGATCGAGAACTTAATTACACTAGTTAATCACTAATGCCCTCCGGTATCTAATCTTGTTTAAACCCTAAGGCCTTTTGGATTTTCAAGGGATTTTCCATGCTTTTGTGGAGGAAAAACATATTTTTTGGTATTTTTCTATTTTTTGAACATAAAAAGTATTTTTTTGAGTTTTTTTATCTTTTTCAAAAATATAAATCTTTTTTTTACTTTTCTGATTTTTGGGAAAACATAGAATATTTTTGGGGGTTTTTTTTATTTCTGAAATATAAATTATTTTTAATTATTTTTTATATTTTTTATTAAAAAGACCCGGGACGGACTCTCAAGTTGGGACCGACCAGGATAATCAGCGACTAGCCCGGATGGGCCCGAAGTGTGGGCCCAACCCATAGCTTCCCTTACCCCTTTTTCTAAAAAAACACTCCAGGCCCATTTAGACAAAACTAGGCTCGTTTTTAATTAGAAGGGAAAACCCGACCCGAGTTTTAAACTAACCCAAACCTGGCACGCTACGACAAACCCTAGAGTCAATTGGGTCACACTCCTGACCCGGCTGACTCGCTTCTACAGTCGCCGTTGCCTTCGTGTGACTCAGTGGCCGCAATAGACTACGTCGCCCATTCTCGCCCCACCGTCTGACTCCACCGACACCGCATCGGCCTACCCTGATTGACAACCCGACCTCCGTCTAGCTAGGCACCGTAGCTGACCATTGTCGCCAGTCACTGAATCTCTAACCGTGGCCACCGAGCGGAGGGATTCCATAACCCTTCTCATTTAGGCAATTCGTTGAATGTATGGGGTTCGTCGGCAAAACGAGGTTCAAAATAACAATGGGACTCAAGGTGAGTATCGAGCTGATATAGCTAGTACGAGTACCTAGAGGGGGGGTGAATAGGTATATAAAAGATTTTTCTTGAAAATTTCTTTATAATTGCGCAATACTTAGACAGTTGAAGAATTCGCGATAAGTAATAATCAACGCAAGACTAAGTAAAGGAAAGAGAGAATTGAACACGCGGTTTATAGTGGTTCGGCTTGATCCAAGCCTACGTCCACTCTTCTGCACTGATAGCCAATTGGTTGGATTCCACTATGAACAAAGAGATGTTACAGTGTTGATCTTCCTTGATTTCTAGGTGTAGATGATCTACCACACTCACTCAAGGTATCACCAAGTATGAACACTCTCTGTGTATACAATTTCGCTCATAATGAATCGACTAATAATCAAGGTGCTTCAGACTCTGGAATTTCTCTATCGATCACGCACTTTCACAACTAGAACGTCTTCCTTTTTATACTCCTTTATGCCATCATACCGTTGGCACTTACCAAAGGAATTCCTCCAATCTATCCGTTGGACGGAATCAATCAAGAAGATCATTGAGCTATAAAAGGAACCTGACGATAGCCCATTAATCCTGTTCGCCCATACAATCAGGATCTTGGTTTCCAAGAATAGAACATTCCAAGAATACTTCGTCGACCATCGGATCTTCAATTGATCTAGATACGAACAAAAGAATCCGTTATATTTATCCAACCAAAAGATCTTCTCCGAGAGGATAGGATTAAATCCTCAACCATATACTTCGGCTCTGGATTTCCTTCGTCCTTTGGATCGAAAGACCGTCAATGAGAATAGTCTTGAGTCTTGAGTCTTGAGTCTTGTCTTGAGTTTCGAAAGTCTTCGGACTTTAAACTAGACGATCTGCGAGATGTCCAGACTAGACTGATAGAAACGTTTTGTCAGTTTCAAAATATTCTGGAAATATTTCTTCAACACGAGCCTCAACCGGAGACCAAAGCAGCTTAATGGAGAACGGCTAGGGTCGGAGCTCACACGAGTTGGGCAGTCGCGAGCTCCAGTGCGATAGGGTCAAACAGGGCTAAACCAGAGCCTCGGCTTACCAGTGCTTGACATGCGAGTGGTGGGTAGTAGTAGCAGGATCAATAGGCAACGCAACGCTCAGCTTACGGTCATTGACTCGGCTTTGATCCGTGAGAGAGACGGCGATGATGAATAGTAGCTCAATGGGGACGGTGTTAGGATGGGTAGTGGCTCGTCACTGAGGAACTAGCAGACCTGATGGTGGGGTGGCGGTCAGCCTTCCTCAAATCTGCCCCTCTTTGGTCTCCCAACTCGCTCTTCGAAACCCTAAATCTCTCTTGCTCAGGGACCCCCTCGCTTAGATCCGACTCTCCCTCTCCGACTGACCTCCCCTCCTTTGATTTTTGGCTTGCTCGCTCTCGGTCCTCCCCTGATGTCTCTTGGGGGAAGTCCTTAAAGCTAGTTGCCTTCAATCTCTCTCCGCTTATATGTCATGTTGGCCTTCTGTTAGTAGCCCTATTTATAAGCGGAGGGGTGTCGGTCAACGAAGCTTTGACCGGCGGTTCTTGGCACGTGACCGGCCTTTGTGCAGCTGGACTGCGCATCGCCTTAGCTGCCCACCTACATGCTCTGCTTTACATTGAAGGCGTGTCACCATCCGCTGCGCCGTATGTTGCCGTCTCCTCCTCCACCCGGCCTCGCATGCATCAGAACTCCTCTGTGCGTGCATTGTAGAGACTGGGGAGGAAGAAGACAAAGGAGCAGGGGGCCGGGCTAGGAAGGAAAAGGTTAGGCCCTAGGGGCCCGTGCGAGGAAGAACAAAAAGAAGGGGCTGGGCTTTCATGCCCAGCTCCATGAGAACCCTTTTATTTTATTTTATTTACTTTATTATTTTTTTAAAATTTATTTATTCGAAAATAGGGTAAAAAAGGAAAATAAAAACGAAAACAAACTTAATGGATGCAAAGAAAAACTAAGACCTAATTGATGCAAAAAATATTTTTGTTAGGATCAAATTGAAGCTCGGGTCGTCCTCAACTGGTCTCCAAGCACCACTGCCACTTCGCCAACCGCCTAGGCCCCTCACCGTGCGACTTGCAGCGCCCTCTGCTAGGCTCCGCCACGCCTTTGCCACTAACTCACCGCTGCCCTGCTGCCCCTTGCTGGAGCTTCGAATGCCGGCACCTCCGTCTGCCATTATTGCCCTCTGCCCACAGCTACAAGTCCCCACAACTAACTGAGCACCACTACAGCAAGCCGTCCTTGCGCCATCATGCTAAGCCTCCATTGTTATTCACGAGAGCCAAATTTTGAAGCCAAAATTTGAATTAGGTTAAAATCTTGTCTTCTTTGGTTTTCAAATACTTTGTTTCTTTATTTAAAATGTGGTTTATGCATCACCAAAGCTCCATTGGGGAAAATTTTTGAAAGACAATCTTCATTTAAAATGTAGACGTCTTGAACATGCCAAATGAGAAACTTTTAGTCTGAAAAGACTTTTCACTCACTCTCATGGAAAAGACTATTTTATCCTTACCATTAATGTAGGATTTATAAGGACCACACTATCTCAGCGTCATCATGTCAGTAGGGGTTCGAGTATTCTCGCAAGCGATATGATTTTATCAATATGAGAGGTATTTGTTGGGACGATAATGTAGGCTTGGTCAATGGGCTTATCAAAGGGGACCATCAAGGTCAAGGCTTATGAAAGGAATGCAGCACGATCATCTCCGAGTTTACAAGTCAAGGACCTTGCGAAAAGAGATAGAATAATCTTGCTCGTATTTCTTCGAGCGATGCTTATAAACATATGAAATCCTATGTTAATTGAAGTGCCATAGTCTGAAGAGACTTTTATAGTGGGACGCAATATAGGCTTGGCTCATGTGTAAAAGGGTGAGAGTAGGTGGTTGTCTCAACATTGTCACCAGTCTTTCTTCTCGCAGTCAGAAATTATCTCCATGGAGGCTCTATTAATTAAACCACATTAATCGTTTTATTTGGGAGTGCCAATGGCTAAAATTCACTTTTTGTCTAAGGGCATCGGCCTTGCTTTTACTAGGCATACTACTTTTTTTTTAATGCCTTTAGTTCTTTTAATTCCAATTTTCTCATCTATGAGCATTAACCTTACTTTTATCAAGCACACTGCTTTTTCATGCTCCTAGTTTTTTTTTTTTTTTGTCTGAGGAATTGGCCTTGGCAAGTTCAAGCAAAACACTGCTATTAGACTCTGGAGTCTTCTTCTTCAGTTGGTGCTATGGGTTATGCTACTTGAATGGCAATAATTCTTACTTTACCTCAATCTGAGGGTGAAATTACAGACTCAATTGAGCTGTATAATAAATACAAGTGCATAGAGTAAAAATTGCTCTTTGTCATTCTAAGTCACTTAAATTATCGTGAGTATTCGATATGCAATAAAGACACCCAAAGATTGATGCAAGCACGAGCAAGAAAATTTCTATCTTATTTCCACCTTATGATGCCGCCTCGCCTCCGATTTGCCCCAGTGTGGGATGGTTCTTGACAAGGGTATGAAAGAAACTTCACAAGTGTATGGGGCTCAAATGGGGTAAGCAGTGGATAACCTGTAGTGTTTAGGGAAGAGAACTGAAATGCCCCTCATTACTTTGGTTATCGTACCATTAGCGAGAGAACCCTTTACCCTATAGACATGGAATTTTCTACACTCATCTCACAAGGGTATAAATATGGGACTGTGTGTAGGATATGGTTTGCTTTTCATCATCCTAATGTGCATCATCAACATGCTTGATCAATCTTATATCTTTCATTCATATGTCTATTTTGACAATCCTCAGTGGAATTAGTGATCTAGACAGACAAAAACATTATGCATAATCCGTTTTGAAAAGGCATGCAGCATTTTAAACATGGGGAGTTAGTAATCTTGGTACAAACAAATAATTGATTTTACTCAAAAAACTTGACTAACAACATTAGAGGTATTTATTTAACAAAATTGTATTTACAAATATGCTAAATTTTGAACATCAAAGGGGTTATTCACAAATGGGTGTCCATGGGCTATCCTTATTCAATAGAGATATGACACATGAATGATCAATCGAGGTTAAGAATCTTATCATTGATTTGACGAGCATCTCTACTTTTGCCCTTACAGGAGGGAATATGCAAAAATGGATCAATCATTAGGGCCAAAATCAAATGTGAATGGAGGCCTCAAGGATTTCTGTCATTTGCTTTGGCGATACTCGGGACGTCATTTTGCTTAGGAGAGTTTATCAGAGTCTGACATGCCTCTCATTGATTTGTTATCCGTATCTTTGACGGTTAGGTGATCCTACAATAGATAAGAGGAAACATGTTAGTCACGAACTCTTTCAGGAGTCGAACAACTGGAAGTGATATAACATTACCCTTCATTGGTTTGCAGATGATTGAATGGACCTGAAGCATGAGAAGGATATGAAGTCCTACATCTTTCGTTTTGGTAGGTCAACTACTCTCCTATTTTTGTAGATGCAAGAGAAGCAAACATTTTTTTTATTAGTTTTTACATATACGGAAGTTTGTTGCCGCTTCCGAGGATTGAACCCCGAATGCCTCTAGACCATTTCAATCCCCATACCACTAGACTACGGCACTGGTAGTGTTCATGGAGTGCTTATTTTTCCATTTAACTGAACTAGCTCTTGGATGATATGTCCTTTTACACAAAGTTAGGTGAATTCAATATAGGTCACTTCCATATACTAGCTTGGCCAATATTGATTTGCCCAAATTAATCATTGAGTTTGGTTCTTGAATCCTAATGCTTCCTGTTAATAGGGGAAAATATGTTAAAAGCGAATTTAGAGAGGGGGAGTATTGGGAATGATATCAAATTACCTTTCCCTAGAGTTTGTATTTGATAACTCCTAGGGATATTTGAATGCTGATGACAACCTTTTTGTTTTGATGCAGTTCAACATCTCTTTTGATTGGCCCTTCTCATTCGTGGCTATGTTATGCACAATTGATGGTCATTGATTCATCTTCAACGCCTTCCTTTTGTGGAATTTTTCTTCTGTCTTTGATCGTATGAACATTATCATTATAGGGCAAAGTCATGTATCTCAAGCTTCCATGAAATCTGAGATGAACAATCAAAATTTCCAATTTTCTAATGGCAATCATTTCTTGGGAGACTATGCGTCTGGAACAAGAACTGAGGTTTTTAGATTCTAAAGTCATCATCTGGAATAGGGGGCTAGAGATCACTTCGACTATTTGGATTTTCTCCTTGTTGATAGTAGCCAATTCAAAGGAAGAGAAAGAATTCCTTCCTCGTATTTTTGGGCTTGTCGAAGATGGATATCCCATCAATGGGACTGCAATGTTTGGTTGCTCAGGCACGTTGTGCAAAGAAGATATTGCTCAAACTTGAGACATAGTTGGGCAGGTGCGAGATGGAGTGCATAGAGCCCTAGGGATAGTTCGCAAAAATGGAAGGTTGAGAACAACATGGAGAAGGCTACCCTGCCCTAAGTTACCATGGTATGCATGCTTTAAGTCTAACCAAATGCCTGTACCTATTACATCCTAGCTTTCATTTCCTGTAAATAAAAGAGAGAGGACTTCATTTCCAAAATTATGTTTAGGGAATAAGACACACCCTTTTTTTGAAACGGGATGATCCTTTTTGTTTGCCCTTGCTTTCTTGAAAGAGTGCTTTCGAATTTGGCAAGTTCGCATGACATGCCATTTTTCTAATGCCCCCTATCATGTTAAGTCGAAGGGGATGATACTTTGAGATACGAAGTGAGTAAGTTAGAAAAATAAATATGATTAAATTTAACATCTTGTTTTTGACAAAAATCTTTGGTAATGAAATATTTTTTATTTTTGAAGAGTATATATTAGGGGGGGGATGAAGCCTGAGGAAGCCTAGCCCTTAATATTCTTCTTGAATGATATTTTCTTTTCATAGTTGAATAGCATCACTGGGTTGGTTTGGAATATCACCTCATGCTCTCAAAACGAAATATCAGAACTGTACATTTTGAGTGAAATTAAATTACTAGAATGAAAAATGCAATAGTAACACACTAGACATGATAAAAAATATGAGATTTTAACAACAAAATCCCATGAAAACTCCTATGAAAATGAGCACTTTGATAGTGTTGGTCTTGAAATCAAGCGCCTTTAAGTTCTTCCCCCTAGTAGACTCGAAGTATTCACGTGAAAGGACCAATTCATTGAAGCTACAAAAGTGCAATCTATGCAACAAAAAGCGATGCTTGCAAGGTAAGGCCTTTATGAATAGCTTTATCATTTCTTTTTCAGTTAGTTGAGAATTGGTTTGCATCATGAAAGCCTCCCACATTTCTGCATATGCTCAGAAATCCTCCATTGGTCTTCTTCTAAAGCGAACCAAATCATCGCAAAGCAGTTTAGTTCCAATCTAGCTTTGGTATTGATGTAGGATTACGGAAGACATCTTATTCCAATCCCTCATGAGATAAATCCTTGCTATGAAGAACCATTGCAGTGTGAGCCCTGTAAGACTTTCTTGAAAGGCTTGAATTATGAATGGCATCCGGTTGCAGTGTCGACTCATTTCAGCGTGGAAGGATTGCAAGTAGGCCACGAGATAAGTCATGCCGTTATACTTGCAGAGATTAGATATTTCTCTAGGAGTCGTAGTCCTATGGAGGCGAGATGGATCCATTGTATCTTGATTAGGCAAATGGTTTTCCCATTGCATATTTATTGTGGTGGTGAATTTTACTACTTTAAGAAAGATGGATTCTACCAAGATTATCTCATTGCCTTCTTCTAGGTTGAAATTTCCAATCAAGGATGAGGTGTTTACGTCATCCTCATGGTTGGGTGACAAGTTTAGCAGCTCATTGGGAGATAAGCTATGAAGGACGAATGTTCTTCCTTCTAACAAGCTTTGGATCCTGTGCGTGAGTGGGAGGCAGTCGTTTGATGAATGGCTGACTTCATATGTATAATACCAGTAGCTTTCAGGGTTGTACCCTAGGAGATATTTGAAGTCTTGGTGTGGCAGCTCATTGGCTGTCAGGTTTTGCCTATATTCAATGGCAAGCATTAACTCGAATTGTTTATGCTTTCTTTTCTTGACTCCTGGTCCCAACCTTTTGAGTAAAGTCTTTCGTTTTGCCAGCTAGACTTTGTCAAAGGGACTGGGATATGGTGGAGCTTCGCTCCCTAGGTTGACGAGGGTCAGCATTCTTTAGACTCTAACTCTTGCGATAAGCCTGGGAAGCTGCCTTGCCGTGCTTTGGTTCTAAATAGGTTTTATGGTGTTAACCTCGTTTGTGAGCTTCTTGCCTTTCCTAATGGGAAGTTTCTTAGTAATAGGATACTGCTCGGTTATCCCTTTATCATGCAAGGCTACATCGATATTTTCTTATGTGGGCTGTAGGTCATACTAGGCAATTAGGCTCCTCCCTGACATGGCATGTGTTCTTAAAAACATATTATCCTTCGTCTCTGTGACTATAAGCTCTTCGTGAAGTGAGGCGATGTCAGTGTCGATGTCAATGCTATATTCTTATCAAAAAGCATCAGTCAGCCCCCCCAAGTCTTAAGGAGACTAATCCTCCTTAAATGTACCGCTGTAAGGCGGGGCCAATCACGTTTGATTGGTACGATTAAATCATCATTCGGACTAGGTAGGCTTGTAAATAAGCTTCTGGGTGAGAGATATTGGTGTACCATTCGCATTCAGGTACTTTGAGCTCTTCTGGGAATTTAGCACTGGCATAATTAGATAGATCAATGGGATCTTGCTCCTGCAGCTAGCTTAGCTTCTTTACGATCCTTGCAAACTGTTTATCCTATTGGTTATCCTCTGGCAAATTCACAGGTCTCACGAGCGTGTTTAAGGCAGCTACAGGATTGGGCTTAGCCTGAGTGGACTCCATTCGCCTCGAGAGTTGTCGAAGAATAATGGACATTTGTCCTACGACATCTTTGATATTAGAGAGGCGATTTTGTACATTATTCTGATTAGGCACTATTGCTTGAGGCCATTCGTGGGTGACTAGTGGTTGGCGACTCATAATTACCTATTGTCGCAAAAGCAATGAGTGAGCACAAGAGTAAATAAAGATTGACCCATAGCAATGGTTCAACTGTTTTTATTTATCAAAAGATGATCTCATAGACAACATATGTCTGACATCTAAACTTGAAATTAAAATGATAGAACGAAATACTAGGTATTAAACAGAAGTCCATAACTAATGGGACTAAGACAAAACTTTCACAATATTAACACTAGGGAGCCTTTTTCTTGTGAAGATGTTTGCTTCCTTGGTCTAACTTTGAGACTTGTACCCAACTCAGTCTTAAATCCCTTTGCATATGTTCTGCTTGCTCGTGTTGACTATTTTTGCCGGTCGGGTCAGGGATCGATGGTCGTAGTCTTGTCGAGATACGATGATTATGGATGTAGGACTCAGAAGCGTGATGGGCCTTTTCCTACCCCTCAAGCCCTTCAAGTAACATGATCCTTTTGGGATGACACTTACTCCATGTTTCCTCGATAATGGAAATCTCGAATGCATAGTCGCAACTTTGATGGGTGAAAAAGAGTGCAAAGATCTTTGTCTTGAAAGGCGGCAGGATCTCCTGAAGGGCTCCGTATTGTCGTGCCACCCTATATAGGTAATAGGGAGTGGCGCCATTGAAGTGGAGCAACGGGATTGGATTGCAATGTTTGCAAACAAAGTGAGCTATGTTTTCATGGAACCAACCAGCACACCATAGGAATGCCTCAGGAGCGAGGTCCCTTTAGGAAATTTATCCAATTAAAACAGCTTTGGTTGGGGATGTATAGTTCAAGAACCACAAATTTCTATAATGGATTTTCGAAATTATTTATTTTAGACGATTGCATGAGGCATCGAAATTTGCTTAGGTGAAAAAAGAACTAGACCTATAAAATTTCCAGGGAGGCTCACTTGTTTTTTTCCGTGTTTTCTTTAAAATGATTAGGGGATAAGAATTTTTTGGCTAAAATCATATTGACATAATTTTGCCCCCTTAAGACTTGATCAACCATCCATGCCATCGAGGGACTTATGACATCTTTTTTATGGGGAAAAATGATGAACCCAAAAAAAGCTAGGAGGAAAATCTCACATTTTTGGGTCATGGACTGATTTTCAAAACAAGTAGTCATAAACAATTATGGGCATGTATCTTTCTTAACATCATTATAAACATCCTATGGCAGCCTAGGTCTGGTAGCTGGGTTGCGTGTGCCACGTGTAGTGCTTAAAACATTAAAACATGCATGACAGTTTATAATCACAAAACATTTTATTTTAACAAAATTAAAATTAATCTCTAAGCTACTAACCTGCATAAAAAAAGAAAAAAAAAACCTAAGTTAGTGAAGTGTTTAAACAAGATAAAGAACAACCTAAGTCCACAAAAAGCCCCAAACGGAGTCGTCAAGCTGTCGGACCTCCTTTTTGGCGCTCGATACACACGGGCGCCTGCGGAGGCTAATGTCTGGCTAAGTCTATTAGGCTTAGCCCGGGCTCTCCCAAGCCCACTAATTTACAACTTATGGTCTGAGTTTTTAATTTGCAAGTTAATTTTAGATAGGAGTCGCCACTAAACAATTTGAGGTGGGTTGATAAGAAATCCAAGCGAAATACTGGGAGAAATATTTTACTCTTACGCAACCAGAGAAACTAGGATCGGAGACTTGATTATACTAGTTATCACTAATGCCCTTCCGGTACCTAATCTTATTTAAACCCTGAGGCTTTTTGGATTTTCAAGAGATTTTCCATGCATTTGTGGAGGAAAAACATATTTGTTGGTCTTTTTCTATTTTTTGAACGTAAAAGGTATTTTTTGGGTTTTTTGATCTTTTTTCAAAAATATAAATCTTTTTTTTTTATTTTTTTGATTTTTTGGGAAAACATATAATTTTTTTATTAAAATATTATTTTTATTAAAAAAATAAAAAACGACCCTAGTTGGACTCTCGGGTTGGGACCGACTCGGTTCGTTGGCGATTGGCTTGGATGGGCCCGAAGTGCGGCCCAGCCCGTAGCTTTTCTTACACTTTAAAAAAAAAAAACACTCCAAGCCCATTTAGACAAAACTAGGCCCGTTTTTAATTAAAAGGAAGTACCGACCCGAGTTTTAATCTAACCCAAACCCGGCCCGCTATGACCAAACCCTAGAGTTAACCGGGTCATGCGCCCAACCCGGCTGACCTGCTTCTGTAGCCGTCACTGCAATGGATGATGTCACCCGTCCTTGCCCCACCGTCCGACTCTGCCAACGCCACACCGGCCTACCCTGACTGACGACCCAACCTCCGTCCAGCCAGGCGCCATTGCTGACCATCACTACCGGTCATTGAATCTTCGTCTACAGCCTCCAAGTGGAGGGATTCGACAACCTTTCTCTTTTAGGCAATTCGTCGAACGTTTGGTGTTCATCGGTAAAACGAGGTTCAAAATAACAATGGGACTTAAGGTGAGTGTTGAGCCTCCACCGGAGACCAAAGCAACTTAATGGAGAACAGCTGAGGCTGGAGCTCGCACGAGTTGGGCAACCATGAGGTGCAGCGAGATAAGGTCAAACAGGGCTAAACCAAAGCCCTAGCTTACCAGTGCTTGATGTGTGAGCAATAGGCAGTAGCAGCAAGATCAATAAGCGACGCGGTCGTCAACTCAGCTCTAATTCATGAGAGGGACAATGATGATAAATAGTAGCTCGGTGGGGACAACATTAGGATGGGCATCAGCTCATCGCTAAGGAACCAGCAAATCAGACAACGAGGCGATGCTCAAGCTTCCTCAGATCTGGCCCCCCTTCATTCACCCGTCTCTCACTCTCCAAAACCTCATATCTCTCTAACTCAGGAACCCCCTCGCTCAGATCTGACTCTCCCTTTCCGGCCAACCTCCCCTCCTTTGATTTCTGGCTTGCTCGCTCCTGTTCTCCCTTGATGTCTCTTGGGGGAAGTCCTTGAAGCTAGCTTCATTTGATCTCTCTCCACTCGTGTGTCTTTTTGGCCTTCTGTCGGTAGCCCTATTTATAGGCGGAGGGGTGCCGGTCGACAAAGCTTCGGTTGACAATTCTTGGCATGCTGACCGGCCTTTGTGCGGCTGGACTGGCGTCACCTCAACTACCCACCTGTGTGCTCTGCTTTGTATTGAAGGCATGTCCCCATTTGTTGCGCCGTACATTGCTACCTCCTCCTCTGCCCAGCCTCACGTGCGTCGAAACTCCTCTATGCGTGCGTTGCAGAGACTGGGGAGGGAGAAGACAAGGGAGCAGGGGGGCGAGCCAGAAAGGAAAAGGCTAGGCCCTGGGGGCCTGCGCGGGGAAAAACAAAAAGAAGGGGCTAGGCTTTCATGCCCAGCCCCATGAGAATCCTTATCTTTTATTATTATTATTATTATTATTATTATTATTATTATTATTATTATTATTATTATTATTATTATTATTATTATTATTATTATTATTATTATTATTTATCCGAAAATAGGGTAAAAAAGGAAAATAAAAAGAAAAACAAACTTAATGGATGCAAATAAAAACTAAGACCTAATTGATGCAAAAAAATATTTTTTTAGGGTCAAATTGATCTCTAATTTTCTATGCAAATTAATTTAAAATACCTAACCAAAATTTAGGTGTCAACAAGAATAGGGTATGAGGGTTGGGAAGTCCTAGCTTGGCTTTTATCATGATGTCTTATTAATTGATACGTGGACCCTAAATTTATGCATTTGACATGAATCGACCATTCGATCACAAGGTTTAGTTTTGGACTGATCTTGCACTATCGTGACCATGAAGGATGATCATGGATTGGTTATGTGTGGACAGTGCACTAGTCGCGGGTGATTCCACATGGAACTTATTTCGACCATGAATGATCCACGACTTGATCCCATTCATAACAAATTAGTTGCAGATAGATCGAATCCACATGACCATAATCTAGGGTCGATCATGGGGATCAATGGCATTAATCTTAGATAGATCAAGACATGACATGTTCAGCTTTGGACCCGATCCTCCCGATCGAGACCCACATAGGGCGAATGAAAAAGCCTAGCCATGAATCGCACTCATTTAGGAAAAGTTAGTGAATTTTTAGCATGAACCTCGGTTCTCATAGAACTGTCGATCATGTATAAATATGAATGACTTCTTCAATTAGGTGACACCCTATGTTAGTCTTATAATTGCCTTGAATAAGATTTGGACACAAATCAATTAATGCGGGGATGAATCATTGGCAAGTGTCAAGAGGTCATTGGAGTTCTAGAATCTTCCATGATTTGTTACCATAATCTATTCTTATCCATTATATGCCACATGTCAATTGCAAGGGGGAGAGAAAACTTGCTTCTCAATTAGCTTGACAAAAATATCTAGGCACTCATTTAAGGGTTTTGAACATTAGTTCATTAATACTTTGATGAATCATCAACTTAGGTGTCCTCTAGAATCTTAGGTGAATCTTAAAGCATGATGACTTAGATTATAGCCTTGATGACCAAGGTAAGAGTCAACCAATTGAAAGAGGAAATTTGGTATAAAAAGGGGCTTAGGTGTCTCTAGGCATGTTAGGCAATAACGAACCTAGAATGAGCCTTGGAGAACAAGCCAAGAGGTGGACGAATCACAAGTGAACATCAAGAGATGTAGATGCCAACTAAGGAGGCTAGATAGGCCAACTCACCCCTTAGGTTTAATTATGAGTTTGCACCAATAAATGAGGAGGAGGAGGCCCATAAATAGGAGAAGGCATCCTCACATTTTAAGGGTTAGCCATTCTCTCATTTTCTCTCCCTTTCTCTCCTCTCTTTCATGCCTTCCTCACCAAGCTGCCTTTGGGCTTTTTGTTCGGCTAATGATTTAAGATAAAAATGGATTGATTGATGTTTGAATGCATGGACACATGATGGACTTTTACTGCAGATGCTAGGGTTTGTTAGGCCGTTGCCTGGAGTAAAGCCCTAGATGTTGTCCTGATATTAAGATTGTGGACGATGCCGGCCCGAGTGAGGCCGATGCTTGGGGATCACCCTAGATGCCGTTCTGATAACGAGATTGGGACGATGTCGATTGCCAGGGGGGACTAATGTCCGGCTTATACCAAAAGAGTCGATGGATTTTGACTAATTTAACTAATTGAAATAAGCTAGAAGTTCACGTGTGGTCCATGATTGATGTATGTGTGATGCTTGCAAAAACTGGGTTTGTTTTGATATGTTCTATTGAGTCTTTGTATCAATTTGAGCATATATTGCATCGGATCACTCAGTGCTTGAATAAGTCTTACGAGATGCACGCATTTTTCTTAGTGCCCGAAATGATCATAAGCCATGGATCTTTAGAAGGTTTGTTCTTATATACTAACTCCTTGTATTTGATACTTGAAAGCACATTAGATGATTGAGAGTCTTTGATATGTATAAGCAATGCGAGGCACGACTTTGCCATTGATTTGCCATCAACAATTAGGTGGTGATCTTGTATCCGAGGATCGACGGTGAGACATCCTCCTATAGGAGAAATAGGGAATTATACTTACTGAGTCATCGACTCACTTTTGTTGTTTTCACCATTTCAAGAGTGTGATGGCTAAACCAATCTCACCACCCATCCGTCCTGGTCTTCTGATCAATATGGTTACTACCGTGACAGATATAGTAGATGTAGAAGGGGATGTTACCTACCAAAAGTATATTACTACCATATGGGTCCAAGAAAGGGTAGACACCTTAGTCCCCCATGTGTACGAGGCTTGGTGCCTCATTTTTGACGGGGACATCATCGGTCCCATTCATGGCTTCATCCCTTTGGTGGATCTCACAGGAACATTGCCAGGGAATGAGTTTAGGATGGGGGCTGTTTTTGAAGGACACTTGATAGAAGAGCTAGGCTACCCCTACCTTTTCGATCGTCAATGTGCGGTAATAAAGATAAGTAGCCCAGGATTAGGATGGGCATGTAATCATAACAACTTTTGATATGTGTATATATGTATGAATACATGTTACTTTTGTTTGATTGGCTTGTATACATGTTGCTCAACTTCCATGTTTCTTTGTGTATGGGGATTGTTTTTAATTCACTTCCGCATGTGCTTAATCAAGATAAAATACTTTTGGGACAATTGACATGCTTGGGATGTCGATGCTAACCCGCTGGGTCACACTTTCTTGCCAAAGGTGGGCAGGGCCATGCCCCCCCCCCCCCCGGCTCTCTCTCTCTCTCTCTCTCTCTCTCTCTCTCTCTCTCTCTCGTTTTTTCTTTCCTTCTTCCTCTGGCTAGTTTGGCAACTCACTAGAGGGAGAAGCAAAGAAAGAAAAAGATAAAGAAGAAAAGGGAAAAAAATGATATAATAAAAAATAATATTAAAAAATTGACACTTCAGTGCTAGCTAGCCAAAATTAGCCGTATGGACTAAATTAGTATAAATGCAAAAAGTTTATGATTGAATTAGCAAAAATAAAATGTTTAGAACTAAATTTAAAAAGTTGCAATAGGTTTATAACTATTTTGGTAATTTTTCCATTATATGTTCTTTTACATATGTAAAACTAAGGATAAAATAAGAGTACAAGGGAGAAGGAAAATATTTATTTTTCAATGCATGAATCCCTCCAAATCCCTCCAATCAAACAAATATGAGGGATTCAAAAATGTGTACAAAATTAGCTCCTTTAATTCCTTTTATCCTTTCTTTTCTATTCCTTTCATCTCTTCTCTCCATTCATATAACAAAATGTTTTCAGGATCAATTCTCTTCTCTCATGGTTCTATCTATTAGTGCGAAGTTCCTTTTACCTACTTTAAAGGAAATCTCCATTAGCAATGAACTTGACATAAATTTTATTATAAGAGTGGATCCTTATATTTTAGTGAGCTTATTACTATAAATTGCGTTGTTGCCATGCCATCTCTCTCGGTGGGAAAGGTAGGTGGATTTGCCATTTGCGATCCTTAAGATCATTCATATACTTAAATGAATATATAAGGATAAAGGAACCCAATCGCAAAGCTTTTGCACCAAAAAAAAAAAAAAAAAAGAGCAAATTTTATAAGGTCTCTCGATCATTATTGAGATCAGTGCGAATGATCACATCCCTACTAATGTTCCTTTAAGATCAGTGCGAATCCCACGTTTTATTAGAGACCTTCCACCGTCGTCCTCGTTCTGCTTTGCCAGGGGTCAAGTCTGCCAACTTAAAGGCCTTCCATTTATCTGAGCGGTCGATCATATTTTCTATTTCATGGCAAGTTATTTTCTATTGATTACAGGTTTTGACCCCGATCTTTTTTTTTTTTTTTTTTTTTTTTTTTTTTTGAGCAAGTTAGTCCATGATATTTTCATAAGTAGTGACTGAACATCATACTTTATTGCTAAGAACTGCATCATCAATTAGCAATTTCCACTATAGTTGAATCTGTGTATGAAAAGTGTCCGACAATTAAGTTTGACTGTCTTGATCAATCAAGATTTTGGTTCTGCACATTTCCTTTTGCAAATTTCCACACTTGGTGAAATTTGCTCAGGTACCTGTAGAATCAGTGCTTTAACTTCTCCACAGGTTAGATGTGGACTTCTGCACACTCAAATAAATATTTGGATTAAGTTTTGTTATCATCAAAATCCTTTAGCGGTTTTTTTCCAACAGCAACAATTTCTTTTAATTAGTTGAGAATATAATTTCCTTTTTTAATTTTTATAAACATTTTTATTAATCGTTTTTTGTACATTAATTAACCCCCCTGAAATTTATAATTAGTAATCAATTTTTGTCAGTTGACGTTTTTGTTGTTGAGGCCCGGTTTGTTCACATCCTCGAAGATTTTCGTTATTGAGGCAGTTTCGACACGTAACAAGGAATGTTGAATTGAATATAAAATTTTAGGCTACTTAAATATTTGTCAAAAATTTATTCTATGTTTAAACTTTAGGTTTCTAAAATTCGCATCAAGTAATTATTTAAGACAATTGAGACTCGAATGAAAATTTAGTTTTGACTAAGAATATCATGAAGATTCAATTTCACAATATAGAAAGCTGGCCTCCATTAGTCACAAAACATCATAAAAAATTGAACATCGTAATTGTGCTAAATGGTTAAAAAAAATAGACGGGAATTAATAACAAATTGCTAAGAAAAGTTTAGAACAATGAATCTTGAGACTAGAGAAATGTATTTTGAACTCACCTATTTACCGGTGATTGATCTAATTACTTTAGGAACTCATAAGCCATCTTCTCATCGGAGAACTGAAAAAGGATAAAATATAGGAAATGAAAGTAAGTTTCAGCTTTTCTGATCTGGAAAGGAATATAAGCACCTAAAGTTCATAAACCAACGACATGACAAGAGAAACTAGCTCCCAAGAGGTCCATATAATAAAACAAAAACAACAATGGAAAAGACAATGTCTTCTTTCGAAGACTACTTGTGCTTCTCCACAGCACAAACTCGGGTAAGCTTGTTGGCTGCCCTCGGGGAAGAAGTGCATAAGTTTCGTCTCCCGAAAAGTTTCTGGAAGTGACTTACAATCATTGATAAGCATAGCATTATAAATGTGTGTTGAGAGAAGAGAATGTTCAAATAAGCTACGATGCATTTGACATCCAAATTCCATCTCGTATTTCTCGGTTACTCCATAAATCTGTTTTAACATTGAATGTGATCCCTAAATCTCGATTGAACCCCACAATCCAGTAGCAATTGCATTCTCTTATCAAGCCACCCGTCCTTGCCTATCAAAATACAGTTTAGTCTCGGTCATTTTGCGAGCCCAATTTCATTTTTTCTCTTTTTTGTCTTTTTTTTTTTTTTAATGATGCTTCTGCCTTGATTTCATGTTTAAGAAGATCGAGACCCAGTAGGTTCCCCATATTCACACCGTCATGTTTGAGACGTGACAAAAATGGAGATGAAATCAAATTGATGAAATTATTCATTTATATTTTCGGAAAAAATAGCGCTTCAAACTTAAATATTATACCTAAATTAGATCTATTTTGTGTGTTTATTATCTTAATATATGCCCCAGAAAGTATCGGGAAACGAGGTTTTCGCTGTTCGATGAATTAAAAGTTATTATAGAAAGCAGGAATTTCGCTATAATGGTTATTTTTTTAAGCATAGCACAAGAATCAAAGACGAAATTAGATGAAGGGCCATTGAATTATCATCCAAAGGAACTAAAAAAGTTGCGACCAAATCATGGGACAAGAATAGATTAATTTAGAGAGGATGCAACATTCTTAGAAAGTTCCTAATAGACTAGACTACTACACGTTTGATGAGGGCATTGTCTGACATGTATGAGAAACACGTCATGCCAACTAGGTGTATTTGATGCTATGTTTGTTTCAAATTAAGATGAGCAAAGATAAACCTGTTGCAACTCACATCAATGTATTTTACAATATCTTAGGTCAGTTGAGTTCAGTTGAAATTACTTTAATGTGGAACGTGCATTGAAAGTATTAACCCTCATCACCCGAAAGCTAGAATACGATTATCACTGCTATGAGTTGCTTTGCGGGATTGAATGGAGAAACTTTGAACGAGATTCACAATTTGATGCTAAACAGGACATTCATAAGAAGAAATATGGCAAATAATCTTATCGTTTATTCTACTGAAAACAGTGGAAGAAAGGTCATGAGAGTAGGCGTATTGCGTATTCGAGTTGGTGTAACCTGTTTAAATGTTATCATGTTATCATGGTGTCTGTTGGAATTTTGGTAAGAGGCAACCTCCTATAAAGGAGCTTTAAGCTGAATAATCAAAAGGGAAAGGGATTTGTAATCGTGGTACTTTTCACGTTACACTAAATAGATATAATTTCCTACTTAGCAATGTCTAGACAGTGGTAAACTATAATTGAGGAACAACATTTGTGAGTTTAGGAACATGAAGGAATCGGAATGCATGATGTGATGGTGAGATTTGCTGCTAAGACGTTGGATGCATTTAGTTGAGATTGTGAAATTGTGGGATATACATTATTGGCCTATGAGCTAAAAGAAGTCTCAAAGGAGTTGAACGTGCTGTCCGATTGAGAAACCTGATATCTCATATCTTAAATAACAAGGTACAATTTAATATAACAGTTAGAGGTGAAATAGCTAGTACGAGTACCTAGAGGGGGGGTGAATAGGTATAGAAAAAATTTCTCGAAGCTTGCACGATATTTAAACAGTTAGAGGATTTGCAACAGTTAAAAATTCAATCGCAAGACTGAGTAAGGGAAAGAGAGAATTGAACACTCGGTTTATAGTGGTTCGGCTTGATTCAAGCCTACGTCCACTCTTCTGCACTGACAGCCAATTGGCTGGATTCCACTATGATCAAAGAGATGTTACAGTGTTGATCTTCCTTGATTTCTAGGTGTAGATGATCTACCACACTCACTCAAGGCGTCACCAAGTATAAACACTCTCTGTATACAATTTCGCTCGAACAGTCTCAACTAACAATCAAGGATCTTCAGACTCTGGAATTTTTCTATCAATCACACACTTAAATCAACTAGAACGTCTTCCTTTTATACTCCTTCATGCCATCATAGCCGTTGGCACTTACCAAAGGAATTCCTCCAATCTACCCGTTGGACGGAATCAATCAAGAAGATCATCCGAGCTATTTAAGGAATCGATGATAGCCCATCAATCTGTTCGCCCATACAATCGGGATCTCGGTTTCCAAGAATAGAATATTCCAAGATTATTTAGTCGACCATCGGATCTTCAATCGATCTGAGATAAGAATTAAAGAATCCGAAACGATTATCCAACCAAAAATCTATTCCGAGAGGATAGGATCGAATCCTCAACCATAAACCTCGGCTTTGGATTTCCTTCGTCCTTTGGATTAGAAAGACGTCGGTGAGAATAGACTTAAGTCTTGAGTCTTGAGTCTTAAGTCTTGAGTCTTGGGTCTTGAGTCTTGGGTCTTGAGTCTTGGGAGTACAAAGTCTTGGACTTTAAAGCGACGGTCTCTCCGAACATCCAGACTTAGATCGAAAGAAACGTTTTGTCGGCTTCAAAATATTCTTGAAAGATTTCTCCAACAATCTCCCCTTTTTTATGGTGACAAAACTTTCTTGAAGATTTGGACAACTTTGACCTGCAAAAACATTTCTCAAGCAATATGGCTAACTCAAAAAGATTAATAAAGCAACTAGACTCTGCATCCACAGAAAATTGGTTAGTCTTTCATGAGTAATACCATATAACACCACTTGATAAAAATGCAACCAGTCAAGCATTACAATCCACAGTCAATTCAGTCAAATTCACACCCAAGTTCAAGTTCTCAAGTCATACTTAAAAATAAACATAACCACAAAAGTCAAAGTTTAAAATGAAGGTTCAAATTGGTTCTCCCCCTTTTTGTCAGCATTGAAAAGGGTGAGAAAGGAGTCATGTCTGCTTGGGAATGCGCACGATCTGGAAATCCCCAATGGACTGGACTACTCCTTCGAGCTTCTTCAGGTCTTCCCTCAGTTGAGCTACCTCTTCTCCCTTAGCATTGCCTTGAAGTTGCAGAGCGAGGTCTTTGAATTTATCCTCCAGAGAGACCGAAGATGCTTGTCCAGCATGCTTCAAAGCTTGGATTTCACAGTCCAGAACATATATCTGGCTACGCATTTCCAGAAGAATATTCATGATGCTACGAAAATCTGCAGAATCATCCGTCTGTGTACTGGCATTGGCTTTCTCAGATGGTGTGTATGCAGACGATGGTGCTTCTATAAGGTCTGGCAGATTTGGAATCGACGTATCACCTTCTTCAGGCAATTGAGAGACCTGAACTTCTTCTAGGTCTTCTGGAGATTGTCTTAGATCTTCATTGACAGCAGCATGAGGTGTAGACCTCTCTTGCTCGCTAACTCCCCCTGTCTCTAGGACATCGAAAGGGGAAGAGTGATGATCATGCTCTTGATTTCCCTTCTCTCCAGATTTATCAGCAGATTGTTCTTTTTCTCCTTCTCCTTCTTCTTCAACTTCTTTCTCCTTCTCTCTTTGTTCTTCTTCTTCTCTGTTCTGCTCTTTTTCTCTGTTCTGCTCTTCGTCTTCTCTGCTCTGCTGAAGTTCTGTCGGATAAGACACAGAACGTCTTGTTCTTGTCAGTGCTAGGATAGTGGGATCTTCATCATCTTCATCTTCATCTTCTTCTTCATCCTCCGGGATGAGAGTTCTTTTCCTCTTTTTCGATGGGGCACCAATGGCCTCCTTTCCTTTCCTTTTTGAAAGCATCTGGACTGGAGATTTCACTTTGAATTTCTCCATTGCCTTAGAGAGTTCTTGCAGACGCATCTTCATTAACATTTTCAACCCTACCACCATCTTATCACACGGTCGAACACAAAAAGTATGTGGCAGTTCAATGTTCGAGATGTCGAAGATCTTGGTCATCGAGACCAGGATAAGGCAATTGTCCTTTGTCTTTTGACACCGCTTTCTGTACATATGGAAAAGAATAGTGTGCGGGAGAGAAAACTTCCGTCCGAGTTGATCGCATACATCAACTTTGCTTCGAGAAAGAGATACGAAGTCTTTGACGTAGACTTTGGTCTGAGACAGTTGATCACAATCTTATGAAGCACAATGTTGATGGCATTCATCCTGGAATAGGTAATTTTCTTCTCTACGTCCCTATCTTTGACAAGATCCAGAGTAGTACGAGCAGGTGAGACTTTGATTGGGAGATAACGTCCCCGTTCAACTCCAACTATGTCCGCCAACATATTCACATCTACCTCATAGACTTGGTCTCGAACACTGAATGAAATTCTATTCGCATTCAAAAAGCTAAGATTTGAATAGAAATAAGCGGTCAGTTGAGCATACCCGTCTGTAGAGTCAGAGCAAAAAGTCTCAAGTTGAAGCAAATTCAACTTCTCTCTTAAGTTCAAGTTTATGGTATCCAGGAAGTCAAAATCGACACTTCTAGGGTTGATTACCCCTCTTTTCAATAGCCTGAAATACACTTTTTCCTGATCCTTGGATTTAAACAAATCCATCCGATTTCCTTTCACCTTTGCTGCCACACCCATTCTAGGTTTAAATTCAATGAACATTTTGTCATCATCGTTCCCTTCAATCAGATT
Source organism: Eucalyptus leucophloia subsp. euroa (assembly GCA_017140325.1). NCBI lineage: Eukaryota > Viridiplantae > Streptophyta > Magnoliopsida > Myrtales > Myrtaceae > Eucalyptus > Eucalyptus leucophloia. The sequence continues at coordinate 14,298,464 of CM029472.1, read as the reverse complement.
TTGTCCTGGCATACGAGGATCACTTGGAATGTTCGCAAGAGCCTCCTCGCTCTTCCTTTCGGAGCAATTCCCAATTCTTCCATTTTCCGCAGAAAAAGATACTCATTCCCATAATTTTTGTCCTTAAGGAATTCATCTATATATTTTAATGAAGTACCGGTGCTTTTCAACGCACGATAAAGCTTATAGATAAAGGAGGGTCTTTGGACTCTTCCGGGTCGGCATCCTCGATTATCTCTTTTCCAGATTTTGACTTGCACCTTGTGGGGCAGGAGGTGATGAATGACGTGGAGGAGAGCGAATCGGACTTTGTCGCTGACTTGATAAGTCTTCTTCCTCAGTAAGATCGAAGTGAGTCGGTCCCTTCTCCATTCTTTGTGGTCCCCTGCTTGCGATTCTTGATGATTTCCTCGAAGACGACATCTTTCTTTGTCTATTGGAAGATTCCTTCGCTTGCTTTTCCCAAGAAAAATGACCACTTTCTCGACAATGAACAAGAAGTAGAAACAGTATCGGGAGGAGAGTGCCTTTTAGGGTTTTGAAAATTGGGCGTAGAATAACTGTATATATATAAATATACCTCGGATTTGAAAAGAGAAGTTTAATCGGTACAAGGAAAGTGTATGAACACTTCTTTTCAAAATCAATAACTGCCAAAATTAATTCCTTAAAAAAAAAAGACAAGTTTTCAAATTTCACACAAATTATATCTGAATAAAAGAACGTACCTTTTCGAGATAAGATAAGCGAGAATTCGTACCTTTTAGATAAAATAGCAACTTACAGTCTTTAGCCATGAATGATTGAGTCTCAGGATTTAAAGTCTAAGAGATCAGAGTCTTAGAGTTGGTGAGTCTCTAGACTTTAACTTCTTCAAGCTTCAAAATGTTGAGTCTTGAGCGGATAAAGTCGAATTGATTTTTCTCCAAAGGCTTTGTGAATATGTCCGCTAGTTGACTTTTGAATCAACAAATTGAATCGAGATTTCTCCATTTTGAATATGATCTCTAATGAAGTGATGACGAATCTCAATATGCTTTGCTCTTGAATGAAGGATTGGATTTTTGGTGAGATTGATCGCGCTGGTGTTGTCACATCGATTTACGTGCATGAGTCTTCAATGCCAAAGTCTTGTAGCTGTTGTTTTATCCATAGAATTTGCGAACAGCAGCTTCCAAGAGCTACATACTCGCTACGTCGTTGAGAGAGCTACGGTGCTTTGCTTCCTTGAAAACCAAGACACATGTCCTGTTTCCAAGCAGTTGACAAGTTCCGAAGTGCTCTTTCTATCAACTCGCAACCGGCCAGATCGCATCGAGTATCCTAGAAGATTAAAGTCTCCCTTCTTTGGATACCAAAGACCGATGCTTGAAGATGAGGCAACGTATTTGATAATACGTTTCACGGCAATGAGATGTGATTCTCTCGGGATCGATTGAAACCTACGAGATGCAAACACTCAACAAAATATCAGGTCTAGAAGCGGTAAGATAAAGAAGTGAACCGATCATGCTCATGTACAGCTTTTGATCTACTTTCTTCCCTTCTTCATCCTTGTCTATCTTCTGAGAACATGACATTGGTATGTCAGTCTTTTTGCACTTTCCCAATCCAAATCTTTTGACAAGATCATTCGCATATTTTTCTTGATGGATGAAAGTTCCTTCCTTCATTTGATTTACTTGGAGTCCAAGAAAGAATGTTAACTCTCCCATCATACTCATTTCAAACTCATCTGCATAGACTTAGAAAATTTCTTGCAAAGACTTTCATTAGAGGATCCAAAAATAATATCGTCCACATATATCTGAACAAGTAAAAAGTTTTTGTTTTCCTTTTTGATAAACAAAGTAGTATCTACTTTACCTTTGACAAAACCATTCTGTAATAAAAACTTACTTAGTATGTCGTACCAAGCTCAAGGTGCTTGCTTTAGACCATACTGAGAGCCTTTTTCGGTCCGAAGCGAGTCGGCTTCTTTGGGTCTTCAAATCCAGGTGGTTGTTCCACATAAACTTCCTCTTGGATAAATCCATTTAGGAAAGCACTTTTGACGTCCATTTGGAATAACCTGAAATTTTTGTAACAAGCAAACGCAAGTAATAGTCGAATAGCTTCTAACCTTGCAACTGGTGCGTAAGTCTCGTCATAGTCTATTCCTTCTTCTTGCGTATATCCTTTGGCCACGAGTCTTGCTTTGTTTCGTACGACTTTTCCTTTTTCGTTCATCTTGTTTCTGAATACCCATTTGGCTCCAATAACGGTTTTACCTTTTGGTTTAGATGTCAATTCCCGAGACATCATTGATGTTGAACTATCTGAGTTCTTCTTGCATAGCTTCGATCCAACTTTCATCAGATAAAGCTTCTTCTATGCTTTTTGGTTCAATTTCAGAAATGAGAGCCACAGCACTAGATTCTTCATGCCTTTTTGATCTAGTGCGGATTCCTTCATTAAGTTCGCCAATAATGAGATCTTTGGGATGACTGGATTTGTGCTTCCAGTTACTAGTTGATTTGCCCGGTTGATGATCTCTTTCTTTATTTGATTCTCCATAAGCGTCTTGATGATGGACTTCAGAATACGAGATGCTTCTTGAGATGTAGACATTGGAAGGTCTAGAGCGGGTTCAGTCTCTTCGTACTGAGTCTGGCTGGATTCATCTTGCACTGAGTCTTGGAATTTGACATTCATTGATTCTTCCACAGACTGGCTTTTCTTGTTGTAGACTCTGTAGGCTTTGCTTGATGTAGAATATCCAAGGAAGATGCCTTCATCGATCTTTCTTCAAACTTACCAACTCGATCATTTGCATTTTTCAAAATAAAGCATTTCCAACCGAACACATGAAAGTATGAAACAATAGGCTTCTTACCTTTGAACAATTCATAGGGGGTTTTCTCAAGAATAGGTCTTAGAAAGACTCTATTTATAATATAGCAAGCAGTTGAAACGACTTCAGCCCAAAATCGTGAAGAAATTTTACTTTCAATTAAAAGTGTTCTAGCCATTTCTTGAAGAGATCTATTCTTCCTTTCCACAACTCCATTTTGCTCTGGAGTATACGGAGAGGAAAACATGTGATTAAAACCAGATTTATCACAGAATCTCGTAAAATCTTGATTTTCAAATTCACTTCCATGATCTGTTCTTATACTAGAAATAGCACATCCTTTTTCATTTTGAACCTTTTTAGCAAACTTCTCAAAGTACGAAAAGGTTTCTGATTTATTTGCAAGAAAATATACCCAGGTAAAGCGAGAGTAATCGTCTACAATTACTAGACAATATTTCTTACCTCCAATGCTCTGGGTTCTTGTTGGTCCGAAGAGATCCATATGAAGCAACTGCAGTACATGATTAGTAGATACATGATTTATTTGCTAAAATGAATTTCTTACTTGCTTTCCCAGAATGCATGGAGTGCATAAGTCAGACTTTTGGTATGGCAATTTAGGTAGACCTCGAACAAGCTGCTTTGAAGAGATTTTAGCTAATTGCTTCTTGTTGATATGGCCAAGTTTTCTGTGCCATAGAATTGCTTCATCTTGAATTGAGATTAAGCATTGTTCTTCATTTGGCTTTACATCAAGGAGGTAGATGTTTCCATGCCTTCGACCCATGAAAGACGAGTCGTATCTTTGCTAATTCCAGAACATATGCCTTCTTGAAAGGAAATCTTGTAACCAGTATCACACAGTTGGCTAATGCTGAGTAGATTGTAGTTGAGTCCTTCCACTAGAGAGACATTGCTTATTGTGAGATTTCCAATTTTCATAGTTCCGAATCCCACAATACTTCCTTTGCTATTTCCTCCGAATGAAACTTTTCCACCATTTACTTGAATAAGCTTCATGAAACAATTTGAGTCTCCTGTCATGTGTCTTGAGCATCCGCTGTCAAGATACCACTTTACCTTCTTTTTGACAAAGACCTACATTCAAAAGAGAGTCTCAAGCTTTCTTTGGTACCCAAATTTTCTTGAGTCCTTTGGTGTTAGTAGGATGTGCATTATTAGGCCATACTCTCTTAACAGGCTTCCAAACCATAGGACACTCTTTTTCAAAATGATCGTGACTGTTACACTTAGAACACCTTAAAGCATTTCGACCCACAGACTTTACAAAAACTCTTTTGAAATGATTTTTATAAGCCTCCCTCGACGGTCTTTTCTTAATTCTTTCTTTTACTTTCGGAAAATCAATCAAGGGGATCGTTTCTGCTGTCATACCTAGACCAGACTTATTAAAGTAAGGTCTTTGGATTGAAATGACTTTTTCAAGTTTTTCGGACCCTATTGAAAATTTCTTTGAAATATTTGATAAATCAGTTTTTAAGAAAGCATTTTCTTTTGAAAGTTTGTCTTCATTCTCTTTAAGAGTAGAAACATTCAAGTCTAAATTTTTTTACCTTTTCTTCTAAAATGTTTTCCTTTTGTTTTAAAACTGAGTTTTCCTTTTTAAGTTCGGAAATCTTTTTAAGAGAAGTCTTAAGACTAAAACATAACTCATCAATGTATTTAGAGACTTTGACAGGGATTTTATAATCACTTACCTCAAATTCACTGTCCGAGTCGATCCAGTCCGAGTCGATTGCGCCATCGACACGGGTTGGCATATTCCTCATCACTCTCTTCACACTCTGTGTCGCTCCAGGTTTCGGCTTTAAGAGCTTTTCGAGACTTCTCAGCTTTTCCTCTTTTCTTTTTCAGAAGAGGACAGTTGGGTCTGATGTGTCCCTTCTTTTTACATTCGAAGCAAACTACATCTTTGTTTGGTTCCTCATCATCAACAGACTTGGTCTGCTGTCTCTTAAAACTTTGTTTCTTTGGGATGAACCTTTTGCCTTTTCTATTCAGTTTTCTGAATCTTCTTATCATGAGGGCGAGCTCCTCATCATCCATATCATCTTTAGAATCTGCATCATCAGAATCATCATTTGATTTTAGTGCAATAGATTTCTTACCTCTTGGATCTTCGTCTTCATTAATTCGTTCCACTTCGTAAGACTGAAGAGTTCCAATTAGTTCGTCTACAGATAATGGCATGATTCTTTGCGTCTCTCTTATTGAAGTCTTTATATGATTCCAATCCTTGGAGAGTCCACGCAGAAGCTTGTTCACCTTCATGGGATCAGAAATTTTTTGTCCTTGGTTCTCAAGACCATTGACAATATCTCGTAAAACGACTAAACATGTCAGTTATAGATTCTCCTGGTTTCATTTTGAAGGATTCATATTGACCAAGAAGAATGTTAATTCTGGTCTCCTTCACTCGATCTGTCCCTTCATAAGTGATATGTAACCTGTCCCAGACTTCTTTTGCTGTAACACAAGAAGATATTCTGTTATATTCAATTGGTGACAAAGCACAATATAAAGAATAAATTGCTTTAGCATTGAGTGCTTGTCTCTTGTTTATTTCTTCTTGAGACATTCCGCTGGTTTCAACAGTTTCTTTCCCTCTTTCAGAGATTGATGCAGCAGCAGGAGTGATTCCTCTTTCCACAACGTCCCATTCCAGAGGATCCTTTGATTGTAGGAAAGCTTTCATCTTGTTCTTCTAGATGTTATAATCCTTTCCATCGAAGTAGGGAGGTCTGGTATTGCTTTGCCCCTCCATCAGCCCCGGTGCTAGCATACTAGCCATGGATCTTTTACTCTGAAGTAAAACACTTCAAACAAAGTAAGAACATGAGCTCTGATACCAATTGAAATAGCTAGTACGAGTACCTAGAGGGGGGGTGAATAGGTATAGAAAAAATTTCTCGAAGCTTGCACGATATTTAAACAGTTAGAGGATTTGCAACAGTTAAAAATTTAATCGCAAGACTAAGGGAAAGAGAGAATTGAACACTCGGTTTATAGTGGTTCGGCTTGATTCAAGCCTACGTCCACTCTTTCGCACCGACAGCCAATTGGCTGGATTCCACTATGATCAAAGAGATGTTACAGTGTTGATCTTCCTTGATTTCTAGGTGTAGATGATCTACCACACTCACTCAAGGCGTCATCAAGTATAAACACTCTCTGTATACAATTTCGCTCGAACAGTCTCAACTAACAATCAAGGATCTTCAGACTCTGGAATTTTTCTATCAATCACACACTTAAAACAACTAGAACGTCTTCCTTTTATACTCCTTCATGCCATCATAGCCGTTGGCACTTACCAAAGGAATTCCTCCAATCTACCCGTTAGACGGAATCAATCAAGAAGATCATCCGAGCTATTTAAGGAATCTGATGATAGCCCATCAATCCTGTTCACCCATACAATCAGGATCTCGGTTTCCAAGAATAGAACATTCCAAGATTATTTAGTCGACCATCGGATCTTCAATCGATCTGAGATAAGAATTAAAGAATCCGAAACGATTATCCAACCAAAGAATCTATTCCAGAGGATAGGATCGAATCCTCAACCATAAACCTTGGCTTTGGATTTCCTTCGTCACTGGATTAGAAAGACTGTCAGTGAGAATAGACTTAAGTCTTGAGTCTTGAGTCTTGAGTCTTAAGTCTTGAGTCTTGAGTCTTGAGTCTTGGGTCTTGAGTCTTGGGAGTACAAAGTCTTCAGACTTTAAACTGACGGTCTCCGAACATCCAGACTTAGACTGAAAGAAACATTTTGTCAGCTTCAAAATATTCTGGAAAGATTTCTCCAACAAGAGGAAAAACTGATGTTACGGAACTACTTAGATTTGCATAAGGTTTTGCAGTCTCTTTCAAAGTGAAGTGTTGGGTTTAGGTTCACGATCGTTGATGTTTTCTAAAGGAAGGTTTGGGTGTTTATGTTGAGGCATAGAGTTGTTCTTCCTGTTAAATTCAACTAGTTGAGAGATTGATCAAATGTAGACTAGTAAGAAGAAGATCGAGCATATGTAGACTTACGGTAAATGGCAAAGAGGAAAGTGTAATGAGACACCGTGCCAATGTCAATCACTTATATAGCAACTCAGAGTTGCAATGTTGATAAGTGGAACGTAACTAGAAAGGACCCACAAAATGCTATGTAGCATATATTTGATCGAAAAATTCTTGACGGATACGCTTTTAGCTAGCTCTTTGATAGATCTCCATCAATTGCAATCAAATGTTGTACTCTTCAAGAAATCTTGTCAAATAATATCGCTGACAATTATGTTCTCAAAATATTTGGTTAAGGTTGTGTTTGAATGAGTGATGATAAACTCAATAAGAGACAAAGCAATGCATATTTATAGGTTACGTAAAGGAGAGTAGAGCTATAGGCTAACATGCCTGGAGTTTTTCTGTTCTTTTTGGTCGGATGATGCCTGGAGTTAAAATCCACATGTTTGTAGCATAAAAGTTACAATTGAGGCGCTTGTGATTCTTGTAGGTAAAAGTGTTAATGTTGGCATCAACACATATCTCGATGTTGTTCTAGAGGAGTTGTAACGAGAAGCTTCCGAGGTAGCTAAGGAGAGTACTAGCGTGGTAACTAATATGTACAGTGCAAATGGCGAGATGGAGCCAGTTGTATCAATGGTCATCGTAACTGCTGAGTTGAATAATATGGAATTTCGATATCTCAACTGATATGAGTTTGATCATGATTTTGTTCTATCAGTGTCTATGATAAAAGAGTTTGTCTTTGAAATATTTGGAGAATAGCTAAAAGTGCAATACGCATTCCAACAAGGTTTATAGTTTTGGCTAAGTTTGGCTATGTTCCAGCAGAACTTGGACTCGAAGACCATATGTGGCACTTGAGAGGCCATGGGCACCATTGGAAATTAGTAGAGAAGTTTTTCATTTTAGAAAGCTTTTTCTAAAGTGGGGTTGCGAAGTAGTTGTGACTTGACTGAAACAATCAAGTCAAGTTAGAGGTTATTGAAAATATATCTCAGCTTTGATTCTAATTACAAAATTAGCAAAGAAGAGTTTCTCCGTGTCTAATATGAACACAGGGTATTTTAGGTTTTCTAACATACGTTGGATAGAGACTCCGCTCCCATCGAGTATAAGCAGTCTTGAGATTTTAAGAGAGTTTTTCGTGAGGCTAGAAGAAAATTTTCTTGAGGATTCGTACATGATGGGGTATAAATATAGTCATTGTTGTATTCTCTATATATCAATTTAGATATTTGATCGGCTTATTTGTGGGACATGAAATCGCTGGGTGATTGTTTTTTATTCTCTTTAATTTACAGTAGAAAACATATTTAATGAAAAAATAGCTCCGGGAAAATTATAAATGGGTGGGTCTGTGATCGTGGACCCTTGAATGAGTTTGGTCTGATACTCCCATTTAAACACCTAAGTCGGTTATAAGTCGATTTCGAGAAATAGTGGGACTCACCACATCGAAATTGAAAATTTGCTCAGTCATTTTAACAAATCCTTAATACCATTTTTAGAGGAAAATTAGAACTTGTCTATCAAAGAAAATAATGGAAAATTCCAATAAAATAAAAAGGAAAAAGAAAAAAGAAAACCCCAAGATTGCAAGCCTTCTCCGAGAAGACCTCTACAGAATGACACTTGTCTTAAAACATCCCTCGTTAAGGTCTTAATCTTCATGTGTTCGTCCGTTTTGATATAGACTAAATGGAAAACGAAATAGATTAAGATATCTTACTTGGGAGTCCTAGACAAGGATGCGAAGTGTTGAGAATCAATAAAAACGATGATGAACTACTTGGATTTGACTGAATTTGATTGACCTTCAAATTTCTTCATCTTAGAAGAGTTACAAAGCCTCTAATACCGTTCTGGAAATCTCGCTCGAAGTGCTATGTCGAGGACAAATTCAAGTATCCTTTCGAGGACATTTTCAACCTAAAAATCCTTTATTATCATCGGTCCAAACTGTTTCACTAGTTTTAGCATATTTATCTATGTACTTTAGATCTTTTTTTCTATATTTCTTGTTGTTCGAGGTTGCCTAGGATTTTCTCGTAGAAAGAGCAATTATATTGAACAGGGGCCACTGTTGTAATCTCTATTCAAGATATAATTGAGAGACATTTTCACTGATATGAAGTTAAACAAACAATTTACCTTAAAAGTTTAGAAACCATTCGTCACATTGCTCTGAGAAATGAATACAGCACTTTATTCGCACCATACGATTAATGTACTTCGAAGACTGAAAATCCTTACGTCGATTCATCCACGAAGTTTATTCAACGGATAAAGATAGTTCTAAAATGGCTTCGAAAAGGTTATTCGACAGGACTTTTGTGTTCGTGTGTGAACGGTACTACGTGCGAATCTCTATCCTTTTCGACCATCTCGTGAACTAATCAAACAACATCACAATTTTGACCTCCGATTTCAAATTTCTCCAACGTCTAGAGGAGATGGTGGACGGGTTCTCGTACCTGTCTGATGTGGCATCCTTGTCGGAAAGAAGGTTCCTTTCACTTAAGGTACGACGTCCGTGAACAAAGAAAAACCCGCGGAACTGGAATTCATGCACGACGGTCACCGGTAATGTTGGAATTCAAGTCGGCGGAAGACGACTTACTTGATTCCGATGCGCAAACAGCAAATAGCCCCGAAATGAACATTGAATTGCGAATAAATCACAAACAACACTACCTCACGTTAGTCTGGATGCAATCACAAGGAAAACACCCGATTTCCACGGTGTAAATGCCGATTGTTCTTGCAAAACTGAAATGGAATGCCTTCTTCTTCCTTGATGGAAATGGAGAGAAATTTGGTGCGTATGTTTTGCCAACCAATCCAACGGTTGTGTTCGGGAGGCTTTTATACGTCTCCCTTCGTACCCCTCCATTAGTGTCTTTCCATCGTAACGCATCAAGACGAAACGGTGCGTTCTAATCACACCCCATCATAGACATACCAGCTAAAGTACAACATCTCCCACTCGGACATGATGGGTTTGACAACACTCTATCAAAAATATAAGGCATTCAACATTTATCGACTTTACAAAACAATTCATACTAGCAAATAAGCCGTGCGACCATTGAGTACACCTGCACTTGGGAGCTCTAATTATGCACCTGTTAGGGATGACATAATGGTTACAACCCCAAAAAGAAATAAACAATCGATGTCTCACAATGCCCCAGACATATTTTATTACATCGGTCTAAGTATACCTATCCCTTAAAGGCTATACTTGACTATCCTAAAAAACACACCATGTATTTATAATTATATCCGCAACCACATAACGCGATATAATTATTTGACCAGTAAATACATGTGATAGATGTAAAATAATAATAGTCTTCCTTCATACTCATGTCTCTCTCCATTTCAGAACAACTGTTTTCCTAGACATGTCACATAGGCCATATCTATTAATGACCGCCCGTAACATGCTAAAGTAGCAACATTGATCTTTCACTTCGAGAACATAGTCAGAAGTAACATAAGGCACATAATGAGGTAAATTATAAATTACCTTAAAGGCTCACACGATGACTAAATAGGGATAATTTTACTCACCTTTCCTTGTCGGTCGTACAATGCACATGTAGTATGAATTACATGCTATAGTAGATTACTCTTTCTATAAGAGCATATGTCATTTATCAAATATATCCACTATACGGATGTCGCGACCTCCCCGAAGCGGGTTTGGACCACCTAAGGGTTTGGCTAATGGATTGCTAAGCCTAGACTTAGCTCGAGCTCTCCCAAGCCCATACCAATTCGCGACTTAGGGTTTACGTTCTTAACATGCAATTGATTTTCAATTAGGAGTCGCCACTAATCTGTTTTTGGTGGGTCGATTAGAAACCCAAGTAAAGTAATGGGAGAATTACTTCACTCCTACGAACCAGAGATTAAATGAGTTCGGGGACTTGGTTACACTAGAGTTGTCTAATGCCCTTTCGGTACCTTTTCTTTTTTAAAAAATGTTTTGCAGGTAGCTTGAATTGATTTTAATTTACTTCCCTAACATGTGAAGTGATCATGCGAATGCACAAACCACCAATTTAACACCCAGATAAATCAGTGAATAAATGACAGGATTACCTCATAGCAACGAGAGCATCTGCAATGTTAGATCGGAATTCATATCAACAACCCTAGATATGATTTCTAATTAACACGCAATTTCTTTATTTTTTTTTCACTTTTTTTCAATGCGAACCATGCAGTGCATCTAATCTAACATGAAATGGCATGACAATGCGTTCTAAACTACATGACATGAGTAAAATTTTTTGCTTTCTTAATGAACATGCAATAATCAAATATGCAAATCAAAATGACCTAATTATAATGACGTGCAATTTTTAATGAAACTAATTCTACATGACGTACATTTTATGAACATAATCCCACATGACGTGCACATGATATTTCTATTCCTAAAAATGCAATTCATCCTAAAAATTGAAACTAATTTATCTAAAGACAAGTTTTTGAAATTTTCCACGATATTCGAAATTAAGACAAATGCAAAAATTACCTAGCTAAATTAAAATTCCCTCCAATTTAAACTTAGGATTAAGTCATGCTAAATCCTAATTTAAACTAAGACGTTATTTTAATCTAACAATTTCTAACCTAAGATGCAAATTGATCTAAACTTAAAATGAGACACGCAATTCTATTCTAAAATGCATGACGATTTTTGCTTGTTTATTTTTGTTTTTTTTTTTTTATAAAATTCGAAATTTTAAAAAAATTGCACACAATTAAACATGCAACCTAAAAAAACTAGCATCCTAAATTAATTGATTTGATTTTTGTATTTTTTTGAAAATTCGGAATAAAATTCCTACTCTTAATATGCAAGCCATAAAAAGGAAATAAACCTAATTCTAACTTACATGGAATGCAAATGCAATTTTTTATGAAAGCGAAATTAACTTAAACGGCACGACAGCAAATCAGAGCAAGATTGATATCCAAATTGACGAACCATATCTCGCGCATGAGATCGGGTTGGCCAATTTTAAATAAATCGCAAATCGAATCTCGGGCGAGAGATCGGATTGGCGATATTTCAAATGATTACGAGTCGGATTTCGGGCGCGAAAATCAAACTCCTAATCCCTAGTTTGAGGGGTTATTTCACATTGAAACCTCAATCATGCATGAATAATCACACTAAAAAAAAAACTATATAAAAACAAGCTATAAACTATATAAAAAATAAAGATAAAATAATAATAATAATAATAAAAACTACCTAATCCCCTTTTGCTTTTTTTTTCTTTTTTTTGTTTTCTTCCTTTTCTTTTCCCACGCACGGCTTGCTCGTGGGTGACCGAAGGCAGCGCTCCGGCGGGACCGGCCACGGCGCGATCGGCGGTGGGCGGACCGGCGGCAGCAGCGGCAAGTCGCGGGTGGTGTGCTGCCAGCCGTCGGGTCGCTGGTCGGAGCGGCACGGACGGAGCAGGGTTGTGGAGGCGGCTGTGGCGACACGCTCGAGCGGACCGCGGGCGAGCTGCTGGCACGGTGGACGGCGCGAGCTGGCGGCTGTTGGCCTCGGAACACGGGCGAGGAGACCGGCGGCGGACGAGAGGCAAGTGCGGCGACGGGTGCAGCGCAGAGGGCGAGCAGCTCGGGACGCCGGGGCGGAAGTGCAGGCGCGGGCAGGGACGTCGAGCTGAGGCGTTGGGCGGTGAGCAGGATGGAGCGATGGGCGTTGCAGATCTCGCGGCAGAAGATAGGCGTCGCGGGCGGAGGCGTCGTCGGGTCTATGCTCGGAAGAAGGTGCGTACGGCGTCGGACGAAGGTGCAGGCGCGGCGCGGGTTGCTGGGCGTCGGGTCGTCGTGGGTCGGCTCGAGTTATAGGAGTCGGACAGCAGACGCTGCAGGAGGCGAGGGGGAAAATCGGCGTCGTGGCGGAGTTGCTGGTGCAGTGGCCGATTGGGTGGTACTCAGTAGAGGCACGGCGAGGCCCGGATACGAGCACCGGCGGCAGGGCTAGTGCGGGTGCTCGCGAGATGGAAGCCGGCAGTCCAGCGGCGCAGGGCACGGCGGCATGGGCTGCAGCGAAACGGCGTGGGTGTTCGCGGAGAAGAAACCCACGAAGAAGAAGAACAGTGCACAATTTTTGTTTTTCTCTCTCCCCCTTGGCTGACCGAAGAAGCCTTCACAATGAAAATTTTTTTCTCTTTTTGCTCTTCCCTCCTGTTGCTCGAAGCCTCCTTTAAGAAGACAACCCTTCTTCTTTTTTTATTATTTTTCTTTCACGTTCTTTTCCCCTTCTTATTTCCTTCTCTGACTTCACTTTTCTTTTCTCTGACAAGCCCCTATCTTTTAATCCCCCCACCTTTCTCTCCGCTTGCGTGCACGAAGGAGAAGCCCTTCACCATTTTTTTTTACGGACCTTTTCCAGTGAACTTTCGTTCTCCCCCCTGACTTTACATTCTTTTTTTATTTTTCTCTGACACACTCCCTTACGCACTCGTCTCAATTTTCTCTTTTTTTTAATAGCTTTCACAAAACTCTTCAGTCAAATTTTTCCCCTCCTGTTCTTCAGCAAGGCAAGCGCCTGTCCCATTTCGTGCGTGCATGGCGATGCATTAATGAGGAGGTTTCTTCTTGGTGTTACTAAAGCTGACATATTGTATAATATTGTGGATATATTATAATAATACAATATGGGCATGTTGTGAGCTGCTTTTGCTTCTTTGAAGATTTCTCCCGAATCCGCACTCCACCGAGTTTGTGTATGCAATCGACCGCGAGCCCCTGCTTCTTGTTGTTCTCTTAGTACCGATGCAAATGCGATTACATGAGATGTAATTTTAATATTTTTTCTTAGGGGTTAAAGATTAATCCCTAAATTTTTATGCAATTAATTACTAAATGATTAGTCAAAATTTAGGTGTCAACAACGGATCTTACCCTAAACATAGTCACGTGCTTCTCACGTACTCATGTTTAGCCCGAGTGCTATATCAGCTTGCTTTCTATAGCGCCCAATTAAGTACTCGCATCCAGCATTTTTCAGGCATACATAATTATGGGACTATCATGTTCGATCTTATTATAAATAAATCACATACCTCATCTTGACTCCAATTAAGGCGACATATTTTATGTACCAAACTTGCTCTTCAGCATTTATTTGTACATAACGTCTCATCTCAACGTGCTAACTACAACACTTGAGGCGATTGCTCGTGTGAGTGAGCCAATCATTGCCTGCTGACATACTTTTCAATAATATATGTGTGTTTGTGCTAGTCTCATAGTGGATTTGTACTTATTCATAAAACATCAAAACACTAATAAACAAACAAGTACAATACATCTGTTCATAAATACATAAACCAATGATCCTCTATAATAACAAATATCACATTCTACGCAATCCTAGTGACATCCTATAGGTCAAGAATATGACTCTAGGAATGGTCTTCAAGAATATGACTCTAGGAATGGTCTTTGTAAATGGATCAGTAACCATTCTATTGGTTGAAATGTATTGTAGGATCACTTCTTTCTGCACTATAATATCTCTGATGAAGTTATTCTTTATACCAATGTGCTTTGTCCTTCCATGATACTTGGGATCCTTCACATAAGCAATGGCTACTTGACTATCGTAATAAACTATCACCGGTCTTGGAACCTCAATGACAGTGGCTAAATTTTCTAAGAAATGTTTTAGCCATACTGCTTCTTGCACTGCGGCAGAACATGCAATAAATTCCGCCTCCATTGTAGATAAGGCTGTGCATGTCTGTTTCTTGCTATTTCAAGAAATCGCACCTCCATTGAGCAAGAACACATATCCAGAAGTCGATTTACGCTCATCTAGGTCTCCACCCTAATCGGCATCTGAATAGTCTAATAGACATAAATCATTCCCTTGGTAACAAAGTCGATAGTCCATAGTGCCCCTCAAGTATCTCAAGATCTTCTTCACTACTTTCCAGTGTGCTTGACCGGGATTTGATTGATATTGGCTCACCAATCCCACGGCATAACATATGTCGGGTCGAGTACACATCATGGCATACATCAAACTTCCGACCGCACTAGCGTAAGGAACAATTTCCATCATTTTAATTTCTTTTGGAGTCTTAGGACACATCTCAGTACTTAGGCCTTCACCTTGCATAACAGGGGTATAAATAGGATTACAATGCTGCATATTGAAACGCTCAAGAATTTTCATAATATAAGACTCTTGTGATAAAGCAAGGAATTTCCTTGATCGATCTCTTTCGATCTTAACTCCTAATATATAAGCAGCTTCTCCCATGTCCTTCATTTCAAAATTAGAGGACAACCATTCTTTTATGGTAATAACCAAAACCTTGTCATTTCCAGCCAATAGAATATCATCCACATAAAGTGATAAAATCACAAATTTATCTTCAAACTGCTTGACATATACACAGTGATCTTCCTTGGTCATCGTGAAACCAAAAGTGGTTATGGCTCGATGAAAACGAAGATACCACTGTCTAGATGATTGCTTAAGACCATATATTGAGCGATGAAGCTTGCAAACTTTATGCTCTTGACCTTTAGCTATGAAACCTATCGATTGTTTCATATAGATTTTCTCATCTAGTTCTCCATTGAGAAATGCCGTCTTTACATCCATTTGATATAATTCAAGATTCAAATGTGCAACGATGGCTAGAATAAGGCGTATTGAGGTGAACCTTACAACTGGTGAAAAGGTTTTCTCATAGTCTACACCCTCTTGTTGAGTATAACCTTTCGCCACAAGGCAAGCCTTATACTTTTCAATTGATCCATCCGCCCTTTGCTTAATCTTGAAGACCCATTTGTTTCCAATGGCCTTACAATTGTGTGGTAGATCAACCAAGTCCCAGACATGGTTTGCCCTCATTGACTCCATCTCATCTTCCAAAGCTTTTCTCCATTCTTCCTTATTAGAGAATGAGAGAGCCTCTTGAACAGTCTTAGGCTCGGCATCGTCATTCTGAGCAATCATAAATGCTTCCCCTTCAATCTTAAAACGACGACGAGGAATACTTTTACGATTACTTTTACGCAATTGAATTTCTCTTGAATTCAATTCCCACTAGGTCTTGCATGTTGAGGTAAATTTTCATTTCCCTCTACAACATCAGTGGGTGTGTTATCAGGATCTTCCATCTCATATAATTGGAAGTCCTTATCAATCTCACCTCTACTAGGAAAATCATTCTCCAAGAACGTGACATCTCGTGACTCCATTTCGGTCACACTTCCATCAGCTTGTTCACTTATGAACACATACCCTTTGAAATGTTTAGAATATCTTATAAAGATACATTTCTTCCCTCTAGGACCTAATTTGCCATATTTATGGGAAGAATCATGAATATAAGTTGCACATTCCCATGGACGTAGACTACTCAAGTCTGATTTCCTACCAGTCCATAATTCATAAGCGGTGGAAGTGACCGATTTTGAGGGCACTCGGTTAAGTATATAAGCAGCAGTCAATAACGCATCTCCCCAATATAAGATAGGTAAATTTGCTTACGCCATCATAGACCTAACCATTTCCAATAAGGTTCTATTCCTTCTCTCAACTACCCTATTTTGTTGTGGAGTACTAAGAATAGTCAATTGCCGTACAATTCCCTTTTCATCACAAAGAGCCTTGAATTGCTCCGATAGATACTCACGTCCACGATCGGTTCTCAATGCCTTTATTGTTTTGTTCAACTAATTCTCTACCATCGCTATATATTGTCCAAAGCAGTCTAATATTTCTGACTTATGGGAGATCAGAAAGACATAATCGAAACATGTGAAGTCATCTATGAAAATGATGAAATATGAGGCTCCATGCCTCGCCCTCACATTCAAAGGACCACAAATGTCAGAATGTATAAGATGTAATAGAAATTCAACTCTAGTCCCCTTACCGAATGGTTTTCTAGTTATTTTTCCCGCTAGACAATGTTCATATACGGATAAACTAACATTAGTGAATGATCCTAAAAGGTTTTCTCTAGCTAATCTTTGCATTCTTTGCAATCCAATGTGACCTAATCTAGCATGCCAAGTAGTTACATCAATCTCAACGTTATTAGAAGATGCAATTAAAGAAAAACAACCATCAATATTAACATTATATTGATCATAGTCAATGTCTAACACCATAAAACCATTCAATACATGACATGAACCATAATAAACTGTTCCATACAAAATGTCAACACAATCACCATGGAAATTCAATACATAACCTAAACTAAGAAGAACAACTACAGAGACCAAGTTTGTCGAATATCTGGAGCATAAAGGACATCATGCAGGAATAGATTTCGACCACCACGTAAGATTAATTTACATGTGCCAATTCCCTTCACTTCAACTTTTGAGTTATTCCCAACATATATCCATCTTCTTCCAAGCGGTATCCGACGATACTCCACAAATGCTTCTCAGTCTCTAACTACATGGTCTGTTTCTCCTGAGTCTACAATCCACATTGGATGAGATTCAGCAAGCATTACAGTACTAGAAACAAAAGCATTACTCAAAGTAATTGAGTAATAGGGTACATTTTTCGGTTTAGTGCATTCACGAGCAAAGTGACCCATCTTGCCACAATTGTGGCACTCCATCTTGGCCTTGTCCTTCTTCCCACCACGCTTCTTGCGTCGGAAGGTCTTAGCCCTCTTGGGTGCCTGATCAGTCATCTTCCCTTTGTTGTTGAACTGAAGATTCCTCTTGCGCTTGAAGCCCGAAGCTTTGCACGAACTCGATTAAGCAATATAAGCATGGGTAGAGGATCTTGCAGCCTCTAGGCGCTCATCCTCTAATTCCAAATGACGCGCAATATCATCAAAAGTGACAATATTCTCATTATGCATCATATTGATCTTCATATGCTCCCAATTGTCAGGAAGAGACCTTATAACAGCCTAAACTTATTGTTCATCAGTAAGGGAGTGACCTGCCGACTTCAGCTCACGGATCATCTTTGACATCTCCCGAAGATGCTGCCTCATCATTACATTTGGGCGCGTTCGCAATGTGTCAAACTTGATGGTGAGTCTCCTCAGCTTAGTAGCAAATGTACCCCCAAACTTATCTTTCAAGGCAACCCACATAACTTGAACTTTATCATAACTCTCAAACTCACACATGAGATCATCTTGCATACAGCTCAACAACGTAATGTGAGCAATGCTATTTTTCTTTTTCCAAGCTTGATAAGCTTCCAGATCTCTCATGTGTTAAGCTAAAGTTCCATGCTCAGGTTCATCCATGGTATAGTTGAGGGTTTCCAAAACCTCTTGCTCCTCAAGGATGTACTGAACTTTTTGGTGCCAAATATCATAATTGTCACCATTCAGCTTCTCACCCTTATTGAGGTCAGCCACAATGGTCTTGGATGCCAATACCATAATCAATTGCTATAACACATTGACATAATAACCGCAGAATCAATACTAGCACACTTTACATAGTAACACACATATTTGATTTGCAGCAAAGACAAACTAAATTAATGATAATTCAACAAAAAAGACACAAAAGCAAAAGTTCACTATATTCCCCATCAACTTCTATGTACAATTGTTCTATTATCATTAATGTTGGAGTCAACACCTAATATAAAAACAAGAAGTCCATTATGCATGAAGTTTGGACGTGGGTAGCAAGTGTACACATGAAGGAATGAATGGGCACATATTAAAATATTATTATACTTGTTGCTGGAGTCTTCAAAAGTAGGAAGAAAGCTTCAACTTCGTAAACTTGAACGTGAAGGAAAAGTTTCAGCCCACAATTATTGACTCCTTAGCCAAGAAGAAAAGTTCGACTTCAGCTCTTGCATGTTGAAGATAATAACGGTGAAGATGCTTATAAATATAGGGTTATGTTAGTTTATTTAGAGAGTGAGAGAGTGAGATAGCTTCTGAAGCATATAGAAAGCTAGACAGAGTTTTAAGCTTAGCAAAGATTGTGTGTGTACTCCATTAAGCCTTTGAAGGCATATTGTGTAATATAATCTCTCTGTGTGTTTACACTCTCTCCCTCCAAATCCTTTTGGTTCTAGCAATTGGTATCAGAGCTAATCGGCCAGGGACCGTGTTAGAGTTAGCGGTCAAGATCGTGAATCCAGAGCAGGCCAAGGATTGGAGTGTCAGGGCCTAGGAGGTCAGGAACCGAAGTATCAA
The DNA here is from genome assembly GCA_017140325.1 of Eucalyptus leucophloia subsp. euroa. Classification (NCBI taxonomy): domain Eukaryota; kingdom Viridiplantae; phylum Streptophyta; class Magnoliopsida; order Myrtales; family Myrtaceae; genus Eucalyptus; species Eucalyptus leucophloia. The sequence continues at coordinate 14,279,384 of CM029472.1, read as the reverse complement.
AACCAGTGGCCAGAGACCGAGAACCTAAAGCAGTCGATCAAGGATCGTGAACTCAAAGCTAGCAATGGCTTCCACCAACTCTATTCAACTGCTACTCCCAAAGTTGAACGGAAAGAATTACAGCAATTGGTCCGTCTAGATGAAGGTTCTTTTCAAATCCCAAGATTTGTGGAACCTGGTGGAGAACGGCTACATCGAAGTGGCCGATGCCGAAGCATTCGATGCTTTAAGAAAGACGGAGAAAGATTTATTGGTGGAAACTCGGAAGAAAGATCAGAAAGCATTATTTACAATCTTTCAAGCCGTGGAAGAGACGATATTTGAGAAAATATCGAGCGCAGAGACTGCGAAAGAAGCGTGGGATATATTGCAAAAATCCTACAAAGGCGATGATCGTGTTAGGCGGGTGCGGCTCCAAACACTTCGAGGAGATTTTGAGTCTTTACGCATGAATGACTCTGAATCTGTCTCGGCTTACTTTGATCGTGTACAAACCATCGTTAACCAACTGAGGTTTAATGGTGAAGAACTCCAAGATGTATGAGTCGTAGAAAAAATCTTAAGGTCTTTGACTGAAAGGTTTGACTACGTTGTTGTGGCGATCAAAGAAGGCCAAGATATATCAACCATGACGTTGGAGCGGTTGATGGGTTCATTATGCTCACATGAGCAAAGAATGAATCAAAAGTCCATCGGTTCGTATCCCAAGCAGGTATTGCAGAGTCAGGTTGTTCAATCAAATCAATGAGATTATCAAGGTGGACAAGTTCATGGAAGTACCCGAGATAGGGGTGAAAATTCAAATTTCACCAGAAGATATAAAACACGTAACAAATCAAAAGTCAGGTGTTTCAAGTGCAATAAATTCGGACATTACAAATCTGAATGTCAAGCAAAGGTGACGGAACATGCACATATCGTCAATGATGACGAAGATGTGGTGCTAGCATGTACCGTGGATGATGCGCGTACTCTCTCTAGAAATAAAAGAGGTTTCAAGAGCCAATGGAGAAATGAAGCTGGCATTAGGAATGGCAAACAGTGGAAAAGTCATAATGAATGGCAGAGGCTACCAATAGCGAGAAGCACTCAACCAGGGAGAGCACACCAAGATTGTGACAAAGATAACAAAAGGTATAGCAAACGGTGCTACATTTGTGGCAAAGCAGGTCACTTTGCCAGAGTTTGTTGGTTCAAGCAGGTAAAAGGAGAAGCTACCACTTTTACCAAGAAGAAGAACCATAGTAAAGAAGAATGGAGTCTCCAAGCGATTGTTGCAGCAAAGGAGCAAGAAGAGCCTATAGCCACCGGTATTGTCAAGGCAAATGATGTGATAGCCATTGAGACATCCCCAAAGAAGAGCAAGCCATGGGCAAGCTCGAAGAAGCAAGAAGCAGCTTCTACAAGCGGTTGTGAGAAGGAACTGCAAGAGATGCGGGAGATGTTGAAAGAAAAGGATGAAATGCTGAAGCAAAAGGACAAGGAGCTCAAGCTCAAAGAAAGGGAGCAGGGGAAGCTCCAGTACGAGCTCAAGGAATTGCAAAGGCTCAAGAAATGTTGCCCAAAGAAAAAGATCCCCAGGGGCAAAAACAAATGGAAGATTGTAGAAAAAAAATTCCATGAGAAGGAAAAAGAGACTAATACGCAAACTGAAATGGCATTGATGAAATCCAAGCCTCGCAAAGCTCAGTTGGAAGTCACAGTTGCCTCGGCAACTGAAGAAGATGAATATCAAATGCTATAGAAGAAGAGTATTAGGTGTTGAGGGAGAGTGTTGGAGTCAACACCTAATATAAAAACAAGAAGTCCATTATGCATGAAGTCTGGACGTGGGCAGCAAGTGTACGCATGAAGGAATGAATGGGCACATATTAAAATATTATTATACTTGTTGCTGGAGTCTTCAAGAGTAGGAAGAAAGCTTCAAATTTGTAAATTGAACGTGAAGGAAAAGTTTCAGCCCACAATTGTTGACTCCTTAGCCAAGAAGAAAAGTTCGACTTCAGCTCTTGCACGTTAAAGATAATGGCGGTGAAGATGCTTATAAATATAGGATTATGTTAGTTTATTTAGAGAGTGAGAGAGTGAGATAGCTTCTGAAGCATATAGAAATCTAGAGAGAGTTTTAAGCCTAGCAAAGCTTGTGTGTGTACTCCATTAAGCCTTTGAAGGCATATTGTGTAATATAATCTCTCTGTGTATTTACACTCTCTCCCTCCAAATCTTTTTGGTTCTAATAATTAATTAGTTTAATTTGCGCAAATTTTAAGTTCTAGGTGAGAACTCTTTCAAATTCTACCAACCTACGAACTCCCACTAGGAAAAATAATTACATGACCTTGTGTAATTTCTATATTTTTCCTTAACACAAAAACATAGCATGATAATAACCAACGTAGAAACAACAATCATGCTTCAGCTATAATCAAAATCACAATTCAGCATTTAATGGATTTTCTACCATTGTTCGAATTTTCTAGCAACTAGAAAAATGCAAGTATATTAAAATATATACATGATATCATCGAACCAAGCTCTACACAGCATATATAACATCATTTGCACACAAGCTAGCTACTGTATTTCTTAAACAACGAGAAGATACAAGCTACCAATGAATAAACTATGCATTAAACCCCAATAAATATGTGTACATAGGATTTCCTACGCATTTTCATACATTTATAAAACTCAAAAGTATAAAATAATTATACCACAGTGTAGACAACATTCATACGAATCAAACGCTACCAACCACGCTCCAATCGGACCCTGCACGGGCCCTGACACGCTGCCTGAGTGCGCGGCGCATGTGGCGCACGTGCCAGTGAGCCAAACAGCTCCTGGCCAATCCGACCGGTCCCACCGATGACCGGTCAGACGGACCGGTTGGATCGGCCTAACCGGTGACCGATCAGATCGTTGACCGATCAACGGTCGAGTCGGGTCGGGTCGCCGGCCAATGATCGGTCGGCCAACTGCCGCCGGGGATGACGTCATCCCAACGGTTATCGACCATTGGGTGACGTCACGGTGACATCATCACGCGTCAATTCACTGACCGGCGCGTGACGCGCACCTACCGGTTCACTAACCGGCGCGTGTGGCGCACACCCTGGCTTTGCCAACGCTTCAGGTGCGTGGCGCCCACGCGCAGTGGCTTCTGGCCGCACCTGTGGGTGCTTCCGACATCGTCCGACAGCGCTCGACCCATCGCCGGACTCATCTCGACAAGCTCTTTCACCCTGTATATTCATAAATTAATTTTGGCCAAAAAATTATTTCGAAAAATGGCCAAAACCGTACAGGTGAACGCAACCCCAAACCCGTTCTTCGCTTCGGTTCGAATTCGAGTTTTCAAATTGCTATTCCGACCAATAAATATAAAAAAATAGTGTAGAATACAATCTCTTGATCTCAATATCAAATGGTAAATGAGAAAACTCGATAAGAAACAAAGCAAAAATCACAATATGGCTCTGATACCAATGTTGGAATTCAAGTCGAGGAAAGACGACTTACCTAATTCCGATGCGCAAACAGCAAATAGCCCCGGAACGAACGTTAAATTATGAATAAATCACGAACAACACTACCTCACGTTAGTCTGGATGCAATCACAAGGAAAACACCCGATTTCCACGGTGTAAATGCCGATTGTTCTTGCAAAACTGAAATGGAATGCCTTCTTCTTCCTTGATGGAAATGGAGAGAAAGTTGGTGCGTATGTTTTGCCAACCAATCCAACGGTTGTGTTTGGGAGGCTTTTATACGTCTCCCTTCGTACCCCTCCATTAGTGTCTTTCCATCGTAAAGCATCAAGACGAAACGGTACGTTCCAATCGCACCCCATCAGGGACGTACCAGCTAAAGTACAACAGGTAAAATGTCGGACCTACAAGCACAACAGCCCAAACAAGGATGATGAGGAAAGAGAGATATATCTAATGTGCAACAACCCACACATAGGCCCCCACCCGCAGTTTTCTAGCCGCATCTTTTGGGGCAGAAAACTAACCCGGACCAAATTATTCCATCTGATGGGTTGGTCCCGGCTTAGCCCAAATTTATCAAAATTCAGAGTAATTTGGGTGATACGATATTAAATGGTACGTACATACCTAACATTACCCAATAATGGAGAATAATATGGTGTATATCTTAATCTTCTTTTGTGTTATTTGAATGGTGGGAAAGTTAAATTTAGAGCGGTCAATTGGGAATCTTTGAAACACACCACTATTTTTTTGGATTGGTTAAGAGCGACTTAAAAATCCACATTTGATATATCTTTAGTTTTCGTACTCTTCAAAGTTATGTGTCATGAACAGTTTCACACAGTAGTGTTTGCACTTGCACTTTCTAAGTAAATGCGGATGTACATATTATACTTGCTGGTGTTTTGGCTGTATTAGTATTACATTCATAATAAATTTTCCGATGAGGATGCTTTGTGCAAATGTATGATAATAACACAAACATGTAACTCCATTATCTTGTACTTATGTGGGAGAGGGCTCGTTCTCAATAAAATATCAGCTTTTGGTTTGGAAGAAAAGGACCATGAAATTCCAGAAATAGCAAGGACTCTGGTGTCTAATCTTCCCGAATAGACCGACAAGCGTGGGGCTGGCATTTGCAGTAGTTCGCTACTTGCTCACTTACACCGTCTCTTGTTGATGTTAATTGTAAGCAATAGGGGCAGTACTTGACTTCCAGACAAGCTCCATCAATTAAGAGCGTGCTCGTCAGAAAATATGCTTTGCGGAGTCTAATCAGATCCGATCCGCAACCGTGTTGGACTTTATGCCCATTTAAATTGTTGTATTATAAGTTTATAATCCTAGAGTGACTATCAGTTCGATCTTGTTGACTTCATTGAATATATAACTTATTCATGCGAGCAAAAGGGACAGTCTTAATTAAATAATTATATGTTTAAATAGCTAATCTGACTTCCCAAATCTATAGATGGTATAACAAAAAGGAAGAATTCTAATTGAGAGATGGTGTAACCAAAGAGACTGTTGGAAATTTTTTATAATTATGCAAATTATGAAATTGGTTAAGAACGACTAATGATTTTCCTTTATTACGATGGGATATGAAACGACAACATGTACTTGTGCTTTGCTACAACTTTCTGCCTTTGCAAAGCTTAAAGGCCGGGGGTGTAAGGCACGCCAGTGGCAGGCAACCAAGACCCACCGGCGATGAATTTCTCAATTGTGAAGTTCGAAGCCTCCGTCGCGCTTGTGATGACATGGTAACCAGCCCACTTGACCCTATTTGCAGTCGATGACCCGGGACCTGTGTTCATATACTTGCCATAGTACAGAGTTTTAAGGGCAAAGTCATTATCCCATTCCAACCACCCGGCCGGGTCAATTAGGCTGTCAAGGTAAGTTTCCATGAAAACAGTTCTGGAAAAATTTCGCCAAGGCCTCCCAAGGTATGTCTTGATAGAGCTTTGAACTGGTTTCAAGTTTGAAGCTGCGGTGACTTTGCAATTATGGATGGAGATGCCGGTAGTTTCACTTTCATTGCTCCGCCCTTGTGCAGTAATGGTATTGACCTTGTTAGGAGGGTTTCTGACATAGATGTTGCAATTTTGGAGAACAGCAGCAGCATTTCCAAAAATGAAGTCGACTATTCCATAAATGTCGCACTCTTTGTAGAATTGTTGACTGAAATGAACATAAAGGGTGTCCTGATAACCCTCAAAGCCACATCGATAGAAAACTGAGGGGTTTGACTTGGAACGGAGAGCAACTGCTTGGCCATTTGAAACTTGCCCTAGAATTGGCGAAGTTCATAAAAGCCCCAACTTGGGTCGTGGATAGAGTATGAGGCGACATCAGTTCACAAATTATCTCAAGGCAAATGAACCATTCTCCACCTTTCAACTATGAGATGGCATCGCCTCATACCATAACTAATAACCACTCTCTCCCTTTATAGATCTCTGTTGTTGCATGATAGAATCAACTATAGGAACAATTCTCCGGAGGAGCTTACAAAAAGCTCATTTTGATCTAAATTATATTAACATCATTACTTTCAATAGAAAAATTGATAATTTTATCTAAAAGAAGCAAGTCAATCACTTCATAGTTCCACGAAATACCCATTAAGAAGTGCATCATCCAAAAAGAGCCTAGCACATATGTATGAAAGGCCTTAGCGTAGCACATATTTATGAAATGCCTTACTTAAAAAGGTCATAATGTGAGAATGGATGCATATGCATATGTGACGACAGCACACAGTTTTGAAAATGCTTAAAAAGGTCATATGAAATGCCTTACTTAAAAAGCCAGCACACGGTTTTGAAGTGGTGAAATATAAGCAAAATCTGCAATTAATCTATTGAAAAGGGAAACAGAAACACTTAGGGTATTTATATTTTTGTTTCTTTGACCTTAAATGGATTGCATCTGTATATTGTTTGAATTCATTTTCCACCTCAAAATCCCATTTATAGGATGATTAAAGCATTAGAAAGAGTCCAAAGCGCGTGATTGTAACTGAAAAGGAATCTCAAAATTTGATATTTCCCTACAAGAGGTTAAGGACAATTTGGTTTTCCCTTAAAATGCTTGGAATATAGTCAATGTCTCACGATGAATGATCCATCCCACTTCCTGAAGCTTGATAGGCACTACCATATCAAATTCATGCGTTTTGCTGTTTGATTAATGGAAACTTTGGTGGCTATGATTTCCATTCATGGTAACTTCGTCTTCTTTCCACGTTTTGAACTTGCCCTGGAATGGGCAAAGTTCATAAAAGCCCACTCGGGTCGTGGACAGAATATGAGGCGACATCTATTCACAAATTATCTTAGGCAAATGAATCACTCTCCACGTTTCAAGTATGAGGCGGGATCGTCTCATATTATGACTAACAACCACTCTCTCCCTTTATAGAGCCCAGTTGTTGCACTGTAGAATCAACTATAGGACAATATTCTGGACGAGCTTAAAAAAAGCTCATCTTGATCCAAATTATCTTGACGTCATTATTTTCAATGAAAAATTAATAATTTAATCTAAAAGAAGCAAGTTGATCAATTAATAGTTTTAGGAAATACCAATTAAGGAGGGCATCATACGAAAAGCCCCAAGCACGTATATATGAAAGAAATTTACTTAAAAAGGGCATAATGTGAGAGTGGATGCCTACACATCCGTGACTCGTCAGGGTCAACCAGCACATGGTTTTGAAGCAGTGAAATACAAGCAAAATCTGCAATTAAATCTGTTGAAAGGGAAACATAAACACTTAGGGTATTTATATTTTTGTTTCTTTCACCTTACATGGATTGCATTAGCATATTGTTCAAAATTCATCTTCCACATCAATGTCCCCTTTGGAGGATGATCAGGGCATTAGAGAGAGTCCAAAGCACGTGATTGTAACCAAAATGGTCTCAAAATTTGATATTTCCCTGCAAGAAGTTGAGGACAATTTCGTTATCCCTGAAAATGCTTGGAATATAGTCGATTTCTCACGATATATCATCCAATCCCACTTCCCGAAGCCGAGGTGGTATTTTTGTGACAATGCAAACAATATTTGCCACCTCCTTTAGCTGTGACTAAGGATGTTAAATTTCATTCTATGTAGATGTGTTTTCTATGAACGTTTATAGTAGTCCCTGCTGTCAAGTGCTACAGCAAAAAGAACATAAAAGCTAATCACACTAGCTGTAGCTTGTCGGTGAGTAAAACCTTTCTAGAGCTAGTTGTACTTACTATCCCATGAAGTTCTGATGAAGTATTAACCTTGGAAATGAATTACAAATCATTATAAGCAACCCTTTGTTGGCCCAGAATTGAAGGCTGTAGTTTTATTGTGTCCATTTCATTCTAGACAGCCTTCGACTGCCTCATAAATTCAGCCGTGTCCTAACCTCATTTAACCAAAAACCAAATGTGCTAGATGTGTACAAGCACGTGTAAGCAAGGGTAAAAAAATGTTAAAGATGTTAAACCAAATTAAGTAGTTTCTTGATGTGGACCTGTACCCACAAATTTGAGGTTTATGGGGTATGATCTTAGAGACGAAGTTGTTACCTTATTCAGACGAAGTTGTGAGCAAGGGTAAAAAAATGTCAAGTTAAATCTGATTTAACCATTCATTGAAGAACTAATCTGACTTTTTTTAGCACAAAAACGAAAACCTAAAAATAAAATCAAAATAACAATTACGAGAATTCTTTGATCGTCAGCTAAGTTTGCTCATACATTATCCCAATAAGGATATGGAACTCACGTAGCATAAAATAATTGATTTCACTAATTATTTGGTGAGGGTACAGAGAAGCCACGCGAGTGTGTGGCTGAGAATTTGATGACTTGAAGAATGTTACTTTTATGTGTCAATTAAGTAAGTTCTAAGCTTATCTAATTATAGGGTCCCCACATCCCTAAATCAAAAAGTATAAAGTATACACATAATCTCCATCCTATTGTGAGGTCACCAATTTAAAATAGTCCACCTTAGCAAGCAAGGATTAATTAATGGAAAGTGACGGATGACCTAATTGAACAATCTTGTTAAGTTAGAGGACTTAATTGAACAAAGTTAAAAATAACAAAACCAAACTGCAAAAACAATTGAATTTAATTAGAGGATTGCCCGACCAAAAACAGAATTAGAGGAGTGTTTGTTTACTTCCAAAAACACTAATAAACATCTTGAGATTTGTCTTTTTAGTCCATTTTTCCTGTTCATGTTTTGCCTTATATACAAAAATGCCATTTCCTTTCAGCAAATGCCACCGCCCAACTCCTAAATTTCCCACCACACCCAAACCACCAAAACCAAACCAAAAAACGTAATCACTGAACCCTAAGCTTAACTACCGACCAAAAAAACCCTAAGCTTAGCTGCCGCTATTTGCTGCCGCCGTGCCCAGTGTCGCAATGGTGGCGGCAGCGGCAAACCATGGTGGGTGATGTGAGAGGTGAGGGTTTATGGGAAACTTGGAGGATTGATATATTAAAAAGAGGCAATGTGATCTTTTTAGCATATGATAATTTGGTAGAGGAATACATGTGCTTTTTCAAAAAAGTAGTGGGGAGTAAGTGATCATATAGTGAAATGTGAGGAAGGTTCGTAGGCAACAATTACCAAAGACAAATCAAGCTGCTTAAGATGACATTGGGTTCATCCTTAAGCTCAAATTTGTAGGTAAGAAAGTCTTTCGTAAAAGTTGGGCATTAAATTTATGGAGATTTGAATATGAAATCTTAACTCTTGAGTTAAAAATCTCACATGGTAGCTCAACCCCATGCCAACCACAGGGATTGATTTTAGATAAGGGAACTCTAAGCTCAAATTTAGAGCATGACACATACACACTCTTCCGATAATTATCTCAACTATATCATCGAACTACGATTTTGTCCATATCGTTATAGCTTAGGATCATAGCTCATCCTATTAGGCAACCCGTTCTTTTTGAAATGATTAGTTTATCAAGTAACGGGATCCGTAACATATGTTGAGACCTAATTTTGCCGGTTAAGAAACCATCATGATACTATAAAAAGGTCAAAATAGCATAAAACAACAAAATAGACAAATAGGTAAAATATTAAGTAATATTAGAAAATAGGTCCCTTAATAAAAGGAAAGAAAGAGAGAGAGAAGCCCAGCTCCCTAAACGCGACCGGCCCGCGGTAGAGCTCAGCCCGGTCTCCCTTGCTCTCTTACACGCGGCCTGGTACTCTCTCCCAGCCCATTTCCCGGCCATTTTCCAACCCTCCAGCCTTCTCGTTTTCGGCCCAGTCCCTCCCTCTTTCTTTTCTCTCTCGGCCCAGTCGTTTCTTTCTCCCTCTCCGGCCCATCTCTTGCTCGCTTGTCTTCCTCCTCACGGCACACGCGCTCAGTCTCGCACAATACACACATGCTCACCCACATGAACGACGAACGAAGCAAAGGAAAGTGTGAGGTGAGCGAGGGACATGGATCATCGTGTAAATATGGTGAGGGCTAATTCGTAGCCAGGCAGGGAGTGCGGCATTACCGCACGAAGGAGAAGCAAAAGAGAGAACCCGGAAAAGGGCTTACACATCCCAGAACACAAAGACAAAAAGTGAGATTAAAAAGTGAGGAGCGGAACCGGATCCTTTGAAGGAGAATTCGGTCATCAATTGTCACCGGAGACCACCATTCGTGAGCCACCAAGGCTGGCCTTTTGGGAGCCGCCTCATTCAATCCCTGCTTTGCAGCTGCAGAGGCTTGACTCTATATCACTGTCATCATATCGACGAGAGTCTAAGTACTCTGGCAAGTTAACACCTAGATTTTAGCTAAATATTTTATGATAAAATTGCATAGAAAATTATGGACCAATTTAGCCATAAAAAAAATGATTTTCGCATCACTCGGGTCTTAGTTACTATTTGAATTTACTAAATTTTATTTTCTATTTTTATTTTCCCTTATTTTACACTATTTTCAAATAATTATATTTTAAAAAAATTTGGCTTTGAGGGCTGGGCTTGATGCTAGCCCTTTTTTCTCTTTTATGCATGGGGCTAGGGCCCATCTTGCCCCTAGCTTGCTGACTTCCAGGCCCAACCCTCTCCTCTTCTTCCTCCTTCCCTCCTCGCTCAGGACACGACGTGCGCAGAAGAGGAGATAGGTGCAAGCTACCTACAGCAGAGATAGGAGGATAGACATGCAATGAAGGGGATGTCTCGCAGGCGCCATCAATGCCCGCCTTCGATGCCAAGTAGGCCTTCGCAAAGAAGAAGGAATGGGACACTAGTTTGACCAAGAGAGGGTTCGGTCGGCGAGCCAAGGAATGGTGGCCAAAGCCCCTCCATCGACTAGACTCCCCTAGCCTATAAATAGGCAAATTGTGATCTTAGTTGAAGTGGGCAGCAAGCTCAGAGACTTCCCTAGAGAGACATCAAGGGAGGCCCGAGAGTAAACAGGCTAGAGATATCGGAGAGAAAGCGAAGGATAATAGAGACCTGTGAGGACGAGATTTGTGAGATCTGAGAGGGCCACCGTTGGCCGCCACTTTCGAACCAAAACTGATGAGTCGCCACTACTCCTCATCCAGTTTGAAGCCATGATAGGTCCCTATTCGAGCGGTCTTGTTTTTTTCTGATTTAAGATCAACTTCTCGAGGATCTTGGCTCATGGGCGAGCAAGGTGGACGAACGTAGGATATGTTTGGTTTAGCTTTTTTCAAGGGGCTTTCAGCTTCCAAAGCTCCTTGAGGAGATGCTGGAGTGTTTGGCAAACCTGTCCAAAGGTCTTTCCATCAAATGCTAGCCTTGAAAAAACTGAAAGCCTAATGCTGGCAAGGATCAGTTTTGGGTTTTTAACATTTGACTAAATGCTAAAACTATATATATATATATGCGCAAAACTATTATCATAAATATTTTAGTTTTATTTTATTTTATCTCTTGTTGTTCCAAAACTACCCTTACCTTCACTAGAGTCATCAAAGAGTTTAATATTTTTAATAAAAAAGAAAAATGAAATCCAAAAGCCTTTTGTAAGAAAAAGATTTGCCAAACACTCTTTAGGTCAGAATAGCTTTGTAAATTTTTTTTACCGAACGCAATTTGCATTTTCTCAAAACTCTTTAAGGAAAAGATATTTGCATTTCCCCAAAGCCCATTTTCAAAGTTGAACCAAATATAGCCGTAGCCTGATCTATCGAGCTCGTCTGTCGTCTAATGTGGCGAGCCAGGTGGGGACCCTCGCAAGGATCAGTTTTGGGTTTTCAGCATTTGACTAAACGCTAAAACTATATATTTTTGCAAAATTATTATCATAAATATTTTAGTTTTTTGATTTTATCTCTCATTGTTCCAAAACTACCTTACCTTCACTAGAGTCATCAAAAAGTTTAATATTTTTAATAAAAAAGACAAATGAAATCCAAAAGCCTTTTGTAAGAAAAAGATTTGCCAAACACTCTTTAGGTCAGAATAGCTTTGTAAATTTTTTTTTACCGAATGCAATTTGCATTTTCTTAAAGCTCTTTAAGGCAAAGATATTTGCATTTCCCTAAGGCCCATTTTCAAAGTTAAACCAAATGTAGCCGTAGCCCGATCTATCGAGCTCGTCTGCCGTCTAACGTCGCAAGCCAGGTAGGGACCCTCGGCCAAACTTGCTTTTAAGCCCTATTTGTTCTTCGCCCTTCAATTTGTGCATATTAGCTGCTCGGTGAAATGTCCAAGGTAAACGTGTGATTGTACCCCTCGTTTGTGGCTGAAACTCGCTATGCTCCATGCTTATATCGAAAAATGAGTTGTCCCGTGCAAAAGATAACTTATACTAGTCCTTTATTTATACTAGTCCTTTATTTGTTGGTTTCGATCCAAGTTTTGCTTGTTGGGGTCCCCCACTGTTGACGCCTGCTGAACGTTCGATAAAATACCTCAGCTGATCCATTTTTCGTTTGTGTATTCTCCTTCAGCCATGGTTATGAAGGTATAGGGTTAGTAGTGTGGCTTGCCGGTAGTGTCGATTGTACGCGTAGTTGGTCAAAGGGCAGCTTGTTCCGGCGAAGTATCAAGGAAGGTCTTTAGCATGGCTTTGACGAGGAGGAGTAAGGAGGGGCATTCGGGTTGCATAAGGAAAAAAAAGGGGGAATAAAATGAAAAAAAGGGTTGGGTAGCAATTTTATAGAATAAAAAAGGGATCTATTTGCCCCTTGGTCAGTAAAGTAGAAACAGTAAGGTTACTCTCTCGTCTTGTCTGACTGCACAGAGGAAAATAAAGGGTATTAAAAAAAAAAAGATAAAAAGAGAGGAGAACAAAAGGGGTCTTTTCTCTTCTGCTATTCCTGCACACCTGCTGCTATCCTTGCGTGCGCAGAGGGGAGAGTAGGAGTAGACCAAAGAGAGGAAAAAGAAGGAGGCAAGAGAGAAAATAAAAGTAAACAAAAATAAAAAATAAAAATTTGAAAAAAGTTGGTGCTGCTCACCGTCAAATTTGACACGTGCAGAGGGGTCTTTAATAAGAAGGCTATGTGAAGTAGAGAAAAAAAAAAAAAAGAAATAAGGAAAAGATGAAAGAAGAGAGAATGAAAATAAAAATAAGGTGTGCTTGTCGTATCGGGGGGACGAGAAGCGCGACCCGGGTCGGTCGGGCCGGATCCAAATCGGGCTGACTGTCGAAGCTGATTCGACCCGGATCCATTTTTTAATATAATATAATATACTATAATATTATTTTAATATATTTTTATAAAAATAGAAAATCCAAAAAATGATTTATGTTTTCCAAAAAAATCAGAAAAGGTCTAAAAAATATTATTTGGTTAGTTTTCTCTATGAATGCATAGAAAACCCTTGAAAAAAAAAAGAAAAAGAAATTGCGTTTGAATTCTTGAAAGCAAATATTGACTTATTCTAATCATGACCTTATGATGCATGGATTTCTATTTCCTTAATCTTGTTAGTTATTGAATCCTAGAATTTGTGATTGATATAAAATGCTGTATAAATACTTTACTTGATATTTAAAAAAATTAGATACTAGAAGAGCATTAGATACTAGAAAAGCATTAGTGATTAATTAATGTAATCAAGTCTCGATTCTAATTTATTTAATTGCACAGGATTGAAGTATTTCTCCCGATATTTCACTTAGGTTTCTAATTAACCCATCCCGAATTGACCTTTTGGCCCGATTTGATTAATTTGATTTAACCCAAGTTCAATTTCAACATAATTGGAGGCCAAGATGATGATTTAAGGGCTTTAGTGAAATTTTGTAAAATTTGCGAATTGGTCCCTCAACTTCAGGAAATTGCACTTTGGCCACCAGCTTGTTAGTTTAATTCCAATCTAATCCCCAGAGCTTGGCTAGTCACATTTAGATCATTGATCCCAACTTGTTTTTTTTTTTTTTTTGCTTCTTTCTTTTTTTCTATTTTTTTAAAGGAAAAACATCTTTAATTTTAAAAACTATACTAAACGCCTAGGTAATATATATACAAGAACTAGACATGAAATATTTTTGTGGAAAAACAAGTTCCTATTTTTCGGAAATGATCTTTTGGCAAAAATTTAGGTGTCAATATATTATATATTTCTTAACAATATCCTAAAATATCCTATCGTAGCTCAAGTCTAGTGATATGATTGTGTGTATAATAGTGTAGTGCTTATGCATTAGAGAATGCACAGATTTTTTTTTTTAAAAAAAAACCGTTTGAAAAATTTGAAAATATGAACATTCTTTCCCAAACTCCAAACTTGCAAAATAATGGGTCAACAATTATTCTTCTCCTTATAACTCTCAACTATAAGAAAATTGAACACTAACGTTAGGTATGTACTTAGCGTCCTTGCTGCCAAATAATTATTTTTTTTTAACAAGATAAATTTTTGCCTAAGTTCACTAAAATTTCTAACTCTAGCCTCCAATGGAGTCACTAAGCTATTGCAACCAATCTTTTTTGTCTAATAGGAGAAAAGAGACATAAGTTTAGAGGTATCACCTAAAAAGCAAGCCCATGGCCCTTGATTATGTGTTCTCGATTAGGCGTGAGCTCTCTCAAGCCCCTACCTCGTGTAACATTGGGACTTTTAATATTAAGTCAAATTGATGCTATGGGGATTTTCAAATAAGGAGTCGCAATTAACATATTAAAGTCGGCGAAACCAAATAAGATATGGAGGTATACATCAATTCTAACGCAACTAGAGAATTTAGAGTTGGGAACTTGATTATATTAACTATCCAACTAGCGCCCTTTCAGTTATTAGACAACATTCTTGCTAATTATGAGTCCTAAGGTTCCATTCTTAATTGGGCTAAAAGGAAAACAACAATCAATATACTGAAAATATATAATCAAATAATAATTGAAATTGAAATGCACAGACAACACCCTAACGATTGTCTTTAAAAGACATCTAAAATCTTATTGTAAAGCCCTAATAGCTTGTTAAATTTAGAGTTTATCAAAGATTCTTGCACATTTTTAAAGAAAACTGGTAAGAATATTATTTCTAAGCTTTTTCCTGATTCTGTAAATACTATTATGAAATAAATCAGAAAAATGGGTCCAGGTCGGGACAAGACTGACCTGGTTCCGGCAATCCTCAGCCGGACTGGGTCTGATACGTGGGCCCAGTTCAACTCGAAATGCCCCCCCCCCCCCGCGCCCGGGAAAGAACCTAAATTTTTAACTCGGCCGAAAAACTAAAGTAAGCCCTAACCTAGAATTAAACTAAAGTGGCCCAAAGAAAAATTGAACAGGCCTGGAAGTCGGCCAAACCCGCGAATCACGCCCGACCCGGCACCGACTTGCCAACCCGGTGCGCAGCCTCTTCGCCTGTTGCATCCGTGCCGCGACACCTAAGCGTCGGCCGAGAGCCCAACTCTGGCCCGCCTCGTCCCGCCGCCCCTAGCGTCAGCTCAGCCAGCCCGGGCCAAGAGCTCTACCTCGGCTTGGCCATCGTTCCTTGGCCGGCCTCAGCACAGCCGGCTGAGGGTGCCTCTGGGCTGAAAACAAACAAAAACGACGGCGGCGGCGAAAATGTGGTGAAACTACCAAACGACCGTCACCTGGAACGCCAAACATCACAGAAACATCACAATAGAACGAGAAACGCACGAACGACCCGATTTCGATCGCGGACGATGACAAGAATACTAGATCTCATTGAGGTATTTCATCGAGCTGGTGGAGTGCGTTAACTAATCGTAAGGTTTTCAGCTCGATGGGGACTCAAACCCCAGCTGGGACTCTTAAAAAAAAAAAAAAAAAAAAGAGCATAAAAACTAAAAACAACGATGCACGCAACAGCCAAGAAAAGGACGAATGGTGCCGGAGTTCGCGTTAGTCAAACGGCCGCGAGCTCCGGCTCGACGTGCCCAAAAACAGGGCAAAAACAGAGCAAACAGAAAGAGGTACAGGTTCGGGCTTGAGACGTCGACCGGGAGGGGTCATCAAGTGGAGCTCGCACGCGGTTGATGTGTTGGCCGAGGCTCCCCCTCGCTCATCGTTCTGTCTCAGCTTTCACTCTCTGGGCCTCTATCTCTCTCTATCTCCCCTCACTCTCCCACTAGTTCAATCTCCAGAGCCCCCACTGTCTCGTTCACTCTCAGTTCTGTGTTTTCTCATCGCCCCTTTTGTCTCTTGGCCTCACTCCCTCTCAGTCTCTCAATCTCTCCCTCGGCCTGCACTCTCCCTATCTGAGCCCCTCTCCCTCGACTCACCCTCTCTGTACCCAATCTCACTCCCTCGGCCTGCACTCTCCTTTGGCTCTCTCTCCCTTTTAATGCCACCGGCAGGCGCGCATGGCTCTTGACTGACAGCCTTGATCGGTGCTGAAGCACTGCCTCTGGGGCGTCGTACATAGTGCCGTTCTCTGCCGCACCAGAGCATCTGGGGCGAAGGGAAAGGGGAAAGAGAGAAGAGGAGAGGGCCGGGCCAGGGAAAGGAAAAATGGGCTAGGCTTAGGCGGGAAAGGAGAGGGGAGAGGAAAAGAAAAAGCGTAGAGGCTGGGTCGGCCTGCCCGGCCCAGTCTCATTTTTCCTTTTTTCCTCTTATTCTTTTAAAAAAATTAAAGTAAATCCTATTACTATTAATGCAAATGCTCCTAGTGTCTATATGCTATGCTATTAATGAATAAATAAATGTGTTGCCAAAATTTAGGTTTTAACGAGAACGTGGATGCTAATGCTTGCCTCATCTTGCCTCACTCTATAAAAAGAAATTAGTGAATTCTGATCACAAAATGAAGTAGAGATAATGGATTGAATCATATCATATAAAAAAATTAAAGGATTGTAGTCTCACTCTCTTTGTGGAACTATGGACAAAACCTAATATTAATTTCCAAGCCTTTTTGGATATGATGAAGAGAGCTTAAAGGATTGAAAATGTAGTTTGAGAGTTAGATTTTAGCCTCTTTGCCTTTACGTTCAGATCAAAAGGGGAAAAGTGTTAAAAAAGTCCTAAACCTTTTACATTTGTGCCAATTTAGTCCTAAATTCGATAAAAAAAATAGTCCTAAACCTTTTTTTTTTGGTGCCAATTAAGTCCTATTTTTTTTTTAATTGTGGAAATTTAGTCATTTTCGGTCAATTTTGGCCAAAATTTGAGTAACAAACAAAGTCTGATAAATAAGTCACTAGACTTCTGATGAATGTTTATAATTAGGGAAGAGATGAAACTGATTTTTGCAATATCTAAAAGAATGCAACATATTTAAATAAAAAGAGTTAAGGGAAAAGAAGATTGCATACGAAATTTATAGTTGTTCGGCTTAAATTAAACCTATGTCTACTTTCTCACGTTGATAGAATTCACTATATAATCAATAGAAAAGTACAATTTTTGAGTGCAAACATACAGTGAAAGATCCCTTCTCACTCACTAAGTCATTCTTTTTTGTGATGTTCTCTCTTAAATACAATTTATAAGGACCACTAATGAAGAGCAAGTAGTTGAAAGACTTCAAACTTTTGGAATTTCAATTTTCACGTCTTTACCTCAACTAGAGTAAATGACCTCATTAAATACTCTTTCATGCCTCACTAGCTGTTGGCATTTTTCAGAGTAATTTCTTTCAATCAATTCGTTGGACATAATCGGCTAAAGGGATCTTATAACCGTTTAAAGATTGAGATTAAATTGAGATTAAAGTCCCGATCACCCATATAATCAAAATCTAGGTTTCCATAAGTAGATGCTTCCCAAAAAGGAACTTGTCTTCAAGATTGATTTAATCAATTTATGATTGATTCCATCAGTGTATCTATAGAAGGAAAGTGAGATTCTTCGCCATAGAGCTAGAATAAATTCCTAATGCATTCATTCTAAATCATTGTTGCAAGCTCAATAAATTTGAGTCTGATTTCATCCTTGTTCTGGATGCGGTTTCGGTCTGGATTGCGTCAGAGTGGGAAATACTTTCGGAATGAATAGACTTTGGCAAGAGTCTGCAATAGAACTTCAGAAGTATTCTATTCTTCAAAATAAGAACTAGAAAGTTTTTTCAACTTCAAAACCTAGTAGGAGTTTTCTCAACACTTCCAACATATTTGAATGTTCAATTTGACTATTGTCACTCCATGCGACTCAAAACATGGTGAATTTTTGCACATGGGGCTTAGATTTTGTCTGCTTCTCAAGCTATTTTCCTGGAATTTTGTACATGCATTTCTTTTGACGTGTAAATCGTTCTCTTGAATATTCAATTTGACTATTGTCACTCCATGCAATTCAAAACATGGTGAATGCACACTTAGGCCTTAGATTTTGTTTGCTTCTCGAGCTTTTCTCCTGGTATCTTGTCCATACATTTCTTTGTGACGTGTAAATCGTTCTTTCAAATTCCTTCGACTTCTTTAGGCAATCTTTATCTAAGGAGATGTGATCAATTCCCACCTCCTGCTTTATGGGCAAGACAATTCTCCAAATAAATGGCTCAATGTCCATTCTCATTCTGAAATTTGAACTTGCAGCGGAAGTTGAAAAAAAGTGGGGCTTCAACATCCTCTGCTTCTATCTTCCTATGTAACTTCCTTAAAGGATATGCTGCTGGAGACCGATGTCCAACTGTAGTTAGTGAGAGATCTATGAATCTGAGTCGTCCAGTTTTCAGGGACAAGATCAATGAATCTGTTTTGCCCTTTCACTTTGGAGGTACTTCTCGAAGCTTCAAATTCATTTATTGTCAGAAGGTTTAATGCACTCCCACATCCAACTTTATCAGCAATTAATTTAAGTTTTGTTCTGTTGGTGGCTTACCGTTTGAGCTTTTTCTCTTTGGTCCTCTGGCTCAGACGACAAGCAGCATGCTCGGGCACTCAGTCGTCAGTGATTGTGGTCGAACTTCTTTGCGTTATTCCGGGTTGGTGGATTTTCATTGGGTGGAAGCAACTTTAGACATCTAGTTATACCGAAAGCTCAAATTTGACTGCTTTTGGTTAACGTAGTTCGACTTAGCTTCTATCAGACAATCTCTAATAATTTACTCTTGAGGTCAACAGTCGCATTGACTCGCCTCTATCTTGCTGACGTTTTTTAATGCTGTTTTTCCTGGAAAGGGGACATTGCTTCTTCGTTCCGAATTAGGTTGATCATCTATAAACAGTTTCACGCCTCATCTAATACGAAGTTGAATCCTCAGAAAAACAGAGCTTTATATAGCAGTGTAGGGATCTATTGAAGTGAAAAAGATCTTTTGAACTTGCCGTCTTCAACTCAGGTACTCCATCCTGTCGAATATCTGGGGATTTCTGCAGGTTTTCGGAAATCTTTTTCAGAGACTATTGAACCTTAACCAAGAAGGATTCAATTCGAGAATTCCTAGTTAGCTAGACTGTTCAACGTTCTCTCCCCTTTAGTAAGACTCCAATTAATAAAAGATCAGTCTCGCGCAGGATGGATTACTCTCAACGTTGCCTCTCAGAGAATTTTTGAGAAGAATTGTCTTCTTGACGCTGCAACACCAATCCGAGCTCGAGGTGGGAAAAAGCTATTAGAAGTGGCTGCTGTCCTAGCCCAGGTTCAGGGTGATACCTTAAGCTAATATGCCAAGAAGGCCTTACCATTGGTCTTGAGCACCTGCTAAGTATGGAGAACTATTTTTTGTCAGTTTCAAGTGCTTGGAAGGAGTTGAGGAACAAAAGCAGGAAACGGGGATTTGTCACTAGCTACTTCGTGTTTTCCGTGCGCCACAATGCAGAAGGCCTCATCATGTTTGGAAAATGCAAACGCTGATCGCTTGAAAGAAGTCAGGTTTTGTTCACTATGCTAAGATAGGCTTCTAGTTAAAATGAAAATCGACGCCAAAAATCAAAAGAAAATGATCTGATAAATTTGTTTATTATATGATTTGGGAGTTCTTAAACAATTACAAATGTATTTGATAAGCAATATAATTACTTCCTTACAGCAAAAAAGCGGACAAATAACAGCTATTCACCTAGACTAGATTTCCAGAAGAGAGAAAAAGGAAGACAAAAGAAAAAGAAAGAGCTGGAATAGAGAATAATCATTATAGCCCCAACTAAAACCGATTAACAATTTGTAACCCCCTGAGGTGTAAATCACGTCATAACCCACTGAGGTGTTAGGCACATCGTAACCCACATAGGGGTAAGGCATGCCGGTGGTGCGCAACCAAGTGCCGCCGGGGATCAAGTTCCTGATGGTGAACTTCGAAGCTTCCGTCATGCTTGTGATTACATGGTAACCTGCCCATGTCACCCTATTTGCAGTCGATGACCCAAGACTTGTGTTCATATACTCTCCATAGTACAGAGTGTCTAGGGCAAAGTCACCATCCCACTCCAAACACCCGGCTGAGTCAATTAGGCTATCAAGGTAAGTCATCATGAAAACAGTTCTTGAATATTTTGCCATGGCCTCCCAAGGTATGTCTTCACGGAGTTTTGAACCGAACCAAACCCAAGTCTGAATCAGCGGTGACTTTGCAGTTGAGGATGGAGATGCCAATGTTCTTGTTTGGGTCAATTCCGCCGTGTGCAGTGATGGTATTGACTCTATTAGGAGGGTTTCTAACATAGATGTTACAATTCTGGAAAACGACTGCGGCATTTCCAAATATGAAGTTGGTGGTTCCATAGATATCGCATTCTTTGTAGAACTGTCGTTCAGAATGAACAAAAAGGGTGTCCTAACAACCCTCGAAGGCACATCAATAGAAAACTGAGAGGTCAGAGCTGGAACGTAGAGCAACCACTTGGTGATTTGCGGCGCTGGCAGTGTTACAAAAAGTGATGTCTTGAGCAGTGAATCCATCACCATCAACAGCTGAAACTCAAGATGAGAAACTATTAGCACGGGTACGTCTACCAGTTCATGTAATCTAAATCGGGAAGTATCTCAGCAAACTAAACATGGATCTCTAAATGCTTAATTTACGATCTCAGCAAACTAAACGTTGATAATCCTCCCCCTTTTTTCTCTTTTGCCTTTTCAGTATTTATACTGTATATAATGCATAATATTATGAATAAATTACGTGATAAACTCACCAACAGTTGCTGAATTGAAGGTAGTAAATCCTCCAGCATTACTTTTGCTTCCAGTAATTATGGTCTTTCCAATACCATCACCCACAAAAGCGATGTTCTCCAATTTTGATCCAACTTCAACATTCTCTTCATATGTACCAGCCTTGATATAGATTATGAACCTCGTTGTATCAGATCGCATTGAAGCCACAGTTACAGCTTCGTTAATTGTCTTGTAGTTCCCAGAACTGTCTTGAGCCACCATGATATTGGCCGTAGATAGTGCGGGTGAAGACTGTAAGAGCTTCCGGTTGCCAGGCCTCACCCAAGTAGGGAACTCATTGGCAAAATTCGGGGTAGGGTAGGGCACATAATTTGCAAACAAAGTGTTGCTTATCAACTTGGAAATGTTATTCGACATCAAGGACAACATGTTGTCTAAGATGCCGAGCTCGACAAACCCAGTTTGACAGGTCTGCAAGTTGGTCAAGGCGGTGCTAAGCCAGGATTGCATGTCATCTTGAGTGCACTGGCGATCCGGTTCAAGTGGTGGACTGTGTGCTCATAAAGCTTGAGGCAGTCAGCCCATGCGGCCTTCTCGTGTTGATCACGGCACCTGGAGCCTAGCGAGTATATGTGGCTTTGGGCGAGCTGTGCTCTCTCAAGGGCGACTTGCATTGAGGCCTTGAGGAAATGGGATCTTCGCTCGAGAGGGGTTTGCTTTGGGTTGCGGGTTAAGAAGTACTCACAAGGTTGTGGGTAAGGCATTTTGCCACACCATGATTTTACAACGCTAGAGGAAGAGCTAGAGATGGTTTGAGATAGCAAAAGAGGGAAAAAGATAAGGATCATCACATGATGAAAACTCATTTTGATGGATTTTGCGTATTGCCAAGTGGAATTGATATAGCTAGAACGAGTACCTAGAGGGGGGTGAATAGGTATATAAAAAATTTTCTTGAAGAGTACACAATACTTAGACAGTTGAAGGATTTGCAATAATTAAAAATCAATCGTAAGATTGAGTAAGGGAAAGAGAGAATAGAACACGCGGTTTATAGTGGTTCGGCTTGATTCAAGCCTACGTCCACTCTTCTGCACTGACAGCCAATAGGCTGGATTCCACTATGAACAAAGAGATGTTACAGTGTTGATCTTCCTTGATTTCTAGGTGTAGATGATCTACCACACTCGCTCAAGGTGTCACCAAGTATAAACACTCTCTGTGTATACAATTTCGCTCAAACTGTATCGACTAACAATCAAGGTTCTTCAGACTCTGGAATTTTTCTATCGATCACACACTTAAAAAAAACTAGAATGTCTTCCTTTTATACTCCTTTATGCCATCATAGCCGTTGGCACTTACCAAAGGAATTCCTCCAATCTACCCGTTGGACGGAATCAATCAAGAAGATCATTCGAGCTATTTAAGGAATCTGATGATAGCCCATCAATCCTGTTCGCCCATACAATCAGGATCTTGGTTTCCAAGAATAGAACATTCCAAGAATATTTCGTCGACCATCGGATCTTCAATTGATCTTAAATAAGAATCAAAGAATCAGAAATATTTATCCAACTAAAGAATCTATTCCAGAGGATAGGATCGAATCCTCAACCATATACTCCGGCTTTGGATTTCCTTCGTCCTTTGGATTAGAAAAAACGTCGGTGAGAATATTCTTGAGTCTTAAGTCTTGAGTCTTGAGTCTTGAGTCTTGAGTCTTGAGTCTTGAGTCTGGTGAAAACAAAGTCTTCAGACTTTAAACTGTCGGTCTTCAAATATCCAGATTAGACTGATAGAAATGTTTTGTTAGCTTCAAAATATTCTGGAAAGATTTCTCCAACAATCTCCCCCTTTTTGATGGTGACAAAACTTTCTTGTAGATTTGAACAACTTTGACCTGCAAAAACATTTCTCAAGCAATATGGCTAACTCAAAAAGATTAATAAAGCAACCAGACTCTGCATCCATAGAAAATTGGTTAGTCTTTCATGAGTAATACAATATAACAACACTTGATATAAATGCAACCAGTCAAGCATCAAAATCCACAGCCAATTTAGTCAAATTTAAATTCACACCCAAGTTCAAGTTCTCAAGTCATACTCAAAAATAAACATAACCACAAAAGTTAAAGTTTTAAAAAGATGTTGGTTCAAATTGGTTCTCCCCCTTTTTGTCATCATTAAAAAGGGTGAGAAAGGAGTCATGTCTGCTTGGGAATGCGCACGATCTGGAAATCTCCCATTGACTGGACTACGCCTTCTAGCCTCTTCAAGTCCTCCCTTAGTTGAGCTACCTCCTCTCCTTTGGCATTGGCTTGAAGTTGCAGAGCAAGGTCTTTCATTTTCTCCTCCAGGGTGACTGAAGATGCTTGTCCAGCATTCTTCATGGCTTGGATTTCACAGTCTAGAGTATATATCTGGCCACGCATTTCCAGAAGAATATCCATGATGCGACGAAAATCTGCAGAATTGTCCGTCGTATGCGGCATGAGCTTTCTCGGTTGGAGTAAATGCGAGACGATGGCGCTTCGTATAGTCGGCAGATTTGGTGTCGACGTATCACCTTCTTCGGGCAATTGAGAAGCCTGAAATTCTTCCGGGTCTACTTTGGAGATTATCTTGGACCTTCACTATCGGCGGCATGAGGTGAGGACCTTTCTTGCTCGCCAACTCCCCTGTCTCTAGGACATCGAAAGGGGAAGAGTGATGGTCATGCTCTTGATTTCCCTTCTCTCCAAATTCAGCAGACTTTTCTTTCTCTCCTTCTCTTTCTTCTTCAGCTTCTTTCTCCTTCTCTCTCTGCTCTTCTTCTTCTTCTCTGTTCTTCTGAAGTTCTGTCGGTTGAGGCATAGAACGTCTGGTTCTTGTCAGTGCTTGGATAGTGGGATCTTCATCCTCTTCATCTTCATCTTCATCCTCCAAGATGAGAGTTCTTTTCTTCTTTTTCGAAGGGGCACCAATGGCCTCCTTTCCTTTTCTCTTTGAAGCGGATCGAACTCGGAGATTTCACTCGAATTTCTCCATTGCCTTGGAGAGTTCTTGCAGATGCATCTTCGTTAACATCTTCAAACCTACCACCATCTTATCACACGGTCGAACACAAAAAGTTTGTGGCGGTTCAATATTCATGTGTCTGAAGATCTTGGTCACCAGACTAGGATAAGGCAATTGTCCTTTGTTTTTCGACATTGCTCTGTACATATGGAAGAGAATAGTGTGCGGGAGAGAGAACTTCCGTCCTGAGTTGATCGCGTACATCAACTTTGCTTCAGAAAGAGACACAGAAGTCTTTGATGTAGACTTCGGTCTGAGACAGTTAATCACAATCTTATAAAGCACAATGTTGATGGCATTCATCCTGGAATAGGTAATTTTCTTCTCCACGTCCCAATCTTTGACAAGTTCCAGAGTAGTACGAGTAGGTGAGACTTTGATTGGTAGATAACGTCCTCGTTCAACTCCAACTATGTCCGCCAACATATTCACATCTACCATGTAGACTTGGTCTCGTACATTTGAATGAAATTCTATTCGCATCCAAAAAGCTAAGATTTGAATAGAAATAAGCGTCGTTGAGCATACCCGTCCGTAGAGTCAGAGCAAAAAGTCTCAAGTTGAAGCAAATTCAACTTTTCCCTTAAGTTCATGTTGATGGCGTCTAGGAAGTCAAAATCGACACTTCTAGGGTTTATCATCCCTCTTTTCAACAGCCTGAATACACATTTTCCTGATCCTTGGATTTGAACAAATCCATCCGATTTCCTTTCACCTTTGCTGCCACACCCATTTTAGGTTGAAATTCAAGGAACATTCTGTCATCATCGTTCCCTTCAATCAGATTTTGTCCTGGCATACGAGGGTCACTTGGAATGTTCGCAAGTGCCTCCTCTGCCCTTCCTTTCGGAGCAACTCCCAATTCCTCCATTTTCCGCAGAAAAAAAGATACTCATTCCCATAATTTTTGTCCTTAAGGAATTCATCTATATATTTTAATGAAGTACCGGTGCTTTTCAACGCACGATAAAGCTTATAGATAAAGGAGGGTCTTTGGACTCTTACTGGGTCACATCCTCGATTATCTCTTCATCCAGATGTTGACTCGCACCTTGTGGGGCAGGAGGTGATGAATGACGTGGAGGAGAGCGAATCGGACTTTGTCGCTGACTTGATAAGTCTTCTTCCTCAGTAAGATCGAAGTGAGTCGGTCCCTTCTCCATTCTTTGTGGTCCCCTGCTTGCGATTCTTGATGATTTCCTCAAAGAAGACATCTTCCTTTGTCGATTGGAAGATTCCTTCACTTGCTTTCCCAAGAAAAGATGACCACTTTCTCGAAGATGAACAGGAAATAGAAACAGAATCGGGAGGAGAGTTCCTTTTAGGGTTTTGAAGATTGGGCGTAGAAAAACTGTATATATATAACTCAGTTTTGAAAAGGGAAGTTCAATCGATACAAGGAAAGTGTACGAACACTTCTTTTCAAAATCAATAACTGCCAAAATTAATCCTTTTTTAAAAAGACAAGTTTTCGAATTTCACACGAATTATAAAATAACCGAACGAAAGATCGTACCTTTTCGAGTTTAGATAACTAAACGAGAATTCATACCTTTTAGATAAAATAGCAACTTACAGTCTATAGCCATGAATGTCTGAGTCTTGAGGATTTAAAGTCTGAGAGATTAGAGTCTTAGAGTTGGTGAGTCTCTAGACTTAACTTCTTCAAGCTTCAAAATGTTGAGTCTTGAACGGATAGAGTCGAATTGATTTTTCTCCAAAGGTTTTGTGAATATATCCGCTAGTTGACTCTTTGAATCAACAAATTGAATCGAGATTTCTCCATTTTGAATATGATCTCTAATGAAGTGATGTCGTATCTCAATATGCTTTGCTCTTGAATGAAGGATTGGATTTTTGGTGAGATTGATTGCCTTTGGTGTTGTCACATCTGATTTCGTGCATGAGTCTTCAATTCCAAAGTCTTGTAGCTGTTGTTTTATCCATAGAATTTGCGAACAGCAGCTTCCAAGAGCTACATACTCGCTTACGTCGTTGAAAGAGCTACGGTGCTTTGCTTCCTCGAAAACCAAGACACCGTCCTGTTTCCAAGCGAGTTGACAAGTTCCGAAGTGCTCTTTCTATCGACTCTGCAACCGGCCAGATCTGCATCTGAGTATCCTAGAAGATTAAAGTCTCCCTTCTTGGGATACCAGAGACCGATGTTTGAAGATGAGGCAACATATTTGATAACACGTTTTGCAGCAATGAGATGGGATTCTCTAGGATCTGATTGAAACCTAGCACAGATGCAAACACTAAACAAAATATCAGGTCTAGAAGCAGTAAGATAAAGAAGTGAACCGATCATGCTCTGTATAGCTTTTGATCTACTTTCTTCCCTTATTCATCCTTGTCTATCTTTCGAGAACATGACATTGGTATGTCGGTCTTTTTGCACTTTTCCAATCCAAACCTTTTGACAAGATCATTTGCATATTTTTCTTGATGAATAAAAGTTCCTTCCTTCATTTGTTTCACTTGGAGTCCAAGAAAGAATGTTAATTCTCCCATCATACTCATTTCAAACTCATCCCGCATAGACTTAGAAAATTTCTTGCATAGACTTTCATTAGGTGATCCAAAAATAATATCGTCCACATATATTTGAACAAGTAAAAAACTTTTGTTTTCCTTTTTGATAAACAAAGTAGTATCTACTTTACCTTTGACAAAACCATTTACGTAATAAAAACTTACTTAGTCGTCGTACCAAGCTCGAGGTGCTTGCTTTAAACCATACAAGGCCTTTTTCAGTCCAAGACCGAGTCGGCTTCTTTGGGTCTTCAAACCCAGGTGGTTGTTCCACATAAACTTCCTCATGGATAAATCCATTTAAGAACGCACTTTTGACGTCCATTTGGAATAACCTGAAATTTTTATAACAAGCAAACACAAGTAATAGTCGAATAGCTTCTAACCTTGCAACTGGTGCGTAAGTCTCGTCACAGTTTATTCCTTCTTCTTGCATATATCCTTTGGCCACGAGTCTTGCTTTGTTTCGTACGACTTTTCCTTCTTCATTCATCTTGTTCCTGAATACCCATTTGGCTCCAATAATAGTTTTACCTTTTGGTTTAGATGTCAATTCCCAGACATCATTGATGTTGAACTGTCTGAGTTCTTCTTGCATAGCTTCGATCCAACTTTCATCAGATAAAGCTTCTTCTATGCTTTTTGGTTCAATTTCAGAAATGAGAGCCACATCACTAGATTCTTCACGCCCTTTTGATCTGGTGCGGATTCCTTCATTGATTTCGCCAATAATGAGATCTTTGGGATGACTGGATTTATGCTTCCAGTTACTGGTTGATTTGCCTGGTTGATGATCTCTTTCTTTATTAGAATCTTCATGAGCTTCTAGATGTTGGACTTCCAGAGTCTGAGACGCTTTTTGAGTTGTAGACTTTGGAAGGTCTATAGAGGGTTCAGACTCTTCATACTGAGTCTGGCTGGATTCATCTTGCGCTGAGTCTTGGAATTTGACATTCATTGATTCCTCCACAGACTGGCTTTTCTTGTTATAGACTTTGTAGGCTTTGCTTGATGTAGAATATCCAAGGAAGATGCCTTCATCGATCTTTCTTCAAACTTACCAACTCGATCATTTGCATTTTTCAAAATAAAGCATTTGCAACCAAACACATGAAAGTATGAAACAATAGGCTTCTTACCTTTTAATAATTCATAGGGGTTTTCTCTAAAATAGGTCTTAGAAAGACTCTATTTATAATATAGCAAGCAGTTGAAAACAGTTTCAGCCCAAAATCGTGAAGAAATTTTACTTTCAATTAAAAGTGTTCTAGCCATTTCTTGAAGAGATCTATTCTTTCTTTCCACAACTCCATTTTGCTCTGGAGTATATGGAGAGGAAAATATATGATTAAAACCAGATTTATCACAAAATTTCGTAAAATCTTGATTTTCAAATTCACTTCCATGATCTGTTCTTATACTTGAGATTGCACATCCTTTTTCATTTTGAACCTTTTTAGCAAACTTCTCAAAGTACGAAAAGGTTTCGACTTACTTGCAAGAAAATATACCCAGGTAAAGCGAGAGTAATCATCTACAATTACTAGACAATATTTCTTACCTCCAATGCTCGGGTTCTTGTTGGTCCGAAGAGATCCATATGAAGCAACTGTAGTACATGATTAGTAGAGACATGATTTATTGGCTTAAATGAATTTCTTACCTGCTTTCCCAGAATGCATGGAGTGCATGAATCAGACTTTTGGTATGCCAATTTAGGTAGACCTCGAACAAGCTTCTTTGATGAGATTTTGGCTAATTGCTTCATGTTGACATGGCCAAGCTTTCTGTGCCATAGGACTGCTTCATCTTGAATTGAGATTAGGCATTGTTCTTCATTTGTTTTTACATCAAGGAGGTAGATATTTCCATGCCTTCGACCCATGAAAGACTGAGTTGAGTCTTTGCTAATTCCAGAACATATGCCTTCTTGAAAGGAGATCTTGTAACCAGTATCACATAGTTGGCTAATGCTGAGAAGATTGTAGTTGAGTCCTTCCACTAGAGAGACATTGCTTATTGTGAGATTTTCAATTTTCACGGTTCCAAATCCCACAATGCTTCCTTTGCTGTTTCCTCCAAATGAAACTTTTCCACCATTCACTTGAATAAGCTTTACGAGGCAATTTGAGTCTCCTGTCATGTGTCTTGAGCATCCGCTATCAAGATACCACTTTACCTTCTTTTTGACAGAGACCTGCATTCAAAAGAGAGTCTCAAGCTTTCTTTGATACCCAAATTTTCTTGGGTCCTTTGGCGTTAGTAGAATGAGCATTATTAGGCCATACTTTCTTAACAGGCTTCCAAATCATAGGACACTCTTTTTCAAAATGATCGATTTGTTACACTTTGAACACCTTAAAGCATTTCGACCTACAGACTTTACAAAAACTTTCTTGAAATGATTTTTGTAAGCCTCTCTCGATGGTCTTTTCTTAATTCTTTCTTTTACTTTCGGAAAATCAATCAAGGGGATCGTTTCTGCTATCATACCTAGACCAGACTTATTGAAGTAAGGTCTTTGGACTGAAAGAACTTTTTCAAGTTTTTCCGACCCTATTGAAAATTTCTTTGAAATATTTGATAAGTCAGTTTTTAAGAGAGCATTTTCTTTCGAAAGATTATCTTCATTCTCTTTAAGAGTAGAAATATTCAGGTCTAAACTTTTCACCTTTTCTTCTAAAATGTTTTCCTTTTGTTTTAAAACTGAGTTTTCCTTTTTAAGTTCGGAAATCTTTTTAAGAGAAGTCTTAAGACTAAAACATAGTTCATCAATGTAGTTAGAGACTTTGATAGGGATTTTATAATCACTTACCTTAAATTCACTGTCTGAGTCTGATCCAGAATTTGAGTCTGATTGCGCCATCAGACATAGGTTAGCATATTCCTCATCACTTTCTTCACACTCTGTATCGCTCCAGGTTTCGGCTTTAAGAGCTTTTCGAGACTTCTCAGACTTTCCTCTTTTCTTCTTCAGAAGAGGATAGTTGGGTCTGATGTGTCCATTTTTCTTACACTCGAAGCAAACTACATCTTTGTTTGGTTCCTCATTATCAACAAACTTGGTTTGCTGTTTTTGAAAACTTTGTTTCTTTGAGTTGAACCTTCTTCCTTTTCTATTAAGCTTTCTGAACCTTCTAATCATAAGAGCAAGCTCCTCATCGTCCAGATCTTCTTCGAATCTGTATCATCGAATCATCGTTAGATTTTAATGCAATGGATTTTTTACCTCTTGGATCTTCGTCTTCATTAATTCGTTCCACTTCGTAAGATGAAGAGTTCCAATCAGCTCGTCTACGAGATAATGGCATGATTCTTTGCGTCTCTCTTATTGAAGTCTTTATATGATTTCAATCCTTGGAAAGTCCACGCAAGTAGCTTGTTCACCTTCATAGGATCAGAAATTTTCTGTCCTTGATTCTCAAGACCATTGACAATATCTGTAAAATGGCTAAATATGTCAGTTATAGATTCTCCTGGTTTCATTTTGAAGGCTTCATATTGACCAAGGAGAATGTTAATTCTAGTCTCCTTCACTCGGTCTGTCCCTTCATAAGTGATATGTAATCTGTCCCGAGACTTCTTTTTGCTGTAACACAAGAAGATATTCTGTTATATTCAGTTGGTGACAAAGCACAATATAAAGAGTAAATCGCTTTAGCATCGAGTGCTTGTCTCTTGTTTATCTCTTCTTGAGACATTCCGCTGGTATCAACAGTTTTTTTCCCTCTTTCGAATACTGATGCAGCAGTAGGAGTAATTCCTCTTTCCACCACATCCCATTCCAGAGGATCCTTTGACTGTAGAAAAGCTTTTATCTTGTTTTTCCAGATGTTGTAATCCTTTCCATCAAAGTAGGGTGGTCTAGTATTGCTTTTCCCTTCCACCAGCCCTGGTGCTAGCATACTCGCCATGGATCTTTTACTTTGAAGTAAAACACTTCAAATAAAGTAAGAACACGAGCTTTGATACCAATTGATATAGCTAGAACGAGTACCTAGAGGGGGGGTGAATAGGTATATAAAAAATTTTCTTAAAGAGTACACAATACTTAGACAGTTGAAGGATTTGCAATAATTAAAAATCAATCGTAAGACTGAGTAAGGGAAAGAGAGAATAGAACACGCGGTTTATAGTGGTTCGGCTTGATTCAAGCCTACATCCACTCTTCTGCACTGACAGCCAATAGGCTGGATTCCACTATGAACAAAGAGATGTTACAGTGTTGATCTTCCTTGATTTCTAGGTGTAGATGATCTACCACACTCGCTCAAGGTGTCACCAAGTATAAACACTCTCTCGTGTATACAATTTCGCTCAAACCGTATCGACTAACAATCAAGGTTCTTCGACTGGAATTTTTCTATCGATCACACACTTAAAAAAAACTAGAATGTCTTCCTTTTATACTCCTTTATGCCATCATAGCCGTTGGCACTTACCAAAGGAATTCCTCCAATCTACCCGTTGGACGGAATCAATCAAGAAGATCATTCGAGCTATTTAAGGAATCGATGATAGCCCATCAATCCGTTCGCCCATACAATCGGGATCTTGGTTTCCAAGAATAGAACATTCCAAGAATATTTCGTCGACCATCGGATCTTCAATTGATCTTAAATAAGAATCAAAGAATCCGAAATATTTATCCAACTAAAGAATCTATTCCAGAGGATAGGATCGAATCCTCAACCATATACTTCGGCTTTGGATTTCCTTCGTCACTGGATTAGAAAGACTGTCAGTGAGAATAGTCTTGAGTCTTAAGTCTTGAGTCTTGAGTCTTGAGTCTTGAGTCTTGAGTCTGGTGAAAACAAAGTCTTCAGACTTTAAACTGTCGGTCTTCAAATATCCAGACTAGACTGATAGAAATGTTTTGTCAGCTTCAAAATATTCTGAAAAGATTTCTCCAACAGGAATTAAGTGACAGAAGTTGAGATCGGTGATGTTGAACTGGGGTGGTTCGGTTGCCTTGGGCTGGCCCCTTTATGTAGAAGTGAGGGCATATAACAGTGACAAGAGAGAAGCAGCTACACCACCTTCCATGGAACTTGCGTTTCAACATCATAGAATGTCCAATTGGTTGCGAAAACGGTGTCGTGGAACACGTCGCTGACGCAACGGGCACAAATGTTGCTTTTGTGAATCTATGGGATTAAATTGTCCAGCTATGCGCAATGAACTGTCCCTTTGGAATTTCCAGAGAATCAGATCGGATGTCTCATAGCTCGTGCCTAACATATTTAATTTTCTCCAAGGCGACCATAAGCAAAAAGGCCTATGAACGTCTCCCGAGAACGCTCCTATGCTTCTTTTGTTGTCCTTTTGATAGAAAAATTCAATGATTGCGTGATTTAATGTTATTAATATCCATGTACTTGCACGTGCATGTGGATGTGTCGGTCGATTCCGTGCGAGAGTTGACTTCTCCGGAGCTCAGACTTTCACTCCGACGACTCGGGGGCTCTTCACGGGCAGCTTCTTGGACTCAAGGAACACTCCGCATTGTTGCGCGACCGGTCGAGAGAAGGAGGGATCTCGAAGGTCAATTCGGCCTCCAGAAAGTGCAGCAGAAACTCTTTGCCTAGTCATTTGGGGAAAATCAAACTTTCCCTGGGTGGGACAAGCAGGTCAATTTTGTCTTCATCGGTAAGTTCCACGCTTCTTCTTCGTCTACCGAACACTCCGTACTTGCAGACACTCCAAGAACAGCGCACACTCGCAACTTCCTCTCCACCGCCGCTGAGCACGCCAGCCAAGCCTATGCCTTCCACCGGAAAGAGTTCAGACACTCTAAAAGAACTTCCGTTCGACTGCTTTCGGTCAATGCAAGCCGACTTATTTCCTATTAGACATGATCACTCTTCTTGAGGCGAACAGTTACATTAACTCGCCTCTATCTTGCCAACGCTTTTCAATGACGGTTTTTCCAGGAGAGGGGATCTTTTCCTTGGTTCCGGATAAGCTTGATCATCTTAATCCATTTTATGCCTCATCTAATTCAAAGTCGAATCCTTGGCAAGACAGAGCTATAGAGAGCAGTAGTGGGAGATACTGAAGCAAAAAAGTTTTCCTGAACTTGATCTTTTCGACTCGGGCGTTCTGTCCTGTCTTATATATGGGGGCATTGGGGGATTTCTGCTGGTTTTCGGCAAGCTTTCTTGGAGACTATTGAACCGTAACCGAGGAGGATTCAATCCCAGAATTCTTAGCTAACTTGACTGTTCCCATTAATGAAAATAAGGTCTTGCAAGGAACAGATAAGTCGTGATGTTGCCTCTTAGATAATTATTAAGAAGAATTGTGTTCTTGATGCTGCAATACTAAATCCGATCTAAAGTTGAGAAAAGCTATTAGAAGTGGTTGCTGTACTAGACCAAAGTCAGGGTGAAATATGAAGGTGATATGCCAATCAGGCCTGACTATTTATATTCAATAGCTGCTAAAAATGGAGAACTAGTAGTCAATTTCAAGTGCTAGTTGTGGAACAAAAGCATGAAACAGTTGACTGTTGTAGGCTACTTCAGGCTTACCGGGTGGTACAACGCAGAAGGCGCAATCTTGTTCAGAAAGGTTGATAATATGATGATCCATGGACGAGGGACACGGATGCCAATCGCCTGAAAGACTTCGATTTGTTCACGATGTTAAGATAGGCTATTAGTTGAAATGAAAATTGATGCCGAAAATTAAAAGAATTTTATGGTTTTGTCAACTTTTTTATTGTTCTTTGAATTCGGAGTTTTTAAACAATCTAAGATATTCTTTGCTTGAGCAATAAAATTACTTCCTTGCAGCAAAGAAGCGGGGAAAGAAAAAAGAATTGGACTAGAGAGTGCCCGCTATAACTTCCAATAAAATTGATGAATTTTTAACCCACAGAGGTGTACGACACGCCAGTGGCGGGCAACCAAGAGCTGCCGGCAATGAAGTTCCCGATAGTGAATTTCGAAACCTCCGTCATGCTTCTGATGATGGTGACTTACCCAAGGACTAGAGGTGGCAAAATGGGTCATGGACCTATATATGACCCATTTAAATCATAAATGGGTCATATATGGGTCATTTGTTTTTTTGAAAAAGTTAGTTAAATGGGTTTAACAACTAAAGATTTAAGATAAGTGGGTCTTAAGTAGGTTTTAAGTGGGTCTTAAATGGGTTGGATTTAGAACTCATTTTCACCCAAAACCTCACAATCTCTCCCTTCTCTCTTTAACTTTACAATTTTTTTTTTTTTTTTTTTATAAAAGCCAAAATTATAATTAATTTTTATTTTATTTTCTTTCTTCTTCCTCCGATCGCCGGCCATCATCGCCAGCACGGCGATGGCCGACAACTAGCCAGGCGAGGCTCGAGCCTCACCAGATCCGGCGAGGGGTGAGCTCGAGCTTGCCGACGTCGGCGAGGCTTGAGCCTCGCTAGATCCGGCGAGGGGTGAGCTCGAGCTCACCGAATTTGGCGAGGCGAAGGCCTCATTGACGTTCGACAAGGCTTGAGCCTCGCCGATCTGGTGAGACTCGAGCGCATCGGCATCGGGTAAGTTCGAGCTCGCCAGATCTCGGCAAGCCTCGAGCTCCCGGCGTCGGCGAGCCGGGTGAGCTCGAGGCTCGCAGTAGCCGGCCACCAGCCATCATCATGGCTGGCGGTCGGCCAAAGAAGAAGAAGAACAAAAATTAAAATTAAAATTAAAATTAAAATTAAAAATTAAGAATTATATTAAAAAAATAATTTTTAAAAAATAAAAAATAATTAAAATTCGATTTTTTAAAATAATTATTTTAAAAATTATAAAAATTGTCCATTAAATTTGTGTTGTATAAAACTATTTTAGTAGTACAATTTTTTTAAAATATATGTATACATATATGCATATACATATATATGTATGTATATATATACATACATATAAATATATATACATATACATATACATATATATATATATATATATATATATATATATATAAAGAAATAAGCTTTCTTAAGTTTATTTAAATGGGTCGGGTATGGTTCGGGTATGGGTTAGGTTGGGTATTGATAAAAAAATTTACATTTCAATAAACGGGTCATGAATAGATTAAATGGGTCGATTTGGGTTGGACAATTTATGACCCGACCCGACCCACCCGTTTAACGGGTCTACCAAGGACCCTATTTTGGTCGATGACCCAGGGCCTATGTTCATATACTTTCCATGGTAAAGAGTCTTTAAGGGCAAGGTCACTATCCTGCTGTCTGGCTGAGTCAATTAGACTATCAAGCTAAGTCTTCATGAAAACAGTTTTTAATTCTTCAAGGCCTCTACAGGGACGTCTATATGGAACCTTAAACCGATGCCAAGTCTGAAGCTGCAATGATTATACACTTATGGACGGAGATGCGGTTATTATGATTGGGGTTAGTCTGGCCCTATGCAATGATGATATTGACCTTGTTAGGACGGTTTCTTGCATAGATGTTGTAGTTTTGGAAAACAATGGTAGGATTTCTAAAGATGAAGTAAACAGTGCCATTGATGTTGTACTCTCTATAGAACTATCGCTCGGAATGAACAAAAAGGGTGTTCTGATAACCCCAAAGCCAGATTGACAAAAGACCGAGAGGTCAGAATTGAATGTAGAGCAACTGCTTGGTGATTCAATGTGCCCGCAGTGTCATGGAAAGTGATTTGTCACCAAAAATAGTTGAGACACAAGATGAGAGAGATTATTAGCATGCGTGGGTCTACTTGTACGTGTAATCTAAAGGGAAAAGTATCCCGCGAACTAAACACGGACCTCTCCGTGCTTGTTTTACTGCCTCATATTAGAAATACAACCATTTTCTCTAATTCTTGCGTTCATGATCTGGACCCACTTCATGTAATAATTATATGAACTGAAAGAATCGGACTATTCGTAAAATCAGTATCATTGCATTCTTTTAAAAGCAATCCAAAGGCAACTTTAATCATAAGATTCATTTGTCATGGGCAAAAACCGTCACGTCCAAGTTGGTGTCCTGTGTTGAATTCTCTATCCTGAAACCGTCCTAGGCTATGATCCTGTGTAGGGTGACGAAAGAAGCTGCTAGGTTTAGTGACGCTTATGGTGACGGAAAATCGGTGCTTTTGTGACTAATCGTCAGAGTTGCCCCAACTTTCCAGGGATGGGGTTGATCACGAGATTATCGAGCCTTAAGTCGCTGTTTGATAGATATTCTGTTTGTTTAATGTTTTAGGAATCCTATGGGGAAAATTTGTCAGCAGATGGAACTGTTTAAGATCAACTAATTAGGTTGACTTAAGTTTCAATCAGCCATAGGATAGTTCTAGGAAATTAAGCTGCCTTACTTTTCCATCTTGAGTACCCCTCCGATAAAAAAAAAAAATTATTATGCATTTCTTTCTTAATTACTCTAAAAATCTGGTCATTAAAAACATGGTATGGTCTTTTAATTGGTCATCGAATCGACTTTCAGGCGGATCTAAATTTGGCCATGAAAAAACACTTTTACTTCCAGTAATTATGATTATTCCAATACCATCATCTGCAAACACAATGTTTCCCAATTTTGATCCAACTTCAACATTCTCTTTTTACGTTCTAGCCTTAATATAAATTATGTACCTTATCGGGCCGGATGGCTTTGATGCCATAATTATAGCTTTGGTAATCTTCTTATGAGCCACCATGCGCTGTCCCACCTTGGATCCACTGAGTTTGATTTCATGAAGAAATAAGTTTTTGTGGAACCATTTCAGTTGATTTCAGTCAGAGTTTGAGAAGGGATGTTAGAGATAATTAGGGATTTTTCTAGGATATTTTTTATATGTTAGAGATAATTATGATATTTATGTTGATTATCCGTATCTCTTAAAATTGCACATATATCTTCCTTTGATTACACATATCTTAATTGAGATATTATCTTAAAATAGTTATCAAATAAAACCTATAATAGACTAATATATTCTTCTTTAATATATAAATTGAAATATACATAAATTCTTCGAGATAAGTACACCTCAAGTGCCATAACTTGGCAGAAAGGGACACTTAAGTGCCATAACTTATGAAAGGTACACTTAAGTGTCAAAATTGGAGCAAAATGGATCACTTGAGTGCCAATCCGACTAAAATCCGGCCAAATTGCATACAAGGCATTTTTCCGACGAAGCAAGTGCAAAATGATGCCGTTTTGCACGTTGGCGTGGCTAAATAATGCAAAAACGGCGTCGTTTTGGGCTGACGTGGTAAAAAAATAATATAAAAATTAACTAAATTTAATTTTAAATTAAATTTAGTTAAAATATTTTAAAATAATAACTTTAATATTAAAAAAGTAAAAATTTTTAAAAATTAAAAAATTAAAAAAAGAAAAAAGGGAGGGGGGACTGAGGGCACAGCCCTCAACCGCCGTCATCGAGAAGGGCCAGCGACGGAGGGGGCAGGGGCCGGTGACCCCGGTCGACAGGTGGTGAGGGCTCGCAAGTCTTCACCCCAGATCGGGGTGAGGGCTAGCGGCCCTCGCCCAGATCGGGCAAGGATCGGTGACCCTCGCCTGGTCGGGCCAAGGGCCACTGCCCGCTGGGGGTTGCCTCGGCGGTAGCTTGCTCACTCAAATGCCTTCCCAAACTGGTTTTCATCTCGTTCGAGCTAAACCTTGACCCAGATGCGGTAGCTTGCTCACTCAAATGCCTTTCTATCAGTTGGGCCCGTCCATAAAACTCATCATAATCTTTCAGATCAAGCAACACCAGTGGATTCTTCAGTTCTGGTTTGAGGCCATTCCTGAACCTCCTAGCTTTGTCCTCCGAATCCTCCACCAGTTTGGGAGCATAGTATGACAGCTTTGCAAATTTGGCCTCATACTGGTCCATTGTCAACATCCCTTGACAATGGTGCTAGAATTCCTCCATCTTCTGCTTCGTTGAGCTACTAGAGAAATACTTGTCGTTAAAGGCTCCAAGGAAGGCGTTCCACATTGGAACCACACCTTCTGGGACTACTCTGCCTCTGGTGGCCCTCCACCAAGTACTTGCGTTACCCTACAGCTGATATACTGCCAGGACAACCTTCTCCTTCTTAGTGCACATCAACAATGCAAAGGTCTTCTCCAAGTCTTGGATCCAGAGTGTTGCAGCCTCGGGATCTCTTGCACCGGTGAACCTTGGTGGATTCAGCTTCAAGAATTGCTCTACGAGCTTGTGCATTGGCCTCTCAACAACCACGTTCCTAGGTGGAACCTCGGCAAGTGCAGCTATGGCAGCGACATCAGCAGTAGCAGCGACGACAGTAGTAGCAGCGGCTGTAGCGGCGGCGGTAGTGGCAGCGGCTTGATTCTAGGCCTGCTGCTCCATTAGATTCCCAAGCATCTCAAGCGCCTGAATGATCCCATCGATTCTCGGATCGCCAGGTGTTGCTACCCTACTGATTAGAGGTGGTACTACTCCACTTGCGTTGGCTTGAGCTTGTGCTCTACCACGACCACCTCAGGTACCAACCCTTGTTGGCATCCTACCCCAAGTCACTGGTCCTATGATCCTCTTTCTAGGCGTCCTCTACTCTTGACCACTCATTATATAGACTTTCTACAGAACCTGTTCTCAATTCCATACAGAATTAGAAACTAAGTGATCTCCACAAAACAATTTACCAAATAGCTATCAATCACATGCATCATCATAAAATAAAGGGCGTTCCTACTAATTATCTCATAATTCATTGCACTTTATCACTCTAACTCCAACCACTAACCAGCTCTGATACCACTTCGGGTGGGGATGTGTGACATCACAGATTTTCAGTCATGTTTTCTACTAAATAAATCGGGCATTTCATTGATGTGCCTATAAGGCTGTTCTCAGAGCTGATCACTATGAAGATAATTAGATTATCTTGGGAAGCTATTAAGGACTTTAAGGCAAACACCTTGAGAATTCGATCAGGAATCGGCTTCTCGATCGTACTCATTTTTAGAGGCCATTACGGCATAGTTAAAAATTGATTTGAGATCAGAGATAGGTCAGTTCGACTGAGATGTGTGGCCGATCATGGGTGACTCCACTAAATTGGGAAATTC
Source organism: Eucalyptus leucophloia subsp. euroa (assembly GCA_017140325.1). Taxonomy (NCBI): domain Eukaryota; kingdom Viridiplantae; phylum Streptophyta; class Magnoliopsida; order Myrtales; family Myrtaceae; genus Eucalyptus; species Eucalyptus leucophloia. Next base: position 14,240,732 of record CM029472.1, on the reverse strand, counting down.
TCGTCGACCGACTCTAATTTGATTTTACTGTCATTTTGGTACCCTATGTCCGTATTTGAATCCTCAAGATTTTCACGATAATCGAGAGTCGCCATTGAGTCGAGTGGATTCACTGTGGCTCGAAGAATCGACCATGAGTCATTTGCCCTAAAAAGTTCTGAAAACCATCCGGTAGTCTGGGTCACGCTAAAAACGCACCAAATGGAAATTAACCACCAATTCAAGTTCGATTCAAGAAATTGAAGATTCTATTATGTTACAATAAATTCTAGGAGTGTTGATTCAGTCTCAGAAGATTTTTCTGATGACCGAGACCTTTTAGAAAAGTTGATTTAGGACCGTTTTGTGCAGATGAAGTCGGGGATTAATTTTGATTGCAAAATTGGAAAGCAAGATGGATTCTTGGGTGAGAAAGATTATCAATGGGGGCATTAAGATGTCAATTGAAATTGTGGAGGCCAAATGAGGTTGATTTGAGATAATCTAAGTGCCCAATTGAGTGAGGGTTGTGCCAAAATTCGTGTGCCCCCCCTTTCTAGCAATTTTGGACCATTTGGGAAGTTGTGAGAGGAGTGTTGGTGGCCCATTCATAGCCATGGATTGCTAACTTCTTGGGCAAGTCTTTGGGGGACAAACCATTGGAAAAACAAGGCCAATGGGGCCCTTGTCTCCCATTCTCTCTTATCTTCTCTCCCTCTCTTCTTGGCCGGCCACACTTCTTCTCTCCCCCTCCATTTGTGCGAAAACTAGTAGCTAAGAAGCAGAGGACAGCAGCCGGTGTCGCCTGGAGTCGGAGCAACCACCACCAGCCGCACCACTGCCTGGACACCGTGCATCGTCACACGTCCTTGTCGCCCAGCCGCATGCCGTCTGCCCTGTCCTGCCCATCCATGTCTATCCAGCCTCTGTCCAGCCACCGTGAGTAGCTGAGAAAGTCGCCGTGCATCCCATCGAGCAACCACTTGCCCTTCCCGAGCCTCACCGCACCAAACCAGCTCATTTCCTCCTATTTTGCAGTCAAGACCAGCAACTCAGCAAGTGGGTTTCACAACCACTTCAAGAGCCATTTTGAGGTGTTTTCAAGCCCTGAACCCGATGCTTGCTTTGGAGATAAATGTCCCCCGCGACGTTTCCGGTGATTCGATCTGAACGGATTGTTAATCGAGTGAGTTTAGCTTATTAATCCTTGCTTAGCTTGCTAATGATGCTTTAAGGGTTGATTAATGTTAATTAAGCATGTTTAAGTGGTTAGATTAGTTTAGAATAATTAAATTAGTGACCTAATGATGCATGTTAGGTGGTTAAACTTAGTTATTAGTAAGTAGAGAGCTTATAGTATTTATTGAATGAACCTCGGGATTTTTCTCAGTTCGCCTCAGCTTTCAATTAGGATTTACAAGCCTAAATTGGATTTATTGTATTTATTTAATAATTTTTGAAAATTATTTATTTATTTATTTATTTATTTATTTTTTTGGAAATTAGGCAGGGATAGCTGACGATGGGAATTTTATGCTGATTATCGTGGTGCAGTCCGTTTATTTAATTGAGCTTTATTTTGTACTGAATTGAATTAATTGTGAATTTTAGGATTTTATTCCTAAGTTGTTCAATTTCAATAATTGATTTGGAAATGTTCGAGCAAAACAGAGGAAAAATGAGACTGGCAATCAATTACCAACCCCTTAACCTTTTCCTTATACAGCGCCTTTGATATCTAAATAGGCTGTATAAAGGGGTGAGAAAGAAAGTGGTGAGACGTGGCTCGGTAACCAAATAAGTCACCTTGGTGAATAAGTCACCTTAGAGAATTCACGTGAGTAATAAAGTATATACATCACCTGAAAAAGCACGTGGCTCGGTATTTAGTACGTTACTTTGGTGAAAACGGCACCTTAGAGAATGCACGTGGCTTGGTATATCGTCTTAGAGAATGCACGTGATTCGGTAATTGATACATCGCCTTGGTGAATAAGTCGCCTTAGAGAATGCATGGGGCTCGGTGATTAGTACGTCGCCTTAGCAGGGGGTGGTCTATAGGCTGCTGCTGGCTTTCCTCTGGTTCTTGAGCTCTTAAATAACACAACAATGGATAAAGCAAGCCTAAGGAGGAAGAAGAAGAAGATAGCTACTAAAGAGGGGGGCCACAAAATATCCTAAACACTCATGGCTTGGCCCCCACTTGTGACTACCTCAATCCTCATCCATTTGCACACCAAAACTTCCTCAACAAGCCATTCAAAGTGTCCAAAATGTTGCAGCCCCTTGGTCCTACGAATTTTGAACATTTCTCCCTCCAATTTCATCCAATTCCAACTTAATTGGACTCAAATTGGTGCCCATAAATTCAGCCAAGGTGCCCACATCACATTCCACATTTTTCCTTGCCAATTAGTCCAATTTGAATGCAAAAAATGCAACAAAAAATGGTCTTCTAATTTTTCCAATCCAAAACTGCCTAAATTTGATTTTTTGGCCAAAACTCGGGTTTGCAAAAAAACCTTCGAATGACGAGTTGACGTTCCTAAAATAAATCGTGACGTGATAGAACTTTTAATTTTTGAAATCGGATTCAATTTCACGGTTAATTTCAACCGAATGCGATTTTAGCGTGACCTAACCTACTAGGTAGCTTTTAAGAATTTTTAGCGCATTTGACCTGTGATCGATTATTTTCAAGCCACATTGTACATCTTTGACACATTGGCAACTCTTGGCTATCGTGAAAATCTCGAGATTTCAAATATGGGCATAGAGTACAGAAATGACAGAGAAATTGGTTTAGTACTGTTTGACGAGAATTTTGCAATTAGATAGAATCACCCACACTTTAATGACACACCTCAGTTGAACCGACCCATCTCTGATCTCTTATTGATTTTGACAGTGTCGTATTGACTATTGCAGATTAGCACGATCAAGTAGTTAATTTCTGATCGAATTTTCAAGTCTATTGCGTTTAAATTTCTTAACAGGTTCACCTGATAGATGAGTTATCTCATGAGTGATCAGCTCAAAGAAAAGAACTATAGGTGCTTTGATAAAAGCCCAACTCATTCAATCGAAAACAGAATTGGAAAATTAGGATGTCACACAAAGCAAAAAGGCTAGATGTATCAGGCATGCCATTGGCAAGGAACTTCGAAGCCTCTATCGTGCTTGTGATGACATGGTAACCTACCCACTTGACCCCATTTTCGGTCAATGACCTGGGGCCCATGTTTATATACTTTCTATAGTACAAAGACATAAAGGCAAAGTCACCATGCCACGCCAACCAATCGTTCGAGTTATTTAGGCTATCAAGATAAGACTTCATGAAAATTGTCATTTCTTCAATACTTTTGCCATGGCCTTCCAAGGTACATCTTGATAGAGCTTTGAATCGGATTTAGGTATGAAGTTGTGGTGACTTTGCACTTGTGGATGGAGATGTCTATATTCAAGTTGGGGTCGGTTTGGTTTATGCAGTGAATGTACAGGGTTTTCTAGCATGGATGTTACAGTTATGGAGAATGACTATAGCAATTCCAAAGATAAATTAATGGTACCATAGATGTCGCACTCTTTGTAAAACCGTTACTTAGGATGAACATAAAGGGTGTCATGGTAACCCTCAAAGCTAGATCGATGGTAGACTAAGAGGTTTGAGCCAGAACGTAAAGCAACTATTTGGTGATTTGTTGCACCGATGGTATGCCGGAAAGTGATGTCTTTTGGTAGATGAATTCATCACCACGACAACCTATACATACTAGCCTTATTATAGATTATATACCTTGCTATGCCAGATCGCTTTGATGCTGTGTTATAGAGTTACTAATCATATATACCTTTCTATGCTAGATCACTTTGATGCTGCGTTACAGATTTGCTAATCATTTTGTAGTTCCTTGAACCATCTTGGAGCACCAACATGTTGGCCTTACATGCCATGGATAAAGTTTATAGGAGCTTCCGATTCCCTAGCCTCACCCATGTGGGGAACTCATTAGTGTAGTTCGGCATAATGTAGGGGACATAGTTTGTGGACAAAGCGTTGCTTATGAACTTAGAGATTGTTATTAGACATCAAGGGCAACATGTTCATCGAGACGCCAAGCTTGACGAACTTGCCCCAACAAGTCTCAAGGTTGGTCAAGGCAGTGCTGAGCCTCGTTAGTGCACTAATGATTAATGGTGCAATCCAAACAAAGGGTCAAGTGTTTGTAAAGCTAGAGGCAGTTGGCCCATGTAGTCTTCTCATGCTCGTTACAGCACTTGGGTCCTAGCAAGCACGTGTTGGTTCGGGCGAGCTGAGTCGTCTTGAGGCTGACTTTCATCGAGGCCTTAAGGAAATGGGATTTTCGCTAAAAAGGGCTCTGGTTAAGGTTGGTAGTCAAGATGTACTCACATGGTTGTAGGTAAAGCATTTGGCTATTTCATATCACCAAAGGATTAGCTAGAAAATGTTTGACAACAAAAAAGGCAAAAAGAGAAGGATCATGAACTTTTAATGAACACCCATATTGATTGATCTAGTTGAGAATATTGCAAAAGTTTGAATGTTTATATATTTCAATATATTTTAATAAAGAATATGTCAAAGGGAGATATTGTTAGAATTATCATATAATACTTTGATGCAGAAATACAAACGAAAATAGTGACCTTTTGATGTTTATGAATTTTCACAATTAGATGAAGATATACCGTTATCCATAGTGTTGTAGTAAAACTCGAACCAAATGAAGAAATCCGATTTCTCTCCCTTAACCCACTATACTTTAATATATTCTATTGATGAAGAAGAGAATACCCAATTCTTTCTATTATTGTTGTTCATTGTGGGTGAAGAGAGGACTGGACTCTATTTATACGTTCGTTGAAAATGTGTCTTCCATCAAAGCGATATACCCTTTCATTTTATTAGAGTCGCAACTCCTCGTAATCAATAATTATTTATTTTATAGCATTTCAATAATTATTAAACCATATAATAAATCATATCATGTGGGTCACAATAATTCTTACATTCTCCCACTTGACCCATATGATTTTCCTTTCATGGTTTAATGAAGACTATAATGTGCACAATAACATTATGCTATAAAATTTCATTAAATTGACAATCACATAATAATCACAATTAAGTAAAGAAAACTAATGTGAGTCAGAGCGGTTGTATGTCATTAATCGACATAGTCCCTTCTATGTGCTACAACTATAGCACTTTACTTAACATAATCCATAAATGAGAAGTACAGTAATAGTCCAACCATAATGTTTCTTTAGAAACTATCTGTTTAACATTCATCTATATCCATAATGTATACTAAATAGAAAACGGAAAATATCATAAACATGTAAGTAAGCTCAAAGTGTCAAATATATAAACTTAATACAATCATAATACAAACATTAATGATGTCCAATAACGCCCATATTTTCAACATACTCATTAAATTTTTTGGGCGGCGATTCTTTTGTTAAGGAATATGCTATCATAAGATTGGTGCTAATGTGCTCAATTGACACTCTTTGTTTCTGAACTTTTTCTTTGACAGACAAGTATTTGATCTCCCTATGCTAAACGCTCTTAGAATATTTGTCCTTCTTAAAGAGGAAAACTGCTGCAGAGTTATCCCAATAAATTTTCAGCGGCTTTGTAATACTGTCGACAATCACAAGCCTTGAAATAAATTCCGCAGCCATAATCCATGAATTGTGGCCTCAAAGCATGCCACAAATTCAACTTCCATAGTAGATGCAGCAATAACTGACTGCTTCGCACTCTTCCATGAAATTGCCCCCTAGCCAGAAAAAACAAGTAACCAAACGTTGATTTTCTTGTATCGACACATCCGGCTAAGTCTAAATCTGAATATCCAATCACCTCGAGATGATTGGATATTTTATAAGTGAGCATATGAATTTTCGTTCTTTACAAGTATTTAAGAACTTTCTTTGCAGCTTTCCAATGATCCATTTTAGGATTACTTTGATACCTGCCCAGCATTCCGACAGCAAAATTGATGTCTGGTCTGGTGCAAATTTGTGCATACATTAAGCTCCCCACAACAGATGCATAGGGAATATTTTTCATTTGTTCTCGTTCCAATTCACTTTTCGGACATTGCATAAGGCTAAATTTGTCACATTTCTGAATTGAAACTATTCCTGCTGAACATTTACTCATATTAAATCTCTCTAAATTTTCTCAATGTAGGCTTTTTGAGACAATCCTAATAATCTTTGTGATCTATCACGGAATATTTCTATTCCTATCACATATGTTGCTTCTCCCATATCCTTCATTTCAAAATTATTATAGAGAGATTTCTTGTTTTCATGTAACAAACCAAGATCATTAGCAGCAAGCAAAATATCATTAACATACAGAACTAGAAAAATAAACTTGCTCCCACTAATCTTCATATATATACACCGATCAACAGTGTTTTCCTTAAATCCAAATGAAGTTATGGTATCGTTAAACTTAAGATACCATTGTCAGGAAGCTTATTTAAGTCAATATAGTGACTTCTTTAATTTACATATCATGTGTTCCTTTCCTTTAACTGAAAAGCCTTCAAGTTGGTCCATATAAATTTCTTCTTCTAAATTCTCATTAAGAAAGACAGTTTTTACATCAATTTGGTGTAACTCCAAGTCATAATGAGCCACCAAAGCCATAATGATTCTAAGTGAGTCATTCTTAGAGACTGGTGAAAATGTCTCTTTATAGTCAATGCCTTCTTTCTGAGTAAAACCCTTTGCAACAAGTCTGGCTTTACGTCGTTCAATATTGCCTTTTGATGCATGGATTTTAACTCTTCTTCCATGATATTAAACCATTCATTAGAATCTTCACATTCCATGGCTTGAGAAAATGAATCTGGATTTTTTCTAATTCCTAAGTCAATTTCTGACTCTTGTAGATAAACCACGCTCTGATACCAACTATTAGAATTATCATATAATACGTTGATGGAGAAATACAAAAGAAAACAGTGATCTTTTGATCTTCATGAATTTTCACAATTAGATAAAGACATACCTTTATCCATAGCGTTGCAGTAGAACTCGAACCAAATGAAGAAATCCGATTTCTCTCCCTTAACCCACTATACTTTAATGTATTTTATCTATGGATGAGAGAATACCCAATTCTTTCTCTTATTGTTGTTCATTGTGGGTGGAGAGAGGACCGGACTCTATTTATACGTTCGTTGAAAATGTGCCTTCCATCAAAGCGATATGCCCTTTCATTTTATTAGAGTTACAACTTCTCGTAACCAATATTTTATAGCATTTCAATAATTATTAAACCGTATAATAAATCATATCATGTGAGTCACAATAATCCTTACAGATATATGTGCAACATTCGTGCCACAAATGTGCAATATTCATGAGATATACGTGCAATCTTGAGAAATAGGAATAATCAATATAAATATTACAATCATCTCTAACAAAGGAAATTATCCTAAAGAAATCTTCATTTATCATCCCCTTAAACTCAAGGTGACTAAGTTAATTTGAGTTCCAAATCAAGTTAGTATAGTGCCACAGAAACTATTTTCTTTTGAAATCAACACCCAACATATTCGAGATGGGGCAACAAGTGGTGGCCTTTGTGATGGCTTTAAGCTTCTGTCGACAATGAGATTTTAGTATCTTGCTTGTTTGAAGGCAGCAAGTCTAATGGTGGTGTCAGCATCTTGAAACGATAAATAAGAATGTGAAGAGAGAATTTGAGCGTAATCTTGAATTAGGGTGTTTCATTTGCCTTGGATTGGTCCTTCTCTTTAGAAGTGATAGGCAAAAATCGAAATGATAGTAGTCCAAGAGGCAGGTAGTTACACCACTCTACGGGAAATTTGTGTTTCGATTGTCGTGTCATGACCAATCGATTGATTTTGAATAATCAAAATGACTAGAGAAAAAGACAATGTACACTTTTCAACCAGGAAACAAATCTGTCCATGGGTCTCTCCTTTATGACTAACTATTGTTATTTGCGGAATTTTCTCTCAATGAGATGACCAAAGGCAAAAAGGCATTTGAACATCTCCCCAGAACGTGTTATTAAGTTTTATTTGTTAAAATAATTTTTTGACCAAGTACAAAACATTGCAATTATGGACATGATTTTCTTGATGAGGTCCTTACACATGCCCATTATCCGAGTTAGTCATGAGCTGGGGAGCTTTTCTAGCATCATTACTAGGTTGAATCTTTCCCAAGTGTTATCTCATGGATCCTTTGAACTAAACTCTAATCATGCTTCGGTTGAAGGTAAATCTATCTCCTTTGCGTCAATGGAAAACATCATTCATACACTACGAATTGATGTAGAATATCCATGTTGCAACCTATTCTTTGATAGGGTGGAAAACATAAGTTTAAGGTTATTATCTAAAGGATGGACTAACGACCCATAATTTAAATGTGGGCTCTCTCAAGCCCATACTTCATGCAACATTGATGTGTTCAAATTGACACTAAGAGATTTTCCTAAACAAAGGTCACCACTACCCTATTAGGGTTGGTTAGAAACCAAGCATGTGAGTGTACTTCACTTTCTACGTAACTGGAGAATCTATGTCAAAGATTTGATTACACTAATGAACTAATTAGTATCCTTTTGATACTTAATCTCGTTCATTTCAAAAAAGGCATTTTTGTTAAGCAATTTGAATTGACTTTATATCTATTCACTAACATTGAGGTGATTATACGAGTGTACATTTATTAACGTAACAATTAGCAATCAAGAAAAACAGTAAATAAATTGCATGGGATAGCAAAGACCCAACACTAAGAAAAAAGATAAATGACAATGCTAAGTAAACTAAAGGGACGCCAAAATAAATGTATTGATATTGCGTAATCAAGGACAATTGCCTTTAAGGATAATTGAAACCTTAAAGTAAAGCCTTAAGTACTCATTCAATTTTAAGCTCAATTTTTGTCCAAAGATTTAATCAAAATCCTATCTATATGAATTCTAATTTTGGAAAATTTAAAACTAATTCTAAACTAGAATTGACACTAGAATCTAGGAAAACTACTTGAAAACTAATTTCTATACCTTTTCCTAAACCTTTTCCTAAACCTTTTCCTAATTTTTTATTTTTTTTTCAGAATTTTCTTAATTTTTAATATGAAAAAAGGACTCTGGTGGGCCCCTAGGGCCCGCTTCGAATATGGGCTGAGGTAGGCTCTTGGTTCTGGACCATGGACATAGATTGGCTAATTCAAAACAAGCCTGTTCGAATAGAAAATCACCAAGTCCATTTTGTTGAAATTAAAAAGCACTAAGCCCATTTTGCTAAAAAAAGCTCAGCCCAACCTCCTCTAAAACTAAGGCCAGCCCAGATCTACTAAAACCACTTAGGCCCAAGATCCATCAAGCACCAAGGTCATCGGAAGACAACATTCAGCAGCAACAACAGAAAAAAGTAGGGGTCTACCTTGAACAAGAGGGAAAGAGGATGAAGTATCAGAGGGCGACCAAGAGATGGGGTCGTCAGGAACCACTGAGAAGAGCCGGGACAAGCAGCGGTTGCCAGTCGCAGGCTGAGTGGCCTGCAGTTGCGAGCTGAGGTGGTGGAGATGTGCAAGAGATTGAACGTTGGAGAGTGAGAGCAGCCGGAGAGATAATAGAAGAGCAATCATGGAGAGCCTCTCTGCAAACGGAAATGGAAGTAGGCGTTTGTAATTTGTTTCCTACATTAGCTCTCTTTGCTGGTTCTCTTAAGACAACACCCTGAAGATTTGAGATCGCAATAGACGAAGTGACGCGCTCGGGGTTCTTCTCAGTTTTGAGGAGGGGATGCGCCACCCGGGTCTTCTCCTTCGATGATGACGGGAAGTGGCAGCAAAGGAGGTTCAACAAGGCGGGGCGGAGTCAAGTGAGCAGCGACATTTGCGACAGTGGTGTTCGAGCTTCACGGCAAGGCCGGCAGGTGCCAAGATTGAGCCACGAGAGCGACATTTATATATATATATATATATATATATATATATATATATAGAGAGAGAGAGAGAGAGAGAGAGAGAGAGAGAGAGAGAGAGTTCCCAAAGTCCCAGTGAGCGAGTGAGGAAGATCCCTAGACCATCAGGCCTCCTCGAAATCCAGTGAGAAGACCAAAGGAAGAAGAAGAAGAAAACACCCCTGGGGGAAGGTCCCTCAATGTTGAGAGAAGTGGGATCCACCTGCAACATGTGTTGCGTTCTCATGTGCCTTTTGTATGTGTTGTGTGCTAGCATGGCAAATAAGAAGGCCCTTGAAAATGTGAAATGTGTCCCGTGTGGGACCCAAATTGCCAGGCCTCTCTCTTCTCTCATCTCTCTATTCTCGCTGCACTTTTGACACCCGTGCACGCTCTCTCTCTCTCCTCTCTCTCCCCAACACCCTCTCTCTCTGCTGGCGTGGACAAATAGCTAATCACCTTGACCTTCGCGGAGACCACCTCCTCTGGTGTGTCAGTGAAGGCGCATGAGTACTCGATCTGCCATAAGAGCTTTCTCCACCAACCAAGCTCTTGGCAAGCACAAGCGGTGCCACTACGAGGCCCCCATTCCCGCCTCTTTTGCCCTTGACGCCTCAGTGGCTAGCAGGGTGAGCGTCTTTGAGGGGTACCGCGAGTTTGATCTAAACATCCCGACGCTCTTGGAGTTCTCCTCAAGATTTGCAGTCTCTGGTAGCTTGGACAATGAGGTGGAGAGCTCACATCCCTCCAAGAAGCCCCAATTCCTGGCACCAATGACGACGGAAACAGCTTGAATTGGGTTGGATTGAAAATGCATAGAAACCCCCACAAAAAAAGCCAACGATCGGAGTTGAAGTGGGAACTTGATCAAGTTTCAGGTAGGAATAGAGAAATACTAGAAAAGATTGTTTTTGTTCATCTCTTCTTGTCTGCTAGGCGATGCTGGAATTCTTTTTGGCTGAAGAAAAAATTGCAAAAGATGGCATTTCCGCAACGGAGAGAGAGAGAGAGTCGAGTGAGAGAGGTCTGCGTGAGAGAGAGGAGAGAGCGGAGAGAGAGTATGGAGGGGAGGTAGAAGAGAGAGAGAGAGCATGCAAGGGTGTTAGACATGCAACGAGAAGAGAGAGAGAGAGAGGAGAGAAGAGAGAGATCTAACAATTTGAGTCCCGCAGACGACACGTGTCGTGTTCTCAAGGGTCTTCTTATTTGCCATTGGCACACAAACCGTTCCTAATATTTTCTCCTTTATGCCCACTAAAGCCCCATCCTTTTGTCCTCTACCCCGTCCTTCTCTCTTTTGTCTTCGACCAGCATCCAAGAGACGGGAAAGGAGGATGAGAGAGAGGTTGGGCCGGTGAAAGAAAAAAGAAGAAATGGGATGGGCTGGCCTAGGTGGGGAGAAAGAAAAGGGAAAAGAAGGAAGGGCTGGGCTAAGATTGGCCTAGCTCAGCTTGGCTGTTTTTTTTTTTTTAATTAATTTTTAAATTAATTTTCTTTCCAATTTTTAATTTTAATAATGCAAACATTCCTAATATTTATATGCGATGCAGTTTAATTGAAACACGATACATTTTAATGAAAATTATTTACTTTACTTTCTACTTTTATATTTTTTAAGACTAATTCCTAATTTTCTATGTGATTAAGTCCTAAATAAAAAAGGGCATAATTTAGGTGTCAACAGTCAATATCATAACATGTGAACAAATAATAAGAACTCGAATTCTTATTGAGGCTAGAACTCATGGAGGAGAAAATCAATTCCTGGATGACATCAAATATGTAGTATTTAAAGACAAAAATATTTGGTTATTGATACATTTCCAATATCAAATCAGGATCAATTAGGATAGTAATAAAGCATTGTGTCGACCTCTTCTTTGGTGTCAAGGTAAAAGCTACATGTAATTATCAATTCCTGAAAAAAGTGTAGAAGAATGGGACCACTAGGTTGAACATTTGCTAAGTGTTGCTCGTTGATTCTTCTAACTGAAAATTCTGATTATGTTGTGACTGAGGTAAATTTATCTCGTCTTTAAAAATAAATCCCACTTGTAGGTTAATCCAATGTAGAGCTTCGTGAACGCCTATGTGACAAAATTTTCCTTGATTTTTTTTTTTTTTTGGTATGATCCTACCTTGATTAATATCATTTAACGAGTTAGAGAGCGCCACCTTCATCAATCTTTCCACTTTAGAGACGTGTGTTAATTAAAATTAACGATTTGGCTTTCAAGTATTTATATGATAAGTTCTCTCTAAAAGAAAGGGATCTACACCATTTCAGTTAAAAATAAGATGAATGCTAAACACATCTACAAATTGATATACAGAGTGATGTGTCAAATTGTTATTGGTCATTGAATATGGTCCATTCATTTAAAGGGCCACTCAAAGAGTACACACTCGATCCACGTGTATCCCAGCTCCCAATTAGACCCAAAGCAAATTTACTGGTGTTATCCTACAATTTCTTACAAGGAATTAACTCACAAAACTCATTGAGAGAAAATCCTAAAAATCTTTTTGTTTACTTTATTGTGTGTCCACCGAGTGGAAATCCATCTCCTATATTTAAATAATATTTGTGTTGAAAGTAGAAAACCCCTCGTTAGGAAACCATTCAACTTGGAAACGTTCAGACTAGAAAACCTATTCAAACTAGGTAATGTACTTGGATCAAATTTTCTTTAGAGGCTCAAACTTGAGACTTATTCTCAACAGGCTCTATGGAGACTGATTGCAGTCAACAGGATGAAGTTTCCAATATTGCCAGTCACTTGCCAGGCGGCTTAGGCGAGTAAGTCGGGCAAGAAGCACTATGCCAGTTCCATATTTGCTGAAGAATAGTGTGGTTGGTCTCTCTATATGCTAAAGTGTGAATCTAGCTACCTCGCAATTTCTGTGATGAGTATTTGGATAGCAGTAGGTTCAGGCGCAAGGGCCAGGATCTTGGCTAAAGGAAAGCGTTAATCTCTTATGTGTGGCATCTCGTAATTACACGGCATTGAATCATATTTTAGCTGAATATTGTGTTGAAGGAAAAAATCCTCCAAATGATACTAGATGATCTGACATGTGGTTTTCCCTTTTCGTCTTCTGCTTTGGCTTCGTCTTCATCTTCTGTCCTTAATCTTTCAAGTTTCCCGCTTAAGTGGCAGAACAGAAAGACAGAACACAAATTCGTTTAACTATCTTGTCAGTCATCTATAATCATTTGAAGGAATCTGTCATGATTTTTCCATGTGAAAACTGTGCAATGATCTTAATGTCTTACCTCAAAAATTCGGTTGACATTCTTGGTGAAACTCTGAAGTGAATAGAAGACAAAAGATCCACATACAGACACAGATTTTAGCGCTTTGGTCATGACAGGTCATCTTGTTATGGTGGGAAGGATGTTTGAAAAATTGGCTTGTGAAACACAGAAGTTGATTCAGATGAGTTGATTTAAACTTGAAGTGACGTCAACTGAAGTTGTAGCTAGCTAAGCCCCTTTATAAATCATTCAAAGAATTACTTGCTTATACCGAAATAAGAAAGAGGCTTCGCATTGTTTTCAGCAACTTGTCCAAATAAAGAGAATAAATATAAGCAATACTCACAATGTGAGTATCATGATCGGCTTTATATTTAAGCCTTCTATTCTGTCAATTTCTTTACCCTAATAATATGTTGCAAGCGAAAACGTACTTCGTGCCTCTTCATGCATACATATTGACACTCTTCCGAGGGAATAGAATCCTGAATATGCCCATATCTTTATTTCTTGTTTTGGTCCTCATTTTGTGGTTTCGGTCAACATTTTGGTTTAGTCTTTCCCTTACAACGTATTACTTTCTCTGTGGTTTTAGTCCCTGTCCTTCCTTTCTCTTGAGATCGTCAGCATACAGCAGAAGAATGGAGATGTTTCAAAATCCGTTTAATTCATAGAAGTCACTTTAATTCTGTAAATGGGTTATGGTAGGATAAGATGTTGGCACAAATTGAGAGTAGTATAATTTACAATCCCACTAGGTTTGTCAGCTAAAATGTAGTGAGCTCAATGTCTGTACAGTCCCATAAAGTCAAGATATTGGGCTTTCCTTTTGATGCGGAAATTGCGAAGAGTTTAGCTCTTGAAGATTCTAATGGAACATGTAGCTGCCTAATATTTTGATAACCTGTTTAAGCTCTACTTTGTCATCAATCATCAATGTTTGCATTGTGCATCTATGTTGGCAAGTCTTTCAACTCTAGCTTGTTTGGTTCGATGTAAACACATTTTTACATAGTTGATGGAACAGGGATGGCACACTCGAAGTAAAATGCATATGACTATGGTGTTCTCCTGGTTGAGATGATATCAGGGTTGTGTCACGGTCCAGAGGTTCAATCGGTCTGTGACACTTGCCTTTTGATGAGCACAGACAGAACCATCTGCCGAATACTCAGGTGAAGTGGGTTAGGAAACGGATCTCCACTACGCTGAACTTGACACGATGATGGATTCCAACTCAAATACAACTACTCCTCCTGACACTGCATTTCACTTAGCCGAGCTCGCTATTCGCTGTCTCCAGCCAAGAAGCAAATCCCAACTGACAATGCGAGAGATTGGAGACACCCTAAGGCAAATCATGCAGCCAATGCCAGGACAAGAAATTTCAGAGGTATGGACTAATCATATACTGCACAAGGGTTGCTCTTTGTCTACTGCTTATATTCTCTTGACGTGACTTGTTTGTTCCTGTAAATGTCAGTGAAATTTCGCATTACAAATTTTACCCCTAGGTCTGCCAACACATTTGAATGTTCAATTTAACTATTGTCACTCCATGCAACTCAAAACATGGTGAATGTCTGCACTCTTGGGGCTTAGATTTTATCTGCTTCTCGAGCTTTTATTCTGGTATCTTGTACATACATTTCTTTTGACGTGTAAATCATTTTTTTTTTTAATGTTCAATTTGGCTATTGTCACTCCATGCAACTCAAAACATGGTGAATGCAGACTCAAGGCTTAGATTTTGTATGCTTCTCGAGCTTTTTTCCTGGTATCTAGTATTTACATTTCTTTTTCACGTGCAAATCGCTCTTTTTAAACGTTCAATTTGACTGTTGTCACTCCATGAAACTCAAAACATGGTGAACGTCTGCACACTTAGGCCTTGGATTTTGTCTGCTTCTCGAGCTTTTCTCCCGTTCACGCATTTCTTTGTGACGTGTAACTCTCTCTTTTAAGTTCCTTCGACTTCTTTAGGCAGTCATTATCTAAGGAGATGTGATCCATTCCCATCTCCTGCTTTATAGGCAAGACAATTCACCAAATAAATGGCTCTATGTCCATTCTCATTCTGGAAATTAGACTTGCTGCAGAAGGTGAAAAAAAGTGGGGCTTCAACATCCTTTGCTTCTATCTTCCTATGTAACTTCCTTAAAGTAACCGCGGCTGAAGATCGATGTCCAACTGTAGTTAGTGATGGTGAAATATAATACACGGAAATGATAGGTTGCTACAAATAAATCAATGTGAAAAATACCAAAGAAATAAATGATGAATAATAAGGACACAAGAGATTTACGTGATTAGATCCAAATGTTAGTACCTATATTCACGGGGACAGCCACTAGCAAATAATTTACTATAATCAGAAAATCAGAGTTTACAGTTATTCACACGCTCTTTCCATACTTAGATTTAGACTCAAACTCAAAGTGTTTATGAATAAACAACTCATTCGGACATAAATTTACAGCACAAAATCACTGCACGTATAGCTCAAAGCAAAATGCTATGCGTACACCAAAAACAAGAACTTGTGTGCTTGTTCTTTTCTTTGCGTATGGCTTCGGGTTCTTCTTTCTTGTGTGGCACTCTACACTCGGAAGAAAAACCCAGGCAGCTTTATATGTGTGTCAAGTCAACAAATTTGACCTAGCCCCACCGTGTTCAACTTCAATAAGGACTTAGCAACATATATATTGGAAAGTCCTCACCCTTCACGCCACTTTTATAAAGAGACCAAGTATAGCTAGAGGAGAAATAAAAGCAAAAGAAATCCATGCTTTACTTCTTTCTCAGACAATTGCCCTTTTGCTCTCATAAGCAAAATATAATGAAAGATAGTATGCCCATCTTTTGTCCTTTAATGCTTATTCCTATATACAATTTAGAAAACGTTTTCAAGAGCGAAAAATCTAATCTGTTTTAGAAAAATTTTTTCAATAAATTCAATTTCACAAATTAATATCCAAATTCAAACTTGAAATATTAATTTAACAATTATCTACATTGGCTCAATGTTTGAAACCAAGTTATAAAGTTCATCATACATGCTGCTCTCCCAATGTTTTAATGGCCACTCACTCTCTATAGACATCAATTGAGCTCAAGCAGAGCTTGAACTTCACCAAAGAAACAAACTTAGTTATCATGTCTATTAGGTTATCTTTTGTAATAATCTGTTTCACAATAACATTGCCTTTTGCTAAGGCATCTTGAATAAAGTGGTATTTGATGTTGATATGCTTTATTCGCTTGTGATAGATTTCATTATATGCCAAATATATCTCACCTTAGTTATCACAGTGTATATCAATACTTTTCTGATCTAGCCCAAAGTCCGATAACAAACTTTATAACCATATTGTCTCATTTGCTATAAAGGTTAGTGTCATATACTTCGTCTCAGTTGAAGATAAGGTAATGTGATTCTATAACGATGCTTGCCAACTCACTACAACACTTGCTAGCGTAAACACATACCTTGCTAAAGTCTTGCAATCATCAAAGTCATTGGTGAGTGATCTAAATCCCCAAAACAAGTGGTCTTACTACTATTGTTATCCCTCTGATACACTATACCTACGTCTCTTGTCTTCTTTCGAGAATCTACTTCATAGCTTTCCAATAAGCTTTACCAAGATACTTCACCAAGACGCTTCATACAACGGCTAACTAGGCTTATAACTTGTGAAATATTGGACTTAGTGCATACCATAAGATATATAATACTACTCACAGCATTAGAATAAGGAATATGAGACATATGCTCCTCTTCCTTCTTAGTTTGTGATAATAATTTATCTAAAGTTCAAAGCGCTTCGCTAAAGGTATACTTACAGATTTCATTGATGCATGTTAAAACGCGCCACAATCTTCTGAATATATTTCTTTTGAGATAGACGTAAAACTTCTGTAACCCTGTCATGCAAAATCTCCAAATCTAATATACTTTTTGTAACACCTAAATCTTTCATTTTAAATTCAGCATTTAACTACCTCTTCAACACATTAATATCAGACATATTATTAGCTGCTATTAGCATATCATCAATATATAGTAATAAATAAATCAAAGAACCATTTTCCAATCTCCTTAAGTAAACACAACTATCCATATGACTTTTCGAGTTATCTTGACTAGTCATGAAAACATTAAAACACTTATATCATTGCTTAGGAGACTATTTTAGCGCATACACAAATTTCTTTAATAAGCAAACATGATATTTCTTATCCAGAATAGCAAATTTCTCTAGCTACCTCATGTAAATCCACTTCTCTAATTCGTAGTGAAGAAATGCAGTTTTCACATCTAGCTACTCTAACTCAAGATCATTCGAAGCAACTAAGGTAAGTAAAAGATGAATAGTTACTCTAAATCAAGAACACCTCATCATAGTTAATGCCCTCTCACTGTGTATATCCTTTTGCCACAAGTCTCATCTTATACCTCGTTGTTTCGACATCGGGTATGCCATTGTTTCGTTTAAAGACCCATTTACTTCCAACAATCTTTTAGCTCTTAAGTACTTTAATTGCTTCTCATGTCTGATTTTGATGGAGTGATTCCATCTCTTCAATAGCCCCTAGCCACTATGGCGACTATGAACTAGCCATCACCTTAAAGTAAGACGAATGTTCATTTATTCCACCTCATCATCTATAGTTAATGCATAAGTAATATATGTATAACCATGATGTATTAGTGATTTAATTTACCTTTATTGTCTATTTGTAGCTATAGTGTGCTATGGCTATACTAATTGTCATTACCAAATTTAGGAACTGCGGCCCCATCTACAATCTCAACTTCCATTACTTTCGATGTCTCTCGAGTCTATACTTAAAGCTTCATCTCACTAATGACACCATGGTTTATCTACTCTAATGACACCATGGTTTATCTACTCTACTGATTATGTCTCAAAACTCCTATGTTGAAGCCTTGTAGTCTCATTGAAGATTACGTCATTGCTGATTAGAAAATCAGGTGATTTGAGATTGGTGCACAACAACCGATAAACTTTTACCCATGTGCATAACCTAGAAATATACACTTTTTTGCTCTCGGCTCAAGTTTACCATCATTCGCATGAACGTATATAGGACACCCAAATATGCGTAATTCGAAGTAATCAACATGTTTCCTTGACCATACTTCCTCAGGAGTCTTTCACTCGATAATAAATGATGGAGATCAACTAATGAGGTACATGTCATGTTTACTACTTCAGCCCAAAATCCTTGCCAAGCCCTGCATGTGAGAGCATGCATCGAGCTCACTTAAGTAAAGTTATGTTCTTCCGTTTTACTACGCCTTTCTATTATGGTGCCCAGGTATTGTACAATATCCCGCAATCCTTTCTTTTTCACAAAACTTGGTAAAATCTTTGCCATAGAATTTCATGCCATTATCGATTTTTAAGCATTGGATATGTTACCTGACTACTTCTCAATTAATGTCTTCAATGTCTTGAATTGATTGAACATATCATATTTGTGCTTTAGAAAGTATACACATACATTTTTTGAATAATCGTTAATAAATGTTAGCATATATCGGCACCTCCTTTTGAAGGAATTGGAGATGGACTCTAAAT
This sequence comes from Eucalyptus leucophloia subsp. euroa, assembly GCA_017140325.1. Taxonomy (NCBI): domain Eukaryota; kingdom Viridiplantae; phylum Streptophyta; class Magnoliopsida; order Myrtales; family Myrtaceae; genus Eucalyptus; species Eucalyptus leucophloia. Next base: position 14,221,881 of record CM029472.1, on the reverse strand, counting down.
GTCCGAATAAATGTATTCAACTAGTTGCTTGGTCGAATGAATAGCTATAGTAAACTTAATTCCACATCGCTTCCTAAAGATGTAGTACTCACATAAGTCTAGCTTCTCTATTTTTTGATTCTTCAATAACCCCATTTCACTCAGTATTGCCATACTTGCCTCACTCATATGTCTTAAACAAATATATCATAACTAAGTCAAGTCAAAGTCTAACTCACTTGATGGCACTATAGCAATTCTAGTCACGGTCTCTCCTAGTAGATGATAGAGAGTATTCACTTTCTTCCCATTCATTCCTATCATGATACTTTGAGAAATCTTCAATATCTACACTCGAAGTCATCGAGTGTCCCCAAAGAAATAAGATTCTTCTTCGGCTTTGGTACATACCTCACATCTGTCAATATGCGTACCACCTCATTTGCATCCGAATTTGAATTGTCCATATCCTTATAGCCTTGCAGATTACGTCATTCCTTAAAAAAACTTTACCACCATTTGTAGTTTGGTAAGTAGTAAACTGATTTTTATGGGACATCATATGATAAGAACACCTTGAATCTAGCACCCATTCATCTCTTGATGAACTAATAGTCATATATAAAATAGCTTCTACAGCACTAGTGCTTCCCTCGGCAACGCTCATCACACTACTTGTGACATTCTGCTTATCACCTATATTCCTTCTCTTCAGACAAAATCTCCTAATATGCCCCTCCTCATGACACTCCAAGCACTTCATGTGTTCCTTTGACTTTATATGTTGTGATTTTGATATGCTTTTACCTCTATTAATACTAGGCCCATAATGTTGTGCTCTACCCCAAATTGTTAGTGCTTGCAATACTCATCGCATTAGACCGTCATCTTGTAACTTTCTTTGCCAGTCCTTAGAGAATAGATCGGACTTTACTTACTTTGAGGTAATTATAGTACGCCCCTACAATAGTGAATCACTAAAGTGCTCTCACGACTCTAGTAAATAAGCTAACAACATTATGCCCCGTTCTTTCAGGTATCTTATCAACGCTCTTCAAATCCATCGTAAGTTTATTGAATTCATCAAGGTGGGTTCTAATAGACATTCCTTCAGTACATCTAAACTACACATCCTCTTCAACATATACAAATGATTGTTCGAATCTTTCTTTACATAGAGCATCTGAAGTTTTGCCCATAACGCAGAGGCATCCTTCTCCTCGGCTATCTCTATTAACACTTGATCTGACAACTACAAGAGGATTGTGCTCTTTAACCTTTCACTAGCTCTATCTTATTGGAGGCTTTTATTATAATCGGTAACTCATCTTCACAATCTAGTGCCTTGGCCAAACCTTGGATTATTAATAATGTAAACATCATGATGCTCTATAAGCCAAAATTGGTCCTCTTGTTAAACTTCTTAATTTCAGCTTTTGCCTAAGATATAATTATAATAATAGAATTTCGAAATAACAATCAAACAAGCAAAAGTCTGAAATCACAATTAAGAAATCTGATCCCAAGCTTTGATACCAATTGTTGAAATATAATACATGGAAATGACATGATTTTGCAAATAAGTCAACGTGAAAAATACTAGAGAAATAAATGATGAATAATAAAGATAATAGAGATTTATGTGATTTGATTCGAGTATCAATACCTATATCCACGAGGAGAGCTAGCAGTAAATAATCCACTATAATCGGAAAATTAGAGTTTACAATCGCTCACACACTCAAGTGTTTCCCACACCTAGATTTCAACTCAAACCCAAAATATTTATAAATAAATACTTTGCTTGGACGTAAACTCATAGTATAAAATCACTACACAATCAAGTCAACAAATTTAACATGGGCCCCACCCTATACAACTTCAACAAGGATTTGACAACATATGTTGTGGAGTGCTCACCTTTCACTCCACCTTTATAAAGAGACCAAGTATGGCTATGGGAGAAATAAAAGCAAAAGAAATGCTTTGTTTCATTCTCAGTCAATTACGATTTTGCCTTCATAAGCAAAATATAATAAAAGATAGCGTGCCCATCTTTTGTCCTTTAGTGCTCCTTCCTTTGTGCAATTTAGGAAAATTATTTAAGATTGAAAAATTTAATCTGTTTTGGAAAATCTTTCTCAATAAATTCGATTAACAAATCAATATCCGAATTCAAAATTGAGACATTAATTTAACAAGTGAGAGATCTTGGAATTTGTTTTGCCCTTTTACTTTGGAGCTACTTCTTAGCTATGAAGCATCGATACTCTCTAAGAGCCTTTGTGTTGTATCGGACACTTCGACGCGTGTCTGACACTCTCCGACACTCAGTCAACACGTGTTAGAAAATTCGACACTTGATCAACTTTCTCAACACTTTCTGACACTCAAGTCGGAATTCTAACATATGAGTTTCCGACACATAATTCCAATATCAAGGTCAATTTAAAAACTTAATAAATTAAAGGTCAAAATATATATGTGAAAAAATAAAACATAATAATAAAACTAATAAATGGACAAAGAAGAAAAACATAATATTATATTCTTTTCTACTTCTCGTGATATACAATTCACCCTTTAAATTTTTTTTTCTCCTCTTCCAACATATCTAACATGCGAGTCTATAATATGGATTGTTTGTTTTTTCTCCAAGTTTAATGAATTATTAAAATAGAGTTGAATTTGTCAAATTGAAACAATGAATGATATTAATTAATGTCGGATTAATGTTTTTAGTGTATATTCATTCTAGGCTTTTTAAATTATTTATTTATTTATGAATTTGATTCAAATTAATTTGATGGAAATAATCATAAAAATGATAATTTATTATGTATATATAAAAATATATATTTAATATGCAACGTGTCCCAATGTGTCAGAATCTTTTGTTTTTTTAGAAATGATGTGTCGGCATGTTGCATTATGTCGTGTCGCGTGTCGCGTGTCAGTGTCGGTACTATTTAGCTTCTAAGAGCTTCAAATTCATCTATTATTATAAGGTTTAATGCACTCATACATCCAACTTTATTAGCAATTAATTTGATTTTTGTTCTATTGGTGGCTTAGTGTTTGAGCTTTATCTCTTTGGTTCTCTGGCTTAGACAACAAACTGCAGGCTTTGGCACTCAGTGTTAGCAATTGTGGTCGAACTTCTTTGCGCTATTCTGGGTTGGTGGATTTTCATTGGGTTAAAGGAAGCAATTTTAGACGTCTAGTTATATCAAAAGCTCAAATTCAACTGCTTTCGGTTAACGTAGTTCGACTTAGCTTCTATTAGACAGTCTCTAATAATTACTCTTAAGGTCAATAGTTGCATTGACTTGCCTCTATCTTCCTGGCGAGAAAATATTCAGTGGTATGTGCGTGCCACGTCATCTGCTGACGTGGTGCGCACATACCACTTAGCTTTCGACACCTGTCCTGGGGGACCCGATGGAAAATGAAAGCATTCGCTTAGCTCGGATCGACTCGGCTCGGCTCATTGGTAGAAACAATGTCAGGTCAATAAATGCTTTAACGCTCCCGCCCAAAAAATTTCTCACTCCTCAATTGAATTTACTGGCTTTTCTCTCTCTCCTCGCAGGAGAACAAGCAGAGAACGACCGTCTGTTTTCTTCTGCACGCATCCGACTCTAGCTCAGCCTCTACCTCCCAAAAGCCTCGCCGATTGTCGCCTCCTTCAAGAGCCTCGCCAATTGCAGTCGGGTCCTCACTCCCTCCGCCTTCAGCTGTTCCTAATGTGGAGATTGAGCACAAGGTTTGTGCTCACGTTGGTTTCTCGGCAACTTTTGGACCTCCGACAAATGCGTCATCAGCTTCGACTTCGAGTTGCCCGAGGTCTTTGGACTCTATGTCCTCAAGGTCGATGGTCGGGACGTGAGGGCCTCGCGCTTCTTCTCCTCCGCTGCCTCCCAAAAGCATCGCTGGTCATCTACCGCTGGCACATTGCCCCCACATTGCCCCTTAGAGCCCCGCTGATCGTAACTGGGTCTCGAGCCTCCTCCGCCTCCGCCTCCGCCTTTGACTATTTTCAATGGGGAGATCGAGCATAGGAGGAGAAGAGAAGAGAAGGACAAAACCACCCCTTCCCTCCCCTCCCGTCCCCTAAACTCCTCTCGTGGTTCCGGACAGCTTCATTGATGCCTTCGATAGTTGTGTCCGATTTAGCTTAACCCCGGAGAACTCCAAAAGCAAGATCAAAGAGAAGAAGATGAAGGTAAAGGTCCAGCTTGAGGCCGATGGTGGCTTCGCGTCTCCGGTGGTGTTGGACAAGAAGCACAAGAAGGAAAAGAAGAGCGGCAACAAAGGCTTCGAATCCAAGCAACCGAAGCTCCCGGAGCACTAGGGGATGCGAAGAAGGAGAAGAAGAGGAAGGCGCTGGAGCTGCGCAAGGATGACAAGGAAGACAAGAGCGAGACCAGCTCCAAGTTGGTTGACCCCGAGAACTTGAAGGGGAAGAAGAAGAAAAAGAAGAAGGCGAGGTTTAATGAGGTGGCTCAAGAGGAGAAACCCCAAGCTATGTTGATCACTCGGGGATGTTAACTAACCTATTTGAGCTAATCACTCACGAGTTAATTAACCTATTGGGTGGGATGTAAGGGATCCGCGGTAAAATCCCTAAAAGCTACCTAATTAGTTGGATTGGGCTAAAATCATGTCCGATCGATTATAACCAGGAAATTGAGTTGATTTCGAGAATCGAATATTCGAGCGTGTCATAATTCATTTTTAGGATCCTCGTCTCATCGTCCATCAAATTATGACGAGTCCGAAATTTCAATAAAGAAATTATCGGAGGAAGATTGAAGATTAAAAAGAAATTAGAATGGGAAAAGAAATGAAAAAAAATAAAAAAATTATAAGTTTATATTATTTTCTTTTTCCCTCTTCTCTCCTCTTCTCCCCTTGCGAATCCCCCTCCCCACTCTGACCATTCCTCTTTTCCCTCTTATTTTTTCTTTTTTTTCTTTCTCTCTCTCTCTCCTTCTCTCTCTTTTTCTTTCCCCTCGTGCATGAATCCCCCCCACCGAATGCCTCTCTCTGTCTTCCACTTTCTTTTTCACTTTGACTTTTCTCTCTCTTCTCCTTTCTTCACTTTTGACTAGTCAAATGTTCTTCCTCTTTCTTCTCCCCCAACCCCACGTGACCGACCCTCTCTTTCATCTTTCTTCTTCGAACAAAACCAAAAAGCTGGAGAAGAAGGAGGCATCAGCTCGCCGAAGACCGCCGCCCCGCTCGCCGCTCGTCTAGCACGCCACCGCACGCCCGCACGTTCGCCACTCGCGCTGCGCATGCCCCGCGTCCCCCGCACCTCGTCATCCCCGCCGTGACCTAGCCTTGTTCCACCCGTTCGGCCTCTGTTCAGCTCGGTTCCGCCCTTGTCTAGCCACCGTGAGTGGCCGAGCAAGCCGCCGGAGCCTCCGTGCAGCCTTGCCGGACCCTTACCTACCTTCCCGAACCCTTGCCGCCCACAACCAACTCTTTTTCTCCTCTGTTTTGCAGCAACTCAGCAAGTTGCCCAGTGGGTCTCCAGCAACTTCGGACCCACTTTTGGGCCATTTCCGAGCCCCGAACCTGAGCCGTGCTTTGGGCTTTATCGTTCCTCGCGTCACCCCCGTCGGATTGATTCGATTTGCGCACGATTCCGGTGAGTAATCTCACTAATCCTTGATTAGTTGGCTAATTATACTTAAGGTTGTTTAGTTTTAATTAATTAGGTTTAGGTGGTTAGATTAGTATAAATTAGTACTTATTAGTCAATTGTGATGTGAATTAGACAAATTGAATGTGTATTTAGCAAGTAGACATGGTCTACTATTTATTGAAGTAGCTCGGGAATTTTCCGACCTTTAATCGGGCTTCAATTTGACAATTCGGGCCTAAGTGAGAATTTTTGGTATTTAAATATTATTTTTTGGAATTAAATTAATTAATTATTTATTTTCGAAAATTCAAGGGAGATGGTTAGTGGTTGAATTTTATGCTGATGATCGTGGTGAAGTCGTTTATTTAACTGGGCTTTATTTGAGCTAAATTGGATTTATGGTAATTAATTATTAATTCTTGAAATTAATTAATTAATTAATTATTTTCCGAAAATTCAACTTGGATGGCTAGTGGCCAAAATTTTATGCCGATGAACATGGTGCAACCCGTTTATTTAATTGGGCTTTATTTTGAGCTAAATTGGATTTATTGGAAATTAATTATTAATTTTCGAAATTAATTAATTAATTAATTAATTTTTGGAAATTAAGGTTGGGTTAGCCGACGACTGAAATTTTGTGATGATCGTTGTGGTGAAGTCCGTTTATTTAATGGAGCTTTATTTTGTGTTGAATTGAACTATTTGTGAAGGATGGGAATTATTCTTTAATTGGAAAATCATTGGTTATTAATTGAAAAATAACCGGGCATCGGTTGATAATGCCAAAACTATTTGAGCGGACTATAGAAAATGTGGGAGTTATGGAAAGGAAAATATTATATTTTGGCTAAGGCCAGTCGTGTGCCCACGCACGATATTTTATTAGGTATTTTAATACGATGAAATGAGGCCAAAACATTACTTTGATTGAGAAAGTTAAGTGCAAGGCACAATGTCATTGGGCCGTGATGGATTAATTGTGTGTTGGCTTATAGTTGAAGCAAGATGATTATCGGAAGTTAATGTGATGTGTGTTGTGTTGAGGGAAACCAATGGATCATGAGCACGTAAAGGACTAAGTACTACACAAGTAGAAGACTCCGTGTGAGTTACCTTTAGCGCCTTATACCATTGCTTATTGTAGTTAAGGACTAAGTATTACATGGCGACCTGAGTCGCATGGGAATTACCTCTAGCGCCTTGCTGCATTATTATGCATAGTGGAGGACTAAGTGCTACACGATGGAAGATCTCGTGTGAGTCACCTCTAGTGCCTTACCCTATTGCATTTTATAGTGAAGGACTAAGCTACTCTAGCGATATACTATTGCTTTTGTAGTGAAGTTACTACTAACGCCTTAGTTACTATTGTTATTGCGTTGTTAGTGGTCAAGGACTAAGTAGCGCCTTATACTATATTTGTGGTCAAGGAGGTACCGCACAATGACGAGACTTTGTGTTGGGGTCACCTCTAGCGCCTTGAGCCTATATTTGAGTGGGAATGTTGAATTGGAATGTTGAGATTAATTATCGAGTATAGATGGAATCATCGATATGATTTGATTCGTTTGTCATGGATTGACTGATTGAACTGAATTGGCCGGGGAATGGTTATCGTTGATATGTAATCGAGTAGCTCGATTGATCATTGTTTTGATCTGATGTTGTAAATTGATTGACTGAATGGAGTTGACCGTAAGTAGTCTTGTTGGCGTGTAATCGACTGGGTCGATTGATCGAGATATCGATTTGTGATGTGATTGCTTGAGTGCCTATTGAACTGTGCTAATATGCAGGTGGGATCTGAGGCCAAGGTAAGTGCTATGCCCTATGCGTGTTTAGGCAGCCTATAGTATAATGGTTTACTAATCAGGCTTAGTGGGGTAGAACTCGCTGAGACGTAGTCTCATCCCGGTTTGGGGAAAACATTTCAGGATCCCGATGAGGAGCTGAGGAGGAGGAATCTGAGAAGGAGAACTTTAAGTTGAAACCTGAGGAGGAGGATTTTTGGAAGAAGAAGATAATACCGAGAGAGATCTTGAGTACGACCTGGATGGATTGAGATTCCATCTTCTTTTGTGAACTCCAATTGATGTGAATAGTTATGAAGTTCTCTGGTTTGTGTTTTGTATAAAAGTTTGGTTATAAGTTTCAATATGAAAAATATAGCCTTACTTTTCTATCCCATCATATTTATTGTCTGGGGATTATAACTGCTTCCGCATGTGCTTAATAATAGAAAGGGTTGGTGATATATAGTCTTGGGATATCGCATTATAAAATCAACCAAGTGAGAAGGATGTGTGCGTGCCCGAGGATTGGGTTCGTGACATCCCCTTTTTGTGGTATCAGAGCGAACTTCAAGATTGGAGTGATAAGGAGCGTTGACCATGGGATAGTTAGTAGGAAAGGCCTTTAAATTCATGCTGGTGCATGTCTGTGTCAAATTTGTTTGTTGTTTGGATCACTCAGTTTCTAATTCGTTAAGGAATTGGAAACTGGTGTTGTAGAATGTCTACAGTATGAGTGATCAGGAGCTGAGAACTCTAGTAAAGAGGACCTTATCCCGTTGACTCGGGCTAGAATGTCCGTCGTGCGGAACCCGAGGCGGGCCAAGGTAGAGCGCAAGTTGAGGCTAGCGCGAGTGGAATGATTCCACGGTTCAGCCGGTTGATGTCGGTGTAACAGCCCCTGGCGATCCCAGATTCGAAGGGATCATACAGGTGCTCTAGGCAATCGGAGATCTTATGGGTCAGTAAGCCCAGAATCAAGCTGCCGCAGCCGTTGCCGCACAAGTTGAAGTTCCACAAGGGAATGTAGTTGCAGACAGACCGATTCATAAGCTCGTTGAACATTTCCTGAAATTGCAACCACCGAAGTTCACTGGGACAGGAGATCTCGAGGCTGCGACTCGTTGGATCGAAGAATTGGAAAAAGCATTTGAGCTACTAAAGTGCTCTGAAGAAGAGAAGGTTACCCTTGCAGTGTATCAGATGCAAGGAGTTGCAAGTACTTGGTGGAAAGCCACCAGAGGAGAAGTATTCCCGGAAGGCGTAGCCCTAGTGTGGAATGCCTTCATTAGAGCATTTCGTGACAAGTACTTCTCCAGTTGTGCCAAGCAATTGAAGATGGCGGAATTTCTGCGTCTCCGTCAAGGTCCAATGACGGTGGACCAATATGAAGCGAAGTTCACCGAATTATCACAGTATGCTCCTAGGTTGATCCAGGATCCCGAGGAGAAAGTAATGAGGTTTATAGATGGCCTCGACCAGAATTAAAAGATCCGTTGGTGCCACTTGATATAAAGAACTACAATGAGCTGTATGGGCGAGCTCAGCTGATCGAGAAAAATCTGAACGAACGAGCCGCCGCATCTAGATTGCGATTCGGATCTAATCAGGATAGGAATCGGTTTGGGAAGAGACCGATGACTGAAGGAAGGTATCCCATCCCGCTCAACAAGCGGGATAAGAATGGAAAGTCAACACCCAACTTAATCGACGTGTGTGGTTTCTGTGGGAAAAGACATGGCTCAACTCCATGTTATAGGAGGACGGGCGCTTGTTTTAAATGTGGCAATCACGGCCACCAGTTCAAGGATTGTCCACGCATGCAAATGAGACCACAGCAGCTACCACCGCCATAGATGGGTCAGAACCGAGGACTCCCGCCATCAATTGCACAGCAGGGTGGACCATTCGGACCTCCAGCTCAAGGACGGACATATGCCATCACTAATGGACAGGACAAAGGGAAAGCACCGTTGATAGAGCACCCCTAGAATGGTGAAGGGGACAGGAACGAACCGATTATGCACCAATCAGAGGAAGAATGTTTTTGGAGTGACTTTATCAAAGTAGCACAATGAAATTTTGGTTAAGTTTATAGAATTTCAGTTCGTGAGAATGAAGTTGTAATAAGGAGAATCATTGACTAAAGTGGTACTTGAATATTTTGGTTAAGTATAACTTTGATGTTCTCTATGAAAGGGTTTAACTTAAGGAATGCCTTGTTGCAATGAATTGTGTGTTCAATGAGTATCCAAATTAGTTTGTGAACGTGTTCATTGACGATATTCGGGTGTATTCGAGAAGTAATGAAGAGCATGAGAGCCATCTAAGATTAATGTTCAAGGCCTTAAGAACCCATCAATTGTATGCTAAATTCAGCAAGTGCGAGTTTTGGTTAAACCGTGTTGCTTTCTTAGGTCACGTGAATTTAAGAAAAGGAAATTCCGTGGACCCAAATGACATTGAAGCTGTAATCAATTGGCCAAGACCGACAACTGTGATGAAGATCAGAAGTTTTCTGGGTTTAGTAGGGTATGACAAAAGGTTCATGGAAGGGTTCTCATTGATAGCATCGCCTCTGACAAAGCTCCTAAAGAAATAAGAGAAATTTGTATGGTTAGACAAGTGCGAGCGTAGTTTCCAAGAGCTAAAGGAAAAGCTGACTACCGCACTGTGTCCGACGATTTCCATCTCGGTCTTGGAGGATTCGAGATCTATAGTGATGCGTCATTCAGGGGATTGGGTTGCGTGCTGATGCAACATGGCAGAGTTGTTGCATACGTTTCCCGACAGTTGAGATCTCATGAATTGAATTATCCGACGCATAACTTAGAACTCGCAGCCATCATATATCCATTGAAGATTTGGAGGTCCTACTTGTGTGGGGAAAAGTTTCAAATCTTCACGGACCATCAAAGTCTCAAGTATTTGTTCTCTTAGAAGGAGTTGAACATGAGACAGCGCCGATTGATGGAATTGCTGAAAGACTACGACTGTGATATTCTATATCACCCGGGAAAGGCGAACAAGGTCGCCGATGCATTGAGTCGGAAGTCTTCAATAGCACAAATCTTGGTTAAGGAGTGGAACTTAATCGAGAGAGCTCGAGATTCGGAATTCAAATTTGAGGTAGGCCACCTTTCGAGTCTTATGGCCACTCTCAGAATTGAGCCGGATGTCCAGGTCAAAATCAAACAACTTCAACCAATAGATCCAGACGTACAGAAAATTCTTCCAGAGGATACCGATAAAAGAAAGGCTGATTTTCAAGTTTCTAATGATGGGATGCTGAGACTTCGTGGACGTTTGGTTGTACCTAACGATGTAGAGCTTAGAGAAGAAATTTTATCTGAAGCATATCGTAGTAATTACAGCGTTCATCCTGGAAGCACTAAGATGTATCAGAATTTGCGTCAACACTACTGGTGGTTAGGTATGAAGGCGGACATCGCCAAATATGTGGCCAAGTATTTGACTTGTCAGCAAGTAAAAGCCCAGCATTGCAAGCCGGGAGGATTTCTGCAACCTCTCGCGATCCCAGAGTGGAAAAGGGGAGCATATCACGATGGACTTCGTGACTGGACCACTAAGGAGTCATAGGGGTAATGATTCAATTTGGATAGTGGTTGACAGCCTAACAAAGTCGGCTCACTTCATTGCAGTTTGAAAGGACCTGAGTCTAGATAGACACGCAGACCTGTTCGTGCGTCAGGTGATTCGTATGCATGGAGTGCCGGTTACGATAACATCAGATAAAGACTCGAGATTTACTGCTGCTTTTTGAAAGAGCGTGCAGAGTGCTTTAGGTACAAAGCTTCAGTGCAGTACGGCATATCATCCTCAGATGGATGGTTAGTCGAAAAGGACAATTTAGACTTTTGAAGACATGCTGAAAGCATGTGTAATAGACTTCAAAGGAAGTTGGAAAGATCAGTTTCATCTGGTGGAATTCGCCTACAACATCAGTTACCAGCAGAGTATCAAGATGACTTCTTTTGAAGCGTTGTATGGCAGAGCATGCAGAACTCTAGTATGTTGGGATGAAGTCGGGGAAAGGAAAATCACAGACCCAGAGTTGGTTCAGCAATCAGTAGATGCCGTGACAGTGATCAAAGACAGATTAAAGACGACGCAGAGTAGGCAGAAAAGTTACGCATATAAGCGTCGAAGGTCTTTGGAATTCCAAGTTGGTGGTCACGTTTTTTTTTTTTAGTGCCACCAATGAGGGAAACTTCGCGCTTTGGTAAGAAAGGCAAGCTGAGTCCGAGATACGTAGGTCCGTTTGAGATTCTTGAAAGAATCGGAAACTTGGCGTATCGTCTTGCATTGCCGCCAAGACTGGCACAAGTGCACGACGTCCTTCACGTGTCGATGTTAAGGAAGTACGAGCCTGACCCGACCCACGTGCTCAATTTCGAGGAATTGGACGTGGATGACTGTTTGTCATACATTGAAAGCCCGGTTCAGACTGTCGATCGCAAATAGCAAGTTCTGCGTATAAAAATCATTCCGTTGGTCAAAGTGGTCTAGCAACACCACGGTACTGAAGGAGCGACATTGGAGACTGAAGAGTCGATGAGATAGTGGTACCCCCACCTTTTTGATCAAAGTGTGAAATGGTTTAAATTTCGAGGACGAAATTTTTATAAGAGGGGAAGAGTTGTGACATCCTGAAATTCGACCCCGTTTCGATAAAGTGAAATGGGCATTTCGTCAACGTGCCTATGGTCCTTTTTCTCTGAGCTGATCACTCACGAGTTAACTAACCTATTGGATGAAGCTGTTAAGGGATGTATCCGCGGTAAAATCCCTAAAAGCTACCGAATTAGTTGGATTGGGCTAAAATCATGTCTGATCGATTATAACTAGGAAATTGAGTTCGATTTCGGGAATCGAATATTCAAGCGTGTCACAATTCATTTTTAGGATCCTGTCCCATCGTTCGTCAAATTATTGACGAGTCCGAAATTTCAATAAAGAAATTATCGGAGGAAGATTGAAGATTAAAAAGAAATTAGAATGGGAAAGAGAAATGAAAAAAAAATAAGAAAACTATTATAAGTTTATCTTTTTCTTTCTCTCCTTTTCTTTTTCTCTCTCTTCTCTCCTCTCCCCTCCCCTCCGTGCGAATCCCCCTCCCCACGCTGACCATTCCTCTTTTCCCTCTTATTTTATTCTTTCTTTTTCTTTCTCTCTCTCTCTCCTTCTCTCTCTTTTTCTTTCCCCTCGTGCATGAATCCCCTCCACCGAATGCCCCCCCCTTCTCTTCTCTTTCTCACTTTGACTCTTCTCTCTCTTCTTTCTTCACTTTTGACTAGTCAAATGTTCTTATCTCTTCTTCTCCCTCTCTTTCGAACCTCTCTCTTCTTCTTTCTTCTTGTGCGAACAAAACCAAAAGCTGGAGAAGAACAACGGCAGCTCGCCATTGAAGACCCGCCGCCCGCCGCTCGCTAGCCACCGCCGCGCCGCACGCCACGCACGCCGTGCGACACCACGCATGCCCCCGCATCCACTGCTCGCTACCATCCCTTCGCCCTCGTCATCCCCGCCGTGCGCCGTCCAGCCCGTTCGGCCCCTATTCCGCCCCGGTTCCGCCCTTGTCTAGCCACCGTGAGTGGCCGAGCCCGCCGGAGCCTCCCCTCACCCTCCGCCGGACCCCCCTACCTTCCCGAACCCTTGCCGCCCACAACCAACTCTTTTTCTCCTCTGTTTTGCAGCAACTCAGCAAGTTGCCCAGTGGGTCTCCAGCAACTTCGGACCCACTTTTGGGCCATTTCCGAGCCCCGAACCCGAGCCGTGCTTTGGGAAGAATCGTTCCTCGCATCGTCCTCATCGGATTGATCTGATTTGCGCGCGATTTGGTGAGTAATCTAACTAATCCTGGATTAGTTGGCTAATTATGCTTAAGGTTGGTTTAGTTTTTATTAATTATGTTTAGGTTGTTAGATTAGAATAAATTAGCAATTATTAGTCAATTGTGATGTGAATTAGATAAATTGAATGTGTATTTAACAAGTAGACATGGTCTACTATTTATTGAAGGGTATCTCAGGAATTTTCCGACCTTTAATTGGGCTTCAATTTGGCGATTCGGGCCTAAGTGAGATTTTTGGGCATTTAAATATTAATTTTCGGAATTAAATTAATTAATTATTTATTTTTCGAAAATTCAAGGGAGATGGTCCGGAACCGGAATATGATGCTGATGATTGTGGTGAAGTCTGTTTATTTAATCGGGCTTTATTTTAAGTTAAATTGAATTTCTTGTATTTAAATATTAATTTTCGAAATTAATTATTTAATTATTTATTTTCCGAAAATTCAACTTGGATGGCTAGTGGCCGAATTTTTATGCTGATGATCGTGGTGCAGCCCGTTTATTTAATTGGGCTTTAATTTGAGCTAAATTGGATTTATTGAAATTAATTATTAATTTTCGAAATTAATTAATTATTTATTTATTTTTTGAAAATTAAGATTGGGTTAGCCGACGACTGAAATTTCATGACGATCGTCGTGGTGAAGTCCATTTATTTAATGGAGCTTTATTTTGTGATTGAATTGAATTAATTGCGAAAGATGAGAACTATTCTTTAATTGGAAAATCATTGGTTATTAATTGAAAAATAACCGGGCATCGATTAATGATGCCAAAACTATTTGAGCGGACTATAGAAAATGTGGGAGTTATGGAAAGGAAAATATTATATTTTGGCTAAGGCCAACCGTGTGCCCACGCACGATATTTTATTGGGTATTTTTAATACGAAGAAATGAGGCCAAGACATTACTTTAATTGAGGAAGTTAAGTGCGAGGCACAATGTCATTGGGCCATGAGGGATTAATCGTGTGTTGGCTTATAGTTGAAGCAAGATGATTATTGGAAGTTGATGTGATGTGTGTTGTGTTGAGGGAAACCAATGGATCATGAGCAGGTAAAGGACTAAGTACTACACAAGTAGAAGACTTCGTGTGAGTTACCTCTAGCGTCTTATACCATTGCTTATTGTAGTTAAAGGCTATGTGTTACATGGCGACCTGAGTCGCATGGGAATTACCTCGAGTGCCTTGCAGCATTGTTATGCATAGTGAAGGGCTAAGTGCTACACGATGGCAAGATTTCGTGTGAGTCATCTCTAGTGCCTTACCTTATTGCATTTTGTAGTGAAGGACTAAGTACTACACACATGTGAGACCTCTAGCGCCTTATACTATTGTAGTGAAGGACTAAGTACTACAGATTTCGTGTGAGTTACCTCTAGCGCCTTATGCCTTATACTATTGTTAGTTTTGTGGTCTATTGTTATTTGTGGACTAGGTACCGCACAATGGCGAGACTTTGTGTTGGGGTCACCTCTAGCGCCTTGAGCCTATATTTGAGTGGGAATGTTGAATTGGAATGTTGAGATTAATTATCGAGTATAGATGGAATCATTGATATGATTTGATCCGTTTGTCATGAATTGATTGATTGAATTGAATTGGCCGGGGAATGGTCATCGTTGACATGTAATCGACTAGGTCGATTGATCATTGCTTTGATCTAATGTTGTGAATTGATTGATCGAATGGAAATGACCGTGAGTGGTCTTGTTGGATGTGATCGACTAGGTCGATTGATCGAGATATCGATTAGTGATGTGATTGCTTGGGTGTTTATTTGAACTATGTTAATATACAGGTGGAATCTGAGGCCAAGGTAAGTCATCTGCCCTATGCATGTTTAGGTAGCCTATAGTGTAATGGTTTACTAATCGGGCCTTAATGGGGTAGAATTCGCTGAGACGTAGTCTCATCCCGGTTTGGGGAAAACATTTCAAGATCCCGATGAGGAGCTGAGGAGGAGGAATTTGAGAAGGAGAACTTTAAGTTGAAACCTGAGGAGGAGGATTTTTGGAAGAAGAAGATAATATCGAGAGAGATCTTGAGATTACGAACCTGGATGGATTGAGATTTCATCTTCTTTTGTGAACTCCAATTGATGTGAATAGTTATGAAGTACTCGATCTCTGGTTTGTGTTTTGTATAAAAGTTTGGTTATAAGTTTCAATATGAAAAATATAGCCTCACACTTTACTTTCCTGCTTTTCAATTAAATCCCATCATATTTTACATATACAGTTTTCCGGCATAACCGGACATTTCATGTGTCACAAATAATTTCAATGCTCAGATAACAGTTTTCCGACATAACCAGACATCGCATCGCATCGTCAAGCGCGGCATCATCTACATCTAGACGGCATTCCATATAGGAGCATCGGTCCAGCCTTCACTGCGACCGGCATCTGTTAACTTGGGGCATTCTCGAAGAAGCATCGCCCGGCCCCAAAGGCTTGTGGCGGAATCTCATGTCATGAATGCATATAATCAATGTCACACTTTAATAATTAGTTACACATAGCATTCACAGTCTTAATTAAGCAATTTCATAGCAAGAATACTTTAAAACAAGCATACTCTTTTACTAACCCGAATTGACAGAAAACAATCCGATTATACTTTTCCGAGTTCGAAGTTAGAAACCCACTCGTATGAGCTCGAAAAATTCTCAAATTTAGATACGTCCTAGGCAACACATAAAAAAACATTTTTCATGAAAACATCAAGATCCAGATCCCTTTGGATTCGGCTCAGAAATTCTCTCTATCCAGCATAAAAATTGGGTCCAGTTCCAAAGAGCCTAACTCATCGAAATCAATTCGTTTTTGGGTCAAAATCTGGTCCGTTTGATTTTAAATTTGAGTATGATAAACTATAAGTTGTAACGAACAACTTTCATGAAGAAACTGATTGGAAATTCGACCTCTAAAGGTCAGTAACAGCCCTTAGAATCATAACAGGTCACGGTTTACAAAACTATCCGAATTAGTGTTCTGAGGATGATGTCATTAAAATCGTCATCTTTTTAATTTCTAAAAAATATAAGAAAAATATATGTTAATATTTAAGATGTCCAAAACGTTTCTTCAGAATAAAATTCTTTCAGAATCGCAACACAAAGTTGTCTACAAATTAGCAAAACACACATCCTGTAAACTGTTTCAGAAATCAGCTACTGTTCCGAATCTTCCTCCACGACGTTTGTCTTGCTCTCTAAACCCTATCTAAGCTTTTCTATGGCCATCATAACATCCCTAACCAACATTTATCCATATATAACGTCATCTACATTTTTCTAACTTGTATGAATTCCTAATAGAGGTACTTAACCCCTAGTCCAGATTTAGAAGACAGCTCATCACCGAAACTAACGGCGATCCTCACTTGTGGCCAGATAGCAACACAAGGACAGCCTTGGAGGTTTTTGGCGATGATTTGGACCCAGCACAATGGCTGGAGGTGTCGTTGAGTGACCACCACAGTAGCACATAAAGTCCCGGATTTTCTTGAGGAGGGAGGAACGCTCGAGACCTTGCTGTTCGATCGCTGCTTTGTCGTCCAAGGGGGAGCAAGAATGGCCGAATAAACTAACTTAAATAAGAAGAAGACAAGACTTTTTATGACTGTGAAAGGGAAAGGAAATTGTTGTAAGGTTGGATAAGGGAAAGAGAGAGACAGGTGCATGGTAGTAGAGGAGAAGAAATAAGTGCGGAAGAAAAAGAAAAGAGGGTAAAGCAGAAGACTAAGACCCTTTAGCTGAGAGAAAAGAAAGGAAAGAAAAATAAAGAACAAGAAAGAAAAGGGAAAAGTAAAAAGGAAAGCAGCCCATTTGCTGCTGCACTTCGGTTTCCTATGGCAAGAAGAGAGGAGGAAGGTGGGGAGTAAATGCCTGGAAGTTACTCAGCATTTACTTAGCATTTACCTTATGCTTTTGGCCCCAAATTCCATGGAAAATTGGCTCTCCATTACTACCTTAGGTCCCACTATCTTTTCCAAGTCCATCTCCTTTAAATACCAAGGAAATTGAGGTGAAATTGTAGGAGAGAGGGATTCCTACGAATTTCCTTTTGAGGAGACTTCTCTTCTTTCTTATTTACCAAATTAACACTTAAGTTAATTGGGTCAAGTCCCCTAGTAGTCACTTATAAATCCTCATTTAAACTTCTATAACTCTTTCTCCAATTGTTTCATAATAAATGCCCAAACCTATTTAAAAAGTGTCATTTCCTTTTTATTCTTTTAATTTGTTACTCTTGTCCGTTTTCCGTTAACAATTCTCGTCGCCCATAAATTTTGA
Organism: Eucalyptus leucophloia subsp. euroa; assembly: GCA_017140325.1. Classification (NCBI taxonomy): domain Eukaryota; kingdom Viridiplantae; phylum Streptophyta; class Magnoliopsida; order Myrtales; family Myrtaceae; genus Eucalyptus; species Eucalyptus leucophloia. Next base: position 14,204,275 of record CM029472.1, on the reverse strand, counting down.
AAAGATGCAACAACATTCCTCGGGATTAATTGTGACACGTGACAATTCTTAATTTCTTAAGTGACATCATTTCCTGAGTTAATTTCAGTCAATTGTGATTTTAGCGCAACCTAAATTATTGGTTAGTTTTTAGGAATTTTCGATGCAACTGACCCGTGGTCGATTATTCCCGAGCCACAATGTACATTTTCGACACATTGATGATTCTCAATTGTTGTAAAAAATCTCGAGGTTTCAATTATGAACACAGGATACCAAAACAACATAAAATTCGGTTTAGTGTCGATCAACGAGAAATTTGTAATTAGTTGGAATCACCCAAGCCTAATTTCATCTCTATCGAATCGACCTATTTCCGATTTCTGATAGATTTTCAATTGTGCCGAACTGATCCTTGTACACTAACACAATCGAGCAGTCGATTCCTGGTCGAATTCTCAAGTTTGTTGCATCAAAATCCTTTAATAACTTTCACGATTAGTCAAGTTATCTCATGAGTGATCAGTTTAAAGAATAGCACTATAAGCATGTCGACGAAAAGCCCAATTTATTTAATTGAAAACAGAAGTGGAAAATCAGACTGTCACACGGATAGCTTGAGGTTGAAGTTGAAGGACAATGGTATCGAGGCGCTGTTTCCCATTTGTTAGGGAAATCCCTTATGATGTTTTGAAGATGACAAAATAAATCAAAGGCTACTAACATGTTTGATAGTTGAGTAATAGACCATGCAGATAATAGAACATGTAAAGGATATTGTCAAAGTCTGAAGACTGCCAGACTCAAGACTCAAAGTCTGTTCTACATCAGAAGTCTGCTCACTTTGACTAATTCCAGACTGAACGTAAATGATGAATCAGAAGACAGACTATGTTGAAGCTGAACCAGATTGTAAAGTCTATAGACTCAGATTGTAAAGTCTAGAGACCCAGATTGTAAAGTCTAGAGACTCATATTGTAAACTCTAAAGACTCAGACTTTACATCCAGATTCGATGAATCGTAACTCATGCCAAATCATATAACGGCTAGTGATATGGTTTGGATTCCATATCAAGACTGATTTGATTGAAGACAAGAACTTTCTACACGAAGAAGCTTTACTTATGGAAACCAAGATTTCGTTTGTATGGGCGATCGGAATCAATTTGGGATTTTACCTTTGTCACTCAACGGCTACCAAATCTTCTAGATACAGAGCTGTCCAATGGGTATATTGGAAGACGATTCTCCAGGATGCTGTCCAACGGCTAGTTTGGAAGTGGAGGAGTATTTAAGGAGATGAAGGACCAATGAGCAAGTAAGAGACGGAGCGTAGAATTTATAATTCCAAAGTCTGAGCGACCTTCGATCACACACTTGTCTTTGGAGAGCTTAAACGTTTGTAATCGTGAGAGAAATACCAAGAGAGCGACTTAGTGAGTTGGTGTGATCTACTACTAAGTGTTTGCACTCGAAGTTGTAATCTCTTGTTGATTGCATAGTGGAATCCAGCCAAGAAGGCTGTTATCGTGGGAGAGTGGACGTAGGCTTGGATTAAGCCGAACCACTATAATTTCTGTGTTCTTATTCTCTTCCCTAACTCTTTTGTTTTATTTGAAGTTTATTTTATTCCGCATACTAGCTATATCACCATTTAGGCCATGACGTTTGATATCGCCCACGATGGGACTGATTTGGTCGACCGTGCCTGCACTGGTCAGGTATGAAAACTTTTTATTTGAATTTCGCAGGATTGACATGTTGATGGTCGCATGCTTGTTTGAAATTTGCTAATTAACTGAAAATTTAGAGAAGTGAATGGTCTGGACGTTGGAGTAATGATAGTGTGTGATGTGGAAAAGGGTCACGAAGCTGACATATATGAAAAGAGAAGCAAGTTTTATCTGCTCCATGAGTAGTGAATGGTTGATGTATGAGCTTGGTGAATGTTGTTTTAATTAACAGCATGACAAAGCAATCATGGTGTAGAGTGTAGCAAAGTGCACTTGGTTTGTGAAATGTCTTGCGTGCATTTCTGGTCCTAAATCCCTGTATTTCAGTCCTTGATTGTCATTGCAAAAGTCAAATTTCGACCGATCTTTTTAGGCATTCGAACCTATAGCTGGTAATTCGACCAAAAAACCTATAGCTAAATAAATCTTCTAGTTTGTGGTAGAGTCATCTGTACATTAGTTCATTGGTGTTATTTGACATATAAAAACCATAAGTGGCATGAAGACTGTTTGGCCGCAATTGCATTTCAAGTTTTTTAAAGATGATTGGCTACTAGGAACATGAGTTTTCGAACTGGTTGCTCGTTTCTGTAGTTGATGGGTTTTAATTTTTTAGCACTGATTATCACCTTGTTCACTGTGTGAATTGTACCGGGGCGAAACTCTAGCTTTTGTCTTGCCCATTTTGGAATCTTTGACGAATGGGCCTGCAAAAACCTCAAGGAAGACAGGATGTGGTAGGCCACCAAGTGTTTTGGTGCTTTTACCTACTAGGGAATTGGCCAAACAGGTATTGGAATCAAGCTTATGGAAATAATCTCATCTTTTTACAGAGATAGATGTCCAACATTGTTTACTCTATTATTTTAGGTGTTTTCTGATTTTGAAGTTAATGGTGGAGTAGTGGGCTTAACATCATGTTATTTGTATGGTGGAGCTCCTTATCATGCTCAGGAGAGCCAATTGAGGAGAGGGGTCGATATAATGATTGGAACACCTGGCCGTGTGAAAGTAACTCATTGAATTGGAAGCTTATTTGGTAAGTATTCAAGCAAATCATTGCGGGTCCTAGGAAGTGTTGGCGAGCCTATCAATCCAAGTGCATGGAGGTACTGAGCTTTATCCTAACTTGCTAATGTAGATAATGTTTCACTAGATCCATAAACCCGTGTACATTTCTTCAGGTGGTTTTTCAATGTAGTCGAGGATTCAAAGTGCCCTATATTTGACACTTAGTGGCAAACTAAAATTGGCAGATTCATGGTACATTTTGTTATTCGTTTGGGTTTATCATGTTGGAATTTTTTACAAAGAATGCCCACAATAACCACTTAATGGTTTCAGTCTGACTCCAGTGATGCTTACCTTCCTTGCAGATCACACCATTACCTAGTGCCTGGCCACAAAAACCTGGATCTGCTACTTTTCCTTTCTTTGGGGTTCAGGTCTCTAAACTCTTTCATTCCCTTTGACTTTTGAACAACTTAAGAGCCTTTCACAAGGTGTCTCTCCGACTAATTTCCACATTTGTTTTGTGCAGCCTGTCATAGTGGATGAAAAGGGGGTTGAAATTGAAGGCAAGTGTAGTGGATACCTGTGCATTAAAAGTTCCTGGCCTGGGGCATTTCGTACACTCTATGGTGATCATGAGCGATATGAAACAACATACTTCAAACCATTCCCATGATACTATTTTATTGGTGATGGCTGTAGCAGGTTAGTTGATACGACTATTAAATTATTGCTTGAGGTACTCGCATTATGCCTACGTTCTTACTAGGGATGTTTATACAATTCCTTAACTTGAATGATAATCTTGCGCTTATATATCTTTGGAAGGTGTAGTTATGGTTATATTTTTTGCAACATAAGCTGTACAATTTGATTTCCTTATTTTTTTAATTCGCTCAACCTATTTAGGGACAAGGATGGTTACCACTGGCTGACTGGTAGAGTTGATGATGCCATCAATGTCAGGTACTACATGAATTTCTCAAGATCTTCTCTTTTGGTACTTTCATTCAAACATTTTTTATGTGCTCATACAATGTGGCTTTGTTTTTGTTGAGAAACTTCCAAAGACCAATTCTTTTCCTTCTTAAAGCACCCAGTGCCTTGAATTCTGGACTAGTTATCTAATGATGCTTCACTTGCCTTTGCAGTGGACACTAGATTGGAACAGCAGAAGTTGAATCTGCTCTCGTCTCGCATCCTAAATGTGCGGAAGCTGCGGTTGTTGGTGTTGAGCATGAGGTACTTTAGAGAGGACTAAATTGATGATAAAATTTTCATTGCACTTGCTTTAAATGCTAACAAATCAACGAATCATGTTTTTGTCTCTAGGTGAAAGGACAAGGCATTTATGCCTTTGTCACTCTGGTGGAAGGTGAACCTTACAGCAAAGAATTGAGAAAAGGCCTCATACTCACCGTGAGGAAATAGGTTTGCATCCCATTAACAGTCATTTCTTTATTTGAAAACTAATTGCTCTTGCTTTCTTAAACTCCCCAAAGTGACTTAGACAACATGCAAGTTCTTGACAGAGTAACCTCTTAATGTGATGATAATTGTGATGGATCTCATTTTCTTTCGACATGCTAGTGCCACTCAAAACAAATATTGTTGAGCCTCTTGTTTGCTTACTCCTCTGAATTTGTCCTTGGACTTTGCAAACAGTGCTTAATCCGTTCCGTAATTACCATGGGGCACTATGCTTAAGATCTCACTCATACTTCTCATTTGATTATTAGATGCCTCTAATTTCTTATTGATTCCCTGGTGACATCTAATGATTTTGATCTTAGCTATCTGAAAGTTATTTGCATATTCTGATTAACAATGAACATATTCATCGCATGGAGCTCTATCTCCCTTTACTTACATGAGAGGTGTAATGAGAATGATCAAACAGTGGGACACATGCTAAATGGGCTCTTTTGGCTGATGGATCACGATGAACTTGCCATATCTAATGCTTCGTCGATATCTTTTCTTTTTGGTTTCTCCCTTTCTTCTGAGCCAAAGACAACTATATTATCAGTAGGATCTGTAATCCTCGCATAACATTTACTACAGTAGCAAATATAGGGCCCGGTTCCATTTTATGTTCCTGGCCCATTTTGACCTTCCTGTGCTATTATTGGCTTCATTAGGCTTCAAAATAAATTTGTTTTTCATCCATGAACTATTAAACAGGTGAAATCTATTTTATAGCCCATCTTGTTTAACTTGTGACAGGAAATTCATAAACATAACTTTCGACTAGGCAATTTGATTCATCTTCTGTACGTCTTCTAGATAGGAGCATTTGCTCCGGGATCAACGGTTGAGGAAGGGGATACTTTGGGATTGGCAGCAATTTTGTGAGCTATACCTTTCTGTCAAGGAAAATTCTTTTGTACTGACATGAAATTGTGAGAAGCATCCACATCTTACTAGAAGCTGGTGCATGGAGGCCTTTTCAATCTCTCTCACCAAAATTCTTTGACTTAGCCGGTCTTTGTCCATCTCTTCAGGTTTTGCATAATGCGAGTTTGTACAAAATCCCTTATCTTGAGCTCATAGATATCCCTGAGGAATGTATTATTTGCTCATGGATCAAGATGAATTGGCTGTTAATTCTGGAGTTTGTAGAAGTTTTTCAGTCTCGAGCTTACATGGCAAGCTGTAGCTCGAGGCTTTTGTCCCGAGTACTTAAGAACAGTCAGTAGCCTTGGAGGTCCCAGAGACACTAGCTAAAATCTGAAATATGATAAAGATTGTTAGCTTTGGCATCACATGCCACTTCTGTTTATTCAGTAGCCTTGGAGGTCCCAAAGACTATGACCATAGGCAAAATTTTGTCTACATTTTATCCCTTTTTGTGAACAATGTAGTATCCAAATGCAAGCTGCAAAGAGAAGCCAATCGCACTGCACTTGTTCAGCACCTCTTCCTTCATAGGTAGATGGAGCTTGCAGGTAGATTTTGTAAGGATTCTTCATTGTGATGATATTACAGGTCAAAGGTTAGATTTGTTGGAATTTTGTATAAATTGGTGCCAGTGCTATAGCTTGTTCAAACCTTGACTGGATTTCTTCCAGAAAGCAGATTGTTGGGTAGAAGTGCACTTGGTGTCTTCTGATGTGACTTTCACATTTAGTTCTTTAGCTTTATACTAATAATATCCTGGTTGATCCTCTTCATTTTTGCATTACAACCATAATGAAGTTATGGAAACTGGTCAAAGGAAAAAGACTTGATGGTTGCTGCTTTAGTGGCTCTTATTTGTAAACGCTTTTTTGCTTGAGATTTAATCCTGACTAGCATTACTACACTATTACTCTTGACCTAGCAATTAGATCAACATGCTTTACTAGAGTTACTTTCCTTGAAATATTCCAAGTGGTACCGCATATGTTTCTGGTTTGCTCAAGGACTCGTGGGTTCATCCTTTTAATTTCACATGCATGTTTGCTTTTGAAGGTGAATGATGATTGGATAATTCTTGACAAGACAGTTGCTGATCAAGTGTCTGTGGAAAAGCAGCAAAGGGTTCACTGATGCATTGGTTCTGGACCATGTTTGTTCAGGAGAAACGTGTTCTTATCATCAAATTGGCGATGTCTTCGTTTGTGAGAAGACTGGAAATGTTCATGGTAAAATACTTTAGTTGCTAACAATGACAAGTCTCTTTAGTATATCCAATTTATATGTGTCGTGCAGGAATGTCTTTCCTAATGAGGTTTCCTTCATCATCGTCTTTTCTTTCAGTCTGTGATGAGACGTGCAGAGAAACTGTTATGGATCCTGCCAATGAGCTCTTGGTTTGCAAAATATCTGGACACTGTTTAAATAGGTTGCTGTCAGCTGCTGAAATGGAGACAGATGCTGTGAGTAGAACGTCTTCTTTCAACACTCCAATTTCTTAAAACAGAGTCGTTTTTTATCTATCTAGCCAGGATCACAAAATTAACAGCTAGCATTTGTCGTTCTCGTAGAGTAAAATCTTTGAGGTAACTGATTTTTTTGCTTTTTCACATGAAAAATTTCAGGAGCAGCAGCAAGGTGGTGTGACAGATGAAGCTGAACCATTCATGGGACCTGGTCGATTTGGTAACTAGTTAACCGTTTCCTTTCTCTTTTTTCGTTAGCTATGATTGACACGTGCCTCACACTTCATGCTTGTGTCTCGCAGCACGAGCTTATGTCCTGGGATATAATTGCGCCGACGAAAGAGAATTAGATGCTGTGTTGAGGTTCTGCTGAGTTTTGGGTATGGAATGTATATGCCTTGATCCTCCTCTCAAGGTAGTTCATAGCTATTTGAGGGGTCTTGCCTTGAGTTAGATGTGTTAATTGCTGTCATTTGTCTTATCGTACTTGATTGAGATAATTTAGTTGTCTCATTTTATGGTTTTTCATTTCCAGCGGATTCCACTAGGGAAATGGCAATGTCCTAAGTGCCGCTCGAAAAGTGATTCAGTTGAGCCAATAAGCCATCTCGATTCCAGTTTGAAGCGAGCTTGGACGAAAATTTGTGGGTCAAGATCCAAGACATTGTCTAGCATGGAAAAAGTATCTCGTATGCTTGGTGGCTCCCATTTTCCAAGCAAGAGGTCTTTGAGTGGAGGGAATTCTGTTGTAACACCTGAAGTTCAGCCATTGGAAGGTAAGCCAGATCTATCCCCAGGAGAGGACCCATGCACCATCAAGCTTGGTTGCCCATCCCTAGGTGGTTCTACGGATGGAACCTCTTCCTCTCAGAAAAATGATGATTAATAGAAGGTAGATGTACCTCCAGCAAAAAAAACCTTCAACCAGAAGGTTAGCTTCTCCTTCTGTGCCCGCTTCATCTCATTCTCAATTAGTGAGTTCAGAACAATATGATGAAGCATCAGAGAAAAATTCTCAATTATCTGATGGATTCAATAGTCCAGATGGTCAAGCTGCTCTCGGAACTGGTGCTAGTAAAGAGAGCTAAGAAGAGAAAGCTTGTGCAAAAAAATGACATTTAAAAGAAATGCATGACTAACAATGGAAAGCAAATTATTGCTGCTTCTAAGAGCAGTAATGATGATGGCAAGCAAATTATTGCTGCTTCTAAGAGCAGGAATGATGATGGCAAGCAAATTATTGCTACTTTTAAGAGACATGGGTCGAAGAAGAAAGCTGCATTACCTGAAATAGGTAATTCACAATTAAGAAAGAGAACAATTGTAAACAAGGGTTCATGGTCTGCCATGGAAAAAATGGAGCACAAGAAGGTTCAAATGGTCCAAATAAACAAAAAGGTAGATACTTTTACATTGGCCTTTTCATTACTGACATATTACGTATAGACATATATAAGATACTTCCTCGCATTCAGTTACATTTAGCAAATCTATGGGACTTACAATTTTTTTTTCCTTTGCTTCCGAAGATATGAACCTCTACAATATATTGAGTGGACGCAGTTTGGTGTTTGGTCCTCTTGCATGACGTGTTTGTTTTCTAAAGATATCTAGGAGCCTTGAATATCTTTTGGTTGCTAGTTCTAAGTTGATGGTTTCCACATGCAAAGGCACATGGAAAGTCCTTTTTATTGAGGCTTGATGATATATTAAAAATTGATTTTGTGGTGTAGAAGGTTTCTAGAGAGTTGAAAAGCCCACCAGTAAAGCCAAAGAAAAAAGACGGTCATGTGAATGATACACCAATGTGCATAAGCGGCACCTCCAGAGTGAATTTCAGTGGGTAAATCTACTTATGACCAACTTTGTTGTTTGATTTTGGTGATCGATCTTAGAATCCATTTTAATTCATTTGACACTTTTCTGCTTTTCAGGTTGATCGGGTTTTGGGCTATCGTGTTAGAGGTAATGATGCAAGTTCATTGTTTTATGTTTTTGTATGTATTGTAGACATCTTTAATTCTATTAGTTTACTTGTTCCAGAGAAGCAGGACAGACATCAACATAGTACTTCCGGCAAAATCAACTTGGATGCAGGAGATGGGTGGACTTGCTGATGACAGACAAGCTGATATAAACATTGAAAGTGATATCAAACTGCACAATCTGAATGTTTTTCAGTGGTTATTCTCTTGTGGGCTGGAATTTTAATGGTAAAGCTGGAGGAAGAGTCGAAAACTGTAAAACTTGGTTGATGACATTTCATCTTTCTTCTATTGAGGTTGAAAGACATGTTTTGAGCAGGTTCATCAATGTAGACCTTAGGGGTGTCGGTTCCCGAACTGAAAACTTAACCGAACCGAAAACCGAACCGAACCGAACCGAAAAATTCGGTTTTTTCGGTTCGGTTCGGTTTTCGGTTCGGTTTTTATTAAAAATCGAAATTCTCGGTTCGGTTCGGTTTTTATCGGTTAACCGAACCGAACCGAACCAATAAACCAAAAAGTAGAACCATTAAGATCAAGACATAAAATAGAGCATAGTGGAGGTGGGGGATTCTGTTTCCAAGTCGGTGGTTGAAAAAAAAAAAAAAAAGAAACCGAAAACCAAAAGCTGAAAACCGAAAACCGAAAAACCGAACCGAACCGAACCGAACCGAACCGAAATTTCTAACGGTTCGGTTCGTGTTCGGTTCGGTTCGGTTCGGTTCGGTTCGGAAAAATTTTCTAACGGTTCGGTTCGGTTCGGTTTTTTTGAAAAACCGAACCGAACCGAACCGTTGACACCCCTACAGTGCTGTGTATAAAGTTTACTTACCAGGTTTAGTTCAAATCCTTTACTGTTGTTCCTTTTCAAGTGCTGAACGTATTCTCCTTTGTTTTTATCCTCTAATTTTGCAGGAGGAGCCCCATATCTAGTGTAGCAGCTATTATTTGCATTATCACTCAGCTCTTTGATGAGAAGAAGTCTCCCCAAGGTTTTAGTTTCCCCAATTCTATTCAATTTAAACAACTAAAGACATATTGGTGCATATGTGAATGGCATTTGAGACAACACGTGCATATAAATAATCGAATGTTTGTGCAGATATATCACTTGCCACTAGAGTCGCCGAGGGGATGATTAGGAACTCCTCCAAGGATCTATATCCTCACATTTTGAAGATAAATACCAAGCTGGTATGCCAAGAAAGAGGATCTAAAGAATTTCTATAGCTTTTGAGTGTGTGTAGATATACAAACAAAATTGACATTAGTTAACTTTAAGTTAGTTTTGGAAATCAGAACAATTTTCGAAATCAGAACAATCTTGAATTTTTAATTATTGTTATAAAGAATATGGTGGTTCTTAATTCTCACTCTTTGTATTGTTGGAAGATATCTTGAAAAGTTTGTTATTCAAACATTGAAATGCTATGTTCAAGTTCTTTTTGGCCCTTGACTACATAATACCAGTGTCATAGAAAATACATTGCTTTGATTTCGCATGATAATGTGGGCGAGAAGATGCAACATTGTTCAACTCTGACGAGATGTTGGTTTAATAAGTTATAAGTCCGTTCACTTTGGTCCTTTAAGCTCTCAATTCAGCTGGTTAAATCTCATTGGTAGTCTCCATACCTGTTCCTTCATTTGATTGGTCATCATAGTAAAACTAAATTTCACCAAGTATGTTTCTGTGCCTGAAGAGATAAAACTCTACACTCTGTAGTCTCATAGTCCCAATTTCTATTAATATTAATCTATAAGAAATTATGCACAAATCAGGCAAACTATATGTGCATTTCCCCTTTGTCCTTTTGAAAGCTTGGCAAAGTTTTAACAATGGCTTTTCATGATTGCTGGTATTGCTCATTATGCAAAAAATTCATCACACTACAACTAGCAAATGAACCCTTATTGACATAGAAAAATTGTGATATTTTGATGATACAATATATATGATACAAGCTTTTAGTCTCATACAGAAGAACCTTCTAAAATCTGCTAAAAGCTTGGAGAGATAGAACAAGGCAATCGAAGAAAAGAAAGGTAAATGCACCAATTGACTTGATCTAAGGGTGATGTATTGGACAGAGCCACTTAGCAACCTCACTCTGGTTAAACACTTGCACTAACTCATCTTTATGCTAATCTAGCACCTACAACATTTGAGTAAGACGAATGTACATCAACTAACACTGAGGTGTCTTAATTTGTCTAATCGTCCCTATCTTTGCAGTTTCATTGCTCACTGTCAATGCTCAAAGTCTACAAGAAAAGAATTTAAGCCACCATCTGCAAAGCACCTAATGCTTCCAGTCCCATGAAAGAATTGTGATTTCCATAGATTATCACTCCTTGCCTTGAATTTACGGATGAGTGTCACTCTCGGGATGACCCGAAACAATCTCCTTAGACAAGACTTCCTTTGCATCAAGATGAAGGGTCACGTCCTCCTGTATTCTGCAATAAAAACCATCCTCAACCACCGAACATGGTATCATTGCTTTTTGGAATGGACAATAGCACAAATTAATTCTCATCTCTAGAGGTGAACATAGGTACTACATATCAGCTTTCATCAAGCTTAACTACGACTCACCCATGGTCACAAAATACCACATTTGTCGAGTGAAAGCGCCATTCAATCATCCATGAAATAAATTTCTTCCTGAAACATTTAAAAAAGCACAGTTCATAGATGAGAAACTACAAAACTATTCCAAAATCACATTCTCACTATAAATCTTCTTAAGCAAAAATATATTTAAAGAAGAGGGTTGATAAAGGCGGAGAGTATTAGCCAAAAGCATGGGAATGCCAAGGTCAAGTAGACCAAAAAACTACTTACAAAATTCAATGAGAATCATTTCTAGAAAAAAACTGACATTTACGGACACTTTTAATTTGTATATCCAAAGCATGACCAAAGAGTCAACACCTGACAAGTCCTACACTTCCTAATCTCATGGCAAGAAAATAACTTGCAAATGAGATTAAAACCTAAATAAGCAGGTTAGATAAGTTCAACCATGCTTGTTTAAGAAATGTTCCTGATCGATGAATGTAATTGCATAGAAGGAATCACTTCTTGATAGCATTTTCTTAGTTGAATGATCGATTCCAAATATTCTTAGGAGTTGCAACTGTGATCCAGATATAAACCCATATAATGAAGATTCAGAGACATAGAGATAGAAGAGCTGATCTTAACCTTCGATAGTACATCTTTTTTATCTTGATTATTCTTAAGGAGATGAGAAGGAGATCACATCATCACAAGTAGAGTAAATACTGACATTGTTATCACTAAATCCTAGAGCAAGATCAGGTTTTAAAGATAAATGTTTAATGCCTTCAGAAGGACCAAGAGAATGACCCCACCCAAAAAAAAAAGAAGTAACTGATAAATAGAAGAAGAAGAATGCATAAAGCCTACCACGAAAATCATCTACACCTATTGTGCAGAACTTGTAGTCATCTTACAAAATCGATAGCATAGTATATATAGTCCACTCTAAGGTCAAGATTTTGACATCACACCTTTGCTCATATCAAGACTGATTTCGGCCCCTTTTGGACAGTCCACTTGGAAGGAACAAGAGTTTCATTCTCCTACTAGTAGCTGCACGCCGGAGGTTTTGGAGGGGAAACGGCAACTTAAAATAAGGATGCACACTTAATTTAGTTCTTGTTCTATGAGCTGCTTCAGTCACCCTCTTCACTTGCTCGAGCAAATTATAGACTGTCCATCATGAATTTCAAAGAATTATGAGCATAAAAAACTCAAGAATAAATGAAAGATTCTTAAAAAGTAAATATGAAAACAGAAGTCTTGACCACCTACAGACACGTGTTAAAATCTGAGTGGTAGATGCGCACCATGTCAGCAGATGATGCAGCGCGCTCATACTATTGAATATTTTCTCGATTTAAAATAGGATATTCAAATTCATAGGAAGCTGTAAAAGTGAACCTTCAAAGTCTAATTCATCGTCTGAGTCACTAATTGATCCATCTTTGTAATGAGAACTGAAATCATAATGATCGTTCACTGCAAAATCTTCATCAAACGCATCTTCCACGTTATCATACTCATTCTTTTCGCCGTCAGAAGTTTCTAACACATATATATCATCAATAACATCACGCGTGTCTTTGTTCCTCATTATTATTATCTCTTGCAAAGTCTTCCCCGCTTTCCTTCTCTGTCTTCTCCCATGTCCAACGAGAAGCAACAAGTTGACCCAACTCTTCCTTTGACAGTTCCTCAGCATTCTTAGATGCGTCATCTCCCTACAAGTAATAAAACAATCATTCATGAGTTCTGGAAAAGCCAGCTAAAGTGAGATATCTGAGATCATTTCAAATTCAAAACCACAAGAACTTCAGAAACTCCATAAAAATAAAATGCTCTGCATTGGACAAGAGGAAGAAAAGTAACATGTAGTCATGTAGACACCTCGAGTAAAGATATTCATTCTCAAACCTATGATATCTACTTGATGGAAATTACACTGATAAATCAGATTGTTCTTGCCAAATTTTGGAAAAAAAGCTGCATTTTCTATTAGAAGTCAAAAGTGTAATCAGAATATATTTTTTCATGTTGAGTTAAATCTAACAGAATTTTCCATGACATGTGAATCATGTTTCATACACTGCCAGTGGCAGAAAATATTCAGTCTGCTTAACCAATTCATCTGCAAGGAATGATGTCAGAGAAAGCAGAGATACCCAAAGCATCGAATGGGATCATATTACATAAAAACACGAGACAAGAGGAGTCCATTAATGAAGGTGATGAGGACAACTATAATTTCTATGGCCAACACAATTTCTATCAGACATTCACTTCCACCAAGCCATAACATTTTCTGCTATGATTGACTGAAATCAAAGTTTGGTATGAGAACATAAAATTTCATGCATATCGCTGCATTGCAAAGGCAGTACTTGTGGTAAGCAAAAAGCATCTACGACATAATACTTGCTTATGATTGCACCAGATTTAACCAGAGAAATCTAAGGGTTTGCAGTCACATTAAAGCAATAAAATCAAAAGACTTGAGAAAAAGTACTTCTGCATCTATATAACCATTAGCCACCTTGCTTTCAGCATCAACAATAGGTTCAGATGATACAATTGACTCTTCCTCATTTGCCGGTGTTAAAAACTCATCTTTCTCTTCCACAGCGTGCTATATAGAACAAAAAATGTCCAGATTGTTGGAATCATGTTGACTACAGAGAATCAATTGTGTGTACTGCATGACTAAACTTTTGATGACTTGCCGTAATTCCCTTATCTTGGACTCCAGTCGATAGATGATCATGTTCAGCTGCCAAATCTTCTTCCGAATCCTATCGAAAGTGGACACATGTAAAGAACTGGGAGGAAGTTTATTGCATAGGAAGTTAACATACTAATATGCATCCAGAATTTTGTAAGTATGGCTTACTATTAGGGAAAAAAAGAAAAAAAAAGAAAAAGAAAAAGAAAGGCATTGAATCAACTTGCATGTGCAGAGGCACAATAGCTATGATGCCAACGTAACATTATTCAGTCAGTCAATAGGTAATTTTATTTCAACCAAAAAAAAAAAATGTTAGGCCATTTAAGAAATTGTCCATGCAGATCGTATTCTACATGCTACAGAACATGCGGCAAGCAATATAGATCCCACACCAAAACTTTCAAAAATTAAGCAACAAAAATTTTCTACAACCATTGACCTACAACTCGTTAAAAAGTTCATAGGATAGAGAAATTCTATTGAACCTGGTCAGATGGATAATCATCCACAAGTCCAATCCTTTCATCAAGCGTACTCTCTGTAGTTGACGTATCACTTTCACCTCCTCCACCCTTTTCAATTCTCTCTTGATCAATTTCCTTAGCTGTTTTGGTTTTCTCTTTGCCAGCTTTCCCCTCAGCTTCTCTTTTTTCTCTCTCTTGTTTTTCTATTCTCATTCGTTCTTTCTCCTCTGCTTTCTCTATTTGTTATTTGCACTTTATATTTAGAGATGAAAAAGCAACAAACTTGGGTCAACACTGACCTTCCTATCTCCAAGCAATGGGCGTTAAGCTCCCGGGATCCTTCTCAATGGTGGCTCAGACTTCTTTCTTGGATCACTGTTTTGACTGGAAACACCCCAGAAGAAAAAAAAAAAAAAAACAATTAAATAAACAGGCACAAAGTAACAAAAATCTAATCATTATTTTATCATTCAATTACCATGGTAAATAGACATTGCATGAAGTCCAGCTTACACTTATTAGATGGTGTCTGATTGTCTTCTCAGATATAGATTGTTTATCATCAATCAAGTCAGACCACTCAAATTTCTATTAAGGTGCCGCCTTTTTAAGCATAAAGATGGGGACATCTATAGGTTGATCTATAATGCATGGTCATAGGCTATGATTTTTAAGTTAACAAATTCACGAGTCTTGAAAGTGGAGATTCCCCTCAAACGTCTGGGGAAATATAATCTGGAAAGAGTCATCCAGGCAGTGATCCATGGAGCTGTACATTAGCAAACAGAAACATCTCCTTAGCAGAGCCCAGGCTCCGAGGGATTTGGGATAAATAGAAAATTTGAAGCAGCAAAGCGAAAAGACAGTCAAGCACTTTGGTCATGGAACAAGACACTCCACATTGACATCTTATAAAGTCATATTAATCTAAAATGCTATGTACTTAAATGCCAATGAATAAAGAATTAGTAACTTGATTTTTTAACACAGGAAAACATACCCAGGCTTAACATGACCACTAAGCACAAGATAAGGTGTCTTCATTTGAGCTTGAGCTTCCCTCATCCTCTCTGCAGACAAAGAAGGCGTTTCTGAATTCTTCATCTGCTTCAACTTCAATTCTTCCTGGTATTGCTTCATGCGCTTCTCTTGCTTCATTTTGCCAGGCCCTTTTCCATGAAATTTATGGGAAAGCAATCGGAAAGCTTCCTTTGGGGTTAACTGTTGCAAAACGTTCAAAACAAGAAGATTGGCATAAAAACATCAAAGTAATGAATTGGCGTTTCTTTGTTAGTGGCAAAAGAAATTATAATGGACAATTTAGTATTACAAGGCTTTATGATTAATATCTTTTTTTTTGTTGAAAACTTACTATTCGGCCAAATTCATCTGTCCTTTCAATGCGGATCTCTTTCTGTCCATCATTTGCAATGCCTACGAGCTTGCTTTTCTTCTTATCCATGTTTCTACCACCCCACTCAACAGTTTCTTTAAGTGTTCCCCGTTCCTTAAGAGCTGATAGTTTCCATCTTAGACAAGCTTGTTATAGTAAGATACCTGGCCTCACTGAGTATAGCGAGAACCTGTTTCTGACGAGCAAATACTTCTGCTGCTACCTTTTTCCCAGCTTTGACACCTAAGAATTTCAGTCGCACATCGGGGCCAAGAAAAAAGACAGCGAGTTGGATGAATTGAGTTAATTTCTTGACTCAGAGAGGCCACACATATTCTCAACAACAATAAGCCCAAAACATATAGCAATCATCTAATTTAAATAAGAATTATAAGGTAAACTATTTACCAGGTTGATGATAGGCATTAATATTAACTAATGAGGTGAATATCTCAACTGCTTACTCATACAATGCTATAAGAGCCCCCACTGATCAAGGGGTCACTTCTTCAACAGTGACTGTTATAGACTCACGATCATTGGCATGTAGAGCATAGCCCGTTCCCTATAGAAGTTCACCATATATAAAAGAGATCAATTGCAGAAAACAACCGAGTGACTATAAGTAAATCATCCACTGAACTCATGTCTCCTTTCCAAGAGAAGTGTGAGATCTTAAACTTCAGAAACAATAGACATAAGAACTTCGACTATTGCTAGAATCTTCTTAAAGGTAAATATTAGTAGCTCTTATTGTAAACTAACTTGAAGCATTCCAAACAAATAGTCACCACAGGTAACACTAGGTTCAAGCTTGTTGGTGATTTTGCGGAAGCGTGTGTGTGTGCAAGTGTGTATGTGTGAAATATGGGCTACAAAGGCAAGGGTGTATGGGTTAAAAAAAACAAACTTTTATTATGAAAGTAAGTATTACAAAGGAAGGAAGGAGTGTGTAGTTTTTCTACACAACTTAAAACACACGCCCAATCTCTATTTATAGGCATGTCACCGCATTCTCCACCGACATTAGTATAATAAATAATATAAAATTGCAGGTTTGCTTTTTATCTTCTGCTTTATGCGGCTTCTTCCTCATCTTCTGGTCTCTTCTCCATTTTTCTGCATTTTTTCTATTCTTCAGCAGCTTTTGTTGACTTTTCTTTGGCCTTTTTGCTGTCCACGTGTTCTGCTACCCACGTACCAGAAAATTCTTCAGCATTCGAGAGTCTTCTAGGCTTGCTTTTTGCTGGTTTGTTTCCGCCAACTTTTTCTGTCTTGTGTAATATAGTGTAGTCTAGAATTTTCTAAAAAATGGATCACTTTTTTAACACTCCTCCTTGATCCATTTTTGTGATACTCCAAGCATGCTTCTCAATGTCTCGAATTTTGCTGTTGGTAGTGCTTTAGTGAATATGTCCGCAATTTGTTCTTCAGTCTTACAATACTTTAGCTCGATCTCTCCTTTGCTTTGTACTTCACCAATAAAGTGATATTTTATATCAATATGTTTCGTTCTTCCATGAAAGACTGGATTTTTTGATATTGCAATTGTGGACTTGATGTCGCAAAATATTGGTGTTGATTCCATTTGTGGTTCTCCAATGTCTTCTAAAATTCTTCGAAGCCATATTGCATGACTAGTAGTTGTAGCAGCCGCAACATATTCTGCTTCTGTAGTGGATTGTGCCACTGAGTCTTGTTTTTTAGATATCCATGAAAATATTCCAGAACCTAATGTGAATGCATAACCAGTTGTGCTCCTCCGTCATCGATGATCCTGCCCAATTGCTATCAGTATAACCGATCAACTTAGTTGTTTCACTAGGTCGGTACCAAATACCATAATCAGTGGTTCCTCGTAAATATCTAAGAATTCTCTTGGCTGCTCCAAAATGAATTTGACTTGGACTCTGCATAAACCGTGATAGTAAACTTGTCGCGTACATAATATCTGGCCGGGTAGCAGTAAGATATAGTAGACTCCCAATTAAACTTCTGTAGAGTGAAGCATCTATTTTTTCAGCTCCATCTTTTTTCAATAGTTTTTCATTCATTACAAGTGGTGTTGCCACTATTTTGCAATTACTCATTTTGAATTTTTCAAGGAGTTTTTCTGCATATTTCTTTTGTGAGATGAAAATTCCTTCATTTTGATTGACTTCAATACTAAGGAAATAGTTCATCAAGCCCAAGTCTGTCATTTCAAATGTCTTCATCATTTCTTCTTTAAATTCTCATATCATTGTCTCATTGTTTCCTGTATATATAAGATCATCTACATATAGAGAGACAATGAGAGTGTCAGACTTACCTTGGGTCTTGATGTAGAGTATCGGCTCACTCATACTCCTCCTGAATCCTTGCTTGATGAAGTACTCATCGATTCTACTATACCATGCACGTGGTGCTTGTTTTAACCCGTATAGGGCCTTCTTAAGCTTTAAGACTTTTTCTTCTTGGCCTTTGAGAATAAAGCCTTGTGGTTGTTCTATATATATTTCTTCTTGAAGATATCCATTTAAGAATGCTGATTTTACATCTAATTGATAGATCTTCCATTCTTTTTGCGCCGCTAAGGCTATAAGTGCTCGAATAGTATCAAGGTGGGCAACGGGAGCAAAAGTTTCAGTATAGTCAATACTTGGTTGTTGCAAGTATCCTTTCGCTACAAGCCTTGCTTTATGCTTCTGGATTGATCCATCCGCATTGAGCTTTGTCTTGTAGACCCACTTAACGCCAATAATCTCTTTGTCTTCTGGTCGATCAACAAGCTCCCAGGTTTCATTTTTCTTGATCATCTTAATCTCTTCTTCCATGGCTTTTATCCAAACTTCATCTTTGGATGCTTGTTCATAGTTTTCTGGTTCCAAAATAGCAAAGTTGCATGTGTCATAAATTCTTCTAAGGGCTTTTACCCTTAGTACTGGAGACTCTGGAGTAGATTCTTCTTGCGTTACCCTTGGAGAGCTTGGTGGAGTTATGTCGTGAGTGGTGGAATCTGGTACTTCTTCTTCTTCTTGTGATGTTGACTCCTCTTGAGCAAGTGGTGTGTCTAGCAAGGTTATGTACTTCTTCATAATCTTCTCGTCCTCCCAATTCTAGGCAGCATTTTCGTCGAACTCAACATCTCGAATAATCATTAGCTTTTTAGTTCTTGGGTTGTAAACCCGATAGCCTTTTGATTGGTCACTGTAGCCAAGGAATATTCCTTTTTTTTTGTCTTTTCATCTAGCTTACTCCTTTTTTGAGCAGGGATGTGGACATAGCAAATGCATCCAAACACTTTGAGATGCTTTACTGAAGGCTTCCGTCCACTCCATGCTTCGACTGGAGTTTTATTTTGAACTGCTTTAGTTGGACACCTGTTTAATAGGTATACTGCAGTATAAACTGCTTCTGCCCAGAAAGTGTTGGGAAGGCCTTTCTCCTTTAGCATAGACCTTGCCATCTCCATGACGGTTCTATTTTTTCTTTTAGCTACTCCATTTTGTTCTGGGGTGTAGCCAACCATTAGTTGATGATGGACTCCTTCATCTTCACAAAATTTATTAAACTCCTTTGAATTATATTCTGTGCCTCTGTCACTTCTTAGGACTTTGATTTTTTTGGCCACTTTGATTCTCTACGTGGTTCTTGAATTTTCTAAAGATAGAGAAAACCTCAGATCTTTCTCGAAGAAAATATACCCACGTCATTCTTGTGTAATCGTCAATGAATAGGATGAAATATTTATTTTGACTGGGTGTAGGTGTCCTCATCGGACCGCACACGTCCGTGTGGACAAGTTCCAAAGGCTTCTTAGCTTTCCATGAAACTCCAGATGGGAAGGACTGTCTCTGTTGTTTTCCAAGAAGACAGCCTTCACAAACATTTGAAATTTCTGTGATGGCTGGAAAATCTCTCATCATATTTTTCTGATAGAGAATTTTTAGCCCAGCAAAATTGAAGTGGCCAAATCTTCGATGCCATAGCCATGAATCATCAAGTTGAGCTTTCATGGCTATATCTTTGACCAATTTCCATTGAATAGGAAAATTGTTATTTTTCATCTTAATAGAGGCAATTATATTTTTATATTTATCATAGATAATGCAGGCATCTCTATTAAAATATAGAGAATACCCACTTTGTATCATTTGGCCCACACTTAAGAGATTTTGTGCGAGACGAGGGACTAGATATACATTACGTATATATTTTGGGCCTTTATTTGTTTCCACAGCGATGGTGCCTTTTCCTTTGACATCTACTAATGCACCATTGCCCAACTTTACTTGAGATTTCACCGACTTATCAATATGAATGAATATAGTTTCGTCCCCTGTCATGTGATTGCTACATCCACTATCGATGTACCATGTTTCATTTTTGTTGTCATTTGCCGCTTGGCCTGCATAGAATGTATTCTCTTCACTTTCTTCTTTTTTTTTTTTTTCTACATAGTTTGCTCGATTATTTATTTTCGAGCGACAATCTTTTTCTACGTGGCCATATCTTTTACAAAAGCGGCATTGTTTTTTATTTTTAAACCAACAATCCTTCTCCAAATGATTTGTTCTCTTGCAAATGCCACAAGGTGGATAATTTTCTTTTTTTTCTTTTTTATAATTTCTCCTCCTCTTTTGTTTTTCCATGAGCTCCTTCCATCATTTTTCGTTTGATGAGACCGTATATTTACTTTAGACTGAAAGGCACTTTCGACCGAATCTTCATCTTGTGCCATTAGTCTTTTCTCACATGCTTCTAGAGAGCCAATTAATTCACTTATTGATAGGGTCGTCAAGTCTTTAGTTCCTTCTATAATTGTAACTATGGAGTTATATTTTTTGGTAAGTGACACCAATATTTTCTCAACAACCCTTTGATCAGTTATTCCATCTCCATAGGCTCTCATTTGATTAATGAGTCCCTTTAATTTTCCACAATATTCTTGTACGGTCTCATAATTTTTCATTTTAGAATTATCAAAATCTCTTCTTAGTGTTTGAAGGTGAATAGTGCGTACCTTTTTCGATCCTTGAAATTCTTCTCGTAGTATATCCCAAGCCTCTTTTGCAGTCCTCGCTCCAATAATTCTTGGAAATATGGTTTCCGAGAGCGCTTGCTGGACAAACTATAGCACCCTTGCATCATTTTGTAGTTGATCCTTCGAAACACTTGCACCTTCTGGTGGAGCCTCGTAACCTTTTTCCACGATGTCCCATAAGTCTTGGGCCATCAAGAATGTAGTCATTTTTATGCTCCAAAAATCATAGTTGTTCCCATCAAAAATGGGAATGGGAAATGATGATGAGGTAGGATTGGCCATGGTTTAGTTAGTGGGTATTTGGAAAGGGTAATTTTAGGAATGGGTAGGTAGGACAAATGCCCAATACCAACCAAAGACGTGGCTCTGATACCGCTGTTGGTGATTTTGCGGAAGCGTGTGTGTGTGCAAGTGTGTATGTGTGAAATATGGGCTACAAAGGCAAGGGTGTATGGGTTAAAAAAAACTAACTTTTATTATGAAAGTAAGTATTACAAAGGAAGGAAGGAGTGTGTAGTTTTTCTACACAACTTAAAACACACGCCCAATCTCTATTTATAGGCGTGTCACCGCCATTCTCCACCGACATTAGTATAAGAAATAATATAAAATTGCAGGTTTGCTTTTTATCTTCTGCTTTATGCGGCTTCTTCCGCATCTTCTGGTCTCTTCTCCATTTTTCTGCATTTTTTCTATTCTTCAGCAGCTTTTGCTGACTTTTCTTTGGCCTTTTTGCTGTCCACGTGTTCTGCTGCCCACGTACCTGAAAATTCTTCAGCATTCGAGAGTCTTCTAGGCTTGCTTTTTGCTGGTTTGTTTCCACCAACTTTTTCTGTCTTGTGTAATATAGTGTAGTCTAGAATTTTCTAAAAAATGGATCACTTTTTTAACAAAGCTCCCAATCATGACCAGGTGGTCTCTCACAAAGCACTTCAATGAATGTTACGAAGAAGTTGTGCGCGCCCTCTCTCAGCTGTTGTTTGTAGCTATATGGAAATTAGACAATAACATGCATCAGGAATAATCACGTCACCAACATGTAAAAGTAATAGTGGCATTACTTTATCAAAAAATAACTAATGCATGCTGATCTGTGCTTCCTTTATTCCCATAAACAGTAAACCCTTGATTGACCTGTGAAATGAACAATTTGAGATTTAACATTTTGGAAACTAGAGATGGAGACGGAACTCCCTATTTTCACCAAAAAATTAAACACATACCTGATTGCCATCCAAATCAAATTGTTGCAGATACCAACTGAATAACAGAAGGCTGTCTTTGTAAGGAAGAATTACCATGTCCTGATAGCAGCAATTTAAAAAGTGAAACAATTGTCAATGACTGCAAATTGAAAGGGAAAAACTTTCAAAGACTGATAGTCACCTCACCTTGTGCTTTTTCGTTAGAGGGTCATAAGATTGAATTAGGTCATCATAGAACCTGTAAAACAAACTATCAGGAATAGCAAGAAAATGACATAAACAACCATTACCGCTATAGACCATCATTGGAACAACAGCAGCAGCCAGCCATCACCGAAGGAACAGCAGTCGCAAGTGAAAGAAGGAGATGAGGATTGACAAATAACATGCTCAACCAAGACAGAAATAAAGTATTGCTAGTGAATGTCTAGAGTGCTCACATCTCATCAAATGGCCACCAGGCCTTTATTCTAAGTCCAACTAATCCTTCAGCGAGCACTCCAGCATCTTAAAAATTATTAAGAATATACATGAGTACATAAAAATTTTAAAAAAAGGGCACAAAGATTAAACCACGTAGTAATTACGAAAAAGTAAGAAAAAACGTGTCAACATTATCTAATTATTGTAACCACAAAATTCAGCGGAGCTTTTTAAACTACTTCAGTTTTACTACTACTACTACTACTACTACTACTACTACTACTACTACCTAATAATAATAATAATAATAATAATAATAATAATAATAATAATAATAATAATAATAATAGTAGCAGAAGCAGTTCTAGTACTGTTTGACTATTGTATCAGAAATGTTCAATAGAAACTTTCTGATATCCTTCTGTATTTTAATTGAAGGGAAAAAAAGGCTTTCTAATTAAGAAAAGATAATAAAAATATAGCACTGTACCAATTAACATAATCATATTATACTGCAAAATTACGATTATACCTCTAATACAGCATTGTTATAATTGCTCATCTTTCTCCCACTACCAGGAGCTTTGATTTTTTCCTGGCAATATCAACAAGGACTGGAGCTTCCTCATCCCAAGCAACAGTGCTCTCACTTGCACTTGGCTCAATATTTAACATTTGCTATATTCTTCTCATTTTTGAGCGAACTTTAGAGGCAGCTGAAAGATCGTGTCCATTCCCAAGGACCATACGACCATATCTTTGCCTCTCTGCATATAGCCAAGAGAGGTCATAGCCTTCATCAGGGCTCATCAACTTGTTAGCTTTATGTTCCCTTTTCTTTGGAAGTGCCTCTAAGTCAATTCCCAGCTTCATTGAACCCTTAAAATCTGCAGAATGAGCCTTTTTTGTATTTGTTTTAGCAACAAGAACAATATCATTGGGGAAAAGAAGGACAGCAGCATCAATGGTGTTCGATCTAGGAGCACTATCCAGTTCAGGAACAACTTCTCTAGGGGAACAAACAACCCCATAAGCCACCTGTGGGAAAGCTTTTGAATGTGAGAATAATGGTTTTGTTCAGCTATTTAATAGGTTCAGTCCACCCAAGGGGAAAAGAAAACAAAGAGAAGGACTAACAGATAGAGAGAAAGTCTACTGGAATGGAAAACTAGAAGGAAAACTGTATTAAATGAGGGATTTGTTTGTTAACAGCCAAACCCTGGAGGCCGCATCAGATAAATGGTGGACATGTGCTAGAGAAAGAGACGTTATGGAATACTTCTCTATTGACCTTCTATTTTATTTTGTCTAAAGTCTTTTACCTTCGCGTTTTTTTTTTTTGGGTGGGTCCAAAGTCTTTTCTGGTTCATACAGCCACTTAATATGTCATAGCAGAACCTCAAAGTCCAAATAGTGCAATTAATTTAACAACATATATAGTCGTCATGAACCATGCCAAAGAGCTGAAGCAAGATTCACCTCACTAGTCACTGTTTTCCCCATTAGTTTAGTAAGTGATACATGAACAACAGAAAGATGAGCAAAGCTAGACATTAAGTATGACAACTCCAGCAAATCAAGCCCTGAAAATCAGCTTTTGTATGGAAGCATTGTATATCCACCATGTAAGAGAACAACAATGGGATGAAGTAGCTAGAGTAAAAAATTTGAAGATTTCAGCAGCTTATCATGGGCAATGGAAGAATCTTAATTAGAAATGACAATAAAAAGGATGGCATTGAAGTCCATTTCATCTAGAAAATTATTCCATGGAAGATGGCAAATCAGAAGCAATACCATTGTGTTCAGCAAACAAAAGAAAGCATAGGGTCCTATAAAAATCAAGAGATGCACCATTGGATGTGAAGAAGCATTAGCATGATTATTCTCCATAGTTGGCTCATTTTCACATACAGAAGCCACAACTGGAGAGTAATCATCCACAGTAGTGCCATAGGATTATACTGCTCCCCAAAGAAGAGGTCCAAGCTTAGCTGCACAGCTGGTAATGACCTTGTCTCCAAGCTTCCAACACAAAGGTGCAACTTTCTAAATCACATTATACACCTTATTAGAAACTAAAGCAAACAGAAACCACTCTGAAATGGCAAAAGGAACAACACAATTAGTTTATTTTCTTTTAAAACACTAGCAAGGAGAGGACTGAGAAGCCTCAAGGAGATATCCTCACTTTCACCGAGGATGTCTGTGATGATTTGCTCCACAGCCCACAATGTCATATGAGGGATTCAACCTTGACCAAGAAGAGATCATCAAAAAACAAGAAATAGGAGAAAAGATAGAACAACGTCAAGAGCTACAATTTTATCAAAGAAGCCATCAAATGGGAGCAACAATAGAGTCTCCTATCAAATAATGTTGATATTGACACTAGAAAGTAACGTCTTTCTCCGAGATGAATAGGATCACTACTTAATGCACAAGTCCTATCAAATAAGAGTCTCATCAATAGAAGAGCTTTCAGTCTTTCAAAACAATTCCGCATATTATTTTGAAAGAAGAATGTAAGTTAGAAAATAAATGCAACTAGTAAGCCTTTTACCTAATGATTTCCCAAAAAGTTTGAAACATCTGGACAACTAGTGCATCACATTTAAGGTCAAGCATAAGAAGGCATGCTTTGACCCGTGCAACAGTCTCAAGTATGGAGAGGGCCTTTTCATAATATTGCCTGGATGCCTGAGATAACTTCAAAAATGCCTCCACAATTAACTCCAAAATCACCTGAACGTCAACGAAATGAATTAATGAGAAAACCATTCAATGCCAACAGGCTGATCTTTACTGGAATGAACAGTGTTGGCCACATCAAAATGGCCATTATAAATTAGGATAACATATGTTGCACCTTCATCTGGTCATCATTGAACATTTCTTGAGGTGCACTTAGCCTCAAAA
Organism: Eucalyptus leucophloia subsp. euroa; assembly: GCA_017140325.1. NCBI lineage: Eukaryota > Viridiplantae > Streptophyta > Magnoliopsida > Myrtales > Myrtaceae > Eucalyptus > Eucalyptus leucophloia. Next base: position 14,178,978 of record CM029472.1, on the reverse strand, counting down.
GCTTAGTGAGGTAACATGTTACAGAAACTCTTATACCCTCAACAGAATGTTTCAAAAGAGAATAAGAAATTAGTGCCTTCATGATTGGAAGAAAGGAATCTAGTAGAGGTTCTAATGCTCTTTGCTCCATGTTAGCCAACAAATCCTCCACCTCCTGAAATGCAATGTAACATGTACGTGAAAGCAAACTATTGGTTTTTTTTTTTTTTTTTTTAAGTAGAGCAACAACGTCAGCTGACAAGAGATATCGTATGTAGCTAGAAAAGTGATTAAATGAGCTTAAAGCTGAAATCTTGGAGGAAAAGGACAATCTACAAAACCATACGAAGAATCGGTACATCTAATAAAGAGGTATGATGGAAAAAAATTCGAGATAGAAATGAAAATAAGTTCCAAAGGCAAAGAATGTTGATGAGTAATTTAGCACAAATACTACACATCACCAAACAACTATCAAACACCATCAAGCTTTTTTTTTTTTTTTATCCCAAGCAGTACAGCATACTGTAAGTAAGGCAAAGAAACACAGCACGCCAGATCATCATTTGCAAATGCATGGATGGGCGTATTGGGCACCATTCATTGAGAAGAGCGAGAAGCTTGCCAACAGAAGAAGGGGCATTGAGGAGGCCATTGCCAACCAATCTGAGCTGCCTTGCCAAAGTCCTCTCAAATGAAGAAGATGACGCCATTTTTTCTTTCTTGACCACCTTAGGAAAGATGTCTCTAGAATGGCACTGCATGTATCATCATTTACATAATCCAAGAGCCTTTTCTTCTCCTTATCAACCTGTCCAGAGGTAGAATCTAGACTACCAGTGGCTGGGGTTTCACCACCAACATTTGGAGGCACCTTAGCCTTTGACATTAAATCTCTCATCAGTGCCTATAATTGCAAAGAACTGTCAAGTACACTTCAATTAAATACAAAGAATTTGAGATCTGACCACTACATCAAATGATCAATAAAAGAACTGCTTACCAACCAGAAGTGCAGAGATTGGAAATTAAGAGCAAATTTGAAATGTTGAAAGAAGCCAAGCATCTGCATTAACGTGACATTGATTAACATACAGACACCCTAGTAATCACACTACCTTCATCAACCTCAAGGCTTGAAACAATCTTTCAGTATCTGTCATGACAATCCTACCTTCCTGTGATTCTCCAATTGCAACACTCTGATTTTCTGCATTGTGTGTGCTGGGAATACTATTGGCATGAAGAGCTATTGCTTTAGGACCAGAAGCCCCCTCCTCTTCTTGCTTCTTTAGAGCCAATTAACTTATCTTGAGGCCCACTTCAGCATCTCGAGCTCTCTCAAATACATAGGCTTCCATCCAATCTTTTCCCTTTATTATTGCAAAAAACAAGGGATAAAAGATTATGACCCCAACAATTCCCATAAATTCCTATAATAAAAGCCAAGTATGTTAAATGAACAATGTACTTGAAACAAGCTCTTCGCACTATTGCATTTGTAAATAGCCAAATTACTAGGAAAGAAACTCCATAAAGAATGTACAAACCAAACCTGAGCAGGCATTGGAGGAGGCAAGGGATTCTTGATCATTGAGAAGATTTTTTCAGATGCTTACAGCCAAAAGCAGATTGTTGCGTTGATTAATAATTCAACATCATAATATGGCATCCTTTATTGTAGCAGGAGCAGTAAACTATACAAGTCCCAAAAAATGTTTACAAATTGATCCAACTCTATGTAAAAGTGCATGCTCATACCAAAAAATCCAAGAGCTGCATGTTGATCCTATCCTATCTATAAGTGCATGCTTATAGCAAAAAGACATAGGAGCTGCACTTTGATCCTATCCTATGGAGAAGTGCATGCTCATAGCAAAAAAAAAATCAAAGAGCTACACATCGATTCTACCTTATGTAGAAGTGCTTGCTCATAGCCAAAAAGAAATCCAAAAGCTGCATTGATTGACATTAGTTAACTATCTACACTTTCAAGAGAATTTGTTTCATCATTTTGAAGTCAAAAAGCGATGCTTCATCTTGCCCATGTTTCATCATAAAGTCAATTCTGCAAACAAACATAATAAGACTATTAGAATTATTTCATGCAAAAACAAGATAAGATAATCGATAAAATCATTTGATCACATTAAACAAGTGTCATACCTCATGCAAGGTGCCGCCTACGCATGAAGATGCTTTTCTTTTTCTCTTCTCTGCGATGCCCTTGATCCAAGTATTTGGTACACCTTTTGGCCTTCTCTTAAGGGGATCAAATACTTGAATTCCATGATTTTCTACATATTCAGTTTCATCACCTTCCCCCAAGAAATCAACATGATCTTTACCTATTAGAGATTGCATTTTCGTTTTAAATTGAGAACGAAGACGCAAAAAGGCTATAGTTGCAAGCTCCTCTGTTACATCATGATTGGCACTATCATTTATGACACTAAAAGCTAACCACATTAACCTCTTCAAACACAGTGTCTTTGATTTAACCGCATCATGAGAGTTTTCATCTTCACAATAAATCCCCTGTTTTGCAACTTTTGTCTATCTCTTCAAAATATATTGCGATGGAATGCTTGTAACATTTGCAATATTTGTCAAGATGTAAAGAGCATGCCTACATAACCATCCTTGCATTTCAAATAACTTTTAGCTATAAAAAATGGTAGAATCACTTGAACTAAAATGTACAATATGCTTCTTTTCACTACTTCTAGTTCCCACGATATAAGTATGTAAAGGCCCGTCAGTTTCTGATCGAAGAACATGTTTAGATAAAACATGCAAGAACTTAGTCTGAAAATTCCTGTAAATAACATGAGTATATACTTGTGCAGCATGTTGTAAAATTCCACTATTTTCAACCATAATATGTGGCTTTCCTTGACCACACTCAAAATCATCAACAATTTCAGTGTTGCGAATTTTTTCAGCTTGCTTCTCATAATAACCAACAAATTCAGATAAAGTCATCAGCTTACACGCCATATCTTGAAATACATTATTTGTGCTCTCACTTCTTTATGTAGATCTAATTCTTGTAGAAAAAAAATCACGACCAAATGCAGGACACCATTTATAACACACGCGATATAAATTATCCAACCACTTGTTCTCACTTAAATTCCACTCTTGACACATAGCTTTCCAAGTGGTCTCCATTTCAATTTCAGATTCACAACGATATAGAAGCTTGTGCCAATATTTATCACAAAAACCTGGCTTTCCAAGAAGATGTGCAATATAATGCGTAGCATTTTTTCCAATATGTCATATACATAAACGATGATCAGAATTTGGGAAAACAGTTCTAATAGCATTTGCCATAGCATGATCTTGATCAGTGAAAATGGTTTTGAGTGCTTTATTACCCATTGCCTCTAAAAAGGATTGAAATGCCTAGACAAAAGAAGCAATAGTCTTATTCATCAGAAATGCACAACCAAACAAAATATTTTTCTAGTGATGATTCACGCCAACAAAAGGCGCACATATCATATTGTATTTATTTGTACGATAGGTAGTATCAAACATTACTACATCTCTAAAGCTATCATAGTCCAATTTGGATATACCATCAGACCAAAAAACATTAGTTAGCCTCTGATCCTCATTCAATTGAAATGTGTAAAAAAAAAATTGCTTTCATTTGATTGTAAGCAATTAAAATGGTTGATGAACCTTTGACAATCACCTGCATCAATCAGAATCCTTCTTTTTTATTGTAAGAAATTTTGACAATCACGCAATGTAAAGCCAATGTTATTTGCCCCACTTGCTTCATCACAAAAATGAGAATATGCTTTTGTAGCCCTTATACCGGCCCCAGTCATAGAAGTCAAAATACCTTTACTAGTGTCTGTAATGTCTCGATACGAGCAGATAAGGTGTTTTTGCTTATCCTCAATGAAAGGATGATTATGAATATCTTCAAATTTGGTAACTTCCTAGACTCCATTTTTTATTTTAAATTTAATGCAAGCCTTACATCCTGTTCTCTTCATTGTCCTATAAATATTTCTTTGTTCATAAGGTGGGATTGGTGGAGAGTGCCCTTCACAATTGCATACAAATATGCATCTTCGTAGTACTCCTTTACTATTGTTCGCTTTTTGTCCTTTTCGCACTCCAAATCCTTTGCAAATTGCATATGCATTGTATGTATTATAGGTTTCATTCTCATTAGCAAACACCATACAAATTCTAAATTCAAATTCTTCATTAACATTGTGTGCAGTGATATTATCATTTGAAGCCTCTACAATTTGAGGAAAATATCTAATCATTTAAAGAAAAAAATAAAGTAAATACGAATTTAATTCTAAAAAGATGAAGCCATACCCATTTCGCCCGAGAGTAGTTCAATCTTTACTGGAAGTGAATATCAAACAAAAATTTTGGTGCCCACCGACATTGGGTTCTTCATAATTACAACATCATAATCACTTGCAAAAACCTTTTGGCCAACATATTTTGATAACATAAACAACAATTATCCATTAGCAAATAATAACTAAAATTGAAAGTGAAATAAAAATAAAAGCAACAATTATTAGTCTAGATTACTAACAGTAGGAGCATTATTCAACATTACCAAGAATAGGGCAACATAGGAACTAGATTGTCGAAAATGTTGGGTGCACTCCAAGAACAAAGGTAAACGCAAAAGCCCCAAGGTTTTCTTGTCTGAAACTTATGCATTAACAATAATAACAATTGCAATCATAAAGAATCGAGGCTTTTTCCTTTACCCTAAAACAGAGTACTAAAGCAATGAGCATGACAAAAATTCCTGATGCCAACGCAGTATTCTCAATCTTGTCTTTCTAAAGTAACTACAAGAAATTGCATAGAGCCATTTGTAGATAAAAGTTGTTCGATTACATGGAAGCTCCTGTAAAGGCAACCAAAATAAAACGAGATCCGTTGATTTAAAATGCATCAGAATAGCCAATACCAACTAGAAAAAAAATATAAGGTGCTTGGCATGTTTGATTCAAAATTGTACCTTACAATGCTTGGAAGACGAATAATAAGTAGGGAATGCATTACATGGAGAAAATAACACCAATTGCAAATCAACCATGACAAACCAAGAGGGGCAAGCTATCATATTCATTTTCCAAAAGTGTTGAACAGCATTCAATAATTGTTCGAAGAACATCTTGTAAGGTAATCATTGCTTAAACTAAAGCACAGGCACTTATAAACAATATAATTGAGTAAAACAAGGCATTGGCCTCTTCTATGACATATGTGCAAAGTCAAGTGCACATTAATCTTCCGATCAAGAGGAGATGCAACCTTCACAAGAATCTCTTCCCTTTCTTGTTTCAACAGACTTGGAGCTTTTACCTAAAACTGAACAATAACCACTTTTATCATAGTGTATATCTATGGAAGAGTAAGCATAAGGATAACAGATGAGATAAGCACTGATACCATTTTTGGACTTAAATATCCATGCCTTGTTGATGTTGCAAATGTCAGAGAACTCCTTAAGTAATTGAGATTGGGAAGCTTAGTCTTCTTCAGTTGCGATGTCCATCCCTAAGTGCACCACCATGTGAGGGACGGCCTGAGAAACATCCACAGCAAACAAGGTTATGAATTTCTTACTGCAAATGGTAGCAAAGAAAAGAAAAGAAAATACATTAGAATAAATAGCATACTAAAACCATGTGAGGGACTTCTATTGCACTCTCATTCTGATACGTTATCACTAAAGGCAGTAGAAATGAAGTTTGAGAGAATTTCTTTCACGTCAACCACCAAACTAACTTTCATTTGGGCTCGTGAAACTAGTCTGGAGTATAATTATATAGCATGAAAACCTAGAAAATCTTACACAAACATATTACTCTTATTTTGCTAATTAAATTAGAGGACCAACTAACAAATGTATAAAATCATAAACAAAGAATAAAAAGATCAATTTCACTTCCAGCAATTATACCACATTGTTTTTTTATTTATCAAACAGCACTTTGTAAGAGAAAGTTCTAATCTTTAAAATATTTAATAAATTAAAGGCAGAAGTACATGAAAGGACACGACAACAGTCCAATATTCAGATACATAAAACAATATAACACTACAAAATCTTTACTAGCTTATTAAGGATAAGAGTTCCCTTGACGACTCTACCATCATTGAATAGACGGCACTAGATCAGCAAAGGCTGCAAGAGAAGTGTAAAGAGCAAAAAGTTCAACACGTACCGTGCAACAATCAAGCATCAGCAGCAAAAAGAAAATCCCGTCAACTACTGGTTCACGGATGCCCTCCCTAGGTATTTGTTCATCGTCGCCACAGCCAGCAAATCTCTAGGATAAAAAAAATGACCAAATCAGAGGCAAATAGCATCTAGAATAGCTATAAATACAAACTTCTACGAAATTAACTTAAAATTACAGAAATGAGAGATGGGACGAAAATGTATTTAGTCATATGACTTCTCAACAAGTTTTCCATAAATAATGCACAATAGAAGGGAGAAGAAAGCAACAAATTCTTGTGGGCCCCATGGCACTGAATATATCTCAAAGAACTCCCCAAAAGGGGCGACAACTTAGTTTAATTCTATTTTTCTACTTTGGACTATTTGGAACGTCTCCATTTAAATGAGGGGAAAGAAAGGCCTAAAGCAAGATATTGTACTTTCAGAATATTTGTCACTAATAATATCAACAAAGGCATGCAACACAAAGGTGACTGTTCAAGGAAATTGATCACTAGTAGTATCGACTAACAATGCTTTGTTGTAGTAAAAACTCACCAAAGTATGATCTGCAACACCTAAGCTACAAATTCACATTGTGTACGGCTTAGATCTGCATTTCATTCATGTTTATTTATGGGATTGCATCCCATAACCAAAATACTACTATTAATAGACGGTCCAATAATTCACCGTACCCAAGTAGCATCATCCTATTGCCAAATATAGTATTGCCATTACAATGTCATCACTATACTATCTAAAGACATAATGCACAATTAACCATAAATGACATCATTACATACTATCAGTTTTTCTTTTTTATTTGTCATAATTATTTTTTGGAGATCAGTTTTTCTTGCATAGCAAGAGGAAGATACCACTAAGATGATACTCATATCCACAGGTCACAAACCTTAAAAGCATAAGCAATAACACCTCTTCCCTTGAAAATATTTTTAGGACACCTCAAAGCTATGTCCTCGGATACAAATCCAGTCCCATTAGTATGTTTTTGGCGGAATGGAAATGCAGTCTTTCATTGCAGGTTTTTGGTAGGCCCAAGAGATTCAAGAAAAAGCAACAACAAAACATCTTAGAATCTCTTCCCTTTCTTGTTTCAACAAACTTGGAGCCATTACCTATAACCGAACAATAACCACTTTTAACATAGTGTATATCTATGGAAGAGTAAGCATAAGGATAGCATATGAGATAAGCACCGATACCATTTTCAAACTTAAATATCCATGCCTTGTCGATATTGCAAATGTCAGTGAACTCTTTGAGTAATTGAGACTGGGAAGCTTAGTCTTCTTCACTTGCAATGTCCATCCGTAAGTGCACCACCATGTGAGGGACAGCTTGAGAAACATCCGCGGCAAACAAGGTTATGATTTTTTTAGTGCAAATGGAAGCAAAGAAAATAAAATACATTAGAATATAGTAAAATCCAATATGTAATCCAAAACTATTGTCAAATTAGTACCAATAAAAAAGAGTGGTAGTTCTCAACCTCAACTATTAATGAGGAATGAGAAAACTCAAAATCCTAACATCTCCTGTGGCATTAAACAACTCTCGTTGCAAAAATCAATGGATCCTGCAACCTTCCAACTCTCGTTGTAAGGTTCCATTAAACCAGAAACAAAAAACAAAAAAATGAAAAGAAACACGAGGCGTGGTGGCAAATGATGATCGAATGAATCCACTTTCGTTCTCCCTAACTACTCACGCATTCACCGGCAACAGAACAACCCATCTTCGTTCTCCCTAGCTACTAGTGCATTCACTGGCAATAGAACAACCCAACAAGATGCAGAAACAACCCATTTGGGATTTCGATTGTGCATTCTGAAATCAGCCCATGAGAGGGGAGGAAGAAGGAAACTCATCGGTCGAGAGAGAAACGGACCCTACCCAAGTCGACAACAAGCGAGAATCCTTCTCCAGCTCACGCCTCTCCTTCTTGTCCACATCGTCGACCCCGCCCAAGTCCGTCGAGATCTCCCTCGTGACTGAGCAGCCCAGCGTCAGGGACAACGCCTAGTCAGCAGCGTGGAGCCTGGTGCTGCTTGGGAACGAGATTGAGGCCACCTCCCTCTTGCCGGAGGCCGATGGCTTTGCGGTGGAGGCCGGCAAGAATCCTTCTTCAGCCCACACCTCTCTTTATTCTCGCGACCGAGCGGGCCAACGTTAGGGACAGCACTTGTTCAGAAGTGGAGAGCCTAGTGTCGCTCGGGAACAAGACTGGGGCCGCCTCCCTCCTGCTGATGGCCAATGGCTTCGTGGTGGAGGCCGGTAGGATGGGGAGGATGAACAAATGCTAGAGATGAAGGATGCCAGAGGCAGATGAGGCTTTTGGGGGAGGGAGCCGGAGCCGGACACAAACCTTCAGCTCGATCTCTGAGGGAACAGTTGGAGCTAGAGGGAGTCGGGACCTGAATGCGACTAGTGAAGCTCCAACGTGCTAGAAGAATGGTGAGGCTTTTGAGGAGGCAGAGCTGGACTCGAGGGTGGAAGTGGAAGCGGAGAAGGAAATGCAGGTCTCGTTCTGTGTTTGTTCTCCCGCGAGGGAAGGAGAGAGAAAGTGAGAAAGAGAGAAAAAAAAATTGCAAAAAAATCGATTGAGGAGAGAGAATGGTCTTTTGGGCGGGAGTGTGTCTTTTCTTTTGCCAGCAAGTGTCTTTTCTTCTGCTGCGCAGGAGTGTGTCTTTTCATCTGCAAGCAAGCCGAGCCAAGCCGAGCCGAGCGAGTCTTTTAATTTTTTAGCGGATCCCACATGACAAGTGTCGAAAGTTGAGTTGTATGTGTACACCACGTCAGCGGATGACGTGGCACGCACATACCACCGAATATTGTTTTTTTACGTTGTTTTTCCTGGAGAGGGGACATTTCTTCTTCGTTCTAAATTAGCTTGATCATCTATAATCAGTTTCATGCCTCATCTGATACGAAGTTGAATCCTCAGAAAAACGGAACTATATATAGCAGTATAGGGATCTATTGAAGTGAAAAAGATCTTTTAAACTTGCAGCCTTCAACTCGGTACTCCTTGCTATTGAATATTCATGGATTTCCGCATGTTTTCGGAGATCTTTTTCAGAGACTATTGAATCTTAACCAAGAAGGATTCAATTCCAGAATTCCTGATTAGCTAGACTGTTCAACTTTCTCTCCCCTTTAGTGAGACTCCAAATTATAAAAGATCGGTCTCATGTAGGATGGATTACTCCCGATGTTGCCTCGCAGAGAATATTTTAGAAGAATTGTGTTCTTGATGTTGCAATACCAATCCAAGCTCGAGGTGGGAAATGAAAGAGCTAGTAAGAACATCTAGAAGAGGGTGGATGGTTGTTAAAGAAATTTTCGCAAGACTTAATGAAAGTAAGGGTGCGCTTGGGAGAAGCTTTTGGGAAAAACCTTTAAGGAAATACAAAGGCCTTTTGTCTAAAGGCCTTTGGTGAAATGCAAAAACTGTTTGGTAAACTATAATTGAAAAACGCCTTGAGAAGCAACTTTGGAGAAATGTTGTTTGGTAAACACATATTTGGGAAGTCCTTTAGCACGATTAATTTAAGTTTTTATTTTTTATTTTTTAATATTGAAAACAAAAGTAATGATTTTTTTAAATATATTTTTGCACTGAGATGTATATATAAAAGAGATATATTAACAAATTCAATGACTATTTTTTTTAATATATTTTTGCACTGAGATATATATTTAAAAGAGATATATTAACAAAAAGAAAGAGTAATTTCATTATAATAAACATAATTACATATGCATCAAAGAAGGAAATAGGTTTTCAGTGAAAATTACAAACATCCTCATCAGGTACATTGCAGTGGCCTCACCACACTGCCAATACATCTAGGCTTCAATTTGACGTAAGAGATGAAATCCTAGCACTTCCTAATCCATATTCCCATACCCACAAGCCATTAAGTTACCTCGACACAACTCATATCTAACCACCGCGAGCTTCCCTTCATTGTTGACATCACAAATTACTTTCGGGAGTCAGTGTAACGAGACTTTTCACCAACAAAGAGATACTGAAGCAGAGCCATCATGCAATGTGCAAGAAATTCCGACTTGTCAATCGATGTTGATCAGTCCAACTGATCAGGTGATCCAAAGTACTATCTATGACTATATATTCACACAGGAAGATCAACCAGTTCAAGATTAATTCCACACTTCTGTTCGAGGTGACTCAAATTTTTTTCATTTCCCACCATCAATTTCAGCATAACCAGGCTCTCTTCTTCGAATTCAAGTTGGGTTTTCCCAAAGCAACAAACATCTGCAGATTGAAAGCGCCAAATGGGCTTTCGAAATTAGGACAAAAACCACCGGACAAGCTTTGACATCATTCCCGATTGTGTCCGGGCGAGTGCGTAGTTAAAGGGGATAAGCTGATCAGGACTCATCGGAGCAACATACATTTTTTTTTAAAAAAAAAAAAAACAAAAGCCAGGCAGAACAAATATGCACAAGAGCTATAAAAACTGGAATGCTCCTTGGTTGAGACATTTGATCAAATAGTTCAATTGCAAGCCCCTGGTTCAGGGCATATTGTTTCCTCGCCAAAAAAATTGCTAGAAAGATAGATCGAAACCAGCGTGCCCATATCGTCAATTCACTTGACGGATCAATCGGAAAGAAATCATGGGTTAAAACCCAGCAATCTCTTGGAAAGGAACTAAAGATCGAAATTGGGAAAGCATGCTTCTTCCAACTTCACAACCCAGAAAACCCAAAGAAAACTCCTTTGCAAAACAAGTGAAACGAAACCCTCAGGGAAAGATTCGGTCAAAACTCAAACTAGCGAAGCTCATCAACTCCCGTCCCACCAAAAACAGCTCATTTGCACATCAAATCGCACATAGATCTAATCACGAGTGCCGAACATGCACACAACACTTCGAAGAAAGAAGAAAGATGCCTACCGTTCTCCCAGACTCGCTGCGGCGATAGAGGAGGAGTAGGATGGCAGTAGCGGTGGCGAAAGGGAGCGCTCAAAGAAATCTCTCTGCCATGCTCTCTCTCGCACTCGAAGAGAATGACAGGAGAGAAGTGACACCGTAGAGGCAAGCGGCGATGAAAATCTAGGGTTTTCAAAAGGGTCAAAGTTGGAATTTAATAAATTTGTGAGGCCAACAAAGGCAAAATAAAATTTTCCTTAAATGAACCCCCAACATGCTAAGAATGCTGAAAAGCCTAAGGCAGCCCCCAACCTGCCTTAAGCTTTTAGCCTTAGAAATGCTAGCTTTGCCATTAAGGCCCTTCCAAAGTTTTTTCCCAAACACCTTTATTTTTCTCTAAAGGCCTTTAGCCCCCCAAAGCCCCTTGGAAAGTAGTTCCCAAACGCACCCTAAGTTGCCTTTAGATGATAATAGACTGAAGATGTAATCAGCTATAAGCAAATATATAAACCTACAAATTAAAGTAAGGAGTTCAGGGAAAGATAATAGAAACACAAAGTTTATAGTAGTTCGGCTTAGATCAAGTCTTCATCTACTCTCCCACACTGACTGCTCACTGGTTGGATTTCACTATGAAACAAAAGAGATTTTACAGTCTCACGTCCTTGACTTCACAGTATAGAACCTTTACTACACTCTTCCAAAGTCTCACAAGTGTTTGCTCTCTCTTTTGAGTACAAATTTAGCTTGACAATTGAAATAGCAAAGAACTAGAAGCTTCAGACTTTGAATTTTTTCTTTCATGCACATACTCGAACAACGTGAGAGCTTCCATATATACTCCTCCATGCCTCTACAACCGTTGGCACTTTCCAAAGGAGTTCTTCTAATCTACCCATTGGATAAAATCAATCAAGGAGATCTTGAGTTGCTTAAGGAATGTGATAATAGCCCATCAATCCTGCTCGCCCATACAATTAGAATCTTGATTTCCATAAGAAGAACCTTCTAAGTATACTTCACCTTTCAAGAGATCTAATTATCTGAATTGATTCCAATAAGAACAATTGATCATAAAATGTTATATCCAGCCATAAGATCTTCCACAAACCATACGAACTGAATCCTTGAAGAGAAATCCGCATCTGGATAAATCTTCACTCTTCGGTCTAGAACCTGTCAGTGAGATTAGACTTTGAGATTAAAGTCTAGCGGTCTTCAGACTTTGACAATAGCATCTAGAGTTCTTCAGACTAGAATTTTGGAAAGGTTTTGTTAGCTTCAAAACAATAAGGAGTTTTCTCTAACAATCTTCCTATTTTTTATGATGATACAACTTTCTTATAGATTTGAAAAATTTTATCATGCAAAACAACACTTAAGCAAAACGTGATATCTTATAAAGATAAATTAATTTGGGCCTGGATAGTATCGATTCTGCAACCACAGAAAATATGTTAATCCTACAAGATAAATAATTATCCAACCACAAACAATATCACAAACTTAACTACTGCAAGTGTCAAAAGATTCAAAATCAAATAGCAGTCACAAGTCAAAATTCCCAAGTCAGTCCAAATGACCAAACAAAAAGTCATCAAAACCAAACCAAGCAAAGAATATTAAAACATAATTCAAATCAAATCTGCACAAACTCTCTTCCCCTTTTTGTCAATAGCAAAAAGTGGAGACAAATTTTAAAAGGAGTTGGATAAAATCATGACTATTTGGGGACGCGAACGATTTGGAAATCCCCTATAAACTTGACAGTCTCATCCAGCTTCCTTAGGTCCTCCTTCAGTTGCTCAATATCCTCACCCTTTGCAATGGCTTGAACTTGAAGTTTAAGGGCTTGTACCTGATCATGTAGAGAGACTAAAGTGGCTTGTTGTGCTAACTGCATGTTCTGAAATTCACACTCCAATCCATAAAGCTGAGCTTTGATCTTCACGAGAAGCTCAAGCAGTCTCTTAAAGTTTGTTGTATTATCTGTTTGAGTACTAGCTTTAGCACGTGTAGTTTGAGGAGTGTTAACTGATGATGGAACCTCAGCTGGAACATCCAAACTTGGAGATGATGCCTCAATACCAGCTTCAGGAAATTGAGAGGTATAGACATTCTCTGGATTGATAGGAGAACGACTAACATCTTTACTAGTAAAAGCAAGTGAAGAAGTACCTCTTTTGTCAGTAGCTCCCCTTATTTCGGTGCCTTCAGGTGGAGAAAAATATTTTTCTTCCTATTCTTGCTCTTCTTCAGCACCAAGGTGATGTTGTTCTCCTTTTTCTTCTGCAAATGTAGGTTCAAGAGAATCATCTTGACCCTTTTCTTCTTCTTGTTCTCTTCCTCTCTCTTCTTCCTCTCTCCTTCCTTTCTCTTTCTTTGTTCACATCGTTTCTCTTTCTTCATCTCTCTTCTCTGTCTCTTCTCTTTCTTTGTTCTCTGGGTCCTTTGGCCCTTGAAAGCTAACAAAACTTTGTAAATTCTTTAAGGCAAAGGCGGAAAGAGTAATGTCATCCTCATCTTCTTCATCCTGCAAGATGAGTGCTCTCCTCTTCTTGATTGGTGCGCTCATAGGCTTTTTGCCTTTCCTTTTTCCTACTGCAGAGTCTTGTCTTGCCTTGACAGGAGACTTCTCCTTAATGCTCTCCAAAACCTTATTTAGCTCCTTCAAATGCATCTTGGAAACCATATTCAATCCAATCACCATTGGAGTAATGGTTCGAACACAAAATATTAGGAGGCTTGATGTTGAAATGTTTGAATAGTTTAGTAACAAGAGCATAATAAGGGAGTTGCCTCTTGTCCTTCACAACTATCCTATACATGTGCATTAGGATAGTGTGAGGCAGTAAGAACTTGAATTCGATGTTGATTGCATACATCAGCTTCGCTTTAGAGTTTGAACATTAGTTTTTGAAGTGGATTTAAGTCTGAGACAGTTGATCACAATTTTATGAAGCAAAATATTAGAGGCAGTCATCCTAAAGTAAGAAATCCTGCCTTCAGCAATCCTATCCCGAACAAGCTCTAAAGTTGCGTGACTGATAGACACACTGATTTGTTGGAAACTTCCTCTTTCCATCCCAATCACATCAGCCAGAGTGTCCACATCGACCACAAATTTTTTGTCCCTAATCGTAAAAGAAAATCTATTCGCATCTGAAAAGGATAGATTTGAATAGAAGTAAGCTATAACTTTTGGGTAGGTGACAGTCGTCTCAGAGCAAAAATGTTTGAGTTGAAGGAGTGCAAACTTCTCCCTCAGTTTCACTTTCAACGAATCAAGAAAATTGAAATCCACACTTCTAGGGTTCATCACCTATCACTTCAATAGTTTAGAATAAGTCTTCTTGTGGCCTTTAGAACGAAAAAGATCCATCCTTTCACCATGAACATTTGCAGTGATGCCCATCCTAGGCTAATAATTTGCTAACATTCTTTCATCGTCATCTTTCCCTTTAGGCTGATTAAAGGATCCAAACCATGGATCACTTGGAAAATTTGCAAAAGTCCTTGCTACCAAACCAATAGGCACAATGCCCATACTTTTCATTGTCCTTAAAAAGTGAGTCTCATTCTTGTACCATTTCTCGCTCAAAAACTCATCAATGAAAGACATTGCAATACCATCCTCCTTTAACTTAGAGTAGAGTTTAAAGAGAAATTCGAGCTTAAGAGTCCTTACAAGTTCAACGTCTAAAATGATCTCTTCTTTAACATGTTGCTGTGGAGGATCTTGAGTCTTAGGTTGAGAAGAGTGATGCGGTTGAGAATGTTATTATTGACTTTGCTGCTGCTACTGTGGAGAATCTTCTTCCTCGATTAGATCAAAGTGTGTAGGACCCTCACGCATATGTTGTGGTCCCCTGCTCACGATTCTAGAAGACTTCCTTTGGGAAGACATTGTCACTTTCTTTGGGAGATTTCTCAAACTCGATCGCAAAAAAGGTGAAATCTTTTCGTATTAAACTTGAGACAAAGTTTGAGAAAATGGAGTTCTGTATTCTAGGGTTTGTGAGTGAAAACAGAGAAGAAGAAAATCGACAGTATATAAAGCAGATGAAACGGGGTATACAGATTGTCATAAAGGAAAAAGTAAAAATTGCCTTTTTGAAAATGAAAATTTGTATTTTGGAAAATGAAAACTGCCTTTTTGAAAATGAAACACTGCCATAAATTTAAAACTAAAAAGATAATTACTAAAAAATAAAATAAGTAAGTAACGATTCAAAGAGTAAATGTACCTTTTCAAATTTTCATCCAAAGATTAAATTACTAGCACATAATTAACTTACAGTCACAACTTTTGGTTGTTCTGAGTTTGATCATCTTCAGACTTTAACTGATAAAAGATATGATGTTCAGTTTGGTGCGAATAGACTCAAATAAACTTTTGTCCAGTGGTTTTGTAAATATGTCTGCCAATTCATTCTTCGAGTCAATGAACTGTATTATAACTTTTTCATTCTGAACACGGTCTCTAATGAAATGATGTTGAATTTCTATGTGTTTTGCTCTTGAATGAAGAATTGGATTCTTTGTGAGATTGATAGCACTGGTGTTGTCATATTTGATCTCGGTGCATGAGTCTTCGATTCCAAAATCTCTTAACTATTGCTTTATCCACAAGATTTTAGAACAACAGCTTCCAAGAGTTACATACTCTGCTTCTGCTGTTGAAAGAGTTAAAGTACTCTACTTCCTTGAGAACCAAGATTCTATCCTATTGCCTAGCAATTGACAAGTACCAGAAGTACTCTTTCTATCGACTCTGCAACTAGCTAAATCTGTGTCTAAATATCCAAGGAGAGTAAAGTTTCATTCTTTGGAATACCACAAACCTAGCTTTGAAATAGTTGCAACGTATTTGATGATACGTTTTGCGGCACTTAAATGAGATTCTTTGGAATCTGATTGAAATTTAACACAAATACAAACACTAAACAAAATGTCAGGTTTAGAAGCAGTAAGATAAAGAAGTGAACCAATAATATTCTCGTAAAACTTTTGGTCAACTTTCTTTCCTCCTTCCTTTTTATCCAGCTTCGAAGAGCTTGACATTGGTATCTCTGTCTTTTTGCAATTCTTCGATCTAAATTTCTTAATGAGATCTTTTGCATATTTTTCTTGGTGAATGAAAATTCATTCCTTCAATTGTTTCACTTGTAATCCGAGAAAGAAAGATAATTCACCCATCATGCTCATCTCGAATTCATTCTGCATAGACTTAGAAAACTTTTTACCCAAATTTTCATTAGATGATCCAAAGATAATATCATCAACATAGATTTGAACGAGTAGAAAATCTTTACCTTCTTTTTTTATTAAAAAATCAGTATCCATATTTCCTTTAACAAAACCATTTTGAATTAGAAACTTACTTAACCTGTCATACCAGGCTCGAGGTGCTTTCTTTTAATCCATATAGGGCATTTTTCAGTCTAAAGACTAAGTTTGGCCTTTTTGGATCTTCAAATCCAGGTGGTTGTTCCACATAGACTTCTTAGATAAATCTATTTAGGAATGCACTTTTGACATCCATTTGGAATAACATGAAATTTTTATAGTAAGTAAAAGCAAGTAATAATCTAATTGTTTTTAACCTTGCCACTGGTGCACAGGTCTCATCGTAGTCTATCCATTCTTCTTGTGTATATCCTTTGGCCACAAATCTTGCTTTGTTTCTGATCACTTTTCCTTTCTCGACCATTTTGTTCCTGAAAACCCATTTAATTCCAATAATATATTTACCTTTTGGTTTAGGAATTAACTCCCAAACATCATTGATGTTGAACTGTCTAAATTTTTCTTGCATAACTTCAATCCAGCTTTCATCAGCTAAGGCTTCTACTATGCTTTTGGGTTCTATCTAAAAAATAACTGCTAGAGCGCTAGATTCTTCTCGCCTTTTGGATCTAGTGCGAATCCCTTCATCAATATTGTCGATGATGAGTTTTTTAGAATGACTAGACTTATACTTCCAGTTACTGGTTAGTCTGATAATTTGTTGATCTTCTACTTCAAATGAATCTTCAATTTCTGTTCGTTATTGATCTTCAGAAGTCTAAACTATTTCAGGGGAAGTAGACTTTGTAAGGTCTAGAGTAGGTTTGGATTCTTCAAGTTGAATTTGATTTAGCTGATTCAGCTGATTCTGAATAAAGTCTAACGTTCATTGATTCTTTCACAAACTAAGTCTTCTTGTTGAATATTCCGTAAGCTTTGCTTGTGGTTGAATATCCAAGGAAAATTCATTCCTATGATTTTTCCTGAAATTTACCAATTCAATCATTTGTATTTTTCAAAATAAAACACTTACAACCAAACACATGAAAATAAGAAACATTTGGCTTTTTTCCTTTAATTACTTCGTAAAGAGTTTTTTTTAGATTATACCTTGAAAATACTCTGTTAATAATATAGCAAGCTATAGAAACTACTTCAACCCAAAATCGAGAAGAAATATTGCTTTCAATTAAAAGAGGTCTTACCATCTCTTGCAAAAATTTATTCTTTCTTTCCACAACTCCATTATGCTTTGGAGTATATGGAGACGAGAAAACATGCTAAAAACTAGATTTATTACAAAATTTAGCAAAGTCTTGATTTGCAAACTCACTTCAATGGTCTGTTCATATGCTTGAAATAACATATCATTTTTTCATTCTGAACTTTCTTGGCAAACTTTGAAAAGCGAGAAAAGGTTTTGGACTTACTTGCCAAAAAGTAAACCCAAGTAAAATGAGAATAATCATCCACGATTATTAGGCAGTGCTCTTTCCTCTAATGCCTTGGGTTTTGGTTGGTTCAAAGAGATCCATATGTAGAAACTGTAAAACTCGATTAGTAGAAACTTGATTTATAGGTTAAAAAGAACTTATAATTTGTTTTCCCAAAACACATGGTATACATAAATCAGATTTTTGATAAGTCAGATTGGGAAGTTCACAAACAAGTTTCTTAGAGGAGGTCTTGGCAATCTGCTTCATATTAGCATGGCCGAACTTTCGATGCCAAAGGTTTGCTTCATCTTGAATTGATATTAGACACTGAGAACTTTCTGGTTTTATATTCAGAAAATAAATATTCTCATGTCTTCGTCCAGTGAAAGATTGAGAAAATCTTTACTAGTTTCCAAACAAATTCCCTCTTAGAAATTGATTTTAAATCTAGTGTCACACGATTGACTAATGCTGAGTAGATTGTAATTCAATCCTTCCACCAAGGAAACATTGTTGATTGTAAGACTTCCAATTTTCACAGTTCCACATCTAACAATTCTTTCTTTACTGTTTCCACCATTTATTTGCACAAGCTTTATAAAACAACTTGAATCTCCTATCATGTGTCTTGAACAGCCACTATCCAAATACCACTTGATCTTTTTCATGATAATGACTTGCAATTACAAAAAGAACTCAAGCCTTCTTTAGTACTCATATCTTCTTGGGTTTAGGGGAGTTAGTACAAAATACAGTTTTTGTCCAATCTTTCTTAAAAGGTCTCCAAACTTTGGGACATTCTTTCTCGAAATGTTCTGAGTTGTTATACTTTGAACATTTGAGAGCACTTCGACCAATAGATTTTACAAAAACTCTTTGAAAATGATTTCTATAAAATGTTTTTATAGGTCTTTGTTTAATTTGTATCATTTACTTTTGGAAAATCGATTAAATGAATAGTTTCTAGTGTCATACTGTGGCATCCCAAAATTTATGATGGCCTCTAGTTACATTAAAGTCTATGAATAGGTGATGGAAGTACCATCAAGTTATTTTATAGCCATTTAATCCATAATTTGCAATAGTATTATAAATTGGAATTTATGTATTTGTGACTACAAGTTTTATGGCTTTATTGTTTTTGCAAGTTAGGTATTTATTTAAGTGAAAAATGTTAATGGATGATCAAGGTTGGTGCTATTAGGACAATTTGATAAAGAAGACTTTGTTCTTGACTATGCACTTTATAGATTTGATTTTATGGATTAATGTCACAAAGTCTTTTGGCCATTTTATTATGCAATTAAGTATTTATTTAAATGAGGATTAAGAGGTATTATTAAAAATAAACTTGGGCCATTTAAGTTTGGACTTTAGGCCCAAGTGTGTTGGCCTAAAGTGGGCCAAGAGGCCCGGCCCATAGAGCCATGAGGTGGTTGACGCATGAAAGGGGGAGGAGGAGCCGCATGGCCTCCTCTAAGTGTCTTCAACAAGGGAGACACTTGTCTCCTTTTTAGGGACAAGTGTCCCCCATGCAAAATGAGGATGCATGCAAGTATATAAGCAACCAAAAAGAAAGAGAGAGAGAGTGGCCAGTTTTGAGAGAGTGAGAGAGAGAGAGAGGGAGTTGCCGAGAGTGTGAGGAACCGAGAGAGAGGAGGAAGAAGCTGTTCGTTCATCGTCCACCGTCGTGCTCGTTGTAGCTCAGTACAAAGTCAAGTTGTGATCTATATTCTACTCTTGCATGTTGTTTCTTACTTTTGTGTTTGAATGCTGGTGAATCTCGGATGTTTAAGGTGTGAGAAACCGAAGCTTGAGTGTGTTGTTCTTGAAAATGTATTCTGTTCTCGTCTATACCGCCTGACCCAGAATGTTGTAGAGGCTTGCATGTGGGTTTCGAGTCAGATTTTGTCTTTGACTTCTTCACTAAAGTTGTAGAAAACATCTTAAAGTATAACATACTAAAATTTGAGACAAAATGGTTGATTTTTAAGGGGTGAAACCCTTCTTCTACGAAAAGGCTAGATCTGAAACTGTTTCGTCGACCTCTTGGTGGTTTTGTGTGTTGCATGTCACCTTTTACTGAGAATTTCACTTCAATTTCTGCACTAAAGTTGTAGAGAACATCCTGAAGACTAACATACTCAAATTTGAGGTAAAACGAACAAGTGTAGCCTAGTGAAACGATTTTCTTTTTAAGACGACAGATCTGGAAGTATCGTACTGGACTCCAGCGACTTTGTGGACTATAAAGTGACTATCTGTTGAGAATCTCACTTAGATCCCTTAATGAAAGTTGTAGGGGACCTCTTGAGGCAAAACATATCAAACTTTCAGAGGAAACGAAGGAATATAAGCAGGCGAAACCTTGATTTTTGTAGACAGCTAAACTGGACTATTTGGTACTAGGAACAAGAGCTTCGACCGTCTATAGAAAATTATCTAGAGCGAATCTGGACTAGATGTCTTCATGAAAAATCTACCTTAGGGTCTTTATTATAACCTGGTAAAATTCAGAATTTTTGGTGGTCATTCAGGTATTTTAATCGAAATATTTCAAGAACTGCGCAATCTGATTTTATCCGAATTTTGCATGTTGTATTGTGTGAGCTATATCTTCTTGTGTGAAGCTCTTTTGGGCATGTGTTCTTCATGGAATTGTTACCTTTATGTCTTGTCTATTACATGCCCTGATTTTTTTATTTTTGAAGATCATATGGATATTTAATTTATATGTTTTCCAAAATTGTGCAAGCTGGAATTTGGTAAATTTCAAAAATACATGATATATGGATTATTCTAAGTTATATGGACCCCATGGATTGTATTGTCATTAGTGGTTGCATCTTGCCTCATGTATGATGATGATTGGAAATGCATATAAGAATCAAATGATGAAAAGGATCTTGTTTGTCATCACGTCATATGCCATGTTGAAATTGAGCTAAAATTGAAAATGTGAACTAAGATAAGTGAGAAGGTCGTTAGAGGTGTGAGCTGACGATGCCCTGGGAGTGTCGGGATGCCTGGTGGTATACAGTACGTAATTCCAGGGGAGGCCTGGTGGTATGTTGGTACGTAATTCCGAAGGGTAGGGATAACCATTTTCATGGCGAGCCCTAGAGATTTCCCCAGGAGTGTTGGGATGCTTGGTGGTATACGGTACGTAATTCCAAGGGAAGCCTTGTGGTATGTCGGTACGTAATCCCGGAAGCCTCGGAGGTGTGTGCCGAGGGGATACCTCGTGATCCCAGTTGGGGTACGAGATGCCCGGCCAGGGAGTGTAAATGCCAGATGCCCAGTGGCCTAATGGCGTAATTCCGGAGGGTTCTCGGGAGTTTCGAGATGCCCGAAGAGTAGGGGTGTCGAAATCCCCGGAGGTTTGTGCCTAGGGGGATGCCTCGTGGGGTCCCTGGAAAGAAAAACCGATGAGATCCTTATGAAATATAAGAATTGAAAATGAATCATGTGCATGGGTGTATGCATATGGCACGATGCATGATCGGCTTATGAAAATAAATTGATGCTATTTGATATTGAAAATGCGATCATGAAGGCGTGAATGGATCTCCTGGTGATGTATGCTTGATAGCATGGATGATATGAATCATGGTGATATATGCACATATGGCATGGATATGTATGAATACTTGATGATGAGTGCATGGTGATATATGCACATACGACATGAATATGCATGAATGCTTGATGATGAGTGCATGGTGATATATGCATGGATGCATGATGGTAAGTGCATGGATGTATGTGCACCCATGGCATGATGGTATATGTGACATGATGATGATGAGTGCATGGATGTATGTGCACCTATGGCATGATGGTATATGTGACATGATGATGGTAAGTGCATGGATGTATGTGCACCTATGGCATGATGGTACATGTATGATATGATGATGATGATTACATGAGGATGTGGGTAGATGTGGTATGATGACATATGCATGGCTTCAAAGTAAGTTATGCATGGATGCATGAATGACATGTGTTATGCTATGATTGTTATGATTGTATTGTGTAATGCATTGAGTGATTTATTAGGTCCTTTACCTACTAAGTTATGCATGGATGCATGTGATGCATGGGTCCTTTACATGTACATGTGTTATGCTAGATAAGATACCTTTACTGCCATTGCCACTGGTAGATGGATCGGGTGGTTGGATATGACCGCGAGAAGGAGGATAGCAAAGGAAGGAACTTTTGGACGTTGATCAATGGATTTTAAGTATACGACTGTTGGAGAATATGTCGGTCATCTTTTGAAGTATAGCCAAGTATAGAAAACTATGGCATTTTGATGTACCGATGAATGATGTCCATCTGGTTTAAGTAAATAAAAGTGTTCAGCTTTTATCTATAAATATTTAGTTGGTGTGCATCATTTTCTATATATAGGGAATGGAGTTAATGGATGTGCTTTTGCTATATGAATTGCGCAAGGGACTGATCTAAAAAAAAAAAAAAAAATGTAAACCCCCAGTTTGTATGGACTTGCTATAATTGAAATGGTATCAGAGTGACATGTGATTAGGGAAAGAAGAAAGGTAAGCGGATTGTGGTGATCCGAACGGTTCGGGGGCCGCTGAGGGGTGCCACACATACCCAAACCAGATTTGTTGAAATAAGGTCTTTGTACTGAAAAAATATTTTCCAATTTCTCAGATCTTATTTAAAACTTTTTTGTAATATTTGAAATGTCTTCTTTTAAAAATATATTTTCGTTTGAAAGAGAATATGCATTTTTATTTTCAAATTGACAGAATTTTTGTCTAGATATTCAAATTTTTTTTTTCCAAAAGGTTTCCTATCGCTTAAGTTTAGAATTCTCCATCTTCAGCTCAGAAATCCTTTTAAGAGAGGTTTTGAGACTGAGACAAAGTTCATCTATATACTTCGAAAGTTTAATAGGAATTTCAAATTACTAACCTCGATTTCATTATCTAAGTCTGAATCTATTTCAAAGTCTGAGTCTGATTCTGAATTTTCTATTAGACATATATTGGCATATTCTTCATCACTTTTTTCGCATTTAGTATCCCTCAATGTCTCTGCTTTGAGAGCCTTTATGTATTTCTCAGTTCTTTCATTCTTTTTCTTCAACAAATGATAGTTGGGTTTGATGTGCCCTTTTTTCTTGCATTCAAAATAGATCACATCTTTGTTGACTTCATCATCCTCAGTTGATTTGTTCTGAAACTTTTGAGTGTCTTGCTTCTTCTAGTTGAATCTTCTTCCCTTTCGATTAAACTTTCTGAATTTCCTTATCATGAGTGCCAATTCTTCATCGTCCATATCATTTTCTGAATTGTATCAGAATCATTGTTATATTTTAAAGTAATTGACTTCTTACCTTTAGGATCATCTTCCTCATTGATTTGTTCCACTTCATATGATTGAAATGTGCCAACTAGTTCGTCTACAGAAACCGGCATGATCCTCTAGGTTTCTCTTATTGAAGTCCTCACGTGATTCTAGTCTTTGAAGAGTTCACGCAACAATTTAGTAACCTTCATTGGTCTTGTGATTGGTTGTCCTTGATATGCTAGACCGTTTATAATTTCTGTAAAACGACTAAACATGTCAATGATATATTCTTCTAGCTTCATCTTGAAAGCTTCATACTATCCTAGTAGAATATTGATTTTTATTTCTTTAACTCGATTAGTTCCTTCATAGGTAACGCGCAACCTATCCTAGACTTCTTTAGCTAGTTCACAAGATGAAATTCTATTATACTCAATAAGAGATAAAGCACAATATAAAAAGTAAATGGCTTTAGCATCAAGAGCTTATTTCTTGGATATTTCTTCTTGTGCCATTTCGCCAGCGTTTGCAACTTTATTTTCTCTTTTTGAGATGGATGTAACTTTGGGAATAATCTCTTTTTCTACTACGTCCCATTTCAGGGGATCTTTCGATATCAGGAATGCCTTCATCTTATTTTTCCACACATTGTATTCCTTTCCATCAAAGTAAGGAGGTCTGGTGTTGCTTTGGCCTTCAACCAAAGCTTGGAACCAGAATGCTAGCCATAGATCTTTAACTCAGAAGTAAAAACATTTTAATAAAATGAGTATACAAACTCTAATACCAATTTGAAGGGCTAGTAAAAACACCTAGAGGATAGTGAATATGTGTTAAAAGAAATTTTCGTAAGACTTAAAGGAAGTAAGTTGCCTTCAGATGATAATAGACTAAAGATGTAATTAGCTATAGACAGATATATAAAGCTACGAATTAAAGTAAGGAGTTCAGGGAAAGAGAATAAAAACACAAAGTTTATAGTGGTTCGACTTAAATCAAGTCTACGTCCACTCTCCACACTGACAACCCACTAGTTGGATTTCACTATGAAATAAAAGAAATTTTATAGTCTCACGTCCTTGACTTCACAGTGTAGAACCTTTACTACACTCTTCCAAAGTTTCACAAGTGTTTGCTCTCCCTTTTGATTACAAATTTAGCTCAACAATTGAAATGGCAAAGAACTAGAAGCTTTAGACTTTGAAATTTTTCTTTCACACACACACTCGAACAACTTAAGAGTCTTCCTTATATACTCTTCCATGCCTCTACAACCGTTCGCACTTTCCAAAAGAGCTCTTCTAATCTACCCATTGAACAGAATCGATTAAGGAAATCTCGAGTTGCTTAAGGAATGTGATGATAGCCCATCAATCCTACTCGCCCATACAATCAGGATCTTGGTTTCCATAAGAAGAACCTTTCAAGTATACTTCGCCTTTCAAGAGATCTGATTATCTGAATTGATTCCGATAAGAATAATTGATCATAAGATGCTATATCCAGCCATAAGATCTTCCACGAACCATACGAGCTGAATCCTTGAAGATAAATTCGCATTTGGATAAGTCTTCACTCTTCGGTCTGCAACCTGTCAATGAGGTTAGACTATGAGATTAAAGTCTAGCGGTCTTCAAACTTTGATAGTAGCATCTAAAGTTCTTCATATTAGACTTTTGGAAAGGTTTTGTCGACTTCAAATCAATAAGGAGTTTTCTTTAACAGGAAAAAGCTATTAGAAGTGGCTGTCGTACTAGCCCAAGGTCAGAGTGATATCTTAAGCTAATATGCCAGGCAGACCTAACCATTGATCTTGTGCAACTGCTAAGTATCGAGAACTAGTTTTTGCCAGTTTCAAGTGCTTGGAAGGAGTTGAGGAACAAGAGGAAACGGCGATTTGTCATTAGCTAATTCGTGCTTTCTGTGTGCTACAACGCAGAAGGCCTGATCATGTTTGGAAAGCATGAACATCGATCGCTTGAAAGAAATCAGATTTGTTCATGATGCTAAAATAGGCTACTAGTTAAAATGAAAATCGATGCCAAAAATCAAAAGAAAATGGTCTGCTGAATTGTTTATTCTATGATTTGGGAGTTCTTAAACAATTACAAACGTATTTGATAAGCAATATTATCACTTCCTTACAGCAAAAAAGCGGAAAAATAACAACTATTCACCTAGACTAGATTTCCAGAAGAAAGAAAAAGGAAGACAAAAGAAGAAAGAGCTGGAATAGAGAATAACCATTGCAGCCCCGACTAAAACCGTTTAACAGTTTGCAACCCCCTGAGGGGTAAATCGCGTCATAACCCATAGAGGTGTAAGGCACATTGTAAACCACCGAGGGGTTAGGCATGCCAGTCGCAAGCAACCAAGTGCCACCGGGGATCAAGTTCCCAATGGTGAACTTCGAAGCCTCCGTCGTGCTTGTGATTACATGGTAACCTGCCCATGTCACCCTACTTGCAGTCGATGACCCAGGGCCTGTGTTCATATACTCTCCATAGTATAGAGTGTCTAGGGCAAAGTCACCTTTCCACTCCAACCACCCAGCCGAGTCAATCAGGTTATCAAGGTAGGTCATCATGAAAACAGTTCTTGAATATTTTTGCCACGGCCTCCCAAGGTATGTCTTCACGGAGCTTTGAACCAATATCAACTCTGAATCAGCAATGACTTTGCAGTAGAGGATGGAGATGCCGGTATTCTGGTTTGGGTCAGTTCGGCTTTGTGCAGTGATGGTATTGACTTTGTTAGGGGGGTTTCTAACATAGATGTTACAATTATGGAAAACGACGGCGGCATTTCCAAAGATGAAGTCAGTGGTGCCATAGATATCGCATTCTTTGTAGAACTGTCGTTTAGAATGAATGTAAAGAGTGTCCTGATAACCCTCAAAGCCACATCAATAGAAAACTAAGAGGTCAGAGCTAGAACACAGAGCAACCGCTTGGTTATTGGCCGAGCCGGCAGTGTTACGAAAAGTGATGTCTTGAGCAATGAATCCATCGCCATCAATAGCTGAAACTCAAGATGAGAAATTATTAGCACGGGTATGTCTACCAGTTCATGTAATCTAGACCAGAAAGTATCTCAGCAAAATAAACATGGATCTCTAAATGCTTAATTTACTATCTCAGCAAACTAAACGTTGATAATCCTCCCCCTTTTTTCTCTTTTTCCTTTCTAGTATTTATAATGTATAAAATGCATAATATAAATAAATTACATGATAAACTCACCAACAGTTGCTGAATTGAAGGTAGTAAATCCTCCAGCATTACTTTTGCTTCCAGTAATTATGGTCTTTCCAATACCATCACCCACAAACGTGATGTTTTCCAATTTTGATCCCACTTCAACATTCTCTTCATACGTACCAGCCTTGATATAGATTATGAACCTCGTTGAATCAGACCGCATTAAAGCCGCAGTTAAAGCTTCGTTAATTGTCTTGTAGTTCCCAGAACCGTCTTGAGCCACCATAATATTTGTTGTAGATAGCATGGGCGAAGACTGTAAGAGCTTCCGGTCGCCGGGCCTCACCCAAGTAGGAAACTCATTGGTGTAGTTTGGGGTAGTGTAGGGCACATAGTTTGCAGACAAAGTGTTGCTTATCAACTTGGAAACATTATTTGACATCAAGGGCAACACATTGTCTGAGATGCCAAGCTCGACAAACCCAGTTCGACAGGTCTGCAAGTTGGTCAGTGCGGCGCTAAGCCAGGTTTGCATGTCGTCTTGAGTACACCGGCGGTTGATGGTCCGGTTCAAGTGGTGGACTGTGTGCTCATAAAGCTTGAGGCAGTCAGCCCATGCGGCCTTCTCGCGTTCATCGTGGCACCCAGAGCCTAGCGAGTACATGTGGGTTCGGGCTAGCTGCGCGCTCTCGAGGGCAACTTGCATCGAGGCCCTGAGGAAATGGGACCTTCGCTTGAGAGGGGTTTGCTTAGGGTTGCGGGTCAAGAAGTGCTCACAGGGTTGCGGGTAAGGCATTTTGCTACACCATGATTTCACATCACTAGAGGAATAGCTAGAGATGGTTTGAGATAGCAAAAGAAGCAAAAAGAGAAGGGTGATCGCCTTCCGATGAAAACCCATTTTGATGGATTTTGCGTATTGCCAAGTGGAACTAAGTGAAAGAGAAGTTGAGATCGGTGATGTTGAATTGGGGTGGTTCGGTTGCCTTTGATTGGTCCCTTTATGTAATAAGTGATAATAGCGACAAGAGGGAAGCAGCTACACCACCTTCCATGGAACTTGCTTTTGAATATCATAGAATGAGCGATGGATTACAAAAAACCGTGTTGCGAACACGTTGTTGACGTGACGGGTCAAAAGCTAATTTTGTGAACCTGTGGAATTAAATTGTCCAGCCATGTGCAATGAACTGCCCCTTTGGAATTTCCAGAGATTCAGATCCGATGGCTCATAGCTCGTGCCTAAAAACCTTTAGCCATAGTCCTAACTAACATTGTTTGGGATTCGCATTAATTTTCTCCGAGACGACCATAAGCAAGGCGTATGAATGTCTAACGGGCACGCGCCCCTATGTTGTCCTTTTGCTAGAAAACTTCAATGGTTGCGTGATTTGATGTTATTAATTTCCATGCACATGCGCATGGATGTGGACTTGTGGGTTCATTCAGTTCGAGAGATTAGACAATGAATTAAAAAAAAAAAAAAAGATTTTCAATCTGAAGACTTTTGCGTAAAGATCAATACTTCTTGGTAGCTCGGATTTTGACTCCGACGACTAGGGGGGCTTCACGGGCAGCTTCTTGGACTCCAAGAACACTCCACATTGTCGCGCGACCGATCGACAGAAGGAGGGATCTCGAAAGTCAAGTCGGCTTCCAGAAACCCCACCAGAAACTCTTTGTCTAGGCATCATGAGAAAAATCAAACTTTCCCTGGGTGGGGACAGCAGGTCGGTTTCGTCTTCATCGGCAAGTTCCACGCTTCTTCTTCGTCTACCGAACACTCCGTACTTGCAGAAACTCCAAGAACAGCGCACACTCGCAACTTCGTCTCCACCGCCGCAGAGCACGCCGGCCAAGCTTATGCCTTCCACCAGAAAGAGTGCAGGCACTCCAAAAGAACTTCCGTTCGGCTGCTTTCGGTCAATGCAAACCGACTTAACTTCTATTAGACATGATCACTCTTCTTGAGGTGAACAGTAGCATTAACTCGCCTCTATATTGCCAACGCTTTTCAACGACGGTTTTTCCAGGAGAGGGGAAAATTTTCCTTGGTTCTGGATTAGCTTGATCATCTTAATCCATTTTTTGCCTCATCTAATTTGAAGTCGAATCCCTGGCAAGACAGAGCTATAGAGCGCAGTAGTGGGGGCTACTGAAGCGAAAAAGTTTTCCTGAACTTGCTGTTTTCGAATCAGGTATTCTGTCCTGTTGTAAATATGGGGGGTTTCTGCAGGTTTTTGGCAAGGTTTCTCGGAGACTATTGAACTGTAGCCGAGGAGCATTCACTCCCAGAATTCTTGCCTAACTAGACTGTTCACATTAATGAAAATAAGGTCTTGCACGGGACAGATAAATTGTGATGTTGCCTCTCAGACAATTATTAAGAAGAATTGTGTTCTTGATGCTGCGATACTAAATCCAATCTAAAGTTGAGAAAAAGCTATTAGAAGTGATTGCTGTACTAGGCCAAAGTCAGGGTGAAATATGATGGTGATATGCTAATCAGACTTGACTATTGATATTCAGTACCTACTAAAAATGGATGTTGACACCTAAATTTTGGCGATCTTGTCATTTATTTATTGCATAGAAAATTAGGGGTTGATTTTATCCCTGAAAACATAATTAATTGCATAGCATATAGATTTAGGTGCATTCATTTTTAATTTGCATTTTTTGTTTGCATTTTATTGGACCGATGGTGGATGGGTTCAAATTTTTGTTTATGAGCTCTAGTTCGGCAAGTCGGGCTAGGCCCACGAAAGGAGCAAATTATCCCAAGCCCATTGTTTTTGTTTAATAGTTATCCTTTGAGAAATTAAGATTTGATGCGATATTAGGGTGAATTTTTTGAAATTTAAGAAAATCGCATTGCAATCTTATCTTCAGCTATAGGCGATAAAATCAGTAGAGAATATTCAGGAGATAAGGAGAATAAAAACATTTTTGTGATTAGGAGGTTATAGGCAATCTTTTCGTCAAATGAAATATTCACAAAAGGATTGCATTTTGTTTTGGCCTATAAAAGGGTGTGTACGTAGGGTTTTTAAGGGGCGACTTTTCGAGGTTTTTCTTTTGGTCTTCGAAAGAGAAAAAGGTGAAAGTAAAAGTGAAAGGAAAGTTGTAGCTTGTAACGTGAGAGAGAGAGAGAAAAAATCGAAAAAGAAAAGGGAAGGGGGCCACTCAATAGAATACACGGCCATTGATAAAAACACATCAAGGGATACACACGTGAGAGAGAAGGTTGGCGGAGCTTCCCCACAATCCATTGATCCTCTTTGCCGTCCGTCGATCGTGACGCCTACCATTGCGCTGGTGCTGCTTTTTTTGATGATATCCACCAACGACTTTGCTTGATAGTCAACACCTCCGTGCATCGCATGGTGAAGCGGAAGCATCGCGTCGATCCACTGCACCTCACCAGCTGAGGTCACACAATTGATACACGTTGAGGGGCCTCAAGACAATCGAACAGACGGCCACATTGAGTCGGCAAAAGGAGGGGTTGGAGAGCAGCATAGACAAAAATCACACGCCTCCAATTCTTCATCAATGTCTCACGTCTAGATCTCATTATTTTATTCCGGAGGATGCACACACGTGGGGAGTCTATGTAGAAATCCCTTCCATTCACAGCAACACCTGGAGGATATTCACGTCCCCATCATACATAACATCCCGAAAGAGAAACGCAGGATGTTAAAAAGCGAGCTCCTGCTATTACCCGACACATTCACCGAGTCCAGACCGAGAGCCCCATGACGCGACCAACGTTGATCGCAACCTCCGTCGTAGCCCAATCCATCACTGAGGGCGTTCCTTTCACGGTCTGTGGTTTATTGTTCTGCAGGTTTGGAACATACTGACGAGCAGTTGTTGGCCGTGAGCCGCTACATCGACGAAGGGCCACCTAGACCAGTCTTTTGCCGCTCTATTGCTGACCGATCTTTCTTCACGATAGGCCACCCAAGATTCCTAAGCCGTTGTTCTGGCCATCGCTGGTGAATCACTCCAATAGACTTAAATCCCAACGAAGCAATACCGCCGCAAGCACTAAACCGCAAACATCATCGAGTTGTGTCGGTAATCCTTGCCTAGTTACTATCGTCAAGCAGCTGAACACCACCGCATTGCATCGCAAGTAGGCGTTCGAGGATCGGAATTCGGAATAGGTGAAAATCTTATCTATTTTGATTTCCAAAAATTGTGTTTCCTTATTTGAAATATTCGTTGAAGCACATGATTGAAATTCCCGATATGCTGAGATATCCGTGATCTTGAGTAGTCAACATGTATATGATTGACAGTCCGATTTCACGCTCGAAATACGACTCGCAATCGCACGGAAAAGTCGCCAATCCAATCTCACGCCCAAGATTCAATTCGCGATTTAATTTTAAAATTGGTCAACCCGAATTCATGTGCGAGATATGGTTTGCCAATTTTTGGATATCAATCTTATCTTGTTTGATTTGCTGTCATGGTGTTTGAATCAATTTTATTTTCGTAAAAGAAAAAATCCAAAAAAATTTGAATTAGGATTAGGTTCATTTTAGAATATTCATAGTCTTAGGTTATCTTGCATGTTTAGAATTGCAATCTTATTTCAAATTTTTAAATAAAAAATCCAAAAAAATGCATTCATTTAGGATGTTAGTTTTAAATTTGAATTGCACGTTTAATTATTTGGCAATTTTAAATTTCGAATTTTACAAAGAAAAATACAAAAAAAATCATCATGCATGTATCATGTAGAATTAGGGCATCCTCGGCACATCATTGCATATTAGGTTGATTGCATGTTTAAGTTTTATTTAGATAGATCCTTTTAGATAGATTGCACTTTAAGTTAGAGATTACTTGGTTAAGATAAGATTCTAGTTTAAATTAGGATTTGGCTTAACCTGATTCCTAATACAAATTGAATAGAATCTTAATCTAGCTAGATAATCTTTGCATTTTCCTAATTTCGAATTTCATGGAAAATACAAAAAAATTGCCTTAGAATTAATCAATTTCATTCTTTAGGATAGACTGCATTTTATTTATGTCATATAGTTTAGGTCATATTGTATGCCATATCATTCCATGTTAGATTAGTAGCATTGCATAGAGCATGATTCTGATTAAATAAGTGAAAACAAAAATTGAGTGATTGTGTGTTAATTAGAAATCATATCTAGAATTGTCGATATGAATTCTGATTTAACATTGCAGATGCTTTCGTTGCTATGAGGTAAGTTTTGCAATTTATTCATTTGCTTTCTTGAGTGTTAAATTGGTGGTTTGCGCACCCGTATGGTCACCTCACATGTTAGGAAATTAAAATCAATTCAAGTTGCTCGCCAAATATTTTTTTCAAAATAAAAGAGAAAGGTACAGAAAGGGCGTTAGAGAAATCTAACGTAATGAAGTCCCCGTATCCAAAATCTCTAGTTCGTAGAAGTAAAATAATTCTCCCATTATTTTACTTAGGTGTTTAATTGACCTACCATAAACTGATTAGTGGCGACTCCTAGATAAAATCCATTTGCATGTTAAGAAATTTGAAACTAAGTCGTGAATTGGTATGGGCTTGAGAGAGCTCGAGCTAAGTCTAGGCTTAGCAATCCATTACCCAAATTTTAGGTGGTGCACCCGAAAAATTGGTCGCGCCAATGGAGAACTAGTTTGCCAATTTCAAGTGCTTGGAAGGAGCTGTGAGGAACAAAAGCATGAAACAGCGAATGTTGTAGGCTACTTCTGGCTTACCAGGTGGTACAATGCGGAAGGCGCAATCATGTTTCGGAAGTTTGATAATATGACAATCCATGAACGAGGGGCACGAATGCCGATCGCTTGAAAGAATTCGATTTGTTCACGATGTTAAGATAGGCTATTAGTTGAAATGAAGATTGATGTCGAAAATTGAAAGAAAAATGATCTTTATGGTTTTGTAATATATATATTTTTGTCCTTTGAATTCAGAGTTTTTAAGCAATCTGAGATGTTCTTTGCTTAAGCGATAAAATTACTTCCTTGCAGCAAAGAAGCAACAATTGGACTAGAGAGTGCCTGCTATAACTTCCAATAAATTTGATGAACTTGTAACATGCCGAGGTGTAGGGCATGCCAGTGGCGAGCAACCAAGAGCTACCAGCGATGAAGTTCCCGATAGTGAATTTCGAAGCCTCTGTCACTCTTGTGATGACAGTAACTTACCCAAGGACCCTGTTTTGGTCGATGACCTAGGGCACGTGTTCATAGACTTTCCATAGTAAAGAGTCTTAAGGGCAAAGTCGTTGTCCCACTATTTGGTCAAGTCAATTAGGCTATCAAGGTAAGTCTCTATAAAAACAGTTTTTAATTCGTCAAGGCCTCTTGAGGTATGTATTCACAAAACTTTGAACCGATGACAAGTCTCAACCATGGATTGACAATTCAACTATAAGGATCGATGGGGGATAATCTTAAGTCATTTCAAACCGATCTAGGAACGGTTGTGTGACGGCCCAAGCGTGGGGGCGCGTCTCCTATCGCTTAGGGGGGAGTCCTAGGACTAGTTTATAAGGCTTAGGTTCCTCTAATTTGTGTGATGCGTTTCACGTACGCTTCTGTTGCTCTAAAAACAAACCCGTGAGGAGGAGGTTGCTGCGTGCATGCCTCCAAAGCGGACAATATTGGGTTGGGGGAAGGTGGCCGAGGGCCGAGGCCTTTATCCTAGATGACGCGTTTTAAAGCCATGAGGTCTCAGTGTCCAAAGTGGACAATATTACACAGTAGGGTCCAAGTCATTATAAATGGTATCAGAGCCGACTTCCGATCACATGTGGAGCACAACGAGGACGCTGTGCTCCCAAGGGGGGAGAGTGTGATAGCCCAAGCATGGGGGCGCGTCTCCTGTCCCACATCGCTTAGGGAGGAGTCCTGAGGCTAGTTTATAAGGCTTAGGTCCCTCTAATTTGTGTGACGCGTTTCATGTACGCTTCCACTGCGTTGAAAACAAACCCATGAGGAGAAGGTCGGACAATATTGGGTTGGGGGAAGGTGGCCGAGGGTCGAGGCCTTTACCCCAGACAACGCGTTTTAACACAATTACTATATTAACTACGAACGACTCTAAACTAATTCCAAATGATCGTGTACTTCAGAGTGAGCAATTGACCCCTCATGATTACATAACAACTGAGGATCATTCATGAATTGAAAAGACTCAAGCGTGGATTGATATTGAATCAACCACGGTTGAACTCACGAAATCCCTAAAGGCCACCTATTGTTTTTAATTATGCTAAAGTTGCAATCGATAGATTTCAACCACAGATTCTAGTCCGATTAAGGATATTGGACTTTAAAAGATTAAGTGACCGCCATTGGACATTGCTTCATCAAATTCGTTAATTATTGGTAAACCCTGAATTATTTAATAAGTGAAATTGGGCCAAAAATTGGAAGCCCAATGGACCTCACGGTCAATCAAAGGCCCAAATTGGATGAGTTAAGCCCAAACCAAAGCCCTATGTGCATGAGTAGTATGCATACTGCTGAGCCTTCACTGTTTTCCAATTTTAAAGAGCTTTCTTGGTTTGAATCTCGCAAAACTTCCTCATGAAAATTGTTCAAAATATCTTGATCTATAACATATTTTAATTTCAGACTTTTCTGAGATGAAATGGTTGGTATGAAAGCTTGCTCTTTTACTGCGTGAAAATTGCCCAGTGTAGTAAAAATGGTGACCTATTTGTCTTCTCGATTTTTTATAAATTTTTTCCTTTGGAATCTGAACATGCTTCAATCAACAAAGTTGTAGAGAACATCTATATCAACAACATACTAAAACTTCAAAGTGTTTTATGAAGATTTAGACATCAAAATGGTTTTCTTCTTTGGTCGTTGGAATTGTTCAACGGACGAGATTTTGGGTCGCGTTTTCTTTATAGAAAAAAAAATTTATTTGGATTCCCTCATGAAAATTATCATTTAAAGTCTTCTCTAAAACATATTAAAATTTTATAATATTTTGAATCCTTTTGATAAGATAATGACATTTATTTCGAAAATTACTCGAAATTGTTTTTCACGTTGGAATGAGAGGGCCACACGCCCAAGTTGAAGGATAAGTTTAGGCAATTGCATGGTTGAGATCATGCGGCATCCGGGTTTTCGTCAGACCTTGAATAACTAATAGCTCGTCATGGGTCGAGGGGAGTGTCAACAGACAGCATCGTTGGCACCATTTGCGGACACTATTTCGTCATCGTCATCGTCGATATAGCATTAGGCCATTGTTTCATCATCACCCCTCATTCCGAAACATCAACTTTCGGAGAGAAATTCCCATGCCCGGCCATGCGTACGTCCGCAACATTTTCTCCAAGCAAGACTACACAAGCAATATAGGCCACGCTCACACCTATGGAGTCAACAAAAGAAGAGTTGAGGACCTTATTCATGCATAACCACGCACGTACCCATTGATGGTCAACAAAATAAGGGACCTTTGACCGAGAGGAAGCCCACGCAAATGGCCCACACGAATGAGGACAAGCCCATGCGTGGCGTGAAGGCCATGACCGCCGAAGAACGACTCCATTTAATTCCCCTCTCCATTCCGTGGGTCAACGATTGGAGAAGAATTGACCAAGCCGCCACGTATGTTGCATGAAGGGACGAGCTGGCGTGCGTCTCGCTCGAAACTTGTTTTTCTTGCGGTGGGACACCAACGCCAAGAAGACAGCCCAGCGGAAGACACGCCACCCCTTCGACAGTCAACAAGAAAAGGAGAATGTTGACCAACAAACCGAGAGAAGAAGCCACGCCAAGGTCCACGTTTCTCTCTCCCCCTTCGGTGGCCAGCGGAGAGAGCATCCGGGACAGCATGCAAGCCACGTTCCCTCCACCTGTCCTTGCCTCCTCCACCTGTCCATTGCAGCTTCAGCCACCTAAAATTCTGTATGCAAAAAGCTAATTAAATTGCTAATCAAAGAACAAAAAGGCGGTTCGGAATTAAGGAGTAGAGAGAGTGAACCGAGCAGAACCGAGAGCAGAGAGAGAGTGAGCGAGAGAAGTGCGAGCAGAAAGAGAGTGCACAGCGTGAGAAAGGA
This sequence comes from Eucalyptus leucophloia subsp. euroa, assembly GCA_017140325.1. Taxonomy (NCBI): domain Eukaryota; kingdom Viridiplantae; phylum Streptophyta; class Magnoliopsida; order Myrtales; family Myrtaceae; genus Eucalyptus; species Eucalyptus leucophloia. Next base: position 14,143,494 of record CM029472.1, on the reverse strand, counting down.
GGAGGTCGCCCTTCTGTTGAGCACGGTGCTGCCGCCGTCGTCGCCGCCGGTCTTCGCCACCGTTGAGCCAAGCCTGAGACCCCCGAGCCCCTGTTTTGCTTGCATTCGAGTAAAAGAGCTAGAGGCAAGTGGAAGTTCATTGATCTATGTCTTTGCATACTGCAATTATCTGGTGAAATGCTGGTAGATGTGAGAAAATGCAGAACTGGGAGCTGCATGTGGATTTTTGGATGATTGAGATGAAGTTGGATTAAGAGATTGAGTAAAAACAGAGTTTGTTTTGTGTAGTTTTGGTTATTGGCTGAAATAAGAATTGAAAGGTCCAACTAAAGTGGATTCTTGAAGTGAAGTAGTTATAATGTAGTGCAATAGACTTGTAAGTGTTTGGTTATGGACATCGGATGGTGGGATTCAATAAGTAGAAGTAGTTCTCTTTGGATTAGTAAACTGTTTTCGCAGAAAACAGCATGACCTTTGGTGATTCCATGAATTTTCTGTAATTATCTAGCCGGAATTAGACTTCAAACCCTTAATGAAAGTTGTAGGGCATATATTTAGGAATAACATATCAAAAATTTAGAATAAATGAACAAATTTTGATCGATAAAACGATTTTCTCTATAAATGTTAAATCTGGAAGTCATTATAGAACGTTAGCAAAGAATACAGCAATTACTGCTCTTGATATATAGGGAATCTGACTTAGTGTTTTGCATGAAACTTTTTCCTTTAGGTCTTGTTCATAACATATAAAAATTTTAGAATTTTCTGAGTTCATTTAGGGATTACTCCGAAATTGTTACAAAAACTGTGCATTGTGATGTTTGAGCTGTTTTTGTTCCGAATTTGCTCAAATTGTCCCAAAGGTGAATGCATCTTGAGTTGTTATTTGACATGATGATATTGGCATTCAGCATATCATACAATATTGAGATTTGATGAAGACTCATGGGACATCTTGTCATTGCATTGAAAAGTGTTTTTGATATTAAGATGTTAATTGTTACCGTTCGAACCTCGGGTCAACGATGCCTCGGGAGTCGGGATGCCTAGAGGTTCGAATGAGTCGATGCCTTTTGGATGCCTGGTTGTATTATGAATACATGCCTAGATGTTTTCCCCGGGAGCATTGAGATGCTCGGTTGTATGCTCGTCGGTACGTAAATCCGGAAGTTAGGGGTAACCATGTCTATGGTCCCCATTGATTTCTCATGATGCCAGGTGGGGTGCGAGATGTCCAGAGGTTCGATTGAGTCGATGCCCTTTGGATGCTCGGAGGCTTCCGCGACACTAGGGATTGGTGCGGAATCCCAGAAGGATGCAAATGTTGGTCCTCTGGGGGGATAAAACCATTTGAATGATTAAAATTGATGATTATATTAAGTGTGAGTGTGGTCTAGTTATGGGACTAAATTGTATGGCATGGAATGGGACGTGTCATAACAATTTGGCCCCATGATCGGGACTTGTGTGACTAGACATGATACATCTTATTGGTTGGAAATGCACTTGTCATTGCATTAAAGAGTTATATGGTTTGGATGCATACTTATTCATTGATTGCCTATCTTGTCTATCTTGCATGAATCTAGATATTTGATGGTACTGCGTGATATAGCTTAATGAATCTTTTACTGCTGAGTGGTTGTAGTCACCCCTTTTGGGGACTAACATTTCAGACTAGATAAGATGCCTCTGCGTCACCGCCACCAGCAAATGGACCGAGTGGTTGTATATAACCGCGAGGAGGAGGAGAGCAAAGGAAGGAACTTTTGGATGCCGACACTGATCAATGGACCTTAAGTATACGAGTGTTGGAAACGATGTCGGTTATCTTTTGATATGTAGCCGGGTATAGAAAACCACGGTGTTTTTGATATATCGACTAAGATGTCCATCGGGTTTATGTAAATAAAGGTGTTCGGCTTTGACTTATAAAAGTTTTAGTTGGTGTGCATCGTTTTAATTTGTTAAAGGGAAGTTGATGGATGTGCTTCTGCCATATTTCTGCGCAGGGACCTATGGAAAAGATATAAACCCCCAGGACTTATAGACTTATTATAACTCTTTGGTATCAGAGTAATCGACTTTCAAGACAAAGTGAAAGGAAGGTATTTGTGGCAACCCTAACAGATCAGGGGCCGTCGGGGGGTGCCACAACTAATGGTATTAGAGCTATGGTCTATTTAGAGCGATAAGGTGTCTTAGTTGGAAATGAGGATATAATGATGCACGCCATAGGATACTAACCAAGAGTAGTTGACTAACTTTGAATAACGGGTGATTGATTTTCACTCGTAGATCTCTGGTAGTTATTGTGAGTTACTTTTGTGTGCCAGTAACATTTTATGTTACTTATGTGACTTTAGTAACGTATGAACGTTACTTTTCTTTCTTAGCTAATTAGTGATACTGAGTCGCTAATTGTTCCTGAAGCAAAACTTTCTGAGCTGTCTAGGTATGCCCCTAGATTGATAGAGGATTAGGAGAAAAATGTTAAGAGATTCCTGAAGGGCCTGAGGACGAATAGTAGGAGACAACTAGTGCTCCTGAACATGAGGGATTATAATGAAATTTATGAAAGGGCCCAGCTTGGAGAGCAAGAAATGTTAAGAGAATGAATGGAATCAAGGAGACAAGTGACATTGAGTGATGCGCGACAAGGTAAGAGACCCTATTCAAACCAAGAGCTACCTGAGATAGTGCTTGCCCATGCGCCAAGGATGAAACCATGAGGTTTAGTATGGGATAGGCTTAGCGGATAATATCTTTGTAAGTTAGTCCCTATTGAAACGAGACCTTCTAGTGGATATGTAGTTTGGGTTCGAACTAGGCGAAAGCTGGTGTACTTGTAACGACCCGGTCCGATGAGGGCAGGGAGTGGATGCCGATGCTTGAGCGCCTGAGCAAGGAGCGGCTCCTGGTAGGCTTCTAGGATGGCAAAAAGGGGGCAGGAATGAACTGAACTATGAACTGAACTAGGAGGGCAATGTTTCTAGGATAAATTTATCAGAGTGGCACAGAGGAAGCATGGTTAAGCTTGTAGAACCCTTGTTTGTGAAAAAGAAGGACAAGTCTATGCGTTTGTGCATTGATTATAGGCAATTGAATCATGTGACTGTTAAGAATAAGTATCCCTTGCCTAGAATTAATGATCTGTATGACCAACTGCAAGGAAGTTCGGTCTTTTCAAAAATTGACTTGAGGTCAGGATACCATTAGTTAAGGATCAAGAAAGAAGACATTCCTAAGACTACATTTAGGACTCGCTATGGACACTATTTGTTCCTAGTTATGCCATTTGGGCTGACGAATGCCCCGGCCGCATTCATGGATATGATGAATAGGATATTTAAGCCCTACTTGGATCAATTCGTGATTGTCTTCATTGATAATATCCTGATATATTCTGAAGGACCTGAAGAACATGCGCAGCATCTAAGCGTAGTGCTGCAAACAAAGCTTAAGAAGTGAATTATGGAGAGCGAGCTATGAATTTGAGGATTAAGTTATGATCATTTGGGCTAAGTAGTGACTTCCTATTAAAGGATCTCATTGGAAGTCTTGATGCATTACAAGCATTTAGTATGTATAGAATGATCTTGGAAGTCATGAGTTTGAGTGGTCATATGAGACATGAAATTACTTGTGGTTTATATGTTGGAATAATAGGTTTAATCGATGGTGGTCAACCTTTAATTTTTGGTAATGATCTCAGTTTGAAAAGGTTCTGTGGAATTAGTGGATATGATCAATTGTGGTTATACCTTTCCAAGGTGAAATGGAGAAAGTTCAAGTTGTGGATTTGATGAGTGATTAGTCCAAGTGATGATCCTTTAGGGTGAGACATGAGATATACTCAATGGAAACTAGACAAGTTCTTATCTTGGTGGATTGTCATTCTTTGAATTGAATAAGTCTTGGTGGACTATTGATATTTGAACCGAATGAATGGTGCTGCATTTTAGGCTTGAATCTATGTTGCAGTGAAGGTGTAGTGAATGTCTTTGTTGGACTAAACCAGATGAGTTATTAGTGGTGTTGATTTTGATGATTCTAGGCTTAAATTGATGATGACAAAGGTGTAGGAATAATTTGGCTAAATGGTGTGTTCGATTGAGACCGTAAGATATACTAGAATGGAAATGGGACCATGTGATGATGGATTTCGTGCAAGGATTACCAAGGACATTGAGTGGCCATGACTCCATCTGGGTGATAGTTGATTGCTTGACTAAGTTTGCCAATTTCCTAGCAGTTCGTGTAGACTATCCGATGAGTAAATTTGCTTATATATGTGTAAGCCAAGTGGTACGTTTACATGATATTCCTGTAACTATCACGTTGGATCGAGACTCGAGATTTACTTCAAAACCTTTGGTGAAGTCTTCAAACCGCCTTAGGGACTAAAGCTCCAGTTTAGTACCGCATTTAATCCACAAATGGACGGACAAACAGAAAGATTGATCCAAATACTAGAGGATGTGTTAAGAGCTTGCATCCTTGTCTTTAGAGGAAGTATTAGCTTGACCTTGAACACATACTCGATCATGAAGCCATCAAAGTGGATGAGCAAGTGGAGTACATGGAAGAGCCGATCCAGGTACTGGATCAGAAGGAGCAAATTCTCCGAATGAAGAAAAATCCGCTAGTTAAGACCTTAGGGCGACGCCACAACGTGGAAGATATTATGTAGGAAAGTGAAAAGGGAATGAGGCAAAGGTACCCTTGCCTTTTAAATGAGACATAAGAGACGTCCAATTTCAAGGACGAAATTCTCTAAGGAGGGGAGAATTGTGGCATCCGGGTTTTCATCAGACCTCGAATAAGTAGCAGCTCGTCATGGGTCAACGGAAGTGTCAACAAATTGCGTCATTGGCACCATTTATGGACACTATTTTGTCATCGTCATCGTCGATATAGCATTAGGCCATTGTTTCATCATCACTCCTCGTTCCGAAACATCAACTTTCGGAGAGAAATTCCCATGCCCGGCCATGCGTACGTCCGCAACATTCTCTCCAAGCAAGACTACACAAGCAATATAGGCCACGCTCACACCTATGGAGTCAACAAAAGAAGAGTTGAGGACCTTATTCATGCACAACAACGCACGTACCCATTGATGGTCAACAAAATAAGGGACCTTTGACCGAGAGGAAGCCCACGCAAATGGCCCACACGAATGAGGACAAGCCCATGCGTGGCGTGAAGGCCATGACCGCCGAAGAACGACTCCATTTAATTCCCCTCTCCATTCCGTGGGTCAACGATTGGAGAAGAATTGACCAAGCCGCCCCGTATGTTGCATGAAGGGACGAGCTGGCGTGCGTCTCGTTCGAAACTTTTTTTTTTTCGGTGGGACACCAACGCCAAGAAGACAGCCCAGCGGAAGACACGCCACGGAGAAAAGGAGAATGTTGACCAACAAACCGAGAGAAGAAGCCACGCCAAGGTCCACGTTTCTCTCTCCCTCTTCGGTGGCCAGCGGAGAGAGCATCTGGGACGCATGCAAGCCACGTTCCCTCCACCTGTCCTTGCCTCCTCCACCTGTCCATTGCAGCTTCAGCCACCTAAAATTCTGCATGCAAAAAGCTAATTAAATTGCTAATCAAAGAACAAAAAGGCGGTTCAGAATTAAGGAGTAGAGAGAGAGTGAACTGAGTGGAACCGAGAGTAGAGAGAGAGAGAGTGAGCGAGAGAAGTGCGAGCAGAGAGAGAGTGCATGGCGTGAGGAAGGAGGAGGTCGCCCTTCCATCGAGCATGGTGCTGCCGCCGTTGTCGCCGCCAGTCTTCGCTGCCATTGAGCCAAGCTTGAGACCCCCGAGCCCCTGTTTTGCTTGCATTCGAGTAAAAGAGCTAGAGGCAAGTGGAAGTTCATTGATCTATGTCTTTGCATGCTGCAATTATCTGGTGAAATATTGATAGATGTGAGAAAATGCAGAATTGGGAGCTGCATGTGGATTTTTGGATGATTGAGATGAAGTTGGATTAAGAGATTGAGTAAAAACAGAGTTTGTTTTGTGTAGTTTCGGTTATTGGCTGAAATAAGAATTGAAAGGTCCAACTAAAGTGGATTCTTGAAGTGAAGTAGTGTCGCGACCTTCCCGAGGGTGAATTATTCAAAGAAGGCTATTGGATTACTATATCCGAAGACTTGGCACGGAACCTCCCAAGTCCTACCAATCGCGACTTGATACTAAGAAATTAACTCATTTAAACATGCAATTATACTCAATTTGGAGTCGCCACTAACCTATTAGGGTTGGTTAGAAACCCAAGTAAAATATGGGAGAATACTTTACTTTTGCGAACTAGAGATTCAATAGGTCCGGGGACATGGTTATACTAGAAAAATCTAACGCCCTTTCTGTATCTTGTCATTTTAATTTAAAAAATATTTTGCACGCAGTCTTGATTGATTTTAACCTAAGCTACTAACATGCAAAGGGTGGTCATGCGGGTGCACAATCAATGAAATAACATTCAATCAACTGAAGTGATAAATTGTAAGAAATTATAAACTACAACTTGATTAAGGTTCACTCTCTAAAGAAAAACTTACAAAAATGCTAATCAAAATGCATGCCCTAAACATGATTTCTAAATGACATGACACCTAATTTTTCTTTTTCTTTTTTTTAAAAATGTTAATTATATGCAATCTTAATCTAAATTTGATATGCATGAGTTTTACTTTAATGACATATGAGATGCAATTCATGTGACATAATTTAAATCATTACAATATATGTGCGATCTAATTTACATAACCGTAAATATGCATGTGCTATATGATATGGGATGTATGACATGATAATTCTATATGCATGTTCTTTTTATGATTTTTAATGATTTTTTATTACACATATGCAACCTACACTAACAATGATGACATGAAATGGGATTAATTATGAACTAACCTATTAACTAACCAAATAAATGACTTTTGTGTTTTCTTCTTTTTTTAAAATGACTTAATAATTATTATTAAAAAAATAACATAATGATGCAATACTAATCTTTGTTTTTTTTTATTTATTAAAAAACAACTACACGATGGGAATATTAAAGCATTAACCTACGACCCACTAATTAAAGCGCAACATATGGTGTGCACATTATGAAATCTATATAACCTAAATAACATTTTTTGTTCTTTTTTGTTTTGATTTTATTTAAGGAAAACTAATTCTATATGAATCTTAAAAATTAAAATGTGTGGATTTAAACATGAAATGTTTATGGACCTAAATACCTAAATTCTAGAAATGACATGTGATGCATGATATGCGATGAGTAAATAACGATAACACACCAAAATATATGTCTTATTGAAAATTTATCAATGTAAATCAATGACATATTATCTCAATGATGCAAAGCAATTCATGAATTTACCATGAAAAAGTCGAAATAATAAAAAATCTAACCCGACGTCTAGTGGCTCAATATTTTTGATTATCATGACTTAATATGACAAATTTTCTAATTGGATACTAAATCAAAACAAATCAAGTTAAAATGAAAATAATAAATAAGAAAAAACTATGAAACCAAATATCTAAAAATTTACCTAGTCTAACTCACGGTGGACTTGAAGAAATGGCGAGGAAGTAGTAATGGCTGAGCTGCGATGGTGGTTTGCCATGGGTGATGGGTCCTGGTGGCCGGAGCTGGGGCTGTTCGTCGGAGGTCCGACGAGGTAGACCTACAACAAAACAGGGGAGGACCTCGGGCAGAATGAAGGTGCAGCGAGAACAGCAGTAGGTCGTCGGTCACAGCAGCATAGGTGCTCGGGTTCGAGCGCGAGTGAGTAGGCGGAGGTGGGTTGGGGTCGCGTTGCAAAGGCGCGGTGGCTGAACGGCAATAGCAGCGTGGCAATCAAGGGGTTCAAGGACTGGCGATGCAGCTTGGCAAGGTGATGACTGGTGAAAACTCGAGCTACAGAAGTGTGGTGGCGTCAGACTCCGACGAAGGGTGCGATTGCTGGATGCCGGACGGTGGTGCTCGTGGGGATGCAGGGATGTTGGCTGCTCGGGGTTGCAGTAGAGGTGCTGGATCAACGGCGTCGGGGCGAGCTCGCGGGTACAGAGGTGCGGCGGAGCGTGGGTTAGCGCTGGGTGGTCACTGACCAAATCAGGGGCGGTAGGAGGCGTCAAGAGCGAGACTAAGCAGTTGCTGTAGCAGTAGTCATTGCAGTAGGTGTCGGGAGCGAGGTCTCGAGCAGCGGGCGAGTGGTGGATCAGCGGTAGTAGCAGCATTGTAGGGGCTCACACGCGGGGCACGTCGACTGGCTTAGGATTTACTGGTGTCGAGGCAATGGTATCGAGCAAAAACGGTGGTAGCAGCAGGGGACGACAGTGTCACGGGTGTGGAGGACGACAGCAGCAAAGGGCTTGCGACTGAGCAGCGGAGACTTCGTGGGTGTCGATCTGCTTCGTGACGGAGTGGAGAACGATGGTGGCGCGGTGGGATGTAGTGCTGGCAAAGGGGCTTTGTTGCTGTGACCGGTGAAGACAGCCCGTGAAGGAGATGAACAGTGCTTTCCCCTTTTTTATCTTTTTCTTTTGCCTTCACGTCAGTCACCTATCTCTCTCACTCCACCTTCATACACTCTTTCTCTTGTTTTTTATGCTTTTCTCTTTGACTTTTTCCACTTTACCTCTCCCACGAACCGAAACCCTCGTTTCTATTTTTTGTCTTTTCACTTTTCAATTTTTTTAACGAAAAAGAAGCCCCCCCCCCCGAGCTATTAAACCGAAGCTTTGCCTCCATTATTTATAGAAGAAAGACTCAAGTTTGTTTTTGCAGGTGAAGATTTTCCGATATTCACTCATCTTCTCAACAAAAAAAAATCATAGGGTTGTTGAGTTTTTTTTTTTTTTAAAATTCAAAATGAGGAGATTTGTTCAACAATCAAATGTTTTATTTTTCAAAAGAAATATTCAAAATTTCCCTCCAGAACCAAATGCTCTATTTTTAATTTAAATTAGGTGTCAACAGCTGCCCCTCTTTGAAGGGAAGCTCGTAGAGGTTTCCTTCAAAAATAAATGACACCTAAATTTAAACCATGCAAAATGAATATGAATATGCAAATGTTAATTGTAATGACTTTTTTTTAAGGAAATGAACTCAAATAAATTTAATTTCTTTTGAAATGCAAGGTCATGCAATAAATAATGCAATGTAAATGCAATGATTTGGTCAGGAACATAGATCTCAATGTGTCTATGCCCAATGAAATGCAAATGCAAAGAAGAACACATACCTGTTGTACTTGTCTAGGGATTTAGAAGAGTGCTATAAGGTGTAAAATGATTCCTATGAAACCTGACAAATATCTGGAACTCCCTTCAGATAATTGAAAGGCTCAAAGTCTTCAAGGATTTGGAACTCTCATCAGATTCTAAGCACTTGGAAATTACATCAAGTACTTGAAATTTCAAAGATTTGATTCTTATGTCAGACATTTGAAAACATTTATTAAACATCTGGAAGTCACATCAGATGTTTAAAAAAACAAACACTTGGAAGTCACATCAAGCGTTTAAATGTTCAAATATCTGGAATTCATACTAGACATTTGAAAACATGGGTACTTGGAATTCTCATCAAGTATTCAAAGATGATTGAACAAACTCAGGGCTTCAAAGACAAATCCTTTGGTCTTTGAGGAAAAATTCATTTCATTTTTTTTTTTAATTCAATGAAGGTCCATACATGATGGCTTTTTCAAACTTCCACCAGGAAAAATTATCAAGACAATTTTCACTAAGCTATGAACCTCTTGAACATGCTAAATGAGACACTTTTGGTGTGAAAAGGCTTTTTCACTTGCTCTCATTTAGAGGGGTTATTTGTCCCGATCATTGATACGGGAATATATCACTCAATCTTATCATCATCTTGTCGACAAGAGTTCGAATTTTCTTGCAAACAATACGACCTTATCAATTTGAGAGGTCTTTAACAGGTACTGTAATGTGGGCTTGGTTAATGGCTTAACAAAGGGACTCTTTGAGTCAAGGCAATTGAAAGAATAATTTTGTAATCATCTTCGGGTTTACAAGTCAAGAGCCCTGCAAAATGAGAAAGAAATAATCTTGCTCGCACTTCTTCGAGCAATGCTTAAAACATGTGAACTCCCATGTTAATTCAAGTGCCCTAATCTAAAGAGACTTTGTAAGGGACGTAACATAGGCTGGGTTCATGGGCTGAGAAACGAAATGATCGTTAGGCTCAAAATGTTTGTAAAGGGTGAGAGTTGGTGATCATCTTGGCATTGCCACCATTTTTTTTTTATCTCGGATTGTCTTCTTGACAGACTTCCTTATTGGTTCAAGAGTTTATCACTTGACGCCAATGATTATTCCACTGGGGATCTTTTCTCAACATTCTTTTGAAGTCATTTTCTTTGATGATGGGCATTGGCCATGCTTTTACTAGGCACACCGCATTTTTTTATGCCCCCCAATTCATTAGTCATTTCTCTATTCTTTTCACGGGCATTGGCCTTGCTTTTGCTAGGCACACTACTTTTTCATGCCCCTTAGTTCTATTTTGATTTCAAATCTTGCGCACAGTGCATGCGTTAAGGAATTATACTTTAAATGACATTCAAACTTTCAAAGGTCTTCATCTGTCTCTTGCCTTGTCCCAGTGTGGGGGATGATCACCAACTGGGTTTAAAAGAAATGAAATTGCAGGCTCAAGTGGGCTATGCGGAGGATATAAGTATGTAGGATAGAGAAAGAAATGCTCTTCATCATCCTAAGGCACTTAAATTACCACATGAATTCAATGTAAAAGCATAACTTGAAGATAGATGCAAGTGATAGCAAGAAAATTTCTATCCATTTCCCTCTCCTTTAATGTCGACTTACCTCCATTTGCCCCGATGTGGGGGTGGTCCTTGACAGGGATAGTATGAAAGAAATTCTTCAAGTATTTAAGCTCAAAGAAGGGTTAAACAAGGGTTCACTGTAGAGAAATGAACTGCCCCTCGTCATTTTAGTTGTCGTACTTCATGCAAGAAAGCTCTTCACCTTGAAACACAAGATGTCTTCATACTCACCTCACAATGTACAGACAAAGGACTATGTATGGGATAAGGCTTGCCTTTTACGCCTCATTTAGCATGTTCAAGTAACTTGACATCCTTCACTGAATTGTCCATTTTGATAAATTTCAAGTGGAATTGATGAATTGCACAACATAATGTGAAAGCATTCCTTAATGATAAAACGGTCATGCTCTATTCTTGCACATCAAAAGATAAAGTCAAAGATGTTAAGTGTTTGTGTCTTGCCCCTCTTTGCAAGAGAGCTCATAGAGGTTCCTTAAATGTGCACAGGGCTGCACTTGAAACATAAAGCAAATAATTAAAAGAAACAAACAGGGTAAATTAGATGCATGCTGGAAAATTATTTTATTTTGAAAAAAATTTCAAGAGAACATGAAGAAGCCCAGCCTTCAGAATTAGCTCTTTGCCGTTTTCTTTTGGTAGGATTTCATCACAGGGCTAGTTTGGCGTACTTCAACAGGCCCTTAAAACATGAAATATCTCCATGTATTTTATTGGATGAAAAGCAAATTATATTATTGAAATGAGGGAAATCCTAAAATTGAAAATGCAAATATGCAAATACGGAAAGCAATAAAGACTCCTGCGCAGAGGAGTGTGCAAATAATTAAAATTCTCCTACTCTCAAGCTTTGTCAATGGCAAACACTAAATTATCTTCAAACAATTCAGTCATTCCTTCGAGTGCGTCATCAGAGCTCTCAATCTTTGGAGGTGCGGGATCATCTATGCCACCCCATCCATCTGGGATGATATCCCGTGGGTCGAAGTAGGAGCTGGGAGGAGCCGAATACTTTACATAGTAATCAAATTTGCCACTTATTTGCCCCAGGGTGTCCATCACTTCTGCTTCCTCATGCATCATCTGAAACATGGTGGGCTCAACATCAAAACTGAAAATGGCATTCACAGCTTCTAGGTGGTCAAGGAGTGGGTTATTCTGGATGTTCGGCTGTGCATCGCGGAATGAGACCACCTTGGCATCCAAAAGATTTTGGATTTTGTGTTGCAGTGTATAACAATCATCAACAGAATGCCCTACCTCTCCCATATGATAAGCACATGTCTTGGACGGATCATAGTTGGGGAAACGCCCAGGATTAGATCGCTTAGGCTCCTTAGCGAGTAATCCTTTCTTCTGAAGGGTCGGCAAGATCTTGGACAAGGGCTTAGGAAGTGGCGTAAATTGACGCCTATAAGAGTTTTTCTGCTGGCCAAAAAATGGTCGTGCTCCTCCCTGTTGGGTGTTTGGATTAAGGCGAGGTGGTCGAACATGAGCTATATTAACCTCTGCTACAGATTCCTTATCATTCTTGGTTAAGATTCTCCTATACGAGCTGGTTTGATCAGATGCCCATCATCACGCAATGCTACTTCAATTTGCTCGCCGACAAGGATTAGCTGATTGAATGACTCAGCAGTCGAACCCAGCATTCGATTTCGATACTCAGGCGGGAGTGTCTTCATGAACAAATCTATCGGCTCCTTCTCTGTCAGCTTCAGAGTAATTTGAGCAACTACGGTCCTCCATCTCGTGACATATGCCTTGAAAGATTCCGTCTTCTTCTTCTCAGTGCAAAGTAAATCTTCTCGAGATGGAGTGACATCAATATTATACTTATATTGCTTGAAGAAGGCATCCGTCAAATCCTCCCAAGTCTCTAGTAGATTAATCTTCTTCATAATGTACCATTGCAGCATTGGTCCTGTCTAGCTTGCTTGAAATTATTGAATCATCAAGGGTATGTTATCAACATATTGGGTCATCTTGACCACATAAGTCTATAGATGGATCTTTGGGCAAGAGGTGCCATCATACTTTTCAAAGTCTGGCATTTTGAACTTTTTGGTATCTTGATCTTTACATAATGGGATAGATCAGTTGGGTCTTGGCTAAATGAACCCTGCAGCTGCTTAAGTTTCTCCTCGATTTTTATCAAGCGTTTTTCCTGCTCAGTTTTTGGTATAACCGAATGTACCACTTGTACTTCATCATCAACAACAATTTGAGGTTGCGTCAATAATTTTAACCCTAGAGGCATCATCAAAGGATGATGGCCCAATTGCAGATGTATTCTTGCCTTTATCCCTCGGATTAGCCATGGGAGCATGTTGTGGTAACACCACTTCAACTTGCGGAGCTGGTGGGGCAGTGTTTTCTTGGAGAGAGTCGATTTGCTTAGAGAGCTGTTTAGGAACATTCAGGACTTGCTTCATCTCCGATTCGAGGGCAGCAACGCGAGCTTGTTCAGCAACATGCATTTGTTCAGTGTTATCAGCCATTGTTGCTCTAGAACGAGTACGGATTGGCAATCTTAGGTGAGCAGTGTTGTTACCTAGTCAATGTAAAATAATACAGTAAGCATTATAACAAATGAGATTGGTCCATGACAACGGTCAATTGTTTATTTTATTAAGTGAAATCAAATTCCAAAGTCATCAACTTAAAATGTTAAAATAACTTCCTAGGAAATTAAATTCCTAAAACATCAATCTAAGAAATTGAAATAACACCCTAAAGCCATAATTAAACTCCTAAATCTAGCGGCTGTTTTCTATATACAATTGGGAGATCACAATCTTTCGAAGCTTCTTGTTCTGTCGAACCAACTCAGAAATACGAGCCTCCTTCCTTTCCACTGTTTCTTCAAAATTTTCAATTTGTGCTTTACAAGTGGGCTTCATGGTCACTTCAGGTATCGTGGGAAGTAGAGCTTGAGGGATCTCATGATGGTGGATATAATAATCTGAGGCATGAAAAATCCTCTCTTTTCCTTTCAATCTTCTAGGCACCACTATCTTTTCTGGATGGCATTCCTTCCATGCATTTTCAACACGCTCGATCTCATCAAGGTATTTGTGATCCTTGTGCACGAAGCGGGGTTGAAACAGATCCATTCAGAGAGGAGGTGGGATATCTTGGAGCACTCGATACTGGCGGGCCACTCTATAAGGATAGTAAGATGTCGCACTAGTAATTCCCTCTTAGTGGAACTGAATTATCTGTCTTGTGAGAGAAACGAGCCATGCTAACATGGAACCATTTAGCATACCATAGGAAGCCCTTGAGATCTGGATCTTTAAGAAAAGTCACCCAATTGGAAAATGATTTTTCGGTATAATTTTTTTCTAAGATTGAAAAACTCTTTATTGGGTAATTAGAATCATCAATTTCACCTCGATGCATGAAATGACCAAACTCCTTCATGTGAGAAAGAAACCAAATCTGTAAAAGTTCAAGAGAGGCATTCATGATTTTTTCTCCATTTTGTTTGAAATGATTGAGGGATAAAAATGTTTCAGCTAAATCATGTTTATAAAGTTCATGCCATCACATACTTGTTTGACCACCCATGCAATCGAAGGATTAATAGCATTTCTTCGATGAGGAAATATTATAAGTCCAAAGAATGCTAAGATGAATATCCTACCCTTTTGGCGCATTGAAGATTGATTTAAAAAATGATCAGCCAAAAAGGAGAATGGGTATGCATTACAATTAGCTTTCAAAACTTTCTTAACCTCGTCAATTTTAATTCTTAGAAATTGAGGTAAAAGTGATGTGGGTTCCATACCAAGAGGTGGCCTAACAAGTTCAATCTCAAGGGGCATTCCTATGATAACGCTATACTCTTCCAATGTTGGTGTTAGCTCATTCTTACTAAAAATAAATGTAGTCGTCTCGGGACACCAAAAATGTGAGATAGCTTGCAAAACACCACTATGGACTCCAATATCCAAAAGGGGGATGAGTCGTCCCAGTATCGACTCCACATAATCTTGACCTTCTTTACTTAATTTATTCCACCACCCTTTGAGCTCAATCTTGGGAGTTGGAATGAATTGAACCTCGGATCTCCCCATTGTATACAGATTAAAACCTACGATTGACCTTTTGTCATGGACCAAAAGAAAGTGCGATAAAGCAAATAGATTGCATAGTATAAGGTAAGAATACTTACTTCATAGAGAAAAATGGCAACCACATAGACAGACCATGAGATGTGAGGCTTAACACCTAAACTATGAGGCTTAGCAAGTTAGAGCTAAGAGGATGGATCGACTAGTCGTAGTCTCACGTACAAATGTCGGGTCTTCTTAACTCTAGCTTGGTTAAAAGGAAAATCCCATGATCACGCAGTCTCGTGGACAAGGATAAACATTTTGACACCAAGAAAAAATTTCGGGGTTGAGAAAGGCAACCTCTACATCGCGGTCTCGCGTTCAAGGTTGGTTCATTTCTCAACACCATCCTAGAATCCTTAAATGCGGTCCAGGTCCGACGGTAGGTTGTGTGTGCAATGTGTAGTGCTAAAACAATTTGAAAATCATGCACAACAATTTATAATGCAAGCAACACTTCAATGATAAGAAAAACATTTAATCCCAACACCTTCCTACAAAACAAAGAGTCAGCAAGCACTACTCCCCTTAATACCTCCTTTTGTAAAAACATTTAACACTTCATGTTAGGAGCGTACCTTGTTTCCATGCTGCCAAACAAAAAAATATATATATATATATATATATATATATATATATATATTTTTTTTAAAAGAGAAACAAGCCTATGTCCACTATGAGTTTTAACTATGACCTCAGCAGAGTCGCCAAGCTGTCTCGACCTTCCTGAGGGTGAATTATTCAAAGAAGGCTATTGGATTACCAATCGTGGCTTGATACTAAGAAATTAGCTCATTTAAACATGCAATTATACTCAATTTGGAGTCGCCACTAACCTATTAGGGTTGGTTAGAAACCCAAGTAAAATATGGGAGAATACTTTACTTTTGTGAACCAGAGATTCAATAAGTCCGGGGACATGGTTACGCTAGAAAAATCTAACACCCTTTCGGTACCTTGTCATTTTAATTTAAAAAATATTTTGCAGGCAGTCTTGATTAATTTTAACCTAAGCTACTAACATGCAAAGGATGGTCAGGCGGGTGCACAATCAATGAAATAACATTCAATCAACTGAAGTGATAAATTGTAAGAAATTATAAACTACAACTTGATTAAGGTTCACTCTCTAAAGAAAAACTTACAAAAATGCTAATCAAAATGCATGCCCTAAACATGATTTCTAAATGACATGACACCTAATTTTTCTTTTTCTTTTTTTTAAAAATGTTAATTATATGCAATCTTAATCTAAATTTGATATGCATGAGTTTTACTTTAATGACATATGCGATGCAATTCATGTGACATAATTTAAATCATTACAATATGTGTGCGATCTAATTTACATAACCATAAATATGCATGTGCTATATGATATGGGATGTATGATGTGATAATTCTATATGCATGTTCTTTTTATGATTTTTAATGATTTTTTTATTACACATATGCAACCTACACTAACAATGATGACATGAAATGGGATTAATTATGAACTAACCTATTAACTAACCAAATAAATGACTTTTGTGTTTTCTTCTTTTTTTGAGATGACTTAATAATTCTTATTAAAAAAATAACATAATGATGCAATACTAATCTTTGGCTTTTTATTTATTTATTTATTAAAAAAAATACACGACTGGAATATTAAAGCATTAACCTACGACCCACTAATTAAAGTGCAACATATGGTGTGCACATTATGAAATCTATATAACCTAAATAACATTTTTTGTTCTTTTTTGTTTTGATTTTATTAAAATGTGTTGATTTAAACATGAAATGTTTATGGACCTAAATACCTAAATTCTAGAAATGACATATGATGCATGATATGCGATGAACAAATAACGATAACACACCAAAATATATGTCTTATTGAAAATTTATCAATGTAAATCAATGACATATTATCTCAATGATGCAAAGCAATTCATGAATTTACCATGAAAAAGTCGAAATAATAAAAAATCTAACCCGACGTCTCGCGGCTCAATATTTTTTATTATCATGACTTAATATGACAAATTTTCTAATTGGATAATAAATCAAAACAAATCAAGTTAGAATGAAAATAATAAATAAGAAAAAACTATGAAACCAAATATCTAAAAATTTACCAAGTCTAACTCACGGTGGACTTGAAGAAATGGCGAGGAAGCAGTAATGGCTGGGCTGCGATGGTGGTTCGCCAAGGGTCATGGGTCCTGGTGGCCGAAGTTGGGGCTATCCGTCGGAGGTCCGACGAGGTAGACCTGCAACAAAATAGGGGAGGACCTCGGCCAGAATGAAGGTGCAACGAGGATAGCAGCAGGTCGTTGGTCACAGCAGCAAAGGTGCTTGGGTTCATGTGCGAGTGAGTAGGCAGAGTCGGTGTCAAGGCCGCGTTGCAAAGGTGTGGTGGCTCAACGACAATAGCAACGTGGCGATCAGGGGGGTTCAAGGACCGGCGATGCAGCTTGGCAAGGTGATGACTGGTGAAAACTCGAGTTGTAGAAGTGTGGTGGTGTCTGACTCCGATGAAGGGCGGGATTGCTGGACGCCGGGATGGCGGTGCTTGTGGAGATGCAAGGACGTTGGTTGCTCGGGGTTGTAGCAGAGGTGCTGGATCAACAGTGTCGGGGTGAACTCGTGGGTACAGAGGTGCGGCAGAGCGTGGGTCGGCGCTGGGTGGTCACTGATCGAATCAGGGGCGGTAAGAGGCGTTATGAGGGAGACTAAGCAGTTGCTATAGTGGTGGTTGTTGCAACAGGCGGTGGGAGCGAGGTCTCGAGCAGCGGGCGAGTCGTGGATTGGCGGTAGTAGCAGCGTCGCAGGGGCTCACACGCAGGGCACGTCGACTGGCTTAGGATTTACTGGCATCGAGGCAGTGGTATCGAGCAGAAACGGTGGTAGCAGCGGGGGACGACAGTGTCGCGGGTGTGGAGGATGACAGTAGTGAAGGGCTTGCTGCTGAGCAGCGGAGACTTTGTGGGTGTCGATCTGCTTAGTGACGGAGTGGAGAGCGGCGGTGGCGCAATGGGATGCGGTGCTGGCATGGGGGCTCTGTTGCTGTGACCAGTGAAGACAGCCCGTGAAGGAGATGAACATCGCTTTCCCCTTTTTTATCTTTTTCTTCAGCCTTCACGTCACTCACCTATCTCTCTCACTCTGCCTTCGTACACTCTTTCTCTTACTTTTTATGCTTTTCTCTTTGACTTTTTCCTCTTTACCTCTCCCACAAACCGAAACCCTCTTGTCTATTTTCTCTCTTTTCACTTTTCAATTTTTTTTGACGAAAAGAAGCCCCCCCCCCCCCCGGGCCCCGCTATTAAACCGAAGCTTTGCCTCCTTTATTAATAGAAGAAAGACTCGAGTTTGTTTTTGCAGGTGAAGATTTTCTGATATTCACTCATCTTCTCAACAAAAAATGGCTCCAAAAATCATACGGTTGTTGAGTTTTTTTTTTTAAATGCAAAATGAGGAGATTTGTTTAACAATCAAATGTTTTATTATTCAAAAGAAATATTCAAAATTTCCCTCCAAAACCAAATGCTCTATTTTTAATTTAAATTAGGTGTCAACAAGTAGTTATAATGTAGTGCAATAGACTTGTAAGAGTTTGGTTATGGACATCGGATGCTTGGATTCAATGAGTAGAAGTAGTTCTCTTTGGATTAGTAAACTGTTTTCGCAGAAAACAGCATGACCTTCTGTGATTCCATGAATTTTATGTAATTATCTAGCCGGAATTAGACTTTGAACCCTTAATGAAAGTTGTAGGGCATATCTTTAGGAATAACATATCAAAAATTGAGAATAAGTGAACAAATTTTGATCAATAAAAGGATTTTCTCTGTAAATGTTAAATCTGGAATTCATTATAGAACGTTAGCAAAGAATACAGCAATTACTGCTCTTGATATATAGGGAATCTGACTTAGTGTTCTACATGAAACTTTTTCCTTTAGGTCTTGTTCATAACATATCAAAATTTTAGAATTTTCTGAGTTCATTTAGGGATTATTCCAAAATTGTTACAAAAACTGTGCATTGTGATGTTTGAGCTGTTTTGTTCCGAATTTGCTCAATTTGTCCCAAAGGTGAATGCATCTTGAGTTGTTATTTGACATGATGATATTGGCATTCAGCATATCATGCAATATTGAGATTTGATGAAGACTCATGGGACATCTTGTCATTGCATTGAAAAGTGTTTTTGAATTTAAGATGTTAATTGTTACCGTTCGACCCTTGGGTCAATGATGCCCGAGAGTCGGGATGCCCAGAGGTTTGAATGAGTCGATGCCCTTTGGATGCCTGGTTGTATTATGAATACATGCCAAGAGGTTTTCTCCGGGAGCATTGTGATGCCTGGTTGTATGCTTGTCAGTACGTAAATCCGGAGGTTAGGGGTAACCATGTCTATGGTCCCCAGTGATTCCTCGTGATGCCAAGTGGGGTGCGAGATGCCCAGAGGTTTGAATGAGTCGATGCTCTTTGGATGCCCGGTTGTATTTTGAATACATGCCCGGAGGCTTCCGAGACGCCAAGGATGGGTGCGGAATCCCAGAAGGATGCAAACGTTGGTCCTCTGGGGAGATAAAACCGTCTAAATGATTAAAACTAATGATTATATTAAGTGTGAGTGTGGTATGGTTATGGGACTAAATTGTATGGCATGGAATGGAGCGTGTCATAACAGTTTGGCCCCATGATCGGGACTTGTGTGACTAGACATGATGCATCTTATTGGTTAGAAACGCACTGGTCATTACATTGAAGAGTTATATGGTTTGGATGCATACTCATTCATTGATTGCCTATCTTGTCTATCTTGCATAAATCTAGATATTGATGGTACTGCGTGATATAGCTTAATGAATCTTTTACTGCTGAGTGGTTATACTCACCCCTTTTGGGGACTAACATTTCATACTAGATAAGATGCCTCTGTCGTCACCGCCACCAGCAAATGGACCGAGTGGTTGGATATGACCGCGAGGAGGAGGAGAGCAAAGGAAGGAACTTTTGGATGCCGACACTGATCGATGGACCTTATGTATACGATTGTTGAAAAGGATGTCGGTTGTCTTTTGATACGTAGCCAGGTGTAGAAAACCACGGCATTTTTGATGTACCGACTAAGATGTCCATCAGGTTTATGTAAATAAAGGTGTTCGGCTTTAACTTATAAAAGTTTTAATTGGTGTGCATCGTTTTAATTTGTGAAAGGGGAGTTGATGGATGTGCTTCCGCCATATTTCTACGCAGGGACCTATGGAAAAGATATAAACCCCCAAGACTTATAGACTTATTATAACTCTTTGGTATCAGAGTAATCGACTTTCAAGACAAAGTGAAAGGAAGGTATCTGTGGTGACCCTAACGGATCGGGGGCCGTCGGGGGGTGATCAACCATTGCTTTCAAAGTTTAGGAATTTCATCATTTCAATGATTGAGAAAGTGAAGAAACAATATTGGCTCTTAAACTAGGATGATGATCTTGGCAAACGAAGGACTAGAATCTCTTCTTGCTTCCCAAGTTTGGAGCCATCATTGCAAGATCTTGGCATTTAATACATGCAAGGACATTAATAGTGCATGAATAGTGTGATATCTTGGTGAAAATGCTAAAATGTCTTTCCTTTGGACTAAGGACAAAAAGCCAAATTTGGAAATTGGCAAGTGAAGGGGCAAAGGAGGAGGGTTTGAAGCCAACCTAGACTAGCCTACCATAAACCTATGCACTCAAGTATATATCTCCTCATTAATGCTAAGATCTTTCTTCTTCAAGAAGCTTTCCTTTATTTGGTTAAGAGTGATTCAATGATTGGTGATGGGATTGGCATTAATGGCAAGGTCTCTTCATCTACTCTCATTTCCTTTTGGTCCCCACACCATTCTCTCTCTCTTCTCTCATTTTCTCTCACTTTCTCTCTCCCCCTACCCTTTGGACAAATTTTCCTCATGTTCTTCCTCATTTCATACCCATTTCTCTCTCATTTTTCTCTCTAGACTCACTGGTAATTGACCACTACAACTGCCACCCTTAAATCACCCTTTGCACTATTGTTCCCGTCGCCAAGTTGGAATTTTAGAGATGAGGAGGCTGCTGTCCAGCCTTGTTGCAGCTCTCTCTCTGCCTCTTTCCTCTCACGGTTTGGTCCTTGCAGAGTCTAAAGGTTGTCCGCCGTCCAGCCTTGTTGCACCACCCCCGACGCTTTACGAAGCTTGGCTTCATTTGTGAGTGACTTTCTAGCCCTTGATTAGGGTTATTGTTGCATTTTGAAAGTAGTTTAGGGTGAGATTAAGGTTAAATAGTATTTTGTTGATATGATAGTTGGGTTTTATGTAATAAGTGATCATTGGGTTCCAATAGGTTCTCTTGATAGGTTATCGAGTTTTGAACGATAAGTTATCGAGCTTTGGGTGATAAGTTATCAAGTTTTGGATGATAAGTTATCATGTTTAAGGCGATAGGTTATCGGACTTTTGATGATAGGTTATTGAATTTTGATGATAAGTTATCATGTTTAGGCCAATAAGTTATTGAGTTATGTTAAGTAAAGTTGATATGTCATTGTAATATGCCATAGTAGGGTGATAGACTATTATGTGTTATATGTGCTATATGTGCAACATGGGTTATATACATTACATGTCATATATGTTTTATATGTTAGATGTGTATTATGTATTGTATGTGTTTGATGTGTCATATGAGTTTATACATATTAAGTATGTTATTTAAATAAGTCTTGGATAGATTATGATGGCAATATATTATGTGTTCATTGAAAATAGTTGTTACACAAATACACATGTTATGTTCATTGTCCATGGTTGATGTGTGAGAACACTCCGAGCCTCCAAGATGAGATATACGATAGGTCTTGGACGTGGAAGGAAGCATATCGGGTCAAGACTCTCTCTTGGGATTAGCGATATTGAGACGTATCATTCCCAAACCAAGTCTAGTACTAGATCAGTGATCACGTCACAACGGGTTGGTCCTTTCTTGGTCTTGGTGTGATATTGAAACGTATCACTCTTGAGCCAAGTTTGGTACTAGGTCGATAATCATATCACATCAGATCAGTCATTTCTTGGTCTCGGTGCAATATTGAAGCATATCGTTTCCGATCTAGATTGGACTTAGGTCGGTACTCAACATAACAGGTCAAGCTATGGATTCTCGTTTCATGCTCGGCATATTTTATTGATGTATTTTCTATAGATCATGAGACACACTTCGCTTGACATGCCATTGAGGCATTCGTACTTGGCTGATGAGAAAGCATGAGTGATGATGTGCTCGTGTGATCATATAAAGACCTTGATGCATTTTACGTAGGGTGTGAACCCATCCTGATGCGTTTTATGCAGGATGATGTCCGATTAAATTTGGATGCCCCTATGTCATCGGAATGCCATTTCCGAATGGATTTCGGAATGAAACTCCTTACAAGAATGCCTCCAGTCAACGAGATGCAGTGCTCAATGGGACGAGACGATACCCAGTTATATGAGATGACTATGAACCTTTGGGTTGGCCTTAGGTCCTGAGTGGCCATAATAATTTGAAAGTGTGGTCTCGAGAGTTACATGGTTGTATGGGATGCCATGCGATTCTCGAGACACCACGTATGTAAAGTGAATGAATGCTGAGTGGATATGATGAGAATAATGCCATAGTTTGCAAATGTGTGGCATGGATATATATCGATCACATGAGGAAAATGAATGAAATAAATGTCATTTCAGTGACTTATGTGGCACATGCATGCTTTAATCGACCTTACTTATGAATTGAGAGGCATGAGAATATCCTGTAGGTCGATGTTTGAGTCAAAAAGGCACGGATAAATTTGTGGATTTGTACACCTTTGATTAGGACTCAAGGAATTTAAGTTACTGCATGATGCTTGGAATTATTGTTATTCGTGCCTAGATTATTAAATTGTGAATGTTGTATACTTAATGGAATGGTGCACTCACATAGTGCTTGTTTATACTATAATTAGACACATGATAGAATGTCGCATGTTAAGTGGCCTAATTCCTATTAATAGATAATACAAAATGAAGGCTTTGTTATTGGTTTGCCATCGATAGATCACTTGCATGTTTAGGACATTTCTGAAGTGAATGGCTTCCCTACACGAGGTTTAGGGAGTTCACTCGCTGAGCTTCTCTCACTCGTTATTGTTTAACTTTTTCAGGCCCTAATCATGGCTATTCGAGCTTAAGCCAAAGTACCTTGAGATGGACGTGTACTAGATGTGTAGGGGATACCATTTTATGAGGTTGCCCTCGTAGAATAAAAGTGCTAAGCTAACCCCAATCACTTTTGGACAAATACGAAGGAATCTGCTAGGTGGATATGTAAATGTGAACTTCTAATGCTTAAACCGAAGTGTAATGTGTACATAAATGAAAGTGTGCTTGGATGAGTGTTTCATACTATCCCTATTGTTTATTAATGTTTGAGAGATGTTTATTTTGCTTCTGTTTATGTATAATGAAAAGATAAAATGAATGGGTCGGTGATGCATTCTAGGATGTCGCAAGCAAATGACCTAAGTGAAAAGTGATGGCATGGGTTGTTGCAAGCCTGGAGCGGGTTGGGGAGTGACATTCTTGATTACTTTAAAATTCTTGTCATTACAATTATGGTATGGTCTTTGAATTGGTCGTTGAGTCGACTCTCAGCCGGACCTCAATTTGGTCATGCAAAAACACTTTTACTTCCGGTAACTATGATTATTCCAATACCATAACCCGTAAACCCAATTTTTTCCAATTTTGATCCAACTTCATCATTTTCTTCTTAGTTCTCACCTTAATATAAATTATGTACCTTGCCATGCCGGATGGCTTTGATGCCATAGTTATAGCTTTGGTAATCATCTTATGGGCCACCATGCACTGTCCCACCTTGGATCCACTGAGATCTAATTATATGAAGAAACAAGTTTTTGTGGAACCATTTCACTAGATTTTAATAAGAGTTTGAGGAGGGATGTTAGGGATAATTAGGGATTGCTCTAGAATTATTTTCCTATTTTAGAGATAATTATGATATTTATGTTGATTAGCCGAATCTCTCAAAATTGCAAGTATATCTTTCTTTGATTGCACATATCTTAATTAAGATATAATCTTAAAATAGTTATCAAATAAACCTATAAATAGGTTGTTGTATTTTTTATTAATATATAAATTGTAATTTATAGAAATTCCCCAAATCCCTTATCCACTTTACTCGTAACTGATTGTGTGTGATGGTAATTGGAATTTTTTTATAGGTTGAAAAACATGGACTTAAGTAAATGGATAGAAATAAGAGTGTGGTGACATAATTTGAGATTGGTGATTTTACTATAATATATTATTTGCTTCACACTGCACCAATTCTTTGATGTGGGGTCTTTCTAATACAACTTACATTTGCATCTCAACAATCTCCCTCCTATGTGTGAGCTCAATAATGAGTTTACTTTCCTTTAATTCAAGAATTCCATAATGATAACGTCCATCTTCGTCCCTGATATCTTTCTCTAGACCAAACCATGAAGATTATTATTAAAATATATGTCTTGAGTTTGAGTCCATGGATAAAATTGGACGCTGATTGGAGCATGTAGATTGGTTCGTGACATACGAATGTTCTCGGAAGTGTCCAACTTGGCCAGAATTATTTATTTACTCTACGAAGAAAGAAATCGTAAAGTACTTCTCTCTAAGGTCACCTCACGGGAAATGGAAGGAGCTGTTATATTTGTCTTGGACTGTTGTGACTCTCAATGTGGACACATCTTGTTGTTCTTATTCGGCCACAATACGAGCTCCCTTGTTCGGCTAAAACTTAGGATGGCAAGAGGGGGATAAGGAAAGTAATCGAGCTTGTGTCTTTTTCTCCTTGCGTTGGCAACATAATCATGATTTCACATGAGTGTAGAGAAGAGAGTTTAGCTTCAGCCGAAAAAGGGCCTCCACAAATCTTTGCATTAAATAAAGGGACCCAAAAACTACTGCAAGTGGAATCGAAGCAAGTAACTTATTGTTTCTCGCCATTCCAGTAAATGCACAATAGACCTCGGTATATATATATATATATATATATATATATATATATATATATGGGCATAAAAGAGTGAAATGAAAGCAGGAGGTGTTAGCCGTGAGAAGGGCTCTCCTTTATACCTTTATACAAATTAACAGAGCTCTCTGAACGCATGGAGGATCAGTGTAATTTATAGAGTAATAGCGTGAGGCTAAATGCTGTAGATTTTGTGTGACATCCTGAAATTTGGGCCCTTGATTCGGATTTATGAAATGGCTGTTTCGTCGATGCGCTTATAGTTAATTTACTTGGAACCGATCACTCTCAAGTTAACTAATTTATTAGGTGAGGCCATTAAGGGATATGAACGTGACAAGCTAGAGAATTCGATCGTAAATCAATTGCTCGACCATAATAATTGGCAAAGGTCAATATGACACCGTTAAATTGAATTGCAATCGGATATAAGTCGATTCAATGGAATTACGTAGTTGAATTGTAGGTGATTCTGCACAATTGTGATAGTTGCATCAAACGACAATAATCCGATTTTTTATCGATATTATACTCAAGATATGTAACTGAACCCTCGCGATTTTATGACAACCGAGAGTTATCTACAATTCAGAGATGCACAAATGTGAATCGAAAATTGTCGACCGTAGGTCAAACGTGCTTAAAATCCCTAAAAGCTACCTGATAGGTTAGGCCGTACTAAAGTCGCATTCGGTCAATTTTAACCATGAAATTGAATTCGGTTTTGGGAATCGAACATTTGAGCGTGTCATGATTCATTTATAGGATGTTATCTCATCTTTCAGCGAATTTTCATTGAGTCCGGAATTTTTGTGGAAAGTCGATTTTCGGACAAACGAAAAAAAAGGAAATTCGGAGTTAGAGGAAAAAGGGGAAAATGGCTGCGCAAAAAGGATTTATTTCTAGAAATTAGGACTAATTCTTCATTTGTTGGGCACTTGACTATGGGCATGAAGACTTTTGTGGCTTGGTGACGATGAAATTAGATATTTCCATAGGCTTTTTGATTGGTTGTTTCCTTGACTTCCTTTGTCTTTCTCTCCCTCCTCGCTCTCTCTCTCACGCACACAAGGCTTTTCCCCCCTGCAGCCGTTCCCTTCTTCTTTTTCTTCCTCCCCACAAGCCTTCCTCACGTATCTCTCTCCCACTCATTTTCTTCTCTTCATATCTTCCTTCTGCCACCACACCCCACCACCTCACGCCTCCGTCGCCAGCATCCCTTCTTCTTCCCTACGTCCCTCTCCTTCACCTGGTTCTTTTCTTTTTGCTTTGGTTGCCGCAAGCCAGCAACCCCAGCATCTTACGCCATCCCCACCACCACATCCAGCAGCACCATCTTCGCACCTGCAGCTCCACCCGTCCAGTCCAGCCAACTCCGCGCCTAGCAAGCAACCCCAACCCAAGCCTTCATGGCCGAGAGCTTGAGGGGCCAACCCTGCTGCTGTCAAGTCTTTGTTAGAGACGCGGTTGTCTCGTGTTTGCGTTGCCATCGCGTTGCCATTGCCATGAGCCCGCCGCTGTCTTAATCTGGTGAATTAACTCCCTAATCCTTGATTAGGCCATTAATTGCGCTTAAGGGGTATTTAGATTAGTGCTAATTATGGTTAGATTAGTGCTAATGAGGATAAATTTAGTTAATCATAGATTAGTGTTAATTAGCCTTGGTTAGGTTAGTTAACCAGTTGTTAACACCTAAATTTTTGCATAAAAATGGGTTAATTTTCACCCCAAAAATAAAAATAAACATTTATTTTATTTTGTTTTTGCATTGGACTGACAATGAGTGCAAGATTTTTCATATATTTTGCTGAGATTTTTCACATATTCAAGTAATATACACTAAAGAACATCTTTTCGAGCGAAAAGGAAATTTTTGGATGGGATATTTGAAAAATACAAAAGAGAATATCGCGTGAGGTGTAACGATATATTCATGGGGATTATGCACAAGCAAAATTGGAAGTGAAATATTTCACCAAAATTTAATTCCTTCCCCTATATAAGGTGTGGTGCGTGTACGACAAAGGGGGAGAAAATTCGAAAAAATTTGAGAGCAAATACATGGAGAGCTTGATTTTTTTAGTGGAATTTCGAAAAAGGAAAAGGAAAAAGAGTGTATGGCATCGAGGAAAAAAAAAGGGAAACCTAGCCGATTGTTCATCTTCTTCGGAGGCCTCCGACTGCACTGGCGATCGTGCTGGCACTGCGACGCCGAAAACCACCGCGCCTCGCCACCTTGCCTATCCGCTCCCCTTCGCCACGCTGTGCCATCTGCTCGTGACCCATCTCTAGTGTTCCCTGATCCAGCCGAGCCCCGCTCGTTGTCTTCGAGTCGCTCCCTTCTCTGACGCCACTACTACTCTCCCCAATCTCGCGACTCAGTAGGTTGACGCCAGTCTCCGCCATGCTTCGTGTCACCTTCGACTGTGCCTCGGCCCTCGCCATCGAGATTCCCCACGACCCAGTGCTCGACGTTCCCCATCCAACCATGACCCGATAGCAGATCTAAGATCCCTCACTGCAGTCGTGACCCGAGTGCCCCTGCTCTACCTCTGCCGTCATCGATCGCAGCACTAGAAGTCTAGCGCCCTTGCTCACCTCCGCCTAACGCTCGGCCCCGCTGCCGTGCCGCTGTCCTTGCCATGACCCAACACCACCGGAGCCCACACCACTGCTGCTCACCTTCCCCTGGTGCCTGACAGCAAGCCCTGCGCCCCGCAACGCCGGAGTCCCTCGCCGGTGCCCTACCATGCCGGAGTCCCTCTTTGGCGTCAACCCTCACTGCCCCACGCCGGACATGCTACTTGCCGTGCCCTTGCCAGAAACCCTTGTCGATGATTCCCCTTGCCGAAGACCCTCGCGAGCTCGAACCGGCCAAGATTCCTTTTTTTTTGAAAAAAAAAGAGAAAAATCAATTTAGGTATATTTTCTTTGTTTTATTAGGCAGGTTTGTCTTTTTTTTTACTATTTTATTTATTTTTTATTTGAAATATTTCCCTATGCATAATTGGAAATTTTGACATACCACCTGATTCGCAACCATGCTTGGATTTTTTTATCTCATCTATAAGGCTTTAGATGAAATAATTAATCAAGCGGGAGTAAAATTGATATTTTGATCTTTAAGGCTTAAGATCAATTTATCGATTTTATTAGTGAAATATTATCCCTTAATCTGAACAATGTATGATACCTTTGGTGATTTTGAATGGTCTATCTTGACTTGATTGCCTTGATTGCTTTTATTAATCTTGAAATATGTTTGGGTTAGAATATTGCATGCTTTAGGGTTATTTGCATATTTAGGTTAAGCATTTTATTTATCATGAATTGTCGAAAGAATAAAAAATTTAGGATGTTAGATTTTTGTTTCATTAGCTTAAATTACATGTTTAATTATTTGACATTTTTTTCGAAATTAATTAAAAAAATAAAAATCATCATGCATATGTCGTGTAGAATTATGGCATCCTTTGTACATCATTGCACATTAGAAAAATTGCATATTTCATTTTAAATTTGGATTGATCTTGATAAACTGCATCTTAGGTCAGAGATTGCTAAGTTAAGATAATATATTGGTTTAAATTAGGGTTTAGCCTGATCTAATCCTTAATATAAGTTAGATAGAATCTTAATTTAGCTAAGTAGTTTTCACATTTTCCTAATTTCGAATTTCATGTAAAAAAATACAAAAAAAAAATTGTCTTTAGAAGAAATCAATTTCATTCTTTAGTATAGACTACATTTTATGTCATATAGGTAGATCATATTGCCATGTCATACCATTTCATGTTAAATTAGTAGCATGCAATACATGACTCTCATTGAATAAATGAAAAAAAAAATTGCATGTTAATTAGAAATCATATCTAGGGTTGTTGATGTGAATTTTGATCTAACAACGTAGATGTTTTCATTGCTATGAGGTAAGTTCATGCATTTTTTTTTTTATTTGCTTTCCTTGGGTGTTAAATTGGTGGTTTGCGCACCTGCATGATCACCTCACATGTTAGGGAAATAGATTTAAAATTAATCCAAACTACCTGGAAAAACATTTTTGAAAATAAAAAGAAATGGTATCGAAAGGACATTAGAGAAATCTAGTGTTACGAAGTCCCCGTACCCAAAGTCTCTGGTTCGTAAGAGTAAAATAATTCTCCCATTATTTTACTTAGGTATTTAATTGACCTACCGTAAACTGATTAGTGGTGACTCCTAAATAATAATCATTTGCATGTTAAATATTTGAACCTTAAGTCGCAAATTGGTATAGGCTTAGGAGAGCCCAAGCTAAGTTTAAAGACTTAATAGTCCATTAGCCTAAACTTAGGTGGTGCACCTGAATTTAGTTCATGACATGTTAATTAAACATGGTTAGGTTAATTAATCATGGTTAGGTTAATTAACTTCAAATTAGTTTATTGGATACACGTTGTTTGTTATTTTCGTGGGTTAAAATGTGCTATGATTTTGGGATTACTTCTTTCTTAAAAAATGTTCTAAACATCTTCATGTATGACATATATTTTACTTAAGATTTTATGGATTTAAAGGAACAAGATTTCAGCTTCATTTCATGCAAAGTAGAACCTCGGTTTGTGTTGGAACCAATGACCTTTTGGTGTTGAAAGAATTTTTATCAACTCTTAGGATTCGATTTTCAAAATATTTTTTTCACCAAAGTTTTCCATCAAATCTTAAAGTTTAACATAGTCAAATTTCAGAGAAAATAGACATATTTTGGACCTTGAATCAAGCTAGTTTTGGAAAACATAATTTCTGGACACTAACACAATTTTGGTAACGGTTTAAGCAATTTACTTCTCTTATTCTAGGAAGATTTGGGTCAAGGTGTCTTCATAAAAAGTTTTTTTTAAGAGTCCTTTATAATATGTTCAAATTTGAGAATTTTACGAACTTCTTTGGTTATGTTTTTGAAATTAATCTTGGAGACACGCAGGTAGACCCGGTTTCTACTGGTAAGGGCTGATTGTAGTCTTGTGGTTGTTCTTTGTGTCTTGCTTGCTGGAAAGTGCATATTATGTGATTTGGTTGATGTTTGGCATGCTGAGAACTTATGCATGATATGATGAGATTGGTTGCTCTATATTAGTTCTAATTTTTATTGCAAAAGTTGGCCTTATGAGCAATTAATTAGAAAAACAATAAGGTGTCGGGTTTGGACACCAAAACTTATTTGCTCAACAAAACAATGACGTTTTAAACTAGGTGCATGCAAAATTTGACAGGTTAATTTTGAGTACGTAAACGCCTAGGAATTTCTTTCCAAAAGTTTTAAAAAAAAAAAGGATTACTCTAAATGGTTTTCAAAAAGGGTGGTTGGACAAAGAAATAGAAAAGAAATATGGTGTCAATTCATGCCAAGTTTTATTTGCTCAACAAAACCGTGAGGTTTCAAATTAGATGCATGCAAAGTTTGATGGGTTGATTTCAAATATGTGACCCTGTGCTAATTTATTTCCGAAAGTTTTAAAGAAAAAAAGAGTTGCTAAGTTGATTTTTGAAAAGGGATTTTGGTATTCTTGACTATATGATGGCATTATGCGTGATTTTGATGGTTTCTATGTAATATGATATGCAATTGAGTGCTTGATGGTAGTTATTGATTTTTAGTATAAAACTCGGTTTTATGGGCTTTTAATTAGAAAAATCCGAGGTGTCGGGTTTTAACACCAACTTTTATGTACTATATAAAACCGTGGGGTTTTAAAATGGGAGTGTACTTAGTTTGATAATTCGATTTTGAATACGTGACTATGCACGATTATTTTACCGGAATTTCTAATATGAAGAAAAACTTGCCAAGTTCATTATTTGAAAACAAGGCATTTGAATGTAAAGCATGGTGTTCCTAGCTAAATAAGTGCTTTTATGGTCAATAAGTAGAACCCGTCACCTAGCGGGAGTTTGGGGGTGATGCTCAATTTATCGGATGCCCGGCAAGGATCCGGAAACTAAGTCGCAGTGGAGGTCAAACCAATACTCCTTTATGGAATGCTATCTAGGTGGGAGTTCTAGACGTTGTCATGCTTGATGGAGCGAGACAATGCCCGGTTACGCCTGATAACCGCTGACTGTTAAGTTGGCCGTGACCGATGGATCGTAATAATTGGAACACACCTAATTGGTTGTAATAGTTGTGCCTGATTATGGGGAAAAATTATGTGGCATGGTATGAGACGTGTCACAACGGTTTTACCTTATAATCGGAACCCGTGTGAATGTTTAGAGAGTGAAATTTTTGTGTTTCAGTTATTAATTATGCTTATTGCATTTATAATGGCATATTTGATGTGCTTACCTACAGAGGTGTGCCGATGCGAGGTGAGTTTGTTTGTGGTGCCTATTTAGGCTGTCTTCAAGACGAATTTGCATCCTAATCAAGGCTTAGGTTGTTGACTTGTTAAGATTTATCTCACCCTGTTGTGGTTAAACTTTTTTCAGGGCCATAGCGTAGAGATCTGCTGAGTACGGATTTGGTGGGCGCAAGAAGCAACACCTTTTGGCTAGCCCTGTCGCTAGTGAAGTTTAGGTTGGCCCTAGTTTCTGAAGGTTTTTAGGAGGGTTGATAGGAAGTGGCCATAGAAAGGCTTGTAAGCATTAAACTTCTTAGAGTTAACAATTGATAATCAAATATGTTGTTTTTGACAATGTTTGCGGTGTTTTCACTATCCTTATTTTTGTCTGTTGGCCAAGTGTTTATGCCACGCCTCAATCCTCTGAGCACGTGTTCATCCCTCCTTGGTCGATTAATAGTGATGTCTCAGGACGCATTGCCGACCCTTTCAATTTAATATACGCATACGGAAGCAAATAAATAATCCCCGGACAATAAAATAATGGGATAGGAAAGCAGAGCCATAAATTTTTCAAACCAAAACCAACATTTTATAAACACACAGGTTTATTTATAACATTAGGCCACTTACAAAAATATCGACTTAATCAAAAAGGGACTGTCTTATGACTGATGAGTCAGATAGGTTTGCTAATTTTGTTTCCTTCCCTTCCCCAAACTTCGGAACTTCAAGTTCTCCACAAACACCATCTAAGGACCTGAAAATGGTTATACAATAACCAGTTAGATAACATCTCAGCGAGTTCTACCCCTTAAGACCCGATTAGAAAGAAAATATGTCCTAGGGGCTGCCTAAGCACAACCATGGGTCAGGGGGCTTACCTTGGCCTTAGTTCATTCCTGCAAGTTAGTTCAATTCAAAAATATTGATAGACATAACACCCAATCAAAACAGATCGAATCATCGATCAATCGACTTAGTCGATTACATGTCAACAAGAACATTCTTGGGTCATTTCAATCATTCAATCTCAATTCTTATTCACAGCTCAGCGAGCATAGCCTACCAAATTCTTGGCTATAAATCTCGGTTCCAAGGACACAACCTATCTTTCGATGGTAATTATGGCTTAGTGGGCGCAACCTTTAATAGGTGGCAGATCATGGCCTAATTAAGCACGATCTCTATTAGGTGGTGAATCACGGCCTAATGGGCACAACCTTTAACATGTGGCAAATCACGGTTCGATTGGGCACGACCAACTCCAAATTTGGTGGTGAATCTCAGCCCAACTGGCATAGCCATACTTTGGTGGTTTTCTAAGTCCACTCACAACCATTCACGATCAATTTCTAATTAAATTTCGACATTATCCACTTTTGGGATAATTCCCCACAATCACCAATCATATGAAAATTTCACAAATTGGTATTCAAATAAATAAACAGAGAGCACCATTGTAATCAACACAAAATTCTGATCGTCGGTTATCCCAGCCTAATTTCTGGAAAATAAATAAATAATTAAATAATTATGAAAATTAATAAATAAATATCAATAAATCCAATTTGGGCTCATAATGCCTAATTGGACGTCGAAATGGACCCACAAAAATTTCAAGGTTCGTTAAATAAATAATAGAACGTATCTACTCACTAATGGCACTATCTAACTACCTAACATGCATCGGCAGATAATTAAATTAACTAATCTAATCTAATCTATCCACCTAAACATGCTTAATTTAATCTAATCAATCCCTAAACATAATTAACCTACTAAGTGAGGATTAGTGAGTGAAACTCACTTGTTAAATGCGAAGACTGGATCACCGCAACGACAATGCGATGGCGGCTGAAACTTGAATTGTGGCGGCACCAACGGGCTTGGACCGGGTCCAAAGGCCTAGCAAGCCCATAGCAATTTGTTGGGCTTGAGTTGAGATGGGCTGACTCCAAGTGGGCCAAAACCTGGGCCGAATTGTAAACTTCAAATGGACTGAGAATGGGCTAGACTGTGGCTTCAAAACTAGGCTGATTCGGGCCGAACTCTTGGGCCAAAGTGGGGCTTCAAATGGACTGATCTTGTGGAGTTGCTGGATTGGGTCTCGCGGCTGAAGATGGGCCGTTGAAAATCTACTGGACTACTCGCGAACAGTGGGCTTCAATGGGCTGAAAATTTACGAGCTGGGCCACGAACAGAGAAATGGAAGCAGGCTGATGGCGTTGAAGGGAGTCAACCTCGGTGGAGATGAACAGCTCAAGAGCTGCTTCGGTTGTGTGGCCACGCAGGGGAATCGGTGATGCTGGTAGCTGGCTTACGCTGGCTCTATAAGGGTCAACAAACTTGCTGAAGTTGACCAAACAAGCCGGATGGACTTCGGCAGCTGTGAGGAAAAGAAGCGGACGTGGCTATGGGCTGAATTAAAGATCGGTGGGGTGTTGACAGCGTGCGGACGTGGCCAAAGCTACTGGTGTCTTTGGTGGACTTTTGACCGAACAAAACCAAGACTGAAATGGTGGAGGACGCTGGCCGGCGAAGATGGAGGGGAATTGGTGGATGATGGAGCTCGGTGGGGTGAGGGAAAGAATAAACATGAAAGAAGAGAAATGAAAATGAAAACAATAGCAGTTTTCCTTCGGTGAAATAGTAATCCACGCAAAGAAGAAAGAGGGAGAGAGACGTCCGAGAGAGCTTGAAGAGAGGGGAGCTAAATCGTGTGATAGAAGCCAACTAAGAGGGAAAAATAGTCAACCATCTTAGCCAAGTAATTAAATATTTGGTCCCCTTAAAGCCCAAACAAATATCTAATGTTCCCAATTACTTTCTTGCTCTAATATCCACCAAATTATCCACATTGAAGCTGAAATTGTTGCCTTAAAACCAAGCTCTGAATTTCTCCATAAAATTTCCCAAATTGAGGTCCAATTTCGATGAAAAAAATCCTGTACAATTTTTTGCAAGTCCCTGAGACCCAAAAGCTCGGTTTGAAGTCCCAATTTCCAATCGATTTAGCCCATCTAAATTTATGCTAATTTTCTGAATCGTCCAAAATGCTTTTCCATAAAAATCCTAGAATCTCTGAAAATTCTTCGGAGGATGAGTCGACGTTCTTAAAATAGCTCATGACATGATAGAACTTTCAATTTCTGAAATCGAGTTCAAATTTGTGGTTAATTTCAATCCGGCATGCTTTTAGCGTGACCTAGTCTACCATGTAACTTTTAGGAATTTTTGGTATAATCAACCCGTAATCGATTTATCTCGAGTCACAATATACATCTTTGACTCATTAGCGACTCTCGGTTGTCGTGAAAATCTCGAGGTTTCAAACATGGACACTGAGTACCAAAACAATAGAAAAATCGGTCTAGTGTCGATTGACGAGTATCTTGCAATAGGGTGGAATCACCCACACTCTAATCACATATCTTAGTCAAGTCGACCTACTTCCGGTCTTTGATCGATTTTGATAGTGCTGTAATGACCCTTGTAGACCAGCACGATCAAGCAGTCGATTCCTAATCGAATTCTCAAGTCCATTGCATTTAGATTCCTTAATTGCTTCACCAAATAGTCCAGTTATGTTATGAGTGATTAGCTTCGGGAATAGTACTATCGGTGCATCGACTAAAGGCCCGATTTTATTTAATCAAAAACGAAATATGAAAATTCAGGCTGTCACAATTTATTTAATTCGCTTCTGCATGTGCTTAAGTGATAAATTAAAAAAAAAAAAGAATGACTCGGCGATGCATTTTGGGATGTCGCATTTTTAAGTCGACTGCCGAGGGATGTGTGCGCGTTCAAGATTTGAGATGTGACATTTTGAGTGCAAATTATAGAGGCGGAAAACACTTGAGAAAGTAAGTGACTGTAATTTAGTGACTGTCCATTTTATAGTAGATTTTTTGCTTGTTCTCCTCATGAATGTAAATTTTGATATTTGGACCGAATCACATAAATTTTTAATAATTTCATTTTTTGTGTCTCAAAATAATTGCAACCATACAATCCATAACATAGCTGCTGCCAGCGGGACTATGTTGCTACACCACAACATCCACCTCTGATCAAAAACTTTGTTTCCTTGAGATATTTACCAAACCCTATACACGTAAAATTGGAGTGTGATATTTGTTGTCAGTGGTATTGACCGAAATTTCTACTCGGAGAGATAGGCTTTTCCAAACACAAAGAGCCGAAGATTGTAACCGGAATCTTCACGGCTAAAGTCAGGGACCTCTGTGACAGTTTACAGTGGTTGGCTGGATGGCAGACTGATTTCCAAAATTGCCAAAGTCACTTGCAAGGTGGCTTAGCTAAGTCGTGCAAGGAGCAGTATGCCTGTTCGATAATTGCTGAAGATTAGTTTGTATGGTCACTCTGTGCGCTAAAAGTAGTCTTTATGCAAAGAATAAAGATAAAGCACTACCAAGTAGTTCTATTACGACTCTCTATGGGGCAATTTATACTCGC
This sequence comes from Eucalyptus leucophloia subsp. euroa, assembly GCA_017140325.1. Taxonomy (NCBI): domain Eukaryota; kingdom Viridiplantae; phylum Streptophyta; class Magnoliopsida; order Myrtales; family Myrtaceae; genus Eucalyptus; species Eucalyptus leucophloia. The sequence goes on along the minus strand of CM029472.1, from coordinate 14,107,614 downwards.
CATGGTCTGCTGGACTCATATACTCGCCATTGTCTCCTGGACTCATTGGCTTGAACTAGATTCGTTTTATTCGAGTTTATCTGTGTTAGTGAAGACTGTACTGATTGCATCTACATTGCCTAGTGCTCTGCTAGCTCGGTTGTCGAAACTCTTTCTTGTTTAATTTTTATTTTGAATAAACATTCCAGGATTGAAATCTGAGAAGTGCTAAGCTACTACGTGATCTTCGATGGATTGTTTAGGCCTATCTGTACGTTCTCTTAATTTTCCTCGTTGAATGCCTTCTACAGAAAATGTGGCATAAGTTCAGAAGGTCCGTCAGCTATCTCATCCTAGTCTTGCCAAATTTGAGGGATACCGCTTGGCAGATGCAAAGAGATTCCTGGTTTTGGAACTCTGGAAAGACTATGATTTAGAACATGACAGTTAGCACGACCAGCTATTTCATACTAAGAATCAGCACTCAATGGTCTTATTTGATCAATGTGCATGTGTGATTTTAGTAATGGTGTAGACGCAATTAAAGTCACAACACGACACAGAGGAACCACGGTTTTCTTATGTTTTAGGGCAGAAATCATCACACATCAGGGATTCTTCATGAAATAACATCATGTACTTCCGTCAGGTGACACATTGAGCATTTTGAAATTTGGAGATATTGCCGAACCCTTAATTTTCATCACTCTATTATGAGTTATTTCTCAAGAATTCAGGGCTTCAAATTTTTTTGTTGACAAATGAAATGCAGCAAGTTGTCTAACGTTATCATAGTTACTGAGGCTTAAGATTGTAATGGAAGCGGTAGAAAGCCAGTCTTTCTTGCATAGTTCAAATATCATGCCTTCTGCATACTTTCGTGCCTCTGATATTCTTCTCAACAAGGTAAAAGTTCTACCTATCTCACAATTTCTGTGATGAGGAGTATTTAGATAGTAGTAGGTTCAGGCGCAGGGCTAGGATCTTGGTGAAAGGAAAGCATTAATACCATATGTGTGGCATGTTGTAATCACATGGCATTGAATGGTATTTGAGCTAAAAATTGTGTTGAAGGAAAAATTCCTGAATTGACACCATTGGAGAAAACTTCCTTGAGTGTTTTGAAGTTGACAAAACGTTTCCATCAGTCTAGTTTAAAGACTTGTAGACTCTCTCATCAAAGTTTGAAGACCGCCGGACTGCCGGACTCAAGACTCAAAGTCTATCCTCATTGACCATTTCTAGACCATTGAAGAACGCTTATCCAGATTTGAGTATTTCGTTAAAGATTTGATTCTATCGACTGAAGAAGATCTCTTGGCTGTATATAGCATGTCGGAATCCATTATTCAAATTGAGATTGATTCAGGGATTTTGGATCCATTGATTGGCAAAGTATACTTGAAAGATTCTACTTATGGAAACCTAGATCCTGTTTGTATGGGCGAGCAGGATTGGTGGGCTATCGTCATATTCCTTAAATAACTAGAAATCTCCTTAATTGATTATATCCAACGGGTAGATTGGAAAAACTCCTTTGGTAAGTATTAACGGGTGTGATGGCAGGAAGGAATATATAAGGAAGACGTTCTAGTTATTCGAGTGTGTGCGCGATAGAAGAATTCCAAAGTCTGAAGCTCCTTGTTCTTAGTCAATTCAATTGTTGAGCGAAAACTTGTTCTTAAAAGAGAGTTTATACTTCTGTGAGACCTTGAGAAAGTGTAGCAGAGTCTCTACACTATGGAATCAAGGAAGAGCCATATTGTAACAACTCTTTTGATTCATAGTGAAATCCAGCCGGTGGGCTGTCAGTGCGAAAGAGTAGACGTAGGCTTGAATTAAGCGGAACCACTATAAATTTGTGTTTTTATTCTCTTCCCTAAGCTCTTTACTTTGATGGTAACAATATTTGTTTGTTAGAAGTCTAATTTTCTTTTCATAATCTATTGCTAAAAGAGTCGGTCCAAAAGGAAAATTATTATCTTTACTCTACAAAATTTGTTTTCGCACCTATTCACCCCCTCTAGGTGCTCGTACTAGAGTTACAATTGGTATCAAAGCCTGTGTACTCACTTAAGTTGAAGTGTTTTACTTCGGAGTTAAAGATACATGGCTGGTATGTTGGCTCCATGTCTGGTTGAAGGGCAAAGCAATACCAGACCACCTTATTTGATGGAAAGGAATACAACATATGGAAAAATAAAATGAAGGCATTCCTAAGATCAAAGAATCCTCTGGAATGGGACGTGGTAGACAAAGGAATCATTCCTAAGGCTGCAAGTTGAGTCCAGTGAAATGACTCAAGAAGAGATAACCAAGAGACAAGCTCTTGATGCAAAAGCAATTTATTCCTTATATTGTGCATTATCTCATACTGAATATAACAGAATATCTTCTTATGAAACAACTAAAGAAGTCTAGGATAGATTACGCATCATCTATGAAGGAACTAATCGAGTGAAAGAAACCAGAATCAACATTCTGCTTAGTCAATATGAAGCATTCAAGATGAAACCAAGAGAATCCATCACTGACATGTTTAGTCATTCTACAGAAATCGTGAATGGTCTTGAATATCAAAGTCAACCAATTTCTGGATCCATGAAGGTTAACAAGCTACTGTGAGGACTGTCTAAAGATTGGAATCACATAAAGACCTTAATAAGGAAGACACAAAGAATTATGCCACTCTCTGTTGACGAATTGGTTGGTACTCTTTAATCTTATGAAGTGGAGCAAATCAACGAAGATGAAGATCGTAAAGGTAAGAAATCCATTGCATTAAAATTTAATGATGATTCTGATGTCATAAATTCTGAAGACGATATAGATGATGAAGAGCTTGCTCTCATGATAAAAAGGTTCAAAAAATTGATCAGAAAGGGGAAAAGATTCAATCCAAAGAAACAAAGCTCTCAAAAGCTACAAAATAAATCAGTTGAGGATGATGAATCCAATAAAGATGTAGTTTGCTCTGAATGCAAGAAAAAGGGACACATCAGACCTAATTATCCCCTGCTGAAGAGAAAGAAAGGAAAAGCTGAGAAATATCGAAACGCACTCAAAGCAGAAACTTGGAGTGATACCGAATGTGAGGAAAGTGATAATGATTATGTCAATATTTGTCTCATGGCACAATCAGACTCAGATTTAGACTCTGAGACAGACTCAGACTCAGACAGTGAAATCAAGGTAAGTAATTTAAAAATTCCTACTAAAGTTTCTAAATATATTGATGAACTATGTTTTAGCCTCAAAACTTCTCTCAAAAGGATTTCCGAACTCAAAGGGGAAAATTCTGCACAAAGTAACAGGAAATTGTTTGGAAAGAAAAAATTGAAAGTTTAGACAAAAGTGTTATTACTTTAAAAGAAAATGCAGATAATCTTTTAAAAGAAAATGCATTCCTGAAAAATGATATCTCAAGCATTTCTAAAAGGTTTTCTATAGGATTGAAGAAACTGGAAAAAATTCTTTCTGCACAAAGACCTTATTTCAACAAATCTGGTTTGGGAATGACTGTTGAAACCATTCCTCTAATTGATTTTCCTAAAGTAAAGGAAAGAATTAAACAAAGACCTACAAAAGAATTTTGCAAAAATCATTTCAAAAAGTTTTTGTAAAACCTGTAGGCCGCAGTGCTTTTAAATGTTCTAAGTGTAATAGCTCAGAACACTTTGAAAAAAATGTTCTATGGTCTGGAAACTTGTGAAGAAGGTTTAGGCAAAGATTGTATATCACACTAACTCCACTAGACCCAAGAAAATATGGATACCAAAGAAAACATGAGTTTCTTTTTTAAATGCAGGTTACTATTAAGAAAAAGATTAAATGGTACTTGGATAGTGGATGCTCAAGACATATGACAAGAGACTCAAATTATTTTATAAAACTTGTGCAAATTAATGGTGGAAAAGTTTCTTTTGGAGGAAATAGCAAAGGAAGAATTTTGGGATACGAAACTGTGAAGATTGGAAGTCTCACGATCAGTAATGTTTCCTTAATAGAAGGACTCAACTACAACTTGCTGAATATCAGTCAGCTGTGCGACACTGGTTTCAAAATCAACTTTCAAGAAGGAATATGCTCAAGAACCAGTAAAGACTCCTCTCAGTCTTTCACAGGGCGAAGACATGGGAATATCTACCTCTTGGATATCAAACCAGATGAAACCCAATGTCTAATCTCAATTCAAGAGGAAGCAAACTTATGGCACAGAAAACTTGGGCACATCAAAATGAAGCAAATAGCCAAAGTCTCAGCAAAGAAGCTTGTTCGTGGATTACCCAAACTGACATACCAAAAGTCTGATTTATGCACACCATGCATGCTCGGAAAACAGGTAAGAAATTCATTCAAACCAATAAATCAAGTATCCACTGATTGTGTACTACAGCTCTTGCATATGGATCTCTTTGAACCAACCAGAACTCAGAACATTGGAGGTAAGAAATACTGCCTAGTAATTGTGGATGATTATTCATGATTCACTTAGGTATATTTCCTAGCAAGTAAGTTTGAAACATTTTCTTATTTTATGAAATTCACTAAGAAAGTTCAAAATGAGAAAGAGTATGTTATTTCAACCATTCGGACAGACCATGGAGGTGAGTTTGAAAATCAAGATTTTGCTAAATTCTGTGATAAATCTGGTTTTTAGCATGTATTCTCCTCTCCTTATACTCTATAGCAGAATAGAGTTGTGAAAAGGAAGAATAGATCTTTGCAAGAAATGGCTAGAACTCTTTTAATTAAAAGTAATATTTCTTCTTGTTTTTGGGCTGAAGCAGTTTCTACAGCATGCTATATTATTAATAGAGTATTCTTAAGGCCTATTCTGGATAAAACTCCCTATGAGTTATTTAAAGGAAAGAACCAATTATTTCGTATTTTCATATGTTTGGATGCAAATGTTTCATATTGAAAAATGCAAATGATCGAGTTGGTAAGTTTGAAGAAAAATTAGACGAAGGCATCTTCCTTGGATATTTAACCACCAGCAAAGCTTAAAGAGTATACAACAAAAAGACTCAATTTGTGGAGGAATCGATGAATGTCAAATTTCAAGACTTTATGCAAAATCAATCAATTCAGACCCAACATGAAGAATTTGAACCTGCTCCAAACTCTACAAAGTCTAAATTTTCAGAAGCATCTCAGATCTCAGAAGATCAGCAACAAATGATCATCGAAGAATCAAATGAAGGAAATGTTCAACAGTCTGATAGATCAACCAGCAACTGGAAGCATAAGTCTAGTCATCCCAAAGATTTCATTATTGGTGATATTAATGAAAGAATTCGCACAAGATCCAAAAGACGTGAAGAGTCTAGTGCTGTGGCTCTTGTTTCTGAAATAGAACCCAAAAGCATAGAAAAAGCTTTAACTGATGAAGGCTGGATTGAAGTTATGCAAGAAGAACTCAGGCAATTTAGTATTAATGATGTCTGGGAATTGACTCCTAAACCAAAAGGTAAATCCATCATTAGGAACAAGATGAACAAGAAAGGAAAAGTTGTAAGAAACAAAGCAAGACTCATGGCCAAAGGATATACGCAAGAAGAAGGGATAGACTATGATGAAACTTACGCGCCAATAGCAAGGTTAGAAGCAATTAGTTTCAGGTTATTCCAAATGGACGTCAAAAGCACTTTCCTGAATGGATTTATCCAAGAAGAAGTCTATGTGGAACAACCTCCCGGTTTTGAAGACCCAAGAAAACCAGACTCTGTATTCAGACTAAAAAAGGCTTTATATGGTTTAAAGCAAGCACCTCAAGCTTGGTACGGTAGACTAAGTAAGTTTTTAATTCAAAATGGCTTTGTCAAAGGTAAAGTAGATACTACACTGTTTATCAAAAGAGAAAGTAAAAGCTTCTTACTTGTTCAAATTTATGTTGATGATATATTTTTGGTCTCCTAATGAAAATTTGTGCAAGAAATTCTCTAAGTCTATGCATGATGAGTTTGAAATGAGCATGATGGGTGAACTAACCTTCTTTCTCAGACTTCAAGTGAAACAACTGAAGGAGGGAACTTTTATTTATCAAGAAAAATATGCTAAAGAATTTGTCATAAAGTTTGGACTGGAGAATTGCAAAAAGGTTGATATACCAATGTCAAGTTCCTTGAAGTTGGACAAAGATGAAGGAGGAAAGAAAGTTGACCAGAAGCAATACAGGAGTATCATTGGCTCACTTCTTTATCTTAGTGCTTCTAGACTTGACATTATGTTTAGTGTTTGTATTTGTGTTAGAGTTTAATTAGACCCCAAAGAATCTCATTTAAGTGCTGCAAAACGTATTATCAAATACATTGCCTCAACTTCAAGTTTAGGTCTCTAGTATCCTAAAGAAGGAGACTTCACTCTTCTTGGATATTCAGACGTAGACCTAGCAAGATGTAGAGTTGATAGAAAGAGCACATCAGGAACATGTCAATTGCTTGGAAACAAGACAGTATCTTGGATTTCAAGAAAGCAAAGTACCGTAACTCTATCTACAACAGAAGCAGAATATGTAGCTCTTGGAAGTTGTTGTTCACAAATTCTGTGGATAAAACAATAGCTAAGAGACTTTGACATTGAAGATTGATGCACTGAGATCAAATGTGACAACACTAGCGCAATTAATCTCACCAAGAATCCAATTCTTCACTCAAGAGCAAAGCATATAGAAATTCGACATCATTTCATTAGATATCATGTTCAAAATGGAGAAGTTTCAATTCAGTTTATTGATTCAAAGAATCAACTGGCGAACATATTTACAAAGCCTTTGGAGAAAAATCAATTTGAAGTTATTCGTTCCAGACTCAATATCTTAAAGTCTAAGGAAGTACAGACTCAGGGATGAAAGTCTAAAGATACTCAGACTCAGACGATCAAGATTCTTGACTGTAAGTTATTTCTATTTTAGAAATTTATCTCTCGAATAAAATCTCAAAAAGGTACGATCTTCTATCTATAATTGATTGATGTTATCTTCCCCAGTTTACGTGATTATTGCAATCTTTCCTTTTCAAAAAAGAAGTTATTTTTGAAATGACGGTTATTTAATTTTTCAAAAAGGTAGTTATTTTTTGAAAAGGCATTTTTGTTTTTCCTTTTAGGACGTTTCCTATGCCTCGCTTCAACTGCCTTATATACTGTTGGTTCTTCTTCATTTTACTCATAAAAACCCTAAGAGAGCACAGATCTTCAACATCTCTCTTCTTCTCCTATTTAATTCTCGAAAAGTTTTCACCTTTCTTGTGAAATAAGCTTGGAATCTCTTAAAGACTGTGAAGAATGTCATCTCAAAGAAAGTCTTCGAGGATCGTGAATAGGGGACCACAGCAAATGCGTGAGGGTTCTACGCATTTTGATCTCACCAAGGAAGAAAAATCTCCTAAACAGCAACAGAGCCCACAACATTCTTAGCAGCACTAATCTTCTCCATCTAGACCTCAGAATATTGAACATCAAGAAGAGGAAGAAATCATCGAAAATGAGAACCCGTAATAACTCTAAAGCCCGCTTTTATGTATAAGCTTTACTGTGCTTTGAAGAAGGGTGGTACTCCTTTGAGCTATATTGATGAATTTTTGAAAGACAAAGGGTAGTGAAATGAAACCTACTTTTTACGCACAATGGAACGATTAGGAATTGCCCCACGGGGTTAGCAGAAGAAGCATTTGCAAATGTCCCAAACGACCCACGTGTTGGAGGGCTAAGTCAACCTAATGAGAATGATGATGATAGGATATACACTCATTTTAAGCCTAGAATGGGTGTTGCGGCGAAAATCCGAAGCAACAGGACAGATTTGTTTCGCTCGGAGGAACACAAGCGAATGTACTTTAAGTTGCTAGAGCGTGATGTGATTAATCCTAAAAGTGTGGACTTTGATTTTCTTGATTCTTTGAATGTCAAGCTACGAGAGAAATTCAATCTTCTTCAACTAGAACGATTTTGTTCTGAAACGACAGAGGCTCATGCTGAACTCACTACTTACTTCTCTTCTAATCTAAGCTTCTTGGATGCGAATAAATTCTCTTTCAGTATTCGAGATCAGAACTATGTAGTTGACATGGATACATTGGCTGATGTGATTGGGGTTGAAAGAGGGAAATTCCAACCAATTAGTGTGTCTATTGGTTGTGCGACAGTGGAGCTTGTTCGAGATAGAACGGCGGAAGGAAAGATTTCATATTCGAGGATGAATGCCTCAAATATCTTGCTTCATAAGATAGTGATCAACTGCCTTAGACCCAAATCGACTTTAAAGACCGATGTTTCAAACTCGGAGGCAAAGCTGATGTATGCCATTAACGCTGGCAAAAAGTTCTCTCTTCCACACACTATCATGTTCCACATGTACAGAACGATGGTGAAAGACAAGGGACAACTTCCTTACTCAGCACTTGTGACTAAGTTATTTAGACATTTGAACATTCAGCCTCTCAGGATTCTTTGTGTTCGAACATGCGATCAAATGGTGGTGGGACTGAAAATGGTCTCTAAAATGCATCTAGAGGAACTTAACAAAGCTTTGGAGTGACTTAAGGAGAAAACCCCTATCAAGACTCACTTAGACTCTTCAGCTGCAAAATGGAAAGGGAAGGAGCCCATGGTTGCTCCATCCAAGAAAAGAAGAACACTCATTTTGGAGGATGAAGAAGATGAGGATGATATCGCAATTTCTGCTCTTGCATTGAAAAACTTAAGTCGTCCTGTTCCTGAGACAGAGGAGAGACAGGATTAAGACATAGAAGAGATTGAACGGAAGACTGGAGAGAGAGAATCAATGGAGAAAGAAGCAGAGGAAGAAAGGATTGCGGAAGAAAAAGAAGAGGGCAGAGGTGAACTAGAGGAAACAGAGCATGAAGAGTACTTCTCACCGCCTGAAGGTAATGAAACAGGGGGAGATGCTGAGAAAAGAGGTACATCTTCAATTGCTGCTAGTGAAGGAGTAAGTTGTTCACCTGCAGATCCAGAAGACATCTATGCCTCTCAATTCCCTGAGGAAGGCCATGAGATTTCATCGCCAAATCTCAGTGATCATGCTGACTTGCCATCATTTGCCAATACACCTACTGATCATGTAGAAGCCAGTACTTAGACTGATAATTCAGCAAACTTTTGCATAGTGCTTGATGTTCTTATGGAGATGCGAGGCTAAATTTATGCTTTGGGATATGAAGTTTAGAACTTGCATAATGCAGGTCAAGCCTTTTCAGTTTCCTTGCATGATCAAATTCATGCCCTTGCTCTTCAAGTCCAAGCAAATGCCAAGGGTGAAGATGTTGCTCAACTGAAGGAGGATTTGAAAAAGCTAGAAGGGATTGTCCAGTCAATGGAAGATTTCCAGCTTGTTCGTATTCCAAAGCAATCCTAATTCCATTCTTTTTTCGTCTTTACCTTTTTAATGCTGACAAAAAGGGGGAGAGATGTTATGTAGATTTGAAACTTGAGATTTAAACTCTTGACTTTTTTGATTGACTTTACTTGTGTGTTTGGTTGTTTGGATATGACTGGATTTGGATTTGGATTGGATTTGGATTGTTTGACTGTTTGTTTATTTTAAGCACTATTGGTATTTCATGGCAAAGATAATTGTTTATTTTCAGGATTAAGTTTTTTCCTGTGGATACAGATTTTTAATGTTATCCTTACTAAGCCAATTATCTTTTGAGATATCCATGTTTGCTTGAGTATCGTTTTGCAGGTCAAAGTTATGCAAATCTGCTGGAAAGTTTTGTCACCATAAAAAAGGGGAGATTGTTGGAAAAAACTTCATTGAGTGTTTTGAAGTTGACAAAACGTTTACATCAGTCAAGTTTGAAGACTTGTAGACTCTTCCATCAGAGTCTGAAGACCGCCGGACTGCCAGACTAAAGACTCAAAGTCTATCCTCATTGACAGTTTCTAGACCATCGAATAAGGCTTATCCAGATCTAAGTATTTCGTTAAAGATTTGATTCTATCGACTGAAGAAAATCTCTTGGCTTAATATAGCATGTCGGAATCCATTATTCAAATTGAGATTAATTTAGGGATTTTGGATTCGTTGATTGGCAAAATATACTTGGAAGGTTCTACTTATGGGAACCTAGATCCTATTTGTATGGGCAAGCAAGATTTGTGGGCTATCGTCATATTCCTTAAATAACTCGAAATCTCCCTAATTGATTCTGTCTAATGGGTAGATTGGAAGAACTCCTTTAGTAAGTGCCAATGGGTGTGATGGCATGAAGGAGTCTATAAGGAAGACGTTCCAGTTATTCGAGTGTGTGCGCGATAGAAGAATTCCAAAGTCTGAAACTCCTTGTTCTTAGTCAATTCAATTGTTGAGCGAAAACTTGTACTCCAAAGAGGGTTTATACTTCTGTGAGACCTTAAAGAAGTGTAGCAGAGTCTCTACACTGTGGAATCAAGGAAGAGCCATACTGTAACAACTCTTTTGATTCATAGTGAAATCTAGCCGGTGAGCTGTCAATGTGGAAGAGTGGACGTAGGCTTGGATTAAGCCGAACCACTATAAACCTTGTGTTCTTATTCTCTTCCCTAAGCTCTTTACTTTGATGGTGACAATATTTGTTTGTTAGAAGTCTAATTTCCTTTTCATAATCTATTGCTAAAAGAGTTGGTTCAAAAGGAAAATTATTATCTTTACTCTGCAAAATTTGTTTTCGCACCTATTCACCCCCTCTAGGTGCTCGTACTAGCTTTCACAAACACTGGACGTTCTGATATATGGTTTACCCTTTTTCCCTTCTCCTTCGGCTTTGTCTTCTATCCTTAACTATTCAAGTTTCCCTCTTAAGTGGCAGAACAGAGAGACATAGATGGAGCACAAATTCGTTTAGCTATGCTGTCGAACGTCTATAATCATTTGAATTATTGTCATATTTTGCCATGTGAAAACTGTGCAATGATCTTAATGTCTTACCTCAAAGTTACTCTTGGTGCAGCTCTGAAGTGAAAAGAAGACCTAAGGTCCAGATATAGACAGAATTTAGAGCTTCAGTGATTATCGATCGTCTTGTTATGATGAGAAGGATGTTTGAAAAATTGGCTTCCGATAAGTTGATTCAGACGAGTTAGTTTAAACTGAAGTGATGTCAACTGAGCTGGATTACTCGCTTTTCTATTTCATTCAAAGAGTTGCTTGCTTCTACCAAAAATAAAATAAGAAAGAGGTTTCACGACAGTTTTAGCAGCTTTTCCAATTAAAGAGACTAAATTTAAGCAAAACTTACAATATAAGTATCATAAACAGCTTTATATTTAAGCCTACTATTCAATCAATTTCTTCACCACATTAATATGTTTATAGCAGAAATGTTCTCGGTACCCAGTAATGCATACATCTTGAGCGTCTTCTGAAAGAAAAGAAGCCTGAATATGCCAGATCTTAATTTCTTGTCTTTGGTCCTCATTTTGCTGTTTCAGTCGACATTTCGTTCAGAGTCTTTCCCCTAGAAGGTATTTCTTTGCGGTTTTACTCTCTGTCTTTCCTTTCCTCTTGAGATCGTGAGCAGACAGTGATAGAACGGAGATGTTTCAAAATACGTTACAAACATGGAAGTCTTTTTAATTCTGTTAACTGCATGTGGGAGGCTAAAAATGTCTTCCCAAATTGAGAGTAGTATAATTTACAATCACACTAAAGTTCACTGTTTGGACAACGCCATAAAGTCAAGATATTAGGCCTTCCTTTTTATGCAGAAATTGCGGCGAACTAGTTCCTGACGATTCTGATGGAACATATAGCTGCCTATCTTCCTGATGACCTGTTCAAAATCTTCATTGTCATTGATCATCAATGTTTGCATTGTACATTTGCGTCTTACAACTCTAGCTTGTTTGTTTTGATGAAAACACATTTGTACATGGTTGATGGAATAGAGATGTCACTCTTGAAGGAAAATGAATAAGACTTTGGTGTTTTCTTGGTCGAGATGCTATCAGGCTGGCCTCTTTCTGAGAACAGACAGAACCATCTGCAGATATACTCGGGTGAAAACGGTCAAGGAACAGATCTCGAATACGCTAGAACTTGACACGATGATGGATTCCGACTTGAATACATCTTATCCTCCCAATACTGCATTGCACTTAACCGAGCATGCTATTCGCTGTCTCAAACCAAGAAGCAAATCCCGATTGACAATGCGAGAGATTGGAGATACCTAAGGCAAATCATGCAGCCATTGCTAGGGCAAGAAATTTCAGAGGTTGAAACTGGTCATATATTGGGTCACACATGATGAAAGTAATCTAAAGGTAAAACACTCATAACTCACACAAGGAAGAGAAAAAGATAGATAGACTTGTAGATTTATTTCACCTTAAAAAAAAAAAAATTATAGGACTCCCCTATTTATAGATTTGTTACATGACATTTGTTCTTCCCAATAGATGAAGCTAACATTCCAAATAAGATCTAGAAACTATGTCACACGCCGATCCTCGGGCACGCACACATCCTTATCTCTTGGTCGATTTTAATATGCAATACCCCAGGACTATGTATCGCCGACCCTTTCATGTATTAAGCACATGCGGAAGTAGTTATAAATCCTCAGACAATCAATCGATGGGATAGAAAAGTAAGGCCATATTTTTCATATTGAAACTTATAACCAAACTTTTATACAAAACATAAACCAAAATACTTCATAACTATTCACATCAAAATGGAGATCTCAAAAGAAGATAAAATCTCAGTTCATCCGGGCTGTACTCAAGGCCCCTCTGGAATTATCTTCTTCTTCCAAAAATCCTTCTTGAAAGGTCTCACCTCAAAATTTTCCTTCTCAGACTCCTCCTCATCAGCTCCTCATCGGGGTCCTGAAATGATTTCCCCAAACCGGGATGAGACTATGTCTTGGCGAGTTCTACCCCACTAAGGCCCAATTAGTAAACCATTATACTATAGGCTGCCTAAACACACATAGGGCAGAGGACTTACCTTGGCCTTAGATCCCACCTGCAAGTCAATACAATTCACAATAGGCAGCCATTTGCTCAAAACAAATTGAACTAGTCGATTACATGCCACACAAATCATTCCTCATTGTGGGATATTTAAACGCTAGGCCACGTGCATTCTCTAGGATGACATCCCAAGTCTCCGAGCCATATGCCTCAAACCTTAGGCCCATGTGCATTCTCTAAGGTGACCTCTTCGCCAAGGTGGTACATCACGTCACCGAGCCACGTGTCCTTTTAGATGCTATTTTCAAATACTGGACCCACGTGCATTCTCTAAGGCACTCAATTGCCAAGGTGACGCATTAGATCACCGAGCCACGTGTCCTTTTTACGATGCCCGGGCCCACGTGCCTTCTCTTAGGTGCTATCTCACCAAAGTGATGCATCAATTCACCGAGCCATGCGCCCTTTTAGATGCCAAACTCTGTCACCGAGCCACGTGCGTTCTCCAGGATGACATACCGAGTCTCCGAGCCACGTGCATTCTCTCAGGCGACCTTTTCGCCAAGATGACATATTCAACCACTGAATTCACATGCATTCTCCAAGTAATATTCCAATTCATTGAGCCCACGTATTTTCCTTCAGGTGATTACCAACCTACTTTCAATACCGACAACCAATGCCCAATGATTTCTCAATCAAATAATTAAATCAGCTCAACAAATCATTATAAATGCTGAATAACATACTTGGCCATTTACAAATCAACAATTCAATCTCAATCAATTCCAATCAATTTAGGGTAAATCCCTAAAATATCACAATTTATTTAATTCCATGCAACGTGGAGCTCAAATATATCAACGGACTACGCCACGACAATCAACACGAGATTTCGGTCATCGGCCATCTCAACCTTAATTTTCGAAAAATAATTAATTAATTAATTAATTTCGAAAATTAATTAATAAATATTAAAAATTAAATTTAACTCAAACTAAAGTCCAATTAAATAAATGGACTTCACCATGGTCACCAGCATAAAATTCCGGTCCCGAGCCATCCCAGTTGAATTTTCGGAAAATAAATAATTATTTAATTTAATTTCGAAAATTAATATTTAAATACCAAAAATTCCACTTAGGCCCGAAAAGCCTAATTGAAGCCCACTAAGGGTCGGGAAAAATCCCGAGATACTTTCAATAAATAGTAGACCATGTCTACTTGCTAATTGCACAATCAATTTATCTAAGTCGCATCACAATTGACTAATAAACACTAATCCATACTAATCTAACCACCTAAACCTAATTAATTAAAACTAAACCACCCTTAAGCATAATTAGCCAACTAATCAAGGATTAGTGAGATTACTCACCAGAATCGCGCGCAAATTGAATCAATCCGACGGGAGCGACGCGAGGAACAACAAACTCCAAAGCGGGCCTCAGGTTCGAGGCCCGGAAACGGCCCAAAACGAGCTCGAAGCGAGCTGGAAACCCACTCGTGGGTTTTTGCCCTTGGCTGGCCGAAGCTAATCCGGCGGCCAAAACGGCGAGGGGAGGCCGGCGGAGGGCAAGGGGGACACCGAGGAGGTTACGCGGTGGCCGGACGAAGCGGGTGGTGGCCGGAGGCGGCCGGGTCGGGTGGAACCGAGCGAGCGGGGGCCGATTCGCGGGGGAGAGCGGCAGCGAGCGACGGACACGGGCGGAGCACACGGCGTGCGCGGGCGGGCGTCGCGGGTGCGGGCGGTGGGACGGGTGGTGAGCGGCGGCTTCGGTGAGCTGCAGCTTATGTTCTTCCTCAGTTCGCTGGTTCACACGTGAAGAAAGAAGAAGAAGAAGAGGAATTTGGTCACATGGGGGGTGGGGAGAGAGAGAGAGAGAGAGAGAGATAAGGCTTGACCGGTCAAAGAGGGAAAAAGAAAGAGAGAGAGGGCAGGCGGTGGGGGCTCGCATGAAGGGGGAGGGAAAGGGGAGAGGAGAGAGGAGAGAGGGAAAAAGAAAAGAGAAGGGAGAGAGAGAGAGAGAAAAAGAAAAAGTAAATAATATTACTTTTCTTATTTTATTTTCATTTCTCTTTCCCTTTTTATTTTCTTTTGGACTTCAATTTTTCCTCCGATAATTTCTTTGGACTCGTCAATAATTTGACGGGTGATGAGACAGGATCCTAAAAATAAATTGTGACACGCTCGAATATTCGATTCCCTAAACCAAATTAAATTTCATGGTTAGAATCAATCAAACGCGATTTTAGTCCAATCCAACCAATTGAGTAGCTTTTAGGGATTTTACTGTAGATACATCCCTTAACGGCTTCACCCAATAGGTTAGTTAACTCGTGAGTGATCAGCTCAAAAAAAAAGACCATAAGCACGTTGACAAAATGCCCATTTCACTTTATCGAAAACAGGGTCGAATTTCAGGATGTCACAAACTAACATTCCGGATAAGATCTAGAAATTAACAAAACAATCACCATATCTCAGCTTATCTCAGTATATATCACAATATCTCTAAAAACAATCTCTACATATAGAAATATGAACACACTCGTGAAAGATAAGGCAGCAATTGTGACTCCTCTTCAACGCGAGTACCAAACAATTATCGACACCGATGAATTTGTTTTAATTTCTAACACTCCCCCTTAAACCAAATTCTCTTTCATTGATCATTCCAAGCAAGCTCTTGAACTTTCAGAAAGCATCGATCTTGCGAGGTTTGGTAAAAATGTATGCTACTTGATCTCGCGTCTTCACATGCAACACTTCAACCTCATTCTCTTTAAAGTATTCTTGAATGAAGTGATTTCGAAGATCAATATATTTGCTTCGGTCATAAAAAAATGGACTTTTTGCCAATGCAATTGCAAAAACATTATCAATAAAAATCTCAATTGCTTCCTTATGCTCCATAAGAATATTTTTGAGTAGTCTTCTCAATCAAATTACATGACAAACACATGAGGATCCAGCTACATATTTAGCTTCACACGTCAATAGAGTGACACTGGGTTACTTCTTTGATGACCATGTGAAATCAGTGTCATACAAGAAAAATACAAAACCTATGACACTCTTTCAATCATCAATATCTCTACCATGATCACTTTCAAAATAAGCTCTAAGTAGGAAAGATTCAAAGAGATAATAGTGTAGATCATGAGAAGTAGTACCTATAATGTACCAAAGTATTCTCTTTATAGCTTTAAGAGATAATATCAAGTCTCGTGCATGTCTAGTATCTCAAACTCTCAATCAAACTTCTATAATATATCGAATCAACATCAACACCATCATCAAACTTTGAAAGCTTGGTTCTACACTACTTTGGTGTATTTACTGGAGTACAATTTCTCATGTTGAATTTTTCAAGGATATTATCTGCATATCCTTTTTGGGAAATAAAAATCCCCTTGGCACTTTGCTTCACTTCTATCCCAAGGAAATGATTCATGAAACCATTATCTTTCCCATTTATGCCTTAAAAGCATCAATTGTGATATCCCGAAATGTGGTCTATTTCGAAATATATGAAGTGGTTATTTCATCAATGCACTTATCATTATTTTACTCTAAATTGATCATTCACGAGTTAATTAATCTATTAGGTGAGGCTGTAAAGAACTAAAACATGAAGATCAAAGAATTCAATCAGGAATTTACCGCTCGACCATAAGGATCGATAATGGTCAATACTACACTATTATAAGTCAATTAGTGAATGGATATAAATCAATTCAATGAAAGAACGTATTCATGTCAAATGATGATAAACCGATTTTTCTATTGATCTTATATTCGTAGTACGTAATTGAACCCTCGCAATTACATGAAAACCAAAGGTCATCCACAATTCAAAGATGCACAAATATGGATAAAAAGGTATCAACCACAAGTCTACCATGCGAGAAACCCTAAAAGCCACTCGATAGCTTAGGTCGTACTAAAGTCGCGTTTGATTGATTTTTAGCCATGAAGTTTAATCTGATTTCGAGTATCGAACCTTCAAGGGTTTCGAGATTAAATTATTGGACATTGCCTCATCATCCGTCATATTATCAACAAGTTTGAAATTTTTGTAAAGAGAATTACATACAAAAAATCAGAGATCGGAAAAGGAAAAATCGGACCTAGTGACAAGGTTGTAAATTTTTGGCCAAGATTTTGCTTTTAAAAAAATGGATATAAGAAGATTTTTTGGGGACAATTTGCAAGACAAAGCGGATTTTAAAGGGAGTTGGTGAGAAGAGATAATGGTATTTTTTCTTTTAGAGAAATCCTAAGAAAATCTATTTTCTTTCTCCCCTTCTCTCTCTCCCCATCCTTCATGCCTTCCCCTTTTGCCGGACGCCCCTTTTCCTTTTTGCTCCCATCTCCCTTTCCTTCTCTTCCCCTCTTGCCGCAAGCCGCCATTTCCTCACTCACCACCATATTCATCTCATCCACACCATCCCATCCTCACTACCATCCCCTTTCGCCAACCCCCATCACCACCATCATCCACACCATCCCATCCTCACTACCATCCCCTTTCGCCAACCCCCATCACCACCATCATCCACACCATCCCATCCTCACTACCATCCCCTTTCACCAACCCCCATCACCACCATCATCCACACCATCCCATCTTCACCACCATCAACTTCCCACCGCCACCATCATCTTTCATCATCATCATCACCACCTTTTCTGGCCGTCGGACCACCACCGCTCACTGCCGCTATCCCCAAGCCGCCGTCACCATCATTCGCTTGAGCCACTACTGTCGTCCTCGTCACCTCGAGCCACCCCCATCACCATTGAACACCTAATCTCCAAGGAGGCCGTGGGCTTTAAGTGCAGAGCCACCACCTTCGCCGTTTCGTTCGTGCCACCATTAGTGCCGTGAGACATGAGTTCTCGACACCATCACACTAGCGTCACCGCGAGCTCGCCATCGCCACAAAACCTGTGAGTTAACTTCCTAATCATGGATTATGGTGTTAATTACATTTATGGAGTAGATTAGTTTAGGGATAATGACGTTTAGTATTAATTGATTTTAGTTTAGCCTTAATTGCAATTAAGGATAGTTTAGATTAAATTTAAGTGTGATTAGTTTGAGTATGCACGATTAGATTAGTTAATCGTGATTAGATTAATTAATCGAGTTTAGTTTAATTAATCGTGATTATTTTAATTAACAAATATTAATTTTTAATTAATTAGTTTAGCCTAATTAATTTCAATTAGCTTAATTAATTGTGATTAGATTTATTAATTATGGATTAGCTGTTAGGTAGAATTTTATGCTCATTTTTGTGAATAAGATTGTGCTCAATTTCGATCATTTGACCTTGTGATGCTATGTTGTTGATTGTTTAATTATAGGTTTTATTTATTAATTTCAAAAAAAGGTTTTATGGGCAAGAAAATAAATAATTTTAAGGTGTTGGGTTTGGATGCCAAATTTTACATGCTAAATAAAACAATGAGATTTTAAAATAGCAGTTTGTAAAGTTTGACAGGTTACTTTCAAATACATGATTACGTATGAATATTAAACTAGGATTTTTAAATGTGAAAAATTGTCAAAATTAATTATTTGAAACAAACTCTTTTGTTCTAGGCTAATTAATGGCAATAAGAATTGGTTTGATTGTTAGTGTGCTTGACCTAATGGGAGTTTGGGAATGATGCCCAATTTTTATTGAATGCCTAGCGAGGGTTTGGATGTGAAGTCGCGGTTGAGGTTGAATTGATACTTCTTTACAGAATGCCGTCTAGGCAGGGGTTTTAGACGATGTCGTGCCCGATGAGGCGAGACAATGCTCGGTCATGCTGGAAGACTGCTGACTCTTGTGTTGACCATGGCCCGAGGGGTCATAATAATTACAACTCGTGTGTTGACAATGTGTTTGGAATATTTCGAATGTGTTTTAATTATTATTTATGTGCTTTGCACTAATATTGCCATGTGAGATGTACTAATATGTAGAGGTGTGTCAAGGCGATATAAGATTGTATGCCGTTGCGTATTTAGGCTGCCTCCGAGATGAACTAGCTTCATAATTGATATTTAAGAAGTTGACTCGCCAAGATTTATATCTCACCCAGTTGTTGTTAATTATTTTTAGGGCTATAGCATGGAGAACTACCAAGTTCGGTTGTAGTGGGCATGAGATGAGACATTTTTTGGCTGGCTTTGCCATTAGTGAAGTTTATGTCAACCTTGACCCCAGTAGGTTTTTGAGTTGGTTGGTAGGAAGTCGCCCTTTTGAATGGGTTTGTAACTGTTAAACTTTCTAGGGTTAACAAGGTTGTGCTTTTGGAAATCATCTATTGTGCTTTGCTATTCTTGTTAATTGTTGATTGATTGGGTGTTTATTTAAGTCGCTTTCGCATGTGTTTAATCAAAAGATAAAAAGAATGAGTTGGTGACGCCTCTGAAATGTTGCATTTTAATCGACTGTTGGGGGACTTTCGCATGCTCGGGGTTTGGGGCATGATATTAATCATCGCCAGATTATTTCCTTTAAAAATAAGGTCATCGACGTATAAATAGGTGAATAGAACATCACCTTTTTCTTGCTTCAAATAGAGTACATGCTAGAATTGACATTGAGAGAATCTATTTGCCCCGAAATATGTATCGATTCTAGAATTCCATGCTCTTGATGCTTGTTTAAGTCCATATACAACTTTCTTCAACTTCAACACTTTGTTTTCACGACCTTTCACTACAAACTGCTCGGCTTGTTCAACATAAATCTCTTCTTCAAGGATGTCATTCAAAAATGTTGATTTGACATCCATTTGATAAATTCACCAATCATTTTGAGCAACAATATAAATAATCAATATAATTGTTACCATGAGGATGATAGGAGCAAAAACTTCATCATAGTCAATTCCGACTTTTTCCTTGTACTCCTTCATGACTAATCTAGCCTTACATCTTGTCACTTCTTCTTTCTCATTCTTCTTGGCCTTGTACATCCATTTGACTCCAATCAATTTCTTGTCCTTTGGAAGATCAGCAAGCTCCCATGTTTAATTCTTCTCAATGGCATCAATTTCTTCATTCATGACTTTTCTTCATTGTTTTTTTTTCTTTGGCCACATCATCATAGACAAATGGCTCACAAGCTATGAGAAGACATACAAGGTAAACCTCGTCAGTAGCTTCATAAATGGCAAACTATCTCCTTGATCTTGGCACTAGCGGTTCATCGACACCGTTTGAAGAAGTTGGCAATGATGAACTTGAAGAAGATACTGGAGAAGAAGTTGGCAATGATCAATATCACCACAAGCATTTACTTCATCAAATTTGACATCTCTCCTTATATATAATTTCAAAGTGTTATGATCAAACAAACGATAAGCTTTAGATGAGGAGTTATACCCAATAAAGATGAGCTTTTTGCTTTGGTCTTCCAGGTTTGATCTTTTTTGGTCTGGGGACATGAGCATAGGCAATGCTCCTAAAAATTCTCAAGTGTGAAACACTCGGTGTTCTCTCGGTCCATGCTTCTTGTGGAGTTACGCCTTTGAGTTCATATGTGGGACATCTATTTTGAAGATAGACTGCACATGAAACAGATTCAACCCATAGCTCCTTAGACAAATTTTTGCTCTTCAACATGCTTCAAACCATGTCAAGAATGGTTCTATTTTTTTTTTTTTTTAGCTATACCATTTTGTTGAGGAGATTATGAAGTTGTCAAGAAACGCCAAACACTATGAACCTCATAGAATTTCTTGAATATGGCTGAGGTGAATTCTTTGCCATGATTTTTCCTCAAAGCTTTGATAAAATAGTCGTTGTCCTTTTCAACCAGGTTTTGTGAATTGTTTGAAAGTATCAAATGCCTTTGTTTTTTCTTTCAAAAAATACACCTAAGTTTTCCGAGTAAAATCATCAATAAAAGTAACAAAATATTGATAATTACTATATAAGCGAGGAATGATTGAGCACACATATCAGAATGAATCAATTCAAGTGGCTTCTTCACTCAATAAGTTGCTTCCTTGAAAAGCCAATTCTGGAATGCTTATCTATAACACATCATTCACATAATTGATTGGGATGATCAATATATGGCAAGCCATAAACCATCTTCTTCCGAGAAAGCAAATTAAGTTTGCCAAAATTGAGATGGTCAAATCTCAAATGCCATAAACATGAAGGACCATCCATGCATGCCTTCAGACATCAAGATATATCATTTTTTATATATTGAGAGTATACATCCTGTTCTTCAATATCTTTACATTTGCAATTAGTTTATTGTTCCTATCTCTTAGCACAAGACTAAGATCTTTCATATGAACAGTATAGCCTCTCTCCAAAAGCTGTCCCAAACTCAAAATATTACTTGACATTTTCGAGACCTAATAAACATTAGTAATAAACTGGCGTGCATCATTCTCCAAGAAAATCAGAATTGTATCTTTTTCTTCGACAAGAATTTTGGAGTTATCATCGAAAGAGACTTTCCCTTTAGTTGTCTCATCGAACTCGGTAAATATATCATTTCTCCCTCACATGTAATTACTTGCACCATTATCCAAATATCGCATATCAATTTAACCTCCTTCATCTTCTTTGAAAGCCAATAATAGAGCTTGATTAGCATCATTCATCAAGTTTGCATTTTCATCTGCTCTGCTACTTTCCTTGTTCCAGCAGTCAAAAGCATAATGGTCAAGTTTATTACAATGATAACATTAAATTTTAGATTTATCATACCATTGGCTTGTGGAGTTCTTTCCTCTTCCACTATCACTTTGAGCAGCATCTCCTCTACTTTGTCCACGACCTCTTCCCTGAAAGTAACCTTGGCCTCGACCATGATCAAGATCTTGGTTTGTCTCGCAAGTTTGTGTGGGTTCTCTTCTTTGCTCCTTCTCATCTCGGATGGTCAACCACGTTTGGCGAACTTCCTCCACGAGTTCAATCTTTTTTCTTCTGAACCTTACTTCATGGGCTTGTAATAAACCCAGAAGCTCATCAATCATCATGGCATCCAAGTCTTTGGATTCTTCAATTGCAACAGTAATGTGGTCGCACTTCTTATCTAAGGACCGAAGTATTTTCTCGACAACACAAACATCTAAAACATCTTCTCCATTTCTTCTCATCTGGTTGACAATTGCCAAAACTTTTGTAAAATAATCAGCAAGCGGTTCAAATTTTTTCGTATGAATTACCTTGAATTCGCCTCTCAAAGTTTGAAGGCAAATCTTCTGAACTTTTTGTACTCCTTGATGTGTGTTGTGAAGAATACCCCATGCCTCTTTAGGAGTGGAGGCATTTGACACCTTTTTGAACATGGAATCATTTAAAGCTTGATAGATGATTGACAGGGCATATTGATCTTTAGAACAAACCTTCTCCAAGGCATTCCTCTAGTTCTAGTTCAAGGTAACTTCATCCTTGGCCTCATCATAGCTAGTGTTGACAAGTTCCCACACACCATAGGTGCCGTGTAGAGCTTTCTATTAATGGCCCAATTACCATAATTTTCTTTGGTAAAATGAGGTTATTGAAGAGGAAACCAATTGGCCCACAAATGGTGAGCTCCGATACCACTTTGATGGAAGTAATTTGAAGGTGGAATGCTCACAACTCACACAATGAAGAGAAAAAGATAGATATGCTTTTAGATTTATTTCACCTTAACAAAAAAATAATCATAAGACTCCCCTATTTATAGATTTGTTACATGATTTTTGCTCTTCCCAATAGATAAAGCTAGTATTCTGGATAAGATCTGGAAACTAACATTCTAGATAAAATCTAGAAACTAATAAAACAGTCAAAACTAATAAAACAATAATTATGTCTCACCCTATCTCATCGTATCTCACCATATCTCTAAAAACAATCACTACACCTAGAAATACGAACAAATTTTTTAAAGATAACGCAACAATTGTGACTCTTCTTCAATGCGGGTACTGAACAGTTATTGACAACGATGGATTTGGTTTAATTTCTAATAGCACATATGTTATGTCGCTCTTTCTCTATTTTCTATGGTCTCTTCATGTGACTTGTTTGTTCTTGCATGTGTCCATGAAATTTTGCATTACAGATTTGTATGCTTTGCCGAGCTTTTTTCTTTCCTGGTATCTTTTACGCACACAGTGGAATATTTTCTTTATGAAGTGTAAATCTTTCTTTTCAGTTCCTTCGATTTCTAAAGACAATCATTGTCCAAGGAGATGCGATCCATTGCCATCTCCTGCTTAAGGCGCCACGAGTAAAACTTTCTTTTCAGTTCCTGCTGGCCACATGTAAAACTTTCTTTGCAGTTCCTGCTGGCCGGCCAGCAGGAACTTGTTGTAATTGCCGGTTGCTTGTCGAGAGTGCAATGAGGGGCCACGAAGACTGACCTCTCGCGACCGAGGCTCGTCTACGCTGCTAGGGTGTGCTAAGACGCTGAAGGACTTCAGGAATGTCGGGAAAGTGGGGCTGTCGCAGGAAAGCTTCTCAGGTGGTGGCTGGACATTGCAGCGACCAGTTGGGTTCGTTAGAAAACCGGTGTTGAGCTTGAAGTGGCGGTGGTGCTGGCTAGCACTCCCCAGGGCAGCAAGAGCACGGTTTGTGAGACACAGCAATGGAAACAGCTGCATGGCGGGGCAGGCGTGAGGGTGAACGCGGCAACGGCGGAGGATCACAAGCAGCCGTAGGAGTTCCGATAACTTTTTTTTTTTTTTTTTTTCTCGCGTCTCTTTTGTACCGTGCACCTGTATGTTTGAGAGTTGGAGGATGTGTCTGGACGTTCCTATTCCAAAGTATATGCTGTTTTTTCTTTTTCAGGAAATCTGATAATAGGAGTTATACATATATTCAACTTCCTTTCCTCTTTCTTGTCCTTTCTTACTTACCCACTTCAGGACCTTTTCTTTCTTTATTTGTTCAGCCACGCCTACACGTGAATATCTCCACCTAGATATAGCTTCCTTTATATTCAAGCCCACCTATATTATTTCATTAACCTTAGATGAAACGGAAAAATATCTCCATCCCTTCTTGAGAGTTGACCGAAGTTTGTAATGATTATACTTGATTGCTTTTCAAGTTGGATGAATAATCAACATTCCTAGTTTAGAACATCCTCCCGTGTGCATTACACATGATGATTTCAAACACAATAGGAAGTTCAACGGGCTTGGCCGATTTTCTAATTCAAGTGCAAAACTTCCCCACTGGAGTCCACTAGCTCTAGTCCAACACAATTTATGTAGGCTTTATGTTGTTAAATGAAACTGCTCCAAATATGCAATTTAATAATATCTTTTGTTAGGGGTCACGACCGATTTCTAATCATTTATTACAAATGCTTGGGAGGAGTTGAGGAACGAAAGCATGAAACAATGACTGTGATCAGCTTCGGGTGGTACAATGCGGACCGCTCGATCATGTTTGGAAAGTTTGCTAACCTGAGGGTTTATGGATGAGTCTTGTGAATGTCGATGAATTGAAAGGATTCAGATTTGTTCGTGATGTTTTAAGATAGGCTATTAGTTGAAATGAAAATAGATAACCAAAAGCAAAAGCAAATAACCGTTGTATGCCCCAATGAAATTGATGAACAGTTTGTGACCGCTTGAGGTGTTAGGCACGTCGTAACCCCAAGAAGCGTAAGGCATGTCATCACTGCCAGAGGTGTATGGAATGCCAGTGGCGAACAACCAGGAGCCACCAGGAATGAAGTTCCCGACGGTGGACTTTGAAGCCTCTATCGTGCTGGTGATGACATGATAACCTGCCCATGTGACTCTATTTGTGGTCGATGACCCAGGGCCTATGTTCATGTACTCTCCATAGTACAGAGTATTAAGGGCAAAGTCACCATCCCACTCCAACCAGCCGGCTGAGTCAATTAGGCTATCAAGGTAAGTCGTCATGAAAACGGTTCTTGAATATTCTTGCCATGGCCTCCCAAGGTATGTCTTCACGAAGCTTTGAACCAATAGTAAGTCTGAAGCTGCGGTTACTTTGCAATTGTGGATGGAGATGCCGGTGTTTTGGTTGGGGTCAGTCCGGCCCTGTGCAGTGATGATGTTGACTTTGTTAGGAGGGTTTCTGGCATAGATGTTACAGTTCTGAAAAACAACGGCTGCATTTCCAAAGATGAAGTCAATGGTGCCATAAATGTCGCACTCTTTGTAGAACTGTCGCTCAGAATGAACAAAAAGGGTGTCTTGATAGCCCTCAAAGCTACATTGATAGAAGACTGAGAGGTCGGAGCTGGAACGCAGAGCAACTGCTTGGCCATTCGCTGCACCCGCAGTGTTACGAAAAGTGATGTCTTGGGCAATGAATCCATCACCATCAACAGCTTAAACTCAAGATGAGAAATTATTAGTATGCGTACGTCTACTTGTACATGTATTCTAAACCAGAAAGCATCTCGGCAAACTAAACAAGGTTCTCTGGATGCTTAATTTACTACCTCACAGAACCAAATAATTGTACAACCATGTGCACTAAAAGCAATCGAAAGGCTCTTAAAATTTATTTAAGAATAGGAGTATTGTCCCACTGCTTTATCCTAAAAGCATTCTAAAGGCTATTACATCCAGGTATAGCGATAATGGCCGCCATTTGGAGCCACGCGGGACCAGCCAGAAAAGTATAGATGGAGTATTCGCATATGACGAGAGAAAGTGGTTAAATAATGTCGTCTCTTTGTTGATGATGCTAAGTGAGACTCTGTACATTTTCCTACACGGTCGATCTTGTGGTAGATTAATTGTAAGTCAAAGCTTGTCAGTCTCCTCCTCCTACTGGGGCTTGATTATTTACAGCAGTTGAAACCCCAGTTCGATTAATTTTTGTTTATGATGAAAACCTCGTACTTGCGATCGCTTTGCTTTGCTTTTGAAAAAAAAAAAAAAATGACTATCTATTAATAAAAGAGATGTAAAAGTAGTGTATATACACTTCTACTTATAGATTAATAGCTTTTTAGCGGCAATTCAATTCGATATTGTAGGATATTATGTAATTGTAAAAGTTTTTGTATATGTGCAATGTCTTTCACATGCTTAGTGTCCCAAAATAAGAAGAAGACCTTTATTCAATCCAATCTCTCTATTTTTTTTTTAATTCCCTTTTAAACTAGGTAAACAAAGAAGGCTTGTACCGTAAGCATCTCGATTTTCATCTAAATAAAGACATGCTTAACTAATTGAAAGATTCATACTTGCTTTAGCAAGAAAGGACGACCTTAGTTCGTTAAATCGTCTATTTAACTATTGACTAGATTAGGTCGTTTAATATCATAAAAAACTTAAATAATATGAGCTTACCAACAGTTGCTGAATTGAACGTAGTAAATCCTTCACCAACACTTCTGCTTCCGGTAATTATGGTCATTCCAATACCATCACCTACGAACACAATGTTCTCCAATTTTGATCCAACTTCAATATTTTCTTCATACGTACCAGCCTTGATATAGATTATGCATCTTGCCATGCCAGACTGCTCTGATGCTGCAATTACAGCTTCACTAATTGTCTTGTAATTCCCCGAACCATCATGGGCCACCACAAAATTGGCCATAGACGATGCGGACGAAGACTGCAAGAGCTTTCTATTGCCAGGCCTCAGCCAAGTAGGGAACTCACGAGTGTAGTTCGGCATAGCATAGGGTACATGGTTTGCAGACAAAGCATTGCTTATCAACTTGGAAATGTTATTCGACATCAAGGGCAATACGTTGTCCAAGATGCCGAGCTCGACAAACCCAGCCCGACAGGTCTCAAGGTTGGTCAAGGCAGTGCTTAGCCAAGTCTGCACATCATCCTGAGTGCACTGGCGATGGATGGTCTGGTTCAAGTGATGGACTATGTGCTCATAAAGCCGCAGGCAATCAGCCCATGCGGCCTTTTCGCGCTCACTGCGGCACATGGAACCTAGTGAATACGACTTCATTCGCGCGAGCTGGGCTCTCTCGAGGGTGACTCGCATTGAGGCCATGAGGAAATGAGATTTCTTCTTGAGAGGGGTTTGCTGAGGGAGGTGGGTCAAGAAGTGCTCACACGGTTGTGGGTAAGGCATGGTGCTGCACCATGATTTCACATCGCTAGATGAATAGCTGGAAATGGTTTGAGTTATCAAAAGAGGCCAAAAGAGAAGGATCGTGAACTTTTGATGAAAACCCATCACGATTGATCAGGTACGTTGCTAGCGGGATCCGATAGATAGGTGGAAGATATGGAGGCAGAAATGAAAAAGTGATGAGAGAATTTGAGATTGGTGATCTTGAATTGGGGTGGTTCGTTTGCCTCGGATTGGTCCCTCTATTTAGAAGTGAAGGGCAAGTGGCGTGCAGTTCCACCACCTTTCCAGGAACGTGCGTTTCGATTATTGAATAAGACCAAATGAATCTACGAGTGTCCAGCAGAGTAAGATGAACGTGGTTTGTGCCTAAGCTACTAACATTCTTTTATGGGATATTCTCTTTATCCGAGACGACCAAAAGCAAAAAAAAGCATATGAACATTTCTCAAGAGCATGGTTTCTTTATTATTTCCACTGGCGCACAAGTATAAAAAATAGCGGTGGTTGACATAATTTTTTATTGATATCCATACGTATGCACATGCATGCACGAGCCAGAAATGAGCGGGGGAGTTTCCGGTGCATCTTTCCTAGGTTGAATACTTTCAATTATCGCTAATTGCTTTTTTGGGGGGAATGCCTTTGCATCTGGATAAAAGAATCTGTCTCCAAGGGAATTTGGGCGCTTCTCTTGCAGCTTCTGGACTCCAAGAACACTCCACCCTGGGCACGGCCGATAAAAAAAAAGGTGGGATCTCATAGTCAATTTGCCTCTACGAAAATATTAGTGAGGGGAGAAAAGAGAGAGAGAGAGAGTGTTTGAGTGAAGGTAAAAATGGAATTCAGATAATCTAGTGAGGGCAAGACGAGAATACAAAAATATTAGTGAGGGTAAGTTTGGAATAAAAAAAATTGTTAAACCCCCAAGGTAGTATATTTGGAATGAATTTTTGGCTTGATGGCATTTGAGATTGTGTTACCAAGCACCTCAATTTTGGTGCAAGAGCCCTTAGAGGCCTAAAGGACTTTGGAAAAGCTCTCCTAAACACAAGGAATTCTAGCATTGCTGGTCCACTACAAGGTTCGAATGAAAACACGGTTTGTTATGTGTATCTTCAAAGGCAAAAAATATAGCATTATAATTCTGTATTTTCTCCAGCTACTTGCTGGTTTTTGTCTATTTTGATCACTGTCGCCATCTTGGTCAGCTAGAATCAAATGGAAGAGGATGTAGATGCTCACCTCGCCTCACCTCACTCTGCAAAAGATTAGTAAACTCTGATGAAGTAGCTGTATTGGATTGAGTCGTATCGAACAAAACATTAATGGAATGCTGTCTCACTCTCTTTGGGAAACTATATACAAACCTAGTATTAATTTCTAAGCCTTTCTAAATATGATGAAGAGAGCTGGAAGGATTGAATATGTTGTCTCGGCTTAGTTAGAGTCTGGTTTCCTTGTCCTTACTTTCAGATCAGAAGTGGAAAAAGACAGTGCTGGAAGGTGGTCTATGGTCATTCTCAAACCATACATTAATGCTTAAGCCATGGGAGCCTAATACACCTCCCCATTGCTATAAGTTTTGTATTTGTGCTTTCTGGGTCCAGATCGATGAGTTGCTGTATATATGGTATTCTGTGGAAGCTATTCATGGAGCAGCACGGAGGATTGGAACAATTTTGGAGGTGGAAGTGGAAACTAAAGGATTTTCCTTCTATTTTGGAATCTGGTACATTTGCCAGTCTCGAAGGAAAGAAACTTATCACTTAATGTTAAAACGAAAGGTTGCCCCTTTTTTGCTATTAATGTGGTAAGATGGGTCATTATGGGAAGTATTATGAGATTCCTTGATGAAGCAGAACTTACTGCAAAAAACGAGAATTGTTATGGGCAATGGCTTAGAGCAGAAGCCATAAAGCCTTTTTAAAAGATCTTCTGTGCAACAAAGATTAATGAAGATGAAGACGATACACAAATCCTGAACTTTGTGAGGACTTCTAGCCCCATCAGAATGTATATAGCAGATCTGGAGGACTCAACAGCTGCGGTAAAAAATGGAGCAAATATAAAGTAGATACTGGGAAGTTAAAAGCTAGAGATTGAAAGTATGCTAGTTATTCCAAGGCCAACATGGAGGGTGGAAACGATGGTGGCAGAAACCCCAAAGAAAATCTGGTAGTGGTCCTAAACCCCAATATATAAAAAATTGAGATATAGTCCTTCTGGAACTGAATTACCTAGTTTCAATGCAACTGATGAAACTCAGATTTTGGACACTCCAATTCTGGTGTCTAATGATTCAGCTAAATGGGTTTCTGTGGCTAACCTAATAAGGCACCGGATTACAAATTAAATCTTTGTGCTAGAACTGTTAGGAATTGGGCACACCTTTGACAATCCAGGCTTCACGAATCATCATGGCTCAAGAAAAAACCAATAAGGTATTTCTAATAGAGACAAAGTGTCACGCCCCGATCCTCGGAGACGCGCTCATCCTTCTACTTGGTCGATTTTAAAGTGCGATATCCCAGGACTAAGTATCGCCGACCCTTTCATTTTATTACGCAGGCGGAAGCAATTATAAATCCCCAGACAATAAAACAATGGGATAGAAAAGCAGGCCATATTTTTCATATTGAAATTCACAACCACAATTTCTAAACAGCACAACTCATAGTATATTTACAATACTATTCACAGCATACTTGTCTCACACCTATCTACACTAAGACAGGGTTTACAAAAAGGGATGGGATCTCAATCCACATCCGGGTTATCCTCAAGATCCCTCTTTGGATCATCTTCTTCTTCAAAATTCTTTCTTCCCTTCAGGTTCCTCTTCCTCAGCTTCTCCTCGGGGGTCCTGAAATGGTTATTCAATAACCAATGAGACCACGTCTCAGCAAGTTCTACCCCTTAAGACTCGATTAGTAAACCAATACACCTTAGGCTGCCTAAGCACTTCACGAGTCAGAGGACTTACCTTGGCCTTAGCTCCTTCCTGCAAGTTAGTATATATATCAAATATACATCATCACATCACATCACCCAATCATATCGAATCATCGATCAATCGACCTAGTCGATTACATGTCATCCAAATTATCTCTTGATCGACCTCTTCCATACTTTCTATAAGTCTGATCAACATCCAAGACTACTCACCCTAGGTGATATATAGATAGTATGTTATCTTATCTCCAAACGACATATAGGGTCATCGAGCTGTCAAATCATACCGCATCGTCTCTGGATGCTCCGTAGAGTCATCGAGCCGGTAGATCATACCGTCCTGTCTCAAGATGACATATAAAGTCACTGAGCCGGTATACACACAATTTATCATACCGTACGGTCTCCAGATGCTTCGTAGAGTCATCGAGCTGGTAGATCATACCGTCCTGTCTCAAGATGCTCCGTGGAGTCATCGAGCCGGTATACACACAATTTATCATACCATACTGTCTCCAGATGCTCCGTAGAGTCATCGAGCCGGTAGATCATACCGTCCTGTCTCAAGATGCTCCGTGGAGTCATCGAGCCAGTATACGCATCATTCCAAGCAAACAATCAAATAATTAATTTTATCCTTTCCAATAAAATGACGTGTATAGGTACACGATCGGCTTTAACCAAAATATAATAATTTCCTTCTTATAAATCCCAACATTTTCCGTAGTCCACTACAACAGTTTTGGTATCATTAACTGATGCCCGGTTAATTTCTAATTAATTTTCCAAGATTATTTAAATTAGGGAATAAATCCTAAATTCACGAATAAATCATTTCCACACAAAATAAAGCTCAATTAAATAAACGAACTGCACCACGACAATCAGCATAAAATTCCAGTCACCGCCATCCCGGTTGAATTTCCGAAAAATAAATAATTAAATAAATAATTTCGAAAATTAAATAAATAATTCTAAAAATCCAATTTAGGCTCGTAATTTAATTGGATGCCGAGACGAGCCCGAAAAATTACCGAGACTCGTTCCATAAATAACATGGCATGTCTACTTGCTAATGTCTATTTCTAACCACCTAACATGCATCATTAAGTCTCTAATTTAATTGATCTAAACTAATCTAACCACCTAATTGCATTTAATTAAATCTAACCAACCTTAAGTATAATTAGCAAACTAAGAAAGCTTTAGTGAGTAAAACTCACTTAACAAAACGAGAGCGAATCATCATGACGGCGACGACGACGACGGCGGCCGAAATCGAACTTTCGACAACACCGGCGGACTTGGACCGGGCCTTGAATTTGGCCCAACAAATCTCAGCCCAACTGAGATTTGTTCCTGCTTTTGGGCTAGACCCAAGTTGAATTGGGCCTGCTGAAATTTCTAGACTGAATTTACTTGAGCTTCAAATTGTGGGCTGGACTTCAATTGATTGCTGGAAACTGGGCTTTGAAAAAGACTGGGCTGTTGGACTCTTGCGCGCTTGAAATGGCCCTCATTTGGACTGAATCTTGCTGGGCTCGAATTGCTGAAAGTGCTGGACTGAAGACATGGCCCAAATCGCTAGAGTTTGCTGGGCCGTTTGCGGGTGGTGGGCTGCGCTTTGCTCGATTCCACGAGCTGGCTTCGTGGATGAAGAGAGAGCAGCTTCAGTCTTCCATTCGGTGGCTTTCTGGACGAGTGATGATGGGGCGTGAAGACCGAAGGGAAGCAAGACTGGCAGACGGTATTCGTGGGCTTCAATTCCATGGAGATTGTTGACCGAAGACACTCGTGGACGCGAGGACTGAAGCTTCGTGACTGAAGACGCGTGGGTTGGCGTTACGGACGAGATGCAGTCAACGAAGGGGCTTCGGCATGGCTTGAGGTTGATTGAGTGAAGTTGGATCGCGGACAAAACGGGGGAGTTGCGGGTCAACTAGTTCTGCTGGGTGAAGAAGCTTGACCGAAGGAGGTGGCGAGCTGGCTTGCGAGTTGCTTCGTTCGGCGTTGCTTTGCTGGCTGAACGGGGCAGCAGCTTGGTCAACAAATTGAAGAGAAGAAGGCTTGGAGTTGACTGGCGGAGCAGCTGGCAGGCGCTGGATCTTCGAGAGACGATGCTGCAGGGTGGAGATGGCTTCGTTCTTGCTGGTGTTGACCGAGAGATGTTGGTTGATGGACAAGTGGCGAGGATGAGGGGAATTCGGTGGATGGGCAGCAGCTGGTCTTCGCCTTCCGCTGGTTCCTGGGTTGCTGTTGCGTGCGAAATGGAGAGAGTCTCGCACGAAGTGAGAGGGAGAGAGAGGAGAAGTAATCCAGGGCAGCTTGGGGAAGAGGATGAGGAAGAGGTGGGGGCCCTTTGGCATGATATTTTACCAAATATCTCTCACAAGCCATTCTTGGCCATGTATAATTTACTTGGCTCACAATGGACTCTCTCACGCACTCTTCTGAAGCCAAAATGGTCCAAATGTTGTGGCTAGGTGCATGCAGACACGAATTTGGGGGAGATGGCTTAAATTGCACAACCATTTCTCTTGATCCCATCTCAATTTGATCTCACAAATTCAATTGATCATTCATTGATCGTCTCTGCATTTTTCCCCATTCAAGAATCCACCAAAAATCCAAATTGATACCAATGTTGCACATCCCCATCTCAAGATTCGATTTTAACTAAATGCGAACTAAATTTCAATTCCAATCTCTCCAAATTGAAGTCCAATTTTGATGTAGAAAAATCCCAAGAAATTTTCTATAAATCTCCGACACACACAGGCTCAACCCGAAAGTCAAATTTCCCATTAATTTAGCCAATCTGAACTTCTGCCAAATTTCCGCGACGTCCGAACCCAATTTCCGTAAAATTTCCCGAACCTCCAAAAAATCTTCTGAGACTGAGTCGATGCTCCTAAAATTTATTGTGACATGGCCAAAACTTCAATTTCTGAAATCGGACTCGAATTGGCGGTTAATTTCACTCCGGCGCGCTTTTAGCGTGACCTAGACTACTGGGTAACTTTCAAATATTTTTAAGTGTAAATGACCCGTGGTCGATTTTCTTCGAACCATTATGAACCCACTCGACTCATTGGCGACTCTTGATTGTCGTGAAAATCTCGATGATTCAAATACAAACACAGGGTACCAAAACAATAAGAAAATCAGTCTAGAGCCAGTCGACGAGAATTTTCCAATTTAGTGGAGTCACCCACGATTAGCCAACATCTCAATCGAACCAACCTGTATCTGATCTCAAATCGATTTATATCTGTGCCGTAATGGTCTCGACAGATGAACACGGTCGAGAAGCCGATTTCTGGTCGAATTCTCAAGTCTATTTGCCTTAAAATTCTTAATAGCTTTCTCATATAGTCTAGTTATCTCGAGAGTGATAAGCTCTGAGAATAGCCCTATAGGCGCGTCAATGAAATGCCCGATTTATTCAGCAGAAAACAGAGTCGAAAATCTGGGATGTCACACAAAGAATTAGAAATCAGTGATTCAAAGGTTGAAAAAGCTTTTGAGGTTTCAGCTTTGTTTTGTGGTAAATCCTGTAGGAATTGCAGGGGGATTGGCTGTTCTTGGAATGAAATTATTTCTTTAAATGTTGATGCTGCTTCGAGGGGATTATAAATCTGATTTGTGAAGATGTTGAAGTGGACAACAAATGAGACTCACTTTTGCTGTCGCGTCAAACATATATCAAGAGAGACTTAAATTGTGGGAGGAATAGCATAGAGCGAGTTCCCTCATTCTTCTTCCTTGAGTTTGTTGAAGAGATTTCAATGGCATTCTCTACCGTTGGGAGAAAGTTAGGAAACATATGACTGAAAGTTATCACTTAATTTCTTTTTGAGACTGCTTAAATTGTTCTTTGATGGATATTGAGTGCAAAGGGTGTGCATGTACATAAGAAAATAATCGAGAAAGGGATGCTTATGTTAAGAAGCAACTAGATGGGTTGTTTTAAGTAACATTGAATGGAGGTTGATGTTCCCATATGCTAAAGCTTAGGCACTTCACGCCATTTGGTCAGATTACGGCCCAATATTGCTTTAACCATCAGCTAATCGATAAAAGGAGAAAGAAATTTAAGTCCGAAACTTCCTGGCTGGAAGATGGAGAGTGGAAGAAGTTGTTAAAGAAGTATGACATTTTCTCAACTTTGGAAATTGAATTTTGTAAGGAAAAAACTCTGCGCAGTTTCCGTTGCTTCGGCCAAATGGAATAAGAATAACCTCTCCAATTGCCATTGCTAAAATTAACTTTCTCAAGCGGGAAATCCAGTACATTATCGGGATTAAAATGAATCGGTTTATAACAGTAAAGGTGTATATGGAAGGGGTGAAAGATGTAGATTTTTAACTGGGAGCTTCGAAAGCACCTAGACTAGAAAGATGGCTCGAATGGATTATCTTTTCAGCACCACCTGGAAGATATGAAATAGATGTATTGGCTACAGCGACAGACTTCTTTAACTCTGGCATTTTGAATCCAGAATTGAATAGAACTCGCATCTCCCTCGCATCTAACATTCCCGTCTTGGAAAACTAGAGCAAGTTCATCTCGTCAGCTTTTGCAACTTTGTTTATAAAATTGTTTTCAAAGATTGTGGCTAGTAGGCTCAAGCCCCAGTTGCCAGATTTGATTACCATGGATGAAGTGGAAGACAAAATAACATCTTGATAGCATAAGAGGTCTGGCATCAACTAAGAATTAGGAGGAGGAGAAAAATTCCAGCTGGTCCTAGAAATAGATATGCAGAAGGTTAATAATTGACAAATTGTCAAAAAGTATAAGATTAGATTGACAATTCACATAGAAAAATTACACCGAACGTGTCACTTTGTGTAAAAAAAAATTAGGCTATGCATTTTACCTATTTGTCATATGTGTTTTGGGCATACTTTTTCACCTGATTTGCGTGCTCCAATTGGACGGGAGAATTAACCAATTCATTATTGAGCTGATTAAATTTTTGGTTATCCTCTACTTTTCAAGATAAGGACCTTGATTGATCGCGATCAAGTATGAAGTAACTATCTTTGAGTCTTGCGAGTGAAAAATGAAATATCTTTCCTTGTCTTGATGGAACTGCCATTCTATGTATTGAGTTTTATAATAAGTAAAAGAGTGAGAAGGGATGAGAAGCGCCAATTGACCTCTTTGAAGACTATTATAAAAGTCTCACACCCAATATGCAATGATCAATTTAAGTCATAGCTATTTATTATCATTTTTATCTGAAGGTTTCAAATTGGCTATCTCGTCATTGCCACACCGTCGACATGCTAGCAATTTGTAACTCTCTCCACATATGCTGGTAACAATACCAAAGAGTACAAGTTAGCCAGAAATTTGATCTCAATATGACTTGAACTTGTAATTTTATGAAAAATAAGTGCGCACCTAACCCTTGAATCAATCACCCTCAATGGTAGTTATTTACAACACTAGGTTAGTTGACCAATACGTAAAACGAGAGAAGAGCAAGGGAACAAAAAGAGAGAGAGAGAGAGAGAGAGAGAGAATCAAAAGGGGCGAAAGAGTTATGAAACGCGTCCAGCTGTGTTGCAATGAACTGCCCGAATTTATTTAGTGCCGAATTGGAATTTTTATAGTCTTAAAAGCCTGCCCTGCATGAGTTTTTCCTTAATTACTGATAAATATTAGTCATACAATATTATTTTTGTAAATGTTTTTGTTTTCGTTATTTCTTTTGGTGCACAAGTACAAAACGAATTGCAGTTATCGACATGACTTTTTTCCTACATTAATATCCTCATGCAGGTACACAAGCTAGTAAAATGGTGGGAGATGGGGAGTTTTATCTTTCCTAGGGTTGAATAGTTTTTTAAGTACTACTCGTTGACTCTTTTATCTAAGTTCTGATTATGTAGCGATTAAAGATAAATCCATCTCCTCTTTTGAAATAAATCACTGTTTTATTGGGTTTATTGATGTAGCGCTGAGTGAAGACTCAAAGTGACAGAATTTTCCCACCTTGATTAATATCGTTCGAATGGGATAGCTCTAAGAGGGCCTTAATCTATCTTTTTTCATTTTAGTGAAGAATATTGATGAAAACTAAAGATTTATTTTTTTAGGTACTTATATGGTTATTTCTCTCTAAGAAATGATGTGTCCAATGGTTATTGGTTCTTGAATATGGCTTTTATTTAAAGGGCCACTCACAGTCTGACACATCACTTAATAAATCGATTTTAAATTCAGTCTCACTAAATCTACCATTGCTCATTCAATTCCAGGTTTTAATAAGAACATGGTTCGTGACACATATCTTCAATAGTAAAAAATAATCACAATTTTGTATTTTCAGGTAATTCTAGACAAGTAGAGTTTGTGTAAATGGTCTATGGTAAATGCATGTATGTGTTCTTCTGGAACTCAAAACCAAATTGATTTCAGATGGAGCTTAAAGAAGCCAATTAAGTCTGTGCCATATTCGATTGGACAAACTTGATGCATTTAAGTTGAACCTAAATTGTTAAAGATTAGTTTAAACTTCATATTCAAATAGACAATACCGCACAAGTCCAATAAATTTCAAGATGTAACTTCCAAATGAAGAATCAATTTCCTGGATAATCTATATTATAAGTGTATAATTGAAATAGACATTCTATTCGTTTTTCCATTGGACAACTTATGTCTTACGTATTGCTTGTACAACCATTAAAAGGATTTTCAAATTGTTGCAGCAGCTCGGATTGAACCATGGAAACAAATTGATTTAACCACCTCCACGAAAAATCAAAATAAATCTGAATTTTTCAAATTAAATCTGATTTAATTAGTGAAATCAATTCACTCATAATTGATTTCACTAATTCTTTAGTGTGGGTACAGAGAAGCCACGCGAGTTTATGGCAGAGAATTTGATGACCCAAAAATTTGTATTTTTATAATGTCAATTAATTAAGTTCTTAGCTTATCTAATTATTGTGTCCCCACTTACCCAAATCCG
Organism: Eucalyptus leucophloia subsp. euroa; assembly: GCA_017140325.1. Classification (NCBI taxonomy): domain Eukaryota; kingdom Viridiplantae; phylum Streptophyta; class Magnoliopsida; order Myrtales; family Myrtaceae; genus Eucalyptus; species Eucalyptus leucophloia. The sequence continues at coordinate 14,070,699 of CM029472.1, read as the reverse complement.
AAAGTATAAACTATATATGTAATCTCCATCCTATTGTCAGGTCACCAATTTAAACGAGACGACCTCAGCAATGTCAAAACATCAGCAGACGACCTCAGCAATGTCAAAACATCAACATAACGGCTTATCACCAATTTAAACGAGATGACCTCAGCAATGTCGAAACATCAACATAATAGCTTAATTAATGGAGAGTGACAGGGTGACTTAAGCTCCGTTTATTTCATGGAAAATGAATAATTTGGAAAACATTTTTTAAGCAATCAGCAATCAGTTTTTGGAAAATATTTTCCAAATCATTTATTTTTTTCAAAATAAACAGTCTTAATGGAACAATCTTGTTAAGTTAGAGGACTTAACGAAATATAAAAGAAACTGCAAAAGTAACCAGATTAAGTTAGAGGGTTTATTGTTGACTTAACCCAACAAAGAGAAGGGATAATAGGAAACGCAATGGAATAAGGTTTATGTTGACGAGAATGGAGTGTTGGAGAAATCTTCCTGGAGTGTTTTGAAGCTGACAAAACGTTTCCCTCAGTCTAGTCTGAAGATTTGCAGACTCTACTATTTAAAGTCTGAAGACCTCCGGATTGCGAGACTCAAGACTCAAAGTCTATCTGCATTGACAGTTTCTAATCTGGTGAAGAAAGGCTATCCAGAACTGAGTGTTTCATTAAGGATTTGGCCTTATCAATTGGAGAAGATCTCTTGGCTGGATATGACATAACGGAATCCTTTATTTGATCATGATTGATTCGTAGATTAAGGATCTGATGATTGGCGAAGTATACTTGGAAAGTTCTACTTATGGAAACCGAGATCCTAATTGTATGGGCGAGCAGGATTGATGGGCTATCGACATGTTCCTTTAATAGCTCAAATGATCTTCCTAATTGATTTCATCCAACGGGTAGATTGGAGGAATTCCTTTGGAAAGTGCCAATGGGTATGATGGCATAAAGGAGTATATAAGGAAGATGTTTCAGTTGTTCGAATGAGTGCGCGATAGAAGAATTCCAAAGTCCGAAACTCATTGTTCTTAGTCAATTCATTTACTGAGCTAAATCTTGTACGCAAAAGAGAGTCTATACTCGTGAGAAACCTTGAGGAAGTGTGGTAGAATATCTACACTGTGAAATCAAGGGAGAACATTACTGTAAAATCTCTTTTGTTCATAGTGAAATCCAGCCGGTGGGCTGTCAGTGCGGAAGAGTGGACATAGGCTTGGAATAAGCCAAACCACTATAAACCTTGTGTTCATTTCTCTTCCCTACTCTCTGTTTTACTTTGATCATAATTACGTGTGATAACAAAAAGGCGAGCTTCATTGTTATTGTTTAGTATTGCTCACATATCTCGAGAAATTGTTTTTGCACCTATTCACCCCCTCTAGGTGCTTATACTAGCTATCTCAATTGGTATCAGAGCCTGTGTACTCAATTTGTTTGAAGTGTTTTACTTCAGAGTTAAAGATCCATGGCTAGTATGTTAGCTCTAGGGCTGATAGAAGGGCAAAGCAATACCAGACCGCCTTACTTTGATGGAAAGGATTACAACATATGGAAAAACAAGATGAAGGCGTTCCTAAAATCAAAGGATCCTCTGGAATGGGACGTTGTAGAAAAATGAATCATTCTTAAAGCTGCATCTGTCTCAGAGAGAGGAAAAGAAGCTATTGAGTCTAGTGAAATGACTCAGGAAGAGATAATCAAGAGATAAGCTCTTGATGCAAAAGCAATTTATTCTTTATATTGTGCTTTGTCACCTACTGAATATAACAAAATATCTTCTTGTGTTACAGTAAAAGAAGTCTGGGATAGATTACATATTACCTATGAAGGAACCGATCGAGTGAAAGAAACCAGAATCAATATTCTCCTCGGTCAATACGAAGCCTTCAAAATGAAATCACGAGGATCTATAACTGACATGTTTAGCCATTTTACAAAATCGTGAATGGTCTTGAAAATCAAGGTCAACCCATTTCGGATCCCATGAAGGTAAACAAGCTACTGCGTAGACTCTCCAAGGATTTGAATCACATAAAGATCTCAATAAGAGAGACATAAAGAATCATGCCACTGTCTATTGATGAATTGGTTGGGACTCTTCTGTCTTATGAAGTGAAGTGAATCAATGAAGACGAAGATCCTAAAGGTAAGAAATCCATTGCATTAAAATCTAATGATGATTATGATGTTACAGATTCTGAAGACGATATGGACGATGAGGAGCTTGCACTCATGATAAGAAGATTCAGAAAGCTCAACAGAAAAGGAAGAAGATTCAATCCAAAGAAACAAAGTTTTCAAAAGCAATAGACTAAGTCTGTTGAGGATGATGAATCAAACAAAGATGTAGTCTGCTTTGAGTGTAAGAAAAAGAGACACATCAGACCCAACTGTCCTATTTTGAGGAAGAAGAAAGGAAAAGCTGAAAAGTATCGAAAAGCTCTTAAAGCAGAAACCTGGAGTGATATAGAGTGTGAAGAAAGTGATGATGATTATGCCAATATATGTTTGATGGAACAATCGGATTCAGACTCAAACTCCGAGACAGACTCAGATTCAGACAGTGAATTTGAGGTGAGTAACTTCAAAATCCCTATTAAAGTTTCTAAATACATTGATGAGTTGTGTTTTAGTCTTAAGACTTCTCTTAAAAGGATTTTCAAACTCAAAAAGGAAAACTCTGCACTGAAACAACAGGAAAATGTTTTGAAAGAAAAGGCGAAATGTTTAGACATGAATGTTTCTTCTCTTAAAGAAAGTGAAGACAATCTTTCAAAAGAAAATGCATTCTTAAAAAATGATATCTCAAATATTTCAAAAAGATTTTCAATAGGATCTAAGAAACTTGAGAAAATTCTTTCAGCATAAAGACCTTATTTCAACAAATATGGTTTGGGAATGACTGTGGAAACTATTCCTTTAATTGATTTTCCTAAAGTGAAGGAAAGAATTAAGCAAAGACCCTCAACAGATACTTACAAAAATCATTTCAAAAAGGTTTTTGTAAAACTAGTAGGTCGTAATGCTTTCAGATGTTCTAAGTGCAATAGTTTAGATCATTTTGAGAAAGAATGTCCTATGATTTGGAAACCTATTAAGAAAGTATGGGCAAAAACCGCATATCGTACTAACACCAATGGACCCAAGAAAATATGGGTACCAAAGAAAGCTTGAGTTTATTTTTTAAATGCAAGTCACTATCAAGAAAAAGGTAAAATGGCATCTGGATAGTGGATGCTCAAGACATATGACAAGAGATTCAAATTGTTTCATAAAGCTCGTTCAAGTAAATAATGGAAAAGTCTCATTTGGAGGAAACAGCAAAGGAAGAATTGTGGGATTTGGAACTATAAAAATTGGAAACCTCACAATCAGCAATATTTCCTTAGTGGAAAGACTTAACTATAATTTGCTCAGTATCAATCAGCTATGCGATACCGGTTTTAAAATTAGCTTTCAATAGGGAATATGTTCAGGAACCAGTAAAATTCTACTCAGTCATTTATGGGTCGAAGACATGGAAATATCTACCTCTTGGATGTCAAACCAAATGAATCGCAATGTCTAATCTCAATTCAAGACGAAACAAACCTATGGCACAAAAAACTTGGGCACGTCAATATGAAGCAGATAGCCAAAATCTTAGCAAAGAAGTTTGTTCGTGATTTACCCAATCTGTCATACCAAAGGTCTGATCTATGTGCACCATGCATATTGGGAAAATAGGTAAGAAATTCTTTCAAACCAATAAATCAAGTTTTCACTAATCGTGTACTGCAGCTTCTGCATATGGATCTATTTGGACCAACCAGAACTTAGAGTATTGGAGGTAAGAAATATTACCTCATAATTGTGGATGATTATTCACGATTTACCTAGGTATATTTCCTGGCAAGTAAGTCTGAAACCTTTTCTTACTTTGAAAAGTTTGCTAAAAAGGTTTAAAATGAAAAATGATATGTTATTTCAAGCATAAGAACATACCATGGAGGCGAATTTGAAAATAAAGACTTTACAAAATTCTGTGACGAATCTGGTTTTCAGCATGTATTCTCCTCTCCATATACTCCAGAACAAAACGGAGTTGTGGAAAGAAAGAATAGATTGCTTCAAGAAATGGCTAGAACTCTCTTAATTGAAAGTAACATCTCTTCATGTTTTTGGGCTGAAGTAGTTTCTACAACATATTATATTATCAATAGAGTTTTTCTAAGGCCCATTCTAGAAAAAACCCCTATGAGTTATTCAAAGAAAAGAAGCCTATTGTTTCATATTTTCATATATTTGGATGTAAATGCTTATATTGAAAAATGTAAATGATTGAGTTGGCAAGTTTGAAGAAAAGTCAGATGAAGGCATCTTTCTTGGATATTCAACCTCAAGCAAAGCCACAGAGTCTACAACAAGAAGACTCAATCTGTGGAGGAATCAATAAATGTCAAATTCCAAGATTTTATGCAAAATGAATCTATTCAGACACATCTTGAAGAATCTGAACCTGCTCCAGACTCTACAAAGTCTAAAGAAGCAGCTCAGACTTCTAAAGACCAGCAACAAATGATTGTTCAAGATTCAAATGAAGGAAGTAATCATCAACCTGACAAATCAACTAGCAATTGGAAGCATAAGTCCAATCATCCCAAAGATCTCATTATTGGCGACATTAATGAAGGAATTTGCACAAGATCAAAAAGGCACGAAGAGTCTAGTGCTGTGGCTCTTATCTCTGAAATAGAACCCAAAAGCATAGAAGAAGTTTTATCTGATGAAAGCTGGATTGAAGCTATGCAAGAAGAGCTTAGGCAATTCAGTATTAATGATGTTTGGGAATTGACTCCTAAACCGAAAGGTAAGTCTGTTATTGGAGCTAAATGGGTTTTCGGGAACAAGATGGACGAGAAAGGTAAGGTCGTAAGAAACAAAGCAAGACTCGTGGCCAAAGGATATACACAAGAAGAAGGGATAGACTATGACGAGACTTACGCACCAGTAGCAAGGTTAGAAGCAATTCGATTATTACTTGCTTTTGCTTGTTATAAGAATTTCAGGTTATTCCAAATGGACATCAAAAGTGCTTTCCTAAATGGATTTATCCATGAGGAAGTCTATGTGGAACAACCACCTGGGTTTGAAGACCCAAAGAAACCAGACTCAGTATTCAGACTCAAAAAGGCTTTATATAGTCTAAAGCAAGCACCTCGAGTTTGGGATGACAAGTTGAATACGTTTTTAATTCAAAACGACTTTGTAAAAGGTAAAATAGACACTACTCTGTTTATCAAAAAGAAAGCAAAAGTTTTGTGCTTGTTCAAATATATGTCGATGATATTATTTTTGAATCCCCTAATGAAAATCTGTGCAAGAAATTCTCTAAGACTATGCAGGATGAATTTGAAATGAGCATGATGGGTGAGTTAACCTTCTTTCTTGGGCTTCAAGTGAAACAACTGAAGGAAGGAATTTTATTCATCAAGAAAAATATGCTAATGATCTTGTCAAAAAGTTTGGACTGGAAAATTGCAAAAAGACTGATATACCAATGTCAAGTTCCTTGAAGATAGACAAAGATGAAGAAGGAAAGAAAGTTGACCAGAAGTTATACAAGAGTATCATCGGTTCACTTCTTTATCTTACTGCTTCTAGACCTGACATTTTGTTTAGTGTTTGCATTTGTGCTAGATTTCAAGCAGACCCTAAAGAATCTCATCTAAGTGTTGCAAAGCGTATTATCAAATACATTGCTTCAACTTCAAGCTTTGGTCTTTGGTATCCTAAAGAAGGAGATTTTACTCTTCTTGGATACTCAAACGTAGACCTAGCCGGATGCAGAGTTGATAGAAATAGCACCTCGGGTACATGTCAACTCCTTGGAAACAGGACAGTGTCTTGGTTTTCAAGGAAGCAAAGTACAGTAGCTCTCTCTACAGCAGAAGCAGAATATGTAGCTCTTGGGAGTTGTTGTTCACAGATTCTGTGGATAAAACAACAGCTAAGAGACTTTGAAATTGAAGATTCATGCATGGAAATCAAGTGTGACAACACCAACGCAATCAATCTCACCAAGAATCCGATTCTTCACTCAAGAGCAAAGCATATAGAGATTCAACATCACTTCATTAGAGATCATGTTCAGAATGGAGAAGTTTCGATTCAATTTGTTGATTCAAAGAACCAACTGGCGGATATATTCACAAAGCCTTTGGAGAAAAATCAATTTGAAGCTATTTGTTCCAGACTCAAAATCTTAAAGTCTGCGGAAGTTCACACTCAGGACTAAAAGTTTAAAGACTATCAAGATTCGGGAAGGTAAGTTTTTTTTCACGAATCAAATCTTGAAAAGGTACGATTATCAATCCATTATTATTTGTTGCTATTGTTAAATTTCCGTAATTATTGCAAGCTTTCCTTTTCGAAAAAGGAGGTATTTTTGAAATGGCAGTTATCTAATTTTTGAAAAGGCAGTTATTTTTTAAAAATGCACCTTTATACTTTCTTTTTTTACGACGTTCCGTATGCCTCTCTTCCAGTGCCTTATATATTGTCCGTTCCTCTTGATTCACTCACAAAAACCCTAGAAAGCACAAATCTTCCATTTATGTTGTCTTCTTTTGTTCAATCTTCAAAAAGTTGTCATCTTTCTTGGGAAAAACAAGTTTGAAATCTTCCAAAGACTGTGGAAGATGTCGTCTCAAAGGAAGTCTTCGAGGATCGCAAATAGGGGACCACAGAAAATGCGTGAGGGGCCTACTCACTTTGATCTCACTAAGAAAGAAGAGTCTCCCAGTCAGCAGCAGAGCCCACAACATTCTCAACAGCATCATTCTCCACCAACTAGTCCACAGGGTGCTGGTCATCAACAAGAGGAAGAAATCATTGAAGACGCAGATCCTGTAAGAGTTCAAAAGCCCTCTTTTATTTATAAGCTTTACCGTGCTTTAAAGAGGATTGATACTCCATTGAACTACATTGATGAGTTTCTTAAGGACAAAGGATATGGGAATGAGTACATCTTTTTGCGAAAAATGGAGCATTTGGGAATTGCTCCTAAGGGGTTGGCAGAAGAAACCCTAGCAAATATCCCAAGTGATCCGCATGTTGGGGGATTTAATCCGATAGATGGGAATAATGATGACAAGTTGTATAGTCAATTTCAACCAAGAATGGGTGTTGCTAGGGTTGTTTAGATCGAAGGAACAGAATGATCTATACTCTAAATTGTTGAAGTGGGATAATAAACCCTAGGAGTGTGGATTTTGATTTCCTTGATGCTGTGAATGTCAATTTGAGGGAAAAGTTTAGTTTTCTTCAACTTGAACAGTTTTGTTCTGACACCACAAAAGCCTATGCTCAATTAACTGCATATTTCTATTCAAATCTTAGTTTCTTGGATGCGAATAGAATCTCTTTCAGTGTCCGAGATCAGGATTATGTGGTGGATGTAGATATGCTGACAGATGTGATTGGGGTTGAGAGAGGAGATATCAACCTATCAACGTGTCTATTGCTCGTGCCACATTGGAACTTGTTAAGGACAGAAGGACAGAGGGAAGGATTTCCTACTCAAGGATGCGTGCGTTTAACATTCTACTTCACAAAATTGTGATTAATTGCCTTAGACCGAAATCTACTTCAAAGACTGATGTTTCAAACTCATAGGCAAAGCTGATGTATGCCATCAATACTAAGAAAAAGTTTTCTCTTCCTCACACTATTCTGTTCCACATGTATAAAGCAATGGTGAAGGACAAAGGTCAACTTCCTTATTCAGGTCTTGTAAAAAGTTATTCAGACATTTGAATATTCAGCCTCCACAATTTCTCTATGTTCGATCTTGTGATCAAATGGTGGTGGGACTGAAAATTGTGTCCAAAATGCATCTGAAAGAACTCGACAAGGCATTAGAGAAATTCAAAGAGACAACCCTGCCAAGCCTCATCAAGTCTCTTCGGCAGCAAAAAGAAAAGGGAAGGAGCCCATGGTTGCTCCATCTAAGAAAAGAATAGCTCTCATTGTTGAGGATGAAGATGATGAGGAAGACATCACCATCTCTGCTATGGCATTGAAGAGCCTGAGTCGTTCTATTCCAGAATCAATGGAACATCAAGAGAAAAACTTAGAATAGAGGACTGGGGAAAGAGAAAATTTGGAAGCAAAGGAGAAAGAAGCAAAGGAAATACAAGCAGAAGAGAGAGGAGTAGAAGAAGGAGATGAAGAGGAGGAAAGAATTGAAGAAGAAGAGGAGAGAGGAGATCAAGCGGAAGCAGAGCATGAGGAACACTCTTCTCCACCTGAAAGCATGGAAACAGGGGGAGACCATGAGAAAAGAGGAATGTCCTCATATCCTGCTACCAGTGAAGGAGTAAGCCGATCTCCAGCAGATCCAGAGGACATCTATGCCTCTCAATTTCCTGAGGAGGGACATGATGTTTCATCGCCCAATCTGCGTGACTATGCTGATGTACCATCGTCTGCCTTTACTCCATCTGATCGTGCCGAAGCCAGTATGCGTAGACTGATAATTCAGCAGATTTCCGCAGAATTCTTGATGTTCTTTTGGAAATGCGGGGTCAGATATATGTTATGGGATGCGAAGTTCAGAATTTGCAGGCTGCAAGTCAAGCTTCTTCAGTTTCTTTGAATGACCGTATCCAAGCCCTTGCTCTTCAGATTCAAGCAAATGCTAAGGGTGAAGATGTAGCTCAACTGAAGGAGGAATTGAAAAAGCTAGAAGGCATTGTCCAATCGATGGGAGATTTCCAGCTTGTTCGTGTTCCCAAGCAATCTTGATTATATTCTCTTCCCATCTAAACCTTTTTTCTAATGACAAAAAGGGGGAGAGATGCGAGATTTGAAAACTTTGAACTTAAATTTGTTGAACTTTTGGTTTGTTTGGTTTGTTTTGATGTTTGACTTGACTTGACTTGTGTGTCTGGATGTGAACTGAATTTGGGATTTGGATTTGACTGCTTATACTATTAAGTACTATATTTATATCTTATGAATGGCTTTACTCACATGAAAGACTAACCTATTTTTTGTGGTTGCAGATTCTAGTGTTATTATTAAGCCATTTATCTCTATAAGATATCCTTATTTGTTTGAGTGGTGTGGCGACAGTTTTGTCATTTTTAGTCTATTTTGCATGTTCATGAATTGTCTTATTTCCAATGACGTCATTTTCTTTTCGGCGGTGGCGGCACGTTACCTATTTGTGACAGTGGTGCGAGTGGCAACGATGGATCGTGATGGCATCCACCGCAATTTCCAGATCTGGTGCGGCTTCTAGTGGAGTGAATGTTAATGTGCTTGATTTTGAATCGATTACGGCAACGACGAATCGAAACGGTGGCGGAGCCACGGGCTGTGTCGCTCGAAACCCCATAAGAATCCGAAATCTTATTTATTTATTTATTGTTGATACAAGATTGGTGACAACGAATCCTAGATCTGGTCGGGTCTAGGACTTCGCTGAAATTAGGCGCTCCTCATCGCTCGCGCTAATCGATTTGGGGTGGGTTGATTAGAAACCCAAGTGAAGTATCAAGAGAAATACTCACTCTCGCGCAACCGGAGAAATTAGGATCGGGGACTTGATTACACTAGTTAATCACTAATGCCCTTTCGGTGCCTAATCTTGTTTAAAGAGATTTTCCATGCATTTTTGGGAAGAAAAGCATTTTCTAGGTCTTTTTCTAATTTTTTTGGACACAAAAGGGATTATTTTTTGAGATTTTTTGGTATTTTTGGGAAAAATACAAGTCTTTTTTGGCTTTTTCTAAATTTTTTGGCTTTTTCATGAATTTTTGGCCTTTTTTGATTTTTGGCATTTTTTGGAAAATATGGAATATTTTTCATATTTTTGATTTTTTTTCGATTATGGCAACGACGCGCTCTGGCGGAGCCCTCTCTGACAACGAATCCTAGATCCGGCCGAGAGACTTCGGATCATCGGGCTTGCTCGGATCGGGTTTGCTCGACTTCGGCTCCCCTTCGAAGTCTCTCGGCAGGAAGCTCGAAGCCTTGCAGCCTTCGATCGTTCTCGGCGTCTCGATGTTCACCCTGCTCTTTCGACGGTGACCCCCCTCCTCTATTTATAGGCGCGGGGGCGGCCGGTCGGCGAGGCTCCAACCCGTCAGTTGGACCGCCATCCCATCCGCCATCATCGCCTCCTTCGGTCACGTCCCGTCGACACACCACTCCTGTGCTCTGCACGCGACCGCCGTCTGCTCATGCTTCTCGGGCGTCGCGCCTGCCCGCGCGTGCTCTTCAGTGGCATGAGGAAGAAGATGATGCGGAGGGGCTGGGCTTGAGGCGATGATGGGCCGAAGGCCCATGCGGGGGCTGCTCCTTTGCTTCTCTTCCGTTTTTGCTTTTCTTTTTTTGTTTCTTCTTCTTTTTTTTTTTTTGGTTTATTATCTAAGAATCAAATCAAACAAAATAATAATAAAATAAAGTCTAATTTTAGGCGTCAACAGCTGCCCCTCTTTGAAGGTGAGCTCGCAGAGGTTGCTTTCAAAGACAAAATGATGCCTAAAATTTGGTCATATATGCGTAGCGGATTATATTTTATTTGGGACTTCTTATCCTATGTAAAAATAGCAATATAACATTACATATTCTAAGACAGATAAGAAGATACCAGTAGATACTTACCGGGAGTGAGTGAGATAGGGTGTGAGCCTCGAGTTTGGCATGTATCAAGGCGTCATCTTACCTGGTGATATGAGGAGATTGCTTTTCTAAGGCTCGAACCATTCTTTGGTCGCCTGTTAAAACAATCAATGATTTGTCTAGGACCCGAAACTTTCTTCGATCGCCTTGACGGGAAATTGCTCCTCCAGGACCCGAACCATTCTTCGATTGCCTGTTGGAGCAATCAGTGGTTTGTCTCGGACCCGAACCATTCTTCGGTCGCCTGTTAAAACAATTAGTGATTTGTCTAGGACCCGAACCTTTCTTCGGTTGCCTTGACGGGAGATTGCTCCTCCAGGACCCGAACCATTCTTCGGTCACCTGTTGGAGTAATCAGTGGTTTGTCTCGAACCCGAACCATTCTTCGGTCGCCGTGACGGGAAATTGCTTCTCCAGGACCCGAACCATTCTTCGATCGCCTGTTAAAACAATTAGTGATTTGTCTAGGACCCGAACCTTTCTTCAGTCGCTTTGACGGGAGATTGCTCCTTCAAGACCTGAACCATTCTTCGGTCGCCTGTTGGAGTAATCAGTGGTTTGTTTTGGACCCGAACCATTCTTCGGTCGCCTGTTAAAACAATTAGTGATTCGTCTAGGACCCGAACCTTTCTTCGATCGCCTTGACGAGAGATTGCTCCTCCAGGACCCAAACCATTCTTCGGTCGCCTGTTGGAGTAATCAATGGTTTGTCTCGGACCCGAACCATTCTTTGGTCGCCTGTTAAAACAATTAGTGATTCATCTAGGACCCGAACCTTTCTTCTCCAAGACCCGAACCATTCTTCGGTCGCCTGTTAAAACAATTAGTGATTTGTCTAGAACCCAAACCTTTCTTCGGTTGCCTTGACGGGAGATTGCTCCTCCAGGACATGAACCATTCTTCGGTCGCCGTGACGGGAGATTGCTCCTACAGGACCCGAACCATTCTTCGATCGCCTGTTAAAACAATCCATGATTTGTCTAGGACCCGAACCTTTCTTCGGTCGCCTTGACGGGAGATGCACCGACCTTTCTCAGGGCATCTCATTTGTGGGTGCCTCGATTTGTATCGAGGACACCGGCTTGGTACCCGACCTTTCTCGGGAGATGCGCCGACCTTTCTCAGAGCATCTGTTTTGTGGGGGTGTTTGACCTTTGTCAAAGACACTGGTTGGAACCCGATCTTTCTCGGGAGGATGCGCCGACCTTTCTCAAGGCATCGATTTATGGGGTGTCTGACTTCTGTCGAAGACACCAGTTGGAACCCAACCTTTCTCGGGAGGATGTGCCGACCTTTCTCAGGGCATCGATTTGTGGGGCGTCTGACTTCTGTCAAAGACACTAGTTGGAACCTAACCTTTCTCGAGACGATGCGCCGACCTTTCTCAGGGCATCAATTCTAGAAGATACCTGGACATTCACAAGCATATCAAAGAGTACCTGGATATTCACAAGCACTAACCTGAAGGATATTTGGGCCTTTACAGGCGTCAAAAGGGGCATTTGATTGATCATAAGCATAAACTCTTGGAGGATACCTGGATGTTCGTAGGCATTAAAGGGATACCTGATTGCTTGCGGGTATTGAAAGAGTACTTGAATGATCACAAGTACAAACTCTTAGAGAGTGCCTGGATGTTTGCAGACATTGAAGGAGTACTTGATTGCTTGCAGGTGTCGAAAGAGTACTTGGATAATTACAAGTACCAACTCTTGAAGGATACCTGGCGTTCAGAGGTATCGAAGGGGTACCTAGGATATTCATGAAGGTCCTTTTGATAATTGGGAATATCGAGGACGTTCCTCGCATATTCGTGAAGGTCTCCCACCTTCTGGCAATTGGGGAATATCGAGGACGTACCTCGCATATTCATGAAGGTCTCCTACCTCCTAGTAAAGGGAATATCGAGGACATACCTGGGATATTCGTGAAGGTCTCTCACCTCCTGGTAATTGGGAATATCGAGGATGTACCTGGGATATTCATGAAGGTCTCTCACCTCCTGGTAATTGGGAACATCGAGGACGTACTGGGATATTCGTGAAGGTCTCTCACCTCCTGGTAGTTGGGAATATTGAGGATGTGCCTCGCATATTTATGAAGGTCTCTCACCTCTTGGTAACATAACCTTGGATGTAGCACGAGGCTTACCTGGATGGTCGCAGGCACTTAAAGGGGTGGAACACCTGGATAGCCACAGGTGTACAAAGTAATGGAATACTTGGATGAACACAAGTATTTAATGATATGATCTGGGACCACTCAGGCTGGTCCAAGTGCTAGAAAACATACTTGGACGATGGTGCCAAGCAAAGCAATGGAATGCTTGAACAGCTACAATATTATTTTGGGACAACTCGGGCAGGTTGAGTGTCATGAAAAGGAAGTACTTGGACAACGGTGGGTACTTGACGACATGGGGATACCTAAACAGCAGTAGGTATTCAACGATAAAGGGATACTTGGTCAATCATAAGTATCAATACTCTAGGGACAACTTGAACAAGTCGAGTGTCAGGAAAAGGGGAGTACCCGACAAATGGTGGGTACTTAAAGACAAGGGGATACTTAGACAGTTGCAAGCACCCAAACTCAAGGAACGACTCGAATAGGTCGAGTGTTAATAAGAGAGTACCTGAACAGTGATAGGTACTTTAAGACAAATGGGGATAGAGATATGCTTACCTAGCAATATCTTTAATCTCTGAGAGTATGTCTGCTATTTGCACAATATGCACATATGATTGTATACACTGTAAATTCATAAATTCAAATGTGATTTATGCATGACAATCTTGTCAGCTTTGTATCATTCGAATTCCACTGGGGAAGATTTTGAAAGACAACATTTATTCGGAATATAGATGCTTTGAGTATGCCAGATGAGGGACTTTCAGTCTGAAAGGACTTTTCACTCACTCTTATGGAGAAGGCTATCATGACCATTGACGCAGGATTTATAAGGACCACACTATCTCATTGTCATCATGTTAGCAGGGGTCTGAGTATTCTCGCAAATAGTACGACTTTACCAATGTGAGAGGTCTTTGTTGAAACTGTGACGGAGATTTGGTCAATGGCTCATCAAATGGGACCGTCAAGGTCAAGGCTTACAAACGAAGTGCGGCACGATCATCTCCGGGTTTGCAAGTCAAGAATTCTGCGAAAAGAGATAGAGTAATCTTGCTCGTACTTCTTCGAGCGATGTTTATTGACACATGAAATCCTACGTTAATTGAAGTGCCCCTAGTCTGAAGAGACTTTTACAATGGGAATGTAACATAGTCTTGGCTCACATGTAAGAGGGTGAGAGTTGGTGATTGTCTTGGCATTTGTCACTAGTCTTTCTTCAGGGTCAAATGGCGGTTGTATCAGCAATTTCTCTTGGGAATGGTTGTATTTTTGTTTAAGGCATCGGCCTTGCTTTTACCAGGCACACTGCTTTTTCATGCCCCTATTTCTCATCTCAATTTTTCATTCATGGGCATTAACCTTGCTTTTACCAGGTACACTGCTTTTTTATGCCTTAGTTTTTGTCCTTGTTGCTTGAGGAACTGATCTTGACAAGTTCAAGCAAATGCTTTCGTTAGACTTATTGAGTCTTCTGGTATTTCCGATTATGCTGCTCGAATGGCGGCGGCTTTCGCTTTGTCTCCATGTGAGGGTGAATTTTACAGACTCAATTGGGTTGTACAATGGATACAAGTGCGTAAAGAAAGAATTGCTCTTCATGACTCTAGGGCACTTAAATTAACGCGAGTGTTCATATGCAATAAAGACACTCAAAGATTGATGCAAGTACAAGCAAGGGAATTCCTATCCCTTTTCTCACCTCGTGATGTTGACTTGCCTTCAACTTGCCCCAGTGTAGGGTGGTTCTTTGACGGTGGTAGGACAAAAACTTCACCGGTGTAAGGAGCTCAAACGGGTGAGCAATGAAATGCCTCTCACTGTTTTGGTTATCGTACCATTCGCGAGAGAACTCTTTACCCTGCAATCATGGAATCTTCGCACTCATCTCACAAGTGTATAGATGGGAGGATTGTGTGTAGGATATGGCTTGCCTTTCGTCATTCTGACGTGCCTCATCCAGCATGCTCAATTAATCTTGTATTCTTAAATTAGCTGTCTATTCTAATAATTCTCAATGAAATCAATGATTTTGACAGACAAAATCATCATGCAAAATCCATTTGGAAAAGGCATGCAACATTTTAAATGTGATGGAATTTGTACTCTCAAAACAAATGAATGGTTTTGACTCAAAAAAGACCCTATTGACAACTTTAGGGGCTAACATAATGGTGTTTCCAAATATGTTAGATTTTGAACATCAAAAGGGTTATTCGCAAATGGGTGTCAATGATTGTCCCTATTGATTAGGGATATGACACATGAATGATCAACCAAGGATTGGGAATCTGATCATTGATTTGATGGGTCTTTCTTCTTTTGCTCCTGTAGAAGAGAAGATGTACAAGTAGATCAATTAGTCTGGCCAAAATCAAATGTGAGTTGAGGCCTGAAGGTTTTCTGTCATTTGCTTTGGCAATATTTGAGACACCATTTTGTTTGGAAGAGCTTATCAAAGTCTGACATGTCTCTAATTGATTTGTTATCCTTGCTTTTGACAATCAGGTGATCCTGCAATAGACAAGAGAGAATGTGTTAGTCATGAACTCTTTCAAGAGTCGAATAATTGGAAGCGATACAACTTTACCCTTCACTGGTTTGCAGACGATTGGGTGAACCTGAAGTAAGAGGGTGACACGAAGTCCTATGTCCATTGCTTCGTTAGGTCGATTATTCTCTGAATTGGCTCCTGGATGATGCGTCCTTTTACACGAAGCCAGGTGAATTTGATGCGGGTCATTTCCATGAACCTCGCTTGGCCAACAATGACCATCAAGTTTGGTTTTTGATTCCCAATGTTTCCTGTCAATAGGGAAAATACGTCAAAAACGAGTTCAGATAGTGGGAGTAATGGAAACGATACCGAATTACCCTTCACCGGTTCGCAGATGATTGGATGGACTTGAAGTGCAAGTGGGACACGAAGTCCTATGTCTTTTGCTTCGTTAGGTCACCTGTTCTTGCGTAATTTGCAAGTGCAAGGGAAGCAGAAATTTTTTATTATTTTTTTACCAAGCGGCTAAATGCCGCATCGGGGATTTGAACCCCCGACTTCGGACTTTTTTGCTTCTTCCCGGATACCACTCTGCTAGAGGCGCCGACGATGTCCGTAGGGCGCTGCTTTTTTCATTTAACTAAACCGGCTCATGGACAAAACGTCCTTTTATACCCAGTTAAGTAAATCGATATGGGTCACTTGATTTGCCCAAATTAATCATTAAGCTTGTTTCTTGAATCATATGCTTCCTGTCAATAGGAGAAAATATGTCAAAAGTGAGTTCAGATACTGGTAGTATTGGAAATGATACCAAATTACTCTTCCCCAGAGTTTATATTTGCTGACTCCTAGGGATATTTGAATGTCAATGACGGCCTTTTGTTTTTGACACAGTTCAATGTCTTTTTTGATTGGCCCTCTTCATTTGTGGCCCTGCGTACACGATTGATGATTTGCAACGCCTTCCTTCTGTGGAATACCGTCTTTGACCATATGACCATTAGTAGCATTGAGCAAAGTCATGTACTTCAAGCTTCTATGAAATCTGAGATTAAAAATCCCAAGCTTTATGATGGCTATTACTCCTTGGAAGAATATGCGTCTGGAGTGAAGCTTTTAATTCCAAAGTCATTGTCCATGGTGTGGGGCTATAGATTGCTTTGATTGTCTAGATTTTCTCCCTGTTGACAACAGCCAATTCAGAGAAAAGATCCCTTCCTTATGCTTCTGGGCTTGTCGAAGCTGGAACTGTAACATCTAGTTGTTTGGGCGTGTCGTGCGACAAGATAGTCCTTTGGCTTAGGATGGAGCGGGGTAGGAGTGAGGCATGTCGTGGATGCTTCGATCTCAACTCTATGCCTATACCTATTACATTTCATCTTTTGTATCCTTATGCGCTTGCTTCAAATGCCCCCCGTCACCCTAAGTCAAAGGGGATGGGAATGATCTTCTGAGACATGAAGTAAATGAGTCAGAAAGACAGACATTGTTAAATTTATCATCTTGTTTTAACAAAAGCTTTTAGGTGATGAAATATTTTTTATTTTCAAAATACATCTTTGGGAAAAGGGAAGCATGAGGAAGCCCAGCCCTCAGTATTCTCCTTGGATGATATTTTCTTTTCATGGTTGGATAGCATCACCGGGCTGGTTTGGAGTACCGCCTCATGCTCTTAAAACAAAATATTAGAACTATACAATAGAGTACTTGGAATGGAAAATACAAACAAAGCACACTAGACAAGATAATAAACATGAAATTATAAAAATAAGTAAAACCCATGAAAACTCCTGTATAAAGGAGTGCTTTGATAGTGTTGGTTCTGAAATCAAGCGCCTTTGAGTTCCTCGCCTCCAGTAGACTCGAAGTATTCGCATGAGATGACCACTTCATTAAAGCTATGGAAATGCAACCCATGCAACCAACAACGATGCTTGCGAGGTAAAGCCCCTATGAACAGCTTTATCATTTCTTCTTCGGCTAGCTGAGGGTAAGCTTGCATCATAAAAGCCTCCCACCTCCTTGCATATGCTCGGAAATCCTCCATTGGTCTTCTTCTGAAGTGAACCAAGTTCTGACAAGGCACTTCAATCCCAATCTGGCTTTGATACTGAAGCAGGAATGTAGAAGACAACTCATTCCAATCTCTCATGAGGTAGATATCTACTGTGATGAACCATTGCAATGCAGACCATGTAAGACTTTCTTGGAAGGCTTGAGTTGTGAATGACATCGGGCCATAGTACCGACTCATTTCAGCATGGAGATACTGCAAGTGGATCACGGGACAAGTCGTGCCGTTATACTTGCGAAGATTAGGTATCCACATTCCTCCAGGGGTCATGCTCCTATAAGCACAAGACGGGCTTGATGTATCCTGGTTAGGCCATTGGTTTTCCCACTGCATATTCGTTGTAGTGGTGAATTTTTCTGTTTCAGGAAAGTTGGATTCTACCGAGATTACCCCATTGCTTTCTTCTTAGTCAAAATTTCCGAATGAGGATGAAGTATTGAAGCTATCCTCATGGTCAGAGGACAAGCTTAGTACTTCGTTAGGATCGTAGCGGATAAAGACGTACGCTTCCTCTTCTAACGGACCTTCATCCCCGGATGAGAGTATGAAATAGTTATACGATGAATCGTCAGTTTCATTGTCAAAATAACGCTAGAAGTCCTAGGGATTGTATTCTAGGGCCGGGAAGTCTTTAGGGTTGTACTCTAGAGGATGGTGGCCTTCAAAGCTGTATTCTTAGGAATGCTCGAAGCTTTGGTGCGGTGGCTCATCGGTAGATGCTGAATCGATCTGCTTAGGCTTTTTTTTCTTGGCTTCTAGTCCAGACCTTTTGAGTAAGGCCCTTCGTTTTGCTAACTTGATTCTGTCAAGGGAAGTGAGAGACATTAGAGTTTCACTGTCTGATTCACTTTCTAGGTTGATAGGGGTTGGTATTCTTTGGACCCTAGCTCTTGGAGTAAGCTTGGGGAGTTGTCCAGTTGTGCACCGCTCTTGAACAAGCTCTGAGTCTATGATCTCGTACAAAGGCTCCTTGCCTTTCCTAGTGGGAAATTTTCCAGTAACAGGGTGTTGTTCAGCTGCCCATTTATTATGCAAAGCTTCATTGACATGTTCCTCCCCTATCCCAGCGACTAACAGCTCCTCGTGCTCCACGATCATCGGCTCTTCGTAGGGCAAGGTGATGTCAAGGATGATGTCAATATCATACTCTTGGTGAAAAACATGAATTAGTTCCCTCCAGGTTTTAAGGGGACTAATCTTCCTGACAATGTACCATCGCAAGGCAGGGCCTGTCAAGCTCGATTGGTACGATTGAATCATCCTTCGAACCAGGTAGGCCTGCAAGTAGGTCTCTGGGCGGGAGGTGTCAGCATACATTTCGCATTCAGGTGCTTTGAGTTTTTCAAGGATCTCAATGCCGGCATAATTGGACAGGTCCATGGGATTCAGCTCTTGCAGCTGGCTTAACATTTTCATGATCCTTTCAAACTGTCTATGGTACTGGCTATTTTCTAGCAAATTTACGGGTGTCATGACGGCAACTATAAAGTTGGGCTCAGCTTGAGTGGATTTCATTTGTCTCGATAGTTGTTGAAGGACAATGGACATCTGTCCCACGCCGTCTTCAATGTTAATGAGACGATTTTGTACATCATTATGATCGGGTCCTATTGCATGAGGCCATTAACGAGCAATTGGTGGCCGGTGATTCATAATTACCTGCTTGTGGCGAAAACAATGAATGAGCACAAAAGTAAACAAAGATTGACCCATGGCAATGATCTAACTGATTTTATTTATCAAAAGAGGATTTATAGACTGCAAACTCCTGACTTGAAATTGAAATGACGGGATGAAATACTAGATATTAAACAAAAGTCCCTAAACAATGGGACAAAACTTTCACATTATTAACACTAAGGGGCACATGATTGTCAATTTATATGCGACGGGGAGTCTTGCGCTTGCGCAGATGCTTGCTTTCTTTGGCTAGCTCTGAAGTGTGCATCCAGTCCATTCCCAAATCCCTCTCCATGAGCTCTGCTTGCTTGTGCGGGCTGCTCTCTCTAATTAAGCGAGGGACTGATGGCTTCCACCTTGTCGGGATGAGATGATTGTGGATGTAGGCCGCAAAGGCGTGGTGGGCTTTTTCTTCTCCCTCAAGCCCTTCAAGTACCACGATCCTTTTGCGATGGCATTTGTCCCAAGTTTCTTCAACGATAGAAATTTCGACCGCATAGTCACGGCTTGTGTTGAAAAGAACTGGAGGAATTCTCCTCCTGGAAGGTGGTGGAATCTCTTGAAGGGCTCCAAATTGTCGTGCCACCCGATATGGGTAATAGGGAACAGCGCCGGTGCAGCCAAGCAACGGAATTAGGTGGCTGCGTTTGTAAGCAAAGCGAGCCCTCTTTTCATGGAACCCACAAGCACACCATTGGAATGCCTTAGGAGTTGGGTTTCTTAGGAAGTCAACCCAATTTAAACAGCTTTGATTGGGAATATATGGTCCTAAAACCATAAATTTTTGTAATGGATTTTCGAAAGCATTTGTTTCAGACGATCGCATGAAGTCTCGGAATTCGCTTAGGTGAGAAAAGAACCAGACTTGTAAAATTTCAGGAGAGACCCGCATGATTTTCTCCGTGTTGTCTTTAAAACGATTAAAGGACAAGAATGTTTCAGTTAAAATCATGTTGGCATAATTTCCCCCCCCCCTCAAGATCCGATCAACTGTCCATGCCATCTTAGGACTTATGGCATTTCTTTGATGAGGGAAAATGATGTGTCCGAAAAAGGCTAGGAGGAAAATCTCACTTTTTTGGGTCATAGGCTGATTTTGAAAACAAGCATTCATAAATTCAAATGGGCAGGTATTATGGTTGTTTTCAAGAATTTGTGTCATAATATGGACTTGGTTCTTAAAAGTCATGGCAACCCACGCAATGGGAGGATGCCGTTGATGGCACGACAAGCTTTTTCTCAAGAGGCATTCCAGTGATGATGTTGTATTCCTCCAGGGTTGGAGTTAGCTCAAACCTACTAAACATAAAAGTAAGTGTCCTCGGGCACCAGAAATGTGCCATGGCCTGTATGACTTCGGGACGAACAGTGATTTGAATCAACGATAGGAGATGATCGATTTTGGCTTTCACATGTTCTTGGGCAAACTGATCCAATTGACCCCACCATCTGAAGAGTTCCGCTTTGGGAACAGGAATGAACCGGATATCGTCTTTCCCCATCGCATATAGACTGGGACTTTGAAAAGCTTATCCTAAATTGCCATGGGCCAATAAAAGACTGAGTAAAAGTAAAGAAATCACTTTACTTTTAAATAAAATGGCGAGCACAAAGACATACAGATGGGATGTGCGGCTCGATTTCTAACTCAGAAGGCTTGATGAAATTACAAGGGTATCCACTCGTCGCAGTCTCGCGTTAGCAGCACACCCCCTTAACCTCGGCTAAGAAATTCGGGGAAAAGAAAGGCAACCTCTACATCGCAGTCTCGCGTTCAAGGTCGTATCTTTCTTAACACTATCCTAGAAATCCTATGGCAGCCCAGGTCCGGCGGTCGGGTTGTGTGTGCCATGTGTAGTGTTTAAAATAGTAAAGCAAGCACAGCAGTTTATAATCACAAAACATTTTATTTTGACAGAATAAAAAAAACTTTAAGCTATTACCCTGCATAAAGAAAAAAACAAAAACAAGTCAGTAAATGGCTTTAACAAGATAAAATGGCCTAAGTCCTCAAATCGTCCCCAGCGGAGTCGCCAAGCTATCGCGACCTCTTTTTTTCTGCGCCCGCAATCAGGTACGAGCGCCTAAGGGGGCTAATGGCTCGGCTAAAATTGGTTAAGCCCGAACTCTCCCAAGTCCACCAATTCACGACTTTAATAGTCTAAGTTTTTAACCTGTAAATCAATTTTTAAAATGGAGTCGCCACTAATCGATTTGGGGTGGGTTGATTAGAAACTCAAGTGAAGTATCGGGAGAAATACTCACTCTGCGTAACCGAGAAAAATTAGGATCGGGGACTTGATTACACTAGTTAATCACTAATGCCCTTTCGGTACCTAATCTTGTTTAAACCCTGAGGTTTTTTGGATGTTCGAGGGATTTTCCATGCATTTTTGGGAAGAAAAGCATTTTCTAGGTCTTTTTCTAATTTTTTTGGACACAAAAGGGATTTTTTTTTTTGGGATTTTTTCGTATTTTTGGGAAAATACAAGTCTTTTTGGCTTTTTCTAAATTTTTTGGCTTTTTCATGAATTTTTGGCCTTTTTTGGATTTTTGGCATTTTTTTGGAAAATATGGAATATTTTTGATATTTTTGATTTTTTTGGAAAATAAAAATATTTTATCATTTTTTATTATTTTTCCATTTTTGGAAATTAAAACATTTTTTAATATTTTTGGAAAATAAAATATTTTTTGGATTTTTTTTGGAAATTAAAATGTTTTTTCTTTAAATATATTTCGAAAGAAAGTATATTTTTTTGGTATTTTGGAAAATAAATTATTTATTTATTATTAAAATATTATTTTAAAATAAAAACCAACCCGGGTCGAATCCATGGGCTATGTCCGACCCGAGCCGGCGACCCAAACGAGGACAGGCCCACAACGCGGGCCCGACTCAGATTTTTTCATCCTTTTTTCTTTTTTTTATTAAAACGACGCCGTGGCCGGGCGTTTGGGGATGCCCGGCCCAGCCCGACTACCTGCTCCGCCTTCCTGCTCCACGACCCGGTTCCTTCGGAACCCTACCCGACCAGGGTTTCCAAACCCGGATCCGCTTCGTGACCGAAAATCGCAAACCCTAGGGTTTGCGAATCCGCGGCGCCGAAGGGGGAAAACGGGAGGGTTACGGCGGCAACGGCAGCGGCGACGGCGGCGGCTACGGTTGCTATGGCGACGGTGACGGCGGCTACGGTAGTGACAAGGACTGGACTATGAGGCGGAACTGACGGCGACGGAGACGGCGATAGCGGCGGTGGCGGCACGTTACCTATTTGTGACAGTGGTGCGAGTGGCAGTGATGGATCAGTGATGGCGTCCCTGCAATTTCCAGATCTGGTGCGGCTTCAGTGAATCGATTACGGCAACGACGTCGGAACGGTGGCGGAGCCACGGCTGCACTGGTGACAACGAATCCTAGATCTGGTCGGGTCTAGGACTTCGCAGGCGCTCCTCATCGCTCGCGCTCTCCCCTCTCTCCCTCTCCGGCCGAGAGCCTTCGGATCTGGGCTTGCTCGACTTCGGCTCCCCTTCTGAAGTCTCTCAACAGGAAGCTCGAAGCCTTGCAGCCTTCGATTGTTCTCGGCGTCTCGGTGTTCGCCCTGCTCTTTCGACGGTGACCCCCCTCCTCTATTTATAGGCGTGGGGGCGGCCGGTCGGCGAGGCTCCAACCCGTCAGTTGGACCGCCATCCCATCCGCCATCATCGCCTCCTCCGGTCACGTCCCGTCGACACACCGCTCCTCTGCTCCGCACGCAACCACCGTCCGCTCATGCTTCTCCGGCGTCGCGCCTGCCCGCGCGTGCTCTTCAGTGGCGCGAGGAAGAAGATGATGTGGAGGGGCTAGGCTTGAGGGGATGATGGGCCGAAGGCCCATGCGGGGGCTGCTCCTTTGCTTCTCTTCCGTTTTTGCTTTTCTTTTTTGTTTCTTCTTCTTTTTTTTTTTTTGGTTTATTATCCGAGAATCAAATAAAACAAAATAATAATAAAATAAAGTCTAATTTTAGGCGTCAACAGTCCCTTTCGCCTGATCATTTAGAAGCGGAAAGTGGATATTGTCGGGTCAACAGCGTTGAATTTGCAGACTTCTTCTTGAGTTTTGACCCGATAAAAGGTGTCGTAAAGGGTCGCCTTTATCTTAAAAAGTTCTTTCCCTTCACGTCTACAGGGAGAGAGAGAGAACCATGGATGAAACATTTGAAGAAAGCACACGAATCATTGTGTCTTATAATTAAGCACTACCTTGATGTACTGATTTCTGTTGAAGCAAATGAATGATCATTTCTAGGGAGCAAAAAAGGCTTTGCTCGAGAAATTTTTTAGTCAGTTAAAGTATTGATAATCCAGATTAGCAGATAAGTTAGTGTACGTGGGATGACGCTGTTATTTTTTCTTATTTGGCTATGTAAGAAGCACCCTCCAAAGGTAATTATGAACAAGATCTATATTACATAATAGTCATATGCCTAGTGACATGCCAATACATCTAGGAGACAAATCAAATATATCGTATGTTATTGTTTGTTTTATGGGTTAAAGGTTAGGAGGGACAATCAGTACAATTACCCATCTGAGCATTAACATAAGGGTTTTGCACTTGTTCCGAAATGAAATAACTAGACCACTCATAAATGTATAGGTACGCCATCCAGCCCTACAAACACGCTACAAGCTAAAAAGTCTCTCCACATTATGTAACAAATGTCCTTGACACAAGCTGATCTAAGGTTCGCTAATGGTATGATGTGTGAAACCTAATCATTGGGCTACCGACGCCCGATGGTATCGAATGTTGTTTATTATTATATATTGAGCAATAAAAAGCAATCATAAGAGTATTAGAATTTTTTTTGTATAAATGTCCCGTTGTGGGTCTTGTGATGATTGACTTGTAGATAACAAAATTGTTGGATTATTTTTGGGGTTCAGATGTTACAGCTTACTAATAATAGCCATTCATTTAACTAATATTATTTACTGAATATTATTTTCCTCAGAGAAGACCAGAAGCAAAAGGACATAATCATGTACAAAACAAATGCAGTTATATTATATCTTATATCAAACTGTAATAGATGGGGAGTTTTCCGTGCAACCTTCCTTAGTTTAAATATTTTCAAGTATCGCTCGTTGATTCTTTTTATCTAAGTTATAATAATGTTGCGATCCAAGGTAAACTTATCTCCTCTTTAAAAATAAAATCCCAGTTTTTGGTTTATCTAACTTAGTGCGGAGTTAACGCATAAAATGACAGAGGATAGTCCTTTGTCGATTAGGCATTCAAATGGGACAGGTTAGAGAGCACCTTAATCTATCCTTTTACTTTAGAGACATTTTGAAAATTAAAGGGGTGCATGATAACCAAAATTTATGTTCCGAAATAATTTTTCTATTCCGACCTATTTTAAAATAGAAACCCTGTTTGATAAACCTACTCAGTTTTTTCTATTTCGGAATAGATTTCTATTACAGAAATTGATTTGGAAGAGAAATCGAAGTATAAATTCTTACTTGATTTTTGGAAGAGAAATCGAAATAATTTCTCCCATTAAACTCTAATTTCGTGAGTCCTCCTCATCTCCTCTATGTCTCTACCTTCCTCCTCCTCCGCCTCTCCTCATTTTATTAAAAATAAAAATAAAAAATTCATTTTATTCATTTTATTCATTTAAAAATAAAAATAAATTTATTAAAATAAATAATTTATTTTTATTTATCATTTTATTTTTAGTTTATTAAAAATAATTTATTTATGATAAATAAAAATAAATTATTTTTATTTGCCTTGAGTGTTTTGTCAAATAATTTTATTTTTATTTTTATTTTTTATTCATTTTAAAATAAATTTATTCGTAAAATAAAATAAAATATAATAAATAAAATAAATTTATTTTTAAGGATATTTTTATTTTTTTATGATTTATTTTATTTTATTTTATTTTATTCATTTTTTGTTACTAAATCATTTTTATTTTTATTTTTTATATTAAAGGTCGTCGGTCGCCGCCACCACCGTCCGATCCGAGGAAGAAATTTTGTGTCGTTATCAAACAAATTTCTATTTTTAGAGTAGAAATTTTGTGTCGTTATCAAACTATTATTTTTACTTTAAACTCTTCTAAAAATAGAAATAGAAAAATCTATTTGTCCTTAAAATTTATTTGAAAACAGAATAGTTGTCATACGCGCCCTTAGGTATTTGTATGACTAGTTTCTCTCAAAATAAAATAAAATAAAATAAAATAAAAGGCGGACCTAGTCTAACATTTCAATTCCAAAAAATATATATATGTTAAACTTGCCTACAAATTTGATATACTAAGTGATGTCCCGCTGTTATCGGTTTTTAAATATGACCGATTTATTTAAAAGATTATTCGTAACTTGACATATTACTTAATGAATCAACTGTAACTAGTCTTAGTAAGTCTAGCGTTACTGCTTTAATTCCATGTTCCAATAAGAACGTAATTGGTGTGTATATTCAAAGGCCGAAAATAGAGTAGCTATATAGTTTGCATGAATGGTCTAAACTAGTATTATACATTATGTAGAAATTAGAAACCAAGTTGATTTCAGCTAGAGCTTAAAGAAGCCATTGAGAGTCGTATTCAATTGGACAAACTTCTTGATGCGTGCAAGTCGGAAAAAAATTCAGGATTTGGTTTAAATTTTGTATACTACCGAACAATTCCATAGAATTCCAATAAATTTCAAGATGTAGCTTCAAAATCAAGAACAAATCTCCAGAATGATCTAGCATATTATTAGGATATATTGAAAGCACACGTCCATTTCTATCACTGTTTTCCCCATTGGATAACTTATGTTGTACTTGTTGCGTGTACAACTACCTAAAAGATTTTCAGATTATTTCAGCAGCTCTGATTGATATGGGTTAGCAATAATCCTAAAATGATACTGAAGTTAAATGAAATGAAATAAGAAATTGGCTAAAACTTCACGAGAAATCGAAATTAAATCTGAATGAACAACTCAGGGTAGCCATCGAAGCGTTGCACTTCACTATATTTTTCACTTATAAACCATGCTTTGCTGCCCTCATCTAACATTAAGCGAAGAAAAACTAATTATTAAACAAATTGACCGGAAATCTTTGACTATCGACAAAGTTTGCTCATACATTATCCCAATAAGGATTTATAACTTTACTAACTTATTATAATTATTCTCATTATCGTGTAGTGAGGGTTCCGATAAGCCACGCCAGAAATGTGTGTGTGCGTTTTTTTTTTTTTTTTTTTTTTTGGTCAAACAGAAATGTGTGGTTGGATCGGGACATTTATGATGAGAATTTTGATGACCTAACGAGTAGTACCTTTTTTATGGTCAATTAATCACACTTACCTAAATCAGAAAGTATAAAAGTATATACGTAATCTCAATCCCATTGCCACGTCACCAATTCAAATAAGTCCTCCTCGGCAATGTCAAAACATCAACTTCACGATTTAGTAAGTGGCGAGCATCCTCGTTAAGTTAGAAGACTTTATTGAATAAAAAAAGAAAGATAATAATTTAATTAAAACTAGATGATTGAAGTTTCAGCTTAGGCTCGGTTGTCACCACGAGTCGTTGCCGAGGCCTTCCGCTGCTGTGCCCACCATCATGACGGCGGTGGCGGCAGTAAACAGTGGTGGATGAGGAAAGACGCGAGGGTTTGTGGGAAATTAGGAGGATTGGAAATTCTAAAGAAAGTAATTTGGTCTTTTTAGCAAATGAGATTTTGTTAGAGGATGGTAAGTGGTATTTTCAAAAGTAGACGAGAGTAAGTGATTGGGGAGTTAAAAACAAGGATGGTTTTAGTAACAATTACCTAAGACAAATCAACTCTAGTACTAGGAGATTAAGATGACACTGGACTAGGAATTAAGCTTGAATCGAGGCTACGGGGAAGAAAGCCTTTCTTAGAAGGAAAAATATGCATTGACAGTGTAAAGTAAAATTTATACCAATGGCTTTATCCATTATTGATTTCAGGATTGTGACTACCCATTCTGCTAAATCACTAGCATATAAGACCATTATTTTAAATAACTTTTACATTACTATGTTATGCTATGATTATTCTTCTTAAAATAGAGCAAATTGCAAGAAGTTTAGTTATAAATAGTCTGTCAAAATTCCAATGAATCTCTTTTAACCTAGGGGCATGAGCGCATAAGCCCATAAGATAACCTGTAAGCCCAATACTCAATTAAGTTTAGGCATTTGGCTCGTGTTGGTAGTTCTCATCCATAGTGGTTTTCACGCAATTGATGAGATTTTAATAGATAACCTTCATCTCTATAGCTAGAAATGCAATGATGTCCCAATTAACGACACCAACCCTAGATATTGATTCAAATAATTTTCAAACATAAATATTTGATCTAAAAATTTGTTGATGTGGGAAATCAAAGTTCAAGTTTAGAATACGAGACACAAGCACAACCGTTGGATGATTGTCTTGACTATAGTATTGAACTCCGATTTTATCCATTCTGTTATAACTTAGGATTATAACTCACCCTATTAGACAAGCATGTTCTTTTCAAACGATGAACTTGTCAAGTAACATGGAACAGTAATACATTTATAACACATCTCTTAACTCTCTTTCTCACACCTATATCAGCATGTTCGCCCGAAAGATAAAAAATTGGACATCGCCACATTGACGAGATAATAATGGAATGTATAGAACATATTAAGAGAAAGTTCAAGATAAGAGAAAATGTCGATGTGCTGAGTTTGTTAGATAAATACTTACGAGTTACAAAATGATCTTCGCCGTTAGTTTGTGGAAACATGTTGGGCCTTCTTTTCTTCGACTTGAATGGATCGGAATTATAATTGGAATAGTATTGTCCCAATCTCCACAATTGAATAGGGCAATCAGACCTTACAACCACGGTCGGTGCCTTTCGGTCGACGAACGACCTCGAGAAAACTTTACGGGAGGCGCCACACGTTGGAAAGAACGCATGCGTTGTGCCGCTCAAAACCCTAGAATAATCCAGATCTTTTATTTATTTCTGAAAGAAGATAAGACGGTTGGCATAACGGGAACTGGGGAAGCAGCTAAAGCAAGGCGGCTCAATAATCACCTAATCAAAATGGCTCGGATTGCTGCAACATCTGGAGGCGATGGCGACAGTTGTTGTCTTCCGTCCCTACTGCCTGATCGTTCAATAGTGGAAACAGGATATTGCCGGATCAACGACGTTGAATCTGCGGGCTTGTTCTTGAGTTTTGACTCGAAAAAGGGCGTAAGGAACATGTCGCCTTTATCTTAAGAAGTTCTTTCACTTCACGTCAAAAAAATAAAATATGTATAATCATATAATGTCTTCAAATTAATTAAGTACCCAATATACTGATTTCTTTTGAGGTAAATGAATGATCTTTTCTAAAATACTAAAATCTTTGGTCAATGTGAAATTTGTTGAATCTTTTAGAGTATCAATATAAGTCGGGGCATTTGGAGCAAAGGTGCTACTTTTTCTTATATGGAAAAATATATATTGCGTAATGATTATGTCTCATGACATGCCGACATCATATTAAGAAGATAAATCAAATATATCAAATGTTCTTTTTATTTTTCTCAAAAGTTTAAGAGGGGCGACTAGCGCAACTACTATGGATGTTACTACAAGGGTTCTATACTCACTCAGAAATCTCAGTTTAAAGCACGTCACTAGTCAATTTTACTTGTCAATGCACGAGCCTATGTTCACAATCATATAAATTTTGACTAATTATCTAGGATTAAATTGCATAAGAAAATTAGGGACCAATTTAGCTCTAAAAAAAATAGTTATTGCTTTACCTAGGTATTAATATCATTTTCTTTTACTAAGTTTTATTTTCTATTTTATTTCCCTTATTTTACACTATTTTTGGATAATAATAATTATTATTGAAAAGAAGAAGAGGCCCACGCGGGCTAGGCCTTCTCGGCCAGCCCCCCTTTTTTATTCTTCCGCATGGGCCCAGGTCCATCTGGACCCCCTCAACTTCCCGGCCCGGCCCGCTTCTCTCCTCCTCCTCTGCAGCACACCCGCGGCGACGGCAATGCGCGCCCGGACGACGCCCTCACGCGGAACAATGCGTTGGCTGGCGAGAAATCCAGAGGAACAGGATGCAGAACGCACGCCTTCAATGCGGAGCAGGGCGTGGAGCAGACGGTCGAGGTGACGCCGGTTCAACCAAGAGGCGGCCCGGTCGGTGCGTGGAGGGCCGGCGACCGAACCCTCCATCGACCGGAACCTCCTCGCCTATAAATAAGCGGGCCGTGAGCTCGGCTAAGGGAGTTAGCAAGGTCAGAGGACTTCCGGGAGAGACATCAGAGAAGGCCTGCGTTGCCGCGGCTTGGGCTAAGCCAAGTTGACGCCCGAGTGGGGTGGGCAGCCTGGCCGAGGCAAGTGGCGCCGCCGTCTCCGCCGGGCAGATGGCGGCAAAGGGAGGGCGGTGAGAGAGACGGAGAGAGACGGGGCGGCGGCTTGGGCGAGCCAAGTTGGGTCGCCTAGCGGGTCTGACCGACCCGAGTCACTCCGGTACCCGGTAGGGTTTCGTTTCATTGGGCCGAACTTGGTTTAAATTGTGGACGGGGCTTTTGCTGTTTTGGTCTTGGGTTAATAGGTTTCTGCATTGGGCTCAGTGAATAAGCCCAGCCCAGCAGAAGACCCAGGCTGGCCTTGATCCAGGTCAAGTACGGCCACCTGACTCGGACTCGTCTGTTTTTATATAATATTATATAATATTATTATATAAAAATATTTTAATAAAAAAATAAAAAAATCAGGATAATCCAAAAATGTTTTATATTTTCCAAAAAAATCAGAAAAAAAAGTCTAAAAAATAGTTTTTGATTAGTTTTCTCCACAAATGCATGGAAAAGCCTTTAAAATAAAATAAAAATAAAAATAAACATTAGGATTTAAACAAGATTAGATACCATAAGGCATTAGTTGATTAATTAGTGTAATCAAATCTCCAATCTTAGTTTCTTTGGTTGCGCAAAAGTAAAATATTTCTTCTAATATTTTACTTTGATTTCTAATCATCCTACTTAAAATCGATTAGTGGTGACTCTTATTTGAAATTATCTTGCAGGTTAAAAATTTGAAAAATAAGTTGTGAATTAGTGAGTTTGGAAAAGCCCGGGCTAAGCTTAATACTTAGCGGGCCATTAGCCTCCATCTGTGAGCCCACACGTAAGTGGGCGCTCGAAGAAGGAGGTTGCGACAAGAGGTCTCTCCATATTATGTAGCAAATATCCAAAGCACAATCAGTTAGAGGTTTGCCAATAATATGGCTTGAATTTGTGGCCTCCTACAACCCTTGGTGGTATCGAAAGTTGTTCTTTATTATTGCATATTGAGCAATAATGAGCAATCATAAAAATAATATAAAAAGATTCAACTAAATTAAGAACATTCAAATGCTCTCTCTCTCTCTCTCTCTCTCTCTCTCTCTCTCTCTCTCTCTCTCTCTCTCTCTCTGTGGTCGGTGGATGTGTGGTGTGAAGTCTTCGTGGAGAAAATGTTACCCCAATCTACCTATAAAGGTCTCGGACTAGCCAGAGGAGGCTTCAACTTCTTTGACGCAGGCTGATTTTGACATCCGCTTACAGCCATGCAAATGAGAGGGAGAGGGAGAGATTTTGAATATACGCTTTGTCAAGCACGCAAATGTAGAGTTTTCACAACTTTTTTGAGTCCTTGGTTAACGTCATATCTTTCGATAGTGTCTTAACAACCTTTATGCATGTCAAAGATGGTCTATTTTGTAGAAATTTAACACAATTTTATCTCGTTGAAAATAAGTGATTGCTTAATAATAAATGAGAAAGATATTAATGTGGACACAGCCATGTCGCTGAGATAATAGTTGAATGAATCTTCATTGGAAACAAAGAGTAAGTAAAAGATTAGAGAGAATATTAATATGCCGGGTTTGTTCAATATATCCTTAGAGTTATAGATCAGTCTTCTTCGTTAGTTTACGGAAGCATGTTGCGCCCTCTTTTCTTCGGTTTGGATGGACAAAAAATTGACATTGGAATAATGCAATCCCACATCTCTACAAGTCATAAGAACAATACAGAAGATTTGTTAATTTGCCGTCGTGGGTCAACTGATGATTGAGTCGAAAATAACAAACTTCTTGGACTTTCCGGAGGGGGCAGATGTTACGGCTCTCTCTCTCTCTCTCTCTCTCTCTCTCTCTCTCTCTCTCCCTCTTACGGGCTAAGCTAGGGGAAGATGCAAGATTTTTGACTCTGGTCGATTTTGAAACTTACGTAGAGCCATGCAGCTGGAGAGAGATTTCGAACATGCGCCTTGTCAAGCACGTAAATGTAACGTAGAGTTTTCGCAATTGTTCAGAGTCCAAGGTTATGATGCTCTTGTCTTTGGATAGTGTCTTAACAATCTTCATGCAGGTCAAAGAAGATCTATTCCCTAGAAATTTGGCACATTCGTGTCTTGCAAGGAAAGTAAGTGATTGGACAATAATAAACCGGAAAACAAGAAAGTACATTAAAATATCGGATTTGTGTAGTTCATTCGGCACACCTTAAAATTTAAGGACCAAATTGAACAAATTAAAGGTGCAAATATGACATTATATATTGGACTAAAATTCAAATGTCACATTAAACAAATTAAAAATTCGAGAACCACATTTGCAAATCAATTAAAAATTTATGGACTATTTATATCATTTTTCCTAATCTAAATAATCAATATGACAAACATATTGAGTTCTTGATATGAAAGAACTATAATAATCAAATAATTTACTCCCAAATGCCTGACTATCGATCTAAATCTAAGCAAAAAACCTACTTAACCAATTATAATTCGAGTGTGTTTCATAATCTTAGTAAGCACAGCATATCCATCAGCATCTTAATCCACTAGATCGTCATACTACATATGTACGTCAAAGAGGCTTTCAATTGGAAAAATCAAAATATAGGTTGGTTATTACTATCCTAATCAAGTGACGATAAAAGATCTTTGATATAGAACAAAGAGTACAACGCAAAAAAAAAAAAAAAAAAAAAAAATAAATAAAAAATAAATAAAATGAAAAAGGCTATGAACATATTTCTTGTCAATAAATATCTTATGAACTCAATGGAGAATATAATGCAAAATAGTGTGGATAATGAAATAAAAAGTCCACCACTGAACTGCCGTTTTATTATAATATAATTGAAATTATTGACCTTTAGCTATGGTATCATGGCAATTATTAAGAGATGAACTCGATCATATTTAATATTCATTCAAAGTTGTTGACTTCATTGAGGTGGTTAACCTGTTCGTGCCAAAGGGTCGGCAGCACTGAGTAGTTCAATTTTGGCTATTAAGACATAACCTTTTGTGAACTCAATGGTAACTTATTTCAAAGATAAGCTCAAAGATCATTTAAGTGTGCAATTATCTACTTCATAAGCTTAAACCGTTAGCCTATGATGTGTATTATTCTTATAACTTACCATAATTAATTCTAGTACTATCATAAATTTATGTCGTAACCATATAGTTAAAACTTATAGTTATTGCTAATTGCTTCTTCGGGGGGTAATGACTTTGCATTTGGATAAAAGAATCTGTCTCCGAGGGCTTGCGGGCGCTTCATTTGCGGCTTCCGGACTCCAAGAACACTCCACACCGAACACGATGGATAAAAAAAGGCGGGATTTCCTAGTCAATTTGCCTCTGTACGAAAAAATTAGTTAGGGGAGAAGAGAGAGAGCGAGAGAGAGAGTGAAGGTAAAACTGGAATTTAGATAATCTTGATGGCAAGACGGGAAAACAAAAATATTAGTCAGGGTAAATTTGGAAGAAAAAAATCGTTAAAGCTCCAAAGTAGCATTTTTTAAATGAATTTTTAGCTTGATGGTTTTTGGGATTGTGTTACCAAGCACCTTAATTTTGGTGCAAAGCCTCTGAAGGCCCAAAGGACTTTTGGAAAAGCTCTGCTAAACGCAAGTCTAGCATTGCTGGTTTAAAGGCAAAAAAAATAAAAAATAAAAATAAAATGGCATTATAATTCTGTATTTTCAACAACCTTAATCCGCTTTGTTTGAAAGAGCCTGTCTTTACCTCCTCATGGTGGTAATTTCATGAATTCTGTTTTCCCGCGCTAGCTTCTGGTTTTTGTCTTTTTTGATCTTTGTCACCATCTCGGTCAGCTAGAACCATATGGAAGAGGATGTGGATGCTCGCCCGCCTCGCTCTACAAACGACTAGTAAACTCTGATCGCAAAGATGAAGTAGCTGTAATAGATTGAGTCATGCCGAATAAAAAATTAATGGAATGCTGTCTCACTCTCTTCGGGAAACTATATACAAAGCTAGTATTAATTTCCAAGCCCTTCTAAATATGATAAATAGTAGGAATGAGTAGTTTCAGATTCCATATATGTTTCACTGGGAATATGGAACCTACCTGTTAGAATAGTTTCATCATTTTTTGAAACCTAAAATCTACCCTGCATATCTTGGAACCGAAACCCTATTATGTCATAGGTTCCAAGATTTACCCAGATTCCACATACATTATTAATTGGATGATTACAATGAATTATACATTTAATGACCATCACTTATTACTATAATTCACTGGCTATAACTTATATTTAGACACATAAAAAAAATATCAAATATTAAGAAAGTAGAAGTTTTAGTCATAAAATGGAAGTTCAGAGTAATGATTCCAAATTATATACTCATCATTGAATATTATAAAATACTACAAGATTGCATGAAAACATAGATAAAAAAAAAAAAGGTTCACACCAAAAACTTGTTTGAGGTTCTAAGTTATAGATTTTAGGTTTGAAGTTCCACCAACCTAGAATTTAGAACTGGATAGGTTCCCACCAGTCTAGTTCTTAGGTATCAAGTTCTACCTCCGAACTATGCTTGCCCATAATGAAGAGAGCTTAAAGGATTGAAAATGAAGTCTCGACTTAAATTCTGGCCCCTTTGCCTATGTTTTCAAGTCAGAAGTGGAAAAAGACAGTCTAGAAGGTGATCTATGGTTTTTCCCAACCCACCCATTAATGCTTAAGCCATGGGAGCCTGATACACCTCCCATTGCTATCACTATCAGTTCTGTATTTGTGCTTTCTGAGTCCAGATCAATGAGATGCCGCATATATGGTATTCTGATTAAGCTATTAACAGAGCAGCATGGAGGATCGGAATAGTTTTGGAGGTGAAAGTGGAAACAAAAGGATTTTCCTCCTATAAAATGGGAATAACATGCACTCGGATGCTCCATTGAAATCTGGTACCCTTGCCAGTCTCAAAGGAAAATTTCGCTTGATGTTAAATATAAAAGGTTGCCGCTTTTTTGTTATTAATATGGTAAGATGGGTCTTTATGGGAAGTATTGTGAGATTTCTTGATGAAGCAAAACTTACAGCAGGAAATGAGAATCGTTTTGGGCAATGGCTTGGCGCAGAAGTTCACGAAGCCTTTTTGAAAGATCTTCTATGCTACAAAAATTAATGAAGATGAAAAGAAGAAGAAGAAGAAATAATTCCAGAGACCCATTCAACAATACTCAAATCGTGAATTTTGTGAGGCGGACTTCTAGCCCCATCAGAATGTACATAGCAGATCCGAAGGACTCGACAGCTGCAGTAGAAAAAGGTATAAATAGAAAGTAGACACGGAACTAAAAAGCCAGAGATTTGTGAAAGTATGCTAGTTATTCCAAGGCCAACAAAGAGGGTGGAGCCAATGGTGGCAGAAACCCCAAAGAGAACTTGCAGTGGTCCTAAACCCAGTAAATAATAAATTAAGGAGGTGTAGTCCTTGTGGAACTCACTTACCTAATTCTGGATACTCAGATTTTGGATACTCCAATTCTAGTGCCCGATGATTCAACTAAAGGGGTTTCTGTGGCTAACCGTAATAAGTCACCAGATTACAAATTAAAGCTTTATGTTGGAACTATTAGAGATTGGACACACCTTTGACAATCCGGGCTTTATGAGTTATCATGGCTCAAGAAAAAACTAATGTAGTATATCTGATGGAGATGAAGAATCAGAAATCAGAGATTCAAAGGTTCGAGAAGCTTTTCAAAATCTCAGCTTTGTCTTGTGGTAAATGCTGTAGGAATTGCAGGGGAATTGGCTGTTTCGTGGAATGAAATGGTTTCTATAAATGCTGATGCTGCTTCTGAGGAGATTATAAATTTGATTTGGGAAGATATTGAAGTAGACAACAAACGAGACTCACTTTTGTTCATTCGTCAAACATATATCAAGAGAAACTTCGATTTGCAAAGAATGCGTTCCCTCAATCTTCTTCCTGGAGTTTGTTTTGGAGGTTTCGATGACATTCTCCACCGTTGGGAGAAAGTTGGAAAATATATGACTGAAAATTATCACTTTAATGCTTTTCGGGACTGCTTCAATTCTTGTTCTTTGAAGGATATTGAGTAGAAAGGGTGTGCATACAGATGGGCAAATAATTGAGAAGGGAATGGTTATGCTAAAAAGCAACTAGATAGGGTATTTAAAGAAACATTGAATGGAGGTTGATGTTCCCAGACGTTAAAGCTTGTGCAACTCTTGCCATTTGGTCAGATCAGCCCAATCTTGCTTTCTCCATCAGCTAATCGATAAAAGGAGGAAGGAATTTATGTTCGAAACTTCCTGGCTTGAAGATGGAGAGTGGAAGAAGTTGTTAAAGAGGTATGACATTTCTCAATTTTGGTAATTGAATTTTGAATGAAAAAACAGCATGCAGTTTCCGTAGCGTGGGCTAAATGACAGAGGAAGAATCTCTTCAATTCCCATTGCGAAATTAACTTTCTCAAGCAGGAAATCCAGAACATCATCAACAGTTCCAGTGAAGCTTTTGAAGAAAAAGAGTACAGAATCTTAAAGAGGAAGTGAAACGTCCTTGGAAGCAAGAGAAGATGTAATGGGGTATGAGGTCTTGACTTATGGCTTATAGGCTCAAGTCTTGGTTGCCAAATTTGATAACCATGGATAAAGTGCATTTGTGAATGAGGCAAATTCAAGATAACATACCAAGTAAGAATTAGGAGGAAAAAAATTCCAGTCAGTCCTAAAGCTAGATAGGTAGAAGGCCGGTAATTAGCAAATCATCAAAAAAAAAAAAAAAAAAAAAAAAACTAAGCTAGTAATATGTATAGAAAAATTACACCAGACAAGTCAATTTTTATTAAAAAGTTTAGGACTAAGTTAATAATATGTAGAAAAATTACATCAAACATGTCAATTCGTGTAAAAAAAATGTTGGCCTGTGCATTTTATCTATTTGTCATATGTGTTTTGTCATACTTTTTCAGCCTAGTTTGCGTCTTCTAACTGGATTGGAGAATTAACCGATTCCTTGTTGAACTGGCTAAACTTACGGTTGTCCTCTACTTTTGAAGATAAGGACCTTGATTGATCGATCAAGTATGAAGCAACTATCTTTGAGCCTTGCAAGCTAAAAATGTAATATCTTCCCTTGTCTTGATGGAACTGCCATTCTATGTATTGAGTTTTATCATAAGTAAAAGAGTGAGGAGGGATGAGGAGCATCAATTGACCTCTTTGAACGCTATGTAAGAGTCTCAATGATCAATTTAAGTCATAGCTATTTATCACCATTTTTTGTCCGAAGATTTCAAATTTGCAATCTCGTCATTGCCACGCCGTCGACATGCCAGCAATTTGTAACTCACTCCACATATGCTGGTAACAATACCAAGAGTACAAGTTAGCCAGGAATTTGCTCTCCATATGACTCAGACTTGTAATTTCATGAAAAACAAGCGTGCATCTAAACACTGAGTTAATCACACTCGATGGTGGTTATTTAGGACACTAGGTGTGGCCGAAAAATTAAGTAAAGGCCGTTGTCTTCAAAACTAGGTAGGTTGCCTAAAGGGAAAGCGAGAAATTCTGTTGAACAATTACCTGTTGTTCTGAAAAATGAACCGGTTAAATTAAGGCACCGTTTAATAATTAAATTCTTTAAAACTTTTTCTCATGCATAGCTTGGACTTTGGTTTGAGATTAAAGCATTGAATATTTCTTAAAATATATGGATTTACAACTTTATGTTTCGAGGCCATGTAAGATTTTGTGTATTGACATTTAAATTCATTAACAAAAAGGAAATGGATTTGGGAAGTGCACCCGAAGACTTTTGTTCATTAATTTTTCCTAGTAATACGAGCAATTATTTCTAGAAAAAATGTATCTCAGATCATAACAAATGAAACCTTAGTTGACTTTTGAAAATTCACCATGTAGGTGGTGGGAGATCTATTAGAAGCACACATTATTCTTGAAAGTAGGAGAATGCAATAACTCAAGCAGGATTGCATTTGGGTAGGAGTACAGCATGCGGCGTGGGTGCTAATTATCCAAAAATAAATAAATTTACATCTTCCATTTACCTGTTTTAAATGAATGAAACATCGATACAAAACAAACGAAAATAGATTCGACCACATCATCTAAATAACGAAGTACCCTTATAACTACCAAAGAAATACAAAAGGGTCACATCAACCCAAACCCTAAATTCAAATAGGCCATGCCAATTTACTTCCTAAATGAAGAGGATCTCAATCCTCACATAATCGATGGTTCTCCTCGCCATGCTTGTCTGCCCAACTAGAGAGTCAATATAATCTCACCAACTCCATATCATTCCTTGTGTTTGCAGAGTCCTTAGAAGCACTCGTTATGCACCAGAAAATGATGTCTAATAGACCCACAAAGGTGAGGCTGATACTTGCAGTTCTTTGTTAGTTGCTCATCTATACCGTAAAGTGTCGATGTTAAACTTGTAGGCAATAGAAGCAATAGTTGACATTGAAACGATCAGTATCAATTTACAAGCTTGCTCGACAGAGAAAAATGCTTTGTGGGAGTCTAATCAGTTCTGATTCAGCAACTTTCTTGGACTTTATGCCCATTTCAATTGTTGCATTATAGGCTTTTAATCCTAGGCTGAACATTAGTTCGATCTTGTCGACTATTGATGTGAGCCAAAGGGATGGTCTTAATTAAATAATAATATGTTTAGATATCTGACTTCCAAAATTGAGAGATGGCATAACAATATGGAAAATTCTAATTGCGAGATGATATAACCAAAGAGACTGTTGTAAACTCCTTATATTTATGCAAATTATACAATTGTGAAATAATGACATTTGATTTTCCTTGATTACAAATGATACATTCAAAGAGGAGGAAACTCGATAAATAAAACCATAACATATGCTTGCGCTTATTATCTATATCTGTATTCATGGATTCTATGTACTGCATATAATCTAAACACCATCGACTTGTGACCAAGCTTTGTGCTTCGCTATGATTTTCTGCCTTTGCAAAGCTTAAAGGCCAGAGCTGTAAGGCACGCCAGTGGCGGGCAACCAAGAGCCACTGGCGATGAAGTTCCCGACAATGAACTTCGAGGTCTCTGTTGCACTCGTGATGACATGGTAACCTATCCACTTGACCCTATTTGTGGTCGATGACCCGGGGCCTGTGTTCATATACTCACCATAGTACAGAGTCGTAAGGGCAAAGTTACCATTCCACTCCAACCAACCGATCGAGTCAATTAAGCTATCAAGGTAAGTCTTCATGAAAATAGTTCTTGAATATTTTTGCCACAGTCTCCCGAGGTACGTTTTGACAGAGCTTTGAACCAATGTCAAGTCTAAAGCTGCAGTAACTTTGCAGCTGTGGATAGAGATGCCAGTATTTTGGTTGGGGTCAGTTCAGCCCTATGCAGTGATGGTATTGACATTGTTAGGAGGGTTTCTAGCATAGATGTTGCAATTTTGGAGAACAACGGCATCATTTCCAAAGATGAAGTCAACTGTGCCATAGATGTCGCACTCTTTGTAGAATTGTCACGCGGAATAAACATAAAGGGTGTCTTGATAACTCTCAAAGCCACATTGATAGAAGATTGAGAGGTCGGAGCTAGAACGCAAAGCTACTACTTGGTGATTTGCTACACCGGCAGTGTTACGGAAAGTGATGACTTGGGCAATGAATCCATCGCCAATGATAGCTGAAATTCAAGATAGGAAAGATTATTGGTATCCAGGTCTACTTGTTAATATAATCTAAACCGAAAAAGTATATTGAGAATTAAACTGACCTCCAAATGCATTATTGACTACATCATATAGAACCAAATAATTGTCCAAATCGTGCATTCATGATCTTGACCTAATCCATTAATTATTATAGGAATCGAAAGAATTGGACTATTCGTAAATTTAATTTTATTGCTATCTTATAAAAGCAATCTAAAGGCTATTATATTATCTATATGTAGTAATAGTAGCGGTATAATAAATATTTATTATATACTATGTCTTATTGATGATGTTAAGTGAAGCTGTGTACGTGTTCTCAATCAAGGTTAATCTTCGACCAGATTAATTGAAGTCAAAGCTTATAATTCTTCTCCTCCTATGAAGATTGATTGTTTATAGCAGTCAAAACCTAAATTCGATTAATTATTATTATATCTAAAATCTCATGTTTACAACCGCTTTTTCTATTGTAGAAAGTCAATAAATAGCCACATTAGCATAAATGTTTCAGGTTTTTAGTAGAAACTATGTGAAAAAAACTGTTCATACCTTCTTATACATAAAAATAACAAGTCCTTAATATATATGTTAATTTATCCAATCTCTATGAAATGTCCCCCCCCCCTCTCTTTAATCAAGGAAAAATAGGAGGTTGGTTTGCTCAAAGGGACATCTTAGGTCGGACACAAAATTTAACTAATTGAAAAATTCGTATGGGATTAATTAGCAAATGACGACCTTAGTTCGTTAAATTGTCTATTCAACTATTTACTAGATTAGGTCATATAAATTATTTATGTGGATTAGATCACACGTGGAACATAGCAACTTAACATTTTTCAACAGTTCAACAAAATCACAACAGATATTCAAAACTATGATCTTGTAAGGCATATTAAGTTACTAAGGTAAGCCTGCTAGCCCCATGAATAGACTAACTGGCTGTTGATAATTCTCTTTTCTCTCTTTTTTACTTTTAAAGAATTTTTTTTTTGAATAAAATGCACAAAATCATAAATAACTTAAATGATATAACCTCACCAACTATTGCCGAATTGAAGGTAGTAGATCCGCCATCAATGCTTTTGCTTCCAATAATTATGGTCTTTCCAATACCATCACCCACGAACATAATGTTCACTAAATTGGTTCCAACTCCAACATTCTCATTATATGTACCGGCCTTGATATAAATTATGTACCTTGCTATGCCGAACCGCTTCGATGCTGTGGTTATGGCTTCACTAATTGTCTTATAGTTCCCTAAACCATCTTGGGCCACCACAATATTAGCCTTAGATGCCGCGGATGAAGACTGCAAGAGCTTCTGGTCGCCGCGCCTCACCCAAGTGGGGGACTCATTAGTGTAGTTCGGCGTAACATAGTGCACATGGTTTGCAGACAGAATGTTGCTTATCAACTCAGAGACATTATTCGACATCAAGGGCAAAACATTGTCCGAGACACCGAGCTCGACGAACACGGCTCGGCAAGTCTCGAGGTTGGTCAGGGCGGTGCTGAGCCATGTCTGTTTATCGTCCTGAATGCACTGGCGGTTGATGGTGTGGTTCAAGCGGAGGATTGTGTGCTTGTAAAGCTGGAGAGGCAGTCGGCCCACGCAGCCCTCTCATGCTCGTTGTGACACCTGGGACCTAGCAAGTACGTGTTGGTCCAGGCGAGCTGAGCCCTCTCGAGGGCAACCTACATCGAAGCCCTAAGGAAATTGGATTTTTGCTTGAGATGGGTTTGCTTAGGGCTTTGGCTCAAGAAGTACTCGCATGATTGTGGGTAAGGCATCTTGCCACACCATGACTTCACCTCACTAGAGGAATAGCAAGAGATGGTTTGAGATAGCAAGAGAGGCAAAAAGAGAGGGATCATCAACTTTAGATTAAAAAAAAAAAAAAAAAAAAAAAACCCATAATCGAACCCCCCGTGTATGTTGCTAAGTGCAACTTTCAATATGGACGTGAGTGAATGCAAAGAAATAAGAATGTTAATGAGCGAATTTGAGATAAGTGATTTTGAGTTGGGGTGGTTCGTTTGCCATGGATTAGCCTCTTTATATAGAAAAGAAGTCGCAATGGGGACAAGAGGCCGGCAGTTGCACCTCCCTTTGTTCCTTCGTGCCCCATGATCCTTCCTTTTGAGGAACTTTCGTTTTAATTATTAGATAATATCCAATGGATTGGTTTTGAATAATGAGAAAGAATATAGAAGAAAAGAGCGAGAGAGAGAGAGGGAGAGAGAATGCACGCTTGTCAACTAGGACAAACATGTCACATCATTCCCTGAATATAAATAAATTCTTTTTTTAATGATGGACATAGATTGCTGCATTTGCCTTTTCCGGGTGCTTGTGGATAGTTGACCAATGCCTAAAATGAGAGAAGAGAGGGGGGAAAAGATGAAAAATGAAAAAGACGGTTCTGTAGAGGGAAAGAGTTATTACCCCAAAAAACCAAACGCTTTGTTGATTCTTCGGACACATTTGCATGGAAAAAATTAATTTGTGAATCTGGTATCAAAATAATTGTTAGATTATGAAGAAGGGATAGTCTATCAAAAGAAATCATATTCTCATGGATACAACACATAAAGTAAAGAATTAACCAAATTTTGCAATGATCTGCGTGAATATATAACGGATATCACTTTTGAATAAAGTTTTCCTAAAGATTGCATTTATCAAATATTCATCTTTGAATTTGTGACCCCCAATTGAGGAACCCCTTTTTTATTTTGTCTTAAAAGCCTAGGCCCTTCTATTTGTACAAAAAAACTTTTTTTCCTTAAGGAAAAATTACTGACCGATATACCTTCTTTTTCCAAATGTTTTTACAAATACGTTTTTTTGATATAGAAGTACTTTTTGGAACTGCCATTAAAAATTTATTATTTATACAATCAAACAATTCATTTTTTCTTTTTTTTTTATAATTATTTATTTTAGTTCAAAAAAAACCAATTTTTTCCAAATGAAATTCTTTAGTTTTTTATTTTTTTCTGTTTATGTATCATCACGAGAATAGAGTATGGTGTAGATCCGGAAGAGGTAGTATTTGCCCCGAGGAGGAATGAAATGGTTTTTATTTTCACTAACATTTTCATAAAAATTTGAAGGATTGGTATGCGGTTTCATAATATTGTATTGGGGAGTTATTCGGGCATCTTTTCTGATTATGTAGCGATTAAAGGTAAATCCATCTCCTCTTTAAAAAAAAAAAAAAATCGCAGTTTCATTGGGCTTATATTATGTAGCGCTGAGTGAAGACTTAAAACGACTGAGAATTTTCCTACTGGGGTGGGCCTTTTTATTTTTTTGGTCATAAAATGGTGCAGGGTCAGAGAGCGCCTTAATCTATATTTATCATTTTAAAGAAGTATATTTATGAAAACTAAAGATTTGTTAAACTTTCGTACAAATCTAATATGCTAAGTGATGTATTAAGCTATCGGTGGTTCATGAATATGGCGTAATTATTCAAAGGCCACTCACAGTTTGACATGTTACTCAATAAATCAATTTTATATTCGGTCTCACTAAGTCTAGCATTGCTTGTTCAATTCCAGCTTCTAATAAGAACGCGGTTTGTGATGCACCGATGTGTATCTTTAAAGGCAAAAAAAATAATCATATTTTTTGTATTTTTGGGTAATTCTAAACAAGTCCAGTTTGGGTAAATGGTCTACAATTGTATTTGGAAAATGCATATATGTGATCTGTCGGAACTCAAAACCAAATTGATTTCAGATGGAGCTTAAAGAAGCCAATTAAGTCTATGCTGTATTCGATTGGACAATTGATGCGTTTAAGTTGAACCCAAATTGTCAAAGATTAGTTTAAACTTCATATTCAAATGGACAACACCGCACGAGTCCAATAAATTTCAAGACGTAACTTCCAAATGAAGAATCAATTTCCTGGATAATCTATATTACCAGTGTATAATAGAAACAGACTTTCTATTAAGTTTCCCATTGGATAACTTATGTCTTGCGTGTTGCTTGTGCAACCACCTAAAGGATTTTCAAATTATTTCAGCAGCTCGGATTGAACTATGGAAGCAAGTTGATTTAACCACCTTCACCAAAAATGGAAACTATCCGAATTTTTCAAAGTAAATCTGATTTAACCATGCTTTGATGAACTAATCTGACATTCTGTAGCGCCCAAAAAAAAAAACTAAACATAAAAAAATAACAAGTATTTTTTGACCGTCAGCAAAGTTCGCTCATCATCAATTTCGCTAATTCTTTGGTGAGGGTACAGAGAAGCCACGCGAGTTTGTCGCTGAGAATTTGATGACTTGAAAAATTGTATTTTTATAATGTCAATCAATTAAGTTCTTAGCTTATCTAATCATTTTGTCCCCACTTACCTAAATCAGAAAGTATAAACTATATACATAATCTCCATCCTATTCTCAGGTCACCAATTTAAACAAGACCACCTCAGCAATGTCAAAACATCAACATAACGGTTTAATTAATGGAAAATGACAGGCTGACTTAGGCTCCATTTATTTTGTGAAAATTGAATGACTTAAATTTTTTTTTTCAAGCGATACAACAATCATTTTCTAAAACATGTTTTCCAAATTATTCATTTTTCTTGAAATAGATGGAATCTTAATAGAACAATCTTGTTAAGGCAGAAGACTTAAATTAAGAAACTGCCAAAAAAAAAAATCAAATTAAGTTTGAGGTTGACCGACCAAAAAAGTTAGCGGGTTGATTGTTTACTTAACCCAACAAAGAGAAGGGGGAATAGAAAACGTAATAGAATGAGTTTTGTATTGACGGGAATGAAGGAGCTAATTAACATTTTGAGTTTTGTCATTTTTAGGGTATTTTGCCTGTTCACGTTTTGCCTTATTTATGTTAATGTAATTTTCTTTCCTCAAAAGCCACCGCCCTAGTCCTAAACTTCCCACACGGCAAAATCCCCAAAACCAAATAAAAAACATAACTGCTGAACCCCTAAGCTTAGCTGCCGCTATGAGCCGCTGCCGTGCCCATTGTCGCCATGGTGCCGGCGGCAGTAGACAGTGGTGGGTGATGAAACAGGTGCGGATTTATAGGAGACTTGGAGGATTGGAAATTTTAGAAAGAGGCCCAACTCTTGTGTTTAATTTAATTAATTTTAAAAAAGTAACTATAAAATCTAAAAATGGTTGTTGATGAGAAAAAATCTAAGTTCAAATTTAGAGCATGACACGCAGACATACTTACCTGATAATTATATTGACTATACCATCGAACTTCGATTTTGTCCATTTGATTATAACTTAGGATCACAACTCATCTCATTAGACAAATCCATTATTTTCAAAATGATTAATTTGTCAAATAACATTGCTTGCAACATATTTCTAATGTATTTCGTAACACAATTTCTCATGCCTAAATCAGCTCGTAAAAATGTGGACATAACCTCACTGCGAGATAAAGGATGGAGCAAACATAGTATTTGGAATGATAG
This sequence comes from Eucalyptus leucophloia subsp. euroa, assembly GCA_017140325.1. Lineage (NCBI taxonomy): Eukaryota > Viridiplantae > Streptophyta > Magnoliopsida > Myrtales > Myrtaceae > Eucalyptus > Eucalyptus leucophloia. The sequence continues at coordinate 14,026,018 of CM029472.1, read as the reverse complement.
AGCAAATTAAAGGTTGAGAGTGAATGCTGATGTGCTGGATACGTTTGATATATACTTTATAGAATTATAAGTAAACCTTTCTTCATTAGTTCACGCAAGCGCGTTGGGTCTTGTTTTCTCCGGTTTGAATGGACTGGGATTAAACCTGGGTTAATAGTAGATCCAATGTCTCCACAAGTGAATAGGGTAGTCCGACCGTACAACCACGGTGAATGCCTTTCGGTCAACGAACAACCTCAAGAGAAAATTCCCATAATGACACCGCGCGTTGAAAAAACTGCATGCGCCGTGCCGCTCAAAACCCTAGATGAATTCGAAATTTTATTTATTTATTTCTGATAGGAGATAAGGCAGCTGACGTTTAGGGGAGGCAACTAAGGCAGGCGGCTTCTGCATCATCTACAGGCGAAGGAAGGCGACGGTTGTTGTCTTCCGTCCCTATTGCCAATCATTCAAAAGCGGAAAGTGGATACCTTGGGATCAACAATGTTGAATCCTATGTAGCACCGACACGCGACACGACACGACACGACACGCGACACGTCGTTTCTAAAAAAATAGAAAATTTCGACACGTTCCGACATGTTAAATATTAAATAAATATTTTTATATATAAATGCATAAATAAGTAAATAATAATAAAAAAAAGTCTAGAATTAGTCTATACTAAAAACATTAATCATACATTTGTTAATATCATTCATTCTTTTAATTTGAGGAATTCAACTATATTTCATTGTAATAAACCATAAGCAAATAAATTTAAAATTTAACAATAAGCAAATAAACAATCAACATTCCATCAAGTAATATAACAAAAAGTCATTCATCCACATTATCCACTTATTCTGCAAAAAAAAAAAAAAAAAAGACTCCATCTCCCGCTCATCAAGTGAAAGATTTGAACCTTCAAGCACCCCTACATCTTCAAACGAGTCAAATGCATCTCCACCAATATCCCACATCTTAGTCTCTCCTTCCGCATATTGTGGACTTTTTCTTGATAGAAGACGGAGATTGCTATGAATAAAAACCAAATCTTCTGCATGTTTTGGGGTCATCTTATTTCTTCTTGTCGAGTGCACAAATGAGTAAGTACTCTAATTTCTCTCAGCACATGATAAAGAAGAAGGTTGTGCAAGAAGCTTTAAGGCTATACTTTGAAGCATCGGTGCACATGCACCATGATTGACCCACCAAGCCTTAGGATCCATTGAATATCGATTTTGAATGGAATCCAATTCTCTAAAATCTCCATTTTTACTTGCAAAATTTACGTATTCCAAATTCACTTTGTTGCGCTCATCCAAGTTAGAAAGTATTTCTTGAAGCATTTCAGTCTTACTTGGTTTATCTCCTTATTCTTGTAAGGAGAAATTCGAGTAGAATCTTCATCAAGCCATTGATCACTATAGTACCTGTTATTTAATAAAATGAAATAAAATTAGAAAACAATAATAAATGAGAGGAGTATTATATTATCATGTTAAAGAAAGAATAACTACTAAAGTAATAATCTCATACAATTTTAGAACTTATCTAGGATTTAAGGCATGTGCCAAGCAATGAAGTGGAGTATTGTTATTTGTCCAACGATCTACAAGAATTGTGTGAATCACCTCATAAAATGTGGACTTCTCATCTAGCCTTTTCATTTCATGTGCATATATAACTTTCTTCACTTTTTTGATCATCAAACCCCACATATCATAAACTAAGTGAAGACAAGGCTTATCGGTGTCACAAACTCTAAGCATATCATAAATAGGAGCCGTGAAGGAAAGTATATAATCAATCAAATTCCACCAAAAATCATCCAACACCTTCTCCTTGACAAGCTTAACTTTCTCTTGATTAACATCCCGATAGATATTCCATTTGTCACAAATCACCATGTTTTGAAGACCACTTTTTATCAACTTGAATCTCTTGAGCATCACAATCATCGAAGCAAAACGTGTATCCACTACAAAAAGCAACTTCAAGCTAACAAACTCATTGTATATTGCTAATCTCATAGAATGGTTCATGATGAAATGTTTGATTTACATAACTTCCTTAACAATATCTGAAATCCAACTACATTTATCATAAACTATTTGATTGCTCTCCATATTTTTTGCAGCACAAATATTCTTCAAAGCTAGATTAAGGGTGTGCACCACACAAGGTGTCCACATAATGGATGGAAATTCTTGTTCAATGAGTTGTCCCGCACCCTTACAATTTGAAGCATTATCCGTAATTACTTGGATCACATTCTCATGCCCAATTTCATTGATAACTCCTTTCAACAAGTTAAAAATGAAATGCATATCTTTTGTTTCTCCCGAGCAATCAACCGATTTTATAAACATTGGTTCTCCATCCGATACCGCCATAAAATTAATAAGCGGTCTTCTATGTGAGTCGCTCCATCCATCACTCACAATACTTATACCCTTCTCCTTCCACATGATTTTGATAAGTGTACACAACCTATCAATATTTACCTTCTCCCTTTGCAACAAAGTGGTCCTCAACAAATTATATTTTGGTGGTACATAACCCGCAATATTATGATTAGCAGCATAAGTGAAAGCGGATTGAAAATAAGGATTCCTTGCTAGGTTAAACGGCAAGCCCACCGAATAAAACATCCTAGCAATCTCACAATCTAGACGATCCCGTTGAGTCATATTAAATGCATTTTCAAGTGATTTTCCACTCCCACTTTCGCCTTTCCTTTTTTTGGAGTTCAATGATAAATCCATTCTGTCACCACCACCACCACCACTAAGTGAATAACTAGCAGGAGGCAAAGGTACATTTCTAGGTGCAATACTCATTAATTTAGTATTGACCTCTTCATCTAATCTTTCCATCTCCAAAAGATCTTTTTTTCTACTTTTGTGCACTTTCCAATTCTTTTCCACTTATCATCATCAAATGGCACCTCACTCTTGTATATGAACTCTTAAAATCTTTTTCACAAAAGTTGCATCTCCAAGACAAATTTCCCCCGCATCAGTATGATTAACTAACTTAGTAACATACCTCCATAATGGTTGTTTTACAACTTCATTGCTAGAGGTAGCTTGTGTGCTTGAAGTACTACTAGCCATATTTGAACTTGAAGACATTCTGCAAAAAAGAAGAAAAAATAAACATGTTATTATCAATTGCTATAAGGTTTCAAGTCGGAAACAAGTGAACCAACATCAATGCTAGTTAAACACCCAAGAAGAAAGAAATTAGAACAGAGCACAATCCATATCATCTTAAAAACCACTAAACCTGTAGTTTCTCACTGTCTACCTCATGTAGCCCCATTTTCTAAACCAACATTCAGAACCTAGATCATAGATTGCACTAATTGTATGAATGGTAATGCTTTAATATCAATTACAAATTAGTAAATCGCCCAAAAAATAAAAGATTACAAATCAGTAAATCACCCAAAAAATAAAAGAACTCTGTAAAGGGGAGAAACACAATCGAATGCTATAGAAACAAAAGAACAAAATTCGAAACTATCCCTCATGCGTTAGCAGCAAAAGCAGGCCAATCAACCACAAAAGTTTTAAGTCCGGCGAAGTATTCTTTGCTTTGCAGAGAGAGAGAGAGAGAGAGAGAGAGAGAGAGAGAGAGAGAGAGAGAGAGATTTTGACTCCAAATGCAACCCCAAAATTGAAACACAAGCGCAAAAGACGAGTACCCACCTCGGAATCAATACTTCAAATTCGAAAGGCAGCTCGGAATTACGGCAACGATCGCGATGGTAGAGAGAGTTTCCAAGCAGCAATCGACAAAAAAGATAATTCACGGAAAATCTCACAATCGTGAACAAATGGAACGGACAGAGCACCAAAATCTGAAAAAAGAAAGAGAACGCGAAGCATCAATCAACGAGCAGTCCACCAAACAAAAAAACAACAACCCAGGGAGCGAGACCAACAAAAGAACGGCATAAGAGCGCTGGAGACAGAGAGACGGAAAGAGGGTCCGAAAAATCCCCCTTTCCCCGAACTAGGAATTGCCAAAAAATCCCAAATCGCAAGATGCTAACCTGAGGCGCGGGGGCTACGGCGAGTCGACAACTGGTGGGGTGGGCCGTGCGGCCGGCAAAGCAACACCGGCGAAAGAACGGCGAAAGAAGAGAACCAAAGTAGTCTGCTCACTGCTCAGGCTCGTTCGCTGCGACTAGAGAAGATAGAGAAGACTGAATAGAAGATTGAAGTGAAGAACCCGTGCGTGCGAGTGAACAAACGTGAAGAACCCGTGTGTGCGACTGAATTGAAGTGAAGAACCCGTGCACTCACAATCGTGAACAAACGGAACGGACAGAGCACCAAAATCTGAAAAAAGAAAGAGAACGCGAAGTATCAGTCAATGAGCAGTCCACCAAACAAAAAAACAACAACCTAGGGAGTGAAATCGACAAAAGAATGGCACAAGAGCGCTGGAGAAAGAGGGTCCGAAAAATCCCCCTTTCCCCGAACTAGGGTTTGCCAAAAAAATCCCAAATTGCAAGATGCTAACCTGAGGCGCAGGGGCTACGGCGAGTCGGCGACTGGTGGGGTAGGCCACGCGGTCGGCAAAGCAACACCGGCGAAAGAACGGCAAAAGAAGAGAACCGCTCACTGCTCAGGCTGGTTCGCTACGACTGGAGAAGACAAAGAGAAGGCCGAAGAGAAGATTGAAGTGAAGAACCGTGCGTGCGAGTGCGACTAAATTTTAACTTTTATTTTTTTTTTTTTTTTTTTTTTTCATATATTTATATTTAGAGCCCAGAAGTTTTCAAAATTTATAAAAATAACCCCGTGTGTGTCGGAGTCACGTGTCGGAATTTCCAACTCACGTGTCGGAGCGTGTCGGAAATAGTTGACCGCGTGTCGACTTTCCCGACACGCGTTGACCGCGTGTCGGAGCGTGTCGGACACGTGTCGGAGTGTCGGACACGACACAAAGGGTCCCGGAGAGTGTCCGTGCTTCATAGGTTGAATCTGTAGGTTTCTTCTTGAGTTTTGACCCGAGAAAGGGTGTCCTAAACGTGTCGCCTTTATCTTAAGAAGTTCTTTCTCTTCACGTTTATACACATAGAGAGAGAGAGAGAGAGAACCATCGATGAACAGTTGAAGAAAGCATACGGATCATTAAGTGTCTTATAATTTTTTTTTTTTGTCAGTCATACTCTATTCCTACTTTACACTTACTTTCGGACTTTTGTCATACCTCTTGCAGGGCGTGGGAGTCGAAACCCACTTCTGAAACTTACGCGTCGTCCTCACTCCATCCCCTTCTGAGAATGTGGGAATTTGAACCCCTCACTTCCCCCTTCTATGTTGGAAGGGTGGCCACTGGGTCAAGTGTCTTATAATTAAGCAGTAGCTTAATGTACTGATTACAGTTGAAGCAAATGAAAGATCATTTCTAGGAAAAATAAAAGGGTCTGCTCGATGAGAAAGTTTTTAGCTTGATAAAGTATTGATAATCCAAACTAGCAGATTAATGCGCATGGGATGACTTCTTTATATAAGAAGCACCCTCTACAAGTAATTTTGAACAAAATCTGTAATATATAACAGTCATGCCCAATGACACGCTGATACATCCGGTAGACAAATCAAATATATCGTATGTCTCTCTCTCTCTCTCTCTCTCTTTTTTGAGTTAAAGGTTAGGAGGGACAATTGGCATGATTTTCCATCTGAGCATTAACATAAGGGTTCTACTCTTGCTCCAAAATGTAATAACTAGACAAGTCATAAGTGTATAGGCCTGTCATCTAACCCCATAGACATGCTAGAAACTAAAAAGTTCTCTTCACATGACGTAACAAATGTCCTTGACACAAGCTGGTCTAAGATTCACCAATGATATGATGTGTGACCCCTAATCATTGGGTTACCAATGCCCAATTGTATCGAATATTATTGTTTATTATTACATATTGAGTAATAAAGAGTAATCATAAGAATAATACATTCTTTTTTTCTATTAATATCCCGTCATGCGTCCCGTAATGATTGACTTGTAGATAACAAACTTCTTGGACTATTTGGGGTTCAGATGTTGCAGTTTGCTAAAAACAATCATTCGTTTAACTAACATTATTTATTGAATATTATTTTTCTCTCAGACGACCAGAAGCAAAAAGACATAATCATGTACAAAACAAAAGCAATTATTGACATGATTTATCTATTCAAATGCTTATACGTCCACATACATGTCTACGGGCCTGTAATGAGATGGGGAGTTTTTCGTGCATCCTCCTTTGTTTGAATATTTTCAAGTGTCTCTCGTTGATTCTTTCTATCTAAGTTCTAACCATGTTGCGACCCAAGTAAATTTATCTCCTCTTTAAAACTAAAATCCCAGTTTTAGGTTTGTCTAAATTAGCGGTGAGTTAACACATAAAATGACGGAGGATGTTCCTTCATTGGTTAGTACCATTCGAAGGGAACGGGTCAGAGAGCACCTTAATCTATCTTTTCACTTTAGATACGTTCTGAAAACTAAATATTTTTGTTAGGTATTTCTATGATTATTTTCTCTCCCAAAAAAAAAAAAAAAGTGGGGGGCCTACTCCAACATTTCAATTCCAAAAAAATTTTAAACTTGCCTACAAATTTGATATACCAAGTGATGTGTCAAACTGTTATTGGTTCTTAAATATGACCCATTTATTTAAAGGATTAGTCGTAGCTTGACGTGTTACTTAGTGGATCAATTGTAACCAGCCTTAGTAAGTCTAGCGTTTCTCATTCAATTCCAAGTTCTGATAAGAACGCAGTTTGTGTGTATATTAAAGGCCAAAAATAGAGTAGTTATACAGTTCGTAAATGGTCTAAACTTGTATTTGAAAAATGCATACACATTATATTGAAACTAGAAACCAAGTCGATTTCATATAGAGCTTCAAGAAGCCATTGAAAGCGGTATTCAATAGGACAAACTTCTTGATGCGTGCAAGTTGGAAAGGAATTGTCAGGATTTAGTTTAAACTTCGTATACAACCAAACAATGCCATAGAATTCCAATAAATTTTCAAGATGTAGCTTCAAAATCAAGAACCAATCTCCAGAATTATTTAGCATATTATTAGGAAATATTAAAGCACACGTCGATTTCTATCACTGTTTTCCCCGTTGGATAACTTATATTGTACCTGCTGCATGTACAACCAGCTAAAGAATTTTCAGATTCTTCAGCAGCTCTGATTGATATGAGTTAGCAATAAATCCTAAATTGATAGCAAAGTTAATTGAAATGAAAAAAAAAAAAGAATTGATTAAAACATCATGAGAAATTGAAATTAAATCTGAATGAACAATTTAAGGGTAGCCATCGAAGCGTTGCGCTTCACTATATTTTTCACTTATAAACCATGCATTGATGCACTAATCTTACATTAAGCGAAAAAAATAAAAAAGAACTAATTATTAAACAAATTGACCAGAATTCTTTGATTGCCAACAAGGTTTGGTCATACATTATCCCAAAAAGGATATATAACTCTACTAAATTTATATAATTATTCTCATTATTGTCTAGTGAGGGTCCCGAAAAGCCACGCCAGAGATGTGTGATTTTTTTTGTTGGTCAAACAGAAATGTCTGGTTGGATCGGGACATTTATGATGAGAATTTCGATGACTTAACGAGTAGCACTTTTATAATTTCAATTAGTTGACTTCTTATCTTATCTAGAGATTGTGTCCACTCTTACCTAAATCAGAAAGTATAAACTATATACATAATCCCAATCCTAATGCCACGTCACCAATTTATAAAGTCCACCTCGGCAATGTCAAAACATCAACGCAACGGATTAGGCAGTGGCAAGCGAAAGCGAAATTGATTGAGTATTCTTGTTAAGTTAGAGGACATGATTGAATAAAAGAAAAGAATATAATTTAATTAAACTAGATGATTGAAGTTTCACCCTAGGCTCTGTCGTCACACCAATCGTTGCCGAGGCCTTTGGCTGCTCGGTGCCCACCATCATGACGGCAGCGGCGGCAGTAAATTGTGGTGGATGATGAAAGAGGTGAGGATTTGTGGGAATCTAGGAGGATTGGAAATTCTAAAGAGGGTTATTATGTCTTAGTAACAAATAAGATTTTGTTAAGAGGACGGTGAGTGGAATTTTCAAAAGTAGAGGAGAGTACGTGATTAGGGAGTGAAAAATAAGGATGGTTTTAGTAACAATTACCTAAGACAAACCAACTCTAGTACTAGGGACTTAAAGATGACACTGGGACTAGGCGTTAAGCTTGAATTATCGGGAGGTTTGGGGAAGAAAGCCTTTCTTAGAAGGAAAAATATATATGACTAGTGTAACGTAAAATTTACATAAACGGCCTTATCCACTATTGGTTGGAGGATTGTAGCTAACCATTCTCCTAAATCACTAGCGTATAAGACCATTATTCTAAATAGCTTTTACACTACTGATTTATGCTATAATTACTATTCTTAAGATAGAGTGAATTGCATGAAGTTTAGTTATAAATTCATAAAGAAATTGTGTCAAAATTCCAATGAATCTTTTCTAACCTAAGGGCCCAAGTGCATAAACCCATAAGATAACCCGTAAGCCCAATAATCAATTAAGTTTAGGCATTTGGCTCATACAAGTAGTTCTCATCTAGAGCAATTTTCACACAATTGGTGGAACTTTAATAGATAACCTTCAGCTCTAAAGCTAGAAATGCAATGGTGTCCCAACTAACTGCACCAACCCTAGAGATTTATTCAAATAATTATTAAATGTAAATATGTGATCTAAAAAATTGTTCATGTGGGAAATCAAAGTTCAAATAATTCTTTGTTAATTTTTACAGTGAGGCTCTCAGCCCCAATGTGCAAAGTTGCTAACGTCAAGCTAGGTGATGTGAGATCTACGTTAGGATTTCATACCCACTCCCCCCATCATCCCAAGGCAGTTACTGCTCTCTGACACCAAGTAAGGTTCTCAGTCCCAAAACTGCAGTTGTAGGGTGAGAGGATAGCCCCCAAGGTTATATGTAGAGTTGCTAACGTCAAGTTGGGCGATGTGGGATCTCCGTTAGGATTTCGTACCAAATGAAAATATTTTTTTTATAGAATTATTATTTCAAATAATATAAGTTATAATTTTTTTCAAAAATATATATATTTTTAAATCATTCGTTTTTTGTCAAACAAACAAAGCTTTGGAGAGCTACAAAATGATCTTCTCCATTAGTTTGTAGAAGCGTTTCACGCTGTCTTTTATTTGGCTTGACTGAATTGGAAATTAAAATTGGAATAGTATAGTCCCATATCTCTACAAGTGAATAGGGTAATCGTACCGTACAACCACGGTCAGTGCCTTTCGGTCAACGAACAACATCAAGAAAACTTCACAGGACACGCTGCACGTTGAAAAGACTTGATGCGTTGTGCCTTTCAAGACCTCTTGAATAATCCGAAATCTTTTATTTATTTCTGATAGAAGATAAGATGGTTGACATCAGGGAAAAGCAGCTAAAAGTTAATCATCTAATCAAAATGGCTCGAATTTCAGCAACATCTAGAGGCGATGGCGATGGCGATGGTTGTTGGCTTATCATTTAAAAGCGGAAACAGGATATATTGTCGGACCGACAACGTTGAATCTGCAAGCTTATTCTTGAGTTTTGACCTGAAAAAGACTGCCAGGAACGTGTTGCCTTTATCTTGAGAAGTTCTTTTTACTTGACATCTAGAGAGAGAAGAATATATATATCATATAATGTCTTCAAATTAATTACTGCCCTAATGTACTAATATCTGTTGAGATAAATGAATGATCTTTTCTAAAATAATAAAACGTTTGCTCAACTTGAAAAATTTCAATTCTTTTAAAATATCAATAATGCAAATTAGCAAACAAGTCAGTTTTTTCTTGTATGGCTATTTACGAAGTACCCTTTAAATAAATTTTCAATAAAACCTATATTGCAGAATAATTATGCCTTGTGACGTGCTGACATCATATATCAAGAAGATAAATCATATATTAACTGTTCTTTTTTTTTTTTCCCCTCAATGGTTTAAAAGGTTAAGAGGGGTGACTAGCTCAACTACTCCTCTGGATGTTATCATAAGGGTTCTACACTTGCTCGGAGAGGTTCATTTTGAGCTATAACAACTCAACTAATTTGTCGGTGCCCGAGCTTGTCGCCTCAGCCCCACAACTCTCTTCATATTATGCAGCAAACATCTGAGGCACAAGCTGATTGAGGTTTGTCGATGATATGGCTCGAATTTATTATCTGCTGGAAAATAGTGTAATTTTAATAATTGGGCTACAACGCTTGGTGGTATTGAATGTTGTTGTTTGTTATTGCATAGTGAGCAACGATGAGTAATCATAAGAGTAGTATAAAAAATCGCCGTCATGGGTCACGTGATGATTGTAGTTAACAAACTTCTTGGACTATCTGGGGGTCAAATGTTACGACTTACTGATAACAGCCATTCATTTAAGTGAAATAAATTAAGAACATTCAAACCTCTCTCTCTGGTCGGTGGATTTGTGGCGTGAAGTCTTCGTGGAGAAAATGTTACCCACGTAAATGTAGAGTTTTCACGACTGTGCAGAGTCCTTGGTTATGGTCTTCAATCTTTCGATAGTGTCTTGACAGCCTTCATGCATGTCAAAGAGGGTATATTTCATAGAAATTTCACACATTTGCATCTCGTCGTCGAAAATAAGCAATCACACCATAATAAACCAGAAAGATATAAATGTGGACACAATCACGTTGATGAGATAACAGTGGAATGAACAGAACATTAGGAATAAAGAGCAAGTAAAAGATAAGAGAGAATGCTAATATGCGAGGTTTGTTCAATATATCCTTAGAGAGTTACGGATTGATCTTCTTCGTTAGTTTATGGAAGCGTGTTGCGCCCTCTTTTCTTCGGTTTGAATGGACTAAGAATTGGAATTGGAATTGGAATAATGCAATCCCATATGTCTACAAGTGAATAGGGCATTTTGACCCTACAACCACGGTGGATGCCTTCCAGTCAAGGAACTGAGAAAATCAAAAAGCTTCACGTAAGACACCCGCACCTTGGAAAAGCTGCATGCGTTGTGCCGCTCAAAACCCTAGAACAATCCTCATCGACGATAAGATGAGAGAGTTGACATTAAGGAAAACAGCTAGCGGCGGCTTACCCCTAATCAAAATGGCTCAAAGTTTCAGCAACATCTAGAGGCGATGGCGACGGTTCCCGCTTCTCTCCCTATTGCCTGATCATTCAAAAGCTAAAATGTGGATAATTGTTGGATCAACCACATTGAATCTGACGACTTATTTTTGTCATTAATGTGGCAATTTTATCTTAAGAAGTTCTTTTACTTCAAGTTGAGAGAGAGAGAGAGAGAGAGAACTACTGGTGAGAGTTTGAAGGAAGTATTTATATCATATCATGTCTTATGATTTGTCAGTAATGTTGAAGTAAATGAATGATCTTTTATGGAGAAATTTGAGTCTTTCAAAATATCGATAATCCATACGAGAATATAAGTTGGTGCACTTGAAACAAAGTTGCTACATTTTAGTACATTGAAAGGTCAATTTTTAATAACTATGTTTTTCATAATAATCATGCCTTGTGACATGTCGACATCACATCAAGGATATATATCAGATATATCAAATGTTCTTTTTTCTCAATGCATTACAAGGTTAGGAGGGGCGATTAGTATAACTACTGCATTGGTCATTACCATAATGGTTCCACACTCGCTCCGAAATGGTTCCTATGAGCTATAACTACTTAGCTAGCTCATAGGTGCACGAGCTTGTCACTGCAAACCCACCAGCATATTAGAAGTCAAGAAGTCTCTTGACATTACGTAACAATTGTTAAAGACATGAGTTGGTCTAAGGTCCATTGATGGTATGTTCTCGAATTTTTTATCTCATGGAAGACATTGGGACCCCTAATTAGAGGGCAGAGAAACTTAATGGTATCAAATTTTGTTGTTATTGGTACGTATTAAGTAATAATGAGTAATCGTAAGAACAATACAAAAGATTTTATTAATTTACCGTCATGGGTCAACTGATGATTAACTTGCAAATAACAAACTCTTGGACTTTTCCCCCCGCGGGGCCCCGTGTCCGGGGGGAGGTTTGGTCAGATGTTGCGGCTCTCTCTTTCTATCTCTCTCTGGTCGCTGGATTGGAGCAGAAGTTAGGTGCAGCCTATCGTGTTTAATCTTCGTGGAGAAGATGTTATCCGAATCAAGCCATGAGAGGTCACGGGCGAAGCCAGGGGAAGATGCAAGCTGTTTGACGCCGGTCGATTTTGAAATCCACGCAGAGCCATGCAGCCGAGGAGAGAGATTTTAAACGTGCGCCTTTTTCTTTTTTCTTTTTTTTTTTGGGTCAAGCACGTAAATGTAGATTTTTTGGCGACTGTTCAGGTCCAAGGTTCTGATGGTCTTGTCTTTGGACAGAGTCTTGACAATCTTCATGCATGTCAAAGACGATCTATTCCCTGGAAATTTGGCACATTCGTGTCTTGTCAGGAAAGCAAGTGATCGAGCGATAATAAATAGGAAAATAAGAAAGTACATTAAGATATTGGATTAGTGCAGTTCATTTGGTATGATCTAAAATTTAGGGATCACATTAAAAAAATTAGAAGTTCAAGTATGACATTTTACATTGGACTAAAATTCAAAAACCACGTTAAACAAATTAAAAGTTCATGGACTAAATTGTAAATTCAGTCAAAATTTACGAAGTATTTATGTCATTATTTCTAATCTAAATAATCAATAGCACAAATGTATCAAGTTCTTGATATAAAAGAATTATAATAATCAAATAATTTATTTCCAAATACTTGACTATCGATCAAATCTAAGCAAAAAACCTACCTTAACCAATTATAATTCAAGGTTGAATTGTGATTTAAGCAAGCATAGCATATTCATCAGCATCTCAATTCGCTGGACCGTGGTACTATATATGTACATCAAAGAGGATTTCAATTGGAAATTATAGGTTGGTCATGTTACTATCCTATTCGAGTGACGATGAAAGAACCTTGATATAGAGCAAAGAGTACAACGCGAAAGGCTCTGGAAAATATTGCTTGTCCATAAATAACACTTAATGAGGAATAGAATGCAATATAGAGTGGATAATGAAATAAAAAGTCCACCACTGAACTATCGTTTTAGTATAATAAATAGAAATTATTGGCCTTTAGCTATTGTATTATTGCAATTATTAACAGATGAACTCAATCATATTAAATATTCATTTAGAGTTGTTGACTTCATTGAGGTGGTTAAGCTATTCATGCAAAAGCATTACACTACATTGTTTCGGGCAAGTATGACAAAATTTCTAAAATATAAATCCATTTCTAGCAAGAAATCGATTTCTCAAATTTTATTTCTTGAACGAGTTTTTGAGCAAAGAAACACGTTTGATAATAACTTAAAATTTTTGTTTTTGAAATAGAAATTCGTTTAATAACAAAATATAATTTCTACTTTTAGGGGGCGTGCCCGACAGACAACGAGCGTCATCCAACGCTCGATGTCCAACATCTAGCGATCAGAGATCAGTGGCGAGTGGCTGCCGTACTATAAGTGGTGGGTGGGCGATAGGTGGTAACGAGAGTGAATGATGAAAATGGTTTTTATTTCTCACTTTTGTTCCAAAAATTGAAAAGCTTAAAATTTTAGCTTCTAATTTCTAACTTAAAATTTTATCTTCTAATTTCTACTGTAAATCTATTTTTGAAATATAAATATGTTAGAGAAATGGAAAAATAAAATTGCATTATCAAACAGATTTTTATTCCAAACTTATTTCAAAGAACAGAAAAACCAAAAAAAAAAATAAAGAAACATAAATTTTGTCATGCACACCCTTAATTTTGATTATTAAGTTGTAACTTTTTGTGAACTCGGTGAGTAACTTATTTCGAAGATAAGCTCAAAGATTATTTAAGTGTGCAATCATCCACTTCACAAGCTTAAACCGTTTAGCATACGATGCATATTATTATAATAATTTACCATAATTATCTCAAATACTAACATGAATTTAAGTGCATAGCCATTTATTCAAAATTTAGAAATTTCAGCGTATGATTCAAATTACGCTTTTATAGCTTAGTCCAGTAAAACAATCATCAAATTGAATGAACGATCGTGCAATGATGACCAACACGAAAATAGTCAACGGGGGAACATAAACATATGAATGGGAAACAACCTTTCGAGGGCCCTTTACAGATTTGTATTATAAAGAATTACAAATACTTGTCATATCATTCTACAAAAAAAAAAATACTTGTCATATCACGACGAGCTGAAAATTAAAGAATTGAAAACCCCATATGCAGACAATCTTCACGATCTATGTACGATTGTACTTATTGTCGATGAAGAAAATGATTGTCGATGTCATGCTTTCCTTAATTGATGATTCCTTCACCTTAATTGATGAGGTAATTGAAATAGAATGAATCAATGTGCACTCCAATTTTGTTCCAGCTCAATACCGTCAAGAATTCCTAACTATTGCATGCCCTCCTAATTTAGAAGCCAGAAGTAAAAGGCACGCTTGTCATTGGCAACCAAGAGTTGCTGGCGATGAAGCTCCCGACAATGAACTTTGATGCCTCCGACACACGAGTGATGATCCAATAACCACCCCATTTCACTCTATTCTTAGTTGATGACCCAAGTCCGATATTCATGTACTCAGCATAGTACAAGGTCTTGAGAGCAAAGTTACCACTCCACTCCATCCAACCAGCAGGGTGAACCAATCTATCAAGATGTGTCTTCATGAAGACAGTTTTAGAATACTCTTTCCACAGTCTTCTGAGGTAAGTGTTAACGGACCTTTGGACCGGTTTCAAATCTGAAGCTGTAGTAACTCAGCAATTGTGGATGGAGATGCCAGTGTTTTGATTCGGATCGATTTGACCTTGTGTAGTGATAGTGTTAGTTTTGTTGGGAGGGTTTTAGGGATAGATGTTGCAATTCTAGAAAACAACAGTGGCGTTTCCAAAGATGAAGTCCACCATCCCATAGATGTTGCATTCTCTATAAAATTGTCGCTCGGAGTGGACATAGAGGGTGTCTTGATAGCCTTCAAAGTTGCATTTGTAAAAGATGGAGAGATCACAGCCAAATCATAGGGCAACTGCATGGTGATTGGCCACGCTAGTAGTGTTGCGGAAAGTGACATCCCGAGCAATGAATCCATCACCCACGACAGCTAAAAGGACAAAAATATTAAATCAGAAGGCGAGGTCAAAGTATAGGAATAAGCAACATTTTTCATTATAACACGCAAAGTTATATGAATTTTCACATTAGAAGAAGTCATAGTCTTGTATGTCCCCATAGACTGATGTCAATAATCCCTTTCATATTCTAGTTTTGCTTCATTGTCAAACATATGGTGATCAACTAGATGATCAATAGACATTCAAAAAGCTACAAATTGACTAGAATAAAAAAGAAAAAAAGAAAAAGGAATGTTAACTACAAAACATGCACTTGTATATGTGTATCCATAGTTCATAAAATATATAAAAATTCTAATCATAACGCTATTCTAGACACTTTTTACCATTAAGATATCCAAGAGAACAAATTATCCGATCACACAAAATTTGAGATGCATTATCCTTTGTCTCACAGTTCATTTAATACGGCATTCATGATATAGCCTTAGTAATTATTACATCTACACAATTATTTCTGAATTCCTTCCACTTATTCAAAGCGGGCAATGCTCCAAGGACCGTAAAGTCAATTATAGAATTTAATTGGCCGACCAAAAAAAAATTATAGAATTTAATTGGCACGATTGCTTTCTCTCCAAAGCAATCTAGAAAATGCAGACTTTTCATCCTGAATCAATGAGAGCAATTACCAGCAGCTATAGACCGCCATTTGGAGGCAAGGGACCAGCCACAGAAAATTTTGTGTGGGGTCCATGAATAGACACGTTAGAAAGTCGTCGGATGTTGTCTCTTTCTTTCCTTGATGATGATGACGACATGCGACAGACGTGTACGTCTCCTTCATGAAGTCATTGCTCGACTGGTTTAAAGTCAAAGACTATAATTCTTCCCTCTAGGCTTAATTAATTATATTTACCAGGAGCCAAATCCTAATTCTTTCGCATAACTTATGTAGATTACTACATAACAGACTTTGCTGAAAAAATATTTGCGAATGAATTCATTTACTTATTACTATTTTGAACATTACATTTTAGAACATTAGTTCTTTTCAACTCATTTATCATATACAAGTCAATATTTTACATGGAAGGCATAGGACGATGTAATTTATAGTAATTAGTGTGAGTTTATTTAACTCCAAATAACTGGAATTGTATTTCAAGCACCTCATCTATGAAAATTGTGGCATGACTATTTATTAATTATTATTTTTTTGTATATGTATTGTTCTTTCTTTTCTATTCTAAGAGCAAAGTGGTCGAATGACCTATTCAATTATTGAGTCGGTAATTCCTTTAGTTTATTTCATATAAATAGAGAATATTTTTCTCAAATTAAGCTTAATACGTTTTTGTGAATTCTTTCAATACCAAGCTCTTGGTTGCAAGCTAAATAAACAATGAATTAGTGATTCCTTATCGCATGCTAATATTCAAGAAAAACTCATAAGGTTTATATCAAGCTTTTAGTACCTACCAACAGTGGCTGATTTGAAGGTGATGGATCCTCCGTCCACGTTGCTGCTTCCGGTGATAATGGTCTTTCCAGTACCGTCTCCCACAAACATAATATTCTTCAATTTGCTACCTACTTCAATGTTTTCCTTAGTATTATCAAATTTGTAAAGAGATGAAATCAATCATATGTAATATTCATTAAAAGTTGTTAACTTCATTGAGTTGGTTAAGCTGTTCGTGCAAAAGCGTTAGCAGCACTAAGTTATTTAATTTTGGTCATTAGGTCATAATTTTTTGTGAACTCAATGAGTAACTTATTTTGAAGATAAACTCAAAGATGATGTAAGTTTGCAATCATCTACTTGATAAGCCTAAACCGTTTAGTGTATGATGCATATAATTCTTATGACTTACCATAATTTACCTACATAATTTTATGCACGTAACCATTCATTCAAAATTCAAATTTTAGTGTATGATTCAAATTAAACTTTTATGGGTTAATCCAGTGAAACAATTATCAAATAGAATGAGTGATCGTGCAATAATGACCAACACGAGAATAGTCAAATGGGGGAACAGAAATTATGAATTAGGAAACATTTCGGGGGCCACTAGAGATTTTAGTATTATAAAGAATTACAAATACTTGTGATATCACGACGAGCTGAAAATTAAAGAATTTAAAATCATACATGCAGACAATCTTCACGATCCATGTACGATTGTACTTATTGTCAACGTAGAAAATGATTGTTGATGTCGTGCTGTCCTTAGTTGGTGATTCCTTCACCTAACTTTTTCAACTTGAGGTTATTGAGATAGAATGAACCAATATGCACTCCATCTCTCTTGATTTAGAGGCCAGAAGTGAAAGGCACGCCTGTCGCAGGCAACCAAGAGTTGCCCGCGATGAGGCTCCCGACGGTGAACTTTGAAGCCTCCGATGCGCTAGTGATGACCCGATAACCTCCCCATTTCACTCTATTCTTAGTTGATGACCCAGGTCCGGTATTCATGTACTCACCATAGTACAAGGTCTTGAGAGCAAAGTTGCCGTTCCACTCCATCCAACCAGCTGGGTTAATCAAGCTATCGAGATAAGTCTTCATGAAGACAGTTCTAGAATATTCTTTCCACGGTCTACCGAGGTAAGTCTTAACAGAGCTTTGGACTGGTTTCAATTCTGAAGCTGCGGTGACCCGGCAATTGTGGATGGAGATGCCAGTATTTTGATTTGGATCGGTTCGACCTTGTGCAGTAATAGTGTTAGTTTTGTTGGGAGGGTTTCGAGGGTAGATGTTGCAATTCTGGAAAACAACAGCGGCATTTCCAAAGATGAAGTCGACTGTCCCATAGATGTTGCATTCTCTATAAAATTGTCGCTCTGAGTGGACATAGAGGGTGTCTTGATAGCCTTCAAAGCTGCATTTGTAGAAGACGGAAAGATCAGAGCCAGACCGTAAGGCAACTGCCTGATGATTGGCCGCACCAGCGGTGTTGCGGAAAGTGATGTCTCGGGCTATGAATCCATCACCAACGACAGCTAAAAAGACAAGAAATATTAGATTAGAAGGCGAGGTCAAAGTATAGGAATAAGCAACATTTTTTGTTATAACATGCAAAGTTAAGCGAATTTCAACATCAAGACAAGTTGCAATGTTGAATGTCTCATACAGTGATGTCAATAATCCCTTTCTTGTTCAAGTTTTGCTTCATTGTCACATATATTGTGATCATCTAGATTATTAATAGACATTCAAAAAGCTACGAATTGACTACAAAAAAGAAAGGAAAATTAAGTAAAAAATATGTCCTTGTATTTGTGTATCAGTAGTTCATACATGATATGAAAATTCGAATTGTAAAGTCGTTCTAGACACTGACCCTTTTACCACAAAGATTTCCAAAAGGACAAACGATCCAACCTTACAAGATTTGAGATGCATTATCCCTTATCCCATCCTCAATAGGGCATTGATGATCTAGGCTTAGTATTTGTTACATCTATGCAATTATTTCTGAATTCCATCCACTTATTCGAAGAGGGCCATATTACGAGAAGGGTACAATCAATTATAAAATTTAATTAGCACGATTGCTTTCTCTCCAAAGCATTCTAGAAATCTAGAAAAATATGGACCTTTTATCCAAGATTCAATGGGAGCGATTAACAGAGGCTATTGACCGCCATTTGGAGGCAAGGGACCGGCCAGAAATTTTTTTGTATGGGGTCCATGAATAGACACGCTAGAAAGTCGTCGGATGTTGTCTCTTTCCTCGATGATGATGACATGCGAAAGATGTGTACGTCTCCCTGACGAGGTCATTGCTTGATCGGGTCAAAGTCAAAGACTATAATTCTTCCCCCTAGGCTTAATTAATTGTATTTAGGAGCAGCCAAATCCTAATTCTATCGCATCCGTTATGTAGATTACTACATAAATAGAATTAGCTGAAATGATATTCCTCGATGAATTCATTTACGTATCACTATTTCGAATATTGATTTTAAGAAAATGAGTTCTTTTCGATTAATATATCATATACAAGTCAATATTTTATGGGGGTCAATGTAATTTATAGTAATTAGCGTGAAGTTATTGAACTCCATATGGCTGGCATTGGATTTCAAGCACCTCATCTATGAAAATTGCAGCATGGCTTATTTATTAGTAACATTTTTTTTTTTTTTGTATATGTATCGTTCTTTCTTTTCTTTTCTAGGAGCAAAGTCATCAAATGACCTATTTAATTATTGAGTCCGTAATTCCTTCAGTTTATTTTATAATTTTGACTTCATAGAGAATATTTTACTCGAATTATACTTAATAGGTTTTTCGCGAATTCTTTGAATACCAAGCTCTAGGTGGTAACCTAAATAAACAATGAATTAGTGATTCCTTATTGCATGCCAATATTCAAGAAAAAATCATAAGGTTAATATCAAACTTATAGTACTTACCAACAGTGGCTGATTTGAAGGTGGTAGATCCTCCGCCCACGCTTCTGCTTCCGGTGATAATGGTCTTCCCAATACCATCTCCCACAAACATAATGTTCTTCAATTTGCTACCGACTTCAATGTTCTCCTTATATGTCCCGGCCTTGACATAGATCACATACCTCGCGGTTCCAGACCGTTTTGATGCTGCGGTTATGGCCTCTTTAATGGTCTTGTACTTCCCAGAACCATCCTTGGCCACCACTATATTGGCCTTAGATGATGGGGATGAAGATTGCAAGAGCTTCCGATCACCGGGCCTCACCCAATTGGGGTACCCGTTTGTGTAGCTTGGCGGTTTGTACGGCACATGGTTTAGGGCCAAAGTGTTGCTTATCAATTTTGTAACATTATTTGACATCAAAGGTAACACATAGTCAGAAACACCAAGCTCGACAAACCCAGTTCGGCAGGTCTCGAGGTTGGTTAGGGCTGTGCTGAGCCACGTCTGCACATCTTCTTGGGTGCACTTGAGGTCGACGGTTCGGTTGAGGCGGAGAATGGTCTGCTCATAGAGCTCGAGGCAGTCAGCCCACACGGCCTTCTCGCGCTCGTTACGACACTTGGAGCCTAGTGAGTATGCATTGCTATGGGCCCGCAAGGCTCGCTCGAGCGCGAGCTGCGTCGAGACCTTGAGGAAGTCGGATTTTTGCTTGATGGGGATATTCTTAGGGTTGTGGGTCAAGAAGTACTCACATGGTTGTGGGTAAGGCATTTTGCTA
Source organism: Eucalyptus leucophloia subsp. euroa (assembly GCA_017140325.1). Lineage (NCBI taxonomy): Eukaryota > Viridiplantae > Streptophyta > Magnoliopsida > Myrtales > Myrtaceae > Eucalyptus > Eucalyptus leucophloia. Next base: position 14,005,599 of record CM029472.1, on the reverse strand, counting down.
CACCAAGATTTGGCATCGCCTATTGAGAAGCCAGAAGTGGAAGGAGAGATCACGAGAGAGAGGAAGACAAAGATGATGAACTTTTGAAGAAGATCCATCGCTATTGTGCTGATGATAGAGAGATTTGATGAAGTCGGTGAATGTATGAAGTTGTTCTTTTGGTTCCTTTATATAGATGTGAACAAAAAGGCAGTCGTTGGAATGAGGCAGCTCAATAGAAATAATGGGCATGCTCCATCTTTGCTCGTGTTTTGGTCTACGTAACAAGAAGTGAAAAGAAATAAGAATGTGAATAAAGAAGAACATAAAAAATATACTTGCCAGCTAGCAAAATTCTCTGGAGAGATTATTTTTATGAGGATTGTACATTTTACTACTTTTAGAAATTGGACGGATAATGTATTTGACTTTTCTTATACGTGGAGAGTTGAGTTATGCATTCATTAAAAAAAAAAAAATTAGTGGGAGACACAGATAGATTCATACCGCGTTGTTGACACGTTCGTATGTGTTCTTGCAATCTAAACATATGTGGACCAGTATTGGGCAGCGATCCAGCCCCACCGTCAACAGATTGAATCCGCAATCCAGCTATGAGTGAATTGACTTGGAATTGCAAGCCAAATTGATTAGCTCACGGTTTGCTTATGACCCTATAACCGAGTCTTCCATCGCTGGCCGCCCATTAGAGCCCTTTTTTTCCGGTGGAGGTAGTGATCTAGGGGAGAAAGTTTCTCCGAGGGACCTTCTTTTGTCATTTGGTTTGGTGATTGTAACTGCTCTCGCTCATCGATTATCACGTCGAAGGGTGAATAAGATCGCTTATGGAGAAAATTTTCTCCACCGTCGAACTATGCTAGAGATGGGTGCCAATTTTCTTCTAACGAAACACGAAATAAGAAAAGATGATAATTTTAGCAAACAGAATCACAAGTGAGAACAAAAATATTAATGTTATGTATGGACATGATTGCGTAGTTGCCTTTAGTAGGCATATCATATATGCACTAATCTACATATATTGATCACTTGTCTTGTATGGCTACTTTTTTTTTTTTTTTTTTTTTTTGGTCGATCCTATCTTGTATGGCTACTTGAATGAGGTGATTTTATGAGGCTGGCTTAATAGTTTAATAACAAGCTTGCTTCTATTAATTTCGTTCAAGAGAGGAACAAAGGCATCAATAGTGCTCTAACTTTTTCAAATTTCCGATTAGGTACTTTACTAATTAAATTCTTAAACAAAATGTCGAACTTCTGAATAAATCAAGCGAGCCTTCATTCTAGTTGTGGTTTATTCGTGCAATTCTACGCAAATGGTATGGAGAGAGTGAGATTTAATAGTTTGATGGAAAATGTAGACTTCGTGCAATTTGAGACTATTCCAAATGAAGAAAAGTAAGTGGGAAACAACGAAGACATTTCTGTAAGGACGTGCATCTAGCAACCTTGAAACTTGAAAGTGAGAATTCATATTTTATGGGATTATCTTATTTTATTTTATTTTATTTTATTTTATTGGCTTGCATTGGTTGTGTGATCTAGACGCGTGGATTGTGATCGTGACTTCATGCAACGACTTGTGCGAAGGGATCATTTGGGATTTGACAATTGGCCTCTCGTGTACTAGTGGATGAGGAGGGCTAACGGTGGCTGTAGCACCTCGAGTTTTGCAAATCAAGCGTCGCCGGTTAGTAGCCCCTTGATTCCTAGGATCTTCATAAATCCTAAGTTGGGGTAATCTACAAGATGCAAAAATGATCATTAACTTAAATACCGAACTAGAGTTTCCACCTATCATTTCGGAAAAATCTAGATCGACTAAACACCTAAAGGCACAGGTAATCATGGAAAAGTTAGCTACCTAAGTTCTCGTGTGAAATAACTAGTTATACGAGCCCTATAGATCTCAAGTCCAGTGAGTTGTTTATGTGTGGAATGGATGCACCGTGGCACCCTTTCGGTACCGCCGCCTGCCCTCATTTTAGTTGAATTCTAGTTATCGATTATTTGATTTGCTCGGCATGTTTAATGCTTTATTTTTAAATTTTAAAATATTGTCAAAACACTTATTCAGTAAGGCCATTTTTCTCATATGTAATGGCGTGACCCTCTTTATGTGTGAAAGTGTATGAAAATGTCAATTCAAATGCAACATTCAATCATTATTTGAGAAAATGATATGACATGACAACCTTGAAAGTCAGACATAATGAGAAATAGACATAACATGACAAATTTGTGCTCCGGATGACATGACATACAATCACATGTAATATGACATAACAATTTCAAATTCAAAACATGAAGAGAAAGAGGAATGACTTGACAATAATCACATGCCGCATAAAATGATAACTCATAATACAAACAAGATGTGAAAAATAACATGAAGATGGCAAGACGTGACAATAATCAGATGCCGCATGTCATAGCATATCCACGATTCAAATTTGTAATTGGGTTTGATGTCGTCCTTTCATCAAGTAGACTAACGGAAATTGTTAATGTGGCGTCCACTATCATTAATTGATCATTAAATGTAGCATTTGATGTGTCCGATCATTATGGGGGCCCATAGGGTGAGCTAACCCATAAGATATCTGCGTTGACGCTCCATGTAAGCGAAAAACGCCTGATTTGGCGCGACATCTCATGAAGGGATTGCATTATGCATAATTTGAATAGTTCAGGGATTGAATTAATCAAAGAAAGTTCAAAGCAATAATGAATATCGTGGAAAAGTTCAAAAACTGCTCATGACATTGTCAAATTAAGACGAGAATGTGAACTATATTGGTCCAAAAGTCTATCAATTGTATAACGCCAAAAAATAAAATAAAATGAAAGTGCAGGGCTATTCATGCCACAATAATGTGGACCCTATTATCCAAGGGCACGCAATCGTGCGGATTGCTCTCAAAATTCGGACCGATATAATCTCAACCGTTAACAATGTTAGTTTCACCCTAAGGACCACATGATGTTGGGATGGGCTTGATCTAAATAATTCGTAGATCATATAATAGGTTTTTTAAGAGCAAGAAAAGCATGGGGCATGCATCCACCGTGACGTCAAATCATAAGAATTTTGATGCTCTAAATAAGTTTCTAATTTTCTAATCTTAACTATTTAAGTTGCGCCTAAATTCTCAATTATGCCCTTGCCTTGCATAGAATGTCAACAAGGTCTTAATCTTGAAGTCATCGTCCGTTTAGATATAGAAGAAATGGAAAACAAAATAAATTAATATAATTTACTTGGTAGTCCTAGACAAGGATGTGAGTCGTTGAGAATCAATAACACGATGAGCTACATGGATTTGACTGAATTTCTAGGGAAAATTATCCAAAAAGTCCTAAATTTGTTACGCTGTTATCAATTCATTTTCAAACTTTTCAATTTTACTAATTGAATTCTAAAATTTTTCACATTTTGCCAATTTAGTTCAGCTCATTTCGGCCAAAAATTGCTAATGTAGATACCAATCAACTTATGTCGCACGACCTACGTTGATGTGGATAATTTTAATAATATTTTAATATTTTTTCAAATTTTTCTATTAATTTTTTATTTGGTAGAGACCAGCTAGAGGAGAAAGAAGTGAAGGAAAAAAAACTAAAAATGATTAAAATTTACGAAAAATATTAAAATATTATTAAAAATTATCTATATCAGTGCCAGCCATGCCACATTGGACGTTTGGCATCCATGATGACAATTTTTGGCAAAAATTGGTCAGATTGGCTTAATTGAATATGTGAAATTGTTTAAGACTCAATTGATAAAATTGAATAATTTAGAACTGAATAATAGGTTTAAGATTTTTTGGCTAATCGTTCCAAAATTCTGCCACGTGTATTTAATTGACTTCAAAAAATTTTATCTTAGAAGAGTTACGAAGCCTATAATCCCAGTCTCAAAATCTTGCTAAAAGTGCTATATCGATGACAAATTCGAATACCGTTTCAAGGACATCTTCAACATGAAAATCCTCCATTATCGTCGGTATAAACCGCTTCTCTAGTTTCAGCGTATTTATCTACATACTTTAGATCTTTTTCTATATTTCTTGCTGTTCGGGGTTGCCTGGGATTTTCTAGTATAAATAAGTATTATATTGAACAATGGCAATTGTTATCGTCTCTATTCAATATATAATTTAGAGATTTTTTCACCGATATCAAGTTAAACAAACAATTTACCCAAAAAGCTTAAAAATTGTTGGTCGCATCGCTCAAATAAGAAATGAATACAGTACTTTATTCACGCCATACGATCAATATACTTCGAAGATTGAAAATCCTGACTTGCATCGACTCATCCACGAAGCATATTCAACAGATAGAGATACTTCAACAACGGCTTCGAAAAGAATATTCAACAGGACTTTCGTGCTCGTGCGTGAACGTTACGACGCGCGAATCTCTGTCCTTTTCGACCAACTCTTGAAATTAATGAAACAACAAGGGTCTTTGACCTCCGGATTCGAATTCTCCAGCGTCTAGAGGCGATGGCGACAGTTTCTCGTCCACGTCTGACGTCGCAATCTTGTCGTAAAGAAGGCACCTTCCACTTTCGTCGTCCTTGAAACCAAGAAGTATCATCTAGGAAGTAGCCTTCGTTTTTTCGAGAGAAAATAGTGTGTTGAATCAAGAGGGAGCTTAGCCGCAAAGATTTTCGACGCCAATCGATTTTGAAGTTCAAGCATATAAGATCAATGTAGACAAGTTTATGAAATTAGGTCTCTACGAGCTTGGCGGGTCCGGCTTAAGAGGAGAATTACTTGCCAAGGACCTATCTATTTTGGCCTTGCAGATAACCGAAATTGACTGGTCTTGGGTGAGCCCCGATCGGCCGCTAGGGCCATGATCACCTTTACCCCATGCCAGAATGGCGTTAATAAGTATCGTCCTAATTTTATGTTGCGAGACTAACCTACAAGCGCGACAACCCGGACAGGGGCGATCTGGAATGAGAGATGTCTGATGTTCAACAACCAAAAATTAGGCCCCACCCGAAGTTTTCTAGCCACGTCTTTTTTGGGCCAGAAAACTAACTCCGGCCGAATTATTCGGTGTGACCGAAAATCCACATTTGATATATCTTTAATTTCCATACCATATGGAGCTATATGTTATAAACAGTTACGTTATAACGTGTGCACTTTCCAAGTGAATGCGGATATACCTATTATACTTGCCGGAGTTTTTGGCTGTATTATCATTGCATTTATCAACTGCAGAAAATTGCAAGAAAAAAAGAAAAGAAAATGTAGGATAATAACACAAGTATGTAACTTCATTATCTTGCAATAATGTATGGCAAGGCTCGTTCTCAATTATAAAATTAGCTGTCGGTTCTCCTGGATGAAAGAAATTCCATAAAATAGCAAGGACTCCGATGGTGACAGTCTTGCAAAGACGTGTTAAAATTTAGAGGCTCAAAAGAGGGGAGCCATCGAGCCGAACCGTTCCGATTCCAATTTGGTCGCAAGTCATAAAAAACTGCTCAACACACAATTTCGGCTTCGTCCCTTTCCGTGGAGATTCGAGAAGTAGTTGTGACCTAATTGAATTCCATCAAGAGGCATGGATAGGCATGGATTGCGAACGATTTGCTCATGCGTGTGATGATTTTACTTTTTGTAATTTATATAGCGCAAACATCAACCGCGCAAGAAAAGTCAAATATCGCGTTCTTTCGAACCCTAACCCAAACATGGGTAGCCCAGAGACTTGCTGGGTTGACAAGTGTAACTTTTTCTTTCTTCTCGTTCTCGTTCAAAATTGACCAATTTGTCGTATTTTGAATTTTGATTATTAGACGAGCGAAAGGGGGGCGCAAGGCGAGAAGAATCTCATCGTGAAAAGCGAAGTTGCATGGTGCATGCATGCACATTGACAGCTCCCATCTGGCTTCTATATAAAGGGAACGATTGAAGGCATTCAATCACCAAACTCAAGAGTTTTATCTCAATCTCAAGAATCCTCATTGCGTCGGTGTCTCGAATACCATTAGCAACACAATACCCAAAAATGGGTTTTCTTCAAAAGTTCATGATCCTTCTCTTCTTGCCTCTGTTGCTATCTCAAACCATTTCTGCCTATTCCTCTAGCGATGTGACATCCTGGTGTAGCAAAATGCCTTATCCTCAACCTTGTGAGTACTTCTTGACCCAAGACCCCAAGCAAGCTCCCATCAAGCAAAAATCCGATTTCCTCAAGATCTCGATGCAACTGGCTCTGGAGCGAGCTCAATTAGCCCACAACCAGACGCAATCATTGGAGTCGAAGTGCAGCAACGAGCGAGAGAAGAATGCTTGGGCCGACTGCCTCCAACTGTACGAGCACACTGTTCATCGTTTGAACAGAACCATCGGCCACGAGTGCACCCAAGATGAGGCGCAAACGTGGCTTAGTACGGCCTTGACCAATCTCGAGACATGCCGAGCTGGGTTCGTTGAATTAGGCATCTCTGACAATGTATTGCCTTTGATGTCAAATAATGTTTCCAAGTTGATAAGCAACACTTTGGCCCTCAACTATGCACCCTTCACTACGCCTAACTACACGAAGAAATTTCCCACTTGGGTGAGGCCTAGCGACCGAAAGCTCTTGCAGTCTTCATCTGCGGTTTCAAAGGCCAATATCGTGGTGGCTCGGGACGGTTCAGGGAATTACAAGACGATCAGTGAAGCCGTAACCGCAGCATCAAAGCGGACTGGCACTGCAAGGTACATCATCTATATCAAGGCCGGTACTTATAATGAGAACATCGAAGTTGGGTCAAAATTGGACAACATTATGTTCATTGGTGATGGCATTGGAAAGACCATAATCACTGGAAGCAAAAGTGTTGGCGGAGGCTCTACCACTTTCAAGTCGGCAACTGTCGGTAAGTTGATACCATCTGAGCCACTCATGATTATTCACAGTGAACACCAAAACTAAAAAAAGTTCTATCTATATCAACTTATTAGGAAATACATCCGATGAACTTAAGTTTTTTAGAGCATTTTGTTGTGCACGTTTTTGGAAAAACAGCACTCGAATAGCCTAACCTCGTAGCAAGATTGATTATTTAACGAACAAAAAAGGACCTCCTAATTCAAAACTAAGCCAAGTACGTATGAGTTACTTAAGCCTGCATGTGTCAATTTTCATGAGAATATGATAGCTGGAACCGTGCATAGAAAATTTCAAAATATGACGGTATGGTTATACGAATTACGATTTGACAGCTTTGAAAACTAAGCCTATAGTTCAATCGTAGTTTTTGACATTAATCGGGTCGAGCATTGACTATGAATTTGAAGAAGACGTACATAGTTTCGCATGTCTTCAAGAAACAGACAACATCGACGACCTTCTAGCATGTTTGTAATATGCAAGACCACACTCCATTCACAAATTCTAGTTGTGTGACAGCCGTTCTATATAGATTGTATTTCTAATAATCCTTCTCATCTCAAATTTCAGCTGTCGTTGGTGATGGATTCATCGCACAAGATATCACTTTCCGTAACACCGCTGGTGCTGCAAATCATCAAGCTGTTGCTTTGCGCTCTGGCTCTGATCTCTCGGTGTTCTATAGATGCGGCTTTGAAGGTTACCAAGACACTCTCTATGTTCATTCGGAGCGTCAATTTTATAGAGAGTGTGACATCTATGGCACCATCGACTTCATCTTTGGGAATGCGGCCGTTGTTTTCCAGAATTGCAACATCTATGCTAGAAACCCTCCTAACAAAGTCAATACCTTGACCGCACAGGGCCGAACTGACCCAAACCAAAACACTGGCATCTCCATCCACAATTGCAAGGTCACTGCAGCTTCAGACCTAAAGTCAATTCAAAGTTCCGTGAAGACATACCTTGGTAGACCCTGGAAACAATACTCCAGGACAGTCTTCATGAAGACTTATCTCGATAGCTTGGTTAACTCTGCTGGTTGGATGGAGTGGGATGGCAACTTTGCCCTCGACACTCTATACTATGGAGAGTATGTGAACACAGGCCCCGGGTCATCGACTGCTAATAGGGTCAAATGGGCAGGTTATCATGTCATCACAAGCGCAACCGAGGCTGCTAAGTTCACCGTTGGGAGCTTCCTTGTCGGGGGATCCTGGTTGCCCGCCACTGGCGTGCCGTACACATCTGGCCTTTAAGCTTATTGAAGATGGAAATTTAGAGGTGGGATGCAAGTTTTACAGGAGTACAGGGCGCCTCAAAAGGAACACAAGTGTTCTGTCATATGCAGCACATTCGCCCATTAGCAGAAAATTCTTTCTTATATAGTTTCCATTCGTTATATATATCTGATGTAATAAGGTGGTCAAGTTGTCATTCTTTTATGATTCTAGTTTGTTATTCTTTCGAGATTGTACTTTTATGGTGATTATCACACGTTTTTTCTGCCTCCATATATCTCATTTTCTGTATTGGCATATTGTGGTTTCGTCTTTTTGGCTTAAATCCAATATAGTTGCGCAAACAACGGTCTATTCATGACGATGAACCAAATTTTTTAATATGAACAATAGTTTTGATAATTATCAGATGCACCGATTGAAAGAGTTTTGCTCAAACCACCACAAGTCGATCACTCCGACAATGAAGGAAAATATTTGACGATTTAAATAGATAGATCTAAGTCGATAAATTGAACAATCTAGTTGACATGTGTTTTAAGAGACCAAATAGTGAATAATTATTGTAATAATTCCATTTAAAAACAGAAAATGCTTTCATTATAAGCTTATTGCAAAAAAAAAAAAAAAATGGTCGAAGTGAGAAAATAATCGAAAGATGTAAGAATTGTATAAATGCAACATACACTGATTGAAAGTCTTGATGCTCAGCAGTGTAGAATATTTGCCTCCGTGGCAGCCTTCTTAGGGAAGAGTGCAAAAATTTCAATTTTTGCAATAAGGAGAACGCCTTTGTAGTTATATAGAGTTTTCTATGTATTGAATTCAGAGACAACTTTGTTCTTACACATTTACATATATACACAGTGAAAAATTCGAGAAAATGTAATATGTTTGCCTAAGCCCAAATTAAATGATTTACTAAATAATTTAAGTATCAAGAAATCAGATACGGACAATGTGCGATGAAATTTCTAACGTTGCCTAGCACAAATATAGGACCCACTTGGTGTTTCAAGCTACCATCTTCCTTGGCCCAAAACTATTATATTGGTTTTATAAATTAGGTGTGACTTGATGAAAATTTGTGATGCGATGGAACTGAGAATAACATAAATCGAATTTGCAAGCACCAGTCACAACTCTCAACACACACACAGGACAAACATGCACAAAGTACAATAGAGAAAGCTCTCAATTTTCCATCATTGATTTAGAGGCAAGCTATTTTTTGCAATAAATATCCTAATTGGCGGAAGCGCATCTATAAAATTACATTCATGATGATTTCATCGTGCGTCCACGTCGATGTAGGGTGAAATTCACAAGATGGTCTAGCACGAACCCCAGGGACTCACAAACAAGGTTGATTCAAGATTTTTCTTTAGTACATCTTGCACCCATAGTTAGAGTATAATCCTAGAAAAGGACTACATCCACATCCGACAATGTAAGAACTTTGGTTACGTTTGGTGTCTGGATTTCTAATCAGAATAGAATTAGATAGGATAAGATATGAAATCCTGTGATTTTTTTATATCCAGTCCATTGTTTAGTGAACCGTAGTATTAAAGTCGGATATATTCACATCATATCATGCACATTTTTTTTATATATATAAATGGCATATCATTATAAATGAACCTAAATGTTCATAAATGGAGATGGTGAAAATCTCTCATAACATTATTTCTTAATTTATCTTTATTTTATTTTTCCTCTTTTTTTATATTATTTTCTTTGTTATTTCTTTTTTCCCCTTTCATCATTCTTTAAAAAAATTATCAAATAGTAAACTATACTAACATACCTAAAATACAAAAGGGTTAATACCCTGAAAAACCCCAAACTAGTACACCTGTGACAAATTTACCCCAAACTATTTTTTTGATCACAAAAAACCCCAAACTGGTATACTTTTGACAAATTTACCCCAAACTTGTACACTTATGACAAATTTACCTTCTGTTAGTTTTCGTTAAAATTTACTGTTAAATTATTAAGTTAAATGACACGAGACAATTAACTGGTATACCAATTTGAGATTTTATGCTCCGTTTATGATAGTTTACAATGTTTGTAATTTTTTTGCGGTATTAATCGAATTTAGCGGGGGTATATTTATCATAAATTTATCAGTTTTGGGTTTTTTGCAGTCGAATAAATTAGTTTTTGGTAAATTTATCATAAATGTACCAGTTTAGAGTTTTTTATAGTTAGTCGGGGTAAATTTGTCACGGGTGTACCAGTTTGGGGTTTTTTTATGGTCAAAAAAATAGTTTTGGATAAATTTGTCACAAGTGTACCGGTTTAGGATTTTTAGGGTATTAACCCAATACAAAAATACCTAAAATATATAATAAATATAAATATTTAATTTATAGATTGAATGTTTATTATAAGATATACTTAAAGTTGAATATATAAATTAAAATAAGATTAATTTAAAATAAATTTCTATTTTTTTCATTTTTAATTTCTTAAATTAGAATTCAAATATTATTTATATTGAAATATAATTTCATTTTTGTTAATTTAATAAGTTTGCTATTCGAAAAAAAAAATAACTTTTCGATTATGAACATTAGAAATCCTATCCACCTTTATCCCACCTTCCCTATATGATAATTTTATCTTGGCTATATCCCCCTTATATCCAACTTTATCATGTCCTGAATGAGCACCAAACATAGAATATGATAAATCATATTCTATCCGAATTTTATCCCAACTACCAAATGTAGCCTTTGTGTCTTTGCTTGGAAATGATATAAAAAGCTATTATATTGATCAGGTGGCACTACTATCATCTTTATTCACGATATAATTGAGTGACATTTTATTGATATCAAATTAAACAAATAGTTCATTCCAAAAGCTTAAACCTTATCATATTGCTCAAGTATGAAATGAATATGGAATTTCATTTGCACCACGTAATGAGTGTGATCTGAGATTGAAAATCCTCAGTCAGTTTATCCAACAAGTTTATTCCACAAATAGTTCAACAATAGCTTCGAAAGGGTTCACGTAACAGGAACGTGCTAGTTTAGCATGCTGACCATACACACCAAATTGTGGGCGAATCTGTCTTTTTCGACCAAACTACTCATGAACTAATGAAACAGCAAGCGACTCTGACGTCCCCGTTTTGAATTTCTCCAACATCTAGAGGCGATGGCGACGACTTCCCGTACGTGTCCGGAAGGAAGGAAGTTCCTGTCATTTACGATGTCGTCTGCGAATCAAGATAACCCACGAAAAGAGGACTGTCCAATCAAGAAACGTAAGTGCTCTTATCTCTGTCTCCAGTCCGTGAGATATGTACAGGAGCTTTGAATCGGGAGGACAAGGCACACGGAAGCTTGCCGCAAAGCTTTTCGACGCCAATCAATTTTGAAGTTCATATTAAACTGGTCAAGCATATGATTAATGTTGACAAATCCATTAAATTTTTTATATAAAATTGACTGGGTGTAAACAAGCTCCACAGGACAGGCTTAAGAGGAGAATTGCTCACCGAGACCTGTTCATTTGGCCATCAACCAGTCTTGGGTGAGTTCCGGTAGGCTGCGAGGCCCATGATCGTCGTTACCCCGCAGTTGAATGGCTTTACTACTTGTGATGCTAATTTGACATCGTGAGACTTATCTAAAATGACAACAGCTTAGATGTGGACGATACAAGATGAGAGGCATATCTAATATCTAATAACTCAATATAGGTCCCACCCGAAGTTTTCTAAAACTAATTTGTTTGATTTGAGTCAGCTCCAGCTTTGCCCAAATTTAAAAAAAAAAAATGGAATAATTGGGTAATACAATATCAATAGCACGGGTATACCTAAAATTACTTAATAAAGGAGGATAATATGTCTATATATCTTAATCAGTTTATGTTATCCGGATGGCAAGAAAGTCCTATTTGGGTAACTCAACTGCAATTTAGGTAAGGTACCAGTAAAATTTTTCATAACCGATATACATTTTTTTTTTTTTTGGTAAGGAATAGATATACATACCTTCCAGACATTTATATAACGAATAGTTATGCACTACAATGTTTGCACCGGCCAAGTAGATGCGTATAGGATATGCATATACACACTCTATACTACTTGCTAGTGTATTGGATATATCATCATTACATTTAGGACACGAATGATAACTATTCTGGCTAGAAATTAATTTATGGAAGAAAAATAGATTTTTATATTTTTATTTCTAGAAGAGTTTCTAAACAAAAATACATGTTTGATAACGACACAAAATTTCTACTCTAAAAATACAAATTCACAAAATTTCTCCCTTTTCTATTCCAGAAATAAAAAAGTAAAAAGTTTTTACTTCTGATTTCTATTCCAACTGTAACAAAAATGTATTTCTAAAATAGAAAGATTAAATAATTTTATCAAACGGATTTTTATTTCAAAAATAAGTCTGGAATAGAAAAATTATTTCTAAAATAGAAATTTTGATTTGGCATGCTCCTCCTTATTAACTGCGGAAAAAATGCAAAACACGTCATGCAAATGGAAGCATGCTATAATAATAAGGCAATTACGTAACTTCCAAGATCTGGTACTTATATGTGGTACGGCTTGTTCTGAATATAAAATTAGCTTCTTGGTCCACTAGGAGGAAAAGAGAAAAAAAAAAAAAAACTCCATTATAAGCGAGGACTCAGATGGAGGGCATTCTTTTAAAGACTTTTCGAAAGTTAAGAGGCTCGAAAGGCAGCTGCCGTCGAGCTGAATCGTTCCAATTCCAATTGATCACGGGTCGTGTAAAACGGCTAAAACACGCTCTTGGGTTCCTCCCTTAGCGTTGAGATCGAGTGGTTGTAAATAATATTCCACTAAGAGACATGGTTTACGAACAATTTTCTCACACGTGTGTTTGTTTTTCTCCCTTTGATTTATGCAGCGCAAGCATCGACCCCACAAGAAAAGTCAAAGTACCCAATCATTATTTCGAACCCTTACCCGAACAAGGGTAGCCGAGAGAAAGTGTACCTTTTTCTTTCTTGCCGTTCTCGTTCAAAATTGACCAACTTGTCAAATTTTGATTCTTCTCTGGTATAAGATAACGGAAAGGAAAATGGCGTGACAGAAAGCGAAGTTGCATGGTGCGTGCGTGCATGCATGCATGCCCGTCATGGCTGCATCGTCTCTTCCAATCCACTTCTATATAAAGGGGAACGATCCAAGGCTTTTAATCACCAAACTCACAGTTTTATCACAAGCTCAAGACTCCTCCTTGCTTCTCTGTCACCATTAGCACCACAAAACCAAAATGGGTTCTCATCAAAAGTTCACGATCCTTCTCTTCTTACCTCTATTGCTATCTCCAACCATTTCTGGCTATTCCTCTAGTGATGCGAAAGCCTGGTGTAGCAAAATGCCTTATCCTCAACCTTGTGAGTACTTCTTGACCCACGACCCGAAGCAAGCTTCCATCAAGCAAAAATCCGATTTCCTCAAGGTTTCGATGCAACTCGCACTTGAGAGAGCTCAAATGGCCCATAGCAACACGCACTCGCTAGGGCCGAAGTGCAGCAATGAGCGCGAGAAAGCTGTTTGGGCCGACTGCCTCCAGCTGTACGAGCACACTATTCTTCGTCTAAACAGAACTATTGTCCACGATTGCACCCACGATGAGGCGCAAACTTGGCTCAGCACGGCCTTGACTAATCTCGAGACGTGTCAAGCTGGGTTCATCGAATTAGGGGTCTCCGGCAATGTATTGCCTTTGATGTCAAATAATGTCTCCAAGTTGATTAGCAACACTTTGGCCCTAAACTACGCACCCTACACTACACCTAACTACACAGAGAAATTCCCCACTTGGGTGAGGCCTGGCGACTGAAAGCTCTTGCAATCTTCGTCCGCCGTGTCTAAGGCCAATATCGTTGTGGCCCAAGATGGTTCAGGGAGCTACAAGACGATTAGTGAAGCCATAACTGCAGCGTCAAAGAGGTCGGGCACTGCTAGGTATATCATCTATATAAAGGCCGGTACTTATAGTGAAAATGTTGAAGTTGGATCGAAATTGGAGAACATTATGTTTGTCGGTGATGGTATCGGGAAGACCATAATCACTGGAAGCAAAAGTGTTGGTGGAGGCTCTACCACCTTCAATTCGGCAACTGTTGGTAAGTTAATATCATCGAAGCTACATCTGTTCCTCTTTATTTTACGGTCAATAATTACCAAAAATAAGAAAAAGGGGTTCTGTATGGATCAGCTTATTAGGAAGTATATCATATTATTTTGCTGCGCACTGTTTTGATAAAAGAAAAAGAAAAACCCTGTATAGCCTAATTTAGTTTTTGACAGCTGTAGAAAACTAAGCCCATAATTCAGTCACAGTTTTTTTTACTATAATCAAGCCAAGCATGACTACGAACGGGAAGGAGACGTACATAGTTTCGCATGTCTTCAAGAAAATAGGCAACATCCAGGACTTTCTATCATGTCTGTAGTATGCGAGACCACACTCCATTTACAAATTCTAATCGGCTGGTGGCCGGACTAAATGGATTGGATTTCTAATAATCTTTCTAATCTTGAATTTCAGCTGTCATTGGTGATGGATTCATTGCACAAGATCTCACTTTCCGCAACACTGCTGGTGCAGCAAATCATCAAGCCGTTGCTTTGCGCTCTGGCTCTGATCTCTCAGTGTTCTATAGATGTGGATTTGAAGGTTATCAAGACACTCTCTATGTTCATTCGGAGCGTCAATTCTATAGAGAGTGCGACATCTATGGCACCGTTGACTTCATCTTTGGGAATGCAGCTGTTGTGTTGCAAAATTGCAACATCTATGCTAGAAACCCTCCTAACAAGGTTAATACCGTGACTGCTCAAGGCCAAACTGACCCAAACCAAAACATTGGCATTTCTATCCATAATTGCAAGGTTACCGCAGCTTCCGACCTAAAATCTGTTCAAAGCTCTGTGAAGACATACCTTGGTAGGCCGTGGAAGGAATATTCCAGGACAGTTTTCATGAAGACTTATCTTGATAGCTTGATTAACTCGGCCGGTTGGATGGAGTGGGATGGCAACTTTGCCCTCGACACTCTGTACTATGGAGAGTATCTGAACACTGGCCCCAGGTCATCTACTGCTAGTAGGGTAACATGGGCAGGTTACCATGTTATCACAAGTGCAACCGAGGCTTCTAAGTTCACCGTTGGGAGCTTCATTGCTGGGGGCTCTTGGTTGCCGCCACTGGCGTGCCGTACACATCCGGCCTTTAAGCTTTTTAAAGAACGAAAATCAGAGGTGGAATGCAACTCTTGCAGGAGTACAAGGCGCCTCACAAGGAACACAAGTGTTTCTGTCAGATGCAGCACATAGATAATTAGCAAAAGATTCTTATTTATAGTTCCCATTCAATATAGATATCTGATGCAATAAAGTGATCGTGTTGTGATCCTTTCATGATTGTAATTTGTTATTCTTTCAAGATTGTACTTTTATGGTGATTTTCACACGTTTCCTGCCTATATATATCATTTTCTGTTTTGGCATATTGGGGTTTCTTCTATTTGGTTAAATCCAAGTAATGGCACAATGAACAGTTTACTCGTGGTCATGGTGTTAAAGACAAAGTATGTTAATAATTGCCGGATGCGTCCATTGAATGATATTCGGTCAAACCACGGTGAATCGATCACTCCAACAATGAAATCAAATTATTTTACGATCGCAAGCGACCCCAACCCTTGGATGTGTACCACCTCGGGAAGGGGGGGGGGGGGCTATTACCACGAAACGGCCCATATACAAGTACATACGGATGTCCCTCAACGTAGGAAAGAGCCCTCCTCTAAGGATATTTTCACGATAGGTTATGTCAGAACCGGACAATTCCCCTAGAATGAGAGGTGAGCATGGTTTGGATGGACAATTCCAATCCTAGATCTAGGAACCGCTCATTAAAGACCAATTTCGAAAAATTAAAATCGAAAATTGTCCATTGATTCTATGAATCCACCCAAGAACCAAACCAATGGTCCGATTCGGTTCTCAAATGGGTCCATAGAACTGGTCCAACCAAACTTCATGCATTAGCACTATAATATGCAATAAAGAATTACACAATGGAATCACCTCATCAAACACACTTCAAATTAGAGCCAATGAACCAACAATATTAGTATGTTGGGAAGTGTGTAAATAAGAGAGCAGACTCACCAAACTTATTATAAGAGGGCAAAAGTAGTACATAAGTACTAGTAACTAACCTAGGGATTTAGGGTTTTTCATTTTTTTAAATTAAAAATTTAATATATATTATATATTATCGGTCCGGTCTAGGCAAGCAGTTTTACACTTGGAATCGGGAACCAGATCAATACCCACCAATTCCAATAAAATTGAAACTAAGAACCAAACCGATTCCCTTAAGAAACACTAGTTCTTAGGCGGTCTGATCGGTTCCGGAAAGTCCGGGTGGTTCCCGGTTCCTTTGCACATCCCTACCTCCTAGAATGCTCGAAAGCTTACAAGTTACAACAAAAAGGAGCTGCGTGGATGTGTCGAAGGAATTATGCAAAGATACATATCTAAGTCAATAGATTGAACGCTCGACCTATGTTTTGAGGGACTGAATAGTGAATGTGTATTGTGATAACACCATTTGTTTTCGTCACTTTTGATTTCTGAGCTAGACTGCAAAAGGAAACAAATGTGGAAATTTGAATCAATTTGTCTTTTTGGGCCCAAGTGTTTTCATTTGAGAGAAAGTGCAAAGTGCAATTAGAGATAAGGATTCTGCTTCAATTTTAGCCTCCGCCAGCCTAACCTTTTAAGAGCCATGAGATTTGGCTTTGTGCAATCCTTGTTAAGGTTATATGTTTTATCCTCTGTCAATCTTAGTCTATCCGGGCCATACTTGCCTCTGTCCATTGCTAATGGAGTACAAATAGTACCATTGGACATCATCCTAGTCATTTTTTTTTTAATGACACATACTCAGACCCATCAATATCAAGTGCTCAAAGATATTGGACTCACATGTACCGGAATCATCTAAAAAAATTTCATTTTTCTTTTGCCCATTGCACAATCAAAAATATTTATTTTTGATACTTGTCAATTGAAATAATGAAGGTGTTATAAAACTCCTCGAGAGAGAGCTTGTATCATATGGCACGATTTAAATAGAAAAGAAACCACTATATTAATATTTGAAACTTGCGGGATTTGATTATAAAGATATGATCAAATTATTTCCCTCAAATTTATAAGCTTCAATTTGCTCGCTCTTCCACATTATCTTTTCCCTGTAGACAATAGAACAATCTTAAATTCTCTGCTCTATTTGAATTAAGACCTAAGTTGATTATCAATTGCCAAATTTAATGGATTTACTATTTCTAGAAGAAACATAGTTAGCAAGGAACAAACCAAGGAGCAAAACATCCATCCATTGCATTGCTTTCCATGAAAGAGTCGATAATATTTACTTATGAGGAAATGGTGGAATGATGAAGAACTTGTATATTTGCAACATACAGTCATTGAAATAGAACATTAGCTCAAATAAAACAATCAAAGGCAAATCTTGATGCTCGGTAGCGTGGAATACCTGCTTAGGTGGTGTCTTCAAATAAAACCCGACCCGACCCACCCGTTTGACACATCTAGTTGTAGCATACAAGTGTCCTCTGTTCTACAGAGAAGGGCAATTCGCGGGCCGGGCCGGACGAGGAAACCAAAAAGAGGAAAGCAATCTAGGCCAAGCCCAGTCTAGAAGGAAAAGCAGAGGAGGCTGGGCCGGGGCACGTTCGGACACCCGAGGCCAAGCCCAAGCGTGCCGGGTCGAATCGGCCGGGTTCAATTTTTTCAATTTTTCTCTTTTTTTTTTCTCTCTTCCTCTCTCCTTTTTTTTTTTAAAAAAATTAAATAATAAATTCTATTATTGTTAATGCAAATGGTCATAATATCTATAAGCTATGGAATTTAATTATACCATTTTTGTTCAGGGACTAAGGTTTAACCCCCAATTTTTTATGTAATTTATTATTAAATGGACAATCAAAATTTAGGTGTGAATTATAGCTATCTCACAATCATGGGTGGGTTGACTTGTATGCTAATTTTGAAACTTAGATCAATACCCGATATCTTAGTGCCAATATACTAAGGTCAATACCATCTTCATTCAATGACACATGGGCATGAACATGGTCCAAGTGTCGGCTTCCACGAGCTATTACTATAAATGAACCTCATCCCAGCACAATTTCCTCCATTGGTAGTATTACCTTTTCACTTTGTCTCAACCTAACACACTTCACTAGAAGCCAACCAAATGTCCACTTGTATCTTCGTCACCACCTTCATCCTCATCATCGCCATTGCCACCACCATTTCAATCACTACTGCCACCACCTCTAGCACTTGAGAATATGAGGCCCATCGAGCAGTTGGCATGCCACTGTTGAGCAATCACTTGCCACTAGCGAGCAACTGCCACCTTCGCTCGTGGCTGCTTAGTTCCTCCAGCAAATAGTTTGAGATTTTTTATGAAGAAAACGAAAGGCAAAAATCATTTACAGAATATAGCTTTCACCAAATGACATTTATGCTAGAATTGTTTTCCAATATGTTTTTAGAATACACCTTACCAAACACTACTTACATTTCCATGAAGACAGATCTCGATGGGTTAATAAACCCAAAGGGATTAGATGAGTGGAGTGGCGAGTTTGCCCTCATGAGCTTGTTTTACGGGGGAGTACATGAACTTGGTGCATCGATAGAGAGGAGGATTAATTGGCCAAGTTTCCATGTCCTTAGGAGGTCAGGCCATTTTTGATGAGAAGATTCATTGAAGGAGATTTATGGATTCTTAGGACCGGTGTAACATTATCACTTGACATAGAAAAGATAATGAAAATCATAAATTTCGGAAAACCCTTTTAGGCAAAAGGCCTTTGTATTTTTTCTCAAAGACATTCCTCTAAAGTCAAACCAAATGCACCCGAGACATAATTTGGCTTCAAGTGATTGCTCTAAGCTCTATAAGGACTACGAGTCGCGGCTCATGCAGTTGCTCAATGGGGAGGATTACACGGTCCAGCTCGAGCATGGCTAAGTGGCATGTCCGCCAACCGCCAGACTTATTTGGATGCCTTGGGGGAGGAGGGTCATGCTTCGTTGGATGGCCTAAGTGGGGGTGTTAGGAGAGGTATTTATTTGCTTTCTTGGTTATAGTTATCTACTCAGAGTGCTAATTTTCGGGAGCAAGATTGTTTCTAATTTTAGTTATTTTCAATTAGAAGACATAAAAGAGGGCATAATCAATGGAAAGATTAGAAATACCGGCGATGATAATAATATCAGGTATAATCTATCAATGAAAGTGAATTTTTATAACTGTGGGTTATTGAAAAGAAAAAAAGTATATGCATGCAACCAACGTGCCACTTACGTGCGGATGGTGAAGTACAGTGGTTTGAGTTCTTTAAATTGAACACTTAAATTCCTAAGCTCCTTAAATCTAGCCCTTGAGAAGCAGAGCTGACAAAAATGTAAACAACAATAGTATTTTAGTACAATATTTGACCATAAAATCATAGTAAAAATATAATAATGCCATACCAAAAAGAATAAAGTAGTATAATAACAACTTTTCTACAATCATGGATTGACTTGGGTGTTAGTTTTAGAACTTAAATTAATGCCTTGTATTTTAGTGCTTACACTAAGGTCAAGGGACTCAAAATCATGTCCATTCCACAACACACGGGCATGACCACATTCCAAGTTTGTCCTCCATGAACAACTCCTATAAAGGAAACTCATCTCATCACAAACTTCCTCCATCCAAAATCCTACATTTTCGCACTTTGTCTTGTGACTTGACACCCGTCACTAGAGGTCAGCCAAAATGTCCATTTGGACTCTCACTACCACCTTCCTCCTCCTCCTCCTTGCCATCACTGCCACCAGCATCTTCTTTGTTAATGCCGCCACCACCCCTAGCACTTTGAGAGTATAAGGCCCTTAACCATGACCACAATGTTTGCAGGAGAGGTATTCCATTTGCCTTCTTTGTCTTATTCATTTTTCATTTTTTATTATGTCCAATAAATTCATTTTTGTACTAAAATCACACGGTTATGATCCTATTTCCTTACGGGAGCATTGCCAATGCTTAGGCTAGACTCGTACAACGGGCTTTTAGCATCGTGCAATGTAAAAACTTCAAAGGCCGATTTTATTGTAGCCCAGGTCAATTCTAGCTCTCATAAGACAATTTGTGGCTGCACTCGGTAGAACGGGTAAGAAACGGCCCGACAAAGTAATAATCTATGTGAAAGCGGGAGTCTACAACAAGAAAGTAGATATTGAAGAGGACAAGAAGAACGTCATGTTCATCTGCAAAGGCATGGATCAGACTGTCATCACCTATAGTAGAAATGTTCCAAATGGCTCCACCACTATGATTTTAGCTACATTCAGTAAGAAATTAAGCTAACATTAGTCAATTAGTAGCGCATTAAGGTTAGCTCTTGAGCTAATCTCTCAAAATTCATGCAACTATCTCTAGGGAAGGCTATTGGGCAAGAGACATGATGTTCGAGAATACAACCAGCCCTTAGAAGCACCAAGCCATTGCACTTTTGGTTAGGTCGAATCAATTCATGTTCTATCGGTGCAACTTCAAGGCTTACCAAGATATGCTTTATATGTACTCTTAGCGGCAATTCTATCTCAACTACCACATCTACAACACCATCTACTTCATTTTTGAAAATGCATCTGTCGTCTAAAATTGTGACATATTCATCAAGAGAATGATAGACCACCATGCCAACATAGTGGTGACTCAAGGTTGAGAAAGCAAGGAGGAAGACACGAGGATTCTTATCCACATGTCGCGAATCGCCCTTCCCCCAACTTCACAATGATCAAGGGCTCGTTTAGGAGCTACTTAGGATGACCGTGGAAGAAGTACCCTAGGACGGTAATCATGAAGATGGACCTCGATTGGTTGATAGACCTAAAGGGATAGGACAAATGGAGTGGCAAGTTCGCACTCAGCACCCTATTTTATGAGGGGATTACATGAAGTCAAGCCATGGCGCCTCAGTGGAGAGGAGAGTAAAAAGGCCAAGCTTCAAATGTCCTTAAGAGTACTTAGGAGTAATGGGTGATAACCAAATGATTTTATTAAAACAAAGGAACTTATTAAACACAATACTAGGAATTGAAGTAATTTAAAGAGCTCAAATCATTGTGGCATGCCGGCCACACGCCATTGGCACGCATGGACTTTTGGCTTTTCAATAACCCACATGCATATACACTCATTTTCATTAGTAGATTATACTTGGTATTATTATCATCACTAGTCAAATTCATTTTTTAAATTTCTTATTGTGTCCAAAAAATTCATTTTTGTACTCAAATAAGCTATATAGTACAGAGTCGTAAGGGCAAAGTTACCATTCCACTCCAACCAACCGGCCGAGTCAATTAAGCGATCAAGGTAAGTCTTCATGAAAATAGTTCTTGAATATTTTTGCCATGGTCTCCCGAGGTACGTTTTAACAGAGCTTTGAACCGACATAAAGTTTGAAGCTACAATGACTTTGCAGTTGTGGATAGAGACGCCAGTATTTTGGTTGGGGTCAGTTGGCCATTTGCAGTGATGGTATTGACCTTGTTAGGAGGGTTTCTAGCATAGATGTTACAGTTTTGGAGAACAACAGCAGCATTTCCAAAGATGAAGTCATATGTGCCATAGATGCCACACTCTGTGTATAATTATCGCATGGAATAAACATAAAGGGTGTCTTGATAACCCTCAAAGCCACATTGATAGAAGATCGAGAGGTCAGAGCCAGAGCGCAAAGCTACTGCTTGGTGGTTTGCCGCACCGGCAGTGTTACGAAAAGTGATGCCTTGGGCAATGAATCCATCGCCAACAATAGCTGAAATTCAAGATAGGAAAGATTATTAGTACACAGATCTACTTGCTAATGTAATCTAACTCGAAAAAGTATCTCGAGAATTAAACTGACCTCCAAATGCATTATTGACTACATCATATAGAACCAAATAATTGTCCAAATCATGCATTCATGATCTTGACCTACTCCATTAATTTTTATAGGAATTGAAAAAATCGTGCATTCATGTTTAATAAGTTCCTTATTAAAAAAAAAAAGGGAACTTATTAAACACAGTACTAGGAATTGAAGTGATTTAAAGAGCTCAAATCAGCATGGCATGCCGGCCGCATGCCATTGGCACGCATGGACTTTTTGCTTTTCAATAACCCACATGCATATACACTCATTTTCATTGGTAGATTATACTTGGTATTATTATCACCACTAGTCAAATTCATTTTTTAAATTTCTTATTGTGTCCAAAAAATTCATTTTTGTACTCAAACAAGCTATATAGTACAAAGTCGTAAGGGCAAAGTTACCATTCCACTCCAACCAACCGGCCAAGTCAATTAAGCTATCATTATAAGTCTTCATGAAAACAGTTCTTGAATATTTTTCCCACAGTCTCCGAGGTACGTTTTAACAGAGCTTTGAACCGACATTAAGTCTGAAGCTGCAGTGACTTTGCAGTTGTGGATAAAGATGCCAGTATTTTGGTTGGGGTCAGTTTGGCCCTCTGCAGTGATGGTATTGACCTTGTTAGGAGGGCTTCTAGCATAGATGTTGCAGTTTTGGAGAACAACGGTAGCATTTCCAAAGATGAAGTCAACTGTGCTATAGATGTCGCACTCTTTGTAGAATTGTCGAGCGGAATAAACATAAAGGGTGTCTTGATAACCCTCAAAGCCACATTGATAGAAGATCGAGAGGTCAGAGCCAAAGCGCAAAGCTACTGCTTGGTGATTTGCCGCACCAGCAGTGTTACGGAAAGTGATTCCTTTGGCAATGAATCCATCGCCAACAATAGCTGAAATTCAAGATAGGAAAGATTATTAGTACACAAATCTTCTTGTTAATGTAATCTAAATCAAAAAAAGTATCTCGAGATTTAAACTAACCTCCAAATGCATTATTGACTACATCATATAGAACCAAATAATTGTCCAAATCGTGCATTCATGATCTTGACCTACTCCATTAATTATTATAGGAATTGAAAAAATCATGCATTCATGTTTAATAAGTTCCTTATTAAAAAAAAATTGGAACTTATTAAACACAATACTAGGAATTGAAGTGATTTAAAGAGCGCAAATCATCGTGGCACGCCAACTGCACACCATTAGCACGCTGGCTGCACGCCATTGGCACGCATGGACTTTTTTGCCTTTTCAATAACCCACATACATATATACTTATTTTCATTGGTAGATTATACTTGGTATTATTATTATCACTAGTCAAATTCATTTTTTAAATTTCTTATTGTGTCCAACAAAATTCATTTTTGTACTCAAATAAGCTATATAGTACGAGTTGTAAGGGCAAAGTTACCATTCCACTCCAACCAACCGGCCAAGTCAATTAAGCTATCAAGGTAAGTCTTCATGAAAACAGTTCTTGAATATTTTTGCCATGGTCTCCCGAGGTACGTTTTAACAGAGCTTTGAACTGACATAAAGTCTGAAGCTACAGTGACTTTGCAGTTGTGGATAGAGACGCCAGTATATTGGTTGGGGTCACTTCGGCCTTGTGCAGTGATAGTATTGACCTTGTTAGGAGGGTTTCCAGTATAGATGTTGTAGTTTTGGAGAACAACGGTAGCATTTCCAAAGCTGAAGTCAATTGTGCCATAGATGTCGCACTCTTTGTAGAATTGTCGCGCGGAATAAACATAAAGGGTGTCTTGATAACCCTCAAAGCCACATTGATAGAAGATCGAGAGGTCGAGCCGGAGCGCGAAGCTACTGCTTGGTGATTTGCTGCACCGGCGGTGTTACGAAAAGTGATGACTTGGGCAATGAATCCATTGTCAACAATAGCTGAAATTCAAGATAGGAAAGATTATTAGTACGCAGATCTACTTGTTAATGTAATCTAAATCGAAAAAGTATCTCCAGAATTAAACTGACCTCCAAATGCATTATTGGCTACATCATATAGAACCAAATAATTGTCTAAATTGTGCATTCATGATCTTGACCTACTACATTAATTATTATAAGAATTGAAAGAATCAGACTATTTGTCAATTTAATTTTATTGCTATCTTATAAAAGCAATCTAAACGCTATTATATCTATTTATATGTAGTAATAGTGGCAATATAATAAATATTTATTATATACTGTGTCTTATTGATGATGTTAAGTGAAGCTATGTACGTGTTCTTAATGAAGGTTAATCTTTGACGAGATTAATTAAAGTCAAAGCTTATAATTCTTCTCCTCCTATGAAGATTGATTGTTTACAGCAGTAAAAACCTGGATTCAATTAATTATTATTATATCTAAAATCTCATGTTTATGACCGTGTTTTCTATTGAAGAAAGTCAATAAATAGCCACATTAGCATAAATGTTTCAGTTTATTAATAGAAACTATGTGAAAAAACTGTTCATACATTCTTATACATAAAAATAACAAGTCCTTAGTATATATGTAAATTTATCCAATCTCTATGAAATGTCCCCCCCTCTTTAATCAAGGAAAAATAGAAGGTTGGTTTGCTCAAAGGGACATCTTAGGTCGGCCACAAAATTTAACTAATTGAAAAACTCGTATGGGCTTAATTAGCAAATGATGATCTTAGTTCGTTGAATTGTCTATTCGACTATTTACTAGATTAGGTTGTATAAGTTATTTCTATGGAACATTTTTCGATAGTTCAACAAAATCACAACAGATATTGAAAACTATGATCTTATAAGGCATATTAAGTTACCAAGGTAAGCCTGCTAGCCCCATGAATAGACTAACTGGCTATTGATAATTCTCTTTTCCTTCAAAGTTCGTACTTGTGATTATCCAAGTACTCCTTCAACGCTTGCGAATGTCTAGGCACCCTCAAGAATTCGCACTTGTGATCATCCAAGTACCCCTTCGACGCCTGCAAAGGCCCAAATATCCTCCAGGTTAGTACTTGTGAATATCCAGGTACTCTTCCAATGCCTATGAATGTCTAGGTATCAACCACTGGGGTACCCCAGTGACCACCCTTCCAACATGGAAGAGAGATGTAGGGGGTTCGAATCCCTACCTTCTTAAGGGGGGTTAGGGTGGAGAAGAATTAGTTTCAGGGGTGGGTTTCTACTCCCATGCCCTAAGAGGAGGCTGGGCAAAAGTTTGAGAGTGAGAATTAGAATAGGAATAAAATAGGACTGATAAAAAAAAAATGTCTAGGTATCTTCTAGAATAGATGCCTTGAGAAAAGTCAGTGCATCTCCTGAGAAAGGTCGGGAACCAACCAGTGTCATTGATGAAGATCAGGCACCAACAAACAGATGCCATGAGAAAATTCGGTCCATCCCCCGAGAAAGGTTAGGTAACAAACCGATGTCCTTGACAAAGATCAGGCACCAACAAACAGATGATTTGAGAAAGGTCGGTGCATCCCCCGAGAAAGGTCCGGTAACCAATTGGTGTCCTTGATAGAGATCAGGCACCCAACAAACAAATGCCCTGAAAAAGGTCAGCACATCTCCCGAGAAAGGTCGGGTAACCATCCAGTGTTCTTGACAGAGATCAGGCACCAACAAATAGATGCCCTGAAAAAGGTTAGCACATCCCCCAAGAAAGGTCGGGTACCATTCGATGTCCTTGACGAAAATCAAGCACCAACAAATAGATGCCCTAAAAAAGGTCAGCGCATCCCCCGAGAAAGATTGGGTACCAACCAGTGTCCTTGACAGAAGTTAGGCACCCCATAAATCGATACCCTGAGAAAGGTCGGAGCATCTCCCGAGAAAGGTCGAGTACCAACCGATGTCCTTGACAGAAGTCGAGCACCCCACAAATAGATGTCCTGAGAAAGGTTGATGCATCCTTTGAGAAAGGTTGGGTACCAACCGATGTCCTTGACAGAGGTTAGGCACCCCACAAACCAATGCCTTGAGAAAGGTCAGTGCATCTCCCGAGAAAAGTCGGGTACCAATCAGTGTCTTTGACAGAAGTCAAGCACCCCAAAAACCGATGCCCTAAGAAAGGTTGGTGCATCTCCCGATAAAGGTCGAGTACCAACCGGTGTCCTTTACATAGATCAATGCCCTGAGAAAAGTTGACGCATCTCCTGAGAAAAGTGGGGCACCAACTGGTGTCCTTAATAGAGATCAAGCACCCCACAAATTGATGCCCTGAAAAAAGTCGGTGCATCCCCCAAGAAAGGTCGAGTAAACAACTTATTGCTCTAACAGGCGATCGAAGAATGGTTCGAGCCTTGGAAAAGCAATTTCTCATCAAGGCGACTGAAAAAAGGTTCGAGTCTTGGAGGAGCAACCTCCTCACGTCACCAAGTAAGATGATACATTGATACTTGTCAAGCTCGAGATTCACACCCTATCTCACTCGTGCTCGGTAAGTAACTACAGGTATCTTCTTATCTCTCTTACCACATATAAAACTATATTGCTTTTTCTGTATAGGACACTAGGTCCCCAAATAAGGTATAATCTTTGCATAAGCATGGACAAAATTTAGGTATCGGTTTGTCTTTGAGTACAACCTCTGCAAGCTCACTTTCAAAGAGAGGCAGCTGTTGATACATAAATTTTGATTAGATTTTTAATTAGGCCTTAGTTTATATATTTATGTATTTTTCCTTTTTTTCAAATAATAAATAATAAAAACAACAACAAAAATAGTAAAAACAAAAGAAAACAAAAAATTGGTAGCCCATCGAGGTTAGGCCTTCGCACCCAGCCCCCTCCTTTTTCTCTCCCCCGCATGAGCCCCTATGGCCCAACCTTCTTCTCCTCCAGCTCGACCCCATTTTTTGTCCCTTGTCTTATTCCCCATCCGTCTTCTTCCCTAATCGAATAAGCAGCACATGCTGGAGGTGAGGACGCACGCAACGCCGAATAGAGAAGGAGACGGTAGCAACGATGGAGTGGACGTGTATTCAATGTGAGGCAACCTAGCTAGAGCCACCTCGATGGATGGGACGCCGGTTTGGCCGACGAAGGCTGTTTGGCAAGTGAGGACCGGCGGATCGAAGCTCCGTCAACCAGCAGGCCCCTTCGCCTATAAATAGGCCTCTCTCAACAACAGCAAAGGACATGACAAGAACGATCAAGGGCTGCTAGCTTCGAACCTCTCAATGAGAGACTTCAAGGGAGGCCCGAGGATGAGCAAGCCTAGATCTGAGAGCTCTCAGCCAGAGAGGGAAAGGGTCAAGTCTAAGTGAGCAGGCTAAAGAAGGAGGTCATCCTACTGCCAAATCTAGGAGAAGTCGAAGGAGAAAAGGCCGGATCGAGGAGGAAGGACGCGCCGTCGATGCTAACCAACGTCCCGCACCGAGTCGTGCCATCCCGATAACCCCCAATGCCGTCGCTGCACTGGATCTCCACCGTGTCACTGTTGCTTGCCAGCATCTACTTCAGCGTAACCCCAACGCCATCCCAGAGACGAATCCTTGCTATCTATCACCATCTTGCTAACCAACAACGCTGCCGTGCCGTGCCCTTGCTACGAACGGGTGACAAGCTGCCGCTCGACTCGTCGTCACCGTTGTCTTCCCCCAAAACCCTATCCACCGCCACGTCTCGGTCACGATTGGCTGAGCGTACTCTGTGCTAGCTGCAACCGTGCCGCGTGCCCCGTCATTGCCGCTCGGACACTCTTTCCCCCTTGTCTCTGCTGTAGCCATGTTAGCCCGACCGCCGCTCGAACGCTCCCCCTCCATCGTCCGTCGCGGCCACTAGACCGCGAAGCAAGCTGTAGTTGTAGAATTGAGTTAGCCAAGTCGGATGTGTAACCCGATTCCCTAGGGTTTCCTCAAGCGGGTTGGGCTGTCGCACCGGTTTTAAAACTCAGACCGAGCATCCCATTTTCAATTAAAATAGGCCCAATTCCAGCGTGTCACGCCTCGAACCCCGAGCGCGCGCATATCCCACTGCAGTTGATCAAATGCGACATTCCCAGGCAGTGTCGTCGACCCCATTCATTTATTAATGCGCAAGCGGAACGTATTATAAAACCCCTAACAATAAAATACGGGATAGAAAAACAGGAAGCAAAATCACAACATAACACTTTCATAATTCAACAGAATTACAAACAGAGGTCTACGGCCAAAAGTCTACAAAAGACCGGCTCTTAAAAAGGAATTGTCCTACGACCTAAGTCGGACACGTTCTCCAATCTTATGACTTCACCTCTGTAACTCCTCAAGGCCAACCAAAGCTATCCGGTCGCTCCGTCCACCAGGGACCTGAAATTTTAATCCCACAACCGGGATGAGACGATGTCTCAATAAGTTCAACCCCCTAAACCCCTATTAGAAAGAAAATACGCCACGGGTGGCCTAGCCACATCACACAGAAGACTTACCTCGCATTAGCCTTCATCTGCAGGTTAACACAATTTATATAATTCAACCACGTGCAATTATGATAACTAAACAACCATGGCACAATCACATCATCCGAACAATTCAATCACTTGGATCGTCTCAGCGATCAATCGACTTGGCCGATTACATGTCATTTTAGCAAATCAATCATTGCTCTCAATTACGGCCCTATAGGAAGGTTTAATAATCAGTGGTAATCATGGCCCCACTCGGCACGACCTTTAATTAGGTGGTCCATCACGGCCTCACTGGGCACGACCTCTCATAGGTGGTCCATCCCGGCCTTACTGGGCACGACCTCTCATAGGTGGTCCATCACGGCCTCACTGGGCACGACCTCTCATAGGTGGTCCATCACGGCCTCACTAGGCACGACCTCTAACAGGTGGTCAATCACGGCCACATTAGGCACGACCTCTCTTAGGTGGTTCATCACGGCCCTATTAAGTACGACCTCTCATAGGTGGTTCATCACGGCCCTACTAGGCACGACCTCCAATCGGTGGTTAATCACGGCCTCATTAGGCACGACCTCTAATAGGTGGTTAATCACGGCCAATCTCCCATCAATTTCCACACTTAGGGTTTTCTAAAGAATCCTCATAAATCGCAATCACACTCAATTCGCCACAACCAATCATCAATTTCAAATTCTACATGCATAGCGGCGATCAGCACGAAATTCTAAGAGAAAAAGGTCCCGACAAAATTTTCAGAATTTAATGAATAATTAAATTTATTCCAAAAATTAATTAAATAATAATATCCATATTTTCGTCATCCACACACAATTTATAATATCTAACCATCAATTTCAAAATCGGAATGCATAGCAGCGATCGGCACGAAATTTTGAGCAATCGGGGTCAAAAATAATTTGTTCTTTTTTTATAAATAATATTTTAATAATTTCGGATTATAAAATAATATTATATTTTCCAGAATTTCGAAGCACTTAAATAATTCAAAACTAAAATCCTTTTATGTCACATCAAGGCTTAACTTTAAATAACTTCTTTTAACCTTTAATTTAAACACACTTTAACATAAACCAACCTCTTAATCTAATTTATAATTAAATACACTAATCCATCCACATAAACTTACTTAATTTAAACTAAGCACACTTAGGGCATCATTAACACTCTAATCAAGATTTAGTGAGTTAAACTCACCGGATTAACGAACCGAGCGGACCAAAACGACGGGGACGCCGAGGAGAACAACTTTCCTCAAAGCGGGCCGAGCATCCGGGCTCGGGAAGGCGGCCAAAACAGGCCAAACATCCACTGCATACCCATTTTTCCAGCTGCTGTCCACTGCTGGTTGAGGCCGAGAATGGGCAGATCCGGGGCTTGGATGAGATGGAAAAGGACCGGGGAAGGTTGAGGGGTCAAACCGGACCTAGGCGGGGCCCGAACAGTGGCCGGAGGTGGCCGAATGGCTCCGGCATGAGCTAATGCAGCAGCCGCGACGCGAGGGCGAGGTGGAGCGGAGACGCGAGCAGACCGGCGAGCGGCGCGCGGGCGCGGGCTTCGCGCGGACGACGGTGGTAGCGACGAGCTTCGACGACGATGGCCGACGGCGATTTGGCTGGGCTGCAGCCAGCTTCGACTCCTCCTCAGATCTGCTGGGTTTTCAAGCAGAAACCGGAGCCGGAGAAGAGAGAAGAGAGGGCGACGGTGGCGCGGCCAAGTTGCGACGGCGAACGGCGACAGGCGAAGCTGCCGGCGGTCGGACGGGCGGACGAAGCGAGGCGTCGAGCTACGGTGGCGTCCGAGGAAGAAGAAGAAAATGTCCATGGAGGAATCGCACGGGAGAGAGGAAGAGGAGAGAGAGGAGAGAGAAGGAGGAGGGGGCCCTTTTTATTTTCTTTTTCTCTTTCTTTTATCCAACAAAAATGGCCCACCTCATGACCTCATGGATGACATCACACTCCACTCACCCAATCCTCCACAACCTCTTCCAATGGTTGCAAATTTCATTTTCCGCCGAGGTCCAATTCTTGTACATTAAATTTCTTCGATTCCCATCAATTCTCTTCCAATTGAGTTCAATTGAAGTCCATAAAATTAATCCAATGCCACCACACTTTAATTCACATCTTCACTTGTCCATAGAACCAACTTAAGTCTTAATAGCAATACCAAAGGCGGGCCTACTAATTTCTCGGGTCAAATTAACCATTTTCTGATTTAATTGCTGAAAAACTCGACTTGCATGAAAAAAATCATCCAAAGATGAGTCCATACTCCTAAAATGATTTGTGACACACCTAGACTTTCAATTTCTGAATTCGATCTCAATTCCACGGTTAATTTCACTTTGGCACGATACTAGCGCGGTCCAACCTACCGGATAGCCTTTAGAAATTTTCATGCATTTGACCTATGGTTGATCATCTCAAGCCACAATGTACATCCTTGAAACATTGGCGACTTTCGATTGTCGAGGTAATCTCAAGGTTTCAAATATGAACACAGGGTACCCAATCAACAGAAAAGTCGGTCTAATGTCAATCGACAAGAATTGTGCGATCTGGTGGAATCACCCACACCTTATCACATGCCTCCATCGAATCGACCTATTTCCGGTCTCTAATCGATTTTTAATTGTGCCGCAATGACCCTTGTAGATTAGCTCGGTCGAAAGATCGCTTCATGGTCAAATTCTCGAGTCTGATGCATTAGAATTTCTTAACGGCTTCACCCGATAGATTAGTTTTCACATGAGTGGCCGACTCAAGGAAAAGAACTATATACGTGCCAACGAAATGCCCGTCTCAATTTATTGAAAATAGAATTGGAAAAATTAGGATGTCACACAGCGTGTGGGTTGAGCACTTTTTTTTCTTATAAAACAAAACAAAAATCCAAGCCAAGCCTGCATTGCAAGAGAGGCAAAAAGAGAGGGATCCTCACCTTTAGAAAAAAAAAAAAAAACCCATAATCGAATGCGTGTATGTTGCTAAGTGCAACTTTCAATATGGACATGAGTGAATGCAAAGAAATGAGAATGTTAATGAGAGAATTTGAGATAAGTGATTTTGAGTTGAGGTGGTTCATTTGCCATGGATTGGCCTCTTTATATAGAAAAGAAGTTGCAATGGGAACAAGAGGCCGGCAGTTGCACCTCCCTTTGTTCCTTCGTGCCCCATGATCCTTCCTTTTGAGGAACTTTCGTTTTAATTATTAGTTTATATCCAATGGGTTGATTTTGAATAATGAGAATGAATATAGAAGAAAAGAGCAAGAGAGAGAGAAAGAGAGAGAGAATGCATGCTTGTCAACTAGGACAAACATGTCACATCATTCCCTGAATATAAATAAATTCTTTTTTTAATGATGGACATAGATTGCTGCATTTGCCTTTTCCCGGTGCTTGTGGATAGTTGACCAATGCCTAAAACGAGAGAAGAGAAGGAAAAATAAGAGAATGAAAAGGGGGGGGGGGGAAGAGTTATGAAACGCTTTGTTGATACATTTGTGGAAAAAATTAATTTGTGAATCTATATAATTAGATTATGAAGAGAGTCCAGCTGCGTTGCAATGATCTGCCCACTTGTAATTTTTCAGAGGGTCAGATCAGATGGCTCGAAGTTTTTGCCCAATTGGAATTTTTATAGTCTTAAAGCCTGCCCTGGATGAGTTTTTCCTTAATTACTAACTAATATTATTTATACAATATCATTTTTATAATTATTTTTGTTTTTTATTTCTTTTTTTTTCTTTATGTACACGAGCCAGTAATGAAATGATGAGAGATGCGGATTGGGGAGTTTTTCGGGCATCTTTCCTAGGGTTGAATATTTTCTTAGTATTGCTCGTTGATTCTTTAATACAATTTCTGATTATGTAGCGATTAAAGGTAAATCCATCTCCTATTTTAAAAAAAAAAAATCGCGGTTTCATTGGGTTTATATTATGTAGCGCTAAGTGAAGACTTAAAACGACTTAGAATTTTCCTACTGGGATGGGCCTTTTTTTTTTTTTGGTCATAAAATAGTGCAGGGTCAGAGCGCGCCTTAGTCTATCTTTTTCCTTTTAAAGAAGTATATTTATGAAAACTAAAGATTTGTTAAACTTTCTTACAAATCTGATATGCTAAGTGATGTATTAAGCTAGCGTTGGTTCATGAATATGGCATAATTAGTTAAAGGCCACTCACAGTCCGACATGTTACTCGATAATCAATTTTATATTCAGTCTCACTAAGTCTAGCGTTGCTTGTTCAATTCCAGCTTCTAATAAGAATGTGGTTTGCGATGCATCGATGTGTATCTTTAAAGGCTAAAAATAATCATATTTTTTGTATTTTTGGGTAATTCTAAACAAGTCCAGTTTGGGTAAATGGTCTACAATTGTATTTGGAAAATGCATATTTATGATTTGTCGAAACTCGAAACCAAATTGATTTCAGATGGAGCTTAAAGAAGCCAATTAAGTCTATGCTGTATTCGATTGGACAAATTGATGCATTTAAGTTGAAGCATACTGTCAAAGATTAGTTTAAATTTCATATTCAAATGGACAACACCGCACGAGCTAGATAAATTTCAAGACGTAAACTGACTCTGTCTTCCCTATTTCTAAGCCTAGGTCCACTCATTGGTATCAAAGCCATGGTTTCAATTGTAACAAGATCCGTTCCATGCGCTTAATAGGTGAATCCAGTGCTGAGAAGATCTTCACATCATGACAGAACCAGAAATACTAGAAGCACCTATTTCTCTCGCTGCATCTCCATCTTCTTCAACCCCTTCTAATTTCCGTATTTCCAATACTTCTAGGATAGACTATCTTTATGAAGTCTCTCTTAGTGATGAAATCAAGATCTCTGAAACTCAACTTGCCCTCATGAACCCCTATTCCACTTTTGCTAAACCCACCTCATCATTTTCTCCCATCCGCTCCATTCGTCAACTCATTCGCCAAACTCCAAAGAAAGTAAAGGAGTACGTTCAGTCCTCCAAGTTCGACCAACATCCTATTCCTGCCATTGAAAATGAGTAGTTTGTTACTCTTCAGATTCCTCCAGAGTTTTCTAGGTAGTGGATTCAACAAGGTTATTCTCATGTTCATTACAGGGCTATTCATCTTGCTCTTACTTTTATGGTCGCAGAGGTTTGCTAGTTGTGGCAAGAATTGCGTTTTTGGATACTAGATTCCTAGAATACCAACATGCTTACATTGGTACTATCCAAACCACTTTGAATGCCGAAACAGTCTTCGTAACTCTGTATCCAAACTTCAATATCGCTATTTCAAATCCCCAATTACTCTCATTTCTTAAAGTCTGAGTTCAGCTCACTGGAGCTCCTCAAACTGCTGATTTTGTAGTAACAATACTGCACTACTAGATGGTTTATCAAGTGCAGAACCATGCTTTTGATTTGAATTTCCACAATGGAAATGAAGATGCTATATTCATTTCCATGCAGAATGATCAAGCACCCTACATTCATGTTCCCAAACAGATCCCTAAAGAAAAATTGGCCAAGCTCCTTCTAGAGACTTGAATCACCAACTATGAAAAGTTGCATCAAACAACAAGCATTTCTAGTCATCAGACTCTGAGTTTGTCAAAAAGAAAGATGGAACTGTTTCCATCAAATTTGGCAAGGAAAATGAAGAAAGTCCTTCCATCTTCTAGACCCTCTTTATGATCGAGTCATGTGTTACTGAATCAATTTCCGAGCCAAATCCAAAAATGCTTGTTTAATACTTCAAAAGTGATGGACATCCTATCCATTACTACAAGAACCAATATGGTCACTGTTTTTGGGATCCTTTTTGTCAATGTTCCTATTGCACAAACTCTCCTGACGAGGTAGACCCATATGCAAAGCCTCCACCTCGACGAAAACAAAAGAATCCAAAGGATACCATGTACCAAAGGTATTTGAATGGAGATCCCTCTGTTGATACTCTTGGTGAGTGTGACAAATTTCAATTTATGGTTTCTTATACACCAACTCCACCACCAAAGTTCATTACTCCTCCCTCAATCTCACCAACTCCACCACCATCACCTCCTCCATCTCCTCCTAAAAAAAAAAACCAACTCTTTCTCCATTTTATAAGCCAATTCTAAGGTGGGCGAAGAAGCATTCCTACCCACTTGGGCTGTAGTAGAAACACCAACAAGTTCTTTTATCTCCATGTTCCATGAGACAGACTTTCCCCCTCTTGTTTGAGAAAGTGCCAAACTTTTGTTCCCTGCCCCAGAAGAATTCATTGATCCACAAGGCAAATATCGATATGCTCCTAAAATACCTGTCCCCACTGATGTAGATGAACATGGAAGACAAAAAAGAACTCCTATTGCTAAAGTCATCCTAAATTGGCAATCAGAGACTTTTTTGGCACATAACAATGCGTTCAAAGCAATTGATTCCAAGATTGTTAATGTGCAACAAGATCTTCGAAGGTACCATGAAACCACTAAGATGATGCTTTCAGATTTCCAAAATAGGCTTCATGCCTTGGAATCTGGACAACATTATCATCATCTCGAAAGTCTTAAGGCGGAAATAGAGAAGCTCAAAAGGCAAATTCAGCTCCTTGAAGAAGGAAGATTTAATCCATTCCCAACTACTTTGCGAACAGAGCATTTGCCTCCACCACCCTAGACGTCTATCTTTGCTGCTCTTACAGATGTTCCCGTCAAACAAGATAAGACAGATGTAGCTGAGATGTGAAATCG
This sequence comes from Eucalyptus leucophloia subsp. euroa, assembly GCA_017140325.1. Classification (NCBI taxonomy): domain Eukaryota; kingdom Viridiplantae; phylum Streptophyta; class Magnoliopsida; order Myrtales; family Myrtaceae; genus Eucalyptus; species Eucalyptus leucophloia. Next base: position 13,970,251 of record CM029472.1, on the reverse strand, counting down.
CCTTAAAGAACTAGATCGAATAAGAAAAGAAAAGGGAAAGGAGGAGATGTCTGAAGAATCCTCGCTTGTCATAAAGGAAAAGCCAAACCAAATGATGCTCTCGAATCCATTAGAATCTTTCTTAAGAGATTTGGGTAATCAAGAACCACAACCTGATCCTATTACTCCATAGCCTGATCTTGTCATTCCAACATATCAAATTCTATTTCCAGCAGAACCAGCCTTTCCAAACATCTTTGATACTAAATCAGATTCGGTATCCCTCTCGTCCTCCTCATCATTCTCAATCCCTACCATTGATTCATATCCTATTGTACCAGTAACTTCATCAATATTCATGGCCGATCCTCCGGACCAGGATATGGAATCAAACCCTTTTAAACCAGAGATTGTTCAGCCAAACAATCTCTCTCAACATGTGTCTACTACATCAAAATAGTTTTTTACTGTTGATGATATTCCTCATTACAAATTGCCAGAAAGACTTGAAGAATTTCATACTTGATTAAATGCCCAAGCTCTTACCAATCAGGATAAGTACGATGTCCTTTTTGGGTTTGTCACAAGATTTACAAGTAGCCTCAAACACTAGTGGCAATCTGTGACAGACAAGACCAGCTTCAATTTTTACTCTCAATTGACTTTGGTCATGTCATTACTCTTCTATATCATTTCTTTGTGGGAAAACCTTCTGACCTCCAAGAGCTTAAAAGGAGAGAATTTTTTGAAAGAAAATGTTGCTCTCTTAAAAAAAAAAAACATCTTGATAAACATTATCAAGAAATGCTTAAGCTATTCTATGGTATTAGAGCTGATCCAAACCTGAAGCACATCTTCCTGACTTCCATCCCCAAAGAATTATCCCAATAGGTTGAGAGAACTTTTCTTAGCAAACAAAGAAGAATTCAGGATATTTCATTGGGAAAAATCCAACAATAAATCCATTTGTGTCTTGAAGAATCGTGTATAAAACACCAAATGATCCAGACTTATATTTCAAATAATAGAGAACTTGATATAGCCTGTTATCGCCAAAAGCTAAAAATCAAATGCTCCAAACAAGACTGTGATGGTTCTTGTGGAAAATCTTCTAGAAAAAAGAAGCACTTCAAGAAGTTCTAGATAAAGAAATCCATGCATGACTCTAAGCACTTCCAAAGAAAGATGAAATGGCAATACTTACGCAAAAGGAAAGATCGCTCAGGCCACAAAAAATCAAATCAATGCTTCATTTGCAATCAGAAAGGACATTTTGCCAAAAATTATCTCCAAGCAAAAAAGGTCAGAATCATTTAATACATCATATAGAGAATGAAACAGGTATTTCTCTTGAAAATGATGATATTGAATCTTTATTCTCTACGGATAAAGAACCATCTGAACAAACTCTTTATGTCATCCCTTAATACCAAACTCTCAGTGAAACTGATTCAGATTCAGATCTTGAAGATATTTTTCACATATCTCTCACTTCTTTAGAATAAAACATTGACATTCATTGTCTCCATTACCCTGTGAAAATCTTTACTTCAAAGTTTGTCAAGCCTATCACTATTATTCCTCTCATAGACACTGGAGCAAGTTCTTCAATCTTGGACACTAAAGTTCTTCCTGAAGAATTTTGGACTTCTTGCGTTTGATACTTCAATTCTGCTTTAGGAGATACTTTTTCTATGAATGTAAGAACTACTCCAGTAACAATCATATTTTTTTCCACGGTGTTCCATAACCACAAAAAAATTTTGGTTCCAATCTTCCCAACAAAGACTTGATCATTGATTGGGATATCATGACTCAGATTTCTCAACTTCGCATCATTCCTGAAAAAGGTCTTAAGTATAAGGATCAATTCTTTGAATTCGTCAATATCCAAAGACTTTTCTCTATCCAAATAAGTCTATTGGATCCAATCATGCAAAAGTTGTTGGAATCCTATTCAGAATCCTATTCTGAATTCGCTCAAAAATGTTCTCATCCTTTATGAGAAAATCTAGAGTTCTTTGTTCGCCTTCCTTTCAAAAAGAATGAAGCTATCAATCCAACCAAGGCGAGTCACATGGGAATGAACCTAGAACATCTGGTTTTAGCTCAAAGGGAATGCTCGGAACTATTGCAGCAAGGCCTTATTGAAATCTCTAATTCTTAATGAGCTTTTGAAGTGTTCTATGTCAACAAGCGTGCCGAGTAGAACAGAGGAAAGATGAGACTAGTAATTAATTATCAGTCTCTTAATCTTTTTCTCCAAGATGACAAATTCCCTTTACCCTCTAGAAATTCCCTTTTTACTGGACTAACAAAGGCCCACATCTACTCCAAATTCGATCTCAAAGCCAGATTTTGACAATTGGGCATCCATCCTAAAGATAAACCCAAGATAGAGTTATGTATTCCGAACCAACATTTCGAATGAGAAGTTCTTCCTTTTGGCCTAAATGTGGCACCATCCTTCTTTCAAAATGCACTATGTTGAATTTTCCAACTAATCCTATCAAATGTAGCAATATACATCGACGATATCCTGCTCTACAGTCCTTATGAGCAATCGCACTGCCAACTTCTTAAGCAGTTTGCAAAAATTGTGAATAAGCATGGGATCATGGTTTCTCAAAGAAAGATGAACATTGCCCAGACAGAAATCGAATTTCTTGGTATGCACCTTAATAAAGGAACATACTATCCAGGGCCACATATTGCTCGAGAATTTGTTGAAATTTCCTGCGAAAAACTTCACAACGAAGCGAGTTCAACAATTTCTTGGACTAATTAATTATCTTAGAGACTTTGTTCTAAATCTTGCAAAGCTATTGATTCCACTGCAATCAATGTTGAAAAAGAATCCCCCACCTTGGGGAAAATCTCAAACTAAAACAATTGTTGAACTTAAGGAGATCATGCAGACTCTTCCTCCATTACAGATCCCATCAACAGGGAAGCGAATTCTCCAGACCAACGCCAATGATGAATACTAGGCAGCCATCTTGTTTGAAGAAATCAATGGTAAGAGACATCTATGTGCCTATAAAAGTGGAAAGTTTACCCAAATTGAAATGCATTATCATTTCACTTTCAAAGAAATTTTGGCAGTAAAAAATGGAATAAAAAAGTTCAAATTCCATCTTATCGGCCATCACCTCCTGATAGAATTAGATATGCCATCTTCTCTCAGATGACCAAATTTAAATAGAAGTAGATTCCAAATTCTCAACTACTTCGATGGGCTGAATGGTTTTCAAAAAACTCTTTTGAAACCAAACATATTGCTAGAAAAAAAAATGTGCTTGCTAACTTCTTGTCAAGACCAAAAATACCAGCGGAAATCAACATGTATATCATAAGACATGTTTTTCATACCTTCATCACAATGAAAAGTACAAGATTGAGAATATAAAAGATTGGCGAAGCTAGCGATACCCCCAGAAGATCATTGAGCAAATCCAGAATGGTAGTCTTATTGAAAATCTGGATAATCTCATGCGGCAATGCCACACAGATCTATTCAAACTCAATGGAGATTCAATTATTTATCATTTTGGATTAAATTCGGACTATTCGTTCATACATCCTCAAATCTGGAAGGAAGATTTCCCTAACCAACTTCGATAGTTATTATGGTACTTAATCAATAAGTACTTAATAGCTATTGAAATTTCAACCAAAAGATTCATTGCCAACCTCACCAAGATATTTGGACTCGGCAGAGGAAACATTGAAAATGAGAGTGACAGAAATCTCTTAGATTTCCTTAATTGGTTTTATCCCCCCATTCACTGGAGATACCTCTTGCAAAAGGAATTAAGAACCACACAACCAAACCTTGAGGTCCATATTATTTTGTTTTTTCAACAACCATGGGCTTTTGTCACAAATAATTGCAACATTACCAATGCCCCTCAAATTATAGGTACCACAGCCTATAAACCTCAACCGCATAGTGCAAAAGCTCGGATTCACAAATCTTATCCAGGACCTGTTGGTTGCTATGAGCACCAGTACCGAGAACTCCAAAGAGTCTTGTGCCAAGAAAATAAAATCATTCCTGAAGATGCATGGAATTATAATGTACCCACCGCATAGAATCATTATAGCCTAGCACCAGAAGCCAAAGAAGCACTCGAGGAATTCAGACAAGCTGCATTATCATCGGAGCATGAAATAGCAGACACAGATGACATTGCACAGTCCTCTCAAGACCCCTATGCCAAATGAGGAGGTCCTTTTTTTTCCAAGACCCCTATGAACAGGGACCTTTGTCCTTATCTCAAAGCATAGACACATCATATTATGCTCAGCCATCCAATTGGCCTTAGCAAAGCATTCCTGCCGACACTACAGGCTCCTTCCAAAATCTACAGGAAGCATCCTTGTCAAACAAAGTCCTTTCACCAGATTCACTTGCAAAACTTGAGCAAAAATATGAAGAACACCTTCTAGCAATACATAGTTATGATGACTCAAACTATGACTACAATGCTCGCGACGGACGAGACTACTAACCGTACAAGATCACTATAGCGAGTCACTGTAGTAATTTACTATTCACTTTTAATGTAGCAATAGGCTAGAGAAGTCACTGTTCATACTGTGCAAATAATTCCCTACTGGAAGTTTCCAGCACGTCTGTATGTTTCAGAACCCGTAAGCTTGGTCCTTGTTTGTGTGTGACCTCTTATTGCCTATAAAAGGCAATGAGGATGTAATGTGTTGAGCAGAGTCTCTTCAAGTAAAGTGAGTGTTTTGTGTAAAACTCTCAATGTCTTTCTAAACTCCTCTTCTTCTTCAACTTGGTAGAATCTTCTGAGAGATGCAGCTCGGATAGTTAGAAATGTTACCATCCTAGTTCTATTTGAGTGTCTTTAGGCTTTGAACTAAAGGGCTGAGTGGTTCTCTGCTAAAAGGCTGTCCCCGAGAGGCTTGAACGGGAGAGGTTTGCCCACTATGGGAAGGCATACCCGTAGAAAACCGACTCCAATCAATTTCCTAGATAATCTATATTATCGTGTATAATAGAAATAGACTTTCTATTAAGGTGTATTTGATAACGTTTCGTTTAAAATTTGTTCATAGGAACAGAAATAGAAAAAAATTATTTATGTTCTAGGGAATAATTTTTGAATAGAAAAATGCATTTGGTAAACTTGTATAATTTCTGTTATTGGAATAGAAAAAAAAAAAAAACAAAAACATGTTTGCAACCGATATAATTTTTTTGTTTCTTTTATTTTTTAATATTTTTATTTTATTTTATTTTCCTTTTTTCTTTTTCTTTTTTTTTTTTTTTTCCTTTCTTCCTTTTGGCCGGTTGTTGACCTCGGCCATGGCTGGCGACCAACCGACGAGGGTTGGCGGCCTCGCCCGGCCACCATGAGGCTCGCCTCGCCGGGGCCTCGGTGGCCAGGCAAGCGGTCGGCGAGGCCGACCACGCACTTCCTGGGTGAGGTTGAGCTGAGTTTAACGATGACAACAACTTCCGCAAGTACGACCCCGAGTAAGAGCCCGACGACCCCCATCTCCGCCATGGTTGGATCTCGTTGAAAAACCCGCATACGATGGCAAAGAGGACGAGGATGACGTTGAGAGAGTCCCAAGTCTTCTTGACGGAACGGGGCCGGAAGATCTAGGAAGTGAGGGGAAGGAAGGGTGGGTGGGCAAGGAGGACGAAGGCAATAGAGGTGGCGAGGTAGAGGAGGAGGAGGTGGCGGAGGGTGGAAGATTCACAGCGGCTCCAGCGAGGGACTCCGGAGGCCTAGAGTTAGATGGGTGGCTGTCGGCTTCGCCATGGCTCAAGCATCTCCAGGGGCCAATGACACTCCGGCGAGGTCACCAGCCCTCGTCGGGTGATTGCTAGGAGAGGATGACGGTGGAGAAGCCGAGATACCGGAGAAAGGAGGGATGTGAAATAGAGGGCACGGTGAAGAGAAATAAAAAAAAAAAAAGAAACAATTTTTGTGTTTTTGTTCTTTTGTTGCTTCAAAAAGTGTTCTCCGGAACAAGAAACAAGATTTATGTTCCAAATTTGTTCCCAGAAACAAAAAAAAAAAAAAGATTTTTTGTTCCCGAGAACAAAAGTGTAAACAAAAGCATTTATGTTCTTTTTTTGTTCCCCAGAACAAAAGAACAGAAACTTTTGTTTTGGGGAACGTAAAAACACAATTAAACAAACAGTTCATAAGAGTGCGTTTGATAACGTTTCTATTTAAAAATTGTTTTAGGGAACAAAAATAAAAAAATAAAAAAATAAACTATTTATGTTCTAGAGAACAATTTTTGAACAGAAAACACATTTGGTAAACTTATATAACTTTTTTATTTCTTTTAATTTTTAAATATTTTTATTTTATTTTTTCCTTTTTTTTTTTTTCTTCCTTTTGGCGGTCGCCGCCTCGGCCATGGCGACGACCGCCGACAAAGGCCAGCGGCCTCGCCCGGCCACGGCAAGGCTCGCTAGCCGACACAAGGTCAGCCTCGTCCTCGCCCAGCCAAGGCGAGCTCGCCTAAATACGGCGAGGCCGGGCGCTCCGGCGAGGTCACCTACCAAAGAAAAAAGAAGAAGAAAAGAAAAAGAAGGAAAAAAATAGGAGAGAGAAAATTTGTTTCTCAGAAGTATTCCGGGAACAAAAAACAAGTTTTTATTGTTTTTTGTTTCTGTTCCAAATTTGTTCCCTGGAATAGAAATAAGTCTCGTAAACAAAAACATAAACAAATGCATTTCTGTTCTTTTTTTGTTCCCCAGAACAAAAAATACAGAAATTGTGTTCATGACCAAAAGAAAATAATACAAACAAACAGCCCCTAAGTTCCCCCTTGGATAACTTATGTCTTGCGTGTTGCTTGTGCAACCACCTACAGGATTTTCAAATTATTTCAGCAGCTCGGATTGAACTATGGAAGCAAGTTGATTTAACCACCTTCCCCAAAAATGGAAACTAAATCTGAATTTTTCAAAGTAAATATGATTTAACCATGCTTTCATAAACTAATCTGACTTTTTGTGGCGCCAAAAAAAAGAAAAACTAAACATAAAAAAAATAACGAGTATTTTTTGACCGTCAGCAAAGTTCGCGCATTATTAATTTCGCTAATTCTTTAGTGAGGGTACAGAGAAGCCACGCGAGTTTGTCGCTGAGAATTTGACGACTTAAAAAATTGTATTTTATAATGCCAATCAATTAAGTTCTTAGCTTATCTAATCATTTTGTCCCCACTTACATAAATCAGAAAGTATAAACTATATACATAATCTCCATCCTATTCTCAGGTCACCAATTTAAGCAAGACCACCTCAGCAATGTAAAAACAACAACATAACGGTTTAATTAATGGAAAATGACAGGCTGACTTAGGCTCCATTTATTTTGTGAAAATTGAATTACTTTAAATATTTTTTTCAAGCGATACAACAATTATTTTCTAAAAAATACTTTCCAGATTCTTCATTTTTCTCGAAATAGACGGAACTTAATAGAACAATCTAGTTAAGGCAGCCGACTTAACTTAAGAAACTGCCAAAAAAAAAGTTAGAGGTTGACCGACCAAAAAGGTTAGCGGGTTGATTGTTTACTTAACCCAACAAAGAGAAGGGGAAATAGAAAACGTAATGGAATGAGTTTTGTACTTGACTGGAATGAAGGAGCTAATTAACATCTTGAGTTTTGTCACTTTTAGGGTATTTTGCCTGTTCATGTTTTGCCTTATTTATGTTAATGTCATTTTCTTTCCTCAAAATCCGCCGCCCTAGTCCTAAACTTCCCACACGGCAAAATCCCCAAAACCAAATGAAAAACGTAACTGCCAAACCCTAAGCTTAGCTGCCGCTATGAGCCACTGCCGTGCCCATTGTCGCCATGGTGCCGGCGGCAGTAAACAGTGGTGGGTGATGAAAGAGGTGAGGATTTATAGGAGACTTGGAGGATTGGAAATTTTAGAAAGAGGCAGTTTAATCTTTTTAGCTGATGATAATTTGGTAATGGATGATAAGTGAGATTTTTAGAAGTAGAGGAGAGTGAGTGATCACAAAGCGAAATGTGAGGATGGTTTGTAGGTAACAACTACCTAAGAGTCTAAGACGAACTGAGCTGGTAGTATGGACTTAAGATGACATCGAATTTAGCATTAAGCTCAAATTGTGGGGAACCTTTGGGTACAAAAAGCCATTCTTAAAAGTTGGACATTAGATCTATGCATGTGATTTCAAATAGAAAAGTTTGCATGTAATTAATGAGATTTGAATAGAAGTTACCTTGTTCTTGAGTTGCAAATCCCATGATAGCCCAACCAATCGGCCCAACTCTTGCGTTTAATTTAATTAATTTTAAAAAGTAACTATAAAATCTAAAAATTGTTGTTGATGAGAAAAATCTAAGTTCAAATTCATAACATGACACGCAGACGCGCAGACGCTTTTACCTGATAATTATATCGACTATACCATCGAACCTCGATTTTGTCCATTTGATTATAACTTAGGATCACAACTCATCCCATTAGACAAATCCATTATTTTCAAAATGATTAATTTGTCAAATAACATTGCTTGCAACATATTTCTAATGTATTTCATAACACTATTTCTCTTGCCTAAATCGGCTCGTAAAAATGCGGACATGACCTCACTGCGAGATAAAGGATGGAGCAAACATAGTATTTGGAATGATAGAGCAAGTTAAAGGTTGAGAGTGAATGCTGATGTGCTGGATACGTTTGATGCATACTTTATAGAATTATATGTGGACCTTTCTTCATTAGTTCATGCAAGCGCGTAGGGTCTTGTTTTCACCGGTTTGAATGGACTGGGATTAAACCTGGGTTAATAGTATAATCCAATGTCTCCACAAGTGGATAGGGTAGTCGACCGTACAACCATGGTCAATGCCTTTGGGTCAACGAACCACCTCAAGAGAAATATCCCATAATGACACCGCACGTTGAAAAAACTGCTTGCGCCGCGCCGCTCAAAACCCTAGATGAATCCGAAATTTTATTTATTTATTTCTGATAGGAGATAGGCAGCTGACGTTTAGGGGAGGCAACTAAGGCAGGCGGCTTCTGCAACATCTACAGGCGAAGGAAGGCGTCGGTTGTTGTCTTCCGTCCCTATTGCCAAATCTTCAAAAGCGGAAAGTGGATATCGTGGGATCAACAACGTTGAATCTGTAGGTTTCTTCTTGAGTTTTGACCCGAGGAAGGGTGTCCTAAACGTGTCGCCTTTATCTTAAGAAGTTCTTTCTCTTCACGTTTATACAGAGAGAGAGAGAGAGAGAGAGAGAGAGAGAGAGAGAGAGAGAGAGAGAGAGAGAACCATCGATGAACAGTTGAAGAAAGCGTACGGATCATTGAGTGTCTTATAATTAAGCAGTAGCTTGATGTAGTGATTACTGTTGAAGCAAATGAAAGATCATTTCTAGGAAAAAGAAAAGGGTCTGCTCGATGAGAAAGTTTTTAGCTTGATAAAGTATTGATAATCCAAACTAGCAGATAAGTTAGTGCACATCGGATGACTTCTTTATATAAGAAGTACCCTCTACAAGTAATTTTGAACAAAATCTGTAATATATAACAGTCATGCCCAATGACATGCTGATGCATCCGGTAGACAAATCAAATATATCGTATGTGATACATCCGGTAGACAAATCAAATATATCGTATGTCCTCTCTCTCTCTCTCTCTCTCTCTCTCTCTCTCTGTATGAGTGGTTAGGAGGGACAATAGGCATGATTATCCATCTGAGCATTAACATAAGGGTTCTACTCTTGCACCAAAATGTAATAACTAGACAACTCATAAGTGTATAAGCCTGTCATCTAACCCCATAGACATGCAAGAAGTTAAAAAGTTCTCTTCACATGACGTAACAAATGTCCTTGACACAAGCTGGTCTAAGATTCACCAATGATATGATGTGTGACCCCTAATTATTGGGCTACCAATGCCCGATCGTATCGAATACTATTGTTTATTATTACACATTGAGTAATAAAGAGAAATCATAAGAATGATATTTTTTTTTTCTTCTATTAATATCCCGCCATGCGTCCCGTGATGATTGACTCGTAGATAACAAACTTCTTGGACTATTTGGGGTTCAGATGTTGTGGTTTGCTAAAAACAATCATTCGTTTAACTAACTTTATTTATTGAATATTATTTTTCTCTCAGACGACCAGAAGCAAAAAGACATAATCATGTACAAAACAAAAGCAGTTATTGACATGATTTATCTATTCAAATGCTTATACGTCCACATGCATGTCTACGAGCCTGTAATGAGATGGGGAGTTTTTCGTGCATCCTTCTTTGTTTAAATATTTTCAAGTGTCGCTCGTTGATTCTTTCTAAGTTCTAACCATGTTGCGGTCCAAGGTAAATTTATCTCCTCTTTAAAACTAAAATCCCAGTTTTAAGTTTGTCTAAATTAGCGCTGAGTTAACACTTAAAATGACGGAGGATGTTCCTTCATTGATTAGTAGCATTCGAAGGGAACGGGTGCGAGAGCACCTTAATCTATTTTTTCACTTTAGATACGTTCCGAAAACTAAATATTTTTGTTAGGTATATGTGTGATTATTTTCCCTCCCCCCCCCCCCAAAAAAAAAAAAAAAAAAAGAGGTGGGCCTACTCCAACATTTGAATTCCAAAAAAAAAAAAAAATGTTAAACTTGCCTACAAATTTTTGATATACCAAGTGATGCGTCAAACAGTTATTGGTTCCTAAATTCCTAAATATGACCCATTTATTTAAAGGATTATTCATAGCTTGATATGTTACTTAGTGAATCAACTGTAACCAGCCTTAGTAAGTCTAGCGTTACTCATTCAATTCCAAGTTCCGATAAGAACGCAGTTTGTGTGTATATTCAAAGGCCAAAAATAGAGTAATTATACAGTTCGTAAATGGTCTGAACTTGTATTTGAAAAATGCATGCGCATTATATTGAAACTAGAAACCAAGTCGATTTCAGATAGAGCTTAAAGAAGCCATTGAAAGCCGTATTCAATGGGACAAACTTCTTGATGCGTGCAAGTTGGAAAGGAATTGTCAGGATTTAGTTTAAACTTTGTATACAACCAAACAATGCCATAGAATTCCAATAAATTTTCAAGATGTAGCTTCAAAATCAAGAACCAATCTCCAGAATTATCTAGCATATTATCAGGATATATTAAAGCACAAGTTGATTTCTGTCACTGTTTTCCCGTTGGATAACTTATGTTGTACATGTTGCGTGTACAACCAGCTAAAGAATTTTCAGATTCTTTCAAAAGCTCTAATTGATATGGGTTAGCAATAATCCTAAATTGATAGTGAAGTTAAATGAAAATGAAACAAAAAAAAAATCATTAAAAGATCACGAGAAATTGAAATTAAATCTGAATGAACAATTTAAGGGTAGCCATCGAAGCGTTGCGCTTCACTATATTTTTCACTTATAAACCATGCATTGATGCACTAACTTAACATTAAGCGAAGAAAAACTAATTACTAAACAAATTGACCAGAATTCTTTGACTGCCAACAAAGTTTGCTCATACATTATCCCAATAAGGATATATAACTCTACTAAATTTATATAATTATTCTCATTATTGTCTAGTGAGCGTTCCGAAAAGCCACGCCAGAGATGTGTGATGTTTTTTGTTGGTCAAACAGAAATCTCCGGTTGGATCGGGACATTTATGATGAGAATTTTGATGACTTAACGAGTAGCACTTTTATAATTTCAATTAGTTAAGTTCTTATCTTATCTAGAGATTGTGTCCACTCTTACCTAAATCAGAAAGAATAAAGTATATACATAATCTCAATCCTATTGCCACGTCACCAATTTATCAAGTCCACCTCGGCAATGTCAACATCAACGCAACGGTTAAGGCAGTGGCAAGCGAAAGCGGAGTTGATTGAGCATTCTTGTTAAGTTAGAGGACTTGATTGAATAAAAGAAAAGATAATAATTTAGTTAAACTAGATGATTGAAGTTTCACCCTAGGCTCAATCGTCACAACCAGTCGTTACCGAGGCCTTTGGCTGCTCGGTGCCCACCATCATGACGGCAGCGGCGGCAGTAAATGGTGGTAGATGATGAAAGAGGAGAGGATTTGTGGGAATCTAGGAGGATTGGAAATTCTAGAGAGGGTTATTTTGTCTTAGTAACAAATAGATTTTGTTAGAGGACGGTGAGTGGAATTTTCAAAAGTAGAGGAGAGTAAGGCCCTGTTTGGTTTGACATTTGGAATGGGTTTTGGGGTTCTGAAGGGGTTTGGTCAAATGCAAGTGGTGTTTGGTTCAATTTTTTAAGGACTTTGGGAAGATGCAATTGCATTTTGAAATGGCTTCAAAGGCCTTTGGGGGAAGGGAGGGGTAGAGGTCCATTGGCAACTTGCATTTTCAGAATGCAAGTTCATCATTGTTCATCACTATTTATCTTCTTTGATGGAGAAGTTGATCAGAGGCCTACGAGCGACGCGCCGGCGACCGCCGCTTGAGGGTCGCCCAACCCCAGCAACCGTCGCCAAACCTCAAGCGACGCCTGGGTCGCGCAACCCAAGTGACTAGTGGCCTGAATCGCACGACTCAAGCGGCCGCCTGAGGTCACACGACCTCAGGCAATGGTCGTCAGGGTCGAGCGACCCCAAGCGATGACGGCCTAGGGTTGCCCAACCCTGGCGACCGTCTAAGGGCTACATCAAGCCATCCAGCGGTTCAGTGGCTGGACTTAAAAAAAAAATACAAATATTTATTTTTTAAAATTTAATAAAAGCCTTTTACAAATGCAAATTTTACCAGACGGTATTTTGGCTAAAATTGTTTTTTAATGCAAATTTTACTAAACGATATTTGCTTTTCGGAAAATCTCCTTCATTCAAAGGTATTTGCATTTTTGCAAATACATTCCCCAAAAGTCGAACCAAACAGGCCCTAAGTGATTAGGGAGTGAAAAATAAGGATGGTTCTGGTAACAATTACCTAAGACAAACCAACTCTAGTACTAGGGACTTAAAGATGACATTGGACTAGGCGTTAAGCTTGAATTATCAGGAGGCTTTGGGGAAGAAGGCCTTTCTTAGAAGGAAAAATATACATTGCCAGTGTAAAGTAAAATTTACATAAACGGCCTTATCCACTATTGGCTGGAGGATTGTAACTACCCATTATCCTAAATCACTAGCGTATAAGACCATTATTCTAAATAGCTTTTACACTATTGATTTATGCTATAATTACTCTTCTTAAGATAGAGCGAATTGCATGAAGTTTAGTTATAAATTCATAAAGAAATTGTGTCAAAATTCCAATGAATCTTTTCTAACCTAAGGGCACAAGCGCATAAACCCATAAGATAACCTGCAAGCCCAATAATCAATTAAGTTTAGGCATTTGGCTCGTGCAGTTAGTTCTAATCTAGACCAATTTTCACGCAATTGGTGGGACTTTAATAGATAACCTTTAGCTCTAAAGCTAGAAATGCAATGGTGTCCCAACTAATTGCACCAACCCTAGAGATTGATTCAAATAATTATTAAATGTAAATATGTGATCTAAAAAATTGTTGATGTGGGAAATCAAAGTTCAAATAATTCTTTGTTAATTTTTACGGTGAGGTTCTCAACCAAGGGCAGCCCTCAAAGTTATATGCAGAGTTGCTAACGTCAAGCTAGGTGATGTGAGATCTACGTTAGGATTTCATACCCATCCCCCCATCATCCCGGGGCCATTACTGCTCTCTGACACAAAGTAAGGTTCTCAGTCCCAAAATTGTAGTTTTAGGGTGAGGGTAACCCCCGGGTTATATGTAGAGTTTTTTTTTTTTTTTTTTGGAACTAAGGATTATATGTAGAGTTGCTAATGTCAAGTTGGGCAATGTGGGATCTCCATTAAGATTTCGTACCAAAAGAAAATATTTTTATAGAATTATTATTTTAAATGATATAAGTGATCATTTTTTAAAAAATATATATTTTTTTAAATCATTCATTTTTTATCAAACAAAAAAAACTTTAGAGAGTCACAAAATGATCTTCTCCGTTAGTTAGTGGAAGCGTGTAGCGCCTTCTTTTCTTTGGCTTGACTGGACTGGAAATTAAAATTGGAATAATATAGTCCCATATCTCTACAAGTGAATAGGGTAATCGGACCGTACAACCACTGTCAGTGCCTTTCGGTCAACGAGCAACATCAAGAAAACTTCACAGGAGACACTGCACGTTGGAAAGACTGCATGCGTTGTGCCTTTCAAGACCCTTGAATAATCCGAAATCTTTTATTTATTTCTGATATAAGATAAGACGGTTGACATTAGGGAAAAGCAGCTAAAAGTTAGGCGGCCCAATCATAATGGCTCGAATTCAAGTAACATCTAGAGGCGATGGCGACGGTTGTCTTCCATCCTTATTGCCTTATCGTTCAAAAGCGGAAACAGGATATACTGTCGGACCGATAATGTTGAATCCGCGTACTTATTCTTGAGTTTTGACCTGAAAAAGAGTGCTAGGAACGTGGTGCCTTTATCTTGAAACTATTGACACCTAATTTAAATTTATTATTTAAAAATAAAAGATAATATTTGATTATAAATTGAGATTTTGAAAAATAATTGAATTCAAAAAATTTAACAATCATGTGATTTTGGAGCCACTTTTTATTGAGAAGTTGAGTGAATATTGAGAAATCTTTACTTGTTTATTGAATTTTCCCTCTGTAAATAGAGAGTGCAAAGCTTTGAATGTGGGGCTTCTCTTCGTCTTTCGTCGAAGGAAAAAATAGAAAAGTGAAGAGAAAGAAAAGAAAAGTTAGGGGGGTTTCTCTTCATCGAAAAAAAAAGAGAAAAGCCAAAAAGGTAAAAACAGAGAAAAATGGGCTTCGGTTCTTGAAGGAAAAAGAAGAAAAGTCAAAAGAAAAAATGTGCAGAAAGAGAGCAGAGTGAAAGTGACGGGTGAGAGAGACTTGAGGAGAGAGAAAGTAAAAAAAGTCACTGTGCTTCTTCTCCGAGAGGTCCTCGCCTGACTCTGTTGCTGCTCATTGTGCCTCCCGTTGCTGCGACCACCGTCTCCAGCCGCCCTGCTGCTCCGCGCCGCACCATCGCGCCACCTCCACGCCACCGCGCCGTCGCCGCTCGCTACAGCACCGCGACACCGCCGCTGCTGTAACACTCTCGATTGACGCTCCCTCCGCCACTCCCAAGTACAGTAGACCTTCACCCGACGCCCCGCACCGGCAACTTGCGACTGCCAGAGCACCGCACGCCTCCATCGCCGTGTTTCCACCACCGCTGTTTTGTCAGTCTTCCCCGAAGCTCACCGCGATCCCTCTGCCTTGTTGCTGCGCGTCTCCGCCGCCGCTGCTCCCTCTGCAGCAGCCCGAACCAGTTCTAGTAGTCCGACGCCCCTGCCCGCGACGTGGCTACTCCGCTGCTCTGCTCAGCAGTGATCCCCGACGCCGAGTCTACACTGCAACCCCGAGCAGCCGACGCCTCTCCGCTGCTCCGAGCTCGAGCCGCACGCTACTGCTGCTCTGCCGACGCCCACAGCGCACCTCGCCGCTCCGCCCGTCTTCCGCCGACGCTCGCCGCGCCACTGCCTGCCTTCGCCGAAATTCCGACGCCAGCGACACCGAAGTCTGCCGCCCACCGTCCTTTTTCTAACCTATTAGGTAGTTTTATTTTATTTTTCCTTTATTTTATGTTATTTTACTTACCTTTTTTAAATTTCAATATTATTGCATAGGAAGGTGATTTTCATTTTATAAATAGTGTAAACATTATCCATAATTTTTTTTAAAATTACTATAATTATT
Organism: Eucalyptus leucophloia subsp. euroa; assembly: GCA_017140325.1. Classification (NCBI taxonomy): domain Eukaryota; kingdom Viridiplantae; phylum Streptophyta; class Magnoliopsida; order Myrtales; family Myrtaceae; genus Eucalyptus; species Eucalyptus leucophloia. The sequence goes on along the minus strand of CM029472.1, from coordinate 13,954,464 downwards.
AATTTGATACGTAAGATGTCGGATCATTTTTTTAATTATATTAATTTTTAGGTATTTTGATAGTATTTTAATTGTTAAATCACTATAGAATTAAAATAATTGTTAATTTAATCTGTGAGACAACGGATTTTTTTTTTTGTTATTTTAATTCTTATCTTGGTTTTTTTTTTTTTAAATAATGACTTCTTTTGAAAAGATTTTAAAAAAACACTAAAAAAAAAAGTAAAAAATCTAAAAGTTTAAAAAAATCTAAATCTTGCATCGAGTTTTTAGGCTTAGTAAATTAGGATCGCATCATGTTATATCATATCTAGAACTTAGGTACTTAGATCCATACACATTTCATATTTAAGGTAACGCATTTTGATTTTTAAGATTCATATAGAATTAGGATAATTTTCCTTTAATAAAACCAAAAAAAAATGTTATTTAGGTTATATAGATTTCATAATGTGCACATTACATGTTGCGCTTTAGTTAGTGGGTCATAGGTTAATGTTTTAATATTCCCATCGTATAGTTTTTTAATAAAAAAGCCAAAGATTAGTATTGCATTTTGTTGTTTTTTTTAATAAGAATTATTAAGTCATTTAAAAAAAACACAAAAGTCATTTATTTGGTTAGTTAATAGGTTAGTTCATAATTAATCCCATTTCATGTCATCATTGTTAGTGTAGGTTGCATATGTGTAATAAAAAAAATCATTAAAAAAATCATAATAAGAACATGCACATAGAATTACCACGTCATATATCCCATATCATGTGGTACGTACATATTTAGGATTAAGTGAATTAGATTGTACATATATGGTGATGGTTTAAGTTATGCCATATGAATTGCATCTCATATGTCATTAAAGTAAAATTCATGCATATTAAGTTTAAATTAAGATTGCATAAAATAAAAATTAGGTGTCATGTCATTTAAAAAATCATGTTTAAGGCATGCATTTTTATTAGCATTTTTGTAAGTTTTTTTAAGAGAATAGACCTTAATAAGGTTTTAGTTTATAATTTCTTACAATATATCACTTCGGTTTATTGAATGTTATTTCATTGATTGTACACTCGCATGACCACCCTTTGCATGTTAGTAGTTTAGGTTAAAATTTATCAAGACTACTTGCAAAATATTTTTGAAATTAAAATGACAAGGTATCGAAAGGACGTTAGATTTTTTAGCATAACCATGTCCCCGGACTTATTGAATCTCTGGTTTGCAAAAGTAAAGTATTCTCCCATATTTTATTTGGGTTAATTGGTTAGTGGCCACTCCAAATTGAATATAATTGCATGTTTAAATAAGTTAATTTCTTAGTATCAAGTCACGATTGGTAGGACTTGAGAGGGTCTGTGCCAAGTCTTCGGACTTAGTAATCCAATAACCTTCTTTGAGTAATTCACCCTTGAAAATTAGGTCGCGACAAGTTCTACTTCACGTCTAGAGAGAGAAGAATATATATATATATATATATATATATATATATATATATATAGATATATAATGTCTTCAAATTAATTACGTGCCCTAATGTACTAATTTCTGTTGAGATAAATGAATGATCTTTTCTAAAATAATCAAACGTTTGCTCAACTTGAAAAATTTCAATTCTTTTAAATTATCAATAATGCAAATTAGCATATAATGTCTTCAGTTGATTCCGGTTCGTCTCCTTGAAGCTGGTCGCGACGACCTTGTCCCGGTCGGCTAGGAGGTTGCCTGGTCATGCTTTTTGGCTGTTGAAGGTTGCTTGGGAGTATTCTGGCTACGTCCGTTCGGTCCCTCTGTCGCCACAGCCCCACAATTCTCTTCATATTATGCAGCAAACATCTGAGGCATAAGCTGATTGAGGTTTGTCGATGATATGGCTTGAATTTATTATATGCTGGAAAATAGTGTAATCCCTAATAATTGGGCTACAATGCTTGGTGGTATTGAATGTTGTTGTTGTTGTTTTTTTTTTTTTTTGGTATTGGAGGAGGCAGGAAGCATTGCGGTACACAAATTGCGTCGTAAACCCCAAGTGACACTTAGAAGGACCCATCACTCCTGAGTCACACTTAATACACCTAGCGCCTTCCCTGGGTTTTGAACCCTTCACCTCTTTATTGAGGATCAGTAGAGTCTTATCCAGTGGAGCCACCGCGGCCGGTGGTTGTTGTTTGTTATTGCATAGTGAGCAATAATGAGTAATCATAAGAGTAGAATAAAAAAGATTTTATTAATTCGCCGTCATGGGTCACGTGATGATTGTAGTTAACAAACTTCTTGGACTCTCTGGGGGTCAAATGTTACGACTTACTGATAACAGCCATTCATTTAAGGGAAATAAATTAAGAACATTCAAACCTCTCTCTCTGGTCGGTGGATTTATGGCGTGAAGTCTTCGTGGAGAAAATGCTAGAACAATCCTCATCGACGATAAGATGAGAGAGTTGACATTAAGGAAAGCAGCTAGCGGCGGCTTACCCCTGATCAAAATTTCTCAAAGTTTCAGCAACATCTAGAGGCGACGGCGACGGGTCCCGCTTCTCTACCTATTGCCTGATCATTCAAAAGCTAAAAGGTGGATAATTGTTGGATCAACCACATTGAATCTGACGACTTATTTTTGTCATTAATGTGGCAATTTTATCTTAAGAAGTTCTTTTACTTCAAGTTGAGAGAGAAAGAGAACTATCAGTGAGAGTTTGAAGGAAGTATTTATGTCATATCATGTCTTATGATTAATCAGTTATGTTGAAGCAAATGAATGATCTTTTATGGAGAAGTTTGAGTCTTTTAAAGTATTGATAATCCATACAAGAATATAAGCCGATGCATTTGAAACGAAGCTGCTACATTTTAGTATATTCAAAGGTCAATTTTCAATAACTATGTTTTTCATAATAATCATGCCTTGTGACATGCCGACATCACATTAAGGATATATATCAGATATATCAAATGTTCTTTTTTTCTCAATGCATTATAAGGTTAGGAGGGGAGATTAGTATAGCTACTACATTGGTCATTACCATAATGGTTCCACACTTGCTCCGAAATGGTTCGTATGAGCTATAACTACTTAGCTCGATCATAGGTGCACAAGCCTGTCACTGCAGCCCCACCAGCATACTAGAAGCCATTACGTAACAATTGTCAAAGACACAAGCTGGTCTGAGGTCCGTTGATGATATGTTCTTGAATTTTTTATCTCATGGAAGACATTGGGACCCCTAATTAGAGGGCTGCGAAACTTAATGATATCAAATTTTGTTGTTATTGGTACGTATTAAGTAATAATGAGTTACTCGTAATAACAATAGAAAAGATTTTATTAATTTGCCGTCGTGGGTCAACTAATGATTAACTTGCAGATAACAAACTCTTGACTTTTCCCCCCGCGGGACCCCGGGCCCGGGGGGAGGTTTGGTCAGATGCTGCGCTCTCTCTCTCTCTCTCTCTCTCTCTCTCTCTCTCTCTCTCTCTCTCTCTCTCTCTCTCTCTCTCTCTCTCTGTGGTCACTGGATTGGAGCAAAAGTCAGGTGCAGCCTATCGTGTTTAGTCTTCGTGGAGAAGATGTTATCCGAATCAAGCCATGAGAGGTCACGGGCAAATCCAGAGGAAGATGCAAGCTGTTTGACGCCGGTCGATTATGAAATCCACGTAGAGCCATGCAGCTGAGGAGAGAGATTTTGAACGTGCGCCTTTTTATTTTGGTCAAGCACGTAAATGTAGATTTTTTGGCGACTGTTCAGAGTCCAAGGTTCCGATGGTCCAATCTTTGGACAGTGTCTTGACAATCTTCATGCATGTCAAAGACGATCTATTCCCTGGAAATTTGGCGCATTCATGTCTTGCCGGGAAAGCAAGTGATCGGATGATAATAAATTGGAAAATAAGAAAGTACATCAAAATATTGGATTAGTGCGGTTCATTTGGTATGACCGAAATTTTAAAGATCACATTGGAAAAATTAAAAGTTAAAAAATGACATTATACATTAGAATAAAAATCAAAGGCCAAATTAAATAAATTAAGTCAAAATTTATGAATTATTTATGTCATTATTCCTAATCTAAATAATCAATAGGATAAATGTATCAAGTTCTTGTCATAAAATAATTATAATAATTGAATAATTTACTACCAAATACTTGACTATCGATCAAATCTGAGCAAAAAACCTACCTTAACCAATTATAATTCAAGGTTGTTTTGTGATTTAAGTAAGCATAGCATATCCATCAGCATCTCAATTCGCTCAACCGTGGTACTATATATGTACGTCAAAGCGGATTTCAATTGGAAATTATAGGTTGGTTAGGTTACTATCCTAGTCGAGAGACGATGAAAGAACCTTGACATAGAACAAAGAGTACAACGCGAGAAAAGAACAGGCTCTGAAAAATATTGCTTGTCCATAAATACCACTCAATGAGGAATAGAATGCACTATAGTGTGGCTAATGAGATAAAAAGTCCACCACTGAACTGTCGTTTTATTACAATAAAGTGAAATTATTGGCCTTTAGCTATGGTATTATCGCAATTATTAAGAGATGAACTCAATCATATTAAATATCCATTTAGAGTTGTTGACTTCATTGAGGTGGTTAAACTGTTCGTGCAAAAGCGTTAGCAACACCACATTATTTAGGGCACGCATAACAAAATTTCTGAAACATAAATAAATTTCTAGCTAGAAATTGATATCAATTTATATTCCTATACAAGTTTCTAAGCAAAGAAACACGTTTGATAACAACTCATAATTTTTTGTTTTTGGAATAGAAATTCGTTTGATAATAAAATAAATTTTTTACTTTTTGGGGGCATGCCTGGAAGCGAGCAGGTGGCGTCGAGTGCTAGGCATCTGACACTCAACATCTGACATCTTGCGATCGACGATCAGCAACGAGCGGCCAGCATCCCACAAGCGGCAGTGAGCGGCAGGCAATGACAAGAGTGAATGATGAGAAAAGTTTTTATTTCTCACTTTTATTTAAGGAATAAAAAAGCTAAAAATTTTAGCTTCTAATTTCTCCTCTAAATCTATTTCTAAAATAGAAATATGTTGGAGAAATGGAAAAATGAAATTGCGTTGTCAAACAAATTTTTGTTCCAAGCCTGTTTCAAACAATAAAAAAAAAAACCAAAGAAATAAAGAAATATAAATTTTGTCATGTGTGCCCTTAATTTTGGTTATTAAGTTGTAACTTTTTGTGAAGTCAATGAGTAACTTATTTCGAAGATAAGCTCAAAGATTATTTAAGTGTGCAATCATCCACTTCACAAGCTTAAACCGTTTAGCATACGATGCATATTATTATTATAATTTACCATAATTATCTCTAATACTAACATAAATTTATGTGCGTAACCATTTATTCAACGTTTAGAAATTTCAGTGTATGATTCAAATTACGCTTTTATAGCTTAATCCAGTAAAACAATTATCAAATTGAATGAACGATCGTGCAATGATGACCAACACGAAAATAGTCAACGTGGGGAACATAAACATGCACGATTGTACTTATTGTCGAAGAAGAAAATGACCGTTGATGTCGTGCTTTCCTTAATTGATGATTCCTTCACCTTCCTTTCGCAACTTGAGGTAATTGAAATAGAATGAATCAATGTGCACTCCAATTTTAAGCCCTCCTGATTTAGAGGCCAGAAGTAAAAGGCACGCTTGTCGCTGGCAACCAAGTACTGCCGGCAATAAAGTTCCCAACGGTGAACTTTGATGCCTCCGACGCACTAGTGATGACCCGATAACCACCCCATTTCACTCTATTCTTAGTTGATGACCCAGGTCTGGTATTCATGTACTCAGCATAGTACAAGGTCTTGAGAGCAAAGTTACCGCTCCACTCCATCCAACCAGCAGGGTGAATCAAGCTATCAAGATACATCTTCATGAAGACGGTTCTAGAATACTCTTTCCACGGTCTACCGAGGTAAGTGTTAATGGACCTTTGGACCGGTTTTAAATATGAAGTTGTGGTAACCCGGCAATTGTGGATGGAGATGTTGGTGTTTTGATTCGGATCAGTTCGATCTTGCGCAGTGATAGTGTTAGTTTTGTTGGGAGGGTTTTGGGGATAGATGTTGCAATTCTGGAAAACAACAATGGCGTTTCCAAAGATGAAGTCCACCGTCCCATAGATGTTGCATTCTCTATAAAATTGTCACTCGAAGTGGACATAGAGGGTGTCTTGATAGCCTTCAAAGCTGCATTTGTAGAAGACAGAGAGATCAGAGCCAGAACGTAGGGCATGTCACGCCCCGAACCTCGAGCGCGCCAACATCCCACCATGGTCATGCAAATGCGACATTCCCAGGTAGTGTCGCCGACCCCATTCATTTATTATTGCACAAGCGGAACGTATTATAAAACCCCTGACAATAAAATACGGGATAGAAAAGCAGGAAACAATCTCACAACTAATCACTTACATAAACCAACGGAGTTACAGACGAATGCCTAGAGCCAAAAGTCTACAAAAGACCGGCTCTCAAAAATGAACTGTCCTACGACCTACAAATCGAACACGCTCTCCAATCCTTATGACTTCACATCTGCAACTCCTCAAGGCCAACCAAAGCTATCTGGCCGCTCCGTCCACCAGGGACCTGAAATTTTAATCCCACAACCGGGATGAGACGATGTCTCAGCAAGTTCAACCCCCTAAACCCCTATTAAAAAGAAAATACGCCAAAGGGTGGCCTAGCCACATCACAGAGAACTTACCTCGCCTCAATTCCTTCCCCGCAGTTAGCACAATTTGTATTATAAAATCTCAGGTAGTAATAATAATTCAAACAATTGGAACGCCATCACTTTCATATAAATCACGATCGCACTTAGCACGCATTCCAATTATTATTCACTGCCACACAAGGACATAGCCTACTCGCGGGTCGGATATCCACTAACATTACGGCATTTCTAGAAGAATAAAGGTTCGGTCGGTCTCGCCACTACTGCGACCCAGCCACGTCATTCTCTTGACGGCATTTCTAGAAGAATAAAGGTCCAATCGGTCTCGCCACTACTGCGACCAAGCCACGTCATTCTCTTGACGGCATTTGTAGAAGAATAAAGGTCCAGTTGGTCTCGCCACTACTGCGACCAAGCCACGTCATTCTCTTGACGGCATTTCTAGAAGAATAAAGGTCTAGTCGGTCTCGCCACTACTGCGACCAAGCCACGTCATTCTCTTGACGGCATTTCTAGAAGAATAAAGGTCCAGTCGGTCTCGCCACTACTGCGACTTGACGGCATTTCTAGAAGAATAAAGGTCCAGTCGATCCCGCTACTACTACGACCAAGCTACGTCATTCTATCGACGGCATTTCTAGCAGAATAATGATCCAGTCGGCTTAGCCACTACTGCGACCGAGCCTTTCAACTAACACACGACAATTCGATATCGATCCTTGGATACTTTACATTTCACTCACATAATCCAATTACGATATTAGCCATTAACAATCCAATTTCAATGCCGAACTCGACACTTGGGATTTTATGAATAAAATCCATATTTATCACAATCAACACTCAATTTGCCACAATCAATCATCAAATTCAAATTTTAAAATACACAGCAGCGATCGGCACGAAATTCTGAGAGTTTAGGATCCCGACGAAATTTTCGAATTTTAATAAATAATGAATTTTATTCCGAAAATTAATTAAATAATAATATCCATATTTTTCGCAGTCCACACTCAATTTATAATATCCAACCATCAATTTCAAATTCCGAATACACAAGCGATCGGCACGAAATTCTGAGCAATCGGTTTCAAAAATAATTTTTTCATTTTTTTAATAATATTTTAATAATTTCGGATTATAAAATAATATTATATTTTCCAGAATTTCGAAGCACTTAAATAATTCAAAACTAAAATCCTTTTATGTCACATAAAGGCTTAACTTTAAATAACTTCTTTTAACCTTTAATTTAAACACACTTTAACATAAACCAACCTCTTAATCCAATTTATAGTTAAATACACTAATCCACATACATAAACTTACTTAATTTAAACTAAGCACACTTAGGGCATCATTAACGCTCTAATCAAGGTTTAGTGAGTTAAACTCACCGGATTAGCGACCCGAGCGGACCAAAACGACGGGGACGCTGAGGAGAACAACTTTCCTCAAAGCGGGCCGAGCATCCGGGCTCGGGAGGGCGGCCAAAACGGGCCAAACATCCGCTGCATACCCATTTTTTTTTTTTCGCTTCGATTTGGGGCCGAGAAGGGCTGCACGGCGGCGGATCGGGCGGAGGAACGGCGGAGGAGGACCGGCGGGGCTTGGACGGGCGAGGCGGCGGCCGGCGAGGCCTCACGGTGGCCGGAGGAGCTCCGGCAGCTCTGCGCGGGCGAACGAAGCGGCTCGAGACGACGAGCTTGCAAGAAGACCGCCAAGAAGCGCGGCCAGCAGCGGCGTGCAAGGACGGCGACTCGGCGGCGAGACAACGCGAGGCGAGGACGGCGACTCCGGCGACGGCGAGTAGAGCGTGGGCGGCGAGCAGCTCTTCCAACGGTGCCGCAACCTTCGCCGGTCTTCGGTCGGTTGGGCGAGCGGGCGAAGGCGAGCGGACGGCACGGTGGCGGCGGTGACGGACACACGGCGAGGCTTCGGCTGGTGGCGGTTGCTGGCTTCCGATCGAGCCTTCTTCCGTTGCTAGATCCGAAGAAGCAAGAAGAAGAAGATGAAAAATGCCCATGGAGGAATCGCACGGGAGAGAGGAAGAAGAGAGGGAGAAGAGAGAAGGAGGGGGCATTTCTTTTTCTTTTTCCTCTTTCTTTAATCCAACTAAATGGCCCACCATGACATCATCCCATGTCATCTTCCACTATCTCTTCTCCCACAACATTCTTCAATGGGTCCAATTTCATTTTTCGCCGGGGCCTAAAATCTTGTACATCCAATTTCTTCAATTCCCATCAATTCTCTTCTAACTGAATCCAATTAAAATCCACAAAAATTATCCCATGATCCTAATAATATGTGTGACATAACCGGGCTTCCAACTTCTAAATTCAATCCCAATTTTTACGGTTGAATTCAATCTGGTGCGATTTCAGCACGCCTAACCTACCGGGTAGCTTTTAGGGAAATTTTCTTGAATCCGACCTGAGGGTGATCAGTCCCCAAGTTTGACTCGTTAAAATCCCTTAATTGCTTCGTCCAATAGGCTAATCCACTCATGAGTGGCCAACTCAGAGAGACGTACTATATGCACAGATGAAATGCCCGACTCAATCAGCTGAAAATAGAATTAGAAAAATCGGGATGTCACAGGGCAACTGCCTAATGATTGGCCGCGCCAGCAGTGTTGTGGAAAGTGATGTCTCGAGCAATGAATCCATCACCAACGACAGCTGAAAGGACAAAAATATTAAATCATAAGGCAAGGTCAAAGTATAGGAATAGGCAACATTTTTCATTAACACACAAAGTTATATAAATTTTCACATTAGAAGAAGTCGCAATTTTGTATGTCCAGTCCCCATAGACTGATGTCAATAATCCCTTTCATGTTCTAGTTTTGCTTCATTGTCAAACATATGGTAATCAACTAGATGATCAATAGACATTCAAAAAGCTACGAATTGACTAGAATAAAAAAGGAATGTTAACTACAAAACATGCACTTGTATATGTGTATCCATAGTTCATAAAATATATGAAATTTCTAATCATAACGCCATCCTAGACACTTTTTACCATTAAGATATCCAAAAGAACAAATAATCTTATCACACAAGATTTGAGATGCATTATCCTTTGTCCCACAGTTCATTTAATACGGCATTCATGATCTAGCCTTAGTAATTATTACATCTACACAATTATTTCTAAATTCCATCCACTTATTCAAAGAGGGCAATGCTCCAAGGACAGTAAAGTCAATTATAGAATTTAATTGGCATGATTACTTTCTCTCCAAAGCAATCTAGAAAATGCAGACTTTTCATCCAGAATCAATGAGAGCAATTACCAGCAGCTATAGACCGCCATTTGGAGGCAAGGGACCAGCCAAAGAAAATTTTGTGTGGGGTCCATGAATTGACACGTTAGAAAGTCGTCGGATGTTGTCTCTTTCCTTGATGATGATGACATGCGACAGACGTGTACGTCTCCTTCATGAAGTCATTGCTGGAGAGGTTCAAAGTCAAAGACTATAATTCTTCCCTCTAGGCTTAATTAATTATATTTACCAGGAGCCAAATCCTAATTCTTTCGCATAACTTATGTAGATTACTACATAACAGACTTAGCTGAAAAAATATTTGTGAATGAATTCATTTACTTATTACTATTTTGAACATTACATTTTAGAACATTAGTTCTTTTCAACTAATATATCGTATACAAGTCAATATTTTACATGGAATGCATAGGACGATGTAATTTATAGTAATTAGCATGAGTTTATTTAACTCCAAATAACTGGAATTGTATTTCAAGCACCTCATCTATGAAAATTGTGGCATGACTATTTATTAATTATTTTTTTTGTATATGTATTGTTCTTTCTTTTCTATTCTAAGAACAAAGTGGTCAAATGACCTATTCAATTATTGAGTCAGTAATTCCTTCAGTTTATTTTATATAAATAGAGAATATTTTTGTCAAATTAAGCTTAATAGGTTTTCGTCTATTTTTGTCAAATTAAGCTTAATAGGTTTTCGTGAATTCTTTCAATACCAAGCTCTAGGTGGCAACCTAAATAAACAATGAATTAGTGATTCCTTATCGCATGCTAATATTCAAGAAAAATTCATAAGGTGAATATCAAACTTTTAGTACTTACCAACAGTGGCTGATTTTAAGGTGGTGGATCCTCCGCCCACGCTTTTGCTTCCATTGATAATGGTCTTCCTAATACCATCTCCCACAAACATAATATTCTTCAATTTGCTACCGACTTTAATGTTCTCCTTAGTATTATCGCAGTTGTAAAGAGATGAAATCAATCATATGTAATATTCATTAAAAGCTGTTAACTTCATTGAGTTGGTTAAGCTATTCGTGCAAAAGTGTTAGCAGCACTAAGTTGTTTAATTTTGGTTAGGTCATAACTTTTTGTGAACTCAATGAGTAATTTATTTCGAAGATAAACTCAAACGTGATGTAAGTTTGCAATCATCTACTTGATAAGCCTAAACCGTTTAGTGTATGATGCATATAATTCTTATGACTTACCATACTTTACCTACATAATTTTATGCACGTAACCATTCATTCAAAATTCAAATTTTAGTGTATGATCCAAATTAAACTTTATGGGTTAATCCAGTGAAACAATTATCAAATAGAATGAACGATCGTGCAATAATGACCAACACGAGAATAGTCAAATGGGGGAACACAAAATATGAATTAGGAAACATTTCGGGGGCCCACTAGAGATTTTAGTATTATAAAGAATTACAAATACTTGTGATATCACGACGAGCTGAAAATTAAAGAATTTAAAATCCTACATGCAGACAATCTTCACGATCCATGTACGATTGTACTTATTGTCAACGTAGAAAATGATTGTTGATGTCGTGCTGTCCTTAGTTGGTGATTCCTTCACGTAACTTTTTCAACCTGAGGTTATTGAGATAGAATGAACCAATATGCACTCCATCTCTCTTGATCTAGAGGCCAGAAGTGAAAGGCACGCCTGTCGCAGGCAACCAAGAGTTGCCCGCGATGAGGCTCCCGACGGTGAACTTTGAAGCCTTCGAGGCACTAGTGATGACCCGATAACCTCCCCATTTCACTCTATTCTTAGTTGATGACCCGGGTCCGGTATTCAAGTACTCACTCTATTATTAGCATTGACTGCTAATGGGGTCAAATGGGCAGGTTACCATGTCATCGCAAGCACAACCGAGGCTGCTAAGTTCACCATTGGGAGCTTCATTGCCGGCAGCTCCTGGTTGCCCGCCACTGGCATGCCGTACACATCCGGCCTTTAAGCTCATTAAAGATGGAAATTTAGTGGTGGGATGCAAGTCTTACAGGAGTACAGGGCGCCTCAAAAGGAACACAAGTGTTCTGTCATATGCAGCACATTCACAATTCACATTCGTTATATACATCTGATGTAATAAGGTGATCAATTTGTCACTCTTTTATGATTCTAGTTCGTTATTCTTTCGAGATTGTACTTTTATGGTGATTATCACACGTTTTTTCTGCCTCCATATATCTCATTTTCTGTATGGGCATATTGTGATTTTGTCTTTTTGGCTTAAATCCAATATAGTTGTGCAAACAACGATCTATTCATGAGGATGAACCAACTTTTTTAATCTCAAGAATAGTTTTGATAATTATCAGATGCTCCGATTGGAAGAGTTTTGCTCAAACCGCCCCAAGTCAATCACTTCGACAAAGAAGGAAAATATTTGACTATTTAAATAGATAGATCTAAGTCGATAAATTGACCAATCTAGTTGACATGTGTTTTAAGAGACCAAATAGTGAATAATTATTGTAATAATTCCATTTAAAAACAGAAAATGCTTTCATTATAAGCTTATTGCAAAAAAAATTGGTCGAAGTGAGAAAATAATCGAAAGATGTAAGAATTGTATAAATGCAACATACAGTGATTGAAAGTCTTGATGCTCAGAGGTGTAGAATATTTGCCTCGGTGGCTGCCTTCTTAGGGAAGAGTGCAAAAATTTCAATTTTTGCAATAAGGAGAACGCCTTTGTAGTTATAAAGAGTTTTCTATGTATTGAATTCAGAGACAACTTTGTTCTTACACATTTACATATATACACAGAGTGAAAAATTCGAGGAAATGTAACATGTTTGCCTAAGCCCAAATTAAATGATTTACTAAATAATTTAAGTATCAAGAAATCAGATACGGACAATGTGCGATTAAATTTCTAATGTTACCTAGCACAAATATAGTCCCAAAACTATCATATTGGTTTTATAAATTAGGTGTGACTTGATGGAAACTTGTAATGCGATGGAAATGAGAATAACATAAATTGAAATTTGCAAGCACCGGTCACAACTCTCAACACACACACATGACGAACATGCACAAAGTACAATAGAGAAAGCTCACAATTTTTCGTCATTGATTTAGAGGCAAGCTATTTTTTGCGATAAATATCCTAATTGGTGGAAGCGCATCTATAAAATTACATTCATGATGATTTCATCATTTGTCCTTCACAAGTTGGTCCAGCATGAACCCCAGGAACTCACAAACAAGGTTGATTCAAGATTTTCCTTTAGTACATTTTGCACCCGCAGTTAGAGTATAATCCTAGAAAAAGACTACATCCACATCCGACAATGTAAGAGCATTGTGTCTTTGTTTGGGAACGATATAAAAAAGCTATCAAATTGATCATGTGGCAACTACTATCATCTTTATTCACAATATAATTGAGTGATATTTTATCAATATCAAATTAAACAAACGGTTCATTTCAAAAACTTAAACTTTATCATATTGCTCATGTGTGAAATGAATATAGGATTTCATTTGCACCACGTAATGAGTGTAATCTGAGATTGAAAAACCTCGGTCGGTTTATCCAACAAGTTTATTCACAAATGGTTCAACAATAGCCTCGAAAGGGTTTCACGTAACAGGAACGTGCTAGTTTTGCATGCTGACCATACACACCAAACTGCGTGCGAATCTGTCTTTTTCGACCAAACTACTCTTGAACTAATGAAACAGCAAGCGACTTTGACATCCCCGTTTTGAATTTCTCCAACATCTAGAGGCGATGGCGACGGCTTCTCGTACGTGTCCGGAAGGAAGTTCCTGTCATTTACGAAGTCGTCTGCGTATCAAGATAACCCACGAAAATACGAGTGTCCAATCGAGAAACGTAAGTGCTCTTATCTCTGTCTCCAGTCTGTGGGATATGTACCGTTTGATTGGAAATCCTTCATTCCTGGGAAGAAAATAGGAGCTTTGAATCGGGAGGACAAGGGCACACGGAAGCTTGCCGCAAAGCTTTTCGACGCCAATCAATTTTGAAGTTCATATTAAACTGGTCAAGCATATGATTAATGTTGATAAATCCATTAAATTTTTTATACAAAATTGACTGGGATTAAACAAGCTCCACAGGACAGGCCTAAGAGGAGAATTGCTCACCGAGACCTGTTCGTTTGGTCATCAACCAGTCTTGGGTGGGTTCCGGTAGGCTGCCAGGCACATGATCGCTGTTACCCCGCAGTCGAATGGCTTTACTACTTGTGATGCTAATTTGACATCACGAGACTTATCTAAAAGCGCAATGACTTAGATATGGATGATACAAGATGAGAGGCATATCTAATATCTAATAACTCAATATAGGCCCCACCCGAACTTTTCTAAAACTAATTTGTTTGATTTGAGTCGGCTCCAGCTTGGTCCAAATTTTTTAAAAGAAAAATTGGAATAATTGAGTGATACCATATCAATAGCACAGGCATACCTAAGATTACTTAAGAAATGAGGATAATATAGTCTATATATCTTAATCAGTTTATGTTATATGGATGGCGAGGAAGTCCAATTTAGGTAACTCAACTGCAAATTAGGTAAAATAAAAGTAAAATTTTTCATAACCGATATACAGTTTGTTTTCATACCCTCTGGACATTTATATAATGAATAGTTACGCACTACAAAGTTTGCACCTTCCAAGTAGATGCGTATAGGATATGCATATACACACTCTATACTACTTGCTGGTGTTTTGGTTGTATCATCATTACGTCTATTAACTGCAGAAAAAATGCAAAACATGTTATGCAAATGGAAGGATGCTATAATAATTAGGCAATTACGTAACTCCCATGATCTTGTACTTATATGTGGTACGGCTCGTTCTGAATATAAAATTAGTTTTTTGGTCGACTAGGAGGAAAAGAGGGAAAAAGAAAAAGAAATTCCATTATAAGCGATGACTCAGATGGAGGGCATTCTTTTAAAGACTTGTCGAAAGTTAACAGGCTCGAAAGGCACCCGCCGTCGAGCTGAATCGTTCCAATTCCGATTGGTCACGGTTCGTGTAAAACGGCTAAAACACGCTCTTGGGTTCCTCCCTTAGCGTTGAGATCGAGAAGTTGTCACCTAATAATATTACACTAGGAGGCATGGATTACGAACAATTTTCTCACGTGTGTTTGTTTTTCTCCCTTTGATTTATGCAGCGCAAGCATCGACCCCGCAAGAAAAGTCAAAGTACCCCATTTTTTCAAACCCTAACACGAACAAGGGTAGCCGAGAGATTAGCTGCATGACAAGTGTACCTTTTTCTTTCGTGTCGTTCTCGTTCAAAATTGACCACTGGTCAAATTTTGATTCTTCTTTGGTACAGGATAACGGAAAGCCCAAAACCGAGAAAATCGCGTGGCATAAGGCGAAGTTGCATGGTGCGTGCGTGCGTGCGTGCGTAGGTGCATGCACGCCATGGCTACATCGTCTCTTCCAATCCACTTCTATATAAAGGGGAACGATCCAAGGCTTTTAATCACCAAACCCAAAGTTTTATCACAAGCTCAAGACTCCTCCTTGCTTCGCTGTCTCGAACACCATTAGCACCACAAAACCAAAATGGGTTCTTGTCAAAAGTTCATGATCCTTCTCTTCTTACCTCTATTGCTATCTCCAACCATTTCTGGCTATTCCTCTAGCGATGTGAAAGCCTGGTGTAGCAAAATGCCTTATCCTCAACCTTGTGAGTACTTCTTGACCCACGACCCAAAGCAAGCTTCCATCAAGCAAAAATCCGATTTCCTCAAGGTTTCGATGCAACTCGCACTTGAGAGAGCTCAAATGGCCCATAGCAACACGCACTCGCTAGGTTCGAAGTGCAGCAATGAGCGCGAGAAGGCTGTTTGGGCCGACTGCCTCCAGCTGTACGAGCACACTATTCTTCGTCTAAACAGAACTATTGTCCACGATTGCACCCACGATGAGGCACAAACTTGGCTCAGCACGGCCTTGACTAATCTCGAGACGTGTCAAGCTGGGTTCGGCGAATTAGGGGTCTCCGGCAATGTATTGCCTTTGATGTCAAATAATGTCTCCAAGTTGATTAGCAACACTTTGGCCCTAAACTACGCACCCTACACTACACCTAACTACACACAGAAATTCCCCACTTGGGTGAGGCCTGGCGACCGAAAGCTCTTGCAATCTTCGTCCGCCGTGTCTAAGGCCAATATCGTTGTGGCCCAAGATGGTTCAGGGAGCTACAAGACGATTAGTGAAGCCATAACCGCAGCGTCAAAGAGGTCGGGCACTGCTAGGTATATCATCTATATAAAGGCCGGTACTTATAGTGAAAATGTTGAAGTTGGATCGAAATTGGAGAACATTATGTTTGTCGGTGATGGTATCGGGAAGACCATAATCACTGGAAGCAAAAGCGTTGGCGGAGGCTCTACCACCTTCAATTCGGCAACTGTTGGTAAGTTAATATCATTGAAGCTACATCTGTTCCTCTTTATTTTACGGTCAATAAATACCAAAAATAAGAAAAAGGGGTTCTGTATATATCAGTTTATTAGGAAGTATATCATATTATTTTGCTGCGCACTGTTTTGATAAAAGAAAAAGAAAAACCCTGTATAGCCTAATTTAGTTTTTGACAGCTGTAGAAAACTAAGCCCATAATTCATTATCAGTTTTTTACTATAATCAAGCCAAGCATTGACTACAAACGGGAAGGAGACGTACATAGTTTCGCATGTCTTCAAGAAAATAGGCAACATCCAGGACTTTCTATCATGTCTGTAGCATGCGAGACCACACTCCATTTACAAATCCTAATCGGCTGGTCGCCGGACTATATGGATTGTATTTCTAATAATCTTTCTAATCTTGAATTTCAGCTGTCGTTGGTGATGGATTCATTGCACAAGATATCACTTTCCGCAACACTGCTGGTGCAGCAAATCATCAAGCCGTTGCTTTGCGCTCTGGCTCTGATCTCTCGGTGTTCTATAGATGTGGATTTGAAGGTTATCAAGACACTCTCTATGTTCATTCGGAGCGCCAATTCTATAGAGAGTGCGACATCTATGGCACCGTTGACTTCATCTTTGGGAATGCAGCTGTTGTGTTGCAAAATTGCAACATCTATGCTAGAAACCCTCCTAACAAGGTTAATACCGTGACTGCTCAAGGCCGAACTGACCCAAACCAAAACACTGGCATCTCTATCCATAATTGCAAGGTTTCCGCAGCTTCCGACCTAAAATCTGTTCAAAGCTCCGTGAAGACATACCTCGGTAGGCCATGGCAAGAATATTCCAGGACAGTCTTCATGAAGACTTATCTTGATAGCTTGATTAACTCGGCCGGTTGGATGGAGTGGGATGGCAACTTTGCCCTCGACACTCTATACTATGGAGAGTATTTGAACACTGGCCCCGGGTCATCTACTTCTAGTAGGGTCATATGGGCAGGTTACCATGTTATCACAAGTGCAACCGAGGCTTCTAAGTTCACCGTTGGGAGCTTCATTGCTGGGGGCTCTTGGTTGCCCGCCACTGGCGTGCCGTACACATCCGGCCTTTAAGCTTTTTAAAGAACGAAAATCAGAGGTGGAATGCAACTCTTGCAGGAGTACAAGGCGCCTCACAAGGAACACAAGTGTTTCTGTCAGATGCAGCACATAGATAATTAGCAAAAGATTCTTATTTATAGTTCCCATTCAGTATAGATATCTGATGTAATAAAGTGATCATGTTGTGATCCTTTCATGATTGTAATTTGTTATTCTTTCAAGATTGTACTTTTATGGTGATTTTCACACTTTTTCTGCCTATATATATATCATTTTCTGTATTGGCATATTGGGGTTTCTTCTATTTGGTTTAAATCCAAGTAATGGCACAATGAACAGTTTACTCGTGGTCATGGCATTAAAAACAAAGTATGTTAATAATTGCCGGATGCGTCCGTTGAATGATATTCGGTCAAACCATGGTGAATCGATTACTCCAACAATGAAAGCAAATTATTTTACGATCGCAAGCTATCTAAAGTTCTGTGTATCAACTTTAGAGGTAAAGCCACGTCCACGCGAAATAAATAAGGGGCACGCGAAGGCAAAAACTTGATTTCGATGCCATACGTTTAAAAGTCCAACCATAAGCTTAGGCCATAATTAGGTGCAAGAAAGTCGGGCCCGTGTATAGGTGATCTTTAGGCGGGCTCGAGCGAAGCTGGCCCTAAAAATCGGGCCTAATGTATTGCCCAAATGCACCTGCTAAATGAAACATGTATGAAAATTTTTGGGCGGGTTGGATCTCTTTACGTAAAAGACTTGTCCAAACCTATCCGTTCATCTGCCGAGCCTACGTGGGCCGCCCATTGATCACCTGTAGAACCCAATCAAGACCCAGCAAACGTGCGAAAACACTTTAAAACCAACATCTTATCGATCATCCGAATGCCTTGACATCGCCTCTCACATGCTCAAGCGACTAGCCACTTGGTTATTCCATCTAAACGTCCGACACCCACCAAACATCACAGAAACCCTTTTACAAAATGAGGCCGTGCGCAGGCGACTCGATTTCGGCCAGAACGAGGAAACTAAAACCGGATCTCACTGCGGCATTTCAACAAATAGGTAGCGGGGGCCAATCGGAAAAGCGAGACTGAGCCCATTAGAGCAAGAACCCACATCGACAGTCAACACAGACGAGGCAACAACGCGTCACAGTGACTGGGAGCGGCTCACCGACGCTCGAAATCGAGTTTGAGGCAGCACCGGCGAGTCTCGGCCGCGGGTCCCTACCCGGCTTGGCGGAGGCGGCGGCGGCGGCGGCCAAAAGACGAGCCCGAAACGATTCGGGCCTCGGCCGGCCGCCTTGGTGTCTCCGAGCCAGGATCTTCGAGGAAAGGCAGACTTGCACCAAAGCAAAAACAGAACACCCACCGGAGGCTTGGCCCCGGAGAAAACGGGAGCCACCGGCTCGAGGGCGTCGGCTGGGACCCGTCGGACGGGGCTCGGGGAGGCCGATCTTCCCCCCCCCACCCCACACACACACACACACACACACACAATCACAACAATCGATCGCTCTTCCTCTATCCCTTTTAAGGCAACCTGCAGGGGCGCATAGCCTCCTGCCACCACCAGCTTCCGCTGCCGGTCTGCCTCCGACTACCAACTCCGGTCGGATTTTTCCTGCCCTGTCTCCTGTTGCCGCGTACGGCGTCCTCTGTTCTACAGGGAAGGGCAGTTCGCGGGCCGGGCCGGAGGGGGAAATAAAAAAGAGGAAAGCAATCTAGGCCAGGCCCAGTCTGGAAGGAAAAGCATAGGAGGCTGGGCCGAGGCACGTTCTGGACGCCCAGGCCGAGCCCAAGCGTGCCGGGTCGAACCGGCCCGGTTCAATTTTTTCAATTTTTCTCTCTTCCTCTCTCTTTTTTTAATTAAATAATAAATTATACTATTGTTAATGTAAATGATCATAATATCTATAAGCTATGGAATTAATTATACCATTTTTGTTTAGGGACTAAGGTTTAACCCCTAACTTTTTATGCAATTTATTATTAAATGGACAATCAAAATTTAGGTGTGAATTATAGCTATCTCACAATCATTGATGGGTTGACTTGTATGCTAATTTTGAAACTTAGATCAATACCTATTATCTTAGTGCCAATATACTAAGGTCAATACCATCTCCATTCAATGACACATGGGCATGAACATGGTCCAAGTGTTGGCTTCCATGAGCTATTACTATAAATGAACCTCATCCCAACACAATATCCTCCATTGGCAGTATTACCTTTTCACTTTGTCTCAACCTAACACACTTCACTGGAAGCCAACCAAAATGTCCACTTGTATTTTCGTCACCACCTTCATCCTCATCATCACCATGGTCACCACCATTTCAATCACTGCTGCTACCACCTCTAGCACTTGAGAATATGAAGCCCATCGAGCAGTTGGCATGCCACTGTTGAGCAATCACTTGCCATAAGCGAGCAACTACCACCTTTGCTTGTGGCTGCTTAGTTCCTCTAGCAAATAGTTTGAGATTTTTTATGAAGAAAACGAAAGGCAAAAATTACTTATAGAATATAGCTTTTACCAAATGGCATTTATGCCAAAATTGTTTTCCAATATGTTTTTAGAATACACCTTACCAAACACTACTTACATTTCCATGAAGACGAATCTCGATGGGTTGATAAACTCGAAGGGATTGGATGAGTGGAGTGGTGAGTTTGCCCTCGTGACCTTGTTTTACGGGGGAGTACATGAACTTGGTGTGTCGACAAAGAGGAGGATTAATTAGCCAGGTTTTCATGTCCTTAGGAGGTCATGCCATTTTGGATGAGAAGATTCATTGAAGAAGATTTGTGGATTCTTAGGACCAGTGTAACATTATCACTTGACATAGAAAAGATAATGAAAATCATAAATTTCAAAAAACCCTTTTAGGCAAAAGGCCTTTGTATTTTCTCAAAGACATTCCTCTAAAATCAAACCAAATGCACCCGAGACATAATTTGGCTTTGAGTGATTGCTCTAAGCTCTATAAGGACTACGAGTCCAGGTTCATGCAGTTGCTCAATAAGGAGGATTACACGGTCCAACTCGAGCATGGCTAAGTAGCGTGTCCGCGAACCACGCGGACTTATTTGGATGCCTTGGGGGAGGAGGGTCATGCTTCGTTGGATGGCCTAAGTGGGGGTGTTAGGGAGGTATTTATTTGCTTTCTTGGTCATAGTTATCTGCTCAAAGTGCTAATTTTCAGGTGCAAGATTGTTTCTAATTTTAATTATTTTCAATTAGAAGACATAAAAGAGGGGATAATCAATGGAAAGATTAGAAATAAGAGTGATGGTAATAACACCAAGTATAATCTATCAATGAAAATGAATTTTTATACATGTGGGTTATTGAAAAGCTGAAAAGTATATGCATGCAACCGACATGCCACTAATGTGTGGATGGTGGTACAGTGGTTTGAGTTCTTTAAATCGAACACTTAAATTCCTAAGCTCCTTAAATCTAGCCCTTGAGAAGCAGAGCTGATGAAAATATAAACAACAATAGTATTTTAGTACAATATTTGACCATAAAATCATAGTAAAAATATAATAATGTCATACCAAAAAGAATAAAATAGTATAATAACAACTTCTCTACAATCATGGATTGACTTGGGTGTTAGTTTTAGAACTTAGATTAATGCCTTGTATTTTAGTGCTTACACTAAGGTCAAGGGACTCAAAATCATGTCCATTCGACACTACACAGGCGTGACCACATTCCAAGTTTGCCCTCCATGAACAACTCCTATAAAGGAAACTCATCCCATGACAAACTTCCTCAATCCAAAATCCTACATCTTCGCACTTTGTCTTGTGACTCGACACCCGTCACTATAGGTTAGCCAAAATGTCCATTTGGACTCTCACTACCACCTTCCTCCTCCTCCTCATTGCCATCACTACCACCAGCATCTTCTTTGTCAATGCCGCCACCACCCCTAGCACTTTGAGAGTATAAGGCCCTTAACCATGACCACGATGGTGGCAGGAGAGGTAATCCATTTGCCTTCTTTGTCTTATTCATTTTTCGTTTTTTATTATGTCCAATAAATTCATTTTTGTACTAAAATTATGCGGTTATGATCCTATTTCCTTATGAGAGGATTGCCAATGCTTAGGCTAGATTCGTACAACGGGCTTTTAGCATCTTGGAATGTAAAAACTTCAAAGGCTGATTTCATTGTGGCCCAGGTCAATTCTAGCTCTTATAAGACAATTTGTGGCTGCACTCGGTGGAACGGGTGACAAACGTCCCAACAAAGTAATAATCTATATGAAAGCGGGAGTCTACAACAAGAAAGTAGATATCAAAGAGGACATGAAGAACATCATGTTCATCTGCAAAGGCATGGATTAGACTATCATCAGCTATAGTAGAAATGTGTCACATGGCTCCACCACTATGATTTCAGCTACATTCAATAAGAAATTAAGCTAACATTAGTCAATTTGTAGCACATTAAGGTTAGCTCTTGAGCTAATCTCTCAATCATGCAACTATCTTTAGGAAAGGCTATTGGGCAAGAGACATGATGTTCGAGAATACGGCCAGCCCTTAGAAACATCAAGGCCAGCCCTTAGAAGCATCAAGCCGTTGCACTTTTGGTTAGGTCGAACCAGTTCAAGGCTTACCAAGATATGCTTTATATGTACTCTTAGCGGCAATTCTATTTCAACTGCCACGTCTACAACACCATCTACTTCATTTTCGAAAATGCATACGTCGTCTAGAATTGTGACATATTCATCAAGAGAATGATAGACCACCATGCCAACATAGTGGCAACTCAAGGTCGAGAAAGCAAGGAGGAAGACACAAGGATTCTTATCCACATGTCATGAATCGCCCTTCCCCCAACTTCACAATGATCAAGGGCTCGTTTAGGAGCTACTCAGAATGACCGTGGAAGAAGTACCCTAGGACGGTAATCATGAAGATGGACCTTGATTGGTTGATAGACCTGAAGGGATAGGACAAATGGAGTGGCGAGTTCGCTCTCCGGACCCTATTTTACGAGGGGATTACATGAAGTCAAGCCATGGCGCATCAATGGAGAGGAAAGTAAAAAGGCCAAGCTTCAAATATCCTCAAAAGTCCTTAGGAATAGTGGGTGATAACCAAATGATTTTATTAATAAAAAAAAAGGAACTTATTAAACACAATACTAGGAATTGAAGTGATTTAAAGAACTCAAATCATCTCGGCACGCCGGCCGCACGCCATTGGCACACATGGACTTTTTTGCTTTTCAATAACCCACATGTATATATACTCATTTTCATTGGTAGATTATACTTGGTATTATTATCATCACTAGTCAAATTCATTTTTTAAATTTCTTATTGTGTCCAAAAAATTCATTTTTGTACTCAAATAAGCTATATAGTATAGAGTCGTAAGTGCAAAGTTACCATTCCACTCCAACCAACCGGCTGAGTCAATTAAGCTATCAAGGTAAGTCTTCATGAAAACGGTTCTTGAATATTTTTGAAACGGTCTCCCGAGGTACGTTTTGACAGAGCTTTGAATTGACGTCTAGTCTGAAGCTGCAGTGACTTTGCAGTTGTGGATAGAGATGTCGGTATTTTGGTTGGGGTCAGTTCGGCCCTGTGCAGTGATGGTATTGACCTTGTTAGGAGGGTTTCTAGTATAGATGTTGCGATTTTGGAGAACAACGGCAGCATTTCCAAAGATGAAGTCAACTGTGCCATAGATGTTGCACTCTTTGTAGAATTGTCACGCGGAATAAACGTAAAGGGTGTCTTGATAACCCTCAAAGCCACATTGAAAGTATTATTGAAACAGTATTATAGGCAAATCATATATGAAGACATGCGTATGAGCTTTTTTGGTTTTCTTGCTGCTGGCCTATCTAAATGTCTTTTTATTGTATGGTTAACTTTTGGGAAAAAAGGTTATTTATTTGACTTCCCTATTGTCTGGTTGAAGCTTCTGCATTTCTGCCATCCTGATAAGCATAATTGTTTATACATATTGATGAGGCATTGCAATGACCTGGTCGGATGGATAGAGTGTTCAATCTGCAGAGGCCAACTCAAGCAGAAAGAGAGAAGATACTACAAATTGCTGCTAAAGAAACGATGGACGATGAGCTTATTGATTTAGTTGACTGGAGAAAGGTGATTCACCATCAAATAGACGTGCACTATACTTTCCTTTTCAATAAAAGATGTACTTTCAGTTGTTGACAAAAACTACTCATTTCTGTTGCTATGAGGCTTGTCTGGCTTACTATATCCAATAGTCTAAATTGAAAGAGCAGAAATCTCTGGTTGAGTGCGAGATTCTTTAATGTTCCTTCTTTGATGAATCTTTATTTTGCAGATGTATGATTTGGCTTATTACAAAGCAAAGGAAATGTTACAGAAAAATCGTCGAGTTCTCAAAAAGATTGTTGACGAGTTGCTTGAGTTTGAAATCTTGACTAGAAAGCTAAATCGGAGCTGTCCAGCTTACTTTCATAGCTTTGATGTTATCTCGTGTCATCATACGGTTAATCCTTCTCTATTAACAGCTGGTGGACTGAATGATAGAATGTCACTTATATAGTTACAAGTCTATTCTTAGGAGCTTATTGTACCCCTGTATAATACTTAGCTTTTTTCCTTATGATACTTAAGGAGAAGTCTGTTTCCTCTCTTATCATCATAAAGCCTTTCCTAGCCAATTTTCTCTTGATTTGTAAGTACCCTTTTTCCATTTTTCTTCAGAGTCCCTTTTTCTTGCAGCCCTTTCCATAGATGGTTGCTCATCTCCTTCGTCTCTTGCCTATCATCTTCAGTTATGTATATGTGAAACTGTTGAGCTTAAGTTCTACCCTGATTGAAATGGTATATCCAATGGGTAGTAGACTCTGTCCTTGCAGTATGAGCAATAGTCGTTAAGCTCTACCTGGTTTTCTTTCAGTACGTAAAGGCTATGAAACTCATTAACAAAGCATGGAGGCATATACTTTTTGTCTTGATATGGTTTTTGCTTACGTGGGGATCATGTAAATCCATACACCTTCAAATGTTGCCTTGCCTCACTCTATCAACATAATCCTTATTTTAATAAACTTTTTGAGTGAATCCTCTAATGGGGCCTAGCAGGACAGCATGGCGAGTCAACTCATAATGATGTGACCTCAAACTTAATCTTTCCTTGCTCGCCAATGTTGCCATAATCGTCCTTGCTTGCCCATGTTGCCATCTCCTCGGCGTGTTTACACATGCAAATCTTACCAAAAATCACCCAGCCCCCTCCATTTAGCTTCTGACTTCGTTTCGATGAATTCTTGCTCCAAAGAACGACGTGCAAAGCCTCGATCACATTAGGTTTTTTTTTTTTTCTCTACAACTCTCCCTCGTCACTCCTCACCCACTTGCATGATGAACCCCTCACTCGCTCTCACAATGAACATCGGTGAGATGGCCGCGCATTTCTCAGGCCAGTATTATCTTTCTTTTGATTTATGAGGTTGCGCTTAGCTTTTATGGGCCAACCTCCTCCGTCAATTTTGATGGCATTCTTGGGGAAGGCTTGGAAGGCGTCCATTTCGTCTTCCTGAACGTACCTCAAACCTTTCATGAGACGAGACAAGTGAACTCGCATGTGGATCCAATAACATGGCGCCAAAGCCTCTTAGTCTGGGGACTTGTTGCTCTAGGTGGATCCAATAATAGAGCGCCAAAGCTTTTTAAAACCTGGATTCAATTAATTATTATTATATCTAAAATCTCATGTTTACGACCACGTTTTCTATTGAAGAAAGTCAATAAATAGCCACATTAGCATAAATGTTTCAATTTATTAATAGAAACCAAGTAAAAAAATTGTTCATATATTCTTATACATAAAATAACAAGTCCTTAGTATATATGTAAATTTATCAAATCTCTATGAAATGTCCTCCCCCCCCACCTCTCTTTAATAAAGGAAAAATTGAATGTTGGTTTGCTCAAAGGGACATCTTAGGTCGGCCACAAAATTTAACTAATTGAAAAACTCGTATGGGCTTAATTAGCAAATGACGACCTAAGTTCATTGAATTGTCTATTTGACTATTTTAAAGAGCTCAAATCATCGTGGCACGCTGGCCGCACGCCATTGGCACGCTGGCTGCACGCCATTGGCATGCATGGACTTTTTTGCTTTTCAATAACCCACATGCATATACACTCATTTTCATTGGTAGATTATACTTGGTATTATTATCATCACTAGTCAAATTCATTTTTTAAATTTCTTATTGTGTCCAAAAAATTCATTTTTGTACTCAAATAAGCTATATAGTATAGAGTCGTAAGGGCAAAGTTACCATTCCACTCCAACCAACCGACCGAGTCAATTAAGCTATCAAGGTAAGTCTTCATGAAAACAATTCTTGAATATTTTTGCCACGGTCTCCCAAGGTATGTTTTGACAGAGCTTTGAATCGACGTCAAGTCTAAAGCTGCAGTGACTTTGCAGTTGTGGATAGAGATGCCAGTATTTTGGTTGGGGTCAGTTCAGCCGTGTGCAGTGATGGTATTGACCTTGTTAGGAGGGTTTCTAGCATAGATGTTGCAATTTTGAAGAACAACAGCAGCATTTCCAAAGATGAAGTCAATTGTGCCATAGATGTCGCACTTAGAATTGTCATGCGGAATGAATGTAAAGGGTGTCTTGATAACCCTCAAAGCCACATTGATAGAAGATCGAGAGGTCAGAGCCAAAGCGCAAAGCTACTGCTTAGGTCGGCCACAAAATTTAACTAATTGAAAAACTCGTATGGGCTTAATTAGCAAATGACGACCTAAGTTCGTTGAATTGTCTATTTGACTATTTTAAAGAGCTCAAATCATCGTGGCACGCTGGCCGCACCCCATTGGCACGCCGTGGCGCACGCCATTGGCACGCATGGACTTTTTTGCTTTTCAATAACCCACATGCATATACACTCATTTTCATTGGTAGATTATACTTGGTATTATTATCATCACTAGTCAAATTCATTTTTTAAATTTCTTATTGTGTCCAAAAAATTCATTTTTGTACTCAGATAAGTTATATAGTATAGAGTCGTAAGGGCAAAGTTACCATTCCACTCCAACCAACCGACCGAGTCAATTAAGCTATCAAGGCAAGTCTTCATGAAAACAATTCTTGAATATTTTTGCCACGGTCTCCCAAGGTACGTTTTGACAGAGCTTTGAATCGACGTCAAGTCTAAAGCTGCAGTGACTTTGCAGTTGTGGATAGAGATGCCAGTATTTTGGTTGGGGTCAATTCAACCGTGTGCAGTGATGGTATTGACCTTGTTAGGAGGGTTTCTAGCATAGATGTTGCAATTTTGAAGAACAACAGCAGCATTTCCAAAGATGAAATCAATTGTGCCATAGATGTCGCACTTAGAATTGTCATGCGGAATGAATGTAAAGGGTGTCTTGATAACCCTCAAAGCCACATTGATAGAAGATCGAGAGGTCAGAGCCAGAGCGCAAAGCTACTGCTTAGGTCGGCCACAAAATTTAACTAATTGAAATACTCGTATGGGCTTAATTAGCAAATGACGACCTAAGTTCGTTGAATTGTCTATTTGACTATTTTAAAGAGCTCAAATCATCGTGGCACGCCGCCGCACGCACGCCATTGGCATGCATGGACTTTTTGCTTTTCAATAACCCACATGCATATACACTCATTTTCATTGGTAGATTATACTTGGTATTATTATCATCACTAGTCAAATTCATTTTTTAAATTTCTTATTGTGTCCAAAAAATTCATTTTTGTACTCAAATAAGTTGTATAGTATAGAGTCGTAAGGGCAAAGTTACCATTCCACTCCAACCAACCGACCGAGTCAATTAAGCTATCAAGGTAAGTCTTCATGAAAACAATTCTTGAATATTTTTGCCACGGTCTCCCAAGGTACGTTTTGACAGAGCTTTGAATCGACGTCAAGTCTAAAGCTGCGAGTGACTTTGCGGTTGTGGATAGAGATGCCGTATTTTGGTTGGGGTCAATTCAACCGTGTGCAGTGATGGTATTGACCTTGTTAGGAGGGTTTCTAGCATAGATGTTGCAATTTTGAAGAACAACAGCAGCATTTCCAAAGATGAAGTCAATTGTGCCATAGATGTCGCACTTAGAATTGTCATGCGGAATGAATGTAAAGGGTGTCTTGATAACCCTCAAAGCCACATTGATAGAAGATTGAGAGGTCAGAGCCAGAGCATAAAGCTACTGCTTAGGTCGGCCACAAAATTTAACTAATTGAAAAACTCGTATGGGCTTAATTAGCAAATGATGACCTAAGTTCGTTGAATTGTCTATTTGACTATTTTAAAGAGCTCAAATCATCGTGGCACGCCGGCCGCACGCCATTGGCACGCATGGACTTTTTTGCTTTTCAATAACCCACATGCATATACACTCATTTTCATTGGTAGATTATACTTGGTATTATTATCATCACTAGTCAAATTCATTTTTTAAATTTCTTATTGTGTCCAAAAATTTCATTTTTGTACTCAGATAAGCTATATAGTATAGAGTCGTAAGGGCAAAGTTACCATTCCACTCCAACCAACCGACCGAGTCAATTAAGCTATCAAGGCAAGTCTTCATGAAAACAATTCTTGAATATTTTTGCCACGGTCTCCCAAGGTACGTTTTGACAGAGCTTTGAATTGACGTCAAGTCTAAAGCTGTAGTGACTTTGCAGTTGTGGATAGAGATGCCAGTATTTTGGTTGGGGTCAATTCAGCCGTGTGCGTGATGGTATTGACCTTGTTAGAGGGTTTCTAGCATAGATGTTGCAATTTTGAAGAACAACAGCAGCATTTCCAAAGATGAAATCAATTGTGCCATAGATGTCGCACTTAGAATTGTCATGCGGAATGAATGTAAAGGGTGTCTTGATAACCCTCAAAGCCACATTGATAGAAGATCGAGAGGTCAGAGCCAGAGCGCAAAGCTACTGCTTTGGTCGGCCACAAAATTTAACTAATTGAAAAAATCGTATGGGCTTAATTAGCAAATGACGACCTAAGTTCGTTGAATTGTCTATTTGACTATTTTAAAGAGCTCAAATCATCGTGCCGCACGCCATTGGCACGCACGCCATTGGCACGCATGGACTTTTTTGCTTTTCAATAACCCACATGCATATACACTCATTTTCATTGGTAGATTATACTTGGTATTATTATCATCACTAGTCAAATTCATTTTTTAAATTTCTTATTGTGTCCAAAAATTTCATTTTTGTACTCAGATAAGCTATATAGTATAGAGTCGTAAGGGCAAAGTTACCATTCCACTCCAACCAACCGACCGAGTCAATTAAGCTATTAAGGTAAGTCTTCATGAAAACAATTCTTGAATATTTTTGCCACGGTCTCCCAAGGTATGTTTTGACAGAGCTTTGAATCGACGTCAAGTCTAAAGCTGCAGTGACTTTGTAGTTGTGGATAGAGATGCCAGTATTTTGGTTGGGGTTAGTTCAGCCGTGTGCAGTGTTGGTATTGACCTTGTTAGGAGGGTTTCTAGCATAGATGTTGCAATTTTGAAGAACAACAGCAGCATTTCCAAAGATGAAGTCAATTGTGCCATAGATGTTGCACTTAGAATTGTCATGTGGAATGAATGCAAAGGGTGTCTTGATAACCCTCAAAGCCACATTGATAGAAGATGGAGAGGTCAGAGCCAAAGCGCAAAGCTACTACTTGGTGATTTGCCGCACCGGCAATGTTACGGAAAGTGATGCCTTGGGCAATGAATCCATCGCCAACAATAGCTGAAATTAAAGATAGGAAAGATTATTAGTATGCAGATCTACTTGTTAATGTAATCTAAATCGAAAAAGTATCTCGAGAATTAAACTGACCTCCAAATGCATTATTGACTACATCATATAGAACCAAATAATTGTCCAAATCGTGCATTCATGATCTTGACCTACTCCATTAATTATTATAGGAATTGAAAGAATCGGACTATTCGTTAATTTAATTTTATTGCTATCTTATAAAAAGCAATCTAAAGGCTATTATATCTATTTATATGTAGTAATAGTGGTGACATTATAAATATTTATTATATACTGTGTCTTATTGATGATGTTAAGTGAAGCTGTGTACATGTTCTCAATCAAGGTTAATCTTCGACGAGATTAATTGAAGTCAAAGCTTATAATTCTTCTCCTCCTATGAAGATTGATTGTTTATAGTAGTCAAAACCTGGATTCAATTAATTATTATTATTATATCTAAAATCTCATGTTTACGACTGCGTTTTCTATTGAAGAAAGTCAATAAATAGCCACATTAGCATAAATGTTTCAATTTATTAATAGAAACTATGTGAAAAAATTGTTCACACATTCTTATACGTAAAAATAACAAGTCCTTAGTATATATGTAAATTTATCCAATCTCTATGAAATGCCCTCCCCTCTTTAATCAAGGAAAAATAGAAGGTTGGTTTGCTCAAAGGGACATCTTAGGTCGGCCACAAAATTTAACTAATTGAAAAACTCATATGGGCTTAATTAGCAAATGACGACCTTAGTTCGTTGAATTGTCTATTCGACTATTTACTAGATTAGGTCGTATAAGTTATTGTGGATCAAATCACACATGGAACATAGCACATATCTTAACATTTTTCGACAGTTTAACAAAATCACTACATATATTGAAAACTATGATCTTATAAGGCATATTAAGTAAGCCTGCTAGCCCCATGACTAATTGGCTGTTGATAATTCTCTTTTCTCTCTTTTTTTTTTTTTTTTTTTTACTTTTAAAGAATTTATTTTGAATAAAATGCACAAAATCATAAATAACTTAAATGATATAAACTCACCAACTGTTGCCGAATTAAAGGTAGTAGATCCGCCATCAACGCTTTTGCTTCTAGTAATTATGGTCTTTCCAATACCATCACCCACGAACATAATGTTCACCAAATTGGTTCCAACTCCAACAATCTCATTATGCGTACCGGCCTTGATATAAATTATGTACCTTCTTGTGCTGGACCGCTTCGATGATGTGGTTATGGCTTCACTAATTGTCTTATAGTTCCCTGAACCATCTTGGGCCACCACAGTATTAGCCTTAGATGCCACGGACAAAGAGTGCAAGAGCTTCCGGTCGCCAGGCCTCACCCAAGTGGGGAACTCATTAGTGTAGTTCGGCGTAACGTAGGGCACATGGTTTGCAGACAAAATGTTGCTTATTGTTGACACATAAATTTTCATTAGGTTTTTAATTAGGCCTTAGTTTCTATATTTATGTATTTTTCCTTTTTTTCGGATAACAAATAGTAAATAATAAAAACAACAACAAAAATAGTAATTTAAAGAGCTCATGCCACGCCGGCCGCACGCCATTGACATGCATGGACTTTTTTGCTTTTCAATAACCCACATGCATATACACTCATTTTCATTGGCAGATTATACTTGGTATTATTATCATCACTAGTCAAATTCATTTTTTAAATTTCTTATTGTGTCCAAAAAAATCATTTTTGTACTCAAATCACATGCTTATTACAGTCATTTGCTTACAAGAACACTATTGAGGTTTGAGGCCGACCCAAATCGTGATCTTTTAGCATGGTAGAATGCAACAACATCCAAGGCCGATTTCATTGTGATAAAAGAAAATTTTGGCTCTCACGAGACAATCAATGAGGCTGTAGCTACGCTAGCTAGAATGGGTAAGAAACGGCCTGACTGAGTGGTGATCTACATAAAATCTATAGCCTATAACAAGAAAGTCAATATTGGAAAGGATATGAAGAACACAATTTTCGTTAACGACAACATCGATCGGACCATCATCACCGGTAGTAGAAATGTTATGGATGGTTCCACCACTATGACTTCAACTGCATTTGATATTAAGCTATCAAAATGTTGGTCGATAACTAGCTCATCAATGTATTAGCTCTTGAACTAATCTCTTAAAATCCATACAGCTTTCTTTGGGGATGGCTTTAAGGCAAGAGACATGACATTCGAAAGTACAGCCGGTCCTAGAAACACCAAGCTATTGCACTTTTGGTCAACTTGGACCAATCCATCTTCTACTAGTGTAGCTTTAAAGCTTACCAAGATGAGCTCTATACATACTCCCAATAGCACTTTTACCGCAATTGCCACATCTACGACACCATCAACTTCATATATGGCAATGTGGCCATTGTCTTTCAGAATTGTGACTTCTTTGTTAAGAGGCCAATAGACCAACAGTCCAACATTGTGACAACTCAGGGTTGAGAAAGTGAGGAAGAGCATATGAGGATTTTGATCCTTATGTTGCGAATCGCCCTTGCCCCCAGCTTTGCATTGGTTAAGGGCTCATTCAGGCGTTATTTGGGACGGCCACAAATGGCGGATCTTGACAATAATCATGAAGACGGATCTTGATGGATTAATAGACCTGAAAAGGAAAGGATAAGTGGAGTGGTGAGCTCATCTTTAGGACCCTATTTTACAAGGATTACATGAAGTTGGGCGATGGTGTGTCGATGGAGAGGAGGGTGAATTGGCCTGGTTTCAATGCCCTCAAGGGTCCTCAAGAACAACGGTAATAACCATATAATCTTATTAAGAAAAAAGGAACTTATTGGACACAATACTAGAAATTCAAGTATTCGATTTAAAGAGCTCACGCCATCATGGCACACCAACTACACACACCGTTGGCACGCTAGCCACACGTGGATGGCACGCATATTTTTTTTTTTTCTTTTCAATAACCCACATGTATATACACTCATTTTCATTGATAGATTATACTTTGTATTATTATCATCACTAGTCAAATTCAATTTTTTTTATTGTGTCTAATAAATTCATTTTTGTTGTGAAAATCACATGATTATTATCCCTGCTTGCTTACAAGAACAATACCAAGGTTGGGACCAATCGAATAGTGGGCTTTTACCATCTTGGAATGCAGCAACATCCAAGGTCAATTTCATTGTGACAAAGGATTGTTCCGGCTCTCACGAGACAATGAATGAGGCTATGGCCGCACTTGCTACAATGGGTGAGAAACTGCTCGAGAGAGTGGTGATCTACGTGAAATCAGGAGACTACAATAAAAGAGTTATCATTGAAAAGGACATGAAGAACATAATCTTCGTCGGTGACGACATGGATCAAACCGTCGTCATCAATAGCAGAAATGTTTTGAATGGTTCTACCACTATGACTTTAGCAAATCAAGCTAACATTAGTTGATGGCTAGCTTATTAATGTATTAACTTTTAAACTAATACCTCAAAATTCATGTAGCTGTCTCTGGGGAAGGCTTCTAGGAAAAAGACATGACATTTGAGAATACAACTAGTCCATGAAAGCATCAAACCGTTGCACTTTTGATCAACTCGAACCAATCTGTGTTCTACCGGTGTAGCTTCAAAGCTTACCAAGATACACTCTATACATACTCCTAATGGCAATTCTACCGCGATTGACACACCTATGACACCATCGACTTCATTTTCGACAACGCAGCCGCTGTCTTCCAAAATTGCAACATCATCGTCAAGAGGCCAATGGACCACTAGGCCAACATGACGATGGCTTAGGGTCGCGAAAGTGAGCAGGACACGGGATTTAAATCCACATGTCGTGGATCACCCTCATCCCAAACTTCACACCAATCAAGGGCTCATTCAAGAGCTCCCCGAGACGGTTATGGAAGAAGTACTCTAAGACAATGATCATGAAAACGGATTTGGACAAGTTGATACACCCGAAGGGATAGGACAAGTGGAATAGCTAGTTCACCCTAAAAACCCTATTTTTATGGCAGAGTGCATGAAGTCGGGCCACAATGCATCAATAGAGAGGAGGATGAATTGGCCAGATTTCAATGTCCTCAAGAGTCCTTAGGAATAGGGGGTGATGACCACCATAATCTTATTAAGAAAAGGAACTTATTGTGCAAAATATTAAAAATTCAGGTGTTCGATTTAAAGAGCTCAAATTAGTCACCAACCACACATTGTTGGCACATCGACTGCACACCAGTGGCACGTATATACTTTCTTGCTTTTTAATAACCCACGTGCATATACATCCATTTCCATTGTTGGATTATATTGATATTATTTAATTACTAATACTACTAATCTCTCCAATGATTATGCCCTTTGTTCTGTCTTTTAGTTGAAAATAATTAAAGATAGAAAAAGTTTATTTTCCAAAAATTAACACTCCGAACAAACAACTAAGACCAAGAAAACAAATGAATTGCCCCTCCTAACACCCCCCACTTCTGTACAAAGTCAAGGCATGGCTAAGTGACCGGGTCAAGTTAACCATTTGTCACGACCTTACCATCGCGGCACACCACCTAGGAGTTCAGCTAATGAATTATTAAATATAAGCCTAATTCGAGCTCTCCCAAGGCCATATTTATTTGCAACTTAGGGTTCATGTTCTTGACAAATCATTTTCAATATGAATTTACCATTAAGCAGTTTATGGTATGTCGATTAGACAGTTAAGTAAAATAACGAGATAATTATTTTACTCCTACAAACCAGGGATTTTTGGTACAAGAACTTGATTATACTAGATATCTCCGGTGCCCTTTTGACACCATTATTTTCATGAAAAAGTGTTTATCTTGCAGTTTAAATTCATTTTATTACTTTCTAATATGTGAGATGACCATGTGGGTGCACAAATCACTAATTTAACGTCCAATAAAATAATAAATGAATTGCAGGACTTACCCCATAGCAACGAAAAAATCTCAAAATTCACATCAACAGCCCCAAATATGATTTCTAATTATCACGCAGTCATTTAATCTATTTTTAGGATTTTCTCTTATTTAATGGAACCTAATTTACGTGCAATGTAATTCAATGGCGCACAAAATGTGTCTATACGAACGTGACATGCAATGTGCAACCTAGCATGCAAACTTTATGTCATGCGATATTAATTAAATGACAAGATCTAATGATGGGCAATTATTAAATGAAACCATCCTAATATGTCATACATTTAAGGGATAAGTGCTATAGAAATCTTAAAACTTGTCACGAAAATACAATTGAGTCCTAAAACTTGCAAAAAGTGCAATCAAGTCCTAAAACTTATTAAATTGTCTCAATCGAGTCCTAAAGTTAACACCGTTGATTTTTTTACGGAAAATGCTAACGTGGCATTTAAAATTAATTTTTATTTTCCATGTGGTTTTTTAATTTTTTATTTAAATTAGATTTAAAAATTAGAAAAGAAAAGATAAATTTTATTTAAAAAACAAAACAGTTCAAAAAAAAAAGACAGCCACCGCCCATCACCGGAAGGGCCAGCAACAGTCGCCGGCCCAACAATTTTTAAAATAAATTTAACTTTTTTTTTTTATTTTTTAAATATATTTTTTTAAATCGAATAAAAAATAATTTTAAAAAGCCACGTGAAAAATGAAAAATTATAAAATTCCATGTCCGCACCACGTCAGTATTTTCTGTTAAAAAAGCTGACCATGTTAACTTTAGGACTTGATTGAAATAATTTGACAAGTTCTAGGACTTGATTGCACTTTTTGCAAATTTTAGGATTCAATTATATTTTCATGACAAGTTTTAAGACTTCTATAGCACTTATCACAACATTTAAATGATCATAAACATGCAATGACTAAATGACATGCAAGGGATGACCTAATTATACATGACACACATATGATACTTTTTATGTTTTTTTTTTCTTTTTATTCAAAATTCGAAATCAAAATTAACCAATAATTAAACATGCAATTTTAATTAAGGAAAAGGAAATCTAACATCCTAAAGCAATGATTTTGGTATTTTTTATTTTATAAATTCGGAATAAATAAAATACTTAATCAAAACAACAATCTAGCATAAAACAAGCAATATTCTATCCAGAATCATATCCAGTTAAAATATATTTTTTTGGGTTTTCCTTTTTAAGGAAAGCAATAAAACAATGGATAAATAATTAATTAAATAATGCAATCCATGATCTCATATGATCTATCTCGACTATGCACTCGAAATAAACCGATGATCATTTTATCTCGTGGTCAGAAATCAAATAACCCACTGACAAGCATCATATCTCATGCTTAGAAATCGAACAATACGTTACTAAGTTAGGAAAGTTTTCTAACTTGAGAGGGTATCTTAGAATATTGTAGATATTACATTATCTAAGTAAATATTTAACTGAATATACCTAATTACATTATTTAAGTAAATATTTAACTGAATATACCTACTATCTAATGGAATATATCTAATATCTAACTTAATATATAAATTCATTCAAATAAGATAGTAAAATATTTCAAAATAGATAGAGATAAGCACTTTACCTAATTTGAAAATATTTTTTCCAAATTTAAACCAATCACAATCGGATTGGGATTGCAACCGGCTCCAGGACATGGGATGGCGGCGGCAAGCAACGGCGTCAACGATGGCAAGTGACAACAACATCGATGGTGGTCAATGAACCTGCAAAAACAGAAACTTCAATGGATCCGCTCAGTTCAAGGATGAGCTTGACGACTGCGGCTAGTGCGGTGCAGCGTCGGGACGTCGCGGACAGCGTTAATTCATGAGCGGCGAACTAATCGCATTAGCACCGCGCGAGAAAGGAGACGTCTTTGAAGAATGAGGCGTCCATAATGGGCTCTAGCATTCAAACGTAAAAAATTGGTGGACAGAGCAGTGAAACCATGAAGCAAAATCCAAGAAGGAATAGCCAAAGAAAGACATCCCCATGCGACCAAAGTATTATTTCATTTTTTTTTTTTTATTAGCCCTTCCTTCCTTTCTTCAAACGTGTGGCCGGGCTCTCTGCTCTCCGTTTCTCTAGTCACCACGCGTCTTCGTGAATTGTATTGCAGGCCCACCGATTATTCCTCCTCTTCAAGCCTTGATTTCACGGGGAGGGACTTGCAGTGACCGGCAAATCAAGTAGCATGGCCGCTAGGCAAGTGCTCGCGTTGATGAAGCCACGAACCTGAGGTCACGGCGGTGAGGGATGGTGCACTTCACTGAGTAACCTGGGATCTCCACGCGGGGCTCCGGCAGCAGAGCGCCGGCAGCAAGCGTCCACGTCGCAAAGGGGGAGTCCGCGACGCGATGGGCAGTGCAGCAACAGCAGCTTGCCGCCGGCGTGGGGCTGTCTCGAGATTCCTCCCTATTTCTCTATTCCTCTCCCATGTATCTCTCTATGTGTTTTGAGATTCCAATCGCCGATTCCTAATTTGTGAGGTATAATGTACTATATATATATAGTGCAAACCTAGATTTAAACTTGGTCTCACGGGCTTAATTTAGGCACCGGCTTAATTTAGGCCTTTTCTATATAATGAATTAAATTAAGCTCAAGACCCGTTTTAATTAATTTCCTTAGGATGAAATTAGATTAAAGTAACCTCAATGTGGCCACTCTTCCCATGCAAATTTCGCCCACCTGGTCCTCTAGTGCTAGTCAAATTTTGTCCCACTCCATGGGCTCAGTAAGTTCACTTTAAGTTCATGACCATCCACCACCGATCCAATACTAATGCAATTAATTGAAATATGCTTCTAATAACTACATGCAATTTAATTTAAT
The DNA here is from genome assembly GCA_017140325.1 of Eucalyptus leucophloia subsp. euroa. Classification (NCBI taxonomy): domain Eukaryota; kingdom Viridiplantae; phylum Streptophyta; class Magnoliopsida; order Myrtales; family Myrtaceae; genus Eucalyptus; species Eucalyptus leucophloia. The sequence goes on along the minus strand of CM029472.1, from coordinate 13,917,255 downwards.
ATTTTTTGTTGGAGGTCGAGGTCAATCTTTAATTTTTCTATGCGATGGATAATTAAATAGATCGCCAAAAGTTAGATGTCAACACCATCAATATTCAAGGAGATTTATGGATTCCTTAAACTAGCGTACCATTTTCACGTGATGTATGAAAAATAATGAGAATCACAAATTTTTATTTAATAAACTTTATTCAAATAGTCTGTAACAAAGTTCCACGCTACTGCGAATCACTCTTTTACATGCATTCGATTAAACTTCCTCCACTATCAATACTTGAAATGATAATTGAAAGGGGTGAGCAAATCATAATTCAATAGGGCTTGAGACGTGAATGATGTAGATTTCTTATTAAGTAGGTGACACATTACATTTGTAAGAAGTACAACATTTAAATCCCATAATGAAATATCAACTATCGTCTATAATCTCAATGTCTAATATAGAGCAACATATCTTAACATCTTCGTCACACCTCGTCACGTGATGAGGCCCAAAAATTACATCGATTGTAATTAAGCCTAAAATATAATATTAGTTTTGATGAAGCCCTCTAAATCGTATTTGCTATGATTAAGCTCAACAACAAAACCAATCTGTAAACATAATAATGCCTCAATATGTAGGCTGATCATGGGTTATAATTCTATCTTTCTATATATATAGTTATATTTCACCGTGCATTATATGATTTGAAATGATTCACCCACATAACCATTGTCGATGCAAAATCTATCCAAATTTAGAAATTAATATGCAATTTTTAGCCATTCACCTCATTGAAGCGTTGATTTGACCACACCAATAAGAGATTGCTCCCTTTTATCTTGTTCCCTTATACCAACAACTAAAACAGTATTTGGTAACACTCTCTAGGACACCTGTTTCTATTTTTTTGTTCCCCGAAATAGAAATAAAATAGAAATGCGTTTAATAATTTTTTTTGTACTTTGAAGTAGATTTGAAATGGAAACAAGAAATAAAAGAAAAAATTGTTTTTTGTTCACAGGAATACCTCAAGAAACAAAAAATAAATTTTTTCTTTCTTTCTTTTCTTCCTCTCTTTTCTTTCTTTCTCTTCCTCTCTTCTTCCCCACGCCAGTCGCCGGCCTCAGCGTTGACCAACAATTGGCCAAATGAAGTCAAACGACCTCACCAGCCCCTAGTGAGGTCGCCCCGAGCTCACCAACCATTGACAAGGCTCGACCGAGCCTTGCCGTGGCTAGGCAAGGGCCCCCTGAGACTCGTTGTGGCTGAGCCTTGCCTGGCTATGATGAGGCTTGACCTCGCCCAACGACCGTGAGGTTGGCATTGCCTAGGTGTGCAAGGCTGATCTCACAATGGCTAGGTGAGGTCAAGTGTCACGCCTCAAATTCTGAGCACACGAACATCCCTCAATGGTCAATTAAATTGTAACACCCCAAGACGCGTCACTGAGTCATTCTTTTTATCTTTTGATTAAACACATGAGGAAGCAATTTATAAAACCACCCAGTCAAAGCAGCAAAGTATACGGATAGTAAAGCACAATAGACAATTTCCAAAAGTGATGCATTTATTAATCAACTTGCTAACCTTAGGAGTTTAACAATTACCACGTCCTACCAACCATTTCAAAAACCTGCAGGGTCAGGGTTAACCTGAACTTCACTAATGACAAGGCCAACAAAAAGTGACGCAAGCATGCCCACATCTTGGTCCATCGAGGGCCCAAACTGCACACGACAGTTCTCCATACTACAGGCTTGAAAACAATTAATAATAACAGAGTAAGATATAAATCTCAGCGAGTTAACAGCCTAAGCCTCGACTAAGATGCTAATTTGTCTCGAAGGTAGCCTAAACACATACGATACATAAACTTACCTCACCTTGGCGCACTCCTACACATTAGTATATCTCACATGACAATATTAGTGCAACAAACATAAATAATAATCAAAACACATACGATAAATTTCATGCCCATTGCCAACATATGTGTTTTAATTATTACGACCCTCGGGTCACAACCAACACAAGAGTTGGCGGTCTTCCAGCATAACCGAGCATTGTCCCGCTCCATCGGGTACGTCATCGTCCCGCGTACTCATACGCATCAGGATAGCATTTCATTAGGAGTATTGGTCAGCCTCAACCACGACTTAGCATCCGGAGCCCCATCGAGCATCCAATAAAAATTAGGTATCATCTCACATATTTATACGCATCAAAGCAGGACCATTATCCCACGTAATCATATGCATCAGATTCATTACATGACCACATGAGCACTCAACCACTCAAGCAAATTTTTATATTTCGACTTAGCCAATGCAACCGTAGTTCATGCTCAAATAATAAATCTTGGAAATTTTTACTTTTAAAATTCCAGTAATATATTTGTACGTGGTCACGTAATTGAAATCGACCCGTCAAACTTTGTCCACTTTTATTTTAAAACCACATTGCTCCATTTCACACGCAAAACTTGGCGTCTCAACCCGATACCTAAAAATTCTCTATTTTCTTGTCCATAAAGCCTTCTTTGAAAATAGTAACCAAAGCATATATATTATACAACCAATAGCACAGCATAATAAGTTCAAATAATCAGAACTATGCATAGGTCCTCTAATAAAACAAGCATAAAATTCTGCTTTATGGCTAATCCGTCATTAAATTACACTAATCGCGATTAATTAGGCTAAACTCACTTAGTTAATCTAACTATAATTAATAAAAATTAATCACCATTAATTTAAAAAAACTATGATTAATTAAACTAATTACGATTAAGTAACAATAAACCCAATTAATTAATCTAACCATGATTAATTAAATATAATCATAATTACTTAAACTAACCGCTTAACTTTAATCTAAACCATCCTTAATCGCAATTAAGGCTAAAATAAAATTAACCAATACTAACCATCATTAACCTTAAGCTAACCTACCATCTAAATGTAATTAACTACCTAATCAAGGATTATGAGTTAACTCACGGGTTTTCCAGAAATGGCAAGCTCATGGCGACGAAAGCATGACGGCATTGAGAATACGGCATTCCCAGATTGAACGGGAATTCAAATGGCAGCAGCGAAGCCTTTCAAGGCTCATGGCCACAAAGAGAGGGAGAGGTGTTGGGCTTGGTGGTGGTGAACTAGCAGAACAACGGTGACAGCGAACAACATGTGAGATGCGGGCGTGCGACGGCATTGAGGGGGCGGCGGCGGCGGTGCAGTAGCAACACACAGCGGCAATGATGGTGGATCGGGTGGTGGTGTTGCGTGTGATGGTGGGGGTGGGATGAAGATGATGGTGGAATGAAGATGGTTGCGATGGGGTTTAGCGGAAGGAGATGGTGATGATGGGTGGTGGCTTGTGGCAACAAAGGGAAAAGGAAATGTAGAAAGAAGAAGATGAGGAAGTTGAGGAGAATGACAGCAAAGGAGAGAGATGAAAGGGGAAGTGGGCTGCTTCGGCAAAACAAAAGGGAAAACGTGAGGAGGGGTGAGGAGAGAGAGAGAGAGAGAGAGGGGGAAAGGGAGAGGGGATTTCTTAAGATTTTTTTCCCAAAAAATCATCATTTCTCTTCCCCAAAATCCTCCTAGCCAAGCTCTTCATCTCCTTCATATCTTCTTATTTTCTTTTTATCTTTAAAGTCAAAATTTTGGTCAACAAATTGCAACTTTATCATTGGGTTCGGTTTTCCTTTCCGACTTTCAATTGTCCATCCAATAATTCATTTTCCAAAAATTTCGAACTTCCAATAATTCAATGGAAAATGAGGCGATGTCTAATAAATTAGTTTTGCGACCCTTGAAATCTCGATATCCAAAATCAAATTAAATTTTATGGTTAAAATTGATCGAATACAACTTTAGCACAGTCTAAACTATGGGGTGACTTTTAGGAATTTCGCGCGGTTGAGCCGTGATCATTAATTTTTTATCCATATGTGTGCTTCTTCAAATGATGGACAACCATCAATTGTCATATAATCCGTGAAGGTTCAATTACATATCATTTGTACAATATCAATAGAATATCGATTTATCGCCGTTCGGCGCAAGTATCGTAATTGTACGGAATCACCTACAAACCGACTACGTATTTCCATCGAATAGATTTATATCAATTCGCTAATTGACTTATAACAGTGTAGTATTTGATCATTGTCGATCATTATAGTCAAGTGATTGATCCCTAATTGAATTCTTTGGTCTTTCGTGTTTTAACCATTTACAACCTTACACAATGGATTAATTAACTCATGAATGATCAATTTAGAGTAAAATAATCATAAGTGCATAACAATTTTATATATTTGGAAATAGGGACCAAATTTTAGGTTATCACATCGAGCCTCACTAAGCCACAACAAGGCTCGGGGGGACCTCACTGATAGCTGGCGAGGCTCCCCCAAGGCCGGCGACCTCACCAGCCCTCATTTGGTGGATCACTGGCTAGCCATGGCCAAGGTCGGCGGCCGGCTAAGAGGGAGGAGAAGAAAAAGAAAATGCAATAAAATTATTAATAAATCAAAACTCTAAATCACAAAAATATTTGAGCTCATACCAAATGTATTTCTGGTCCAAGAATTATAAATTTTATATAATTATCAATGCCTTAAATACTCATAAACTATTCCCGGGAACAAAAATAGAAAAAAATATTTCTAAAAAGAAATTGTTCATGAAACAAAAGCGTTACTAAACACGCCCTATAATGACTTGAGGCAATAAATCAAGTTAATGATCTTATGGCCTTTCGACCGTAATCCATGTATGGGATAACCAATGGTGTTGCCAAAAAAGATATAAAGCCATATGTTTCAGTAAAGCACAGGAATTTCCGTAAAGTAGATTTTGTTTCCAACAAAATGACTTAAAGATATAATTTCTCAATTTCAATAAATTATTTGTTAAATCTCTACGAGAATAGCCTTAGAGGCTATAAAGGTTATAAATCATAATTTCCATCAATAATCACCAGATATTAATCATTCAAATAATTTATGTGATAGCATACTTTCCTAATTTATTTACTATCCTAGAGCAGACAGACTCAGTTTATCATTTCACCATATTTCTATGTGAATTTAAATAAATATAAGTGCATTAAAATATGTGAAGATTCATGATTTATAATGAATCTTTTAGACTACCTTATCATTGAAATCACACAAATAACATAGTATACCCCTATTCACATTTAATTTATGATTATATTTTATAAAGAATAATTGCATATTATCACTTCTCAATCTCAAACATACATATCAAATCATTCAAATGATAGTCAATCATTTAAAAACATTAAGCACATTAATATATAATTCATATCAACTAAATCACTTGCAAAACATAAAAAGAATGAAATTCATATTACCATGGTCAAGTTACATCGTAGTCCTAACAAAAGAATATTAGAACATAATAAAAGGAAAAAATGGAAATATAAATTAAACCTAACATATTAAATTAAAGAACAAGATTTATGTTACAACTTTTTGTCTTCTCTTTAAAATACTTAAAAAAAAAAACTCCCAAAATCATGAAAAATGATTTAAAAATAAAAATCTAATTGTGCCTCCCAAGCTCTCAATAGGATAATATCCAAGACTCCTAACACAAGACAATTGCTTATCTTTCCCATAAAATTATAGAATAAATTACAGAATTCCAAAATCAGTGTCCGCCTTTCAACGCTTTCACACAAAATTAGGAATAAATCATAGAATTCCTGATATGGCATCCACCTTCCAACATTTCCGTGGGTGGCATATTCCTTTCCTTCTTCTCACCATTTTTTTCGTTATTTTCCGTATATCTCATTATGGTCCATAAACAAGGAAAATTTGAGTAAATCTAGGAATCCAAGTATTTTCTCACTAACTTTGTATTATTTGTTATCTAAAATAGATGAAATGAACTCTATTTTTATAGAGTTATCAACAACAGCTGGAGGATCATGCTAGAGCCCTAACTGAGATTGAACTGAGAGAGAGAGAGAGGGCAAGATCACAGAGTGGTTACCTTGTCCAGTTGAGAGTGAGGCGGAGCTAAATGTATGAGTGATTGCTTCTCAGTTAGGTATGTTCCAAATCTAGAACTAGAAACCTAACTTATTAGAACCGGAACCATCAATCACCTTCTCTGAGTTTCAAAAAATATATTTCAATCGATTTTTGAGCAAGTAGGTGGGTTCAACACCTAGAACTTAAAACCTACTTGCGTAGCATCGGTTCCAAAAATTTGATATCGGGAAGTGGACTTATTTCCACTGAAGCCAAGAACTGAACCTGTTTCTATGGGGGATCTAATCTTCTGTATGCCTTTGCTGGGTGAGTGAATGATCAGGAAAATCGCCTCACACGTGTTCAAACGACTAGCCACTTGGTTACTCCATCCGCATCCGCATCCGCATAAGGCATGAAGGACCCAAAAAAACACAGCATCAGCACTTTGTTACATAGCTTCGCAAAATAACAAGAATGATCTCGCGTTCGAAGGAGCCCCTCGTCACCTGCTTGTACACATCTGTGTCGGTGCTATAAGTTTCCATTTCTACATTGACCCAAGTGAGCATGGCAACACGTATGCATGGCCGTGCCAAATCACCATCACCTGGTTGCCCCCATTTGACACGTCAACCGGCTCTTGTCAAGTTCATTCTTTTAACGTATATAAATAATAAACAATGTCTTTATTTGATAATATAAGCTTTTAAAACAGTCAACGGTGGTTTCACAAAATCTCACATGATATTAGAGTTGAAGTTCCTAATTTCAAATCTTTCCGAGTTCCATTTGTCTCTCAATTAAATTTCTACGCTTAGTACTAGATAAAAGACTAGACTAAACATGAAGAGGAGTATTAAAATATTTAAATAATAAATCACGCCAGACCAAACTAAGCATAAGGGGAGAAGTGGTATACTATTTAAACATTAAAGCACACATTTATCTAATAGTTTAAGTTTTTATAATAGTCGGTAGTGATCTCATAAAATCTCATACATTTCATAGAGTACTCAGTATGTATATACATTGCTACACGACACTAGGGTTTCGAGAAATTAACCTCAGTTTTTTCACATGCTGCGTCTTCACGTTGTCCGAGCGCTTTCGTCCCTAGTTTTTCCGCTCCTGCAACTGCGGAAGAATGACTGAACATGTCATTAAAGTTTATGATCTAGCTTACTATAATTCAGAATGTATTAAGCTTTTACAAATGAGAAACTGAGGAGGGTAATAAACGTTCACATCTTAATGCACTCTCCCGTAAACATTAGCCTCGATTTTATTCTTTTTATGTTTTTACGTTGACCCACATGGTTTCTAGCCCTTGAGAGGCTGAGCTGACGAAAACATTCACCATGGTAGTTTAAGAATAGCTTCTTCAAACTCATGGGCTGACCTTCTGAAACTTAGATTAGTGCCCTGGTATCCTAGTGCCAGTACGCCATCTCCATTCGACGACACATGGGCATGACCAAGGTCCAGGTGTTGCCCCCCTCGGGCAATTACTATAAATGAGCCTCGTCCCATCACAACTTCATCCGTTCAAAATACTACATTTTCACTTTGTCTCGGCACGAAACATACCACCACAAACCAACCAAAATGTCCACTTGCATTCTCGCCGCCACTTTCGTCCTCCTGATCGCCGCCGCCACCACCACCAACACCACCGTCTTCATCTCCGCCACCGCCACCTCTAGCACTCAAGAACAGAAGGCCCTTCGTGAGGCCAAATCAATGGTCTCGCAGGCCAAAATCTTGGTAGACCACAAATTCATGTCCCTTGACCAAAACATTGATAAAGAGATCAATAACAACAGCAACGTGATGAGGCATAGTTTGGCTCTGAGTGATTGCTCTAAGCTCTACAGAAACAGTGAGTCTCGGCTCATGCAGTTGCTAGACAGGGAGGATAACACGGTCGAGGACACTCAGACGTGGCTGAGCGGCGTGTCGGCAAACCACCGGACTTGTTTGGATGGCTTGCAGGAGGAGGGTCATGCTTCTTTGGATGGCCTGAGTGGGGGTTTGATGGTTAACCTGACTCGCTCACTTCGCCATGCCTTGGCTTTGTATGGAAGAGAAACGAGTGTTGGGAGGGGTAATTTATTTGCTTTCTTGGTCTTAGTCGTCTGCTCAGAGTGCTAATTTTTGGAAGAGATTTCTTTTTTAATTATTTTCAACTAGCAGACATGACAAAGCGCATAATCATTTCAAAAGATTAGTAATACTAGTGACGCTAACAATACCAAATTATAATCTATCAGTGAAAAAGAATGTACATGCATGTGGGTTATCGAAAAGCAAAAAAGTACATGCATGTTAGGGTGGACACGAGGAATGGACTCTCTATATCCATACGATATTTACATTATATATTGTCGGTGGACATGTGAAATGTGCTCCTCTCATATAGATAGAGTATTGAACTCGTATTGCTATGCTAGTGAACATATTCTATACTTGGTCCATCTTAAAGAAAAACACAATAGGTTGATGTAAACTGTTTGGAGAGGATGCACTGTTTCCTCTCTGTTTTTTTCTTTATATGTTATTATTTGGCTTCAGTTCTGTATATATAGATTGTCTAAGTTCTAGTGCTCTTCCATTTATTTCTTAATTGGTTTTAATATATTTTTATTCGGCTTAAGTTCTGTATACAAAGATTGTCTAAGTTCTAGTTTAATGTGCTCTTCGATTTATTTCTTGATTGCTCTTTTCATCCTTTTTATCTGTAATTTTGTGATTTCCTTCTTTGAGTGCGGTGAAAAGAATTGACACTTTCTTAGTCTAAAGAGCTCAAGAGTAAATGTTCTTTTTCAGTCGGTTGAAGCCCACTCATTAAATGGTCCTTACACAGCTTTATATAATAAAATATTATTAGTCATAGAGCAATATCCATAAGACTATCTTAAGTATCATAATTTCGTCTGTTTTTTTTTTTCGGTCGAAATCATAATTTCGTCTGTTGGGAGGGTGATAACTTGCGGGTGGTGGTGATGGCAAGATCAAGAAACTTTTAAGGAAGTAATGCAAATCAATGGCGCACCAAATGCATGTGAGTTTGGTGCATTCACGGTATTTAAATTGTGTAGATTTCATGTGGGATCCATTTAAAAGGATGCGGGCTAAAAAATGTTTTATCACTACAAAATTTATAAAAAGGAAGCTTGAGTATGTACACAATTTTATATTTTTTAATTGGACTTTGTCTTGTCATTGAGGTTATAGATGCAATTACATCGAGTCGTAAAAGGCCCGAAAAAGGTTGAATATGCTCAAATAAATTGAGTTGAATAAAGACATAAACGCATGTATGCATTCTGTATAGCGGCCAATTTGGCTTGGTCTTTTATCTTTTCTTAGGTGGCCCAAGGCCATTAGCATGATTTGAGCTCTTTAGATCGAACACCTAAAATAGAATAATGAATGTGGTGCCTTTGATTCCATCGGTCTTCATGCTATTTCTCACTACCAACCATTGTAACATTACTGAGTAACAAATTCCCTTATGTAATAAAAACGTATGGTTATCCCCCGTTTATAGGAACGTCACCGAGGTTTGGACCAGACCCAAATGGTGGGCTTTTAGCGTCATGGAGTGCAGCGACATCCAAGGCCGATTTCGTTGTGGCGAAGGATGGTTCCGGCACTTACACGATGATCAAAGACGCCATCACCGCATTAGCTAGAATGGGCAAGAGTCGGCCCGAGAGAGTGGTGATCTATGTGAAATCGGGAGTCTATAACGAGAAAGTCGAGATCAGAAGGGACATGAAGAATGTGATGTTCGTGGGCGATGGCATGGATCGGACTGTTGTTACCGGCAGCAAAAGTGTGCCAGACGGTTCCACCACCTTGGCTTCAGCTACATTTGGTAAGAAATTAAGCTCTCAAAAAGTTAGTCAATGAGTGATTCATCAATCAAAAAGGCCTTTAACTAATCTCTCAAAATCTATGCAGCTATCTTTGGGGATGGCTTCTGGGCAAGGGACATGACATTTGAGAATATGGCGGGTCCCCATAAACACCAAGCTGTCGCCCTAATGGTCAGCTCAGACCAATCCGTTTTCTACCGATGTAGCTTCAAGGCCTACCAAGACACGCTCTTCACCCACTCCTTGCGGCAATTCTACCGTGATTGCCACATCTATGGCACCATCGACTTTATCTTCGGTGATGCAGCTGTCATCTTCCAGAACTGTGACATATTTGTTAGGACGCCAATGGACCACCAAGCCAACATGGTGACCGCTCAAGGTCGAGATGACAAATATGAGAACACAGGGATCTCGATTCACGGATCGCGAATTGCTCCAGCCCTTGACTTCGCACCAGTTAAGGGCTCGTTCAAGAGCTATCTAGGACGGCCATGGAAGAAGTACTCGAGGACGGTAATCATGAAGACAAATCTAGATGGGTTGATAGACCCAAAGGGATGGAAGGAGTGGAGCGGTGAGTTCGCCCTCAAGACCCTATTTTACGGGGAGTACATGAACTTAGGCCATGGCGCGTCAACAGAGAGGAGGGTGAATTGGCCAGGTTTTCATGTCCTCAAGAGTCCTGAGGAGGTCGGACCATTTTCAGTGAGAAGATTCATTCAAGGAGATTTATGGATTCCTAAGACTGGTGTACCATTTTCGCTTGAAATTTGAAAAATAATGAAACTCATAAATTTCAATTTAATAAACTTTATTCAAATAGTCTGTAACAAAGCCCCACGCTACTGCGGATCACCCTTCACATACATTTTATTAAACTTCCTGAAAGAGTGAGCAAATCACAGCTCAATGGGGGATCGAGTGGTGAATGATGTAGATTTTGTATCAATTATGTGACATATTACACTTGTTAGATGTACCACATTTAAATCTCATGATGAAATATCAGCTATTATATCATCTTAATATCATAATATCTTAACATCATGGTCACACTTCGTTAAGTGACAAAGCCTAGAAATTACATCGGTTGTAATTAAGACTAAAATACCATAACAGCTGTGATCAAAGGCCTATAAGTCGTATTTTTCATGATTAAGCTCGAAATAGAACTGATCTTTGAACATGATCATGCTACAATACCTAGGTCAATCATGGGTAATGATTCAATATTTATATGTTATAACTCATCATGCATTAAATGATTTGAATTCACCCATATAACCCCATTTTCAATGCAAAATCTATCCAATTTTTTTGTAGCCACTTACCTCGTTAATGCGTTGACCACACGAGAGATTGCTTCCTTAAAACCACAGCTAAACTGACTAGGGCCAATAAACTAGGTTGACGAAATTACAAAATGCCCTTTCGACCGTAATCCGTTTACGTGGTAATGGCGCAGCCGAAACGGATATAAAGCTGTATGTTTCGGTAAAACACTTGAATTTCCTTAATTAGATTTTGTTTAAAAATATAATTTCCCAATTTCACTAAATTATTTGTTAAATCTCTTCATGAATAGCCTTGGCGGCCATGAAGGTTACAACTTAGAAGTTCCATCACTAATATTCAGATATTAATCATTCAAATAATTGATATAAATTTCATAGTTTTACAAACAAACAAAAATTCTCATCGTTTCTAAGCATTCGCATATTTTCCAAAATTATGAAAAATTAAAGATATTAGTTCTCTCTATGTTCAACGGAGCATATGGAGTCACAACTCGACGTCAGGGTGGATTGCATAAGTCGTTGGAGACGTTTGCGCATGCGAACCATATACTGGAGAGTATGGTCTGGATGGTTTGATTATAGAGGTGAATCTGGGAATCAAAGCAGGGGGCCTCTTCCAGAAATATGAAATCAGACACTGAATCAATAATCGGTCGGTTTGTGGTAAAACCGAGAACGGGCCCGGAACTGTAAGTAAGAGAGAGAGAGAGAGAGAGAGAGAGGCAATTAAAAAAAGACAGAGAGATGAGAGTGTGAGTGTGAGTGAGAGGCGGAGCTGTAAGTAAGAGTAATCTAGGATAGACCTGGAACCTACTTCATTAGAATTGGTTCTCAATTTTTGGAATTTGAAACCTATCTTAATTGTCGAGTCTGATTTTAGGGTCTACTTGGAAACCTTTTTTTATTTTTTCCTCTTCGCTATTTTTAAAAAAGCAAGACAAATAACAATTATAACAAAATAGTATGAGTAACAAAACAGATCAAAGCAAAACATGATACAGAATTAAAAAGAAATATAATGTAATAGAGAAGTTAAACTCATTTTAAAACAGTAATAATAGAAGGGAGCAATACATGATGCATGTATTAGACAATTACTTTGACGATAATAACATTAAAGAAAGACCAAAATAATAAAATGATATTACCTGATCAGTAGCTTCGGCATGAGCAGCTTCCGCCGTTTTGGGAGCAACGCCTCCAATTAAAACGAGCAGATCTGCCTTGATATATAAAGGTATGAATTTTGGTAAATGCTTGCAATATAAACAAAAAAAACACCCAAACTCGTGGAGTGCCAAAAGTTGGCGCAAAGAGACACTTAAGTATAAAAATTTATGAAAGTGACATTTAAGTGCCAAAATCAAAGTAAAATAGATCACTTTGTGTCACCGGTGAAAAAAATCCGATCAAAATGCTGACATGGCAATTTTTTGGCGAGCTATGCACAAAACAATGTCGTTTTGGTATAATTCGAATTTTAATATAATAATTAATTAAATTTTATTTATTTGTTTATTTATTTATTTTTAAAAACGTGGGAGAGGAGGAGGAGGGAGGCAGCCGGTGACTAAGGGCTCAACCCTTGCCACCACCGCCTCCCATTCGTGGCTAGGAAGGTGGGGGAGTGTCGGTCAGGGCCGTCGAGCCCTAGCCGGGGGCCGGTAGCCCCAGCCAATAGGCGGCAAGGGCCTACATGCCCTCGCCTAGATCTGGGGCGAGGGTCATGGCCCTCCCCCAGATTCGGCAAAGGTCGCCAGCCCTTGCCCGCCCTACCCAAGGGCCGCCGCCTGCTGGGGCGACAAATAAGAATGTATAATTATTAGCATGTAGACAAGGCTGGCGAGCTAATAATTATACATTGTTAAAGTTTCAAATAATTCAAGGAAACAAAAAAATCAAGGCTGGCCAGCGTAAAATTTAAACTGAACAAAAAAAAAAAAAAATCCATCCGACATGCCAAAGCATTTCGGAGCTTCATGCACGAGGACTTCTATTGTACTTTGGCCCACTAATGAATTCCTTATGGGAGCATTTTTTTGGGTAAATATAAAATACAAAACTAAGAAAAATTAATGTTTAAAATCTACAATCATTATGACAGCATTTGTTATCAAGGCCCAAATAGGATGAGAAAATCCTAATTGATATTTAACGTGCGCTCTAAAATGGACGAAAAAATTTCGTCCAAAGCCCTGGATTTTGTGATTTATGAGAAGCAATCCAATGTTAAGCCTCTTATTTTGTGCCATCATATCTTAAACTTCATCAAAATATGCAATCGAATAAGAAACCTTCAATTTGCTTGCTTAAATCATAACCGTTTTCTAATAAGAGCAAAATTTGAAGTTGACACGTGGGCATTTCAAATGCCAAGCAGGTATTCTTCAATACTGCTCATCAAAAAGGGCTTATTTGCTCTTTCTAGACAAAACCTAGGAACTTGAAAGTGTTGAAAATTTATGGAAAATTTAGTGCTTTGATACATTTCGTACATTACCTTTGAAAAATCTAATACAATTTCCCTGACCCTTAGTAACTTGTCCGAGCTCTAAGGTCGGATCATTTTGTCGAGGCGAGGATTTGTAGATCGCAAATCCACGCTCCTCTCTCTGAATTAACCCCAAATTGACCAGTAGTACCCAGTACACATTAAAAAATCATACAGAAAATAATAAAACCCTCAATAATTTGATGGTAATGCAGAAGGATATATACTTATATACATATATTTTATTTTTAAACAGTGTATAAGAATAAATATTTTCAAAGAGGTAAATCAATTTGACAATCTTGTCGAAGAATCCAGCTTTATCAGGACATCAAATATCGGGTAATTATGACATTTATGGCTGAGGCAAGTCAATTTGGCAATCTTATAAGAGAATGTGGTATTAATTTGGACATGATTTAAAATTCTGATAATTATGGCTGTGGGCAAGTCAAATTGGGCAATCTTATCAGATTCAATGAATTTTTTTCTTTTAAACTGTCTAATAATAAAATCAGTTTGATATAATTCCATACATGAAATTGGGTCATTGTATAAGATGGCCAGTCCTTTTTGTCCGAATACATTGTTTTCACAAGAAAATTACGTGAAAATCTCCATCTCTGGGATAAGTAAAATGAATTGTGCATTCTCAATTTCTTCCCTATTCCTAATCCAGCTCCTCATGATTTTTCATTGTGTCCAATCCGCAAACGATATCGTTCAGGACACTTGCAAGAAGATTGCAGCCAATGACCCAGAGTTGAACATCGACTTCTGCGTGAAGTCTCTTGGGTCAGACCCGGAGAGTCATAAGGTAGATCTCGAGGGACTAGGGTTGATCGGGGTCAAGCTGTTACAAGCCAACTATACAGGCACGATCGAGTACATTAAACAACTACAGAAGCAAAAATTGGAACCGAGCCTGCTGAAAGCACTCTCGTTTTGCTTGGATGTTTACACCTCAGGTGAACGCAAAGACCTAATCCCACTTTATAAGGCGAAGCGTTACGGCGAGGTGAATATTTATGTGACTATAATGATGAATAAAGAAGCAGCGTGTGACGCTCAAGGATCGGAGAAGGGAGGCACGGTTCCACCTTTGACAAAGAGTAATGCTGACGTTTATCAATCGTCTATCATAGTACTTGATATTATGAATATTGTGTGAGGAAGGAATTGTGTGTTTGCCAATAAATAGATGCATGGTCTATGAACTTCCATGGTAATCTTAGCCGTCTTTTTGTTTTTTTCCCTCCCGTTGCATAAAAGTGGAGTGACTAACCTTTCAATGCACAAGAAAAGGAATTACTCGGGATTCTATATTGAATCACCAGAGAGACAAATCTACAACTTCACAATGGTCCAAATATAATCACAAGGAAAATATTCTTATTAGATAGTGTTAATGTTTGTTGTCTTCTTAAAGTGATGGTGGAATCATTTGTGTATTTTTTAGTGGAAAGGAAAAGAACGTTCTTTTTTACATACATTCTTTTTCTTGTCTCTTGATTGCATTTCGAGGAAGTTGTCTTAACTTCTCTTAAGAGACAATCATTCACACCTCTTTAAAGGGTGCCCCTTACACACACCCTGTTATGGGTGAACCGATGCCTCTTGAACACCTCCCATCATAGTCGAACCATCGCAATAGATCATTTCCCACTCGGATGCGATGGCTTTGATAATACTCTATTAAGAATATAAGGTATCCAACATTCATCTACTTTAAAAACAATTCATATTGACAAAAAGGTCATGTGACCAATTAGTACACCTACACTTGAGAGCTTTAATTATGCACTTATTAGAGATAACATAACTACTACAATCCCAAAAAGAAAATAAATAATTGATGTCTCATAATATTCCATACATATTTTGTTACATCAGTTAAAGTATATTTATCCCTTAAAGACTATAGTTAACTATTCCCATAACATCATGTCTTCAAAATTATATCCAAAACCACATAAGGCGATATAATTGGTTGATCAGTAAGTACATGTGATAGATATAAAATAGTAATAGTCTTCATTCACACTCATATCTCTCTTCATTTTAGCACAACTATTTTTCTAGACACATCCCATAAAGCCATATATTTATTACTACCAGTAATATGTTAAAGTAGCAAAATTGATGATTACTTCCAAAATATAATTAGAAGTAACATAGGACACAAAATTAGATAAATCATATATTATCTCAAGGTCTCACATGATGACTAAATTACATACTATAGTGAATTTCTCTTTCTATAAAAGCATATGTGTTGCAATCCCTCAGAGCCCTTATGCATGGACATAGAGGCTAATGGCCAACTAAATCTAGCGTTTAGCTTGGGCTCTCCCAAGCCACTAATTCGTGACTTATAATTTAAGTTTTTCACCTAAAAGTTAAGAGTCACCACTAATCGTATTGGGGAAAGTTGATTAGAAACCTAAGCAAAACATTGGGATTACTCCTGCACAACCAAAGAAACTAAAATTGGAAACTTGATTACACTAGTTACTCAACTAATGCTCTTCCGATACCTTTTTTTTTTTTATTTCTTTTTAATTTTCCAAGGATTTTTTATGGATTTGTGGAGAAAACTACTTGAAAAACATTTTCTTTTAGGCTTTTTCTTATTTTTAGAAGACATATAGACTATTTTTGGATTTTTTATTTTAATTATAAAAATACTTTTATACTAAGATAATAATATTATAACATTATAAAGGAATCGAGGCTAAGCTACCAAACTAATCAAGCTTGGCCCGACCCGGAGCAGCCAGGGCGTCGCGTTCGTCTTGAGTTTGAGGGACCGGGCTTTTATAAAGAGCTCATTTCAAATTTAATTTCCCAGGGCTCAACTTCAAATGAAAGAAAAGCCAGGCCCACAACCTTGTAAGCACACGCACGCCTAACTCAATTCGCGGACAATGTCGCTTCCTACACTTGCGCGACACTGATAGAGACGACCGTTACAGGTGGTGCCGGTTGTCGTGGGGTAGACGCAGCGGCTCAACAAGGGTTTCGACGGTGGGTAGTAACTCATCGTCAAGGGACCGACGGACACGATGATAGAGTGGCGAGCAACAGCAAGGACGACGGGCAAGTTCAACGACGCGAGGCTCAACTGAGATTAGTGAGCGGCTAGGTCATCGTGAGATAGAGCGACGACGTAGGGCCAAACAATAAGCATTACGTGTGACGGCAGAGGTTGGTCTCGCGGATCTCTTTCTTTCTCAACTCTTGTTTAGGCATTTCAATGAACGCATGAAGCGCGCTATGAAAGATAGGATTCTCGATTCAAACAAAACTCCAGCTCTTGCCACGATCCTTGACAAACAACAGATAACAGCTAAGATAATGACCTGCACCCAGATGGGGGTTGGAGCTCGCATGAAACAGCCAACGACGACAGCTCGGTCCGGTGAGCCCCGAAAAACAGAGTGTATAAAGGAGAAGGATTTATGAGATGAGCCGTCCCTACTAGGCTCAGTGGCATCGAACAGCGGACAAGCTCAGTTGGTTGAGCTACGTTCATTCGCCTCACGCATCCGCGAGCCTAGATCCTTGGGAGTTCAGCCCAGATCAACACATGAATCGGGACAAGCCCGATCGGGACCTACCACGGTTTAGAGACAAGACGAGGAGGAGGTAGGTTGATCGCTGCAATTCGAGTGTGGAGCCAACGGTGGCTCTCTCAATCACCTTCTTAGTTGCTGGCTTGGCCCCCCTCTCTCACGAATCTCCTCTATCGGCCACAAATCGCACCCCGAAGTCCCCTCTGTTTCAGCCATTTTTCTCTCTCCTCGGCTTGCCTTTTAACTTAACTCACCCGAGCCTAGTCGATGGAGGGGGTCCGGCCGCCGGTTCTAGGCACGCGATTGGGCCTCCTCTCGGCCGAACAAGCATCCTCTTGTTGTCTACTCATAGACCATGTTTGCCCTCCTCTACTTTTCAGTTCAGTGATTTTGAAGACGCCTGCTTGCCGTCATATCCATCACCGGCCTACTCTCCTTTCTCTACCATAGGTTGCCCTACGCACGTTTAGTCTGCTGCGCTCGTGGCGTGCAATGTGAGGAAGAAGAAGGAGAGAAGGAGCAGAAGGAGAGGGCCGAGCTACAAGGAAAATGACCTAGGCGCGAGACGGGCCCTGGGCCCACGGAAAAAAGAGAAAAGGGCTAGGCTGCCCAGCCCCAAGCCATTTCTTCTTCTTCTTTTTTAATTGAATAATAATTGTTTTCTATTTATTCAAAATAAAGTAAAATAAGGAAAAAAAATAAAACTTAGTTGATGCAAACAATGTTTAATGCTTATGTGATGTGAAAATCCTTTTTGATAGGACTGAATTGCTCCATGATTTTCTTATACAATTTAATCTTAAATATTTAACCAAATTTTAGATATTAACAATTGTCCCTCTTTGGAGGTGAGTTCACAAAGATCGCACTAAAAAATGAACCTTATCCATGCATATACAATAGGAGTTATTCTTTTGAGACTAAGGCTCCGTTCGTTTCACGGAAAATATCATGTTTCCGGAAAACATTTTCTTGGAAGTTATTTTCCAGGAAAATGACTCTATTTTCCGGTGTTCGGCCAAAATCTAAAATTTGAGTGGAAAATATTTTCCACTGTTCGTTAGCTCAAACATTTTCCCGAAAAAAATTATCAAAAATTGAATTTTAATATTTTTAATTGACCAAAAAATTTATTTTATTTATTTATATTTTTTAAAAAATGATTTTTTAATTATTTATATTTTTTAAAATAAAAATTTTTATTATTTATTATTTCTTTTTTTTCCTTCCTCCTTCCTCCTCCTTCTTCCTCCTTCCTCCTCCTTCGTTCCTTCCTCCTCCCCTCCTTCTTCTTCCTCCTCCTTCCGCCCGCCGCCTCCTTTCGCTCGACGATGGCCGGGCGCCCGCCGGCCGACCAAGACCCGGTGGCCGGATCCGGCGAGCTCAAGGATCGGCCGATCTCATCCGAGCTCGCCGGATCTGGCGATAGAGCTCGAGCTCCCCGGATCGGGAGCCCGAGCTCTGCCACTAGATCCGGCGAGCCGCGAGCTCCGCCGCCACATCCGGCGAGCTCGAGACTCGCCGGATCTCACCCGAGCGCGCCGGATCTGGCGACAGAGCTCGAGCTTGCCCGGATCGGGAGCCCGAGCTCGCCGCTAGATCCGGCGAGCCGCAAGCTCCGCCGCCAAATTCGGCGAGCTCACGGCTCACGGCCGCACGACGAGCGGCCTCGGATGGCGACGGGCTCCCCGCGAGCCTCCCGGCGCGCCGCGGTGCTCCCTCTTGAGCCGGATCCTCCGAGCGGCTTTGAGCCGCCGAGGAAGTGGAGCGCGGTGGGGCGCCCGGCCGGAGCAAGCGGGGCGGAGCGGCCGGGGAGGGCGGAGGCTGATCCCGGAGAAGGACGTTGTCAAAGCCATTGCAACAGGGAGAGCAAGAAAGAGAGAGAGAGAGAGAACGTGAACTAATGAAGGAAGGAGAGAGCAGTGGGAGCGAGCGAGAGATGCTGAAAATGATTTCCTCTTTTCAAAAGAGGAAATCATTTTCCGTGATTTCAAGAAGGATTTTCCGGTCAACGGAAAATATTTTCCGTTGACCGTGTATTTTCCGCCATCCGAACACCGAAAAATTCGGAAAATATTTTCCTGAAAGTTATTTTCCGCGAAACGAACGGAGCATAAGTGTCTTATGCAAAAAAGGCAGCATAGCATGATACATACTAAAGTGGATAAGAAGATACATATAGGGCCTGTTTGGTTCAGCATTGGGAATGCTCATTTGGACTCTAAAGTCCCTTGGCCAAATGCAAACGTGTTTGGTTCGTATTTTTGCGTGACTTTGACAAGATGCAATTGCATCTCCAAAGAAGTCTAAAGGCCTTTAGCCCAATGGAGCTTTTGAGGTGTATTGGCAAATTGCATCCTGGGAATGCAAATAACTCGGTTATTGTTCATCTTCTTCAACCTCTCCAAGCTACTGATCGGAGGCCGACGACCACTGGCGAAGGGATGGCGCACGCCGGCGACCATCGCCTGAGGGTCGCTTGACCCCAACGACCGCCGTCGCCCGGGGTCACCGGACCCGGCGACGCTCGGATCTCGCAACCCAGGCGTCGGCCGCCTGGGTCCCCCGTGGCCGTCGCCTGGTCGCCTGGGTTGTGCGACCCTAGGCGATGGCCGCCCGAGGTCGCGCGACCTGTGCGACGGCCGCCTGAGGTCGCGCGACCCAGGCGGCCAGATCTGGCCATCCGGCCGCCAATGCGACCCCGGCGACCGTCGCCTAACGTTGCCTGAGGTCGTGCGACCCCAGGTAACGGTCGCCTGAGGTTGCGCGACCCAGGCGGCCAGATCTAACCATTCGGCCGCCTGGATCCAACGATCCGATCCCCGGATCCGGCAGTCCGTTGGCCGGATTTCAAAAAAGAAAAATAGAATTTTTTTTTGTTTTTTTAATTTAATAAAAGTAATTTACAAATGTAAATTTTACCAAACGATATTTGCATTTTGGAAAACCCCCTTCACCCAAAGGTATTTGCATTTTGACAAGTGCATTCCCCAAAAGCCGAACCAAACTGGCCCATAGTTACTTATCAAGAAGAAGTGATTAGGGTGCAAACACCAAGTTTTTGGCAAGTATTAGGGCATCACCGCATCTAATGACGCAGGGAACCTTTCTATGGTCGTCTAATCAAGAAGCTATTTTTCTAGGATCTCGACCTATTTCCAAATGCCTGTTAGAGCAATTAATCACTTGTTTAAGACCCGAACATTTCTTTTGTCGTATTGAGAAGAGATTACTTTTCCAGGGCCCAAACCTTTATTCAATTGCCTTGACAGGAAATTGTTTTTCCAGGACCTAAACCTTTCTTCAATCATCTATTGGAGCAATAAATTGTTTGTCGAAGACCCGAATTTTTCATTGATCGCCTTAATATGAGATTGTTTTTCTAGGACCCAAACTATTTTTTAGCCACCTATTAGAACAACAAAGTATTTATTTGGGACCCAACCCTTTATTTGGTTGCCTTGACAAAAAAAATTACTTTTTTAAGACTTGAACCTTTATTCGGTGGCCTATTAGAGCAATGAATTTTTCGGCTATGACCCGAACCTTTATTCAATTGCTTTGACTAGAAATTGATTTTCCAAGATCTAAATCTTTCTTCAATCGCCTGTTAAAGTAATGAATTGTTCGTCTAAAATCCGAACTTTTCTTTGGTCGCCTATTAGAGCAACTAGTTGTTTGTCCAGCATCCAAATCTTTCTTCACTCACCTTAATGGGAAATTGTTTTTCCAAGACTCAAAGCTTTCTTCAATCGCTTGTTGGAGCAATGAATTATTGCCTAATTGGTACTCAAATCTTTTCTCGAGTGCTAGCGTGACATCCGACCTTTTTTCAAGACATATCAACCTTTCTCGCGGCACGTGTTCATGGAGTACTTGACCTTTCTTGGGGATATACCGACCTTTTACGGGACACATATTTGTTGACTACCTAACCTTTCTCAGGGATGTACCAACATTTCTTGAGACATCTATTTGCTAACATTTCTCTAGATGTACCGACCTTTCTCGAGACATGTACCTAGGCATTTGCAGATTCAAAGAGTACTTGCGCAATCGCAAATACTAACCCTGGAGGAGACCTCAACATTCGCAAGCATCAAAAGAGTACTTCGATGATCACAAGTATAACCGTCAAGAAAACCTAGACATACACAGGTACCAAGAGAATACTTGGATGGTCACAAGCACTATACCCTAGAGAGTACTCGAACAATCATAGGTATTAAAAGCAATGGAATACTTGGACATGTAGAAGTATTCAAAGATGTAATTTGAGGACAAGTCGGGCAGGATGAGTGTCAACGTTATAAGAGAGGATGCTTGGGTAGTTGCAAGCACTCAAGCAAGGAAATACTTTGGCAATTAGAACTACTCAAAGACGCAATTTGGCGACAACTTAAGCAAGTCGAGTGTTAGTGCAATAAGAGAGAAAACCTATGTTGTCACAGGCACTCAAACAATGGAATACTTGGATAGTTAGATGTAGTCAAATATGCAATTTGGGACAACTCGAACAAGTCAAGTGTCAGTGCAATAAGAGAGAATACATGGGTAGTCATAGGCATTCAAACAATGGAATACTTGGACAATTATAAGTATTCAAAGATATAATTTGGGAACAACTCAGGCAGGTGAAGTGTCAGTAAGAGAGAGTACGTAGATAGTGGTAGGTACTCAATGATAATGGGATACTTGGAATACTACAAGTATGTATACTCTAAAAACAACTTGAACAAGTCGAGTGTCAATAAGACAGAGTACCTAGACAATTGCAAATACTTAAGGGAAGTAATGCTTGGTTAGTCACAATGTTCTTGGAAATAGGGGTAGAGATAAATTTACCCAGTGATATCTTAGATTTTTGATGGTAGCCTTCTATTAGACAACATACAATACACATGCATGATTGTGAATGTTGTAAATTTATCAATTCAAATAGGGTTCATGCACGACAATTTTGTCAATTTGCACCACCAAAGTTCCACAAGAGAAAATTGAGAAAGGCAATCCATACTCAGAATGCAAACGTCTTAACTATATCAAATGATGAACTTTCAGTCTGAAAGGGTTTTCCACTCACTCTCATTAAAAGGGTTGTTTTATCTTGATCGTTAATTTGAGATTATAAGAATCACACCCTCTCACTATCATCATGTCGATAAGGGTTCAAGTATTCTTGCAAGTAGTATGATCTCACCAATCTCTGAGGTCTTTGTTGAGATCGTAATGTAGGCTTGGTCAACGGTTTAACTAAGAAGACTATCTAAGTCGAAGCCATGAAAGAAATGATACACGATCATCTTCGGGTTTAAAAGTCAAAAACCTACAAAAAGAGATAAAAAAAATATTTTTGCTTGTACTTTTTCAAGCAATACTTATAAACATGTGAATTCCTACGTTAATTCAAATGCCATAATTGAAAGAGACTTTTGCAAAGGGACACAATATAGGCTTGGCTCATAAGTTGAGAAACAAAGGGATTCGTAGGCTTAAAAATGTGCATAAGGGTGAGAGTCAGTGATCATCTTGGCATTGTTATTAGTCTTCCCTCTCACCAATAGGCATTGTTAGAGCAATGAATTTTTCATCTAGGACCCGAACCTTTTTTTTCAGTTGCTTGTATATATGCAGTATATATTGTCTCATATCAAACTACTAACTATAGCACTTAAAGTGATTGCTTGTGTGAGTAAGTCAATTGTTGCCTTATTACATATCTTTCAATAATATATGTGTGTTTGCACTAGTCTCATAATAGTTTTATACTTATTAATGAAACATTAATTCATTAAGAACAATAAGTACAAAACATATGTACACATATACATAAACTAATAATCCTTAATAATATTCAATATTACATTCTATTAATCTTAGAGATGTCCCATGGGTCAAGAACGTGTTTCTAGGAACAGCCTTTTTGAATGGACAAACAATCATCCTATTGATTGAAATATATTATAGGATCACTCCCTTCTAAGTTATTATATCTTTAATGAAGTTATTCTTTATGTTAATGTGCTTCATCCTACCATGATACTTAGAATTATAACAAAAGCAATGGCTGCTTGATTATCGCAATAAATTGTCACCAGTCTTGGAACATTAATGACAATAACTAAACTTTCTAGAAAACATTTTAAGCATGATGCTTCTTGCACTACAACAAAGCATGCAATAAAATTATGCCTAAAGTTATGCATGTATGTTTCTTACTTTTTCAAGAAATTGCACATTCATTAAGCAAAAACGCATATCCAAATGTTGATTTACATTCATCTAAGTCTCCTCCCAAATGAGCAATCTAATAAACATAAATTATTCTCTTAAAAACATTACCGATAGTCAATGGCGATGTTCAAGTATCTCAATATCCTCTAAATTGCTTTACAATGTGTTTGACCATGATTTGACCGATATCAAATTACTAGCCCCACAGCATGACATATATCAAGTCAAGTACATGTCATAACATACATTAAACTTCCGACTACACTAACAAAATAGATAGTTTTCATTTTTTTTTTTTCTCTTGGAGTTTTAGGACACATCTTAAAACTCAAGTCTCCATCTTGCACAATAGGGTAAGGAGTTTCTTTAATTGATTTATTTTATCTTAACTCTCAATATATAAATAGTTTTTCCTATGTCATTCATTTCAAAATTAGAAGATAACTATTCTTTTATGATGATAACCAAACCCTTATCATTCTTAGATAACATAATACAATCCACATATGATAATAAAATCATAAATTTATCATCGAGCTATTTGATATACTTAAAGTAATATTCTTCGGTCATCGTAAACTTAGAAGAAGCTATGACTCATTGAAAATAAAAATACTACTGTCTAGATAATTGCTTAAGGCCATATATTGAGCGATAAAACTCGCAAACTTTACACTTTTGACTTTTAGTTCTGAAATCTATCTATTGTTTTCTATAGATTTTCTCATTTAGTTCTCCATTAAGAAATGCCATCTTTACTTTCATTTGATATAATTTTAGGTCCAAATTTGTAACAATAGCTAGGATAAGGCTCATGGAAATAAACCTTATAATTGGTGAAAGTGTTTCCTCATAATCTATACCTTATTTTTAAGTATAGCCTTTCGTCATAAGGCAAGTCTTATACTTTTTAATATATTCATCTGTCCTTCGCTTGATCTTAAAAACTCATTTATTTCAAATGGCCTTGCATTCGAGTGCTAGATCAACCAAATCTTAGATGTGGTTTGTTTTAATAGACTCTGTTTCATCTTCCACAATCTTTTTCTATTTTTTCTTGCCAGGGGATGAAAAAGCCTCTTAAATTGTTTTAGACTTTATATTGTCTTATGTAACAAGTTTAAGTACTCCTCCTTCAATCTCAAAAAGATGATGGGGAATACTTTTATAATTATTTTTACATAATTGAATTTTTTGTGAATTCATTTCACTAGGCAATGCGACACTCCCACTAAATATTATATGTTAAGAAAAATCTTCATTTTCCTCAATTACATTAGTGAGTGTGTTATCAAGATATTCCATTTTATATAATTGTAATTCCTTATCAATCTTCCCTCTACTAGGAAAGTCATTCTTCAAGAATGTAACATCTTATGACTTTATTTCAGTTACATTCCCATCAATTTATTCACTTATGAACACATACCTCTTAGAGTGTTTTAAATATTGAATAAAGATATTTTTTTTCCTCTAAGACTTAATTTGTCGTATTTATGGAAAAAATCATGAATATATGCTACACACCCCCAAAATCGTAGATTACTTAAGTTTGATTTTCTACTGGTCCATAATTTATAAAGGGCAGAAGTGACTAACTTAAAGAGCTTACACTTAAATATAAGATAGCAGTCAATAATACATCTTTCCAATATGAGATTGATAAATTTATCTGTGCCATTATAGACCTAATTATGTATAATAGAGTTTTATTCCTTCTTTTCGCATTTCCATTTTGTTATTGAGTATCGGGAATAATCAAATATCTTGAATTTCCATTTTATCACAATGAAATTTGAATTGTTCAAATGGATATCCACATGGAAATCAAACCAAACTTAATTGGTTCTCAAATTTTCAACCCATGAACTTTCTTCAAGGAATTGATGTTGAACCAAACTCGAAAGGCCCATTTGGGCTAGATCCTAAGTTAGGTTGGAATTGTCTATGCCCATGTCCATTTCCATATTCTTCATTCCTATTTGTAATCATTTCTCTTTCTACAAAACAGCAAATCATTTTGATTATGTATCATTGCAAAAGATATCATGTCACATTATGATTTGCAATAAGGATAGACCATAACGCTAGTAAAAAATGATCTTATTTTCAAGAAATAACTATATGTTGACTAGCTTGACTATCTAGCTTTCGGGACTTAAAGATTCCTGATTTTCAAGCGACACGTCTAAATCAAGTATCAAATATATGTGATGTGAAGTATTTGTTCATGCCATGGGAGCTGCCAAAGTCTCACCGGAGCATCACCAACATAGGCTAAACAAAGGGTTGTTAACAACAAGTGTTTTAACTTCAGAAATTTGAAATTTTTTGCAAGTTTAAAAACAAAAGAAAACCTACCACGATATAAGCATTTTTTTTAATGAAGAAAAACCCTATCGAGTTAGCCGCCGACCTCTAGTGACTGCCCTCTTTCTTCCCCCTTTCTTTTTTCTTTCATTTAGGTGGAAGGGCCAATAGTAACCCTTGAAAAAAATAGATTGGAACTACAATGAGCAAGACAAAGTCCCATGATTTCCTTTCCCCTACATCCTACATGTCAAGAATGTCCTCTCAATTGTTCCCACTCTCCCGTTTGCCTTTGCCGTCGACTCTAAAGGGAAAGTATTGATTTAGAAAGCAATTACAGCCTAACGAGCTTGACAAAATTCTTAACGAGTTAATGAAATGTCATCCACAAAAGAAAAATGAAATGTCAAGAGAAAATGAAATCTATATAAAACTCTACATGAAAACGTAAACAAATGTAAAAGAAAAACTCACAAAATATGAATAAATTAAGGGGTAATATCACAAAGAATCCCAAATTGGTACACATATAATAAATTTATACTACATTAAAACCCTAAATAGATATATTTATGACAATTTTACCCTTTATTAATTTTTGTTAAATTTTATTGTCAAACTGTTGAGTTGAATGATTAGTAACAGTTGACTTATGTACTAATTTGAGATTTTACTCTCTATTTGTCATAATTGTACTAATTTTATGGCTTTTTATAATATTAATTCAATCTAACGAAAAGTATATTTATCACAAATGTATCAGCTTAAGTTTTCTAGGTAGTTAAAAAATTAGTCTTGAGTAAATTTATCACAATTGTATTGGTTTAGAATTTGTTGTGGTCATTTGAATTAAATTTATCGTAGGTGTACTATTTTAGAGTTTTTCTTGGTAAAAGAATCAATTTTTGATAAATTTGTCATAGGTATTTTAAATTGAAATTTTAATTCTTAAATTATTTTATAAATTTATGTTTTTTCGATTAAGATTCTGTGGACGCATTAATTTATCTTATAAAGCATAAGAACGAAACCCACCTCAAGAAGTTGTTGTGCTGTAATCATTGACCAACCTCTTACGATGATAAACCACGAATTTTCCACTTTCCTAAAGAGAAGAGATTACAAACTTTCCTGTTCCTCCATGGAAATTGCCAAGCAAAGAGTCCATGACGATGACAAAACGAAAAATAATTATAAAAAAAAAAATAGGTCCAGTGAAAGTGCCACACGTGGACAAATGTCCCTCGACGGTGGACTGCTGCTACAGTAACATCATGGACTTTCGTCGCCTCTCTCTGTCTCTACAAATTCACGTCTCTAAATATTCCCGCTTCCTTCTCTCTTCTTCTCGTTTTCATCCATTCCTAGGGCTCTAAAACAGAGAGCCCGATACCCTACGAGAGCAAAGTTCAAATTTTTCTGATACCCTCTTGGGCGAGTAGGAGGTCCCTTAATTTTTTTCTTCATGTCGAGCTCTAACTCTCATGCTTTTCTTGATTTTGGGGGTAAAGATGCCAGTTTTTGAGGGAATTTTTTGTGATATCGACTCATAAATTTATTAGCTTATATTTTTTTTTTATTAAGATTCTGTAGACGTGATAATTCATCTTATAAAAGATAAGAACGAAACCCACCTCTTGAAGTTATTGCGCTGTAATCATTGACCAACGTTTTGCGACGATGAATCCCGGTTTTTCCACCTTCGTAAGCGAAGGGATTACAAACTTTCTTTTTCCTCCGTGGAAATTGCCAACCAAGGAGTCCATAATGATAAAC
Source organism: Eucalyptus leucophloia subsp. euroa (assembly GCA_017140325.1). Lineage (NCBI taxonomy): Eukaryota > Viridiplantae > Streptophyta > Magnoliopsida > Myrtales > Myrtaceae > Eucalyptus > Eucalyptus leucophloia. The sequence continues at coordinate 13,889,683 of CM029472.1, read as the reverse complement.
AAAACGAAAGCAAATATAATATAAAAAATAAAAAAAAGGTCCAGTGAAAGTGCCACACGTGGACAAATGTCTCCTCCACCGCGGCCTGCTGCTACAGTAACATCATGGACTCCGTCGCCTTCTCTCTCTCTCTCTCTCTCTCTCTCTACAAATTCACGTGTCTAAATATTTCCGCTTTCTTTCCCTCTTCTTCTCGTTTTCATCCATTCCTAGGGCTCTAAAACAGAGAACCCGATAGCCTGGGAGAGCAAAGTTCGAATTTTTCTGATACCCTCTTGGACAAGTAGGAGGTCCCTTAATTTTTTTCTTCATCTCGAGCCCTAACTCTCATACTTTTCTTGGTTTTTGGGGATAAAGATGCCAGCTTTTTGGGTGCTTATGGATGATACCGATGGTCTTCGTTGCAGGGTCGAGTTGGGAGATTGAGTTTTGAGGTTCGATGGCCGGTGGATCGGATGTGGCTGAGGCTATGCTGTCTTGTGCTCAATGCAGCAAACCCGCGCATCTTCAGTGCGTATCTTGTTTTCTGCGCTTTCGTCTGTATTTATTTGTTTATTGATGTATGGTTTAGTTCGACGGTGGGTGATTTATTGGAGTTCTGTTCTTGATTCGTACCGGCTCGATCCTTCTGTGTCTTGGAGCTAATTGGTCGCGCCGAGTTTTCGTCCGCTTCTCCATTATTGATGAAATTTTTGTTTTGTTGGGCTTTGCTTAAATTATAGTGATGGTGGAGGATGGTGATGTTTATTCTTTAGGCGTCAATTTTTCTTATCCATCTTTTGTTTGTTTTCATTTTTTTCTTTCGGGCGTAAATGGTTTCTCAGCTTTTAGGGTCATTGTGTTCATTTTTGGTTTTCTAGCTGGACTAATTCGAGAGGAAAAAACTGAGTTATGTATGAATTATGTTCTGCAAGTTTTGACGACTGTACTCTCTTCTTGTTTGACCAATAATTCTCCCGGTGGGTTTTGCTCATGGTGTATTCCTCCGGGGGGGGGGGGGGTGGTTTCGATATTTTGTAGTCTAGCCATATGGATAGTACATCTTGCTAGTAGCAAGGGATTATTTAAACAGTGATTGATGGTGCAGGAAAATCAAAATTGCAGGGCTATGTTCATTTGAAAATCTAGGCTTGTGCTAGAAACTTACATACTGTTAACTTGTATATACAGGCATATGTAACTTCAACCAAGAATGTAGCCATTCTTAAATTGCCAATGCATTGCTCCATTGAAGTTGATTTTCATTTTAGATCTCTCTGTCGGTTTCTTGCTTTGTTTACAAATCATAGCTCTCACTCCAGTGCGCTTATTTTGTCATGAGTGAGCCATGTGTTTTGTTTTGAGCAGATTTTTTTTCCCTATAATTCTTTGCATAGCATTAGATATGTAATATATATGTCTCATTTTCCATGAAGCCTACCAAAGTAATAAGTATTACATATCCAATGTCATGTATGCATGTTTGTCTTCTTATTGTTGTGCTTCATGTTCTGAATTAGTCAATCTATGGTTTTGCCTTGCCATTATCTTTACCATTATGACTCTTCACTAGCTCAAAGCTTGAACTTGCATAACTAGAGCTAAGTCAAGTCGAACAGTCTCTTCATCTTTATATTCCTTCTATAATTTCTTAGTTTGTCATCATATGTAGTTATGGTTGAACAGTGTAGTTCAAGTTTGCTAAGTAGCAGTTTCTTTCTAAGCTCTCCTATGTCATGTATCACTTTCATTCTGCTGATTGCTCTGGGATCTAAAGAATCAATATAATTAAAAAAAAGAAAAAAAATTAGCTGGTGAGCTTTGCAGTTATCATGTTTGCTCACTTGGGAAAGATTGAATTAGAATGCTCTGGTCTCACTTTCACCTTTTGAAAATTCTTTTTACAGGTGTCCAAAATGTGTGGAATTAAAGCTTCCTCGTGAAGATGCTGCATTCTGGTGATGACCTCTATCTCCTTTTAAATGTTGCTTTTGTTCCAACAATGATTTGATATAAGAGATGACTGGGAGAAATTTCAATAAGAAAAACATTGCTCTCTACTTTCTTTTTCCTCTAGTTCAACAAAATGACTATATGTGTTCAGAATAAAGATAGTTGCACAAATGGTAACTGTCTAAGGCTTTTTTATACTATGCCTGGCTTTCTTATGATTCTTGGCTAGTGAGAGTCCTAGTTATACAAATTCTCCGAGCATGAAACTTTCTCAGTTATTTGATTCTTCCATCTTCTGGTTGGAACCAAATTATATGCTGACAGGGTATGGAATTGTGCCAATGTGCAAATTTCTATGTGGAGTTGAAATTTATGGAAATAAAAATTTAAAATAGGGAAATTTCCATGAGCTATTAGACTTTCTAAGTTTGTGCTAATATGATTCCAACCTGATGGTTGTTGTTTTGACCTCTTGTTTCTTATGAGTAAGGAGAATTGCAACCCTTTAGGAATATCTGAGTTGATAGCTTTGAACCATTAGTTCTTTTGTTTCATCCCAATGGAAGCATAATATAAACTTTTATGGTAGACTGGCGGTAGATTGCTCAGATACTATTCTCGGGTATTTTTATTATACAGTTCAAGAATGCTTTCACTCTTTCTTGGTTTAACAGTCCATGCATATGCGGATAGACTGTTTATATTGCATGTTTGACATCCTATTTGAATTACATCCTTCCTGCTTCTCTCTCTGAAGTGCGATTTTGTGATTTATAATATTCATATACATTTTTATTTGTATCAGTTCACTAAAGGCATAAGCTATTTGACAATATCCATGTTTTTCTTTTTTTTTTTTTTTTCAAAATAATTACGTTAGCTTGTTCCAACTTGCAAGGGGGAGTAGTCCTGCCACAAGCCCTGTGAAACATTATTTCCACCCAATACTCCAGTCTATAAAAAAGGAAAAAAAAAAAATCTGCAGAGAATCTACAAATTAAAGCCGCTTGATAGTCCAAAAATTGTTACAAGTTTCTCCAATGACTCTCAGTTGCAAACTTGTCACTACTTCTTTACATACAAGAAGTTTATACGTACATCAGCGACAACATGTTTAAGAACTATCTGAATATGTGGGACAATATCAGATTTAGATAGCCTCTTGTTGACTCATGCTTTTTATTATGTTGTGATATCTTCTAATGCTTGGTTGGGTTCCTAGTTATGGATCCACTTGTATTCTTTCACCTGTGGAAAACCTTCCACATGTCAGGCTGCCACTTATAGTTTCTTTCCTATTTTCCGTAGCTTCTTGTTGGACCCTCCATTATTGCAGAGGCGGAGTCACATTCATCAAGAAATTAATGAGAATATGAGTTTACACACAATTAGCTAGGATACTGTGTTTTGTTTAGCGTTATCCATAAACTAGCACTTTCTCTTGGCAAGCTATATAATATTAAATTTATTGGTAACAGCACTCAAGAGTGCTTCAAAGCATCATGGAGTTCACACAAATCAGTTCATTCGAAGGCGAAGTTGGCTATCCTCGGGAGAGCCGAATCCCTTGGTGATGGTTGGCTATATTGTCTGAAGAAAGGACAGGGTCGAGCACCAAAACTTCCCCATTTTGATTGGACAGGGTATGTCCCTTGGTTACCGTTTCTTTGTGATCTTTGTACCTCAATTTGTAATAATATTCTTGTCTGTGCTGTCTAGAGTGCACTTATGCACAGTCAGATAGGGAGATTTTCTCTATCAACCTTTGTCTGATAACTGCCTGCATAAATCAATTCATGCATGGCACCGCAATGTCTCTTCAGGACATGTATGGTATTGGAAGTTGTAAAAGTGGGTACATTGTGTGAAATTGAGAACATAAAATCAGTGCAACATAAGTTAGAGTTAGAACTTAGCAGTGGCCAGAAGCGCTTCTTTTACAAGTTACTAGTGTGAAAGAAGCTAAGATTGAGTTTATTTCACAATGAAACCTCTCCTATTTGAACTTCTCCAGGAACTTGAGCAGCACGGACACAAGAGGGACTACTTTTATACTCTCCTGGAATCACAAAATGAATCTTTCATCATTTTTCATGTTATTTTTAGGTCTTATGGTTTTGAACATGAATGCATATAATTTTAAGATTATCCATATATGAGGGCTGTTCCTGCTCAAATGTTGCAGACTCTAGCAGTGAAGATGAGACTAAACAAGGTTTTTTTTTTTTTCAACTCATCCAACAATGGAACAATAAGAATAGCATTTGAGTTTAGAGGTCAAGAAAATTACTTGAGTGGATAATGACATCTACACATACAACATCCATAGCTTTCATTAAGTTCTGCAGTTTCCTTCAATTAAGTGAATGAAAAAGGTCCGGCTTACTTTTTTTGGTAATACATTAAATACAATGCTGTTGAACTGAGTCCTTACCATATTTATCTATAAAAATTTTGGTTCTTAAGAAAGACTTTTACCATTGAAGATCTTAGCCTGAGGTGTTGCAGATGTGAATATATATGTTTACACCTTTGCTTTCCATTTTTCATTGAACATGTTTGTTTCATTTTTTTCTGGCAGGACGCTAAGGCCATATCCCATATCTAGTATGCGTACTGTACCTTCTCATATCGATCAACCTGACTGGGCAGTTGATGTAAGTTTCACTTGATTATGTTGTTTGTATATTAGAGATATTTTGCTACTGTGTGTTCTCTTTTCCCTTATTTCTCAATTTTCCTGAACTCTTTTGATATTTTGAGCTGGTCCATTATTACTGTGAACATGGTCATTCTACAAATTTTTGCTTGTGATCATGTGGGCACATGCAACAAAAAGCAGGCATGCTGCATCCACATGCAACAGCATGAACACCAGTATGCGAGTGTCTTTTTGTTGTTTGCTAACTTCTATTAGCTGTTCTTATTTGTTCGTTTTTATCTCTGTAGGGTATCCCTAAAATTGAGCCCAACAGTGACCTTCAGCACGTTGTTGAGGTAAGATTGCATATGAGAGATCAGGATTTTTTTCTTTTTTGAAGAATGAGAGATATATAAGATTTACCCTTTGTGAGATGACCTTCCATTGAGTGGTATCTAAGTTTATTTCCCTTTTCATGCACATCTAATTTTTGTATTCTTTGACAGATCAAAACTCCTGAGCAGATTGAGAGGATGAGAGAGACTTGTCGAGTAAGTAAATCTTCTCTTGTCATTATCTGCCAAGATTTATTGCACCACTGTCTTCTTATGTGTCATGGGCATTGCGCAAATTGGAGTATTTTTTTGGAGAGTTACTCCTGTCATCATCAACTTGTTCTTCAGATTGCCAGGGAGGTTCTGGATGCAGCTGCTCGTGTTGTTAAACCTGGTGTTACGACAGATGAAATTGATCGAGTTGTCCATGAAGTAACTATCGCTGCAGGTATGGTGATGGATCTTTTGCTTCACTAGTATGTTTGTGACTGCAGCTGCTTTTGATCTTCCTGCTTTTTCTTTTTTGCAAGGATGGTGGAAGTTTGTAGCCACCTCCAAATATCTTGATGATTTTTGTTTTTCTTTTCCTTTCTCATATTTATTAAGCACGTCTATTTACCTTCAGATCTTCTGCTGGAACCAATTAGGCCTTTATTTCTGTGATTATTTGAGCAATCCGTTTTCTTTTCGATAAGTCAGTCTTTGAAAATATGCATGGGCAACATTCAGTGATTTGCTTTTTCTTCTAGATGGTCAAATTTAACATATCCATTCCCACTTTCCTTTTTGCTTATCTTAACTACAGTTTTTGTTAATTCCATAGCTATTATTATTAGCCTAGGATATTTGACATAAATTAAAGGGTAGGACATGATCACCCTTCCTTTTATCTAAACCTACTTATAACATGTTAAAGCTGATATCTAGATGTTGATCAACTGAGCTACTTGATTAAGATTTACTGTGGCGGTAGATGATGCTTTAAAAGGTTATATGTTCATTGTGGAAATTTGACGGCATGTAACGTGGATTACCTAAGAATTCATTTGGAGGTAGACCGAGGTCACTATGCAGAACTCAAATCAGGAATGATAGGAATTTTCAGATGAGCCATTAATTAAAAACAACCTTAATGTTATCCTTGTTGACTTGTTCTTCCCATAGTGTGGAACATGTTTTCCGTTTTCCCCACATCTTCTATCCTGATGTTCCTTAAATTGCATTTCATTTTCCCCAGAGCCTCATCAATAAATTATATGCAGCTGACTTTAGTTTTACGTGATTACAGGAGCATATCCATCTCCTCTAAATTATCACTTCTTTCCAAAGTCATGCTGCACGTAGGTACTCCCCTTTATTTCATTTTCTCACTGTCTGAAATAATAGAAGATGGATCAAACTGCTTCAATGTCTGAATTCCTGTAGGTCCGTTAATGAAGTAATTTGCCATGGAATTCCAGATGCCAGGTATTCTCTCTACAATTAGAATACATATTCTGGTCTGTCCTGTTTAAATTATGCTATTGAGTCTGTTCCTGTGTGTGAACAAGCCAGTGCCTTCTTGCTTTTTTCTGTTTCTCCTTTTCAATTGAGGTGGTTTGGGCATCTTTCTGTGCTGTGAATATACAGATTCTATAGTTTTGTTATCCTTTTTATATATAAGGCAGTAGTATATAATTGTTGTCTAGATTGACATGCTATGTCCCAGTGGGCTTGAATGGTGGGCTTTTAATAAATAGCTACTTGCAAAAACAATTTACAAAGGCATCATATGGAATAACTGGTTTTACTGCAAAAGAGGCACATCAAAGGAATAGCCAAAAAAAGTTGTTTATATATGAAAGACATACATGCCTTCTCTATGCTTAGTAGAGACGTTACAAAAAAAAAAAAAAAAAAGCTGCTAACTCTGGAAGAGCTTTGTAGCTTAGTGGGATGGAGCCTTTGGTGAGTTGTGTTGAGTAGTTAGTAGATGTCACTTGCTATATAGCTATTAACATTATGATACTTTGGTTTTGCATGGTGATTTTGCAATTTTACTTAAAAGTGATAATCTTTCATTGATTTCACTGTAAAATTACATGATTGGTAGACACCATTTTCTTTGGAAATTTCAGCCATGTATTCTTTATAATTCATATCATTAGCATTAATGCCATAATGTGCTTGCTTCTAGGTTACCCAATAGTAGGACTTGCTTCATCTTTTCAGCAGTTTACTTATATCAGCCAAGTGTACCTATGGCAATGAATTTTTATTTATTTTATTTTATTTTTTTCACTTGTGATTTTGACTGTGGACATTAATGCACAATAAGTTTGCAGGCATAAAACTTACTGCTTCAATGTGTGTGCAAGCATACATTTGTGTGAATGTAACTATGATATAGTCACATAATACTTACGTATCCACATAGTTGTTTTCCTCTAGGTTGTCACTGGGATGGCTTGAGGGCTAGTGCAGAATTTGGTATGAGAAGACTGCATGTTTGTGCTCCATAGATACAGATAAATAAAGTATGGTTCAATGAACATCTTTCAATCAAAGATGAACAGCTTGATGAGAGAATGCTAATGTTCGAGTCTGATCGTCATCAAGTTTACAGGCTAATTTGCCAACATTTGGAAGTACTATGAAAAGTACTAGAATTAGATTTCTTTCTAGTTGGGGTCAATTTTCTAAGTGTTTTAATATCCAGTCTACTCTTAACCTTGTATGTGGACTCTTGCTGATTGATTAAGTCAGAGACATGGGATTTTGGCTGTTCATGCATTCTCTTGCATAATTTAGCTGTGTATATGGTCAAGGTTTTCTTCTCAGTGCCTCATGTCTTCCTTTATGCTTTGGCCACATTTTTTTATGCCTTTCTTGTTTTGACATTACCTATTCTTACATTCTAATTACTTCAGAAAACTTGAGGATGGTGATATTGTGAATGTTGATGTCACTGTGTATTACAAAGGTGTCCATGGTAGGAATCCCTTCCATAGCATTTTCTTAAAGTAGTGCAATTATTCTTCATCATTTGACCCATATATCAACTGATAAGAGCAGGTGACCTAAACGAAACATTCTTTGTGGGAAATGTCGATGAAACTTCCAAACAGCTTGTGCAATGTACTTATGAATGCCTGGAAAAAGCAATATCCATAGGTGCGCTTCCCTTTTCCTCTCCTTGGGCAGAGTTTCTACTAACGCTGTTAATTACTTGCCATTGTGTTCTGTGCCATTGTAACCTGGTCATTGCTGTAAAGCCTGAGTTACTGATTTAACATTTTTTTCGTTGTTCTAAATGCGAAATTTGAACTCTGATTTTGCTATTTCTTAATGCAGTGAAACCTGGTGTTCGTTTTCGTGAAATTGGAGAAGTCATCAATCGTCATTCCTCCATGTCTGGTTTCTCTGTGGTAATATACAACTCTCATGCATATCCGTCTTGCAGTTCTCTGCTCCCCTCATACAGATATATGTAGTGTTCGAGTATGATTAATTATCTTTTTTCTTTTTTCATATGTGGAAATTAGGTGAAATCATATTGTGGTCATGGTATTGGAGAGCTCTTTCATTGTGCACCAAATATTCCTCATTATGGAAGTATCCTTATAGCTGCTCTTTGACTCATGTACTTCATATATAGCTTTCTTGACAATAAATGGATATAGGACAGGATTGGTTCGCCGGTAATTGCCATCAGTGGTTCTCCTCTGTGTTCCTTAAAAAAATGCAGGAAATAAAGCTGTTGGGGTGATGAAGGCTGGACAGACATTTACTATCGAACCGATGATTAATGCAGGTATTCTTTTGGATAACTTGTTTGTGGTCTTCCCTTGAATTATATTTGCTTTCTCTTGAATGACCTATCTCGTAATTCACTTGTTCAATAATTGGCTAACAGGTGTTTGGCGTGATAGAATGTGGCCTGATGGATGGACTGCGGTCACAGCCGATGGCAAACGCAGCGCCCAGTTTGAGCATACCCTCTTGGTAATGACATTAGATTTTACTTGAAATCTATAAATGGTAGAAGAGAAAGCTGTGATCAAATAGAGAGAAAATGCTGAGTTGAGTTAATGGGAATTTTATTGGGGTGGCATTGCAGTAGTAACCTGTTGATTTTCATAGTGCTCAGGCATCCCTCCCTTCTATTAGATGGTTGCATTATGCTTGTAAAGCAATCTAATATTAGTACTCATGGTCTCTGATTCCACAACTAACACATTTCATTTAGTTTACGCTAAAGTTGGTTACTGTGCTAACAAATGGATAGTTCCTAATATTTCATTGATTTGAATGATCATCCATGTCATCTGTTTAGGTGACCGAGAGTGGAGTGGAGGTGCTCACAGCAAGGTTGCCCTCGTCCCCCGATGTGTTTCCCTGGCTCAAGCCATGACTTACTGGAGGTGAATGACAACTGCCATCGACTACAGAGTTTTGCGGTCAAAGATTTTCAATGTGAAGCGTCAGAGCCAGATCGAGAGTGGCGCTTGGTTTATCAGAGGACATCTTGACAACTTACTGCACATTTTGATTTTCTTTTGCAATTTTGATCTTGATTCCTGGATTGTGGTTAAAGGGTCTTTCATAGAACATGATCTATCGGAAAGCTTTGCTTGCAAAATCGCAAAAGAGGAATGTCCAATTTTCATTTTCTGGGTGTTTTAATGACTCCACTGGATAATTTTCATAGCGGCATCATGTTAAAGTTTCTGGATGATGTTGGACATCCATTTTTCCTAATATTATTTCATAGTAAGCTTCCGCATTGTCAAGATAAATGGAGTCTGCTTCATTCCAACTTGATCTGTAACCCTTTCAAAACAGTACAAGGCACATGTGCATATTAAGTAGTGGATTATCCACCTTTCTGAGATCAGTATTAGTCTGATTTAGATCGGATGATCTCCTTAAAAGTGAATGTCAGAATCTGCCATGCCCACTCGAAATGAATAGCTTTCTCATGTTAGCAGCACACTTAAGAAAAATCTGGACGAGAGTTGATTAATCGATATTTGTCGGTTGCTTAAAGGCATAATGACTAACGGCCAACTACTTAATCATTGATTTACCCCGATTTATCAGAGAAATTGTCAAGGTTGTGAAATTTGGAAAGAGCCGTGTACCATGGGTGAATTTAAAGGCTGCAAGCGTCACCGGAGGACACGGGACCATCATTATTGTGGCAAGCCAAGGTAGAATGATGAATGCAGTCGGAAGTCATTTCCATGTATCATGTGACATGATACGAAATAGATACCTGCTAATTCTCTGAAGCTCATCATAGAGTTCGGATATATTGCCAATCGTGATGCGGCTCAAAGCCTGTCCGACAAACATAATACAAGCAATATCTCACTGCTGTGCTGTTTGTCAAACACTGGCTTAGACTGCTGAGGAAAGTACACGATCCTTCCGGGCACCATCTCTTCTAAATTCGAGAGCCCCGCGGCAGATCGAAAGTTGATTTGGGTGCAAAAATAGACTTTTCCCTGGCTAGGCACAAACCAACACTACAAAAAAGAACGAACCAATTGATGTGAATCACTCAAAATCCAGATGACTCAACAAGTGAAGAATACGAAGCATTCTCATCCGTTGAAGTAGGCTTCTTCTGGCCTTCGTTTTTGGACAGGGCCGTCTTAGTCTTGAGATTAATGGCCATCTCTAGCCCAGCTATCTCAAACAGCTGTAGTCTCTGCTGCTTCACAGTTTCAAGGTCACCTTCCCAACAAGTTTCCGAAATAATTTCAAGCGCTTTCTCCATCTTGTCTTCTGATACAAGATCCCCACATTGCAGAAGCACAAGGTAAATCTGTTCAGCTGAAGCTTTACGTATCTGCAGAGGAAAATATTGATGAGCATACAAGGAATGAGTCAGTCAACCCTGCCCAGAAACTGGAACTTACCATTACCTGAGTTGAAAGTACAGCTAAAGGAAACTAAATTAGGAAATTGTTTAAGAACCCACCTTAGGGTATCGATGTCCGAGAAAGGTCAGCAGATGAGAGAAGGCTTGAGAATTCGCGGGCTCTGAAACTGAAGCTATAAAACCGAGTATAGCAATGCCTGAATATAACTTAGTGAAGTCCTTTGACCCTTTCAATTCAATGGCCAGAGAATCTAGAAGGCCATTGCAAAACATTGACGTATGAGCCTGCATTGATATCATGAAGAAGGGCCATACCAATATTTCAGCATCGAACTAGATTTAAGAAAACATACTTTTCTTCGTTCCTATCACAAGTAATCTGATAAAAACTCCAGCAATTGGCTGATGTAACAAAGATGTGAAATTGCTTTATAGGTCCAACTATCACCAATCAAGCAGCTTGCAAGCTCTATTTAAATCTTTTCTTCATTTTCCCTCTCTTACTAAATACAATCAGGGAGCACATAAGTCACATGACATGAGTAGCCAGTCTGGTTCAGCTTTTAAAAATGGTCTAGATTCAGATCACCTTTTGGATCTGAAAAACCAGGCAGTCTGATTGTGTGCTTGCAAAATCTGTAGCAACCAAAATTTTTTTAATCCCCCCCAACCTGCTGGGGCACCCAAAAATCTAGCTGCTCTTGAAAGATGCTGTTAAACTAACTGCATTCATTATCTGTGGCCTGCTACTATTTTTACAAGTAACAGAAAATTAGCTGCTAACAATGACCAAGCAGACATGAAACTTCCCCACCCACAACTAAAATAAACAAGATGCCATAGCAGTCAACAGCATAGCCAGATAAGGAGGCAAGAAACATTTAACTGACCTCCATATTCAAGAGAATTCTCTTGCTGAAAAGTATTTCAATTGTCTGCAAAAAGAAACATCTTCAAATTAGTCACAGCTTTGACAATTAGAACCTCAGATTACATGAGTTACTCTTGTGCAGGGAAAAAATGACCCTCATAAGCACATTATAGTGGTACCTTCAGAGTAGGCGTGATAACTCTGTCGCATTTCCTGTACTGTTCAAGAACCCAAAGAACATCGCAGCTAAGAGTATACTCTCTGGACTTGTTTCTATCGAGACTTTCATTGTCTTCACCTTGAAGATACTCCAACAAAGCTGAAGTAGATGCCTTCCTCAAGGAATCTTGCAAACCTCCAATAGAGATAACTAATCCGGACACTAGGGACCTACTATAACAACTTGCTTGAAGTAACTGTACAAAACGTGGATAAGAGAAGGTGGGTACCTGCATGAAATTACACAAAGGCACAGCAAAAAAAGATCATTTTATGGTAACAACATAAATAAGGAAAAAGAAGTCATCTGTACATACCCCCCATTTGAGGCCCTTTTTATTTGGAATTATTTCTTCCAGCTTCTCCCTGTGAGGTATAAAGGGAACGAAAATTTCCCTGTTGTGCAAAACCCTTTGCAGAACAGTGGCAGCTGCTTCTCTTAATTTATCCATTTTCTCTACAGCTTGTTTAACAATCCCTGCAACTAAAGTGGTGGCAAGATTGGTATCAAAAAGCAATGTCCCTTCATTCTCAACCAATTCGTCATTTGAAAGGTTTGGTGAATGTTCAAATCCACATGGCCTTGCAGAGGAACTCAAGCTCTCTCTCTTACAAAGTATGTATGTACATCTTTCAAGGCCATCCATGGCAGCCTCCCGTACCCAAGAACCAACATCACCGCGGTTATCAACCGAGTAGTCATCAAGAGCATTAAATAAGCTCATCATCACTTCCTTCTTTATCAGAAGGTACAGAGACCTGAGATCCTCCTCGGCAAGAGCAGGAGCTTGCTCTCTTTCTTGAGTTAGGGTCTCACAAACTGATACAAGTCCCTTGACAGCATTTACTCGTGCTTCAACATCTCTATCTTCAGGGTTATCCTGATAAATCTCAATAAAACATAAGATAGTCAAGTACTTTCTTTCATTGTAAAACTCAGAAAGACAACTGCAGCAAAATTCTTCTACCAAGCTCACCTCTATCGCACAAGCACCACAAAGCTTCATTATGACATCTTTCCATTTGGTGGCCAAAAACTGATATGGTAAAACACCTATTGCCAATGCAGATCCTCTTCGCACTGCCACATTTGGATTGCTTAACTGATCCAGATGCATTGTTGTTGCATCTGAGGGACCTCCATCACCAAAATATGCAACAGTAAAATGTTTCAAGGCTTTAACAGCAGCATTCTGTTTACAACAAGGATAAATGACTGAGAAAATCATAAAACTAAAAGCAAAAGCTAGTTTCCTGGAATTCTTTTCCAGTAAACATTCACCTGTACTTGAGAATTAGGATGTCTCAAGTTCTCACTGAGGGTATCAAATAAACTCCGAATTATCTTCTTAGGTACTAACAAATGCGACAATGAGATGCACTCGATAAATCGGGAAACAGCTGCTCGCATTATCTCTCCACCTTTCCCTCGGTAGAGCCGTGCTTTCTCTATTGCCGGAACTATACCAGCAACTTTTCTCTGCTTATCTGTACATAGCAACATGCCATAAAAAAACTAGTATACTGGATTTGCATCTAGTAGCTAAAAGCAAAACATATTAAAAATGTTAATTGCTCATTAATAGCATACAGCCTAATCACTCAAAAACAAAGATATTTGGTGAAGCTGTTCTCCTCTGGGAATTTACGCTTCTATCAGGTAAAATGGATAAATTTCTGAGAGTAAACAGCCTGTGGGGATAGAACACTTAATAGATATGGCTATAACTATTCATATTGACTCTGATCATTATTCTGTTTCATCAGTAAAAGTTCCGATATGCTAAACATTTTGAAGCCAATCAATCTATAAACAACCTGAGAACTCTAAAGAATTCAAGAGCAAGACTTTGAACTATTTTCCTGATTAAAGGGCACTAACCATCTGGAAGAGAATAATGACATTGATACAAAGACAAAACAAGTTCTGCAGCTGCTAAGGTTGCACCATGACGCATGCCCAAATCAGATGATAGAGTGCAAGGAATCAACTTCTCCAGAATATAACTTGCAAAATATTCAGGATCATATTTGACAAGAGCAGAAAGTGCTTCTGCAGCAAGTTCCCTTAAGCTTTTATCCTGAAGAGATCAAAGGGGAGGTGCTGATGAGCTCTTGGAGATACAAGCAAAGATAAAAGTAGGTAGATATAATTATATATTCTGATTTTAAGCCGACACGTCTTCTCAAAATTTGCGTGTGCAGGTGAAATGAAAGAATAGGCATAAAAATTTGATGATATATGCTTAAACCACTGTCATTCAAGATCTAACTAGTGTTTGCTACAGAAGGAGAAGATAAATCAAGCAAAGCTGATTTAAATGCGATTGCGTGAATCAAGAACTAACAAAGAATCAATATACTAATGAATGCTCCAAACATGTTATAACAAATTTGAACAGAGTAAGCACTCCAAAATGCTTCATTTACCATAAGCTACTCGCATTATTTTGAATAAAGAGCTCAATAAACTGCAACTAATCTCTTCCTTCCACCAGCTTCCGCAAAGTTATCATTTGACCAGTCCAAACACATTTCACTCATACCTTTCGGTCACCAAGTCCTAATGAAACTATGAATATAACAAATTATCCTAGGAAATATTCAACGCTTTACATTGTTAGAGATTCATATCTTGGCCAACAGCATTTACCTCAATAAAAACATTATTTGGATATTTGCATAGGTGTCATTCACTAAGTCAAAGAGAAATAATAACATACCAAACTAGAAGGCAGAAAAGAGCTACCAAAGATTATACAAGAAAAAAGCCAGATTAAAAGAAAATAGAAAATATTCAAAAGTAAAGCAAACAACTAGTCAAGCTACTTAATTCAGTTGCATAAGCTAGATCCTTTCACAAAAATATCCAGAAGAAACTAGGCAGATGCAGTCCAATTCAATATTCTAACTTCAGCAACCAGAAGCAGAATCTTGGACAAAGTCATATATACTTTGTGGTGTTTTCAGATCCTAAAAAAGAAATACTTACCCAGTGACAAATTTTGCTGTTCAGCAGTTCTTCTGCAAATGGATGAAGATATCCCTCATATTGTGCTATACAAACAGCAACATGGAGGTAACTGTTCACCCGTGATGAGAGAGAAAAATAATCTGCTGTATTTACTAAGTCAATGCCATGAGGGTAACTTCCTTGTCTTCCTACATTCTCTTGAAAAGCTGCTGCAGAAGCTCTCCTACAGTTCACCTAAGAAAATATGTTAAAATTCTCAATAGAACAGCATAACATAATAACTTTCCAATAAATAAGGAGAAATTGGAATAGTAGATAGTATCCTGAGAACTGCTGTGTTTCACACCTCTCGATCATAGCAAGCCACTGTTAAAAGATGAGGAGCCAACTGATCCAATATGTTTCTCATATCTGCGTGGTAATATGCACGTCCAAAAGCCCAGCAAACATAGGCAGCAGCATCACGTACATGAGATCCAACACTATGGGGACCTCTCCGGATATCATAATGCAGAGCCTATAATGCAATTTCAATGACAATCAGCACAATCTGTGGAGTAACATGTCCGCAACTCAACCCCCCCCCAATTTTTTTTTCTCCCTCTTTTCTTCTCAAGGCAGAAACAATCCACAGAAACAGAAATGACATTTAAGCTAATCACGCCTCTAACCAGGATATTCAGCCGTATGCTTTGTAAAAGCATTTAAGGAAGTCCTAGTACCATTTAGACAATCATCCAATTAAAGAAGAAAAGTCCAAAAAGATGACTATATGAGCGCAAGCAGAGATAGCTTCCAACCTACCCTGCCACACCACCAAAGACAAAAAAACCAGTGCTTACATCCTCAAAAAAAAAAAAGCATTGCCACAAACAATGCATGACTATGCCAAAAAAAAAACCATACAAGCTCAAAGGGGTCTAACTCTCTCATGATGCAATGTACATGCAAACAAACAGTTTCATTTAATCTTCTTTTGGTCTTTGCAATTAACAGATTCCATCGGTTTTCCTACAGTGTGACAGAACAGGCAAGAAACAGCATTGCTTGAAGAAAACCGACCTTATCATAGAAGCCAGCTAGTCGAATGCATGAATTTCACTTGCAATTATTGTACTGAAATGGAAAACTATAGCAACTGACCTTGTCCTTCTTGCCCATGAAAATTAATCATAAGGCCACTTTATTTATTTATTTATTGTGGAAGATTTTTACTTACATTAGAAGCCTCTAAGACATTGACTAAGTATATACAGAGAAGGAAATTCGGAGACAAACTAATAGATAGTAGAATCCATCAACTATAATCCAACTGAAGAATACTGAAATAAAATTGGGGGCCTACAATCATATTATATCAGAGTAACTTATTGGGCCCCAACCTTCACAACCACTGGAACTACTTTGGGAAGACTATTTGGCAGCAATAGTCCTCTTCTTGCTAGTTCGGCGAGTGCTAAGCATCCTCCATGCCAGGAACCATCTCCCTGGAACACCATGGCAGGTCAAAGTAAAAACACAAGTAAAATTGCTTTTTATAAGTAACACAACTAAAATAGCTGCTATTGAAGAAAGACAAAAATCACAGGAATACTCAGAAAAATTCATGGCAAACTCACAATATTATTATAAAAATGTGAAACGAAAATAAAGTGAGAGAAACTATATGGGATACCTCTCCAGGTGAAAACAACTCAAGGACAGATGACAGGACCTCTTCTGCAAGCATAGAAGTTAAACGGAAAGTTATGCGGCCAATACCTTTAGCAGCAGACCAGCGCACAACAGTATCCTGGATCAATAAATATCTGTACATCAGATATATTTTCCATGTCCTTAGATTATGACACAGTGAAGAGAAAGCAAATTGCATGAAGCTGAATTAGATATACTGCTACCGCCCAAACATTTGACTGGTTCATGGTCTGAAATTCCGAGCATCATAATTATTCTTCTTATGCAAAGGAAAACTATTGATAGGCACCAAAGGCTCAAATCCTTTAACAATCATGGTCAAGAATGTCTTACATTGCAGCTGTTCTATTTACGAAATGACCACCATTGTCATCCTCATGAAATGAATGAACTTATCTCTACTAAGATACAAGCCAACTCCTTATTCCAAATTTACTCTTATATTTTTCTCTCTACCAAATCTAAGAAATGAGGAGACATCAACACGATCAGTTTCTTCTGGTCTAGGTGGGGTCATTTGAAGCCCAAAGTTCCATATCTGTTGAGGCAGCGATTCCAAGCCCACTTTCGAGAAGGATGACCATGAAAACAATGTGGCTCTTAGCTCATAGACAACAAAAAATGAATTCCTGACATAGGTTTGGCAGCATTATACGTATAGACCCAGGTCTGAACGTTTGAAACCATGGGATTCCAAGCACCAACACCAATAACAGAATGCTAGAAACAGGTAAATCAGTGGTAGAACCAGAAGTTAACCATAAAATTCAAAGATCATAAATTTGAAAGATAAAGTTTGACAACAAAGTGCCGGCTCAATGACCTCCACAGTTCTTGCCAGTTATCAAACTAGACCACTTCATGCCAGAAGTACCCTCTGGGACACTACTACAGAAGGAAGTAAATTCATGAAAAGGGAAGGTATCCGGTATTGCTGTCATAAATGTCTGCAAGGTGGTATACACTTCACAGTGACGCAGCCAACACAATCATGCAATATAATATCTGTTCAAATATTGACTTTTCTACAAAGTTTAATGAAGATGGACTTTGCAACTCATATGGGAGTCCTAGAAGGATCAAGATTCTTCTTTCAAGTTAATTAGTATCAACTAGGATTTAACTATGTTTCTATTTCAGGATATTGTGTTTCTTTTCTCAATTATGTTTAGGAGTAGAGTTTTAAAAGATTCTATAACTATCGTCCTAATTTTTTAGTTTCAATAAAGTTGATGAATTATTGGATTCTGCAAGTATTTGCTTCAGGATTGTGTGATGAATTTTTCTCTCAGGTGTGATGCCTAAAGAATTTACTCATTTTGAGTAAGCGTTCATTGGAATTTCTATTAGCATTCTCAATTGATTGGGCTCACTATGTGGGACCTGTCATCCTACAGCACATAGTATGGACATGGCAATACCACTGACCTTGTATTTGTTTTCAAAGGAACCTAGTGAAAAGAAAGGGTCAGATGAGTTAGTTAAATCTTTTAACAACTATTCATGATTATTTTATGTTTCGTGAAAGTCAACAATTAAGTGTTATGATTGCTCTTGTAAAGAATAATTAATGTTCCTAAAGGAAAAAGTTGGCCAAATGATTTGGGAAGCCATGAAAAAGAAATTAGCAGCCACATGGGAACAGCCATATTACTATCTATGAGATTTTGTAGGACCACCGCTAACTGTTCTAAAAGATTAAGTTGTTAGATGAAGGCATGGTTTATCATTTAAATATTCTAACACTCCCCCTCATGCTTAGTCTGGCCTTTTTCCCTAGTCCTAAACGTGGAAACTTAATTGGAGAGACAAATGGGGCCGGGAAAGGTTCAACTCAGGACTTCCAGCTTTAACACCATGTGAGATTTTGTGGAACCACTACTAATAGTTCTAAAAGCTTAAGCTGTTAGATGAAGATATTGTTTATTATTTAAATATTCTAAAACTATCTAATGGATTATTGACCATAATGGATCCATTGGATGGCAATATAATACCTGATAGATTAGCACACTACACAATTTAAAGCAGTGGCTGGATTTTTTTGCTCGCAAATTTTTCTACTCAAATTACTATGCAAACCTCATCAGGGTTTTGGTAGATAGTACAAATTATTCTCTTTCCTTAACACAAGTGGAAAACTAAATTCAAAACAGTGATTCTCATAATTAGCCTTGTAATAAGGTAAAATCTAATCTCTTCAGCTGTGCATCTTACTGCAAAGCAGGACAATTCAAAAGGTTATTGTGCAATAGAAGTCTGCCCATCAAACATACCGTATCTCTCAACCCAGAAAGCAAAACTTCTATGATCTCTTCTATGATTTCTGGGACATCCACATCATCATCCTGCATGCACTGCGAATTAACTCCTGAGGTTGCACAATCCGCATCAGGTTGGTCCAACTTCTGGGAGGCACTTGAGACATTTTCCCCAAGTGACCTGGTTCTACTCTGCCAGGCATAGGAAGAGGCAGAAAATCAATTGTTAGATAAGGTTTTTGAAAAATTGGTCATTCTGCTTTTAGTAATTGTAATCTAGAAACAACATGAGAAAGTTTAGTTTGACCACAATACAAACAACATCATTCACCATTAATTAGTCAAATAAGTAGTGTAACCAAATGGAAAGAATGTAGAAATTTAACTCAGAAAAAGTTTACAAATTCATATTTGACCCTCAAGACTTACATTAGAGCTTTATGAAACCCTTTTTCTTTTTTCTTTTTTCTTTTTTGGTGGGGAGGGGGGTACTTTCTCAAACTAAGCACAAAGTTATCCACAGAAAATCCAACCAAGAAATTCAATGTCCACAAAAAGCTCTGGGTAACAAAAGCACTTCAAACTTTTGATATATAACCCATCAAGCATATTGAGAAAATAGCACCAAACGCATAGTCTCTACCTCACTGTTTTCTGACATAAAATAAGTCATCCAAAGAACAGGTCACTAGAAAAATACAAATACCTGACCCAGCTATCTAAAGTACCTAATAACCCTTATGTGATGCACAACCTTACCATGAATTGTCTCCTGGGCATGCCCGATCAACCTAGTTCAAATAATATGGGGGTCAAGTTACTAAGATGCTAAGTTGTAAACCTAGCAAGAAATCTGCCAACATAAACTTAAAATTATACTGTCATCTCCTGCCAATTGGCATATCCTATTAGAAATCAGGATTATTCTAAAGGGACAGATACTCTAGCAGATCTAGTAAATGTCAGCAAAGGTTAAACCAAGCCAATATGTCCAATGTACAATGCAACTGTGCATTTTCAACTAATATTCCAATAAGAAATTACAAGAACAGTGCACTGCAAAGAGAACAAAAGATTTCTGCTAAATGCCTACAAGTGCTATCAACAAAAGGACATTACCAGAGAATAACCTCATATTTTCAGTGCAACTGAATGATTGTTTTGCATAAAATAAGAAATTCGTTCTAAACAGGTACTGACCGCACTTTACAAAAGAAACCCAACACCAGTATTACACAACACCAGTATTACATGGCACAAAGCATAAGGTTGGGTTGAGATCAGTGAAGCAGTTCTCTTGTATAATGTTTGCATTAGCATTAGCACTACATTAAGCACACATGGCAATGGTACATTAGAAAATTGGTATATGATCTTACGAATAAGTTTATAAAGAGAGACATGAAAGCCTTCATGTACTAACCATATAGCGCCATGATGGTAATCGATAAGGAAGGCAAGTGAGGCCAATCCGCTGACTCAATTTTACCAAAAATTTACGAAGTAAAGGACTCCGGGCAGCAGTGCCAGATTTGCCTAAGCTTGAGATGTCATTCCACACGCTGGCAACTATATCAAGTAAGAGATTCCGACTACCTGCCTGGCCAAAATGGGACATGAGAAAATTAGAAGATGTAAGAGGTATAGGAGGGTAAAGTGGTCTTTAGGGCTTTAGGGCTTATTTTATTGGTGATTACTTAATATATATATAAACTTCTATTGAATGATACAATACAATTTTCCCTTTACAGAAGTAAACAAAGAAATAAGAGAATTATTAAAGGGAAGAGAAGCATCTAGATGGCATAAGTAAAGGTCATGCCTTGTCAGTGATATTGTATCTAAAAGTCAGAGAAAACCAGCTGATGTGCAAAAATCTCACCAATTTATCCATAAACTGGAAGAACGGATCATATCAATAAATAGAAACTTCATCATGGTAATCCACAGAGAGAGAGAGAGAGAGAGAGAGGCTCCAGGTATGTACAAGTATATTGTCAGTCAAAAACTTATTAACCAACATGTCCACTTGATGTGACAAAAGTACCTTGAAAAGGGCTGCCAAAGCTTCCACTACTCCTAGTAACTGAAACTGACCCATAACATCATCTTTACTGGAAGAGAGAACTTCATGTGTCCAGTCAATAAATCTGAAGGTGAAGATGGAAAGAAAATAAGCAGGGGCATATAAACTGACAGACAAAAAATAAAACAAAATAGAAAAAGGAGATATCTTTGAGCCAAGTTATATTAAAAATTGAAGTTGGACAATTCAATGAACATTGAGACAATTTCAAATGGAAGTACCTTGGAAGAGACTTTCTCAAGCAATTCCCCTTCCAAAATACTTTGCAAAAGAACAATAGGGAAAAAAAGGAAAAGAAAAAATCACTTTGGAAGCAGAGGAATTTTGGAGCCTTCTATTCCTGATTCAGCAACATAACAGAATTACCACGAAGAGAGCAACCTGATAAATGCTTTTGGCATGTCTGGACGTGTTAGAAGTCTTGATAGCAGCAATCCAGATATGGTTCGCATGGGACCAGCACTTGAAAGGTAGTCCTTACAGAACCCCAGTACTCTTGATACCAAAGGGGCAGGCTCAAGTTCTCCCAGCTCATTATTGGAGGCAATACTTGAGTCAACAGAAGCAATATCGAAGGGAACCAAAACAAGAATAGAAAGCCACAAAAGAATCACACATTTTGCTTCCATTTCACCAGTACTTTCGTGTCGCAGTGATGTTACTGAGTTTGTGTCATGGCACTTCTCCAAAAGAGATACTGCAAGTTCCAAATCAGAAACTTGATGTGGGAAGAACTTGATTACAGCCTTGTAACCACATACAGTGACAAGGGAATATATGATTATGCATATGGGCTTGATTATAGCAAGAATTTCATCAGATGCTCCTAATTCGATTGTTCTGGAGCGAATAATGAACATCAAGGGTGAAACTATGCTCTCCAAATAAGGTTCTATAAGCTGACCCTGTTCTTGATACTTGTCCATCTGCATGCACAAGATTAAAATTTACCATATTTCAGAACATATCCTTCCAACCTGTACTTGAACACCAAAACCAGATTACAAAAGATGCATCATTAAAAAAAAAAAAAAAAAACAAAAAAAACAAAACCAGAGAAGTCAAAAGCTTGAGCAGTCACGGATGTTACAGGCAGAAATATACTGTTTCAAGGTACAGCAAAAACACAGTAGACGTTCTGTTATACTCATACATCTGCACACGTACCTTCCCTAGTTATTTTCTTTATGCTACAACTAAGAGACCAGCCAGAAGGAGCAACTTATTAGACTATGATGATCTAATATTTCGACAAACCCTTGACTTGCACTGTCAGAAGATCAAACATAAGTAGGTGACAAACAGATCTTTCAGATAATTCTAGGGTGCAAAAGAACATCATAAAAATGCTTGAAAGAAATGTCGACAGCATCACCCTCTATCAGATTAATTATGCTCGCCGCATGATCAGAAGTCCCAACTCCCACGACCACAAAACCACGGTAAAGAGAGAAAAAAAAATAACTTTCTTAACGAGGTCACTCCATTTTCATGCACCCAAAAAGTCACGTTTTTTTTTCCTCCAAAATGGCATAACCAACGAACAAAGAATGCACCCATAGATGCGCACGAGAAGCAGAACAAGCTCGACAACAGTGGAGACCCATTCAGACTCGTAAGGAAACGCAGTTCGGTACAGACTCCCTAACCATTCACTAAGCAAATCTCACGCCAGCATTCGCTCTCGAGACTCAAACTACAGTAGAAATCCTCCCTCGCCCGTCTCCATTTCAGATCAGTCCCGTCCTCTTCTTCCGCCTGTCGATGAAATTCAAAACGCGAGAACGAGCGAGCATTCCATCAAACCAAAGTGCGAACAGGAGAGAGCGCAGAGAAGAGGGGGAGAAGGGGGGGAGTTACGATGGATCGGATCCTGTGGACGGAGGAGGAATCGGGGACGCGGCCGTGGGAGACGATGCCGTCGAGGAGGGACTTGACGAGCTGCCATTCCTGGAGGAAGTACTTCTGGAGCACCCGCTCCTTGGAGTCGTGCTCGTCGTCGTCCTCGCCGCCGCCGCCCTCGTTGATAGGCGATGCGACTGGATCTTCTTCCTTCGCCGCCGCTTCAACCGCCGACGCCATGAGAGAGAGAGAGAGAGAGAGAGATGGTAGTAGTAGTAGTAGTAGTAGAGTCTAGGGACAAAGCTTCGCGGTAGAGAGAGAGAGAGAGAGAGAGAGAGGGAGGGAATGTAAACGACGAGGAAGACGAGCGAAAGCAGAAATCTATTTCTGGGGGAAAAAATATTTAAAAATAATGTCGAACAGAAAATTTAAAAAAAAAAAAAAAGAGGGAGGAAAAGGGGAAATTCCGTTGCCGGGACTTGAACCCGGGTCTCTCGGGTGAGAGCCGAGTATCCTAACCAACTAGACTACAACGGATCCTTGAACATTGTGTCAAACTCAAATGTACTTATTCTATCTCAGCTCGTTTAAGCCCGCTTTCCAATTAGACCCGAAATGTTTTTGTGTACAAACAATCAGTTTCAAGTTTTGTCATTGGGATATCGAATGCAAAATGTAAAAAAATTTCGTGTCTCCAATTTTTGGGGAAAAGAAAAGAGAGGAGAACGCAACCTAACTTTACAATACAAATTCAACCAACTCTCTTGTACTAGACTGAGTCTGAGATCCCGCGATCTTATTTAGTCATGCCAAGCCCGAACCAAACTTGAGTTATTGCACTCCCGATCCAAGGCGACTAAAGTTTCGATTGTCTTCTCCATGTAGCTAATGCACTTCAATTCAGTTCAATTTTTTTTTTTTGTATAAATGGTTCAATTCAATTTGATTTTTTTGAAAAACCAAATTGAAATCCGATTCAATTTGATTCCATTTAGTTTTTTGATTTTTACTTTTATTTTTTTTTTTTCTTACATGCACCCCTTTTAATAATTTTTTTAAATTAAATTTTAATTTTTTTTTTTCTTTTCTTTTTCTTTTTCATTTTTTTTTCTTCTTTCTTCTTCATTGGTCGATTGCCAGCCACATCGACGGCCAACATGGCTAGCAACCGGCCAAAGGCAAGCTAGAGCCTCACCACAAGCTGACGAGACTCAAGCTCCCCAAATTCCGACAAGGTCAAGCCTCATCAAAGTTCACCAAAGCCTCACTAACATCTCGCGACCTTCAACAAGCCATAGACTGACAAGGCTCAACCTCACAAAAGAAAGAAAAAGAAAGAGAAAGAAAAGGAAATAAAAAAGAGATTTTAAAAAATAATAAAAGAAAAAATTAGAAATTTTATCGGCTTGGCTTGGTTAACCGAACTATTAAAACTTTAAGCGATTAAAAAAGTTTTGATTTTTAATGAGAACCAAAACGAAAAAAAGCCTAACTTTTTGGTTTGACCTGAAGCGACTAAAAAAGTTTTGATTTTTAATGAGAACCAAAATGAAAAAACCCAACTTTTTGGTTTGATTTTCAATTCGGTTTTTGACGTCCTGACTAAACATATGATTGCAGCAAAAATCTTAATTCAAGTACCGAGAGAAGGAATGGAACATAGTCACCTTGTGAGTTGAACTCGCATCGGGTTTCATTCGATGCAATGAACTTTACACTAGTTAAGTTCCCTTCAAAGAATGACAACCAACCGATGAAGCAGCTACAAGTAAATGAAAACAAGTGATTTCTCACCATCTACACAAAGTTCGCTTTCCGACGGCCTATAATTAGTATCACTTCATGCTTTTGCCAAAACAATTGACATCGGGCAGCAGCTCCACCGCCATAATTCCAAGACTGAGCTCCTGACTATGTCGAATTGATAATAGGGATAAAAGTCAGGACTGCTTATGCAGCGATTCTTGGATAATTGATGTTAGCGACGGATGCATCCGAGCCGTTCTCAAAGAACGAGCCTCACTTCTTCCTTTAACATGTTCCTCCCCCAATGGCCACCGTGGTCGCAAATCATACTGTCACACAAACCAACAAATATCAGATTTTTCTTAGGCTGCGACTTCAAGGGACCGGTGCATCTATATGTGGTATGGGGATGGTTTACAACATTAGGGGGCATATATATCTGAAATGCATAGAAATGAAGCACACAACCTGATTCCACAGTGATGGAATTTAGAGGAAATAGAACATGGACATGCAGACACACAAATAAGAAATAACTTTCCTTTGGCTGGGCAAACAAGGAAATTTTATTCACAAAAAGTAAAGCAGATCAAGTCTGCTACAGAGGATACATCAGTTCATCATCCTCCAATTCTTCAGATCTTCCACATACAAAATAACAAATGCGATAAATGTTTATAACCAAAAAAGGTGACGTGAATTTTCCAGATCTAAGAAACATCTCTTGGAAGCCCCACATGACCTGTTCAGCATTATCTTAATCGAATGAAAAAATATGAGTGACCCTTTAACACAATATATCCATCTTTCAAATTATTTTTTGCAAGACCAAGTTCCTCTTAACCCAAGCAACCCAGCATGGACCAAAGGGCCTCAACCTATCCACTGTTCTAACTCATCAATAACATTCTACTATTCATATTGCACTTGATTATGTAAAATCAACTATAGGCAAACATAACCGCCAAGCCTGCTATATCTTATTTATTAAAAGGAAAATGAGAGACTAAACTACATTTAATGTGATTGAAAAATTTAGAAGGTGCTTTTGCAAAGTCAATTTTCCTGTAAAGCATAAATTTCCACAATCTGATTGTCAATCTTTTGAATACACAAGATGCAGACATCATCATGGAATTATCCATTGACCAAATTGTTCTTCAAGTGCAAGTCCTCTCTCATTTGTTGTTGTGTATCAGAAGTCTTCCGACACAGAAAGCGACAAAAAAAGCACATTTTATCACTATCGTGATCTCATTAAATTTCTCGAAATATGATGCATGAATTTTGACCTCCATTTGACTTGAATTAAGTTCTCTATACACATTTAACGGAGAGACATTAACCACTTGCAGTTTCTGCCACTAAGTCTAATGTAATCTAAGTCTTCTCACAATCCATCTGATGGTTTAAGGAACACGTACTGCAAATCTGGGGCAAAGAGTTCATCAAATATGTTCAACTCTTGTGGAGATAATTGACCAAAACATTAATAAATTTTGAAATCTGTCTAAGCCACCCAGGTAGATTCTATCATGGTTCATGGTTTCCAGTGCATGCTCCAGCAGGCTAGAAAGAGTCGTACTTAGTGAAAACAGAGGATGTGATAATTGAACTAACCATAGCATCGTCGGGCTCATCTGCCGGTGGTGAAGGATCAAATCTACCCATCCGGAAGTGCTCAATGCCAGTCCAAGCTATCATCACACCTGGTCAGATAAGATAAATGTCTTGAGCCCCCTGCTAGAGGCTATGTACCAACCTAATGAATAAATGACAGTGCCAACTGTGTCTACAGAGCAATTTCAACTGGTTTACAACTTCTAGATCAACTTTTTTTGTTCATGCTTCTTTGGATTAGGTCCATAAGATTTAATGAACCCATGCTATAACCAAAATCTAGCCAAATATACATTATCAAAAGAAGACACACATACACATGTACAAGTTGCGACTTAGCAGAAACCCAAAAGGGAAGCTAGACTCTCCATACACATGCAAACAAAGAACAGACCACCCATGTTACCATAATGCAAGTTAACAAATGCACTCTATAGTTGAACATTTTTCCAAATTGTGGCCTTGGTTTTCAAGAGATATCAGAGACCAAAGCCTTTTGATTAATTTTCTTCCCAGCCCTTTCCCTTGAATTGTTATATTCAGAGAGATCCCTAGAATCATACACTCCAAGTTTCATGATGCACTAACTGCTCTTGCCAGATGAAGAATGTCATTGAACAGCAGCTTAATAACCCGAATGTATGACTTACCATTGTCAGTGCAAAGGCTAGCTGGAGGACACACAAGTTCCAGGCTCTTTCTCTTCACTACCTGATCAAGCCGAGACCTGACATACTTATTCGATGCCACCCCTCCCGAAACAACCTACACAAAGCATATAAGGACATCATGTATCAAACAAAAAATGCCAGAAAGCTTATGTCAATACTCTGAGGAGGCAGGTAATGAAATGTTAAGTTAGTAATGTCACCAGATACTTCAATGAAGGCTCCATTTCCATTGCCCAGTCAATTGCACGTTCACACCTCTCCTCTAAGTGTAAAACTGCAACTCTCTGCTTTTAACAATCATGTATCAAATTCCAAAAAATTTGAAGCATACATGGGATATTGTCTGCTTAACTAACACCCTGCAGCTCACAGAATTTTAGTCACCTGAAAAGAGGCAGCAATGTCTGCTCGGTCAATTCTATCTTGAGTAGTTGCTGAAGAAATAGGAATTTGAGCATTTCTGCATAAGAGGAACACAAAAAGTTACAAAGTTTCCATTGCTTCATCCAAAAAACTAGTAGGTTAACTGAAATAACTCTTATCAAGCAAAAAGACATACGGACACACATTGTCGACATCATTTGAACTGCTTTCAGAAGTCTTTAACAATTAAGTACACTGGCATCATCTGTTTCAAATCCATGATGTACAGTCAGAGGAACTTTATCAGAAGTATCAATTCTCCATAGCTTTTTCCTTCTGTTACTTCCAAAGATAAGCTAAACTTGACACACATGCGAGCGCAACTACTCTAATCAGCTGTTCCATCCATACATAATGCATCAAGCTAGTAAATTACCCATTGGTCCTCATTCATTCCAAAGTTTTTGTAAAATGCCCAACATGTAGGGAGAAGGAATAACAGGAATGATCATGTTAAAACCACTCTCAGAGTACATCTTTTTCATGGATATACAGTCTCTTCATTTCGACTCATTAAAAATAATTCAGAAGAAATAAGAAAAGTGCTAACAAAGTTTTTTAAACTTAGCTGTCTTGACCACTAAGTTCATTAAATTTGATATAAGAAGGAAGGCCAGACATGCAGGCCCGAATCCCGATAATTGAAGTCATCTAAAATCTACAACAGTTGGTCATCATTCTCCTGACCATCAATCTTTAGTAGATCATGTTCACATTTTGACATAATATCAGTAGTGAAAAATGCACATATCCAGCACTTCAAGCTTATTTACCCATAATGGAATAGCAAATACTGGATTATAGACTTACACCTGTTCTACTTACATTTTTCTGGATTCTATTGCCAGCCTCACTTGGGTTTTCAAGCCAGCATAGGAGAAATTGCAATCTTTATGCTGCTTCATCGGCGTCTGCAGTAGTAGCAGCAAGGTAAGATTAAAGAAAAGCCGGATAGAAAATAGACAAAAAAGGGATTGAGTATATGGAAGTCCTATTGCAGGAAAATCCTAAGAAGACACAGCAGCTCAAATTATTTTAACTGAGAATTTGACTGATTCTGCATCACCCTCCAGGGCAAGCTGCTCTATAGCTGGACCACCACTCCTCCTCATTTCCAGACCTAGCCACTTTGCTGTCTTATCATATGCCTCGCCTATTGCATCATCTATTGTGGTGCCAAGTTGCACATATTGACCAAGACTCTGAGCAAGGATAAGTAGATTGTGTCCACCTACATAAGATGGAAAGAACAAACCATAGTCGCAATTGTCCTCTTTAAAGTTATTAGCGAATGCATTAGAAGTCAAATTTTAACTCAGTCATGAACTATATGCTTGAGACAAATAACAGGAAGTCAAGAGGCAATCAGAGCTAAAACTTAATTTAATGCTGTGCTAGACAGTGTTACTAGTTGAGTAGTCAAACTTAATTGATTAGTCAAAATTTGAATAAAAATTTATACAAGCGATTGAACCTTTACAATCTCATTTTTGGATTGTTCTGGTCCAGCCATGACCGACTGTAGCTGAACTCCAACGTTAAGTGACATAACCATATTCATGAATTGTACTCATATTGAAGCACCAATAAAACAACAGTTCTTTTCTGAAAGGACAAAAAGAACCCACATATCACTGGACTATACAGAGATGGTATCACCAAAAATATGCATACGTCCACTGTTTCCTCCAACAAAATCGCTCCAAGCATCTTAGATTGGAACAAGGGCTTATGCAGGTGACCAGTTAAAACACAAAAGAACTTTCAGTTATAGCACCAAAGAAGAGGTTGGTTTTCTCACATATCCAAATGAGTGATTGGTTTCTCATGTGTCTATTGTATTTCATGGAATACATTCTAACAGATATAGGTACAAACACCATACAGCATAGAGAAAATAAGGACTAAATAAACACTGTTAGGAGTAAGAAGGGTAAATTAGTCTTAGGGTAAATTAGTCTTTACCACTTTTAGGGTTTATTTTTTTGGTGTATATATATTAAACTTTATTGAATAATACAAAGTAAGTTTTCCTTACATGGTATCGAGCCTAGGGCTTAACCCTAGAGCAACCGCCGCCGCCGTCGGTCGCCGGACCGCCGTCGACTCGCCGGACCGCCGTCGGTTCACCGGAATAGGGCTTCTCTCTCGCGGTGCTCGCGCAGCTCCGCGCGCGGCTTCGCTCGCGGGGGCTCGCGCGCGGCTCGCCCTTGGGGCTCGCTCCGCGGCTCGCCCGCGGGCTCGCTCGTGCAGCTCCCTCGACTCGCGCCGCCCACGCTGCCCGCACGGCTTGATTGTGCTGCTCGTGGGGCGCGCTCGCCCTCACTCGGCTTGCTCGCGCGACTTCCCGCTCGTGGGATTTGGTGGTGTAGCTGTGTTGCTTCTTGTACGTGAGGTCTGTGAAGAAGGAGGAGCTGAGGATGCCGGTGGTGTTTGTGAAGGAGGAGGAAAGTTGCTGATTTCGGGATGGTTTTGTGGGTTATAGTTTGCTTTAAAGTTGCTGATTTGGCTGATTAATTTGTTTGAGACTTGTGATGAAGCAAGTTGCTGCTTGGGTATAGTGCAATTATTTATTTGATGATTTGAAAGTTGTGGGGTAGCTTCTGTCACTTTATTTTGATAGCTTCTGTCACTTTATTTGGTAGTGGTATTATTGGGTTATTGAATTATTGAGATTGAGTTATTTGACGGAAGCTAAGGTCGAGTTTGCTTATTCTTATTTGGAAAATGGGCGATGAGAAGAGCAATCTTTGTGATGACCGAGGTGATTTCTTCTTCATCTAATTCAATTACTGATAAGAAGCTCGCAGGGTAGTGCTAACTTCCATCAATGGAAGAAAATTGTGAAGCTTACTTTAACAAGCGAGGAATCAACATAGACACCTAAGCGAGTTTAAGCCCGGAGATGATGTTACTTGGGATGGTGTTGATGCACGTATTCTTGGTCAAATGCTGAATTCTATGGAGAGTAATATAGTTGACATGGTAACTCATATTGATACGGTGAGAGAACTATGAGAGTATTTGAATGTGCTGTATTCGGCCAAGATAATTTGTCACGGATTTATGAGCTATCGCAGGAGTTTTATCGATTTGAAAGAAAGGGGCGCTCTATTACTCAGTGCTTTGCAGACTTTAAGAGATTGTATGAGGAGTTGAATGCTGTTCTTCCTATTTCAGCTGATGTTCAACAAATGCAACGTCAAAGGGAACAATTGGCTGTAATGGGATTCTTAGGATGTCTTGGTTCGAGTGTGAAAATGTTAGATCTCGAGATTCTTGGAGGAGAGAATATAGCGTCACTCACGAGATACATTTGCTCGAGTTCTTCGAGTATCTCGTGAGTCCTCTCGGGATACTACATCTATGGTAGGAAGTTCAGCCCTTGTGTCCCGGACTCGGGCTTGGTAG
Organism: Eucalyptus leucophloia subsp. euroa; assembly: GCA_017140325.1. NCBI lineage: Eukaryota > Viridiplantae > Streptophyta > Magnoliopsida > Myrtales > Myrtaceae > Eucalyptus > Eucalyptus leucophloia. The sequence goes on along the minus strand of CM029472.1, from coordinate 13,859,087 downwards.
TGGTAATAGGAGTGATGGAGGAACCCGTGGCGGATATAGTGTGCGTGGTGTCCGAGGAGGAGGCCGAGGCATTGGAATAGGGAGAGGTCAAGGTAATCAGCATCCTTATGGACAATTCCATATATCTACGATAATTCGGGAACTACACGAGTTTGTCACCATCGTGTGGCAAACCTGGTCATATTCAAAAATTTTGCTACAAGCTACATGGGAGACCGGGCAGCAGCACCAGTTTGCTAATACGGCATCTAATATTAACCCTACTTCACGGTCATCCGAAGACAAGGTGGTGGTTATGTGCGGTGAGGAATATGCTCGGTACACACGGTCTCAAATCTCACAGCCTGTTTCTTCCACTGCTACTTTGGCTCGAGACAGGTAATGCTACGCATGTCTTTCGGCTACTTCTCGTCCTTGGATCATTGATTCGGGGGCTTCGATCACATGTCAAGTCTTTCGGGTATATTTTCCTCTTTTTCTCCATCTTCGTCCATAGTTACTCTAGCCAATGGGTCACCTACACATGTTAGGGGAATTGGCACTGATTAACCCAAGTCCTTCATTATCTTTGTCCTCGGTGCTTTATCTTCCACAACTTCCATTTAACCTAATGTCGTTAGTAAGTTAACCAAAAACTTTCGGTGTTCGGTAACTTTTTATCCCGATTCTTGTGTCTTCCGGGATCTGGCTACGAAGAAGACGATTGGTAGAGGACGTGAGGAAGGGGGCTGTATGTACTTGAAGATGCTTCTTCAGTTGCTTGCACAAGTGTTGCGTCCCCACATCAAATCCATTGTCGTCTTAGTCATCCTTCTCTACGTAGTCTTCAAAAGTTAGATTCTAGTTTTCAATCTCTTTCTAGTCTAGAGTGCGAGTCATGCCAACTTGGCAAATTACATCGTGTTAGTTATACACCTCGGTTGTTAAACGATCAGTATCTCCTTTTTTATTAGTTCATTCAGATATTTGGGGTCCATGTAGTGTGGTTTCCAATTCGGGTTTGAGATATTTTGTTACTTTTGTCGATGACTATTCCGAGTTACTTGGTTATATTTAATGAAAGATCGTTCAGAATTATTTTCTATTTTCCGTGCATTTATATCTGAAATTTATACTCAATTTGGCATACGTGTTAAAGTTCTGCGTTCGATAATGCTAAGGAGTATTTTTCCACATCCTTTTCGATTTTATGACTCAACATGGTATGATCCATGAATCTTCCTGTCCCGATACTCCACAACAAAATGGTATTGCTGAACGGAAAAATAGGCATTTATTGGAAGTTACTAGATCCATGTTATTTGAGATGAAGGTACCGAAAACCTTTTGGTACGATCTTTGTTCTAACTGCATGTTATCTCATTAATCGCATGCCTTCTTCGTTCTGCAAGGTGGTATTCCTTTTTCCACCTTGCTTCCTAGTGAACCACTTGTTTGTCTTACCACCCGTATCTTTGGTTGTGTCTGTTTTGTTCGTGATCATCGACCCGGAGTATCAAAACTTGATCCCAAGGCACTCAAGTGTATGTTTATGGGTTATTCCCGCACTCAAAAGGGATATCGCTGTTATTCTCCATTGCGAGAAAATATTTTATAACAGCTGATGTTTCATTTTTGAATCCACTCCTTATCATAATGTTCCAATTGATGTGTCTGAATTAGATGAAGACTTGTATGTGACCACCATTCGGTCTACTATTCCCAATGTTTCACCAGTATCTACAGAGAAACCACCTCCTCTCCAGGTTTATACACGACGTCATCGTGATGCTACTACTGCTCCCCCTGCTCCTCATGTCACTACTACGTCGACTTCATCTCCAGATCCGCCATTAGTTGTCCCTCCTCTTGTATCTGATCTTGATCTTCCTATTGCTCATCGCAAAGGTACACGTACTTGTACTCAACATTCTATTGCAAATTTTATTTCTCACTCTTCTGTGTCTCCTACTTTTCGAGCCTTTTTAACTGCGTCGAACAATATCCTATCCCCAAGTCTATTGCTGAGGCGTTACAAAGTTCTGGTTGGAGGACAGCAATGAAAGAAGAATTACAGGCTCTTGAGATTAATCAAACTTGGGACTTAGTACCACTTCCTCTAGGCAAAACTGCTATTGGTTGTCGATGGGTATATGCTGTAAAAGTTAACCCGATGGTTCTCTTGCTCGTTTAAAAGCAAGACTTGTTGCAAAAGGGTATGCTCGGGTGTATGGAATTGACTATCTAGACACATTTTCTCTTGTTGCCAAACTTACTTCTGTTCGTATTTTGATCTCTACGGCTGCAACGTATAATTGGCCTTTATTTCAGCTTGATGTTAAGAATGCTTTTTTGAATGGCACTCTTCATGAGGAAGTTTATATGGAGCAACCTCCGGGGTTTGTTGCTCGGGGAGTCGGACTAGTTTGTAAATTAAAAAAATCTTTATATGGTTTGAAACAATCTCCACGAGCATGGTTTGGAAGATTTTCGAGGTTGTATTGTCTTTTGGGCTATCAAGATGTGAGAATGATCATTCTTTCTTTTATAAACAATCAAGGGGAGGCAAACTATTCTTGATTGTGTATGTTGATGATATTATCATCACGGGAGATGACTTGGTTGGTATAGCTGAGCTAAAAGCCTATCTTCAACAACAGTTTCAAACTAAGGACTTAGGAAAATTGAAATATTTCCTAAGAATCGAAGTGGCGCAATCACAAAAAGTGTTGTTCTGTCACAACGAAAATATGTCTTGGATTTGCTCACTGAGATAGGTATGTTGGGATCAAAGCCTCTTTGATTCACCCATGGAACAAATGGTTAAATTAGTTGTTGATGGAGGAGAAATTCTTAATAATCCCAAGAGATATAGAAGATTGGTAGGTAAGCTGAATTATCTTACAGTTACTCGACCCGGACATTGCTTTTCTGTCGGTGTAGTAAGCCGAGTTTTTGTCTTCCCCTCGTACATCTCAACTTTGGGATGCGGTTATTCGAATATTGAGGTATTTGAAGAAAGCTCCGGGAAAAGGAATTCTCTACCAAAACCATGGTCATAACGAGTTGAAGGTTTTTCGATGCTGATTGGGCTGGGTCTCCGGATGATAGAAGATCAACTCGGATATTGTACCTTAGTCGGAGGAAATCTGGTATCATGGAAAAGTAAGAAACAAAGTGTTGTTGCCCGCTCTAGTCTTTGAGTCGAATATAGAGCCATGGCACAAGTGACGTGTGAATTAGTGTGGATTCGACAGTTATTGACTGAGTTAGGCTTTAAAGATTTAGTACCCATGACTACGTGGTGCGATAATAAAGCTGCTGTGCATATGGCTTCCAACCCCGTGTTTCATGAAAGAACAAAACACATTGAGGTTGATTGTCATTTTATCAGAGAGAAGTTGCGAATGGAGTAATTCTTCCCAGTCATGTTCGAACTAGTGAACAACTTGCAGACATCTTTACTAAGTCCTTGGGTAATGGGAGGATAGAATATATTTGTAACAAGCTGGGCATGATTAATATTTATGCTCCAGCTTGAGGGGGAGTGTTAGGAGTAAGAAGGGTAAATTAGTCTTAGGGTAAATTAGTCTTTACCACTTTTAGGGTTTATTTTTTTGGTGTATATATATTAAACTTTATTGAATAATACAAAGTAAGTTTTCCTTACAAACACAAACGTCTATAATTCAAAGTTGGATAATTTTACAAGACAGTACAACACCAACACAACAGACAAACACAATAGGAATTAGAAAATATAAGTTCAGCGCAAAACAGACATGACTAAACCAAACCGATATGGTTTGATATGTTTGATTCGCTCATCTGATATGATCTGATTCCTTCCTAAAGTTTGAGATTTTTAGTTAAAACTCAGGAAAGATTTAAATATGAAACACACTACAAATTTGCCATCTGTACACTGATAAGTTGATACGTAAAGTTTTATGTCGTAATCTATTGAATAAATAAAATAAAATTTGGAAGACAGCGTCAATGAACTTGAGCATTTGCAGTTATGATAAACTCCTGGCAAGCCACCAATGCCAGCAATTAGGAAAAAGGTTGAGTGATGAGATATTTAGGCTGCAACACAAATCTCCCATGTAGACTATACATTTTTGGGTAGAAAGACAAAAAGTCTCACAACCACAGCTTTGCAGAAAGAGAAACTGGGAATGAGATAAAATATTAATCAAATATGCATTCAGAAAATATAAACTCATATGTGGTACAAGTAAATCATCCATTTAAGATGTCTACATCACAGTTTGAGGGACATGCTTTTAATCTCAATGAAGCAATTCAAGAGTGCTTTTCTCACTCCCAAATGTAGTGAAAGCAAGAGTATTATGCCAAGCATATTACTAAAAGTATAAGATGTTTACCAGAAATGAGAAGGGCCAAGAAAGGAAATTGCAAATCTTGTTGGACTAACCTGCAGCAGGATGGAAGTATATCAATTATAGCTAAGCACATCCTCCTTAATTTATTTGATTGCATTTGAATAAAAGAAACATCATAACCCCAAAGCAGATAAGCGAAAACATTCAAGTCGTCCTGTATGCATGCTGTCACTAATTCAGTGGACTTCAAAAAAGAGAAAATAATTGACTTTTCCTTCAACATGTCTAATATGCATGTTTCTGCCAACTAACTTAGTATAAACAGTTCCTCTTCTTTTTTTACCTTGCAACTAAAGCATGGGCCTCCATGTGGTGGACACCAACAATAGGCTTGCTGAAGAGCCCAGCAATACTTCGAGCTTTTCGCACGCCAACTGCACCACAAAAAGAAGAAGAAGAAAAGGGCATGTAGCAATATACCACTTAATATGATGCATTAAACAGGAATGCATGATTCAGATTTCATAGTGAGAAAATATAATATCCTTTACCAAAAACCAATGTGAACTGCAAATTATTTCCTGGCAATCCATCAAAGTATAACAGCGAAAACTCCTCAGCACATTTCATAAAGCTGCCACTATTTATGCTTGCAGACCAGTGCATGCAAAAAAAAGCAAAACATGACTATTTAATTTAACCATCAAAAGCACAGGCTCAAGCTAGTCTGCATCAGCATACCATGTCTTCTCGAAAAATGACATCATACTCACCCAAGGGACTTTCAGTTCCACAGCCAAAACTTAGCCAAGTAGTTAACACTCTACTTCAGACAATTTTGGCCAGAGACCCACTTTAGGTTTCAAAGTAATGTGACCAGCAGACACTTTCAAATTCAACCCACTCCAAGATTCATGGAAAGAGACAAAGAAAAGAGAGGGCAGACCAGACAGAATTATCCTTGGCTTATTGTTAACAGATATCCTGCTTCATGGAGTAGAAGTAAATGATTAACAATCAAAACGTCAAATTACCACGAAGGCAAAGGCTTAAACCAGGACCAATAGTAACAGCAACTGCAGATAAATCTCTGGCTGTCAGATTAGCCTCACTCAGTGCTTTATCAACAACCTGCATTAAAGTAACAGAACTTTAAACATGAAAAGAAGTTCCCAATGCATATGATGCCTATAAGACCATGTTGGCTCATCAGTAGGAGAAAGGGATGGCCAAAAAACTGATGGGAGCTCTTAAAACAGTTATAAAGAAGGAAGCAATAAATAATGCAAAAAACAGAAAATTGCTCTGATGCTAATAACGTTAAAGAAAGACCAAAATGAGAAAAAGTTACCGGATCAATAGCTTCAGCATGAGCAGCTTCCGCCATTTTGGGAGCAACACCTCCATATAAAACGAGCAGATCTGCCTTGACATATGAAGGTATGAATTTAGGTAAATGCTTGCAACATATAAAAAACGATCCTTCTGCCAAACTTCAGGCACATATGGAGCAATTTATAAATAGGAGAAGGAACTCGTCCACATGAGAAAACAAAAGTTCATAGAAGAATTGGCACTACAAAAGACTGATACTCCCCAAATCAAGAAAGGCTTCATCATACATAAGGTAAACAGTAGAAGACTGGGTGAACAACCAGTTATCTTAAAAGCAGCAGCACTGGCCATTATCAATGGATCACTGCTCTACTTGCCAAATCCAAAAGAAAACCTACATTTGGATTGCAAATAAGATGACCTAATTTCCAACCCACAAAGGCACATGAGACAGAAAAAGAAAATGAAAAACTTGCTTTTTCAATGACTAAGATGCGAACTAATAAGCTCTTCCGTTAGTTATTCAATTAAGGGATATAATTTATTTGGAATTCCCTGTCAAAATGTCATTAACTGTAATGACTCGAAACCAAGCCCCAAATGCTTCTGTGCCTCTGTCCCCCCCCCCCCCCCCCACCCCACCCCACCCCAAAATAAAAAAATCCGATTTTTTGCAGCCTTTGGGGTATCTAAAGCAATTCTGCAATTCTTCAATGATGATTGGACATCTGTATAAATCCATGGACCAGACACTCAGCTTAAACTGTCATTCTAAGGCACACAGGGCAACCACGCTTTTCCCATTGCTACACTCCTTAGTTCACCCTAATGATCTGCCCAAACTTAAAACCCGAAGAGCAAAGAGGGAGATAAGCTAACGGCGCCCAAAACACGAGCACAAAACCAGCCCAAACCAACAGAATAACACCAAAAAATAAGGAATTTACACCACAGACATCAGAATTACCGAAACGAAGCCACCTACCTGAGACGACACGACTTGACTCAGAATTTTCCCATCGCCTCTCACCTGAACGCCAAAAAATTTTAAAAAAAAAAACCGATCAGAAAACCGACGAAACAATCGCCAGAAAACTAACCCCCCTCCCCCGCCTCCACTTCGAGCCATCAAACGTGTAGAGAGAGAGAGCTCACGACGGCGGCCGCTGTGTCGTCGCAGCTCGTCTCGATGCCGAGGACGACCAGATCATCGCCGGCCGCGCTCGCCGTCCCTCCGCGCGAAACCGAGGAGCCGGAGTCGGACCGGAAGGCGGCGGCGGCGACCGCCACGACAACGACGACGACGAGGAGAGCCGCGCCGGCCGCTGATGGCGGCGGGCCGGTCTCCGGACCGAGCCCAGCGCCGGCGGAAGCGAGAGCTTCGGGACGAAGTGAAGGCGAGCAAGCGTTGCGGAGAGGGAGAGCAGCGACGAGGACACCATTAGAGAGAGAGAGAGAGAGAGGACAGCGTTCACTGAAAACTGAACTCAAACTTCATCCGCTCCACGCCTCCATTTCGTAGTTAAAAAAAAAAAGCCTCCATTTCAACTTTCCCATCATTTCATTTTGGGAAAATAATACAAACGTAAGTTGGTATTTATATACAACATGATTCATAAAATTTTAATTTATTTAATACAGTATATAAAATTTAGCTCAACGTGTAATTTTCTTAAACCTTTCATGTTCATCCTAATTTAGAAAATAGTTCATATAAACTGTGGATGTCATTATTTGTGACAAAAGCCCATGGACGTCGGAAAAATAAAATAGTATAGATCTTAAGATTTGATTGGGTGGCTCTCAGTTCTTGTTATAAGAGATGTCTCTAATGAGTAGGAGGATAAAATCAGTTAAGAAATGCCAAGAGATTTTTGTCACTTTATTTTTCAATGTTTCTTTTACCAAGTCCAATATTTGGTGAGGTTGGCAATAAATCTTCTTGTTAGAATTTTTTGAATCAAGGTTATAATAATTCCGCAATTAAATTGAAATGTCTCAAAAGTTCAAGAGTATTCAAATATCATACTAAAGAAATTAGAAGTTCAGGAACTAAAGCAAAGTTTAGGGATCATTCATTTAATTTTCTCTTTCGTTTTCTATATTTTTTTTCTTCAGTATACATGCATCTGTTTAAAAATTAAATTTCTACACATTCAATATTCATCAACTTGAGAAAATAATTATTATGCATTTTATGTTAATCGTGTTCTGTGGAAAACATATATCTAAATTGTATTAACTAATATTTAAGGTAGCATGCATTTATTAATTTTTTCAATGTAAAATGAACGAGTGGGAAACTATAGTACCCATATTTGTGCCGAAAACCCGATTGTGATGTTTTGCCTCTTCGATCCAATTTGTGAAAATCTGTGAAGGCATGTTCTCCCACGACCAACCATAGACTCACTCAAGAATATGAGCCAAATAATTTCACTTCTTCGAGAAAGAAGATTTTCCCCATCGCAATGTGAATATTATTCACGTCTAAATAAATTATAAGATAAATTACATGCAAAGTGTCGATAATTATATATTGCAAAAGTTTTGAGTAATATAAGATAAAAATCAAGCGCATCGGTGGTTAGATTTAAATTAAGCAAAAAGGAAAAATCTAACATCTTTGGCCCGCTAAGAAATTTCTTAAGGGAGCATTTTGTTATCTCTCGTAAGGCCCAGATCGGATAGTAAAATCCGATTTGGTATTTAGTATCATGACGAAAAAAAATTTGTCCAAAGCTTTGGATTTTGTGATTTATGAGATGCAAAAGCCAGCACATCCCATCACCAAATTTTTGCGATGGCTCCGCTGGATATGGCTTCGTTGATCATTGCCCTCATGATGAGGGTCGAAACCTTGAGTCATTAAAAAAAAAAAAAAACCAGCACATCCCCCAATAAGTTTCTCCTAGCTCCAATCTTCTTTTTTTTTTCTCTTCCTAACTAAACTGTCATCAGTTGCTTGTAATCCTCATGTCATATTGAATTCGGATATCTGAATTTATGGAGTTGTGTGGTCATGTCACGTTAGGATTGGCAGCTTGTAATCCTCATGTCATATTGAATTCGGATCTCTGAACCTATGGAGTTGTGTGGTCATGTCACGTTAGGATTGCTAGCTGCCTGTATCAATGATGCTTCCCCCAATTCAACCAATAACAATATGGATCCATGGATCGTAATGAATCTTCGTATCATATATAATTTTTTAGATAATACGAGTAACTTCAAATTTATCAAAATTCTCAGTACTATAGGAAAGTTCATACCCTAAATTAACTAATACCTCCGGCATACTAGTTAAACTAATTACATGCAGAGACAAATGCTTTGTAAGATGTTTCGAAAACAGGCAAATTACTCGGTTAACAAAAAATGGCCTACATGGTAACGTTTCTATTTCTCCCGATTTCTATTCTTTTGTTTCCCAGAACAAAAAAAAAAATCCGTTTGGTAACGCCAACTTATTTCTTTATTTCTCGGAATAAAAAAGTGGATAGAAAATAGATTTGGAATAGAAACAAGAAATAAAAAAAAAGCTTTTATTCCCAGGAACAATTTCTAGAAATAAGTTTTTTTTTTTCTTTTTTCTCTTTTATTCTTCTTCTTTGTTGCAGCCATCGCCGACCGCTTGCCAACCGTTCACCACCTCCTATCGCCCGCAACCACCGCCGATAGTTTAGCGTATCGGCAACGATTGTCGCTGCCTATAGCCCATTGACCGCCACTCACAACCCACTAGTCGACGATCGCCACCATCCGCCGCGGCCTACCATCACCAACCGTCACATGATTGCCGCACAACCGCCACTGCCGCGCACAACCATCGACCATTGCGCCAACCGCCCCTCCTGCGGCGGTGGGTGGCAATCTGCATCGGCGGTTAGCGGCGATGGTAGGCGGTCGTGCGGCGATCATGCACTTGATTATGTAGTGGTCGTGCGACGGTGTGCGACAATCGCACGGTGATTGTGCGCGGCAAACGGTTAGCGGTTGGCGGTCCGTGAGTAAGAGGAAAAAAACAAATAAATATAAAAATTTATAAATTTTTACCAAATGCATTTATGTTTTTATTTTTCTATTCCAAGAATATAAATTTTATATAATTACCAAACACCTTATTTTACTCAAAATTGTTCTTAAAGTAGAAATAGAAAAAAAAAAACTATTTCTGAAAAGAAATAATTCCTCGGAGGATTTTAGAAATAGAAACGTTGTCATGCGCATCCCAAATATCCAGAGACACTCTTTTTAATATCTTCCTTATCATTGATCTCTCAATGGTAGGATCTTTAGTGTTCATCTAATGCATGGGTTCACATCCACTTTTCTTGAAAGCAATTCAACCAGTCAGTCTTGCTACAATTGATCCGAAAAAAAAAAAAAAACCAATCCTAGAAATTGAGAACGCCAGTAAATGTTAGAACCTGCGTACGTGGCAAGGATTTGCTGAACTTTTCATGTTCATTTAATATGATTCCCAATAGGAGAGGGAGATGAATGAATCAAAGAACATGCAATGTTTGCCTCTCAATGAACCATACTTCTGAAAAAAAAAAAAAATCTTCAACAAGTGGGTTCTTATGGCATCATCACCTAGGATTGATTAAAAAGCATACACATGCCTTTCAAACAACCGGATCAAGCTAAAATACGAGTGGGATTACCATAACTTTGAACCGACAAGTCAATATCATCGCGGTGACTTTCGAGCATAGGAACATAATCATCTCTAAATGGATAAAAGGCCAATGGAAAATCCTTGAACTACAACGTTGATTATAAGAAGAAGAAATTTGGCGGGGGCTTTACATAAATCCAGTGTCCAGGAGCCAGTGAATTTGCAAGATCATCAAGCAGGGCCCTCTCTCTCTCTCTATATATATATATATATGTGATGTCGCTCTTTCCTTTCTATCTCTTCCTCACTGAACAGAAGGACATGGATACAAGATAGGGTTCAAGGGAGACATCCTCCTCCGTGGATGGCGACCTTGAGTTTGAGGTACATACTTTGCACTCATGTGGTGTGACATCCTGATTTTCGAGTTTGATTTCGATGAGACGAGTTGGGCTTTTCATCAACGTGTCTATAACCTTTTCTCCGAGTTGGCCACTCACGAGGTAACTAACTTATCAGGTGAAGCCATTAAGGAATCTAAATGCAATAGACATGAAAATTCGACTAGGAATCGACTGCTTGACCGTGCTAATCTGCAGGGGTCATTACCGCACTGTCAAAATGGATCAGAGACCGAAGATAGGTCGATTTGATAGAGATATGTGATTAGTGCGTGGGTGATTCCACCTAATTGCAAAATTTCTGTCGAACGGCATTAGACCGATTTTTCTGTCATTTTTGTACCTTGTGTTTGTGTTTGAAATCTCGAGATTTTCACGACAACCAAGAGTCACCAATGTGTCGAAAATGTACATTGTGGCTCAAAATAATCAATCATGTATTAATTGTATTAAAAATTCATAAAAGCTAATTGGTAGATTGGAACGTGCTAAAATCACATTGAATTGAAATTAACCGCGAAATTGAGCTCGATTTCAAAAATTGAAAGTTCGGCCGTGTTATGATTCATTTTAGGAACGTCAACTCACTTTCCGAAAAATTTTCGAAGATTCCGAGATTTTTACGAAAAATCGATTCGGAAATTGAACGGAAATTCAGTTTAGCTCATTTGAAGGAAATTTCGACTTTTAAGCCGAGCTACCGGGTGATGGGAATTTATGGACATGTGTGGGATTTCTCTTTGATAAAATTGGACTTCGAATTTGAGAATTTGAGGATGAAATTGAAGCCAAAGTTGAGTAAATTCGGATCAAGAGAGGAGGGCTGCATTTTGGCACTAAAATTGGATAAATTGTGGATTTTTATTACTAGAAAGTATTAGGAGGAGACATTGGGATATTTATGCATAAAGATCTAGGGGACAAGCATTAAATGGAATGGATAAAATGCTTAGCTTTTGGTTCCAGCCGTGGCTTCCTTCACACGTCCAACCACCGCCCTTTCTCCTTCGGCCTCCTTCTCTCTTGCTTGATCCCTCTCTCTCTCTTTGCTCTACTTTTCATTTCATTTTCCTCTGCAAATTACATCTCTTTCATTTCTCTTCAACCAAAGCTCATCCTCCACCCACCGAACTCTCCTCTCACGCCAACACCACCGTCCCACTCTCCACCGAAACCCTTCCCCCACCCACATACGCCACTTCCTCCCACCGAAGACCGAAGCTCCATCTTCTTTGGTCAAAACCCCAACTGAAGGCCTCCATCATCGACTTCAAAGCCCACACGTCCAGCAACAATCGAGCAACCCAACACTGCCGAAGCCAGCCACTCGAAGCCGTTTCAGCCCTTCGAAACTCAAGATCAAAACCAGCATCTTCGTGCCAATTTTCTCAGCCCGAATAGCAAGTTCGTTGGCTATTTTCAACCTGTTAGAGCGTCCTTCGACCTCACCGTGAGCTTAAGTCTCGGCTACTGTTGCGCCGCCGTCGCCGTGAGCCGATTTTCGTGCTAACCGGTAAGTTGCATTCTAATCCTTTATTAGTGGGCTAATGACACTTAGAGGTGTGTTAGTTAGCTAATTTGTGGATTAATTATGTTGATTAGGCTTAGGATGGCTTAGTTAGATTAAGTATATAGTTAGTAATTAGTTAGTGTAATTAGTTTAGTTAGGTGGATTAGTTAGGAATTAGTTAGTTTATTTAGTTAGTGTACTTAGATTAAATTAAATAGGATGCTTAGATTTAATTGTTAGTTAGATTATTTATTTTAGTTAATTTAGGTTAAATTAAATGCTTTAAATTTATTTATTTTGTAATTTATTTAATTTTCGATAGTTTATTTAATTATTAATTATTTTCCGAAAATTATACCGGGATATTTGGTGACGAGAATTTTGTGCTTGATTGCAATGGTGTGTTCAATTTCTGTAATTGAGTGTTAATTTATGGAAATTGAGTGTTAATTGGAATTTCGAGTATTTAATTCCAAAAATTATGAAATCCATTATTTATTAGAAAATCTCGGGTGTCGGATTTTAACACCGAAAATAGTTTTATATAACATATAAAATAGTGGGATTTTAAATTGAAGATTATGAATTTTCTAGGCTCAATCTGACCGTGTACCCACGCACGACTATTTTACCATGTATTTTTAATACGAAGAAAATAGGCCAGGTTCACTATTTTAATTGAGACATTTGAGTGCAATGCACAGTATCCTGGGCCGAGATTGATTAGTCTTGTGTTGGTTAAGAGAAACCTTCTCGTGCAATTATGCCAGATGTTGCTAAATTCCTTTTTGGGTTACCAATGTATTAGGGTATCGGGTTGTAATAGATTCTGGACCTATGCGCCTTCGGAAAAACCGCCAATGAGACATAGCCGTGCTCTATGGGGAAGAGATGATGCCTAGCTATGCTAGTAGACTACCGAACATGGATTTCGGCAAGTGCCTTGAGTGGCTTAATTAATAATTGGAACGCATGATGGTCTGAATTTGATGCGTCTGATTATGAGACAAAACTGTGTGGCATGGAACAGGACCCTTGTGATTAATTGAATTGATGCAGTGTTTTAGTTGTTATGTGCATTGATTATATGCATTGCGATATGAACTTTACTGACATGCAGGAAGGAAATTGAGGCGAGGTAAGTCCTCTATGCCAATTGAGTGGTTGTGTGGTTAGGACACTTCTAGGTGTATTTCCCTCCTAATCAGGGCTTAGTTGTAAACTCGCTGAGATTTATATCTCACCCCGTCGTTGGCTTAAAATTTTCAGGGCCATAGAGAGAGGACTTGGAGCTAAGCGGAGGTGACCTGAAGAGTAGGTCAGATAGGACAGCCTTTTTTTTTAGAACTAGTCTTTTGGTTATAGACTTGTGTAAAAGACTCGGTATGTTTATAAAAGTGTGGTTTGTTTGTGAATGTAATGTCCTGCTTTTCTATCTCGAGATAGTTACTGTCAGGGGATTTGTTATTTGCTTATGCATGTGAAATAAAAAAAAAAAAATGGTCGGTGACTCGTCCTAGGAAGTCGCATAACGATTATCGACCAGAGAGGGATGGGCATGTGCTTGAGGATCGAGGCGTGACATGTGGAGTTATAGTTCTTTGTTTTTTGGCAACTTCCCTCCTCAAAAAGACTCTCTTTGCAAATGGAAAACGAACAAAGCTGGCGGACTTGATATGTATGGATTCTTCAATGAGTTTACCAACTTTAAAACCTCACCAGAACCTTGAAATTGCTTATTACATATATGGGTGATCGCGCGAACCAAGCAAATGCAGGAAGAAGAGGCAAATGCAAGCATAAAGCACGGCTTGCTCAGTAGGCGTGGGAAGCCAACAGCTAAAGGGAGGGTTAGTGGCTGGAGATGTAGGGCGATGGTATTAGGTAATGTCATCACCGAAGTGCCTGCTTCAAACATTGTTCCATTTTAGCATTCGGCCTATCTGATTCCATTCAACAAACAAACAATCCAAATATTTCATGTACTGTCATCTAAAAGGTGTCACAAATGACAAAAAATGAAACTTTAGTATATTGGGAAACTAAAAATAAAGTTCAATGACTCAACGGCAAATAGCAGCAAACCGTTGAGTATGTCAGGATGATATATGCCCCTATCTTCACAATTTAACATAGGTGGCAATCTCGGCTTCAGCCTTTACAAGAGGGAACACAGGAGCCCAGCTGAACATTTTTTCTTTTGCTTACTTAGTGGTATTCTTCATGCCCTTACCGTAGGTGTGATTTATAGTGAATCAATGCCTTGTGACGTTGGCGTTTACTAGAGTGGAAGTAAACCTTGTGCTGTTCTCAAAGCTAGTACTAAGGCAAATGAACAAGGAGGCTGCCAACACATTCAGCAAGTAGGATGGAGCTATGTATCTCTACTCTCTCCTGGGAGCTTTCCTCAGCAATTCCTACTTGGGCAGATACTTCACTTGCATAGCCTTTCAAGTCCTCCTCGTGAGATAGATAATTCGATTGCATGGGGTTCTTGTGATGATGACTTTTAACTGGGATCCCAAGTTCATAGCTGCATTTTGGAAAAGCTTGTAGATTGCTATGAGAATGAAGCTACAGTTTAGCATAGCTTATCATCCACAAACGGACGGACAATCTGAAAGGACTATTTAAACCATTGAGGACATGCTATGAACTTGTGTTGTGGATTTCAAAGGAGGATGGGAAGATCAACTATATCTCATCAAGTTCGCATACAACAATAGTTATCAACAAAGCATCATAATGGCACCATTTGATGCGTTGTATAAACATGCCCATAGAATGCCCGTCTATTGGGATGAAGTCGAGGAAAGGAAAATTACAGGCCCCGAACTGGTGCAACAAGATGTGCATGCAGTCTAGATCATCTGGAAAAGGTTAAAGACAACCCAAATCTACTAGAAAAGCTATGCGGACAAACGATTGAGACTTTTAGAGTTCCAAGCAGGCGACCATGTGTTCCTTAAGATGTTGCCAATGAGAGAAACACCTTGTTTTGGTAAGAAAGGAAAGCTAAGCCCAAGATTCATTGGACCATTTGAAATTTTAGAACGAATAGGGAATCTAGCCTACCGTTTGGCATTGCCACCCAATCTTGCCTGGGTTCATAATGTGTTTCACGTGTCCATGTCAAGGAAGTATGAACTAGATCCAATGCACGTGTTAAGTTATGTGTAGATCGAGGTGGACGACAAAGTGACATATATTGAGCAATCGATGCGAGTCTTGGATAGAAAAGAACGAGTATTGCGCAATAAGGTCATTCCCTTAGTTAAAGTCGTTTGGTAGCATCATGGCACCAGGGAGCAACCTGGGAAAGCGATGACATAATAAGAAGCCAATATCCCCATCTATTTGAAGAAGTGGTTGATCATGCAAATTTCGAGGACGAAATTTCTTTAAGAAGGGAAGAGTTGTGACACCTTCGATCCAACCCCAATTTTCAGAACGGATTCCAACAATGGCAAAGGTTCAAAGCGAGATTTCAATGAGGATAAGTAGACCATGAAAATGCTAAGAAGGGCACTTTGGGGGTGGAAACACAAATTTTCATCGGTGGAATGCGGAAATTTGGAAAAGTAGAAACGGGCTGTGGATGAGGGCCCATGTGGGCCCAAGCCCACGAGTTGGACCCATTGGGCCTCACACCTATGTTGGGCGACCCAAAGGCCCACGCCCAAGGAGATGGGCTGCCCAAGAGGGCCATGGGCCTCCCAAGCCCCCTTTAGCCTTATAAAATCTAAGTATTAAATGCACTCATGTGTGTGAATAGTGTGCAATCTTCATGAATTGACCCATTTGACCTATCTTCAAAGCTAAAGACCAAGAGGCATAGGGAGAAAGTGCATGAAAGGGGCAGCCACCACTTGGAAAGGGAGAATGATGTTGTCCCCTAAAAGCCTAAGTTACCCCTCATTTCCCATGTGCATATCTTCTCATTAATGGCCTTGGATTTTGCTTCATCAAGTGCCATTCCCTTGCATGGATGAGAAAAATGGCACAAGCATTTATTGGGCACATCTCCCACATTCTCTCTTCCCCCCCCCTTAATAGCTAGCCATCTCTCTCTCCTTTCTTCTCTCATTTTCTCACTTTGGTTCTCACACTCATTTTTTCCTCTCCCTGTTGAGCTTGGCCGAGCCACCCCTTCTCCATTTCAAGCCATTTCCTCAATTTTCCTCTCTAGATCCACCGCCCACCATCCACCATCCACTGTACACGTCTCCATTGAATCACCATCTCCACACCATCGTTTTCGTCGTCGTGCCAAGCCATGGGGCCACTTACCTCTTTTTCTTTCTCGGTTTGGGCCCTCGCGAAGCCCAAAGGCTGTTCAACCGTGTTGCCATCGCCATGCCTCGACCTAGACGTCTCCACAGCCTTCACTGTGAGTTGAAGAAGCGTGACTAGCAGCCACAACCACTTGTCTAGCTTTGCCGCTCCTCCCCCGACGCTTGTTAAGCTTGGATTTGGGCATGAGTGACTTTTTAGCCCTTGATTAGAGTTGTTGTTGCACTTCGGATTTAGTTTAGGATTAGATTAAGGTTAAATGATACTTTGATGATGTGATAAGTGGGTTTTAAGTGATAGGTTATCGTAGAGTACTAATAGATTTGCGGGATAGGTTATCGCATTTTACGATATGTTATTGCAATAAGTTATCATGTTTTGCCGATAAATTATCGTGCTTTGTCGATATATTATCACAATAAGCCCTTCCAATGTTCGGTAAGTTATCAATAGGTGATAAGTAGTTATGTGATAAGTTATTAAGATATGATGAGTGAAATGTGATAAGTTGTTACAATATGTTATATTAAGATAATAAACTATTATGTGGTATGTGATGGGATATGTTAATGAAAAAAGTGAAGTGTGATAAGTTATTATGAGAAAATTGATATGACATGTTGTATTAATATGATAAATTATTATGTGGTGATATGACATGTGATATGTGGTTGTGATTGGTTATATTAATAAGATAAGATGAGGGAATGTTTAAATGATGCATTGGCACGATATTATATGAGATACACGTATGAAATGATGACATGTGGCAATTGGTATGGCATCCGAGGATTGTAATCATTTGTCATGCACGAGAGGCCATGTTATTTAATAAAACGTGGGTACGTTGGGGTGATGCATTGATGTGGAATGATAGGAGATGCAAGTATGACTTGGTTACACATGATACGCGTTATTGCATATGGTATGAGCATTACAAACTCCTGCATCGGTTAATGAAAAAGAAATGAAATGGGCTTGAGTGATGATATGCTCATGTGATCACCTTAAAACTCTTATACATTTACGCTGGATAGTGGATCCGTCCTAATGGATTTACGCAGGACGATAGCTGATTAAGTTCGGATGCCCCCAAGTCAACGAGATGCTGTTCGGGGATTGATTTTGGAACGAAACTCCTTAGTGGAATGCCGTCTTGATGTGTTTACATGGGACGTTGTCGTGCTTGATAGGGCGAGATGATGCCCCATTATGCGGGAAGACCGCCAACCTTCGGGTTGGCCGTGGCCCTAGACGGTCGTAATAATTGGACATAAATGTGTGAAATGTGCATGAGGTCGATGTGTGATTATGTCTGGATTATTGCATGATATGGGTGCATGACTATAAGATATTTCACGTTCTTATGTTTGACTCATGAGTATGGGAATTGTTATAAGAATTGCTTATGTGCCCAAATTGATGGCTTTGAGGAAGTGGAATAACCGTTCATGTGAATAGTTAGGGCAAAGCAAGGGTTTTGCTGTTGATCTATCATTGATAGATAACTTGCATATTTAGTCCGACTCCGAGGTGAATAACATCCTTATGTGAGGTCTACAAAGTTCATTGATTGAGTTTTATCTTATTGTTGTTTGTTAAATGTTTATGAGCCCTAAGAATGTTTGAGCCCTTTTGTCAAATGAGGTTCAAAGGGTGCATTTGGGAACCACTTTAGGGAAAGTCTTTAGGAAAATGCAAATACCTTTGAGTTAAAGGTGTTTTCCAAAATGCAACTGTGTTTGGTAAATTATACTTTGAAAGCTCTTTGTAAAGTATTTTGAGTAAAATAGCGTTTGGGGAATTACATTTATAAATGATCTCTGTGGTAAAAAAAATTATCAAAAGAAAAATTAAAAAAATTGACCAAAGGGCAACGGCCGCCGACGACCTCCGGCGACCTCCGGCGACCCCAGATTTGGGGCAACGAGGTCGCGGGAGGACCTCGCCCGCCCGGATCCGGGTCGCGGCGGGGTCGCGCGACGCCGCCGTGAGGTCGCACAACCTAGATCGGGGCGGCAAGGTCCTCCCGCGACCCTACCGCCCCGCATCCGGGTTGCGGTGACCCGCACCTTGTCGTGGGTTGCGCGGTGCGCCACCCCGGCGTCGGTCGTCGGGCGACGGTCGGCGGGCAACCGCTCACGAAGAAAAAGAAGAAGACCGCATGCCGCCCCGGATCGGATTGCGGCGACCTAGCCCTCGGTCGCGCCACCTCCGGCGTCGGTCGCGCTACCCCCCGACGATCACCGATATCCCTCTAGCAGTCGCCGGCCACTCGCAGTCAGACAGAACCGAACCCCCTGGAGAAGATGAACAGTTGTGACACAAGGGCAAGAACCGGAAAAACAAAAAATTCGTGAGGACAATTTCAGAAAAAAAAAATGAACGGTGCCGTGTCGGCATGCGAAAAAAAGCCGAAAGCCCAAGGCGGGTCCTCACCTGCCTTGGGCTTTCAGCTTCACAATGCTGGCATTTAGGGAATGGGGGCTCAAATTTTTTTGCCAAACGGACTGGCATTTGCCCACGTATCTTCAGGCTTCAAAGGGGCTTTGGGAAGTGGTTCCCAAACGCACCCAAACTCCTCATTGAGCATAGCCAGGAAGTGACTGATTATCCGATCGAGGGGACGAATGCACATTATGAGTGTTGCATTACGACCATATGGGTTGATGAAGGACTCCCTAACCTAGTGGCTCACAGCTTTACGGCTTGGTATTTTTGGATAAGGGACGACGTCCACGAGCCCATCCGTGGTTTTGATGGACCTCCTATTGCAGAAGGATCAGGGGATATTAGCTGGGATGATATGGATGTGGATGTACCCAATGGGGCTGTGTTCGATCTAGAGATCAACCTCGAGATGATTGTTGAGCCGAAGCCCTAGTTTGTGGAGCCCGTGGAGCCCTTAGTGAGTTAGGTGGTAGTTGGGTACAACAATTTTTGGAGTCGCCCTCATTGTACTAGTGGTGCTAGGCTTACCCTGGAACCTCTTTTTGGAGATGGTCATAGCCGCGCTTTTTGGTTATTTATGATGTGGTGTAGTGTGTGTTGTTGAAGCTTTTATGCTCAAGTTCGATGGTAGAAAGCTTGTAAGGTTTTACCATGTTATGGATGTATATGCATGCGCGCACGCGCGTGTGTGGATTAGCAATGCCTCCTGGGACGTTGTAAGCAAATGGCCTAAGTGAACGATAGAGAGGGATGGCGCACCAGGGAGTGACAACCATACTCCTTAGTCAAATGCGTGAACTTATCAAAACTAGAACTTGGTCACAACGAGTTCAGTGATATCTTCCCACATTGGCTAGAAGCACCACAACTGTATTATCTTGATTTGCGATCGAACAAATTTCATGGTAGGATTAACCTCACTACCTTTGGACTCTCCTTCGCTACTTTTGAACTTTTACTTATTTCCAACAACAATTCCATTGGATGGTGGCCCATACAGTTTTTCTTAAATACCTCAATAGGTGTTATAGATCTGTCCAACAACAAGTTTGGAGGGCGAATTTCGCTTCCATCTCGTGTTACATATTATTATTCCATTGCAAATAATAAGATAATCAGAAAGATCCCCTCTTTGATATGCAATGCCACCGAGCTCGGGATCATTGACTTGTCCAACAACGGGTTAACCGATAGCTTGCCTCGATACTTAACAAATTTGAGCATCGATCTATCAATTTTGAACTTGTGAATGAATTACCTTGAGGGCACAATTCCTCAATTTTTTTTCTTTGAGAAGTTACTTGATGACTCTTGACTTGAGTTGAAATCGGTTTGAAGGCACATTGCCCTAGTTGCTTGTCAAATGTAGATATCTAGAAGTTCTAGATCTCCGTCACAATAAGATAGATGATACATTTCCAAGATAGTAAGGAACACTTCTAGAGTTAAAAGTTCTCGTTTTAAGGTCCAACGATTTGAAGGGTGTTTTTGTTATTTCTAGGGGACCTCACCTCTTCCCCAAGTTACACATTTTGGACCTCTCCAACAATAGTTTTAACGGTCCTTTGCCAACCAACTTGTTGATGAACTTTAAAGGCATGATGAATGGCGAAAATGGGCATGACGAATCATTGTATATGACATGATCTTTTCAACTGGAGACACACAAAAATTTGGTGGCCGTGATGATGAAAGGGCTAGAGGTTGAGCTAGTGAGGATCTTGACCTTCCTCTCAATTATTGACTTGTCGTGCAACTCTTTCCAAGGAATATCCTTCAAGTTATTGGACATCTTCACTCACTCGTAAGGCTCAACCTTTCTCATAACAATTTTATAGGTTCCATCCCACTGACTCTGAGGAACTTGACTAATCTTGGATGGCTTGATCTTTCTTCTAACAATCTAAGTGGGGTAATTCCTAGAAAATTGGGAGATTTGGCTTCCCTTGGGTACTTAAACCTCTCAAAGAACCAACTTACCAGTTGAATCCCACAAGATAAGCAATTGAGCACATTTTCAAGCAACTCGTTTAGTGGGAATTTAGGCTTATGTGGAACTCCATTGCGAAAATCATGCCCTAATGATGCTCAGTCTCCTTTACTATCGTTCTCATCAACTTTCGATCACGAGGGGCATGAGAGTTGATTCAAACAAAAAACAATGTTAATAGGCTATGCATCGAGAATCGTAATTGGGATTTCAATAGCATACATTGCATTTGAAATAGGAATGCCTAAATGGTTCATGGGAGGTGTGAGAATGCTAGAGAGAAGAGCAGCCGAGTGGATGGAAAAGCCAAAGGGGAAGGCCATCAAATTTCATGGACAATGAAATTGTTTGAGGAGTTGTCTCTATAAACTAGTTTTGTAAATTCAGTTAATAAAGATATCATCGGGATAGCTTGAAATGTCATTTCCCTTATGAAGGCTTGCTTCTAATGTCTTCTCTCTATATTTCTTGGTGCAATTTTATATTGGTTGAATTGAGAAGATGAATAATACAACCTGTCAAGCACCTAGCTTTAGATAAAGAAGAAGCAAAAAAACAAAAAAAGAAAATGAAGCAAGTGCTATTAACCTTTACGGATATTTTTTCCATCTTCCCTTGCATGCAACTTTTATTATCCATGAAGAATTGGAAGTGAAGATTAGCTTGACTTATTCAATAAAAGTGGTTAATGGATTGATCTAATGAAGAATTTTGTTCCGAAGAATCAACACTAAAATCCGTGTATAGCATCTATTGTCTTTTCTATTCAAAGAATTAATCTTTGGATAGAACGTGTTTAATATTATGTTTCATTAAATCAACTTAGGACATTTGTACGAGCGGTAGGTCACGTCAATATACGAAGTTTTATGAAAAGCCGAAGGTTAGCAAAACTCATCGATCTCCATACCGTGAGTTTATGTTAAACCTTGATCTTGAAAACAACATAATTTTAGAAACATCTTCGGCCATGCTCTTTTTGAGTGAAAACTAATTACCATGGACATAGGCCTCTTGTTGAGCCCGGTCCATCCACACGTTTGGCCTTCCACCCAATTCGCTCCACGACATTTCTTCGCCCGTGGTTTTTTTCTTATTTTATTGTGGGGCTATATCTTTTCCTTTGGTTTTTCTTCTTTTTAATTTGGGACGTCTCTTATTTTGCTCACATCTTTTGTCTTAGTATAGCCTATCTTAGTATATAAGTGGTGTTGGAATTTCTCTTGCAAATCTCGTTTCGAGCTCGTAGCCTTGACATGCACGTTCAATCCGATGGATAGATTTTTGGTCAGCTTAGCTTATATTTCGAGGCCAAATGTTCACATCTTGATTTTTGCTCACAAAAAGTTAGGATAATCAAGACAACCGGATTTATAATTTAGAGCAACTACTCCCACACAAGAACTTTCGATGCGATCCCTGATTCAAAAATACTGTGATGTTTAATGGAGAGGTTATTTTTTATACTATGTGTAGCGCAAGTGTATTAGTAATTTAAAATTTTGTTTATTAGATTTGCTCAAATAAATATAAATGAATACGAACCTTTTTTTTTTTATAGCGATGGGAGACAAAAATACAAAGATGGAGGGGATAAGGAAGGGGAGGGCGGTAGTGCTAGGCCGATAGATAGGCAGAGGAACAGCTGGCCCCCCAAAGGCAAAAAACCCACCACCACTCCATGCGACAAATTATGGTTGAAATGCACTAGTGTCGATCCTCCCTCTTCTTCCCCCTTTTTCCCATATTGGAAAATCGTTTCTCTCTCTTTTTAATTTTTGGAAAAATAGAAAAGGTCTAACTGACCCGAACCTCCCCAACGCTGTTGCATGCTGTGTACATCTCATCATCCCATGGTTCTCCATAAAAAGCCGAGAAAAAGGAGAGAGAGAGAGAGAGAGAGAGAGAGAGAGAGAGAGAGGAGGGTGGGGCGATGGTATTGTGTGGCTACGATTCCCGGAGATGGCGGGGGAGTATGGCGATTGGGCTAATTTATAAGGCTTGGGGTCCTTTTAACCCGTGACGCGTTTCACATACGCTTCCGCTGCGTTGAAAACAAACCCATGAGGAAGAGGTTGATGTGTGCATGTCTCCAAAGCGGACAATATTGAGTTGGGGGAAGGTGGCCAAGGGCTGAGGTCTCTACCTCAAACGACGCGTTTTAAAGTCGCGAGGACTCAGTGTCCAAAGAGGACAATATTACATAGTGGGGCCCAGGACAATATTACACAGTGGGGCCTAGGTCGCAGGTCATTACAGTCGCTGTTTACTTCATGAATTTACTCGGAATACATCGAGATAAATAGCTTTGCTTTGCATATTTTACTCTTGTGTAATGAGATCGATGATGCTTTTACAAAAAAGAATATTTCAATAGCAAAAGTGGATCTAAGATGAATTCATATCGGTCGGCTTAAGCTTCACCTAATTAGCTACCATCCCATTTGGTCGGAGGAGGTGCGGTCCTTAATCCCTACCTCTAGGCTTGAAATGGGTAATGCCACAATTGGTTTTTCTATGTTTATCTCAAAATTTAAAATCATCATTCCACCTATTTTTTCCAAAAGCAATCCTCTACTTTTTAAAAAATGTCGACCATTCCTTAGGTTATAATTTTTCTTTCGATGGTCAATTTTTGCTAACATAGGTTGTTCGATTAGTGACACGAACACAGTTATATGCATGTTGTGGTATGACTCGCTCAATTTCCACGAACACACTACGTTGGAGTCACGTCAAGCAACATTAAAAAAATGAGAGAGAGAGAGAGAGAGAGAGAGAGAGAGAGAGAGAGAGAGAGAGAGGGGGTCCATTAGGACAGCCATAGAGCTTAAGCTCTAAGCTCACAACCACTAGGGACGTTTAAGCTCAAGCTTTCTGATGCCATGGCCACTCAAGCTCATGACCGTGGCCGCTCGATGTGAGCTTGCGGCAGCCATGGCAACTTGACTTTCAACTAGAAGTCAATCATGTCATGGCTGCCAAATCTTTTTGAGCCATGAACTTTGAGGCCATGCCCACTCGGGCTTCGGGCTCGCAGCCATGGCCACTCAAATGGTGGTTCTTAGGGGTACTAGTCATAGTTTTTGTATTGCTGTGGTTGTTAAATTTTGTGAGTTTTTGATTTGGTAAAATATAAGGAAGGAGAATTTGTAGGGTAGAAAGAGGGAGTTGACAGTTGAAAAAAGAAAGAATAAATACACATCGGCAATTAAAAGGAAACAAAAATCTGCTCGAGAAAATAGTTTAAGGCCAAGTCGGTAAATTCCGTGACCGGACCTAAACAAGGACGATCGATGGCACTTTTTCTAAAGTAAGGGATGGTTTTGAAGCAAAAAAGGTGGAATGACGATTTTGTTTTCGGGCAAAAGTAAACCCATCATAGATCCACAAGATTTGAATAATTGATCAAAGACCGCAACTAGACCACGAGCATCGAACCATCCACTTCCTCGTTGCCTAAGTTAGCTATAGTGAAACGAAATCGCGCATACAACTACCACGGCATCGCCGCCACCGAAGCGACAGACGACCGAAACAATCATCCCCTCGGTGGAGCTACGACCGACGAAGGAGCTCATAATACCGACCACTATCAACCCTCTATAAACCTGAATCCCAGCAAGCTCGCCCCGGTTCTTGGACTCCAACCGTCTTCAACGGTTGCGATTCCTCTTGGAGCACCTCATCAACACGGGACGGCGAAGGTGAAGACGAAAATGAAGAAGAAGAAGAGGATGGTGACGATAATGAAGCGAGGAATTGCGATCGGGAGATGGGGTTCCTATTCTTCGCAGGTCCAAAGTGGACGTGTACCGCCAGCGCGGGCCTCGGCCTCGACGCATTGCACGGCGTGGGGGCACTGGCACTAGTAGGAGAGGAGATTCCTCGAGTGCTCGGTGACGAGGATGGTCACGCCATGGACTCTGGAACTGCAGTCCTAGCGCAGGTTCGCTTTGTCCGACTCTGCAGTACATGGTCGCGAGGCTGTTGCAGAGCTCACATGGCTTCTTCTCCTTCGTATCTCTCTACGTGGCTTGCTCGCTCGTTTCGATTTCAGTGAAGAAGGAAAAGATAGCCACGAGTTGCAACATTGAGCCAAATGAGTTAAGTTGGTTGTGAATCCAATTACAACCCACTCATTTCGGCCTTTTCGTTTTGTAGACCCGTTATGACTGGCCCGCGAAATTTGATGCGGCTCATTTACAGTCCATTTCAATTTTTGTGAGTTATTAAATAGGTTTTGGACCCATTTTGATAGGTCTACGGCTTAACTAAAACAATGAGCTATAAAAAATCTCTCTTCAACAAATCTATGTAATAGAGTCCAAGTCTCTTACCATGATATTTTCAATATAGAAACACGTCCTTAATTTTATGTTTCACCAAATTAATTTACGATGTACGTACCATCGGTTGGTCGCATCAATGTGCGAAGTTATATTTGTAGTCAAAAGTGAGTACCATTCATCAATTTGGACATGGTAAGTTGCTTCTGAACCTTTGGTCCTCAAAACAGTTGACTTTGGAACCTCTTTTAACTATGGTCTTTCTTTATGAGTGAAAATCAATTACCAAGAATTTTCTTTTCATGCTTTCTTTCTCCATAGGCCTCTTGCTGCGCCTGGTCCATCGACATATTGGGTCTTCTAGCCAATGTGCTTTAAAACAGTACCTTGCTCTATATTTTCTTTTTAATGGTGGGATCATATTTTTTTCTTTTCCTTTTGTAGTTTGGATTGTCTCTTATTTTAATCGTGTCTTGTATCTTAGTGTATTTGTATATAGTATCTTAGTATACAAATAATGTTTGTAATTTTTCTTGTAAATTTTGTTTCGACTCATATGTATGATGTGCCGTTCAATCTGAAGGATTAATTCCAATTAACCTATCTTAACATTTTAGGTTGAACGTTCATTTAATGATTTTTGCACATGAAAATCTAGGATAATCAAGAGAACCGAATGGTTGACTCGCACATGATTAGAATCTTGCAATAAATGTGCTTTGACTTTTATTAAATCCTAATTCCTAAAAATATTGACAAATTAACAATTATTGACACGTGAATTACATATAATTTGCTTATATCTTTTAGAGTTAGAACAATATTTTAACTGTTGACGTATTCTTTATTTTGGCTGCTGAATTATAAACAAATAAGCATTTTTATTAAGTAACTAGATGCGAAAATACTGCACTGTTCAAGAGAGCGACTAATTTTTCATAATGTGCATCGCTAGTATATTAGTAATTGAAAAAAATATTGATTAAAAATGCATAATAAAACGAAAAAGAACTGCTTGTTTAGATCTGAGACAATGACGGAGGATAAGAAAGACGAGTGGTGCTGGGCCAATTGGAGGAACAACTAGCCCTCAAAGCCAAAAACCACCACTCACGAAAGGAATGCGCTGGATCCCTTCTTTTCCCATTTTGGAATTGATTTATTGATCATTTATTTTTTGATGGAACGCATTTTCTTTTCCGCAAATATACAAGATATCGTGAATTTATTAGGAATATGTGAAAATAGTTAGCTTACTTCGCTGGTTCTTTAACTTTTACTCGAAAATTAAAATTGTCCATCTGCAATTTTTTTTCTTTTCAAAAGTTGAAAGAGGTTCTTTTTTTAGGGCAAAAGTAGGGGGAGAACGGTAATTCACATATTTTAATGGCACTTTTTCAGTCCGTTCTAATGCATGTAAAGTAAACTCATCAGAAATTTACACAATTCAAAAGTAAAAAGAGGGAAATTGAGATTATGTAATTAAAAGTGTTGTCAAATAGCACACCTCGATGATCAAAAAATAAAAAAAAATAGAAATGGTGTACCTTGCCTATATGTGCTATGCAAAGCCCTTAGACCTTTAATTTGTCTAATCGGATCATTAAATTTATATAGCTTTCCTAATTAAATCTTGCCTATAGCTAAAAATACAAAAGAAGAATGTCACCATTGGTGCTTTTACTCAAAAATTAATATCTTCCCTCTACTTCTTTTAGGTTCTTATGTAGATGGAGGGTTGTTTTTCGAGCAAAACTACAGGGACTGATCTAAAATATGGCACTTTTTCAGCCTGTTCTAATGCATGTGAAGTAAATTCATTAGAAATTTACGTGATTTGAAAAGTGAAAAGGGTGGAATTGAGATAATGTAATTCGATGTGTTGTCAAGTAGTGCACCTCAATCATCCAAAAAAAATAATAGAAATAGTGTGCCTTGCCTGTAAGGGCCATGCAAAGCCCTTGGATGTTTAAATTGTCTAATCAAGTCATTAAATTTATACGGCTTTCCTAACAAATGTTTTCAACTCTAAATTTGATTAACCGGAGCTCATTTTTTCAATGAAGTGGGCAAGAGTCTGACATGAAAAGGATCTTTTGCTGTCGTGAGATATACGAACATGGTTCGTGGGCAATCATCTTGTCTCTAGCCTTTAAAGTGAGTAAGGATCACACCTATTTCCAAGTCAACGAGGGTCGGAAAATATCATAAAATCCCTAAATCACGATTGACAACAAAATCGGCACAAACCACTTCCATGCAATTTATTATTATTATTCTTTTTATCAAAGAGAGCTCTCGGATCCGAGCTTCTTCCCATTTTATCATATAAAGAAAACGCAAAACAAATAAAATATGTACCTCGATAATGGGATAAACCAATTTACATAAATTCTTGATCTATGAAATACGCCCCATTCGCTTAATTATTCTTTGAGTTGATCCATTGTTTCAGGACCTTTTCCATCACATAGAAGGAAAATATGCCAAATTTTGTGTTTACATAATCAAAATGTAAATGTTCAATTAGGTGCCCCAACATCCTCTAAGATCTTGTTATATACACATTTAAACAATTTACAGGAATTTGAACTAGTATAATTGGCATATTAGGTCACGTTAGTAACTAAACATGTGAAGACATGAAAAGATTTTGACCAGTTTTGAAAGTTATAATTTCCTTATAATGAAGATTTTTTCTTAGTAATCCTATAAAAAGCTTATTGACTTTGTCATTAGAATGAATTACTAATTATTGATTAGAAACCTTCCTAAGTCTCTTTACTAACAAATGAGATTCGACTTGTAAAATGGAGCACTGTCATCAGATAAAACTTTCTCGACAAAGCGTATTATTTTTAGCTCATTTACAAACATAGAAAAAAAAATACAATTAAAGAATTTAAAACCGTGAAATTTGTCAATTGTGAAGTAGTTTGTGATTGCCGTGTTAGGTGTCGTACACGTGTCAAGACATTGTGCACACGAGATGCTTCAAGAAGATTTTTCCCTGGAAAATCTTCATTGCACTAAAAATTTCCACACGCAAGAGGCCATCATCATGGAAATTTTGTGTCCCAATAATGCCATTTTAAGAAGACTTTGACTTTGACTCTATAGAGAAGACCCGTGTTGATTACTTCCAATGAGCTATAAAAAATCTCTCTTCAACAAATCTATGTAATAGAGTCCAAGTCTCTTACCATGATATTTTCAATATAGAAACACGTCCTTAATTTTATGTTTCACCAAATTAATTTACGATGTACATACCATCGGTTGGTCGCATCAATGTGCGAAGTTATATTTGTAGTCAAAAGTGAGTACCATTCATCAATTTGGACATGGTAAGTTGCTGCTGAACCTTTTGGTCCTCAAAACAGTTGACTTCGGAACCTCTTTTAACTATACTCTTTCTTTATGAGTGAAAATCAATTACCAAGAGTTTTCTTTTCATTCTTTCTCCATAGGCCTCTTGCTACGCCTGGTCCATCGACATGTTGGGTCTTCTAGCCAATGTGCTTTAAAACACTACCTTGCTCTATATTTTCTTTTTAATGGTGGGATCATATTTTTTTCTTTTCCTTTTGTAGTTTGGATTGTCTCTTATTTTAATTGTGTCTTGTATCTTAGTGTATTTGTATATAGTATCTTAGTATATAAATAATGTTTGTAATTTGTCTTGTAAATTTTGTTTCAACTCATATATATGATGTGCTGTTCAATCTAAAGGAATGATTCCGGTTAACCTATCTTAACATTTTAGGTTGAATGTTCATTTAATGATTTTTGCACATGAAAATCCAGGATAATCAAGAGAACCGAATGGTTGACTCGCACATGATTAGAATTTTGCAATAAATGTGCTTCGACTTTTATTAAATCCTAATTCCTAAAAATATTGATAAATTAACAATTATTGACACGTGAATTACATATAATTTGCTTATATCTTTTAGAGTTAGAACAATATTTTAACTGTTGAAGTATTCTTTATTTTGGCTGCTGAATTATAAACAAATAAGCCTTTTATTAAGTAACTAGATGCGAAAATACTGCACTGTTTAAGAGAGCGACTAATTTTTCACAATGTGCATCGCGAGTATATTAGTAATTGAAAAAGTCAGGGAAAATGTCACAAATAGTCCCTATATTTTCACTCAATGTCCAATTTCGTCCCTGAACTTTCGATTGGCTCAATTTGATCCATGAACTATTGATAAAATGTCGATCTAGTCCCGAACTTTCGAATGGCTCAATTTGGTCCATGAACTATTAATAAAATGTCCGATCTAGCCCCTGAACTTTCGATCGGCTCAAGTTGGTCCCTGAACTATGATGAAATGTCTGATCTAGTCCTTCGTTACTATTTTTCTTTTTTTTCTTTTTTTCCTTTTTTTTTCCCTTTTTTTTTTTTCGCTTTCCCTCTGCCGGAGCCGGCGGAGGGCCGGCGTCCGGTGAGGGCCCCTTGCCGGCATCCCACGCAAGCGGGCAAGGGCTCTCCCTCGCCGGCGTCGGCAAGGGGCTCTCCCTCGCCGATCTTGTGAGGGAGAGCCCTCGCCCGCTTGCGAGGGACGTCGGCGAGGAGCCCCTCGCCCTCGCTCGACGCCGGCGAGGACGGCCCCTCGCCGCGATTTGCGAGGGAGAGCCCTCGCCGGCGTCGGGCGAGGGGCTCCCTCGCAAGATCGGCGAGGGAGCCCCTCACCCTCGCCCTCGCCCGACGTCGACGAGGGGCTCTCCCTCGCAGGACGCCGGGCGAGGACGGCCCTCGCCCGTCTGCGAGGGAAAGCCCCTCGCCGGCGTCGGGCGAGGGGCTCCCTCGCAAGGTCGGCGAGGGACTCGCCCGCTTGCGAGGGACGCCAGCGAGGGGCCCTCACTGATCTGGCGAGGGGCTCCCTCGCCGGACGCCGGCCCTCCGCCGGCTCCGGCAGAGGGAAGGCGAAAAAAAAAAGGAAAAAAGAAAAAGAAAAATAGTAACGAAGGACTAGATCGGACATTTCATCATAGTTCAGGGACCAACTTGAGCCGATCGAAAGTTTGGGGACTAGATCGGACATTTTATTAATAGTTCGTGGACCAAATTGAGCCATTCGAAAGTTCGAGGACTAGACGGACATTTTATCAATAGTTCAGGGACCAAATTGAGCCGATCAAAAGTTTAGGGACGAAATTGGACATTGAGTGAAAATATAGGGACTATTTGTGACATTTTCCCAAAAAGGTATTGATTAAAAATGCATAATAAAACGAAAAAGAACTGACTGTTTAGATCTGAGACAATGACGGAGGATAAGAAAGACGAGTGGTGCTGGGCCAATTGGAGGAACAACTAGCCCTCAAAGCCAAAAACCACCACTCACGAAAGGAATGCGCTGGATCCCTTCTTTTCCCATTTTGGAATTGATTTATTGATCATTTATTTTTTGATGGAACGCATTTTCTTTTGCGCAAATATACAAGATCTCGTGAATTTATAAGGAATATGTGAAAATAGTTAGCTTACTTCGCTGGTTCTTTAACTTTTACTCGAAAATTAAAATTGTACATCTGCAATATTTTCTTTTTAAAAGTTGAAAGAGGTTCTTTTTTTAGGGCAAAAGTAGAGGGAGAACGGTAATTCACATATTGTAATGGCACTTTTTCAGTCCGTTCTAATGCATGTAAAGTAAACTCATCAGAAATTTACACAATTCAAAAGTAAAAAGAGGGAAATTGAGATTATGTAATTAAAAGTGTTGTCAAATAGCACACCTCGATGATCAAACAAAAAAAAAAATAGAAATGGTGTACCTTGCCTATATGTGCTATGCAAAGTCCTTAGACCTTTAATTTGTCTAATCGGATCATTAAATTTATATAGCTTTCCTAATTAAATCTTCCCTATAGCTAAAAATACAAAAGAAGAATGTCACCATCGGTGCTTTTACTCAAAAATTAATATCTTCCCTCTACTTCTTTTAGGTTCTTATGTAGATGGAGGGCTGTTTTTCGAGTAAAACTACAGGGACCGATCTAAAATATGGCACTTTTTTGCATGTGAAGTAAATTCATTAGAAATTTACGCGATTTGAAAAGAGAAAAGGGTGGAATTGAGATAATGTAATTAGATGTGTTGTCAAGTAGTGCACCTCAATCATCCAAAAAAAAAAAAAATAGAAATAGTGTACCTTGCCTATAAGGGCCATGCAAAGCCCTTGGATGTTTAAATTGTCTAATCAGGTCATTAAATTTATACAGCTTTCCTAACAAATGTTTTCAACTCTAGATTTGATTAACCGGAGCTCATTTTTTCAATGAAGTGGGCAAGATTCTGACATGAAAAGGATCTTTTGCCGTCGTGAGCTATACGAACATGGTTCGTGGGCAATCATCTTGTCTCTAGCCTTTAAAGTGAGTAAGGATCACGCCTATTTCCAAGTCAACGAGGGTCAGAGAATATCGTAAAATCCCTAAATCATGATTGACAGCAAAATCGGCACAAACCACTTCCTTGCAATTTTTTTTTTATTTTTTTTTATTCTTATCAAAGAGAGCTCTTGGATCCGAGCTTCTTCCCATTTTATCATCTAAAGAAAACGCAAAACAAATAAAATATGTAACTTGATAATGGGATAAACCAATTTACATAAATTCTTGATCTATGAAATACACCCCATTTGCTTAATTGTTCTTTGAGTTGATCCATTGTTTCAGGACCTTTTCTATTACATAGAAGGAAAATATGCCAAATTTTGTGTTTAAATAATCAAAATGTAAATGTTCAATTAGGTGCCCCAACATCCTCTAAGATCTTGTTATATACACATTTAAACAATTTACAGGAATTTGAACTAGTATAATTGGCATATTAGGTCACGTTAGTAACTAATCATGTGAAGATGTGAAAAGATTTTGACCGGTTTTGAAAGTTATAATTTCCTTATAATGAAGATTTTTTCTTAGTAATCCTATAAAAAGCTTATTGACTTTGTCATTAGAATGAATTACTAATTATTGATTAGAAACCTTCCTAAGTCTCTTTACTAACAAATGAGATTCGACTTGTAAAATGGAGCACTGTCATCGGATAATACTTTCTTGACAAAGCGTATTATTTTTAGCTCATTTACAAATACAGAAAAAATACAATTAAAGAATTTAAAACCGTGAAATTTGTCAATTGTGAAGTAGATTTGTGATTGCCATGTTAGGTGTCATACATGTGTCAAGACATTGTGCACACGAGATGCTTCAAGAAGATTTTTCCCTGGAAAATCTTCATTGCACTAAAAATTTCCACACGCAAGAGGCCATCATCATGGAAATTTCGTGTCCCAATAATGCCATTTTAAGAAGACTTTGACTTTGACTCTATAGAGAAGACCCGTGTTGATTACTTCACGATATATAAGGGGCTTTATCATAAGTGGAAATGCTAAATTGCAAAATGGAAAGGCATCAATTCCTCCACCTCCTGTGTTTTCACTTGTTCTTTCATTCCTCCCTTTGCTTTCCTTCGCCCCTTCCTAACCAATGCGATGTCTTGCTCCATCCTAAAAATTTCTTTGTGCTTGATAGCATGGCATCATGGCATTGGACTCTTGTGATTAGAATGACCATGTCATATCATATCCAAAGACAAGATCTTTTCCATCATAGATGGGGAAATTGTGCCGAATCTTATGTTTACCTAAGAAAAAAGTAAATGTTGAATTTAGTGCCTTGACATACTCTAAGACCTTTTATTACTCGTTAAAAACAATTTACAATATTCCAACTACCTAGTATAACAAGCATATTAAGCGTGGGTTTGGTTCAACTTTAGAAATGGATTTTAGGTACAATGCAAATGCTAAAAACCAAAACTCTTTAAGAAAGGGCGGTCAAGCAACCTCAGTCAGCCATCTTGTGGGTTGCGCAACCTTGCCGATTGCCCTCGTAAAGAAGATGAGCAATAACAATGAGGGGCAAAATTGGAAAACTCAAGAATTTGTGAGGATAACTTTGGAAGAGAAAATTATTTAACCATAGTTTCAGCATTCCATAAATGTTACTTCAAAAGACTTGCCAAACACCCCAATATTTCTCTAAGGGGTTTTGAAAGCTGAAAGCCCCTTAAAAAAGCTTAACCAAACGCATCATAAGTCATGTAAGAAACCAATCATGTGAAGAAGTTAATTTTTATCTGTGTTTTTAATGGATGAATCCGCATTACAATCACCCTAATTCTCTTAACTAGCAAATGAAATATAAAAATACACTTTTGTGTTCTTTAGCTCATTTACAAATACCAACAAAATTTGCGATTAAAGAATATGGGAAGGTCAAATTCCTCAATTGTCAAATAGAGTTGTTAGTGCCGTGACATGGAGTTTGTACTGATATTGCACGCAAGAGGGTGTTTCGAGAAGACTTTTCCTTGGAAATTTTATGGCACTAGTTTTTTAACGTCCAAGTAACCCGGCCAAGACAATAGAAAAAAGAATACCAAATATGTAACCCCAGAATATCATTCCATGAGGACTTTATTCTCTACCAAATCGAGTTTTTTCTTTCCATTTTCTCATAATTGTCGTAGTAAAATACTTGACAAGCATTTCTTTTAAATTAATTGTTGGCAAGTAATGGAGAGATTAATTTCCAAGAAGAGTTTTCCATTGAAAATTTTACGACGCTAATAATTTTCCACACTCTGACCCCACCAAGGCTCTTTCCCATGGAAATACTGCGATCCCCACCGTTTCATTTTAAGAAGACTTTGACTTCAACCTTTAAGAGAAGGCTCGGGTGATCACTTCACACTATAGAAAGGCTATATAAGTGGAAGCACTCTGCTCCACCACCAATAAACTTTCTTGCATGCCAAATTGCAAAATGAAGTGGCATCAAATCCTCACCTCCTATGTTTCAAATTTTTCTTACATTTCTCCCTTCAATTTGTTTCGTCCCATTGCCCTCTTGACCAACATGATGTCTTGCTCCATTTTAAGAATTCCTTTGTGCTTGATAGGAAGGCATCGCAAGATTGTGATTGGGATAACCATGTCATCGCTTATCCAAAGACAAACTCATGGAATAAGAGCGTAGATTGCTGCCTGTGGGATGGTGTCGATTGTGATGATGTCACCAGTAACGTCATTGGTCTTGATCTTACTGGCAGTTGGCTTCATGGCCCTCTCCAGTCCAATAGCTCCCTCTTTCTCCTGCGCCATCTTCAAAGCCTCAATCTTTTCGGTAATAACTTTGTTGGCTCACACATTTCGCCTAATCTGAGTGCATTTGCAAAATTGACTCATCTAAATTTGTCCAGTTCATACTTTGCGGGAATCATTCCTAGTGAAATCTCTTACCTCTCCAAGTTGGTGTCACTTGATCTCTCTATGAATTATATATTAGATACATACTCGTGGTCTTCTCTCAGGTTGGAAAATTCACTCTTCACAATGCTTGTTCATAATTTAACAACATTGTCAAAGCTTGTTCTAGATGAAGTAGACATGTCCATGGTTTCACCAAAGTCCTTTGCAAATTTGTCTTCTTCTTTGACATATCTAAGCATTAGTTTTTGTTCCTTGGGGGGGATATTTCCAGGTACTGTGTTTCAATTACCAAGCCTCACTACTCTCTATATAAGTTACAACTATAACTTGTCTGGGATTCTTCCCAAATCTAATTGGACTAGTCCTCTTGAGTCTTTGTCTATCGTATATACAAACTTTTCAGGAGAAATACCCAATTCAATTGGTAACATGAAGAATTTAATAGTTTTAAGTCTTGTAAATAGCAGATTCACAGGACACATCCCCTCGTCAATGTGGAATCTGAACCAACTCCAAGATTTGAGTATTGGTGGGAATAGTTTTAGCGGGGTTGTAGAGTTTGAATTATTTACAAAGCTTAAAAATCTCCGAAAGCTTTTCATTTTTCAAGAACTAAATCTAACCTATGATACCCTCAAATATACGTTCCCGAAGCTTGAAATGTTGGCATTGCGTTCTTGCAACTTGACCAAGTTTCCATATTTCTTGAATTCATTGAAAAGATTAACATTCTTAGACCTCTCTTTCAATAGGATTAGTGGGGAGATCCTGATGTGGTTTTGGGGAATAAGCCATGATACATTGGAAGTATTGCGGCTTTCTAGTAACCTTCTGGAGGGAAGCATACAACAGTTTCACGGGAAGAGCTTGCGGCGCATTAACATTTGGAACAACTCATTCCATGGACCACTCCCCATTCTGCCACCTTCTACTTCTACATTTGGTGCCTTCGACAATGGTTTCACCGGAGATATCCCATTTTTAATTTGCCAGTTGAGTTCACTCCAATATTTATATTTGTCTGACAATAATCTCTCTGGGAATATGCCATCATGTTTTGGTAATATAACCAATCTCCATTATTTAGATTTAAGCAACAATACATTACAAGGACCATTACCGCGCTCCCTAGTCAGATGTGTGAACTTATCACTACTAGCTCTTGGTCATAATGAGTTTAGTGATATTTTTCCACATTGGCTAGAAGCACCATACCTGGTTGACCTTGATCTGCAATCAAACAAATTTTATGGTAAGATCAACTTTACTGCGTTTGGACTCTCCTTCCCTACTGTTGAAACTCTATCTATTTCCAACAACGATTTCACTGGACAGTGGCCCAAAGAGATTTTCTCAAACACCTCATTATATGTACTAGATTTGTCCAACAACAAGTTTGAAGGGCCAATTCCAATTCCATCTCCTGTCACATTCTATTATTCCATTGCATCTAATAAGATGACAGGAAGGATCCCTTCTTTGATATGCAATTTCACCAAGCTTGAGATCATTGACTTGTCTAACAACACCTTAACAGGTAGCTTGCCTCGGTGTTTAACAAATTTTGGCACCAATTTGTCAATTTTGAACCTGCGAATGAATTACCTCGAGGGCATCATTCCTCCATCGTTTTCTTCGAGAAGTGGCTTGATGACTCTTGACTTGAGTCGAAATCGATTTGAAGGCACGTTGCCTAGGTCGCTTGTTAAATGTAGATACCTGGAAGTTCTGGATCTCAGTGACAATCAGATAGATGATACATTTCCAAGATGGTTGGGAACACTTCCAGAGCTAAAAGTTCTTGTTTTAAGGTCTAACAATTTGAAGGGCTTTTTGAATATACCCACAGGAGGTGACCTCTTTCCTAAGTTACACATTTTGGACCTCTCCAACAACAACTTTAGCGGTCCTTTGCCAACCGACTTGATAATGAGCCTTAAAGCCATGATGAATGGCGAAAGTGGGCAAGACAAATCATTGTATATGACACGGGATATTGGGGGACAAAGTTCCCGATCGAGATCATATGAAAATTCTGTGACCCTAACCATAAAAGGGAAAGAGATTTGGCTAGTGAAGATCTTCACCTTCCTCACACTTATTGACTTGTCACAAAACTCTTTCCAAGGGAATATCCTTAAATTTTTTGGACAGCTTCACTCTCTCGTAGGGCTCAACCTTTCTCATAACTATCTCATGGGTTCCATCCCTCAAACTCTAGGGAACTTGACCAATCTTGGATGGCTTGATCTATCTTCGAATGAGCTTAGTGGGGTAATTCCTAGAAGATTGGGAGATTTGGCATCCCTTGGGTGCTTAAACCTATCGAAGAACCAACTCACTAGTCGAATTCCACAAGATAAGCAATTGAGCACATTCTCAAGTGACTCGTTTAATGGGAATCCAGGTCTTTGTGGAAGCCCATTGCCAAAAGCATGCCCTGGCAACGCACAAACTCCTCTGCCATCGTTCTCAACAACTTTTGTCCAAGAAAAGCATGGGAGTCGGCTCAACCAAAAAACAATGTGGATGGGTTATGCATCCGGAATCGTAATTGGGATTTCAATAGCATACATTGCATTTGAAATAGGAAGGCCCAAATGGCTCATGCGAGGCATGAGAATGCTGGAGAGAAAAGCAGCCGAGTGGACCAAGAAGCCAAAGGGTAAGGCCATCAAATTTCATGGACCATGAGATTGTTTGAGGAGTTGTCTATGCAAACTAGCTTTGTAAATTCAATTAATAAAGATGTCATCGAGACAACTTGAAATGTCATTTCTTTTATGAAGGCTTGTTTCTAATGTCTTCTCTCCATATTTCTTGGTGCAATTGTATATTTGTTGAGCTGAGAGGATGACTAATATGATTTGTCAAGCACACGGCTTCAAATAAAGAAGAAGCGAAAACAAAAACAAAAAACAAAAAACAAAAGAAGAAAATGAAGCAAGTGCCATTAACCTCTACAGATATCTTTATCTTCCCGTGTGCACAACTTTTATCGTCCATGAAGAATTGGAAGTGAAGACTGGCTTAACTCATTCAGCCAAAGTCGTTAATAGATTAATCTGTCGAAGAATTTTATTCTGAAGAATCAACACTAAAATCTATGTATTGCATCTACTGTTTTTTTTTTTCCATTCAAAGAATAAATCTTTGGGTGGAACATGGTTAATATTATGTTTCATTAAATCAACTTAAGATATTTGTATGAGTGGTGGGTCACATCAACATACAAAGTTATATGAATAATCGAAGGTTAGCAAAATTCATCGATCTCCATGGCGTAAGTTTATGCTAAACCTTGGCCATCAAAACAATAAACTTATGGAAACATCTTCGGCCATGCTCTTTATGAGTGAAGATCAATTACCATGAATCTTCTTTCTTCTCACGCTTTCTTTGAACGTAGGCCTCTTGCCACGCCCAGTCCATGCGCAAGTTGGGTCTTCCAGCCAGTTCGCTCTAAGGCATTACTTTGCTCTCGGCTTTTCTTTTCTTTTTCTTTTTAATTTGGGAAGTCTCTTAATTTTCTCGCATCTTTTATCTTAGTATAAAGTATCTTAGTACATAAGCGGTGTTGAAATTTCTCTTGCAAATTTCATTTCGGGCTCATGGACTTGATGTGCACGTTCGATCCAATGGAGTGATTTTCAGTCAACTTAGCTTATATTTCAAGGCCAAGTGCTCACATAATGATTTTTGCACATGAAAACTTAAGATAGCTGAGAGAACCAAAATTATAATTTGCACCAATTACTCCCGCACGAGAACTTTCAATGTGATCCCCAATTCGAAAATACTGTAATGTTTAACAGAGAGATTGGTTTTTTACATTGTGGGCCGCAAATGAATTAGTAATTTTAAAAATTATTTATTAAAATTGCTTAAATGAATATAAATGAATACGAACCGTCTTTTGTTGAGATGGGAGACAAATACAATGATGGAGGGGAGGGGAGGGTGGTGAGGCCTGATAGGGGAGGAACAACTGGCCCCCTAAAGGCAAAAACCACCCCCACTCGATGCGACAAATCATGGCCGAAATCCCCTGGTGTGGATCCTCCTCTTCCCCCTTTTTCCCATATTGGAAATCATTTTCTTTTCAATTTTTTTTTTTGGAAAAAATAGAAAAGGATTAAAGAATTAAAAGATCTGACCAACCCGAACCTCCCCAACGCTGTTTCGTGCGGTGCACAACTTATCGTCCCGCTGCTTTCCATCTGAAGCCCTGAAAAAGAAGAAGAAAAAAGAAAGAGAGAGAGAGAGAGAGAGAAAGGATAGGAGGGGGCGGTGTTGTGTGGCTGCGATTCCTGGAGATAGGGTGGGAGTATGGCGAATTCGTGGGAGATTTGTTAGGGTTTTTCAGTGCGTCGCGATGCTTAAGACAAACTGGTATTTCGACCTACCTACCCCCTCGCCGTGGCTAAGTAGTCATAATGGCTTTTATCTTTCAATTTTGGTGAGTTAGTAGGCTGGTTTTGGTATACGTTGGGATGGGGATGAGGATGGCACGTCATGTCCCTTTCTCATCCAGATTTCGCTCCATTTGTAATGCATTCCCTTTTACACCGACACCATCATTGTTTGTCTCGTGAATTTACTCGGAATATGTCGAGGTATATAGCTTTGCTTTGCATATTTTAGTTTTGTATAATGAGATCGATGATGCTTTTATGAAAAGAATATCTCCACAGCAAAAGTAGAATTGAGATGAGTTCGTATCGGTTGGCTTAAGCTTCGCCCCATTGGCTATGGTCCCATTTGGACGGGGGAGGTGCGGTGCTCAATCCCTACCCATTAGGCTTGAAGGGCTACCAAAAGCTAGCATTGGCCAAAAAATAAATAATAAATGAGTAATGTCCCGATTGATTTTTCTATGTTGATCTGAAAATTAAAACTGTCATATCACCATTTTTTTTTTCAAAAGCGTTCCTCTTCTTTAAAAAAAAAAATGTGGAGCATCCCTTAGGTTATAATTTTTCTTTCAATGGTCAATTTTTGCTAACATAGGTTGTTCAACACGAACACAGTTATACACATGTCATGTCGTGACTCGCTCAATTTACATGAGCACGCTACATTGGAGCTATGTCAAGCAACATTTAAAAAAAAAAAATCAAATAGAGAGAGAGAAGTGGTCCATTAGGACGGCCACAGAGCTCAAGCTCTAAGCTCACGGCCACCAAGGACGTTTAAGCTCAAGCTTTCTGATCCCATGGCTACTCAAGCTCATGACCGTGGCCGCTCAATGTGAGCGTGTGCCAACCATATGACAACTTTACTTTCAACTTGATATCTAGGCTGCAGAATCTTTTCGAGCCACAAATGCCCACTCGAGCTTACTGCTGGCGGCCATGGCTACTCTTATCTTAATGGTTGTGAGGGGGTGCTAATCATAGTTTTTGGAGAAAATTCCAAAAAAGGGCCCCAAGTGCCTTTTTTTTTTTTCTCAGATAAGAGCACAAAGTAGACCATGAAATAAGGGCCTGAAGTGCCATCACTTTCTCAAATAAGAGACTTAAGTGAATCTTGTTTCAAATAAGAGCCTAAAGTGTCTATATCTATTTCAAATAAATGCTTGACTTTTCGACAGTCAAAGATATTTTCGTCATTTAGCATTTTCCTTTTTTTTCCTAGTTCTTCTTCTTCCTCTTTGGTGGTGGCCGACCGGCCATCGATGCTGCCCATAGAGGGCTAGGAAAGGGTCGCACTTGCCCGATTAGGCGAGGACCACCAACATCGGCCACAAACGAGGGACGGCCTTGCCTGGGCGAGACAACCCTCTCCCTGGGGGAGGCCACCCCTCGCGGCCATCTGCGAGGTCAACCCTCACCTGCCCCAAGCAAGGGCTAGACCACTCTCACCGTCGGCTTGCAGGTCCTCGCTCGTTGCTAGTGAGGGCTTGCAAGCCCTCATTGATCATTCCCAGCGACAAGGTCGCCAAGCCCTCATTGACCCTTCTCAATGGCCGCGAGGGTCACCAAGCCATTGTTAGCCTTTGCTAGCGGTTGCCAACCGATGCCGGAAAAGGAAAAAAAGAAGAAAAGAGAAAAAAGAAAAGAAAATTTGTACAAAAATGCCCTTGATCGATCGGAAAATTTAGCCAGTCGATGACTGGCAAGGTTAAGCTCTTATTTGAAACAACCATGGTTACTTTAGACCCTTATTTGAAACAACCATGGTTACTTTAGACCCTTATCTGAAACAACCAAGGTCACTTTAAACTCTTATTTGAAACAAAAATCTACTTTGGGCCATTACGCGAGAAAATGATGGCACTTCGGGCATTTTTTTGAAATTTTCCCTTGTTTTTGCATTGCTATGGTTGTTAACTTTTTTGAGTTTTTGA
This sequence comes from Eucalyptus leucophloia subsp. euroa, assembly GCA_017140325.1. NCBI lineage: Eukaryota > Viridiplantae > Streptophyta > Magnoliopsida > Myrtales > Myrtaceae > Eucalyptus > Eucalyptus leucophloia. The sequence goes on along the minus strand of CM029472.1, from coordinate 13,818,218 downwards.
TTTAGTAGGATTTAAGGAAGAACAAGAATTTGTAGGGGAAGGGGTCAACATTTGGAAAAAGAAAAAATAAATAAACATCAGCAAATGAAAGGATCCAAAAATCCACGCCAAAAAATAGTTTGACACCAGGTCGGCAAATTCCATCGCCGGACCTAAATAAGGACGATTGATGGCACTTTTTCTAAAGTATGGGATGGTTTTGAAGCAAAAAAGGTGGAATGACGATTTTGTTTTCGGGCAAAAGTAAACCCATCATAGATCGACACAATTTGAATAATTGATCAAAGACCACAACTGTCACGCCCCGAATCCTGGGCATGCGCACATCCCTTGGCGGTTGATTCAAATTGCGAAGTTCCCAGGACGCGTTGCCAACCCATTTCTTTTGTTTTTTATGCACATGCGGAAGCGAAATTAAACATATACCCTGACAACCAACAAACACCGGGATAGTAGAAAGATATGCAACCATTTTTCACAAACTATACTTTACAAACAAACCAAGTCAACCTTGCAAGTTATATACAAAGGTCTGTCTCCAAAAAGAAACTACCAGACAACCTACACTCTAGACCCTTTCGCTTATGGCTCCGGATTCTCTATCTTAGGGACTTGAAAATTTTAAATCACGATGACGTGAGATAAAATCTTAGCGAGTCAACACTCTAAACCCCAATTAGGACGAGAATTCACTCAGAGGCATCCTAAACATGCACCATCCAGAACTTACCTCACTTGGGCGCGTCCCTACACATTAGTGCACCATATATGCATTATAGATATCACAAGCATGCTTAACAACTAGAACACCTCATTTCATCCATCAAATATTCACAGGGGTCCCGATTATAAGGTAAAATTGTTATGACATGTCCCATATCGTGCCACACAATTTTGTCTCATAATCAGGCGCGGCTATCTCATCCACTCATGCATGTTCCAGTTATTAAGGCCCATCGGTCACGGCCAACTCCATAGTCGGCAATCATCCAAACCCTCGCTGGGCATCCAATAAAAATTGGGTATCGTCCCACCCCGTCGACATGGCAATGTCTAGAACCCCTGCCTAGACAACATTCCATAAAGGAATATCGGTCCGGCCTCAATCACAACTCAGCATCTGGACCCCTGCCGGGCATCCGATAAGTCGGGTATCGTCCCCAAACTCCCATTGGGTGATGGGTTCTGATAGTGACCACACGCACATCCACACTTGGCCAAGAATATCGTGTTTTGCACTCAGATATCTCATATTTCAAATAATGGACCTGACGAATTTTCTTCGTATTAAAAATCATCTCACTAAAATAACCGTGCTTGGTCATGTATTTAAATTGAACCAATAAGCATGGTACACTTTCCTTTCAAAATCCCACGATTTTATATACCATATAAAATTTTGGCATCAAAAATTGACACCCGGTATTTTTCTATTTAAATACCCTAAAATCCTATTTTTGCAATAATAATCCATAACGACAATCAAGCACTCAATTGTACAAATAAATAATCAATTTCACATATAAAATTAACCACGAGAATCAGCGTAAAATTCTAAGAAACGGTTAATCCGTCACAATTTATGCTAATTATAATTAATTAATTAAATTGCAAATAAATAAATAAATTGCGACTAATTAAACTGAAGCACTTAATTAACCTAACCACGTAGGCGCCTCATCAACCAAGCCAACTCTTAGCTTCCAACATGTAGTCAAGAACCCCAAAAACCCCTTTTTAAAATTCACTTGGCCACTTTTTTTTTTGTTCAAACTTCGTACGGGGTCCCGTATTTGAAATTAACTCGCCAAACTTTGCACACATCTAGATTGAAACCTCACGGTTTTATTGAGCCCATAAAACTTGGCATCCAAACCTGACACCATGCCCCTTTTATCAGCTTTTTTCTAGATTGATTACTTCTCACGTGCACATTGATTAACATCGAAAGGAAGGAATCTGTAGTTTGAAATGATCGGTCGGGTCGGTCACACAGCGTTTTCTTTCCTTGGTGCTTCCTTGAGATCTGGCAACTTCGGTACTGAATGTCTGACTAGACTTGGCTTCGGTTTTGGTTATGGTAGGGATTACTGGCGACGTCCTATGGACCCGAATCTTCCTGCTAGAGCCCGACGGTTGCGGCAAGATAGGAGAGGTATGCAATCCTCATGCTCCAGCTAAAATCACCGTCTTCTATGTGTCCATCTACTTGATGGCCATAGGATACGGAGCCTCCGAACCCGCACTGGTTGCCCTAGGGTTAAAGCAGTTCGACGAAGACGACCCCAAGGAAAATCAGTCCAAGACCAATTTCTATAGCTATTATTACCTCGCGCGGAACTTGGGATGTCTAGTCTCAGAGACGGTCCTAGTTTACATAGAAAGCAGGGGGCACTGGACTTCGGCATTTTGGATCTGTACAAGTTGTGCCATTGTAGCGTATCTGTCCTTGTTGAGCGGAACCACAAGATACAGGCACTTCAGGCTGCCCGCCGGTAATCCGATCTCAAGGTTCTCTTGAGTGGTCGTGGCATCAATAAGGAAGATGAGCCTGGAAGAGCCGAGGAATGGCGAAGGACTTTACGAAACCAGTGAAGGGGATGATGGCTCGAGGAAGATCTGTCACACCAATGAACACCGATGATTTAAGGTAAGTAGTCGCAATAGTTCTCGTTCGAGATATGTAAGTCGTTGAGATCGAAATGGGGTGTCAATTAGGAGATGCTAGAGGTATGATGAGTATATGGAGGTTGATGGATACCCAAAGGCTACGTTAAGTCTAATTGATCAAATTTGACACTAAAAATGGCTTTCTAACAAGCCTTAAAAGGCTATAAAATGATAGATGTGTTAAAATCTTTGTTTGAGCAGGTTTCTAGATCGAGCTGCCGTCATCAAGGGAGACGCCGTCATCAAGGGAGACGCAGTTCACACGCTAAAAAGAGGTGAAATTCCGGATCCGTGGCACCTCTGTACCGTCACTCAGGTCAAAGAAGTGAAGTGCATTTTGAGGTTGATACCAGTATGGCTATGCACCGTCATATCCTCCGTCATCTTCGTCCCGACGTTGGCCCTCTTCGTCAAGCAAGGGGCTGCCACGGACACGACCATGTCTGGCTTCCATGTCCCTCTGGCGAGCATGACCGTGTTCGACATAGTTAGCACTTTTGTCTTCGTCATCCTGTACAACAAGCTCGTCGTGCCAGCATTTGTCAAGCTAACCAAGCGAGACCCTAAACCTCTGACTGAACTCCAGAGGATCGGCATCAGCCTTGCGATTGCCATTGTATCACTCGTCATTGCTGGAATCGTCGAGCAACGAAGACTGAGGCATACGGGTAGTGGTGAGACGAGCTCCCTAAGCATTTTCTGGCAGGTGCCTCAATACATGCTGCTCGGGGTGTCGGAGGCATCCGTGTATGTCGCCCAAATGGAGTTCTTCGTATCGCAGTCTCCAGATGGTTTGAAGAGCATCGGGGTCGGGCTATCCATTGCATCATTGGCGCTAGGGTGGTATGCAGGGAGCTTTCTCTTGACAATAGTGACGGACATAACCACAAGAAATAGAGGACGTGGCTGGGTTCCTCCGAACTTGAATGATGGCCATTTGGATAGGTTCTTTTTATCTGCCGTGTTGACTCTGGCAAATTTGTCGATTTTCGCTGCGTGCATGAAGCGATATAAGAACATAGCAATGGTGAAGAGAGATGGGACTGATGAGGTAGCCGAACTTTGATAAAGGTTCGGTGGGAATACTCATTGTTGATGATTCTGTTATCGAAACCTCTGTTTGACTTCAAGTGGAATGAAATTAGAGGATGCTCGACATCAATACCATTTGAGTGTTCAGAAATGTAGGAGAACAAAGAAAAATTCATGAACAGCAACAGTAAGGATACACACAAAGAAAGTACATGAACAGTTACCACAAGCGATGTGATTTCTGGTCACTGATGATTGCCCTAAACCGATAGAACGAGCTTCCCCCACGGTGAACATGGTAGTATGACTTCGATCTATTCAACAAATTCTAGAGCAATGCTTGTTTAGTATGATATCCGAGCAAAGTAGACAATAAACATAGTAGATTTTCCAGGACTACCTGACAGCCACACGGCAAACGAAAAGCTACATGACTGATACTAACATGAGGATGGGGTTCTTGTCTAATGCAGCTTGAAATGAAAGTTAAGATAGGACTGTGAAAGATTAATACGAAAATGAAGCAACAGATTATATAAATATTATCATCTCAAATAGCAGCTGGCATCCCAATTTCATTACCAATTACAATGAATGTCATCAGTATGATGCTATAATGTCCCGGAGAAACAACAATAACAGGTAGCAGATCATTCTCATCTGCTGATGGTAATGCGTATGATCATTTGCCAGTAAATTTAGAAAAAAAGAAATGGGAAATAGTAATATTCTTTCAAGCAATCAATTTGGAAGCTCTCCGCTTGTACTGCAATCAGATGTTCGACCACAAGACAAGGAGGACCACAAGACAAGGAGAACGTACTCATCTTGATATTTTTGCAGTCAATTCTCTTACTAGCTTAGCAGCAACCATTGCCGTCATCCCATCAACAGTGTCACGCTGAGGGTTGAACTCGACCACATCGGCAGCAACTACATCTGCTTGGAGATTGTGGAGGATGTTCATCACGTCACGGAAGGAGAGACCTCCAGGCTCGATATGAGACACACCCGGAGCAAAGGCAGGATCGAGGCAATCCACATCGATAGATATGTATACACCCTTGACACCTTCTCCAAGTTTCTGTCAGACCGAGGAAAACAAAAAATAAAAGGAGAGAGAGATGCGTCATTCACAAATCTAAAAATGTGCAAGTTCAGGGACCGTCTCTCAGTAAATTATCACTGTTAATCATTAGAGCTGGTATATAAATTTAGAGATTAAGAACACAGTCATGCACCCTGCTTATAAGACATAACTCCGTGTCTAGATCAAGAAAATTGAGACTGAAACTATATTCTAAACTCATAAATCAACGATCTAGAGTTCGTTTATAGCAACATATTTTACATATTTCATTCGCAGAGAAGAATGCTGACAGCTAAAAAGTCATCTTCATCCATGGGCCATGGTAAATGAATCCAGAGGGTGGCTAATGGAAACACGCCCCTCTGGCTACCTAGTTTCACAATGCAGAGGTTGAGAGGATGAACCTCCCAAGAGCCTTCAGTTCTCAACAAAAAAAAAAAAATTCACTTCCCAAATACTTCCTCAAGTCAAACTGTTCCAAAAGAATATTCCAAAGCGGGAGTGTGCTTTGCCGTTTGATAACTATCTAAACCAGAAGTAGGAAAACAACATCCATGAGCTAGAAGAAGAGGAGAGAGAGACAAAGAGACAGAGACAGACCAGGTTTTCCAGAAACTCGCGGTCTCTTAAGAAGGTTCTCATTTCAAACTGCTCAACACCAAATCTTTTCCCTTGCTCACGTCCTTCACTTGTTATTGACCTGATGCCAACCTGATTATAAGTACAGAAGCACATGATTGTCAACAGTTGACATCATGGAATAACTTAAAGCAACTAAAACTTGCGAAATAACCACTTCAATCATAAACATGGGAAAGTGACCCTTCAAACACGTCAAGAACACGTATGGTCATACCTGATTCACTTAAGTAGGTCGAGTGGAATCAAAGTTAACGAACTAGTACATGAGCATATATGTCCTATAAAAATCTCAATAAACTATTTGCTACTAAATGAAACTAAAGATAACAGTCATCTCATACACATTATAATCATTTATAATTATGTTATTAATCAGCAGCAAACTTGTGCTTTCAGCAGCAAATCAAAAGGAACATTTGATGGCAACAACAGATGAACATCCTTTCAGCATAAATCACAATGTTCTATGACTATGACCGTACATAGCATTCTCCCTGCCAAAATAAAGGAGCATAACTGATTTATTTCTATCAATTACCAAAGTTGTGTTCTCTCAAGTAAATGCATCTGCATATTAACATTTAAGTTGCATGCAATGTCAACAAATAAGCCCAAAATATTCAATAACAATTCTCAGACAAGCACCTTTACCATAAAGGAGTCTGGAGATCCTACTTTCAAAAGGATGTTTCTACATTTTACAGAATCCCATTTTAAAAAGACTACTCAAGTTTTCATGAAATTTTCGGTGGACGAAATGAAAGTACAAAGACAAGAGGTAGGTACAACCAATGTCAAATGAGAATGGCATTTCTAAACTCTCCTTTATCAAAGCCAAAAATGTATAAACAAATTTCAACCCCTGAAAGACAAAAAAAACTGCATTGCAAAAATATACATTACAGATGTAGTCCCTCAAATTGCTTAGATGCAACTACTGAAGTAAAGTACCCAAACCGGCTGCACAAATGATAATTTTGTAGAGATGTATGCCATGACTCTGACCACAAGCAGCTGAAGTTTATTCCGTATGTCTAGTACATAATACTAGCAAGCTCCAGGTTTTATCCATTGGGCACAAGCTAGACATTAAAAAACTTTAATACCGTACGCGTTGCAAAAGCAATACCTGCAAAAGACGTCGTGCATGACCACCCTCCATAATTCGTGCAAAAGAAGATGCATGTGAGTACTTATTTCCTTCATAAGCATCGTAAATATCAGGATGGGCATCCAAATGTAGGATATCCACAGGACCCCCAAGCTTTTCAGAAACTGCTCTGACGACAGGATATGATATTGAGTGGTCACCACCTAAAACTAACGGCCTCAGTGGATGCTAATATATCAGGAGTAGAGGAAATCAGATCAGCAATGCAATCATAACTAACTGAAGTGCTATGTCATGATAAAAACCCAAAGAACCAAGCCAATTGAAGTTTCAGAATGGCCATGATTATGTTGAGAAGGAAAAATGATACAGTCAAAATTTCAACTCAGTGAGCGTGTTCTGTCAACAAAGGAGAAGGGCGTCATTCAAACAGACAAATAAGCAAATTCTAATTTCTCCTCGCATACACACTAAGGAATTCATTACCCGAGAAGTAGGCATCCAGAATTATGCAAAATAAACTAGAAACCAAATATTTCACGATTTTACTCCAGCAAGTCTAAAAAGAGTAGGAACTCATCAATCTAATTGTGCAGGCATAGTCATTATAATCCAACTTGCCCATTACAGAGGATTGCATGCGCAGGTCAGAAAATGCTATTTTGAAGTTCATTGCCCCATCACTAATGACATCGAGACTGCTAAAACAATCATCTACAAAGAAATCAAAGATGACTAACACAAATAAAAATCTAATTAAGGACTACAATAATCTGCAAAGAAACGAAACATGACTAACAAAATTAAACTTAGTTGAGGAAAATTAGATGCACCACCAAACTTCTACAGTAAACTGGACCAATTAGAAGGGCATGGATCTTCCACAAAGCTCAATTTGCTCTATAGTAAAGATCAGCATCCTAACGGAGCCATCTTGCAGTACATCAGTTCATGAATTCAGGATGAGCTTACAGAAAAACATTATGATTGCAATTTGAAAGTAAAATGCACGAAAACTGGGCAATAGATAGAGAGGGTGAAATAAAATTGCTTCCATCAAGAAAATAACAGTTTCAGAAAATAAATCCGCACTTGAGCGAAAGTTGACATAAGAGGCAATTAACCCAAGTCTTGTGGTATGTGCATTCAAGGAAAATGGTAACTAAGTTTAAGGTAGATTTGTCTTGGCTATCTAATGTCTTTAGCTATTGCAATTTCATCGAAGGCTTATATGATCAATCACTCTTGGTATATTTCGATATTCTTTCATGTGACTTTTGAGCATCACAAGTTAACAAGAGCTAACACTGCAAGTAGGACAATCAGAAGCTATAGATCTCTACTCATACAGAACAGCATGAGCTTGGCAACCCTAAATGCTAGTTTATGAGTCAAGTGAAAAGACACATCCAACTTGGAGAAAGCAAGTGTCCACAAGAGTAACTGCATAATGCAAGTGCAATGGAGTGACTAAAAAGGTTCCTACAGAGAGTAGTCCTTATAACTTCAAGGGACAAAAAATCGATTACCTCTTCCATCACTAATTTGACTGACTCACTGATGACATTCATCAATCTATCATCATCTACTCCACAATCCCGAATTTCTTGAACCGGAACATCGCCAACATCAGTTAACACCCTTGGATCTTTCAATTCTTTCCCTGAAAAAGCAGAACATTCTCAGTGACAGTGTAAGGTGTTTACACCCAATTGTTACAGTGTATCAGATTAAGTTTAATAAAGTTTTTTCCTATGATTAGATGATACAAATGCACAATCAGATTATAATTATTTTGCTTTGTTTTTATAAGACTAGACATCAGTTGCTGCTAATAATAACTTAGATAAGTGTTATTTCACACTATGGATGAATGGAAGATATGTTCTTTGCCACAGTCCAGCATTTTTTCATCATTTTAGGCATCAGATGTTCCTATACTGATGCCAGGATCAATATAAGGCAGTGTGTGTTTGTGGCTGTTTCAATTATAGGAAGAACTTCTCCGAATTTCATGAGTACCAATCACAAAAATCATGAAGTTATTTCATTGCCCACATCCAACAGAAACAATAATGATAACCTTCTTCTGTTGCTGAGTTTGTGCTACCACACCAAATGGCTTCCCTTATACGTGGGGGTGCAAATGCAGGTCCCTGAAGAAATGACGAGTTATGACCCAAAGGAACTCCCAATAGAGATGATGTAGCTTTTACACCTCCTAAAGCTCGCACAAGCTCTCCCTACAAAAAAATTATCTTTAGTTGACAACAATATGTCTCTTGGCACCCTAGAAAACTCATATTTGACACTTTCCATAATAGCGAGTCCCACTGACAAAGTCAACTCACCAAAAAATGAAAACATTGACAAGCACGTCACCAGTGTCACTATCGGTATGAACGTAACTTATAGAAAAGCATGTTTCCAAGAGTAGAAATTTAGAAATGAACAATGCAGAACATGTACCTTCAACCTTGCCCTCTCACGAATAAGCGTAAGGGAAGCATCTATCACGCGATTTTGGCCTCTCTCAAGCAAATCAGCGGGAACATTTTCAGCATTTAGCTTTTGCAAGTAATGAACTCCTCTTCGCACTATAGTCGACATATCTGAAATGCCCAAAACCAAAGATCCAATCACCCGCTCATCAACAAAGAGTCATATTGATGCAAATTGAATAGCCAAAAACCGCAGATTTGGAATTTTTGTACATCGTTCCTTCGCAATACTACGAAAAGCTTTCAGAAAGAAGGCAAAAATAATCTACATCCCACTCTGTCCTCCGCCACAGACAAGATCCTCTTTAACCCAATCAAGGATATGGACTTCTAATATGGTTTCATCAACTAAATCCAAGGATTTTCAACACGATAAGAACAAACAAGGGCACAACAATACACCATAACAGTAACAAACATAGCCACTCATAAGACGGGAATCAATTGCCGGTATATAGCTAAACCGCAACTTGTAGCTCAGTTGAACACCGCGGAAACATCAAATTGTTCCAAAAAGCAAATCAATAACCTCACTTCCTATTGAGTCCCTCCCAGCGTCCCACTTTCACACGCAGCACTCTATTCACGGGACGACAACCTATCCAAAAGATCAAAAGATCACGCGGCAGACCTCTGATCGAAAGATCAAAAGATCGCGCAGCAGCTATAATCTAAAGCGACCAACACTAAAGACTAAACCACTCCCTCCCTCCCTCTCTCTCTCTCTCTCTCTCTCTTCGCACTACTGTTAATCAATCAGAAGCGAGCCAACCTCTCTGCACTCTTCTCCTCATTCTACAACGCAGAGCGGATATACGAGCTCCGATTTCTCCGGCGCTCCTCGCCGCCGCGGCGAAATCCCGACCGAGCGGCGAAACGCCGGGGAGCAACAGCTCGAAACACGAAGGAAAAAGACGGTCTCTCTCTCTCTCTCTCTCTCTCTTCGCACTACTGTTAATCAATCAGAAGCGAGCCAACCTCTCTGTACTCTTCTCCTCATTCTACAACGCAGACCGGATTTACGAGCTCCGATTTCTCCGGCGCTCCTCGCCGCGGCGAAATCCCGACCGAGCGGCGAAACGCCGGGGAGCAACAGCTCGAAACGCGAAGGAAAAGGATGGTCAGGGAGAGAGCTCGTACCTCCGACGGAGAGCGAAGCCGCGAGCGAGCGAAGGAGAAGGAGAAGAACGTGCGGACGGACGGACGGACGCGCAGGCGACGATGAAGGAGGAGGGGAAGAAGAAGGCAGGAAGGAAAGCCGGTGACGATTCTCCGATTTTAAGGAGACGCCATGCAGCACCACCAGCAGCAGCAGCTGGAGAAGAAGAAGGCAGCTTGAAAAAATTAAAATTAAAATTAAAAAAAATTGGTGTAAACAATTGGTGTAAATAAAATATTTTTTATTAGCCTAATTATAGTATGATTATCGGTGGGATTAGGGGAAGGAATGTTCGTTCATTATACTGCGATTATACTATAAAGACAGGCGCACTAAAAAAAATAATTATGTTTATTTTATTTTATATTATCTTTATCTTCTGTGGGGATGGAGTCAGCATCTCTATCCATGGATCCAATAATGGGCGGGGCAGACTTCTCTTCCGTTTTCCAAGATTTTGGTCCTTTTCTGGTCTTTTTCCAGAGCCGTGTTCTGGATGGGGCGATTCGTTTCGTTCCTCGGGAATAGTTACGGAAGGCCAGCCGCGTTATCCCCTTCCCAATTTATTTTATTTATTTATTTAGGGTATGTTGTCTTTGATTTTTTTTTTTCATGTGCAATCGAGTCCTTAAAATATGTATCAATCATTTGTTCACGTTAATCCTTCTCCCCTCAAATATCTAGGAGAAGACGTCCATATTCACGACGTTCACCAACTTCTCCATCATAAAATCTCTTCCTCTCTCTTTTGGGTGGGTTTGTGGATTATGTTGGGGTCAAAGGTCCTGTCACCTTGGCCGGCAAGGTTCCGAGTCATCCGACCACCCTTGGATGGTGGCTAGGTGGTGCCACCATCACTGCCTTTGCAACTTCAAATCGTTTATGTCAAGTGTCTCCTCATTTTGAGAGATTTTCTTTTTCAAATTTTCTTTATCCGTAATAAATTTCATAAACAATAATATTTTGTGTTTTTTCATGAGTTTGGCTCACCATGTAGAATCCTAGTGTGTCGATTAACATTCATTTAACGAGCTCATTAACATATTTATTGGATTTTTCAATTAACTGCAAACGAAAAAAAATTCAATGATGGCATTATATAGGTCCAAAAAAATTCAAGGACCATTATCTTGTCGTGTCAGAGCATTGCATGTTGAATAATTCATCATGCCAATTTCCGAAATAGGTGGTGTTGTCAAAAAATCTTCATTTTTTTTTTTATAGGGAAGCAAAATAAATAGAGTTCATGACACGAAATGCGCCATGATTAGCATACTAGACACCGACACTTGGCATATAAGAAATTATTATTTAGACTCGGGTCCACACGTGCGACTACTAACGTCAGACTTTTGCAACTCCGAAATATAATCCGGTCGATACGAGGTTAGTTCGCGCACGATCCCTCTTTGAAAAATGGGGATCGAGTGGAGCCGATGGTAGTGACGTCACGAAGTGAAATGCCGAGTCGGCAAATGCTGAAAAGCGAGCGAGTGGGGTTGGGGATTGGGATCCGACGTCACGCCGTTTTAGGTGAAGCTCTTCCGGCGCATCATGCGCTCCTAGGAAGAAGACCCGACCCGAAAATACCCGAAGAATTCGAGCCTGTTCGGTTCGGGCCGAGTCGGGCCAGGCATTTTCGACAGCTCCGGTAGGAACCGACCCCTCACGGCAACTTCCATTCGGAAAGTAACCAGCACAATAATGAAAGTTGCTACCACCAAATTCACCTACACTTTGGTAAGACTTATCATCATCTATGGCAATTTATCAGTCGTTTGGGCCCCGGATACGTAGAATTTCTACCTGGTTCGGATCCATCGGCGTGCAGATGCAACAGAGATCCTCATCTCTCCCATCCGCATCTCGGGTGAACGCACATAAGCAGCTAGGCAAGCTATATAGATAACAGCTCTCCCTGTTATAAGTGCGACGAACTTGAATGCTTGGAAAAAAACATACTTCACTGCCGGGCACGCGGCCTGGTGGTAAAGGGACTGCCGTGCCCGGTGATAATGGTACGGGGGTGGGGACGACTGGGAACGATCCCTGTGAAACACACAGTAGCACAGCAGCACGGTGAGAGAACGGAGTGAGACGCAGAAAGAAAAAAGACAAATTCATCAGTGCAATTGTCATTTCTTTCAGCCTCTAACATTTGCTGTCAGAAAGCAATACAAAAATTTAGCAAACTACATCAAGATGTTTCAGTATGGGGAATATGAATTGGAAACAAAGTTAGATAACCATAACCATTTCAGCCAAAAATTCCTCACTTCTTATGTACCAAGCCCCAGCTGCGAAGTAATCGCGAGGTGGTTATTTACATCCTACCAACATCCGAAAAAGCAGATTTCATCATTTCGGAGAGATTCTGGAGGCACCCATCAACCGGAGAGACTGAATCCACCTAGAACCCACTGGGGAATGGCGATTCGAGTCTGCATGCTCTTCTATTCTCCAATGTAGAGCTTAAACTCTCTCAACAGTTTACCAACCTAGTTAAAGTTCCTGTTCTCTCAGTTTCTCATTCCGAAGAACGTTATCCAAGTAGTCCATTGCTCTGAATTAATAGATTTCCCAACATGCTCCGGTGCCTCATGCATCCAGCTAGCAGAAATCTTTGCACCTCTGCAACTGTAACTCAAGAACCAGATCCATCCATATGTAGTATGAAGGGCCCCATCTAAGCCGACAGCGTCATCCATTCAGTACTTAAATGAGTCCATGAAGAGGCCAAGGGAAAGCCCAGCTTTCCAGTAATTGAACATGGAAATAAGGCTTCTGGCACGGCTGAATACAGGCTGAGAAGCACTGTACGTAAGAGCTCCAATTCCCTCGACAACCACCACAGCCAAGGCAGCAGATAGAATGTCCCAGTCCCCTGTTTGCCCGATGACAGTTGCGAAGGCTGTTGCACAGTAATAGCCTACCAAGAAAAAGAGCAACTTCATTGGGAAATTTTTCCTGATCTGTTGGACTTTGGCACTAAGTTTATTTTGAAAGTCTCGAATTGCCCTTATCAATCGCGTCGTGCCATTCGTGCTGTCTGTAGAAGGATCCAAATTTAATCCTCTGCCATCTGCACTACTCCGAATGGCCCAGGTCATGTTTCTGCACAGTTTAACAGAAAGTCAGAGCACACTCAACATCAAGACTCAAACAGCATTAAGGCATGCTTCTACTTTGCTTATGACCACAATAACAGGCAAACATGCGTGTAACTTTTCCGATTGTTTAAGAGAATGCTACTACATGTAAAGTCACCTTGAAAATCACTATATTGAAGCAGATAACACCCATTACTAGCTCAAAATCTGACACATCATTGATTAGATTTAAAACCTACTTTCTGTGCCAATGGATATATGGGTCACTGAGTTTTCTCTTTTCATGAACCACATTAATATCATAACATAGGGTCTCACCAACATAATGTGCTTCACTTTTACTAATCTTAAACACAAAGTGCTATATGTGGGGTTCCCAAGAAATAAATACCTACAATGGGCAAACCCATCACATGGGAGAAGAAAGATGCAAACAAGCTCCCCCAACAGGAGAACAAATTTAATCTGTTTGAAGACTATATCCAGGAAAAACTTTACTTTACCATTTGCAACCTAATCATATCATGCAACCATGTTGTTAACTTACTGTCCGCAAATTTATTCGACAAAAGAGACATCATGTCAAAAATAGAATGAAAAGAAAAGAAAAATATTGCGCTTTGCCGTTATGGTAAAAACAAGAAATACAAACTTCAATAAAAAAACACAGCCAAAAAGAGGATTCCTAGACGTGCACTTTTTTTAACAACATCTGGTGGAAATTCAAAGGTTTAACACTCTCCAGACTTCTCCTGTGCACATGGGGTTGTGCTAAAAACAACTCAAGGCTAAGTTTTGAAGCATAAGATACTTGGTTCTAATTGACAGATTGACTAAGATAAGGTCCCGATGTGCAACAACGGTAATGTATGGTCAACGATCTCCTAGCCTTGAAAATTAACTATGGTGTGAAAGCGTAATCATGCAACATCATTTGCTCATAAGTGACCAGATGCAGCCATATCAAAGACTCCTCAACTTATCTAGAAGAGACACTATCACATTTGCTTGTGCTAATACACATTGCCATATAATTACTTGAAATCATTCACCAATGAAGGCCGGGTTACATGGAAGATGAGGATCTGGGAACGAAGTTTCTGGCCAAATGCATAGGCAGCTGTATGAAAGCATCCTGCAAGGCCAACAACTGCAACTCCTGACCACGGATATCTTAAAGATGACAATTTAACATTTGCTGGCATATGGGGCGATATTACAGTAGCTGCCATCATGAAGCAAGGACCTGCATGGACAGGCATCACAATCAATGAAATACGAAAATGTGGCTGCTTAAGGCACAATATGCACACCTTATAAATACATAGACACAGTCCAGATCAGAGCCAAAAGTCCATCAAGGTTGGCATATGACACCAATATCGAACCAATAAAACAGAATTTGTAAAGCTGTAAGCATTACCAACAAAAGTGACAGCAAATTATAAGGTAAACATGCACCAGAAGTCTTAACCTCTGCATGCGGGATGAAATCAAGTCCTAAACTTTTCGATAGTTGTAATTGAAACCTAAATCTTTCTCAAGAAAAGCAATCAAGTCCTTTCAATGGCAAGTACCAAAGTTTGTCTATGTGGCACTCCACAAGTATATAAGCGGCAGCCTTAGATTGAACTTTCTGATATAGATATGTGACTTCATTGTAAATGTTATGATTGCACCAATTGAAACTTTTAGGATTCCATTGCATTTTTCTTTAAAAAAACAAGATATTTGAACCTTGCAGCATACTAGCAACGGATAAACACAAACTCCCCTCCTACATGTAACAAATAAGGCTCCACCTAGGGGTGGCAATTCGTGTTTGCAGGTTGTGTTTGTGTCATATCGAAATAAGTGTACACTGTTATGTAGGTCAACCAAAACACGACACGATTAGTCAATCACGTCGACTTACTTGACACGAACATGATTCACTCCTCAAGCAAGATACTTGACGCATAAAAATTAGCAATAAACACAACATGACCCGTGTAACATGACTAAATAGTGAGTTGACAGGTGGTTACAATTGCATGACCCACCATGACACAAAATTAAGCCATCAACACTTACCTGACAAGAAAATGTCTGCAATTTTCCCTAATCTATTTGCAAATTGCAACATCCATTAACTAAATACCCTCAAATCAAACTAAAAACAATACAAACTAATCATATCTAAAGAGGTCACATGCAAGTCGTGTATACACTAACCCACTTGTCTGGCAGGTTAGACATGAACACAACACAATTATTAATGCCTTGTGGGTTGACTCAAATATGCTTAGCTTTTTTAACCCAAACTCGCTAACTTTGTGTCGTGTTCAAGTTGTGTTATTGTGTCTTATAAAAAATTTCCACCCTAATTCCACCTACACGATGGCAGGCGTGGCCCCCAAGGTTAACATTAATGACCGATTCTGTAACTTTTACCTAAATGATGTGGATTTGGTAGCTAAATTTTGGGGAGAAAATAATTCAATACTTAGCAGCACTCACATTAATCAGGACAAATATTGCCCTCTTCTTGAAGTATAGACTCTTTCATAAACTATTATAAGAGATAATGGCATGCATTACTCTTCTTTTTTGGGTTTCATTGGTTGCCTCATCGATGCTTGAGCCACCGTTCCAATAGGTTGTTATCTAGGGCCCAAAACTGTGTTATAGTATGTATCAACTATCAATAATGGCTCCTTATACAGCTAAACTAATTTCCTTGTTTCTTGCTTCTCAGGATCATGATCCAAAAAACATGTAGCTGTTGTAAGAGCAAACTCGTGTACGACACTTGTGCCCACTAAAACCCAGATTTCTTGCCAAATCCAAAAAGGCAGAAGGACTTATTAAAGGGATTTGAGATCCAGCTTCAGATGGTTATCATCAAAGGCGTGAGGCTCGCCAAAAAGTATAACTGTCAAATGATGGAGAAAGTAAAGCAAGCTACACATAAGCTATTCTCTCTTGCAAAAGAGTAACTGCGGTCTCGTGAACTGTAATTCTGTGAGCTTTCTATGGAACTCCAAATGTTAATTGTCAAGGACCCAAATACTAATTAGGGGATCATGATACAAGATTTAGAAAATCTGAAGGAAAGAAATCAGATGTGTTTGCATGATGTCCACAAAAAAAGGGCGACATTTTGCAGGCTTCACTTCAGTAACCATGCCAAAAACTTTTGCGTTAAGCCGTCAAGTACTCCTAAATCATCCATGAAGAGGGAAGAAGCCTAAAAGATCAATTCGCACAAACGTCTTTCAGATTCCTATCGCTCTCTAGTTCCAGGTCCCCAGGAGCAGCTCAAAATTTCACCCAGCCCTTCTTCTCGCACCCCTCTTCTCAATCGCCACATCAAAAGGCGCAAGAAACTCTCAATCCCACCGCCCACGAGAGTGCATTCGAGCTCTAGAGCCCCCAATTCCCACGTCGGAATCGCACCGGCCGTCCAAAATCCGATCTACCCGGAAGAGAAGTCCGGGAGAATTGCAGGAACAGAGATTGGCTCGTTGGATTCGAAAGGGAAGCGAACTTACCCGAGAGCTTGCTCGTCAGCGAAAGAGCCTGGACGGCGGCGAGACGGCGAGGCCACCTGTGTCGGCTACTTTTCCGGCGGTCGTCTGCTGCTCCAAAAGCTCGACGGCAGAGGGAGAGAGAGAGAGGGTGACGCTTTTTGTTCTGGGACCAAGTTCAGCTGCTTGGCTGATGCTGGCTACACTGTCCTTGTCCAATCTACTCCTTCGTTTTCTAAACTTTTTAACTTATTCAACATAATATAATAATATAAATTCCGACAAACGACGCTTCAGCCTCTCTGTTTCGCAGGGATTTTGAACCTTGGCCCCTGTCGGGAGGGCAAAAAATCTACCATCCACGCTGTCTTGGTGATTATAATATATAAATATTCATTCTTATTCTTTCATTAATTTAAATTAGACTCGCATTAAGAGTGTGTAAAAAATAAGTGATTTATGGAAACACTTACTTATATCATATAGAAAAATTAATTAACAAGAAATATTTTCATCGTCTATAATAACAATCGCTAACTATTTTCATAAACGATGAAAATGTTTTTTATTCATTTATTTTTCTTGATAATATAAACGATTACTTTTCAAATTGCTCATTTTTCACAAAACAAACGCATTAGTATTCTTATATAATTTAGGAATTGAGTTGACCATGTACTAGAACTTCAAAAATTGCATTGAATGAGTTAAAAGCTTGGATACGACACGAGCAATGATATTGTCATTGGGCCAAACATCCGAGACTATTTATATCATTTTCTCATGAAAACGCTAAAGTCTAAAAACTTATTATAAATGTATAATTGAATTCTAAAACTAAAAAAAATGCAATCAAGTCTTCAAATTTTATCATAAATATGTAATTAAGTCTCGAAACTCTCAAAAACTATAATCAATGGAATGAATTAATTAGACTAATTCAATAAGTTTTAGGATCTTGACCAAAAGATAAAAGACAAATTTTAGGGGTTAATTGTACTTTTGAAAGTTTTATAACTTAATACACAAGTTTTATTATTTAATTATATTTTTTAAAAATTTTACAACACAATTACACTCTTTTGATAAGTTTTGAGATTTTTGCAATTAAATTCTAAAACTTTAAAAAATACAATTCAATTCTAAAATTTATTATAATAATATAATAGAGTATTATCACGAATGTATAATTGATTTCTAAAACTTTTAAAAAGTGATATTAATAAAAAGACTTGATTTAATTAATTTAATAATTTTTAGCACTTAATTATACTAATTTTAGAACTTAAATGAATTTTTTGAAAATTTTAGGATTAAATTATATTCTGTTAATAAGTTTCAAGACTTCAAATGTTCTTATTCCGTGAAAATTCGATTGGAAATTGGAACAGCGAGCGGATCGGCATGGAAAATCGACGGATTCGATCTCCCGCGCGAGCAGGGCCCGTTTCCACCCCGTCCACGGTTAGATTTCGGCCCGTTCCCATCCCCCCCCCTCTCTCTCTCTCTCTCTCTCTCGTGCGGAGGAACGGGAGAGATCCGCTCCAACGTCCTGGATCGATCTCCCTCGAACCGCGCGCGAATCTGCTCGTTCGATTCGGCGCCCGCGGAATCGCGCCCCCGAGAGCTCGTTCGATCCCGACCGATCGTTTCTCGACGTTCTCCGACCCATCGCGTCGTCCGTTCGGAGGCTTCGCAGCTTCTCGAGCCACTCACTAGCTTCGTGCCTGCTTCCTTTCGGCCGCCGAACTTCGGAGACGATCGGCGGGAGGAGCCATGAGATCGTGCAGCGGATGGCGGCGGCTGCTGTTCTGCCTCCCGCTCGTCGTCCTCTTGCCTCATCTCCTCTCAGGTGGGCGGCTTTTGCTATCCCCGGTTTCCCCGCGTTCGGTTCGTTCTTTTTGGCTGAACCTTATTTTGGACGAGGACGGCGTAATGTTTTTCGGTTGCCCCGTTCTGCAGTGATGGAATTGCATCGAGAGCCGACGGTGGGAGATCAGCATAAGAAGGCGAGGAATAAGTTCGATCATTTGGTTCTCGGGCCCGCGGCGGGGGAAGGCTTGCCTGACCGATTGCAATGCCAAGGTTGTTAAGGAATCTTGGAAACTGTTGGATTTTTTTTTTTTTTTTTAGGCTTGGAAACTTCGGTGTCTGAACGATTATTCTGTGTCTTGATATGATGTGTTGTTAAATCAGTTTTTAGCAGAGAGCGAAAGAAAAAGAGAGAACTGAGAAATTTGAATTTGATAATATCTATATTCTGGCGAATATGTTGTGGAGTTAATTTTAGCACAGTAGTGCAATAGTGTTTCCTTCTTCTGTGGTAATCATAAACAGTATGTTGAAAGTAATTTTGCTGTATTACTCTGAATCGTCTATTGAGATCAGCGATTCATGTAAACAAGTATGACATGGCTGGATGTGGATAAATGTGTTTAATTCGTAGAATACTAAATGGTCGTGTGATAAAACGTGAAGAAGGACAATACCAAGAAAAACAAAGTGGGATGATTGGTTGTCTCAAAAAACCATGAAGTCATTTCTGCACATGTTGCATTCTAAGAGAAAAAGTAACATTTTGCACTTTACACATCCAAGTCCTAATATACTAGTTTATTTATGGTTGTATGCTGATTCCATATTTTGCATGGCTAGATACATAGAAGGGCTGAACACCAATACATTTACCTGCAATCACACCTGTATCCGAGTTTGCACAGTGTAGCTTCCTAGAGATAACTTACAAGTACCTGTTAGTTACCAACATTCAGGACTGCTTCGTTGTTAAGGGTTCCATAAAGGGAAGAGAAGGAACGAATGTGACAAGCCTTTTAGTGTTTGGCAATCTCTTTGCAGTAGCTGTCACTTAACTTCTGAATGACCATGTATATATAGAAATATGTAGCACCGGATCAACCAATCTATGTCATGGTCATCTTCTGATCTCTTTTGATGTGGAACCTGATGATATTCCAACTGTCATTGTAGATTCCACTGTGAATCATGAGGTATCTGTACGCTAATGCTGTCTGCCTTTTCTTCCCTGTTATGTGGCTTTGTAGGTGTTAAAGCTCTCAACAAGACACATTTGTCTGCCTCTTCCAACAGAAGCTATGTCGCAGAAAGCATAGCTTTTGTCACTGTCTTTACAGTTTATAACTCCTCTGACATTTCAAAGACTAGTGGATCATCAGATGTGACATCTGTTGGAAATTCCTCATATAATAAGGTGGGGAGATCAATAGCTGTCTTGAATGTATTCATCAACTTTATTCAGGTAATATCCTGACTGACAGAGGATGTTTTATTCATACATGAGTCACTCCGTATATTTATCAAGTTTTAACTCTGTTTAGTATATGTGCCTAAGGGTAAATTGTTCTTAATTTTTTCCAGTCACCATAAGAGATTGAAATTTTCTTTTTATCTGAGCAATACATTATAATTTCAAGAAAACTGAACTTGACTCAGTATTATATTCTCTTAGCTTCAATATTTTCCTTGTACCTGTTAAATTTTGCTTATGTTTTACATACTGAATGATGTAACTGTAGGCTGTAGTTGTCAGAATGAACAATAAATATGCAGAAGATAAAAGACAACAACAACATGTGAATGTACTTTCCAAGTTAAAGGCAATTTGATCCCTCCTCCGTCACATGTTTTTGGCCATAGTAGAAATTGAGGAGAAACGTAAGTATAAGTTCTAAAACTATTTTTGGGGTATATGTGAGTCCTAAAAGGTCTTGAACATTCCTTACATATTTTATGCAAATTGTCATAAGCGGTTGTTGCAGGGATCTTTCCCCAATTTGAGCACTTAATCACCGTTGTTTGGTTTCAATATTCTCCCAAATCAAGAAATCAGTTTATTTAATGGATTCATATACAAACCCACACAAACCTTATCCTTATAGATCTTTGACTTAATTATTTCAATTGGCAAGAAGAGGAAGAGGATAAGTGAAAAGGGTTTTGAGAGGAGGTTGATTTCTTTGTAGTGTACGAAGCTTGCAAATTTTAGCAATTGAGGCTTTTACGTTTAGATCGAGCTTTAGTGGCTGTATTGTCGTTGTTGATGGCAGTAGTGTTAATATTACTGGTATTTTGGTGAAAACGGCTTTTGTTGGGTTCACAGTTATCATCAATGAGGGTACAAAATGCAATGGAAATTTTTAGGCTTGTGAGATGCTTATGATCGAGTTTATTGATCAGAGAGAGAGGTTTGAGCTGGAAATTTTGCATATTTTGGATTTTATGCATAATTAGGGAGTGAGGTTTCTGAAACATTCCAATTTAGTTAAAGAAGTGAAGCTCAACAACATTGTTTGACATCCCAACACATCTCCGGCAGCCATGTAGGGTAAGTGTTGTGTTAAAATAGCCTGTGTTCAGTTTCTTAGTGAGATAAATAATTGAGCTATTTCAAAATATTTTAGGACTTAAATGGTCATCAAAAAGTAATAGGAATGATTCGTACTCCATACAATTAGTTTAAGAGTTCTGGTGTACTTATTTAGGAATTCTATTATAGAGCACTTTTGCTTTTCAGATGTCACACTCTAGTTTTCTGATCTTATTTCAGTGGAATCTTGAAGGGAAAAAAGTGGACTGAATTCCTTGACATCTATTTTGACAAACTTAGCTGATCCATATTTGGGGAAATTCATTTGTGGGGCATATTATTTGAGATCCAACAAGCATGTGCTTCCATGATGTAGAGTTCTGAGAACCAAAAATAATTTTGAGTTGGTGGGATTGCAGAACTGCAGCAAGATAGAAAGCAGTAATTGTTTGAGTTACTCATCAGTCTCATTTAGTCTTCTTTTTAATAGAATGAAGCTTCATTTCTTTTCCTTGTACTACATGTAAACTGTTACTGTATTATCCATCTTTGATTGAAAAGTTATTTGGCTGATAGAAGATAACTACTCATTTAGCAATGTAATGCATGAGGATAACAATGGAACTTGAATATTTCTGGAAAAGAGCCCTGTTGCATCCATTAATGAAATCTGAGCTTTGCTTATTTCCCTTTTGTTCCAGGTGGCTATGCCCAAGAGTAATGTTATCATTCTTACAGATCCTGCATCTGACCTCTCAATAAACAGAGACAAGGTTTCTGTCTATCCTATTCAAGGTGAATATTCCCAAGACAAGTTGATGCTTCAAAGAATCAGGTCTTACATTGTAAGGGCATTTTGAATCAGATAGCATGCAGTAGTATTATTTTTCCTCTCTATTGATGTAGATAAATATTCCAATAGGGATTAGTAAAACTGTTTTTATCTAATGTTAAAGTGGAGCACCTCTCTTGTGTGCTGACCTGTTGAATCATCTATTAGGAGGTAGGCACTTTGATTTATATCCAACCTTTTGCCATTTTCTGGACATCCTTGATCAAAGAGTTCTGCAGCACTTTGTGATTTGATCAGATGGCAAATAATGTTTTAAAAGTGATGTTTTCTCTTGTTTCTTTTGTCAGGCCTTCCTAGAAAGAAAGCTTGAGGACCATTCACGGGATCATATGCATAATTACATATTTGTTGATTCAGACATAGCAGTTGTTAATGATCTTGGCCAAGTATTTCATGATTACCCAGATTTTCACCTGGCCCTTACTTTTCGGAACAACAAACAACAACCTCTGAATTCAGGATTTATAGCAGTGAGGGGTACCTATGACGGAATGAGTAGGTAGGCAACCAGCATGTGTAGTTCTGTCTGTGCTATGCGTTTATTGTGAAATGTGCATTTACAACTTCCATGTCAATTGTCATTCTGACCCATCATTAAGGGACTTGCTCCCATTCCTGTTTCATTAGAAAGTACATCACCTAGAGCCTGCTGATGATTTTTTGCCTTGTAAGAAACATATTTGAGTACATCATTGGCCTAATCTTTCAGCATGACGTTTGAGAAACTTGCATCAGATCATAGGCTTTGCTAAGAAGTCTGTGGATACATGCTGGCATCTCCAAAAAAGAGAGAAGTGATGGATGTGAACCAATTTGTTATTTTCTTACAACCTGGCCCTTAGTAGCTAGAGGTAGGATTGACTTCCATGCCACACTTTTGAAGCTCTATCTGTACGTCTGCAACATTTCTGCGAGAATGATGATGATAATGAGAACCTGCGTCTCTCTGTCTTTGCTGTCTGAAGTCCAGCTGTTGGGAGATTCATTTCCTTTTAATTATTGCAGTGTAAAATAGAATGGCATGTAACTTTGATGAACATGATATCGGAGGGCAATATCACTTTTCTCTTTCTTCTCTCCATAAAAGAGAGAAGTGATGGATGTGAACTGATTTGTTATTTTCTTACATACTGGCCGTTAATAGCTAGAGTTAGGATTGACTTCCATACCACACTTATGAAGTTCTATCCGTACATCTGCAGCATTCCTGCAAGAATGGTGATGATAATGGGAACCTGTGTCTCTTTTTGTCTTTATTCTCTGAAGTGCAGTTGTTGAGAGATCCCTTTCCTTTTAATTATTGCACTGTAAACGAGAATGGCATGTAACTTTGATGAACATGATCTTGCAGGGCAATGTCACTTCTCTTCGTAAAAGAGAGAAGTGATGGATGTGAACCGATTTGTTATTTTATTACATCCTGGCCCTTAATAGCAATAGGCAGGATTGACTTCCATACCACACTTAGGAAGCTCTTTCCGTACATCTGCAGCATGTCTGTGAGAATGATGATAATAATGTGAACCCGTGTCTCTTTTTGTCTTTGCTTTCTGAGTGCGGCTATTAAATTATTTATTTCCTTTTAACTATTGCACTGTAAACTAGAACGGCATCTAACTTTGACAAACATGATATTGCAGGGCAAAGGTCTTTCTACAGCAAGTACTTGAAGTCTACATTTCCAAGTATAGCGGTGCTTCAAGAATGCTAGGTGACCAACTGGCTCTTGCTTGGGTTGTATTATCTGACGCATCTTTTGACGCCAAAAGATTTGCCAAAGCGCAACCTTTTTTAAAAGATATCAAGGGTGCCTCTGTGCTATTTCTGCCATGTGCTATGTACAACTGGACACCACCCGAGGGTGCTGGTCAATTCCATGGCATGCCCTTGGACGTTAAGGTATATTCAGCATAAGTAATTTATTTTGATGTCAAGGTGACTTGGTAGGGGCTCGATTAATGTCTTTTCTGAGGGAAATCATAAAGAAGTGTGATGCCATTAATTGTTAGGATAACACTTGATTTTGATTGCCAAAGTTTGCTGGTCACAGGTGGTTCATTTCAAAGGATCAAGGAAACGCCTAATGCTTGAGTCCTGGAATTTTTTCAGCTCCTCTCCCAACATAGCTGATATGCTATGCCTCATCTTGAGTAGTGGTAGGACAAAATATGACTTTTGATATGCCAACTTCATGTCAGCAAATATGGCAACGAGTAAGAGCACACTTCAAAGGAACTGAGTTCATTCATCCTCCGTACCATTCAGGCCGCCGCATATGAGATCATTTTGTTGACTAAGCACAATTATTCGCCTGACAAGCAGCCACTAGCCGACCGATGTTCATATTACTGAAGCTGCAGTTTAGGAGATGAAGGGAGATGCATTTCTACCTTTCTCCTGGAAAGTTAGATCCCATCACGATTTTGTTCGATTGTTTCTTGTATCGATTCCTCCACCCATTGGAACGATGGTACTGTTGGGTACACGGGCTGTTGTATTCTTTTGCATTGCTCATATGCTTGACATGTAGGGTTTTTTCTTTCTTTTTGGCCTTTTCAACTGGTTTCACTATATGAAGGAAAGAACAGAGAATCGAGCCAATTATACTGTGGACAGGTGCCACTTTTTTCCATCTTTTGTTATGTCGATTGTCGAGCAATAGAACTATTTTGAATACATCCAACACAAAAAGGGGGCTTCTGTTCAGTCACGAACCCGCACTGTTTATGCGTGTACATAATTAGTCTCCACCACCTAACCTAGGCAATGTTTAATTAGGAAACAAGGAAAAAAAAAGAACAGACCGTGTGATCATTACCAGCATTATTAGTCTCAACCTACCTAGATTTCTGGTGCACTATTGGACATGCAAAATGTACTGGCGCACTATCCTAAAATATCTGTACCCAGTTCTTTTGTCGGAATTGAGATTCTCAAATCACTTGATTCCTTAATCAGTATGAGGAGGTGGGTCGGTCCTAGTCAATAATTCGACCTACATTGACCTTCCACGTAGCCTAAATTACTAAATCCTTAGATCAGGCGCCCACTGCCCAAAGCTAACTTTGCTTTGCATGTGAAATTTCAGATTTTGATGGTTTGGACGAGGAAAAGATACACTAGGCATTTTGGGCAGTGTATGATTATAATTTATAATTCACAGTTCCTGTGTTTTGGTATACTAAATTTCATATCTTGAAGCTAAGATTTATTACTTTTTCCATTACGTATTCCACCAATTAGATGTGAACTGCTCTGAGTCATGTCTACTTGCATAGGCAAAAAGGCTGAACTCAATTAGTTCATGAGACTTGTAAGATGTTGCGCAGGTTTCCAAATGATTAGTGATGTCCTCCTGAATTATTGAAAAAGAAAATAAAAGTTATACTTCTATTTCTATACATTAACATCTTCAACACTTGAAGATGTGGTTAGATTATTCGATTGAGACTAACTCAAGGGCCACCCGGGGAAAGGGAGGGCGCAGTTCATTGAGTGTTTCGGTGTTTGGTTTGCAAGTCGAGGGTCACAAATTCTACTCCCCAATCTACATTCTTCTCAAAAAACCTTTGTTAGTTACTGAGTGATTCAATATTTGGAACTCCTTTCAAGGAGAAACCATAAGTACTCCCCAATCGCTGAGTGATTCATGCACCAGCGACTGTTTTTGCTTTTCATAAGTACCATCGAGTCACGTTACCGCGGAAACGGAGACAAATTCAAGGTACCAGCGAGGTAAATTACCAAACTCGACTTAAAGCCAACTCCATCCCCCATGCTTGCCATTCCTAGTCGGACCAAAGTAAAAAACTTTGTCCCCCCCTCGTTTCCTTACACGTACTAAAACTTCCACAAGTAGCATGCTGCTCTGCCCATGCTCGAGATCAGTAAATAGCAGAGCTAAAGATCGGGACCTGTCAAGAACTGGTAGGTCCTCTTCCTGCCGGGGGCCTCTAATGGGTAGGTCGAAAGATAGGACGATGAAAGAGGACATGAGTTCACGTGAGGTCGAAGGACTGGCGGGGTCCTTTCAGTGAGGGACAAGAGAGTGTATGGCGTCCACGCATTTCTGGAATCATCAGCAAGGCAACTTTTGTTGTGATCCTGAGGCACGTCGTCCTCAGCAATTTGAGGTCGCTTTCGCTGGGAATTCCTGTGATTCCAAGGCCTTTTTTTTTCAGGAGAGGGGTACATCGTCACATGGTGCGCTTTTCCAAACTGAAGATTCTGGCTCGTGGGGTGAGAGAGCCCACGCTCCACAAGAGCTTTAGTCTAAGAAATTTGAGTGATCTTGTTGCATGTATTATTGCAATACAACTCACGTTGTTGATGATTAAATCATGTGTCGTCGAGTCATATGAGCTTTAATTAAAAATGCTTTCTATAGATGTGATGGATTTCATATTTAAAATAAGTCACAAAATCTCACACTTAGATCAATTTTGAAGCTGTGTTTGCCACACATCAATTAAATGGAGCACTAACTTGATGCACCTTGATGCGACGAATTATGTACATCCGGTGGGATTAGTCGAGAAAACAAAAATTGATAGTTGTATTGTAACATTAGAGAAAAATAAAAGTAAGAATGGATAAAAGTTGTGATGTATAGCCCACCCGATTCCACACTACCTGGAAGAAGACCTCGTGACTCGATTCATTATTGCGACTTGTACTCAATTGAGCATCACTTTGAGTTCTCCTTTTAGGGCTGCGCCCACGTGAATCGAGTTGGATCATTGCAAATGGTTTTAGAGCAATGCACCAATTGGAGGTGCAAGAACGAGGGTCACGCTATAGGAGCCGCCTCTTGTACCCCTACGGGATTAAGCCCTACATGGTGAGAACCCCTCCTTGAACCTGTATATTAGTGCTATAAGTGGAGAAGTTTGGACTAATTCCCTGTTTGGTTTCGCTTTTTCAAGGGATTTTGAGCCCCAAATGCCTTTGGGGAATATATAAAATGTTTAGTAAGTGTTTTTGCAATCCCAATAGCAAAATGCTAGTAGTAGGAAGGCCGAATGCCCAAAGCAGGTCTTGCGATGTTTTAGACTTTCAGCTTTTAGTAGTGCAAGTCCCATGGATATTGTTCATTTCTTCACCGTTATCATTTTCCTCAATTTGCATCAAAGAGCTGCCAAAGGCTGCCGACAGTCGTTGAGGGTCACTTGTCCCCAACAACCGCCGCTTGAAGGGTTGCTGGTCCCCAACGATCACCGCCTAGGTTGTGCGACCCATGGCATCGCTTGAGGTTGCGCAACCTCAAGTACGGCTTCTTGGTGGCCAAGTCCGGCTATCAACAATTGGCCAACGATTAAGCTCTGCCGGATTAATTTTGATTTTTTAAAAAACAAATTTAATAAAAATCCTTTGCAAATGTAAGTTTTACCAAATTGTATTTAAAATGGTATTTAAGTCAAAGTTATCTTTAATGCACTTTAGAGTTATAATTTGCCAAACACAATAGCATTTCGGAAAACCCGTTTAACCTAAAATGTATTTGCATTTTCTCAAAGTTATTTTCTCAAATTCGAACCAAATGGGGCCTGCATACGTCAGTTGGGCCATCACATTGTACCTTGCTTATTAACTAGATTTATCCTGTTTTCTACACATGCATGTTGTTTCTAGTATCCATGTATAATTTATCATCAGCTGATCTTCCTTTAGCACGTGGATAGATCATATTGACATGTTATTTTCGGATAAAGTACATTAGGAATTCCAAAACTTGGCACAAATGAACACTTTAATACCAAAGTTTCAAAAGGTACACATAAATGTCACCTTTTTTTTTTTTTCTTGAAAAGTTGGATACTTTAGTGCCAAGTCCAACGAGAATAATAAAAAAAATCCAACTTAGCATTTTTTTTAATAATATATATGATCTACGTGGCTCACTAGAAGCCGACTTAGCAACGATATCCGGCAAAAACAACGTCATTTTGCCCTAAAATATAAATTATAGTATAAATATTAATTAAAAAAATTAAATTATATAAGAGAGAGAGAGAGAAAAAGAGAGAGAGAGAGAGGGAGGGAGAGGGAGAGGGGGAGGGGAAGGGGGGAGAGATCTATAGGAAGCTTTGATGAGGGCTTGCACAACCCTTATCGCCGCGGCCCCACTATCACCAAGAAGGGTTGGCAGATAGTGGGGCGAGGGTCAGCTGGGGTCGCTAACCCTTAGGTAATGGTTGGTGACCCTTATCGATCGCCAGCAAGGGCTTGCAAGCCCTCAGCCGGATCTGGGGTGAGAGTCACAGCCCTCCCCAGATCTAGTAAGGGTCGCCAACCCTTGCCCTAGCCGAACTTGGCCCCCTTCTTCTTCTTCTTCTTCTTCTTCTTCTTCTTCTTCTGTTAGTTTTTTTAATTTATTTGAATTAATATTTATATTAAAATTCAATTTTGGGGCCATGTCGTATCAAAATGATGTCATTTTGCACTTATTTAACCACATTAGTGCTAAAAGCGATATCATTTTGCACTTATTTAGCCATGTCGGTGCCAAAAATGTCTTTTTGCACTTATCACAATTGAAAAATGTCACATCAATAATTTATCTGGAATTTCTTGTCATCGATATTCAAGTGTTCCATTTTTTTTTTCTAATTTTAGCACCTAAGTATACATTTTGAAACTTTTGGCTCTAAAGTGTCTTTCATGCCAAGTTTTGATACTTTATGTATTTGCAAATCTGTTATTTTTTATTATATTCTTGAAAAATTTCGATTGCAAAATTGTCTATTGTAAAGGAGCTTATCTCCATCTTGTTCCTTGAAAGTACCCTGCTCACCACAAACTGTCAGTATCCTCGGTGGTCATCAGAGCAAGTGGTCCAGCTCTCTCATCTTTGAGGTGGGATTTCCCTGATCACATGGTGGAGTCCTCAAGACAGAAGATTTGTGTTGTTTATGTGGCTCGTCGATGGAGGGTGATGCTTATGTGCAGAAATGTTCCTCAGGAGTTGGTAGTTCCTGTTAGGATTGGGATCCTTGTTACCTTAAGGAGGTCAATTGATATCTCCTTCAATCTACTGTTTTGAAGAGGAAGCCTCGTCAAAGCGATTAGAGCTATTGACTGAGATTAGAAGACATCCTTTCAGACACCCATCAAGGGGCATCAAATGATTGTCATGAATCTCTGTCTCATTTGGTCGTGAACTTGTCATCACCACGCCTCTCGAGGCAATGCAAAAGTGGCAGCCGGATTTAGGTACTATTAAAGCATCTCACATTGGTATAACGGGATCTACATGCTTGTCATATCCGTGTGATATTTTTTCACCTATAAGCTGTTGGACATTCTAATATAGTACTAAAGCCAGATTTTGCTTTCAGTTTGAACATTTGAACAAGGGCAATGGCTAGCCCAAGAAGGATTTCGGGCAAGTCATCCTAGGATTAGGGTTCTTTGTACACGTAGGTGTAGACAGCGTTCTTATGGAGGTTAATATCTTGAAAAATCCCAAACTGGTACACTTATGATAAATTTACCCCAAACTATTTTTTTGACCATGAAAAAACCAAAAATTTGTATACTTGTAATAAATTTACTCTGACTGACTATAAAAAACCATAAACTGGTACATTTATGATAAATTTACCCAAATTAATTTATTCGACTGCAAAAAACCCCAAAATGGTAAATTTGTGACAAATATATCATTTGCTAAATTGGATTAATACCACAAAAAAATCACAAAAAGAGCATAAAATCCTAAAATGGTATATTGGTCAACTGTCACGTGTCATTTAACTTAATAATTTGAAAATAAAATTTAATAAAAACTAACAGAGGGTAAATTTGTCACAAGTGTATTAGTTTTGGGTAAATTTGTCGAAGGTATACCAGTTTAGGGTTTTTGGCAGTCAAAAAAATAGTTTATGGTAAATTTGTCACAAATGTACCGGTTTGGGATTTTTCAGGGTATTAACCCTTCTTATGGACTTTATCATCAAATTGTAAACAGATACTACGTAGAAGGATCCGCATAATCTAAGGATAATGGACAGCTAGGCTTTTTTTCACCATTGTCAGCTTCTTCTTCTTCTTCTTTTCTTCTTTTGCATATTTTTGCAATATATACACACATACATATATAGATAGATATCATTTTCCACCTTGTTTTTTTCCTTTTGCACGGCTCTTGAAACCTCGCTTTCCTGGGTCCAAGCCCGATCCGAATTTTACCATTTCCTGTATCCTTTTGGAACTTTCACAAAAATCAAAAAAAAATTCCACATACCACCCACAGATCTATGCAACAAATTGCTCAGTCCTGTCCCCATGCAACCATATTTTTCGAAAAATAAAATCCTTATTATCATCATCTCATTTGTCTCACGCAAGAAATCCCATTATTCTTTGCTAGTATCCAGGCGTGCCCCTCCAACGGGCTCCCAAGTTTCAAATCTTGAAAATATTTTTGTAATTTTCTTGCTCTTTTTAATCCCTTTCTCCAATGTTCGTTCCCTTCCAAGAAAATGAATGTGAGTGATTATTGTCAGCTACGATTGGTAGAAATCTCACTTCGAGAATTTACTTAATCCCAGCACATCGAATGATTACAGCTAACTAAGCGCCAAGTTTTGAAAAAAACCTCGGAGAAAAGGAAGGTGAATGTAGTCTTTTTTTACCTTGTCGTGCATGTGATCGAACGAGGTGACTCCTGCCTTAGGGCAAATTCAATCGAGAGATCATTAATACCGGGAAGTCAACTTCAGAAAATCAAATCCTCTCTCTTTAAATCACATCAGCATGTGGTGTTTGGTCATTTAGCATGCCAGCAATTTAATGGTGACTAGACCAAAAATAAAAAAGAAAAATTGAAGGCGAAAATTCAAAATCAGCATGTTTTAGCTTTCCTATCAAGTAATGCATCACGATCATAATCATCGATTGCCATTTAAGTAGGCCAAACTCGAAGACTTTATAGAACTACTGAAAATACTAAATCAGAGAACATAAACATAAGTTTTTTTTTTTTGGTCAAAAGTAATATATATATATTCGATTAAGTGGTCTTAGAACACAACGATGGTTTACAATTTGCAACTAAAATTTCCCATAAAAAATAAGGGGGTGTATGTACCCAATTTAACGGAAGTTTCTTGGCTCGATGAGTACGTACCAGCCAATCTGCAGCTTTGTTCGCATCTCGAGGGCAATAGGTTACGGATACATTGTTGCACGTGGATAGTTCGTCTCTACAGCATTGGATGATGTCTTTTAAATTCCAAGGTTCATGACGGGACTTTTTACAAGAAAGATTTGATGGTGTTGTTATAGTATGTTAGGCGAAGGAAGAAGTGCTTTTAAAATGCGAAATCGAGATGATTAACTAAAAATAATATTCTTGGATGATGTTAAACAAAAAGGGTACATATTGCAATGCGCATTAATACAAATCACAATGCATAATTTTTCTATTTACCAAAAAACAATTTTTTGATGAATGAGATGATTAATTGATGATTATATACATTGGAAATATTATCCAAAATGTCTTAATAGTCTTAAATTTTTTCAATTTTGTCAATCGGGTTGTAAATTTTCATATCAATCGAATATATCCGATTAATTTTACCTAATGTGAATGAGTCGGGGACCTGAGAGCCAGCAAGATAGCAGGATCTCCTTTTTACACGTCGCGTCACACCTCACGTCCATCACCGATCCCCGTCTCGTGAATTAACCCATCGGACGGACGGACGGCCACCGACTCTTCTCTCCTCTCATCGAGCCATCTTCCCCGCCCGCCGGGACCCACCTCGCTAGCTTTTCCCTCCCCCGTGTAAAGGCCCCCCCCCCCCCCCCCCAAATCATTGCCCGACACGTCGGCCCCAAGCGCGCCCCCTACCTTCCGCTTCGATATATATAACCGAGTCAAGCGCCAGGACGCTCGGCCTGACACTCGCGACACTTCGGTCCTCCTTCTGCAGCAGCAAGCAGCACGAGAAGAAGAAAACTCCAAGCGGCGCGCTGTTCATGCACGATTCCCGCCGGCCGTCGTCGTCGTCGTCCTCTGCTGCTGTCCGCCTGCAACGTCAAAACGCGACGCGGCCCTCTCTGTCTCTCTCATTTGCCATAGCTGAGAAAAGCTTCGAGCGCGCCATTTTCTTGCAAAAGACAAAGCTCCGCATTTCGAGCAAAGACCCACCACCATTCATCCACCAGCCATGACGCTCTCCCTCCTCCTCTCTCTCCTCTTCTCCCTCGCCTTCTTCCACCGCCACCATCCTCGCGTTCTTTCGTCGCCCCTCTCGGAGCTCCACGCCCTCATGGCGCTCAAGGCCGCCCTCGACCCGTCCGGCCGGGTCCTCACCTCGTGGTCCCCCGGCGCCGACCCCTGCGGCGGCGGCGCGTCGTTCGAGGGGTGGCGTGCGACGAGCGCGGCCGCGTGGTGAACGTCTCGCTGCAGGGGAAGGGCCTGAGGGGGCGGATCCCGCCGGAGATCGGCGGGCTCGGGAGCCTGACCGGGCTGTACCTGCACTTCAACGCCCTGGGCGGGGCGGTGCCCGGGGAGATCGGGGGCCTGAGGATGCTGACCGACTTGTACCTGGACGTCAATGGATTCTCCGGGGAGATTCCTCCCGACATCGCCAACTTGACTAATCTCCAAGGTCGGTTCGTTTTCTGTTTTGTTAGTTTTCCTTCATTTGTACGACCTCGGTAGATAATGTTCTGTCTTATTGAGAGCTTGAACCTGGTTCTTTCTTGTGGGCTCTGCAGTTTTGCAGCTGGGCTACAACCGGTTCTCCGGCGGCATCCCTAGACAGCTAGGGTCCCTGCCGAAGCTGACCGTCCTCGCCTTGCAGTACAATCGCCTGACCGGCGCCATCCCCGCCAGCTTGGGGGACTCGGCGAGCCTAAAGAGGTTGGACCTGAGCTACAACAATTTCTTCGGCTCGATCCCGGCGACATTGACCAATGCTTCTAGTCTCGAAGTCCTGGACGTGCGCAACAATACCCTGTCGGGCTATGTCCCTACCGGTAAATCTTTAGTCTGCTCGGATTTTCGATGTCGCTGGTTCTTCGTTTTTTCGTGTTCGATCTAGAAGGACGTGTTTGATGAAGTTCAGCTTGTTTTTCGATTTACTTAGGCTTGAAGAGGCTCAATGATGGTTTCCAATATGAAAACAACCCTGACCTATGTGGAGTCGGGTTCTCCAACGTCCGACCCTGTCCGACCGTTTACCTGGACCGGCCCGAGCCGCTCCGACCCGATACTCTTTCGAAGAAGAACATTCCCGAGTCGGCTGATTTGAATTCGACCTGCGGGAAAGAGCACTGTCCTAACAGATTAAGTGGCCGAAGAGCCGGTGTTGTTTTAGGGGTGGTTGCAGTTGTAGCTGTTATCGGGTTCGCTGTCGTTGGATTTCTCACCTTCTCATGGCACCAGCATCGAAAGCAGAGGAATTCAAGCTCTCTAGACGTTTTGGATAAGCGGGTCCGTGCCAGTCGAGGCGTTGAGAACCGCTCGAAGAGGGCGTCTGCTCTCATCAGTCTCGAGTACTCGAACGGGTGGGATCCGCTGGCCAAAGGCGCTGGCGGGAGCGCCTTCTCCCAGGAGGTTTTTGAGAACTTCATGTTCAACTTGGAGGATGTGGAGCGCGCGACCCAGTCTTTCCTGGAGAGCAATTTGCTGGAGAAGAGCAGCTTCTCTTCAGTACACAGGGGAATCCTCAGGGACGGGTCAACCGTCACGGTAAAGCGCTATGCCAAGATGAGCTGCAAGTCTGATGAGGCCGAATTCCTCAAGGGTTTGAAGCTTCTGACCAAACTGAAGCACGAAAACCTGGTCAGGCTCAGGGGATTTTGCTGCTCAAAAGGGCGAGGCGAGTGCTTCCTGATCTACGAGTTCGTGCCAAACGGGAATTTGCTGCAGTATCTCGACGCGAAGCCTGGAAGCGGGAAGGTTCTCGAATGGCATACCCGAGTTGCGATCATAATCGGCATTGCTCACGGTCAATGTTACTCCACTGCTTTAATTCATCGATTAGGGACACTGCAGAAGATTCTCAGTTTTCATTTACGCTTCTTTTTCACAGGTATCAGCTACATACATGAAGATGAAGGAGACAAGCCCAGACTAGTCCACCAGTCGATATCAGCCGAGAAAGTTCTCATCGATTACTGGAACAACCCGCTGCTTTCGGACCCAGGTCTGCACCACCTCCTCGCAGACGATGTAGTCTTTGCTATGCTCAAGGCCAGCGCTGCCATGGGCTACCTCGCCCCGGAGTACGCAAGCACCGGCTACTTAACCGAGAAGAGCGATGTGTACGCATTCGGTGTTCTGGTGCTCCAGATCCTATCAGGGAAGCGTGTGATCACTCCATCAATCCGGCATGGAGTGGAAGCATGTTGCTTTGAGGAATTCATCGATGAGAACCTTGAGGGGAACTTCTTGGAGACTGAGGCAACCCAGCTTGCTCGGATTGCGCTTCTTTG
This sequence comes from Eucalyptus leucophloia subsp. euroa, assembly GCA_017140325.1. Taxonomy (NCBI): domain Eukaryota; kingdom Viridiplantae; phylum Streptophyta; class Magnoliopsida; order Myrtales; family Myrtaceae; genus Eucalyptus; species Eucalyptus leucophloia. The sequence continues at coordinate 13,783,743 of CM029472.1, read as the reverse complement.
CACCCGAGACTCTCCTATCGACAGGCCATTGATGAGAACTGTGGTGCAAGAGCTTGATATGCTGATCGGCATCTCTTGACAGTTGCGGTTTTGCTTGTCACCGTGATTTTCGGTCGCCAAGAGGCGAGACTATCACAATTCTAATTAACTACTAGGTTACTCACAGATTTCCAGATGTGTCAGCAGCTGCATCCTCTATAACAGTTGACGAATTTCTCTCTTAAGCATCAGCCATAGTAATAGTTGTTAGGGGAGAGTAAGGGCATGAGTAAGCTTGTAATGCATCAAAGCATGTAACTGGTATGCATTGAGTGCAGGACTCTTCGTAGTTAGAGGGTGCCCTATGCATTATACTCATAAGAGTGCTCGAAAAGAGACTGATGGCTGTTCGGATTTGAATCCCTTTTTTCCTTTCGTTTAATTTAAGGAGACCATGTTGTAAATGATTATGCTGTTTGGCGACAAGTGAATAGACTGTTTCTGACTTACTACCATGAACCTGGAACTTCTTTTGACAATACGTTTGGGGAACCGCGATTTGCTTTAGCAAAATCGAATGTTTTAATTCCTGATCTTGATTTTGCAGAAATGTTGTGTTCTCAGTAGTTTCTTTCCCTTCTCAAGCTTTGAGGGGGCTAAAAGAGGCTAACTCTGCAGAAAACACAACTTGCTTATAGAAAAGGCAAAGACTTGTAGATTGTTACTACATAATTCAATCAGTCGCTATTTATATATACAAAATTTTAGGAGTTAGTGAGGATGACCAGATCCAGATCCAGCAGAAAGTCTTGGTCCTCTCTGTTTCCCGGGCAGATCCCAAAATCGAATAAAATCTCTTCCTCAAGCTTCAATCCTTTTCTGCTGCGGCGAGACGATCCTGAAAACATGCTCTTCGCCGGTACAGTCGTCCACCGTCACTACCCATCTGCTCTTCTTCCTGCAGCACCCGCCGCTGCTGCTGCCGATCCTGCTGCCGAATTTAGCACCTTTCGCAATCCTAGTCACCATAAGACCCTCCCCTATTGGCAAAAAGTGACCTCTTAATCCACTCCACAACGCGCCCTCCCGCAGGGCATTGTACCCCACGACGATCCCTCCGCCGCCTTCCCGCACCGCCTCGAACGCCCCGCGCGGGTCATCGCCTCTGCAATCCAGGAGCACGAAATCCGCGCCCCTGAGCTCGTTCAGCAAAAGGGTCCTCGCCTTCCCCACCACAAACTCGACTCGTCGGGCGTGAGCCCCCAGCGCGTCCCTGGAGGCTCTCGACTCATCCGGCCCGGGCGAGATGTGGACGACCCGCCCACCCGTCTGGTGCGCTGCCGCGACGAGCGCGACCGTCATGGAGGTTTCCTCGACGGCGGAGCCGGTTGACGACACCATCACCATGAGCTGCGCGTTGTTTCCCGCCGCGAGCGCCTGATATGAACTCCGCTGAATCGGGCTCTTTCCCTCTCTTCCCCTGCACACAAAAACGATCGTGGCTTCGCGTCAGACCTCGCTTGGATACCGCATGCAGCATTCAACGCCAACCCCGATCAGATCTTGATTCAAACCGAGCTTTGCATGAATGAAAAAACGCTTCTGCTTACCATTTTCACAGTTCGGAGGTAAGCTTTCGTGGCGTTTTCGGATGACCAGCAAGCCATTTTGCAATTTCGCTGGGAACAGAACTTCTTTTGAAGGAGATTTCAGGAACTTAGGTTGCTGCCTGGAGTGAAGTTGGAAAGTGCAATGCCTTGCCATCTATATATAGCCAATGTATGTGAAATTAGAGAAATTAATTTTTATATTTTTTTAGAGGAATTGATTTTATTTTATTTTATATTTTTGTAATCTGTACGGCCGTGTGGAATATGTGAGGGAAGGTTGTCGGTTGAGCGGACCGGTGGTCAGACAATTAATTGGAGGAGGCATTGGTACTTATTTTTTAATTTGTTATTTTAATTATTTTTTCTTTGGTTTGATTTTGTAATTTTGGTGAGAGAGTAGATGTGATGTGAAGTGACTGAGAAAAGAAAATCAAACGAGTGCTGGAGGACGCACGGTTTCACTCCAAAATTGTATTATTAACTCAGATTTTAGACTTGGGAAGATTAAAGTTAAGGGTCATGAAAGTGGCATTTAGAGGCCTAAGCCAAGTTTTTTTGTACCATGTGAAGGGCTATACGTATGGTGCATTTGCAACTATGACATTGGTTTATTTGGTACCTAGATTATCTCTATTGCTTGAGCTACATTTAGGATGAAATTGGAGCTATGTCCTCATAATGTAACTATTTGAAGAATTTTTATTAGATCCACTCTCTTTAAAACAACTTTCTGTAACATCATCAGTCACTCAATAGCTGAATATAATATATGTCTTTTGAGATCTACAATATTTTTTATTTCTTTTGATTGTCGACATACCTAGGTTATGTTTATTTTTTAAAAAAATCAATGATTCAAAAAATATTATTTCTAAAACTTATTGCATGTATCACTTATATAACTAAATTAACAAAACACATTTTATCGTAAACAAAAATATTATAGGCATAAATTGGGTTTGAAAATGAAAATATTTTTTTCTTCACTAGTTCATTTTTAAGATTTCTTTTCAAATTATTGATATTCTGTGAAATCGTAGAAAAGTGGAAGAGGATCCATTGGGTCCCTAGCTATATGAATTAAGAAATTTGTACCATGCCAATCCATACATAAAGGCATATACTTGAACTATTTAACATCGATTATTTTAAATGTCTCCCTTTGAAATGCCAAAAGGATTTTCAAATTTTATGACGCATACACTTTTATTTTCTTAAAATCTGCAATGTTCAAAGCTCTCACAGCATCTGAATATTGACCCATCTATCCATATAGCTAGGGACATGTCCCTGAACCCAGCCTAGTATGCTAGAAGAAGGGCTTCACGGGGATTAGAGGTGGGTCCCTTACCCCGTAAAGGGGTTTGGCCGAGATACCCAATGGGACCACTATCCCATACTACTCCCTCTCACTTGCCTTAAATGGCTTGTGAGGGGGAGTCCTCTCGGGATGGTCATTTCAGGAGGGAACCTTTTAAGGACTTGTTCAGGTCCACGGCTTACGGGAGGTTATCCCAGCCGATATATTTTTTCGAGGCTCAGGAGCTGCCTCTACCTAGGATCAGTTTTATAAATGCGGGAGGTAACCCTGGGAATTCCTCCTTTGTCTCCCCACTTTTGGGCTATTTCGCCCGATTTTTGAGTCGCGTCTTACAGGCAGGGTACTCCTGTAAGATTTGACAAAGCAGTTTTAGGTCTTGCTTAGGACCCCGTGTCTTACGGGAGGTTATCCCAGCCGATATATTTTTTGAGGCTTGGGAACTGCCTCTACCCAGGATCAGTTTTATAGACGTGGGAGGTAACCCTGGGAATTCCTCCTTTGTCTCCCCACTTTTGGGCTATTTCGCTCGGTTTTTGAGTCGCGTCTTACAGGCAGGGTACTCCTGCAAGATTTGACAAAGCAGTTTTAGGTCTTGCTTAGGACCTAGATTTTCAAATTTTATGACGCATACACTTTTATTTTCTTAAAATCTACAATGTTCAAAGCTCTCACAACATCTGAATATTGACCCATCTGTCCATATATATTTCATTACAATTTTTAGAAATTTTAATGATACATTAAATTTTGACAGGAAAGTAAAAATGTACTTTTACTTTTGCTTAATCTTCTACGAACACAAGCTTGTTAACTCAAAATTCCCTAGTCACCCCACGATTTTACAAGCATATCTATAGACCGAAAATTCCTTTTGCTTTTAACGTACTCTAGGTCAGTAGTTTCCATCACCTGTGTTGGGTCGAAGGGGTTGGAATTTCTCAATGATTATTAGCCAAGTACTTTATTAGACCAATCTAGCATATTAAATCTTAGCAAGTCCATGGCCGGTGTCATTTTGCTTCATTGTTTTTGCCATGCACATGCAATGCATCGGCTAAATTTCTCCTACGTTATTGCTTGCCCTACATAATATATTTTCTAGGTCACGACTGCAAATTATTAAATTGTCCCTCTATTTTTTTTTTTTTAAGTGCAATGAAGGGCATGTACACCTCCAACATGTCGACTGCTAGTCCCCCACATGTTGGCTAGATCACAAAGACTGGAAAAAATTGCGAAAATTCTCTATAATTAAATCCCCCCAGTTGTCATTTTTCAGATTTTCAGATCGACTTCTAAATCTTGGGAAAAAATGGTTTATTAATATTATGCTCATAATCTCTTGCACAATCCCCAAAATATTTCACGGCTAGCTATTATGTTCCTTTATATGTAACATAATATAGTATTTAATTCATTTCAAATAGGAAAAATTTGCATTAATTTCGCAAGGGAGACAAGGAGGACAAGGTACGCAGTTTGCTCGTGAAGTATGGGCTGCCCTTGTTGTTGTTGAGACATTGTCCCTTCTAGATATAACGAATTTAAACCGATTATTAAGTTATCAAAAAGAAATACTACTGACAAAATATATTATAAAATTTGTTTGTTTTGATAAAAATGTAATTTGAAAAAGACTTTCCTAAAAATAGTTGCTTCTTTTACTTACAAAAGTTAGTGAATGAAAAGTATTTCTATTTGCCAACGAAAATGTTTAAGCATAAATTATTTTCGATAATGAAAAAATATTTTTATTAGTTAATTATTCTAAGCAATATAACCAATTATTTTTAGAAAAAATATTTTTCAAAATGTATAATTTCACGAAACAAATGGACTTTAGTGACAAAAATTGATAGAGATAGACTTAATTATAATTATAATTATTATTCTCCTCATATAGGCCTCTCTCTCTCTCTCTCTTAAAATCGAAAAAAAGGCACACAAAGAAAAAAAAAACACTGGAGTTTGCACCAGAAATATAACATCTGTACAAACAATTTATTTCCCAGAAAAAAAAATAAAAATCGAGTGATTGTATAGTTATTATGGGTTGGCGTGGTCAACCTTCAAATCTAAACATGTATAATTGAGAAGCAGATGAATCTAAGTGCGATCATGTTGCTTGCATTGACAGTAACAGCCGACCATTATTTTTTAAATTGGCTAAAAAGGACCATTAATTTTAATAATTCCAGACAATTTCCACGGGGGTGGCAAATTATAAAAAGACAATTTTCAAGGGACTTTCGGCTTTTTCCAACATATCTTTCCCAACTTTTTTTGATTATTTTTGTTGGGAGTCCAAGTTGAGCTTACATTCACTAAAAAACTTTAAGTCAATAAGCTATGACCCGATTAAGATATATTAATTACTCACACCGTATCCACTTTTTGATGTGAAACTTTTCAAGTATGATGTATAGTAATAATTCTAACATACAAAGTAGAAGAACTGATTTTAGAAGAGAAGCACAAATGAGAAACAAGAAATAGAATAGGGTTTGCCCATATTTATTTCATTAGGACACTCGGCCACCTTATTAACCACAAGTGTATGTGATTTCCCTATCATATCGTAAGTCAGCACATATTTATTTATAGAATACGCCAATGTGTGTAGAAACTGGAATTAGAATATAATAAGAAGTATGATTAAATTAGAAATTATTCATTACATTGTAGAACATTAAAGTAAACATAATCACAATTGGAAAAAAAAAAATAGGTCTCTTGAAAATTTCTTTTTAGCAAAGCTAATAATTAAATAAGGAAAATCAAAATGAAAAATGAAAACATAGTGCTTTAAATGCTTTATAACAAATAACCACTCAAGGAGGAGGAGGAACGTATTAGGGGATGAATACGTAATACTCTTTGTTGTAACTAGAAAATAATAAATTCGAGAATTATTAAAGAAAATGATTACTCGCATCTTTGATGTCGAGTATAACATCCGCAACAGTTAAGTCTTTCATCTCAAAGTGCTTCTTGAGAATACTCTTAGCAATTTTGATAACTTTAGCATTATCTCCAAAAATTAGCAAATCATCAAAATATAGACAAATAAGTACTCATCCAATTGACGTGGATTTAGCATACACACACATGATACACTCATTGATTTTATACCCATTTTGAATCATCACATTGTCAAACTTCTCATGTCATCGTTTGGGAGCTTACTTAAGTCCATACAATAATTTGATAAGCTTACACACTTTGTGTTCTTATCTTTGACATTGAATGCTTCCGATATATATATATCCTCGTAAAGATCACCATCATTCAAGAATGTAGTTTTCACATCCATTTGATCTACTTGCAAATTGTATAGCGAAATTATAGCAATCAACATCCTAACTAATGTCATTCTTGCTATAGGTGAATAAGTATCAAAGTAGTCTAAACCTCTCTTTGTCTAAACCCTTCGGCAACAAGACGTGCTTTATGCATATTATGGAACCATAAGCTTTATGCTTCCTTTTGAAGATCCATTTACATCTAATTGGTTTATTTCCTTGTAGAAGATCAACAAATTCCTAAGTATAATTACTTATGATAGAATCCATCTCATTATCAATAGTTTCTTTTTAGTAAGGAGCATCTAGAGTTGGTATTACCTCTTGAAATGTTTGAAGCTCACTTTCTAATATGTACATTAGAAAATTAGGTCCAAAAGACTTTTCAATCCGTGACCTCTTGCTTCTTCGAAGTTCAGTTTCTTTAGCCAAAACTTCATCATTCTCAGATCCAGATTCTCTAGATCTCTTCTAAAAAGGTTCACCTTGAATTCTTTTCACAAGATATATATCCTCAAAGAATTTAGCATCCCTTGATTTTAGAACAGTATTGGCATGGATTTCCACAATTTCAAATTGTAAACCAAAAATCTATATGTGCAGCTATTTTGAGCATAATTAATGAATATGCAATTCACCGTTGAAAATTTCATCAAGTTTGTTCAAAAGGAATCGCCACTTTGGCTAGGCACTCCCACACTTCCGAAAAATTGTAGGATGATAATCTTCCATTCCATAACTCATATGAAGTTTTACCTATTTTCTTATGGGGACTTTATTAAGAATAAAGTTCTTAATTAAAACTGCCTCCTCCCACAAATTTTGAGATAAACCCGAATTTAAGAGTATAGTGTTAGCCATCTTCTTTAGAGCTCTATTTGGAGTGTAAGGTGCAATTATTAGAAGAATTATTCCCAAACCAGCACACGACTCTTTTAAGTTGGAATAACTATATTCTCCTCCTTTGTAAATAGAGTGTAAGGTACAATTGTTTGAAGAATTATTCCCAAACTAGCACACAACTCCTTTAAGTTGGAATAACTACATTCTCCTCCTTTCTAAACAGAGTGTAAGGTGCAGTTGTTTGAAGAATTATTCCCAAACTAGAACACAACTCTTTTAAGTTGGAATAACTATATTCTCATCCTTTGTTAGATCCAAGTACTTTAATTGGTCTATCAAGTTGGTTCTCGACCTTATTTTTATACTTGATAAACATGCTCATAGTCTCATTTATGCTCATAGTCTAACCAAAAAAAAAAAAAAAAAAAAAAAAAAAAAAAAAAAAAAAAAAAAAACATGCTCATAGTCTCATTTTTGCTAGTTAACAGATAAATATAACAAAATCGAGTATAATCATCCACAAAAGTGATGAAGTGCTTCTTTCCACCTCTACTTTCTACAAATTTTAAATCACATAAATCACTATGGATTAATTGTAGAGATTTATTTGTTCTTTCAACAAATTTGAAAAATTTCTTAGCAAATTTAGCCTCAACACAAGTCTTACTCTTGTAATGGACATCCAACTCAAATTTTGAAATTAGCCCTAAGTTTGCTATCTTTTTTATTGTACTATAGTTTATGTGTCTTAATTTAGTATGCCATATATAAGGGGACACAATAGTGTAAATTGAAGACTTTTCTTTCTTACTAGCCTTTGGATACAAGAATCTCGAATTTACATTAATGACAGCCACATTGGCTTTGAACAACTCATTGTACAAGTACCCTTTCTTTATGTACGTTCCCCCTTTGGAAAATACAGACTTATCCCATTAACCTTTTTTAACAAGTATAGACCCAAAAATGAGATTCCTTTGGAGCTGTGGTATATGGAGTATGTTTAGCAATGTGATTTCCTTGCTAGAGGTGAACTTCACGATCACCTTTCCTAACCTAGCAATATTTGTTGTTGTAAAGTTACCCACATAGAGCTTCTCTTCTTCCTAAGCCTTCTCGTAATACAATAATATATGTTTATCTACACAAATGTGATTTGTGACACCTATGTCCAAAACCGTCCAATCACCAATTGGTATTGTTTGACACAAAGGATACCTCAAACATCACCACATCAATAAGTCTATTAGCATCTTCTTGCTTTGTCGAATTTAGCTACATGGTTGCACTACTGCCCTTGCCTTTATTTGGGCGCTTCTCACAATCCTTAGCCCGATAGCCATGCTTATTGCAAACAAAATATTGTCCCTAGAATTTCTAGGATTGTTCCATCTGCTTGTCTTTTTCTTGAAATGACTTCTTACTTTTCCTACCTTGCTTGGAATTGGAGAGCTCCATAGTGTTGATCTTCAGTTCCATAGGAGGGTTTGCATTCTTCCTAATTTCCTCCTCGATTCTAAGGTGCAGAATGAGATCTTCAAGGATCATCTCTATCCGTTTGTGCTTCAAATAGTTTTTAAAGTCTTACCAGCTCGAAGGTAGCTTCTCAATAATAATTGCCTGTTGGAATGATTCACTAAGTATCATTTTTCAGTAAAGATGTCCTTCAGAATTATTTGTAATTCTTGAACATGATTCATGATAGATATGTAATTTATCAGATTGAGTTCTAGGAATTTGGCAACCACGAATTTCTTGGTGCCTGCGTCCTTAGTTTTGTATTTCTTTTCTAAGGACTCCCATAATTGTTTAGCAATTTCAATGTTACAATAAACATTCTATAGGGAATTCACCAAACAGTTAAGGATCTAGTTCCGGCATAGAAAGCCTCCATGCCTCCAAGCCTTTAATGCCTCAAGGGTCGTGACATATTGCTCATCAAACTTATTATCTGTCACACCTCTAATAAGTACTTTGCTAGATTCAAAGTGGTCAAATAGAAGAATATTTTCTTCTACCACTACTTAAAGCCTATACACGTGAATTTCTTTGGTTTCGTGTTCAATATTATTGGAGGTGTTACCATCAAACTAGGCAAAGCTTGTTGAACCATCCCTCCAGAAATTAGACCATATGCCATTTGACTTGTACTATTTTGAAAAATGGTCTCAAATATCTTAATTAGGCAACTTGTACCAGTGCCTCCATGGATGGTTTTAAGGCTTCCAGCATTTGTTGCCATAACATTAGGCTATGAGGTTTGAACCTCACCGATCGAAACAACCATAGGAATGTCTTGAGGAACATTCTGGACATTATTATCATCAACCATCTTGATTTTTTGGTAAACCCAAAAAACAGTGATAACGATAATTGTCTTAAGATTGTTGAAAAATATATAAAGAGGAGGAGGAGAAGAAGAAACATATTGAGGGATGAATACATAACAGTGTTTGTCGTAACAAAAAATAATAAATTTCGGAAAGTGATAATAATAAGAAATAGTAATTAGAGGTGAGGTATGGCTCGCTGCATCTCCTTAAGACGATTAGTTTCTGCTAGCAATGCTAAGTAGCTTCATGAACTTCGCCGTCCAAAATACAACACCTCAAATCTGTTGGTGTTAGCACTATACGAACGGTACTCTGTTGAACACTTCTTAAAATCGGCATGCTTAGAGAAATCTTGAAGGGAGTAGATGTGAGTGTTTCACTTGTTAAAGGAATGAAGATTTTAAATTCTATTTATGGAGTTTTAGAATTCATGTATAGAAGCAATACATAAACCTTGAATTAAATATATACAAAAATCTAGAAGATACATGAATTAAATGGATACAAGAATCCATGATATACATGAACTATAAATTAAGTAGACACATGAATTCAAGAGATACATGAACTCAAATAATGAGATACATGAACGGAAACTATGTATCTCATTTTTTGCTTACTTTCGTTGATCCATTAACACACATAAATAAAGCAATTTTTTGTTAGGACAACTAGATCTTGCATAGAGTTAGAAAATCTACAAAAGAAAAGGGATTGTAGTGTCCCCATCTTTAAATTTGAATTAGATGATTAAAGGAAACTTTGTCTCCTTAAAAATATGAGGTGAAAATAATTCCACCCTAAAATTAACTTTAAGGATACCAATGAATTATCCATTAGTATATTTAAAGAAAATACCATTTATCTTACTTTTGCTTTAAAAAATATAATAGAAAGAAATAAAAAGATACACATAGCAACTCTCCAATTTCCAGCCAAAAAAAAGAAAGAAATATCTTCAATAATTTCCAACTTGACCGACCTCACAGCATAACCGCTCATTTTCTTCCTCTGTATGATTGATAGGGTGTCGATTCTCGATCCGATCCAATCCAATGAAGCCAATCATTTTTTTCCTTCACTAAAAAAAGGGTTGGTTACTTTAATTTTTTAAGAAATAATGAAAATATATGTAATTGATTTGATCTGGTTTTCCCTTGGAATCAAGAATCGGACCGCCCAAACACCCATTCCACTTTTAGGAATCAAGAACCAGACCCAACCAATTAGTTTGGTCTGATTCGGGCGTTTTTTATTTGGGTAGTCCATTTTACACATCCCTAACATATGTGCTTAGAGCATATATGAAAACTAGTCATTGATAGTCTGGTAGTGGTGATTGGAGATCTCTTGAATAAGGGGAAGGGGATACCAAAAGGTCTTTATTCCCATTTCCTTGGTCTCAACCAATCAAGATCATATATTAACAAACATCAATTGAAAAGTGCCAAAGATACATATCATGAATTTGGACAGGTGTTTGGTTGTACTAGAATCAATCTATAAAGTATATGATGGAAGAATTCGTGTTTCTAATTATAAGTAAAAACTAAGCCGTTAATAGGCAAAATGTGATCGTAATTTTGCACATTAAAACGTAGAGCTTGTGCATAGCCTAAAAGGTGTTTCTTCTTCTCTCCTCACTCTCAGTCTATTTTATCATTGTGCTGATGGCTTTGCCGTTGAAATTGAATGGTCTAGATTATACTAGTGGTGATTAAGTATGAGCGGTTCTAAGTTCCACACATATTCTATCTAAAACTTGAAACTTTGAAATTTGGAACTTACCCCACACATATTGCATTGTATTATTAATTGAACAATTGCAAAGAATTATCCCTTTTAATAACCACAACTTGCTTATATTTAAACAATATTAAGAATACGAAATATTAACAGAATAAAAATTCGAATTATAAAATGGAAATTCAAATTAGTGATTTCAAATTATGTACTTATTATTGAACGTTGTGGAATATCAAAGAATCGTGCAAAGACATAGATTTAAAAAAAAAAAAAAAAAAAAAGATACAAAATGTTGTTTTGGGTGCTACTACCTAGAATATGAGGTCTACCTTTTGAAATGGTCATCATTGGTTCGGTTATTTGCTTTGAAGTTCTATCCTGAAATTATGCCCTTTTCTAGCGGTGAGTAGGCCGAACCGGTCAACTATGTGAAGTGAAAAAATGGACGGACCTGATTGGACCATCGATGATCCAACGGCTGACGATCGCGACGAAAAGATAAGAAAATAAGCTCCCACATGGCAATTCCCCGCCACAACAAAGATTAGCGATGGAAGCTCTCTGTCTGCTGGGCTCCATTGTCGCTACGTGCTTCACGTCCCTCCTCCTCTCCCTGCTCCTCCCCCTCCATGCCCTCCTCCGGCGGCTGCTCCGCCGCCGCGCCGCTGCCTCCGCCTCCGCCGGCGGTTCCTCCCCGGTCGACGGCGGCGGCGGCGACTCGGCCGCTCTCTACGAGGGCACCGTCTGGCACGAGCGCCGCCGGCCCGTCCGCCACTCGTTCCGGTACGCCGTGAGGTACGCGCTCATCGACCTCGACCGCGCGCCCCGCGCGCCGCCCGGCCACCTCTCCGCCGACGAGGCTCGACGGTTCGCTGACACGAACGGACCTGTGTAATGATTTCTTGAAATGTTCCCTTACTTCGTTTTAGTTCGATTTTGTCATGCCGTGCTTTATGAAGTCATTTCAAGAATGTGTTCGCAATCCCTGCTTCTGTTGCGACCGCAATTATGATCAAACCCTTGAATTGCACATGTTTGGAATGCGTGAATCCTTCTTTCATTTCCCCTTTTCGTTTGGTTCAAATTGTCTTTTTACTAAGTTCTAGTTATTAAGGTGCGGTGTTCTGGAAGCTAAGGTATTCGTTTTTCTTTTGCAGATTTCTCTTGACGATACCTCCTAGCGTGGGATATGAACAGAACCCATTGAGCTTGTACTATTGCTATGATCTAGAAGGCGCCGCTCAACATTTGCACAAGTGCATTGCTGAGGTATGCCGAGTCTTCCGATTCGTCTGCTTACAAAGGTTTGCGTGAATTGTGGGGACACTTATTTTGGCTTGTTCAAAATGCTGACAAACCTGGTTTTTCTTGAAATCTAGAGAACCCCTTTTGACTGACTTGTAGTAGCAACAACACTGAAGTATGATTCGAACCCATTGATACCCTCATATGCGAATGCACAAAAATTAAGACCTATGCGACTGAATGCTAGTGCATTGAACATTGAGGGAATTTGGTTTATGTAGAGAGGGTGTTGCTTTGCTTTATTTTATTAGGTATTATGCTACTGCCTGCATTGGACACCGAACTAGAGACAAACTAGAGACTTGCTTGTTTCAGAAATGGATACCAGCCTGTCCAACATCTATCATATGGATTATATAATTGTGGATATTGGATAATCTGCTAATTATGACTACATCTAATCTTTTGGCTCACTGGGATTGATTCAATGGTGATGAATACATAAGCAGTGCGTGTTTTTAAAGCACTAGTAGGTGAAACTATAGAATAAAAAAAGTAGGATTGTCAGCATGAAATCTGCATAATGCAGGGGTGTAAGGGTCTCGTATTGATATGTCAAATTTAGGGCCACCACTCTTTATTATAAGTAATACAGTAAAGTCACTGGAATATATTGCCGACCATCTTATCCCATAAATTCTCCCTGTATTTTCATGTAAATGCATCTGACATATCTTTCTTGCTTGCTTTTTGTGTAATTATTGTTACAGCCACTGACTTCAACCGTTAAATGTTAAAACCTTTCACTATGTCAATTGGCAATTATATTATGATTTGACATCTTGTGTTTTTGTGAAGATGCTTACTTTTACGTCAGCATTTGCAGTTAGTTGATGGAATTTTGTTGGTATAGGTAACTAATACACCATGGGGTGAGAGGGTTTTGTTTGTTTTCAATCCAAATTCTGATCTGGTCGCGAAGCCCCTGCATGTCAGTCCATTCATGGTATGTACAATTCTGTTGGCTCATGTAGTTCTCTTTTCTCTGCTTTTAGTTCTTTGTGCAGCCAATAGATTATTTTAGAAAGCTTGGGCAATTTATGAGGGTCCCATCTTCATTCTATCAATGGAGTGGCTTATCCATAAATGCTTAAATAATACCATCAACTAGACACTTTGCAAAAGTAAGAAACCAGAGCATCCATCCCACTAGGACTTAAAAGTTCTTACTTTGCCTTTGCACTTTTTGTCCTTTGCCGTCCCATACCTCTGATATTATTATGCATGCCTGATTACTTTGACATCATTATTCAGTGCATGAATATTGCACTCTCAATTAATCTCTTACAAGTTGGCTTAACCATGTAGATGCGAATTTTATACATTCAGCAATTATTGTTTTGATGCTTCCAATACAATATGGTGAAGGCCTTAAACATCTTGGAGAACAGTGTCAAAGTTCAAATGGTATGCACGTGGCATAGAACTTGAAATTGATTACATTAGAATATGTAGAACAAGTGATGATGATGTCCCTTCTCATAATTGTGGTCTCCAAAGCCTGTCATGTGCCTCCCCACTACCATGTCAAATAAAATATAGCAGATGAGAAAAGTTTTCCACTTATGGACGTTTTGCACTCCAGCTTCACACATATTGAATAGCTGACTTGCCAGATATAACCTCACCCTTTGTTGGCTGGAAATATTTTAAAACTTTATGGAAGACCTATCCATGCCAAAATTTATCTAAGGATTTCCAACTTCTGATGATGGATACTGTCTCCCATTATATGACTTTTTTTTTTTTTTTTTTTTTTTAGTGAAAAGTAAGAATATATTAATAACTTTGGACAATCAACACACTCTGACCGCGCAGCAGGAAGAGTGGAAGGGATGGCCCACAACCTGGGCCGAGGCAAAAGCAAACCTAGCAAATCTCTACTACACACATTAGTATTATATGACTGTTCTCACTCACTTAATCTTGAAAAGAGTCAAGTCAATTTAAATCTTGAAGAAGTGTCTGTAATACTTTGCTCATTAGTATTATTGCAGTAGTTTGTTTCTCTATCATGACATAACAGGAGTTTATCAAGAGGTATCAGAAATCTGTGCAGTGCACAAACCAATTCCTTGAAAAACAGCATGTGCTTTCTTTTTCAGTATCTTTTGTTATCTTTCGAATCTTTTAGGAAGAATAACTTATTACACTTTATCCTGCTTAAAGTAATTGCAGGACATGCTTGGGAATTGGAGTATAAAAACAAATGCTCCTGGGGACAATCTATTTGTGGCCATTTCAGTTCAGCATCCCAAGCTTGGTAACTACTTCACAGCTACCCTGAAAGCCAAAAGAGTTTCCTCATCAACTGTGTCCAATCATGCGACGTTCTTCTGGTTGATGCCCCATAAGGTGGCATTATGGATATACTGGCATGTGAGTGAAACTGTCTTTACAGTCTGTCTGTATGTTTTTTATCAGCTTAGACGGTCAAACCCTTTAATTTCCTCTTGTTTGGGTATTTCTTTTTTAACTTTACTTTCCTGAAGTCATGCCAGAATTGAATTAGGCCTTTATTTTCTAGTTGTCAGCTTTGATTTGGGTAAACCTATGGAAGATCAAATTCTTCCAGGTGAAAATATTAAGAGGAGAGATGCCTGACATTTAGGTACGATAAATTTTTGCTAGGGAAGACCATATCTCGTATAGATGTAGTACCCAACAAAGTGGTCGGGGGTCAAATTCGTGAGAAAGGTCATTCCTCAGGAGTTTGTGAAGGTCGGGAATACTTCCAAATGTGCTTTCAGAACTCCGATTGAGTTTCACAAGGATTTAATTACATGCAAGATGCAACACCTCCAAGTGAATATCTTAGCTACATTATAAAGACAAAAATCTCGTTGTTTGCTTCTATCTTGTAGTCTCATAGGCTTGCTTCTTTGACTTTGTTCTGATCAACTTACCATTGTGCCAAAACTGAAAAAATTTGTCCCTAGATAAGTCATTTTACTAGTTTGAGTTCTATTGTGTTGCGTTTTAATTCATGATCATGGTTTTAAGTCCCATATGCAATAGTTCCACTCACATCTGGTTCAGTCTATGAGGAGACAACTCTGGCAGACAGTGCTTTTTGTGAGGGTGATGCAGTGACTGTTTGTAGCTGAAGGCTTGTCAATGACTAAACACTCATGGTTCATTTGTTGTTGGTGGCTTGAGTGGGGTAATAATTCTCTCTGCCCCGAGATTAGTTCCACTAGACTAGTGGGAGGACAGGCACAATTGCGGCTGTTTAAGATTGCTGTTTGGAATCTTGAATGTGTACATGTTATTTGGAGGATACAATTGACTCTGGGTCTTGACACCGCTTTGAGATACTGTGTCTGCCGAGATGGTCAATGAAGGTCAAACTGACTAATGTTGATGAACAGTTGAAATTGTGAGGTGACCTGAATTTCAGGGATGTAGTCTTTAGCTAGTTTTCTCTCTTGCTTTTAGTTGACACCAGTAACATGATCACTAATGTCCTCGAGTTTGAGAGCTATTCAACACCATTTATCTGTTCACTGTCTCTCTCTCCTTTTTCAGGCTTTTAAGCTCTGGTGGAAAAATGTGTCATTCATCCAGCACCCACGCTATTCAAACCCCACATATAGAGAGGAAGCAGCAGAACGCGATCAAGAACTTAGATGTTGCAAAGCATTTCGTCCAGATGGAATGCAAGATTCACTGCCTATCGGAACTGATTCGGATTCTTCATCTGGCAAAAGTCGGGTTGATCGATGTTTTGTTTGGAGGGACGCAAAGTGGCCCTGGTCTTGATCCAGGGCCTGATTCTTGAGGAGAAGCTGTCCACTATATTGACCGCCTCTTATTCTTAGTAATAGCTGTTACTGTCATTCTCTTTTCGGATCTCTTTCCGTATACCATGGGAATTGCGACGCTTTGTTTTTTCAAATATTGTAAATGTTGTAGCTATGCACCATCTGATCCGAGAGAGGTTTCTTCGAACAAGCGGCTAGCTACATCTCGACAAGAGGAAACAGGCTCCATTAATTAATGAACTCTTATGAATTCTTGAAATTAAAGCGGTAAGGAAAGTAGCTAAGTCGATCATGAGAATGGTCAGAACACACACTAGGTATGAGCCGCACGTCCCAGACAGTTGAGTTCCAATATCAAGAGAACTAAGGACAATCGGTTCAAAACAATGATCTATCTTTTTGAAGTGCCAAAACAGAGAAAGAAAGAAATTCTAGTTTGATCAGCTAGGGAGATTACCAGAAGAAAAGAAGAAAAAGTGTCACAGAGTAGCATCTTCGACGATTGAAGCAAAATCAAGGAACTTCAAGCTTGCCTTCAACCTAAAACAAAAGATTCAAAGCTTTTGCTCCAAAGACTTCCTTAATCCCACATCTATAGTACAGTTTCATGAAAGCAAGATTCTATTTAGAAATCCGGCCGAATAATTCTCGACATAAGACCATTTGGGTCACGCCTCTTGGATGTTAATCTTAAACCGCCGTTTGTTAAGTTCATGGCCGACTTCAATCTCAAAAACTGCTGCTTTAGTTGATTATTTTTCTTTCGTCTGGGTTTTTCAAACGCACTCACAGTCCGGGGCGATTGTTTTCGTACTTAAAGATTCGGAGTAGAACTTTCCGCGCTACTGCTCTTATGGAACATACTTTCTTTTTTTAAAGAAACCGATTGCGTACTTGACGTGGTATAATATGATAACGATTGCGTGATATCCATGTTGTCGACCACTTCGACAACAAAGAACAGGTCCACCAGCAGAAGGTCAAAGGAGCCAGGATTAGCGAATAGATGATTGACGAAGATACCAACCGACAGAAAAACAAAAGCGAACTCATTCAATCATGACCCTAGCCACCTAACTAAGATCATGACTTAATTATTTCCTATCGAGGCTGTCACTGACGACCGTCAGCTAAGCGACGGCTAGAAATCTTCTCGCTGATCTTCGTAGTACCAACTCTTGTCGACATAGTAGATCACGCACAAGCTGACGTCGCGTGATCAGGATTTTCGAGTAGGTTAAACATCCGGCTATCAGGTAAGTGGTTTCCAAGTTTCCATTGGACTCCACAAAGGCCGTCCCCCTATATTCAACATCACTACTTAGTACTTTCTCAAATTCATGATCCCAGAGATAAACCACAAAGTGAAACGCGACCTGCCATTTCCTCCAGAACCAGAAGTGCCTGGCAATGAAGAAGCAAATCTTGCCTTACAATTGAAGGAGATCATCAAACACATGCAAAGACTTTAAATTTGTCTGACACAGAACAATGCTAATTAGCATACCAGAACTACAATGACAAGACGCTATCTGTTCTACACTTCAACACACAATCGATCAGGTTCAACAAATCTCACTGTGAGCAAAAATTGATCTCATAATCTAGTCTATATTGATCCTAACCACCTTCTTAGTTCTTTCATTAGAAGGTGCAGATCTTGCTGCGTATTGGGGGCCCATTCAGCCAGGCCTCATTATCTGGTCCACAGATGGAAGCGCCCAACCTCCTGAGCTCGAGCTGCCTTTCTGTGCATCACGGCCGCGGCCTACATCAGAAACCCACATGGGTAAATATGGAATGAGTCCATGAATATAGAAAGATCATTACAAACGCACATGCATATGGCTCCCCAAACCGTTGCTGCAACAGTTTGATCCAATCAACTAATAACTTAGACAACTGCAAAGAAGAAAAAGGGTGCCACCTATACTTCACCCCATCCAATATTATTTGAAATGAATTTCATGATTCTAACTAAAAGGGATCAGATAAAAGGTCGATTGACATCACCATCTTGCATCAAAGGATACACGTATGCCTGGGTGTCAAATTATATGTCATCATCTCCCAAATGTAGAATCCAGTAGCCATGAAAAAATTGCCCCAAGCACATTGTAAGATGATAAATCCAATAAGACAACTGTGTACAGACACAGAACAGGAAGAAATGGTAGAAAATTGGACCACTCCTATAATGCCACCAAAATTAACGTATTTGCCAGTTCCCCCATTGTATATCTAGAAACCAACTAATATCTTGTGCTTCATGTAATAGCTACTCCTTCCATTATCCGGCCTAATGACAAACTCAGGGTCATGTCATATGGGAAAGGAGAGATTCTCCGTACCAAAAATTTATGTCATCAATGTCCTCTAATCAAGAAGCCATGTCATAAACCCAACTAAGAACTGACAGGTGACACCTCCAGGTAACTCGAGATTATACATTAAACCACTCATGAGAAAATATATAACTGAATGCAACCACCATATGTGACCCCAAGAAAACTTATCACTGGACACTGGAAATTGCCAAAAAAAAGTTCTTCACTTTGTACTGTCACCACAAAGTTGCTAGGAAGTTCTTAATTCATGCATGCTTACCCACCCATTGTCAGGGATCAGATATGGACCATCGTTGACACAGGCTAAGATAGTATAAAGTATAACATTTTGTGTGATTGACCTAGAGCCTGCAGAAAATGTGCAGCATCTAGAGATTCTTGAGATAATCCATGGTTTCCAGCCAATTAAAGCTTACCTGCTTTCTGCTGCAAATCATAATCAAAGCTCCATCCAGGTGAAGGCCCATTACCACTACTTTTCCATGCTTCTTCAAAACCAGCAAGTTCATCTGATACATTCCTCCCATTAGTCGTACTTGCATCCATCACATAAATATCCACACAAAAGGATAAATCAGATCCAAGCAAAGTACCAAAGGATGATCACACTAACCTTTCTCCAGATTGTGCAAGGTTTGCACTGCGTCCACCTTGCCATCTGAGCCAAGCTTCCTTGTCACCGAATGACCCTACAAGATAGTCAATAACGGCCAAGAATGAGAGAAAATTCACTGTTAGCCTCCTAAGGAACAATTTCCTTACTCTGCTCTAAACAGCTCAGAAATCACTAGAGACAATGACAATCATGTCACAAACTATATAATCAAATGCTTTTCAAATAGACTGCTATTACCACCAGAACAACCACCATCATCTATGCCTTATCCCACTAAGTGTGAGGTTGGCACTGCTATAATCACAGATAGTAATAATGTTTTGCTATATGATGCTGCCTCCGTCTACCTCTGGAGCTTGTGTTACCAAAGGAATAACAAGGACCCAGATGAGGCTATATACAGGAGCCTTGGAAGTATATATGAGCCCTTACAGGAGAAACACATAAGAATGATCCACTACAAAATCTTTTTTGAAGCACACTGCCTAATTTGTAGCTATTCTAGGTGTATTCCTATTTGCCTCTTCAAACCAGAGTATATTTGATGATAAGCTTTAAAATGATAAATTAGGTCAGCATAAAAACTTTGAAATTACAAAGAGCAAAACGCTGTCTTTCATAATATTCTCAACAAAGTAGTGAGAAGATGATAGAGCACAGACCTTATCATGAATACCACGCAAAATCCTGTGTGTTGCTTGACCAGTTGTTGCATCCGCTTCTTTGCTTTCCTCAAGCACAACCTGATGCATGAACACACAGTACCAGAATGACAAAACATTTCAACTATAGAACTAGGAGAGCAAAGGTACCAATGCATTTATTCATTACCCCCTCACTGTCAGCTCTTCGAGTTCTTGTGGACGTGTAGTATGCTCCATCCACACCACCATAGGTGACTTTGCAACTCTGAGCACTGAAACTCCGACCCTGATTTTGCTTCTCTCCAACCCTGCTCCTGTCACTCCTGTAAATAACATTGCTCCTGTTCTCTGCTACCCAAACCACATTAGGGGGGAACAATGATCAACTCAAACAAACATGTTTACTGAAACCTAGAATAAAACCGTGCATATCAAGCAGATATATTATTCATGTACCATGAACATCATCATCTGGGTGCTCCACAGACGGCATTCTGATTGACGCATCATGCCTTCGATACCCTTCATTTCTATTTGTATCGGGATTTGTATCTTCTTCATTTCCAATACCTCCTTCATCATCAGAGTTTAGTTCTTCAATGACAAGTCCCTTAGAATTATTGGAGGATGGAGTATTGTCAGTTGGATAGCCAGGTCCAAACACCCCAGTACTGAACACGCTACCAAAAGGACGTGTGAAAAATGGATCGTCAAATGGATCTCTTCCACCAGAAAGGGTAGGAAAACTGCCAAATCCCCAGAAACTGCTAAAAGGGTCACCCATGTTGAAGAAATCTTCCCTCCCCTGTCTTCCCCTCTGCATTATCGAGATGCAGAATCTCCTAGAAGAAACAAACAAATTTCATTTTGGTGAATATCAGAGATCTTTCGCTCTGACCTAGAAGCACGGAGCTAAAACACGAGTAGAAACAAGAAGAAATTGGCTCTTGAATGTAACTTCAACAAGAAGTACTGATCGTTCAATTATTTTGTCCAACGAACACAAACATTAAAAATCATTAAGTATGAGTCAACTTAAAGATAACATGTTACATCACAAAGAAAAACCAACGGCATGTACATGGAACAGAGAAGAACAGCAGAAGAATAGCAGGATTAAGAGAGGAAGATAAATCATCTTAATAAGAAATGCACGAAACTTCTTCTAACATGAAGTCTCACCCTCGGGCAGTTTCTAACGGACATATTTTTTGCCATTAGGCAGCTCACGAAATTGAACAAGCTCCAACACTCAAACCCACTCCTCCCTACTCAGGCCTTCCGCACTACAACAAGTGAACCCATGTTTTTGTTATTTTCTAGTCCCTTCATATCCTTGCAGCACTATAGAGATGAATACAGTCAACCGAAAAAAGCCGAGTCCCGCTATAACTTCTTTTGGGCCAAAACAAAAGAAAGACATACATCATATTGATAATTGGCTCTAGACAAATTGAAGAGCTAAAGCCTCCTCCAAAGCAAAGACAGCCAACAACAGCAACACGAATTAACCATGAACACGCGTACTCTATGACTCGTGCACGATCATAAAATTGTACTTAAAGGGTTTGAGCGAAAAGACACCCTCCATAGCGCCCACATACTGAGGAAACAAAAGGCAAAAACTCCATAAACTTCGCCAAGAGCGCGATCCGTCAATACAAACTCGACAAAATACCCTTTGCCGATAAAATAACAGAGCGCAGCCACCCAATTCCTCTTTTAATCTATCCACAAGACACGTTCATCTCCCAACACACTCCGCACATTTCCACGCCATCCATGCAAGAACATAACAAACAACAACGCACCAACGCACGACCGCCCGCGCAATCCAAACGAAGACAATTGATCACACCCACCCAAAGTTCCTCGTGCGTTCTGCCGCATCAGCACGCGAAAGTTTACGGAAGTCTCGAATCTTTTCACCAAGAAAAAGCACCAAAAAAAAAAAAAAAAAGCCACAGACGATCGTACTAAAAAGTTGACGAACTTCGAGCACAAAGCGAAACCATTCACGCGATCAAGAGAGAGAAGGTGAAGAAGCGAGGATCGATCATTACCTTCTTCGTGGTTTATCTGGAATTTCACAGGGGAGAGAGAGAGTTCTGAATGCTCTGGTGGTGGCAGGAATTCCAGGGGGTAAGGGGGTGTCTTTATATAGGTACGTTTCTCTCATGAAAGCTAGAGAACCTTCTGGTTTTCCTCATTTTTTTTTTATATATGTATATATATATATAAATAAAAATAATCCTACAAATGAACAGAAACTTCTCATGAACTTTTTAAAGATCTCATTTTTCAATGGTTGTAATTTACTGTTTTCCTGTAAATTTTAGAAAATTCGTATCTCATCACAAAATCTTGGATCCTTTTACCAAAAGGGTTTTTGAATTTCAATGCGATTTTAAATTCTCATTTTTTTAATGATTGTGTCACACACTTTTGGATCTTTACCAAAAAGGGTTTTTCGAATTTCAATGCTATTTAAAAGTCTCATTTTTCAATGATTGTAATTTACGGTTTCTCCTGCAAATTGTAGAAAATTCATGTCTTGTCACAAAATCTTAGATCCTTTGTCAGGAGTTTTCGAATTTCAATGCAGTTATACTCTTTCGATTTGTGAAGATCAATCTGATTCATGCCGGTTGGATGGTAGAAAAAACTAGCGCCGAATTTCAAGAACGCCAAGGCTGCTACTGTTGCAGCATCCACCGCAATGCAGGCTGTGGAGATGGATCAAGAAGGTAACGGAACTTAAAGCTCGATCAATTGCCTGTAATGCAAAGCAAAGAACTTGCTATCTGAAAAAGAAAATCATATTTCGGGTGGGAAATTTTGATGTCGCAATGCCGCTAGACAAGGGGACGGCATGACAGTTGCTATGGTATTGTAGAGCTTTTAATCTATGCAAAAACCCAATATCGACTCTCAACTGGCCAATTTCTTGCCATTATTCTTTCCAAATAGGAAGACAGGAAGAACAAGAAGCTGAAAAATAACATAGTAGTAGAAGGGGGAAAGAGGGATTTCTACAAATTTTGGACATGTGAACTCTTTATCTACATCAACATACAGGTACATTCAACTTCAAAGATGAATGTGTCAAATTGATCGAGGGCAAAGGTTCACAAGATCCGACATTACGGTTGCGTAAGTTAAACGAAGCATATGTTACATCTCAGCCCGAGACCATGGAAACGGAACTCGGAGATTGGTGATCACCTTGTCACATCTCTCTTTCTCTCTCACAGAACTATTTCTATGAGGAGGAGAGCCACAGTACCAGCATAAAGGAAGCCCCGAGTAAGGTGCATCAGTGAATAACAAACGGTTAGTGCAGGGGGCCTCCATGTATATCGGGTCAATAGGTCAACCTCTCTGAGAGCGCACAGCAAGTTCCCCTCAGAACTCTTCACTGTCAAAACCGGGCCTTGAGGGATATTCGAGACCCTGAAGTGCCGGCATCCGCCTGATATCTTCTTCTGAATAAGCTGGAATGAACCAGTAGAGTTTATCTGTCCCGAATACCTAAAGCACCAAAGCACAAGTAAGTGCAGTTAAAGGAAAGCCTTGAAAAAGAAAAAGAAGTTCAATAGGGGCACAAATCCTTTCAATAAACCCCGTGGCAAGAACCACTAATAGCCTATCATCTTTTGTTACCAAAGAAACAGTCGTCTTTTATTGGGTCGAAGATTAAAATAAAAAAGAGACTTTAAATAGTTCTTGAGCTTGAAGGCGCCAGCTAACTTAAAAAGCCCTTCAACAGAGATATCAAGAACAAGGATCCAAATCCTGCCATCATCAGGTTTTGGGATGGATAGATAAATCTTTGCTAATTTAGATCATTCACTGGAGGAAAGCAGTAGCAGTCCATCATGTCGATGCCCTTTATTGACTATCTGAGACTGCTCAAAACATAAGGATCAATTTATTGGTCAGGCTCCTACAAATGACATAAAGCAACCCCCTTCACCAGATCCAATAAACGCACGACCTATTAATGCCATAAAAGGTTGAGCAGATATGCCCAAAAATATTAGCAAAACACGTAAGGCTGGGAAGAATCTGGACACAATGAGGAGTGACAACTAACATGTAGAGGCCACAAATAAAAGTCACAGATCAGTTTCTTATTTGTCAGGGACTAGGCCTTTAACGGTTTTCTAGGTAATGGCCGCACAGTTTTCACATGTAACTTGCGATTTCTCTTCCCTTGATAAGCAACTTTTATGTCTCATTCATATCATAAGCACAGAAAACAAAGAGAGGCATTCTAGCAATACTATGGAACTAAGAATCCTAGTAATTTCCTACCCAAAAGATCACACTCCACTACCAGTCTCGAGCAACAAGTTGCAGAAGAACAAGTAATATGATGCCACTAACTAAAGTGCACTACCTGTTCAAAATTCTTTCTCCGCCCAAGGTCGTAACGCCATTTTGGCGTGGTCTTCTTTTCATACGCCTGACCACAGGCAAATATACCATCAGGATAATTAACAAGCAGAACAAAGATCTTCATTTACCACTAACAGTATCTCACTCAAGAAAAAAGGCAATGCAAACAGGGAAGTAGAATTGCCAATGATACTTTCTGTTCTAATGCAAAATGGGACAGTTGGTCAAAGTCTTGCAAGTGAGGAATGGGGACAATGTTTGTAACGACAAACTAAGGACCTTCAGATTTCCAACTTGTAGTTTTGAACCATTTCAAGCAGTGTGTACTCTAACTAATAGTCAATACCCAATAGAATAACCAGAAAAGGGACGATTGGCGTGATAATTCTAAAATTGCATAAAATCAGGTTCTTCGAAAAGTAACCAATGAAAACATCTAATGCAGCGGCAGAAATTTTTTGACCAGAAGACAGGCTTAAGGAAAAGGGCATACCTCTATTGTCGTCGTGTTAGCAGAAACCAAGGAAATGTGCATGACCAGGAACCCCAGGACGCTCAATGCGAAAGCCAAATTGAGGACTAGAAAAAGCATGCAAATTGCACCAAATTAAATAACTAACTTGTTTATGAGATGCTGAAGATAAAACATCAGAACTCCGATAGATTATTTAGACCTTACCAAATGCAAGAAAAGTTGTTGCAAGTGTTCCAGGTGTTCCAGGTATCTCTCCATCACTAAAGAATGCGATGAAGTGCGGGAGTAATGATAGAGTAACTACACTTGTCTCCAGAAATGTATAGAACTGCATTAAAAGATGTTTTCCATTTTCATACATAAATTAGAAATTAGTGAAACTAGAGAACTATATTGAGAAACAATATCATCCTACATGCCATAGTAAATATCCTATGGATAAATGCTAGGAGCCATCATGACCACACTCGGCCAGCACAAGGATAGGTAAGTTCATCAAGAATTTTAATTGAACAAAACAGTACATTTCATCATCTCATATGATTTTCACGATTTTTGAGTAAACAGAACACGCATCCATTCAATTGTCTGATGTACACAACTAATTATACATTTTTGCTTTGACAAACATTATAAGATAATTAAAGTATATTGTCCTCACCTATTAGCATTATCAACCTAGACTATGAAGTAGCATGGATATGTAAAATTAAAACATCAAAGACATGGACAATGGGAAGAACTTTAACAACTAAAATTAGAATATAGCTGATATTTTGCGTGATCTGGGAAAATAAATGACATTAAAGCGGAGTGAACAAGTTCATGATTGGCATGGAAAAAGTAATCTGATGTACGAGAGGTGATTGTGTTTGATACATCTACAATGACTCATATTTGTGAGGAGAAATGCAGATGCTGTGTAATGTAACCAACCAGAAAGACCTAGATGTTTGTTTTAAAGCCAAAAACAGAAAAGAGAAATCTTTTAGTGCGAAGGATCAGAAGAAAATTACAGTGAAATGGTCTCCAGAGCCTAGTATAAAGCAAATGAATATGTTTAGTAACAAGTGTGAAGACAACTAGTTTAACATCCGATTTAGCTGGAATGTATAATTATCTTCTAACCCCCAATTCAACGGATTCAGCTAAAGTATTTTAAGGCCAGACATTTACTTTTATACCAACATACTCAGTATATTGGTCTGCATTCCAGAAGAATGCAAACAAAGATACAGGAAAGACAGAATGTAGAAGAGTATGAAATTTTTTATATGATAATAAAGGCAACTTCATTTCTCAAATAATAATCAGACAGCCGCTATCAAAGAGACAGTAAGTTACCAAGAAAAGCAGAAAATATTTATAATTTAAAGCGCCAACACAGTTAACCACCCACACACAGTGATGATCCATCTTCAGTACACACCTTCCACCTACAAAAAACCACAGCTTAAGTTTTCCACAGGGAAAGCTTGCTTGAAACAGACAAAAGTATTGGATGATGTAGAAACACTGACAAACAGAACAATGATGGCATCGTGGTGGTTTTGGCTGGTTGCACTTCCGACAAAAGCGTATCCTCCCGTGAGATGGATCAGACTGCAAAACACTGAAGTCCAAACCATTCAATGGGTCACTCTCTCCTCTCTCCTCATCGATGGAAAGCCTCCAATTGGGTGGCACGCTCCCGGGGTCCATCAACACGACTGAAAAGTAACTCCAGAGCAGCATAACCAACTGTGCAAAACAAAGCGTTTCCATTCTGAGCATCGATTTCTTTAGGTCATTTACCCATCATATTAACTTGCCATGAAACTCAAACCCACAGCTCGAAAGATTCTTAAGATCCAACAGCTCCTACTATTCAGTGAAACAAGTGATGGCTAGAATGAAAATGTATCTCACTATTGGAGGAAACCATGCCTTCCAAGCTAAGCACGCCTAAAATATCCAATGTCCAAAGCAAAGCCAAATGGTTTTCTCAGAGTATAAACTAGAATTCCTAACAGGCATTAGCCATATCCCTATCATTTAATGAATGGCCTTAAACAAAATAAGCAAACACGCTCTCCTGACACGTTATTTTCCACAGGATTGAAGACAGGTATCAAAAATTGACTCCACAAGTAGAGTCTGCTAAGTTTAGAAACACAAGAAGCCACAACATGACGACACCCACGTATTTAACTTTTCGCACAAGCATCATAATCATCAACGCATCAACCAAAACCCGAAAAATCCCAAAAATTTCTACCGACCCATCAACCAAAAGATACCAACAAAAATGAAAAGTACCGGATTGACAGAAACAGACTCCAAAATTTTGCTAATTTCAGATGAAGTCTAGCTGAGCAAACATAGTGAGGAGCAAGCTAACTGACCAGACAGTGAAACAAGATCAAGACACCGAGAGCGACGAAGGAGTCGACCCCGCCCTCGTACAAGTTCGGACCGTAATTGGTCAAGACGACGGCGTAGTAGGTGACGCCGACGACCCCCAGGACAAGCAAGATCATGATCGAGCCGAGACCCCGAAGCGCCGTGCAGAATTTGAAGACGTTCCAAGCCATCACAGCCCCGGATCTGTACATACTACCGCTCTCCCACACGAGATTGGAAAATAACCAAAAAAATCAAGATTTGAGGGAAACCCAGAAGAAAAGATCCCTTCTTTCCTCAGCTTCCGAGCTCTAACGAGCTACCCACACAGCCAAGAAGGGACAAGCAGCGACAATGGCGAAAAGGGAAAGAAGAAAAGAACAAATGGGTTCTCCTGTGCTTCAGTTTGGGTGGGGCTTTAGGGGGGGGATTTTGCACAGCGAGAGAGAGAGAGAGAGACGCCACCAGCTGCAGAAGAGAGAAATGGGATTTGCACTTCCCTTCTCAAGTTTGAACAAAGGCCAGGGGAATGTTGTTTTTCTACACTGCTGCTACTACAGGATCAGATCAACCGTTTGCACATTGAGATTAAAGATGGATCAGTGAAGATTCGAGTCAAATGGGTTTTTTTGAGATTTCTGTGCCAGGAAGGTCCGGAGCGGCAGCAGCTTCGATTGGCGCTTTGTCAATGGTGGACTTTTCTTTTGGGGAAGGGCTCACTCGTTTCCGTCGGTCTTCCATCTAGAAGGTGTGTTCAGTCCGCTCGCCAGCTCACCCCCCCTCCTACAAGTGCACATGATTGGAACATAGGACATAGGATAAACCATAGTACTAAATTTTTTATGTGGTCCCAAAATTCTAGAAACCCATGAGCTGAAGTCACGGCTCTTTCAGAGTATGTTTGGTATTTCTCCAGGGAAGATGGCAAATTTTTAGTTGCGGGGTAATTTGACAATGATGATAGATTTTACATTTTTTTTTTCCTATAGCCAGCTAAATAGTATCGATACTAATATGCAACACATCATGCGATACAACATGCTGACATATTGATTCTAAAAAAATAAAAATAAAAAATTGACACTTTGGAACATAGTGTATATTAAATATATATATATATATATGATAAATTATCATTGTTATGATTATTTTAATCAAATTCATAGATACATAAATAAAAGAGCGTAGAATGAATTTACACTAAAAATATTAATTCATAATTTGTTAGTATCATTCATTATTTCAATTTGACAAATTCAACTATATTCCAATAATGTATAAAACTTGGAAGGAAAAAAATTAGCAATTCACGTTTTAGATTTGCGTGTCATAGCATGTGGGAAGAGAAAAGAAAAAATAAACATTGGGGGTGAATTATGTGTAACAAGAAGTGGGACTTAGAAGAAAAGAAAAAATTATGTTTTTTCTTTTCTTTTTTCCCTTTTTATTTTTTTATTTTAATTTTTTTTACATATTTGCATTTTAACCCTTCATTTATTAAAAATTTAAAAATTGATCACATGCTTGTCAGGATTGCGTATTGTAATTCCGAACTTAGATGTCAAAATTATGAGCTCACGTGTTGAAGAGTATTGGGAGAATTGATTTTGATATATGTTGATCAAGTGTTAAATATGTGTCAAAGTGTCCATACGACATGAAGCCATATGACATGAAGGCTTCTAGATAGTATCGATACTTTGTAGTCAATTACTTTCAAGAACAAGGTTCCTCATTTATCAGATTAATAAAATTTTCAGTGTATTATATCTTGTTCCTTATTTGATTAATAAAGAACACAATTTAGATTAATACAAATAGATATATTTGCGGATAAATCAATATCATTTATAGATGTCAATATGAAAGCATTTAGAAATAATGTAATAGGAATATGAATGTAACACAACTCCAAATGGGATTCTAATTTTACTATTTTAGAGATTATTAGCTACACTTTACAATTAGAAAGATTTTGATTGAGTTATTGTGATATTTATAAAAACTCAAAAGGCACAAAGTAATATAACATGTTTTTTTAGAGAAAAAGTATTGAAATGAAAAGATATAAAAAAAATTGAATTATGAAAACTCGTGAATCGTGAATTGTACTAAATGATTGATTTGATTCTATAAGGAAATTGAGAAATTAGATGAAAAATTAGAAAGTTTAAGAAATTATAGTGTACATGAAAAATAATTGAAGGATCATAATAAACAAATTAAAAGCGATAATTTGGTCAAAGTTGGTGGATTTATAGTATTATTCTGCCGCTGGTTTCGCCAAACTTTAGCTGACTTTGCCTCTCTCTCTCTCTCTCTCTCTTTGAGCAACTGACTGTCGATGCCCTTCTCTCCCTCTCCACGCAACAGTCTCTCTCTCTCTCTCTCTCTCTCTCTCTCTCTCTCTCTCTCTTCTCTCTCTCCGCGCGCATCTCTCTCTCTTTCTCTCTCTCCGCGCGCATCTCTCTCTCTTTCTCTCTCTCCGCGCGCATTGTCGCTCGTCCAAGGGATGGCGGCATTAGATTTTGCCACCAAGACATGTGAACAATGCTCTTATCTAGATCTCAATGGTGTGCGAGACAGAGGTATACAAAATGGACTGTTCTAATTGAAAATCATCTAGACTAAATAGGACCAAATTAATTGATTTTGTTCGATTCTCAAAAGCATCCATCTAGTTCCCGATTCTAAGGGAGAACCAGATCGAACCGGACATGACCGAATAAATATGCTTTTTTTTTTTATTTAGTTATTTCTTAAAAAAATTGTAAACTAGATATTATTTCGGTTTGGTTCTAAGTAGTGGGAAAAAATAAATAACCGATTCTATTGGATTAGATCGGACTGATGGTGCGGGCTGGTTCGGTCTGATTTCAAGAAATCGGACTTGATGGGAACCGATCACCAGTGATAACCCCCTTGCCATGGAGGCGTCTATGTAAATTTTGGGTCACCCTCCAAGCCTGCCTGGCGCAGAGATTTGGAGGAGTCCTGATCATGGACAAGGACTGTCGATGGTAATCAAGCCTCCGTGCACTCTCGCCCGCGCATGCATGAAGAGAGAGAGAGAGAGAGATTTATCGCATGTTGGACAAAGGTGGAGAAACTATGAAGTGATTTGGTAGCGCCACATTAGCTGCTGACGGGTCCGATTTTAGATTGACATGTGGACGTTGACTCCTCTCTTCCTCCTCCATCCACAGAGCGCTGTCCGGCCATCCAGGTTTGCGCTTGTTTACTGATCACGGCTGCCGGGATTCCGAGTTCGCCATCAAGGGTTCGTAGCCATGGACAAGCTGCAGTCTGTGGATGAGCCGCCTCGCGAGCTATGCTGAGCAAGGTTTGCGGCCATGGGCGAAGCCATATCTGGACAAGCAACACGACGGGGCGAGTGGCTCAGGCTGATCACGAGCGACGCCCGTTAAGGGGTGGAGATGGTGCGACGGGATGGTGCCATCCAACTCGAAGGGCTAGTGATCTCGAAGGCCCATTAAGAGCTCCATCGCCAGGGAGGAGGAGGAGGAACTCGCCCCTCGGTTCCGTCTTCCCAACTAAGGTAGAAGGATGGAACTCGTTGGTGGTCCGGATCCGCGACCTTGGCGACGACGACTTGTCCAAGGTCCGGGGAGATAGAGCCGACCGGATCTGGCCAAACGAAATGGTCGAGCATGAGCATTACTCTCTAGCCTTGCTCGTCCATATTGGTGTTGCTGCTATCATGGCTGGCTAGTGACGCTGCCAATTGAAGAAAATAAGAGGAAAAACAACGATTCAAAAAACAATGATTCAAAGATAAAGAAGAATGTTCTTCACTAAAAGCCATAATACACTGCATTATTTTACAATACATAATGATATTTATATTAAAAAGAGAACTAGATTTCCTATTCTATATTTTGAATATTTAATTTGACAAATTGATCGAAATTAAATCATATTTATTACCCTAATATAATATTTCGATAAAATAATTAAATCATACTCTAATTTAATTTTCCGATACAAAATCAAATCATAATTAAATCATATTCTAATTTAATTTTAATCTTCCAATAATGTTATCAATCTTATTACCAATCATGGCCCCATGCCTTGCTCACCCATGACCTTAAAAGGCGAAAAGAAAAAACAAACGCGAGGTGGCTCGTCCAAGATTCATGGTCGGTGGAAGTAGAAACATATTTTAATTGTCTTTTCCCATCCACATCAACAAACACGTGTCAATTTATAAGCGGACGTGAGTAAAAAATACTCGCAACATGACCAGCAGTTGATGTAAACGCTATGGAATTATCGAATATTTCATCGAGGCGGGGTAGCTATCGGAAACGGTAGCTGTCGAGATGGTCTCGGGGGTCGTGGAGGAAGCATGGGGCGATGGGTAAGCTGCAATAATCGGGTAGAGGATAGACAAAAAAATGGGGCGAGAAGAATTTTTCTCCTTGTTTATTTCAGACTACACAAATTGCACAAATTTAATAGAGATGTTTATAATCTTAGGTCATGCTAAAAGAGAGTTGAGTTGCTAATATGACTCCCAAAAATTCTTTTGTTTGACCTCACTGAACTTCAATCCACGAAAACTTCGTTCCTTTCATTTGTTACATGCCACCCTCTGGGCCATGCTACACAGAAAAAAAAAGGAAAATAAAAAGAAAAGAGGATCCAAAATATCAAATTTATGTTTTGCCGCCATAAAAGGGATGAACTGGAAAAATTAGGAACGCTTTGCTCATTTATCGGGCGCTTAAGGCCTTTTTCTTGATGATCTCATTAGTCATTGCTCGGCTAGCTTCATCCCCGCGGGAGGTGAACGCATGATCATGCAACATACGTAAGTGAAGGACCGGTTCCTTTGCTGTTAAAATCGATCTCGAATTACAGGTGGATTTGCATCACTGCTGCTTCTACCACTATCATTTATGAACGGTGGGATGCTCTATCCCTTCTGGCCGTGTAGGGATTAAAGCAAGGCGACCTCATTCACCCTTTACCAGTTTATCCGTTGTATGGAAATACCTGGCTATTTATTTGCTGAGGAATGTCGCAATGGCAATTGGAAGCCGATGGTGCGTTTGGGAACCATTTTGGGGAAAGTTTTTAGGAAAATGCAAAGACCTTTGAGTTAAATGTATTTTTCAAAATGCAACTGTGTTTGGTAAATTGTACTTTGAAAGCCCCTTTGTGAAGTACTTTGAACAAAATGGTGTTTGGGAAATTACATTTACAAATGATCTTTGTGATAAAAAAAATTTTAAAAAATTGACTAGCAAGGGCAACGATTGCCGGCGACCTCCGACGACCCTGGATCTGGGGCAGTGAGGTTGTGCGACGCCATCGCGACCTCTGACGACCTTGGATCTTGGGCGGCGAGATCGCGTGACGCCACCTCGACCTCAGGCGACCCCGGATTTGGGGCGACGAGGTCGCGTGACGCCGCCTCGACCTCCGGCGACCTTGATCCGGGGCGTCGAGGTCGCAGAGGACCTCGCGCCGGCGGGGCGGCGAGGTTGCGGAGGTCGCCAAGATCCGCGACCAAGATCCGGCGGCGAGGTCACGCGACCCATATCTAGTCGCCGCTCGAGCCTCCGGCACCAGATCTGGTCGCGACTAGACTTGCGACTCCGGCACCAAATGGATCGCGCGGCCCCGGCGAGCTCCGTTCGGAGGTCGCGGTGCGGCAAGTGACAGTTGTCGGCAACCACATGCGTTTGGCCACCAGATTTGCGACTTGCGGAGGTCACTCGAATCTTCGACGACGATCGCCTAGGTCGCGGCGTCCCTCTACGCTTGGAGAATATGAACAGTGCTCATATAAGGGCACGCACCGGAAAATCAAAAAATTCGTGAAGACAATTTTGGGAAAAAAAAAAATATGAACAGTGTGGGGCGTGGGCATGCCGAAAAAGCCCAAACCCCAACACCTGCCTTGGGCTTTCAGCTTCAAAAGGCTGGCATTTGGAAAATGGAGGCTCAAAATTTTTTGTCAAACGGGCTGGCATTTGCCTAAGGATCTTTGGGCCTCCAAAGGGCTTTGGAAAGTGGTTCCCAAACGGAAGGCCTCGAGAGGGCGCTTTGGCTTTCTCGCTTTTATTCTTTACCAGCGGAATTCCATTTGGTGAGGCTACTGAGGCTGGTTGTCAATTGGTAGTTGACACCGTTAAGTCTTTCTGTGAGGATTCTGGGAAAAGGTCAAATTTTCAGTAAATCCGAAGTCTTCTTTTCGAGAGATATGAAATGATGATTGTGATTTAACTCTCTGGTATTATTGCTATTGCTGCTTATGACGATCTCCGCAGATGGCTTTGGTTGTCTTGGTGTTGCTACTGGGGATTTACTTTCCATACAGATCATGTTAGTGCTTGTCGTTTCAGGTTCATCATTGAGAAGGCTCGAGTAAGCTCACTAGCTGGAAAGCGTACTTGACAACTGACCAGGGTCTCACTAGTTGGAAAGCGTACTTGACAACTGACCAGGATCTGGTCAATTAGGGGATCTAGTAATTGGGCCTCGACGTGTTAGTGATTTGGAGCTGAAAGTGAAGGACTTTTTCAATTTCCACGGGAGTTTGGGACTTTTCCAGACTCTCTTATCCCTTCCTAACAAGATTATGAATATGATACAGGCAGTCCAGATCGGAAGAGGGGCAAGGGACACTCTGAGTTCGGTTGGAGTTTCTTTAGGGACTGGCGCTTTACTATGAACGATGCTTATCATTTGGCTGAAGGTTTGGACGCTTGGAGAAAGCCGGAAGAAGACTGGAGCTGCCCATGGAAAGTGGATGCTGTTCCTCGCACTCGATTTTTCATTTGGTTGATGTCACGTACAGCATTGCCACGAGATCCACTCTGGCGAGAAGAGATTTGAATGTTAGCACTATGTCCTCAATGAATGTTGGGCTGACATTGGTGCTCCTTCTCCCCTTCACCAAAGTTATGATCTTAGCCTGAGGGACTGGATCGGTGCTAATGTCGGGCACACATTGGTGATGCGTCTGCACATAAGAATTGGGTTGGGAATAAAGGGGGGGGGGGGGGAGGAGCTAGGAATAGAGCTGTTCATCCTTGGAAGTGACCTCCACGAAGGCTGGCACAAGCTCAATACTGACGGTGCAGTCGTAGGAGCGATAGGTGCACCCGGGAGCTGGAAGCGTATTGCGTGATGATCAAGGAACCTAGTGTAGGTAAGGGAGT
Organism: Eucalyptus leucophloia subsp. euroa; assembly: GCA_017140325.1. Lineage (NCBI taxonomy): Eukaryota > Viridiplantae > Streptophyta > Magnoliopsida > Myrtales > Myrtaceae > Eucalyptus > Eucalyptus leucophloia. The sequence continues at coordinate 13,749,478 of CM029472.1, read as the reverse complement.
GCAATTACTTGAAGTGGAAACAGATGCAACGTGAGTCTTTCTAATAGGGACGTCCAAATGCTAATGACGCTTGCCGCAGAGGCCTAATGCAGCTGCTGGGTCGGTGTAGAATCACCCACATCTTCAGAGAAAGCGAACCAGCGTGCAGATCGAACGGCCATATTGGGGGAAAGGAAAGGACGAGAGCACGAGAGAGAGAGAAAAGTAGTTTTGTCTCATCGCAGGAAAGAGAGTCAACATGCACTGATTAACCTAGCTAGGCGTGCTCCCTCCAGGCACAGCTGGGTGAGGATAAAGATCGTGTGAACGATCGACATCGGTCATGCACCGGTCCGGATAGCGAGTCCAAAGGAGATGAAAAGTAGGGTTTCTCGCCATGGATGGTCCTCTTCGTTGGATTGAGACCGAGCGCCAACCCCACCGCCAGCATTCGAGCAGGACCATGACAGAGAATTGTGGACACCTCCACTAACATCGAATGGCACGACGAGGGTCGTCCTCTTTTGGGACGCGATGATGATGGAATTGTACAAATCTCTTCGTCAAACCATGGATGATTTTGCCAGTGGGTTCATGGTTTCTTTGATTCAAATGAGAGTTTCTGAGGGTTATAAAAATATGTATAGAGAGAAGTTCATATTGTCTTGGTAACAAGTTCATTAGGATATTCTCTCATTTGAAGCGAACAGTTATATTGCTTCACAGGGTGAACATATTCCACAAAATGAATGGCATTACTGGTATAGTATAGTGCCACAACATCTTGATGCCCACAACTCTATATCTTTAAAACATTTTAATGTGTGGAGTAATTGTTCTGTCTATCATCGATTGGCAAATTGATTTTCACAAACAATTATGAAGATCTTTTTGTGTATTTGTAATAATCCCGCCATTCCGTAGAAAAAAGAAATAATCGCTGGCCATGTTGTAAAGCTTCTATCCAACTATTGATTGGTTATAGAGTGAAAAAATTGAATGAAGTGATGAATTCATTGAATTTTATGAAATCAAAAGATCTATAGATAGTGACACCAAAAAAAGAAAAAAAAAGAAAAAGAAGATATATAGATAGTGACACAAATCATTTTTTCTTCTGAAAAAGTTTTAAGTTGTTTAGATGATTGCCAACATTATAGATACACCATATTATTTAACGCCCTCTCTTGTGTGTGAATCAAGACTTACATTTGAAATAGGAGATAGGTGCATAATCACATCAAATGAATAATCGACAACTAATAAACATACAAAACATGGGAGGGAGTCCAAGCATTCGACCTCGTCACGTGTGCTCTAATACCATGTTAAACATATATTTTTTTTTCTGAAGAATTTAAGAAATATGTATATACATAAAATATTATCCAACATCGTTGCACCAACGGGTGTGGTAGTCTAGTAGCAAATGGGTATCTTGTAAGTCAAAAATTAGAGTTTTATCGTATACGAATTTCAAGCCAACTTGTGTCATAGGCATTTATAACCTTATGTCGAGAGACACTTGTCTATCGACACATTGGTGTAGGACTGTGTCCACGATGGATGATTGAAAAGTAGATTGAGGACTTATTATTCAAATCGAAAGATGACTTTCAGCGGGGAAGAGGCATCTGTTACCACTCCTTTTTTTTTTTTTTGGCCCCTTTTGAAAATGAAAGTCAAAGTGACGTAAGCGGCGTTGCATCCGCTTGTAAGTGGAGAGGCGCACCCGCTCTGCCGGCCAAAACATCGAGGTCACTCAAAAAAGTTGGACGCTTCCTGAAAATTGAAGCGTCTCACTTCTCCAAGCCATGGAGGGCAACAGAGGCACGGTGTGCGTGACAGGCGGTACTGGCTTCATAGCTTCATGGCTCATCATGAGGCTCCTTGAACATGGTTACTCCGTCCGGACCACCGTCAGACCCGACCCGGGTAAGTCTCCCTTCTTCTTTCTTCCTGCTTGAGCATGGAGATTCGTTCTTGCCATGAGTTCTGATCAAGTGTATGGTCTGAGATTGATGTTTTGTACTGTATATGTCAACACGACGGTCCAACGTGATCTGATCTGTTTGTGCCTGCAAATTTATTGGCAATACTAGGGTTAGCTTTCTTGATCGAAGTTTGATCGTATAGATTAAGTGTATGGGACTGCTCATGTCTTTCGAACGGTCTGTGCATGTGAAATGTTTATGCAGAAAGTTGGGGTGTCGACAGATGGAGAAATTTCTATGTATTTTGTCTGATTCGGGCGTTTGAGGTTCGATTCTGATCGGAATTGTAATTGGGCATAGAACTATAAGAAAAGCAACCCTTTTTTGCCGCCCTTTCAAGCATGAGAAGGCATAAGATGAACTAAGGATGTCTTGAACTAGGGGCAGCTGAATCGGTTAATGATGATCTCTTGCTCTTGTTCTACATATGAATTCACTCATTCTTTCTTGAATCAGCTTTTCTTGCAGTTCTCGTTGCTAAGTTTAATGCTGTAATTCGGAGTGTTTCCTGAATGAGTCATGTTGCTTAATTCATTTTGGACTGCTATCTCCAGTTAACCTCACACATCAGTTTCCCATTACATGTTTGAGCTTTTATTCGCAAAGCGATTGACCGATTTGTTCCGCTCAGATGGCAAAAGGGACACGAGCTTCTTGAAAAATCTACCAGGAGCATCAGAAAGGCTCCAAATCCTAACCGCTGACCTCAGTGACCCCGAGAGTTTCAGCCCAGCCATCGAGGACTGTGTCGGTGTCTTCCACGTTGCTACCCCGGTGGACTTCGAGGACAGAGAGCCAGAGCCAGTCGTCACCAAAAGATCCATCGATGGAGCATTGGGCATCCTAAGGGCCTGCCTGAACTCCAAGACAGTGAAGCGGGTCGTGTACACTTCGAGTGCGGCTGCAATTGAATATAACAACTCTGGGGCCTATATATTGGATGAGGACTCCTGGAGCGATGTTAAGTCCATCCGAGAAATGGGGAGGTTTGGAGCTTCGTACGCAATCTCAAAGACATTGACTGAGAAGGCGGTTCTTGAGTTCGGAGAGCAGCATGGACTGGAAGTGGTGACAGTGGTTCCCACGTTTGTCCACGGGCCCTTCATTTGCCCCAAGTTCGCTGGATCCGTCCGAATTTCGCTGGCTTTGGTATTAGGTAATGTGATACGCGAGAAAATATCATATGATCAATATATATAGGGTCAGTCAAGTCTATCTGAACTGTTGATCATGTGAAATTTACAGAGAAACTATGGTTCATATAATATTGATCTCCTTGATCTATTGATTTTACAATAACTTTTCGTGATACACCTTTGGTACTGCAGTCAAATTCATGATCAATTTGATTGTTTTGGTCACCAGAACGATACCAGAATTCCATAATTTGACAACGTTTCTCTGCTCAATTTCAAGTATATGACAAAGGAAGACAAGACTATAATCTGTCCATCCATACGTTTATCTTCATTTCGATGATACAAAGAATCTCAAATCTTAGATTGACTTCGTTCGAAATTAACAGGGAACGAGAATGAGTACCCTCTTCTTCTAGAAGTATCTTTCGTGCATGTAGATGACTTGGCGAGAGCACACATCTTCCTCTTCGAGCACCACGACACCAAGGGGCGGTACATTTGTACCTTGGCCACGATGACCATCGAGGAGATGTCCGAGTTTCTCTCGAGAAAGATACCCGGAGTTTCGGATACCCTCTCCAGAGTAAGTCCTGATATATCCCATTTCATGATGTAACAGATTCTTGCTGTTCTTGGACTGAAAGCAAAGCTTTTCAAATCTTTGTAGGTCCTTGAAGGAATTGAAAGGCCCCAGGTTCCCACGCCTATCGTCAAGGAAACTGTTGGACGCCGGTTTTGAGTATAAGTACAGGATTGAGGACATGTTCGACGGAGCCATCCAATGCTGCAAAGAAAAAGGGTATCTCTAGATCAACCGAAGCCTACGGAATTCAGTACATCAGGCCGAACGTAGGAATGTTCAGGGTACCAGAAAGTGGACATGATGCCGTTTAATGGTATGACCTATTTCTTTTCTGACCTTGGCTGAAAATAGTCCTCTAAACAAAATGCAGAAAGAATAGAGAAACATGTTGAGAAAATGCGTACCATGTATCTAGCACAGCTTGTGAAAACTAATTTAGCCGAGCGCCATATAGGAGATAGCAAACCGCGTAAATAATCTTGGTACTGTATGTTTCTGTTCTTATGCATTTGATATTGCAGTACTGAGAACAGAAGCACTTATAGCATAGATCATGATATATGTGCCTTTTGTTCTTCGTGAATATTGTTGAGGATTTCTGTTTCCGAAGCTTAATGCACCATCTATGTTGCCATGTACTGTAAGAAATCGATAACATCTCCACTGTCTTTTTTAATCCATGCTCTATCAAGCAACTCTGCCTTTCCTATTGGGAGTACTACTGAAAGCAAACTTTCATTCTTCAAGAAAGTATTGATACTAACACGCCACATGCGACCTGACACATTGACACATTGATTCTCCAAAAATAAAAAATTTCGACACGTGTTTATGTATATTATGTATATATTTATAAATACGTGATAAATTATCATTTTTATGATTATTTTAATTAATTGAAACTAAATATATAATAAAAAAAGAGTGTAAAATGAATTTATACCAATAACGTTAATCCATAATTTGTTAATATCATTCATTATTTCAATTTGACAAATTCAACTATATTCCAATAATTTATAAAATTTGGAGGGGAAAAAAATAGCAATTCACGTTCTGGACTTGCGTGGTAGAGCGTGTCGGAAGAGAAAAGAAAAAATAAACATTAAGGGTGAATTACGTGTCACGGGAAGTTTGACTTAGAAAAAAAAAAGAGAAGATTATGTTTTTCTTTTTTCCCTCTTTATTTATTTATTTTTAAAATTTTTACATATTTATATTTTGATCCACCATTTATTAAAAAAATTATAAATTGATCATGTGCTTGTTAGAATTGCGTATTATAATTCGGAACTCAGATGTCAAAATTCCGCTCTCTCGTGTCAAAGAGTATTGGGAAGATTGATTTTGATACTTGTTGACCAAATGTTAGACATGTGTCAAAGTGTCCACATGATAAAAAGGTTCCTGGATAGTATCGCTACTTCGTAGTCAATCACTTTCAAGAACAAGGTTCGTCATTTTTCAAATTAATAAAATTTTCAGTGTCTTATAACTTGTTCCTTATTTGTTTAATAAAGAACACGATTTAGATTAATACAAATACATATATCTACGGATAAATCAATATCATTTATAGATGTCAATATGAAAGCATTTATAAATAACATAATAGGAATACCATTGTAACACAGCTTCAAATGGGATTCTAATTTTACTATTTTAGAGATTATTAGCTACACTTTACAATTATAAAGATTTTGATTGAGTTATCGTGATATTCATAAAAACCAAAAAGGCACAAAGTAATATAACATTATTATTTTTTTTGAAGAAAAACTATTGAAATGAAAAGATATTAAAAAAAGTTAGATTACGAAAACATGTGAATCGTACTAAATGATTGATTTGACTTTATAAGGAAATTGAGAAATTAAATTGAAAATTCAAAAGTTTAAGAAATTATATTGAACATGAAAAATAATTGAAGAATCATAATAAACAAATTAAAAGCGATAACTTGGTCAAAATTGACGGTTAAACAGTATGACTTTGCCTTTCTCCCTCTCCTCTTCTTTGAGCAACTGTCGATGCCCTTCTCTCCCTCTCCACGCAACATTCTCTCTCTCTCTCTCTCTCTCTCTCTCTCTCTCTGCGCATTGTCACTCGTCCAAGGGATGGCGGCATTAGATTTTGCCAACAAGACATGTGGACATTGCTCTTATCTAGATCTAGACGGTGTGAGATAGAGGTGTGCAAAATGGACCGCCCTAATTGGAAATCATCTAGATTGACTGATTTGGTTCAATTTCTAGGAGTGGCGGTTTGGTTCTTGGTTCCAAAGGGAAACTGGATCAAACCAAACATGACTAAGTAAATATACTTTTTTATTATATTATTTCTTAAAAAATTAATAAAATGCAAATTAAATATTATCTTGATCACGGATCGGTGATAGGAAAAAATAAGTAACTGATTTTATCGGATCGGATGGTGTGGTCCGATTCTCAGTCCGGTCCTTGGTTCGGTCCTTTTTTAGGAAATTGGATCTTATCGGAAACTGATCACCCTATGAGAACCCTCTTGCCGTGGAGGCGTCTATTTAAATTTTGGGTCGCCCTCCAAGCCTGCCTGATGCAGAGATTTGAAGGAGTCCTGATCATGGACAAGGACTGTCAATGGTAATCAAGCCTCTGTGCACTCTGGCCCGCGCATGCATAGAGAGAGAGAGAGATCTATCGCATGTTGGACAAAGGTGGAGAAACAATGAAGTGATTTCGTAGCGCCACATTAGCTGCTGACGGGTCCGATTTTAGGTTGACACGTGGACGTTGACTCCTCTCTTCCTCCTCCAACCATAGAGCGCTATCCGGCCATCCAGGCTTGCGCTTGTTTACTGATCACGGCCGCTGGAATTCCGAGTTCGTCATCAAGGGTTCGTAGCCATGGACGAGCTGCAGTCTGTCGATGAGCCGCCTCGCGAGCTATGCTGAGCAAGGTTTGCGGCCATGGGCGAAGCCATATCTGGACAAGCAACACGGCGGGGCGAGTGGCTCAGGCTGATCACGAGCGACGCCCGTTAGGGGGCGGAGATGGTGCGACGGGATGGTGCCATCCAACTCGGAGGGCTAGTGATAGCAAAGGCCCATTAAGAGCTCCATCGCCATGGAGAAGGAGGAGGAACTCGCCCCTTGGTTCCGTCTTCCCAACCAAGGTAGAAGGATGGAACTCGTTAGTGGTCCGGATCCGCGACCTTGGTGACGGCGACTTGTCCAAGGTCCGGGAAGACAGAGCCGACCGGATCTGGCCAAACGAAATGGTCGAGCACGAGCATTACTCTCTAGCATTGCTCGTCCATATTGGTGTTGATGCTATCATGGCTGGCCGGTGACGCTGCCAATCATGGCCACATGCCTTGCTCATCCATGACCTCAAAAAGGCGAAAAGAAAAAAAAAAAAACGCGAGGCGGCTCGTCCGTTTCACGGTCGATGGAAGTAGAAACATATTTTAATTGTCTTTTCCTATCCACATCAACAAACACGTGTCAATTTATTAAGCGGACGTGAGTAAAAAATACTCGCAACATGACCAGCAGTTGATGTAAACGCTATGGAACCATCGAATATTTTATCGAGGCGGAGGTAGCTATCGGAAACGGTAGCTGTCGAGATGGTCTCGCGGGGTCGTGGAGGAAGCATGGGGCAATGGGTAAGCTGCAATAATCGGGTAGAGGATAGACAAAAAAATGGGGCGAGAAGAATTTTTCTCCTTGTTTATTTCAGACTACACAAATTGCACAGATTTGATAGAGATGTTTGTAATCTTATTATGTCACGCTAAAAAAAAGTTAAGTAGCTAATATGACTCCCAAAATTATTTTGTTTGATCTCACTGAACTTTAATCCACGAAAACTTCGTTCATTTCATTTGTTACATGCTACCCTTTGGGCCATGCTACAAAAAAAAAAAAAAAAAAGAAGGAAAACAGGATCCAAAACATAAAATTTATGTTTTGCCGCATAAAAGGGAAGAACTGGAAAATTAGGAACGCTTTGCTTATTTATCAGGCATTTAAGGCCTTTTTCTTGATGATCTCATTAGTCCTTGCTAGGCTAGCCTCATCCCCGGTGGGAGGTGAACGCACGATGATGTTCTATGATGCAACACACCGAAGCGAGGTTCCCTTGCTGTAAAATCAATCTCGAATTACAGGTGGATTTGCATCACTACTGCTTCTACTGCTATCATTTGTGAACGGTGGAATGCTATGTCCTTTCTGGCCGTGTAGGGATTAAAGCAAGGCGATCTCATTTACCCTTTACCTGTTTATCCGTTGTATGGAAATACTCGGCTATTTATTTGCCGAGGAATGTCGCAATGGCAATTGGAAGCCGATGAAGGCCTGGAGAGGGCGCCTTGGCTTTCTCGCATTTATTCTTAACCAGCGGAATGTTTTCCGTTTGGAGAGGCTACCGAGGCTGGTTGTCAATTGGTAGTAGACACAGTCAAGTCTTTCTGTGAGGATTCTGGGAAAAAGGTTAAATTTCCAGTAAATCCGAGGTCTTCTTTTCCTTAGATATGATGATTGTGATTTAACTCTCTGGTATTATTGCTATTGCTGCTTATGACGATCTCCGCAGATGGCTTGGGTTGTCTTGGTGTTGCTAGTCGGGATTTACTTTGCATACAGATCGTGTTAGTGCTTGTCGTTTCAGGTTTATCATTGAGAAGGGTCGGACTAGGCTCACTAGTTGGAAAGCGTACTTGACATCTGACCAGGGTCTGGTCCATTAGGGGATCTAGTAATTGAGCCTCAACGTGTCAGTGATTTGGAGTTGAAAGCGAAGGACTTGTTCGATTTCTACAGGAGTTTGGGACTTTTCCAGACTCTCTTATCCCTTCCTAACGAGATTCTGAATATGATACAGGCAGTCCAGATCGGAAGAGGGGCAAGGGGCACTCTGAATTCGGTTGGAGTTTCTCTAGGGACTGGCGCTTTACTTTGAACGATGCTTATCATTTGGCTGAAGGTTTGGATGCTTGGAGAAAGCCGGAAGAAGACTGGAGCTGCGCGTGGAAAGTGGATGCTATTCCTCGCACTCGATTTTTCATTTGGTTGATGTCACGTACAACATTGCCAAGAGATCCATTCTGGCGAGAAGAGATTTGAATCTTAGCACTATGTCCTCAATAAATGTTGGGCTGACATTGGTGCTCCTTCTCCCCTTCACCATAGTTATGATCTTAGTCTGAGGGACTGGACCGGCGCTAATGTTGGACACAGATTGGTTATGCGTCTGCACATGACAATTGGGTTGGGAACAAAAGTGGGGGAGGAGGAGCTAGGAATAGAGCTGATCATCCTTGGAAGTGACCTCCACGAAGGCTGGCACAAGCTCAATACTGATGGTGCCATCGTAGGAGCGATACGTGCACCTGGGAGCTGGAAGCGTATTGCGTGATGATCAAGGAACCTGGTGCAGATAAGGGAGTGCAATTACTTGAAGTGGAAACAGATGCTACGTGAGTCTTTTCTAATAGGGACGTCCAAATGCTAATGGCGCTACCGCAGAGGCCTAATGCAGCTGCTGGGTCAGTGTAGAATCACCCACATCTTCAGAGAAAGCGAATCAGCGTGCAGATCGAACGGCCATATTGGGGGAAAGGAAAGGACAAGAGCACGAGAGAGAAAGAGAAAAGTCGCTTTGTCTCATCGCAGGAAAGAGAGTCAACACGCACTGGTTAACCTAACTAGGCGTGCTCCCTCCAAGCACAGCTGGGTGAGGATAAAGATCGTGTAAACAATCGACACCGGTCATGCACTGGTCCGGATAGCAAGTTCAAAGGAGATGAAAAGTAGGGTTTCTCGCCGTGGATGGTCCCCTTCGTTGGATTGAGACCGAGCGCCAACCCCACTGCCAGCATTCGAGCAGGACCATGACAGAGAAATGTGGAAACCTCCACTAACATCGAAAGGCACGACGAGGGTCGTCCTCTTTTGGGACGCGATAACGATGGAATCGTACAAATCTCTTTGTCAAACCATGAATGATTTTGCTAGCGAGTGTTCATGGTTTCTTTAATTCAAATGAGAATTTCTAAGGGTTATAAAAATATGTATAGAGAGAAGTTCATATTACGATATTCTCTTATTTGAGGTCAACAGTTATATCGCTTAATTAGGTGAACATATTCCACAAAATGAATGACATTATTGGTATAGTATAGTGCCACGACATCTTGATGCCCACAACTCTATATCATTAAAGAATTTTATTGTGTCAGGCAATTGTTCTGTCAAGTCGATGCACCATCGAATGTGATAGTCTAGTAGCAAATGAGTATCTTGTCTTTAATAAAGTCATAAATTAGAGTTTATCAGGTACGAATCTCAAGCCAACTTGACCCACCCGTATGTAATCGTGATGGTTGGGCTTTACTATCTCATCGTCGAGAGAACGAATTCAAATTTTTGGATGCTCTCAACTTAAGTGAGGATCCCAGGAGTGGTTTACTGGGTCAGCCCTCAATGTTTTACGTTTAAATAGCAGCTTGTGATGAGACTCCACCGATACTATCAAGCATCGGAGAGTCGTGTGATCCTGAGAGGTGATCTATGGCGATCCTTTAATTACAAAAAAAAAAAAAAATCTTGAGCCAACTTGTGTCATAGGCATTTAATGTTGAGAGATACTTGTCTATCGACACATTGGTGTAGGACTGCGTCCGCGGCAGGTGATTGAAAAGTAGATTGAGTGCTTATGATTCAGCGGGGAAGAAGCATCTGTTACCACTCATTTTATTTTTTTCTTTTTTGGCCCCTTTTGAAAATGAAAATCAAAGTGACGTAAGCGGCGTTGCATCCACTTTTAAGTGGAGAAGCGCACCCGCTCTGCTGGCCAAAACATCGAGGTCACTCAACAAAGTTGGACGCATCCTGAAAATTGAAGCGTCTCACTTCTCCAAGCCATGGAGGGCAACAGAGGCACGGTGTGCGTGACAGGCGGTACTGGCTTCATAGCTTCATGGCTCATCATGAGGCTCCTTGAACATGGTTACTCCGTCCGGACCACCGTCAGGCCCGACCCGGGTAAGTCTCTCTTCTTCTTTCTTCCTGCTTGAACATGGAGATTCGTTCTTGCCATGAGTTCTGATCAAGTGTATAGTCTGAGATTGATGTTTTGTACTGTATATGTCAAACACGACGGTCCAACGTGATCTGATCTGTCTGTGCCGGCAAATTTATATGCAATACTAAGGTTAGCTTTCTTGATCGAAGATTGATCGTATAGATTAAGTGTATGGGACTGCTCATGTGTTTCGAACGGTCTGTGCATGTGAAATGTTTATGCAGAAAGTTGGGGTGTCGACAGATGGAGAAATTTCTATGTATTTTGTCTGATTCGGGCGTTTGAGGTTCGATTCTGATCGGAATTGTCATTGGGCATGGAACCATAAGAAAAGCAACCCTTTTTTGCCGCCCTTTCAAGCATGAGAAGGCATAAGATGAACTAAGGATGTCTTGAATTAGGGGCAGCTGAATCGGTTAATGATGATCTCTTGCTCTTGTTCTACATATGAATTCACTCATTCTCTCTTGAATCGGCTTTTCTTGCAGTTCTCGTTGCTAAGTTTAATGCTGTAAGTCGAGTGTTTCCTGAATGAGTCACGTTGGTTAATTTATTTTGGACTGCTATCTCCAGTTAACCTCACACATCAGTTTCCCATTACATGTTTGAGCTTTTATTCGCAAAGCGATTGACCGATTTGTTCCGCTCAGATGGCAAAAGGGACACGAGCTTCTTGAAAAATCTACCAGGAGCATCAGAAAGGCTCCAAATCCTAACCGCTGACCTCAGTGACCCCGAGAGTTTCAGCCCAGCCATCGAGGGCTGTGTCGGAGTCTTCCACGTTGCCACCCCGGTGGACTTCGAGGACAGAGAGCCAGAGCCAGTCGTCACCAAAAGATCCATCGATGGAGCGTTGGGCATTCTGAGGGCCTGCCTGAACTCCAAGACAGTGAAGAGGGTCGTGTACACTTCGAGTGCGGCTGCAATTCAATTTAACAACTCTGGGGCCGATATATTGGATGAGGACTCCTGGAGCAATGTTGAGTCCATCCGAGAAATGACGAGGATTGGAGCTTCGTACGCAATCTCAAAGACATTGACTGAGAAGGCGGTTCTTGAGTTCGGAGAGCAGCACGGACTGGAAGTGGTGACGGTGGTTCCCACGTTTGTCCACGGGCCCTTCATTTGCCCCAAGTTCGCTGGATCTGTCCGAGCTTCGCTGGCTTTGGTATTAGGTAATGTGAAACGCAAGAAAATATCATATGATCAATATAAATAGGGTCAGTCAAGTCTATCTGAACTGTTGATCATGTGAAATCTGCAAGGGAACTATGGTTCATACAATATTGATCTCCATGATCTATTGATTTTACAATAACTTTTCGTGATACACCTTTGGTACTGCAGTCAAATTCATGATCAATTTGATTGTTTTGGTCACCAGAACGATACCAGAATTCCATAATTTGACAGCGTTTCTCTGCTCAATGTCAAGTATATGACAAAGGAAGACAAGACTATAATCTGTCCATCCATATGTTTATCTTCATTTCGATAATACAAAGAATCTCAAATCTTAGATTGACTGCGTTCGAAATTAACAGGGAACGAGAATGAGTACTCTCTTCTTCTCGAAGTATCTTTCGTGCATGTAGACGACTTGGCAAGAGCACACATCTTCCTCTTTGAGCACCCCAACACCAAGGGGCGGTACATTTGTACCTCGGCCACGATGACCATTGAGGAGATGACCGAGTTTCTCTCAGAAAGATACCCGGAGTTTCGGATACCCTCTCCAGAGTAAGTCCTGATATATCCCATTTCATGACGTAACATATTATGCTGTTCTTGGACTGAAAGCAAAGCTTTTCAAATCTTTGTAGGTCCTTGAAGGAATTGAAAGGCCCCAGGTTCCCCCGGCTATCGTCAAGGAAACTATTGGACGCCGGTTTTGAGTATAAGTACAGGATCGAGGACATGTTCGACGGAGCCATCCAATGCTGCAAAGAAAAGGGGTATCTCTAGATCAACCGAAGCCTACAGAATTCAGTACATGAGGCCGAACGTGGGAATGTTCAGAGTACCAGAAAGTGGACATGATGCCGTATAATGGTATGAAATATTTCTTTTCTGACCTGAGCTGAATATAGTTCTCTAAACAGAATGCAGAAAGAATAGAGAAACGTGTTGAGAAAATGCGTACCATGTATCTAGCACAGCTTGCGAAAACTAATTTATCCGAGTGCCATATAGGAGATAGCAAACCGCATAAATAATCTTGGTACTGTATGTTTCTGTTCTTGTGCATTTGATATTGCAGTACTGAGAACAGAAGCACTTTAGAGCGTAGATCATGATATATGTGCGTTTTGTTCTTCGTGAATATTGTTGAGAATTTCCGTTTCCGAAGCTTAATGCACCATCTATGTTGCCTTGTACTGTAAGAATCGATAACATCTCCACTGTCCTTTTTAATCCACGCTTTATCAAGCAACTCCGCCTTTCCTATTGGGAGTACTACTGAAAGCACACTTTCGTTCTTCAAGAAAGTATTGATACGAACACGCCACATGTGACCTGACATGCTGACCCATTGATTCTCCAAAAATAAATAATTCCGACACGTTGAAACATGGTGTATATTAAATGTATATATTTATACATACATGATAAATTATCATTTTATGATTATTTTAATTAAATTAAAAACTAGATATATAATAAAAAAAGAGTGTAGAATGTATTTACGCTGAAAACGTTAATCCCTAATTTGTTAATATCATTCATTATTTCAATTTGACAAATTCAACTATATTCTAATAATGCATAAAATTTGGAGGGAGAAAAAAATAGCAATTGACTTTCTGGACTTGCGTGTTAGAGCGTGTCAGATGAGGAAAGAAAAAAATAAACATTAAGGGTGAATTACATGTCACGAGAAGTGAGACTTAGAAGAAAAGAGAAGATTATGTTTTTCTTTTTTCTCTCTCTATTTTTTATTTTTTATTTACATATTTACGTTTTGACTCCTCATTTATTGAAAATTTTAAAAATTGATCATGTGCTTATTGGAATTGCGTATTGTAATTCTGAACTTAGATGTCAGAATTCCGCTCTCGAGTGTCAAAGAGTATCAGGAGAATTGATTTTGATACCTGTTGACCAAATGTTAGACAAGTGTCAAAGTGTCCATATGATACAAAGGTTCCCGGATAGTATCACTACTTTGTAGTCAATCATTTTCAAGAACAAGGTTCCTCATTTTTCAAATTAATACAATTTTTTAGTGTCTTATATCTTGTTCCTTATTTGTTTAATAAAGAACATGATTTAGATTAATACAAATACATATATCTACGGATAAATAAATTCATTTATAGATGTCGATATGAAAGCATTTAGAAATAACATAATAGGAATACCAATGTGACACAGCTTCAAATGGGATTCTAATTTTACTATTTTAGATATTATTAGCTACACTTTAGATTATGATTGAGTTATCATGATATTCATAAAAAGCAGAAAGGCACGAAGGAATATAACATTATTAATTTTTTTTTGGAGAAAAACTATTGAAATGAAAAGATATTAAAATAAAACTCGATTATGAAAACTTGTGAATCATACTAAATAATTGATTTGACTTTTTTAGGAAATTGAGAAATTAGATTAAAAATTCGAAAGTTTAAGAAATTATATTGAACATGAAGAATAGTTGATGGATCATGATAAATAAATTAAAAGCGATAACTTGGTCAAAGTTGACGGAGTAACAGTATTATTCCACCGCTGGTTTCGCCAAACTTTAGCTGACTTTTTGCCTTTCTTCCTCCCTCTCCTCTTCTTTGAGCAACTGTCGATGCCCTTCTCTCCCTCTCCTCTTCTTTGAGCAACTATCGATGCCCTTCTCTCCCTCTCCACGCAACACTCTCTCTCTCTCTCTCTCTCTCTCTCTCTCTCTCTACTATCGATGCCCTTCTCTCCCTCTCCACGCAACACTCTCTCTCTCTCTCTCTCTCTCTCTCTCTCTGTGTGCGCATTGTCACTCGTCCAAGGGATGGCGGCATTAGATTTTGCCAACAAAACATGTGGACATTCCTCTCGTCTAGATCTCGACAGTGTGAGCTAGAGGTGCGTAAAATGGACTGCCCTAATTGGGAATCATCTAGATCGACTGATTTGGTTCAATTTCAAGAAGTGGCGATTTGGTTCCTGGTTCCAAGGGGAAACCAAATTGAACCAGTCAGAACCAACTAAATATATATTTTTATTTTATTATTTCTTAAAAAATTAATAAAATGTAAATTAAATATTATCTTGATCCGGTTTTTACGTAATAGGAAAAAATAAGTAATTGATTCTATCAGAACGGACTAGACTGATGGTGTGGTCTGGGAATTCGGTCCCATTTTAGGAAATTGGACCTCACCAGAAACTGATCACCCCATGAGAACCCTCTTGCCTTGGAGGCGTCTATGTAAATTTTGGGTCGCCCTCCAAGCCTGCCTGTTCTATCGCATGTTGGACAAAGGTGGCCAAACTATGAAGCGATTTCGTAGCGCCATATTAGTTGCTGACGGGTCCCATTTTAGGTTGACATGTGGACGTTGATTCCTCTCTTCATCCTCCATCCATAGAGCGCTGTCCGGCCATCCAGGCTTGCGCTTGTTTACTGATCACGGCCGCCGGGGTTTACTTTCCATACAGATCGTGTTAGTGCTTGTCGTTTCAGGTTCATCATTGAGAAGGCTCGGAGTAAGCTCACTAGTTGGAAAGCGTACTTGACAACTGACCAGGGGTCTCACTAGTTGGAAAGCGTACTTGACATCTGACCAGGGTCTGGTCCATTAGGGGATCTAGTAATTGGGCCTCGACGTGTTAGTGATTTGGAGTTGAAAGTGAAGGACTTTTTCAATTTCCACGGGAGTTTGGGCCTTTTCCAGACTCTCTTATCCCTTCCTAACAAGATTATGAATATGATACAGGCAGTCCAGATCGGAAGAGGGGCAAGGGACAATCTGAGTTCGGTTGGAGTTTCTTTAGGGACTGGCGCTTTACTTTGAACGATGCTTATCATTTGACTGAAGGTTTGGGCGCTTGGAGAAAGCCGGAAGAAGACTGGAGCTGCGCATGGAAAGTGGATGCTGTTCCTCGCACTCGATTTTTCATTTGGTTGATGTCACGTACAGCATTGCCACGAGATCCACTCTGGCGAGAAGAGATTTGAACGTTAGCACTATGTCCTCAATGAATGTTGGGCTGACATTGGTGCTCCTTCTCCCCTTCACCATAGTTATGATCTTAGCCTGAGGGACTGGATCGGTGCTAATGTCGGACACACATTGGTGATGCGTCTGCACATAAGAATTGGGTTGGGAAGAAAAAGGGGGGGAGGAGCTAGGAATAGAGCTGTTCATCATTGGAAGTGACCTCCACGAAGGCTGGCACAAGCTCAAAACTGATGGTGCCGTCGTAGGAGCGATAGGTGCACCTGGGAGCTGGAAGCGTATGGCGTGATGATCAAGGAACCTAGTGCAGATAAGGGAGTGCAATTACTGGAAGTGGAAACGGATGCTATGTGAGCCTTTTCTAATAGGGACGTCCAAATGCTAATGGCGCTGCCGCAGGGGCCTAATGCAGCTGCTGGGTCGGTGTAGAATCACCCACATCTTCAGAGAAAGCGAACCAGCGTGCAGATCGAACGGCCATAGTGGGGGAAAGGAAAGGACGAGAGCACGAGAGAGACACAAATAAAATTAACTTTGTCTCATCAGAGGAAAGAGAGTCAACATGCACTGATTAACCTAACTAGGCGTTCTCTCTCCAAGCACAGCTGGGTGAGGATAAAGATCGTGTAAACTCGACACCGGTCATCCACTGGTCCGTATAGCAAGTTCAAAGGAACTGAAAACTAGGGTTTCTCGCCGTGGATGGTCGCCTTCGTTGGATTGAGACCGAGCGCCAACCCCACCGCCAGCATTCGATCAGGACCATGACAGAGAATTGTGGAAACCTCCACTAACATCGAAAGGCCCGACGAGGGTCGTCCTCTTTTGGGACGCGATAACGATGGAATCGTACAAATCTCTTTGTCAAACCATGAATGATTTTGCCAGCGTGCGTTCATGGTTTCTTTGATTCAAATGAGAATTTCCGAGGGTTATAAAAATATGTATAGAGAGAAGTTCATATTGTCTTGGTAACAAGTTCATTAGGATATTCTCTTATTTGAGGCGAATAGTTATATCGCTTAATTGGGTGAACATATTCCACAAAATGAATGGCATTGTTGGTATAATATAGTGCTGCGACATCTTCAATGCCCATGATTCTCTATCATTAAAGCATTTTAATGTGTCGGGTAATTATTTTGTCTATCATTGATTGGCAAATTGATTTTCACAAACAAATGTTAAGATCTTTCGGTGTATTGTTATGATCCTGGCATTCTGTAGAAAAAAGAAATAATCACTAGCCATGTTGTAACACTTCCATCCAACTATTGATTGATGATATAATGAAACACTTGAATGAAATGACGAATTCATTGAATTTTATGAAATCAAAAGACGTATAGATAATGTGAGACAAACCATTTCTTCTCTTGAAAAAGTTTTAAGCTATTTAGATGGTTGCCAACATTATGCATATACCATATTATATAACATCCTCTCTTGTTTGTGAATCAAGACTTACATTTGAAATATGAGATAGATGTATAATGACATTAGATGAATGATCAACGATGGATAAACATACAAAAAACAGGAGAAGTCCAAGCATTCGACCTCATGACTGTTGCTCTAATGCCATGTTAAACAAGTATTTTATTTTTCCCATAGAATTTAAAATGTTAAAATAAGAAAGATGTACGTATAAAATACTATCCCACATATGTCAAGTCATTGCACCACCGAGTGTGGTAGTCTAGTAGCAAATGGGTATCTTTTCTTTAACAAAGTCTTAAATTAGGGTTATGTCGTGTATGAATCTCAAGCCAATTTATATCATAGGCATTCATAACCTCATGTTGAGAGACATCGGTGTAGGACTAAGTCCACGACGGATGATTGAAAAAAGCAGATCGAGTGCTCATGATTCAAACCGACAGACGACTTTCAGCGGGGAAGATGCACCTGTTACCACTCATTTTTTTTGCCCCTTTTGAAAATGAAAATCAAAGTGAAGTAAGTGGCTTTGCATCCGCGTTTAAGTGGAGAAGCGCACCCGCTCTGCTGGCCAAAACATCGAGGTTACTCAAAAAAGTATGATGCTTTTCGAAAATTGAAGCGTCTCACTTCTCCAAGCCATGGAGGGCAACAGAGGCACGGTGTGCGTGACAGGCGGTACTGGCTTCATAGCTTCATGGCTCATCATGAGGCTCCTTGAACATGGTTACTCCGTCCGGACCACCGTCAGACCCGACCCGGGTAAGTCTGCCTTCTTCTTTCTTCCTGCTTGAACATGGAGATTCGTTCTTGCCATGAGTTCTGATCAAGTGTATAGTCTGAGATTGATGTTTTGTACTGTATATGTCACACGACGGTCCAACGAGATCTGATCTGTCTGTGCCTGTAAATTTATCGGCAATACTAAGGTTAGCTTTCTTGATCGAAGATTGATCGTATAGATTAAGTGTATGGGACTACTCATGTGTTTCGAACGGTCCGTGCATTTAAAATGTTTATGCAGAAAATTGGGTGTGGACAGATGGAGAAATTTCTATGTATTTTGTCCGATTCGGGCGTTTGAGGTTCGATTCTGATCGGAATTGTCATTGAGCATGGAACCATAAGAAAAGCAACCCTTTTTTGCCGCCTTTTCAAGCATGAGAAAGCATAAGATGAACTAAGGATGTCTTGAATTAGGGGCAGCTGAATCGGTTAATGATGATCTCTTGCTCTTGTTCTACATATGAATTCGCTCATTCTCTCTCGAATCAGCTTTTCTTGCAGTTCTCGTTTCTAAGTCTAATGCTGTAATTCGGAGTGTTTCCTGAATGAGTCATGTTGGTTAATTTATTTTGGGCTGCTATCTCCAGTTAACCTCACACATCAGTTTCCCATTAGATGTTTGAGCTTTTATTCGCAAAGCGATTGACCGATTTGTTCCGCTCAGATGGCAAAAGGGACACGAGCTTCTTGAAAACTCTACCAGGAGCATCAGAAAGGCTCCAAATCCTCACCGCTGACCTCGGTGACCCCGAGAGTTTCAGCCCAGCCATCAAGGGCTGTGTTGGAGTCTTCCACGTTGCCACCCCGCTGGACTTCGAGGACAGAGAGCCAGAGCCAGTCGTCACCAAACGATCCATCGATGGAGCGTTGGGCATCCTGAGGGCCTGCCTGAACGCCAAGACGGTGAAGCGGGTCGTGTACACTTCGAGTGCGGCTGCAATTCCATTTAACAACTCTGGGGCCGATATATTGGATGAGGACTCCTGGAGCGATGTTGAGTCCATCCGAGAAATGACGAGGCTTGGAGCTTCCTACGCAATCTCAAAGACATTGACTGAGAAGGCGGTTCTTGAGTTCGGAGAGCAGCACGGACTGGAAGTGGTGACGGTGGCTCCCCCGTTTGTCCACGGGCCTTTCATTTGCCCCAAGTTCGCTGGATCCGTCAGAACTTTGCTGGCTTTGGTATTAGGTAATGTGATACACGAGAAAATATCATATGATCAATATAAATAGGGTCAGTCAAGTCTATCTGAACCGTTGATCACGTGAAATCTACAGAGAAACTATGGTTCATATAATATTGATCTCCATAATCTATTGATTTTACAATAACTTCTCGTGATACATTTTTGGTACTGCAGTCAAATTCATGATCAATTTGATTGTTTTGGTCACCAGAACGATACCAGAATTCCATAATTTGACAACGTTTCTCTGCTCAGTGTCAAGTATATGACAAAGGAAGACAAGACTATAATCTGTCCGTCTATATGTTTATATTCATTTCGATGATACAAAGAATCTTAAATCTTAAGATTGACTACGTTCAAAATTAACAGGGAACGAGAATGAGTACTCTCTTCTTCTCGAAGTAGCTTTGGTGCATGTAGATGACTTGGCAAGAGCACACATCTTCCTCTTCGAGCACCCCGACACCAAGGGGCGGTACATTTGTACCTCGGCCACGATGACCATCAAGGAGATGTCCGAGTTTCTCTTGGAAAGATACCCGGAGTTTCAGATACCCTCTCCAGAGTAAGTCCTGATATATATCCCATTTCATGACGTAACAGATAATTGCTGTTCTTGGACTGAAAGCAAAGCTTTTCAAATCTTTGTAGGTCCTTGAAGGAATTGAAAGGCCCCAGGTTTTTCCGCCTATCGTCAAGGAAACTGTTGGACGCCGGTTTTGAGTATAAGTACAGGATCGAGGACATGTTCTACGGAGCCATCCAATGCTGCAAAGAAAAGGGGTATCTCTAGATCAACCGAAGCCTTCGGAATTCAGTACATCAGGCCGAACGTAGGAATGTTCAGAGTACCAGAAAGTGGACATGATGCCGTTTAATGGAATGACCTATTTCTTTTCTGACCTTGGCTGAAAATAGTCCTCTAAACAAAATGCAGAAAGAATAGAGAAACATGGTGAGAAAATGCGTACCATGTATCTAGCACAGCTTGTGAAAACTAATTTATCCGAGCGCCATATAGGAGATAGCAAACCGCATAAATAATCTTGGTACTGTATGTTTCTGTTCTTGTACATTTGATATCGCAGTACTGAGAACAGAAGCACTTATAGCATAGATCATGATATACGTGCGTTTTGTTCTTCGTGAATATTGTTGAGGATTTCTGTTTCCGAAGCTTAATGCACCATCTATGTTGCCATGTACTGTAAGAAATCGATAACATCTCCACTGTCTTTTTTAATCCATGCTATATCGAGCAACTCTGCCTTTCCTATTGGAAGTACTACTGAAAACACCCTTTCGTTCTTCAAGAAAGTATTGCATAGAACCATTTTCCTTATTCAATACAACGTTCATTGTCGAAACCCTTTTCCCCTCAACTTACATTTCTTCCAAGACAAAATCAAAATCGTCATCAAAAAGCATCACCAATCTAGAAAATCGTTTACCTATTCCATAGCATTGGTACTAGGCTACTAGCCATTAAACACAAGTTCGCCTTTTCTCTCTCCTTTTCACTAGAGATACCAAGATCACTCCAAGTTGATTCCATTGCCCTGTATTTCTTTGATTTCCTCCCTCCTCCTCGTGCAAGCAGGATACTCGAACTTGACATGTCCTAATTTCTTACAAACCAAGCAAATTACCTCTGTTTTGTCCCCGTTGCTTTCGTCATTGTCCCGTGACAATTTCTTTTGCCCCTAAAGTCCTAAAGAAAACGCTCAAATTTTCTAGTCAGTATAAACATTACTTGGAGAGTTGGTATGCTCCTTCGAGTTAAGCGCATCAGCTGAGATAATTTAACTCTTCTTCACTTTTGGTTTCCTCACTGGTTACCCCCGATCCATCTCGAATCTCCATCGCTGTTTTCCACATTGATATCTAATTATATTCAGCCCGTGTTGAAGTGCAATCGAGCCTATGCACAGATTTGTAGCTTGCGCTAGTTCCTTCTCCTGAATATCATCTCTTCCTTTGTTTGATGCAGCGCATGGTCCATTTTCAATGACTTTCCATACTTCCTGATCTATAGATTTGATGAACATCTCCATTTCTGCATCTCCTATAAACAAGATCGGAGCTGCGAAAGAGGCAGAGGTTGAACAACAGGTTGACCTTCATTCAAGTGTGTACTACCAAGCATAGTTGCCCACGCTGCAGACTTTTTATCTAAAAGGGCAAGAAAAACTAATCGGTCACTCTGTCTGTTGCGCGCGCGGAATATGGACAATCGAATCAGATAAAATAGTCGGAATGAAGGAAAGGAAATCGTACATCGAATTTACGTGATTCGGTTCGAATATTAGAATTTACGTTCACAGGAAGAGCAATATAAAATTTCACCATAAAAATAAGCGATACACCGAAGATTATAATGATTTAAGTATTCAAACACACTCTTAGTGTTTTTTAGCTTTAAATTACATTCAAATAACTCATACAGTGTTTAGTCTCTCATAATTTCTAATGAAACCTTACTCAAGAAATTAAATAAATTCTACTCACAAGAAGTTAATTGACTAAAATACTAGGATATAATTCCAACGACAAAATTTCTCTCTGCTTAGAGCTTCTAGGTTTTCTCCAGGAAGTCTCACGACTTCTCTCACCAGCTCTTCAGCTCTCTCTCGGCCACCGGAATAACTCAGCGCACTCTTCTCCATTGCACATCTCTCTCTTTTAAAGGCGAAACAAGACAGAAATTGTGAACTCATTCGGCGCTCATAGTCAGCACTGACGCCCACCAAAATTCACGGCACGCATGCACACTTTACATGGGATGCATTTAATGAGTCAGAAAACGTGCGCCCATAATCTTTGAAGATAAGCATAAAAGAAGGATGGCCGCCATCTTTCGAGATCATTTCCACGACGTTCAGCTCCTTCAATTAATATTTTATCCTTTCTTTCCTTCCGTTGGCTTCAGCTGAACGAAAGAGCTGAATGAAAGAGCAAAGGAAAGAAACAAGGAGTTATTGAAAGAAAACAAAACAAGCCCACAACTTTTTACTTTTGGTCTTGGTCTTCAACGTCCATTTCTTGCCATCCATGCACGTCCATGTGCATGCAATTAAAGAGGTATAAAAACATAATGGACTCTCACACCCCTCTCACGGCTGCTCGCTCTCTTCTGGCCTCATTCTTCACGCTTGCGGCTCATAGATCCGTATGCAATCTTCTTATGACAATTTCGGCCAATTCACATGCGTTACTTTGACTCGCGCGTGGTCAAGTTCACTTATTCTCATTAGTCCGATTTCATTATGAACTCAAATTCAAGACATATTCACAATACTATCAATGTTATGATCCGACTGTGCATGAAGTTGAAATCCGTTCATCTAGGAATTAGTATTTCGACTGTGTTGGAATGACTGGTGTACTAGTGCTCGGTCTTCAAATTTCTGGTCTTCACGGTGATTCTAGACTGAGTAAAGGCTCCGATTTTTCGATGCTATCTCTTGCAAACTATTCAAGGGGGTCCTTTGCTTTCCATATGGTTGCGTATGCGGAAGGGGAAGGGGAACGGGAGTGGTCATCATCCGTCAGAGCGAATGCCAATCTTCTCTGTATGTAAATTTAAATCTTCTAATAATAACGATAATGGATCCTACATTATAAACATAACAATTCAGTCCGATAAGAGCAGGGAGTAGTTGCCGGGGCTAGAAGGCCTGGACAATGAATAGCTCATGATAGGCTTCTAGGATAGTGAATGGTGTATGAATGAACCGAATTATATATTGAATAGAGGAGAAAGCTATTTTGAGACATGTAAAAACCAACTTACGGAGGCGTTTTTTGATATAATGTTAAGATTTTCTTTGAAACTTCAAAGTTAAGCGACCCCAAATTAAGGCACTTCCAGGATAGGTAACCTCCTCTGAGAAATTGCTTCCCCGTTTGTTAAAGAACACAACCACGAAGCTCGACACGGAATTGGCCAAAGCGAACACTCTTAAGCGAGTTACTTCAGGATCTCATAATGAATGTCCACAAACCCTGTTACACATGCGACGAAATAGCGAGCATTATTTCCTGGCTACTGTTGGCCACCTCTCTCCAGTAGCATTAAAAAGCACCATTTCCATCACAGGCTAGCTTGGGAAAGAGAGATCAAAAAGCACCATTTCCATCACAAGCTAGCTTGGTTGGGAAAGAGAGAGAGAGAGAGAGAGAGAGAGAGAGAGAGAGTCGTTCATGGAGAGCGATAAAGGCATGGTGTGTGTAACGGGCGGGACTGGATACTTGGCTACATGGACGATCATGAGGCTCCTCGAGAAGGGTTACTCGGTCCGGGCCACCGTCCGTCCTGACCCGGGTAAGCACGGCGGATAGCGACTCGATCCGGCTTGGGTACATGGATGTGTTTGAGATTGTTTGCTTCCTTCTTTCAGTGAATTCTGTGTTTCCCTGGCATGCAGATCGCAAGAGGGACATCAGCTTCCTGACAAACCTCGCGAAAGGGCCGCAAAGCCTCCAGATCTTCCACGCCGATCTCGGCGACCCCGAGAGCTTCGCCCCCGCCATCGAGGGCTGCGTCGGAGTCTTCCACATGGCCGCCACTATCGACTTCCACGGCCGGGAGCCAGAGGCCATCCTCACGGAGAGAGCCGTCCGCGGGGCGGTCGGCATCCTGAAGGCATGCTCGAGCGCTGGAACGGTGAGGCGGGTGGTGTACACGTCGAGCTCCGCCGCCGTGCACGGGAACGCCACCAGCGCAGAGACCATGGACGAGGGCTTCTGGACTGACGTCGAAATGGTCAGGAGACTGAAGACGGCTGAAGGGCCATACATGGTCTCCAAGACGCTGGCGGAGAAGGCGGTTCTCGATGCCGGGGCGAGGATGGGGCTGGATGTGGTGGTGGTGGTTCCTTCCTTCATGATTGGCCCATTCCTTTGCCCCAAGCTTCCGGCCTCAATTGGCATAGCACTGGCCATGGTCTTGGGTATGGATCTGACAATCGAATTGCATTACACTTGCGCATTCTCTTCAGGCCACTCCTAGATCATTTCTCGGTGCGGGTGATGAGGAATCCTCGCGATGATAGGAACTAGTTGGATGGTGAAAGAGCCTCGGCCTAGTGTCAAGCATGAATTTTGATTATTCATTCGAGTTAAAATGCGAAATTAGGGTTTTAATGTACCATAATATATTGCAGGAGACGCAAACCCATATAAGAATGTGTGTTTATCCAAGACATCGGTGGTACATCCGGACGACGTGGCGAGGGCGCATATCTACCTCTTCGAACACCTTCCGGCCAAAGGCAGGTTCATCTGCTCTTCCGACGTGATCACCCTCGAAGAGACGGCCGAGCTTCTCTCCCAGAGGTTCCCAGAACTTCCGGTGCCATCGCCGAGGTAAGGTTTTTCAGTTCTCATGTTCCTCTTCAAGAATTCTCGAATATACGTTTTCTTTATTTCGAAGTGATCTGATTGTGCATGGAGTCCAAATTGTACGCAAGTCTATGAATTGACAATGCTTATATATTTCGAAAATTCTAAGTACCTAAAAAGGTTGTGCAATACCATTGGTTTGGCACTAACGAATAGGGCATTTTAAATTTTCAGCGCTCTCAAGGAAATAAGAGGTTATTCGATGCCGCGCCTTTCGTCAAGGAAGCTCTTGGACATCGGCTTCGAGTTCAAGCATCGCCCCAAGGACATGCTCGATGGAGCTATTCGGAGCTGCAGAGAAAACGGCTACGTTTGAAGGTGCATCCAACTCGTTCAGATCTCGGCTTTTTCCTGATCTAAGGATAATACTTATGTATTTACTTTATGCACGATATGCACGTTGTATAATGAACTTACATGGTCTATCATCAATATCTTACGTGAGTCGAGCACGATGAAGTCGAATTATGTACTTCGCAGAGTTCCTCCTCTCTCGGAGCCGTGTGCTAATCGGCTGTACCCAGGCGCCGGCACTGAGCCTGTCGAGGATAGATCCGGATCTTGACCTGGCCACTTTGCTTTATTGATGGTGGCTGGAGTCGGATCCGGCAATCATGATCCTCGTGCGTGGGGAGGTGGTCGGAGGATAGCGACGCCAATGCTTCAATGGGTTTTCGTCAACGCTACGCCACCAGCAAATGTCGACAAAGATCGCATGCATAAATGGACTTTACTGAGATTATAATCTTTGGATTATTATAAAAATAATAGTTTATTGTGAAAAAAGATTGCCAGTAATCATTTCTCCACGTAAACTAACGTGTGAATTATTGGGGGCTGCCAGTCAGGGCGACACGGTTTTCAAAAGTTTTATCGTAAGAGGAAAAGACCGTGTGAATGACTGACACATGTCGGGCAATAAAGGTAAGTGCAACTTTCTTTAACAAAAGTCCAAATTTGATTGAATGTTGACGAGTAATAGGGACTTCAGTATATGGGGGCCCCTCTTGTGTTGGATAGACACTGAGCGCCAACCACCACCAATAGCTTGAGCAGGACAATGGAAGACATCCTTACCTACCCATTGAAAAGCAAGATGGTCGTCTTTTCTAGAATGCCAATCCAAGCGGGGGAAAGGTCAACTGTAGGGAACTATAGTATGGCACACCTGCCCTCACCTCATCTAGACTTGGATGAGGACTGTGACACCCTCACTGTGGTTGGCAAGGTCCCATGAGCCCTCAGTGACCTTTGCGGCGATCACAAAGGCCTCAAACTGTAGGAGAAAAATAGGAAAAAAGAAGAAAAGAAAGAAATGAAAAGGATGATTGGGAAGTTCAAAAAATAACAGATCAAACACTTGACCCAAAAGGAGCTAAAAGTTTTTTTGAATGAGAAGTTCTTCCTTTAGAATGAGCTAGGGCATACAACTTATGTTATAAATATTTCTAGGTACTAATAGAATTAAAATGAATACAATAAAAGATTTTTTTTTAAAGATTGCAAAAATCATCCACTTTACTGTCGGCTTTGCAATATAAGACAATCCTAACTGTGCAACACAGGACAATTGGCCTCCACATTAGTTATTTCCAACCAAATTTAGTTAAAAGAATTATATTGACAAATTGTCAAAAAATTTAGAATTAAATTGACCAAATTGAAAAATTTGAGATTGAATTGACATTATACAATAGATTTAGATAAATTCATAATCAACGTGATGGACTTGGTTATTTATTTGATTTAAATGAAAAATTAGGTTATAAATGATATATATAATGCGGCTTATATTAGGTTGACCACCCAAAAAATGTAGAATAGATAAATTCGCATGTGAGGCATGGTGTTGTACCACCAGGTCTGGTGGCCTAGCGGTAGAGAAGCCGCCTTGTCTTTAGCAAGGTCATAAGTTCAAGTTACGTGAGTGAATCTCTGAATAGCTAGTGTCTTAGGCATTCTTTTACCTCATGTAGAAAGATTTCTTTTCATCCGACACTTCGGTGTTAGGCTACGAGGGCGACATATCGTTAAAAAGTAGACGGAGCAGTTATCATTCAAATCGGACATTATTATCTATGTAACTCTTAGAGAGAAAGCTTAATGAATTGGTTACACCCTCTTTTTCAACGTGGCGTCCTTTGTAAGGAAGACGCGAGCAGACTCTGCTGGCCAAAACATCAAGGTCACTCGAAAAAGTTTGGTGCCTTCTGAAACTTGAAGCTCTTCACTTCTCAAAGCTATGGAGGGGAACAGAGGCACGGTGTGCGTGACGGGCGGTACTGGCTTCATAGCTTCATGGCTCGTCATGAGGCTCCTCGAACATGGTTACTCGGTCCGGACCACCATCAGACCCGACCCGGGTAAGTCTTTCTTCTTTTTTCCTGCCTAAACATGGAAATTGGCATGAGTTCTGGTCCAGTGTTAAAGTTCTTTTGACTGATGTTCTGTGCTGTCCATACATGTTCTGATCTGTTTGTGCATGCACAATACGTATGCGTTTCAAATGGCCTGTGATTGTGGAGAAATAGAGGAGGAAAGGGTTTGGGCGTTAGTTATTGCAGAAATTTTTTATACTCTGTCCGGTTCGGGCATCGAGGAAAGATTTTGATCGGAATTATAGTCGGACATAGATCATATGCCGCTTTTCATGCATGAAAAGCATAAGATTGACTAAATACGGGTTAAATTAATGGCGATAGACTTGATTAATAATGATTAGATTTCTCTTATATGACCAGATATGAACATGTTCCATATGCCTAGGTGACTAAGACAAAATCGCCTGTTCTTGTTCTACCTATGAGCTCTCTCACGCTCTCTTGAATCAGCTTTCCTTGCAGTCCATATTGACAAGTTTTATGGTGTATTCAGATTATTTCCTGAATGAGCCATGTTGTATCAGCTGATTTTCTCTAGATCGGCTTCTCTTATTAACAGGACATATCCATATCCTCCTAAATATTTGAGCTTTTATTTGGGACACGATTGACTGATTTGTACTGAT
This sequence comes from Eucalyptus leucophloia subsp. euroa, assembly GCA_017140325.1. Lineage (NCBI taxonomy): Eukaryota > Viridiplantae > Streptophyta > Magnoliopsida > Myrtales > Myrtaceae > Eucalyptus > Eucalyptus leucophloia. The sequence goes on along the minus strand of CM029472.1, from coordinate 13,721,715 downwards.
CAGATGGCACTAGAGACATCAGCTTCTTGAAAAATCTGCCAGGAGCATCGGAAAGGCTCCGAATCCTCACTGCTGACCTCGGTGACCCCGAGAGTTTTGGCCCAGCCATTGATGGCTGTGTCGGAGTCTTCCACGTTGCCACCCCGGTGGATTTTGAGGACAGAGAGCCAGAGCCAGTCGTCACCAAAAGATGCATTGACGGAGCGTTAGGCATCCTGAGGGCCTGCCTGAACTCCAAGACCGTGAAGCGTGTTGTGTACACCTCGAGTGCGTCAGCTGTTCAACTTAACAACTCCGGCGCCGATATAATGGACGAGGACTCTTGGAGCGACGTTGACTCCATAAGAGGAATCACGACGTTTCTATCTTCGTATGCAATCTCAAAGACATTGACCGAGAAGGCAGTTCTCGAGTTTGGAGAGAGGCACGGGTTGGAAGTGGTGACGGTTGTTCCCTCATTCGTCCACGGACCGTTCATTTGTCCCAAGTTCGCCTCATCTGTCCGGAATTCGCTGGCTTTGGTATTAGGTATGTGAAATATATCTAGACCGTTGATCAGGTGAGACTCACATAATTGGGGGTATAAGTAATATTGGTCAATATGATAGATAGATTTTGCAATAACTTGCCGGTATACACCTTACATACTATAGTAAAATTCATGACCAGTTTGATTGATTTGGTCGCCAAAGAGATGCATAATTTCCACAATTTTGACAACGTTTCTCTGTTCAACGTCAAATGTATGACAAAGGAAGACAAGACTATAAGCCGCGCCACCCATATCTTCATGTTTATTTCAATGATACACACTTCTTTTAAGTCTTAGTTTGACTGCGGAAAATCCCATCTGAAATTATCAGGGAACGAGAACGAGTACAGTATTTTCCTCAGAATCTCTCTCGTGCATGTGGACGATGTTGTGAGAGCGCACATCTTCCTCTTTGAGCACCCTGACGCCAAGGGCCGGTACATTTGTTCCTCGGCCACGATGACCATCGAAGAGATGTCCAAATTTCTGTCGGAAAGATATCCGGAGTTTCAGATACCCTCACCGGAGTAAGTCCTGTTGTATCCCATTTCATGATGTTAACAGATCTACTATTGCTGTTCTTGAACTGAGAGCAGAGTTTTTCAAATCCTTTCAGGGCCTTGAAGGAAGTGAAGGGCCCTAGGTTTGCCAGCCTTTCGTCAAGGAAGCTTTTGAATGCCGGTTTTGAGTATAAGTACGGGATCGAGGACATGTTTGATGGAGCGATCCAGTGCTGCAAGGAAAAGGGCTATCTCTAGATCAATCTCTGTTCCATGCATATGATAGAATTCGGTACCTCAGGCCGAACATAGTAATGTTCAAAGTAATAAACTGGCATCATGCCATACAGTGAGACCTATTTCTGTTACTGATCTGTCCCGGGTTCGTATCATATAATCCTCTAAGAAAGATGCAGACAAAAACAGAGAAACACGTTGAGGAAACGTGTACCATGTATCTAGCACGACCCGTGAAAATTGATCTGCCTCACAGTTTTTTATACTCATGTAATCACGACCACAAAATCGATCTACTATTGTTGATCATAGTTGAACATCTTGTCCATCTTTCCTCATGAAGTAGGCATACCCGGCCGAATCACATTAATCATATGTATCAGGTTCATTTTTTGGGCTTATCTCCTGCTCGATTTTTTGCATGTCTCCAAGCTTCCCCGTCTTTTGTTATATTCCGGAAAGGAAATGATAATTTGGTGGACAGATTGGACAAAAATAGCATTGGATGACAGATGCAATTTGAAGTCATTGTTGAAAAGAGAGGATGCAAATTGATTATGAAACCTTTTCCCAACGTTTTAAAACACCGTCCATGTACGATTTATCGGCATGTCCACGCCATCACATTGTCAATGAGTCCGACAAGGAGTGACGGATGCAATGCTGCAGAAGCTTAAATAAATAAAAAAAAGGAAGACCCATGATGTACGCATCTACCAAGTGGGTCCTTGAAAAAAGAGGGGATTAGATTGGGTTGTAGAGGTTGACTACCTGTAATGACCTCTCTACTAGCATGAAAAGCAGACTGGTTGTGGATCTGGGGTGGGTCGAATCAGGGATAGGTCGAGGGGAACATCGAGTTTAAGCTGACTCTAGTAAGGGGCGGACGGTCGATCTCAATGATCGCCCGTGACATTCGTGCAGACACTTTTGCCAGCCAAAACATCAAGGTCGCCCTCGAGAAAGTTTGCTGCTTTCTGAAACTTCAAGCTTTTCACATCTCCGAGCTATGCAGAGCGACAAAGGCACAGTGTGCGTGACGGGTGGTACTGGCTTCATCGCGTCATGGCTCATCACGAGGCTCCTTGAACGTGGCTACTCGGTCCAGACCACCATCAGACCAGACCCGGGAAAGTCTCTTTTTTTCCTGCTTGAACGTGGGACTATCAGTGTGCTTCGAATGGTATGGTGCATGTGGAGAAATAAGTGCAGAAAAACTTGTGTATTTGTCCTCTTTTAGGGAGTTTAGCAACCCTTTTTCAAGCACGAGGAAGCACAAGATGAACTAAATACGGATTAAGTTAATGGCAATGGAATCGGTCATTGGTGATCTGCTTTTTCTTATATATGATTAAGGTGTACATTTACCCTGTGCGGAGGTGGCTAGAGTAGAATTTCTTTGCTCTTGTTCCACAGATAAACTCGCTCTCTCTCTTGAATTAGCTTGTCTTGCAGTCCATATTGCTAAGTTTTATGGTGTAATTCAGAGTATTTCCTGAATAAGTCAAGTGCTGCAATAGTTGATTTTTCCTGGACTAGTTTCTACCAGTGAAACATCGATGTCCTGTCAAGCGTTTGAAGCTTTTATTCGCAACAAAATTGATGGGCCTGTTTGAACTCCAAGACCGTGAAGCGGGTGGTGTACAGTTCCGAGTGCTTCTGCGGCTCGACACAGCTCCAGCACCGATCCACTGGATGAGGACTCCTGGACCGATGTCGAGTCCCTCAGACAAGTGACGAAGTTTGGAGCGTACGGAATCTAGAAGACAATGACAGAAAAGGCGGTCCTCGAGTTTGGAGAGAGGCACGGACTGGAAGTGGTGACAGTGGCTCCCACGTTTATCCACGGACCCTTCATTTGTCCCAAATTCGCCTGATTTGTTCAGATTGTGCTGGCGTTGGGATTGGGTATGTGCTGCACAAAACGTATCACACGATCCGCAGTAGAATTCTCGTAATTAGTGATTTAGACAATCTTAATTTACTACACGTACCATACGAGATAATTATGCAAAAAGTCATAAACTTACCGTGTATTGTATGACAGTCAATTCAATTTTAAACTTTTTGATTGTACTAATTTAGTCATAAATCTTTTAAAGATTTGCTAATTTAGTCTTAAATTTTTATTTGTATCAATTTTATTCTAAACCTTTTGAAAATTTTTCAAAGGAAAAGCACTAAAAATGTCCTAAGCCTATTATATCGGTCTTAATATGATCCTAAGCCTTTCAATTGGATCAATTTAGTAGTCTTAAACCATTTCATAGTGATACCAATTGAGCCCATCATGTTAATTTAGGCCGAAAATTGCTGATAAATACGCCGGCTGTCTTATATGGCATGGTTGGCGTTGACGTCGACATTTTTTTAATTTTATAATTTTTTTTCATATTTTATGGAGGTGGGGGTGTAGGCAGCCGTGGACAAGGACGCCTAAACCATCAAGCAAGGCTAGCCTCACTAGCAAAGGTGGCCTCACCCATGGCAACGAGGCCCTAGTGAGGCACATCTTGCCTACGTCGAGAGAAATTGACTTGAGAGGCGAATTCCAAGAAGAAGAAGAAGAAGCACATCGAGAGAGGAAAGAGATATCGAACTCGACCAGCTTGAGGAGTGTGCGATTCCAAGAATTGGTGATCGAGGGAGGCAATCGCTTGATCGCATTGATGATTTAGCCGCACCTTCTCTTCGCGTCTTCCATGGGATTAGTCTTCTCCGCCATACCTACTCTTGCTCAACCTAGATAAGGAATGGTGAAAAGTGAATTTCTTTCCTCCATCTCCCTTATTTAGGTGAGGCTAGACAAGGGTTGTGACCTTTGTCGGCGGTTGGTTTGCTTTGGCGGCCCTCGCCGGCCACAATGGAAAAGAAAAAAAAAGAAGAAAAAGAGAAGGAAAAAAAAGGAAAAGGAAAAATGAAAAAATAAAAAAATTCAAAATTTTAAAAAATGGCCACGTTGGCACCAACCGTGTCACATAAAATAGCTAACATCCACGTCAGTAATTCTTACCCTAAATTGGCCTTATGGACTCAATTGTTACCAATGTGGTTTAGAGGTAAATTAATCTAATGAAAAATTTGAGACTAAATTCTTACCAATGCAATATGTGTATGATTTTTTTAGTATTTTTCCCATTTATCAATTTAGTCATAAACTTATTATTTGGATATTTGGCCGAAATGACTACATTGACAACATTGGCAAATCATTAAAAGGTTTTAGGACTAAATTGACACGATTAAGAGGTTGACGACTAAATTGACATGTTGTCCAAATATTTATGACTAAATTGATACATTTGAAATACCTAAGATTGAATTAGCCTTTGTACAATAGGTTTTAGAATTTTCGGACAATTTCCCTCATACCATGCCATAATCAAATTCATGACTATTTTGATTGATTTGGTCACCAAACGGATGTGGAAATTCCATAATTTGACAACGTTTCTCTGTTCAATATCAAATATAAGCCAAAGGAAGGCAAGACTATTATTATCTATCTATGCATATGTTCATGTTCATTTCGATGACACACCCTTTCTAAAATCTTAATTTGGCTGCAATAATCCCGTTCGAAATGATCAGGGAATGAGAATGACTACTCTTTTCTCCTCAAAATATCTCTTGTTCATGTGGACGATGTGGTGAGAGCACACATCTTCCTCTTCAAGCACCCCGACGCCAAGGGCCGGTACATCTGTTCCTCGGCCACGATGACCATCGAAGAGATGTCCAAGTTTATTCGGAAAGATACCCAAGGTTTCATATACCCTTGCCAGAGTAAGTCCTGTCATATCTCATTTCATGATCTAACAGATCTACTATTGCTGTTCTTGAAGTCAAAGTAGAGTTTTTCAAATCCTTGCAGGTCCTTGAAGGAAGTGAAAGGCTCCAGATTCGCCAGCCTTTCGTCGAGGAAGCTGTTGGACGCCGGTTTCGAGTATAAGTACGGGATTAGGGACATGTTCGACGGAGCCATCCAATGCTGCAAAGAAAAGGGTTCTCTCTAGATCAATTGCATTCCATGTATATAACAGAATTCAGTATGCCGGCCAGGGCGAATGTCTGGCTTCATTTTCATATAGTCCTCTAAGAAAAATTGCAGACAAAAAATAAAGGACATATTGAGAAAACGCGTACCATGTATCTAGCACGGCTTGTGAAAACTGATCTCTCAGTGGGCTACACACGAGATATTAAACCGCTTGAATAATCTTGATACAGTATGCTTCCGTTCTTTTGTATTTGATGTTGCAGTACTGAGACTATGTTGCACTTATAGCATTGATCACTGCATATGCATGTTTTGTTCTTCGTCAATAGTGTCGGCAATCTCTGTTTCTGATGCTTAATGCACTATCGATGTTGCCTTGTGCTCTAAGATTAAACTACATACGAGTCATTTTCAATACTTGACATTCAACTTTTCATATTACACTTTTGTAGAATACCACATACAATAATATCTTCAGTCTCTTTTTATCCATTCTATATCAACTCCCCCTGATCTTATGGGGGAACATTGCATAAAACATACTTTCTTTCTTCAAAACAGTATTTTGTTCCTTTAAAGAACAATTTCCCTCATTCAATACACATTTCTTCAAATGCAAAATCAAAATCATCATCGAAAAGCATCACAATCAAGAGTTTACTTCTACACTAGAGATACGGAGATTGCTTCAACTCTATTTCTTTGCCTTGTATTCTTTGATCTCGTCATCCTCCTCTTGTTAGCAGGATTATCGAACTCGATATGTCCAACTTTCTTACAATCAAAGCAAGTTACGTCCTTTTTGTGTCCATAGCTTCTGCTGTTGTTCCGTGATAGCTTTTTTGCCTCTAAAGTTTTGGAGAAAACACTTGAACTTTTCTAGTGAGTATGATAGTCTCAGTCACCGTCACCTGAAGAGTCGGTATCCTTATTTGAGTGATTAGCAACTGATATGTTCTTCTTGGTGTTTCCACCTAAATAGTCCTTTTTCAACTTCACAGTCATCACTGATCCAATTAATTCTTTGGCTGGCATAACTAGGGGTGTCAACGGTTCGGTTTTTTTGAAAAATCGAACCGAATGAGACCCGAACCGAATCTGAACCGAAATTTGGGTTCGGTTCGATTCGGTTTGGTTTTTCGGTTTTTGGTTTTCAACTTTTAGTTTTCGATTTTTGCATTTTGTTTTTCGTTTTTTTTCCTATTGTATATATTTTTTGTTTCCAAGATAAGGTCTTATTAATTTGTTGGTTCAGTTTGGTTCAGTTAACTGATAAAAACCGAACCGATAAAAATAATTTTGATTTTTAATGAGAACCGAATCGAATGAAAACGAACCGAAAAAACCGAATTTTTCGGTTCGGTTCGGTTCGGTTTTCGGTTCAATTTTTTACACCCCTAGGCATAGCATCAAGATCCTTGTGACTCGTATATTGCGTCTCTCCTAGATTAATCTGGAAGATATTTCAAGGACTTTTGAAGTGATTTATGAGTCAAAAGGATCTTGGTGCTATGCCCAACAAAAGAATCAATTCTGCATTTTCGAAAATTTTGCCAGGCAATGGTAGTTCATGCACAGCATTTATTAAACGAGTATACATATGTTCTCATCCATATTAAACATATCCTAACTAGTTGTGAGAGAGATAATTTTGCTCTTCTTCATTTTGCTGGTTTCCACATGGGTTACCACCAATTTATACCAAATCTCATTTGCCGCCCAGTGTTATATTTTCTTCTGTCGGTGTTGAAGCCTTGTCTTTGTTGTTTAAGGTAGTTTCTTCTCATCGATAGGATCATTTCCTTTCTAGGTGCAATAGTTTGTCAATCTTCAATTGTCGTTGGCACTTAATCGATCCATTTTGCTCCGATTTTGACGTTTAAGTGCCACTTTCCTAACTTTTTGTATTTAAGTGTCTCATTGTGCCAAGTTTTAACACTACAGGTGTCACAGACTCCCAAAGGGATCACCTTTTGGAGCATGTCTTGAGTCCCTCTTCTCAAAAGCTTAGGACTTTTTATCCTTTCAATCATACCTTATTTGAATGGTATTTTAGATTGAAAAATGCTAGCTACGAGGTATGGTGTAAAGCTCGAATCGATAAAGCCTTAGAGTTTTCTACCTTTGACTGGAAGCTTAACCATAAACTTTTAGGGAGCATAGCAAGTTTCTAGTCTCCATCGGTCAACTGTTTCTTTCTTAGATTTGGCCCCATGTTGGTAACCCTCTCGATTTGTATGCTATCATTGGCTTGAGTCCATATGGCGATGACACCAGTGTCGTTGATCTTGTGGCTCGCTCCTTTTTTCTGCAAGATGCCGATCTTTCTTGTACCCATTTTTAAACCACTTATGCTCACCGGACGGGTGATGTCGAAAATGAAGAGCATGTAGCTTTCCTGCTTTACTAGCTGTCCAAGTTTGATTTTTGCCATCCTTCTCTTCAAGTAGGTTGAGAGTTGAGAGGTTTGGCTTTTTAACTCTCACAGGGCAAACACATTGCTATGGGTCGTCTTGCCCTAGCGACTCTCTATCGGGGATTAGGTTTCGTCTATATTGCTGTGGGTGTACCCACTACTGCTGCTAGGGTCTTCCATGGCCCCTTTTGAATTCTCCAAGCATGGATTAGACTATAATTTCCATCCTTGTTCTCAAACTCCAAGATCCCTCTTCCAGTAGGGTACAAAGCCGAGACATTTTATCCCAAGAGCAAAGGAGTATAGTTCTTGAGCTTTCGTCTCCATCTTACTCCTGAGGGGTCTTCGTCCTTTTAACATTTCCTTCACTAGTTCAACTGTATCTCCTTGAACACTGACGATTTTTGCCTACTCTCTAATCCAAATTTTATCTCTGTTTTTGCTTTCAATCGGTCCAAGGATACCTAGAAATTCTGGCATTTTATCTTGGTTGCATCCAATCTGATATTAAGGCTATCTCTTAAGGGAAAGTTGAAGTCGGGCACGGATATTTATTCCCCTCAATATTGTTGCTCTCTTGTGCCCCATCCTCTTGCTCACGTGCCCACCATTTCAGGTAGCTTAGTCGCTCTCTACAAATTACCATCTCAATCTCACAATCAAGTAATCGTCAGTTAACCAATGAAATTTGGCCTTCTTCACTCACTAACACAGTCTCACAAGCATTCCACCATAAGCAAAGAAAAAAGTTTGACCTCGATTTGCAGTGGCTTTGTGGAGAGGAAGAGTGATTTTGGGGGAAAAATTAAATTAGGGTTTTAAATTTGGGGCAAAAGTTGAAAAGGACGTGGTTTAAAGAATAAAATGCCAATGAAGCATTCTGGCAAGTCACGTTAGTAGGAAATATTAATAAAATAAGGTCAAGTCAAATTTCACACCATCTAAATCGGAATTGATACTTAGTGATTATTTTTTAAAAAGGTGACATTAAAGTGATCTAAAAGAAATTTTTGTCATCGACAGGAGTACCGTATACGGACTTAATGCGGCTGCTGGGTCAGTGTAGAATCACCCACATCTTCAGAGAAATCGGACCAGCGTGCGGATCAAATGGCAAAAGTGGGGGAAACGAAAGGACGGACGCACGAGAGACAAAAAGAAAAGTAGCTTTGCTTCATCACTGGAAAGAAAGTCAACATGCAGTGATTAACCTGACTAGGCGTGCTTCCCACTGAGGCAAAGTACAGTTTCCGTTTCGTCCAACCACAGCTGGGTGAGGATAAAGATCGTGTAAACGATTGACACCCGTCAGGCGCTACTCCGGATAAAAAGTTGGAAGGAATCGAAAAGCAGGGTTTTTCGCCATGAATGGTCCCTTTCGGTGGATTGAGACCGAGCGCCAACCCCACCACCAGCATTCGAGCAGGACCATGACAGAGAATCGTGGAAACCTCCACTTCCATCGAAAGGCACGACGAGCGTCGTCCTCTTTTGGGGATGGGATAATGATAGAATCGTACCAATCTCTGTCATAAGTTCCATGATCAGTTTTGAAATTTACCTAAATTTTACTTATATTATTAATTAATAAATTATAATAAATTAAAATTTTTGATGATCATCATTTGCTATTACAATTCACTTATCATAAAAACATATAAAAATTATGAACACTGATAAAGTAAAAGTCTTATTCATAAAATGAAAATCCAAATTTGTGCTTTCAAGTTATACATTTATTATTGAATGGCATGAAATATCGCAAGATCGTACGAAGAAATGAATCAAGAAAAACATAAAACTTATTCTAGGTTTTAGATTACACGTTTTAAGTTCCCGATTCCTGATTCCTCCAACTAAGAACTTGTAATCTACCCATCGAGACAGATTTCTTATTTTTTGAAACCTATAACTTACCTTGTATACCTTGAAAGTTGAAATCTATAATTTCTAACCAATCCGATTCTTGGGTCTCATATTCCAGGTGCTCAACCCTAGTTGCATCCACTTTAAGTGGAGAAGCGCACATGCTCTGCTGGCCAAAACATCAGGGTCACCCAAAAAAGTTAGATGCTTCCTGAAAGTTGAAGCTTCACACTTCTCCAAGCTATGGAGGGCAACAAAGGCACGGTGTGCGTGACAGGCGGTACTGGCTTCATAGCTTCATGGCTCATCATGAGGCTCCTTGAACATGGTTACTCCGTCCGGACCACCGTCAGACCTGACCCGGGTAAGTCTCTCTTCTTCTTTCTTCCTGCTTGAACATGGAAATTCATTCTTGCCATGAGTTCTGATCAAGTGTATAGTCTGAGATTGATGTTTTGTACTATACATGTTGACATGACAGTCCAACATGATCTGATCTGTCTATGCCTGCAAATTTATTGGCAATACTAAGGTTAGCTTTCTTGATCAAAGATTGATTTTTAGATTAAGTGTATGTGAAATGTTTATGCAGAAAGTTGAGGTATCGACAAATGGAGAAATTTCTATGTATTTTGTCCGATTTGGGCGTTTGAGGATCCATTCTGATCGGAATTGTCATTAGACATAAAATTATAAGAAAGCCACCCCTTATTGCTGCCTTTTCAAGCATAAGGAAGCATAAGATGAACTAAAGATGGGTTGGATTAGCGATGGCTGAATTGGTTAATGATGATCTGGTTTCTCTTATATGATTGAGATGCACATGTACCATATGCCGAGGTGGCTAATATAAAATCTCTTGCTCTTGTTCTCTCTTGAATTAGCTTTCTTGCAGTTTTTGTTGCTAAGTTTAATGCTGTAATTCAGAGTGTTTTCTGAATGAGTCACGTTAGTTAATTTATTCTGGACTGCTTTCTCCGGTTATCCTTGCACATCAATTTCCCATTAAATGTTTGAGCTTTTATTTGTGACGTGAATGACCTATTCGTTCAAATCAGATGGCAGAAGAAACATCAGCTTCTTGAAAAATCTCCCAGGAGCATCAGAAAGGCTTCAAATCCTCACTGCCGATCTCAGCGACCCCGAGAGTTTCAGCCCAGCCATTGATGGCTGTGTTGGAGTCTTCCACGTCGCCACCCCAGTGGACTTCGAGGACAGAGAGCCGGAGCCAGTGGTCACCAAAAGATCCATCGATGGAGCGTTAGGCATCCTGAGGGCCTGCCTGAACTCCAAGACAGTGAAGCGGGTCGTGTACACTTCGAGTGCGGCTGCAGCTGAACTCAACAACTCCGGGGCCGATATATTGGATGAGGACTCCTGGAGCGATGTCGAGTCCATCCGAGAAATGACGAAGTTTGGAGCTTCGTATGCGATCTCGAAGACGTTGACTGAGAAGGCGGTTCTCGAGTTTGGCGAGCAGCATGGACTAGAAGTGGTGACCGTGGTTCCCACATTTGTCCACGGGCCCTTCATTTGCCCCAAGTTTGCCGGATCCGTCCGAACTTCGCTGGCTTTGATATTAGGTAATGTGATAAATGAAAATATATCACATGATCAACATAAATCATGTAAGTCAAGTCTACCTGTACCATTGATCACGTGATATCCCCAGAAATCTCATATAAGCTGTGGTTCAAATAATATTGATCTACATGACTATAGATTTTACAATAACTTTTCATGATTACATATTCTGTATTATAGTCAAATTCATGACCAATTTGATTGTTTTGGTCGCCAAAATAATACATAAATTCCAAAATTTTACAAGGTCTCTGTTTAATGTCAAGTATATGAAGAAGGAAGACAAGACTAAAATCTGTCCATTCATATGTTTATCTTCATTTCGATGATAAAAAGAATCTCAAATCTTAGATTGACTGGGGTTCGAAATGAACAGGGAATGAGAATGAATACCCTGTTCTTCTCGAAGTATCTTTCGTGCATGTAGACGACCTGGCGAGAGCACACATCTTCCTCTTCGAGCACCCCGATGCCAAGGGGCGGTACATATGTTCCTCGGCCACAATGACCATTGAGGAGATGTCTAAGTTTCTCTCCAAAAGATACCCAGAATTTCAGATACCCTCACCAGAGTAAGTCCGGTTATATGCCATTTCAAGATCTAACAGATCTAATATTGCTGTTCTTGAACTGAGAGCCAAGCTTTTCAAATCTTTGTAGATCCTTGAAGGAAGTGAAAGGCCCCAGGTTCACCCGCCTATCGTCAAGGAAGCTGCTGGACGCAGGTTTCGAGTACAAGTATGGGATAGAGGACATGTTTGACGGAGCCATCCAATGCTGCAAAGAAAAGGGGTATCTCTAGATCTGCCAAAGCCATTCCATGCATATAACAGAATACGGTAAATCAGGCCACAGTAGTGGTGCTTGGAGTACTAAAAAGCTGGCATGAAACCGTATAATGTTGCGACCTATTTCTTTTCTGACCTGAGCTGAATATAGTCCTCTAAACAAAATGCAGAAAGAATAGTGAAATATGTCGAGAAAATGCGTACTGTACATTTAGCACAGCTTGTGAAAACTGATTTCTCCAAGGGCCATATACGAGATATCAAACCGCACAATATTTTGGCACTGTATATTTCTGTTCTTGTGTATTTGATATTGCAGTACTGCGAGCAGAAGCACTTATGGCATGATAATGGATATTGTTAAAATTTTCTGTTTGTGAAGCTTAATGCGCCACATGTTGCCATGTACTGTAAGAAATCCATAACATCTCCACTGTCTTTTTCAATCCATGCTATATCAAGCAACTCTTGTTAAAAACCAGAGAAGATGCAGATATGCAGATGTGCACAAAACAACGTTAAAACAGGGGAAAACAGAGGAGATTTTCTGATATGCACAAAACAGAGGAACGTCTGCATAACACACACACTAAAAAAAAACTGACAGCCTTTATATAGGCTTTACAAAAAACAAATAACCACCACACCCCACTAACTTCACACGTACAACAACCAATCCACATAATAAAAGTGCTTAATAGACTATTAACACATAAAACAAACTAGAAACATAGACTCGTTCAACATTCCCTCCCTTAAACTGATGTTGCAAACAATCAGTTTAAAGGACCTTATCTCAATTTGGAATATCCAACAAACGAACACCAAGGAGCTTTCTCAGCTTCTGAAACATGGACAACTTTAGGGGCTTGGTGAATATATCAGCCACTTGATCTTCACTTCTACAGAAAACTAGCTCAATTACTTCATCCTTTGTAAGATCTCTTAAGAAGTGATACTTCACATCTATATGCTTGCTCCTCCCATGTAGAACTGGATTTTTGGACAGCTTGATAGCTGAGCTGTTGTCACAATAGATTATAGTTGTTTTTTGCTGTTTGAACTGAAGCTCTTCAAGAATCTTCCGTAACCATATGGCTTGACAAGCGCATGAAGTTGCAGCAACAAATTCTGCTTCAGTTGTTGATAAAGTAACAATTGATTGCTTCTTTGAAGACCATGAAACCGCCCCTGAACCAAGCATGAATACATACCCTGAAGTACTTCTTCTATCATCAACATCTCCAGCATAATCGCTATCTGTAAACCCAAACAAATCTGACTTTTCTCCTTTTTATAGAACAGCCCAAAATTTTTAGTTCCTTGCAAATAGCGAAAAATCCTTTTTGCAGCTTGTAAATGTAACTCAGTTGGGTGCTCCATATACCTGCTTATAAGGCTCACAGCATGCATGATATCTGGTCTTGTCCCCGTCAAATACATCAGGCTTCCAACAATCTACTTGTAGAGAGTGCTATCCACTTTGCTTCCATAAGGATCTTTCAAGAGCTTCAATCCAACTTCAGTTGGAGTAGACACAAGGTTACAATTATTCATTTGAAACCTGTTCAAAATCTCTTGAACATACTTCTTTTGAGACATAAAGATTCCAGCTGCAGATTGAATAACTTCTATGCCCAGAAAATAATGCATCAATCCAAGATCAGTCATCTCAAATTCATCCACCATAGACTCCTTGAATTTGTCAAACATGGCACTATCACTCCCAGTAAAAATAAGATCATCCACATATAAGCATACAAGAAGCAACTTTCCACCATCACCAATTTTAATAAAGAGTGTATGCTCATATGGACATTTTCTAAAACCTTTCTTCAAGAAATAGGCATCAATGCGACTATACCAAGCTCGGGAGCTTGTTTTAACCCATATAGTGCCTTTTTTAATTTATAAACTTTATGTTCACTACCGAGCTTCACATAACCAGAAGGTTGATCAACAAATACCTTTTCTTGAAGATCACCATGCAAGAATGCTGACTTCACATCCAATTGGAAGATAGGCCATGAATTCTGCGCTGCTAATGCAATTACCAATCTGATTGTGTCAAGTCTTGCTACACGTGCAAATACTTCTTTGTAATCCACTCCAAATTCCTGCTTGTAGCCTTTCGCCACCAAGCGCGCCTTATACTTATCAACTTCACCATTCTTGTTCAATTTTGTCTTGTACACCCACTTGACTCCGATTGTTTTATATCCTTTTGGAAGATCTGTTAACTCCCAAGTGTCATTCCTCGCAATAGCTGCAATTTCTTCATTCATTGCTATCCTCCAATTTTCTTTTTGTACTGCTTCATCAAAAGTTGTTGGATCACAATCTGAAAACAAAGCAAAATGGATAAGTGGATCTTCATATTGATCAACTCCTGTTACTTCATAATCACTCATCCATGCAGGCCTCCGTCGAACACGATGAGGCCGATCTTCAGTTCCGCAGCTTTGCTGTACTTTGGACACTGCTCGCGTGGCGATTTGGGTTGTTGTGGATTGCTGCACCAGCCCATTTTCATCTTCAAAATTCGTTGGAATTTGCTTACCAACACCTTGTTCACCCCACGGCCAAGTTTGTTCTTCATCAAATATCACATCACGGCTGATAATGATTTTCTTGGTCATAGGATTATAAAGTTTATAGGCTTTTGATTGATCACTAATGCCAAGAAAAACACATTTGACTCCCTTGTCATCTAGCTTCTTCCTCTTTTGGTCAGGAACATGGGCGTAGGCAATACACCCAAAAATCTTGAAGTGATCTACTGCAGGTCTTTGGCCGCTCCATGCTTCTTCCGGTGTCATATTTTGAACAGCTAGAGTGGGACTTCTATTTAAAATATGAATGCTCCAATTGACTGCTTCAGGCTAGAAACTTTTTGGAATTCCACTTCCCCTCAAGAGACTTCGTACCATATTCAGAATGGTACGATTCTTCCTCTCACATACGCCATTTTGCTGTGGTGTATAGGCTGCTGTAAGTTGTCTCTTGATCTCATGCTTCATACAAAAATCTGTAAACTCAAGCGAGTTGTACTCTCCACCACGATCCGTGCGAAGGACCTTTATTTGATTTCCTCCATCCTTTTCAACAAGTGCTTTGAAGTTCTTGAAAGCCGCAAAAGCTTCAGATTTTTCTTGCAAAAAATACACCCAAATCTTCCGGCTAAAATCATCGATGAAGGTAATGATATACCGTTTACCTCCATTGGAAATTGGAGATATTGGTCCGCAAATATCTGAATGAACCAACGCCAACGGACTTTTTGCTCTCCATGATTTTCTTTGTGGAAATTGAGCACGATGTTGCTTGCTAACAACACAATCTTCACAAATTTCCAAAGGAGCAGAGATTTGAGGAAGACCCTCCACCATCTATTTTTTATATAGTGTTCGCAACCCACCGAAATTAAGATGCCCATAGCGAAAATGCCATAACCAGGCTTCCTCCTTCAATCTTGCAGAGAAACATGAATTTGTAGTGTTGTGGAGATACAATGGAAACATCCGATTGCCCGTCATTTTGACTTCAGCAATTAAACCCAACTTCTCATCTTGGATTCTACAAATCCCACCTTTAATAGAGATTTCATATCCCTTCTCTTGCAGCTGACCAGCACTTAACAGATTAGTCTTCAATTCGGGGACATACAATACATTTGAGATAGTTTGTACCGAAGTCCCTTTTGGATGAATTGCCACTTTGTTCCTTTCCCCATCACCGACACAATGGAATTATCACCAAACTTTACGGTGTTGTTGTACGTTTCGTCTAGATCAAAAAATATTTTCTTGTCTCCACACATGTGATTGCTACAACCAGTGTCGAGATACCACATATTTGGTTGCGTTTCTTCCTTCTCATGGCACACCATCAAAAGAGATACTTTTTCTTCTTTTTCAGCAAAGTTATTTCTTTCAACTCTTTGTTTATTCAAATTAGTTCGACATTCAGATTTGTAATGCCCATACCTGTGGCATCTAAAACACTCCACTTTGGATTTGTCTGCTGACCTTGGCCTAAAACCAGTTGAATGTCGTCCTCCACGACCTCTTCCTCTCCCTTGGAAATCACGATAGGAATAGCTTTCAGACTTTTGATCAAAGCTGAAGCCATTGCGATCGTTGTTCTCCCTTCCTCTGCCTCTTCCTTTGTTCACCCTTGCTGCTGATGAAGAATGATCTCCAGTTGAGACCTTCAAAGCTTGCTCTTCCGTCTCTTGTTGTAGGAGTTTTTGTTCATGAACTAACAAGGATCCTTGCAACTCATCAATGGAAAGTTCTTCAATGTCCTTGGCTTCTTCTATGGAACAAACAATAAAGTTGAATTTTGGTGTCAACGATCGAAGAATCTTTTCAACGATGATGACATCCTCCGTCTTGTCACCATGAATCCGCATCTTATTGACTATTGCCATTGTCCGAGAGAAGAAATCTGTGATTGTCTCTCCCGACTTTATTCGTAGCATTTCAAACTCCGAACGAAGCGTTTGAAGCTGCTGCCTCTTTGCTCTTGCTGAGCCTTGATACTTTTTCTTCATGGAATCCCATATTTCCTTGGAGGTATCCTTGCAAAGAATTGTCTCCAAAATGGATCTGTCAATTGCTTGGAAAAGATAATTTTTGGCCTTGAGATCCTTCAATTTTAACGCATCCAAAGCCGTTTTTTGCGCTGCCATTAACACAACTCCTTCATCAGGTTCGGCAATTCCCGAAGAAACAACATCCCAATACTCCTTGGACTTGAGAAAATTCTCCATTAACATGCTCCAATGATCATAATGACCATCAAAGTGTGGAATAGCAGGTTGTACAAATGTTTCTGAGGCCATTACTGCTGCTGCAAGATAGAACCACCACAAAAGCAACCTGCTGCTGCTACAAATAAAATTAACCTGCTGCAATACTCTCCCTTGACTGCTGCAAACGAAAGTACTTGCTGCAGTAAAAACTCTCTTTTGGTTGTCACCTTTTCACAGCACTCAAACGCACACTTTTCTTCCCAACCTTCGCTCTGATACCAATGTTAAAAACCAGAGAAGATGCAGATATGCAGATGTGCACAAAACAGCGTTAAAACAGGGGAAAACAGAGGAGATTTTCTGATATACACAAAACAGAGGAACGTCTGCATAACACACACACTAAAAAAAAACTGACAGCCTTTATATAGGCTTTACAAAAAACAAATAACCACCACACCCCACTAACTTCACACGTACAGCAACCAATCCACATAATAAAAGTGCTTAATAGACTATTAACACATAAAACAAACCATAAACATAGACTCGTTCAACAACTCTGCCTTTCTTATTGGGAATACTGCATAAAACGCGCTTTCATTCTCCAAACCTTTCTTGTTTCTGTTTCTGTATTTTCTTCCTATAGGGTCCCATTTTCCTTATTCAGCACAACGTTCTTTGTTGAAACCCTTTTCCACTTGACATACATTTCTTCTGATGCAAAATCAAAATCATCATCGAAAATCACCAATCAAGAAAACTATATTACCTATTCCAGAGCATTGGCACTGGCCATTAAACAGAAACTCGCCTTTGCTTTCTCTCCTCTTCACGAGAGATACTGTAATTGTATTTCTTTGATTTCCTCCCTCCTTCTCTTGCAAGCAGGATACTTGAACTTGACATGTCCTAATTTCTTACAACCAAAGCAAATTAGTCGGACGGTGAAGGAGCCTTGGCCTGGTGTCGAGCACGACCCAATTTCCATTATTCATACGAGTTAAGACGAGAAATTAAGGTTTTGATGTACCTTTATATATTGCAGGAGACGCAAACCCATATAAGAATGTGTGTTTATCCAAGACATCGGTGGTGCATCCGCACGACGTGGCAAGGGCGCATATCTACCTCTTCAAATACCCTTCGGCCAAAGGCAGGTTCATCTGCTCTTCCGACGTGATCACCCTCGAAGAGATGGCCGAGCTTCTCTCCCAGAGGTTCCGGAACTTTCAGTGTCGTCACCGAGGAAAAGCTTTTTCGATTCTCATGTTCCTCTTCGAGAATTGTCGAATATACATTTTCTTTATTTCGAATTGATCTGTTTGTGCGCGGAGTCGAAATTTTTATGCAGATCTATGAATTGACGATGTTTATATATTTCGAAAATTCTAAGTACTTAAGAGGTTGTACGATACCATTGCTTTGGCACTAACCAAAAGGGCTTCTTACTTTTTCAGCGCTCTAAAGGAAATTAAAGGTTATTTGATGCCGTGCCTTTCGTCGAAAAGGCTCTTGGACATCAGCTTCGAGTTCAAGCATGGCCTCGAGGACACGTTCGACGGAGCTGTTTGGAGCTGCAGAGAAAATGGTTTACATTTGAAGGTGCACCCAGCTCACTCGAATCGCCGCTTTTGTCTCATCCGAGGATACTTATGTATGTACTTATGCATGGGACTTACGTATAATGAACTTATGTCGTTTGTCGATTTCTTATATTGTATCAAGCACAATAAAGTCAGATTAGGTGCTCGGCACTGAGCGCATCGAGGACAAATCCGGATTTGGCCTGGCCACTCTGCTTCATTGATAGCGGCCAGAGTCTAATCTACAAATCACGATCCTCGAGTGTGCGGGTGGGTGGTCGAAGGAGCGCGACACCAATGCTTCGATGGCTTTTCGCAAACGCTACACCAAGAATGGCAATTGTCAACATAGCCCCATGTATGAATTAGCTTTGTTGGCATAATAATTTTGGACTATCATGAAAATAGTAATTTATTGGAAGTCATAAATCTTTGAAAAAGAAAAAAAAAATCATGTAATCATTTCCTGATGCCAACTAATGTGTCAATTATTGGGGGCTGCCTATCGGGGCGATGTAGTTTTCGACAGTTTTATCACGAGAGGAAAAGACCATGCCAATGACAGTCATGTGTCAAACAACAAGGTAAGTGCAACTTATCTGGCAAAAGTCCAAATTAGACAGCTCAAGAAAGTTGACAAGCAATAGGGTCTTGAGGGAGACCGACTTGTGGGGCGTGTGGGACACGTGGACTCATTCTTTTTGCTGAGTTGTCCTTGCTGTCAATATTTTCTCCTTCACCATGTGGGGTCCCCTCCTGTGCTCTATTGACACTAAGCACCAACCTCCAGTACTGATTTGAGCAGAACAATGGAAGAGATGTTTTCTCTCTTAAAACGAATGTGGAAGACAAGCCCCAAAAACACATGTATTACTGATGGAAAAGCACGTCACGAAAGTGAACGTACTTTATTTTTCATAGATTAAAACACCAATGTTGATTTATTACCTTTTACCACAAAAAAAAAAATCAATATTAAAGTTCGAGGAAGAATCCTAATTCCATTCTACCGAGGAGCGTACTATTGTTATTAAGGGAAGAAAAACTCTAAAAAGACATACATTCTTTTTGGGAGGGGGAGAAAGTGAAAACGTTCCTACGTAAAGGTATGTTCTCTTTTTCTTTTTGTCTCTTAAAATGTCTCTCCGAAAAGACGTAACCTCTCAATGTAAAACGTCTCTTCCAAAAGACGCAACCCCTCAACATACCCTTTTATATCTCAACCCTTCATACATGGGCCCTTAACCTACGGGCTGGGTTTTTAGGCCCATCATGGGCGGATGGGCTCCAACTTGATTTCTTTGCCTTATATTTTTTTGATCTCATCCTCCTCCTCTTGTTAGCAGGATGGTCGAACTTGATATGTCCGACTTTCTTACAATTAAAGCAAGTTACGTCCTTTTTGTGTCCATTGCTTTCGCTGTTGTTCCGTGATAGCTTTTTTGCCTCTAAAGTTTTGGAGAAAAATATTGAACTTTTCTAGTAAGTATGATATTCTCAGTCACCGTTACCCTAAGAGTTGGTATCCTCATTTGAGTGATGAGCAACTGATAGGTTCTTCTTAGTGTTTCCACCTAAATAGTCCTTTTATGACTTCATAGTCATCACTGATCCAATTAATTCTTTGGCTGGCGTAGCATCAAGATCCTTTTGACTTGTTTATTGCGTCTCTCCTAGATTAATCTGGAAGATATTTCAAGGACTTTCAAAGTGATTTATGAGTCAAAGGGATCTTGATGCTATGCCCAACAGAAAAATCGATTCTGCATTTCCAAAAATTTTGCCAGGCAGTGGTAGTTCATGCACAGTATTTATTAAGCGAGTATACAAACGTTCTCATCCATATTGAACATATCCTAATTAGCTGTGAGAGAGATAATTTTGCTTTTCTTCATTTTGCTGGTTTCCACATGGGTTACCACCAATTTATACGAAATCTCCTTTGTCGCTCGTTTCGCACGTTGTACTCTATTGACTTCTTCTGTCAGTGTTGAAGCCCTGTCTTTGTTGTTTAAGGTAGTTTCTTCTCATCAATAGGATCTTTTCCTTTCTAGGCGCAATATTTTGCCATCTTCAATCGCTTTTTGTGCTTCATAATCCGTAGATTTGATGAACATCTCTCTACTACATCTCCTATGAGCAGGTTTAGAGCCTTAAAAAGGGGAGGCTGAACAATTAATTAACTACCAAAAATAGTTGCCAGATGATCTGTAACTTGAACAATATTGCACTTTTCATATAAACAACAAAGATCAACCATTTTCTTGGTTGGTGTTATGATCTGATCGCGCTTGAAGTATTTAGGGATTAGTATTTCACATGTGAAGGAATGATTGTAAGGGTTTTTCTGTGAGATATATTAATTAATATTATAATTTATCATTTTATGGAATTTGTCTAATGAAGTGCGTTAACACCTAAATTTTACTGACTCGTTTAATCATTCATTACTTGTATAGAAAATTAGGAATTAATTTTTAACCCCTAACGAAAATAATTTTCATTAAATTGCACAGCATATAGACAATAGGAGCATTTGTTTTAATAGTAATTGAAATTTCTAAAGAAAAAATTTAAAAGGAAAGAAAAAATTATTTAAAGAAATTAATTTTTCATTAAATTGCCGCTGCTTCCGCTTGTCTCGTTGCCGGTCATCTCCTCCAACTTGCTTGATCCTTAGGTATACTCTCTCTCTCTCTCTCTCTCTCTCTCTCGTAGACTCTACTTGGTTGGTTGATGTCATCTCTCTTTCTTTCTCTTTCTTTTTTTGAACTTTTGGTTTCCTCGTTGCTCTGGTATTGAAATCGGCTCGGGTAGTCGTCTTCATGCTTGTGCCTTTCTGCCCTCCCCCATTCCTCTCCTCTCCTGATGTTTCGATTTGCTGTTCGAAAGTCTCCCTTCGCTATTGTTGTTGCTACGCCGATTCTAATTATATTTTGATTATTTGGGTTGGTGATGTTGCGGATGTCGTTGCATAATACTCCTTCGAGAAGTTTGACTTGGTATAGCCCTGGAATTATTTTTGTGGAATTTTTTATGAATGATTTAACGGACGAATCTTTTGCACGAGTAGAGCAATAGGTCTTTTTTTGGCGTGCAATTACTTGCGGTATGATGTGGTGTGGTGGAAGAGAGAATATGAAGAACGTTAGATAGGGAGGAGCTAGTTTATGTGTCTGAAATATCAAAAACCTTGTATTAATAGTGATAATATCACTTCATATTGATGGATGTTTTGTTCTATCCCTATGATTATCACTTCAATTGCAAGAGCACATTGTTTTCCCCATCTCACGCCCGTCTCTACATAGACTATTGTTTATATTCGAAAGTTTCTTTTGCTATTTTATAAATATTTAATCTTTATTTTGAAAATTCTAATTACATTTGATTATTTGTGTGTGTGTGTGTGTGAAGATGATATATTAAGATAACATGTTAATAGAGGTGAATGAATGTGATGACATGACTCTAATCACCGAATTAGAATTATCGGGTAATGAAAGTGAAGAAGAGCCATCCCGACTATAAGTGCCTCAAACAAAATATTTGATTCTCTATCGTCTATACATTTCAATGCTGAAATTATTAAACAATAGTAAGTGCAACTTCTCTCGCGAAAGTCCAAATTACACAGTTCAAGAAAGCTGACAAGTAGTAGGATCTTCACCGTGTAGGGCCCCCTCTTGCGTTGGATTGATACTGAGCACCAACCTCCCCTAATAATTTGACGAGGACAATGGAAGAGAAAATTCCTCTCCTACCACTGAAAAGCATGATGGTCGTCCTCTTCTAGAATGCCAAGCCATATGTATCGATTTCGAAAAAAAAATATCTAAAATATCCTAAAATCATTATGCAAGAGCCAATTCAATTTTAAATTTTTTATTTGATCAACTTAGTTCTAAATTTTTGATGATTTATTAATGCAATTCTTCCAATCAAATTTATTCCAAAATCATTAACTTGGGCATTAGGCATCTCACGTGCACAAACGATTCTTATGATCTTTTTTCTTTTTTTTGTAATTTTTTTTCTGAATTTTTGGCTTTTTTCTTTTCTTTTCTTTCTTTCTTTTTTTCCCTATTTCCCTCCGCTGGTCCAGGGCCTCAACGATGGTTAACGAAGGCCATCGAGTGAGGGTTTGAGCCAATTCAAGTGGGGGGAGGTCGACCACAAAGAGTTGCAATTTGGTACACTGGCCCTTGCCTCATCTATATATGGGCAAGGAACCACAATGCCCTCATTGTGGTCCACAAGCCCTTGTTGTGGCCGATGACTTCCGATGGCCATTGCCAAGGCCTCGGATTGTCAAAAATAGGAAAAAAAAAAAGAAATAGAACAAAATAGGATGATAAGGAAGCTCCAAAACCAACAAAATCAAGCATTCGATCAAAAAGAGTCAAAACTTTTTTAGAACGGAAGGTTCTTCATTTAAAATAAAGTAGGGCCTACAACTTGTGCTCTAAATATTGCCAAATACTAATAGAATCAAAATGAATATAAAAAAGGAAAAGAAAAGGTTTATTCAAAATTTTTAAAAGGTTGTAAAAATCATTTGTCTCAACGTTGGCCATATAACGTTAGGCAATTGGCCTCTACTTTAGTTATTTTCAGTCAAATTTAGTCAAAATAAGCAAATAATCAAAAGGTTTAGAACTAAAATGGTCAAATTAAAAAAAAATTTAGGACCTAATTAATACCATACAATAGATTTATAACTTTTTAGACAAGTACCTTATACAAGTTCATAATTAATGTCATGGACCTAGTTATTTCTTTGATTTAAATAAAGAAATAGGTTATATATATATATATATATATATGTATATATATTATAAACACACACACACACACACAAAACCTTAAAGTTGGTACACTTATGACAAATCTATCTCAAACTAATTTTTGGTTACTAAAAGCCTTGAAGTGATAGATACACTTGTGACAAATTTGCCATTTATTAGTTTCCATTAAATTTTACTATCAAATTGTTAAGTTGGACAACACATGACAATTGGTTAGTATACCAGTTTGGGATTTTACTCTCGGTTTGTCATAGTTGCAACGGTTTTGTGTTTTTTATAGTATTAATCCAGTTTAACAGATGGTATATTTGCTTAGTTTTTTAGGATAATGAAATTATTTTTCAATAAATTTATCACTAGTGTACTAATTTGGGGTTTTATGTAATATTACTCATATATATATAGCGTTGCTCATATTAGTTCACATTTGACAAAATTACCCTAAATTGGTACATTTATGACAAATTTGCCATTTATTAGTTTCCATTAAATTTTATTATTAAATTTTCTAGTTGGATAACACATGACAATTGACGATGTACCAGTTTGGGATTTTACTCTTCGTTTGTTATAATTGTATCAGTTTTGTGGTTTTTTGTAGTATTGATCCAATTTAATATATGGTATATAGTCATAAATATATCAGTTTAGAATTTTTGAGGGTAATAAAATTAGTTTTGAATAAATTTATCGCTGTTACACTAATTTTGGATTTTTTGAGATATTACTCATATATATAGCGTTGCTCATATTAGTACCCACAACACCCCCTCCCAAAAAAAAAAAAAAAAACCCAACCTTAGAATGTAGAATATATACATTCGCATATGAAGCATGGCTATGTATCACCAAGTGTGGTAGCCTAATGGTAAAGGGGTTCCATTATCTTTAACAAGGTCATAAATTCGAGTTGTGTGACCGAATCTTGGGCCAGCTAGTGTCTCAAACATCCTCTTACCTCACGTAGAAAGATATATTTTTATCCAACGCCATGGCGTTACGCTGCAGTGACGGATTGAAGAAAAGTAGACCGAGCAGTTATCCTTCAATGCGGACATTATCCATATAACTCTTAGAGAGAAAGCTTAATGAATTGGTTGCACCCACTTTTTCAACGTGGCGTCCGTTGTAAGGAAGACGCGAGCAGACTCTGCTGGCCAAAACATCAAGGTCGCTCGAAAAAGTTTGGTGCCTTCTGAAACTTGAAGCTCTTCACTTCTCCAAGCTATGGAGGGCAACAGAAGCACGGTGTGCGTGACGGGTGGTACTGGCTTCATAGCTTCATGGCTCGTCATGAGGCTCCTCGAACAGGGTTACTCGGTCCGGACCACCGTCAGACCCAACCCGGGCACGTCTTTCTTCTTTTTTCCTGCCTGAACATGGAAAATTGGCATGAGTTCTGGTCAAGTGTAAAGTTCTTTTGACTGATGTTCTGTGCTGTCCATACATTCTCTGATCTGTTTGTGCATGCACAATACGTATGCGTTTCAAATGGTCTGTGTTTGTGGAGAAATAAACGCAGAAAGGGTTTGCGAGTTAGCAATTGCAGAAATTATTTATACTGTCCGGTATGGGCGTCGAGGAACGATTTTGATTGGAATTACAGTCGGACATAGATCATATGCCGCTTTTCATGCATGAGAAAGCATAAGATTGACTAAATATGGGTTAAATTAATGGCGATAGACTTGGTTAATAATGATTAGATTTCTCTTATATGATCAGATATGAACATGTTCCATATGCCCAGGTGACTAAGACAAAATTTCTTGCTCTTGTTCTACATATGAACTCTCTCACGCTCTCTTGAATCAGCTTTTCTTGCAGTCCATATTGCCAAGTTTTAAGGTGTATTCAGATTATTTCCTGAATGAACCATGTTGTATCAGTTAATTTTCTCTGGATCGGTTTCTCTTATTAACACGACAAATCCATATCCTATTAAATATTGAACTTTTATTTGAGACACGATTGACGGATCGTACTGATCAGATGGCACCAGAGACATCAGCTTCTTCAAAAATCTGCCAGGAGCATCGGAAAGGCTCCGAATCCTCACTGCTGAGCTAGGTGACCCCAAGAGTTTCGGCCCAGCCATTGATGGCTGTGTCGGAGTCTTCCACGTCGCCACCCCAGTGGACTTTGAGGACAGAGAGCCAGAGCCAGTCGTCACCAAAAGATGCATCGATGGAGCATTAGGCATCCTGAGGGCCTGCCTGAACTCCAAGACCGTGAAGCGGGTTGTGTACACCTCAAGCTTGTATGCAGTTCAACTTAACAACTCGAACGCTGATATACTGGATGAGGACTCGTGGAGCGATGTTGACTCCATCAGAGGAATCACGAGGTTTGCAGCTTCATACGCAATCTCAAAGACATTGACCGAGAAGGCGGTTCTCGAGTTCGGAGAGAGGCACGGGCTTGAAGTGGTGACAGTCATTCCCTCACTCGTTCATGGACCATTCATTTGTCCCAAGTTCGCCTCATCTGTCCAGAATTCGCTGGCTTTGGTATTAGGTATGTGAAATATATCTAGATCGTTGATCATGTGAGACTCACATAATTAAGGGTTCAAGTAATATTGGTCAATATGATATATAGATTTTGCAGTAACATTCTTATACCTTACATATCATAGCCATATTCATGACCACTTTGATTTTTTTTTTTTTTGGTAAAGACCACTTTGAATTGATTTGGTCGCCAAAAAGATGCATAATTTCCATAATTTGACAACGTTTCTCCGTTCTATGTCAAATATATGACAAAGGAAGACGAGACCATAAGCCGTGCCGCTCATATCTTCATGTTTATTTCAATGGTACACGCTTCCTTTAAGTCTTAATTTGACTGCGGAAAAATCCCGTTTGAAATTAACAGGGAACGAGAATGATTACTCTATTCTCCTCAGAGCATCTCTCGTGCATATGATTTCCATAATTTGACAACGTTTCTCCGTTCTATGTCAAATGTATGACAAAGGAAGACAAGACCATAAGCCGTGCCGCTCATATCTTCATGTTCATTTCAATGGTACACGCTTCCTTTAAGTCTTAATTTGACTGCGGAAAATCCCGTTTGAAATTAACAGGGAACGAGAATGATTACTCTATTCTCCTCAGAGCATCTCTCGTGCATGTGGACGACGTGGTGAGAGCACACATCTTCCTCTTCAAGCACCCCGACGCCAAGGGCCGGTACATATGTTCCTCAGCCACGATGACCATCGAAGAGATGTCCAAGTTTCTCTCGGAAAGATACCCGGATTTTCAGATACCCTCACCGGAGTAAGTCCTGATGTATCCCATTTCATGATCTAACAGATCTGCTGTTGCTGTTCTTGAACTGAGAGCAGAGTTTTTTAAATCTTTGTAGGTCCTTGAAGGACGTGAAAGGTCCCAGGCTCGCCAGCCTTTCGTCGAGGAAGCTGTTGGACACTGGCTTCGAGTATAAGTACAGGATCGAGGACATGTTTGATGGAGCTATCCAGTGCTGCAAAGAAAAGGGCTTTCTCTAGATCAATCTCTGTTCCATGTTTATGATAGAATTCGGTGCCTTAGGCCGAGCATAGTAATGTTCAAAGTGATAAAATGGCATCATGTCATACGGTATGACCTATTTCTATTCTGATCTGTCCTGGGTTCACATCATATGATTTATCCGAGGGCTTTGTACGAGATATCAAACCCCGTGAATAATCTTGGTACTGCTTGTTTCTGTCCTTCTGTGTTTGATATTGCGGTGCCGAGAATATATGCACTTTATATCACACCGCGCCGTATGGGCACCTTTTGCTCTTCGCGAATATCGTTGACAGTTTCAGCAGAGTTGCAGTAGCTTCTAGCTTTTTTTGGTCGATTCATTTTTACTCCATTTAATTCAGATCTCTGCAAATACTCAAGGGCCATCGCGTCCCTATCGCGAAGGCATTGCCTAGGCGAGGGCTGCGACCATCGCCTGTGGCCGACACGGGTTTGCTAGCCGTCGGCTCGTGGCTGACAAGGGTCATGAGAGACCCTTGGTAGCCACAAAAAAAAAAAAAATGAAAAATGAAAGAAATAAAGAAAAGAAAAATTAGATAAAAATAAAAAAATTATTTTAAAATGTCAATATCAATGCCAATCATATCAAGTAGAACGCTTGACATTTACGTTAGCAATTTTTAGTTTAAATTAGCTTGATGAATTGAATTGGTATCAATGTGCAAGTGTTTCGGACTAAATTAATCCAATTGAAAGGTTTTGAACTAAATTAGTACCAATGGAACATGTTTATAATTTTTTTGATACTTTTCTAACTATATTGAATTAATTGAAATGTTTATGACTTAAATGAGATTCGATAATAAATTTAGGCTTAGATTAGCAATTTACCACACATCCTAGACACATTGAAACTTCAAAACACACTAAGGGTAATTGGTTTCTTGTTTGTTTGGTCCAATGGAACCGATCACTTATTTAACATGAAGATGAAATTTAAAAAAAAAAGGGGGGGCAAGAGGTGTCGGCTTTTTTTGGGCAAAAGAAAGAGGTCCAACCAATCAATTAGAGAAATCTTCCAGGCTTTTCTCTTGTAAATTTTAGCCAGCGTGATCAAAGGAATTAATTCTTCCAGACTATGTAAAAAGGGGCAAAAAATGTGGCGGTGATTGGAGAGAGAAGCAAAGGAGATTGTCATTGTCTCCATTTTATTTTGGCAACAAGTTGGCAAGACAATCTAGTCACGAGGAGGCAGAGAGGAATATTTTCTTTGCAAGATAATGGGAAAGGTGGATCAATAAGCAAGAATTAAAACGAAAGATAAAAATGCTTAGTTGACCAACTCCGTCACTTAGCTGACCCTCCTCCGTCAAGTGATGGAGTGATGCTCAACTAATGACAGCTCATTTGTGACGAAAGAGGATGACTTTTTCAAACAGTTTCATTTCACCCAATTTTTTTTGTTTTTTATGTTTTTTTTATTGCAAGCTTAAATTTAGAGATAAAATCTTAAGAGGACCCACACAATCAATTTTCATGAATATGATGAAAAAATAAATTATAATAAAATATAAATAATTACAAGTAAAAAATATTATCACATACTAAAAAGAAATCGTTAATGTCATTATTTAGATATATTAAATTTAAAAGATGAAAAAACACTTGAGACTAAGATTGATTTTGTATTATTTGAGGCCCGACACATCTTAATTTACGAGATTTGGATCAATGGGGTAAATTTTCTTCTCTACTAATGCATTATTCTTATTTTGTTATTTTCATTACTTCATTATTTTTTTTTGTTGGTTCATTACTTCATTCATTTTATGCGTAATCAATATCAATGGTCTTAATTTTAGGTCACAAAGAGTCTTTCTAAAGCAATTTAATTTTGGCGAAAGTATTGAGAAGCCAACAATGATTTTGTTATTAATTGCAAAGCCAACGTTTCAAGTGTTTTTTCATCTTGTAAATTTAATAGATCTATATAATGACATTAATGATTTCTTTTAGGTGATAATATTTTTTACTTGAAATTATTCTAATTAATTTTCATTGTGTAGGCCCTCTTGAGATTTTATCTCTCAATTTAAGCTTGCAATAAAAAAAAAAAATGGGTGAGATGAAACCGGTTGAAAAAGTTATCCGGTTTCATCGCAAAATGAGCAGTCATTAAAGTGATGGTCAGCTCAGCCAAGCTCAAAAGGAAAATATGAACAAAAAATAAGAAGGCAAGAGATTTAAGCACTAATGGGAGCGAACCAAATTTATTCACGCAGCTCTCTTCCCTCAATATATATATAGTCGGTCTAGTCCCGTTAGTCTGATTCCCCCTTGGAATTGAGAGGTGGACCAGCACTTTCAGGAATTGGACCCAACTGGCCGGTTTAGTCCAATCCAAGCGGTTCCTCATCCAATTGCTCAATCGATCTGTCTTATTCATCCTTAAAACACATGCAGGGTTGAGTTCTAAGTCTGGTTTTAGATCTATTTCACTTAGAATGAAAAGCCTAATTCAAGAGAGAGCTTAGGGAGTTTGTGAAGTAAACACTTCCTATCTTTTTTATTAGAATTTGGGAAACTATATGTTTCAACTGTGAATGTTTGCAGAGAAAAAATAAAAAGAAAACAATAATTTTTTTTTACATGAAAACTGTTTCAAAAATCAGATGGAGAAAAACCATGGTGCCACAATATAGATAGCAAGAGTATAGGGCATACATAGTTAATGATGAAAATTACTTGCTTGTATTAGCAACAATAAAAGCTTTATTCCTTGTGTAACATAAAAATTGCATATATGCCAGTAAAAGTTCTGCACTTCAAACTTATTTTCTTCTATCAAACTCCACAACACCATCACCATACCGTGTAATGAGGCTCACAAAACTTTGTCTCGAGCCATTGTAATACGTTGTTGTTGATCATAATCAAGCATCTTGTCCATCTCTTTCCCCGGGATTAGGCATACTAGGTCGAATCACATAAATCATATGTATCAATTACGTTTTCTGCGCTTATCTCCCGCCAGATTGTCTGTGTGTGTCTCCAAGCTTCCCGGTCTTTCCTTATATTCTGGAAAGAACATGCCGCTTTAGTAGATAGATTGGACAAAAATAGCATTGGACGGCAGATGCAATTCGAAGTTCTAGCGTCCAGTGCTTGAACTTCGGAAGCAGATCATTATTGTTAAAAAGTGAGGATGCGAATTGATTATGAAACCTTTTCCCAACGTTTTAAAACACCGTCCATGTACTGTGTATCGGCATGTGCACGCCGTCACATGGGGACTGAGTCCACTAGGGAGTGACGGATCCAATGCTCCAGAATGTTAAATCAATAAAAGAAGGAAGAACCGTGAAGCACAAATCTAGCGAGTGAGTCCTTAAAAAAAGAGAGGGCTATGTTGTATTGTAGGGGTTGACCACCTGTGATAACCTCTCTCTACTAGTATGAAAAGCAAACTAGTTGTGGATCTATGGTGGGTCGAATCAGGGACAGGTCGAGGGTAAGATCGAGTTTAGGCTGGCTCTAGTAAGGGGTGGACTTTTCGATCTCAAAGTATATAGGCCTGTGACGTGCGCAACACTCTTGCCAGCCAAACATCAAGGTCGCACTTGAGAAAGTTCGCTGCTTTCTGAAACTTCAAGCTTTACGCTTCTTCGAACCATGGAGGGCAACAAAGGGACAGTGTGCGTGACGGGTGGTACTGGCTTCATTTCTTCATGGCTCATCATGAGGCTCCTTGAACGTGGTTACTCGGTCCAGACCACAGTCAGACCCGACTCGGGTAAGTCTCTCTGATTTTTTCCAGCTTGAACATGGGACTATAGTGTGCTTCGAGTGGTCTTGTGCATATGGAGAAATAAGTGCAGAAAAAGTTGGGTTGCCTACCAAAGCAGAAAACTTGCGTACCTTTTGTCCTCTTAGGAAGTTTAGGGTGCCTTTGGCAATTGATCAAACAGTACCTGATTTCATTTTTTGGTTCTTGGGAACAAAAGAATAACATAAATCTATTTGGTAATTTTTTTTTTTCCTGGAGAAAAAAACCAAGGAGTAAAAGAAAGTTATTTCCTTGTTTTTGAGAACAATTCTAGAATCAAGCTAACTCAAATTTCTATTTTTTCTCTTCTTCTTTTCTTCTTTTTCTTCTTCATTTTCTCTCTTCTATTTCCACTACCGTCACTAATCGCTGACGATTAGTTGGACAAGGTTTGGCAAGCTCTCTGAAGGCTCTAGCCACCGGCCAGCTTTGCCTGGTCAAGTGAGGCTCGATTGGTTGGATAGGGTTTGGCAAGCTCGCTAGAGGCTCACCTAGCCACCGACTAGCTTTGCCTGGTGGGGTAAGGCTCAATCAAGCTTTGTCCAATTGCCGATCAGGCTTGGCCAATGAGGCACGGCGTCGTTAGGGGCCAGTGATGCTCCAACAAGGTTGCTGGGGGCTAGTGACACTGTAGTAACTAGTAAGGTCATTGGCCCTCAAGATGACCAACGCTACTCTAGCTGGTTATTGGTTAGGAGGCCAATGATTGACCAAAGCTTGAAGAAGAAGAGAAAGAAAAAAAAAGAGAAAAATAATTAAAAAATTAAACGAAAATGGTTTGAATTAGAAATTTTGAGGGAGGTGCCAAACACAATTCTATCCTAGAATAGAAATTTTGTGGAGTTAGCAAATGCCTTCAAATGTTAAGAAATTCTTCTGGGGAATAGAATAAAAAAAAAAATCATTTCTGATCAAGAATTATTTCTAAAACAAAATGGTTACTAAATAGGGCCCTTGGCAACCCCTTTTTGCTGCCTTTTCAAGCCTGAAGAAGCACAAGATGAACTAAATATGGGTTAAGTTAATGGCAATGGAATCGGTCTGCGATGATCTGGTTTTTCTTATATGACTGAGATGTACATGCACCGTATGCGGTGGCGGCTAGAATAGACTCTCTTGAATCAGCTTTTCTTGCAGTCCATGTTTTGCTGAGTTTTATGGTGTAATCTAGAGTATTTTCTGAATAAGTCAAGTGCTGCATTAGAGGATTTTTCCTGGACCAGTTTCTCCCGTTGAAGCGTTGATGTCCAATGAAGTGTTTGAAGGTTTTATTCATGACGCGATTAAAAATACTTTCTGATCAGATGGCAGCAGAGATACCGACTTCTTGAAAAATCTACCAGGAGCATCGGAAAGGCTCCGAATCCTCATCGCTGACCTCGGCAATCCCGAGAGTTTCGGCCCAGCCATTGATGGTTGTGTTGGAGTCTTCCACGTCGCCACCCCGGTGGACTTTGAGGACAGAGAGCCAGAGCCAGTCGTTACCAAAAGATGCATTGATGGAGCGTTAGGCATCCTGAGGGCCTGCTTGAATTCCAAGACCGTGAAGCGGGTCGTGTACACTTCAAGCTTGGCTGCGGTTCAATTTAACAACTCCAACGCTGAGATACAGGATGAGGACACCTGGAGCGATGTCAAGTCCCTCAGAGAAGTGCCGATGCTTGCAGCCTCGTACGCAATCTCAAAGACGTTGACCGAGAAGGCGGTTCTCGAATTCGGAGAGAGGCACGGGCTGGAAGTGGTGACAGTGGTTCCCACGTTGGTCCATGGACCCTTCATTTGTCCCAAATTCGCCGGATCTGTTCAGATTGCGCTGGCTTTGGTATTAGGTATGTGCTGCACAAAACATATCACACGATCCTTAAGCTAAGTTTATATGGACCGTTGATAATGTGTGATCCACAGTAGAACTCTCATAACTAATGATTCATATAATCTTAATTTACATGACATATACACTTTGCAACAACTTATCATAAAACATGTACCATACGAGATACTTGTTCAAAAATTCCTAAACTTATCGTATGATAGCCGATTCAGTTCTAAATTTTTTAATGTATCAATTTAGTCCTAAATTATTTGAAGATTTGCCATTTTAGTCTTAAATTTTTCTCTGTATCAATTTTATCTTAAATCTTTTGAAAATTTCCTAAGGAAAAGCACTAAAAAAATTCTAAACAATTTGCATTGGTACCAATTCAAACTTAAGCCTTTTAATTGAACCAATTTAGTTATAACCATTTTCATATTGGTACCAATTGAGTCTATTTGACTAATTTAGGCCAAAAATTACTAACAAAGACTCTAATCATCCTACATGGTATGGCTGGTGTTGACATCAACATTTTTCTAATTTTAAATTTTTTCATAGTTTTATTAATTTTTATTTTTATTTTCTTTTCTTTCCTCTTT
Source organism: Eucalyptus leucophloia subsp. euroa (assembly GCA_017140325.1). Classification (NCBI taxonomy): domain Eukaryota; kingdom Viridiplantae; phylum Streptophyta; class Magnoliopsida; order Myrtales; family Myrtaceae; genus Eucalyptus; species Eucalyptus leucophloia. The sequence goes on along the minus strand of CM029472.1, from coordinate 13,688,919 downwards.
TTTCGTCCTTCTTTTTTTTTTTTTCTTTCCACCGTGGTTGATGAGGATTGTAGCCCTCGCCCAAATGAAGGCGAGGTGCAAGCAACCGTGGATGAGGATGCCTCAACCACCGGGCAATGCTAGCCTTGTCATAGCCTAGCCGGCCATTGACAGAACTGGCCTCACTTGTGGTCGACGAGGCCCTAGCTAGGCATGCCTTGCTTGCATCAAGGGAGATTGACCTGATAGGTGAATCTCAAGAAGAAGAAGAAGAAGCGCATTGAGAGAGGAAAAAGGTCTTGAAGTTAGCCGACTTGAGGAGTGTGCGCTTCCAAGAATCGATGATTGTGGGAGGCAATCGCTCGATCGCATTTGATGAGGCAGCCGCACCTCCTCTTCATGTCTTCCATGGGATTGGTATTCTCTGCCATACCTACTCTTGCTCAACCTAGATGAGGAATGGCGAGAAGTGAATCCCTTTCCTTCATCTCCCCTATCTAGTCGAGGCCAGACAAGGGCTGGGACTCTCGCTGATGGCTGGCTTGCTTTTTGCCACCCTCGCCGGCCATAGTGAAAAAGAAAAAAGAAGAATGAAGAGAGAAGAAAAAATAAAGGGAAAAGAAAAAATTCAAAAATTCAAAAAAAAATATTAAAATTTTAGAAAATGTCCATGTGAACACCAGTTGTGTCATATAAAATGATTAACATCCACATTAGTAATTTCCATTTTAAATTGGCCATATATATTCAATTGGTATCAATGGGGTTTAATATTAAATTGATCAAATCGAAAAGTTTGAAATGACTTCTTACCAACGCAATATATTTATGACTTTTTTAGCACTCGTCTCGATTTGTCAATTTATTCATAAGCATATTATTTGGATATTTGACCGGAATGACCACATTGGTAAATTATTAAAAGGTTTTAACATTAAATTGACATAATTGAAAGGTGTAGAACTGAATTGACACATTATTGAAAGATTTAGGACTAAATCTACACATTGTAAATAAAGTTTAGGTTTGAATTCCATAAATAATATGGAAATAAAAATATTTAGGACTAAATTGGTCTCCGTAGATAGGTTTAAGACTTTTTGGACAATTTTCCTTATACCATATTATAGTCAAATTCATGATGAAATTGACTGATTTGATCACCAAACAGATGCAAAAATTCCATAATTTGACAATGTTTCCATGTTCAATATCAAATACAAGCCAAAGGAAGACAAGCTTTTATCTATCCATGCATATGTTCATGTTCATTTCGATGACACACCCTTCTTAAAATCTTAATTTGGCTGCAATAAATCCCGTTCGAAATCATCAGGGAATGAGAACGACTACTCTTTTCTCCTCAAAATGCGTCTCGTTCATGTGGACGATGGGGTGAGAGCACACATCTTCCTCTTCGAGCACCCCGAAGCCAAGGGGCGGTACATATGTTCCTCGGCCATGCTAACCATCGAAGAGATGCCCAAGTTTCTCTCGGAAAGACACCCAGAGTTTCAGATACCCTCGCTGGAGTAAGTCCTATCATATCTTATTTTATAATCTAACAGATCTACCATTGCTGTTCTTGAACTGATAGCAGAGTTTTACAAATCTTTGTAGGTCCTTGAAGGAAGTGAAAGGCCCCAGGTTCGCCAGCCTTGCGTCGAGGAAGCTATTGGACGCCGGTTTCGAGTATAAGTACGGGATCGAGGACATGTTCGATGGATCCATCCAGTGCTGCAAAGGAAAGGGTTATCTCTAGATTAATCGCATTCCATCCATCTAGCAGAATTCGGTATGCAGGCCAGGCCGAATGTCTGGGTTCATTTTCATGTAGTCCTTTGAGAAAAATTGCAGACAAAAAATAACGGAACATGTCGAGAAAACGCGTACCATGTATCTAGCATGGCTTGTGAAAACTGATTTCTCAGGATAATATACCGCATAAATAATCTCGGTATTGTATGCTTCCATTCTTTCGTATTTGATGTTGCACTACAGAGAGTATGTTGCCCTTATATAGCATTGATCACTCAATATGCATGTTTTGTTTTTCGTCAATAGTGTCAGCAATCTCTATTTCTGATTCTTAATGTGCTATCGATGTTGCCATGTGGTCTAAGATCAAACTGCAAATGGGTCATTTTCAATGCTCGACAACAATTAATATCCGGAAATAATTTGCCAGATCAATTCAAATTTTATAATGTTTAGTAATATTCAACGTCTCATTTTACACTTTGGTAGAGTACCCAGACAATATCATCTCCCTTCTCTTTTTATCCATTCTTTATCAAGTATCTCGCCCTGATATTATGGGGAACATTGTATAAAACGCAATTATTTTGTTCAAAACAGTATTTTGTTCCTTTAAAGAACCATTTCCCCGATTCAACACACATTTCTTTAAATGCAAAATCAAAATCATCATCGAAAAGCATCACAATCAAGAGTTTACCTCTTCTGTAGCATGGGAATCGACCATCACACAAGGTTGCCTTTTTTTTTTCTCTCCCCTTCTCTAGAGATACTAAGACCGCTCCAACTCGATTTCTTTGCCTTGTATTTCTTTGATCTCGTCCTCCTTCTCTTGTTAGTGGGATTGTCGATCTTGATATTTTCGACTTTCTTACAATCAAAGCAAGTTGCGTCCTTTTTGTGTCCGTCACTTCCATTGTTGTTGTGTAATACTTTTTTGCCTCTAAAGTTCTGGAGAGAACGCTCGAATTTTCTAGTAAGTATAATAGTCTCAGTCACCGTTTCCTGAAGAGTCAGTATCCTCATTTGAGTCATGAGCATTAGCTTCGAGAGCAATTGATTTCTTCTTCTTGGCATTTCCACCTGAATTGTCCTATTTCAACTTCTTAGTCTTCACTGATCCAATCAATTCTTCGGTTGGCATAGCGTCAAGATCCTTTCTACACATATTGCATCCCTCTTAGATTGCCATGAATCTGGAAGACATTTCAACGACTTTCGAATCAATTTATGAGTCAAAAGGATCTTGACGCTATGCCCAACAGAAGAATCGATTCTGCATTTTCATATATTTTGCCAAGCAGCGGTAGTTCTTGCACAGTAATATTATTAAACGAGTATGCATACTTTTTCATCCAAATTGAACGTCTCCCAACTAGTTGTAAGAGAGATAATTTTGCTCTTCTTCATTTTGCTGGTTTCCACATGGCACATGGGTTACCACCAATTTATACCACATCTCCTTTGCCGCCCGTTTCGCACGTTATATTCGATTGACGACTTCTGTGGAGCACTGTCTTTGTAGTTTAGGTAGTTTCTTTCTAGGGGCAATGTCTTGTCCATCTTCAATCGCTTTTCATGCTTCATAATCCGTAGATTTGATGAACATCTCTCTTCCGTATCTCCTATAAATAGATTTACAGCCATCAAAAAGTGGAGATTGAACAATAAATTAACCACCTAATATGGTGGCCTAATGATCTTTAACTTGAACAATATTGCGCTTTTCATGTAAATGACAAAGATTAACTATTTTCATGAGTCGGTGTCATGATCTGATCTCTCGTGAAGTAGAAATCTGTTTATCTAGGGATTAGAATCTCAACTGTGCAGGAATGACCGGCATATTAGCGCTCAGTCTTCAACATTTTGTGTTCTCATATCGGTGGTGGACCGAGTAAAGACTCGTTTTTGAACCTATTGCTTCTGAACTAATCAAGAGGGCTTTTGTTAAGAGAAAGAATGTCACAAGATGCCTGGCTTTTCATCAAAGAAGCTCTTGGACATCAGTTTCGGGTTCAAGCATGAACTCGAGGACAGGTTCGATGGAGCAAGTTGACGCTGCAATGGAAATGGGTAGATCTGAAGGTGCCCAACTTGCTTGGATCAGCTTTTCTAGTACTGATAGATCTACGTCAGTAAACACTTTGCATTTTTACTATAATAATTTGTCAGATTATCCCGACATAATTAGTGTCTGAAGAAGACTTGAGAGTGGTGTATTTCAAGCGATTGTAATCTTTGCTCGTAGTCGAACATCTTGTCCATCTCTTCCCCGTAGAGTAACCTGATCGGACCACAAATCCTAGGTGTGAGGTTCATATTCCGCTCACTCGGTTTATTTGGTTCTGTCCAAGCTTCCGCCGTCATGCGTGACATTTTTAGAAGGAAAATGACCGTTTGCTAAATAAGTTGGCTAAGTAATGGGTAGACCCATTAAACGGGTGAGTCAGGTCGGGTTTGGGTCGAGTCATAAATGGTCCGACCCAAATCGACCAATTTAACCCGTTTATAACCCATTTATCGAATGCAAAATTTTGATCTATACTCGACCTATTTAACTAAATTTTAAAAAAAACTTATTTCTTATATATAAATATATATATTATTTTCAAAAATGATATTGCTACAATAGTTTTATACAACACAAATTTAATGGACAATTTTTATCATTTTTTAAAATAATTATTTTTAAAAATCGAATTTTAATTATTTTTAATTATTAATTATTTTTATTTTTATTTTTTAAGAATATAATTTTTAATTTTCTTTTATCTTTTCTCTTTTCTTTTTTTTTTCTTTTTTGTTCTTCTTCTTCTTTGGCTGGCCGCCGGCCACAACGATAGCCGACCTGGCCACAAGTGAGCCTCAAGTTCGCTCGGCTCGCTAACGCCGGTGACCTTGAGGCTCGCTAGATCCGACAAGCTCGAGCTCAAGGTCAAGGCTCGCTAGGTTGGCGAGGCTTGAGCCTTGCCGAACGTCGGCGAGGCAAATCGACAAGCTTGAGGCTCGCCAGATCGACGAGGCTCGAGCTCGCCCCCTTAGTGAGTTCGAGACTTGCCGGATCGCCGAGCTTGAGGCTCGCCTGGTCGGTCATCGTCTATCGCAGTGCTAGCCACTAGAGAAGGAAGAAAGAAAAAAGGAAAGAAAAAACGAAAAGAAAATTAAAATAGAAAAATAATTATAATTTCGATTTTTATAAAGTTAAAGAGGAAGAAGAGATTGTGAGGTTTTGGTCAAAAGTAGGTTCTAAATCTAACCCATTTAAGACCCACTTAAGACTCACCTATCTTAAGTCTTTGATTATTAAACCAATTTAACTACTTTTTATCAAAAACTAAGTAATCCATGTATGGCCCATTTATGATTTAAATGGATTATATATGGGTCTAAGACCCATTTTGCCACCTCTAGTAATGGTGTGACATCCTGATTTTTAAATTTCGATTTCGATTGGATAAGTCGTGCCTTTCATCAACGTGACTATAGTGTTTTTCTCTGAGATTGCCACTCATGAAATAACTGACCTACCTGATGAAGCCATTAAGGGATTTTAAATATAATAGACTTGAGAATTCGACCGTAAATCAACTAGTGATCGTAAATTGTGCCGGTCTGCAAAGGTCATTGCGGCACAATTAAAAATCGATCAAAGATCGGAGATAGATCGATTCGACTGATATCGCGATTAAAGTGTGGGTGATTCTACCTAATTGCAAAATTCTCGTTAATCGACACTAAATCGATTTTCTATCATTTTGGGTACCTTGTATTTATATTTGAAATCTTGAGATTTTTACGACCACCGAGAGTCGCCAAATGTGTCAAATGGGTTCATTGTGGTTCAAAGAAAATCGACCACGGGTCAATTGCACCAAAAATTCCTAAAAGCTACCCGATAAGCAATGTCACACTAAAAACAAGTTTGATTGAAAATAACCGCGAATTTGAACCCGATTTCAGAAATTGAAAGTCATGTCATGTTACATGTCATTTTACGAATGTTGACTTATTTTTTGAGGATTTTTCGGTGAGTTCAAGATTTTTACGGAAAATCGTTGCGAACAATTCGGAAAACGAACGGAAATTTGGATTTGCTAATTTGAAGGGATTTTTGGCATCTAGTGTAAGTGAATTGATGAATCAAAGTTGTTTGGGTTTTTTCTGAATTCAAATTGGATCTCAACCAGATTTGTTTATTCATAAAATTGGATTTCGAAAATAAAATGAATTAAAATTTGGAATTGAAGATAATTGCCGTTGTTGTTGCCCAAAACTTGTTGTTTGAGGGAAATTTTGTGCAAGAAAGCAAGTGTGGATCAAATACTTTAGCATGGGGATTTTTAAGATCAAACTGAACTAAACAAGAGCACGTGGAACCAAGAATTTCAGTTACCCCTGGATGCACGCCCCTCTCCTTTTCCTTTTTGTTCTCTCTCTCTCTCGCGGAACCCACCCCCGCCGACAACCCCTCCCCCTGCTGTATCCCATTTCCCTTTCTCTTCCATTACTTTGATTTTTTGGAGTCAAAGCTTGTCTCTTTTTCTGCTTTTGACAGACACTCCTCCATCCCCTTTCCCTTTTCTCTAGCTCGGTTCCCCCTCCATCGGCCCGTCTGTTCTTCATTTTCTTTCGGTTCTTCGTGTGCCCGATCAAAGACCGAGTCATCCCCCTTGAATCCTCCTCCTTTGCTGTTTGTTTTTGTTACACCGAAACAGCCCGTTGAAGCCGCGAATCCAGCCCTTCTCTCCGTATAAAATCAGCCGCGCAAAACAGCCAACAGCCAAGGGAAAACCAGCAGCATCGTGGGCTTTGCAGGCCAAGTTTCGAGCCCGATTTGTGCTCTGTTGGTGTTGCCGCTTTGAGAAGAATCGAGCCTCATCACATTCTTGTCAAATTGATCCGAACAAATCGTTAATCCGATGAGTTTCACTCACTAATGCTTTTTTAGTTTGTTAATTATGTTTAAGGGTTGATTAGATTTAATTAAGTGTAATTAGGTTGTTATATTAGAGTAGATTAGTAATCATTAATTAAATGCGATGCATGTTAGGCGTTTGGTTCATGTAATTAGCAAGTAGAGATGTACTTCTATTTATTGAATGCATCTCAAGATTTTTCCCGACTCGTTGCGAGCTTCAATTAGGCATTACGGGCCTAAATTGGATTTTTAGTATTTAATTATTAATTTTCGGAATTAATTTAATTATTTATTTATTTTCCAAAAATTATGTAGGGATAGTTGACGACCGGAATTTTATGCCGATTGTCGTGGCATAGTCCATTTATTTAATTGAGCTTTATTTCGTGTTGAATTGAATTATTTGTGAAAGTGGGAATTATTCTTTAATTGGATAATCATTGGTTATTGATTGAAAAATAACCGGGTATCAGTTGATAATGCCAAAAATATTTGAGTGGACTATAGAAAATGTGGGAGTTATGGAAATGAAAATATTATATTTTGGCTAAGGCCAACCGCATACCCACACACGGCTATTTTATCGAGAATGATAAAACGATTGAGTTGATTGTATGATTGGGATGGTATACTATATCGACCTACGGGCGATATGTCAGCTTAGCATAGAGTAGTATACTGGTATATTATATCAGCCTACGGGCGATATGTTAGCTTAGCAGAGAGCAGTATACCTTATTAGTTTTGATTGAAAATGTCAATATATTATATCAGCCTACGAGCGATATGTCAGCTTAGTAGAGAGCAATATACCTTATCAGCTTATATTGAGCACTGTCGGTATACTATATCAGCCTACGGGCAATATGGCAGCTTAATAGAGAGCAATATACCTGATCATCTCAAAAGCGAGCTATACTATTTATTTATCAGCTTAGCAGTGAGCAGTCCTGATATGAACGGACTTATAGATAGTATGAGATAAGCTGAACAAAAAAGGGTCGAGATGACATGTAATCGACTAGGTCGATTGATCGAGATATCGATCTGTGATGTGATTACTTGGGTGTCTATTGGATTATGCTAATATGCAGGTGGTGCCTATTGGATTATGCTAATATGCAGGTGGAATCTAAGGCCAAGGTAAGTCCTCTGACCCGTGTGTGCATAGGCGGCCCGAATAGCGTATTGGTTTACAAATCGGGTCTTAGGGGTAGAACTTGCTGAGACATAGTCTCATTCCAATTGTAGGACAACATTTTAAGAGAAACTTGAGGAGAAAGAACCCAAAGAGGAGGACCTTGATGAGAAACCGGAATGAGGATTCCGAGAATGATCCAAAGTAGGACCCGGATGAAGATTGAAACCCCCGCCCTATTTGCAAACCCAATGTGTGAACTGATAGGTGTTAGATTAGACTTTTGTGAATAGTATTGTAAAATATACTATGAGGTTTGGTTATATAAAAGTGTGGTTGTGGTTTTTCAGTTGTGAAAAATATAACCCTACTTTTCTATCCCATTATTTTATTATTTGAAGATTTTATATTTGCTTCCGCATACGTATTAAAATGAAAGGGGTCGGCGGTGCGTTCTGGGACATCGCTATTAATCAATCAAGATGAGGGATGAGCGCGTGCCCAAGGATTGGGGTGTGACAAATGGGATGGCAGATGAAATTTGAAGTCTATTGCTTGAAGTTATGACGTGAATCGTTATTAAAAAGTGAAGATGCAAATTGACGTGGGTGCAAAAAGTCGGATGCGCGATGGATTAGAAAAATTATCTCCCAATACTTTAAGAACGCACACGAGATGCACGATGTATCAGCACGTGGACGCCATTGTATTGGTAACGGGTAAAACAAAGAAGCTTAAATCGATGAGAGAAGACCAGCAATGTACAATACATTTATCTATTCTTTTCTTCCTTCCCTGGCTATCAACTACAGTTATTATATCCATACAGGCTCCACAGCCACCTCTCTCTGATAGTATACGGAAGCTTCATTTGCATCAAGAACCAGTTGTGCAGAGAGGGAGAGAGCGAGAGAGATCGATGGCGAGTGATAAAGGCACGGTGTGCGTTACTGGTGGTGATGGCTTCATAGCTTCATGGATGATCATGAGGCTCCTTGAACGCGGTTACTCAGTCCGGACAACTGTCATACCCGAACTGGGTTAGTCTTTCTTTTCTTTCTTGTTTTTTCCTGCCTGATCTTGGAGATTCATTCTTGCCATGAGTTCTGATCAAGTGGAGTCTTAGACTGATGTCTTGGGCTGAGCGTGTTGAAAACAGTCCAACATCCTCTCATCTGTTTGTGCAAGCACATTCATAGTCAATAGTGGGGTTGGCATTCTTGATCGAGGATATATGTATGTTTCGTAAGGATCAAGTGTATTTGACTATGCAAGTGTTTCACATGGTCTGTGTGTAGGAGAAATAAATGCAGAAAGTTGGGTTGTCAACCAATGCAGAAATTTTCATATATTTCGTCCGATTTGGGCGTCTAAGGATCGATTCCGATTGGAATTATCGTTAAAAGGAAACCCTTTTTGCTGCCTTTTGAAGCGTGAGAAAGCATAAGATGAACTAAATAATGGCAATAGACTCAGTTAACAATTGATCTGATTTTCGTGATATGATTTATGTTTACATTTACAATATGCTGAGGTGGCCAAAATAGAATCTCTTGCTCTTGTTCTACGCAATAATTGACTGACTCTCCCTTGCAACAGCTTTTCGTGCAGTCCATATTGCTAAGGTATATGGTGTAATTCAGGGTACTCCATGAAAGAGACATGCTGTATTAGTTGATTTTCCCTGGACTGGCTCTTCTCACTAACCTGATCCATTGATCTCCTATTAAATGTTTGAGCTTTTCCAACCAAAAAAATTGTTCGAGCTTTTTTATTCAAAACGCAATTGACGGATTTGTTCTGATCAGAAGGCAGCAGAGACATCGACTTCTTGACAAATCTACCGGGAGCATCAGAAAGGCTCCGAATCTTCACCGCCGACCTTGGTGAACCCCAAAGTTTCGGCCCAGCCATTGAAGGCTGTGTCGGAGTCTTCCATGTCGCCACCCCAGTGGACTTTGAGGACAGAGAGCCTGAGCCAGTCGTCACCAAAAGATCCATCGATGGAGCGTTAGCCATCCTGAGGGCCTGCCTGAACTCCAAGACTCTGAAGCGGGTGGTGTACACTGCGAGTGCATCTGCTGTTCAATTCAACAACTCCAATGCCAATATACTGGATGAGGACTCATGGAGTGACGTCGACTCCATCAGAGAAATCACGACATTTGGAGCTTCGTATGCAATCTCGAAGACATTGACTGAGAAGGCAGTTCTCGAGTTCGGAGAGAAGCACGGATTGGAAGTGGTGACAGCGGTTCTCTCATTGGTCCATGGACCCTTCATTTGTCCCAAGTTTGCCGCATCCGTCCGGACTACGCTGGCTTTGGTATTAGGTATATGATACACCAAAATATATCACATGATTTATATAAATCATGTGAGCCAAGTCAATTTAGACCATTGATCAATTGAGATCCACGGAGAGACTCGTGTAGATAGTGGTACATAAACTCCATAATTTGAGAATGTGTCTCTGTTTGATGTCAAGTAGATGATAAAGGAAGACAAGACTGTAATCTGTCCATTCATATGTTTGTCTTCATTTCGATAATACAAACAATCTAAAATCTTAAAATGACTGGGGTTTGAAATTTACAGGGAATGAGAATGAGTACAATGTTCTTCTCAAAGTATCTCTCGCGCATGTGGACGACGTGGCGAGAGCACACATCTTCCTCTTTGAGCACCCCGACGCCAAGGGGCGGTACATATGTTCCTCAGCCACAATGACCATCGAAGAGATGTCCAAGTTTCTCTCGGAAAGATACCCGGAGTTTCAGATACCCTCACCGGAGTAAGTCCTGTTGTATCCCATTTCATGATCTAACAGATCTACTATTGCTGTTCTTGAACTAAGAGCAGAGTTTTTCAAATCCTTGCAGGTCCTTGAAGGAAGTGAAAGGCCCCAGGCTCGCCAGCCTTTCATCGAGGAAGCTGTTGAACGCCGGTTTCGAGTATAAGTACGGAGTCGAGGACATGTTCGATGAAGCCATCCAGTGCTGCAAAGAAAAGGGCTTTCTCTAGATCAATCTCTATTCCATGCATATGATAGAACTCAGTACCTCAAGCCGAACATTGTAATGTTAAAAGTAATAAGCTGGCGTCATGCCATACAGTATGACCTATTTCTATTCTGATCTGTCTTAGGTTCATATCATATAGTCCTCCAAGAAAAATGCAGACGAAAACAGAGAAACATGTCGAGGGAAAAGCGTATCATGTATCTAGCACGGCTCATGAGAACCAATTTGTCCGATGGCTTTGTGCAAGATGTCAAACCACGCGAATAATCTTGGTACTGCTTGCTTCTGTCATTTTGCATTTGATATTGCAGTGCTGAGAATATATGCACTCACATCATACATCTCCATATATGCACGTTTCTTTCTTCGTGAATCTCGTTGACAATTTCTGTTTCCGAAGCTTAATGCTGCAACATTTATCTTAACATGAACTCGAAGACTAGATTACTGAATGTTAGTAATATTTAACCTGGAATGGTACATTTTTGGAGGATACCACAAGTAATAACAATCTCCCGCGTCTTTTTTAATCCATGTTATATCAGTTGTCTCCCCATATCCTCTTGGAAATATTGCGTAAAATACACTTTCTTACTTCAAAACACAATTTTGTTCCTTTAAAAGAACCAGTTTCCTTATTCAACGCATCGTTCGGAAGCCTTTTCCACTCAACATACACTTCTTTAAACGTAGAATCAAAATCATCATAGAAAAGCATCACACTTAAGAGAATCATATACCTCTTCTATAGTGTTAAGAGAAATATTGTGAGTAATAAGGGTAAAATAGTAACTTAGTTATGAGTAAGGTTAAGCGCATATATATATATATATATATATATATATATATATATATATATATATTTTTGTAACCCTTTTTCATTTTGATTATCAAAAAACAATTATCCTTCATATGGTATCGAGCCACACTTTAAAAAATAAAAATAAAAACCCTAGCCTCCAGATTACCGGAGACCACTGTTCCGTCACTGGAAAAGGCCGCACCTCCGGCCGGCAACCTACGACGTTGATCAGTGACCCTAGCTGTCATCGTTCGAGTCCTACCTTGGGAACGCATTGATCAGCCTTGTGGTTGCTACTTCTCGTTTCCCATCATCGCAAATCCTTCTGTCAAACCTTGCTGATCAGTTCCATATGAGAGTCCTCTGATGAAAATCTTAGAAGACGACATGCATCTTATGGTCTGGCCATGATGATGACCTTTGTGAACGGCTTCCCTTGCTAAAACCCTATTTTGATTTTGCCGCCTCGCGTGGCTCGTGTGACGAGAATCGAGGCCCTATCCATGCGCGTGAAGATCTATGGAGTATTGATCGGATTGGGCTGAGTTTCGGAAGAAGCTGGGCGCTTGATATATCGTCCCCGATCGTTGTCGTGGAGATCGAAGTTTCGATGTCTATCAAGCTCGACGCTTCGACTTGAGGATTCGTGCAGAGGGCATCGATTCCAGGCGCTGCCCACATCAATTTCCTCCACAAGGAGTGTGTGGCTGGAGGAACCGAGTTCGTCATCGGTGCTGCTTTGCTTTGGATATATATATATATATATATATATATATATATATATATTTTTTTTTTTTTTTTTAAGTTCACGTTTGTGATGTGAGGAGTTATTTGGTGGGTCCAAAGTGTTGTGGTTTCTATGGTCATGGTCGTGATGTTATGATTTTACTCGATAAGGACAAGGCGCTGCACCCAAAACTTGTAAGCATCAAATTGGTCTTCTAAGAATTGAAGGTCCCCACAATCTCATCGGCCATTCTTGGTCAGGTCAGGTGCATACTCCTCAAGTTGCTGAAAAGCTATTTGTCTAATTCGTTACCATCCTCGGAAGCTATAATTGGCTTTGCAGTGTAAATTTCTCCTTTGCCTTATTGAGGTTTAGATGCGCAGGGACTCTGGTCTATCATGTGAAAGCTAGATATCTTAACTGCTGGACATGATGGGATATTTTCTGATGGTGGACAATAACTCACTCTATTATGTGTATTGCACAAAATTTTAGAAGTGGCCATTGTGGATGATAGATTTGCTAGTGATTACAAAGGATAGAGTCGTTGTTCTGCACTTGGAAGTTATTTGCATTGATAAGTATATTGGTGCTTTGGTGATTCGTATGGTGATTCGATTGAAGCCTTTTTGTTTGGAATTTTTTGTGCATCTTTGATTGAATTATTGGAATTAAGTATTGGCGACTGTGAAGTTCATTTCTTGGGCTCAATCATTCTTTATTCACTAATGGCGACCAATGGATTGACTTCTGGATCTCCTTTTGGTCATTTCCAATTAATATCTATCAAGTTAGATGGAACTAATTATCCATCTTGGTCTAAAGTGGTCGAGGTCTATCTTACCACCACTAGACAACTAGACTATCTCACATCTACAATACCGTCTGACATAAGTAAAGCTGCCGATTGGATTGCAAGAGATGCGATGATTTGGACCCTATTGTGGAATAGCATGGACCCTAAGGTCAATCCTCACTTTATTCAATGTGACTCAACTAAAGCAGTTTGGGATAAGTGTGCATTACTCTATTCAGGGCAAAATAATATGATGCGAGTATGTGACACATGGGAAAAGTTATTTGATATTTAACTTGGAGATCAATCATTGTCTGATCATTATGCTCGATTCACCACTCTCTGTCAACGATTGGATACTTATCTTCTTGCCTCAAACGATCCCGATGTTTTGGCTAAACGCCAAGAGGCTTTTAGGGTAATATTATATCTCAAGTCATTGGGGCCTGAGTATTCATCTCTTCGTCAGCATATTACATCTCAGAGTTCTCTTCCCACAGTAGATGAAGTCTTCTCCTAGGCTCTCCGTTCTACAATTCTTGAGATCTTCCACGTTAGCAGTGGAGATTAGTGCTATGCTTTCTTGTGGTTCTTGTAGACGTGGAGCTCGAGGTCGTGGTTATCGAGGTCATGGACGCGGTGTTGTTCATGGTGGAAGTCGTGGAGGCCGTGAAGGGGGAGTTGGGACTCGTGGTACCATCAATTCTGGGAATAGTCATGGTTCCCGCTATTGCCATCATTGTCAAAGAGCTAGACATACAGAAGCTTATTGCTATACACTTCACCCGCAGCTCAAACCACCTATTGCTACATATGCGAAGTTGAGGATTCTCTTGGTCCTCCCTCAATAGCTCCACCAAGTTCAACTCAAGTTCTAAAGACAGGCGATTCAGTTACATTAACACGTGCTGAGTATGGTACATTGGTTGGCTCCCAACAAGTGATAGGATCTTCAGCTCCTACTGCTACTCTGGCACAAACCTCTAAAGGTAGTTCATCATGTTTGTTATCTGCATCGTCTGATTCTTGGGTTATAGACTCTAGAGCTACCAATCACATGACTGGTAACTCTAACTTACTGTCTTCTTTTCACTCTACATCTCCTTCATTATCGAATTCAGTTACATTAGCAAATGGTTCACAGTCTCAAGTTACTAGTTTGGGAGTTGCTCATTTGAGTCCCTCTCTTTCTTTATCATATGTTCTTCACCTATCAAAATCCCTTATAATTTGATTTATGTTAGCTCGTTGACCAAAGAACTAAATTGTTACGTGACCTTTTACTCTTCCAGTTGTGTTTTTCGGATCGAGGATTTGGACGAGATGATTGGTGGGGGACATGAATCCAATGGTCTCGTACTACCTTGATAAGAAGGTGTTAGCTGCTGCAACAGTAAAACAGACATCCACTGATGTATATCGGATGCATTGTCGTGCTAGTCATCCACCACTAAACCTACTTCGACGTTTATTTCCTGAGTCTAAGTTTGTGAGTTCCTTTCAATGTGAAGCTTGTCAGTTTGGTAAACATCATAGAGCTTCTTTTCCTTCTCATATTCAGAGTCATGTGTCTAGTCCATTTGAGTTGGTTCACTCAGATGTATGAGGTCCATGTCGTGTGTCCGATGTCTCTGGATTCAGATATTTTGTTACATTCGTGGATGATTTTTCCCAAATGACTTGGTTATTCTTAATAAAAGATCGTAAAGAGATTTTTCATTGTTTTCAATTGTTCTATTTCGAAGTGTTGAATCAATATAATATCTCTGTCAAACATTTACGGTCAGATAATGCTAGAGAATATCTTGCTACAACTTCTGGTTTCCAGCCCTTTTTGGAACTCATGGTATTATTCATCAGACGTCCTACTCATACACTCCACAACAAAATGGCGTAACTGAACGTAAAAATTGTCATCTTCTTGATGTCGCCCGCTGCCTCATGTTTCATATGCATCTACCTAAACATTTTTGGGGCCATGCTGTACTTACGGCATGTTATTTAATTAATAGGCTTCCAACTTCTGTTTTTCAAGGGAAGACACCATTCTCAATTTTACATCCAAATCGTCCTCTCTTTTCCTTACCTCTTCGGGTCTTTGGGTGTGTTTGTTTTGTACATCGTCTTACTCCAGGTCTTGATAAATTGGATCCTAGTGCTGAAAAATGTGTCTTTTTTGGATACTCTCGAACTCATAAGGGATACAAATGTTACAGTCCTACTCGGCGTCGTATGTTCGTGTCTACAGATGTGATGTTCTTTGAAGATCAGTCATATTTTTCCTCTTAGAATGTTCCACAAACACCTTGTGATAGTGATGATTGTGTACTACCAATGCTTCCACTGCCTTCCATCTCTCCAGCTACCTCCAAAAAATTTCAGTTTGCTGACCGCACCTATCATCGACGACATACAATTCCAACTATGACAAGTACAGCCTTCATCGGCACCCGATTCATCCGTTCCCCCATCGGTTGCGGTGCCGGACTCGATCCCGATCCGCCCATTGCTTCTCGAAAAGGTATACGTTCTTGTGTTGGTCGTCCTATTGATCGTTATTCTGGTCTTTTTTATTGTGTTAGTACGCATCATCCTATTTCAAATTTTTTTGTCCTATGATCGTTTATCTCCTACCTTCTCCGCCTTTGTCTCGTCGTTGTCTTCTATTTCTGTGCCTAGCAGTGTTGCTGAAGCTCTTGCTCATCCGGGTTGGCATCGTGCCATGGAAGATGAAATGCAAGCACTAATTCAAAACAAGACTTGGCAGCTTACTTCCTTACCTACTAATAAGCAACCTATTGGTTGTCATTGGGTTTTCACTGTTAAAGTTCACCTGGATGGTACCCTTGATCGATTGAAGGCACGATTAGTTGCGAAGGGATATACACAAACTTATGGTGTTGACTATAGTGACACCTTCTCTCCCATGGCCAAAATTCCCTCTGTCCGTGTCTTCATTTCATTGGCTGTGCAATTTGGCTGGATCCTTCATCAATTGGATGTCAAAAATGCCTTTTTACATGGTGATCTGGCTGAGGAGGTCTACATGGAGCAACCACCTGGGTTTATTGCTCAGGGGAAAATGTGGTATGTCGTTTACACAAAGCTTTGTATGGACTTAAACAATCTCCCCGTGCTTGGTTTGGTAGATTTAATGATGCAGTTATCAAATTTGGATTAAAGCGGTGTTAGGTAGATCATTCAGTTTTTAGCTCTCGTGTCTTCGACTGGTTGTATCCTTCTTGTTGTATATGTGGATGATATCATCATTCCTGGCAATGATTCAGG
Organism: Eucalyptus leucophloia subsp. euroa; assembly: GCA_017140325.1. Lineage (NCBI taxonomy): Eukaryota > Viridiplantae > Streptophyta > Magnoliopsida > Myrtales > Myrtaceae > Eucalyptus > Eucalyptus leucophloia. The sequence continues at coordinate 13,672,487 of CM029472.1, read as the reverse complement.
TGGTATTCAAAAACTTAAGCAGTTTCTACATAAAGAATTCAGTAATAAAGATCTGGGACGTCTTCGATACTTTCTTGGTATTGAAGTATCCTATTCACATGCTGGTATCAATTTATCGCAATGAAAGTATATATTGGACATCCTTGGCGAGGTTGGATTTCTTGGAGTAAAGCCAGTCGATACCCCTATGGATCCCAATATGAAACTTGATGCAGAACATGGAGAATTACTACATGATCCAACGAAGTATAGAAGATTAGTTGGTAAGTTAAACTATCTTACTATTACAAGACCTGATATATCCTTCGCGGTTAGTGTAGTAAGTCAGTTCATGAGTTCTCCTCGTACCACTCATTGGGATGCTGTACTTTGGATCGTCAAATATTTGAAGGGAGCACTAGATAAAGGACTATAGTTCAAGAATTATGGTCATCTAAACACTGCAGGTTTGTCTGATGCTGATTGGGTTGGATGTCTTGTGGATAGGAGATCTACTTTAGGCTATTGTGTGTTTCTTGGGGGTAATTTAGTTGCATGGAAAAGCAAGAAACAGCATGTAGTTTCCCGATCAAGCGCTGAAGCTGAGTATCGTGCTATGGCACATGTGACAAGTGAATTACTATGGTTGAGAATGTTACTATCAGAGATTGGAATGTCACCGTCAAATCCATTTGTGTTGTATTGTGATAATCAATCCGCTATTCATATTGCATCTAATCCATTCTTCCACGAGCGAACTAAGCACATTGAGATTGATTGTCTTTTTGTGCGAGAAAAAGTTCAGAAAGGCGATGTTATTCTTCAACACACAAAGTCGGAGGATCAACTCGTTGACATTTTTACGAAATCTCTACGGGGGAATAGAGTGAGCTTCTTATGTAACAAGTTGGGATTATTTGATATCTATATCCCAACTTGAGGGGGAGTGTTGAGAAATATTGTAAGTAATGAGGGTAAAATAGTAACTTAATTATGAGTAGGGTTAAGCGCATACATACATACATACATATATATATATATATATATATATATATTTGTAACCCTTTTTTCATTTTGATTATTAGAAAACAATTATCCTTCACATATAGCATTGGCATCGGCCATTCTCTTGTTAGCAGGACCCTCGAACTTGTTATGTCTTGCGACTTCGGGTCCATTTTCAATCACTTTCCATGCTTCATCCGTAGATTTGATGAACACCTCTTCTCTGCCTCTCCTGCAAAAAAAAAAAAAGTAGAGCCATCACCAAGTGGAGGTGGAACAATAGGCTGATATTCATTCAAGTGAGTACCAAACATAGTTGCCAAATGATGTTTTAACTCAAAGTAATAATGCACTTTTTATAAATACAGGAAAAACTAGTCACTTTCGTGATCGGTGTAATGATCTGATCATGCGTGAGTTGGGAATCTGTTTATCTAGGGATCAGTATTTGCGTTGTGCAGGAATGGCCGAAGTGTTAGCACTCGGTGTTCAAACTTTGAGCTTTTATGCCGACGGCGTGCTTATGAACTAATCAGGAGGGCCTTTTTTTTACAAGAAATAAAAAAGCTCTAAAGCCAATTAGAAGTCGCGAAATGCCTGGCTTTTCATCAAAGAAGTCTTGGGCATCAGTTTCGAATTCAAGCACGGACTCGAGGACAGGTTCGATGGAGCAATTAGGAGCTGCAAAGAAAATGGGTACATCAGAAGGTGCTATTACAAATCTTACTAAAACTGCTCGTTTTTTATCAAAAGCTTGTGATTTAGTTTTTGATGCAGCAAGTAGGGGAAAACAGTTTTTAATTGTTGGTACCAAGAATAAAGCAGCTGATTCAGTAGCAAAGGCTGCAATAAGGGCTCGATGTCATTATGTTAATAAAAAGTGGGCCTAACTTATGTCAATCAGAACAAATTCTGAAAGGAGATCTCAAGAACCGTCAAAGAGCGCAGTTATGCAATTATGTTGATTTGGGGTTTTTACTTATCTAATCATTGTCTGGAAATTATGTTGCAATTATGTTTGAAGTGAAAACTTCGACAAAAGGAACAACTTTGGGTTCCAAAAGAGTTCAGATGTGTGCCCTGTTAACAACCATCAAACGCATTGGATGTAAAAAGGAAATTGCCAGGAACTATGATAGAGGCTAATAAAATAGAGTTGATGAAGAAGGCCAAAAGTATAATCATGCTGAATCTATTGGATAAGGTAATGATCGAAATGGCCAATGATAAGAATGCTGAAGCATTGTGGGCAAAACTTCAATCGCTTTATCAAATGAAGGTTTGAACAATCATTTGTACGTGCTGAAAAGGTTGTTTTCATTCCAAATGGTCTAGGGTACATCTATAATAACCTGTTTAGATAGTTTTAACAAACTCATGATAGACTTGATGCGAACCTTAGTTAGGCCTTGTTGGATGAGAAATAAGAAATGATGTTGGCATCTCTATTAGATTCTTTTGAGCACTTGATTGATTTGTTGTTGTAGGGTCCACTATTATTACCTTGAAAAAGGTAAAAATCACCTTGCTTTCTAAAGAGTGGCAAAAGAAATTACAAGAAGATAACTTCAAGAGATATATGGCATTAGGCTTTTTTATCTGAGGTAGAGGCGATTGTAGAGAATTTGAAGATAGCATATTGAAGAGTCGTTGGAGGTCTTATGTTCGGTTGATGTTATGCTGCAATGAGCGAGGACACCAAATGACAAATTGCCTAAGGTGCAAGGGCAAATGGATTAAGTTGGAGTCTCTAGGCGATGGTAACCATAGCAACTAATAGTTTCAGTGATGCCGATGATGACTTAGCAATCACCATGAGTTCATTAGGTGATAATTGGATGCTTGACTCTAGATGTTATTAGTATATGACCCTTTATAAAGACTAGCTTACTACCTAAGGGTTACGTTTGTCAATCAGAATAAAATTCAAGGTAAGATAAATTTTATTATATCTTATATTTAGTGCATGTTCAAGATAGGATAAAGTCAAATATAAAATGGATATAACCCTTATTAAATTATTCTATGGGGGGAGGTGGGATAAAAATGGATTTCTAATATCTATAATAGAAAAGTTATTTTTCTTAAATAATAAACTTCTTAAATTAATAAAATTAAAATTATATTTCAATGTAAATTTATTTTTTCAATTTAATCTTATTTTTAGTTAAATATTCAAACTTAATTCTATCTTAAAATATAAATTCAATATATAAATTTATAATTATATTTATTACATAGTTTGGCTATTTTTAGTATTTTAGGCATATTAGTACATTTTACTATTTAATAAGATTTTATGAGAAAATGATGGAAGGGAAAAAAGAAATAAAAAAGAAAATAATTAAAAATGAGAGGAAAAAATAAATAAAAAATAAAATAATTTAAAATGAGAGGAAAAAATAAATAAAAAGCAAATAAAAATGAAGTAGACAAAAGTGTGGCGGGAGATTTTTACCATCTCCATTTATGCAACTTTGAGATTCATTTACATTGATATGCCGTTTGTACTAAACAATATACATAATATAATGTAAATAGATCAAAATTTATTAATGTGATTCACCAAACAATAGATAGAATATACAAAATCTATGAATTTCATATCATATCTTATTTAGGGTCTGTTTGTTTCGCGGAAAATGACTTCCAGGAAAACATTTTTGGATTTTCCAATGTTCGTTTCACGGAAAATGAACTAGTCAAAGAAAATGTTTTCCATCATTAAAAAAGGAGCCTGAGCTCCGCCGCTAGATTCGGTGAGCTCGCGACTTGCCGAGCCCAGCAAAACTTTGGCAAGCTTGGGCGAGATCGGCCGAGCCTCGAGCACGCCAAATCTAGCAACCGGGTCTTGGTCGGTCACCGGGCAGCCGGCCATCATTAGGCATGTGGCGGCGAAGGAAGGAGGAGGAAGGAGGTAGCAATGGAGGAAGGAGGAGGAAGAAGAAGGAGGAAGGAAAAGAAAAAGGAAAAAAGAAAAAGAAAGAAAAAATAATAAAAATTTCGATTTTTAAAAAATACAAATAATTTAAAAATCATTTAAAAAATAAAAAAAATCGATTTTTTAAAATTACAATAATTAAATTTCATTTTTAAAAATATAAAAAAAATAAAACTAATTTTTTGGTCAATTAAAAATATTAAAATTTAATTTTTGATAATTTTTCCCAAACAATTAAATTAGCTAACGAATAGTGGAAAATATTTTCCACTCAAAGTTTAGATTTCGGCGAGCACCGGAAAATAGAGTCATTTTTCTAGAAAATGACTTCTAGGAAAATGTTTTCCGAAAACATGATATTTTTCACAAAACAAACGGACCCTTAGTTCTATAATGATTAGAAATTTAAATGACAAAACATAACTAACGTGCTTAAGATGCACAATCGAGTGGTGAGAATTTGACTAACATAAGGCATATATCAAAGCTGAGATAGAACCTCATCTCACTTAGTGCTATTGATAGGTTTGGATAGTTGGTCTCCATTGAAGATGGAGTTTTGAAGATATCCCAAGGTGGGCTTACTATGATGTAAGGGAAGATCGACTGCCGTTGCATCTCCTCAATTGAGGACATAGTACAATTGCAACACATGAAACTCTGACACATGAGTGAGAGGTAGAAGATTATTCTGAGTTAAAAGGGGTCTATTGGGAGGTCACCAAATCGAGAAGAAGTTCTATGAACATTGCAGCAAGAGTAGTCAACGAAGAGTAAAGTTCAATATGGTAATTCAACGTACCTCGAAGATTGTAGGCTGCATACACTTAGGCTTATGGGGACCTTATTAATTTCCATTTTAAGGGATGTGCTAGGCATATGTTATCCTTTATTGATGACATTTCGAGGAAGGTCTGGAATTATCTTCTTAAGCACAAGGGCAAGGTTCCTAATGGTTTAAGTCAGAAAAGGAAATGTTTGAAAAGTTGATAGGAAGAAAGATCATATGCTTAAGAACTGATGAAGGGTTTGGAATTTTATTCTTATGAGCTTGATCAGTTTTGCACAGAGTAAAGCGTAGTGAAATACTACATTGATGCTGATACACTATGGCCGAAGGGAGTTTGATGAAAGGGCAGGAAGATGAAAGAAGAACAAGAAGGGGCAAAACCTGCGATTGCTAGGGCGTTGATGAAAGAGCTCAATGTTAAACTTCTTTAAAGCCTTTTGGACACTGGCCAACTCCAAACACAACCCAAACATTAGAGTCCCTGATATCTCACTTCTCCAAGCTTTCTTCATAATTTCCAGAACATTCATCTTTTTTTAAAGATTGATTTACGAAATTAATTTCAAAGTGGCGAGACAAATTTAAGGTATCACTCAACACAAATATGATCACATCACCTCTATAATCAAGTTTTGTGAGAAACTGCTAAAATATTTGGTTTATCTTAGGAAATAGATTTTAAACTATCAGATGACAAGAAATATTACTTAAAACTAGAATCGGCATTATTGTAGGACACGATAATTTAATTTACATTTTGCCTTATTATTTCGTCTTTTATCGAGCGAGATATAATCATGATTTATTTTTATTTAATTATTAGCTAGCATGGGCATTTTTGCGAGATTTTTAGGAGAAAATTTGATGTAAAATTCCTTACGTGCGCTTCGAATTATCCCTTTATTTTTTTCTATTATTTTTTTATTATTTGAACTTGTTTATTTTAAGGCCGAAATGCCGATCAATTTGCCTTCCTTCCTCCCTCCTCGTCCAAAAAGGCGAGCGAAACTCGCGCCCCGGCCATAACGGCCAACGCCTCCTCCTCTGCTCATTCTTTTCCATTCTCTCTCTCTCTCTCTCTCTCTCTCTCTCTCTCTCTACCTCTGCCTCTATCCGTCGTCGCCGTTGCATGTGCGGGCGCTCCGAGCTAGGAGCATTTGTGTTAATACTAGTAATAGAAATTTCTCAACAAAAAATTTCAAAGGAAAGAAAAAATTATTTAAAGAAATTAATTTTTCAAAAAAAAAAGAGAAGAGAAAAAGAAAAGACAATGGGAAAAGCAAGACTGGGTGGAGTCTAGGTCGTCCCAGCCTCTTGCTTTTCCGTTTTCTTTCTCTTCACCTGGTTGACCCACTTTTCCTTTGTTTTCCCCAAGACCACCCTAGCCTTCTCTTCCTCTCCCTTTCTTTCCCTCACGCTAGGGGTGAGCACGGTTCCTGATTCTAAGGAGGGAGGTTTCGATTCTCGATTCCATTTTTTTTTTTTTTAAACTAGTGGTTCCCGGTTTGATTCCCTATTCCTATAGGATCATAATCGGAACCGGAACCGGGTTCCTAAACCTAAAATCCCTAATTTCAATTTGTTTCTTCTCTCTCCAGTCTTCTCGTCCCCAACTCCTCGGTACTTTCCCTTCTCTCTCCTCTTGACAATGCTGCAACACCCCCAACAATGACCTAACGCTGCTTGCCACTGTCCTAACCCACAAGCATCACCGCCAATGCCGCTGTTGCTCCGTTTGATAATGCTGCCAACTCTCGTCAGTCTTCTTCCACTCTCCGTGCTCCCGCCTCTCTTGCCACTGCTTCCGCTTGTCTCGCTGCCAGTCGTCTCCTCCAACTTGCTTAATCCTCAAGTGTACTCTCTCTTATAGACTCAACTTGGTTGGTTGATGTCATCGCTCTTTCTTTCTCTTTCTTTTTTTGGACTTTTGGTTTCCTCATTGCTCTGTTATTGAAATCGGCTCAGGTAGTCGTCTTCATGCTTGTGCCTTTCTGCCCTCCCCCATTCCTCTCATCTCTTGATGTTTCGATTTGTTGTTCGAAAGTCTCCCTTCGCTATTGCTATTGCTATTGCTATGCCGATTCTAATTATATTTTGATTATTTTGGTTGGTGATGTTGCGGATGTCGTTGCGTAATACTCCTTTGAGAAGTTTGACTTGGTATAGCCCCGGGATTATTTTTGAGGAATTTTTTATGAATGATGTAACGAATGAATCTTTTGCACAAGTAGAGCAATAGGTCTTTTTTTGGCGTGCAATTACTTGCGGTATGATGTGGTGTGGTGGAAGAGAGAATATGAAGAACATTAGATAGGAAGGAGCTAGTTTATGTGTCTGAAATATCAAAAACCTTGCATTAATAGTGATAATATCACTTCATATTGATGGATGTTTTGTTCTATCCCTATGTTTATCACTTCAATTGCAAAAGAACTTTGTTTTTCCCATCTTGCGCCCGTCTCTACATAGACTATTGTTTATATTCAAAAGTTTATTTTGCTATTTTATAAATGTTTAATCTTTATTTTGAAAATTCTAATTATATTTGATTATTTGTGTGTGCTTGCGTGTGAAGATGATATATCAAGATAACATGTCAAGTGAAAGAATGTGATGACATGACTCCAATCACCGAATTAGAATTGTGGAGCAATGAAAGTGAAGAAGAGCCATCCCGACTATAAGTGCCCCAAATAAAGTATTTGATTCTTTATTTGCTATACATTTGAAAGCTCGAATCATTACGTGAAACAATAGAAAGTGCATCTTCTCCCGCGAAAGTCCGAATTACAAAGTTCAAGAAAGCTGACAAGTAGTAGGATCTTCACCGTGTGGGGTCCCCTCTTGCGTTGGATTGATACTGGGCACCAACCTCCCCTAATAATTTGACGAGGACAATGGAAGAGAAAATTCCTCTCCTACCACTGAAAGAGAAAATTCCTCTTCTAGAATGCCAAGCCATATGTATCGATTTCGAAAAAAAATATCTAAAATATCCTAAAATCATTACGCAAGAGCCAATTCAATTTTAAATTTTTATTTGATCAACTTAATTCTAAATTTTTTGATGATTTATTAATGCAATTCTTCCAATCAAATTTAGTCCAAAATTGTTGACTTGGGCATTAGGCATCTCACATGCACGAACAATTCTTATAATCTTTTTTTTTTGTAATTTTTTTCTGAATTTTTGACTTTTTTATTTTCTTTTCTTTCTTTCTTTCTTTTTTTCCCTATTTCCCTCCACTGGTCCAGGGCCTCAACGATGGCTAACAAAGGCCATCGAGTGAGGGTTCAAGCCAATTCAAGCGGGGGGAGGTCGACCACAAAGAATTGCAATTTGGCACACAGGCCCTTGCCTCATCTATATTTGGGCAAGGAACCACAATGCCCTCATTGTGGTCCACGAGCCCTTGTTGCGGCCGACAACCTTCGATGGCCATTGCTGAGGCCTCGGATTGTCGAAAATAGGAAAAAAAAAAAGAAGAAAGAAATAGAACAAAATAGGATGATGAGGAAGCTCCAAAACCAACAAAATCAAGCATTCGATCAACAAAAGAGTCAAAACTTTTTTAGAACGGAAGGTTCTTCATTTAAAATAAAGTAGGGCCTACAACTTGTGCTCTAAATATTGCCAAATACTAATAGAATCAAAATGAATATAAAAAAGGAAAAGAAAAGGTAAAAATTCAAATTTTTTAAAAGGTTGTAAAAATCATTTGTCTCAACGTTGGCCATATAACGTAAGGCAGTTGGCCTCCACTTCAATTATTTTCAGTCAAATTTAGTCAAAATAAGCAAATTATCAAAAGGTTTAGAACTAAAATGGTCAAATTAAAAAAAATTAGGACCTAATTAACACCATACAATAGATTTATAACTTTTTAGACAAGTACCTTATACAAGTTCATAATTAATGTCATGGACCTAGTTATTTCTTTGATTTAAATAAAGAAATAGGTTATATATATATATATATATATGTCGCGACCTACCCCTCGAGGGGAGGAAACAGGTTTAAGGGTATTGTCCAAAGTACGGGCCTAAGACCCATGATTAGACGCGGGCTCTCCCAAGCCCATACCCCGCGTGACGTTGGGATATTTTTCATAAATTTTTGCACAAAAGGAATCGCCACTAGCCTATTAGGGTCGGCTAGAAACCAAGTGGGGCGCGGGAGAATGCCACATTTCCTACGCAACCAAAGAATCTAGGGTCGGGGACTTAATTACACTAATTGACCAATTAGTGCCCTTTCGGTACCTAATCTTGTTCATTTTAGCAAAATGATTTTTGGCAAGCAGTTCGAGTTGATTTCATACATATCCACTAACATATGAAGTGATCATGCGAGTGCGCAATCATTAAGTAACAATCATAACTACCAATGTTCTAATTGTAGTAAAATTGAGCACGTCGCGATTAAACATCCACGAACGTAATCAAATATGCGAATTAAACATGCAATAAAATCCAGGTACAAGAAAAGAAAGGCATAATTACGCTAACAAGGCAATACACAACAATTCCTAACTAAACCCTAAGCTTTTCCAATTTTCGAATTTTTTTGATTTTTTTAATTAATTTTTTTAAAATAAAATAAAAATAATCTTTTAATTTTTTAATTTTTTTAATTACGAAAAAAGGCGAATTTTTTTTAATGCTTCCTGAATTTTTGAATTTTCGGAAATATTTTTGATTTTTTATTATTTTCGATTTTTTTTATAATTAATTTTTTTTTTAAAGTTATCTTATCACTGCTCTGTCATTTCCTTGCTGCACTTCCCCCTTTTTCAGCGACCCCTATTCCCGAAGCTATTTTCTGTCTTTTTTCTTTTTCTTTTCACTACCTTTTTTATTTCCTTTTTTTTTTGTCTTTCTTCTAAGCTTTTCTTTTAGGTTGTTTCTCTGCATGCTTTCTTCTCCGCTCGAAGCTTCCACTAAACACCCGAAACTCCCTCTGCCATTTCATAGTTTTCCTCTATTATTTATTATTTTGCCTTTTTATATTTATTTTTCTTTCTTTTTCCTTTTTTCTCTCTTTTTGTCCTTTTTCCTATTTCGGTTATTCTACTGCATCTCCTCCTTCCTAAAGCTAACGCCAGTCCTGCAACTTCTTCACCGAAGCTCCATTCCACCGAATCTCATCCGCACACTAACGACGCGGCCCTGAACAATCGGTGACCCTTCCATCGCCCGTCCACTGATAGTCGCTACCCCACGGAAAGATAAACAGGCGCATAAGAACAACAAGAAGACGAGGAATGGAACACGGACACTAATGAACAGCCGAACTCCTTAGATATTAGGGAACTACGTCAACATCAAGAAATGTTCAGATTCAGCCATAACAACAACGAAACCTAAACGAAATCATGCTCAATGATCCATACAGGATTCCTTTTACGCAAGATAGGAGCATACTCATTCCAAATGATCCGAAATTCACGACCCAATCCACGTTAACTTAGTTCGAGCATTTTATCAAACATGTGGTAAGCACTGACTCAGGATGAGGTTATTGACTCCTTTTTTGGACCCGCTCGAGTCTAGACCCAGAGAAATCATCAAGAAACATGCAAAATCGACCGCATCAACTTACTTAAACTCAGCATGCATATAGGCTTACAAAAGGAACAAAACTGGGCTTCCAATTAGACCAAAACAAGGTGGAGCAGCGAAGGTTCATGCGAATAAGCATCTCTTCCCTACCCAACTCGAAGACGGCAGGAAGCGAGTTAACTCGCGACAAATCGAGCTATAGCTCGCCGCTTTGGTATCTTCGAGCTGTGATCCTCGGGCAAGAGAGGTTTGAACTAAGTAAAGAAACTCACCAGTGACGCCGAGATTCGAGGGCGAAAGATCGTATGCTAGAGGGTACTGGCCAAAGGTCGTCGAAAATGGTTCGAGCGTGGCCGATCTGCTAGCAAAATTCCTCCTCCCTCTCAAGTTTCACTCTCTTCCTCCCAGTCGCTCTCTGTCTCCCCCTTTCTGCTCATCCCTTGTTTTCTTTTAAAACTGCCGTTGGTTCCCTTTTTTTTTTTTTTTTTTTTTTGCCTCTGTCCGAAATGTCTTTTTGCTAGCCCACGAAGCCAGCTCTCTTTCTTTTCCATCTTCAGCTCTAATTTTCCTCGGTCAGTCCAACCTCTTTGCCTCTATGTATGTCTACGGTCAGTTTTCTCCTTGGGACCGAGTTCAATCTATTTTCAGCTACAACGATTGCAGGTTTTCTTGGACTTCGTCAACTACAGGAGCTGCCACGCTGCAGCCAAGCGTTCATTGCTTCCATTTTTCTGAAATCGCAGTTGTTGATCCTCTGCAGATCCTTCTTCGGCTTCCTCCTGTTCTGTCTTCTGTTCTGTTTCTTTCTTTTTTGCAGGTCTTCGAAGACCGACACAGAGGGAAGAAGACCCTCGCTCGTGGGCTGAAAGGGAAAAAGGGGGGTTGGGTTGTTGTTGTTTCTTTCTTTTTTTTTCTTTTTTTTTTTAACTTTTTGATTGATTTTTTTTTTTTTTTTTTTTTGTAAAAATAGGTGTCAACAATATATATATATATGTGTATATATATATATGTATGTATGTATGTATATATATATATATATATATATATATGTATGTATGTATATTATAAACATGCACACGCGCGCGCACACACACACAAAAAACCTTAAAGTTGGTACATTTATGATAAATCTATCTCAAACTAATTTTTTAGTCACCAAAAGCCCTGAAGTGATACACTTGTGATAAATTTTTACCCTTTATTAGTTTCCATTAAATTTTACTATCAAATTCTTGAGTTGGATAACACAATGATTGGTCAAGATATCTTAGTTTGGGATTTTACTCTTGGTTTGGCATAGTTGCACCGATTTTGTGTTTTTTATAGTATTAATCTAGTGCCAAGTTTTTTAGGACAATGAAATTATTTTTTAATAAATTTAGCACTAGTGTACTAGTTTGGGTTTTATGTAATATTACTCATATATATATAGCGTTGCTCATATTAGTACACCTTTGACAAAATTACCCTAAATTGATATATTTATGACAAATTTGCCATTTATTAGTTTCCATTAAATTTGATTATTAAATTTCCTAGTTGGATAACACATGACAATTGACGATGTACCAGTTTCGGATTTTACTTTTCGTTTGTCATAATTGTATCAGTTTTGTGGTTTTTTGTAGTATTAATCCAATTTAACATATGGTATATAGGTCAGTCATAAATATATCAATTTAGAATTTTTTAGAGTATCACTATTACACTAATTTTGGATTTTTTTGTGATATTACTCACATATATATAGCGTTGCTCATATTAGTACACACAACACCCCCCCCCAAAAAAAAAAAAAAAAAAAAAACCCAACCTTAGAATGTAGAATATATACATTCGCATATGAAGCATGGCTATGTATCACCAAGTGTGGTAGCCTAATGGTAAAGGGGTTGCATTGTCTTTAACAAGGTCATAAATTCGAGTTGTGTGACCGAATCTTGGGCCAGCTAGTGTCTCAAACATCCTCTTACCTCACGTAGAAAGATATATTTTTATCCAACGCCATGGCGTTACGCTGCAGTGACGGATTGAAGAAAAGTAGACCGAGCAGTTATCCTTCAATGCGCACATTATCCGTATAACTCTTAGAGAGAAAGCTTAATGAATTGGTTGCACCCACTTTTTCAACGTGGCGTCCGTTGTATGGAAGACGCGAGCAGACTCTGCTGCCCAAGACATCAAGGTCACTCGAAAAAGTTTGGTGCCTTCTGAAACTTGAAGCTCTTCACTTCTCCAAGCTATGGAGGACAACAGAAGCACGGTGTGCGTGACGGGTGGTACTGGCTTCATAGCTTCATGGCTCGTCATGAGGCTCCTCGAACAGGGTTACTCGGTCCGGACCACCGTCAGACCCGACCCGGGTAAGTCTTTCTTCTTTTTTCCTGCCTGAACATGGAAAATTGGCATGAGGTCTGGTCAAGTGTAAAGTTCTTTTGACTGATGTTCTGTGCTGTCCATACATTCTCTGATCTGTTTGTGCATGCACAATACGTATGCGTTTCAAATGGTCTGTGTTTGTGGAGAAATAAACGCAGAAAGGGTTTGGGCGTTAGCTATTGCAGAAATTATTTATACTGTCCGGTACGGGCGTCGAGGAGCGATTTTGATTGGAATTACGGTCGGACATAGATCATATGCCGCTTTTCATGCATGAGAAAGCATAAGATTGACTAAATATGGGTTAAATTAATAGCGATAGACTTGGTTAATAATGATTAGATTTCTCTTATATGATCAGATATGAACATGTTCCATATGCGCAGGTGACTAAGACAAAATTTCTTGCTCTTGTTCAACATATGAACTCTCTCACGCGCTCTTGAATCAGCTTTTCTTGCAGTCCATATTGCTAAGTTTTAAGGTGTATTCAGATTATTTCCTGAATGAGCCATGTTGTATCAGTTAATTTTCTCTGGATCGGTTTCTCTTATTAACTCAATTGACGGATCGTACTGATCAGATGGCACCAGAGACATCAGCTTCTTGAAAAATCTGCCAGGAGCATCGGAAAGGCTCCGAATCCTCACTGCTGAGCTAGGTGACCCCAAGAGTTTTGGTCCAGCCATTGATGGCTGTGTCGGAGTCTTCCACGTCGCCACCCCAGTGGACTTTGAGGACAGAGAGCCAGAGCCAGTCGTCACCAAAAGATGCATCGATGGATCGTTAGGCATCCTGAGGGCCTGCCTGAACTCCAAGACCGTGAAGCGTGTTGTGTACACCTCAAGCTCGTATGCAGTTCAACTTAACAACTCCAACGCTGATATACTGGATGAGGACTCGTGGAGCGATGTTGACTCCATCAGAGGAATCACGAGGTTTGCAGCTTCATACGCAATCTCAAAGACATTGACCGAGAAGGCCGTTCTCGAGTTCGGAGAGAGGCACGGGCTGGAAGTGGTGACAGTCATTCCCTCATTCGTTCATGGACCATTCATTTGTCCCAAGTTCGCCTCATCTGTCCAGAATTCGCTGGCTTTGGTATTAGGTATGTGAAATATATCTAGATCGTTGATCATGTGAGACTCACATAATTAAGGGTTCAAGTAATATTGGTCAATATGATATATAGATTTTGCAATAACATTCTTATACCTTGCATGTCATAGTCATATTCATGACCACTTTGATTGATTTGGTCGCTAAAAAGATGCATAATTTCCATAATTTGACAACGTTTCTCCGTTCTATGTCAAATGTATGACAAAGGAAGACAAGACCATAAGCCGTGCTACTCATATCTTCATGTTTATTTCAATGGTACACGCTTCCTTTAAGTCTTATTTTGACTGCGGAAAATCCCGTTTGAAATTAACAGGGAATGAGAATGGTACTCTATTCTCCTCAGAGCATCTCTCGTGCATGTGGACGACGTGGTGAGAGCGCACGTCTTCCTCTTCAAGCACCCGGACGCCAAGGGCCGGTACATATGTTCCTCAGCCACGATGACCATCGAAGAGATGTCCAAGTTTCTCTCAGAAAGATACCCGGAGTTTCAGATACCCTCACCAGAGTAAGTCCTGCTGTATCCCATCTCATGATTTAACAGATCTACTATTGCTGTTCTTGAACTGAGAGCAGAGTTTTTTAAATCTTTGTAGGTCCTTGAAGGAAGTGAAAGGCCCCAGGCTCGCCAGCCTTTCATCGAGGAAGCTGTTGGATGCTGGTTTCGAGTACAAGTACGGGATCGAGGACATGTTTGATGGAGCTATCCAGTGCTGCAAAGAAAAGGGCTATCTCTAGATCAATCTCCGTTCCATGTTTATGATAGAATTCCGTACCTCAGGCCGAACATAGTAATGCTCAAAGTAATAAAATGGCATCATGTCATACAGTATGACCTATTTCTATTCTGATCTGTCCTGGGTTCATATCATGTAGTCCTCTAAGAAAAATGCAGACGAAAACAGATTAACATGTCGGGGAAACGCGTATCATGTAGCTAGCATGGCTCGTGGAAACTGGTTTGTCCGCGGGCTTTGTATGAGATATCAAACCGGGTGAATAATCCTGGTACTGCTTGTTTCTGTCCTCCTGTGTTTGATATTGCGGAGCCGAGAATACATGCACTTATATCATACATCACCGTATGTGCACCTTTTGCTCTTCGCGAATATCGTTGACAATTTCAGTAGAGTTGCAGTAGGTTCTAGCTTTGTTTGGTCGATTCATTTCTACTCCAATACCCATATCTCTGCAAATGCTTAGGGCCATCGTGACCCTCGCCAGCACGAAGGCATCGCTTGGGCAAGGGCCACGACCATTGCCAGTGGCCGACAAGGGTTTGCTGGCCCTTTGGCAGACAAGGGTCACAAGAGACCCTTGGTAACCACACAAAAAAAAGATAATAATAATAATAAAATAAAGAAAAGAGAAAAGAAAAGAACAATGAATTATAAAAAAATAAAAAAAATATATTTAAAAACATCAACATTAATGCCAATTATGTCAAGTAGAATGCTCAATATTTACGTTAACAATTTATTGCTTAAATTAGTTAGATGGTATCAATATAAAAGTGTTTCAAACTAAATTAATCCAATTGAAATGTTCTAGACTAAATTAGTACCCATGAAATATGTTTATAACTTCTTTGGTACTTTTATCAACTAGATTGAATTAATTAAAAAGTTTGTGATTGAATTAAAATTCGAACAATAAATTTAGGACTGGATTAGCAATCAAAGAAATCTTTCATGTTTTTGTCCTATAAATTTTGGTGAGCGTGATCAAAGGAATTAATTCCTCCAGATTATGCAAAAAGGGGCAAAAAATGTGGTGGTGATTGAAGAGAGAAGCAAAGGAGATCGTCATTGTCTCTATTTTATTTTGGCAACAAGTTGGCAAGGGAATCTGGTCATGAGGGAAAAATCATACAGAGAGGTTTATTCTTTTTGGAAGATAATGGGAAAGATGGGTCAACAAGCTAGGATTAATGGGAAACAAATTCATTCACGCCACTCTCTTTCCTTAATTTTACAAAGAAATAAAAAATTTATATAGTCGATCTAGTCCAGTCAATCTAGTTCCTCTTTCGAATCGAGAATTGGATCGACACTTTAAGGAATTAGACCCAACTAGCTAGTTTGGTCTGGTCCAAGCAGTTCTCCCTCCAACTGCCCAATCATTCTGCTTTATTGACCCCTAAAACACATGCAGGATTGAGTTCTAAGTCTGGTTTTTGATCTATTTCGCTTAGAATGAAAAGCCTAACTCAAGAGAGAGCTTAGGGAGTTCGCGAAGTAAACACTTCATATCTTTTTTATTAGAATTTGAGAAATTATATGTTTGGACCGTGAATGTTTGAAGAGAAAAAATAGAGAAGAAAACAAGAAATTTTTTTACATGAAAATCGTTTCACAAAATCAAATGGGGGCAAAATCACGGTATTGCACTAAGTAAGTTTTTCACTATTAGTATTAGTATCACGCTATAAGCTTCAAAAGATATTGCCCCAATATATAGGAGGATTATAAAGCATACGTAGTTATAATTAAAATTACATGCATGTATTAGCAGCAGTAAAAGATCTATCCACTGCTTTAATATGAAAATTACATTTATACCATTAGTATTTAAAAGTTCTACACTTAAATATTATTTTCTTTTATCAAACTCCACAACTCCATCACCATACGCGTGTAACGAGGGTCACAAATTTTTTTTTGTCATGAGTCATTGTAATATGCTGTTGTTGATCATAGTCGAGGTTCCTTTCCTGAGTTGTTGCAAGTCCATATTCGACAAAACAAATCAGAAGATCGATTAGGAATTACCCTTCCTTGATACCATGGCAAAGGACACAAAAATATAGAGATCCCCGCCTCTCCGACCACATCACAGAATCAAACCCCAGCTTTGTCAGAACAAATTAATCTGATTGAACAAAGGAGAATCCTCTTGTTCACATCCCGACGGCGCAAAAATTCAACTAGTTTTGCCCCTGCTGCAGCGCCAACCTTTGGCCCAATACAATGGGCCCCGATCCCGTGGTATCCTGTCCAAGGACAATGGACCACCGGGCCAGAATATGGATGGGCCCAGTTATACCGGAGAGAGACCAACCTGGATGACAAGTCGGGTCGGACAAATTCAGGTCACAGACCCAAATTCGTATCGGGTCAAGAGGGTTATGGACCTGGATTCATGCCAAGTCCAAATCTCTACCCGAATATTGGACCTGGATTTATACCGTATCCTTTTCTAATCAGCAGCGGCTACCTCGAGCCCGGTGACCCGCTTTATACCTCACCGGCCGACGGGCCAGAACTGCGTCTCATCAGCTAGCCACTTACCGAACCGAAGAACTATGGCCGAAGGGAGTTTGATGAAAGTGCGGGAAGATGAAAGAAGAACAAGAAGGGGAAAAACCTGCAGTTGCTAGGGCGTTGATGAAAGAGCTCAATGACAAACTTCTTGGAAGCCTTTTGGACACTGGCCAACTTCAAACACAACACAAACATTAGAGTCCGTGATATCTCACTTCTCCAAGCTTTCTTCATAATTTCCAGAACATTCATCTTGTTTTAAAGATTGATTTACGAAATTAATTTCAAAGTGATGAGACAAATTTAAGGAATCACTCAACAAAAATCTGATCGCATCACCTCTATAATCAAGTTTTGCGAGAAATTGCTAAAGTATTTGATTTATCTTAGGAAATAAATTTTAAACTATCGTATGACAAGAAATTTTACTTAAAATTAGAATTGACATTATTGTACGACACGATAATTTAATTTGCATTTCGCCTTATTATTTCGTCTTTTACCGAGCGACATACAATCATGATTCATTTTTATTTAATTATTAGCTAGCATGGGCATTTTTGCGAGATCTTTAGGCGAAAATTTGATGTAAAATTCCTTATGTGCGCTTCGAATTATCCCTATATATTTTTTTTCTATTATTTTTTTATTATTTGAACGTGTTTATTTTAAGGCCGAAATGCCGATCCATTAGCTTTCCTTCCTCCCTCCTCGTTCAAAAAGGCGAGCGAAACTCGCGCCCCGGCCATAACGGCCAACGCCTCCTCCTCTGCTCATTCCTTTCCATTCTCTCTCTCTCTCTCTCTCTACCTCCATCCGTCGTCCGTCGCCGTTGCATGTGCGGGCGCTCGGAGCTCGCGGGGAGCGTCGTCGGCGATGTCTTTCTCCGATTCGGAGTCGTCCTCCCACGGCGGCGAGTACAGGACCTTCGGCCAGATCAGCCGCGACCGTGAGCTCTCTCCTCTCTCTCTCTCTCTCTCTCTCTCTCTCTCTCTCTCTCTCTCTCTCTCTCTCTCTCTATGAAGATTTTCCGATCGCCTCTTGAGCCGGAGCTGTATTCCGGTCGATGTCGCCGAATGAGCGGCTGGCTTATCTGCCTGCGTTTGGAAGTCTCGGTCTCACGTTGTCGTGTCTGGTTTTGCATGCGTTCAGGTCTGCTCCATGAGATGCTCGGATCTGCGAAGACAGGGGATTCGAAATCGACTTGGAAGGTACGTTGATGGCAGGATCTACGCGAACCATTTGCGTGTAAATCAGGTTGATCGATTTTTTTATTTATTTATTATGGATTTGGTGACTATGGTCCTTAGCGCTTGAGTAGGAAGAAAATGTTTGGGATGCGTAGGTATAACAAGATCCTGCGAAATCGAGGGAAGAGAGGAAGCTGGAGAGGGGAAAAAGAGTTCCCTGACCAGAACTTTTATTGACTCAACATCTATAGGCTCAGAGATTAACGAAGAGTAGGAAATGCTATTTCCCCAGTATCAATCCGACCTAGTTTTTGCGATTTTCAATTTGGATCTTAAGGGCCACCCACATTTACGTGTATTATATTTACCAAGAATGTCAATTCAGGGGGCATTGTTTTGCGCAGTTTATCCAAAAAGAATGGAAAAGGTCTCCCATTTGAGAGTTGAATCTGCTGAAGAAAAAGTTGCCTGCGGTGGAAATGGGAAATGAGATTGTTTTTTAATTGTTCTGATGCTTGTCTCGAGAATGTGACTGGAAAAAGGTGCTGCTATTTGCTCAGAAAAGGAACAAATGATGAAGAGCCTCATAGTACAGGAGCGTTTTCCTTAAGGCTCTCCCAAGTTGCTTTTCTTCTAGATGATTTGTGCAGTTTTTGCCACTGAACTTTATATTGCTAGTCAGTTGAGTTGCTCAGCAAAAAAACATTATACAGGTTTATTGCTGACCCATTCAGGCAAGAAACTCAATGCAGCATGTGGACACTGACTTTTACTAAAAAAAGAGGCATGTGTTAGATTTAAAAGTAACAGGAAAGTAAGATAGAAAACAAATTGATGCCTAAATTACCATCGAAGTTTCTTCTATGTTCCTGGACCATCTAAAAGTGACAGCACTTGCAAAAATCCCACGTGAGAACATATGCTCATTTTATAAGTTATTATCTTACCAGATGTGAGAACATAGTCTGCCAGCATATTTGCATGTAGAGATTTAGCAATTGCTTTTTGGGATTTAGATCGCAGGACCAAAGTTTGTTATTGACCAATTTCTGAGAAATTATTGTCTTAGATTGGTCATTACGCTGCCAATTAGATTCCTCTAAATAATAAATTCATGTCTAATTCACCTTGCTGAAAATTTGCTTCCTTTTATCATCCTTGATCGATGTGCTTCACACTTTTTCTGTTTTTTTGTTATAAAACTGCTTGTTGTTCCAAAGTTCTTCCATTTGTGGATTATTCTCCTCATCATTGGAGACCTTTTACAGGTACTCATCATGGACAAAGTTACACTTAAAGTGATGTCATCTTCATGTAAAATGGCGGATATCACAGATCAAGGCGTTTCCTGTAAGCATAAAGCAAAATATGCTTGCTTTACTTTCTCAGTGCTTACTCTCCAATTATGCCTCTTTACTTTTTTTGGGATAGTACACATTGGCCTGAATTAGATAAATGAGAGTCCAAGATATCAACTTTTCTTCACAACTGTAATTAATTATGACCAGAATGCTAAAGATCGAATCAGTGGCTGTTTAAAGCACATGTATTCTTCCTGTCATCAGTAATTAGTACCTCCACTGCAATTCACTAAAGTGTGCAAATTCTGGCTTCCTCCAGTGGTGGAAGATCTCTTCCGAAGAAGACAACCGTTGCCATCCATGGATGCTATTTACTTCGTCCAGCCATCAAAAGAGAAGTATTTTCTCCTTTTTTTCCCTCCTTTTTTGACTCATAATTTTGGCCCATCCATCATAACACGTGTTGCTTGAAGTGTGAATGAATGTGCTTTAATATCTACATCATTCTTTATTATCTTCTCTTAGGATTGTGCCTTAGTGAATTTCCACTGTTGATCTCTACTTGATAAGAAGTTAATGAAAAGTATGTGAAGGATTAGGATGAACTGATGCCCCACTCTTTAAAGAGCTTAGCATTTCACTTTACATCCATGAAATTATCTGCCCCTTCAGAGGAACTGGAGACATGTAGTTGAAATTGTTTCAGCTGGCTGTTAGTCTGTTGTAATCTGAAATCTTGAAGCTGGTCACAACTGACCTAGTTAAATTCTGAAACTCTAGCAATTTCAAGTGTCAACATCCGTTTTGTATACATTTGACACGATGGGATCCTGGTTTGTGCATTGATGATCACTAACTGGTGAGTGAAATAATCACATTTGATCACTATTTACTAGAGTCTTTAGCATTTGTTATGTTCATTAAGGCCAGAAGATTATCCACCCTATGCAACTTAAAATCTTACATGTACCTTCAGTATGGTGAACCTAAAAATAGCTCTCTATATATCGTCGTAACATATTCTGTCATAAAAATTTTGAAGTTCATTACAATCAGCTTTTGGGTTTGCTCCTAGAGTTTAGTTCTAACACATCAGAAATCAAGTGTCACTTGCCATTATATCCAATGTAGTCCAATCCAAAAGCTTGAGGGAGGCTACTTATGTTTCCAGCCTAGACAAGTGGCACAAGCCCTGAATATTTGTGGGGGGGAACTACATGTATTTGCAGTCCAAACAAACCCCATAAAAAGTAATGTAGGGTATTTTAGCAAATTTCTAACATAAAATTTCTAATTTGGCATTGTCACTGAGACATTTTAAGCTTTTGTGGGGATTCAATTTATGGTGACTTCATCCGTGTAATTTGTAACTTTACCCACTATATTTGGTGGAGCCCTTTGTTTTTCTTTTGATTCCCTTTCCCGGTCATTTGTTATTCTGCTGATCAAGTTGAGGACCTTTTCTGACCTTATCTCTTGCTAGCTGCAGTGTAATTATGTTCTTGTCAGACATGTCTGGAAGGGTGCCCCTCTATAAGAAGTATGTGACCATTTTATTTCCATGTTAAATACTGCCATAATAGAATATCCTCTTTTTAATGCTAAAGCTGGAAACTCAGCCTAGCCATATTGTTATTATTCCTCAATGCCCTTCCCTTTATTTCAGGGCATACCTGTTTTTCAGTTCACCTGTCCCTAAGGAGTTGATTAATCACATAAAGTGTGATACTAGTGTGCTTCCAAGAATAGGTGCATTGAGAGAGGTATTTTAGGTTACCTCTACACAGAACACCCGCAATATATAACGCATCAATAACGTCTTATGTATGATTTATTTGTTTGCTCATGAATCTGCAGGTAAACTTGGAGTACTTTCCCATAGACAGTCAGGTACTCAATGTCTCACATCTTTTGGTTCTTTTCTAGGGTAATGAATCTGCTGGAGATGCATCCAGTCCTATTAACAAGACATTCTTGTATGTATTAAGATGAAAGATTTTCTTGCCCTTTCAGCATAGTTATAATTAATGTACTTATATCTGGCCATTGTCCTGAAAGGTTTGTGATATCTCTACTGCGCATCCTTGTTTCATTAGCTAGAGGGCGTTTCTATGTCATTTTCCATATTTTTTAATGGGTGATGTCTCAGGTATATTGATCACTTTTCAAAAGTAGGATGCTTTTTTCTCTTTGATCCTATGCATTTTTGCTTTTCACCAGAAAGTATTGTCAAGGATTTGCTTTGAGTATCAATAATTCTTTTTAACAGCCAGTCCATCTTCCATTCTCATCAGAGATCTGGCTTGATTTTTATTAATTCCCTCGTCCTTTTTTGTTGATTGATGATGCTAAGAAATTTTCTGTCAATTTTTTACCCCCCCCCCCCCCAACAAAAAAAAAAAAAATCCTGTCAATTTTGATTTTGTTTGAAGTACATTTAAAGAAAGTACTGGTTGCATTATCCTCTCCGTGTTTTTTTTTCCCTTTCATTATGCAAGATCTTGATGCTCCCTTCTTCTTTTTTTTTTTTTTTTTTTTTGATATACTCAAACACAATGTATATTCCTTATAAATTGTCTAGTCTTTCTCTTGCACTATGTCGCCGTCATCCTTGGAAATTGACATTATCACACTATTCCCCAGGTTGCTACATATATTACAGTCCTTTGTCCATGCTACTGGAGATCATGCTGACATTGTTTTTCTCCTCCTATGTGGAATGAGCAGGGTTTTGTCACTGATCATGAGAGAGCACTAGAAGAATTGTTTGGGAACAATGTTGAGAATTCACGGACATTTGATGCTTGTTTAAAGACAATGGCCACTCAAATATCTACAGTTTTTGCTTCTTTAAATGTAAGATATAAGCTATGTTATGTCCTGACAATTATTGTCTAGCAACTGTGGCATGATCACAGCATTGGCTTCTATTTTCATTTCAGGTTTGTGCTCTTCAGTATGTAAGAAAGTAATATTACAGAGAAAACAAGGTGAATAAGCAGAAGAATCAAGATAGGGCCTCCATTTATCTTTACCACCTGTCACGGAAATTAAGCAATTCCAAAATATTCTGCTTCTGAATGATAAACTTTGGCATCTAATGTTCTCCTCAAGACTTCGCCAACTTATTATTGTGCTTTTGGCTTCTGAAGTTTGATTTTTTTTTTTAAAATCTCTATGGTTCTTTAACAAAAAGTGAACTTTTAAATCTACATTTTTCTCACAGAGGTCGCAACTTTGTTCTGGTGTTTCTGGTTATCCAGAACCAAATGATCCTCGTGTGATCAATCATGGGCTCGTCTGTGTCAAACAGAATTTGCATATTACTAGAAACTCCCTTTTAATCAAAGTGCATTTTCTTTGGGTTTTTTGGGCCTAATATAGGTTGTGCTTGCCTTCTCAGTAGCCAGTTAAAACAAACTTACACCGCAGTTAATGGAGTCCACTATGATGCTTAAAGATGGAGATGTCAACTTAGAGTCATATAATTCATGAACAGCTGTTGAGAAACACAACGGGCATTGTGCTAAAAGAGCAGGAATAGCTAGTCCTGTTTTGAACTACATTTGTGAAGTGTGACAACAAATTGTTCGAAGAGAAATTCACATTTTCTTATAAATTCTGTTTCATTTGTTTGTTCAGGAGCTACCAAATGTTTGGTATCACGCTGGTAAAGTAAAAAACTCACCACAAGCTCGTGATTTGGTTCCTTCAAAGCTTGCCACTGCCATTTCAAGCTCTCTCATGAAATACAAATCCATTCCCAATTATCCACAGAAGGAAACATGTGACTTGCTCATCCTGGATAGATCTGTTGATCTGGTACTTTCTCTACATTGGTTGGCTACTTTTTTCTTCCTTCTTTTTATTTAATTAGATATGAGCCAATTTCAGATTGCTCCTGTCATACATGAATGGACTTATGATGCAATGTGCCACGATTTACTGGGTATGGATGGGAACAAATATGTGTATGAGGTACTTATTGCTCATCTTGATAAATTGTTTATCTGATGTCTCTTCCAACTAATTTTACATTTGGAAAACATAACATATACTTCAGGTTCCTGGCCAAAGTGGACATCAACCTGAAAAGAAGGAGGCCCTTCTTGAGAGTCAAGATCCAATCTGGCTAGAGCTCCGCCATTCGCACATAGCAGATGTGTGCTATACTTTTCTTTACTGGGCATATGTTTTGCTTCTTCAAATCTATTTCTAATAACCAATGCAAATCCAATTATGTGTCTTATCAGGCTAGTGAAAGATTACATGAGAAGATGACAAACTTTGTAAACAAGAATAAAGCTGCACAAGCACAAAGGAGCTCAAGGTTGGTTTCCATATCCTTTTTTTATGTTCAAGCACCTTCTTTAATTGCATTCTCAGGTAGGTATTATGTTTTTCCTTTATTATTTTATTTATTGTTTATGGTTCTTCCAGCGTAGTCTTATAATTTGATCCTATTGCTTGCATGGAACATTTTCCAAGAGATGATGATAACTATGTTAGTGGAAAAGTCTTCGATTGCTGTTCTATCATCAAAAACTATTTTTACCTGTTTACCTGGTATATATTATTGTATAATCACCAGTGTGGCACTAACACAGCATCAGCATTTGGTCTTGGAAACTTAGAAGTGACAAGATGGCAGCCAATTTCTCTATTTACACATCATATCATACTGCTGCTCTTAATTTTTATGGTGATATTGCTGCTGCGTTATGTAACCTTCTTCAATGAGGGGAGAAAAGTACATTCCAATATTACCATGGCTTTATTCAGTTTCAATGTGGCCAAATAACTTGTGAAGCTTTACTTGTTTTATCACTAGAAACTGTGATAGAAATAGAAGTATAAGAGGTGTCTGTGAGGAATCCAGCTGCATGGACTTCTTATAATAAAACTCATCTCTATGCAGAGATGGAAGCGAGTTGTCTACACGAGATCTGCAGAAAATTGTTCAAGCACTCCCTCAATATGGCGAACAAGTTGACAAGCTTTCCCTCCATGTAGAGGTTGGCTTATTTTAACTTCTAGAGAAATAATGGAAGCATAGTAGTGTAGTTTTTTTTGGGAGAGTGCGTTGACATCTTCTTTTGGTTTTTGCAATTATACAGTTGTTAGATCTCAGTCTTTTACCCTTTTTTTTTCTGAATAGATCTCTCTTATGTCATGATTTTGTTGATACGGCTTCTATGCTCTTGCATTTCTGGTGGGGCAGGCTTTACACAGATCATTTCTGGTTTTGGTTTTGTGCTGATTATGTTTGTAACTCTCATTATATAGATTGCTGGGAAAATCAACAAAATTATCAGGGAAATAGGTTTAAGGGAACTGGGGCAATTGGAGCAGGATCTTGTATTTGGAGATGCTGGTACTAAGGATGTTATAAATTTTCTAAGGACAAAGCAGGTTATTTCATGCCAACCTTAATTAGATGTATTGTCTTTGGCTTAGTTATTATGCATAACATGTCATTCGGGTATTTTCTTTTCTTGAGAAGCTTTATTAAATGTGCAGGATGCAACTCCAGAAAATAAACTGCGTTTGCTGATGATATATGCAACTGTATATCCTGAGAGGTTTGAGGGTGATAAAGCGTCAAAGCTAATGCAGGTGATTGGAGTCTAAAGTTCTTCTTGACCTTTTAGCTCAATAATTGCCGGAAATCCAAAGAAAGGAGACCTTCTATCTAAGACCATGCTCGACAATCGCTTTTCTTAAATGCTTAAGATATCAAGAAACAAGCTGAAAAGACAAATAGCAACATAATTTCTGATAAGGCTTTACCTCAGAAGGGACATATAAAAGAGAATCTAGAGATATATAATCAATGCATAGCCTCCTCTAGATTTGTCTTCCCAACCTCGGATGATAACTTCACATAGACAAGAGAGAAGTTATTATGCAGATTTGGATTACAGGAATACCAATAGGAGGATTTCTAGACACAGGTGCTTTGCTTTATGGAGTTGCTTGATTATCCCATTTTGCACGAGTGGTCTTTCTGAATGGGTCCTGATTGTGGAGAGAGAAGATATTCACGATCAGTTAACTTCCATGTAGATATGTATGACTGGTTGTATGATTTCAGATCCTTTTAGTTAATTCTTCATGTACTTTGTTTACCACAGAAAAGGATGGGCTTCATGTGGTCATCATGGAGCTCATTTTCTGCTGAGATTGCATTTCCTTTTTTATATTTCTCGTGTATGAAGTACTTTCTGAGGTTGCGCAAAGCAACACAACTTCAAAACAGTAACGTATTGTAAAAGAATGTCATTTGACTCCTTATTCATTTTTGGCAATTGGTTCTGGTGATTTTGAAAACAATTTGCAATTTTTTTTTGGATTAATGTTTTCCTACTCATCTTCAATCCTGTAGTTTATTTAATTTAAATAGATTTTCTTGAAAGGCACATCAATGGGAAGGACGTAGGAGTAAACACCCTTTTAAAGGTAGGATCTTGATCCGTCGGTGATAAGTCAGTGCTCCTTATCCCTTGCTGGTTAGGAGAAAGGTTCCATCAGATTTGTTCGTTTCACTTTAATCGGGAAAAGCGAATTTCTGAAACTCCCATGTCATCATCTTCTGTTTTACCTTGCTTAAGATGATACTCTTAGTTATTCTTCTGCCTCAACTTTATTTTTACCGTTATTTGATTTTAATGATTGGTGTGGTGTTTTTTAGTCTTCACCTCTATTTATCGTTAAGAACTGCAGAAAATCAAAATGGCTCAAACAAATTGTTATGCAGTGACTAATCAAAAATTACTTTTGTTCATGAAAACAGTTGGCTAGATTATCACCCGTGGACATGAAGGTCATCAGTAACATGAAGTTGCTTGTTGGATCTTCTGAAAGTAAAAGCTCCGGCAGCAGTTTTTCTCTCAAGTTTGATGGCCAAAAGGTAATCACTTAAAATGTTGTGACACTTTTGATTAAAATTATCTAGAACTCTTTATTATGGTAGAGCAGCTGAACAGGTTCCAAGTTTTGATGAACATCTTTTGATAAATAGACCAAAATTGCAGCAAGAAAGGACAGAACGGGTGAGGAGGAGACATGGCAACTTTCACGATTTTACCCCATGATAGAGGTATGGCCAGAATTTTAAGAAATCTTGGGTTGTTAGGATCATCTTTATCTTCTACTGCTTGAGATTATTGTTGACATTACCTATTGTGATAAATATTTCCAGAGTATGTCACCAGGCTTCCTGGCCAACTCTGGTCAAGTATTGTTCCTTGAATGCTTTATCTTTGTTAAGTTAGTTCAGCGAGCTCTCTAAGGCACATTAAATTGCTGATATGATATTCCTGGTTGAGATTGGTTCTAGTATAATTCATTCAGCTTGATGCCTAGTATGGGAACGTTACACAGCACTTTTCTGTGAAAAGATAGAAACACCCTTTTCATGAATCTTCATGACTTGAAGCTTAATCTTGATTCAGTTTAGACGTTAAGTGCCCAGTCTTAAATTATCTTAACTGCAAGATGAACCTGACAGTTATGGAGACCAAATTAGATTTTATTCCGCACATTTCAGGCAGATGTCTCGTATACATTTGGTACTGTTGACAGGGATTGCTGCTTCTATCGATATAACATGAGTACTCAAGGACAAATGCCAGACGCCAGCAGAAAATTGGGAGACAAATATTTGCAACATCAGAAAATTGAGAAACTGTTGTATGAAATTTACATGTGTATGTTTTCACACAGCAAGCTAATTTTCCTACAAAATCTCTGGGTATGGGAGATAGTAACATAGATCGCTGAAGGACAACCAAACTTTTGAAGGGAACAGGCATTGAGGTAAAAAAAAAAAAATACAGGATGCATCTCTCTCTCTCTCTCTCTCTCTCTCTCTCTCGTGCGTGCGCACGTTCATGCGTCTGCGTGCACACATAATAAGACAAACCATTCTTTTCCAAATTGCAGAAAATTTCGAGATGGGTGGTAAAATGAGATGTTTCGAAGATCATTCGGTTTCTGTTAATACCTGTCTGACTTGCATCTTTTCCTTCCAAACATGAACCGGGCGAAGAGAGGCCATTATGTGAAGAAATACAATAGCAAGGGCGTCTTTTTTTAGATTATACATTTCTTTAATTGTTATTTCATGTTAAATTGCCGTTTAGTTACTACATCTTCTCTGGAAAAGGAATAAGAACAATTGCTTCATTTGGTAGTATCTATGTTTCAGGAGCTTGTTGAGAACCTAAGCAAAGGTGAATTACCAAAGAGTGAGTATGGTTGTATGAATGATCCGCAAGCAGGAGTCACTAGTACTAACACTAAATCAGTGCGAAAAAGTCAAGCTCCTGTTCCTCAGGCAGAAAAGAAGGCTCCTGCTCAGTCAATGAGATCCAGACGCACTGCCACATGGGCACGGTCTCAGCATTCCGATGATGGATATTCAAGGTAGTCTCACCTCTTTATTTGCATATCAATAGGGTTTTCTTCTGTTCAGTCAAGCACTCATTTGACAGACATGAGACAATGTAAAGTGTATAAGCTTCAGCTGTATATTATTATGTTAAACCAGTTGTAGCTATATCTTCACTCCAGTCTTTAGGTATTGTTCGAGACATGCTGAAATACAAATGAAACCTCACAGCTCATTTAAACTCCTTCACAACAAAGCAACTTTTTTTGGATTTTGAATTTGATCTATATTGGTATTGTAACCATCTCTTCTACTTCTCTGCAGTGACTCAGTCTTGAGGCATGCTTTTTCAGATTTCAGGAAGATGGGGCAACGCATTTTTGTGTTTGTCATAGGTGGGGCAACTCGATCTGAGGTAAGCTATCATTCCGACATGATCTTCATTTGGGTAACAATGCAAATCTTTGCTGCTGAATGGTCTGCCAGTAAGTGGTTTATTATCTTACGTGCTTTTGATGGCAATTTTCAGCTAAGAGCTTGCCATAAGCTAACAACAAAATTGAGGAGGGAAGTCATCTTAGGTTCTACTAGTCTTGATGATCCCCCACAGTATCTGACGGTAATATTATCTGCCTCTCTTTTTATAATCAAACC
The DNA here is from genome assembly GCA_017140325.1 of Eucalyptus leucophloia subsp. euroa. Classification (NCBI taxonomy): domain Eukaryota; kingdom Viridiplantae; phylum Streptophyta; class Magnoliopsida; order Myrtales; family Myrtaceae; genus Eucalyptus; species Eucalyptus leucophloia. The sequence continues at coordinate 13,643,906 of CM029472.1, read as the reverse complement.
ATTTTCAGACGAAGTAATAGTGGATTCCAGGCAATCTTTGTGACATGGCAATTTCATTCATGCCTTTCTTGTAGAGAATACATCTGCAGAAAAATCTGAAATTCACTGCAAATTTTTAAATCTTCCTGAGTAGTGTGGAATCAGATGAAAACTTCTTAGGCTCATTATAAGTTCCCTCTAATTTATCATCTGATAAGTAGTGCTTATAATTTGATCGATTTACCATAAGAACTCTGAAAGATTGAGGATGATGGAGACAACTATTATTTTGAAGACAGTGGCTTGTGCATGATGGTAGTTTTAGCAGATCCTGATGTGAAGTTTCGGATGAATATCAAGAGCAAAAGTGTTTAGTTATTGATCATTCTGAAAAGCCTACACTGCTTCTCATGATTTCTTGGTGTTACAGAAACTGAAGCTACTATCTGAAAGTGATCTCTCATTAGAAGGTGTCAGAATCTTGTAGACATGTTGAATCCCGCCATTAATTCTACCTTGTTCATGCCAGCAGGTTGGTAAATCTTAATGATTTGCTTCATTTGTTCAGACAAGTATGTGCTAGGGTTTCGAAAATGAGGTCTCATCAATTACGTCCTTCATATTTTTCTGTCCAGCCTGTAAAAGACATTAGGTACAGTTCGCAAGAAGTCAACTTTAGGATCGATGCAGCAGGGCTTCATCTGGAATTTAAGTGAATATGGTCCAGATGCAACTATGACCATCATGCCACCCTTTCTGAGCGGAAAATAATCCTTTCCTCGATGGATTCGTTGACGTTGGTTTCACCAACTGAGAGTTGATTGACTCATTGTACGCATTGAAGAGCACGTGAGATCAGGTCATCGGTCTTTTTTAGCTCATAGATGCATCTTGCTCTGGGTTATATTTAATCCAGCAGATGCTGCATGCAGAACTCACTTAGGGATTAAGCCGAAATCAATCAACAGAAGTTTATAGTGAGCATCGGGGCTGTTGCCTCTACCATTTTGCTTATGAGTCTCTCACAAGCCGACCATTCTTCTGCGAAACCATTCCCTAAAACCTCGGGTGTATGAGCATGTATATATCAGATTCACTAAATCTATAACATTATTCTGACCATTTTAACAAAGGTTTTGCATGAAATAGTCGCTATTGCGGGTTCTTTGGCAGTAGCCAATACTCGATCATGCGTAAATGGTCCTCCTTTGATCCATGATAGCTTAAAAGCGTGCTTTGAATTTTCAAGCAATTTATCGTTGTGAACATGTTTATGAGGGACAGAAAAACAATACTGCAAGATCCGATGCTTCTCTTCCGTGAATTGTAGACTCGCAGTGTGATAATCTCTGTCGAATTAACATCAATCCAACCATAGGATGCATGCTCCTGGTGCTATTTTCATGGCTCTGGCTCGGGCCTGACTCCGAAAGCATTGCACATGATTGATGCTGCTGGACTGGTAAAGATGGATGCGAATTGTTTTCTTAATGGCAACGTCTTGCTCCATTGTCTCAAATATCATGCTTCACGAGGCCTGGTCGGCAGCTCTTCATTGCTTTGGTTCGGAGGGAGTTACATTGATTCATCAGAAATTACAAGACATCACTTTCCTCGTTTAAGTAACAACTTTTTCCCCCTTTCCCACCAAAATTTGATATACTATTAAAATTTTTAAAAAATTATGAAGATATTGTTTAAAAATTTTCGTGATAATTGATATATTATGGGCCAAGGATTAGAAAGGAGTAAAAGAATCAATAGTAAAAGCAATTCCTTCCAGCCATATTTCTTGACCTTTATAGCTAAAATAAGCAAATTCAAAAGAATGTACACTTTTTATAAATTCCATATTTTGGTCCGCGACCACATGCGGACGCTTTTAGTAGTTACTTACGGAAAACAAATCACCCGTTGCTAAAGAGTGACAACGGCTACCCTTTTTTTTTTTTTTTGTTTTTTTTTTAACCATGAATGACTTTTTTTTTTTAAAAAATTAATTTACCAAGAATCCTTTTGAAAAATCGGGCAAAAACTTCGCTGGTAACTGTGGTCAACCCATCTTTTGACCACTTCTTAGTGTGTTCCACACAAGAAAAGGCATAACGAGTGATGATACAGTTCAGTATTTCTATGAGCTAGAAAAAGAGCGAAAGCTTTGTGTTTGAAAAGAATTAATGAAAATATAAAGCTAAAAAGCTGAGCAATTTAAGGTGTACTTGACATTAATCCTCTTGATTATCATAAATTACAACTTTTATCCATGAACACTTTTAACGTGAATATATGGTTTTTAAATATATCAATGAGTTTATCATGAAATTTCTCATAAATATTTAAAATCGAACTGGCCACAGAGTTTGCTTAATTAATTTATAGATCAACGAGGATCTTTTTGTATTATTATGCAAAAATTTGGAAAGGCAACTAGATAACATCATAAAGAAAGTCCATAGTTATTTTCTCAAAAAATAGAGAAAAAGCGAACTTTAGAGCCCAAAAAAAAGGAAAATAAAAAAATTGAGCCTTCGCGCGCCTTAATCAGATGACGTCATCGTCCCTCCCTCTCACCCATTCCCTCCTTGTCCCGCCAAGCCTCAAGCCCTAATTGAAAAAAAAAAAAAAGAAAAGTCCCCACCTTTCTCCCCTGTCGCTCACAAAGGGTTCGAAGGACAGAGATCAACATCAACCGCCGCCATCGCCGTAGCCGTCGCCGTCGCCGTCGCCGTCGCCGTCGCCGTCGCCGACCGGCTTCGTCGCCTCCGCCCGCTCCTCCTCCTCCTCCGCCTCTAGGGTTCGGCCGCCGCGTCCGCCGGCGCTTCCCCCGTCTCGCCCGGCAAATGGCTTTCTGGGGTCCGTAGCTCTTCCCTCCGCCCGCTTCCTCCGTCCCTCTTTTTTTCCATTTTCCTCCTGTCGTCGCCTTTCTCTAGACTCCATCTGCTTCCGCGCGGGGACAGGATAGAATGGGGATTTTGCTTTTTCCGATTTTGGGTTTCTCTCTTGAAAGACTGGAAATTTCTTAGTTGAAATGGAAGTCGCGAGTGAAAGCTACTCATGAGTGTGGCATCTTTTGGCTGTTCAGGTGTCGAGGTGAAACCCGGTAAGCCCTTCGTTCATCCCTCGAGTGGGGCCAGACAGCGGCTCCATATCTCGCAGGTATTGGCTGATAATCGTTGCTCTTTGCTCTGTTCTTGGGTTTATCGAAAAGTTTGTGTGCACTCGGTGTCGATAGCTGAGGAAGAACCTTGGTTGGTTTTGTGTTTTTAGTTGTTTTGGTTGATAAAGTTGCGTCATTTTTGGACAGGCGACGCTGGGGATTGGTTCCGCCACGAACAAAAGCATAGTTCAGTGTAATGTGGGGAACAAGAGTCCCGTTTTCCTGTGCTCTTTGTTCCCTGACCAGGCTGAATCGTCTCAAATGAATTTGGAATTTGAAGAAGCTGAGGAAGTCACCTTTTCTGTAGTTGGCCCTCGGAGCGTCCACCTCTCCGGTTTCTACCTGGGAAGTGGTCGACATTTCGCTGGAGATGATGAGTCGTATCCTTTTGTTGAGCCTTTTAGGTTTCGTTCCATATTTTAATGTATTCCTCTCCAATCATCTTCCAATGAGATGTGTTCGTGACTAAAATGAAAACCTTATTTTAGAATGGACGCGGAAGAAATTTTATTTGGTTCAGATGAGTTGTTTTAGTTGATGAAGGGGATATGTTTTCATGTTCTTTTTTAACCACATAGAAGAATGGAGTTAAAATGTTGTTTCACTCCATGCATTGTTCCTGAGGTCTTTCTCCTTTACAATGATCGTTAGAGAATCGTATGGTGAAGATATCGCAGGGACTGATACAGAGAGATCCAACGATGAAGATGACTATGAAGATAGTTTCATTGATGATGATGATAATCCAGAAATATTTTCATTCTCCTTCTCCTTCACTAAATGATGCTGGTACTTCATCATTTACCTCATCTTTTTTATTTACACTCTACTTTGAGGGACTTATTGTTTCTTAATCAAAATGATACACATTATGTATTTCTGTGTATTTCTAATGATGGTTTGGTAGTTGTCTCCATTATGATCCTATATCTTAGTACCAATGCAACATAATGTGAGCAAAAGTATTGTGTGAAATAGTATCTAGCTAATTTTTAACTGATCAATTAGTGTCCTGGGATTTTCCCATTTCATCTCGTATGCAGGATTATATATTTGTAGCTTCTAGCATTTCATACGAAATGAAAAATATGGTTTGCCTCTCCTTTATGTTATTTTGCTTGGTCACATGCGTAGTTGTAGCTTATTTGCAGGGTTAGATACACAGAGACCCACTCAACTGGGGTTTTAAACTCTTGGATGCTATTATTTATTAATTGCCTCCCAATTATTGGTTTTGGTTGATCGAGAGGGGTATGTCTTGTCAGTATAATTTTTAATATTCAGAAAAAAGAAGTTAGGAACTTTGTCATTGTTTACCCTCAAGAACTTAGTTGACTGAGTTTTGCAACGATTTTAGAAGTGCAGATGAAACACAAACTTTTCTCCTGCTTTGCCCTTCATTCTAATCTGCAATTCTGATCCTTATGTTATAAAATTACATCAAACTTACTGAGTCATTAGATCTGACAGGTTGTGGGACTTAAAATCTTTTAACTGAAGATAAGGGGATCTACTTTTTAATGTGGCGAAGTTTAATGGTTACCACATCCTTATCGTTTTTTTTCTTTTTATTGCTGTCTCATCCTTATCTTTTGTACTATATGCAAGATGTAGCAGCATCTTCCATTCATGGTATGCTCATTCTGTGGTGTCTTATGATTATTTTAATTGCAGCACATGGGGAATCGGATAATGAAAAAGCTAGGGAGAGGAAAGGAAGAAAAAGAAGACTTAGAAAGAAATATCATCCCGGTGAACCTGATGAAAAAGGTAGTTTTGAACAGAATAACATTGTTGATGACAAGGCCAAGGCACAGGCATCAGAAAGTGAAGACGAAGAGGGCTTCTTTATATCTTCCTTGCTTAAGAAAAAGGATGTGGTGAAAGACTCCAAGATAGATGGCCCAGAAGAGAAACCTCAAAGGTGACTAGTGTGGAGAATTAGTGATGTTTCATGCTACGTTTTCAAGCATTTTGAATGGATGCTAATTTGTTTGAAAGAGGTTCTTTGTTCATTATTCAGCAGTCCTTGTATATCATAATGACTTTCTATCTCATCTCTTGAATAGACATGTCTTTCCTTTAGTCGCTTCTGGAATGCAAAATGACTATTTTCTATTAATATGGTTATCTTCTGTGCATTTGACACCTTGTTACCTTCTCCAGTGAAATCCCTGAAGTTGGCACAAAGATGAAGAGGAAGAGAAAAGAAGAATTTATAGAGTCCCCTATGGAAGTTGACAAAGCTAATCCTCATGATAAGGTCAAGGAGAATCAAGCCTGGCAAGGTCAGGGGATCGCGGGTGCTGATAAGTATGTCTCTTCTATGCTTTGTGTAATATCTAAATATACACTATTCAAGCCTCCAAGAATGCTTTATTTGCCATTTTCACTTTGAATCCTGCATGATGCTCGTTGCTTCTTTCTTTTTTGGTGGGGGCTGAACTGGTCCTGGTAATCTATTGTTTGAGCAGAGAAGCTGGTCAGGTCAATGGTTTCGTCCCAACATCTGATGAGGCCACCAATCAAAATGCTTTGAAAAAGAAAAAGAAGAAACGTGCGAATGAGAAGTCTGAACCAGAAGAAGACATTGTTGAGAACAATATGAATCCAGTTGTCCCTGAGTGAGTACTTGTTGGTTCTTTAGGCCTTTGATTATCCAAACCCGCTGAATTCATGAACATGCAGCAAAAAATAATCTTTGCTGGGTGTCTGTCTGAAATGTCATGCCACATGCTATGGAATCAGAACTATTGTGGCACATAATTATGAATTACTAACTTTAAGAATGAATCTGTAAAGAACAATTAATTTTCAGCTTTCTATCTGCAAAGCATTTTGATCTATGCAGTTTTATGTTTAAGCCTTTTTCCCCTAATAGGATATCTTATATTTGTATATGGATGGTTCTTTTGTAGCAGCAAAAAAGTCATGCTTTATAACTGTTTTGATAAGCATAAAGCAATAGTTTATGTGCATGATGTATAGGAATTTGGTTCTCGATGCTCCACAAGTAACTGGCGGAGAAGATTCTGAGAAGAAAGACATAAAGAAGAAGAAAAAGAAGGATAGAGCCCAGCATAGTGAGGCAGATATAACAAACCAGGAGAATGTTTTACCAGCAGACGGAAAGGTTAGGTTTGACACCAAGATGAAAGACATGGACACTGATGATGCCTGCCAAGTTAGGAAGCTGCCAAATGGACTAACAATTGAGGAGCTTGAAATTGGAAATCCTGATGGTAAAGTCGCTGCTCCTGGTAAAAAAGTAAGCTGTGAAATAATTACTGGAGTTGATCTGATAGGAATTTTGTTTCTTTAATCGTTTTGGGCACAATAATGGTTAAAGCAGTGATTATTTAGATAAATTTTATTTGTTTTCAGATTAGTGTTCGCTATGTTGGCAAGTTTATGGAGAATGGGCTGGTATTTGATTCGAATATCAGTGGGAAACCCTTAAAACTCCGCCTAGGTATGTCGCTGATGGGATGGCAATATTTTCTTGATTTAATTCACCTTAATTAATTTTTGAGAATGGTCTTTAAAGTATAAGTGCAACTTTTCAAATTTCCAATCTTGTCTCATGGGTTTTGTTGCATCACTCAGGTTCTGGAGAAGTTATGAAGGGTTGGGATGATGGCCTTGATGGTATTACTTAGTCATAAATCTTGCTCTTCATTTCTCATTGGTAATGTTATACTTTGATAGTTTATATCATATGCGTGGATGATTTTTGTTTCTCAGGCATGCGAATTGGTGGCAAAAGAAGGCTTACTATTCCACCCTCTCTGTGGTACTTAATATATTTTCTAGTCGGCATGTGTTTCCACTCTACCGTTTTCATTGCCTTAATGTGACTGTCTGATTCGATGCAGCTGTGTGAATAGTGGAACCAGTCATAAAGTTCCTCCCGATTCATGGTTGGTCTATGACATCGAAGTGGTTCGTGTCCGCTAGAGGAGCTGCTATTTGTCCTGGATTTTTGGCAATGTGTAATTAGACACTCCTTTTGCGCAGAAATGGTAGATGTTCGCTGGTTGTATAATATCCCGTTGTGGGAATTTTGTGGCGAGTATCTGCTGAGAGTATACCGCCAATAGTTTTTATGGAAGAGCATTGTTCTACAATGGTTTAATGTACAACTATTGAAGAAAGGATCACGTGACAGTGCCATTTTGCATTTTTGTATTTACATCAAGGCGGCTTCTATACATTGGAAGTTCAAAATTACTGTATTTTCACACTTGCAAACTATAAGTCTGGGACTTGAATGAACCCATGAGATTTATACAATGAACTCAGTTTTCCTTACATGATAGTCGGAATGCTGGCAAGTGCAGCGTTCTTCAATAATCTCCCAAGTATAGCAACTTGAGTAGCAGAAGTTAGAAGAGGCAAACTGATGGGCATGAAGTTTAGTCAAAGATGAAATCAACGTTTTGGCTTTCATCAAAGTAAACGCCGGGTTTGGGTCCTCTTTCTGGTCCGGCAAAGGAAATATGGCGGGGAACAGATTGCATTCCGTCATAACCGTTCTCATCCATGCCACGCCTATGCTAAGCAGATGCTTTGGCCAAGAGGAATGGCTTTGCGATTCGGATTAACCCACCAAAGATCAACACGATGCACCAGAGCATCATTCGCACCCTCGCCATGAAAACCCAGATGTGAACTACCTCGAAGGCGACTGCAACAGTAGCACACATCACACCAATGTCCCACATTGCTCCTTTTCTAGCACAATATTCAGTTTATATTGCAGAGAAATCATTTAAACCATCGCCGAGCTCGTTCACGAGAGCTTGTAACCCAAGTGGGGGCGTTATAAGGTGGTGGAACGTTGGGCCCGTCAATTGGGCCGGGCCTTATGTGGCTGTCCACTGGCCTGCCCGTTCCAAGCCCAGAGTTGGCCGGCGGGGCTCGGACGAAGGTTCGGGCTTCGTGGGCCTTAGAGAGGTGGGGACTGCGCTAGGCTGGCTTCACAGAGCAGCGACGACCTCCCGCTCCCGGCAGTGGAAGGATAACAGGCCGGAGCTGCACGGGCCCAATATGGCCCAGCGGGCTGGCTCTCAATTGAACCACCACTTTTCATTTTCTCCTTTTCATTTTGCGGTAAAAAATTTAAAATTTTGGGAAGATTTCATTAATTTATTTTTCGTTTAGAAGCCGAGAGAAGCCTGAAATAATTGGCGAAGACGTTGGAAGAGAATAACTTTTTCAAGTTAGGGGTCTATCAATTCACCGGTTATTTTCTCCTTTCATTTTGTGGTAAAATTTCATATTTTGGGGAGATTTCATTAAGTTCTTTTTCGTTTAGAAGCCAAGAGAAGCCTGAAATGACTGGCAAACATGTTGGAAGAGAATAACTCTTTCAACTTAAGGTCCTATCAATTGACCTACAGATTGGAATGCGCTCCTCATCTTTCAAGTGCTTTGCAATCTTTCAAAGGCAAGCAACATGAATATAAAGAGCACATCGTGGCTACCAAAGTCGAAAAAGTAACCCACTTGAAAGAACCAAAATATGTTTGGAAACTAGCAAACATCAGAGGATGTTACATGACAATAGTTACTAACCTGCTATTTCTTACAAGCATCGTCGAACATGGCCACAAAACTAACTGGCCAGCATTAGTTCGATCCATGAACTTGACAGTCATTCACCTGCCTAACAATTATAGTATTTCCAATCATCCAAAGCTTCTCATGTTTTACGCCTAAGTCCAGTAGGCAGATTATAAGCATATAACACTAACAAAACCATCAGTCCTTTCCCTTGCTTCCTAAAGTTGCAGTTTTACACAGAACAATAGAACAATAGTTTGAACTATATACAAGAGTTATACATATTAATCTGACCATTTTACAGATTAATATAAAATTTAAAAGAGATTCATATCCAACATGGCCTCTCTAAGCAAAGTGAACTCTCAGCTGCCTAAAAAATCTCAGGATCTCACATTCCCTCTCCACCAGGCTGCAATGCAGAGAATTCCTAACTTGAATTGGTACTAACGTACCCAGTGTGAGATGGGGGGAGAAAGCACTGCATTTACTTGACTAGTGCTTTAGCCAATAGTTCCGCAGCTGTGCCATGTGCAGCAATACCTCATCTCGACCCATACTTGATACACTGCTGGTCATAATCCATGGAGGAGCGGTTTCAAAGAAACCTCGTATCAACTCCTGGAAATCCTGAACATTTTCTTCAGGTCTCTTCCCTCCATTCTTTTTCTTTTTCCTCTTATCGCATTTGGTGAAGACTAATGTCATAGGTACCTAAGGAAGAAGCAAATCACAATTTATATATGCTCTGCATCCAAAAATAAATTTGTATGACATGTTTGACAAGATGCACCTTCTCCCACCATCTATGAAATAATTATGTACCTGATTTTGACCCAACCAGCTTGCATATTCAAGGTCAATTTTCTTTGCAGGAATGCTGGCATCTATGAGAAGGAAAACTCCAACTAGTGTGGAGCGATTTAGGAAATAGTCTTTGGTAAATTTGGTCCAATCTGTCCTCAGTTCTTGAGGTGCAGCAGCATAACTGTTTAGAATACACAATCACACAAGAATCTATAAAAACCTAAAATTCCATGGGTTAGAGAAAAACTCAAACAACTCATATATACACACATTACCAGAGTAGCACAAGTTTTGCAACAGACTAAACAAAGCATTAAAAAAACAACCTTACTTAATTATCACAAGGTTCACAAACTAACTAAAGAAACAACATTTGGAACTATAGCTTCAGCCCTTAAGTTTCAAATTAAAAGGGAGTGTCCAAAGTTAAAGCAAACATTCAGATTACCCAGACAGCTTCCAAAGAATATCGTCGGGCATATAAGGGCGCGTTTGGTAACATTTCTGTTTAAAAATTGTTCCAGGGAACAGAAATAGAAAAAAGTGTTTCTGTTCCGGGGAACAATTTTTGAACAAAATAACGCGTTTGGTAAACTTGTTCCGGGAATAAAAAATAAACAGAAACATGTTTGGTAAATTTGGATAATTTTTTTATTTCTTTTATTTTTTCTATTTTTTTCTTATTTTTCCTTTTTTTCTTTTTTTTTTCTTTTTCATTTTTTTTTCTTCTTTTGGCCGGTCGCCGGCCAAGGCCTTGGCCGGCAACCGGCCGGCGAGGCCGAGCTCGCCCAGCGGCGGGCGAGGCGCAGCCTCGCCGGGCCACCGCCAGGCGACGCCGACTCGCCCAGATCCGGCGAGGCCGAGGCTCGCCGGCCGCTGGGCGAGCTCGGCCTCGCCGGATCTGGGCGAGATCGAGCTCGCCCAGGCCGGCGCGAGGTCGGCCTCGCCTTGATCCGGCGAGGCCGAGCTCGCCCGCCGGCGGCGAGGCGCGGCCTCGCCGGCCACCGCTGTGCTAGGCCGAGGATCGCCGGCCGGGCGAGGCCGACCTCGCCCGGCGGCCGGCGAGCCTCGGCCTCGCCAAGCCACCGCGAGGTCGGCGTCGCCGGTGGTGGCTCGGCGAGGCCGAGGCTCGCCGGCCGGCCGGGCGAGGTCGGCCTCGCCGGATTTGGGCGAGCTCAAGATCGCCCGCCATGGTGAGGCCGACCCGCCCGGCCTACGGCGAGCCTCGGCCTCGCCGGGGACGGCGAGCCTCGGCCTCGCCGTGGCCGGGCGAGGCCGCCGGCCCTCGTCGGCCGGTCGCCGGTCATGGCCGAGGCCGGCGACCGGCCAAAAGAAAAAAGAACAAGAAAATAAGAGAAAAAAAAAAAAAAGTGTTTCTCAAAAGTGTTAAACAAAAACACAAAATTTGTGTTTTTTTGTTTTTGCTTTTTTGTTCCAGGAACAAAAGAACAAAAAAGGAACATAAACGCACCCAAACGCATTTCTGTTCCTTTTTTGTTCCCAGGAACAAAAAAACAGAAAAAGTGTTTAAAAACAAAAAAAAAAGAACACAAACAAACGCAGCCTAAGTCTCCAACTACATTATTTTACACTTTGCCATCTGATGTGGCATGAGAAACATTTCTATGAGATGCAAACATGCATTTCAAGTTGAAGGTCCATGTGACATTAAATAGAAGAAAATAGAAAGAAAGATTGACAGCACAATGTGAGGTTACAAGAGCATTACCAGCAAGTTCAATCAAACCATTGATGTTTTTAGATAGTTCAGTCAAGAGAATAATATATTAACGAAGAAAATAGAAAGAAAGATGCTATTTTTCCTTCAACAAAGAGGTTACGAAAGCATTCCATCTCAGATTGGATGTCCTAGAAATTAGGAATAGAATCAATGGATAAAAACTTCAATAGATCATCCTGTAAAAGAAGTTAGTCAGACAGACATCTCTCATTGGAACTTGAAAAAACAAGGATGTGACATTGAGTACAAACCTAGACCTAATCACAACCAGAAGATCTGAATTCAAGGTCCCAAAACTTTAGATTGCAATGAGTATCAGCAAATTATCCAAACGGTGCTCAACTTGTGACAAGTTTTATATCATAAGTAATGATCTCTTGATGAAATTGATATAATGAAGAGAACAAGTAAATGAAGTTTCTAAGCCATACCCATATCCAGGCAAATCCACCAAATACCAGCTATCATTGATCCGGAAATGGTTAATGCACTGAGTCTTTCCTACACCAACATAAAAACAGAACCCACTCAAAAGATCAACACAAAATCCTCTAAATGAACCTCAAACAACATAAACTACACAGAACTCCAATTCCTCACTCGTCTGCTGCAACTCAAACATCTTCATATAAGAAAAGAAGCCATAAAGCATGAGAATTTTCTCACTCTCCCAAGCAAAGGTCCTATTCCTCCAATCAAATCCAAGAAGTGGATAAACTCCCACACCAATTCGACAAACATGGCTAGTTTCTTGCAAAAAGTACCAACATTTCTCTTCCTCCCTCACATAGGAATTAACACAAACACGTACCGGGCTTCTTCGAAATGAGCGCCAGCCGCTTCCTCCGGACGAGCGAGTTGAGCAGCGACGACTTCCCAACATTGGACCTCCCGACGAGCGCGAACTCGGGCAGCCCGTCGGACGGGCAGTCCTCCGTCCTCACGCTGCTCTTGACGAACTCGGCCTGCACCACCTGCGCGTCCCTCGCGTACTTGCTCAGCACGATGTTCGAGCCCTTCAGGACCCGGGCGCTCAGGGCTGCGGCGGCGGCGCCGTCGCCGGCGGGCAACTCGGTCTCCGGCGGGACGAAGAGGCGTTCGGCGGGTATCTGAGGGGGGACGGTGGCGGCGGCGGCGGCGAGGTCGGCATCGTCGGCGTCTTCGAGAGATGGAGGAGGGGCCGCCGCGAGGGTGGACCTGAGGAGGGTGGCGAAGGGTCGCGACGAAGGGTTGAAGGCGGGTTTGGAGTTGAAGGGGTTGAGGAAGAAGAGAGTGGCGGTGGGTTTGGTGAGGATGGGGAGGTGAAGGAGCCGGGGAAGAAGAGACTGCACCACTGCCATTCTTGAGCTCAGCTCGATTCTCTCTCCACACTCTCTCTCCTGTTATCATAAATGTCAAATGGAGGTCAATATAAATACAACATAAAGGAAAATTCTAAGAGATATATATATCCATGCAATTTATAGCGGATTATTAATTATTCACTTTTTTTTTTTATGACGACTGCCGGAGATCACCCTTCGGGATCACATGACCCTCTGGTATTCGGTAGCACCGGTGGGGCCTCGCCACAAGCGGCTATTTAAACGTAAACCCTCGGGAGCAGGCTTAGTAAATTATTTTTAAAACCTCCACTTAAGTCGCGAGCATCCGGAGATTTAAACTCGTTCTCTTCAAGAATGAAGTAATGAAACTCAACCATCATGACTATCTACGGATATATAATTATTCACTTAATATATGCAAATGTCCAATTCAGATCATGTAATGACATAGGTTTCCTCAGGCTTGCTCAATCATCCGGATAAATTATATGACAAAACTTTTTTAGGAAAAACCGTTGACATCCGAATTTTATCGACATTTTAAATAGTCGGTCATTTTACAAAGATATATATTTTAAAAAAGTGAATGAAAATGATAAAGAAAAAAACAAATGATGAAATTGAGTTGACCGGCATGTTTGGCCCCACCCTCTCAGCCCTCTAACTCCTAACCCCCTCCTTTCGGTCGAATTTTCTTTTTTTCTTTAAGCCCACAATCTGAGTCCAAAAAGAAAACACAGAAAAGCCCAGTTCCAGCTCTTCTCCTTCACTCTTCGCGCGCGCTGCCCCTTCCCACATCTATGAATGAAGGAGAAGAGACAAACAAGTGACTGCAGCTAATCCACGACCTTCTGGAACTGCTGGCTAGCATATGGAGAGGGAGAGATAATGGAATAGATTCCTCAGGAGAGGCGAGGGCTGTGTGCTTGAGCAGGGGCAGAGTAAGCGTTCGACCAAAGACGAAAAAAGAGAGGAAAAAAATGGCTTAGGTGATTAAGAGAGGAAACTCAACAAGAGGGAACCACATGGAGAAAGCCTCAGGCCATTAGAGGGAAAAGGAGTAACAAAGAGCTTGACCGAAAGATGAGCTGGCCAAAAGAAGAGCAAGTTTCAGCCAGAAAAGACATAGAGCTAGAGAGAGAAACGAGGCCGGCAGGAGAGGAAGGGAATCTTGCGTTCGCCAAAGATCGCCGAAGCCAACCCGACAGTCATGTCCACTGCAGGTCCTTCCCGAATCAGGTAGGCCTCCATTGAGTGCCTTGTTTCTTCACCAAGAGAAAGCGAGTGTAAATAATGAAATCGTAGATCAAGATCTTCAAGAATATGGCAGATTTAAGAAACAAAGGACACGACATACAAACATGGTATTCTTCGTCAAATCAGCCCTATTCTCAAAAGTTGTGATCCACGATTTCATCATTTACACTCACTTTCTCAGTGAGAAATAGGGCGCTCGAGGAGGCCTACCTAATTGGGGACGGGACTGCAATGGACATGACCGTCGAGTTGGCTCTGGCCAACGCAAGACTCCCTTTCTCTCTCTCTGAAGATGCCCTCCACCGGCCTCCTTTCTTTCTCTCTAGCTCTTGTTTCTTTCTGGGCCGAAGCTTGCTCTTCTTTCGACCAGTTCATCTTTCAGCAACTCTCTGCAACTCCTCCTCTCTATAATGGTCAAGGGCTTTCTCTCTCTCCGCTTCTCTCTCGTCGAGCTTCATCTCTCAATTACCAAAAGGATTTTCTCTTTCCTTTTCTTTTCCCTCTCTGGCAGAATGCTCACTCTACGTGCTCGAGCACACGCTGCTCGCCCTTCCCCCGAATGGAATCTTTTCCATCACCTCTCCCTCTCCATATGCTAGCTAGCAGTTGTAGAAGGTCCTATATCTGCTTCGGTCACTTCTCCGTCTCTCGTCCCTCGTTCACAGACGTTCGACTGCAGCTTTGCTTGGTTACAATCTTGGATGCATCTTCCTTTATTGCGTCACAAAGACGTGCTCAATGGAAAAGGGGCAGTGCTTGCGAAGAGCGAAGGAGAAGAGTTGGAGCTGGGCTTTTCTCTCTTTTTATTTTGGGCTCAAATTGTGGGCTTAAAGAAATAAAGAAAATTGGGCCAAAACAGAGGGGTCAGGATTTAGAGGGTCGAAAATCTTGTTGAGAGAGTGGACCGAACACTTTGCTTGCTCGACTTCATCATTTTTTCCTTATCATTTTCATTCATTTTTTATTCCGTTTATCATTCATTTATCCTTTTTTTTTAATCTGTTTATATATTTTTCATATTTTTGCAAAATGACGGTATCAACAGAAGTTTTGGGAGAGAATGGATCATGTTGTTTAAATGTCTGAATAAATACAAATGGGAGGAACAACACCCTTAATTATACAATAGTTCATCAGATTACAACTATTGATTGCTTTTTGATCAAATGGTGGATATCACATCTCTCCATTTACCACCTATTGACATTTATATCAAGAATACTCTAGAACTCGGCTCATTTATCATATTGCTATCCTTAGAATGTTCTAGAAACATGATCCTTTGGTCATTGGAAATCTCGAGATCATGACACAAACATTAACAACTAGTAAGATTTGTTTCTTTGTTATTTATAGCTTAATCCAGGTAATATTGTAAATATCATTTTTATTTTACATATTTGAGCATTCGCCTTTTTTAAGATGGTAAACCAAGCAAATTAAGGGGGAAAATTGTCCAATTTTTTTTTTTTTTTAAATCATTTTTACAATTTTTATAAACAATTTAATTAAATATAAAAATTTTACGTCTTTTTAAAGATTTGATCAATTTTAATCATAAATCGCTTACATGGAAAGTTGATTGGTAAACAATTTTTTTATAATTTTTTAAAATCAATTTTTTATTCATTTTTTTTCTTTTCTTTCTTTATTTTCATTTTTCTTCTACCAAGTCTAGTGATCCTTTGTGATCCTCACCGGGCTTGGGAAAAATGGAAAAGAAAGAAAGAAAAAAAAAAGAAAAGAAAAAATTCAGAATTTTTATAAAAAATCATAAAAACTTGACCACGTCATTATGGTCATGTCACATATGATGGCCAGCATTCATGTGGCCGATTTTTTGCTAAAATTGACCGGATGAACTTGATTAGCAAAATGTAAAAAGGCTTTAGAACTTAATTGACTAAATTAAAATATTTGGAAATTGAATTGGTAATAATATAATAGGTTTGAAATTTTTCGGATGATTTTCCCCAAATTAATATTACCATAATATAAAATTGGGGCTAATCCCTTAAAAATTCAGCAACTTGTCCTCTTTTGAGCCAGAGCTGGGTTTGCGTTTTGGCCGATCCGGCATCTCTACAGGCGCCTTAATTCCACGTTGACAGGCACCACGAAAGTAGTATACGCATAAAATAACGCGTCGGGTCTTCGATTCCGCATTAGATTAGACGCTTGCTTGATTTTACTTCAATTTCTCTATCAATTCTTGTTTTGTTTTCACGGTCATGCCTAAATATTAAAGTTTTCATGATCTAAATACTCATTATTATCATGTGCTTCATTTCACCTTCCATGCTCAACAGCTTCCAAAGCTCTTTTATCCAAAATTAATCGATTTACAGGAGGGTGTGGATACAATAAGTTCGTGCGCGGGCAGCGCGTGCATGAAGACTTGCGACGAGACGTTAAACTGAAACCCGACAAGCAAGGAGTGCAGAGAGAGATTGAGGGAGCTGAAAGAATGTTCAACTCGATTACACAATTTAAGTACCAGCAGATTCCATCATCAGATACAAACAGTTCAAGTTTAACACGATCTTGTCGCTTCTATTTGCAATAATCTCGCCCGGCGGACAAAAATGATTGACATGATCACGGGATTGAAACTACTTGTCATGACCATCAAAAGATGAAGCTAAATTCTCGTTCCGGCTTCGGTTTTGTTTTCACCAAAAAGCTTCTCGCCTCTTCCTCTGCGGCGTCGCTGCTTCCGTAAAAAGAAACGATATATGAGCCATTGTACACGAGCCAAACGAACAGGATAAGAGGGAAACAAGAGTTGGGTCTGACGGTACTTGTCTCCAGCTTCGGTCTTGGAGATCAACGTGATTCCTTTGGAGGCAAGAAATTGCAAAAGCTCCGAAAATTGTTTTCCATGCAGAATTTGCAACGTCCTCTCCGACGGGACGAAGAGGCAGTTGGCGGGAATTTGAGGGACAGTGGTGGCGGTGGCGAGGGGGCCGTCGCCGAGAGATGGAGGGGCCACGAGGGTGTACTTGAGGGTGGTGAAGGAGCCGTGGAAGAAGAGATTGCACCACCACCTTCCCTGAGCTCAGCTCGACTCTCTCTCTCTCTTCTTCACTTTATGTATGTCAAATGGAGGTCGTATAAATGCATACCACAAATACTTCTGTTTATCTTTTTAGCCAAAAAAAAAGAAAAATAAAAGGGCAGGCTTAATTCTAACCCTAATTTTGAGTCGGAGCTGGGTTTGCATTTTAATTCCTCGTCGGCAAGCACCATGAAAGTAATGTGCTCTCATTATAAATTAGTAAATCTCTTGTAAATTTATCCTAAATTAATTTTTATATTATAAAAAACTGTCAAATTGGTAATGAATTTATCCAAAACTAACATGAATTTTTTTTATCAATTAAGTTATTATTATGTGTAATCCAACTCAATAATTTCACAAATAAATTTGATGTTATGAGTGTACAAGTTTGAAGTCTTTGATAGACATATATACTAGTTTGGAATTTTTCATGATATTAGCCATATTATTTTTATCTTTTCATTTTCTCTCGAAACAGTAAAATGATGAAAAACTCCAAACTAGTACATCAAGCGACAAATTTAATCTTCATTAGTTTTCATAAAATCGGATAACACATGATAATTGACATGTGTACCTGTGTATGGTTTTTTGTGTACCTGTTTATGGTTTTTTGTGATATTAATCTAATTTAATAGAAAGTAAATTTTGTACGGATGTATCGGTTTGAGATTTTTTATAATCAAAAAATTAGCCAGGGATTAAATTTGCCACATGCATACCAATTCAAGGGATTTTTTTGTGGTTGAAAAATTAATTTAGAGTAAATTTATCATATGTATATTAATTTAGAATTTTTTCATGATGTTATTCTTCAAAAATTTTCTTTCCGTTTTCCTATATCTCGTATTTTTGGACAGAAATCAAAATATAAATCTTGTAAATTTCCCTTCTGCTGCTGCTGCTTCTTCTTCTTCATCCCCTCGGACGAGGTCGCTCCCTCTCGACCTCCTCCGCAACATCCTCTCTCGCCCACCAGCAACATCCCTTCTCAAGCTGAGGCCTGTCTGCAGGGAATGGCACGACACCATCGACGACCCGCGCTTCAGGATCTCGTCGTTCGGACTTGCCAAGGAGGAGTTCACATCGACTGCGCTTCGAGAGGCCTGCCTGGTGGACCTCTGGGGACTTTGGGGGTCGCTCGCTTATGGAGAGCGTGGGCGTGTGGACGATGGAGGAGCAGACTGGGGTGAGGGTGAAGAAGTCCGCTATCCAGATGAGGTCGCGGGGGGCTGAACAGCAGCCGCCGGTTCCGAGAGTTCCCAGGCCTCGGCGGCTGGAAGATGGTGCTCATGTTCTCGAGGAGGGCCTTGAGCTATGATCTGGCAGACCTGCGAGCTGGAGCATGTCCGGAGAGGCGGGGCCAGAGCAATGGGCGGCATCATCGTGAGTTTGCTCTCGCCCGCCAAATTGTGGAATGCAGACAACTCCTGCCTTCTACTAGGGATCCGAAAATGTTTAGTTTTGGCAAAGGAGCCGGGCTGTCGCTTACCCAATTTTTTTTTTCTTTTTTTGGGTTAGAGGTGACCCAAAATTTAGTCCGGATAAATTTGCCATGAGTCTTGAGGATGTGTAAAAGAGACCATCCGAACCAAAACCCACCCGGACCGGACCAGCTAATTTGGTTCGGTTCCCTGTTCCTAAAAGTTGTACCAATGTCCAAGCGGTCCGGTTCCTGATTCCAACTAAAATATACTTTTTTTATTTTATTATTTCTTCAAAATAATTAGTAAAATGCAAACTAAACACTATCTCGGTCCAATACCAATTAATTGAAAAAAAAATAATTTGAAAAAATAAGTGACTAATTCTATTGAATTGGACCAATGGTTTGGTACAATGCCGGTCCTAGGATCAACCGGTCCGGTTGCTAGTTCCGAATTTTGGGAACCGGGAGCTAATCACCCTTAACAAATGTTTGATGGCTTTCATTCTACCAATCCTATAAAAAAAAAAAAAGAAAAAAAATTGAGCTATAATCAGAACTCCAGTTACTTTAGAGAATTAGGTCCTATGCATCTTCCCCGGAACAGTTGTCCCATATAGCAATACTTCGCGTCCTCACGGGACAAACATAATTCAAATAATCTAGAATAAAGATTAAAAACAAAAAGATGTCCAGACAGCACTTGCTTGATTTTATTTTCTTTCTTTGTTTTCCCTCACGGTAATGCCTTAATTTTAAGGTCTCCGTAATCTTCATACTTGCTACTGCCATGTGCTTCATTTCACCTTCCATGCTCCACAGCTTCCACAGCTTTTTATCCAAAATCCATTGATTTACGGGAGGGCGTCGATGCAACAAGTTCGCAGCGCCCGGGTAGCGCTTGCACGAAGGCTGCTGCACTCCTTAATCGAATGCATATTCTACTTTCGACCAAAAAAAAAAAGTGCGCGCGGATCGCGATGGGAAGTTAAACCCAAGCCCACCAAACCGAGCAAACTGTAAAAACAGCTGAACATCATAAAGCTAAATATGATCTCATCACCATCTACTCACGATAATCTAGCCCGGCGGACAAAATGGTCGACATGATCACGGGATTGAAACTCCTCGTCACTGTCCACCAGTAACCAAATCGAGAAAAACGAATTCTCTCTTCTTCTTTTTCATGCTTCTTCTGTATATCTACAAGACTATAAACACACACACACACATATATACACCCATACGAGTCACCCTAAAATCTCCTACAAATCAGGAGATATACATATACAAGAGATCTTGAAACAGAAATAGTCCTATTTAGGCCCTAATTTACAGCTCATAATTGACAGCTCATGTTAACACTCCCCCTCAAACCGATGAGAAGATATCTTTGATACCTAGCTTGACAAGTGAGCCGTGGAATACTTGACTTGATATAGCGTTTGTAAGTATAACCCCCAATTGGTCTTCAGACTTGACAAATGGAAAGCTCACCACCCTATCATCCAAATTCTACTTGATAAAATACCTATCGACCTCAACATGTTTGGTGCAGTCATGTTGCCCCAAGTTGTGAAAAATCTGAATCGTGGCCTTATTGTCACAAAACAACCACATCTCTTACTTAGGTGGAAAGTCTAAGTTCTGTCATCAATTTCTTTAACCACAAAAGCTCACATAGTTCTTTAGTTATCCCTCAAAACTTGGCTTCAGCACTTGAAAAGCTACCACTTTTTCCTTCTTACTTTTCCATGTAACCAAGTTTCCTCCCACAAACGTAAAGTAGCCTGCTGTCAATCTCCTATCTATTAGACCAAAAAATAAAAATAAAAAATCTCCTATATGAGGTTTTGCCAGCCCAATCAACATTAGTAAATCCTTCCACCTCATGGTGATTATTTTTCACAAAGAATAGTCCTTTCCTTGGTGCTGAGTTTAAGCAGCGTAAAATCCAAACTACAACATTCATATGCTCCTCAATAGGAGTGTGCATAAATTTGACTTACAACTCCTACAACATATGCAGTATAAGGCCAAGTGCGTGATAAATGAATCAGTCTCCCTACTAACCTTTAATATCAGTACTTATTGGTTAGTACCTGACCCAAAAAGTCTCTAAGTTCATGATTATGTACCATGGGGATATTAGCAAATTTGCAGTTCAACATCCCCACCTTAGTCAACAGGTCCAACACATACTTCCATTGAGATAAGAAAATACCCTCCTTTCATTTGGCCACTTCAATACCCAAAAAATATTTCAAGCAGCCCAAGTTCTTCATCTCAAACTCATTTTCTAGTTTCCTTTGATTTTATGCAATCACCTCAAGATCATCCCTTGTGATGATCATGTCATCTACATATATAATCAATGTTATCACTTTGTCATGCTGTCATTTCAAGAACGATGTATGGTCTAAATTACTTTGAGTGTATCCATACATTTTCATTGCAGAGCTAAAGTGACCAAACCAAGCCCGTGGTGATTGCTTTAACCTGTACAATGACCGCTCAACTTTACACCACTTTTGATTTGTCACCATGTGCATATCCTAGTGGGATTTCCATGTAGATCTCTTCTTCCAAATCTCCTTGTAAGACCGCATTCTTTACATCAAATTGATGTAAAGACCAATCCAAATTTGCTGCAAGTGATAACAATACCCACATAATATTCAGTTTTGCAACTAAAGAGAATGTTTTCTAGTAGTCCACACCATAGGTTTAAGTATATCCCTTTACTATTAGACGTGCTTTGTGTTAGGGAAATCCCTTATGATGTTTTGAAGATGACAAAATAAATCAAAGGCTACTAACATGTTTGATGGTTGAGTAATAGACCATGCAGATAATAGAACATGTAAAGGATATTATCAAAGTCGAAGACGACCGGAAGACTGAACGTAACATATGTCCAGTATATTCTGAAGATTTCCAGACTTCGTGTCAAAGTCCGAAGACCGCGACTCAAGACTCATATTGTAAAGTCTACAGACTCAGATTGTAAAGTCTCAAGACCCGCATTGTAAAGTCTCAAGACTCATATCGTAAAGTCTATAGACTCGACTTTACATCCAGATTCGATGAATCGTAACTCAAGCCCAATCATACAACGGCTAGTGATCTGGTTTGGATTCCATATCAAGACCGATTTGATTGAAGACAAGAACTTTCTACACGAAGAAGCTTTACTTATGGAAACCAAGATTTCGTTTGTATGGGCGATCGGAATCAATTTGGGATTCTACCTTTGTCACTCAACGGCTACCACATCTTCTAGATACAGAGCTGTCCAATGGGTATATTGGAAGACGATTCTCCGGGATGCTGTCCAACGGCTAGTTTGGAAGTGGAGGAGTATTTAAGGAGGTGAAGGACCGATGAGCAAGTAAGAGACGGAGCGTAGAATTTATAATTCCAAGGTCTGAGCGACCTTCGATCATACACTTGTCTTTGGAGAGCTTAAACTTTTGTAATCGTGAGAGAAATACCAAGAGAGTGACTTAGTGAGTTGGTGTGATCTACTACTAAGTGTTTGCACTCGAAGTTGTAATCTCTTGTTGATTACATAGTGGAATCCAGCCAAGAAGGCTGTTATCGTCGGAGAGTGGACGTAGGCTTGGATTAAGCCGAACCACTATAATTTCTGTGTTCTTATTCTCTTCCCTAACTCTTTTGTTTTATTTGAAGTTTATTTTATTCCGCATACTAGCTATATCACTTTGTACCTCTCAATAGAACCATCTATTTTATATTTGATGGTGAAGACCCATTTACATCCTACCGCCTTCTTTCCCTTTGGTAATACTACAAGTCTCCAAGTCTTGTTTTCTTGTAAAGCTTCCATCTCTTCTTGCATTGCTTGAACTCACTTGGGGTCCCTCAACGCCTCTTGTACTCCACCAGGAACTCTACTTACAGAGACATTTGATACAAATGCCTTCAAAGGTCCCAACAATCGCTCTGTCAAAACATAATTGATGATTGGATATTTCAACCTTCGTTCTTTCACATGTGATGAGTATCTATTTGGAGCCTTGCCACGATTATGTATGTCGGGCAATTTATAATCAACCGTCACACCAATATCAACAAGCAAATTATGTATGTCAGAACCTACCTCATGAGTATCCTTAGAAGAATTATTAGGTACTAAAAAGCGGGTACTTTGAAGTGGAGAGGGTTGTTGCTTTATCTTCTGCACCACATCAAACTAATAATCAAATTTCTTAATGCATTGCTGCTCATTTTCCTATGTCCCACCATGATCCGTGGCCATACCATTGCCCATCAATGTTGCTTGCTGCAGCATGTGGACCCGTGTGTCGCCCTCCACCTCAACCCTCATGTCACCAGGTGCTTGGGCTGTTGGGTCATCTTTTTCCGAAGTAAAATTAGCCTCAACTCCTACCATCATACCATCTTTTCATCAATCGGTCCTTTCACCAGACATCTCCCCCTAAAAAGGATGATTGGGCGTAGGGAAAAAGAATTTAGACTCGCTGAAGGTGACGTCCATTGTGACATGGATTTTCTTGGTATTTGGATTGTAACAACGGTAGTCTTTCTAATGAGTGCCATAACCAATGAAAACACACTTCGCCACACACGGATTGAGTTTTGTCCATCGGTTCTTGTGGAGATGAACATATGCCACACACCCAAACACTTTAGGGGTAGCATCATGATTGAAGGAAGAAAAACATGGGATGCAAGCGCTTGGAGTAGAGTCTGAAAGTTTAGTACATGAGAGGGCATTCTGTTTGTGACATCCTGAAATTCGAGTCCTTTGATGAATGAATGGATGTGAATTTCGTCAATGCATTGTTGGTTGATCTCACTCGGAATTGATCACTCTTGAGATACTGACCTTGAGGGGAAATGCTAATGAGGTCAGAACTCGTACGACTAAAGGACTCGACCTAGGAAAACGACTTAATCGTGAGATTTACGTGAGGACGATCTTGTAGATAGGTAGGCTAATTCTAAGGACGACTAAAAGTCGATTCGCAGACAGAACATAATGGAACGACGGGTGATTCCGTTTACTGTTATCGAATCCACGAACGACCCTATGTCGATCCTCAGTAATCGTGTACTTTGAAATAAGAATCTATCCCCCGTAATTTCATGCAGTCAAGGACATCCATGCGTCGAGATATCTTGAACGTGGTTTGGCACTAGTCGGTCACGCGTGAATCCTCACAAGCCACTCGTCGGTCTGAGTTGTAATCGAAATGGCATTTGGCGAAATTGACATGGCAAGAGAACTTAGGATTGGACTTCGAATGATCGGGAATGTCCGAGATGGACTTTGGATGAAGCTACATCAAACAGTAGACAAAGCCAGTGAAGCCGAGCAACTGAAAAAGGGATTTTCGGACCGAGGAAGCAAGCCCGTGAGGAAGTGGGCCGAGCCAAACCAGTGTGGGCCTTAGGCCCAAGGTGGGACATCCACCATAGTGGGCCTAAGCCAAGCAAATGAGCCCATTGGGCCTAAACCAACTATTCATTTTCTAAGCCCATGGGCCAATTCTTGGCCATTTCAAGCCCATTCCTATTCATGGCCAAGCCCAATCCTTAGGCCCATCCACCAATTTCAGCCCAAGGTCAGATGAGTAATTTGTGCAAGGTGGAAATGACCTAAATGCCCCTAAAAGCATGTGGATAAGGCAAAGGAAGAGAGAGAAGATGATGTCACTTTGTATGGGGAATTGAAGTGGCCATTTAATGGCCTTAATGAGGTGTGACACCAGCCCTCACATCTCTCTCTCTCCCCCATTCGGCCTCCAAGCGGACGAGCTCCTCTCTTCCTCGTTTTCCCTCTCCTTCAGTTTCTGCTCCAGCTGACCCTTTTTCAAAGAATCGAGTCAAAAGTGGTCTTCCCGGATGAATCAGCCAACGATCCACCTATCACCGTGACCGGGAGAGACAGACCGTTCCAACGAGCTGAGTTTCGTCCCGAACGAAGCTGTCGGTCGTCCTGTACGGCCGTATCAAGACGCCGGTCGCCGGACCGCCTGGTTCCGCCCTGCTTCGCCTGTTTCGACTTTGCAGCCCGTTTTCTTCCATTCCAGTCGTTCCTTTGCTCATCCCAACCTCCAGCAAGACCCCAAGACCCCCAGGTGTTGCCGGTTTCCGGCCAAACCCCTCGCCGGAGCTCCGGCCAAGCCGTTCAACTCAGTTTCTCCTCCGGCAGGGCTGTTTTTCATTGTTTTCAGTGGGAGTCCGAGCTGTGGTTGCTGTGTTGAGCTTGGGACCGCCTTGGATCGTTGTTGTTGAGGTCCCGGTGTGTAGCCACCATCGTCACCGCCGCGTCGGTGTCTCCGGCCCGCTTAACGGGTGAGTTTAGCTCCTAATCCTTCGATTAGTGCCTAAACTTGCTTAGGGTTGGTTTAGTTAGATTTAATTCTAGTTTAAGTGATTTAATTAAGTTGTATTAGCCCTAAGATAGGTGGTTAGATGAATGGATTAAATTAGTCTAGCTTAATCTTGCTTTATTTGCTTAATGTGGTTTATGTGGTTAATTAAGTATGCTTGGCTTTAATTAATTGATGGTTGCTTTAATTAATGCTTTTAATTATTTCTGAATTTAATTTATAGTTTATTAAATTCTGGAATTTACTGTTCATGCGACACTATTCATGATTACTGTTCACGAGGTACTGTTCGCGATTACTGTTCATGAAGTACTGTTCACCGAGTACTGTTCACGAGCACTGTTCATCAGAATGCGAAAAATGTCTAAAATTCATGTGTGTTGATTTTATGAAGTGAATGGATGTGTAAATGCATAGGCATCCGCATGAATTGAGTTATGATTTGTATAATTGTGAGATGATTGTGAAATATAGGTATTTTAATTAGAAAATACCGGGCGTCGGTTTACAATGCCAGAAATGTGTATAGTGGATCCATGGTAGGTTATACATCACCTCGGAGAAGCCACGTGGGCTCGGTGAGTTGGGCTATCACCTGGGAGAATGCACGTGGGCTCGGTGATTAAGTATGGCATCTTGAAAGAGACACATGGGCTCGGTAATTTGATGCATTACCTCGGAGAATGCACATGGTCTCAATGAGTACATTTGGCATCTTGAAAGACACACGTGGGCTCGGTAATTTGATGCATTACCTCGGAGAATGCACGTGGTCTCAATGAGTATATTTGGCATCTTGAAAGAGACACGTGGGCTCGGTAATTTGATGCATTACCTCAGAGAATGCACGTGGTCTCAATGAGTATATTTGGCATCTTAAAGAGACACGTGGGCTCGGTGACTTGATGCATCGCCTTGGAGAATGCACGTGGGCTCACTGATTCAATATGGCATCTTAAAGAGACGGGTGGACTCGGTGACCTGATGCATCACCTTGGAGAATGTACGTGGGCTCTATGAATAAGTATGTCGTCTTGAAGAATGCATGTAGGCTCGACGACTAGATATTCCATCATGAGAGAAATGTACGGTATCAATTAAGCGACCGAGGCAAGGTCAAGTTGACATGTAATCGACTGAGTCAATTGATCGATAGCTCGATTTGAATCGATGCATTGATGTGTGAAATTGTTATATGCATTAATTATATGTGTGAGTGAATCACATCGTTTATGGCACACACGCATGAATCGATAACATGCAGAGTGTGGCAATGGCCAGGTGAGATTGCTTGTGACGCGACTCGTATGTGATTGATGAAATGTATCAGCTAATGGCCATGTGCTTTGTGTGTATCATGCTGAGTGATATCGTGCAGGGTATGGCATACTAGGTAAGGTTGTATGCGAATCGACTGTTGGTTGTTCCTTGTGGTGGGGTAGTTCTGGATAGACACCCCGAGTTGAGTTGGTGTACTAACCGGGGCTTAGGGGTGGAACTCACTGAGATTTATATCTCACTAGTTATTGAATAACCATTTTCAGGTCCCTAGTGTGAAGAGCCAGGAGCTTGAAGCGGAAGGGTCAGGAGCATAGGTGGCTCAATAGTTCTTTTTGACATAGACCTTTTATATAAGCTTGAGGTGTTTATGAATGTGTATTTTGATTTGGAAATTGTTGTCCTGCTTTTCTATCCCATGTTTGTTGAGGTCAGGGGATTAGTAATTCGCTTCCGCATGTACAATGAAAATGAAGGGTCGGCGACGAGACCTGGGAACGTCACAAAATTCTATCGACCACCGAGGATGTGCGCGCTCGAGGCTCGGGGCGTGACACTGTTCATCAAATGTATGGCTGTTACTACAGTGGTGTCCCAAAATCGAGACAGAACATGACCACCCACAAGGAGTGCCCATGCCGTCTCGAGGATATTATAGTTCTTTCTCTAATGACACCATTCTTTTATGGTGTCCTAATGCAAGATATCTCATGTATGAGCCCATGGTCTTGAAAGAAAGCTTCAAGATGCTGGTTAATATATTCCCTGCCATTGTCACTATGAAGGACTTGAATGTGAGTTCCAAATTGTGTTGCAATCATCCAATGAAACACGCGAAATATTGCTATCATTTCATCTTTATGCTTCACTAAATAAACCCAGGACATCCTTGCACAATCATACATGAATGTTATAAACCAACGAATGCTTGATAGAGTAATAAGCGGAGAAGCACCCCACACATCTTAATAAACCAAAGAAAATGGCCTAGTGCTCTTATTAAAACTTAAAGAAAAAGGAAATGATAGATCTTAGTCCAAATACATGTTTCACATTACAATTCAATAATTGACAAATTATGAAACAAGTATGGAAATAGATGCTTTAAATACTCGAAGACAGGTGTCCTAAGCGACGATGCCATAACCAATTCGCTTTCTCTTTATTAGTACCATTGCTTGTGTGATGTGTTTGGCCTGCATGGAAATTGTCAACATAGTACAACCCCCCCCCCTTTTAGTACTATGTCCAATAATCTCCTTCATGAGGATATCCTAAAAAAAAAAGAAAAAGAAGAAGAATAAGACAGATACATAAGAACACAATACATCAAAGCATCAGCAAGTTGGCCAATAGAGAGCAAACGGTTTGACATAGAGGGCACTAGTAAAGTATGAGACAATGACAAAGAAGGTATAAGATCAACATTGCCAGCCCTAATGACGGGATAGCTAGCAACATTCGCTTTATCGACACTTTGTCACCTCGAAGTGGTGCGGCATATAATATCATTTGCATTGGGTGTCATGTAATCAGTTGCCCCAGAATTAACAATCCACCTCTCCCCACCACCTTGAGAAGTACTAACAAGTGCCCACACCCAGTGTTACCTTCAAGAGTCGTGGTAGAAGTATCGGTGGAATCTACCTATGGCACCAACGAGAAATGTGAGGTCCCGGTAGCCAAAGATATTCGTCCCCGTTCCATAACATTTTTTGTCTTTTTTTCAGTCTGCAACTCCTACAAACCTAGATGACAATGCAACTTAAAACATGTATCTTTGGTATGTCTAAAATTACCACGATGAGCACAACCTCTTTGGTGTTGTGGTTTAGCCTTCGAACCAGTGTTAGTCCTCCTTCGCCCAGACACAACACTAGGATGGACTATCTAGAGAGTTTTGGGCTCATTGTTAGCCTCAACAAAGCATGAGACAGCCTTCCCTCAATGTGACACCAAAGTCACCGCAGTGCTAGGTGGTTCGATTGAAGACATCATAACAGCTTGGCGGACATCCTCCCGCCTCACCCTAGCGTAGGCTTGAGCCATCGTTGGGAAGAGATGCATCTGTAAAACATCAACCTTGACATTGTCAAGGTAGTCATCAAGCCTATTAAGGAAGAGATATACACGATCTTCCTACACAAGAGCGTTGTAGTGCTCAATATCACAAGGACATGTCATGGGATTAGGCCATCAAAAATCAACCTCCCGCCATAAACCTTAGAGATCATTGTAATACTTTTCAATTGCGATGCCTGCCTACTTCAATCGCAATAGACATCACTTCAAATCATACACTTAGGAGACATCAGTGCCATCAAATAATGTAATAGCCATCGAATCCCATACTACCTTCGCTGTTGGGAAATAAATAAAATTGCCAATCATTGCCTAATCCATGGAATTAATGAGCCATCATTTAATTATACAGTCGTCAGTCTTCTACTTCTGAAAACTCAAGTCAGTCAAAAGTGGTGGGGGTAGATCCCCATTGATATATCCCAATTTGTCTTTCCCAAAGATATACATCTCGACAACTTTGGATCAAAGGCCATAATTATGGCCATCCAACTTGACTACAATTAGTGGAGTGGGGGTTTCGGCATGAGAAGGTGTAGCCTGACGGTGAATCAAAATATATATCCACTTGGATGTCAAGGTTTCAATGAGTGCATCGGTAGTGAAAGTCCCTTAAGAGTTTGCAATGCCCCTGTTGGAGCTAGAGGATCCATCTCGGTGGGTGGAATGTCATCCACCATGAGTCCTGGTAGTGGGTATAATCACAATGACAATCGCACGAAACCACCATGCGGCTATAGTGAATTGGAGCGGTAAAAATTTGGATTCTAATTAGTATGAATACAAAATCCCTAGATCATGGCTCTTATATCATGTCAACTAGTAACCAAATCGATAAAAACGAATTCTCTCCTTTTTTCAGTCTTCTTCTGTATATCTTCAAGACTATACACACACACACACACACACACATATATATGCCCCCATGAGTCACCCTAAAATCTCCTACAAATCAGGAGATACACATAGACAAGAGATCCTGAAATGGAAAGAATCCTATTTAAGCCCTAATTTATAGCTCATAATTGACAGGTCATGTTAACAATCATGACCATCAAAGGGACAAAGCTAAATTCTCATTCTGGCTTCAGCTCTGTTTTCACCAAAAAGCTTCTCACGTTTTTGTTCTAACACACCCTGAATTCTATAGGAATGGGATGATACGACCGTCCTTTCACCCAAAATATGTAACCTCAAACAATCAAAATCTAACTCTTGAAAGCCCCTGTCAAAATCGAGAAAATATTCAGTGGTATGTGCGCGCCACGTCATCTGCTGACGTGGTGCGCACTTACCATTCAAAGATCGACACGCGACATGTGGGACCCGCTGGAAAAGTAGGGACGGGCTCGGCTTGGCTCGGCTCTGTTCGTTGCAGAGGAAAAGACAGGTCCCGCCCAAAAGATTTCTCTCTCCTGATTGAATTTTCTGCAATTTTTTCTCTCTCTCACTTTCTCTCCTCCTCCTCCTCCTCCCTCTCGCGACGTCCGCTTTGCTCTCTCTCTCTCCCCCCTCCGCGAAGTCGTCCGACGCCGACGCCGACGCCGACGCCGACGCAGCCTCCGCTTTCTCCCCTGAACCCGACCCTGACGCCGACGCCCCTCCGCCGGTTGCCTCCGTCGGCGTCGGAGTCCGTCGCCCCCGTCTCCTCCGCCTCCGCCTACGCGCCCGACGCCAACGCGTCGAACCACGATGGCGAAAATGGAGGGAGAGAAAAGACGAGCGAAGACGGAGACAAAGCGCGCGCGCGCGCTCGGGGTTCTGGACATGGGTCGTCGCGTCGGTCGCGTTCCAGCTCACCCTCGTCTACCTCCCCATGAACCTCCGCCGTAAACCCCCACACAGAGCGATAATGGCGATAAAGGATCTGGACTCCCTGTTCTCTTCCCGAGTACTACGACATCCTCATGAAGTGAGTGTTGCGCTGTCTTTTCCCTGTTTTCCGTACCCGTCCGTTGTCGATGCTTGTTCGGATTTATTGCTTCGTGTTTGCTTAGTAATCTTTACCGTGGAATTGAAATGTTTGGAGTGATGGTAGCAATTTAAGGCACGGGGGATGGTTTTCTTGTTTCCATTAAGTTTGTAGCGCTTGAAGGCACAAGTGATATCAATGCTGAAATGCCAGTGTGTGTGTGGGGGGTTTGTGAAGGGCTTAATCTTTTCACTCAACTATCTTGTTCTTTCATTGGGACATTTGAGTACTCCCGTAGTCCCTTGATACAGATTAACATAAGGATCATGGGCTCATTGGGTAGTGACGATTATGCCTAATGATTATCGGTTGTGAAGGGCTTAATTATTGAGCTGTTTGTTATGGCTGCAGCTTTTGGTAGAGATATTTTATAAAGATCAAGAATTCATGGGTGATGTAATGACTAGAAACAGCAAACTGTCTCTTCAGTTCATTGGTTTATCTGTGTCGTCAGGGTTGGCACGTTAGGATCTCTGAAGACTTAACGTTTATTCTTCCCCAACAACTTAGTTTGATATTCATTTTCTTATTTCTGGTGTTCAAACCTACAAATAATTGGGTGAGAATAACTCAAACTAATGAAGTGATCTTGGAAGAATTACCATTTATGAAATTTGACCATAACTTTGTTAAGGAATAGCCTACTATTTTGGTTTAGGTTATCAGTTTCTCAATTTTGCATATGATGAATAGGTTGCGCCAGTAACTACTATTAATTGTATGCTTTGGCTGATCATAGTCTATCTATTTAAGGCCTTGCTAAAATGTTTGTGTTGTTGTATTGTGAATTCACTGAATTATGCTACTTGTGATTGCTCTACTTTTTTGTTGACACCCCACTTTTTTGAAGGAACAAACCTTGTTAAACTATGCAAGGCAGTCAAGTTAGAGTGTATAGGGATTCCTATTCCCAAAGAAAAGCCCTTTTAGAGGCTATGCTCAGACTAAGCTGGACTTTCTTTATTGCTACAATGTGATTTGTATTAGGCATTCTAGTTGCCTCTTCCCAAGGATTGGTACCAATGCTTTGTTTGGGAAGGAGGGGAGGGGATGGAAAATTGGGGTAAAGTTTGAAACTTTAGTGCAGAGAGGACAGAAATTTAAATTTTCTTTCCATTTTCATCCCATCCTTGCCTTCTAAACGAAGTATAAGAATGATAGACTGGAGAGGATAAAGCAGGGCAGGTAAGGTTGTCAATTTGGAATAGATGGTAAGATATGCTCAATGATAGTTGCTCCTGTCTTGGGGTTATATGTGTTAATGCTTGGGGTGGTTGTGGATCTAGAGTAGCAGAAGCAACTCCTGGTTTAGATTGTCTCAAAACTATGATGACGTGTAGCTTTCCCTGAATTCTAGACAAGGCATTTCAGCAATTTTATCGACAACGTCCTTATTGGTTGTTTCTTTGTTGGTTGTATTGAGTGCCAAAATCTAGTCATGCAATCTAGTCCTAAAATGTCCTTTCTAGATCAAATCCCTGAGACTTCTGAGTAGGTTGATCTAATGGTATTTCTGTTCTGAGTGATTGGAAGGAGAGAGGAATTAAATTCACAACTTTTGGGGTTAGCTTGATCTCAAGGCCGGTTTCAAGCAGGAGTAGAATAATTTTGTTTCTGCAGGATTCTGGTTTAGATTCCATTTTCATCAAGGTGCCATACTCTATTGGCTTGCCATAGTCTTCACAACTCAGCCAGAAAAAAAGTAGTACCATGTTCATTCGTCTTGTGTGTTCTTCTCACTCACTGAATTTTGGCATATAATGATCATACAAGACAATTGCATGCTGTTTTCCCCAGTCTCCCTGCAGTAATGTATTTAAAATTCCTTCCTGTCCATAACAGTGTCATTTGACCAGATAAAAGTAAGATCAGAAATGCGGCTTATATATTTTCCCACATTGAAAAAAGACAGAGTGATAATGGCGATGGGTTGTCGCATCGGTCGCGTTCCGGCTCGCCCTCATCTACCTCCCCAGGAACCTCCACCTGTCCACCTGCCCCGAGGTCATTCTTCAGTGGAGTCGGCATCAACCGAGACATACTGGTGGTGGATTTGAATGATGATAATCATGTCTCATCACCTAACAGCACCGTGTCGAGCATAAGTGGGAAGAGAAGCGAGAGAGACCCGCATCGAGAAAATGAAGTTGAGGCTAAGAGAACTTCGTGCTCTTGTGAGAGCATCGAAGAAGATGGCAGCAGAGGAGATGGAGTGAGGAAGAAGCTCAGGCTGTCTAGAGAACAGTCATTGGTGCTAGAGGAGACATTCAAAGAGCATAACACTCTTAACCCTGTGAGTGGCAATTTTGGTCATTCTATTACTGATTAATATATGCTTTCTTTAAATGTGCGTGAGCATGTAATCACTGCTTATAAACCTGACATGGATGTTTGGTAGGAAAAATTGAATTTAAAGTGCGTTTCTGTCATGAGATTGATGTTTATTTGCAGTTGTCATTTACTGGTAACAGTCGAATTGGGGAGAATGCAACAAATGTAAGCTAGGGTATGTTTGGTTACACCTAAGCTATGCTTGGAGTACTTCCCGCTAAAATTTAAAATATTGTTTGAATTTGACAAATACTATGAATGTATGATTTCTCAATTTATGTGTCAATACTTGAGTGTTGTGATGATTTCGAGAGTTTCAGATTTAAAAGAAGTGTGTGTGAGCCATGAGATTTATACTAAGTAAAAACAAAATGTAAAAGGCCATTCGGATACATGCTCAGAATGGCTACCAATGACCATCTATATTAAAATGGCCGAAACCTTTTTTACCTCTTAATTGACACAGGACAGGCTTTTCCTTGCTTAAATTTTGCTTCTTGAGTGCAGGTTACACTTGCTGGTTTCAGCTCTGGCAAGTTTATGATATTAGCGGCCACGAATGTGGCGGCATGAGGATTGAACACCGATGATGTCCAGTTAATCATCCAAGGATGCTGTATGTGGTATGTTTTGATTTGTGTTTTTTTTTTTTTTAAATGCAGTCGTGCTGATAGTTGGCCTTTTTTTTTTTTTTTATTTGGTTAAGTGCAGGCCTCCACGTGATGTTGAAGAATATACTCACAGATCTGGACACATGGGGAGAGCTGGTAATTATTCAAGTTGAAACCTGCATTTTCCGTAGCTTCATTATTTCTGTAGCTCGCCAGATGCTGAGGGCTATATTGTTTTCTAGGCAATATTGTAGTAGCTGTCGTGGTGTACGATCCAAGAAGGGCAAATGTATCTAAGATCGAAAGAGAGTCTGGTGTAAAATTTGAACACATCAGTGCTCCGCAGCCAAGTGATGTTGCTCAAGCTGCTGGTGTCGAAGCTGCAGAATCAACAAGACAAATTTCTGATAGGTACAGTCATTCTTTTTGCTGAGAAGCTGAATCATTGCCTATATCAAGATGCTAATATCCTCCAAAATGCAGTGTCATTCCAGCATTCAAGTCTGCAGCCGAGCAACTACTGAACACATCAGGCATGACAGCAGTTGAATTACTTGCAAATGACTCTTGCAAAGGCTTCTGTGAGTTTATTTTCCACTCACATCTTGTTACTTCAACAAAGCTTATTTCTTTAATTGCACTGTCTTGACGTGCATCTCTTTTCCTTCTTTCTTCAGTTATTTAACAAATATAATCTGTACTCTTCCTTTTTTCAGGGTTATAGTGAAATAAAGAGCAGATCCCTGCTTTCGTCACTTGAGAACCATGTAACCTTACTTCTTGAGACTGGAAGGCCCATTTATACACCTTTGTAAGCATGCGAGATCTCTTTTGTCAAATAGTTGTATTGCTTTGCAGTACTGCTTTGCAGATATTGTGTGGAAGTGAGGGCTGGCCCCCTTCTAGCTTCGGTATTGTATTCTATTCTCACGTGATCTGACTCTGGGCTTATGCGTCACTTTGATTTTAGGTATGCTTTAGGTGTCCTCAGGAGATTCTTGCCTGAAAACAAAGTAGAGTTTGTGAAGGTCTTATTCTCACAGTTGATGGAAATGGCATTGTATTTGATGTGGCAGCTGAAGATCTAGATACTTTCCTTGCTGGTACTTAAACTACAGAACTCATCAGGCTCCCAAGTCATAAGTGATGCTGCACTTTATGCATACTTTCCATAGATTTTTCTATTATTTTAGCAATATTGCAAATTAATAAGCCTAGTGTAGCCAATGATTTTAATGTCTCTCCTTGGGTTTGCAGGTCAGGAGAATGCAACAAATGTAAGCTTAGAGGTGGTAAAAACATTGCCAGGAGAGACCAATCAAGAGGGGGAAGATTTGGCAGTGGGGGTGGTCGTGGCGGCTATGGTGGTAGGGGCGGTGGTTTTTCTTGGGGTAGAGGTGGTAGTTTTTCTGGCCAAAGGAATGGCC
Organism: Eucalyptus leucophloia subsp. euroa; assembly: GCA_017140325.1. NCBI lineage: Eukaryota > Viridiplantae > Streptophyta > Magnoliopsida > Myrtales > Myrtaceae > Eucalyptus > Eucalyptus leucophloia. The sequence goes on along the minus strand of CM029472.1, from coordinate 13,609,504 downwards.
GGTTTTCTGGTGGCTTCGGTGGTGGGAGAGGTCGCGGCAACAATAGAAGGTGATAAAATAATCTGCAGCCAGTTCCTTGGCGTCGGACCTTCCAGGACAAAAAAAAAGGCATCAATGTGAAATTTTGGCTGATTTTATGATTTTAGGAACCTAGCCTCGAGCGTTTGTAATGAATGACCCACCATAGGATAAAGTATGTGGTACCTTGGTCCCATATCGTCCTAATATATTTGGTATATTTTCTCAGTCAACTCTGTTTTCCTTTTTCCTAGCTTTTTGTGGGGGCCTTTTAGTGATGTCTCCACCTTTCTAAATTTTTGTTTTTGTTGCAAATGTGAGTTGTACGCTTGGGTATATATTTTTTATCAGTTCAATATAAGAGTTGTTTCCTACTTTTGTGCTTCTCAACGGTGGAGCAATACTACAGCAATAAGATCACCAATCGACAAAATGAAGAAAAACGCTTGCATTACAATCTGTTAAAATCAAGGGAAGAATATCATTGCATAGACAACTCAAAAGCAGCTAATGATTCAACCAGACAAGGAAAATCCAAGTCTAACTACAATAGAGGGTCTCAATAGTAGTTCAGTTGATATTATACTTGTGATGTAATTTCCTAAAAAAAAAAAATATAACTGCTTACACCAAAAAGTAGGTTGTTGCATTGATCAATAATTTAACATCATAATATGGCATTTTATTATAGTAGAAGCAGTGAACTAACAAGTCCCAAAAAATATTTACAAATTGATCCAACTCTATGTAGAAGTGCATGCTCATAGCAAAAAGACGCAGAAGCTGCACATTGATCCTATCCTATGTAGAAATGCATGCTCACAACAAAAAAAACCAAAAAGCTGCACATGGATTCTACCCTATGTATAAGTGCAAGCTCATAGCCAAAAAAAAAAATCCAAAAGGTACACTGATTGACATTAGTTAACTATCTACACTTTTAAGAGAATTTGTTTCATCATTTCAAAGTCAAAAGCCATGCTTCATCTTGCTCATTTTGCCATGCGCCCTCTTTCAACTTTCTTTGATTACACAGGACCTTTTCTCTATCTACTTGTTGATGGCAACTTGCTTCTCATGGCAATCAGTCATACAAAATGTCCTCAACCTGCAATATATTGCAAACATTTGTTAAAGAGCTACACTAATAATAATTGTAATTGCAATAAATAAGTAAAGCATATTTCCACCAGAAGCTTCATAGTGAAAAAAATTAGTGTACACACACCAAGAATTAGCTCCACATCTTCAACAAAACCCATCCTTAGCATTTCATCAGCCTCATCAAGGACACGGAAGTTTAAAGAGCTCAAGTCAATATTTTCCCTCTCAACGTGGTCCTGCCACAAGGTGTAACAATTGTAAACATGCGAGTGGATGAAAGAAAACCAAATAAGCTTCCAATTCAATGAGTTACTTTCACACGGCCAGGTGCTCCACCATACAAACAACATGATGTTAAGCCCATTGCTCCACCATAAACTTCAAAATCAGAAAACACCTAAAATAATAGAGTAAATGATGCCAGATATCTATCTCTCTAAAGAGATGAGATTATTTCCATTAACTTGATTGCAATACCTGTTTGGCCAATTCCTTAGTAGGTAAAAGCACCAACATATCCTGTCTTCCTTGAGGTTTTTGCAGGCCCATTCGTCAGAGATTCCAAAATGGGCAAGACAGAAGCCATAGTTTTGCCCTGGTACAATTCACACAGTGAACAAGGTGATAATCAATGCTGGAAAATTAAAACCCATCAACTAAAGAAATGAGGAAGCAGTTCCAAAACTCATGTTCCTAGCAGCCAATCATCTTTAAAAAAAATGAAATGCAACCACAGCCAAACAGTCTTCACGCACTTTTGGTTTTTATATATCAAATAACACCAATGAACTAATGTACAGATGACAATGCCACAAACTATAAGATTCATTTAGCTATAGGTTTTTTGGTCGAATTATCAGCTAGGTTTGAATGCCTTCCGCAGTATAGTACCTTCAATAAATCTGTTTTCCCTCCCCTGTTGACTATGAAGAATTAATGACCTAAAAATCTGTTCAGGCCAATGTCCTAAAATTGTCAAAATGAAAAATGTCCTTGCATACTGGGCCTTGCAATTCTTCTGCATGGTTGCCATAGATTTTCGGCAATCGAAGCAACAAAAACAAACCAACACAGACACAATATCAATGGGCAATTCACGACAAGATCTCCATGACCGAAGTTATGGAGAAGTCGGACCACCATCACCATCAGAAAGCGGGAAGAACAGAGGTCTTAGTAGTAGCTATAAAACTGAATTAGCGGCATTACACCCTTTCGCATGAGGATTTTTACTTGATCCTTGATTTTTCTTAATTGGACCACCATTACCAACACCTTCGTAGACTAAATTCACTACTCTTTCCTGCTTACTGCTTGGACCAGAAAAATTGCAAAGTTCAATAAATAATTTATTGCTCAATTGGGTGTACCACTGCCTTCTGTGGCCATTGAAGAATACTGATCTTCCCTATGCTACCACCATTAACCTCTCCCTCGAGAGGAATAAAAGCCAATCTCAGCCAATTCTCTGTTTCACTAAGACAGGATCATGAATTCGAGCCAGACCAGCAGAAGAATTGAGAAACAATGCAGAAAACAAACAAAGCTTCGAACTGCTTGTCAATTGTAACTGCAATGAAAATGAGAATGCGTATGTCACTAAGTGAACTGAACTGCAACATCAAGTTCGACAGCAGCGGACGAAAAGAAAAGAGGAATTGGTTCCAGATTTACTTTTGCCTGCAGTAGCAATCTTGGCCTAAACATCCTCTCATATCAGACAGGGCAAGTTGTCAGTCTATATACAAACAGAGTCAAGAGGTGACAACTTTGCCGAGAGAGTTTGCTGTAAAATTGACAACTCCATGCAATTGGGTGGCATAGCGAGTAAGACACACTCCAATACCAGTAGGGACCAGATTCTTATTGATCAGCTAGAGCCTAGCGCAACTTAATACTCAGTGCTAAGACAGAGTTCAAGGAAAACACCTTGCCAAACAACATTTCATCTAAATAAGTACAAGAAGTGGGAAAAAAATTAAATAATTTCTCCTCTCATAGTATATACAGTCGATTTCCAATAAAGCGAATATCGACAAAGCAAACTGAATACGAGAGAAACATAGGTGCTACCAACCCATCGAGCAAATGAAGGTTTCAAGGATTTCCTTGTACCTTGTCTTGGAATGCTCAAGTGATGCTGGGGCAACCGAAAACATCATTTTGCTTCTTCCAATGGATGGATTGCCTTTGATCATCCACACGTTGAAGTTGTGATGACAATTGAAGCAAGTTCATTGTAGTACCACCACCTTCAGGAGAAAGGTTGTCTTTGGAGTTTACAAAACCTGATCCCCCGAGAATCCCATCAGAGATCTCCAAATCAGAAACCAGGGGATGACCTGGGAGGTTTCCTTCTGCAGAGTCCATTACCGATGAAGACAATTTTTTCAACTCCACCCCCGCGGAAGCATGCGAACTCATATCCACCAGCTTGTCGGTTGCTCTGCACAGAGAGGAATGATAGTCGGTGCCTGCCATGACCAAAGATTGAGCCATGGGAATTCGAGAGTGGCTTGTAGAATGTTGCTCTACACCATAATTGCTTTGCTGTGCTGTTAATTAAAACAACATTCACCGGGCTCATACATCAACCATTCACTACTCATAGAGCCAACAAAACCTGCTTCTCTTTTCATATATGTCAGCTTCGTGACCCTTTTCCACATCACACACTGTCATTACTGCAACGTTCGGACCATTCACTTCTCTAATTTGTCAGTTAATTAGCAGATTTCAACCAAGCATGCGACCATCGAAATATCAATCCTGCGGAATTCAAATAAAAAGTCTTCATACCTGGCCAGTGCTCCCATCGAGGACAATGTCAAACCTCATGGCCTAAATGGGAAAAAGCGCCTTGATCCCATTGTCCTTCAACTTCAACCTCAAGCTGTCCGAGATCCTGAAATTCGACAAAGCGTTGCGGTTCTCCTCCTGAGCTACCCCATCATCGCCATCGTTCAACCTCGCCTTCTTCTTCTTCTTCCCCTTCAAGTTCTCAGGGTCGACCAGCTCGGAGCTGGTCTCGCTCGTCTTCCTTGTCGTCCTCGCACGACTCCAGCGCCTTCCTCTTCTTCTCCTTCTTCGCATGCCCTTGATGCTCCAGGAGCTTCGGCTGATTGGATTCAAAGCCTTTGCTGCCGCTCTTCTTTTCCTTCTTGTGCTTATTGTCCGACGTCGGAGACTCGAAGCCGCCGTCGGCCTCGAGCTAGACCTTCACTTTCATCTTCTTCTCTTTGCTCTTGCTTTTGGATTTCTTCGGGGATTGAGCTGAATCGGACACATCTATCGAAGGCATCGATGAAGCTGTCGGGAACGACGAGAGGAGTTTAGGGGACGGGAGGAGAGGGAGGGGGTGATTTTGTCCTTTCTTCTCTTCTCCTTCTGTGCTCGATCTCCGCGTTGGAAACAATTGAAGGCGGAGGCGGAGGCAGAGGAGGCTCGGGACCCAGCTGCGATCAGCGGGGCTCTCGGGGCGATGTGCTAGCAGCAGACCGGCGATGCTTTTGGGGAGTTGGAGAAGGAGAAGAAGCATGAGGCCCTCAGGTCCCAACCATCGACCTCGAGGGCTTGGAGTCGGAGTTCATCGGAGGGAATCGAGGTCCAGAAATTGCCGAGAGACCAACGCGAGGACAAACCTTCTGCTCAATCTCCGTGGGAACGCTCAGAGGCGGAGGGGGTCGGGATCCGATGGCGACTGGCAAGGCTCTTGGAGGAGGCGACGTGCCAAACGCAGATGACCGGCGAGGCTTTTGAGGAGGCGGAGGCGGAAGCGGAGGGGCTGGAATGCGTGGAGAAGGAAACACAGGCTCGTTCTCCCCCTGTTCATTCTCTTAAGAGGAGAGAGAAAACCCAAAAAATTCGAGCGGGAGCTCACGAATTTCTTGACCCATTGACCTGTCTTTTCCTCTGCCAGCGAGCCGAGCCAAGCGGAGCTGAGCGGGTCCTTTCATTTTCCAAGCGGATCCCTTAGGACAGGTGTCGAGACCTGAGTGGTATGTGCGCACCACGTCAGCGGATGACATGGCGCGCACATACCACTGAATATTTTCTCGTCAAAATCACTCACACTCTATTGTCCACTAACTGAGGAACCTAAAAAGATTTGGAATAAAAGGGTGAGCAACCACAAGAATAGAGAGGTAAGCAACCACAAACTCACAGGTAGTACATATCGTCTAAGAAAATCAAGCCTCCACATTACACATTTAAAACTCAAAAACATGACTCATTTATGCCAATCCAAAATATAACAACTTAGAAGAATTAAATGAGTTATATATTACTTCAACCTGGCTATATCAATAGTAGAATTTCCTATTCATCCATAATGTCAAAACAAGCATTGTTAGTTCAATTCAATAATCAAACTCGCCATATCTCATGTTAATGATCCATTCTATTTTCCAACCTCGTATCACATCACATTTCAAGACCCTAGAGGTTGCTCCCACGAAATTCACGACACCATGTAACACTTAACCCTTGAGTAGTACAAGGCCCTAGAGGTAACTCCCATGAGATTCACATCACCATATATCACTTAGCCCTTGACCAACACATGTTAATAGTACAAGGCTCTGGAAATGGTTCCCATAAAGTTACATTATTGTGGAACACTTAGTCCTTGAGTAATACAATGCCCTAGAGGTGGCGCCCACAAGATTCACATCACCATGTAATACTTAGCCCTTGACCAACACATGTCAATGATACAAGGCTCTAGAGTTGGCTCAACAAAATTACATTATCGCGTAGCATTTAGTCCTTTAGCAATCATTTAGTCCTTTAGCAATCCACATCACAATTAGCTTCACCAATCAAAACATAACTTTTTACAAATCAATTCTCTGCACAAAGTTAATTCAGAATCCATATCATTAATTGATTTCACATACCTAATTAAATCACATTTCATAAATCATACTCAAGTCAATGCAATTCTTTCTCAAAAAGGTTTCGCAAACCCAAACTATATCATTTTTCCTAACTCTGTTCATCAAACAAATATATATATATATATATATATATATCATAATACATTTCTCACATCATTACGTAATTCATATCATAAGCCAATAACATTTCAAAACATCTTTCTCATTGAACATTTCTTAAATCATCAAAGAACACATTCCATAAATCAATTCTCATCGTAATATACACATTTAAACTTTCACTACATACATAAGACATCTCTCAAATCATTCTCAAATGAATAAAAAGTAGTAATTGCTCAGTCTATTACTTTTGCCTTTTAGCCAAATCATGATTTTCACACAATATTCCTCATATTTTTCCTTTTCAAAATATGAGTTTGCAAATTTTTAAAATGAGTTAACATCACTCCCCTAGGAATGGCCATGACCAAACAATAAAGCTCATTCAAATCAACAAACTTACAATCCTATCATATAAGCGAGATATTACATCAAAATCAAGTAAAACGCTATCTCAACTACGGGTCAGCTAAACTAAGTTTAAATGCTAACAAAATATCTCTTATGTGCTAACAAATCACATACTCAAAGCAATTATTCATATCATTTGCAATAGTGGTATGCAACAGATTAGGGAACCACTCGGACCGCCCGAAACCAGACTAGATCGGATCAAAATCAATTGTTCTTATTGGGGGCTGGTCCGATTACTAGTTCCAATTTAGTATAACCAGTGAGTACTAGTTTGGTTCTTGGTTTTAGGTATGGAACCTCCCGCCCACCCCTCTATCTACCCACCCGGACTAGACCTAGTTAAAAAAAGAAATTTCATCTTTGATACTTAATTATTTTATAGTTTTTCGACTACACACACACACACACACAGAGATATATATATATATATATATATATATATATATATATATATATCTAATTTTATCTCTTGAATATGTAATAGAATTAACCCATTGCCTTTTTTTTTTCCATCCTAATAATCAATTTACTTGTTTTCTTAATCAAAACAAAATAAACAAGCATGGAGGAAGGAGAGAACCGATTGGAGATGTCCATAGAGCCAACAACTCATTTTAAGAGTATAATTAGGTCTCTTCTTAGCCATTCCCATGATTAAATTAGGTTGACATTGAAAATAGATGAATCAAACAATCAATGTTTTAACTTCTATGGAGGTTGAGACTTTTAACGTGGAATCTAATTCTCCACATGTTTCTAGTGTCGGGGAAACCTTAAGAGGACCACACTATAACCTTTGAAAAAATTAAGTTTTTATCTAATGAGTATTGTCTATTCGCTTTGCCTTTATAATTTTCAATCGTTAATCAAATTTAATGGACAGGATTTGTGTCTGGGTCCAATTCCCGGATAGATCCATGAAACCATCAAGCAGGTCTTGATTACAATTTTTTGGAATCAATCCTTAGTGGATGGTTCCCGATTTCAAGGAAGGAACCACCCACCCGGACCATGATCACCGCTCGTTTGCAATGTAAAACTTGAGCGCAAAATTTGGTCATACTATGACTCTTTTCATCGAATCCATTTCAAACGTACTTAATAATTAATAGAAAGATATTTCAACATACTACTAGAACCTCAAATTAACCAACTGAAAATCAAGCCGAAAATCAATGAATTACAGCCTCGAAAGTTGCTGGGTGCACACTGTTTATCACATGCAAAAAACTTCAAAATTTTGTTTTGGACAAATCATAAATTTAAATCAAGTTCCATAAAATCTTAAGGCTCCACAACGTCTTAGACTACTATTTCCACAAAAATCATAGCTCCAAAAACTCCTTAATCGAACCTCAAAGCTTAAAATCATCTTAACCTCGAATTTGTGTTCTAATTTCAAAAACTAATCCGATTGGAAGAACGAGGAGGGCGAACCTATTGAGCATTGCATTCTATAAGCAAGTTAGCTTAGTGAAGCATCCTCGGTGAGAAAGCGCGAAGTCCTCTCTATCTCTTCTTCCTTTTTTTGTCTTCTCTCCCAAATGCTCTCTCTCTCTCTCTCTCTCTCTCTCTCTCTCTCTCTCTCTCTTGCTGCGTGCACTCCTCTGTCCTTCTTTTATTTAAGCCAAGCGTGACCTCTCTCCGTCTTTGACTAATCAACCTTTCTTTTTTTGTTCATTTTCTCTTCTTCTTTTTTTCTAAGTGGATCCCACCACCATTTCTTTGACCTACTCAAAACTCTCAAAAATTACACCTTTTGTGACGCTGCTACTTGCGTATAAAGAACAATATATGAGCATTGTGTACAAGTCTAACGTGGCGAGAATGCGCAAAGTCCTCTCTCTCGCACTCCTCTATCCTTTATTTAAGCCAAGTGTGACCTCTCTCCATCTTTGACTTATCAACCTTTCTTTTCTTGTTCTTTTTCTCTTTTTTTTTTTCTAAGTGGATCCCACCACCATTTCTTTGACCTACTCAAAACTCTCAAATATTACACCTTTTGTGACGTTGCTACTTGCATATAGAGAACAATATATGAGCATTGTGTACAAGTCTAACATGGCGAGAATGCGCGAAGTCCTCTCTCTCTCTCTCTCTCTTCTTCCTTTTATTTTGGTCTTCTCTCCCAACTCTCTCTCTCTCTCTCTCTCTCTCTCTCTGTGTCCTTTTATTTAAGCCAAGCGTGACCTCTCTCCATCTTTGACTAATCAACCTTTTTTTTTTGTTCTTTTTCTCTTCTTTTTTTCTAAGTGGATCCCACCACCATTTCTTTGACCTACTCAAAACTCTCAAATATTACACCTTTTGTGACGTTGCTACTCACGTATAAAGAACAATATATGAGCATTGTGTACAAGTCTAACGATCGTGATAAGAAAGAAACAAGAGTTGGGTCTCAACGATACCTATCTATGGCTTTGGTCTTGGGGATCGACATGATTCCTTTGGAGTCAAGGGAATTGCAGAAGTTCGAAAGACCGTTTTCCATGCAGAAGTTGTGGCATTGTCTCCGGCGGGACAAAGAGGTGGTTGGCGGGACTTGAGGGACGAAGGCGGTGGCGATGAAGGGGCCATTGTCGGTGTCTTTGAGAGATGGAAGGGGTGGACCTTAGGAGGGTGGTAAAGGGCCGTGAAGAAGGAGGTGAAGGAGGAAAAGACTGCACTACCACCATTCTTGAGCTCAGCTCCATCCCTCTCTCTCTCTCTCTCTCTCTCTCTCTCTCTCTCTCTCTCTCTCTCTCTCTCTCTCTCTCTCTCTCTCTCTCTATATATATATATATATATATATATATTGTCAAATGGAGGTCATGTAAATATATAAAATTAGTACTATGAAAAACTTCAATTTGATATATTTATGACAAATTTATCTAAAACTAATTTTTTTTGTTACCAAAAACCCTAAATTGGTACAATTGCAAATTTGCTCAAAACTAATTTTTTGACTAAAAAAATTCCAAAACAGATATATTTATGACAAATTTACTCTCAATTGAATTTTCATTATATTGAATTAATATTTTCAAAAAAATCAAATCAATACAATTGTCACTTAACACGTATTATCCAACACAATCATTTGACCGTAAAATTTAATAAAAACTGACGGATAAATAAATTTATCGCAAATATACCAATTTAAGGGTTTTTATGTCAAAAAATATTAGTTTAAGGTAAATTTATCATAAGTGTATAAGTTTAGGGTTTTTCATGGTAATAACCCAAATATAAATTATAAATACTCATGTTTAATCTTTTTAGCAAAAAAGTAAAAATAAGCTTGATTCTAACCCTATTTTTGAGAGAAAAAGTACTCAAAATGTCACACACACACACACACATATATATATATATATATATATATATATATATATATATTGCATTGATATTAATTCAGTTATAAACCTTTCAATTGGTCTAACATAGCCCTAAACTTTTTCACATTGGTACCAATTGAATCCATTTGGTCAATTTAAACCGGAAATTATTGACGTGGACACCAACAATCCTACGTGCCATGATTGGCAATGACATAGATAAAATTTATAGTTTTTAAATAATTTTTGAGAATTTTTTCATTTTTTTCATTTTTCTCTTTTATTTTCTTTCTTTTTTCTTTTTCCTTACCCTTTGGCCAACACCGGCGAGGTCATTGGCCAACCATCATCCACCAAAGGATGGTCTAGGCGAGGGCCTCTACACCCTCGCTAGCCACTGGCAAAGGTGTCAAGCCCCCGCCCAAATCCAAGCAAGGGCCAAAACCCTCGCCAGCTACAAGTGAGGGCCTTCACACTCTCATCGGCCACAAGTGAGGGCATGACCTTCATGCCCTCACCGTGGCTAGAAAGGGCACAAAGGCCCTCGCCCAAACTAGTTTGAGGCCGGCAACCTCGCTGATGCCGGCAAAAGGGTAAAGAAAAAGAAAATAAAAAATTCTAAATATATATTAAAAACTTATAAATTTTTTCCACGTCAATGTCACCCATGCCATGTAGAATGCCGGCATCCACATCAGCAATTTCCAGCATAAATTAACCAAATGGACTCAATTGGTATCAATGTAAAAAATTTTAGGATTAAATTAGTCCAATTGAAACGCTTATGATTGAATTAATACCATTGCAATAGGTTTAGGATTTTTTTTTTTTTTGTACTTTTCCCAATTTTGAGAATGGGTTGGGTTTGCATTTTAATTCTTTGTGAGCAAGCGCCATGAAAATAATGTACACTTTAAATCACCCATCCAATTTTTGATGGCAACATTAGATGAAAAAGAAATTGATACTATCAAAACCTTCAAATTGATACACTTGTAACAAATTGATACTGAAATTAATTTTTTTGTGATAGATCTACCGCAAACTAATTTTTAGGTCACTAAGAACCCATACAACCACAATGAACTTACCCTAAAATTCACATGGATTTTCACGTGGATGTGTTAGCAGTTCAACAATGTCATGGTGAAAGAAATTCAATGGAAGCTGACAAAGGGTAAACATAGCATTGGGTGTACCAAAAAAATCCATCTTGGATGATTTCGTCAGAGACACTGCATTGGCAAGTTCGTCATGGATGTATTAGTTTATGCTTCTTCTTTTTTCGTAATGTCTTCCCATCTTCGCATGCGGCTTGTTGAAAAAAAAAACTTTAACAAGTATTTATTGACATGACTCGTAATAAATAAATAAGTAAATAAAAGAAGAAGAAGGAAGATCTCTTTTTCCGTTTTGCTATTTCTCCAACTATATTAACAATTCAGAAAGGATACGTCACCATCATCATCTTCTTCTTCTTCAACCAATGTCGAGCATCCCCCTTCCTACTACTCCTTCTCCTCCTCCTCCTCCTCCTCCTCCTACTTCATCTCCATCTCCTCCGACAACGAGCTCGCTCCTTCGCGACCTCCTCTGCAATTCAGAAAGGATACATCACCATCATCATCTTCTTCTTCTTCTTCAAGCAATGTCGAGCATCCCCCTCCTCCTCCTCCTCCTCCTCCTACTTCATCTCAATCTCCTCCGACAACGAGCTCGCTCCTTAGCGACCTCCTCCGCAATTCAGAAAGGATACATCGCCATCTTCTTCGTCAAGCAATGTCGACCATCCCCCATCGTCGTCATCGTCCTCCTCCTCCTCCTCCTCCTCCTCCTCCTCTTCCTCCTCCTCCTACTTCATCTCCATCTCCTCCGACAACGAGCTCGCTCCTTCGCGACCTCCTCCGCAATTCAGAAAGGATGCATCGCCATCTTCTTCTTCATGCAATGTCAAGCATCCCCCGTCCTCCTCCTCCTCCTCCTCCTCCTCCTCCTCCTCCTCCTCCTCCTCCTCCTACTTCATCTCCATCTCCTCCGACAACGAGCTCGCTCCCTCGCGACCTCCTCTGCAACGTCCTCTCTCGCCTACCTGGGATATCCCTCCTCAGGCTGAGGCCTGTCTGCCGGGAATGGCGCAACATCATCGACGACCCAGGCTTTGCCGAGGTGCATGCCACGAGCGGCATCGGGGGCCCCGGATCCTGCTGCTCCTGCAGTCGCCACTGCCTAGGCTTGCCGGCTGGATGGATCCCCGGTTCGTAGCCCCGTTCATAATGAGTGACGAGCTCCTAGTGACCTCACTCCCCGAACCAGTCGCGAGCTCGTGGCTCTACGGAGAGGGAGTTTCGTGCCACGGGTTGCTTTGCTTTGACGAGCCCCGCCGTGGCGGCGGGACCCATCTCCTCAACCCTCTGACACGAGAAATCGCCTTAGTGGCGGGGTCAAGCGTCGCACCGCGCGAGCATGGGCACCGGCAACGGATCGCCTTCGGGTTGGACCGCCTGACTGGCCGGTACAAGATCCTGCGCGTGAGCTTGCTCTTCGGTGGAGACCACGCGATCCGCGGGACAAGGGCAGAGGTCCTCGATCAGGGCTCGAGGTCGTGGAGGGACATAGCGAGCGTCCCTCCCGAGCTCTTCCTCGGAGTCCCAGTGTACGCTGCCGGATCGTTCCACTTCAATTTCGTCGGCAGCGGCGAAGACAACCGTGTCATAAAGATCTTGTCCTTCGACCTCTCGAAGGAGGAGTTCGCGCCGACTCCATGCCCGGAGTTCCAGAACGCCCACCTGATGGTCCTCCGGGGAGCGCTGGGGCTCGTCGACCTCTCACAGAACGAGAGCATAGACGTGTGGACGATGGAGGAGGAGGGCGGCGGGCGGTGGACAAAGGAGTACAGCATCCCGCTGAGGGTGCCGCGAGTGTTGAATACTAGTAACCGGTCCGTAGAGTTTCTGGGCTGCGGCGGCCAGAAGATAATGCTCAGGTTCAAGGGAAGCATCTTGAGCTACGATCCAGCGACTGGCAAGGTGAAGTATGCGCAGAGAGGTGGCGCATCGCTGGCCAGAGCGATGGGCAGCATCACTGTAAGCTTGCTGTCGCCGGCCAAATTGTGGAATACGGACAAGGTCATCCTGCCTTTAACCGCGGTTATGAAAATGAAGAAGGGCGGATTGAGTTTAGGCGAAAAAGAGACTTGAGCTATGATCCAGCGGCGACCGAGGAGCCGGAGTACATGCAGCGAGCGGCACGTTGCCGGCGGCCAGAGTAACGAGTCGATACCACTGTGAGTTTGCTTTCGCCGGCCAAATTGTGGAATTCAGACAAGTCGGTCCTAGCCTCGATTCGGTTTTGGTGAGAAAAGCCGGGTCTTTTGTGATCCAAAATTTAGTTAGGGACAAAACTATCACCATTCGACACCTTTTAGTTTGTCATAAATTTGTCGGTTGTGTAAACAGTTTGGAGTTTTTTTTACCAAAAAATTCATTTTGAATCAATTTTTTACGAATGCATTAATTTGAGAATTTTTTTATTGTATTAACCATAAAAGAAAATAAAAGTTGAGCTAGGATGGGAATTTGGAGTAAAAGTTAGTACTTTTTTTTAGGGTGCATTTAGCAACTTGTCCGTGAAAATTTCTATTATTTTGTTCCCAATAATAAATTTAGAACAGAAATCTATTTAATAAATCTTTCGTTTATGGAAATAGTTTTGAGAGAATTCGGCCCCATGCATCTCCACTCCTCAAGGGACAAACACAATGCAAATAATCTGAGAATAAAGAAAAAAAAGAAAGAGTCTGATATATATATATATATCCGGGCACTTACTTGATTTTACTTTCATTTTTTAATATCGGAATTTGTTTTCTTTTTCGCGGTCGTGCCTTAATTTTAAGGTTTTCATAATCTAATACCCGTTACTATCATGCGCTTCATTTGACCTTCCATGCTTGATAGCTTTTCAAAGATCTTTATCCAAAATTCATTGATTCACAGGGAGCGTAGATCTGATAAGTTCGCACGCCGGCAGCAGGTGCGTGAGGTCAATGTATTTGCGCGATTCAAAGCGTGTATTGCCACGAGAAGCTGAACCGTAACCCGACATGGAAGGAGTGCGGAGAGATCTTTAGGGGCAGAAAGAATGTTCAACTTGACTACACAATTTAAAGTACCAGCAGACCACATCACCCTTGAGATTTAGCACAGGCAGAACATACTGTACAAACACCTAAACATCATACAGCTAAATATGATCTCATCGCCATCTATTTACATTAATCTTTGCCCGATGGACAAAATGATCGACAAGATCATGGGATTGAAACTACTCGTCATGACCATTGAAGAGACGTAACTAAATTCTCATTCTGGCTTCGGCTCACTTTTCACCAAAAAGCTTCTAGCCTCTTCCTCTGTGACGTCGCTGCTCGTGTAGAAAGAACGATTTATGAGCCTTTGCATAGGAACCAAACGAACAGGAAGGAGGGAAAAAGGAATTGGTCTCAACAATATCGAGAGAAGCATGATGCAGGAAGATCTGATACCTGTCTGCAGCTTCAGTCTTGGAGATCAACGTGATCCCTTTGGTGGCAAGGAAATTGCAGAAACTCTGAAGATCGTTTTGCAGGCAGAATTTGCAGAGCTGGTGCAAGAAATCATTGAACTGCTCCGGTTCCTGCGCAAGACATACCATGAATCGAGCAGCAATCATCAACCATTGATGCCATAACCAGCCAGACAGGCAACGACGGTTCAAATTCTTCAGACCATACATGCTTAACAAAGGTGAAACAAACTTAAGATCATCTATGATGTATTATGGCGTGCCCAGATTGACACAAGACATATTAAAGTTAGCACTGAAGATTTGCCCCGACATATATGGAAAAACCAGCTGACATGTCATTCAACAAAATGGTTACATTCTAAAACTATGAAGTGAAAGAGAAAGGGACGCAAAAATGCACTTCTTGGGGGTCCCATGAGCAATTTCAGAAACGGTGAAGTTCACAATTGTTGGATAGAAGTCTGGGACGAAGAAACACATGCATGAGATCTTTCTCATAATGTTGAGAAAAAGAAAGGTCAAGTTGTCTCTAGATGCAAAAAGGGAGCATAAATTATCGAGAACAAAGTTTTCCTTATTTTCCTCAAAATCAAAACAAAAGAACTCAAATGAAAAACAGTTGCATATTAAACAACTACAGAAGGGAGGGAGGGGGGAGAGAGATAGTACTTGCTCAAGGATGCAACCCTTGCGAAGGGCAACCAGTAAATCCAGCGCTTTAGCATAATTATCTCCTTCATAAGAGTCCTCGATCAGGTCATGTATCTTGTTTTTCATTTCCGTTATAGCTCTATTGACCCATTCGGGGTTGTCCCTGCGTGACATCATCGCTTCGAAATCTTGGACTGGTGTCAAATCTCCAATTTTCTCAACTTTGCCACCGTTTTCAATGAGGTCGACTTCCGTTTTGCTGGAAATGCGTCTGTAGTTGTCTTCATCGTCGGATCCAGACGGTTTCTCTCGCATTCGCCTTGTCGATTTCTTCAGCTACAAACCAGGAAAGATATTGCCAAAATACATAAAAAGGCAAAATTGGACATTTCTGTTTCAGAGGAGATTCAATAAAACTAACCTTAGGCTTTTCCTTCACTTCAAAATGTCTAAGAAGTGAATCGATGGCAGATTTTTTTTGGGCAAGAAGTTCTGGATCAGGTTCAGTTATTCTCTTGAGAGTTTTATCAAGTGGCGGGACAGCTGCATCCGGGTGCTTAGACTTCAACTCAAGATAATTGTAGAAACGCTGACAACATGTAAACAGGGAAAATAGCTTAAAAGAAAGAAGATATAACCCAGAAACCCAACAAATAATGTTCAAGCCCCACGAATACAGGACAAACCAACAACTTTCTACACATATCTACAAGACTAGGTGCTTTTCTCACGATTTGACCCAGCATCAAACTGAAATCATTTTCTTTTATGAAGTTCAAGATAAGTTAGCAACAGCTAGTGGATTGAAAATGTAGCACCCGTTGGGTTTAGTGAAAATAATTCACTCCTGCATTCACGATTCACTCATTGCAATATAACCAAATATAAATGCAAATCATAACCAATTAACCTCCATTTTACAAGACAAGGTCAGGCATTAAGACACTATTACGCTGTGCTGATGGAGATTAAATTTAGACCCAGTCTTTAAGAGATGCAAGTAAAACTTGTTCGGAAAGCCAAATCTGAAGAAAGAAATGACTTCCCATTCTTACTTTTGCTTGAGAAAATTAACCAATCCAACCACCTCCAAAGGCCATGTGGATTCTGAAGTAGTCCATCAGGTTTAAAATAAGCTACTGAAAGGTTTATCACAAAAGTGGGAAAAGTTGAAGCTCCGTACCCCTTGAATACAAATGTTATAGAAATCTACCAGTGACTGTTCACATTAACACATACTTCTAATTGACAGAAGTTTGTAGCCAAATCTAGAAACATATTAAGCTATTTGTAAGCATTTGGAATTGTTATGTAGGTTCATGGAAACCCACAAATTCCACACTGCGAAATTACTGTAAGTCAAACCATTGTAAATTGCAAGCAGGTTATCCATTCATTTGAAACCAAGATAAAAGGTACGGAATTTAGCCTATCTGGAGCAGGTGAGTGACCTGTAGTTTAGCTATAAGGTTTTACGAAAAAACTAGACAAGTGATCACCTCACCTCCAAAACAGGATTCGGTGTAAAATCAGGCTGCAACATTTCCTTTCTATCAGAAGGTGTGAGATCCAGCATTTTCACAAAGTTATCTGCAGCCTCCTGTTGCTCTTCATCTGGCAGTAATGAGGCTGGAAGATTGCTGAAAGAGGGGAATTGAAATTCCCGAACATCCTCAGCAAAAGGAAGTATATTGAAATAAAATGAATCGGGCTGCGCATAAAAGAGTATGTGCATGTTAGATGAAGCCTCACACAAACCAAAAAGGGGGAGAAGATCAAAGAACTATAAATAAACAACTCTATATTGAAACATACCACGTGATCATTGTCAGAAACATTTGGTGTCAAAACCCCCACAACAACATTTCCTTGCCCTTGCCTCCACACACAGCGTACAATGGCTACTTTATGCATTTCCTTCATTGCTTTAGCTAAAGCAGAAACTGCAACAATGGCATTCTGGTCACCAGGATCAGCGATGAAAATGTTTACATCCTTCATGTAATGGTGCCTAGTACGTTTACAGAGCAATCGATCAAAAAGGAAAAATATGAGACTTCTGACTCATCATAATTTAAAACCAAAATAAACATATAAGAGAGGCAGCTATATTGTACCTCATGATATTTGAAGAATCTGTAAATCCCAAAAGCTTCACACTCTTTTCAGGCTTGAATTTCACAGCATCCCATTCATCAGCAGATATTGGAACTACTTGAGGTCCATATCGATAACCTTTAATCCTTTGTTCTGGGGGAACAACTTTATTAGCATCTTCAACACTTTTATACTCATAATCTACCTTGACTTCATGAGAGGCAAATTTATCAGTTGAAGGTGCTTTATCTGAATATTTCTTCAAAGTTGGAAACTTCTCCTCCGATGTTTTCTTGTAAACCCATACCTGATTACATCTCAAGTTTATAATTCCTTCATAAATTATCTTATTTCCTAAGGAGTAGCGGAAATTGTAATAGCTTAACAGAAACAAGTGCAGACAATGAATCATTACACTAGTGGTGTCAACAAGCTGTGACACAAATTGCCCCTTCAAGAACAAAAAGTAGCAATTACATGGAAGCAATCAGAACATTAAATCTAAGTCATATTGTCAAAGTTTAGCTGTCATCTTGGAAATAGGCTGAAGCAGGAACTTTGAGGAAAAATTATCCCCATGGTGCCTTCTCAAATGTCATATAATTGTGATCTTACAACTGTATATAAGCAACCAGCAGTTGTGCAGCTTCCAAAAGTAGAAAACATACAAAAATTTTCACCTGTTATATAATAATACTTTTTCCATAAAGATCATAAAACTCACCTTTATCTTGAGTTTGGGGCTGATTTCAAGGTCCCCTCTAAATATTGTAACAGGGGTTATATTTCGAGTTTTAAGTGCACCTAGTAAAGAGGTCGAGCTCTCAACGAAGATGGTCTTTGCGCGGGATTTCTGTGGAAACAGATTCAATATCCGATCATTTTCCTCCATCACAGATACATTTTCACCACGGACTACACTTTCCCTCACAACTACGCATTCCAATTTCATGCCATGTGAAGTCATTTGCTCGGCAATGGCATTGACCTGGTCTTCTTTACTTCCCTCATATGGATCCTTGATTGGAGATAAACCGTTAGTAATTAGACACAGTCGTTTCTTCCCCTTGTTTGTCGAACTATATTTCTTTATCAGCATATCCATCCCAACCACAATTGCATCAAGAACTAGAGAGCAGTCAAGGCAACAAGGATGCAGGGTAATCAACAACATCAAACACAGCAAATAAAGACATTATCCAAGTCCTAGTATATTTCATGCAGCAAATGATACTAGGAGGTTCTTTCAATTGCTGTAAAAGACATCACTGTTACAGGGTACATATATGGAGAAAATTAATGATCCATGCAGAGATAAGCTTCTTTTGATATTACAGATTATTTATAGCAAAATAGTCCAGCCATAATTTGTTTTGAAAACTGTGTCTTCTAGAAACGAAGAGAGGACGACTAAGAAAGCTGTGAGAGGTAATAATCCAGAATATTGAGAATAGTAGATTCTCATAGTAAACAGCAAAACTAAAATAGCATTCTACAAGAACAAATACTCATAAAAGTTTGGATACAATCACCAGGTACAGTCCCTCGAGGAATTTGCCTCAAAGTTTCAACAAGATCTCCATCAACAACTTTAATATTTTGTAGAACAATGACATGTTCATAGCCACCCACTTCCATTGTCAACTCATTTTCAGTCTCTGAGCAAAATAGAGTTCGACGTTAGTAATTCTCAATCTTACAACTAGAGAACCTACATTTTGAAAGTATTAAAAAATTCAGTTCATATATCTCTTCAAGCAAAATGATATGATTTTTTGCAGAGTGAAATATGCACTGAGCAGAAACCAAGGGTGGAGTTAGCCAATTCAAGAACCGCACAATAAATGATATGATTCGGAACTATCTCATCTCTTTCTGTCTACAAACTAAGGAATGAATCAGACAGCACAGAAATAGGTATAATACCTTTAGTTCCAAAGAGGACAACCCCAACTTCATCATACTTGCTGTAAACTAACTGCACAGTTATTGGAAGGAATATTAGCTCCTTCAAAGTGAAAAACAAATCACTCGGTTCTTTTATAATCCTAATATTGGAGAAAGTCGGAGACATACAGATTGACTGAACACAATACAGGAGGAGGAAGACCAGTTTACTAGTATTTAGTAATGAAAGAAGTCACAAAATTTCAGACTTTCTTTGGCTTCCATCCTCCTCTGCCGAGGTGCAAGAACATTCTCTGCCTTTACAGAAGGGACAGACAGACAAGCATACAAACAGAAGTTTACAAATTGATGTGCCTGTACCTTCTTCTGTACTATCATTGAGCAGATTTTTTCAACCTCAGGGAGAAGATGGTGCATCGATGGTCCTACATCAAGCAACAACACCAATGCTTCCTGACACCAAAGATTCAATATTATCATACATTTGCAGGAACAACTAGAAATACCAAGGTAGAAGAAAAGTAACTGACTGAATGAACATTGATATGCATATTAACAAGGGGATGGCTTAGTGTATGATTGGCATAGCTGTAGCAGCGCTAAAGTTGCATCGTGTTATACTGTAGCTGTGCTGTAAAATCTTGTAACATATGTTTTTGGCAACATATTTTTTGAAGTTGAAGCTCCTCAAAGTTGGAAGAGGCAGCTTAAAGAAAGATGCCACAAGCTATTACAACTGTGAGGGTGCTGTAGTAACTAGGAGTTCCTCAAACACCTTGTGAAAGCTATAACACCCTTTTCATAGCTATAACTGCTGGGGGAAAGTTGAACCAAACAGGTTCATAGTTGTGAGGCTAAATTTTGAGTTTCCGAAGGATGAAGTTGCTTGAGATTACATAAATGGATCACCGAGATAGTTCCCTTATGCGAACAAAAGACTTCCTTTTACACCATCAGAACTCTTATACAAACCAAATATTCTGAAAACTACAATACAGACCATGATCATTATATTACTCAAGATGCAAATAAAAGTATTAATTATGACCACATATTAAGAGAAGAAAGATCATATAGAAAATAACCCATCCAACATTTGCCATTTCCTTGGGTAAAACCAAATTTCAACATAAAACTTGAATGATTAATAATGAACCTGGAAAAACTAAACAGGTTTCCCCCCTACGTAGCATACAAGTTATAAGAACTTTGACTTCCCGCCAAAATTTTAGTCTCCATTGAGTTCATGGACCATACCATCTAAGGTCAATCTCATTATAAACTTCATGTAGAACAAGTTAAGGTGATTCAACCAACTATGAATTCACCCAAGTCAAACACTATTCATTGCATGTACTTTTGCTCGAAATGCCTACTTTACACCTCTTGTTAGAATAAAATGCATAACCCAACTGTCCGAATATCAGGATTTAAGAAATTGCAGGATTCATTTTCTAGGGAGGGCCTTTTCACTTTAAGAAAAAGTATACCAGTGAGTCTAGAAATGGCTGACTGCAGGGTGCATGCCACTTGTACAGAATGCCCATTCATAAGCGGAATGTGATAAAGGCAAGCGATTTATCGACAGATTGTACTCTATTAGAAGAACAACCATTAAGTACCGAGCAAATTTAAGGTCCTTTCAGAAGAAGCAGCTTGTCCCATTAAACAGATTAAGAATGTCTCACAGCAGGATAATGACGTCAAGAAACAAGAGGAAGCATCTCAGCTCGCACGAAAGTATATCGTGTGACACTCATGCCCTGGGCAATGAGAAACAGAGAAGCCGGCTAATAAGAAGGGAGAGTTTCAAAAACCCAAATGCAAAAGTTGGTTGGATAAGTAACTGAATATGACTAGGTAATTTTGGTAAGCAATTGGTGTGGCAAAAGTAAGTGCTTGACGTCAACTCATGCACTGGAATATCGAAACCAGATACTTATGCAACACCCAATTGCATGCCGATATACTTGGCGGGGCTGAATTATGTCCTCTCTGTCAACCACATTCCAATCAAATTGTATTAGTCTTTCATGATCCGATGACCAAAAGACTAGTACAGCGAAGCCCAGAAATGGGTAAATTCACCACTTGCAGATAGAACTCATTCGGCGGTTTCGTGCGAGGGCGATCATATAAAGAAGTACTATCCCCACCCAGCATCAAAGAAGCTGTTCTCGATTCAATCAACAGCAATTTTATTCCTTTCGCCTTAAACGCAACAGATATCTGAAAAGCGTAAAAAACCCAGAACATAAAACCTCGGAAACAGAACGATAGCGACAAAAGCCGTCGCCTTTCGTCGGCACACGATGTGGGCATCACCGAATTCGAACCTAAAACATAAAGAAGCGAAGCAACCGAACCGAAACAAACACAGAAGCAATATTCGCACGGGAAGAAACAAAGGAAGCATGAACAAACACGGTCCGAGATTGATGGGAGTTGAGAAAGCACCTTGTTCCGAGCCATTGGAAGAGAGAGAGAGAGAGAGAGAGATGTAGCAGCTTGCGAGGGAAGCTCGAGTCTTTTGGGAGAAGAAGGGCCGGGAGACTTGTTCACTTTTTAGCGCTACTTTGCTTGTTCAAAAAAAAAAATAATTAAGCGCAAAAATAATACGTTCATGAATCTTTAGTTTGATAAATCTTTGGGGTAAAGGGGTCTTTTGAAACTAATTGTATCGAATCGTGGATGGGATAAGCGGGATCAATTTGTGAAGCCATCGATTTCGTCGTGTCATAAACAGGCTATTTACGACACAAATTCATTTATATGATATTCAGATTTGTTAAATTTTCTTTATGCTCTGTGTCGTGCAAACCAATTATATCGAGAATTATTGACCCTAACTAATGATCAAGAACAGATCTTCTCAAATCATAGAATTTAGGTTCTCTAGACTGTTTGATAGAGATGAGTGGATCGAGTTTCAAAACCGGCTAGTTTAGGGCTTTTTGATTTCTTGCTGCGCACCATTGAACGGAAGACGAATGCCTAGCTGTTTTGTCTTCTTTTTTTTTTTTTTCAGTCTCATAATATATGAGTTATATATATAGTACATTATATATAACGATAAGACAATTCTAGCTTAGATTTAACAAAGAAATGGAAAATAAACTATTCAAAGCAAATGGGTCTAAAACGTGCTAAGATGACCGTCATGAATTCATTTTGTGAATCCACCTTCCACATCAAAACCTCACCAAATTGATCTTGGCTGAGCAATCACATGCTATGGTATCAATCAATTTTTCAAATTATAACTATCTAATTAACAGTGATGAAAATGTATTGTAAAAAAAAAAATAATGGTACAATATGATTTTTATCATTATAGATTAATCAACTCTTAAGAATATTAATCATCATGTATCAAGAATAATCACGTGAATATCATTCTCCGTAAGCATCATTGATCATCATGGATTCAATAGAGCTAAATCCATTATGACTTGGCAAACCATTGAATTTCAATCATTCCAATTTCTAGACATCACATCAATCGAGTCAAATTATTTGTAGGATTGAGTTATGCTTGAAGAAGAAATCAAGTGGTTGCATAACTATAGCTTAGATGAAGACATCTTGAACTCAAACTTGATTCAATCCAACTCAACCCAACCTAATTGGACAAATTTACAATTGCTATTGGAAATGAGTATGGTTCATATTGATAGTTTCCATCCTAAAATCGAGAACCATTCATCAAAGATCGATTCCGAAATATTGAATTGAGAATCGTCCATTAATTCCATAGAATTGGTCCTATAAAGCTTCCCTCGACAAATCAGAAAATGATAAGAGAAAGAAGCTTGTTATATTGATCTCTTCTTGCCCTTTGCAACTTGTCAAGCTTCTACACGAGTTGCCGCATTGAAGCTAACAAATTAAATGAGCCTAAGACCCTCAGATGCAACGCAAGTAACTTCTCCCTGTTTTCTTTTCTTCGAGACAGTCACCAGAGTGTCATAACTAGGCTAATTTTTTTTTTTTGGTTTCTTCGACTTTCAACTTTTGCTAAAAGTGAACTTAATTTTTTTACTAGTATATTTAACAGTCCAAGCCAACGCTTTTACATCGAAATGAGAAATTGATTTAAGTGAATTGGGTTGCATGCGTTTGGTAAAAAATATTTATGTTCCTCGAAACAAAAATTTTTATTCTTTTATTCGGAGAATAAAAAAATAATAAAAATGTGTTTGGTAAAATTTTTGTTCTCATAAACAAAAATAAAAAGTAGAAAAAAGTAATTTTTTGTTCCCAAAAACAATCTAAAAAAAATTTTTTTTTTTTTTTTTTTATTCTTATTCTCTTTTCTTTCCTTCTTCTTTCTTTTAGCTAGCAGTGCCGAGCCTCGTCAGGCCAGGACAAGGTTAACCTTGCACCTCCGATGCCCTAGCAAGGCTTGGCCGCTACCGTGGTAGGCCACCAACCACAAAGGAAAAGAAGGAAAAAATAATAAAAATAATAAAAATATTAAAAAAAAAAAATAACAAAATTATATAAATTTACCAAACGTATTTTTATTTCCTGAAATATAAATATTTTATAATTATTAAGCGACGTTCTTATACTCAAAAATTACCTCGGAAATAGAAATTAAAGAAAAAGTATATTTTTATTTAAAAATTATTCTTTAAATAAAAATTTTAAACGTGTTCTTGATCAGGAATTTGATTGGTTTATAGGAAAACCATCGGCTGGGTTCGGTCTAATTCTGGACCGTCCGGGAAAATTTCCAGTTCTTTTACACACGCTTGGTTACTGCCGACGCAAGCGCACGTGCTGCATGCGGATGGTGCTTTTTACTTTTCTTTCTGTGTTTGGCAGGAGTTGGCGTGGCACGTTGACCCGCCAAGCCCCCCCTTTCGGTCATCTTCTCCTGTGGCTCGATGGCGTGGACCGGTAGACCCCTCCCCCATCACCTGACACCTGACTCCCCATTAAGAGAGAGAGAGAGAGAGAGACGAGCATTGGAGTTCATCAATGGCTTCAATGGCGGCGCCGCCGCCGACCACCATCACCTGCCGCCGCCGCCTCGCCGGAGCCAGCCGCCGCCAGCAGCAGCAGCAGCAGCAGCAGCAGCAGCAGAGCGTCTCTCGCCCGCATCGCTCTCTCCCTCGACCAGGACGAAGAACCGACGCCGCAACCCGTTCCTCGCAGGTTCCTCTCTCTCTCTCTCTCTCTCTCTGTCTGCGCTATTGCTCTGGATTGATTCGGATTTCGGAGTGCGTGAGGTGAAATTTTTTGCCTTTTTTTTCCTTTTTTTCTTAGGGAAATCATCCTGAGGAGCAGCGAATTGGCCGTGGTCGGAGCCATTTTCCAGTTCGGGTACCTTCCGCTCGTCCTTCTCATCGATGTGAATCGTTGGTCGAAACGAAAAAGACCAAAAAATGGAAAAAAAAAAAAAAAAAAGAAAAACGAAAATTTTAGTTGCGTGCTGGTTTTTGCCTTGCTAAAAATCGGTGCTTGTCGAGTGTTACTCGTCTGGAATCAACGCAATTTTGACCGATGAGCCGTCGAGCTAGTTAATCATCCGTTTCCGATGGCTTGTCGATGTTTCTGTTTGGATTCCCATTGCATAGACATTATTCGCTGCGATTTCGGGGTGATCTAGTTGGTAGAATTGGCTTAGCATGTAGGTGCTGATGATGATGTTGGAGATTATTGTTGAGAATTTTGGAATGAATGTGCTTTTGCTTGCTGGATTCAATGTAGTGGGAAGAAGCCGGAGTATCTGGGAGTGCAGAAGAGCACGCCGGCTCTAGCTCTGTGTCCGGCCACCAAGAACTGTGTTTCCACTTCAGAGAACATTGCCGATCCCAACCACTACGCCCCGCCTTGGTAAGCTTCTGATATCTTCTCGTTTTCCTTTTATGATTACTTGGTCGAGAGCGAGATACAAGACTGTGTGTGTACATGATGGTGTAGCTTCGTGATAATTAGCAAGGATATCTAGAGATGTGGTTGAGTAGCTTGCGATCATTTAGTTTGAAAGGGCACTTCCTTCTTCGGATGTTGAAACTTAAAAACAGAGGAGAAAGAAATGGGGAAAGAAAGCGATCTTCTTCGGGTTCCTCTGCTTTCTGCAGAAAAATTGTGGGTATATGAATTAGGAATTGGAAAACTTGAGCTGCATACCACGATTCCAATATCACCATTGAAGTTATGGAAAGGTTAAATTAGATTCTTATTTTCCTCCATGGCGAATGTGCAAGAAGGGGTAGAGTGTCTCAGCCTAATGAGTCATACTTTTGAAAGCAAAACTGACTTCACGACAAGCAGTTCGCAGGCGAAACACTCGATCAGTCAGAAACACATGATTCTTGTTGTTGTGCAGTCATGTTCTGTGGCTCCTATTTAAATCAAGGAAAGGGACCTAACATTCAAGTCCCATTATGATTTCCACTCTTCTGAACAGTCATCACATTCCTTGACTTTGACATCTCAGAAGAAAAAGATGGTGCCTTTGTGGTTTTGAATGGTTGACACTGTAACATCAGTCTGGTCCCTGGCATATCAGACTCTATGGCAGACAAGACATGCAAAACGTGCATTTCGTTTTGAGGTGCACACACTAGCTGGTCCACTAATCTCTGCGCGTTTTCCCCCCTTATGATGGCAGGAACTACAACCCCGAAGGAGGTCGTGGCAGGAAAAACCCAGTGAGCCGAGAAGTGGCCAAAGAGGAGCTCATAGAAGTGGTAAAAACTTGGACAGACTCAAATTATACAGCGCCTCAAACACTGTTAGCATAAACCTTTTCCAGTGCAGTATCTGCATGGTTTTGTCACTCATTTTTCTGATTCCTGAATTCATTGCATGCCACACAGATAAAATCATTGAAGCCGGATAAGTTTACACCTCGGATAGTTGAAAACAAGGACGACTACCTTCGAGTGGAATACGAGAGCCCGATATTGGGGGTACAGCTTTTAAACTCGAAGCATTCTGGAGAACAAGTTCTCTATATTGGTCGTTTGAAAAGAACTGACATTGCGTTTCCTACAGTTTGTAGATGATGTCGAGTTTTGGTTCCCACCCGGAAAGAACTCGATTGTAGAGTACCGATCGGCATCAAGAGTGGGAAACTTTGACTTCGATATCAATAGAAAGAGAATTAAGGTGAGTGCCTTCTATCCATCGCTAACTCAGCTGATTATTCTTTTAACTAGCGCTAAAACACCTGTTTGACGGTCGGGTCGCTTGTGTCTCAGGCTCTACGTTTAGAGCTAGAGAAGAAGGGATGGGCATCTCAAGACAGCTTCTGAAAAGGACATTCGTTCGTTTCTTGCACTGGCTTTCAACTAACATACCCAATATCAGCCGGCTGCCATTCTCGGTCACAACTTCCGGTGAGAATGGAGGCTAAATTCAAATAACTATCTCCGATTCTTCGAGGGGCTTTTACCAATCGTGGAGCCTCATCGTTTGCTTTGGCTTCAAAAATCACATTGTATCAGCGAATTCTTTTGGCTTTGGAATCGCCTGTATAAGTAATTAATGATATATTTCCTTGTAATTCTGGTCTCTAGTCTCTCTGCCATGTGCTAATGAACCTCACTTGCAGAACAAGTTCCTGATCCTTAAGACATCAAAATTTGCTTCGGACAAACAAGGAAAACCACCATAGGATGTTCCGACACAGAATGGAACTTGAATCGTTTCCATAAGACTACCCTGAAGTTTGGTTACTGCAAATAAAGCACCATATAACAATGATATTCATCTCTCGCGCAAGCATCATAATCGCAATAATTTCCATAAGCACGGCCAAAAACACGAGTTACAGCCATCGGAAGGCCAGATTTACTTCCTGAGAGGGCCAAAAGGAGACTTAAGACAGCCATGAAGGAAGGTAATGACCATTGGAAGCCTTCTTTCTTGGATTCTTTCGGTTCGTTGATCGACCCGCGTCGCAGACCAAAAGCCCAAGGCCCAATAAGACTCGGTGTAGACCCTTTCTTGCCAGTATCGCTGAATAAGGCGGTGCAGCTAAGGATTTTTCCCTTTATTTGTACAGGCAAGAGAGAGAAATTGAATTAGATATGGTTTTAAGAAAAGATGAGCGGTCAAAGATTTGGTCAATGATTCTAACTTGGAATTGTATGATTTCTTCTTCTCGTGTTAAATTCTGGGATCGTTACATCACAACAGATTAAATAAGACTGGAGAGCTGGAGGCTGAAAAGGTGAAGCCGCGCTATAACACAACAGATTAAATTGAAAGGAACATAAATAAATAAATAAATTGATTGGATTTATTAATAACATTATGATACCATAAAATTTGGAGTTAAATATGTTGGACAACTCCCATGGAGTTTTATTTTCACACACACACACACACACACACACACACACACACACACACACACACACACATATATATATATATATATATATATATATATATTTTTTCCATTTATTGAAATTTTTTAAAATAGACCTTCCGAATCGAGGTTAGACAAGGTTGACTGCTGAATCCGTCACACTCCTTACCCTCCAATCATCAACAATCTCTATTTCCACTGGTTACAGCTATGATTCAAGCTTCACATAAACACGATAAGAGTCCGCTTGGTAGATTCCGAGACTCCTCTTGAACCGTGTCGAGGCCCAGCTCTTGTCAACATGGCACATTGGATTATCAAAGCATGTTTTTACACCTAAAGCTAACTGACCTTCATTATCGACAAGTGACAAGCTTGGTCGAGTATTCAAGAGGTCACTTGTGAAGAAGGGGATTGATTTAAGGGTACTAATCGACAGCTCCTTCGTAAGAATGTCAACAACAAACGAGAGAAATCGACAGGCCTCGTTGCCAAAGGAAAGAAAACCACCATAGGATGTTCGAACACAGAATGAAACTCGTATCCTTTTCCATAGAACTACCATGAAGTTGGTTTAATGCAAATAAAGCACCGTCTAACAATGATATTCATCTCTCGCACAGGCATCATGATCGCAATAATTTCCATAAACAGGGCTAAAACATCAATTACAGCAACCGGAAGGCCAGATTTACTCTGGAGTGTGCTAAAAGAAGCCTAGGACAACCACCAAGGACAGTAATTGACCAACGCTTGCATTGGAAGCCTTCTTTCTTCAGCAAAACAGTTACAAGGACCAAAGTTTCAATCCTTCCTCAGATCCATAAATTCCCGACGGAGACCCTCGGCATTCAAGATGACAATTTCCACCTTGTCTCCCTGTAGAATATCAACAATGTAAGCAAATATTTACAAACCAGCTACTGCTACACACCTGCAAACTTCTGTTCAAACAATATCCTAATATCTGTTTGACCGTCTATACTTTTCCACTTCCCCCACTGGGAAGCCAAATTCCAAGAAAACCAACTAAACTACACTGTGAGTGGTCTACAGGTAAATTCTATAGCAGTATCTTCGAAGATTCAACAATCTGATGAATGCTTTTTCATGTGTCTCAGGCCCAAAAGTATTTTTCAATATCTTTTGGCTTTCCAAGGTCTGACCCAGGCAAAAGAAGGGTGCATCAAAGTAATTAAAAGTCCGCCAATAAGTACACATTTGTCTGTCTCTCAAGATTAGTGGTGAGTATAAGATTAAGCACCAATGTCAACTCACTTGTTGTGCCAACAAATTTCATACTCTAATCAAACTAAGGAGTTTAAAGATAGATATGAAGAAAACACTAGAACTTACAGTATATATATCCCTTTCAGTTGCAGATACAAAAACAGTCTTGACCAAATCAATAGCTTCTAATTCTGAAAGTGGAGTAACAGCATCCTGCAAGAGTAAGAAAATAAATAAGATAAAAATGCAGAGAAAAGCCAAACTCCCGTAAATATATGTAAATAGTTCTTGCCTGTGCAGGCAATAAGAGTGGGCTAGGAGACTTCAGTTGGTTATCTAGAAAAGGCATTATTAGAGTTGAACCAGATCCCTGTGCACTGTAGCCAACCCTCTCATAGGAACCCACAGCATCATATGTAAAGACGCAACCCTTTCCTGAGATTTCCAGTAAAAGTTGAGATCGTTCAGAAAGTCATATTGTAACTCAGCTCACAACTGGAAAGTTGTATTTGCATACCTTCACTATCAAGGCCACCTAGAACATTAAAAGCATAATAGGGGAAGAAGCGCTTGTAGTAGAGGGTATTAGAAAGCAGTTGAGCCATAGCGGGACAGCTCATTTGCTTGTTGTGCTGATGCTGATAGATCTGTTTTAAATACACAGAAAGACATTTCAATGAATAATAGAGCATCTTTATAGCATGTCTCTTATGAACTTTCAAGGACACAATAGCATTGATCCTTCAAATCCAATGGAAAAGGATTATCCACTAAAAACAATTAAATTGGTATCCACTGAGAAATTCATGCTTTCAATTGATAAGTAAATATCTGTCCAGAAAGAAAAGAAAAGAAAAAATCGACAGATGCACAGAACATCAACCAAACCACCCAGGAACACTGAATAATCCATCATCACAAATTGCAAAATCCTAACATCCAAGTTGCAGAACAGAACATATACCTGTGAAGAAGGCATAAATCAACAATTTGAAAAACACCGAAAGATAGCTTAATGAGAAAACTGGAGCCTAATGGAAAACATGATGATAGACTCATTAAAGGTTCACTAACAAATGACATGCATCCTAATCTCTCATTTCCAATAGCATTAATTTCACTAAATTTCCAGTGTCATCTCATAGGAAATGGCCGGGAAAAAAAAAATCAACGTTTTTATATCTCCCAATGGGAATTAGATTCATACTCGACCAATATCCAGACGGTTCATTTTATCCAAGATGAATAATGTCAAAGTTATGGAACCAGATATCATAATGTGCATTCCAATTGTCTCAAATAGTAATGACGAAGTGAAACTGACTGAAACTTCATTCTGGACCACCTTTTGTAGAATCCGTGTTAGTTATACCAATTGTAAAAAGTCGAGAGGTTGTTGTCTTAGTGACACCTCCCATCTGTGAACGGGAGGCCAAGAGTTCAAACTTTGGACCTTTGGGTGGCGTGAGAAAACAGTGTAGTTTATAGGAGTCAATGAACCTTTATCTTATATAACCAAAAAAATTCAGTCTTAACCCAAAAAAATAAGTAACCTATACAGATACTAGCATACTTGGCCCATTGTCCAATGAATATTTCCAAACTTTGCTTCAGCTATGAGAACCTAATGTTCTAGACCTCCTTGGGAAGAAAACAAATACACCAGTGCAAATATTCCCTCATTTATTTTCAACCCACGCAAGTTCTTTGACCAAAGCACATCAAAACAAATCTCAAACAAAACATCAAAACCAAAATACATTAGAAACTTTTGAACATGGATAAACCCTTAACAACTGACCAAAAATACTGCCATGACCACCAGAAATAAAGGATGTAGCCCCCATATCCACCAGAAGACCCGAGTGTCTAAGAAAAATGACACATTAGGTGCCCCTCCCACCTGAAAGGAAAAAAAGCACGATACTGATTTTCTCCTTCTTACTCTTCGAGCCAGACCCAAACAAGGAGAGATTTTTCTGGATAGGTAGAGATAGTTATCATTTACTTAAAAACCTTCCAAGGCCAATTTCAATTTATGTAAGCTAACTAGCTTATAGCATCAACATAACCATCAATTCACAGAAACTGAACCACAGATCAGTCTCAGCAACTCATACCGCCGCACAACTGTTATGTGCTGATAACACGCTCCAATCATTGAAATGAAACATGCAGCAGAAGTAGGTTATATCAAAATTGGAACGCCACATTAATGGCCAAGCAAGTTGTAGACAAGAAAAATAGTTACAATACAGTAAAATAAAATATCTATGCAAGTCCAGATACGTTTTCTTCTTTATCAAGGAGTCAGAGATGTATATGAAGTCCAATTGAAAGTCTCCAAATAACTCACCAAATGCCTAGCAGCTAGGTGCTTTTGTAAGGCTTTGATATCGGCTTGAAATCCAGAAGAGGCCAACACAGCTTTGTCAGCCCTGGAACATTAAAAAAAATTATGAAAAAGGATTATCAAGAATTTAAGCCCTCAAAAAGCCATATGTCCAGTGAAAAATACACACAAAAACCAGAAATAACGGAAGTAATGTAAGGCGACGCAGACTCCAACACATTCTGCCACAGAGAATGAAACCGTCTTAAATATTCAATGAAGCTTTTCAAGTTCTGGAATGACTCATATGGCCATACGCTCAACTTATTTCCGATTTCTGATTAGAGGAAGAAATCAGTTTCAAGAACCTTTTGAACAGGACAACCTAATCTATTATCCCCCTTTCCAGGTATACCCAATGCCCTATTCAACTTATCTAGCAAACCCGACGAGATATGCAGAATCAATCCACTAACAAAAAAGTTTCAACATTGAAAGGAGACAGAGAAAGAGACAACAAGATAACGAAAGCAGCAGCAGCTCCTCCAGTGCATATCAAGCTATAGTCATATAATCCCCCTCCCAAGAATCATAGGCAACATCCAGCAGTTCAAAAAGAAAGCATTTTGACACCCGGCTATGCAAAGTAGCTAATTCGCCGAAATCCCAAAGCCCATCGCGTCACAAGAAAGAGCATCGAGCGCCGACATTCAGCTCAAGAAGCATCAGAAAAAACCTCGATGGAAAAAGGGGGGGTGGGGGGGGGCGGCGCGCTTACAGTTTGGAGATTTTGGAGTAATCGCGGGTGAGGATGCTGTAGCCGGTCGACATCCGGGTGTCCGCCGCGATCACGCAGTAGTCCCTGCCGGCAATCGCCACGCAAGATCTGCGCAGAAAACAGTCGCGGAAGATTTCAACGGCCGAAGAACATCGAATCCCACCGCCATCAGACACAAGCGCACAGAGAGAGAGAGAGAGAGAGAGAGAGAGAGAGAGAGAGAGAGAGAGAGAGGATACCCTCCATTGTTGTCGTAGGGGGACCAGTTCGCCTGCTGCTTCGTCATCGTCGGAGGTGGGGAGGAGTGTTCGCGCTCGATTTCGTCGTCGTCGTCGGTCGTCTGGTTTCTCAGGGCTCGAATGGAATCCGATCGCGAGACGAGCTGCGAAGCAATGAAAGAGAACCCTTTTCTTGGGCGAGCAGCCAGTGAGCTGCGGTCCGAGTGACCATTTTGCCCCCCGCTTGACTCCTTTTTTACGCATTTGCCACCGCCCCTGTCTGAGATTTTTGCATTTTAAATTTTTTTCGCCAGAATTTGGAGATTAATTTTTTTGCTTTTAGTATTTTTTAGCATAATTTGCGGCGTACCCACTTTTGATATTTTTTCCCTAATCCAAAAGATTTGAGAATTCCATAACCAAGATGTACATGAACATATAATTTCATAATGATAAGTCGAAATTCACAAAAAAAAATTAAAAACTTTTAATGGAATGATCATTTTTTCAACATATAGTTAAGCCGAAATAATCGAGCCATAGCATAATTTTATTTTTGAGCTCTCTTTTCTTAAAGTACTCATTGAATATCCAATATTTAAAAAAATTTCGTGCACTGCATATTCCAACCATATTGTTCCCAACAAATTGCACCTCATACCCAATCGGACTTCATAACTTTATACACAAATAATTATATTTAAATTTTTTGAATCATTGATTATGAAAATCTTGGCATATTTTGAGGGGGAATGATTGCGAGGAAAGATTTGATTTTCGATTGCATTATAAGAAAAAAAGATATACCAGAGTGAATGATGTGAAGTATCTAATTGGAGATGTGTACTTGCTTATGATATACCATGGGACGAAATTTAAAGCAGACGAATTTTTTAATTGTTGTAATATATTTAGTTCCATTTACCTTTAAATCATCTTGGGCTTTTAAGAAGAACCTGGGCTGAACCGCAACAACTACTTATAATGAACAAGAACATTTTGATGCAAGCGTGACAAAGCCCAAACAATCCTAGCCTAATCCAACTAATCCATATTTAAAATATAGAAAAACAAATTGCAGAGACTTCTAAAATGTCAAAAATATTTATAAATTTTATTGGTCTAAAAAAAAATATTTATATTTTTCTTGGTTAGAAAAGCAAATTTTTTTGGTCTAAGACAAATTTTACTTACCTTTTACCAAAAAAACAGAAAAACAAAAAAAACAAAAGAGCCCATCAAAGGGGCACCAAAATAAAGTAAATTTCAAAAATCTTAAAAGGGATCGACAACCCAATTTGAGGGAAGGACATTTTGCCTTTGGGCTTTAGCCAATAAGTCGCGGGCCTCTAAGATAAGTGCGATGGCTTCCCATAAAGGCTGATTTGAATACTTGATGCCGTTGACTATTTCCAAACAATCTAACTCAAATTCAAAGACTTCACTTTTTCTCTCTTGCACGAACTTTAATCCTTCGAGAAGAGCTAGGGCTTCTAGTTAAGCAAGGGATGAAGCTGGAACAAATCTGGCAAAGCCGTCGCGAATAACCCCCAAATTGTCTCGGATCAAGCACGAAATTGTTCCCATCGAGACCCCATCATGTAAGAAGCATCGGTGTTCATATTTAGGGTATTACGCCTCAGTGGGAGCCGAGCATGAGGTAAGTCCCTGTTCATCAAGTTGGAATTTGTTTTTTGGGGGTTCCATTTTCTAAAGTTTCTGATTATATTGAGGGCCGAGTCAATTATGGCTTCTAGATTTGGAGTTTGACGCTGAAATACGAAGTTGTTTCTTGCCTTCTAGATGCACCAGAGAGTAGTAGCGATTGTGTAAAAGGGAGGGGAATGGTTTTGTTGTTTGAGAAAATTACATAACCAACCCTCAATTCGTGAAACAATTTAACTTGAAAATCTGGAATTGGATGGTAGGATTTGTCTAAACGGAACTTGTCCAGGGGCTGAGCAAAAAGAAGTGCTCAATCATCTTGACTTGACACCTAAATTTTGACGATCCAATTATTTATTTATTTATTTAAAAAGATTTTTAAAAATTGCATAGTATATAATTTTAGGCGCATCATTATTTTTTGATAAGGAATGACGATTTGATATATTTAGTAAATCTTTCATATATTCAAGCGATATACACACCGAGGGATATATTTCGCAGAAGATTGTAAGATTTCAAGGAAATGTTTCAAATGGGATATATATTTAGTGTTAATTTTGGCAATATGGTCAAGTACCATAATAATCATCAAAGTTGGTCAGGAAAATCATCTTCTTTTTGGATTAGAGAATATAAAACGGATAAACGAATTTAATCCAAAAGATTAAATAATCGAATCTCTATTGAGTCTGAACAGATCTGTATGGCATTGAAAGAAATACCAAATCTTGCAATCGTCGATGGGCATAAACAGAGGAAAGACAATAAAATGAAATCGTGGAGATTGTGCCTTTGGCCGTGCGAGATGCGATCGAGAAGAAGGAAACTTTGCTTCTTCCATCTAGGGACTCCATTTCTTTGCATATAAAAGGGGGTGTGCTGCACACGATAACGGGGGGCCACTACACAGAGAGAGGCTCCCTCTGAGCCGAGGCCCTCTCGTCGGCGCCTCTCCCCGTTGGCCGACCGCCACCACTCCCTCCATGATGACGCGAAGCTCTAACCAAGCAACACGTCAACCTTCGACGACCTTCGCAGCCTTCAAGCGAGACCCAACAGCAATTCCACAGATCTTTCAGTCCAGCGGTCATCTAGTGACAC
Source organism: Eucalyptus leucophloia subsp. euroa (assembly GCA_017140325.1). NCBI lineage: Eukaryota > Viridiplantae > Streptophyta > Magnoliopsida > Myrtales > Myrtaceae > Eucalyptus > Eucalyptus leucophloia. The sequence goes on along the minus strand of CM029472.1, from coordinate 13,574,764 downwards.
CAGCAAGCCCAGTCCAACGGGCCTCGCTGTTGCACCCATCGTTGCGCCTCGCGACAGCCCAATCATGCGAAGCTCTTCATCGACGCGTCAAACGAGTCCTGCACCGCCCGCCATAGCCTTGCTGGAGGCTCTCCATCAGTGACCAGGGGCACCATTGGCGAGCGCAGATTCTCTCACATATGTTCTCTAATATTGTTTGTTTTATTTGAAGGAAATTCTGGGTTTAGTTCGAGACCACCTTCGGTCAACATAGCAGCAAGGGTGACGTGCACAGAATCATGGAAAATTCAATTAATGCGCGGTCACGTTCACACAAAACGAGAGGCAAAAGCGATGAAAGGATTGAGAGATTGATGCGCTGAAGCGGTGGAATTTGCCTTCTTCTTGAATAAGCCACGCGTGGAAAGCAAAAGTTTCTCAAACGATTTTGCCGTCTAGCGAGCCCCGGTCTCCATCCGAAGCCAGTGAATCTCCTGCGACGATTTGGTAGCGGCAGGAGGGCTGCCGCTGCCGCTGCCGCCCTCCTGCCGAGCATCATCCACAAGCCGTGACCCGATCCAATTCCAATCCGGATTACTCATGTTTGAATTAGGTAACAATCTATATCCAATTCAAATGGAGTATTTCATTCCTTATTTCGGATTGATTGTTATCTGATAAGTGATATTAAACATGTCCGATTGGGGCTTATTGATAAAGTTTAGTTAATTACTAATTTGATCCGTAAAGATATCAGATCATTTTTTTAATTATCTCAACTTATTATTGGATAATTGCGTTGTCCGAGATTGTGATAATATTTAATAAAACCGTGAGACAACGGATCATTTTTTTTTTTTATTATGTTGGATTTTGAGTAAGTGCTTCATCCATTAATCTAAGACGCGAGATGACAGATTATTTTTCTGGATATCATAATCTTTTATTTGAATCTTGATTGATATCTTGAATGGTTTTGAAATTTTAGATAGAATTGCTAGCTCTAATAAATAAAAGTGCCAAAAAACATTGCTTTTAGGATGTTAGATTTTCTTTTCTTTAATTAAAATTGCATGTTTAATTATTAGGTAATTTTAATTTCGAATTAAAAAGAAAGCACAAAAAATATCATGCATGTGTCACGTAAAATTAGGTCATCCTTTGCACATCATTTAGTTATTGCATATTTAGGATCAATTAAATGTGTGACATACTAAGATAGTTGCATTAATATTTGCTCATCATTAGCTTAGGTCATGTGAGTAACATCACATGACATATAATTTTTATACATCATTGCACTGCAATGAACATAATTTTGGTTTCATTAAATAAGAGAAAAATCCAAAAAAAAAAAAGAAAAAATAATTTCTTGCATTGGTGCGTTTAATTCTTTTGGTGCAATTTAATAATGGTTGAGCATCCATGTGGTCACCCCATTGTATGATAGTGATTTAGGCCAAAACTAATCTAGACTGCCTACAAAGATATTTTTGAAAGTAAAAAGAATGGTACGAAAATGATATTAGAGAAATCTAGTGTAACCAAGTCTTCGTATCAAAAATCTCTAGTTCATAGGAATAATTCTCTCATTATTTTACTTAGATGTCTAATCGACCTACCATAAATTGATTAGTGACAACTCCTAGTTAAAATTCATTTGTATGCTAAAAAATTTGAAACAAAGTCGCAAATTGGTCTGAGCTTAAGAGAGCCCAAGCTAAGTCTAAACTTAGTAGTCATGGTGGTGCACCCGAGGATATTCGTGATGACGGAATGGGCACCTGGGCTAGGTAATATTCTAAATAAGTTTTTAGTCGGCAAGACACATTTTGGCAAACGCTCCACAAGAAGTTTTTGACTTGGGAGGAGGGTTCTTAATTACAAAATTTTGTTCTATAACTTGCGGGTGACTGGAGTAATGATGACGCTTGTGATGTTGATTGATTTCTCCTTTGTGCTCACATCCAGTCATATGCACTCTTCATTGAAGAAATCCCTAATTTTGTAATAGTCTACGCCAAATTGTCTTCTAGAGTTTGAATCTTTAAGGACATTGATAGGATGTCATTCACAATCTGCTCACATCCCATCTGTTTTCCTCATGGAAAATACAGTCCTTTAAAGACTTAGTATCACAATGATGTTGGATTGTGAGATAGCTTGTAAGCTTGCTTCCCAAGCATGGTTCTATTGAGGGATATCAAATCTCTTAACCCATTCCACCCTTATCTTCCCGAGCCTTTAAAACCTCGTAGCTCCTCCAATAAAGTCTAGCTTCTATTTCATTGTTTTTCCACCAAAATTATGCCACTTTCATTTCAATTACTTGACATATCGAGACTGGAATTTTGAAAATAGACATAGCCTAATGGGTTATAGCTTGGATCACTATCTTAATTAAAACTTCTTTTCCAGCTTTGGATATTACATTTTCCTTCCATCCCTCAAGCTTCATATTCACTTTAGCGCTTATCAAGGCAAATATATGTTTCTTTGATTCCCCCCAATCCAAAGAGATCCTCAATTACTTTCCTATTTTCTCAATTCAAGATACCATCAAGACACCAGCCATATTACATCTCATATTTTGTGGACAGCTTGTGCTGAAGTAAATTCCTAACTTATTCAAGTTCCCAAAAGCAAAACAATATAGGCTCAAGATTAGAGCGAGGTTCTCACATTTTGTGACCTTTCTGTCTAAGAAAAAAAATGAGGTCATCCGCAAATAAAAGGTGAAAGAGAGTAGGGCAACACCCATTCAGCTTAATCCTCGTGATAGTATCTTTCCTTACTGCTTTTTTCATTTGAACTGAAAGGGTATTAATGTCACGCCCCGATCCTCGGACGCGCGCACATCCTTCTACTTGGTCGATTTTAGAATGCGATATCCCAGGACTATGTATCGCCGACCCTTTCTTTTTATTAAGCACATGCGGAGCAGTTATAAATCCCCATACAATAAAACAATGGGATAGGAAAGTAGGCCATATTTTTCATATTGAAATTCATAACCACACTTTCATTAACAGCACAACTCATAGCATATTTACAATACTATTTACAACATAAAAGTCTCACACCTATCTACACTAAGACAGGGTGCACAAAAGGGATGGGATCTCAATCCACATCTCGGGGTTGTACTCAAGATCCCTCTCTGGATCATCTTCTACTTCAAAATACTTTCTCCCCTTCAGGTTCTTCATCCTCAGCTTTTCCTCAGGGTCCTGAAATGGTTATTCAATAACCAATGAGACCACGTCTCAGCGAGTCCTACCCCCTACGACTCGATTAGTAAACTAATACACCATACGGTTGCCTAAGCACAACACGAGTCAGAGAACTTACCTTAGTCTCAGTTCCAACCTGCAATTCAAGGTTAAACACAGATATTCAAACAATTCACGACATCCGCTCAAGACCGGCCAATCGACTAAGTCGATTACATGTCAATTAGACCATCTCTCGGGTCATTCCCACTCATACCATGATTTCCCAAAGTGGTGTACTCATTCACCAAATCACATGTGTTTCTCGGCGTCGTTTTCGCCAATGACATACCGATCACCGACACCGTGCGTTCTTTCAGCGCCGTTTTTCACCAAAGGATATCCTCGATCACCGAACCACGTGTCCTTTCAAGGGCGCCGTTTTTGCCAAGGTGACATCGGCTATAGACAACATCGTGAGTTCTTTAAGGCGTCGTTTTCACCAGTGATATTTCCATAATCACCGAACCACGTTTGTCTACAAGTCATTTACGTGCGTTCTTTAAGGCGCCGTTTTCGCCAGTGATACTCCCAATCACCGAACCACGTATGTCCAATAATATCGTACCTGATTGGTCTCAGCCAATAACATTCTCAGTTAGCTCTCACCATTCTCTCTACTATATAGCCCATCAACGTACTGGCGCCATATATCCATGCTCGGCCATTACCAATCAAATACTCAATAACAAACAATTTAGGACAATTCCTAAAATTCCACAATAAATTCAATTCCACACAACGTAGAGCTCAAATAAATAAATGGGCTGCACCACGACAATCAGCACGAAATTCCGGTCACCGGCCATCCCGGTTGAATTTCCGGAAAAATAATTAATTAAATAAATAAATTTCGAAAATAAATAAATAAACAATAAAAATCCAATTTAGGCCCATATTGCCTTATTGGAGCCCGAAACGGGTCGGGAAAATCCCGAGATGCATTCAATAAATAACCAAACATTTCTACTTGCTAATAGCTAGGTCTAACCACCTAACATGCATCATTAAGTCACTAAATTAATTGTTCTAACCTAATCTAACCACCTAAGTGCATGTAATTAAATCTAACCAACCCTAAGGCATAATTAGCAAACTAATAAAGCATTAGTGAGTAAAACTCACTTGATTAAAAACGGGGATCGAATCATCGCAACGGAGACGCGACGGCGGCCGAAATCGGGCTCGTAACGACTCCCACGGACATGGACCGGGCCTTAAGCTTAGGCCCAACAAATCTCAGCCCAATTGAGATTTGTTCTTGCACCGGAATGAGCTGGACCTGCTGAATTTCTGGACCGAACTAACCGCACTAGCTGAACCGGGCTTGCTGGTCTTGTGCTGAATTCGGTGGCCCAAAGGGCGAAGCTCACGGGCCGGGCTTGCCGCAAGGCTTGTCTTCAGCTAGTTTGTTGGACTGAAGATCACATGGGCTGGGCCGAGCCTGGGCTCGGCGAGAGAAAGACGTGGGCCTATCTTCGGTCTTCGTGGCTTCAAATCAAGACTCCGTGGGCTTCGCTCGGGCTAACGAACGGCGAAGAAGCAGCTTTGGCGTCCCGAATCGTGGAGATGGGCAAGCTGAAGGATTCCGCACGGCTGAAGACCGAGCAGACGTGAGAGATGTGCTGGCCGAGAGAAGCAAGGGGGGTTGTGCGGCGTCTGCTGGCTTTGGTCTTCAGTTGCTCCGTGGGATTTTGGGGCTGCTTCGGTCAACAGAAGAGAAGAAGCTGCTGGTTCCGTTGACTCCGTTGAAGACAAGCCGAAGTGGGGCTGCAGCGTCGACGTGGAGTTGCTGCTGGGGAATTGGTGACTTCGGTTGAGACAACTTCGGCCCAGCAGAGAGGAGCTCAGCTCGGTGGGCGCGTGAGGGAGGCATCGACCGAAGGCCTCACGGCCAAGTGGCAGCTGAACAAAGCTGCTCGGTCAACCACCGACTTTCGGTGGGCTTGCCGCGGTTGACCGAAGGAGCTCGGTTGAGGACGCGTGGAGGCGCGGGCCGAAGCGAAGGTCTTCGCTGGTGGAGACGTGCGGCCGCTCTTGCTTCTGAAGATTTCCCGCTTCGGTGGTGTGCAAGATGGGGCAGCTTCGGTTGTTGCTGCCTCGGCGTCTTCAACTCGATTGCCGACCGGTACAGCGAAGTGGAAGATGGACGCGTGGAGTTGAGGGCTTCGGTGGGATCTTGGCGTCAAAGCCGATCAATTCTTTTTTTTTTTTTTTTTTTTTGAAATGGACTGTTCGTGCGGTAGAGAGATGAACGAAAATGGAGAAACACTTTGCTAGAATTCGTAGGCTTCCTTTTGTGAGAGAGAGAGAGAGAGTTCACGAATATGGATAGGAACGGGGAGAAGGCAGATGCGGTGATGATGGAGATAGCGACGGGAGAAAACAGCTGGCTTTTGCTTTATTAAAAGGATTGGATCAAGGCTAAAATATCTAAGATTCATCATAATTTTGGCCTCAAAAGTCCTCAAAATTATCCCTTGCATTAACTTTATGTCCCCTAATACTTTCCCACTTATAATTTCTCTAAAATAACAAATTTTGAAGCCCCAAAATTGCTGCCCTTGCAAAGGTCCGAATTTCCAATTTCTTGTCTTCAATTTCCTCACTCAATTCTCCAAATTGAGGTCCAATTTCGATGAAGAAAAATCCCAAGAAATTTTCTATAAATCTCCGACACACACAGGCTCAACCCGAAAGTCAAATTTCCCATTAATTTAGCCAATCTGAACTTTTGCCAAATTTCCGCGACGTCCGAACCCAATTTCCGTAAAATTTCCCGAATCTCCGAAAATCTTCTGAGACTGAGTCGATGCTCCTAAAATTTATTGTGACATAGCCAAAACTTCAATTTCTGAAATCGGACTCGAATTGGCGGTTAATTTTCATTCGGCGCGTTTTTAGCGTGACCTAGACTATCGGATAGTTTTCAGAACTTTTTAAGGCAAATGACCCGTGGTCGATTTTCTTCGAGCCACTATGAATCCACTCGACTCAATGGCGACTCTTGATTGTCGTGAAAATCTCGATGATTCAATTACGGACACAGGGTACCAAAACAATAAGAAAATCAGTCTAGTGTCGGCCGATGAGAATTTTCTAATTTAGTGGTGTCACCCACGATTAGCCACACATCTCGATCGAACCGACCTATCTCGATCTCTAATCGATTTTATATCGCGCCGCAATGGCCTCTAAAGATAGACACGGTCAAGAAGCCGATTCCTGATCGAGTTCTCAAGTCTATTGCCTTAAAATTCCTTAATAATTTCCCCAGCTAGTCTAGTTATCTCGAGAGTGATCGGCTCTGAGAATAACCTTATAGACGTGTCAATGAAATGCCCGATTAATTCAGTAGAAGACAGGGTTGAAAATTTGGGATGTCACAACTCTTCCCCTCTTATAAAAATTTCGTCCTCGAAATTTAAACCTTACAAGACTTGATTAAAAAGGTGGGGGTACAATTCTCTCATTGACTCCTCAGTCTCCCATGTCGCTCCTTCTGTACCGTGGTGTTGCCAAACCACTTTGACCAATGGGATGGTCTTTGTACGTAGAACTTGCTCTTTGCGATCAACAATCTGGACCGGTCTTTCTACGTATGACACACGGTCATCCACGTCCAATTCTTCAAAATTGAATATGTGGGTCGAGTCAGGCTCATACTTCCTCAACATCGACACGTGAAAAACGTCATGCACTTGCGCCAATCTTGGCGGCAACGCAAGACGATACGCTAAGGTCCCGATTCTCTCAAGAATCTCAAACGGACCTACGTACCTTGGACTCAGTTTGCCTTTCTTACCAAAGCGCGAAGTTCCCCTCATTGGTGACACCTTCAGAAAAACGTGATCACCAACTTGGAATTCCAAAGACCTTCGACGCTTATTTGCGTAGCTTTTCTGTCTGCTTTGCGCTGTCTTTAATCTGTCTCTGATCACTGTCACGGCATCTACTGACTACTGAACCAACTCTGGGCCTGTTATCTTTCTTTCCCCAACTTCATCCCAACACACTAGTGTTCTGCATGCTCTACCATACAACGCTTCGAACGGGGCCATCTGAACACTCTGCTGATAACTGTTGTTGTAGGCGAATTCTACCAGATGAAGTTGATCTTCCCAACTTCCTTTGAAGTCTAGAACACACGCTCTCAACATGTCCTCGAGGGTCTGTATTGTCCTCTCGGACTGGCCATCCGTCTGAGGATGACATGCCGTACTGTACTGAAGCTTTGTACCAAGAGCACTCTGCAAGCTCTTCCAAAATGCAGCAATAAATCTCGGGTCTCTATCATATGTTATCGTAACCGGCACTCCATGCATTCGAACCACCTGACGCACATACAGGTCTGCGTGTCTATCCGCACTCAGTCCTTTCGAATCGCAATGAAGTGAGCCGACTTTGTCACTGTCGACTACTACCCATATCGAATCATTCCCCCTCTGACTCCTTGGTAGTCCAGTCACGAAGTCCATCGTGATATGTTCCCATTTCCACTCTGGGATCGCAAGAGGTTGCAAAAGTCCTCCCGGCTTGCAATGCTGGGCTTTTACTTGCTGACAAGTCAACCACTTGGCCACATGCTTGGCGATGTCCGCCTTCATACCTGACCACCAGTAGTGTTGACGCAAATTCTGATACATCTTAGTGTTTCCAGGATGAATGCTGTAATTGCTACGATGTGCGCCAGATAAGATTTCTTCTCTAAGCTTTACATCATCAGGTACAACCAATCGTCCTTGGAATCTTAGTGTCCCGTCATCAGCAATCTGAAAATCAGTCTTTCTTTTCTCTGCATCCTCCCGAAGAATCCTCAGCATATCCGGGTCTGTCGGTTGGAGTTGTTTAATTCTAACCTGGACATCCGGTGGACATCCGGTTCAATTATGAGGGCGGCCATAAAACTTGAAAGGCGGCCTACCTCAAATTTGAATACCGAATCTCGAGCTCTCTCGATTAAGTTCCACTCCTTAATCAGTATATGAGCCACTGAAGACTTTCAACTTAAAGTATCGGCGACCTTATTCGCCTTTCCTGGGTGATATAAAATATCACAGTCGTAGTCTTTCAGCAATTCCATCCATCTGCGTTGTCTCATGTTCAACTGCTTCTGAGAGAATAAATACTTGAGACTTTGATGGTCCGTGAAGATTTGAAACTTTTCTCCGCACAAGTAGTGTCTCCAAATCTTCAAGGCAAAGATAATCGCGGCGAGCTTTAAGTCATGCGTCGGATAGTTCAATTCATGAAATCTCAACTGCCTGGAAGTGTATGCAACAACTCTGCCATGTTGCATCAGCACGCAACCCAACCCTCTAAATGATGCATCACTGTAGATCTCGAATCCTCCAGGACCAGATGGAATTGTCAGCACAGGTGCGGTAGTCAGCTTTTCTTTCAGCTCTTGAAAACTACGCTTGCACTTGTCTGTCCATATAAACTTTTCGTCTTTCTTCGTGAGCTTAGTTAGAGGTGCTGCTATCGATGAGAACCCTTCCACAAACCGTCTGAAATAACCTGCTAACCCCAAGAAAACTTCTGATTTCTGTCACTGATGTCGGTCTCGGCCACTTGATCACGGCTTCTATCTTGCTTGAGTCGACAGAGATTCCTTCTCAGGAAATCACATGATCCAAGAACGCAACACGAGTCAACCAAACTCGCATTTGCTAAACTTAGCATACAGGTGATGAGTTCTTAAGGTCTGAAGCACTAATCTCAGATGATTCTCATGCTCTTCATCACTTCTCAAATAGACTAAGATGTCATCAACGAACGCAATCACAAACTGATGATCCACTTATTCATTGAACGTTCTGTTTGTCAAATCCATGACAGAAACTGGAGTGTTCACCAAGCCAAACGATCTTACAATACTCTCGTAAAGACCATATCAAGTACGAACAGCTGTCTTTCGTACAACCTCCTTCCTGGTTCGTAACTAACGACTTCATAATCTCAAGTCGACTTTTAAAACATCGATACTCTTTATAACTAGTCACACCATTCATTGATCTTTGGCAAAGAACACTTGTCCTTGATCTTCACCTAATTGAATTGACGATAGTTGATGCACACTCGCAATAAACCATCTTTCTTCTTCTCACAAACAAAACTGATGCTTCCCAAAAGTGATACACCGATATACACGAATTCCCCATTCATCAATCTTCACATCTGCATCTTCAATTCTACCACTTTAGACAACAACAGCTGGTAAGAAGTCTTCGAGAGCGGCTCTATCCTGGTGCTATCTCAATTGCAATTTCAATCTTTCTTTCTGGCGGTAACCCAAGCAATTCCTTTGGAACCATCTTATAAATTTTCTGTATCACGGCCACCTTCTTCTTATTCTATTTCTTAACTGACACATCCACTACCGCTGTCAAATCAATCTTGGCAACCTTCGTCTAACAAACGGATTGTCTTTAGCCAACGAGATTAATGAAATCGAAGATTCTTTTCGACTCTTAATAATCTTGATATTTTTGCAAACTAATAGACTAAATTGGATTATTCCATGACCATGATTCCTTATCACAAGATGCTTTATGTACTCACACTATTCATGTGGCGTCGAACTCACACCTCAGCAACTAGTCAAGCACAACTATTGCTAGTGATTCCCTTCTCTTTCACTTTTACTTCAACAATTTAAGTTCTACGAACTCAGCACAAAACTCTGCTACATTACTCTGATAAAATCACCTCCAATACATTCTTTCTCTAATCGGTGCAAGATCAATTCTACTCCCATTCCTTTCGCCATCCTAGTGGCGTTCCGCCGCAGTAGCAATGCCTATGTTACCTTGGACTTCCACTGACAATCCTTCACCTGATGGCCATGCTAGTCATCATCACAACATGTTCTAGTCATACTCGGACACTGGATTTATCCATACTTCCTTCTACAATTCTGACACCTATCTGGTGCATCTTTTATCTTCTATTAGGCGAAAGCATGCACTCTTTCTGGTTGCCCCATCATTCTGCTAGGATCACTCCCGACCAGATATCCCCGTTAGCTATACTCCAAACAAATTTGCGTCCTAGGAAGGACATAATGCCGATTTCCATCATCACGTCCGAAAACAACCTGATCTATTTGACTCGGTGCCGACTTGACTACTCCATCCTTCCTCGAGAGTGGAATAGAATGCTTTTCTCTCGGCCTCGGTCTTTTCCTTGACCGATTTCCAAGTCTGCCTGCACTGAATCTTGACTCAGATATCAAAATCTATTCCCTGATCATCCTTCCAGGTTGAACCTCAGCAAAGGAGGCAACAACAATAACTCGATCTTGATCTTACTGGCTCATCTAGAACCCAAGGAACACTAGCATCAGGACGATCCTATCGAACTTAGGATCATTCGACGCTGCTACACTAGTACCAACCTGCGGTGGTACTCTTACACTCGAGCTAGCCAGAGTCAACACTCTGCCACAACCACCTCGGGTACTGACCTTAGTCAGTGCATCATCCCGAGTTACAAAGGACATTGTCCTCTTACTAGGAGTTCTCAGCTCCTGCTCGCTCATGGTTCAGTCTTTACACTGCAACCCGACTTCCAAACCCACACTGGATTAGAAGGTGAGCGATCCACACACCACAAACAATTTTAGCATTCAGCTAACATAAACATGCACCAGCATGAATTTAAAGGCATTTCCTACTAACTATCCCATGGTCAACGCTCCTTATCACTCCAATCTTGAACTTCGCTCTGATACCACAAAAAGGGGATGTCACGCCCCGATCCTCGGACGCGCGCACATCCTTCTACTTGGTCGATTTTAGAATGCGATATCCCAGGACTATGTATCGCCGACCCTTTCTTTTTATTAAGCACATGCGGAAGCAGTTATAAATCCCCATACAATAAAACAATGGGATAGGAAAGTAGGCCATATTTTTCATATTGAAATTCATAACCACACTTTCATTAACAGCACAACTCATAGCATATTTACAATACTATTTACAACATAAAAGTCTCACACCTATCTACACTAAGACAGGGTGCACAAAAGGGATGGGATCTCAATCCACATCCGGGTTGTACTCAAGATCCCTCTCTCGGATCATCTTCTACTTCAAAATACTTTCTCCCCTTCAGGTTCTTCATCCTCAGCTTTTCCTCGTGGTCCCGAAATGGTTATTCAATAACCAATGAGACCACGTCTCGCCGAGTCCTACCCCTACGACTCGATTAGTAAACTAATACACCATACGGTTGCCTAAGCACAACACGAGTCGAGAACTTACCTTAGTCTCAGGTCCAACCTGCAATTCAAGGTTAAACACAGATATTCAAACAATTCACGACATCCGCTCAAGCACTGGCCAATCGACTAAGTCGATTACATGTCAATTAGACCATCTCTGGGTCATTCCCACTCATACCATGATTTCCCAGTGGTGTACTCATTCACCAAATCACATGTGTTTCTCGGGCGTCGTTTTCGCCAATGACATACCGATCACCGACACCGTGCGTTCTTTAAGGCGCCGTTTTCACCAGTGATATCCTCGATCACCGAACCACGTGTCCTTTCAAGGGCGCCGTTTTCGCCAAGGTGACATCGGCTATAGACAACATCGTGAGTTCTTTAAGGCGTCGTTTTCACCAGTGATATTTCCATAATCACCGAACCACGTTTGTCTACAAGTCATTTACGTGCGTTCTTTAAGGCGCCGTTTTCGCCAGTGATACTCCCAATCACCGAACCACGTATGTCCAATAATATCGTACCTGATTGGTCTCAGCCAATAACATTCTCAGTTAGCTCTCACCATTCTCTCTACTATATAGCCCATCAACGTCGGCGCCATATATCCATGCTCGGCCATTACCAATCAAATACTCAATAACAAACAATTTAGGACAATTCCTAAAATTCCACAATAAATTCAATTCCACACAACGTAGAGCTCAAATAAATAAATGGGCTGCACCACGACAATCAGCACGAAATTCCGGTCACCGGCCATCCCGGTTGAATTTCCGGAAAAATAATTAATTAAATAAATAAATTTCGAAAATAAATAAATAAACAATAAAAATCCAATTTAGGCCCATATTGCCTTATTGGAGCCCGAAACGGGTCGGGAAAAATCCCAAGATGCATTCAATAAATAACCAAACATTTCTACTTGCTAATAGCTAGGTCTAACCACCTAACATGCATCATTAAGTCACTAAATTAATTGTTCTAACCTAATCTAACCACCTAAGTGCATGTAATTAAATCTAACCAACCCTAAGGCATAATTAGCAAACTAATAAAGCATTAGTGAGTAAAACTCACTTGATTAAAAACGGGGATCGAATCATCGCAACGGAGACGCGACGGCGGCCGAAATCGGGCTCGTAACGACTCCCACGGACATGGACCGGGCCTTAAGCTTAGGCCCAACAAATCTCAGCCCAATTGAGATTTGTTCTTGCACCGGAATGGGCTGGACCTGCTGAATTTCTGGACCGAACTAACTGCACTAGCTGAACCGGGCTTGTTGGTCTTGTGCTGAATTCGGTGGCCCAAAGGACTGAAGCTCACGGCCTGGGCTTGCTGCGGTGGCTTGTCTTCAGCTAGTTTGTTGGACTGAAGATCACATGGGCTGCTGAGCTGGGCCTGGCGAGAGAAAGACGTGGGCCTATCTTTGGTCTTCGTGGCTTCAAATCAAGACTCCGTGGGCTTCGTTGGGCTAACGAACGGGCGAAGAAGCGGCTTCGGCGTCCTGAATCGTGGAGATGGGCAAGCTGAAGGAGTCCGCACGGCTGAAGACCGAGCAAACGTGAGAGATGTGCTGGCCGAGAGAAGCAAGGGGGTTGTGCGGCGTCGCCGGCTTTGGTCTTCGTTGCTCCGTGGGATTTTGGGGCTGCTTCGGTCAACGAAGAGAAGAAGCTGCGGGTTCCGTTGACTCCGTTGAAGACAAGCCGAAGTGGGGCTGCAGCGTCGACGTGGAGTTGCTGCCGGGGAATTGGTGACTTCGGTTGAGACAACTTCGGCCCAGCAGAGAGGAGCTCAGCTCGGTGGGCGCGTGAGGGAGGCATCGACCGAAGGCCTCACGGCCAAGTGGCGCTGAACAAAGCTGCTCGGTCAACCACCGACTTTCGTGGGCTTGCCGCGGTTGACCGAAGGAGCTCGTTGAGGACGCGTGGAGGCGCTTCGGCGAAGCGAAGGTCTTCGCTGGTGGAGACGTGCGGCCGCTCTTGCTTCCGAAGATTTCCCCGCTTCGGTGGTGTGCAAGATGGGGCAGCTTCGGTTGCTGCCTCGGCGTCTTCAACTCGATTGCCGACTGGTACAGCGAAGTGGAAGATGGACGCGTGGAGTTGAGGGCTTCGGTGGGATCTTGGCGTCAAAGCCAGTCAATTCTTTTTTTTTTTTTTTTTTGAAATGGACTGTTCGTGCGGTAGAGAGATGAACGAAAATGGAGAAACACTTTGCTAGAATTCGTAGGCTTCCTTTTGTGAGAGAGAGAGAGAGTTCACGAATATGGATAGGAATGGGGGAGAAGGCAGATGCGGTGATGATGGAGATAGCGACGGGAGAAAACAGCTGGCTTTTGCTTTATTAAAAGGATTGGATCAAGGCTAAAATATCTAAGATTCATCATAATTTTGGCCTCAAAAGTCCTCAAAATTATCCCTTGCATTAACTTTATGTCCCCTAATACTTTCCCACTTATAATTTCTCTAAAATAACAAATTTTGAAGCCCCAAAATTGCTGCCCTTGCAAAGGTCCGAATTTCCAATTTCTTGTCTTCAATTTCCTCACTCAATTCTCCAAATTGAGGTCCAATTTCGATGAAGAAAATCCCAAGAAATTTTCTATAAATCTCCGACACACACAGGCTCAACCCGAAAGTCAAATTTCCCATTAATTTAGCCAATCCGAACTTCTGCCAAATTTCCGCGACGTCCGAACCCAATTTCCGTAAAATTTCCCGAATCTCCGAAAATCTTCTGAGACTGAGTCGATGCTCCTAAAATTTATTGTGACATGGCCAAAACTTCAATTTCTGAAATCGGACTCGAATTGGCGGTTAATTTTCATTCGGCGCGTTTTTAGCGTGACCTAGACTATCGGATAGTTTTCAGAACTTTTTAGGCAAATGACCCGTGGTCGATTTTCTTCGAGCCACTATGAATCCACTCGACTCAATGGCGACTCTTGATTGTCGTGAAAATCTCGATGATTCAATTACGGACACAGGGTACCAAAACAATAAGAAAATCAGTCTAGTGTCGGCCGATGAGAATTTTCTAATTTAGTGGTGTCACCCACGATTAGCCACACATCTCAGTCGAACCGACCTATCTCTAATCTCTAATCGATTTTATCCGCGCCGCAATGGCCTCTAAAGATAGACACGGTCAAGAAGCCGATTCCTGATCGAGTTCTCAAGTCTATTGCCTTAAAATTCCTTAATAATTTCCCCAGCTAGTCTAGTTATCTCGAGAGTGATCGGCTCTGAGAATAACCCTATAGACGCGTCAATGAAATGCCCGATTAATTCAGTAGAAGACAGGGTTGAAAATTTGGGATGTCACAATTAACCACTAAGATGAACGAATAAGAAGATATTGGGTCGCCTTGTCTGATTCCTCATGATGGGTGAAAGAGAGAGAGTGGCTTGTCATTGAATTTCACATTGAAAGAAACAATTTTAACACATTTCATCAGAAATATAGCGCACGTGTCAAAACTTGACATAGGGAGACACTTAAATGTCAAAAGTTACTTAAGGTATACTTATGTGTCACTTATTTTGAAAGTTGGGACACCTAAGTGCCAAGTCTCGGTGACCCTAGCTAGAAATCCTATGTGGCTATTTTTTTTTTTTAATAATATAGCTCGCCTATGTGGCTTTCTAAAGAGCTGAGTTAACAAAGAAGAGCCAAAATGAGGTCGTTTTGTCTCTTATTTGAATTTTAATATAAATATTAATTACATTTAATTTAATTTAAAACTACATTATTTTAAAAAAAAAAAGTGAAGAAGAAGTTGCAAAAGATAGGCAAGGTTTGTCAACCCGTCCCCCACTACTATCGGCACGGTGACCATTGCCAACTCTAGGGGAATGCCACAACCTTTGCTTGAGATTTATGCAAGGGCTTGTAGGCCCTCACCATTGGTCTACCAGGGTCATTAGCCCCTAGCCATGGCCCAACGACCCTGGTTGACCCTTCTCCCATGGTTGCTAGCCCTTCCCAAAGAACGGTGCGGAGGCAGCGGCAAGGGCTAAGCTTGGCCGTTCTGTGAACCCATCTTCCTTCTTTTTTTCTTTTTCTTTTTTTAATCTATTAAATTTCTTTTTAAATTTAATTTAATTAATATTTATATTAAAATTCAAATTTGAGGTAAAACGATATCTTTTTTGCCTTTTTTTCTTCCACATTAGCATACAAAACGACGACATCGTTTTACATTTATCTTGTTAGAAAAACGCCATGTCAATATTTTGGCTAGATTTTCTCACTATTGGCACTTAACTGATATATTTTGATCTAATTTTGACACTTAAGTGTATATTTTGTCACTTCAAGAGTCTGGGTGTCCTCTATTTACCCATTGATCAGAGAAGCCTAATCTTCACATACACCCTCCAAAAAGTCTCATTTAATTCTGTCATAAGCTTTTTCATATCCAATTTGAGCACAACTTGGAATTTCCTCTTTCTTTTTCTTACCCTCGGGTGTAGCACTTCTTGCTTAATTAGAATGTTATCCTGGATTTGCCTTCCTCCCATAAACACACTTTGTTAACTTCTATAAGATCAAGGAGTAATTGCTTAAATCTATTCGCCATCACATTTGAGATAATTTTGCATGTAAAATTGTACACTAATAAGACGAAATTTATCACAATCTTTCCAAGTTTTGAACTTTCAGAATCAAGGTAATATGAGTTTTGTTCATATCATGATTGAGATTCCCTGAGTCGAAGAGAGTTTTCACTTCATTAAAAACACTAAATTAAATTACCTCCTAGTAATGCTGATAAAATTGTCCATTTAGGCCAACGGTTGGAAAATAGCTTTCTATACTTCTTCCATCATCTTCGTTGTAAGGCTCATATTCATTTCTTCAAAAACAAGAGAGGGACATTGTTGTAGGATAGGTTCAAAGTTTCGATGTCCTACCAATATATATATGTGTGTGTGTCTTTAAAGAAGCTCAATGTCATTTCTTGTGGATCATTTGGATTTCGACATCATGTTTTATCCATTCTCTTTAACATAGAAAATTTGTTCCTATGACGTCTTTGAATTGTCATAATATGAAAAAATTTGGTATTTTTGTGGCCTCATTTTAACCAATTAATTTTTTATCGTAATCCCCAATACATCTCCTCTTGCCTCCATAAGTCATCAATTTCACTCTTCTGGGTTTGTTCCCCATTCTTGTTTGTTCGAAAGGTTTGAGCATTCACGAGAGTTTGCAATTCATTTTTCAATTCATCTATCATTTTTTTTAGCTATTTGGGAATGCTTTCTTGCTTCGCATGGCCAAATCTATCGCCACTTTCTTTAACTTGCACACCAGGTCACCATCAACCAAGTTTGTGGAGTTCCAACTCTCCTTTATGATTAGAACCTATCATAGGTAGTGCGAACGCTTTAGCTTAGGATACATGATTCTCCACTCAAAGTTGCAAACCACCCTATCAAGCCTCTTCTTTACATATTCCTGCCCTTCACAGTTATTAGTCCATGTGAAAGCAAGCCTTACTCTCCATGTTCGTCAATCCACAAGCGTTCAAGAAGTCTTGAAATGCATGTAGTCTATAATTTTCAGCCATTCGTTTACCGATCTTTTCCCAATGATATAACACCTAGTTAAAGTCCCCTAAACACACCCAAGGGAAGTTATTTAATAGACTCAAATGTTTCAGTTGCTCCCAGAAGGTAAGTCTCTCTTGGAATGTTGCTGGTGCATGCACAAAGATCAATCCAAAAAAGCTTCCTTGTTTCGGTATCTTCCAAGTTTATTTTGAGGAATTTACTAGTGACTAAGTTTACCAAAATTAATGTAGTCTCATTCCAAAATAAGGCAAATCCCCCATCAATCCCTATTGAGTTCATCACGAAATAGTTCCGGAATTGTAGTCTCCTTTTAAGCTGTTGAATAACTCTTCTGATTTTTTATTTCCATCAAAAACATCACATTGGACCTTTCTTGAGCCACAAGGGCTCTTAGGGCTTGAATTGTCAAGGGTTGGGTGCCCAACCCTTGACAATTTCAACATAAAAGCCTCATTTGTAACATGGTGGTTTATTAGGGCTACCCACCAAATCCCTTTTTTTTTACTTCCTTTGTAAACTGAATTGGGGTATCTAAAAGCTCAGAATCATCTAAAAAAGACATGCTTGAGTCCTATCCATTATATGGATTATATCTATGCATCTTTTTGGGCTTTCTAAATTTTGATTTGCAATTTTCCCTTTGCAGAGAGGTCCCTGTATTTTGTATTAAAGGGAGCTCTAAGCATAGTGTGGAAGGGACAACATGCTCATCCACTAAAGCCAGCTTTTGTGTGATCAATGTAGAGGGAAAGTGCTCATCCATTATCTTTTTGTTGCCCCTTTCTTCCTGCATCTCACTATGTTAGCCCTATGAACCCATGACATCCCCTTGACTCAAAACTAATTGTCTTGAGTCAACAGGGGTCTCGGGAAACATCTCTTCATCTCCTTCCTCTTCCATAATCTCACCATAAAAGGCCATATAGAAAGGGCTGTTGGCATTAGATTCAGCTTTCAACCAGGATCCAAATAGGATATTATCATTTGTAGCAAAAAAAAAAAAATTCATAATAAGGCACCTCCTCATAATTTTTGGCATAGTGGCCAATTCTTCCTCAAGAATAGCAGAAATGTGGAAGTCTCTCGTACTTTAAATATAACCAGTGCTCTATCCCCTTAAAGCTTGAGATCACTCCTGACATGAGAGGAAAGTTCAGTTTCAAAGCAACCCTCGCTTTCCGCATTGTGATTGAAGTATAGCCTCTTCACTCTATCTTCACTTCAGGCACTTGCCCAATCTTTTCGGTAATGCTTGTAATGACTTTTTTGGTTCTTCCTTCTAATGGCAGCCCACGTATTTACATCTAGAAAAAACATGAGTCAAAGGCAATACTATGTGAAGGTGTGCTCAGCTCTCACTCTTTTAGCACTAACAAATTGCTTGAGAAGGACCAGGGTCCAATGCTTAAAATTCTATACTTCTATTGAAGGGAAATCAAAGGAGAATAATCCACGCTCAAGGTGCTTAAATACAACGCTTTGAGATTTCTGTGCCTTTTTTTTTTATTGTGGATTGGAAGGCTTGGAAGTTGACATTTGTGGTGCAAAACAAGCGGCCAAGCAAGATTCATTTACATTCTATCATTTTCTCCTTAGTCACCACTTCATCTAGTACCACAATTTTCCTTTGTGACCACAAATGTCCCATTCTTTTGCATACGGCAGCCATGCGCCTATCTTGGTTGCTATCATCTCCTACTGTGAGAGTTGCAAGAGAAGAGCGAGAAGAGCCAAAAATTAGAAACTACCAACCCTAATCATAAAAAATAGTTCCTTCCATTCCATTCCTTTTGGCAATAAATCAGTGCAAAAACTAAAAAACACATGAAGCATGACCTGTGAATATGGAGGATGCAGCAAATCAGAGCAAAGACCTTGGAGTACCATGAATAATGAAATTGTGAAGATCGAGGGCACAACAAATCAATGCAAAAACCTTGGAGTGCCCATTTAAAGAGAGATAGAAGGGCCCAGAGTAGTTAGTTGGGGTTCGCTAGTTTGGTGAGATCCACGGATTCTACATTGTGGAGATGGAACAAAAAGTGGGGTTTTAGTTAGGGTTAAGAGGGAGTGGGATGAGGCTACCCAGAGGTAAAATATTGCTTTACAGGCAAGAGAGAAAGAGCTCCAGATTTGAACAGCACTAAATGGAGTTCTAAACCTTTTGGGAGGAATTGCAGCACAAGTCCAAAATTTTATGTATATGTGTGTAAAATCCTCGACTTTTCAATTCATCCAACCAAGTCCCAAATCTTTACAAAAAAGGCAATAGAGTTCTAAACCTTTGAATCAGTTCAATTAAGTCCAGTATATTTCTTTATAATGAAATTAAGTCATTAAAATTATGTCCAAAATTGCCACATAAAGATGCCACAAAGGCAATTTGAAGCGACACTCAGACAAATTTTGAGTTTGGTCAAAAGAACTTGATTATAGGTTTTGAAAGATACTTATGATTTTATTGAAACCATCAAGGTTTTGGATCTTTCCATACCTTTTTTTCCCTAACAATTCGGGAACTTCAAGTGCAAAATCCCATACTCGGATGGAGATCCTCGATCCTACACCGTGCTTCTTAATATACCTCCACAAATCTCAACCATTGATGACAATCTCATTTTCATAAATTGAGGATGAGACTGTACGCATCAGGGGATCCGCGTTTGTTGCGATTAATCGTTAAAAAGCCCAAAAAAATAAGATGGTCAAAAGCCAAAATTCCAATGATAAAACACCCATTTATTTATTTTATTTATTCATGCTTTTTTTTTTTCCTTTCTACCCCAAAAAGCAATGACAAAGTGGAGCTGTTGCTTTTATCCTATCCAGCGCAAGCAAGGCTTATCGCGATTGAGGTAGTGGGAAATATATTTCTTTTTGTTTTTATTTTCTTTTAACTTAAAATGAGATGGTTAAGAAGTCAAAAGTCAAAATAACAAAACACCCAAAGCACCATCAAGCGGAGCCGCCGTTGCTTTTGTTTTGTGCTCCTCTAGCATGAGCAAGACTTGCCGCGGATGAAGTCGTTGGGAAACATAACATCTTTCTTTTTACCCTAATTTAACTTATAAAATGTTAGCCTACATGCTTTGGCCAGTTGTTTGTCTAGGTTCCAAGACCTATACAAAATGAGAAAGGAACTTTCCTATTATACATATCAACAGATGCCTCACAAGACTATGAGATTAGGAGTGTGCATCACCTCATGTCCAATTCGGGAACCCAATAGAACCAGCCAGTTTTGGACGGTTCTTGCGAAAATTGGTCCAATTTCTAGTTCTTGAGGAGGAATTGAACCTACCAGACCGAACCGACCCAAAGTATGCTATAATTTGATTTAGCAAGGGCAAAAGGTAAAGTTGTTTATGGAACTAATACTTCTTTGACTAGCAACTTCCCTATTACTAATAAATTCATTTTATATTAAAGTAACTTTCAATATATTTAAGAACTGTTGAGAAAGAAAAATCTCAACCATTAATAATAACTTCATTTTCACGGATCGATGGCGAGACTTAACGAATTAGGGATCCAAGTCTGTCGCGCTTAATAGTTAAAAACTAAAAATAAGATGGTCAAAAGTCAAAATTCTAATAATAAAACACCCATTTATTTTTTTTATTTTTTTTATTTTTGCATGCCTTTTACTTTTTACCCCAAAAGCACTGACGAGTGGAGCTGTTGCTTTTATGCTTTCCAGCGTAAGCAAGCCTTATCGCCATTGAAGGTCGTGAGAAATATATTTATTTATTTTTTTCGTTAATTTAAAATGACTTGTTCAAAAAGTCAAAAGTCAAAATAATAAAACACCCAAAGTACTAGCAAGTGGAGCCGCCGTTGCTTTTGTGCTCCTCTTGCACATGCAAGACTTGCCGCGGGTGAAGTCGTTGGGAAACACCTTTCTTTTTTGACTGATGAAATCTTAGCCTACATGCTTTGGCCAGTTGCTTGTCTAGGTTACGAGACGTATACAAAATGAGAAAGGAACCTCACGGGAGTCGCCACTAGCACATTTTCTTAGGGATACGATTTACTTATCTGAATTTCATTAGGTTATATGAGAGGTTATATGAAATTAGAAGTGTGCATTGACTCTTATCCAACTCATGAACTGGAACAAATTGGCCAGTTTAGTTCGTTCTCGCAGAAATCAGTCTAATTCCTAATTCCTGAGAGGAATCAAACCTAATGGCCCGAAGTATGTTATTATTTTATCTAGGAAGGGCACAAAGAACAATTATTTATGGAAGTAATCTTTTTTTTTACTAGCAACTTCCCTGTAATTAGAAATTTCATTTCATTTTATACAAAAGTAACTTTCAATGTATTTAGGAAATTTTAAGAAAAAATGAGCTCTTGCTTCCAAGCTAGGAACACACCTACTCCGGAACCAATTTCCCCTATACAAGATCATATAGCAAGGACCACGTTTTTGAAGTCACTCGTAATGCACAATGGGCTTAGACAATCATGCAAGTTAGCATGGGTTCACAGCCTCCATAATGCACTCTTGAATCATGACAATGGCTCATGCATCAAGGTCCACGATGACAGTCACACAAGTTAGTGTTGGGAAAATATGGCTTCAAATTGGGTAGAACAATGAAGACGAATTTACCACTGCTTGTAGTGGCCCAATTGGATAAGGCTCTCCAATGAAACTAACGAAAGTGGAGGGGGTCGAATCCCGCTGGCCGCACGGGATCTTAAGTGCGGCATCGGGGTGGTGGGTCATCCATTAGTGTCACTCCAAGGTTTACCCGCCGGCTACCGACTGTACGGGGTTCCCTGGGTACCAAAAAAAAAAAAAAGAAAACAACGAAGACGAATCTTTATAGTATTTAAATTGGACTTTGAGGTGTGATATCACTTTTTTTAAGGATTTATTTGCCCCACAATGATACTAATGGTCGCCGGCATATATCCTCCAAGATACAATAAAGTCTCAAAATGAGAATACTATATAGCAATTCTAATATTTCTCTAGGGTCTCTTTAAGAAACAATTGAAAGGATGGCTGTAGTTTTCAAAAAGAATGCTCGAAAAGATAAAAAAATAATCAATCTTTTTTTTTTCTAAAAACCAACATGTATATATATAAAACACTCTTAAAACACAGGCGACTCTTTGTGAAAAATTACAAAAAAATGAACAAACGTGTCCTTTCAAAAATCGTCTAGATAAACAAAGGCATCCATTCGGAAGAAGTTGAAAAACAAACAATTGCAACTATTCGGGAAAAGTTGCAAACTGAATAAGTATCTTTTCCAAAGATTGTCTTGAAAAGATACAAACAAAAATTTCGAATAATAATTTTTTTTAAAATAAATAAAATTTCAATTTTTTTTTAATAATTTCCGAAAATTCTCAAAACCAAAAAACAACATTTGAATTGATTAAAATTAATAAGATAACCGTACGAAAGAAAAAATAAATAAGAAAGCGGTTAGTGCTAATTAAACCGCGCAATTATTCGCACACCTGCACGCGGGTATGGTGGGGTCTAGCTCTACCTAATCATTTCTTTAAGTACATAAAGGAAACCCCATATTTATTAATTGACCCACTTCCTCTCACTTTTCCTATGGGGGATAAGGAAAATACACTTAATTTGTTTTCACAAACAAACCTCCAACAGTTAATGTGGGTTCGTAGCCTCCCAGACGACTAATAAATCCAGGGAAATTTTAAGGAAATAACGCTAAGACATACGTTAATGACCAAGACATCGAACACCGGTGCGAATGATCGATGTCGTAATCGAATTGATTCGGCTCGTGGAAGTTTTCGGAGCAATCGAATTCAGCCCCTCGACGAGTCTTGAAATTTGGCTGAGTCAATCTCCAGAACTTCCTTTTCTTATTTTGCCACGCAAGTGTAATTTTCCCCATAATTTCTCAACTCGCGTCCTCTATTACTAGGTCACGGATTGGTTCACGAATCCAAAGAATTGTTTCGGGGGTTCGAAATTTCCTTATTGGGTAAGTTACAAACATAGTCGTCAACTCGTCATCATATTGTTGCTCGAATTCAATTTTGGTCCCTCTATTATATTTTGTTATAATTCAGTCCTTTGAGTTATCTCCAGCGATAATTTAAGGACACGCTTCAAGTTCTCGTCCAAATGGGAATGGAACATGCTTAGTCTACACTAGCTAAGTGACTCCCGGCTCCTACTTGTTCAAATTTCTGAAAAATCTATACTTTTTGGTTCTCGTACTTTTAGAAAAGTTCAAGTTCAATCCCCATATTTTGTTTTTTCGTAACAATATTAGTCCTAGATACCCTTTTTTGGACATGTCCTTGTGACATTGAATGTAAACACTAAGGATGTGAAACGATTAGAAAATATTTATACAAGATTTAGGATAAAGATGTCACGAAAGAAATTAAGTTTTCATGAAAACTAATGTAAGGACTAGTTGTGTAACTAAAACCAAAACACAAGGAGGACTAGAATTTTTTTTTTGTTTTTTTGGTAAGTCGAGGAGGACTAGAATTGAACACTCCTAAACGCAAGAAGGTGAGGAGTGTAACTTTTCGAAGAAATTTTCATGCCAATTTGTCCATGCCAAAATTAGGAAGTTAAATCGTAACAAAATATAGTCTGGGGAACAAAACCGAATTCGCACAAAAGTGCGAGCATGATTTTTGGAATTTCTCTTAAGAAGTAGTAACCCTTCAGCGAAGTTGCCTAAGCAGAAATATTTGACTTTTATCTGAAGTTATCAGCATTGAGCTAAATAACGGCGCCGATAACGTGGACAAGGTCAGCTCCAAATCATCGTCTAAAAATTGTAAAATTCTCTGAATAATACATGTCCCTACAAGCCGTCTGGCGCATATTCCTTAGTTACGTAATGAGGCACACGTCACGAGGAAGGTATTTATGACGTCACTGATTTGCTAGCAATCTTCGGCCACATCTATTGACTTTCGGAATTCATTCTAATTAATGAAAGACTATAACCAAATGAAATAATAGTGAGTAGGTTATCAAAGAAAAGATTATGACACCTTCATTCATACATGCATGCATGCATGCATACATACATACATACATATAGAAAAGTTGTTGAATAAATTCTAAAACTAGTCACATCCAGTCATGTGTGCGCTTGATTGGGCATCATCGGCCTTGTTAAATTTCTCCCAAAATAATAGTCGATCATTAACTTGTATCGAATTCCAACAAAAGCTTAATAGCTTTTACAATAATCCAATGAATTATTATTTTTGGCCATTAGTTAGATAGATCATTGACTTCCCATGTTGATGTATGATTTGAATTAGCCGGCCAGAAATATTCTAATCTTATGATAAGATTTTTTGTGAAAGTGTTCGTACCCAAAAATCCATTGCATTAAAGTTTTGTTTAGTGACCTTAACATAATTTTCTTTCCTGACCTTGTAAGTCATATTAATTAACTTAAAGGCAGATCCTTACCACCTCCCTCCTACGATGAGATAATGAAAACAACTGTTAAGACTCATTGAATAGGAGGACGACCGAATAAGGTCATTTTTTAAACATGTCACCTTAAGTTATGACATCGTTTAGTTTATCTTTTTGTCTAGAAAGGGAAGAGAGCAAAAAGTAGGAGAGGATTGGCATAATCCTGTAACTCACTAGATTATTTAAGCTCCATACAATCCTTTAACTTGCTAGATTCAATCAATCGAAGCGGATTGGCGTAATTGATATAACAATTGGGCCATCCGACTCAGGAAGCTAGAGGTCTTGAGCTAGACCCTATTGTTGGTTGAATATCTCATGTCCTTGATAACAAATTTGCGATTTGCGTCTGCCGATTATTTTATTGAAAAAATGAGCTAGGGTTGTTTATACGCTTGGTAAAACACTTGGTCATCCGCCTCGGGAACGGAGAGGTCCCGAGCTCGATCCCACTATCAGTTGATCGTGTCATGTACTTGATAACAACTTTGCGAATAATGGCTATAAATCCTTCCATTATAAAAGGAGCTGCGGGTTGTTTAGATGACGATGTTCTCTTTGCCTTGATGAACGCATGAATATTCAAACATCAAACGACCTTTATTATATCATCACACAGTATATTCACAGAAAACAAAGGTAACTCACATAACCAAACAACATGGTATCTGCTTCCTTCCTTCAAAACCATGGAAGAAGCGATTGAAACCTAGTTTAACTCAAATTCCTAAAGTGAATGCCACGGTATGTTCTACAAGAGCTCCAGTTTGGGAGCTGATGCATACACCATGCAAAGCTCCTCTCTCCATCTGCTATTCATCTTAGCAATGAACTCCTCACTCCTCTTCTCCAAATCGCTGTCTCCTTCTTCGGCTTCACTGTCCTCATCCTCTTCTTCTTCCATGTCATCGTCGTTATCTTCCTCGTAGCCATCATAACCATGGTACTCATCGTCTTCATCATAGTCGCTGTTGCCACTGTTCTCTTCCTCAATTAACATGATTTCATGGTCGATATTTTCCAGCAAAGGCGGCGCAAAGAAAATCCCATCAATATCTCCACTGGTTATCGGCTTCAAACTCCTGAGGGACCCCAGAAAGATCACGACGATGATGAAGTTAAACACGACATAAACGATGGCCCGGTTTGATCTCACCGCGAGCATGAAGGTGGAAATAAAGACGTTGCGACAGGCGCCACCGATATCGAAGAGCAATATCGATGCCGCAACACTGATGCATAAGAGAACAAGCAAGAGAAAGCAAAAAGGTCGAGTCAACCCCTTCATGCCAATTCTCAGGCCTCCCGAGTGATCGAAACGATTTTCTGTAAACTGTGATTGATGAGCACGGAAAGAATGCGTGATGTTCGTTGTTGTAGCATCTCATGAACTCTTATTATATTGAAAAAAGGAGCAAGATCAAGTTCAGTTCCTGGAAATTCCCGAGGAACTTCGCAAAAGTCAGACGTTCTGGAAGTGCCGGAAACTTAAAATAGTTGCTTGTTAAGAAAAAGTTGCCATAGTGCAAGTATGAAGGTCCCTCTTGTTGTGCGAGTAAAAGAATTGATGTGCGGACAGGTTCTCAGTAGACATTATTGGCCTTAGAGAATTTTATGGACTATGTCGAGCTTGCGGGGTGATCGAAAGTTGACAAGACTTCATTATCAGGAGGATGTCTGAAAGCAACATGTCGATAAGGGGAGAGATTAAAAAAAATTGGGTTAATATTACAAAAAATCTTAAATTAATATATATTATATAAATTTATTTTAAATTAGTTTTTTAACTATAAAAAAACTCTAAACCAATGCATTCATCAAAAACTTGAAATTGATATATTTGTGATGAAGTTATTATATGTTAGTTTCAGATAGATTAGATTGATATCACGAAAAATCACATTTAGTATACATGTGATAAATGGATAGTAAAATCTCAAACCGATATATTCATCAACCGACACATGTCTTTCAACTTAATAATTTAATTGTAAAATTTAACAAACTAACGAAAGGTAAATTTACCACGTGTACACTAGTTTGGAGTTTTTAACAGTAAAGAAATTAATTTAGGCTAAATTTGTCACAAATTAATAGTTGGTTCAAGAGTCTCCTTATTATTATTATTATTATTTTGGTCGGCCAACAAAGAGTCTCTCGACTTGAGATTATAAATAGTTGACCGGCTGTAGCTTTTACATGATAGCTTAAGTGAAACTCATGGAGCATCATAACCACCGCACCAACACCCCCACCCCCCCCCCACCCCCCCCCCCCACAACAAAAAAAGAAAACACGGAGGTTATGCTATTGTACAGTGTAAACGTTTGCGAAAGCAGATTATAGTCCAGAACTAGAACATGTGACAACTATCTTAAATAAACTAAGGGTGCGTTTGATTCAAAAAAAAAAAAATTCGCAAATCAATTTTTCGGACCTTCACAAGTTTGGTTCACAAAAAATCATTTAAATCAGAGAAAACATATACTCTTAAAGTTAGGAAAATGAATTTTCTAAATCTGAAAAGTTGAAAGCATTTTCCTAAAAAATGATTATTTGAAAAATATTTTCTTTTATCATGAAATTTTCCTCGAAAGGTGTGTTTGTTTTTGGGGAAAACTTTGCATTTTCTTTGAACGTAGATGATTTTTTATTGATTGATCATCTTTTAATAAACCAAACAAAAAGTAATTTGCAGAGAATTTTTTTCGCTTAGATAAATACACCCTAAGAATGCACATAGGTAATTATGGTATCGGCTCACTTTATCTTACCTAGCAAGGAGTAGAACATTCCCAATTTAAAATAAGAATTGATTGCCTCGTATGACTAACAAGAAAAGGTTAAAAGAATGGCCATATGTTGATGTCTTTTTTTCCTCCGGAATGTGAGATTTGTGTAAAAACTCGTTTCCATGAACTTTTAACTATCTATACTAGCGAGTTTTGAAGAAAATTCAGATTTAGAAGTTTCTCTCTCCCATTTCGGAGAGGTTTCTACCTGATCTAGTCTATATTTGGGTTTTTGTGTGTATGATTTCAAGATTTCAATTTTCTCTAATTTCATTGGTGTGCAAGTCCAAATTCAAAAGAGATCGGAATCGTTGTGTGAAGGTTTCGCTCTCACAAGTGCCAAATTTATGCATGTTCAACCTTGTTACTTTGAAAGGCGATGGTCTTGGGGATGCCATCAAAAGACAAAGCTATAGCAACAGAAGAAGAACTCGATGTGTGTTCATTACTGAAAATAGATTCGGTGATCAGCCATTAATTTTGGTTTGAAGAAGTCACAAATCTGCTCTTTAAGCATATGACACATTTACATTGTTCTAATGATTCATCTTCTTATGTAGAGCTCGTATTGTTTTGGATTTGTCTAGGATTTATCTTAATTTGCAATTGAAACACATTTTTCTATTTGTATATCCGAGGAAATAAATGAAATGTTTTTTTAACGGAAAAAAATACTAGCAAGCATTAAAGGGAAAATTGTCAAAAAAATCCTAAACCCATTATACTTTTGTGAATCTAGTTTTAAACTTTTTAATTATGTCAATTGATTCGCAACCTGTTAATTTTAGTCGAAAATCATTGAAGTAGACGTCAATCATTTTACGTGGCATAGTTGGTACTTAATGTAAATTTTTTTTATAACATTTTAATTTTTTCGAATTTATTTAGTTTTTTCTTTTCTATCCTTTTTTTTTTTCTTCCCTTCTTCCTCTAGCCAATCACTGAGCCTTAGTGATGGCTGACAACTAGGCAAGGGCGAGGGCGGGCGAGGTTAACCTCGCCAGCCATGGGCAAGCCTCACTTGCTATTAGCGAAGCTCAACTTTGCTGAATTTGGTGAGACTTACCCTTGCCAAGCACTGGTAATGTTTGACCTTGCTAGCCTGGCAATGTCTAGCCTCGCCAGTGGTAGAGGAAGCGACATTGCCAAGTGACAGCGAGCTTCGCCAGAGGTCAACCTTGGCCTTTGACAAGTCATTGACTCAAGCTGGCTAGAGAAAGAATGGAAGAAAAAAAAAGAAAAAGAGAAAAAAAAGAAAAATAATAAAAAAATGTAAAGTGTTAATTCTTTAAAAAATTGTCCAGGTCAGCAATTCTTTATTGGCAAAACATGAAAAAATTTAAGAGTCAATTGGCACAATTAACAAAATTATGAATAAATTTGGTGAAAATACAATAGATTTAGGATTTTTTTAACAATTTTTCATGTTTTGGTAGTCCTTCACATGAACACATGCTTGAGTTGAAGCTGCTTTTTCTATGCCCGTAAATTTGAATAAGAGATTGTGAGTATCAAAAACCCGCTCATAAGAAATAACGTCTATTAACTTATTTTTACAGAAAACTTGTTTGCTTGCAAATTAAACAGTTTTGGTACTAAACCGATACAGGATGGAAGTGAGTTTTGGAAGAAAGTTTAGAACCGTAAAAAGAAAAGGAAAACAATTAGCAAGGAATGAGAGGAAATTTAGACAAAAATTCACAGAGCAGAAGAGGAGCCCAAGGGGGAGCAACGACATTGCTTCGTACAGCTTTTCTCGAAACTTCTTCACCCGCGAAAAATGATACTACAGCTTTTATGAGGTGATCTTCCCGAGAAGAACTATCAAGGAGAAGCTAATGGACTGCTAAACGAGAATGAAGGTTCCTCTTACAAGATCATTGCTTGTATTTAGCATGGACCCTCTCAAGTCCTACCAATCACAACTCGGTACTTAATACTTATCTATTGGAGCCATCATTAATTGATTATAGGTCAATTAGACATCC
Source organism: Eucalyptus leucophloia subsp. euroa (assembly GCA_017140325.1). Lineage (NCBI taxonomy): Eukaryota > Viridiplantae > Streptophyta > Magnoliopsida > Myrtales > Myrtaceae > Eucalyptus > Eucalyptus leucophloia. Next base: position 13,545,462 of record CM029472.1, on the reverse strand, counting down.
AAGTAAAATGAGTGAGTAACCAGATCCTCACATCAAAAGACCTTGAAGCACTTGAACAGAAGTATGATGAACATTGTCTAGCAACACTCCACAGCTTGTGAGTCAAAGATTTATGGGTATGAAGATCTAATTACGCTAGATTAATCGAATACCTTTCAGTACCTTTTATCTTTATTTCAAAAATGTTTTGCATGCAATGTTTGCTGGTTTTTATACCATGCCACTAACATGTAAGATATGACCATGGGAGTGTGCAAACAATGAAATAACATTCAATAATCAAAACCACGAATGGATTGTAGAAAAGAATTCAAGAACCTAAACGTACCCAGCAAAGAAATATGTTATTATTCATCATCAAAAAGTTGCTACATTTGTGATTTAGAAAAATATGTAGACGAAATGCATGCATGCTATGCATGATTTCGTATGAAATTCTAACTAATTAACGTGCCGTCTATACTGTTTCTTTTCATTTTTTATTATCATGTCTAATTTAACAAAAACAAGGATAAGTCCTAGAGTCTTATATTAAAAGGAAATTGACTTATATGCATCAATTATTAAATGACAGTCAAGAATGATATGCATGCTATGAGACTAAGGGCGCGTGTGATAAAATTCCTATGACAGAAATTTCAAAATCCATTTAAATTTGATTTTTCTATTTGAAACTAATTTTTATTCCAGAAATAGATTTGAAAAAAAAATAGAAACTAAAACTTTTAACTTCTCAATTTCTAAAATAGAAATTGAGAAATCAATTTCTATTTCAGAAATTTTGTCATGCGCATCCTAAACAACTTTAAACCTACACGCAATCTACATGATTCTAATGACATTTTATTTGATTGAATTTTTTTAATGAAAACTATAGATTACCCTAAATTTATACGTATTCAAATTAACATGTGTTGGCCTAACTATAAATAAGAAAAAAAAATCTTAAATCATGAATGCACTCTAAATTCTAAGCATGCGTAATATAGTTATGTGCAATGATGATGTACGAATAAATCACATATTAATAACATACTCAATGATAGGAATCCACACAAGACGATATTGGGTTAGACCTTAGTGTCGAAAGGTCCGAAAGCCGATTATGTCTTTGTTGATGCACAGAAACAATTAAAATATAGTAACCTAAGGCTTTATCAACTAATAAAATGCAATTGAAATTATTGAATGAACAAAATGTCCACAAAGCAAACCTTATCCTCACCTGGATTAGAGATAACTCGAGGCAATCAGGGCTAAAATGACACTGGGAAGAACTACAAGGGAGGTAGGCACAAAACGATGCTGCTGCGATCTACGTTTTGAAGTGAGCGAGACCAAAACCGTCAACGGAACCACAAGGAACCTGGCAAGGCTACTACAGCACGACTGGATGTTTATGTCGATCGCCGTTTCACCAGGAACGATCCTGGACGCTGCAAGTGAAGCAGCTAGTCTCATAGCAAACAATTGCAGAATAAAATTAAATTGTCAACTAAGAGTCCATTTGATAACGTTTTTATTTCGAGGAATAATTTTTTTCAGAAATAGTCTTTTTTTATTTTTATTTCTCGAAATAATTTCTCAATGAAAGAGCGCATTTAATAACTATACAAAATTTCTACTCTGAGAATGGAAAATGAATAGGAATGCGTTTAGTACAATTCACAAAAAAATTTACAATATAAAATTTCTTTAAAAACATTTCTTATTTTTCCTTACCACCGCCGACCGTCACCTGTTGCCGACCCCCGCCGCCAATGATGCCGCCCGCCACCACCAACCACCATAGTCGACTGCCGATCAGCGGCAGCCGGAGGCCGATTTTGGAATTTCCTGTAAGTAACCCTTGAGCGAAGTTGCCTAAGCAGCAATATTTGACTACTATATGGAGTTATCGGCATTCAGCTAAGTAACGGGGCCGATAACGTTGACAACATCAGCTCCAAATCAATGTCTAAAAATTGTAAAATTCACAGAATAATACATGTCCCTACAAGCCGTCCGGTTCATATTCCTTAAATACGTAATGAGGCACATGTCATGAGGAAGGTCTTTATGACGTCATATTGATTTGCCAGCAATCTTCGGCCTCGTCTATTGACTTTCGGAATTCATTCTCATTAATGAAAGACTATAACCAAATGAAATAAGTAATGCTTTATACTCTTTTGAAACAGGAGAATTACCAAAAAAAGTCAAACGCCTATTGTAATTGTGTCAATTCAGTCCTAAACTTTTTTGGGCCAATTTAATCATAAACCTTTTACAATTGTGCCAATTCAGTCCATCCGGCCAAAATTGGCCGGCTAGCGAACGCTAATGTGGCAATTTTTAAATATTTTTTAATTTTTTTTAATTTTTTAATTTTTAATTTTTAATTTTTTTCCCCAACTTTCTCCTTCCCTCCGCCGACCGGGGACGGCTAGAGGCAAGGGCTGGATCTGGCGACGGCAACCTCACCATCGCTGGGCGAGGCTTGCCTTGCCAATGGCTGGCGGGGGCGAGCTTCACCAGTGGCCGATGAGGTTGACCTCGCCGGCCGGCCAGAGGAAGGAGAAGGTTGGGGAAAAAATTTAAAAAAAAAATTCGAAAAAAATAAAGAATATTAAAAAATTACCACATCAACGTTCACCGACCGACCAATTTTGGCTAAATGGACTGAATTGGTACAATTATAAAAGGTTTAGGACTAAATTAGTCCAAAAAAAATTAGGATTGAATTGACACAATTACAATAGGTTTATGACTTTTTTGGTAATTCTCCCCTTTTGAAACTGACGGGTAGTATATACTTTGAGCCTAAGAAATTAGGCCATTGATTTCATGTACTCTAATGTTCTCTAGAAGAATAAGTTCACCTAGTAAGACTAAAATAGTGAGTAGGTTATCAAAGAAAAGATTATGTCACCTTCATACATACATACATACATACATACATACATACATACATACATACATACATATAGAAAAGTTGTTCAATAATTTCTAAATCTAGTCACATTCAGTTATGTGTGCCCTTGATCGGGCGTTATCGGACCTGTCAAACTTCTCCCAAAATAATAGTATTGTTAAATTGTATTGAATTCCATCAAAAGCTTAATAACTTTTACAACAATCCAATGAATTATTATTTTTGGCCATCAGTTAAATAGATCATTGACTTCCCATGTTGACGGTTGATTTGAATTAGCCAACCAGAAATTTTCTAATCTTATGATATGATTTTTTTTGAAAGTGTTCATACCCAAAAATCCATCGCATTAAAGTTTTATTTAGTGACCTTAACATAATTTTCTTTCCTGACCTTGCAAGTCATATTAATTAACTTAATGGCAGATTCTTAACACCTCCCTCCTACAAAAAGACAGACAAAAGGACGATGAGATAAGGACGATGAGATAATGGAAACACCTGTTAAGACTCACTGAATAGGAGGACGATCGAATAAGGTCATTAATTAACATGTCACCTTAAGCTATGACATCGTTTAGTATGCCTTTTTGTCTAGAAAGAGGAGCAAAAAGTAGGAGAGGATTGGCGCAATCCTGTAACTTACTAGATTATTTAAGCTCCATACAACCCTGTAACTTACTAGATTCAATCGGTCCTTCGTGCAGAAGCTCCTCTATAAGAGCTCCAGTTTCGGAGCTGATGCATACACCATGCAAAGAAGCCTTTCGTGCAGAAGCTCTCCTCTCCATTTGCTATTCATCTTAGCAATGAACTCCTCACTCCTCTTCTCCAAATCGCTATCTCCTTCTTCGGCTTCACTGTCCTCATCCTCTTCCTCTTCCATGTCATCATCGTTATCTTCCTCGTAGCCATCATAACCATGGTACTCATTGTCTTCATGATCTGTCGCTGTTGCCACCTTTCTCTTCCCCAATTAACATGATTTCATTTTCCAGCAAAGGCGGCAAAAAGAAAATCCCATCAATATCTCCACTGGTTAACGGCTTTAAACTCCTGAGGAACCCCAGAAAGATCATGACGCTGATGAAGTTAAACACGACATAAGCGACGGCCCGGTTTGATCTCACTGTAAGCATGAAGGTGGAAACAAAAACGTTGCAACAGGTGACACCAATATCAAAGAGCAATATCGATGCGGTGACACTGATGCGTGAGAGAACAAGCAAGAGAAAGCGAGAAGGACGTGTCAACCCCTTCATGCCAATCCTCAGGCCTCCCGAGTGAACGAAACGATTTTCTGTAAACTGTGACTGATGAGTACGGAACGAATGCGTGATGTTCGTTGTTATAGTGTCTCATGAACTCTTATTATATTGAGAAAACGAGCGTGATCAAGTTCAGTTCATGGAAATTTCCAAATAACTTCGCAAAAGTCAGACGTTCTAGAAGGGCAGGAAACTTAATCGCTTGTCAAGAAACAATTGCCAAATGAAGGTCACTCTTGCCGTGCAAGTAAATGAATTGATGTGCAGACGGGTTCTCCGTAGACATCATTGGCCTTGGAGAATTTTATGGACTGCGTCAAGCTTGCGCGGAGACAGAATGTTAACAATGACTTTATAATTAGGATGTCTGAAAGCAACATGCTGAGAGAGAGGGAGATTAAAAAAATCCAAATACAAGGGGATGGTTCGGAGTCTGTTGACTTGAGATTATAAATAGGAACAGAGAAAATACATATTCCTAAAGTTAGACAAATGAATTTTCTAACCTAAAAAGTTGAAAGTATTTTCCTCGAAAATGATTTGTCAGAAAATATTATCCTCTATTGTGAAATTTTCCTCAAATTGTATGTTTGTGTCGAGGAAAATTTCACATTTTGTTTGATCAAAAATGATTTTCCTTTGACTAACTATTTTCAATGAACTAAATCAATGAAGGCTAGAGGCAAGGGTTAGTGAGATTGCCTTCGATGGCATCCGACGAGCCTCACTTGCCCCTGGCAAGCCCACCCCACTAGCAAGGCTCATCCTTATCATCACTAGGTGAGGTTGGCCTCGCCATGTCTAGGTGTGAGGCTTGACCTTCGTGAATTTAGCAATCCTTGCCCTCATCGACCACTAACGAAGTCAACCTTGCTAGCCAACCATGGTGGGCCTTGTTAGATCTAATGAGGATCAAGCCTTGCCAATGGCAAGGCGAGGTCTACGTTGCCCAACCATAGCAAGCTTTGCCAAAGGTCAACCTCATCGGTCAAAGGCAAAAAGGAAGAATAAAAATAAATATTAAAATATTAAAATATAATTAAAAATTATCAACACCAACGATTTCTTGTCAAAATAAGCCAATGGACTCAATTGACAAAATATTACAATGTTTAAAACTCAATTTGCACAATTAAAAGATTTATAAATAAATTAGCAAAAGTGCACTATATTTAGAATTTTTTGAACAATTTTCCCAACACAAATGTAAATATTCTTGTTTTGGTAATCTTTCACATGAACACATGCTCAAGTTGAAGCTACTTTTTATGAGCTAGTAATTAGAATAAGAGCTTGTGAGTATCAAAAAATTGCGGGAATCGTGTCAAAAAAGTTCTAAACATATCACACTTATGTCAATTTAGTCATGCCAACTAATTTTGATTGAATATGGCTAATAAAGATGCCAAGAAGCTCGTGGCACAACCAGTGATAACACAAATTTTTTTTAATAATATTTCATTATTTTTAATTTTCTTTCTTTCTTTTTTCCTTCTTCTTCCTTCCTTTTGCCGATGCAAGCAATGGCCAGCCTCACCGAGGTTCACCCTTGCCTAGGTGAGGGTCATCCTCACCCATACTAGATTTGGCGAGGCCGGCTATCACCTGAGCCACGTTCACCTTGTCGGGGTTTGCCTTCAATCTAACGTAGGTGAGGGGAGCCCTCACTGGGGCTCGCCCTTGCCGAGGTGAGGGTCAGCCCTCACCCAAACTAGGGGTGACCTTGTCAAGCGCCTTTTATCTGGAGAGAAAAGACCTCGCCAAGGCTCCCCCTCTCCTAGGCTAGATCGGGCAAGGCCGACCCTCGCCCAAGCCGGGGTGACCTCGTCGAGCATCGTCTGCCCGAGCAATGGTTGGCGAGGGGAGCTCTCACTTGGCCAAGCCTCATTTATGTTGGATTTTTTTTTTTTTTCCTCTTTATGGCCAACGAACCAAAGGTTGTTCTTCACGGTAAAAGATTTTTGAACTTATAAATGCCACGACCTTGTCCAAAATAAAATTAGTTCAACATCACACAACGAACTACGAATGTGTAAATGATCCGGCATTAGCAAATCAACTTATCAAATCCTTGGTTAATCAAAATTGCATATACCAAATGCCATCCTGCTATTAATAGTCCATAAGGCCGAATTCTGCAATTGATCAAGATCTGAGAAGTATCTAAAAGTAGAAAGAAAAGCAAGAATCTCATTTTCTTTGATTTTCTTGACAAGGGTTCACTTTGATTCTACATGTATTTCTTATGATTCACCGCAAATCTGCAATGTAAAAAGAGTATTTATGAACATAATCTCTTCTTTTACTTGCATCTCTTCCGATTAGTCATTTCATTCTACATTGAAGGAACTTTCAATATATTTAGGAACTTTTGAAAAAGAAAATAAAACATTTAAAAAAAAAAAAACACCACTGGTTCCCAAGGCAATTGGAGTGAGACCGGTCAATCCAGTTCTAGGGTGGATAGGGTCAATTCCCATTTCACAAACTAGGAATTAACCATGTCAGGTCCAACGTTCGGTTTCAGGGGTAGGAACCGATTTACCATAGAACCAATCACCCCTATATGAGACCATAGAGCAAGAATCATGTCGCTAAAGTCATTTAGGATGTGCAATGAGCTCAGACAGTCACACAAGTCCGTATATGTTCACAGCCTTCATCATGCACGCTCAAATCATGACATTGGCTTATGCATCGAGGTCCACGACGACGATTTGAAAGACCCAAGTTCCCTCAAAGTTATCACTGGAGATTACAAATCCATTACTTGACTATTCAGGCTTGTCACCAACCAGCAATAATGCATGCGATGCGGAATCCCAACATTTTCTTGTTCGGTCCATGCAACGCGTCGCTCTCGCTCCTAGTATCGTGCTTTCACAACGTCCGATACATCATGTATCGCAGGGGGAATTGTAACGAAATATACGCTAAGACATACCTTAATGACCAAGATATCGAACGCCGGTGTGAATGATCGGTGTCGTGGTTGAATTCATTCGGCTCATGGAAGGTTTCGCAGCAATCGAGTTCAGCCCCTCGACGAGATACAAACCTTCAAATTGGCAGTCAATTGCCAGAACTTCCGTTTCGTCTTTCGCCACGCTAAGTGTAATTTTCCCCATAATTTCTCAACTCGTGTCCTCTACTAATTAGTCACGGATTGGTTCAAGAATCCAAAGAAGTTCCTTAAAGTTTAATTAAAGACTAGGGGAAATTACAGGCATAGTCGTCAACGTATTGTTGCTCGAATTCAATTTTGATTCCTCTATTTTATTTCGTTATAAATTTGATTATTTGAGTTATCTCCAGTGTTAATTTGAGGACAAAATTCAATTTCCCGTCCAAATGAGAATGAAATATGCTTAGCTTAGTCTACACTAGTAAAGCAACTCCTGGATCCTACTTGTAGAAACTTCTAAAAAAATTAATATTTTTGGTCCCCGTATTTTTAGAAAAGTTCAAGTTCGAGCCCCATATTTCGTTCTTAGCAACAATATTAGTCTTAAATACCCTTTTTTGGACATGTGCTTGTGACATTGATTGTTAAACTATTTAGTTATAGTCTTTTATATGTCCTTTCCAAATGAGACTTAAATGAAGCTGGCTATAATTTAACATAATTATATGTATGTTAATAAGCCTTCATAATCGATTTTGATAGCTTTATTTATAATGACATCCCCATAGCATGAACAAGACTTACAATCAATATTATGCGGACTTGTTGATAATACTAAAATTCAAAGATTTATCATTACCCTATCTAAAATATTTTTACTATAAAATAATGAGTTAAAATCGTGGTTCAAGTTTTTAAAAGTAATCTTCATTTTTTTCTTTTCCTTTTTTCTCTAAAAGGAGTCTTAGATACTTCTATATAGATCTATACCGAAACTTAGGATGTTAAATGATCAGATAAGATGGAGTTAATTTTAATGGGACTTTCAATCTGATTAAGCACATTTGTGAAAGTAGAAATTACTAGTGAATATGATATTTTTATAAGATTTAGGATAAAAGATGTCATAAAAGAAAACTCCTCATGAAAACTAATGTAAGGACTAGTTGTGTCACTAAAACCAAAGCACGAGAACTAAAATTGAACACCCGTGAAGGCACGAGGGTGAAGAGGGTAACTTCATCAAGAAACTTTCACGTCGATTTGTCGATGCCGAATCAGCATTTTATCCTTAAATTTTCGTCAGAGATAAAATAGGACGTTAAATCATAACGAAATATAGTTTGGGATCAAAACTGAATACACACAAAAGTACGAGGACCATTTTTTAGGATTTCCCTTAAGAAGTAACCCTCGAGCGAAGTTGCCTGAGCAGAAATTATTTGACTTCTATCTGAAGATATCGGCATTCAGCTAAGTTATGTGGCCGATAACGTTGACAAGTCAGCTGCAAATCAACGTCCTAAAATTGGAAAATTCACAGAATAATACATGATGTAATGATGTACACGTCACTAGGAAGGTATTTATGACATCATATTTATTTGCTAGCAATCTCCGGCCCCGTCTATTGACTTTAGGAGGTCATTCTCATTAATGAAAGACTATAACCAAATCAAAGTATTGCTTTATACTCTTGTGGATCAAACGTTGGCGGTTTTATATACTTCGAGCTGGAGAAATTAGGCCTATTGATTTCATGTGGTCTATTGCTCTTTAGAAAAAAATAAGTTCACCAAGCAGGATTAAAATAGTGAGTAGCTTATCAAAGAAAAGATTATGTCGCTTTCATGCATGTATCTAGAAAAGTTGTTGAATAAATTATAAAACTTGTCACATTCAGTCATGTGTGCCCTTGATTGGGTGTTATCGGGCTTGTTAAATTTTTTCCAGAATCATCAAAATGTATCAAATTCCATCAAAAGCTAAATAGTTTTTACAACAATCCGATAAATTATTATTTTTGGCCATCAATTAGATAGACCATTGATTTCCGATGTTGACATACGATTTGAATTGGCGGGCCAGAGATTTTCTAATCTTATGATATGATTTTTTTGAAAGTGTTCATATCCAATAATCCATCGCATTAAAAATTTTACTAGTGACCTTAACATAATTTTCTTTCCTCACCTTAAAAGTCATATCAACGAACTTTAATGGCAGATTCTTAACACCTCCCCTCCTCCAAAAAGACAGACAAAAAGGCGATGAGACAATGAAGACACGTGTTAGGACTCATTGAATAGAAGGACGACCTAGTAAGGTCATTTATTAACGTGCAGATTGAATTAACAAGTGGTTTAGTATTTTTTTTTCCTAAAAAAGAGAAGAGAGTTAAAGTAGAAGAGACCAAAAAAAAATTCATAAATCGGTTAAGATGGGAATTACATTAGCTAAATGGAAGCGTGATCGATTATTTAAGCTCCATACAATCCTGTAATTTACTAGATTCAATCAACCCGATTGGACTAGCGCAATTGATACAACACTTGAGCCATTCGCCTCAAGAAGCATGAGGTCTTGAGCTTGTTGTCGGTCGATGATCTCATATCCTTAATAACTATGTGATTAATGTCTGCCGATTATTTTATTGAAAAAATGAGCTAGGGTTATTTATACGCTTGGTAAAACACTTGGGTCATCCGCCTTAAGAAAGGAGAGGTCCCAAGCTTGATCTCACTATCAGTTGATCATCTCATGTACTTAATAACTACTTTACGATTAGTGTCTACTTATTATTTTATTGAAAAAATGAGCTAGGATTGTTTATGTTGGGTAATACGGTTGGGTCCTCCACCTTAGGAACTTAGAGGTCTTGAGCTCGATCCTGCTATTAGTCAATCGTGTCATGTGTTTAATAACTATTTTGTGATTAACGTTCATAAATTCTTCAGTTATAAAAGGAGCTACATATTGTGTTAAATTAATGTATTGGGTTTGAATTTGGATAATAATTTATTAAACTAAATTTGTCAATAAAGTTTTCTCTTCGAAGGATTGAAAATTGGTTGAAGAAAGAAGAAATAATTTCCTTTCCTGAACTTTCTCTTTTGGATGATGTGCAAAACAAGACAAAAAAGGAAATAAGATAGAATAGAAAGGGAAGGTTTCCTTATCCATCGTGCAATGTGCGAATCCCACTTTTAATAAAGGAAAGAAAAGTGAGGCCTATGGTCTAACTTTTGACTTTGGGCACAACACACGCCTAGCTTTTCTTCTCTTTTTTGCAAGTGATAGACGCATGCACAAGCCGCAGTAGAAGCCGCAAGACAAGCTGAAGAGAGCCACGCACGAAGAGGGAAGAAGCATACGAGTTCTTCGTTTCGGTACTGAGCTTGGATGTACAGTAATTTTATTATATTTAAGTGAGTTGTTTATTTATAAATACTTTGGGTTTGAGGTTAAATCTAGGTGTAGAAAACACTTGAGCGTGTGAGTGATTATAATTTCGATTCTCTTATTATAATGGATTATTTGCTACTAGTTCTCTCCGTGAGAGTAGGTACCAATACTCGGATTGAACCACGTAAATTTTCAGTGTCATTATTATTTTTCGTTTATTTCTCTAGTGATTTCCCGTTAATGTAAAATGCAAGATCTTGTCATTTCCGCATATTATATTCCGATAGGTTGTTTATAGATGATATACTCTTCACCTTGATGAATACATACACGTTCAAACATCAAACGATTATTACAGCATTACACGGTATCTTCACATAAAACAGAAGTAAATCAAACATAACAAAACAGCATGGTATCTGCTTCCTGTCTTCAAAACCCGGGAAGAAGAAGTTGAAACCTAGTTGACTCAAATTCCTAAAGTTAATGCCATGGTATCTACAAGAGCTCCAGTTTGGGAGCTGATGCATACACCATGCAAAAAAGCCCTTCATGCAGAAGCTCCTCTCTCCATTTGCCATTCATCTTAGCAATAAACTCCTCACTCCTCTTCTCCAAATCGCTGTCTCCTTCTTCATCTTCACTGTCCTCATCCTCTTCTTCTTCTTCCATTTCATCGTCGTTATCTTCCTCGTAGCCATCATAACCGTGGTATTGACCATCTTCATCGTCGTCTCTGTAGCCACCTTGCTTGTTCTCGTCTTCAAATAAAATGATTTCATGATTGATATTTTCCGGCAAAGGTGGCACAAAGAAAATCCCATCAATATCTCCACTGGTTATCGGCTTAGCACTCCTGAGGAACCCAAGAAAGATCACGATGCTGATGATGTTAAACACGATGTAAGCGATGGTCCGGTTTGATCTTGCCACGAGTATGAGGGTAGAAACGAAAACATCGTGACAGGTGACACCGATACTGGAGAGCAATATTGATGCAGCGACACTCATGCATAAGAGAACAAGCAAGAGAAAGCAAGAAGGACGCGTTAACCTCTTCATGCCAATTCTCAGGTCTCCCGTGGGATCGAAACGATTTTCTGTAAACTGCGCAACCTTCTTGATTTTGATAAGTATGGAAAGACTCTGCGATGTTCGTTGTTATAGGGTGCTCTTTATTATATTAAAAAAAGAGGAGCAAGATCGAGTTCAGTTCCTGGAAATTCCCGAGGAAGTTCGCAGATGTCAGACGTTCTGGACGTGCAGCAAACTTAAATTAATTGCTAGTTAAGAAACAATTGCTATGGTGCAAGCATGAACGTCACTCGTTCTGTGTAAGCCAATGGAGCGATCGTCATCTGTTGCGTTAGGCTTGGTGAAGTTCTAGAAAGCGCACCGCGCAAGGCAGTTGCTCAGTAGACGTAAATGGCCTTGGGAGAATTTATGGACATATGTCAAGCTTGCGTGGATACAGAATGTTAACAATGAGTTTATTATCAGGAGGACGTCTGAAAGCAACATGTTGTTAGAGAGAGAGAGAGAGAGAGATTAAGGAAATCCAAATACAAAGGGTTGGTTTAGGAGTCTCGACTTGAGATTATAAATACTTGACCGACTGTAGTTTTTACATGATGCTTAAGTGAAACTCTTGGAGGATCATAACCCGCCAAAGTAGGTTATGTTATTGTACAGTGTAAGTGCTTAGAGCAGATTATAGTCCAGAACTTGAACCCGTGTGACAACTATCTATAATACATTAAGGGTGTGTTTGATTGAAAAAAAAAAAATTGCGAATCGGTTTTTTGGACTTTTATGTGTTTGGTTTGCTCAAATGATCAATCAATAAATAATCATTTACAATCAAAGAATACATGCATACTTAAAGTTAGGAAAATGAATTTCCTAGCTTGAAAAGTTGAAAGCATTTTCCTAGAAATGATTTTTCAAAAAAAAAAATTAGTATGAAGTTTTCTTCAAATGATGTATTTGTTTTGAGGAAGACTTTACATTTTCTTTGGTCGTTGTCGCGACCTTCCCGAGGGTGAATTACTTAAAGAAGGCTATTGGATTATTAAGTCCGAAAACTTGGCACGAACCCTCCCAAGTCCTACCAATCGCGACTTGATACTAAGAAATTAACTCATTTAAATATGCAATTATACTCAATTTGGAGCCGCCACTAACCAATTATGATTGGTTAGAAACCCAAGTAAAGTATTGGAGAATACTTTACTTTTACGAACTAGAGATTCAGTAGGTCTGGGGACATGATTACGCTAGATTAGTCTAACACCCTTTTGGTACCTTTTTATTTTAATTTCAAAATTATTTTGCAGGCAATGTTGATTAATTTTAACTTAAGCTACGAACATGTAGATGGTGGTCATGCGAGTGCACAATCAATAAAATAACATTCAATAAAAAAATGCTAATAAAAATGCATGCCCTAAACATGATTTCTAAATGACATGACACCTAATTTTTCTTTTTCTTTTAAAAATGTTAATTATATGCAATCTTAATTTAAATTTGATATGAATGAGTTTTACTTTAATGACATATGAGATGCAATTCATGTGACATAATTTAAATCATTACAATACGTGTGTGATCTAATTTACATAATCCTAAATATGCATGTGCCATATGATATGGGATGTATGACATGATAATTCTATATGCATGTGCCATATGATTTTTTAATAATTTTTTATTACACATATGCGACCTACACTAACAATGATGACATAAATGAGATTAATTATGAATTAACCTATTAATTAACCAAATAAATGACTTTGTGTTTTCTTTTTTTAATATAATTTAATAATTCTTATTTAAAATAACATAATAATGGAATACTAATCTTTGGCTTTTTTTTTTATTAAAAAAACTACATGATGGGAATATTAAAACATTAATCTATGACCCACTAAAGAGAGTGCAACATGTGGTGTGATTTATATGACCTAAGTAACATTTTTTATTGTTTTTTTAATTTTTGGTTTTTATTAAAGGAAAATCATCCTAATTCTATATGAATCTTAAAAATGCAAAGCTTTAAATATGAAATGCATATGGACCTAAGTACTTAAATTATAGATATGCATAATATGTAAGGAGCAAATAATGATGACGCACCAAAATATAATCCATCAATGTATATCAATGACATATATTTAACACAAGTCAATAATGCAAGGCAAACCATAAATTTGTCATAAAAAGTTGAAATAATCCAAAATCTAATCCACTGTCTCGCGGTTCAATATTTTTTATTATCATGGCTTAATATGACAAATTTCCTAATCAAATAATAAAAATAAATCAAAATAAATCAAGTTAGAATAAAAACAAAACATGAAATCAAATACAAAAATTCACCTAGTGTAACTCACGGTTGACTTGAGGAATGGCGAGGAGCAGCTGGTGGTTTGGTGATAGGTCGCCGTTCGAAACAAGGGCGGTTGTTGGAGGTAGGGGTGTGCATAGTTCGGGTGGGCGGTTCCCAACCTAGAATCGAAAACCGCCCGCTAAGGACCGGTTCTGAAAAATTGGAACCAGGATCCACCCGTTTATTACATGGATCCACCCGGGAACCAAACCGTTTGGTCCGGTTCCCGGTGGATCCATGGAACCGATCTTGACGCAAAACAATTTTGATTTTCAACATGGAACAACTACGTGACATCAAAGCAAGCCAAAGTACGTGGAGATGCGGACAGTGGGAGAAGTAAACACAGCGAAATGATGATAGGATTAGGAGCCGAAGACGAAGGGAGTTAGATGAGATCTAGGGTTTCTTTTAGTAATTTTTTTTTTAATATTAAAAAGGTTCCGGTCCGGTCCAGATGGGCAGGCGGGCGGATCCGCCCATGGAACCGGGAACCGAACCGGTACCCACCGGTTCCCATAAATTGGAACCGAACTGGACCGGTTCCCTCAAGAACCGCCGGTTCCGGGCGGTTCCCGGTATTTTGCACACCCCTAGTTGGAGGTCCGGCGAGGTCCAGCAGTAACCACACCTGCAGCAAAACAGAGGAGGCAGCAGATGGTGATGGCGCAGCAAGGACAGCAGTAGGTCGTGCGGTGCGTTCGTTGGTTGCGGGGGACGCCGGTGAGAGGACGGCGATGACGCTAGTGCTCGGAGGTGCTGCAGGTGACGATGGGCTTCGGGCAGCAGGAGGCAGAAACGTTGCTGTTGGTCGCGATCGCGGCAAAGGCGTCGAGCGCGGCAGCTAGTGCAGGTGCGGTGGAGGTGCAGGCACATCGGAGGGCAAGGGCCGAGGAGGTGCGCGGGCAAGCGGTGCGGACGTCGGGCACTGGCGTCGGGCACTGGTGTCGGGCGATCAGAGGTGCTGACGCGAATGGAGTTCCGGCGACGGACGGGGCAGTGGCGCGAGCGGCAACGAGCTACTGTAGGCGTTGAGGACGGTGGCACGGGTCGGCAGGCGAACTTGCTGGGTTGTGGGTACTGCAAGCGTGGTCCTCGGGCTCCGAGCAGCGTTGATAGTGCAGTGGCCGGCACGGGGGCAGAGCGGCGAAGGCACTGACGAGATCTGGTGGCGAGCCGGTTGCAAAGTCGTGGGGGTGTTCGCGGCTGTGGAGGCACGACGGAGGTCCGGATACGAGCGTCGGCAGCAGGTCTGGCACGGGTGCTCGCCGATGGAGGCTGACAGCGGGCGGCGCAGGGGCGCGGCGGCGTGGGCTGCAGCGGGCGGCGTGGGGGCTCGCGGAGAAGAAACCCACGAAGAAGACCAACAGTGCACAACTTTTTCTTTATTTTTTGTTTTTCTCTCTCCCTCACGTCACTCCTCTCTGCTCTCTTTTCTGTACACTTTTTCTTTTACTTTTCTTCTTCTTCCCTCTCTCCTTTTTTACGTTTCTCTCTCGTCGCCTCCTCCTCCTCCGATGTTTCTTCTCTACAGCCCCCTGTTGCTGTTGTACTTTGGCAGAAAACCCAAAAAGCTTCTGCTGACTTTTCCTTTCCCAAAAAAAAAACGAAACCTCTCTCCCCTTTCCTCTTTTTTTTTCACTCTTTCTCCTTTTCTCTTTTTCGACGAAGAGAAGCCCCCCTGCTCGGTTCTGAAGCCTCGCATTTTATAGTGGAAGTGCTCAAAGTTATTGAAGATTTCTCAATATTCACTCAACTTCTTCAACAAAAATACGACTCTAAAATCACACGGCTGTTGAGTTTTTGAATTCAATTTTTTTTAATTTTCCTTTAATCAAATATTATTTTCTATTTCTATTTTTTAAATTTAAATTAGGTGTCAACAATCGTAAATGATTCTCCGTTAATTGATCATTTTTTAATAAACCAAATGTTAAGTAATTTGTGAAAAAGTTTTTGGCTCAAATAAATACACCCTAAAAATGCATATAGGTAATTACGGTATTGGTTCACTTTATCTTACCTAGCAAGGATAGAACTTTCCCCATTTAAACTTGGAATTGATTGCTCTGTGCAACTAACAAGAAAAGGTTAAACGAATGGCCACATGTCCATTTCTTTTTTTCCTCCAAAATATAAGATTTGTCTAAATCTCGTCACTGTAAACTTTTAACTATCTATACTAGTGAGTTTTGAGGAGCTTTTCTCTTCTGATTTAATTTAGATTAAGAAATTTCTTTCTCCCGTTATAGAGAGGTTCTTATCCCAAGATTTTGGGACTTCACTTCTCTTGAGTTTTGTTGGTGTGCAAGTCCAATTTCGAAAGAGATCAGATAAATTTCGTGAAGGTTTCACTCTCACAAATGTAAAATCTAGACATATTCAACCTTATTACTCTAAAAGGTGATGGTGTTAGGGATGCTGCCAAAAGTCAAAGCCGTAGTGACAAAAAGGAGATCTCGGTTTATGCGCTCATTACGAAATATGGATTCAGTGATCAACCACTAATTTTTATTTGAAGCAATCATAGATTTGCTTTTTGAGCGTATGAGACATTTACCTTAATCTAATGATTCATATTCTTATCTATAGCTTGTTTTGTTTTGGATTTGTCTAGGATTTGTCTTAATTTATAGTTGAACTGCGTTTCTCTATTGTATATCCTTGAAAATAAACAAAATGTTTCTCTAACGAAAAAATACTAGCAAGTTTTAAGGGGAAAATAGTCTAAAAATGCTAAATCTATTACACTTTGGCGGATCTAGTCTTAAGCCTTTTAATTGTGTCAATTGATTCCTCAACATTTTCGTACATTGTCAATTGAGTCCATCTAGTCAATTTTGTCCAAAAATCGCTAAAGTAGATGTCAGTCATTCTACGTGGCATAAATGACGCTAACATAGACAATTGTTAACATATTTTAATATTTTTTCAAATTTATTTATTTTTCTTTATTTCATTTTTTTGCCTAGCCATGGCAAGGCTCAAGCGCACTAGACTCGACCTCCCCAAGGGCCATGAGGTTGCCTGCTCTCATTTGGCCAACGCTAGTGACCAGCTAGAGGAAAAAGGAAAAAGAAAAAGAAAAATAGAAAATTACTTGATCCTTGAGTTATTTTTGGGAATTGCTTCTTGATTTCCAAATCTATTCTAGGAAGCAATAAAAATTTAGTTGAAATTATCAAATGAATTTCTTTTCTTTTTTTGTTTTAGGGAACAAAAAAATATAAATAATTACTATTTTGCCGATTATCAAACAAGACCTTGGCCTTCCTCCAATTTCTGTTCCCATTGTGGATTGTCTTCAATAGCCACTTTGGCGTGGCATGTCAGATTTTTCCCTATTTGGGCCAACGAAGCAAAAGGTTATTCTTCATGGTAAAAGATTTTTGAATCATAAATCCCACAACCTCGTTTAAAATCAAATTAGTTTAACATCACACAACGAGTGACGATTGAGTAAAATGATTCATCTTAAGCAAATCAACTTTTCAAAGGACTTTACTAACATAAAATCTTTGGCTACTGTGAAAAATAATAACTTATTGTAAGTCATAAATTCTTGAAATAGCAAGTTTTATAATAATTTATAATAATTTATTATTTAGTTTTTTGCAGTCCAAAATAAATTATTATTCTCACAATAGATTAAATACTATCACACAATCATTTCTCTTTATAAAATCCTTAGTTAATCAGAATTGCATGTACTAAATGCCATCCTACTATTGATAGTCTATAAAGCATAATTCTGCAATTGATCAAGATTTGAGAAGTATCTTAAAGAGGAGAGAAGAGCAAGAATCTCATTTTCTTTGGTTTTCTTGCCAAGGGTTCAGTTTGATTCTACTCACATTTTTTATGGTTCACTGCAAATCTAAAATGTAAAAAGAATATTTATGAAAGTAATCCTAGCAATGTCCCTATGATTATTCATTTGGTTCTACGCTAAAACAACTTTCTGTATATAGGAACTTTTGAGAAAGAAAATAAAACATTAAAAAAAACCATTAGTTACTAGGATAATTGGATTGGAACTGACCGATCCGACCATTCCAATCCAATTCTAGGGTGGATAAGGTCAATTTTCCTTTCTACAAATTACGAAATAATTATGTCCAGTCCGGCTCTCAATTCCAAGGTGGCAATCGACCCATATTGAAACCAATCACCGTTATACAAGACCAAAGTCACTTTAGGATGTGCAAAGGGCTTAGATGGCCACACAAGTCATCGTGGGTTCATAGCCTCCATCGTGCACGCTCGAATCACTGGCTTACGTATCAAGGTCCACGACAACGATTTGAATAATCCAAGTTCCCTTAAAGTCATCACGAGGGATTACAAATCCATCACTTGACTATTTGGGCTCGTCGCCAATAGGCGATGATGCATGTGATGTCGAATACCAATATTTTCCCGTTTGGTCCATTTGACGCGTCGCTTATCGTGTTCTCGTGACGATGGATACATCATGTATCATACCTGCCAGACGACTAATAAATCTGGGGGAATTGTAAGGAAACATACGCCAAGACATACGTTAATGACCAAGCGATCGAACCCCCTTGTGAATGATCGAAGTCGTAATCGAATTCATTCGGCTCGTGGAAAGTTCCGCAGCAATCGAATTCAGCCGCTCGACAACATTGAAATCTTCAAAGTTCAAAGAGGGGGAGTTAATCGCCAGAACTTCCGTTTCGTCTTTTGCCACGGAAAGTGTAATTTTCCCCATAATTTCTTAAGTCGTGTCCTCTTTTGATAGGTCGCGGAATGGTTCATGAACCCAAAGAATTGTTTAGGCGAGTTGAAATTTCCTTATAATCTAATTAAAGACTAGGGAAATTACAAGGAAAACAAGGATCGCAGCCCTCATCTGGATCCAAGCAAGGGCTCAATGCCTTCACCTGTGGCCGGCGAGGGCCTTGATGGTCCATAGTTGGGGAAAAAAAAAAAAAAAGAGGAAAGTGGAAAAAAAAACAAAGAATGGAAAAAAAAAAGTGTCCATATTAGCGATTTCCGGTCGAAATTAACCAGATGAAATACATTGAAAAATTATTAAAGAATTTAGTATTTATGTCCGATAATCGATCCCATGTCAACATATTATTTAAATTATATATATAATTTCAAATTTTTAAAAACCTTGTTTTTCCTTTAGTTTTTTGGTTTGTGGTCTAAGCATTATGAGACTTGATTGAAATTTGCGTTCATCCGTGTTTCATATTTGTCCCCTTAAATAAAATTTGATTTACCAATGTCATAAGGGATACCAGATGGTAATTTCGGATTTTCCTTTTGGAAATTGTAGAATGGATCCATTTCATTGGACTGCCGCAGAACTGGACCAGTCTTTGATTCCTCAAAATGGGAACCAATTCCTCCAGTTCGATTCCCAATCCCTAGATGGAATTGGACTAGACTGAAAACCAATCATTCCTAACATAAACTTCTTTCCTTACCTTGAAGTCATGTCAATTAACTCAACATAAGATTCTTAACACCTCCGCTCATATAAAAGACAGACAAAAGGACGATGAGATACTTAAAACAAACGTTAAGACACATTAAATAAGAAGACTACCTAGTAGAGTCATTAATCAACATGTCACGTTGAGCTATCACGTCGTTTAGTATACTGTTTTTAATAAAATCTCGATACATGTACCACCACCCTTTGTTTTCAGTAACGACAAAGTCAGTCTAAATTGCATATCCATACTCATAAGTTACCCTACTGACTTCACAGATCGGTTAAGATGGGAATTACATTAACTAGATGGAAGCGCAATTGATTATTTAAGCTTCACGCAATCTTGTAACTTAGTAGGTTCAATCAACCCAAGTGGATTGGCACAGTTGATAATACGCTCGGGCCATTCGCCTCAGGACGTGAGAGGTCCCAAACTCAATCCCGAGGTCAGTCAATCATCTCGTATACTTAATAACTACTTGGTGATCAGTGTCTGATGATTAATTTATTGAAAAATGAGATAGGGTTGTTTTTATGCTAGGTTAATAGCTTGGGTCAAATACCTCAGGAACTGAGAGGTCTTGAGCTTGATCTCACCATCAGTCGATCATGTCATGTACTTAATAACTAATTTGCCCTTTGTGTCTACAAATTCTTCCATTATAAAAGGAGCTAAAGGTTGTCGATGGATTGAACATCAAACGACCTTTATTATAACCTCACACAATATATTCACAAAAAAATAAAAGTAACTCACATAACCAAAAGACATCATGTGTGCTTCCTTCCTTCAAAACCATGGAAGAAGCGATCGAAACCTAGTTTAACTCAAATTCCTAAAGTAACACTATGGTATCTACAAGAGCTCCAATTTGGGAGCTGATGCTTACACCACGCAAAGAAGCCTTTCATGCTGAAGCTCCTCTCTCCATTTGCTATTCATCTTCGCAATGAACTCCTCGCTTCTCCTCTCCAAATCGCCATCTCCTTCTTCGGCTTCACTGTCCTCATCCTCTTCTGGTTCCATGTCATCATCGTTATCTTCCTCATAGCCATCATAAATGCTATACTCATCATCTTCATCATCGTCGCTGTTGCCGCCTTCCTTGTTCTCTTCTTCGACTAACATGATTTCATGGTCGACATATTCTGGCGAATGCGGCACAAAGAACATCCCATCAATATCTCCACTGGTCATCTGCTTCGAACTCCTTCGGAACCCAAGAAAGATCACAACGCCCATGAAGCTAAACATAACTTTACCAATGGCCCAGTTCAATCTCGCAACGAGCATGAAGGTGGAAACGAAAACGTTGTGTCTGGTGACACTGACATCGAAGAGCAATATGGATGCGGCGACACTCGTGCATAAGAGAACAAGAAAGAGAAAGCAAGAAGGATGTGCCAACCTCTTCATGCCAACTCTCGGGACTCCTGTCTGATCAAAACGATGTTTTGCAGAGTTTGATGAGCACGGCAAGAATCTGTGATTTGGTGTTTTTATAGCATCCGATGAACTCTTCATTATATTCAGAAGCAAGCAAGATTCAAGTTCAGTTCCTGGAAATTCCCTGGGAAGTTCCCCGAATGTCAAGACATTCTGGACGCGCAGGAAAAATTGAAATGATTCCTAGTTAGGGAACGCTTTGTTGTGAACGTCCCTGCCTTTCCTCGCGCAAGTCGTTGAATTGATCGTCGCCTGTCTCATTAGGCTTGGTGAAGTACCCAGAAAGTACGCTGTGGCAAGCGTTTTCTCAGAAGACAAAGGAGACATTATCAAACGTGGAGAATTTAGGGGCATTTCCCGAGCTTGCGTGGAGATGGAATGTTAAAAAGACCTTTATTGTGATGTCTGAAAGCAACATGCCGAGAGAGACAGATTATGAATATTCCAAATACAAGGGGTTGTTTCAGGAGTCTCTTGTGCCAACCAAGAGTCTCTTGACTTGGAGATCATAAATACTTGACTAGTTGTAGCTTTTACCAGGTTATTGTAACGCGTAAGGGCGTGAATGATAACCATTATGACCGTAAAATTGATTTCGGAAAAGAAATACATTTTTCTATTTCTATTTCTAAATGAGTTTTTAAACAAAACTATCCATTTGATAACGACATAATATTTCTACTCTAAAAATAGAAATTCGTTTGATAACAACACAAAACTTCTTTTCCGGTGGACCAAAGATATCAAGCGATCGGCAGCGACGGATGGTGGTAGCCGTGGGCAATGGGCGGCAACGGTGACGGCTGGTAACCGACGGACGATGGTCGGCGGCGACAGATGGAGGACCAATTCATAGCAAGGACGAATGATAAAAAGAATTGTTATTTCTCATTTCAATAGAGAAGTAGAAAATTTTTACTTGATTTCTATTCCAAATATATTTTTAAAACAAAAATTTATTTCAAAAATAGAAAAATGGAATAATTTTATCAAACAGATTTCTATTCCAAAATCAAGTCTAGAATTGAAAAATTGTTTCTGGAATAGAAATAGGGGATTGTCAAACCATCTACAATAAATTAAAAGCATAGGGAATCACGTTATTGGTTCCCTTCATTTTGCACAGCTACATAGAGTTTTTTTAACTTGGAATTAGAATTGATTGCATAAGTAATGCTGACAAAAAAATGGTGAATGAACGGCATATCCGGTGTAGACTTTTTGACTATTTACACAAGCGGGTTTTAGACCAAGATGCACATCATACTCATGTTTGGTAATCAATCGCATGAGGACATGTCTATTTCAAAATTATTTTTTTCATGCTGGTAAATTCGAATAATTGCATTTGTCTATTCATGTTTGATTTTTAGAAAACTGTCTCAATCAAATTTCAGGTGTTGTGGCTGAAAAAAGGTAATACTAAATATATAATTCACAACACTTCACGGCACAATTATAGTTCAATCACGATTATACCAAACAGGCTTTCAAATCAAACTAAATAGAATTACCAAATATATAATTTACGACACTTCACAGCACAATACAATTACAGTTCAATTACAATTATACCAATGCAAGTTAATGCGTGAAAAGCTAAATAGAGAACATTGTAGAGCCAGCGTTTCATAAAGTTACCGGTAGCTATACCTTCATTTAACGAATAATTGTCTCCTGAAAAAAAATTAAAGTATAAGAAAGAAATGCTATTGACACCTAATTTTGACCATGTTATTTACTTGTTACATTAAGCATTTCATAGCATTGCATTTAGGTAATAATAACATTTAGGATCAAACTTATCTTTTAGAAAATAAAAAATAGAGGATAATAAATAACATATAAAATAAATAAAAAAACATTTGGAGGGAGATTTTGGAAATTTTTTAATAATGAAGCATTTTCCTTGTTAAACATATCTTCTCATTTCAAAATTCAAAAAAATTAGTTGTGTGATTTTGGAACATTTTTTTTGTTAAGTGGTTGAGTGAATATCTCATTTGCAAAAACAACTTCGAGTCTTCCTCTATAAATAAAGGATGCGAGGTTTCGAAACAAGTGGGGGGAGTCGGTGAAAAAATTTCGTGCAGCGAATTCGGAAAAGAGCGAGAGAATGTCTTTTCTCTACGTGGGATTTCTTTTCACCTTTTGAAGAAAAGTCAGCAGAGAGAACAGGGAGGTGCAGCGAGAGCGACGTGGAGGGGGGACGTGAACAGAAGAGAGAGAGAAAAAGAGCAAAAATAAAAGAAAAGAAGAAAGAAGTTCTTCTTCCTCGTGGGGCTTCTGCCGATCCTTTGCTGGCCACTGCACGGCACGGCCACTCGTCGCTCTGACAGCTACCGTCGCGTCCCGCGACATCAGCAGCCGTGCCTTGAAGCACCGCAGCGCTCGAGACTTCGCCGGTCATCTCCTCCGCGAGCCTGCACCGCCGGTCCCCGAGCAGCAGCGCCGCGCCGCAGCCCATTCTTCTGCAACTCCGCTGCCGCTTCGCCCGTGACCTGCAACCTGCGCCCGGCAGGCCCTGCCTCAGTCGACGACTCTCCAGAAGACCGCAGCTGCGCGCCCGTGTACCACTGTAACGTTTCAACAGCCCGTGCCGCGCCTCCGCCTGTCCCTTCCGCCCGGCGCCCGACGTCCGCACACTCCCTTGCTGCTGGCCCCGCCTCCGCACAGCTCTTTGCTCCGCACCTCTGCTCGAGCCCAAACCAGTCACTGATTTTTCTTCCCCGCAGCTCCGAATTGCCAGACCTCGCCGCAGCTCCGCACCTCCTCAACCTCCGATCGTCGGTGACGCCACCGTTACAGCCGCCGCCCCTCACTAGAGCCGGTGACCAGCCGCACGAGCAAAAGCCGTGCTTGGGAAGAAAAAGAAGAAAGGAAAAAACAAAAGAAAAAAAGAAAAGGAAATTAGGTAGTTTTATTTTCTTTTTTTTCTATTTACTTTATTTTGTTTATTTTTTTAAGTTTAGTTATTTTAATTGGAACCTCTTGAATCTTGTAGGCATTATCCGCTAGGATTTTGTCCGGAATTAATGTAATTATTAATTTAATCCGAGAGACATCGGATTATTTTTTTAATTATATTAATTTTGGACTTTTGATAGAATTTTAATTATTAAATTATTATAATTATTAATTTGACCAGTAAGACTTCGGACCAAATTTTAATTATTTTGATCTCTTTGTCGTAATAATTAGGGTTATGATAATCGCTAATTTGACTTGTGAAACAATATGTTATTTTTTCGATTATTTTAATCATTTATTTTGTTGATGGCTTAGATTTAATATTTATTACTTATCTTTTGAAAAAACTAAAAAAAATCAAAAAAATCAAAATCTTGCATTAGAGCATGTAGGTTTATTTAATTAGAATTTGTTTATTAATAAAATTATATCATATCTAGAACTTATGTACTTAGGTCCATACACATTTCATATTTAAGGTAATGCATTTTGATTTTTAAGATTCATATAGAATTAGGATAATTTTCTTTCAATAAAACCAAAACTAAAAAGGGAACAAAAAAATATTATTTAGGTTATATAGATTTCATAATGTGCACACCGCATGTTGCACTTTAGTTAGTGGGTCATAGGTTAATGTTTTAACATTCCCATCGTATATTTTTTTTTAATAAAATAGCCAAAGATTAGTATTGCATCATTATGTTGTTTTTCTTAATAAGAATTATTAAGTCATTTAAAAAAAACACAAAAGTCATTTATTTGGTTAGTTAATAGGTTAGTTCATAATTAATCCCATTTCATGTCATCATTGTTAGTGTAGGTTGCATATGTGTAATATAAAAAAAATCATTAAAAAGTCATAAAAAGAACATGTATACAGAATTACCACGTTATACATTCTATATCATGTAGCACATACATATTTAGGATTAGGTGAATTAGATTGTACATACATGGTGATGGTTTAAGTTATGCCATATCTCACATGTCATTAAGGTAAAATTCATGCATATTAAGTTTAAATTAAGATTGCATAAAATAAAATTAGGTGTCATCTTTAGGGCATGCATTTTTATTAGCATTTTTTGTTAATGAAGTTGTAGTTTATAATTTTTTACAATTTATCATTGCGGTTGATTGAATGTTATTTTACTAATTATGCATCCGCATGACCACCTTTTGCATGTTAGTAGCTTGGGTTAAAATTAATTAAGACTGCCTGTAAAATATTTTGGAATTAAAATGACAAGGTACCGAAAGGGCGTTAGATTTTTCTAGTGTAATTATGTCCCTAAACCTATTGAATCTCTAGTTCATAAAAATAAAGTAGTCTCCCATTCTTTACTTGGGTTTCTAACCAACCTAATTGGTTAGTAGTGGCTTGTATTTTTAAATGAGTTAATTTTTAGAATCAAGTCGCGATAGGTAGGATTTGAGAGGGTCCGTGCCAAGTATTCGGACTTAATAATCCAATAATTTTCTTTGAGTAATTCACCTTTAGGAAGGTCGCGACAAATGCGCAAACAAAATAGGAAATAAACAATAAGATCCTTAACTTAAATAACTAAAATCAAACAATTAATCAATCCTCTATCAATATCTGGTCTAACAGAATATCTACGACTCTAATACTATACAAGCTGCGTTTTTCTTTTTTCTTTTTGTGTTTTTTTTTTGGCAGGGGCGGGGTGGGGGGGGGGGGGGAATTAAAGGTTTTGAGAAATTGAAAAGGTCAAAAAAGGCCGGCTGACTTCAAGAGATTTTGCCCAAAACAGATCTTTTTTTAATATATAAATTAATCACCATGTAACTTGGTCTTCCTCCAATTTCTTTCCCATTTTAGATTTCTGCAGTTGGTACACATCAAGATTTGAGAAGTATCTTAAAGAGGAAAGAGCTAAGTGACCGGCTAACAGTGACAAAAAAGGTACATACAGAAATCAAATAAGGTAAAAAAAAAAAAAAATAAAGAAGAAAAACTGCAGACGGAAAATCTTGCAAGTTCAAGTTTTGAGAGAAGCAGGCAGTGTTATAAGACCAGCAAGGATATCATTTTCTTCGGTTTTCATGACAAGAGTTCAAATTTGGTTCTACTTGCATTTCTTGGGGTTCACCACCAAAGTTATCTCACTGTTCACCCCGAATCTAAAGTGTAAGAGTGGTAAATTGCCTGCATCGAGGGGAGCACACGAGCCTAACTTGCATGCATTGTAAGGTCTGGTGAGATCCATCGATAGATAAAGAAAAGACTGCTCCAAATTTCTAAAATTTGTTGCCTTCAGTTTGTTCTTCATTCCTAGAGTTTCTAAAGGTTAAGTACAACGGAGTTATACATACAATTCAATCCCAAATGGCTCCAGAAAATACATTAATCAGCTTGCTAGGGCATGAACTAATGTGTACAAAATGCAAAATTCACAGCTAGAAGGCAACTTTTTTTCACAAGGGTTAGAAAATTTTCATGACGGACACCCAGATTGCACCTTTCAATTTGGCAAAAGCTGGTAGTACAGGAAACGTTGAGATTGCACCAATCCACTATGCTAATCATATCCTATAAATTCTTGCCCGGACTCGAGCCGTCGAATCTCACCCCTGGAGGAGGCAAGTATCGGGACGAAGAGATAAAAACCCTAGCCAATGAATGCAGTTGGCCATCTTCAAGCTCCCGTTCTTCAGCCAGATTCATGCGAAAGTTCTGCAGGCCAGCCAATGCACCGTTTTGAAGCTGATAGGAGTTGAAGTACATGTTCGGCAGAGTCGGGTTGGGCACCACTTCCGAGAGCAATGCCGTGTCGGAGGAAGACTGGAGTTCAGACTGCGGCGGGCTTTGGGGAGGCAGTGGCTGTAGAGGGAAGTGCTGCAGCGAAGCGAGACGGGCTTGAACGTAGGCTAGCTCGGCTTGCAAATTAATCACCTACAGTGAACGGATGCAACATACGTAGTTCTAGTTAAGCCAAAATCATAAGCCAATGCAAAACACTCGACTATTACAAGAACGATTTGTATGAGCTAGCCCTTCATCGGTTCCGATTTATGAAACAACCATTATGCGACTTCATTACTGCATATCTCTTTCTTTAACACTATCAATACGGAATGGAAAAGAAAAATGCTTAATTTGTGACCATCTGTTCATATAAACAACAAAATACCCATTACATATATAATAACAATTCCCGTTTCTTAAAAAGGCAGTAGTAAAAGGTAACTTCCAAAACGACAGTAGCAACCAGCATGCATAAAGAACGAACTATAGGTCATATTATAATCGATCTATGTGGCGATTAAATCAATTAAACATCTCTTACATAATATGCTTAAATCATCTCTCTAACCCTAAAACACACCATGTGACAAAAAGAAGAGAACAAGAAAATAGGACAAGAACGCAGGGTAAGTTCTAAGTCATTTCGTTACAATAGGTCAAGAGAAAGGGAAGACATAGGTCAAATTCATTCGATCGACTTTTAAATGAATAATCAATTCTGACGTGAAATTCATATTAGCTACTTGTGCATTATTACTACAGGTATCGTCTCGGCAAATCAAAAGCACCTTTGCTCTGTCAAATACTCCCAAGAACGACACCTATCAAAGAGTAGTTTAACAAGGCCAGCGAGCTCATAATTGAGACCCGCATATTTTAAACCTAAGTAAAAGTAATTATTGGTACACCATACTAATATAATAACTATGATAATAGCTCAAATTAATGAATTGGGGTCCTTTATGTGTCAGAGGAGATGTGACGGGGACCCCCTGCAGTCTGCAGCTATCCATCAGATGGGCTTTTTTACCCACAGAAACCTAGGAAAAGGACCTTCTATTTGCTTTTGAACTGGAGACTATTACAATTTGACCATGACCGCCAATCGAAACCCCTACGAATTTGGCAAAAAGGAGGGAAGCAATTAGACGATTTTGTTCTCTCAGAAATGTTTTAGCGATCGAGATTGACATGAACATGTTTTTCTCAGGTGGTCAATGTCAGATCCAGACAGCAGAGGCTGGCAGCAAAAGAGAGCAACATTCCGTGGCGAAAAAAGATGTAAATGCCAATGTCAGATCAGACCCATAAAAGCTTTAATCTTATCTACATTTCATTTAGAAAAATTCAAGTAGAGTAATTTATACATCGAAAATCGTAAAATTTTCTTAATTGATTATTAAACAAGGGCCTTTGGACATTCATTAACATGACCCATCATTTGTTTTAGTAAAACATTGATTCCAAGCCATATTTTTTTCCCCACCGGAGGTATGAAATGGGAATGGAGGAATTCTAGAGAAAATTCATTTTCCAAAACTTGCCATTCATACATATCTCGAGCTGCTATAAAGACTGCTTGGAAATCCGGGAAGCAAAACTTTGACTTCGTACCCGCTCATTCACTCCTCTCTCTCTCTCTCTCGCTCTCTCTCTCTCTTGCAGTCAGTGAGTGAAGTGAAGTAAGTGGCCAAAACAAGGAAGTCAGTACGACTTTTGCGCGGATTTTTTGGAAGACCCGAGCGGCATTTATTAAGCTGCAGAGCCAGAAAAACCCTAATGAACAGGAGAAAGAAGGGTTTGCTTTTTCACTGCAAGAAAGAAAGACATGCGACTCGAAAGAAAAGGTGAAAAACTGCTGCTACACGCCGACGCGAAAAGAAGAGAGTCTGTTCAAGAAGCTAATTTCAATGGATTTAAACCCATGATTTATGAGGAGCCCTATCAAAAGCAGAACGCCCGGCCGACGCCAGTCTCCGGAGCTGAAGCTGACGGCGGAGGAGGACGGCGGCGTAACCACCGAGTTCGACCATTGAAAGAATAGTGGAGGAGACGTCACCGAGGCCTAACCTACTATCTACATGTGGGTAGCTCATCAAAACGCGCCCGAAGGAGCAAACGGAAACCCTAAAGTCCGGGAGCCCGAAAATATGTTTTTTCTTTGAGCGGTGAAGTTTGACTAGGTGCGCACGTCACCGTCACAGCGACAGTGTCTCTTCGTTTTTGGCCCAAAATAAATTGATATTTGATAATTTCATTAGTAATAGAAATCGAAAGCAAACACAACGCGTAGATCTGGGGTCAGGACCCTACGGAATCCACATGCAGTCATGTTCTCGAAAGGAGAATTTTACCCTCGAGTCAATTGCTATCCTACAACTGAGCAATTTTCGCGATTTAGCATAGTACTTGACATCTTACACACGCGATAATGATCAATCTTGTCCTGAACAATTTCCCCACAACCAGCAAGAACCGCGAGTTTTTGGGGGTGAAGTGGAGCACCTATAATTAGGTTTTTCAGAGACTAAATTTAACTCTCGGCTTGTTTTGAAAAGTGGTGTGATTTTCAATAAAATGAAAACAGAAACCAAGAACACCAAAGAGAAAGACCAAAAGTTCAGAAAGCTTCTGCAAGCAAGAACCGTCGATGTCCATGCCTAATTTACGCATAATTCCACAAGTGTCCAGCTTACGGACAACACTGTTCTAGGCAGACGACATACATGATACAGTTTCAAGGAGATTTTCCGTCACTGCAACAGCTCATCGATTCAGGCGTCGAAAGAGTGTACAGTAGAGTACAGTACAGTTACGGTGCGCTTACCTGCTGCTGGAGGGCGAAGATGTGGCCGACGCAGCCGTAGACGGGGTCGCGGGCCCGGGCGAGGGCCTCGTAGCAGAGGGTGACGACGGCGTCGAGGCGGCGGTGGGCGGGGACCCGGGCGAGGAGCTTGGAGGCGTTGCTCGCCCCGAACACCCGGTGCACGGCGGCGAAGTGGGCGGGGCCCTGGTCGGCGTCGAAGTAGGGCGCGAAAACGCAGCCCCTCACGCACTTCCTGCGCAGGAACTTGCACGCGCCGCACGGGCCGCCGCCGCCACCGCCGCCGCTTGCGGTGCTCGACGACGACGACCCGTTGGGATCGCCGTTGCTGGCGGTGTTATTGTCGTTTTTATTGCTCATCTTCGAGGGTTTCTCTCTCACCCTCCGCAGGCGATTGTGCTATGAAGTTCCTCCGCGTCGAGAGACTGCGCAAAATCCCAAGGGGGGGAGAAAGAAATGGAGAGCCATTTGGTGGTGGGTCATCACCTTTATATTTGGTGGTGGGTCGTCAGTCTTAAACCATATTGTTTTATTTATGTTTAATTTATTCTTGCATAAATCATCATAAAATCTGTTGAAATCGATCTATAAATTTATTATGTTAAGTGACGCTCGATTTTCTTATAATATAATCTACTTATTTAAATATTTAGATGGAGCTATCGGATTAGATCACAGGTTATGACCTTATATATTAACCGTTAACAATCTAAAACATTTAATATTTCCATATTTCTTTCGTCCTGTAGAAACATGTGATTTTTTGATAAACACAGTGAAACAAATAGTATCGCATCTAAAAAGGCTTATCACGATGACTATGATGTTTGATGGGTGCAAATCATGATTTTGTCGTTTGGATAAACTCCAACCCTCACTTACCGGTCCGTTCACAAGAGGCGACTTCTTACTCCATCTAAACCCTATTTCATGTGACTATAATGTCTAAGCTATTACTATCAACATGCTCTTAACCAAGAGCTACTTCAAGGTGCAAAAAACAAAAAAGAAAAATTTGTGGATCGCTATTTGATGTAATCTCTACATGTTTTCCCTAAATCTCTACATTCATTAAATTTTACCATAATTTCTGCCTATTTCCAAGTATGTAAAAGTTTTTTTTTTTTGGTCAGAAAGTATATAAAGGTATTGGGTAAATGCTAAATTTAAATAAGCACGTCCAAAATGAATGCATGAGTAGAGGTAAAAATAATCCTCAAGATGACTCAATTTCAATTTCAAATCTTGGGAGAGAGATCTTTGATGGCGACTCTCTCGACAAACGACCGTCTGGTTATTAAATTCTCTTTTGGAATTTTTCCAGATACTTGTTTGATCTTATAATAAATAAATATAAAGAAATAAAAAAGATGATGGAGTGGGAGATTTGCAAATTGAACCTGCTTAATTTAAAGCTTTGAAGTCACGGCAAAGCGTGTGGGAAATCGTACTATAGCTGTGGGAAGCAGCTTGCGTGAAGCAAACATAATGCGAGAGAACCTAATTTTTTTTTTCTTTTTCCCAATCAATTTTTTTCACATCTTCACAAGAAGATGACCGCCACGTGCGAGCCGCAAGTGGGGCTTTCAACCCATCTAATCTCCTTCAGTCTTTTCGATTGTCATCTCCCACACATCACTCAATCTCTCCTTCCTTCTCTCTCTCTCTCTCTCTCTTTCAAAAGAAGAAATTGATTATAAATCAAAAGATAAAAAAAATTAGGGTTTTTGCCATTTTCCGCCGAATGAAGATTTGGGTAACTACGGTCCATTTGATTTGACATTTTGAAAGGGTTACGATGCCCTAAAGTTCCTCAATAAAAGGTATATGACGTTTAGCAAAATTTTTGAACAGTTTTGGGGGGAATATAATTATATTTCCAAAGATTTTTAGCATAAGACAAATATGGAAGCATCTTAGAATACTGCAATTTTGAAATGCAAAAGGTCAGACCTTTTTTTATTTTTATTTTACCTTATTTTTACTTTCTTAATTATAAAAGTGTTCTTAAAAATCCTTACCTTTCTAACAAATTTCTCAGCCATCAATGAGTGACTAGTGAACCACTAACAAGTGGCTGACAAGCTATCAATAACCTCACATGAAGTCATGCCACCATAGGAGGCTGTTGTCTAAGTTCGCACAACCTAGGCCAATGGTCGCACAACCAAGGCAACCATCCACTTGGGTTCATGTGAGTCAAGCCAACGCAACCCAGGTGGTCGCCTACCTAGATGGTGCGAACCAAGGCATTGTCTAAGATCGAGCAACCTCAAGTGAGGCTCCCATCATTAAATCTAGCTCTTTAACAACCAAGTTTGGCCTAGTTGGAGTCTTGCTAAAAGCTTGCTAGCCACTAGTCCTTGGTCATTTTTTGAGTTTTTTCTTCTTCTTCTTCTTCTTCTTCTTCTTCTTTTATAAATAAAAGCAAAAGGGTTTTGCAAAATGTGCAGACAGCATTTGGAACAAAGTTGTATTTCAATGTGTTTTTAAATTACACTTTATTAAATACTACTTGCATTTCGTTAAACTATTTTAATTTAAAGATTTTTATATTTTTCCCAAGACATCCTCTCAAAATTGAATCAAACACACCCTATGTAGTCATGTATATGTTTTTGGCTTCATGAAAAACGATGTAGTTCGGTAGGAGCTACCAATTTTGAGCTCAATTTACATGGACGATAGAGGAGATCATAGAGCAAGGCTCACGCAAGATCAAGTTCGAAGGTTGGTCATAATGTGCTGTCCAAATTTGCACGTAATATAAAAATTTGCATAGAAATGCTCGGGCGGGCGGGCGGACCAAAATTGGACAGGCCAGGCCTACATTACTCGAGCCCCCCATTTTTTTTTTCGGGCTTTTAAGATATGATCGGGCCGCTACTCGTTGATCACCTCTTTAATGGCAAGCTTTCCTAAGTTTTGGTCTCTGACTTAATGTTTGATTACCCTGCTATCATAAATGCTAGGGGAGATTTTGGCCAAAAAGTTCCCTCAAGTCTGTTCACGCTAATGGAATAGGTTCCATTCATAATAAGTGATATCTGGTAGATTTTGCAATCGGGTCGCCTAACTTTGATTTCATTTACGACTACACCTTTAATTTTGCAATTGATGCATATATTTTGATAGAAGTCCAACTGATTTTCGTCGAAGTGGAAAAAAAAGGTGCGCCATTTTTTTGGACACCACGCCATTGCTGCATGGATACCATATCAACATGTTAAAAACTGGCTAAATTCCTATCCAGCAAGTGCAAACAATGGAAAGCACTTCGATGCATTGGTAATCAAAATCAAAGATGGTGACCTGATTGAAATATTGTTGCAATTTAATAACCATCAAATTTACGCAAATTTGCCAAATTAAAATTTGTTTAACCATATACTTATTGAAGAGCAACGTACATAGAAATCTTTTGTTACGGTACTAGTTTTTTTTTTTTCTTTTTTTCGTAATGTTACGGTACTAGTTGAAACCGTAAGTATTGCACAGATGTGAAAATTAATTTATTGAAGCTTTTGTGGTGCTATGATTCAGCAATTTTGACATTATGTAGATTGTTTCTTATCTTTATGATATTTCCATGACCGAAAAGACGTTTGCCAATCAAATCATATAACTTTCTAAATAATGAGATCTCATTTTTTTCGCGAAAAATTTGACATTATTAAATAAAAATTAAAAAATCATTTTTTTAATGAAAATGGCAATATTTTCCTTTATTTGGGTGAAATCTAGAAATGAACTAAAAATCATTTTCCATCATTTAGAAAGAAAAGCTTGATTTAATTTTTTGTAAAAAAAAGACGTACATCATTCGTGTAATATAAGGGATAACCTACCATTGGGTCTTGATCACAAGAGTCAGGGTTTCTCAATCACCCCAAGCACGAGCATGGGGGACTTAGGTTTGTAGTGGCCTAAGCACAGCCGTCGAGTACCCAAGCATGACTGTCAAGGGACTAGGGACAGGTATCATGGTCCTGGGCATAGCCATTGGGGACTCCAGCATGAGCTCTGAAGTCCCAAGTTCAACCTCTATGGACGGTGAGTTGGGCAAGAGAGACAGGTACTCAAGCACAATCATCAAGGACTTGGCATTCACCGAGGTCTTGGGTCCGGCCTCAAGGGACCTAGGCCCCACCATTGAGATACCAGGCCTGGCCTCGGTGAAGCCAAGCCTCGGCATTGGTGACTTGGGCATGGGAGTTGGGTACCCAAGCATGTCATTGTGGGCCCACGTCTGGGCACTAGGGTTTCGAGCTCATCCTCTCAAGACCTAGGCCAAGTGTTGGACAAAGGTCCCGATCTTGACGTTGGCGGACATAGCCCCATGTGCCGGTAACTTAGGCACAAGACCCAAGTGCTCGGGTAAAGCCATGAAGACTCGGTCACTGGGATGGGGGTCTCGAGCTCAGCCTCAATGGACTTGGGCGTAGGAATCATTTTCCCTTCTCAATGTTTAAATTTTGTCACTTAAGCCAAAACTTAAGGCAACAAACCAGTATTTTGTTACTTTAGATCTAACATAACGTGACAAAATCATGATTTAATCACTTCAAGTCCAACACAAAGTGAAAAAAATTTTATGTTTGTCACCAAAGTTTCGAAATTGTCCCAAATTTGATCGAATCAACGGCGACCATGCTTATGCTTGACCTAGACGATACACGTAAGGATTAGTCACCTTGATCGATCCTAAGGCTTCATACTTTGAGACGACAAAATTTTGTCCCGCTGTAGTTCTTTTCTTGTAGTGAAATGTGACGTGCCTGCCCTTAAGTTCAGAAAAGTCCGTTCTTCTTCCCAAGGCACCTTTCGAAATACACACGACATCCACGAGTCATAATCTGACACGAAATGTACATGAAACTTTAACTCATTATTTACTTCATCCTTGAATCTGCAGTCTCTACGCCACACTCCCCCCTTTCGGGGAGCCCCTTTCATTTTTCTGTACCATGCCCAGATATTTCACTGGGGAAGGCGTCGCAGGAATCCAAGGTGGGTTCCAACACCCCCCTGAGGGAGGGGTTTGTGGCGGAGAGCCCTGTGGGGAAGATTTTATGGACCCCTTCCCCTAGGGTCCGTAGAGCCTTTTAAAGTCCTGAGTACTCGACTATTTAGAGCTCTGCACTTCAACGTTTGCTTCGTGTCGCTCTTTGGCGTCATTCGTAGACTGACAGAAAGAATTAGCAATGAACAGGAGAAAGGGAAAAGCAAAAACGAAGACGTACATATACGTATGTTGTACACTGTGTCTTACAATTTATACGGTGGAGCAGACAGAGAGAGAGAGAGAGAGAGAGAGAACAGTTGGAAAGAGAGAAGTGGCCGCGCCGTTCGCCGTCATGTCTGGTGCGTGCGAGAAATTGAAGCAAACAAACTTAGGAAACAAGCAAAACGATCGACATCGGATTGTTACTGTTTCATTCTCTTTCTTGTCCGACTGAAAGACTCGCCGTATCATTCGTTGTTTTCGGCAGCAGTGGATACATAAGCGACTCCAACTTTATTTATTGAGATTTTCTTTCAACGAGAACATCCAAGTTCCTTAAAACACCTAACAAATCTAATCGAATCATGACGGTGGCTCATCTGACATAAAACCCGTTTGATTTATATGGATTATGGTGTTCCCGGGGGTGCCCTCGAATGAGTTTTCATCGGAACTCGAATTAATCACATGCACATGATTTTAGAAAGTGGTAAGGTAAAACATATAGTTAAATGATTCGGGGAAAATCACTTTCGCAAATTTACGAGTTTCCTTCCTTTGCACATTACAATTGAGATATCCTTGTGTCGCACAAGCTTAAGACTATATCTGTTACATTATTATAATATTGGTGTCTCCACGGATTCTCACAATAATCAAATTCTTCGCTAGAGTTTTAAGTAGAGAAATTTTATTACAAATGGGATGGAAGCTATCATTTAAGTTAATCCTCCAATTAAAAGGAAATAAGGGATATAAAATTACAATATTGGTTGAATCATGATGTAGTATTGTTGGCACCCAAAAATAACCCTACAAACACGTATTGGGCACGAGGGACTTAAAACTATAAAATCACCCCGTTGCCGCATGTAGGCTGTAATTTACATCGGCTCAGCCCATAGTGGTTATGAAAACAAATGATAGCCAAGGATTTCGAGAATCCGTAGGCTAGATTTCAATGGAGATACAAATAAAGATATGTAATTCTAAGATGAAGCAATTGGTTGCCATTTGTTGAAACCAAAAGATGCTGTTGAAGATATAACATTGACAGTGAAATTAGGTGGGAATGGTTAAAAGAGCATCAAACTCAAGAAGAGCAGTTAATTCTTACTAAACAAGCCATGAGAGCATTGTTGAACAAGTCAGAAATAAGATGTGGATAAGGTGGCTCAACATAGAACGTGGAGTGACTCTTGAGGAGGAAGCAACCGACTACCGACAATTACCAAATTGGCCTATAATTACTGCAAGCAATCCGACAGAAAGCCCCCTGAACAATACACAAAATTACTTTATCTTACTTTTATCTCTGCTTAGTCTACCTTAGCTAAAGCTTAAGATTCCCGTCGTAGATTTAATTTCGGTGAATATCTATATCCTAGCCAGTACTATTGATTAGATTCTAATGCCAACCCATTGTCCAGCGTGGTTGATTAGATTACGACGTTGTGTCCTCTTACTCATCCAAGAACATTGTTTACTAGGTGTTATCACCTCTGTCCAACGTGGTTGATTAGATTCTGACGTTGTGTCATCTTACTCATCTAGGAGCAGTGTTTACTAAATGTTGTCACCACTTTCCAACGTCGTCAATTAGATTCCAACATTGTGTCCTTATATCCATCTAGGAGCAGTGTCTACTAGGTGTTATTTTCATCGTCTAGCATTGTTGATTAGATTCCGACGTTGTGTCCTCGAACTTACTAGAAAATAGTGTTTTTCAAACACTTTTATTAATATCCAACATTGTTGAATCGTCTTTGATATCGTATAAACTACTTTAATTTTAATGGGTTTTCATTATTATGTTAAAATGAGTTTAGATAGCACCATTGATTAGATTTCGACATTGATTATTGTTGGTATTAAACTCGTGCGTGTTAAGTGTATTAAATGACTTCTCTAGATTCGTAATTATATAGTAGATATAGTCTTGTTCACATTTGTCTATCTTTATTCAAAGCTAATATAGAACTTGAGTATCCTTTAATAAAAAGCAAAATATAACACTTGGTGAAAGATATTTTGTTGCGGGATCGAAAATTGGTGAACCAAATATATGCAATATTTCAACGCCACAGAATAATATGAATCCATTATAACATGAAAGCGTTAAATAAGATAATAAATTCCTCTCTGTTTGTTCCATCATCAAAAGCTCCACTTTTGTGATCTCAGTGCGGTATGAAAAATAGTGAGCGAGCTATTTGTGTGGAATTTTCTCAAGAGTAAAATAAAATGATTTCTCTTCTCTTCTCCATATTTGCTCCTCTCTATTTATAGAGAATTAGAGGATTTCCATATATTTCACTTTCTTTTTAATTAAAATTCTCCGTTTTCATTTGGGAACTATTATTTGGCAAGAATGACTGGATATCTCATCATTTATTATAACGGATCGCAAAGTGAATTGATAATTAAAAGATAAATAAACAAGATAAATAATTCAAATGATAGTTGATAAATCAAAAGTAGTTCATAACTTAATTTATCGTAGAAATGTTGGTAAGTCACTCTAATTAAGGTTAGCAATTTCTTTAAAAATATAGTGCTTTTAAGGTGTTACTAAGAATATGTTGATAATAATTTTAAACAATAGGAAATCTTAGCTAATTAAAAGAAACCAAATAAATATTGACAAATAACCCAATTGCGAGTTGATGACACAATACTAGGTGAAAATATATATAATTGGAGGAAGGTTGACGTATCTCGCTAATTTAAGTTGATAATCTCTAAAAAGAGTCAAAAGATCTTAAGGGTGTGCAATTGATGCAATCAAAATGTGATAACTCAATAGAAATATTGGTAAATGAACATACCTCAAATGAGAATCAGTAACCAAAAACCTATTGATAACTAATCTAACAAAAGTTGATGAATCGCTCTAGTTAAGGTTGATAATTTTCTACCCAAATTAATGAATTTGAAGCATTGACCAGTTACACAAATAAGAGTTGGTAAGTCCGAACAACAATTACTAGTTTGGAAGCTATACAATAGTGACAATTTCATAAAAGTGGTGGTAAGTTACCGATAAGTTACATAGAAAGAAAGTCGCAAATATACTTGTTTTACCAATAATTTTATCACAATTATCAACTCATTGAAAGTTCTTGGCATTTTCGCATAGAGAATGATGGAATATCACTTTATAATGACGTACGCAGATGATGGCTCGAAAGCAATTTGTAATACAATTTTGTCTTACTTCATTTTTTTCTTAAGTCTTTAAAAAGGTTATCTGGCCATCATCTAAGTCCAATTAATTATTGGAAAAAAAATCTAATTAATAGACGTGTGACAAAAATTCATTGAATTACACCCCCCCAACCAGGAACTTTTTGCATATTATAAAATTCCATTTCATAATATTAAAGAAGAGAATGCGTCTTTTGTCGCACGATGAGCAAGTTCACTAAGTAATGCGATGAGTCATGCCTTTTATCGAAGCTATACTTCTTGAAAAATAAATAGTTGATTTTCCTGTCCGCCAAATTCATATTTCCAGATATGATTTACAGAAATTGAAAGAGAACGAGACATGACAAGTTCAAGCATTTCCCTAAAAGTACTATACTCGACAGGGTCCATGAGCTCCATGATCAAAATATTTTGAAAATTACAAGTTTAATTGCTAGACATTCTCAAATTGAAGCTCAGTACATGTATAATCTAGCGTTCAATTGCACTAGTTTTTTTGCTTTAGAAGAGGATAAGCAAAATAGAACCAGGCTACAAAGATTTAATTAGCTACTATTACTTGCCTCTAAGTATAACAAGAAAATCAAAGCTCCATTGCTATAGTATGTATCGTCGAACTGTCAATCCCGGGGCAAGTACTAGTATAGATTAGGGTTGTCAAGTCTCATTTTGAGAGAGACGATGGCGATGACATCGCGTCTATGCAGCCAGGAGGTGGAGATCCTTGCCGCCGTAGCAATTCCCGGGCCAGCGCATTAAGATCACCGCCGCCTGCTGCTGATGACCCGCCGCCGCCACAGCTGCCTTCGAATTGGCGGAAATCGATCTGCCGCTGGGGCACCATCCACGCCGCTTGTGCCATTGGATCAAAAAGCGAGGACAAATCATAAGTAGCGGGGATCGACGAGGCGGATGGGAGATCAGCTATTGATAGCGGCGGCCCCACAGCTGAGGGCGGCGGCGGAGGCGGTAAAGGCACCGGGAGCTCCAACGTCGTCAGGTGGGCTTGTAAGTAAGAGAGCTCGGCTTGGAGGTTAACCACCTGCACCATCAATTCC
The DNA here is from genome assembly GCA_017140325.1 of Eucalyptus leucophloia subsp. euroa. NCBI lineage: Eukaryota > Viridiplantae > Streptophyta > Magnoliopsida > Myrtales > Myrtaceae > Eucalyptus > Eucalyptus leucophloia. The sequence goes on along the minus strand of CM029472.1, from coordinate 13,506,598 downwards.
CCAATGGACCAAAAGAAAACTTGAGTTAGCCCAAAGAGACTTAGTCATTTTCCCACAGATGGTTTAAAGTGAGTTCCTAAAGTACGCTTAAACAAGGCAAGATAAGCGTCTAGATATATCACTAATTCCCGGACAAACCCGTCTGCGATAAGAAAAAAGATTGAACGACGTAAATACCAACGACCATCGCATTCAGTCAATGGCAACGAAAACCCTAATGTCTCGATCTAAAACTTCGCTAAAAGAATCATTTCAACATAATTACAAAGGAAAAAAACCTCGTTCGACAACAAGAAAGGATGGTCCAAAGAAAAGCAACATTGACCCATTGCATGAAGTGCTTCGTGTCAACTCATCCGTCACAACCGGGCATCAAAACGTCTCATTTCAAACCTTCTGAAAACAATGCATGTAACGTAAATATGTGCCCCGGTATAGATCATTAAGTAAATCGAAAAAGCCAGAAGCATCGGCCATTGCATGCAGGCGCTTCGTGTCAGCCCATCGTCTTCGTAACGTACGTCTCCCGTATCGTCTACACCATTAAGTAGATGAGAAGAAACTTCGCGAGACGCCAGCTTTGCTTGCCTGCCTCAAGCCTAGTAAGTCTCGCTTTGGCAGAAGACCGGACCGCATTAGACACGCTGAAAAACCAATTTAAACCCTCTCCATACAACCCCCAACCCACGCCACAGCACACCTCATTCCTCGCTGGAATCAATGCGTTGCCGACGCGGGACGCAAGGTCGACGGTTTTTCTATATGAAAGAGGCCGAACGAGCGACCCTAGGGAAAGGATTACTATACAGCCTCGCCTCGGTCGAAGCAAGCAACCTCCAGGAAATGATTAACTTACAATGATTTCGGGTGTGAAACATTTGACGAACTCGTCGTCGTGCGTGCGTGCGTGGTTGCGTGGCGCTTTCCCTTGCGCGGGCCGTGCGATGTGCTCGAAAAAGTGCGTGCTCGAACAGCGTGCATGGGGAACGTGGAGGAGTTGCCAACAATGCAAGGCTTAGGAATAAGCCCGGGGGGACAGGGGGATTAATTAAAATACCAAGAAAATTTCAACGTTTTCGCTTGCATAATTGCCCTTGGGATGAGCGTGCACTGAAGCCGGTGGTTGAATTCTCTCGGGTGGGTCCAGTTTTTTACATCCTTTTCAAGTGCCCTCGGAAACTAATATAATATATTAGCTTGTCACCAAATAATTGAGTGCATAAGCGGTCATATTATAATGCTAAATCCGAATGCTACACGTTGGATCAAAGCATAATGTCTGACAAAACGGAAAGATCGTTGTACTACTCCTTGACAACAACATGGAAATTGGAATGTTAGCATCCAAAAGATCCAAGATTACCAAACTTTAGGGGCATCTATCATTCATTAATCAAAGAGTAAGAAGGAGAACTTTGGAACAAAGTCCCTAAAGTATTTTTCAATTAAAATGACAAAAATGCCCCATTCTGAGTCACACATTATTTGAAGAGAAGAGAAAAAAAGAATTTCGGACATTGCCCTAAATTAAAGAAAAAGCCACAATTTTTTTTTTTGTTTTTTGTTTTTGTTTGTTTGTTTTTTTTTTTGTCTGCTATTTGAGAAGAGGAAGCAAACCGACCATTTCCTTAATAACAGCTAAAAACACGATTTCCGCCCACCCCCATCAGCATCATCATATGATATCAGAGAAAAGTTTTTCTAGAATTCAGTAAAGTTTAAAAAATAGAAAAATAAAATAAAATAAAATAAGCACTTGAAAACACTCACGTCGTACCCTGCAATACATATCCGCTGCCTTTACAACCTATTTTTTTCAGAAAATTTTCCTTCTTTTTGGAATAATAAAGTTCCTTTTTCTATTTTTAATTATGAGGAAGGAGACAGTGAAGATTATACACATTTCAGGAAAAAAGAGAGGGAGAGAGACCCCTTGTGTATTTCTGGGGGGGTGCATCCACCTACCGCAAACAAGGCAGAAGATGATGAAGAACGAGACCAGATTTTTAACCATAGTCTTAAATGGGAAAAAAAAAAATAGGAGTCGCTATTCATATTCATATTGATCAAACATTTTCATCACTTCGTTGGTAAATTTTTTCGTCGCTTTCAAGCAGGAAGATCATCATGAGTCATCAGACACGGTCGAAGCTTGTGGAAAACACAAAACGAGAAGGATATCTTTTCTTACGGTGCAAACAACTTCCCAATAATGGAACCAGAATTAATTGGGGAGAGAAAGAGAGTAGAATAGGAAGAGCCTCAAGCTAAAAATGCCTTCTAATAAACAAGAATCGGGAGAATTTTCTCCGGTATCGACGATGATCTCACGAAATTTTACCGATGACTGTGACGATGAAGGCGATGAGGGAGCGTACCTGCTGCTGGAGGGCGAAGATGTGGGCCACGCAGCCGTAGACGGGGTCCCGGAGGCGGGCCTGCGCCTCGTAGCATATGGTGACCACCGCGTCGAGCCGCCTGTGGACGGGGATGTGGAGGAGGAGCTTCGACACGTTGCTTGCGCCGAACACCTTGTGCACTGCCGCGAAGTGCGCCGCCCCTTGCTCCGAGTCGAAGTAGGGCGCGAATATGCACCCGGGCACGCACTTCCTCCTCAGGAACTTGCACGCGCCGCATGGCCCTCCGCTCCCGCTCCCGCTCCCACTGCCCCCGCCGCTGCCACTCCCCCCTCCGCCGCCTCCGCCTCCGCCGCTGGAGCTGGGGTTAGAACTCATGGTCTCAAACTAATGATCAGAACCCAAGACGTCTTCCATGATTAGGGTTTGATGGGCCATGAAGGAAGGAGAGAGAGAGAGAGAGAGAGAGAAGGGGAGAGAGAGGCTTGTTTGACTTAGGGTTTGGTGTGTTTCTTGGTTGGGCTTGAGAGGATGTTTTGCTCTCCCTGTAAGAAGAGGAGAGGAGGTGAAAAGGGCGAAGGAGTGCGAGGGGTGTGTGCGGTGTGTTATTTTAAAAACGCCCAAGGGGAAGAAGCCTTTAAAGCCACGCGAGGGAGCAAACACCATCTCTCTCTCTCTCTCTCTCTCTCTCTCTCTCTCTCTCTCTCTCTCTCATGTTTTAAGCTGCTTGCGTGAAGCAAACAGGCGATAAGTCTTAGCTATCCTCAACTGCCCTTTTTTCTTTCCCTTTTTCTTTTATTTTAATATGTGAGTCGATTCATCTTCTCGTGAATCAATTCCCTCTCTCTCTAGACAACGTATATTTAATTAATTTATTAGCCAAAACAGCTCTCGAAAACCTCAACATACCTTGGCCATAAATCATCTCTCCATCTCTCCCAGCTCTTTCTCGATGTGTATTTGTGTCGAATTGTCATTTGGATCTAATTAATCTCTCTTGGCTTAATTGTTTCTTCTGTGGACTATGGTTTTTTGAGCAAGAAAAGATTGAGGAAAGATCGAACGCCGCGGATGATGGGGGGGTTTTCGTTTTAGCTAGCAAGCTGAAACGTGTCGAAGGGTGTCTCTATTTCTTTTGCCACTGCGTGTTTCAAGCTGCGTACAGGGCAAAAGACGCCATCTCTCTCTCTCTCTCTTCTCTCTCTCTTCCTCACTCTTCTTGCGACGTTGAAAATGACTCGGCTTTCCACAAAACGGAAGGGCAAATATTGGGTGCTGAAAAAGACTCGAAATGCCCAAGTCATCGCACTCCCCATATACACGGCTATTCTTGGCAGTGCCTGATGAAAATCGTAGTACTTTCCTCCAAAAACCCATGCAACAACAAATAAATACAGAAGAAAGAAGTGGACGAGGAGACTTCAAAGATGGGTGCTCGATGTCCATTTGCCACACTATGGAACTTTTGGATCATATTGTTATTGAAATCCGAGAGTTTTATGATGTAATTTTGCGGTGTATGGAGACTAAAAGGCAGTCTTTGTTAAGATCAAGAGAAGGACCGTTTTGCGGTGTATGGAGACTAAAAGGCAGTCTTTGTTAAGATCAAGAGAAGGACCGTGTTGTGGGATAACATATTTGTCTCGAGTATCTATCAATCCATACCATAGACCCCTTACAGTAGATATATATAAAAGAAAACGAGACCCATTACTTGGTTTCCTAAAATGGGTATAGAGAGATTGGTCTATCTTGTGATGATAAAAAAACTATAATGCTTTTGTCATCTTCCTTTAGGCTAGCCCCCAAATGGAAAACCCATATCAATGTCAAGAAAAGTTGGCATCGCTTAGTAATTGCCATATGCGTCCCGTCCTTACGTAACCCTCGCTGGATTTTCATTCCTGATTTTCAGAGAATAAGTGTTCGCTTCGAATTATACAATCCATATATGAACAGGCACATCTACACACGTCGTACTCTGGTGTTCGTAGCGCAATTGTGCGCTAGGTTTTGCAGCTTTATACGTACCTTGGTGCGTATACGTACACTCCATAATGCCTGCCCAGTGGAGATGGAGAGGATAGCGTTCGATGCATTTCCTAAAGTTCGCTTTTGGGAATTTAATGTAGACGCTAAGGAGCTAGACACAAGCCTCTGTGAATAGCTAGGTTGTTGTTTTTATCAATTGGCCGATCTTGTCATTTAATGGCGATAGTTTCCTACACTAGCTCAATGGAAGCTTAACCCAACCCGAAGTTATGTAGTTAACCATCATTTTCCATGGAGGAGAGGGATATTGAATGAATAGATTGGTGAAGGAAAGAGAGCAATATATATAGAATTCAATTTCGCGCACCTTCATGTGGATGGAAATAAGGGGCATGTCGAATTGAAGGTCATTTCGATGAATTCAATTGCATTGTAACGAAAGAAGTGGGTATAAGAGAACTTTGGTAAAGATAGCCGTCGTGTAGATGAATGTGTTTTTGGAGCGACTTCTACCCGTGGCTAGAGTCTTATTTCCTATAATTAAACCGAGTCTTTGGTAGTAGAGGCCAACTGGCTATGGTTAGCCTTTTGCTATATATCAAAAGCTTTTGGTCCCCAAAAGACTATATTAGTTATGTAATTCCTATGAGGGAATCGATCATTTTCGAGTATGTTGAGATAGTCGTTCTCTCGTCTATCATTGGTGGGACTTGCTAGTCAAGAGTCGCCTGAAAAATTATTTGAAAAGAAGACCTAAATCAACAGTATAATTGACTAAAAACAGTTGAGTGGTAAACCTAGCGAAAAACAATTATAGTTTAATGATTATCGTACTCGAAAGTGGAAATAATTTTTTTTTTTCTTGGTCTGTGAAGTGGAAATGACTTGACTCGTGGTTATATGGATGTGATATAAGCACAACAATAAATAGTATACCACCCCCAGAAAAAAACTTTTTGAAGTTAAAATCACATATTCAGTCTTAAATCTATTACACACATACCAATTCAATTTTAATCTTTTTAATTTTACCAATCTAATCATATATCTTTACACAAAATTCTAATATAATTATTCTAGCCAATTTTCATCAGAACCGACAAACTAGTCGTTGTCGAACAACCTACTTTATACACTGCTACATTAGCGATTTCTCACTAAAATTGATTGAAATGACTATATTGGAATTTAGTGCAAAGATTCAAATTAATGTGGTAAAATTGAAAAATTTAAAACTGAATTGACATTTATACAGTAGTGTTAGGACAGACTGGAGAATATTCTTATGTTTTGGAAGAGGTGTCAATTTATATGTATATGTGTTTATGTATATGTATGTGAACTCAGTTCTATGTTTAAAAATAAAGTAAAATATAGTCGGGCAATGGTTTCTAGTGCTTTTGCTCTGGATAATTCTGCTTGGAACAGAATCGATCCACCTACAGTTTTTAGTGCCAGTGAACTCTATATTTATATTAGACCAAAAAAAAAAAAAAACACTATATTTAAGAAGAAGATTTGTCATGTCATTAATGCATGTCACCTTTAATGAGTGTTTCTTATTGATATAAAGCTCTTTTTATTTTTGTTTCCATTCTAATACGAATTGTCATCTTTAATTGCGCAAATCCTAACTTGCGAAATATATGCATGAATCTTGACTCGTGAAATATATATACTCACTAACTTTAGAGATCAAAAAAGCATGCGCCAAAACCCAAATGGGCACTTCGAATATAAATTTATTCATATTCGTAGCGTGCGAAATCGAACTTATGTTTTACGTTGCAAACAAATCAAGATTTTCTTACATCATTCATGGCTAAATTAAGTAAAGTGGAAGACTAAGATGAATAACCTTTTCGAAAAAGAGATGAAACCCTCGCAATTCATGGACACGAGTTCATTTCTCAACTATTGAGCCAACCTCATCGGTTTATAGAGATAAATCTCATCAACCTTTAAGAAAAAGTGTTTCTTTTAATAAGTGACTAAAATAAGAAAAGTCCGTGATTTTAAAATGTATTACTAATGTTACGAGTAATCAACACTACAAAAATCAAATTTTTTTTTTTAATTTATTATACATTCTCAATGAATCTCTTTATTATGACAAAAAAAGAAAAAGAAAAAAGAGTCTCTATAGGGCCAACCTTAGAAAGACTCTTACGAAATAATAACTTCAAAATTAGAAGGATCGTGTTAACAAGTATGTTGCCACGTTTGTTCACAATACTTTATAATATATTGTTTGATTTTCAACGCATCATTTATATGTGAAATTACAAAGAAAGCCAATTCACTTAAGATTTATAATATTTTTTTTGTTTCTTATTTAATGAATGTTGTGTCCTAACTACAGACACCTTCCTGAAAATGCTATGGTTTGAAAAAATTTCAAAATGTCGAAATGTTATCAAAAGATTACATATAATTTTCCTTGTTGATGACTGAATTTGAACGTGTGAGCCATAATTACACAAGCCTCGAAATCAAAATTATTTAAAAAAAAATTTACTTCCATCGAAAAAAATGAGTGCGGGTGGATTCATCAGTTTCCGTGCCAAAAGTCTCAAACTTTGATAATAAAATCCCGAGCGACGACCGAACCAATCAAAGAGGTCAAAAGGGCCGACGTTCGGCGTTCAAACTTCGAAGCACAGTGACGGCCCCCCGTCCAATCACATCCCGCCACGTCGGAGTCGGCGAGGTACGAACCGTAACGGCTCGGCGGGACTCGTCCTCCGCACCCGCAAAACCGGGGACCGCCCGCCGTTCGACCACAATAGGGACCGTAACGTCCCTCGGTTTTCCCAATCCTATTTTCCCATCAATATCTTCTTCTTCTTTTGTCGTATTTGGACGATATAATGCAGCTTTGGAGTTCTCACGAGTTAAATTCGAGTAGATTGTTAAAGTACAAAAATTTTAATATTTGTTGGTGGTATAAACCAAGCTCATGATCGATAGATTTTTTTTCAAAGAAAGAAAGCAAAAAACCAAGACTATAATTGATGTCATCGATAAAGAATGTAATTCATGCGTTCAGTAATATATGTTAAAACCTGTCTTTCGAATCCCAAAATGCACAAATTGAGTGGTGATAAAAGAATGTTGTGTAAAGATAATCAACATGGCCCATGACACCTTTAGTGCTTAATAAGATGTGAACCCATTGTATGTGGATCAATTTTTCAAGCTAAACTTATCCCATAACCTTTAAGACTCATTTAAGAAATTACTTAATTGATTCCACAAATTCGAGAGATATCATGTATTTTTCTCTTTTTTATGCTAACTATATACTAATACTACTAATTGCTCTCTATTCTTAGAAAAATAACTAGTTGTCATCCATTATGAATTTTGGAATTATTGTCAAAAGAATATGCATAAAGATATACATTATATATATCAGAAAAATTTGTCATGAGATTTTTTTTTTTTTTGGTCGACTGAAAATTTGTTATGAGAGAGAAAAAGGAAAAATGAATAGAATTGGGGTAACAGTAGATGACGGCGCCTTTCCGCGCCGTCCGATTCTTGTCCGGTCGATGCGGAGTGAAGAGGAAGCAAGCACTGTAGCTTCAGCCCCTCTATTCACCCGACACGTGTACTTCGATAAAGTGACAGCCTACGCGCTTCTATGACTAGGCGCTTACATCCTCCACAGCTCCAATTTCCATTTTTGTTCCCATTATTTCCATCAAATCTTCTGGAGGGGAGAGAGAAGATATTGATAATGGAAAAATTAGGCATAGGGATAGTAAAAATGAGAAAAGAAAATTACATGAGTTGTCTCAAAGGTAGTTTGATGGGTGATTAAATTTGTATTTTTAGAAAATTACCCTCAGTAGAGTGTTGTTTTGCATTTTGATTAATTGATGTAAGACAACTTTACATATCTAGATTGATGTCTTTCCTATGCCCTGCAATATTTTAAAGTCGTACTAGTTGGAGATAAGAATTAATAACTGATTTTTGGTGTTAATCCATGTTGAACGTATTGAATTGACTAATAGGGGTGTCAATGCAAAGTTAGCAAAATACATATAAATTGTCGAAATCGTTAAAATAATAAAGAAATTGGCAAGATGCTAAAAAAGAGGAGAACATTGAATAGAGTCCACCCATTCACATCTTCAATTAAGATATGGTAAAATATTTTAGTCTATATATATGATATGGGCCGAATTAACAATTCAAGTCATTTATGATAATGTTAGTCTCTCCACATTATAAAGTAAATCCAACATCATTTTTCAATATAAAAATTGAATCTGAAATTTGAATAATATCCTCTGATTCTTAAAGAGTGGAGGCATTGATTATTCAAAAGAACCAACATGACAATTATATGATCCCATTAGTATCTCAATTTGTTAAATATAAGATGCGTTCTTTTTGTGGGAAATGAATAAACAAAAAACATTTTCATTGCCTTTAAACATACTTATACATAAATTATTATCGATAATGAAAATATTTTTTGACCAATTATTAAAAACGATACAAGTGATTATTTTTAAGAAAATATCTGGTGAACTATACATTAGCTATGATCTTAAACAATGGACAAAGTGATAATTAAAAGGAATCAACATAACAATTATATAATCACATTAGTATCTCGACAGTTGGTAAATCATAAATTTTGATGATTTTTTTTTTCATTGACCAACCATTACAAGTGATCACCTTTAGGAAATTATTTTCTTTCGGCGAAATAGATGGAGCCTTAATTAAATCATTTTCTTCCTCCGTAAATTAAATTAATTTCGCAAAATAGGTCAAATCCAGTTTATATTTCCTCGTTAAATAATTTTTCCTTTTTAGTTTTCACTCGCATGGAAGTATGTGCCTATTTTGCTAATATATTAAAATCAAATTATGTATATTCTGGAAATCTTTTGTAAAGCTTACATTTAGATGCTAAGGGGATGCATGACAACATTTCTGTTAGAAATAGTTTTAGAACAGAAATGAATTTTTCTATTTCTATTTACGGGACGAGTTTCGAGGAAAAAATCTGTTTTGATAACGATACAAAATTTCTGTTTCAAAATTTGTTTGATAACTGAATAAAATTTCTATTTCTTAAAACAAATTTTTCTTTTTTTTTTTGGAGCAAATGAGATGTACATTCTTACAAATTTCATATGCTTATGACATCATTGACCCAAATACAAAATATGATTTTTTTTAAAGTAAAATCTCCCCTTTTTGCAAATATATATATATATAAAGTAAGAGATGTTATATTAAATTTTCTAAATTTTCACACAAAATTCTTTAGCATCCATGTAGATAGGTAATTATGGTCAAACAATATACTTATCAATAGTCTCCATACAATAGAAAAAAGAGATCGATATGCATTACTCTTGAGCATGATAGAAGGTTCCCAAAATTCTAGTAGAATGAAGGCGGGCAACCATATTCTAATCCCCTTCATGCTAGTGTGTTACGTTGATTGCCGCCACGGTTTACGATATCGAGCAATTGTTTTAGAAAGAAACGCTAAGAAGTGTATTAGGTAATTTGCGGCAAATTTTACAAAATCGGCGAATTTTACGAAGTGTAACAAGGACCATTACAAATAAGGGAAATCATCAAGTAGAACATCACATTACAAGAATTGAGATAGGAATCATCGAATACATTAACACAATACAAAAGCAAAGATTGTAAATCCCCAAATACAAAATAATAGAAATACATTACAAAAATAGGGTTAGGGGAGAAATCGAAATAAATTCTTTGGAAGAAATCGAAGTAGAAAATTTCTACTTGATTTATTCTCCATTTCTATTTACGGAATAAACCTATTCCAGAAATAGAAAATTTCAGTAACGTTATCAAACAAGTTTCTGTTCCAGAAATTGGTCTGGAACAAAAAAATCATTTCTGGAACAGAAATAATTTTTATCATGCACCCCCTAAGTTTCTCATCATGCGATTGAATCAAGCCATGTTTTTTTTTTTTTTTTTTTTGAATCAAGCCATGTTTGACTGTAACCCGGGTGGCTAACTCTTTTATTCTACGAATGGGATCGAAGTATGGAAAGTGATAAAATAAAATAATTATTTTTTAACATATTTCTGGATTTTTAAGGTGAGATTGCAGACAAAAAGTCCAATTCAGAAGCGTCAGTTTCACTTCTTCGTTTGAATGGTTTTTTGTCATTATTCACCTCGGATAGAACTAGAAATATTAATGAAAAAAGATAAGAAATTCCGACCTTGGCTTTCAGTAAAAAACAAAACATCTTCATATATAAAAATCACAATTAATTATTTAATTCGTCTATCATGTTGGAAGTTCAATTGACAAAGCTCCCCCAAAACATTTTTGGGGACCCCACCCGTTGTTCGCCAACATGTTCACATTCTTTATTTTGATTTCGTCCCAAAAATTCTTCTGACCATTCCTTTCATTGATTAGATCATTTTTTTACATATTTTTTATTTAAAATTTTAATTTACATCTTTTAAATATGTATACGGCTTCTTGCCTTAACTTTCCAAACTGAAACATTGGCTCATCTTTTCTTGGTTAAGTTACTCAATTGTCTTCACAGGACCCACTCGTTTTTACCCCCACACCCGTGCGGTCAACACCTAGAGATTATACAATAATTATTGCTTTTTTTTTTTGCACATATAATTTGTTTTAGCTGTCAATTCATGCAATAATAAAAAAAAAAATGGGTTTTATAATGGAGGGTGTCACCCTAACATGGGGACAAAAATGAGGTTGTTGGAGGTCGATTAGCATAGATTAGGAAACATTGACAAGAATGACTTTAGAAAGTGTACCGAGCTTTGGTGACATTTGCTTGAGATTAGTCAAAATAAAGAATTTGGACCCGTCTAATCATGAGGACTTAAGGTTCCCCCTTCCATGAATGACCTTTAAAGACGGACTGGCCAGTCAAGCAATCAATACATGGAGATGTACGTGCTTTGACTCTATTTTTGGCTTCTAATACATGTGTCATCTCAAACCGTCCGTGCATCACGAGGCATGACCTATATATGGAATAAAGGTATCATAAATCAAATAAATTTTGTAAGACGCTCAAATCATTATACATCAAAAGCCATAATTTGATGCAAAATTAAGGTACTGCAAGTGACATAACTTTGTACAACGCTTCTTTAAGTATCATGACTTGCCAATCAATTGCTTAAGTGCCAAGGCTTTTGAAAAGCATTCATTTGAATGTAGTAACTTCTTAATCGATTAAGTGAATGCTGTATGAAAGTTATAACTCTGTACAACGCTCCCTTAAGTATCATGACTTGCCAATCAATTGCGTAAGTGCCAAGACTTTTGAAAACCGTTCATTTGAGTGTTGTAATTCTCAATCGATTAAGTGAATACTATGCAAAAGTTATAACACTTGTGATTTTATTTTCTTAATCATGTACGTAGCAACACAATTAAAAAATGGAAGAAGTGTGGAAAAATGACACGTACTTATATATGTCGATGCTTGCATGCATAAAACTTTGCATCTTTCATCTTTTGCTTATGTAAAGTTACATGGTTCATAAAATTTACCCTAAAGTAAACAAAGGATACACACGTACATATATATATATATATGTGAAGTATTGAGTTAAAATGGAAAACATATATTACTTGAATCAAAGGAGTAACCCGAAACGCATGATTCAAGCACAGTCGCGGGCAAAATATAGAAAAACGAAGACCGAATTAATTAGTTGCTCACCTATTTGGAGGTAGTGATCGATAGAAATCAGCCAAATGCTTTTGGAGATATTCCATTGGCTTGACCTAGTGAGTAAGACTTTACTGTAAATTTGATTATATCGAGAAATCCATAGCGTTGCATTTAATAATCGAGAACAATGTTGATCAAAGAGGACAACTTTCAAAATTAATGGTGTCTTTATTTTGCAAAAAATATATAATTTGAAAAATGATTTTTAAAAAATGATCGCTTAAATTTTTTAAAATAATTAATGAATAAAAATGTAATTATTATCGATAAGAATTTATGGTTTCTTACAATGAAAAAAATTCTTTCATTTTGTATGTTTTTAAGAAAATATTTTCTCAATCATTCATTCTCTACATGATAGTCTTTCTTACATGAAAACTCATAATGAAAAAGCAAGTGAATATGAATTTGCATTTTTTTTTTTTAAAGTTTTGATTATTAAGGAACCTAATTACACAATATTGGCTCTATTTATTTCACAGAAAATTTGGTGTTTTTGGAAAATGTTTTCCAAAAAGCCATTTTTCATACAAATGACAATATTTTCTAGTGTTTGGTTGAAGTTTAAAAATGAAATAGAAAATATTTTCCTTCGTTCGGTAAAGAAATCTTTTCCTCCATACATTCCCTTTCAATAAATTTTTTAGTATTTTAGCTTTTAAATCAATTTTTTATTATTCATATATATCTTTTTTTTTTCTTTTCCTTCCTTGGTCGGTCGCTAGCCACAAGTGAGTTGGAGCCCCGCCAAAAGCTAACGAGGCTTTAACTTGCTAGAGTCCTACTGACCTTGGGTGAAGCTCGATGCCCACCTAGCTCGACCGACATTCTCAAGTGAGACAACCAACGATCGACTGAAAAAAAAAAAAAGGAAAAAAAAGAAGAAAAAATTTAAAATAAATAAAAATTGTAATTTTGTTAAAAAAAAAAAAAAAGAGGAAAGGTGATTGGTGAAACAAAGCGCTAGGTTTAGAAGTAAAAGAAAGAGGATGGAATTTTTTTTGCTTTCTAAAAAGTGGAAAATATTTTCCCCTATCGTAGATGATTTTTTTTTTTCCATCGATGAAAAATGTTTTCTGTAACCAGTTCATTTTACGTGAAACACATGCCAGAAAATTGGAAAAAATTTTCCTAAATTTTTTTCTTCTATGAAATTAATGGAGCCGTTTATATTTTCCAAAAAATGATCATTTGTATTGTTTACAAAATTCAATGAAGAAAAACATTTTTATCATGAACGAAAACATTTAAATATAAATTGTAGTCAATAATGAAAATATTTTTTTTTTTATCAAGTGATATAACCATCAAATTTTAGGATTTTTTTTTTTCAAATCTCCAATTTTTGTGAAACGAACGAACTCTTCCAATACTCGTAGAACACCCGTCAACCAAATCCATATTAATTTATCAATTCCTCATCATTGATAGGCGATTTGAGAACTTGAAAAAAATGTTCTTAGTTCTGAACCGTCGCGTGTAAAATCGCAATTGAATTTGTACTCTTTACAGCAAAAAGAGAAAAAGCTCCCCCGTTTCTGCAAAACATCATGGCAACAAAGTAACCTTTGGGCTTTCCCAACGGAAAGCATGTGAATCAACGAGAAGCTCGAGCTCATAAAAAAATGTCGGTACGGGGAAAGGGCAAAGAAGCCAGGCGCAGCAGATCTCGGTGTTACCGCGATCCGACTTGCACCGCCGCTCGCTCTTCGTAATGTAGACGGCCTCGGCCACCGCCGGCGCCGCCGCCGTGCGTTACTCAATGGAGATTGTCTCTCAGGCCCTGTAGCCCAAATGGAATTGAAGATGGGGGTCTCGATTTGACTGGGTTTCGGCGAACTCGGCTCCTCTTTGACGGGATGTTTGGGCTTGGGCCGGATTCAATCTTTGGGCCCAAATCAATCAGCCTTTGCATGGCTTGGTTGCTGCATGGTTTGGCCCAACTAAAGATTTGATGTGGGGGAAACGACGTCGTTGCGCACTCAGGGGTAAAAAACTTTTTTCGTTTTCTCTCTTCTTTAGTGATGGGAAAGCCCTTATTATGTGGGTAAATTTCAAGCTCATGAGATGCTCCGCTTGCCGGTTGAGTAGATAGGACGAGGGCCAAAGCCTTGACGCGTAAGCAAGGAATGGTGCACGCTTTTACAAATTTACCAATTTTTCTTGTAGTTTTCAAATTAACAAGTTTGTACTAACTTTATTAGTTTTCCAGTTTTTTATTTGCATAGATTAATAATGCTTCCGACCAGTTGGTTTTTTTATGAAATTACCAGCCAAAGTTAGAGTCATTTGCTGGCTTTTGTTAGGTTGAATTACCAATTAGTAATTGAAAAAAAAAAGGTGGTTTGGTAAATTAGAGCATGGTTAAAATATAAGAAAAAGAAAATTGAAGTTATTTGAAGATAATAATATTTGATAATTTGTCAATTGTCAAAAAGAATTAACAATTTTGTAAATGTGTGGTTAAGTTACTTATTGGTTACTAAAAAATAAGGCAATCCATGACTTTTTATGCCGACGGTTGACACTCATTAATTCTTTGGGAAATCTACCAATATAAAAAAAAAAATCTATTTCCTTGAAAAGGGAATGGTAGATTCATCCTTTAACTATGCCTACATTGTTAAGGCAACAAATTGGTAATAGTAGCTTCCCATATGGTAGACATAAGGCCAGAAGTGAGAATTGAATCGACGTTATAAGGACAAAAGATCAAATTAGTCTCCAAGTGCTTTCATTTGCACCAATAAATTTGAATTTGTATCCGAATAATCACCGAACTTCCAATTACGTAACTTAAGATTATGGTTTTAACTTGATGTTTGTTTGGTGCATTGCATATGATGTGTCATCTTATTCTTTATTAAGTCTTTTTTTGTTACCGTGCGTCAATTTTGATTTCTAGTATATTCATAGGGAAAATGACATAAAACTTCTATGGATTTTGAGTGTAGTACAGATTTGCTCCTAAACTTGTAATTGTTTGGGGAAAATTACCAAAAAAGTTCTAAATCTATTACAATTGTGCCAATTCAATTCTAATTTTTTTTTTATCAATTTATCATAAACTTTTGCTTTTGTTTTTGTTCAGTCCATCCAGCCAGGTATAATCAAAAAGTCTAATGTGGCATTCTAGTCAATGTTGGTCGATGTTGCTAGTGTTGACATGGCACTAGAGAGCAAAATGACACCATTTTGGTTTTAGAAAACAAAAGCTAGAAACAAAGGGGCATGGGGTTGGTTGGGTTCTTTCCCAAATCGAGTGGGGAAGCTTAAATTGAGATTTTCCCCCAAATTCATGGTCGCCCGATGTTGACTCACGGCAGATGCCTCCGTTCAAGGCCTCTGTCCAACCCCTCCGAACGACACTTGTTCGATGCCTTCATCCAATGTTCACTCGACACCTCCAGTTGACACTCGCCCAATGCATTTGTCTACCTTTGCCTAGATTTGCTTAACGCTTCCTTGACGCTTACTCAATGCCTTCACTGTCTTCTTGAAATTGCAGTGCTTTATATGTACGTTGAGACTTTAGCTATCTTGATTTCACTTGAATTTTATTTTAGATTTTGTTGACATGGGTTTGTGGTTGTTGAACTTGTTCGTTTAAAATGGCTAGGCAAATTGCTGACTTGGGTTTGTGGATGGTCAAAACTCCTTTGAGATTGTTGACTTGCCTAGAATGTCTTTGTGTCATTGATAGTGCATACGAAAAAGAGAGAAAATGTTTGTCTTTCATATATATATATATATATATATATATATATATATATATATATATATATATATATATATATATATTTCTTCTCTAAATTATACTTGGATTAAATATGGAAAAATCTATCATTATGTTTGATTCGATCCAATGTTGGCTTAAAAAGGCATCGAAATGCTATTTTGATGTAAGAGTAGTCTAACTTTGCATTCGTGCTTTCTCATACTATAGGACAACCTTAAAATATCAACTAACTAATTGATTATTGCATGGTGATTTTTACTTTGTGAGTACTTGTTGCTTATTCAAATCAATTTAGACATTGTCTTGCAGACCCTTAGGCAAGACTGATCTAGCTAGTTCAATAAAGAGAGAAATTCTCGTATTGTTACTATCTTTGGTTCATTTAGGAAGAATATACTCATTTGAGTTGTTGTTTCCAATTCAAAATCAACAAAGTTTACTAGATACAATGGAGTTCTTGATATACTCCCCATTCTGATTTCCTAATGCTTGTCTGGATCACCTAAATTTCATAGCAATTGCAGCAATCTTGGCTTGCTTATGTTTTGACCTTTGTATTATACTTGGAGAGATTTTGTACATATCATCCATGAATACATCAATCCTTTTTCAAGACTTGAATTGAATATAATATGCATATCCTGAATTGTGACTTCAAAAAATTGATTCAAGATTGAAGCTTTTTATTTTGATTTGTTAAGATGCAATTCATGGAACGTAAGGTCCTTTTCCTAGGTTGACATATGTAACTTGCTATTCTATGTTGTTGTTTTGTGTGTATGACGTGCTTATCTTGTTGTTTCGTAGCTGGTCGCTCATGTATGGTGGGGTTGTGGATGGCTCCAAGTGCAATTGGTGAGTGCAATTGGTGAGCCACGAATGAATGATCGGCTATGTTAGGTTTCAGCGAGAGTTGGCAATGGTTGTGTGGGTGTACATTGGTGCATGAATTCGTGAGGTTATAATTGATTTCTGGAAACTAACTATATTAGACCTACTAGATTTGTCGGTTTTATAGTGTAGTTTGTAGTGAGATTCATAGTTGACATATACGCCTAATTCTCTATTGTAGCGGTTCTGTCTAGAGCGGAGATTTTCGTAACCTCAGTAGCTTCTCAATTTTATATAAAATGTTTTGAATAGAATCATAACATACTTCTTTCATAAAAGTTGTTTAACATCCATATGAAGAACATACTAAAATTTCAGGTTGATTAGTGATGTTTTGGGTGTTGAAATGAGTGTTCTTTTACGATTATTGATTTTGCCTTATAGGTCTGATTTTGTGCTATTTTTCATGAGTTGCTACTCTTTATACAGATAGAATTAGGCTTAACTTCCTTCATAAAATATGTTTATTAGATAAAAAAATTCAGAATTTTTAGAGCTCATTAATATGTTTTTCAATTAAATTCCCGAAACTGTGCGACTCTGACTTTGCATGCCCTTATTTGGAATTTTATAGAATTCAATGGGATGATGATGGAATCTTGACTTGTGGTCTATAGATGATGTGAACTCCATTCATTGTGCTATCTTATGATGTATTTTAAAGATTATTGTGATGTCGATTACTCGTGGAAATCCGAGATATAGTGTGGGCACATATTCTGAAATTTGAGTCTTATGTGGTCTGAGAGTTGATTGGCGACTTGCTATGCTTGTAAATGCCATGAGAATTGGCTCTTTGTGTGATTGTCAATTCCATGAGTGCTGGATATATTGGTGTGTGTGATTAACTAGAGGTGTGGAAGTATGAGCTATGTGAAATGAAATAAAAATAAATGATATTCATTGCCAGCATCTTGATGATGCCCTTAGGGAATGGAGATGCCCTTGTTGTGTGTCTGGGTTGCCCAAGTTTATAATCTCAAGGCTAGCTACCCCGAATCTAGGATGCCTCAAAGTAAGATGCCCATGGCCAACGTCCCATGGAAGACCGACTTGCGACTCGATGTTATTTTGTGAGTTTATGAATGGAATTGAGAAATTGGAAATTGTTAAGTTGAGCTTGGGCCATAAAGGTGGTGCCAGTGACTCAAAGATGACTTTACATTTATGTTTTGAAATGCTTGGCAGTATTGTGATAGGTTACTTTAAATATATTGCATCATAACGATTTATTTTGAAGCTAGCGTAGAAAGTTTATACATGCCTATCTTATAAAACAATATGCCTTATGAATTAATTTGAAATGTGTTTCAGATTATGGACTAGATTGTCTTTCGAGTTGTGAAAAGATTTTACATTCTAATATGTGATTTATTTTCTCTACTAGGCATAACTCACTTTTAATCTTTTTTTAGATAACTAGCAATGAATGTACCTCTGGTAACTACTTATGGTGATTTAGCATAGTGGAGATTGCCTTCCATAGTGTATATGGTGTCGACCAAGGCTGCACCTTCACCCCTTATGAAGCCACCTTATGAATCAACAATGTGTTGGGGTTTCATGAATCATATATAAGAAAAATTAACAAAAAGAACGCAACGGAAATAAAGATATATTATATACATGATTCTCCTAAGGCGTTGTTCGTGCGTTTTAATCAAAAAATCTAAACATAAAAAGGGAGTTAAACGAATTACCTTTCGAAGCGTGCTTTAAAACGAATCGGTTCAGATGTTCTTCAGTTCGAGTCCCACAAGCATTGAACCTCTAATTCAGACACACCAACAATGGACGTTGAACGGAAGAGAGAACTTTTGGATAATTACCACTTTAATCGTGCTAGCAATCTTGTGAAGCAATTCTCCGCATCCTTTACGTAATTAGCCATGGCCCGAATGAGAGAAAATTATTTTCTTTCTCGCGTCTCGAAGACACAAGAACACACATGTTTTCTCTCTATTTCAGCAACCCTCTCTTGTGTTTCTAAAACACAAAACACACGCCCCCTTTTCTCTGTTTTTCAACCCCTTTTTTTTGTTGTGTCGCAAAAACCAACTCTTTAAAATAAAAAAAAATATAAACTGATCAGCAACGGTTCTTGATCATCCCCGCTCATGCACGAACGATCGTGCATGATGGTCAGCAACTGTTGATCGTTCATGCATGATTTCGTGGATGATGGTCAGCACCATCCAAGTTTCATGCATGTGCTTCGTGCAAATGCTGGAAGCTTATATATATATATAATTTTATTATTAGTTATTAAAATGTATTAATTAATTAATTAATTAAACAAACAATTAATTAATTAATTAATCAATCCCTTTTAAAAATAAAAAGAACATAATCTTTATATGTACATTTGGGAATACATTAACATATATTTATATTGGGCATGTATGTGCATCATATGCAAATAGGCTCGTGATTATAAATTAAATTAAATTTTATTTAATTTAATTTCAAATCGGCACAATTCAATTGCAATAATTGCAAATACATTTGCAACAATATTTCTCTCTTGTTCTACGTTATCCTAATTGTTTATGGTGTGTGACATCCCTAGATTCATCACTAAGCTGGTAGTAAGAATTGTACTAACACATTACTATTCCCAAAAGAATTAATTGTCCCGATTAATCTTTTAGGTCTTACAAGCCATGATTGACATCTAGCAATATGTCATGGTTACTCAAATAGTGTGAATATTTTAAGAACATAATGAACATGTTAGCTTCGATTACATTGTAATTCAATTCCTCTATCTTACTATGTCCCGATCAAACAAAGACCATTGAATATTTGTCAAGTCACCGATTCAATAATATGCATAAATCTAATTGACATGCATTTTATTTGAGACATAAACAATTTATTCTTGGCTACAACCCTGGCCGATGATTTCAATGTAGTGTTATAATTAGATCGCATAGGACATCATTATTATACATTGCATGTAACAAGGAGACACATTCCATATTGCGCACATGTGCAACTTCGTATGTGAACGAACTATGACCATCATGTATAAAGACAGATCAACGATTCGGCATTATGTGCAACTGTGAACCATAGTCATTCAATACACAAGTTAACACTGTGCCTCAGGTCTAAGGATGATTTACACAAGACCAAAGCATGAACAATTAGACATTGACCACGTTAAAAGCTTATATGTCGCTAATCATTCCATATGCATCACGTTCAGCGAACTTGTTTAATACAAACACCTGTGTTCTAATTCATGCATCATAATACCCAATGACATGTGACTCATCATTCCCTTAAGTATCTAATACTTAATGCGAAGTTAAGGACACATCAGTCTCAACAGGATTATTAATATCCACTCCATAATCCATCGACCGGGAACGGTTTAAAGATTTAGTTTAACTATGAACCCGTCATATATATTTTTGACGTCTCAAGAATAGGTCTAGTTGCAACTGATCTTATGGAATCATTCATAAATATGAAATAATTGGACAATTGAATGAATACGTCATTGCCATTAATTAAATAATAATGAAAGTACAACTGAAATCCCTAATATGTAACTGTTACATAATAGCTTTAAAGTATACATCCAACATGATAGCTAGCCCACTTGGTTCCCCATGTGGTTGGTGTCTTGGTTTTTGAAACACGATAGGGACTTGAGAGGCCCGCTTCGTGGGAGAATGAATGGGGCTGGGGTTGGGATGGCTGGGGCATAGATATATTAGTTGGTAAAGAGTGACTTTTGTACCAACTTGGGACGACTTTGAGTGGGAAGTTACGACACTTTTTCAACCCTCTCTCCTAGACATTTCACCACTTTTTTTTTTTTTTTTTTGGGTATTTTGTATTTTGATGAAGTGTAAATGTTGTGTATATAATATATTATACACACACATTTGCAGGTGATAGCAAAACTTGTAAGTAACATGTATCTCAAACAGTTATCTCATGGAAGGATATGAAAACACCTTTTTTCTCTATTTATGCTTTTAAATTATGTGTTAATAGGTGAAATTTGAGATCATATTTCTACCGATGTGTATGCTTAAAGTATTTGGAAGAATGGATTGATTAGAGTGAAACAGGCTATGGTTGCTAGTTTTGGCTTGGGCTGTGTGTGACTTAATTGCTATCAATTCTTGGGACTCATCTTTTAGTTGAAATTTATTTGCTTGTTGCATTCGGATGTAAAAGTGGCACTACCGGGACACCACAATGGCGATATATCTTTTGATCGATCTTGATGGACTTCACGACCACCCACCACGTAGCTCAACACTTACCGACAACACAATCAAACCGGGACCATCTCACTTGCTTGTGTTTGCTGTGGATGAACGAGTCGGGTCAACTTTTGGGCAAATTAGGTCTTCGGGTCTTTGCAGTTCGGGCGAATCAGGTTTTGGTAGTGATGAATAATGGCCTTGGGTGAAGGCGGGCTTTATTCATGAAGGATATTGATGGAAGAACGACTTGGCTTGAGGAAATCGCAAGAGGAGATCGAATCAACTAAAAATTTGCAAGAATTTTGGAGGAGATCCTATTGGGGTTTGAAGATGATTTGGGCAAGAAGTAAGGAGTAGTCGCATAGCTCCTTTAGACAAACCCATGTGCTTTTGTCTTTGGCTTTTATTTTTTTTAAAGCAAAACGGTGTTGTTTTACTCTTCTGTGCCATGTTAGCATTGGCAATGCTGACTAGGATGCCACATTAAACTTTTCCGATTATACATAGCTGGATGGATTGAACCGAAATAAAAGTAAAATATTTAGGATTAAATTAGCCAAAAAAAAATTATGACTGAATTAGTACAATTGCAATAAACTTAGGACTTTTTTTGATAATTTTCCCAAACTGCTTGTATATTATTTCATAAACCCTCTTTTTATTACAAATGTCAACTCTCATTTAAATTGTCAGTTATCACAGGATAAATGTACATTTTATATATATATTTTCATCTCAATCTCTAATTACCATGTGAATTACACATGCTAATGGATAAAGATTGGAGGGTCAACAATTGCAATAAAGTAAAAGCTAAGGAGATATGATGTAACTGTCGAAAGTTCAGCAGTTAAGCATGCATTATGCCAGAACATAAGGGCTTAGCTATTTATATGAAACTTGAAGAGGGATTGCTCAACGTTATCGTTAATATTACCTGAGATCCTAAATTGGCTCATAAAACTCGTTATTTTGATTTGATCGGATACTGAACGTCACTTATATACTCTTTACCATGTAACTAGATATATCAATTTATCCTATACTAAATAAGATGATTAATTTGTCTATATAGCAAAACAAATCAAAAAGATGGTTGCAGATCTCAAGCTATGGACAATGACCTTCATGAAAAAGCACGTTACCTAAGCGAACAACACTAATTCAATTAAATAATCGCCTTAACTTATAATTTAACAGTAAATTAAATTTTTAATGATGACTAAGATATCACTGAGTCTTCAAGATCTTCCATGGCCTAATAACCATCTTATTGCGTTTGGTAAGTTTCTTTCGGCAAAAAGACTAATAAGTTGAAAAGTAATAATATGAAAATCTGCACTGTCAGAGTCAATCATCGATTTTTGAAATGGAAAATCTAACAATAGACCTATGTTTGTTACATTGGATTAATATATGGAAATATTTTAATAATATGAGTCAGGTTAGTTATGAGTTATTAAATTTGCATTATAAATAAATTGATCATAAATAGGATAATGAATCAATTTGAATTAGATCATTTATGATATGATCAATTGACTCGTCCATTTGATAGGTCTATCGAACGGTCCCTTGGGAACTAGCTGAGAACCGACTCGGTTGATTCCAAGGTCAATTTAGGAACCAAGGCTATCTTTTATTATTATTTCTAAACAAACTTTATGCAATACAAGTACCGTTCATAAAAACACTCATACTAATAATTCATAACATGATGGTCAAGACGTCAATGAATTTCTTAATTTACTCGGATCCCGGTGTCAATTGATCTGAAATCAGTTGAGCAAGGGGACCGGTTCGATTCGATTCCCGAATTGACCCGCCCCCTCCAAATAGCGGCGGCGGAGAAACGGCGGAGAAGCCAGAAATCCCATCGCTTTCCTCGCTGAAGTCCACTTGGTCTGAAAATCTGAATCTTCCTCTCCGCCTCAGCCAAGCCAACCGATTTTGATTATTAAGAAAATATCCTCCACCATCTCTCCCATCGGCTTAACGGCCACACTTTCCCCGGAATACCCCCCAATCCAACCCGTAATCACAGCCTCGCGACCCCCAACCACCCTCCATCCGCCGGGATCCAGGCGAGGGACGAGAGGGGCGATTTCGTCATTTCGGCCTCGATCTCGGGACTCTCTGTAGAAAAAACCCGATCTAAATCTCGAACGCGCAAAGCTCACTCCTTTCTTCTTCTTCCTCCTCTTCGAATCGCATTTCCACGACATCTCTATCCAGGCGGATCGCAATCTCGGCGCCGCCGCCGCCGCCGCCGTCGTCCGACGACCGCCGAGCCGATCCCGCGGGATCCGCGAGCCCGCCGGGTCAACTCGAAGGGGGGGATGGCTTCACCGGAAGCCGATTCCCTCTCCCGCTTGACCCTGGTGGTCGCGCCGGCCCTCGAGCGGATCGTCAAGAACGCCTCCTGGCGCAAGCACTCCAAGCTCGCCCACGAGTGCAAGTCCCTTCTCGAGAAGCTCACCCCGCCCACCAAATCCCTCCCCTCCCCCGCCGCCGCCGACGGCGACGCCGGCTCCCCGGACTCCGCCGCCGAGCCCGACGCCTCCCTCCCCGGCCCGCTCTTCGACGGGCCCGTCCAGTTCTCCCTCGCCGACTCCGACTCCGTCCTCGGCCCCCTCATCAACGCCTGCCTCTCCGGCAACGTCAAGATCGCGGATCCCGCCGTCGACTGCGTGCAGAAGCTGATCGCCCACGGCTACCTCCGCGGCGAGGCCGATCCCGCCGGGGGCGGCCCCGAGGCGAAGCTGCTGGCGAGGCTGATCGAGGCCGTGTGCAAGTGCCACGAGCTGGGCGACGATGCGGTGGAATTGTTGGTTCTGAAGACCCTGCTGTCCTCGGTCACTTCAATGTCGCTGAGGATCCACGGCGATTGCTTGCTGCTGATCGTGAGGACTTGCTACGATATATACCTGGATAGTAAGAATGTGGTCAATCAGACGACTGCGAAGGCTTCGCTGGTGCAGATGCTCGTGATTGTGTTTAGGAGGATGGAGGCGGATAGCTCGACTGTCCCGGTACAGCCGATTGTGGTCGCGGAGTTGATGGAGCCGGTCGAAAAATCGGATGTGGATGGCTCGATGACCCAGTTTGTTCAAGGGTTCATAACCAAAATTATGCAGGACATTGATGTGGTGTTGAATCCAGTGACACCCGGTAAGAATCCGCTCGGTGGACATGATGGGGCGTTTGAGACTACCACGGTCGAGACAACTAACCCGGCAGACTTGTTGGATTCGACCGATAAGGATATGTTGGATGCGAAATATTGGGAGATTAGTATGTATAAGACGGCATTAGAGGGTAGGAAAGGGGAGTTAGCGGATGGAGAATTGGAGAGGGAAGATGATTTAGAGGTTCAGATTGGAAATAAGTTAAGGAGAGATGCATTTTTGGTGTTCAGAGCACTATGCAAGTTATCTATGAAAACACCTCCAAAGGAGGCTGTGGCAGACCCGCAGTTGATGAAGGGAAAGATTGTGGCTTTGGAGTTGTTGAAAATTTTGTTGGAGAATGCGGGAGCTGTCTTTAGGACAAGTGACAGGTAATTAAGCCAAAACTCGAACAGATAACAATCTGAGTGCTTCAATTTGTACTCACCTGGTCCTGGAGGAGTTTCATGATGGCTGTCAACTTACTGTGCGGTAGTTTGTTTTAGTTTGATTTATCTTGATTTACTGGTCATGTCATGACTGCATAATAGTTTCGATACGGGAACCTGTTCTGTGATATATCTGCACATAAACAGCATACTAGAATATTTTTGACAACAGAAGATAAACATATCGAAATTGGAATCAGAGAGCGTGTTTTACTACTTAAGTACATGTTTGATACAAGGGCTGCTTCAAACCTGAAGTGTGACAATAAGAGTTGAGAAAGAGGTATGCTGATAAATTTTACTGATCTTGATGCTGAGAATAGCGTCTAGATGAGCTCACGCAGTGGGTATGATATGGTTCTCTGTATTTTGTTGGAGATACCAGTCCTTGCTTTGGGATGCATGTGCAGTTTAACTACCAAATTATGGATAAGGATATCTACTTGCTCTTTGGTATCTAAAGCATTTATTCAATGGAAGACCCTACATTGCTAGTAGAGTCTTTCTTTAGCTGTTGACTTCTGGTTTGGAGGCTCCATTTCCATTACACTTGCTGGATGATTGATGTCTTGGACTCTCAGTTGATTGATTATCGTACCAGAGTTTGTTGATAATACTTGGCAAAATAGTCTTGAACATTATAAAGTCCAAGCTTTCTCAAGCTCTCTCCTTCCTTTGCCTCTATTCAAGCATTTGTTCTTCCTCTATGCTTTTGCTTGTTTTTTTTGGTGAAAGGTAATCATATTAAGCATTTGTTTTTTTTGCTTGTTTATCATATTAAGCATTTGTTTTTTTTGCTTGTTTAACACTTCTTAAGTCGAAGTTTCATGTCTTTGTTCAAGCATTTCTTCTTACCTTATTTGAACTGCCTTTTTCTTCTTCTTCTTCTTCTTATTTATTTATTTTTATTCATTTTTATGTATATTCTTTTCTGGATACTGCAGTGGCCGGTGAGTTTTTAATTGCTGACCACAATCTTTCCCATTTTTTGTTGACGTCTATTCTTCTGTGGAATCTGCCTGCTGTACTTTCTTTGCCATTCTGGCTCTTTAACTTTGTGTCATATCCTTTGATGTTGTAACAATGTACTTAAAACATTAAAGCTCTCAATGTTTAGGTTTCTCTTTGTTATCTTATAGGAAGTCATGTTCTTTTATTGATGTGACAAAATCTTCTATAAAGAAAGCTCTCAAATTAATTTTCTGTTTGACTGCTTTTGTTGTAACAGGTTTCTAGGTGCTATTAAGCAATATCTATGTCTGTCATTGTTGAAGAACAGTGCTTCGACACTTATGATTGTTTTCCAGCTTTCTTGCTCCATTTTCATCAGTCTGGTGGCCAGATTCAGAGCTGGATTGAAAGCTGAGATTGGAGTATTCTTTCCGATGATTGTGCTGAGAGTTTTGGAGAATGTTGCTCAACCTAATTTTCAACAGAAAATGATAGTGCTTCGGTTTTTGGATAAGCTCTGTTATGATTCACAGATTTTGGTAGACATCTTTACCAATTACGATTGTGATGTCAATTCATCTAACATATTTGAGAGGTATGTCTTTTTGTTTGGTGAAATTGGTCCCTTTTGATACTGCAGTTCAGCAAATGATGTAGCACATTTATCATCGAATTAAATATGTTCCAATCCATTCTACTCATTGCTTCAGAATGGTCAATGGACTTCTTAAAACTGCTCAAGGTGTTCCTCCTGGTACTGCTACTTCGCTGTTGCCGCCACAAGAGGCAACCATGAAACTTGAAGCTATGAAGTGCTTAGTGGGTATTCTAAAATCAATGGGAGACTGGATGAATAAGCAGTTGCGTATTCCAGATCGCCATTCTAATAAGCTTGAACCAGTGGAGAACAGTTCTGAAGTGGCAACTCCTATGGCAAATGGGAATGGAGATGAGCCTGTTGAAGGATCTGATGCTAATTCAGAAGCTTCAAGCGAAGCCTCTGAAGTTTTGACAATTGAGCAACGTCGGGCTTACAAACTTGAACTTCAGGTGTGTGATTGTCCAATTTCCTTAATGCAGGCAGAAATAATTTGTCTCCATTATTTGCTAATTCTTTTTTGGTGGAATCACTGTGAATAATTTCTGCCAGGAAGGTATATCTCTTTTCAACAGGAAACCTAAGAAAGGAATTGAATTTCTTATCAACGCGAATAAGGTGGGGAATTCACCAGAGGAGATAGCAGAGTTTCTTAAGAATGCATCAGGCTTGAACAAGACTTTAATTGGTGATTATTTAGGTGAAAGGGAAGAAGTATCGCTGAAAGTGATGCATGCATATGTTGATTCTTTTGACTTCCAAGGAATGGAATTTGACGAAGCTATAAGGGTGTTCGTACGAGGATTTAGATTGCCCGGAGAAGCACAAAAGATTGACCGGATCATGGAGAAGTTTGCTGAACGTTATTGCAAGTGCAACCCAAAAGCATTTACCAGTGCCGACACAGCCTATGTTCTTGCTTACTCTGTCATACTGCTGAACACTGATGCTCATAATCCTATGGTGAAAAGCAAGGTATAATCCCTTCATTAGTTGATTGGGTGTTATATCATTGGAAGGTCTTCATATTTCTTTCTTCCTGTCTACTTTTAAACTGTGCAGATGTCAGCTGATGACTTCATAAGGAATAATCGTGGAATTGATGATGGGAAGGATCTACCTGAGGAGTATCTGAGATCACTATATGACCGGATATCAAGAAATGAAATCAAAATGAAGGATGATGATCTGGCCCCTCAGCAGAAGCAGTCTTTGAACACTAACAGGTTTCTGGGTTTGGATGGCATCTTAAACATTGTGATTCGCAAGCGAGGGGAAGAAAATCATATGGGGACCAGTGATGATCTTATTAGACACATGCAAGAACAATTCAAAGAAAAGGCTCGCAAGTCCGAGTAAGATTAACTGTTTTTCCTTTGTTTTGAATAATTTGCAATTCTGAATTCATTGGGTAATCGTACTTTTTCATATTTCTTGTCAAACAGTCAATTTTTCCCGAATGGATGTTGCATTAGTTGTGCATAGATATACCCAATAAATTTCGCATGGCAGTATCCAAGAGAAATTAATTAAATTAACTTGGCAATCGACATTTTTGAGTGGCTTGGAATTTCTACAATTTCGATGTAATATTTCTGCTATGCCTGTGTTGAATGCAAAGGAAATTCGATGAATTTGACCATCTTCAAGCTCCATCTAAAGCTATAGAATTTGACAGTACTTCGTGGATTTCTAATCTGGTCGTGCGAGGTTTCCGTTTTAGTGGCATGTTAGAAAGAAAATGCAGGCATTCTTTTTGATATATGTTTGTTGGAAATTGTAGGTCAGTCTACTATGCAGCTACAGATGTGGTGATTCTTAGATTCATGATTGAGGCATGCTGGGCTCCGATGTTGGCGGCCTTCAGCGTCCCACTTGACCAAAGTGATGACGAAGTAATTTTAGCTCTTTGCCTTGAAGGCTTCCGCTATGCCATCCATGTCACTGCAGTTATGTCAATGAAGACTCATAGAGATGCTTTTGTGACTTCATTAGCCAAGTTTACCTCCCTCCATTCACCTGCTGATATTAAACAGAAGAACATTGAGGCAATTAAGGTTGTTATCTGGCCCTAAATTCTGTCACTTTTAATTTTAATTTGTCAATTCATGTTTTCAGTTAATTGTTTTCAAGCGAAATCTTAATAGTTATAGCATTATAAATCGGTGTCACACGTTTGGATTTGCTAATCTCTCTAGGTGTGCTCTGCATACATGCTCAATTGATGCATGCAACTACCGTAAAAGTGTATTTCACAATTTAAAATCCAGTTTAATAATACCTTACTCTGGAACTGATGTTTCATGTACTGGATGGTGGTAGGCAATTGTAACCATTGCGGACGAGGATGGAAATTATCTTCAGGAAGCTTGGGAGCATGTCCTGACATGTGTTTCCCGGTTTGAGCATCTACACCTTTTGGGAGAGGGTGCTCCTCCAGACGCCACATTCTTTTCCTTCCCTCAAAATGAATCTGAAAAATCAAAACCAACTAAATCAAATATCCTTCCTGTTCTTAAAAAGAAAGGACCCGGAAGAATTCAACATGCAGCTGCTTCTGTATTAAGGGGTTCATATGATGGTGGCAATGCTTCTGGGGCAGTCACATCTGAACAGATGAACAATTTAGTCTCCAACTTGAACATGTTGGAGCAAGTGGGAAGCTCAGAAATGAATCGGATTTTCACACGGAGTCAAAAATTGAACAGTGAGGCTATCATAGACTTTGTGAAGGCTCTCTGCAAAGTCTCTATGGATGAATTGAGATCTGCTTCTGATCCCCGTGTTTTCAGCCTAACAAAGATTGTAGAGATTGCGTATGCACTTTCCTTGCACTTTTTGTCTTTTCCCCTCTGATTTTTGAAACTTGTTCTTAATGTGGAATGCTAGACTGTATATGTAATGTTTATCTCTTGTGACAGGCACTATAACATGAACCGCATCAGACTTGTGTGGTCAAGCATCTGGCACGTGCTTTCTGAGTTCTTTGTAACCATTGGTTGCTCTGAAAATCTATCAATTGCAATTTTTGCCATGGATTCTTTACGGCAATTGTCAATGAAATTTTTAGATCGAGAGGAGCTGGCAAATTATAACTTCCAGAATGAATTCATGAAACCTTTTGTCATTGTTATGCGTAAGAGCAGTGCCGTTGAAATCAGAGAGCTAATCATCAGATGTGTCTCACAAATGGTTTTGTCTCGAGTGACCAATGTTAAATCAGGGTGGAAGAGCATGTTCATGGTAAACATGCTACTTCTGTGTCTTTGTTGTAAACTTCAAAAGAAGCTCAGTTAGTTTTGCTTGATATGATACTGACCATTATCATTGGCTCTTGAACCCTTTTCAGGTTTTCACAACAGCAGCTTATGATGATCACAAAAACATTGTACTTTTGGCTTTTGAAATAATTGAGAAGATTATACGAGACTATTTCCCATACATCACAGAGACTGAAACCACCACTTTTACAGACTGTGTTAACTGCCTCATTGCATTCACCAATAGTAGATTCAACAAGGAAATTAGCCTGAATGCTATTGCTTTTCTCCGATTCTGTGCAACAAAACTTGCTGAAGGGGGTCTTGGGTCTTCATCACGGAATAAAGAAAAGGAAGCTTCAGGAATGATCTCTCCATCCCCTCGAAGGGGTAAAGATGGAAAGATGGAGAACGGAGAAATCATGGAGAAGGATGATCACCTGTACTTCTGGTTCCCACTGTTGGCTGGTAAGAGGATGCAATGCAACTTCCTTTTGCTGTACTTATTTTCCTATTGACCGGGAATGATTTACTGAGGGCACGATGGGATTGCTATCCCTGAAAAACTAATTAGGATAGAATAGTTGCATAAACCCTCGTAAGGCTTCTCAGTAAAAATTTGTGCCTAATGCTTAATGAAAGAGAGCTATTGGGCTTAGTTGTTTTTGTAGGATTTTCTTTGTTTGGAAAGGTCTCTGAAGTTTGATGGCCAAAATGGGGC
The DNA here is from genome assembly GCA_017140325.1 of Eucalyptus leucophloia subsp. euroa. Classification (NCBI taxonomy): domain Eukaryota; kingdom Viridiplantae; phylum Streptophyta; class Magnoliopsida; order Myrtales; family Myrtaceae; genus Eucalyptus; species Eucalyptus leucophloia. The sequence goes on along the minus strand of CM029472.1, from coordinate 13,476,493 downwards.
CTTCGAGGTTTTCTCCTTCCAAACTAACTGGAAAATGTGAGGAATAAAAAGTAGGAAAAGTTAATCAGTTTGCATGCCTATAGGTCCTTTATAGAACTAGTAGTCGTTTAAGGGAAATACTACTGTTTAATGTAGAAGAAAATGAAAACCTCTCTCAATATCTTCCTTTCCTTCTTTCTTATTTGATATATAATTAAGGCTTAGATGAAGAGTACCAAGGGAAGGGGGGGGGGTGGGCAACCCATTACGAGGAGAAATATCCAAGATCTATAGTGAAGAAACCCTCTCAAATGACTTACCACTATAAGACCAATAAAATAGTGGAGCACCATTTGTCCTTTACAACATGAACATGTGGGTTGTAGTGGGGATGCTTCCTTTATACTCAGATTCCCTGTCTGTTTTCTTTGCATGCTATCAGAAAAATGGATAGACATTAAAACAAATTATTTAAACCGGAAAACCAGATCATGATTGAAGCTTCTAAAACACAGAACAGAGCCATATCCATTGGTACTAGGACTGCTATTCTGATATGAAATCCTTCGTAGTTTATATTACCTCATTATTTTCTCCTGCATCACCTGCCATCTACCTCTCAATCCAAATCTACTCAATGCTGTTTATAGGGAAACAATTGCTCTTACTACTAGCCATGCAAAAGAGATATGGAAGTCCAAAATTGGTCTAACTAAATTAAAACTTATTGTGGAAAGAAGACTTTGTGCCTTCTCTGGTATTAGCTAAGGAAAAGCATTTGCTGTCCCCAGACAATCCCTCTCCACATTCTGGAACCCGGCCTTCAACCATCTGATTTTAGGATCTGATGCACCCGGGATGTGGGTTCTTAGTGCCTTGGTTTTATAAGAAACTATCTTCCTCAGTCATGAATCTTCAGATTGATTTACTTATGAGCTTTGTTGTTGATGAGGAGAGATTTGTTGCAATACCATATGCATGGCTTACTCATGAGAGATTTTTTTTCCATCCCTTTATAGAACAATTGGCTTGAACTTTTAGCTATTTGCATATGACTTCTACAGGTTTGTCAGAACTAAGCTTCGATCCTAGGCCTGAAATCAGGAAAAGCGCCTTGCAAGTACTGTTTGAGACTTTACGCAATCATGGACACCATTTTTCGCTGCCTCTATGGGAGAGAGTATTTGAATCAGTTCTCTTCCCTATATTTGACTATGTGCGACATGCTATTGATCCTTCTGGAGGAAACTCACCTGGGCAAGAGCCAGATGGTGAGATGGGTGAGCTTGATCAAGATTCATGGCTCTATGAGACATGCACTCTGGCCCTCCAACTAGTTGTGGATCTTTTTGTCAAGTTTTATGGTACAGTGAATCCCCTACTAAGAAAAGTTCTAACACTTCTCGTAAGTTTCATTAAGCGTCCTCACCAAAGCCTTGCTGGCATTGGTATTGCTGCATTTGTCCGGTTGATGAGCAACTGTGGGGATCTCTTCTCCGATGAGAAGTGGTGGGAAGTGGTTCTGTCTTTCAAAGATGCAGCTAAAGCGACACTCCCAGATTTCTCTTATATTCTCAGCGGGGAAACCACAGTTGGGAGCTATGAACATACTATCGATAGACAAAGTATTGATGAGTCAGCTGAGTCTGGAACTCCTGATGATGATGCAGAGAATGCAAGGGCTCGGCATCTTTTTGCTTCTATATCTGATGCGAAGTGCAGAGCTGCTGTCCAACTTCTACTTATCCAGGTAGTTTCTTCATTTTCATGGTTCTCAACTAAGGATGACAATAAACTTATCAAAAAGATGTGAGGTCTGTATGTAAGGCAGATGGTAATACCAAATTTGCATCTGCATTTCTGTTTTCCATGCTTATGCAACTGACTATTGACCAGGAACATGAAGTTGATTCTTCTTAGGGAAGCTTAGTAGACTAGCCCTTAGATTTTAGGGCCATGTCTCTGTTGGAAACCCAACAATGTCTAGAGCTGAGACACTAAAGTTTATTTAATGAAAAGAAAATAAAAAATTTGACTCTCAGTCCCCTTCAGTTGGATCCCATAGCATATGCACTGCATCTTTCAAAAAATGGGAGTCATCCCGGAGGAGAAGTACATGATCACCTTAGTTCCGTTTTCAGTCAACTTTTATTATGGTTTACACCCAATAATTACTGTACAAATGGAAATTCTTTAATTTTTCTAGCATTTGGTATTCACTCCATATCATTTTCCTCTTAGGGGTTTGAAGTCTTTATTCACTTTTCCACATTACTTTTGGTTTTGGGAGAAATACTGAGTTTTCTTCATTGACTGACAGGCGGTGATGGAGATCTACAGCATGTACCGTTCTCACCTTTCTGCCAAGAATATATTGGTCCTCTTTGATGCCCTGCGTGATGTGGCATCACATGCACACAAGATTAACACTGATGCTGCTCTGCGTTCAAAGTTGCAAGAATTTAGCTCGATGACACAAATGCAGGACCCTCCATTGTTACGTCTGGAGAATGAATCCTACCAAATTTGCCTGACATTCTTACAGAATCTGATACTGGACAAGCCTTCAGATTACGATGAGGTCAAGGTGGAGAAGCACTTGGTTGACCTTTGTCAAGAGGTTTTACAGTTTTACATCTCGGCTTCCTCCTCTGGACTCGTAACCAAGTCTTCTTCAGGAGAGCAGCCACGTTGGCAAATTCCTTTAGGTTCTGGCAAGCGAAGAGAATTAGCTGCTCGTGCTCCTCTTATCGTGGCGACATTACAGACCATATGCACTATGGGGGAAACTTCGTTTGAGAAGAACTTGGCTTGTTTTTTCCCGCTGTTTTCAAGCTTGATATGCTGTGAACATGGCTCAAACGAAGTCCAGGTAGCTCTGAGTGAAGCGTTGAGTTCATCAGTAGGCCCTGTTTTGCTCAGATCCTGCTGATCTCCGGTAAAGACGAACTTCCTGTTTGATATGTATGATAGTTTTGCTCGTGTAACTTCTTACCTCTTTTTCTGTAATAGTTATTCTTTCTTTCGGAATTAGAAGTGATAGAATATTGAGGAGATAGATATGTTTTTGCCTCTAGCAGTGGCTTTTTAAGTTTTCTTCAGTAGAATCCTCTCACCAGTATTCACACAAGCTGCCAAGATCTTTCCCTCCTTTGCTTGAGTCAATTATTCATCAATTTTTCCAGAATGATCAAGAAAGTACATTGAATGAATGCTTGGATTTGGATTTTGGATATGAGAGGCGTTTTAGTTGGTTTCTCAGTCTGAAGGTCCTGTAAATCTTTTGCATATGATGTGTGGATTTCATAGGGAAATGACAATTGGCCCAATCCATCTCCCCTTTCATTTATCAAATTCACTCAATTTTTACTGGGTTTAGCATATTTTAGAGTCCTCAGAGAAATTATCATAATAAACTTTGTAATAATCTTATTTTTAAGAGTTCTTTGCCTTTTTGAGTTTTAAAACAATTTCTTCGATGGATTACGTAAATACGATGATTAATCATGCTTTGCTTTCTAAGGTCCAACGATAGTTAGTCCCATCAACTGCAGTGTCAGCTAAATTACACTTAATGACTATTTGGCTAAGATTGATGGAAAAATAATGGTTTTGGATACTCTCAGATAAAAGTGAAAGTTGGATTTAATATAGGTTGGTCACCATGGACGCGCTGCTACACGCATTCAAAATTTTTATGTTTTGTTTGATTCATTGCGAGACTCCTATGTTTTCTCTCCTCAAACTCTTTTGGGACATGAGGTTGTAATTGAATTACGTTCATGTACATGGTACTAGGGATTAAATTATACATTTGATGATATGCTCGGAATGTGGGTGGATGGCAAAGTTTGAATTTTTTTTTATAAGTAGTACAAGGTCTAACTCACATGCTATGTGCGTGTTCTTATCTTCATTCTCTCGATAAGATTGAAAGGATGTGATGATGAATTATCCGGGCGATTACTCTTTTTGTATTTTAGAAAGAAAATTACTTAAAAAAAGTAAGTATTAATATCTTGAAAAATCCTAAACTGGTATATTTGTGACAAATTTACCCCAAATTATTTTTTTGATCATGAAAAACCCCAAACTGGTACACTTGTGACAAATTTACTCCGACTGACCATAAAAAATCATAAACTGATATATTTATGACAAATTTACTCCAAACTAATTTATTCGACCACAAAAAACCCCAAACTGATAAATTTGTGATAAATATACCATTAGCTAAATTTGATTAATACCACAAAAAAACCACAAAAATTGTAAACTGTGACAAACGGATCATAAAATCCCAAATTGGTATACTAATTAATTGTCACGTGTCATTTAACTTAATAATTTGACAATAAAATTTAATGAAAACTAACGGAGGATAAATTTGTCACAAGTATATCAGTTTGGGGTAAATTTGTCAAAAGTATACCAGTTTGGGGTTTTTTGTGGTCAAAAAAATAGTTTGGAGTAAATTTGTCACAGGTGTACAAGTTTGGGATTTTTTAGGGTATTAGCTCAAAAAGTAATGAAACTTGGTACTTTCTAGGAGTGAAGAGAGAAGTGGGTCATAAGTGGAAAGTGCAACATTTATTTCTGTAATCATGAGCGGGAATGGCTGCCATGTATTTTCCCATTCGGGCATTGCTTGATTATATTTTTCAAGGGTCAATAGTTTTTATTTTATTTTATTTTATTTAAAGAATTAGCTTTATATATAGTATAGGTAGATAAATAATCAAAGAGTTGAGGCCTTCTTTATTTTATTTATGAAATTCGTATATAAAAAAATAAATACTGAAAACTATATATTGAATATTAATTTTTAAATACTTTAAGTACTGAAAATACAAGTTAAAGTTGTTTGATATAGATGAACATTATAATTAATTTATTATCTTTCTAACAAACATGGAATAGTGAGAATTATTGAAAGGTTTTCACATATTATAATTATAAGATTCTAACTTCTATATAAAACAAGCCCTTCCAAGAAAATAGTAATTTTGACTTAGAACAATAAATTAAGTTAAAGAAAAAATTGTCCAAAAAATCTTGAATCTATTGCACTTTTGTTGATTCAATTCTAAATTTTTTAATTTTGCCAATTGAGTTATACACTTTTTTGTATTTTACCAATTGAGTTAATTCGATCAATTTTGATAGAAATTCGTTAAGATTCAACTATCCAATGTGGCATGGTTGACGTTGACATAGACAATTTTTAATTATATTTTAATATTTTAATATTTTTGATTGATTTTAGTTTTTTTTCCTCTTCCTCAATTCCTTCTTTATTTTTTTCTTATTTACTAGTGGTCGATGAGGGCCACCGGGCCCCCGCTGGCCATGGCTAGGAGCTTGAGATTTTGTGTCCATGTCTAGATCATGTGTCCATGTCTACGAGCCTTGAGCTCTCACAATTGCTACTATGAGCTTGAAGCTCAAGTAGCGGGCGAGGCCACCTTCCCTATGGCCATAATGGTCTTGCTTGGATTTGGTTAAGGTTGGGTGAGGGCATTGCGACCCTCACCTAGTGGCCAGCAAGACCCTTGCTAGCCAATAGTTAAAAAAAAAAAAAAGGAAAAGGGAAAAAAAGAAGAAAATGATTTTTTTTAAATTATTAAGATTTATCTATGTCAGCATTAGTTGTGCTACATAGTTGGTCCAAAATTAAACAGATAGACTCAATTAGTAAAATGTGAAAATATTTATGATTCAATTGAGAAAATTAAAAAGTTTAAAACGGGATTGACAAAAGTGCAGTAGGGTAAGAACTTTTTGAAAAAAATTTCCCTTTAAGTTATGCATAGTTAAAACTTATCAAATGCACTTCGTAACGTTAATTATTGAAATATTTAATATTCTATACTTAATGTGAGCCTTCAAATAATTAGAATAACCAAATTGTTGGGGTAAAAAATTAATGTTATAATGAGAGATAATTCTTAATAGTGTAAAGCAATCAATCATGTAAAGTCCAGTGTCACGTTCAGCCCAAACCAACTTAGGCATAAGATGAATTTAAAAAAAAAAAAAAAAATAGGCGCTTGAAACTCACTCTAGATCTCATGTCCATATTTGTGAGCCATGAGCTCTCACAATTGTTGCCGTGAGCTCAAAGCTTAAGCAGTGGCTGAGGTCGCCTTGCTCGTGACTTGAAAGGCCATCACGGCCACAGGTGAGGTTGCCTTGCTAGTGGCTGTGATGGCCTTGCTTAGATTTGGGCGAGGACATTGCAGCCCTCACCTAGCAACTGGTGAGACCCTTGTAGGCCAATAGTTAAAAAAGGAAAAATGAAGAAGGTATAGAGAAAAAAAAAGAAGAAAAAATGGAAAAAGGAAAGAATATATAAATTTTAAAATATTATTAAAAATTGTCATGTAACCGGTCCAAAATTAGACGAATTGAATCAATTGGCAAAATGTAAAAAAGTTTAGGACTCAGTTGGCGAAATTGAAAAGTTTATGATTGAATTGACAAAAGTGTAGTAGGCTTAAAACTTTTTGAACAATTCTCCTCTTAAGTTACGTATATGTAAAGGTATACTTGAAAAAAACATGGTAAGGTTCTGCCGCACTTTTTGAACTTTTTGGAGAAAAAAATAGGGTTAATATTCTAAAAAATCCCAAACTGGTACACCAGTGATAAATTTATCAAAAACTATTTTTTTGATCACCAAAAATCCTAAACTGTTACATATGTGACAGATCTACCCTTTGTTAGCTTCCATTCGATTTTGCCGTTAACCTTGCCGACGTGGTTGCTGACGTGGCAAGCAATGTGGAAATTCATAAGTTTAATACTATTAAAAACCCCAAACTGATATATTTATGACAAATTTACCTCAAGCTAGTATATTTACGACAAATTTACTCTAAATTAATTTTTTCGATTATAAAAAACCTAAATTGGTACACGTGCACCACATTTACTCTCTTTCAATTTTCCCAAATTTGACCGAGTTGTGATGTCCAATTAATTTTATTTTCCGGATTACTCTAACATTGCCTCTATATCATTAATACTTGATTTTTTCTTCTTTTTATTGAAATCATTATTAGAAAACTATTCAAAGACTACCAAATGTGCACTTCATTCTTGTGCTAAGAGGATGCCCATTAACTAAAAGATGGACAGATCGCTTGCACACATATACAAAAGAAGTGCACCTATCGTGGTTGCTTCGCTCGTTTTTGGTTTGTGACAAACTTGGCTTTATATTTATATATCTAAGCCCCACATGGTTTACTACTTGTCCGCAAACTGTTTGTACTCTTACATATTACTCTTGCTTTGTTGGTCATTCGTGTTAGTCCATGTCCTTATTAGCGTTACGTAGTCTTTCCTACCTTGAATCGTAAGTGTGTCAAATTTTTAACATGGAACTTGCATGTGAATGGTATGATGGACTCGTACATCACATGCTCGTTGAATTGCTGGAACCAAAATCACTTATGTTTGTCATTGATTTCAGGTGTACTTTGAGTGTGATTCTTTTGTATATGTGTGCAAGCGATTTGTCCATTTTTTAGTTAATGGGCATCCTCTTAGCACAAGAATGAAGTGCACATTTGGTAGTTTTTGAATAGTTTTCTAATAATGATTTCAATAAAAAGAAAAAAAATCAAGCATTAATGATATAGAGGCAATGTTAGAGTAATCCGGAAAATAAAATTGATTGGACATCACAACTCGGTAAAATTTGAGAAAATTGAAAGAGGGTAAATGTGCCGCATGTGTACCAATTTAGGTTTTTTATGATTGAAAAAATTAATTTAGAGTAAATTTGTCGTAAATATACCAGCTTGAGGTAAATTTGTCATAAATATACCAGTTTGGGGTTTTTAATGATATTAAACTTATGAATTTCCATATGGGTTGCCACATCGGCAAGGTTAATGGCAAAATCGAACGAAAGCTAACGGAGGATAAATCTGTCACATATGTACCAGTTTGGGATTTTTAGTGGTCAAAAAAATAGTTTGGGGTAAATTTGTTAAATATGTACCAGTTTGGGGTTTTTTAGATTATTAACCCAAAAAAATATGGTAAGATTTGCTTACTCTTATCAAAAAAAAAAAATGGTAAGATTCTCAACTTTTTGGACAATTTTCGACGCATAAGATAAATTAGAAAAGAAAAAGAAAAGGTGATTGGACCACACTAAAACTTTGACCTCAGCCGCCTTGACCTGCGTAGCGCCATGTCATGATAGGGTAATTTTTTTTTTTTTGAAAACATTTTCAAGAGGTCAAGACGTTGATAATCAATTTTGTCTACATGGGATTAATTCTACCGATATTAAAATTGATACTATCTTGTTGTAAAGAGTACTCTTTTTGCTTTCCTGAGAAATTTCAAAATATCATCTAAATTTTCAAAAATTATAAAAATATACTCATCTTCATGTCAATTTTGTATATTGTGAAAGTTTCTAGTGTTTAATATTAAAAAAAGTCAAATTGTGTGCACTACAAGAGTTACATTAAGCAAAAAGTGAAAATAAAATCTAATGAGACACGTTCTAAATTAAAAATGTACGGTGATAATAAGAATTTCTTATATTCAACCTCTTAATATTTCTAGCATTGCATTGACATGGATGCTATTCCTCTTTCTTTCCAATGTTTTTCCTTTTTTCTTTTAACACCAAAGCAAATTTTTATTATTTTTCCTTGTCTAGTTAGACATCAGAGCAAAACAGTTCAACATGATCTAATGACTCATAGGAAGTGGGGTAATAAAAATTTGAAGTACCTAATAATTTTCTCAAATATTAACATGCGAGACTCAATGATTCATTTTGGATAAGTTCACCCAAAATTTTAAATTTCATACATAGATCGCAATTTAGTTTAAATATTTTTAATTCGGACGATCCGTTCCCAATCCTTTGTAAGAAAGGTGCAACCAAGTCTTTTGAATAAATAATGCCCACACAATCATTTATCTGATTATACTTGAAATTTTGGGTACATGACAACTTCGAATTGCCTTTCTCAACAAACCCATATAGTAACTGATTTATACTTTTCAGAGAAGTTAATTAACCTGATTACTTGAGTTGAGAATTGTGATGACCCAAACCGGGGGCGGTACGGAGGGATGGACTAAGATCGCCTCGGCAGTACGTGGGCGAAGCTAAGGGCATTTCTCTTGTCCCACATCACTTAGGGGGGAGTCCTGGGAGTCTTTATAAGGCTTGGGTCCCTTAGTATGTGTGACGCGGTTTAAAACCGTGAGGGAAAAGACCGTGGCTGAGATGGCCCAAAGCGGACAATATCACATGGTGGGGCCCGGGTCCTTACAAGAATTTCACAACGTCATCGCTCACGACTTAATTGCTCCAATCGAAATGTTTAGAGCCCGATCATATTTCATTAATAAAGCTAAGTACCTTTCTGGTATGTTTCCCCAAAGTTGTCCCTGCCATACGTCTCTCTCTTCCATGTCATCATCTCAAGGGCTTCACTTCGACCAGAACTCCGAAGCTATTCATCCAGCTATAAAAGCGGCTGCAGTTGGTGATAGATTCCTAAAGGGAAAAGCGTTAAAAAAGTCATTAATATTTTATATTTATGTCACTTTAGTTATAAACTTTTTTTGGTGCCAATTAAGTTCTAAACCTTTTTACGTTGTATCAATTTAGTCATTTTCGGTCAATTTTGATCGGATTTTGTTGACTAGATGCCGGTTGGCTAAGTGGCCTAATTGGCGCTGATGTGGATAATTTTTAATTATATTTTTTATTTTTATATTCTTTTTCTTTTTCTTTTTTCCTTCTCCTCCTTCTTCCTCTAGCCGGTCACCGGACCTTGGCGATCGGCCAGAGGTGATGGCCGATGAAGTTGACCATTGGTGAGGTTGAGGTCGACCTCACCGGCCACCTCGTCAGTGGCTGTGAGGGTGGCCTCGCGCCGGGCGGGTGAGGCCGTTCTCATGACCACTATGGAGGTGGCTGGCGACCAACTGGAGGAAGAAGGGAGAGAAGGAAAAAAAAAAAGAAAAGAAAAGAGAAAAAATTCAAGAATATTAAAATATTATTAAAAGTTGTCCACATCAACGCCGATTAGGTCACATCAGCGAACCAGTGTCCAATCAGCAAAATCCAACAAAAATTTGCCGGAAATGACTGAATTGACACAACGTAAAAATGTTAAGGACTTAATTGGCACTAAAAAAAGGTTTAGGACTAAATTGGCACAAATACAGGCACAAGTACTACATTACTTCCAAATTACTCTATTCTCTCCTTCCTTTTGCTTCTCAAGATGGCTCGGTTGAAGGTCCAGGGTATGTGTATGAGAGGGTCAATGATCTCAAGAGGTTCTTCCATCTGTGCTTTCGCTCAACGAATGTGTGTGTACATATGTATGTTTCCATGTGTTCTCATGTCGCGTGTGAGCGCACATAAGAACATGAACTGTTTCTGGTTCTACGGATAAAGTGTAGTAGTAAATCGGTTCGATGAACAGTTCATGGGTGAATCTCAAAGAAACATGAAACACCATTTGGCCTCGAGTTAATTACTTGCGATCTATTGCTTGTAAAAAGGTTGAATTGTTCATAGTGATTGTTCCCTCAGCAGCTCTAAAGAAATCCTCTTTTGAGAACCGGCAAGCTCAGGATGAATTTTTTTGACCTTTACTTGCATCGGAAATAAGATTTGGTTTATGTTGCCTGAACAAGAAAGATAGAGTTGTCAACTGTTCTTGCGACTTCTCTTCCATCTGTCTCAACTTCTTTATACATTTCTTTGTTCTCCAATTTTTTCGCGTGTGCTTGCTACCGATTCTGGAACAGAAGGAATGCGAATTGGTGGCCTCGAAAGGTGACTATAGTCCCTAATCTCTGCCTCCCAGAGAGAAGCAAAGAAATCCGAAACTGGTGATCCATATAAAATGTGTGCACAACCAGACTTATTGGGAAATCCTACTTATAGATGTTACATAGGTCACTGTGAATGCCTGTAAAGGTTGCGAAGTTACTTTTCAGCATTGGGTTCCAATAAAGTTCTGCTCTATCCTACAAATTCTATCATGTCTAAGATGGTTTTCAATTTTGTTTCCATGCATTGCCCATTGCCTGCTGCTCCACGCGGTGAATATGCACTCATCAAGCAGTTGGCCATGCGACGATTTGTCACTTTGCTAATGCAGGACTCCGGTTGAGCATATCAGATCGCTCCGGCTGATCACAGGCATCAAAACCCCAAACCTAGACGATGGCAGATTGGACCTCAAAGCATATGACAGCTCGATTGAAATGCAGATCGCGCAGGATGTGGAAGGAGTCATCGTTGGCAGCGCAGTCGGGGAAGGCCATTTAATGAGCTGGGACAAGCACATCACGCTCATTGGACACACTGTCACTCGCTTTGGCTCTTCATTCAAGGTGATCAGTAACACCTGATCAGTAACACCGGAGGTAACTCCACCAGTGAAGAAACGCAGGCTACCGAGCAGGGCTTTGCTGTTGGAATGCATGCTTCCCTTCACATCAATCCTTACTATGGCAAAACCTCAATACCTGGCTTGCTTGCTCACTTCAATAGTGTTTTGCCTATAGGCCCGATGATAGTATACAACATGCCATCAAGGACGAGTCAGGACATTCCACCTTGTGTCATCCAAACCTTGGCTGCAAGTCCAAACTTGGTCGGTGTTAAGGAATGCGTTGGATGTGATCGTGTTAGGCAGTATGGAGAGGAGGGAATCACGGTTTGGTGCGGGATGGATTATGAAAGCCTTGATGCTAGGTGGGATTTGGGGGCTACGGGAGCGATGTTGGTCCCTAGCAATTTGACTCCTGGCTTGGTGCGGGAATTGGCTGCGGGGAAGAAGAGTCCTTCGTTGAACAAAAAGCTCATGCCTTTGATGGAAATGCCCTTCCATGAGCCGGCCCTGATTGGATCGAACACTGCTCCGGCTCAAGTCAGGGTGGTCAAGCAGATCTTCAGGCTTCCTTGCCTACCGCTTCCTCCATCGGAGGCGAGAATTTGTGGGCTTGGTGAAGGAAATTCGAAGAGAGCATTTCGTGGGAGAAAGAGAAGTTCAGGTACTTGACGATGATGACTTCGTCTTGGCGCCAAGTTATTGATATTGGTCATCTTCATTCCAAAAAGGCATCCTTCATGTTTCATTTTGCTTCCTCAGATTTACCATGCTCAGTAACGAAACTAGCTGGAACAAGAATCAAGGCGCATCACTTTGAATCTAAGAAGCATAATACGCACAGCTATACATGACTTGAGTCCTGTCTTTTCCCGCAAAACATCGTTTTATAGATACTATCTAGGCCGTCTGCGAAATGCTTATCGGAATACCACAAAAACTAGGAGGAGAAAGAGGACACAGAAAACCGCTGAAGTGCTGAGATACCTAACTAATGGAGAACTATGAGAGATTATTGGAACGTATTAGCGGCAACATCTTCCTTCTCATGAACGTTGCCGAAATAAGCAATCCAGCGAAAAAGCAAGTACAACAAGAAAGGCTTCATCGAGTTGCTTCCATGCTAATTCGACAGAAGCATTTTTAATCACATGGATGCTATTCGTACTTTAACCTACTTAAAACCTAATGTCACCCGGAGAGCTAGAAAAATCCACAAGCTTTGCTTTTCTTGATTCGCAAGCGCATCAGAAGATAGTAATGAAGTAAAGACCATCTCAATGGGAAATCAGTATTCACGCAAGTTGCCAAGATCTTTCCCTCCTATGCATGAGTCAATTATTCATCTATTTTTCCAAAATGATCAAGAAAATACATTGAATGAATGCTTGGATTTGGATTTTGGATTTGAGAAGCGTTTTAGTTGGTTTCTCAGTCTGAAGGTCCCGTAAATCTTTTGCATATGATGTGTGGATTTAATAGGGAAATTGACAAATTGCCTAATCCATCTCTCCTCTTTTATTTCTCAAATTCACTTGATTTTTACAGCGTTGAAGCATTTTTTAAAGTACACACAGAAATTATCATTTTAAACTTCGCACTAATCTTATTTTTAAGAGTTCTTTGCCATTTTGAGTTTTAAAACAATTTCTTCAATGAATTACGTTAATAGGATGATTTCTTATGCTTTGCTTACTATGGTCCAAGTGTAGGTAGTCCCATCGGCTGCGATGTCAGCTAAATTACAAGTGACGACTAACTGGCTAGGATTGATAGAAAAATAATGGTTGGGGAAACTCTCAAATAAAAGTGAAAGTACAATTTAAGATAGACTAGTCTCCATGGACGCGCTACAGCAAGCATTCCAAATTTTTATATTTCGTTTGATTAATTGCGGGACTTCTATGTTTTCACTCTTCAAACTCTTTTGGGGACATGAGGTTGTAACTGAATTGCGTACATGTATATTGTACTGGATTGGATTAAATTCTACATTTAATGGTATGATAGGTGTCTGGGTGGACACCAAAGTTTGAAAATTTTTGTAAGCAGTACCAGATCTAACTCACGTGCTTTGCAGGTGCACCACTTATTTTTGCTCTCTCGCTACGATTGAGAGGACATGATGAACGATTATTCGAGCAATTAACTTTATTTGTATTTTAGAAAGGAAATTACTTAAAAAGAGTAACGAAACTTGCTACTTTCTAGGAGGTAAGAGAGAAGTGGGTCATAAGTGGAGAGTGCAACATTTATTTATGTAATCATGAGCGGGACTGGTTGCCAAGCAAGTTTCAAGAGTCAATAGTTTTTTTTTTTTTTAACAGGTTGGACACCATGTCAAATAATTAGCTTTATATATGGTATAGCTAGATAAAACATCAAGAGTTGAGGCTTTTTTTAAAAAAAAAAAATCGTTTATAAAAGAATAAGTACTGAAAACTATAAATTGACTATTAATTTTCAAATACTTTATATACCGAAAATAAAACTTAGAAGTTCTTCGATATAGATGAACATTATAATTAATTTATTATCTTTCTAACACACATGGAACGACAAGTATTATCGAAAGGTTTTGACAAATTATAATTATAAGATTTTAACTTCCATTAAATGTTTTATCATTTAACCAAATAGGTAAGCCCTTTCGAGTAATTTTTGACTTAATACACTCAATTAAGTTGTGGAAAGATAATCCGAAAAGTCTTAAATTTATTACACTTTTATAAATTCAATCCTAAACATTTTAATTTTGTCAACTGAATCCTAAACCTTTTCACATTTTGAAAATTAAATCTATTTAGTCAATTTTGGTAGGAATTCGCTAAGGTCCAACTATCTCAAATGGTATGGCCGATGTTGATATGAGTAATTTTTAATAATATTTAAATATATAAATTTTTGAATTTTTTAAATATTTTTTAAAGTTTTTTTCCCTTAGTTCCTTCTTTAATTTTATTTATTTATTAGTGGTTAGCAAGCTCACAGAGACCTCATTGGCCATTGGGTGAGGCAGCCTCCCTACAATTGCTCGAGCTTAACGGACCATGGCCCGGAGCTCAAAATTTAGCGATCGAGTGGCCAGCCATAACTTGAAACTCAATTTAGATCTTGTGTCCATGTCTGTGAGGCTCAAGCCCTCATGGTTGCTGCCATGGGCTCGAAGCTCAAGCAATGGGCGAGGTTGCCTCGCCCACAACCCAAAAGGCCATCACGGGTGAGGCTACCTTGCATGTGGCCGTGATGGCCTTGCGTAGATTTGGACGAGGTTGGGCAAGGGCATTGTGATCCTCACCTAGCAGCTGGCAGACCCTTGCCAGCTAGTAGTAAAAAGAAAAAAAGAAAAGAAAAGAGAAGCATATGAGAAAAGAAATAAATATTTTTTAAAAAATTATTGAAAATTATTTACGTCAGCATCGGCTGTGCCATGTAATTGGTCCAAAATTAGAGAGATGGACTTGGTTGGCAAAATGTGGAAAAGATCTAGGACTTAATTGGCAAAATGTGAAAAATGTTTAGATCTCAATTGGTAAAAGTATATTAGGTTTGAAATTTTTTGAACAATTTTCCACTTAAGTATGTATAGTTAAAGGTTATCAAATGCACTTAATAACACTAATTGTTGAAATATTTAATTTTCTGTACTTAATGCGGGCCTTCAAATAATTAGAATAACTAAATTGTTGGGGAAAAAGTTATTGTTACAATGAGAGAGACAATTTTTAGTAGTGTAAAGCAATCAATCATGTGAAGTCCAGTGTCATGTTCTGCTAGCCCCAACTTAGGCATAAGAAAAATAAAAAAAATAGGTGTTTGAAACTCATTTTGCATCTCGTGTTCATGCCTGCAAGCCTTGAGCTCTCATGGTTGCTGCCATGGGCTCGAATCTCAAGTTGCAGTAGGAGTGTGCAAAACAAACCACCCAAATCAAGAATCGACCAAATCAAACTGGACCGGCCAATTTGGTTTGAAATCTGAGAGTGTTGGTCTCGTTTCCAGTTCCAAAGGGGGAACTAGACTAGACTGCCTAAATGTACTTTTTTTTCTTTAAAAAAAATAAAATGTAAACTAAACATTCTTTTGGTCTTGTTCCAAGTAGTGGAAAGTAAAGTAATAGGAATAATTAAGTGATCGATTCCATTGGACTGAATCGAAACTGGATGATCCTCGATTCCGACTTTTGGGAACCAGTTTTTTCAGTTCGGTTCTTGGTTTCACCTTAGAATCGGATCGGATCGGATTGAGAATTGATCACTTATAAGCAAAGGGTGAGGTCGCCTTGCTCATGATTCAAAAGGCCATAGTAGCCGTGAGCGAGGCTGCCTTGCTAGAGGCCGCTATGGCCTTTCTTAGATTTGGGCGAGGTTGGGGGAGGGCATTGCAGCCCTCACCTAGCGGTCGGTGAGACCCTTGCTGGCTAGTAGTAAAAAAAATAGAAATAATAATAACAAAGGAAAATATTAAAAAAAGAAAAAAAGAAGAAATAAAAAATACAATTTTAAAAATATTATTAAGAATTGCCTACGCCACCACCGATTGTGCCATGAGCCAATAAAAAATTAGACAGATGGACTTAATTGATAAAATGTGAAAATGCTTAGTACTCAATTGACAAAATTAAAAGATTTATTACTCAATTGACAAAAGTGTAATAGGTTTAGAACTTTTTGGATAGTTTTTCCTTCAAGTTATGTAGAGGTAAAGGATATCAAATGCACTCAATAACCTTAATTGTTGAAATGTTTAATTTCCTGTACTTAATGTGAGCCCTCAAATAATTAGAATAACTAAATTGTTGGGTAAAAAAGTTATTGTTACAATGAGAGAGGTAATTTTTAATAATGTAAAGCGATCAATCATGTAAAGTCTAGCGCCACGTTTTGCTTACACCAACTTGGGCATAAGATAAATTATAAAAATAGGCACTTGAAACTCCCTCCAAATCTCGCGTCCATGTTTGCGAGCCTTGAACCCTCATGGTCGCTGCCGTGAGCTCGAAGCTCAAGTAGCGGGTGAGGTTGCCTTGCTCATGGTCATGATGGCCTTGCTCAAATCTAGGCAAGGCCAAGTGAGGGCATTGCAGCTCTCACCTAGCGGTCGGTGAAATCCTTGCTGGCCAATTGTTAAAAAAATAAAAATAAAGATGGAAAAGAGAAAAAAAAAAGAAAAAGAAAAAATAGTTTTTTAAAATATTATTAGGAATTGTCTACATTAGCATTAATTAGGTCACATTCCGGTCCAAAAATAGATGGATGGACTCAATTGAAAAAATATAAAAATATTTATGACTCAATTATCAAAATATGAAAAGATTTAGAACTTAATTGACAAAAATACAATATGTTCAGAACTTTTTAGACGAGTTTCCAATTAAGCTATGTATAGTTAAATGTTATCAAATGCACTTAATAATGTTACTTATTGAAATATTTAATTTTCTATACCTAATGTGAGCCTTCAAATAATTAGAATAACCAAATTATTGAGGAAAAAAGTTATTGTTACAACATGAGAGATAAATTCCAATGGTGTAAAGCAATCAATCATGTAAAGTTACATTATGCCTACCCCAACTTAGGCATAAGATGGTGCTTGAAACTCACTCTAGATCTCGTGTCCATGCCAGCGAGCCTTGAGCTCTCATCGTCATTGTCATAAACTCAAAGCTCAAGTAGCAAGCCAGGTTGCCTTGCCCGTGGCCCATCGCATTTGAGGGTGAGGCCACCATGCTTGTGGTCGCGATGGCCTTGCCTAGATTTGGGTGAGGCTAGGCCAAGGCATTGTAGCCCTCACCTAGTGGTCGGTGAGACCCTTACTAGTCAATAGTATATATATATATATATATATATATATATATATAAACAAATAAGGAAAAGAGAAAAAAGAAATTTTTTTATAAAAATATTACTAAAAATGTCTACACTAGCATTGGTGTACCATGTAGTCAGTCCAAACTTAGACAGATTGGACTTCATTGACAAAATGTGAAAATATTTAGATTCAATTGACAAAATATGAAAAGATTTAGGAATAAATTAGCAAAAGTGCAGTAGATTTAGAAGTTTTTGGACAATTTTTCAATTAAGTTATGTATAGTTAAAGGTTATCAAATGCACTTAATAACATTAATTGTTGAAATATTTAATTTTCTGTGCTTAATGTGAGCCTTCAAATATTAGAAAAACCAAATTGTTTCAATAAGAGAGATAATTGAGCATGTAAAGTCCAGTGTCACGTTCCACCTACCGAAACTTAGGTATAACATAAATTTAAAAAGTAGGCGCTTGAAACTCACACTAGATCTCGTGTAAATGTCTGTGAGCCTTGAGCTCTAACGGCTGTTACCATGAGCCTGAAGCTCAACCAATGGGCGAGGTCACCTTGCCCGTGACCTGAAAGGCCATCGCGGCTGCCTTACCTGTGGCCGTGATGGCCTTGCCTAGGTCTAGGCAAGGTCAGGCGAGGCATCATAGCCCCCACCTAAATAAATAAATTAAAAAAAAAAGGAAAAGAGAGAGAAAAAGAAAAAAAAATATTTTTTTTAAAAATATATTATTAAGAATTTTTTGCATTAGCACAGATCGTTCCACATAGCTATTCTAAAATTAGACATATGAACTAAATTGACAAAACATGAAAAATGTGTAAAATTAAATTGACAAAGTTGAAAAGTTTATAACTGAATTAACAAATGTGTAATAAGTTTAGAACTTTTTAAACAATTTTGTTGGAATATAATATGCGAAAAGGACATGATTTGGATCTTATAATTTACGTTAACGTAAAATCGCCAGAGAAATAAATGAGAAATAATAATAGCACTAAAAATTTATGTAATTTGGTTCGAGTATCAGTAGCTACATCTACGGGAAGAGTCAGTAGTAAATAATTCACTATAATCGGAAAATCAAAGTTTACAATTGCTCACACGCTTAAGTGTTTCCCACATCTAAATTTAATCTAAAAAATAACTCACTTTGACATAGATTCACGATACAAAATCACCGTACGTTCAAGCTTAAAGTAAAATGCTTTATGTACGTCGAAACGAAGAATTCATATGCTTGTTCTCCTCATTCTGTACAGGTTTGCATTCTTCTCTCTTCGTGCGCGGCTCTCTTCAGCTTGTCGTGCGGCTTCTCCGTGCGGCTTCTTTTTCTCTTGCAGGGCTGCACTTTTCTTTTCCGCTTAAGACCACACCTTTTATTTTATGTGTATGCCCAGAGTCAAACTATTGACTCCGGGCCCCACCCTTGATTCTTTTTCTCTACCATAAATTCTTCTTCTGCCTTGCTCTGCACGTACACTAAAAAAGATAGAAAACCCTCACTTATTTTTTTTTCTAAATTCTATCTTTATTTTATTTCCTCCTTCATACAACTTTAAGAAGTCTAAGGGCTTCTTCATCTAATTTGAAATCTACTTGAAAAAGTATTTCTCAATAAAATTTAATTTAACAAATCATTATCCGAATACAAACTCGAGACATTATGTATAATTAAAGGTTATCAAATGCACTTAATAACGTTAATTGTTGAAATATTTAATTTTCTGTATTTAATTTGAACATTCAAATAATTATAACAACCAAATTGTTGGGAAAAAAGTTATTGTTACAATGAGAGAGATAATTTTTAATAGCGCAAAGCTATCAATCATGTAAAGTCCGGTGTCACGTTCTGCCTGCACCAACCTAGGCATAAGATAAATTAAAAAAATAGGAGATTGGTCCACAGTGAAACTTTGACCTTAGCCGCCTTGACCTGCTCATGTCATGATAGGGTAAATTTTTTTAAATTTTTTTCAAGAGATTTAGACGCTGACAATCAATTTTTTTACATGTGATTAATTCTACCGATATTAAGGTTGATAGTATCTTGATGTAAAGGGTACTCTTTTTGCTTTCCTTTTTAAAATATCATCTAAATTTTCAAAAATTATAAAAAAAAATATACGAATCTTCATGTTAGTATTTATATATTATGAAAGTTTCAAATATTTAGAATTAAAAAAAGTCAACATGCGTGTCACAAAATTTACAATAAGCAGAAAATGAAAAAAAAGGCTAATTAGATACGCTCTTAATTAAAAATGGAAAGTGGTAATGATAATTTAGTAGATTCGACATCTTAATATTTCTAGCATTGCATCGGCTCGGATGCCATTCCTCTTTCTTTCCAATTTTTTTTACACCAAAGCAAATTTTTATTAATTTTCCAGACATAAAAAACAATTCAACATAATCCAACGACTCAAATGAAGTGGGATAATAAAGATCTGAAGTAACTAACAATTTTCTCAAATATTGACACATAAAACTCAACGACTCCTCTTTTGGCAGATCCAAACCAATATATAAAGTTATTTGAATTTTCCCTAGGAAAATGTTAGAATAAGTTCACTCAAAATTTTCAATTTCATACATAAGATCGCAATTTAATTTAAATATTTCAATTCGCACGATCCATCTCCAAGCCTTCCAAAGAAAAGTGTAATAAAGTCTTTTGGATAAATAATGCCCACGTAAGCATCTATCTGGTGATAGTTGAAATTTTGCACACTGGACAATTTCGAATTACCTTTCTCAACACATATAAAGGACCTAAAATATACCTTTAGAGAAGTTAATAGCTTAATTGCTTGAGTCGAGAATTTCACAACGTCATTGCTCACGACTTAACTGCTCCAATCGAAATGTTTAGAGCCCAATCATGTTTCATTAATAAACGTTATACATTACTCTATTCTGGGATGATTCCCCAAAATTGTCTTAAACGTGCGTCTCTTTCGCTTCTGTGTCATCATGTTAGGTGGTTCACTTCGACTGGAACTCCAGAGCTATTCATCAAGCCATAAAAGCAGCTGTAGTTGGTAATAGATTCGTGAAGTATAAAAACGTAAGTACCCTACAATTACATTACTTACAAAGTACTCTATTCTCTCCTTCCCCTTGCTTCTGAAGATGGCTCAGCTGGACGTCCAGGGCTTGTGCATGAGAGGGTCATCGCCGGAGCTCCGGTTACCAAGCAATGATCTCAAGAGGTTCTTCATTCTGTGCTTTCCTCGACAAGTATCTGTGTAAATATGTATGTTTCCATGTGTTCTCACGTCGCATACGAGCGCACATGAGAAGGTGAATTGTTTCCGGTCCTAGGGATGAAGTGTAGTAGTAAGTCGGTTCGATGAACAGTTCATGGGCTAATCACTAGGAAACACGAAACACCCTTTTGGCCTCGAGTTAAGTTCTTGCGGTCGAGTGCTTGTAAAAGGTTGAATAGTTCATAATGATTGTTCCCACAGCAGTTCTAAAGAAACCCTCTTTTGAGAACCGGCGAGCTCAGGATGAATTTTTTCTACCTTTGCTTGCATCGGAAATAAGATCCGGTTCATGTCGCTTGTACAAGAAGGCTAGAGTTGTCAGCTGCTCTTGCAACTTCTCTTCCGTTACGACTTCTTTGTATGTTTATTTTTTTCTGTTTCTTTTTGTGTGCTTGCTACCGATTCTGGAACAGAAGAATTGCCAATTGGTGGCCTCGAAAGGCAACTATAGTCCCTAATCTCTGCCTCCCAGGGCGAAGCAATGAAATCCGAAACAGGTGATCCGTATAAAGTGTGTGCACGACCAGACATATTGGGAAATTCCTTCTCATGGATGTTACATAGTTCATTGTGAATGCCTGTAGAGGTCGCTACTGTGCTTTTTAACATCGGGTTCCGATAAATTTCTGTTCTATCCTACAAATTCTGTCATGACAAAGTCAGACAGTTTTTAATTTTGTTTCTATGCATTGCCTGCTGCTCCCGGCGGTGAAAATGCACTCATCAAGCAGTAGGCCTGCAATGATTCGTCCCTTTGCTAATCCAGGACACCAGTCGAGGATATCAGATCACTCCGGCTGATCACAGCTATCAAGACCCCGTACCTACCCGATGGCAGATTGGACCTCGAAGCCTACGATGGCTTGATCGATATGCAGATCACGCAGGGTGTGAAAGGAGTCATCGTTGGTGCCACAGCTGGGGAAGGCCATTTGATGAGCTGGGACGAGCACATCATGCTCATTAGACACACCGTTGATCGCTTTGGTGCTTCGCTCAAGGTGATCGGTAACACCGGAAGTAACTCCACCGCAGAAGCAATGGAGGCCACTGAGAAGGGCTTTGCTATGGGAATGCATGCTTCCCTTCACATCAATCCTTATTATGGCAAAACATCGATACGCGGCTTGCTTGCTCACTTCAATAGTGTTCTACCTATGGGCCCGATGATAATATACAATGTGCCGGCAAGGACAGGTCAGGACATTCCTCCTAGCGTCATCCAAACCTTGGCCACAAGCCCAAACTTTGTCGGCATTAAGGAATGTGTTGGCAATGATCGGGTTAGGCACTATGCAGAGGAGGGGATCACCGTTTGGTGTGGGATGGATGATCAATGCCATGATGGTAGGTGGGATTTCGGGGCTATGGGATCAATGTCGGTTGCCAGCAATTTGATTCCTGGCTTGATGCTGGAATTGGTCACAGGGAAGAAGAGTCCTTCACTGAACGAAAAGGTCCTGCCTTTGGTTGAATGGCTCTTCCACGAGCCAAATCCGATCGGAGTGAACACTGCTCTGGCTCAACTCGGGGTGGTCCGGCCAGTTTTCAGGCTCCCTTACGTGCCCCTTCCTCTATCGAAGAGGCTGGAGTTCGTGGGCTTGGTGAAGGACATTGGAAGAAAGCATTTCGTGGGAGATGGAGAAGTTCAGGTACTCGACGATGACGACTTCATCTGGGTGGGAAAGCATTGATACTGGTCATCTTCGTTCCGGAAAGACACCCTTCATGTTTCATTTTGCCTCCTCAGATCTACTATGTTGTTTCAGTGACGAAAATAAGCCAGAACAAGCATTAAGGTGCATCACTTTGAAATTAAGAAGCATTATACATAATTCTGTCAACGTGATTTGTGTTCTTTTTCTTGTCCACCATACCTTTTAATTCTACTTGTCTAGCAAGTAACATCTTGGAGGTGCGATTACTCTGCAAACAACTTATTTTATCATCAAATTGGAACCGGGGAAAGGGAATTCTAATCACACCCGGAGTGCATAAATTACTTCATCTTCAGGTTGATGAATGCGTAATTATGACAGAAAATCGCTGAAGAACTGAGACATTTAACTGATGGAAACTATGAGAGATTACTCACACGTATTAGTGGCAAAATCTTCCTTTTCACGATGTTGCTGAAATGGGCAATCTGATGAAGGACCACGTTTAACTAGAAAGGCGTCATGCTTCATCGAGTTGTTCCGACGACAGTTGACAGAAGCATTTTATATACATGGACGCGAGTTGCACTTGGATAAAGACCGCAGAAAACATAGCAACCAATTTAAACACAATGTCACCTGGAGAACCGCAAGCTTTGGTTTTCTTGATTCACAAGGAAATCAGAAGACAGTGTGAAGTACAAACCATCTCATCTTGAAAAAGCCAAGTTCCTGCAAGAAACTGCAAACCCGTCATTCGAGTGGATCGCACCCTTCTTTTGACATACGATCTTACCAACTTCGTGGCTTGAACACTTTGAACTGAAGGATCCCACGGAAAATGAAATAAGAAAATTACACCCACATTCATAGTTAGTTTTCTACAAAATTGTAGCTCTGAGTGAAACGCTGAGCTCATCAGTCGGCCCTGTTCCGCTAAGATCCTGCTGAGCCGAGGTAAAAACTAACTTCCCGTTTAATATGCATGACAGTTTAGCTCATGTAGTAATTCCTCACCTCTTTTTGTATAAGAATTTTTTACTTTTCCGGCAAGAATTGATAGGATATGAAGAGATAGAGATGTTTTTGCCTTCAGCATTGGCATTTTAATTTTTTCTTTAGTAGAATCCTCCTCCCAGAATTCACACATGTTGCCAAGATCCTTGGCATTGTCACGCCATTGCAAAGTCATCATCGTCCACTTGACCATTTTTTTTTCCCCCGAAAGTAACATTTCATTTATTTCCATGAAAAAACAAGAGAGAAATAATACAGTCCAATTACAAATTAAAACAAATCCTGGACAGTTTCAAAGCAAAACAAATTTTATGTGACAAGATAAATCATTAGAACAAAGTTAAAAGTCACAAGACTCAAAGAGTAGGTCTATGATTTTTTGAGACGTAAATCGATGGCTGATCATTGATTCCATTTTTAGTAATGTGTACACATCGAGAACTCAATTCATTGTTATAGCTTTGTCTTTTGACAATGTGGCCTAGGTCAACATCCCCAAAATCATTGTCGTTTAGAGTAAAAAGGTTAACGGAGCATAGATCTAACTGTGAGAGCAAAACCTTCATGAAAATTTTTCCGATTTCTTGCAAAATTGGACTTGTATACCAATGAAATTCAAGGGAAGTGATACCCGAAAACATATACATAAAAATCACCAAATACAAACTAGATCAAGATAGAAACCTTCCTGAAATGAGAGAGAAGCCGCTAGATCTAGATTTGAGACGAAAACAATGAAAGAAAATAGAGAACCAAATCGCTCAAAGAAAAAAGAGAGGGGAGGGACAGATCTAGTTCACCGAATCGGATTTAATGCTGGATTTTATGACAACGATACCAATATAGGCGGACACCGAAATTCGAAAATTTTATGTTTAGTACAAGATTCTAACGCACTTATTTTCGTTCTCTTGATAAGACCGAGCCGATTTGATGAACGATCATTCAAGTGATCATTCTATTTTTATCTTAGAAAGGAAGTCGCTTGAAAAATAAGGAAACTTGCTACTTCTTAGGAGTGAAGAGAGAAGCGGGTAATATGAGAGTGAAACCTTCACTCCTGCATTCCGCCATTGATATCTTGCTTGATGATGACATTTCTAAGGCATTTTTCAAATTAGACAACGAGTTTGAAATTTGGCTATATACATAGTATGGA
This sequence comes from Eucalyptus leucophloia subsp. euroa, assembly GCA_017140325.1. Classification (NCBI taxonomy): domain Eukaryota; kingdom Viridiplantae; phylum Streptophyta; class Magnoliopsida; order Myrtales; family Myrtaceae; genus Eucalyptus; species Eucalyptus leucophloia. The sequence continues at coordinate 13,452,182 of CM029472.1, read as the reverse complement.
TCAATAAAACGTCTGGAGTTGAGGTCATTGGTATGAAACTCGTATGATAAAAGTGAAAAATAAGAGAATCGAAAATTCAAGTACTATATATCAAGTGCCGAAGGCTTTAATTGATGAAAATGGAAATGAAAATTTGTTCAATAATACATAAAACCTAATAGAAGAATTCTATTATCTTTTTAGCAAACATGAAATGACGATAAGTATGAAAGAGTTCTAACGCTATATACTTATTAAACATTTTGATTTCTTTTAAGTATCTTATCATCTGACTAATTAAGTAAGTTATGTGCGGTTAAAATAATCAATTAAACATATCCTAAGCCCTTCGCATGAAATCCTTGTACGATGTGTAAAGTCATCAACGAAGCTAATGTCGTGGTGAGAACTAAAGTACGAAGTTAGTTGAGGATATTATTAGAATAAATAAAATTGTTGAAAATATATTATTGTTATCATGACAGAGATGATTTTCGTGGTGTAAAGTAATCAATTATATAAAAAGTTCGATGTGACGTTTTCCCTACCCTCACTTAAGAATAAGATTATTTTATAAAGGTATGGTCTCCACTAAACTTCAAGTTTAAAGAAATAATTTTGCCAAAGTTTGAAGTTTTATTCAAAATTTTGAAAATATATGTGAATTTAGAGGTCATCATTGATATATTGTGAAAGTTTCAACTGTGTGGGATTAAAGAAGTTAAAGTGCGACGTTACAAGATTTATATTAAGTAAAAATTTAATCGGACCTGCTCTTAATTAAAAAAAAAAAATTGATAATAAGAATCTCGGCATCATTTTTTTGAACCAACTTAGTAAATCAAACGTCTTAATATTCCTAGCATTGTGTTGACCCAAGTGCTGTTATGATTTGGATGCAGTGTTTTTCTTACACCAATTTTTAAAATTATTTTTTCTTGTCTAGTTAGACATCAAATAATGGTTCAACATAATCTAATAGCTCATGTAAAGTGAATCAATAAAGACCTGGAGTGCCTATAATCTTTTAAAATATTTGCACATGAGGCTCAATGGCTCCTCCATCCGCATTTTCCAGCTGGTGAATTTTCTCCGGTAGTGGGTAAATAATGCCAAAATTCTGTCAGAAAGTTCACACTAAACATATTAGAATAAGTTCAAAACATTTTTTAAAGTCCTAATTTTGTCCATGGAACACAATTTAATTTGTACAATCAAGTCCTTTTTTTTTTTTTAATTACAATGAATTCTTTCAATGAATAAATACATACAAAATTATCTTTATGATGACATTTGAAATTTCGCATACACAACAACTTTATGTTGCAGTTTTCAATATATGGTTATAGGACTTGATTATACGTTTAAGCAAAGTTAAGGAATTGATTCCATCTTTGGAGCCCTATCATATTCCACTAATAAAATTTAGGACCTTTAGGCTAAAGTTTCCCAAAATTGACCCCTTCTCAGTTGCTTCACGTTGACCTCAGCTCCATAGCTATTCATCAAAGCCATAAAATGCAGCTGCAGCTGGTAATGGATTTCTACAGACAAAACTACACACATCAAGTGCAAATTACTACACTCTCTCCTGCCGTCTGCTTCTAAAGATGGCTCAGCTGAATTGCCACGGCATGTGCACGAGAGGGTCGACATCGCAGCTCCGGTTACTGAGCAATGATCACGAGAGGTTCTTCATTCTGTGCTTTCCCTCGACCGATTTCAATCAATTATTGTCTTGTTCGATGTACAGTTACTTTCAAGTTTCAACAAGCATGTATGCATGTCTGTATGTGTTATGGACACGCGCGTGCGAGCGCACAAGTTCAGATGAAGATTCATGGGCAAATCCCAAAGAACCACGAGACAAATCGAGTCGAGTACTCGCGTGTCGATTGTTTAGGAAAAGATCGAATTGTTTATGATGATTGTTCGCTCAGGATGAATTTTTTTGACCTTTACCCACATCCGGAGCAAGATCTGGTTTGTGTAGATTGTTGAGAAAGCCAGAGTTTGTCAAATGTTTTTGCTACTTCTCTTCCATCTGTTTCAACTTCTTATGTGTTTCCTTTGTTTTCCCTTTCTTTGCTGCTCGCTATGATTGTGGAACAGAAGGAAGGCGAATTGGAGGCCTCGAAAGGCGACTATAGTCCGTAATCTCTGCCTCCCTGTGCGAAACCAAGAAATCCAAAACAGGTGATCCATATAAAATGTGTACACGGCCAGGCATATTGCAAAATCCTACGTTGCAGAAGTTACATACTCAGCTCGTTGTGAATGTCTGCTACAGTTGCGAATGCAATTTTCAACATCGTGTTCTAATGAAGTTCTATGTTACAAATTCTATCATAGAGCCGTGCTTGGTTTCTTTTGTTGGAAGTGCTTCCTCATTGCTGTCTGTGTTGGTTTAGACTTGCTGGTTTTGTGCTGTTGTTTGGCCTTTTTTATTTCTCTTGTCCTTGGCTTGGTTTCCTTTTACCTTGGCACCCTTCCACTCACTCTGACTTGTTGTTTTCGTGAGTGCAAGTTTCTGGGACCGAGTTCTTGCTGTATAGCAATATATAGCTCTTTTGGTTTAAAGTCAATATAATTTTTACCTTTCACCAAAAAAAATGTAAAATAAAATCTCATGACAAAATGAGATGATTTTTGATTTTGTTTCTATGCATTGCCCAGCTGCTGCACGTGGCGAATATGCACTCATTAAGCAGTTGGCCGTGCAATGATTTGTCGCTTTGCTGATCCAGGTCTCCGGTTGGAGGATATCAGATTGCTCCGGCTGATCACAGGCATCAAAACCCCGTACCTACATGATGGCAGACTGGACCTCAAAGCTTATGATGGCTTGATCGATATGCAGATTGCGCAGGGTGTGGACAGCGTCATCGTTGGTGGCACAGCCGGGGAAGGCCATTTGATGAGCTGGGACGAGCACATCACGCTCATTGGACACACTGCCGCTCGCTTTGGCGCTTCGCTCAAGGTGATTGGCAACACCGGAAGTAACTTCACCGGTGAAGCAATGCAGGCTACTGAGCAGGGCTTTGCTGTTGGAATGCATGCTTCTGTTCAAATCAATCCTTACTATGGCAAAACGTCGATACCTGCCTGGCTTGCTCACTTCAATAGTGTTTTGCCTATGGGCCCGATGATAATATATAACATGCCATCAAGGACAGGTCAGGACATTCAGCCTAGCGTCGTTCAAACCTTGGCTGCGAGCCCGAACTTTGTTGGCGTTAAGGAATGTGTTGGATATGATCGTGTCAGGTGGTATGCAGAGGAGGGGAAAACGGTTTGGTGCGGGATGGATCATGAATGCCATGATGCGAGGTGGGATTTGGGCGCTAGGGGAGCGATGTCGGTTGCTAGCAATTTGATTCCTGGCTTGATGCGGGAATTGGTAGCGGGGAAGAAGAGTCCTTCGTTGAACAAAAAGCTCATGCCTTTGATCGAATGGCTCCTCCATGAGCCAGCCCCGATTGGACTGAACACCGCTCTGGCTCAACTCGGGGTGGTCCAGCCGGTCTTCAAGCTTCCTTATGTACCGCTTACTAAATCGAACAGGCAAGAATTTGTGGGCTTGGTGAAGGACATTGGAAGAGAGCATTTCGTGGGAGAAAGAGAAGTTCAGGTCCTTGACGACGATGACTTCATCTTGGTGGGAAGGTATTGATATTGGTCATCTTCATTCCAAGATGACATCCTTCATGTTCATTTTGCTTCCTCAGATTAACCATGTTCAGTGGTCAAGCTAAATCAATTTGAAACTAAGAAGCATTATACGTATAGCTATTACATGATTTGCGTCCTGTCTTTTCCGTCTGTGAAATGCTTCTCGGAAGACTACAAGAACTAGGAGAAAAGAGGACAAAGAAAATCGCTGAAGTGCTGACTAATGGAGAGGTATGAGAGATTACTCGAACTTATTAGCTGCATAATCTTCCTTCTCACGAAATTTGCCAAAACGACCGATCTAACTCAAAACGAAGTACAGCCAGAAAGGCTTCATCAAGTTGCTCCCATGCCAAATCGACAGAAGCAATTTTTAACCATATGGATGCAATTCGCACTTGGAGAAAGAACATAGAAAAAATAGACACCAGTTTAAACCCAATGTCGCCCGGAGAACTAGTGGATTCAACGAGCTTTGGTTTTCTTCATTCGCAAGCACATCAGAAGATAGCATGAAGTGAAGACCATCTCAATTGAAAAGGAAAGTTCCTGCAATAAACTGCAAACCATTCATTCGAGCAGATCGCACTTTCATATATGATCTTCCCACTTCATGGCACAAACACTATGAATAGAAGGATACGACAGGAAATGTCATTAGCAAATAATAATTTCTATACATAATTTAGTTATTTACAAAAAGATACAGATTCCTGAGAAAAAGGAGAAGAGGGGGAAGAGGGGGAAGAGGGAAGAATGTAGATACTTTCAGTGTCAAACATCGATAGAGACCTGATTCAAATACCGCGTACAAAATTTCTAGCCAAGCGAGTCTTCTTGGGTATCTTCATCGTTTTCATCCATCGGATCATCCAAATTTCGACCCCCATCAGCTCTGCTGCTCTCTTCGATCTCCGTATCTGAACTTGACTGCCCTTGGGCACTGCCGTTAGCATGATCACTTCCAGTGTAATCCTCCGTATCAGAGTCTGAAACAGAACCCTGGTTTTCTCTCCCCTCAGAGTGATCAATATTCATTGCACCAGCAAACTTCTCCTTCAGATCAGGGGCAACAATCCCAATCATCTCAGTCAAAGCACCTCGTTCTTGATTAAGTCTAGCCACAGCTGCATCGGATGATGGAGCACTTTGACTCTCGGCAACAAAGCCATTGGAATCGGGTAAAGGTGCCGCACCTATTTCATTCGCACCTCTACTTCCAGGAGATTCATTCTCTCCATGGATAGAGGGAGCAGTGCTACAGGCCCAACTCCCAGCAACTTCAGAAGCTAAGAGGTCTGCTGTCCTGATTGTGCCCAGAGTTTCCGCTTCAATATCTTGCGTAGCTTTTAAGGTTTCTGGAGCATTGTTCGATTCATATTGCTGCAGAGTTTCCTGTTCCTGACTAAGTGTTTGAGCTTGATCAGCAGTTTCTTGCACATTTTCTCCCTCATCAAGTTGCATTGTATCCCCACCCAAAGTACTTACTCTATTCAGATCAATATTTCGCGCGCCATCAATTCCAGGGCTCTCAGTCTCGAGAACTTGCTCAGTGTCAACAGGATCTCCATCCATAACTGGTTCCGTTCCAACACCATGAATCTCAGAGCCAAATCCACCTTTAACATTCTGACCAGCACTGGTGAAATCGGCCTCTTGTGTATTTTGAGCGTCTTCTTGGCTTCTGATATCACATTCATGTTTCTCAGTGACACTATCTTCGTCTGTAGATGCCACAACATGAACACTGTTGCATCTCTGGGCTGACATAGCAGAATTTCCCTTGGCATCATTGTTACTGCGATTGCTGTTCTCCTCTTTCCTTCTGTTCAGGAAACAGTCAATGTTCCCATAAGTTACATTGAGGTCAACATCAAGTGAAGTGTTTTCGTAATTCTCCTCATCCTCCAGGGTCCTCTGCATCGCTTTCAATTGTTCCTGCTGCTTCGAGAATAAGACCGTGATTTCTTCAGTTGTAGAATAAAATGCCCGTAACTGAGTCTCACTGCATGAGCAATGAAGCCCCCAAAAATCATGAAGCAGAAGAGGAAACTTTAATGCAATGTGCACAGATTACAGTGGCAAATGTCAAATATTGCAGAATATCAATGAGTTTGAACATCTCACCGCAGCATCACTCTTTCCCGGGCACCTTTCAACCGTCTCCTCTCAAAATCAAGATCGCGGATTGCAGCACTAATCTCAAGCTCAAGTTTTGAAACCTTTGCCCATGCTTCTTCTCGAGCAGCCTGCTACCAAGGCCAGGGAATGCCTCAACTCAGATGCACTTAAAGGTGACAAATTCTCAAATTTCCAATTCAACATGCACGTTTTGATAAGAACAAGAAAAAAAAAAAATCAATCTACCCAATCTTTTAGAAAAACAAGATGTATTAGAGAACTATATGACTATCTCTTCTCCCACAAACCATGTACTTGAAAAGGATGTAATTGATGTCCAAGCAACTTCAGGAAAAATCTCAAATAAACAGAAGACACCAGTCCATAGTAAGATATCTTGGCTTCCTTTCAGATTAGCAAATCTGGCAAGATATAGTTAGGGCCATCTATCCTCATCCAAAGATCAATTGAAGCAAGCATTCTGGCAGCTACACAAACCAATGTGAGCGAATCCTTTTGCTGACATTTGACCATCTTCAACACTTCAAGGAAAAAGTTTGTTCACTAGTAGATCTCTCCTAGATCAGATAAAAGAAGCCCAAACTTAGTTGCAACTCTTTTAGTGCTTTCTCAGGGGAGCCAGCAGTTACAATCCAAACTGAAAGTGCAGAGCAAATCCCCATTGAAATGATAGGGCTTGCAATAAATACAGCCATCATGAAAGAAGAGTTTTCTTACTAAGTTACTATACAGAAGTTGTCTTCAGACATTGATAAAATGAGAAAAAAATATGCATAACTATGCTTGCAAGAAAACTCGTTTGGCTATTATTCTTATGTTCCACCTGACCATCAATTAAAGCCTTCTAAACTGTTGTACAAGGGTTTTCGTAGAGGCACAGCCCATCTTTGGTCAAGAGATAATGGACTATGTTATGAGAGGAAGTTGCACTTCCCAGTCTTTGAAAAAAATAAGGACAGAATACTAAATAGTGAAAATTCATACCTTTTCACTTTCAAGCTCTTTTCTCGATGTTCTGAGCTCAAGTTCAAGTTCTTCTACTCTCTGCCCCAACATGTGGCAGTAAGACAAGACAGATTAGATGCGTTGGAACTTGCATAAGTGTGCACCAACAAATTAGAAGTGGAAGATCATTTGTGGCATATGCTGAAACATCTTACTTTTCTTTTATCTAGACAGGCCTCCTGTTCTTCACAAAGTTGAGCTTCCAACTGCCGTACTTTATTGTCAGAGATGACCAAATTTTTCCTTGTATCCTCCTGTGCCAAAATCTTCTGATCAATCGTCTTAATTCCCACCCAACACCGAAAAAATAAAGAATCAAGTGAACCTAAGAAAAAGCTAATGCAGAAGTACCAATTTGATCCTCAAAGTATCCAGTAATGAGCACCTTTCCCTCTCTGTATCCTGAGGATCCAGTACCATATTTTCAATCAGATGCCCAAATAGTCTCTCTCATATTCTTCCCAGATAACCATCACAAACTTAAAGTTCATAATTTAGTCCTTCAAACCTGGAGCTTATTTATCAATTCTTGCTGCTCTTGCTCTTGTTTTGAGGCAGCATCCGAAACCCGCCTTAGCTCCTCCTGAGCCTCTGCATGAGCTCTTTGCACAGCAGCTTTTAGATCTGCTGCAGCCTTTTCACGTTCTTCTCTTCTTTGATCTCGCTCTTCCACCAACTGCTCTTTAAGTTTAGCTATGGATGCCTTTTGACTGAAAGCAAGTATTCAAGCCACTGTCACCTTCTCTAGGTCCACTAAACCCATCATATGCAGATCAAACAACAAAAACAAGTCCATGCCATACCACACATAAAATATTGTACATGGTTACTTTGCAGAAGTTAGGCCATAAGTAAAGCCACCCATGCCACAAAGCCACCCATGCCGCCCATATCAAGGGAGTAATAGAACCCCTTTAGAAAGGCTTATACGAGGACTACTAGAAAGAAAGAAATCAGAAACTAAACCACGAAACACTGCCAAACAGGCACATACAAAATAAGAAAGACATAAATCAAAATGCAATTCCCCCTGATCAGACAGCTATGAAGCCAAAATTTACATGTAATCCTCTTACCACATCTATTCCAGTGAAAAGCGTCTATGGAAAAGTAAATCAGGTTATTATAGGGTAATAATTCCGGTAAGTTAGTGAAGGAAATGAAACTTGTGCATTTGTGACTTACCTATCCATAATTTCATTTGCTTCAGCACATGACTGCAGAGAAGCATCCAGCCTTTCATTAAGATCTACAATCACATGTTTTTGTTCAGCTGATGACTTGTGCAGCTCCTGAAGCTCCTTCTGTTTTGTGTCAACCATATCTTGCAACTCTTTAACCTGTTTGACATAGGACCTTGAAATTGATTCTTTCACCTCCTTCATTTCCTACATCATCAAATTTTAGTAACTACTACTTAAGGAACTTGTCAAATCTAGATCAAGAATTTGAAAATGTTCATCTAACCACATATGAGCCAATAAAACTCACAAGCGGTAATAATAAAATTAAAAAAAAAAAAAAAAAAAGACAAACAGAGGTCAACTTAAAGGATGAGCATACATTTTCATGACGTTCAACAGATGCACGATTCTCGTCCTGCAATGCATCAATTTGACGGACCTGATTTTCCAGTTGCTTCCTTAATTCCTATAGACAGCAAGTTCCAAGGTAGATCAATAATTTCTGGCGTTTAAGAGACAAATGCATATCAGAAATTAGCCATATCAGTCACTAAATTATGCAAGCAATTGAACATACTGTATTTGAATGCTGCAGACTTCGAAAATCATCAAGAGATATTGGACCTTCTAGAGAACCAATGCCGATGCCTTTAAGTCTCTTGATTTCAGGACCAATTTCCTCTGCCAAGTTCAGAGCCATGAGCGCAGAAAGTTTTGACAAAATTTATTGTGCCAAAGCATTTCAGAATAGTCTTGAAATGGTATCAATATTGACAATTCTTTTGCCACATAAATCGTGCTCAACATGCAAGACAGCACAAGTTTTTGTTGCGGAAGCACAAAAGGCATAAGTGCACATGAAGGTCTCCCATCTAAAACTGCAGTACTTTTCTATTGCCCAGTATTAGTCAAAATTTGAATGCCATCCTTGCTACCACTCTTCAGACGATATGCTAGGCAAGCTCCACTGGCATCATTCAGCAGATGATAATTTCCATGATCTGACTAAACTTTCATGCCAACAAAGGCGGGAATAAAAGATTGTCAATGCCAAAGCTTGAAGAGAATCCACAGATAAATCAGCCGCATAGAAGTCACAACCAAGAAAACAAGGATATCCTTATAAGTAGTTCATTGTATTAGGGCATCCACACTTAAATCCTAAATCTAATTGTGTTTGCCCAAAAGAAGAAGAATGGTCCATATAACGCATATATTACACCCAATGTCATGAATATATACCTCCTTTTCTTTTAGCGGATCCCCCAGCCGTGGAAGAAGTGCACCTGCTGACTTCTCGAAATACAAATGCATACGCAGCTTCTGCAATAAGGATAGATTGATAAGATATCTGATTATGACCTAACTTGGCAGCGAAAACACTTGGTAACTTGAATGGCTGTTCATTTATTCAACCACTCTTTGCTCAAGTTTTTATTTTCAGAAGAATTAATGGGAAAAGGACAAGAAAGAAGTCAATTCTTTATGGTTAATAACCCACATTCTTTTTAAAGGTACCACGGGGTATTGCCCCTAGCCCTGTTCACAAAATTACAAAGAGTCTTCAAAGTCTAAGAACCTATCTATACCGAAAAGTAACTTTTCAGTAACTCAAAAACTCAAAACCCATAACCATCTGTTCTATACATCAACAAGATCGGACTCTTAACTCTTAAAAGCCCTCGCATTTCACTCCCTTCAAAATGGTATATATTCCAACTCAAGCCACATTTATGCAAGCCCCATTTTGAAGCTAGATGTTTAGGTCGGGCAACCTTCCTAGTTTTACCATTAAAATCAAATCTGCCAACTGAAAATAACAATTGCACACTAGGCAGGCAATTTAAAAATGTGGAAGCAACACTTGAGCATGCATCACACGTAATACCTTGATGAGGAGGAGCAGCAAATGAAATAATGTCTCCATGACTGATGTTGGCTTCAGGATCACTTTTCTTCAACTTTGTCCAGTTAACATATGTCCCATTAGTGCTGAACAAAGCTCAATGCATCCATCAGTAAAGAAGGAAGGTGAAATACAAAAGGAGAAAAAACTGCAAGATAAGAAATACAAAAATGATGCTATAGGCAATACCTAGTATCTTTCAAGAAAACTGATATCTGACCCTTAGAAGTTTCCAAAGCTTCCGCAGCAACTGTCTTCTTGTATATCATGCAATGATTCCCACTAACTGCTAGGGAGTCGATCCGAAAATGTGATTCCACTACCATTCTACCGATTTTGTGCACATCTGCCGTAAGAAGCATATTTGAGCCCTAAATTCAAATCTCTACCGTGTTAGGCTCACTAGCATTAATCGATCGGACAAATATTTAACTGAAATATTTAGACCACAAGGCAACAACATTAAAATTTTAATAATAGAAAGACACATACGAAACTTCTCGTTAGTCACATTTATCAATTGATACACTTTACTCCAGAACAACCAGAAAGCTAGCCTAACAGTCTGCCAAGTTACATCCAATGTCCTCCTTACTCAGTAAAGATAATTCATCTATTTCCATGACTAAGGAATTAAAAAAGCAATCCTTTCCAAGATGCTAACAACGAAACGACAATTCGCTTCCCAGCAACTCAACCATTGGGATGATCAAAATCAAATCTTGAACAGAAACAAGGACTCACTTCCACCTCAAACTCGAATTACGAGCAAAAGCTCTAATTTTTCCCCACAGCCGAGAGCAATGTACTAGCTTTTGACCATCCGCAGAGATTTTTCAGGCGGTCGACCTCGCCATTATCCAGAACGGGAGAGGAAAAAAAAAAAGGAAAACGGCCGACCTGGTGCCTCTTGCGCGCGTTGTTCGAAATGGCGGTGAGCACGCCCCAGACTCGAGGGTCGCTGTTGCTCAGAGGCTGCGACGCCAACTTCGCGGCGACTTCCATGATGAACTCCGACGGGCCCTGGGGCCTGCCCGGCTCCTCCTCCTTCGGCGGAGGAGGAGGAGGAGGAGGAGGATCGGAGGAGTTGCTCTGCGACACTTTCTCGCCGGGGCTCGCCGTCGTCTTCACGGCCGGCGGCGACGCCTCCGGCTGCTGCTTCTCTGCTTCTTCGATCGCCATCGGAAAAAAAAAAATTCAAGATGGCGCGGGAGGAAACCCTAATCGAATGAAGAGGAACGAGCGCGGGAGCACGAGCCGCACTAACAGAAGTGACGGGGCGCAGTGAGATTAATTTGTTTAATTTGATTTCTAAATTTTAACTTAATATTGAATGTGATTATAAGTTTTTAATTTGTTTAATATGATTGTTAAACTTTTTCAATGCACTATATATTCGAACATTTTAATATAGTTCATGGACTATATTAAATATAAATAAAAAAATTTATTGACGACACTAAACAAATTAAAAATTCACGGACTACATTGAATATAAGACTAAAGTTCATGGATTAAGTTAAAAGTCCAAAAATTACATTACACGTTAAGTTAAAGTCCTATTCATATCATTTTCTTGCGAAATTTTGACAAGAAAGGCAAATGCTTGGTAGTACAAAAAAAAGAATTACATTTGAAAAATATTTTATTAAAAATAATTGTATGTACAAAGATTGATTGAAGTATAATTTCGTCGAATTATAATTTTTCGTTGAAAATAATTTTTTTATTAACTAATTATTTAAAATGATACATGTAATCATTTTAAGAAAACATATATTAAATGCTAATTTAACAAATCAACGTTTAAATATATCCAACATATTCTAAGTTCAATAAGAGGCTCTTGTACATGTCATTTTGGGAATCGATATAAAGTAAAAGTCGAGGAACTTGCAAAGTAAACGTTTTTGTTTATATGAACAATCATATTGTATTTGATCGAGCAATATCTTCTTATATTTGATATTTACCATGTTTTTTCTTTTCCAGGCCAAAATGATTGTAATTGCTTTTAGAGTACTAGAAAATCGTTTCCAAGAGCATCCAGAATTTGTCCATTCTAACGAATTGGGCATTATTCTAACAATGTTGAACAGTGCCTTTAAAGACATGGCAATGAGATTTTAACCTCATTAATCATATATCGAAAATGAAATTTTCCATTTCTTGCTATGTTCATTTGGAAAATTCCAAATGTCGCGTCGCACGACTTTTACCATTTTTAGTTCGCCAATGACGAATCCGTAACCATCATGAACACGAGCGTCTCTTGCGCATGTTAGCCCAGCTCACATTCACTGTTACATTAAGTAATTTTAAAATCTGGCTCATCTCATTCTATCGGAAAATCGGCCACATATTCCATTTAACATGCCCTGGTAGGATCAGCCAAATCAAGTACAAATATAGCCTACCTTTAAAAAGCAAAATGTATGCAAAGAAGAACATCCAGAGACCCCAAAAACTTGTGATAATCAAATTCTGATTAGGGTGGATAAGATTCATATTTAGTTCGCAACAACTTGAGGACCGATCACTGAGATGAGCAGCGAATACATCACAAACAAACACCGCCATGCAACCAGCACAACAGATGAGCCACAGGCACATATCAACAAGCATCTTTCGATCTTTTGTATTTGGAATGCTCCAACACAAGGTTTTGAAGTAGTTCAATGTAATTGAATCTTACAACTACCATCTCCAACATCTATCATCAGATTACAGGGATCCCTAACCTAAAGCAAAACTGTAAAAGAGTCCTATCAAGATAAGAAAAAAACCCATCAAGAAAGGCTATCCAGCAAGAGGATTTGCATGAATTGTGACACGATTGAGTCTGATCTCCGCAAGAGGTCTGTCCCCTGGCCCTGTTTGAGTCTGTCAAACCAAAAAAACGAAGCACAGATTATTGTCACTTGCCGGAGGAAGCATGGATAAGAACATTTTTGGAAAAATTCTTAAGGACGAAAACAGCATGGCTATCTCTTTTCTATAAGCTGTAGAGACAAGCACATTTTACAAGAGTTTACTCGCCCAACAGACATTCATGGGGTGCCCTACAGACACCCTATTTGCCAAACTGGGTTTAGGGGGGATTGCCATACTAACAGAAAATGAGGGTTCCCAATTGATGAAATCAATTTACAATGAGAATAAGAGGACTTGCATTAAATAATCATCCAGGGATTCAATAATAATTAATTCTATCAAGCAGCCCATATACCTTTTCCATGATATCTAGGACCTCAAACCCGTGAATCACTCTGCCAAAGATGGTGTATAATCCATTCAGATGTGGTTGTTTTGCATATGTGATGAAAAATTGACTTCCATTGGTGTTAGGCCCGCTATTAGCCATTGAGAGTATTCCCCTTGCATTGTGCTGGAAAAAAAGAGACTTCACTGAATTAGGATGATGAGTGATAGGTAGATTAATGTTAGACAAAATAAATAATTGTCAGCTAATCATACAGGGATAAAAGGCCTTGATCAGGGTTTCTTCAACATAGAGTCTACCTCATGAGGGAAATAAAGAAGTTTGCTTTACTTTTACATGGCAGAGATTATTTGATGATCATTTATAATTAGGTGTTTCTCGACTTGCCATGTAGAGGGGAGGGAGCATGAGTTAACTACAAAGAATAATACCCCCAAAACAATAGGTGGTTACATAAGACCACTATAAAAAGAGAGTTGGGTAATAAAATCCAAAGCACTACTGGTACATTTCAAATTGACAAACAGTCCATACGCTCTCTAAATGGAGGAATAACCAATTCCAAGACGAAAGAGAAGCCAGTTAATCTCGAGATCAGCAGATGTAATCCTTCAAAATGAATGGTAACAAAAGAAAAGAGGCAATGCAAAGGCTGTGGTATGAATGCTTCCAGCAAAAGATTACATGGTAAATAATTACCTTCAGAGACTCTCTTATCTCATCATTAAATTTTTTGCCCCAGATGCTGGTTCCACCTTTGCCAGTTCCAGTTGGGTCACCACCTTGAATCATAAAACCTTTGATATTTCGGTGAAATATGGTGCCGTCATAATACCCACTGGCACACAGTGCCAAAAAGTTCTGCAATCAAACACTTTCTTTTACTTAACAGAACGCCCAAAGTACAAACTGAGACAAAGAAACTACAGGCAGAAAGTATCCATGCACTAATATTACCCAATAGCTGCGCTATATTTTGAACACAACAAGCCCTGATTCAATCTATCTTCTTGATAATGTTTTTCCTCAACTCTGGAATTTAAGTAGCTGAACTAGTTTGCTCAAGATAATGTAAGGGCTGCTGCATGCTTCGAACTCAGTTTCTAATCAGCAGCCAAGAGTAAGGGACAAAACTACGATTATTTGGGCATTTTTGCCATTTTCCTCTTGAGAACCATATTCACTCAACTTTAGCCAGACAGGAGGAAGATAATAAGATAAAAAGCATTAACAAGATATTCACATCACAGCACTACTCAGATGGGTATCTAAAAGTTAGTGAAAACAAACTTATCAGTGGGAAAAGAATGATGTGCACCTTCACACTGAATCCTTTAGTTTGAGAAGCAGACATCATAAAAACATCATTTATGTGGATATGGTAAGGTTGTAACCCTCCTCATGTCCAAGATAAGCAACCAGTACTCAATTAGCAGCACCACAGTCCAAGTTTCAAATATAAACTACCCATTAAGATCAGAGGGCTGGAGATGCATTAAATATGTAGATTGACAAAACAACAGAGGAACATGGTTCAGTGTTGCTGAACTTTTTAGCCTGCCAACAAACTGAATGCTTAAATCCCAAAAGACATCGGATCTATGTTAATCCGCCCTTCTAGTCTAATATACTAGTTTGACCAACATGATACATCTGTATAGATTTCAACTCATGTTTGTTGGACACTCAAATGCAACAGCAAAGCGGAAGAACGAGACCACCTACTGTCTGTGCAACAACCAACTGAAGTCCAACCCATTTATTCTTTAAAATGCTGGAAAATCATGAGAATGAACAGAAGCCCACAAAAGAATACTTACACAGAAACTGCTCAAAGATTTGAATGACAAATTTGAGCCTCTTTAACTCACTCTCAGGAAGTATAATAGAACAAAGGAGAAATTTAAAAATATTGAAAAAAAAAAATGTCAGCAATCACGAAAAACCACCACAACACAATCAAATTCCCTCGACCCAGATAATAATCCAAGCTAACTTGGACACAAAACATAGCAAATTTCAATCTTAAAGTCAAACTGTAGTTGTTTATATCACAACCATCATAAAGGCCACAAATTCCACAGCAAGCCTAAAACTTGCATTCTCGACCGGCACGGGCGACCGAAAATTCGAAACATCCACGCAAACAGCACCCGAAAAACTCCAAAAGGAGCACGTCAATCACCATTTAACCTTCCTTGGAAGTCTTCACCCGGGAACAAGGACCACCCATTCCTTTGCATAACCAAAGAAACAAGGAGACAACAACAGGGAATGGAAGTCACTGACCTCGGCAGCTTTGGGGACCTCGTCGCAGAAGATCTCGCACTTGATGTCGCCGAGATTCGTGTGCAGAGTGACGGCCTGCGACGGAACAGAGAGATGGGTGTGAGAGGGAAGGAAGGCAGGGACGCAGGACAAGTGTTCGACGAAATTATCCCGAGAAAAAAACTCACCATCTCGGCTGCTGCGGCTGCTGCGGCGGCGGCGGCAGCGGCGGCGGCGGCGGTAGGAGGAGGAGGAGGAGAGATTCTTCGCTCGTTTCGACGAGCAGAGCTTCGCCGGCGACTCGTCGAGAGGGAACGAACGGCGTTCGGGTTTCCACCGGACGGATTCTTCTGGAGAGCCCTGCCTTTTGTCTTTTCTGGCCCAAAATGATCTTCGCCCTATAGAAAAGTAAAATTAATAATGTCAGGTGCATTTTATATTTTATGGGCAAAATTAGGAATTATTTGTCTATTTCTCCTTTTCTTTGTTCAAAATAATCATATTTTCGTTTTTCAAAAAACTCTTTGAAAGATGACGAGTCAGACGACTGTAAAGTACATGTCACATTTTCATTTGTAAAGGCCATATTGATATGACTTATGTGTTGTCAAATAGGCATCAAGTCAATAATCTGAATAATCAAGAGAGAGAGAATGCATGCTCTATAGAAAAGAAACATTTCGATGGAAGCCAAGACAATAAGTACATAAAATGATCGTCACTCTATGGCCTTAATACCACCTTGATGTGGTCACTTGAGATTGTACACTAATCAATTTAAGGTCATCTTAATCGACACATGCATCAAATTTCTTTTTAGCACTTGGGATAACACAAATCTAAATTTGTTATTATTGTGCCTTGATGGAAATTTACTAACATAACATCCTATATAAAGTAAATCAAAGAACATGAAAATACAAATTTTCTTATGTACATACAATAGATATAATTAATGTAATTTAGTCACCAATTTGGACGTTGAGATCAAACTTTCCTATCATCTTGGGTCATGAATGGTTTATTGTTTGGAAAATCGCACCATGACGTGATGTTCTATTAAATACACGCAACTCATTAAATGTTTTCATTAGAATTGCATACCTTCTTAGAGATTATTATGCATATTAAAATATGCTTCCCAAATAATTCGATTTAATTATTTAAGTTTGATGTTTTTGTAAGGCGAGAGATGTGAGGAAATTTATGTATCGACCAGAATTAGGGATGCAATATATAAGTCAAGGCACGGATTGGGGACGTCACATGTTATGGCATCTCCAATAACAATGAGGCATGTAGGGAGCCCTTTTCTGCTTGATTGGCATCCTATTATTTGGTGTAGTCCCATCAATAAATAAAAATGAAAATAAATAAATAAAGGAAGGGTAAATAATTGAGGTTTATAAAGAAAAGGGTAAGATAAAAGACAATGCATGAGAGAGTCTATTTTTACTCAATTTTGTCAAATTTTGGGTCATTATATTCAACTTATCTACAATATTGCTCCTTGTAGAGTTTGCTGAAATCCAAGCATTCTTTACTATTTGTCCGCATTCCTCATCCTCCACCTAAAAGCTTTATATTTGAACATTCTCCTTCTGTGATCATTCCTTGGGAAAAGTGATAAAATTAGTAGGCTATGATGAGAGCCAATAGCTAGTAAGGCTAGGCATTCTACATTAGGATATGCTAATCTTCACTCCATTGTACAAATTGTTTCATCAAGCTTTTCCTTAACAAAGGCATCCCCTTCTCTATTATTTGTCCAGATAAACACACAACATTTGCTCTTCAAATCCATTAAAAAACAAACATGCAAAAAATCCCAAAATGCTGTGTCATTCGGTAATGCTTAGCCATCCTTCTTCCTTCTTTCTCCCAATGATATAGGACTTTGTTAAAATCGCCTAGACATAGCCAAGGAAGCTGATTTGTAATACTATCTTTATGGATTGACTCTCATAATAAAACTCTTTCTCCAAAATCATTGGGGGCATGTAGAAAGGTGATTCTTATGAGTTGTCTTAGTTCTAAGATTTGACAACGGACATTTATATGAGTCTCGGAATACTCCTCAATTGTTATATTAAGCTGGTCATCTTAAAAATAGCCAATCCCACTAAACCCTTTGGATCTACCAAAAAACAGTTTTGAAATTTGAGTTTTCTTCTAACGCGTTGCACCATTTGCTCTAGATCTACCAAAAATCAATTTTGAAATTTGAATCGCCTTCTAACGTGCTGCACCATTTACTCTTGATTTTTTGTTTCCATTAAAAACACTAAATTGGGATCTTTCCTGAGTTACTAAGACTTTCAATGCTTGAATTGTTAAGGGTGTGCCAAACCCTTGACAATTCCAACTTAGAAACTTCATGGATGACTCGGTGGCTTATTAGGCCTAGCCACTAAAACCCAATGAATTGACTTCTTCTCCACCTCAATGGGAGTTTCAACGAGATGTGTATTGTCTAATACTAGAGATTTTGAGGATCGAGCACCATAATGGTATAATCTTTTCTCTTTCTTAGTTGAGGAAAGCTTAGTACTTCGGGATTTAGTTCTTGTACCTCCTTTAGCATCTTCTAAAATTTCCAACATGTTAAGTTCTAATTTCTTCAATGGCTCTTTATAGCACACCAATGAAGATTCCTCATCCAGGCAGCTACTACCCCTCTTCTGTTTTCCTTTATCTTCAATAACTATTAAGGCTAAAGATAAGGAAGAATGAATGTATGTTCATTATGCTACACTCGCCTCAGGCTGCTTTTCACAAATAGACAAGATTGATTTCCTCGACACCTTAGGTTTAGGGATGAAGGGGTCTCTGTCACCATATTCTCTTCATCAATAAAATCTTGTTTTCCATAGAAAATTTTTCCATACGAACTTAGTTCTTTCACCTCTGCTCGCAACCATTGCCTAAACTTTCTAGGTAAATTGTCCTCAAGGCCTAAATCTTTATATGGTATCTCAGTACAAAACGTGGCATATTGGCCAATTCTTCCATAAGAGTAGCAATAGTGTGGGAGTTTTTTGTATTTAAATTTCACCCAACCATTTTTCCTACCCAAGTTAATAGTGACTCAAGTCTTTAGAGGGGCAGCCGGGTTTAGGTTAATTCTTGCTTTGCCTACCTTGTGATTACTATTTTCTTTTGCTTCTAATTTCACCTCCACCACTTCTTCAATTTTTGATGCCACATCCTTTACAATCCGTGAGTAACTCGACCAAATGAGAGACCATAAAGATGTACCCAAAAAGCACAATGCATAATTTAGGAGTATTTGGATAACATTGCTACAACACTAACAAATTGCTGGAAAATGACTAGGGCCCTAAGTTTAAAACTCTTTGTTTATCAACCTCGGAGGCAAATGAAAATGAGAAAAAAATCTGGCTCTAATATGGTACAATCCACATTTTTAGTCTTCCAAGCTCTCTTTATAGTGCTAAGGAAAGCTTGAAAATTAACATTGGGCTTAGAATATAGCTTCATAAACAAAGTCAGCTTGCATTCTTGTAGTTTTTCTTCAGAAATTCCATCTTTCATATCAACAATATCATTTAGAATCATAAATTGCCAAGACTTTTACACAAAGCCACTTTCTTCTTTCATCATTATACTCATTATCCATTTTGACTTCTCTTATATAGGGCAATAAAGAGATAATCAATTTATAGCTACTTTCCGAGAAAATTAAAGAAATAAAATTACCTTGAGGAGGATTTATGAAGCTGAGCCTTGGAGAATAGACTATTTAGCGTGGTAAAGGTAGCTTGAAGGGAGCTCTTACGCTGGTGTTGGTTTGCTAGAGTGAAGCGCCAAGTGAGGTGATTAGAGATTGGAATAGTAATGATAAAAAAGTGAAGGGTGGAAACATCATATGAGTGAAAATCGATTTAGTTGTAATGGTTCTGTGGGTCTTCTTGGATCTAGGATGAAAACCCATAATGATGGAGCGGCAAAACATAGATGGGTGGAATGTCGATATAGATATTAGGGTTTTATGGGTATTCTTCAAACTAGGTTTTGTGGAATGTCGAAAGATGGAGGATAGAAGGGATGGATGGATGGAAAGGTGGCTATGAGGGATTAAACACACTGGATTAGGGGGGATTTTGGGATTATTAGTGGAGGGGCAGCCATTTCTATTCCGGAGGTGGATGATTCTACATAGATGGTAGAGAGAAACTCCGATGGATGGAGAGGCTAGGAGTGAGCTCCAAGTGATGAAGAATAATCCTAAGGGGTGAAATGATCATGTTAAAATCCAAAGGATAAACCAAGAAATTGAGAGTCTATGGCAGCAATAGGAGTTATATTAGAAGATGAGATCAAGAATTAACTGACTTAAATGGGGGGATAGAAACATCAAATTTTTTCATGCTACTACCATCCAAGGAAGAAGCTGAACAAAGTCACCATGCTAAAAAATTCAAAAGGGTAGTGGATAAGAGGTGAGAATGTTATAAAAAAAATAGTAGGAGAATACTTTAATGATCTATTTAAATCGGGGGGGGTAGAAATTTTCAGCCAATTTTAGATCAGATTCCAAGATCAATTGATGCAAATATGAATCAACAACTGACACAACCCGTCACAATGGATTAAATTACAGCTGAAGTATATCAATTAAGAGTTGCTAAAGCTCCTGGGCCTGAAAGGTTTAATGTTTTATTCTTTCAACATCATTAGAAGGACTTAAATCAATAGATTTTCAAAGAGGTGTAGTAGTTTTTTGAAATGGGATACTTAAACCCTAAGCTTAACAGAATATCGATAACCCTCATTCCAAAAACCCTAAATCCAGAAAAGTTAGAATAATTCCGTCCTATAAGCCTATGTAATTTCATTTATAAGATCATCTCCAAGACGATGATAGGCTGAAACCTTTACTCCCCAACCTAATTGAAGTAGAACATAGTGCATTTGTAGGAGGACACCATATTCAAGACAATATCTTAATCGTACAATAAGTGTTACATAGACTAAGAACACGAGAGGTGAAAAAAGATTCCAAGCACTTTTAAAGCTAGACATGCAAAAGGCATATGATCGAATAGAATGTGACTTTTTTGAGAGTACCTAATTAAGATGGGTTTTTGTAGAAGGTGGGTTAACTACGTGATGCAATGTGTTTCTACGGTATCTTACAGCATCAAAATTAACAAGGAGCCCATACCTTATTTCAAAACCCATTAGAGGAATTCGCCAAGGTGACCCGTTATTTCCCTATCTCTTCATTCTAGTGGCCAAAGTACTTTCTATCTTGATAAAACAAGCAATTTCAGCTGGTACTATTTGAAAAATCAAATTGAGTCATAACTGCCCTACTCTGTCATATCTTTTATTCGCGAATGACTCCATTTTTTTTTCTACATGGAACTATAATGGGATGTCAAAATCTAACGGTTATTCTTTATCAATACTACTTTGCTTTGAGTAAGGGAACTTTTTCGAGAGGTCCAGTTCGATACTACTTAAGTGCTGCCTTTGGGGCATGTGGGTGGTGGTTTCCCACGTGTCTCCCTATTAACCTAAATATTAACCTAAACAAATTCGGGATATATTTTAGCAAAGGCTGTCTAGAGAGTTTGAAGATGAATATGGCTTTTGAGTTACGAGCTAAATAGCATCGACACGGACACGCGACATGTGACATGACATAAAACGACATGCCGACACATCAATTCTAAAAAAATAAATAATTCCAACACGTTTTGACACGTTAAATGTTAAATAAATATTTTTATATATAAATGCATAAATAACTAAATAATAATAATAATAATAATAATAATAATAATAATAATAATAATAATAATAATAGCATAATAATTTTTTTAGTATTTTTTGGGAACGCCGTACAACGTAAACTCGGGAGGGCACTAGTGTTGAACCCACCTTCCACGGCACCTCACTTAAGTTGTGCAACGTGATGAGCTGGGGAATCGATCCTTGGCTAGTGGTGTGGCCAACGTACACCCAAGCCAACTTGCCCGTCATGGGGTGGGTAAAAGAATTATTAATTATTATAGTTTGGCCTATGTAGGTCTCGAACCTATGACCTTCGCATTATCAGCACGACGCTTTAACCAACTGAGCTAATAGGCCAACACAAAAGAGCCTATAATTAATCTATACTAAAAACATTAATCTTGTATTTGTTAATATCATTCATTCTTTTGATTTGACAAATTCAACTACATTTTATTGTAATAATCCATAAAACTTGAAGGAAAAAATAAGTAATTCACATTCCACTATTAAATTTAAAATTCAACAATAAGCAAAAAAAACAATCAACATTCCATCAAGTAATATAACAAAAAGTCATTCATCCACATTATCCACTTCTTCTTAAGAAAAAAAAAAAGACTCAATCTCCGATTCATCAAGTGAAAGATTTGCAACTTCAAGCACCCCAACATTTTCAAATGAGTCAAATGCATCTCCGCCAATATCTCACATATTAGTCTCTTCTTCTCCAAATACACCGTATTATTTTTTGGGAGTTTTTTTTTTTTATAGAAGAGTAGGATCTTCATCAAACCGAATATTGCTTATTCTGGGATTTAAAGCATGTGTCAAGCAATGAGGTAGAGTGTTATTTTTTGTCCAATGATTTACAAGAATTATGTGAATCATCTCATAAAATGTGGACTTTTTATCTAACCTCTTTACTTTATGTGCATGTATAGCTTTCTTCATTTTTTCAATCATCGAACCCCACATATCATAAACTAAGTGAAGACAAGGCTTATTGGTGTCATAAATTCTAAACATATCATATATATGAGTCTTGAATGAAAGTATATAATCAATCAAATCTCATAAAAAAATCATCCAACACATTTTCCTTGACAAAATTAGTTTTCTTTTTATTAACATCTCGATAGATGTTTCATTTGTCACAAATCACTATATTTTAAAGACTACTTTTTATTAACTTAAAATTTTCTAAGCTTTACAATCATCGAAACAAAACGTGTATCCGTTACAGAAAGCAACTTCAAGCTAATAAACTCATTGTATATTACTAATCTTATAGAATGGTTCATGATGAGATGTTTGATTTGCATAACTTTTTTAATAATATATGAAATTCAACTACATTTTTCATAAACTACTTGATTGCTTTCCATATTTTTTGCGGCACAAATGTTCTTCAAAGCTAAATTAAGAGTGTACACCACACAATGCATTCACATAATGGATAAAAATTTTTACTTAATGAGTTATCTCATGCTCTTACAATTTGAAGCATTATTCGTAATTACTTAAACCATATTCTCATGCCTAATTTCGTTGATAACTTTTTTCAGCAAGTTACAAATGAAATGCATATCTTTTATTTCTTCTTAGTAATCAACCGATTTTATAAACATTGGTTCTCCGTTCAATACCACCATCAAATTAATAAGTTGTATTCTTTGTGAGTCGATTCATTCATCACTCACAATACTTACACCATTCTCCTTCCACATGATTTTGATAGGTCCACACAATCTATCAATATTTGCTTTCTCTTTTTGCAACAAAGTAGTCCTCAACAAATTATATTTCAGTGGTACATAACATGTAATATTATGATTAGCGACATAAGTGAAAGTGAATTGAAAATAATGATTCATTGCTAAGTTAAATGGCAAGCTCGCTGAATAAAGTTTCTTAACAATTTCACAATCTAGACGTTCCCATTGAGTCATATTAAATGCATTTTCAAGTGGTTATCCACTTCCACTTCCATATTTCCTTTTTTTGGAGTTAAATGATAAATCCATTCCGTTACCACCACCACTACTAAGTGAATAACTAGCAAGAGAGAAATGTACATTTTTAGATGTAATACTCATTAATTTAGTATTAACTCATTCCTCTAATCTTTCTATCTCCAAAAGATCTTATATAAATATATATATATATATATATATATTTTTTATATACTTTTAGTGCACTTTTCAATTCATTTTCCACTTATCATCATCAAATGGCCCCTCACTATTGTGTATGAATTCTTAAAATCTTTTTGACAAAAGTTGCATCTCAAAGATAAATTTCTCCCCGCATCAGTATGATTAACTAACTTAGTAACATATCTCTATAATAGTTATTTTACAACTTCATTGCTAGAGGTAGGTGATTGTGTGCTTGAAGTATTACTAGCCATGTTTGAACTTGAATACATTCTACAAAAAAAAAAAATAAAAAATAAACATGTTATTATCAATTGTTATAATGTTTCTTAATTTAAAGTTAACTAAGGAAGATTGGATACCAATCGGAAGCACGTTGTGGGAATCAATAAGCAGCAGTAGACATCAACAACATAGCGATAGACAATAATCAACCACAATAAATGACAGCAAGTAGCAGCAAACAACAGCAATATAGTAGTTATATGGTAGCAAATGGTAGAGAACAACAGCGAACAACAACAAATAGCAACGAATGGCAGCAAATAGCAACAAACAATAGCAGCCAAATTTCAATCATCAATTCCCGACCATCACACATACACGACCAAAGCCATTATAAGTATTCACAATACAAAAGTGAAAAGGAAATAAAAATAGAGAGAAATCATAGCAAAACCAATATGCCCTTATGGTTTTCAATTTTGATGCCACATACTGGAGATGATGTTAATTATTCAAGAGTTTGTCTGCAGAAATACATTAATTTTTCCTAAGTTATATTCCCAAAAACAATTCAATAGAGAATACTAATGTGTAATAACTTTATTATTAGTTTGGTGTTCAAATTAATAATTCCTACGTTAATAATTTGTACCAAAACATATATGCTGACATGAATTCAGGGGAATAAGTGTAGGGTTTGCCAAAAAATGAGTAGATTATTAATTTGGTGTGCGGATTAGTAATTCCTACATTAATAACTTTACTTGGTGATTGTTGATTGGTTCTTGGATCAATAAGAAGGAGCAAACGAGGCTCACAAAATGAGGTATGGAGCTGATTAGTGAATGTTCCTGGAGTGTGCCTTCCAGCAATTACTTGAGTGCCCGTGTATTGGGGAAACTTTAAAATGGCCCTTTGACCATACGTTCGAGCAGACTGAACAATGATATCTTGTGGGTTTTTAATCGCCATAATAACTCTAGCTACCAACTGAAGTTTCTCTCAAGTTTTACCAAGATTGATAATGTATATACCTGAGAACTCGAGAGTGATATAGTCACTGAAAATAATGAAAAGCCTATTCTCCAAGCATATCGAAAAACGATTACTATTGACATTGCAAGTGAACTCCCTGTACATGCATCTGTCTAAAGCATAACATTGCATAATCTAGGAAAAAAAATCTCCAGCAAGCCTATTTTCGACAAAGCATGATGTGACAAAATGCCACGCTATGAAAGAACTGGAGTTCTAATTTCAACATAAAAAAAAACATAGCCAACAACTAAGCTCCATTGTTTTATTCAATTTTGGAACTTTCACATTGAGAAGTATATAACAAAACATGCCGAATTTGCACCCAATGATCGAGGGTGCAGAACGGGATGGGAAGGTCCAATTTATTTATTTATTTATTTATTTATGGGTGGGGGACTCAAGCAAGCTGATTCTTAACAAAGCACGACACTACATAACGTCTTGCTATGAAAGAATTGGAGCTCTAATTTTTCGACATCAACAAGCATAGCCAATAATGAGCTCCATCTGTTTTATTCAATTTTGGAAATTTCAAGTTGAGAAGTATCTAACAAAATATTCACTAATCCCCATTTCCTTAAACTAACTCTAGGGTTTGCCAAAAAATCCCAAATCGCATTATCAAGAAATCCAAGATGCTAACCTAAGATGAGTTAAAAAATAAAATTGCAAAATGAAGAAGAGCAATGCGGCAACACCTGTGAGAGGCAGAGGTGATGGCTCGCCTTCGGGGCGACGGCTCGATGCTTGTGAGAGATGAAGGCAAGGTCGGAGGCAATTGTGGCAATGGGTGGGGCTAAGGCGTGGGGGGCTACAACGAGTCGGCGACTGATGGGGTGGGCTGCACAGCTGGCAAAGCAACACCGGCGACACTCACGGCCAAAGAAGAGAACAAAGTGCTCAGGTGTGTGTGACTGAAGAAAAGAGTCTAGAACCCTGTGTATGCGACTGAAGTTTTATCTTTATTAATTTTTTTATTTTTTTCATATATTTATATTTAGACCCTAGAAGTTTTGGAAATTTTTAAAAATAACCCCATGCGTGTCAGAGTCACGTGTCGAAATTTTCAACTCACATGTTGGAGACATTTGACTATGTGTCGGTTTTTCCGACACACGTTGTGCGTGTCAGACACATGTTGGAGTGTCGGACACGACACGAAGGGTCTCGAGAGCGTCCGTGCTTCTTAGGTTACGAGTTCCTATAATTGACAAAACAAGAAAATATCTTGGTATTCCATCGGATTGGGGGGATCGAAAAAAGAGCTGTTTTCTTGGATTCTTGCTAGAGTCAATATGAAATTGGAGAGTTGGAAAGAGAACTTATTGTCAAAAACCGGGAAGGAAATATTGATAAAGGCTGTGGTGCAAGCTATTCCTCAATACGCCATGTCCATTTTCAAAATTCCACTTTCAATTTGTAAAGCTATCAAGAGGAAAATTACTAATTTTTGGTGGAGAACTAATAACAAAACAATTGATTTACACTGGAAAAAATGGGACAGTTTAAAGCTTAGAAAGGAGGAAGGAGACCTTGGATTGAAATATTTAGGGGTATTTAATAAAGTTAGGGTTAATACTCTAAAAAAATCTCAAACTAGTACACCTGTGATAAATTTACTCCAAACTATTTTTTTGACTGTGAAAAACCCCAAACTGGTACACTTGTGACAAATTTATCCCGACTGACTATAAAAAAACCCTAAACTGGTACATTTACTACAAATTTACTCTAAACTAATTTATTCGACTGCAAAAAACCCCAAATTGATAAATTTGTGATAAATATACCCTTCGTTAAATTTGATTAATACCACAAAAAAATCACAAAAATTGTAAACTATGACAAACAATGTGTAAAATCCTAAATTGATATATTAGTCAACTTTTACATGTAATTTAACTTAATAATTTGATAATAAAATTTAAAGAAAACTAACCGAAGGTAAATTTGTCGCAAGTATATCAGTTTGAGGTTTTTAATGATCAAAAAAATGGTTTGGGGTAAATTTGTCACAAGTATACCGGTTTGAGATTTTTTATAATATTAACCCATAAAGTTATGCTAGGGAAACAAGCTTGAAGATTAGCTCAATAGACAAATACGCTTTGTGGTCAAATTATGAAATGATTATATTTCCCACAAGGGGATTTTTTGAATGCTAGAAGAGGGTATCGATTTTCGTGGGATTGGCAAAGTCTCATAATGGGGAGGGATGCTATATCTCCTAGAATCATGTGGGCAGTTGGGAATGGAAAGAAAATATCCATTAGAAATGATAGATGGTTAAAGAAAGGTCCGCTTGGTGGTCCGGCAACAAGAAATAAGCCAATTAAAGTGGCTAAATCGATAGACATCGAGAAGGGAAAATGGAATGAATCCTTAATTGAGACTCTATTTGATGAACAAACAATAATAGAAATCCTTACAATTCCTATAGGTTTACCAACTACAGAGGATAAATTAGTCTAGGTTGACAACAAATTAGGGAAATACATGGTTAAAAGTGGATACTTCAGCTACATGAGCCTTACAACCAATGCTCTCACTACAAGAGCATCATCCTTCTATTAGGTTAAACTAGATTTGTGGAAATACATTTGGAAAGTAGGAACAACCCCAAAGTTAAAATCTTTCTATGGAATGCATGTTATAATGCCCTGCCTACTTTGGAGAACTTATCTAGAAGGAATATTGTACTTGCACTAGTTTGTTTGCAATGCAAACAGGAACTTGAGATAGTTGAACACACTCTGCTACTCTGTCCTTGGACATCACTACTATTGCATTAGCATCCTTTGCAAATTTGTATCAAAAGAACGGGTCTTACTCGGTTTGATGAGTGGGTAATTAATTTAAGGGAGGATCCATGGACTTCATCTCAATTTGACCTTATAGCGATGACCCTATGGTGTATTTGGAAGGATCGAAAGAACGCAATCTTCTAGAAAATGCCCCTAAATCGCAGCAAACTTTGGACAGAGTAATTGTCCATAACGACAGCTTTTAGACTTGGAATGGAAACAAAAATAGAGCAAGCAAAATAGTAGAACATACCCACAAGTGGCAAAAATTGAGATATGGTATTTTGAAGATTAATGTCGATGCTTCTTTCTTTCCTGAATTTGATGATCCATCCCAAGTCCGAGAACAATATAGAGGCGGATAGAGGAGGGTTTCGAGTGGTTGTTCCCTTCGTGTGAGACTCGAAATCCCACCACGAATTGAGATGAATAGGGGTGAAAATAGAAGACGAGTTGCAACCATAACACTGGCTAACGGTGGAGGAACTCCAGCAGTCATCTCTCTAGCTCGAACCTTTGTTGCTTTGACCCGACTCAAGCCTAATAGGGGACTAAACAGAGGAGATCCAACGTCAAGGAGCGAGACAAACAGAGCAGAATCTTTAGAGGAGGCCTCATTTGTTCAAGATCTTGCAAATCTACCCCTCACCGAGTCGAGCATAAACGCAAATAATGGAGACTCTCGACCAGATGCAAATCTACCCCTCACCAAGCCAAGCACAGACGATGTGAACAATGGAGACTCTCAACCAAAGGCTTTGCTTGATGGAGACTTAAACGAATGACTCCAAGATGAGAAGAATAGAAGACGGAATCGTGCGGCCATAGCATGTGTTGTCCGAGATGTGTTCGGGAGGATGCTCAATGGCTTCTCTAAAGCAATTGCAGTGAGCTCACCCCCAACAAGCAGAAGCTATAGCATTGGTTGAAACCCTAAGCTTTCTTCTTCCTAGATATGCAGAGACTTTGGAGCTTGAATCTGACTATAGTGTACTTGTAAATTGTGTAAACTCTTCTGATTAGTTGAACTGGGAAGTACAATCCTTGGTGGACCCAGCCAAGGAGCTGAAGAGTAAATTTTCGAGCCTCTCCATAGCCCATTGCAGCTGGGACTCGAACAAGATCACGGATTGGTTAGCCAAATCATAATGGTTAAATGTTTTACCTAAGAATTGGGTCACCCACCCTACCTCTACTCTCTTTAATATGTTATGTTATGATGCTCTTAATGTATTTTCATTGAACTTCATTAAGTAATGAATATCACACGTAGTCTCGACAAAAAAAAACAAAAAAAGGACAATGCATGAACTAGGCCCATGATGACACTCAAAAGCTTTGTCCATAGAAGAAAGTATGAGTTTGGCCCAAAGGGCCCTAGCCTCCACTCCATTACTTGGGCCTAACTCTAATCGATCATGCAAGTTGACTTGAATTATTTTTTCTTGGTTGAAAAGACGACTCATTTCATTCATCCAACGATAATACGCAGCAAACAATGAAAGCGGAATTCAAAACATAAAAGGTTCTAGAGGGGTTGGGGGGCTTGGAAAGCCATTTAGAGGGAAGGGTCCATTTCAATGGACTTTAGCTATCCAATCTGCAACTTGATTGGTTTTACATGGACAATGGGCTAAAGACACATCCTTCTATTGGGCAAGAAGACTCTTACACTCCACAAAGAGTTGCCAGATGACATAGGGGCTTTTGGTTCACTTCTTTAAGCCCAATTAATTTGTAAGTAGATGTGTAGATCATTTCGGGAGTGTAGAGTACGTGCCTCCCACAGAGTCGACAAGGTGTGCTTCATCGTTAGAATTTTGAGTTCCAAAACTAAGGATGATTTCGACTCTTGGTCTCAAAAAACTCCTGCAATCGAGCTTTCTGGTTCACCGTTGAGCTAGGAGCAATCAACGTCAAATTTCCAACTTCCTTGATGTAGCGGCAACCATTTCCCAGGTGAGTCTTTTTCTTTCTCTCGTTGATTCTTTATATGTGAGAGCCATTGATTGTAATTTCTATTTAACAAAGAAGCGTTATTAACAATTAGCTTTAGTTTGGGTCAACGGTGCTAGAAAACAAAGCCATTTCGCCTTTTCCAAATAAGTCACATAACATTTGAGATTAGTTTGTGAGGTAAGGAATTAGGACTAGGGGTGAGTACTAGGGTCGTCAAATGAGTGGGTCAGATTGAGCTTGGGTCGGATTGAAAATGGTTTGATCCATATTGACACATTTAACCAATTTTAACCTATTTTCATGCAATGTAAATTTAATGACTCATACTTGATCCAACCTACCAATACCCAACTCATATTATCAAAACACATTAACATTTTAGGAAAACCATTTTCTAGGAAAACAATCATATATATTTTATATATATATATATATATATATATATTTTAATATTTGGCTAAACCTTGAAAATAAATTAAAAGATATTTTATGTTGTTTGGGAAGGAAAATCTTTTATTTATGCACCCCTTTCAATAATTTTTTTTATTGTTATATATATTTTAATTTTTATCTTTTTATTTTTTCATTTTCTTTCATTTTTTGTTTTCTTCCTCATTGGCTGGTTGCTAGCCATGGCAGTGGTTGGTGGTCGACGACTAGTCACGGGCGAGGTTGACTTGTGGCGAGGCTTTGCCTCGCCTACTCAGATGAGGCCGAGCTTGGCCAACACCAGTGAACTTGGGCCTCACTAGATTTGGCGACCTAGGCAAGGTTAGGTTGCCGAATTAGGTGGGGCTCGAGTTTGCCAACTTATGGCAAGGCTCGAGCTCACCTGTGGCCGGTCGCTGGTCATCACCAATGAAGAAGAAAAAGAAAAAGAATGAAAAGGAAAAAAATAAAAATAAAAATAAAAGGAAATTGAAAAGTAATAGGTCTATTATATGAATCGAGGAAGCTTTGTGTTAGATTGCCCACTTAATAATGAAAATTTTGTAGGCCCATTTTAGTTGGGCTTGTATATTTTTATAACTTACATGCAACCCATTAATATAAAATATGAGTCAAAAAATGGGTCATGGATCTATTTTGCCACCCCTAGTGAGTACCTCCTTTACCCATTTGTCGATTCTTGTAATGCTCAAAGGGATACTACAACATTGATTCTTGTATCTAGTCAAATGTTTGTGGTTCGGTCATAGAGAAGGAAGACGTGTTCGATGGTCTTTGGGGCTTTCTACATAGAGGACATAGTAGTATAGGTGCCATCTTTCTCTTGTACAAGTTTTCCTTTGAGGATAAAGCATTTTGGCACACACTTCTCAGACTTTAGGAAGGATATTTAGCTGGCAGATCTTTATCTAGAGGCTCCAAGGAGGCTGATATAATATTAATGCTAGTTTGTGCTTGGCTATGGCAATTTAAAGAGAATTCTATCATATCCCCTCTTGACCAAGTATGCACCATATTTATTGTTTGTCCAAATCAACTTGTTGCCATCTGAACATGGGTTGATTGGGGTAGACAATATCGACTTGAACTATGCTTTAATCAAGTAGCCCTTCACCTTTTGATCATTCCGCCTATCTGTTTCTATTACATCACATTTCCCTTGATTTGCTAGTTCCCCTAGCACTCTAGTGGGTAGCCATTTGTCTTCTCTGATCTTAATGCTCTTCCTCTCCGATAGCCCACCTAACTTTAGATTTAATTGCATCTCTCGCCATAATTATGCTTTGCCATCCCCAAGAAAGTCTAAAGACTTTTTTTCCTTCCACAAGTCATAGTATGAGAAATAACCCCTTTCAAGAGCCGAGTCCATAGAGTTGAGGGATTTTGTGCGAGTCGCCATGCTTGCTTTCCCAACATAGCCTTGTTAAAGGAAATAAGGTCTTTTAAGCTCAATTCTCCCTCAACTTTTCTAGTTTTCAAAGCTTCTTATTTCTTCCAATGTGTGCTTTGCTTTGATGAATTTTGTTTATGCTATAAGCTTCCAATTTTTTGCTCAAAAGCATATAGAGGTAGGAATCTTGAATATCGACATGGCATATTATGGTAAGACATGTACTATATTCTTTATGAAGATTTTCTTGCCTACTTTGGATATTATCTTTTGCTCTAGTCCTCCATTTTTGTATTCACTCTCATTATAATCTATGCAAACAATTGCTTCTTTGTTTGGCCCCAAGCAAAGGAACGCCCAAGTATTTTTCCTATTTTCTCTATGATTGGTACCCTCAACTCATTTGCCATATTCCTTTTGAGACCATTTTACCCCCCATAAATTTGTGGAGGGTGTTGGTTTAATGACCTTTATCTTTTATATCAGAAAAGGTTTTTCGATCGAGTAAGTTACTCGACCAAGAAGCCGTGCGATGGATGAGCCCGCTACTATGGCTTCCAAATGGGATTTGCGAACAATCTGCATATCTCTATTGCCCCAGCCCAAATAGGCAGAATAAAACCCTCGATTTTGCATATTCTTAATCCAAATTAGTTTCTTTACATGGGTTGTGTGCTTTTTTTTTCTTTTTTTTGGGTCGAAATTACGCGTGATATTCATTACTTAATGGAGTACGGTGAAATTACATCAAGAGCATCAGAGCATAATATACATGGGTCGTGTAGCTTTTGGTAAATTGCAGTTCCTTATTTTCTGCATCATTTGAACCATGAACGCTTCTAAAAATAATTTTTTACCCTTTTGCCTTTTCTTATCAGTCAATTTGTTTGCTTGAATCGACGAGATACTCCAACATTTACATGATTCATTCAATGATTCATATTAGGAATAACGGATCCCCGAAAACTGGATTCGACACCGATTCGAACCCCTAAATCAATGCGGAAGACGAAGCCCGGGAAAACACGCATCACCGATCGTAAAGCACACCACGGATTCGAGCATACCTTGTTAGCCACAGATTAAACACCAATGCCGAAGTAGAGGAAGAAATTCCGGCCCCGTTCGATCCGATGATGACTTGAAGGGAAGGAAACAGTGACTTGAACTTACTGTTCTTTTTGGAGGAAGAGAGAACGCGCGGGAGAAGACGTACGTTGAATTGTCAAGCGTTCTCTTCTCTCTCTCTCTCCTCCCTTTTATACCTCTCCCCTTCCACGGGCCCTTTTCCCGTGGGCCTGGCCTTTTTGGGCCCAACTTGAGCGGATGGGCCTTAAGCCCATCTCATAAATCCATCATCTCCCACTCGCACATGGTGATGCAAAACCAACATGGGCGGACAGGCCCTACTCAGCCTCATCAGAGAAAAATCCATCATAGACTCTCACTTAACATGGTGGGTTGAACATAATCCTCTTTTCCTCTCTTCAACATTCATACCGGTGAATAATCCGTGCGACCAAAGCATACTTTGAGAGCTCGTTGCCATACATCGTAGGAATATATAGCGCTCATAATGGGCATCACACTCCGAGTAGATTTAGTATGCAGTACCCTAGATCGATCGATCACATTTATATCTCTCTTGATCTCTTTTAAACAATGATATATATATATATATATTGTATTCACAATTATGATTATCACAAGGACAGTCATAATTGGTTAACCAAATGAATACAAAACTATAATGTGATTCTCCAAAATCG
The DNA here is from genome assembly GCA_017140325.1 of Eucalyptus leucophloia subsp. euroa. Taxonomy (NCBI): domain Eukaryota; kingdom Viridiplantae; phylum Streptophyta; class Magnoliopsida; order Myrtales; family Myrtaceae; genus Eucalyptus; species Eucalyptus leucophloia. The sequence goes on along the minus strand of CM029472.1, from coordinate 13,419,243 downwards.
ATCTTCCTCTTTCCTTCAAACTCTCAATTTCAGTCCAACTTGCTTTTCTAGAAATGCCCCATTAGATCGAATCACTCATGACCATTGGCAACATCCTAAGATAGCAAACACTAAATAGAAATCTTGAGAATAAGTAAGAGTCATGAGGGGACTAAGAAATTGAGGAACTCTCTTCCTCAAGAGTCTCACACGACATAAAAGTTGAGATCAAACTTTTGTCACTCTTATTGGTCGTCTCATGCATACGTAGTATGAAATACGTATTACGGTATTTAACTCCTTTCCCTTGGAGCGTATGTCTATACCTTTCCATACCGTACAGATGATAGTTCAAACATACCCAATGTCTAACTTGAGTTCACGTATCTACTCATTCACAAAATTCATCGAACTCACATTTGGCATCTTAGACGAGATAAAGTAAAACATGTGGGGTATTTTACTTTCGGACATAGTAAGTATTATGTCCTCATCTTAACACTCGATTAAGGCGACATACGTGTTTTAAGCTTGAGCTCTCGATTATCACCTAGATAATAAGCTTAAAAACAGTCTCATCTCTATTTATCACACAAGTAAATAGAGGCGATTACCCGTGTGAGTGGGCTAATCTTATATCTGTCCGACATACTTCTCAACTTAAAGTAATGCACTAAGCATTAAGATGCATAAAGATCAAACAAAGATTCATAGACATTAATGATGAAAACACAAATTCATCAAATGTGAACACTTAGGGAAAATACAATATTCAGTACATCAGTCTCTACGCAATCCTAGAGATTTCACATGGCCACAAAACATATCTCTAGTTTTTGGCTTTGTCATAGGATCTGCTACCATTCCATACGTAGTATGTACTCTAAGTTCACATCTTTTCGTGCAACTATATCCTTTGAGGATTATACTTGGTATCTATGTGTTCGGTCTTGCCATGATATTTTAGATCTTTGGTATACGCTTTTGCTGCTTGGCTATCACGGTTAACCAACAATGAATGCAGCACTTCCAATAACACCTAAATGATCCAAAAATCTCTTAAGCCAAACACTTTCTTACACCTCCGCCGATAATGCCACGAACTCAACTTATATCGTGGACAAGGCTATACACTTTTGTTTCTTACTGCTCCAACATATGGTGCCATTATTTGGTAAGAAAACAAACCCAGAGATAGATTTTCTTTCATCTAAATCTCCTCTTCAATCAGTATCACAATAGCCTTTGAGTTGCAGATCCTTTTCTTTAATAACTCAACGTATAATCAGCAGTTTCCTTCAGATACCTCAGTATTCTCTTAACGGCTTTCCAATGTGCTTGACCTGGATCGGATTGGTAACTACTCACCATTCCAACTGCAAAACATATGTCAGGTCTTGTACACATCATAGCGTACATAAAGCTTCTAACAGCACTAGCATAAGGAACATGTTTCATTTGTTCCTTCTCTTGTGGAGTCCCTGGACACAGTCTATGGCTCAACCCTTCACCTTTTGTAATAGGAGTGTCTATGGGCTTACAATCTTGAAATCTTAATTCCAAGAATGTATGCAACATCACCCATGTCTTTCACCTCAAAGTTGGAAGACAACAAATTCTTCACAGTATTAACAAACTCCATATTACTTTTGACAATTAGTATATCATCAACATATAATGATATGATCACAAATTGATCATTGGATCTTTTGATATATACACAATGATCATCATCAATCATTGTAAAATCATATGCCACTATGGCATTATGAAAGTGTATATACCTTTGTCTTGATGACTGCTTAAGACCATATATCGACCCCCAAAGTCAACATACCTTTTCTTCTTGGCCTTTCATTATGAAACCAGCAGGTAGTTCCATATATGTTCCTTCCTCTAATTCTCCATTGAGGAAAGCAGTCTTTACATCCATTTGATGTAACTCAAGATCCATACTAGTCACTATTGCGAATAATGCGAATCAAGGTAAATCTCACTACGGAGAAAATGTATTTTCATAATCAATTTCTTCCCGTTGATTATACCCTTCGCCACAAGGCGAGCCTCATGCCTTTCTATTGAGCCATCAGCCTTTCGCTTTATTTAGAGAACCTACTTGTTCCAATAGCTCTGCGTCCTTTTGGAAGATCAACCAGTTCCCAGACTTGGTTTGATTTCATTGACTCCATTTCCTCTTTCATTGCATGAATCCATTTTTTTTTAGGGCAGTTCAGAGCCTCAATAATATTTCTTGGCTCATCCTCATCTTGTGGAGCAACCATAAAAGTTTCCCTTTCAATGTCAAAACATCGACGGGGAATACTTTGGCGACTTGTTCACCGTATGGGAGATTGTACACTTAGCACATCATTCCCCATCATGCTCCCACTTGGATTAGGTAATGATGATGTCGTCACATCAGGTGGTTGCAATTGAGAATGAGTTGAATTCAATTCATTACATCTCATACTACCCCCACTTGAACGAACTCCACTAACATCATTATCTTGATCCAAGGTTTCAAATAGGGAGTTATTTTCCCTTATTTCGCCCCTCTTAGAAAATTTATCCACTAAGGATGTGACATCCCGTGATTCAAATTCAGTTATACTCCCACTTTCCTGCTCACCTATGAACACATACCCTTTTGAGTGTTCGCAGTATCTCATGAAAATAGTCTTATTTTCTTTGGGACCCAAGTTCCCAAACTTGTGAGAGGACTCATGAATATAGGCAGCACAACCCCATGGCTTAAGAAAACTTAAGTCCGGTTTTCTAACTGTCCATAACTCATATGAAGTGGAAATAACTGATTTGGAAGGCATCCGGTTAAGTATATTGGCAACAGTTAACAACACATCACTCCAAAAAGTGATGGGTAAATTAGCATGCGCCATCATGGACCTAACCATTCCAGTAGGGTTTTGTTTCTTCTCCCTGCAACACCATTTTGTTGAGGAGTACATGGAATAGACAACTATCTTTCTATTCCTTTTTCATCACATAATTTTCTGAACTTATCAGATAAATATTTTCAACCTCGATCGGATCTCAATATCTTTATTTTCCTGTCTAATTGATTTTCTACCAGGTTCATAAACCTTCTAAAACAACTTATGCTTCAGATTTATGAGAAATCAAATAGACATATCCGAATCAAGTAGAATCATCTATAAAAGTGATGAAACAAACAGCTCCTTGCCTTCCTCTCACATTCATTGAACCACAGACGTCCAAATGGATTAAATGCCGAGGAGATTCAGCTCTTTTACATTTTCAAATGGTCTCCTTGTCATTTTCTCTACTAGGCAATGCTCACATATGGACAAATCAACTTTTTCAATATTGCCCAACAAGCCCTTTTTGGCTAGTCTTTTCATATGTTGTTGGCCCATATGACCAAGTCTAGCATGCCATCATATTCACATCGTTATCATATAAGATAGAAGACGTGAAACAAGGGGATAACATATTGACATCATCACAGTCAACATTTAGTACAATAAAACCATTCAGTAAGTGACCACAACCATAGTAGTAATCATTACATAATCAATCAAAGAAATAAATAGGGAATGTCCCTTCTAATTATTCTCTGCATCATTTGAACCATGGACGCTTCTAACAATAAATTTTTACCCTTTTGCCTTTTCTTATCAGTCAATTTGTTTGCTCGAATTGACGAGATACGCAACAAATGCGAGAATTAAAAATGGATCACTTATAATCCATAATTAATATAAGGGAAAATACATAACATTGCAACAACATGATTCATTCAATGATTCGTTTGACTTGTATATCTTTCTAGATATTACTATGCTGATTAAATTATGTTTGCTGAATAATTCAATGTAAGTTATGGAATCTATGTTGGAGTCCCCATCTATATATATATATATATATATATATATATATATATATATATATATATTGATGAATAATTCAAGTCCATAAAAAAAGGTGAGATGAGAAAATGCATTAGCTAGGCCCACGACCCGCAAAGGCCGTGTCTACGGAGTAGAATAAAGCTAAACTCTTAAGAGAGCCCATCAGCTCCATTTTTCGAGATTCATATGTCAAAACACTCCAAATTTTAGATATTGGGAGTCTAATGTCATGGTATGGCTTTGCCCAAAATGCCATTACCTCTAACTTATGACGTGGGCCTAACGCCGGTCGATTGTGTAAGGTTTGATATCCGACACGAGGTCGGTCCTGCTCAATTTTTCTTCCCAGGTTCGAGCTTGCTCGACACTATCGATGCAGCCGAGCTCGACTGGGATTGGTTGTCGGTGAGTTAATTTCTTTAAGCCCAAGCTTGAACTGGTCGGTCCAGATCGGTGCACGATCTCTACCTCGAGCTTGAAACTTGAGCTCCAATGATATGTAGTTGAAGTGAATGTTGATGCTGTTTGATGACATTTCCGCGAGGTGCTCAAGCTAACAATTTTCAATGTTATTCAGTCTGATTTTTTCCTATTGATACCAATTATAGCTGTATAATATTTATCATTTATAAAATCTACTATATAAACCTTCGTATGAATAGCTTTTTTATTTAAAGTTATTCTACATTATGGGAACCGTGATTCTCTCATGTCCACCGACGTTTTTGACGGGGCGTAGGCTTCTGCTTATCAGACAAGTTTTCCCCAAAATTCCCCTCCATCAGATGCATTTTAGTCCATGAGCGTGTACTAAACGTGTGCTTTTCAAGAAAAAAAGAGCATCAGTAAGTGATATTTAAATGCATTTACTAAGGGAGAAATTCTTGAGATTTCTTATTAAACTATGTAATAAGATTCTTGCTATATAATGAACGTGAGGCACGGGAGAGTCCATCATACGCAAAACCATGTCATTCACGTCGAAATTTAGTTATTTTCAATTTACGAAAAGATGATGACCATCATCATCATTATTAAGATTATTAAATTATAAATGGTTGGCCAAGATAGACTTTCAAATGTCTTCGTCTTCGTGACAAAAATCTAATGGCTGTTGGGACCACTATGTGTGTTCAAAGAAATTCGAAAGACTATATGTAATCGTCCTTCAAATTGCTTTGTGTGTTCAAGATATTCGAAGGATTATATGCAATCGTCATAATTATAAAGTCTAAATATGAGTATCCCAACATGTTAACAGATCAATATAGTGTACTCTCTTTGCATGTAATGACCCATTTCGACAAGAGTAGGAGGCGATCATCAGGACAAGAGGGTTCAAATAAGGAACGACTCTCGGCAGATTTCTCAAATGGCTAATGGGACAAGGAATGGTCTAAATTGCATAGTAAATAGGGCGAGCGAGTTCATGAATTATATATGTGAAACTGAAAGTAACTTATAAAAATGCATATTTTGATATAATGGTGATACATCAGGGATGGGAGATTTTCAGAGAAACTGTCCACTTATACATCAAATGACAAAATTGTGAGACAAAGAAATCAATATCATTCAATTTTCCATTTGTCTTGGATGTGTATATAATCATTGTCCTAACAATGAAAATTAAATCATAATCAATTTCACAAAATTAAAGTTACCGAGAGTGAACATCTCAGGAGTCATATAAAACAAATTTTACTCACCTCTATCATTTCGTTGTCATAATGGTCAGTCATATTGGATATAATAAGATGATATGATTATCGAGAAATTTTTAATTATTTTCGGAGGGATTTATCATGCGGAGATCAAACATCAGATCACGCCCGTGACGATGCCCGTCACATCCAGATGTTTAACGAGACAACTTGCCCGTGACGTCAAAATCACGAACAGAGTCAACGCCACAGCTACGAAGACGGTTCTTGTACAGTTTTCTCCCCACGTTTTTCAGGTATGCCCTCTAATTTTTATGATTTTTTTTTCTCTAATTAGGACAGGCGATATATCGCATCCATAACGTCAGGGACGGTGCATTTTTAGAATTTTTTAAGGCCATATTAAATTTTTTTCATTGTTATTTTGTAGCACGATATATTCAAATCATTCAACTTAACTTGTTCGGCACGTGATAATCTCTATATAAAGTCTCGAATTCTTAACCTCCCATTTGACCTCTAAGTCATTGTAGTATAAATTTGTAGATAGTGTACAGATTTGACATGGCTGATCTTTTATGGGGTCCTAAACCTCGTGATTTTGCAAGGGTATGATATCTACTATTGGATAAACAAAATTGCAGGAGCAACTTTACGTACGTGACTTTATATTCTTCACAAAGAGAAATATTTCGGTAAAACGGCCCATATCGGATGCAAATTTCAAGTCACCTGCAAGACATATCTTCAATCAGTCCCAACCCTATAAGAGTTTGCAATATGAATTCCAAACCCATTCCGCAATTCGGAATAAAAACTTATGTAAGCCTTATTAGGGATTGGGAGGAGTCTGGAACTCTAATAGACATTGGCCCACCGCCAATCCTCGTGATAATTTGACCAAACATCGAAACCTCAAAAATCGAATTATTATCTATCATATTTGTATTTAGAAAGAAAGTTACAAAAAATTCCAAACTATACCGGTCATGACACATTTACCATGAACTTTTTTTTTTTTTTTTATGTAACTTTTCTTTGTGACATAACAAATGCAAAACTATTATTCTAATTTTTCTTTTGTGACATAAAATACCCAAAACTTGTACCTACACAACAAAGTTACCCTTCGTCAATATTTCATAGATTTTTAAGCCAAAATGATGTCATTATTTTTTGCACTTAAGTCACATGGGTTAAATGTGTCCAAAAACTTTTAGAATAAATATGTCATAGTGGATATAGTTTGGATTTTTTTATGGCTTTTTCCCTTGTATTTAAAACCATATCACTCATCAATCAAAAGATTAAATCCATTATTAGATTGCGGTGTAAATAATTTGAGCTTCATTCCATCATTTGACAGCAGAAAATAATGAGTTTTTGCCCTAGATAGACATCACATGCAAAAACTCCAAAAAGATCTTCACCGGAAAAAATTACCCTCAAAAGTTTATTTCTCATGTTATTCCCCGATGTAGTTTATTTTGTCCACCCTAACTTTTCAACATGCGTAGGTTTAATGATCTTAAATCTTATCTTTCTAAGTAGGTTTTTCAATTAAGTCACTCACTCGAGAAGTCACGCGATCTATGACCCTGGAACTATGGCTCCGACACCGGGTGTGCGAACAATCCAACCAAGCCTTTCTTCATCCCCTATCGTGGCATTCGTGTATTCGCACTGCTGGCGTGCTCCTAGACTCGATGGCAGCTGACGTTCGAAATCCCTCCGACACTAGTCTTAGTCGTTGTGCCGTGGTTCCTCCCCCCTGAAATGATTTTGTATTTCCAATTGCTTTCCCAACTAGGACCACCACTCCCTTTATATTAGCCCATCAATGCCTGCTAAATATATTCATTCTTTTTCAAGTTAATTGCTTTCCAACTAGGGCCACTACTCCCTTTATATTAACCCATCAATGCTTTGCTAAATTTATTCGTTCTTTTTCAAGTTAATGGCTTTCCAACTAGGACCACTACCCCTTTGGATTGACCCATCAATGGCTGCTAAAGTTGTTTTTGAAGTTAATCGCACAGGGTTGCTTCGTACTTTCTCGGGTCAATTTAGAAAAATAAAAGAAACGGTGGATTCTAGTCGTCTTGCTTTGATTGCCAAGTCAATTTATAATAACTAAAAGAGAGGATGACGATGACTGAAGTTCGAAGCGGGAAAAGACATTGCTTCAACGTCTCCGCGGAATTTACTGAGCTCTTGCCACATGGTGGGCCATCTTCTGTGCTTTAAGGGGCCTAGGATGCTTTACAAGGTCCTCATTTCTTACATCAATTTCTTAGAATATTAGTATTTACGTGAAATTCTACTTTGAGGCAAAGTGCCCCTTGCGCAAAGGAGAAAATATCGGGTCAATGTGGAAAGTTATAACTGTGTCAATGACCTTTCCAATTCTGGTCCGAATTGAGAGAATTCTGTTCTTCATTGTGAAATAGCAGTAGTTAATATCCATCTGATTAGATGGGAGAGAAACTTCAAGGTTCATGGAGTCCAACATCTACTTGTGAAATTGGAATTCAACTAAATGAATTAAATAGCATAATTGCCATAACTTTTTGGATGTTCGAATTGGCGGAAATCCAACATTCAATCTGAAAAATTCGCACGACGGGTGGCAAAATGGTAGTAACTTTTGATTCGAGAGGAGTTACAAGGATCATAATATCAACATGAAAAACTTGTTTAGAGCTTTATACCATTATCAATCGATGGTTCTTTTCTATATCTATCTAAATTTTAAATTTTTGTTCATTTTTTTCAGACTTATTCTTCCTGCTTATGGTCATTTTCAATTTTCGATATATATATATATATATTTTCATGTCATAGAGGGTTTGGAGAGTACTTTCTAGACAACTCAAGGGCATGGGTAAATCCAGTAAATTCCATGAATCGGTCAAATTTAGGCATTGGGTCCATGTAGGTAATCCTTATCCAGAGTAGTTTGCATGCAATTCATTGATTCAAGAGGGTGACCTTTAATTTTCAACGTAAGATTCAACATCTTAATGGTCAATCGTGAGCGATTGCTTATGCTTGAGACGACTTGGCTCCGCAAATTTCTAGAGAATTTACTCTGCTCTTGCCCCATGGAGGGCCACCTTCTATGCTTTGGTGGGCCAAGAATGTTTTACAAGGTCTCCATTTCACACTCCTTTCTTCTTTGAATCTTAATTTTTATGTGAAATTCTACTTTGAGGCAAAGTGCATCTTTGTGCAAAGGAGAAAAAAGCCACTCGGCATGAAAAAGAAACGAGGTTCACGATAAAAAGTCATGACTCTTTCATGTATCTAGGCTCCTCTCAGATGACCCCTTCAACAATGGTTGTCGAGTGGTGAATACGTCATGATTGTGAACCTAGTCTCTCTCAGATGACCCTTTCAACCATGGTTGTCAAGTGGTGAATACGTTGTGATTGTGAACCTAGTCTCTCTCAGATGACCCTTTCAACCGTGGTTGTCAAGTGGTGAATACGTCGTGATTGTGAACCTAGTCTCTCTCAGATGATCCTTTCAACCGTGGTTGTCAAGTGGTGAATACGTCGTGATTGTGAACCTAGTCTCTCTCAGATGATCCTTTCAACCGTGGTTGTCAAGTGGTGAATACGTCGTGATTGTGAACTTTTATTGGGTTATTTACATGGACGAATGGGAATAAATTACGCAAAATTTGAACGGTTACATAAGATCTGCCCTATGGAATACGTCAGGTTTTGGCGTACAATATCTACATGAGAAGCTACATGGGGGCGCATGGACTCATGCTATGTAATATAGGAACTCAATTAAATGATTTAAATTTTGATAAAAAAATACTAAATGAATTAAATAGCTTGTTTTTGGATGCAAACGTGGCTACCTAAACTTTTTGAAGAGTCCGCAGCTACGGGTCAAAAGCACCTATTCAGAAAACTCGTTCCGAGCTCTATGCTGTGGCCAAGCGATGGCTGACATATTTATTACAAGCCTATTCCCCTGTTATTTTAGACTTTTGTTGATTTTTCCAAACTTCTTTACTGTTTAGGGTTATTTTCGGGTTTTCTCATGTCACCCAAGATTTAGAGCATATTTTTTAAATAATTCTAGTAATGCGAAATGAGCAAAGTATGGAATGATCATATCAATAATCACATAACCACGGTTTAATCCATTCTCCTACTTTTAATGTATATACATCACGTGGCTGTAGACCATTGTCCATCGATTGACCAATCCTTTTCCCTTAATCTTTTATATCCTTATCTTTATTTCATTTTTCTTTTGCCATATTAAGTCCGCTCCGCACAGATGCCCCTCCTGTCGTCAGCCGAGGACAAACGTTGCAGTATCCGAACACGGCACGCATGATTCAGACCCATGTGAAATCGTGTTTAGGTTGTCGTTGGCTTGACCTTGACTTGCTATGGTCCTACTAGGTGGCTTTAAGGTAAAGTTCTCTGACTACGAACCCGAATTGACGTTTCTAAGTCAAGTTAAGAAGGACTCATACAAATTTGTTCTTTACGTGAAACTTACGTGAAACACGGGCACGCGAGTGCAAAAGGCTCTATAATCTAGAGGTCTATAAAAGCTCTTTTATAAGCCCGGTCGAGGGTCTTCGTCAATGCAAGTAGCATTACTCAGAAAAGCATGCGGAAAGCGGAACATGGACATGCGACTCCCAGTTTTTGAGTTGAAAACCCGTCCGATGACCAAACAACTAGCGCAACACTGGAGGACTCGATATTTGTCTGATTTCTTTTCGTTTTAAGAGGGGAAAAGGTCAAGAAGTAGGGTGCGAATAGTAATCATTATGGAAGAAATTTATTCTAGAAAAAAGAAATAGATTTTTTTTATTTTTATTTCTAGATGAGTTTTTAGGCAAAAATACCCGTTTGATAACAACACAAAAATTTTACTCTAAAAATAGAAATTTGTTTGATAACGGTACAAAATTTTTCCCTTTTGAATGGTGGTGACTGGTAGACAGCGGCGGCCGGTGATTGGTGACGGGTGGCGGCTAGCGGACGGTGGCAGCAGTGATCGGCAGATGGTGGTCGGAGGCGATAGATGGACGATCGGTTCATAGTACGGACAAACAATAAAAGAATTTTTATTTCTCATTTTGTTTCAGAAATAGAAAAGTATGAAATTGTTACTTCTGATTTCTATTCAAACCTATTTTTGGAACAAAAATTTATTTTAGAAATAGAAAAATGAAATAATTTTATCAAACGGTTTTTTATTCTAGAAACAAATCTGGAATTAAAAAATTGTTTTTGGAACAGTGATTCAGGATAGAAGGAAAAAAAGATTATTGCAAAAAATCTACGCTTTTTGAAGAATTGAGGTTTGTCATGCACCCCCTTAAAGCACTCGAAGAAGACCACACTCCGCAAGCGATGCGGAGAACTCCATGTTTACCTATGAGTTAATTAAGCTAGAATGCTGTCGATGAAAAATTCTAGTGAAAAAAGAGTACACGTCCATGAGTAAATTTACTGTAAAAGACCAAGGATGAAATTCGAAAGACAAAAGTATGAGTAGAGCTCTAAGCAGTATAGATTCTGTGTTCGATTTACAACGGTTCCATCTTAGCTTGTGGTTTTAGAGTTTATCATTGTCATTTTGGGAACGGAGCCTCATCTGGAGTGTAGGGCGATTTGCATACATTGGTAATTGGGAAGTAGATCATCAGAAGATTTTAGACATTGTATTATGACAAGGCGCAGAGTATTAATTAGTTATCACTTGATTTGGCTGAGCCAAAACCATGGAATGAAGGAAATTCTGAAAGGAAAATTTTCTTTCTTCTTCTTATATATTCCAAGATCATTATTTCTTTGCCAAGACCAAATGTTGAGATATTATAATTTTGAAATTTTACATCAATAGTATAAAACAAAAAAGAAAGTATTAAATCAAAATGAAGGAACCTTTGACACGATGAAATGCCCACCAAGTCTTTTGTTCCTGGGATAAATAATTTTAGAATGGATTTAGAACATAATATAACCTTGGGAATAATTTTTTCTTTTCTATTTTTTTCTTCTACTCTCCTTTTGTCTTCTTCTTCCTCCACCGGCCACTGTTGACTATCGGCTAGACAAGGTTCAACAAGCCTGCCGGAGTCTCACCAAACTAGGTTGAGGTTCGGCAATCTTGCCGAAGGCTCACTTGGCTACCGCAAGCCTCAACCTCGTAGATCTAGGCAAGGCTAAGCCTCATTGGGCTGGATGAGCCACTCTTGACCACTAGTGAGGCTCCAACAAGCTCACTGGACCTCGCCCAGTCAATTGTCGGCCACCGCCATGGTCGGCGACCAGCCACAAAGAAGGAGGAAGAATAAGAGAAAAAGAAAAAGAAAAAAGAAAAAATAAGAAAAAATATAATAAAAGTACTAAAAATTGAAGAAAACAAAAAAAATTAAGATATCTACCAAACATCTTTGAAAACTTAGAAATTATTCTTGGAAACAAAATGAAAAAAAAAATCATTTCTGAATAAAAATTATTTCCAAGAATAAAATAATTATCAAACACGCCTTTATTCGCAAAGACAAAATAACCATTAAGCCATCTATATTTTTGGTTAGAATTGTGCTGGTTTTGCGCTTCTACGACCCTAATAATCTTTATTGATAGTTATATTTATGGGGTTAAAAGTCGAGAATTTTCTAAAATAATTTTCAGAATGTAAAATTTTTGTCCGATTAATTTTAAGGAATCATTTTGCAATTTTATTCAACGTTGACCCCAAATCTCTAGTCCTCTCGACAACCAATGTACTGAAAATAGGTATAAAGCTGAGATGTAAATTCCTACACACAAAAATAATCTTTTCCCATATTACTTTTGTCCGCTCCTAGATTGCTCCTAAGTTTGGAGGCGTATGGTCCAAGAGGGTAGTTGCATATATTAATTAAACAATCTTCACGTTACAGACAATCAATAAATACTACCGTCGGTCTTGTTATATGTTTTCTTATTAGGGTTAACGGGGTTTTCGATACTATGTACAGACACCAAATGCAAACGACAAGCACAAAGCATGAGGTGGTGCAACAAGGTAATTAACTACGCATATCAAGAGGGTTACGAGCAAATTGTTGATAAAACTCCAAAATGGCATTTTCTTTTTGACTGCTTTCACGATTATGATCCATCGATTTATCCAATTTGACATTTATCAAATAGTAAACTATATTAATATGGCTAAAATATAAATATAATATACATATTAAGATAATTTTCTCAAAAATTAATATAATTCCTAATCCACTATTTCCAGATATTATTACTTTCTGTAGCCGTTTTTAAGGGGACAGAAAAGACATGAAACCCAAGTCAGCCAAAAGCGAAAAGGCCGCAACTTATGCTCTTGAAATATATTTTGTACTTAAAAAATTCGTCAAATTAGACCAAATGCATCGTCATCTCAATCCCATCCTCTCCTATATAAGGGACCCCAATCCTGGTGGTTTTCTCAATCCCATCCTGTCCTATCTTTTATAGGACCCCGATCTTTCTTCTTCTTCTTCTTCTTCTCAGTTTAGCGTTTGCGTTCTGAGAAGGAGAATAGGCAGATGGATTTCTATTCCCAGCTGTTCCTTTACCTCTCCATCCTCTACGTCTCTCTTTACATTCTCTTCCTCGTCTTCCGAAAGAAATCCTCCGCGCCTAACCTGCCGCCGGGCAAAAAGGGATGGCCCATCATCGGCGAGTCCTTGGAGTTCGTCGGCACAGCCAAAAGCGGCTGCCCCGAGAAGTTCATAAATGACCGCACGGCCAAGTACTCCCCGGAGGTCTTCCGTACCTCGCTGCTCGGGGAAGACATGGCCGTGTTCTGCGGTGCCGCCGGCAACAAGTTCTTGTTCTCAGGCCAGAACAAGTACGTCACCACCTGGTGGCCCACCTCCATGAAGAAGGTCACCATCTTCCCCGAAACCATGGAGAAGTTCAACAAGGACGACCCCAAGAAAATGCGCAGCTTCTTGCCGGAGTTTCTGAAGCCCGAGGCGCTCCAATGTTACATACCTATTATGGACGCAATGACTAGGGAGCACCTGGAGAGTGACTGGTCTCCTTATAAGGAAGTGAAGGTATCTCCTTTGACAAAGAACTACACCTTTGCTTTGGCATGCCGTTTGTTCATGAATATTAAGGACCCTAAGGTCGTGTCGAAATTCGCCGACCCATTTGCTTGCATCGCTCCGGGATTCGCTTCAGTGCCTATCAATATTCCCGGCACGCCATTCAACAAAGCAGTTGGAGGAGGAAAACTAATAAGGCAAGAGCTTCTCAACATTATTAGACAAAGGAAACAGGAGATTTCGGAGGGAAAAGATGCAAACGCGAAGGACTTGTTGACTCGATTGCTAACCGAAGCAGATGACGACGGTAGTGTCTTTTATGAGATGAATGTCTCCAACAAGATCGTTGGATTGCTCATTGCAAGTCATGACACCACTAGTACGTCTATCACTGTAATAGTGAACTATCTAGCTTCGTTACCCCACATCTATGAGAGAGTTTACAAAGGTAACCGTCCTGTTCTTATTTCCATTGACAAGATGGCAACATCAATATGCTCACTTGGTTCATGTCAACAGAGCAAATGGAGATTGCAGAGTCTAAAGCCCTGGGTGAATTACTGAACTGGAATGATATCCAGAAGATGAAGTATTCTTGGAACGTGGCTTGTGAGTCGATGAGGCTAACTCCACCCGCACAAGGGGCATTCAGAGAGGCAATTACCGACTTTAGTTTTGCCGGTTACACAATTCCAAAGGGATGGAAGGTAACTGTTTACTTATGAGCCTATTTTTGACATGGTTTTTCAATGAGTGAATAGATAGAATCCTCAAGCAATGACAATATGTGTTTTGCTTGCAGGCATTTTGGACAGTTTATACAACTCACAAGAACCCCAAGTATTTCCCTGATCCTGAAAAGTTTGATCCCTCAAGATTTGAAGGAAATGGACCTGCACCTTTCACCTACGTTCCCTTTGGAGGCGGCCCTCGCATGTGCCCTGGAAAAGAGTATGCTCGGCTTGAAATACTCGTTTTCATCCATAATCTTGTGACCAAATTCAAACTTGAGAAGGTCATTCCGGATGAAAAGATTATCTACAATCCATCACCTGTCCCCGCCAATGGACTTCTTATTCGCCTCCAACCCCTTAACCAATAGCGCTCATATATGGATACTCTCGTTGTAAACTCAAAATTTTGTTAATGTTTTCTATTGAAGTTTTTTTATTTTATTTTTGCCAGTGTAATAGTGTCACGTCCATAATATAAATGACATTTTGCATAATTTTTTTAGATAATATCTATATTTTCTCTTATATATATAAATGTTGAAAATATATTTTGAGTTTGAGCTCTTCTAATAAATACGGTCAAGTTAACGCATGTAACTCTCTAACGAACGTCCAAGCTTTGTTTTTGACTTTATTTGGTCGTCCATTAATTTCTTTGCCCGCGTCGCAGACGGTTCTTTTTTTCGTTCTTGCGACTGCTGCAAGTGAAAGAAATGAATGGTTTGGACGGTTCACTTTGGGGTTGTCAGACGCATCATTAAATGAAGGAATGCGAGAAGAAGGCTTTCATGTTGTCCCACATGGAAGATCTGACATGTTAGGTGCAAGAGAAATTGAAGAAGATAAAAGGACTGTAGGTTTTGTTTATCTTTTTCTACTTTGCATTAGATGCGGAAAGAGCGAAGGAGAGCCACGAGCTCTTCGTGCATCAGAGGAAAAAGAAAAGGGACAACACGAGCAGAGAGAGAAAAAAAGAGCGCTTCTCACGCTGCAATTGACAGGGACTTCTCTTGGTTATAAATAGAGGAGCCATTGGAGTACAAGTGCACCACCGTCCATTCGGTGGTCGAGGGAATAAAGAGTTCTTCTCGTGAGGAGATTTTTCTCGTTATAATTATATCCGAGTATTTTAATCAGTTAAATTCTTATGATTAAAATTTAATTTAATTTCTTAAGTAAGATTTCATTAGAAATTATGAGGAGTTAAATATTGCATAAGTTATTAGGTGTAATTTTTTTTTTTTTGGTAAGGATAAGAGATATATTAGCTATTGCAAAATGCAAGATAATTGTACAGCAAGGGGAGCCCTGGCACCAGCTTGCACTCAGAGAGAAACGCAGTGAGTGGAGGGGTGCCAGGGGGGAGAGAAAAAAGCTGCAAAAAGGATACAGAGCATGGGAAACACAAGCAGCGGAGAGCACACAAACAATTGCGGCCTGCACAAGGAGAGAACTACAAAAGCAAGACATCACAAAGGACCCAGGAGCCTCAACTAGGCGGGACGTCAGGAAGGAGGATGCCAAGGCACCCCTTTAGCCACAAGGGAGTGCACAACGAAAGTCTATAGAAGCCCGGCAACAGAAAAACCAAATCGACAACCTCAATTAAGTAAGGAAGGGTGAAGACCCTAGCTCAATTGAAGTTATTAGGTGTAATTGAGGTTGGAAACACCGAAAAAGAGCATTTGAGTACTCGAGTGATTGAAATCTCTTTCTTGTAGAGTAGTTTTTGATATTCGGACAAAATCACATAAATTCGATGTCCAATTTCCTTTTCTTTTTTTGACTAATTTTATCTGATTTGTTGATCTATATTCACAACAATATATGTGTGTGATTTTTTTTCATTTATCCTTTTGTTTCCATTGTGTTGATTTTTTTGTCTTACATTATTTATTATTAATATTCCTTTTTTGTAACGATTGTTTTTTATTTCATGATAAAAAAAAAGTCGATGGTTTGTGTGATTAATCATACGAAGATGTGAGTTTCCTCTTTTTCATGGTTCTCTACAAAATTAAAGAAGTACCTTTTATATATAATAATAGGAAAAATAACATTACCCTAACCTTTGACCAAATTTGTACCAACTTTAGACTTTCTATCATTTTAATATGATGCTTGAATTATTACTAAATATGCAATGTAGTCTTTAAACTATTAAGAAATTCAATGTCATCCTTTCGTTAGCAATATTTGCTGACATGTCCTTTAATCTATCAAAAAATTGATGGCAAAATATAATTCCTGGTCTCATGTTCTTGCATTGTATTGACTCATCATTTTAGCAGTTCAACTCACTATTTAATATTTTAGGGAAAGTTACCTAAAATTTTCTAAACCTATTGTACTTTTATTAATTTAGTTGTAAACATTTCAATTATATCAATCAAGTCTTAAACCTTTTTAGTTTTGTCAATCAAATCTATTTGACCAATTTTAATAAGAAATTATTGACATGAATGCCAGTTGTCTTATATGATATGATTAGTACTAACATGGATATTTTTTTAACAATATTTTAATATATATTTTATTTTTTATAATTTTTTGGAATTTTTTTCTTTTCTTTTCTTTCATTTTCTTTGGACTTGGGTCAGCAAGGGCTGCCACAAGCTCACTGGATGTGGGTGAGGGCCATTGCCTTGTCTGAATCTAGTGATAGCAATGTGGCCCTCTCTTGTGGCCGATGAGGGTCAAGAAAAGAAATGATAAAAAAAATAAGAAAAAAATTAAAAATTTCTAAAATTATTAATAAAAAAAAATCCACTTCCGTATCCATTGTGCTATATGGGATAATTAATGTCCATGTCAGCGATTTCTAGTCAAATTGCCTAGATGAACTCAATTAGTAAAAGATGAAAAAATTCAAAATTCAATTGTTATATTGAAATGTTTTTCCGATATTTCATTTCATCGAATAACGTCTAACTTGTTATTTGTTCAAAAAGTAGTACATTGACTTTATAGGAATAGTTAAGGTTGAATATGAATGTTGCAGTTAAAAGACAAGTTGCTAGATATGTGTGAAGTCCTTATTGTTGATAAAATGTGCGTCGTTTTTGTTCCCCGTCACGAAAGATTCGCCGTAAATTTTTTGCACCACTTTCAAATAGGTCTTTTTTTTTTTTAATGTTAATTGCGACTTATTTCAGCAAGTCTTGCTTTGATACTGGACCCGATCATAAGATTGACAATGAAAATATTATACTTCATTTTTTTTTTTGTGTATTAGAAATGGGAAAAGTCAGCCAGATCTGAATCTATCCAACTTTACATAGACAATCTATTAAAATACGGTCATGTGATAAAAGTGTAATGTGAAATAATATCTCTTCCACCCATTTCTCTTTCATGCTCGATCCTGCCTTCTCCCAAAAGAAAAGATATAAATTGACGTTGAACCCCCACCATGACAAAAGCCGTTGTGACTGCCGCCTTCACCGTGACGGCCTTTCCTTCCCCTCTTCGGCCGATCTTGACGCACACGTTGGGTGCACATTTTGGAATTTGAAACCCCATTAGGCTCTCTCTCCCCGACCAAAGGTGGTGACATAATCGGAATGGATAGACGTGAATTGCAATTCACAACATGATTGAGCACTCATGACACGCACGTAGAGGAAATACTTTCAAAGTGTGTTTGGTTTAACATTTTGAAAACCTTTTGGGTTTCCAAAACTACTCAATGAAAATTTGGAGTGGTTGGCAATCATTTTCAATGGGTTTTGAGATGAAAGCTAGCCTTGAACCTTCAGCATTTTCGGAATGCTAAAGCGGTAGATTAATGAAATTTGGTCAGTTTCCTATTTTTCCCTAAAAAGCTTATAAAAAGTCCAATTTTGCCCCTTTTGAAAAATGAAACCCTCAGTTATGCCTTGCCTCTTTCTTTTGTTTCGCTGGTTCTCTCTTCGCTCGACTGCTCCGTTCTTTGTATGTGCCGACTCACTCAACCAGACTGGATTATCCCCCGATTCCCACCATCAATCGGTTGAAGAAAACGAGTTTTTGAGTGTTGGAGGCAGGACCTTAGCTTGCCCATGGCGGTTGCCCTTGTGAGAATAGTAATCAATTCTGGATCACAAAAATTCAAATCACAAATAATTATAAATTGTTGCAAGATCCATTTTCTCAAGAATTTATGACTCAAAATGTTTAAGCTGGCATTAAATAAAGTCTATCGCTTTTATCCTGCTCTGGTTCGGTGCTTATATCTCTTCCTTGGAGCTGAAGGGTCATGTGAGCTTAGATGAGACTCGTTTCCAGTGCTTATTATGATCATGTTCAACTAAAGGGTGATGAGACTTTTTCAGGACTCGACTACCTTGTACAGAGGATGTTCACTAGATGAGTGGACTGTATTGACTTGTCTTGCTCTTGCTTGACGCAAGCCAGTAGAATGAGATGCTGCTACAGATACTACATTAAAGATTTGCCCGTGGTAACCTATAGAGATAAGTGGTGTCAAATTATTTGATTATTTTGGGCATCGACTAGAAATCTCACTCTCGAGCAGTCACCCTAGATTTATGTTGTTTCACATCATCCTCAAATGCAGTCCATCATTGGTTAAAGCTCTATTTAACTTCTGCCGTTGCTGCTATATCACTTCCCATTACGGAAGCCCTGCGACATATCCTTCCTTCTGCTAGTGCCTTGTTCGGAAGACAAATCGTTATAAAAGAGGGCTTGAAGACTCAAGCAGAGGCCAGTGGGGGCCTGAAAAACCAAGAAGCCTGAAAAAGGAAGCCCAACAATTTCCTTCCACAGGAGCATAAGAGCAATGAAAGTCAAGTACTCTGCCATATTCAACTTGAAAACTTCTTCAAGGCATGATCTTGCCCTGGTTATGCAAGGTGTGTGAAACGAGATCATTGAAGACAGCTTGTCGTGATTCGTACGAGAAGGGCGTAGTTGTGGTTAGATGCGGCGGTTCCCTCATATATATGTGATTTTTTTTCATTTATCTTTTTATTTCCATTGTGTTGGTTATTATTTTTTTTGTCTTACATTAACTGATTATTAATATCCCATTTTGTAATGAGTGCTTCTCATTTCATGATAAAAAAGGTCAATGCTTTGTGTGATTAATCATATGAAGATGTGAGTTTTCCTCTCTTTTTTTTTCATGTTTCTCTACTAAATTAAAGAAGCACCTTTTGTATATAAAAATTGGAAAAATAACACAACTTCTAAACTTTGGCCCAATTTGCACTGTCAACTTTAGATTTTTAATTATTTAATATAATTCTTGAATTATTAGTGAATATTCAATGAGTCCTTAAATTACGTTAAGAAGTTCAGTATCGTTTAGTTCGAAGAAGAAAAAATATAACACTACCCCCGGATATGTAGGAAGCAATTATTCCTGATGTAACGTGTACGTCGGTTCTGTTCCACGTCACGTAGGATCCGGCAGGTGATTCATTGAATTTAGTAGATTAATGTTCAGCGCCCATAAGAGGCCAATTCAATGGAGAGCGACCTTAATGGGAGGAAGACCAGGCCTCTAATCTAGAATCCCTAGCTCATCTAGGCGCACCATGAACTTCTAAATCGGTTTCAAATGCAATTTCAAAGAGGTACTTTTTCTTTTTAATGTTAACTGTGATAGTTCTTTGTTATTTTTCAATCCGCAATAATTGATAGTGGGAATATCATACTTGATTAGAGAGCAGTGCATGGTATTTTGTCTTTTGTTCCTTGGTGTTCCTTTTCAGAAAGGTTCTCTAAGTTGTTTGAGTTTATTTTAACCCTCACGTGATTTTGTGGATAGTTTGGATAGTTTTATGTGGATAGTTTTATTTTAACCCTCAATTGATAATGGGAATATCAAATAATCGATTCGTGAATAAAATAAGACCATCAATATATAAGTTATTGTGGGTAGTTTTAATTTAACCCTCACGTGATTTTTGGATAATGCACATTAACTTAAGGTGATAAAAGAGCTAATTTAAGCCTTCAAGAAATGCAATCCTAAAGATTAATGTAATTTATTAACCACGTTTCTAGGATGTGGAAATGCTGTACACAATCTATTTTGCTTTTCTGTTTTTTATGAAAGATTTATAAGTTGGCTTTATGGAAATTTTCATACCAAGTCTTTATTTGCACCTACTCAGCATAAGAGGGAACTCTCTCAAATAGCTATAATTTCGGATTCAGATCCATCTTCCCATATGTAGGCCCCATTTAATACAGTGATGTTATGACGTATTACTTATAGAATGTATTTCAATCAAATTCCAAATTTTCTTTTTTGTAGGAAATTATAGATGAAAAAGAGCGTGCGAAGACTTGACTTAGCTCGTGCCTCGTAGCTTCAAAAATTCAGAAGAAAATAAACATGACTGAAGTCAAAAGTAACAGAAGACTTGGCTCCAAAAATTTTAGAAAATTGATCAGCGCGTGCCACGTGGTAGGCCATCTTCTATACGTTGGGGGTCTAGAATGTTTTACAAGCTCCTCATTTCTACATTTTTTTCTTTTTGAAAAATAAATTACGTTAAATTCTACTTTGAGGCTAAGCAAAAAATGCGAGTCAACGAGGGAAGTTATGATTGTGTCATATGACAATTCTCTTGATGACCCTTTCAAATTGCGGTTGGGATCAATATAATTCTATTCTCTATTGTGAAATAGTAGGTTATTAACATCCATTTGATTAGACGGTGGAGACCTTCGAGGTTCAAGGTTGTTAGGAATATCGGATTCCCAAAAATCGGATTCGACACTAAATCAAATCCCTAAAATAAGTGCGGAAGACGAGCTCGGGAAAATCACATGTATCACCGATCTTAAGGCACATCACAGAATCGAACGTACCTTGTTGGCCACAAATTAAACACCGACGCTGATATGAGGAAGAAAAACTGATTCCGTTCGATCCGATGATGTCAATTTGCCTTGAAGGGAAGAGAGTGTCATCTCTTTTGTTACTGTTTTTCTTTTGGAGGGAGAGAGGGAGGAGGAACGTACGTACTGTCAAAAGGTGCGTTCCTCCCTATCTTTTCCCCCTTAAATACGTCCTCTCCAAAGGACGTGTCCTTTCGGTAAAAGACGTTCCCCCAAAAGTTACAACCCTTCAACATATCCCTCCATCCATGGGCCCTAATCTTGTGGGTCAAGCTTTTAGGCCCAACATGGGCGGACGGGCCAACTTAAGCCTATCACATTAATTAATAAATAAAACCATCATCTCCCACTCGCCTATAACATTAATTAATAAATAAAAAAATCATCATGATGGGCTGACCAGGATCCTCTTTATCTCTCTTAAACATTCACACTCGGTGAATAATCAGGCGACGATCAAAGATACTTTGAGAGCTCGTTGCTATATATCGTTAGGAATATATAGCAGCTCATAATGGGCATTACACTTTAAGTAGATTTAGTATGCAGTACCCTATATCGATCGATTACATTTATATTATATATATATATATATATATATATATATATATATATTGTCTTTACAATTATGATTATCCCAAAGACAGTCATAATTGGTCGACCAGTGAATACAAAATTACAATATGATTCTCCAAATTCGATCTTCCTCTTTCCTTCAAACTCTCAATTTTAGTTCAGCTTGCTAATCTAGAAATGTCCAATTAGATCGAATCAACTCATGACCATTGGCAACATCCTAAGATAGCAAACACTAAATAGAAATATTGAGAATAAGTAAAAGTCATAAGGGCACTAAAATTGAGGAACTATTTTCCTCAAGAGTCTCACACGGCATAAAAGTTGAGATCAAGCTTTTGCCACTCTTATTGGTCGTCTCATGCATATGTAGTATAAAATACGTATTACGGTATTAACTCATTTCCCACTGAGCGTATGTCTACACCTTCAATACCGTACAGATGATAGTTCAGACATATCCAATGTCTAACTTGAGTTTACGTATCTACTCATTCACCAAATTTATCAGAATTTACATATGGCATTTTAGACAGATAAAGTAAAATATGTGGGGTATTTTACTTTCGGACATGGTACATATCATGTCTTCATATTAACACTTAGTTAAGGCAACATATATATTTTAAACTTGAGCTCTCGATTATCACTTAGATAATAAGCTTAAAAACTGTCTCATCTCTATTTATCATATAATAAATAGAGGCGATTACCCGTGTGAGTGGACTAATCTTATATCTGTCCAACATACTTTCTCAACTTAATGTAATGCACTGAATATTAAGATGCATAAAGGTTAAATAAAGATTTATAGGCATTAATAATGAAAAACACAAGTTCATAAATGTGAACAACTCATGGAAATTACAATATCCAATACATTAGACTCTACGCAATCCTAGAGATTTTACATGACCACAAAACACATCTCTAGGTATTGGCTTTGTCATAGGATCTGTTACCATTCTATGCGTAGATATGTACCGTAAGTTCACATCCTTTCGTACAATCATATCTTTGACAAAGTTATACTTTGTATCTGTATGTTTGGTTTTGCCATGATATTTTAGATCTTTGGTGTACGCTGTAGCTGCTTAGTTATCATAGTTAACTAATAATGTATTTGTAACTTTCTCAATAACACCTAAATGATCCAAAAATCTCTTAAGCCAAACTCCTTCTTGTATTCTGCTGATAATGCCATGAACTTAGCTTTCATCATGGACAAGGCTATACACGTTTGCTTCTTACTGCTTCATGATATGGCACCATTGTTCAGTAAGAAAGAAAACCAGAGGTAGATTTCCTTTCATCTAAATCTCCTTCCCAATTAGCATCTGAATAGCTTTTAAGTTGCAGATCCTTTCCTTAGTAATTCAGCTTGTAATCAGCAGTTCTCTTCAGATACCTCAATATTTTCTTAACGGCTTTCCAATGTGTTTGACCTAAATTGGATTAGTATCTACTCACCATTCCAACTGCAAAACATATGTACACATCATAACGTACATCAAGCTCCCAATAGCACTAACATAAGGAACATATTTCATTTGTTCATTCTCTTGTGGAGTCCTTGGACACAGTTTATGGCTCAATCATTCACCTTTTGAAATAGGAGTGTCTACGGGTTTACAATTTTGCATACGAAATCGTTCAAGAACCTTATTTATATATGTTTCTTGCGAAAGAGATAACGACCTTTTCAAATGATCTCTTGAAATCTTAACTCCAAGAATGTATGTAGCCTTACCCATATCTTTTATCTCAAAGTTGGAAGATAACCAACTTTTGATGGTATTAACAAACTCAATATTGCTTCCGGCAATTAGTATATTATCAACATATAACGATATGATCATAAATTGATCTTTGGATCTTTTGATATATACACAATGATCCTCATCAATCATTGTAAAATCATATGCCATTATGGCATTATGAAAACGTATATACCACTGTCTTGACGACTACTTAAGACCATATATCAATTTCAAAAGTCGACATACCTTTTCTTCTTGGCCTTTTCTAATGAAACCAACTGGTTGTTCCATATATATTTCCTCATCTAATTCTCTATTGAGAAAAGCAGTCTTTACATCCATTTGATGTAATTCAAGATCTATACTTGTCACTATTGCCAGAATAATGCGAATCAAGGTAAATCTCACAACAGGAGAAAATGTTTCTCACAATCAATTCCTTCCTGTTGATTATACCTTTTGCCACAAGGCGAGCTTTATATTTCTCTATCGAGCCATCAGCTTTACGCTTTATTTTGAGAACCCACTTGTTCCTAATAGCTTTGCGTCCTTTTGGAAGATCAACCAGTTCCCAAACATGGTTTGACTTCATTGACTCCATTTCATTTCCCATTGCATGCATCCATTTTTCCTTACTAGGGCAACTTAAAGCCTCATGTATATTTCTTGACTCATCCTCATCTTGTGGGACAATCATAAAAGTTTCCCCTTCAATGTCAAAATGTTGACGAGGAATACTTTTGTGATTTGTTCGCTGTATGGGAGATTGTACACTTTGCACATCGTTCCCCATTATGCTCCCACTAGGATTAGATAATAATGATGCCGTCTCATCATGTGGTTGTAATTGAGAATGAGTTGAGTTCAATTCATCACTTCTCATATTACTCCCACTTGGACGAACTCCACTAACATCATTATCTTGATCCAAGGTTTCAAATAGAGAGTAATTTTCACCTATTTCGCTCTTCTTAGAAAATTCATTCTCTAAGAATGTGACATTCCATGATTTAAATTCAGTTATACTCCCATTTTTCTATTCACCTATGAACACATACCTTTTCGAGTGTTCAGAGTATCTTATGAAAATACTATTCTTTCCTCTGGGACCTAATTTCACAAACTTGTGAGAAGGTTAATGAGTATAGACAGCACAACCCCATGGCTTAAGAAAAATTAAGTCTGGTTTTCTACCTGTCCATAACTCATATGGAGTGGAAGTAACTGATTTGGAAGGTACTAGGTTAGTATATAGGCAGCAGTCAACAACGCATCACTCTAAAAAGTGATAGGTAAGTTAGCATGCGCCATCATAGACCTAACCATTTCTAGTAGGTTCTGTTTCTTCTCTCCGCAATACCATTTTGTTGAGGAGTATATGGAATAGACGACTGTCTTTCTATTCCTTTCTCATCACATAATTTTCTGAACTCATCAAATAAATATTTTTGACCTCGATTGGATCTCAATGCTTTTATTTTCTTGTCTAATTAATTTTCTACCAAGTTTATAAACCTTTTGAAACAACTTAATGCTTCAGATTTATGAGAAATCAAATAGACATATCCGAATCGAGTATAATCATCTATAAAAGTGATGAAATAAACAGTCACATACCTTCCTCTCATATTCATTGGACCACAGACGTCAGAATGGATTAAATATAGAGAAAATTCAGCTCTTTTACCTTTTCCAAATGGTTTTCTTGTCGTTTTGCCTACTAAGCAATGCTTACATATAGGCAAATCGACTTTTTCAATATTGTCCAACAAGCCCTCTTTGGCTAGTCTATTCATACGTTGTTGGCCAATGTGATCAAGTCTAGCATGTCACACACTCACATCATTATCATATGAATTAGGAGACGTGAAAATGGAATAATAAACATTGGCATTATTATAGTCAACATTTGATACAATAAAATCATCTAGAAAATTACCACAACCATAGTAATTTGTATCTAAATATAAATCCACACCACTATCATGGAAGTTCATATTAAAACTAAGTTTAACTAACACTAAAACAAATACTAAATTCTGATGAATCTCCGGAGCATACAACACATCATGTAGGAATAAAGTGCGTCCACCATGCATGTTCAATTGACAGATGCCAATCCCTTTTACTTCTACTCTAGAGTTGTTTCCTACATAGATCCACTTAGTTCTAATCGGTACTTGTCAGAATTCCACGAAGGATTCTCTATCATTCGCTATATGGTCTGAAAAGTTCTGAAAAGTACAAGGGATGTATACCTTCTTTGGCTTACAACAGTCGCGAGCATAGTGACCCCTCTTGTTACAATTGTAACATTTCACCCTTGTAAGCTTCTTCATTCGATGACGCTTTCCTCTTTCATGTTGATCAAGCTTAGGTTTCTTCCCTGAAGGACCTGCTTCCTTACCTTTCCCTTTATCGAACCAGTTAGGACGTTTGCGCTTGGAGCTCGAAGCTCCATGTGAGCTAGAACTAGCATGATAGATTTCAGTTTCCGGCTTAGCCGCCAAGAGGCGGTTCTCTTCTAGCTCAAGATGACGCACTGCATCCTCAAAGGTTTTGATATTCTCATTATAGGTCAGGTGCACCTTCATATGCTCCTAACTCTAAGGCAATGAACGAATCACTGCTTACACTCGCTGCTCATTAGTCAGGACATGGCCAGCATCTTTCAACTCATTAATCATGTTTGACATCTTTCTAAGGTGTTGCTTTATGGTCTGATCATGAGGCTTCTTATAAGAGTCAAACTTAATAGTGAGCTGCCTTAGTCTGGTTACCGAAGTATGACCAAATCTTGCTGCCAATGCTTCTCACATTTCCTTGGCAGTCTCAAAACGCCTAAACTCTTGCATGATGTCATTTTCCATGCTACTCAGTAACGTAATGCGAGCAAGAGAGTTCTTTATTTTCCATGCAACCAATGCTTCCTTATCTCTCTTGTGTTGTGCAGTGTTTCCTTCTTCAGATTCTACCATAATCATGTTAAGAGCTTCTATTGCCTCTTGCTCTTCCAGCACATATTAGATTTTCATGTGCCATATTTCTTAGTTATCACAATTGAGCTTCTCACATTTGTTCAGCTTAGCAACTATGCTCTTTGTGGCTGAAGCCATTAATCTGAACATATCAGACATATATGCACGAATTATTAATGCCTATCATTTATGCATTATTTTGCACAAAACCATTATATTAATGAATAATTTCAAGTAAGGTTTTAGAATTAAAAAGTCATTATGTTTCCAATCATCATCCAAAATCTTAACTTGGAGTTATTATTAATATAACATTCTATGCAAAATAAATTCTTTGAAATTAC
Source organism: Eucalyptus leucophloia subsp. euroa (assembly GCA_017140325.1). Taxonomy (NCBI): domain Eukaryota; kingdom Viridiplantae; phylum Streptophyta; class Magnoliopsida; order Myrtales; family Myrtaceae; genus Eucalyptus; species Eucalyptus leucophloia. Next base: position 13,392,374 of record CM029472.1, on the reverse strand, counting down.
AAAAATTTCTATGAACTTTCTACAACACTTAATAATAACAGAAAGTAAATAGTACTTGATATCAAACAATGATATAATAATAATGCTTTCATATAATACAACTAACATATTAGTTGCTACACTAACAATAACTAGGTAGATAACATTACATAGGATGTCCACAAAGCACACTAAATAAAGACCAACCAAAACATCTAGCACCAAGTCAATATATGAACTGGGAAAGATCAGCCAAAACATCTAGCACCAAGTCAATATACGAACTAGGAAAGATCAGCCAAAACATCTAGCACCAAGTCAACATACGAATAGATAATAATCATCTATAAAAGCCATCACAATATTCCTATATGAAGCGGCTTTGTTGACATTCCAAATGCGATTCAACACTCCTTGCCATTCTGGTGGAAGAGTGTTCATGAAAAATCGCACCATTTCAGATTGTGACATGGGACGACCATTCCATATGACCTTTTAAATTTTTCCGTTGACTTCAAGAACATGATCTATTATGTCCCCGCTCTCCCATCGATAATTATTCAAATCGGCTATCAACTTTGAAAGCCTTTCCTTTTCTTCGTCAGTAATTGCGCGAATAAGTGTGCGCAATTTAAGGGGAGGGATTGTTCATGCAACAAATATAGAACAAAAAGGGATTACATATAATCCATATAGACATAATTGAAAAAGAAACACATTCTTTTTCTCTTTTTTTTGGTCAACGGTCAACGGTCGTCAACGGTTAATGGTTAGCCGGTTGAGGTCAATCGGGTCGGACGGACCGACCTGGCATGTGCGGCATGCTTGCGCAGCTGACGCGTGCTGCGCACGTGCGTCGCAGGTGCGCACGTTAGGCCTGTGCGTGTGTGTGACGCATGCGCCTACGCGTTTGGATCGGCGCGTGCGTTGCACGCGTCAAAAACCGCATACAGAATTTCCTCTCTGTAGACCTCTCTCGGGTTGGGGACTTGTTGCTCTGTATGCAGTCTTCAAAAAGAAAGGTCTGCAGAGAGGAAACAAAGGATGGCCTAGAATAAAGTACTAATGAGATGAAATGATGTACATTTTTCGCATTTTCTTTAGAGATTAATTGTGAGAAAATTATGCTTAGACGTCGAGAAGCTTTTAGTACGAGTATTTAGACATATGTTTAATTTGGAAAAATAATTATAATTTAGATAACATCGTGAGGTCAAGATCAGCCTTCAAATTTTGACACCCCTAGTGAGCATTATGCTCTATGTTTTATCTTTTCAACGAAGCAGGAAGTTAAAACAGCTCCTCAACCCGAGACAATCTATTCACCGATAGAATGGGATAGAACGAAACACACCTGATGGAAGTATCTGAGCTCGGCACCTAGAGCAAAAAGTCCCCAGACTGAGAAGCTTTGGCACCCTGTTATTGGATCCACATGTGAGTTCACCTGTCTCGTCTCATGAAAGGTTTGAGGTACATTCAGGAAGACGAAATGGACGCCGTCCAAGCTTTCCCCAAGAATGCCAACCAAATTGACGGAGGAGGTTGGCCCATAAAAGCTAAACGCAACCTCATCACGATGAAAATCGAAAGAAAGATAATATTGGCCTGAGAAATGCGTGGCCATCTCACCGGTGTTCATTGTGCGAGCGAGTGAGGGGTTCATCTTGCAAGCGGGTGAGGGGCGACGAGGGAGAGTTGCAGAGAAAAAAAAAACCTAAGGTGATCGAGGCTTTGCACGTCGTTCTTTGGAGCAGGAATTCATCGAAACGAAGTCAAAAGCTAAATGGAGGGGGCAGGCTGATTTTTGGTAAGATTCGCATGTGTAAACGCGCCAAGGAGATGGCAACATGGGCAAGCAAGGACGATTATGGCAACATTGGCGAGCAATGCAAGATTAAGTTTGAGGTCACATCATTATGAGCTGAAGTCAGCTAGCGCGTGCCGCGCACGTGCGACGCATGTGCAACGCACATGTGCGCGTCGGCCTTGCGCGCGCGTGCGGCGCACGCGTCTGTGTCTTTGGATTAGCGCGTGCGTTGCATGCATCAAAGATCACATATAGAATTTCCTCTCTGTAGACCTCTCTCGGGTTGGGGACTTGTTGCTCTCTATGCGGTCTTAAAAAAAAAATTCTGCAGAGAGGAAACAAAGGATGGCCTAGAATAAAGTACTAATTGATATAGCTAGTATGCGGAATAAAATAAACTTCAAATAAAGCAAAAGAGTTAGGGAAGAGAATAAGAACACAGAAATTATAGTGGTTCGGCTTAATCCAAGCCTACGTCCACTCTCCCACGCTAACAGCCTTCTTGGCTGGATTCCACTATGTAATCAACAAGAGATTACAACTTCGAGTGCAAACACTTAGTAGTAGATCACACCAACTCACTAAGTCACTCTCTTGGTATTTCTCTAACGATTACAAACGTTTAAGCTCTCCAAAGACAAGTGTATAATCGAAGGTCGCTCAGACTTTGGAATTATAAATTCTACGCTCCGTCTCTTACTTGCTCATCGGTCCTTCACCTCCTTAAATACTCCTCCACTTCCAAACTAGCCGTTGGACAGCATCCCGGAGAATCGTCTTCCAATATACCCATTAGACAGCTCGTATCTAGAAGATTTGGTAGCCGTTGAGTGACAAAGGTAAAATCCCAAATTGATTCCGATCGCCCATACAAACGAAATCTTGGTTTCCATAAGTAAAGCTTCTTCGTGTATAAAGTTCTTGTCTTCAATCAAATCAGTCTTGATGTGGAATCCAAACCAGATCACTAGCCGTTATATGATTGGGCTTGAGTTACGATTCATCGTAATCTGGATGTAAAGTCTGAGTCTTTAGACTTTACGATATGAGTCTTGAGACTTTACAATCTGGGTCTTGAGACTTTACAATCTGAGTCTGTAGACTTTACAATCTGGTTCAGCTTTAGCATAGTTTGTCTTCTGGTTCATCATTTACGTTCAGTCTGGAATTAGTCAGAGTGAGCAGACTTCTGATGTAGAACAGACTTTGAGTCTTGAGTCCGGAGTCTTTGAGACTTTGAGTCTTGAGTCCGCAGTCTTCGACTTTGACACAGAAGTCTGGAAATCTTTGAGAATATACTCTGGACATGAGTTACATTCAGTCTTCTCGGTCGTCTTCACACTTTGACAATATCCTTTACATGTTCTATCATCTGCATGGTCTATTACTCAACTATCAAACATGTTAGTAGCCTTTGATTTATTTTGTCATCTTCAAAATATCATAAGGGATTTCCCTAACAATCTCCCCATTTTTGATGATCACAAAACAATCTCTGAATATGCAGATTTGTAAACATACTTTTAAATCAAAGGATATCAGAAGATAACAAATAGATTGAGCATAATAATATGTAGAAAATAATCGCAGCTCAATATTATGCAATAAATAATATCAACCAATCAGCACATATGCATATTCATATATTCTCCCCCTTTTTGTCATAATCAAAAAGCGATAATAATGGATTCACGTAGAGAATGATAACAAATATTTTGCATGAATCACAATTTCCAAAAATCAGCTTTTTTTTATCGACTATTAAAGATATGCAATATAGCTCACTTCGATTATATCAGCAAATATCCAATAAAAATCACAGATGCATCATGAAATTCACGTACACTTTTTGTCATAATAAAATGATAATATCAGTAAGATTTGTTAATGACAAAAGGTAATAAAAGATGCACTAACCGGATTTTTTTGAACAAATTCTGATACATTTACCTTTCATTCCATTCATAATATGATCACGATCAATCCAAAAAGATTTTTCCAAAATTGATCAAAGCTCCCCCTTAATTTGTTGCCTTTTTGAGATGATCACGATTCTTTTCCTTTTCTTTTGGATTTGATTTCTCCCCCAATCTTCATAGGAGATATTTTTTGATTGCACCAAAATCTGTGTAGATTCGCAATCATCCTTCCCTTAAAGAATTTCCTGCAATCAACTCATTTCCCTTTTTGGTATCCATCAATTTGGATCCTTCCTTGACGTTAGAGTAAAATAGAAAATCTCCATAATCAAATATTCTTTCTTAATTCATCATAACAAAGTATTCAAAGAAAGAATATTATGCACAATGATATTTTGAAAAATAAATTCTCACTTAGTCATAGTACAATAAAATCAGAGAGAATAAAATCATTGATATCTCAGAAAAAAATAGCTTGAAAAATTAGTATAACGTAGAATCGGATTTTTACTTTGCAAAATATGACAATTTGAGAGCATAAAATTAAACCAAATAATCTGAATTATCTCAAATAATCACACGTACTAAAAATAAATCATACGATTCTTTCTTCCATAAAGCAAAATATGATCATTATAAAATCTCAATCAATCAAGGATATATCGAATATCAAGCGTAATGAGAAATTGAGAATAAAAAATTCCTTACCAAATCCTCTTTCTTCTTTCTTCTTTATATCCTGCAAAAATAACTTATCTTTTCTTTGGTACCCATTTTTTCTTGGGTCCATGAGAGTTAGCAGAATATGTTGCTTTTATCCAATTTTTCTTAATAGGTCTCCAGACTTGAGAAAGATCTTGTTGCCTAAGTCGAGAATTCTCCTTTTTAAGTTCGAAAATCCTTTTAAGAGAAGATTTGAGATTTGAACAAAGCTCATTTATATATTTTGAAACTTTGAGAGGAATTTTTGAATTGCTTACCTCGATTTCCTCATCGGATTCTGAGTCTATGTCCAAGTCAGACTTTGATTCTGAGTCTGTGACTGAATCAGACTTTGATTCTGAGTCTGTGTCTGAATCAGACTTTGATTCTGAGTCTGTGTCTGAATCAGACTTTAATTCTGAATGTGCCATCAAGCATATATTTTCTTGATCATCATCTTCTTTCATGATTCTTTTATGGCCATTATGCTTGTATTGACTTCTTCCATCGAAGTTCCTTCCTTTTCTACTTAGCTTTTTGAATTTCTTGACCATAAAGGCAAGTTCTTCATCGTCCATGTCATTTTCCGAGTCCGTTTCATCAAAAACAACATTAGATATTAAAGCAATGGACTTCTTACCTTCGGGATCTTCATCATTGAGTTGTTCCACTTCATAGGATTGAAGAGTGCCAATCAATTCATCAACGGAGAGTGGCATAATCCTCTGAGTCTCCCGGATCGAGGTCTTGACATGATTCCAATCTTTTGAGAGACCTCGCAAGAGTTTGTTGACCTTCATCGGGGTAGAAATTTGCTGACCTTGATATGCTAAACCATTTACAATTTCTGTAAAACGGCTAAACATATCTCCAATTGATTCTCCTTGCTTCATCTTGAAGGATTCATATTGGCCAAGCAAGAAGTTTACTTTTGTCTCTTTTACACGATCGGTCCCTTCATATGTAACATGAAGTTTATCCCAAACTTCTTTTGCTGTTTCACATGAAGAGATTCTGTTATATTCAGCAAGAGATAAAGCACAATATAAAGAATAAATGGCTTTTGCATCAAGCGCTTCTCTTTTGGACAACTCCGTCCGAGACATAAGAGCGGGGGGTTTGGTTTCTTTGTCTTTGCCATTCTTATTTGATGTAGACGCAGCGATGGGGTTGATTCCTCTTTCCACAACATCCCATTGCAAGAGATCTCTGGATCTTAGGAATGCTTTCATTTTGTTCTTCCATACGTCGTATTCCTTTCCATCAAAATATGGTGGCCTTGTGTTGCTTTGCCCTTCCATAAGTCCTGGTGCCAACATACTAGCCATAAAGAATCTTTAGCTCAAAAGTAAAAAACACTTTTATAAACCGAGCACTTGGCTCTAATACCAATTGATATAGCTAGTATGCGGAATAAAATAAACTTCAAATAAAGCAAAAGAGTTAGGGAAGAGAATAAGAACACAGAAATTATAGTGGTTCGGCTTAATCCAAGCCTACGTCCACTCTCCCACGCTAACAGCCTTCTTGGCTGGATTCCACTATGTAATCAACAAGAGATTACAACTTCGAGTATAAACACTTAGTAGTAGATCACACCAACTCACTAAGTCACTCTCTTGGTATTTCTCTAACGATTACAAACGTTTAAGCTCTCCAAAGACAAGTGTATAATCGAAGGTCGCTCAGACTTTGGAATTATAAATTCTACGCTCCGTCTCTTACTTGCTCATCGGTCCTTCACCTCCTTAAATACTCCTCCACTTCCAAACTAGCCGTTGGACAGCATCCCGGAGAATCGTCTTCCAATATACCCATTGGACAGCTCTGTATCTAGAAGATTTGGTAGCCGTTGAGTGACAAAGGTAAAATCCCAAATTGATTCCGATCGCCCATACAAACGAAATCTTGGTTTCCATAAGTAAAGCTTCTTCGTGTATAAAGTTCTTGTCTTCAATCAAATCAGTCTTGATGTGGAATCCAAACCAGATCACTAGCCGTTATATGATTGGGCTTGAGTTACGATTCATCGTAATCGGATGTAAAGTACGAGTCTTTAGACTTTACGATATGAGTCTTGAGACTTTACAATCTGGGTCTTGAGACTTTACAATCTGAGTCTCGTAGACTTTACAATCTGGTTCAGCTTTAGCATAGTTTGTCTTCTGGTTCATCATTTACGTTCGTCTGGAATTAGTCGAGTGAGCAGACTTACGATGTAGAACAGACTTTGAGTCTTGAGTACGCGGTCTTCGACTTTGAGTCTTGAGTACGCGGTCTTCGGACTTTGACACGAAGTCTGGAAATCTTCAGAATATACTCGGACATGAGTTACATTCAGTCTTCTGGTCGTCTTCACACTTTGACAATATCCTTTACATGTTCTATCATCTGCATGGTCTATTACTCAACTATCAAATATGTTAGTAGCCTTTGATTTATTTTGTCATCTCTCAAAACATCATAAGGGATTTCACTAACACTAATGAGATGAAATGATGTACATTTTTGTCATTTTCTTCGGAGATTAATTGTGGGAAAATTATGCTTAGATGTCGAGAAGCATTTAGTACGAGCATTTAGACATATGTTTAATTTGGAAAAATAATTAGAATTTAGGCAACACCGTGAGGTCAAGATCAGCCTTCAAATTTTGACACCCCTAGTGAGTATTATGCCCTCTGTTTTATCTTTTCAACGAAGCAGAAGTTAAAACAGCTCCTCAACCCGAGGCAATCTATTCACCGATAGAACGGGATAGAACGAAAAACACCTGATGGAAGTATCTGAGCTCGGCACCTAGAGCAACAAGTCCCTAGACTGAGAAGCTTTGGCGCCCTATTATTGGATCCACATGCAAGTTCACCTGTCTCGTCTCATGCAAGGTTTGAGGTACGTTCAGGAAGACGAAATGGACGCCGTCCAAGCCTTCCCCAAGCATGCCATCGAAATTAACGGAGGAGGTTGGCCCATAAAAGCTGAGCGCAACCTCATCACGATGAAAATCGAAAGAAAGATAATATTGGCCTGAGAAATGCGCGGCCATCTCATCGGTGTTCATTGTGCGGGTGAGTGAGGGGTTCATCCTGCAAGGGGGTGAGGGGCGACGAGGGGGAGTTGCAGAGAAAAAAAAAACCTAATGCGATCGAGGCTCTGCACGTCGTTCTTTGGAGCAGGAATTCATCGAAACGAAGCCAGAAGCTAAATGGAAGGGGCGGGGTGATTTTTGGTAAGATTCGCATGTGTAAACGCGCAAAGGAGATGGCAACATGGGCAAGCAAGGACGATTATGGCAACATTTGCGAGCAAGGAAAGATTAAGTTTGAGGTCACAGCATTATGAGTTGAAGTCAGCTGGCGCGTGTTGCGCACGTGCGACGCACGTGCAACGCAAGTGCGCGAGTCGGCCCTGCGCGCGCGTGCGACTCACGCGCCTGCGTCTTTGGATCGGCGTGTGCATTGCATGCATCGAAGATTGCAAATAGAATTTCCTCACTGCAGACCTCTCTCAGGTTGGGGACTTGTTGCTCTGTATGCGGTCTTCAAAAAGAGAGGTCTGCCGAGAGGGAAGAAAGAATGGCCTAGAACAAAGTACTAATAAGATGAAATGATGTACATTTTTGTCATTTTCTTCGGAGATTAACTGTGGGAAAATTATGCTTAGATGTCGAGAAGCATTTAGTACGAGCATTTAGACATATGTTTAATTTGGAAAAATAATTAGAATTTAGGCAACACCGTGAGGTCAAGATCAGCCTTCAAATTTTGACGCCCCTAGTGAGTATTATGCTCTCTGTTTTTATCTTTTCAACGAAGCAGGAAGTTAAAACAGCTTCTCAACCCGAGGCAATCTATTCAACGATAGAACGGGATAGAACGAAAAACACCTGATGGAAGTATCTGAGCTCGGCACCTAGAGTAACAAGTCCCCAGACTGAGAGGCTTTGGCGCCCTGTTATTGGATCCACATGCGAGTTCACCTGTCTCGTCTCATGAAAGGTTTGAGGTACGTTCAGGAAGACGAAATGGACGCCGTGCAAGCCTTCCCCAAGAATGCCATCGAAATTGATGGAGGAGGTTGGCCCATAAAAGCTTAGCGCAACCTCATCACGATGAAAATCGAAAGAAAGATAATCTTGGCCTGAGAAATGCGCAGCCATCTAACCGGCATTCATTGTGCGAGAGAGTGAGGGGTTCATCGTGCAAGTGGGTGAGGGCGACGAGGGAGAGTTACAGAAAAAAAAAAACCTAATGCGATCGAGGCTCGCACGTCATTCTTTGGAGCAGGAATTCATCGAAACGATGTCGAAGCTAAATGGAGGGGGCGGGGTGATTTTTGGTAAGATTCGCAAGTGTAAACACGCCAAGGAGATGGCAACATGGGCAAGCAAGGACGATTATGGCAACATTGGCGAGCAAGGAAAGATTAAGTTTGAGGTCACATCATTATGAGCTAAAGTCAGCTGGCGCGTGCCACGCACGTGTGACGCACGTGGAATGCACGTGCGCGCGTCGGCCGTGCGCGTGCGTGCGACGCACTCGCCTACGTCTTTGGATCGGCGCGTGCATTGCACGCATCAAAGATCGCATACAAAATTTCCTCCTTGCAGACCTCTCTCAGGTTGGGGACTTGTTGCTCTGTATGCGGTCTTCAAAAAGAAAGTTCTACAGAGAGGAAACAAAGGATGGCCTAGAATAAAGTACTAATAAGATGAAATGCTGTACATTTTCATCATTTTCTTCCGAGATTAATTGTGGGAAAATTATGCTTAGATGTCGAGAAGCATTTAGTACGAGCATTTAGACATATGTTTAATTTGGAAAAATAATTTGAATTTAGGCAACACCGTGAGGTCAAGATCAGCCTTCAAATTTTGACACCCCTAGTGAGTATTATGCTCTCTGTTTTATCTTTTCAATGAAGCAGGAAGTTAAAACAGCTTCTCAACCCGAGGCAATCTATTCATCGATAGAACGGGATAGAACGAAAAATACCTGATGGCAGTATCTGAGCTCGGCACCTAGAGCAACAAGTCCCCGGATCGATAGGCTTTGGCGCCCTGTTATTGGATCCACATGCGAGTTCACCTGTCTCGTCCCATGAAAGGTTTGAGGTACGTTCAGGAAGACGAAATGGACGCTGTCCAAGCCTTCTGCAAGCATGCCATCGAAATTGACGGAGGAGGCTGGCCCATAAAAGCTGAGCGCAACCTCATCACGATGAAAATCGAAAGAAAGATAATATTGGCCTAAGAAATGCGCGGCCATCTCACCGGCGTTCATTGCGCGAGCGAGTTAGGGGTTCATCCTGCAAGCGGGTGAGGGGCGACGAGGGAGAGTTGCAGAGAAAAAAAAAACCGAATGCGATCGAGGCTCTGCACGTCGTTCTTTGGAGCAGGAATTCATCGAAATGAAGTCATAAGCTAAATGGAGGGGGCAGGGTGATTTTTGGTAAGATTCACATGTGTAAACGCGCCAAGGAGATGGCAACATGGGCAAGCAAGGACGATTATGGCAACATTGGCGAGTAAGGAAAGATTAAGTTTGAGGTCACATCATTATGAGCTGAAGTCAGCTGGGGCGTGCCGCGCACGTGCGACGCACGTGCGACGCACGTGCTCGCGACGGCCCTGTGCGCGTGTGCGACGCACACGTCTGCCTCTTTGGATCGGCACGTGCATTGCATTCATCGAAGATTGCATACAGAATTTGCTCTCTACAGACCTCTGCCGGGTTGGGGACTTGTCGCTCTGTATACGGTTTTCAAAAAGAAAAGTCTGTAGAGAGGAAACAAAGGATGGCCTAGAATAAAGTACTAATAAGATGAAATGATGTACATTTTTGTCATTTTCTTTAAAGATTAATTGTGGGAAAATTATTCTTAGATGTCGAGAAGCATTTAGTACGAGCATTTAGACATATGTTTAATTTAGAAAAATAATTAGAATTTAGGAAACACCGTGAGGTCAAGATCAGCCTTCAAATTTTGACACTTGTACTAAGTATTATGCTCTCTGTTTTATCTTTTCAATGAAGCAAGAAGTTAAAACAGCTCCTCAACCCGAGGCAGTCTATTCACCGATAGAACGGGATAGAATGAAATACACATGATGGAAGTATCTGAGCTCGGCACCTAGAGCTACAAGTCCCCAGACTAAGAAAGATAATATTGGCTTGAGAAATGCGTTGCCATCCTACCGGCGTTCATTGTGCGAGCGAGTGAGGGGTTCATCCTGCAACCGGGTGAGAGGCGACGAGGGAGAGTTGCAAAGAAAAAAAAACCTAATGCGATCGAGGCTTTGCACGTCGTTCTTTCGAGCAGGAATTCATCGAAAGGAAGTCAGAAGCTAAATGGAGGGGGCAGGGTGATTTTTGGTAAGATTCGCATGTGTAAACGCACCAAGGAGATGGCAACATGGGCAAGCAAGGACGATTATGGCAACATTGGTGAGCAAGGAAAGATTAAGTTTGAGGTCACATCATTATGAGTTGAAGTCAGCTGGGGCGTGCCGCGCACGTGCGATGCACGTGCAACGCGCGTGCAACTCACGTGCTCGCGTTGGCCCCGTGTGCGCGTGCGACGCACGCGCCTGCCTCTTTGGATCGGCACGTGCATTGCATTCATCGAAGATTGCATACAGAATTTCCTCTCTGCACACCTCTGTCGGGTTGGGGACTTGTCGCTTTGTATGCGGTTTTCAAAAAGAAAGGTCTGCAGAGAGGAAACAAAGGATGGCCTAGAATAAAGTACTAATAAGATGAAATGATGTACATTTTTGTCATTTTCTTTGGAGATTAATTGTGGGAAAATTATGCTTAGATGTCGAGAAGCATTTAGTACGAGCATTTAGACATATGTTTAATTTAGAAAAATAATTAGAAATTAGGAAACACCGTGAGGTCAAGATCAGCCTTCAAATTTTGACACTTGTACTGAGTATTATGCTCTCTGTTTTATCTTTTCAACAAAGCAGGAAGTTAAAACAGCTCCTCAACCCGAGGTAGTCTATTCACCGATAGAACGGGATAAAACGAAAGACACATGATGGAAGTATCTGAGCTCGGCACCTAGACTTACAAGTCCCCAGACTCAGAAGCTTTGGCGCCCTGTTATTGGATCCACATGCGAGTTCACCTGTCTCGTCTCATGAAAGGTTTGAGGTACGTTCAGGAAGACGAAATGGACGCCATCCAAGCCTTCCCCAAGCATGCCATCGAAATTGAGGGAGGAGGTTGGCCCGTAAAAGATGAGCACAACCTCATCACGATGAAAATCGACAGAAAGATAATATTGGCCTGAGAAATGCGTGGCCATCCCACCGGCGTTCATTGTGCGAGCGAGTGAGGGGTTCATCCTGCAAGCGGGTGAGGGGCGACGAGGGAGAGTTGCAGAGAAAAAAAAAACCTAATGCGATCGAGGCTCTGCACGTCGTTCTTTGGAGCAGGAATTCATCGAAACGATATCAGAAGCTAAATGGAGGGGGCAGGGTGATTTTTGGTAAGATTCGCATGTGTAAACGCACCAAGGAGATGGCAACATGGGCAAGCAAGGACGATTATGGCAACATTGGCGAGCAAGGAAAGATTAAGTTTGAGGTCACATGATTATGAGCTGAAGTCAGCTGGCGTGTGCCGCGCACGTGCGACGCGCGTGCAAGCGCGTGCAACGCACGGGAGTTGCATCGGCCCAGCGCGCACTTGCGACGCCTGCGCCTGCGTCTTTGGATCGGCACGTGCATTGCATGCATCGAAGATTGCATACAGGATTTCCTCTCTGCAGACCTCTCTCGGGTTGGGGACTTGTCGCTCTGTATACAGTCTTCAAAAAGAAAGGTCTGCAGAGAGGAAACAAAGGATGGCCTAGAATAAAGTACTAATAAGATGAAATGATGTACATTTTTGTCATTTTCTTTGGAGATTAATTTTGGGAAAATTATGCTTAGATGTCGAGAAGCATTTAGTACTAGCATTTAGACATATGTTTAATTTAGAAAAATAATTAGAATTGAGGAAACACCGTGAGGTCAAGATCAGCCTTGAAATTTTGATACCCGTAGTGAGTATTATGCTCTCTGTTTTATGTTTTCAACGAAGCCGGAAGTTAAAACAGCTCCTCAACCCGAGGCAGTCTATTCACCTATAGAACGGGATAGAACGAAATACACATGATGGAAGTATCTGAGCTCGGCACCTAGATCTAGAAGTCCCCAGACGAAGAAGCTTTGGCGCCCTGTTATTGGATCCACACGCGAGTTTACCTGTCTCGTCTCATGAAAGGTTTGAGGTACGTTCAAGAAGACGAAATGGACGCCGTCCAAGCCTTCCCCAAGAATGCCATCGAAATTGACGGAGGAGGTTGGCCCATAAAAGCTGAGCGCAACCTCATCACGATGAAAATCGAAAGAAAGATAATATTGGCTTGAGAAATGCGCGGCCATCTCACCGGCGTTCATTGTGCGAGCGAGTGAGGGTTTCATCCTGCAAGTGGGTGAGGGGCGACGAGGGAGAGTTGTAGAAAAAAAAAAAACTAATGCGATCGAGGCTCGCTCGTCGTTCTTTGGAGCAGGAATTCATCGAAACGAAGTCGGAAGCTAAATGGGGGGGGCGGGGTGATTTTGGTCAGATTCACATGTGTAAACGCACCGAGGAGATGGCAACATGGGCATGCAAGGTCGATTATGGCATCATTGGCGAGCAAGGAAAGATTAAGTTTAAGGTCACATCATTATGTGCTGAAGTTAGCTAACACGTGCGACGCACGCGCCTGCGTCTTTTGATCGGCACGTGCATTGCATGCATCGAAGATTGCATATAGAATTTCCTCTCTGCAGACCTCTCTCGGGTTGGGGACTTGTTGCTCTGTATGCGGTCTTCAAAAAGAAAGGCCTGTAGAGAGGAAACAAAGGATGGCGTAGAATAAAGTACTAATAAGATGAAATGATGTACATTTTCGTCATTTTCTTCCGAGATTAATTGTCGAAAAATTATGCTTAGATGTCGAGAAGCATTTAGTACGAGCATTTAGACATATGTTTAATTTGGAAAAAAAATTTGAATTTAGGCAACACCGTGAGGTCAAGATCAGCCTGCAAATTTTGACACCCCTAGTGAGTATTATGCTCTCTGTTTTATCTTTTCAATGAAGCAGGAAGTTAAAACAGCTCCTCAACCCGAGGCAATCTATTCGCCGATAGAACGGAATAGTACGAAAAACACTTGATGGAAGTATCTGAGCTTGGCACCTAGAGCAACAAGTCCCCAGACTGATAGGCTTTGGCGCCCTGTTATTGGATCCACATGCGAGTTCACCTGTCTCGTCTCATGAAAGGTTTGAGGTACGTTCAGGAAGACGAAATGGACGCCGTCCAAGCCTTCCCCAAGCATGCCATCGAAATTGACAGAGGAGGGTAGCCCATTAAAGCTGAGCGCAACCTCATCGCGATGAAAATCGAAAGAAAGATAATATTGGCCTAAGAAATGCGCGGCCATCTCACCGGCGTTCATTGTGCGAGCGAGTGAGGGGTTCATCCTGCAAGCGGGTGAGGGGCGACGAGGGAGAGTTGCAGAGAAAAAAAAAACCTAATGCGATCGAGGCTCTGCACGTCGTTCTTCGAAGCAGGAATTCATCGAAACGAAGTCAGAAGCTAAATGGAGGGGGTAGGATTCGCAGGTGTAAACGCCCCAAGGAGATGGCAACATGGGCAAGCAAGGACGATTATGGCAACATTGGTGAGCAAGGAAAGATTAAGTTTTGGTCACACCATTATGAGCTGAAGTCAGATGGGGTGTGCCGCGCACGTGCGACGCACGTGCGACGCGCGTGCAACGCACGTGCTCGCGTCGTCCCTGTGCGTGCGTGCGACGCATGAGCCTGCGTCTTTGGATCGGCATGTGCATTGCATGCATCGAAGATTGCATACAGAATTTGCTCTCTGCACACCTCTGTCGGGTTGGGGACTTGTCGCTCTGTATACGGTTTTCAAAAAGAAAGGTCTGCATGGAGGAAACAAAGGATGGCCTAGAATAAAGTACTAACAAGATGAAATGATGTACATTTTTGTCATTTTCTTTGGAGATTAATTGTTGGAAAATTATGCTTAGATGTCGAGAAGCATTTAGTACGAGTATTTAGATATATGTTTGATTTAGAAAAATAATTAGAATTTAGGAAACACCGTGAGGTGAAGATCAGCCTTCAAATTTTGACACCCGTAGTGAGTATTATGCTCTCTGTTTTATCTTTTCAACGAAGCAGGAAGTTAAAACATCCCCCTAACCCGAGGTAGTCTATTCACCGATAGAACGAGATAGAACGGAATACACATGATGGAAGTATTTGAGCTCGACACCTAGAGCTACAAGTCCCCAAACTAAGAAGCTTTGGCGCCCTGTTATTGGATGCACATGCGAGTTCACCTGTCTCGTCTCATGAAAGGTTTGAGGTACGTTCAGGAAGATGAAATGGACGCCGTCCAAGCCTTCCCCAAGAATGCCATCGAAATTGACGGAGGAGGTTGGCCTATAAAAAGATGAGCGCAACCTCATCACGATGAAAATCGAAAGGAAGATAATATTGGCCTGAGAAATGCGCGGCCATCTCACCGGTGATCATTGTGCAAGCGAGTGAGGGGTTCATCCTGCAAGTGGGTGAGGGGCGACGAGAGAGAGTTGCAGAGAAAAAAAAAAACCTAATGCGATCAAGGCTCTGCACATCGTTCTTTGGAGCAGGAATTCATCGAAACGAAGTCAGAAGCTAAATGGAGGGGGCAGGGTGATTTTTGGTAAGATTCGCATGTGTAAATGCACCAAGGAGATGGTAACATAGGCAAGCAAGGACGATTATGGCAACATTGGCGAGCAAGGAAAGATTAAGTTTGAGGTCACATCATTATGAGCTGAAGTCAGCTGGCGCGTGCCGCAGACGTGCGACGCGCGTGCAACTCACGTGCAATGCACGTGCTCGCGTCGACCCTGCACGCGCTTGCGACGCACGCGCTTCGTCTTTGGATCGGCACGTGGATTGCATGCATCGAAGATTGCATGCAGGATTTCCTCTCTGCAGACCTCTCTCGGGTTGGGGACTTGTCGCTCTATATACGGTCTTAAAAAAGAAAGGTCTGCAGAGAGGAAACAAAGGATGGCCTAGAATAAAGTACTAATAAGATGAAATGATGTACATTTTTGTCATTTTCTTTGGAGATTAATTTTGGGAAAATTATGCTTAGATGTCGAGAAGCATTTAGTACTAGCATTTAGACATAAGTTTAATTTAGAAAAATAATTAGAATTTAGGAAACACCTTGAGGTGAAGATCAGCCTTCAAATTTTGACACCCGTAGTGAGTATTATGTTCTCCGTTTTATCTTTTCAACGAAGCACGAAGTTAAAACAGCTCCTCAACCCGAGGCAGTCTATTCACCGATAGAACGGGATAGAACGAAACACACCTGATGGAAGTATCTGAGCTCGGCACCTAGAGCAACAAGTCCCCAGACTGAGAAGCTTTGGCGCCCTGTTATTGGATCCTCATGCGAGTTCACCTGTCTCGTCTCATGAAAGGTTTGAGGTACGTTCAGCAAGACGAAATGGACGCCGTCCAAGCCTTCCCCAAGCATGCCATCGAAATTGACAGAGGAGGTTGGCCCATAAAAGATGAGCGCAACCTCATCACGATGAAAATCGAAAGAAAGATAATATTGGCCTGAGAAATGCGCGGCTATCTCACCGGCGTTCATTGTGCGAGCGAGTGAGGGGTTCATCTTGCAAGTGGGTGAGGGGCGACGAGGGAGAGTTGCAGAGAAAAAAAAAACCTAATGCGATCGAGGCTCTGCACGTCGTTCTTTGGAGCAGTATTTCATCGAAACGAGGTCAGAAGCTAAATGGAGGGGGCGGGGTGATTTTTGGTAGGATTCGCAGGTGTAAACGCCCCAAGGAGATGGCAACATGGGCAAGCAAGGACGATTATGGCAACATTGGCGAGAAAGGAAAGATTAAATTTGAGGTCACATCATTATGAGCTGAAGTCAGCTGGGGCGTGCCGCGCAACGCACGTGCTCGCGTCGGCCCTGTGCGCGCGTGCTACGCATGCGCTGTGTCTTTGGATTGGCACGTGCATTGCATGCATCGAACATTGCATACAGAATTTCCTCTATGCAGACCTCTCTCGGGTTGGGGACTTGTCGCTCGTATACGGTCTTAAAAAAGAAAGGTCTGCGAGAGAGGAAACAAAGGATGGCCTAGAATAAAGTACTAATAAGATGAAATGATGTACATTTTTGTCATTTTCTTTGGAGATTAATTGTTGGAAAATTATGCTTAGATGTCGAGAAGCATTTAGTACGAGCATTTAGACACATGTTTAATTTAGAAAAATAATTAGAATTTAGGAAACACCGTGAGGTGAAGATCAGCCTTCAAATTTTGACACTCGTACTGAGTATTATGCTCTCTGTTTTATCTTTTCAACGAGGCAGGAAGTTAAAACAGCCCCTCAACCCGAGGCAGTCTATTCATCGATAGAACGGGATAGAACGAAATACACATGATGGAAGTATCTGAGCTCGGCACCTAGAGCTACAAGTCCCCTGAGTAAGAAGCTTTGGCGCCCTATTATTGGATCCACATGCGAGTTCACCTGTCTCGTCTCATGAGGGTTTGAGGTACGTTTAGGAAGACGAAATGGACGCCGTCCAAGCCTTCCCCAAGAATGCCATCGAAATTGACGGAGGAGGTTGGCCCATAAAAGATGAGCGCAACCTCATCACGATGAAAATCGAAAGAAAGATAATATTGGCCTGAGAAATGCGCGGCCATCTCACCGGCGTTCATTGTGCAAGCGAGTGAGGGGTTCATCCTGCAAGCGGGTGAGGGGCGACGAGGGAGAGTTACAGAGAAAAAAAAAACCTAATGCGATCGAGGCTCTGCACGTCGTTCTTTGGAGCAGGAATTCATCGAAACGAAGTCAGAAGCTAAATGGGGGAGGGGGCGGGGTGATTTTTGGTAGGATTCGCATGTGTAAACGCCCTAAGGAGATGGCAACATGGGCAAGCAAGGACGATTATGGCAACATTGGCGAGAAAGGAAAGATTAAGTTTGAGGTCACATCATTATGAGCTGAAGTCAGCTGGGGCGTGCCGCGCACGTGCGACGCACGTGCGACGCGTGTGCAACGCATGTGCTCGCGTCGGCCCTTCCCGCGCGTGTGATGCACGCGCCTGCGTGTTTGGATCGGCACGTGCATTGCATGCATCGAACATTGCATACAGAATTTCCTCTCTGCAGACCTCTCTCGGGTTAGGGAGTTGTCGCTCTGTATACGGTCTTAAAAAAGGAAGGTCTGCAGAGAGGAAACAAAGGATGGCCTAGAATAAAGTACTAATAGGATGAAATGATGTACATTTTTGTCATTTTCTTTGGAGATTAATTGTTGGAAAATTATGCTTAGATGTCGAGAAGCATTTAGTACGAGCATTTAGACATATGTTTAATTTAGAAAAATAATTAGAATTTAGGAAACACCGTGAGGTGAAGATCAACCTTCAAATTTTGACACCCGTAGTGAGTATTTTGCTCTCTGTTTTATCTTTTCAACGAAGCAGGAAGTTAAAACAGCTCCTCAACCCGAGGCAGTCTATTCACCGATAGAACGGGATAGAAGGAAATACACATGATGAAAGTATCTGAGCTCGGCACCTAGAGCACCAAGTCCCTGACCCGAGAAGCTTTGGCGCCTATTATTGGATCCACATGCGAGTTCACCTGTCTCGTCTCATGAAAGGTTTGAGGTACGTTTAGGAAGACGAAATGGACGCCGTCCAAGCCTACCCCAAGAATGCCATCGAAATTGACGGAGGAGGTTGGCCCATAAAAGCTGAGCGCAACCACATGACGATGAAAATCGAAAGAAAGATAATATTGGCCTAAGAAATGTGAGGCCATCTCACCGGCATTAATTGTGCGAGCGAGTGAGGGGTTCATCCTACAAGTGGGTGAGGGGCAACGAGAGAGAGTTGCAGAGAAAAAAAAAACCTAATGCGATCGAGGCTCTGCACGTCGTTCTTCGGAGCAGGAATTCATCGAAACGAAGTCAGAAGCTAAATGGAGGGGGCAGGGTGATTTTTGGTAAGATTCGCATGTGTAGACTCGCCAAGGAGATGGCAACATAGGCAAGCAAGGACAATTATGGCAACATTGGCGAGCAAGGAAAGATTAAGTTTGAGGTCACATCATTATGAGCTGAAGTCAGCTGCCGCGTGCCGCACACGTGCGACGCACGTGCTCGCTTCGGCCCTGCTCGCGCTTGCGACGCACGCGCCTGCGTCTTTGGATCGGCACATGCATTGCATGCATCGAAGATTGCATATAGAATTTCCCCTCTGCAGACCTCTCTCGGGATGGGGACTTGTTGCTCTATATGCGGTCTTCAAAAAGAAAGGTCTGTAGAGAGGAAACAAAGGATGGCCTAGAATAAAGTACAAATAAGATGGAATGATGTACATTTTTGTCATTTTCTTTGGAGATTAATTGTGGGAAAATTATGCTTAGATGTCGAGAAGCATTTAGTACCAGCATTTAGACATATGTTTAATTTGGGAAAAAAATTAGAATTTAGGAAACTCCTTGAGGTCAAGATCAGCCTTCAAATTTTGAAATTTGTTGTGAGTATTATGCTCTCTGTTTTATCTTTTCAACGAAGCAGGAAGTGAAAACAGCTCCTCAACCCGAGACAGTCTATTCACCGATAGAACGGGATAGAATGAAACACACATGATGGAAGTATCTGAGCTCGGCACCTAGAGCAACAAGTTCCCAGACTGAGAAGCTTTGGCGCCCTGTTATTGGATCCACATGCAAGTTCACCTGTCTCGTCTCATGAAAGGTTTGAGGTATGTTCGGGAAGACGAAATGGACGCCGTCCAAGCCTTCCCCAAGCATGCCATCGAAATTGACGGAGGAGGTTGGTCGATAAAAGATGAGCGCAACCTCATCACGATTGAAAATCGAAAGAAAGATAATATTGGCCGAGAAATGCGCGGCCATCCCACCGGCGTTCATTGTGCGAGCGAGTGAGGGGTTCATCCTGCAAGCGGGTGAGGGGGTGACGAGGAGAGTTGCAGAGAAAAAAAAACCTAATGCGATCGAGGCTCTGCACGTCGTTCTTTGGAGCAGGAATTCATCGAAACGAGGTCAAAAGCTAAATGGAGGGGGCAGGGTGATTTTTGGTAAGATTCACATGTGTAAACGCGCCAAGGAGATGGCAACATGGGCAAGCAAGGACGATTATGGCAACATTGGCGAGCAAGGAAAGATTAAGTTTCAGGACACATCATTATGAGCTGAAGTCAGCTGGCGTGTGCCGCACACTTGCGACGCACATGCGCGCGTCGGCCCTGCTCACGCGTGCGACACACGTGCCTGCGTCTTTGGATCGGCACGAGCATTGCATGCGTCGAAGTTTGCATATAGAATTTCCTCTCTGCAGACCTCTCTCGGGTTGGGGACTTGTTGCTCTGTATGCCGTCTTCAAAAAGAAAGGTCTACAGAGAGGAGACAAAGGATGGCCTAGAATAAAGTACTAATAAGATGAAATGATATACATTTTTGTCATTTTCTTCAGAGATTAATTGTGGGAAAATTATGCTTAGATGTCGAGAAGCATTTAGAACGAGCATTTAGACCTATGTTTAATTTAGAAAAATAATTAGAATGTAGGAAACACCGTGAGGTAAAGATCAGCCTTCAAATTTTGACACCCGTAGTGAGTATTATGCTCTATGTTTTATCTTTTCAACGAAGCAGGAAGTTAAAACAGCTCCTCAACCCGAGGCAGTCTATTCACCGATAGAACGGGATAGAACGAAACACACATGATGCAAATATCTGAGCTCGGCACCTAGAGCAACAAGTCCCCAGACTGAGAAGCTTTGGCGCCCTGTTATTGGATCCACATGCGAGTTCACCTGTCTCGTCTCATGAAAGGTTTGAGGTACGTTCAGGAAGACGAAATGGACGCCGTCCAAGCCTTCCCCAAGAATGCCATCGAAATTGACGGAGGAGGTTGGCCCATAAAAGCTGAGCGCAACCTCATGATGATGAAAATCGAAAGAAAGATAATACTGGCCTGAGAAATGCGCGCCCATCTCACCGGCGTTCATTGTGCGAGCGAGTGAGGGGTTCATCGTGCAAGCGGGTGAGGGGCGACGAGGGAGAGTTGTAGAGAAAAAAAAAATCTATTGCGATCGAGGCTCTGCACGTCATTCTTTGGAGCAGGAATTCATCGAAACGAAGTCAGAAGCTAAATGGAGGGGGCAGGGTGATTTTTGGTAAGATTTGCATGTGTGAACGCGCCAAGGAGATGGCAACTGGGGCAAGCAAGGACGATTATGGCAACATTGGTGAGCAATGAAAGGTTAAATTTGAGGTCACCTCATTATGAGCTGACGTCAGCTGGCGCGTGCCACGCACGTGTGACGCACGTGCAACGCACGTGCGCTTGTCGGCCCTGCACGCGCATGCGACGCACGCGCTTGCATCTTTGGATCGGCGCGTGCGTTGCACGCATCGAAAATCGCATACAGAATTTCCTCTCTGCAGACCTCTCTCCGGGTAGGGACTTCTTGCTCTGTATGCGGTCTTCAAAAAGAAAGGTCTGTAGAGAGGAAACAAAGGATGTTCTAGAATAAAGTACTAATGAGATGAAATGATGTACATTTTTGTAATTTTCTTTGAAGATTAATTGTTGGAAAATTATGCTTAGATGTCGAGAAGCATTTAGTACGAGCATTTAGACATATGTTCAATTTGGAAAAATAATTAGAATTTAGGCAACTCCGTGAGGTCAAGATCAGCCTTCAAATTTTGACACCCCTAGTGAGTATTATGCTCTCTGTTTTATCTTTTCAACGAAGCAGGAAGTTAAAACAGCTCCTCAACCCGAGGCAATCTATTCACCGATAGAACGGGATAGAACGAAACACACCTGATGGAAGTATTTGAGCTCGGCACCTAGAGCAACAAGTCCCTAGATTAAGAAGCTTTGGCGCCGTATTATTGGATCCACATCCGAGTTCTCCTGTCTCGTCTCATGAAAGATTTGAGGTACGTTTAGGAAGATGAAATGGACGCAGTCCAAGCCTTCCCCAAGAATGCCATTGAAATTGACGGAGGAGGTTGGCCCATAAAAGCTGAGCGCAACCTCATCACAATGAAAATCGAAAGAAAGATAATACTGGCCTAAGAAATGCGCGGCCATCTCCCCGGCATTCATTATGCGAGCGAGTGAGGGGTTCATCGTGCAAGCGGGTGAGGGGCGACGAGGGAGAGTTGTAGAGAAAAAAAAATCTAATGCGATCGAGCCTTTGCACGTCGTTCTTTGGAGCAGGAATTCATCGAAATGAAGTCAGAAGCTAAATGGAGGGGGCGGGGTGATTTTTGGTAAGATTCGCATGTGTAAATGCGCCAAGGAGATGGCAACTGGGGCAAGCAAGGACGATTATGGCAACATTGGCGAGCAAGGAAAGATTAAATTTGAGGTCACCTCATTATGAGCTGACGTCAGCTGGCGCGTGCCGCGCACGTGCGTCGCACGTGCGCGCGTCGGCCCTACACGCGCATGCGACGCACGTGCCTGCATCTTTGGATCAGCGCGTGCGTTGCACGCATCGAAAATCGCATACAGAATTTCCTCTCTGCGGACCTCTCTCCGGTTGGGGACTTGTTGCTCTGTATGCGGTCTTCAAAAAGAAAGGTCTATAGAGAGGAAACAAAAGATGGCGTAGAATAAAGTACTAATGAGATGATATGATGTACATTTTTGTCATTTTCATTGGAGATTAATTGTTGGAAAATTATGCTTAGATGTCGAGAAGCATTTAGTACGAGCATTTAGACATATGTTTAATTTGGAAAAATAATTAGAATTTACGCAACACCGTGAGGTCAAGATCAGCCTTCAAATTTTGACACCCCTAGTGAGTATTATGCTCTCTATTTTATCTTTTCAACGAAGCGGGAAGTTAAAACAGCTCCTCAACCCGAGGCAATCTATTCACCGATAGAACGGGATAGAACGAAACACACCTGATGGAAGTATTTGAGCTCGGCACCTAGAGCAACAAGTCCCTAGACTGAGAAGCTTTGGTGCCCTGTTATAGGATCCACATCCGAGTTCACCTGTCTCGTCTCATGAAAGATTTGAGGTACGTTCAAGAAGACGAAATGGACGCCGTCCAAGCCTTCCCCAAGAATGCCCTTGAAATTGACGGAGGAGGTTGGCCCATAAAAGATGAGCGCAACCTCATCACAATGAAAATCGAAAGAAAGATAATTGGCCACGAGAAATGTGCGGCCATCTCACCGGCATTCATTATGCGAGTGAGTGAGGGGTTCATCGTGCAAGTGGGTGAGGGCGACGAGGAGAGTTGCAGAGAAAAAAAAAATCTAATGCGATCGAGGCTTGCACGTCGTTCTTTGGAGTAGGAATTCATCGAAACGAAGTCGAAGCTAAATGGAGGGGGCGGGGTGATTTTGGTAAGATTCGCATGTGTAAACGCGCCAAGGAGATGGCAACATGGGCAAGCAAGGAAGATTATGGCAACATTGGCGAGCAAGGAAAGATTAAGTTTGAGGTCACATCATTATGAGCTGACGTCAGCTGGCGCGTGCCGCGCACGTGCGACTCACGTGCAACGCACTTGCGCGCGTCGGCCCTGCGCGTGCGTGCGACGCACGCGCCTGCATCTTTGGATCGGCGCGTGCGTTGCACGCATCGAAAATCGCATATAGAATTTCCTCTCTGCAGACCTCTCTCGGGTTGGGGACTTGTTACTCTATATGCGGTCTTCAAAAAGAAAGGTCTGTAGAGTGGAAACAAAGGATGGCCTAGAATAAAGTACTAATGAGATGAAATGATGTACATTTTTGTCATTTTCTTTGGAGATTAATTGTGGGAAAATCATGCTTAGATGTCGAGAAGCATTTAGTACGAGCATTTAGACATATTTTTAATTTGAAAAAATAATTAGAATTTAGGCAACACCGTGAGGTCAAGATCAACCTTCAAATTTTGACACCCCTAGTGAGTATTATGGTCTCTGTTTTATCTTTTCAACGAAGCAGGAAGTTAAAACAGCTCCTCAACCCGAGGCAATCTATTCACCGATAGAACGGGATAGAACGAAACACACCTGATGGAAGTATTTGAGCTCGACACCTAGAGCAATAAGTCCTCAGACTAAGAAGCTTTGGCGCCCTATTATTGGATCCACATGCGAGTTCACCTGTCTCGTCTCATGAAAGGTTTGAGGCACGTTTAGGAAGACGAAATGGACACCGTCCAAGCCTTCCCCAAGAATGCCATCGAAATTGACGGAGGAGGTTGGCCCATAAAAGCTGAGCGGAACCTCATCAAGATGAAAATCGAAAGAAAGATAATGCGGCACGAGAAATGCGCGGCCATCTCCCGGCATTCATTATGCGAGCGAGTGAGGGTTCTTCGTGCAAGCGGGTGAGGGGCGACAAGGGAGAGTTGGAGAAAAAAAAAACCTAATGCGATCGAGGCTCTGCACGTCGTTCTTTGGAGTAGGAATTCATCGAAACGAAGTCATAAGCTAAATGGAAGGGGCGGGGTGATTTTTGGTAAGATTCGCATGTGTAAACGCGCCAAGGAGATGGCAACATGGGGCAAGCAAGGACGATTATGGCAACATTGGCGAGCAAGGAAAGATTAAGTTTGAGGTCACATCATTATGAGCTGAAGTCAGCTGGCGCGTGCCGCGCACGTGCGACTCACGTGCAACGCACTTGCGCGCGTCGGCCCTGCGCGTGCGTGCGACGCATGTGCCTGCATCTTTGGATCAGCACGTGCGTTGCACGCATCAAAGATCGCATACAGAATTTCCTCTCTGCAGACCTCTCTCGGGTTGGGGACTTGTTGCTCTGTATGCGGTCTTCAAAAAGAAAGGTCTGCAGAGAGGAAACAAAGGATGGCCTAGAATAAAGTACTAATGAGATGAAATGATGTACATTTTTGTCATTTTCTTTAGAGATTAATTGTGGGAAAATTATGCTTAGATGTCGAGAAGCATTTAGTACGAGCATTTAGACATATGTTTAATTTGGAAAAATAATTAGAATTTAGGCAACACCGTGAGGTCAAGATCAGCCTTCAAATTTTGACACCCCTAGTGAGTATTATGCTCTCTGTTTTATCTTTTCAATGAAGCAGGAAGTTAAAACAGCTCCTCAACCCGAGGCAATCTATTCACCAATAGAACGGGATAGAACGAAACACACCTGATGGAAGTATTTGAGCTCGACACCTAGAGCAACAAGTCCCCAGACTAAGAAGCTTTGGCGCCCTATTATTGGATCCACATGCGAGTTCACCTGTCTCGTCTCATGAAAGGTTTGAGGTACGTTCAGGAAGACGAAATGGACGTCGTCCAAGCCTTCCCCAAGAATGCCATCGAAATTGACGGAGGAGGTTGGCCCATAAAAGCTGAGCGGAACCTCATCAAGATGAAAATCGAAAGAAAGATAATACAGGCCTGAGAAATGCGCGGCCATCTCACTGGCATTCATTATGCGAGCGAGTGAGGGGTTTATCGTGCAAGCGGGTGAGGGGCGACAAGGGAGAGTTGCGGAGAAAAAAAAAAACCTAATGCGATCGAGGCTCTGCACGTCGTTCTTTGGAGCAGGAATTCATCGAAACGAAGTCAGAAGCTAAATAGAGGGGGCAGGGTGATTTTTGGTAACATTCGCATGTGTAAACGCGCCAAGGAGATGGCAACATGGGCAAGCAAGGACGATTATGGCAACATTGGCGAGCAAGGAAAGATTAAGTTTGAGGTCACATCATTATGAGCTGACGTCAGCTGGTGCATGCCGCGCACGTGCGTCGGCCCTGCGCGCGTGTGCGATGCACGCGCCTGCTTCTTTGGATCGGCGCGTGCGTTGCACGCATCGAAAATCGCATACATAATTTACTCTCTGCAGACCTCTCTCGGGTTGGGGACTTGTTGCTCTGTATGCGGTCTTCAAAAAGAAAGGTCTGCAGAGAGGAAACAAAGGATGGCCTAGAATAAAGTATTGATGAGATGAAATGATGTACATTTTTGTCATTTTCTTCGGAGATTAATTGTGTGAAAATTATGCTGAGATGTCAAGAAGCATTTACTACGAGCATTTAGACATATGTTTAATTTGGAAAAATAATTAGAATTTAGGCAACACCGTAAGTCAAGATCAGTCTTCAATATTTGACACCCCTAGTGAGTCTTATGCCTCTATTTTATCTTTTCAATGAAGCAGGAAGTTAAAACAGCTCCTCAATCCGAGGCAATCTATTCACCGATAGAACGGATAGAACGAAACACACCTGATGGAAGTATCTAAGCTCGGCACCTAGAGCAACAAGTCCCCATACTTAAAGAAGTTGGATGCTTCTGACAAGGCAGGGAGTTTCACAAGTATTTCTTATTTTCTGATGAACTCAATTGCAATGGATGCGTGGATTATTGATATTGGAGCTAGTGATCACATTGTCTGCAATCAGAAATTTTTTTCCACCATTGAGAAGTTATCCTTTTCTATATCCGTGCAACTCCCGAATGGAGACACCACAAATGTTGATTTGACCGGGACTGTAAATCTTAGCCCATTCATCAGTCTAAAAAATGTCCTTTATGTCCCTAGTTTCCAATTTAATCTCATATCCGTTTCTCGAGGCTGTCAAGTCAACTCCTGTCGTGCCTTGTTTGACTCTGATAAATGTCTATTTCAGTCCCTTTTGACTGGCAATCTGATGGGCTTGGGTACAATCTATCAAAGATTATATTTTTGGATCGATCTTCCAAGGAATTTTAAATCATCTTCTGTTGCTTTCAATAAATCAATGTGCAATATTGCCAGCAATAAAAATTTCCTTCATCGTCAAAGATTGGGTCACACTACATCTTTCCCTTGTCCTCAGTGCCCTATTTGTCCTTTAGCGAAACAAACTCGTTCCCCTTTTCAAAGTAGTAATACTCGCGTTGACAGCATTTTTTCTTTAATTCATGCTGATGTTTGGGGACCATATCATACCTTAAATCATGACGGTTCACGGTTCTTTCTCACAATTGTGGATGATTTCTCACGTGCCACCTGGGTCTTTCTCATACAATCCAAAAAATCAAGTTCTATCTCACCTTAGAATTTTGATTTCTTTATCCAAAACTCAGTTTGGAAAGTCATTTCGTCGAATCCGTACTGATAATGGAAAGAATTCTTCAGTGGTGAATGTGCTTCGTTCTTTAGCTCAAAAGGGATTTTGCATGAAAGTACTTGCACCTATACACCACATCAGAATGGAGTAGTTGAGAGAAAACACTGTCATCTTTTGGAAGTGGCATGGGCCCTTAAATTCCAGGCATCTATCCCAGAGAATTTCTGGGGAGACTGTGTGGTCACTGCAGCATATCTAATAAATCGTATGCCATCTAGAATTTTGAAGGGAAGAACTCCATTTGAACTTTTATATGGGAAGAAACCAGATTTGAGTCATCTTTGCGTGTTTGGTTGTCTTTGTTACGTGACTACAGTAGGGCCTCGGGATAAAATGAGCCCTCGTGCTCGGTAGTGCATATTCATGGGGTATGCCAATCTCAAAAAGGGTTATCGAGTTTATGACAAATCTAATGGGGATTTCTTTATCAGTAGAGATGTGGTCTTTCATGAAGATACTTTCCCTTTCCGGGATTCTGCTTCCACGCCTGGAGATGATGTAGACACTAATCATAGATTTCTGCCAGAAGAAGATTTATCTTCTAGAGGATCCTATGTTATTACTTCTCCTCCAAGACAACAGATATTAGATGCAGCATCACCTTCACCACCTGATGAGCACTCCACTAGAGATTCAATTGAGGAGGATTTCATAGAAGAGGAACCTCAAGTGATCAATTCCATCGAATCAACAAATATTCAAGAAACATCGTCAAACGTGTTGCATGAGCCACCTCGACGATCTGGTCGAGTCACTCGTCCACCAGCTTGGACAAAAGATTATGTTTGTTCTTCGTCAAAATCCTCAAGTACTCGTTACCCTATATCCTCTTATGTGTCTTTTAATTAGTTGTCATCAGAACATTTTTGCTGCATTAGTCGCATTTCTGAGGAACAAGAACCATCTAGTTATCATGAGGCGGTACATGATCCACGCTGGCAAAAGGCCATGGAAGTAGAACTTAAGGCGTTGAATGACAATCACACCTGGGATATCGTATCATTACCTCCTCATCGTAAGCCCATTGGCTATAAATGGGTATATAAGATTAAATATAAAGCAGATGGTTCTGTGGAAAGGTATAAGGCCCGGTTGGTGGCCAAGGGGCTTACACAAATGCGAGAAGGATTTGACTACCATGAGACTTTTTCTCCAGTAGCCAAGGATGTCACGGTTCGCTCCTTCTTGTCGGTTGCTGCTTTTCACAACTGGTCATTACATCAGATGGACATCCATAATGCCTTTCTTCATGGTGATTTGGAAGAGGAGATTTATATGGATCTTCCACAAGGATTACGGAGATAGGGGGAGTCTAAGGTATGTCGTCTCCGCAAATCTCTTTATGGTTTAAAACAGGCCTCTCGGCAGTGGTATGCCAAGTTTACTAATGCACTCATGGGTGTCGGATACAAGCAGTCCAAGTATGATTATGCTCTCTTCACTTGGACAAAAGGTACGTCGTCTATCTACTTGATGATTTATGTTGACGATATACTTATTATGGGAAATGATGATTCCGCTGTGAGGAAGCTTGAGGAATATCTACATTCCTCTTTTCATATCAAAGATTTAGGGCCACCTAAATACTTTCTTGGAATAGAGATAACTTGTTCTGATAAGGGGATTTCTCTTAGCCAAAGGAAATTTGTGATGGAGATTGTATCAGAAGCGGGATTATCGGGGTGCAAACCGGCAGTCATTCCCATTGAACAGAATGCAAAGTTAACCAGTGTTGATTATGATGCTGGGATGTCTTCCTCTAACGATCCATTACTGAAGGATCCGGCAAGCTATCAGAGACTTGTTGGAAAACTTATCTACCTCACCTTGACTAGGCCAGATATCTACTATGCTGTACAGACTCTTAGTCAGTTCATGCATAGTCCAAAGCAATCCCACATGAATGCAGCCCTAAAGGTGGTAAAATATCTCAAGAAATGTCCAGGGCTAGGGATACTTCTTTCTCGAAAGTGCAATATGGAGATGACGGCCTATTGTGATTCGAATTATGCTACATGTCCCATGAGTAGGAGATCCATCACTGGTTTCTATATTAAGGTTGGGGAGTCACTGCTTTCATGGAAGACGAAGAAGCAATCCACAGTATCATTATCATCAGCAGAAGCTGAATATCGATCCATGGCAAAGACTGTTTGTGAGGTGGTATGGTTACGAGATCTACTTCAGGATCTTGGGATACAAGTTAGAGGTCCGACACTACTCTCTTGTGACAATGATTCAGCAATCAAACTTGCAGCAAATCCCATATTACATGAGAGGACAAAACATATAGAAGTTGATTGCCATTTTACACGAGAGAAGATCAAAGAAGGTATCATCGAAACACGGAGCAACCTGCGGATATATTTACTAAACCTCTTTGCCAAAGACAACATACATATCTTCTAAACAAGCTTGGCGTCTTGGATATATACAAACCACCAGCTTGAGGGGGAGTGTTGAAAGAAGATATGTTTTGAAGATATAAAATCGGG
This sequence comes from Eucalyptus leucophloia subsp. euroa, assembly GCA_017140325.1. Classification (NCBI taxonomy): domain Eukaryota; kingdom Viridiplantae; phylum Streptophyta; class Magnoliopsida; order Myrtales; family Myrtaceae; genus Eucalyptus; species Eucalyptus leucophloia. The sequence continues at coordinate 13,363,206 of CM029472.1, read as the reverse complement.
CTGAAGATTGTAATTGATTGGGATTGTAATTATTTTAGGACTAGGAATATTTTCCTCTTGGGAATATTTTCTTTACTTTTTTTATTGAATCTTATTGTATGATATATACATCTCTGTAATAGTGTACAATTCAATAGAGTAAATACAATTCCTACACTTCTACTTGAGTTTCTTACACATCCATACATCTCAGGACCACCGAAACCTTCTCTAGCAATCTCTTCGTGCACTTCGAAAACTCGTGCCCTTTTGCTTCAGACCCCTCCTCTACTCTCTCCAAATTCAGCTCCGTCGCCACGGCCGCCGCCGCCACTGCCACCGCCGCCGCAGGGGCCTGAACACGGCGAAACAGAGCGAAACCTACCGCTATGAAGAACACCGCGCAAGCCAACGGCTTCACCGCGCATTGGATAACTTGACCCAAGCTCTTGGAAGCTTCTTCCGGAACCGGTGCCGCCTCCTCTCCCCCGCCGCCGCATTTTGAGCCTCGGAAAGGCTTGGAGAGCCGGAGCACCTGCAGGCGGGTGGCAAATCTTGGAGGCCGCCGCTGCCTCCCGACCGACTTCGAGGCGAAGGCAGAGCCAAAGCGGAAGCGTGTCGGGGAGGAGACGGCCGCCAAAATTGCGGCGAGAGGAGTGGAGTGGCGATGGAGGAGGCGACGGAGTTCATGGCTCTAAGCAGCAGAATGCACAGCGTGCGAGTGCATTGCGATGAGAGAGAGAGAGAGAGAGAGAGAGAGAGAGAGCTCTTCGGGAGTGCCAGAATGGAGCTGAAAGTGGTTTTTCTCTCTCTCCGGGAGTGCCGGAACGGAGCTAAAAGTGGTTTTTCTGGGATTTCGGAGAGAGCCGGGAAGAAACGGCGGAGGGTGAAATTGTAATTACCGAGCGTTTAAGCTGAGGAGCGTGTATTTTTTTCGGGTTTTTTTTTTTCGTTAATATTGGAATTGATGTGTGAATATTTTCTCTATCATACTCTAAATCTATTAATTTTCAAAGTATGTATTTCAATATTAGTACATAAAAGTATGGGTGAACATGATTTTAGGGTCAAAACGATAAACGAATAACCATCTTGATTCTAGGTTCTAGGATACTAAGGACGGGTTTCGATTTTTAGAAATTTGGGAATCTGTTCCAATGGGTGGAATGCATAACTAAAATCTATAATTACTAAGAACGTGAAATAAGTGTCTTTTTATCTTTCTTATTCTATGTCTTTGCTCAATCTTATAATATTAAATGACATCCGATGATGAGTATATAATTTGAAACTAGGAGTGTGCAAAGGAAGCGGGACTCGTCCGAACCTGCCCGGAACCGATGGTTCTTACGGGAATAGGTCCACTTCCTAATTCCAATTTATGAGAACTGGCGGATACCGGTCCAGTTCCTGATTCATTGGACGGATCCATTCACATGGACTGAATCGGTTATATTATAATATATTAATTTTTTAAATATTAAGAAAGTCAAAATCAATAAATCTAAAATTTAGGAATTGCATTATTCTCTCTCAGTTTTCCATCTCGTCTCTCCCAAAATTGCTTAAGCTCTCACAGTCTCTGTTTAGGGCTCCCGTTATGGTATTACCTTATTTGCATGCTTCTCAAGTGGAAGGTAGCAACATTCTTGGGGTGGATAGAGAATTTCTTTGCTTTGTGGTTGAGATATGAGAAGTCGCGTTGCTAGTTTGAGTTAGTACTGCAGCTTTTCAATTGCTTTGACTTGAATAAAAGAGATGAGCATGATTGGATTGTTATCTAGCTTAATCAAGTAAAACAAGTAATTGTCTAAATTTATTTGTTATGCTTTTCCTCTAGAGGGTTCCAAAACTTCTTATCTTTAAATCAAAGACCTTCATCTTAGTTGAGAAAATGTTATTATGAGTGAATCATGAATAAGAAACGCGGATGAATTTTTTCTTGCGCATCCTCATCGTGGTACTAAAGTGCCAAATTTGCCCACTTGTTCCTTGCAACAGCATTAAGTGCACAAATTTGTCCTCATTACCTTGCCAGTTTTGGTTTCTCATTCTCTTTGCACAAGTCTAGATTGGCAACATTTAGTTGATGTTTGTCGATCCACCTGGATACCGAAAGGGGTGGTTCTCAATTCTAATTTTTCGGAACCGGTCTTTAGTGGGAGATTCTTGATTCTAGGGCATGCACACCCCTATTTGAAACCACTATTCTAAGCTTTCATTTCCTACTTAAACATGATCGAGGCTTTTACTTGTCGATGTTTTATATTCTTCGTATGTCTTAAATATAAATTATGATTAATGGGTTGAAATGGCAAAAAAATATTTTTAAGGTAATGATTCAATGCAATTGGTCAATTATAAATGCAGGTGAAACTTGGAACGAAATAGGCTTAAGCAAGTAGGATAGGTTCTAAGTTCCAAAAATTTGAAAATCAATTGTGATGAATAAGTTTAAAGTTCTAAGTGGAACACTAGTTACAACCCTCGAGCTACTCACCTCTATGTACCAGCACTTAAATCAAAATCTTATCCAAAAGACCATACAAAGAGGATGGTGTATAGAATTTGCATGAAAAAAAACTTTGTTCTTTAATATTATGAAAAACACTAAATTAGTACATATGTAAAAAATTTATTCAAAACTAATTTTTTTATCTTATAAAACCCCCAATTGATACAAAAATTTCCCCGCCATTAGTTTCCATTAAATTTTACCATAAAATTACTGAGTTATGTGACATACGGATTGACGAGTGTATCGGTTTGGAATTTTATCTTTAGTCTGTTATAGGTGTACCATCTTCTCTTTCAAATTCTTACGGATGCATGCAGAGGACTTCTTTCTTCGGACGTTTGTTTGTTGACTTTTGGGCCCCACAGGAATATTGGATAATTTCGTATAGAGAGTGGTCAAGCCGTTACTGTTAATCATACTAAGTCAACACGATAATCTGCTCAGTCATTACTCGAAATAGAGTAATATCTGGGGAGAATGTTGGTACAATCCTTCTATCACTTGTCATATAAAATAAAAATAAAAAGATTTACATTTTCTAATCACAACAAGTGACTCACTTTCACGCCATGAATTACATTTGCACAGAGAATAATTTATATATAAGTCTAAGACAAATGCTACCTTCACAAGATCAGCATGCAACAGGATAATACTAATGAGAAACCTGATGACTTTCCGCATTTACAGGTGCTTTTGACTCTCAAATAATCTAAATCCTCTGTCCCAACATGAAAAAAGGTGAAAAGCTTCTTTCTATCTGCTTTGTTCCTCATAAAGGTCCACCAAGCTCAATTATCATATCTGACGTCTCGATATAGCATGACATGCAGCATGTTAACAAAAAAAAAGAAAAAAACCAGGAGCTGCCACATCAAGTAGCAATAACAATCAGGTTTGAAACTTCTTGGCCCAACTATATCCATTTCAAGGGGAGCAGACCATAATCTCGTTGGCTGAAAAAGGAACGAGAAGGATAAGACAGGCTCCCTAGTCCCCTGACGAAGAGTACCTGGGCTGTGGGCATGATGAATAAAGTTACTGTCTCACCAGCAGATATAAGAAGTATATACACTGATCTTTTTAGTAACAAGCATACTTATAATGGATCCATTAGATAAATTGTGATGGTAGCCTCCTTTATATCACCGTAACATAGAACTATTCTCACGTAGATCCAGAGTAGGAATAGATCGAGGATAACACTTTGAACCATGGCTCAGTTAGTTAGAAGTTTCTCATCTACAGGTAGGATTTATGAGTTGATTCTTCGGTAACACTAACAATAGAAGGGTCTTTGGTTTCTCAATCATACTTATAATAGATCCATTAGATAAATTGTTGTTGTTGTTGTTGTTATTTCTTTTGAGTTTAGAAGTTAGTTCTTTTGTTTAGGTTTCTTCTTCTTCTTCGGTTGGAAGTGGTCAATATGGGCATGGCTTCCTATTAAGCTTCCTGTCTTGAAAATGGTGTAGGAGAAGGGGATAAGGAAGGGGAGAGAGAGAGGGAGGGGAGGCTTTTTTCTTTTTTTGCACTTGTTTTAGAAAAAAAAAAATCTTTGTAGTCGACCTCTCACATTACTCGAAAACCATCATGAGGTGACGAGATCTAGCAAGATACAGTGAAGCGAAGTGGCAATTCTTTGAGCTTGAGGTTACGATGGTGTCAAGAGCAGGCAATGGCGTGGCGTTTTACTTGCTCCCTAGGCGTATTGTGGACATTCGAGTTGCAAGATGAGCAAGTTTGACTAGACCAGGAAAGAAGATGAATAAGAAAATAGAAATAAAGGGAGGAAAATAATACAGATCAAGTCGAATTGGATTTGAATTGAGTCGGGTATGGGTTATAAGAAGTCCACTAAAGTTTAAGCATTTAATTTCTTTTGTCAAAAAAGTTAAGTAATTGAGACCTCTTTTGGTAGATAGATATCCGTAGACACACTGGAGCAATACTTCTTATCTAGATCGAAATTTAATCAAGATTGAAATAGAAATTCTAAATATCACAGTTTAAGTTTTAACTTTGTGAATTGACAAATTTAGAAGCATTTTAGAAGAGTGCTTATAAGCAAATGTTACTTTCATGTCTTACAATTTTTTATTTTATTTAATAATTTTTTTTGTTTAATTAACTTTTTTTTTAATTTGAAAATGAAATTTTTATCCAAGTAATATATACACACAAAAAAAAAAAAGGCTTAAAGTGGGTTAAATTGGTTCTCTTAGATTACATTAACCATTAATGGGATTTGGTAAATTGGCTAGGGAAATTTACATTGCATGAAAATATATCAAAACAAGTTAAATGGGTCAATATGGGTTGGATCATTTTCGACTCGACCCAAATCCCACCCAACCCACCCATTTGATGGCCCTATCTTTAATATACCTTTGTCGATGACAGGCAATGTAGACTCTTAAATGCAAAAATTGTATATACAACCTACACTAGTGTTGTGCATGTGAAAAGTTGGGCTAACAAGTCTCCTAGCATAAAATATATAATTTTCACCTATGCATTGTTTCTACATGGCTAAAAGGTCCAACACCAAGAATATGTCTTTTCAGAGCTATCGCCCCAATAAAAAAAAAATATTCTTGTGATAGGTCTTGTTTCTAGTCAAAAATGCATCCTCAATTGTTTTACATGGATGTATTTCTAGTACATTCCTCAAATTTGAACACTCAATCATGTAGTTGCTAGGTTAGCAATAAGTAAATAACTAAATTGGGCACGTATATTAGTTAATAATATAGCTACCTTGTTATTCTTTGTTTCATCATAGCATTCTTATAAATTGGTGTAGATATGTGCACACATAATTCAATTGCATTTCCGATATCAAGATTTTGATAGTAGTTAGTGATGGCCTTAGTTGCAAGCACACTATTCGGAATTATTATTTTCTGGTTATCGTGTCTCAATAAAACAGTTGTTACAATGTTTATCTCTTCCACCAACATTTGAAACACAATATATCATGGTTTAGAAACATATATTTTGAATATCTATTGAAAACATAGAGTCGTATATGCTTGTGTACCTAGACCCCATCGACTTCACAATAATCGCCAACATGAAATGGATGCATCACAAACAAGAAAATAATCACTTCAAATGTCATCTTTCAAGAATTTTCAAGTATGAATACCACAGGTAGCAATTGGGAGCTAATGGGAAGTATAAACTTTTTTTGTGGCAATTCCTATTATAAAGATCCATATAACGGCTATAAGGATGCAAACTAGAATGTTCATGATCCAATGGAGTTTGTTCATAACATTCTTAATATAATCTGGAGTTAAAGTTAGTGCTCTTCATTCTTTGAAAGCATTAACTGCATTACATCCAATGCAAACTTAAAGCTCAATTAATGGACACAGCAATTATGTAAGTTCATTAGATGCAGAAAGACATTATAAATACTTTATTGGGATAACTTCAATTTGAAAATATTGCATTTACAAGCCTAGTGCAATCAATTGGTTTCATTATGTCTACATTTTTTTTTTTTTCAAAAGCACAAACTAGTTTACTTACTATTTGAGCTATTGAAAACATTCTCATTTTGCATCTAAGTTAAGCCTAGGGAGTACTTCTACTTAACTCTAAAAATATTCATTTAGTAAAAAGTTTTTTTTCACAACTATCCCCCTCGCATGAAGAGTAAGATCTATTATGTTAACCTCCGCTAAACTTTCAAGAGATTAATATGTTGAACTATGGTTCAGCAAATTATATCAACATCTATTTCAATAACCCCCTTTGTGACCCTAGAAAACACCAGTTGTTTCGGATAAATTTTACAAATGTTGATCTAACTTGTCGAGCCAAACTTCAACATATTAACCTCCTCTAGAAAGTTTTGTCAATTTTAACGTAAAAGTACTTGCTCTTCATGCAAGCGGGACAGTTGTAAAGCAAAACTTCATTTTGATAATCCCCAATTTTAATTTAGATGCAAAATGAGACCGTATTGTATAGCTCAAATAGCCAAAAAAAAAAAAAAAAACTAGTTGGTGCTTCTTAAAAATTGTGGACATAATGAAACCAATTGATTGCACTAATGATCTTCTCGAATTGAAGTTACCCCGATAAAGTGATTACATTATCTATCGACATATGTTAAAATTATATAGTTGCAGTGTCCACTAATTGAGCTTTACGTTTGCATTTGGATGTAATGCAATTTAATCATTTCAAAAAACGAAGTTGGATGACACTAAGATGACTGTTAATAAGCTCCATTGGAGATGAACATTCTAGTTAGCATCCTCATAGCCATTATATGGTTTTATGTGTTAGGAATTGTCGCAAAAATGTTTCTGCTTCTCATAAGCTCCCAATTACTACTTATGCTATTCATATTTGGAAACTCCTGCAAGATGACATTCGAAGCGATTATCTTCCTGTTCGCAATGCATCCATTTGACAAGAGCGATCATTGTGAAGTCACTATGGTTTAGGTAGACAAGCAAATACAACTATGTGCTTTCAACAGATGTTCAAAACATATGTTTCTAAACCATGATACATTGTGTTTTAGATGGTGGTGAAAGAGCAAAACATCTTAACTACTGTTTTCTTGAGAAATGACAATCAGAAGATAATAATTCCAAATAGTGTGCTAGATACTAAGGCCATCACTAACTACTATCAAAATCCTCATATGGGAGATATAGTTGAATGATGTGTGCACATGTCTACACCAACTAAGAAGATTGCCATGATGAAATAGAGAATAACAAAGCGAGTAACTATACTATTAGCTAATCTACTTTACCCCTCTCGTTATTTACTTCCTATTTTCTTAATGACTAGAGAATTGAAAGTCAAGATTTGAGGAATTTACTAGAAAATTGTCCATTTAAAACAATTGATGATGTTGTCTTGATTTTGGATCTCTGGCCATGTAGAATTGATGCATAAGTAAAAATTATTTGGTTTATGTAGCTGTTTCAAATGTAGAGGGTCCCACACTAATTATGTGCAATTCGTCCTAACACCGAACTTACTATTACATAAATGATCGAATCTCTTATTTGCTAATGTACTTATTCTTACAATTGGAGACCCCATAAAACAAAACAAAAAAAAAATGTTTTTGTTGCGGATCTCATATGTGTTTGTAATGTTATATAACAATTTTGGCAAATCTTTCATTACAAAATCATGTCGAGTTAGTTTATTTTACTATTTTAAATGCAATTGGTTTGGTGAAATGCATGTGCATTGCACAAAAGAGGGACATTTAATGCATGAAGTCACTAGTAGGCCAAATTTTCGGTACCGACAAGCCCGTGCATCAAACATGCATCTTTCATACAGTGGGATGGGCGGGGGGTGGTTTCATGCCTTTTACAATTTACTTGCAGTTCCATTGATTGATTAATATAATTCTACCCATTAATATAATTCTACCCACCAATCTTTCGCAACTCCCTTTGGCTCTAACAATTCCCTTCCTCCTTCATTCGTTGCTTTGCTCTACGTCCTCTTCTTCCCATGGCATCAGAATCATTATCTTTCTTTCTCTTAGAGTCGCCTTGCGCTCTCTCTTGTCACTCCCACACCTTCCATTTATCATTGTCCAATAATGCAAAGCAGCTCTTTGTCCCAATCCTCAACCTCAAGCCCCTCGCCTTCCCTTTTCCTTTCAAACCTACCATCTCCTCCTCCTTTGCCCTGTATAGATTGTACTTGAAGAGAGTTAGTGCGTGCGTCATCGCTTCTTCTTCATGTTTGGAGGACACCGCTATGAGGCTCTATATTGGAAACATCTTTAGAGATGTTGAAAACTCCTAACTCACCCAAATCATTGGACAAAATGGCGCCACTGAATGCAATTCTATAGTGATTACAGCTCGACAATTTGGTTCTGGGATGGATCCATGGGATCAACAAGTAGTATCCAATTCCAATTTTTTGGAACCGATTCTTAGTGAACAATTCCCAATTTCATGGTGTGAATCGCCCAACTTGGAGCCAATCACCCCTAATGAAAAGCAACATAGAACAACTCCAACGAAACTAAAGCAACAATAATCTAAAAGTCTAGTACAACATGGTTTGGCAAGCATTTTTTATGGTAATGCTTGGGGATCGTCTGCATACAGAAATTTGCAGATCATGTTCCTACTTATTTTCTATTTGATTGCAAAGGCAATATTCATGTGCAGGACATGTGGAACTTTCTCCTGCAGCTTAGGTTTTTTCTATAGCAACTTCATCTTTGTGATGGAACAATTTTGCTACATAGTGAGGATGGTAGAAGTGGCTACAAGTAGCACAAACAAATTGGAATACCCAATATTGTCGAGGGAGCGGTATAGCTCTCTCCCCAAGCAACGCTGACTAACTTTTGAAAGCCAAGCTTGGTCATATCAAATTGACTAGTTTACCGAGTTAAACCCAATTGTGTTTATTAAAATGAGTTGAATATGAAAATGGACTATGCTCATGGCTGGTTCCATATTGCCATTGCCACCATAAGGAACACACTCGTACGGATCTCTCATAGGAACTAAAATGATACAATAGCACCAAAACAATTGCAAAGACTTTGATCACTAAAAGAAAAACTACAATTTTGGTCCAAGTATTTTAAACGTTCTTTGGTCCTCATACCTTCGTTTTCTAATTATAGTCCTTAAACAAGTACTTTAAGACCATTTTCACCCCTCTAAAACCAAAATAGTACATTGGAATGCCATCTAGGGGATGAAAATAGTAGCAAAGTAGTCGTTCAGGGACTAAAATGAGAACAGGGATCAAAATGAAGAATGCCCAAAATAATTGGAACCAATAATATTCTAATCACTAAATTTCCAGAAATTAACATACCGAAAAAAAGTACATACCAGGAAAAGAATGCTGAAGGAGGAAGACATGTAACATAAAAGATTACCTCCATTATCGCGTAGAGCACAAACAGAATTAGAACAATCATCCTTCTCGGCTATCCCATCTTCAACATCTTCCATCCCAACATTTTCAGTATCATCCACAATAAAACTAGACTTTGCAACATTCTAAAAAATTCCTGTGTCAAAAGCCAAGCCTGGTGAGAACCAGATTGACCAATTTACCAGGTCAAATGTGATTGTGTCAGAGTTACTAAAACCAGCTGAATATAGATTGATCTACGCTCATCGTAAGTTAGGTATCCATGTGATGTTTTTATTTTTATTATAATCCTAGAATAAAACCTAACCACTAAACTTTGAAAAGAAAATACAACTTAGAAAAACAACATAAAAGAGTCACAATCAATTCAATCAAAGATGGTAATGAAAGAACGAGTGAAAAAAAATGAAGTGTAGTAAAGTAACTTGGTACGAGTCGCACAAAGAATATAACATAGTCCTATCATTAAGTTTCAGAATAGCAACCCCATGAGCTTAATTCAATTTGAGTCCAATATCCTAAAGAAACTAATTTTCTTCTATCTAAACTAGAGAAAGTTTTGACTTTTCCTAAACTACGTGTATTATCTAACAAAATTAAACTAATTCTTACATCTAAACATGAGCTTAATTCTATGTGAGCCCAATTTCCTAAAGAAACTAATTTTCTTATGTGTAAAGGAGAGAGAATCATGAATTTTTCCTAAACTATATTTATTATCTGCATAAAACTAGACTAACTCTATAACCAAAATCTAACAACCTAATCATGGACTATTTTTCTAACCAATTTTCCACGTTTTTATTTGTCAAAATTTATTATTATTTATTATTAGTTTTCTCTTCAATCCATAGTCTCTGGGTCCTCTCACCCAGCACCCGAACTCTCATCTTTTTTCTTGGTATTCACTTTCACTCTTCTAACTGCATGCTTGTTTAGGATGGATTAAATGATAACATGCCTAAACCTTATGCAGAGAACCGCCCGGTATTACACTATCAATTACTTCTCATCATCACCGGGGCACCATCATCAGCCGCTGGAACATGACTATCAACTGCCACCATTGTCCCTGGCCACCGCAGTCAACATCGCCGATGGTCGATTAACACGCATACCCAGGAAGAGCAAAGAAGTTTAAAATTGATACCCTAGAAGCACAAACCTTAAACATCAACTGGAGCGAGCATTCAAGTCAAGGACTGCACCTCACGTCTTCAACTGTCTATACCACAGACCGTCCTCAGACCACATAAACATCACGGAACCCTGAGGCAGAACAGCGAGTCAGAGAGGCAAATTTCGGTAAGCATGACTTACCTCATCTAATAACCGATAACCTGATTTATAATCATTATAAGAGAAAAAGCATGAAAAGAAAATTTTTTTTTATTCTTTTTTTTTTTTATCAATGGATATAAGGTAAAGAGTAAAGCTGGGAAAGTATTCTTATTCCCAAAATATCCAAATTTTGATGCCTAATACTCCATATAGACCGTTTGGACTCCATAGGAACAATAATCAATTTTAGCTCGAATGGTTTGTAGAGGAACCGTACCTTCTCTCATCCATTCAACACGTGCAATTTCTTTTCCGTCGAGGCAACCTGCAATTTATACTTGAATTCCTTTTGTATCTACCTGTTTGGTTAATTCAATAGCCTTTTTTTTATTGCTTCACAAAATGAAACTCTATTTTTTAACTGTCCAGCTATAAATTCTGCAAGAATATTAGGGTGCCCATAAGGGTTTGTAATTCTTGTAATAGCAATGTTGAGTTTTCGGTTCACACAATTAAGTTCTTTTTGTACATTCATCTGTAATTCTTCGATTCTTCGTGTCTCGCCTTCTAGTAATAACTTTGGGAATCCCATATAAATTATGACTTTGATCAGATCAATTCTTTTTCAAATTTCTATGCGTGCAATTCCTCCCACAATCAATTCTTTTTCAAATTTCTATGCGTGCAATTCCCCCCACACCAGAGGACATTCTCATATTTTTTTTGTAGATAATTCTTGATACAATTTCGTATTTTTTGATCTTCTTGCAAACCATCGGAATAATTTTTGGCTTGTGCAAACCAAATAGAACGATGACCTTGGGTTGTACCAAGCCATTCAAAAGTAATCGTCACATAATCCAATCAACGAACAACAGAAATTACTTCGCAAAAGCTTCATAGAAACATTTCGTTCATCAGGCCATGTGCATCACCAGAACAAAGCAGAATCATGGAAGTAAGGCAATTTGTCTTCCAAAATTCATACAACAATAACAACAGCAGCAGCAGTTTTGAGTCACCAGAACTAGTTAAGTTTTCGTGTAATGCTCACAACCCTAAACATGGATCTCGGTTTCAAAACGAGGTAGAACAGAGGGGCTTTCGTTTCGTTCCTAAGAGACAGAGACAGAGTACTATGCAATTTACCTTAACGAGGAAGCGTCCAGATCTCGACCGGTTGTAAACTAGTAAGAGGAAGTCCGAGAAAGATCGATGGTGAAGATCGACGCTAGCGAAAGAGCTTCAACCGAGAACTAGGAACCTCGAGCTTCTTGGCCAGAAAACAGAGCCGAACGAAATCATCCAGACGCGTCCGTGGGAGCGGCGGTTGGTGAAGGTCAGTAGCGAACAGCGTCCAGATGGCGATGGAAAAGAAAGCCGATGAGGAATCGGTCCTATCAATTGAACCAAAATCGAAACCAGAGAAAGTAAGAGGACTTACCTCCATCCATGGAACGACGTGGAGCCGTCGTCTTCGGAAAAAGAGAAAATAAAAGAAGAAGGGATGACTTGGGAAGCCGCAAGTCGAGCAAAAGGAATCGCTTCTGAAGAGGCATTGTCTTGCCCTCAGCGATCCGTTTCTGAAGTCTGGATCGAGTTTCATCAGAGAATCCACTGCTCCGAGCTTCGCGCTTCGCGGCCAATATACAGGGCAGAACAGAGCGAGATGTGGAGCCTCGGCGACTGGCATCGACCGGCGGCGGCCGGCACGACGTCGGGAGGCGACGGAAGAGCAGAAACCGTCCGGGAAACTCCCCCCCACTCCCGGCGCAAAATCCGTTCTTTTCACATGGGGGATCCAGTCGGTTGAGACGAGAGAGGGAGGGAGGTTACGGTCCCGTTCGTCACGTCGAGAAAATATTGCATGCAAATCCTACGCCACGTCATGCGATTGTCCATTGAATCGACGACACGTGTCATTCGTGGGACCCTCTCTCGGGCGAGGACGACGCGTGTCATCCTTTCTGCTTTCCAAATTCTTTTGAACGAATCCGACTTGGGCTCAGTTTCCGGGGCGGGACACGGGCCGAGCGTGGCCGATATGAATTGTTATCTTGATTGGGCTAAGGATTGAGTTCAAACGGAGTAGTGGGGGCATGGATCGATTTTAATGGGCCGAAGCCTTTTTCGTTTTCTTATTGATTATTATCATTTTTTATTTGCTTTTAATTTTTTTTATTTCCTTACCTTGAAAAATGCATATTTGAATTATTGACAAAAATTTTGGTATTGACAATCGTATCCTAAAGGCATCTCCTTGACTTATCGAGAATCACAGTTTGAGGAGAGAAATCCGCAAAAAGAGGAAAGCAATTTGAAGAGCAGCTATTGGTGAGGGTGTAGAGTTAAAAAAATATTTCTTTTTATTTCTTCGATTGGTTGCTCTTTCTTTTCTGGCTCATTGTGTAGGTGAATGATTTCTAGCCACGTAAAGGGTGAAAAAAGAGAGAAGGGAGGCAAAGGGAAACAATTGAAAAAATGGCTGAAGAGACAAAATTGTGTAGAGTGTATGGGAGATTACAAATCCCGAATCCAATCTGGTCAAGCGATATAGGATAATACTTCAATACTCATTCTCATGTGCAAATCACTTGCAAGCCGAACTTCTCTCGAGTGCAAATTATGTGCAAATCACATGAAAATTCATGACCTTTTTAGATTACTCACAAGCTTGTAAGATGAACATGCCATATATACCCACTCAAAGAAACTCACATTGCTGCTCGTTACCTTCCAGGCATAGTCATTTCGAAACCAAAAATAAAATAAAAATGAAGGATGAAGGCCACTATTATTAGCTCCACAATTTTTGCTGTTAGTGATGGTAGCTAGACAATATAGATTGGTGCATGTGGGCCCCCATAGGAAATGAGCATCCTCATTGTACTTATGGCGACACGATTGCAGGTGAGGCTCAGTAATCGTTGGACATTCATTAATTAGTCCCTAAATGATTATGAGGTCATGAGTAATTCAATCGTATGTTGATGTCCAAAATCCCAAATCAAACCTGATTAAATGATGCAAAATGATACATCAACACCCTTTCTCATGTGCAAATCATGTGTGATTTGAATTTCTCTTATATGCATGTCATATGCAAGTTACATGTAAGCTCGTGAGGTTTGAGATTATTCACAAACTCATAATATCATCGATGTAATATTTTTACTTTGAAAGAAACTATATTTATCTCATGCATTTGGAGATTGCATTAATTCGTTTTAATGATATCGAGAATTTCCCTCAGCCCAAATGAGCAAAGGAGAGAGGAAAATGAATATGCCATACATGCCCACCTAAGGTAACTCTCATTGCTTTTATAATTAGAAGAACAAGTATAATACAAGAAGCCATACCTTTCAAGCATAGTCATCCCGACACCAACAAAAATACAAGGCAACTTTTATCACCTCTACAATCTTTTGCATTAATTCCTAGTGATAGTAGCTAGACAGTACAGATGGGAGAAAATATTACATAGGCTAGTTTTACCAGGTCAGCAAAAGGTCTGTCCAATTGAATCTTGCCACGTGAACCATGCAGGTCCCACTTTTAGAAATTTTGAAACACTCCCTCTCCTTTTTCCTTTTGTTACTTTTCCATCATCTCCTTTGTTACTGACATTCTGTGCCCTCCCTCTCTCCCTGCTTACAAAATTTCATCCTCCTCTTTCGGTTTTGTAAAAATTCAAAGGAGAAAGGCCTCTCTCTTCCCTTCCATGCTCTCTGCTCCCCTCCTTCTTGAGAAAACTTCATCTTCCTCTTTATGTTTTCTAGAAAATTTCAGAGAAGAAGGCCTACCTCTCTCTCTCTTCCCTTAGGCTTCTCTCTATTTGTTGGACGAGCCATGTCACCGCCTCCACCATGGCCTCTGCCATTGCCTTCTAGGGCCCATTACTGTGTTGAAGGAGTTTGAAATGGAATTAAAGGTAAGGGCCATCAGCCTACCTTTTTGGACATTACCTCTAAACCTGTCTCCCCAACCGTGACATGATCGGGATAGTTATTGGGAATGAAATGAAATTTGAGAATTTGAAAGCAAAAGGCCCTTTTAACTTTTGATCCAAGAAGAGTTATGACAACCATATGAAAACCTTGTTCAGGACTTTTTGGAGCATTTGTGTAACCAAAAATCCAACAAGTGGACTCGAAAAATTTGGCAAAAAAAAAAAAAACTAAAATGGCCATACCTTTTGATCCAAAAATAGTTACAAGTTTGATAATATCCATACGAAAAATTCATTTTGAGCCCTATGCATGACCAAATGGGGACACGTTTTGATTTTTTTTATGTCTATTTCCGTTGTTTTAGATTTTGTCTTCTTTGCTACTTAGGGTTATTTTTGGGTATTCTTATATCATCTAGCATTTTCATAGTTTCTTTTTCTTGATGATTCAATGACATAACATACTTTGTGAGCCCTAAGAACCAATAAAGTCTAGACCTTTAGCCTGTGCAAGTTACTCTTACTCGTGATAGTTTGCACACATTTGATAAGATTCAACTAGTAACATCCAATTCCTAAATTAGAAAGAATTGAGGGATTGAATTTGTCAAGTTAGTTGTTTACTTAATATATATTTATATATATTTATATATTTATTCTTTTTTATGTTTCCGACAACTTTGATCACTATTTCAATAATATGGGCATCGGATTTCTCTAAATTTTCACTTGAAAGAACTTTTTGTGCCTGAGTGTGTTTAGCAAATTTAGTCCTGCTAATCACTTTTTTTGTTGTGCAATTTTAAAAATGTAATTGTTGAGGCTTCTAAAAATGTAAAATTTGTGTGTTTTCGTGCTACCATAAATTCATGAGGAAAATACTGAAAAGTCATAAGCTTATTATATTTGTGCCAATTCAATCTTAAACTTATTTTTTGGCCAATTAAGTTCTAAATCTTTTGCAATTATAAAAATTCAGTATATTTAGTCAAATTTGGCCAGTTGGCGCTAACATGGACATCGTCGACAATTTTTTAATAATATTTTATATTTTATATTTGATTAATTTGTTCCCACTTTTTTTTCCCTCCTTCCTCCTTCTTCCTCTTACTTTGGCAACCAGCCAAGGGCTAGGGCGGGTCGCCGAACTGAGGTAGCCGGCCAGTGGTAAGCTCATTGCGAGCTTGCCCAATCACTAGCAAGGCAAGTCCTTGCCGGATCTAGCAAGACGAGCCTCCCTAGTGGATTAGTGAGCTTGACCTTGCTGTCGTCGCCCCGTTGGATCCGGCAAGGGTTTGCCTCGTTAGTGGCTGAGCAAGCTCACCCTTGCCCAGCTTGCCATTGGCTAGCTACCTTAGTTTGATGACCTGCCCTCACCTTTAGCTGGTTGCTGGAGCAAGATGAAGAAGGAGGAAGGAGGGAAAAAAAAAAAGAAAGAAAAAATCAATAAAAATCAAAAAGAAAATATTATTAAAAAAATTGCTGATCGAGCCCACATTAGCGCCGCCTAGCTAAATTTGGCCGAATGAACTGTATTAGCACAATTACAAAAGGTTTATGACTTAATTGGCAATAAAAAGTTTAGGACTTAATTGGTACAATTGTAATACATTTAGAACTTTTTTGGTAATTTTTCCTAAATTCATGATTTGCAAGATAATTTTAGTCACGTGATATGACAAAATATGATATGATCATAGCATGTCCATATCATTAATGTGTTTATAGTAGTTTATTCTATAATCTTATGAGGCTTTAGCATATGCAGTACAAAATCTACGGTTCACTCAGCCATGCCAGAGAATTGATATGTGCCGTTTTCCTAATTAAACAATTGGAGAGCACCCCTTATTCCAAAGTTACGAGGTCATTTTGCTGAGTTAACATGATTCTCTCAAGTGCCCCTCGTATACTCTACTTGTTCACCTATCGGTTAGGAGTAATTGCATTTGGTGACCGTCATCAAAACAGTGAAACATGTTAAATATGACATAATCATGTGTTAGTTACGTTAGGAAAGACATGGTTATTATTGAAAATAATTTCGGGATAGCTGTTATCTAGTCAATTGTTTATCGATACTTTATTATGTAAGTGATTCCTTTTCCTTTTTAATAATTTTTTTATTCAGATATTTAGTTCACATTCTTTTGTACGTCCGCCCATCTTCGTTGATGATACGTAATGAATGACTATTGACCATGTGTGCTTTGTGAGCTGATGCACCTCCTGTCGTCAGCTGATGACTAGGTTGCTGCTTCGCGAACATGACATACGTCTTTCAGAACCGTGTAAATTGTAAAATGAGTTCTAAGTTGTTGTTGGCTTGACTTTGACTTACTATGGTGCTGCTAGCTGGCTTTGAGGAAAGATGGGTAACTGCAAAACCGAGGTTGACACTAATAGGTGAAGTTAAGGACTCGTACAAAGTTGTTGTCACAAATAGAAATTGTCCTCATAGATATATCTTTTTAAAGTACTTGTAATCTAATCCTAAACCATGACAATCCATTTTCTCTTCTATTATCATTATAAACCAGGAGTCTGATTGAGTGCAGAGATTTGGTTATCCATGAAACCGTTTGTGAATCCAGTCGGAACATTTTGCTAGTGCAAACTGTTCATAAATGAAGGAGCCTTCTTTTGAGTGCAGGACGATTTGCATACCTCGAAGAATGATAGTTCAACAAAACATTTAAACGATTGTGTTAAGATCAGGTGCTGTGAGTTATGAAAATAAAACGATATTAGATATAACTACAACTCAATCAACACTGTGGATGGATACAAATCTTTCCCTAATAACATGGATAGACTAGAAATTAATCTGAAAGAGCAAAATTTGGTGACCAGGAGAAGACTAATCTATAAATGCTCCTTTGCGGTAATATGATCGCTCAACTTGGCTCTAGAAGTAATCAATTCAAGATAATTGACATAATATAATTTTGAATTCCACATCAACGAGTGAATAATAGAGCTGTTCTTGTGCTTGCAATTAATCAAATAGGCACCACATCCTCTTGTATTTTAGACAATCTCCTAGTAAAAAGTTAAAAATATTGTATTTACAGACTTTTTTTTTTTATTGTTCTAATATAAGTGTTCATCCAGTTTGCAATGTGTTCTCTGAAATGAAAATTTTACTTCTAACCAAAAAAGGGACATTATTAATCAAATTCGCCTTTCCATCGTAAATCGCTGCGGTTCTTTCCTCAAACTTGACAACAACAGCAAAGGCGAAGCATTAAATAGACATAGAATACCAAGTAGGGCGACTTAAGCTGGGCGTCTCCGAATCTTTCATTCATATTGTGGAATTGACGCATTTCTGATCGGAATAGTTTTTTTTTTTTTCTTATTCTCTTTTTTTATTCCAAGTCCATCGATGGAATCCGAAAATTTCTTCGCAAAGACCAAAGGACCGTTAAATGATGAATCGTGTCGGCTTTACGTTTCTGTGCCCTAACAATCCTTGGTAGTTATATTTACGGAGTTAAACGTCGAGAATTTTCTAAAATAATTTTGACCCAAATTAATTCTCTCGTGGATCGAGACGTCTTATATTCAATCTCTACATGGTCAATTTCTTAAAATCACCCATAAAATGTATTGATTGGTGTGATTTTGTAATAATTCGATACCGAACAATAGTTAATATTCAAAAACCGTATCCTGTCTGGGCAATGGATAGATCGAACACGGACAGACCTGAAATATAAGAAGCCAAGTTGAGATGATGATCTTAATCGGGATGATGCAAGGTTTGCTAGTATCTCCCAAGAATCCAAAATCAGTATCATTCCTGTTGCCCAATCACGTCAATGAAGATACATTCATCCACATAAAATTTGGTAGGAGATCGCTTTGAAAGGGGAACTAGTCCCATCAATTGGTTTCAGTCCAGATTCAATTCTCATGTAGGTTTTGTTGGTTATTAAATGAGGAACACATAAGCTCCACGTAGATCCATCAACATTGGAGTTTGTAAAGTTCACCATCACTGTACATATGATAGCATATTGGTAAAAGAACTATATGTATATCACGAGATTGCAAGTTCCAAGGCAAAATTATCAACAAAGTCCTAAATCTATAGTATGGATACAAATTAAATTATAAACTTTTTGGTTTGACCAATTTAATCATAAATCATTTGACAATTTCCCAATGTAATCTTTTGTACTTAGCAATTATGAATGTCTACAGTTTTTGCAATTATTTTTTATAGATTTTTTAGATTTTTTTATGTAACTCTTGGTTTTTTTAACCCTTCAATTATAGGAAAAAACTGTAAGTGATGATATTTTCAATAATGCAATGAAAATATTATGATAATTGACATTACAATAATCACTCCCAATCCCTTAGTCACAGAGGGCAAGCAGGGGGGTTGTTCAATGCTTAAATATTGCTAATGTGAATGTCAATAAACTGAATATTGAAAAGTACATCATCATTTAACGGTCCAAAACTTTTTAATTCAGTGTTAATTCAGTTATAAACATTTTGACCTAATATCAATTCAATCATTCTAGCTAATTTTTATTGAACATTGCTAATGTGAATGTCGGACGATTTATGTAGTACCATTGGCGTTATCGTTGACAATTTTTAATGATTTTTTTAATGATTTTTTCTTTTGCTTCTCTCTCTTGTCTTCTTCCTTTTGCAAGTGACCGAGCACCAACCATGGCTAGGTGGGCTAGCCTCGCCTAGCCATGTTGAGGCTGAGCATTAGCGAAGGTTGGCCTCGCCAAATCTAACTTGGGCAAGGGGAACCCTTGCCAATGCCAACACTCGACCAGGACTAATATTCGTTTTATCATTATTTTAATTTTGGAATGTGCTCGCATGCGTGCAAAGATCGTTTCACAGTCAACCCTTTGAGAAAGAGCAAATAATTTCATTGTCGTTATTATTTTCCTGGGAGTATATATTAATTATCAGCTTCCTAAGAACACATATGATCGTAGCCTTACTTGGCACCAAATATCTTTTCTAATTATTCCTCTGCATTATTGCCTAGACCGACTGTAATTCTTCTGGTCAACGTCTGCATCAATGTTTGAATTGAACCTGGTAAGAAGAAGAAAGTGGAATTAACCCTAGTTCTTTTAGGAAATAGATTGTTACTAACCCTAATTCTTTTAGGAAATAGATTGTTTCCGAGTTCTGGTAGTTAGCCAGCATTTTTAATTGTTTCTAGTATGTGATCTCAATTATGATTATTATAGGTGAATTATTCAATGATTCATAAATCTATTATCCATATATCAATTTACTCATAAATTTTCTAATTTTACCAACCGACTTCTAAATGGAGAAATTTATGATTGAATTGAGGGTCGCCTGGCCATGGCTAGGCCAAGCTTCGATGAGGGTCAGCCTCGCCAAATCTAGCCTTGGCAAGGCCAACCCTCGCCGGGCGTCGCCTGGTCGATGAGGGTGAGCCTTGGTGAGGGTGAGCCTTGCCCAAGTTAGATTTGGCGAGGCCAACCCTTGCTAATGCTTAGCCTCACCATGGCTAGGCGAGGCTAGCCCACCTAGCCATGGTTGGTGCTCAGTCACTTGCAAAAGGAAGAAGACAAGAGAGAGAAACAAAAAGAAAAAAATAATTAAAAATTGTCAACGATAACACCAATGGTACTACATAAATCGTCTGACATTCACATTAGCAATATTCAGTGAAAATTAGCTAGAATGACTAAATTGATATTAGTTCAAAATGTTTATAACTAAATTAATAGTAGATTAAAAAGTTTATGACTAAAATAACACAATTGAAATGTTCATAACTAAATTGGTACCGATACAATAGATTTATGACTTTCTACACTTTTCCTTTCTAATTTTATTTGACTAAATCTACCAAATTTTCACCAACAAGACAAAATTACCCTTAATCGTTCAATTGTAATTTAAAGTAGTAGCTCTAAATTTTGTTAATTTCCTTCTTTTTTAGCTTTTCTCTTTTTACATAGGATTTAGTTGCCATAATTAAGAACTTTACATATTTTTGTTTTGTTTATTATGAACACTATATATTCTTATCAATGTTAGAGTTTACTTCTATAGCAATTAGTTTTGTCGAAAAGAAGAATTTTGAACAGGTTTAATTTTTTCTACATTGTCTAGCAAATTAATGGATCAACAATCTATAAAATTTTGATGTAGACTATTTTAAAACACCATCACTTATTCACAAACTTTCACATTTGTTGTGCATATCACCTCAAACCTTTTCTAATCATTTGTCTTTTATACACGATATGTTTAATGGGATGATAGGATGAAACCAAAAAAAAGAAAAAGAAAAAACTCTTTGTTGCATTCTCCAATGTGAAATTAAAAAAAAATGAAATTTAGTTAAATCAAAATGTTGCTTTAAAAAGATTTTTTTTTTTTAAATGTCAATGAAATTTCATCATTTTGGATTGACAAAAATTAATATCATCCATAAACTATTTGCAAAAAAATAGCAAAATACTTTATTATGCATAACTTTTTAACGTAGCTTTATTTAGTACCTCAATACTCCTATAATATCTTATACGCTTTGTGTAAATATATCTTGGCAAGAGTAATGAAAAAAGGCAAATTCTTTGATGTAGTAAATTAAGAGAGTTGTTGACCCAAAAACAAAAAAATTAAACGAGTTGATATATATTTTCTTGAAAATTTCTTTTTTCGATATAATTTATTTATGTGAAAGTAAAATCTAAAAATAAAAAAGAAAACATAGTGTCTTTGATATTCATGGAGTACCCACAATATGCAAAAGTAAATCATGGATCCTTGGTCTTACTATTTTATCATTTTAATAGTACCAATCATCGAGAACTTTTTTTTTTTTTTTGGGTCGAAAGACCAATCACTGAGATAAAATAAAAAATGCTGGTTGACTACTATAACTCAACAACAATCTCTTTCCTTGAAAAACTGGGATCAGTTCAGCTTTCAACTACCATTAAACTATATGCTTGACAAGTTGATTATTTTTTTTCGGTCATAGCATGACACATTAAATTAAATGCTCTTCATTTTCGCGCTTTTTTCACTTAAGCTGGTTTCCGACTGGCTTCCTTTACACACACACACATATTATATATATGTATATACTGATCATTCACCATAAAAGAAGATTCATATCATTTTCTAGAGAACCCCAAACACAAGTGAAGCTAAATAAATTTGAGAAAGAGAGAGGCTGATTATTTTTGGGCATATTTGTACTTGTATTTAAAAAAAATTACCATGTAATATATGTATTTATCCGATAAAATCCGCACAAAATGGAAATAATTCACCATCTTATTCACGGTCACAATCAGATATCTTCTTAGGAAGCTGGTGATTAATTTATAGTCCCAAGAAAATTATAATGGCAAAGCAATTATTTGTTCTTTCTCATAAGGTTGATTGCGAAGCTATCTTTGAACCTATGCGAGTACATTTCTATATTAAAATAATGATAAAATGAAGATTAGTCCTGCACAAAATTCAAAACTGAACTACTTATTCCTATTGGCAGCTATATTTTGACCATCCTATTTATCACATGACCATCTGGTGCCAAGTTTTAGAAATAAAGGCCTAATTAAACATATTCTATCTCACATAAAAGCATTATATTTTCAAGGAGTAATGATGAGTAACATCTACGCGAGATGCTTCTAAACGCTTTGCACGCCTCAAGCATTTTCATAGTGAAATTTATTTAATTAGTTATTAGCGATATATATGATGAATTTCCCTTTTCCTAACCACATACATAAATAAATCAAAGAATGCATAAAAAGTCCTGAGGTGGTTTCTGGCAGCCATGTGTCGATTCCACCTTAATGTCCAACGTCTTCTTCAAGCTGATTATAGACTAGACTAGGTCAAGAAGTTTAGATAATAAATATAATATTACCGACACGAATTTTAATTAATTTTCCGGGGAAAATTGCATTCAAACCTCAAAGTGGGGCGATTTTCGCGGAGAACCCCTTGTAGGGTTTGTCTAAAAAAACTCCATGAAGCTGGCGATTCATCTCAATCGACCCCACGTGTCATGCCGTGGGTAGCAAAAGTCTTCGCACCCGTACATGTCACTCTACGTGGACCACGCGGGTTACGATGGCACGATTTACAAGAACTTTCTCGCGTGCTATAATTTCAACAGTGTCACATTTAATGATGGTAATCGCCTTAGCAATCCATAGCAAAGTAGCTCTCCATGTTACTTTAGCAAGTTGGGATTTCATCTTTATCCCTTTCGGGTGAAGAATTGGTATCAAGTGATTAAGGTTTTTTTTTTTTTTGTTGGTCGCACTCAAGGGTTTTTCTTTTCTTTTTTTTTTGTTGAAATTTTTCACTTTTTAGGTTGAAAAGTAGTCTGCATATTTTTTACATCGATGTCAGATCTTTAAGCAATATGAAATCACGTTCCTCTCCAAAGCTAATGATCTAAAAGAGGATGGCATCTAATCACCATGTGAAACTACATATGCACGTCATTTTTGACTTGCAATCGTAAACAACAAAAAAGGTTCTCTGGGTGTTGATGCTCGTCTTGATGCTCATCTGCCCTGAGGATTTCCTAGGCCATTAGCATAGAAATTTGTAATAAAATATTAAATGAATTACAAATAGAAGATTACGATATAGACCACATCTTAATAAATTGAAAGTGGATTTGCTTAATTTATCTAGTTTCGAACCTCTAAATTAGTACATAGTCGAGATGTAAATTACTACAAACAAATGTAATCTTTTCACATATATATATATATATATATATATATATATATATATATATATTTTGCCTACTATATCTCCTCCTAAATTTACAGGATTTAAATTAAGATGGCCAAGTTTATATCCATGACCATGAAAATGGAGGTGAATTAAGCTATCTTCACGTTACAAACAATTAACAAGTACTCCTGTCAGTCTTGATATTATATTTTCACTTAGGGTTAACGAGGCTAACCGAATTACGCACGTAGACCAAATACAAATGACCAACACAATGCATAAGATGGTCTGATACGGTCATTTTTGGACAACAACCGTGGCGTTAGTCTCTGTTTGTAATTGTGAATTTTGAGTACTGGAGTCCTCACTCTTTTGACGATAAAAATGTTTATGTCATCAAAGTGAAAATTGAAGACGTGCAACACCTCTTCTTCCATCTTTGCATTATTTCTTTAGTATTAACTCAGATCGATCAGTATATGTACTACCATTCTCCATTATATGGCCATATATGGAACTCACTTAAATGCAGAAGCGGTCAAAGCACGCAATTTACGTCTAGAAATATATTTATTACTTAAAAAATTCGTCAAATTAGACCAAATGCGTGGTGACCTCAATCCCCTCCTCCTATATATATGATCCCAATCGTGGTGGTTTTTCTCCATCCTAGACCTTAGCCATCTTTTTCTTCTTCTCAGTATTTGTGTCTGCATTCTGAGAAGGAGAAGAAGAAGATGAATTTCTATTACCAGCTGTTTCTTTACCTCTCCATCTTCTACATCTCTCTTTACCTCCTATTCCTCGTCTTCCGAAAGAAATCCTCCGCTCCTAACCTGCCACCTGGCAAAAAGGGATGGCCCATCATCGGCGAATCCCTAGACTTTGTCGGTGCCGCGAAGAGCGGCTGCCCTGAGAAGTTCATAAATGACCGCACGGCCAAATACTCCCCGGAGGTCTTCCGTACCTCTCTTCTCGGGGAAGACATGGCCGTGTTCTGCGGCGCCTCCGGCAACAAGTTCTTGTTCTCTGGCCAGGACAAGTACATCACCACCTGGTGGCCCTCCTCCATGAAGAAGGTCGCCATCTTCCCCGAAACCATGGAGAAGTTTAACAAATATGACCCCAAGAAAATGCGCAGCTTCTTGCTGGAGTTCCTAAAACCCGAGGCCCTCCAGCATTACATTCCTATCATGGACTCCATGACGAGGGAGCACTTGGAGAGTGACTGGTCTCCTTATAAGGAAGTGAAGGTCTTTCCTTTGACAAAGAACTACACCTTTGCTTTGGCATGCCGTTTGTTCATGAACATCAAGGACCCTCAGGTTGTGTCGAAATTCGCCGACCCATTTGCTCGTATCGCTCCGGGATTCACTTCGGTACCTATCAATATTCCGGGGACGCCATTCAGTAAAGCTGTTGAAGGAGGAAAAGTAATAAGGCAAGAGCTTCTCAACATTATCAGACAAAGGACGAAGGAGATCTCAGAGGGAAAAGATGCAAAGTCGAGGGACTTGCTGTCTCGATTGCTTACCGAAGCAGATGATGACGGTAGTGTTTATTACGAAATGGATGTGTCCAACAAGATCATTGGATTGCTTATCGCAAGTTATGACACCACTAGTACATCTATCACTGTAATAGTGAATTATCTAGCTTCGTTGCCCCACATCTATGAGAAAGTATACAAAGGTAACCGTTCTAGCTATATTTTGATAAACAAGATGACCACCTAACTATGTTCTTCTGAAGCAAAACCAATGTAGTTTGCATATATTTAACTCATCTGCTTCACGTCAACAGAGCAAATGGAGATTGCAAAGTCTAAAGCCCCAGGTGAATTACTGAATTGGGATGATATCCAGAAGATGAAGTATTCATGGAACGTGACTTGTGAGTCAATGAGGCTAACTCCACCTGCACAAGGGGCATTTAGAGAGGCAATCACTGACTTCACTTTTGCCGGTTACACGATTCCAAAGGGATGGAAGGTAAATGTTTCACATTTGAGCCTTCTTCTTGGCTATGTTATCCAATGAACTCATACATTGAATCCACAAGCAATGACAATGCGCATGAATCTTCTTCAACTTTTTCCTTGCAGACATTTTGGACCGTGTATACAACTCATAAGAATCCCAAATACTTCCCTGATCCAGAGAAATTTGACCCCTCAAGGTTCGAAGGAAATGGACCTACACCTTTCACCTACGTTCCCTTTGGAGGCGGACCTCGTATGTGCCCTGGAAAAGAATATGCTTGGCTCGAAATACTCATTTTTATACACAATCTAGTGACCAAATTCAAGCTTGAGAAGGTCATTCCAGATGAAAAGATAATCTATAATCCGTCGCCGGTCCCCACCAATGGTCTTCTTATTCGCCTCCGACCCCTTAACTGATAGCCTAGTGTACTTAATAATTTAAAAAGCTTTAAGAGCTCATATATAGATGCTCTTGTTGTACACTCAGCATTCTACTGGAGTCTGTTTATTTTAGTTTCCCCCATGTAATTTGATCAAAAATAAGATTTTCACTTAGTCCCTCCAGATATCTTTCCTCATTTGTTTTGTATAATTGCCTTTATATATAATTTAAGAGCATGAGTTTTGATGCCATTTTGCATAATTTGTTGCAAACTATAGTCGATAGCAAGTGATTTCTCAATGTGGAAGAACATTATCAACTTCATTGATCATGTTTTGATCCAAAACCTTGAAGTAGAACCACGTCATAATCCAGGGATGTTTATTCAGCCACCATTTAAAAATGCAGAATTTTCCTCCTTTTAACCCCCCAAAAAATGCACAAATTCGATACTCGCTATGATAAAATGGCAACTTCAGTATTAATATTAATTTTTGGTTGTATTTTCTCACTTATATGAGAATAATATTAAAGAAAATTCTAAATGAAATGAAGTTCTATTAGTTGTGGATTCAATCTAGACAGATTTGGCTTGCACTTTCTGCGGGCATATATGAGTAGATGCACTTCAAATATATTTTATCTTATTTTGTTGTTAATGTTAACGATTCTTAAATATTTATAATCCTTAGGGTCGTTATCCATTGAATTTAGAAATTACCAAGTAAAAATTCGTCAATCAGACATACAAAATGCTGCCTCAAAGTCTCAATTCAAAATTGACCAACATAGACATATATAGAAAACTTATAAAGAAAAAAAAAAAGCGAGTTTGAATATTGTCAGTTTCTTCACAAATTCGGATCTATTTCCATTTGTAGAGTATGTGGATTTTTATTTTATTTTATTGCCTATTAGATTCTCCAAATGACATTTTGATTCAATCTCAATGAAAAAGTTAAAACTAGAGGCAATCTCTTCTTATCCCTTGTTTAGATTCTATTTGACATGTGAAAATGAAGGCAAAAGCTACCAGTCAAATATGTTTTGTTGAGTTAAATATATTATACCAACTATATATTAATTTTTACCATTCAAGAACATAACTTTTAATATAGATTTTGGTTGAATTAAATCTAGCTGGGAGTGGAAATTGTTTTATTTTATCATGGAATGACTCAGTCCTTTCTATTTTAGTGTTCAATAAAATCTCTGCTTTCAATTTCAAAGAGGTCTTTTTTTCTCTGTTAATCTTCCAACATGGAAGGGGGAGGTGAGGGGTTCAAATCCCCACATTCTCAGGGAGGAATGGGGTGGGAACGCGTAAGTTTCATAAAAGGGTTTCGACTCCCATGCCATGCAAGAGGTAAGGCAAAAGTCTAAGATTGAGCGTAGAGTAGGAATAGAGTAGGACTGATCAAAAAAATAAAAAAATTTCAACGAGTCCCACCCACATTGACCCGATCCGATCTGATCTGATCATTCTTTCCTCCTCCTCCTCCTCCTCCTCTTCTTCTTAGTTCCTTTCAATCCGAACTGATATAGGAGCCTGACAAAATAAAACACACAATGTATCTCTCCTACTAATTATTGTCTTTTCCTTCATCTATGTCATATTAGAAAACCTCATCACGTTTCTCATAGGAGTGAGTGTTCACATTTGTGCTGTTCAAAAAAGTAGTTGCACTTTATTAAATTAACTGACCTCCTAGGATCGACGCATTTGTTGGGAGATTAAGGGATTTTCAACTTGAGAGCTGAAAATCACTTGCTCAAATGCTGCTAATTAGTAATTATGTACAGACTGATCCTGGTCAATGTCATTTGCACGGGTCATTATTTTAAATTTAATTGGTTCGTGGTGCTCGCAAGATGTTTCATGAGCTTCTAAATAATTGAGCCTTTACACTTGTGGCCCTCAATTATGAAAAGGATGGTTTCAACTTCAACACATTGTAGGGCCAAGACTTTTATCTGTATGAGTTAATAAGCAATTTGAATTTACCACGTAGACTTTACTTGCTTAAAATTCAATTGCTATTACCTGTTTACTGAGTTAAAAAAATTTGCGCAAAAATCTATTTTTTGCTATATTTTCTCTGTCTATTTTGGTATGGATTTTAATTTTCTATTTGCTTTCATTAACAACATTATTATTTATTTCAGTTTTAGTGAGATTCATCTTGCTCTAGTATTAGCTATAATAAGAATAGGATTCCGCATGTGATATTAACAAGTTAAAATGCTTGTGCTTGCAAATAATATTTGTTAACACCCTTTTTCTATCCGATCCAAGCGAGTGCGTCCTTATCAGAAGTTCAGTTTTTTCGTCTTTTTCTTTCTTCCATCATGAAGAATCCGACAGGTGGAGTATTCAATTATATTTGGTATCCGTAATGGGCCAATTAAGAGATAGTGACTTTAGCGCGCAAGGTGTTGAGATATGGTTGGTCCTCCGTAATTTTTTAAACACGATATTGAATGATTGAAGTTAATCGAACGAGGACCATCCCTGAGTATCTAGAAATCACTTAGGTTATCGTAGTCAGCCAAAAATTCTTCTACCTCTATCGTATCGAATATAATCTTATATTTCAACCCCTTCTGATGATGCCTCTATCATTCTAAAATTCCAAATATTCCGAACTCTTTACTACTACTAACGGTATTTTTTGATCGTTGTACAGTTGAAGTCCAATCCAAAATTCTAAAATACATAATGTTGAATATGAGTTCATATCTTATGAAATAATTAATGCTTGTCAGCTTTGAGTTTGTGGATTAGAGGGTTGCATGGTAATTGTCTTTTGTCAAGAAAAATACTGAAAAAGCCTTAAACCTATTATATCGATATCAATTAAGTCCTAAATATTTTTTATATTGGTATTAATTTAGTCCATCTGATCAATTTTGGCTAGTTGGTATTGACGTGGATGCCACTGATGACCGGACGCTGACGCAGCAATTTTTAAATTTTTTTTCCGAATTTTTATTTCTCCTTTCATTTTTCTTTTCTTTTTCCTTTTCTTTTCTCTCTTCTTCCCTCGTGGACTTTCCTCGTGGTGGTTGGTGACCCTAGGCAAATCTAGGTGAAGTCGCCTCACTTGTGACCTTGGGCGAGGGCTACAACCTTGCTCGCAGCCCTGGGTGAGGCCGAGCAAGGGCCACAACCCTTGCTGACGGTCAGTGAGGGCTTCGCAATCGGTGAAGCTCGCCAGCCATTGTGAGGAAAGTGCAAGGAGGAAGAATAGAGAAAGGAAAAAGAAAAAGCAAAAAGAAAGAAAAAAAAGAAAAAGACAAAAATTATTACAAAATTATCACGTCAGTACCGATCGGCTAAAATTGGCTAGTTAGACTGAATTGGTACAAATGTGAAAAGGCTTTGAATTAAATTGGTTCAATCAAAAGGTTTATAATTGAATTAGTATCATTGCAATATGCTTATGACTTTTTTGGTACTTTTCCCGTTTTTTGTCCCTAGCATTCCTTTTTAGGAAGGTTCTCTTAAGTTATTATGAGTTTATATATTTCTAGCACATAATTGATTTGTAAATAAAATAAGACCAGCAAGATATAAGTTATTGCAGATATTTTTATTTAAACCTTTATGTGATATTTCAGATAATGAGCATTAATTAAAGTGATAAAAGAGCTAATTACGCCTTCAAGTAATGCAATCTTAAATATTAATGTAATTTATTAATCACGTTTCTTGGATGTGGAAATGCTGCACACAATCTTCTTCTTTTTTAATGCAAAATTAAGAAGGAAATCTCTCTCTCTCTCTCAAACTGTTATAATTCGAATTCAGATTCACCTTTCCATATCTAGGCTCCATCTTAGAAGGTGATATCGTGACGTATTATTTATAGAATGTATTTCGATCAAATTCTATTTTTTTTTTCATTTTGTAGGAAATTATAGATGGTAAAAGAGCCGGCGAAGACTTGACTCAGCTCGTGCCTCGTAGCTCCAAAAATATAAAGAAAATATAAAATGACTAAAGTCAAAAGTGAGAGAAGACTTGGCTTAAAAAATTCTAGAAAATTACTCAGCCCGTGCCACGTAGCAGGTCTAGAATGTTTTCCAAAGTCCTCATTTCCAATTTTTTTTAAATTAAAATTACATTAAATTCCACTTTGAGGCAAAAAGAAAGAAAGAAATGTGAGTCGGCGTGAAAACGAAGTGCGAGTCACTGTGAAAAGCTAGGGCCAGATCATAATCCTATTGTCCCGGTGGCCCCTTCAATAGTAGTCATTAACATCTATCTGTTTAGAGGGGAGAGACCTCCAAAGGTTTAAATCTACACGTGAAACCACATTGTGGGTGTGGTCTCGTTGTTAATAAAACTAGGAGTTCTAAAGGCGGGCTTGAAAAATTTGCATAACGTGTGGGAAAACAACCTTGATTTTTTATCCTCGAAAAGTTACAAGACCATGATACCAATACTAAAAATTCGTTGTAAGCTTTATGTCGAGGCCAAATGGGGGGCAATTTTCTATTTTTGTCTATTTTTTCCATTATTTTAAATTTTTGTTCATTTTTCGAACTTCTTTGCTGGTTAGGATTCTATTTGAGTTTTATTTCATCATCTAGGGTTTGCATAACATTCTTTTTCAATATCTAGGGGTACAGGCACCGCACACCTTAAGTCCCATGAACCGGTTAAGTTTAGGACTTTAGCCTATGCAAGTACTCTAATTCAAAGCAATTTGGATGCAATTGATGATATTCGTATGTTTTTAAGTTGGAAATATCCCAATGCCCCAATTAAATGCACCATTCTGAGATTTTAAAATCATTTTGCAAGTTGTTTACAGATTATATATTTGTTCTTTTCGATTTTTCAAACAACTTCGATAACTTTTTTGAAACAGATTTCTCTAATTTCTTACCCGTAAGCAATTTTTTACGCCTTGATCTGTGTTGCGAGTTCACTCCTGCCCATCACCGTTTCTGCTACGCCATATTTAAATGACTATCGACCGGATGGACTTCATCAACTGATGCCCCTCCTGTCGTCAGCTGATGTCTAGGCTACAGTTTCTCGAGCGTGGCACGCGTGTTTCTGATCCACGTGAAATCAAGTTCTAAGTCGTCGTTGGCTTGCCTCTTGACTTGTTTTGGTCCTACTAGATAAGATGGCTTTGAGCGAAGGTGGCCAGCTGCAAAAAACGAAGTTTACATTAATAGGTGAAGTTAAGGACCCGAACGAATTTGTTTACACAGATAGAAATTGTCCTCACAGATGTTTACCTGCCTATGTACTTGTGACTAAAACCCAATCCATATCAATCCATTTTCTTCTCATTTTCCTCATAAATAAATAAATAAATATTTATGTGACTGTTTCTAATTTACTACGAGGACAACAATCTATTTTGGACAATAAAAAGGTAAGTAATAAATAATTAAAAACTATTATGAGATTCACTCTTTCAAGAATTTATGACTCATAACTATTTTCACAAAATATCCACTACTTGAGGGCCCATGAAACCATTTGCAAAGCCTAGTCGAGACTTTCTGCCGGTGCAAGCTTTTAGTGAATGGAGCATTATTTTGAGTGTAGGACAACTTGCCTACATCAGTAAATAATAATCCAATACAAGGTTACACATTGTATCAAGATCGGGTGCTACGTCTTACGGAAAAAAATGGATTTGCGCAAAAGATTTTTCTTCCTAATTACATGGGTTTGCCTCCAGAAGTTATTATTTCAAGATGGTGCAGATATTGTAATATTGTATCATATATATTGCTCGTGCCAATTATACAGATTTAAGTATATATATATATATATATATATATATATATATATATATATATATATATCTTGTTAAACAAAACTAAAACAATAAAATGATTTTGGTTGACTTGAACGTAATAACAGCCAGCACCAAATTCCTAATTGTTGACACCTAAATTTTGGCGACCCATTTAATCATTTATCATATTAAAAAATTAGGGATTAATTTTAACCCCTAAAAAAAATATTAGTTAATTAATTAATTGCATAGCATATAGTTTTAGGTGCATTTATTTTAATTTGCATTTACATTGGGCCGGTGACAAATGGGTTCAAATTAATGGTTCAGAATATTAATTTGGTGAATTGGACTAAGCCTACAAAGGGAGTAAATTGGCCTAAGCCCATATCTTCGAAAAGATTTTACGGATTGATTTATGCGAGATTTTAAATTTTAGAAGAATCCTCTTGCAATCCTAAATTGTATCAAAAGCAAATATTACATTTGGAAAAAGGAATTTTCGTGGATATGGATTTGGAAAAATTAAAACCCTAACTCGCGGCCTATAAATAGATTAAATGCGTAGGCTTTGTTAGGGGCGACACAATACATTGAATACACGGCCACATGTTCAGAGAGTGAGAGAGAGAGAGAGCGCAGTGAACGCTCAAAGAGTAAGAGACGCGAAGATCCTATGACTCTCGCCTGCTGCGGTGAGTCCCTACTACTGGGATCGCGCCTACTTGTTCCGGTGTTCATCGCTTCAACCTAGCGAACCCCACATGACGATGGTGCCGTTGCTGCTTCCTTCCGAGTTCCTCCAACGACGACTTTCTCTGAATCTAACCGAGCCTTGCACCAACGACGTTGATTCCCAGTTCAACCTCCCACGTTCCTCCTGGCGTGCTTATCTTGTCACTGCGTCCTCGGTGTTATCCTTGGTGTCTCCTGCACATCCGGACGTGTTGCAGCTTCTCATTGATTATGATGCCACCTCAAGCAACACACATATAACTCTTTCAATTGTCCTTTTACACTGTCTAATGCAGAAATTTCCTGTGTGCAGATTCCCCGGTGTTTGAGAACGCTTACAGTGTGGTCTTGTTCTTATTGCCAATTACTCATCGCAGTTGTAGACACTTCGCCGAGCTGGCCACGCCACTCATTGACACCATCACCGCACGAGTCTCTCATCGTGCGCCGACCCGAAAGTCACCTGTTGGAGCCAATCTCACGAGGCGCCGCCATGCCGAGGCCCCTTAATACTCGACCAGTTTTGAATCAGCCCCTGGTCGAGTTTGACTTTGCTTTCGCGGATCTTCTCGATGTGCCCAACGTAGACATCCCCAATAAAAAGACAACAGTCAACTCTGAGAGGGGATTGACCGTGTTATATTGTATTTTTATTGTAGTGGGTCTATGTATTACTCGGCAATACATTGCTGCTTTGCTTTCCTCTTCATTGGATCCAACGAAATCAACAGAATTCGTTGGGTCCAATTTAGATTATTTGCAGATTTCTTTGGCCTTGTCGAGAAGTACAAAGTTCCTGGAGCTGGAATCCATCGACGGTCTCCTTAAATGTTACGGTTCCCGTCGAAATTGCCATTGTCCCGTGGTTCGTAGTCCTATTCAGCCACCATCCAACGAGTTCTAATTTGGAATATTGTGAATTAGGTAAGGATGTTGATTAATTCGTTTTGTTTCCCAATCCGAAGTATTCCTTGATGAAATCCTTGGCTGATATTCACAATTCGATGAGCCTTTTAAATTAGGGATTGACAGTTCGATTTTCGCGCTCGAAATCCAACTCGTAATCCCTTGCAAAAATTGACAATCCAATCTCAAGCCCGAGATTCGATTCTCGATTTAATTTAAAATTGGCTAACCCGATCTCATGCGCGAGATATGGTTCGTCAATTTTCGGATATCAATCTTATTTTTTGTTTGATTTGCTATCGTCAAGTTGGTTGAGTCAAATCTTATTTTCGTAAAATAAAAAATAAAAAAAATATTAATTAAGATTAGGTTTGTTGTCATCTCGCATATTTAGGATTGCAATCTTATTATGAATTTTTTAAATAATAAAAATCCGAAAAAAGAAAGTGCATTCATTTAGGTCGTTAGTTTTTATTTGAATTGCATGTTTAATTATGTGTTACTTTTAATTTCGAATTTCTTAAAGAAAAACACAAAAAAGATCATTGTGCATATTAGATTAGAATTGCACGTTTCATTTTAAATTTAGATCATCTTTTTTAGAATAAATTGCATTTTAAATTTAGATAATGTCTTAGTTTAAATTAGGATTTAATATGACTTAATCCTAGTTTAAATTAAATAGAATCTTAATCTAGCTAGATCATTTCAAATTTCATAAAATTTATCTTAGGATAAATTAGTTGCAATTTTTAGGATAGATTGCATTTTTAAAATAAAAAATGTCATTTGCATGTCATATAGATTTAGTTTTATGAAATGCGTGTCATTTTAGCGACTATTGTTAGGTTCATTTCTAATTAGAAATTGTCCGTCATTAGATTAGGTCATTTGATGAATGTTGCGTGACATATAGTTTGCATATTAAATTATATGTTGCATGTCATTTTAGTTGAAATAATTTTGTACATCATTGCATTGCATTGCACGTCATTAGAATTAAGTCACTTGGGTTAATTTAGATTGCATATTTAACAATTGCATGTTCATTAGGAGATCATAGAATTTTTATTCATATGTTTAGGACATGTTGCCATGCCATATCATTTCATATTAGATTAAAAGCATTGCATTGCATATGGATTATAGTCTCGTTTAATAAGTGAAAACAAAAAGAAAGAAATTGCTTGCTAATTAGAAACCATATCTAAGGTTGTTGATGTGGATTTTAATTTAACAATGCAGATGCTTTGGTTGCTTTGAGGTAAGTTTTGCATCATTTAATTACTTTCTTGGGTGTTAAATTGGTGGTTTGTGCACCTGCATGAACACCTCACATGTTAGGGAGATAGTTTAAAATCAATCCAAATTGCTTGCCAAACATTTTTTTTTTAAAATTAAAAGAAAGGTACCGAAAGGGCGTTAGAGAAATCTAACGTAACCAAGTCCCTGTACCCTTAGTCTCTGGTTCGTAGGAGTAAAGTAAATCTCCCGTTACTTTACTAGGGTTTCTAATCGACCCACCAAAAATAGATTAGTGGCGACTCCTCGTTAAAATTCAATTGCATGTTAAAAATTCAAATCTAAGTCGCGAATTGGTATGGGCTTGGGAGAGCCCGAGTTAAGTCTAGGCTTAACAATCCATTAGCCAAACCCTAGGTGGTTCATACCCCGAAAAATTGGTTGCGACACTAATAATGATTTTAATGTCCGTTTCCACCTTCGCAGAGAAATTTCCGCGCATTCCGTCGATGGACTTCGGATTGAAAAAAAAAATAACAAATCGATTCCTTTCGGAAGTTGCGGTTTTTGGTAGGGGTGAGCATTGGTTCAGGGTCAATCCTAGACCAACTCTAGACTGGCCCAACTCTACTAGTCTTGGTCCGATTCCCAGTGAGACTAGGTTGGTCATTGGCCCTAGGATTCCTGGACCAGTATTATGCGGGTTGGTCTTTGGTCCTGAGAGTTTAGGGTCGGTCCAACTCGGACCAACCCTGACTATATATATAATTTTTTTATATAGAGAAACTCTTAAAATAAATGGCATCAACAATATTAAACAGCTCTTTAAAGTAATTTTACATTATTCTTTAATAACTTATAATATAATGTCTTTTACGGTGTCTATAGTCATAATTTATGAAGAAGGAAAATATTTTTGTGAAGAGTTCTCATGGCATCTAAAAAGGCATAAACAACTCCTTACGGCATCCTCCTCTAGTACTCGTTCTCTTCTATCTTATTTGTCCTCTTTTCAATTTGTCAAAATCGAAAGAAACAACTTCTCTGCTTGCCACTCGACACTCTTGGGTCACTCGTGCCACTCGTTGCTCGATACTCGCTTGGCTTGTTGCTCCCCACTCAACACTCGATGCTCACCCCACTCCACCATCAGTGCTTGCCTTTCTTAGCTGATCTCGCTTGTTATCGAACCCATTGGGTTGGTCTGGTCCTCAGTTGCCCTTTCAAATAGTAAAGAAAATGAAATAAAAAATTATTGGTTGGTCTCGGGTTGACCCTAGAATCGGATCGAATCCATTGGGTTAGTTCGGTCCTTAATCACTTTTTCAAATAATACAAAAATGAAATAAAAAATTATCGGTTAGTTCTGAGTTGACCCTGGAATCGGACCGAACCCACTGGGTTGGTCTAGTCCTCGGTCCCAAGCTCAATAGGATTGGTTCTCTATCCTAAAAATTGAGAATCGGCACTGTATGGGTTGGTCCTAGAGTTAGGGGGTGGATCGGCTCAACCCAAACCATGCTCACCCCTAGTTTTTGGAATATTTAAAAAAGTGAAAACTCATTAAATAGATCCAAAACACTGCATCCACTGATCATAAATTTTTAATGATACTCTTTGTTCATTTTATTCACTTAGTTTAAAACTGATTTTATTCCTTCATGAATAGTGAAATGTGAAATTAAGATATTTAAGATTTTTCTCAAATTAAAAAAGTTAAGGACAAAAATATCCCTATCATGGAATGAAATATGGCACATGACACGCATGCAATCGTTGTCCGGCGAGAAAGATTATGATATTGATTGCGTCTTAATTAAAGCCGTGCTTGTTTTGCCAAAAACTGATAGATTATAAAAACATTTTCCATAGGGATGATTGTTTGTATTGCTTGCAAAAAATAAATAAATAATATTTTAATTGTCCAAGAAAATATTTAAACAATTGTTGTCGAAAATGAAAATATTCTTCATAGACCAATTATTTTAAGCAAATAAGCAATTATCTTTAAAAAAAATATTTTCCAAAAAACATCACTTGAGTCACTTACAAAAATTGATGAATAAAACTATTTTTATCGTTCACGGAATTTTTTTTATATATAAATTGTTGTCGATAATGAAAATATTTATTCTTGGCCTTGGCTAGTTGCTGGCCATGGTGGTGGTTGAGGATTGGTTGTGGGCCAACTTGAGCCTTGCCACAGCCAGCGAAGGTTGACCTCACCTTTGCCTTGCCCGATTTGGCAAAACCGAAGTTTGAGCTCGCTGGTCTAGGGTGTGAGGATCTAGCGGCTCCACGATGAAAAAAAAAAAACAGAAAAAAAAAAAAAGAGAAAAAACAATTAAAAACCCAATTTAAAAAAGAAAGAAAAAGAAAAATATAATATAAAAATAAAAATGAAAATATGTTTGGTGAAAGAAAGTAAGGTGTAAGAAGATGGATTTCTATTCCCAGCTGCTTCTTTACCTCGCCTTCCCTTTCATCTCTCTTTATATTCTCTTCCTTGTCTTCCGAAAGAAATCCTCCGCTCCTAACCTGCCGCCTGGCAAAAAGGGATGGCCCATCATTGGCGAGTCGCTGGATTTTGTTGGCGCGGCGAAGAGCGGCTGCCCCGAGAATTTCATAAATGACCGCATGGCCAAGTACTCCCCAGAGGTCTTCCGAACCTCGCTGTTCGGGGAGGACATGGCCGTGTTCTGCGGCGCCTCCGCCAACAAGTTCTTGTACTCTGGCCAGAACAAGTACATCACCACCTGGTGGCTCGCTTCCATGAAGAAGGTCACCATCTTCCCCGAAACCATGGAGAAGTTCAAAAAGGATGATCCCAAGAAAATGCGCAGCTTCTTGCCGGAATTCCTAAAACCTGAGGCTCTCCAATATTACATACCTATCATGGACTCCATGACTAGGGATCACTTGGAGAGTGACTGGTCTCCTTATAAGGAAGTGAAGGTGTTTCCTTTGACAAAAAACTACACCTTCGCTTTGGCGTGTCGCTTGTTCATGAACATTGACCCTAACGTTGTGTCCAAATTCGCCGACCTATTTGCTCGTATCGCTCCGGGATTCGTTTCGGTACCATCAATATTCCTGGCACGCCATTCAACAAAGTAGTTGAAGGAGGAAAAGTAATAAGGCAAGAGCTTCTCAACATTATTAGACAAAGGAAGAAGGAGATTTCCAAGGGAAAAGATGCAAAGTCAAGGGACTTGTTATCTCGATTGTTTACTGAAGCAGATGACGACGGCAGTGTTTATTACGAAATGT
Organism: Eucalyptus leucophloia subsp. euroa; assembly: GCA_017140325.1. Lineage (NCBI taxonomy): Eukaryota > Viridiplantae > Streptophyta > Magnoliopsida > Myrtales > Myrtaceae > Eucalyptus > Eucalyptus leucophloia. Next base: position 13,325,538 of record CM029472.1, on the reverse strand, counting down.
AAGTCTCCAACAAGATCATTGGATTACTGATTGCAAGTCATGACACCACGAGTACATCTATCACTGTGATAGTGAACTATCTAGCTTTGTTCCCCCACATCTATGAGAAAGTTTACAAAGGTAACTATCTTATTCGTATATCGGGAAAAGTACCAAAATAGTCCTAAACCTTTTATATTAGTATCAATTTAGTCATAAACTTTTCAATTAGACCAATTTGATCCTAAATATTTTCACATTAGTACCAATTTAGTCCATCCGGCTAATTTAAGCCGGAAATTGCTGATGTGGCCGTCGGCGGTCTTATGTGGCAAAATGTGGACAAAATTTATAATTTTTTCTATAAATTTTAATTTTTTTAATTTTTTTAATTTTTTTCTTTTTCTTTTCTCCTTTGCCGGGGAGGTCGCCGGCTGGCTGGGCGACCATCTTCGGCCATAGGCTAGTCGGGCGAGGGCTCGCACCCTCGTCGGCCACAAGCGAGGGCGTGGCGCCCCTTGCCTAGATCCAAGCGAGGGCATGTATGCACTCGGTGCTTCTCCTTCTAGCATCTCTCTATCGCTCGACGCTCAAAGACTTTGCCCCCCTCCCCCACGAGGGCCCTCGCCCGGATCCGGGGAGGGCCCCGTGCCCTTGCTTGGCATGAGCGAGGGTGCAGCCCTCCCTTATGGCCGACGAGGGCACGAGGCCCTCGCCTGTGGCCAATGAGGGCGTAGAAGCCCTTGCTAGCCAATGGGTGAGGGTTTTAGCCCTTGCCTGGATTTGGGTGGGGGCTGACGCCCTCTTTGTGGCCAGCAAGGGTGCGGAGCCCTTCGCCCCGACCAACTTTGTGGCGGCGATGGTCGGCCGGCTGGCCGGTTACCTCGTCGGCCAAGGGTAAGGAGAAAAGTAAAAAAAAAAAAAAAGAAAAGAGAAAAAAAAGGAAAAAAAGGAAAAAAAAGAAAAAATAATTTAAAAAATCTGAAAAATATAAAAAATTATAAAATTTGTCCATACGGTACCACATAAGACCGCTAACGGCCACGTCAGTGGCTTAAATTAGCCGGATGGACTGAATTGGTATCAATGTGAAAATGTTTAGGACTAAATTGGTATCAATAAAAAAGGTTTATGATTATTTTGATACTTTTCCCTTCGTATATCTATAGACAAGATGACAACGTCAATATACCTTTTGAATGTAGTTTGCATATATTTAACTCACTTGCTTAATGTCAAAATGGAGATTGCAAAGTGTAAAGTTCCGGGTGAATTACTGAATTTGAGATGATATTCAGAAGATAAAGTATTCTTGGAACGTCGCTTGTGAGTCAATGAGGCTAACTCCACCTGCACAAGGGGCATTCAGAGAGGCAATCAGAGATTTTACTTTTGCTGGTTACACAATTCCAAAGGGATGGAAGGTGACTGTTTACTTATGACCCTTTTTTTCGACATGGTTATTAATGAGTCAATAGATAGAATCCTCAAGCAATGATGATGTGCATTTTTCTTGCAGACATTTTGGACGGTTTATTCAACTCACAAGAACCCCTAGTACTTCCCTCATCCAGAGAAATTTGATCCCTCGAGATTCGAAGGAAATGGACTTGCACCTTTCACCTATGTTCCCTTTGGAGGCGGACCTCGCATGTGCCCTGGAAAAGAGTATGCTCGGCTTGAAATACTCGTTTTCATCCACAATCTCGTGACCAAATTCAAACTTGAGAAGGTCATTCCGGATGAAAAGATCATCTACAATCCATTGCTTGTCCCTGCCAATGGGCTTCTTATTCGCCTCGAACCCCTTAACTGATAGCCTAGCTTACTCATAAGATCTTAAAATCTTCTCATGTATGGATACTCTCAATGTAATCTCAACATTTTGTTAATGTTTTCTATTGGAGTCTTTTTATTTTGTTTCTGCCAGTGTAATAATGTTACGTTGATAAAAAATAAAATTTTCACTTAGTCCCTCCATGATATCTAAATCTTGCCTCATCATATTTGCATAATTTTTCTTTCGTAATTTAGGGGCACGAGCATAGATCCTATTTTGCAAAATTTGTTTTAGTTAATACCTATATCTTTCCTCATATATATGTGATTTTTCTATTTATCTTTTTATTTCCATTGTGTTATTTTTTTGTCTTACATTAATTGATTGATTATTAATATCCCATTCTGTAATGAGTGCTTCTCATTTCATGATAAAAAAAAAGTCAATGCTTTGTGTGATTAATCATATGAAGATGTGAATTTTCCTCTTTTTTTTCACGGTTCTCTACTAAATTAAAGAAGCACCTTTTGTATATAATAATTGGAAAAATAACACAACGCCTAAACTTTGGCCCAATTTGCACAGTTATATTTATATATCCTTGAATTATTGGTGAATATTCAATGAGTCCTTAAACTATGCTAAGAAGTTCAATATCGTTTAGTTCCAAGAAGAAAAGAAATAAGACTACCCCTGGATATGTGGGAAGCAATTATTCCTGATGTAACGTGCGTCGGTTTTGTTCCACGTCACGGAGGATCCGGCAGGTGATTCATTGAATTTATTCGATTAATGTTTAGCGCCCATAAGGGGCCAATTCAATAGAGAGCGACCTTAATGGGAGGAAGACCAGGCCTCTAATCTACAATCCCTAGCTCATCTAGGCGCACCATGAACTTCTAAATCGGTTTCAGATGCAATTTCAAAGAGGTACTTTTTCCTTTTTAATGTTAACTGTGATAGTTGTTTGTTATTTTTCAATCCGCAATAATTAATAATGGGAATATCATACTTGACTCGAGAGCAGTGCATTGTACCTGTCTTTTGTTCCTCGGTGTTCCTTTTCAGAAAGGTTCTCTAAGTTATTTGAGTTTATATATTTCTATCGAATAATTGATTCGTGAATAAGACCATCAAGATATAAGTCATTGCGGATAGTTTTATTTTAACCCTCATTTGATTTTTGGATAATGCACATTAACTTTAGGTGATAAAAGAGCTAATTTAAGCCTTCAAGAAATGCAATCCTAAAGATTAATGTAATTAATTAACCACGTTTCTAGGATGTGGAAATGCTGTACACAATCTATTTTGCTTTTTTGTTCTTTATGCAAAATTTATAAGTTGGCATTATCGAAATTTTCATACCACGTCTTTATTTGCACCTACTCGGAATAAGAGGGAACTCTCTCAAATAGCTGTAATTTCAGATTCAGATCCATCTTCCCATATGTAGGCACCATTTAATACAGTGATGTCATGTCGTATTACTTATAGAATGTATTTCAATCAAATTCCAAATTTTCTTTTTTGTAGGAAATTATAGATGGGAAAAGAGCGTGCGAAGACTTGACTTAGCTCGTGCCTCGTAGCTTCAAAAATTCAGAAGAAAATAAACATGACTGAAGTCAAAAGTAACAGAAGACTTGGCTCCAAAAATTTTAGGAAATTGATCAGCGCGTGCCACGTGGTAAGCCATCTTCTATACGTTGGGGGTCTAGAATGTTTTACAGGCTCCTCATTTCTATATTTTTTTTTTCTTTTTGAAAAATAAATGACGTTAAATTCTACTTTGAGGCTAAGAAAAAAAATGCAAGTCAACGAGGGAAGTTATGGTTGTGTCATATGACAATTCTCTTGATGACCCTTTCAATTGTGGTCGGGATCGAGAGAATTCTATTCTCCACTGTGAAATAGTAGGTTATTAACATCCATTTGATTAGATGGCAGAGACCTTCGATGTTCAAGGTGTACCGCATCGATATATAAAACTATGTTGCACGCATGTTATGTCCAATGAATAAAGGAATTCAAATAAATGAATTAAATAACGCATTTTTTGACGCGAAGGCATAGGTGGCTGCCGTGACTTTTGGGAGCATTTGGATAGGCTAAAATCCAAAAGGTGAACTTGGATAATTCACACAACGCGCAAAAAGATGTGATTCGGGGTTTTCCTTGGAAGGTATTTGGAATAAATTCGAATTCGAGAACTCGGAAGCGAAAGTCTCTTTCAACTTTTGGTCCTAGAAATGTTATGAGTGTCATATGACTGTTTTAAAAAACTCATGGCCGTGACTTTCTGACGCTTTTCGATAGCCAAAAATCCAACAAGCGTACTCGGAAAGTTTGCACAATGAGTGATGAAACATCCGTAATTTTTTTTTTTTTTTATCAAAGAAGAATTACAAGGTCCATAATACTCATATGAGAAATTCGTTTCGAGCTTTATGGTGTGACCAAATGAGGGTACTTTTTGATTTTTTATGTCAATTTTTTTTCCGTTATTTTATATTTTTGTTTATTTAGCGTTTGCAAAGTCTTTTCCCCGATAATCTAGGGCCACATCATACCTTGTGAGCCCCATGAACTAAGACTGGATTTTTAGTATGTGCAGGTGTCCCTTACTCATAGCAATTTGCACGTATATGATGGGTTTCGAATAGGTGACATCCAATTATTAAGCTATTTTTTTTTTGATGCACCAACTAATTATGCCAAAATAAGGTGGTTAAAATCGTTATGTGAATTGATTGTAGAGTATTTATTTTTTCTTTTTTATGTTCCATACAAATTTGATAATTATTTCAATAATGAAAATGCGATTAAGTTTTAAAACTTTCAAAAAGTACAATTAAATCTTAAAACTTCTCACAGAATACAATTGAATCCTAAATTTTTTTTAAAAACACAATCAAGATTTAAAATTTATTAAGTTGATGCAAGTAAGTTGATGCCGTTGACTGGGCTGATTTTAAGTTAGGTTAGACCTTTTTAGTTTCTTCCAGCTGTTACATTTTTTATGTATACTCTCTTAGTACTCTTTTTTCTTTTTTGCTAGGAAACTCCCTCAGTACCCATGTGTGTCCTTATCCAACAAAAAAGACGGGCCTATTGCAATTACTGGAATTAAATTATCTGAGATGCTTTTGGCGTATTAATTTGTTGAAAAAGATATTGTACAAACATATATACATTTAGATTTTAATTGTGCATGTACGCATGTGCTCGCATGCTGTCGCTTTCTATGGGACAAGTCTACCTTGTTGTTGATATTTTGGGGTCAACATTGCCACTATAAGGAACACGTTCATAGGGAGAGAGAGGGTGTTTCTCTAGTAGGAACTAAAACAATACCATTGCACCAAAACAACCAAAAGACTGTCTCAGGAATGGATTGGACCTTTGAAGTTAGAATACTTGCATCACTATAATTTCAGTCCAAGTACTTCTAGGGTTCTTCATTTTGGTCCTTATCCATTCACTTTTCCCATTGTAGTCCTTGAACAAGTACCTTAAGACCAATTTCATCCCTGTATAGGAACCAAAACAGTATGTTGGCATGCCATTAGAGGGACGAAAATAGTAATGCACTACTCATTTAGGATGTATTTGGTAACCATTCTATTCTTGAGAACAATTTTTTCTTAGAAATAATTTTTTTCTTATTCTATTCCCTAAATAGGTTTTTGAGCATTCAAAGGCATTTGATAATTGTATAAAATTTTAATTATTGGAATAGAAATTGTGTTTAATTCGACTCTCAATTTTTTTTTTTGTGATTTAGAATTTCTTTCATTTTTGAATAATTTTATTACATTTTTCTCTTCTCTTCTCTTCTCTTCTCTTTTTTCCCCCTTTTCTTCTTCTTTTTCTCCCTTTAGCTAGTTGTTAGCCTTGGACGAACGAGCCTCAACCTCACCATGGCCGGGTGATGCCGCTGGTGGTTGGGCAAGGTCAAGCTCGTCCAACCATCCGCAAGACTCAACCTCACCCATCCACCGTGAGGTCAAGCCTTGCTCATGGCTGGGCAAGCTCAGCCTTGCTATGTGATAATGGTGGTAACCTTTTATGGCACATGTCTTCCTTTTTCAGTTTTCTTTCCTAATATTTACTTTTTTGCTCTGTTAATTTCTATAAATTTAGTGATTAGAATACCATTGGTTCCAATTCTTTAGGGCATTCTTCATTCCGGTCTCTATTCTCATTTTAAGCCCTCAACTCCTACTTTGATGCCATTTTTGTCCCCCTGATGGCATTCCAATGGTTTGTTTTCGTTTATAGAGGGGTGAAAATGATCTTAAAGTACTTATTTAAGTACTACAATGGGAAAGCGAAGGTATGAGGACCAAAATAAATAATGTCCAAAATACTTGGACCAAACTTATAGGTTTTCTTTTAGTGATTCCAATCTTTCGATCGTTTCAACTCCTATGAGAGAAACACCCTCTCTGCCTATGAGTGTGTTCCTTATAGTGGCAAATGGCAATTAGGGACCAGCCATGCGCATAGTCATTTCTATATTCAACCCGTTATAACAACTCCGACACAATTGGGTTTAACCCAATAAACTAGTTTATCTGGTTCTGAATAGGCTTGGCCAACATAAGTTAATTAGCGCTCATAACTTAGTTAGCACTGTGAGGAAAGAGAGCCGCATCCGCTCCCTCTAGGATAGGCACATAGGATTTTGCCACTTTGTAAGGGCGTTCCTTTGTATCTATCTGCATGCCATCATTTTTATATATTTTATACCTCTCATTTAAAATTAAAATTCCAAAGCTCCCCAAGAACTCATATGTGAATCATTCATTTGTTGACAAAAGGAGCTGCATTTAGTCAAGTGGTTATGTATAAATATCCTTTTGAAATGCCGGTTTGCTAGCTAAGCACTCTTTTAATACGGTCTTACTACTATTGGGTTAGAGAAACATTAGCGTAGACTTAAAAAATAAAAAAAAAAACCAAATTTGGTCTACCATTTACCAGCTTTGATGAAAATTCTCTACTCTAACTTTGATTTTGTCCCAATGGACTATAGACAATAAAATTTTTGGAGGTACAAGTGTGTGAATTTTTCATATTGTATGTGGGATGAAATGTTTATATTGCTTCTAGGGTAATTTCTACTCTTTTAGTGAAGTTTATGGATGTTCTTATTGCATCTTCTACTTTAGTTTGGTAGGCAACTTTTTAGTTAGATTCATATCTAACTTTTTGTTAGCAATACAGCTGTGATAGAAAACATTTGAGGTCATTTCATGGTAGTGAAGAAGATGGTAAAGACTCTCTGTGATTCTCTTGGATTTTCACATCATGAAATTGAGGTAGGATATATATATTAAATTTCTTTTGAGTTTAGAAGTTAGCTCTTTTGCTTAGGTTTCTTCTTCTTCTTCTTCAGTTGGAAGTGGTGAATATGGGCATGGCTTCCTATTAAGCTTCATGCTATCGGTCTTGAAAATGGTGCAGGAGGAAAAGGGGATAAGGAAGGGGAGATAGAGAGGGAGGGAGGGGGGGGAGGGGGGAGGGGGAGGGGGAGGGGGAGGCTTTTTTCTTTTTTTGCACTTGTTTTAGAAAAAAATCTTTGTAGTCGACCTCTTGCAATACTCGAAAACCATCATGAGGCGATGAGATCTAGCGAGATACAGCGAAGCGAAGTGGCAGTTCTTTGAGCTTGGGGTTGCAGCGGTGTCAAGAGCAGGCAATGGCATGGCGCTTTACTTGCTCCCTAGGCATATTGTGGACATGAAGGTTGCAAGATGAGCAAGTTTGACTAGACGGGGAAAGAAGATGAATAAGAAAATAGAAATAAAGGGAGGAAAATAGTACGAATCAGATCGAATCGGATTTGAATTGAGTCGAGTATGGGTTATAAGAAGTCCATTGAAGTTTTTGTATTTAATTTTTATTGTCAAAAAAGTTAAGTAATTGAGACCTCTTTTGGTAGATAGATATCCATAGACATACTGGAGCAATACTTCATATCTAGATCGAAATTTAATCAAGATTGAAATAGAAATTCTAAATATCACAGTTTAAGTTTTAACTTTGTGAATTGACAAATTTAGAAGCATTTTAGAAGAGTGCCTATAAGCAAATGTTACTTTCATGTCAATGGTAAGAGTTATTTATAAGTCATTTCAATTTATAGGTTTCTTACAATTTTTTATTTTATTTACTAATTTTTTTGTTTAATTAACTTTTTTAATCTAACATGAAATTTTTATCCAAGTAATATATACACATAAAAGGCTTAAAGTGGGCTAAATTGGTTCTCTTAGATTACATTAACCATTAATGGGATTTGGTAAATTGGGTCGGGAAATTTACATTGTGTGAAAATAGATTAAAACGAGTTAAATGGGTCAATATGGGTCGGATCATTTTCGACTTGACCCAAATCCCACCCAACCCACTCATTTGATGGCCCTATCTTTAATATACCTTTGTTGTAAAGATGACAGGCAATGCAGACTCTTAAATGGAAAAATTGTATATACAACCTACACTAGTGTTGTGCATGTGAAAAGTTGGCCTGACAAGTCTCCTGGCATAAAATATTTAATTTTCACCTATGCATTGTTTCTACATGGCTAAAAGGTCCAGCACCAAGACATCCTCAACTGTCTTACATGGACATTTTTCTAGTAAATTCCTCAAATTTGAACACTCAATCATGTAGTCGTTAGGTTAGCAGGAAGTAAATAACTAAATTGGGCATGTATATTAGTTAATAATATAGCTACCTTGTTATTCTTTGTTTCATCATGACATTATTCTAAGTTGGTGTAGATATGTGCACACAGAATTCAATTGCATTTCCGATATCAAGAGTTTGATAATAGTTACTGATGGCCTTAGTAGCAAGCACACTATTTGGAATTATTATTTTTTGAATGTCGTATCTCAGTAAAATAGTTGTTACGATGTTTATCTCTTCCACCAACATCTAAAACACAATACATCATGGTTTAGAAGCATATATTTTGAACATCTATTGAAAACATATAGCTGACATATAGCTGTATATGCTTGTGTACCTACACCCCATCGACTTCACAACAATCGCCAACATCAAGTGGATGCATCGCAAACAAGAAAATAATCACTTCAAGAGTCATATTTCAAGCATTTTCAAGTATGAATACCACAAGTAGCAATCGGGAGCTTATGAGAAGTAGAAACTTTTTGTGGCAATTCCTATTATAAAGATCCATATAACAGCTATGAGAATGCCAACTAGAATGTTCACAATCCAATGGAGTTTGTTCATAGCAGTCTTAGTTTAATCCGGAGTCAAAGTTAGTGCTCTTCATTCTCTAAAAGCATTACCCGCATTACATCCAATGTAAACTTAAAGCTCAATTGGTGGACACAGCAACTATATAAGTTCATTAGATGTAGAAAGACATTATAAATACTTATTGGAATAACTTCAATTTGAAAATATTGCATTTACAAGCCTAGTGCAATCAATTGGTTTCATTATGTCTACATTTTTTTCAAAAGCACCAACTAGTTTACTAACTATTTGAGCTATTGAAAACATTCTCATTTTCAATCTAAGTTAAGCCTAGGGAGTACTTTTACTTAACTCTAAAAATATTCATTTAGTAAAAAGTTTTTTTTCACAACTATCCCCTCCCATGAAGAGCGGGATCTATTATGTTAACCTCCACTAAACTTTCAAGAGATTAATATGTTGAACTATGGTTCAGCAAGTTATATCAACATCTATTCCGATAACCCCCTTCGTGACCCTAGAAAACACCAATTGTTTCAAACAGATTTTACAAATGTTGATCTAACTTGTCAAGCCAAACTTCGACATATTAACCTCTAGAAAGTTTTGTCAATTTTAACGTAAAAGTACTCGCTCTTCATGCAGGCGAGAAAGTTTTCTCAATTTTAATATAAAGGTACTTGCTCTTCATGCAAGCAGGACAGTTGTAAAGGAAAACTTCGTTTTGATGATCCCCAATTTTAATTTAGATGCAAAATGAGACTATATTGTATAGCTCAAATAGCCAAAAAGAAAAAAAAAAAGTAATTGGTGCTTCTTAAAAATTGTGGACATAATGAAACCAATTGATTGCACTAACCTATAAATGCGATCTTCTCGAATTGAAGTTACCCTGATAAAGTGGTTATATTGTCTATCGACATATGTTGAAATTATATAGTTGCAGTGTCCACTAATTGAGCTTTAAGTTTGCATTTAGATGTAATGCAGTTTAGTCCTTTCGAAAAATGAAGTTGGATGACACTAAGATGGCTGTTAACAAGATCCATTGGAGATGAACATTCTAGTTAGCATCCTTATAGCCATTATATGGTTTTATATGTTAGGAATTGCCACGAAAATGTTTCTACTTCTCATAAGCTCCCAATTACTACATATGATATTCATATTCGGAAAACTCCTGCAAGATGACATTTGAAGCGATTATTTTCCTGTTCGCAATGCATCCATTTGATAACAGCGATCATTGTGAAGTCACTACGGTTTAGGTGCACAGGCAAATACAACTTTGTGCTTTCAACAGATGTTCAAACATATGTTTCTAAACCATGATACATTGTGTTTCAGATGGTGGTGAAAGAGCAAACCATCTTAACGACTATTTTCTTGAGAAATGACAATCAGAAGATAATAATTCCAAATAGTGTGCTAGCTACTATGGCCATCACTAACTACTATTGAAATCCTCATATGGAAGATATAGTTGAATTTTGTGTGCACATGTCTACACCAATTAAGAAGATTGTCATGATGAAATAGAGAATAACAAAGTGAGTCACTATATTATTTGCTAATCTACTTGTCCCCTCTCGTTATTTACTTCCTATTTTCTTAATGACTAGAGAATTGAAAGTCAAGATTTGAGGCATTTACTGGAAAGGTGTCCATTTAAAACAATTGACAATGTTGTCTTGATTTTGGATCTCTAGCCATGTAGAATTGATGAATAAGTAAAAATTATTTGGTTTATGTAGCTGTTTCAAATGTAGAGGGTCCCTCACTAATCATGTGCAATTCATCCTAACACTAAACTTATTTTTGCATAAATGATCAAACCTCTTCTTTGCCAATGTACTAATTCTTACAATTGGAGACCCCATAAAACAGAAAAATGTTTTTGTGGCAGATTTCATGTGTTCGTAATGTTATATAACAATTTTGGCAAATCTTTTGTTATAGAATTGTGTCGAGTTAGTTTATTTTACTATTTTAAATGCAATTGGTTTGGTAGGATGCATGTGCATTGCACAAAAGAGGGACGTTTAGTGCATGAAAAGTGCATGTTTAATGCATGAAGTCACTAGTCGGCCAAATTTTCGGGCACCGACAAGCCCGTGCATCAAACATGCATTTTTCATACAATAGGATGGGCGGGGGGTGGTTTCATGCCTTTTACAATTTACTTGCAGTTTCATTTATTGATTAATATAATTCTACCCACCGATCTTTCGCAACTCCCTATGGCTCCAACAATTCTCTTCCTCCTTCATTTGTTGCTTTGCTTTGCATCCTTTCTTCCCATGGCATCAGAATCATTATCTTTGTTTCTCCTAGAGTTGCCTTGCGCTCTCTCTTGTCACTCCCACACCTCCCATTCATCGTTGTCCAATGCAAAGCAGCTCTCTGTCCTAATCCTCAACCTCAAGCCCCTCGCCTTCCCATTAACTTTCAAACCTACCATCTCCTCCTCCTTTGCCCTGTATAGATTGTACTTGAAGAGAGTTTGTGTGCGTGCCATCGCTCCTTCTTCATGTTTGGAGGACACCGCCACTATGAGGCTCTATATTGGAAACATCTTTAGAGATGTCGACAACTCCTACTCACCCAAATCATTGGGCAAAATGGTGCCATTGAATGCAATTCTATAGTGATTGCAGCCCGACAATCTGGTTCTTGAATAAATCCATGGGATTAACAAGTAGTATCCAATTGCAATTTTTTGGAACCGATTATTAGTGAACAGTTCCCGATTTAATGGTGGGAACCGCCAAACTTGGAGCCAATCACTACTAATGTGAAGCAACATAGAACAACTCCAACGAAACTAAAGCAACGATAATCTGAAAGTCTAGTACAACATACTTTGGCAAGCATTTTTTATGGTAATGCTTGGGGTTGTCTGCATATAGAAATTTGCATATCATATTCCTACTTATTTTCTGTTTGATTGCAAAGGCAATATTCATGTGCAGGACATGCAGAACTTTCTCCTGCAGCAATCCTCAGCTTAAGTTTTTTCTGTAGAAACTTCATCTTTGCGATGGAGCAAATTTGCTACATAGTGAGGATGGTAGAAGGGGCCACAAGTAGCAGAAACAAATTGGAATACCCAATATTGTCGAGGGAGCGAGATGGCTCTCTCCGCGAGCAATGCTAACTAACTTCTGAAAGCCAAGCTTGGTCAGATCAGATTGACTAGTTTACCAGGTTAAACCCAATTGTGTTTATTAAAATAAGTTGAATATGAAAATGGACTATGCTCATGGCTGATTCCATATTGCCATTGCCACTATAAGGAACACACTCATACGGACCTCTCATAGGAACTAAAATGATACAATAGCCCCAATACAATTGAAAGGCTTTGATCACTAAAAGAAAAACTACAAATTTGGTCCAAGTATTTTAAACGTTCTTTGGTCCTCATACCTTCGTTTTCTAATTATAGTCCTTAAACAAGTACTTTAAGACCATTTTCACCCCTCTAAAACCAAAATAGTACATTGGAATGCCATCTGGGGGATGAAAATAGTAGCAAAGTAGTCGTTCAGGGACTAAAATGAGAACATGGACCAAAATGAAGAATGCCCTAAATAATTGGAACCAATAATATTCTAATCACTAAATTTCCAGAAATTAACATACCGAAAAAAAGTACATATCAGGAAAAGAATGCTGAAGGAGGAAGACATGTAACATAAAAGGTTACCTCCATTATCGTGTAGAGCACAAACAGAATTAGAACAATCATCCTCTTCGGCAATTCCATCTTCAACATCTTCCATCCCAACATTTTCAGTATCATCCACAATAAAAATAGACTTTGCAACATTATGAAAAATTCTTGTGTCAAAAGCCAAGCCTGGTGAGAACCAGATTGACCAATTTACCAGGTCAAATGTGATTGTGTCAAAGTTACTAAAACTAGCTGAATATAGATTGATCTACGCTCATCGTAAGTTAGGTATCCATGTGATGTTTTTATTTTTATTATAATCCTAGAATAAAACCTAACCACTCAACTTTGAAAAGCAAATACAACTTAGAAAAACAACATCAAAGAGTCACAATCAATTCAATCAAAGATGGTACTGAAAGAACGACTGAAAAAAAAATGAAGTGTAGTAAAGTAACTTGGTACGATTTGCACAAAGAATATAACATAGTCTTGTTATTAAGTTTCAAAATAGCAACCCCATGAGCTTAATTCAATTTGAGTCCAATTTCCTAAAGAAACTAATTTTCTTCTATCTAAACTAGAGAAAGTTTTGAATTTCCCTAAACTAACAAAATTAAACTAATTCTTACATCTAAACATGAGCTTAATTCTATGTGAGCCCAATTTCCTAAAGAAACTAATTTTCTTATGTGTAAAGGAGAGATAATCCTGAATTTTTCCTAAACCATATTTATTATCTGAATAAAACTAGACTGACTCTATAACCAAAATGTAACAACCTAATCATGGACTATTTTTCTAACCAATTTTCCACTTTTTTTTTTTCAAAATTTATTATTATTTTTTATTAGTTTTCCCTTCAGTCCATAGTCTCTCGGTCCTCTCACCCAGTACCCGAACTCTCCTATTTTTTCTTGGTATTCACTTTCGCTCTTCTAACTCCATGCTTGTAAAGGATGGATTAAATGACAACATGCCTAAACCTTATGCAGAGAACCACCCGGTATTACACGATCAATTACTTCTCATCATCACCACCGGCCGCGGTGGCTCCACTGGATAAGACTCTGCTGATCCTCAACGAAGAGGTGAAGGGTTCAAAATCCAGGGGAGGTGCTAAGTGTATTAAGTGTGACTCAAGAGTGGTGGGTCAACATCATCGATGGTCGATTAACACGCATGTCCAGGAAGAGCAAAGAAGTTTAAAATTGATAACCTAGAAGCACAAACCTTAAACATCAACTGGAGCGAGAATTCAAGTCAAGGACTGCACGTCTATGCCACATACCATCCTCAGAACATACGAACATCACAGAACCCAGAGGCGGAACAGCAAGTCAGAGAGGCAAATTTCGGTAAGCATGACTTACCTCATCTAATAACCGATAACCTGATTTATAATCATTCAAAAGTAATCGTCACATAATCAAATCAACGAACAACAGAAATTACTTCGCAAACGCTTCTTAGAAACAGTTCGTTGAGCAAGCCATGTGCATCACCAGAACAAAGCAGAATAATGGAAGTAACGCAATTTGTCTTCCAAAATTTATACAACAACAACAACAGTTTTGAGTCACCAGAACTAGTTAAGTTTTCGAGTAATGCTCATGACCCTAATCATGGATCTCGGTTTCAAAGCAAGGTAGAACAGAGGGGCTTTCGTTTCGTTCGTAAAGAGACAGAGACAGAGCACTATGCAATTTACCTTAACGAGGAAGCATCCAGATCCCGACCGGTTGTAAACGGGTAAGAGGAACTCCGGGAAAAATCGATGGTGAAGATCGACGCTAGCGAAAGAGCTTCAACCGAGAACTAGGAACCTCGAGCTTCTTGGCCAGAAAACAGAGCCGAACGAAATCATACAGACGCGTCCAGACGGCAATGGAAAAGAAAGCCGATAAAGAGTCGGTCATACTAATTGGACCCATAATCGAAACCAGAGAAAGTCAGAGGACTTACCTCCGTCCATGGAACAACGGGGAGCCGTCGTCTTGGGAAAAAAAAAGGGCTGAGGGACTTGGGAAGTCGCAAGTCGAGCGAAAGGAATCGCTTCTGAAGAGCATTTTCTTGCCCTCAAGTGATCCGTTTCTGAAGTCTGGATCGAGTTTCATCAGAGAATTGACTGCTCCGAGCTTCGCGCTTCTCGGCCAATATACAGGGCAGAACAGAGCGAGATGTGGAGCCTCGGCGACTGGCATCGACCGGCGGCGGCCGGCACGACGTCCGAAGGCGACGGAAGAGCAAAAACCGTCCGGGAAACTCCCCACCACGCCCCCCCCCGCCCCCTCTCCCGGCGCAAAATCCGTTCTTTTTACACGGGAGATCCAGTTGGCTGAAACGAGAGAGAGAGAGAGAGAGGGAGGGAGGTTACGATCCCGTTCGTCACGTCGAGAAAATATTGCATGCAAATCGTATGCCAAGTCATGCGGTAGTCCATCGAATCGACGACACGTGTCATTCGTGGGACCCTCTCTCGGGCGAGGACGACGCGTGTCATCCTTTCTCCTTTCCAAATTCTTTTGAACGAATCCGACTTGGGCTCAGTTCCGGCGCGGGAGACGGGCCGAGCGTGGCCTGTATGGATTGTTATCTTGATTGGGCTAACGGATTGAGTTCAAACGGAGTAGTGGGGGCATGAATCGATTTTAATGGGCCGAAGCCTTTCTCGTTTTCTTATTGATTATTATCATTTTTTATTTGCTTTTGATATATATTTTTTTATTTCCTTACCTAGAAAAATGCATATTTGAATTATTGACAAAAATTTTGGTATCCACAATCATATCCTAAAGGCATCTCCTTGTCTCATCGAGAATCACAGTTTGAGGAGAGAAATCGGCAAAAAGAGGAAGCAAGTTGAAGAGCAGCTATTAGTGAGGGTGTAGAGTGAAAAAAAAAAATTTCTTTTTATTTCTTCGATTGGTTGCTCTTCCTTTTCCAGCTCATTGTGTAGGTGAATGATTTCTTGCCACGTAAAGGGTGAAAAAGAGAGGAGGCGGGCGGAGGGAAACAATTGAAAAAAGGACCAAAAGAGACAAAATAGGAAGAGTGCATAGGAGATCACAAATCCTGAATTGAATCCGGTCAACTGATATAGGATAATACTTTAACACTCCTTCTCACGTGCAAATCACTTGCAAGCCAAACTTCTCTTGCGTGCAAATTATGTGCAAATCACATGAAAATTCATGACCTTTTTAGATTACTCACAAGCTTAAGATGAACATGCCATACATACTCAAAGAAACTCACATTGCTTTTAGGTTTAAAAGAACAGGCAGCATCCAAGATGCCATTACCTTCCGGGCATAGTCATATTTCGAAACCAACTAAAAAAAAGAAAAAAACAAAGGTCGCTAATGTCAGCTCCACAATTTTTTGCCCTTAGTGATGGTAGCTAGACAATATAGATTGGTGTATGTGGGCCCCCACCGGAAATGAGCATCCTCATTGTACTTATGGCGACATGATTGCAGGTGAGGGTCAGTAATCTTTGGACGTTCATTAATTAGTCCCTAAATGATTATGAGGTCATGAGTAATTCAATTGTATGCTGACATCCAAAATCCCGAATCAAACCTGATTAAATGATGCAAACTGATACATCAACACCCTTTCTCACGTGCAAATCATGTGTGAGTCAAATTTCTCTTATATGAATGTCATATGCAAGTCACATGTAAGCTCATGAGGTTTGAGATTATTCACAAACTTATAATATCATCGATGTAATATTTTTACTTTGAAAGAAAATATATTTATCCCATACATTTTAAGATTGCATTAATTCGTTTTAATGATATCGAGAATTTCCCTCAGCCCAAATGAGCAAAGGAGAGAGGAAGATGAATATGCCATACATGCCCACCTAAGGTAACTCTCATTGCTTTTATGATTAGAAGAACAAGTAGGATACAAGAAGCCATACCTTTCGAGCATAGTCATCCCGACACCAACAAAATTACAAGGCAACTTTTATCACCTCCACAATCTTTTGCATTAACTCCTAGTGATACTAGCTAGACAATATAGATGGGAGAAAATATTACATAGGCTAGTTTTACCAGGTTAGCAAAAGGTCTGTCCAGTTGAATCTTGCCATGTGAACCATGCAGGTCCCACTTTGCAGAAATTTTGAAACACTCTCTCTCCCTTTTCCTTTTGTTACTTTTCCATCATCTCCTTGACATTCTGTGCCCTCCCTCTCTCCCTGCTTACAAAACTTCATCCTCCTCTTTAGGTTTTCTAAAAATTCAAAGGAGAAAGGCCTCTCTCTTCCCTAACATGCTCTCTACTAAAGGCCTCTCTCTTCCCTCCCATGTTCTCTTCTCCCCCTCCTTCTTGAGAAAACTTCATCTTCCTCTTTATGTTTTCTAAAAAATTTCAGAAAAGAAGGCCTCTTTCTCTCTCTCTTCCCTCGGGCTTCTCTCTATTTGTTGGACGAGCCATGTCACCGCCTCCGCCATTGCGTCCGCCATTGCCTTCTAGGGCTCATTACTATGTTGAAGGAGTTTGGAATGGAATTAAAGGTAAGGGCCATCAGCCTACCTTTTTGGGCATTACCTCTAAACCCGTCTCCCCAACCGTGACATGATCGGGATAGTTATTGGGAATGAAATGAAATTTGAGAAGTTGAAAGCAAAAGGCCCTTTTAACTTTTGATCAAGAAGAGTTATGACAACCATATTATCAGTTTGAAAACCTCATTCGGGACTTTTTGGAGCATTTGTGTAACCAAAAATCCAACAAGTGGACTCGAAAAATTTGCCAAAAAAAAAAAACTAAAATGACCATAACTTTTGATTCAAAAATAGTTACAAGTTTGATATACCCATACGAAAAATTCATTTTGAGCCCTATGCCATGACCAAGTGGGGGCACGTTTTGATTTTTTATGCCTGTTTCTGTTGTTTTAGATTTTGTCTTCTTTCTTACTTAGGGTTATTTTGGGTATTCTTATATCATCTAGCATTTTCATAGTTTCTTTTTCTTGATGATTCAATGACATAACATACTTTGCGAGCCCTATGAACCAATAAAGTCTAGACCTTTAGCCTGTGCAAGTTACTCTTACTCACGATAGTTTGCACACATTTGATAAGATTCAACTAGTAACATCCAATTCCTAAATTAGAAATATCTCAATGCCCCCAACTAATTATGCCAAATTGAGGGAATGAATTTGTCAAGTTAGTTGTTTGCTCAATATAAAATTATATATATTTATATATTTATTCTTTTTTATGTTTCGGACAACTTTGATCACTTTTTCAATAATATGGGCATGGGATCTCTCTAAATTTTCACTTGAAAGAACTTTTTGTGCCTGAGTGTGTTTAGCAAATTTACTCCTGCTAATAACCTTTTTTGTTGCGCCATTTTAAAAATGTAATTGTTGAGCCTTCTAAAAATGTAAAATTTGTGTGTTTTCGTGCTAACATAAATTCATGGGGAAAATACCGAAAAAGTCATAAGCCTATTATATTTGTACCAATTCAATCATAAACTTATTTTTTGGCCAATTAAGTCCTAAATCTTTTGCATTTATTTCAGTCTATTTAGCCAAATTTGGTCAGTTAGCGCTAACATGGATGCCGGTCGAAAATTTTTTAATAATATATATTATTTTTTATTAATTTGTTCCCACTTTTTTTTTCCTCCTTCCTCCTTCTTCCTCTTACTTTGGTAGCCAGCCAAAGGCGAGGGCCGGTCACCAAACTGAGGTAGCCGGCTAGTGGTAAGCTCATTGTGAGCTTGCCCAATCACTAACAAGGCAAGTCCTTGCCGGATCTGGCAAGGTGAGCCTCCCTAGTGGATCAGTGAGCTCGACCTTGCTGTCGTTGCCCCATTGGATTTGGCAAGGGCTTGCCTCATTAGTGGCTGAGCAAGCTCACCCTTGCCCAGCTTGCCATTGGCCGGCTACCTTAGTTCGACGACTTGCCCTCAGTCGGTTGTTGGAGCAAGAGGAAGAAGGAGGAAGGAGGGAAAAAAAAAGGAAAAAATTAATAAAAATCAAAAAGAAAATATTATTAAAAAATTGTCAATAGAGCCCACGTTAGCACCGCGTAGTTAAATTTGGCCAAATGAACTGTATTAGCACAATTACAAAAGGTTTATGATTTAATTGACAATAAAAAGTTTAGGGCTGAATTGGTACAATTGTAATATATTTAGAATTTTTTTGGTAATTTTTCCTAAATTCATGATGTGCAAGATAGTTGTAGTCACATGATATGACAAGTGCCCCTCATATACTCTACTTGTTCACCTATCGGTTAGGAGTAATTGCATTTGATGACCATCGTCAAAACAGTAAAACATGTTAAATACGACATAATCATGCGTTAGTTACGTCAGGAAAGAAATGGTTATTATTGAAAATAATTTTGGGATAGCTGTTATTTAGTCAATTGTTTATCGATTACTTTATTATGTAAGTGATTCCTTTTCCTTTTTATTTTTTTTATTCAGATATTTAGTTCACATTCTTCTGTAAGTCCGCCCATCTTCGTTGATGATACGTAAGGAATGACTGTTGACCATATGTGCTTTGTGAACTGATACCCCTCCTGTCGTCAGCTGATGACCAGGTTGCAGCTTATCGAACATGACGTACGTGTTTCAGAACCGTGTAAAATGAGTTCTAAGTTGTTGTTGGCTTGACTTTGACTTACTATGGTGCTGCTAGCTGGCTTTGAGGAAAGATGGGTAACTGCAAAACCGAGGTTGACATATATATATCTTTTAAAAGTACTTGTAATCTAATCCTAAACCATGACAATCCATTTTCTCTTCTATTATCATTATAAACCAACAGTCTGACTAAATGCAGAGACTTGATTATCCATGAAACCGTTTGTGAATCCAGTTGGAACAGTTTTCTAGTGCAATCTTTTCATGAATGAAGGAACCTTCTTTTGAGTGCAGGACGATTTGCATACCTCAAAGAATGATAGTTCAACAAAACATTTAGACAATTGTGTTAAGATCAGGTGCTGTGAGTTATGAAAATAAAATGATATTAGATATAACTACAACTCAATCAACACTGTGGATGGATACAATTTTTTCCCTAATAACATGGATAGACTATAAATTAATCTGAAAGAGCAAAATTTGGTGACCAGGAGAAGACTAATCTATAAATTCTCCTTTGCGGTAATATGATCGCTCAACTTGGCTCCAGAAGTAATCAATTCAAGA
The DNA here is from genome assembly GCA_017140325.1 of Eucalyptus leucophloia subsp. euroa. NCBI lineage: Eukaryota > Viridiplantae > Streptophyta > Magnoliopsida > Myrtales > Myrtaceae > Eucalyptus > Eucalyptus leucophloia. Next base: position 13,305,648 of record CM029472.1, on the reverse strand, counting down.
TAATTGACATAATATAATTTTGAATTCTATATCAACGAGTGAATAATAGAGCTGTTCTTGTGCTTGCAATTAATCAAATAGGCACCGCATCCTCTTGTGTTTTAGACAATCTCCTATTAAAAAGTTAAAAATATTGTATTTACAGATTTTTTTTTTTTAATTTTATTGTTCCAATATAAGTGTTCATCCAGTTTGCAATGTGTTCTCTGAAATGAAAATTTTACTTCTAACCAAAAAAGGGACATTATTAATTAAATTCGCCTTTCCATCGTAAATCGCTGCGGTTCTTTCCTCAAACTTGACAACAACAGCAAAGGCGAAGCATTAAATAGACATAGAATACCAAGTAGAGCGACTTAAGCTGGGCATTTCCGAATCTTTCATTCATATTGTGGAATTGACGCATTTTTGATCGGACTAGTTTTATTTTTTTCTTATTCTCTTTTTTTATTCCAAGTCCATCGATGGAAACCGAAATTTCTTCGCAAAGACCAAAGGACCGTTAAATGATGAATCGTGTCTGCTTTACAATCCTTGGTAGTTATATTTTCGGAGTTAAACGTCGAGAATTTTCTAAAATAATTTTGACCCAAATTAATTCTCTCGTGGATCGAGACGTCTTATATTCAATCTCTACATGGTGAATTTCTTAAAATCACCCATAAAATGTATTGATTGGTGTGATTTTGTAATAATTCGATACCGAGCAATAGTTAATATTCAAAAACCGTATCCTGTCTGGGCAATGGATAGATCGAACACGGACAAACCTGATATATAAGAAGCCGATGATGATCTTAATCGGGATGATGCAAGGTTTGTTAGTATCTCCCAAGAATCCAAAATCAGTATCATTCCTGTTGCCCAATTACGTCAATGAAGATACATTCATCCACATAAAATTTGGTAGGACATCGCTTTGAAAGGGGAACTAGTCCCATGTCACTTTGAGATTACTTTGATTCTATCAATTGGTTTCAGTCCAGATTCAATTCTCATATAGGTTTTGTTGGTTATTAAACGAGGAACACACAAGCTCCACGTCAATCCATCGACGTTGGAGTTTGTAAAGTTCACCATCACCGTACATATGATAGCTTATTGGTAAAAGAACAGTATGTATATCACGAGATTGCAAGTTCAAATACAAAATTATCAACAAAGTCCTAAATCTATAGTATTGATACAAATTAAATCATAAACTTTTCAGTTTGACCAATTTAATCATAAACCATTTGACAATTTCCCAATGTAATCTTTTTAGCCAATGGTAGTTAGTAATTGTGAATGTCTACAGTTTTTGCAATTATTATTTTTTTTATAGATTTTTTAGATTGTTTTATGAAACTCTTGGGTTTTTTAACCCTTCAATTATAGGAAAAAACTGTAAGTGATGATATTTTCAATAATGCAATGAAAATATTATGATAATTGACATTACAATAATCACTCCCAATCCCGTAGTCACGGAGGGCAAGCGGGGGGGGGTGTTCAATGCTTAAATCTTTTACCATTCTTCTACATTATAATAGAAATTAATGCTTACTTTTATTGAATTCAGGGTAACCAAAATCCTTTTAAAATATTTCTTCTTCTATTCGTTTTTAAAATAAGATAGATATACTTGTATATCTATATAATTGGGCATGAGCAATTTTGGTAAATCTCCGATGAACTTGAGTTCCTAATCTAATGCATAACAAGATATATTTTAGTTTTAAGTGCATTTAAAATATCAAAGTTCATAAAATAGATCCAAAACATTGTACGAATCGAACATAACCTTTTGATGATACTCTCTTTTCATTTTTTATTTGCTTAGTTTAAATTTGATTTTCCTTTTTCATAGATACATGGTCGTACTATTTTATCGTATTTTAGTCAAATATATTTCCTTAATATTTTAGTTCTCTTTTGCATTATCAATCAATTAATTAATTTGATACCACATAATTCCATCGTTATCAAAATTTTGGACTAATAACTTATTCCTGGCAGCAGCTATTTTTTGACCACACTATTTATCACATGACCATCAGCTACTAAGTTTTTAAAATAAAGACATAATTAAGCATATTCTCCCCCACATCAAATCCTTTAAATTTTTCAAGAGTTGTGATGACTAACATCTATGTTGGATGCCTCTAGACGCTTTGCACACTTAAAAACATTTTCATAATGAAATTTATATAATTTGTCATTAGCATTATAAGCAATGAATTTCCCTTTTCCCAGATACATACATAAATAAATCGAAGAGTGTCCAAAAAGTCAGAAAATTGCTTCCACTTTTACCAACCATATGTCAATTCAACCTTCTTGTCCGACGTGATCTTCAAGCTGATTATTGACTGGACTACACCAAGGAGATTAGAAGTGAAGGCTAATAAAATTGCTTCTACTTTTAGCTACCATGTATCAATTCAACCTTCATGCCCGACGTGATCTTCAAGCTTACTATCGACTGGACTACACCAAGAAGATTAGATGAGAAGAGTAACATCATCGAAGAGATTCTTTTCGGGTGGCCTATTTCTAATCTTGAAATGTGAAAATAATCCTAAACCTATTGCATTAGTGCCAAATTAATCTTAATTTTTTTCATAGTGTCAATTTAGTCTTAACCTTCATGATTTAATACCAATTCAGTCATTCTAACTAATTCTAACTGGATATTGTTTGACATGGGCGCTGCCTAGCTTACGTGATACTGCCGGTATTGACAATTTTTAACAATATTTTTTTAATTTTTTTAATTATTGAATATTTTATTATTTTTTTCTCTCATTTCTTTTTCTTTTTACCAGTGATAGCCATCGGCCACATGTGATGGCCGTGCCGGTTGGCCTCACCTAGCCATGGTGAGGCCAAGCTTTGATGAGCATTGGCCTTGCCAAATCTAGCCTTGGCAAGGCCAACCCTCACTGGGTGTTGCTTGGTCGAGGGTGAACCTAGTGAGGGCTCCCCTTGCCCAAGCTAGATTTGGTGAGGCCAACCCTCACTAATGCTCAACCTCACCATGGCTAGGTGAGGCTAGCCCACTTGGCCATGGCTGGTGTTCAATCACTTGCAAAAAGAAGAAGAAAAGAGAGAAAAACATAAAGAGAAAATAATTAAAAATTGTCAACGATAGCGCAAACGGTACCACATAAATTGTTCAGCATTCACATTAGCAATATTTAGCGAAAATTAGCTAGAATGATTGAATTGACATTAGGTCAAAAGGTTTATAACTAAATTAACAGTAGATAAAAAAGTTTAGAACTAAAATAGCACAATTAAAAGGTTCATGACTAAATTGGTACTAATGCAATAGGTTTATGACTTTATAACACTTTTCCTTTCTAATTTTATATGACTAAATCTACCAAATTTTCACCAAATAGGCAAAATTACCCTTAATCGTTCAATTATAATTTAAAGCAGTAGCTCTAAATTTTGTTGATTTCCTTCTTTTTTAGCTTTTCTCTTTTTACAAGGGATTTAGTTGCCATAATTAAGAACTTCACATGTTTTTGTTTTGTTTATTATGAGCACTATGTTTTCTTATTAATGTTAGAGTTTACTTTTGCAGCAATTAGTTTTGTTGAAAAGGAGAATTTTGAACAAGTTTAATTTTTTCTACATTGTCTAGCAAATTAATGGATCAACAATCTAGAAAATTGTGATATAGACTATTTTAAAACACCATCACTTATTCACAAACTCTCACGTTTGTTGTGCATATCACCATCAAGCCTTTTCTAATCAATTGTCTTTTATACACGATATATTTAATGGGATGATAGGATGAAACAAAAAAAAAAAAAAAATCTTTGTTGTATTCTCCAATGTGAAATTTTAAAAAATGAAATTTAGTTAAATCAAAATGTTGCTTAAAACAAGATTTATTTTTAAATTTCAGTAAATTTAATTATTTTGGATTGACAAAAATTAATATCATCCATAAACTATTTGTGAAAAAAATAGCAAAATGCTTCATTATGCATAACTTTTTAACGTAGCTTTGTTGAGTATATTCCTCAATACTCCTATAATGTCTTATATACTCTGTGTAAATATATCTTGGCAAGAGTAATGAAAAAAATGCAAATTCTTTGATGTAGTATATTAAGAGAGTTGTTGACCCAAAAAAAAAAAAATTAAGAGAGTTGATATATATATTCTTGAAAGTTTCTTTTTTCGACATAATTTATTTCTGCAAAAGTAAAATCTAAAAATAAAAAAGAAAAAATATTGTCTTTAATATTCATGGAGTACCCACAATATACAAAAGTAAATCATGGATACTTGGTCTTGCTATTTTATCATTTTAATAGTACCCATCATTGAGATTTTTTCTTTGGTCGTAACACCAATCATTGAGATCACATACTATAAAAATAAAAAATGCTGGCTGACTACTGAAACTCAAAAACCAACTCTTTCCTAGAAAAACTGGGATTAGTTCGGCTTTCAACTACCATTAAACTATATGCTTGACAAGTTGATTATTTTTTTCGGTCATAGCTTGACACATTAAATTAAATGCTCTTCATTTTCGCGCTTTTTTCACTTCAGCTGGTTTCCGACTGGCTTCCTTTACACCTACACACACACACGCACACATATATATATATATATATATATGTATATACTGATCATTCACCATAAAAGAAGATTCATATCATTTTCCAGAGAACCCCAAACACAAGTGAAGCTAAATAAATTTGAGAGAGAGAGAGAGGCTGATTATTTTTGGGCATATTTATACTTGTATTTTAAAAAAAAAATTACCATGTAATATGTGCATTTATCCAATAAAATCCGCGCAAAATGAGAAATAATTCACCGTCTTATTCACGGTCACAATCAGATATCTTCTTAGGAAGCTGGTGATTAATATATAGTCCCAAGAAAATTAGAATGGCAAAGCAATTATTTGCTCTTTCTCAAAAGGTTGATTGCGAAGCCATCTTTGAACCCATGTGAGCACATTTCTATATTAAAATAATGATAAAATGAAGATTAGTCCGGCACAAAATTCAAAAGTGAATTACTTATTCCTGTTGGCAGCTATATTTTGACCATCCTATTTATCACATGACCATCTGCTGCGAAGTTTTAGAAATAAAGGCCTAATTAAACATGTTCTATCCCGCATAAAATCATTATATTTTCAAGGAGTAATGATGAGTAACATCTACGCGAGATGCTTCTAAACGCTTTGCACGCCTCAGGCATTTTTGTAGTGAAATTTATTTAATTAGTCATTAGCGATATATATGATGAATTTCCCTTATCCTAACACATACATAAATAAATCAAAGAATGCATAAAAAGTCCTAAGGTGGTTTCTGGCAGCCATGTGTCGATTCCACCTTAATGTCCAACGTCATTTTCAAGTTGATTATAGACTAAGACTAGGTCAAGAAGTTTAGATAATAAATATAATATTACTGACAAGAATTTTATTTAATTTTCCGGGGAAAATTGCATTCAACCCTCAAAGTGGGGCGATTTTCGCAGAGAACCCGTAGTAGGGTTTGCCTAAAAAAACTCCATGAAGCTGGCGATTCATCTCAATCGACCCCACATGTCATGCCGTGGGTAGCAAAAGTCTTCGCACCCGTACATTTCACTCTACGTGGACCACATGGGTTATGATGGCACGATTTACAAGAACTTTCTCGCGTGCTATAATTTCATCCGTGTCACATTTAATGATGGTAATCGCCTTATCAATCCATAGCAAAGTCGCTCTCCATGTTACTTTAGCAAGTTGGGATTTCATCTTTATCCCTTTCGGGTGAAAAATTGGCATCAAGTGATTGGGGTTTTTTTTTGTCGCACTCAAGGGTTTTTCTTTTCTTTCTTTTTTTTTTTGAAATTTTTCACTTTTTAGGTTGAAAAGTTGTCTGCATATTTTTTACCTCGATGCCAGATCTTTAAGCAATATGAAATCACATTCCTCTCCAAAGCCAATGATCTAAAAGAGGACAGCATCTAATCACCATGTGAAACTACACATGCACGTCATTTTTGACTTGCGATCATAAACAACAAAAAAGGTTCTCTGGGTGTTGACGCTCATCTTGATGCTCATCCGCCCTGAAGATTTCCTAGGCCATTAGCATAGAAATTTGTAATAAAATATTAAATGAATTACAAATAGAAGATTACAATATAGACCACATCTTAATTAGTTGAAAGTGGATTTGCTTAATTTATCTAGTTTCAAACCTCTAAATTAGTACATAGTCGAGACGTAAATTTCTACAAACAAATGTAATCTTTTCACACATATATTTTTTTTTTGCCTACTATATCTCCTCCTAAATTTAGGGGATTTAAATTGAGATTGCCAAGTTTATATCCATGACCATGCAAATGGAGGTGAATTAAGCTATCTTCACGTTACAAACAATTAACAAGTACTCCTGTCAGTCTTGATATTATATTTTCAGTTAGGGTTAACGAGGCTAACCGAATTACGCACGTAGACCAAATACAAATGACCAACGCAATGCATAAGATGGTTTGATACGGTCATTTTTGGACAACAGCCGTGGCGCTAGTCTCCGTTTGTAATTGTGAATTTTGAGTACTGGAGTCCTCACTCTTTTGACGATAGAAATGTTTATGTCATCAAAGTGAAAATTGAAGACGTGCAACACCTCTTCTTCCATCTTTGTATTATTTCTTTAGTATTAACTCAGGTCGATCAGTATATGTACTCCTATTCTCCATTATATGGGCATATATGGAACTCACTTAAATGCAGAAGTGGTCAAAGCACGCAATTGACGGTCTAGAAATATATTTTTTACTTAAAAAATTCGTCAAATTAGACCAAATGCGTGGTGACCTCAATCCCCTCCTCCTATATATATGATCCCAATCGTGGTGGTTTTTCTCCATCCTAGACCTTAGCCATCTTTTTCTTCTTCTCAGTGTTTGTGTCTGCATTCTGAGAAGGAGAAGAAGAAGATGGATTTCTATTACCAGCTGTTTCTTTACCTCTCCATCTTCTACATCTCTCTTTACCTCCTATTCCTCGCCTTCCGAAAGAAATCCTCCGCTCCTAACCTGCCGCCTGGCAAAAAGGGATGGCCCATCATCGGCGAATCCCTAGACTTTGTCGGTGCTGCGAAGAGCGGCTGCCCCGAGAAGTTCATAAACGACCGCACGGCCAAATACTCACCGGAGGTCTTCCGTACCTCGCTGCTCGGGGAAGAAATGGCCGTGTTCTGCGGCGCCTCTGGCAACAAGTTCTTGTTCTCAGGCCAGGACAAGTACATCACCACCTGGTGGCCCTCCTCCATGAAGAAGGTCACCATCTTTCCCGAAACCATGGAGAAGTTCAACAAAGACGACCCCAAGAAAATGCGCAGCTTCTTGCCGGAGTTCCTAAAACCCGAGGCCCTCCAGCATTACATTCCTATCATGGACTCCATGGCTAGGGAGCACTTGGAGAGTGACTGGTCTCCTCATAAGGAAGTGAAGGTGTTTCCTTTGACAAAGAACTACACCTTTGCTTTGGCATGCCGTTTGTTCATGAACATCAAGGACCCTCAGGTTGTGTCGAAATTCGCCGACCCATTTGCTCGTATTGCTCCGGGATTCACTTCGGTACCTATCAATATTCCGGGGACGCCATTCAATAAAGCTGTTGAAGAAGGAAAAGTAATAAGGCAAGAGCTTCTCAATATTATCAGACAAAGGAAGAAGGAGATCTCAGAGGGAAAAGATGCAAAGTCGAGGGACTTGCTGTCTCGATTGCTTACCGAAGCAGATGATGACGGTAGTGTTTATTACGAAATGGATGTATCCAACAAGATCATTGGATTGCTTATCGCAAGTCATGACACCACTAGTACATCTATCGCTGTAACAGTGAATTATCTAGCTTCGTTGCCCCACATTTATGAGAAAGTTTACAAAGGTAACCGTTCTAGCTGTATTTTGATAAACAAGATGACCACCTAACTATGTTCTTTTGAAGCAAAATCAATGTAGTTTGCATATATTTAACTCATCTACTTCACGTCAACAGAGCAAATGGAGATTGCAAAGTCTAAAGCCCCAGGTGAATTACTGAATTGGGATGATATCCAGAAGATGAAGTATTCATGGAACGTGACTTGTGAGTCAATGAGGCTAACTCCACCTGCACAAGGGGCATTTAGAGAGGCAATCACCGACTTCACTTTTGCCGGTTACACGATTCCAAAGGGATGGAAGGTAAATGTTTCACATTTGAGCCTTCTTCTTGGCTAGGTTATCCAATGAACTCATACATTGAATTCACAAGCAATGACAATGCACATCAATCTTCTTCAACTTTTTCCTCGCAGACATTTTGGACCGTGTATACAACTCATAAGAAACCCAAATACTTCCCTGATCCAGAGAAATTTGACCCCTCAAGGTTCGAAGGAAATGGACCTACACCTTTCACCTACGTTCCCTTTGGAGGCGGACCTCGTATGTGCCCTGGAAAAGAATATGCTCGGCTCGAAATACTTATTTTTATGCACAATCTAGTGACCAAATTCAAGCTTGAGAAGGTCATTCCAGATGAAAAGATAATCTATAATCCATCGCCGGTCCCCGCCAATGGTCTTCTTATTCGCCTCCGATCCCTAAACTAATAGCCTAGTGTACTTAATAATTTAAAAAGCTTTAAGAGCTCATATATAAATACTCTTGTTGTACACTCAGCATTCTACTGGAGTCTGTTTATTTTAGTTTCCCCCGTGTAATTCGATCAAAAATAAGATTTTCAGTTAGTCCCTCCAGATATCTTTCCTCATTTGTTTTGTATAATTGTCTTTATATATATATATATATATATTATATATATATATATATATTTATATATATATATATATTTTTTTTTTAAGAGCACGAGTGCTGATGCCATTTTGCATAATTTGTTGCAGACTATAGTCGATAGCAAGTGATTTCCCAATGTGAAAGAACATTATCAACTTCATTGATCATGTCTTGATCCAAAACCTTGAAGTAGAACCACGTCATAATCCAGGGATGTTTATTTAGCCACCATTTAAAAATGCAGAATTTTCCTCCTTTTAACCCTCCAAAAAATGCACAAATTTGATAATCGCTACGATAAAATGGCAACTTCAGTATTAATATTAACTTTTGGTCGTATTTTCTCACTTATTTGAGAATAATATTAATGAAAATTCTCAATGAAATGAAGTTCTATTAGTTGTGGATTCAATCTAGACAAATTTGGCTCGCACTTTCTGCGGGCATATATTAGTAGATGCACTTTAAATATATTTTATCTTATTTTGTTGTTAATGTCAACAATTCTTAAACGTTTATAATTCTTAGGGTTGTTATCCATTGAATACCAAGTAAAAAATCGTCAATCAGACATACAAAATGCTGCCTCAAAGTCTCAATTCAAAATTGACCAACATAAACATATATAGAAAACTTAAAAAAAAAAGGCCAAAAAAAAAAGGCCAAAAAAAAAAAAGAGAGAGTTTGAATATTGTCAGCTTCTTCACAAATTCCGATCTATTTCCATTTGTAGAGTATGTGAATTTTATATTATGTTATTGCATATCAGATTCTCCAAATGACATTTTGATTCAATCTCAATGAAAAAGTTAAAACTAGAGGCAATCTCTTCTTATCCCTAGTTTAGGTTCTATTTGACATGTAAAAATGAAGGCAAAAGCTACGAGTCAAATATGTTTTGTTGAGTTAAATATATTATACCAACTATATTTTAATTTTTACCATTCAAGAACATAAATCTAGCTGGGAGTGGAAATTGTTTTATTTTATCATGGAATGACTCGGTCCTTTCTATTTTAGTGTCCGATAAAATTTCTCTGCTTTCAATTTCAAAGAGCTCCTTTTTTTCAGATATTGTATTTTCGAATTTCACATAACTTAATCTTATAAATACACCAGCAGCCCCCACCCCCCACCAACAAACACAGAAAAATAAAAAAAACACAGACCACCGAGTAGGACGACTTTCGGACTCTTTGATTCATTGCATCCACAGGTTGAGCTAAAACCATGGAAATCAGGAACTTCTGAAAGGAATGGTGTGTTATTTTCCTTTAAAAAAAAATAATAATTCGAAGTCCATCAATGGAATGTCCGGAAATTTCTTTGCGGAGATGGAAAAGACCATTGAACCAAAATCATCATTAGGAATTTGATGCTGCCTTTTATTACGTTCAAGTTATCCAAAATCATTTTATGGTTTTAGTTTTGTTTAATCAGACAGATATATTTTTAAATCTTTATAATTGGCACGAGCAATATTTTTAAACTTCAATAAATATGAATTCATGTTTTTAACGAGTTTAACAAAATATTAGGCGGTTTTCAGGATATTCAGAGAGTGAAAGTCCATAAAATAGATCCAAAACATTGTATCCACTGATCATAAATTTTTAATGATACCCTTTGTTCATTTTATTCACTTAGTTTAAAACTGATTCTATTCCTTCATGAATAGTGAAATTTGAAATTAAGGAATTTAAATTTTTTCTGAAATTAAAATATGAAAGTTTTTGCTGCCGATGAGATTGCGGGGACAATTGAGATGAAGTCGCCAAGTTTGAAGGTTTTTTTCCCCCGAAATCTTCTCTTATTTTAGGTATTGAAAATTGTCTTCAGGTGTTCGATGTCGACGCCTCATCTAGAATGCGTATGAAATGGCATTACTCTCCGCGGTCAATGCGCTAAAAGGGGGCCGGCATAAATTCCCAAATGAAATTATATATATGCACGTCTTCTTTGACTTGCAGATTAGTGAGCATAGTGACGGTCCCCTCATTTACATCAAAATAACAAAGAAGGGTTCTCGAGATATTAGTGCTCATTTGTACTTAGGAGAAATTACAGAGATTATCCTTCATTTATTTCACCAAAAATGAATAACTTGAAAAATATTTTTCTAAACATAATTGCTTGTATTGTATATAAAAATGAATGAATGAAAATTGTCCACGAAAATATTTAGATATAAGTTGTTGAAAATGAAAATATTTTTTATTGGCTAATATTTGAGGGATATGAACAATTATTTAAAAATATATATGTCAAATTATTCATTTTTCTTGAAATAAACTCACCCTAGAAACAAACTTTACCAAAAAAAAAAAAAAAAACTCACCCTAGAAATAAACCGCATGCTATCTTACATAAGCTCAGATAATCAAGGTCAAAATTGATGACTTGATCACCTCTTCTTCCAACTTTGTATATGATTGCTTACAATGCATAGCACAGATACATTTCGATCATTTACCTGAGGTAAGATGATATCCATGGTACATATTGAGTCAATTTTCTCCTAAATCGAGATGATTTCTAATCCACTATTTCCGAAAATGGTTACTTTTCTATAGCCATTTTTATGGGGATATGGGGATATATTAGAAAAATGAAATTATAGTTAGCCAAAAGTGAAAAGCTATATATTGACTATGACGACCTAGCATTTCCACACACTTTCTCCATCAGTGGGCATTCATGGAACTCAGATAAATGCAGAAGTGGTCAACCCGCAAGGTGCCCTCGATACATACATACATACATACATACATACATATACATATGTATAGATTTTAAAAGTACGTAAAATTAGACCGAAGTACGTTAAATGCACAAGTGGTCATCGCGCACGGTACCCTCAATCCCATCCTTTCCTATATATATGACTCCAATCCTGCTGGTCTTTCTCCATCCTAGACCTTGGCCATCTTTCTCTTCTCAGTATCAGCGTTCGCTTTCTGAGAAGAAGATGGATTTCCATTTCCAGCTGTTTCTTTACCTGGCCATCCTCTAAGTCTCTCTTTGCCTTCTCTTCCTCGTCTTCCGAAAGAAACTCTCCGTTCCTAACCTGCCGCCTGGCAAAAAGGGATGGCCCATCATCGGCGAATCACTCGATTTTGTCGGTGCTGCAAAGAGCGGCTGCCCTGAGAAGTTTATAAACGACCGCACGGCCAAACACTCCCCGGAGGTCTTAAGTACCTCGCTGCTCGGGGAAGACATGGCCGTGTTCTGCAGCGCCTCCGGCAACAAGTCCTTGTTCTGTAGCCAGAACAAGAGCGTCACCACCTGGTGGCCCACGTCCATGAAGAAGGTCGTCATCTTCCCCGAAACCATGGAGAAGTTAAACAAGGATGACCCCAAGAAAATGCGCAGCTTCTTGCCGGAGTTTTTGAAACCAGGGCTTCTCCAACATTACATACCTATCATGGACTCCATGACTAGGGAGCACTTGGAGAGCGACTGGTCTCCTTATAAGGAAGTGAAGGTGTCCCCTATGACAAAGGACTATACCTTTGCTTTGGCGTGTCGCTTGTTCATGAACACTGAGGACCCTAAGGTCGTGTCCAAATTCGCCGACCCATTTGCTCGTATCGCTCCGGGATTCACTTCGGTGCCCATCAATGTTCCTGGCACGCCATGTTGGAGGAAAAGCACCGCCTCTCTCTCTCTCTCTCTCTCTCTCTCTCTCTCAAGTTCTCCAGATTTCTCTCCCTCTCTCCAGACAATTCCTCAGCCGCAATTGTTGACCCAAGTTGCAATAAAATAATAAGGAAGAAGAGTTATTTGGTGTGGGAAGTCGGTGGATGTGTGCCGACTTTACACCCTATAAATAGGGGTTCTTGCCCCTTGTGTGAGTGTGTGAAGTAAGTGTGTGGGGTGTGTACGTGAGGTGTGTGGATATGTGTAAGGGGTATTGTGTAGAGTGTAGGGGGTCTTGTGCAATAGTGTTGTGTGGTGTAAAAAGTGAGAGTGGTGTTGTGTGCGTAAGTGAAGAGTGTACGTGAGTGTGTGAGTGGGTGGAGTAGGTGGCGTGAAGTAGTGTGTGTAGTGGTGAGGTGTGTGAGACGTATATGAGAGTGGTGTGTGTGTAAAAGAGTTTTGCAATATTACTTATATAAAATCAAGTGATTATTTTACTTACACATCCACTTGATTTCTCAACAAGTGGTATCAGAGCAGGTCGTCGGAGGCCGTGCGAAGACAGTGGTCGGGGACCATTGCAAGTGAGCAAGGCGGTCAGGAATCGTCGAGCCAAGGAGTGAAGAAGCGAAGGACGTCGGAGTTCTACCAGTGCACAATCTGGGATTGTGAAGTCGGTTGGTCCGGGACCAGGCTTACTTGGTATAGTGCGGGGCATTATACTCAAGTCACCATGGTGGATTTCTCGAGTCCGGTGAACGGGATGGAGAAGCTCAATGACTTTAATTATAATAATTGGAGTACCCGCATGCGGTATTATTTGCTTGGACAAGATTTATGGGATATTGTTGGCAGCAACAACACCACACCACCCACAAATGATAGTGATTTAAGAAAGTGGAACGTCAAGTCAGGTAAGGCTCTTTACGTTCTTGCCGTGACTGTTGATGATGAATTATTACCACACATAAAGAGTGCGAAGACCCCGAAGGAGGCTTGGGATAACTTGGCGACGCTGTTTGCAAGGACAAACAATGCCAAGTTACAATGCCTAGAGAACGAGCTCCTCTCAATCTCGCAACAAAATATGACGGTGAGTCAATACTTTTCTAAAGTTAAATCTATTTGCGAAGAAATTTCAAAATTAGATCCGAGAATGCCATCTGCGAGACAAGAATGAGAAGAATCATAATTCACGGGTTAAGACCGGAATATAATGGTATTGTTACGGCCACTCGTGGATGGGCAAATGAGCCAACTCTAATAGAGTTGGAGAATATATTGGCCAACCAAGAAGCCTTAGATAAATAAATTTCTAAGGTCTCAATTAAGGAGGATGAAAATGCCCTCTTTAGTAATAAAAGAGGGTTCAAGGGCCGAAATAGAAATAGAGCAGGTGCAAGAGATGGCAACCCATGGAAAGATCATGGAGATTGGTGGAGGCAACCCGAAAGGAAGGGTTATCAGCCAGGGGGAGCTCGTCAAGATCACGACGACGATGACGATGAAGATAAGAGCAACAAAAGGCGTTGCAAACGGTGCTACGTTTGTGGCAAGGTAGGACATATTGCCAGATTTTGTTGGTACAGGCAGGAAGAAGGAAATGTCGTCACCTCTTGCAAGAAGGAGATTGAAAGCGAAGAAGAATGGGACTTTCAAGCACCTGTTGCAATAAAGGAACGAGAAGAGCTTGCAACAGCTTGTATAGTTGAGTTGGATAATTCGACAGGTTCTATCATGACCTCAAATGAGAGTAAGCCAAGGGAGAACTTGAAGAAGCCACTAACAACGCCGACAAGCAGTCATGAAAAGAAGCTGCAAGAGATGCAGGAGATGATAAAGAAGCTAAAAGTTGAGAAGGGAAAGATGGAGAATATGTTGAAGAAAAGGGATGAGATGATAAGGCAGAAGAATGGAGAGCTCAAGGCAAAAGAAAGGGAACTAGAGAAGTTCCGATTTGAGTTCAAGAAACTGCAGAAGTTTCAGGATCTCAAGCTCGCTATGATGTTCCCAATTAGTCATACTGAGAGAGATATCAAACACATGAAGGAGAAGAAGAAAGGTTTCTTTGAGGAAAGGAGGCCATCTACACCCTACATCCCATGGTGCAAGGATAGGTGGAATAAGATCAAGGAGAAGAAAGTTTATGAGAAAAAGGATCAAGAGGTCTACATTGAAGTGCTTCGGATGGGACTGGATCGGTTGAAGCACGAAATGAAAGCCATGAATGAGAAGGTTGATCAGGTGAGTTCCAATCTCAAAATTCTTAGAGGAGATATGCTGAATACGAAGACCGAATTGAGTAAGAAGAAAAAAGAGACTAAAGGGCAGAATGAATTGGTATTGCAAAAGTTCAAGGATCACAAAACTCTGTGGAAAGTTGCAGCAAGAGAAGCAATTGGAGATGAAGCCATAAAGCCATCCACATCTGAGGAAGCTTTACAATATGCTGAATGGAGGGAGACAGTTGAAGAGTCCAAAAGCAATACCAATATGGCTGCTATATCTAAATTGAGAGAGAGTAGTCGGTGAGGGGGAGTGTTGGAGGAAAAGCACCGCCTCTCTCTCTCTCTCTCTCTCTCTCTCTCAAGTTCTCCAGATTTCTCTCCCTCTCTCCAGACAATTCCTCAGCCGCAATTGTTGACCCAAGTTGCAATAAAATAATAAGGAAGAAGAGTTATTTGGTGTGGGAAGTCGGTGGATGTGTGCCGACTTTACACCCTATAAATAGGGGTTCTTGCCCCTTGTGTGAGTGTGTGAAGTAAGTGTGTGGGGTGTGTACGTGAGGTGTGTGGGTGTGTGTAAGGGGGTGTTGTGTAGAGTGTAGGGGGTCTTGTGCAAGAGTGTTGTGTGGTGTAAAAAGTGAGAGTGGTGTTGTGTGCGTAAGTGAAGAGTGTACGTGAGTGTGTGAGTGGGTGGAGTAGGTGGCGTGAAGTAGTGTGTGTAGTGGTGAGGTGTGTGAGACGTATATGAGAGTGGTGTGTGTGTAAAAGAGTTTTGCAATATTACTTATATAAAATCAAGTGATTATTTTACTTACACATCCACTTGATTTCTCAACACGCCATTCGACAAAGCAGTTGAAGGAGGAAAAGTAATAAGGCAAGAGCTTCTGAACATTATCAGACAAAGGAAGGAGCAGATTTCGTAAGGAAAAGTTGCAAACGCGAGGGACTTGTCGTCTCGATTACTTACCAAAGCAGATGATGACTGTAGTGTTTATTACGAAATGGATGTATCCAACAAGATCATTGGATTGCTCATTGCAAGTCATGACACCACCAGTACAGCTATCACTCTTACAGTAAAATATCTAGCTTCCTTGCCCCACCTCTATGGGAAAATTTACATAGGTAACTGCTCTTGGTCGTAGTTTCATAAACAAGAACTTTGCAGTCTGGAGGAGAGAGGAACGGTGTTTTCCTACAATGTTTTCGAGCGTCATCGACTCTGATTCCGGCGATTTCACCTCGCCGAACGAACCAGGTGAAAACTTCATCTAGTTTTGCCCTGTTTTCCCTTACCGAACCGAAGCTTGAAACGTTGGGTTCACCGACAAAATTCTGAACGAATTTCGTGAAATGGGACTGACCCGTGAGGGATAGTGATGATTTAGAGCGTCATATATGGTGTCGAGGATGTGAATGATACTGAAATTGAATCTGAAATAGTCATATTCAAGCGCATATCACTTGTTTGTTGTTCTGCCTAAATGAGATGTCGAAATCAGTTTTCAGAAAGTCAGTGTCCGGGGCTAGGCGTGAAGCACGTTTGTCTGATTTAGTTATTGAACATGTCTGATTAGTATTTTTTCCTAGATTTTGTGGCATGTTCATGGAATTCCGGCATCGGTCATGGATAAACATTCGAGCTGGAGACGTCCCTCCTTTCCAGCGATGCCCGCGGTTTGAGTCCGCTACAGTGAAATCCCTGTTTCCCTCTCGTCGCTGTGTGTACGTGTGTTCATTGTATCTCTTGGGAAATTTTAATCGATAATGATGTTTTAGCTGGAAATTTTTAGCCATTTGAGGATAAACTTGTCCCAGTCATCGTTTGTAATAGACCGGTGACGGCGGGAGTAGTAGGCTGACGGGATGGCTCCAGTGGTAGATGGTGACGTCAGCTGTCAAGGTCGGGCTGGCTGGAGTTCAAGCGAGAGTTCGTCTGAAAATGGCAGACTCTCCGCGGAGACTTCGTTGCTGAAGTCTCGGTGAAGAAATTGGGGAAGAAGACAGAAAATAAAAGTAGAAAATAAAAATATAAAATAGAAGATAAAATGCGCATTAAGGATATAAGACGTGAATAAAACAAGACGATGATGATAAAAGTTATTTGCGGATAGTTTTATTTTCACCCTTATGTGATTTTCAGATAATGTGCATTAACTTAAAGATATAAGTTAGGTGATAGAAGAGCAAAGTTTACGCTTTCAAGAAAAGCAATCCTAAAGATTAATATAATTAATTAACCACGTTTCTTAGATGTGGAAATGCTGTGCACAATCTCCTTTTTTTATTTTTTTTTTAATGCAAAATTTAGAAGTCGGCATTATCGAAATGTTCATACCATGTCTTGATTTGCACCTTACTCAGATTAAGAAGGAACTCTCTCAAATGGTTATAATTTCGGATTCAGATCCATCTTTCCATATCTACGCTTTAATTATAGAATGTATTTCAATCAAATTCCATTTTTTTTAAGGAAATTATAGATGGGAAAAGAGCGTGCGCGAAGACTTTGACTCAGCTCGTTCCTCGTAGCTCCAAAACTTTCAGAAGAATATAAACATGACTGAAGTCAAAAGCGAGAGAAGACTTGTCTCCAAAAATTTCTAGAAAATCACTCAGAATTCACATACTTTGCGAGCATCTAGCAACGATTTCCAACACGTTAGCGGCCGTACTGAATTCCGGGGCGTCCATCGTCACGGAGTCGTTTCGCTGCTTGTCCAGCAAGCTCTAAGCGAATGTCCAGCAAACCGGTTCCAACGCGGCCGCTGCATCGCTGTCCCTGTTCCGGCGTCAAGCTGCTGTTCCGATCTGCCGCCACGAAACTTGGTCGTCTCTCCCCCTATTGAACTCTACAGTTGATTTCACGGTGGATATTTGTCCCTTGCATTTACTTTGTATTGTTCCGATGTTGTCATTGTAGTCAACTGGATGCTGTGTTGAGTTGGTGGCCGCGAGCCCCGCGACCCCCACGGCTGTCCATCATCCCCCACCGACAGTGCCTCTCTACCGATACACCACCAGCTTGCTGGCCGAGCAACACTGCCGTCCACCGCAAAGTAAGCACTCCCGTCGGTCCCGAGCCAACCGATTCGTGTTCGTCGAATTCGATTTGGAAACCGTATCCGCACAATATTTCAAATTAGGTAAGAATTTTATGTAATTTTATTTTTGAATATTTTGCTTTCTTATTTGAAATATTGTGATTTTAATTGATTCTTGAATGATATGTCTATCCACGATTTTTCTTAACCTACGTGCATATGGATGGCAATTTGATCTCAACCCACGAGATTTTGTCAATTTATTTTGTTTCCAAATTTAAATAGGAAAATCTTCTATTCTATCTATAATCACTTGAATATGATCGATGATTTATTTTGTCTCAAATTTAAATGGATAAGATATCCTTTGCGGATTGTGTGGATATCGTCTAGTGATGGGTGCTTATCTTTTATCTTATTGGTTCTACAAATGAAAATATAGTAAGATTAGGTAGAATTTAAATAGATTCTTTTAGATTGTGTTGCATGTTTAGAATAGATTCTATTGCTTTTCCTAAAATAGATTAGGAAAGATAGTGTTTACTTTAATTCTATAAGATTAAAGTTGTATTGAAAATTAAATTGGAATTTAACGTAGATTACATCCTAGTTCAAGTTAGATATTATTCTAATCTTGATATTTAATTTAGAGTAATTTTTTTTTTGGGTAAAGTTTTTAGAGTAATTTTTAATTTCGAATTTTTGTGAAAATACCAAAATATCGTCTTCAATGGATTAGATTCCTTTCTATAGATAACATTGCATGTTTAAATAATGGGTATTTTTAATTAAAAAAAATATACATCATGTGCATGTCATATAGAATTATGTTCACAAAATACAAGTCATTTAATAATTACATGTTTAGGGTCGTTCAATTAAAATGCATGACATGTTAGAATAATTGCATATTAATTTGATCTTTATTTGCAAATTGCATGTTGAAGATTGCATGCCATATTAGAATAGTTAAATATTAATTATTGCCTGTCATTAGAGTTAGGTTATTCATTTAAAATCGCATGTCATATAGCTTGTCTGTTAGGTTTATTTAATTAGGAATTGCATGTCATGTTGATTTTCTAGCTAACATTACTGTTGCTTACATTACTTTGAGGTATGTAATTCATCCATTTCTTTACAATTTATTTAACACATTGATTATTGAGTGTTAAATAATAGTTGTGTACCTACATAATCACCTGTAAAAATATTTTTTGAAATGAAAAAAAGGTATTGAAAGGATGTTAGAATAATCTCGCATAAAATCAAGTTCCCAAATCCATAACCTCTAATATGTTGGAGCTAAAGTATATCTCTCGATACTTGGGTTTCTAATCGACCCTCTAACAAATAGATTAGTGGTGACTCCAAAATGAAATCAATTTGTATGTCTAAGAGCTTGAATATGGACTTGATAGAGTCAAGCTAAGTCTAGGCTTAGTATTCTATTAGCCGAACCCTTATGGTGGTGCACTGTTTTGGGTAGGTCATAACACACCACAACATTGGAGAAGTTCTCACTGTAGCCATCAATGGACATGATCAAAATCCAAGGGGTGACCTAACCAAACATGCCCTAATATGTACCTATCGATGGGTGCGGCGGTTGTGAATCCTTCCGATATTTTAAAAAAAATTATTTTCGTTACCTAATTTTGTTGTTAAAAGATTAAGACTTCATTCATTTCATGGAAAACAATTTTTAAGAAAAGGTTTTTTGGATTTTTCATCATTTACTTCATAGAAAATAAACTAGTTAAAGAAATTAATTTGATCAATGGAAAAAACACCTTCAAAATTATTGTAATCTATCTTTAGAGACAATAAATTACCTCAAATTATCATAAACTCAAAGGTCTTCATAACTGCAACTTCTTTTTCCTTACTCTTAGGGTGTGTTTGGTAATGTTTTTATTTCTGAGAACAATTTCTGATCAAAAATTATTTTTTTATTCTGTTTTCGAAAATAATTTCTAAGCATTTTAAGTCATTTTGTAACTGTCTAAAATTTCAATTCCTATAATAGAATTGCGTTTGATACCGTCTTCAAAATTTCTACACCAAATTATTTTCTTTTAATTTTTAAATAATTTTATTGCTTTTTTCCTTGTTTTTTTCTTCTTCAAGTGGCCGATCGTCGGCCTCAGTATGTCGCCGGCCCTTATCAGTAGCTGGGCGAGGCTTAGTGGTGGCCAGGTAGGCCTCGCCGGGGTTGGGCGAGGCTTGGCCACCACTGAGCCTAGCCCTGTCGAGGCTGAGCGAGCTTCGTTAGGGCTGGGCGAGGCTCGCCTAGCCACTGGCGAGACTAGGTCTCACTAGATTTGACAAGGTCGAGCCTCGCTAGTGGTTAGGTTTGCCTCTGGCAAGGTCCCTGCCCTGTCGAGCCTCCAGCGAGTTCGCCAGACCGGTTGCCGGTGACCGGTGGTGGAAGGCAACCGCATCAATGCGGTAGATGAAGAAGAAGAAAAGGGAAGAAAAAAAAGAAAAAAAAAAGAGAAAATATGTGTTTGATTCTATAATTGTTCCCGGGAACATGAATCAACCTTTTTTTTTTATTATTTTTTATTCTTGATTCTTTTCTAAATCTACTTCTGGGAACAAAAAAATAGAAATTTGTTTCCGAGAATAAAAATTTTACCAAACACGATTCTATTCCAAAATTACTCCTAGGAACTAAAGAATAGAAATTTTTACTATTTGGCCGTTTACCAAATAGGGCCTTAGTAACTTTACTTAAGCAATCATTTCTTGCTAAATTCATAATCAATGCAGCCTATGCATTAGTAATAATCCTTGTTTGTCATAATCTCCCTCTATTAATTATGAAAATTACAATTCTATTGGAATAAACTTCCTTAACATCAATAAATTACCACTTTAATATGCTCAGTTACACAAAATTGATTCCATGGTTGAGAATTTTTTACTTTAAATCCAACGTGATTTTTAATATGGACCAGTTCAACACATCCTACTACCATAGCATTTTCTTTAGTGGTAACTACCACAGATCATGTCTAGTAAAAATTCATTCATCATATATGTAAGCCCCATCCTTTACATAAATTCAACATGCTTAAAACTATTGGGGAGAATTAGGGATAATAATTCACCACAAGCCAAACATAATCCATGATTAATTTCTCCCCTGAAACTAAATTAATCAAAATTCTCTTAACCCTTAGCAACAATTAGCAATATATTTTGTCACAATATGCAAATATAATGCCAAAATAATGTGGAAAATTCAATGCAGGAAAAATCATGGGCCACCCAAAAACATCAATTTCTTACTAAGAATAGTAAGATGCACAAAGTATTCTTCTTTAGTTACACACTACAAGCTCAACATTAATATTACAACCATATTTTCTCACCCTATAGGTAGATAAAAAAATTCGAATCAAGAAAACCTTAACTGCAATTGGAGAATTCGGAGGTGTTAGGGAAATCCCTTATGATGTTTTGAAGATGACAAAATAAATCAAAGGCTACTAACATGTTTGATGGTTGAGTAATAGACCATGCAGATGATAGAACATGTAAATGATTTTATCAAAGTCGAGAAGATGGCCGGAAAGCTGAACGTAACACATGTCCAAAGTATATTTTGAAGATTTCCAAACTTCGTGTCAAAGTACGAAGGCGCGGACTTAAGACTCAAAGTCGAAGGCGCCAAACTCAAGACTCAAAGTCGAAGACTGTCGAGACTTTAGTGTCAAAAGTCTGTTCTACATCGAAGTCGCTCACTCGACTAATTCTAGGCGAACGTGAATGATGAACCGAGAAGACAGATTCTATGCTGAAAGCGAACCGGAAGAAGAGACTCTATGCTGAAGCTGGCTGGTACGGACCTTAAAGCTAAATCTGTTCAGAAGCAGATATGTTCAGACTCATATTGTAAAGTCTACAGACTCAGACTTTACATCCAGATTCGATGAATCATAACTCAAGCCCAATCATACAACGGCTAGTGATCTGGTTTGGATTCCACATCAAGATTGATTTGATTGACTCAATCTATTTGATTGACGATTGGATCTTGAAGACAAGAACTTTCTATATGAAGAAGCTTTACTTATGGAAACTAAGATTTCGTTTGTATGGGCGATCAAAATCAATTTGGGATTCTACCTTTGTCACTCAACGGCTACCAAATCTTCTAGATACAGAGTTGTCCAATGGATATATTGGAAGACGATTCTCTGGGATATTGTCCAACGGGTAGTTTGGAAGTGGAGGAGTATTTAAGGAGATCATGGACCGATGAGCAAGTAAGAGACGGATCATAGAATTTATAATTCCAAAGTCTGAGCGACCTTCAATTATATACTTGTCTCTTGAGAGCTTAAATGTTTGTAATCGTGAGAGAAATACCAAAAGAGTGACTTAGTGAGATAGTGTGATCTACTACTAAGTGTTTGCACTCGAAGTTGTAATCTCTTGTTGATTGCATAGTGGAATCCAGCCAAGAAGGCTGTTATCGTGGGAGAGTGGACGTAGGCTTAAATTAAGCCGAACCACTACAAATCTTGTGTTCTTATTCTCTTCCCTAACTCCTTTATGTGCATACTAGCACTCTCAGGAGGCGATTCTCAATGAATGAAAACCATCAACTTGTAGCGCTCAATCTCACGAACAACATATTTGAATTTAAGCCAATTGTGTTAACATTTGGCCTTTGAATTAGTAGTTTCTATTATTTTCTCCCTCTCCTCACTTTTTGGGCGCACATGGACAAAGCACCACTCTTTCTTTTTGTTTTTTTTTTTTTTTTTTTTTTACTTACATATTGACTGGGCCCCACAAATGAGGTGGACTTACCTAGCAAATCTCCTCCTTCGCCTCATGTAGGAAGATCTATCATGACCGGTTTTCTCCTATAAGAGTTAAGCTTCATCACGGGCAATACTTTGGTCATCATATCGGATCCATTGTTGTTGGTGAGAATTTTCTCAAGTAGGAAGAGCTTCTCTTCTAATTTCTCTGGATTCAATGATATTTGACATCAACATACTTGAATCTTGAATGCAATACTAGACTCTTGCTAAAATAAATAGCACTCATGCTATCACAATATAGAACAAACTTCTCTTATTTCAAACCCGACTTTAATAGGAATTTTTGCATCAACAAGAGTTTTTTTTCCTCCTTTGGTAATAGTAATATACTTTGCTTTTGTTGTAAACAAAGTAATTCATTTTTGCAATCTTGATTGTCATGAAATAGCTCTTCTTGCAAAAATCATCATGTAACCTAGTGTGACCTTTTGAGAATCAACATCATCGGCATAATTTGCACCCAAGTAGTCACTCAACTAAGGCTTCACATTTCCATAACACAAGCAAAGTGCAGAAGTACCTCTAAGATATCTTAAAATTCATTTAACAACGATCCAATGCTCCTTACCTAGATTTAAGAGAAATTTACTTACAACACCAATTGCATGAGCAATATCGGGTCTTTTACAAACCACAACATACATCAAACTACCTATAGCCAATGCATAAGGAATTTCCTTCATTTCTTCATTCTCTTCCTCATTTGAAGAACACTTAATACTATTCAGCTTGCAATGACCTGCAAATGGAGTACTTATTGGTTTACATGTACTCATGTTAAATCTTTCAAGCACCTTTTCAATATATCTCTCTTAAGATAATTAAGGTTTCTTATTCTTCCAATCACAAGTAATTTGTATGTCTAAGATTTGCTTGGCCCAACCTAAGTCCTTAATTGCAAAAACTTAACCCATTTTTAAGCTCTTGATTTTCTTAGCATCAAGCCTAATAATCAACATGTCATCCACATAAAGTAAGAGGATAATAAATCATTATATGAAAATCTTTGTATAAAGACACAAGAAGCGGAGTTTTCTTACCATATCCTTATTCTTCCATGAATGATTCAAATTTCCTTGGCATTTGCTTGAGATCGTATAAGTTTTTTCACAATTTATATACAAGATGCTCATTGCCTTGAACTTCAAAACCCTCCAATTACTTCATATATATTTCTTCTTAAGGTCTCCATGAAGAAAAATTGTCTTTACATTAAGTTCTTCAATTTCTAAATTCAAATTGGCGGCTAACCTAACAACAACTTGAATGGAAGACATCTTTACAACTGGTGAAAAAATCTTCTTAAAGTCAATGCCCTTCTTTTGATGAAAGCCCTTTATAACAAGCCTAGCCTTATATCATTATTGCAAACTTTTCTTTTGTCTTCAACTTGTATACCCATTTATTTGTGAGTGTCCTCTTACCCGTAGGCAATTTCACCAATTCAAATATGTGGTTCTCATGTAAGGATTTAAGCTCCTCTTGCATGACTTCATCCCACTCATTTTTTGTTCACATGATATAGTCTCTTCATAAGTTTATAGCTTTCCTGCATCAATGAGTAGCAAATACATACTCATACGACAAATATTTTTAAGAAGGTCTATGTTCTCTTTCAGATCTTTTAACTTGAGATAGGATAGGTAGCTCTTGCTCAACTAGCTCAATTGATTCAATGGACTGCTCTTGCTAAACTATTTCACCTTTCTCAACTAAATCAACATTATGTGATGATTTACCATCATCATGATTTTCCATGCATTTCCCCATGATTTCCACCAGTAGTAGGGGGATTTAGGTTGAAATTAACCGAACATTGAGCTATATTCTTTAGTCTCTTCGTCTTATCGATGTCTTCAATAATTTGATACTCAAATAACATCACATCTCGCTTTTAATGACTTTATTTGCAACTAGATCCCATAAGCTGTAACCAAACTCTTTATGTCCAAAATCTAAGAAGATATACTATTTAGACTTATTATCAAGTTTGGATATTTCATCTCTTGGAATATGCACAAATGCTCGACAATCAAACAATTTTAGATGGTTATAGGAAATATCTTTGCGATTCCAAACTTTTTGTGGAATATCCTCCTTTAGAGGAAATGATGGAGAAAGATTGATTAAGTCTATTGTCATTCTCAACGCTTCACCCCAAAATGGATTAGGCAACCTCGTATGAGAGCATACACAAAAAGCAATCATTTATTGTTTAGTTCATTTCTCTGTTACTCCATTTTGTTGTGGTATCTTCAAAATAGTTTTCTTAAACTTGATATCATAATCCCTACAATAATATTCAAATGGGTCTTTATATTCACCATCGTTGTCAGCTCAAAGACATTTAAGCTTCTTCCTGGTTTCTCTTTTTACATTGACATGAAATTGTTTGAAAGCTTCAAGCTCTGATCTTTAGATTTCAAAGTAATAGTCCACATTTTTCTAGAGTAGTCATCAATAAATGTCACAAAATATAATGCACCCATAAGTGTGTAAACGGTTCGGTTTTTTTGAAAAACCGAACCGAACTGAACTGATAGAAAAATCCTCCGAACCGAACCGAATACGAACCGAACCGAAATTTTGGTTGGGTTCGGTTTTTCGGTTTTCAACTTTTGGTCTTCAGTTTTCGGTTTTTGTTTTTTTTTTCTCTATAAACTCAAAATATTGAGAACTTGCCTCAACATTTCACAGCACCAACTTTTTCTTAGATTCAACCAGAGTCCAGCTCAACATAGAAACCTCGATTTTTAATTTGAAGAGAGAAGACCTTCATGCTTTTCTTCTCCATCATAATCATAGAAGAGGAAAAAGGCATGTCGATCGGCATCTTTCCGGAACATGATCTTAGAGCATAAGAAAGCAAAAGGTGTTCAAAAGGGGAACACCCTAAAAAGTTCAACGAGGGAAAAGTGAAAAGAGCATGTGGGATAAATAGCTTCACTTGGGTTATCATTTCAACCAACTACGAAGATAAAAAAAATTATCTTGATGCAGAAACCACAAGACCCATTGTTGAATTCCTGCTAAGAAGACAGGGGACCAAACCAAACGAGTAAGGAAGCTCTCCGCCACAAAGAACATCAAGACCCTTCTCGGGAATTTCATCATGCACCTGGTGTGCAGCATGCAGTGATCAATTTCCAGTTGATTTGGCGCTCCACTATCACCAAAGTGTAGCTACACAAACATCATGGATATATTCAGAGAAAACTCAATGTCTCTAGTTCTTTGTTTAACAAAGTAAACTAATATGATTGTCCTTGAAATCACTAAAGACTAGCATGACCAGAAAAACATATTCTTGATTCACGACCTACTTTGCAATATCTAGAACTTAAAGCTCAATTATGGCTCTTTCCACTAGGGGAAAAACAATCACAACATTAAAAGCTGCTATATAGATAATCTAGCATCTCAATCAGCCATTTTAGCTAAGATGAAAGAATCAAGGCAACATTTCGACGACCATAATAAATAAACACGCAAAACCCAACTGAAGTTTTGCTCAGCAACTCAATTTACAGACACCATACACTACCTTGAAATCAATAACGGGAAAAACCAACCCTTTTCGCTTCCTACACTGGAATCGACTAAGCAAGAGATCATCGACACCGGATGAAACCACAAGCATAGCCAGCATACTCAAATCCCATAATTCCAAAATCAACTCCCCGGGCAGGGGACCAAAAAGAAATTTTTACAAAACGAAAGTAGAGCCCAGTTCATCCGATCAGTCCAGCTGAATGTCAAGCCAAACTCCACCCACAAAATTCATCAATCTGACGACCCTCTGACACACCCGATGCGCACGAATTGCACGCGAGAATCACCATCAACCAAGATTCGAGAGAAAAGCAATCACCTTAACGAGAGAAAGAGAGAGAGGGGGTAGCGTTGCGGTTTCCCGAGGTAGCAGAAGACAAGGAGGAGGTTTTTGTCTCTCGGGGTGTATAAGGCTAAAACGACGAGAAATTTGCTTTGGACCATGGTTCTTTGTCTGGTCTTAGCCAAACAACGTGTAAAGTGACGAAGGAGAGACTTTGGCTGCCCCCCAGTCCAGAGCATAGTGCGCGCTGTCGCAGAAGGAAGAGGGGCTCTATCCCTCAATCGGTTGCCGTCGCCGTCACAGTCGCCGTCCTTGCCGCCGTCGCCATCGCAGTCGTCGTCCCTACCGCCGTCGTCGTTGCACCTCCAAGCCAACCAAGAGGAGACACGAGACGAGAGGAGAGGGCCAGAGTTGGGAGAGAATAAAACCTAGAGTCAGGACGGGAGAGAATAAACCGAACCGATAAAAGAGATTTTATCGGTTCATGGTTCAGTTCGGTTCGGTTAACCAATAAAAACGGAATCAATAAAAGAGATTTCGGTTTTTAATTAGAACCGAATCGAAAACTGAACCGAACCAAAAAAATCGATTTTTTCGGTTCGGTTCGGTTCGGTTTTCGGTTTAGTTCCTGACACCCCTACGCATAAGTGTGAAATAGCTAGTACGAGTACCTAGAGGGGGGGTGAATAGGTATAGAAAAAAATTTCTCGAAACTTGCACGATATTTAAACAGTTAAAGGATTTGCAACAGTTAAAAATTCAATCGCAAGACTGAGTAAGGGAAAGAGAGAATTGAACACGCGGTTTTATAGTGTTCGGCTTAATTCAAGCCTACGTCCACTCTTCTGCACTGACAGCCAATTGGCTGGATTCCACTATGATCAAAGAGATGTTACAGTGTTGATCTTCCTTGATTTCTAGGTGTAGATGATCTACCACACTCACTCAAGGCGTCACCAAGTATAAACACTCTCTGTATACAATTTCGCTCGAACAGTATCGACTAACAATCAAGGTTCTTCGACTCTGGAATTTTTCTATCGATCACACACTTAAAATAGCTAGAACGTCTTCCTTTTATACTCCTTTATGCCATCATAGCCGTTGGCACTTACCAAAGGAATTCCTCCAATCTACCCGTTGGACGGAATCAATCAAGAAGATCTTCCGAGCTATTTAAGGAATCGATGATAGCCCATCAATCCTGTTCGCCCATACAATCAGGATCTTGGTTTCCAAGAATAGAACATTCCAAGAATATTTCGTCGACTTATCAGATAAGAAATAAAGAATCCGAAATAATTATCCAACCAAAGAATCTATTCCAGAGGATAGGATCGAATCCTCAACCATAAACCTCGGCTTTGGATTTCCTTCGTCACCGGATTAGAAAGACTGTCAGTGAGAATAGACTTAAGTCTTGAGTCCTGAGTCTTAAGTCTTGGGTCTTGAGTCTTGAGTCTTGGGTCTTGAGTCTTCGGTCTTGAGACTTTAAACTGACGGTCTCTGAACATCCAGACTTAGACTGAAAGAAACGTTTTGTCAGCTTCAAAATATTCCGGAAAGATTTCTCCAACAAAGTGTTCTAGCATCCATGCAACAAACATTAGTATGAACTATGTTGCTTACCTGTAAGGCAATGAGTGCATCCTTCAAATTCCTCTCTTTCAATGGTAGAAGATTCTTCCTAGCAAGAGCCTTATGCCATTTCCCGCTAAGATGACCAAGCCTCATATGCCATAAATCAATTGAGGAATCCTCTATTGCATTTACCTCTCCTTTAATCAAGTTAGTTTGCATGGTATAGAGAAAGCTCGTCTTCTTACCCATTGCCACTAATATGGAATCTTTAGTCACCAAAGAAGGAATTACATGACCATTATCATCTAAGGCATTGTGGAGATCAAGTGATGCCGAATATCCAGAACATGTCTCACATTTTTTAAAAGCAAATTACATCTGACATTGATTTCCAAATAAATATCTCCCATACTAATAACCTTGGAAACACCATTATTTCCCATTTTAACACAACCAAAATCACCACCATGATAAGAAATAAAGTAATCATATCGTGAGGTAATATGAAAAAAAGCTGAAGAATCAACAACTCACGTAAAGTCTAGGCATGTAAAGTTCTTACATCCGTCGTCATATATGAACACAATATTGCCATCGGATGCAATTGTCGTTGTAACTTGTTTATCTTCTTTCTTTCAATCTCAATTTTTATCATGGGATTTATCTTTCTTTGGCAACCAACACTTGTTTGCATAATGTCTTATCTTACAATAATTGTAACACTTCATACTCCTCCTTAGTCTTGATTTTGGCCTTCCTCTTGACTTGTTGTAGTTATCATTTCTTTAAAACCTTCCTGATTGACTACTCACCCTATTTTCTATGACAAGTAGAAGTATAATTATTGAACAAGTTTTCTTTAACCATAGTCATAGGATGCACACCATAAGGAGCCAAATTATTTTAACACCACAACCAAGATGTCCCAACCATTGGAAAGAGTACCAAATAATAAGCATGTTTGTAATTTATCATTTAGATCAATCTCAAGATTTATTAATTGATTTACAACATCTTAAAATTTACTCAAGTGTTACAACATGCTACTCCTCTTTTTATATCTCAAATTTACAAGTCATTTAACTAGAAAAACTTTATTTTGCGGAGTTTCCTTTTATAGAGATCTTGTAATTTCTTCCACAAAATATCCACTTTCGTTTCTTGAGTAATATGATGGAACATACTATCATTAATCCATTGTCGGATAAACCCAACTGTTTTCCAATTCATTCTTTCCCATTCTTTATCTTCTTATCTCATTTGACTTCATCACCCTCAATCGGATTAAACAAGTCTTTACAATATAACATGTCTTCCATTCGAGGCTTTCAAATAAAATAATTTGAGGCATTTAACTTAAGCATAGTGTTGCTAGTTTCATTCATTAATAACTAGTTTTTCAACTCTAGCTTTGAAACCACTTTATTGGGGAGAATTAGATAATAATCACCACGAGCCAAACACATTCTAGGATCAATTTCTCCCTTGAAACTAAATCAACCGAAATTCTCTTAACCCCCAGCAACAACTAGCAATATATATCTTCACAATATTCGAATATAATGCCAAAATGATAAGTAAACAAAATACATAATGATACCAATGATTTAATGTGGAAAGCCCAATACAGGAAAAACCACGTAACGTCCAAAAACATCCGTTAATCACCAAGAATATTATGATACACAAAATATTATTCTCTAGTCACATATTAGAGACTCAACAACAACATTACAATCATATTTTCTTACCACATAGGTGGATCAACAAATTTAGAGTAAGAAAATCCTAACCACAATTGGAGAATTTGGGGCAATTCTTGATTAACGAAAACCATCAACTCATAGCCCTTGGTTTCACGAACAACATATTCAAATTTGAGTCGATTCCGTCAACGTTTGGCCTTTGAATCAAGATCACAAAATTACAGCCCTCTTCTTTTCTTCTCTTCTCCCTTTTTTGGTGGTTTATGTTCTCTCTCTCTCTCCCCCTCACTTTTTGGGCATGCACACATGAAGTCACCACTCTTTCTTTTTGTTTTTTTTTTTTTTTTTATTTACATAGTGGTTGGGCCAAATGAGGCAGACCTAACCAACAAAGACATTTATTGTTTTCACAAGCACGTACACACATATGTACATTCTCAAATGTATCATTAATGCTTTGTATGGTCGGCGTGCTGAATGATGCATGCTATGTATCATCTAACCTTGCATGGTCTTATGGCTCAATGCACTTCTTTTAGGACAAACACTTGTAGCAATATACAACCACTAAATTATAAGGTCTTCCCATTTATTTCTTCAAGGCATTATAGATGAACTTATGACTTTGAGTATCAATTTTGGGAATTTGCATAACAATTTCAAGATTAATCATACAAGATGGCATAAGAAAACAAGAGCCATCAATAAAGCCCATGATAACCTTGCCAACCCAACTATTTCATATGCATTATTCCTTTTGCTATCTAGCATGAAAATAAAGATGGCATAAGTTGCTGCTGTGAAAGTCATCACAACCCACATGGTCAACATTGCAATCTCATGAAGATTTGACCATGCTTTAAAGGAAGACCACTTATAAAAACCATAATGATGCTAAGCGATGCAATGAAGCTTAAGGTGGAACTTATACTCATATGGGTACCTAAGGGCCATTCAAAGTTGCTTGCAAAATGTGCTGTATAACTTTTATTACCCTTTAAATCATCTTGTCAAATGCCACTAGATGGGGTCATACCTACTTGAAATGCCATGTCAACTAGCAATATTGTCACCCCCATTAGTGTCTTAAACATATTGTTTTGCCACTTTCTCTTTCTTTCCCTTTTTGTTTTCTTCTCCTACAAGTGGATGGAAGGCAACATTTTATTTACATGGACCATTCGTTTGGATGATTCGTGATTTGCTAAAGTTTAAGGAACACAATCCACAATTTTTTAGGCTTTTTCCACACTTTTCACCTTGTGTTAATAGGGTGAGTGCTGTGAAACTTCTAGAGTAAACCAGAACATTATGAACTCTATAAGTTTGACATCACTTGGCCTATTAGCACAAGGCAAAAGCGAGGGAAGAGCCCCAAAGATTAGGGATTCCATTCATCAAATTTTAGGGAATCTAGACTTGCCCGCACGAACAGTTGATGTCAATAACTTAGTCCACATCTATTATCCACTTGTTGGAGAAGAGAAAGAAAGGGACAGAAAGAAAGAGGATGCATGAGACATTATTGGTGATAGCAACATTCATAGCTACCATGGCATTCCAACTCAGTATTGCTTTGTGCGGTAGCATTTGGCAAGATGATTTCCTGGGCAATGGAAAGAAAGCAACACATATTGCCGGTGAATCTATAATGGTAGATAAGTACTTGGATCAAGTATTTTGTAGCATGTAACACAATAAGCTTGGCGCATCGCTTAGCATCATTATACTTCTCATAAATGGTCTTCCTCTAAAATGACATTAGATCTCCACGTGGATTGCAATGCCGATTATGTGGGTTGCGATAACCTCCACACTAGTGACTTATGCCATCTCCATAGTTGTCTTCACATGGGAGAGAAAATTAAATTCTATAAATGGAATAGTTAGGTGAGTAGTGCTAGTATGGGTTGGATTTATGCTCTTCTTTTTTTGTGTCACGTTGTTCGCTTAATCTCAAAGTTGGTACCCAAAGTCCTGAAACTCATTTGCAAAGCCTGGACAAAATGGAAGCTAGAGGATCTTATAGCTTAGTGGTTGTATATTGCTGCAAATATGTTTGCCCAAGAAGAAGTGCCCTTAGCCCTAAGGCCATGCAAAGAGGAGATGCTGTACAACGTGTTTAGTGTGCCAATTAGACGACTTAGCTATGATACATTTGAGCATGCATGTATGTGTGTATGTGCTTGTGAAAATAATAAATGATTTATTAAGCATGTTGAACCTATGTGAAAGATGAAATTTAGATGTAGTGTGGATGGTTGTTTAATTTGACTTGATTTTTATTGTGGTGGTGAGAATATAACTTTTTGGATTTAAAGTTTGAAAATTTCAGCTATGGGATCAAATTTTATAAGTGCAACCAAAACATATTAAAGCAATAATTTATTGATAACTAAGGAAGTTTGTTCCAATATAATTGTAAGTTTTATGATTAATTAAGAAAAATTACAACAACCAAAAGGATTATTACTTATGGATAGGCTCCATTTTTCGAATTTGAGGAGAATGCAAGGATCATTTACATAAATTTACTAAGAATAGGGAAAGAGAAAGTTACAATACCTTTAGGATGCTTAATACTAAAAAAATTTTGATGAATAAAACCTTCAAGCTTATGATAACTTGAGGTTATTTACTATCTAAAAAGGTAGAGTGCTAACTACCATTTACACGTACTTATGAAAGGTTTACGATTATTGTGGTTAGTTATTTATCATAAGTAGTGTCTTTTATGACAATTTCAAGTGCCTTATTATCCCATTAGTTAATTGCTAAGTGATAGGAATTTCTTGCTTCGAATTGTATCACTCAATTACCACAAAAAAAAAAAGGTACTAACTGTTGGAGGTTTGTTTGTCAAAACAAGTTAAATACATTTTCCTTGTCCCACATAGGAAAAATGGAAGAAAGTGGGCCAATTTATAAGTGTGGGGTTTCCTTGTGTACCTCAAGGAATGATTGGGTGGGGGTAGACCCCACCATACCCACGTGCGGGTGCACGATTATTTGGTGCACTTCGCACTTAGTGCGCTCGCAGTTTAATTAGCATTAATTCCTTTGTTATTTTTTTCTATGTTATTAGTTTTTAATCAATTCAAAGGTTGCCTTTTGTTTTTGAGAAATTTCGGAAATAAAAAAAAATGAAAAAAATGAAAATTTGAAATTTTATTTATTTAAAAAAATTATTATTATTCTGAATTTTGTTTGTGTCTTTTCAAGACAACCTTTGGAAAAATTACTTATTCGGTTTGTAACTTTTGTTGAAGGGTTGCAATTTTTCAGTTTTCAAGTTCTTCCAAAGGGTCGCATTTGTTTATCCAAACAATTTTCTAAAGGACATGTTTATTCATATTTTTTGGAAATTTTTTTTATAAAGAGTTGTATGTAAGACTGTCTTATATATATATATATTTGTCGTTTTCAAAAGAAAGTGTGTGATCATTTTTCTAAACCTTCATTCAGAAAAAATTGCAGCCAATTTTTTGATTATTTCCTAAAGAAACTCTGGAAAAATATTAGAATTGCTATCTAGTATTCTCAATCGAGACTTTGTTATATCTTGGAAGATTTTTGCTGGTGACCATTAACAACTTTGTGGAGCAAATAAATCTTTAAAGAAAGTGATATCACGCATCAAAGTCCGACTTGAGTACTTTGAATATCCGTCTTCATTGTTCTACCCAGTTCAAAATCATATTTTCCCAACAATTTTAAGGATTTATTTTGCTACAATGGAGTCGGAGACAATCAAAGTTATGAATCAAGATATGGTCAAACTGGACTGGTTTGATAGGAACAACTTTGCTCACTCGAGGGACAAGATAATGTTCTTACTCACTACTCTGAAGATTTCCTACATACTATATCCTAACTTGGCGCTTATAGAGGATCCTAAGCTTACTTCCGATGGAGGACAGCCAAGTGCGGAAGCCATAGAGAGGGTTAATAAGGAGAAGAAGAAACGTGTGGAGGATGAATTATTTTGTCGATGGCACATTCTGAATACACTTTCCGATCGTCTGTATAACTTATTCACTGAAATGAAATCGGTTAGAGAAATTTGTAATGCATTAGAATTCAAGTACAAAGCGGAGGAGCAAGGTACCAATAAATATCTAATCGCAAAGTATTTTGATTTCAAGTTTATTGATACTAAACCCTTACTAGAACAAGTCTATGAATTGCAAGTGATTGTGAATAAGATTCGTGCCCTCAAGATTGATATTCTAGAAGCTTTTCAAGTTGGAGTAATTATTGCGAAATTGCCTCTAAGTTGGAAAGACTATGAAAAATGTTGATTCACAAGTCGGAGGACTTTACTTTGGAGCAAATATAAAAACATCTCCGCATTGAGGAAGAGTCATGTTTACGTGATAATTCTATTTTGTACAATTCCAAGGTGAATGCTGCGGATAAAAAACAGAAAATCGGCCAAAACTTCAAAGTAAAAAGCGGGCATAAATTTAAAAGAACACAAAAGAAAAAAAATGGTTGCTGTTTTGTTTGTGACAAAAAGAGACACTACACCAATGATTGCATTCATTGCAAGAGCATTTTAAAGAACAAGAACATTCCGATGGTGAAAGCAGATGCAAATCTAGTTGAAGAAAATTATGTAGCCATGATTTCAAATATGTTTTCGAACATTAAATTTTTGAAATCAATGATGCGATGGACTATGGTTTCTAAAATTAATTCTATCATTGTCCAATCTGGTTGATGGTTAGATTTGGAGCAACAGTCCATGTGTGCAAGGACAAGTACATGTTCAAGCAATTTGAAGAGATTGTTGACTCAAATGTTCAAGAGGTCCTGATGGTGAATAATGCTCTTGCAAAAATTGCTGGAAAAGGCACGGTGGAGATAGACTTCACTTCTGGAAAGAAGATAACTCTTCTTAATGTGTTATTTATATATGAAATTAAGAAGAACATAGTTTCTATTGATTTACTTTGTAAGAGGGGATTTCAGGTTTTGTTTGAATTAGACAAGGTTATCTTGGCTGAAGCCAATTGGATGGTTGTGCATAAAAGGATGTCTTCATTTTTTTTTTGAAAGGAAGGCGAACAAAGAGTTCTGAATTTTCCCATAAAGGATGAGAACATTTTTGAGCGAATTCTGAATAGGATTCCGAGCAAGATTCTAGTAACTTTTGCATGATTGGATCTAATAAACTCATCTGAATGGAAAAGAGTCTCTGAATATTAACGAACTCAGAGAATTGATCTTTATATCTAAGACCTTTTCCAGGAATAATGCGAAGTTGAGAGATTTGAGTCATGATATCCCACCCAATTATCAGATCTTTATTGGTGAGGTTTGATCCAAAGATTTTTGCATTTACGGAACACTGGGGAAAGAACTGAACATTAATTGGAATGGTTCTGACATTTGTAGAGAAAGTGTCTCCAGAGGCAGAGTTGAAATATCGGATATGAGGAGTCCAATATTCTTCAGGCAGAACTTTAGTATCTAGAATGGAGCAACTTGCTCTGATATCAATGAGAGCAATGACATTGATAGGCTTAGCAAACTTTGAGGTGAGAATTTTTATAGGGAAATGGGGACAGTGAGTTTGACTTGAAAATATGTCAAGATTTGGTTCTAAAGATGTGGGAGATATGTGAAAAATGTCTTCAGATTCTGAGTCTGACTCAGTCTCACTGGAAGTTTGGTAAGATAGAATGACACAAAGAGTTTGTTCAGATGGTTCTTCATCAGCAGAGAATAAAGATTCAATATCATCATTTTAAAGGGAAATACCTGGTTCATTCTCAATCAGATGATTTTGGCATTTTTTCGCCTGAGGACAATTTTTTGGCAAAGTGTCCTTTCTTGTTGCAGATGTAGCAACAATTTGATTTCTTATGGCCCGTGCGATCCTTTCTTTTGCGTAGGTATCGCCATTTCTTCTTTTTCTGGAAATGCTTGGATCCATGTTTGGATTTTTTTATCGAATACTTCTTGTAGTGGTTTTTCTTCTGGGAATACTGCCCACAAGTTCAATCACAGTCTTGTTTGGAGCATTTGATCTTTAACTTCTAGCAAGAACAAGCTGATTCAAGGTGCTTGTCATCTGTGATGTCGGTACGGACCATCTGGCACTTTAAACATAATTCTTCAAGCATAGATGGATTTCTTGCTGTATTTCTCCCAAGGGAATATCTTGTATTTTTCTTTGTTTTCCAAAGAAAGATCTTTCCATCATTTGGGATAGCTCTTTAGGAATGGATGTAAGGAAGACATGCTTCATGTTTGGATCTGCGCTAATTTGGTAAAAGAGCTGAAGCATTACTCGATAATGCTTATTAAGATGCTTTTCCTAAGGGAGCAGCATCTTCTCTTGAAGAATTTTCTTTTTTTTTTTTTTTTATCTCTATGAGATCTCCGGGTTTTCCCACAGAGACATGATATAAGAGAGTAATGGCATGGCTGAAATTGGGTGACAATAGAAACAAAAGCTGATCTTGTTTTGAAATTGATTGCCACAAGAGTTTGAGACTTCCCATGAATCTTGTAACAAAGTTGTAAAGGACATCATTCATATCATGGTTGGTAATGGACTGAGTATTCAACCAAGTATGGAATTCTTCAAGTCTTTCTGGCCATTTGGGATAAGGAATATCATCAATGGTGAAGAACTGTTTTGATGCCATGGATACATGCCGATTGCTCCTAGCAGGATTACTTGTCTGACCAATTTCTGGATTAGAATAGTTCGATTCCATATCATCATCTGGAGAGTTAGCCATGAATACTGATGAAGTTACTGGCGCAATGGGGGAGGGAATCAACTGTAGGTTTTGAGAAGGATGAGGAAGAAGAAAGAGATGCTGAATCTGATTCAGTATCAGGAAAAGTGTGTTCAGCTGGAAACAGAATTTGCTTTTTTAGAATGGCAGGATCAGGCTCAGGCTATTGGGTAACAGGATCAGGTTCATGAGTACTTAAATCCTTTAGAAAAAGATTCTAATGGATTTGATAACATCATCTGATCTGGCTGTTCTCTTATAACAACTTAACTCTATTTTGTAGGTGAGGTTTTTTCTTTCCCTTTTTTCCTTCTGCATGGCTTTGAGGCGACTTCGTATTTTTGCCATATCTGGTTCCATTCTGGAGGGATCTTCTGGAATGGCGGCAAAAATAGATGTCTGTGGATGTGGGGGTAAATACCCACTTCTGACAAGGGGTGCTAATGGATCAAAGGGTCTAAATCTTCCTTCCTCAAGAAGTTGGATTTGCTTCTTGAGCTTTTCTATTTTTGGCTTTGGACTTTCAAGATAATGATACCCAAGATGTTGTCCTGATTCCAAGGCGTGAAGCCTTTTTTGGAACTCAGAAAGTATCTTTTTGATATTTTCATCATACCTTCGGAGATCTTGTTACACATTTCCAATTTTGGAATCAATTGCTTTGAAGGCATTGTTTTGTGCTAACAGAGTCTCTGATTGCCAGTTTAAAACAGCTTCAACAGCAGGGTTTTTTTTTTTTTTTTGTCTTCCATGTTCATCCACATCAGTGGGGGTAGGAATTTTGGGAACATGGTGATATCTGCCATGTGGATCAATAAACTCTTATGAGGCAGGGAACGAGAGTTTAGAGCTTTCCTTGACAAGAGGAGGAAAGTCAGTGTCTTGGAACATGGCTATAGAAGAAGTGGGTGGTGCTTCTACTGGGATTTCAAGCAGGTAAGAGTGTTTCTTAGCCCATTTGAGGATTGGCTTATAAAATGGAGAGAGAGCTTGCTTTTTCTGAGAAGGAGAAGGTGGAGGTGATTTTGGTGGATCCGGTGGGGTTTGGGATTTAGTGCTGGACTCTGGTAGTGGAAGTGGTGCATAAGAAACCATGAAATGGTATTTGTCACACTCACCGAGAGTATCGACGGAGGAATCTCCATCTAGCTACCTTGGGTACACCTTATCCTTTGATTTTTTTCATCAAGGTGGAGGTCTAGCAAGAGGGTCTACCTTGTCAGGAGAATTTGTACAGTAAGAACATCAGAAAGGATCCCAAAAACAGTGGCCATAATTGTCTTTATAGTAATGAACAGGATGTCCATCACCATCAAAGTGTCTAACATGCTTTTTTGGGTCTGGTTCGGAAATGGATTCGGGAACACATGGCTTGATCATGAGGGTTTGGAAGATAGAAGAACTTTCTTCCTTTTCCTTTCCAAATTTGATGGAAACAATTCCATCTTTTTTTCGTACGAATTCTGAGTCTGTAGACTGGAAAGGCTTGTTATGCTGGTGTAGCTTTTCATAGTTAGTGATCCAAGTCTCTGGAAGGAGCTTGGCCAACGTATCCTTTGGAATCTGTCTGGGAACATGGATGCAGGACGCCTAGTTATTCTGCATAGAGATGAACAACGCATCTTCATTACCATTGTTGAAGTTGAGGTCGAGAGTATGGTTCTGCAGTCGATAAACCATCTAGTAATGTAGAGTTGCAGCTACAGAGTTAGTAGTTTGATGAGCTCTAGTGAGCTGAACTTGGACTTTCAAGAAAGAAAGTAGCTGGGGATCTGAAAGGGCGATATTGAAGTTTGGATACAAAGTCACAAAGACTGTTCCGGCATTCAGAGTAGTCTGAATAGTACCGATGCAAGCATGCTGGTATTGTAAAAATCTGGTATCTAACAACGTGATTCTTGCCACGACTGACAAACCTTTACGACAATGGAAGGTGAGAGCAAGATGAACAGCTCCATAATGGACATGAGAATATCCCTATTGAGCCCATTGTCTGGGAAATTCTGGAGGGATTTGAAGAGTAACAAAGTACTCCTTTTCAGTAGTAGGAATGAGATGCTGGTCGAATTTGGAGGACTGGACGTACTCCTTTACTTGCTTTGGGGTTTGGTGAATAAGTTGACGAATGGAGCGGATAGGT
Organism: Eucalyptus leucophloia subsp. euroa; assembly: GCA_017140325.1. Classification (NCBI taxonomy): domain Eukaryota; kingdom Viridiplantae; phylum Streptophyta; class Magnoliopsida; order Myrtales; family Myrtaceae; genus Eucalyptus; species Eucalyptus leucophloia. The sequence continues at coordinate 13,267,059 of CM029472.1, read as the reverse complement.
GAAAATGATGAGGCGAGTTTAGCAAAAGTGGAATATGGGTTCATAAGAGGAAGCTGAGTTTCTGAGATCTTGGTTTCTCACTAAGAGAGACTTCATAAAGATAGTCTATCTTAGAAGTATTGGAAACATGAAATTTTGGAGGGGTTGAAGATGAAATAGAGGATGCAAGAGAAACCGGTGCTTCGAGGATTTCTGAATTTGTAGACATGATGAGAAAGATCTTCTCAGCTCTAGATTCACCTATCAAGCGCATGGAATGGATAATATCAAAAACGAAACCATGGCTCTGATACAAAGAATGGGTTGTTTGTTGGAAAAGGATTATGCCAATGATGGCATTTATTAACTGAATATCAATAATAATACTGCTATTTCTACTTATATTGTTGAGTCTTCAATTCTATGGCATAGTAGGTTGGCACATATAAATATTCATTATTTGAAGAATATGAGAAAATTAGACTTGATAAATTTTAATAATAAATTTGATAAATGTGAAATATGTGCAAAGTCAAAACTTACTAAGAAGCCATTTCCTAGTGTTAAAAGAAATTCGAATTTATTGAATTTGGTTCATAGTGATGATATATGTGAATTCAATGGTATGTTAACACGTGGAGGTAAAAGGTATTTTATTACCTTTGTGGATGATGGCAGTAGGTTCTTATATGTTTATCTCATAAGATCAAAAGATGAAGCATTTATCATGTTTAAGAAATATAAGGTTGAAGTAGATAATCAATTTGAAAAGAAAATTAAAGTTTTACGATCAGATAGAGGTGGATAATATTTCTTAAATGAATTCTCTTCATTTTGTGAAGAACATGGTATTATTCATCAAGTTTCGGCACCATATACTCTACAACAAAATGGTTTAGCTGAAATGAAAAATCGATCTCTTGAAGAAATGGTTAATTGTATGCTTTCAAATTCAAAGTTACCAATTAATCTTTGGGGAGAAGCATTACTTACTGCATGCTATATTCATGACAGAATACATTCCAAGAAAAATTACATAACCCCTTATGAAATATGAAAATATAGAAAACCAAATTTGTCATATCTTAAAGTGTAAGGGTTTTTTTGGCATACTACCGAGTTCCAGATCCTAAAAGAACAAAGCTCGGTCCTAGAGCTATCAAAAGTGTTTTCATTGGGTATGCTGAAAAAATTAAAGCTTATAGCTTGATTGATTTAGAGTCCAATGGCATTGTAGAATCAAGAGACATTGAATTATTTGAGAATAAATGTTTTATAAGTTCTGAAATTATTGAAAAAAATTCAAGATCTATGGAAACTCAAAGTGATTCTCAAGAGAAAGAAACAAATGATTCTAAAGACATGATTGAACCAAGGAGAAGTATTAGAGTTAGGAAAATAAAAGATTTAGGTCCTGATTTTATTACTCATGTTTTTCTTATTGAAGGAGATAGAGATAATAACGTGATAAATAAATATCCTTTAGTATTAAATTTAGAAGATGATCCTAGAAGTTTTGATGATGCTATGTCTTCTAGTGATACTTCTTTTTGGAAATAGGTTGTTAATGATGAAATGGACTCAATTATGTCCAATAATACTTGGGTATTAGAAGATTTACTGAAATGATCAAAACCTATTGGATGCAAATGGTTTTTAGAAGAAAAATATCATTTTGATGGTACTATTCAAGCTTTTAAAGCTAGGCTTGTAACAAAGAGATATAGAAAAAAAGAATGAATATATTATTTTGATACATATGCTCCTATAGCACGTATAACTTCTATTCGAGTTATTTTTGCTCTAACTTCCATTTATAATCTTTGTGTTAATCAAATTGATGTTAAGATTGCTTTCTTGAATGGAGACTTAAATGAGGAGATTTATATGGAACAACTGGAGAGTTTTGTTCTTCCTGGAAATGAAAAGAAAAGTATGTAAATTAATTAAGTCTCTTTATAGGCTTAAGCAAGCTCCTAAACAATGGCATGAAAAGTTTAATTCGATCATATTGTCAAATGGTTTCATCAACAATAGTGTCTATAGGTGTATATATTTTAAGTTCACTAAAGATTATGGTGTCTTAGTGTGCTTGTATGTTGATGATATGCTTATCTTTGGAAGGAATATGACTGGATTTATTGAGAATAAGATGTATCTAACTTTCATGTTTAAAATGAAGGATTTTGGTGAAGTAGATACTATATTAGGTATTAAAGTTAAGAAACATAATGGGGGTTATTCTTTAAGCCAATGTAATTATGTTAAAAAATTATTAAATAAATTTTAACATCTTGATTTTAAAGAAATAAGTATTTCATTTGATTCCAGTATTAAATTAAATTATAATATTGGTAGAGCGGTGGCACAATTAGAATATGCAAGTGCTATAGGGTCTTTAATGTATGTGATACATTGTACTAGACCCGATATTGCTTATTTTGTATGCAAGTTTAGTAGTTATACTAGTAATCCAAGTACAGAACATTAGAAAACTATTACTATAATTTTTAGTTATCTTAAGAGAATAAAAAATTTAGGATTACTTTTTACCAAAAATAAAATTATGATTACCACCGCTCGCAGTGGCATAGTTGGCTTAGGCTCTCTCTCCCTCACGAAGGGGAGGAGTTCAAATCTCAAAGGCGTCATTAGGGATTCTTCCTTGGAGTATTGTGGTGGTGGATCCTGCAATCGCTCTCCCAAGGATTTGCTCATTGCCGGCTGTTGGCTTATGGGGTTCCATGGATTATAAAAAAAAAAAAAATTAGGATTGTTCTACAATAATTATCCGGTTGTATTAGAAGGATACACTGATGCTAGTTGAATTACAAGTATGAGAGATGAGCGTTCCACTTTTGGATGGATCTTCACAATAGCTGGAGGTATTGTTTCTTGGGCGAGCAAGAAACAGACATGTATAAGTCACTCAATAATGGAATTTGAATTTATTGCTTTGGCGGTAGTTGGGAAGGAGGCTGAATGAATTAGAAATTTGTTGTTAGATATCAAATTATGGTTTAGTCCTATGTCTCATATTTCTATCCACTATGATAATCAGGCCACTTTGGCAAGAGCCTATAGTAGCACCTATAATGATAAGTTTAGACATATTAGTTTAAGACATGGATATGTGAGATAATTGATTAAAGATGGTACCGTAACAATTGTCTATGTAAGGTCAAGTAGTAATCTTGCCGATCCTTTGACGAAGGCTTTACCAAGACATATGGTAATAATGACCTCACAAGAAATGGGGCTGAAACCTTTTAATTGAAATCATCAATAATGATAACCCGACCTTTTTCTAGAATATCACTAGTTACAAGGTTTAATGGGTAATAACAAGTTATTGAATGTGATTGTTTGATACTGACATAGCCTTGATATGAGAAGTCAGTATTGTCTGTTACGTTTTGTAGATTGAATTGAATTCTTAATGAAATATGCTACAAATTTGTAATGTGTTGATAGTAATAGAAATACATGGTAGATACTTCATCTATATGAGCTTAAAACAAGAGATTAGCTCATGATCAAGCACAATGTGTGCGGAGTAATGTAGAACTTTTTGTGAAACAAGAGACTAGTGTATGTGTGGTATGTCCGATTCTATTATATAAAGGTACAAGTTTAAAGCCGAGCTACTTGTCACTTTGATAGAGTTTTGATATACTTGCACTAAGTAAAGATTTAACTCGAAATAGACATTTATGTATGTATATTAATCTTATTGAAATTTTGGTTGTACAATTTTTTTTTTTAATTTTAATTTTGAAATATTTATTTTACAAACAAAGTGGGGGATTATTGGAGGTTTGTTTGTCAAAACAAGCTAAGTGCGTTTTCCTTCTCCCACATAGAAAAAGTGAGAGGAAGTAGGCTAATTTATAAGTGCGGGATTTCTTGTGTACCTCAAGGAATTATTGGGTGGGGCTAGACTTCACCATACCCACGTGCGGGTGCGCGATTTTGGCCCACTTGGCACTTGGCATGTTTGCACACCCGCGGTTTAATTAGCACTAATCCATTTGTTATTTTTTTTACTATGTTATTAATTTTTAATCAATTCAAAGGTTGTCTTTTGTTTTTGAGAATTTTCGGAAATAAAAAAATAAAAAAACTGAAAATTCGAAATTTTATTTATTTTAAAAAATTATTATTATTTCGAATTATGTTTGTGTCTTTTCAAGACAACTTTTGGAAAAATTATTTATTCAGTTTGCAACTTTTTCTGAAAGGGTTGCAATTGTTCGATTTTCGACTTCTTCCAAAGAGTTGCATTTGTTTATCTGAACAATTTTCTAAAGGACGTGTTTGTTCATACAATTTTTTTTTTTTACGAAGATTTGCATGTAAGTGATCATATTTTCCAATTTTTCCAAACCTTTGTTCAGAAAAAACTGCAGCCAATTTTTTGATTGTTTCCTAGAGAGACATTGGAAAAATACTAGAATTGTTATCTAGTATTTTCATTTGAGATTTTGTTGTATCATGGAGGATTTTTACCGATGACCATTAGCAATTTTGTGGGGCAAATAAATCTTTAAAGAAAGTGATATCACGTCTCAAAGTCCGACTTGAGTACTCTGAATATCCGTCTTTATTGTTCTACCCAGTTTGAAGCCATATTTTCCTAACACTAACAAGAAGTGTAGTTGAGATTATGAGGATTTCGAGCAAAATATATTTGTTGGAGGTATAATTATATGGGACGGGAACTACAAGTTATGACCTGACGAGTTACGAAGTATAAAAGCAAGTTATTGTTAATAATGGAAAAATAATGAACTGCCAATTTTGTCTAATTGAAGAAAATTATAATATTACTGGATAACTAGTGACAACATCCCCGAGTTGAGTGGTGTATATGTAACAATTTTAATACAATTTTAAGAATAATAGGTGCGATCAGATTATGAGGAATTATCCAATTTACTATAGCTTAAAATCAATTACCAAATAATATATCACACGCCATGGTTTGAGGTAATCTTGCAAGGAAATTACTAGGTGTAAGCATTCTCACGTTACAAAATAAATAACCTACCATCAAAGTAATAACATCTTTTAAGATGGTAATTTACCATCAAAGCATTCTTGTTACAAACTGTATAGTAAATTAATATGCAAAAAATGAATGTAGTAACTACTGGTACAATTAAGATGATGGCGATTTCAATAAAATTACAATTGTTAGAGATATAATTATTAAGGACAGGAACAACGAGTTATGGCATGTTGAGAAAAATTACACTATTGTAGCCCATTCACTTAGGAATATTATTGTCGAGTTATGAAATATAAAGGGAATTCACTATTAATAATGGAAAGATACAAACAATAACGAACTACCAATTATGACTACATAAAGCAATTACAATAATACTAGATAATTTCTAGTGAAAAAACAAACGAAGTGTAAAGGAATGTTTCTATTTTTAATAAAATATTACGAACCATAAGTGCAATCAATTGGTGAGGAGTTCAGCCATTCACCATAGCTTTAGGTCAACCAACTAATATATCACATGCAATGGTTTGAGGTGATTTACTATGTTATAAGGAAATTACTAAGTGTAAGCATTCTCATGTTACAAAATGCGTAATTTACCTTAAAAGTAGTAACATTTCTTAAGACAGTATTCTATTTTATAGGAAATAATTTCCCATAGTAATTTATCATATAGGAAATAATTCACCTTTCAACCTGTAATTTCCCTTATAATTAGTAAATTGAGCGAGTGCTAATCCTTGATGATCTTAATTATATACATTCTTAGTAAATTGTTTTTTTTTTTTTTTTGGGTCAAAATTCTTAGTAAATTGTCAACAAAACCTAATCGTAGTAACATACCTTATTGTATCATAAATGCCAAATGATGTTTGTAAGTTATATGCCGTGTTCACAAAATTAGTTTCATCATCGTTAAATTACCCTTATGTTTTTAGATATTTGCAAATTTAAAAATTATCTTATAGTCCATAAATTCCCTTTTGAATTCGCAACTGTCTACAACCAAAGTAAACTACAAATAACTGGCTATAGCCAGTCAATATTGCACATGGGATGGAGGTCCTTTTTTCATATGGGACTCTAGGATCGGCCCCAATAAGCTTAAGACCAAAGTAGAGGATCCTAGAACGTAGAATCATGAAGTAGATGTTTTGTGATAATGAGGGTAATTTAGGGCAAGGACTTTCAAACAACTCATGATTCGCTTTCACAAAATACAAAGCTAAAGATTGAATGTCCAACTAAAAAAAAAAAAAAAATGCATGCCAACAATTTTCTACATCAGTCGTGGAGGAAGAATCAAAACTTTCTCAAGAATTCTTTGCAATGTTCTCTGAATGCAGTGGAGCAAGTGATCTGATTATGTAACGTACTTAATTTAGTCGCATGACCTGGTTTTGATGCTCTCTCTTCTCTTTCATTCCAGGAAGAAACTTAACAGGTTAAATTGATTCGGACTATCTTGGCTTTCCTTCTCCAATTTATGATCATTTTGTTTTTGCCGATCATCCCTTCAAAGAAAATTAGTCTTTGCACAAAAGCACACTGGGGTTTGAACAAAAATGGGCAGTCAAATATGTAGCAACACTGCTGATTGCTCATTGTGCTTAAATTATTTGCTACTGTTTTGGCGGAAAGACTAACCCTAAATGCGCTTAAAGCACCACTGCTCGTTTCAAGCATCTGTGGGTGCACACATTGGAGTTTGGAACCAAACGGTCCTTCCCTCCCTCCCCCCACCAAAGGTAAAGCCTCCATGACGATGACAACGTTGAGGATAGCAGCCACAGTTGCCGCTCGCATCGCCAGGATCGACCCACAATGGCGTCTCTCTTTGTGGCTGAGTCACCGAGTCTGGCTCGTGCCCTCGAATCGGTCGCAGCGGGATTGCACCTATTTGTGACGGAAGAGGTGACGCAATCTGTCGGTCACCGCTTGGATACAGTATTACTTAATTCACATGGATAGGATGGATTTCTCGTGTTGTGCTAATTAATTGAATCGAAAGGCAGAACGTGTATCACAAAAGATAAAACAAATATCTTACACATGTAATGATTCATGCGTATGGGGTTCCGTCTAACAGACTCAAGACATTATGTGCTTGGCTTTGACTTCACATCCTCACAATTGATAAATTGATGACTTCAGGACAACACGCAAAGTTAGGGCAATATACGCATTAAAAAATATCGTTTAAAAAATATTTTTTTCTTAGAAAAATAGAAACATATTTTTCAGTCGGGTTATAATGTTAAATTACCCTTAGCCGATCCACTTTGAATTGAAGCTTCCACGCCCACCAATAGACGAGACTAGAGATGAATACCTCCAGACATTTTCGAGTTGTCAACATTGACAAATCTTGGTTCTAAGATGGTACAATTACGTTTAACAAGGAGAATTTACAGAAAGGTTAACGCAAAATTTTATAATGATTTTCACGAAACAAAAGAACATGAAATATATAAATTTTCCACAATGCTTGCCTCCTCAGATGCACATAAGAAAGAAGAGAATGGAAAGAAGAGCAAAATATTTTGACCGATATTATTACTGCTCATTCGCCGTAATATCATCACTGCTTTGGCTTTAAAATTGCATAAGCTGTAACATCAATGAGCCGGGAATTAGAATTTTAAAATGCACATAATTAACTTTATCATATAGAACCAAAAATAACATCTAAACGAGAAAGGAGAAAGATGGAGACCTCCAATTTGGACATCAGCAGTCAAATTTTCAACTCTCATTCAGTTCAGAATCCAAGTTCATCATCAACAGAATTTCCAGAAAATGGGACGAAACACACTCTTGGGAACTTGAAGTTCAATTTGCCATGCTTAGTAGAGAAAAATAATTTGGGTGGAAAATTTTGAGAAAAAACATAAGAATTATGCGAGCATATTTAGGAGAGAAAATTTAAATCAACAGAGAAGAATTATGCCACAAGCTACCGTATACCTTTTTCAGTTTTCTCTTATTTTTATTTTTTTAAAAAAGTGATTTTATGGGTGAAATGCTTCTCAGGTGTTCTAAATCTAAAAATTGTCAGATGATATCCATCTCTTGCAAAATGTTGAAAAAGAATAATCTCATAAAACATCACAAACCAAACTATAAGCGATCTAAAAAGTTTCTTAAATATTTTTGCTTATGTCTTCTCTTTTTATACAAACCGATTAGCGATTTCTATTTGCAAGACGTTCTTATCCTATGGTTCAAACTACTCAAGCTGACCTTCGCTTGAAGAATTATAGTTAGTCAAGGCAATAAGGCAACAATTAAAATAATTGTCACCCATAAAAAATGATTAAGCACAATCCTAGAATACCAAATATTCTGAACTCTATGCTACTACTAGCTTTATTATAAACTACATAATGCATCTCTCCAATCTCTTTTAGTCATCATTGATATAACCCAAAAGAAAAAAAAAAAACAAATTAGGGAAAAAATCTTCTTCAAAGACAAAATTTTGGGTCATTCTCGGCGACCGGCCGAGGATAACGTTGGAAAGGTTGAATTGCCATTTGGTTCGCTAGGCGTTACGACGACGTCTCATTTCTTCATATGTTCCCCGTTGACTCGTCGCTTTAGAATATTAAATGACATTTTTGTCCTTGAGGAAGATGTTTAAGTATGATTCCGTATGAGTACATATCTGGGGATATCATTTATGCTCGTCAACTTTGACTTCGTGGATTAGAGAGCAATGCACGGTAACTGTCTTTTGTTCCTTTCTAGAAATGTTTTCCAAGTTATTTGGGTTTAATTATATCTAGCATAAACAATATATGACTCGATGGAGATTAGTGATCGAAAAATAAGTAATTGCGGTTAACAAGATTTTTGATAATGTGCAATATATGCGTTCAAGAAACTGAAACCCTAAAGTTTAACGTAATAACTTAATCACCGTTTTCTGTCGGGTGGAAATGCTTGGGCACAATATGCCTTTTCCGGAAAAAAAAATGAGTAAGAACGCAAGTAGCATTGTCACAGGCAGAAGTGTTAAAAAAATCCTAAACATTTTGTATTTTGGGTCAATTTAATCTTAAACATTTTTTGTGCTAATTTAGTCCAAATCTTTTTAATTTGTGTTGATTAGTCCTTTCCGACCAATTTTGGCCAGATTTTGCTGACTGGGCAATAGCTGATTGACATGGCCCCATCGATGCTGATGTTGACAACTTTTAATAATACTTTTTATTTATTTTTCTTTTTTTTTCTCCTCCTCCTTCCTTTAGTTGGTCGCTGGACCTCGGCAAACTGGCTAGAGGTAACGGCTGGTGAGGTCGAGGTTGACCTCATCGACCACCTCACCAATGGCCGTGAGGGTCAAGCCTCACCCATGGTCCAACCCCGAGCCGGGTTGGCGAGGGTCAAGCTTTGCCCGTCAACGAGGGTGAACCTTACCCCAACCAGCGTGAGGCCAGCTTGAGGCTACCCAGGCCGCGAGGGTGACCTCATGTCAAGTTGGCGAGGCTTGAGCGGCCTCAAGCTGGCCTGGCGTTAGGTGAGTGAGGCTCAACCTCGCCAAATTCGGCAGGGATCAAGCCTCACCGCCCAGCACGAGGTCGCCCTCACGCCCATCGGCGAGGTGGCTAGTGAGATCATCCTTGACCTCGCCAGCCGTCTCCTCTAGCCGGTCATTGAGGTTCAGCAACCGACTAGAGGAAGGAAGAGGAGAAGAAAAAAAAAAAAAGAAAAAATAAAAAGAAAAAGAAATTCAAAAATATTAAAATATTATTAAAAATTGTCAATGTCAGCACCAATGGGGCCATGTCAGCCAGTTGGTACCCAGTCAGCAAAATTCGATCAAAATTGGCCGGAAATGACTGAATCGTCGTTAAGTAAATATGTTTATGACTAAATTGGCACAAATGTAAAAGATTGGGATAAGTACACTAATGGTGCCATAAGTTGTGTACGGCGCTCACTTTGGTGTCAAAAGTTTCCGTCGAATTACTTAAGTGCCAAAAAATTTGAAAAACGCTCACTTTGGTGCCAATGCTGACGAAATTCGCCGGAAATCCGACGTGACCTTTTTTTTTTTATTAATTTTTGAAGCTGACGTGGCTTGTCAGAGAGTTGAGTCAACATCCAAACACCAAAACGACGCCGTTTGGCATCTTTCCCCCAACTTTGAAACACTAATCCCCAAATTGAGAGAGAGGGAAGGCTCGTCTTTGTGTCTTCTTCTTCCTTGAAGACCCACACCAGCAATGGCACCAGCACGGCACCGACACCGTAGCACAACAATGACACAAGCACCGGCAGCCCCTTCAACCCATCTTCTTCCTCCTTCTCCTCCGCCCTCACCTTTGATTTTTCCTACAACAATCTCAGTCTCTCCTCGCTCACCTAGTTGAGCAACTACAATGGTGGCTGAGCGACGGTGGCCGAGCGATGGCGGGCGAACGACGGTGGCTGAGTGGCGGAAACCCTAATTTCAATTCCCATGTGAGCTAAACGGCGTCGTTTCCATGAAACCATCCATGTAGGACGGCAAAATGACATCGTTTTCTTAAGGAGGACCGAAAACGACGTCATTTAAAGGCCTATCGATTTTTTTTTTTTTAAAAAAATCATTTTGGTCGGAATCTTTCGCCGGTGGCCGGAATCTTTTGCCGGTGGCACCAAAGTGAGCGTTTTTCCTCCGATTTGGCACTTAAGTGATCTGATAGAAGCTTTTGGTACCAAAGTGAGCGGCGTACACAACTTATGGCACCATTAGTGTACTTATCCCGTAAAAGATTTATTTGTTTTTTTAACACTTCTCCCCATTGTCACATGTTGGGATTTTTGAAGTGTTGTAGCTTGCAAACATTGACCAAATAACTGGATGACCACGCAAAAGCACATGGCGATAGTCCTAAATTGGTACCATATCTTGATTTGCCGGCACTCACACGATTAGGATGGATCTCTCTCAAATGGTTAGGATTTTCGATTTCAAAACCGTGTTTTAATTACACTCTTCGATTCAATGCGATGATAACACAGCATGACTTATAGAATGTTTACCCAAACCTCCCTTACTATAGTAGGTGATGAGTAGTAAACAAATTCTGTATTTTAGGGAACGGTTGGCGGGACGCGAGTAATGAATTAAAGAGTGCAAGATACAACAAGTGTCAAAATTTGATACGATTGGACATTTAAGTGCCAAAAGTTTCAAAAGGTACATTTAAATACCAAAATTGAAAAAAGAATAGATTGTTTAAGTGTTAATTGCGAGAAATTCTGACTAAATTGTTGATGTGGCATTTTCTAACAACCTTTTTTACTAACGTGGCAATTTTCTTAAAAAAATTATCCACATGACAATTCTTTAAAAAAAAAAATTATCCACGTTGCAATATTTTTAAGAAAAACTATCCACGAGGCTCTTTAAGCCCCATAATTGATTTTTTATATAAATATTAATTAAAATAAATTTTAAAAAAAAAACAAAGGGAGGCAACAGCATTCGGCAAGGGCATCCACAGCCCTCGCTGAACCCTGCTGCCTACCCTTTTTAATAATTGAATTTTTAATTTATTTTTAATTAATATTAGATTAATAAATTTGGGGGCAAAATGATGTTATTTTGCATGTTCATTGCTGAGTTTTTTTGAATAATTTTTTTAGTTTAATTTTAATCAATATTAAACTAATTTGGGGGCAAACCAATGTAGTTTTGTATGTTCATTGTTGAGTAAGTATTTTGGCGAGCCACATAAACCACTTATATTATTCAAAATAAGCTACGTCAGATTTTCAGCTATCTTTGCCAATGTTGGCACTTAAGTGTCCAATTTTATTTTTTATCTTTTATTTTTTGAAAAAAGTGGTACTCATGTATACATTTTGGAAGTTTTGGCATTTAAGGACGTGAATGATAACCATTTTGATTAGAAATTGTTTCTGGAATAAAAATAGATTTTTTTTATTTCCATTTATGGATTAATTTATGAGCAAAAATATGTTGATAACAATACAAAATTTTTATTCCAAAAATAGAAATTCGTTTGATAACGATATAAAATTTCTCCCTCTAGTCGATGACGAACAACGTGGGTGGCCAATGGCAACTAGCAAGGGGGCAGTTAGTGGACAGCGACAACGGTTAACAGTGAACAATTGTTGTTAATTGGCAGCGGCAATGAATGGTAGTCGATGTTCTGTGGGCACCAACTAGTAGAGGTTAGTGGGTGGCTAGCTAGTGGCGAGGACTAGCAATGAGAAGAGTCTTTATTTCTTATTTCTATTTCAAAATTAAAAAAAAAAATAGAAAATTTTTACTTCTCATTTCTGTTCTAAATTTATTTCTAGACTAAAAATTTGTTCTAGGAATAAAAAATGAAATTGCATTGCTTAATGGATTTCTAATCCAAAAACAAGTCTGAAATAGAAAATAAGTTCTACAACTAAAATAGAATAGTTGTTATGCATGCCCTAAGTGTTCACCCGTTCTAAGTTTTGGCACTTGTGATATATTTTAGCTTGAATTAAACTAATTTAACTCAAGATTAGAGAAAGCATATATTACGCTAACGTGTTGTAAAAAAAATAGTGGAGACAATTTTATTAAATAATAATAAAAAACTTAATTACACCTAAAATATTTGATAGTATGTCACGTCACATCAATAGTATTAAAAAATTTTAGCCAAGCTAGCCAACAGGAGAAAAAACAGCCTCAACAACTCTTGGGGTCACCGACCCAAAAAAAAAAAAAAAAAAAAAAAAAAAAAAAAAAAAACTCTTGGGGTCAAAGCACGTGACTTAATGTGTGTATACACACTTACATTTTTCTAAGGACGTGGAAAGAGAGCGAAATGAGATTATAGTAACTTCGTACAAATCTCGTCTATAAATAGCCACAATCTTGCTGTCTTCTCTTCATCCTCAAACCTGGCTTCTTTTCTCTTCTCAGTGTTATTATCTGCATTCGGAGTAGAGAAAGAAGATGGATTTCAATCCCCAGCTGTTTCTTTACCTCGCCGTCCTTTACATCTCTCTTTACCTTCTCTTCCTCGTCTTCAGAAAGAAATCCTCCGCTCTTAACCTACCGCCTGGCAAAAGGGGATGGCCCATCATCGGCGAGTCCCTGGATTTTGTCGGCACGGCGAAGAGCGGATGCCCTGAGAAGTTCATAAATGACCGCACGGCCAAGTACTCCCCGGAGGTCTTCCGTACCTCACTGCTTGGGGAAGACATGGCCGTGTTCTGTGGCGCCTCCGGCAACAAGTTCTTGTTCTCTGGCCAGAACAAGTACATCACCACCTGGTGGCCCACCTCCATGAAGAAGGTCACCATCTTCCCCGAAACCATGGAGAAGCTCAACAAGGATGACCCCAAGAAAATGCGCAGCTTCCTGCTGGAGTTTTTGAAACCAGAGGCTCTCCAACATTACATACCTATCATGGACTCCATGACTAGGGATCACCTGGAGAGTGACTGGTCTCCACATAAGGAGGTGAAGGTCTTTCCTTTGACAAAAAACTATACCTTTGCTTTGGCGTGTCGCTTGTTCATGAATATTAAAGACCCTGAGGTCGTGTCGAAATTCGCCGATCCATTTGCTCGTATTGCTCCGGGATTCACTTCGGTGCCTATCAATATTCCTGGCACGCCATTCAACAGAGCAGTTGAAGGAGGAAAAGTAATAAGGCAAAAGCTTCTGAACATCATTAGACAAAGGAAGCAAGAGATTTTGGAGGGAAAAGATGCGAACGCGAGGGACTTGTTGTCTCGATTGCTAACCGAAGTAGATGATGACAGTAGTGTTTATTGCGAGATGGATGTGTCTAACAAGATCTTTGGATTGCTCATTGCAAGTCATGACACCACCAGTACGTCTATCACTGTAATAGTGAATTATCTAGCTTCGTTTCCCCACATCTATGAGAAAGTTTACAAAGGTAATAATCCTATGCGCATTTCCATAGAAAAGATGGCAACGTCAATATGCCTTTTTGGATTTAGTTTGCATATATCTAACTCACTTGCTTCACATCAATAGAGCAAATGGAGATTGCAAAGTCTAAAGCCCTCGGCGAATTACTGAACTGGGATGACATCCAGAAGATGAAGTATTCTTGGAACGTGGCTAGCGAGTCTATGAGGCTAATGCCACCTGCACAAGGGGCATTTAGAGAGGCGATTACTGACTTCACTTTTGCTGGTTACACAATTCCAAAGGGATGGAAGGTAAATCTCTAGCTTTTGATCCTTCTCCTTGGCATGGTTATCCAGTGATTTAATACATGGAGTCTCCAAGTAATGATCATACGCATTGATCATCTCAAACTTTTTTCTCTCAGACATTTTGGACCGTGTACACAACTCACAAAAATCCCAAGTACTTCCCTGATCCGGAGAAATTTGACCCCTCAAGGTTTGAAGGAAATGGACCTGCGCCCTTCACCTATGTTCCCTTTGGAGGTGGACCTCGCATGTGCCCTGGAAAAGAGTATGCTCGGCTCGAAATACTTGTTTTCATACACAATCTGGTGACTAAATTCAAGCTCCAGAAGGTCATCCCAGATGAAAAGATCATCTACAATCCCTCTCCGGTCCCCGCCAATGGTCTTCTTATTCGCCTCCGAGCCCATAACTAAGAATTAAGCTTACTTATGCAATCTTCATACAATGGAAGAACTTGTATACGAATCTATATGTGTGCTGCAAGCACACCATCGTTTTTCTCGTTGAATTTTTTCTTCTTCATCCCTAGACTAATAAATGCTCGGTCGATCTAGTAAAAGTTAATGGAAGTGATGTACAATGTGGATATGTAATTCTCAATTATATGAAATCAGTCGAAACTTTCTATAGTAACTTTCGTTGAGCACATATATCTTCTCTTGTCCGTTTGACCCAGAAGTAATAAAATGAGCGGCCAGTATAAGGCTATGAGCACATATATTTCATGCATATGAATATGAAACTCTTCGTAAAAAATAACAGAAAAGAAGAAGAAGAATATTTCGGGGAATACTCATTCAGAAGGGACATCTATTTCGATTTTAAGAAAATGATTATCTTATCTACCAAATCATTGGATATCATAATTAGAATTAAGAATTCCATGTACAAATACAAGCATTCCTTAACTACTTACATAGATATTATATCGGATCATACTCAACCAAGCAAACACAAGTATAAGAAAAATGCAGTAATTTTCAGGGCCGAATTGAACCCGGTCGGCTTGAGAGAAAATCATGTAGTTCCAGGGTTTTCTATGTAAAAACCAATTCCTAAGTCTCCAGATTATCTGGTATACTTATGGGAGTTTGCTCTTCCCTCACCTTACTGTTTTTTTTTTCTTTGCCTGACTTTGCTTCGTTGCATTGCCATATAGTACAGTCTTTAAACTATCTAATTAATGAATTTTTATGAACTGTTAAATATACCTAACTATTAAATATCTTGACTCACCTCTTCATTCTTTTCTTTCTTGTGACCTGTGCCTATCTATTAAATTATTTTAATTAAATTAAGGCTAATTAGTTCTTTGACAATTGGTGAAAGCTCAAATGTTTGTATTTAACTTCTTTGACAATTGGTCTCAAATGTTTGTATTTTTACCAATGTACGTTGAACCTAAATGCCCCTTTGGTGTTAGTTTCAACGCACGGTGGTTGTATGCTTCTTGGCCAAAACAATCGCTGTGATGTTGATAAAAAAGTATGCTGTTAACATGTTTAAATTCAACAGCAATTTAAATGCATATTTGTCAATTCCTAAATTTCGGGGAGAAGGACCACCAATTAGTTGCATCAATTTTCCAACTTTTTTTTTTTTTTGGCTTTTCAACTTGATCATTTTATTGAGCCTGAAGTTCTAACTTCGACCGGAAGGAAGCTCCAATTTCTTATTATCTTTCTATTCTAGCGAGATTTTTTCTCGGTCTTGTTCCAATTATATCTTTAGTTAGAAAATTGCCCAATAAAATTTTTCAATAGGGTGGTTCCGGTCAAATCAATTTTTTACTCTTTGGGTTTCTCATATTTCACATCGAATGTTTCTCAGGATAAATGTCGACCACATTCCAAATTGTCACATCCATCAATTTGGATTTATGATGGTCGCCTATGTCATCTTGGATCTTGACCATTAGTCCATCACCAATCCTAGAGGCCTCAAAATTCAAATCGTGCGAAATGGTAGCTTCTGTGACGCTTGCTGTCAATCAGGCAAGTACTTGTTTTCCTTTTAAAAGATTTAGAGAAAACTTCAAAGAATTGTCAAAAATGAGGTCATTTTCTTAAGACAATAACCTAAAGTGGAATTTGTGTTAAATAAAGCTCTAAAGTTATTTATTTATGATGCACCTTCTCCTTCTCCTCCACTCCAATTCCTTCAACTTAATCAAAAACCTCTCTACAATGGAGATTTCTCTCTACCGATTGAGTAGTCCCCTCCTACCTTATGGGTAGGTTTTCCCAGTTCTAAATCAAATCCTCGCTACCCATCCCTACTACATTCCACCATCATATTCCCCAGTCCCACAGCATCGCCCTTCAAAGAGGATGGGTCAAGAAACCCTAAGCTCAGTCCTCTTTCGTCTACACAATATCCCACCCTCACCTCAGCTCAGCTTCTCCTCAACGCGCTTCATCTCGATCTTCAGGCAAATCCCTTCTAGCTGGTGCTGATTTCTAGTTCTCCCGGTCGATCGAACCAGATCTCCCTTCAATCGCAAAGTTCCGCTATCCCGCTTTTGGTAGTCTTGATTCTCCATCAAGTCAGTTCTGAAACCCTATTGTGACCCTGTTCATGCAATTGAGAAATGGCAAATCCATATGAGGAAGAAAGGCGAGTGGCTGCCCTTTGTAAGAGTCTGGGCAACCTTTGGTCAGATGAAGATGCAGTAGAAATCATGGGCGATGTTCCTGAAGAAAACTTGCAGACTTGCCGAAGAACTCTGTTTGGAAAGTTTTTCAATAAGACCAACATCAACTTCAATGGTTTTATGGGCACAATGCAAAAAGCATGGCGAAATGAAACCTTCACTTGTGCTGTCATTGAATCGGGTTATTTCCAATTTTCCTTCCAATCAGAGGATGAAAAACAGTGAATACTTGACTCAGGGCCATGGTCTTTTGGGCATAACCTTCTAGTTTTAAAGCAATGTGATCCCGACACCCCTGATATTTGTTATGACTTTAACAAGTGTGATTTTTGGGTAAATTTATTCGGCTTACCCATCGGGAGAGTAACAGATGCAATTGTTAGAGAAATAGCATCAAAAATTGGAGACGTAGTAGATGTCAAATTCGTAGCTAAAGGGAACATCAATTACAAAGTGGGCAGGGCTCGAGTAAAGTTGAATATGGAAATCCCTCTCAAAACAGGTGTTCTGGTGAATTTTGATAGAAAAAGATTGTGGGTTGAATTTAAGTACGAAAGACTCCCGAGTTATTGTTATTTATGTGGGAAGATCGGGCACTATGCAACTAATTGTCCAGAAATTCCATATGAGGAAACGGGGTTAGCAAAGAACTTACCAAGCAGGTTTGGGCACTGGTTTCGCGCAGAGGCACGCGAGCTCAGTCCATATGGCAAAATTTTCTATGGCAAGCAGGAAATACAGCTAGAGGAGGAGGAAAGTGTGCCTGAGACTCCCATTCAGCCAACCCCTGAACCAGACCAGCATCAGAATGAAATGCAGCAAACTCAACCACTTGGCAATTTGAGCAACAACGAAACTTCCAACTTATAGGAATATCATCACACTACATCTTCATAGGAACTAGTGCTTTTTGCAGAGAAGGGCACCCAGAAGCGAGGTAGCAGCTGTCTTGATGATGAATCTGAAATGGTAATTTATCAGGAACAGTTAAAAGAGGCTGAAGCAGAAATGGTGGAGAAGATAGCTGACGAAAAAAGCCTAACAAGAGAGAAAGCAAGAAGTACTAAGCTGTCCTCCTTAAAAAAAGGGAAAAGATTCTGTCCCTATGGTGCTCAATCATCAAAATCAGCAATGGTTGACCCTACCCAACTGGTTGAAACTCCTATTCGCATGGCAAAAAAGTCAGCTCAGTGGGCTGTGATGGCTAGCCCTAATAAGCCACCAACTTATCCATGAAGATTTTGAGCTGGAATTGTCAAGGGCTGGACACCCCCTTGACAGTTCAAGCGCTAAGGGTCTTAACGACTCAAGAAATGCCCAACATTATCTTTATTATGGAAACAAAAAATCAGGAGCAGAAGGTGTTAAAATTGAGGTGGAGACTCCGTTTTTAGCATTGTTTTATAGTAAATCCAGTGGGAATAGCAGGGGGTTTAGCAATATTTTGGGACGAAGAGGTAATCCTAACCATAGATTCCTTCACAGAACATGTTATCCTTACCCAATGCCATCTGCCCCCTAGCAACCAGTGAATGCATATCTCTTTTATTCATGCACTGAATGACTTTAAGGAGCGACTACTGCTATGGGAGTATATTTATAGAGAGAGCAATCATTTTCATCTGCCATGGCTGTGTATTGGGGACTTCAACGAACTATTATATCAATGGGAAAAAGTGGGTAAGAAAAGAGTTGAAAATTACCGGATTGCATCTTTCAGGGATTTTCTCAACCACTGTTCTTTGCTGGATATGGAATGCAAGGGGTGTGCATACACCTGGACAAACAAGAGACAGGGAGAAAATCTGATTAAGGAACATCTGGATAGAGTTTTATGCAACTCAGATTGGCAAATTAAATACCCCAATGCATAATGTATAGCCATACCAGCAGTTGGCTCTGATCACACTCCAATTATTCTAGCCACCTATCCACCAAAAAAACCGAAGAGGAAGAGCTTTAAGTATGAAGCCTTTTGGGCTGAGGAGGAGGAATGTAAGAGTCTTGTCGAAACATCGGGCTGATCCTGCTTCCCATCAGTTCAATGTGGCTGAGAAACTACAGAATGTAGCAAAGGAATTGGTCAAATGGAGCAAAGGAAAATTTACTAATGCGAAGAAGAGGCTAACTTGGCTAACTAGTGAACTACAGAAACTAATGAATGGGACAGGGGTTTCTCAAGAAAGCAAGGCAGCTAAGGAAATAACAAAAGAAATCGAACAGTTGTGGCGACAAGAAGAAATGTACTGGGGAATGCGTTCTAGAATTCAGTGGTTAGCTTGGGGAGACAAAAACACTAAATTCTTCCATGCTACAACCATTCAAAGATGAAACAGAAACCAGATCGCGATGCTGAAAAATTCAGAAGACAAATGGGTGAGAAATGAACAACAACTGAAAGAGATGACAAACATACATTTCACCAAGTTGTATGAATCAACTGGACCACGCAATTTCCAGCCCCTTCTACAACAAATACCAGCCTCAGTGAATGCGGGAATGAACCAACGACTAGTAGAATCTGTTTCTTTGGAAGAGATTACGCAAGCTATGCAACAATTGGGAGCGCATAAAGCTCCAGGACCGGATGGAATGCATGGTCTCTTCTTCAAAACTCACTGGCCAGACATATCTCAGGATATTTATACAAAGATACAGGGTTTTTTTTAACACGGGTTATCTCAATCCAACCATGAACAGCACACTTATCACCCTAATTCCCAAAGTTCCAAATCCAGAAAAGTTGGAACACTTTCGCCCCATTAGTCTGTGTAATTTCATTTACAAAATTATCTCAAAAGTGCTGACAAATAGATTAAAACCCCTGCTACCAACTCTAATTACTGTGGAGCAAAGTGCATTTGTCGAAGGAAGGCTGATTCAAGATAATATATTGCTGGTACAGGAAGTTCTTCATATATTACGAACCCGGGAGATAAAAAAGAAGTTTCAAGCACTCTTAAAGCTAGATATGCAAAAGACGTATGACAGGATCGAATGGGATTTTCTTAGTGCATGCCTAACCAAAATGGGATTCTGTGCACAATGGGTACAATGGGTGATGCAATACGTCTCAACGGTTACTTTTAGTGTGAAATTTAATGGGGAGTCTCTACCATCTTTCAAGCCTGCACGAGGAATCCGCCAAGGTGATCCTCTTTCCCCATATCTATTCATACTAGTAGCCAATGTTCTATCCTATATGATGGGCAAAGCTGTTAAAGATGGCACTATTAGAGGAATCCAACTGAATAGTAGATGTCCCACCCTATCTCATTTACTGTTTGCGGATGACTCTGTTTTTTTCCTCCATGGTTCAATCCTAGAGTGTCAAAACTTGGCTACAATCCTACATGAATATTGTTATGCTTCTGGCCAGGCCATCAACTTAAACAAATCTGGTATATACTTCAGTAAATGATGTCCACCAACCCTGAGGAGCAATATGGCCAATGTACTGAGAGTTCCAGAAATTGAAAAAATAGGGAAATATTTAGGGATCCCGACGGATTGGGGGTGTTCAAAAAAAGACATGTTTGCATGGATACTTGCAAGGATAAATAGAAAACTCGAAAGCTGGAAGGAACATCTGTTATCAAAAGCAGGGAAGGAAATTTTGATAAAATCAGTTGTTCAAGCCATCCCTCAATATGCCATGGCCATATTCAAAATTCCTATCTCTATATGCAAAGCTATTGAGAGGAGGATTGCAAGCTTTTGGTGGAAAACAAACAGCAAAAACGCTGGAATTCACTAGAAGGGTTGGGAAGCTTTGAAAACCAGAAAGAAGGAGGGTGGACTAGGTTTTAAAGACCTAATTTCCTTCAACACAGCCATGTTGGGCAAACAATCGTGGCGCATTTCACAAAATCCTCAGTCCTTATTAAGCAAAGTGATGAAGGGCCTATATTACCCTCATGGAGATTTCTGGAAAGCTGGCCGCGGATCTCGACCCTCATGGGGTTGGCAAAGTATAATTCGGGGTAGGGACTCTATTAGGCCACACACTATGTACTTAGTTGGGAACGGCAGAAATCTATCAATCAGAACGGACAAATGGATACCAAGCGGTCCAATTGGAGGCCCAGCAACAAGAAACGAACCAGAACACGTGGAGGCTCTAATTGAACCTGGAAACAGCAAATGGAATACCCAGCTAGTGGAGTCGCTGTTCGATGACAGAATCGCCAAGGAAATACTTGCTACACCCATTGGAGGGCCAGATTCAACAGACAAACTAGTCTGGATACATAACGAATCTGGTATCTACTTAGTAAAGAGCGCCTATCACACGGTCAGAGAATACTCAGCAAATATAGACCAAACAGCAACTACATCACACCACATAAATCCAGATTTATGGAAACTAATTTGGCAAGTAAAAACTCTCCCAAAAATCAGGTTTTTTCTCTGGCAAGCTTCCCATAATGCTCTACCTACACGGGAAAATCTATATTGAAGAAAGATCGTACCGGATCCCATTTGCCCCATCTGCAGAAAAGAGGCTGAAACCATTGAACATCTCCTCCTACTTTGTCCATGGACAACCTTGATTTGGAGTGCCGCACCTCTGCAGATCAAGATATCAAGATATGGGTTATCTCGCCTAGATGTTTGGCTCGTTAAATGTAAAACCAACTCTCACCTCGCAAAGAATTTCGAGCTGGTAGCGGTTGTCCTCTAGAGCATCTGGAAGGGGCGCAACCTGTTCCTCTTTGAGCGGCGTCCTCTGCACGCGCAACAGGCTGTGTTTCAGGCGCAAACCCTCCATGAGACCTTAAGCTCCGTGACCCAACAATAGGAGAAAGAAAGGAGGCCTACCACAAGTCCTGATCATTGGTCACCACCGCCTCCCCACAGGCTGAAAGTAAACATCGCCGCATCTTTCGCTGAGCCCCACGCTGTGGAAATAGGGACCGGAGGGATTCCACAAAACAGAGCACCTGTGGCGTGCATCTGCAGGGATTTCCAAGGATGCTTGGTGGACGGGTTTGCGAGAGTTGTGGAGGCGACATCAACGGAGCAGGCAGAAGCTTTGGCTCTGCTTGAAACCCTAGATCTACTTGCAACCCGTGCAGAACTCTCTCTGGAAGTACAAACCGACTGCTCTTCACTCATGCAAGCACTTACCACTTCGACGGAAGTGAACTGGAGACTTTAGCCTCTCTTGGACTGGGCCCGAACGAAATTGCAGACATTCAGGGATCTTTCTCTGTCCCACCGTGGTCGAACAACAAACCGCCCGGCCGATTGGCTTGCAAAGGCCCGCCGGTGTAATTTTCTCCCCCCAATTGGTTGTTCCAACCCCGCCCGCTTTTCTAGATTTATTATGCACCGATGCTCTTGATGTAATTGTCTCAAACAGTGGCTAAGTAATCAATTGTATATTGTATTTCTCGTTAAAAAAAAGTTATTTATTTATCATGCGTTTGGTAAACATTCTATTCCAAATAAGATAAATGCATTCGGTAACCATTCTATTCCCACAAATAATTTTTGATAAGAAATAATTCATTTTTATTTTATTCCCAAAAATAATTTCTAAGTATTTTAAAATGTTTGATAATTGTCCAAAATTTTTATTCTCAAAATATAATTGCGTTTAGTACAATTTTAAAAATTTCTAATACAATTCATTTTCTTTTAATTTTTTAAATAACTTTATTTATTTTTTTCTCTTTTCTTCTTTCCATTTTTTCTTGTCTCTCTCTTCTTCTTCTTCAAGCTTTGTCGGTCGCCGGCTTCACTAGTCAACCGGCTAGACGAGGGGCATGACCATGCCGGAGCATTGCTGGCCCTCAGTGGGGCCACGCCTTGTCTATCTTGCCTCTCTAGCAACTGGTCGAGGCTCAACTGAGTTTGCCTAATTGCTGGCTAGGCTCGACCTCGCCAGGCCACTGGGAGATTAGCCTCGCCTTGGCCAGGCGATATCGATCTTGTGGTAACCTGATGAGGTCGAGCCTCGCTAGTGGTGGGGCGAGCTTGGACTCACTAGATTTGGGCAAGGTTGGGCTTTGCCTAGCTAGGCAAAGCTAGCTGGTGGCTTGGAGAGGCTCAAACGAGGCTCGCCTAGCTATCAGTGAGGGTCGACCTCGCCGATGATTGGGTGAGCCACCAGTGAGCTTGCCAGACCTCACCTTGGCTTGTCAGACATCGCCTAACTAGTCGCTGGCGACCAACGGTGGCAGATGGTGGTGGTGGTGATGGCTAATGGCGATGGCGGTTGAAGAAAAAGAGAAAGGGAAGAAGAACAAGAAGAAAAGAGAAAAAATTGGATTTACTTGATTTTGGAATTGTTTTTGGGAACAAAAAATCAATTTTTTTTTTTTTACTTCTTGATTCTATTCCAAATCTATTATCGAGAACAAAAAATTACCAAATAAATTTCTATTCTAAATTTACTATTGGGAACAAAAGAATAGAAATTTCTACTATTTGGCAAGTTGCCAAATGCAGCCTTAATCTCAAATAAGGTATTGAGCTCACTGGGTGACAAAATTTGGGTAAGGGCGTCCCGTCCCTCACCTATGATGGACAATCCTTGCTGGCCCTAAATCAGAGGAAAAAGAAAGTAGAGAAAAGAAAAAAGAAAACAATTATAAAAAATTCAAAATATTATTAAAATATTATTAGAAAAGATCTACTACATCGCTAATTGTGCCATATAGGATTGCTAGCATCCACGTCAACAATTTTTGGCTAAAACTAATCGAATTCACTCAACTGATAAAATGTGATAAAGTTTGACACTCAATTAACATAATTAAAAGATTTAGGACTTAGTGAGTATAATTATAATAGATTTAAGACTTTTTTTTTTTTTGATAATTCTCTCAAATTTTGTAGTATCATGCTTGTTTTCTTTCTTACAAGTTTGGATGAAGTGATTAGGACGGATTAGAGAGCAAGATAAAATATTAAATAAGTTTTTTTTTTTTGTGGTAGAAGGGATTGAGATGAAGGGATTTGGAGTGAATATGCAGGATTACGATTGCAAAATTCCTTACTTTTTCTAATCCCCTTGAATAACTCTAAATCTGTAGGGATTGTATGGGGAACAATTTTTTTCTCTCTCTCTTACATGTATGCCCCATGTTATATCTACAAAATAAAATAAACTCGTCATTGGAACATGCGTTCCCTTTTAACAAGCAAAACGCACTTCTAGCCCAAAAAAATAATAATAATAATAATAATAAAATAAACACGAAGAGTAAACAACAATTTCCCTTGCTAATTTTCATTTTCTTTCATGTTTTTCTTCTTTAAACTTGCGATGTTGTGATCCTTAAATTATCTTGTTATGGACGATGTATCTCCAATAACTTTGTCCATATCTCTTAATCATTTTCAAATAAGTCACAGTATACTCTGCCTTTTCATTTGTTTGATTAAATAAGTACTCTTATAATAAATTTTTAGACCGTAAATATTAAACATGATATTTGTTTTAATGATTGTTGTTAATGTTTGCTTTTTCATTTTTCATACTAATCACATGAAATTAATGTGTACTTTAATCGTTCACAGCACACATGTTTTCCTGCTGCATATTTTTCACGAAACTAATATTAACTCGGCACTGCATCGCAAGTAACCTATAATTTTACATAAACATATATTTATCATGATATTTACTACCATGGCACGTGGAGAATTCTTATTAGAATTTTCTCAATAATAAAGGTGAACAATTTTGAAAATATTACATGTGGATATGCCCATTGTATTTTATTTTATGTTGTTAATATGAATGTGTAGTTTTTTAATGTCTTTTTCCGTATGCTAGTCATAAAGATATAATTATATGCCTTTCTTTTTTAACCAAACAAGAAGTTGCTATATTTCCCTTCATTTCCTTTCTCTTCTCTTCACCCGTCGGCCTTATCACTTCGACCCTCGACCATAACCACGATCCTCGATGCTTCTGGCTCCTTGAGCATGGCCCGGTGACCTTGGATTGAGGCCATTCGAGGTGGTCATCCTCAAATCGACCACAGATAAGCAAGAAAACGTAGATCAAGATGCTAATCGACATAAAATGGACTGGATCAGACACAAATTTGGCATTTGCCACAAGATGCGAAACTTGTGACATCAAATACAATGAAGTATTAGATGAAAGGCAACGCACGACATCATCGATTCGAAGGGTTTAGTGACCAGCATGCTCGCTCTCCCCACTTCTCTTCCACGTTTCTGAATATAAGCTTTGCCATCCTTTCATATTCGCGCATCACTTCAATTAATGATGCAGAGCATGACGGAAGCATGTCCCGCTTTCTCAATCACGTCACGCCCGTAGGTGAGATTCAGTCCTCTGCGTCGTTTTCTTCATGCGCTTATAATAGACTAAGCTTTATAAAAGATAGCAAACTGACAAAACTGAATAGACGCATGCTTATATTTGTCCTTGAAAATAGTGTTGAATATGAGTTCATACCTCATGAAATCAATTGTCAACTTTGGCTTGATGATTGAAGAGCAACGCACGAGTTCACACATTAGGCAGGTTCTAGCTAATTAGGTTTAGTTATTTCTATCAAAAAATAATTCGTGAATAACATAAGAAAATCGCATATGACTCTAATGGAGACGAGTGATTGAGAAACAAGTTATGACAGATGGTTTTTATTTTCAACCCTTACATGATCTTTGGGTAACGTATGATATATGCCTTCCAGAAATGCAGCCCTAAAAATTGATGCAATTAATCAGCCACGTTTTCCGTTTGATGTGGAGATGCATGTATCCAAAATCTGCATTTTCTGGGAAATTTTGTAAGTAATAATTCAGGCAGCATTGTCAAGTTTTGAGGATTTTCAAAGTTTATGGCTTGCAAATATTGACCTAATACCTTATGAACACACACAAGCACATGGTTTTAGTCCTTTTCTTTTGAATTTTATACTCACCAGGGGCGCCTCCCAGATCGTTGAACAGACAGTGACCTTCTCATTGGCTGTGCAATCACATAAACCATATTATTATCTATTACAGAAATAAATAATTTCCGTGATATTAAAATTCTATATGTAGTGTCAACTCACGAGGGAACCCCTTCCTTTTCCCGCTATTTTTCCGTTGTCGTACTACGAGGCAGTTTTTGTTTAATCATTTTCTCATCTTAAAAATGTAATCGTAAAAAAAAAAAATGTGATCGCCTCACACGTATGCCAAAATTAGATTCCATGGTTACGTGCATGTGACAAGGAATAACTAGAGATATTGTACGATTAATTATTTCATACAACTAAAATTTTCATGCTACATCTTGATTTGCATGAAGTCATGATTAAGATGAATCTGTTAAAACATTTAAATATTAAATTTGTAAAGCAGTTAGCAGTTGTCTATAAAATTTTATAAGATCTCTTTTAAATAATTATAATTTTCGGATATGGATCCAGCTTTTAAGTACAAAACTCAATTTAATACGGTGATCTAATGATATATCACCTAGAGAATGAGTCTCCACCAAATTCTATTTTTTCAGGAAACGATGCATGGCGCATGAGGCATGGATTGAACAAATTCACGTCCAAGTTAGAGAGAGTATGTATTACTTCAATAAAGTGTCAATGGAAAAAGTGAGGGTAGTTTTTCAAAATTTTAATTAAGAAACTTAATTTCACCTAGATATGATTTCGTTTAATTAATCAAATGTTATTGACCTGCTACGTCAAGTCGGGTCAACAAAAGGATATTATTTTATTCTGGTTAAAAGAAAATTTCTCGACCACTTCAATTCGCATTCCAATTTGCAACCATGCAAAAAGTCTCAAGCCTGGAAACAGAATCCGAGTAATTAGGTTACCGTCTAAAATTGCCACACGACCATTATTTAAGAAATTATTCGGGTCTTCATTATAAGTGGCCTATTCTACAATATTTTAGGAGCTATTTTTTTTAATATATCCCAATTATAAATGACAATGGCCGCTAAAATAGGCAAACAATTCAATAATTTTTTATGTACTACCACAAATATATTACACTTTGAAACGTGGAGGAATTGTCAAAAAAAAAAAAAAACACGGAGAGACCAATTGAGTAAGAAATCTTACGAAGTAAAAGAGTGAAGGACTTTGGAAATATGGCCTCTTTGCTTGCGTTCAAATTCCTTGAGTTCTCTCTCAGCTTCTATCGACATGTAGAGTTTGTTTTCTACCTTCATGGTAGCTTTAAACCCTAAACCCTTATCTTCGTTTCTTCCATTCTCAGTCTTCCATTACCGAATTGCTCATCCATCTTTGAATTCTCCACAAATCAGTTCCTCTTACTGCTTGACATGGATCGAAACCCATTTCAACGAACTACTGCATGTTACCCATCTTTCACCAGATCACTTTCCTGGTTGTCCTCTGTTTAGATTTCCTTCCGTTTTCCTACCCAGTATTACAAGTAGTTCAATCCACTTCCATCTCGACGCCAATTGCTATATTTCGGAATCCAAGTATCTTGACCTAGTCCGCATAACTGCTGCGTGTCTTTTTCCATCTCCGTTTTTACTCGCTCTATTCCCTTCTCTTTCTGACCAGATGCTGCATGTCTATTCATCTCTTAATTTTGTCTCTCTGATAATGGCTACTAACTGAGCTCTGCAGTCATGGCCGAAAATGATGATGACGGCGTATCTCGGCTCGCTGCTCTATGTTCCCGTATGGGTCGACTTTGGCCAGAACAGAGGATTGACGTCTGGACCGATGCACCACCTGCAGCAACTGTTGAAGATTGTAAGTTATCTCTGATTGGTACAGTTCTATCTAATCCACCCATAAACTTACCAGCCTTTCAAAGTACCCTTAGGCGTGTGTGGAGAATAGACCAGGTAGATATATCAGTCCGTGAAGAAGGGTTGTATGTCGCTAAATTTAAATCTGAGGCAGACAGGCAACGTGTTCTAGATGGGGGCCCCTGGCAATTTTCTGGCCATTTAGTCATCTTCAAGGCCTGGATTCCTGATACGCCGCTGTATTGTTATGACTTTTCGACTTGCAAATTCTGGGTGCAAGTATTTGGTATTCCACTAGAATGGAGCTCTGCAAATATGATACAACGAGCAGTTAGCAATATAGGAAAAGTCATAGAGGTTCGTAATGACAACAAAGAGGGTAATTCTATCCGAATTGTAAAAGCTAAGGTTGATCTTGATGTACGAGAACCCCTCAAAACAGGACAGCTGATACAAATCAATGGGAAGACTTTATGGATAGATTTTCGGTATGAACGCTTATCCCATTTCTGTTATTCTTGTGGGAAACTCGGCCACTATGCTACGTACTGCAAGGACTATCCTTTTACTGATGCAAAGATGGAGGGTAAAGAACAAATGGCCTTTGGTCAATGGTTAAGAGCGGAGGTTCGGGAACATAGTCCCTATTGGAAGGTTTTCTATGAATCGCAAACCATACCTGCAGTTCTGGATGAGGTCATCCCAGAAACTCCCCCTCCGTCCCATCCATTGGTTGTAGCTCAACCCCCTTGTGAACACAATAACAGGGACTTTTCCCATTCGTCTACCCTGCCTCTTCTTCACCAGAATACCATCTTTGCCACGCATTCTGTTCTAATAGAGAAAGAACCAGCAGCTATATCTGACCAGAAGTCTAAATCTCCAATACGAGTTGAGGCTGACATTACCTCTGCAAAGTTGAAAGCTCCTCAAGATCCAGTCCAAGCAAAAAAGACAAAGCAATCCAGACTCAACACCACAGCAGGAACAAGCAAAAAACTGAAAAGGTTTTCTCCTTATACTACACGACTACATGTACTTGCTGACCTAGATCACACACAACTTCGGACACTCCTATTATGGAAGCCGAAGAAGTCGGACCATGGGCTATGGTGGCTTGCCCAAAAAAGCCACCGAGTGAAAAATGAAACTTCTTAGTTGGAACTGTCAGGGGCTGGGTAACCCCCTGACAGTCCAATCACTCAAGGCCTTAGTGGCTAAGGAGAGGCCCGATATTATTTTTTTGATGGAAACAAAGAACCAAGAAGTGGCAGTTAATCGAGTACGTTTACAACTCAGATATCCTAATTCTGTTTTGATGAATCCCATTGGTTTAGCTGGAGGGATGGCTCTTTTTTGGAATGATCAGTTTCATATTACGGTGGACCGATCAGCTACGGAGTTTTTTGATATAATATGCATTGACTTAATGGGAGGTAATCTGATGAGACTCACCTGCATCCATGCTCCGTCTGATATTCGGCTGCGTCGGCTTTTTTGGGCTGAATTAAGGTTTATATGTGCAATCAACACCCTTCCGTGGATCTGCGTCGGTGATTTCAATGAAGTCTTATATCCCTGGGAAAAAGTAGGTAAGCATTCTGCTGACTCCACTAGGATGCATGTCTTTAGAGAAGTATTACATGACTGTTCACTTATGGATATGGCAAGTAAGGGTTGTTCTTTTACCTGGATGAACCAACGGTCTGGTGATGATCTTGTTAAGGAAAGGTTGGATCGTGCTCTTTGCAATCTGGATTGGCGCCTTAATTTTCCTGAGGCTGAGGTGGTTGCTTTACCAGCGGTGGGCTCTGACCATAGCCCGCTGATCTTAACCTCTGTTGCTATACCCTGTCGACGACATCGGCCTTTTATCTTTGAATCCTTTTGGACTCAGGACCCTGATTGCCGTGAAGTTATTGCTCGATCATGGAATTCCGCTCAGCCTCACATATCTAATTTGCCTTCCAAACTTCGAGTGGTGGCTTCAGCCTTGGGTCGGTGGAGTAAATCCAAATTTTCCAGGGGCCATCGTCAGCTTGCAATTTTGCACCAACAACTCCAAGATCATACTAATCAGCCTTTTTGTCAACATGATGCATCATTGGTTACTTACCTGAAAGAGAAAATTCGACAGTTATGGCAGCAAGAAGAACAATTCTGGGCCATGCGCTCTCGAATTAAATGGCTCAGCTGGGGGGACAAAAATACTAAATTTTTTCATGCAACAACTATACAAAGACGACAACGAAACAAGATTAGTATGTTGCAGGATGACAATCAAGCTTGGGTGCGTGATCCTGACATTTTGAAGATGATGACGACGGGTTACTTTTCCAATCTATTTCAGACAGTGGGACATCGAGACTACTTGCCTATTCTAAACTAGTGTCCTCGGGTTGTTACTAATGAGATGAATATGTCCCTAATAGCTCCTGTTACCAAGAAGGAAGTTAGAGAGGCTACTTTTCAACTGGGACTCACCAAGGCCCCCGGTCTAGATGGCTTGAATGGACTCTTCTACCAGCATCATTGGGATATACTCCAGGATGAATTATTCTCATCAGTGCAGCAATATTTTAATTCTGGAGTCATACCACCGGATCTCAATCGAACCATCATAGCCCTAATACCCAAGGTACCACATCCTGAACGATTAGAACAATACCGCCCCATCAGTCTTTGTAATTATGCATATAAGATCATTTCTAAGGTGATTGCCAATCGCCTTAAGCCCTACCTACCTGTACTTATCTCCCAGGAGCAAAGCGCTTTTGTCAGTGGACGTCAAATTCAGGACAATATCTTAATAGTCCAAGAGGTTCTACATCAATTTAAAGTCAGACAATGTAGACGTCAATTCCGGGCTGTTCTTAAAATGGATATGCAGAAAGCCTATGATAGAGTGGAATGGGACTTTCTAAAGGACTATCTCCTCACTCTAGGATTTCACCCTACATGGGTACAATGGATCATGCAATGCATAACGACGGTGTCTTTTGCTGTCAAATTCAACGGTGAACTTTTGCCTTATTTTCAACCTACCCGAGGCATTAGACAGGGGGACCCCCTATCTCCCTACCTTTTTATCCTTCTGGCGAATCTATTATCCCATCTTATTCATCAAGCTATCACCATAGGTCATCTCAAGGGAATCAAACTGAACAGGTGGTGTCCCACTCTATCCCATCTATTTTTTGCTGATGATGCTATCTTCTTTCTAGACGGAAAATTGCTTGAATGTCAGAATTTAGCAGACCTTATAAATCAATATTGTTATGCTACTGGTCAAGCTGTCAATAGAAATAAATCTGCCATGTTTTTCAGCGAATTCTACCCTCTTAGTCTCCAAGAAAATTTAGCTGGAGTGCTTCGAATTCCAGTGGTTCAGAGGACTGGAAAGTATTTAGGCATACCATCGGATTGGGGCAGATCTAAACGGGACATGTTTGCTTGGATTTTGGGGAGGGTGAATGCCAAACTAGAGGGATGGAAAGAAAGTCTGTTGTCTAAGGGTGGAAAGGAAATATTACTTAAAACTGTTGTACAAGCGATACCTCAGTATGCCATGTCCATTTTTAGAATTCCTACATCTATTTGTCGATCCATTGAACAGAAAGTTGCACGGTTTTGGTGGCAGAAAGATAGTACTAAAGCAGGTATTCACTGGAAAAGTTGGGCTGTTCTTAAGTGTAGCAAACAGAGTGGGGGCCTAGACTTTAGGGATCTTCAAGATTTTAATAAAGCCATGCTTGGGAAACAAGCATGGCGATTAGTTCAGAACCCAACGGCGCTATGGAGTACACTTTTTAAAGGGCTTTACTTTCACTCTACTGATTTTAATCATGCTGAAAGGGGATCAAGACCTTCCTGGGGATGGCGAAGTATTCTAGTTGGGAGGGAGTCTATTTTACCTCATCTTCGTTGGTCGGTAGGAAATGGACAGTCTATTCAAGTCAGACAAGATCGATGGCTTCCGAGAGGAGTTATCGAGGGCCCGGCTAATCGGAATGACCCATTATTTGTTACTGAATTAATGGACCCGGACAGTCATAGTTGGAACGTTCCTCTTCTGCACCAACATTTTGATGATTCCACAGTCCAAGAAATACTTAACATCCAGGTTCGTCCTCGATACACTTTTGATAGACTTATCTGGACAGGTACTACAAATGGCACATATTCGGTGAAAAAAGGATATCATATCCTTAGGAATGCAACTCCTACTACTCAACAAAATATAGCATCTTCGTCTTATCACCCACCCAAGTCACTATGGAAAGCTATTTGGGCTGTGAAGCTTCCCCCTAAAATTCGACCTTTCCTCTGGTCGGTCTGCCATAACGCTTTAGCTACGAAAGCCAATTTATTCCAACGATGCATCACTACAGATTCTTATTGTCCCATATGTTCAAACTTTATCCCAGAAACTACAGAACACCTCTTCCTACTATGTCCATGGACGCAACATCTCTGGTCTCATCCACAGATTAACATTCACATCACTCAGCAATCAATTACACGGATAGATGTGTGGTTAGTCGCTCAGCTAGAAGAACAGCGTACCTGTCCTGATCTGCAAATGATTGCAGCTTTGTTGTGGCAAATTTGGAAGGCACGCAACCGCTTTGTATTTCAGCAACAGCATCCCGATCATCTTCAGGTTATTCATATGGCTTCTGCCCAGGTTCGCGCCTACAATCTCTCTGATCCGTTGCTGCAGCAATCAACCCGCTCATCTCTGCAGCGAACGTCCCGCTGTTCTCTACATCCTCATTCACTATGGCGACCACCGGATCCTGGCGTGGTGAAAATTAACATTGATGGGGCCTTTTATCCTGATAATATCAGAGGAGCGATGGCAAGCATTCAAAGGGATCATTCGGGCACCTTTATTTATGGCTTTACCTGTGATTTTCCAGCGAAATCAGCTTTGCAGACCGAGATCCAAGCTCTCATCCTTACCCTTGATCATCTGTCACGAGAAGGGAAGTATGAGGATCATCTTCTCATTGAATCGGACTGTATGGTGTTGGTGAATGCTCTTCAAGACCCGATCGAGACTCCATGGGAGGTGCGTTCCCTCATTGCTGAAGCGGCGGCGAAGCTCTCTAATTTCCCTAACCTAGCTGTGCGTCACTGTAGCAGAGAGGCAAACTTTGTGGCTGATTGGGCTGCCAAAGCCCATTGTAATGGCACTCTTGCTTCGAACTGGGCTTCGTCCCCACCAGGCTTCCTTTTAGATCTTTTGTATACTGAGGCCCACGCTTCGGGCTTCTCTGGTTCCTTATGTTGATATATAATACCTCCTTTTTGACCAAAAAAAAAAAAGAGTGAAGGACAAAGCTTTCACCCAACCAAAAGAATCCAGTGGTATACAATGTGGAAAATTAGATCATAAAATATTATATTATCTAACATTCTTCTTGGTCAAGTCCTATTTTTCTTGGTCATGAGAGCGATCTGCGGCCAAAGATAAGGTTGGAGAGATTGAAAGGCGACTTGTTAGCTACAAGCCAGGCTTTGACTTCTTCAGTCTTCATCGTTTACTTTTCACTTCAATATGAAAAAAAATGACGAATTCGGTAAGTCCTGTCCACAATCATTTCAGGAAATTTTGGACATCAGGTTTGAATTGAAGATAAGACGCAGAGCATTCGAATTCATCCATAAGGTGGTGCGTTCATTAAATTCGTGTGTGGAATTGTTACCCTAGAACTTTGTGCATGTGCCCAATGTCTAAGATCTTCGTGTATGAATCTCTACCATGAAATATTGTTAGGTATTTCACGATTAAGTGATGCCACTCCTACGGACAATCTTTGAGATCCTCTTGATTACTTGGATAATAATCTCGCGGCATAACGTTTTTACGGAGTGTGCATAATCACTCTTCAGAAGATCGTTACTTTCTCATTATGTGAAGACCCAGCACATTCCACGTGGATCAAATCCCCAAATTGAGTACTCGCTAGCAACCAAAAGAGAGATTTTTTAATGGGCTAGCAAGAAGAATTTAAGGAATAGAATATAAGACATCGCGATTTTGTTTTCGGATTATATAAAGCGGGCAATTGATTACTTAAGGAGTGTAATTCATTGTCTGATAAATGACATGAAACGCACTTGAGTTCTTAACATTCTAAATTGTGGATGTATTTATATATATATATATATATATATATATATATATATTTATTTATTTATTTATAGGTTTGGCCCGGCCCAATGGGCGGTTCACCAAGGCTCATTGTTGACACGTTATCTTGTGCCGACATGTCAAACATAATTTTTTGTAAAAAATGAAAAAAAGAAGGTAATAATAATAAAAGGGTAAACAAAAAAAATGAAAGAATGTAATTGCTCTTGGAAAGCTGAATGAATTGTAGCTCCTAACTTTCTTACAATTTACAGTCGCTTGGCCGCCGAAAGAAATAGGTGAACTAACAGAGTTGAGATTTTTGAACTTGACAATGTGCACCAGGCTCAAAGTTATTAAACCCAGCATTCTCGAAAGCTTGGTTGAAGAACTGTATATGGAAATGGTATTGATTAGTGGGAAACCGAGGATGAAGCATTGCGAAGGAACATTGCCTGGCTTAGTTGAACATGAAAAAGTTGAGCACTTTGTCTATGTCGTCAATCTGTCAAGAGACCTGCTATTTGGGAAACTGAACAAACATAAAATCCAACTTGGGGATGTTTGGAATCGGTTGGGCTAATTCAAAGGATCCACAAAAGCTCCAACTGTATTTAGGCAACCTTCTTCATGAATAGTTAGTGTGGAGATGCTTGGAGAGAACGCAAGAGGTCTCTCCACAAGGATGGCGTTGACACCTCAACTTTTCTGAGAATACACTTTTGCAAGAAGATAACAATAATAGCAAAAAGAACAAATAATGAAACAAAAAAACAAATAAATAAATGTAAAAGAAATGAGGAAGAAAGAAAAGAAAGACTTACTCAGTCCAATTAGGAATCAGACCGGCCCATCTTACTTGAGGCCACATGCGAGGCCCAAAAAAATACAAGCCCAGTCTCTCTCTCTCTCTACCCCTCTCCCGCCGTCCGCAACTCCTAAATTCCAGTAAAATTAAATGACATTATCAACTTTAATTTATATTTAAATTGCATGTGAGAAACGAAAAATTCATGGAAAGTTAGAATCAGAGTTCTGAAGACCATGACTGATCTGGAAAGATGATGGATTTTTTATTTTATTTTTTACTCTGATAATGAGGTGGAGAGATGTTTTAATACTACCGTGCACCCAGATCTATCGAAATGAGATTTAGTTACTATTAGCGGCAGCATATTGGCCATTGCTCTTATCAAATTACCTTGACTCTAGATTCTAAAAAAATTCAAAATGCTTTCTGCAAATTACCATCTAATTTATTTGAATTCTAGACATTAAATCTATCTATCTGATATACATTAAAGACAGTGTAATATGTGGATAGTCCTATTATAAAATACATATAATGTAGTCGTCTAATAAAAAGAAATGGGGGTAAGTACACTATCAGTGCCAAAAGTTGTGTATGACGTTCACTTTAGTGCCAAAAGTTTATTTTGGATTATTTAAGTGCCAAAAAGTTTTAAAAACGATCGTTTTAGTGCTAACTCAAATCTGATTGACCGGAAATCCGGCATGACACTTTTTTATTAATTTTTGAAGTTGATGTGGTTCGTTGGAGAGTACAGTTAGCATCTAAACCACAAAACGACACCGGCACTAGCACTAGTAGCAACACTTGCAGTGGCATCAACACTAGC
This sequence comes from Eucalyptus leucophloia subsp. euroa, assembly GCA_017140325.1. Taxonomy (NCBI): domain Eukaryota; kingdom Viridiplantae; phylum Streptophyta; class Magnoliopsida; order Myrtales; family Myrtaceae; genus Eucalyptus; species Eucalyptus leucophloia. Next base: position 13,231,698 of record CM029472.1, on the reverse strand, counting down.
ACTAGCACAACTCCACCTCTGGTTCGTCCGACATTGTTGACAAGCCCAAGCTCCTCTCCTCCTCCTACTCCTTCCCCCTTTAGAAGGACCCACTTCAGCCGCTCCTTGAACAGAGCCCAATCCACCATCTCCATTTGCACCCTTCTTGTTTCCCTCGCCCTCCTCATCTTCTCTCTCTCCACCTTCGACCCCCCTTTTTCCTCCTCCTCCTCCGCCCTCGCCTCCTATTCTTCCTGTCGCTTCTTGCCCGAGAAACAACCTCAGCCTCTCCTTACTCACCTAGTCAAGCAACTACGATAGAGGCCAAGCGACGATGGCTGAGCACGGTGGTTGAGCGATGGTGGCCAAGCGAGCTAGGTTGGCGTTGGGCGAGGATTGAACAAAAAAACCCTAATTTCAATCCCATATGAGCTGTGTGGTATCGTTTTTGTGAGGCCATCCACATATGACGGCAAAACGATGTCGTTTTCTTAAGGATGATGGAAAATGACGTCATTTAAAAGCCATATCGATTTTTTAAAAAATATATATAAAAGCCATGTAATCATTTTGGCCAGAATCTCTCGCCGGTGGTACCAAAGTGAGCGCCGTATACAACTTTTGGCACTTATAGTATACTTACCCTAGAAGAAATGTTATATTCCTTTTACAATTAATCTGATATAATCGAGCACTTCTTGTACTTTTCATTATATTATACATCGATCAAAATTAATTTCTTTCATAAATTATTAATGTGAATTACAATGAAAATGCCAAATTAATACCAAGTATTATCTGGTAATTCCTATGTCTACCAATAAGATTAATTCCCTGATATGCAATAATATTAACATCCTCATTTTCAATATAGATCTATAAAGAAGTATCCTCAACTACTTTTGGAGAAAAAAGTAGTAGATAACTTTTTAAGTTTTCGAATTACTGCGTTAAGTAGCTATTTTATATCAAAATATGTTAGGCCGGCTAGAAGAAATGTTCGAATTATAGAATTATAACAAGTTTGCATCATATCGATAGTAAGGAATTCTGCTTTAACTCGCCGAGGACGAAGCTGGGCTTTAAGGTTGGACGACCTCGTCTTCTTCAGGTGTTCGATGTTGACGACGTACCTCCAAGATCACGAAATGTTGTTCTTGTCCATGGTCAATGCTAAAACTAACTTGATGCTGAAACAGCGACGTCGTGTGGCATCAGATTTTATATGCACGTCGACTTTGACTGTTAGAATAAGAGAGAATATGTTGCGACGGCTTTTTGGTTGTCTTTTTGTCTTGCTGTCCCAATACACATGCGGTTCTCTGAGTCACTCATGTATATATAATATCTATCAAAGCATAATTTGAGTATAAAATAAGAACATTCATAACATATGGGTCCTCGAAATTTATGGGTAATGAAATTGACTTAGTTCACCCAAAAAAAAAAAAAAATTGACTACTCTAAAGCATTGAATGCTTACATTGTTTTGGGATGAATTATCCTGACCATATATCATTTCCACAATCGATGTGGGATGACCCTAACATATTTGGTTAATATACGTGTCAAGAAACCAAATTCAAAACATGAGATACAACTGCATTTCTATCATGTTGAAATGCCGGCACACTCTGGAAAATCGTTGGTGTTCCTGTCAATGTAGTTGTGGGTATTTCTTTAGCCGTTACGAGCTTAAGGCTTACAAATATTGACCAAATAATACTATTACGACCAGCAAAAGCGCTAGGGCAGTCCTCCATAAGATCTTCCTTCACCAGGTATGCCTTCCGATTTATTTTTCGACGAAACTGTAGTGATTGTTGGGCTTTCTAAATTATTAATGTTTCTTTTACCAGGTCCAGGAAACGAAGGTCGTGTTCTTAGGGCAACTTCAACTTTGCGGACCGATCCCAGTCTGTTGCACCAAGTCATGAAACTTTATAACAAAGAGAAGGTCAAAGCACCTAACCTAAGCTCGGTAATTATTATTATTATTATTATTATTATTATTATTTTGAAGTGACTGCATGACAATGCCACCTTCCCCTATAAATAGTGACAATCCGTGGTGGCCTCTCTCCATCGTCACCCTCAGCCATCTTTCCTCTCAGCATAAGCTTTGTGTCTGCTTTACTGAGAAGAAGATGGGAGTTCTATTCCCAACTGTACCTCCTCTTTCTTGGCTTCCGAAAGAAATCTTCCGCTCTTAACCTGCCACTTGGCAAAAAGGATGGCCTGTTAGTCCAGACCCGAACCGAACCGAAAAATTCGATTTTTTTGGTTCGGTTTGGTTTTCGGTTCGGTTTTCATCAAAAACCAAAAAAAGTTTAACGGTTCGGTTTTTATTGGTTAACCAAATCGAAAACCAAACCGAAAACCGATAAAATCAAATCTAATTCGGTTCTCTCCCGACTCCCATCTCTAAGTCCTCTTGCATCTCTTGGTTTTTATCGGTTTCCATTTGAGTTCTCTCAACGGCGACTACGACTACTATGGCGAAGGTGATGATGACGACAACTGCAATGGCGACGGCGGCAGGGACGGCCATGTGCTCAAGCATGTCCTGCTCGCGCTCTGCTTTGGACTGAGGGGCCGCTAGTGGCTTTAGATCTGCGTCGCCTCTTGCTTGCTCAGTGAGCTGGGCTAGTTCAAATCGGTAAGATTCTCCTTTGATTGCTCTGCGTTCATCTTCCTCTGCAAAGATCTCTTTTGCTCTTTTGATCTTTTTCTCGGTGCTGTCGCTGGGTTGCATGCAGATGGTATCTGGGTTTTTTTTTCCTTTTTTCTTGCTTTGCTCCATTTGTTCTGTTCTTTGAGATGTTTTCTTGGTGGGTGTCAAGGCGAAGGTTTTGTTTATTTGCTGCGATGCGAACTTTGATCTGTGCTACTGCATTGGTTCCGAGGAACATTCTGTCCGTTTACCATTTTTGTTGTTTTCTTTTTTGCGGATTTTTGTTTTTCTGCTTCGGCTCTTCTTTTTTTCCTGTATAGAAGGATTTTTTGTGGATTTAGGTGAGATCCTCATTGTTGTTTCGTTTCCATTGGTGTGACGAGTGTTAGTTTTGTTGTTGTGCTGAGTGGTACACAATGAAGATGGATTCTTTGTTTGTTTTTTGGGGGAAATATTGAAAATAGATTTAGCCAGATGTTCAATCTTCAGGTTGAGTTCTTGTTTCCAACAAAGTTCGGGTTTTTATTTAGACATGATTATCTATTTAGTTTGCCAATCTGTGGAAGTGAAGTGATACCCGTGCTGCTTTAGCGCTGGAAACATTGGAGGAGGGGGATGTTGTTGCAGATGGCCATGGTTGATTAAAACGCCTGCTTCATAAAATGATAATCTTACATTTACTTTGGTATCTTGACTTGATTGTTTGTTCATGCAATACTTTGATGAAGATGCCTTTTCTTCACTGGTGAATGTTAGCTCATGATAGACTTGATTTTTTGGTGAAATATTCAAGGCAGAACTCTTATTGGCCTGTTAATTTCCATCACTATTTATTCTCTTATTGGGAATTTCTTTTTCAGTTTGGCTTATCTGGAACCAATCCCCAGAGGAGCCATGCTTCCCAGATGTTGAATGATCAAAGTATGAGCTTTCACTTTCTTCTCTGCTACTTGGTATTTGAAATTCACTTACTGCATTAGGGGAGATTATGCTACATGATCAAATGAATGTTTCTTGGATTCAAAGTGTCAAACATGGATTATGGCGATAGTGTATGACGGGCCTCTTACATTGCAGTTTATAATATGGGAGCAGCCAATGCAACAAATATGATTCCAGTACAGCAGCAGCAGTAGCCGCCTGGTTCACAAGGCGCATTTGGTAACATGGCTCCAAATACTCAGGGTCTGCAGTCTGGTATGGTAACCCTACCAAATGCATCCCAGAATCACCCCAATTTCTCACAACAGAGGCAGCCAAATCAGCAGTGAGACACTGGTTTCGTGGTGATATTTGCTGTTGCTCGAGCATCTCAGTACTCTTGGATTGATGCAGGGGTTACCACTGTGATACTTGGAGGGTGGAACTTCTTGGCGTAGTCCTTCTGATAGAAACTTGTTTTGGTGAGTATTTATGGTGAGGGAAAAGCTTGATTAGGAAGACGCATGTTCTGATATTCACTTTTGGCAAAATAGAGAAGAAAAGGAAATCTTTGCTTCATAGTTTTGGGCGTAGTGTGTGTTTTTGAGTTTAACAGACAGAAAAAAAAACCGAAAATCGAAAAACCGAACCAAACCAAACCGAAATTTCGGTTCGAATCGTATTCGGTTTGGTTCAGTTTCAGTTCGGCTTAGAAGATTTTTCTAACGATTCGGTTCGGTTCGGTTTTTCAAAAAAACCAAACCGAACCGAACCGTTGACACCCCTAGTTATCACCTGGACGTTGAATTTTAGTAAGGCAGTCACAAAAAAAGAACACAAGGATTACAAGGTTTAGCAATGTGCCTACGTTCTCGGACAAAACTCTCAACTTTCTTATTTTTTTGTCATGACATTCTTTTGCAATTTGTACAAAAGGGTTACATGCAAACTCGAAAAGCAGGAAACTTTGAAAAATAGGAAAACTATTAATATATAGATTAGCCTACAATCTCTCTTTTCTTTGAATGGGAGTGCAAATCCTGCCAATATCGCCAATACTCCCCCTCAAGTTGGAACAAAGACATCTTTAGATGTTAACCTATTCACCATATCATAAACTACTCCCTTATATAAAGCTTTGGTGAATACATCAGCAAGTTGATCCTTACTACGAATATATGGTGTCTCTATCGTTTTGTACTGAACCTTTTCCCTTACAAAGTGACAATTGACCTCTATGTGTTTGGTTCTCTCATGAAAGATTGGATTTGAAGCAACGTGTGTTGTTGCCTAATTATCACAAAATAGCTTTGTAGATTTAGACATGGCATCACAACCCAATTCTTGAAGTAATAGATGGAGCCATACAATCTCACAAGTGGTGCACTAGTGGTGGTAGCCATGGCTTAATACTCAGCCTTTGCACTAGATCTAGCCACAACGGTTTGCTTCTTATTGTTCCAATTAACAATGTTTCCACCAGCAAAGGTACAAGAACCTACGGTAGATTTTTTATCCGTGGAGTTCTCAGCCCAATCAGCATCAGTAAATCCCACAATCTCTATATTATCATTATTCTTTAACAATATTCCTCTTCTTGGAGAAGCTCTTAGATTTCGGAGGAGTTGGTTTAACAACTCCATATGCCCTTGTGTAGGTCTCTACATAAATTGGCTCACATAGTTGACAAAATGGGTAATGTCAGGTTAGTAAAGGTTAGGTAAATCAATCTCCTTACCAAACGCTGAAATTGCCCAATATCTTGTGAGGGTGATTCCTTAGACACAGTTTTGCTGTTGTAATTCATAAGAGTGCTACTAGGTTTAATGCCAAACTTACTAGTCTCCTTTAGTAGATCAAGGACATATTTCCTCTAAGTCAAGAACATACCTCTATCAGAACTTGCTCCCTCTATGCCAAAAAAATACCTCAATTTTACAAGTCAAACTCATTGCTCAACAATTGTTTAAGTTCTACAATACCCGTTAAGTTACTGCCAATAATAATAAGATCATCAACATAAATGAGAATAATAATAATACCTTCACCAACTGCTTTAGTAAACATCAAAGAATTGGCTATGCTCCTTTTGAAACCAAATATAATGAGTGTGGAACTCAGTTTTGCCATACCATGCTCTAGGCGATTGTTTGAGACCATATATTGCCTTTTTTAATTTGCAAACCATTCCCTTATTATTCTCTAAGGGATGTCTTGAAAGGAGATCCATGTAGACCTCTTCTTGCAAGTCTCCTTGGAGGAAGGCATTCTTTACTTCCATTTGAAACAACGACCAGCTACAATTAATTGCCATAGATAGAAGAGCACGAATAGCTTTCATTTTCACTACAGGAGCAAATATTTCCTTGTAGTCTATCCCATAGGTTTGGGTATACCCTTTTGTGACAAGCCGAGCTTTGTACCTCTCAATAGAACCATCACTACTGTATTTGATCTTGTAAATCCATTGGCATCCAACTATTTTTTTTTTTCTGTTTGGCAACTTAACAAGTTCCCAAGTATGTTTACTGTCCAATGCTTGAAGCTCATCTTTCATGGTATGCACCCACACACTAATTTTACATGCTTCCAAGAAAGTATTGGGTTCCTATTGATTTTCAATGGCAAATAAGAAACTTAAATAACTATAAGAAATTCTATCATACCTAATAAAATCCTAAATGGGATGCTAAGCATTACGATACATTGAAAAATCATGGAGTCGTGTTGAAGGCCTTAGAATGTGTGATAACCAGTGGGTTGAGGCTGAGATAATGGGTGTTGCATCTATTGGAGCTACCTTTATTACATTTTCAGCCCCAACTTCCAAATCACTTGCATCTATTGTAATGACAATTGTATCAGGAATGGCAGCAACGTTGGGGACACACTGACTCCCTTGAATAGCCGTTGTTCAAATTTCCTCTTGATCCAACATTGAATTCTCAACAGGTAGGATAGGAAGCAAAAATTCAAAATAGTCATCTTGCTCCTTTTGAATTTTATTCCTAGCAAAATACTTGTGCGCCTCATCAAAGAAAATTTCACGAGAAACATAAACACATCTAGTACTTGGTTCATAGCATTTTTATTTCTTCTTGACATTTCAGTATCCCACAAACTCACACTTTTGAGTCGATAGATCCAGCTTGTCATCAGATTGAGAATGCACATAACACACATATTTGAAAATTCTTAGGTGGGAGATACCAAATTTTTGGCCATATAGACTTTCAATTGGAATTTCATACCCCAAAACATTACTAGGCAAATGGTTGATTAAGTAGCAGTTAGTAAGGATTGCATCCACCCATTATGTCGTGGGAAAATTTCCCAAGAATAACATGCTCAAGTAACCTCAAGTAGATGCCTATTTTTCCTTTTTGTAACTCCATTTTGTTGTGAAGTTCCCATGTAGGAGGTTTGACGAATGACTCCTACGCCATGCATGAACATTTGAAAAGCCTAATTGGTATATTCAATTTCATTGTCTATACAGAAAATCTTCACCAAAGTGTTAAATTGATTTTTCACAATATTAAAAAAATCTTGGAACATAGTCATACTTCACTTTTGGATTTAAGCAAAAACAGCCATGTAGCTTAGGATTTATCATCAATAAATGTAACAAAATACTTGAACCCCTCCTTAGAGTCAATAGGAGAAGCCCCCCAAACATCCGATTGAGCTAAATAAAAAACTTATTCTGATTTATGTGTGCTATGTGGAAAAGGTAACTTATGCTACTAAGCATAATGATAAGGATCACAACAATTGGAATCATAACTTAAAGTCATATCAAGAGCATGTAACACTTGATTAGAGGGATGATCAAGATGCCAATGACACAACCAAGAAGTGTCAATAGTCTTCCTTTGCACCATCAACACTTTGTAGTTAAGGTCCATCGTATACTGCCTATTCTACAATTGCCCTTCACCAATCATCCTCCTGGGAATTTGATTTTGAAAAAACACCTTTTGAAGAGTAAAAATAACATTGCAATTTCATTGATTAGAATATTTGCTAACTGACATTAAATTTGAGGATAATTTATGTACCAATAATGCTTTAGAATTATATTAGAAAAATTTAATTTGTCCAACACCACTAGTTAGAACCTGCCCACCATTAGCTACAATAATAGGTGGATACAACACACCTTAAGTAATATTGGATGACAACTTTGGAGAACTACACATATGGTCTGTAGCCCTAGAGTCAATAATAAATTGAGGTTTTTATAAAGCTAAGAAAGCATAAACATTACCAGATGTCATAGCCAAATTTGCAGTTTCAGTGCCAAAAGCGTTCGTTCTGTTGCCATGTATTTGAAGTAATTGTTGAACCTATTGAGACAAAGCCTCCAACTTGGATTGAAAACCATTCAGATTGTCTTGGATTGCCACGTTAGCTTCCAAACCCTTGTCTTTGGAAAGATGCAAATGCAGATGAAGAACCCAACACCTCTCTTTGGAATAACCATCGTGATTGCAATGGGCACAATGGAATAGTGTTGGTTTCTTAGATTTTCCTTTGGCAAACCAAGTAGTGGAGTTTCCTTGCTTTGTGTTGATAGCACTATGGGCTGATTGTTCATTAAGCTCTCCTAATGCAATTGGAGCTGGACGATTGACACCTCTCCTTATTTCCTCACTTTACATTATGGCACAAACTTCATTAAAGGTAGGCAGTTGAGGACTCATAAGAATTTGAAGTTCCATGTCCTCAAATTCAGGCCTGATGCTTGCTAACAGCTAAAAGATTTTATATTGCTCTTCTCAATTGACATAATCCATCACATTATGGGTTGCAAGTCTATACTGACGAAGCTCATCACATTGCTTCTTCATTTTTGCCAGGTGTTTAGGAAAAGATTATGTTGCGCCTTGCTTAGGACAAGCAAGTCCTTGTTGCAGCTCAAAGTTCCGAGATGCATTTCTGGCTTGACCATACATCTTGTATACCAAACCCCACAATGCCTTGGCTAACTCTGAATATGCAAATATCTCCTAGATCTTTAATTCCATGGAGTTGAATATCCAAGACATCAGATTGTGGTCATTTGCTAGCCTTTCATCAAATCTGGGATCTGTCGTGGGAAGGGCCCTAATCTTCCCCTTGACATGATCAAGCTTTGATCTACCCACGAGAGCAACTATTACGGTTCATGAACAAGGAAGGTAATTTCTTTCTTTTAACAACAACGAAGTCAACCGCTGGTTGTTTGTCTTATGCACCTTTGTTGCGTTGGATGCATCTCCTAACTTCTTTGACCCTGTGATGACACTTTATGATTTTACTAAAATATCACTTCGAAACATAAGTGTTTTTTTTTTTTTTTGAAACACGAAACATAAGTGTTTGATAGATATAATTTATATATGGAAAACATTTAGTGCTTTTGTGGAAAATCATAAGTATTCTTGTCAATACTGTCGTATTTATTTCTTTAGCTGTTGAGTTTTTTTTTTTTTTCTTCGGGCAAAAGTGCAACTGGTATTCATGAAAACGTGAGATTACAACCTGAAGATAAAGCATCATCATAAACTAGATCAAGCAAAATGAACAGGGGAAAAAGATTCTAGTTTTGGGCCGAAGCGTAGAGATGGGCCTTCGCAGCCCAATCGGCAGCTAGGTTTGCTTCTCGTCTGCAGTGGAGCATCATGAGTTTGAAACTGGGAAAACAAAAAGAAAGCTTCGTTGAGCACAGATCGGAGCTCCCATGGTGGCGATCATAGACCCTTCATGATTTCGACAAGATGAAGACAGTCAGATTCAACCTCTAGATCAGCGTCGTGGAGGCATTGGTTGAGTAGATTTCTAAGTGAAAAGATAAGGGCTTGACACTCTATTTCAAGAGCAAATTGCGCAGGGACTCGACTAGAATGGAGATCAGTAAGTCATCCTTTATAATCTTTGCTAATACAGGTGATGGAACCTTCAGTGCTATCCGGATGAAAGCTTGCATCAATATTACATTTCAGGGTAGCCATGTCAGGAGGACGCTAGAGGTGGTTCGAATCGAGAGATTGAGTAACAGATCTGACTTGAGATGCAGAAGAGTAGATCTGGTGTGATTTCAGTTGAGCCATAGCAGATCGCACTGCGAGGGATGGATTCGGCTTCCAATTGCAAAAGATGAAATCATTCCGCATCTGCTAGATCCGCCAAAGGGTGTTCGCAACCAGATCTAAACCAGGTAAGTGCCGAGGTAAGTCCAACCTTTCTGTGAGCCAAGAATTGATGCGATTGATGATGAGTGTTGACATTGGTATATTGAGTTGTGGGTCAGACCAAATAGCATGAGTCCATGGACAATGGAAAAAGATATGTTCAATGGTTTCAGGAACTTGCTGTTGACAAAGATTGCATAGAGGGTCGGAGACGATATGACTTTGGAATAGATTCGCTCTGGATGCTAGTGCATTGTGGTATCCATAGGAAAGTTTGTTTTTTGGTTCCGTCTTCAATGCCTAGATTCTTTTCCATAGTACTGTAGCAACATGTATGATGATCATGCTCTGTTATTGTGATGATCATTTACTAATTGAATGACAGCATGATAGTTACTACGTACAGTATGTTGTCCATTTGTTGTAGCTAACCAAATGAGTTTATCATCCGAATAAAGAAGTCTCACCGGAATATTGAGGATTTCGGTATTAATAGGATCTTCAAAGAACCGGTGGATTAGAGTATGGTCCCACTTATGGTGGATGGGATCAATAAGATCTGCCACCAGAACAGGTTCTTCTCTAGCTTTAGGTCCATGGAAAACACCCATTGGTAACCACCGAACTCCTTGGATTATGATGTTGTTACCATTACCCACTAACCAGTGAACATGAGGTAGAATAGAGTCCCTACCCATAAGCATGCTCTGCCATCCCCAAGATGGCCGAGTTCCCCTAACAATAGACAGGAAGTCTGTCAAGTGAAAATATAAACCTTTAAATAACTTACTCCATAAAGATTGAGGCTGCTGTAGCAAATGCCAAGCTTGTTTTCCAAGCATCGGTCTATTAAATGCAATTAGGTCACGAAAACCCATTCCTCCATTTTCTTTTCTGTCTTTCAGAATCTCCCATCTTAACCAGTGGATACCAACTCTATTCTGATCATTTCTCCACCAAAATCTAGCAATTCTTGATTCAATTGCTTTGCAAATAGAAAGAGGCAACTTAAAAATAGACATGGCATAATGTGGAATGGACTAAACAACAAATTTTATGAGAATCTCCTTACAGCCCTTAGAAATAAATTTCTCTTTCCATCCCTCCAATTGGGTGTTTACTCTGGCAAGTATCCATGAAAACATCTCCTTTTTAGAGCGGCCCCAGTTAGAGGGTATGCCTAAATATTTACCACAACCTTGTAGGATAGGCATCCTAAGTTCCCAAGACATATTCTGCTGAAGAGTTAGAGGGCAATTTTTACTGAAAATCATGCCTAATTTGTTGCGGTTAACAAGCCGTCCAGTAGCCAAACAATACAGGTTCAAAATATTTACTAGGTTCTGACTCTCTTGAATACTACCGGTTAGGAAAAAGATCGCATCATCAGCGAAAAAGAGATGGGACAAGTTAAGACACCATCTATTTAACCGGATACCTCTAATGTGTCCTATGCTGATAGCTTGTGTAATAAGAGTCGATAAGACATTGGCCAACATGATAAAAATATATAGCGATAAGGGGTCACCCTAGCGTAGACCACGAGATGGGTAAAAATAAGGCAATTGTTCCCCATTCAACTTCACACTGAAAGCTACTATGGTAATACACTACATAATCCAGCTAACCCATCGTGGATGGAAACCAAGTTTAAGGAGATAATCATTAAGGAAATCCCATTCAACTTTATCGTATGCCTTTGTCATGTCTGTTTTTAGGATTGCATTAAATCTACAGGTCCTCTTTCTTGATCTAAAGTGATGAAGAACCTCTTGAACACTGAAAATATTATCCTGAATCTGTCTACCCTTCACAAAAGCTGACTATTCATTAGAAATCAGGATATTCAACCAAGGTTTAAGTCGGTTGGCAAGTACCGTTGAAATTATTTTGTAAGCAAAGTTGTAGAGACTGATGGGACGATATTGCTCGAGCTTCTCAGGTTGAGTTGTCTTGGGGATCAACGTTATAGTAGTTTGATTTAGACCCAAAGGCATTACTCCTGACGTCATGAAAGTCTGAACTAGAAGGAATATATCATCTTTAACAACTTCCCAATGCTTGTGATAAAATAAACCGTTCAATCTATCAAGGCCAGGGGCTTTGGAAGTTCCCATCTAAAAAGTTGCTTGCCGAACCTCTTCCATCGTAAGTGGGGCAGTCAGCTGGTCATTCATATCACTGGTTACCACCTGGTTACATTTATCCGATAAAGGTTCATAATATCTAACACCAGCAGTTGTATATAAGTGCAAAAAGAAAGTGGTCGCCATATCTTGAAGAGTAGGTGAATCTCGAATCCACTGATTATCATCATTTAGCAATGTAGTAATTCGATTATGCTGCCTTCGTTGGATTGTAGATGCATGGAAAAAACGAGTATTTTTGTCGCCACATTTCAGCCATAAAATTCTGGAGCGTAGAGCCCAATATTGTTCTTCTTGTCTCCAACTCTGATGAATTTTCTCTTTTAGTTTGGTTGCCTCTGCCTTATCATAATAGAAATTAGGCTGATTCACCAGATTCTGAAGTTGGTTTTGTAATATAAGAACCTTTTTGTGTCTATTCAAGAATTTCTTCCGGCTCCATACCTTCAGAGCTGCTGTAACTTGCCGCACTTTGGAGAGAAAACTAGATTGTGACCGAGCAATGGAGTTCCAAGCCCGATAAATAACTTCTTGGCGTTCCTCATCTTCATTCCAATAACTCTCAAACAAAAATGGTTTCCTGGTTCAAGAATAATCTGTTGAAGTCTGAATTAATATAGGGCTATGGTTAGACCCCACAGCTAGAAATGCATACATTGCTGCCCTTGGAAACAAAAATCTCCATTCCATAGTGCATACCACTCGGTCCAATTTTTCCTTAACAAGCTCTTCCTCCTGCTAGTTATTCATCCAAGTATACTTATAGCCATGACCCTCTAACTCTATAAACTCACAGTCATTGAGGACAGCACGAAAAGACATCATTCGAGACTGATTAGCAGGTCGTTTCCCCATCTTTTCCCATGGATAAAGAATCTCATTAAAATCTCCAACACATAGCCAAGGCAGACCATTAGAAGCATGTATCTGACAGAGGTCATCCCATAGAAGAAGACGCTGCTGGTAATTAGTTGGTGCATGAATAAAAGAGATACTAAGAAGTCTGCCTCCCCTCCCTTCTCTACAACTGATATGAAAAAGTTTTGGTGTGGATCGTAATACGTCTAAATAAACCAGATCATTCCAAAACATAGCTAGACCACTAGCAAAACCAGCTGCATTCCGGATATAAGAGTTGTAAAACTTTATATAACGCTGAATATATTGAAGCCTTACTTCAAGTTGTTTGGTCTCCATTAAGAATACCACATCGGGCTTTTCTTTGGCCGTCATGGCCTTTAGTTCTTGGACTGTTGAGTTTAAGGCTTACAAATATTGATCAAATAATGCTAGTATGACTAGCACAAACCGGAGGGCAGTCCTCAATAAGATCTCCCTTCACCGGGTACACCTCCGAGTTATCCTCAACGACGCAGCAGTAATTCTTGGACTTCTTGGATTATTAATGTTTCTTTTACCTGGTCCAGAAAACGAAGGTCATATTTCCAGGCAGTTTCAACTTTGGAGACCGATCACTGTCTGTTACATCAAGTCACGAAAATTTATCATGTGGAAGAGGACAAAGCACGTAACCTAAGCTCAATAATTAATTTTTTAGAGAAAAAACCCCCATGAATTGACTGCATGTCAATGCCATCTTCCTCTATAAAAAGGGACAAATCCGTGGTGGTCTTTCTCCATCGCATCCTTGGCCATCTTTCCTCTCAGTATTAGCTTTGTGTCTGCCTGACTGAGAAGAAGATGGAGTTCTATCCCCAACTGTTTCTTAACCTCGCCGTCCTCTATGTTTCTCTATACTTTCTCTTCCTCGTCTTCCGAAAGAAAACCTCCGCTCCTAACCTGCTGCCCAGAAAAAGAGGATGGCCGATCATCGGCAAGTCCCTAGATTTTGTTGGTGCTGCGAAGAGTGGTCGTCCCGAGAAATTTATAAATGACCGAACTACCAAGTACTCGTCGGATGTCTTCCGTACCTCGTTGCTCGGCGAGGACATGGCCATGTTCTGCGGGGCCACCGGCAATAAGTTCTTGTTCTCTGGCCAGAACAAGTACATCGCCACCTGGTGGCCCACCTCCATGAAGAAGGTGACCATCTTCCCCGAGACCATGGAGAAGTTCAACAAGGATGATCACAAGAAAATGCGCAGCTTCTTGCTGGAATTCCTAAAACCCGAGGCACTCTAACATTGCATACCTATCATAGACTCCATGACTAGGGAGCACTTGGAGAGTGATCGGTCTCCTTATAAGAAAGTGAAGGTCTTCCCCTTGACAAAGAGCTACACTTTGCTTTGGCATGCCGTTTGTTCATGAACATTAAGGACCCTAAAGTCGTGTCGAAATTCGGCGACCCATTTGCTCGTATTGCTCCGGGATTCACTTCGGTGCCTATCAATGTTCCTGGCACGCCATCCAACAAAGCAGTTGAAGGAGGAAAAGTCATAAGGCGAGAGCTTCTCAACATTAACAGACAAAGGAAGAAGGAGATTTGGGAGGGAAAAGATGCAAAGTCAAGGAACTTGTTGTCTCGATTGCTTACTGAAGCGGATGACGACGGTAGTGTCTATTACAAAATGGATGTCTCCAACAAGATCATCGGATAACTTATTGCAAGCCATTACACCACCAGTACATCCATCACTGTGATAGTGAACTATTTAGCTTCCTTACCCCACATTTATGAGAAAATTTACGAAGGTAAGTATTCTAGTTGCGGTGTTCTTTTCAAGCAAAACCAACGTTGTTTACATCTATTTAACTCACTTGCGTCACACCAACAGAGCAAATCGAGATTGCAAAGTCTAAAGTCCCGGGTGAATTACTGAATTGGGATGATATCCAAAAGACGAAATATTCATGGAACGTGGCTTGTGAGTCAATGAGGCAAAGTCCTCCTGCGCAAGGGGCATTTAGAGAGGCAATTACTGACTTTACTTTTGCCGGTTACACAATTCCAAAGGGATGGAAGGTAATTGTTTACTTTCTACCCCTTTTCCTTGCATGGTTACCCAATACATAGGGTCAACTAGTGATAATATGCATTGATCTTCTTCAACTTTTTTTCTCAGACATTTTGGACGGTACATACATCTCACAAGAACCCCAAAGTACTTCCTTGATCCCGAAAAATTCGATCCCTCAAGATTCGAAGGAACTCGACCCACACCTTTTACTTATGTTCCTTTTGGAGGCAGACCTCGCATGCGTCCTGGGAAAGAGTATGCTCGGCTTGAATACTTGTTTTCATACATAATCTTTCGACAAAATTCAAGCTTGAGAAAGTCATTCCGGATGAGAAGATCATCTACAATCCCTCACCGGTCCCTGCCAGCGGTCTTCTAATTCTTCTCCAAGCAGTCAACTAATAGCCTAGCTTCCTCATATGATCTCAAAATCTTTTGGAGTTCATATACGCATACTCACATTGTACACGCGATAGTTTAAATTTATTTTACTGAAGTATTTTAATTTATTTTCCCCGGTGTAATAATGTTCTGTCGATCAAAAATAATATTTCCATTCAGTTCCTGCAGAATATCTCTAGCTTAACTTATTTGTTTTCCATAATATGTTTCTTTTATAATTTAAGGGCACGAGTGCAGAATGCAGAAGAACATATTTATCTACATTGATCACCTTGAATTTTAACCACATCATACGTCATAACCAGCGCCACAAAAAGGATAATCGGGGTGGTGATGATGATATCACAGCTTGCGTCATACATATATTTTTACACTTTTATAATATTCACGTTTACAATGACTACTCTAAGCTTTTGTAGGTTGATTGCTTTAGATCTATAGTAAAGTTCGACAGTCCTCTAATTCTGGGATCCTTGTTTAACTACCATTTTAAAATGCACAATTTCCTCTAGTGAATATACAACAGTTGTTCAATCAGTATGGGAACGGGCTCACTCTTCTTTACCATCTAAACTGCAAGCCGTATCTCACAAGTTATCAAGCTGGAGTCGAGCTCGTTTCACTAATGCTAGGCAGCAAATTCAGTGTCTTCAGCAACAGCTTCAGACTATTACAAATCGCAACCACTATCAGTTGGGAGACAGGGAATTAGCAGCTTCAATTAGAATGGAAATTCAGCAAATGTGGAATCAGGAAGAGCAATTCTGGGCCATGCGTTCTAGGCTTAACTGGTTAACATGGGGAGACAAGAATTCTAAATTTTTTCATGCTTGCACTGTTCAAAGGCGGCAACGAAACAGAATAACTATGTTAAGAGATGACAACCAACGCGGCGAGAGCGAAAGGCTTCAACAAATAACTATGGCTTATTTTACTGGACTTTATCAATCAGTGGGACATCGGGACTTTCATCCCTTCCTAGTAAACTGTCCACGGATTATTACTCCTCAGATTAATACTTCTCTGATAAGTCCAGTTACAGAAGCAGAAGTATATGAAGCTACCTTTCAATTGGGAGCATCGAAAGCTCCTGGTCTAGATGGCCTCCCGGTCCATTTTACGAGGCACCACGGAACATCATCAAAGAAACAATTATCAAAACGAAGTGCAAGACTTCTTTGACACGGGTCACATGCCTCCGAATTTAAATAGAACAATTTTAACCCTGGTTCCTAAAGTTCATCATCCTGAAAGCATTGATCAATTTAGGCCTATTAGTCTCGTAATTTTGCATACAAGATTATCTCCAAAGTCATGGCTAATAGATTGAAGTGTTGGCTCCCTATCATAATTAATCCAGAACAAGCGGCTTTTGTTAGTGGCGATGCAGTTCGGGATAACATCCTGGTGGTTCAAGAGGTCTTACACCGGTTTAAGATCCGATCCAAATCTACAACAAAATTTAATCTCATCCTCAAGACAGACATGCGAAAGCTTATGATCGTGTTGAATGGGATTTTCTTGGTGCTTATTTAAATCAGTTGGGTTTCACGGATAAATGGGTAAAACTCCT
Organism: Eucalyptus leucophloia subsp. euroa; assembly: GCA_017140325.1. NCBI lineage: Eukaryota > Viridiplantae > Streptophyta > Magnoliopsida > Myrtales > Myrtaceae > Eucalyptus > Eucalyptus leucophloia. The sequence continues at coordinate 13,214,905 of CM029472.1, read as the reverse complement.
CATGGCATGCATCACAACTGTTTCCTATACTATTCGTTCAATGGAGAATTGTTACCATCTTTTAAACCTTCTAGAGGACTTCGCCAAGGTGACCCCCTATCCCCTTACATCTTTATCTTAATGGCCAATGCGTTATCAACGGTTATTCACCAGGCTATCAGTTTAGGACACTTACAGGGGATCCAATTTAATCGTGCTTGCCCACAGCTCTCCCATTTACTTTTTTGCTGATGATGCTGTCTTTTTCCTTAAAGCTTCTATATCTGAATGTCAAAACTTTCTCGACCTATTAAACCGTATTGCCATGCCACCGGTCGACTCTCAACGGGAATAAATCAGCAATATTTTTCAGTCCGAATTGCCCACTACGGCTACGGGATAACTTACAACGGGGAACCGAGAATACCTGTGGTGCGAAGATATGGTAAGTACTTGGGCATTCCATCGATTGGGGGCGATCTAAACGGGAGATGTTTTCTTGGATCTGGCGAAATTGAATGCGAAATTAGCTGGTTGGAAGGAAAATTTCTTATCTAAAGGGGGAAAGGAGGTTTTATTAAAAGCAGTTGTTCAAGCCTTACCTCAGTATGCAATGTCTCTATTCATGCTCCCCCTTTCTCTCTGTAGACAAATGGAACAAAAGATGTCGCATTCGGTGGAGCAAAAATCACGGTGACTCGGTATACATTGGATGAAATGGTCACGAGATAAAACAATCGAAAACAGACGGGGTATGGGCTTCGGAGATCTTATGTCATTTAATCTAGCGATGTTAGGTAAACAAGCGTGGCGTTTATTACAGCAACCCAAGGCAATATGGAGTCGGTTGTTTCGGGGTTTATATTTTAGAAGGTCTTCTTTTCGGTATGCTAATACGGGATATAGACCATCATGGGCGTGGCGTAGTCTTTTAAAGGGCAGGGATGCTATTCTTCCTAATACTAGGTGGATGGTGAAGGATGGTTCGCAAATTGATATCCGGAAAGATTTTTGGTTGTCAATTGGGCAACTAGGAGGACGTGCTGCTGCAGGAGAACCCATTAAAGTTGCTGAACTTATTGATTTATCTATGGCAACGTGGAAACAGGATATTATATCTCATTTCTTCCCCGAACAGGTTAGCACAAAGACAATATTACACACCCCTATAAATCCTTCCCTTTGTTCGATCAATTGATTTGGACTGCCACATCCTACGGGTTATATCTTGTTAAAAGTTGCTATTATTTCTTATTAGCCCAGCAACAACTCCCCCTACCAATGCTTCATCATCTTATCAGCCTCCCCATCAACTACGGAAAAAATCTGGCATTTGGAAGTTGCTCCAAAAATTCGGGTTTTCTTATGGTTAGCATGTAAAAATGCCCTCGCTACTAAAGCTAATCTCTACTCGAGACACATCATTCCAAGCCCTTCTTGCACCCTCCGTGATCAGCATACTCCGAGACCGTTGAACACCTATTTTTTACCGTGACTGGACACGTATGATTTGGGAGAATGAAAAAATCAGGATCCACATTTCCCTTACCTCAATCCGGCGATTGGATGCCTGGTTGGTGACCCGTGCAACCCATTGTCTTTCTTCCCAGCTTTGAAGAGATTGCTAATATTCTATGGGAGATCCGCGCCAACGAAATAATGCCACTTTCGACAGCAAACTCCAAATCCGATCCAAGTTTGTGGACAATGCTCTTGCCCGGTACGGGATCTTCAACGGTATTCAACCCCCAAAACCTAGGGTTTCACGAAATCGATTAGTGCGATCATCGCTGGAAACCACCTGATCAAGACTCCATCAAATGCAACATCGATGGGGCTTTCATTCCGAGTAGTCCCCAAGGAGCCATCGCATGTATTTTCAGAAATTCCAAAGGCCAGCTTACCGATGTGTTTACCTGTTCTGTCTTGGCTCGATCGGCGTTTCAAACGAGATCCTTGCCATGATCCGAGCTCTTCAGCACCTTATCAAGCGGCGGCATCAGCACCATCGAGTTTTGCTTGAATCGGATTGCCTTTCCTTGGTGGAAATCCTCCGAAATAACCAGCCGCATCCATGGCGGGAGCGACACTTTCTTGCCGTTCTCCAAGACCTGCTTTCCCAGTGCCCTAATGTCTCCGTTCAGCACATCTCTCGCGAAGCCAACCTCGCGGCTGATTGGGCCGCCAAAGCCCATCGGGCAAATGGATCTACTTCTAACTGGCTTGTCTTTCCTCCTGTTGTTTTCCAGAACATTATCCTTACCGATGCTGTACTAGCGGGTTGTATGAATATTTTCGTATAATATATCACTTTTTCCGACCAAAAAAAAAAAAACCCCACCACCCCCTCCCCCTAAAAAAAAAAAAAAAGAATGCACAAATTTAATACCAACGCCTTGTTTTATTGATGTTCTAAAGGAACTCGCTCTGATAAAAATAGTAACTTCAGGACTAATATTGGTTTTTTGTTGTATTTTCTCTGACGTATGAGAATTACTATTAAAGAAAAGTTTTGGTGAAATGAAGTGGTATTATTTATGGATTACATTGGTTCGCTAAAAAGGTTTAAGATTCGGTTGATGTTTTCACAGTAGCTTTGGGATTGAATGTGTAATTTTCCCTTGTTTTGAATGTATTTTCTTTTCTGTCTCCAAGAGTCAATTTTAAAGAAAAAAATCCACTGTAATGAACTTGTATTAATTTTGGAAAAATTTTATTATATACAATAATATGACGTGCGGTATTTCTAGTTATTTCTCGTGACATGTACTAGCGCAAATTAATTTTGGCATATGACCCAGGCAATAGTGGGAAAGGAAGGTATTCCATCGTGACTTGAGACTACAAAATAGCATTTTAATTTCACCTTTTTAGATGAAATTATTATTTCTGTAATAGATATTAATATGTTCATTAATTGCACGGCTATCGTCAATGAGAAGATCACAGCCTGTTCGGCGATCTGGAGATTAAAATTGAAATAGGACTAGAACCATGTGCTTTTGTGGGTTCATCCACTATGCTTTGTCCATATTTGCAAGCTATATATTTTGAAAATCTGAAAATATGGCAATGCTGACTGGATTAGTGATCATAAATTTTCCATAAAATGCAGATTGGGTACAACATTTCCACATGACAGAAAAAACGTGGTCAATTGATTAAATTGATCTTTTATGCTTTCATTGCTTGATGGCCGACGTGGCCAATTATCTGAAATCATGCGAGGGTTGTAATAAAACAATCCGCAATTACTTATTTTTCGGTCACTCATCTCCATCGTAGTCACATGTGATTTTCTTGTTTTGTTGAAGAATTGATTTTTTGCTAGTAATAATTAAACTCAAATAACTTAGGGAACCATTCAAGAAGGGATCACCACGGTTCTCTAGTCCACAGGTCAAAGTTGACGAGCATAAATAACAACAACAATAATAACAACAATAATAACAACAACAACAACAACAATAATAATAACTGTAATCATCATCATTGTTTAGACTAACTGTAATTCTTGCAGTCAAGGTCAGCTTGAATGGTTTGAACTAGAAAAATCGTTAAATTAGTTTTTACATAAAGATGACGTACGCAAAACCTTTTGAGAATTTTTTAGATGGCCTATAGTTGGTTTGTAATATTTTATGAGATAATATCTCTTTTTAATATTTTGCGAAAGATGAATGTCATTTGATATTTTTAAAGTTAGAACACTTCATTAAGTATTTCCTATATAAAAGTATAGATATGCGGAAAAAAAAAAGTTGTGTAATTCATGTGTGTTTATGTGTGTTTCCTAATGAACAGTATATGAGCTATTTTATAGGTTATATGAGATAACTAACCTATATATTAAAATTGTAGATAATCAATCAGTGATGAGCATGATTAATGGAGATATATGAAATCACGGGAGATATGAAGAATCTCTTAGATATATCTCTAATGAGTTCTTTTCAAAATAAAAATAAAATAAAATAAGACTGAAGAAGTCCTAAAGATGTTGAGTATATGTCTTCCAATGTCTTAGTGTCTATTAGAATGAATCCCATTTACATGAATCATTTACACATCCGACATATTTATTTTACTTCATAAAATGACATATTTAGACCTTTTGATTCTCACGGTACAGAAACAAATCCATCGCATCAATGTGAACTAAGTAAGAGAGAGAGAGAGAGAGAGAGAGAGAGAGAGAGATATGGGTGGGTAAGAATATTCTTTGATGTAAAACACATTTTCACGTGTCAATATTTTAATTAAAGGGTCTGTAAAGTTAGGTAGGTTCAGGTCCTACCAACTCTTTTCCACATTTAATAAAAAAAAGTTATATTTGATTATAACATTCACAATGAAAAACAGTCCAACTCTAAACATACAAGTCACTAATTCAATGATGAATGTATACAAATCTACACTGGTGGGGATATGATATTAATCCTTAAAAAATATCAAAATGGGGGTGAAATATAAGTGACAATATTTAATTGGGGTAGAAGAATTTATGGACTATGATGTACTAAGCGATTCTAGATACTCAAGCTCGGTCTTGATTTGATTAACTCCAATCAATTTTGGAGACTAAATACAGAACCAACCATATCCCTCATGATTAAATTAGACTAAGTTCATTCAAAATGAATTAAAAATTCCACTCCCAGCTACATTACGCATGAAGGTCACTGTCCATCGAATCGGCCCGGTGTGGCTACTAAATCTTAATTCTTAAATAATTACTAAACAAATTATCAATTAATACCAACTGTCACTGCGCACAAAGACACGGAACTTTGATCTGATACGGACTTACTCGAGTGAATCAGATTAAAAAAAAAAAGACTTTATATACTATTATTTGCAGGCACATAAATCAAATTTCCTTAGGCATTTAAGTAATTTATAGGGATAATGACACAAATGATTCTTAAATTTTCACCCAATATGCAATGTGGTCCATGAAATTTTAGTTTATTCAAGGTAGCTCATGAAAATTTGATACATGTTCATTTTATTACCTAAACTATGTAAAAATGTTAGTTGCTGCCCTTGTGTTAGTTCAAGTTTATGGATAACATTGAACATTTTCATGTTATTTAGGAACTAAATTGAATATATATCAAAAGTTCAGGTGCCATATTAAACAAAAAGTTCACGAACCACATTATCCATTGGATTTAAGTTAACCAATCATTTATGTCATTTTCTCTTATTTATATCACCCACCAAATTGTATTCTCATTATAGCTAATCCTAGATCAAGACCTCCATCAAAGTACTGTATTGCTGTCTTGAGGTGAATTAAGTTAATTTAGTACCCCTGAATTAGGACATATTCCACATTCCAACTTCCTTTTTTCTTTATATCCGAATTATTTTATGGTATAAATTAAATGTGCATGACTCAGAGAACCTTTGTAGAAAGGAACATCAAGCAACCCAAAAAAAAAGTGATTGTCCAAGCTCTCTAATCTGCAGAAGATAATTGCCTGCTATGAACTCATTGTTAATTTTTTTTTTTTTATCAAATAGGAGAATGTCATTTCATATTGTAGAGCCACATCGTCAACGTGGAACACCTGAAGTCGTGAGGACTTACACAACCAAAGATGGCATTCAACCTTGAAAGTCCAACGTTATCCTCGGCCGGTTTCAAAGAATGAACAAGAAAACTAATTTGGTTTACCAAAACGATTCTTCTCTTTTTGAATTTCCTTCTTGGGATTTATGTCACAAACAATATAGACGAAGTAACAGACATTAAATGGTGGGAGAAACACAGTAGGTATTTTATTTTGTAGGACTCTACATATAACTCTTTATTTAGTTTCCCATTGTTAATTTTTAATATTCTATGAGTTTATAAGGTTTTGCAGTCTATACAATTTTTATATTATCATTAGGAAAAACTGCTCACCCTTGGAATATTGATAACATTGAAAGTTTTTCAGCCAGATTTGTGTGCATCAGGATCTCCTAGAGAAGGGAAGGAGATGTTGTCACGGTGCTGGCTGTGGTGGCAATTATCATCAGGGAGGGTCACTCCAAGTCTATTTTAAAAAGAAATGAATACAAATAAATTAAATATTAAATTGATCGTGGTGGACTTTCTCATAGTTAATTATTCAATAGTGGGGAAAAATGATACCATAGTACCATAATTTGCGTACAACGCTCACTTTGATGTCATAACATTTGGATCGATCATTTAAGTATTATAATCCAAAAAAAAATGCTAAAATGGTGCGGGGATACAATGCGTTGTCATTGATTCACTATGGTGCCCATAGGAATTATGGATGAATTATGAGGAAAGCTTGGGAGACAATAGAGTACAAACGCTTTGTATAATGTCCTGTTATTATAGTTACTCGTTATTTTCTCTAAGATAAAAGATATCTGTGGTATGAAGATTGCAATTGGTTCGGAATCTGTAAATAAAATGATAGATTTGATTTTTGGATATTTGAAATGATGAAATAGATAGCTCCACAAACAGAAAATGACTTTTACCCTCTCGGTATACTGTTCACCTTCTCCTCTCTAGCTGGGCGAATTGGTTACTGTTCATCTGTGCGGCTGTTTTGCTGAGCCCGATTGATCCGCTGGACCGATTGCTCTGATTTTTCGGTGGGGGGATGCGCCTGGAGCCTTCCTCCATCTTCACCGAAGCCTTTTCAGTGGCGTGCTCTCTTCAGGTAACTATGGTCATCTCCAAGTAGGGTTTCCGTTTTCCTTCTTCGCTGGTGTGCTGGGCTCGACCTGGGTATGGACACGCCTACGACAGAGAAAGGGATAGCAATGGAGGCCCAACAAGTTGGGTTTCGGGGTCGGAGTCGAGGTAGAAGATCCCGTCCCCCTACGGATAGGGGGAAGTCTATAGTTGAAGCTGAAAACTCGAACCCTTCGGGTTCTGCTCTGGACTCGACTGTCGTTGCTGCTCGCTCTTTGAAATCCCAGACCCAAAGACAGCAGGCAAGAGGCTCAAAGCCCCCTCCAACTCGGTCGTGGGCCAATGTTGCCAAGGTTGCGGCTAAAGGGTACAATCTCTCTTATGTAGCTCCTTCTCTGGTTGATAGGAAACCGGTGGTTGTTCTTTCGGATGATATCCTGCACGCCATAGATCCAAAGTGGAATGAATGTCTTGTGGGTTATTTTGTGGGAAAGAGACTCCATTTAAACTTGTTGAAGTTGCTCTAAAACACACTTGGGGACATCATCTCCATGATTTCATGGCCAATGACCAAGGCTTTTTCTTTTTTCACATTCCATACCAAGATTTTAGAAGGAAAGTCCTTGAAGATGGACCTCTGACTGTTGCTATAGTCCCACTCATTCTTCAACAATGGCATCCGCTCCTTGAGCTAAAAAAGGATGACCACTCTTCCGTCCCGGTGTGGGTAAGATTGAAAAACATCCCTTATGCTTTCTAGTCAGCTCTTGGGATAAGCACTATTGCTAGTGTCATTGGGAAACCTTTATATGTTGATCATAGGACTGAGCAGATGAAAATGATTTCATTTGTAAGGGTTTGCGTAGAGATATTTGCAAAGGATGAACGTTGCGTTTCAGTGGATATTATTGTTAATGGGGAGCCTTGATCTGTTGTTGTTGAATATGAATGGCGTCCTGTGTCCTTTCTTAAATGTGGCACCTTTGGCCACAAGTGTCCCTCCCAAGACCCCCCGGCTCCTGAGATTCCTTAACAGACAGAGGCTGACCATGGTGCCCATGCTCCTGAAGTTAACCCTGTTTAGGTCCCTCTACAAGCCTTATCGGGAGCTGCTCCTTTGCCGGTGAATGATCCAGCTCCTGCTGCGTCGGTCCCGATTGCTACAGAGGAGGGATGGCAACTAGCACTTACCAAAAAGAAGAAGCACCTATCAAAGGAAGCAGGCCCTTCTCTCCCTGAGGGAAAAGCGTCTTGCTCGGGTCAACCCCCAGCCTCCAAGGTGATCCAGAAGAAGCAAATCTTGTCCCAGCTTGATGAAGTCTTGGCACCGCTTGCTTCTTCCAGTGATGCTCTTCGAACAGAATCAACCATCCCAGTCTCTTCACCAAGCTTGTTCGAAGATTCTATAGAAGAAGCTAGCAATGCTAGTAGTTCGGATGAGGAGGTTGAGGAGGACCCTAGACTGGACCTCAGTCTCAATCTTCTAAGAAGTCAATTGATGCATCAAAGGCTTCCAACCAGCTGCCTGGCTTGTCTCAGGGCCATTCCCTGGTGTCCTCTGTTCCCAAATCCTCTTCGAAGATGGCTACCAGTAGGAAGCGGGTGGCTAAGAGGCGGTAAAGCCCTTCTCCTTCCTTGTATATATTAACATATGAATGTAGGAGTTTGGAATATGAGGGGTCTTATGGGCCCTCTTAGACAAGCTGAATTAATAAGCTTTGTTAGTACCAATAACATTTGTTGTGTTGGTATTTTGGAAACCAAAGTTCCTGAGTCTCTATTCCCCTCCATCTCGGCGTGTCTTTTGGTGGGCTGGAATTGGATTTCAAACTATGGATACTTCCCCAGGGTAGAATATAGGTTGGCTGGAACCCAAGTCTGGTGAGATTTATTCTCTCCTCCTCCAATGCCTAGGCGATACATGATAATCTTAGATTTTTAAACACTGATTCGGAATGCTGTTTATCTTTCATTTATGGGGAACACACTTTTGTTGCTCAGCGGCCGCTTTGGGAGGAGTTGATTCAACTCAGTTCCAGCTGGTTGGATCATCCTTGGGTGGTGGCCGGGGATTTTAACGCCATCAAGGACCCTTCGGATTGCGTAGGTAGCTCTACCTCATGGATTCCTTCTTTTGATGAGTTTGGGCATTGTCTAGCCCAGGCGAAGCTTGAAGACTTGAGGTATGTTGGCTTTCTTTACTCTTGGTCATCTTCCTCGGGTGCTAACAGAAAATTGAGGAAAATAGACAAGGTGCTAGTTAACACTAAATGGTCCCAAGTTTTCTCTTATTCGGAGGCTTCATTTCTAGCTCCAGGCATTTCGGACCATACTCCTATGGTTCTTAAAGTTGCAGCCTATTCTTCTTCAAGGAAACCTTTTAAGTTTTTTAATTTCTGGATGAAGCATCCGGAATTCAGCAATATTCTTGCTCATGTGTGGGACATTTGCACGCCCATGTTTAAGCTTTGCTACAAGCTTCATAATCTAAAAGGCCACCTGAGGCAGTTTAATAGAGAATCCTTCTCGGATATTTTCATTAGAACGGCGAATGCGAGACAAGCATTACAGATCACTTAGGAGGCTCTAATTCTTGATCCGACCAAGCAGTCGCTTGCGGATCTGGAAAGGAGTCAGCTCCGGAACTTCTTGGATCTTAGGATGCAGGAGGAGTCTTTTTACAAACAAAAGTCGAGAGTAAGGTGGCTGAAAGAGGGTGATCAAAATACTAAATTCTTCTATCACTTTGTCAATAAAAGGCACCTCAGGAATAGAATTCTCTCGGTAATGGACAATTCGGGCAATCTTGTGAATGATCATAGTGCTGTACAATAGTTTTTTGTGTCTTACTTTCAGAATCTCTTGGCCTCTTTGGACTCTACTTCTTGCCCCTCTGTCCAGGAGATTCGAGGGATTGTGCGCCAGTCTTTGAGCAACGAGCAGGTTAGCTCTCTTGCCCGTCTAGTTTCAGAGATGGAAATACGTGACATCCTCTTCTCTTTAGCAACGGGGAAGGCCCCTGGTCTTGATGGTTTTAATGTCGACTTCTTCAAGCTTAATTGGGATGTAGTCGGGCCATCAGTGTTGCAAGCGGTTAAGGATTTTTTCAGCTCTGGGAATCTTTTGCATGAGGTGAATAATACTATTATTGCCTTAATGCCTAAGACTCCTAATGCATCATCAGTTTCTGATTTTAGGCCAATTCCTTGTTGTAACACCATTTACAAAGTCATTACTAAGATTATAGCTAGCAGATTGGTGGCCTTATTACCGTCTTTGATCAGCTCCTCTTAGAATGCCTTTGTCAAGGCAGAAGAATCACCGACAACATTCTCCTAGCTCAAGAGCTATTTAGTGGGTTCCATGTTGATCCGTATTTGCCGAAGTGTGTCATAAAGGTTGACTTCCAGAAAGCCTATGACACCGTTGATTGGGCCTTTTTGGAAGCAACACTCCAAGCTTTTGGCTTTCCTAAGCACTTGATTAGCCTGATTATGATTTATGTTTGAACTCCTGAGTTCTCTATCTCAATAAACAGGGAGCTCAATGGCTTCTTTCTAGTGGACGAGGCCTTCGCCAAGGAGATCTGATGTCACCTTATTTGTTTACTCTAGTGATGGAGGTATTCTCCGGGATTCTCTATTGTCAATCTAGACAACAAGGGTTTAAATATTTTTGGAGGTGTAAGCTTACTTGCCTTTCCCACCTATTTTTTCCCGATGATGTTTTCCTCTTTTGCGAAGCTGATATGGCTTCAATAGCTTCTCTTAAAGAAGGACTTCTCACTCTCTCCTCTTGGGGCGGGGGGAGCGAAAGTAGCTTGGGTAGATGTTTGTCTCCTAAAACAAGGAGGCGGCCTTGGCATCCGCAATCTCCAAGATTGTAATACAACAGCAATATTGAAACATATATGGATCTTATTTACAGATAAGAAATCCCTTTGGTGCAAATGAATACAATCAACCTTTCTAGAACTTCTGGATAGTTAAAAAGCATACCTATTGTTCCTGGGCATGGAGGAAATTATTGGATCTTAGAAGTGACTTCCAACAATATTTTAAATGGCGGGTGGGGGATAGCTGGTCCATCTCTCTTTGGTTTGATCCCTGGCATCCTTGTGGTCCTCTAAATTTGTTCATCACGGACTCCTTTATTTATTGATCGGGGCTCCCCAAGCATGTGAAACTAGTGGACTTATTCTCCGCCTCTGGCCGAGAGACCAAAGAGTTTCTCCAATTGTGGATGCACCCCTTACCTATCCTCAGTCAGGCTCCTAACAGGCTAATATGGCTCCAGCACTCATTGGGTACTTTCTCGATCTCTTTGGCTTGGGAAGCCATTCGCCAGAAGAGCAATGTGGTGCCTTGGTTCTCTTTTGTTTGGCATCAAACACTTATCCCCCGGTATCGATTCCATTTATGGCTCATCTCTAGGAACAGGTTACCTACTCAGGCTTTGCTGCTGTCCTATGGTCAAATTGCCATTGTCTCTTGTGGGCTTGCAACTCCACTCCAGATTCTAGAGACCACTAATTTTTTGAGTGCCATATCTCTTCTGGCCTGGCAACTTTTTGGGCTTCCTGTTGCAACCTCCCGTGGACGAATAGATCATGGGTGGAGAATTTTAGTTGGGCCATTAAATTCCTCTCAGGTGATGATTTCTACCATACTATTGCTCTGTTCACTTTTGCTGCTCTTTGTCATATAATTTGGAAAGCTAGGAATAATATATTGTTCCGTGGGTAAACTTTGGTCATGCCAACTTTAAAGTATTACCGTACCAAAGTTGTTAAGGACAAGGCTCTCACTTTCAAGCATGTGGCAGACACTTCGAGGAATAGAAGATTACAAAGAAGTTGGGTACTGGATCCCTCTGTTTTTTCTTCATAGGTGTCAGTTTTTGTTTGTTCTTGCTAGAGGATTGTTGTTCCTTTAGTCCTTCCTCTTTGTTTTACTCTTGGTGCCCTTCCACTCATGGTGACCTGTTGTTTGTAAGTTTTTGGTGCTGAGTCTTACTTTTTGTAAAGTTCTGTTGGTATAAGTTAATATATATCTTATCTTATCAGAAAAAAAAAAAAAAAATAGATAGCTCCATGTATGAAGAGAGGCCTTCTATATAATTTTGGGAAACAGCAAGCAACTGACTAAAGGGTAAAAAGTTGATTCCGCGTCCTTGGATTCCACGAACAGTTCCGTGCTTGGAATGGACATGACATGTTTCAGGAGACATGTGATAGGGTTTTTCCCCACCGACGGAGTACATGTCTTTCCCCGCCGGGACGGTGAAGAAGACAGAGACATTGTCAACAAGCACTCGTCCGCATTCACTGCCAACAAAGATCCCACGACACAAAAGACCCACCAAACCTCATCAAACACGCAAAAGATCCCCCAAATTATCCCGAAACCAATCGTAAATTCACAAATACACGTAGCGCTGAGTGAAATTGATGGTTGATATGCGTTAGTGTGGTCAGGTCGCGTAAATGCATCCGAAAGCTGTTCAGTTTGATGTCATAACATTACAATCGATCACCTCAATATCATAATATTTGAAAAAAAAAAAAAAGGTACTAAAATGGTGCAAAAGAAAACTCTGATCACTTCACGTTTTTCTGTTGTGTATATGTTATATGAAATGTTTCTTTGATTGAAAAAAAAATGATTAAAATCTAAATTTTGGCAGGCGAGTGTAAAAGGTCTATTAAATTCAAACAAACAAGCAATTGCACGTATTTGTAAGTGGGAATTAGGAGGCAAGAAAAATGGTACTAAAAGCATAATCGCATTTGGATGAAGGGAAACAAATGGAGGTTAAAGATTAAAAGAATTAGGAGATATTAGGAAGAATTGGTTTGGTTACAAATAAATAAATATATATTCTCTAAATCTATTCAAATCTCTTCAAATATGGAGCAATTCGAAAGGACTCGGAGGGATTTATCTATTAATAAACATAATTATTCTTCTTTCTCACTTAAACCCTTATTTTCCTCTATTTTTTCTCGCGAGCATCCAAATAACTCAATAACTCAATCCCTTGAAATCCTTTCTCCTCTTTTCTTTCTTAATTATATTATTTTTCGTTACTAACCACTACATCCACGTTGAGGTCAGTCTTTTGAGCGATGAGTGAGTATCAATGTTCACGTGGTACTTCCTTACTAAAGCTATAAACAAGTTACGATAAATAAATATGATGCTAAACAATCCCACAACATTTATTTATGGGGTTTATATGATGTTTAAATACTTATAATCTCCCTTTAATTGAAAGAATTGATTAAAAAAATCCTAACCTTATTATATGGTGGTTATTTTAGTCCTCAACCTGTCAATTATGCCAATTTAGTCCTTAACCTTTCGATAATTTATCAATTTAATTATAAACCTTTTAATTTTGTTAATTCAGCCCTAAACATTTTATAAATTTATGAATATAATCTTAAACCATTTAATGAATTACCAATCTATTCATTCCAACTAATCTTAGTCAGAAATAGTTGACGTGAAAATCCATTTATTGTCAACCATTGTATGTGATGCCGTTGGCACTAGCATGGAATTTTTTTAATTTAAAAAAATTATTAAATTTTTATTAAATTTTTTTTTTTCATTTTTATTTTCTCTTTTTTTTCCCTTCACATGGCGAAGCGGAGGTTGCAAACCATTGGCCGAGGGGTTGGCAACCCTTGCCGGCCCAAAGGTGAGGATTACAAAGCCCTTGCCGATCACAAGCAATGGTTGTGGTCCCCGTCGGATCTAGCGAGGGCTCGTGAGCCTTGCTATGGTTGGCGAGGGTGCCAAGACACTCGCCCAATTCTTGCCAACCATAGCAAGGGTGAGCAAGGGCCACAAAGCCCTTGCTTAAATCCCATGAGGGTAGCATCCCTCGCTCACAATTGGTGAGGACTTCCTGATGCTTGCCCAGGGGTCGATAAGGCTTGGTAACCCTCGACCAGTTGCCTTGCTGACCTTGCGAAGGAGAAAAAGAAATTTAATAAATTAATTAAAAAATTGAAATTTTTTAATTTCACATTGGACAGTAGACGTTGAATGGACCGCCACATTAGTGATTTCCAATTTAAAATTATCAGAAAAATTACATTATTAATTTGTTCTTGTCGTGATTTGCTCTATGGTCTTCAAGTGTGATGCTCAACTCTTGCCGCCAGATGAAGGTACGCAAGAATAACTCAGCCCTTTTCTTTAATGGTACTTAGTCAAAATTTAGGTGTCAAAAAAAGGCTGTTCAAGTTTTTCTTTTTGACCCTTTGTTTTTGGGATATTTGCTTTGTGAGTTCTCGTGAATCACTTTCGCGCTCCTCTGTTGAGGGATGACAAGTTAGTCATTATCTATTTCGTCCTCACCTCTCATATCTCAGGGTGAGCAAATGACTCCTTGAGGCTTTAACTTGTTTGATTTTTATTTTATTTTTTTGACATTAACCTATGATCGTTTTTGGCTTTGACTCAAGAATACAGAACCATTGCTAGAGTGAAGTACTGTATTGATGCGGTAGCAATCAATCTGAAAAGAATAGCGACTGAAACGACTACACTATGAAATTACTTCCTTAAAGATGATCCGATGTTTCACCTTTTAGTTACTATTGGCACGCTGAGTCTTGAACTCGACAAGGACCGCCAAGTCAACCATGCAACAAAGGGACCATCTTTGGCCAATGGTAATGTTCTTCGATGAGAAACGTGCATGCATGCATTGACTACGGAAGTCTCTAGAGATAATTATTGGTTCCTGCCGACACTGAGAACCCGACCTTCATGATTTGGCAATTTGCTTTTGCGTTCACACTCCATAAGGCGAAATTTATGCTATTGAACTTCTTTGAATTTTCCATGTCCCTCATTTTTTCTTGTGATAGGAAACTTTCCACAAGCACGTTTCATCATGTTCACACGAAATGTCGATCTTCACATCTACACGATGATTTCATTAATGTCTTCACACATTACACTGTGAATCGATGGGTACATGCATTAATGTAGCTGAGAGTTGATTCAGATGCCAATGAGAGTACGTGTGGGTTGGGTCGAATGTACTCATTCAATTGGCAAATGTGTCAAATGCAGGAAAATTACCATATTGGGATGGCAAAATATGATTTTCAGCATATAAATAACATGAGTTGAAGCGTCTAATGTGATCCATCTTATTTTTTGAGATGACTGGTACGTATTTAAATTCTCTATTCCTTTCTTATATTCCAGTTCGATTTACATGTTCCTAATCTTAATATTTTCTAATTTAATGCACATGTCATCATCCCATGACAAGGATTAAAAGACAATATGAATAGATGAGGTCCACCACTTATTTTGAGGGAGAATTACCAAAAAAGTCCCGAACTCTTTTTTTTAGCCAATTTAATTCTAAATATTTTGCATTTGTGCTAATTTAGTCTATTTGGCTAGTTTTAACTAGCCAGCGTCGGTAGTTTGGCCAATACTGACACGAACAATTTTTTAAATAATATTTTATTTTTTTCTTATTCCATTTCTTTTTCTTTTCTTTTCTTTTCTTTTCTTTTCTTTCCCCCCCCCCCCTTTTTTTCCCTTTCTTTCCCACCTTCTTTCTTCATTTGGCTGATCGCCGCCGGCCAATTGTGAGGCTGGCTTTCGCCGGCCAGTGGCAAGGGAATTGAGGTCGGAGTTGGGTCGGTGTCGCGTGTGCAGGTAAGCAGAAGTTAACGACGGGGGAGCCTCTGGGTTCAGTTTCCGGAGATATTGACTGCATTGTTCTTGTCGTGATTTGCTCTACAATCTTCAAGTGTGATGCTCAACTCTTGCCACCAGATGAAGGTATGCGAGAATAACTCAACCCTTTCCTTTAATGGTACTTAGTCAAAATTTATGTGTCAACAAATGGCTGTTCAAGTTTTTCTTTTAGACCCTCTGTTTTTTGGGATATTTGCTTTGTGAGTTCTGATCGTGAATAACTTTCTTGCTCCTCTGTTGAGGGATGACAAATTAGTCATTATCCGTTTCGTCCCCACCTCTCATATCTCAGGGTGAGCAAATGACCCCTTGAGGCTTTGACTTGTTTGATTTTAATTTATTTTTTTGACATTAACCTATGATCGTTTTTGGCTTCGACTCAAGAATACAGAACCATTGCTAGAGTGAAATACTGGGCTGATGAGGTAGTAATCCATCTGGAAAGAATAGTGACTGAAACGACTACACTATGACATTACTTCCTTAAAGATAATACGATGTTTCACCTTTTAGTTACTGTTGGCACGCTGAGTCTTGAACTCGACAAGGACCGCCAAGTCAACCATGCAACGAGGGGACCATCTTTGGCCGATGGTGATGTTCTACGATAAGAAACATGCATGCATGCATTGACTATGGAAGTCTCCGGAGACAATTCTTGTTCCTGCCGACACTGGGAACCCGATCTCTATGATTTGGCAATTTGCTTTTGCGGTCACACTCCAAAAGGCGAAATTTATGCTGTTAAACTTCTTTGAATTTTCCATGTCCCTCGTTTTTTCTTGTGATGGAAAACTTTCCACAAGCACGTTTCATCGTGTTCACAAGAAATGTCAATCTTCATATCTGCACAATGATTTCATTAATGTCTTCACACATTACATTGTGAATTGATCGGTACATGCATTAATGTAGCTGAGAGTTGATTTAGACACCAATGAGAGTAAGTGCAGGTTGGGTTGAAGATATTCATTCAAATGGCAAATGTGTCAAATGCAGGAAAATTACCATATTGGGATGGCAGAATATTATTTTTAAAAAAATTAAAAATTTCGAATATCCAAAAATTGTATGGTTTGGTTAGAAATTACTATGTATTGCCATTTTAGTGTAATTAGGCTTTTATTTGCTTGTATGCTGATTATATCGCACGTGTAATTTGCATATCTAATTATGTTTAATTGCACGTGTTTAATTTTGTTACAATTAGGATCTAGGTAGCTATGACTATTATGTTAATGATTGCGCACTCACATGATCACCTTACATGTTAGTGGATAGGCATAAAATCAACCCAAACTCCCTGACAAAAAATATATAGATTTTTTAAATTGAACAAGATTAGGTATCGAAAGGGCACTAATTGGTCAATTAGTGTAATTAAGTCACCGACCCTAGATTCTCTGGTTGTGTAAGAAGCGAGGCATACTCTCATGTCCTGCTTGGTTTCTAGCCGACCCCAATAGACTAGTGGCAACTCTTTTTGTGTAAAATTCCTAAAAAAATATCTCCATATCACGTGAGGTATGGGCTTGGAAGAGCTTGTGCTTAATCAAGGGCCAAAAATCTATCCTTTAGGCAATACCCCTAAACCTACTCCTTCCCTCCTGAGGATAGGTCGCGACGGCTTGGCGAATCCACTAGGGACTTGGTTTTAGACCTTAGAGGACTTAGGCCGAAATTGATCTTGTTCAAAAATATTATTGTTCGGTAGTGATGATCCGAAGTACATCCCTAACAGGTCGGTTGTTTAATGTTCATACTGAATGGGAGGTGTGAGGGGAAGTGTTTGCTCACATTTGTCTTGCAAGGAAGTGTAGGAATGTATGATTTATTTTTATGTACGGAGTGTTGATTGCTTATCAATTGTCATGGGTGCTTCCCCCGCATTACACTATACTGTAGCACACATTACCTGCCACCGGACCTAAGCTGCATAGAGTCACTTTGGATGGTATTGAGGTGGATACCACTCTAACTACAACCGTATAGTATGAGTTGCTCATCTCTACCCCAAAATTTCTTTCTTCATGTCGAAGGTACCCACCCCGATTTGCAACCGCGCGACACGGGGCGGCTATTTGACAAAGCTGGAGTCATGAGTAACACGACCTAATCACAATCTTGTTGGTTCAATCCGGTGATCCTATGATTTTATTTTGAGCCGTCTAGAGTAGAAATCGAACCACCACCCATGCACATGTTTATGTCATTGCCATTGCTACTTAATGAATAGGGTAAGTTTTTCGAATCCTTTTCTGCGCAATTTATTTATTCGCTTTCTTTTTGGTCGGTCCATGAAAAATTAGGTTTGTCATAACCTTGGTTGGCATATGATGGGGTAACCCAAGCTTCACATCATTTTCGTCCCAAAAGCCGAGCTCCGCACGTGGTGGGATAGACCGGATCTGACTGGCCATGACTGGGTGCGATCTTACGTCGGACAATCACTCCCCTTTTTGGAGATAAAGACTCATTATGGTGTCGTGCAAGCATTAGCACATATTTGGTGCCCCACAACTTGCACGTTCATATTCAGTGATCACAAACTCACTCCAATCTTGGAGGAATACAGTATTGCTATTGGAAAGCCCTTAGTGTTGGAGTTAGTTAGCCCACCTGTAGGAACTGAGCATGCATCGACCTTATCTGAGTTCCTTAAAGTTAAGGGAGAGGACGTGAGAAAAGTTTTGAAGCTAATCGCAAAACCTGCCCATTCTCATTTCTATATGAATTTTTTCAAAATCCCTAATCTTTCCAAAAGAATAGGATCTTCCTACTAGCTTTCTTCGGGTTTGTGATATTCCCACATTGTAGGAATGCTATTAGCCCTTCCGTAGCATAGGTAGTTCGTGAAGTATGTATGGAAAAGGGCTTTGTTAATGCTATCTTGACTGAAACATTTATTTCCCTTACTCGTTTTAAAGAAAATAAAGACCAAGCTTTGCATGCTCCTCCTGCACTCTTACAAATCTGGTTCTTCTCTCACATTAAGGGGAAAGGGTTCGATGGCTTGATGACTATAAGCGACATTTCTGACTCTAGCCACCCCATCTTGAAGTTTAGAGATAGGAAAATGTTTGCCCTTGATTATCATTATTCTGAGTGGTTAGTTTTCATGACCAACCTTTGACCTGAGGATTTTCAATGGCATGCCAAATGGCTCCGAGTTCAAGAAGCGCAATTTGTGTGTGGGCTTATTGGACCTATTCCTTTGTTGGGAATCACTGAAGTCATCGAATATTACTCGACCTGAGTCACCCGTCAATTTCAAGAGGTTCAACAGCTTCTGCTGGTGATTCAGGAAGACTCTCTTAGGATAGACTTCCCTGACGGATGCCAAGATCACAAAGACTTCGTTGCATTGGTCAAGTCGATGTGGGATATGTGCCACCCTCGGAAGTTGATATAGCCTGAGGAAGAGTTGGAGAGGCAAGAGAAGACTTACTATGCCTCGAAGGAGTACATCTTTAGGTATAAGATCCCGGAGAGCCTATGCTTGAAGATTCCCGAAGTGCCATTGAAGATCACCCACTAAGCTAAGATCAAGGGCCTCAAAAGGGAGCTCGAGGAGGTCGAAAAGCGTGCTTTGGAGTTAACTCAAGTTAATGGAGTTGCCACGAGCGGAAGTTGTCCTCATTAGTTAGATTGAGTCAAATGCGATTTGTAGCGAGACCATACTCACATGCGTTACAATGTTAAAAGAATTTGTCTCGAGTCTCAATGTTGGGAGTTAAGAGAGTGTCTTTCCGTCTTCAAAGTAGCTTCGTTGTTCAGGGGTTTTCTCTCATGTTTTTTGTTGCATTATGTGGCAACCTAGTTTTCAATGAAATGAACAAGGGCCGACCGCTTGATTATTACTTGTACTTATATATGTTTATCTACCCTTGCATCATGTACGACCCGATCGATTGTCTTCTGCCGATCGTCGACACGGCCAAGCAGAGATCTCCGATTCGCACACACGTGAAAGTCAGGATGGAGAACGAGGACACCAACATGCGCATGGCCAAGATGGAGGACCAGCTAGCCAACTCACTGCAATGATGTTTGAAATAAGCCAGAAACTTAAGGAGCCCCTCGCTATAGCTGTCATTGGAACATCCACTCCTACGTCATCAGGACACGCTCCCCCGTCAACGGGAGGCATGCACATTGTTGATCTCCCTGAGAAAGAAATTGCCGGAGAGGCTCCTTCTGTCATGTCAATCATTGTCAATTTGGACTCTCCTCCGAAGGAAGACCCAACACCCCGCCTAAGTGAAGAGAGTGAAAAACGCTTGGCAAAGATGGAGGAGCAACTGTGTGCCTTGCAAAGTTACGCGCTGAAAGGAGTTGATAGGTTTTCTTCATATACCAAGACAAACTTCCTTGAGATTTTCCAAGAGTCTGGGTTCTCAAGAAAGTATGACGGAACGGGTGAGAGTGCTAGTATGAACAAAATAAAGGAGTTAGGGAAGAGAATAAGAATACAAGATTTATAGTGGCTCGGCTTAATCCAAGCCTATGTCCACTCTCCCATGATAACAGCCTTCTTGGCTGGATTCTACTATGCAATCAACAAGAGATTACAACTTTGAGTGCAAACACTTAGTAGTAGATCACACTATCTCACTAAGTCACTCTTTTGGTATTTCTCTCACGATTACAAACGTTTAAGCTCTGAAGAGACAAGTATATGATCGAAAGTCGCTCAGACTTTGAAATTATAAATTCTACGCTCCGTCTCTTACTTGCTCATCGGTCCATGATCTCCTTAAATACTCCTCCACTTCCAAACTATCCATTGGACAGTATCCCGGAGAATCGTCTTCTAATATACCCATTGGACAGCTACGTATCTAGAAGATTTGGTAGCCGTTGAGTGACAAAGGTAGAATCCCAAATTGATTCCGATCGCCCATACAAACGAAATCTTGGTTTCCATAAGTAAAGCTTCTTCGTATAGAAAGTTCTTGTCTTCAAGATACAATCGTCAATCAAATCAATCTTGATGTGGAATCCAAACCAGATCACTAGCCGTTATATGATTGGGCTTGAGTTACGATTCATCGAATCTGGATGTAAAGTCTGAGTCTGTAGACTTTACAATATGAGTCTGTAGACTTTACAATCTGGGTCTGAACATATCTGCTTCTGAACAGATTTAACTTTAAGGTCTGTACCCAGTTCAGCTTCAGCATAGAGTCTGTCTTCTGATTCAGCTTCAGCATAGAGTCTGTCTTCTGGT
Organism: Eucalyptus leucophloia subsp. euroa; assembly: GCA_017140325.1. Lineage (NCBI taxonomy): Eukaryota > Viridiplantae > Streptophyta > Magnoliopsida > Myrtales > Myrtaceae > Eucalyptus > Eucalyptus leucophloia. The sequence continues at coordinate 13,194,288 of CM029472.1, read as the reverse complement.
TCAGCTTCAGCATAGAGTCTGTCTTCTGGTTCATCATTCACGTTCAGTCTAGAATTAGTCAGAGTTGACAGATTTCTGATGTAGAACAGTCTTCGATTTTAAGTCTTGAGTCTGGCAGTCTTCAGACTTTGACACAGAAGTCTGGAAATCTTCAGAATATACTTTGGAAAAGTGTTACGTTCAGTCTTCTGGTCGTCTTCACACTTTGACAATATCCTTTACATGTTCTATCATCTGCATGGCCTATTACTCAACCATCAAACATGTTAGTAGCCTTTGATTTATTTTATCATCTTCAAAACATCATAAGGGATTTCCTAACAATCTCCCCCTTTTTGATGATGACAAAACAATCTCTGAATATGCAGATTTGTAAACATACTTTTAAATCAAATGATATCAGAAGATAACAAATAGATTGAGCATAAGAATATATAGAAAAATAATCGCAGCTCAATATTATGCAATAATATCAAACCAATCAGCACATATGCATATTCATATTTTCTCCCCTTTTTGTCATAATCAAAAAGTGATAATAATGGATTCACGTAGAGAATAATAACAAATATTTTGCATGAATCACAATTTCCAAAAATCAGCTTTTATCGAATATTAAAGATATTCAATATAGCTCACTTCGATTATATCAGCAAATATCCAATAAAAATCACGGATGCATCATAAAATGCACGTACCATTTTTGTCATAATAAAATGATAATATCAATAAGAGATTTGTTAATGACAAAATGTAATAAAATATGCACTAACCGGATTTTTTTTGAACAAATTCTGACACATTTACCTTTAATTCCATCCATAATAAGATCACGATCAATTCAAAAAGATTTTTCCAAAATTGATCAAAGCTCCCCCCCTCAATTTGTTGCCTTTTTTTTTGAGATGATATTTGCGAATAGAAACAATTGTTGCAATTGTCGCAGGAGATATTTTCTGATTGCACCAAAATCTGCGTAGATTTGTAATCATTCTCGCCTTATTGAATTTCCTGCAATCAACTCATTTCCTTTTTTGGTATCCATCAATTTGGATCCTTCCTTGACGTTAGAGCAAAATATATAATCTCCACAGATAAATAATATTCTTTCTTAATTCATCATAAAAAAGTATTCAAAGAAAGAATATTATGCATATGATATTTTGAAAAATAAATTCTCTCTTAGACATAATACGATAAAATCAGAGAGAATAAAATCTTTGAATATCTAAGAATATCTTGCATCATCACGTAAAACAGATTTTCACTTTGCAAAATATGATTATATTTGAGAGTATAAAATTAGACAAAATAATCTGAATTCTCTCAAATAATCAAATCTCAATTCACAAATTAAACCAAATAAAATTAAACCAAATAAATTCTTTTGTCTTTAAGCATGATATCAAAAATGATCACACATATCAAATTAAATTTCGAATCACAAAAACAAATCATGCGATTCTTTCTTCAATAAAACAAAATATGATCATTATAAAATCTGAATCAATCAATGATATATCGAATTTCAAGCATAATGAGAATTATGTGCCCAAAAACATTCCTTACCAACTTCTTCTTTTCCTTTATTTCCTCGATTTCCTCATCAGATTATGAGTCTGTGTCCAAGTCAGACTTTGATTCTGAGTCTGTGTCTGAATCAGACTTGATTCTGAATGTGCCATCAAGCATAGATTTCCTTGCTCATCATCTTCTTTTATTGTTCTATTCTGGCCATTTTGCTTGTATTTTCTTCCATCGAAATATGGTCGCCTTGTGTTGTTTTGCCTTTCCATAAGTCCTGGTGCCAACATACTAGCCATAAAGAATCTTTAGCTCAAAAGTAAAAACACTTTTATAAACCGAGCACTTAGCTCTGATACCAATTGAGAGTGCTAGTATGAACAAAATAAAGGAGTTAGGGAAGAGAATAAGAACACAAGATTTATAGTGATTCGGCTTAATCCAAGCCTACGTCCACTCTCCCATGATAACAGCCTTCTTGGCTGAATTCCACTATGCAATCAACAAGAGATTACAACTTCGAGTGCAAACACTTAGTAGTAGATCACACTATCTCACTAAGTCACTCTTTTGGTATTTCTCTCACGATTACAAACGTTTAAGCTCTGAAGAGACAAGTATATGATCGAAAGTCGCTCAAACTTTGGAATTATAAATTCTACGCTCCATCTCTTACTTGCTCATCGGTCCATGATCTCCTTAAATACTCCTCTACTTCCAAACTACCCGTTGGACAGTATCCCGGAGAATCGTCTTCCAATATACCCATTGGATAGCTCTGTATCTAGAAGATTTGGTAGCCGTTGAGTGACAAAGGTAGAATCCCAAATTGATTCCGATCGCCCATACAAACGAAATCTTGGTTTCCATAAGTAAAGCTTCTTCGTATAGAAAGTTCTTGTCTTCAAGATCCAATCGTCAATCAAATCAATATTGATGTGGAATCCAAACCAGATCACTAGCCGTTATATGATTGGGCTTGAGTTACGATTCATCGAATCTGGATGTAAAGTCTGAGTCTGTAGACTTTACAATATGAGTCTGTAGACTTTACAACTGGGTCTAAACATATTACGCTTCTGAACAGATTTAACTTTAAGGTCAAACCCGATTTAGCTTTATAGAGTCTCGTCTTCCGATTCAGCTTCAACATAGAGTCTCGTCTTTCTGGTTCAGCTTCAAGCATAGAGTCTATCTTCTGGTTCATCATTCACGTTCGTCTAGAATTAGTCAGAGTTGACAGACTTCTGATGTAGAATAGACTTTGACACTAAAGTCTGGCAGTCTTCAGACTTTGAGTCTTGAGTCTGGCGGTCTTCAAACTTTGACACAGAAGTCTGGAAATCTTCAGAATATACTTTGGAAAAGTGTTACGTTCAGTCTTCTGGTCGTCTTCACACTTTGACAATATCCTTTACATGTTCTATCATCTGCATGGCCTATTACTCAACCATCAAACATGTTAATAGCCTTTGATTTATTTTGTCATCTTCAAAACATCATAAGGGATTTCCCTAACAACGGGATACCACATGACCCATCTTAAGTGTTACTTGAGGAAAATGGCTTGCTACGCTGACAACATGTCTTTCCTCATACACACATTCCAAAATAGCTTGGAAGGTATTGCCTTGATGTGGTTCATCACATTGGGCATTAAAAAATTCACCAGTTGGGAAGATTTAGCTAATGAGTTCTTGTAGCAATACCGGTTTAATACCGAGCTCACCCCCACGAAAGAAGAGTTGACCCGCATTGAGAAAAAGAGGAATGAGTCATTTAAGGCTTTTGTGCAAAGGTGGAGGACTATGGCCTTATAAGTGAAGCCGGCCTTGAATGAGAGGGAGATGAAGCAGCTATTCCTTAAGACATTGCCCCCTAAGTACTTCCAAGGGTTAGTGTTCTCGGGTTGCCAGATGTTTTCACAACTAATTGAGGTAGGTGAAGGAGTCGAATGGGCAATTGTTGAGGGAAAAATATCTACTAGGGGCATGAAGAGATTCAAAACGAGAAAAGATAAGAAAGCCACAGTCGAAGTAGCGCTTGTGCGAGAGCCATTTGTCCCTCAACCGGTCGCAACACCTGTGCACAAGCCTATAGTGGTTCAAGGTAGCTCATCACGAGTATATGATAATGGCAAGAGGCCCATTCGAAAGGGATTTTCCCCACTACCACACCCGCTGTCAAAGTTGTTGCCCATGTTTCTTGAAAAGAGGATGGTCACGAAGGAGGTACCTAGAGACAATCCCCCGAGATTTGCCAGGTTCAATATGACCAAGACCTGCGAATACTACATGGGAGAAAGGGGGCATAATGTAGATGATTGTAACGTGCTAAGATATAAAATTCAATAACTTCTAGACAAGAACATCTTGACTTTCAGGGAGGCTTAGCTTAACATGCAATAGAACTCTACCAAATCATGCATGGGGAGTGAACTTAATTTCCGAGGAGATGCGAGCAAGTCAACAGCCTATAGTGGGCAAGTTGTATAAGTCCTTAGTGCTAGCGGGATACTATGGAGGTTAGGAGAATGTGACCCTGGAAGAGAAACTGAACCGCATCCACAAGATGGTAGCCGTGGGGGTAATTCGATGCGGAGAAGAGGGAGAGAGCTTGTAGCATCCGAGGAGGAGGCAACATTGCCCGATGTCGTCTGAGCCGCCGCCCTTCGAGCCCAAAGTCGTTCGAGCCATCGCCATCCGACCCACCTGCACTCGACACCACTGCTACCAATGCCAATAGCTGCAAAGACACCGCCGCCGTTGCTCCTAACACCGAGCCAACTGAGACTAGAGGGAGCGGGAAGACGAACTCGAAGCCTCTTAGGTCTGAAGATCTGAGGCAGGGGGTTGGCCAAAGGCCCAGATTTGATTATGCTTGATTAGATCTGGGAGTAGATCGAGCCCCGCCACATCACTGTGCCGATCGCCGCCGCCATTCAATCATCGTCAACATTGCCAGGCCACACCTTTCCGAATTGGTGCTGCTCACCAAGCCGCTGCCCTTTGACCTCGACTACGACAACGCCTGGGCCCGATGCCATCGCTGCCCATCCTCTCGATGCTATGCCGAGTTGCTCGTCGCCATGTTCGCTGGCCTTCGACATGAGTTCCGCCATGCTGCTCGTTGGCCCGTCAGTGTCACCTACATCTCGACTCCATCCCCGACGCAATTGCCCTTGTTGCTACTTGACTCGTCGGTGTCGCCTATGCTGCAATCGCTGCGCAGACCCTGATGACGCCGTCGCCCTTCGCTGTCCGCGGCCGTCGCCTCCTGCGTTGTCATTACCGCTCACCATGTCGTCGCGTCTGAGTTGCCGTTGCCACCCATCGCGTTGCCACCACCGAGTCGTCGACGTCCCTTTTCGTGCCCCAACGTCGCAAAGAAGCCCTGGAGAAGAAGGCATGAACCGGGTCAAAAGAGTTGGGCTGGGTGCAAGTTCGAGGTAGGGTTTTTGGATAAATCGGGCCATCTAACTTTTGGGCTTGTGGGCTTGGGCTGGTGTAGTGTGGGCTTGTGGGCCTAGTCTGTTTTAAAAAGAGAGGAGGGGGAACTCTTAGGCTAAGCCCAAGCTTCGGGCCTATTTTGGCCTGCCGGACCCGACCCACGCCAACCAGGCCGAACCTAGGTCCGATCAAACCGGACTTGACCCGATCCGGCCCAAAAAATAGAAAAAAAATTATTATTTTATTATTATTTTTAAAAATTAAAAAAAATTCGAAAATCCAAAAATGATGGGGTTTGGTTAGGAATTGCCATATCTTGCCTTCATAGTGTTATTAGGCATTTATTTGCTCGTATTTTGATTATATCGTATATTTAATTTGCATGTCTAATTATGTTTAATTGCATGTGCTTACTTTTACTATAATTAGGATCTTGGTAGCTATGATTTTTACTTAATGATTGTACATTCGCATGATCACCTCACATGTTAGTGGATATGTATAAAATCAATCCAAGCTGCATGACAAAAATCATTTTTTTTAAATAAATAAGATTAGGTATCGAACTGACACTAATTGGTTAATTAGTGTAATCAAGTCCTCGACCCTAAATTCTCTGGTTGCGTAGGAAGTGAGATATACTCGCATACCTCACTTGGTTTCTAGCTGACCCCAATAGGCTAGTGACGACTCCTTTTTGCAAAATTCCTAAAAATATCTCAATATCACGCGAGGTATGAGCTTGGGAGAGCTCATGCCTAATCATGGACCTTAGGTCCATCATTTAGGCAATATTCCTAAACATGTTTTCTCCCCTCAAGGGTAGGTCGTGACAATGTCAGAAGGTCAGTGGGAGCAAAATTTGTTTCCTTGTGCTATATGTGGATGATATTCAACTTGCGACCAATGATAGGGGGTTGTTACATGAGGTGAAATAATTTATCTCTAAGAATTTTGACATGAAGGATATGGGTGAAGCATCTTATATCACTAGCATTAAGATCCATAAAGATAGACTTCGAGAAATTTTAGTACTATCTCAAGAAATTTATATTAATAAGGTCCTAGAGAGACTTTGGATGAAATATTGTTCACCAAGTATAGCACCCCTTATGAAGGGTGGCATGTTTAATTTGAACTAGTGCCCGAAGAATGACCTAGAAAGGGAACAAATGAATAACATTTCAAATGTTTTTATTGTTGGAAGCTTGATGTATGCTCAGGTTTGTACTCAACCTAACATTGCCTTTGCTATGGGAATGTTGAAGATATCAAAATAATTCAAGTATGGACAACTAGAGAGTTGTAAATAAAGTGATGAAATACATTCAAGGTACCAAAAGCTACATTCTTATGTATAGACGGATTAACAACTTGGAAGTAATCTTTTATTCTGACGCAGACTTTGCGAGTTGTGTTGATTCTTAAAAATCAACATCTGGATATATTTTTATGTCAATTGGTAGAGTCGTATCATGGAGGAGTGTAAAGTAGACTTTGATTGCTATGTCCATTATAGAGGCTGAGTTTGTTTCTTATATTGAGGCTACCTGACATAGTGTGTGGTTAAAGAGTTTCATTTTTAGGCTTATAATTGTTTATTCTATTTCTAAGCCATTAAGAATATATTGTGATAATTAAGCTACAGCTTTTATGGCTAAAAATACCAAAAGTGGCAGTCAAAGTAAACATATCAATATCAAGTATTTAGCCTTAAGGGAACGTATTAAGGAGAATAAAATGATCATATAACATATTAGTACTAAATTGATGATAACCGATCCTTTAACTAGAAGCATGCCACTAATGAAAGATAAGGATCATGTAACTAATATGAGAATAAGTTCCATTATGTGATTTGTTGTCATATGGATGATTTTTGTTGTATGAAACTCTTATTCTATTGTGATGTTGATTCTCAATTTTTGATGTACACATTTTGTTGTTTATGAGAATAACATTTATCCTTGGTTCTTGAATAAATATAGGGTTTATTCATTAAGATGTGTTGTCATACGTGGAAGATATTACTTGTTCATAGAGAACATATCACCATGATTCATGCGTTTTGTTTCTTTTCTTTAAGCATAAAGTTTTAGTGGATTTGCTCGAATAATCCATATGATGAAAATATTGGAATCAAGTGGGAGAACGTTTTACACACACACACACACACACACACACATATGATCCCACATTTTCGGACTCACGTTTTCTCTTTAAAGTAGCGATTATTCCACATGTAGTTTATCCACACTTCATATATTTTCGTGACAACTGTCCATTTGATAATCACTTTGATGGGAGACGGTATATAAAATGAATGATTGTTCATTTCTAAAGGGTAATCACAAGATCTAATACAAATCCTCTAATTTAAAATACACTATCAGTATGTGAGGGGATTGGGTTAGTAGAGTATACCCATAATTTCACTGAATTTCCGTGAATTTCCTACGAACATTTGCTAGAGGTTTATTTACTTTTGATCCTGTTTTTTCCGTATATAATTTTTACTCTAACAAAGAAACAATATTGCTAAAGTGATGATTAAGATTGATCATATTATCTGTGTTTGTCTTGCCATAGATAATTTGCAATGTCAATATTTTGCCTAAGTCCACAAGTTGCCCCCCCCCCCCCCCCTAAAAAAAAAAAAAAAAAGTAATGTCAAAAGTTATAAGCAAATATACGCATAAATTTTTCAAAAGAGAAAAAAATGTCACACACCCACAAGGGACAAATGAGGTCAGGTTTTTATGCATGTCGTGAATAATCATCCATGCTCTGTCAAAATTGCATAGTCGATACTCTTCAATATCTTCTCATGTTTTTTTTTTTTTTTTTCTAAGAAAAGACCAAACTTGAGAGGCCGGCCAACGGTCCTTTGGCCCCTCTTTCACGTTGGCCGGTCAACGGTCCTTTGGCCCCTCTTTCACGTTCCCGTATATTTATTCCACAGTCTAAAATACTCTCCAAAGTCATTTCAAGTTAGCTTCCCCGGCATTCTATATATACCTCCTACACTAGAGAAACGATAAACAGAAAAAAAATCTGAAGCTCTCGATCATGGACGCAAGAGCATCTTTTTTCCTCCTCCTACCTTTCCTAGTCCTCCTCGCAAGTAAGCACATTGTCATCATAATCTATCTATTTTCAACTATTACAAATTTCTACATTAACATTACCTTCTTCCGAAACTAGAAAAAAAGATCCTAAGTTTAATTTTTTGTTTTTTGGGATTCGGAAGTTAAAGTCCCGTGTTCAAATTTCCATCTTTGTTATGGAGATTCCCGCGCTGATAAATCCCAGGAGGAAAAATAATTAATCCGCATACATCAATTTTATGGCTTGCATGCATGCTTGCAGGAGGAGCCGGCGCAGCCACACTCACCTTCACCAACAACTGCCCCTATACGGTCTGGCCCGGGACGCTCACCGTTGGGGACCACGAGCAGCTATCCTCAACCGGATTCGAGCTCACCAAAGGTGTATCCTTCTCGATCGATGATGTCCCCGACACATGATCCAGTGGCGGGGTTTGGGGCCGAACGGGTTGCGCCTATGATGCCACCGGCAAATTCATCTGCACCACCGCCGACTGTGGGTCTGGCCAGGTGAAATGCAACGGTGCAGGGGCGATCCCGCCGGTCTCCTTGGCGGAGTTCCCTCTCAAGGCACCGGGCTCTAGCGATAACAGCATCTACGACGTCAGCCTCGTGGACGGCTTCAACCTGCCCCTCTCTATAACCCCACAGGGCAGCGGCACTGGGTGCACCACGACCAGCTGCGCAGCCAACGTCAACTCCGTGTGCCCGTCAGAGCTGGCGGTGAAGGGGTCGGACGGGAGCATCGTGGTGTGCAAGAGCGCGTGCGTGGAGTTCAAGGAGCCGCAGTACTGCTGCACTGGGGCGTACAACACGTCGGAGACATGCCCGCCGACGAAATACTCGAAGATTTTCGAGGACCAGTGCCCTCAAGCTTACAGCTACGCTTACGACGACAAGAGCAGCACTTTTAATTGCACGGGTGGGGCTAGTTACCTCATCACATTCTGTCCGTGACATATTCCCTCTTCTTACGAACTTGAATGGACCATTTTCCCATACAAGGTGAAAATATGAGGTCCACAGGTTGTCTCGGTTGGCCTAAAAACTATTTGTATCCTCGTCTCTGGATTGAGCGATCATGCAAGTAGTTTCATTTTCCACTAGGAAAATTACATGTAATCTGCCGAGAGAATAATGAATTATACAAAATAAATGTATTCCATAATATATTTAAATATTAAATCGCGTTTTCATCTAAGAGCATAAACTTTTATAGCAGTCGGCAGTAATTTCACCAAATCTCATATAGTATCAAAACTAGATCTCCTGAGTTCAAAATTGTTGAGGCCTCATTTGTTTTCCCAATTAAATATGTCCACTACTTAGTTCTAGGTAAATAAATATTAGACTAAATATGAGAGAGAGTGATAGAATATTCAAATATTAAACCACACTCTTATTTAAAAGTTTAAGCTCTTTAGACAGTTGGCATTGATTTTACCTCCGTAATCCTATATTAAATGATTTACATGTGCCTAAAGCATAATCTTTCACTTAACTTTCATGCTTGCTTGTCTATTCGAATTGATTAATAAGTGATTGATACAAGGACAAAGCATATATCAAAAGCGAATCCAATTGTGTCTTTGGAATTACCATCATTCTTTAACTCAACTTTCATGCTTACTTCTCAAGAATGAAATCAACGCTTGAAAGCAAAATAGTACTAAAGTAAAGTACGAGAAAATAAACCCTATAAGATGTTGGCTAAAAATATAGATGGCCTTGTTAGCCCTGGAACATGAACCACCGTAAGCTAAGATGCCACAATCGTAATGAGACTTAAATGAGACCTATTCACTAAAAGGATTCATGTTTTATCACCATCTTAAAACTCAGTAAACTAAAGACGCCCACCATCATCTGCGGACCTAACTATTTATGCAAAGGAAATTACACTAAATAACATTGAAATGACGTGAAATGGATCCTTTGCCTATGCCTAAACCGAAGCCACCAACAACGTTCAACACATGTAACCCACAATTCACCCATTCAAATGGAATTCAATCCAACCAAAAGCCTTGGAAATGTATCGCATGCCAATGCATTGATGTGAATCATGAGATTCAACCTCGAATTATCTCCATCAATGCCCATCAGTTTCATGCCTAAACCGAGACCCTCAATAATTTCCAGCATTCGTTGCTTGAAATTGTCATGACAAATGACCTTTAAACACACTCGAAAGGCTATGAAATTAATAATATGTTGAGTCCTGATCACAGGAAAATGAAAGGACAAACAAATTAAGCCAAATGCTCCGAAGCCACACTCAAATTGCAGCCTCCAGCAACATCCAGCCAATGAACTGTGAACGTGAGGTAACTTGATAATATTCTATCTCACATTGGCACTACGTTATGGACAATCGAGAGAAACCGAAGTCAGCCGAAACCATTTCAATTCACGCCTAATTAATAACATCCAGCAATATTCATAATTGATTCAGTGGGATTCAAGACCAAAATTGGTGATTATTTGGTGATAAATTGACATGAAAATTTATGCCGCATCTTCCTGTAAGTGTAAACGAGTTCAAATGATCAAATCAACAACAAATTGACCGGCACCCGATTTTCGCCAATGACTTCAAATTACATTTTTCGAAGAAGATTAATATACATATATTATGATATCGATATATCGGGCCCAACAATTAAAATTTTGAAAAACGGAGGATCGAGAGTTTTGACTCTCGCGGTAAGGTCCAATTGACTTTTCGGCCGGAGCCGATCCCAGTAGCATAATTTCACAGTACGCCAACCACCTGGGCCTGGTAAAGAATCTAAGAAATATTCAGGCAAGTTCAGGCCCGAAGGCTCGGTTCGGCCCGGCCCACCAAGTCAACACCCTCCTCATCTCACTTGGACACCTCGCTTCGGAATTTCTCTCTCTTCTCTCTCATCTCCAGCTCCTCCCCTCGCCAACCACCACATCCCTCGCCTTCAACCTCCGGCCACTACATCACCGTCCAACCTACCTCCACTCTCCAGCTCGCTGGTTTCTATCTTCATCTTTTCCTCCTCCATTTTCTCTGCCAATTGTTGTCATAACTTGTAACTGGTCACGGTACATCAGCAATCATACTCCATCTTTGTTCTCGGTCATTACTGTCACTACCTTACATTCTCATTCACTCTCTCTTCAATAGTTTCAATTCTCGGATTTGCCACTTCAGAGGCCTCCATAATCATACTCCGTTCACCTCTGTTCTCTGTCACTACTGTCACTGCCTTTGATTCTTGTTCCCTCTCTCTTCACTGGTTTCAATTCTCAGCGTCTCGCTTCGGAGGCCTCCCCCTTCCGATCCACTCGTCAATCACGTCCAGTCACTGCCCTTACTCAAGGTAAACTCTCGCACTCTGTTTTCGTGAGGCAAAGACTAAGACCCTTGCCTCCACTGGACTGAAAACCGGTTGCTGGTGTATACTTTAACTATTGACTTCATTGCTAAATTTGAGTTTGGTCTCGAGTGATTCATGTTATACACTCTATGCTCATACCGATTGCATACATTCGTGACAATTTTAGGAAGGCCATTAAGCGTGTTATATCAAAGATAAATTGAATCCATGGTTTGAGGTGTTTGCTGCTTATCACATTAGCATGAAGGTCAGAATCAGTTCTACATTGAATGAGGATTGTTTGGCCTCGATCTTGAGTCTTCACGGAGTGCATGAACGACTCGCTCTTGTTCTTCCTATTATAATCGAACGAAGAATATTATAATAAGAGGAATATTGTATGCTTTATCTTTTCTTTTTTTCTTTTTTCTTTCTAGTGCAAACTAAATATAGAAAAAACTAAGTATTGGACAGAGACGGTCAAATGCAAATAGATTTTGTGCTAATATTGCATGCACGACTCACTCTTGTTTATTTTTGTTTTGTCGGTTTTGGATCTCACAATGAAATAACTTTCAATAAGTGTTACGTTTTGGATTTTTATTTAAGGGGACTTAGGTTTTGTGCTAGTATTGGACAGAGAGGGTCAAATGCAAATAGATATAAATATTATAGTCCCGAGTCTAATAAAATCATTTAGTACAAGCTCGAATTTGATGATAACAAACACCTTAATCTAATCAACAACTTAATTCAAACACCCTTCAATATACTAACAAAAATCCACTAAGATCAAATGGATTACACAAAGTGTAAATTTGATCAACGGCACTGGACAGAGGAAACAACACAGAATAAGTACTACTCCTAAATGGAGTTGAGGACACAACGTCGGAATCTAATCGACAATGTTGGACGATGGAAACAACATGCGGAAGGTACTGCTCCTAAATGGGTATGGGGACATAAAATCGAAATCCAATCAATCATGCTGGATAGTAGAAACAATGCCGAGTAGGTACTCCTCCTAAATGAGTATGAGGATACAACGTCGAAATCTAATCAATGACACCAGACAATGGAAACAACATTGGGAAGACACCACTCCTAAATGGGAATCTAATCAATGGCGATATATAGTAGGATAGTATTGGAATCTAATCAATAGCAATACTTACAATATAGACACTCGCCGGAATTTTGTCAATAATAATCCAAAGCTATAGCTAAACTAGGCTAGGTTAAGATAACTAAAGGATGAGATATAGGATTTTGATGTGTTGTTCGAGGGGGGCTTCTTCGTTGGATTGTCTGCAGTATTTATAGGACAATCTAGTAACCATCGGTTGATTGATCCTTCCTTGAAAGTCGCTTCTAATTTCTTCCACGTTCTTGGCTTAACCACTTATCCACATCTTATTGTCTCTTGACTTGTTAATGATGCTCGCACATCTTGTCCAGCAAGTAATAATCGCTCTTTTGATTTTGAGTGCTCGTTTGAGCACCAACTATTCCCGCTTAAATCTTGACACCAATTCCATTTGAATTTTATGTCCATAGTAGTATTTCTTGGCCTGGACATGTGATAATCAACTGCCTTACCATCGAACCATGCATCTCCACTTGTGGATCCATCGACATCTAACCCAAAGGTTCTTGAAAACCTTGGCCATCCTTTGTCTCTATGACTAATGTGGGAAGGATTGCTGCTAATCATAACCATCACGTGACAACAAGGACAATTTTAAATGTCAATATCCATTGTGATCAATACGTGACAGTAAGGGTAATTTTGGGTGTCAATAACTTTTTTCTTAATTTTTTTTTTATTAATATCTCTTTTTGTAACGAGTGTGTCTCATTTTATCCTAAAAAGTGTTAATGTTTTCACAAAATGACTTCACAGATAATCAGTAGTCTTGTTTAGTGTGATTAACCAGGTGAAAATGTCAGTTTTTCTTCTTCGTTTTTTCGTGCTTCTTTACTAAATTAAAGAAGTACAATACATTCAATAACTCTCACAATCAAATGAAGTTCTCAAAACACGTTCAAGCAGATTTGGTTTACGTGCAATGCCCACGACAATTTACTAGTCTACATAAATTTGCTACTAGTTTAGCGAAGTAAAATTAGACAATAAAAATATGGCGTGAATATTATATAGCATCAAACGTGTTCTTTATCTAACATATTTCTATTATTTGGGCAAGCCTCCAAGGCATCGTACTCGGTTACTCCTATAATCGACTGTTTTCCTAAACAACCCAAATATGTAACTCATGGATTTCAGTCCCATCACAGCAACTTTCCTTGGAAGCCACATCCAAGGGAACTTTGATATGACATATTATATATCCAATGATTCCTTTAAGGGTTTATTTGATTTTTTTTATTATTAATTTTTTTGAGTAAATTCAATCTTCCAGTTGAGAGTGCTAGTATGAACACCTAAAGGGGGTGAATAGGTGTTTGAAATAAATCTTGACAAATATATGTGAAATAAAATAAACTTTGAGTAGAACAAAGGAGTTAGGGAAGATAACAAGAATACAACATTTACAGTGGTTCGGCTTAATCCAAGCCTACGTCCACTCTCCCACGCTAACAGCCTTCTTGGCTGGATTTGACTATGCAATCAACGAGAGATTACAACTTCGAATGCAAACACTTGGTAGATCACACTATCTCACTAGGTCACACTTTTGGTATTTTTCTCACGATCACAAACGTTTAAACTCTCCAAAGACAAATGTATGAACAAAGATCGCTCGGACTTCGGAATTATAAATTCTACACTCCGTCTCTTACTTGCTTATTGGTCCATGATCTCCTTAAATACTCCTCCACTTCCAAACTACCCGTTGGACAGTATCCCAGAGAGTCGTCTTCCAATATACCCATTGGACTAGAAGATTTGGTAGCCGTTGAGTGACAAAGGTAAAATCTCAAATTGATTCCGATCGCCCATACAAACGGAATCTTAGTTTTCATAAATAAAGCTTCTTCGTATAGAAAGTTCTTATCTTCAAGATTCAATCGTCAATCAATTAGATTGAATCAATCAAATCAATCTTGATGTTGAATCCAAATTAGATCACTAGCCGTTGTATGATTGTGCTTGAGTTACGATTCATTGAATCTGGATGTAAAGTCTGAGAGCAATAGACTTTACAATCTGAGTCTGAACAAATTCTGATTCAGCATAGAGTCTATCTTTTGGTTCATTATTCACGTTCAGTCTGAAATTAGTCAGAGTTGACAAACTTCTGATGTGGAACAGACTTTGACACTAAAGTCTGGCAGTCTTCAGACTTTGACACAGAAGTTTGGAAATCTTCAGAATATACTTTGGATATATGTTACGTTCAGTCTTCTGGCCGTCTTCAGACTTTGACAATATCCTTTACATGTCTGCATAGTCTATTGCTCAACCATCAAATACAATAGTAGCCTTTGATTTATTTTGTCATTTTCAAAACATCATAAGGAATTTCCCTAACAATCTCCCCATTTTTTATGATGACAAAACAATCTCTGAATATGTAGATTTGTAAACATACTTTTAAAAATATTAATTTAAATCAAAGGATATCATAAGATAGCAAATAAATTGAGCATAACAATATGTAGAAAAATAATCGCAGCTCAATATTATGCCATAGATAATATAAACCAATCAACACATATGCATATTCATATCTTCTCCCCATTTTTGTCATAATCAAAAAGCGATAATAATGGAAAAAGTATCACGTAGAGAATGATAACAAATATCTTGCATGAATCACAATTTCCAAAAATCCGCTTTTATAAAGTAAATCGAATATTAAAGATATGCAATATAGCTCATTTTGATCATATCAGCAAATATCCAATAAAAATCACGGATGCATCATGAAATTCACGTACCATTTTGTTATAATAAAATGATAATATCAATACAAGATTTATCAATGACAAAAAGTAATAAAAGATGCACTAACCGGATTTTTTAGAACAAATTCTGACACATTTACCTTTCCTTTCATCCATAATAAGATCACGATCAATCCAAAAATGTTTTTCCATAATTGATCAAAGCTCCCCCTCAATTTGTTGCCTTTTTGAGATTATCACGATCCTTTTCCTTTTCTTTTGGATTCGATTTCTCCCCCTGTGATCATGACAATATTTGCGGATAAAAACAATTGTGGCTTGTGCATGTTGAACATAATATTTTTCCAGTATTTCCTTTGTAACAACAACATCTGCAACGATCACTTGCATTTTAAAATTCGAGGCAAAAATTTATTTTCTTTAACCAAGCTTATCTCGAATTCAACCTGCATAAACTTAACAAACTTTTTCCACAAATAAGCTATAATAATATCCACATAATATATAATGCCATTTCTTCAAATAAATAATTGAATAGCATATATAAAATTATCAAATATTAAAATTCAGAATTATTCAACCTTTCGTACAACACATAAGGGATTTCCTCAATAAGCAAAAATTTTGCACAAGGAAGGGAATTTTCGAACTTCCAAAAGATAGTATAGAATCTCCATGATTTTAAAATTGAGTTTTCCAAAATCCATATGGAAGATTCTTTTGAGACCTACAAATTCTTGTATAATGGATAACCATCTTTGCAAAAATGTTATGTAATATATTCCTTTGATTTGCAGATCAAACTTGCTAGATAGAATATATCTTCTGAGAATATAGCAAGAATATCCATGAATATGCAGTAATATCTTTTTAGATCAAAGAGATTTCATTTAGCAAAAATTTCAGCTATGCATTTTGCAAAAGGAAAATAGATGTTTCTCACGTGCCAAAATTGCAATGCCTTATATTTATAACAAAAAATATTTGCAATATAATAAACAATCATCCAAAATGCACGTAGAGATTTGCAAGGCGGGATGAAAAAAAAAATTCTCTTACCCAGGTATATGTTTCAAATATACCATTGATAAAAAAAAAAATCATTACCAATTTTCGCATAAGATGCATTTCTGATTGCATCATGATTTGCATAGATTTGCGATCATTCATCCCTTAAAGAATTTCCTGCAATCAACTCATTTCCCTTTTTGGTATCCATCAATTTGGATCCTTCCTTGACGTTAAAGCAAAATATAAAATCTCATAGATAATCAAATATCCTTTCTAAACTCATCATAACATGTTATTTAAGGAAAGAATATTATACATAATAATATCTTGAAAAATAAATTCTCACTTAGTCATAATACGATAAAATCAGAGAGAATAAAATCCTTGAGTATCTCAGAAAAAAAAAATATCTTGCAAAATTAGTATCACGTAGAATTAGATTTTTACTTTGCAAAATATGACAATTTGAGAGCATAAAATTAGACAAAATAATTTGAATTATCTCAAATAATCACACGTATTAAATCAAATAAATTCATTTGTCTTTAAGCATGATATCAAAAATGATCACACGCATTAAATTAAATCTCGAATCACAAAAACAAATCATGCGATTCTTTCTTCAATAAAGCAAAATATGATCATTATAAAATCTCAATCAACCAAGGATATATCGAATATCAAGCATAATGAGAAATTGAGAATAAAATTATATACATTTCTTATCAAACTCTCTTTCTTCTTTCTTCTTTATGTCCTGCAAAAATAACTCATCTTTTCTTTAGTACCCATTTTTTCTTGGGTCCATGAGAGTTAGTAGAATATGCTGCTTTTATCCAATCTTTCTTAATAGGTCTCCAGACTTTAGGACATTCTTTCTCAAAGTGTTCCAAATCTCCACAATTTGAACACTTGACGTCATTTCCACCAACAGGTTTTACAAACACTTTTTGAAAATGATTTTTGTAAAATGCCTTTGGAGGTCTTTGTCTAAGGCTCTCCTTGACTTTAGGAAAATTAATTAGAGAATCTCTTTCCTTATTGAAACCAAGTCCCGACTTATTATAGTAAGGTACTTGTATAGAAATGATATGCTCTAATGTTTTTGAACCATTTGAAAATCTTGTCGAAATATTTTAAAATTCTTTCTTCAAAGAATCATTTTCTTTGATAAGTAAATCTCGACTTACTTTTGTTTGTAAAAAATCTTTTTGCAAAATTTCAATTTTTTTTTTTTTTTGAGAAAGATCATGTTGCCTAAGCCGAGAATTTTCCTTTTTAAATTCGAAGATCCTTTTAAGAGAAGATTTGAGATTTGAGCAAAACTCATTTATATACTTTGAAACTTTGAGAGGAATTTTTGAATGGCTTACCTCGATTTTCTCATCGGATTCTGAGTCTGTATCTGAGTCAGACTCAAATTCTAAATGTGCCATCAAGCATAAATTTCCTTGCTCATCATCTTTTTTTATTGTTCTTTTCTGGCCATTCTGCTTGTATTTTCTTCTTCCATTGAATTTGCTTCCTTTTTCTACTCAACTTTTTGATTTTCTCAATCATAAAAGCAAGTTCTTCGTCGTTCATGTCATTTTCTGAGTTTGTTTCATCAAAAATAGCATCTAATGGAATTTTTACCTTCGGGATCTTCATCGTTAAGTTGCTCCATTTCATAGGATTGAAGAGTGCCAATCAATTCATCAACGGAAAGTGGCATAATCCTTTGAGTCTCCCGGATTGAGGTCTTGACATGGTTCCAATCTTAGAGATCTCGTAAGAGTTTGTTGACCTTCATTGGGGAAGAAATTGGATGACTTTGATATGCCAATCCGTTTACAATTTCTGTAAAATGATTGAACATATCTCCAATCGACTCTCCTTGCTTCATCTTGAAGGATTCATATTTGCTGAGCAGGAAGTTTACTTTTGTCTCTTTTACACAATCGGTCCCTTCATATGTAACATGAAGTTTATCCCAAACTTCTTTTACTGTTTCATATGAAGAGATTCTATTATATTCAGCAGGAGATAATGCGCCATATAAAGAACAAATAGCTTTTGCATCAAATGTTTCTCTTTTGGACATCTCCGTCCGAGACATAGTAGGGGGTTTGATTTCTTTGTCATTGCCATTCTTATTTGATGTAGATGTAGTAGTGGGATTGATTCCTCTTTCCACAACATCTCATTGCAAGGGATTTTTGGATCTTAGGAATTCTTTCATTTTGTTCTTCCACAAGTTGTATTCCTTTCCATCGAAATATGGTGACCTTGTGTTACTTTGTCCCTCCATAAATCTTGGTGCTAAGATACTAGCCATAAAAGATCTTTAGCTCAAAAGTAAAAACACTTTTATAAACCGAGCACTTGACTCTGATACCAATTGAGAGTGCTAGTATGAACACCTAGAGGGGGTGAATAGGTGTTTAAAATAAATCTTGACAAATATATGCGGAATAAAATAAACTTTGAGTAAAACAAAGGAGTTAGGGAAGAGAATAAGAACACAAGATTTATAGTGGTTTTGCTTAATCCAAGCCTACGTCCACTCTCCCACGCTAATAGCCTTTTTGGCTGGATTTCACTATGCAATCAACAAGAGATTACAACTTCGAGTGCAAACACTTAGTAGATCACACTATCTCACTAAGTCACACTTTTGGTATTTCTCTCACGATCACAAATGTTTAAACTCTCCAAAGACAAGTGTAGGAACAAAGATCGCTCGGACTTTGGAATTATAAATTCTACGCTCCATCTCTTACTTGCTCATTGGTTCATAATCTCCTTAAATACTCCTCCACTTTCAAACTACCCGTTGGACAGTATCTCGAGAATCATCTTCCAATATACCCATGGGACAGCTCTGTATCTAGAAGATTTGGTAGCCGTTGAGAGACAAAGGTGGAATCCCAAATTGATTCCGATTGCCCATATAAATAGAAGCTTGGTTTCCATAAGTAAAGCTTCTTCGTATAGAAAGTTCTTATCTTCAAGATCCAATGGTCAATCAATTAGATTGAATCAATCAAATCAATCTTGATGTTGAATCCAAATCAGATCACTAGCCGTTGTATGATTGGGCTTGAGTTACGATTCATCGAATCTGGATGTAAAGTTTGAGAGCAATAGACTTTATAATTTGAGTCTGAGTGCGATAGACTTTACAATCTGAGTCTGAACAAATTCTGCTTCAGCATAGAGTCTGTCTTCTGGTTCATCATCACGTTCAATCTGGAATTAGTCAGAGTTGACAAACTTCTGATGTAGAACAGATTTTGACACTAAAGTCTAGCAGTCTTCAGACTTTGACACAGAAGTCTGGAAATTTTCAGAATATACTTTGGACATATGTTACGTTCAGTCTTCTGGCCGTCCTCAGACTTTGACAATATCCTTTGCATGTTCTATCATCTGCATAGTCTATTACTCAACTATTGAATACATTAGTAGCTTTTGATTTATTTTGTCATTTTCAAAACAGCATAAGGGATTTCCTTAACACCATTTGACACATTTGAGCTTTTTCTTAAATTTAAAACTCCTAAAACATTCACAATACTTTCATGTTGATACATAGATTCATAATCTTAAAAAAATCTTAGTAAATTTTAAATTTTGGCGGGAAAGTGAATTCTTTTTTTAATTGAACCAACCAGGAAGTTACATTATATTCATAAGGAGGGATTAGGAGGGAAGAAATATGGTTCTAAAAACACAATCTTATTTTAATGGAGCGTCAAAATCTTTTAACGAATTAGTCAAGAATGGGGGAACATGAGTAGAATGGTGACCTCGCTCTGCATAATCTAGTTTCTTATTTGGGCAAATGCCACAAGAAATTTCAAACCATTACATTTGTGATACAAATATCCTAAATTTTTTTTTGTGTCACAAAATACCCTAAACTAATTTATTGTGATGCATATACCCCTAACCTTTTTTTTTTGTCATGAAAAACCCAAAACTTAGACATGCATGATATATATACCCTCTATTTTAGTTCTATCCAAGGTATGTGTGGTATAAGTTTGAGGATTTTTATAATACAAAAAAAGTTTGAGGTATATGTGTCACAATTGATAAGTTTAGAGATTTTAGAGAGTATGAAAAAGTTTGGGATATTTGTGTCATAGTAGGCATAATTTATAATTTTTGTTGGTATTAACCCTTCCCATTTTGAATGGTAAGTTTTATTTTGACTAAGTTTATTAACTGACCGCTCGACAATTTGGAATCATTCACCTCTCATTGTCGAACATCGTTCTCCTTCGTTTTCTAAAACAAGTTCAAAGTGGTCCGGCTTTTCTATTTCTCCCCCTCCCCCTTTCATTGCTAATTGTCACTCTAATATTTTTTTTGAGTCCGCCGAATTGTACATAGACAATCTTCAGTTGTCAAAGAACCAGCAAACTAAAACTTGAATTACCCTTTAGACTCAAATGATCACCTTTTTTCAGTAATATTTGGTAGTCAAATGAACTTATATAGAACTCATTTATGTTGTGTTAGGTCAATGCCGATCCTCGTCAGAACTTCATGGCAGAAGTTAATTATGCGTGTATAATTAAATATCCCGCTCACTAATGAATAGTGACTCCAAGTGAATATAATTTTGATAAACGAATTGTTTTTTTAAAAAGAAGGTGAAGATTAGAATTTGAGATGAACTCAAATTTCATAGATGTAAACTGGACAATGACAAGATAACATGCCATACATGGCATCATTAGCGAAATAGGTATAGTAACAGCATGCCTCCTAACCCTTCACTTTTACCTTCAAAATGAAGATGCTCTTTGCTTTGAACTGGACTTCGCATACTCTAAATTGAAAGTGTGAGACATAATTGGGAAATTCTCCATACCTCCCAAGATTGTCCGCATTTTCTTTTTCTATAATTAATATTGTAATATATATATATATATATTAAATTTGTAGTTGTCCAGGATGGTTATATAATTTTTACGAATATAATCATCATGTATGACTACAGATACCTCATCTTCAGACACGAATGGATGCAATTGGCACGAGCAAAGGGTGTATAACATGAATGGCTCGAGGCCAAGCTTAAATTTAGCAGCGAAGTCAACGGTCGAAGTGTACACCAGCAATAAGATGGAGGCGTCCATAGATCAAAACTGAGGACACCACACTTGCATTGACGAAGGTAATCAAAGGAGGACTCTTGAAGGCTCTCGGTTTCAACATGGAGGGGAATACAAGACTTCCAAATTTGAATATACTTCTACACGAGCCTCAGTATACTGAAAAATGACTGCGAAGTTTATTTACCGCAAGGAACATGCATACTAAAACAGTTGAGGAAAACAATCAGACACACAGAAAACATTCAGATGAGAGACAAGATGCAAAAGAAACAGGAAACGAGTCACGGTCATATCAATGTAAAGGCAACGTAGCACGCTTGAGGTAATTGAGACAGCCTCGGACGCAATCGGTTTTCACTCCAGTAGAGGCAAAGGCTCTTGTGTAAGAGTTTTCCTAATGTAGACTAAATTAATTGATATTGTAATTTACTATTTTTACGGTTACTGTAAAACATGATTGGTCTAAGGTGAGATAGAAGGTTTCTTAATTAGTCTAATATGGGCTAGCTAGTGTGGGCCGAGTTGAGCCTAGCTCGTAATGAGAGGGACTGGCTAGAAACTCTATAAATAGTGCTCAAGTCTCTCCTCTAACCCTAATTCTCACATGTATCCTCACCTAAGGGGCATTTACCTAATGCTAAACATGAGGGGGGCTGCCTCATTGAGCTAGTGATACAGAAGGCAATAGAGGAGAATGACTTGCCCGTGGAACATTGTATTTCCGCTTCCGCTTCAAGAATAATGGATCCCAAAATAGGTGCGTTAATCTTTCTACTCAATTATGTATGTTCTTGTTCTAGTTATGGAGATCTTGGGATTACGCAATTTGCATCTAACATGTGGTATCAGAGCCTCCATAACCTTAGAACTTGAATGCAATTGATTTTGCCCTAATTTGTACGGATCTAGCCCTAATTAGTACGGATCTTGCCTTAATTTGTGATTTTCAAGACTTTTTGTTCAATAAAAAGTAAATTAAATCACAAATTTGGATTGGGGGAGACGAGACGAGCAAGAGCGTAGGCGGCGCGTTGCCGGGGGATGCCGCACGTGCCCCCACACATAGCCATGCGCTGCCTGGGCGTTGAACGCGCGCCGCACACTCAGGCGGTGCGTGAGTGCGTGGAGACTCCGTTCGGCGCATGATTGGTGGCGTTGGACTCGTATGGTGATTTCTTATCTCGTGATATATTTATTTTATATGTTTGATGGTTTTATTGATGTGAAATTGCATATGAAACCCTAAATACGTGTATTTTAAATAATTTTTGCGTATTTTTCTTTGTATTTTTCTGTGATTTTGGAAATACAAGTGTTGGATTATAGGTATATTATCACATAATCATTATAAATGTGTGATTCATCAATAAAAATCAAACTTTATTGTGAACTGAAACTAGTTTAATGATATACAACCATTATAGAATAGTAATTGAGTTATGTATTGAGCTGATGAAAAACAGTAAAAGTTATGAGACTTTTGTTGCTCAAGCATACTTCTTGACACGCTGGTAATCTTTGAATGATGGACGTCATAAGAACTCGTGACCAAACTGATTGTACTGATTAACATATCTGCTGTATGTGGGTAATGCATGTCGATTAAGTTACTGCATATTGTACATGAACTCATCTGGTCACTTGTTAATGTCTATCAAGTTGGATATATTTATGGTTAAGAAGTATGATAACATTTACGCAGAGCAATAGTATCTACTGTTGAATTTTTAGATATTTGGTTCTTTGGTTTGACTCAATTAATAGGCCATTGGCTGATTACAATGATAATTTGTTACTTAAAAATTGATTAATAAATCAGTTGTTGGCCTTAGAGTCATGTTTTGCCGTATGAAACTTATGAGCAATAGTTGATTAATTATCAAGCTTGTCAATCTGGAGTACCATGTATTACTATTGATGTTAACTTGTGAGGGATCCTTTGGATCGGCATTCTTTTAATGTTGTTTTAATAATTGGTAATCGGGGTACACAAGATGCTTGCTTCCATGAGAATTTTCTTGTGTCACTGTGATCAATGATCTCATTGGAATCTGTCTTTTAGGTTTGCTGTATATATATATATATATATATATATATATATATATGATTAATTTTTTATTAATGAATAAATCAATATAATTAGCATGATATGTGATTTTGGTGATATGTTTCCTCTATCACTAAAGTTAAAATCACATGTATATGGTGTATGTAAGGAGTAAAGTTTATATTCCTGGTATGAGAGAATTTCAATGATTCGATTGAGTAGTGACTGCCAAAGTGGCACGCTTGATTGGGTTTGAGAAATTTCGGTCTCGTATGATGATTGAGATGTCTCTTGATCTAATGCGTAGTCATACTCCCAAAGGAGGTGATTGTGTATTAGTTCATGGAGGGATACATGATAGTGTGGTGGAGGAGTGACTGATTCTAGTGATTCATATGCCAAAGGTGATGAATTTATAAAGAATTGGAATATATTCTAATAACCGCTATCATGTGGGAAGTGTACAATTGCATATCATGTATTCTGCCCAAAGGTGATTATATGATTATTCGTGTAATTCTCTGGATGTGTACTTGTATGTCAAGTTACACAGTGCTCACATGATGCTAATTATATACATTCCTTGGTTTTAAGTCACATTTTCTGTAATTAATAACTTTATTATTATTGAGGTTTTTACTGCTTCAAATTTTAAGTTGTGGACATATAATTTGTTGCTTGAAAAAAGAGCAATTGAATTTGCTTAATGTCCATGAAGCATTCTATTCTGGAACACTTGAAAAGAGGTTTGCCTACGGACTGCACTGCTATAAAATGATGGAAGCCTTTGTTGCTTGAAATTATGTCTTGTCTGATATTGAAATTAGGACATATTTGCAAAGATTGTATTTAAGTTCTAATGATATATACATCTCGTATATGATTAAAATGTTGTTTTTGAAAGTTTTCTATTTACGGAAAATGATCGAGATAAAGAATAAAACAAATAGTCTTAGAAGGTTGTCAGGCTTAACAGTGGCTGTGAGTATTTTAGCAAGTATGGCAATGCGAAATAGCTTAAATGATCATTTGTCAAATACTTGGTAGATTCTAGGGTGGTAATTTAATTACTATACCTGAAAATTCTGACAAAAAGATTTGGTCGAAAGACATAAATGCACCATATTGAACATGGTGATGAGTATGATTAGTAAGACTAATTTATCTGATTTTTTGTAGGCTGATATTATGAAAACAACTTTTTCATATACAAAATGTGTCTCTTATCAAAGTTGTTTCATAAACTTCTTTTGAGTTATAGATTGGACATAAATTACTTGAATCATATGAAATTTAGAGGTGTCATGCAAAAGTGAGGTTATCTAATCCAATATTAAGTGCGTTGGAATTCAGATCCACTTGGAATTATTTTGTATCTAATCTAGATTGTTAAAGGGGTATTGATTTTAAGAATTTAAAGAAGATACAAGAATTATGGTATCATATACTGTAAAGTTTCTACAGTTTGACGAGGATAGCTGCTTTCAGACTATTAAGGATAATAGTAAGATGGAAAATTAATGTGTCTTTGTCTTTGCATAAATAGATAATTGTGATATAGACAATTGTGGAATCTCCTGTACCATAGATTAAACTTGATGATGTTCAAGGTACTATTCTCTCAAGTATAGAATGAAGTGGTTATAACTTTACTCAGGAGATTTGTTAGAGAAAGACGATCAGTTTTATCATTAAACTCTATAGTCTATTTTTGAAAGCATGACCACAATATCCACTACATGGTTGATTTATCGACATAAATAAATGTTGTTTCTTGTTCTCAATTAAGTATGTGATTAGATGCCATAAAATGCGGTATACAATCTATGAAATATCATAGTGTTTGGAAACTAACTTACTTGTCTAAAGATCATAAGTTCATTAGTTGCAAATTGGCGTACAAAACTAAAAGAATTTCAAAGAAAGATTGTGGAATTTAAAGCTAAATTGGTAACTAAAGTTTTCACTCTGAAAGAGGGGTGGATTGTTTATAGTGAAAAAATAACTATTTCTTTAAAAGATTCTTTCGAGTGAATGCAACATTAATAGTTAGTTTATTTATTTATTTATTTATTTATGGAGTTACGCCAAATAGATACAAAATCTATATTGTGCAATTGGAGAATTTTGCAAAAAAAGTTTCAAGTAAACTTGTGTGTAGACTGAAAAGTCTTATTTATAGTCTTAAGCAAGTTTCCAGATAATATTATTAAATGTTTATAGTGTTGTTATTTTTTTTTCAATTGGGAACAAAGTAATTCAATATACTGCAAGGTCAATGGGAGGAAATTTATTTTTTCTCATACTCTATGTACATGATTTTTGCTTACAAGTTGTGACCTTGAGACATCTTATATCATTTGTACGTAGGTCTGTAAGGATTGTTTTTGCCATATTATATTAGATTTTCTCGGAGGACATTTGCTGATTATATATTGGAAATATTCAATATACATTATTGTAAGCCAGAAATTGCTCCTGTTGTTAAGGGTGATTGACTAAATCTATCACATTGTCCTTATTTAGATATTGAGAAAATCTAATTAAATGGTGTATTTTGTGTCAGTGCACTTAAAAGTATAATGTATGTTCGAATTTACATTAGACTAAATGTTGTCTTTGTGACGGGACTTCTTGGCAGATATCGGTTAAATCCAGGACATGATCACTAGGTTGCTGTCAAGAAGGTTTTAAGGTACTTAAAGAAGACAAGAGATTATATGCTAATTTATAGACATATTCAATTATTGCAGCTAGTAGGATATTCAGATGTAAACTTTGCTGGCTGTTAGGATGACATAAAATCAATAATAGAATACATATTTATGTTAGCAGTAAGTGCAGTAAATAAAGTTCTATGTAATCTTCTACTATGTAAGTAGTGTTAGTAATATTCTTTTAGCCTGCTACTCGGGGTTATTAGGCTCCAAAACCTCATGAAGGAGTTGATCGTTTTAACTTTATGGATAGATCCATACGGTTGTATTGAGATAACAAATTTGTAGTATTATTTATTTACTACAAAGGTCTCAATTGGTCTAAATATATGATGGTCAAAATTTTTGACAAAAAACAAACGGTACAAAAATGTGACGTTTTAATGTAATATATTTTCACAGATGATGTGGTTGCAGATCCATTAACTAAAGGCCTACGCTCATATGTATTTGAATGACATGTCATTAGCATGGGCCTAGGAGCATCATGAGATGCTGTTATTTAGTAGGAGCTATTTTGACTTTACTCTGATAAATGTTTCATCCGTGTTCGTTACATTTTGTAACGGTTTGATATGTCTCAACTTTTGTATTCAATAAAATATTTTTAAATGTATTGTTATTATGTTGAATATATATTGATGAAGTCTCAATGGATTATATAAACCTTGAGTGAAGGCTAGGGGCATTCGGGCATCCGGTTATTAGGCTTGTGCATATGTCTTATGATATATAAAGACAGGTTAACCATAAGGACAAGACATATGTGGGTTCATTGGAACCATAAAGCATTCTCTAGTGACACAAGTTTTTGTGACACCTAAGGTAAGAGAATGTTGACTGACAAATGTGATCTCTCTATGAGAGATGTTATCCATTTGACACACTACCATATTGAATCCATATCAATAAAGTTGACAACATTCGTGACCATAGAAGGCTTTGTGTGTATACATGCAGTTATTGCCATGATTCGGTGTTTAAGACTTTATGGGATATGATTGACTATTAAGGGGGTGCATGAGAACATTTCTGTTCCAGAAATAGTTTCTGGAACAGAAATGAATTTTTCTATTTCTATTTCTGAATGAGTTTCTGAGGAAAAAAATATGTTTGATAACTTAATAAAATTTCTATTTCAAAAATAGAAATTCGTTTGATGAGCAAGAGGAGAGGCAGAGAAGAGTGGGAGCAGAGGCGGAGGAGAGGCGGAGGCGGAGGCGGAGTAGAGGCGAAGGCAGAGGCGAAGGAGATCTGTTGCCGAGGGGTGCTCGGACAACAAGCGGGGACAGTGGGTCGCGGCGAGGGGGTGGATTCGCGAGCAGATGTGGATGAGCAAGAGAAGAGGCGGAGGAGAGGCAGAGCAGAGGCGGAGGAGAGGCGGAGGCGGAGGCGGAGGAGGAGGCGGAGCAGAGGCGGAGGCGGAGCAGAGAGGCGGAGGAGATGCGGAGCAGAGGCGGAGGCGGAGGAGAGGCGGATCAGAGGCGGAGCAGAGCCGGAAGCGGAGGCGGAGCAGAGGCGAAGGAGAGGCAGAGGCAGAGGAGGAGGCAAAGAAGACGCGTACGAGGGAGAGGAGTGAAATTAGGGTTGGGAGAAATCAGAAATTAATTTCTGGAAGAAATCAGAAATAGAAAATTTCTATTTCTGATTTCTCCTCCATTTCTATTTCTGGAATAGAAATCTATTCCAGAAATAGAAAATTTGATAAATGTTATCAAACAAGTTTCTGTTCCAGAAATTGGTCTAGAACAGAAAAATCATTTCTGGAACAGAAATAATTTTTATCATGCACCCCCTAAGAATTATCTCTGGACCAAATGTGCGCACATACAGTACGATTTCAATTAATATAGTCCAAGTAGGAGAATGTAAGAGTTTTCCTAATGTGGACTAAATTAATTGATATTGTAATTTATTGTTTTTACGGTTACCGTAAAACAGGGTCGGTCTAAGGTGAGATAGAATGTTTCTTAATTAGTCTAATATTGGCTGGTTAGTGTGGGCCGAGTTGAGCCTGGTCCGTAAAGAGAATGACTGGCTGGAAACTCTATAAATAGTGCTCAAGTCTCTCCTCTAACCCTAATTCTCACATGTATCATCACCTAATGGGCGTTTACCTAACGGTAAACGTGAGGGGGACCGCCTCATTGAGCTAGTGATACGGAGGGCAATAGAGGAGAATTACTTGTGCGTGGAACATTGTGTTTCCGCTTCCGCTTCAAGAACAATGGATCCCAAAACAGGTGCGTTAATCTTTCTACTCAATTATGCATGTTCTTGTTCTAGTTATAGAGATCTTGGGATTACGCAATTTGTGTGTAACATCTTGGTCTCTACCTCATGAAAACGGTATACAAGAGTTTAACCTTGAGTAAGGGTAGTGACTGGATGTGATTGACGAGTGGATCCGAAGGAGGAGGCCTCTGAAGCGGCGACACCAAGAATTGGAACCGATGAAGAGAGAGTGAGTGAGAATCGAAGGCACCAACAATAGCGACTGAGGGCAGAGACGAATGGAGTATGATTGTGAAGGTGAGGCTCTATACAACGGCAATCGGCAGACAAAATGGAGGAGGAAAAAATGAAGATGGAAACCAGAGATGCTGGAGGTTACAGTAGCTGGAGAGTGGAGGGAGGTCGGACGGTAATGCAGTGGCCGGAGGTTGAAGGTGGGGGAAGTGGTGGTCGGTGAGGGGACCAGCTGGAGATGAATATGTCAGGGAGGAGAGAGAGGAGAGAGATTGTGAGGTGAGATGTCAAGTGAGATGAGGACGGTGTTGACTTCGCGAGTCGGGCCGAACAAGGCCTTCGAGCCGGAACTCACTTGAATATTTCTGAGATTCTACACTAGGCCCAGTTAGCTAGCATGTCGTGAAATTATGCTCACCGGGCTCGGTTCGGGCCAAAAAATTCAATTGAGCCTTACTGCAGACGTCGAACTGGACTGCTAAAGTTGACCGGCTCTCGATGCTTCGTTTTTCAAAATTTTAATTGTTGGGCTCGAGATATCGACATTATAATGTCTCTAATATGTATGATAATCTTTGAAAAATATAATTTGAAATCATCAGCAAAATCTGGGTGCCAGTCAATTTTTTGTTGATACGATTATGTGTACTCATATACACTTGCAGGAAGATAGGGCATCAATTTTTAATGTCAATTTATCACTGAATAATCACGAATTTCGGTCTTGATTGCCCCTGAATCAATTCTGAATTTTGCTGGATGTTATTAATTAGGCGGGAATTGGAACGGTTGTGCATCAGTTCGGTTGTTCTATAAATTGTCCATAACGCAGTGCCAATGGGAGATTTGATTATCTCTATCAAGTTACCGCACGTTCATAATTTATCGGCATGTGTAATTTGTCAATTTTGAATGTTGGACATTGCTGGAAATTGCAATTTGACTGTGACTTTGAGTGCGTTTGGCTTGGTTTGTTTATACTTTCAGCTGCAGCTTAAGGTACTATTCACCTCAGAGCCTTTCGAGCGTGTTTAAAGGTCATTTGTCATGATAATTGCAGGCAATGCATGCTGGAATTTATTGAGGGTCTCGGTTTAGACAGGAAATTGAAGGGCATCGATGGAGATATTTCGAGGTTGAGTTTCATGATTTATGGAAATATATTGGCGTGTGATTCATTTCCTAAGGTTGTCAGTTGGATTGAATTTTAATTGGATGGGTGAATTGGGGTTTACATGTATTGATTGTTGCTGGTGGTTTCGGAGTAGGCTTTGATCTTGGAAGATGTTGCGGTGATTTAGTGGATAAGTTGTTTGTTCATGTTGATGCATAGGCAAAGGATCCATTTCATGTCATTCTTATATTGTTTAGTGTAATTTATTTTGCATATAAATACTTAGGTCTGCAAATGATAGTGGGCGTCTTTAGTTTACTGAGTTTTATGATGGCAATAAAACAAGAATCCTTTCAGTCTCTTTACAATTGTGGCATCTTTAGCTTATGATGGCTCATGTTCTAAGGCTTAATAATAAGGTCATGTATATTCTTTATCCAACATCTTATAAGGTTTATTTTCTCGTATTTTACTTTAATCATCTTTACTTTAGTCCTATTTTGGTTTGGAGTGTTGATTTCATTATCTTAATTTGGTAAGTTAGAAATCATACAATAATTTAGATTTGATTACCTACAATGTTCAATTTCATTATCTTGGTATGAAAGCTTACTTCAATCTAAACAATTGGTTTCATCCAACTAATTATGTTTACTCCAAAAAGAATCCCATGAATGGTGGTATTAAAGAAGAATTCCAGGTTGCAATTAGTAAAGACTTGGGAGAGCCCATGCTAAGTGATGCACCATCTTTTTCAATAGTAACTATTTGTGCTTATTTAATAATTCATCAGCTTTTCCCGAGGAAGGTCATCATAGATGCTATTCCAAGTAACCTACAATTGAATGTGTTACAATGCTAGTGTCATTATACAATGTGACTAAAGAATGAGAATGGAATTTTCTTACATTGATAATAACTTTTGATGTGATAATGGGCAACGGATGTTTAGAAAGGAATAAAAGAATGATGGATACCTATTTACTTCTCAGCCATCAATTTATAAGATGGGCAAAAGTCTTCTTGTGGGTCTCTCAAGTTTGGTTCTCATGTGGAAAAAAATAAGAGATGTTGTTTACAAGGACCAAGTATGAAATTATGACTGCATATGAATGGTCAATCACGGAATGCATGAGAATGCGATCAAATTTATACCTTGTTGATATATGCCTATTTCTTTCCTTTTTGAAAAAAAATGCCTATATCCTTGTAACTCTTAAGATTACTTAAATAAATAAATAAAAGCATGAGGCTTAAGCAATATGCTGAAATTGCGCAACATCTACAGTAAAACATCCATACATAATATGTTCCTTATATAATTATCACTTTGTCAGTACCTCAATTTTCAGGTTCATTATACATTTAGTTATAAGAACCTATGGAAACAGTGATCCATTAGGAAGTCAAGAGGCTAGACCAATAGAATTTGCCTACTATTTACACCCAAAATATCTAACTTTGTTGCTTATTTGTATTAGGCGATATCTTGAGTTAGATTTCACATCAAAATTGAATTTGCTTCTTTGATCTGATTGGAAGTAGTTTTTTTTTTTTTTTTGGTTGTGGGAGTTGGAATTGGAATTGAAGAGTTCATAGACGATTACTTTCTTAGACTAGGCCATAAACGACAATGAACCTAATTATGTGAAGATGATAAGTCATTTAAAGAAAAGTCCTGAGCTCAATACACAGTCATCTTGCTTTTAGTCACCCCCAGCATGTCATTTCATATAAAATTATGGGATAAATGTATTGAAAATCCTAAAACTTGTCACAAAAGTGTAAATGAGCTTTAAAACTTTGAACACTAAGTCCTAAAACTTGTCACCAAAGGGTAATCAAGTCTTAAAAATTTCCAAAAATGCAATCAAATCATAAAATTGTCAAATTAATCAAATCAAGTTCTTCTATTAATTGTACTTTTTGAAAGTTTTAGGACTTGAATACATTTTCATTATAAGTTTTAAGATTTCATCGCACTTTTTAAAAGTTTTAAAACCGGAATGCTTTCTTGATAAGTTTTAGAACTTGATTATATTTTTAAAAAGTTTTAAGATTCAATTGCACTTTTCGTGACATGTTTTAGGACTTTAGGGATAAAAGCGTCAGAAGTCTTAAAACATGTCACAAAGTGCAATTGAGTCTTATCATTTATGTGATTAAAAAAAAAAAAAAAAACAAGGTGAAAGCTATGGCATTCGTGCTTTCCTATCCACAAAAATTGCTATCCGTAAAAGCTATGGCATTACAAGCTCCTCTGGCTCTTTTGTCACATGCGTGCTCTAAAAACAAGCACAAGAATTTTATTTAGAATGAAAAGGACAATATTATGTCACCGTCCTTAGAGTACATGCTTTATACTTGGATCATTTTTTTATCTCGGCGTTTCATACATGCTTCGCTAATCCATGCGTTGATGAGAGCTTGGCCTTGAAATGATTTAAGAGGAGTCTGTCGGAATCGACCGAGCATATTCTCCTTGCGTTTATCCTAAACTCATATCATGCTGGTCGCCCATTGGAAATGGAGATTAGTGCTCCTGGGAGGGTATGGAGTGTGACAAATTCAGCAGTCGTGTCATCGGCCTAGACCTCAGTAGTAGTTATCTCTCTAGTACCGCTAGTCTTTTAATCTACTTTGTCGTGCTCACCTTCTATCGAAACTTCTATAGTTCCCATGGGATTTGTACTTATACATAATTTATCATACTCACTTATATTGTATCATTATTTTTATATAAAGCGAGGTAATGATATATAAAATCTGAAGATGGTTATCATCTTTTCTTTTTGTGATTCAAGGGGTAGGAATACTCCTAGGAATGGAGAAAGACTCTAGTTTGTCCACGTGAAAGACGGGCAAAAGACTTTTTTGGCGGCCTCTCAAATTTGGACTTTTTATGGAAAAAAAAAATATGAGATGCCATTTAAGAAGGCCGACTACGCAATTGTGACTACATATGAACCATTAATCACAATATGTACGAGAATGCGACCTAATTTGTCCCTTGATGTGTGACCATTTTTTGAGAACCAACTATGTGATTATGACTGTACATGAACCATCAATCACAGCATGCATGAGAAGACGACTAAATTTGTACCTTGTGAATGTGTGACCATTTCTTTCCCTTTGGAAAAAAGAAATGATTATTTGCTTATAACTCACATTAATTTTTTTCTTCAAAAAAAGAAAAAGCAGGGAGGATTAGGCAATATGTTGAAGCTACGCAACATCTACAGCAAGACATATATATATATACATACATACATATATATATATATATATATATCTATATATAATATGTTACTCTTAATTGTCACTTGGCCAGTACCTCAATTTTCATGTTGATTGTAGATTGGTTTAGTCAGAAGCTATGGAAATAGTGAACCATCAAGGAATCAAACGTGCTAGTTATTTATGCTTAAGATATATAACTTTTTCACTTGTTTATATCAGCGATATCTTGAGTCAAATTTTGCATACAAATTAAATTTGCGCCTTTGATCTAATTGGAGGTAGGTTATTTGAGACTATAACTGAAGAATCAATAAAGAATTAATTGGAGTGGTTAATAAGAAGCCCTATAATTCCTATCCTAAAAAATTGCCCCCCATAAAAGTTGCAGCATCACAGTCTCCTCTGGCTCTTCTATGACATACGTGCTCTAGTACAAACACAGAATATATATATAAAAAAAAAAAAGACAACAATATTATGTCACCGTCATTGGTGTACATGCTTTTATACTCGGTTCATTTTTCTTTTCGGTGGTCCGTCATGCCTTGCTAACCCAATGTGTCATGACGAGAGTTCCGCCTTGATATGATTTAAGAGGAGTCTTTCGAAACCGATCAAGTGAATTCTCCTTGCGTTTATCATTAAGTCAAATCATGATTGTCGCTGGATGGAAATGGAGATTAGTGATCACGAGAGGGTATGGAATGTGACAAATTCAACAGTCACATCATCGGCTTAGATCTCAATCGCAGTTGTCTCTCCAGCATCCCTAATATTTTTAATCAACTTTAATGTGTTCACCTTCTATCCAAGCTTCTATCATTCCCGGGGGATTTAGTTCATTTGTAATTTTATCATAATTGTGTATAATGTATCATTATTTTAGATAAAACGGTGACAATATATGAAATTTTAAAAATATTTTTAATAGATGATTATGATCTTTTCTTTTCGTGGTTTGAGGGCTACTCGTACTCCTAATATTGGGGAATCACCTGTTTGTTGACCTGAAAAATGAGCTAAAGTCTTTTCGGTTGCCTCTCAAGGTCGGTCGTTTTGGAAAAAAATGTGAGATGTCATTTTAGACTACCAACTACGTGATTATGACTACACATGAAACGTTAATCACGACATGCACGACAATCGACCTAAGTTGTCCCCTGTGGATGCGTGATCATTTTTTTTCCCTCTTTTAAAAAAAAAAAATGCTTATTTGCTTACAACTTTTAACATTACTTCAACAACACAAGAAAGTAGGGAGACTTGAGCAATATGCTAAAATTGCAAAATGTCTATGGCAAGACATACACAAATAATACGATTGAATATCAATAAGGTTTTCCATGTTGATTGTGGATTCATTTATAAAATAAAATCAAAATCAAAATTCGTGCAACCATCTGCTTCTCTAAATATGTGATCAATTTTGCATTCCCACAGCTCTGTAGGCAGTTCCAGCATTCAGCCAAAAAAGGTTCTATCAGTAAAGATGCCTGTGAGCATTTATAATTGCTTGAATGACAGACATAATGTTCATTTCAATATGAGAGTGTGTAACCTTCTTGGCTACTTCTGCCACGATGTATTCACCGTTGATACTTCTATAATTCCCAGGAAATTTATGCCTATTTGTAATTCATTGTAATGACGAATACTTTATTATTATTTATATATAAAATGAGGTGAGAATGTATAAAAATTGAAAATATTTTGAATTGGTGATTGATTTTTTTTTTTTTTTTTGTGATTTGAGAATTAGGAATACTCCTAAAAATTGTGAAATGACTTGTCAATCTAAAAAGATGGGGAAAAGTCTTTTCACGCGTCTCTCAATTTTGGTCTTTTCGTGGAAAACATAAAAATTCCATTTTAAACTCACATGCCTTTGACATAACTATTTTATGCTCTTTTTCTTTTTGACCAAGAGGGACTATAATGTTCATAATTGGAGGTTGGAAAAGCTCTTTCCAAACGAAGCTTCCCAATTCTCCTAAGCTTTGCCCGTTTGAATCAAAAGCATGATTAAATTGACTACGTAATTTGTTGGACCCTCTTTGGCCAAACCGTTCGACATGAGTCCAACTCTAGATCAAATTACGGGAACAACCTGTGTCGAGATTTTTAGTTAGATGTATCAAAGAGTACGAACGAGCAACCAAACCCTAAGCAATTCAAGTCCTACAGGCAACATCGCATAAAGTTAGTTATATAACTTACGTCTCCAATTGCACAGTGCAATATAAGCCTTCATGCTGAAATAAATAAATACTAATGATTTTCGAATATGTCATCTAACCGGCTTCGTGCAGACCAAAATGCTATTATTGTTACACTATAAGAGTGGAAAAGGGAAATCGAACATTCTCACGTCAAAATTACTTTTTGGCACGACAATGACTGAGATGTTTAAAAGAGAAAAGAGGAATGATGAATAACTATACACTTGAGACAAAGCTTTTTTTCTTTTCTCTCTTTTTCCATGAATAATATAATTAAATAAACAAAACAAGTCTACTCACATTGTCTCAAAGATATGTATTCTCAGTGGAGTCATCATACGAAAGGTCTTCAATAACATCTGGAGCAGAGAAATAAATAGCAAATTGTAGAAGTTGTTCCTTTCTAAGCAGGCTAAGGCATCTGTGCAACCACACGCTTTTCTAAATACTTGCTCAATTTTGTATCTCTGCAACTCTGCAAGCAATTTCTTGCATTCAGCCAAAAGGAGTTCCGTTAGTAAATTATGCCAATGAGTGCAAGAAGTCGCTTGAATAACAGACATGGCATCCATTTCAATGTGTAAATGTGTAACAATATAAGCTAATTCTAATGTAAGGCTGTGTCTTAGGGCCATATTTCTGCCTTCGATGTGTTTACTGTCCATTGGAGCTTTTATAGTTCCTACGAGATCTATGCTTTTTCTTAATTCATCTAATCATGTAGAATTTATCAGTAGTTTTGTATAAAATGAGGTGGTGATATATGTAATTTGAAAGCATTTTCAATTGATGATAATGATTTCTTTTTGTGATTCAAGGATTAGAAATACTCTTATGAATTGTAGAATGATTCTAGTTCATCAATATAAAAGATGGGCAATTTGTATCTGTTCGCCAGTTGTTCATGCCATGCTTTTCCTTTGTGTTTGTTTTTGGGTTGCCACGGCTGTGGTTTTTACATCCCGGCATCCTTCCACTCATTATGATCTGTTGTTTTGAGTGTGGGTTTTGATGCCGTGATCTTTTGTACAATTGGTTTTTGCTCATTATATTTATTACCTTTCACAAAAAAAAAAAAAAGGCAAAAGTCTTGAAAAAAAATGTAAATTCCTATAGTTAGGAAAATAATATTTACCAAAGACCCTATGAAGTGCATTAACTATTAACAACCACAATTAGATTATAGTCAAATTGGTTCTCATGCATTTTCCATGTTATCAAAGTTGAAGTGGCAATGTTAGATTCTCAGCTAGTGGAAGATTTGGAATATTTTCAAGTCTCTTTTTTGTCCCTGTCGCCATGCCCCATGGGGCCATTTTTGGTCAAACCGTTTAACACGAGTTCAACTCTTAGACAAAATTACGAGAACAACCCTATAATTAGATTTATCGAAAATTGCCGACAAGCCACCAAACAAGTGCTGGTACAAACCCTTAGTAGTCAAATCTTGTCCAAATTGAATGCTGGTACAAACCTCCTTGTCTAAGAACTGGTTTAAGATCCCATAGGTAACATCGCATAAAGTAGGTAACAAACAAGACACTTCGCTAATTTCGCCTATTACAACGATGGGTTTCCACCCAGAACCAAAGATCAATACGTACATGGTACAAAAAACTTGAAAAAATTATCAAAAAAGTCGTAAATTTATTATAATTATGCAAATTCAATTATAAACATTTTTTTTGTTAATTAAGTCATAAATCTCTTGCATTTGTGTCAATTTAGTTCATCCAACTAATTTTAGTCAGCTAATGTTGACATGGACTTTGGTCATCTTAAGTGGTGCCATCACCTTGACGCCACCCTCACAGCCTCTTGCAAGGCAGGACCTTGTTGGATTTGTGAGGTTGGGCCTCGACTATGGCTAGTGAGGGTGAGCCTTGCCTAGCCATGGCCACTCTTCCCCGAGGTGGGCGAGGTCCCTTGTTAGCCCTGCCTCAAGCCAATTGTGAGTTGATGATTGGTTGGAGGAAGAAAGGAAGTGAATATCTATATATTTCAAATAATATTAAATTATTACTAAAAAATATTATTAAAAATTATTCACGTCGATATCGGTGATGTCATGTAGAGCCCATTGTGTTCATGTTAGCACCGACCGGCTGACAAAATTTGGTTGAATGGATTCAATTGGCAAAAATGCAAAAGTTTATAACTCAATTGACAAAAAAAGAGATTTAAAACTGAATTAATACAATTATAATAAGTTTATGACTCTTTTGGTAATTTTTCCAAAAAAACCTTACAAACCTATAGCTAATTGAAGTTTACCACAACCCTTTTGTCAACTCAATTTCAGTTAAAATGTAGATGAATTGTTTATGCCGTAATTAGGTTGAGTGGGACAGTGGAAACATTAAAAGATTTAAATTAGTTAGGTTTTCAATCGACAAAATCCAGTCTTCTAATTTTTACGTTGTGGTTTTATGAGAAATGTGTTTGGCGGGTCTTCGATTTCTTTATTTTGTCACTTTTGTGTTTGAAGCCAAATGGTGTTATGGAATTACATATGATGGCGCAACTCGGGCTAAAATGCTATTGTCAATATAAATTGGGAGTGAAGAATGGGAATGGAATATTATCAAATCAAAAATACCATTTGGCTTTATAATGACCAACATTTTTTTTTTTTTGGTCATACTCTATTCCTACTCTAACACTCACTCTCAGATTGCAAGGTATAAGAGTCGAAACCTACTCTTGAAATTAAATCGTCTCTACCCTAACTCCCCCCTTACAGGGCGTGGAAGTCGAAATCCACTCCTGAAATTAAATCGTCCTCACCCCAACCCCTTGAAAAGGTAGGAATTCAAACCCTCCACCTCCCCCTTCCAACTTGGAAGGGGGAGGGTGACCAACAGATGTTTAAGAAGTGACAAATAATGATGAGCATCTATAAATGGAGATAAAGCCTTTTTTCTATCTCTTATTTTTCGATGAATAACATAATTGCATTAAATGAAACAAAGTCAAGTCACATTGTCCAAAATATATGTGCTCCCGATAGTCATTATCCAAAAGGTATTTTCATAACATATGGAAGAGAGGAACAAATAATTAATTGTGAATGTTGTTCCTTTCCGAGCATGGCCAAAGCATTCGTGCAACCATCTGCTTCTCTGAATGTGTGCTTGATTTTGTATTCCTACACCTCTACGAGCAGTTCCAACATTCAGTCATAAGAGGTTGCATTAGTAAATATGCCTGTGAGTGTTCATAATTGCTTGAATAACAGAGATAACATCCATTTCAACGTGCGAATGAGTAACCCTATCGGCTATTTCTAGTCTGAGGACATCATAGCGCCACATTTTGGATAAGTACACTATTAGTACCAAAACTTGTGTATGGCGTTTACTTCGATGCCAAAACTTTATTTTGGATTACTTAAGTGCCAAAACTTTTGAAAAACGATCATTTCAGTGCCAACGCCGATCTGGTTGGCCGAAAATTTGACGTGGCACTTTTTTATTAATTTTTGAACCTAATGTAGCTCGCTATATAGTACAGTCAGCATTTAAACAACAAAACGACGTTGTTTGGTGTCTCTCCCCTAATTAAAAACCCTAAATCCCCAAATTGAGAGAGAGAGAGAGAGAGTGAGAAGATAAGCCACATGAATCTTCCCTCCTCCTTCCCCTTCAATCGCCCACATCCGTCGCCTCTGCCTCTGCTAGTGATGGGCCAGTCGCCGTCCTCGACAGCCCCCGCACTTGACGGCCACGACTTCGACCCTGACCCTGACCCTAACGATGGCCACTTGGCAGCCAAGTCAAAGGTTGTGATCTGGCCAGTGCTGAAAGAGGCCGTCCACAAGTGTGCCACCCTCGATCTCTCCCTCTCCATCTCCGATCTCCTTGACGAGTGCCTAGTCTAAGTCTTACAGTACCTAGGGTTCGGTGACCAGGGCTAGTGCTCCCTCGTGTGCCGCCGCTGGCTCCCGATCAAAGGGCAAAGCCGCTAGAGGCTCACCCTCCATGCCCACTCGGAGCAATTGGACGTCGTCCTGCCGCTATTCTCACGGTTCGACCCGGTCACGAAGCCCGCACTCAAGTGTGAACGCAAGTTGTTGAGCATAGGCGACGACAAGCTTGTGGAGGGCATTCGAACAGCGCCGAGCGACGGTGGCCAAGCGAGCTAGGTCGACGTTGGGTGAGGATCGGATAAAAAAACCCTAATTTCAATCCCCAAATGAGTTGTGCGGCGTTGTTCTTGTGAGGCCATCCACTTAAGATGGCAAAACGATGTCGTTTTCTTAAGGAGGATGGAAAACGACGTTGTTTAAAAGCAATGTCAATTTATTTTTTTAAAAAAAATATAAAAGTCACATAATCATTTTGGCCGGAATCTCTCGTCAGTGACACCAAAGTGATCGTTTTCCCTACGATTTGGCGCTTAAGTGATCCAAAATAAAGTTTTGGCACTAATAGTGTACTTACCCCCCACATTTCTACTACGATGTGTTCAACGTCCATTAGAACTTACTATGATGCCCAAGAGATTTATGTTTTTCTTTTTTTTTTTAATGCCGAGGATCCGGCCTAGCTCACCTTACGAGAGCATAGCATCGACTATACCTCGAGGGAGACTGGCCCAGCAACCACCAAACGAGGCCCCGCCACTTAAGTCATGGAACTGCTTTAGGAATTGTGGCGGATTTCGAGAGTCGAACCCTTGACCTTACGATCAGGAGGCCATGCCTCAACTAGCACAACCATACGTGGGTGGGTCCAAGAAATTTATGTTCATTCATAATTCATTGAATAATTCATATTTTATTATTACTTAAATATAAAACGAGGTGACAATATAGAAAATATGAAAATATTTTGAATTGATGATTGCTTCCTTTTTTTCTTTTTTTGATTCTAGAATTAGGAATGCACATAGAAATTGTGGAATGACTCTGGTTCTTCAAACTAAAAGATGGGCAAAAGTCTTTGCACGGGTCTCTTGGTTTTTGGTCATTTCGTGGAAAACATGAGAGATTACATTATAAACTCACATTCCTTTGACATAACCGCTTAGTGTTTTTCTTTCTGTTTTACCAGGAGGACTACAATATTCACATTTGGAGGTTGGAAAACCAAACTTGTGCTCTTTCCACTTTAATCTCTATCAAAACAAAGTATCCCAAGTTATGTACGCCACGTACTTTAATACTAAAAATTTTCGCCAGCTCACTAAAGTTCAAATTAGAGAAAAAAAATTATTTAAGTGATTACGGCAAGAAATTCCCATTAAATTGATTATTTGGCCTTTAAAATTAAAATTATAATATGCTTTGGCATATATTTTAATATATCCAATCCATGTGGATGTCCAAAACGATGTTGCACAATGATAACTTTTTAATTGGGATTGGCACTAAAATAATCGTTTATTAATAATGATTGGTACTCAAGTGATTATTTTTTAATAACGATTATCACTTAAATAATCACTTTTAATAATGATTGGCACTCAAACAATCCATATTTATAATTTTTGACACCCAAGTAATCGTTCATCAACTTATCTACATAATGTTATTTAGGAGTTATATGCTGATTATTCACGTTGGCAAATCACGTAGGACTAAGAAATTAATAAAATATGGCAAGTAAATCTATAATTATTTTCAAGCGATGATTACGATTCTCTTTTTTGTGATTCAGGGATTATAAACTCCTGAAAATTATAAATGACTCATGTTCGTCATTTCAAAAGATGACAATAGTCTTGAAAAATCATGTAATTTTCCATAGTTGGTAGAGGAATATTGGTCCAATTTCAAAGTCTCTCGACTCTCTTTTTAAAATAATACGGATTTTTCTTTCATAGCTCAAACACCCGATTAAGTACATTAACTATCAAGTTTTGATTATAGTAAAATTGGTTCTTATGCTTTTTTTATGTTGTCAAAGTTGAAGCGGTCACATTAGATTCTCAAGTTCTCAACTAGTGGAAGTCTTCTAAAGCTAGGGGAAGAGTTAGAAGACTTCTTTCATCCATTAACTCAAAGAGGTTCCATCAGTAATTATGCCTACGAGTGCCTGTAATTGCCTGAACAACAGGCATGGATAATGTGTAAATGCTAAACACTACTGAGTAATTCTATTATATGGCCACGTCTTTGCACCATATTTATGCCGTGTATGTTGACCGTTCTTTATGCTCATTAGGAGTCCGTCATGATTGCGTGTATATATATAAAACGAGCTGGTGATATATAGAATTTGAAAATATTTTCAATCGATGATTATATATATAACGAGTTGGTGATATATAGAATCTGAAAATATTTTCAATCGATGATAAAGATTTTTTTTTTTTTAAATTCGAAGACTAAGAATACTCCTAGAAATTGTAGATGGACTCCAATTCATCAATCTAGAAGATGAGCGAAAGTATTGGTGGGCCTCTCAATTTTGGTCATTTTTGTGAATAAAATTATGTGTGAATAAAATTATGAGAATCCATTTTTTGTGTACCTACTAAGCAGTTTTGATTGCATAGGGCGGTCAATCCTGGCATGCATGAGAATTTGACCTAATTTGTACCTTGTGTGATCATTTTTTTCCTTGAGAAATAAAATAAAATTTCCTACTTGCACTTAACTCTTAACATTGTCAAAAAAAAAAAAAACAAACAAACAAACAAAGCAGGAGTGCTGGTACAAACCCTGGGCAGTCGACTCTTGTTCAAATAGAATGGTGGTACAAACCTGCTTGTTTAAGATCTTGGTTAAGATCCCATAGGTAACATCGCATAAAGTAGGTAAGAAACAAGACGCTTCGCTTATCCACCTAGAACCAAAGATAAATACGCACACGATACAAGAAGCTTGAAAAAATTACCAAACAAGTCATAAATATATTCTAATTGTGCCAAATCAGTGTTTTTTTTTTTTTTTTTTTTTTTTTTTTTTTACTAATCAAATCCTAAACCTTATGCATTTGTGTCAATTCAGTCTATCCAATCAGTTTTGATTGGCCAGGGCTAACATGAATGTTGGTCATCCTAATCAGCTAGGGTGAGCCTCCCCAACCTAGCAGGCAGCTTGACAAGACCAGAGGTTGGGCGAGGCTTGACCTCATCAACCGACAAGGGATCTCACCAACCTTGAGGAAGCGTGGCCATGGCTAGGGGAGGCTCGACCTTGTCAGCCCTGCCTCAGGCCAATTTTGTATTTTTGCAACTCTGCAAGCACTTTCTTGCATTCAGTCAAAAGAGATTCCATCAATAGATGTGCCTATGAGTGTTTATAAGTGCTTGAATAACATACATAACATTCATTTCAATGTGCGAGTGGGTAACCTTATTGGCTACTTCTAGTCTAAGGACATCACATGGCACCACAATTCTGCCGCAATTCGCTCATCGTTTAGTGGAACTTCTATAATTTTCGAGAAATTTATACACATTCGTAATTCATTGTAATGAGGCATATCTTATGATTATTTATATATAAAATGAGGTGACGATATAGACAATTTGAAAATATTTTAAATTAGTGATTGATTTTTTTTTTCTATTTTGTGAGTCGAGGATTAGGAATATTTTTAAAAAT
Organism: Eucalyptus leucophloia subsp. euroa; assembly: GCA_017140325.1. Classification (NCBI taxonomy): domain Eukaryota; kingdom Viridiplantae; phylum Streptophyta; class Magnoliopsida; order Myrtales; family Myrtaceae; genus Eucalyptus; species Eucalyptus leucophloia. The sequence continues at coordinate 13,151,496 of CM029472.1, read as the reverse complement.
TGTAAAATGACTCCGGTTCGTCAATTTGAAAAGATGGGCAAGCTGCCTCTCAATTTTGGTCCTTTCGTGGAAAACGTGAGATTCCATTATAAACTCAGATGCCAACGACATAACAAGCCAACGACATAACAATCTCGTGTTCTCTTTCTTTTTGACCAGAAGGACTATAATGTTCACATTTGGGGGTTGGAAAAGCCAAACGTGGTGCTTTTTTCATTTTTATCCCTGTCCAAACGAAGCATCCCAATCCTACTAGTACGAGGTAGGAAAAGCCCGAAAGAGGAGTCCGTGCCCCATCTAAACCCAAGCACGAGACGTCAACGGCCGACCCCGGGAAAGCGCGTTCGGTCCCACCTTCGGAAGTAGGCGCCGCCCTACGTGATCTGCATGACCCTCTTTGCGGGTCCATGAATAACGCCACGACATTATTGCATGGACCCTCCGCCTGCTCGCGCGCGCACATCATGTGTTCTCGCCAGTCTCTTCTTTTTGTACCATCGTGAGTTGCCAGGTTAGAATGCGGGTGCAAACCCTAAGCAATTCAATTCCTACGTGTAACATCTTATGAAGTTAGCTATATAATTTACTTTTACAATTTCACCGTACAATATAAGCTTCCATGCCAAAATAAATAAATATTCATGATTTTCAGAGATGTTATTTCAAGCAAACCGGCATTGCGTGGACTGCTATGCTGGTGTTGTTACGCAGTAAGAGTAAAGAATGGAAATTGAATATTCTCACTTCAAAAATTACTTTTGGCATGATAATGGCCAATAGACGTTTAAAAAGGACAAAAAGGAATGATGAATACCTATATATACTGGAGATAAAGTTTTTTCTACTCTCTTTTTTTCGACAAATGTCGTAATTATACTAATAACAGGTCCGGTTACAGTCTGAAATGCATGTGCTCCCAGCGCCAATACCACCTAACCTGTACCTTGTTGATGTGGGACCATTTTGTTCCCTTTTGAAAACGCAATGCCTATTTGCTTATAACTCTTGACATTAATTAAAAAAAGGCAGGGAGACTTAAGCAATATCTTGAAATTATACTACATCTATGGCAAGACATTCATACATGGTATGCTCCAGCTTAATTGTCAATTTGTTAGTAGTTAGTACCTCAATTTTTCACGTTTATTGTTGATTCATTTATAAGAAGCTATCAAAACAGTGATCCATTAGGAAATCAAGTGGCTAGACCAATAGGATGTGCCTGTTATCTACGTCCAAAACATCTACATTTTTCACTTGTGCTTGTATCAGGTAATATCCCAGGTCAGATTTCATGTACAAATTAAATTTGCCCCTTTGATCTAATTGGAGAAAGGTCGTTGAGACTAAAACTGAAAAATTAATAAAGAATTATTTTCCTTGGCTCGGCCGTAGAAAAAATAATTATAGGTCATCCAAAAGAAAATCATTAATGACAATGCCCCTACTAATGTGAAGATGATAAATCATCCAAAGAAAAATAATGAGCCCAAAAGACAGACATTTTTGTCCATGTTTACTCGATGTCAACTCATGTTTTCCATTGGCTATATTATGTAAACGCTACCTTCTTGTTCGATGTTCTGTCTTTCTAACTGCTTTTTCTCCCCTAGAAAGGATAGCTTGTTATCCTTAATCATCAACGTATTTCATGAAGAGGTTTCTAATTTGGATTAAGACATTGGAATTTCACTCTTCAATATTAATAACGGAAACTTGGAATTTGGGTTGAAAATGTGTAAGTTAACACAGCATCAAGAACGTACATCCATTCGACATCTTCAAACCCACACGAGATGGAAATTGCACCTTTATATTTAACTCAAATTTCGAGTACGTCGTTTGCACAAGAAAGTTCTACTCATAATGATCAACAGATCAATTATACTTTTAGAATGATTAGTTCCAACAATCCACGTCCTTGGACATTGGCCATTTATAGCACGTGTCTATAGGTTTTGTCCATTCTTAGAGCGACTCTTTCTTCAATTAAATCCTTGTGCCTTTTCAGATGTATACAGGGCTTGAATGGCCAAAGCAGCACGAAATTTCAACCATCGAATTGCATATCGCTGCCTATAAAAGCTTCTCCGCTAAAAACGAACTCTACCAAAAAGCAGAACAACAACACAAAAACATGGAATCCTCGTTATTCTACATGTTTTGTACTTGGATCGTCCTTCTCGTGATGATTCATGCTTCACCTACTAAGCCATCATGCCATCCAGAAGAGAGCTCAGCCTTGATGGAATTTAAGCAAAGTTTCAGAATCAAAAGGTTGGATTCTCATTGTCTTTATCCAAAGATTGAATCATGGTCACTAGATGAAAGCGAAGATTGTTGCTCATGGGATGGAGTCGAGTGTGACAAGGCCAACGGTCGTGTGATAGGCCTTGACCTCAGTAACAGTTGTCTCTTTGGTACCATAAGTTCCAACACCACCCTCTTTCGCCTCCTCCACTTAGAATCGCTCAATCTTGCTTGGAATGACTTCAACTCTTCGTCAATACCATACGGCTTTGGCAATTTTTCCAGGTTACGCTATCTTAATTTCTCTTATTCAAAGATTTCAGGGAAAGTCCCATCGGATATCTCATCGCTTTCAAGATTAATTTCTCTTGATTTGTCTTATGGGTTGTATCTTGAGATGCCCAACATAGCCAACTTTGTTTGGAACTTAACTATGCTTAGAGAACTTGATCTCTCTTATGTAAACATGCTATCCCCATTCCCTCAAGTACTTGCGAACTCCTCCTCTTTGAAGTCGCTCAAACTTGTGGGATGTGGATTGCATGGAGAATTTCCAGTAAGCATCTTTCAATTACCAAACCTGGAAGTCCTCGACATCGCTCAAAATGCCAACCTTTCTGGTTTTATTCCCGAATTAAATTGGGGTAATCGCCTGAAATCATTGTCACTTCAAACGACGAATTTTTCAGGGAAAATACCTATTTCGCTTGGAAACCTTGTTTTCTTGAGTAAATTATCAATTGGGTATTGTCATTTCTCTGGTTCACTTCCCACTTCAATGAATAATCTTTCTCAACTTGCTTATCTAGATATATCAGAAAATAAATTCCAAGGTCAAATCTTCGCTTCCTTAGCTAATCTTACCCAGCTATCAACTCTATATCTCCTTAACAATAATTTCAGCGAAGGGAATTGGGACTGGCTTGTCAACTTGTCAAAACTCACCCATTTGTTCCTTTCAGGTAATGGTTCCACTAGCAACGTTCTCTAACTGAAGAAAAGAATGCTAAGATTCAATCGATGGCCAAACTAACCATCCTTATTTCTTTACATTTGGCAGATGTCCAGCTAAGTAGTCCAATTCCATCTTCAATTGTGAACCTGACGCAATTGGTTTTTCTTGACCTTTCATATAACGATTTGGAAGGTGAAATTCCAAACTCATTAGGGGAACTCAGGAATCTTGAATATCTAGTACTTATTGGGAATAATTTGAGTGGCGTCTTGAAGTTACACAAACTTGTGAACTTGGAAGTATTACGTTTGGGCTTCAACAACATATCTTTAGTCAGCAAGACCGAAATGAATGCCACTCTTCCAAAACTTTTCATGTTAGGTTTACATTCATGCAACTTACAAGAGTTCCCTGAGTTTTTAGGCTACCTAAGCAGATTAATATGGGTAAATCTGTCGAACAATAAAATCAGAGGGAGTATTCCTATGTGGATGTGGAATGGTAGCAAAGACACATTGGAGTGGATAGATCTTTCTCACAATTTTTTGACTTGCTACAGCCAAATCAATCTACCACTACCCAAGTTGATTTATCTTGATATTAGTTCTAACCAGCTCAAAACAGAGCTCCCCAGTCCACCTCCATCGGTGACTTATTACAACATCTCCAACAACATCCTCTTTGGAGGAATTCAATCTATTTGTAGAGCAAAATCCCTCATCTTTCTTGATTTGTCCGACAATAGTCTGAATGGCACAATTCCTTCTTGTCTGGGAAATATTGATTCTTTGTCAATTTTGGATCTTGGGAAAAATAAACTTGGGGGCATGATTCCTCATGCTTTCCCTAAAGGTTGTGCATTGAAGATGATTGACCTCACAGAGAATCGATTGCATGGGCCTATCCCAAGATCTTTGGTGAATTGTACAATGCTAGAGCATTTGAACCTTGGTTACAATCAAATTCTTGATGGATTCCCTTTATGGCTATCAGAGTTGACCGAGCTAAAAGTGATCATCTTGAAATCTAATAAGTTCCACGGTCCAATAGAAACATATCGAAGCCTGTTTAGCTTTAGCAAAATGCATATCATGGACCTTTCGTATAATAATTTCAGTGGTGAACTTCCTTCCAAATTGTTGCAGAGTTTCCATGCCATGCAAGTGATTATTAGTCAAGATCGGTTGGAATATATGAATGCTTTTGGAAGCATCTCCACGTCTTTGGGTATTTTTCAAGGAAATTTCAATTATGAAATGAAATTGATAAATAAAGGCATAGAGAGGGATTACCCCAAGGTTCCATTTGCACTTATGCAAATCGACCTCTCCAATAACAAATTTGAAGGACACATACCTGATCTCATTGGAGATTTGAAGTCACTTGTTTTTCTTAACCTTTCAAACAACATTCTCACCGGTTCCATCCCGCCATCCTTAGTAAATCTAATGATGTTGGAATCTCTAGATCTTTCTCGAAACAATCTCTCAGGAGAGATCCCTCAAAAGCTAGCCCGGCTCACATTTCTTTCATCATTCAATGTCTCTCATAATCAACTATCGGGACCAATACCACAAGGGAATCAGTTCAACACATTCACAGAAGATTCATTTGCCATGAATGAGGGTTTATATGGAAGTCCTTTTCCAAATAAATGCACAATGAGTTGGGAAAACTTACCATTACCACCACCTCTCGAGGAAGATGTTAGCGAAGAATCCCTGTTCAACTTGGACTGGGAATATGTGCTAACTGGTGCTGGAGTCGGGTTTGTGATCAGCGTTGTGCTAGGGAACTTGATCATTGACGAGAAGAGTAGGTGGTTCATGCTCTACTCCAAGAGAATGGTGAAAGGATGGAGTAGATTGAGAAGGCATTGAACAATAAGGAGTTGCCCATGCAGTCAGATACTTATATGACACCGATTAGTAATGTAATATTTTCTGTGTTCAGTTTGTACTAGAAATAAGAAAAGATAGAGCATACAATGTTCCTCTTGTTGTAATGTCGTTCATTTGAATTTAACTAGAAGAACAATCACTCGAGGTATCCTCATTCAAAGCAAAGTTGATTCTGACCTTCTTGTTAACGTGATAAGAAACGAACACCTCAAAACACGATTCCATTTACTACTGAAATCACACGCTTAATGGCCTTCCTAAAATCAACATAATTGTATTAGACCGGTACGAGCAAAGAGTGTTTAACATGAATCCCTCAAGTCCAAACTCAAATTTAGCAATGAAGCCAACAGTCGAAGTATACACCAGCAATAAGATGGACCTCCATTGACGAAGATAATCAAACGAACACTCGTGAAGGCTCTCGGTCCCAACATGGAGGGGAGCACTCTGGATGCAAAAGTAATAGGGAAGGAGTGACCAGATTAAAATAGGCAACAAAGCACCCTTAAAGGTCATCAAGAGTTTCAAGACGAACACAACATATTTTCACTCTGACGGAGGCGAAGGCTCTCGATCTGTGCCTCACAAAAACAGAATACAAAGAGTTTACCTTGAGTGAGAGCAGTGACTGGACGTGATTGACGAATGGATCAGAAGGAGGAGGCCTCTGAAGTGGCGACCCAGAGAATTGGAACCGGTGAAGAGAGAGTGAACAAGAATCGAAGGCAGTGACGGGAGTGACCGAGAACATAGATGAAGTATGATTGTGGACGTGAGGCTTGATGTACTATGAACGGTTATGACGACAATCGGCAGAGGGAATTGAAAAATGAACATGGAAACCAAAGATGGTGGAGGTTACGTTAGCCGGAGAGTGTACTGCTAAAGTTGACCAGCTCTCGATCCTTCATTTGTCTAAATTTTAATGTTGAGCTCGAGGTATCGATATCATAGTGTCCCCGAGTTATATATTAATCTTCTTCGAAAAAGGTATTTTGAAATATTTGGCGTAATTCAGGCATCGTTCAATTTGTTGTTGATTTGTTCATGTGAACTCACATACAAATGCAGGAAGATATGGCATCAATTTCATGTCAATTTATCATCAAAATAATCGCGAATTTCAGTCTTATGTGCCCCTGAATCAATTCTGAATGTTGCTGGGTGTCAGCACTCAGCCATGCATTGGAATGGTTTTGGCTTAGTTCGGTTGTTCTATCGATTGTCCATAATGTAGTGCCAATGTGAGATTGATTATCTATCAAAGTTACCGCACGTTCACAGTTCATCCGCATGGGTAATTTCTCGATTTTGAATGTTGGACATTGCTGAAAAATGCAATTTGACTGTGACTTTTGAATGTGTTTGGCTTGGTTTGTTTATACTTTCTCATTCACCTATGATCAGGGATTAATGTATTATTCATCTTATAGCATTCTGAGCATGTGTAAAGGTCCCTTGTCCTAATAATTTCCAGCACTGCATGCTAAAATTTATTGAGGGCCTCGGTTTAGGCATGAAATTCAAGGAAGTTGATGGAGATAATTCGGGATTGAATTTCATGATTCATGCAAATACATTGGCATGTGATTCATTTCTAATGGTTTCGGATGGACTGGATTTTAATTGAATAGGTTAATTGTGGGTGTAACCTGCCATCACAACAAACGTATGTAACTGTTTGTGCCTGCTTAATAATCAATTGGCTTTTTTTACGAGAAAGGTCACAACAAATGTTATTTCAAGTAACCTGCCATCACGCGTATTGAAATGCTAGTCTCATTATACTATGGGAGTTAAGAATGGGAATGGAATGTTCCCATATTGATATTGACCTTTTTGTGATATCGGACAACAAATGTTTAGAAAGAAATAAAAGAATGATGAATACATATGTACTGAAGATAAAAAAATTCCTCCCCCTTCTTTGGGTAAATAACATAAATACATTAAACAGAAGAAGTCAAGTTTCATAGTGTGAAGTGTATGTATTCCCGGTGGAGTCTACATACAAAAATGTCTTTAATAACATTTGGAACAGAAAAATAAATGACAAACTGAATATGTTGTTCTTTTTTTTTTTCTTTTTTTCTTTTCTTGGGTCGAATAAAAGTGCAAATGTTGTTCCTTTTCAAGTGGGGCCAAAAAATCCGTGTAAATAGATAACATTATTGACTAATTTTAATCTAAGACCATCTCTTGCTGCCATGTTTCTGCCGCGATGGGTTCCTCATTTGTCGGAGTTTCTTTAATTCTTAAAAGATTTATGCTCGCTCGTAATTTGTCGTAAGCACCGATGTTATAAACTTAGAGATGATATAAAAAATCTAAAATAGTTTCAATCAATAATTACGACGCATACCATTGAAAACTTCTTAGTCGTTCAATATAAAAGATGGGCAAAAATCTTCTCATGAGTCTCTCAAGTTTGTTTCTTATGTGAAAAATAAAATAAAATATGAGATGTCATTTACGAGGACCACCATACAATTATGACTGCACATGACTAGTCAATCATGGCATGTATGAGAATGCGACCTAATTTGTACCTTGTCAATATATGACTATTTTTTCCCTTTTGAAAAAAAAAAATGCCTATTTTCTTGTAACTCTTAACATTACTTAAACAATTTTTTTTTTTTAAAAAAAAGCGTGGAGGCTTAAGCAACTTGTTGAAATTGCACAACATCTACAGCAAAGATACATACACATTATGTTCCATATTTAATTATCACTTTATCAGTACCTCAAATTTTCATGTTCCTTGTATTTTTAGTGATAAGAACCTATGGAAACAGTGAGCCATTACAAAGTCAAGCAGCTAGACCAATGGAATATGCATGTTATTTACACCAAAATATCTAAATGTTTTGCTTCTTTGTATAAGGTCATATGTCAAATTCGATTTTGCATCAAAATTGAAATTGCTCCTTTGATATGATTGGAAGTAGTTTTTTTTATTAAATTTTTTTTTTTGGGGAATTGGAAGAGGCGACTAAAACTGAAATGGAAGAGCTCATAAACGATTACTTTCTTAGATTAGGCCAAAAATGACGATGATCCTAATTACGTGAAGATGATAAGTCATTCAAAGAAGATTCCCGAGCTCAAAAAACAGCCATCTTGCCTTGAGTCACCCTCGCGTGTCCTTTCACATAAAATTATGGAGTGGCTAAGAGAAAACCCCAGAATTCCTATCTACAAAAATTGCTATCCATAAAACAAACACAAAAAATATTTAGAAAAAAAAAAGAAAAAAAAGAAGAAGACACTATCATGCGACCGTTCTTAGTGTGCGTGCTATCTTCTTGGATCATTTTTTATCTCGGTGTTTCATACATGCTTTGCCTTGAAATGATGTAAGAGGAGTCTTTCGGAATCAACCGAGCATATTCTCCTTGCGTTTATCCTAAATTCAGCAGTCGCGTTGTTGGCCTAGACTTCAGTTGCAATTGTCTATCTAGTACCACTAGTCTTTTTAATCCACCACGTCACGTTCGCCTTCTGTCAGAACTTCTTGTTGGGAAAAATATTTGTGGAGAACGCCTAGAAAATTTTTCCCGCTACTACTTCTGTGAAAATTAAATAAGATAAAATACTAACTGAAAGCAGTAAAGACGAATAATAAATAACACCAGAATTTTAACGTGGAAAACCCTCCAAGGCGAAGGGAAAAACCACGGGACCGTAGTCCACTTCAAACTTCCACTATAATAAATAATGGGATACAACTTCACTCAAAGGTGGATCTCTCTCTGTTCTTCAATTTGTGGATCTGAACCCCTCACAAACTGGATAACTTACTCAAAGATAACTCTTTTTCTTGGAAGAAGAAAACCGTTTCTTCCGCTACGCTCTCTGATATTCTTTTGTGTCACATCTTCTCCGTTGAGGAGGACTCCTATTCATAGGACCAAATACAATCCAAAATAGGAATTATACGATACAAAATCACGTAAATTTTTCTCCTAATCTCTCGTGATTTTGTATATATGAGAATATCACTTTGATTTCTTTTCCAATCTCCCTTGATTTTCTAGATGTGGAAAATCACGTTGATTTATCTCCCTATCTCTTTTGATACCTTTTTTTTTCTTTTTCTTTTTCTCCCTTTTTTTTCTTTTTCTTTTACACACTCGCTACTATACATATTCTTATGCAGATATACATAATTGCATTGGCCTCTCCAATTGGGAGTGACCTACTCAACACTTCTATAGTTCCCAAGGATTTATGCTTGTTTATAATTTACCGTAGTCACGTACATTACATCATTATTTTTTTTTTTATAAAATGAGATAATGATATATAAAATTTGACAATATTTTCAATGGATGATTACGAACATTTGTTTTCGCGATTCGATGACCAGGACTAGGAATGGAGAATGACTCCTCTTCGTCGGCGTGAAAGTTGGGCAAAAGACTTTTTGCTAGCCTCTCAAAGTTTTGGTCTTTTCATGGAAAAAAAATGAGATATCATTTAAGAGGTTCGACTATGCAATTATGACTGCACATGAACAATTAATCACGACATGCCTAAGAGTGCAGCCTAATTTGTCCCTTGTGGAAATATGTTGAAATTGCAAAACATCTATGGCAAGACATACTAAAATATTATGGTAATCGTCACTTTACTAGAAAGGTTTCTTAATTTGATTGTTGATCCAGTTATAAGAAGTTGCGGAAACATTGACCCATTATATAGTTAAGTTGCTAGATCAATTGAAGGTGCCTATTATTTATACCAAAATTATTTGGACTTTTCTATAGTTTGTATTAGGTGATATCTTAAGTCCAATTTCGCATACATAATGAATTTGCTTCTTTGATTTGATTGGAGATAGGTCATTGACGCTGAAAATGAAGAATTCATATATAAGTACTTTCTTAGGCCTTGAAGTTATGACAAGAAAAAAAAAAACACCTAGATTGTGGAATTTTATCCAGACATGTCTCGTCTTCCCCCCTCAATTATTCCCATCGGCATCACACATTGATTTAGCGGAACAAGTACGAAACACCAAGATTAAAAAAAAAAAAAATTGATCCAAAAATATAAAGCACGTAAACTAATGACAGTGACCTGATATTATCCTTTTTATTTTCTTTGAAAAAAAATTGTGGTTTTTATTAGAGCACCTATGTCATGGAAGAACAGATAGCAATGCCATAGCTTTCATGTTTAGCAATTTTTGTGAGTTGGAATCCTTGCGCTCCTCCAATTGAATAGCAAAAGCATGGAAAAGATCAGGAAGCCACTGATTGATCGGGAATTGCGCATGTAGTCGTCATATATTTAGGTGACACTGATGATTATGTAGTAGTCTGGTTTTGATTGAGAGTGGGTATAAATGAATTAAGATCTTTATCTATGTTTACTTCATGTCAACTCATGTTTTCCATTGGCAATTATGGAGACACTATATTCTTGCTCCTTATTCTACCCTTCTAACAGCTTTTTCTGTCCTAGAAATTATGTCATATCATTGTATAAATTAACACGTATAGCGGCATGTACACGTACTAGTGCTTGTTGTGACTGTGCGGAGGGGCACTCACTTTGATGTCTTGGCTGTTATAAAGAATCTAATTTAGGAGATGTCCTCGTTCCAAAGTCTAGTTTCTAGAAGCTAGTAAAGGACGAGGAGATAATATTGTAATATTAATGTGGAAACAAATCAGGGCTTACTATTATATCAATAATATTGTAATATTAATGTGGAAACAAATCAGGGCTTACTATTATATCAATATGAAATCGCAAAAGAAATAAATGAGTAATGATGAAGAACACTTAAAATTTTATGTCATTTGGTCCAAATATCGATGCATACTTAATAGTAAGTGTTAGCAGTAAATAAGCCATTAATTTAATGGTTAAACATATCAATAACAAGGAAATAGCTTGTGATCCTTGATCATCAATTTATTTCATGAAGAGGTTTCCAATTTGGATGCGGTAGAACGAAATAATATGTTTGGTGGCACTGTAGCTGTCACGCCCCGATCCTCGGGGACGCCCCCATCCTTCCATTTGGTCGATTATTAAAGTGCGATATCCCAGGACTACTTATCGCCGACCCTTTCATTTTATTACACATGCGGAAGCAGTTATAAATCCCCAGACAATAAAACAATGGGATAGAAAAGCAGGCCATATTTTTCATATTGAAATTCACAACCACACTTTCATTAACAGCACAACTTATAGTATATTTACAATACTATTTACAGCATAAAAGTCTCACACCTATCCACACTAAGACAGGGTTCACAAAAGGGATGGGATCTCAATCCACATCTGGGTTGTACTCAAGATCCCTCTCTAGATCATCTTCTACTTCAAAATACTTTCTCCCCTTCAGGTTCTTCCTCCTCAGCTTTTCCTCAGGGTCCTGAAATGGTTATTCAATAACCAATGAGACCACATCTCAAATGAGTCCTACCCCTAAGACTCGATTAATAAACTAATACATCATACGGTTGCCTAAGACAACACGAGTCGGAGGACTTACCTTGGCCTCAGTTCCAACCTGCAATTCAAGGTTAAACACATATATTCAAACAATTCACGACATCCGATCAAGCACTGGTCATTCGACTAAGTCAATTACATGTCAGTCAGACCCTCTCTGGGTCATTCCCACTCATACCACAATTTACCAGTGGTGTACTCATTCACCAAATCACATATGTTTCTCGGGCGTCGTTTTCGCCAATGACATACCGATCACCGACACCGTGCGTTCTTTAAGGCGCCGTTTTCACCGATGATATCCTCGATCACCGAACCACGTGTCCTTTCTAAGGCGCCGTTTTCGCCTAAGGTGACATCGGCAATAGACAACACCGTGAGTTCTTTAAGCGTCGTTTTCACCAGGTGATATTTCCTTAATCACCGAACCACGTTTGTCTATAAGTCATTTACGTGCATTCTTTAAGGCGTCGTTTTTAATGATACTTCCAATCACCGAACCACGTATGTCCAATAATATCGCACTGATTAGTCTCACCAATAATATTCTCGTTAGCTCTCATCATTCTCTCTACCATATAGCCCATCAACGTACTGGCGCTATATATCCATGCTCGGCCATTACCAATCAAATACTCAATAACAAACAATTTAGGACAATTTCTCAAATTTCACATTAAATTCAATTCCACACAACGTAGAGCTCAAATAAATAAACGGTCTACACCACGATAATCGGCACGAAATTCGGTCACCGCCATCCCGGTTGAATTTCCGGAAAAATAATTAATTAAATAATTAATTTCGAAAAATAAATAAATAAATAATAAAATCCAATTTAGGCCCATATTGCCTTATTGGAGCCCGAAACGAGTCGGGAAAAATCCCGAGATGCATTCAATAAATAATAGAGCATTTCTACTCCCTAATGGCTAAGCTAACCACCTAACATGCATTCTCAAGTCACTAATTTAATTGCTATAACCTAATCTAACCACCTAAGTGCATGTAATTAAATCTAACCAACCCTAAGGCATAATTAGCAAACTAATAAAGCATTAGTGAGTAAAACTCACTTGATTTAAAGTGGGGACCGAATCACCGCAACAGCGACGCAACGGTGGCCGAAATCGGATTTTCGACAACACCGGCGGACTTGAACCGGGCCTTAAGCTTGGCCCCAACAAATCTCAACCCAACTGAGATTTGTTCTTGCTTTTGGGCCAGACCCAAGTTGAGTTGGGCCTGTTGAACTTCTGGGCTGACTTCTTGGGCTGATCCACGAAAATGTTGGGCCCGCGAGATTAAAGAAGCTCTTGGTTTGTGAACTTCAATTTGGGGCAGCTCTGGCGAGGCAGAGAGGTCCACGAAAGAGAGAAACTTCGGTGGATTTGCTGCAGCAGGTGAAGACACGAGGAAGCAGTTGGCGTCGATCAGTGGCAGCAAGACAAGGAGAGAAGGCTTCGGTCGACTTTGCTGGAGGAGCTGCACTCGGTCGACGATGTGGAAGGTTGACTGATCGAGCGGCAGAGATGGGAGAAGTGAGGGCAAGCTGGCAGCTGGATCTCGCGGCTCGATTTCTGCTGATGTTGCTTAGTCAGCAAAACGCAAGTCTTCGGGGGAGAGCTGCGTGGGCTGAGCTTGCTCGGTTGAAGACACGGGGCACCAGAGTCAACCAACAAGTGAAGCTGTTGACCGGTGTTGGATTACGGACACATGGCAGCGGAACTTCAAGGCCGCGTGAAGCAGCTGCAGGAAAATTGGACGCTGGCTTGCTTCGGTCTTCGTGGCATCTGCCTCAGTGGGATGAAAATGAAGTTGCTTCGGTGGCCGACCAATTTCGGTGGAGGCAGAGACAGACGGAAGTGGCTTCGCTGGTTGATCAAGGCGAGGAGGAGATGGACGCGTGGAGAAGAGGGCGCGGGCTTCGGTCAACTACGGCTTCTGTGGGAGATAAGAGCTGACTTCGGCGGGGTTCTTTGGAGGAGAGAAGCTCGGTGGAGATGGGCTGTCTCGGTGGATGAAGATGGAGTCTTCGCTGGGTTGCTTCGAAGGAGTTCCAGGGAAATGAAAAGCAAGGTGGAGACGTGCGCAGGAGGAGTCGGTGGATGGGCGTGCGGAATGGAGCAAAGAGGAGAAGTCTTGGACGGCAGCTGAGTGAGAGGGAAGAGAGAGATGGATAGAGATGAGGTTGAGGAGCCCACAAGCCTTTATTTTCCACATGATTATCCCTTTGAACCCTTCCTAGCCAAGTCTTCTTCCTTGGCTCACCTTAGGCCAACAATACACTCCCCATAACATCTCAATTGGTCCAAAAATGCTAGGGGAAGGGGGCTACGAATTTTAAAATCATGGCTTCAAATCGACACTCATCCCATCTCAATTTCATCTCAAATGACCTCCATAAAATCAATTATCATCCCATCTAAATTTCATCTCAAATGGCCTCCATAAAATCAATTAACCTCTCAAGGCTTCAATCTCATCCTCTATGTCTCCCTCATCCTTTTCAAGCATAAATTCCACCATTAAACCAATTTAAGGTCCAAAATAATGCCGTCCTCCCTTAGTTCCGAATTTCACATTTTGAGCTTCCAATTTCTTCGACGAATTCCCAAATTGAGATCCAATCTCGATGAAGAAAAATCCCGAACAATTTTCTATAAATCCCCGACACTCATTGGCTTGGCACGAAAGTCCAAACTCCCTTAAATTTGGTCCATATGAGTTTCTGTTAATTTTCCATGACGTCCGAACGATTTTCCGTAAAAATCTCGGAATCTCTGAAAAAACCTTTCGAGACCGAGTCGACGTTCCTAGAATTGATCGTGACACCACGTAACTTTCCATTTCGAAATCGGACTCGAATTCACGGTTAATTTTCATTCGACGCGTTTTTAGCGTGACCTAAAATATCGGGTAACTTTCAGAAATTTTTAGTGCAAACGACCCGTGGTCGATTTTCTTCGAGCCACAATGAACCCACTCGAGTCATTGACGACTCTTGATTGTCGTGAAAATCTCGAGGATTCAAATACGGACACGGGATACCAAAACAATAAGAAATCGGTCTAGTGCTTGGTCAACGAGAATTTTCTAATTTAGTGGTGTCACCCACGATTAGCCACACATCTCGTCGAACCGACCTATCTCTAATCTCTAATCGATTTTATATCACGCTGCAATGGCCTCTAAAGATAGACACGGTCAAGAAGCGATCTCTAATCGAATTCTCAAGTCTATTGCCTTAAAATCCTTATTGGTTTCCCCAAATAGTCTAGTTATCTCTAGAATGATCAGTTCTGAGAATAGCCCTATAGACGCGTTAATGAAATGCCCAATTTATTCGATTGAAAACATGACTGAAAATCTGGGATGTCACGGTAGCCACTGAAAAATAATAAAAAAAAGGTTTACAAAAATTTTCTCTTTGTATAAGTAAGATTTACAAGTGCCAGTGTGAAAAAAACTCACTTTTCATTTAGTAAAATCCAGTCCTTGGAGTTAGGATTGAAAATGTGTTAATTAACACACTATCGAGAAAGTACAAATGTTCGACGTCTTCGAAAGCATACAAGGGATGAAATGATTATTTCCTCCACTCCACATCCTAAGACTTTGGCCATGTATAGCCTGGGTCTAATAGCTATTTAATTTTTATTGCGACTATTTCTTCAATCAAACCCAAGTGTCTTTTCATATAGGTATATTGCTTGAATGGCCAATGAAATTTCTATGATCGAATTGCTTCTTGTTGCTTATAAAAAGCTTCTCTACTGAAATCAAATCTACCAAAAAAACACAATAATGAAACAAATATGTGGCACCCTTACTATTCTTCATGTTTTGTACATGGATTGTCCTTCTCATGATTATTCATACTTCACTTGCTAAAATGCTATGCCATCCGGATGAGAGCTCAACCTTGATGGTATTTAAGCAAAGTTTCAAAACCAACTAAATAGCTTTTCGGTATGTTTATCTGAAGGTTGAATCATGGTCACTGGATGGATGAGACGATTGCTGCTCATGGGATGACATCAAGTGTGACAAGGCCACCGATCATGTGACAAGCCTCGACCTTAGCCACAATTGTCTCTTTGGTACTTTATCTTTTAACACTAGCCTCTTTCGCCTACTCCACTTGGAATCACTTAATCTTGGAATGACTTCAACTCTTCCCCAATCCCATACCACTTCGGCAATCTTTCTAGGTTACAGTACCTTAATCTCTTTGGTTTAGTATTTTCAGGAAAATTCCCATTAGATATCTCATGGCTTTCTAGATTAGTTTCTGTTGATTTGAATCCTGAGCAGGATCTTGAGGAGTCTCTTGGTCTTTCTTGGTCAAGTGGTCTTGAGATGCTCAACATAGACAACTTCATTCAAAACTTAATCATGCTTAGAGAACTTGATCTCTCTTTTATAGACATGTCGTCACCATTCCCTCTTGTATTTGCAAACTTCTTAACTTTGAAGTCGCTATTGCATGGAGAATTTCCAGTAGGCATCTTTCAACTACCAAACCTAGAAGCTCTCGACATTAGTGACAATTACGACCTTTTTGGTTTTATTCCCAACTTACATTGGGTAATCCCCTCAAATCATTTTCTCTCGGGGGAATGAATTTCCCAGGGGAAATACCTATTTCGATCGGAAACCTTGTTTTGTTGAATGAATTAAATTGAAATTTGTAGTTTCCAAGGTTCACTTCCCATTGTGGATTATCTTTCTAAGCTTACTTATCTAGATTTATCATCTACTAACTTTCATGGCCAAAGCCCCCTTTTCTTTGCCAATCTTACCCAGCTATGGATTTTAGATCTCGGTTTCAATAATTATAGTGGTGGTATTGGGCGTTGGTTCGTCAACTTGGTGAAACTCACCTATTTGGACCTTACAGTTAATATTTCATCTAATAACATTGTTCTTTCACGAGAATCACGAGAATATAAATGAAGTGTCAAGATTCAATCGATAGCCAAACTAATTGCCCTTGTTTCTTTATATTCGGCAAATTGTCAGTTAAGTGGTCCTATTACATCTTCATTTGAGAACTTGATGCAATTGGTTTTGCTTGAATTTGGCTCCAACAATTTGCAAGGTGAAATTCCAAACTCATTGTGATACTCGAGGATCTTGAATTTCTTAGTCTTGTGAGGAATGATTTGAACGGCACAATAGAATTACACAAACTCAAGAACCTGCAATGTTTAGGTTTGTCCTTCAACAACATATCTTTTGTCAGCAAGATTAGGATCAATGCCACTCTTTAAAACTTTCCAATTTATATATAGATTCATGTAACTTACATGAGTTCCCCAAGTTTTTAGGCTACTTAAGTAGATTAGAGGAGATAAATCTTTCATCCAATAAAATCGGAGGCAATATTCCTATGTGGATGTGGAATGGTAGTAGAGAATCCTTGCTCTATATGGATCTTTCCCACAATTTTTCAGACCGGCTTTGGAAAGAGTCAAATCAATCTACCACTACCCAAGTTGGCCTATCTTGACATTAGTTCTAACTAGATCAAAACAAAACTACCGAGTCCACCTCCATTAGCGGGTTACTATAATATCTACCACAACTTCCTCTTCGGAGAAATTCAATATATTTGTAATGGGACATCCCTCATTGTTTTAGATTTGCCCAACAATAGTCTAAATGGAACAATTCCTTCATGTGTGGGAAATATCGGTTATTTGTCAATTTTGAATCTTGGGAAAAATAAACTTAAGAGCATGATTCCTAGTGCTTATCGAAAAGGTTGTGTGTTGAAGATTATAGACCTCATAAAGAATCGATTGCAAGAGCCTGTCCCAAGATCTTTGGCGAATTGTACAATGCTAGAGTATTTGAACCTTGCTTGTAATCAAATTCCTGATGGATTCCCTTTATGGCTATTAGAATTGACCAAGCTGAAATTTGTTATCATCAAATCTAATAAGTTCCATGGTCCAATAGAAGCATGTGGAAGCCAGTTTAACTTCAGCAATATGTGTATCATGGACCTTTCATATAATAGTTTCATGGGTGAACTTCCTTCCAAGTTGTTGAAGAGTTTCCATGCAATGGAAGTGATAATTAGTCAAGATCAATTAGGATATATGAATGCATCTAAAGTGGTTTTTGCATCCCCATTGGCATTTGGAAATGATTTCAGGTATGGAATGAAATTGATGAATAAAGGTATAGAAAGGAAATATGCAAAGGTTCCATTTATACTTGCAAATCGACTTCTCCAATAACAAATTTGAAGGAGACATACCCGATCTCATTGGAGATTTGAAGTCACTTGTTTTGCTTAACCTTTCAAACAACAGTTTGACTAGTGCCATCCTACCATCCTTAGCAGATTTGACATTGTTCGAATCTCTAAATCTTTCTCAAAACAAGCTCTCAGAAGAGATCCCCCAAAAGTTAGCCCAACTTACATTTCTTTTATCTTTCAATGTCTCTCATAATCAACTATCGGGACTAATACCATAATGGAGTGAGTTCAACACATTCATGATCGATTCATTTGCTATGAATGAGAGATTATGTGGAAGTCCTTTGCCAAAAAAATGCCCAACTCCCTATGATGAAATTGGCGAAGAGTCTCTATTCAAGTTGGATTGGAAAATTATGCTAACTGGTGCTGGAGTTGGGTTTTTGATCGGTGTTGTGCTTGGGAACTTGATCATTGATGAGAAGAGGAGGTGGTTCTTACACTTTTCCAAGAGAATGGCAAAAAGATGAAAAAGATTGGGAAGGCACTAAACAAGAAAGAGTTGTACTTGCAATCACATATTTATGAGATGCTATCTGTAATGTAGCCCTATGTGTGATTAGCTTGTACTGTAAATTGGAAAATATAGAGCTTACATTATTCCTCTTATGCTATTATCGTTCATTTAAATTTAAAAAATGTATTCTTAGAGTGAATTAAAAAAATAATCTTTCCTTCTTCTTCTTCTTCTTCTTCTTCTTCTTCTTCTTCTTCTTCTCTCTTTCATCTCTAAGCTGGAGACTCGCGAGTGATGGAGGAGGGGAGCAAAACAGTTGGAGCAAAGAAAGGAGCACACGCGCAAAGCAATCCATCATTTTCCCTCTGGATTCCTCCCGATCACCACCATCCACCACCTCCAATCCCCATTGGCCATCCCAGCCGCTCGAGCTCATTTGCACTAGAAACAGAGCACACACTCCAGAGAACAGAGATCGCCAAAAACCACCGCGACTGAATTCATACGAACTCCTCTCATCGATTTTCTCTCACTGATAGGTTTGCTCCACTGATTTCAGGCCAACGATTGACGCCATTAGCCATTCTCGAGTCGTCTGGCTCTATTCTAGTCCATTTTGAGGATGAAATATCCCAAGAGTTCGAATCTTCATTCGAAGCTTCTTTGCTAGTGCCAATCACCGAGGCGACGCCTCTAAGAGCTTGATTATCTGTTCTGTGGCCAGAGACTGCATATCCAAGGTATGTACATCATTGCTCTGTTTTAGTAAGCTGAGTCCGAAAGCTGTAATTGAAGCTTGAGTGAAAATCGAGTACCTGATTTGGGATAAAACAATAGTCTGCTCATACTTTGATGTCACTGAAATCGTCTAGATCGGTATTAGTACTTCGATGATGCTTCTGTGCTCTGTGTTTGAACTGATCACCGATTGTTCGTGAAATTGACAGAGTGAGATCACATATATATTCGAGAGGCTGTCCTTCTGAAATGCATATACGTTTATCTCATGCTCAGATCTGATATGTGCATGTGATTCGTTAGTCTTGCTTCTGGTTCCTTTGATTTCAAGTCATGGCCAAGACTTCAAAGTGACCGGTGTTGCTTCGTTTTCTGTCTCTGTGTCCCATATGCCCCCTGAGTATTCTGGTTGGGTGTATGTGTGGTAGCCGGTGGACGTTTGTATGGATTCACGTGGTGACTGGAGTTGATCATTGGCGGAGCAAGGCATGTTTAGCCCTCTATATGAAGCTTGTAAATGTCATTCTCGGGTGAAATGCTCGTGTGCTTTTGTTGCTTAAGGTGAAGGATGGACATCAATGGCGAGTGTTGAGCTTATAGGTGAACAGCTTGGTCGTGAATAGTAAGGGAAGAAGACCAGACCAAAGCTTGTGTGTTCAGGAAATAATTGAGGGAGAGACTTAACCAAGAAAAAACGAAATAGTAAAATAAAGGAAAGAGGAAGACGGGGAAATCTGCAGAAATGCATGTTCTGGAAAAGGACCGAGAAAGAATTAATAATAATAATAATAATAATAATAATAATAATAATAATAATAATAATAATAATAATAATAATAAATGAAAGAATCACAAAAGCCAATAAGGCCATGTGGTATCATTCAAGAAAAGAAAATTTCACAAGAAATTGACCAACCTTTTTAGCAGGTTAATATTGCTATAAAAGTAATACATAATAATTTGAAAAAGAAGGAAAGGAAATATATATGTGATAGACATAGTAACATATTTTGAAATTGGTAAATTTGATTAATGATCACTGAGTTTTAGCTAATTTCACGTTTGAATTACTGAATTTTGAAAAAAATTTTAATTACCAAGTGTAGTAATTAATCAGAAAAATTTTCAAGTTTAGAAATCCCAAAATGTCGAGTGCCAATACGCACTAGTTAAATTATGAGGCCTCTAGAACTAGGAAAATGATAAGCTAACAGTGCCAGCCATTTTCATTTTCTAACCGTCTAATACCAGCCACAAGTTTTAAAGGAGAAACCCGGACAATGCTTTGACCGGTTTCATTTGGTTGTTTTTTTTTTTTTTTTTTTTTTTTGAACTTCCCATCATTTCCTTTGTCTCTTGGCTTAATTTAGGATCTCAGAATTTATAAAGGCCCAAAAAGCGCCAATCTAAAAGGAAAAATCTACATATCCCAAATAATTAAAAATCCTTGAATATGAAAAAAAGAAAAAAAGAAATTATATACCATGAAATAAATAATTACAAGTAAAAAAAATTATCACTAAGTAAAAAGAAATCATTAATATCATGAGAAAGATATATTGCATTTTAAAGATGAACAAATGCTTGAAATGTTGGCTTTGCAACTAATAAAAAAATCATTGTGAATTATGACTTTTCATTATGTCACTCAAATCAAATTGCTTTAGAATAACTCTCCGATTACCTTGAAGGTGCTTTCATCACTAGTAACTTAGTACCACATGGTGTCATGACTCTTTCATTACTAACATCTTCAATTGAATTTTTCATTTTGTCTTTATCACTAACATTATTTTCATTAATCATACGAACTCCAGTCATTAGAGAAAAAATGAAAACTAAAAAACTGTTAGATTATCATTTTGAAAGCAATTTCATTAATAAAAATAATGTTAGTGATAAAGACAAGATGAACAATTCAATTGAAGATGCTAGTCATGACTGCGGTACTAAGTTACTAGTGATGAAAGCAACTTCAAGGCAATCAGAGAGTTATTCTAAAACAATTTGATTTAAGTGAAAAAATGAAAAGTCATAATGCACAATGATTTTTTCATTAGTTGTGTTTGTTCATCTTTAAAATGCAATATATTTTTCTAATGATATTAATAATTTCTTTTTACTTAGTGATAATTTTTTTTACTCGTAATTATTTATTTTGTGGTACATAATTTCTCTTTTCATATTCGAGGATTTTTAATTTTTTGGGATACCTAGATTTTTCCTTTTAGATTGGCGCTTTTTGGGCCTCTATAAATCCCGAAATCCTAAATTAAGCCAAGACAAAAAGGAATGATGGGAAGTTAAAAAAATAAAAATAAAAACAAACAAATGAAACCGGTCAAAGCATCGCCGCGGTTTCCTCCATTAAAACTTGTGGCTGGCATTAGACGTTCAGAAAATGAAAATCACGGCAACGTTAGGCTAGCCAAGCCCCTAGAACTATTGGCTGAAGTATTATTCTAGAGGGAGGAAATAGTTACTCAATCAATTCTAAATATATTATATAAATATTAATTCAGTTATAAACTTTTCAATTTTATCAATATAATCCTAAACTTATACATAAAATTTTGATATAGTCTTTATGGCCTATTGGTACCGGAAATTGCTAACATCACCAACTATCTAGCATGCTACGTGGACGTGGACAATTTTACTTGCGCTACATTAGTAATTTTTGGCGGCAATTGATTGGGAAGATTACACTAAAATTTCGGGCAAATGTTTAGGGTTACATTGACAAATTGAAAAGTTTAATACTAAATTGACATCCATACAACATGTTTATAATAGAATTAATAATTTTCCCAATGCATTGTTAATTTTCAATTTGTTTTCGTTATACATATAATAAATTCCAACTTTAGCGAGTTCTTGATCTTGCTCTTAGCCTCTTGCTCTAGTATTAGCTATAACAAGAATAGGATTTGGTGGGTGATATAAACAACTAAAATACTTAAGAACGTTTAAGCTATGTTCTTGCAAAAAATAGTATATAAAATCGTCCTTCTCGGAAGATCAAAGTCCTGTGCAAGTGGGCAGTGACAGTTCTGGACGTGGCGAAGTACTTCCATTTCAAAGGATAGAGAAATATTAAATGATATTTTGGTTACTAATGATCTAATAATTAAGATTTAGTGCCCGCGTTAGGCTAATTCAAAGGATAGTTGGGAGTGGAATTTTTAATTCATTGGGAATGGAATAAGTCTCTTTAATAATGAGGTATACAAGTTGGTTCTATACTTAATCATCAATGTTGATCAAAGTTAATTAAATGAAGACCAGGCCTGAAAATCTAGAGTCACTCAGTAAGATCATAGTCCGCTATAAATTTTTCTACCTCTATCAAATATTGACATTTCAATGGTCGATTTAAAAATGTTTATACATACTTAGTATTGGCTAAATAATGTGCACGTTTGGAGTTATACCGGTCTTGATTGAGAATGAGATACTTATTTATGACTTCTTTTTTATCTTAAATCTTGAAAAGAGTTCCGAGTCTACCAAACATTAATCGTTTTAAATTAATTAGAAGAACAATCACACTAGGTGAACCATTAGACGTGAAGACACAAGAGCAAGGCCAAACAATCCTCATTCAAAGCAGAACTGATTCTGACCTTCATTTTAACGTGATAAGTGGCAAACACCTCAAATCACGGACTCAATTTACCACCAATATCTCACGCTTAATGGCCTTCCAAAAATCGACTCGAATGTATGCAGTTGGCACGAACAAAGAGGGGATAACATGAATCACTCGAGACCAAACATAAATTTAGCGATGAAGTCAACGGTCGAAGTGTACACCAGCAATAAGATGGAAACGTCCAGAGATCAAAACTGGGGACACCAGACCTGCATTGACAAAGGTAATCAAAGGAGCACTCTTGAAGGCTCTTGGTTTCAACATGGAGGGGAATACAAGACTTCCAAATTCGAAAATACTTCTACACGAGTCTCAGTATACTGAAAAATGACTGGGAATTGAGGAAAACCATCAGACACACAGAAGACAATCGAATAAGAGACTAGATGCAAAAGATACAGGGAAGGAGTCACGGCCAGATCAATGTAAAGGCAATGCAGCACACTCGAGGTCATCGAGATAGCCTTGGACCCAACCAGTTTTCACTCCGGCGGAGCCAAAGGCTCTCGGTCTCTACCTCACGAAAAAAGAGTACGAGGCTTTAACCTTGAGTAAGAGCAGTGACTGGACGTGATTGATGAGTGGATCGAAAGGAGGAGGCCTTTGAAGTGGCGACACCAAGAATTGGAAGCGGTGACGAGAGAGAGAGTGAGAATCGAGGGTGGCAACAGTTGCGACCGAGAGCAGAGATGAACGGAGTATGATTGTGGAGGTGAGGCTCGATGTACCGTGACCGGGTACAGTGAAAATCGGCATACAGAATGGAGGAGGAAAAAATGAAGATGGAAACCAGAGATGCTGGATGTTACAGTAGCCGGAGGTTGAAGGTGGGGTAAGTGGTGGCCGGCGAGGTGCACGGGCTGGAGATGAATATGTCAGAGAGGAGAGAGAGGAGAGAGAAATTGTAAGGCGACGTGTCCAAGTGAGATGAGGTGGGTGTCGACTTCGTGGGCCGGGCCGAACCGGGCCTCCAGGTTCGAACTCACCTGAATATTTCCTAGATTCTTTATCAGGCCCAGGTGGCTGGCCTGTCGTGAAATTATGCTTATTGGGCTCGTTTCTTGCTAAAAGTTCAATTGGGCCTTACTGGGGATGTCAAACTGGACTGCGAAAGGTGACCGGCTCTTGACAATTCGTTTTTCAAAATTTTAATTATTGGGCCTGGGATATCAAAATCTTAATGTCTCTGATATGTGCATTAATCTTCTTCAAAAAAATGTAATTTGAAATCATTGGCAAAATTCGGATGCCGGTCAATTTGTTGTTGATTCGATCATGTGAACTCATATACACTTGCAGGAAGATATGGCATCAATGTTAATATCAATTTATCACCAAATAATCACAAATTTCAGTCTTGAATGCTCCTGAATCAATTCTGAATGTTGCTGGGTGTTAGTACCCACGTATCAATTGGAATGGTTTTGGCTTAGTTCAGTAGTTCGATGAATTGTCCAAACGTAGTGCCAATGTGAGATTGATAATCTATGCAGTAACCGCATGTTCGCAGTTCATTGGCATGGGTAGTTTGTCGATTTTCAATGTTGGACATTGCTGGAAAATGCAATTTGACTGTGAATTTGAGTGCGTTTGGCTTGGTTTGTTTATACTTTCATTCACCAGTGATCAGGGGCTAACGTATTATCAATCTCAGCCTTCCGAGCGTGTTTAAAGGTCACTTGTCCTGAGAAATGCCAGCAATGCATGCTAAAATTTAATGAGGGTCTCGGTTTAGGCATGAATTCAAGGAAACTAATTGAGATAATTCGAGGTTGAATTTCATGATTCATGCGAATACATTGGTATGCATTTCATTTCCAAGGCTTTCGGTTGGATCGAATTTCAATTGAATAGGTAAATTGTGGGTTACATGTGTCGAATGTTGCTGGTGGTTTCGATTTACACTTCGATCTTGGAAGATATTGCGGTGATTTAGGGGTTAAGTTGCTAGTTCATGTAGGTACATACGCAAAAGGATCCATTTCATGTCATTTTAATATTGTCTAGTGTAATTATCTTTGCATAAATAGTTTGGTCTGCATATGATAGTGGGTGAATTTAGTTTACTGAGTTTTAGAATGGTAATAAAACAAGAATCCTTTTAGTAAACAGCTCTCTTTAAGTCTCTTTATGATTGTGGCATCTTTAGCTTATGGTGGCTCATGTTCCAGGCCCTTATTAACAATCCCTTATATATTTTTTATCCAACATCTTATGGGATGTATATTCTTGTACTTTACTTTAATACTATTTTGTTTTGAAGTGTTGATTTCTTTGTCTTGATTTGGTGCATTAGAAATCATATAATAATTCAGATTTGATCATATACAGTGATCAATTTCATTATCTTGATCCAAAAGCTTACTTCAATCTAAACAATTTGTTTCACCCAACTAATTATGTTTACTCCAAAAAGAATCCCATGAATGGTGGCATTAAAGAAGAATACCGTGAATGTGAATCCGGTGGAATAGGCGGCATCTCCATAAAAATAGTAGAGAGAAGCAAACACAGAGAGGGGAACATCGAGAGACGGGTTTAATCAAATAGTCTTTGGTAATGCACGTCCAAAACAGACCACAACCACTCTCCCCTCATCTATCAACCTCCATCAACAGGTCAAGCCACTGTCGACAAGGTCATATTCGATCGCAATTCTCGTAGCAACCCCAACTGCTCGTGACCTGTTTTGCACATAGGCTGGCAGCTCTGGACACCCCTGGTTCTGTCGTCACATTGTTCGTTAACGACGTTGTTGTCACAGAAGCTTGTGCATCATTTTGGTCCAGAGTCAATAATAAATTGACTTTTGGATAAAGCTGTGAAAGCATGAACATTACCAGATGTCATAGCCAAATTTCTAATTTCAGTGCCAGAGGCGTTTGTTCTGTTGCCATGTATCTAAAGTGATTGTTGAACTTGTTGAGACAAAGCCTCCAACTTGGATTGAAAACCATTCAGATTGTTTTGGATTGCCACCTTAGCTTCCAAACCCCTATCTTTGGAAAGACGCAAATGTGGATGAAGAACCCAACACCTCTCTTTGGAATGGCCATCGTGATTGCAATGGTCACAATGTGTCTTCAAAAAGACGCAAATGCGGATGAAGAACCCAACACCTCTCTTTGGAATGGCCATCGCGATTGCAATGGTCACAATGGAACTATGCTGGTTTCTTAGATTTTTCTTTGGCAAACCAAGCAGTGGAGTCTCCTTGCTTCATGTTGATAGCACTGTGGGCTGATTGTTCATTAAGCTCTCCTGATGCTATTGGGGCTAAAGGCATGACATCTCTCATTATTTTCTCACTTTGGATTATGGCACAAACTTCATTGAAAGTAGGCAGTTGAGGACTCATAAGAATTTGATGTTTAGTGTCCTCAAATTTAGGCCTAATGCTTGCTAATAGCTAAAAGATTTTATCTTGCTCTTCTCAATTGACATAATCCATTACATTTTGGGTCGTAGGTCTAGACTAACGAAGCTCATCCCATTGCTTCTTTATTTTTCCCAGGTGTTCAGTGAAAGATTGTGTTGCGCCTTGCTTAGAACGAGCAAGTCCTTGTTGTTGCTCAAAGTTCCGAGATGCATTTCTGGTTTGACCATACATCTTGTATATCGAACCCCACAATGCCTTGGCCAACTTTGAATATGCAAATATCTCGTAGATCTTTGGTTCCATGGAACTGAATATCCAAGGCATCATATTGTGGTCATTTGCTAGCCATTCATCAAATCAGGGATCTGTCGTGGGAAGGGCTCTAATCTTCCCCTTGATGTGACCAAGCTTCGATCTACCCCCAAGAACAATTTTTACGGCTCGTGACCAAGGAAGGTGATTTCTTTCTTTTAGCAACAATGAAGTCAACCACTTGTTTGTCTCTTGCACCTTTACTGCGTTGGATACATCTCCTAACTTCTTTGACCCCTCTATGATGTGTTGCTCATAATGACAAGGATATGATAGCAACAAAGAGAGGAACAAGCACTAATCGAAAAACACAAATCGTCGTAGAATAGGAACGGACCCGAACATAAGCAAATCAAGACAATCAGATGTGCAGAAAAAACAAACCCAAAAAATCACAAGCTGAATCAAACCTCCTCTAAAACCATGTTGAATTTTAGTAAGGCAATCACAAAAAACTCCTTTAATACCATGTTGAATTTTAGTAAGGCAATCACAAAAAAGAACACGATTCAGCAATGTGCTTATGTCCTTGCACAAAACTCTCAACTCTCTTAATTTTTTTTTTGTCATGAAATTCTCGTGCAATTTGTACACAAGGGTTGCTACAACAAAGGAAACAAGCAAACCTTAAAAATACTTCTTCTTCCTCCCCTAGTTGGTCGCTCGGTGGCGATGGAGGCCATAACAGACGACAGATGGTGGTAGATGGCAGAGACCGGTGGACAGTGGGTGGCGGGCAGTGAGGCTCCAACGACCGGTTAAAAGAGGAAGAAAAAGAAAAGAAAAAAATAAAGAAAGAAAATGACTTGTTCCAAAAATTATTCCTAGAAATAAGAATCTACTTTTTTCTATTTTGTTCCATATCTATTCCTTTTTTTTTTTTTTAAATCTGTTTCAAATCTAATCCCTAACCACTTTTCTATTCGAAATAGAAAAATTAACTGACGTTTAAAAATTGAAATGTTACCAAATGGAGCTTTTGTGGTTGGCTCGCTGTGATGGCTCAGTTTGCTGTAGTTCTCAATCAAGGAAGGAACGGAGCCTTAGTGGCTGGCTCACCGTGACGGCTCAGTTTGTCGTAGTTCTCAGTCGAGGAAGGAATGCCGCGGTGTCTTTCGACAATGGCTTGCGACGCTCGACGATGGTAACTCAACGAGGATTGCCGACATAACTCGATGGCGTTCGCCGTTAGTGCACGCTATGGCGTTCCTTCGTTGGGACTAAAATCTATTTGAATAACTCACTAGAAACCCCACGAACTCCAAAAATGTAGGACGAGATGAGTGCAACAACAAAGGACCGAGTAACGTGTCCCAAAACTAGCAGTAGTAGCCACCTGGAATCACTAAAAAACGAAGAATTCTTGAACTATGAAGGGGCTCGGCAAATAAGATGCAAAACCAACGATGGCCAGAACAGCAACTCTGGAATCTCGGGTGGCCGTCGTCAGTGAAGATCGGTTAGCAGTAAAGCGGCAACGGACTGGTCAAGGCAGTACCTTTGTCGTCCGGTAACTCACAGTACGAGGACACAACACAAAGGCAGCTTGCGGAACTTGGTGAAGCAACTAATCATCGTCGCGTGTCGGACACAGCAACAGCAATGACGCCGTCTCAGTCAAGTGGCGCGGCAGTGAGTTAAGGAACAGCCACGAAGCACCACAGCAGCAAACGTCGCGGTTTAGCATGGGGGAAACTCACGGAGTGGCAACAGGCGGCGTTTGCTGATGCATGATCGGCGACAGTGGTTCAGAGAGCAATGGCGTTGGTGCGGCAACAGAGCTTCGCAGCAAGGAAAACAGCCTCGGGTCGTCGTCGAGGGTTGAGGAGCTCGGTTGTGGTCGTGGAGACACACGGCCAAATATATGTTGTCAGACCAAAAGAGAGCCTCTCCCCATTATTGTCCAGTAATAGTTTGCATTTTATTGTCCAGCTTTCCTTTTCTTTAGATGAATATATTTTATTCCTTTCCTCCTTCCCTCTGTACGCATATTGCCCCTTTGCATGAAAAGATTTCTTTCTTTACGCTAGTGTACCGCTTCTTTCAAAATATATATTGCCCAAAGATAACACCAAATATATGCCCCAACGTGTGCAACGTTACCTCTTATTTTCCAAATCTTTTCTTGCCCTCTTTAATTTCCTTTGTGCGCACGCTTGTATCTTGTACCTGTGACGACCCAGACCCAGGACAAGTACGGAGGGACGGACTAAGATCGCCTTGGCAGTACGCGGGCGAGGCTAAGGGCATTTCTCTTGTCCCACATCGCTTAGAGAGAGTCTTGGGCTCGTTTAAAGGCTTGGGTCCCTTTAATTGTGTGATGCGTTTTTAAAGCCGTGAGACTCGGATTCAAAGCGGACAATATCACACAAATGGGGCCCGGGATGTTACAAATGGTATCAGAGCCAACTCCCTTTAATTGTCTGACGCGTTTTAAAGCGTGAGGACTCGGTGCCAAAGCGGACAATATCACGCGGTGGGGCCGGGATGTTACAGTACCTTTCTTTCTTTATTTTATTTCCTTCTTGCTTCATTTGTCTGGTCATGTCGTGGAGAAGAAATCTCCACGTCTATGCTATTTGATAATGGGCTTTTGGCCAATTTTTAGCTCCCGCGGGTTCAGTTCAAATAAATTAATTAGGCTCCAAACTATTCACTCAGGACCATTCACTGTCGGTCCAATTAATGCAATAAATGAGCTAAGCTATTATGATATATGCTCCCAAAAACTATACACAATTTAACTAATATTTTTGCTAGGGGTTGAAGTTGATCCATAATTTGTATATGCAATAAATAACTAATTGAGTTATCAAAATTTAGATGTCAACAAATTGAATAGATCGAGAAGGCATAGAACAATAAGGAGCTGCACATGCTATCATATATTTATATGACACTATATTTTTTGTGTTTGGTTTGTAAGATAAATAAGAAAATATAGGGCATACAATATTCCTCTTATTATGATGTTGTTCATTTGAATTTAACTGGAGGAACGATCAGACGAGGTAAGTTATCAGACGTTCAAAGCAAAACAGGCTTGTTAACGTGATACTAAACGAACACCCTAAAATACTAATTGAATTTACCAGCGAAATCACACGCTTAATGGCCTTCCTAAAATTACACGAATGTGTGCAACCGGTACGAGCAAGAGTGATTAACATTAACCCCTCAAGTCCAAACTCAAGTTTCGCGATGAAGCCAACAGTCAAAAGTACACACCAGCAATAAGATGGACCCGTGTTGACGAGGGTAATCAAACGAACACTCGTGAAGTGAAGGCTTTCGGTTCCAACATGGAGGGAGCACTCTAGATGCAAAAGTGATTGGGAAGGAGTAATGGCCAGATCAAAATAGGCAACACATCACCCTAAAAGGTCATCGAGAGATACGAGACGAACGCAACCGGTTTTCACTCTGGCGAAGGCAAAGGCTCTCGATCCTCACAAACAGAGTACTGGAGTTTACCTTGAGTGAGAGTAGTGACTGGACGTGATTGACGAATGGATCAGAAGGAGCAGGCCCCTGTAGCGGCGACACGGAGTATTGGAACCAGTGAAGAGATAGTGAACGAGAATTGAAGGCGGTGACAGTAGCAACCGAGAATAGAGACGAGCGAAGTATGATCGTGGAGGTGAGGCTTGATGTACTGTGACTGGTTACGCAAACAACTGGGGAGAGAATGGAGGAGGAAAAGATGAAGATGGAAACCAAAAATGGTGGAGGTTAGGCTCGCCGGAGAGTGGAGGGAGGTTGGACGGTGACACAGTGGCCGGATGTTGAAGGTGAGGAAGTGGTGGCTGGCGAGGCGGAGTTAGCGTGTCGTGAAATTATGCTTATCGGGCCAAAAAATTCAATTGGGCCTTACTGCAAACGTCAGATTGGACTGCTAATGTTGGGCCCGAGGTATCAACATCATAATGTTCCCAATTTGTGTATTAATCGTCTTCAAAAAATGTATTTTCAAATCATTGGCGAAATTCAGGCGTCGTTCAATTAGTTGTTGATTTGATCATGTGAACTCACATACAATTGCAGGAAGATATGGCATCAATTTCATGTCAATTTATCACCAAATAATCACGAATTTCAGTCGTGAATGCCCCTGAATCAATTCTGAGCATTGCTTGGTATTAGTACTCAATTCTGAATGTTGCTTGGTGTTAGTATTCGGGCATGAATTAGAATGGTTTCGGCTTTGTCTGATTGTTCTATCGATTGTCCATAACGTAGTGCCAATGCACGATTGATTATCTATCTAGTGACCACACGTTCACAGTTCATTGGCATGGGCAATTTGCCAATTTTGAATGTTGGACATTGCTGGAAAATGCTATTTGACTGTTACTTTGAGTGTGTTTGGCTTGGTTTGTTTATACTTTCTCATTCATTTGTGATCAGGGATTAACGTATTATTCATCTTATTGCCTTCTGAGCGTGTTTAAGGGTCGCTTGTCCTGTTAATTGCCAGCAATGCATGCTAAAATTCATTGAGGGTCTCGGTTTAGGCATGAAATTCAAGGAAATTGATGGAGATAATTTGAGGTTGAATTTCATGATTCATGCAAATACATTGGTATGTGATTAATTTCTGAGGCTTTTGGTTGGATTGAATTTCAATTGAATAGGTGAATTGTGGTTACATACATTGAACGTAACCAGCCATCACAACAAACGTATGTAACTATTTGTGCTTGCTTCATAATCCATTAGTTCTCTTTGACAAACGTAGCAACAAATGCGGTTTCAAGTAACCTGCCATCATGCATACTAAAATGCTAGTGTCATTATACAATGGGAGTGAAGAATGGGAATGTAATTTTCCTACATTGATATTAACTTTTGATGTGATAGTGGACGATGAATATTTAGAAAGGAGTAAACAATGATGAATACCTATTTACTGAAAAGAAGAAGAAGAAGAAGAAGAAGAAGAAGAAGAAGAAGAAGTTCTCCCCCTTTTTTTGGGTAAATAACATAACTACATTAAACAAAACAAGTCAAGTTTCATAGTGTTAAGTATATGTACTCCCAGCAGAGTCTACATATAAAAAGGTCTTTATTAACATCTGGAGCAGAAAAATAAATGACAAACTGCAGATGTTGTTCCTCTGCAAGTAGGGCAAAAAAATCCGTGTAAAAAGATAACATAATTGGCTACTTTTAATTTAAGACCATCTTTTAGAGCCATGTTTATGACACGATGCGTTCCTCATTTGTTGGAGTTTCTATAATTCTTGAGAGATTTATGCTCGCTCCTAATTTATCATAAGCCCTGATATTATATACTTAGGGATGATATATAATATCTAAAACTACTTTTAATCAATAATTACGACATATATCGTTGGGAACTTCTTAATCATCCATATAAAAGATGGGCAAAAGTCTTCTCGTAGGTCTTTCAAGTTTGTTTCTTATGTGGAAGAAAATATGAGATGTCATTTACAAGGACCACCATACAATTATGACTACACATGAGCGGTCAATCATGGCATGCGTGAGAATAAGACTTAATTTGTACCTTTTCATTGTATGACTATTTTTTTCCCTTTTGAAAAAGAAATCCTATATCCTTAACATTACTGAAATAAATGAAAAAAAGATGAAGAAGCATGGAGTTTTAAGCAATTTGTTAAAATTGTACAACATCTACAGTAAAACATACATACCTATTATGTTCCATATTTAATTATCACTTTGTCAGTACCTCAATTTTTTATGTTCATCATATATTTAGTTATAAGAACCTATGGAAACAATGACCCATTATAGAGTCAAGTGGCTAGACCAATAGAATGTGCCTGTCATTTATACCCAAAATATTTAAATATTTTTTCTTGTTTGTATCGGGTGATATCGTAACCCCGATATTATATACTTAGGGATGATATATAATATCTAAAACTACTTTTAATCAATAATTACGACATATATCTTGGCAAACTTCTTAATCATCCATACAAAAGATGGGCAAAAGTCTTCTCGTAGGTCTTTCAAGTTTGTTTCTTATGTGGAAGAAAATATGAGATGTCATTTACAAGGACCACCATACAATTATGACTACACATGAGCGGTCAATCCTGGCATGCGTGAGAATAAGACTTAATTTGTACCTTTTCATTGTATGACTATTTTTTTTCCCTTTTGAAAAAAGAAATCATATATCCTTAACAATACTAAAATAAATGAAACAAAGATGAAGAAGCATGCAGTTTTAAGCAATTTGTTAAAATTGCACAACATCTACAGTAAAACATACATACCTATTATGTTCCATATTTAATTATCACTTTGTCAGTACCTCAATTTTTCATGTTCATCATATATTTAGTTATAAGAACCTATGGAAACAATGACCCATTTAGTTATAAGAACCTATGGAAACAATGACCCATTATATAATATCTAAAACTACTTTTAATCAATAATTACAATGTATATCGTCGGAAACTTCTTAGTCATCCATATAAAAGATGGGCAAAAGTCTTCTTGCGGGTCTTTCAAGTTTGTTTCTTATGTGGAAGAAAATATGAGATGTCATTTACAAGGACCACTATACAATTATGACTACACATGAGTGGTCAATCACGGCATGCATGAGAATGTGACCTCATTTGTACCTTGTCATTATATGACTATTCTTATCCCTTTTGAAAAAAAAAAAATGTCTATTTCCTTAACATTACTTTAATAAATGAAAAAAAAAAAAAAAAGCATGGAGTCTTAAGCAATTTGTTGGAATTGCACAACATCTATAGTAAAACATACACACCTATTATCACTTTGTCAGTACCTCAATTTTTCATGTTCATTGTATATTTAGTTATAAGAACCAATGAAAACAATGACCCATTACAAAGTCAAGTGGCTAGACCAATGGAATATGCCTGTCATTTATACCCTAAACATTTAAATATTTTTTCTTATTTGTATCAGGCGATATCGTAACCCCCAATATTATATACTTAGGGATGATATATAATATCTAAAACTACTTTTAATCAATAATTATGACGTATATCATTGGAAACTTCTTAGTCATCCATATAAAAGATGGGTAAAAGTCTTCTCACGGGTCTTGCAAGTTTGTTTCTTATGTGGAAGAAAATATGAGATGTCACTTACGACGACAACTATACAATTATGATTGCACATGAGTGGTCGATCATGGCATGCATGAGAATAAGACTTAATTTGTACCTTTTCATTATATGACTATTTTTTTTTCCCTTTTGAAAAAAGAAATGCCTATTTCCTTAACATTACTAAAATAAATGAAAAAAGAAAAAACATGGAGTCTTAAGCAATTTGTTAAAATTGCACAACATCTACAGTAAAACATACATACCTATTATGTTCCATATTTAATTATCACTTTGTCAGTACCTCAATTTTTCATGTTCATCATATATTTAGTTATAAGAACCTATGGAAACAATGACAAGTGGCTAGACCAATAGAATATGCCTGTCATTTATACCCAAAATATTTAAATATTTTTTCTTGTTTGTATCGGGCGATATCGTAACCCCCGATATTATATACTTAGGGATGATATATAATATCTAAAACTACTTTTAATCAATAATTACAACGTATATCATTGGAAACTTCTTAATCATCCATATAAAAAAGATGGGCAAAAGTCTTCTCGCAGGTCTTTCAAGTTTGTTTCTTATGTGGAAGAAAATATGAGATGTCATTTACAAGGACCACTATACAATTATGACTACACATGAGTGGTCAATCACGGCATGTATGAGAATGCGACCTAATTTGTACCTTGTCATTATATGACTATTCTTATCCCTTTCGAAAAAAAAAAAATGTCTATTTCCTTAACATTACTTAAATAAATGAAAAAAAAAGGCATGGAGTCTTAAGCAATTTGTTGAAATTGCACAACATCTACAGTAAAAGATAAATACCTATTATGTTCCATATTTAATTATCACTTTGTCAGTACCTCAATTTTTCATGTTCATTGTATATTTAATTAGAAGAACCTATGGAAATAGTGACCCATTACAAAGTCAAGTGGCTAGACTAATAGAATATGCCTGTCATTTATACCCAAAATATTTAAATATTTTTTCTTATTTGTATCAGGCGATATCGTAACCCCCAATATTATATACTTAGGGATGATATATAATATCTAAAACTACTTTTAATCAATAATCATGACGTATATCATTGGAAACTTCTTAGTCATCCATATAAAAGATGGGTAAAAGTCTTCTCACGGGTCTTGCAAGTTTGTTTCTTATGTGGAAGAAAATATGAGATGTCACTTACGACGACGACTATACAATTATGATTGCACATGAGTGGTCGATCATGGCATGCATGAGAATAAGACTTAAGTTGTACCATTTCATTATATGGCTATTTTTTTCCCTTTTGAAAAAAAATGCCTATTTCCTTTACATTAGTAAAATAAGTGAAAAAAAAAGCATGGAGTCTTAAGCAATTTGTTAAAATTGCACAACATCTACAGTAAAACATACATACCTATTATGTTCCATATTTAATTATCACTTTGTCAGGACCTCAATTTTTCATGTTCATCATATATTTAGTGAGCCAATACCTATGGAAATAGTGAGCCATTACAGAGTCAAGTGGCTAGACCAATAGAATATGCCTGTCATTTATACCCAAAATATTTAAATATTTTTTTCTTGTTTGTATTGGGTGATATCGTAACCCCCGATATTATATACCTAGGGATGATATATAGTATATAAAACTACTTTTAATCAATAATTACGATGTATATCGTTGGAAACTTCTTAGTCATCCATATAAAAGATGGGCAAAAGTCTTCTTGCGGGTCTTTCAAGTTTGTTTCTTATGTGGAAGAAAATATGAGATGTCATTTACTAGGACCACTATACAATTATGACTACACATGAGCGGTCAATCATGGCATGCATGAGAATGTGACCTAATTTGTACCTTGTCATTATCTATGTAGCACCAACACTCTCCAAGAGCCTTCGTGTCATGTGACATGTCCGACACCCGACACGCGAGTTTGGAATTCCAACACGCGATTCCGACACGCACGAGGTCAATTTTAAAAATTTATAATACTTGAGGGTTCAAAATATAAATATACAAAAAAGAAGTAATAAAAGAAATAATAAACAATGCTATAAATATACCTGCACAGGGTCAAATTTTTATTTTCAGTTTTGTTTTCTTAGAATTGTTTTATTTTTTTCAAAAGCCTTTTACTATGAAAGAAGTAATAAAAAATGCTATATATGATAAATAAATAAATTTAAAAATATCATTTCAGCATTTTTCTTTAAACAATGTTTTTTTCCTCTAAGTTTTATGTATTATTGTAACAAATTAAAATAATGAATGATATTAACATATGTTAAATTAATATTTTTTGTGTAAGTTAATTCTAGGCTACTTTTATTATTAGTTATTTATGTATTTAAATATAAAAATATATTCAATATATAACACGTCGAACATGTCGAATTCTCTATTTTTAAGAAATGATATGTCGGTATCGTCGGTCGTGTCGGGTGTCGTGTGTCGCGTGTCCATGTCAGTGCTACATAGGTCATTATATGACTATTTTTTTCCCTTTTGAAAAAAAATGCCTATTTCCTTAACATTACTTAAATAAATGAAAAAGAAAAAAAAACATGGAGTCTTAAGCAATTTGTTGAAATCCAACATCTACAGTAAAACATAAATACCTATTATGTTCCATATTTAATTGTCACTTTGTCCGTACCTCAATTTTTCATGTTCATTGTATATTTAATTATAAGAACCTATGGAAACAGTGACCCATTACAAAGTCAAGTGGCTAGACTAATAGAATATGCCTGTTATTTATACCCAAAATATTTAAATACTTTTTCTTATTTGTATCAGGCGATATCGTAACCCCCGATATTATATACTTAGGGATGATATATAATATCTAAAACTACTTTTAATCAATAATTATGACGTATATCGTTGGAAACCTCTTAGTCATCCATATAAAAGATGGGCAAAAGTCTTCTCACAGGTCTTTCAAGTTTGTTTCTTATGTGGAAGAAAATATGAGATGTCATTTACGACAACCACAATACAATTATGACTAAACATGAATGGTCAATCACGGCATGCATGAGAATGTGACCTAATTTGTACCTTGTCATTATATGACTATTTTTTTCCCTTTTGAAAAAATAATGCCTATTTCCTTAACATTACTTAAATAAATGAAAAAAAGAATGGAGTCTTAAGCAATTTGTTGAAATTGCACAACATCTACAGTAAAACATACATACCTATTATGTTCCATATTTAGTTATAAGAACCAATGGAAATAGTGACCCTTTTACAAAGTCAAGTGGCTAGACCAATAGAATATGCCTATCATTTATACCCTAAGGGTCTATTCATTTCACGGAAAATGGGTCATTTCTGGAAAATATTTTCTCATAAGTCATTTTCCAGGAAAATGATAATATTTTCTTGTGTTCGGCCAAAACCTAAAAATGTTTTGGAAAATATTTTTCGGTGTTCGGTAAGGAAAATATTTTCTAAGATTTCACCACTTACGCATGCATCACTTATCAACCTATAAATCCATCAAATATGAACTTGCCTTTAAATCCGGGTAAACTTGCTTCATATCTTTGTTCCTTCATTGTCGCCAAATACTCATCTACTCTAGAAAATGTTCCTATGGATTTTAAAAAGAAGCAAAAGAGAAAAGAAGCAAAGTATGTACAGCCCTAATGAGAATCTTTCAGTCGAGTTGCCTGTTCTCTTCCTGTGTCTTTTGTGTTCTAATAAACAAAAGAAAAAAGAAGCAAAGCATGTAGAGCTCTTTGCTTGAGCAATGTATAACTGCAGGGTAGAAAAAATAAAGAAAATGATAAGCAAGAGTGCAAAGTGCGAGCTTGAGATCTGCCTAGCAACGGTCGACGACTAGCCAATAAAGAAGAAGATGAGAAACAAAGAAAAGAAAAAGAAAAAGAAAAAGAAAAAGAAAAGAAAAGAAAAGAAAAGGAAGAGGAAATTAAAAATAATTCGAATAAAAAAAGAAAAGAAGAAGAAGAAAAGGGAGGAGGAAGTGAGGATTTGTAGAATGTGAGATAAGAGAGATCAAGTGAGGAAAATGTTTTCCACTTTTCAAAAGTGGAAAACATTTTCCCTTAATTTAGAAAACTTTTTTTTTCCTTTCATGGAAACATTTTCCCCAAGGAATTCATTTTTCGTGAAATGAATGCCGGAAAATCCCAAAAATGTTTTCCCGGAAATTATTTTCTGCAAAATGAACGGAGCCTAAATATTTAAATATTTTTTCTTGTTTGTATCAGGCAAAATCTGGAGTTAGATTTCACATCAAAATCGAATTTTCCCCTTTGATCTAATTGGAAGTAGTTTTTGTTTTTTTGTTTTTTTTTTTGTCGGAATTGAAAGTAGGTGATTAAAACTGAAATTGAAGAGTTCATTAAGGATTACTTTCTTACACTAGGCCATAAATGACGATGAACCTAATTACGTGAAGATTATAAGTCATTCAAAGAAGAGTCCCGAGCTTAAAAAACAGTCATGTTGCCTTTAGTCACTCCCGCGTATTCACATAATATTATAGAGTGGCTAAGAAGAAACCCCAGTATTCCTATCCACAAAAATTGCCATAAAACAAACACAAAAATATTATTTAGAAAACAAACACAAAAATATTATTTAGAAAACAAACACACACAAAAATTATTAAAAAAAAAAAAGACAATATCATGCAACCGTTCTTAGTGTGCATGCTATATGCTTGGATCATTTTTTATTTTTTATTTTTATCTCGGTGTTTCATACATGCTTTGCCTTGAAATGATTTAAGAGGAATCTCTCGGAATCAACCGAGCATATTCTTCTTGCATTTATACTAAATTAAGCAGTTGCGTTGTTGGCCTAGACTTCAGTTGCAATTGTCTATCTAGTGCCAGTAGTCTTTTTAATCCACTTCGTCGTGTTCGCCTTCTATTGGAACTTCTAGAGTTCCCATGGGATATATACTTGTTTATAATTTACCGTAATCACATATATTACATCATTATTTTTTTTATAAAATGGGATAATAATATATAAAATTTGACGATATTTTCAATGGATGATTATGATCTTGTTTTCTTCATGATTCGATGACTACAACTAGGAATGGAGAATGACTCCTCTTCATCGGCGTGAAAGTGGGACAAAAGACTTTTTGCTAGCCTCTCAAAGTTTTGGTCTTTTTGTGGAAAAAATATGAGATGCCATTTAAGAGGACCGACTATGCAATTATGACTGCACATGAACGATTAATCACAGCATGCCTGAGAATGTGACTCAATTTTTCCTCTGCGAAAATATGTTGAAATTGCAAAACATCTATGGCAAGACATACACAAATAGATGGTCAATCTTAATCATCACTTTACTAGAAAGGTTTCTCAAGTTGATTGTTGATCCAGTTATAAGAAGTTATGGAAACATTAACCCATTAGATAGTCAAATGGCTAGATCAATTGAAGGTGCATGTTATTTATACCCAAATTATTTGGATTTTTTTTTTTTTATAATTTGTATTAGATTATATCTTGATTTTGATTTCACATACATAATGAATTTTATTGTTTGATCTGATTGGAGATAGGTCACTGACATTGAAACTAAAGAATTCATATATAAGTGCTTTCTCAGGCCTCAAAAGTTAATGACAAAAAAAGAAGAAGAAAAAACACCTAGATTTTGGAATTTTATCTTGACATGTCTCGTCTTCCCCTCATTTACTCCCATCGGCATCACACATTGAATTAGCAGAGCATGTATGAAACACTAAGATTAAAAAAAAAAATGATCCAAAAATATAAAGCACGCAGACTAATGACAGTGACCTGACATTGTCCTTCATTTGTTTTCTTTTCAAAAAAATTTGTGTTTGTTATTAAAGCACCGATGTCATAGAAGAGCAGACAGCAATGCCGAAGCTTTCGTGGTCAGCAGTTTTTGTGAGTTGGAATCCTTGCGCTCCTCCAATAGAGTAGCAAAAAGCATGGAAAAGATCAGGAAGCCACTGATTGGTCAGGAATTGCACATGTAATAGTTCCTGAGAGATCCGTGCTCATTAGGAGTGTCATGATTGCGTGTATATATATAATGAGCTGATCTAGAAGATGGGCGAAAGTCTTGGCAGGCCTCTCAACTTTGGTAGTTTTTGTGAATAAAATTATGAGAATCCATTTTTGTTGACCTACTAAGCAATTATGATTGCATAGGACGGTCAATCCTGGCGTACACGAGAATTTGACCTAGTTTATACCTTGTGCATGTGTGACCATTTTTTTCCCTTTAGAAATAAAAGAAAATTTCCTAATTGCATTACCTCTTAACATTAGTAAAGAAAAACAAAAGAGCCAGGGGTGCTGGTACAAACCCTGAGCAGTCGACTCTTGTTCAAATTGAATGCTGGTACAAACCTGCTTGTTTAAGATCTTGGTTAAGATCCCATAGGTAACATCGCATAAAGTAGGTAAGAGGCAAGACACTTCGCTTATTCATCCAGAACCAAAGATAAATACATACATGATACAAAAATGTTGAAAAAATTACCAAAAAAGTTATAAATCTATTACAATTGTGTCAAATCAGTTATAAACATTTTTGTTTTTGTTTTTGTTAGTTGAATCCTAAACCTCATGTATTTATATCAATTTAGTTTATCC
This sequence comes from Eucalyptus leucophloia subsp. euroa, assembly GCA_017140325.1. NCBI lineage: Eukaryota > Viridiplantae > Streptophyta > Magnoliopsida > Myrtales > Myrtaceae > Eucalyptus > Eucalyptus leucophloia. The sequence continues at coordinate 13,111,350 of CM029472.1, read as the reverse complement.
AATCAATTTTAATTGACCGGAGCTAACATAAACGTTGGTCATCCTAATCAGTGAGGACGAGCCTCCTCAACCTAGTGGGCGGCTTGACAAGGCCTAAGGTTAGCCGAGGCTCGACCTCACCAACCAACAAGGGACCTTGCTAGCCTTGGGGAAACATGGCCATGGCTAGGCGAGCCTCGCCTAGCCATGGCCTCGCTTCCCGGAGGTTGGTGAGGTCCCTTGTCGGCCCTGCTTAAGGCTAATTGTGAGTTGACGAATGGCTGGATGAAAAATGAAGTGAAAAAAAATAAAAAATAAAAATTTTGAAAAGAAATATTAAAAACATTATTAAAAATTATTCATGTTCATGCTGGTGATGTCACATAGAACCCATTGTGTTGTTAACATGAGCTGTCAATTAGGGCCTCAATAGGAGAGTTTTTCTATTTAAGGTCTTTATATATACATATGTATCTTCGATTTGTAGGAGATCTCCTGATTTGTAGTGATTTATAGGAGATCTCCAGATTTGTAGGAGATTCTAGGATGGTTACGTCGGTGTATATATGCGTGGTTATATTCTTGTAAAAATAAGGAACACAAAAAGAAAAAAATTGTTTTATTGTTCAACATGGTATCAGAGCAAATGATCTAGGGACTCTGTGTTCTGATCACGATCCAAATTCCTTGTTGTGGCGTAGTCACGTGGTGGTTTTGTGCGGATTGCCACACCGATCGCACCCTTTATCGGGATTCATGGCGGATGACAAGACACCCATCGAGATAGTTCCTTCGGCTCCAGTGGAAGGCACGTAGTCCCGCATCAGGCTCGGGAGGTACTTCCCACTACCGATGCAGTCCTTGAATCCTTGACGTCCAAGTTGACACAAATCTTGTCTCACCATCAAGCCTCACCTTCTCATGCTGAAACCTCCGCCCCACCAATTGCAATCAAGTTGGATGGCCGTAATTATGGCCTTTGGTCCCAAGTTGTCGAGATGTATATCTCAGGGAAAGACAAATTGGGATATATCAATGGGGATTTTCCACCCCCACTTCCGACCGACCCTAATTTTTGGAAGTGGAAGATTGACGACAGTACAGTTAAAGGATAGCTCATCAATTCCATGGACCCGGCGTTGATTGGGAATTTTATCCGTTTCCCTACAGCAAAGGCGGTATGGGATTCGGTGGCTACTACGTTCTTTGATGGCACCGATGTCTCCCAAGTGTATGATCTAAAGCGATGTTTGTCGCGACTGAAGCAGGCAGGCGGCCCTATTGAAAAGTATTATAATGATCTTCAGGGTTTATGGCGGGAGGTTGATTTTCGACGGCCTAATCCCATGACTTGTCCTCGTGATATCGAGCGCTACAACGCTCTTATGCAAGAAGACCGTGTATATCTTTTCCTTGACGGGCTCGATGACCGCCTTGACAAAGTCAGGGCTGATGTTCTACAGATGCATCCCCTCCCGACGGTGGAGCAAGCGTATGCCAGGGTGAGGCGAGAGGATGTACGTCAAGCTGTTATGTTATCTTCAATTGAACCATCTAGCACTGCGGCAGCCTTGGTGTCGCGTGGTGGAAATGTTATCTCACACTTTCTCGATGCCAACAATGAGTCGAAAGCTCTCCAAATGGTCCCTCTTAATACCGCGTCTAGTGGAGGGAGGACTAACAAAGGTTTGAAGGCTAAACCGCAACATCCAGGAGGTTGTACTCATTGTGGTAATACTAAACATACAAAAGATACCTGTTTTAAATTGCACGGTTATCCGGATTGGTGGAAGGAGTTGCAGGACAAGAAAAAGACAGAAAGTTCTATAGGACGAGGGCATGCATCATTGGCTACCGGGACCTCACCCCTTTCCTTGGTACCGCAGGTAGACACTACCAATACTTCTGATGCGGCTTTTGAAGGTAACATTGGGTGTGCACTTGTTATTAATTCTCAGTGTGGCGGGGAGGGGTGGATTGTTGATTCCGGAGCAACAGATCACATGACACCCAATCGTAATGATATTATATGCTACACCACTCCGAGGAGACAGAGTATATATAATGCGAATGGCACTAGTTACCCCGTCATTGGGGCTGGCAATGTTGATCTTACACCTTCTTTATCATTGTCTCACACTTTATTAGTGCCCTCTCTGTCTAACCGGTTACTCTCTGTTGGCCAACTCACTGATGCTTTGAAGTGTTGTGTTCTTATGTATCCATCTTTTTGCTTATTTCAGGATATCCTCACGAAGGAGATTATTAGTCGTGGTACTAAGAGGGGGGGTTGTACTATGTTGATGACTTTCAAGCAGGCCGAGCACATCACACAAGTAGTGGGACTACTAATAAAGAGAAAGCAATTTGGTTATGGCATCGTCGCTTAGGACACTCGTCTTTTGGGTATTTAAAACATTTATTTCCAGACTTGTTTCATAATTTGCCGATATCGAATTCCAATGTGAGACATGTATTTTGGCAAAAAGTCATCGTGCCTCTTTTCCTTTGAGTTTTAATAAAAGCATCAGGCCATTTTCTTTGGTTCATTCGGACGTGTGGGGCGCTTCACCGCTTATTACTTTATCTGGGATTCGTTGGTTTGTAACATTTGTGGATGATTGTACCCGGATGTCTTGGGTTTATTTAATGAAGCATAAAGATGAGGTGGCGACAATATTCCGTATGTTTCATCGGATGATTGCAACACGTTTGGGACTCAAATTCAAGTCCTTCGTAGCGACAATGGTGGGGAATATATTAATCAACATCTTGTAGTTTACTTTCAGGATCACGGGCTTATACATGAAACGTCTTGCACTAGAACACCCCAACAGAATGGTATCACTGAAAGGAAGAACCGCCATATCCTCGAGACGGCACGGGCACTCCTCATAGGTGGTCAGGTTCCATCTCGTTTTTGGGATGCCGCCGTGGTTATAGCGGTACATATGATGAATAGAATGCCATCTCGTGTGTTGAATTTTCAGACCCCACTTCAGCACTTGCATCCTATGTTTCTCTTCCTTCCATCATGACACTACCTCCCAAAGTGTTTGGGTGTGTGGCATACGTCCATCTCCACAAGAACCAACGGACAAAACTTGATCCGTGTGCGGTGAAGTGTGTTTTCTTTGGTTATGGCACTCATCGAAAGGATACCGTTGTTACAATCCAGCTACCAAGAAAACCCACATCACAATGGATGTCACATTCGTTGAGTCCGAATTATTTTTTCCCACACCCAATTGTACCTTTCGGGGGGAGAATTCTAGTGAAAGGAAAAATTGGTGGAAATGTGGTGTGATGGCGGGGTTGCGACTGATTTTGCTTTTAAAAAAGAATGACCCTGCAATGCCAACACCTGGTGACACAAGGACTGGTAACACACAAGCTAAGGTGCAAGTTGACAAGCGGGTTCACATGTTGGCTAGCAATGGTGTGGTCATGGATCATAGTGGGACAATGGAGAATAAGCAGAAGTACACTAAGGAATCGATCATCAAAGTTGATTTGGTACAAGAGACACACAAACAATCTCAAGACCAGCTCCCTTCACTTCAAAATAACCCTTTTTAGTACCGACAATTCTCCCGAGGATACTCCCGAGGTAAGTTCTTCTACCACACAGAACTTGTCTCGTTGTTGATACCGATGTAGTTGTTTGTTATAAATTGCCCGATAGACATAATCGTGGCAAGGCTCCTAATAGTTACTCTCCATATGTAGAAGAACGAAGGTCAAAGTATCCGATTACTAATTATGTTTCGACAAAGCAGTTGTCAAGACCTTTAAAGGCATTTGTCTCGAATGTCTCTGCAAGTAGAGTTCCTAGTGGAGTACAGGAGGCATTGAGGGATCCCAAGTGGGTTCAAGCAATGCAAGAAGAGATGGAGGCTTTACGTAAAAAAATAAGACTTGGAGACTTGTCGAGTTACCGAAGGGAAAGAAGGCAGTAAGATGTAAATGGGTCTTCACCATCAAATATAAAGCAAATGGTTTTGTTGAGAGGTACAAGGCACGTTTGGTAGCAAAGGGATATACCTGACCTATGGTGTGGACTACCAGGAAACATTCTCTCCAGCTTGCAAAACCGAACACCGTGTGGGTATTGTTATCACTTGCAGCAAATTTGGACTGGCCCTTACATCAATTTGATGTAAAGAATGCGTTCTTACGTGGAGATTTGGAAGAAGAGATCTACATGGAAATCCCACCAGGATATGCGTGTGCTAATAAATCGGAAGTGGTATGTAAACTTGAGCGATCGTTGTACGGATTAAAGCAATCACCACGGGCTTCGTTTGGTCACTTTAGCTCTGCAATGAAAAGGTATGGGTACACTCAAAGTAATTAAGACCATACGTTGTTCCTGAAACGGCAGCATAACAAAGTGACGGCATTGATTATATACGTAGATGACATGATCATCACAGGGGATGACCTTGAGGAGATCACAGAACTTCAAAGGAAACTGGCAAATGAGTTCGAGATGAAGAACTTGGGGGGCCTAAAATATTTTTTGGGTATTGAAGTGGGTAGATCAAAGGAGGGTATATTCTTGTCTCAACGAAAGTATGTATTGGACTTGTTGGCTGAGGTGGGGATGTTGGATTGCAAACCTGCTGATACCCCTATAGTACATAATCATAAACTTGGAGTTTTCCCTAATCAGGTATCGACCGATAAGGACCGATATCAAAGGTTGGTAGGGAGATTAATTTATTTATCGCACACTCGGCCTGACATTGCATATGCTGTAGGAGTTGTAAGTCAATTTATGCACGCTCCTAGTGAAGATCATATGAATGCTGTAGTTCGAATTTTATGCTATTTGAAGTCAGCACCAGGAAAAGGAATTTTCTTTGCGGAGAATAATCACCATGAGGTGGAAGGATTTACAGATGCCGATTAGGCTGGCAATACCTCGGATAGGAGATCAACGTCAGGCTACTTCACATTTGTGGGAGGAAACTTGGTTACATGGAGGAGCAAGAAACAAAAGGTAGTAGCTTTGTCAAGTGCTGAAGCTGAGTTTCGGGGGATGGCTAAAGGACTATCTGAGCTTTTGTGGCTAAAGAAGTTATTGACAGAACTTGGTTTTCCACCTAAGTTAGGAATGCAATTGTTTTGTGATAATAAGGCCGCGATTCAAATTTCCTACAACCCAGTTCAACATGACTGTACTAAACATGTTGAAGTTGATAGGCATTTTATCAAGCAAAATCTGGATGATAGGGTAGTGAGTTTTTCATTTATCAAATCTGAAGACCAGTTGGTAGACATACTTATAAAGGTTGTATGGAGTCGAGCTTTCCACAACTCACTTGTCAAGCTGGGTATCAAAGATACTTTCTCACCAGCTTGAGGAGGAGTGTTAACATGAGCTGTCAATTAGGGCCTCAATAGGAGAGTTTTTCTATTTAAGGTCTTTATATATACATATGTATCTTCTGATTTGTAGGAGATCTCCTGATTTGTAGTGATTTATAGGAGATCTCCAGACTTTTAGGAGATTCTAGTATGGTTACGTCGGTGTATACATGCGTTGTTATATTCTTGTAAAAATAAGGAACACGTAAAGAAAAAAATTGTTTTATTGTTCAACATGTGTCCATATTAGTGCCGACTAGTTAATTGACCGGCCAAAATTGGCCAAATGAACTAAATTGGCACAAATGCAAAATATTTAAGACTCAATTTGCCAAAAAAAATGTTTAGAATTGAATTGATGCAATTACAATAAGTTTATGACTTTTTTGTAATTTTCCCCAACAAACTTAGAAACCTAGCTAATTGAGGTTTACCATAACCCCTTAGTCAACTCAATTTCGGTTAAAATGTAGATGAATTTTTTATTCCGTAATTAGGTTGAGTGGGACAGTGGAAACATTAAAATATTTAAATTAATTAGGATTTCGATCAATAAATCCAGTCTTTCACTAATTTTTACGCTGTAGGTTGAGAAATGTCTTTGGCGGGTCTTCGATTCCTTTGTTTCGTCCCTTTCGTGTTTGAAGCCAAATGGTGTTATGGAACTAATTATGATGGAGCAGCACGGGCTCAAATACTACTCACTGGGAGTGAGGAATGGAAATGGAATATCGTCACCCAAAAATTACCATGTGGCGTGACACTGGCCAACAAATGTTTAAAAGGGAAAAAGAAAAAGAAAACTGATGAGCATTTATAACAGGAGATAAAGCTCTCTCTCTCTCTCTCTCTCTCTCTCTCTCTCTCTCTCTCTCTCTCTCTCTCTCTCTCTCTCTCTCTCTCTCTCTCTCTCTCTCTCTCTCTCTCTCTCTCTCTCCCTCTCTCCGTAAGTACATTAAACGGAACAAGTCAAGTTACATTGTCTGAAATATATGTGCTCCCAACAGTTATTATGCATCAGGTCTTTCATAACACCTGGAAGAGAGTATCAAATAACAAACTGAAGATGCTGTTCCTTTCCCAGCAGGGCCAAAGCATCCGTGCAACAATCTGCTTCTCTAAATATGTGCTCAACCACTAGGGGTTCGCTCCAGGTGGCCACCCTTCCAATTTGGAATGGGAGGTGAGGGGTTTAAATCCCCACATTCTCGGGGGGATTGGGGTGGGGACGATTTCATTTTAGGAGTGGGTTTCGACTCTCAAGTCCTGCAATGAGACATGGCAAAAGTCTTAGAGTAAGTGTTAGAGTAGGCTTAGCGTAGGACCGACTAAAAAAAAAAAAAAAGAATATGTGCTCAGTTTTGTATTTCTGCGACTCTGCGAGCACTTTCTAGTTTCTTGCATTGAGTCAAAAGAGATTCCATCGGTAAATGTGCCTGTGAGTGTTTGTAAGTGCTTGAATAACAGACTTAACATTCATTTTAAGGTGCAAATGGGTAACCTTATTGGCTACTTCTAGTCTAAGGACATCACATGGCGCCACAATTCTGCTGCAATTTGTTCATCGTTTAGTGGAACTTCTATAATCTCCAAGAAATTTATGCATATTCGTAATTCATTGTAATGAGGCATATCTTATGATTATTTATACATAAAATGAGGTGACGATATATACAATTTCAAAATATTTTAAATTGGTGATTAATTTTTTTTTTCTCTTTTGTGGTTCGAGGATTAGGAATACTCTTAGAAATTATAGAATGACTCCGGTTTGTCAATCTGAAAATATGGGAAAAAGTCTTTTCACGCACCTCTCGATTTTGGTCCTTGGGTGGAAAACATGAGAGATTCCATTATAAACTCAGATGCCTCCAACATAACTATTTTGTGTTCTCTCTTTTTGACCGGGAGACTATAATGTTCACATTTGGAGGTTGGAAAAGGGAAACGTGGTGCCCTTTTCACTTTATCCCTGTCCAAAAGAAGCATCCAAATCCTACTTGCACTAGATAGGAAAAGCTCGAAATAGGAGTCTTTGCCCCGTCTAAACCCAAACACGAGACGTCAAAGGCCGACGCCCGGGAAGCACATTTAGTCCCACCTTCGGAAGCAGGCGCCAGGCCACGTGATCTGCATGACCCTCTGCCCATTTGCGCGCACGCATCACGTGTTCTCGCCGGTCTCTTCTTTTTGTACCATCGCGAGTTGCCAAGTTAGAATGCGGGTGCAAACCATAAGCAATTCAATTCCTACAGGTAACATTGCATGAAGTTAGTTATAAAATTTACGCTTACAATTTCACGGTACAATATAAGCTTTTATGGCGGCATAAATAAATATTAATGATTTTCAAAGATGTTATTTCAAGCAAACTAGCATCGCGTGGATCGCAATGCTAGTATTGTTACACAGTAAAGGTGAAGAATGGAAATCGAATATTCTCATATGAAAGCATCTGTGCAACCATTTGCTTCTCTGCATATGTACTCTATTTTCTACTCCTCCAGCTCCGTGAGCAAGTTTCTGCATTCAGCCAAAAGAGGTTCCATCAATTTGGACCGGGGGTTGATTTTTTTCTTTTTTTCTTTTTTACCTTTTTCTGATTCTAGGATTAGGAACATCCTAGTTTGTCAACTTGAAAAATGGGCAGAACTCTTTTCACGGGTCTTGTAATTTTGGTCTTTTTGTGGAAAAAGTGTGAGATGTCATTTTTGAGGACCAACCATGTGATTATCACTGTACATGAACCATCAATCACAGCATGCATGAGAAGATGACTAAATTTGTACCTTGTGAATGCGTGACCATTTCTTTCCCTTTGGAAAAAAGAAAATGATTATTTGCTTATAACTCATTACATTAAATTTTTCTTCCAAAAAAGAAAAAGCAGGGAGGATTAGGTAATATTATGAAGCTGCACATTATCTACAGCAAGACATACATATATAGTATGTTACTCTTAATTGTCACTTGACTAGTACCTCAATTTTCATGTTGATTGTAAATTGGTTTGTAAGAAGCTATGGAAATAGTGAACCATCAAGGAATCAAACGTGCTAGTTATTTACGTTCAAGATATCTAACTTTTTCACTTGTTTATATCAGTGATATCTTGAGTCAAATTTTGCATACAAATTAAATTTGCGCCTTTGATCTAATTGGAGGTAGGTTATTTGAGACTAAAACTGAAGAATTAATAAATAATAAATTGGAGTGGTTAATAAGAAGCCCCATAATTCCTATCCTAAAAAATTGCCCCCCAGAAAAGTTGCAGCATCACTGTCTCCTCCGGCTCTTCTATGACATACGTGCTCTAGTACAAACACAAAATATAAAAGTAAAAATAAAAGACTACAATTTTATGTCACCGTCATTAGTGTACATGCTTTTATACTTGGTTCAGTTTTCTTTTCGGTGGTCCGTCATGCCTTGCTAACCCAATATGTCATGACGAGAGTTCGGCCTTGATATGATTTAAGAGGGGTCTTTCGAAACCAATCAAGTGAATTCTCCTTGCGTTTATCATTAATTCAATTCATGATTGTCACCGGATGGAAATGGAGATTAGTGATCAAGAGAGGGTGTGGAACGTGACAAATTCAACAGTCACATCATCGGCTTAGACCTCAATCGCAGTTGTCTCTCCAGCATCCCTAATATTTTTAATCAACTTTAATGTATTCATCTTCTATCAAAGCTTCCATCATTCCCGAGAGATTTAGGGTACGTTTGGTTCAATATTCCCAAGGAGCTTTCAGCTTCCAAAGCCCCTTGGAAAAATGCTGAACTGTTTGGCAAGCATTTTGAAGTAGTTTTGCAGTGAAAGTTAGTATTGAGAATGCTAAAAGCCCAATGCAAGTAGGGACTAATTTTGAGCTTTCAGCATTTGGTCAAATGCTGAAACTTAGTTTTTTCTTCCAAAACTCTCATCACTCATTCTTTAAATTTCTGATTTTGCCCTCATTATTTTTTTAAATGACAAAATAATGCTAACAAAATTAAATATATTTTGGTCTTTCTAAAGAAATATTTATATATTTGATTTTTTAGCATTATTGTCAAAATTTATATTTAAAAAGTTGTATACATTATTTTTTTCAATTTAAAAGAAATAAAAATTAAAAAGGTTTGGTCTTTTTTAAATATATATATATATATATGTATTTGATTTTTTAGCATTATTTTCAAATTTATATTTAAAAAGTCGCATACATTATTTGGTGTTTTTAAATATATATATATATATATGATTTTTAATATTATTTTCAAAATTTATATTTAAAATGTTGCATACATTATTTTTTTTTTTTCAATTTTACACAATTAAAAAGTTAAAATTTATGATGAAGGGTTTGGTCTTTTTTCTTTAAAAAATTATATATATGTATTTGATTTTTTAGCATTATTTTCAAATTTATATTTAAAAAGTTGCATACATTATTTTTTCAATTTAAAAAAAATAATAAAAAAATTTCAAGAAGGATTTGGTCTTTTTTTAATTATATATATAGACACACACATACATACATATATACATATGTGTGTGTGTGTGTGTGTGTGTGCGTGTATTTGATTTTTTTTAGCATTATTGTGGAAATTTATATTTAAAAAGTTGCATACATCATTTTTTTTTTCAATTTTAAGCAAATAAAAATTTAAAAATTCCAATGAAAGGTTTGGTCCTTTTTTTTAAATATATATATATATATATATATATATATATATCTATGTATTCAATTTTTTTAGTATTATTGTCAAAATTTATATTTAAAAAGTTACAAACATTATTATTTTTCAATTTTAAACATTTAAAATTTAAAAAAATAATATTAATCACCCAAAGAGCTTTTCAAATGTATATTCTACCAAATGGCATTTTTCTTAAAATTGCTTCTCAAAGCATAGTTTACCAAACGGTCTTTGCATTTGCCTAAAGTCCTTTAAACTAAAACTGCTTTGCATTTTCCCAATGGGCTTTCAAAATACTGAACCAAACGCACCCTTAGTTTATTTGTAATTTTATATAAATTGTGTATAATGTACCATTATTTTAGATAAACAGTGACGATATATGAAATTTGAAAAATATTTTTAATAGATGATTATGATCTTTCCTTTTCGTGATTTGAGGGCTACTCCTACTCCTAATATTGGAGAACGACCCGTTTGTTGATGTGAAAAATGAGCAAAAGTCTTTTCGGTTGCCTCTCAAGGTCAGTCGTTTTGGAAAAAATGTGATATGCCATTTTAGACTACCAACTACGCGATTATGACTACACATGAACCGTTAATCATGACATGCACGAGAATCGACCTAAGTTGGCCCTTGTGGATGCGTGATCATTTTCCCTTTTGAAAAAAAAAAAAAAATGCTTATTTGCTTATAACTTTAACATTACTTCAACAACACAAAAAAGCAAGGAGACTAGAGCAATATTTTAAAATTGCAACACGTCTATGGCAAGACATACACAAATAATACAATTGATTATCAATAAGGTTTTCCATGTTGATTGTGGATTCATTTATAAAATAAATAAAAAATTCAAATTCGTGCAACCGTCTGCTTCTCTAAATATGTGATCAATTTTGCATTCCCATAGCTCTGTGAGCAGTTGCAGCATTCAGCCATAAGAGGTTCCATCAGTAAAGATGCTTGTGAGCATTTATAATTGCTTGAATAACAGACATAACATCCATTTCAATATGTGAGTGTGTAACCCTATTGGCTACTTCTAGTCTACGGACATTAGATAGCCACATTTTTGCCACGATGTATTCACCATTGAAACTTCTATAATTCCCAAGAAATTTATGCCTATTCGTAATTCATTGTAATGACGCATATTTTATTATTATTTATATGTAAAATGAGGTGACAATATATACAAATTGAAAATATTTTGAATCGGTGATTGATCTTTTTCTTTTTTGGTGATTTGAGAATTAGGAATACTCCTAAAAATTGTGAAATGACTCCAACTCGTCAATTTAAAAAGATGGGAAAAAGTCTTTTCACGCGTCTTTCTTTCGTGGAAAACATATAAAAAAAAAAAAATCCATCTTTAACTCACACGCCTTTGACGTAACTATTTTGTGCTCTTTTTCTTTTTGAACAAGAGGACTATAATGTTCACAATTGGAGGTTCGAAAAGCTCTGTCCAAACGAAGCTTCCCAATTCTCCTCAGCTTTGCGCGTTTGAATCAAAAGCACGACTAAATTGACTACGTGATTTGTTGGACCCTCTTTGGCCAAACCGTTCGACACGAGTCCAACTCTAGATGAAATTACGGGAACAACCTGTGTCGAGATTTTTAGTTAGATGTCTCAAAGAGTACGAACGAGCAACCAAACCCTAAGAAATTCAAGTCCTACAGGCAACATCGCATAAAGTTAGTTATATAACTTACGTCTCCGATTGCACAGTGCAATATAAGCTTCCATGCTGAAATAAATAAATATTAATGATTTTCAAATATGTTATCTCAAGTAAACCGGCTTTGCGCAGACCAAAATGCTATTATCGTTACACTGTAAGAGTGGAAAATTGAAGTCAAATATTCTCACATCAAAATTACTTTTTGGCACAATAATGACCGAAAGATGTTTAAAAGAGAAAAGAGAAATGATGAATAACTATACACAAAGCTTTTTTTCTTCTCTCTCTTTTTCCACGAATAATATAATTAAATAAACAAAACAAGTCTACTTACATTGTCTCAAAGATATTTATTCTCCGTGGAGTCATCATACGAAAGGTCTTCAATAACATCTGGAACAGAGAAATAAATAGCAAATTGTAGAAGTTGTTCCTTTCCAAGCAGGCTAAGGCATCTGTGCAACCACATGCTTTTCTAAATACTTGCTCAATTCTGTATCTCTGCAACTCTGCAAGCAATTTCTTGCATTCAGCCAAAAGGAGTTCCGTAAGTAAATTATGCCTATGAGGGCAAGTAGTCGCTTGAATAACGGACACGGCATCCACTTCAATGTGTAAATGTGTAAAAATATAAGCTAATTCTAATGTAAGGCTGTGTCTTGGGGCCATATTTCCGCCTTCGATGTGTTTACTGTCCATTGGTGCTTTTATAGTTCCTACGAGATCTTTGCTTGTTCTTAATTCATCTAATCATGTAGAATTTATCATTAGTTTTGTATAAAATGAGGTGGTGATATATGTAATCTGAAAACATTTTCAATCGATGATTATGATCTTCTCTTTTTGTGATTCAAGGATTAGAAATACTCTTATGAACTGTAGAATGACTCCAGTTCGTCAATATAAAAGATGGGCAAGAGTCTTGAAAAATAATGTAATTTCCTATCATTAGGAAAATAATATTTGCCCAAGACCTGGTGAAGTGCATTAACTATTAACAACCACGGTTAGATTATAGTCAAATTGGTTCTCATGCATTTTCCATGTCGTCAAAGTTGAAGTAGTGATGTTAGATTCTCGGCTAGTGGAAGACTTGGAAGATTTTTAAGTCTCCTTCTTGTCCCAATCGCCACGCCCCATGGGGCCATTTTTGGTCAAACCGTTTAACACGAGTTCAACTCTCAGACGAAATTACGAGAACAACCCTGTAATTAGATTTATCGAAAATTGCCGACAAGCCACCAAACAAGTGCTGGTACAAACCCTAAGCAGTCAACTCTTGTTCAAATTGAATGCTGGTACAAACCTCCTTGTCTAAGATCTGGTTTAAGATCCCTCTTTGCGCGACACGTGATCTGCATGACCCTCTTTGCGGGTCCGCGCAACAGCGCCATGCCAACATTCGCCGCGCATGCCTCCGCCCCACCGCACCGCGCGTGCTCGCCCCCTCTTCTTTTTGACCCATCGCGAGTTCACCACGCCACGTGGGGGCCATCTTTTGGTCAAACCGTTTAACACGAGTCCAAAGCCAGATGAAATTACGGGAGCTACCCTGAGCTGAGAGTTTTAGTTAGGTCTATCGGAAAGTGCGAAGAAGCAACCGAACAAGAATGCTGGTTTATAATTTATCTAATTATGTAAAATTTACCATTACTTTTATATATAAAACGAAGTAATGATATATGAAATCTGTAATTATTTTCAAGCGATGATTACAATTTTCTTTTTTGTGATTCGAGGATTATAAATACTCCTGAAAACCGCCGCTCGTGGTGGCGTAGCTGGCTTTGGGCCATCTCCCCCTCATGAAGAGGAGTGGTTCGAATCCCAGAGGTGTCGTGTTCGCACGACTCAAATGTGGCTGGGTCTGTGGTGATGGCTTAGTCTGCCTCGGGTTTACGTCTAGGCTGCCAGCCGACGGTAATTCCTGAATCATAAAAAAAAAAAAAAATACTCCTGAAAATTGTAAATGACTCATGTTCGTCAATTTAAAAGATCACAATAGTCTCAAAAAATCATGTAATTTTAGTTGGGAGAGGAATATCGGTCCAATTTCAAAGTCTCTCAACACTCTTTTTAAAATAATACGGATTTTTCTTTCATAGCTCAAACACCCGATTAAGTACATTAACTATCAAGAGTCGCACTGTTGATTATAGTAAAATTGGTCCTTTTGCTTTTTTTATGTTGTCAAAGTTGAGGTGGTCACATTAAATTCTCAACTAGTGGAAGTCTTCTAAGGCTAGGGGAAGAGTTAGAAGACTTCTTTTATCCATTAACTCAAAGAGGTTCCGTCAGTAATTATGCCTACGAGTGCCTGTAATTGCTTGAACAACAGGCATGGATAATGTGTAAATGGATAACATTACTGGCTAATTCTATTATATGGCCTCGTCTTTGCACCATATTTATGCTGCGTATGTTGACTGTTCTTTGAAGCTTCTATAGTTCTTGAGAGATCCATGCTCATTAGGAGTCTGTCATGATTGCGTGTGTCTATATATATATGTATATATGTATGTACGTACGTATAATGGGCTAATTATATATAGAATCTGAAAATATTTTCAATCGATGATTAAGATTTTTTTTTTTGGTAACTCGAAGACTACGAATACTCCTAGAAATTGTAGATAGACTCCAATTCATCAATCTAGAAGATGGGCGAAAGTCTTGATGGGCCTCTCAATTTTGGTAATTTTTGTGAATAAAATTATGAGAATTGGACCTAGTTTGTACCTTGTGCATGCGTGACCATTTTTTTCCCTTTAGAAATAAAAGACAATTTCCTACTTGCACTTAACTCTTAACATTATTACAGAAAAAAAAAAAAAAAGCCAGGGGTGCTGGTGATATAGCTAGTACGAGTACCTAGAGGGGGGTGAATAGGTATATAAAAGATTTTTCTGATAATTGCACAATACTTAGACAGTTGAAGGATTTGCAATAAATAATAATCAGCATAAGACTGAGTAAAGGAAAGAGAGAATTGAACACGCGGTTTATAGTGGTTCGGCTTGATTCAAGCCTACGTCCACTCTTCTGCACTGACAGCCAATTGGCTGGATTTCACTATGAACAAAGAGATGTTATAGTATTGATCTTCCTTGATTCTTGGTGTAGATGATCTACCACACTCGCTCAAGGTATCACCAAGTACAAACACTCTCTGTGTATACAATTTCGCTCAAACTATATCGACTAACAATCAAGGTGCTTCAGACTCTGGAATTTCTCTATCGATCACACTCCCACCACAACTAGAACGTCTTCCTTTTTATACTCCTTTATGCCATCATACCGTTGGCACTTACTAAAGGAATTCCTCCAATCTACCTGTTGGACGGAATCAATCAAGAAGATTATTCGAGCTATAAAAGGAACCTAACGATAGCCCATCAATCCTGTTCGCCCATACAATCAGGATCTTGGTTTCTAAGAATAGAACATTCCAAGAATATTTTGTCGACCACCAGATCTTCAATTGATCTAGATACGAACAAAGAATCCGTTATATTTATCTAACCAAAAAGATCTTCTCCAGAGGATAGGATTAAATCCTCAACCATATACTTCGGCTCTGGATTTCCTTCATCACTGGATTAGAAAGACTGTTAGTGAGAATAGTCTTGAGTCTTGAGTCTTGAGTCTTGAATCTTGAGTCTGGTGATCAAAAAGTCTTCAGACTTTAAACTAGACGATCTACAGATATCCAGACTAGAATGATAGAAATGTTTTGTCAGTTTCAAAATATTCTGGAAAGATTTCTCCAACAATCTCCCCCTTTTTGATGGTGACAAAACTTTCCTGTAAATTTGAACCACTTTGACCTGCAAAAACATTTCTCAAGCAATATAGCTATCTCATAAAGATTAATAAAACAACCAGACTCTGCATCCACAGAAAATTGGTTAGTCTTTCATGAGTAATACCATATAACAACACTTTATATAAATGCAAACAGTCAAGCATCTAAATCCATAGTCAATTCAAGTTCACACCCAAGTTCACTCAAGTCATACTCAAAAACAAACATATTCAACCACAAAAACAAATTTAAAGTCAAAGTTTAAGGTTGGTTCAAATTGCTTCTCCCCCTTTTTGTCATCATTAAAAAAAGGTGAGAAATGAGTCAGGTCTACTTGGGAATGCGCACGATCTGGAAATCTCTCATGGACTGGACTACGCCTTCTAGCCTCTTCAAGTCTTCCCTTAGTTGAGCTACCTTCTCTCCTTTGGCATTGCCTTGAAGTTGTAGAGCGAGGTCTTTCCTTTTGTCCTCCAGGGTAACTGAAGATGCTTGTTCAACATTCTTTATGGCTTAAATTTCACAGTCCGGAGCATAGATTTGACCACGCATTTCCAAAAGAATATCAAGAATACGACGAAAATCTGCAAAATTGTCCGTCTGCATACTCGCATTTGCTTTCTCATATGGGGTGAATGCAGACGATGGCGCTTCGTATAATCTTACAGATTTGGAATTGACGTATCGTATCCTTCTTCAGGCAATTGAGAAGCCTGAAATTCTTCTGGGTCTACTGGAGATTGTCTTAGATCTTCACTATTGGCAGCATGAGATGTGGACCTTTCTTTCTCGCCAACTCCCCTTGTCTCTAGGACCTCAAAAGGGGAAGAGTGATGATCATGCTCTTCTTGATTATCCTTCTCTCCAGATTCTGCTGCAGACTTTTCTTTCTCTTCTTCGCCTTCTTCTTCAGCTTCTTTCTCCTTCTCTCTCTGCTCTGCTTCTTCTCTGAGCTTGGCTTGCTCCTCTTCTTCTCTCTGTTTCTTCTAAAGTTCTGTCAATTGAGGTACAGAACATCTGGTTCTTATCAAAGCAGTGATTGTGAGATCTTCCTCCTCATCTTCATCCTCAAAGATGAGTGTTTTTTTTCTTTTTGGATGAAGCACTAATGGCTTCTTTTCCTTTTCTCTTTGAAGCAGACGGTACTGGAGTCTTCACTATGAATTTCTCCATTGCCTTGGAAAGTTCTTTCAGACGCATCTTCGTCAACATCTTTAAACCTACCACCATCTTATCGCCCGGTCGAACACAAAGTGAATGTGGCGGTTCAATATTCATGTGTCTGAAGATCTTGGTCACCAGACATGAATAAGGCAATTGACCTTTGTCCTTTGACATTGCTCTGTACATGTGAAAGAGAATAGTGTGAGGGAGAGAGAACTTCTTCCCTGAGTTGATTGCATACATCAGTTTTGCTTCAAAATTAGACACATCAGTTTTTGATGTAGACTTGGGCCTGATGCAATTGATAACAATTTTGTGGAGCACAATATTGATGGCACGCATCCTTGAATAAATGATTCTTCCCTCGATATCTCTATCTTCAACAAGTTCCATTGAGGCACGAGCAACTGAGACTTTGACTGGTTGATAATGTCCTCGTTCAACTCCAATTATGTCCGCCAACATGTCCACGTCTACCACATTATCCTGGTCTCTAACACTGAATGATATTATATTCGCATCTATAAAACTGAGATTCGAATAGAAATACGCAGTTAGTTGTGCATAACCGTCTATGGTATCAGTGCAGAATTGCTCAAGTTGAAGCAGTTTGAATTTCTCCCTTAAGTTCACATTAGCGGCATCCAAGAAATCGAAATCGACACTCCTAGGGTTTATCACCCCCGTTGCGTTTCAGAATCGAAAAACAAATTCTCCTGTTCTTTTGATTTGAATAACTCCATCCTCTTTCCCTTCACCTTTGCAGCAATACCCATTCTAGGTTGAAAATCACTGAACATTTTATCATCGTCGTTTCCTTGGTCGAATTAGGTCCCGACATACGAGGGTCACTTTGGGAATATTCGCAAGAGCTTCCTCGCTTTACCCTTGGGAGCAACTCCCAAATCCTCCATTTTTCTCAGAAAGATGTACTCATTCCCATAATGCTTATCTTTGAGAAAATCATCCACGTATTTCAACGGAGTCCCAGTACTTTTCAACGCACAGTAAAGTTTGTAAATAAACAAGGGTTTTTGGATTCTTACTGGGTCTGCATCCTCGATTATCTCTTCTTCCGGTTGTTGACCCGCATCATGTGGGGTAGATGGTGTTGAGTGACGTGGTGGAGAGTGAGTCGGGCTCTGTTGATGACTCGATAATTCTTCCTCTTCGGTGAGATCGAAATGGGTAGGTCCCTCCTTCATCCTCTGTGGTCCCCTGTTCGCGATTCTTGAAGACTTCCTCAAAGAAGACATCCTTCCTTGTCGCTGAAAGATTCCTTTACTTGCTTTCCCAAGAAAAGATGACAACTTTCTCGAAGATGAACACGAAGTAGAAATCGGATTGGGAGGAGAATGCTTTTTAGGGTTTTGAAGAGAAAATGAAAACTATAAATATATATATAAATATATATATATATATATAACTTAGTTTTGAAAAGGGAAGTTCAATCGGCACAAGGAAGTGTACGAATATCTCTTTTCGAAATCAATAACCGCCAAAATTAATCCTTTTGAAAAGACAAGTTTTCGTTTTTCACGAAGACTACAAAATAACTGAACGAAAGATCGTACCTTTTCGAGTTTAGATAAGATAGCAACTTACAGTCTATAGCCATTAATGTCTGAGTCTGAGGATTTAGAGTCTGAGAGATTAGAGTCTGATGATCATCAACTTTCTGAGTCTGAGGGTTGAAGAGTCTCTAGACTTTAACTTCTTCGAGCTTCAAAATGTTGAGTCGGAACGATAAAATCGAATTGATTTTTCTTCAAAGGCTTTGTGAATATATCCGCTAGTTGACTTTTTGAATCAACAAATTGAATCGAGATTTCTCCATTTTGAATATGATCTCTAATGAAGTGATGTCGAATCTCTATATGCTTTGCTCTTGAATGAAGAATTGGATTTTTGGTGAGATTGATTGCGCTGATGTTGTCACATTTGATTTCTATGCATGAGTCTTCAATCCCAAAGTCTTGTAGCTGTTGTTTTATCCATAGAATTTGCAAACAATAGCTTCCAAGAGCTACATACTCTGCTTCTGTTGTTGAGAGAGCCACAGTGCTTTATTTCCTTGAAAATCAAGACACTGTTCTACTTCCAGGCAACTGGCAAGTTCCTGAAGTACTCTTTCTATCGATTATGCAGCCTACCAGATCTGCGTCTGAATATCCCAGAAGATTAAAGTCTCCCTTCTTAGGATACCAAAGACCAATGCTTGAAGATGAAGCAACGTATTTAATAATACGTTTTGCAGCACTGAGATGGGATTCTCTAGGATCTGATTGAAACCTAGCACAGATGCAAACACTCAACAAAATGTCAGGTCTAGAAGCAGTAAGATAAAGAAGTGAACCGATGATGCTCCTATACAGTTTTTGATCAACTTTCTTCCCTTCTTCATCTTTGTCTATCTTTAAAGAACTTGACATTGGTATGTTAGTCTTGCAATTTTTCAATCCAAACCTTTTGACAAGATCATTAGCATATTTTTCTTGGTAAATGAAAGTTCCTTCCTTCAATTGCTTTATTTGAAGACCAAGAAAGAATGTTAATTCTCCCATCATACTCATTTCAAACTCATCCCGCATAGACTTAGAAAATTTCTTGCATAGACTTTCATTAGAGGATCCAAAAATAATATCATCCACATATATTTGAACAAGTAAAAAACTTTTGTTTTCCTTTTTGATAAATAAAGTAGTATCTACTTTACCTTTGACAAAACCATTATGTAATAAAAACTTACTCAGTCTATCATACCAAGCTCGAGGTGCTTGCTTTAAACCATACAAGGCATTTTTCAGTCTAAAGACTGAGTCTGGTTTCTTTGGGTCTTCAAACTCAGGTGGTTGTTCCACATAAACTTCCTCTTGGATAAATCCATTTAGGAAGGCACTTTTGACGTCCATTTGGAATAACCTGAAATTTTTGTAACAAACAAACGCAAGTAATAGACGAATAGCTTCTAACCTTGCTACAAGAGCGTAAGTCTCATCATAGTCTATTCCTTCTTCTTGCGTGTATCCTTTGGCCAAGAGTCTTGCTTTATTTCGTACGACTTTACCTTTTTCATTCATCTTGTTTCTGAACACCCATTTGGCTCCAATAACAGTTTTACCTTTTGGTTTAGATGTCAATTCCCAGACATCGTTAATGTTGAACTATTTGAGCTCCTCTTGCATAGCTTCTATCCAGCTTTCATCAGATAAAGCTTCTTCTATGCTTTTTGGTTCAATTTCAGAAATAAGAGACACAGCACTAGACTCTTCATGTCTTTTGGATCTGGTGCGAATTCCTTCATTGATTTCGCCGATAATGAGATCTTTGGGATGACTGGACTTATGCTTCTAGTTACTGGTTGATTTGTTTGGATAATGATCTCTTTCTTTATTTGAATCTTCATGAACATCTTGATGC
This sequence comes from Eucalyptus leucophloia subsp. euroa, assembly GCA_017140325.1. Classification (NCBI taxonomy): domain Eukaryota; kingdom Viridiplantae; phylum Streptophyta; class Magnoliopsida; order Myrtales; family Myrtaceae; genus Eucalyptus; species Eucalyptus leucophloia. The sequence goes on along the minus strand of CM029472.1, from coordinate 13,091,226 downwards.
TGGTCTTCCAGACTCTGAGATACTTCTTGAGTTGTAAGCTTTGGAGGGTCTGGAGCAAGTTCAGACTCTTCATACCGAGTCATTTGGATTCATCTTGCGTAGAGTCTTGAAATTTGACATTCATTGACTCCTCCACGACTCGGCTCTTCTTGTTATAGACTCGTAGGCTTTGCTTGATGTAGAATATCCAAGGAAGATGCCTTCATCTGATCTTTCTTCAAACTTACCAACTCGATCTTTTGCATTTTTCAATATAAAGCATTTGCAACCGAACACATGAAAGTATGAAACAATGGGCTTCTTACCTTTGAATAATTCATAAGGGGTTTTCTCTAGAATTGGTCTTAGGAAGACTCTATTGATGATATAGCATGCTGTTGAAATAGCTCCAACCCAAAATCGTGAAGAAACTTTACTTTCAATTAAAAGAGTTCTAGCCATTTCCTGAAGAGATCTATTCTTTCTTTCCACAACTCCATTTTTTTGAGGAGTGTATGGAGAGGAGAACACATGCTTAAATCCAGATTCATCACACAATTTTGTAAAATCTTGATTTTCAAATTCACCTCCATGATCTTTTCTTATACTTAGGATAACACATCCTTTTTCATTTTGAACCTTTTTAGCAAATTTTTCAAAATACGAAAAGGTTTCTGATTTACTTGCAAGGAAATATACCCAAGTAAAATGGGAATAATCATCCACAATTACTAGGCAGTATTTCTTACCTCCAATACTTTGGGTTCTGGTTGGTCCGAAGAGATCCATATGCAGCAACTGTAGTACATGATTAGTAGAGACATGATTTATTGGCTTAAATGAATTTCTTACCTGCTTTCCCAGAATACATGGTGTGCATGGATCGGACTTTTGGTATGGTAATTTGGGTAGACCTCGAACAAGCTGCTTTGATGAGATTTTGGCTGATTGCTTCATATTGACATGACCAAGCTTTCTGTGCCATAAGCTTACTTCATCTTAAATTGAGATTAGGTATTGTGATTCATTTAATTTCATATCTAAGAGATAGATATTTCCATGTCTTCGACCCATGAAAGACTGAGTAGAGTCTTTACTGATTCCAGAGCAAATTCCTTCTTGAAAAGAGATCTTGAAACCAGTATCACACAATTGGCTAATGCTAAGAAGGTTATAGTTGAGTCCTTCCACTAGAGAAACATTGCTTATTGTGAGTTTTCCAATTTTCACAGTTCCAAATCCCACAATGCTTCATTTGCCGTTTCCTCCAAATGAAACATTTCCACCATTTACTTGAACAAGCTTTATGAAGCACTTTGAGTCTCCTGTCATGTGTCTTAAACATCCCTGTCAAGATACCACTTTACCTTTTTCTTGACGGAGACCCGCATTTAAAAGAGAGTCTCAAGTTTTCTTTGGTACCCAAATTTTCTTGGGTCCTTTGGTGTTAGTAGGATAAACATTATTAGGCCATACTTTCTTAACAGGCTTCCAAACCATAGGACATTCTTTTTCAAAGTGATCCTGATTGTTACACTTTGAACACCTTAGAACATTTCGACCTATAGACTTTACAAAAACTTTCTTGAAATGATTTTTGTAAGCCTCTCTTGAGGGTCTTTTCTTAATCCTTTCTTTTACTTTAGGAAAATCAATCAAGGGAATTGTTTCTGCTGTCACACCTAGACCAGACTTATTGAAGTAAGGTCTTTGAATTGAAAGAACTTTTTCAAGTTTTTCAGACCCTATCGAAAATTTCTTTGAAATATTTGATAAGTCAGTTTTTAGAAAATCATTTTCTTTCAAAAGATTATCTTCTTTTCTTTAAGAGTAAAAACATTCACGTCTAAACTTTTAACTTTTTCTTCTAAAATGATTCCTTTTTGTTTTAGAGCTGAGTTTTCCTTTTTAAGTTCGGAAATTCTTTTGAGAGAAGTCTTAAAACTAAAACACAATTCATCAATGTATTTAGAGACTTTGACAGGAATTTTAAAATCACTTACCTCGAATTCGCTATCTGAGTCTGATCTAGAATCTGAGTCTGAGTCTGAGTGTGCCATCAAACATATGTTGGCATATTCATTATCACTTTCTTCACACTCTGTATCACTTCAGGTTTTGGTTTTGAGAGCTTTTCGAAATTTTTCAGCTTTTCCTCTTTCTTCTTCAGAAGAGGACAGTTGGGTCTGATGTGTCCCTTTTTCTTGCATTCGAAGCAAACTACATCTTTGTTTGGCTCCTCATCATCAACAGACATGGTCTGCTGTCTTTGGAAATTTTTTTTTTTTTGAGTTGAACCTTCTTCCTTTTCTATTCAATTTTCTGAATCTTCTTATCATGAGAGCAAGCTCCTCATCGTCCAGATCATCTCCTGAATCTGCATCATCAGAATTATCATTTGATTTTAATGCAATGGATTTCTTACCTTTTGGATCTTTGTCTTCATTAATTCTTTCCACTTCATAAGACTTAAAAGTTCCAATCAGCTCGTCGACAGATAGTGGCATAATTCTTTGCGTCTTTCTTATTGAAGTCTTTATATGATTCAAATCCTTGGAGAGTCCACGCAGTAGCTTGTTCACCTTCATGGGATCAGAAATTTTTTGACCTTGATTCTCAAGACCATTGACAATATCTGTAAAACTACTAAACATGTCAGTTATAGATTCTCCTGGTTTCATTTGGAAGGCTTCATATTGACCGAGGAGAATGTTAATTCTTGTCTCCTTCACTCGATCTATTCCTTCATAGGTAATATATAATCTGTCCCATACTTCTTTTGTTGTAACACACGAAGATATTCTGTTATATTCAGTTGGTGATAAAGCACAATATAAAGAGTAAATTGCTTTTGCATCGAGTGCTTGTCTCTTGTTTATCTCTTCCTGAGTCATTCCGCTGGTTTCAACTTCTTTCCCTCTTTCAGAAACTGATGCAGCAGATGGAGTGATTCCTCTTTCCATAATGTCCCATTCCAGAGGATCCTTTGATCGTAGGAAAGCTTTCATCTTGTTCTTCCAAATGTTGTAATCCTTTCCATCAAAGTAGGGTGGTCTGGTATTGCTTTGTCCTTCCACCAGCCCTGGTGCTAACATACTAGCCATGGATCTTTTTACTCTGAAGTAAAACACTTCAAATAAAGTAAGAACATGAGCTGTGATACCAATTGATATAGCTAGTATGAGTACCTAGAGGGGGTGAATAGGTGTATAAAAGATTTTTCTGATAATTGCACAATACTTAGACAGTTGAAGGATTTGCAATAAATAATAATCAACGTAAGACTGAGTAAAGGAAAGAGAGAATTGAACACGTGGTTTATAGTGGTTCGGCTTGATTCAAGCCTACGTCCACTCTTCGCACCGACAGCCAATTGGCTGGATTCCACTATGAACAAAGAGATGTTACGGTGTTGATCTTCCTTGATTTCTTGGTGTAGATGATCTACCACACTCACTCAAGGTATCACCAAGTACAAACACTCTCGTGTATACAATTTCGCTCAAACCGTATTCGACTAATAATCAAGGTGCTTCAGACTCTGGAATTTCTCTATCGATCACACTCCCACCACAACTAGAATGTCTTCCTTTTTATACTCCTTTATGCCATCATATCGTTGGCACTTACCAAAGGAATTCTTCCAATCTACCCGTTGGACGGAATCAATTAAGAAGATTATTCAAGCTATAGAAAGAACCTGACGATAGCCCATCAATCCTGTTCGCCCATACAATCAGGATCTTGGTTTTCAAGAATAGAACATTCCAAGAATATTTCGTCGACCACCGGATCTTCAATTGATCTAGATACGAACAAAGAATCCGTTATATTTATCCAACCAAAAAGATCTTCTCCAGAGGATATGATTAAATCCTCAATCTTTGGATTTCCTTCATCACTAGATTAGAAAGACTGTCAGTGAGAATAGTCTTGAGTCTCGAGTCTTGAGTCTTGAATCTTGAGTCTGGTGATCAGAAAGTCTTCAGAATTTAAACTAGACGATTTGCAAATATCCAGACTAGACTGATAGAAACGTTTTGTCAGCTTCAAAATATTCTGGAAAGATTTCTCCAACAGCTGGTACAAACCCTGAGCAGTCGACTCTTGTTAAAATTGAACGCTGGTACAAACCTACTTTTTTTTTTTTTTTTTAAAGATCTTGGTTAAGATCCCATAGGTAACATCGCATAAATTAGGTAAGAAACAAGACACTAAGCTTATCCAATCTGAGCCAGAGATAAATATGCATACAATACAAGAAGCTTGAAAAAATTATCAAAAAATGTCATAAAACTATTGCAATTGTGCCCAATCAGTTATAACATTTTTTTGTTTTTTCTAATTGAATTATAAACCTCATGAATTTATTTTAATTCATTCTATTCAATCAATTTTGATTAGCCGGAGCTAACATGAATGTTGGTCATCCTAATTAGCGAGGGTGAGCCTCCCCGGCCTCCCCAACCTAGCGGACGGCTTGATGAGGCTAGAGGTTGGGCGAGGCTCAACCTCACCAACCAAAAAGGGACCTCGACAACCTTGGGGAGGCATGGCCATGGTTAGGTGAGGCTCGACCTTGTCAGCCCTACCTCAAGCCAATTTTGTATTTCTGCAACTCTGCAAGCACTTTCTTGCATTCAGTCAAAAGAGATTCCATCAATAAATGTGCCTGTGAGTGTTTATAAGTGCTTGAATAACAAACACAACATTCATTTCAATGTGCAAGTGGGTAACCTTATTGGCTACTTCTAGTTTAAGGACATCACATGGTGCCACAATTCTGTCGCAATTCATTCATCATTTAGTGGAACTTCTATAATTTCCGAGAAATTTATGCACATTCGTAATTCGTTGTAATGAGGCATATCTTATGATTATTAATATATAAGATGAGGTGACAATATATACAATTTGAAAATATTTTAAATTGGTGGTTGATTTTTTTTCTTTTCTCTTTTGTGATTCGAGGATTATAAATACTTTTAGAAATAATAAAATGACTCAGGTTTGTCAATTGGAAAAGATGGGCAAAATTCTTTTCACCTACCTCTCAATTTTGGTCCTTTCGTGGAAAAGGTGAGATTCCGTTATAAACTCAGATGCCAACGACATAACAATCTCGTATTCTCTTTCTTTTTGACCAAAAGGACTATAGTGTTCACATTTGGAGGTTGGAAAAGCCAGTCGTGGTGCTTTTTTCATTTTTATCCTTGTCCAAAGGAAGCATCCCGATCCTACTAGTACAAGGTAGGAAAAGCCCGAAAGAGGGGTCTCCGCCCCATCTAAACCCAAGCACGAGACGTCAACGGCCAACCCCCGGAAAGCGCGTTCGGTCCCACCTTCGGCAGTAGCGCCGCGCCACGTGATCCGCATGACCCTTTGCCCATTCGCGCGCGCATCACGTGTTCTCGCTGGTCTCTTCTTTTTGAACCATCGCGAGTTGCCAAGTTAGAATGCGGGTGCAAACCACAAACAATTCAATTCCTACAGGTAACATTAATTTTCGCTTACAATTTCACGGTACAATATAAGCTTCCATGGCGGCATAAATAAATATTAAAGATTTTCAAAGATGTTATTTCAAGCAAACCGGCATCGCGTGGATCGCAATGCTAGTATTGTTACATAGTAAGAGTGAAGAATGGAAATCGAATAGTCTCACATAAAAAATTATCTATTCACATGCAAAAATTCTATTTTTGCGTGACAATGGCCAACAGACGTTCAAAAAGGATAAAAAAGAATTGACAAATACCTATATATACTGGAGATAAAGTTTTTTCTTCTCTTTCTTTTCGACGAATGTCATAATTACATTGACAAGACAAGTCTGGTTACATTGTCTAAAATGTATGTGCTCCCAGTAGAATCATTATATGAAAGGTCTTTAATAACATCTGGAACAGAGGAATAAATAACAAATTGCAAATGTTGTTCCTTTCCTAGCGGCCTAAAGCACCATGCAACCCAATGCTTTTCTAAATATGTGCTCAATTTTGTATCTCCGTAACTCTGCAAGCAATTTCTTGCATTCAGCCAAAAGGGGTTCCGCTAGTAAATTATGCCTATGAGTGCCTGTAATTGCTTGAACAACAAACATGACATCCATTTCAATGTATAAATGGGTTACATTATCGGCTAATTCTGCCTTTGATGTGCTTACTATCCATTGGAGCTTTTATTGTTCCTACAAGATTTATACTTGCTCGTAATTCATCTAATTATGTATAAGTTACCATTAGTTTTATATAACGAGGTGGTGATATATGAAATCTGAAATTATTTTCAATCGATGATTACGATCTTCTCTTCTTGTGATTTGGGTACCAGAAATCCAATCCTTGGGATTAGGATTGAAAATGTGTTAATTAACACACTATCCAGAAGGTACAAACTGTCGACATCTTCGAAAGCATACAAGCAATGAAATGATTATTTCCGCCAATCCACATCCTAAGACTTTGGCCGTGTATAGCACGGGTCTAATGGGTATTTAATTTCTTTAGTGATTCTTTCTTCAATCAAACCCAAGTGTCTTTTCAGATGGGTTTGGTGCTGGAATGACCAATGAAATTTCCACGATCGAATTGCTTGTCGTTGCCTATAAAAAGCTTCTCTATTGGAAACCAACCAACTCCACCAAAAAGCACAATAACAAAACAAAAATATGGCACCCTCACTATTCTTCGTGTTTCGTACATGGATTGTCCTTCTTGTGATGATTCATACTTCACTTGCTAAGCCACTATGCCATCCGAATGAGAGCTTAGCCTTGATGGAATTCAAGCGAAGTTTCAAAACCAACAGAACAACTTTTAGGTGTGGTTATCCAAAGGTTGAATCATGGTCACTAGATGGACGTGAAGATTGCTGTTCATGGGATGGCATCAAGTGTGATGAGGCCACCGGTCATGTGACAGGCCTTGACCTTAGCAACAGTTGTCTCTTTGGTATTTTATCTTCTAACACTAGCCTCTTTGGCCTACTCCACTTGGAATCACTTAATCTTGCTTGCAATGACTTCAACTCTTCCTCCATCCCATACGGCTTCGGCAATCTTTCTAGGTTACAGTATCTTAATCTCTCCTATTCAGAATTTTCGAGAAAAGTCCCATCGGATATCTCACAGCTCTCCAGATTAGTTTCTCTTGATTTGGATAATACGTGGGGTCTTGAGATGCCCAACATAGACAATTTTGTTCAAAACTTAACTATGCTTAGAGAATTTCATCTCTCTGGGATAAACATTTCATCACCATTCCCTCATGTACTCACAAACTTCTCATCGTTGAAGTCGCTTAAACTTAGATATTGCCAATTGCAAGGAGAATTTCCAGTAAGCATCTTTCAGCTACCAAACCTGGAAGTCCTCGACATTAGCGAAAATTACAACCTTTTTGGTTTTATTCCTGACTTACATTGGGGTAATCCCCTCAAATCATTGTCTCTTTGGGGAGTGAAATTTTCAGGGGAAATACCTATTTCGATCGGAAACCTTGTTTTCTTGAATAAATTATCAATTGGATATTGTAATTTCTCAGGTTCACTTCCCACTTCAATGGGTAATCTTTCTAAGCTTGCTTATCTGGATTTATCATCTAATAAATTTCATGGTCAAATCCCCACTTCCTTTGCCAATCTTACCCAGCTATCATCTCTATATCTCTATTCCAATAATTTTAGCAGTGGTATTGGGCATTGGTTTGTCAACTTGGCGAAACTCACCCATTTGAACCTTGCAGGTAATAATTCATCTAATAGCAATGTTCTTTAATGAGAGAAAATATGAAATGTCAATTTTCAATTTATAGCCAAACTCACAGTCCTTGTTTCTTTACATTTGACAGGTTGTCAGCTAAGTGGTCCTATTACCTCTTCATTTGAGAACTTGACACGGTTGGTTTCACTTGAACTTTATTACAACAATTTGCAAGGTGAAATTCCAAACTCATTATGGGAACTCAAGGATCTTGAAATTCTTGATCTTTATGGGAATAATTTGAGTGGCACCGTGGATTTACACAAACTCAAGAAATTGCAAAGATTATATTTGTCTTTCAACAACATATCTTTTGTCAGCAAGGCTGAGATCAATGCTACTCTTCCAAAACTTTCCACTTTATATTTAGACTCATGCAACTTACATGAGTTCCCCAAGTTTTTAGGCTACCAAAGGAAATTAGGGTTGATAAACCTTTCATACAATAAAATTGGAGGGAGTATTCCAATGTGGATGTTGAATGGTAGTAGAGAATCATTGCACAATGTGGATCTCTCCCACAATTTTTTGACTGGCTTGGAAAATAATCAGACTGATCTGTCACTACCCAACTTGGTCTATCTTGATATTAGTTCTAATCAGTTCAAAGCAAAACTCCTTAGTCCACCTCGATCAACAACTCATTACAATATCTCCAACAACTTTCTCTTCGGAGAAATCCATTCTATTTGTAGTTGGAGATCCCTCGTCGTTTTGGATTTGTCCAATAATAATTTGAATGGCACAATTCCTTCATGTGTGGGAAATTTTTATCCTTTGTCATTTTTGAATCTTGGGAAAAATAAACTTGAGGGCATGATTCCCCGTGCATACCCAAAAGGCTGTGTGTTGAAGATGATAGATCTCACAGAGAATAGATTGCAAGGGCCTATCCCAAGATCCTTAGCAAATTGTACAATGTTAGAGTATTTGAACCTTGCTCACAATCAAATTCTCGATGGTTTCCCTTTATGGCTATCAAAGTTGACCGAGCTGAAAGCTATTATCTTGAAATCCAATAAGTTCCATGGTCCAATAGAAGCATATCGTAGCCAATTTAACTTCAGCAATATGCATATCATGGACCTTTCATATAATAGTTTCAGTGGTAAACTTCCTTCCAAGTTGTTGCAGAGTTTCCATGCCATGAAAGAGATTGTTAGTCAAGATCGGTTGGAATATATGAAAACAGGTGGATATGGTATAATTGTCGAGTATGGAATGACATTGATGAACAAAGGCGTAGAAAGGCAATACTTGAAGGTTCCATTTGCACTTATGCAAATTGACTTCTCCAATAACAAATTTGAAGGACACATACCTAATCTCATTGGAGATTTGAAGTCACTTATTCTGCTTAACCTTTCAAACAATGTTCTAACCGGTTCCATCCCGCCATCCTTAGCAAATCTAACGTTGCTGGAATCCTTAGATCTTTCTCGAAATAAGCTCTCAGGAGAGATCCCTCAAAAGCTAGCCCAACTTACATTTCTTTCATCTTTCAATGTCTCTGATAATCAATTGTCAGGACCAATACCACGGGGGAATCAGTTCAACACATTCACGGTTGATTCATTTGCCACGAATGAGAGGTTATGTGGAAGTCCTTTGCCAAAAAAATGCACAGCATTTGGGGATAACTTACCATTACCACCATCTCCCCAGGAAGAACTTCGCAAAGGGTCTCTGTTTAACTCGGATTGGAAATTTGTGCTAATTGGTGCTGGAGTTGGGTTTTTGATCAGTGCTGTGTTGGGAAACTTGATCATTGATGAGAAGAGTAGGTGGTTCTTACATTGCTCCAAGAAAATGGCAAAATGATAGAAAAGATGAGGAAGATACTGAACGATAAAAGAGTACATGTAATCAAATGCTTATCGGACACTATCAATAATGTAACCCTTTGTGTGTTTACTTTGTACTGTAAATAGGGAAATATAGAGCATACATTCCTCTTATCGTACTATTTTGAATTTAAAAATTATCTTCATGGAGTGAATTGAAGTCCATATGACTTCATGGAGGGTCCAGCAGAGGAGGCCATGGATATATACAAGCCCGGCCTCTTTCCTTCTTTGCTTCTTCTTCTTCTTCTTCTTCTTCTTCTTCTTCTTCTTCTCTCTTTCGCCTGTAAAGCTGAGACTCACACGTCATGGAGGAGGGGAGCGAAGCAGTTGGAGCAAAGAAATGAGCACACGCGCGAAGCAAACCAATGTTTTTTCCTCTGGATTTCCTTTCGTTCACCACCAATCCACTGTCCACCACCTCCAACCACCCTCGGCCATCCCAGCCGCTTGAGCTGATTCGCACCAGAAACAGAGCACACACCAGAGAACAAAGACGGCCAAAAACCACCAAGACTGAATTGTTACGAACTCCTCTCATCGATTTATCTCACTTATAGGTTTCCTTCATTGATTTTAGGCCGCTGGTCGATGCCATTTGCCATTCCGGAATCGTCTCGCTCTGTTCTAGTCCGCTTTGAGGCCGAGAAATCCAGAGAGTTCGAGTCTTCCTTCGAAGCTTCTTTGCCGGTGCCGACCATCCGAGTCAACGCCTCTCAGAGCTCTGTTACTGTCCGATCGCCATTTGGCTCCGCTCGACATTGCCTCTGCTTCCCCAATGCATAACGCTCGCTTCTGGAGGATCGCGACACTTAAAAGAGTTGATTTGTGCCAGTGCAATATCAACTACTCAATAAATTTCAATATTAAATATTCCAATTTTTTATTTATTTATCTTTACCATCTACACATATATCGTATTAGGAGGCACAACATTTCAACATAATTTTCGCTCAAATGCGTTTTTACATTATTTATCATCACAAACTATTGTGTTTCAAAATTACTTACAAGAGTGGCGTCTATTACTAAACTAGTATGTCCATTCTGAAAAGAGTTTTCATAATACGGGACCGTTCATGTAAATAGTGTCTTTCAATCTACTTTTGTAGTAGTAACTACGCGAAAATCTATCGTTTCAGTGAAATATAATCTATGGTTAGTAAAAGAAAATGCTCGATTTTTGCATCTTTCTATTTCCATTGTGTAGACTTGTTTTCTTGAATTTATTTGTTATTACTAACTCCTTTTGCAGCGAGTGTTTCTCATCTCACGTATTTTTTCCCCTTCCTAATCATTCTATCTAAATTAAGGGTTCGTCTTCTGGGTTATGAGTGAGTTTTAGGGTTCGCAAAGCATGTGGTGTTTCCAAACTGAAGCTACGGACAAGTTCGGAGAATTATATGAGAGTTATATATCGCTTCTGGTTAAATTTGTCTTCTTCCAATTGTGAAGGCTCTCGGCAGGGAGCCCGTCGGCCGCCTCCACCTCTACCTCGGGGATGGCGTTGAAGAGAAGAGGTGGAGACGCTCGGGAAGAGGCTGCTGAACCTGGTGTACGTGAAGCGCAGTGCGGTGTTGCAGCGGTGCGCAACTACGAGCTCTACCGCATCGTCAGAGAGCTTCGCAAGCTCAAGCGCCACAAGCATGCCCTCGAGGCTCTCCTCTCTCCGTGTTGAAGTTATTTACATACGAGCACTTCTCGTACTTTTGCGTGGTTAGCTGTATAGAAGGTCAAATGCTTTTATATAAATGAAGAGTCGATCCTTCGGAGAAATGGACACCATTGAAAAGGCTAAGCTCTGAAAGGAGAGCTCTATAGTTTGGAATTATAGGTAGATCGGAGTTAAGCAAGTGACTGATACTGAGTACATTTCTCAACGTGGTGGTTAAATTGATCTGGCATATCCCGCGTTCAAATCTCTGGTTTGCAAGAGCAAGATGGATTCCCCCATCTTATTCGGATTTCTAACCGACATATAATATGAATTTCTAACCAGCCTATAATATGTTACTGACAACTTCTAATTAAATCTTAAATGCCATAATAGATTGAGAATACCAAACAAGGTAATTGCAAAATCAGAATGCAGCGCGACCTACTGGAAAATATGTTTTCCTTGTCAGGTTTTACTAATGATGTAAACAACAGTATACAATAGCTGGCACAATCGAACGAAAGAAAACTAACAGCATGGACACAGACAAAGAAGACGACCAATGGATTTGAGAATGGAAAAGACAACGATCAAGGCTCTGTTTGATAGCGTTTCTATTCCTCTCAATTTAAATTCCTTTGCTCCCTGGAACAAAAAAAAAAAATTCGTTTGATAACATCAACTAATTTTTCTATCCCCGGAATAGAAAAGTAGCCTGGGGATTAGATTTGGAATAGAAATAAAAAGTAGAAAAAAAAATAGTTTCTTGTTTTCAAGAAAAATTTCTAAAATTAAGTCATTTTCTTTCTTTTCTTTTTTTCTTTTTTTTTTCTTCCTCACCGCCTACCGTGAGCCATTGCCGCCGGTTACTATTGTTGGCCGCCGTCAATCATTGCCGGTTGCTGCCGTTTCCTATCCACTGCCAGTCACCATTGGTCGTCGGCCGTCGCCACTATCGGCTAGAGGAGGAGCAAGAAGAAGAAGAGAGGGAAAAAAATATTAAAAAATAAATAGAAATTATACATTACAAAAAAAAATTTGGGTCGCATTAAATGCATTCCTATTCTTTTTCTATTATGAGAATAGAAATTTGGTGTAATTACCAAACGTGTTCTTTTATTCAGAATAGAAATATTTTCCGGAACATAAATATTATCAAACAAGTCCTTATTCTAAAAAATTAAACTACCCTATTGTCTTCTTCTTCTTCTTTCTAACAGAGTAAAATAATATGATAACTAATATAAAAAGAAGATATTGCAGTTGAACTTACCTTAAGCAAACTTTTAATATTAAATTAATTGGTTAACATTGTTTTTTTCACTTAATAGAGATGGACATTAGTCATCCTGATCAAAGGAAAAGATATATAGTCACTGAAGTGGACTTGATTCTAATTGTGGTGATGAACCATTCCTAAATATTTCCTCAGTCAAGAAAGGCCTTCAAATTAACAATGAACGCATATAGATCTCTTTGACAATCAACAAAGACTCAAGGAAGCAATCCTCAATGCACATATACCCCAAAACACCTACATCAAACAGACTATTTTACTTTTACAACCGCAGATAAGTTCGTTGCCAGGAGTTGATCAAGTTCTTACACAAAATTCTAGTTTCACGAAACGCCTAGTAGATTAGCCATCAATCTGTGAGAGGTTTGGAGCTGCAACATTCACGCTGACTTAATCAGTACCTTTAACAGAACACAAATCAACAAACGATATGCCCACCCAGGGGGTCGACACAAATCTATGGGTTCAATAATAAGATCTGGCAAGGAGTGGAACTTGTCAACAAAATTGAGATGTAAACTTGAGTAGATTGATTAGAGGCAACGGTGTTTTAGATTCATGAGCTATACCTATGAATATTTCCTGATAGAGAAACTCACTGGACAATAATAAGCAAGTCACGAGAACTATCACATATGAGTCCAATATATCTGCATTAATGTGTGTATGCTATGTACTCACAAATAGCATGTGCATCCTATTCATAATGAAGATGAGACTTGCGCATTTTATTATTGAATTATTTGCTTTAGCACCAAAAAAATTTGCGACAAATTTCCGATATCAAACAGCCATTGACGAATTGGACATTCCGTTGTAGCTTGAATAGGCAATCACCTTTGCGATGATGCTTTCCTGAATGCCTGAACACTGACGGTGATTGAGAGAAAAGCCAATAAACTCCTTGTCTAGAATGTGCAAATTCTGTCCATGTCAAGGGCCTCGTGACTTGGAACAGTGCCTTCTGGAACCGCTCATTTAAGTCCTCTAATGATCCAGTGTTGTCAATTACTCGGTCTGCCTTAGACCTTTTCAGGTCCAACGGCATCTGAGCATTCATCCTGTTCCTAGCATCTTTCTTGTTTGTTCTGTCTCTTGCTATAAGCCGTCGAAGCTGAGTTTCTGGATCAACTCAGACGGCAACGATGGGCCTCGTCCACTTGCCCATCTTTGCCTCAAACAACAATGGGATGTCAAGAGAAATAACCTTATGTCCTCTCAACCGAAGTTTCAAAATTTCTTGGAGGATGCCAGATGATATGTAAGGAGCGAGCAGCCTAAACATAAGTAAGAATTCAAAGCTTCAGGAAGTTAGAAGATTAGAAGGTTTCTTCTCTTGAAGTCCGATGCAAGTGTTAAGGCATCATTTAAACGAACATGAAAAAAATCCAAGGGGCGTCATTGGCTTTAGAATGAATAACTCAGCTAAGACCAGGGCAATGAAGGTGCAAAAAATTCGAACTGATATCACAAATTACAGACAGCGACTACATCCATGATGGGTTAAAAAGAACTCAAAAATTAGAATTGATCCCCTGTTTCATTAGAGCAAGAAATTTCTCTAGTCGAGCAGAATCATGTGCATCCGTACTTATGCATGGTAAATTTGCCGTTGTCTCCAGCATGCTTCGATCCCCATTTTGAAGCTAGAACTAGCACAGCAAGTTTAGTTCAGATTTATCATTACCTATTCAAAACCTGACGCATTGCAGGATCAGAAAAGACAATTTGGCCCAACTTTGGCCTATCAAATTCTCCATCAGCTTGTAGAATCTCCTCCCCAAACGCAGCAACGACTTTTTTGATATTTCCATCCACCGGTCCCTTTCTTTAATGCATCTTGCAAGCACAAGAAGGAATTCAAGAATTCCAAGAAGGAAAATACAGTCTTCAAGTCCTGTTAAGTGGCAAGATGCCATCCTCACTCATCGATCAACCCAATTGTTGAAACTTGCTAGAACAAGAATAACTCCCTGCGGTATTTTACCTGTACTCTCAAGCAAAACTATCTGCCCATTGTTACATGACATGGTTTAAGGTTGCCATAGTCTATCATCTCATGAAGGAAAATCATGAGTACATAGATATTCACGGAAGCTTAAAGTAGGAGGGACACTGAAAAACAAAAATGCAAAGCTCCTTAATATGGAAACTATTTAGCCAATAACAAAGGCATCATTTACCCAAAGAACAGCCCTCTCAAGTTCGCACAATGTTTCTCCTTGTTGGAGATTCCAACTTCTAGAACATTCCCTTGTTTTTCATATTTCTCTAAAAGAAGGAAAGAAATCAATAGTAAAAATACTTGATGAATGTAAAATAAACCATCTACCATCCCCTTGCTGTCATATTTCTAGACAGAATTTGATGTACATATCGTGATTGATTTACAGTCATCTACTTCAAGAAAACTCTTAAAAAATCCTTTTCAAAGATCACTTTAACATACGACCAAATATATATATATATATATATATATATATATATATATATATATATATATATATAAAGATCACTTTAACACACCAGAATAGTGGAACATTCTTGAGGAATATAAAGTGAATCATAACTAGGCAAAGAAATTAATAGGACCAATAATCGTGTCATGGTCAAGATACATATCCAAAGTGGAAAATAAGAATCTAGGGCAGAGAATGAAAATTTTCGGACCAAAATTGAAGGGAGGATGATTTCTCAGGATGGAAGCAAGAATCAAGGGAAGCTTAAAATGGAAAAGAATTATTAGCTGAATCAATTAGCATTATAGTTGGGTCAATTTGCATTATTAGTTTTTCCATTTCCTTTTATAATAAAATTCCTTCAATGTATGAAAACTATAAATTGTACCTCCTATGAGGAATTATGCTTTGAAGTAATGAAACAAAATCAAAGCGTTTGAGATTTCTTTGGTGGAAACATCCCATAGAAAAACGCGTCCACGAAGGAGAAGAAACCACGTTAGGAATTCCGCTCCTAACAACTTGGTATCAAAGCCGGAATCACTGGCGTAAGAGACCAACCCCAAGACTTACAGCTACAAGTGTTGGCAGCCTTGCAGGACATTCAGCAGTGTCTCACAACGCTAGAAGGGAACCAGGGGCACGGTGGAAGCCGGAGCCAAGGCTCGATGCAGGGGTTTGTAAACCAGAACCTGCAGGACCAAGAGGAACTTGAGGAAGGTCAGGGGCGAGCGGCCCATCTCACTGATGGTATCATCCCGATATTCCTCGATTCAACTGAACCACCAATGCAACAACCTGGATAGGGAGAGAGGAACCAATATTTCGATATAATCAAACTCCAGAAGACGAGAAGTTCATTCTTGCATCCATACATCTTGAAGGGGAAGCCCAATTATGGGTCCAATCACTACAGGCGGATGATTATCTACCATGGGAGCATTTCCGCTTCATATTTTTGGAAAGGTTCGGCCCCCCTCGATTCAATGATTTCTTTGGAGAGTTGACAAAGTTTAACACAAACCGGAACTCTCAAGGATTACCAAATCCAGTTCTAACGGCTGCTTGGGCGATACGGTATGTGATTCTTTCCAGCGGAAGTAGTAAGTTGTTTTGTTAGTGGCCTTAAAGAATTTGTAAAATCTGATGTGTGTGCTGTAGGCCCAAGAACACTTTTGAAAGCAATTAGCTTGGCTCGAATTTTCAACGAAAGGAGCAATGCTTTACGAAGGGCCACAACTACTGTCCAATTCCGCTACGACCCCAACACGGGACCCCCTTAGGCCCCACGGGATAACCGAGCAATGAATAATACTGGAAAGCCTAGTCCTACCGTATACCAAGCACCCATCAAGCGCTTAACATCGACGGAGGCTCAGGAACGCCAGAACCGCGGGTTATGCTACAATTGCGACGAGATTTACACCCCCGGACATAGGTGCAAGCGGCTGTTCTTAATTTGAGGTTGGGGAGGAAGAATCCATGGAAGAGGATGTGGAGGCATTCGAGGAGCAACGTGAAGCAGCAGACGTGAAGGGGGAGACATACCTGAAATCTCGCTGCATGCAATTGCGGGAGTCAGCACTCCACAGACCATGCAAGTCCGGGCCACAGTGAAGAAACAGCCTCTTGGTGTGCTCATCGACACCGGGAGTATACACAATTTCCTCGATACCACAACGGCACGCAAGTTGGCCTTGACCATAGAGAAAGTACGTAATTTGAGTGCGGCGATGGCTAACGGCGAGAGGCTTGCAAGCATGGGGAGTGGTCACGCGGTGGAGGTAACCATCCAAGATACTATATTTGCGATTGATTTCCACGTTATTTTTCTTTGTGGATGTGATGCAGTACTTGGGGCATCATGGCTTCGGAATCTTGGCCCGATTTTATGGGATCTCAAGACTATGGAGATGTGGTTCCGGTGTCATGGGAAGAATGTGAGATTAATTGGGATGGAGAAGGAGGAAGCAAAGGAGATCAACGCCGAAAACTTACGTTGACAGATTGGGCTATCATGGGTGCATGGTTTTTTGCTTCGGATAGAGGCTGATTCGGGGGTAGCAGCGGACCCAAAATCCACCGGCAAGACCGACTCAAAACTAGGACAGAACTGAGAATGGTTCGAGAAGAGTATCCAACGGTTTTCATGGAGCCCAAGGGTCTACCACCGTCACAAAGCCAAGATCACCGCATTACTATGGCGGAAGGAAAGGGTCACGTCTACGTGCGATCTTACCGCTACCCATTTTTTTCAAAAACAAGAGATCAAAAGACAAGTTGATGGAATGCTAAGAAGCGGAATAATTCAACCAAGCAACAGTCCTGATACCATCTCCAATCGCCGTCGGCCATGCCAGCCACTCGAGCTTATCCGCGGCAAAACAGAGCACACGCACCAGGGAACAGAGATCGCCAAAAACCGCCGAGACTGAATTGATACGAACTCCTCTCATCGATTTTCTCTCACTTATAGGTTTAATTCGTTGATTTCAGGCCGCCGGTCGACGCTGTTCGCCATTCCCGAATCGTCTGGCTCTGTTCTAGTCCGTTTTAAGGCCGAGAAATGCCAAGAGTTCGAGTCCTCCTACGAAGCTTCTTCGCTGGTGCCAAACATCTGAGTCGACGACTCTAAGGGTTCGGTTATCTGTTCGATCGCCACTCGTGGCCAGAGGCTGCATCTCCAAGGTATGTACATCATTGCCCTATTTTTCAGTAAGCTGAGTCTGAACGTTGTAATTTAAGCTTGAGTTCGAGTACAGATTAGGAATAAAATAGTAGTTTGAGCACACTTTAATGTCACTGAAATCTTCTGGATCGGAATTAGTACTTCGATGATGCTTCTATACTCTGTGTTTGAAGCGATCACCAAGTGTTCGTGAAAATGCTTGATCGAGATCGCATATTTATTCGAGAGGCTTCTTATAGAAATTGAATGCATACACGTTTATCTCATACTCAGATCGTGATAGCTGCATATGTTTCGCCAGTCTTGCTTCCGGTTCCTTTTATTTTAAGTCATGGCCAAGCCTTCGAAGTCACTATTGCTTCGTTTTCTGTTTCTGTGCTCCGTCTCTCCCCCAACCCCCCCCTCCCCCGGGAGCATTATGGTTGGGTGCATGTGTGGTGGCGGCGGATGTTTGTATGGATTGACATGGTGACTGGAGTTGATCATTGGTGGAGCAAGACATGTTTAGCCCTCTGTGTGAAGCTTGTAAATGTCATTCTTGGGTAAAATGCTCACGGGCTTTTGTTGCTTAAGGCGAAGGATGGACATCAATGGTGACTGTTGAGCTTTTAGGTTGAACAGCTTGGTCGTGAATGGTAACGGAAGAAGACCAGACCAAAGCTTGTGTGTTCAAGATGGAGGGAGAGAGTAAAAGAAAGGAAAGAGGAAGTCAGGGAAATCTGCAGAAATGCATGTTCTGGAAACGAAGGACCGAGAAGGAATAATGATGATGACGACGACGATGATGATATTTATAGTAAAAAAAATAAAATGATAGAATCACAAAAGCCAAGGGGGCCGTGCGGTATCATTCAAGAAAAGAAAATTTCATAAGAAGTTGACCAACTTTTTTAGCAGGTTAATATTGCTATAAAAGTAATACTTAATAATTCGAGAAAGAAGGAAAGGAAATATATATGTGATAGACAAAGTAAGCTATCTTTGGATTGGTAAATTTGATTAACGATTACTGGGCTTTTGCTGATTTCACGTTCAAAGTACTGAATTTTGACATTTTTTTTAATTACCAAGCCTGGTAATTAATCAGCAAAATTTTCAAGTTCAGAGATCCCAAATTGTTGGGTGCCAATATGCACTAGTTGAATTTTGAGGCCACTAGAACTATTGGCTAAACTATTGTTCTAGAGGGAGGGAATAATTACCCAATCAGATCTAAATCTATTATACAAATACCAATTAAATCATAAACTTTTCAAGTTTATTAATGTAGTCTTAAACTTGCGCACAAAATTTTAATATTGTCCTTATGACCTATTGGCACTAGAAATTGCTGACGTAACATCTAATCATTGCAGACTCTTCGGCATGCCACACTTATGTGAACAATTTTACTTGTGCCACATCAATAATTTTTAGTGGCAATTGGCTAGAAGGATTACACTAAGATTTTGTGTAAAGATTTAGGCTACATTGGCAAAATTGAAAATTTTATGACTAAATTGACATCCGTACAATAAGTTTATGATTAAATTGGTAATTTTCTCAATGCATTATTAATTTTGAATTCGCTTTCATTATGCACATAGTATTAGCTATGACAAGAATAGGATTGGTGGGTGATACAAACAACTAAAATACTTAAGAACATTGAAGCTATGTTCTTTCAAAAAATAGTATATAAAATCGTCCTTAAAAGTTTTGTGTAATCCAGTGGACAGTGACAGTTTTGGACGCACCCGAAGTACTTCCATTTCAAAGGATAGAGAAGTATTAAATGAATTTTGTTTGCTAATGATTTAATAATTGAGATTTACTGGCCGTAATGGGCCAATTCAAAAGATAGTTGGGAGTGGAATTTTTAATTCATTGGGAATGGACTAAGTCTGTTTAATAATGAGGTATATGGGTTGGTTCTATACTTAATCTTCAGCGTTGATCGAAGTTAATCGAACGAAGACCGGGCTTGAGAATCTAGAGTCACTCAATAAGATCATAGTCCGCTATATATTCTTCTACCTCTATCAAATATTGGCATTTCAATCATCTGTATAAAAATGTTTATACATATATATTATTGGATAAATGATATGTATTTTTGGAGTTGTACCAATCTAGATTGAGAATGAGATAATCATATATTACTTATTTTTTCTCTAAAATCTTGAAAAGAGTTCTGAGTCTACCAAACATTAATCGATTTAAATTAATTGGAAGAACGATCACACTAGGTGAACCATTAGACGTGAAGACACGAGCAAGGCCAAACAATCCTCATTCAAAGCAGAACTGATTCTGACCTTTAAATTAACGTGATAAGTAGCAACCACCTCAAATCACACACTCAATTTACCGGCAATATCTCACGCTCGATGGCCTTCCAAAAATCGACTCGAATGTATGCAATCGGCACGAGCAAAGAGGGGATAACATGAATCACTTGAGACCAAACATAAATTTAGCGGTGAAGTCAACGGTCGAAGTGTACCCCAGCAATAAGACGGAAACGTCCAGAGATCAAAACTGGGGACACCAGACCTGCATTGACGAAGGTAATCAAAGGAGCACTCTTGAAGGCTCACGGTTTCAACATGGAGGGGAATACGAGACTTCCAAATTCGAAAATACTTCTACACGAGTCTCAGTATATTGAAAAATGACTGGGAATTGAGGAAAACCATCAGACACACAGAAGACAATCGAATAAGAGACTAGATGCAAAAGATACAGGAAAGGAGTCACGGCCAGATCAATGTAAAGGCAATGCAGCACACTTGAGGTCATCGAGACAGCCTTGAACGCAACCGGTTTTCACTCCGGCGGAGCCAAAGGCTCTTGGTCTCTACCTCACGAAAATAGAGTACGAGGCTTTAACCTTGAGTAAGAGCAGTGACTGGATGTGATTGGCGAGTGGATCGGAAGGAGGAGGCCTCTGAAGTGGCGACACCAAGAATTGGAAGCGGTGACGAGAGAGTGTGTGAGAATCGAAGGCGGCAACAGTAGCGACCGAGAGTAGAGACGAACGGGGTATGATTGTGGAGGTGAGGCTCTCTGTACCGTGAACGGTTACAGTGACAATCGGCAGACAGAATGGAGAAGGAAAAAATGAAGATGGAAACCAGAGTCTAGAGATGCTGGAGAGTGGAGGTAGGTTGGACAGTGACGCAATGGCCGGGGGTTGAAGGTGAGGGAAGTAGTGGCTGGCGAGGTTACGAGCTGGAGATGAATATGTCACCGAGGAGAGAGTAGAGAGAAATTATAAGGCGAGGTGTACAAGTGAGATCAGGAGGGTGTCGACTTCGTGGGCGGGGCCGAACCGGGCCTCTAGGTTCGAACTCACCTGAATATTTCATAGATTCTTTACCAGGTCCAGGTGGCTGGGGTGTCGTGAAATTATGCTTATTGGGCTCGGTTCTTGCTAAAAGTTCAATTGGGCCTTACTGCGGACATCAAGCTGGACTGCGAAAGTTGACCGGCTCTTGATACTTCGTTTTTCAAAATTTTAATTATTGGGCCTGGGATATCAAAATTTATTGTCTCTGATATGTGCATTAATCTTCTTCGAAAAATGTAATTGAAATCATTGGCAAAATCCGGATGCCGGTCAATTTGTTGTTGATTCGATCATGTGAACTCATATACACTTGCAGGAAGATATGGCATCAATGTTAATATCAATTTATCACCAAATAATCACAAATTTCAGTCTTGAATGCTCCTGAATCAATTCCGAATGTTGCTGGGTGTTAGTACCCACGTATCAATTGGAATGGTTTTGGCTTAGTTCAGTAGTTCTATGAATTGTCCAAACGCAGTGCCAATGTGAGATTGATTATCTATCCAGTAACCGCATGTTCGCAGTTCATCGGCATGGGTAATTTGTCGATTTTCTATGTTGGACATTGCTGGAAAATGCAATTTGACTGTGAATTTGAGTGCATTTGGCTTGGTTTGTTTATACTTTCATTCACCAGTGATCAGGGGCTAACGTATTATCCATCTCAGCCTTCCGAGCATGTTTAAAGGTCACTTGTCCTGGGAATCGCCAGTAATGCATGCTAAAATTTAATGAGGGTCTCGGTTTAGGCATGAATTCAAGGAATTTAATTGAGATAATTTGAGGTAGAATTTCATGATTCATGCGAATACATCGGTATGCAATTCATTTCCAAGGCTTTCGGTTAAATCGAATTTCAATTGAATAGGTAAATTGTGGGTTCCATGTGTCGAATGTTGCTGATGGTTTCGATTTACGCTTTGATCTTGGAAGAGATTGCGGTGATTTAGGGGTTAAGTTGCTAGTTCATGTAGGTGCATATGCAAAAGGATCCACTTCATGTCATTTTAATATTGTTTAGTGTAATTTCCTTTGCATAAATAGTTAGGTCCGCATATGATAGTGCGCGAATTTAGTTTACTGAGTTTTAGGATGGTAATAAAACAAGAATCCTTTTAGTAAACAGCTCTCTTTAAGTCTCTTTATGATTGTGGCGCCCTTAGCTTATGGAGGCTCATGTTCCAGGCCCTTATTAACAATCCCATATATATTTTGTATCCGACATCTTATGGGGTGTATATTCTCGTACTTTACTTTAATACTATTTTGTTTTGAAGTGTTGATTTCATTGTCTTGATTTGGTGCGTTAGAAATCATATAATAATTCAGATTTGATCATATACAGTGATCAATTTCATTATCTTGATCCAAAAGCTTACTTCAATATAAACAATTTGTTTCATCCAACTAATTATGTTTACCCCAAAAAGAATCCCATGAATGGTGGCATTAAAGAAGAATACCATGAATGTGAATCCGGTGGAATAGGCGGCATCTCCATAAAAATAGTAGAGAGAAGCAAACACAAAGAGAGGGGAACATCGACAGACGGGTTTAATCAAAATGTCTTTAGTAATGCACGTCCAGGACAGACCACAACCACTCTCCCCTCATCTATCAACCTCCATCAACAGGTCAAGCCACAGTCGACAAGGTCATATCCGATCGCAATTCTCGTAGCAACCCCAACTGCTCGTGACCTGGTTTGCACATAGGCCGGCAGCTCTAGACGCCCCTGGTTCTGTCGTCACATTGTCCGTTAACAACGTTGTTGTCACAGAAGCTTGTGCATCATTTTGGTCCAGAGTCAATAATAAATTGACTTTTTGATAAAGCTGTGAAAGCATGAACATTACCAGATGTCATAGCCAAATTTCTAGTTTCAGTGCTAGAGGCGTTTGTTCTGTTGCCATGTATCTAAAGTGATTGTTGAACTTGTTGAGACAAAGCCTCCAACTTGGATTGAAAACCATTTAGATTGTTTTGGATTGCCACCTTAGCTTCCAAACCCCTGTCTTCGGAAAGACGCAAATGTGGATGAAGAACCCAACACCTCTCTTTGGAATGGACATCGTGATTGCAATGGTCACAATGTGTCTTCAAAAAGACGCAAATGTGGATGAAGAACCCAACACCTCTCTTTGGAATGGCCATCGCGATTGCAATGGTCACAATGAAAGTGTGCTGGTTTCTTAGATTTTCCTTTGGCAAACCAAGCAGTGGAGTCTCCTTGCTTCATGTTGATAGCACTGTGGGCTGATTGTTCATTAAGCTCTCCTGATGCTATTGGGGCTAAAGGCATGACATCTCTCATTATTTTCTCACTTTGGATTATGGCACAAACTTCATTGAAAGTAGGCAGTTGAGGACTCATAAGAATATGATGTTTAGTGTCCTCAAATTTAGGCCTAATGCTTGCTAATAGCTAAAAGATTTTATCTTACTCTTCTCAATTGAGATAATCCATTACATTTTAGGTCATAGGTCTATACTGACGAAGCTCATCCCATTGCTTCTTTATTTTTCCCAGGTGTTCAGTGAAAGATTGTGTTGCACCTTGCTTAGAACGAGCAAGTCCTTGTTGTTGCTCAAAGTTCCAAGATGCATTTCTGATTTGACCATACATCTTGTATATCGAACCCCACAATGCCTTGGCCAACTCTAAATATGCAAATATCTCGTAGATCTTTGGTTCCATGGAACTGAATATCCAAGACATCATATTGTGGTCATTTGCTAGCCATTCATCAAATCTGGGATCTGTCGTGGGAAGGGCTCTAATCTTCGCCTTGATGTGACCAAGCTTCGATCTACCCCCAAGAACAATTGTTATGGCTCGTGAACAAGGAAGGTGATTTCTTTCTTTTAGCAACAATGAAGTCAACCACTTGTTTGTCTCTTGCACCTTTATTGCGTTGGATACATCTCCTAACTTCTTTGACCCCTCTATGATGTGTTGCTCATAATGACAAGGATATGATAGCAACAAAGAGAGGAACAAGCACTAATCGAAAAACACAAATTGTCGTAGAATAGGAACGGACCCGAACATAAGCAAATCAAGACAATCAGATGTGCAGAAAGAACAAACCCAAAAAATACAAGCTAAATCAAACCTCCTCTAAAACCATGTTGAATTTTAGTAAGGCAATCACAAAAAACTCCTTTAATACCATGTTGAATTTTAGTAAGGCAATCACAAAAAAGAACACGATTCAGCAATGTGCTTATGTCCTTGGACAAAACTCTCAACTCTCTTAATTTTTTTTTTGGTCATGAAATTCTCGTGCAATTTGTACACAAGGGTTGCTACAACAAAGGAAACAAGCAAACCTTCAAAATACTTCTTCTTCCTCCCCTAGTTGGTCGCTCGGTGGCGATGGAGGCCATAACAGACGACAGATGGTGGTAGATGGCAGAGACCGGTGGATAGTGGGTGGCAGGCAGTGAGGTTCCAACGACCGGTTAAAAAAGGAAGAAAAAGAAAAGAAAAAAATAAAGAAAGAAATTGATTTGTTCCAAAAATTATTCCTGAAAATAAGAATCTACTTTTTTCTATTTTGTTCCATATCTATTCTTTTTTTTTTTTTTTTTTTAATCTGTTTCAAATCTAATCCCTAACCGCTTTTCTATTCGAAATAGAAAAATTAACTGACGTTTAAAAATTGAAATGTTACCAAATGGAGCTTTTGTGGTTGGCTCACTGTGATGGCTCTCAGTTTGCTGTAGTTCTCAATCAAGGAAGGAACGGAGCCTTAGTGGCTGGCTCACCGTGACGGCTCGGTTTGTCGTAGTTCTCAGTCGAGGAAGGAATGCCGCGGTGTCTTTCGACAATGGCTTGCGACGCTCGACGATGGTAACTCAACGAGGATTGCCGACATAACTCGATGGCGTTCGCCGTTAGTGCACGCTATGGCGTTGCTTCGTTGGGACTAAAATCTATTTGAATAACTTACTAGAAACCCCACGAACTCCAAAAATGTAGGACGAGATGAGTGCAACAACAAAGGACCGAGTAACGTGTCCCAAAACTAGCAGGAGTAACCACCTGGAATCACTAAAAAACAAAGAATTCTTGAACTATGAAGGGGCTCGGCAAATAAGATGCAAAACCAACGATGGCCAGAACAGCAACTCTGGAATCTCGGGTGGCCGTCGTCAGTAAAGATCGGTCAGCAATAAAGCGGCAACGGACTGGTCAAGGCAGTACCTTTGTCGTCCGGTAACTCACAGTACGAGGACACAACACAAAGGCAGCTTGCGGAACTTGGTGAAGCAACTAATCATCGTCGCGTGTCGGACACAGCAACAGCAATGACGCCGTCTCAGTCAAGTGGCGCGGCAGTGAGCTAAGGAACAGCCACGAAGCACCACAGCAGGAAACGTCGCGGTTTAGCATGGGGGAAACTCACGGAGTGGCAACAGGCGGCGTTTGCTGATGCATGATCGGCGACAGTGGTTCAGAGAGCAATGGCGTTGGTGCGGCAACAGAGCTTCGCAGCAAGGAAAAACAGCCTCGGGTCGTCGTCGAGGGTTGAGGAGCTCGGTTGTGGTCGTGGAGACACACGGCCAAATATATGTTGTCAGACCAAAAGAGAGCCTCTCCCCATTATTGTCCAGTAATAGTTTGCATTTTATTGTCCAGCTTTCCTTTTCTTTAGATGAATATATTTTATTCCTTTCCTCCTTCCCTCTGTACGCATATTGCCCCTTTGCATGAAAAGATTTCTTTCTTTACGCTAGTGTACCGCTTCTTTCAAAATATATATTGCCCAAAGATAACACCAAATATATGCCCCAACGTGTGCAACGTTACCTCTTATTTTCCAAATCTTTTCTTGCCCTCTTTAATTTCCTTTGTGCGCACGCTTGTATCTTGTACCTGTGACGACCCAGACCCAGGGCAGTACGGAGGGACGGACTAAGATCGCCTTGGCAGTACGCGGGCGAGGCTAAGGGCATTTCTCTTGTCCCACATCGCTTAGGAGAGAGTCTTGGGCTCGTTTAAAAGGCTTGGGTCCCTTTAATTGTGTGACGCGTTTTAAAGCCGTGAGGACTCAGTATCCAAAGCGGACAATATCACACAGTGGGGCCCGGGATGTTACAAATGTACGGAGGGATGGACTAAGATCGCCTTGGCAGTACGCGGGCGAGGCTAAGGGCATTTCTCTTGTCCCACATCGCTTAGGGGGGAGTCTTGGGCTTGTTTAAAAGGCTTAGGTCCCTTTAATTGTGTGACGCGTTTTAAAGCCGTGAGGACTCAGTGCCCAAAGCGGACAATATCACACAGTGGGGCCCGGGATGTTACAGTACCTTTCTTTCTTTATTTTATTTCCTTCTTGCTTCATTTGTCTGGTCATGTCGTGGAGAAGAAATCTCCACGTCTATGCTATTTGATAATGGGCTTTTGGCCAATTTTTAGCTCCCGCGGGTTCAGTTCAAATAAATTAATTAGGCTCCAAACTATTCACTCAGGACCATTCACTGTCGGTCCAATTAATGCAATAAATGAGCTAAGCTATTATGATATATGCTCCCAAAAACTATACACAATTTAACTAATATTTTTGCTAGGGGTTGAAGTTGATCCATAATTTGTATATGCAATAAATAACTAATTGAGTTATCAAAATTTAGATGTCAACAAATTGAATAGATCGAGAAGGCATAGAACAATAAGGAGCTGCACATGCTATCATATATTTATATGACACTATATTTTTTGTGTTTGGTTTGTAAGATAAATAAGAAAATATAGGGCATACAATATTCCTCTTATTATGATGTTGTTCATTTGAATTTAACTGGAGGAACGATCAGACGAGGTAAGTTATCAGACGTTCAAAGCAAAACAGGCTTGTTAACGTGATACTAAACGAACACCCTAAAATACTAATTGAATTTACCAGCGAAATCACACGCTTAATGGCCTTCCTAAAATTACACGAATGTGTGCAACCGGTACGAGCAAGAGTGATTAACATTAACCCCTCAAGTCCAAACTCAAGTTTCGCGATGAAGCCAACAGTCAAAAGTACACACCAGCAATAAGATGGACCCGTGTTGACGAGGGTAATCAAACGAACACTCGTGAAGTGAAGGCTTTCGGTTCCAACATGGAGGGGAGCACTCTAGATGCAAAAGTGATTGGGAAGGAGTAATGGCCAGATCAAAATAGGCAACACATCACCCTAAAAGGTCATCGAGAGATACGAGACGAACGCAACCGGTTTTCACTCTGGCGAAGGCAAAGGCTCTCGATCCTCACAAACAGAGTACTGGAGTTTACCTTGAGTGAGAGTAGTGACTGGACGTGATTGACGAATGGATCAGAAGGAGCAGGCCCCTGTAGCGGCGACACGGAGTATTGGAACCAGTGAAGAGATAGTGAACGAGAATTGAAGGCGGTGACAGTAGCAACCGAGAATAGAGACGAGCGAAGTATGATCGTGGAGGTGAGGCTTGATGTACTGTGACTGGTTACGCAAACAACTGGGGAGAGAATGGAGGAGGAAAAGATGAAGATGGAAACCAAAAATGGTGGAGGTTAGGCTCGCCGGAGAGTGGAGGGAGGTTGGACGGTGACACAGTGGCCGGATGTTGAAGGTGAGGGAAGTGGTGGCTGGCGAGGCGGAGTTGGCGTGTCGTGAAATTATGCTTATCGGGCCAAAAAATTCAATTGGGCCTTACTGCAAACGTCAGATTGGACTGCTAATGTTGGGCCCGAGGTATCAACATCATAATGTTCCCAATTTGTGTATTAATCGTCTTCAAAAAATGTATTTTCAAATCATTGGCGAAATTCAGGCGTCGTTCAATTAGTTGTTGATTTGATCATGTGAACTCACATACAATTGCAGGAAGATATGGCATCAATTTCATGTCAATTTATCACCAAATAATCACGAATTTCAGTCATGAATGCCCCTGAATCAATTCTGAGCATTGCTTGGTATTAGTACTCAATTCTGAATGTTGCTTGGTGTTAGTATTCGGGCATGAATTAGAATGGTTTCGGCTTTGTCTGATTGTTCTATCGATTGTCCATAACGTAGTGCCAATGCACGATTGATTATCTATCTAGTGACCACACGTTCACAGTTCATTGGCATGGGCAATTTGCCAATTTTGAATGTTGGACATTGCTGGAAAATGCTATTTGACTGTTACTTTGAGTGTGTTTGGCTTGGTTTGTTTATACTTTCTCATTCATTTGTGATCAGGGATTAACGTATTATTCATCTTATTGCCTTCTGAGCGTGTTTAAGGGTCGCTTGTCCTGTTAATTGCCAGCAATGCATGCTAAAATTCATTGAGGGTCTCGGTTTAGGCATGAAATTCAAGGAAATTGATGGAGATAATTTGAGGTTGAATTTCATGATTCATGCAAATACATTGGTATGTGATTAATTTCTGAGGCTTTTGGTTGGATTGAATTTCAATTGAATAGGTGAATTGTGGTTACATACATTGAACGTAACCAGCCATCACAACAAACGTATGTAACTATTTGTGCTTGCTTCATAATCTATTAGTTCTCTTTGACAAACGTAGCAACAAATGCGGTTTCAAGTAACCTGCCATCATGCATACTAAAATGCTAAAATGCTAGTGTCATTATACAATGGGAGTGAAGAATGGGAATGTAATTTTCCGACATTGATATTAACTTTTGATGTGATAGTGGATGAGGAATATTTAGAAAGGAGTAAACAATGATGAATACCTATTTACTGAAAAAAAAAAAAAAGAAGAACTCCTCCCCCTTTTTTTGGAAAATAACATAACTACATTAAACAAAACAAGTCAAGTTTCATAGTGTTAAGTATATGTACTCCCAGTAGAGTCTACATATAAAAAGGTCTTTATTAACATCCGGAACAGGAAAATAAATGACAAACTGCAGATGTTGTTCCTCTGCAAGTAGGGCAAAAAAATCCGTGTAAAAAGATAACATAATTGGCTACTTTTAATTTAAGACCATCTTTTAGAGCCATGTTTATGACACGATGCGTTCCTCATTTGTTGGAGTTTCTATAATTCTTGAGAGATTTATGCTCACTCCTAATTTATCATAAGCCCTGATATTATATACTTAGGGATGATATATAATATCTAAAACTACTTTTAATCAATAATTACGACATATATCGTTGGGAACTTCTTAATCATCCATATAAAAGATGGGCAAAAGTCTTCTCGTAGGTCTTTCAAGTTTGTTTCTTATGTGGAAGAAAATATGAGATGTCATTTACAAGGACCACCATACAATTATGACTACACATGAGCGGTCAATCATGGCATGCGTGAGAATAAGACTTAATTTGTACCTTTTCATTGTATGACTATTTTTTTTCCCTTTTGAAAAAAGAAATCCTATATCCTTAACATTACTGAAATAAATGAAAAAAAGATGAAGAAGCATGGAGTTTTAAGCAATTTGTTAAAATTGCACAACATCTACAGTAAAACATACATACCTATTATGTTCCATATTTAATTATCACTTTGTCAGTACCTCAATTTTTTATGTTCATCATATATTTAGTTATAAGAACCTATGGAAACAATGACCCATTATAGAGTCAAGTGGCTAGACCAATAGAATGTGCCTGTCATTTATACCCAAAATATTTAAATATTTTTTCTTGTTTGTATCGGGTGATATCGTAACCCCGATATTATATACTTAGGGATGATATATAATATCTAAAACTACTTTTAATCAATAATTACGACATATATCTTGGCAAACTTCTTAATCATCCATACAAAAGATGGGCAAAAGTCTTCTCGTAGGTCTTTCAAGTTTGTTTCTTATGTGGAAGAAAATATGAGATGTCATTTACAAGGACCACCATACAATTATGACTACACATGAGCGGTCAATCCTGGCATGCGTGAGAATAAGACTTAATTTGTACCTTTTCATTGTATGACTATTTTTTTCCCTTTTGAAAAAAAGAAATCATATATCCTTAACAATACTAAAATAAATGAAACAAAGATGAAGAAGCATGCAGTTTTAAGCAATTTGTTAAAATTGCACAACATCTACAGTAAAACATACATACCTATTATGTTCCATATTTAATTATCACTTTGTCAGTACCTCAATTTTTCATGTTCATCATATATTTAGTTATAAGAACCTATGGAAACAATGACCCATTTAGTTATAAGAACCTATGGAAACAATGACCCATTATATAATATCTAAAACTACTTTT
Source organism: Eucalyptus leucophloia subsp. euroa (assembly GCA_017140325.1). Lineage (NCBI taxonomy): Eukaryota > Viridiplantae > Streptophyta > Magnoliopsida > Myrtales > Myrtaceae > Eucalyptus > Eucalyptus leucophloia. The sequence goes on along the minus strand of CM029472.1, from coordinate 13,060,975 downwards.
AATCAATAATTACAATGTATATCGTCGGAAACTTCTTAGTCATCCATATAAAAGATGGGCAAAAGTCTTCTTGCGGGTCTTTCAAGTTTGTTTCTTATGTGGAAGAAAATATGAGATGTCATTTACAAGGACCACTATACAATTATGACTACACATGAGTGGTCAATCACGGCATGCATGAGAATGTGACCTAATTTGTACCTTGTCATTATATGACTATTCTTATCCCTTTTGAAAAAAAAAAATGTCTATTTCCTTAACATTACTTAAATAAATGAAAAAAAAAAAGCATGGAGTCTTAAGCAATTTGTTGAAATTGCACAACATCTACAGTAAAAGATAAATACCTATTATGTTCCATATTTAATTATCACTTTGTCAGTACCTCAATTTTTCATGTTCATTGTGTATTTAATTAGAAGAACCTATGGAAATAGTGACCCATTACAAAGTCAACTGGCTAGACCAATAGAATATGCCTGTCATTTATACCCAAAATATTTAAATATTTTTTCTTATTTGTATCAGGCGATATCGTAACCCCCAATATTATATACTTAGGGATGATATATAATATCTAAAACTACTTTTAATCAATAATTATGACGTATATCATTGGAAACTTCTTAGTCATCCATATAAAAGATGGGTAAAAGTCTTCTCACGGGTCTTGCAAGTTTGTTTCTTATGTGGAAGAAAATATGAGATGTCACTTACGACGACGACTATAAAATTATGATTGCACATGAGTGGTCGATCATGGCATGCATGAGAATAAGACTTAAGTTGTACCATTTCATTATATGACTATTTTTTCCCCTTTTGAAAAAAAAATGCCTATTTCCTTTACATTAGTAAAATAAGTGAAAAAAAAAAAGCATGGAGTCTTAAGCAATTTGTTAAAATTGCACAACATCTACAGTAAAACATACATACCTATTATGTTCCATATTTAATTATCACTTTGTCAGTACCTCAATTTTTCATGTTCATCATATATTTAGTTATAAGAACCTATGGAAACAATGACCCATTATAGAGTCAAGTGGCTAGACCAATAAATAAATGCCTGTCATTTATACCCAAAATATTTAAATATTTTTTCTTGTTTGTATCGGGCGATATCGTAACCCCCGATATTATATACTTAGGGATGATATATAATATCTAAAACTACTTTTAATCAATAATTACAATGTATATCGTTGGAAACTTCTTAGTCATCCATATAAAAAAGATGGGCAAAAGTCTTCTCGCGGGTCTTCCAAGTTTGTTTCTTACGTGGAAGAAAATATGAGATGTCATTTACAAGGACCACTATACAATTATGACTACACATGAGTGGTCAATCACGGCATGTATGAGAATGCGACCTAATTTGTACCTTGTTATTATATGACTATTCTTATCCCTTTTGAAAAAAAAATGTCTATTTCCTTAACATTACTTAAATAAATGAAAAAAAAAGGCATGGAGTCTTAAGCAATTTGTTGAAATTGCACAACATCTACAGTAAAAGATAAATACCTATTATGTTCCATATTTAATTATCACTTTGTCAGTACCTCAATTTTTCATGTTCATTGTATATTTAATTAGAAGAACCTATGGAAATAGTGACCCATTACAAAGTCAAGTGGCTAGACCAATAGAATATGCCTGTCATTTATACCCAAAATATTTAAATATTTTTTCTTATTTGTATCAGGTGATATCGTAACCCCCAATATTATATACTTAGGGATGATATATAATATCTAAAACTACTTTTAATCAATAATCATGACGTATATCATTGGAAACTTCTTAGTCATCCATATAAAAGATGGGTAAAAGTCTTCTCACGGGTCTTGCAAGTTTGTTTCTTATGTGGAAGAAAATATGAGATGTCACTTACGACGACGACTATACAATTATGATTGCACATGAGTGGTCGATCATGGCATGCATGAGAATAAGACTTAAGTTGTACCATTTCATTATATGGCTATTTTTTTCCCTTTTGAAAAAAAAATGCCTATTTCCTTTACATTAGTAAAATAAGTGAAAAAAAAAAGCATGGAGTCTTAAGCAATTTGTTAAAATTGCACAACATCTACAGTAAAACATACATACCTATTATGTTCCATATTTAATTATCACTTTGTCAGGACCTCAATTTTTCATGTTCATCATATATTTAGTGAGCCAATACCTATGGAAATAGTGAGCCATTACAAAGTCAAGTGGCTAGACCAATAGAATATGCCTGTCATTTATACCCAAAATATTTAAATATTTTTTTCTTGTTTGTATTGGGTGATATCGTAACCCCCGATATTATATACCTAGGGATGATATATAATATATAAAACTACTTTTAATCAATAATTACGATGTATATCGTTGGAAACTTCTTAGTCATCCATATAAAAGATGGGCAAAAGTCTTCTTGCGGGTCTTTCAAGTTTGTTTCTTATGTGGAAGAAAATATGAGATGTCATTTACTAGGACCACTATACAATTATGACTACACATGAGCGGTCAATCATGGCATGCATGAGAATGTGACCTAATTTGTACCTTGTCATTATCTATGTAGCACCAACACTCTCCAAGAGCCTTCGTGTCATGTCTGACACTCCGACACGCGAGTTTGGAATTCCAACACGCGATTCCGACACGCATGAGGTCAATTTTAAAAATTTATAATACTTGAGGGTTCAAAATATAAATATACAAAAAAGAAGTAATAAAAGAAATAATAAACAATGCTATAAATATACCTGCATGGGGTCAAATTTTATTTTCAGTTTTGTTTTTTTAGAATTTTTTTATTTTTTTCAAAAGCCTTTTACTTTGAAAGAAGTCATAAAAAATGCTATATATGATAAATAAATAAATTTAAAAATATCATTTCAGCATTTTTTTTAAACAATGTTTTTTCCTCTAAGTTTTATGCATTATTGTAACAAATTAACATAATGAATGATATTAACATATGTTAAATTAATATTTTTTGTGTAAGTTAATTCTAGGCTACTTTTATTATTAGTTATTTATGTATTTAAATATAAAAATATATTCAATATATAACATGTCGAACATGTCGGAATTCTCTATTTTTAAGAAATGATGTGTCAATATGTCGTGTTGTGTCGTGTCGCGTGTCGTGTGTCCATGTCGATGCTACATAGGTCATTATATGACTATTTTTTTCCCTTTTGAAAAAAAAAATGCCTATTTCCTTAACATTACTTAAATAAATGAAAAAGAAAAAAAAAACATGGAGTCTTAAGCAATTTGTTGAAATCCAACATCTACAGTACATAAATACCTATTATGTTCCATATTTAATTGTCACTTTGTCCGTACCTCAATTTTTCATGTTCATTGTATATTTAATTATAAGAACCTATGGAAACAGTGACCCATTACAAAGTCAAGTGGCTAGACTAATACAATATGCCTGTTATTTATACCCAAAATATTTAAATACTTTTTCTTATTTGTATCAAGCGATATCGTAACCCCCGATATTATATACTTAGGGATGATATATAATATCTAAAACTACTTTTAATCAATAATTATGACGTATATCGTTGGAAACTTCTTAGTCATCCATGTAAAAGATGGGCAAAAGTCTTCTCACAGGTCTTTCAAGTTTGTTTCTTATGTGGAAGAAAATATGAGATGTCATTTACGACAACCACAATACAATTATGACTAAACATGAATGGTCAATCATGGCATGCATGAGAATGTGACCTAATTTGGACCTTGTCATTATATGACTACTTTTTTCCCTTTTGAAAAAATAATGCCTATTTCCTTAACATTACTTAAATAAATGAAAAAAAAGAAGAAGCATGGAGTCTTAAGCAATTTGTTGGAATTGCACAACATCTACAGTAAAACATACATACCTATTATGTTCCATATTTAGTTATAAGAACCAATGGAAATAGTGACCCTTTTACAAAGTCAAGTGGCTAGACCAATAGAATATGCCTATCATTTATACCCTAAGGGTCCATTCATTTCACGGAAAATGGGTCATTTCCGGAAAATATTTTCTCATAAGTCATTTTCCAGGAAAATGATAATATTTTCTTGTGTTCGGCCAAAACCTAAAAATGTTTTGGAAAATATTTTTCGGTGTTCGGTAAGGAAAATATTTTCTAAGATTTCACCACTTAGGCATGCATCACTTATCAACCTATAAATCCATCAAGTATGAACTTGCCTTTAAATCTGGGCAAACTTGCTTCATATCTTTGTTCCTTCATTGTCGCCAAATACTCATCTACTCTAGAAAATGTTCCTATGGATTTTAAAAAGAAGCAAAAGAGAAAAGAAGCAAAGTATGTACAGCCCTAATGAGAATCTTTCAGTTGAGTTGCCTGTTCTCTTCCTGTGTCTTTTGTGTTCTAATAAACAAAAGAAAAAAGAAGCAAAGCATGTAGAGCTCTTTGCTTGAGCAATGTATAACTGCAGGGTAGAATAAATAAAGAAAATGATAAGCAAGAGTGCAAAGTGCGAGCTTGAGATCCGCCTAGCAACGGTCGACGACTAGCCAATAAAGAAGAAGATGAGAAACAAAGAAAAGAAAAAGAAAAAGAAAAAGAAAAAGAAAAGAAAAGGAAGAGGAAATTAAAAATAATTCGAATAAAAAAAGAAAAGAAGAAGAAGAAAAGGGAGGAGGAAGTGAGGATTTGTAGAATGTGAGATAAGAGAGATCAAGTGAGGAAAATGTTTTCCACTTTTCAAAAGTGGAAAACATTTTCCTTAATTTAGAAAACTTTTTTTTTCCTTTCATGGAAACATTTTCTCCAAGGAATTCATTTTTCGTGAAATGAATGCCGGAAAATCCCAAAAATGTTTTCCCGGAAATTATTTTATGCAAAATGAACGGAGCCTAAATATTTAAATATTGTTTCTTGTTTGTATCAGGCAAAATCTGGAGTTAGATTTCACATCAAAATCGAATTTTCCCCTTTGATCTAATTGGAAGTAGTTTTTGTTTTTTTGTTTTCTTTTTTGTCGGAATTGAAAGTAGGTGATTAAAACTGAAATTGAAGAGTTCATTAAGGATTACTTTCTTACACTAGGCCATAAATGACGATGAACCTAATTACGTGAAGATTATAAGTCATTCAAAGAAGAGTCCCGAGCTTAAAAAACAGTCATGTTGCCTTTAGTCACTCCCGCGTGTTCACATAATATTATAGAGTGGCTAAGAAGAAACCCCAGTATTCCTATCCACAAAAATTGCTACCCATAAAACAAACACAAAAATATTATTTAGAAAACAAACACACACAAAAATTATTAAAAAAAAAAAAAAGACAATATCATGCAACCGTTCTTAGTGTGCATGCTATATGCTTGGATCATTTTTTATCTCGGTGTTTCATACATGCTTTGCCTTGAAATGATTTAAGAGGAATCTCTCGGAATCAACCGAGCATATTCTCCTTGCGTTTATCCTAAATTAAGCAGTCGCGTTGTTGGCCTAGACTTCAGTTGCAATTGTCTATCTAGTACCAGTAGTCTTTTTAATCCACTTCGTCGTGTTCGCCTTCTATCGGAACTTCTAGAGTTCCCAAGGGATTTATGCTTGTTTATAATTTACCGTAATCACATATATTACATCATTTTTTTTCTTATAAAACGAGATAATAATATATAAAATTTGACAATATTTTCAATGGATGATTATGATCTTGTTTTCTTCATGATTCGATGACTACAACTAGGAATGGAGAATGACTCCTCTTCATCGGCGTGAAAGTGGGACAAAAGACTTTTTGCTAGCCTCTCAAAGTTTTGGTCTTTTTGTGGAAAAAATATGAGATGCCATTTAAGAGGACCGACTATGCAATTATGACTGCACATGAACGATTAATCACAGCATGCCTGAGAATGTGACTCAATTTTTCCTCTGCGAAAATATGTTGAAATTGCAAAACATCTATGGCAAGACATACACAAATAGATGGTCAATCTTAATCATCACTTTACTAGAAAGGTTTCTCAAGTTGATTGTTGATCCAGTTATAAGAAGTTATGGAAACATTAACCCATTAGATAGTCAAATGGCTAGATCAATTGAAGGTGCATGTTATTTATACCCAAATTATTTGGATTTTTTTTTTTTTTTATAATTTGTATTAGGTTATATCTTGATTTTGATTTCACATACATAATGAATTTTATTGTTTGATCTGATTGGAGATAGGTCACTGACATTGAAACTAAAGAATTCATATATAAGTGCTTTCTCAGGCCTCAAAAGTTAATGACAAAAAAAGAAGAAGAAAAAACACCTAGATTTTGGAATTTTATCTTGACATGTCTCGTCTTCCCCCTCATTTACTCCCATCGGCATCACACATTGAATTAGCAGAGCATGTATGAAACACTAAGATTAAAAAAAAAAAATGATCCAAAAATATAAAGCACGCAGACTAATGACAGTGACCTGACATTGTCCTTCATTTGTTTTCTTTTCAAAAAAATTTGTGTTTGTTATTAGAGCACCGATGTCATAGAAGAGCAGACAGCAATGCCGAAGCTTTCGTGGTCAGCAGTTTTTGTGAGTTGGACTCCTTGCGCTCCTCCAATAGAGTAGCAAAAAGCATGGAAAAGATCAGGAAGCCACTGATTGGTCAGGAATTGCACATGTAATAGTTCCTGAGAGATCCATGCTCATTAGGAGTGTCATGATTGCGTGTATATATATAATGAGCTGATCTAGAAGATGGGCGAAAGTCTTGGCAGGCCTCTCAACTTTGGTAGTTTTTGTGAATAAAATTATGAGAATCCATTTTTGTTGACCTACTAAGCAATTATGATTGCATAGGACGGTCAATCCTGGCGTACACGAGAATTTGACCTAGTTTATACCTTGTGCATGTGTGACCATTTTTTTCCCTTTAGAAATAAAAGAAAATTTCCTAATTGCATTACCTCTTAACATTAGTAAAGAAAAACAAAAGAGCCAGGGGTGCTGGTACAAACCCTGAGCAGTCGACTCTTGTTCAAATTGAATGCTGGTACAAACCTGCTTGTTTAAGATCTTGGTTAAGATCCCATAGGTAACATCGCATAAAGTAGGTAAGAGGCAAGACACTTCGCTTATTCATCCAGAACCAAAGATAAATACATACATGATACAAAAATGTTGAAAAAATTACCAAAAAAGTTATAAATCTATTACAATTGTGTCAAATCAGTTATAAACATTTTTGTTTTTGTTTTTGTTAGTTGAATCCTAAACCTCATGTATTTATATCAATTTAGTTTATCCAATCAATTTTAATTGGCTGGAGCTAACATAAACGTTGGTCATCCTAATAAGCGAGGCCAAGCCTCCTCAGCCTAATGGGCGGCTTGACAAGACCTAAGGTTAGGCGAGGCTCGACCTCACCAACCAACAAGGGACCTTGCCAGCCTTGGGGAAACATGGCCATGGCTAGGCGAGCCTCACCTAGCCATGGCCTTGCTTCTCGGAGGTTGGTGAGGTCCCTTGTCGGCCCTGCTTAAGGCTAATTGTGAGTTGACGAATGGCTGGATGAAGAATGAAGTGAAATCAAAATACAAAATAAAAATTTTGAAAAAAATATTAAAATATTATTAAAAATTATTCATGTTCATGCTGGTGATGTCACATAGAACCCATTGTGTTGTTAACATGAGCTGTCAATTAGGGCCTCAATAGGAGAGTTTTTCTATTTAAGGTCTTTATATATACATATGTATCTTCTGATTTGTAGGAGATCTCCTGATTTGTAGTGATTTATAGGAGATCTCCAGATTTGTAGGAGATTCTAGGATGGTTACGTCGGTGTATATATGCGTGGTTATATTCTTGTAAAAATAATGAACACAGAAAGAAAAAAATTGTTTTATTGTTCAACATGGTATCAGAGCAAATGATCTAGGGACTCTGTGTTCTGATCACGATCCAAATTCCTTGTTGTGGCGTAGTCACGCGGTGGTTTTGTGCGGATTGCCACACTGACTGCACCCTTTATCGGGATTCATGGCGGATGACAATACACCCATCGAGATAGTTCCTTCGACTCCAGCGGAAGGCACTGTAGTCCCGCATCAGGCTCTGGGAAGTACTTCCACTACTGATGCACTCCTTGAATCCTTGACGTCCAAGTTGACACAAATCTTGTCTCACCATCAAGCCTCACCTTCTCATGCTGAAACCTCCGCCCCACCAATTGCAGTCAAGTTGGATGGCCGTAATTATGGCCTTTGGTCCCAAGTTGTCGAGATGTATATCTCAGGGAAAGACAAATTGGGATATATCAATGGGGATTTTCCACCCCCACTTCCGACCGACCCTAATTTTCGGAAGTGGAAGATTGACGACAGTACAGTTAAAGGATGGCTCATCAATTCCATGGACCCGGCATTGATTGGGAATTTTATCCGTTTCCCTACAGCAAAGGCGGTATGGGATTCGGTGGCTACTACGTTCTTTGATGGCACCGATGTCTCCCAAGTGTATGATCTAAAGCGATGTTTGTCGCGACTGAAGCAGGCAGGCGGCCCGATTGAAAAGTATTATAATGATCTTCAGGGTTTATGGCGGGAGGTTGATTTTCGAGGGCCTAATCCCATGACTTGTCCTCGTGATATCGAGTGCTACAACGCTCTTATGCAAGAAGACCGTGTATATCTTTTCCTTGACGGGCTCGATGACCGCCTTGACAAAGTCAGGGCTGATGTTCTACGAGATGCATCCCCTCCCGACGGTGGAGCAAGCGTATGCCGGGGTGAGGCGAGAGGATGTACGTCAAGCTGTTATGTTATCTTCAATTGAACCATCTAGCACTACGGCAGCCTTGGTGTCGCGTGGTGGAAATGTTATCTCACACTTTCTCGATGCCAACAATGAGTCGAAAGCTCTCCAAATGGTCCCTCTTAATACCGCGTCTAGTGGAGGGAGGACTAACAAAGGTTTGAAGGCTAAACCACAACATCCAGGAGGTTGTACTCATTGTGGTAATACTAAACATACAAAAGATACCTGTTTTAAATTGCACGGTTATCCGGATTGGTGGAAGGAGTTGCAGGACAAGAAAAAGACAGAAAGTTCTATAAGACGAGGGCATACATCATTGGCTACCGGGACCTCACCCCTTTCCTTGGTACCGCAGGTAGACACTACCAATACTTCGATGCGGCTTTTGAAGGTAACATTGGGTGTGCACTTGTTATTAATTCTCAGTGTGGCGGGGAGGGGTGGATTGTTGATTCCGGAGCAACAGATCACATGACACCCAATCGTAATGATATTATATGCTACACCACTCCGAGGAGACAGAGTATATATAATGCGAATGGCACTAGTTACCCCGTCATTGGGGCTGGCAATGTTGATCTTACACCTTCTTTATCATTGTCTCACACTTTATTAGTGCCCTCTCTGTCTAACCGGTTACTCTCTGTTGGCCAACTCACCGATGCTTTGAAGTGTTGTGTTCTTATGTATCCATCTTTTTGCTTATTTCAGGATATCCTCACGAAGGAGATTATTAGTCGTGGTACTAAGAGGGGGGGCTGTACTATGTTGATGACTTTCAAGCAGGCCGACCACATCACACAAGTAGTGGGACTACTAATAAAGAGAAAGCGATTTGGTTATGGCATCGTCGCTTAGGACACTCGTCTTTTGGGTATTTAAAACATTTATTTCCAGACTTGTTTCATAATTTGCCAGATACTGAATTCCAATGTGAGACATGTATTTTGGCAAAAAGTCATCGTGCCTCTTTTCCTTTGAGTTTTAATAAAAGCATCAGGCCATTTTCTTTGGTTCATTCGGACGTGTGGGGCGCTTCACCGCTTACTACTTTATCTGGGATTCGTTGGTTTGTAACATTTGTGGATGATTGTACCCGGATGTCTTGGGTTTATTTAATGAAGCATAAAGATGAGGTGGCAACAATATTCCGTATGTTTCATCGGATGATTGCAACACAGTTTGGGACTCAAATTCAAGTCCTTCGTAGCGACAATGGTGGGGAATATATTAATCAACATCTTGTAGTTTACTTTCAGGATCACGGGCTTATACATGAAACGTCTTGCACTAGAACACCCCAACAGAATGGTATCACTGAAAGGAAGAACCGCCATATCCTCGAGACGGCACGGGCACTCCTCATAGGTGGTCAGGTTCCATCTCGTTTTTGGGATGCCGCCGTGGTTACAGCGGTACATATGATGAATAGAATCCCATCTCGTGTGTTGAATTTTCAGACCCCACTTCAAGCACTTGCATCCTATGTTTCTCTTCCTTCCATCATGACACTACCTCCCAAAGTGTTTGGGTGTGTGGCATACGTCCATCTCCACAAGAACCAACGGACAAAACTTGATCCGTGTGCGGTGAAGTGTGTTTTCTTTGGTTATGGCACTCATCAGAAAGGATACCGTTGTTACAATCCAGCTACCAAGAAAACCCACATCACAATGGATGTCACATTCGTTGAGTCCGAATTATTTTTTCCCACACCCAATTGTACCTTTCAGGGGGAGAATTCTAGTGAAAGGAAAAATTGGTGGAAATGTGGTGTGATGGTAGGGGTTGCGACTGATTTTGCTTTAAAAAAGAATGACCCTGCAATGCCAACACCTGGTGACACAAGGACTGGTAACACACAAGCTAAGGTGCAAGTTGACAAGCAGGTTCACATGTTGGCTAGCAATGGTGTGGTCATGGATCATAGTGGGACAATGGAGAATAAGCAGCAGTACACTAAGGAATCTGATCATCAGGTTGATTTGGTGCAAGAGACACATAAACAATCTCAAGACCAGCTCCCTTCACTTCAAAATAACCCCTTTTTAGTACCTGACAATTCTCCTGAGGATACTCCTGAGGTAAGTTCTTCTACCACACAGAACTTGTCTGTTGATACTAATGTAGCTGTTTGTTATAAATTGCCCGATAGACATAATCGTGGCAAGGCTCCTAATAGTTACTCTCCATATGTAGAAGAACGAAGGTCAAAGTATCCGATTACTAATTATGTTTCGACAAAGCAGTTGTCAAGACCTTTAAAGGCATTTGTCTCGAATGTCTCTGCAAGTAGAGTTCCTAGTGGAGTACAGGAGGCATTGAGGGATCCCAAGTGGGTTCAAGCAATGCAAGAAGAGATGGAGGCTTTACGAAAAATAAGACTTGGAGACTTGTCGAGTTACCGAAGGGAAAGAAGGCAGTAGGATGTAAATGGGTCTTCACCATCAAATATAAAGCAAATGGTTTTGTTGAGAGGTACAAGGCACGTTTGGTAGCAAAGGGATATACCCAGACCTATGGTGTGGACTACCAGGAAACATTCTCTCCAGTTGCAAAACTGAACACTATGTGGGTATTGTTATCACTTGCAGCAAATTTGGACTGGCCCTTACATCAATTTGATGTAAAGAATGCGTTCTTACGTGGAGATTTGGAAGAAGAGATCTACATGGAAATCCCACCAGGATATGCGTGTGCTAATAAATCGGAAGTGGTATGTAAACTTGAGCGATCGTTGTACGGATTAAAGCAATCACCACGGGCTTCGTTTGGTCGCTTTAGCTCTGCAATGAAAAGGTATGGGTACACTCAAAGTAATTAAGACCATACGTTGTTCTTGAAACGGCAGCATAACAAAGTGACGGCATTGATTATATACGTAGATGACATGATCATCACGGGGATGACCTTGAGGAGATCACGAACTTCAAAGGAAACGGCAAATGAGTTCGAGATGAAGAACTTGGGGGGCCTAAAATATTTTTGGGTATTGAAGTGGGTAGATCAAAGGAGGGTATATTCTTGTCTCAACGAAAGTATGTATTGGACTTGTTGGCTGAGGTGGGGATGTTGGATTGCAAACCTGCTGATACCCCTATAGTACATAATCATAAACTTGGAGTTTTCCCTAATCAGGTATCGACCGTTAAGGACCGATATCAATGGTTGGTAGGGAGATTAATTTATTTATCGCACACTCGGCCTGACATTGCATATGCTGTAGGAGTTGTAAGTCAATTTATGCACGCTCCTAGTGAAGATCATATGAATGCTGTAGTTCGAATTTTACGCTATTTGAAGTCAGCACCAGGAAAAGGAATTTTCTTTGCGAAGAATAATCACCATGAGGTGGAAGGATTTACAGATGCCGATTGGGCTGGCAATACCTCGGATAGGAGATCAACGTCAGGCTAGTTCACATTTGTGGGAGGAAACTTGGTTACATGGAGGAGCAAGAAACAAAAGGTAGTAGCTTTGTCAAGTGCTGAAGCTGAGTTTCGGGGGATGGCTAAAGGACTATCTGAGCTTTTGTGGCTAAAGAAGTTATTGAAAGAACTTGGTTTTCCACCTAAGTTAGGAATGCAATTGTTTTGTGATAATAAGGCCGCGATTCAAATTTCCTACAACCCAGTTCAACATGACTGCACTAAACATGTTGAAGTTGATAGGCATTTTATCAAGCAAAATCTGGATGATAGGGTGGTGAGTTTTTCATTTATCAAATCTGAAGACCAGTTGGTAGACATACTTACAAAGGCTGTATCGAGTCGAGCTTTCCACAGCTCACTTGTCAAGCTGGGTATCAAAGATATTTTCTCACCAGCTTGAGGGGGAGTGTTAACATGAGCTGTCAATTTAGGGCCTCAATAGGAGAGTTTTTCTATTTAAGGTCTTTATATATACATATGTATCTTCTGATTTATAGGAGATCTCCTGATTTGTAGTGATTTATAGGAGATCTCCAGATTTGTAGGAGATTCTAGGATGGTTACGTCGGTGTATATATGCGTGGTTATATTCTTGTAAAAATAAGGAACACAGAAAGAAAAAAATTGTTTTATTGTTCAACATGTGTCCATATTAGTGCCGACTAGTTAATTGACCGGCCAAAATTGGCCAAATGAACTAAATTGGCACAAATGCAAAATATTTAAGACTCAATTTGCCAAAAAAAATGTTTAGAATTGAATTGATGCAATTACAATAAGTTTATGACTTTTTTGTAATTTTCCCCAACAAACTTAGAAACCTAGCTAATTGAGGTTTACCATAACCCCTTAGTCAACTCAATTTCGGTTAAAATGTAGATGAATTTTTTATTCCGTAATTAGGTTGAGTGGGACAGTGGAAACATTAAAAGATTTAAATTAATTAGGATTTCGATCAATAAATCCAGTCTTTCACTAATTTTTACGTTGTAGGTTCAGGAGAAATGTCTTTGGCGGGTCTTCGATTCCTTTGTTTCGTCCCTTTCGTGTTTGAAGCCAAATGGTGTTATGGAACTAATTATGATGGAGCAGCACGGGCTCAAATACTACTCACTGGGAGTGAGGAATGGAAAGGGTATATTGTCACACAAAAATTACCATGTGGCGTGACACTGGCCAACAAATGTTTAAAAGGGGGAAAAAAAACTGACGAGCATTTATAACAGGAGATAAAGCTCTCTCTCTCTCTCTCTCTCTCTCTCTCTCTCTCTCTCTCTCTCTCTCTCTCCGTAAGTACATTAAACGGAACAAGTCAAGTTACATTGTCTGAAATATATGTGCTCCCAATAGTTATTGTGCATCAGGTCTTTCATAACACCTGGAAGAGAGTATCAAATAACAAACTGAAGATGCTGTTCCTTTCCCAGCAGGGCCAAAGCATCCGTGCAACAATCTGCTTCTCTAAATATGTGCTCAACCACTAGGGGTTCGCTCCAGTGGCCACCCTTCCAATTTGGAATGGGAGGTGAGGGGTTTAAATCCCCACATTCTCAGGGGGATTGGGGTGGGGACGATTTCATTTTAGGAGTGGATTTCGACTCTCAAGTCCTGCAATGAGACATGGCAAAAGTCTTAGAGTAAGTATTAGAGTAGGCTTAGCGTAGGACCGACTAAAAAAAGAATATGTGCTCAGTTTTGTATTTCTGCGACTCTGCGAGCACTTTCTAGTTTCTTGCATTGAGTCAAAAGAGATTCCATCGGTAAATGTGCCTGTGAGTGTTTGTAAGTGCTTGAATAACAGACTTAACATTCATTTTAAGGTGCAAATGGGTAACCTTATTGGCTACTTCTAGTCTAAGACATCACATGGCGCCACAATTCTGCTGCAATTTGTTCATCGTTTAGTGGAACTTCTATAATCTCCAAGAAATTTATGCATATTCGTAATTCATTGTAATGAGGCATATCTTATGATTATTTATACATAAAATGAGGTGACGATATATACAATTTCAAAATATTTTAAATTGGTGATTAATTTTTTTTTCTCTTTTGTGGTTCGAGGATTAGGAATACTCTTAGAAATTATAGAATGACTCCGGTTTGTCAATCTGAAAATATGGGAAAAAGTCTTTTCACGCACCTCTCGATTTTGGTCCTTGGGTGGAAAACATGAGAGATTCCATCATAAACTCAGATGCCTCCAACATAACTATTTTGTGTTCTCTCTTTTTGACCGGGAGACTATAATGTTCACATTTGGAGGTTGGAAAAGGGAAACGTGGTGCCCTTTTCACTTTATCCCTGTCCAAAAGAAGCATCCAAATGCTACTTGCACTAGATAGGAAAAGCTCGAAATAGGAGTCTTTGCCCCGTCTAAACCCAAACACGAGACGTCAAAGGCCGACGCCCGGGAAGCACATTTAGTCCCACCTTCGGAAGCAGGCGCCAGGCCACGTGATCTGCATGACCCTCTGCCCATTTGCGCGCACGCATCACGTGTTCTCGCCGGTCTCTTCTTTTCGTACCATCGCGAGTTGCCAAGTTAGAATGCGGGTGCAAACCATAAGCAATTCAATTCCTACAGGTAACATTGCATGAAGTTAGTTATAAAATTTACGCTTACAATTTCACGGTACAATATAAGCTTTTATGGCGGCATAAATAAATATTAATGATTTTCAAAGATGTTATTTCAAGCAAACTAGCATCGCGTGGATCGCAATGCTAGTATTGTTACACAGTAAGGGTGAAGAATGGAAATCGAATATTCTCATATGAAAGCATCTGTGCAACCATTTGCTTCTCTGCATATGTACTCTATTTTCTACTCCTCCAGCTCCGTGAGCAAGTTTCTGCATTCAGCCAAAAGAGGTTCCATCAATTTGGACCGGGGGTTGATTTTTTCTTTTTTTCTTTTTTACCTTTTTCTGATTCTAGGATTAGGAACATCCTAGTTTGTCAACTTGAAAAATGGGCAGAACTCTTTTCACGGGTCTTGTAATTTTGGTCTTTTTGTGGAAAAAGTGTGAGATGTCATTTTGAGGACCAACCATGTGATTATCACTGTACATGAACCATCAATCACAGCATGCATGAGAAGATGACTAAATTTGTACCTTGTGAATGCGTGACCATTTCTTTCCCTTTGGAAAAAAGAAAATGATTATTTGCTTATAACTCATTACATTAAATTTTTCTTCCAAAAAAGAAAAAGCAGGGAGGATTAGGTAATATTATGAAGCTGCACATTATCTACAGCAAGACATACATATATAGTATGTTACTCTTAATTGTCACTTGACTAGTACCTCAATTTTCATGTTGATTGTAAATTGGTTTGTAAGAAGCTATGGAAATAGTGAACCATCAAGGAATCAAACGTGCTAGTTATTTACGTTCAAGATATCTAACTTTTTCACTTGTTTATATCAGTGATATCTTGAGTCAAATTTTGCATACAAATTAAATTTGCGCCTTTGATCTAATTGGAGATAGGTTATTTGAGACTAAAACTGAAGAATTAATAAATAATAAATTGGAGTGGTTAATAAGAAGCCCCATAATTCCTATCCTAAAAAATTGCCCCCAGAAAAGTTGCAGCATCACAGTCTCCTCCGGCTCTTCTATGACATACGTGCTCTAGTACAAACACAAAATATAAAAGTAAAAATAAAAGACTACAATTTTATGTCACCGTCATTAGTGTACATGCTTTTATACTTGGTTCAGTTTTCTTTTCGGTGGTCCGTCATGCCTTGCTAACCCAATATGTCATGACGAGAGTTCGGCCTTGATATGATTTAAGAGGGGTCTTTCGAAACCAATCAAGTGAATTCTCCTTGCGTTTATCATTAATTCAATTCATGATTGTCACCGGATGGAAATGGAGATTAGTGATCAAGAGAGGGTGTGGAACGTGACAAATTCAACAGTCACATCATCAGCTTAGACCTCAATCGCAGTTGTCTCTCCAGCATCCCTAATATTTTTAATCAACTTTAATGTATTCATCTTCTATCAAAGCTTCCATCATTCCCGAGAGATTTAGGGTACGTTTGGTTCAATATT
This sequence comes from Eucalyptus leucophloia subsp. euroa, assembly GCA_017140325.1. Lineage (NCBI taxonomy): Eukaryota > Viridiplantae > Streptophyta > Magnoliopsida > Myrtales > Myrtaceae > Eucalyptus > Eucalyptus leucophloia. Next base: position 13,044,667 of record CM029472.1, on the reverse strand, counting down.
CCCAAGGAGCTTTCAGCTTCCAAAGCCCCTTGGAAAAATGCTGAACTGTTTGGCAAGCATTTTGAAGTAGTTTTGCAGTGAAAGTCAGTATTGAGAATGCTAAAAGCCCAATGCAAGTAGGGACTAATTTTGAGCTTTCAGCATTTGGTCAAATGCTGAAACTTAGTTTTTTCTTCCAAAACTCTCATCACTCATTCTTTAAATTTCTGATTTTGCCCTCATTATTTTTTTAAATGCCAAAATAATGCTAAAAAAATTAAATATATTTTGGTCTTTCTAAAGAAATATTTATATATTTGATTTTTTAGCATTATTGTCAAAATTTATATTTAAAAAGTTGTATACATTATTTTTTTCAATTTAAAAGAAATAAAAATTAAAAAGGTTTGGTCTTTTTTAAATATATATATATATGTATGTATTTGATTTTTTAGCATTATTTTCAAATTTATATTTAAAAAGTCGCATACATTATTTGGTGTTTTTAAATATATATATATATATATATATATGATTTTTAATATTATTTTCAAAATTTATATTTAAAATGTTGCATACATTATTTTTTTTTTCAATTTTACACAATTAAAAAGTTAAAATTTATTCTTTACCAAAAAAAAAAGTTAAAATTTATGATGAAGGGTTTGGTCTTTTTTCTTTAAAAAATTATATATATGTATTTGATTTTTTAGCATTATTTTCAAATTTATATTTAAAAAGTTGCATACATTATTTTTTCAATTTAAAAAAAATAATAAAAAAATTTCAAGAAGGATTTGGTCTTTTTTTAATTATATATATAGACACACACATACATACATATATACATATGTGTGTGTGTGTGTGTATTTGATTTTTTTTAGCATTATTGTGGAAATTTATATTTAAAAAGTTGCATACATAATTTTTTTTTCAATTTTAAGCAAATAAAAATTTAAAAATTCCAATGAAAGGTTTGGTCCTTTTTTTTTAAATATATATATATATCTATGTATTCAATTTTTTTAGTATTATTGTCAAAATTTATATTTAAAAAGTTACAAACATTATTATTTTTCAATTTTAAACATTTAAAATTTAAAAAAATAATATTAATCACCCAAAGAGCTTTTCAAATGTGTATTCTACCAAATGGCATTTTTCTTAAAATTGCTTCTCAAAGCATAGTTTACCAAACGGTCTTTGCATTTGCCTAAAGTCCTTTAAACTAAAACTGCTTTGCATTTTCCCAATGGGCTTTCAAAATACTGAACCAAACGCACCCTTAGTTTATTTGTAATTTTATATAAATTGTGTATAATGTACCATTATTTTAGATAAACAGTGACGATATATGAAATTTGAAAAATATTTTTAATAGATGATTATGATCTTTCCTTTTCGTGATTTGAGGGCTACTCCTACTCCTAATATTGGAGAACGACCCGTTTGTTGATGTGAAAAATGAGCAAAAGTCTTTTCGGTTGCCTCTCAAGGTCAGTCGTTTTGGAAAAAAATGTGATATGCCATTTTAGACTACCAACTACGCGATTATGACTACACATGAACCGTTAATCATGACATGCACGAGAATCGACCTAAGTTGGCCCTTGTGGATGCGTGATCATTTTCCCTTTTGAAAAAAAAAATGCTTATTTGCTTATAACTTTAACATTACTTCAACAACACAAAAAAGCAAGGAGACTAGAGCAATATTTTAAAATTGCAACACGTCTATGGCAAGACATACACAAATAATACAATTGATTATCAATAAGGTTTTCCATGTTGATTGTGGATTCATTTATAAAATAAATAAAAAATTCAAATTCGTGCAACCGTCTGCTTCTCTAAATATGTGATCAATTTTGCATTCCCATAGCTCTGTGAGCAGTTGCAGCATTCAGCCATAAGAGGTTCCATCAGTAAAGATGCTTGTGAGCATTTATAATTGCTTGAATAACAGACATAACATCCATTTCAATATGTGAGTGTGTAACCCTATTGGCTACTTCTAGTCTACGGACATTAGATAGCCACATTTTTGCCACGATGTATTCACCATTGAAACTTCTATAATTCCCAAGAAATTTATGCCTATTCATAATTCATTGTAATGACGCATATTTTATTATTATTTATATGTAAAATGAGGTGACAATATATACAAATTGAAAATATTTTGAATCGGTGATTGATCTTTTTCTTTTTTGGTGATTTGAGAATTAGGAATACTCCTAAAAATTGTGAAATGACTCCAACTCGTCAATTTAAAAAGATGGGAAAAAGTCTTTTCACGCGTCTTTCTTTCGTGGAAAACATATAAAAAAAAAAATCCATCTTTAACTCACACGCCTTTGACGTAACTATTTTGTGCTCTTTTTCTTTTTGAACAAGAGGACTATAATGTTCACAATTGGAGGTTCGAAAAGCTCTGTCCAAACGAAGCTTCCCAATTCTCCTCAGCTTTGCGCGTTTGAATCAAAAGCACGACTAAATTGACTACGTGATTTGTTGGACCCTCTCTGGCCAAACCGTTCGACACGAGTCCAACTCTAGATGAAATTACGGGAACAACCTGTGTCGAGATTTTTAGTTAGATGTCTCAAAGAGTACGAACGAGCAACCAAACCCTAAGAAATTCAAGTCCTACAGGCAACATCGCATAAAGTTAGTTATATAACTTACGTCTTCGATTGCACAGTGCAATATAAGCTTCCATGCTGAAATAAATAAATACTAATGATTTTCAAATATGTTATCTCAAGTAAACCGGCTTTGTGCAGACCAAAATGCTATTATCGTTACACTGTAAGAGTGGAAAAGGGAAATTGAACATTCTCGCGTCAAAATTACTTTTTGGCACAATAATGACTGAAAGATGTTTAAAAGAGAAAAGAGGAATGATAAATAACTATACACTTGAGACAAAGCTTTTTTTCTTCTCTTTCTTTTTCCAAGAATAATATAATTAAATAAACAAAACAAGTCTACTTACATTGTCTCAAAGATATGTATTCTCAGTGGAGTCATCATACGAAAGGTCTTCAATAACATCTGGAACAGAGAAATAAATAGCAAATCGTAGAAGTTGTTCCTTTCCAAGCAGGCTAAGGCATCTGTGCAACCACATGCTTTTCTAAATACTTGCTCAATTTTGTATCTCTGCAACTCTGCAAGCAATTTCTTGCATTCAGCCAAAAGGAGTTCCGTTAGTAAATTATGCCTATGAGTGTAAGTAGTCGCTTGAATAACAGACACGGCATCCACTTCAATGTGTAAATGTGTAAAAATATAAGCTAATTCTAATGTAAGGCTGTGTCTTGGGGCCATATTTCTGCCTTCGATGTGTTTACTGTCCATTGGTGCTTTTATAGTTCCTACGAGATCTATGCTTGTTCTTAATTCATCTAATCATGTAGAATTTATCATTAGTTTTGTATAAAATGAGGCGGTGATATATGTAATCTGAAAACATTTACAATCGATGATTATGATCTTCTCTTTTTTGTGATTCAAGGATTAGAAATACTCTTATGAACTGTAGAATGACTCCAGTTCGTCAATATAAAAGATGGGCAAAAGTCTTGAAAAATAATGTAATTTCCTATCATTAGGACAAGAATATTTGCCGAAGACCTGGTGAAGTGCATTAACTATTAACAACCACGGTTAGATTATAGTCAAATTGGTTCTCATGCATTTTCCATGTCGTCAAAGTTGAAGTGGTGACGTTAGATTCTCAGCTAGTGGAAGACTTGGAAGATTTTCAAGTCTCCTTCTTGTCCCAATCGCCACGCCCCATGGGGCCATTTTTGGTCAAACCGTTTAACATGAGTTCAACTCTCAGATGAAATTATGAGAACAACCTTGTAATTAGATTTATTGAAAATTGCCGACAAGCCACCAAACAAGTGCTGGTACAAACCTTAAGCAGTCAACTCTTGTTCAAATTGAATGCTGGTACAAACCTCCTTGTCTAAGATCTGGTTTAAGATCCCATAGGTAACATCGCATAAAGTAGGTAAAAAACAAGACACTTCGCTGATTTCGCCTATTACAACGATGGTTTTCCACCCAGAACCAAAGATCAATACGCACATGCTACCAAAAACTTGAAAAAATTATCAAAAAAGTCCTAAATCTATTGTAATTGTGCAAATTCGGTTATAAACTTTTTTTTTTTGGTTAATTGAGTCATAAACCTCTTACATTTGTGTCAATTTAGTTCATCTAGTTAATTTTAGTCGGCTAATGCTGACATGGACTCTGGTCATCTTAAGTGGCGCCATCACCCTGTGAGCCTGGGCGACACAGCCCTCGTGGCCTCTTGCAAGGCGGGACCTTGTTGGATTTGCGAGGTTGGGCCTCACCTTTGGCTAGTGAGGGTGAGCCTCACCTAGCCATGGCCACACTTCGCTGAGGCAAGCAAGGTCCCTTGTTAGCCCTGCCTCAAGCCAATTGTGAGCTAATGATCGGTTGGAGGAAGAAATGAAGTGAATATATATAAATTTCAAACAATATTAAATTATTATTAAAAATTATTCACGTCAGTATCGGCGATGTCATGTAGAGCCCATTATGTTCATGTTAGCACCGAATAGCTGACAAAATTTGGTCGAATAGATTCAATTGGCAAAAATGCAAAAGTTTAGAACTCAATTGATGGAAAAAGAGATTTAGAACTAAATTGATACAATTATAATAAGTTTATGACTCTTTTGGTAATTTTTCCAAAAAAAAAAAAAAACTTACAAACCTATAGCTAATTGAAGTTTACCACAACCCTTTTGTCAACTCAATTTCGGTTAAAATGTAGATGAATTGTTTATGCCGTAATTAGGTTGAGTGGGACAGTGGAAACATTAAAAGATTTAAATTAGTTAGGCTTTCAATCGATAAATCCAGTCTTTCTCTAATTTTTACGTTGTGGTTTTATGAGAAATGTGTTTGGCGGGTATTCGATTTCTTTATTTTGTAACTTTTGTGTTTGAAGCCGGATGGTGTTATGGAATTACATATGATGGCGCGACCTGGACTAGAATGCTAGTGTCATTATAAACTGGGAGTGAAGAACGGGAATGGAATATTGTCAAATCAAAAATACCACTTGGCTTTATAATGACCAACAGATGTTTAAGAAGTGAAAAATAGTGATGAGCATCTATAACTGGAGATAAAGCCTTTTTTCTGTCTCTTATTTTTCCATGAATAACATAATTGCATTAAATGAAACAAGTCAAGTTACATTGTCCGAAATATATGTGCTCCCGATAGTCATTATCCAAAAGGTCTTTTCATAACATATGGAAGAGAGGAACAAATTACTAACTGCGAATGTTGTTCCTTTCCAAGCATGGCCAAAGCATTCGTGCAACCATCCGCTTCTCTGAATGAGTGCTTGGTTTTGTATTCCTACACCACTGCGAGCAGTTCCAGCATTCAGTCAGAAGAGATTGCATTAGTAAATATGCCTGTGAGTGTTTATAATTGCTTGAATAACTTAGATAACATCCATTTCAATGTGCGAATGGGTAAACCTATTGGCTATTTCTAGTCTGAGGACATCATAGCGCCACATTTCTGCAGCGATGTGTTCAACGTCCATTAGAACTTACTATGATGCCCAAGAGACTTATGTTCATTTATTTATTTATTGGTAAGGGAGATTTATGTTCATTCATAATTCATTGAATAATTAATACTTTATTATTACTTAAATATAAAACGAGGTTACAATATATAAAATATGAAAATATTTTGAAATGATGATTGCTTCTTTTTTTCTTTTTTTCCTTTTGTGATTCTAGAATTAGGAATGCACTTAGAAATTGTAGAATGACTCTAGTTCTTCAAACTAAAAGATGGGCAAAAGTCTTTGCACGGGTCTCTTGGTTTTGGTCTTTTCGTGGAAAACACGAGAGATTACATTATAAACTCACATTCCTTCTACGTAACTACTCAGTGTTTTTCTTTCTGTTTGACCAGGTGGACTAAAATATTCACATTTGGAGGTTGGAAAATCAAATTTGTGCTCTTTCCACTTTTATCTCTGTCCAAACAAAGGATCCCAAACCTACGAGTAGTAGGTAGGAAAAACTAAAAAGAAAGGAAGAAGAACATTAAAAGTGCCAAAAATCATGTACGATGCTCATTTTAACATCAAAAATTTTTATTGACTCATTTAAGTGTCAAACTAGAGAATAATTATTTAAGTGCCTCTGGTGAAAAATTCCCGCAGAATCGATTACTTGACCTTTATAATTAAAATTTTAATATGACTTGGCATATATTTAAAAAAAAAATCCAATCAAGGTGGATGTTTAAAATGACATTGCACAATGATCACTTTTTAATTGAGATTAACATTGATATAATGACTTTTTAATAATGATTGGCATTGTAGTTATCATTTTTAATAACTTCCAGCATTTAAGTAATCAATTTTAATAATAATTGGCACACGAGCGATCATATTTATAATTTTTGGTACTCAAATTATCACTCGTCAACTTATTTACACGACGTTATTTAGGAGTTTTATACTAATTGTTTACACCGGTCATATCGGGTTTTCAGCGATCCAGATCAAAATTGATAATTAAGTGATATTTTTTCAAAAAATAATATTTAAGTGATCCGATTTTTTTTTTTTTTGACAATTCTAGTATCATCCTTCCTCGAAAGAGGAGTCTTTGCCCCGTCTGAACCCAAACACAAGACGTCAACGCCCGACGCCATGAAAGCGCGTCCGGCCCCATCTTCGGAAGCAGGTGTCGCGACACGTGATCCGCATGACCCTCTTTGCGGGTCCGCGCGACAGCGCCATGCTAACATTCGCCGCGCATGCCTCCGCCCCACCGCACCGCGCGTGCTCGGCCCCTCTTCTTTTTGACCCATCGCGAGTTCACCACGCCACGTGGGGGCCATCTTTGGTCAAACCGTTTAACACGAGTCCAGAGCCAGATGAAATTACGGGAGCTACCCTGAGCTGAGAGTTTTAGTTAGGTCTATCGGAAAGTGTGAAGAAGCAACTGAACAAGAATGCTGGTTTATAATTTATCTAATTATGTATAATTTACCATTACTTTTATATATAAAACGAAGTAATGATATATGGAATCTGTAATTACTTTTAAGCGATGATTACAATTCTCTTTTTTGTGATTCGGAGATTATAAATACTTCTGAAAATTGTAAATGACTCATGTTCGTCAATTTAAAAGATGACAATAATCTCAAAAAATCATGTATTTTTACATATTTAGGAGAGGAATATTGATCCAATTTCAAAGTCTCTCGACTCTCTTTTTAAAATAATACGGATTTTTCTTTCATAGCTCAAACACCCAATTAAGTACATTGACTATCAAGAGTCGCACTGTTGATTATAGTAAAATTGGTCCTTGTGTTTTTTTATGTTGTCAAAGTTGAAGTGGTCACACTAGATTCTCAACTAGTGGAAGTCTTCTAAGGCTAGGGGAAGAGTTAGAAGACTTCTTTCATCCATTAACTCAAAGAGGTTCCGTCAGTAATTATGCCTACGAGTGCCTGTAATTGCTTGAACAACAGGCATGGATAATGTGTAAATGGATAACATTTCTGGCTAATTCTATTATACGGCCTCGTCTTTGCACCATATTTATGCTGCGTATGTTGACTGTTCTTTGAAGCTTCTATAGTTCTTGAGAGATCCATGCTCATTAGGAGTCTGTCATGATTGCGTGTGTCTATATGTATATGTATATATGTATGTACGTACGTATAATGGGCAAATTATATATAGAATCTGAAAATATTTTCAATCGATGATTAAGATTTTTTTTTTTTTGGTAACTCGAGGACTAATAATACTCCTAGAAATTGTAGATAGACTCCAATTCATCAATCTAGAAGATGGGCGAAAGTCTTGATGGGCCTCTCAATTTTGGTAATTTTTGTGAATAAAATTATGAGAATTGGACCTAGTTTATACCTTGTGCATGTGTGACCATTTTTTTCCCTTTAGAAATAAAAGAAAATTTCCTACTTGCACTTAACTCTTAACATTATTACAGAAAAAAAAAAAAAGCCAGGGGTGCTGGTACAAACCCTGAGCAGTCGACTCTTGTTAAAATTGAACGCTGGTACAAACCTGCTTGTTTTTTTTTTTTAAAAAAAAAAAAAAGATCTTGGTTAAGATCCCATAGGTAACATCGCATAAATTAGATAAGAAGCAAGACACTACGCTTATCCAACCTGAGCCAGAGATAAATATGCATACAATACAAGAAGCTTGAAAAAATTACCAAAAAAGTCATAAAACTATTACAATTGTGCCAAATCAGTTATAACATTTTTTGTTTTTGCTAATTGAATTATAAACCTCATGCATTTATATTAATTCAGTCTATTCAATCAATTTTGATTAGCCGAAGCTAACATGAACGTTGGTCATCTTAATCAGCGAGGGTGAGCCTCCCCAGCCTCCCCAACCTAGTGGATAGCTTGATGAGGCTAGAGGTTGGGCGAGGCTCAACCTCACCAACCAAAAAGGGACCTCGACAACCTTGGGGAGGCATGGCCATGGTTAGGTGAGGCTTCGACCTTGTTAGTCCTACCTCAAGCCAATTTTGTATTTCTGCAACTTTGCAAGCACTTTCTTGCATTCAGTCAAAAGAGATTCCATCAATAAATGTGCCTGTGAGTGTTTAAGGTGCTTGAATAACAAACACAACATTCATTTCAATGTGCGAGTGGGTAACCTTATTGGTTACTTCTACCGCAATTCGTTCATCATTTAGTGGAACTTCTATAATTTCCAAGAAATTTATGCGCATTCGTAATTCATTGTAATGAGGCATATCTTATGATTATTAATATATAAGATGAGGTGACAATATATACAATTTGAAAATATTTTAAATTGGTGGTTGATTTTTTTTTTCTATTTTGTGATTCGAGGATTATAAATATTTTTAGAAATTATAAGATGACTCCGGTTTGTCAATTGGAAAAGATGGGCAAAATTCTTTTCACCTACCTCTCAATTTTGGTCCTTTCGTGGAAAACAGGAGATTCCATTATAAACTCAGATGCCAACGACATAACAATCTCGTGTTCTCTTTCTTTTTGACCAAAAGGACTATAATGTTCACATTTGGAGGTTGGAAAAGCCAGTCGTGGTGCTTTTTTCATTTTTATCCCTGTCCAAAGGAAGCATCCCAATCCTACTAGTTCAAGGTAGGAAAAGCCCGAAAGAGGAGTCTCCGCCCCATCTAAACCCAAGCACGAGACGTCAACGGCCGACCCCGGGAAAGCGCGTTCGGTCCCATCTTCGGAAGTAGGCGCCGCGCCACGTGATCCGCATGACCCTCTGCCCATTCGCGCGCGCATCACGTGTTCTCGCTGGTCTCTTCTTTTTGAACCATCGCGAGTTGCCAAGTTAGAATGCGGGTGCAAACCACAAACAATTCAATTCCTATAGGTAACATTGCATGAAGTAAGTTATATAGTTTTCGCTTAAAATTTCACGGTACAATATAAGATTCCATGGCGGCATAAATGAATATTAAAGATTTTCAAAGATGTTATTTCAAGCAAACTGGCATCGCGTGAATTGCAATGCTAGTATTGTTACATAGTAAGAGTGAAGAATGGAAATCGAATATTCTCACGTAAAAAATTATCTATTCACTCGCAAAAATTCTATTTTCGCGTGACAATGGCCAACAAATGTTCAAAAAGGATAAAAAAGAATGACAAATACCTATATATACTGAAGATAAAGTTTTTTCTTCTTTTTCTTTTCGACGAATATCATAATTACATTGACAAAACAAGTCTGGTTACATTGTCTACAATATATGTGCTCCTAGCGGAGTCATTAGATGAAAGGTCTTTAATAACATCTGGAACAGAGGAATAAATAACAAATTGCAAATGTTGTTCCTTTCCTAGCGGCCTAAAGCACCGTGCAACCACGTGCTTTTCTAAATATGTGCTCAATTTTGTATCTCCGTAACTCTGCAAGCAATTTCTTGCATTCAGCCAAAAGGGGTTCCGCTAGTAAATTATGCCTATGAGTGCCTGTAATTGCTTGAACAACAAACATGACATCCATTTCAATGTATAAATTGGAGCTTTTATTGTTCCTTTGATGTGCTTACTATCCATTGGATGTGCCTTTGATGTGCTTACTATCCATTGGAGCTTTTATTGTTCCTACAAGATTTATACTTGCTCGTAATTCATCTAATTATGTATAAGTTACCATTAGTTTTATATAACAAGGTGGTGATATGTGAAATCTGAAATTATTTTCAATCGATGATTACGATCTTCTCTTCTTGTGATTTGGGTACTAGAAATCCAATCCTTGGAATTAGGATTGAAATGTGTTAATTAACACACTATCCAGAAGGTACAAACTGTCAACATCTTCGAAAGCATACAAGCGATGAAATGATTATTTCCACAAATCCACATCCTAAGACTTTGGCCGTGTATAGCACGGGTCTAATGGGTATTTAATTTCTTTAGTGATTCTTTCTTCAATCAAACCCAAGTGTCTTTTCGGATGGGTATGGTGCTTGAATGACCAATGAAATTTCCATGATCGAATTGCTTGTCATTGCCTATAAAAAGCTTCTATTGAAAACCAACCAACTCCACCAAAAAGCACAATAACAAAACAAAAATATGGCACCCTCACTATTCTTTGTGTTTCGTACATGGATTGTCCTTCTCGTGATGATTCATACTTCACTAGCTAAGCCACTATGCCATCCGGATGAGAGCTCAGCCTTGATGGAATTCAAGCAAAGTTTCAAAACCAACAGAGCGGCTTTTGAGTGTGTTTATCCGAAGGTTGAATCATGGTCACTAGATGGACGTGAAGATTGCTGCTCATGGGATGGCGTCAAGTGCGACGAGGCCACCGGTCATGTGACAGGCCTTGACCTTAGCAACAGTTGTCTCTTTGGTACTTTATCTTCTAACACTAGCCTCTTTCGCCTACTCCACTTGGAATCACTTAATCTTGCTTGTAATGACTTCAACTCTTCCTCCATCCCATACGGCTTCGGCAATCTTTCTAGGTTACAGTATCTTAATCTCTCCAATTTAGAATTTTCGGGAAAAGTCCCATCGGATATCTCACGGCTCTCCAGATTAGTTTCTCTTGATTTGGATAATATGTGGGATGTTGACATGCCCAACATAGACAATTTTGTTCAAAACTTAACTATGCTTAGAGAATTTCATCTCTCTTCGATAAACATTTCATCACCATTCCCTCATGTACTCACAAACTTCTCGTCTTTGAAGTCGCTTAAACTTAGAAATTGCCAATTGCAAGGAGAATTTCCGGTAAGCATCTTTCAGCTACCAAACCTGGAAGTCCTCGATCGGAAACCTTGTTTTCTTGAATGAATTATCAATTGGATATTGTAATTTCTCAGGTTCACTTCCCACTTCAATGGGTAATCTTTCTAGGCTTGCTTACCTTGATTTATCATCTAATAAATTTCATGGTCAAATTCCCACTTCCTTTGCCAATCTTACCCAGCTATCATATCTATATCTTTGTTTCAATAATTTTAATAGTGGTATTGGGCATTGGTTTGTCAACTTGGCGAAACTCACCCATTTGAACCTTGCAGGTAATAATTCATCTAATAGCAATGTTCTTTAATGAGAGAAAATATGAAATGTCAATTTTCAATTTATAGCCAAACTCATCGTCCTTGTTTATTTACATTTGATAGATTGTCGGCTAAGTGGTCCTATTACCTCTTCATTTGAGAACTTGACGCGGTTGGTTTCGCTTAAACTTTATTACAACAATTTGCAAGGTGAAATTCCAAACTCATTATGGGAACTCAAGGATCTTGAAACTCTTGATCTTTATGGGAATAATTTGAGTGGCACCGTGGATTTACACAAACTCAAGAAATTGGAAATGTTAGATTTGTCCTTCAACAACATATCTTTTGTCAGCAAGGCCGAGATCAATGCTACTCTTCCAAAACTTTCCAGTTTATATTTAGCCTCATGCAACTTACATGAATTCCCCAAGTTTTTAGGCTACCGAAGCAAATTAGAGAGGATAAACCTTTCATACAATAAAATCGGAGGGAGTATTCCAATGTGGATGTTGAATGGTAGTAGAGAATCATTGTCCCATATGGATCTCTCCCACAATTTTTTGATTGGCTTGGAAAATAATCAGATTGATCTGCCACTACCCAACTTGGTCTATCTTGACATTAGTTCTAATCGGCTCAAAGCAAAACTCCCTAGTCCACCTCGATCAACAGCTCACTACAATATCTCCAACAACTTCCTCTTTGGAAAAATCCATTCTATTTGTAGTTGGAGATCCCTCGTCGTTCTGGATTTGTCCAATAATAATTTAAATGGCACAATTCCTTCATGTGTGGGAAATTTCGATTCTTTGTCATTTTTGAATCTTGGGAAAAATAAACTTGAGGGCATAATTCCCCGTGCATACCCAAAAGGTTGTGTGTTGAAGATGATAGACCTCACAGAGAATAGATTGCAAGGGTCTGTCCCAAGATCCTTGGCAAATTGTACAATGTTAGAGTATTTGAACCTTGCTCACAATCAAATTCTCGATGGTTTCCCTTCATGGCTATCAAAGTTGACCAAGCTGAAATCTATTATCTTGAAGTCCAATAAGTTCCATGGTCCAATAGAAGCATACCGCAGCCAATTTAACTTCAGCAATATGCATATCATGGACCTTTCATATAATAGTTTCAGTGGTAAACTTCCTTCCAAGTTGTTGCAGAGTTTCCATGCCATGAAAGAGATTGTTAGTCAAGATCGGTTGGAATATATGAATACAATTGAAAATTTTAGTTCATCCTCGAGTGGATTTCAAAGAATTTTCGAATATAGAATGACATTGATGCACAAAGGCATAGAAAGGGAATACTTGAAGGTTCCGTTTGCACTCATGCAAATTGACTTCTCCAATAACAAATTCGAAGGACACATACCCAATCTCATCGGAGATTTGAAGTCACTTATTTTGCTTAACCTTTCAAACAACGTTTTGACCGGTTCCATCCCGCCATCCTTAGCAAATCTGACATCGTTGGAATCCCTAGATCTTTCTCGAAATAAGCTCTCGGGAGAGATCCCTCAAAAGCTAGCCCAACTTACATTTCTTTCATCATTCAATGTCTCTGATAATCAATTGTTGGGACCAATACCACGAGGGAATCAGTTCAACACATTTGAGATTGATTCCTTTGCCATGAATGAGGGGTTATGTGGAAGTCCTTTGCCAAGAAAATGCACAACATTTGGGCATACCTTACCATTACCACCATCTCCCAAGGAAGAACTTCGCAAAGGGTTTCTGCTCAACTTGGATTGGAAATTTGTGTTAATTGGTGCTGGAGTCGGGTTTTTGATTGGTGTTGTGTTGGAAAACTTGATCATTGACGAGAAGAGTAAGTGGTTCTTACACTGCTCCAATAAAATGGCAAAAAGATAGAAAAGATCGGGAAGACACTGAACAATAAAAGAGTACATGTAATCAAATGCTTATTGGACACTATCAATAATGTAACCCTTTGTGTGTTTAGTTTGTACTGTAAATAAGGAAATATAGAGCATACAATATTCCTCTTATTGTACTATCATTCATTTGAATTTAAAAATTATCTTCATGGAGTGAATTGAAGTCCATATGACTTCATGGAGAGCCCAGCAGAGGAGCCCATGGATATATACAAGCTCGACCTCTTTCCTTCTTCGCTTCTTCTTCTCCTCTCTTTCATCTCTAAAGCTGAGACTCACGCGTCATGGAGGAGGGGAGCGAAGCAGTTGGAGCAAAGAAAGGAGCACACGCGCTAAGCAATCCAACGTTTTTCCTCTGGATTTCCTCTCGATCACCACCAATCCATTGTCCACCACCTCCAACCACCGTCGGCCATCCCAGCCGCTTGAGCTCATTCGCACCAGAAACAGAGCACAAACCAGAGAACAGAGATGGCCAAAAACCACCGAGACTGAATTGTTACGAACTCCTCTCATCGATTTATCTCACTTATAGGTTTCCTTCATTGATTTTAGGCCGTTGGTCGATGCCATTTGCCATTCCCGAATCGTTTGGTTCTGTTCTAGTCCGTTTTGAGGTCGAGAAATCCAGAGAGTTCGAGTCTTCCTTCGAAGCTTCTTTGACGGTGCCGACCATCCGAGTCAACGCCTCTCAGAGCTCTGTTATCTGTCCGATCGCCACTTGCCTCCGCTCGACATTGCCTCTACTTCCCCAATGCATAACGTCCTTCTAGAGGATCGCGACACTTAAAAGAGTTGATTTGTGCCAGTGCAATATCAACTACTCAATAAATTTCAGTATTAAATATTCCATTTTTTTTTTTTTTATCTTTACCATCTATACATATATCGTATTAGGAGGCACAACATTTGAACATAATTTTCGCTCAAATGCGCTGTTACATTATTTATCATCACAAACTATTGTGTTTCAAAATTACTTACAAGAGTGGCGTCTTTTGGTCAACGGTCGCATCTATTACTAAACTAGTATGTCCATTCTGATAAAGAATTATCATAATACATGACCATTCATGCAAATAGCGTCTTTCAATCTACTTTTGAACAAGTAACTATGCGAAAATCTATTGTTTCAATGAAATATAATCTATGGTTAGTAAAACAAAATGCTCGATTTTTGCATCTTTTTATTTCCGTTGTGTAGACTTGTTTTCTTGAATTTATTTGTTATTATTAACTTTTTTTGCAGCGAGTGTTTCGCATCTCACGCATTTTTTCCCCTTCGTAATCATTCTATCTAAATTAAGGGTTAGTCTTTTGGGCTATGAGTGAGTTTTAGGGTTCGCAAAGCATGTGGTGCTTCCAAACTGAAGCTACGGACAAGTTCGGAGAAATATATGGAGTTATATATAGCTCCAGGTTAAATTTGTCTTCTTCCAATTGTGAAGGCTCTCGGCAGGGAGCCCGTCCGCCGCCTCCACCTCCGCCTTGGGGATGGCGTTGAAGAGAAGAGGTGGAGACACGCTCAGGAAGAGGCTGCTAAGCCTGGTGCACGTGAAGCGCAGTGCGGTGTTGCAGCGGTGCGCAACTACGAGCTCAACCGCATCGTTGGAGAGCTTCGCAAGCTCAAGCGCCACGAGCACGCCCTCGAGGTTCTCCTCTCTCCGTATTGAAGTTATTTACATACGAACACTTCTTGTACTTTTGCGTGGTTAGCCGCATAGAAGCTCAAATGCTTTTATATAAATGAAGAGTCGATTCTTCGGAGAAATGGAGGCTGAGCTCTGAAAGGAGAGCTCTATAGTTCGGAATTATAGGTAGGTCGAAGTTAAGCAAGTGATTGATAATGAGTACATTTCTCAACGTGGTGGTTAAATTGATCTAGCATATCCCGTGTTCAAATCTCTGGTTTGTAAGAGTAAGATGGACTCCCCCATCTTATTTGAATTTCTAACCGGTGTATAATATGGATTTCTAACCGGCATATAATATATTAGCGACAACTTCTAATTAAATCTTAAATGCCATAATAGATTGAGAAGACCAAACAAGGTAATTGCAAAATCAGAGTGCAGCACGACCTACCGAAAAATATGTTTTCCTTGTCAGGTTTTACTAATGATGTAAACAACAGTATACAATAGCCGGCGCAATCGAACGAAAGAAAACTAATAGCATGGACACAGAAAAAGAAGACGACCAATGGATTTGAGAATGGAAAAGACAATGATCGCCACTTAGGCTCTATTTGATAACGTTTCTCTTTCTCCCAATTTATATTCCTTTGCTCCCTGGAACCAAAAAAAAAAGCAAAAACAAAAACAAAACAAAAATCTGTTTGATAATGTTAATTAATTTTTCTATTCCCCGGAATAGAAAAGTAGCTAGGGGATTAGATTTGAAATAGAAACAAAAAGTAGAAAAAAAAATAGTTTCTTGTTCCCAAGAACAATTTCTAAAAATAAGTCATTTTCTTTCTTTTTAATTTCTTCTTCTTCTTCCTCACCATCCACCATCTGCCGCTGCAGGCCGCCGTTAGTCGCTGCGATTGCTACCGTTTCCTAGCCACTGCCGGTCACCACTGGTCGCCAACTGTCGCCACTGTTGGCTAGAGGAGGAGCAAGGAGGAGAAGAAGAGAGGGAAAAAAAGAAAAATCTAAAAAAATATTTAAAAGTAATAGAAATTATACGTTACAAAAAAAAAAAATTGTGGGTCATATCAAATGCATTCATATTCTTTTTCTATTTTGAGAATAGAAATTTGGTGTAATTACCAAAACGTATTTTTTTATTCAGAATAGAAATGTTCCCCGGAATATAAATGTTATCAAACAAGCTCTTATTCTAAAAAATTAAACTACCCTAGTGTCTTCTTCTTCTTTTTTTCCACTTTTAGTGGCACTAACAGACTAAAATAATATGATAACTAATATAAAAAGAAGATATTGCAGTTGTACTTACCTTAAGCAAACTTTTAATATTAAATTAATTGGTTAACTTTGTTTCTTTTTTTTTTTCACTTAACAGAGATGGACATTAGTCATCTTGATCAAAGGAAAAGATATATAGTCACTGAAGTGGACTTGATTCTTTGGTGATGCTAAATATTTCCTCAGTCAAGAAAGGCCTTCAAATAAACAATGAACATATAGATCTCTTTCAAAGACTCAAGGAAGCAATCCTCAGTGCACATATACCCCAAAACACCTACTTCAAACAGACTATTTTACTTTTACAACTGCAGATGAGTTGGTTGCCAGGAGTTGATCAAGTTCTTACACAAAATTCTAGTTTCAGGAAACACCTAGTAGATTAGCCATCAATCCGTGAGAAGTTTGGAGCTGTAACATTCATGGTGACTTAATCAGTACCTCTTACAGAACACAAATCAACCAACGATATGCCCACACAGGGGGTCGACACAAATCTATGAGTTCAATAATAAGATTTGGCAACGAGTGGAACTTGTCAACGAAATGGAGATGTAAACTTGAGTAGATTGATTAGAGGCAACGGTGTTATAGATTCATGAGCTATATCTGTGAATATTTCCTGATAGAGAAACTCACTGGACAATAATAAGCGAGTCACGAGAACTATCACATATGAGTCCAATATATCTGCATTAATGTGTGTATGATATGTACTCACACAGATAACATGTGCATCCTGTTCATAATGAAGATGAGAATTGCACATTTTATTATTGAATTATTTGCTTTAGCTCCAAAAACATTTGCGACAAATTTCCAATATCAAACAGCCATTGACGAATTGGACATTCTATTGTAGCTTGAATAGGCAATCACCTTTACAAGGATGCTTTCCTGAATGCCTGAACACCGACGGTGATTGAGAGAAAAGCCAACAGAGCTCCTTGTCTAGAGTGTGCAAATTCTGTCCATGTCAAGGGCCTCATGACTTGGAAAAGTGCCTTCTGGAACCGCTCATTTAAGTCCTCTAATGATCCAGTGTTGTCAATTACTCTGTCTGCCTTAGACCTTTTCAGGTCCAACGGCATCTGAGCATTCATCCTGTTCCTAGCATCTTTCTTGTTTGTTCTGTCTCTTGCCATAAGCTGTCGAAGCTGAGTTTCTGGATCAACTCAGACGGCAACGATGGGCCTTGTCCACTTGCCCATCTTTGCCTCAAACAACAATGGGATGTCAAGAGAAATAACCTTATGTCCTCTCAACCGAAGTTTCAAAATTTCTTGGAGGATGCCAGATGATATGTAAGGAGCGAGCAGCCTAAACATAAGTAAGAACACAAAGCTTCAGGAAGTTAGAAGATTAGAAGGTTTCTTCTCTTGAAGTCCAATGCAAGTGTTAACGCATCATTTAAACGAACATGAAAAAAATCCAAGGGTCATCATTGGCTTTAGAATGAATAACTCAGCTAAGACCAAGGCAATGAAGGTGCAAAAATTTTGAACTGATATCACAAATTACAGACAGCAACTACATCCATGATGGGTTAAAAAGAACTCAAATATTAGAATTGATCCCCTATTTCATCAGAGCAAGAAATTTCTCTAGTCGAGCAGAATCATACGCATCTGTACTTATGCATGGTAAATTTGCCGTTGTGTCCAGCATGATTTGATCCCCATTTTGAAGTAGAACTAGTACGGCAAGTTTAGTTCAGATTTATCATTACCTATTCAAAACCTTACGCATTGCAGGATCAGAAAAGATAATTTGGCCTAACTTTGGCCTTTCAAATTCTCCATCAGCCTGTGGAATCTCCTCCCCAAACGCAGCAACGACTTTTTTTATTTTAAATTTTTCCATCCACCAATCCCTTTCTTTAATGCATCTTGCAAGCACAACAAGGAATTCAAGAATTCCAAGAAGGAAAATACAGTCTTCAAGTCCTGTCAAGTGGCAAGATGCCATCCTCACTGCATCGATCAACCCAATTGTTGAAACTTGCTAGCACAAGAATGACTCCCTGCGGTATTTTACCTGTACTCTCAAGCGAAACTATCTGTCCATTGTTACATGACACGGTTTAAGGTTGCCATAGTCTATCATCTCATGAAGGGAAATCATGAGTATATAGATATTCACGGAAGCTTAAAGTAGGAGGGACACTGAAAAACAAAAATGCAAAGCTCCTTAACATGGAAACTATTTAGCCAATAACAAAGGCATCATTTACCCAAAGAACAGGCCTCTCAAGTTTGCACAATGTTTCTCCTTGTTGGAGATTCCAACTTCTAGAACATTCCCTTGTTTTTCATATTTCTCTAAAAGAAGGAAAGAAATCAATAGTAAAAATACTCGATGAATGTAAAATAAACCATCTACCATCCCCTTGCTGTCATATTTCCAGACAGAATTTGATATACATATCATGATTGATTTACAGTCATCTACTTCAGGAAAACTCTAAAAAAATCCTTTTCAAAGATCACTCTAACATACGACCAAAAAAAAAAGATCACTTTAGCAGACCAGAATAGTGGAACATTCTTGAGTGAATCATAACTAGGCAAAGAAATCAATAGGACCAATAATGGTGTCATGGTCAAGATACATATCCAAAGTGGAAAATAAGAATCTAGGGCATAGAATGAAAATTTTCAGACCAGAATTGAAGGGAGGATGATTTCTCAGGATGGAAGCAAGAATCAAGGGAAGCTTAAAATGGAAAAGAATTATTAGCTGAATCAATTAGCATTATAGCTGGGTCAATTTGCATTATTAGTTTTGCCATTTCCTTTTATAATAAAATTCCTTGGATGTATGAAAACTATAAATTATACCTCCTATGAGGAATTATGCTTTGAAGTAATGAAGCAAAATCAAAGCGTTTGAGATTTCTTTGGTGGAAACATCCCATAGAAAAACGCGTCCACAAAGGAGAAGAAACCACGTTAGGAATTCCGCTCCTAACAACTTGGTATCAAAGCCGGAATCAATGGCGTAAGAGACCAACCCCCAAGACTTACAGCTACAAGTGTTGGCAGCCTTGCAGGACATTCAGCAGTGTCTCACAACGCTAGAAGGGAACCAGGGGCACGGTGGAGGCCGGAGCCAAGGCTCGATGCAGGGGTTTGTAAACCAGAACCTGCAGGACCAAGAGGAACTTGAGGAAGGTCAGGGGCGAGCGGCCCATCCTCACTGATGGTATCATCCCGATATTCCTCGATTCAACTGAACCACCAATGCAACAACCTGGACAGGGAGAGTAGAACAAATATTTCGATTTAATCAAACTCCTGAAGACAAGAAGTTCATTCTTGCATCCATACATCTTGAAGGGGAAAGCCCAATTATGGGTCCAATCACTACGGGCGGATAATTATCTACCATGGGAGCATTTCCGCTTCATATTTTTGGAAAGGTTCGGCCCCCCTCGATTCAATGATTTCTTTGGAGAGTTGACAAAGTTAACACAAACCGGAACTCTCAAGGATTACCAAATCCAGTTCTAACGGCTGCTTGTGCGATGCGGTATGCGACTCTTTCTAGCGGAAGTAGTAAGTTGTTTTGTTAGTGACCTTAAAGAACTTGTAAAATCTGATGTGGGAGCTGTAGGCCCAAGAACACTTTCGAACGCAATTAGCTTGGCTCGAATTTTCGACGAAAGGAGCAATGCTTTACGAAAGGCCACAACTACTGTCCAATTCCGCTACGACCCCAACACGGGACCACCTTAGGCCCCATGGGATAACATAGCAACGAATAATACTGGAAAGCGTAGTCCTACCATATCCCAAGTACCCATCAAGCGCTTAACATCATCGGAGGTGCAGGAACTGCGGGTTATGCTACAATTGCGACGAGATTTACACCCCCGGACATAGGTGCAAGCGGCTGTTCTTAATTGAGGTTGCAGAGGAAGAATCCATGGAAGAGGAAGCGGAGGCATTCGAGGAGCAACGTGAAGCAGCAGACGCGAAGGGGGGAGACATACCTGAAATATCGCTGCATTGCAATTGCGGGAGTCACCACTCCACAGACCATGCGAGTCCGGGCCACAGTGAAGAAACAGCCACTTGGTGTACTCATCGACACCGGGAGCATACACAATTTCCTCAATACCACGACGGCACGCAAGTTGGCCTTGACCATAGAGAAAGTACGTAATTTGAGTGTGGCGATGGCTAACGGCGAGAGCCTTGCAAAAATGGGGAGTTGTCACGCGGTGGAGGTAACCATCCAAGATACCATATTTGCGATTGATTTCCACGTTATTTCTCTTTGTGGATGTGATGCAGTACTTGGGGCATCATGGCTTCGGAATCTTGGCCCGATTTTATGGGCTTTCAAGACTATGGAGATGCGGTTCCGGTGTCACGGGAAGAATGTGAGATTAATTGGGAGGGAGATCAACGCCGAAAACTTACATCGACAGATTGGGCAATCATGGGTGCATGGTTTTTTGCTTCGGATAGAGGCTGATTCGGGGGTGGCAGCGGACCAAAAATCCACCGGCAAGACCGCCTCAAAACTAGGACAGAACTGAGAATGGTTCGAGAAGGAGTATCCAACGGTTTTCATGGAGCCCAAGGGTCTACCACCGTCACAAAGCCAAGATCACCGCATTACTATCGCAGAAGGAAAGGGTCACGTCTACGTGCGCTCTTACGGCCACCCATTTTTTTTTTTTTCCAAAAACAAGAGATCAAAAGACAAGTTGTCTACGTGCGCTCTTACCGCTACCCCTTTTTTCCTAAAACAAGAGATCTGGCGGTATGGGGTTTTGAGTCACAAGTTGAGGGAATGCTAAGAAGCGGAATAATTCAACCAAGCAACGGTCCGTGTTCTTCTCTCATGATTCTTGTCAAAAAAAAGGATGGGACATGGCGTTTTTGCGTTGACTACCGCGCCTTGAACAAAGTCACGGTAAAAGATAAGTTCCTGACACCCTTAATTGATGAATAAGTTCCTGATACCACCTCCAATCGCCCTCGGCCATGCCAGCCACTCGAGCTGATTCGCGGCAAAACAGTGCACACGCACCAAGGAACAGAGATCGCCAAAAACCACCGAGACTGAATTGATACGAACTCCTCTCATCGGTTTTCTCTCACTTATAGGTTTCATTCGTTGATTTCAGGCCGCCGGTCAACGCTGTTCGCCATTCCCGAATCGTCTGGCTCTGTTCTAGTCCGTTTTAAGCCCGAGAAATGCCAAGAGTTCGAGTCCTCCTACGAAGCTTCTTCGCTGGTGCCAACCATCTGAGTCGACGACTCTAACGGTTCGGTTATCTGTTCGATCGCCACTCGTGGCCAGAGGCTGCACCTCCAAGGTATGTACATCATTGCCCTATTTTTTAGTAAGCTGAGTCCGAACGTTGTAATTTAAGCTTGAGTTCGAGTACAGATTAGGAATAAAATAGTAGTGTGAGCACACTTTAATGTCACTGAAATCGTCTGGATTGGAATTAGTACTTCAATGATGCTTCTATACTTTGTGTTTGAAGCGATCACCAAGTGTTCGTGAAAATGCTTGATCGAGATCACATATTTATTCGAGAGGCTTCTTTCAGAAATTGAATGCATACACGTTTATCACATGTTTCGCCAGTCTTGCTTCCGGTTCCTTTTATTTCAAGTCATGGCCATGCCTTCGAAGTGACTATTGCTTCGTTTTCTGTTTCTGTGCTCCGTCTCTTCTCTCTCTCTCTCTCCCCCCCCACCCTTTCCCCCGGGAGCATTATGGTTGGGTGCATGTGTGGTGGCGGGCGGATGTTTGTATGGATTGACGTGGTGACTGGAGTTGATCATTGGTGGAGCAAGACATGTTTAGCCCTCTGTATGAAGCTTGTAAATGTCATTCTTGGGCAAAAATGCTCACGGGCTTTTGTTGCTTAAGGCGAAGGATGGACATCAATGGTGACTGTTGAGCTTTTAGGTTGAACAGCTTGGTCGTGAATAGTAACGGAAGAAGACCAGACCAAAGCTTGTGTGTTCAGGAAATAAGGGAGGCAGAGAGTAAAGGTAAGGAAAGAGGAAGTCAGGGAAATCTGCAGAAATGCATGTTCTGGAAACGAAGGACCGAGAAGGAATAATGATGATGACGATGATGATGATGATATTTATAGTAAAAATAATAAAATGATAGAATCACAATAGCCAAAAGGGCCATGCGGTATCATTCAAGAAAAGAAAGTTTCATAAGAAATTCACCAACAATACTTAATAATTCGAGAAAGAAGGAAAGGAAATATGTATGTGATAGACATGGTAAGCTATCTTTGGATTGGTAAATTTGATTAACGATTACTGGGCTTTAGCTGATTTCACGTTTAAAGTACTAAGTTTTGACATTTTTTTAATTACCAAGCGTGGTAATTAATCAGCAAAATTTTGAAGTTCAGAAATCCCAAATTGTTGGGTGCCAATATGCACTAGTTGAATTTTGAGGCCACTAGAACTATTGGCTAAACTATTGTTCTAGAGGGAGGGAATAATTACCCAATCGGATCTAAATCTATTATACAAATGCCAATTAAATCATAAACTTTTCAAATTTATTAATGTGTCCTAAACTTGCGCACAAAATTTTAATATTGTCTTTATGACCTATTGGTACTAGGAATTGCTGACGTACATCTAATCATTGCCGATTGTTAGGCATGCCATGCTAATGTGAACAATTTTACTTGCGCCACATCAATAATTTTCCGTGACGATTGGCTAGAAGGATTACACTAAGATTTTGCGTAAAGATTTAGGACTACATTAGCAAAATTGAAAAGTCTATGACTAAATTGACATCCGTACAATAAGTTTATGATGGAATTGGTAATTTTCCCAAAGCATTATTAATTTTGAATTCGCTTTCGTTATGCACATAATAAATTCCAACTTTAGCGAGGTTTATTCTCAGTCTTGCTCTTGCTCTAGTATTAGCTATGACAAGAATAGGATTGGTGGGTGATATAAACAACTAAAATACTTAAGAACGTTGAAGCTATGTTCTTTCAAAAAATAGTATATAAAATCATCCTTAAAGTTTTGTGTAATCTAGTGGGCAGTGACAGTTTTGGACGCACCCGAAGTACTTCCATTTCAAAGGATAAAGAAGTATTAAATGATATTTTGTTTGCTAAAGATTTAATAATTGAGATTTAGTGGCCGTAATGGGCCAATTCAAAGGATAGTTGGGAGTGGAATTTTTAATTCATTGGGAATGGACTGAGTTTGTTTAATAATGAGGTATATGGGTTGGTTCTATACTTAATCTTCAGCGTTGATCGAAGTTAATTGAACGAAGACCGGGCTTGAGAATCTAGAGTCACTCAATAAGATCATAGTCCACTATATATTCTTCTACCTCTATCAAATATTGGCATTTCAATCATTTGTGTAATAAATGTTTATACATATTTAGTATTGGATAAATGATATGTATTTTTAGAGTTATACCGATCTTAATTGAGAATGGGATAATCCTATATTACTTATTTTTTCTCTTAAATCTTGAAAAGAGTTCCGAGTCTACCAAACATTAATCGTTTTAAATTAACTGGAAGAACGATCACACTAGGTGAACCATTAGACATGAAGACACAAGAGCAAGGCCAAACAATCCTCATTCAAAGCAGAACTAATTCTGACCTTCATGTTAACGTGATAAGTAGCAACCACCTCAAATCACACACTCAATTTACCAGCAATATCTCACGCTTAATGGCCTTCCAAAAATCGACTCGAATGTATGCAATCGGCACGAGCGAAGAGGGGATAACATGAATCACTCGAGACCAAACGTAAATTTAGCGATGAAGTCAACGGTCGAAGTGTACACCAGCAATAAGATGGAAGCGTCCAGAGATCAGAACTGGGGACAGCAGACCTGCATTGACGAAGGTAATCAAAGGAGCACTCTTGAAGGCTCTCGGTTTCAACATGGAGGGGAATACAAGACTTCCAAATTCGAAAATACTTCTACACGAGTCTCAGTATACTGAAAAATGACTGGGAATTGAGGAAAACCATCAGACACACAGAAGACAATCGAATAAGAGACTAGATGCAAAAGATACAGGGAAGGAGTCACGGCCAGATCAATGTAAAGGCAATGCAACACACTTGAGGTCATCGAGACAGCCTTGGACGCAACCGGTTTTCACTCCGGCGGAGCCAAAGGCTCTTGGTCTCTACCTCACGAAAACAGAGTACGAGGCTTTAACCTTGAGTAAGAGCAGTGACTGGACGTGATTGGCGAGTGGATCGGAAGGAGGAGGCCTCTGAAGTGGCGACACCAAGAATTGGAAGCGGTGACGAGAGAGTGAGTGAGAATCGAAGGCGGCAACAGTAGCGACCGAGAGTAGAGACGAACGGAGTATGATTGTGGAGGTGAGGCTCTATGTACCGCGAACGGTTACAGTGACAATCGGCAGACAGAATGGAGAAGGAAAAAATGAAGATGGAAACCAGAGATGCTGGAGGTTACAGTAGCCGGAGAGTGGAGGGAGGTTGGACGGTGACGCAGTGGCCGGGGGTTGAAGGTGAGGGAAGTGGTGGCTGGCGAGGGCACGAGCTGGAGATGAATATGTCACAGAGGAGAGAGAGTAGAGAGAAATTATAAGGCGAGGTGTACAAGTGAGATGAGGAGGGCGTCGACTTCGTGGGCCGGGCCGAACCGGGCCTCCAGGTTCGAACTCACCTGAACATTTCCTAGATTCTTTACCAGGCCCAGGTGGCAGGCCTGTCGTGAAATTATGCTTATTGGGCTCGGTTCTTGCTAAAAGTTCAATTGGGCCGTACTGGGGATGTCAAACTGGACTGCGAAAGTTGACCGGCTCTTGATACTTCTTTTTCAAAATTTTAATTATTGGACCTGGGATATCAAAATCTTAATGTCTCTGATATGTGCATTAATCTTCTTCGAAAAATGTAATTTGAAATCACTGGCAAAATCCGGATGCCGGTCAATTTGTTGTTGATTCGATCTTGTGAACTCATATACACTTGCAGGAAGATATGCTATCGATGTTAATATCAATTTATCACCAAATAATCACAAATTTCAGTCTTAAATGCTCCTGAATCAATTCTGAATGTTGCTGGGTGTTAGTACCCACGTATCAATTAAAATGGTTTTGGCTTAGTTCAGTAGTTCTATGAATTGTCCAAACGTAGTGCCAATGTGAGATTGATTATCTATCCAGTAACCGCATGTTTGCAGTTCATTGGCATGGGTAATTTGTCGATTTTCAATGTTGGACATTGCTGGAAAATGCAATTTGACTGTGAATTTGAGTGTGTTTGGCTTGGTTTGTTTATACTTTCATTCACCAGTGATTAGCGGCTAACGTACTATCCATCTCAGCCTTCCGAGCGTGTTTAAAGGTCACTTGTTCTGAGAATTGCCAGCAATGCATGCTAAAATTTAATGAGGGTCTCGGTTTAGGCATGAATTCAAGGAAATTAATTGAGATAATTCGAGGTTGAATTTCATGATTCATGCGAATACATTGGTATGCATTTCATTTCCAAGGCTTTCGGTTGGATCGAATTTCAATTGAATAGGTAAATTGTGGGTTCCATGTGTCGAATGTTGCTGGTGGTTTCGATCTACGCTTTGATCTTGGAAGAGATTGCAGTGATTTAGGGGTTAAGTTGCTAGTTCATGTAGGTACATACGCAAAAGGATCCATTTCATGTCATTTTAATATTGTTTAGTGTAATTTTCTTTGCATAAATAGTTAGGTCTGCATATGATAGTGGGCGAATTTAATTTACTGAGTTTTAGAATGGTAATAAAACAAGAATCCTTTTAGTAAACAGCTCTCTTTAAGTCTCTTTATGATTGTGGCGTCTTTAGCTTATGGTGGCTCATGTTCCGGGCCTTATTAACAATGTCATATATATTTTTTACCCGACATCTTATAGGGTGTATATTCTCGTATTTACTTTAATACTATTTTGCTTTGAAGTGTTGATTTTATTGTCTTGATTTGGTGTGTTAGAAATCATATAATAATTCAGATTTGATCATATACAGTGATCAATTTCATTATCTTGATCCAAAAGCTTACTTCAATCTAAACAATTTGTTTCATCCAACTAATTATGTTTACTCCAAAAGGAATCCCATGAATGGTGGCATTAAAGAAGAATACCGTGAATGTGAATCCTGTGGAATAGGTAGCATCTCCATAAAAATAGTAGAGAGAAGCAAACACAAAGAGAGGGGAACATCGAGAGACGGGTTTAATCAAAAAGTCTTTGGTAATGCACGTCCAGAACAGACCACAACCACTCTCCCCTCATCTATCAACCTCCATCAACAGATCAAGCCACTGTCGACAAGGTCATATCCGATCGCAATTCTCGTAGCAACCCCAACTGCTCGTGACCTGTTTTGCACATAGGCCGGCAGCTCTAGACGCCCCTGGTTCTGTCGTCACATTGTCCGTTAACGATGTTGTTGTCACAGAAGCTTGTGCATCATTTTGGTCCATAGTCAATAATAAATTGACTTTTGGATAAAGCTGTGAAAGCATGAACATTACCAAATGTCATAGCCAAATTTCTAGTTTTAGTGCCAGAGGCGTTTGTTCTGTTGCCATGTATCTAAAGTGATTGTTGAACTTGTTGAGACAAAGCCTCCAACTTGGATTGAAAACCATTCAGATTGTTTTGGATTGCCACCTTAGCTTCCAAACCCCTGTCTTCGGAAAGACACAAATGTGAATGAAGAACCCAACACCTCTCTTTGGAATGGCCATCGTGATTGCAATGGTCACAATGTGTCTTCAAAAAGACGCAAATGCGGATGAAGAACCCAACACCTCTCTTTGGAATGGGCATCGCAATTGCAATGGTCACAATGGAACTGTGCTGGTTTCTTAGATTTTCCTTTGGCAAACCAAGCAATGGAGTCTCCTTGCTTCATGTTGATAGCACTGTGGGCTGATTGTTCATTAAGCTCTCCTGATGCTATTGGGGCTAAAGGCATGACATCTCTCATTATTTTCTCACTTTGGATTATGGCACAAACTTCATTGAAAGTAGGCAATTGAGGACTCATAAGAAATTGATGTTTAGTGTCCTCAAATTTAGGCCTAATGCTTGCTAATAGCTAAAAGATTTTATCTTGCTCTTCTCAATTGACATAATCTATTACATTTTGGGTCGTAGGTCTATACTAATGAAGCTCATCCCATTGCTTCTTTATTTTTCCCAGGTGTTCAGTGAAAGATTGTGTTGCACCTTGCTTAGAACGAGCAAGTCCCTGTTGTTGCTCAAAGTTCAGAGATTCATTTTTGGTTTGACCATACATCTTGTATATCGAACCCCACAATGCCTTGGCCAACTCTAAATATGCAAATATCTCGTAGATCTTTGGTTCCATGGAACTGAATATCCAAGACATCATATTGTGGTCATTTGCTAGCCATTCATCAAATCTGGGATCTGTCATGGGAAGGGCTCTAATCTTCCCCTTGATGTGACCAAGCTTCGATCTACCTCCAAGAACAAATGTTATGGCTCATGACCAAGGAAGGTGATTTCTTTCTTTTAGCAACAATGAAGTCAACCGCTTGTTTGTCTCTTGCACCTTTACCGCGTTGGATACATCTCCTAACTTCTTTGACCCCTCTATGATGTGTTGCTCATAATGACAAGGATATGATAGCAACAAAGAGAGGAACAAGCACTAATCGAAAAACACAAATCGTCATAGAATAGGAATGGACCCGAACATAAGCAAATCAAGACAATCAGATGTGCAGAAAAAACAAACCCAAAAAATCACAAGCTGAATCAAACCTCCTCTAAAACCATGTTGAATTTTAGTAAGGCAATCACAAAAAACTCCTTTAATACCATGTTGAATTTTAGTAAGGCAATCACAAAAAAGAACACGATTCAGCAATTTGCTTATGTCCTTGGACAAAACTCTCAACTCTCTTAATTTTTTTTTTTTTGGTCATGAAATTCTCGTGCTATTTGTACACAAGGGTTGCTACAACAAAGGAAACAAGCAAACCTTAAAAATACTTCTTCTTCCTCCCCTAGTTGGTCGCTCAGTGGCGATGGAGGCCATAAAGACGACAGATGGTGGTAGATGGCAGAGACCGGTGGACAGTGGGTGGCAAAGTGAGGCTCCAACGACCGGTTAAAAGAGGAAGAAAAAGAAAAGAAAAAAATAAAGAAAGAAAACCACTTGTTCCAAAAATTATTTCCGGAAATAAGAATCTACTTTTTTCTATTTTGTTCCATATCTATTCCATTTTTTTTTTAATCTGTTTCAAATCTAATCCCTAACCACTTTTCTATTCGAAATAGAAAAATTAACTGACGTTTAAAAATTGAAATGTTACCAAATGGAGCTTTTGTGGTTGGCTCACTGTGATGGCTCAGTTTGCTGTAGTTCTAGTGGCTGGCTCACCGTGACGGCTCGGTTTGTCGTAGTTCTCAGTCGAGGAAGGAATGCCGCGGTGTCTTTCGACAATGGCTTGCGACGCTCGACGATGGTAACTCAACGAGGATTGCCGACATAACTCGATGGCGTTCGCCGTTAGTGCACGCTATGGCGTTGCTTCGTTGGGACTAAAATCTATTTGAATAACTCACTAGAAACCCCACGAACTCCAAAAATGTAGGACGAGATGAGTGCAACAACAAAGGACCGAGTAACGTGTCCCAAAACTAGCAGGAGTAGCCACCTGGAATCACTAAAAAACAAAGAATTCTTGAACTATGAAGGGGCTCGGCAAATAAGATGCAAAACCAACGATGGCCAGAACAGCAACTCTGGAATCTTGGGTGGCCGTCGTCAGTAAAGATCGGTCAGCAATAAAGCGGCAACGGACTGGTCAAGGCAGTACATTTGTCGTCCGGTAACTCACAGTACGAGGACACAACACAAAGGCAGCTTGCGGAACTTGGTGAAGCAACTAATCATCGTCGCGTGTCGGACACAGTGTTGACACCTAAATTTTGAAGATCCATTTAGTCATTTATTGCATAAAAAAATTAGGGATTAATTTTATCCCTGAAAAAATATTAATTGCATAGCTACATTTAGTTTGCATATTTTGCATTTTATTTACTGGACCGGTGGTGGATGAGTCGAATTGGTGTTGTTGAGTTTTAAATTAGCAAGTCGAACTAAGCCCATGGAGAGTACAAATTGACCCAAAGCCCATTTTCTAAAATTGAGATTTGAAATGAGGATTTTCAGAATTTAAGAAAATCGGGGTTATGATCTTATCTTTAAAAATCAATAGAAAATATTTTGGAGAGAAGGAGAATAAAATATTTTGATGATTAGGAGGTTATAGATAATCTTTTCGTTGGATGAAATATTCATAAAAGGATTGCATTTTATCTTGGCCTATAAAAGGGGGTGTACGTAAGGTTTTGAGGAGGGAGCTTCTTTTGGAAAAAAATTCAGAAAAGTGGAAAGAAGTTTTGCAGTAAAAAAAAGAGAGAAAAAAGCAAAAAGTGAAAGAAGAGAGGGAGGCCGTCCGTGAAGGTCTTGGGAAAAGGAAAGAAGCACAAAAAGCAAAAAGCAAGGAAAGTGTGCGGCTGCAGAGGAGAGAGGAAAGGGAAAAGTAAAAAAAAGAAGGAAAAGTTTTTCCTGTTCATCTTCTTCGGCAAAGCTTTCCTGGTGTCCAGTCCCTTCGCCGGCGTGTCTCCTTGCTCCTGTCCGGTTGATCATCCGTGTGCCCCGCACTTGAGCACTGCCCATCGCCCAACTCGACGATCCGTGAAGTTCCGCCGCGCCTCCGCCTTCCCCGCGCCGACGTAGCCGCCGGTCTCCGTCTACAAGCCCCGACGAACCGCGCCACCATGACGCCGAGCCTCGCCGCGCCTCCTTCGCGAGCAACCCGCGACGCCAGCCCAGTCGTCCGTGACCCCCCCTGCACCGCGCCACACCATCGCGCTCAGATCTCCGCGCCGCATCTCCACCTGCATCCATCCGCCCGAGCACCGGCGCCACAGCGGCTCGCCTCTCGCCGCGCGTCTGTTGTCTCCTCACAAAGCCCGCCGGTCGCTGCCCGTGAAGCCAGACGCCAGACCGTCCCTACCACTGCATGCTCGGAGCTCGATCCGCTGCACCGGAACACCAATCTTGCCCCCAACTCGTCTGCAACGCGCGACGCCCAAGCCTGCCGTGCCCACACCGCGGAGCCCCGAACGCCGGCGATCCAAACCCCCTGCTTGGTGTTGACGAATTGGCTGCCCCTCCATTTTCCTTAGGTTGTTTATTTTTCTTTTATTTTTATTATTTTACTTTACTTTTAGTTAGCTTTATTATTATTGTTTAAGTTTGAATATTGTAAGTTAACTTTTAGGGTATGAATATTGTAAGTATTACTCGCAGGAGTTATCCCTAAAATTATTGTAATTACTGATTTGATCCGTAAGATGTCGGATCATTTTTTTAATTATATTAATTTTTGAGATTTGTCGATAGTATTTTAATTGTTGAATCAATTTAACTATTAATTTGATTCGTAAGAATTCGGATAAGATTTTTAGTTATTTTGAACTATTTGTCGTGATAATTAGGGTTAGGATAATCGTGAATTTGACCTGTGAGACAACAGATTATTTTTTCGATTATTTTGATCCTTTATTTGATTGGATGCCTTGATTAGTTTAGATTTAATTTTTAGTTGGTAATCGCATTGTTCTAAAAGCCACTAAAAAATCTAAAAAATATTTGAATTAGGATTCAGTTTGTTTTTGGAATATTTTTTGTTATTTGGCATATCTAGGATAGGGATTTCAGTTCGGAAAATATAAAAACCAAAAAAAACTAAAAAATGCATTCATTTAGGATTTTTAGTTTCTGTTTAGTTTAAGTTGCATCTTTAATTACATGGAAATTTTAATTTCGAAATTAATTAAAAAAACACAAAAAAATCATCATACATATATCATGTTATATTAGGACATTTTTTGCACGTCATTGCATATTAGATAAATTGCATGTTAGATTAAGATAACATCTTAGTTTAAATTAGGATTTAATGTGACTTGATCTTTAGTTTAAATTAGATAGAATTTTAATCTAGCTAGATCATTTTTGCATAGAAATATCAAATGCACGTCATTTAGTTTTTATTGGTTTCATTTAATTAAAACTTCCTCGTCATTAGACTAAATCATTTAATAAATGTTGCATGACATATAACTCGCATACTAAATTATATGCTGCATGTCATTTTAGTTTAAATAATTTTGTATGTCATTGCATCACATTGCATGTCATTAAAATTAGGTAATTTAGATTGCATTTAATTATTGCATTTCTTCATGTCATATAGTTTAGGTCATGCTGCCATGTCATATTAGATTATTAGCATGCATCTCATGAGTTTCATTAAATAAAGTGAAAACAAAAACAAAAATTGAAATTGCGTGTTAATTAGAAATCATATCTAGGGTTGCTGATGTGAATTCTGATTTAACAATACTTGCTTTCGTTACTTTGAGATAAGTATTGAATTATTTAATTGCTTTCCTAAGTGTTAAATTGGTGGTATGCGCACACGTATGATCACCTCACATGTTAGGAAGTTAAATTAAAATCAATTCAATTGCCAAACATTTTTTTAAAAAATGAAATAAAAAGGTACCGAAAGGGCACTAGGATAATCTGGTGTAACCAAGTCCCCGGACTCATGAATCTCTGGTTCGTAGGAGTAAAGTAAATCTCTCATTACTTTACTTGGGTTTCTAATCGACCCACTAAAAATAGATTAGTGGCGACTCCTGATTGAAAATCATTTGCATGTTAAGAATTCAAACCTAAGTCGCGAATTGGTATGGGCTTGGGAGAGCCCGAGCTAAGCTTAAAGACTTAGTAATCCATTAACCTAGTTTTAGGTGGTGAACCTGCGAAAAATCAGGTCGCGACACACAGCAACAGCAATGACGCCGTCTCAGTCAAGTGGCGCAGCAGTGAGCTAAGGAACAGCCACGAAGCACCACAGCAGCAAACGTCACGGTTTAGCATGGGGAAACTCACGGAGTGGCAACAGGCGGCGTTTGCTGATATGCATGATCGGCGACAGTGGTTCAGAGAGCAATGGCGTTGGTGCGGCAACAGAGCTTCGCAGCAAGGAAAAACAGCCTCGGGTCGTCGTCAAGGGTTGAGGAGCTCGGTTGTGGTCGTGGAGACACACGGCCAAATATATGTTGTCAGACCAAAAGAGAGCCTCTCCCCATTATTGTCCAGTAATAGTTTGCATTTTATTGTCCAGCTTTCCCTTTCTCTAGATGAATATATTTTATTCCTTTCCTCCTTCCTCTCTGTACGCATATTGCTCCTTTGCATGAAAAGATTTCTTTCTTTATGCTAGTGTGCCGCTTCTTTCAAAATATATATTGCCCAAAGAATAACACCAAATATATGCCCCTACGTGTGCAACGTTACCTCTTATTTTACAAATCTTTTCTTGCCTTCTTTAATTTCCTTCGTGCGCACGCTTGTTTCTTGTACCTTTCTTTCTTTATTTTATTTCCTTCTTGCTTCATTTGTCTGATCATGTCGTGGAGAAGAAATCTCCACGTCTATGCTATTTGATCAAATGGGCTTTTGGCCAATTTTTAGCTCCCACGGGTTCAGCTCAAATAAATTGATTAGGCTCAAAACTATTCACTCAGGTCCATTCATCGCCAGTCCAATTAATACAATAAATGGGCTAAGCTATTATGATGTATGCTCCCAAAAACTATACACAATTTAACTAATATTTTTGCTAGGGGTTGAAGTTGATCCATAATTTTTATATGCAATAAATAACTAATTGAGTTATCAAAATTTAGGTGTCAGCAAATTGAACAGATCGAGAAAGCTTTAAATAATGAGTTGCACATGCTATCAGATATTTAAATAACACTGATCAGTAATGCAATATTTTTTGTGTTTGGTTTGTGAGATAAATAAGAAAAGATAGAGCATACAATATTCCTCTTTTATGATGTCGTTCATTTGAATTTAACTGGAGGAACGATCCCACGAGGTAAGTTATCAGACGTTCAAAGTAGAACAGGTTCTGACCTTGTTAACGTGATACTAAACGAACACCCCAAAATACTGATTGAATTTACCAGCGAAATCACACGCTTAATGGCCTTCCTAAATCGACAGGAATGTATGCAATCGGTACGAGCAAGAGTGATTAACATTAACCCCTCAAGTCCAAACTCAAGTTTCGCAATGAAGCCAACAGTCAAAAGTATACACCAGCAATAAGATGGACCCGTGTTGACGAGGGTAATCAAACGAACACTCGTGAAGTGAAGGCTCTCGGTTCCAACATGGAGGGGAGCACTCCAGATGCAAAAGTGATTGGGAAGGAGTAATGGCCAGATCAAAATAGGCAACACATCACCCTAAAAGGTCATCGAGAGATACAAGACGAACGCAACCGGTTTTCACTCTGGCGAAGGCAAAGGCTCTCGATCCTCACAAAACAGAGTACTAGAGTTTACCTTGAGTGAGAGTAGTGACTGGACGTGAATGACGAATGGATCAGAAGGAGCAGGCCCCTGTAGCGGCGACACGGAGTATTGGAACCAGTGAAGAGAGAGTGAACGAGAATTGAAGGCGGTGACAGTAGCAACCGAGAATAGAGACGAGCGAAGTATGATCGTGGAGGTGAGGCTTGATGTACTGTGACTGGTTAGGCAAACAACTGGGGGAGAGAATGGAGGAGGAAAAGATGAAGATGGAAACCAAAAATGGTGGAGGTTAGGTTCGCCGGAGAGTGGAGGAAGGTTGGACGGTGACTTTGTGGCCGGATTTTGAAGGTGAGGGAAGTGGTGGCTGGCGAGGGGGGAAGTGGCGTGGCGTGAAATTTTGTTTATCGGGCCAAAAAAATTCAATTGGGCCTTACTGCAAACGTCAGATTGGACTGCTAATGTTGGGCCCGAGGTATCAACATCATAATGTTCCCAATTTTTGTATTAATCGTCTTCAAAAAATGTATTTTCAAATCATTGGCGAAATTCAGGCGTCGTTCAATTAGTTGTTGATTTGATCATGTGAACTCACATCATGTCAATTTATCACCAAATAATCACGAATTTCAGTCGTGAATGCCCTTGAATCAGTTCTGAATATTGCTTGGTGTTAGCACTCAATTCTGAATGTTGCTTGGTGTTAGTATTCGGGCATGAATTAAAATGGTTTCGGCGTAGTCTGATTGTTCTATCGATTGTCCATAATGTAGTGCCAATGCACGATTGATTATCTATCTAGTTACCACACGTTCACAGTTCATTGGCATGGGCAATTTGCCAATTTTGAATGTTGGACATTGCTGGAAAATGCTATTTGACTGTTACTTTGAGTGTGTTTGGCTTGGTTTGTTTATACTTTCTCATTCATTTGTGATCGGGGATTAACGTATTATTCATCTTATTGCCTTCTGAGCGTGTTTAAGGGTCGCTTGTCCTGTTAATTGCCAGCAATGCATGCTAAAATTCATTGAGGGTCTCGGTTTAGGCATGAAATTCAAGGAAATTGATGGAGATAATTTGAGGTTGAATTTCATGATTCATGCAAATACATTGGTATGTGATTAATTTCTGAGGCTTTTGGTTGGATTGAATTTCAATTGAATATGTGAATTGTGGTTACAATGAACATAACCAGCCAACACAAAAAACATATGTAACTATTTGTGCTTGCTTCATAATCCATTAGCTCTCTTTGACAAACGTTGCGACAAATGCTATTTCAAGTAACCTGCCATCATGCATACTAAAACGCTAGTGTTATTATACAATGGGAGTGAAGAATAGGAATGTAATTTTCCTACATCGATATTAACTTTTGATGTGATAGTGGATGATGAATATTTAGAAAGGAGTAAATAATGATGAATACTTATTTATGAAAAAAAAAAAAAGAAAAGGAAGAAGAACTTCTCCCCCTTTTTTTGGGGAAATAACATAACTGCATTAAACAAAACAAGTCAAATTTCATAGTGTTAAGTATATGTACTCCCAGCAGAGTCTACATATAAAAAGGTCTTTATTAACATCTGGAACAGAAAAATAAATGACAAATTGCAGATGTTGTTCCTCTGCAAGTAGGGCAAAAAAATCCGTGTAAATAGATAACATTATTGGCTACTTTTAATTTAAGACCATCTTTCAGAGCCATGTTTATGCCATGATGCGTTCCTCATTTGTTGGAGTTTCTATAATTCTCGAGAGATTTATGCTCACTCCTAATTTATCGTTAGCCCTGATATTATATACTTAGGGATGATATATACTATCTAAAACTACTTTTAATCAATAATTACGACATATATCGTTGGAAACTTCTTAATCATCCATATAAAAGATGGGCAAAAGTCTTCTCGTAGGTCTTTCAAGTTTGTTTCTTATGTGGAAGAAAATATGAGATGTCATTTATGAGGACCACCATACAATTATGACTATACATGAGCGGTCAATCATGGCATGCATGAGAATATGACTTAATTTGTACCTTTTCATTATATGACTATTTTTTTTCCCTTTTGAAAAAAGAAATGCCTATTTCCTTAACATACCAAAATAAATGAAAAAAAGAAGAAGAAGCATGGAGTCTTAAGCAATTTGTTAAAATTGCACAATATCTACAGTAAAACATACATACCTATTATGTTTCATATTTAATTATCACTTTGTCAATATCTCAATTTTTAATGTTCATCATATATTTAGTATAAGAACCTATGGAAACAGTGACCCATTATAGAGTCAAGTGGCTAGACCAATAGAATATGCCTATCATTTATACCCAAAATATATAAATATTTTTTCTTGTCTGTATCAGGCGATATCGTAGCCCCTGATATTATATACTTAGGGATATTATATACTTAGGGATGATACATAATATCTAAAACTACTTTTAATCAATAATTATGACGTATATCATTGGAAACTTCTTAGTCATCCATATAGAAGATGGGCAAAAGTCTTCTCACGGGTCTTTCAAGTTTGTTTCTTATGTGGAAGAAAATATGAGATGTCATTTACGAGGACCACTATACAATTATGACTACACATGAGCGGTCAATCACGGCATGCATGAGAATACTACCTAATTTGTACCTTGTCATTATATGACTATTTTTTTCCCTTTTGAAAAAAAAAAAAAAAAAAGCATGGAGTCTTAAGCAATTTGTTGAAACTACACAACATCTACAGTAAAACATAAATACCTATTATGTTCCATATTTAATTATCACTTTGTCCGAACCTCAATTTTTCATGTTCATTGTATATTTAATTAGAAGAACCTATGGAAATAGTGACCCATTACAAAGTCAAGGGGCTAGACCAATAGAATATGCCTGTCATTTATACCCAAAATATTTAAATTTTTCTTCTTATTTGTATCAGGCGATCGTAACCCCCAATATTATATACTGAGGGATGATATATAATATCTAAAGCTACTTTTAATCAATAATTACGATGTATATCATTGGAAACTTCTTAGTCATCCATATAAAAGATGGGTAAAAGTCTTCTCACGGGTCTTTCAAGTTTGTTTCTTATGTGGAAGAAAATATGAGATGTCATTTACGACGACCACTATACAATTATGACTACACATGAGCGGTCAATCATGGCATACATGAGAATAAGAGTTAAGTTGTACCATTTCATTATATGACTATTTTTTTCCCTTTTGAAAAAGAAAATGCCTATTTCCTTAACATTAGTAAAATAAATGAAAAAAAAAAAAAGAGCATGGAGTCTTAAGCAATTTGTTTAAATTGCACAACATCTACAGTAAAACATACATACCTATTATGTTCCATATTTAATTATCACTTTGTCAGTACCTCAATTTTTCATGTTCATCATATATTTAGTTATAAGAACCTATGGAAACAGTGAGCCATTACAGAGTCAAGTGGCTAGACCAATAGAATATGCCTGTCATTTATATCCAAAATATTTAAATATTTTTTCTTGTTTGTATCGGGCTATAGCATAACCCTTGATATTATATGCTTAGGGATGTTATATAATATCTACAACTACTTTTAATCAATAATTACAACATATATCGTTGGAAACTTCTTAGTCATCCATATAAAAGATTGGTAAAAGTCTTCTCGCAGGTCTTTCAAGTTTGTTTCTTATGTGGAAGAAAATATGAGATGTCATTTATGAGGACCACTATACAATTATGACTACACATGAGCAGTCAATCATGGCATGCATGAGAATGCGACCTAATTTGTACCTTGTCATTATCTATGTAGCACCGACACTCTCTAGGAGCCTTCTTGTTGTGTCTGACATTTCGACTCGCTCCGACAGGTCCCGACACGCTCTGACACGTAGTCAACGAGTGTCGAAAAATCCGACACGTGGTCAACTCTCTCTGACACACTTTGACATGCAAGTCCGGAATTCCGATATGCAATTCCAACACGCACGGGGTCAATTTTAAAAATTTCTAATACTTGAGGGGTCAAAATATAAATATACAAAAAGAAGTAATAAAAGGAGTAATAAACAATGCTATAAATATACCCGCACGGGGTCAATTTTTTTTTTCAATTTTGTTTTTTTAGAATTTTTTTATTTTTTTTTCAAAAGTCTTTTACTATGAAAGAAGTAACAAAAAAATGCTATATATGATGAATAAATAAATTTAAAAATATCATTTCAGCATTTTTCTTTAAACAATTTTTTTTCCTCTAAGTTTTATGTGTTATAGTAACAAATTAAAATAATGAATGATATTAACATATGTTAAATTAATATTTTTTGTGTAAATTAGTTCTAGGCTATTATTATTATTATTATTATTATTATTATTTATGTATTTATATATAAAAATATATTCAATATAATGTGTCGAACGTGTCGGAGTTCTCTATTTATAAGAAATGATGTGTCGGCATGTCGTGTCATGTCATGTCGCGTATCGCTTGTCGAGTGTCCATGTTGATGCTATATAGGTCATTATATGACTATTTTTTTCCTTTTGAAAAAAAAATGCCTATTTCCTTAACATTACTTAAATCAATGGAAAAAGAAAAAAAGCATGGAGTCTTAAGCAATTTGTTGAAATTGCACAACATCTACAGTAAAACATAAATACCTATTATGTTCCATATTTAATTATCACTTTGTCCGAACCTCAATTTTTCATGTTCATTGTATATTTAATTATAAGAACCTATGGAAACGGTGACCCATTACAAAGTCAAGTGGCTAGACCAATAGAATATCCCTATCCTTTATACCCAAAATATTTAAATATTTTTTCTTATTTGTATCAGGCAATAGCGTAACCCCCGATATTATATACTTAGGCATGATATATAATATCTAAAACTACTTTTAATCAATAACTACGACGTATATCGTTGGGAACTTCTTGGTCATCCATATAAACGATGGGCAAAAGTCTTCTCACGGGTCTTTCAAGTTTGTTTCTTATGTGGAAGAAAATATGAGAAGTCATTTACGACGACCGCCATACAATTATGACTAAACATGAATGGTCAATCACGGCATGCATGAGAATGTGACCTAATTTGGACCTTGTCATTATATGACTACTTTTTTCCCTTTTGAAAAAATAATGCCTATTTCCTTAACATTACTTAAATAAATGAAAAAAAGAAGAAGCATGGAGTCTTAGGCAATTTGTTGGAATTGCACAACATCTACAGTAAAACATACATACCTATTATGTTCCATATTTAATTATCACTTTGTCAATACCTCAATTTTTCATGTTCATTGTATATTTAGTTATAAGAACCAATGGAAACAGTGACCCTTTTACAAAGTCAAGTGGCTAGACCAATAGAATATGCTTGTCATTCATACGCTAAGGGTTCGTTTATTTTGCGGAAAATGGGTCATTTCCGGAAAATATTTTCTCAGAAGTCATTTTTCAGGAAAATGACAATATTTTAACGTGTTTGGCCAAAACCTGAAAATGTTTCGGAAAATATTTTTCGGTGTTCGATAAGGAAAATATTTTCTAAGATTTCACCACTTAGGCATGCATCACTTATCAATCTATAAATCCATCAAATATGAACTTGCATTTAAATCCGGGCAAACTTGCTTCATATCTTTGTTCCCTCATTGTCGCCAAACATTCATCTACTCTAAAAAAAATGTTCCTATGGATTTTAAAAAGAAGCAAAAGAGAAAAGAAGCAAAGTATGTACAACCCTAATGAGAATCTTTCAGTTGAGTGACCTGTGCTCTTCCTGTATCTTTTGTGTTCTAATAAACAAAAGAAAAAAGAAGCAAAGCATGTGCGAGCTTGAGATCGACGAGCTCGAGATTCGCCTAGCAACAACTAACAACTAGCCAAGAAAGAAGAAGATGGGAAACAAAGAAAAGACAAGGAAAAAAAGAAAAGGAAAGAAAATGAAAAGGAAATTAAAAATAATTTGAATTAAAAAAGAAAAAGAAAATTAAAAAATATTTCGAATA
Organism: Eucalyptus leucophloia subsp. euroa; assembly: GCA_017140325.1. NCBI lineage: Eukaryota > Viridiplantae > Streptophyta > Magnoliopsida > Myrtales > Myrtaceae > Eucalyptus > Eucalyptus leucophloia. Next base: position 13,004,736 of record CM029472.1, on the reverse strand, counting down.
TAAAAAGAAAAGAAGAAGAAGAAAAGGGAGGAGGAAGTGAAGATTTGTAGAAGTGTGAAATAAGAGAGATCAAGTGAGGAAAATGTTTTCCACTTTTCAAAAGTGGAAAACATTTTCCCTTAATTTAGAAGACATTTTTCCTTTCATGGAAAACATTTTCCCCAAGGAATTTATTTTCCGTGAAACGAATGCCGGAAAATCCGAAAAAATGCTTTTCCGGAAATTATTTTTCGCAAAATGAAGGGAGCCTATATATTTAAATATTTTTCTTGTTTGTATTAGGCAAAATCTGGAGTTAGATTTCACATCAAAATCGAATTTTCCCCTTTGATCTAATTGGAAGTAGTTTTTTGTTTTTTTTTTTTTGTCGGAATTGAAAGTAGGTGATTAAAACTGAAATTGAAGAGTTCATTAAAGATTACTTTCTTACACTAGGCCATATATGACGATGAACCTAATTACGTGAAGATGATAAGTCATTCAAAGAAGAGTCCCGAGCTTAAAAACAGTCATGTTGCCTTTAGTCACTCCCGCGTGTTCACATAATATTATAGAGTGGCTAAGAAGAAACCCCAGTATTCCTGTCCACAAAAATTGCTACCCATAAAACAATCACAAAAATATTATTTAGAAAACAAACACGCAAAAAAATATTTAAAAAAAAGAAGAAAAAGACAATATCATGCAACCGTTCTTAGTGTGCATGCTATATGCTTGGATCATTTTTTTATCTCAGTGTTTCATAAATGCTTTGCCTTGAAATGATTTAAGAGGAATCTCTCGGAATCATGCGAGCATATTCTCCTTGCGTTTATCCTAAATTAAGCAATCCCGTTGTTGGCCTAGACTTCAATTGCAATTGTCTTTCTAGTACCAGTAGTCTTTTTAATCCACTTCGTCGTGTTCGCTTTCTGTCAGAACTTCTAGAGTTCCCAAGGGATATGTGCTTGTTTATAATTTAACGTAATCACATATATTGCATCATTATTTGTTTATAAAACGAGATAATAATATATAAAATTTGACACTATTTTCAATGGATGATTATGATCTTTTTTTCTTCATGATTCGATGACTACGACTAGGAATGGAGAATGACTCCTCTTCATCGGCGTGAAAATGGGGCAAAAGACTTTTTGCTAGCCTCTCAAAGTTTTGGTCTTTTTGTGGAAAAAATATGAGATGCCATTTAAGAGGACTAACTATGCAATTATGACTGCACATGAACAATTAATCATGGCATGCCTGAGAGTGTGACCCAATTTGTCCTGTGTGGAAATAAGTTGAAATTGCAAAACATCTATGGCAAGACATACACAGATAGATGGTCAATCTTAATCATCACTTTAATAGAAAGGTTTCTCAAGTTGATTGTTGATCCAGTTATAAGAAGTTATGGAAACATTGACCCATGATAGTCAAATGACTAGATCAATTGAAGGTGCATGTTATTTATACGCAAAGTATTTGGATTTTTTTATAATTTGTATTAGGTGACATATTGAGTCCGATTTCACTTACATAATGAATTTGCTTGTTTGATATGATTGGAGATAGGTCATTGACACTGAAACTGAAGAATTCATATATAAGTACTTTCTTAGGCCTCATAAGTTATGACAAAACAAAAAACAAAAAACACCAAGATTTTGGAATTTTATCTTGACATGTCTCATCTTCCCCCCTCAATTATTCCTATCGGCATCACACATTGAATTAGCACAGCATGTATGAAACACCAAGATTAAAAAAAAAAAAAAATGATCCAAAAATATAAAGCACGTAGACTAATGACATTGTCCTTCATTTGTTTTATTTTTTATTTAAAAAAAAATTGTGTTTGTTATTAGAGCACCGATGTCATAGAAGAGCAGATAGCAGTGCCAAAGCTTTCGTGGTCAGCAGTTTTTGCGAGTTGGAATCCTTGCGCTCCTCCGATAGAGTAGCAAAAGCATGGAAAAGATCGGGAAACCACTGATTGGTCAGGAATTGCGCGTGTAATAGACTAATAGTCATATATGTATATGGCACTGATTATTATGTAGTAGTCTAGTTTTAATTGAAAGTGGGTATAAATGAATTGAGATCTTTATCTATATTTACTTCTTATCAACTCATGTTTTCCATTGGCTATTATGGAGACGCTATCTTCTTGCTCCATATTTCATCTTTCTAATTGCTTTTTCTGTCCTAGAAAATCATGTCATATCATTGTATAAATTAACATGTATAGTGGCATATACACGTACTAGTGCTTGTTGTGACTATGCGCTGAGGGGACATTTTGGCTGTTATAAAGAATCAAATTTAGGAGATGTCCTCATTCCAAAATCTAGTTTCCGAAAGCTAGTAAAGGACGAGAAGATAAGTATTGTAATATTAATGCAGAAACTAATAGGATCTTACTATTAATCAATATGAAATCGTAAAATAAATAAACAAGAAATTATGAAGAACATTAAAAATTTATGTCATTCAGTCTGAGTATTCATGCGTACTTAATAGGAAGAATCAGCAATAAATAGTCTACTAATTTAATGGTTACATAGATCATCAATTCATTTCATAAAGAGGTTTCCAATTTGGATATGGAAGAGCGAAATAATATGTTTGGTGGCACTGTAGCCACCGAAAAATAATAAAAAGGTTTACAAAAATTTTCTCTTCGTATAAGTAAAATTTACCAGCATTGGTGTGAAAAAAACTCACTCTTCATATACACGAGTCATTATAAACTCACATTCCTTTGACATAACTGCTTAGTGCTTTTCTTTCTATTTTACCAGGAGGACTACAATATTCACATTTGGAGGTTGGAAAACCAAATTTGTGCTCTTTCCACCTTTATCTCTATCGAAACAAAGTATCCCAATCCTACTAATAATAGGTAGGAAAATCTCAAAAGAAAGCGAGAAGATCACTAGAAGTGCCAAAAATTATGTACGCTACTTACTTTAATACTAATTTTGCTAGCTCCCTAAAGTTCAAATTAGAGAAAAAAAATAATTATTTAAGTGTCTACGGCGATAAATTCCCATTAAATTGATTATTTGGCCTTTAGAATTAAAATTTTAATATGACTTGGCATATATTTTAATATATCCAATCCACGTGGATGTCCGAAATGACATCACACAATGATTACTTTTTAATTGAGATTGGCACTAAAATAATCACTTTTTAATGACGATTGGCACTGAAGTAATCATTTTTTTAATAACAATTGACACTTAAATGATTACTTTTAATAATAATTGATACGGAAAGAATTCATATTTATAATTTTTAACATTCAAATAATCACTCGTCAACTTGTCTACACGACATCATTTATGAATTATACGCTAACTGTTCATGTCAGCAAATCACGTAGGATTAACAAATTAATAAAATAAACCACATCAGATTGCCGATGACTCAGATTGGTATTGGGAATTAAGTGATTATTTTTATAAAATGATATTTAAGCGATTCGATTTTTTTTTCCGGGTTATTTCTAGTGTCGTCCCTCCTCGAAAGATGAGTCTTTGCCCCGTCTGAACCCAAACACAAGACGGCAACACCCGACGCCACGAAAGCGCGTCCGGCCCCATCTTCGGAAGCAGGTGTCGCAACACGTGATCTGCATGACCCTCTCTGCGCGTCCGTGCATCGCGCGTGCTCGCCTGCTCTTCTTTCTGACCCATCGCTTGTTCGCCACGCCACGTGGGGGCCATCTTCGGTCAAACCGCTTAACACGAGTCCAACGCCAGATAAATTACGGGAGCTACCCTGAGCTAAGAGTTTTAGTTAGATCTATCAGAAAGTGCGAAGAAGCAACCGAACAAGAATGCTGGTTTATAATTTATCTAATTATGTAAAATTTACCATTACTTTTATATATAAAACGAAGTAATGATATATGAAATCTGTAATTATTTTCAAGCAATGATTACAATTCTCTTTTTTGTGATTTGGGGATTATAAATACTCCTGAAAATTGTAAATGACTTATGTTCGTCAATTTAAAAGATGACAATAGTCTCGAAAAATCATGTAATTTTCCATAGTTGGGAGAGGAATATCAGTCCAATTTCAAAGTCTCTCAACACTCCTTTTAAAATAATACGGATTTTTCTTTCATAGCTTAAACACCCAATTAAGTACATTAACTATCAAGAGTCGCACTATTGATTATAGTAAAATTGGTCCTTTTGCTTTTTTTTTTTTTTTATGTTGTCAAAGTTGAGGGGGTCACATTAAATTCTCAACTAGTGGAAGTCTTCTAAGGCTAGGGGAAGAGTTAGAAGACTTCTTTTATCCATTAACTCAAAGAGGTTCCGTCAGTTATTATGCCTACGAGTGCCCGTAATTGCTTGAACAACAGGCATGGATAATGTGTAAATGGATAACATTACTGGCTAATTCTATTATATGGCCTCGTCTTTGCACCATATTTATGCTGCGTATGTTGACTGTTGTTTGAAGCTTCTAAAGTTCCTGAGAGATCCATGCTCATTAGGAGTCTGTCATGATTATTATATATATATATATATATATATATATATATATATATATATATATATATATATGTCTCTGTGTGTGTGTGTGTGTGTATAATGAGCTAATTATATATAGAATCTGAAAATATTTTCAATCGATGATTAAGAATTTTTTTTTTTTCGGTAACTCGAAGACTAAGAATACTCCTAGAAATTGTAGATAGACTCCAATTCATCAATCTAGAAGATGGGCGAAAGTCTTGATGGGCCTCTCAATTTTGGTAATTTTTGTGAATAAAATTATGAGAATTGGACCTAAGCAATGATGATTGCACAGGACGGTCAATCCTCGCATGCATGAGAATTTGACCTAGTTTATACCTTGTGCATGTGTGACCTTTTTTTTCCCTTTAGAAATGAAAGAAAATTTCCTACTTGCACTTAACTCTTAACATTATTAAAGAAAAAAAAAAAAGCCAGGGGTGCTGGTAGAAACCCTGAGTAGTTGACTCTTGTTCAAATTGAACGCTGGTACAAACCTGCTTGTATAAGACCTTGGTTAAGATCCCATAGGTAACCTCGCATAAAGTAGGTAAGAAGCAAGACTGAAAAAATTATCAGAAAAGTTATAAATCTATTACAATTGTGCCAAATCATTTATAACATTTTTTGTTTTTGCTAATTAAATCATAAACCTCATGCATTTATGTTAATTCAGTCTATTCAATCAATTTTGATTAGCCGGAGCTAACATGAACGTTGGTCATCCTAATTAGCGAGGGCGAGCCTCCCTAGCCTCCCTAGCCTAGCGGACGGCTTGATGAGGCTAGAGGTTGGGCAAGGCTCAACCTCACCAACCAAAAAGGGACCTCGACAGCCTTGGGGAAGCATGGCCATGGTTAGGTGAGGCTCGACCTTGTTGGCCCTACCTCAAGCCAATTTTGTATTTCTGCAACTTTGCAAGCACTTTCTTGCATTCAGTCAAAAGAGATTCCATCAATAAATGTGCATGTGAGTGTTTATAAGTGCTTGAATAACAAACATAACATTCATTTCAATGTGCGAGTGGGTAACCTTATTGGCTACTTCTAGTTTAAGGACATAACATGGCGCCACAATTATGCCGCAATTCGTTCATCGTTTAGTGGAACTTCTATAATTTCCGAGAAATTTATGCGCATTCGTAATTCATTGTAATGAGGCATATCTTATGATTATTAATATATAAGATGAGGTGACAATATATACAATTTGAAAATATTTTAAATTGGTGGTTGATTTTTTTTTTCTATTTTGTGATTCGAGGATTATAAATACTTTTAGAAATTATAAGATGACTCCGGTTTGTCAATTGGAAAAGATGGGCAAAATTCTTTTCACCTACCTCTCAATTTTGGTCCTTTCGTGGAAAACGTGAGATTCCATTATAAACTCAGATGCCAACGACATAACAATCTCGTGTTCTCTTTCTTTTTGACCAAAAGGACTATAATGTTCACATTTGGAGGTTGGAAAAGCCAGTCGTGGTGCTTTTTTCATTTTTATCCCTGTCCAAAGGAAGCATCCCAATCCTACTAGTACAAGGTAGGAAAAGCCCCAAAGAGGAGTCTCCGCCCCATCTAAAACCCAAGCACGAGACGTCAACGGCCAACCCCGGGAAAGCGCGTTCGGTCCCACCTTCGGAAATAGGCGCCGCGCCAAGTGATCCGCATGACCCTCTGCCCATTCGCCCGCGCATCACGTGTTCTCGCTGGTCTCTTCTTTTTGAAACATCGCGAGTTGCCAAGTTAGAATGCGGGTGCAAACCACAAGCAATTAAATTCCTACAGGTAACATCGCATGAAGTAAGTTATATAATTTACGCTTACAATTTCGCAGTACAATATAAGCTTCCATGGTGGCATAAATAAATATTAAAGATTTTCAAAGATGTTATTTCAAGCTAACCGGCATCGCGTGAATCGCAATGCTAGTATTGTTACATAGTAAGAGTGAAGAATGGAAATTGAATATTCTCACATCAAAAATTATCTATTCACTTGCAAAAATTCTATTTTCGTGTGACAATGGCCAATAGACGTTCAAAAAGGATAAAAAAGAATGACAAATACCTATGTATACTGGAGATAAAGTTTTTTCTTCTCTCTTCTTTTCGACGAATGTCATAATACATTGACAAAACAAGTCTGGTTACATTGTCTAAAATGTATGTGGTCCCAGCAGGATGATTGTATGAATGGTCTTTAATAACATCTGGAACAGAGGAATAAATAACAGATTGCAGATGTTGTTCCTCTCCTAGCGGGCTAAAGCACCGTGCAACCACATGCTTTTCTAAATATGTGCTCAATTTTGTATCTCTGTAACTCTGCAAGCAATTTCTTGCATTCAGCCAAAAGGGGTTTCGCTAGTAAATTATGCCTATGAGTGCCTGTAATTGCTTGAATAACAAACATGACATCCATTTCAAGGTATAAATGGGTTACATTATAGGCTGACTCTGCCTTTGATGTGCTTACTATCCATTGGAGCTTTATTGTTCCTACAAGATTTATACTTGCTCATAATTCATCTAATTATGTATAAGTTACCATTAGTTTTATATAAAACGAGGTGGTGATATATGAAATCTGAAATTATTTTCAATCGATGATTACAATCTTCTCTTCTTGTGATTTGGGTACTAGAAATCCAATCCTTGGAATTAGGATTGAAAATGTGTTAATTAACACACTATCCAAAAGGTACAAACTATCGACATCTTCGAAAGCATACAAGCGACGAAATGAAATCCACATCCTAAGACTTTGGCTGTGTATGGCACGGGTCTAATGGGTATTTAATTTCTTTAGTGATTCTTTCTTCAATCAAACCCAAGTGTCTTTTTGGATGGGTATGGTGCTTGAATGACCAATGAAATTTACACAATCGAATTGCTTGTCTTTGCCTATAAAAAGCTTCTCTATTGAAAACCAACCAACTCCACCAAAAAGCACAATAACAAAAGAAAAATATGGCACCCTCATTGTTCTTCGTGTTTCATACATGGATTGTCCTTCTTGTGATGATTCATACTTCATTAGCTAAGCCACTATGCCATCCGGATGAGAGCTCAGCCTTGATGGAATTCAAGCAAAGTTTCAAAACCGACAAAATAGCTTTTACGTGTGTTTATCCGAAGGTTGAATCATGGTCACTAGGGGGGTGCATGACAACATTTCTGTTCCAGAAACTATTTCTGGAACAGAAATGAATTTTTCGATTTCTATTTTTGGACAAGTTTCTAAGGAAAAAAAACTGTTTGATAACTTAATAGAATTTCTATTTCAAAAATAGAAATTCGTTTGATGAGCCAGAGGAGAGGTAGAGGAGAGGCGGAGGCGGAGGCGGAGCAGAGAGGCGGAGGAGAGGCGGAGGAGAGGCGGAGGCGGAGCAGAGAGGCGGAGGAGAGGCGGAGCAGAGGCGAGCGGAGGCGGAGCAGAGGCGGAGGCGGAGGCGGAGAGGCAGAGGAGAGGCGGAGCGGCAGGCGGAGGAGAGGCGGAGGTGGAGGCGGAGGCGGAGAGGCGGAGGAGAGGCGGAGGAGAGGCGGAGGCGGAGGCGGAGCAGAGGTGAAGGAGAGGCGGAGGCGGAGGCGGAGCAAAGAGGCGGAGTGGAGGCGGAGCGGAGGCGGAGCAGAGGCGAATGCGGAGGAGGAGGAGGAGGCGAGAAGAGGCGGAGGGCGTCGGTGCGAGGCGGAGGGCGTTGGTGCGAGGCGGAGGAGAGGCGGAGGGCGTCAGTGCAGAGGCGGAGGAGAGGCGGAGGGCGTCGGTGCAGAGGCGGAGGAGAGGCGGAGGCCGTCGGTGCGCAGGCGCAGGAGAGGCGGAGGCCGTCGGTGCAGAGGCGGAGGAGAGGCGGAGGGCGTCGGTGCAGAGGCGGAGGAGCGGCGGAGGAGAGGCGGAGGCCGTCGGTGCAGAGGCGGAGGAGAGCGGAGAGGCGGAGAGGCGGAGGAGGAGGAGGTAGAGAAGAGGCGGAGGAGGAGGCAGAGAGAAGAGGCTCGTACGAGGGAGAAGAGGAAATTAGGTCAGAGAAATCAGAAATTGATTTCTGAAGAAATCAGAAATAGAAAATATCTATTTCTGATTTCTCCTCAATTTTTATTTCTGGAATAGAAATCTATTCCAGAAATAGAAAATTTGCTAAGGGTTATCAAACAAGTTTCTGTTCCAGAAATTGGTCTGGAACAGAAAAACCATTTCTGGAACAGAAATTATTTTTATCATGCACCCCCTAGATGGACATGAAGATTGCTGCTCATGGGATGGCGTCAAGTGCGACGAGGTCACCGGTCATGTGACAGGCCTTGGCCTTAGCAACAGTTGTCTCTTTGGTACTTTATCTTCTAACACTAGCCTCTTTCGCCTACTCCACTTGGAATCACTTAATCTTGCTTGCAATGACTTCAACTCTTCCTCCATCCCATATGGCTTCGGCAATCTTTCTAGGTTACAATACCTTAATCTCTCCTACTCAGAATTTTCAGGAAAAGTCCCATCGGATATCTCACAACTCTCCAGATTAGTTTCTTTTGATTTGGATCGTATGGGGGATCTTGAGATGCCCAACATAGACAATTTCGTTCAAAACTTGACTATGCTTAGAGAATTTCACCTCTCTTGGATAAACATTTTGTCACCATTCCCTCATGTAGTCACAAACTTCTCATCTTTGAAGTCGCTTAAACTTAGTTCTTGCCAATTGCAAGGAGAATTTCCAGTAAGCATCTTTCAGCTACCAAACTTGGAAGTCCTCGACATTAGCGAAAATCACAACCTTTCTGTTTTTATTCCCGACTTACATTGGGCTAATCCCCTCAAATCATTGTTTCTTTCAAATGTGAATTTTTCAGGAGAAATGCCTATTTCGATCGGAAACCTTGTTTTCTTGAATGAATTATCACTTGGATATTTCTCAGGTTCACTTCCCACTTCAATGGGTAATCTTTCTAGGCTTTCTTACCTGGATTTATCATCTAATAAATTTCATGGTCAAATCCCCACTTTCTTTGCCAATCTTACCCAGCTATCATCTCTATATCTCCATTCCAATAATTTTAGCAGTGGTATCGGGCATTGGTTTGTCAACTTGGCGAAACTCACCCATTTGGACCTTGGAGGTAATAATTCATCTAATAGCAAAGTTCTTTAATGAGAGAAAATATGAAATGTCAAGATTCAATTTATAGCCAAACTCACCGTCCTTGTTTCTTTACATTTGGCAGATTGTCAACTAAGTGGTCCTATTACCTTTCCATTTGAGAACTTGACGCGGTTGGTTTTGCTTAACCTTCACGACAACAATTTGCAAGGTGAAATTCCAAACTCATTATGGGAACTCAAGGATCTTGAAATGCTTTATCTTTATGGGAATAATTTGAGTGGCACCGTGGATTTACACAAACACAAGAAATTGAAAAGGTTAGATTTGTCCTTCAACAACATATCTTTTGTCAGCAAGGCCGAGATAAATGCCACTCTTCCACAACTTTCCACTTTAGGTTTACATTCATGCAACTTACATGAGTTCCCCAATTTTTTAGGCTACCAAAGGAAATTAGTGTTGATAATCCTTTCATACAATAAAATTGAAGGGAGTATTCCAATGTGGATGTTGAATGGTAGTAGAGAATCATTGTCCTATGTGGATCTCTCCCACAATTTTTTTACTGGCTTGGGAAATAATCAGATTGATCAGTCACTACCCAACTTGGTCTATCTTGACATTAGTTCTAATCGGCTCCAAGAAAAACTCCCTATTCCACCTCGATCAATAGCTCACTACAATATCTCCAACAACTTCCTCTTTGGAAAAATCCATTCTATTTGTGATTGGAGATCCCTCGTTGTTCTGGATTTGTCCAATAATTATTTAAATGGCACAATTCCTTCATGTGTGGAAAATTTCGATTCTTTGTCGTTTCTGAATCTTGGGAAAAATAAACTTGAGGGCATAATTCCCAGTGCATACCCAAAAGGCTGTGTGTTGAAGATGATAGACCTCACAGAGAATAGATTGCAAGGGTCTGTCCCTAGATCCTTGGCAAATTGTACAATGTTAGAGTATTTGAACCTTGCTCACAATCAAATTCTCGATGGTTTCCCTTCATGGCTATCAAAGTTGACCAAGCTTAAATTTATTATCTTGAAATCCAATAAGTTCCATGGTCCAATAGAAGCATATCATAGCCAATTTAACTTCACCAATATGCATATCATGGACCTTTCATATAATAGTTTCAGTGGTAAACTTCCTTCCAAGTTGTTGCAAAGTTTCCATGCCATGAAAGAGATTGTTAGTCAAGATTGGTTGGAATATATGAATACATATGAAAATTTTAGTTCATCCTCGATTGGATTTCAAAGAAGTTTGGAATATAGAATGACATTGATGCACAAAGGCATTGAAAGGAAATACTTGAAGGTTCCATTTGCACTTATGCAAATTGACTTCTCCAATAACAAATTCGAGGGACATATACCCGATCTCATTGGAGATTTGAAGTCACTTATGTTGCTTAACCTTTCAAACAACATTTTGACTGGTTCCATCCCGCCATCCTTAGCAAATCTGACATTGTTGGAATCCCTAGATCTTTCTAGAAATAAGCTCTCAAGGGAGATCCCTCAAAAGCTAGCCCAACTTACATTTCTTTCATCATTCAATGTCTCTGATAATCAATTGTTGGGACCAATACCACGAGGGAATCAGTTCAACACATTCGCGATAGATTCATTTGCCATGAATGAGGGGTTATGTGGAAGTCCTTTGCCAAGAAAATGCACAACATTTGGGGATAACTTACCATTACCACCATCTCCCCAGGAAGAACTTCGCGAAGGGTTTCTGCTCAACTCGGATTGGAAATTTGTGTTAATTGGTGCTGGAATCGGGTTTTTGATCGGTGTTGTGTTGGGAAACTTGATCATTGATGAGAAGAGTAAGTGGTTCTTACACTGCTCTAAGAAAATGGCATAAAGATAGAAAAACTCGGGAAGACACTGAACAATAAAAGAGTACACGTACACGTAATCAAATGCTTATTGGACACTATCAATAATGTTAACCCTTTGTGTGTTTAGTTTGTAATGTAAATAAGGAAATATAGAGCATACAATATTTCTCTTATCGTACTATCGTTCATTTGAATTTAAAAATTATCTTCATGGAGTGAATTGAAGTCCATACGACTTCATGGAGAGCCCAGCAGAGGAGCCCATGGATATATACAAGCTCGACCTCTTTCCTTCTTCGCTTCTTCTTCTTCTTCTTCTTCTCCTTCTTCTCTCTTTCATCTCTAAAGCTGAGACTCATGCGTCATGGAGGAGGGGAGCGAAGCAGTTGGAGCAAAGAAAGGAGCACACGCGCGAAGCAATCCAATGTTTTTCCTCTGGATTTCCTCTCGATCACCACCAATCCATTGTCCACTACCTCCAACCACCGTCGGCCATCCCAGCCGCTTGAGCTCATTCGCACCAGAAATAGAGCACACACCAGAGAACAAAGATGGCCAAAAGCCACCGAGACTGAATTGATACGAATAGTAGATTAGCCATCAATCCGTAAGAGGTTTGGAGCTGTAACATTCATGGTGACTTAATCAGTACCTCTGACAGAACACAAATCAACCGACGATATGCCCACCCAGGGGGTCGACACAAATCTGTGAGTTCAATAATAAGATCTGGCAACGAGTGGAACTTGTCGATGAAATGGAGATGAAAACTTGAGTAGATTGATTAGAGGCAACGGTGTTTTAGATTCATGAGTTATATCTATAAATATTTCTTGATAGAGAAACTCACTGGACAATAATAAGCAAGTCGCGAGAACTATCACATATGAGTCCAATATATCTGCATTAATGTGTGTATGTTATGTACTCACACGGATAACATGTGCATCCTGTTCATAATGAAGATGAGAATTGCGCATTTTATTATTGAATTATTTGCTTTAGCACCAAAAACATTTGCGACAAATTTCCGATATCAAACAGCCATTGACGAATTGGACATTCTATTGTAGCTTGAATAGGCAATCACCTTTACAAGGATCCTTTCCTGAATGCCTGAACACCGACGGTGATTGAGAGAAAAGCCAACAAAGCTCCTTGTCTAGAGTGTGAAACTTCTGTCCATGTCAAGGGCCTCGTGACTTGGAACAGTGCCTTCTGGAACCGCTCATTTAAGTCCTCTAATGATCCAGTGTTGTAAATTTCTCTGTCTGCCTTAGACCTTTTCAGGTCCAATGGCATCTGAGCATTCATCCTGCTCCTAGCATCTTTCTTGTTTGTTCTGTCTCTTGCCATAAGCCGTCGAAGCTGAGTTTCTGGATCAACTCAGACGGCAACGATGGGCCTTGTCCACTTGCCCATCTTTGCCTCAAACAACAATGGGATGCCAAGAGCAATAACCTTATGTCCTCTCAACCGAAGTTTCAAAATTTCTTGGAGGATGCCAGATGATATGTAAGGAGCGAGCAGCCTAAACATAAGTAAGAACACAAAGCTTCAGGAAGTTAGAAGATTAGAAGGTTTCTTCTCTTGAAGTCCAATGCAAGTGTTAACGCATCATTTAAACGAACATGAAAAAAATCCAAGGGTCGTCATTGGCTTTAGAATGAATAACTCAGCTAAGACCAAGGCAATGAAGGTGCACAAATTTCGAACTGATATCACAAATTACAGACAGCAACGTTAAAAAGAACTCAAAAATTAGAATTGATCCCCTGTTTCATCAGAGCAAGAAATTTCTCTAGTTGAGCAGAATCATACGCATCTGTACTTATGCATGGTAAATTTGCCGTTGTGTCCAGCATGATTCAATCCCCATTTTGAAGCTAGAACTAGTACAGCAAGTTTAGTTCAGATTTATCATTACCTATTCAAAACCTGACGCATTGCAGGATCAGAAAAGACAATTTGGCCCAACTTTGGCCTATCAAATTCTCGATCAGCTTGTAGAATCTCCTCCCCAAACGCAGCAACGACTTTTTTTATTGTTCCATCCACCAATCCCTTTCTTTAATGCATCTTGCAAGCACAACAAGGAATTCAAGAATTCCAAGAAGGAAAATACAGTCTTCAATTCCTGTCAAGTAGCAAGATGCCATCCTCACTACATCGATCAACCCAATTGTTGAAACTTGCTAGAACAAGAATAACTCCCTGCGGTATTTTTACCTGTACTCTCAAGCAAAACTATCTGCCCATTGTTACATGACATGGTTTTACATAGTCTATCATCTCATGAAGGAAAATTTACATAGATATTCACGGAAGCTTAAAGTAGGAGGGACACTGAAAAACAAAAATGCAAAGCTCCTTAACATGGAAACTATTTAGCCAATAACAAAGGCATCATTTACCCGAAGAACAGCCCTCTCAAGTTTGCACAATGTTTCTCCTTGTTGGAGATTTCAACTTCTAGAACATTCCCGTTGGGAATAACGGATCCCCGAAAAACCGGATTGTTAAATCTCCGGGAAAACACGCATCACCGATCGTAAAGACACCACGGATTGTACCTTGTTAGCCACAGATTAAACACCAACACTGAAGAAGAGGAAGAAATTCTGGTCCCGATGACGTCAATTTGGTTTTTCTTTTCTTTTTCTTGGAGGGAGAGAGGAAGAGGAACGTACGTACGTTCTGATTTCTCAAAAGGTGTGATTCCAACTTGAGCGGATGGGCCTAAGCCCATCTCATAAATCCATCAATTCCCTTGTTTTTCATATTTCTCTTAAAGAAGGAAAGAAATCAACAGTAAACATACTTGAGGAATGTAAAATAAACCATCTACCATCCCCTTGCTGTCATATTTCTAGACAGAATTTGATGTACATATCGTGATTGATTTACAGTCATCTCCTTCAGGAAAACTCTAAAAAAATCCTTTTCAAAGATCACTTTAACATATGGCGAAAAAAAAAATCACTGTAACACACCAGAATAGGGGAGGAATATAAAGTGAATCATAACTAGGCAAAGAAATCAATAGGACCAATAATCGTATCATGGTCAAGATACATATCCAAAGTGGAAAATGAGAATCTAGGGCAGAGAATGAAGATTTTCAGACCAAAATTGAAGGGAGGATGATTTCTCGGGATGGAAGCAAGAATCGAGGGAAGCTTAAAATGGAAAAGAATTATTAGCTGAATCAATTAGAATTATAGCTGGGTCAATTTGCATTATTAGTTTTTCCATTTCATTTTATAATAAAATTCCTTGGATGTATGAAAATTATAAATTGTACCTCCTATGAGGAATTGTGCATTGAAGAAATGAAACAAATTCAAAGCATTTGAGATTTCTTTGGTGGAAACATCCCATAGACGTTTACCAAATCCAGTTCTAACGGCTGCTTGTGCGATGCGGTATGCGACTCTTTCCAGCGGAAGTAGTAAGTTGTTTTGTTAGTGGCCTTAAAGAACTTGTAAAATCTGATGTGTGTGCTGTAGGCCCAAGAACACTTTTGAACGCAATTAGCTTGGCTCGAATTTTCGACGAAAGGAGCAATGCTTTACGAAGGGCCACAACTACTGTCCAATTCCGCTAAGACACCAACACGGGACCACCTTAGGTCCCATGGGATAACTGAGCAATGAATAATACTGGAAAGCCTAGTCCTACCATATTACAAGCACCCATCAAGCGCTTAACATCGATGGAGGCGCAGGAACGGCAGAACCGCGGGTTATGCTACAATTGCGACAAGATTTACACCCCCGGACATAGGTGCAAGCGGCTGTTCTTAATTTGAGGTTGGGGAGGAAGAATCCATGGAAGAGGAAGTGGAGGCATTCGAGGAGCAACGTGAAGCAGCAGACGCGAAGGGGGGAGACATACCTGAAATCTCGCTGCATGCAATTGCGGGAGTTACCACTCCACAGACCATGCGAGTCCGGGCCACGGTGAAGAAACAGCCTCTTGGTGTGCTCATCGACACCGGCACGCAAGTTGGCCTTGACCATAGAGAAAGTACGTAATTTGAGTGTGGCGATGGCTAACGGCGAGGGGCTTGCAAGCATGGGGAGTTGTCACGCGGTGGAGGTAACCATCCAAGATACCATATTTGCGATTGATTTCCACGTTATTTCTCTTTGTGGATGTGATGCAGTACTTGGGGCATCATGGCTTCGGAATCTTGGCCCGATTTTATGGGCTTTCAAGACTATGGAGATGCGGTTCCGGTGTCACGGGAAGAATGTGAGATTAATTGGGATGGAGCAGGAGGAAGCAAAGGAGATCAACCCCGAAAACTTACATCGACAGATTGGGCAATCATGGGTGCATGGTTTTTTGCTTCGGATAGAGGCTGATTCGGGGGTGGCAGCGGACCAAAAATCCACCAGCAAGACCGACTCAAAACTAGGACAGAACTGAGAATGGTTCGAGAAGGAGTATCCAACGGTTTTCATGGAGCCCAAGGGTCTACCACCGTCACAAAGCCAAGATCACCGCATTACTATCGCGGAAGGAAAGGGTCACGTCTACGTGCGCTCTTACCGCTACCATTTTTTCCCAAGAACAAGAGATCAAAAGACAAGTTGAGGGAATGCTAAGAAGCGGAATAATTCAACCAAGCAACAGTCCGTATTCTTCTCTCACGATTCTTGTCAAAAAAAGGATGGGACGTGGCGTTTTTGCGTTGACTACCGCGCCTTGAACAAAGTCACGGTAAAAGATAAGTTCCTGACACCCTTAATTGATGAATAAGTTCCTGATACCACCTCCAATGGCCGTCGGCCATGCCAGCCACTCGAGCTTATCAGCGGCAAAACAGAGCACACGCACCAGGGAGCAGAGATCGCCAAAAACCGCCGAGACTGAATTGATACGAACTCCTCTCATCGATTTTCTCTCACTTATAGGTTTCATTCGTTGATTTCAGGCCGCCGGTCGACGCTGTTGGCCATTCCCGAATCGTCTGGCTCTGTTCTAGTCCGTTTTAAGGCCGAGAAATGCCAAGAGTTCGAGTCCTCCTACGAAGCTTCTTCGCTGGTGCCAACCATCTGAGTCGACGCCTCTAAGGGCTCGGTTATCTGTTCGATCGCCACTCGTGGCCAGAGGCTGCACCTCCAAGGTATGTACATCATTGCCCTATTTTTTAGTAAGCTGAGTCCGAACGTTGTAATTTAAGCTTGAGTTCGAGTACAGATTAGGAATAAAATAGTAGTCTGAGCACACTTTAATGTCACTGAAATCGTCTGGATCGGAATTAGTACTTCAATGATGCTTCTATACTTTGTGTTTGAAGCGATCACCAAGTGTTCGTGAAAATGCTTGATCGAGATTACATATTTATTTGAGAGGCTTCTTTCAGAAATTGAATGCATACACGTTTATCACATGTTTCGCCAGTCTTGCTTCCGGTTTCTTTTATTTCGAGTCATGGCCAAGCCTTCGAAGTGACTATTGCTTCGTTTTCTGTTTCTGTGAGTCCCCCCACCCTTTCCCCCGGGAGCATTATGGTTGGGTGCATGTGTGGTGGCGGTGGATGTTTGTATGGATTGACGTGGTGACTGGAGTTGATCATTGGTGGAGCAAGACATGTTTAGCCCTCTGTATGAAGCTTATAAATGTCATTCTTGGGCAAAATGCTTACGGGCTTTTGTTGCTTAAGGCGAAGGATGGACATCAATGGTGACTGTTGAGCTTTTAGGTTGAAGCTTGGTCGTGAATAGTAACGGAAGAAGACCAGACCAAAGCTTGTGTGTTCAGGAAATAATGGAGGGAGAGAGTAAAGGTAAGGAAAGAGGAAGTCAGGGAAATCTGCAGAAATGCATGTTCCAGAAACGAAGGACCGAGAAGGAGTAATGATGATGACGATGATGATGATGATGATATTTATAGTAAAAATAATAAAATGATAGAATCACAAAAGCCAAAAGGGCCATGCGGTATCATTCAAGAAAAGAAAATTTCATAAGAAATTGACCAACTTTTTTAGCAGGTTAATATTGCTATAAAAGTAATACTTAATAATTCGAGAAAGAAGGAAAGGAAATATATATGTGATAGACATAGTAAGCTATCTTTGGATTGGTAAATTTGATTAACGATTACTGGGTTTTTGCTGATTTCACGTTCAAAGTACTGAATTTTGACTTTTTTTTTTTAATTACCAAGCGTGGTAATTAATTAGCAAAATTTTCAAGTTCGGAAATCCCAAATTGTTGGGTGCCAATATGCACTAGTTGAATTTTGAGGCCACTAGAACTATTGGCTAAACTATTGTTCTAAAGGGAGGGAATAATTACCCAATCAGATCTAAATCTATTATACAAATGCCAATTAAATCATAAACTTTTCAATTTTATTAATGTAGTCCTAAACTTGGGCACAAAATTTTAATATTGTCCTTATGACCTATTAGTACTAGAAATTGGTAATGTAACATCTGATCATTGCCGACTGCTCGGCATGCCACACTAATGTGAAAAATTTTACTTGCGCCACATCAATAATTTTCAGTGGCAATTGGCTGGAAGGATTACACTATGATTTTGTGTAAAGATTTAGGACTACATTGGCAAAATTGAAAAGTTTATGACTAAATTAACATCCGTACAATAAATTTATGATGGAATTGGTAATTTTCCCAATGCATTATTAATTTTAAATTTGCTTTCATTATGCACATAATAAATTCCAACTTTCGCGAGGTTTATTCTCAATCTTGCTCTTGCTCTAGTATTAGCTATGACAAGAATAGGATTGGTGGGTGATATAAACAACTAAATTACTTAAGAACGTTGAAGCTATGTTTAAAATCGTCCTTAAAGTTTTGTGTAATCTAGTGGGCAGCGACAGTTTTGGATGCACCTGAAGTACTTCCATTTTAAAGGATAGAGAAGTATTAAATGAATTTTGTTTGCTAATGATTTAATAATTGAGATTTAGTGGCCGTAATGGGCCAATTCAAAGGATAGTTGGGAGTGGAATTTTTAATTCATTGGGAATGGACTATGTTTGTTTAATAATGAGGTATATGGGTTGGTTCTATACTTAATCTTCAGCGTTGATCAAAGTTAATTGAATGAAGACCGGGCTTGAGAATCTAGAGTCACTCAATAAGATCATAATCCACTATATATTCTTCTACCTCTATCAAATATTGGCATTTCAATCATTTGTGTAATAAATGTTTATACATATTTAGTATTGGATAAATGATATGTATTTTTGGAGTTATACCTATCTTAATTGAGAATGAGATAATCCTATATTATTTATTTTTTCTCTTAAATCTTGAAAAGAGTTCCGAAGTCTACCAAAGATTAATCGTTTTAAATTAACTGGAAGAACGATCACACTAGGTGAACCATTAGACGTGAAGACACGAGCAAGGCCAAACAATCCTCATTAAAAGCAGAACTGATTCTGACCTTCAAATTAACGTGATAAGTAGCAACCACCTCAAATCACACACTCAATTTACCAGCAATATCTCACGCTTGATGGCCTTCCAAAAATCGACTCGAATGTATGCTATCGGCACGAGCAAAGAGGGGATAACATGAATCACTCGAGACCAAACATAAATTTAGCGGTGAAGTCAATGGTCGAAGTGTACACCAGCAATAAGACGGAAACGTCCAGAGATCAAAACTGGGGACACCAGACCTGCATTGACGAAGGTAATCAAAGGAGCACTCTTGATGGCTCTCGGTTTCAACATGGAGGGGAATACAAGACTTCCAAATTCGAAAATACTTTTACACGAGTCTCAGTATACTGAAAAATGACTGGGAATTGAGGAAAACCATCAGACACACAGAAGACAATCGAATAAGAGACTAGATGCAAAAGATACAGGGAAGGAGTCACGGCCAGATCAATGTAAAGGCAATGCAGCACACTCAAGGTCATCGAGACAGCCTTGGACGCAACCGATTTTCACTCCGGCGGAGCCAAAGGCTCTCGGTCTCTACCTCACGAAAACAGAGTACCAGGCTTTAACCTTGAGTAAGAGCAGTGACTGGACGTGATGGGCGAGTGGATCGGAAGGAGGAGGCCTCTGAAGTGGCGAAACCAAGAATTGGAAGCGGTGACGAGAGAGTGAGTGAGAATCGAAGGCGGCAACAGTAGCGACCGAGAGCAGAGACGAACGGAGTATGATTGTGGCGGTGAGGCTCGATGTACCGTGAACGGTTACAGTGACAATCGGCAGACAGAATGGAGAAGGAAAAAATGAAGATGGAAACCGGAGTCTAAAGATGCTGGAGAGTGGAGGTAGGTTGGACGGTGACGCAGTGGCCGGGAGTTGAAGGTGAGGGAAGTAGTGGCTGGCGAGGGCACGAGCTGGAAATGAATATGTCACAGAGGAGAGAGTAGAGAGAAATTATAAGGCGAGGTGTACAAGTGAGATGAGGAGGGTGTCGACTTCGTGGGCGGGGCCGAACCGGGCCTCCAGGTTCGAACTCACCTGAATATTTCATAGATTCTTTACCAGGCCCAGGTGGCTGGGGTGTCGTGAAATTATGCTTATTGGGCTCGGTTCTTGCTAAAAGTTTAATTGGGCCTTACTGCGGATGTCAAACTGGACTGCGAAAGGTGACCGGCTCTTGATACTTCGATTTTCAAAATTTTAATTATTGGGCCTGGGATATCAAAATCTTAATGTCTCTGATATGTGCATTAATCTTCTTCGAAAAATGTAATTTGAAATCATTGGCAAAATCCGGATGCCGGTCAATTTGTTGTTGATTCGATCTTGTGAACTCATATACACTTGCAGGAAGATATGGCATCAATGTTAATATCAATTTATCACCAAATACTCACAAATTTCAGTCTTAAATGCTCCTGAATCAATTCTGAATGTTGCTGGGTGTTAGTACCCAGGCATCAATTGGAATGGTTTTGGCTTAGTTTAGTAGTTCTATGAATTGTCCAAACGTAGTGCCAATGTGAGATTGATTATCTATCCAGTAACCACATGTTCGCAGTTCATCGGCATGGGTAATTTGTCGACTTTCAATGTTGGACGTTGCTGGAAAATGCAATTTGACTGTGAATTTGAGTGCGTTTGGATTGGTTTGTTTGAGCGTGTTTGGCTTGTTGTTTATAAAATTTAATTCATCGGTTTCATGAACCAGAATTTAATTGAGATCAGGGAATTTCTAACGTATTATCCATTCAAGCCTTTTGGTTAAATCGAATTTCAATTGAATAGGTAAATTGTGGGTTCCATGTGTCGAATGTTGCTGGTGGTTTTAGATTTACGCTTTGATCTTGGAAGAGATTGCGGTGATTTGGGGGTTAAGTTGCTAGTTCATGTAGGTACATACGCAAAAGGATCCATTTCATGTCATTTTAATATTGTTTAGTGTAATTTCCTTCGCATAAATAGTTAGGTCTGCATTTGATAGTGGGTGAATTTAGTTTACTGAGTTTTTGAATGGTAATAAAACAAGAATCCTTTTAGTAAACAACTCTCTTTAAGTTTCTTTATGATTATGGTGTCTTTAGCTTATGGTGGCTCACGTTCTGGGCCTTATCAACAATGTTATATATATTTTTTACCCGACATCTTATGGGGTGTATATTCTCGTATTTTACTTTATTACTATTTTGCTTTGAAGTGTTGATTTCATTGTCTTGATTTGGTGCGTTAGAAATCATATAATAATTCAGATTTGATCATATGCAGTGATCAATTTCATTATCTTGATCCAAAAGCTTATTTCAATCTAAACAATTTGTTTCATCCAACTAATTATGTTTACTCCAAAAAGAATCCCATGAATGGTGGCATTAAAGAAGAATACCATGAATGTGAATCCAGTGGAATAGGCGGCATCTCCATAAAAATAGAAGAGAGAAGCAAACACAAAGAGAGGGGAACATCGAGAGACGGATTTAATCAAAAAGTCTTTGGTTAAAAATATATATGCAGTGATCAATTTCATTATCTTAATGCACGTCCAGGACAGACCACAACCACTCTCCCCTCATCTATCAACCTCCGTCAACAGGTCAAGCCACAGTCGACAAGGTCAGATCCGATTGCAATTCTCGTAGCAACCCCAACTGCTCGTGACCTGGTTTGCACATAGGCCGGCAGCTCTGGACGCCACTGGTTCTGTCGTCACATTGTCCGTTAACGACGTCTTTGTCACAGAAGCTTGCGCATCATTTTGGTCCTGACTCAGCGCACAGATAGTCACTTCGTTATCCATTCAAATGCCGATCAATAAGCCAAGTCAATCATCTCCTTCTTTTGTTTGATTTTATGGGACTTCACTTACTATGTTCGTGTTTTATTCATGCCATTTGGAGTTAGTTTAAGCCCTTGTTATTCTTCATTTATAGGGGGTGTCATTAGAATTGCTTTGCAAAACCGGTCTCTAGAACCAGTCTGTCCGGCATTGTCTCCTTTCGCAACCATGGACATTATGCCCCATCCATTGCCATTGGTACATTCGATTTATTCACCATCCAGTCGCCATCCATCTACATTGCATTAGGGTTTGGGTAAAACTGGGTTGAGTTTATTCATTATTCAGTAGGTTAAAAAAAAAACAAAAAACTTGTCTTCTTTAATAGCATCCGATAAAAACATCTTCAAGCATGTTCACGGCAAAGAATGATATATTGCATGTTCTTTAAATTTATAATTAATGAGAAATCTCATGTCATATTTTGCTTTAAGAAATCGCATATTCTTTTTCTCATTAAAAACCAAATTTATGCTTAAGCATAGTCATTAATTTGCATCATCTGTACATATTTCGCACGTCTAGATATGTTTCATACTCTACTTCCAACGTGATAATTGCCATCCTAAAAAAATTAGAATCTTCATGAATCATCGTTTTCCTGCATATTTCTCATTATTATTTAATTGAAATTTTTGCACTTGAAATCCATGGAACACATATAATAAAATAAAAAAACTAAAAAATCGCATCTTAAATGATTGGTAATTTTAGATTGCAATGTGCATTGCATATTTCGTTTGGGCAGGCCTTTGAGCCTACAGGTCGGATCGGATCTTCAATCTTGTCTCATGCATTGCACATGGTTTATAAAATATAATATATGATTTCATGACATGATTATCCAAATAAAAAATGCATGTTTCTAAATATGAAAAATAGTATATCGTTAATAAATATTAAGGATATGTGGCATTATATATATATATTATAATCGTGGCGTGAGAATCATATGCTATATGCATTAAATCCAGGATTTACATTGCATTCTTGCGGGTTTCCTAATTTAGAATCTCATTTATTAATGCATTGGAAATCATATAGCAATTACCGACCCAAAAAACAATAAGAAATCATATAGTAATTTAAGAAATCGTGAAGTTTAGCTCGTGCGTGACTAGGATTTAATACACGTTATCTCCTAGTTAATTTAGGTCACCATTATAGATTTAGGAGAATTTCCTATCTCTAATTCATCAAGAAAATTCCAAAAGTATTTCATCTAGATTGCATTTAGGTGCAGAATTAATTCATAATTAGTTTTATAATGAACATGTTACATATCGTACGTCACATAGAGATTGCATGCTTTCATTTAAATAGCATTAATTAATTAGTGCATCTCATCGCATGTAGTTCATCATTAAAAATAAACACCAAAAAAATAATCGGCATTGCATTTTATGTATTAATCTAAATTATCTCATATAGCTTTAATTATAGTTATGCGCTTTTAATTTATCATCATTATCATTAAATAATAAGAAAAAGAAAATGATAGTCTAGCTCGCATATTACTTTTGCATCATCGCAAATCATCAAACTTGCATAATCATATTCGCTTTAGAAATCATATTTTGGACATGCACACATCATTGTTTGCCTGTTCAGTAAATACTAACAGAACCCATGTTTCAATACGCGATAAATAAAGATTCGCTTTTGCTTGCTCATGCGTTACGGATTCTTCAATCTTTTCAGTAATTTATTTATTATTTTTCTGAAAAGAAAAATATTATTTAATTATGGAGTATTACATTAATATTTGTGCACCAACATGATCACTTCTCATGTGTTAATGACATAGGATGAAAATAACAAATACTGCATGCAAAAACATTATTAAAAAAAAAAGGAATTGAAATGGCATTAAATTAATCTAGTGTAAAAGTAAGACATACTCTTGTATCTTACTTGGGTGCCTAATGGGCTTATAATTGATTAGTGGCAACTCCAAAAGTAATTTTAAATTACACGATTGAATTAAGGACCCAAGTTACGATTAGTGTGGGCTTGAGAGAGATCATGCTAGACAATGACACCATCTCTTTCGAGAACAACCATTCATGTTTGTTTGGTAATCCATTAGTTTTCCTCAAGGAAGGGGGTGACCGGTGCAATTTCAAGTAATCCACCATCATGGGTGCTAAAATGATAGTGTCATTTTTCAATGGAAGTGAAGAACAAGAATAAAATTTTCACGCATTTATATTAAGTTTTGGCGTGATGAAGGACAACAAAAGTTTAGAAAGAAATAGGAGAATGATCAATACCTACTTACCAAAGATAAAACATTCAACAGAATTACATTAAACAAAACAAGTCAAACTTCATCATCTAAAATGTACTCCGAGTGGAGTCTACATACAAAAGGTCTTTAATAACTTCTTGAACAGGGAAATAGATAACAAACTGCAAAAATATTGTTCCTTTGCAAATAGGGCCAAAGAATCCGTGTAAATGGGCAACATTATTTGCTAATTCTAATCTAAGGTGATCTCTTAGCCCCATGTTTCTGCTGCAACGTTTCCAGCATCTGTTTAAACTTCTATAGTTCCTGAGAAATTTATGCTCGCTCGTATTTTATCATAATCATGTATATTTTGTCATTCTAAACTCAGAGAAGATGATATATAAAATAAAAAAACATTCACTAAGGATAATTACAATCTTTTAATTTTGTGATTGCTGGACTGCTTTTGCCGTTGGAAACTTCCTACTCGTCAATCTAAAAGACGGCAAAAGTCTTCCCAAGTCTTCCATAAAGAATTTCTTTCTTAGACTGGCCTAGAAGCTGTGCAAAAAAGAAAAAGAAAAATCCTAGAGTTTGGCAGCCTTGAATGAGGATGACGCTACTTCTGCGAAGATCATAAGTCATCCAAAGAAAAATGTCGAGCCCAAAAAGACTTTTGCCTTTAGTGGTCTCCACGTGTCCTTTCACAGAAAATTATGTAGTGGCAAAGAAGAGACCCCAGAATTCCTACCCACGAAAATTGCTATTTATGAAACCTATGGTATCACAATCTTATGAAAGCTATGGCATCACAATCTCCTCTAGTTCTTCTATGACATGCGTGCTCTAATAACAAACACGAAAATTCGAAAGAAAAAAAAAACAAAAAACGAAGAAGACAGTATCATGTCACCGTCCTTTAGTGTAAATGTTTTATACTTGGATCAATTCTATATCGGTGTTTCATAGATGCTTTGCTAATCCAATGTGTCGCATCCACAAGAGCTCAGCCATAATACAATTTAAGAGGAATCTCATGATCGGCCGAGCATATTCTCGTTCCTTTTATCCTAAACATGGTTGTCACTTGTCACTCGGTGGAAATGAAGAATAGTGCTTGTGGGAGGGTATAGAGTGGGACGAATTCAACAGTCACATTGTTGGCCTAAGCCTCAATGGCAACCGTCTCTCTAGCACCACTAGTTTTTTTTTTTTTTAAATTTACTCTGTCGTGTTCATCTTCTGTTAGAACTTCTATAGTTCCCAAGGGATTTATGCGCTTGTGTAATTTATCGTAATCATGTATATTGTATTATTAATTTTATAGAAAATGAGGTAATGATATACAAAATCTGAAAATATTTATAATGGAGGGTTACCATCTTTCCTTTCCGTGATTCAAGGACTCCGAAAACTCTGAAGGAATGGAGAACGACTTCTGTCTGTTAACGTGAAAGATGGACGAAGGACTTTTCGGTGGCCTACTAAATTTGTTCTCTTTGTGGAAAAAATATGAGATGCCATTTAAGAGGACCAACTACGCAATTATGACTGCGCATGATCCACGGCATGCATGAGAATGCGATCTAATTTTTCCCCCATGGATGTGTAACCATTTTTTTCCTTTTGAAAACTAATGTCTATTTGCTTATAGCTTTTAACATTGCTTTAGGAAATAGAAAAAAGAAAAAGCAGGAAGACTTAAGCAATATGTTGAAATTGCAAAACATCGATGGCAAGACATACATAAGTAGTATGATTGATCTTAATCATCACTTCATCAATAAGGTTTCCCATATTGATAGTTGATTTATTCATAAGAAGCTATGGGAATGTCCGTCTATAAAAGAGTCTAGCAGCTAGACTAATTGAAGGTGCCTATTATTTTTACTCAAGACACCTAGATTTTTCAGTTGTTTGTATTATACGATGTCTTGAGTTAGATTTTGCATCCAGAGTATAATTGCCTGTTTCATCTGATTGGAGGTAGGTCATTGATACTGAAACTGAAGAATTCATAAGTACTTTCTTAGGCATTAGAAGTTGTGAAAAAAAAAAAACACCTAGTTATTGGAATTTTATCCTCACATTTCTCATCTTCCGCACCTTAATTGATTTCTCTTCACACCAGATTCGACAATAAAAAAAAAAAGGGGAAAAAGTTATACTACTATTGTCGAGGCCAACAATGCATGTATTAAACACCGATATCAAAATGACCCAAGTATAAACGCATACACACTAATGACGGTGACTTTATATTGTCCTTTATTTGTTATTTTATTTTTATTTTCATGTTCGTTATTGGAGCATGTAGGTCATAGAAGAGCCGAAGGAGATGGTGAGGCCACAACGCCGTGTTTCTGCCGCAATATGTTCATCATTTGTTGGAACTTCCATAGTTCTTGAGAGATATATACTCACTCATGATTTGTTGTAATCATGTATATTTGTCATTATAAATTTGGAGATGATATATAAAACTAAAAATATTTTCAATCGATAATTATAATATTTTAATTTTGTAATTCCGGGACTATGTATACTATTGTAAAACTTCTTATTTGTCAATCTAAAAGATGGAGAAAAGTCTTCTAACAAGTCTCTCAAGTTTGGTCATTATGTGGAAAAAATATGAGATGTCATTTATGTGACATCCTGATTTTTTTATTCTTTTTTCGATTGAATGAGTTGGGCTTTTCATCGACGCGCCTATAGTTCTTTTCTTTGAGCTGATCACTCACGATATAACTAGTCTAACGCAATAAACTTGAGAATTCAACCATAAATCGACTACTCGACCGTGCTAATCTGCAAGGGTCAATACGGCACTATCAAAATCAATCAGAGATCGGAGATAGGTCGGTTCGACAGATGCATGTGATTAAAGTGTGGGTGATTCTACCTAATTGCAAAATTCTCGTTGAACGGCACTAAATTGATTTTTTTGTCATTTCTATACATTATGCCCGTATTTGAAATCTTGAGATTTTCATTACAACTGAGAGTCACAAATGAGTCAAAGATGTATAATGTGGCTCGAAAATAATTGACCACGGGTCAAATGCGCTAAAAGTTCCTAAAAGCTACCCGATAGGCTAGGTCATGCTAAAATCGTGCTCGATTGAAATTAACCGCAAAATTGAACCCAATTTCGGAAATTGAAAGTTCTGTTATGTCACGATTTATTTTAGAAATGTCGACTCGTCCTCCGAAGATTTTTCTGCAAACCTGAGTTTTTTGGCGAAAATTCAAAATTAGGTTATTTTGGACTGGAAAAATTAGAGGACCGCTTTTGATTGCATTTTTGGCATTCATGTTGGACTAATTGACAAGGAAAAATGTTGAATTGAGTGTGGGCATTCTCCTTGACATTTTAGCCTTTGATTTGAGCCTAATTGGAGAAGATTTGAGTTGAATTTGGAGAAGAAATGTTTCAAATTCGTAGCCCTGGTGGTCTGCAACTTTTCAGCACACTTGGGAGTCTTCTAAGAGAAGTTTGATTGAGGAAATTGGGCAGAGGATAGGGTTGGATATGGTGGGGGCATGTGTGATGAGTATTTGGGATATTTTGCAAAGACTTTTGAGGCATTTTGGGTCTCCCCTTCAGCTGAGCTCTTATTCTTCTTTCCTTGGCTTGCTTTCTCCATCTTTGTGTTGTTTGAGCTCAAGAAAGACTAGAGGAAGCCAGTTGAAAGCCCCCTGCCCGTCGACCGCTCCTCCGTTTGCCGTTCAAGCAGTCGAGTTTCGCCTGAGCTCTTGCGTGCCAGCCCACATGCCCATCCACTCGTCTTCGCCGTCCTGAGCCCATGTCTAATGAAGCCAAGCTCACGTTGCAGCAGTCTCGAGCTGCCTCCATCGTCCAAGCCATCCGTCCAGCCGCCGAAGCCACTGTCATTGCTTGCTGCAGCCGTTGCCATCCTACCTTGCTGTTTCCCCCGCTGTTTGACCGCTTGACCAGCCTTCCTTCGACTCAAAGTAGAAGCTGAGTTTCAACCCAAGTTCAGACTTATGGGCTATTTTCCGGGCCCGTCCGAACCTCCTTTGGCATCGCTCCAGGCTTGTGTCTCACTCGTCACCACGTTGCCGTCGCCGTGAACTCATTGGCCCGCTAAACCAATGAGTTTACTTACCAAACCTTGCTTACAAGGTTAATGACGCTTAAGAGGTGATTAGATTAAGTTAAATGTGATTGGTATAATTGTTAGCTTGTTAAGTTAAATTAGGTTAGTTAGATTAGTTAATTAGGTGGTTAGAAATGGTAGTTAGTTAGTTTAATATGTGGCCTCATAGTTAGAATGGTTAGAATAATTTAATTAGTCTAATAGGTGGTTAGATTAGCATTATTAGGCCTAAGTATGTATTTATTGATTTAATTTGTATTTATTTAATTAATTTTTCTATTTATTTAATTATTTAATATTTTGCAGAAATGATACCAGAATAGCTAGTGACTGAAATTTTGTGCCGATTGCAATGGTGTGCTTAGTTTATGCAATTGAATGTTAATTTGTGCAAATTGAGTAATAATTGTGATTTTGAGCTATGCTTTCAAACTTATGAAATTTTGGTATTTAATAAGAAAATACCAGGTGTCGGGTTTTGACACCGAAAATGATTTTAAATACTATATCAATAGTGGGATCTTAAAGGAAATATATCAATTTTTAAAGTTTGATTTGATTGTGTACCTATACACGATTATTTTCATCGGGTGTTTTTAAAACGGAGAAAATAGGCCAAGTGCATTATCTTAATTGAGACATTTGAGTGCAATGCACAATGTCCTTGGCCAGAATTGAATGATCGTGTGATGGTTAAGAGAACCCATCCCCAATGTGCGTCGGTTGGACGATGCCCTTATATGGGATGCCCTAGCAATGGATGCCGGATCATGGTAAAGGCCGAACTAAAGCTTCTTCGGGAATGCCATCTCCGATATGTGTTAGGTGGACGTTGCCGCGCTTAAAGGATAAGGCAAAGCTTGGCTATGCCAAAGGATCGATGTGCGTCAGGTAAAACTGCCTGTGTGGGTAGTAGTAAATTGAAACGCATGATTGATTGAGATAAACGCGCCGGATTATGGGACAAAATTGTATGGCACTGAATGGGACGTGTTATAACAATTTGACCCTATAATCAAGACCCCTATGATTGATTGAGATTGAGTGAGACGTTCCAATTGATGTGTGCATTTATTATATGCATCTATGATATGAATTGTACTAACGTGTAGGAAAGAACTGAGGTGAGGTGAGTCTTCTGTGATGTGTGATTAGACTACCTCTAAACGTATTTTCTTCCTAGTCGAGGTTTAAGGGGTGAACTTGCCGAGACATTGTCTCACCTCATTGTGGGCTTAACCTTTTTAGGTCCTTAGATGGCGGTCCCTCTGGTTCGTTTTGGACAGCCTTAGGGGATTTTTGAGTGGAGTATAGATGTCCCTGTCCTCGGGAGTCATTGGATCCATGAGCTTGTTATGACCACTATCTGGGTCGATGAGGGCCTACCTCAAAGGGTACCTCATTGATTCAGGGCGTGGTTTCGCCATAGGCTCAATGGGTATAAAGGAAAGTCCCCTTCAGGGTTTTGATATCCCCACCATTATGGTCAACGCCTTTCTAGGTGAGGGTGTAGCTGACCCTCCTGATAGGGTTGTGGAGGACCCGAAGCCCCTAGAGCCTGTGGAGGTGGAGTCTGAAGGATTGACAAATGTGTCCGACTAGTAAGTCATAGGATAGTTTTTTTTTTTAAAGCCGATCTTTTTGTAGACTTTTGTATATAAACCCAATGTGTTTATAAAAAGTGTTGTGAAAATTTTATCCTACTTTTTTATACCATATCTGCGTTGTCTGGGGATTTATTATACACTTCTGCATGTGCAATAAAATGAATGGGTCTACGATGTCTTAGGACGTCGCAATTTTATCGACCACTGAAGGATGTGCACGCGCTCGAGGTTCAGGGTGTGACATCCCCATCTGAAGTGGTATCGGAGCTGGTTAGTGGTTGGAGTGATAAGGTGCGATGGGTTTATGGGATAGTTAGTAGGAAATACCTTTTTCTTATGTTCATGCATGTGATTGATAGCTGATTGGTAGCTTGTTTTGTAGGGATTACTTAGTTTCTAATTTTGTATGGAATTGGGAACAGGTTATGTAGAAAGTCTACATAATGAGTGATCAAGAGTAGAGGACACCTAGAAAGAGGACCATGAGACCAATGACTCGAGATAGGATGCCGACAAGGGTTGGTACCTAAGGTGGTCGTAGTAAAGTGCAAGCACAGGCTAGCGCAAGTGGAGTAGTACTGCCTCCAGTCGGTGCTGGGGTAGTAGCCCCTAACGATCCTAGAATAGATGGAATCATTTAGGTGCTTGAGACTCTTAGAGCTTTGATGGGGCAGCAGGCCCATAATCAAGCCACCGTCACTACCACTACCGCTACGGCCTACGCTCTTTTTTGCCGTCGCTACTACT
This sequence comes from Eucalyptus leucophloia subsp. euroa, assembly GCA_017140325.1. Taxonomy (NCBI): domain Eukaryota; kingdom Viridiplantae; phylum Streptophyta; class Magnoliopsida; order Myrtales; family Myrtaceae; genus Eucalyptus; species Eucalyptus leucophloia. The sequence continues at coordinate 12,974,282 of CM029472.1, read as the reverse complement.
GCCACACTTGCTGAACTTCCACTTGGAAACGTGGTTGTTGAAAGGCCTAATGCATAAGCTCATAGAGTAGTTCTTAAAGTTGAACCCACCGAAGTTCACTGATGCAAGAGATCTCGAGGCTGCAACACTCTAGATCCAAGACTTGGAGAAGACCTTTGCACTGCTGATGTGCACCGAGGAGGAGAAGGTTGTCTTGGCAGTATATCAGTTGCAAGGTAACGCAAGTACTGGTGGAGGGCCACCAGAGGCAGAGTAGTCCCAGAAGGTGTGGTTCCAGTGTGGAACACCTTCCTTGGAGCCTTTAGTGGCAAGTATTTCTCTTGTAGCACAAGGGAGCAGAAGATGGAGGAATTCCAACCCCTCCATCAAAGGATGCTGATAGTGGACCATTATGAGGTCAAATTTGCAGATCTAAAAGATTATGATGAGCTTTATGGCCGGGCCCAATTGATAGAAAAGAATTTGAGTGAGCAAGCTACCGCATTTGGGTCAAGATTCAGCTCGAACAAAGATGGAAACCAGTTTGGGAAGAAGCCCATGACCGGAGGAATGTATCCTGTCCCACCTAATAGGAAAGGTGGGGTAGGTACTAAGCTTCATTATGTCACTTCTACGGAAGGCGACATGGATTAGCCCCGTGCCATTTTAGGACGAGTGTGTTCTATGAGTGTGGCCAACAAGGTCAATTGGCCAGAGAATGTCCCAGAAAATTGAGGGTACCACAGTAGTTGCCGTCGCCACCACTAATGGGTCAGAATAAAGGGTACACGCCACAAAGTGCACAACAAGGTGAACAGAACAGACCTCCAACTCAAGGGCAAGGTGTATGCCGTCACCAGAGGATAGGCAAAGGACTTGTCTAATGTGATCATAGTACGATCTCGCTAAATAACTATGCTGCTTATGCTTTATTTAACCCTGGCGCAACTCAATCGTTTATAGCTGAGCAATTTGTTAAGTTGGTAGGATTGAGTCCCGAAATGTTGGAGTCATGGTTAACATATCTACACCATTAAAGGATAAGGTGTTGTCTACGATGGGCTATCCTAGTTGCAAGTTAGTGATTTGTGAGAGAGATGGGAGAATAGATTTGATAGTCATAGCCATGTATGATTTTGATGTGATAATTGGCATGGACTGGCTTATTAAGCAACGAGCTAAGATGGACTGCTATCATAAAGCAATTCAATTTAACTTGTTAGCGGGTGAAAGTTTCGAGTTTATTGGGAGTCGAGGAGGACCCTCGATTACTTTAATCTCGTTACTTGAGGCAACCCATTTGTTAGACGAGGGTTGTCAAGATTCCTTGGCGACTGTCGTGGATACGACAATTAATGAGCTGAAGATTGAAGATATCACAATGGTTCAGGAGTTTCTAGACATGTTTTCGAAGGAATTACTAGGTCTGCTGCTAAAAAGAAAGATTAAGTTCGTGATTAAGTTAGCCCCCAGGACAGAGCCAATCTCTAAGGCTCCTTACCGCATGGCGTTGTCTAAGTTAAAAGAACAAAAAGTGCAGATGCAGGAGTTGTTGGATAAAGGATTCATACGCCCTAGTGCATCACCTTGGGAAGCAACAGTTCTGTTCGTGAAGAAGAAAGATGGTTTGTTGCATTTGTGCATTGACTATCGTCAACTCAATTGGGTGACGATTAAGAACAAGTACTCGTTGCCGAGGATCAACGACTTATTTGACCAGTTGCAAGGAGTGTCGATATTTTCTAAGATTGACTTGAGGATAAGGTACCATTAGCTGAGGATTAGAAAGGAGGACATACCGAAGTCAGTATTTCGTACGTGATACGACCATTATGAGTTCACTGTAATGCTGTTTGGTTTGATGAACGCCCAAGTTGCTTTCATGGATTTGATGAACTGGGTATTCAAGGAGTATTTGGATCAGTTTGTGATTGTGTTCATCGACGATATCCTAGTGTACTTGAGAAGCTCGGAGGAGCACGAAAGGCATTTGAGAATGGTGTTTCAGACATTGAGGAATCATGAATTGTATGCTAAGATCAATAAGTGCGAGTTTTGGTTGACTCATGTGGCGTTCCTAGGTCACATGACTTTAGGCGAAAGAATTTCTGTGGACCCGACCAAGATCAAAACAGTTATCAACTTGCTAAGATCGACGATAGTGACAAAGATTAGAAGCTTTTTGCGTTTAGCCGAGTACTATAGAAGGTTCGTGGAAGGATTCTCAACATTAGCTTCACCTTTAACTTGACTGCTAAAGAAGGAAGAGAAGATTGTGTGGATAGATAAGTGTGAGTGTAATTTCCAAGAGCTTAAGCAGAAGCTGACTACTACACTAGTGTTGACAATATCATTTGGTCCTGAAGGATACGAGATCTATAGTAATGTGTCATTTAAAGGACTAAGTTGTGTGTTAATGCAGCATGGCAGAATTGTTGCATACACGTTCCGTCAGTTGAGACCTCATGAGCTGAATTATTCGACGTATGACTTGGAACTCGTAGTAATTATCTTTGTTATGAAGATTTGGAGACACTATTTGTGTAGAGAAAGGTTCCAAATCTGTATAGATTATCAAAGTCTTAAGTACTTATTCTCTCAGAAGGAGTTGAATATGAGACAGCGTCACTGGATGGAACTTTTAAATGATTATGATTGCAACATCCCGTATCACCCTGAAAAGGCTAATAAGGTCGTAGATGCGTTGAGTCGGAAGTCTTCAATTGCGCAGATGGTGATCAAAGAGTAGGTCTTAGTCGAAGAAGCTCGAGATTTGGTTTTCAAATTTAAGGTAGGCCACCTTTCAAATCTTATGGCCACCCCCATAATTGAACCGAAAGTACAGATAAGGATCAAGACGCTTCAGCTAACATACCCAGAGATTTAGAAAATCCTGCAAGAGGATACCGAAAAGGGAAAGGCTAACTTTTAGATTTATGAAGATAGAACACTAATGTTTCAAGGACAATTATGTGTACCTAACGATGTAACGCTTAAAGATGAGATTTTGTTAGAAGCTCATCGTAGCAGTTACAACATTCATCTAGGTAGTACGAAGATGTATCAAAATCTGTGTCAACACTATTGATGGATCGATATGAATGCGGATATCGCCAAGCATGTCACCAAATGTCTGACATGCCAGCAAGTGAAGCCACAACACTGTAAGCAGGGAGGACTTCTGCAACCTCTCGAGATTTCTGAGTGGAAGTGGGAATACATCATGATGGACTTTGTGATGGGCTTACCGAGGAGTTAGAGGGGTAATGATTCCACCTGGATTGTGGTTGACAGACTAATGAAGTCGACTTACTTTATCGATGTACGAAAGGACCTTGCATTGGATAAGTATGCAAAATTGTACATGCGTCATATTGTTCGTCTGTATGGAGTGCTGGTGATGATTACATTTGATAGAGACACGAGATTTACAGCTGCCTTCTGGAAAAACTTGTAGAACGCCTTGGTAACGAAGCTGCAATTCAGTACGCCTTACCATCCACAAACAGATGGCCAGTTTGAAAGGACAATTCAAACTCTCGAAGACATGTTGATGGCGTGTGTGCTAGACTTCAAAGGAAACTGGGAGGAATAGCTTCATCTCGTCGAGTTCGCCTACAATAACAGCTACCAGCAGAGTATCCAGATGACACCTTTTGAAGCGTTGTGTGGCAGAGCGTGCAGAATGCTAGTTTATTGGGATGAAGTCAGAGAATGAAATATCACATGCCCAAAATTAGCTCAAATATCACATGCCCAAAATTAGCTCAGTGATCAATAGATGCAGTTGCAATTATCAGAGACAAATTAAAGATTGCTCAGAGTTGCTAGAAAAGCTACACAGATAAGTGTCGAAGACCTTTGGAGTTCCAAGTTGGTGAGCAAGTCTTTTTGGAAGTGTCACCGATGAGAGGTACTTCGCGCTTCGGCAAGAAAGGGAAGCCGAGTTCAAGGTACGTTGGTCCCTTCGAGATTCTAGAGAGGATAGGGACTTTGGCGTATTTTCTTGCGCTACCACTGAGACTGGCACAAGTGCATGACGTTTTCCACGTGTCGATGTTGAGAAAGTATGAGCCTAACTTGACCCACATGCTGAATTTTGAAGAATTAGATGTGGACGATAGAGTGTCGTATGTGAAGAGACCAATTCATATTATGGACCGCAAGGAAAAGGTTTTGCGCACCAAGACAATCCCATTAGTCAAAGTGGTCTGGCAATACCACGGGACAAAAGGAACAACCTGAGAAAGTGAAGATCTGATGAGACGACAATACCCCTACCTTTTTGTTTAAAGTTTGTAATGATTTAAATTTTGAGGACGAAATTTTTATAAGAGGGAAATAGTTGTAACATCCTGATTTTCTAATTCTGTTTTTGATTAAATGAGTTTGATTTTTCATCGACGTGCCTATAATTCTTTTCTTTGATATGATCATTTACGAAATAACTAGTCTATTTAGTGGAGCCGTAAAATTTTTTAGCGCAATAGACTTGAGAATTTAACTAGAAATTGACTGTTCGACTATGCTAATTTGCAAAGGTTAATATTGCATTGTCAAAATCAATCAATCGGAGAGTTCAACAAAGGCATATGATTAAAGTGTGGGTGATTCCACCTAATTGCAAAATTCTCGTCGAATGACATGAAATTAATTTTTCTATCATTTTTGTACCCCGTGCCCATATTTGTAACCTCAAAATTTTCATGACAATCGAGAGTCGTCAATGAGTCGAAGATGTACAATGTGGCTCGAAAATAATCGACCACGGGTCAAATACGCTAAAAATTCCTAAAAGCTACTCAATAAGTTAGGTTACGCTAAAATCGTGTTCAGTTGAAATTAACCGCGAAATTGAATCCGATTTCAAAAATAAAAAGTTCTGTCATTTCACGATTTATTTTAGGAATGTCGACTAGTCCTTTGAACATTTTTCTGAAAACCCAAGTTTTTGGCAATAATTCAAAGTTGGGTTATTTTGGACTGGGAAAATTAGATGATTGCTTTTGGTTGCATTTTTAGCGTTCATGTTGAACTAATTGACTAGGAAAAATGTTGAATTGAGTGTAGGCATTCTCCTTGACATTTTAGCCTTTAATTTGAGCCTAATTGGAAAAGATTTGAGTTGAATTTGGAGGAGAAATGTTGCAAATTCATAGCCTTTGTGGTCTGTAACTTTCCAGCACACTTGGGAGGCTTCTAAGAGAAGTTTGAGTGAGGAAATTGGGCAGAGGATAGGGCTGAACATGTTGGGGCATGTGTGATGAGTATTTGGGATATTTTGCAAAGACTTTTGAGGCATTTTGGGTCCCCCTTTCAACTGAGCTCTTCTTCTTCTTCTTCCCTTAGCTTGCTTTCTCCATCTTTGTGTTGTTTGAGCTCAAGAAAGACCAGAGGAAGCCAGCTGAAAGCGCCTACCCGTCAACCGCTCCTCCTGTCACGCCCTGATCCTCATCCCTCAGTAGTCGATTAAATAGCGACGTCTCAAAACGCGTCGCCAATCCATTTATTTTAATGCGCATGCGGAAGTGAATAACAATCCCTAGACAATAACAAGATGGGATAGAAAAGCAAGACCACAATTTTTCAAAAATAAAATCACATATTTATATACACATATCAAACTATGTCATATACATAGTAGTTGATATATACAAGGTCTGCAAGAAATTGAAGGGAGGGGGGAGCTACAAGTCCACTAAGCATTCTAGTCCTCAATTGAATACTTCAGGATCTTAAGCTTTAGGGACTTCAAGTTTATTACTGCTTCGCCAAGAGGGTTTGCCATGCCTTTTCCAAAAACAACCTCTAGCACCGACATAGGAACCTCAGCTTCCGGTATGGGACATTCTCTTTGTCCATTTTGCTCACGATAGTACCATAATCTATATTGATGCAGTATCTTATGGAGTAGACCCTCATCCACCCAAACCACGGACCTTCTGAGTTCATAAACCCATCCCTTAGGGTTCCCATGAAGCGGAATGTAAGATACCTGCTCGGTGACCTTCTTCAGTTGTCCAAAACGTTTGAGAGGTGCTAACATCTAAAGTCCTGTAAATGTTATCTCACAACGAGGTGGGATGACGTCTCAGCAAGTTCACCCCTTAAGTTCCGACTAGGAAAGAAATATGCCCCAAGGTTATTTAAGCACGTACAAAACAAAGGACTTACATTTGCTTCGGTTTCTTCTTGCAAATTAGTATGGTTCACACACAATTTAATTTAATGAATTCAACCCCAACGATACTATCTATCAATCCATCCAATCAATATTATCTATCAATTCAATACTATATATTAGGTACCATCAACACCGACTATGCTCTCACAAGTTGAAAATGATAGATAGTAACTTATACAAGCTGATATAGATAGATAGTAGCTCCCACAAGCTGATATATGGATCATTGCTCTTACAAGCTGATAAACAATCTTTGCTCACACAAGCTGATAAAGTATATTGCTCTCACAAGCTGACACATCAAGCACTTATAGGCTGATATAGCATACTGCTCACACAAGCTAAACACCCAAAGCTCACACAAGCTGAACTACAATAAACTCACCCTGGCCAAGAACATTGTGCCTTGCACACCAATCCCTCAATTAATTAATGAACTTGACCAAATTTCAACATCTTAAAATATACCCGATGAGAATAATCATGTGTGGGTACACGATAGGCCTCGACCAAAAACATAATATGTTTAATTCATAAAATCCCACTAACTATATAGTCGATAAAAAAATTTTTGGCCCTATAAATCGATGCCCAATAATTTTCTACTTAAATACTGAAATTATTAAATTTTGGGGATAAAAACCCAAAATTGCAATCAACATGCAATTTGCACAATTCAGCACTCAATTAAATAAACCAATCATACCATTACGATCAGCACAGAATTTCGGTCACCGATTATCCCGGTTTAATTTCTAGAAAATAATAATTAATTAAAAAATTACTAAAATTAATTAATAAATACCAATAAATGCAACTTAGGCTGAAAAAGCCTAATTAAATGCCAAAATGGGCCCATAAAATATATGATCCTATCGAGATAAATACTACAACTTATCTAATCTTTAATTACGCTACTCCAACCACCTAACATGCAATATCGAACGATTAAATTGCTAATCCATTCTAACTAACTACCTAATACATACTTAACATAAACTAATCAACCCTTAAGCATAATTAACTCCATAAGCAGAGATTAGTGAGTAAAGTCACTGGTTTTGAATTCCGATGAGTTCACGAGGACAGTGAGGCGAAGATGATCGATAAATTTCGAAGCAGCGCTGCACTATGAGGTCTGGAAGGGCTTAGAAATGGGCCTCGAAGCCCAAGGTGGGTTGCTGCATTTCAGTTTTTGCTTTGGGCTGAGCAAGGGTGAACTGGCCGTTGGTTGTGGCTGAAAAGAGTAGGGACAGGTGGGGGGCTATTACGGGGACAACAGGCGGTGACGGTTGCCGAACGGCAGTGGCATGGCTTTGACGTCGACCTAGGGAGCTCCTGGGATTGCGAGGAGGCACGAGAGAGGTGGTTGGATGTGAAGACAGCGGGCAGTGCATGCAGGCTTGCGGCTAAGCGCACGACGACAATGACGGCATTCCGGCGGTCCAACGGTAGCGGGGGCATCGACGGTGGAGGGGGTCTGCTGGCCAGTTTTCTACAACTTCTTAAGATCTAAAAGGTTGGAAATGGATAAAGCAAAGGCAAAGGAAGAAGATAGGAGACCAAACAAGCTTGGGGGCCACCTTTGGTTCAATCTATCTTCTTGTCCCCTTGACCAAGGCCCACCATGGCCGGCTAGCTTCCTCAGCACTCTTACAGTAGCCAAACTTCCTTTAGAAGCTATTGAAGAGGTCCAAAGGTGGTGGACCAAGGGGGGCTACGAATTTTGAAGGAATTTCCCTCAAATCCTCTCCAATTCTCTCTTGAATTGAAGCAATTCAGCCCTTATAAATCCCACCAACGTGTCCTTGATCAAATGGACATTTTTCCTCACCAATAGAACCAACTTACATCCCAATTATGTGATAAAAAACGGTCCCTTGAATTTTTTGGACAAAAACGGCCCTATTTTGACTTTTTGCCAAAAATATCGGTTTGCAGAAAAATCTTCAGAAGATGAGTCAACGTCCCTAAAATGACTCTTGACATGATAGAACTTTCAATTTCTAAAATCGGATTCAAATTCGCGATTAATTTCAATCTGGCGCGGTTTTTTTTAATAAAAATATTTATTAAAGAATGATGGAATGGGATATAAAACAAATAAAAAGAGAGGAAAAATAATTAAAAATATAAGTAAATAAAATTGAAATAGAAGAATGAATAAATTTGAACTTGAAATGGATTTTCCTAAATTTTCTTCTTCTCTTTCTCGTTTGTATCTCTAATGAAGCTTCACAACTCCTTTATAGCTCTCTGATTCATGTCAAAAGTCCACAAAAGCAGCAAAATAGGTGAAACTCTTCTTTTCTACAGCTTTGTGATTCATGTTGATGTTTCATGAAAATAGCAAAAGAGTCAAAACACTATACTTTTCGGAATGGAAATGTGAAATATCACATTTTCTCTCTTTTACTAGGTGTACCGTTTGCAGTAATCCACCACATTTATTTTGCTATAACCAATTTACATTGCTTGTCATAGTTGTGGCTCTGAATGCTACAACCAGCCTATTTTCTATCTGAGACATAGGTTGTACAATAATTATAAATTGATTTATGGAGATTGTCTTCATTTGTGCCTTATGATTTCTTTACTAGTAAATCATGAGAAATTCTTACTAACGAAATATGGGATTTTGTTAAGTTGCTTGACGGTGCAAAGACCATTGGTTATAAATAGATCTTGAAAACTAAGAATGATTCATTGGGCAACATTGAAAGATATAAAGCTAGATTCATTACTAAATGATTCACTAAAAAGAAATGAATCGATTATATAAAAACATTTTCCCCTATTTCTAAGAAAAATTCTCTTTGTATTGTTTTGGCATTGGTTGTCCATTTTGATATGGAATTACATCAAATGGACGTGAAAACGTCGTTCTTTAATGGGAAACTACAGGAGGAGGTTTATATGAAACAACCTAAAAGATTCTCCTCTATTAAAGGTGAGCATTTGGTGTGCAAGCTTAAGAAATCTATATATGGCTTGAAACAAGCATCCCAACAATGATACTTAAGATTTCATGAGGTCGTCTCTTTATTCAGTTTTGTAGAGAATGTCATGGATCAATGTATATATTAGAAGGTCAATGAGAGCAAAAATTATTTTCTTGTGCTATATGTGGATGATATTCTACTTGCGACCAATGATAAGGGGGCTGCTATGAAGGATATGGGTGAAACATCTTATGTTACTAACATTAAGATCTATAAAGATAGACCTCGAGAAATTTTAGGGCTATCTCAAGGAATTTATATCAATAACGTCCTAGAGAGACTTTGGATGAAAGATTGTTCACCGAATATAGCATCCCTTGTGAAGGGTGGCATGTTTAATTTGAACTAGTGCCCGAAAAATGATCTAGAAATGGAACGCATGAATAACATTCCAAATATTTCTGCTGTTAGAAGCTTAATGTATGCTTAGGTCTATACTCAACCTGACATTGCCTTTGCTATGAGAATGTTGGAAAGATATTAGAATAATTCAAGTATGGACTTCTAGAGAGCTGTAAAGAAAGTGATGAGATACATTCAAGGTACCAAAAGCTATATTCTTATGTATAGACGGATTGACAACCTAGAAGTAATCGTTTATTTTGACGCAGACTTTGTGAGTTGCATTGATTCTTAAAAATCAACATCTTGATATATTTTTATGTTAGCTGGTAGAGTTGTATCATGGAGGAGTGCAAAGTAGACTTTGACTGCTATTTCCATAATGGGAGCTGAGTTCGTTTATTATTTTGAGGTTACCTCACATGGTGTATGATTGAAGAGTTTCATTTTTGGGCTTAAAATTGTTTATTATATTTCTAAGCCATTAAGAATATATTGTGACAATTCAAATATAGTTTTTATGGCTAAAAATGCCAAAAGTGACAGTCGAAGTAAGCATATCGATATCAAGTATTTAGCCTTAAGGAAACATATTAAGGAGAATAAAATGATCATACAACATATTAGTACTAAGTTGATGATAGCCGATTCTTTAACTAAAGGCATGCCACCAATAAAGTATAAGGATCATGTAACTAGTATGAGAATAAGTCTTATCATGTGATTTGTTGTCATATGGACGATTTTTGTTGTATGAAACTCTTATTCTGTTGTAATGTTAATTCTCAACTTTTAATATACATATTTTGTTGTTTATGAGAATAACATTTATCATTGGTTCTAGAATAAATATAGGGTTTATTCATTAAGATGCATTGTCAAATATAGGCTGGCATTAAAGAAATAAGATACATTGTGATACGTGGAAAATATTACTCGTTCTTAGAGAACATGTCGCCATGATTCATGCGTTTTGTTTCTTTCCTTTAAGCATAAAGTTTTAGTGTATTTGGTCGGATAATCCGTATGATAAAAATTTTGGAATCAAGTGGGAGAATGTTTTATATATATATAATCTGATCCCACATTTTCGGACTCTCATTTTCTCTTTAAAGTAGCGATTATTCCACATGCAATTTATCCACACTTCACATTTTCTTGTGACAACCTCTCATTTGATAATCGCTTTGATGGGAGACGGTATATAAAATGAATGATTGTTCATTTCTAAAGGGTAATCACAAGATCTAATGCAAATCCTCTAATTTAGATTACACCATTAGTACGCAAGGGGATTGGGTTAGTAGAGTCTAGCCATAATTTTGCCGAATTTCCATGGATTTTCTACGAACAATTGTTAGAGGTTTATTTACTTTTGATCCTGTTTTTTCTGTATATAATTTTTATCTCTAACAGAGAAACCATACTGCTAAAGTGATGATTAAGATTGATCATATTATCTGTGTTTGTCGTGCCATAGATAATTTGCAATTTCAATATATTGCCTAAGTCCGCATGTTTTTCCCCCTAAAGTAATGTCAAAAGTTATAAGCAAATATAGGCATAAATTTTTCAAAAGAGAAAAAAATGGTCACACATCCAAAAGGGACAAATGAGGTCAGGTTTTTATGCATGTCGTGGATAATCATCCATGCTTTGTCAAAATTGCGTAGTCGATACTCTTCAATAGCTTCTCATGTTTTTTTTCTAAGAAAAGACCAAACTTGAGAGGCCAGCCAACGGTCCTTTGCCCCCTCTTTCACGTTGGCGTGCAAGAGTCGTTCTCCATTCCTAGCCCTTGAATCACAAGAAAAAAAAATCGTAATCATCAATTAAAAATATTTTCAAATTTTATATAATATTACGATAGACTAGCTTCTCATTTCCCGTATATTTATTCCACAGTCTAAAAAACGATAAACGGAAAAAAAAATCTGAAGCTCTCGATCATGGACGCAAGAGCATCTTTTTTCCTCCTCCTGCCTTTCCTAGTCCTCCTCGCAAGTAAGCACATTGTCATCATAATCTATCTATCTTCAACTATTACCAATTTCTACATTAACATTACCTTCTTCCGAAACTAGAAAAAAAGATCCTAAGTGTAATTTTTTGTTTTTTGGGATTCGGAAGTTAAAGTCCTGTGTTCAAATTTCAATCTTTGTTATGGAGATTCCCGCGCCAGGAGGAAAAATAATTAATCTGCGTACATCAATTTTATGGCTTGAATGCATGCTTGCAGGTGGAGCCGGCGCAGCCACACTGACCTTCACCAACAACTGCCCCTACACAGTCTGGCCCGGGACGCTCACCGGTGGGGACCACGAGCAGCTATCCTCAACCGGGTTCGAGCTTGCCACGGGTGCAACCTTCTCGATCAATGAGGTCCCGGACACGTGGTCCAGTGGCCGGGTGTGGGGCCGAACAGGCTGCACCACTGATGCCTCTGGCAAATTCGTATGCGCCACCGCTGACTGTGGGTCTGGCCAGGTGAGCTGCAATGGTGCAGGGGCGATCCCGCCGGCCTCCTTGGCGGAGTTCACTCTCAAGGCACCGGGCTCTGGCGAGAACAGCATCTACGACGTCAGCCTCGTGGATGGCTTCAACCTGCCCCTCTCTATAACCCCACAGGGCAGCAGCAGTGGGTGCACCACGACCAGCTGCGCAGGCAACGTCAACTCCGTGTGCCCGTCAGAGCTGGCGGTGAAGGGGTCGGACGGGAGCATCGTGGCGTGCAAGAGCGCGTGCCTGGCGTTAAACCAGCCGCAGTACTGCTGCACCGGGGCGTACGGGACGCCAGAGACGTGCCCGCCGACAAACTACTCGAAGATTTTCAAGGACCAGTGCCCTCAAGCTTACAGCTACGCTTACGACGACAAGAGCAGCACTTTTAGTTGCGCGGGTGGGGCTAGTTACCTCATCACATTCTGTCCGTGACATATTCCCTCTTCTTACGAACTTGAATGGACCATTTTCCCATACAAGGTGAAAATATGAGGTCCACAGGTTGTCTCGGTTGGCCTAAAAACTATTTGTATCCTCGTCTCTGGATTGAGCTATCATGCAAGTAGTTTCATTTTCCACTAGGAAAATTAAATATAATCTGCCGAGAGAATAATGGATTATACAAAATATGCAATGTATTCAATAGTATACTTAAATATTAAATCACGTTTTCATCTAAGAGCATAAACTTTTATAATAGTTGGCAGTAATTTCACCAAATCTCATATAGTATCAAAACTAGAACTCTTTGAGTTCAAAATTTTTTGGGCCTCATTTGTTTTCCCAATTAAATATGTCCACTTTTTAGTTCTAGATAAATAAATATCAGACTAAATGTAAGAGAGAGTGATAGAATATTCAAATATTAAACCACGCTCTTATTTAAAAGTCTAAGCTCTTTAGACAGTTGGCATTGATTTTACCTCTGCAATCCTATATTAAATGATTTACATGTGCCTAAAGCATAATCTTTCACCTAACTTTCATGCTTGCTTGTCTATTCAAATTGATTAGTAAGTGATTGATAGAAGGAAAAAGCATAAATCAAAAGCGAATCCAATTGTGTCTTTGGAATTACCATCATTCTTTAACTCAACTTTCATGCTTACTTCTCAATTTGAATTGATTCTGGTAAGTCTGTAAAGGAAAGAGATTCGAAAAATCACACTTAAAGTCAATCGGATTTGAGGAATTTTCTTTTTCCTTTTTTCCCTTTGCTCCTAAGAGAATCTTCTCCCCTAAGAGAAAACTTTAGTTCTCATTTCTAATATTTACTTAAGTACCATAATAGCCGTTACCATAGAAATTTTTCTGTGTTTATCAAGAATGCCATATACATTTGAAGAACCCAACAAAAAGATTTAGTTGCCCGTTAATGATTTGACTGGAACCAGGAAAAAGGCATACCCTATATAATTCAACTCAACCACTATATTTATATCCATCATCTAAGATACATTCACGATTAATTTCAACTTAGCTTCCCCGGCGTCCTTCATATATCTCCTCGAATTTGAGAGACAACAGCTAACAAAACAAATCTCAAGTTTTCGATCATGGATGCAAGATAATCTTATATTGTCTAGCAGCAAAATTCTATTTTGACTTTGATATGTTCTTTTAGTATCAATACAAGTAGTCACTACAACTTAAAACTTGAAGTCATTTATTTCCTATTTAGCAAAGCATGTATAGAACACCAAGATAAAAGATGAGTCAAGTATGAATCATGAACACTAATGAAGGTGACATGATATTGACTTGGCTGTGCTATGACCTACGTGCTCTAATAACGACCCGAAAATAAAAATACAAAAACAAATAAAGGACAATATCACGCCATTTTCATTAGTGTATAAGCTTTATACTTGGGTCGTTTTGATCTCGGTGTTTCGTACACACATTGTCGGCCTCGACCTTAGTAGCATAACTTCTTCTGGTTTTTAATCTAATCTGGTGTGAAGAGAAATCAGTTAAGGTGGGGAAGACGAGAAATGTGAGGATCAAATTCCAAAATCTAGTTTTTTTTTTTTTTTCAATCACAACTTCTAATGCCTGAGAAAGTACTAATGAAATATGCAGTTTTAGTGTCAATGACCTACCTCCAATCGGATCAAAGAGGCAAATGCATTATGTACACGACTCGAGATATTGCCTAATACAAACAACCAAAAAAATCTAAATATCTTAGATAAAAATAATAGGCACCTTCTATCGGTCCAACTGCTCGACTCCTAAATAGCTCAACGTTCCCATAGCTTCATATAAATGAATCAACAACCAACATGGGAAACCTTACTAATAAAGTGATGATTAAGATCAATCACATTATTTGTGCATGTCTCCCCATAGATATTATACAATTCAACATATTGCTTAAGTCTCTCGGCTTTTTTTTTTTTTCCTTCTTTTTACCTAAAGTAATGTTAAAAGTTATAAGCAAATAGGCATCAGTTTTCAAAAGGGAAAAAAATGGTCACGCGTCAAGAGACAAATTAGGTGGCATTATGATACATGTCGTGATTAATGGTTCATGCACAGTCATAATTGCGTAGTTGGCCCTCTCATAAAAAGTCCAATTTGAGAGGCCACCGAAAAAGTCTTTTGCCCGTCTTTCACGCGGACGAACGGGAGTCATTCTCTATTCCGAGGAGTATTCCTAGCCCTTGAATAAAAAAAAACAAAAGATGGTAATCATCCTCTGAAAATATTTCAGATTTTATATATCATTATCTATATATCATTATCTCGCTTTATATAAAAATAATGATACAATATACGTGATTACCATAAATTACGTATAAGCATAAATCCCATGGGAGTTATAGAAGTTGCAACAGAATGGTGAGCACAACAAAGTAGATTAAAAAGACTAGTGGTACTAGAGAGATAAATGCTACCGAGGTCTAGGCCAGTGATGCATCCGCTGAATCCGTCACTTGAGCACTAATCTCCATTTCCACCCAACGACGAGCATGACATGAGTAGTTTAGGATAAACGCAAGAAGAATATGCTTTGATTGCTTCCGAGAGACTCCTCTTAAATCATTTCAAGGCCGAGCTCTCATTAGCACGTGGATTAGCGAAGCATGTATGAAATGCTGAGATGAGGAGACGCCAAGAGAGAGCTCAAGTATGAGCCTGTTAATATATTCAATTAAATCCATCTTCACTTAAAAACTTAAGTCAATGAGTTATGGGTCAATTAGAATATACAAATTACTCTACACCACATCAATTTTTCGATGTGGGATTTCTCTAACACAACTCATTCACACGTGTGTTCTAACAATTTCTCCCTCATCTATGAGCTCTGTTGACACCTAAATTTTGGCGACTCGATTAATTATTTATTGCATTAAAAAATTAGGGATTAATTTTATTCCCGAAAAAATAGTTAATTGCATAGCATATAGTTTTAGGTACATTTATTTTAATTCGCATTTACATTGGGCTGGTGACAGATGTGTTTGAATTAGTAGTTCTGAACTTTAATTTAATGAGTTGGATTAAGCCCACGGAGAGAGCAAATTAGCCCGAGCCATTATAGAGAATTGATGGTTGATTTTTCAGTATTTTCGAGGAGATAATGTGAGCTCACTTTTGTGAGATTCGAAATCTGGAAAAATTCGATTACAATCAAGGAAGTTTGGCAATGTTCGTGGTGAGTTATTAAAAATAAAAATCAATGGACGATCTAATGGGAAAAAGGATTTCTCGCTGATCGTGTGAATGTAAACTTGCGGACAAAGACATTAGAAAAAGGCAAGAAAGGATTAGCTGATGGGAAGAAATGTTTAAAAATATTCTTCAATGAGGACACATGGATCCGCAATGCATACAAGGGAAAGAAAAAAAGAATAAAACCTCACAAAAGAAGGAAGTCGGTAGGTGGTTTTCTTTAGTATATTCATATTTCCTGTTTCGAAGTGCAGAGTCGGACGCTATAAAAGCAAGCTCACGATAGACCAAAAAGGGGGCCGCACAATTGAAGACATGGCCATACACTGAATTGAGGGAAAAATCGTGAGGGGAAGCTTCTGTACAGAGTGCTCGTGAAGTATCAGGAATCGCAACACCTCCTGTTGCCGATTGAGGAGTCCCATATGAAAAGCCAGGTTCGCCAAGCCCATTGATACCACCAGTGGCCTCGTGACGAGCTGCAGCTTCCGAAGGACAAGTTGATCTGATTTGCCCCTGCTAGATTGATGCCGACCTTGACGATGTTGCAGTCCACCGCCCATGGACGTCGCTGCTCCTGTTGTCCATTGCATTGATGAGGGTTGACCTGACTGGGATCCACAACAACGACGGATCCCCTCCATCGGCAAATAAGTTGGTGCAGTCAATCTGCAACACTTGGCTTTCTTCTCTGCAGTACCCTCCACACGCGAAGATTGAGACGGTCACAGCACAGCAAACACAAAAATCGGAGGTCGGCAATTCAGAGTTCTCAGAGCACGTTGATCAAAACACACGAGAGAGAGAGAAGAGGGGTCCTTCGGCCAAGGATTGGTCAAAACACCGTTTGCGCAATCCCTTTGCTCCGTTGTGTTTCACCATCAAGGAGCCGGTTGCGATCCCGGTCCAATTGCGCTTGGTCCAAATTTGGAAAGAATATCCTTGAATTAGGTAAGACTCTTGATCAATTTGATTTTCATATATCTCGCTGCCTGATTCGTAATATTGCAATCTTTCTTTGAATGTTTGATCAATATTGCTATATCCAAAAGATCTCTTGATCTCTCATGAATTATGAAATTTTCCTAATTTCGCAATGTGCATATGATTGACAGTTTGATTTCACGCTTGAAGTATGACTCAACCGCACGGGAAAATCGCCAATCCAATCTTACGCTCAAGATACGATTCGCGATTTTATTTGAAATTGGCCAATCCGATCTCATACGCGAGATACGATTTGTCAATTTATTTCCAAAATGGACATGGATGATATCTTGCCTGATTTGTTACTGTGTTGTTCTTGATGTCTTATTTTGATTGCTCTCGTAAAAGAACGGAAAAATCCGAAAAAAAAAAAAATCAGAGTTAGATTAGGTTCGTTTTAGAATATACATCATTTTAGGGTTATTTTGCATGTTTAGAATAGGAAATTTATTTATTTCAAATTTTTGAAAAATTGAAAAAAAATGCATTCGTTTAGAATGTTAGTTTTTTTCTTTAATTTAAGTTGCATGTGGCAATTTTTTAATTTCGAAATTAATAAAAAAAAAACAGAAAAAAAAACATCATGCATATGTCATATAGAATTAGGGCATCTTTTGTACGTCATTACATATTAGGATAAGATCGCATGTTTTATTTTAAGTTTAGATTTTTTTTTTAGATAGATTGCATCTTAGGTTAGAGACTGCTAAGTTAAGATAATATCTTAGTTTAAATTAGGGTTTAGCCTGACCTAATCCTTAATATAAGTTAAATGGAATCTTAATCTAGCTAGTTAATTTTCGCATTTTTCTAATTTCGAATTTCATGGAAAATACCAAAAATTGCCTTTGAATAAATCAATTTCATTCATTAGGAGAGATTGCATTTTATTTACGTCATATAGCTAGGTCATGTTACCATGTTATGTCATGTCATTTCGTGTTAAATTAGCAGTATGCATCGCATAAGGCATGATTCTCATTAAATAAGTGAAAACAAAAAAAGAAATTGCGTGTCAATTAGAAACCATATCAAGGGTTGTTGATGTGGATTTTAATTTAACATTGCAGATGCTTTCATTGCTTTGAGGTAAGTTTTTGCAATTTATTTATTGCTTATCTGGGTGTTAAATTGGTGGATTGCGCACTCGCATGATCACCTCACATGTTAAGAAAATAAATTTAAAATCAATCCAAATTTGTGACATCCTGAAATCCGATCCTATTTCAATAAAATGAAATGTGCATTTCGTCGACGTGCCTATGGTCCTTTTTCTCTGAGCTGATCACTCACGAGTTAACTGACCTATTGGGTGAAGCCATTAAGGGATATATCCATGGTAAAATCCCTAAAAGCTACCTAATTGGTTGGATTGGATTAAAATCACGTTCGGTCGATTTTAATCATGAAATTTAATTCGGTTTTGGGAATCGAATATTCGGACGTGTCACAATTCATTTTTAGGACCGTCTCATCGTCTATCAATTTATTGCCAAGTCCGAAATTTCAAGAAAGAAATTATCGGAGGAAAAATCGAAGATCAAAAAGAAATTAGAAAGGAAAAGGAAAAGAGAAAAGGAATTTGCATAAAAGAATTATGTATTTCCTTTTTCTTTTTCCTCTCTCTCCCTTTTCTCTCTTTTTCTTTCTCTCTCTCCTCTCCTCTCTCCTTCGTGCATAGCCTCCCCACCCACCGAATGTCCCTTGCCAATTTTAAATTTGGCTTCTCTCTTTTGCTTTTTTTTTACTTTTGACTAGTCAAAAGAAAATCCCTCTTCTTATCGCTTCTTCTCTCTCCTCTTTCTTTCCCCCAACCCCACGTGAACCAGCTTCTTCTTCTTCTTCTTCCTTCGTGTGCGAACCGTAAGCCGAAGAAGAACAAGGCGCGAGCATCACCGCCAGACGAAGACAGCAGCCGCTCGTCCCCGCGCCGCACCGCCGCCGCGCCCGCTCGTCCGCCGCTCGCCGTGTGCTCTGCCAGCCCTCGTTTCCTCGCGCTCAGGCCTCCCCGTGCGTCTCTCGCCCTGTTCCGTCTCGTCCAGCCACCGTGAGTGGCCGAGCAAGCCGCCGGAGCCGCCGTGTGGCCTCACCGGACCGCCTCTTGCTTTCCCGACCCTCTCCACCTCTAACCATCTCTGTTTTCCTCTGTTTCGCAGCTAATCCAGCAACCCACGAAATGGGTTTCAGCCGGCTCTTGGGCCGTTTTGGACCGTTCCGGGCCTCGAACCCGAGCCGTGCTTTGGGAAGAATCGTTCCTCGCGTCGCCGCCGTCGGATTGATCCGATTTGCGTGCGATTTGGTGAGTAATCTCACTAATCCAAGATTAGTGGCTAATTATGCTTTAAGCTGGTTTAGATTTAATTAATTATATTTAGGTTGTTAGATTAGAATAAATTAGCAATTATTAGCCAATTGTGATGTGAATTAGATAAATTGAATGTGTAATTAGTAAGTAGACATTGTCTACTAATTATTGGAAGTGCCTCGGATTTTTCCCAACCCTTAGTGGGCTCCAATTAGGCTTTTCGGGCCTAAGTGGATTTTTTAGCATTTAAATATTAATTTTCGGAATTAAATTAAATAATTATTTATTTTTCGAAAAATCAACTGAGATGGCCTGGAACCGGAAAATTATGCTGATGAGCGTGGTGAAGTCCGTTTATTTAATCGGGCTTTATTTTGAGCTAAATTGAATTTTTAATATTAATTAATTAATTTTCGAAATTAATAATTAATTATTTATTTTTCGGAAATTAAGATTTTGATGGCCGACGACCGAAATCTCGTGCTGATCGTCGTGGCGCAGTTCATTTATTTATTTGAGCTCTACGTTGTATGGAATTAATTAAATTGTGATATTTTAGGGATTACCCTAAATTGATTGGAATTGATTGCGATTGAATGGTTGATCGGTAAATGGCCAAGTATGTTATTCAGCATTTTAATGCTTTGTTGAGTTGATTTAATTATTTGATTGAGAAATTGAATTGTTGATCGGTAAATGGCCAAGTATGTTGTTCAGCATTTATAATGCTTTATTGAGTTGATTTAATTATTTGATTGAGAAATCGTTGGGCATTGGTTATCGGTGTTGAAAGTAGATTGGTAATCTCTTGAAAGAGGGGCGACTTGATGCATCGCTTTGGTGAAATGCACCTGAGAGAATGCACGTGGGCCCGGCATCTAAAGGGCACGTGGGCTCGGCGACTTGATGCATCGCTTTGGTGAAATGCACCGAGAGAATGCACGTGGGCCCGGGCATCTAAAAGGGCACGTGGGCTCGGTGACTTGATGCATCACTTTGGCGAAAAGGTCGCCGAGAGAATGCACGTGGGCCCAAGGTTCGAGGCACGTGAACTCGGAGACTTGGAAGGTCATCCTGGAGAATGCACGTGGCCTAGCTTTTAAATATCCCACAGTGGGGATTGATTCGTATGACATGTAATCGACTGGTTCGATTTGTTTGAAGTGAATGGATGTTTATTGTGAATTGTACTGACTTGCAGGTGGGATCTGAGGCCAAGGTAAGTCCTCGCCCCGTGCGTGTTTAGGCAGCCTTTAGTATAATAGTTTACTAATCGGGCTTAGTGGGGTAGAACTCGCTGAGACGTAGTCTCATCCCAGTTTGGGGAAAACCATTTCAGGACCCCGCTGAAGAGCTGAGGAGGAGAACTCGGAGGTGAGATCTGAAGAGAAAGATTTTGGAAGAAGAAGACAATTCGAGAGGGGCCTTGAGTACGGCCTAGTTCATCTAAGTTTCCGTCTTCTTTTGAGATCTCCATTGTGATGTGAATAGAGTTTAGAATAAAAAGTTGTGAAGTGTTCTGGTTTGTGGTTTGTATAAAAGTTTGGTCATAAATTTCAATATGAAAAATATGGCCTTGCTTTTCTATCCCATCGTTTTATTGTCTCGGGGGATTTTAACCGCTTCCGTATGTGCTAAAAAATGAAAGGGTCGGCGATACATTGTCCTGGGATATCGCATTATAAAATCGACCAAGTGAGACGGATGTGTGCGTGCCTGAGGATCGGGGCGTGACATCCAGTTTAAGTGGTATCAGAGCGAGGTTGAAGATTGGAGTGATAAGGAGCGATGGTTAATGGGATAGTTAGTAGGAAGGCCTTTAAATTCATGCTGGTGCATGTCTGTGTTAGCTGAGTGCTAGAATTGTTTGTTGTGTGTGGATCGCTCATCTTCTAATCCAGTGTGGGTTTGGAAGTCGGGTTTCAGTATAAAGACTGAACCATGAGTGAGCAGGAGTTGAGAACTCCTAGTAAGAGGACAATGTCCTCTGTGACTCGGGATAATGCACTGACAAAAGTCAGTACCCGAGGTGGTTGTTGCAGAGTATTGGCTCTGGCCAGCTCGAGTGAAAGAGTACCACTGCAGGTTGGTACTAGTGTAGCAGCGTCGAATGATCCTGAGTTCGGCAGGATCGTTCTGATGCTAGTGTTTCTTGGAAATTGGATGAGCCAGCAGGCTCAGGATCGAACCGCCGTCAATGTTGCTACCGCGCTGTCGCTTCACCTGCGAGATCCAAAGTGGAGATGTGATCCGAGAGCAAGTCTTTGCATTCGAGCCGAGGTATAGATCCAGTTTAGGCAGAAATGGAAATCGGTCAGGGAAAAGACTAAGGTCGAGAGAAAAGTATTCTATTCCACTCGCGAGGAAGGATGGGGTAGTCAAGTCAGCACCGAGTCAAATAGATCAGGTTGTTTCCGGACGTGATAATGGAGATCGGTATTATATCCTTCCTAAGACGCGAAATTGTTTGGAGTATAACCAACAGGGATATTTGGTTGGGAGTGGTCCTAGTAGACTGATGTGTGCTGTCACTTGGCAGGAGATAGAAGACTCACCTGATAAGTGTTGGGATTGTAGAAGGAAGCATGGATGAATCCAAAGTGTCCGAATATGACTAGAACTGTTGTGACGATGACCAAGTGTAGCCATCGGGTGAAAGACTGTCGTGGAAGTCCAAGATGGCATAGACATCGCTACTGCGGCCAGAACGCCACTAGGATGGCGAAGGGAATGGGAGTAGAATGGATCTTGCACCGATTAGAGAAAGAATGTATTGGAGGTGATTTTATCAGAGTAACGTATCAGAGTTTTGTGCTGAGTTGGTAGAACTTAAATTGTTGAAGTAAAAGTGAATGAGAAGGGAATCACTAGCAATAGTTGTGCTTGACTAGTTGCTGAGGTGTGAGTTTGATGCCGCATGAATAGTGTGGGCTCAAGGAGCATTTAGTGATAATGAATCACGATCTTGGAGTAAGCCAGTTTAGTCCATTAACATGTTAAAGTGTCAAGGTTATTGGGAGTTGAAAAGAATCTTCGATTTCATTAATCTCGTTGGCTGAAGATAATCCGTTTGTTAGACGGAGGTCGCCAAGATTGATTTGACAACTGTAGTGGATGTATCAATTGAGAAATGAAATGTGAAGAAGGTGGCCGTGATACAGAAAAATTTCTAAGATGAATTTAAAGGAATTGATTGGGTTACCGCCAGAAAGAGATAGAAATTGCGATCGAACTAGCATCAGGATAGAGCCATCCTCGAAGGCTTCTTATCAGTTGTTGTTGTCTAATTGGTAGAATTAAAGATGCAGATGTGAAGATTGATGAATGAGGAATTCGTGCATATCATTACATCACTTTGGGGAAACATCAGTTGTGTTTGTGAGAAGAAGAAAGATAGTTCATTGCGAGTGTGCATCGACCATCATCAACTCAATTAGGTGAAGATCAGGGACAAGTGTTCTTTGCTAAAGATTGATGAATGGTGTGACTAGTTATAAAGAGTGTCGATGTTTTGAATGATTAACTTGAGAACAAGATGTCGTCAGTTATGAACCAGGAAGGAGGTTGTACGAAAGATAGTTGTTCATACTTGATATGGTCATTATGAGTTTACAGTGATGCCGTTCGGATTGACGAATGCCCCGGCTGCATTTATGGATTTGATGAACAGAGTGTTCAAGGAATATCTAGATCAATTTGTGATCGTGTTCATAGATGATATCTTGGTCTATTCGAGAAGTAATGAAGAGCATGAGAATCATTTAAGATTAGTGCTCAGACCTTAAGAACACATCAGTTATATGTTAAGTTTAGCAAATGCGAGTTTTGGCTGACTCGTGTTGCGTTCTTAGGTCATGTGATTTCCGGAGAAGGAATCTCACGACCCGAGCAAGATAGAAGCCGTGATCAAGTGGCCGAGACCGACATCAGTGAGAGAGATCGAAGTTTTCTGGGGTTAGCAGGTTATTACAGACGGTTTGTGGAAGGGTTTTCATCGATAGCGTCGCCTCTGACAAAGCTCACAAAGAAAAATGAGAAGTTTATATGGACAAACAAGTGCGAGCGTAGTTTCCAAGAGCTGAAGGAAAAGCTGACTACCGCACCTGTGCTGACGATTCCATCTGGTCCTGGAGGATTCGAGATCTATAGTGATGCGTCATTTAGGGGATTGGGTTGCGTGCTGATGCAACATGGCAGAGTTGTTGCATACGCTTCCCGGCAGTTGAGACCTCATGAAATGAATTATCCGATGCATGACTTAAAACTCGCAGCCATCATATTTGCATTGAAGATTTGGAGACACTACTTGTGTGGAGAAAAGTTTCAGATCTTCACGGACCATCAGAGTCTCAAGTATTTGTTCTCTCAGAAGGAGTTGAACATGAGACAACGGCAATGGATGGAATTGCTAAAAGACTATGACTGTGATATTTTATATCACCCGGAAAGGCAAATAAGGTTGCCGATGCATTGAGTAGGAAGTTTTCAATAGCGCAAATCTTGATTAAGGAGTGGAATTTAATTGAGAGAGCTCGAGATTCGAAATTCAAATTTGAGGTAGGCCACCTTTCAAGTTCTATGGCTACCCTCAGAATTAAGCCGGATGTCCAGGTTAGAATCAAGCAACTCCAACCGACAAATCCAGATGTACAGAGAATTCTTCAAGAAGACGTAGATAAAAGGAAGGTTGATTTTCAGATTGCTGATGACGGGACTCTAAGGTTTCGTGGACGTTTGGTTGTACCTGACGATGTAGAGTTTAGAGAAGAGATTTTATCTGAAGCACATCGTAGCAATTATAACGTTCATCCTGGAAGCACTAAGATGTATCAGAATTTGCGTAAACACTATTGGTAGTCAGGTATGAAGGCGGACATCGCCAAGCATGTGGCCAAGTGTTTGACTTGTCAGCAAGTAAAAGCCCAGCATTGCAAGCCGAGAGGATTTCTGCAACCTCTCGCGATCCTAGAGTGGAAATGGGAGCATATCACGATGGACTTCATGACTGGACTGCCAAGGAGTCAAAAGGGGAAATGATTAGATTTGGGTAGTAGTCGACAGGCTGACAAAGTCGGCTCACTTCATTGCAGTTCGAAAGGACCTGAGTCTAGATAGGCATGCAGACCTGTATGTGCGTCAGGTGGTTCGTATGCATGGAGTGCCGGTTACGATAACATCTGATAGAGACCCAAGGTTTACTGCTGCTTTTTGGAAGAACTTATAGAGTGCTTTAGGCACAAAGCTTCAGTACAGTACGGCATATCATCCTCAGACGGATGGCCAGTCTGAAAGGACGATTCAGACTCTTGAAGACATGCTGAGAGCGTGTGTAATAGACTTCAAAGGAAGTTGGGAGGATCAGCTTCATCTGGTGGAATTCGCCTACAACAACAGTTATCAGCAGAGCATCAAGATGGCTCCATTTGAAGCGTTGTATGGCAGAGCATGCAGAACTCCAGTATGTTGGGATGAAGTCGGAGAAAGGAAGATAACAGGCCCAGAGTTGGTTCAGCAATCAGTAGATGCCGTGGCAGTGATCAGAGACAGATTGAAGACAGCGCAGAGCAGGCAGAAAAGTTATGCAGATAAGCGTCGAAGGTCTTTGGAATTCCAAGTTGGTGATCACGTTTTTCTGAAAGTGCCACCAATAAGGGGAACTTCGCGCTTTGGTAAGAAAGGCAAACTGAGTCTGAGGTACGTAGGTCCGTTTGAGATTCTTGAAAGAATTGGAAACCTAGCGTATCGTCTTGCGTTGCCGCCAAGATTGGCGTAAGTGCATGACGTCTTTCACGTGTCGAGGTTAAGGAAGTATGAGCCTGACCCGACCCACGTGCTCAATTTCGAGGAATTGGACATGGATGACCGTGTGTCATACGTGGAAAGCCCGGCTCAGATTGTCAATCGCAAAGAGCAAGTTCTGCGTACAAAGACCATTCTGTTGGTCAAAGTGGTCTGACAACACCACGGTGCTGAAGGAGCGACTTGAGAGATGGAAGAGTCGATGAGACAATTATACCCCCACCTTTTTGAGCAAAGCGTGTAAGGGTTTAAATTTCGAGGACGAAATTTTTATAAGAGGAAGAGTTGTGACATCCTGAAATCCGATCCTATTTCGATAAAATGAAATGTGCATTTCGTCGACGTGCCTATGGTCCTTTTTCTCCGAGCTGATCACTCACGAGTTAACTGACCTATTGGGTGAAGCCATTAAGGGATATATCCATGGTAAAATCCCTAAAAGCTACCTAATTGGTTGGATTGGATTAAAATCACGTTCGGTCGATTTTAATCATGAAATTTAATTCGGTTTTGGGAATCGAATATTCGGACGTGTCACAATTCATTTTTAGGACCGTCTCATCGTCTATCAATTTATTGCCAAGTCCGAAATTTCAAGAAAGAAATTATCGGAGGAAAAATCGAAGATCAAAAAGAAATTAGAAAGGAAAAGGAAAAGAGAAAAGGAATTTGCATAAAAGAATTATGTATTTCCTTTTTCTTTTTCTCTCTCTCCTTTTCTCTCTTTTTCTTTCTCTCTCTCCTCTCCTCTCTCCTTCGTGCATAGCCTCCCCACCCACCGAATGTCCCTTGCCAATTTTAAATTTGGCTTCTCTCTTTTGCTTTTTTTTTACTTTTGACTAGTCAAAAGAAAATCCCTCTTCTTATCGCTTCTTCTCTCTCCTCTTTCTTTCCCCCCAACCCCACGTGAACCAGCTTCTTCTTCTTCTTCTTCCTTCGTGTGCGAACCAGAAGCCGAAGAAGAACAGAAGCAGCGAGCATCACCGCCGACGAAGACAGCAGCCGCTCGTCCCGCCGCCGCACCGCCGCCCGCGCCCGCTCGTCCGCCGCTCGCCGTGTGCTCTGCCAGCCCTCGTTTCCTCGCGCTCAGGCCTCCCCCGTGCGTCTCTCGCCCCTGTTCCGTCTCGTCCAGCCACCGTGAGTGGCCGAGCAAGCCGCCGGAGCCGCCGTGTGGCCTCACCGGACCGCCTCTTGCTTTCCCGACCCCTCTCCACCTCTAACCATCTCTGTTTTCCTCTGTTTCGCAGCTAATCCAGCAACCCACGAAATGGGTTTCAGCCGGCTCTTGGGCCGTTTTGGACCGTTCCGGGCCTCGAACCCGACGAGCCGTGCTTTGGGAAGAATCGTTCCTCGCGTCGCCGCCGTCGGATTGATCCGATTTGCGTGCGATTTGGTGAGTAATCTCACTAATCCAAGATTAGTGGCTAATTATGCTTTAAGCTGGTTTAGATTTAATTAATTATATTTAGGTTGTTAGATTAGAATAAATTAGCAATTATTAGCCAATTGTGATGTGAATTAGATAAATTGAATGTGTAATTAGTAAGTAGACATTGTCTACTAATTATTGGAAGTGCCTCCGGATTTTTCCCAACCCTTAGTGGGCTCCAATTAGGCTTTTCGGGCCTAAGTGGATTTTTTAGCATTTAAATATTAATTTTCGGAATTAAATTAAATAATTATTTATTTTTCGAAAAATCAACTGAGATGGCCTGGAACCGGAAAATTATGCTGATGAGCGTGGTGAAGTCCGTTTATTTAATCGGGCTTTATTTTGAGCTAAATTGAATTTTTAATATTAATTAATTAATTTTCGAAATTAATAATTAATTATTTATTTTTCGGAAATTAAGATTTTGATGGCCGACGACCGAAATCTCGTGCTGATCGTCGTGGCGCAGTTCATTTATTTATTTGAGCTCTACGTTGTATGGAATTAATTAAATTGTGATATTTTAGGGATTACCCTAAATTGATTGGAATTGATTGCGATTGAATGGTTGATCGGTAAATGGCCAAGTATGTTATTCAGCATTTTAATGCTTTGTTGAGTTGATTTAATTATTTGATTGAGAAATTGAATTGTTGATCGGTAAATGGCCAAGTATGTTGTTCAGCATTTATAATGCTTTATTGAGTTGATTTAATTATTTGATTGAGAAATCGTTGGGCATTGGTTATCGGTGTTGAAAGTAGATTGGTAATCTCTTGAAAGAGGGCGCGACTTGATGCATCGCTTTGGTGAAATGCACCTGAGAGAATGCACGTGGGCCCGGGCATCTAAAAGGGCACGTGGGCTCGGCGACTTGATGCATCGCTTTGGTGAAATGCACCGAGAGAATGCACGTGGGCCCGGGCATCTAAAAGGGCACGTGGGCTCGGTGACTTGATGCATCACTTTGGCGAAAAGGTCGCTGAGAGAATGCACGTGGGCCCAAGGTTCGAGGCACGTGAACTCGGAGACTTGGAAGGTCATCCTGGAGAATGCACGTGGCCTAGCTTTTAAATATCCCACGGTGGGGATTGATTCGTATGACATGTAATCGACTGGTTCGATTTGTTTGAAGTGAATGGATGTTTATTGTGAATTGTACTGACTTGCAGGTGGGATCAGAGGCCAAGGTAAGTCCTCTACCCTGTGCGTGTTTAGGCAGCCTTTAGTATAATAGTTTACTAATCGGGCTTAGTGGGGTAGAACTCGCTGAGACGTAGTCTCATCCCAGTTTGGGGAAAACCATTTCAGGACCCCGCTGAAGAGCTGAGGAGGAGAACTCGGAGGTGAGATCTGAAGAGAAAGATTTTTGGAAAAAGAAGACAATTCTGAGAGGGGCCTTGAGTACGGCCTAGTTCATCTAAGTTTCCGTCTTCTTTTGAGATCTCCATTGTGATGTGAATAGAGTTTAGAATAAAAAGTTGTGAAGTGTTCTGGTTTGTGGTTTGTATAAAAGTTTGGTCATAAATTTCAATATGAAAAATATGGCCTTGCTTTTCTATCCCATCGTTTTATTGTCTGGGGATTTTAACTGCTTCCGTATGTGCTAAAAAAATGAAAGGGTCGGCGATACATTGTCCTGGGATATCGCATTATAAAATCGACCAAGTGAGACGGATGTGTGCGTGCCTGAGGATCGGGGCGTGACAAAATTACTTGCAAAACATTTTTCAAAATAAAAAGAAATGTACCGAAAGGGCATTAGAGAAATCTAGCGTAATTAAGTCTCCGAACTCATAAATCTCTAGTTCGTAGGAGTAAAGTAAATCTCACGTTACTTTACTTGGGTTTCTAATCGACCCACCAAAAATATATTAGTGGCGACTCCTAATTGAAAATCAATCGCATGTTAAGAACTTGAACCTAAGTCGCAAATTGGTATGGGCTTAAGAGAGCTCGAGTTAAGTCTAGGCTTAATAATCCATTAGCCAAACTCTAGGTGGTTCACACTCGAAAATTTGGTCGCGAGAAGCTCAATGTTAGGTCAATTCTCCATTAATTCAGGGCATCAACTTTAGGCCCACATGGCTACACCTTAACGTCCACCTATCCAGAACTCACAACCTGGCTTCAATAACATTTGGTGGGAGTGTGTACCAAAAAGCCGATACCTTGACTCAAGGAGATTGCCAAGGGAGAACCCAAATCCGAGCCCGTTAATATCCACTTTCACTCAAAGGTTTAAGCCAATGAGTTATGGGCCAATCATTATATATTAACTATTTTACATCACATTAATTTTCTGATGTAGGATTTATCTACTACAACTCACTCACACGTGCATCTTAATAAAGGACAAATTCAATTTTGATGTGAAATCTAACTTGAGATATTGCCTGATGCAAACAAGCAAAAAATTTAGATATTTTGGGGGTAAATAACAAGCATACTTGCTCTAACCGCTTGACTTTTGAATAAATCACTATTTTCATAGGTTGTTATAACTGAACATACAATGAACATGAAAAATTGGGTACTGACAAAGTGATAGAACAGACTATGTATGCATGTTTTGCCGTAGATGCTGCGCAATTTCAGCATATTGCTTAAGCCTCCATGCTTTTATTTATTTAAGTAATGTTCAGAGTTACAAGGAAACAGGCCTTTTTTTCCTTTCAAATGGGAAAAGATAGTCATATATCGACAAGGTACAAATTTACTTGCTGTGATTTACCGTTCATGTGCAATCATAATTTCATAGTTGGTCCTCATAAGTAACATCTCATGCTTTTTTCCACAGAGGAACCAAACTTGAGAGACCTGTGAGAAAACTTTTGCCCATCTTGAAAATTAACAAGTAAGAAGTTCTAGTTGTATGCATCGTAATTATCAATTAAAAGTATTTTTAAATTTTATATATATCATCTCCAGATTTATAATGACAAAATATCCATGCTTAGGATAGATTATAAGCGAACATAAATCTCTCAGGAGCTATAGAAGCTCCGACAAATGGTGAATGTATTGTGATGAATACATCACGCTAAGAGATGGCTTTAGATTAGAATTAGCCAATAATGTTAGTCTTTTACACGGATTGTTTTGCCCAACATGCAAAGGAATGACATGTGCGGTTTGTCATTTATTTTTCTGTTCTAGATGTTATTAAAGACCTTTGTATTAGACTCTGCTGGGAGTACATATACTTCACGCCATGAGACTTGAATTATTTTGTTTAATGTAATTATGTTATTTACCCAAGAAAGGAGGAGAAAGTTCTTTTATCTTCAATGAATAGGTAGTCATCTTTTTTTTATTCCTTTCTAAACCTTCATCGTCCATTATCACATCGAAAGTTATCATCAACATGAGAAAATTTCATTCATGTTCTTCACTCCCATAGTATAATGACAATAACATTTTAGCACGCGATGTCAAGTTACTTGGAATAACATTTGTTGCGACCTTCCCCGAGAAAAGCCAATGAAGTATCAAGTAAGCAAAAACGGTTACCATTGAAAAAGATGGTGCATAGCTTATTACGGGTTCTTCCAAGCCTGTACTAATTGCAACTTGGAATTCTCTTTAATGCCACCATTCGTGATATTCTTTTTGGAGTAAACACTATTAGTTGGATGAAAGCGATTGTTTAGATTGAAGTAAGCTTTTAGATCAAATTAATGAAATTGATCATTGATATGATTACAATCAAATCTGAATTACTATATGATTTCTAATGGACCAAATCAAGAATGAAATCAACACTTGAAAGCAAAATAGTACTAAAGTAAAGTACGAGAAAATCAACCCTATAAGATGTTGGCTAAAAAATATAGATAGCCTTGTTAGTAAGCCCCGAAACATGAGCCACCGTAAGCTAAGATGTCACAATCGTAATGAGACTTAAATGAGACATATTCACTAAAAGGATTCATGTTTTATCACCATCCTAAAACTCAGTAAGCTAAAGACGCCCACCATCATCTGTGGACCTAACTATTTATGCAAAGGAAATTACACTAAATAAATGACATGAAATGGATCCTTTGCCTATGCCTAAACCGAAGCCACCAACAACGTTCAACACATGTAACCCACAATTCACCCATTCAAATGGAATTCAATCCAACCAAAAGCCTTGGAAATGTATCGCATGCCAATGCATTGATGTGAATCATGAGATTCAACCTTGAATTATCTCCATCAATGCCCATCAGTTTCATGCCTAAACCGAGACCCTCAATAATTTCCAGCATTCGTTGCTTGAAATTGCCATGACAAATGACCTTTAAACACACTCGGAAGGCTATGAAATTAATAATATGTTGAGTCCTGATCACAGGAAAATGAAAGGACAAACAAATTAAGCCAAATGCTTCGAAGCCACACTCAAATTGCAGCCTCCAGCAACATCCAGCCAATGAACTGTGAACGTGTGGTAACTTGATAATATTCTATCTCATATTGGCACTACGTTATGGACAATCGAGAGAAACACCGGAGTAAGCCGAAACCATTTCAATTCACGCCTAATTAATAACATCCAGCAACATTCATAATTGATTCAGTGGCATTCGAGACCAAAATTGGTGAATTTTTGGTGATAAATTGACATGAAAGTTGATGCCGCATCTTCCTGTAAGTGTAAATGAGTTCAAATGATCAAATCAACAACAAATTGATCGGCACCCGATTTTCGCCAATGATTTCAAATTACATTTTTCGAAGAAGATTAATATACATATATTATGATATCGATATATCGGGCCCAAGAATTAAAATTTTGAAAAACGGAGGATCGAGAGTTTTGACTCTCGCAGTTAGGCAATTGACTTTTCGGCCGGAGCCGAGCCCAGTAGCATAATTTCACAGTACGCCAACCACCTGGGCCTGGTATAGAATGTAAGAAATATTCAAGCAAGTTCAGGCCCGAAGGCCCGGTTCAGCCCGGCCCACCAAGTCAACACCCTCCTCATCTCACTTGGACACCTCGCCTAGGAATTTCTATCTCTTCTCTCTCATCTCCAGCTCCTCCCCTCGCCAGCCACCACATCCCTCGCCTTCAACCTCCGGCCACTACATCACCGTCCAACCTACCTCCACTCTCCGGCTCGCTTGTTTTTTATCTTTGTCTTTTCCTCCTCTATTTTCTTTGCCAATTGTTGTCATAACTTGTAACCGGTCACGGTACATCAACAACCATACTCCATCTTTGTTCTCAGTCATTACAGTCACTGCCTTACATTCTCATTCACTCTTTCTTCAATGGTTTCAATTCTCGGTGTTGCCACTTCAGAGGCCTCCATAATCATACTCCGTTCATCTCTGTTCTCTGTCACTATTGTCACTGCCTTCGATTCTTGTTCCCTCTCTCTTCACTGGTTTCAATTCTCAGCGTCTCCGCTTCAGAGGCCTACCCCTTCCGATCCAGTCGTCAATCATGTCCAGTCACTGCCCTTACTCAAGGTAAACTCTCACACTCTGTTTTCGTGGGGCAAGGACTGAGACCCTTCGCCTCCACTGGAGTGAAAACCGGTTGCTGGTGTATACTTCAACTATTGACTTCATTGCTAAATTTGAGTTTGGTCTCGAGTGATTCATGTTATACACTCTTTGCTCACGTATTCCTGAACCTTTGCTCAAATTTTAATATAGTCCTTATAGTCTATTGGCGCTAGGAATCACTGACATGGTGTCTAGTCATTATTGAGTATCCGCTATGGCACGCTGATATGGAAAAGTTTACTTGCGCAAACTCAGTAATTTTTTGTGGCAATTGACTAGAAGGATTATATTGAAATTTTGCATAAATGCCTAGGACTACATTTGTAAAATTGAAAAGTTTAGGACTATATTGATATCTGTACAATAAGTTCAAGGTTGAATTGGTAATTTTCTCAATATGCACATGATAAATTCCCAACTTCACTAAGGTTCTGGACCATAGTGAGCCCCATCACTGCCCACACCGTGGTGCCATCTCCTTTCCCAACGTGAATGCTCATAAATCTCAATTCAGACCTTTATTTGATATAAGGTCTACGCTGACTTATCTTTTGAGAAAAAGGCCTTCAGGTCTCCTATCTGAAATTTCCCTTCAATTTAATGAATCTGTCGCACCGTTGTCACCAGTCGCATTTTTCAAATGTAGTGGGAATTGCTTTTCTTCATAAATGGTACATCGGTGTCATCTTAGGAAACCGAATACCGGAAGCATTTACTGCCACGCATACAAGAGGCTATGAAGCGACCATAATTGGAGCTTTATTCTGTCATCTTTATATTCACATTCCTTCGACATAACAACCTGATCTGCACGTCTTTGCCCGTCTGAACCCAAGCGCAAGGCGTCAACGGCCGCGCGCGCATCACGTGTGCTCGCTGGCCTCTTCTTTTTGTGCTCATCTTGAGTTCCCAAGTGATAATGCTGGCAGAAACCCTAAGCAATCCAACTCTTGTTCAAATTGGATGCTGGTGCAAACCTGCTTGTTTCAGATCCTGTAGCTAAGACAGCATAAAGTAGGTAATAACCATGCGAGTTCGCCGATTTTACCTATTATAACGTTGGTTTTCAATGCAGAACGAAAAATAAATACGTACACAGAACAAAACCTTAGAAACCTGTGGCTAGTTCTATGTGTTGATGAAATGAAAGATAAAGTTAACAGCCAAGAAGGCAGGTAACTTGTAAGATTTTAGCTAACCATAGGATAGATATTCTATGAATAGTTTATGCCATAATTAGGTTGAGTGGGGCAGTGGAAACATTGAAAGATCAAAATTTGATTAGGATTTTGATCGATAAATCCAATCTTTTTCTATTTTTTTTTGGAGAAATTTTGTGAGAAATGTCTTCGGCGGGTCTTCGATTTGTTTGTTCTACGTTTGAAGCCAAATGGTTTTATGGATCTATACCATGGGGGCTAAAATGCCATTATATACTGGGAGTGAAGAACAGGAATGAAATAATCCCCCATCAAAATTACCCTTTGGCGTGATAATGACCAATAGATTTTAAAAAGGGAAAAAGATTGATGAGTACCGATAACCGGAGATAAAGCTTTTCTTTTTTATCTCTCTTCTTTTTTCAGCAAATAACATAATTACATTAAACGGAACAAGTAAAGTTACATTCTCTGAAATGTATGTGCTCCCAGCAGAGTCATTATCCAAAAGGTCTTTCATAACATATGGAAGAGAGGAACAAAAAGCAAACTGCGAATGTTGTTCCCAAGCAAGGTCAAAGCATTCGTCCAACCATCTGCTTCTCTAAATACGTGATCAATTTTGTATTCCTACTGCTCTGTAAGCAGTTCCAGCATTCAGCAAAAAGAGGTTCCATCGGTAAATATGTTCATGAGTGTTTATAACTGCTTGGATAGCAGACATAACATCCATTTCAATGTGAGAATGGGTAACCTTATTGGCTACTTCAAGTCTAAGGACATCACGTAGCATCAGATATTTGCCGCGATGAGTTCACTGTCCGTCGGAACTTCTATAGTTCCAGTTATGCCCATTCATAGTTCGCTGTAACGATGCATGTTTCATTATTATTATATGGAAAAAGGTAGTGATAATATATAAAATTTGAAAATATTTTGAATTGATAATTAGTGTTTTTCTTTTCTTTTGTGATTTGAGGATTAAGAATATTCCTAGAAATTGTAAAATGACTTCGGTGAGTCAATTTACAAGATGGGCAAAAGCCTTTTCACGGGTCTCTCAATTTTGGTCTTTTCGTAGGAAACATGAGAGATTCCATTATAAACTCACATGCCTTTGACATGACTAGTTGGTGTTTTCTGTTTTCTTTTTGGCCAGGAGGAATATAATGTTCACATTTGGTCTGGAGGTTGGAAAGCCAAACTTGTGCTCTTCACTTTTATCCCTGTCCAAACGAAGCATCCCAATCCTACTAGTACTAGGTAGGAAAAGCTCGAAAGAGGATCTGAACCCAAGCGCGAGACGTCAACGGCCAACACTGTGAAACCGCTTCCGGTCCCACCTTCGGAAGCAGGCGGCGCCGCTACGTGATCTGCGTGGCCCTGTGCTGCGATCGACAGTAAGATTTATCGAAAAATGCCAACAAGAAGCCAAACAGGTGCTGGCACAATCCCTCAGCAGTCCTACTCTTGTTCAAATTGAATGCCGGTTACAAACCTGCTTGTTTAAGATCTTGTTTAAGATCCAATAGGTAACATCGCATAAAGTAGGTAAAAAACAAGGCACTTCGCCGATTTCGCCTATAACGTTGGTTTTCCGCCCAGAACCAAAGATAATACACAGCACAGAAACTTAGAAACCTATAGCTAATTGAGGTTTACCATGATCCTTTGTCAACTCAATTTCAGTTTAGATGAGTTGTTTATGCTGTAATTAGGTTGAATGGGACTGTGGAAACATTAAAAGATTTAAATTAATCAGGGTTTTGATCGATAAATCCAGTCTTTCTCTAATTTTTAGGTTGTAGTTTTATGAGAAATGTCTTTGGGAAGTCTTCGATTTCTTTGCTCTGTGTTTGAAGCCAAACAGTGTTATGGAACTATATATGATGGCGCAGCCCGGCCTAAAATGTTAGTGTCGTTATCCACTGGGAGTGAAGAACGGAAATGTAATAATATCAAATCAAAATTACCATTTGGTGTGATAATGACCAACGGATGTTTAAGAAGTAAAAAAAAGAACGATGAGTACCTATAAATGGAGATAAAGCTTTTTTTTCTGTCTCTTATCTTTCGGTGAATAACATAATTGCATTAAACGAAACAAGTCAAGTTACATTGTTTGAAATATATGGGGAAAATTGTCCAAAAAGTCCTAAACCTATTGCACTTTTGCCAATTCAATCCTAAACCTTTTAACTTTGCCAATTTAGTCCTAAACATTTTCATTTCTTGCCGATTCAATCCATCCGGCCAATTTTGATCGGAAAATGCTAATGTTGACAATTTTTTAATAATATTTTAATATTTTTTGAATTTTTTGAATTTTATTTTTTCTGTTTTTTCCCTTTTTTTTTTCTTTTCTTTTTTTTTTTTGGCTTTTTTCTTGGCCTTTTTTGGTGGCCATTAAGAATTGTCCATGTCAGCACCAGCGGTCTTACGTGGCACCACCGACATCCACGTTAGTATTTTCTGGCTAAAATTGGCTAGAAGAACTAAATCAACAAGAAGTGAAAATGTTTAGGACTGAATTGACAAAGTTAAAAAATTTATGACTGAATTGGCAAAAGTGCAATAGGTTTAGAACTTTTTGGACAATTTTCCCGAAATATATGTGCTCCCGATAGAGACATTATCCAAAAGGTCTTTCATAACATATGGAAGAGAGGAACAAATAACTAATGCGAATGTTGTTCCTTTCAAGCATGGCCAAAGCATTCGTGCAACCATCCGCTTCTTTGAATATGTGCTTGATTTTGTATTCCTACACCTCTGTGAGCAGTTCCAGCATTCAGCTAGAAGAGGTTGTATTAGCAAATATGCCTGTGAGTGTTTATAATTGCTTGAATAATAGAGATAACATCCATTTCAATGTGCGAATGGGTAACCCTATCGGCTATTTCTAGTCTGAGGACATCATAGCGCCACATTTCTGCCACGTTGTGTTCACCATCCGTTAGAACTTACTATGATGTCCAAGAGATTTATGTCCATTCATGATTCATTGAATAGTGAATATTTTATTATTACTTAAATATAAAACGAGGTGACAATATATAAACTATGAAATTATTTTGAATTGATGATTGCTTCTTTTTTCTTTTTTCTTTTTTTTTCTTTTGTGATTCTAGAATTAGGAATGCACCTAGAAATTGTAGAATGACTCTGGTTCTTCAACCTAAAAGATGGGCAAAAGTCTTCTAATGGGTCTCTTGATTTTGGTATTTTCGTGGAAAACACGATGGATTACATTATAAACTCACATTCCTTCGACATAACTACTTAGTGGTTTTTTTTTTTTTTTTTTCAATTTGACTAGGAGGACTAAAATATTTACATTTTGAGGTTGGAAAACCAAACTTGTGCTCTTTCCACTTTTATCTCTGTCTAAGCAAAGTATCCCAATCCTACTAGTAGTAGGTAGGAAAAACTCAAAAGAAAGAGAGGAACACTAAAAGTGTCAAAAATTATGCACGGCGTTTATTTTAATACCAAAAGTTTTTGCTAACTCACTTAAGTATCAAATTGGAGAAAAAAACAATTATTTTAGTGCCTCCAGCGGGAAAGTCCCATTAAATTGATTACTTGGCCTTTATAATTAAAATTTTAATATGGCTTGGCATATATTTTAAAATATCCAATCCATGTGGACATCCAAAATGACATTGCACAATGATCACTTTTTAATTGAGATTGGTACTAAAGTAATCACTTTTTAACAACGATTAGCATTGAAGTGATCATTTTTTAATAACGATCGACAATTAAGTGATCAGTTATCACTTTTAATAACAATTAACACTCAAACAATCCATATTTACAATTTTTTACACTCGAATAATCACTTGTTAATTTTTTTCGATGACTCATATTGGAGTTGATAATTAGAATAATCATTTTTTTAAAATGATATTTAAGTGATCCGTTTTTTTTTTTTAACACTTCTAGTGTCATCCCTTCTCGAAAGAGGAGTCTTTGCCCCGTTTGAACCCAAACACAACACGTCAACACCCGACGCCACGAAAGCGCGTCCGGCCCCATCTTTGAAAGCAGGTGTCGCAACACGTGATCGGCATGACCCAGAAAAATTAACATTTGGCGTGACAATGGCCAACAAATGTTTAAGAGGGGCAAAAACAAACTCACTAGTAAATAAAGCTCTCTCTCTCTCTCTCTCTCTCTCTCTCTCTCTCTCTCTCTCTCTCTCTCTCTCTCTCTGCGAATAACATAATCACATTAAACGGAACAAGTCAAGTTACATTGTCTGAAATATATGTGCTCCCAACAATCAGTATGCATAAGGTCTTTCATAACATCTGGAAGAGAGTATCAAATAGCAAACTGACGATGTTGTTCCTTTCCAAGCAGGGCCAAAACATTCGTGCGACAATCTGCTTCTCTGAATATGTGCTCAATTTTGTATTGCTCCAACTCCGCAAGCACTTCCTTGCATTCAGTCAAAAGAGATTCCATCAATAAATGTGCCTGTGAGTGTTTATAAGTGCTTGAATAACAGACATAACATTCATTTCAATGTGCGAGTGGGTAACTTTATTGGCTACTTCTAGTCTAAGGACATCACATGGCGCCACAATTCTGCCGCAATTCGTTCATGTTTTAGTGGAACTTCTACAATTTCCAAGAAATTTATGCACATTCACAATTCATTGTAATGAGGCATATCTTATGATTATTTATACATAAAATGAGGTGACGATATATACAATTTCAAAATATTTTAAATCGGTGATTGATTTTTTTTTCTCTTTTGTGATTCAAGGATTAGGAATACTCTTAGAAATTGTAGAACGACTCCAGTTCGTCAATCTGAAAGTATGGGCAAAAGTCTTTTCACGCACCTCTCAATTTTTATCCTTGCGTGGAAAACATGAGAGATTCCATTATAAACTCGGATGCCTCCTGACATAACTATTTCGTGTTCTCTCTTTTTGACCGGGAGGACTATAATGTTGACATTTGGAGGTTGGAAAAGGGAAACGTGGTGCCCTTTCACTTTATCCCTGTCCAAACGAAGCATCCAAATCCTACTTGCACTAGATAGGAAAAGCTCGAAATAGGAGTCTTTGCCCCGTCTAAACCCAAGCACGAGAAGTCAAAGGTCGACGCCGGGGAAGCGCATTCGCTCCCACCTTCGGAAGCAGGCGCCTGGCTACGTGGTCTGCATGACCCTCTTGCCACGGCATTATTGCATGGACCCTCTGCCCATTCGCGCGCGCATCACGTGTTCTCGCTGGTCTCTTCTTTTTGACCCATCGCGAGTTGCCAAGTTAGAATGCGGGTGCAAACCACAAGCAATTCAATTCCTACAGGTAACATGGCATGAAGTAAGTTATCTAATTTACGTTTACAATTTCACGGTACAATATAAGCTTCCATGGCGAAATAAATAAATATTCATGATTTTCAAAGATGTTATTTCAAGCAAACCGGCATCGCGTGGATCGCAATGCTAGTATTGTTACACAGTAAGAGTGAAGAATGGAAATTGAATATTCTCACGTCAAAAATTATTTTTTCACTTCAAAAAGTCTATTTTCACGTGACAATGGCCAACAGACATTCAAAAAGGACAAAAAAGAATGACAAATACCTATATATACTAGAGATAAAGTTTTTTCATCTCTCTTCTTTTCGACGAATGTCATAATTACATTGACAAAACAAGTCTGGTTACATTGTCTAAAATGTATGTGGTCCCAGCAGGATCATTATATGAATGGTCTTTAATCACATCTGGAACAGAGGAATAAATAACAAATTGCAGATGTTGTTCCTTTCCTAGCGAGCTAAAGCACCGTGCAACCACATGCTTTTCTAAATATGTGCTCAATTTGTATCTCTGTAACTCTGCAAGCAATTTCTTGCATTCAGGCAAAAGGGGTTTCGCTAGTAAATTATGCCTATGAGTGCCTGTAATTGCTTGAATGACAAACATGACATCCATTTCAATGTATAAATGGGTTACATTATAGGCTAATTCTGCCTTTGATGTGCTTACTATCCATTGGAGCTTTTATTGTTCCTACAAGATTTATACTTGCTCGTAATTCATCTAATTATGTATAAGTTACCATTAGTTTAATATAAAACGAGGTGGTGAGGTGGTGAGGTGATATATGAAATCTGAAATTATTTTCAATCGATGATTACGATCTTCTCTTCTTATGATTCGAGTACTAGAAATCCAATCCTTGGAATTAGGATCGAAATGTGTTAATTAACACACTAGTCCAAAAGGTACAAACTGTTGACATCTTCGAAAGCATACAAGCGATGAAATGATTATTTCCACCAATCCACATCCTAAGACTTTGGCCGTGTATAGCGCGGGTCTAATGGGTATTTAATTTCTTTAGTGATTCTTTTTTCAATCAAACCCAAGTGTCTTTTCAGATGGGTATGGTGCTTGAATATTGATGAAATTTCCACGATTGAATTGCTTGTAGTTGCCTATAAAAAGCTTCTCTATTGAAAAGCAACCAACTCCACCAAAAAAGCACAATAACAAAACAAAAATATGGCACCCTCACTGTTCTTCGTGTTTCGCACATGGATTGTCCTTCTCGTGATGATTCATACTTCACTAGCTAAGCCACTATGCCATCCGGATGAGAGCTCAGCCTTGATGGAATTCAAGCAAAGTTTCAAAATCAACAGAACAACTTTTTGGTGTGTTTATCCGAAGGTTGAATCATGGTCACTAGATGGACGTGAAGATTGCTGCTCATGGGATGGCGTCAAGTGCGACGAGGCCACCGGTCATGTGACAGGCCTTGACCTTAGCAACAGTTGTCTCTTTGGTACTTTATCTTCTAACACTAGCCTCTTTCGCCTACTCCACTTGGAATCACTTAATCTTGCTTACAATGACTTCAACTCTTCCTCCATCTCATACGGCTTCGGCAATCTTTCTAGGTTACAGTATCTTAATCTCTCCTATTTAGAATTTTCGGGAAAAGTCCCATCAGATATCTCACGGCTCTCCAGATTAGTTTCTCTTGATTTGGATTATATGGGGGATGTTGAGATGCCCAACATAGACAATTTTGTTCAAAACTTAACTATGCTTAGAGAATTTCATCTCTCTTCGATAAACATTTCATCACCATTTCCTCATGTACTCACAAACTTCTCATCTTTGAAGTCGCTTAAACTTAGATATTGCCATTTGCAAGGAGAATTTCCAGTAAGCATCTTTCAGCTACCAAACTTGGAAGTCCTTGACATTAGTGAAAATTACAACCTTTCTGGTTTTATTCCCGACTTACACTGGGGTAATCCCCTCAAATCATTGTCTCTTCGGGGAGTGAATTTTTCAGGGGAAATACCTATTTCGATCGGACACCTTGTTTTCTTGAATGAATTATCAATTGGATATTGTAATTTCTTAGGTTCACTTCCCACTTCAATGGGTAATCTTTCTAGGCTTGCTTACCTGGATTTATCATCTAATAAATTTCATGGTCAAATCCCCACTTCCTTTGCCAATCTTACCCAGCTATCATCTTTATCTCTCTATTCCAATAATTTTAGCAGTGGTATTGGGCATTGGTTTGTCAACTTGGCAAAACTCACCAATTTGAACCTTGCAGGTAATAATTCATCTAATAGCAATGTTCTTTAATGAGAGAAAATATGAAATGTCAATTTTCAATTTATAGCCAAACTCACCATCCTTGTTTCTTTACATTTGACAGATTGTCAGCTAAGTGGTCTTATTACCTCTTCATTTGAGAACTTGACGCGGTTGGTTTTGCTTGAACTTTATTACAACAATTTGCAAGGTGAAATTCCAAACTCATTATGGGAACTCAAGGATCTTGAAATTCTTGATCTTTATGGGAATAATTTGAGTGGCACCGTGGATTTACACAAACTCAAGAAATTGCAAATGTTAGATTTGTCCTTCAACAACATATCTTTTGTTAGCAAGGCCGAGATCAATGCTACTCTTCCAAAACTTTCCTTTTTATATTTAGACTCATGCAACTTACATGAGTTCCCCAAGTTTTTAGGCTACCGAAGCAAATTAGAGTTGATAAACCTTTCATACAATAAAATCGGAGGGAGTATTCCAATGTGGATGTTGAATGGTAGTAGAGAATCATTGTCCCATGTGGATCTCTCCCACAATTTTTTGACTGGCTTGGAAAATAATCAGATTGATCTGTCACTACCCAACTTGGTCTATCTTGACATTAGTTCTAATCGGCTCAAAGCAAAACTCCCTAGTCCACCTCAATCAGTAGATTACTACAATATCTCCAACAACTTCCTCTTCGGAAAAATCCATTCTATTTGTAGTTGGAGATCCCTTGTCGTTCTGGATTTGTCCAATAATAATTTAAATGGCACAATTCCTTCATGTGTGGGAAATTTCGATTCTTTGTCATTTCTGCTTCTTGGGAAAAATAAACTTGAGGGCAAAATTCCCTGTGCATACCCAAAAGGCTGTGTGTTGAAGATGATAGACCTCACAGAGAATAGATTGCGAGGGTCTATCCCAAGATCCTTGGCAAATTGTACAATGTTAGAGTATTTGAACCTTGCTCACAATCAAATTCTCGATGGTTTCCCTTCATGGCTATCAAAGTTGACCGAGCTGAAAGCTGTTATCTTGAAATCCAATAAGTTCCATGGTCCAATAGAAGCGTATCGTAGCCAATTTAATTTCAGCAATATGCATATCATGGACCTTTCATATAATAGTTTCAGTGGTAAACTTCCTTCCAAGTTGTTGCAGAGTTTTCATGCCATGAAAGAGATTGTTAGTCAAGATTGGTTGGAATATATGAGAACGGTTGGATATGGTAGAACTGTCGAGTATGGAATGACATTGATGAACAAAGGCGTAGAAAGGGAATACTTGAAGGTTCCATTTGCACTTATGCAAATTGACTTCTCCAATAACAAATTCGAAGGACACATACCTAATCTCATTGGAGATTTGAAGTCACTTATTCTGCTTAACCTTTCAAACAATGTTCTAACCGGTTCCATCCCGCCATCCTTAGCAAATCTGATGTTGCTCGAATCCCTAGATCTTTCTCGAAATAAGCTCTCAGGAGAGATCCCTCAAAAGCTAGCCCAACTTACATTTCTTTCGTCATTCAATGTCTCTGATAATCAATTGTCAGGACCAATACCACAAGGGAGTCAGTTCAACACATTCGCTATTGATTCATTTGCCACGAATGAGGGGTTATGTGGAAGTCCTTTGCCAAAAAAAATGCACAGCGTTTGGGGATAACTTACCATTACCACCATCTCCCCAGGAAGAACTTCACAAAGGGTCTCTGTTCAACTCAGACTGGAAATTTGTGCTAATTGGTGCTGGAGTCGGGTTTTTGATCGGTGCTGTGTTGGGAAACTTGATCATTGATGAGAAGAGTAGGTGGTTCTTACATTGCTCCAGGAAAATGGCAAAAAGATAGAAAAGATGAGGAAGATACTGAACGATAAAAGAGTACATGTAATCAAATGCTTATCGGACACTATCAATAATGTAACCCTTTGTGTGTTTAGTTTGTACTGTAAATACGAAAATATAGAGCATACATTCCTCTTATCGTACTATTTTGAATTTAAAAATTATCTTCATGGAGTGAATTGAAGTCCATATGACTTCATGGAGGGTCCAGCAGAGGAGGCCATGGATATATACAAGCCCGGCCTCTTTCCTTCTTTCCTTCTTCTTCTTCTTCTTCTCTCTTTCGCCTGTAAAGCTGAGACTCACACGTCATGGAGGAGGGGAACGAAGGAGTTAGAGCAAAGAAATGAGCACACGCGCGAAGCAAACCAATGTTTTTTCCTCTGGATTTCCTTTCGTTCACCACCGATCCACTGTCCACCACCTCCAACCACCCTCGGCCATCCCAGCCGCTTGAGCTGATTCGCACCAGAAACAGAGCACACACCAGAGAACAAAGACGGCCAAAAACCACCAAGACTGAATTGTTACGAACTCCTCTCATCGATTTATCTGACTTATAGGTTTCCTTCATTGATTTTAGGCCGCCGGTCGATGCCATTTGCCATTCCCGAATCGTCTGGCTCTGTTCTAGTCCGTTTTGAGGCCGAGAAATCCAGAGAGTTCGAGTCTTACTTCGAAGCTTCTTTGCCGGTGCCAACCATCCGAGTCGACGCCTCTCAGAGCTCTGTTATCTGTCCGATCGCCATTTGCCT
This sequence comes from Eucalyptus leucophloia subsp. euroa, assembly GCA_017140325.1. Taxonomy (NCBI): domain Eukaryota; kingdom Viridiplantae; phylum Streptophyta; class Magnoliopsida; order Myrtales; family Myrtaceae; genus Eucalyptus; species Eucalyptus leucophloia. The sequence continues at coordinate 12,931,198 of CM029472.1, read as the reverse complement.
CCCGCTCGACAATGCCTCTCCTTCCCCAATGCATAACGACCGCTTCTGGAGGATCGCGACACTCAAAAGAGTTGATTTGTGCCAGCGCAGTATCAACTACCCATAAATTTCAATATTAAATATCCCAATTTTTTTTCTTATTTATTTTTACCATCTATACAGATATCGTATTAGGAGGCACAGCATTTCAACATAATTTTCGCTCAATGCGTTGTTGCATTATTTATTATCACAAACTATTGTGTTTCAAAATTACTTACAAGAGTGGCGTCTTTTGGTCAACGGTATCTATTCCTAAACTAGTATGTCCATTCTGAAAAGAGTTTTCATAATACGTGACCGTTCATGCAAATAGTGTCTTTCAATCTACTTTTGAACAAGTAACTACGCGAAAATCTATTGTTTCAATGAAATATAATCTATGGTTAGTAAAACAAAATGCTCGATTTTTGCATCTTTTTATTTCCATTGTGTAGACTTGTTTTCTTGAATTTATTTGTTATTACTAACTCTTTTTGCAGCGAGTGTTTCTCATCTCACGCATTTTTTCCCCTTCGTAATCATTCTATCTAAATTAAGGGTTAGTCTTTTGGGTTATGAGTGAGTTTTAGGGTTCGCAAAGCATGTGGTGCTTCCAAACTGAAGCTACGGACAAGTTCGGAGAAATATATGGAGTTAATATATAGCTCCAGGTTAAATTTGTCTTCTTCCAATTGTGAAGGCTCTCGGCAGGGAGCCCGTCGGCCGCCTCCACCTCCGCCTCGGGGATGGTGTTTAAGAGAAGAGGTGGAGACACGCTCAGGAAGAGGCTGCTGAGCCTGGTGTACGTGAAGCGCAGTGCGGTGGTGCAGCGGTGCGCAACTACGAGCTCAACCGGAGAGCTTCGCAAGCTCAAGCGCCACGAGCACGCCCTCGTGGTTCTCCTCTCTCCGTATTGAAGTTATTTACATACGAGCACTTCTTGTACTTTTGCGTGGTTAGCCGTATAGAAGCTCAAATGCTTTTATATAAATGAAGAGTCGATTCTTCGGAGAAATGGACACCATTGAAAAGGCTAAGCTCTGAAAGGAGAGCTCTATAGTTCGGAATTATAGGTAGATCGGAGTTAAGCAAGTGACTGATACTGAGTACATTTCTCAACGTGGTGGTTAAATTGATCTAGCATATCCCGCGTTCTCATCTTTGGTTTGCAAGAGTAAGATGGACTCCCCTGTCTTATTCAGATTTCTAACCGGCGTATAATATGGATTTCTAACCAGCCTATAATATGTTAGCGACAACTTCTAATTAAATCTTAAATGCCATAATAGATTGAGAAGACCAAACAAGGTAATTGCCAAATTAGAATGCAGCACGACCTACCAAAGAATATGTTTTCCTTGCCAGGTTTTACTAATAATGTAAACAACAGTATACAATAGCCGGCGCAATCGAACGAAAGAAAACTAACAGCATGGACACAAACAAAGAAGACGACCAATAAATTTGAGAATGGAAAACACAACGATTGTCACTTAGGCTTCATTTGATAACGTTTTTATTTCTGCCAATTTATATTCCTTTGCTCCCCGGAAAAAAAAAACAAAATAAAAAACACAAAAATCTGTTTGATAACGTCAATTAGTTTTTCTATTTCCCGGAATAGAAAAGTAGCCGGGCGATTATATTTGAAATAAAAACAAGAAGTAGAAAAAAATAGTCTCTTGTTCCCAAGAACAATTTCTAAAAATAAGTCATTTTCTTTCTTTTCTCTTTGTCTTTTCTTCTTCTTCCTCGCCGCCCATCGTCCGCCACCGCTAGCCGTTGGTTACTACTGCTGGCCACCATCAGTGGTTGCTGTTTCCTAGCCACTGCCGGTCACCACCTGGTCTTTGCAAGAGCAAGAAGAAGAAGAGAGGGAAAAAAAGAAAAATCTAAATAAATATAAAAAAAATTAATAGAAATTATATGTTACAAAAAAATTTCTGGGTTGTATCAAATGCATTCCTATTATTTTTCTATTCTGAGAATAGAAATTTGGTGTAATTATCAAACGTGTTCTTTTATTTAGAATATAAATGTTCCCGGAACAGAAATGTTATCACAAGTCATTATTCTAAATAATTAAATTACCCTATTGTCTTTCTTCTTCTTTTTTTCCACTTTTAGTGGCACTAACAGAGTAAAATAATATGATAACTAACCCGCCCGTGGTGGACGAGATGGTGCACGCGCGTGGTTCTTTTGCCGAAAGCACTCACGTTGAATATTCCATATGCTGCATGAAGACAATTCCACTTGCTGCATGAAGAAGATCCATTGACTTTGACTGAAAAAGAGACCACCTGTTCTGCCGCGCCTACAAATCATCCGCGAGCGCCTTTGTCCAACCCTGATCTCCACCGGCAGCAGGAGATTCGTTGTCAAAGGAACACCACCATTACAGCATACAACGTTCCTGATTCAAGCAGCCACGAGCCAAGTCGACCTTCGAAGTTTCCATTTTTGCAGGCTCATCGAACTGTGCCGGCTTCAATTGTGAATCTTCGTGCCGCCGTTGCTTGCCACCATCCGTCGTGTTTCACCATCAAAGAGCCGGTTGTGATCCCGGTGCGCTTGGTCCAAATTTGGAAAGATTATCCTTGAATTAGGTAAGACTCTTGATCAATTTGATTTTCATATATTTCGCTGCCTAATTCGTAATATCGCAATCTTTCTTTGAATGTTTGATCGATATTGCTATATCCAAAAGATCTCTTGATCTCTCATGAATTAGGAAATTTTTCTAATTTCGCAATGTGCATATGATTGACAGTCCAATTTCATGCTCGAAATACGACTCGCAATCGCACGGAAAAATTGTCAATCCAATCTCACGCTCGAGATACGATTTGCGATTTTATTTGAAATTGACCAATCTGATCTCATGCACGAGATATGATTTGTCAATTTATTTCCAAAATGGACATGGATGATATCTTGCCTGATTTGTTGCCGTGCTGTTCTTGATGTCTTATTTTGATTGCTCCCATAAAAGAAAGGAAAAATTCGAAAAAAAAAAAATCAGAGTTAGATTAGGTTCGTTTTAGAATATACATTGTTTTAAGGTTATTTTGCATGTTTAGAATAGGAAATTTATTTCGAATTTTTGAAAAAATGAAAAATCCAGAAAAATGCATTCGTTTAGGATGTTAGTTTTTTCTTTAATTTAAGTTGCATGTGGCAATTTTTTAATTTCAAAATTAATAAAAAAAACAGCAAAAAAAACATCATGCATATATATAGAATTAGGGCATCTTTTGTATGTCATTACATATTAGGATAAGATTACATGTTTTATTTTAAGTTTAGATTTTTTTTTTTTTTAGATAGATTGCATCTTAGGTTAGAGATTGCTAAGTTAAGATAATATCTTAGTTTAAATTAGGGTTTAGCCTGACCTAATCCTTAATATAAGTTAGATAAAATCTTAATCTAGCTAGTTAATTTTCGCATTTTTCTAATTTCGAATTTCATGGAAAATACCAAAAATTGCCTTAGAATAAATCAATTTCATTCATTAGAGAGATTGTATTTTATTTACGTCATATAGCTAGGTCATATTACCATGTCATGTCTTGTCATTTCGTGTTAAATTAGTAGTATGCATCGCATAAGGCATGATTCTCATTAAATAAGTGAAAAAAAAAAAAAGTTGCGTGTTAATTAGAAACCATATATAGGGTTGTTGATGTGAATTTTAATTTAACATTGCAGATGCTTTCGTTGCTTTGAGATAAGTTTTTGCAATTTATTTATTGCTTATCTGGGTGTTAAATTTGTGGATTGTGCACCCGCATGATCACCTCACATGTTAGGAAAATAAATTTAAAATCAATCCAAACTACTTGCCAAACGTTTTTCAAAATAAAAAGAAAGGTACCTAAAGGGCGTTAGAGAAATCTAGTGTAATTAAGTCCCCGAACTTATAAATCTCTAGTTTGTAGGAGTAAAGTAAATCTTCCATTACTTTACTTGAGTTTCTAATTGACCCACCAACAATAGATTAGTGGCGACTCCTAATTGAAAATCAATCGCATGTTAAGAATTTGAACCTAAGTCGCGAATTGGTATGGGCTTGGGAAAGCCCGAGTTAAGTCTAGGCTTAACAATCCATTAGCCAAACTCTAGATGGTTCACACCCAAAAATTTGGTCGCGACAAGCTCAATGTTAGGTCCATTCTCCCTTAATTCAGGGCATCAACTTTAGGCCCACATGGCTACACCATAACATCCACCTATCCAGAACTCACAACTTGGCTTCAATAACATTTGTTGGGAGTGTGTACCAAAAAACCGATACCTTGACTCAAGAGGATTGCCAAGGGAGAACCCAAATCCGAGCCCGTTAATATCCACTTTCATCAAAGGTTTAAGCCAATAAGTCATGAGTCAATCATTATATATTAACTATTTTACATCACATTAATTTTTTGATGTTGGATTTATCTACAACAACTCACTCACACGTCCATCTTAATAAAGGACAAATTCAATTTTGATGTGAAATCTAACTCGAGATATTGCCTGATGCAAACAAGCAAAAAATTTAGATATTTTTGGGGGTAAATAACAAGCATACTTGCTCTAACCGCTTGACTTTTGAATAAATCACTATTTTCATAGGTTGTTATAACTGAACATACAATGAACATGAAAAATTGGGTACTGACAAAGTGATAGAACAGAATATGTATGCATGTTTTGCCGTAGATGCTGCGCAATTTCAGCATATTGCTTAAGCCTCCATGCTTTTATTTATTTAAGTAATGTTCAGAGTTACAAGGAAACAAGCCTTTTTTTTTTCCTTTCAAATGGGAAAAGATAGTCATATATCGACAAGGTACAAATTTACATGCCGTGATTGACCGTTCATGTGCAACCATAATTTCATAGTTGGTCCTCATAAGTAACATCTCATGCTTTTTTCCATAGAGGAACCAAAGTTGAGAGACCTGTGAGAAAACTTTTGCCCATCTTGAAAATTAACAAGTAAGAAGTTCTAGTTGTATGCATCGTAATTATCGATTAAAAGTATTTTTAAATTTTATATATCATCTCCAGATTTATAATGACAAAATATCTGTGCTTAGGACAGATTACAAGCGAACATAAATCTCTCAGGAGCTATAGAAGCTCCGACAAACGGTGAATGTATCATGATAAATACATCACGCTAAGAGATGGCCTTAGATTAGAATTAGCCAATAATGTTAGTCTTTTACACGGATTGTTTTGCCCAACATGCAAAGGAACGACCTGTGCGGTTTGTCATTTATTTTTCTGTTCTAGATGTTATCAAAGACCTTTGTATTAGACTCTACTGGGAGTACACATACTTCACGCCATGAGACTTGACTTATTTTGTTTAATGTAATTATGTTATTTACCCAAGAAAGGAGGAGAAAGTTCTTTTATCTTCAATGAATAGGTAGTCATCTTTTTTTTTATTCCTTTCTAAACCTTCGTTGTCCATTATCACATCGAAAGTTATCATCAACATGAGAAAAATTCATTCATGTTCTTCACTCCCATAGTATAATGACAATAACATTTTAGCACGCGATGGCAAGTTACTTGGAATAGCAGTTGTTGTGACCTTCCTCGAGAAAAGCCAATGAAGTATCAAGTAAGCATAAACGGTTACTATTGAAAAAGATGGTGCATAGCTTATTACAGGCTCTTCCAAGCTTGTACTAATTGCAACTTGGAATTCTCTTTAATGCCACCATTCATGATATTCTTTTTGGAGTAAACACTATTAGTTGGATGAAAGCAATTGTTTAGATTGAAGTAAGCTTTTAGATCAAATTAACGAAATTGATCATTGTATATGATTACGATCAAATCTGAATTACTATATGATTTCTAACGCACCAAATCAAGAATGAAATCAACACTTGAAAGCAAAATAGTACTAAAGTAAAGTACAAGAAAATAAACCCTATAAGATGTTGGCTAAAAAATATAGATGGCCTTGTTAGTAAGCCCCGGAACATGAGCCACCGTAAGCTAAGATGCCACAATTGTAATGAGACTTAAATGAGACCTATTCACTAAAAGGATTTATGTTTTATCACCATCCTAAAACTCAGTAAACTAAAGACGCCCACCATCATCTGCGGACCTAACTATTTATGCAAAGGAAATTACACTAAATAACATTGAAATGACGTGAAATGGATCCTTTTGCCTATGCCTGAATCGAAGCCACCAACAACGTTCAACACATGTAACCCACAATTCACCCATTCAAATGGAATTCAATCCAACCAAAAGCCTTGGAAATGTATCGCATGCCAATGCATTGATGTGAATCATGAGATTCAACCTCGAATTATCTCCATCAATGCCCATCAGTTTCATGCCTAAACCGAGACCCTCAATAATTTCCAGCATTCGTTGCTTGAAATTGTCATGACAAATGACCTTTAAACACACTCGAAAGGCTATGAAATTAATAATATGTTGAGTCCTGATCACAGGAAAATGAAAGGACAAACAAATTAAGCCAAATGCTCCGAAGCCACACTCAAATTGCAGCCTCCAGCAACATCCAGCCAATGAACTGTGAACGTGTGGTAACTTGACAATATTCTATCTCACATTGGCACTACGTTATGGACAATCGAGAGAAACACCGAAGTAAGCCGAAACCATTTCAATTCACGCCTAATTAATAACATCCAGCAACATTCATAATTGATTCAGTGGCATTCAAGACCAAAATCGGTGATTATTTGGTGATAAATTGACATGAAAATTGATGCTGCATCTTCCTGTAAGTGTAAATGAGTTCAAATGATCAAATCAACAACAAATTGACCGGCGCCGGATTTTCGCCAATGATTTCAAATTACATTTTTCGAAGAAGATTAATATACATATATTATGATATAGATATATCGGGCCCAACAATTAAAATTTTGAAAAACGGAGGATCGAGAGTTTTGACTCTCGCGGTAAGGTCCAATTGACTTTTCGGCCGGAGCCGAGCCCAGTAGCATAATTTCACAGTACGCCAACTACCTAGGCTTGGTATAGAATCTAAGAAATATTCAGGCAAGTTCAGGCCCGAAGGCCCGGTTCGGCCCGGCCCACGAAGTCAACACCCTCCTCATCTCACTTGGACACCTCGCCTTGGAATTTTTCTCTCCTCTCTCATCTCCAGCTCCTCCCCTCGCCAGCCACCACATCCCTCGCCTTCAACCTCCGGCCACTACATCACCGTCCAACCTACCTCCACTCTCCAGCTCGCTGGTTTCTATCTTCATCTTTTCCTCTTCCATTTTCTCTGCCAATTGTTGTCATAACTTGTAACCGGTCACGGTACATCAGCAATCATTCTCCATCTTTGTTCTCGGTCATTACTGTTGCTGCCTTACATTCTCATCACTCTCTCTTCAATGGTATCAATTCTCGGCGTTGCCACTTCAGAGGCCTCTGTAATCATACTCCATTCATCTCTGTTCTCTGTCACTACTGCCACTGCCTTTAATTCTTTTTCCCTCTCTCTTCACTGGTTTCAATTCTCAGCGTCTTTGCTTCAGAGGCCTACCCCTTCCGATCCACTCGTCAATCACGTCCAGTCACTGCCCTTACTCAAGGTAAACTCTGGCACTCTGTTTTCGTGAGGCAAAGACTGAGACCCTTCGCCTCCACTGGAGTGAAAACCGGTTGCTGGTGTATACTTCAACTATTGACTTGATTGCTAAATTTGAGTTTGGTCTCAAGTAATTCATGTTATACACTCTTTGCTCATACCGATTGCATACAGTCGTGACAATTTTAGGAAGGCCATTAAGCGTGTGATATTGAAGATAAATTGAATCCATGGTTTGTGGTGTTTGCTACTTATCACGTTAACATGAAGATCCGAATCAGTCTACTTTGAATGAGGATTGTTTGGCCTCGATCTTGAGTCTTCACGGAGTGCATGCACGACTCGCTCTTGTTCTTCCGAATGCTCTTGTTCTTCCTATTATATTCGAACGGAGGATATTATAATAAGAGGAATATTATATGCTCTATCTTTTTTTTTTCTTTCCAGTACAAACTAAATATAGAAAAAACTAAGTATTGGATAGAGAGGGTCAAATGCAAATAGATTTTGTGCTAATATTGCATGCACGACTCACTCTTGTTTACTTGTGTTTTGCCGGTTTCGGATCCCGCAATGAAATATCTTTTACTAAGTGTTATGTTTTTTATTTTTATTTAAGAGGACTTAGGTTTTGTGCTAGTATTGGATAGAGAGGGTCAAATGCAAATAGATATAAATATTATAGTCTCGAGTCAAATAAAATCATTTAGCACAAGCTCGAATTTGATGATAACAAACTCCTTAATCTAATCAACAACTTAATTCAAACACCCTTCAATATACTGACGAAAATCCACTAAGGTCAAATGGATTACACGAAGTCTAAATTTGATCAACAGCATTGGACGGAGGAAACAACACCGGATAAGTACTACTCCTAAATGGAGTTTAGGACACAACGTCTAAATCTAATTGACAATGTTGGACGATGGAAACAACATCTGGAAGGTACTGCTCCTAAATGGGTATGGGGACATAACGTCAAAATCTAATCAATCATGCTAGATAGTAGAAACAACGCCGAGTAGGCACTGCTCCTAAATGAGTATGAGGATACAACGTCGAAATCTAATCAATAACGCTGGACAATGGAAACAACATTGGGAAGATACCACTCCTAAATGGGAATCTAATCGGCGACGCTATATAGTAGGATAGTATTGGAATCTAATCAATAGCAATACTTACAATATAGACACTCACTGAAATTTTATCGATAATATCCCAAAGCTATAGCTAAACTAGGCTAGGTTAAGATAACTAAAGGATGAGATAAAGGATTTTGATGTGTAGTTCGAGGGGGGCTTCTTCATTGGATTGTCTGCAGTATTTATAGGACAATCTGGTAACCATCGGTCAATTGATCCTTCCTTGAAAGTCACTTCTAATTTCTTCCACATTCTTGACTTAACCACTTATCCACATTTTATTGTCTCTTGACTTGTCAACGATGCTCGCACGACTTGTCTAGCAAGTAATAATCGCTCTTTTGATTTTGAGTGTCCGTTTGAGCACCAACTATTCCCGCTTAAATCTTGATGTCAATTCTATCTAAATTTTATGTCCATAGGACTATTTCTTGGCCTGGACATGTGGCAATCAGCTGCCTTACCATCAAACCATGCATCTCCACTTGTAGGTCTGTTGACATCTAGCCCAAAGGTTCTTGAAAACCTTGGCCATCTTTCGTCTTTATGACTAATATGGGCTGGATTGCTGCTAATCATAACCATCACATGACAGCAAGGACAATTTTAAATGTCAATATCCCTTGTGATCAGTACGTGACAGTAAAGGTAACTTTGGGTGTCAACAACTTATTTTCTTAAATTTATTTGTTATTAATATCTCTTTTTTGTAACGAGTGTGTCTCATTTCAAGCTAAAAAGTGTTGATGCTTTCACAAAATGACCTGACAGATAATCAGTAGTCTTGTTTAGTGTGATTAACCAGGTGAAAATGTCAGTTTTTCTTCTTTTTTTCCTGGTTCTTTATTAAATTAAAGAAGTACGATATATTTAATAACTCTTGCAATCAAATGAAGTTCTCAAAACACGTTCAAGCAAATTTGGTTTACGTGCAATGCCCACGACTATTTACTAGTCTACATAAATTTGCTACTAGTTTAGCGAAATAAAATTAGACAACAAAAAGATTGCATGAATATTATATAGCATCGAACGTGTTCTTTATCTAACAGATTTCTATTATTTGGGCAAGCCTCCAAGGCATCGGACTCACTTACTCCTATAATCGACTGTTTTTGTAAACAACCCAAATATGTAACTCATGGATTTGAGTCCCATCACGGCAACTTTCCTTCGAAGCCACATCCAAGGGAACTCCTTAGTAATATATCGTCCGGTCGCGATGAGAGAGTAACTTTGATATGACATGTTATATATCCAATGATTCCTTTAAAGGTTTATTTGAATTGATTTTTATTATTTTTTTTTTTTGTGTAAATTCGATCTTCCAGTTGACACATTTTAGCTTTTTCTTAAATTTAAAACTCCTGAAAGATTCACAATACTTTCATGTTGATACATAGATTCATAATCGTATTTTAATTGAACCAACCAGGAAGTTACGTTATATTCATAACGAGGGATTACGAGGGAAGAAATATGGTTCTAAAAACACAATCGTATTTTAATGGAGCGGCAAAATTTTTTAACAAATTAGTCAAGAATGGGGGAACATGAGTAGAATGGTCACCTTGCTGCATAATCTAGTTTCCTACTTGGGCAAATGCCACAAGAAATTCCAAACTATTACACTTGTGACCCAAATACCCTAAATATTTTTTTGTGTCACAAAATATCCTAAACTAATATATTGTGACACATATACCCCTAACTTCTTCTTTTTTATGTCATGGAAAAACCAAAACTTAGACATGCATGATATATATGCCCTCTATTTCAGTTCTATCCAAGGTATATTTACCATACCAGGGTAAGTTTGAGAATTTTTATAACACACAAAAAGTTTGAGGTATATGTGTCACGATTGATGAGTTTAGAGATTGTAGAGAGTACGAAAAAGTTCGGGATATTTGTGTCATAGTAGGCATAATTTATAATTTATAATTTTTGTTGGTATTAACCCTTCCCATTTTGAATGGTAAGTTTTATTTCAACTAAGTTTATTAACTGACCGCTTGACAATCTGGAATCATTCACCTCTCGTTGTCGAACATCGTTCTCCTTCGCTTTCTAAAAGAAGTTCAAAGTGGTCCGGCTTTTCTATTTCTCCCGCTCCCCCTTTCATTGCTAATTGTGACTCTAATATTTTTTTGAGTCCGCCAAATTGTACATAGACAATCTTCAGTTGTCAAAGAACCAGCAAACTAAAACTTGAATTACGCTTTAGACTCAAATGATCACCTTTTTTCGTTGATATTTGGTAGTCAAATGAATTTATATAGAACTCATTTATGTTGTGTTAGGTCAATGCCGATCCTTGTCGGAACTTCATGGCAGAAGGTAATTATGCGTGTATAATTAAATATCCCGCTTACTATTGAATAGTGACTCCAAGTGAATATAATTTTGATAAACGAATTGTTTTTTAAAAAGAAGGTGAAGAGTAAAATTTGAGATGAACTCAAATTTCATAGATGTAAATTGGACAATGACAAGATAACGTGCCATACATGGCATCATTAGCTAAATAGGTATAGTAACAGCATGCCTCATAACCCTTCACTTTTACCTTCAAAATGAAGATGCTCTTTGCTTTGAACTGGACTTCGCATACTCCAAATTGAAAGTGTGAGACATACTTGGGAAATTCTCCATACCTCCCAAGATTGTCTGCATTTTCTTTTTCTGTAATTAATATTGTAATTTATTTATTTATTTTTTAAATTTGTAGTCGTCCAGGATGGTTGTATAATTTTTACAGATACCTCATCTTCAGACACGAATGTATGCAATTGTTACGAGCAAAGGGTGTATAACATGAATCACTCGAGGCCAAGCTTAAATTTAGCAGCGAAGTCAACGGTCGAAGTGTACACCAGAATAAGATGGAGGCGTCCATAGATCAAAACTGAGGACACCAGACTTGCATTGACGAAGGTAATCGAAGGAGGACTCTTGAAGGCTCTCGGTTTCAACATGGAGGGGAAAACAAGACTTCCAAATTCGAAAATACTTCTACACGAGCCTCAGTATACTGAAAAATGACTGCGAAGTTTATTTACCGCAAGGAACGTGCATACTAAAACAGTTGAGGAAAACAATCAGACACGCAGAAAACATTCGAATGAGAGACTAGATGCAAAAGAAACAGGGAAGGAGTCACGGCCATATCAATGTAAAGGCAACGCAGCACGCTTGAGGTCATCGAGATAGCCTCGGACGCAACCGGTTTTCACTCCGGCAGGGGCAAAGGCTCTTGGTCTCTACCTCATGAAAACAGAGTACGAGAGTTTAATCTTGAGTAAGGGCAGTGACTGGACATGATTGACGAGTGTATCGGAAGGATGAGGCCTCTGAAGCAGCGACACCGAGAATTGGAACCGGTGAAGAGAGAATGAGTGAGAATTGAAGGCGCCAACAGTAGCGACTGAGGGCAGAGACGAACGGAGTATGATTGTGGAGGTGAGGTTCTATGTACCGTGAACGGTTACTGTGACAATCGGCAGACAGAATGGAGGAGGAAAAAATGTAGATGGAAACCAGAGATGCTGGAGGTTACAGTAGCTGGAGAGTGGAGGGAGGTCGGACGGTGATGCAGTGGCCGGAGGTTGAAGGTGGGGGAAGTGGTGGCCGGCGAGGGGACGAGCCGGAGATGAATATGTCAGGGAGGAGAGAGAGGAGAGGAGAGAGATTGTAAGGTGAGATGTCAAGTGAGATGAGGAGGGTGTTGACTTCGCGGGCCGGGCCCAACAGGGCCTTCGGGCAGGAACTCGCCTGAATATTTCTGAGATTCTATACCAGGCCCAGTTAGCTGGCATGTCGTGAAATTATGCTCACCGGGCTCGGTTCGGGCCGAAAAATTCAATCGAGCCTTACTGCAGACGTCCGACTAAACTGCTAAAGTTGACCGGCTCTCGATGCTTCGTTTTTCAAAATTTTAATTGTTGGACCCGAGATATCGACATTATAATGTCTCTAATATGTATGATAATCTTTGAAAAATATAATTTGAAATCATTAGTGAAATCCGGGTGCCAGTCAATTTTTTGTTGATACGATTATGTGAACTCATATACACTTGCAGGAAGATAGGGCATCAATTTTTACTGTCAATTTATCACCGAATAATCACGAATTTTGGTCTTTATTTCCCCTGAATCAATTCTGAATGTTGCTGGATGTTATTAATCAGGCGGGAGTTGGAACGGTTGTGCATCAGTTCGGTTGTTCTATAAATTGTCCATAACGCAGTGCCAATGGGAGATTGATTATCTCTATCAAGTTACCACACGTTCATAATTTATCGGAGGGTGTAATTTGTTAATTTTGAATGTTCGACATTGCTGTAAATTGCAATTTGAATGTGACTTTGAGTGCGTTTGGCTTGGTTTGTTTATACTTTCAGCTGCAGGTTAAGGTACTATTCACCTCAGAGCCTTTCGAGCGTGTTTAAAGGTCATTTGTCATGATAATTGCATGCAATGCATGCTGGAATTTATTGAGGGTCTCGGTTTAGACAGGAAATTGAAGGGCATCGATGGAGATATTTCGAGGTTGAGTTTCATGATTTATGGAAGTATATTGGCGTGTGATTCATTTCCTAAGGCTGTCGGTTGGATTGAATTTTAATTGAATGGGTGAATTGGGGTTTACATGTATTGATCGTTGCTGGTGGTTTCGGAGTAGGTTTTGATCTTGGAAGAGGTTGCGGTAATTTAGTGGATAAGTTGGTAGTTCATGTTGATGCATAGGCAAAGGATCCATTTCATGTCATTTTAATATTGTTTAGTGTAATTTCCTTTGCATAAATACTTAGGTCTGCAAATGATAGTGGGCGTCCTTAGTTTATTGAGTTTTGTGATGGTAATAAAACAAGAATCCTTTCACTAAATAGGTATCTTTCGGTCTCTTTAAAATTGTGGCATCTTTAGCTTATGGTGGCTCGTGTTCAAAGGCTTAATAATAAGGTCATGTATATTCTTTATCCAACATCTTATAAGGTTTATTTTCTCGTATTTTACTTTAATCATCTGTACTTTATTACTATTTTCGTTTGAAGTGTTGATTTCATTATCTTGATTTGGTGAGTTAGAAATCATACAATAATTTAGATTTGATTACCTAAAATGTTCAATTTCATTATCTTGGTCTAAAAGCTTACTTCAATCTAAACAATTGGTTTCATCCAACTAATTAAGTTTACTCCAAAAAGAATCCCATGAAAGGTGGCATTAAAGAAGAATTCCAAATTGCAATTGGTACAAACTTGGGAGAGCCTGTGCTAAGTGATGCACCATCTTTTTCAATAGTAACTGTTCGTGTTTACTTACTAATTCATCAACTTTTCCCAAGAAAGGTCATGATAGATGCTATTCCAAGTAACCCGCAATTGCATGTGTTACAATGCTAGTGTCATTATACAATGTGACTGAAGAATGATAATGGAATTTCTCACATTGATAATAACTTTTGATGTTATAATGGGCAACGAATGTTTAGAAAGGAATGAAAGAATGATGGATACCTATTTACTGAAGATAAAAGGATTTTCTCCCCCTTCTTTTTGGTAAATAACATAACTACATAAACAAAACAGTCAAATCTCATTGTGCGAAGTATATGGACTCCCAGCGGAGTCTAATACAAAGGTCTTAATAACATCTGGAACAGAGAAATAAATGACAAACATAGATGTTTTTCCTTTGCAAGTAGGGCCAAAAAATGCGTGAAAATGGGTAACATTATTGGCTAATTTTAACCTAAGGCAATTTCTTATTGCCGTGTATTTACCACAATGCGTTCACCGTTTGTTGGAGCTCCTATTGTTCCTGAGAGATTTATGTTCGCTCGTAATTTGTCATAAGCACGGATAGTTTGTCATTATAAATTCGGAGATGATATATTAAATCTAAAAATACTTTAATCGATAATTATGACGTATACTCTGCTAGAAACTTCTTAGCCATCAATTTAAAAGATGGGCAAAAGTCCTCTTGTGGGTCTCTCAAGTTTGGTTTTCATGTGGAAGAAAAATAAGAGATGTTTACAAGGACCAACTATGAAATTATGATTGCATATGGATGGTCAATTACGGAATGCATGAGAATGCAACCAAATTTATACCTTGTCAATATATACCTATTTCTTTCATTTTTGAAAAAAAATGCCTATATCCTTGTAACTCTTAATATTACTTAAATAAATAAATAAAAGCATGAGGCTTAAGCAATATGCTGAAATTGCGCAACATCTATAGTAAAACATACATACATAATATGTTCCTTATATAATTATCACTTTGTCAGTACCTCAATTTTCATGCTCATTGTACATTTAGTTATAAGAATTTATGGAAACAGTGATCCATTAGGAAGTCAAAAGGCTAGACCAATAGAATTTGCCTACTATTTACACCCAAAATATCTAAGCTTTGTTGCTTGCTTGTATTAGACAATATCTTGAATTAGATTTCGTATCAAAATTGAATTTGCCTCTTTGACCTGATGCAAAGTAGTTTTTTTTTTTTCTATTTTTTTGGAGTCAGAATTGGAATTGAAGAGTTCATAGGCGATTATTTTCTTAGACTAGGCCATAAACGATGATGAACCTAATTACGTGAAGATGATAAGTCATTTAAAGAAAAGTCTTGAGTCAATACACACTCATCTTGCCTTTAGTCACTCCTAGCATGTCATTTCACATAAAATTGTGGGATAAATGTATCGAAATTCCTAAAACTTGTCACAAAAGTGTAAATGAGTTCTAAAACTTTGAAAATGTGCAATTAAGTCCTAAAACTTATCACCAAAGGGTAATCAAGTTTAAAATTTCAAAAAATATAATCAAGTCCTAAACTTTGTCAAATTAATCAAACCAAGTTTTTCTATTGATTGCAGATTTTTGGAAATTTTATAAGACTGGAATGCACTTTCTTGATAAGTTTTAGGACTTGATTATATTTTTAAAAAATTTTAAGACTGAATTGCACTTTTCGTGACATGTTTTAGGACTTTAGAGATAAATGCATATGAAGTCTTAAAAGATGTCACCAAGTGCAATTGAGTCTTATCATTTATGTAATAATAATTAAAAAAAAAAACAAGGTAAAAGCTACGGCGTACGTGCTTTCCTATCCACAAAAATTGCTATCCATAAAAGCTATGGCTTTACAAGCTCCTCTGGCTCTTCTGTGACGTACTTGCTCTAAAAACAAACACAAGAATATTATTTAGAAACAAAAGGACAATATTACGTCACCGTCCTTAGAGTACGTGCTTTATACTTGGATCATTTTTTTTTTTTTTTTAATCTCGGCGTTTCATACATGCTTCGCTAATCCACGCGCTGATGAGAGCTTGGCCTTGAAATGATTTAAGAGGAGTCTCTCGGAATCAATCGAGCATATTCTCCTTGCGTTTATTTTAAACTCATGTCATGCTGGTCGCCCGGTGGAAATGGAGATTAGTGCTACAGGTCCTGAGAGGGTATGGAGTGTGACAAATTCAGCGGTCGTGTCGTTGGCCTAGACCTCAGTGGTAGTTATCTCTCTAGTACCACTAGTCTTTGTGAAAGCTTTATTTAATTAATTAAAGGGCTTAAGGCCCTGTCCGCCCAAGCTGGGCCCAGAAGGCCCGGCCCATGGGAATATGGCCCATGGGAAGGGAGAGGTATAAAAGGGAGAGAGAGAGAGAGAGAAGAGATTGATTGAAAATCATTCTCACGTACGTCTTCCCTCTCCCGCGTATTCTCTCTCTCAAAAAGGAAAAAGGAAGAACAAAGGACGCTTCTTCCCTTTCAAGGCTTCATCGAATTGAACGGCGACAAATTCTCTCCCTCCATTGGCGTCGGTGTTTAATCTGTGGCTAACAAGGTACGCTCGAATCCGTGGTGTGCTTTACGATCGGTGATACGTGTCGTTTTCTTGGGCTACGCTTCCGCTTGAGTTTAGGGGTTCGATTTAGTGTCGAATCCGGGTTTTCGGGATCGTTATTCCCAACATTGGTATCGAGCCTAGTTCACGTTTTCCCGATCAATTTGATGTGTTTTTGATTGATTTTTCGCAAAAGGAACTTCGGCCGTACGGATCGGGCGAGCAATCCCGACACCCGAGACTTCTTAGGCCTTTTTCATGAGTTTTCGAATGTCAAAAACAAAGTCTGATCGCACAGGAAGAAGCGCGACGTCGAGACGAGTCCGGCGACGTGTTGAACGCCGCCGGGAGCCGCCGCACGCGCCCACACGCGCGGCCGGAAGGCGCTGCGCGTGGCGCGACGCGCCCGGAGGCGCTGATCGCCAAAGCGCGTGCGGCACACGCGCGGTCGGCGAATCGCGCGCGCGCCGGCCGGCGAACCGGCACGCGCCGGTCCGCGGACCGACAGCGTGCGACGTCATCATGACGTCACCCAACGGTAAATAACCGCTGGGGTGACGACATCGATGACGTCAAGAATGATGTCGGTTCACCGACCCGATGACCCGACCGGATCCGACCCGACCCGCCGCGGACAGCACGCGCTCGGACGTGCCGGATGACGTCGCGTGACGTCATCCCGCGCACGCGCGCGGCACGTGCGTTCGGTCCGTTCAACCCGGTCCGATCGGCCCGAGCGGTCCGACCGGCCCGGCGACCGGCGACCTTGACCGTTGACCTCCGTTGACCGTTGACTTTGACCGTTGACCCCCCAAAAAAAAAAAAAAAAAAGAGGAAAAGAATGTGTTTCTTTTTCAATTAAGTCTATGTGGATTATATGTAATCCCTTATTTGTTCTGCATTTGTTGCGGGAACAATGCCTCCCGAGGGTGCGCACACCTATTCGCGCAGCTTACCGATGAACAAAAGGAAAGGTCAGTCTAAGCCGATACCGAGCCGATCGATCATCGATGGGAGAGCGGTGACTTAATTGATCACGTCCTTGAAGTCAACGAAAATTCAACAGGTCATATGGAATGGTCGTCCAATGTCACAAATGAGATGGTGCGATTTTTCATATGCACTCTTCCACCACGAATGGCAAGATGTGTTGAATCGCATATGGGATGTCAACGGAGCGCTTCCTATAAGAAAATTGTGATGGATTTTGCAAATGAATATTACTGTATTGTTTCAAAAGAAAAGATCAAGAAATTGAAGAAAATAGGATCTTTCCCGGTTCGTGTGTTGACTTGGTGTTAGTTGTATTGACCGATATATGTTAAGTGTGATTTGTGAACATATTATGTAATGATTACTACCTATTTGTATTGATTGAAAGCATTATTGTTTAATTGGAATTCAATTATTTGTTGCTTTTCGTTAATTGCTGGTTCTTGTGGGTAATTAGCTATGGGTAGTTATAGAAGTTTTTGTAACTTCATAGAATTTATTTTGCATATGACAATTATATCAATGATAATTTTAAGTTAGGATTTTTGGAGGATGATTGGAAACGTAGTGACCTTTTGATTCTGAAGCCTTACTTGAAATTATTCATTAATATGATGGGTCTATGCAAATAGGGATGCATAAATGATAGGCATTAATAATTCGTGCATATTTGTCTCGATGTGTTCGATCAATGGCTTCAGCCACTAAAAGCATAGTTGCTGAGTTGAACAAAGGTGAAAAACTTCTTTGGAGACAACTATGAAATCCGGCAAATGAAAATCCAAGTATGTCTTTGGAAGAGCAAGAATCACTTGAGGCTCTTGTCATGACCATAGTAGAACCTGAAGAGGGACCCACTGAACAGCACAAAAAGGACAAAGAAGCTTTTCTTGCATGGAAAAGAATGAACTCTCTAGCTCGCATCACGTTGCTGAGCAGCATGGAAAATGATGTCATGCGAGAGTTTCGGCGTTTTGACAATGCCAAAGAAATGTGGGAGGCACTGGAAGCTAGGTTTGGTCATACTTCGGTGACTAGACTAAGGCGCACTCACTATCGATTTGACTCTTATAAGAAGCCTCATGGTCGAGACCATGAAGCAACATCTTAGAAAGATGTCAAATATGATAACCGAGCTGAGAGACGCTGGCCATGTCCTCACAGATGAACAACAGGTGCAAGCAGTGATTCGTTCCTTGCCTCAGAGTTGGGAGCATATGAAGGTGCACCTGACTCACAATGAGAATATCAAAACATTTGAGGATGCAATGCGTCATCTTGAGCTGGAAGAGGACCGCTGTTGGCGGCTTAAGCCGGATGCTGATCTATATCATGCAAGTTCTAGCTCAAATGGAGCTTCGTGCTCCAAGCGCAAGCGCCCTAGCTGGTTTGATAAGGGGAAAGGCAAGGAAGAAGCTGGTCCTTCGTGGAAGAAACCCAAATTTGACCAACATGATAGAGGAAAGCGTCCTCACATGAAAAAGCTAACAAGGGTGAAATGCTACAACTGTGACAAGAAGGGTCACTATGCTCGCGACTGTCGTGAGCCAAAGAAGGGGCGACGGACCATGTAGCGAAGGATAGAGGATCCTTCGTGGAATTCGACGAGTACCTACCGGAACTAAGTGGATCTATGTGGGAAACAACTCCGAGCTGAAGTGAAAGGAATTGGCACATGCCAACCGAATATGCGCGGTGGACGCACTTTGTTCCTTCATGATGTGCTGTATGCTCCGGAGATTCGTCGGAATTTAGTGTCTCGTATTAGTGTTGGTCGATTAGGTTTTTGTATGAACTTCGTAGTAGAGGTGTGAATTTGTTCTTGAATACAAATTACTATGGTTGTGGCTATTTTCTAAATGGTTTTATTGTATTAGATGTTGATTATGTTAATGCTAATGTTTGTTATTCCCTTCTCACGTCTCCTAATAAATATGATAATGATGTGAATGTGTGGCATGCTAGACTTGGTCACATTGGCCAACAGACGTATGAATAGACTAGCCAAAGAGGGCTTGTTAGGCAATATTGGAAAAGTCGATTTGCCCGTATGTAAGCATTGCCTGGAAGGGAAAGCAACACGAAAACCATTTGGAAAAGGAAAAGAGCTGAATTTCCTCTACATTTAATCCATTCCGATGTCTCGTGGTCCAATGAATGTGAGAGGAAGGCATGGGGCTGTTTATTTCATCACCTTTATTGATGATTATACTCGATTCGGATATGTCTATTTGATTTCTCACAAGTCTGAAGCAATAAGTTGTTTCAAAAGGTTTATGAACCTAGTAGAAAATCAATTAGACAAGAAAATAAAAGCATTGAGATCCGATCGAGGTCGAGAATATTTATCTGATGAGTTCAGAAAATTATGTGATGAAAAAGGAATAGAAAGACAGTTGTCTATTCCATATACTCCTCAACAAAATGGTGTTGCGGAAAGAAGAAACAGAACCCTACTAGAAATGGTTAGGTCTATGATGGCGCATGCTAACTTACCAATCACCTTTTGGAGTGATGCATTGTTAAGCGCTGCGTATATACTTAACCGGGTGCCTTCCAAATCAGTTACTTCCACTCCATATGAGTTATGGACAGGTAGAAAACCGGACTTAAGTTTTCTTAAGCCATGGGGTTGTGCTGCCTATACACATGAGTCCTCTCACAAGTTTGGGAAATTAGGTCCTAGAGGAAAGAAGAGTATTTTCATAAGATACTCGGAACACTCGAAAGGGTATGTGTTCATTGGTGAGCAGGAAAGTGGGAGTATAACTGAATTTGAATCACGAGATGTCACATTCTTAGAGGATGAGTTTCCTAAGAAGGGCGAAATAGGGGAAGATCACTCCCTATTTGAGACTTTGGATCAAGATAATGATATTAGTGGTGTTCATCCAAGTGGGAGCACAATAGGGAATGATGTGCAAAGTGTACAATCTCCGTACGGCGAACAAGTCGCCAAAGTATTCCCCGTCGACGTTTTGACATTGAAGGGGAAACTTTTATGGTTGCTCCACAAGATGAGGATGAGCCAAGAAATATCGATGAGGCTCTGAAGTGCCCTAGTAAAGAAAAATGGATTAATGCAATGGAAGAGGAAATGGAGTCAATGGAATCAAACCAAGTCTGGGAACTGGTTGATCTTCCAAAAGGACGCTTGAGCTATTGGGAACAAATGGGTTCTCAAAATAAAGCGAAAGGCTGATGGCTCGATAGAAAGGCATAAGGCTCGCCTTGTGGCGAAGGGGTATAATCAACAGGAAGGAATTGATTATGAAGATACGTTTTCTCGTAGTGAGATTTACCTCGATTCGCATTATTCGGCAATAGTGACTAGTCGGATCTTGAGTTACATCAGATGGATGTAAAGACTCGCTTTCCTCAATGGAGAATTAGAGGAAGAAATATATATGGAACAACCTGCTGGTTTCATAGTGAAAGGCCAAGAAGAAAAGTATGTCGACTTTTGAGGTCGATATATGGTCTTAAGCGATCATCAAGACAATGGTATATACGTTTTCATAATGCCATAATGGCATATGATTTTACAATGATTGATGAGGATCATTGTGTATATATCAAAAGATCCAAGGATCAATTTGTGATCATATCATTATATGTTGATGATATACTAATTGCCGGAAGCAATGTGGAGTTGGTTAGTACTGTCAAGAGATGGTTGTCTTCTAACTTTGAGATGAAGGATATGGGTGAGGCTGCATACATTCTTGGAGTTAAGATTTCGAGGGATCGTTCGAAGAGATCGTTGTCTCTTTCGCAAGAAACCTACATAAATAAGGTTCTTGAACGATTTCGTATGCAAGACTCGTAAACCCATAGACACTCCTATTGCAAAAGGTGAAGGATTGAGCCATAGGCGTGTCCAGGGGACTCCACAAGAGAAGGAACAAATGAAAATGTTCCTTATGCTAGTGCTGTTGGGAGCTTGATGTACGCTATGATGTGTACAAGACCCGACATATGTTTTGCAGTTGGAATGGTGAGTAGATACCAATCCAACCCGGGTCCAAGACATTGGAAAGCCGTGAAGAGAATACGAGGTATCTGAAAGGAACTGCTGATTTCAAGTTGAATTATCAAGGAAAGGATCTGCGACTTGAAGGCTATTCGGATGCTGATTGGGGAGGAGATTTAGATGAAAGGAAATCTACCTCTGGATTTGCTTTCTTACTGAACAATGGCGCCATATCATGGAGCAGTAAGAAGCAAACGTGTATAGCCTTATCCACGATGGAAGCTGAGTTCGTGGCATTATCAGCAGCAGTACAAGAAGGAGTTTGGCTTAAGAGATTTTTGGATCATTTAGGTATTATTGATAAAGCTGCAAATCCATTATTAGTTAACTGTGATAGCCAAGCAGCTATAGCGTACACCAAAGATCCAAAATATCATGGCAAGACCAAACATATAGATACCAAGTATAACTTTGTAAAAGATATGGTTGCACGAAAAGATGTGAACTTACAAGACATATCTACGCATAGAATGGTAGCAGATCCTATGACAAAGCCAATACCTAGAGATGTGTTTTGTGGTCATGTAAAATCTCTAGGATTGCGTAGAGTCTGATGTACTGAATTGTAATTTCCCTGAGTTGTTCACATTTATGAGATTTTGTTTTTCATTTATTAATGCCTATGAATCTTTGTATGATCTTTATGCATCTTAATGCTCAGTGCATTATTTTTAAGTTGAGAAGTATGTCGGACAGATATAAGATTAGCCCACTCACATGGGTAATCGCCTCTATTTACTGTGTGATAAATAGAGATGAGATTGTTTTTAAGCTTATTATCTAGGTGATAATCGAGAGCTCAAGCTTAAAACACGTATGTCGCCTTAACTGGGTGTTAAGATGAGGACATAATACTGAAGATGTCCGAAAGTAAAATACCCCACATATTTTACTTTATCTGTCTAAGATGCCAGATGTGAGTTCTGATGAATTTTGTGATTGAGTAGATACGTGAACTCAAGTTAGACATTGGGTATGTCTGAACTATCATCTGTACGGTATTGAAAAGTGTAGACATACGCTCCATGGGAAAGGAGTTAATACCGTAATACGTATTTCATACTACGTATGCATGAGACGACCAATAAGAGTGGCGAAAAGTTTGATCTCAACTTTTATGACGTGTGAGACTCTTGAGGAAAAGAGTTCCTCAATTTTTTAGTCCCCTCAGGACTCTTACTTATTCTCAAGGTTTCTATTTAGTGTTTGCTATCTTAGGGTGTTGCCAATGGTCATGAGATGATTCGATCTAATGGGGCATTTCTAGAAAAGCAAGCTGGACTGAAATTGAGAGTTTGAAGGAAAGAGGAAGATCGATTTTGGAGAATCACATTGTGGTTTTGTATTCACCGGTCGACCAATTATAACTGTCTTTGTGATAATTATAATTGTGAATGCAATATATATATCATTGTTTAAAAGAGATCAAGAGAGATATAAATGTGATCGATCGATCTAGGGTACTGCATACTAAATCTACTCAGAGTGTGACGCCCAATTATGAGCTGCTATATATTCCTAACAGATGTATAGCAACGAGCTCTCAAAGTATGCTGGTCGCACGGATTATTCACCGGTATGAAAGTTGAAGAGAGGTAAAGAGAATACTGTTCGGCCCACCTTGTGCGAGTGGGAGATGAAAGCTTTATTTAATTAATTAAAGGGCTTAAGGCCCCGTCCTCAAGCCGGGCCCGAAGGCCCGGCCCATGGGAATATGGCCCATGGGAAGGGAGAGGTATAAAAGGGAGAGAGAGAGAGAGAGAAGAGATTGATTGAAAATCATTCTCACGTACGTCTTCCCTCTCCCGCGTATTCTCTCTCTCAAAAAGGAAAAAGGAAGAACAGTGACGCTTCTTCCCTTTCAAGGCTTCATCGAATTGAACAGCGACAAATTCTCTCCCTCCATTGGCGTCGGTGTTTAATCTGTGGCTAACAAGGTACGCTCGAATCCGTGGTGTGCTTTACGATCGGTGATACGTGTCGTTTTCTTGGGCTACGCTTCCGCTTGAGTTTAGGGGTTCGATTTAGTGTCGAATCCGGGTTTTCGGGGATCAGTTATTCCCAACACTTTGTAATCTACTTTGTCGTGTTCACCTTCGGTCAAAACTTCTATAGTTCGTCCACGTGAAAGACGGGCAAAAGATTTATTGGTGGCCTCTCAAATTTTGACTTTTTATGGAAAAGATATGAGACGGCATTTAAGAAGGCCGCCTACGCAATTGTGACTGCACAACCATCAATCACGGCATCTATGAGACTGCGACCTAATTTGTCCCTTGATGTGTGACCCTTTTTTTCCCTTTTGAAAACTAATGCCTATTTGCTTATAAATTTTAACATTACTTTAGGTATAAGAAAACATAAGCCGGGATAATTGAGCAACATGTTGAAATTGCAAAACATTTATGGCAAGACATACACAAATGATTTGATTGATCTTAATCATCACTTTATCAGTAAGGTTTTCCATGTTGATTCTTGATTCATTTATAAGAAGTTACGGGAATGTTAATCTATTTAGGAGTCAAGTGGCTAGTCCAATAAAAGGCGCCTGTTATTCTTACCCAAGATATTTAGATTTTTTGGTTGTTTGTATTGGGTGATATCTTGAGTCGTGCACATTATACATTTGCCTCTTTGATATGATTGGAGGTAGATCATTGACACTAAAACTCAAGAATTCATAAGTACTTTCTTAGGCGGTTGAAGCTGTGATTGAAACTATTAAAAAAAAAAAAAAAGCTAGACTTTGGAATTTTATCCTCACATTTCTCGTCTTCACCACCTTAATTGATTTCTCTTCCTATGAGATTAGATTAAAAACCAGAAGAAGTTATGCTACTAAGGTCGAGGCTAACAATGTAGGTATGAAACACCGAGATCAAAATGACCCAAGTATAAATCATATACGCTAATGACAATGACGTGATGCAGTCCTTTATTTGTCTTATTATTTTTATTTTTGTGTTCGTTATTAGAGCACATAGATCCTAGAAAAGTCAAAGGAGATAGCAATGCCATAGCGCCATGTTTTTGCCGTGATGTGCTCACCATATGTCGGCACTTCTATAGTTCTTAAGAGATTTATGCTCACTCATAATTTGTCATAATCACATATATTTATCATTATAAATTTGGAGATGATATATAAATCTAAAAATATTTTCAATCGATAACTATTATCTTTTAATTTTGTGATTCCAATACTGTTGTAAACTTCTCATTCATCAATCTAAAAGATAAAGAAAGTCTTCTCACGAGTCTCTCAAGTTTGGTCCTTACGTAAAAAATAATATATATGAGATGTCTTTTATGAGGACCGATTGTGCAAATTTGACTATACATGAACCATCATCACAACATGTGTGTCAATGCGATCAATTTTTTTTATTGGTCGAATTGTGACCTAATTTGTAACTTGTTGATGTGTGAATTTTTCCCCTTTTGGAAAAAAAAAAAAGTGACTATTCCCTTATAACTCTTAACATTAATTAAAAAATGCAGGGTGGCTTAGGCATATTAAAATTGCACAATATCTACAGCAAGACATATATACATACATAGAATGTTTCATCTTAATTGTGACTTTTGTTAGTATATTTCATGTTAATTTAAAATTCGCTGATAAGAATCCATCAGGAAGTCTAGTGGCTAGACCAATAGAATGCGCCTATTATTTATGCTCAAAATGTCTAAAATTTTCACTGGCTTGTATTAGATGATTTTTCAAGTCAAATTGCAAAGAAATTAAAATGTTGCCTTTGATCTGATTGACAGTAGGTCGTTAATATTGAAACTAACGAGTTCATAAAGAATTGCTTTCTTAGACTAGGTCTTAGAAGTTGTGAAAAGAAAAAAAAACTAAATTTTGGCAGAATGGTGATGACGCTCTACTTATGTGGAAATGATAGGTCATCCATTGAAAAATAGTGAGCTTAAAGGACTTTGACATTTTGCCTTAGGTCGACCATGGAGTGGCTAATAAGAAGCCCCAAATTTCTATCCCCAGAAATTGCAATCCATAAAAACTGTGGCATTACAATCTCCTCTGGCTCTTCTATACATACGTGCTCTACTACAGACACAAAAAAAAAAAAAAAAGGACAATATCATGTCACCGTCGTTAGTGTACATGCTTCATACTTGGATAATCTTTTATCTCGGTGTTCTATACATGCTTTGCTAATTAGGAAATAAAAGGACTTCAAATTCTAAGTTGTAGTGAGTATTTGTTTTGTTACTAAAAGAACACATCACAGTCAAAATAGAATTTTGCCTCTAGAAAATATAAGATTATCTTGCGTCCATGATCAAAAGCTTGAGATTTGTCTGGCTCGTCGTTGTCTCTTATATTCGAGGTGATATACGAAGGACGGTGGGGGAAGCTAAGTTGAAAAGACTTGTGAATGTATCTTAGATGATGGAATATATATATAGAGTGCTTGAGTTGAATTATATATGGTATGCCCTTTTCCAGGTTCCAGCCAAACCAATTACAGGCAACTGAATCTTTTTGTTGGGTTCTTCAAATTTATATGGTATTCTTGATAAACACAGAAAAAATTATATGTTGACAGCTATCATGGTACTTAAGTAAATATTAGGTATGAGAACTAAAGTTGTCATATATGTTTTGTCCTTGTATCAATCACTTACTAATCAATTCGAATCCACAATTAAGCATTAAAGTTAAGTCAAAGAATATGCTTTGTCCTCTTACAATAATTGCTATAACATTATAGAGGTGGAATTACTGCCAACTGTTCTAAAACCTTAAACTATTAAATAAATGCATTGTTTAATATTTAAATATTCTATCATTCCCTCATGCTTAGTTTGGTATTTTATTGCCATAGTATTAAGCGGATGACATATTTACATGGGAAGGCAAATGCGACGTAAAAAAATTTGAATTTAAGAGTTCTACCTCTGATTTCATGTGAGATTTAATGGGATCAATGCCAACTATTCTAAAATTTAAAGCTCTTAATTGAAAATGTGACTTCATATTTAAATATTCTATCGAATACATTGTTTATTTTGTATAATCCATTATTCTCTCGGCAGACTACATTTAATTTTCCTAGTGGAAAATGAAACTACTCGCATGATCCCTCCGTCCAGTGACGAGGGTACAAATAGCTTTAGGCCAACCGAGACGACCCATGGACCTCTTATTTTCACCTCGGAGAGGAAAATGGTCCATCCAAGTTCAGAAGAAGAGAGAATATATCACGGACAGAATGTGATGAGGTAACTAGCCCCACCCGTGCAATTAAAAGTGCTGCTCGTGTCGTCGTAAGCGTAGCTGTAAGCTTGAGGGCACTGGTCCTTGAAAATCTTCGAGTAGTTCGTCGGCGGGCACGTCGCTGGCGTGTTGTACGCCCCAGTGCAGCAGTACTGCGGCTGGTTTAACGCCAGGCACGCGCTCTTGCACGCCACGGTGCTCCCGTCCGACCCCTTCACCGCCAGCTCTGACGGGCACACGGAGTTGACGTTGGCTGCGCAGCTGGTCGTGGTGCACCCACTGCCGCTGCCCTGTGGAGTTATAGAGAGGGGCAGGTTGAAGCCGTCCACGAGGCTGACGTCGTAGATGCTGTTCTCGCCAGAGCCCGGTGCCTTGAGAGTGAACTCCGCCAAGGTGGCCGGCGGGATCGCCCCTGCACCATTGCAGCTCACCTGGCCAGAGCCGCAGTCGGCGGTGGCGCATACGAATTTGCCGGAGGCATCAGTGGCGCAGCCTGTTCGGCCCCACACCCGGCCGGCTGTCCACGTGTCCGGGACATCATTGATTGAGAAGGTTGCACCCGTGGCAAGCTCGAACCCGGTTGAGGATAGCTGCCCGCCACCCCCGCCGGTGAGCGTCCCGGGCCAGACTGTGTAGGGGCACTTGCTGGTGAAGCTGAGGGTGGCTGCGTCGGCTCCTCCTGCAAGCATGCATGCAAGGCATAAAATTGATGTACGCGGATTAATTATTTTTCCTCCTGGGTTTTATCAGCGCGGGAATCTCCGTAACAAAGATGGAAATTTGAACAAAGGACTTTAACTTCGGAATCCCAAAAAACAAAAAATTAAACGTAGGATCTTATTTTCTAGTTTGGGAAGAAGGTAATGTTAATGTAGAAATTGTAATGTTAATGTAGAAATTTGTAATAGTTGAAAATAGATAGATTATGATGACAATGTGCTTACTTGCGAGGAGGGCTAGGAAAGGCAGGAGGAAAAAGGATGCTCTTGCGTCCATGATCGAGAGCTTCGGATTTTTTTTTCGTTTATGGTTTCTCTAGTATAGGAGGTATATATAGAATGTCGGTGAAGCCAAGTTTGAAATGACCGTGGAAAAGTATTTTAGACCGGGGAAGCTAAGTTTGAAATGACTTTGGAAAGTATTTTAGACAGTGGATTAAATATATGGGAAATGAGAAGCTAATGTATCGTATTTTTATATAAAATTTGAAAATATTTTTAATCGATGGTTACAAATTCTTTTTCTCATGATTCAAGGGTTAGGAATGGAGAATGACTCTTGCACGCCAACGTGAAAGTGCGGCAAAGGACCGTCGGCTGGCCTCTCAAGTTTGGTCTTTACTTTGAAAAACATGAGAAGCTATTGAAGAGCATTGACTACGCAGAATTTGGATCGGAAATGTGTTAATTAACACGCTATCAAGAAGGTACATCTGTTCGACATATTCAAACCATACAAGGGATGGAAAATTCACCTTTATATTTAACTAATGTTGTGAATGAGTCATTTGCACCCCCAAAAAAAAAAAAAAAAAGAATTCTACTCATAGTGGTCAACATACTTCTAGAATCATAATTTCCAACAATCCACATCATAAGACTTTGGCTGTGTATAGCTCTTTCTTCAATCAAACCCAAGTATCTTTTCAGATGTGTCTATTGCATCAATGGCCAAAGCAGCATGAAAGTGCAATGATTGAATTGTTTATTGTTGCCTCTGAAAGCTTTTCCACTAAAACAAACTCTATCAAAAAGCAGAAAAACAAAAGAGAAAATATGGCACCCTAGATTTTCTACATGTTTTGTATATGGATTGTCCTTCTTGTGATGATTCATACTTTGCTTGCCGAGCCATTATGCCATCGGCATTAAAGCTCAACCTCAATGGAATTCAAGCAATGTTTTAGAACCAATAGAGCAATTTATAATTGTGTTTATCTGAAGGTTGGATCATGGTCGCTAGATGGACATGGAGATTGTTGCTCATGGAATGGTGTGGAGCATGATGAGGCCACTAGTCACATGATAGGTCTCAACCTTAGCCATAATTGTCTCGTTGGTACTTTATCTTCTATCACTAGCCTCTTTCGCCTACTCCACTTTGAAATTGCTCAATCTTGCTTTCAATGACTTCGACTTTTCCTCAATCCTATACAGCTTTTGCAATCTTTTCAGGTTATACTACCTTAATCTCTCCAGCTCATATTTTTCAAGGAAAGTCCCATCAGTTATCTCATGGCTCACGAGATTGATTTCTCTTGATTTGTCTAGTGGGTGGGATCTTTTTTTTTTTTTTTTTTTTTTTTTTTTTGGGTCGAAAGTTGATATTGCATTCATTCATGAAAATAAGTGAGCCTTACAAGACAATGATGGATAAAATTTTGAACATAGAATTTCCAAAAGGGGGGGAGGAGGATTAGTTACCCAATTTATAGGGAGATTTTTGGCTCGGTGAGTTTTAGCAAGCCAATCCGCCGCTCGATTCACCTCTCGCGGACAATATACTGCCTTTGCCGATTCGAACAAGGGTAGCTCTTCTTTGCACTGGTCCACTATCTCTTTTAGATCCCATGAAACTTCGGCCCCGCCCATCACCATTTCCAGCAAACTTGAACTGTCACTTTCGAACACCCATCTCCTGCTTTGACCTTTCTCTAATCCCACGTGCATCCCTTCTCTTTTCCTCAAGTACTTCAACTCGTTCAGCAGAGCTAGGGCTTTGGCTTGCTAGGGGGAAGACGCCCGCAGCTCTTTAACAAAACCCTCGATGACGAGCCTCGACGGATCGCGCAAAACCGCAGCAACTGAACATAAATATTCGCTCGGAGTCCACGATGCATCAACATTCAGCTTCATCTCATCTTTTCCCGGCGGCTTCCATCTAATCGGTAAGCATCGAGCCATGGGTTTTTGCTGTTTCTGATTCGCCCATCTATTGAAATTCTTTTGTTGTGCTTGTGCTAGATCTACAATATCAACCGATTGTGGAGGCTTTGCTTGGAAGATAAAGTTATTTCAGGTCTTCCATATGTTCCACAGCACCGCGGCCACGAGTTCTCTTTCAGGTAAAACATCCTTTCCTCCGAAAACTTCCATGAGCCACTGATCGAACCTTGTTATGTTGCTTGGGTTTCTGATGAGATTGATTTGTGGGTCTGCCCATATTTTTTTCATCTATTTGCAGAGTAGAAATAGGTGTTCTGTTGTTTCCATATGTGCGGTGTAAAGTGGACAGTAGGGGTTGGGTAGTAGCTTCCTTTTATGCAAGTTCTCCCTCGTAGGTATGGCATTTTGACATAGACTCCATAGGAAAGTTCTCATTTTCGAAGGGATAGTTAGACTCCAAATTCCAGTCCAAAGTGTTCTTGGTGGCTTGAACGAGCAAGATTCTCAGTTTTGTTCTGTTCTCATGGTATTAGAATAGGCCATATTGTACCCACTTTTCACAGTATATGTCCCCAATTTATTACTTGTCCAAACTAGACAATCATTCTTTGGGATTGGGTTGATGGGTATCGCGAGTATCTCATTTGCTGCTTTATCTTTGAAAAGATTAAGGATCAAGCTTTCCTTCCATGTCCTCGAGTCTTCATTGATCAGTTCGTCCACCATAACTGGATCATTTTGGTTGGCTGGGCCACCAAGCACTCCAAACTTTAGCCATTTGTCTTCTCGTATATTGATAGACTTGCCATCCCCCATTGACCATTTAACCTCCGATTCTATGGCCTCTCGTCCTGTTAAAATGCTTTGCCACCCCCAAGATGGCTGCTGCCTTGTTTTCGCCTTCCACAAGTCTCCATTTGGAAAGTAGATGCCTTTCAATATTTTACTCCACAAAGCTAAAGGATTCTTGGATAATCGCCAAGCTTGCTTGCCGAGCATTGCTCTGTTAAAATTTATCAAATCTTTGAACCCCAAACCTCCCTCATCCTTTCTAGTTTTTAAAATTTCCCAGTTCTTCCAATGCAAACCTCTTTTTGATTCACTTTTCTGCCACCAAAATGATACAATTCTTTTTTCTATGGCTTTGCAAATAGAGATAGGCAATTTAAAGATGGACATCGCATAATGAGGGAGGGCTTGTACAACACTCTTTATCAAAATTTCTTTTCCTGCTTTGGACAATAACTTTTCTTTCCATCCCTCTAACTTCGAGTTTACTCTTGCTATAATCCAGGCGAACATCTCCTTCTTTGAATGACCCCATTCTGTTGGTATTCTAAGATATTTCCCTGTTTTGTCTATGATTGGTACTCTAAGCTCTTGTGCTAGGTTTCTTTTAGAGTTAGAGGACACTTACGGTTGAAACATACACTTGATTTGTTTAAATTAATAGCTTGGCCTGTTGCAAAGCAATACTGGTTGAGAATATTTGCTAAGTTTTGGCATTCTACGATAGTCCCATTCAGAAAAAATATGGCATCATCTGCAAAGAGTAAGTGAGACAATGTAGGGTAGAACCTGTTTAGCTTAATCCCCTAAATGCTTTCCTCTTTCGAGGCTTTGTTCATCATCCAAGTCAAAACATTTGCTGTTAAGATGAAAAAATATGGAGAAAAAGGGTCGCCTTGTCTAATTCCTCTTGAAGGGGTGAAAAATTGAGCAGGCTTCCCATTTATTTTCACACTTAGGGACACCATCGAAACACATTGCATGATTAAAGATACCCACCTCTCACAGAAACCCATTTTTAGCATGCAATCCCTCAAAAAATCCCATTCAATTATGTCATAGGCTTTTTGCATATCTAGTTTCAATATCCTAAAACTTTTTCTTTCTTTCTACTATTCTCAATTGATGTAGAACTTCCTGAACTATGAAAATATTGTCTTGCATTTGCCTCCCTTGTACAAAGGCACTTTGTTCAGGCTCTATAATTTCTGGAAGCTAAATTTTTAGTCTATTAGCCATGACTTTTGATATGATTTTGTAGCTGAAATTGCATAAACTGATAGGTCTGAATTGGCCTATATTTTCTGGGTTTTTAACTTTTGGTATCAAGGATATATGCATTCTGTTTAGTAGAGGGTCGATGATACCTGTTTCAAAGAAGTTCTGCACTAGCTGGAACAAATCCAGCTTGATATCCTCCTAAGACTGTTGATAAAAAAGTCCATTTAGTCCGTTGGGTCCGAGGGCCTTTAATGAGCCCAGTTGAAAAACCGCATCTTTCACCTCTTCAAGGGTAATATTTGCCATCAGATATTCATTTATTTCCTCTCTAGCTGGGCTGGGGCATTGGTTTAGGATTGGCTGATAGTTCCTAGGACCCACCGATTTATAAAGGTTTCCGGTAAAAGGACCTTATGTGTTCTTTGAGTGCCGATGGGTCCCTACACCAGCTTTGATCTTCCATTTGTAGCATTGTAATCCTATTCCTTTGTTTTCTTTGTACCGTAGTAGCGTGAAAGAACTTAGTATTCCTATCTCCCCATTGCAACCAATTGATGCGAGATCTCATCCCTCAAAATTTTTCCTCTTGTTTCCAAAGTTTATCTATCTGATCAACGATGTTCTGAGCTTCCTTCCTGCTGGAATTTTCGGAATTCTGGTTTGTAATCTTTATTAGTTCTCTGTTAAGCTCCCTGATGTGACATTGCGCATTGGCAAACTTGTCTTTACTCCACTTTAGAAGCTCCTTGGACATATCATTGACTTTCATTGAGAAGCTCGTCTAGATTAAAGGCGTTTTGTTCCATATCCTTTTTATAGTCTCTCCACACTCTTGGTCTTCTAACCAGTATGCTTCGAATTTAAATTCTCTCTTCCTTTTCATAATTTCAGGATGCAACACAAGGAGAAGAGGGTTGTGGTCCGAACCAATTGCTGGTAGTGCCTGGACTTCAGCAACAGGAAAGGTAATCCTCCATTCCATAGTGCATAGAACTCTATCTAGTCTTTTTTTAACAAGGGCCTCTCCTTCTCGATTGTTTGCCCAAGTGTAGGCGCAACCTTTGCTGTCCATGTCCATTAGGGAGCACTCATTTAATAACTCTCGGAATGCTGCTATTTTGTGATTATCTACTTCTCTTTTCCCCACCTTCTCCCAAACATATAAAATTTCATTAAAATCTCCCATGCAAATCCACGGTAAATGAGTTGTTGGCCGGGAATCCTTCAATTTTTGCCATAGCTTTAGTCTCTCCCCAAAATTCGTCGAAGCATGAAGAAAAGTTATTCTCATTTGATAACCACTTTCTGGATCTTTACACTCCAATCAATAAAATCTTTAGAGCTAGCATTTATCTTTAACTCCACCTCCTCACTCCATAACATTGCTGAGCCTCCCACAATTCCTTCCGGGTTTTCTAGGAACAGATTTTGGAACTTAAGTCTCCTTTAAAAACCTTCCACCATCGTTCCTTTGTTCTTTGTTTCCATCAAGAAGATGAGATTGGGCCTTTCAAGAGCTACTAGAGCTCTTAGCTCCTGGAATGTCAGGGGATTGCCCAACCCCTGACAATTCCAGCTTATAATTTTCATATCTTTTCTAGTAGCTTATTAGAGCTAGCCACCACAGCCCATTCATTGCCATCTTTGATCAACTGAATTGGGGTTTCCAAAAGCTCCGACTCCTCAATTATAAAAGGAATCTATTATGCTGTGCATTTCTATTATTTTGCCCTATGCACCTTCATATTTTTCTTGCTGCATTTACCAACCTTTGACAAGAGCGGTTTAGTAACTTCTAAACACATAATCGGTTTGCCATGATCTGTATTTTTCATAGTTGTAACTGCTGTATCTTCCGGTGCCTCCTATGTGTTTGAATTTTCTACTCTTTTCTTATTGCAATTTTGGGCGTCCCTATTGTCACTTTCATCTCTAGCCACTATATCCATTTCATAGGTAATTGGAGGAATATCTAGTGCCGTATCTTTCTCATCAACTTCTTCTTCTAGCTTGCCATAAAGCGCTTCCCAATGGGGGCTTTGATCTCGCACTTCCGCCTTAAGCCATGGGCCATATTTTCCTGCTTTATTTTCAGCCCATGATGTTTGCTCATAAGGAATTTCTTCACAATTAGTAGCGTAATGCCCAATTTTTCCACACAAATAGCAATAGTGCGGTAAACGTTCATATTTAAACTCTACCCATAACTTCTTGTTTTCTATGTCTAGAATAGCACTTGATTTTAGTGGAGCTGATAAGTCCACTTCCACTCTCACTCTTCCACCTTTCTATGGTCCGTTTCCTTTTGAATCCACCTGAATTTCCAGCACTTTGCCTACCTTTTTTGCCAAGTCAGTGAACACTTCTTCTATCATCCACCCAGGGGGAATCCCTCCAATATGCACCCAAAAAGCGCATCGAGAATAATCATAATAGTGCTCTAGGATATCCAGTTCACATTGTTTAAGTACTAGTAAATTACTGGCAAAAGACCAGGGTTTGGATTTCATAATTCTCTCTTTTTCTTGTTTCGATTGAAAAACGAAAGAGAAAAAACCTGGTTCTTTTTGTGAGCAAGCCACCGCTTTTGTTTTCCATGCTTTCTTCATTACATTTAGGAAAGCTAGAAAGTTGAGATTAGGTTTGGAGTATAGCTTCCCAAATCGGGTATGATGGCATTCTTCCCTTTTTTCTGGGGGGACCTCTTTCCTCACTTCTACTACATCGTTCTCCGACCACAAGTGGCCTAGACTTTTACATAAGGCAGCCATTCACATTTCATTCTCCTCTTTACCTTCCATTTTTCTTTCATGTAGGTTTGAGGTTTGGTAAATCTGTAGAAGTTGTAGATTGAAGGGGGCTTTGAGATGGAGATGAATAGGTGAGTGGGCTGGTGGGTATGGCAATTAGAAGGTTGTGTATCGAGTACAAGGAAGGCAGAGCAGCTAGAGAGTATCCGCTTCCCCAGAATCATCCATTTGTCTTAACAGCTCCGGGCAAATAACAAAATCACTGTAGATCAAACAATTGCCATTCACTCACTACCACTGCATCCAAGGACTACTACTATCTACCGTTCTCCAGCGAAGATGCGAGCGTTAGAACTTATTCCACCGCATTGAAATCAGAGAGGCCAAAAGAAATCCATGAGAATGACAACACAACCAACCTTTTGCGAAGCTCCGATTCTTCCAAACGCTACTTGGATCCATCCGAAGGGAGAGAACAGGACTCAAACTTCTCAAATGAGGGGATTACGTGATAGGTTTCATTTTTCAAAAAGGGATAATCATGATTTTTGGATATCAGAAATCTACTGGAAATTTAGGGTTTTGGTTTTGAGGGGTAAGCTACCAAAAGGGTAGAGGGGAGCTCTCAGAGTCGAGAGAGATGCTGATGGGGAAAAATTTAACGTGTTCTTGACTTGAAGGTGTTGGATATAGAGTGTTGGGTGGGATCTTGAGATGCCCAACGTGGACAACTTTGTTTAAAACTTAACTTTGCTTAAAGAACTTGATCTCTCTTCTGTAAGCATGCCACCATCATTCTCTCACTTGCTTGCAAACTTCTCCTACTCTTTGAAGTCGCTTAAACTTGCATATTCTCTTTCATATGGAGAATTTCCAATAAGGATTTTTCAATTACCAAATCTAGAACTCCTCGATATAAGTGGCAACGATAACCTTCTTAGTTTTATTCTAGAACGACATTGGGGTAATTGCTTGAAATCATTGTTTCTTTAGGGTGCAAATTTTTTAGGAGAAATACCTATATGGATTAGCATTTTCTTGAATGAATTATCAATTTAGGATTGTTATTTTTCGAGTTCACTTCCCACTTCACTAAATAATCTTTCTTAGCTTGCTTATCTAGATATATCATTTAATAAAGTTCATGTTCAAATCCCCGCTTCCTTTGCTAATCTTACCCAATTGTCATATCTAGATCTCTCTTTCAATAATTTCACAAGAGATATTTGGAATAGGCTTGTCAACTTGTCAAAACTCACCAATCTGTACCCTTTTGGTAATAGTTCCACTATGCACGGTTCTTTAAAAAAAAAAGTTTTGATTAAATTAGTAGCCAAACAAACCATCCTTGTTTCTTTACATTTGGCAAATGTTTGGCTAAGTGGTCCATTTCCATCTTCAATTCAGAATACTTATGCAGTTGGTTGAGCTTAACCTTTATTTCAACAATTTGCAAGGTGAAATCCCAAAGTCATTATGGGAACTCAAGAATCTCAAACATCTGGATCGTAGTGGGAATAATTTGAGTGGCACCGTGGATTTACACAAACTCAAGAACTTGCGGACATTATTTTTGGATTATAACAACATATTTTTTTGTTGGCAAAACCGAGATGAATACCACTCTTCCAAAACTTTTTTAGTTAACTTTAGAATCGTGCAATTTACATGAGTTCCCCAAGGTTTTAGGCTACCTATGCAGATTAAAGTGGGTAGATTTGTCCAACAATAAATCAAAGGGAGCAATCCTAATTGGATGGGCAATGGTAGCAAAGAATCCTAGTGGCATGGGGATCTTTCTTACAGTTTTCTAATTGGCTTTGAGAACAATCTAATCAATTTGTCACTACCCAAGTTGGCCTATCTTGACATTAGTTCTAATTGGCTCAAAACATAACTCCTTACTTCACCTCCATCAACAACTTATTACAATATCTCCAACAACATCCTCTTCAGAGAAATTCATTCAATTTGTATACTAAGATGTCTCGTCGTTCTTGATTTGGCCAACAATAGTCTAAATGGCACAATTCCTTCATGTCTTGGAAATATTGATTCTTTGACAATTTTGACTCTTGGAAAAAATAAACTTGAGGGCATGAGTCCTTATGCTTACCCAAAAAGTTGTGCATTGACCTCATAAAGAATCGATTGAAAGGGCCTACCCAAGATATTTGGTGAATTAGAGTATTTGAACCCTGGTTAAAATCAAATTCTTGATGGGTTCCCTTTATAGTAATTCAAATTGACCAAGCTGAAAGCTATTATCTTGAAATCTAACGAGTTCCGTGGTCTGATTGAAATGTGTCAAAGCCAATTTAACTTCATCAATTTGCATATCATGGACCTTTCCAACAATAGTTTCAATAGTGAACTTCCTTCTAAGTTGTTGCAGAGTTTCCATGTAATGGAACTAATTGTTTGTGAAAATCAGTTGGAATATATGAATACTTATGAAGAGATCCCTACATCT
Organism: Eucalyptus leucophloia subsp. euroa; assembly: GCA_017140325.1. NCBI lineage: Eukaryota > Viridiplantae > Streptophyta > Magnoliopsida > Myrtales > Myrtaceae > Eucalyptus > Eucalyptus leucophloia. Next base: position 12,894,167 of record CM029472.1, on the reverse strand, counting down.
TCGTTTAGATTTGCCGAATATATCTATTATGGAATGATATTTTGGGTGCCAACAAGTGCTCTCTTTAAAAGAATTGAATGATATTTTAATTCTAAATGACATTCATACAATAGGCTTATAATGGAATTGGTAATTTTCCCAATGCATTGTTAATTTTCAATTTGCTTTAATTATATTCATAATAAATTCCAACTTTAGCGAGGTTTATTCTCAATCTTACACTTGCTTTTTTCTTTTTTTACTAGTATTAGCTATGACAAGAATAGGATTTGGTGGCTGATGTAAACAACTAAAATACTTAAAGAATGTTTAACCTATGTTCTTGCATAAAATAGTATATAAAATCGTCCTTATCGGAAGATCAAAGTTCTGTGTAATCTAGTGGTCAGTGAGAGTTTTGGACGTAGCGAAGTACTTCCATTTCAAAGGATAGAGAAGTATTATATGATGTTTTGGTTGCTAATGATTTAATAATTAAGATTTAGTGCCCGTAATGGCCCAATTCAAAGGACAGTGGGGAGCGGAATTTTTAATTCATTGGGAATGGATTAAGTCTCTTTAATAATGAGGTATATGGGTTGGTTCTATACTTAATCACCAATGTTGATTAAAGTAAATTGAATGAAGACCAGGTCTAAGAATCTAGAGACACTCGGTAAAAAAAGATCATAGTCCACTATAAATTTTTCTACCTCTATCAAATATTGACATTTCAATCATCTATTTAAAAATGTTTATACATACATAGTACTGGATAAATTATATGCATATTTGGAATTATACCGATCTTGATTGAGAGTAGAGGTGTTAAAATGGGTCACTTGTTTATAACAAAAGATAGTTAAATGGGTTTCACAATTAAAGGTTTAAGATAGGTGGGTGTTAAGTGGGTTTTAAATGGGTTGGGTTGAAAACTCATTTTTAACAAAAACATTATAATCCCTCCCTTCTTTCTTTAACTTTATAAAAATTGAAATTATAAATTTTTTATTTTTATTTTCTCTTTTCTTTTTCTTCCTTTTTTATATTTCTTTTTTTTTTTTTCTTTCTCCTTCCTCCTTCCGATTGCTTGGCACGGCGACGGCCGGCGACCGCCAGGCGAGCCTCGAGCTCGGGGCGTTGGGTGAGCTCGAGCTTGCCGGATCTGGTGAGGCGGAGGCCTCGCTGACGCCTGGCGAGGCTCGAGCCTCGCCGATTTGGTGAGACTCGAGCCCGCCGACGTCGGGCGAGGCTCGAGCCTCGCCAATCGGGCGAGCCTCGAGCTCGCCGGTGTTAGGCGAGGCTCGAGCCTCGCCCGTTTTGGTGAGCCTCGAGCTCGCCGGATCCGGCAAGGCGGAGGCCTCGCCGGCGTTGGCGAGCTCAAGGCTCGCCAGATCGGGCGAGACTCAAGCTCGCCGGCGTTGGGTAAGGCTCGAGCCTCGTCGATCTGGTGAGACTCGAGCCTCGCCGGCGTCGGGCGAGGCTTGAGCCTTGCCGGTCCGGCAAGGAGCGAGCTTGAGCTCGCTCGACATCGGCGAGCCTCAAGCTCATTGGATTTGGCGAGGCGGAGGCCTCGCGGCGTCGGCGAGCTCGAGGCTTGCCTATGGCCGGCCAAAGAAGGAGAAGAAGGAGAAGAAAAAGAGAAAAAGAAAAAGAAAAGAAAACTATATTTTAAAAATAAAATAAAAATAATTAACGATTTAATTTTTAAAAATAATTAAATTTCGATTTTTTTAAATAATTATTTTAAAATTTATAAAAATTTTCCATTAAATTTATATTGTATAAAACTATTTTAGCAATACAATTTAAAATATATATATATATATATATATATATATATATATAAAAGCTTGGAAGTATTTTAATAATATAATCTTAAAAAAAAACATAGGAATAAGTTTTTCTAAATTTATTAAATATGAAAGTATTTTATTAATATGAGTTGGGTCAGGTCGGGTATGGGTTGGGTATGGGTTGGGTCAGGTTTGGGTCAAAAAATTTACATTAAGCATGAATGGGTCATAAATGGGTTAATGGGTCAATTTGGGTCGGACCATTAATGACCCAACCCAAACCCGACCTGACCCACCCGTTTAACGGCTCTAATTGAGAATAAGATAATTGTATATTACTTCTTTTTTTCTTAAATCTTGAAAAGAGTTACCGAGCCTACCAAACTCTAATTGTACTAATCTAACCGAAAGAACCATCACATGAGATAAACCATTAGACATGAAGACACGAGCGAGGCCAAACAATCCTCATTCAAAGCAGAACTGGTCCTGACCTTCATGTTAAAATGATAAGCAGCGAACACCTCAAATCACATATTCATTCACCATTCATATCACACACTCAACGGCCCTCCTAAAATTGACATGAATGTATGCAATCGGTATGAGTAGAGAGTGCAACATGAATCGCTTCAGAGACCAAAGTTAAATTTAGCAATGAAGTCAATAGTCCAAGTGTGCCCCATTGATAGAAAGGAAGCATGCAGAGATCAAAACTGAGGATACCAGACCTGTATTGTCAAATGCAATTAGATTAACACTCTTGAAGGCTCTCAGTTCCAACATGGAGGGGAATACAATGCTTCAAAATTCGAAAATACCATAACTAGAATAGTTGAGGAAAATAATCAGTCAAACACGTAGAAGGCATTCGATTGAGAGGCTAGATGGAAAAGAGATATGGAAAGAGGAACGGCCAAATCAAAGTAGGCAACGCATCACCTTTTGAGGTCATCAAGACGGAGGCAACTGGTTTTTCACTCCGGCGGAGGTGAATCCTCTCAGTCTTCACCCCGTAAAAACAAAGTACGAGAGTTCACCTTGAGTAAGAGCGGTGACTGGACGTGATTGACGAATGGATCGGAAGGAGGAGGCCTATGAAGCAGCAACGCCAAGAATTGGAATTGGTAAAGAGAGAGAGAGAGAATGAGTGAGAATCGAAGGTGGTGACAGGAGCGACTGAGAAGAGAGACGAATGGAGTATGTTTGTCGAGGTGAGGCTTGACGTACCATGACCAGTTATAGCGACAATCGGCAAACAGAATGAAGGAGAAAAAAATGGAGATGGAAACCGAAGGTGTTGGAGCTTATAGTAGCCAGAGAGTGGAGGGAGGTTGGACGGTGATGCAGTGGCCGGAGGTTCAAGGTGAGGGAAGTGGTGGCTAGCGAGGGGACGAGCCGGAGATGAAAATGTCAAAGAGGAGAGAGATTCTAAGGTGAGTTGTCCAAATGAGATGAGGAGGGCGTTGACTTTGTGGGCCGGGCCGAAACAGGCCTTTGGGCCCGAACTTGCCTGAATATTTCTGAGATTCTGTACCAGGACCAGGTAGTTGGCATGTCGTGAAATTATGCTTACCGGGCTCGGTTCGGGCCAAAAATTCAATTGGGCCTTACTGCAGATGTCAAACTGGACTGCTAAAGTTGACCAGCTCTCGATCCTTCGTTTTTCAAATTTTTAATTGTTGTGCCTGAGATATCGACATTATAATGTCTCTAATATGTATAATAATCTTCTTTGAAAAATGTAATTTGAAATCATTGGCGAAATCCAGGTGCTGGTCAATTTGTTGTTGATTGCCTCTGAATCAATTCTGAATGTTGCTGGATGTTATTAATTAGATGGGAATTCGAACGGTTGTGCCTCAGTTCGGTTGTTCTATAAATTGTCCATAACGCAGTGCCAATGTGAGATTGATTATCTCTATCAAGTTACCGCGAGCGTTCACAGTTCATCGGCATGGGTAATTTGTCAATTTCGAATGTTGGACATTGCTGGAAAATGCAATTTGACTGTGAATTTGAGTGCGTTTGGCTTGGTTTGTTTATACTTTCATCTACCAATAATCAGGGTTAACGTATTATTCACCTCAAAGCCTTTGGAGCGTGTTTAGAGGTCATTTGTCATGATAATCGCAGGCAACGCATGCTGGAATTTATTGAGGGTCTCCGTTTAGACAGGAAATTTAAGGGCATTGATGGAGATATTTCGAGGTTGAGTTTCATGATTTATGGAAATACATTGGCATGTGATTCATTCCTAAGGCTTTCAGTTGGATTGAATTTTAATTGAATAGGTGAAGGGGTTACATGTATTGACCGTTGCTGGTGGTTTCGGTTTAGGCTTTGATCTTGGAAGAGGTTGCGGTGATTTAGTGTATAAGTTGGTAGTTCATGTTGGTGCATAGGCAAAGGATCCATTTCATGTCATTTTAATATTGTTTAGTGTAATTTCCTTTGCATAAATACTTAGGTCTGCAAATGATAGTGGGCATCTTTAGTTTACTAAGTTTTAGGATGGTAATAAAACAAGAATCCTCTCAGTAAACAGGTCTCTTTAAGTCTCTTTACGATCGTGGCATCTTTAGCTTATGGTGGCTCATGTTCCAAGGCTTAATAATAAGTTCCTGTATATTCTTTACCTGACATCTTACATCTTACGAGGTTTATTTTCTTGTACTTTACTTTAATCGTCTTTACTTTAGTACTATTTTTCTTTGAAGTATTGATTTCATTATCTTGATTTTGAGTTCAAAATCATACAGTAATTTAGATTTGATCACCTACAATGTTCAATTTCACTATCTTGGTCTGAAAGCTTACTTCAATTTAAACAATTGGTTTCATCCTACTAATTATGTTTACTCCAAAAAGAATCCCATGAATGGTGGCATTAAAAAAATTCAAAGTTGCAATTACTATAGGCTTGGGAGAGTTTGCCCTAAGCAATGCACCATCTTTGTCAATAGTAACCATTTGTGCTTACTAAATAATTCATCAGCTTTTCTCAAGGAAGGTCACGATAGATGCTATTCCAAGTAACTTGCAATTACACATGTTACAATACTAGTGTCACTATACAATGTGACCGAAGAATGGGAATGGAATTTTCTCACATTGATAATCACTTTTGATGTGATAATGGGCAACAAATGTTTAGAAAGGAATAAAAGAATGATGAATACCCATTTACTGAAGATAAAAAAAAAATTCCTCCACCTTTTTTTTGGTAAATAACATAACTAGATTAACAAAACAAGTCAAGTCTTATCGTTGGGAAGTATATGGACTCCCAGTAGAGTCTAATACAAAGGTCTTAATAACATCTGGAACAAAGAAATAAATGACAAATGCAGATGTTGTTCCTTTGCAAGTAGGGCCAAAAAATGTGTGAAAATGGGTAATATTATTGGCTAATTTTAATCTAAGGCAATTTCTTATTGCCATATATCAACCACAATGCGTTCACCGTTTGTTGGAGCTTCTATAGATCCTAAGAGATTTATGTTCCCTCTTAATTTGTCATAAGCATAGATAATTTGTCATTATAAACTTAGAGATGATATATAAAATCTAAAAATAATTTAATTAATAATTACGGTGTATTTTGCTAGAAATTTCTTAGTCATCAATTTACAAGACGGCCAAAAGTCTTCTTGTGGGGCTCTCAAGTTTGGCTCTTATGTGGAAAAAAAATAAGAGATGTTGCTTACGAGGACCAACTATGAAATTATGATTGCATATGAACAGTCAATCACGGCATGCATGAGAATGCAACAAAATTTATACCTCGTCGATATATGACATTTTTTTCCTTTTGAAAAAAAATGCCTATATCCTTGTAACTCTTAACATTGCTTAAATAAATACATAAAAGCATGAGGCTTAAGCAATATGCTGAAATTGCGCAACATCTACGGTAAAACATACATACATAATATGTTCCTAATATAATTATTACTTGTAAGTACCTCAATTTTCATGTTCATTGTATATTTATTTGTAAGAACCATTGGAAGCAATCATCCGTTAGGAAGTTAAGAGGCTAGATCAATAGAATATGCCTACTATTTGCACCCAAAATATCTAACTTTGTTGCTTGTTTGTATTAGGCAATATCTCTTAGGAAGTCAAGAGGCTAGACCAATAGAATATGCCTACTATTTACACCCAAAATATCTAACTTTGTTGCTTGTTTGTATTAGGAGATATCTTGAGTTAGACTTCACATCAAAATTGAATTTGCCTCTTTATTTGATTGGAAATAGGTTTTTTTTTTTTTTTTTTTTTTTGGTGTGTGGTTTGGAATTGGAATTGAAGAGTTCATAAATGATTACTTTCTTAGACTAGGCCATAAACGACGATGAACCTAATTATGTGAAGATGATAAGTCTTTAAAGAAATGTCCTGAGCTCAATACACACTCATCTTGCCTTTAGTCACCCCTAGCATGTCCTTTCACATAAAATTATGGGATAAATGTATCAAAAATCTTAAAACTTATCACAAAAGTGTAAATTAATCCTAAAATTTGGAAAAATTGCGATTAACTCTTAAAACTTGTCACCAAAGGACAATCAAGTCCTAAACATTTTCAAAAGTGCAATCATATCATAAAACTTGTTAAATAAATCCAATCAAGTTGTTCTATTGATTGCGCTTTTTGAAAGTTTTAGGATTCAAATGCATCTTTATTATAAGTTTTAGGACTTCATCGATCTTTTTTAAAATTTTAAAGATCCATATACATTTTTTTGATAAATTTTAGGACTTGATTACATTTTAAAATAGTTTTAAGACTCAATTATATTTTTCGTGACATTTTTAGGACTTTAGGGATAAATGCATTGGAAGTCTAAAACATGTCATGAAAGTGCAATCGAGTCTTATCATTTTTTTCTAATTAAAAAAATCGTAAAAGCTATGGCATACGTGCTTTCCTATCCACAAAAATTGCTATCCATAAAAGCTATGGCTTTACAAGCTCCTCTGGCTCTTCTGTGACATACGTGCTCTAAAAACAAGCACAAGAATATTATTTAGAATCAAAAGGACAATATTATGTCACCGTCCTTAGAGTACATGCTTTATACTTGGATCATTTTTTTTTTTTTTTATCTCGGCATTTCATACATGCTTCGCTAATTTACGCGCTGATGAGAGCTAGGCCTTGAAATGATTTAAGAGGAGACTCTCGGAATCAACCGAGCATATTCTCCTTGCGTTTATTTTAAACTCATGTCATGCTGGTCGCCCGGTGGAAATGGAGATTAGTGTTACAGGTCCTGAGAGGGTATGGAGTGTGACAAATTTAGCGGTCGTGTCGTTGGCCTAGACCTCAGTGGTAGTTATCTCTCTAGTACCACTAGTCTTTTTAATCTACTTTGTCGTGTTCACCTTCGGTCAAAATTTCTATAGTTCGTCCACGTGAAAGACGGGCAAAAGATTTATTGGTGGCCTCTCAAATTTTGACTTTTTATGGAAAAGATATGAGACGCCATTTAAGAAGGCCGTCTACGCAATTGTCACTGCACAACCATCAATCACGGCATGTATGAGACTATGACCTAATTTGTCCCTTGACGTGTGACCCTTTTCTTTTCCCTTTTGAAAACTAATGCCTATTTGCTTATAAATTTTAACATTACTTTAGGTATAAAAAAAAAAAGCCGGGATAATTAAGCAATATGTTGAAATTGTAAAACATCTATGGCAAGACATACACAAATGGTATGATTGATCTTAATCATCACTTTATTAGTAAGGTTTCCCATGTTGATTGTTGATTCATTTATAAGAAGTTACGGGAATGTTGATCTATTTAGGAGTCAATGGGCTAGACCAATAGAAGGTGCTTGTTATTTTTACCCAAGATATTTAGATTTTTTAGTTGTTTGTATTGGGTGATATCTTGAGTCGTGCACGTTATACATTTGCCTCTTTGTTCTGATTGGAGGTAATCATTGACACTAAAACTCAAGATTTCATAAGTACTTTCTTAAGCGGTTGAAGCTGTGATTGAAACTAAAAAAAAAAAAAACCAAACTTTGGAATTTTATCCTCACATTTCTCGTCTTCCCCACCTTAATTGATTTCTCTTCCTACGAGATTAGATTAAAAACCGGAAGAAGTTATGCTACTATGGTCGAGGCCAACAATGTAGGTATGAAACACCGAGATCAAAATGACCCAAGCATAAAGCATATATGCTGATGACAATGACGTGATACTGTCCTTTTTTTGTCTTATTATTTTTATTTTTGTGTTCGTTATTAGAGCACATAGATCCTAGAAAAGTCAAAGGAGATAGCAATGCCATAGCGCCATGTTTCCGCCGTGACGTGCTCACCATTTGTCGGCACTTATTTAGTTCTTAAGAGATTTATGCTCACTCATAATTTGTCATAATCACATATATTTTTCACTATAAATTTGGAGATGATATATAAATCTAAAAATATTTTCAATCGATAATGATTATCTTTTAATTTTGTGATTCCAAGAATATGTATACTGCTGTAAACTTCTCATTCATCAATCTAAAAGATAAAGAAAGTCTTTTCACGGGTGTCTCAAGTTTGGTCCTTACGTAAAAAATAATATATACATGAACCATCAATCACACCATGCATGTCAATGCGATCAATTTTTTTTTTTTTTTTTATTGGTTGAATTGCGACCTAATTTGTAACTTGTTGATGTGTGAAACTTTTTCCCCCTTTAGGAAAAAAAAAAAGTGACTATTCCCTTTTAACTCTTCAATTAATTAAAAAATACAGGGTGGCTTAGGCATATTAAAATTGCACAACATCTACGGCAAGACATATATACATACATAGAATGTTTCATCTTAATTGTGACTTTGTTAGTATATTTCATATTAATTTTAAATTTTCTTATAAGAATCCATGAAGTCTAGTGGCTAGACCAATAGAATGCGCCTATTATTTATGCTCAGAATGTCTAAAATTTTCACTGGCTTGTATTAGGGGATATCTCGAGTCAAATTACAAAAAAATTAAAATTTTCCCCTTGATCTGATTGACAGTAGGTCGTTAATATTGAAACTGACGAGTTCATAAAGAATTGCTTTCTTAGACTAGGTCTTAGAAGTTGTGAAAAAAAGAAGAAAAAACTAAATTTTGGTAGAATGGCGATGACGCTCTACTTATGTGAAAATGATAGGTCATCCAATGAAAAATAGTGAGCTTAAAGGACTTTGACATTTTGCCTTTGGTCGACCATGGAGTGGCTAAAAAGAAGCCCCAAATTTCTATCCTTAGAAATTGCAATCCATAAAAACGATGGCATTACAATCTCCTCTGGCTCTTCTAGACATACGTGCTCTACCATAGACACAGACACCACACACACAAAAAGAAGAAGAAGAAGAAAAGAAGAAGACGATATCATGTCACCGTCGTTAGTGTACATGCTTCATACTTGGATAATCTTTTATCTCGGTGTTCTATACATGCTTTGATAATTGGGAAATAAAAAGAGTTCAAATTCTAAGTTGTAGTGCGTATTTGTCTTGTTACTAAAAGAACATATCAAAGTCAAAATAGATTTTTGCCACTAGAAAATATAAGATTATCTTGCGTCCATGATCAAAAGCTTGAGATTTGTCTTGCTCGTCGTTGTTTCTTATATTCGAGGTGATATACGAAGGACGCTGGGGAAGCTAAGTTGAAAAGACTTGTGAATGTATCTTAGATGATGGAAAATATATAGAGTGCTTGAGTTGAATTATATATGGTATGCCCTTTTTCGGGTTCCAGCTGAATCAATTATAGGCAACTAAATCTTTTTGTTGGGTTCTTCAAATTTATATGGTATTCTTGATAAAAACAGAAAAAATTATATGTTGACAGCTATCATGATACTTAAGTAAATATTAGGTATGAGAACTAAAGTTGTCTCTTAGGGAAGAAGATTCTCTTAGGAGCAAAGAGAAAAGGGAAAAGGAAATCCCAAAATTTGATTAAACTTTAGTATGATTTTTCAAATCTTTTTCCTCTACAGACCCACCCGAATCAATTCGATTTGACAAGTAGGCATGAAAGTGGAGTCAAAGAATGATGGTGATTCCAAAGACACAATTGGATACACTTTCAATATATGCTTCGTCCTCGTATCAATCACTTACTAATCAATTCGAATCCACGATTAAGCATTAAAGTTAAGTCAAAGAATATGCTTTGTCCTCTTACGATAATTACTATAACATTATAGAGGTGGAATCGCTGCCAACTGTTCTAAAACCTTAAACTATTAAATAAATGCGTTGTTTAATATTTAAATATTCTATCATTCCCTCATGCTTAGTTTGGTATTTTATTGCCATAGTATTAAGCAGATGACATATTTAAATGGGAAGGCAAATGAGACGTAAAAAAAAAAATTTGAATTTAAGAGTTCTACCTTTGATTCTATGTGAGATTTAATGAGATCACTGCCAACTATTCTAAAAGTTAAAGCTCTTAATTGAAAATGTGATTTCATATTTAAATATTCTATCGAATACATTGTTTATTTTGTATAATCCATTATTCTCTCGGCAGATTACATTTAATTTTCCTAGTGGAAAATGAAACTACTCGCATGATCCCTCAATCCAGTGACGAGGGTACAAATAGCTTTAGGCCAACCGAGACAACCCATGGACCTCTTATTTTCACCTCGGAGAGGAAAATGGTCCATCCAAGTTCAGAAGAAGAGAGAATATATCACGGACAGAATGTGATGAGGTAACTAGCCCCACCCGTGCAATTAAAAGTGCTGCTCGTGTCGTCGTAAGCGTAGCTGTAAGCTTGAGGGCACTGGTCCTTGAAAATCTTCGAGTAGTTCGTCGGCGGGCATGTCTCCGACGTGTTGTACGCCCCAGTGCAGCAGTACTGCGGCTGGTTTAACGCCAGGCACGCGCTTTTGCACGCCACGGTGCTCCCGTCCGACCCCTTCACCGCCAGCTCTGACGGGCACACGGAGTTGACGTTGGCCGCGCAGCCGGTCGTGGTGCACCCACTGCCGCTGCCCTGTGGAGTTATAGAGAGGGGCAGGTTGAAGCCGTCCACGAGGCTGACGTCGTAGATGCTGTTCTCGCCAGAGCCCGGTGCCTTGAGAGTGAACTCCGCCAAGGTGGCCGGCGGGATTGCCCCGGCACCATTGCAGCTCACCTGGCCAGACCCACAGTCGGCGGTGGCGCATACGAATTTGCCGGAGGCATCAGTGGCGCAGCCCGTTCGGCCCCACACCCGGCCAGCTGTCCACGTGTCCGGGACATCATTGATTGAGAAGGTTGCACCCGTGGCGAGCTCGAACCCGGTTGAGGATAGCTGCCCGCCACCCCCGCCGGTGAGCGTCCCGGGCCAGACTGTGTAGGGGCACTTGCTGGTGAAGCTGAGTGTGGCTGCGCCGGCTCCTCCTGCAAGCATGCATGCAAGCCATAAAATTGATGTACGCGGGTTAATTATTTTTCCTCCTGTGGTTTATCAGCTCGGGAATCTCCATAACAAAGATGGAAATTTGAACACAGGACTTTAACTTCCGAATCCCAAAAAGCAAAAAATTAAACTTAGGATCTTATTTTCTAGTTTGGGAAGAAGGTAATGTTAATGTAGAAATTTGTAATAGTTGAAAATAGATAGATTATGATGACCATGAGCTTACTTGCGAGGAGGACTAGGAAAGGCAGGAGGAGGTAAAAAGATGCTCTTGCGTCCATGATCGAGAGATTCAGATTTTTTTTGTTTCGGTTTATCGTTTCTCTAGTATAGGAGGTACATATATAGAATGCCGGGGAAGCCAATTTTGAAATGACCGTGGAAAAGTATTTTAGACCGGGGAAGCTAAGTTTGAAATGACTTTGAAAAAGTCTTTTAGATAGTGGATTAAATATATGGGAAATGAGAAGCTAATGTATCGTATTTTTATATAAAATTTGAAAATATTTTTAATCGATGATTACAATTTCTTTTTTCTCATGATTCAAGGGTTAGGAATGGAGAATCGCAAAAGCCAAAAGGGCCATGCGGTATCATTCAAGAAAAGAAAATTTCATAAGAAATTGACCGACTTTTGTAGCAGGTTAATATTGCTATACTTAATAATTCGAGAAAGAAGGAAAGGAAATATATATGTGATAGACATAGTAAGCTATCTTTGGATTGGTAAATTTGATTAACGATTACCGGGTTTTTGCTGATTTCACGTTTAAAGTACTGAATTTTGACATTTTTTTAATTACCAAGCGTGGTAATTAATTGGCAAAATTTTCAAGTTCAGAAATCCCAAATTGTTGGGTGCCAATATGCGCTAGTTGAATTTTGAGGCCACTAGAACTATTGGCTAAACTATTGTTCTAGAGGGAGGGAATAATTACCCAATCAAATCTAAATCTATTATACAAATGCCAATTAAATCATAAGCTTTTCAATATTGTCCTTATGACCTATTGGTACTAGAAATTGTTGACGTAACATCTAATCATTGCCGATTGTTCGGCATGCCGTATTAATGTGAACAATTTTACTCGCGCCACATCAATAATTTTCAGTGGCAATTGGCTGGAAGGGTTACACTAAGATTTTGCGTAAAGATTTAGGATTACATTGGCAAAATTGAAAAGTTCATAACTTAATTGACATCCCTACAATAAGTTTATGATGGAATTGGTAATTTTCCCAATGCATTATTAATTTTGAATTCACTTTCATTATGCAAATAATAAATTCCAACTTTAGCGAGGTTTATTCTCAGTCTTGCTCTTGCTCTAGTATTAGCTATGGCAAGAATAGGATTGGTGAGTGATATAAACAACTAAAATTCTTAAGAACGTTGAAGCTATGTTCTTTCAAAAAATAGTATATAAAATCGTCCTTAAAGTTTTGTGTAATCTAGTGGGCAGTGACAGTTTTGGACGCACACGAAGTACTTCCATTTCAAAGGATAGAGAAGTATTAAATGATATTTTGTTTGCTAATGATTTAATAATTGAGATTTAGCGGCCTTAATGGGCCAATTCAAAGGATAGTTGGGAGTGGAATTTTTAATTCATTGGGAATGGACTAAGTCTGTTTAATAATGAGGTATATGGGTTGGTTCTATACTTAATCTTCAGTGTTGATTGAAGTTAATCAAGCGAAGACCGGGCTTGAGAATCTAGAGTCACTCAATAAGATCATAGTCCGCTATATATTCTTCTACCTCTATCAAATATTGGCATTTCAATCATCTGTGTAAAAATGTTTATACATATTTATTATTGGATAAATGATATGTATTTTTGGAGTTATACCATATACCAATCTAGATTGAGAATGACATAATCGTATATTACTTATTTTTTCTCTTAAATCTTGAAAAGAGTTCCGAGTCTACCAAACATTAATTGATTTAAATTAACTGGAAGAATGATCACACCAGGTGAACCATTAGACGTGAAGACACAAGAGCAAGGCCAAACGATCCTCATTCAGTTAACGTGGTAAGTAGCACACACCACAAATCACGGACTCAATTTACCAGCAATATCTCACGCTTAATGGCCTTCCAAAAATCGACTCGAATGTATGCAATCGGCACAAGCGAAGAGGGGATAACATGAATCACTCGAGACCAAACATAAATTTAGCAATGAAGTCAACGGTCGAAGTGTACCCCAGCAATAAGATGGAAGCGTCCAGAGATCAAAACTGGGGACAACAGACCTGCATTGGCGAAGGTAATCAAAGGAGCACTCTTGAAGGCTCTCGGTTTCAACATGGAGGGGAATACAAGACTTCCAAATTCGAAATACTCTACACGAGCCTCAGTATACTGAAAAATGACTACGAAGTTTATTTACCGCAAGAAACATCATCCTAAAACAGTTTGAGGAAAACAATCAGACACGCAGAAAACATTCGTATGAGAGACTAGATGCAAAAGAAACAGGGAACGAGTCACGGCCATATCAATGTAAAGGCAACGCAGCACGCTTGAGGTCATCGAGATAAGCCTCGGACGCAACCGGTTTTCACTCCGGCAGAGGCGAAGGCTCTTGGTCTCTACCTCATGAAAACAGAGTACGAGAGTTTAACCTCAAGTAAGGGCAGTGACTGGACGTGATTGACGAGTGGATCAGAAGGAGGAGGCCTCTGAAGCGGCAACACCAAGAATTGGAACTGGTGAAGAGAGAGTGAGTGAGAATCGAAGGCACCAACAGTAGCGACGGAGGGCAGAGACGGAGTATGACTGTGGAGGTGAGGCTCTATGTACCCTGAACGGTTACAGCGACAATCGGCAGACAGAATGGAGGAGGGAAAAATGAAGATGGAAACCAGAGATGCTGGAGGTTATAGTAGCCGGAGAGAGGAGGGAGGTTGGACGGTGATGCAGTGGCCGGGGGTTGAAGGTGAGGGAAGTGGTGGCTGGCGAGGGCACGAGCTAGAGATGAATATGTCAAAGAGGAGAGAGAGGAGAGAGGAATTGTAAGGTGACGTGCCTAGAGGTGAGCATGGTCCGGGTTGGGCCGGTCCACCCCCTAACCCTAGGACCAACCCGCACAGTGCTGGTCCTCAATTTTAGGACCGAGAATTGACCCTATTGAGCTTGAGACTTAGGACCGGACCGACCCAATAGGTTCAGTCCGGTGCTAAGGTCAACCCGGGACCAACTGATAATTTTTTTATTTCATTTTTGTACTCCTTAAAAAGGCGATTGAAAATCAAACTCACCCAATGGGTTCAGTCCGATTTCAAGGTCAACCTAAGACTAACCAATAATTTTTTATTTCATTTTTTGTATTGCTTGAAAGAGCAACCGAGAACCGTACCGGCCCAATGGGTTCGATGATGAGTAAGGTTAGCTAAGAAAGGCAAGCGGTGAGGGTCAACTAGGGTGAACGTTGAACAGAATGAGCATCGACTATCGAGCGGGGAGCAACAAGCCAAGCGAGTATCGAGTGACGAGCGGCACGATTGACCCAAAGCGAGCGAGGCGAGTATTGAGTGGTGAGCGGAGAAGTTATTTTTTTTTTTTTTCGATTTTAGCAAATTGAAGACTAAGAGGACAAATAAAATAAAAGATAACAAATACTAGAGGAGGATGCCATAAGGTGCTTGTTTTGACGCCGTGAGGACTCTTCACAAAAACATTTTCCTCCTTTGTAAATTATAACTATCGATGCCCTAAAAGACATTAAAAACCTAAGGGGGTACATGACAAACCATAATTTCTATTCCAAAAACAATTTTTCTATTACAGACCTGTTTTTGGAATAGAAATTCGTTTGGTAACATTATTTCATTTTTCTATTTCTGAAATAGATTCTTATTTAAGAAATAGGTTTGGAATAGAAATCAGAAGCTAAAATTTTCTACTTCTCTATTTCTGGAATAGAAATCAAAAATAAAATTATTTTCATCGTTCATCAATCGGTCCTTCGTTCGTTGCTGCCGACCACCGTTCGTCGGTCGCTCACCGCTGCTGCCACCAGCTGCTAACCGCCGGCGTCGGTCATTAGTTGCCGATCGCTCGCCACCACCGCTGTCCGAAAGGAAGAAATTTTGTGTCGTTATCAAACAGTTATTTTTGCTTAAAAACTCTTATAGAAATAGAAATAGAAAAATCTATTTCTGTTCCAAAAACTATTTCTGGAACAAAATGGTTGTTATGCTTGCCCTAAGTTATTAAATAATAATATAAAATTACTTGAACTCATCACTAAAGATGTTTAATGTTGTTGACGCCGTTTATTTTAAGGTTTTCTCTATATAAAAAAATTATATATATAGTTAGGGTTGATTCCGGTTGAACTGACCCGGAAGTCTCAAGTTTGAGGACCAACCCACACAATGCTGATCTAGGAATTCTAAGACCAATGACTGACCCAATCTCCCTAGGAACTGGACTAGGACCGGCGGGGTTGGACTGGTCTAGGGTTGGTCCAGGGTTGACCCTAGACTGATGCTCACCCCTAAACGTGTCCAAGTGAGATGAGGAGCGTGTTGACTTCGTGGGCCGGGCCGAACAGGGCCTTTGGGCCGGAACTCGCCTGAATATTTTGAGATTCTATACCATGCCCAGGTAGCTGGCATGTTGTGAAATTGTGCTCACCGGGCTCTGTTTGGGCCGAAAAATTCAATTGAGCCTTATTGCATACGTCGAACTAGACTACTAAAGTTGATCGGCTCTCGATGCTTCGTTTGTCAAAATTCTAATTGCTGGGCCCGAGATATCGACATTATAATGTCCCTAATATGTATGATGATCTTCTTTGAAAAATATAATTTGAAATCATTGGCGAAATCCGGGTGCCAGTCAATTTTTTGTTGATACGATTATGTGAACTCATATACACTTGCAGGAAGATACGGCGTCAATTTTTTTTTTTTTTTTTTAAGTCGAACATTCAATTCATTTAAGGGACACAAAAGACGACCACATCGACGGGATAATCCAAGAACAGACGACAAAATTGAACGTAAACGAGCATGTATGTGACACGAGTGTAGCATCAAGAAACGTTAATGAACAATGCATGCCCCAAAATGGGCAACGCCGTCAAGACCAGCAAACATCCGCAGCCATACAATGCGAACGAGGCTTACAATTCAAAGCATGAGTTTTGGGCCGGTCAAAGTAAAAGTGCTGAGAGGACGGCGCCAATCACGGTGGATGGGAGTGAACCAGAAGGAACGTCGGGGTGATCGCACGGTTGAGGATCCACGGAGAGCAGAAGACGATGGCCACGGCCCGTGCTACGAAGTCCAGGACTCTGACCAGGTTCAGCATCGAGATCGACTGGCTCTCTGCTCTCCGCGTCTCCTATACGGCGTCAATTTTTAATGTCAATTTATCACCGAATAATCACGAATTTCGGTCTTTATTTCCCCTGAATCAATTCTGAATGTTGCTGGATGTTATTAATTGGGTGGGAATTGGACTGCTAAAGTTGACCGGCTCTCGATGCTTCGTTTTTCAAAATTTTAATTGCTGGGCCCGAGATATCGACATTATAATGTCTCTAATATGTATGATAATCTTCTTTGAAAAATATAATTTGTAATCATTAACGAAATCCGGGTGCCAGTCAATTTTTTGTTGATACGATTATGTGAACTCATATACACTTGCAGGAAGATACGGCATCAATTTTTAATGTCAATTTATCACCGAATAATCACGAATTTCAGTCTTGATTGCCCCTGAATCAATTTTAAATTTTGCTGGATGTTATTAATTAGGCGGGAATTGGAACTGTTGTGCATCAGTTCGGTTGTTCTATAAATTGTCCATAACACAGTGCCAATGGGAGATCGATTATCTCTAACAAGTTACCGCACATTCATAATTTATCAGCGTGTGTAATTTGTTAATTTTGAATGTTGGACATTGCTGGAAAATGCAATTTGACTGTGACTTTGAGTGCGTTTGGCTTGGTTTGTTTATACTTTCAGCTGCAGGTTAAGGTACTATTCACCTCAGAGCCTTTCGAGCGTGTTTAAAGGTCATTTGTCATGATAATTGCAGGCAATGCATGCTGGAATTTATTGAGGGTCTCAGTTTAGACAGGAAATTGAAGGGCATCGATGGAGATATTTCGAGGTTGAGTTTCATGATTTATGGAAATATATTGGCGTGTGATTCATTTCCTAAGGCTGTCAGTTGGATTGAATTTTAATTGAATGGGTGAATTGGGGTTTACATGTATTGATCGTTGCTGGTGGTTTCGGAGTAGGTTTTGATCTTGGAAGAGGTTGCGGTAATTTAGTGGATAAGTTGGTAGTTCATGTTGATGCATAGGCAAAGATCCATTTCATGTCATTTTAATATTGTTTAGTGTAATTTCCTTTGCATAAATACTTAGGTCTGCAAATGATAGTAGGTGTCCTTAGTTTACTGAGTTTTGTGATGGTAATAAAACAAGAATCCTTTCAATAAATAGGTCTCTTTCGGTCTCTTTAAAATTGTGGCATCTTTAGCTTATGGTGGCTCATGTTCTAAGGCTTAATAATAAGGTCATGTATATTATTTATCCGACATGTTATATGGTTTATTTTCTCGTATTTTACTTTAATCATATGTACTTTAGTACTATTTTGCTTTGAAGTGTTGATTTCATTATCTTGATTTGGTGAGTTAGAAATCATACAATAATTTAGATTTGATTACCTACAATGTTCAATTTCATTATCTTGGTCTGAAAGCTTACTTCAATCTAAACAATTGGTTTCATCCAACTAATTAAATTTACTCCAAAAAGAATCCCATGAATGGTGGCATTAAAGAAGAATTCCAAATTGCAATTGCTACACACTTAAGAGAGCCTGTGCTAAGTGATGCACCATCTTTTTCAATAGTAACTATTTGTGCTTACTTAATAATTCATTAGCTTTTCCCGAGGAAGGTCATGATAGATGCTATTCCAAGTAACCCACAATTGCATGTGTTACAATGCTAGTGTCATTATACAATGTGACCGAAGAATGATAATGGAATTTTCTCACATTGATTAGAACTTTTGATGTTATAATGGGCAACGGACGTTAAGAAAGGAATGAAAGAATGATGGATACCTATTTACTAAAGATAAAAAGATTTTCTCCCCCTTCTTTTTGGTAAATAACATAACTACATAAACAAAACAAGTCAAGTCTCATCGTGCGAAGTATATGGACTCCTAGTGGAGTCTAATACAAAGGTCTTAATAACATATGGAACAGAGAAATAAATGACAAACATAGATGTTTTCTTTGCAAGTAGGGCCAAAAAATGCGTGAAAATGGGTAACATTATTGGCTAATTTTAATCTAACACAATTTCTTATTGCCATGTAATTACCACAATGCGTTTACTGTTTGTTGGAGCTCCTATAGTTCTTGAGAGATTTATGTTCGCTTGTAATTTGTCATAAGCACATATAGTTTGTCATTATAAATTTGGAGATGATATATAAAATCTAAAAATACTTTAATCAATAATTATGACGTTTACTCTGCTAGAAACTTCTTAGCCATCAATTTATAAGATGGGCAAAAGTCCTCTAGTGGGTCTCTCAAGTTTGGTTCTCATGTGGAAGAAAAATAAGAGATGTTGTTTACAAGGACCAACTATGAAATTATGACTGCATATGGATGGTCAATCACGGAATGCATGAGAATGTGACCAAATTTATACCTTATCGATATATACCTATTTCTTTCCTTTTTGAAAAAGAAAATGCCTATATCCTTGTAACTCTTAATATTACTTAAATAAATAAATAAAAGCATGAGGCTTAAGCAATATGCTGAAATTATGCAACATCTACAGTAAAACATACATACATAATATGTTCCTTATATAATTATCACTTTGCCAATACCTCAATTTTCATGTTCCTTGTACATTTAGTTATAAGAACCTATGGAAACAGTGATCCATTAGGAAGTCAAGAGGCTAGACCAATAGAATTTGCCTACTATTTACACCACAAATATCTAACTTTGTTGCTTGTTTGTATTAGGCGATATCTTGAGTTAGATTTCGTATCAAAATTGAATTTGCCTCTTTGACCTGATTCGAAGTAGTTTTTTTTTTTTTTTTTTGGTGGGAGTCGGAATTGGAATTGAAGAGTTCATAGACGATTACCTTCTGAGACTAAGCCATAAATGACAATGAACCTAATTACGTGAAGATGATAAGTCATTTAAAGAAAAGTCTTGAGCTCAATACACACTCATCTTGCCTTTAGTCACTCCTAGCATGTCATTTTACATAAAATTATGGGATAAATGTATCGAAATTCCTAAAACTTGTCAAAAACGTGTAAATGAGTTCTAAACTTTGAAAATGTGTAATTAAGTCCTAAAACTTGTCACCAAAGGGTAATCAAATCTTAAAAATTTTCAAAAATATAATCAAGTCCTAAAACTTGTCAAATTAATCAAATTAAGTTCTTCTATTGATTGTACTTTTTGGAAATTTTATGACTCAAATGCATTTTCATCATAAGTTTTAAGATTTTATTGCACTTTTTAAAGTTTTAAAACTGGAACATACTTTTTTGATAAGTTTTAGGATTTGATTATATTTTTAAAAAAATTTAAGACTCAATTGCACTTTTCGTGACATGTTTTTAGGACTTTAGGGATAAATGCATCTAAAGTCTTAAAAGATGTCACAAAGTGCAATTGAGTCTTATCATTTATGTAACAAAAAAAAAAAAAAACAAAACAAGGTAAAATCTATGGCGTACATGCTTTCCTATCCACAAAAATTGCTATCCATAAAAGCTATGGCTTTACAAGCTCCTCTGGCTCTTCTGTGACATACGTGCTCCAAAAACAAACACAAGAATTTTATTTAGAAACAAAAGGACAATATTATGTCACCGTCCTTAGCGTACACGCTTTATACTTGGATCAATTTTTTTTCTCGGCGTTTCATACATGCTTCGCTAATCCACGCGCTGATGAGAGCTTGGCCTTGAAATGATTTAAGGCTGCGTTTGGTCGTCGGAATAATAATCAAGATAGGATAGGATAAAGTAGGATATTAAATCCTCCGGATAATAAAGGCGGACATATGTAATCCTATCAAGTGTTTGGCACATTTCAGGATAAGATAAAAAATAAATATGATATTCAATTAAATTATAAAATTAAAAAATAGAAAATTCAATTAATTAAAGGCCATGGAAAAGCCCTAGATCTAGGAATTGTGGCCACCTTTGCAGTGGCCACCGTTGAAATGGTGAGCACCAACATCGCCGTGCAATG
Organism: Eucalyptus leucophloia subsp. euroa; assembly: GCA_017140325.1. Classification (NCBI taxonomy): domain Eukaryota; kingdom Viridiplantae; phylum Streptophyta; class Magnoliopsida; order Myrtales; family Myrtaceae; genus Eucalyptus; species Eucalyptus leucophloia. The sequence continues at coordinate 12,873,652 of CM029472.1, read as the reverse complement.
GCAACGTAAATCAATAAATCTTAGACTACTACAGAGAGGGGATGGGGGAATTTAGGCGACCACCGAAGTAGTCTTTGCATTGCCTCAAATCCATCGAGATCCCAAATTGTCAATGATACCAAAGATTTACAGCCGCTTCATCACCATCACCATCACCATCTTCCCCTCTTTCTTTGAGACGTCCAACATACTTGGTCATCAGATTCAGCAAGTGCATGATCCAAAGGAAGGGGCACCCAATCGCTGGTGTACAAGAAGCGAAGATGGGAGAAGAAGTGGAAGAAGAGGGTTGACAAATGAATCAGAGAGGCGGAGGCATCTATTTGCAAAGATGCTTATGATATCTTCTCTTTTTGTTAAGTTCTTTCTTTCCTTAATTTTTTTTTTATCCAATCTGAGCTTATCCCACCCCCTCCCCCGGATTTTTTATCCAGCGTTTTATCCGGATGTATCCGGGTTTGTCCGATCCGGTGGACATTCCCAAACATCGGATAGAATAACAAATTATCCTATCCAGACTCAAATCCGGACTACCAAACGTAGCCTAAGAGGATTCTCTCGGAATCAACCGAGCATATTTCCTTGCGTTTACCCTAAACTCATGTCATGCTGGTCGCCCGGTGGAAATGGAGATAAGTGCTCCTGGTCCTGGGAGGGTATGGAGTGTGACAATTCAGCGGTCGTGTCGTTGGCCTAGACCTCAGTAGCAGTTATCTCTCTAGTACCACTAGTCTTTTTAATCCACTTTGTCGTGTTCACCTTCTGTCAAAATTCTATAGTTCCCCTGGGAAAAGTGAATATGCTTTCAGTGGATGATTACCATCTTTTGTTTCTGTGATTCAAGAGGTAGGACTACTCCTAGGAATGGAGAATGACTAGTTCGTCCACGCGAAAGACGGGCAAAAGATTTATTGGTGGCCTCTCAAATTTTGACTTTTTATGGAAAAGATATGAGACGCCATTTAAGAAGGCCGTCTACGCAATTGTCACTGCACAACCATCAATCACGGCATGTATGAGACTACGACCTAATTTGTCCCTTGATGTGTGACCCTTTTTTTTTCCCTTTTGAAAACTAATGCCTAATTTGCTTATAAATTTTAACATTACTTTAGGTATAAGAAAACAAAATCGGGATAATTAAGCAATATGTTGAAATTGTAAAACATCTATGGCAAGACATACACAAATGGTATGATTGATCTTAATCATCACTTTATCAGTAAGGTTTCCCATGTTGATTGTTGATTCATTTATAAGAAGTTACGGGAACGTCGATCTATTTAGGAGTCAAGTGGCTAGACCAATAGAAGGTGCCTGTTATTTTTACCCAAGATATTTAGATGTTTTGGTTGTTTGTATTGGGCGATATCTCAAGTCGTGCGCATTATACATTTGCCTCTTTGATCTGATTGGAGGTAGATCATTGACACTAAAACTCAAGAATTCATAAGTACTTTCTTAGGCAATCGAAGCTGTGATTGAAAAAAAAAAAAAAAAAAAAAAAGCTAGGCTTTAGAATTTTATCCTCACATTTCTCGTCTTCCCCACCTTAATTGATTTCTCTTCCTACGAGATTAGATTAAAAACCGGAGGAAGTTTTGCTACTAAGGTTGAGGCCAACAATGTAGGTATGAAACACCGAGATCAAAATGACCGAAGGATAAAGCATATACGCTAATGACAATGACGTGATACTGTCCTTTATTTGTCTTATTATTTTTATTTTTGTGTTCGTTATTAGAGCACGTAGATCCTAGAAAAGTCAAAGGAGATAGCAATCCCATAGCGCCATGTTTCCGCCGTGATGGGCTCGCCATTTGTCGGCACTTATATAGTTCTTAAGAGATTTATGCTCACTCATAATTTGTCATAATCTCATATATTTGTCATTGTAAATTGGGAGACGATATATAAATCTAAAAATATTTTCAATCGATAACTACTATCTTTTAATTTTGTGAGTCCAAGACTACGTATACTGCTGTAAACTTCTCATTCATCAATCTAAAAGATAAAGAAAGTCTTCCCACGAGTATATATATATGAGATGTCTGTTATGAGGACCGATTGTGCAATTTTGACTATCCATGAACCATCAATCACAACATGTGTGTCAATGTGATCAATTTTTTTTTTTTTTTTTTTGTTGAATTGCGACCTAATTTGTAACTTGTTGATGTGTAAAGTTTTTCCCCCTTTTGGAAAAAAAAAAGTGACTATTCCTTTATATCTCTTAACATTAATTAAAAAATGCAGGGTGGCTTAGGCATATTAAAATTTCACAACATCTACGGCAAGATATATATACATACATAGAATGTTTCATCTTAATTGTGACTTTTGTTGGTTCATGTTAATTTTAAATTCGCTGATAAGAATCCATCAGGAAGTCTAGTAGCTAGACCAATAGAATGCGCCTATTATTATTATTATTATTATTATTATTATTATTATTATTATTATTATTTGTAAAAGGTAAGTATATATATTAAGCTTTAGACAAATGAACAAGAATTCGGCACCGTAACTCACACTTTAGCTGTGGGGGCAGGGAGAGTGTGAGGGTGCCGAATCAAAAAAAGTACTAGAATGCGCCTATTATTTATGCTCAAAATATCTAAAATTTTCGCTTGCATGTATTAGATGATTTTTTGAGTCAAATTGCAAACAAATTAAAATTTTCCCTTTTATCTATTTGACAGTAGTCATTAACATTGAAACTGACGAGTTCATAAAGAATTGCTTTCTTAGACTAGGTGTTAGGAGTTGTGAAAAGAAAAAAAAAGAAAACTAAATTTTGGCACAATGATGATGACGCTCTACTTATGTGAAAATGATAGGTCATCCATTGAAAAATAGTGAGCTTAAAGGACTTTGACATTTTTATTTAGGTCGACCATGGAGTGGCTAATAAGAAGCCCCAAATTTCTATCCCCAGAAATTGCAATCCACAAAAACTATGGCATTACAATCTCCTCTGGCTCTTCTAAACATACGTGCTCTACTATAGACACAAAAAAGAAAAAAAAAAAGGACAATATCATGTCACCGTCATTTGTGTACATGCTTCATACTTGGATAATCTTTTATCTCGGTGTTCTATACATGCTTTGCTAATTAAGAGATAAAAGGACTTCAAATTCTAAGTTGTAGCGAGTATTTGTCTTGTTACTAAAAGAACATATCAAATCAAAATAGAATTTTGCCTCTAAAAAAATATAAGATTATCTTGCGTCCATGATCAAAAGCTTGGGATTTGTCTGGCTCGTCATTATCTCTTATATTCGAGGTGATATATGAAGGACGCTGGGGAAGCTAAGTTGAAAAGACTTGTGAATGTATCTTAGATGATGGAATATATATATAGAGTGCTTGAGTTGAATTATATATGGTATGCCCTTTTTCTGGTTCCAGCCAAATCAATTACAGGCAACTAAATCTTTTTGTTGGGTTCTTCAAATTTATATGGTATTCTTGATAAACACAGAAAAAATTATATGTTGACAGCTATCATGGTACTTAAGTAAATATTAGGTATGAGAACTAAAGCTATATCTTAGGAATAAGATTCTCTTAGGAGCAAAGAGAAAAGGAAAAAGGAAATCCCAAAATTTGATTAAACTTTAGTATAATTTTTCAAATCACTTTCCTCTACGGACCCACCCGAATCAATTCGAATTGACAAGCAGGCATGAAATTGGAGTCAAAGAATGATGGTGATTCCAAAGACACAATTCAATTCACTTTCAATATATGCTTCATCCTCGTATCAATCACTTACTAATCAATTCAAATTGACAATTAAGCATTAAAGTTAAGTCAAAGAATATGCTTCGTCCTCTTACAACAATTACTATAACATTATAGTGATGGAATCGCTGCCAACTGTTCTAAAACCTTAAACTATTAAATAAATGCTTTATTTAATATTTAAATATTCTATCATTTTCCTCATGCTTAGTTTGGTATTTTTTTTTTTTGCCATAGTATTAAGCAAATGACATATTTAAATAGGAAGGCAAATGAGATGTAAAAAAATTTGAATTTAAGAGTTCCAGCTCGATTCCATGTGAGATGTAATGGGATCACTGCCAACTGTTCTAAAAGTTAAAACTCTTAAATGAAAATGTGACTTCATATTTAAATATTCTATCGAATACATTGTTTATTTTGTATAATCCATTATTCTCTCGGCAGACTACATTTAATTTTCCTATTGGAAAATGAAACTACTCGCATGATCCCTCAGTCTAGTGACGAGGGTACAAATAGCTTTAGGCCAACCGAGACGACCAATGGACCTCTTATTTTCACCTCGGAGAGGAAAATGGTCCATCCAAGTTCAGAAGAAGAGAGAATATATCACGGACAGAATGTGATGAGGTAACTAGCCCCACCCGTGCAATTAAAAGTGCTGCTCGTGTCGTCGTAAGCGTAGCTGTAAGCTTGAGGGCACTGGTCCTTGAAAATCTTCGAGTAGTTCGTCGGCGGGCATGTCTCCGACGTGTTGTACGCCCCAGTGCAGCAGTACTGCGGCTGGTTTAACGCTAGGCACGCGCTCTTGCACGCCACGATGCTCCCGTCCGACCCCTTCACCGCCAGCTCTGACGGGCACACGGAGTTGACGTTGGCTGCGCAGCTGGTCGTGGTGCATCCACTGCCGCTGCCCTGTGGGGTTATAGAGAGTGGCAGGTTGAAGCCGTCCACGAGGCTGACGTCATAGATGCTGTTCTCGCCAGAGCCTGGTGCCTTGAGAGTGAACTCCGCCAAGGTGGCTGGCGGGATCGCCCCTGCACCATTGCAGCTCACCTGGCCAGACCCACAGTCGGCGGTGGCGCATACGAATTTGCCGGAGGCATCAGTGGCGCAGCCCGTTCGGCCCCACACCCGGCCAGCTGTCCACGTGTCCGGGACGTCATTGATTGAAAAGGTTGCACCCGTGGCGAGCTCGAACCCAGTTGAGGATAGCTGCCCGCCACCCCCACCGGTGAGCGTCCCGGGCCAGACTGTGTAGGGGCACTTGCTGGTGAAGCTGAGTGTGGCTGCGCCGGCTCCTCCTGCAAACATGCATGCAAGCCATAAAATTGATGTACGCGGATTAATTATATTTCCTCCTGGGGTTTATCAGCGCGGGAATCTCCACAACAAAGATGGAAATTTGAACACAGGTCTTTAACTTCCGAATCCCAAAAACAAAAAATTAAACTTAGGATCTTATTTTCTAGTTTGGGAAGAAGGTAATGTTAATGTAGAAATTCGTAATAGTTGAAAATAGATAGATTACGATGACAATGTGCTTACTTGCGAGGAGGTCTAGGAAAGGCAGGAGGAGGTAGAAAGATGCTCTTGCGTCCATGATTGAGAGATTCAGATTTTTTTTCTGTTCATCGTTTCTCTAGTATAGGAGGTATATATATATATATATATAGAATGCCGGGGAAGCCATATTTGAAATGACCGTGGAAAAGTATTTTAGACCGGGGAAGCTAACTTTGGAATGACTTTGAAAAAGTATTTTAGACTGGAATAAATATACAGGAAATGAGAAACTAATGTATCGTATTCTTTTATAAAATTTGAAGATAATTTAATCGATGATTACAATTTATTTTTTCTCATGATTCAAGGGTTACTCTTGCACGCCAACGTGAAAGTGCCGCCGTTGGCTGGCCTCCCAAGTTTGGTCTTTACTTTGAAAAATTTATAGTGGACTATGATTTTTTTTCGTTCTTGATACCTAGGTTTACCTCGTGTGATGGTTCTTCCTGTTAGATTATACAATTAGAGTTTGGTAGGCTCGAAACTCTTTTCAAGATTTAAAAAAAAAAAAACTTATATACAATTATCTCATTTTCAATCAAGATCGGATAACTCCAAATATGCATATCTTTTATCCAATACTATGTATGTATAAACATTTTTAAATAGATGGTTGAAATGTCACTATTTGATATGGGTAGAAAAATTTATAGTGGACTATGATCTTTTCTTACCGAATGACTCTAAATTCTTAGACCTAGTCTTCATTCAATTACCTTTAATCAACATTGGTGATTAAGTATAGAACCAACCCATATACCTCATTATTAAAGAGACTTAGTCCATTCCCAATGAATAAAAAATTCCACTCCCCATTGTCCTTTGAATTGGCCCATTACGGGTGCTAAATCTTAATTATTAAATCATTAGCAACCAAAATATCATATAATACTTCTCTATCCTTTGAAATGGAAGTACTTTGCCACGTCCAAAACTCTCAATGCCCACTAGATTTCACAAAACTTTGATCTTCCGATAAGGACGATTTTATATACTATTTTATGCAAGAACATAGGTTAAACGTTCTTAAGTATTTTAGTTGTTTATATCTGCCACCAAATCCTATTCTTGTCATAGCTGATACTAGAAAAAAAAAAATTATGACTGAATTTACATTTGTATAGTAGGTTTAGAGCTGATTGGGTAAGTATCGCCTTCCTCTAGAACAATAGTTCAGCCAATTGTTCTAGAGGTCTCAAAATTCAACTAGTGCATATTGGCACCTGACAATTTGGGATTTCTAAACTTGAAAATTTCTCTAACTAATTACTACACTTGGTAATTAAAAAAATGTCAAAATTCAGTAATCTGAACGTTAAATCAGTTAAAACTCACTAATTGTTAATCAAATTTACCAATCCAAAAATATGTTACAATGTCTATCATATATATTTCCTTTCCTTCTTTTTTGAATTATCATGTTTTACTTTTATAGCAATATAAACCTGCCTAAAAAGTTGGTCAATGTCTTATGAAATTTTCTTTTCTCGAATGATACCGCATGGCCCTTTTGGCTTTTGTGATTCTATCATTTTATTATTTTTACTATAAATATTATCGTTGCTGTTGTTGTTATTCCTTTCTCAATCCTTCGTTTCCAGAACATGCATTTCTGTCAGATTTCCCTGTCTTCCTCCTTCCTTTCCTTTACTCTCTCCCTCCATTATTTCCTGAACACACAAGCTTTGGTCTGGTCTTCTTCCCTTACTATTCACGACCAAGCTGTTCAACCTAAAAGCTCAACAGTCACCATTGATGTCCATCCTTCACCTTACGCAACAGCCTGTGAGCATTTCACCCAAGAATGACATTTACGAGTTTCATACAGAGGGCTAAACATGTCTTGCTCCACCAATGATCAACTCCAGTCACCACGTCAATCCATACAATCATCCGCCGCTGCCACACATGCACCCAACCATAATGCTCTCGGCGGGAAATGGGTTGGGGGGGGGGGGGGTGGGTAACGGAGCACAGAACTAGAAAACGAAGCCATAGTCACTTCGAAGGCTTGGCCAAGACTTGAAATAAAAGGAACCAAAAGCAAGACTGGCGAAACATATGCAGGTATCACGATCTGAGTATGAGAAAAACGTGTATGCATTCAATTTCTAAACTAAGCCTTTCGAATAAATATGTGGTCTCGATCAAGCATTTTCATGAAGACTTGGTGATCGTTTCAAACATAGAGTATAGAAGCATCATCGAAGTACTAATTCCAATCCAAATGATTTCAGTGACTTTAAAGTGTGCTCAGACTACTATTTTATTCCTAATCTGTACTCAATTTTCACTCAAGCTTAAATTACAATGTTCGGATTCAGCTTAATAAAATAGAGCAATGATGTACATACCTTGGAGATGCAGCCTCTGGCCACGAATGGCGATTGAACAGATAATGGAGCTCTTAGAGGCGTCGACTCAGGTGGTTGGCACCAGTGAAGAAGCTTCGTAGGAGGACTTGAACTCTAGGGATTTCTCGGCCTTAAAACGGACTAGAATAGAGCCAGACGATTTGGGAATAGCAAAGAGCATCAACCAACGGTCTGAAATTAATGAAGGAAACCTATAAGTGAGAGAAAATCGATGATAGGAGTTCGTATGCATTCAGCCTCGGTGGTTTTTGGCCATCTCTGTTCCTTGGTGTGTGCTCTGTTTTTGCTGCGAATGAGCTCGAGCACCTGGGATGGCCGAGAGCGACTGGGGGTGGTGGACGGTGAATGGTGATAGAGAGAAAATCCTATGGAAAAATGGCCATTATATATTGCTTTCCCTCACGTGTGTGCTCCTTTAAATAAAGAAAGCAAATGGAAAGATATCAAAAGTAGTAGATAGTTTCGGTAATACAACCATGAAGAACGTAGGGAATGAAGCAGTCCCACATTGGTCATGGGGAACTGGGTGAAGAAACTGAGCAGCACGTGAATAAACATTGTTATAAGCCTAAGCGTAGGAAAACCAAGCATCCATCAACATGTCCAACCATGAGGAAATACATGTCCAAGAGCAAAAGAGAACTGCGAAGCCACGAGATGCTACATTGATTCAAACATAAGAAAGTCAGAGATGAGAGCATTCCCACTCAACTAAAGAACAAAAAGAAAGAAACTCCTTGTCACAAGCCAAATTCTTAGCTAGAAGCTTCGGCTTGATCATCTTTTGACAGTCCAAAGTAGCAACAGATTTCTCGGATTCCTCAAATTGTTCTGCTGCTTTGTCAATTCCGCTGCTCAACAAGCACCGAGTGTCAGTCATATCTAGTTGATGGGATAGAAGCTTGTGACGCTCCTTAGTGAGCTAAGCTTCAAGATTCAGAATGTTTGTTTTCAGTTGAAGCTCAGTCTTCATCATAACTAGAAATGACTGCACGAGACGATCTGCCTCGACCCTCTAAAGCTAATCGCTACTCTTCTTGATAGTGTCCCAGCTCTCAATAAAGACAAGAAGGTATTTGTCGCAACTGATTCAGAAAGCACGACGCTTGGCAAAAGCGAAATCATAATAGAATGATTGGAGAAGTGCTTTAGCTTGTACCATTAGTTAAGGGTCACCAAAAAGCCCGATAAGGCCTTCTCCAGATATCTTTAGGAAGGATTGAATTCATTCTTCTGGGGTAAGCTTGGCAAGTTCCTATGGGCTAAATTCGAAAAGGGTAATGGAAGGTGTCTGCGTAATTTTGCGAAGAGTTTGCTTGGCATTCTCAATGGCATCGGAAGCAGGAAGAGATACTATCCTTGAGTCAACTTGGGTTGTTGATCCGATGATCGTAGAAACAGGTTCACGATTAGATAATCTAACAAAATAGAAGTCAGAAGCGATATACTGAACATAATAAAGGCTAAATCAGAGCCGAAATTATACCAATGGGGGCACTATACTCCAATTCATTGGATAGCAGCATGGTAATAGAGGAGGCCGAAACTGTAGTCGAAGTAACGACTAGGGAAGAAATAGCTTCCAAAGTCACTAGAGCTGATGATGAAAAAACATAGTCTTGAACCGAAGACAAAGTAGAGTCTCTTTCTTCCCCAGCATAGGAAGTGAAAGCAATTGGCGGCTCTTGGAAAGAACCCGAGGCAGCAATAGATGTGATAGGAGCAGCATTGGAACTACTTCCTCTTTCTAGGGAGGGATCTAGAGCAAGAGGGATATTTACTTCCAAGTTTTCCTGGACTGATGAAGAGGCTGGTTCTCCTTAAGGTACATCGGAATCATGCTCACTAGTAGTAGATGAGATAGGCTCTCGAGGAAGGGTTGGCTCTAGCGGAATTTCTCTAGGTGTTGAAGGAGATCCATTTGCTCTATCGGAAGATGAAGAAGCATGCTCCGACATACGAAGATTTGTGGGACTTGGGAAGTTGTCGATATCAACCGGGGCCGATGCCGAAGTTTCACCAACAAAGGGAATCGCCAATGCAGGACTATTTGCAAGAGTGGCCTTGAACTTGCAATAGTTCCATATCGACAATGTTGCGAGTGGAAGAGCTAGAGGTTAGGCATGTTGGCGGAATAGATTTTGTAGTCAAGATAGACCTTGATAAGAGTCTCCTAGTTCGAGGAGAGAATATTTGCGTGGAAGCAAGTATATTTGAATTACCGAAGCATCAGACTAAGGCTGGATTAAAAAATATCACAAAGTCAAGAGAAGAAGATACTTAAATCTCGTGATCTTTTTGGCACCCAATGAGTCGATGAGGCAGGAAGACTAGATGAAGGTTCGACAATATTGGTAGAGTGAGTTTTAGAGACGACCTTGCTAAAGATGGTGTCGAAATCTTCGACGAAAAGGGAATCTTGATAGATCCTCCACCAAGTAGTGAAACTTTTGAGAACACTACGGGCTGGGACAAACGATTTGATCGTAAGTGGCAAAGTATTTTGCTGGTGATTGTGCGGCTACAAACGAAGGGATCAAATGTTTTGGTAACCCAAAATAAAAAAAAAAATAAAAAAAAAAATGCTTCTCATCGAAAGGAAAATCCATAGAGTAAGGCCTGGGTTAGGCCAAGTTGCCAAGCGCAATATTGAGGGGAGTAAATTTCCACACCTGACTTCAATTTCCCTTTCAGTGACAGCCTCAATGCCAAGTTGGACGCAACTAAATCATAACGCCAAAAAAATTTTGGTTGTCCTTGGCCCGGCCAAAATCAAAGATAGAGATTAAATATGGGCTTGAAAGTGGGCATAAATCATCAGTGTTCAGAGAGTGATGGTAGAACCAATGGAGGAAATGCTAGAAAGACGAAGACCTTTCAGGAGAAGGACGAAGACGGAAGCTCAATAGCTGCGCTTCTTTACTCTCATGATAGAACGGTTCGGATTTGGACCCTTATGGAAGAGGGACTTTGGCATTTGAAAAAAGGGACAAAAAATACAATTTGACCCATGCTTGGAGGATCCATAAAGGATCATGAAAAACCCTAGAGGTAGGAACACCTATAGCAATCGACGAGAAACCACGCCTATGATAAAGGGCAGCGAGAGCAAGACAGCCCATGGCTATATGGTTACCTCGGGAAAGGTAAAAAGCTTAACCTTTGAGATCCTGAGCTACTTGAATGGAGAGGTGACAAAAAACGAACTTAGACAGCTAGTATAGCAAGGAGGCAATGTGCTCATCATCCTCAACATCTCCTATCTAACAAGCGTAGGCTTTTTGGAAGTCGATATTGGAAAGGTCCGTACCTTTTTCCATGAAGTCACAAGCTGAAGGATTAATAGATCTAGTATCATCACTATCTAGACTCAATCTAGTAATGGCGAACACGTCGAGCAAAGTTATTGACATAGGGCTTGACCTGAAGAAGAAACGATTAAGATGGCGACCAAAAGCAAGCAAGGCTACCTAAAAGCTTGTGATTGATTTTCCAATCAAAGGTACAGAACTCCAAAGCCTTGTCAGTTCAAGCCTTGCACCACATCTCCTGCTTGATGGACTTCTACTTATAATATCAATCGAAGAAAGTGCGGTTGAAGGGATTAAAAGCCCTGAGTTCTTAGGTAGGAGGCAATAAGACATGCTCCAAAGATGGTCCCTTTGAAATGGGAGTGGTTCTTCCACATTCCAAGGGAAACACTCAGCAATAGAGAAAGAGAAGGAATCGGTGCTCGCAAATAGAGGCCAAGGATGATCTCATCGGCTGCTTCCTCTATAGAGCTTTAAGATGACAAGAGAACATTGTTTGCATGTTTCTACGACTAGATTTTTTCGAAACGAGCAAGAAAATTGTCAGGGTCATATGATCGAGACATGTAGGACCAAAAGGGGACTAGGAAGGTTGAAAATGACAGAAAAGATTATAAAAGTTTGATCTTGAAAGTGGACTTCAATGGCATCAAAAGTGACAAGGGAAAGTCAAGAGTTGAGTAGTTACACAGGAAAATGGGGTGAAATATTCAAAAAGGATGCAGGTTTGAAAACACTAAAAAGCACAAGGTTGCGTACAAAAGAATCGAAGCTGAAGTGACAATACATGAGGCACAAGGTGATAACACTGGTCAATGTAATCATTAACATGGTTAAAAGAATTAAATTATCATTCGATTCTTTTAAAGAGGGCATTTGTTGGCGCTCAAATTAGCATACTGAGCTTTAGAAGCTAGAGAGAGTAAAACAGGCCTAGTACATGGGAATTCATAGAGAGCAGGCCAGAATGCCAATAGTTGACAAATAGCGGTCTCAAACCATGCGACAAGGGCCTTGCCAAAACTGGGGAGATAAGAATAAAAGCAGTTACGAGAGTCAGTACTAGTGGAAATATCAGCAAGGTAGGATAGTTATCGATAGGGAGCTGAAGCTTCCAGAACATTGTAGATATCGAAATGCTAACTACTAAAAGACAATTACCTGTGGGTTACCACTATAAATAGCCGAAGAGGCATCAACATAGGGATCTTTGGCCAAATCAACAATTGATCATTTGGTTTTCAATTGTTAACTTTCCTTTGTTGCACTTTTTCGTTCAATTGTATCTTTACTTTTCTCCTATTTTCCTGCACTTTACTTTTATCGATAGTTTAGATTGGTTTCTTCCTATCCAAAGTGACACAAGACCTGTTGCAAACAATAAAACCAAAGCTCTGCCTCTTCAGTGAAAGATTTTGTCGAGAGAACTTTCCTCGGCGAACAAGTACATATGAAACCTTCGAGTATTCCACGTCCATGCCTTCATTCATCAGTTTCATTCCATAATAGATATATTCGGCAAATCTAGACTAAGACGTAGGGATCTCTTCATTAGTATACATATACTCCACATGATTTTTAGAACAATTAGTTCCATGACATGGAAACTTTGCAACAACTTATAAGGAAGTTTACTATTGAAACTATTATTGAAAAGGTCCATAATATGTAAATTGCTGAAGTAAAACTGGCTTTGACACGTTTCAATTAGACCATGGAACTTATTAGATTTCAAGATAATAGCTTTAAGCTTGGTCAATTCGAATAACTATAAAGGGAACCCATCGAGAATTTGATTGTAACTAGGGTTCAAATACTCTAATTCACCAAAGATCTTGGGTAGGCCATTTCAATCGATTCTTTATGAGGTCAATCATCTTCAATGTACAACTTTTTGGGTAAGCATGAGGACTCATGCCCTCAAGTTTATTTTTTCCAAGATTCAAAATTGTCAAAGAATCAATATTTCCAAGACATGAAGGAATTGTGCCATTTAGACTATTGTAGGCCAAATCAAGAATGACGAGTTTAGTATACAAATTGAATGAATTTCTCTGAAGAGGATGTCGCTGGAGATATTGTAATAAGTTGTTGATGGAGGTGGAGTAAGGAGTTATGTTTTGAGCCAATTAGAACTAATGTCAAGATAGGTCAACTTGGGTAGTGACATATTGATTAGATTGTTCCCTAAGCCAATTAGAAAATTGTAAGAAAGATCCCCATGCCACAAGGATTCTTTGCTACCATTGCCCATCCAATTAGGAATGCTCCCTTTGATTTTATTGTTGGACAAATATAACACTTTAATCTGCATAGGTGGGCTAAAGCCTTGGGGAACTCATGTAAATTGCATGATTCTAAAGTTAACTAGAAAATTTTTTGAAGAGTGGCATTCATCTCGGTTTTGCTAACAAAAAATATGTTGTTGTAATCCAAAAATAATGTCCACAAGTTCTTGAGTTTGTGTAAATCCATGGTTTTACTCAAATTATTCTCACTATGATCCAGATGTTTGAGATTCTTGAGTTCTCATAATGACTTTGGGATTTCACCTTGCAAATTGTGAAATAAAGGTTGAACTCAACCAACTGCATAAGTATTATAAAATGAAGATGGAATTGGACCACTTAGCCGAACATTTGCCAAATGTAAAGAAACAAGGTTGGTTAATTTGGCTACTAATTTAATCTAAACTTTTTTTTTTTTTTTTTTGGTTAAAGTACTATGCATATTGATGAGTTTTGACAAGTTGACAAGCCTATGCCAATCCCTTGTGAAATTATTGAAAGAGAGATCTAGATATGACAATTGGGTAAGATTAGCAAAGGAAGCAGGGATTTGAACATGAACTTTATTAAATGATATATCTAGATAAGCAAGCTAAGAAAGATTATTTAGTGAAGTGGGAAGTGAACCCGAAAAATAGCAATCCTAAATTGATAATTCATTCAAGAAAATGCTAATCCAAATAGGTACTTTTCCTTAAAAATTAGTGCCCTAAAGAAACAATGATTTCAAGCAATTACCCCAATGTTGTTCTAGAATAAAACCAAGAAGGTTATAATTGCCATTGATATCGAGGACTTCTAGGTTTGGTAATTGAAAAATCCTTACTGAAAATTCACCATACGAAAGAGAATATGCAAGTTTAAGTGACTTCAAAGGGTAGGAGAAGTTTGCAAGCACGTGAGAGAATGATGGTGGCATGCTTACATACGAGAGATCAAGTTCTTTAAGCAAAGTTAAGTTTTAAACAAAGTTGTCCACATTGGGCATCTCAAGATCCCACCCACTAGACAAATCAAGAGAAATCAATCTCGTGAGCCATGAGATATTTGATGGGACTTTCCCTGAAAAATATGAGCTAGAGACATTAAGGTAGTGTAACCTGAAAAAATTGCCAAAGCCATATATGATTGAGGAAAAGTCGAGGTCATTGAAAGCAAGATTGAGCAATTTCAATGTGGAGTAGGTGAAAAAGGCTAGTGTTAAAAGATAAAGTACCAACGAGACAATTATGGCTAAGGTTGAGGCCTATCATGTGACCAATGGCCTCATCACGCTTCACACCATTCCATGAGCAATAATCTCTATGTCCATCTAGTGACCATGATCCAACCTTCAGATGAACACAATTATAAATTGCTCTATTGGTTCTAAAACTTTGCTCGAATTCCATTGAGGTTGAGCTTTAATGCCAATGGCATAATGGCTCAACAAGCAAAGTAGGAATCATCACAAGAAGGACAATTCATGTACAAAACATGTAGAATATCTAGGGTGCCATGTTTTATCTTTTGTTTTTCTGCTTTTTGATAGAGTTTGTTTTAGTGGAAAAGGTTTCATAGGCAGCAATAAACAATTCGATCATTGCACTTTCATGCTGCTTTGGCCATTGATGCAATAGACACATCTGAAATGACACTTGGGTTCGATTGAAGAAAGAGTTGATCTAAGAAATGGAAAAAAAAAAAAAGCCTATGGACTGGTTTATACACAGCCAAAGTCTTATGATGTGGATTGTTGGAAATTATGATTCTAGAAGTATGTTGACCACTATGAGTAGAATTTTTTTTTTTTTTTGATGCAAATGACTCATTCAGAAAATTAGTTAAATATAAAGGTGAATTTTCCATCCCATGTATGGTTTGAAGATGTTGAACAGATGTACCTTTTTGATTGCGTGTTAATTAACACATTTTCGGTCCAAATTCTGCCTTACTCTTTTGTATTTCTTTATTTTTATTTTTCAATGGCTAGGGTGCCACCAAACGTAACATTTCATTCTCCTTAATCCAAATGAGAAACTTCTTCATGAGATAAATTGATGATTAAGGATAACGAGCTATCCCCTTGAAATTGTCTTGTTTGATCATTAAAATTCCTTATTGAATTTCATATTTATCTTCTTGGTCTTTGCTAGCTTCCCCAAACTAGATTTTGGAATAAGCATATGTCCCAAATTAGATTCTCTACACAGTCAAGACTACTCGGCGCATAATCACAACAAGCACTAGTATGTGTATCTTGCCCGTATATATGTTGCCTTATATGACTCTATGACATGATTTTCTAGGGGAGAAAAAGCAATTAGAAGGATAGAAAATCGAACAGGAAGATGGCGTCTCCTCAATAGCCCATGGAAACATGAGTTGACATGAAGCAAACATAGATAAGAATCTTAATTCATTTGTATCCACTTTCAATTCAAACTAGACATACATCATTACATAACTAATCAATGTCACATATATGACTACGTGCACAATTCTTGATCAATCGGTGGTTTCCTAATCTGTTCCATGTTTTTACTTTTCTCTTGGAGCAGCCCAAGAATTCCTATCTAGAAACAACTGAAAAATCCAGATATTTGGGCATAAATAAAGGCACCTTCAATTGGTCTAGCCACTTGACTCCCTGACGCCTCTATATTCCCATAACTTATTGTTAATGAATCAACAATCAACACAAGAAACCATACTGCTAAAGTGATAATTAAGATCGATCATACTATTTGTGTTTGTCTTGCCATAGATATTTTGCAATTTCAATATATTCCCTAAGTATCCCTGTTTTTTTCTTTCCCTAAAGTAATGTTAAAAGTCATAAGCAAATAGGCATTAATTTTTCAAAAAATAATAAAATGGTCACACATCCACTAGAGGCAAATGAAGTCACGTTTTTATGCATGTCGTGAATAATCGTTCATGTTCTGTCAACCACCCAAGTCGACGCCTCTAAGAGCTCCATTATCTGTTCGATCGCCATTCGTGGCCAGAGGCTGCATCTCCAAGGTATGTACATCATTGCTCTATTTTAGTAAGCTGAATCCGAACGTTGTAATTTAAGCTTGAGTGAAAATTGAGTACAGATTAGGAATAAAATAGTAGTCTGAGCACACTTTAAAGTCACTGAAATCATTTGGATCGGAATTAGTACTTCGATGATGCTTCTATACTCTATGTTTGAAACGATCACCAAGTCTTCGTGAAAATGCTTGATCGAGATCACATATTTATTCAAAAGGCTTATTTTAGAAATTGAATGCATACACGTTTTTCTCATACTCAGATCGTGATACCTGCATATGTTTCGCCAGTCTTGCTTCTGGTTCCTTTTATTTCAAGTCATGGCCAAACCTTCGAAGTGACTATGGCTTCGTTTTCTGTTTTTGTGCTACGTGCATGTGTGGCAGCGGCGGATGTTTGTATGGATTAACGTGGTGACTGGAGTTGATCATTGGTGGAGCAAGACATGTTTAGCCCTCTGTATGAAACTCGTAAATGTCATTCTTGGGTGAAATGCTCACAGGCTGTTGCGTAAGGTGAAGGATGGACATCAATGGTGACTGTTGAGCTTTTAGGTTGAACAGCTTGGTCGTGAATAGTAAGGGAAGAAGACCAGACCAAAGCTTGTGTGTTCAGGAAATAATGGAGGGAGAGAGTAAAGGAAAGGAAGGAGGAAGACAGGGAAATCTGACAGAAATGCATGTTCTGGAAACGAAGGATTGAGAAAGGAATAACAACAACAGCAACGATAATATTTATAGTAAAAATAATAAAATGATAGAATCACAAAAGCCAAAAGGGCCATGCGGTATCATTCGAGAAAAGAAAATTTCATAAGACATTGACCAACTTTTTAGGCAGGTTTATATTGCTATAAAAGTAAAACATGATAATTCAAAAAAGAAGGAAAGGAAATATATATGATAGACATTGTAACATATTTTTGGATTGGTAAATTTGATTAACAATTAGTGAGTTTTAACTGATTTAACGTTCAGATTACTGAATTTTGACATTTTTTTAATTACCAAGTGTAGTAATTAGTTAGAGAAATTTTCAAGTTTAGAAATCCCAAATTGTCAGGTGCCAATATGCACTAGTTGAATTTTGAGACCTCTAGAACAATTGGCTGAACTATTGTTCTAGAGGAAGGCGATACTTACCCAATCAGCTCTAAATCTACTATACAAATGTAAATTCAGTCATAATTTTTTTTTTCTAGTATCAGCTATGACAAGAATAGGATTTGGTGGCAGATATAAACAACTAAAATACTTCAGAACGTTTAAACTATGTTCTTGCATAAAATAGTATATAAAATCGTCCTCATCGGAAGATCAAAGTTTTGTGTAATCTAGTGGGCAGTGAGAGTTTTGGACGTGATGAAGTACTTCCATTTCAAAGGAGAGAAGTATTATACGATATTTCGGTTGCTAATGATTTAATAATTAAGATTTAGCGCCCGTAATGGCCTAATTCAAAGGACAGTGGGGAGTGGAATTTTTTATTCATTGAGAATGGACTAAGTCTCTTTAATAATGAGGTATATGGGTTGGTTCTATACTTAATCACGAATGTTGATTAAGGTTAATTGAATGAAGACTAGGTCTAAGAATCTAGAGTCACTCGGTAAGAAAAGATCATAGTCCACTATAAATTTTTCTACCCCTATCAAATATTGACATTTTAATCATCTATTTAAAAATGTTTATACATACATAGTATTGGATAAATGATATGCATATTTGGATTTATACCGATCTTGATTGATAATGAGATAATTGTATATAAGTTCTTTTTTTCTTAAATCTTGAAAAGAGTTTCGAGCCTACCAAACTCTAATTGTATAATCTAACAGGAAGAACCATCACACGAGGTAAACCATTAGACATGAAGACACGAGTGAGGCCAAGCAATCCTCATTCAAAGTAGAATTGGTCCTGACCTTCATGTTAATTTGATAAGTAGCGAACACCTCAAATCACATATTCATTCCCCATCGATATCACATGCTCAACGGACTCCCTAAAATTGACACAAATGTATGCAACCGGTATGAGCAAAGAGTGCATAACATGAATCGCTTTAGAGACCAAACTTAAAATTAGCAACGAAGTCAATAGTCGAAGTGTGCACCATAGATAGAAAGGAAGCATGCAGAGATCAAAACTGAGGATACCAGACCTGTATTATCAAATGTAATCAGATTAATACTCTTGAAGGCTCTTAGTTCCAACATGGAGGGGAATACAATACTTCAAAATTCGAAAATACCATAACTAGAATAGTTGAGGAAAATAATCAGTCAGACACGTAGAAGGCATTCGATTGAGAGGCTAGATGGAAAAGAGATATGGAAAGAGGAACGGCCAAATCAAAGTAGGCAATGCATCACCTTTGAGGTCATCGAGACGGAGGCAACTGGTTTTTCACTCCGGCGGAGGTGAATCCTCTCGGTCTCCACCCTGCGAAAACAGAGTACGAGAGTTTACCTTGAGTAAGAGCAGTGACTGGACGTGATTGACAAATGGATCGGAAGGAGGAGGCCTATGAAGCGGCAACGTTGAGAATTGGAATTGGTGAAGAGAGAGAGAGAGACTGAGTGAGAATCGAAGGTGGTGACAGAAGCAACTGAGAAGAGAGATGAATGGAGTATGTTTGTCGAGGTGAGGCTTGATGTACCATGACCAGTTATAGCGACAATCGGCAGACAGAATGGAGGAGAAAAAAATGGAGATGGAAACCAAAGGTGGTGGAGCTTACAGTAGCCGGAGAGTGGAGGGAGGTTGGACGGTGATGCAGTGGTCGGAGGTTCAAGGTGAGGGAAGTTGTGGCTGGCGAGGGGACGAGCCGGACATGAATATGTCAGAGAGGAGAGAGAGGAGAGAGATTCTAAGGCGAGATGTCCAAGTGAGATGAGGAACGGTGTTGACTTCGTGGGCCGGGCCGAACCGGGCCTCCAAGCCCGAACTCGCCTGAATATTTCTAAGATTCTGTACCAGGACCAGTGTCACACCTCGATCCTCAGGCACGCACACATCCGTCTCACTTGGTCGATTTTATAATGCGATATCCCAGGACAATGTATCGCCAACCCTTTCATTTTTAAGCACATGCGGAAGCAGTTAAAATCCCCAGACAATAAAACGATGGGATAGAAAAGCAGGGCCATATTTTTTATATTGAAACTTATAACCAAACTTTTATATAAAATACAAATCAGAGCACTTCACAACTTTTACTCTAAACTCTATTTACATCAAAATAGAGATCTCAAAAGAAGATAGGATCTCAATCCATCCAGGCCGTACTCAAGGCCCCTCTCGGAACTATCTTCTTCTTCCAAAAATCTTTCTCCTTAAGTTTCACCTCCGAGATCTCCTTCCCAGACTCCTCCTCCTTAGCTCCTCAGCGGGGTCCTGAAATGATTTTCCCCATACTGGGATGAGACTACATCTCAGCGAGTTCTACCCCATTAAGCCCGATTAGTAAACCATTATACTATCGGCTGCCTAAACACGCACAGGACAGAGGACTTATCTTGGCCTCAGATCCCACCTGCAAGTCAGTACAATTCACAATAAGCACCCATTTACTTCAAACAAATCGAACCAGTCGATTACATGTCATACAATTCAATCCCCACTGTGGGATATTTAAAAGCTAGGCCACGTGCATTCTCCAGAACGACGTTCCAGGTCTCCGAGTTCACGTGCCTCGAACCTTGGGCCCACGTGCATTCTCTAAGGCGACCTCTTCACCAAGGTGGTACATCAAGTCACCGAGCCACGTGCCCTTTTAGATGTCATTCTCAATTACCGGATCCACGTGCATTCTCTAAGGCACTCATTTGCCAAAGTGATGCATCAAATCACCGAGCCACGTGTCCTTTTACGATGCCAGGCCCACGTGCCATCTCTTAGGTGCTATCTCACCAAAGTGATGCATCAATTCACCGAGCCCACGTGCCCTTTTAGATGCCAAACTCTGTCACCGAGCCACGTGCATTCTCCAGGATGACATACCGAGTCTCCGAGCCATGTGCATTCTCTCAGGCGACCTTTTCGCCAAGGTGACATATTCAACCACTGAACTCACGTGCATTCTCCAGGTGACATTCCAATTCACCGAGCCCACGTGTTCTCTTTCAAGTGATTACCAATCTACTTTCAATACCGATAACCAATGCCCAACGACTTCTCAATCAAATAATTAATCAACTCAACAAAGCATTATAATTGCTGAATAACATACTTGGCCATTTACCAATCAACAATTCAATCTCAATCAATTCCAATCAATTTAGGGTAAATCCCTAAAATATCACAATTTATTCAATTCCATGCATCGTGGAGCTCAAATAAATAAACGGACTGTGCCACGACGATCAGCACGAGATTTCAGTCGTCAGCCATCAAAATCTTAATTTCCGAAAAATAATTAATTAATTTATTAATTTCGAAAATTAAATAATTAATATTAAAAATTCAATTTAGCTCAAAATAAAGCCCGGTTAAATAAACGGACTTCACCACGGTCATCAGCATAATTTTCTGGTTCCGGACTATCTCAGTTGAATTTTCGGAAAATAAATAATTATTTAATTTAATTCCGAAAATTAATATTTAAATACTAAAAATCCACTTAGGCCCGAAAAGCCTAATTGGAGCCCACCAAGCGTCGGGAAAAATCCCGAGGCACTTCCAATAATTAGTAGACCATGTCTACTTGCTAATTGCGCAATCAATTTATCTAAATCGCATCACAATTGACTAATAATTGCTAATTTATCCTAATCTAACAACCTAAACATAATTAATTAAAACTAAACCAACATTAAGCATAATTAGCCAACTAATCATGGATTAGTGAGATTACTCACCAAATCACGCGCAAATCGGATCAATCCGACGGCGGCGACGCGAGGAACAAATCTTCCCAAAGCGACTCACGGATCCGGGGCCGGAAACGGCCCAAAACGAGCCCGAAGTCGCTAGAAACCCACTCTTGGGTTTGCTGGTCGGGGCTGGCCGGGGCTGCTTCGGTGGCTAGGGCGGCGAGGAGGCCGGCGGAGGGCGAGGGGGACGCCGGGGAGGTCCGCGGGGGCGGGCGGTGGCCGGAGCCCGGGCGGACGGGGCGGAACGGCGACTGGCTCGTGCGGGGGAGGCGTTGCAGCGGGCGATAGGCATGGGGCGTGCTAGGACGGCAGGACGGCGGCGAGCGGCGGGTGTGCGAGCGGTGGTGCGGTGGCGGGATGGGCGGCGACGAGGCTGCAGCTTCTGCTCAAGCTTCTGGTTCTGGTTTGCTGCTCGAGCGTGCGGAGGAAGGAAGAAGAAGAAAGTGAAGAAGAGAGAGAGAGAGAGAGAGAGAGAAAGGATAGGCATTGACCAGTCAAAAGGGAAGAGAGAGAGAAGGTAGGCGGTGGGGGATTCGCACAAGGGGGAATGGGAGAGGGGAGAGGAGAGAGAGAGAGAAAAGAGAAAAGAAAGAAAAAGGAAAGAAAAGAAGAGAGAGGGAGAGAGGGAAAAATAAAGTAAAAATTAATATAATTATTCTTACTTTATTTTCTTTTCTCTTTCCCTATTTAATTTCCCTTCGGTCTTCAATTTTTCTTCCGATAATTTCTTTCTTGAAATTTCGGACCCGTCAATAAATTGACGAGCGATGAGACAGGATCCTAAAAATAAGAATTATGACGCGCTTAAAATTCGATTCCCAAAATCGAGTTCAATTTCGTGATTAAAAATCGATCAGACGTGATTTTAGCTCAATCCAACAAATTAGGTAGCTTTTAGGGATTTTACAGCTAATACATCCCTTAACGGCTTAACCTAATAAGTTAGTTAACTCGTGAGTGATCAGCTCAGAGAAAAAGGGCCATAGGCACGCCGACGAAACGGCCATTTCATTTTATCGAAATGGGGTCGAATTTCAGGATGTCACAACTCTTCCCCTCTTATAAAAATTTCGTCCTCGAAATTTAAACCATTACACTTTGTTCAAAATGGTGGGGATACAACTGTCTCATCGATTCTTCAGTCTCCCAAGTCGCTCCTTCAATGCCGTGGTGTTGCTAGACCACTTTGACCAACGGGATGGTCTTTGTACGCAGAACTTGCTCTTTACGATCGACAATCTGAACCGGGCTTTCAACGTATGACACACGGTCATCCACGTCCAATTCCTCGAAATTGAGCATGTGGGTCGGGTCAGGCTCGTACTTCCTTAACATCGACACGTGAAAGACGTCATACACTTGCGCCAATCTTGGCGGCAACGCAAGACGATACGCTAGGTTTCCGATTCTTTCAAGAATTTCAAACAGACCTATGTACCTCGGACTCAGCTTGCCTTTCTTACCAAAGCGCGAAGTTACCCTCATTTGTGACACTTTCAGAAAAACGTGATCACCAACTTGGAATTCCAAAGACCTCCGGCGCTTATCTGCATAACTTTTCTGCCTGCTCTGCGCTATCTTTAATCTATCTCTGATCACTGCCACGGCATCTACTGATTGCTGAACTAACTCTGGGCCTGTTATCTTCCTTTCTTCGACTTCATCCCAACACACTGGAGTTCTGCATGCTCTGCCATACAACTCTTCAAATGGAGCCATCTTGATGCTTTGTTGATAACTGTTGTTGTAGGCGAATTCCACCAGATGAAGCTGATCCTCCCAACTTCCTTTGAATTCTATTACACACTCTCTCAGCATGTCTTCAAGAGTTTGAATCGTCCTTTCCGACTGGCCATCCGTCTGAGGATGATATGCCGTACTATACTGAAGCTTTGTACCTAAAGCACTCTGCAAGCTCTTCCAAAAAGTAGCAGTAAACCTCGGGTCTCTATCAGATGTTATCATAATTGGCACTCCATGCATTCGAACCACTTGACGCACATACAAGTCTGCGTGCCTATCAAAACTGAGGTCCTTTCGAACTGCAATGGAGTGAGCCAACTTTGTCAGCCTGTCGACTACTACCCAAATCGAATCATTTCCTCTTTGACTCTTTGGTAGTCCAGTCACAAAATCCATCATGATATGCTCCCACTTTCACTCTAGGATCGCGAGAGGTTGTAGAAGTCCTCCCGGCTTGCAATGCTGGGCTTTTACTTGCTGACAAGTCAAACACTTGGTCACATGCTTGGCGATATCCGCCTTCATACCTGACCACCAATAGTATTGACGCAGGTTCTGATACATTTTAGTACTTCCAAGATGAATGCTGTAATTGCTACGATGTGCCTTAGATAAAATTTCTTCTCTAAGCTTAACATCGTCAGGTACAACCAAACGCCTTGAAACCTTAGAGTCCCGTTGTCAGGAACTTGAAAATCAGCCTTTCTTTTATCGGTATCCTCTTGAAGAATTCTTTGTACATCTGGATCTGTCGGTTGAAGTTGCTTGATTCTGACCTGGATATCCGGTTCAATTCTGAGGGTGGTCATAAAACTCGAGAGGTGGCCTACCTCAAATTTGAATTCCGAATCTCGAGCTCTCTCGATTAAATTCCACTCCTTAACCAAGATTTGCGCTATTAAAGACTTCCGACTCAACGCATCGGCGACCTTGTTCGCCTTTCCTAGGCGATATAGAATATCACAGTCGTAATCCTTCAGCAATTCCATCTATCAGCGCTGTCTCATGTTCAACTCCTTTTGAGAGAACAAATATTTGAGACTCTGATGGTCTGTGAAGATCTGAAACTTTTCTCTACACAAATAGTGCCTCCAAATCTTCAACGCAAATATGATAGTTGCAAGTTCTAAGTCATACGTCGGATAATTCAATTCATAAGGTCTCAACTACTGGGAAGCATATGCAACGACTCTGCCATGTTGCATCAGCACGCAACCCAGTCCCCTAAATGACGCATCACTATAGATCTCGAATCCTCCAGGACCAGATGGAATCATCAGCACAGGTGCGGTAGTCAGCTTTTCCTTCAGTTCTTGGAAACTACGCTCGCACTTATCTTACCATACAAATTTCTCTTCTTTCTTCAAGAGCTTTGTTAGAGGTGAGGCTAACGATGAGAAACCCTCCACAAATCGTCTGTAATAATCTGTTAATCCCAGAAAACTTCTGATTTCTGTCACTATTGTCGGTCTCGGCCACTTGATCACGGCTTCTATCTTACTCGGGTCGACGGAGATTCCTTCTCCGAAAATCACATGACCTAAGAATGCAACACGAGTTAGCCAAAACTCACATTTGCTAAACTTAGTATACAACTGATGAGTTCTTAAGGTCTGGAGTACTACTCTCAAATGATTCTCATGTTCTTCATCACTTCTTGAATAGACCAAGATATCATCAATGAACATGATTACAAACTAATCCAGATATTCCTTGAACATTCTGTTTGTCAAATCCATGACAGCAACTGGAGTGTTCACCAGGCCAAATGATCTTATAATACTATAGTAAAGACCATATCAAGTATGAATAGCTGTCTTTCGTACAACCTCCATCCTGGTTCGTAACTGACGATTTCATAATCTCAAGTCGACCTTTAAAACATCAATACTCTTTATAACTAGTCACACCATTCATTGATCTTTGGCAAAGAACACTCGTCCTTGATCTTCACCTAATTGAGTTGACGATGGTCGATACACACTCGCAACAAACCATCTTTCTTCTTTTCACAAACAAAACTGATGTTTCCCCAAAGTGATGCACTGATATGCACAAATTCCTCATTCATCAATCTTCACATCTGCATCTTCAATTCTACCAATTCGGACAACAACAACTGGTAAGAAGCCTTCGAGAGTGGCTCTATCCTGGTGCTAGCTCGATTACACTTTCTATTTCTTTTTCTGACGGTGGTCTGACAGTTCTTATGACAACACATCTAGAAGTTCTTAGACCACTGAGATGTCCTCCATCTCTAGTTCTTCAATTTGTCCTACCCAAGACAATGGCCAAGCAACCTTGGCAACCTCCGTCTAACAAACAAGTTGCCTCCAGCCAATGAGATTAATGAAATCGAAGATTCTTTTCAACTCCCAATAACCTCGACACTTTCACATGTTAATAGACTAAACTGGATTACTCAATGACCATGATTCATTATCACAAGATGCTCCATAAGCCCACACTATTCATGTGGCATTAAATTCACACTTCAGCAACTAGTCAAGCACAACTATTGCTAGTGATTCCCCTCTCACTTTTACTTCAACAATCTAAGTTCTACCAATTCAACACAAAACTCTGCTACGTTATCCTGATAAGATCACCTTCGACATATTCTTTCTCTGATCGATGCAAGGTCCATTCTACTCCCATTCCTTTCGCCATCCTAGTGGCGTTTTAGCCGTAGTAGCGATGTCTATGCTACCTTAGACTTCCACTGACAATCTTTCACCTGGTAGCCATGCTGGTCATCATCACAACATGTTCTAGTCATACTTGAACACTGGATTTATCCATGCTTCCTTCTACAATTCTGACACATATTAGGTGAGTCTTTTATCTCCTGCCAAGTGATAGCAGACATCAGTCTACTAGGACCACTCCCGACCAGATATCCCTGTTGGCTATACTCCAAACAATTTCGCGTCCTAAGAAGGACATAAGACTGATCTCCATTATCACGTCCAAAACAACCTGATCTATTTGACTCGGTGTTGACTTGACTATCCCACTCTTCCTCGCGAGTGGAATAGAATACTTTTCTCTCAACCTCGGTCTTTTCCCTGACCGATTTCCATTTATGCCTGAACTGGATCTATACCTTGGCTCAAATGCAATGACTCGCTCCCGGATCACATCTCCACTCTGAATCTCAGCAGGTGAGGTGACAACGACGATTGCGGCACTGACGGCGGCTCGATCCTAAGCCTCCTGGCTCACCCAGTTCCCAAGGAACACTAGCATCAAAACGATCCTATCGAACTTAGGATCATTTGACGCTACTACACAAGTACCAATCTGCAGTGGTACTCTTACATTCGAACTGGCCAGAGTAAATGCTCTGCCACAACCACCTCGAGTACTGACCTTTGTCAGTGCATCATCCCGAGTCATAGAGGACATTGTCCTCTTACTAGGAGTTCTTAGCTCCTGCTCGCTCATGGTTCAGTCTTTACACTGCAACCCGTCTTCCAAACCCACACTTGGATTAGAAGGTGAGCGATTCACACACAACAAACAATTCTAGCATTCAGCTAACACAGACATGCACCAGCATGAATTTAAAGGTCTTTCCTACTAACTATCCCATGGTCAACGCTCCTTATCACTCCAATCTTCAACTTCGCTCTGATACCACTTAAACTGGATGTCACGCCCCGATCCTCAGGCACGCACACATCCGTCTCACTTGGTCGATTTTATAATGCGATATCCTAGGACAATGTATCGCCAACCCTTTCATTTTTAAGCACATACGGAAGCAGTTAAAATCCCCAGACAATAAAGCGATGGGATAGAAAAGTAGGGCCATATTTTTCATATTGAAACTTATAACCAAACTTTTATACAAAATACAAACCAGAGCACTTCACAACTTTTACTCTAAACTCTATTTACATCAAAATAGAGATCTCAAAAGAAGATAGGATCTCAATCCATCCAGGCCGTACTCAAGGCCCCTCTCGGAACTATCTTCTTCTTCCAAAAATCTTTCTCCTTAAGTTTCACCTCCGAGATCTCCTTCCCAGACTCCTCCTCCTTAGCTCCTCAGCGGGGTCCCGAAATGATTTTCCCCATGCGGGATGAGACTACATCTCAGCGAGTTCTACCCCATTAAGCCCGATTAGTAAACCATTATACTATCGGCTGCCTAAACACGCACGGGACAGAGAACTTATCTTGGCCTCGATCCCACCTGCAAGTCAGTACAATTCACAATAAGCACCCATTTACTTCAAACAAATCGAACCGATCGATTACATGTCATACAATTCAATCCCCACTGTGGGATATTTAAAAGCTAGGCCACGTGCATTCTCCAGAACGACGTTCCAGGTCTCCGAGTTCACGTGCCTCGAACCTTGGGCCCACGTGCATTCTCTAAGGCGACCTCTTCACCAAGGTAGTACATCAAGTCACCGAGCCACGTGCCCTTTTAGATGTCATTCTCAATTACCGGATCCACGTGCATTCTCTAAGGCACTCATTTGCCAAAGTGACGCATCAAATCACCGAGCCACGTGTCCTTTTACGATGCCCAGGCCCACGTGCCATCTCTTAGGTGCTCTCTCACCAAAGTGATGCATCAATTCACCGAGCCCACGTGCCCTTTTAGATGCCAAACTCTGTCACCGAGCCACGTGCATTCTCCGGGATGACATACCGAGTCTCCGAGCCATGTGCATTCTCTCAGGCGACCTTTTTGCCAAGGTGACATATTCAACCACTGAACTCACGTGCATTCTCCAGGTGACATTCCAATTCACCGAGCCCACGTGTTCTCTTTCAAGTGATTACCAATCTACTTTCAATATCGACAACCAATGCCCAACGACTTCTCAATCAAATAATTAATCAACTCAACAAAGCATTATAATTGCTGAATAACATACTTGGCCATTTACCAATCAACAATTCAATCTCAATCAATTCCAATCAATTTAGGGTAAATCCCTAAAATATCACAATTTATTCAATTCCATGCATCATGGAGCTCAAATAAATAAACGGACTGCGCCTGACGATCAGACGATCGAGATTTTAGTCGTCAGCCATCAAAATCTTAATTTCCGAAAAATAATTAATTAATTTATTAATTTCGAAAATTAAATAATTAATATTAAAAATTCAATTTAGCTCAAAATAAAGCCCGGTTAAATAAACGGACTTCACCACGGTCATCAGCATAATTTTCTGGTTCCGGACTATCTCAGTTGAATTTTCGGAAAATAAATAATTATTTAATTTAATTCCGAAAATTAATATTTAAATACTAAAAATCCACTTAGGCCCGAAAAGCCTAATTGGAGCCCACCAAGCGTCGGGAAAAATCCCGAGGCACTTCCAATAATTAGTAGACCATGTCTACTTGCTAATTGCATAATCAATTTATCTAAATCGCATCACAATTGACTAATAATTGCTAATGTATTCTAATCTAACAACCTAAACATAATTAATTAAAACTAAACCAACCTTAAGCATAATTAGCCAACTAATCATGGATTAGTGAGATTACTCACCAAATCGTGCGCAAATCAGATCAATCCGACGGCGGCGACGCTGGGAACAAATCTTCCCAAAGCGACTCACGAGATCCGGGGCCGGAAACGGCCCAAAATGAGCCCGAAGTCACTAGAAACCCACTCGTGAGTTTGCTGGTCGGGGCTGGCAGGGGCTACTTCGGCGGCTAGGGCAGCGAGGGGAGGCCGGTGGAAGGCGAGGGGGACGCCGGGGAGGTCCGACGGGGCTGGGCGGTGGCCGGAGCTGGCTGGACGGGGTGGAACGGCGACCGGCTCGCACGGGGAGGCGTTGCAGCGGGCGACAGGTGCGGGGTGTGCTTGAACAGCAGGATGGCAGCGGCGGCGGGCGTGCGAGCGGCGGTGCGGTGGCGGGACGGGCGGCAACGAGGCTACAGCTTCTACTCGAGCTTCTGGTTCTAGTTCGCTGCTCGAGCGTGTGGAGGAAGGAAGAAGAAGAAAGTGAAGAGGGAGAGAGAGAGAGAGAGAGAGAGAGAGAGAGAAAGGATAGGCATTGACCAGTTAAAAGGGAAGAGAGAGAGAAGGTAGGTGGTGGGGGATTCGCACGAGGGAGAAAGGGAGAGGGGAGAGGAGAGAGAGAGAGAAAAGAGAAAAGAAAGAAAAAGGAAAGAAAAGAAGAGAGAGGGAGAGAGGGAAAAATAAAGTAAAAATTAATACAATTATTCTTACTTTATTTTCTTTTCTCTTCCCCTTTTTAATTTCCTTTCGGTCTTCAATTTTTCTTCCGATAATTTCTTTCTTGAAATTTCGGACCCGTCAATAAATTGACGAGAGATAAGACAGGATCCTAAAAATAAGAATTATGACGCGCTTAAAATTCGATTCCCGAAATCGAGTTCAATTTCGTGGTTAAAAATCGATCAGACGTGATTTTAGCTCAATCCAATAAATTAGGTAGCTTTTAGGGATTTTACAACTGATACATCCCTTAACGGCTTTACCTAATAAGTTAGTTAACTCGTGAGTGATCAGCTCAGAGAAAAAGGGCCATAGGTACACCAACGAAATGCCCATTTCACTTTATCGAAACGGGGTCGAATTTCAGGATGTCACAACCAGATAGTTGGCATGTCGTGAAATTATGCTTACCGGGCATGGTTCTTGCCAAAAATTCAATTCGGCCTTACTGCAGACATCAAACTAGACTGCTAAAGTTGACGATTGCCCCTGAATCAATTCTGAATGTTGCTGGATGTTATTAATTAGGTGGGAATTGGAACGGTTGTGCCTCAGTTCGGTTGTTCTATAAATTGTCCATAACGCAGTGCCCATGTGAGATTGATTATCTCTATCAAGTTACCGCGCGTTCACAGTTCATTGGCATGGGTAATTTGTGAATTTTGAATGTTGGACATTGCTGGAAAATGCAATTTGACTATGACTTTTTGTGCGTTTGGCTTGGTTTGTTTATACTTTCATCTACCAGTGATCAGGGCTTAACGTATTATTCACCTCAAAGCCTTGCGAGCGTGTTTAGAGGTCATTTGTCATGATAATCGCAGTCAATGCATGCTGGAATTTATTGAGGGTGTCCGTTTAGACAAGAAATTTAAGGGCATTGATGGAGATATTTCGAGGTTGAGTTTCATGATTTATGGAAATACATTGAAATGTGATTCATTCCTAAGGCTTTCAGTTGGATTGAATTTTAATTAAAGAGGTGAATTAGGGGTTACATGCTTTGACCGTTGCTGGTGGTTTCAGTTTAGGCTTTGATCTTGGAAGAGGTTGCGGTGATTTAGTGTATAAGTTGGTAGTTCATGTTGGTGCATAGGCAAAGGATCCAATTCATGTCATTTTAATATTGTTTAGTGTAATTTCCTTTGCATAAATACTTAGGTCTGCAAATGATAGTGGGCATCTTTGGTTTACTAAGTTTTAGGATGGTAATAAAACAAGAATCCTTTCAGTAAATAGGTCTCTTTCAGTCTCTTTACGATAGCGGCATCTTTAGCTTATGGTGGCTCATGTTCCGAGGCTTAATAATAAGGTCATGTATATTATTTACTTGACTTCTTACAAGATTTATTTTCTCATACTTTACTTTAATTGTCTTTACTTTAGTACTATTTTGCTTTGAAGTATTGATTTCATTATCTTGATTTGGTGAGTTAGAAATCATACAGTAATTTAGATTTGATCACCTACAATGTTCAATTTCATTATCTTCCTTCAATGTAAGCAATTAGTTTCATCCAACTTATTATGTCTACTCCAAAAAGAATCCCATGAACGGTGGCATTAAAGAAGAATTCCAAGTTGCAATTAGTACGGGCTTGGGAGAGCCTGTCCTAAGCAAGGCACCATCTTTTCAATAGTAACCATTTGTGCTTACTAAATAATTTATCAGCTTTTCTCGAGGAAGGTCATGATAGATGGTATTCCAAGTAACCTACAATTGCACGTGCTACAATGCTAGTGTCATTATACAATGTGACTGAAGAATGGGATTGGAATTTTCTCACATTGATAATAACTTTGATGTGATAATGGGCGACAAATGTTTAGAAAGGAATAAAAGAATGATGAATACCTATTTATTGAAGATAAAATAATTTTCTCCGCCTTTTTTGGTAAATAACATAACTACATAAACAAAACAAGTCAAGTCTTATCGTGCGAAGTATATGGACTCCCAGCAGAGTCTAATACAAAAGTCTTAATAACATCTGGAACTAAGAAATAAATGACAAATGCAAATGCTGTTCCTTTGGAAGCAGGGCAAAAAAATGCGTGAAAATGGGTAACTTTATTGGCTAACTTTAGTCTAAGGCAATTTCTTATTTCCATATATTTACCACAATGCATTCACCGTTTGTTGGAGCTTCTATAGTTCCTAAGAGATTTATATTCACTCGTAATTTGTCATAAGCACAAATAATTTGTCATTACAAACTCGGAGATGATATATAAAATCTAAAAAAATACTTTAATTGATAAATATGATGTATACCGTTAGAAACTTCTTAGTCATCAATTTACAAGATGGGAAAAAGTCTTCTTGTGGGTCTCTCAAGTTTGGTTCTTATGTGGAAAAAAATAAGAGATGCCGATTACGAGGACCAACTGTGAAATCATGATTGCATGTGAACAGTCAATTATGGCATGCATGAGAATGCGACCAAATGTATACCTTGTCGATATATGACTATTTTTTTCCCTTTTGAAAAAAAAAAAATGCCTATATCTTTGTAACTCTTAACATTGCTTAAATAAATAAAAGCATGAAGCTTAAGCAATATGCTGAAATTGCGCAACATCTATGGTAAAACATACATAAATAATATGTTCCTCATATAGTTATCACTTTGTCAGCACCTCAATTTTCTTGTCCATTGTATATTTAGTTATAAGAACCTATGGAAACAATCATCCATTAGGAAGTCAAGAGGATAGACCGATAGAATATTCCTACTATTTACACCCAAAATATTTAACTTTGTTGCTTGTTTGTATTAGGCGATATCTCAAGTTAGATTTCACATCAAAATTGAATTTGCCTCTTTGACCTGATTGGAAGTAGGTTCTTTTTTTTTTTTCCTTTTGTGTGGGGGTCGGAATTGGAATTGAAGAGTTCATAAACGATTACTTTCTTCAACTAGGCCATAAATGACAATGAACCCAATTATGTGAAGATGATAAGTCATTTAAAGAAAAGTCTTGAGCTCAATACACAATCATCTTGCCTTTAGTCACCCCCAGCATGTCCTTTCACATAAAATTATGGGATAAATGTATTGAAAATCCTAAAACTTGTCACAAAAATGTAAATAAGTCCTAAAACTTTGAAAAAGTATGATTAACTCTTAAAACTTCTCACCAAAAGGAAATCAAATCCTAAAACTTGTTAAATTAATCAAATCAAGTTGTTCTATTGATTGCGTTTTTTGAAAGTTTTAGGATTCGAATGCATCTTTATTATAAGTTTTAGGACTTCATCGCATTTTTTAAAAGTTTTAAGACCCGAATGTATCTTCTCGATAAATTTTAAGATTTGATTACATTTTTAAAAAGTTTCAAGACTCAATTGCACTTTTCGTGACATGTTTCCTAAAACATGTCACGAAAAGTGCAATCGAGTGTTATCATTTTTTTGTAATTAAAAAAATAAATTATAAAAGCTATGGCATACGCGTTTTCCTATCATGTCCTAAACCCCGAGCGCGTACCCATCTCTAGCGCGTGTCCATCTCTATTTGGTCGATAAAATTTTACGACTTTCCAGGACGAGTCACCGATCCTTTCTTTTTATTGCACATGCGGAAGCAAATAATAAATCCCTTGACAAGTAATCATCTTAGGATAGAAAAGTAGGACATCAATTCACAAAAGAACGCTTTTATAAACAACGAGATTCAAGTACAAAACGAGTCTAGTTGACAACCTACAAAAAGGTCAACTCTTAAAAGAGGCTGTCCTACGACATACTAATAGGATACATCCACTAATTCTCCATACTCCTCCTCCTCAGACTTCGGGGCCTTGGTCCTCCACGACCACCTTATAAGGACCTGCAAATGGTTATTCAATAACCAGTGAGACAATATTTCAGAAAGTCCACGCTCTAAACCCCGATTAGGAGGGTAATATGCCTAGAGGCGTCCTAACCACTCAATCACGCATTTAGTACAGAGGACTTACCTCACCTTAGTCCCACCCCTTGTAAGTCAATACAATTTATATCACAGACAGCCATACAAATATGAGCAACAATTAATCTCCAACAATAGGAACGCCACACTCAATCAATCATGCATTCCTAGTTTTACCCTCGGCATATGGTACGGCCTACTTTCTGTTCAACTATCCTCTAGCATTGTTAGGCATTATCTCACACCATTGTGCACAGCATTATCACTACGTCGACGGTATTCCATAAAGGAGCATTGGTCTAGAATCTATTGCGACCAACATCTATTGGTAGGGCATTCATTGGTAAGGCATCCTATATAGGTAACATCCAGCTTAATAGCTCAAGACGGGTTTTCTTAACCAACACACAATCACTCAAACATGGCCCAGGGCACCGCATTGCACTCAAATATCTCCATTAAAATAGTGAACTTAACCTATTTTCTTCGTATTAAAAATACTCATGAAAATCATCATGTGTGAGTACACGGTCAATTCACCCTAGAAAACTGATATTCTTTATTTTCAAAATCCCACGGTTTACATAGTATATAAAACAATTTTCGGTATTTAGAACTCAACACCTAGGACTTTCTAGATAAATATTGAAAATTCACAATTTTTGAAATTAAATGCCAAAAATCCAATTAGCACTAAATTTGCAGAAATTAACACTCAATTGCAGAAATTAACCACACCATTGCAATTAGTACGAAATTCCAATCATCGGCTATCCCGACCTAATTTTCGGAAAAATAATTAATAATTAATTAATTTTGAAATTTAATTAAATAAATCACTTTAATTTCTAAAATACTAACCTAGGCCAAAATTATTAAATTAAATACCAATACGGACCCGGAAAATTCCCGAACCCATCTAGACAAATAATAGGATTTATTTAGGCCTTAATTAAACCATGCTAACCACCTAACATGCTCAATTAAATAATTAAATTTCTAATTTAAACTAACTAACCACCTAATTCCTAATTAAATTAAACTAAACACTCCTTAGACGTCATTAGCCTACTAAGAAGAGTTTAGTGCATAAACTCACCGATTAATTGTGGAAACCGGTTTACCGCGATGATGGCGCGACGGTAGTCGAAATCCAAATTTTCTGTGGCGTCGGCGGACTTGGACTGGGCCTAAAACAGGTCCAACAAATCTCAGTCCAATATGAGATTTGCTTTTGAATAGGGCTCGGCTTCACTGGACTGAACAGGCCTTGAATGGGCTGTCTTTGCGGGCTTCTGAAGATGGGCTGGCTTGCAAAAAACAACTTGCTGGGCTGCTGCTTGGTGAAACCTCAACTGGACTGGGCTGCAGCTTGAATGTGCCGAAGATGCTGGAATGGGCCGGCGTTGTTGCTGCTGAAAGCTGGGCCAAGCTTCGCTGGAGGAGTCTCGCACGAAGGGAGACGCGGGCCCGCGGACGAGTGGCAGCCGGCGGCTGGGCTTCGGTCAACCAAGGGCTTCCGTGAGTGGCGTCGTTGACCATGCGTGGGACGTGGACGCGGAGAGAGAGATGAGGCGCGCGTTCGTGGCCGACGAAGGAAGAAATGGAGCAGAAGTCGAAGATGGCGGGATGCTGGGCTCAACCGCTGCTGGAGGTGGGTGAAAGATGGGGAAGAAACGTGGCAGGGCAAGGAAATTTCACGGTCAAAAACTCATCTGGAGTTGACCGAACAAGCAGCAATTGAAGACGTGTGGCGGCTTGGAGATGGGGGATGATGATGGGGATGAAGCGGCAGATGCGGTGGGGAACTGAGCGCGCGGTTCGTCTGGAAGAAAAGAAGAGGCAGCTGGTCCTTTGCTGAAGCCGAAATCGTTCGAAGCAAATGGTGGGCAGCTGGCGTTGGCGTGCTGAAGAAGCTGAAGATGAAGGCCCCAAAGTCAAGCAATCCTATCTATTTAATTAAATGCATGCCTCTGATACTTTCTTGAACCATAATACCACAAAATTAAACCACCAATTATCCAATTTTTGAAGTCAAAGTTGCTGCCCCATGCCTTATTCCGACTTTCACCAAATTAACTTCAACTCCTCACTCAAATCTCCAAATCGAGGTCCAATTTTGCCGAAGAAAAATCCCGAACAATTTTCTATAAGTCCCTTACACTCAAAGGCTCGGTTTAGAAGTCCAAATTTCCATCAATTTAGCCCATCTGAATTTCTGCTAATTTTCTGCAACGTTCGAAACGGTTTACTGTAAAAATCTCGGAATCTCTAAAAAATCTTCGGAGGATGAGTCGACGTTTCTAAAATAGCTCATGACACCACAGAACTTTCAATTTCTGAAATTGGGTTCAAATTCACGGTTAATTTCACTTTGGCGCGCTTTTAGCATGACCTAGTCTACTGGGTAACTTTTAGGAATTTTTGGTGCAATTGACCCGTGATTGAATTATCTCGAGTAACTATGTACATCTCCGACACATTGGCAACTCTCAGTTGTCATGAAAATCTCAAGATTTCAATTACACACATAGGGTACATTGGTGACTCTCAGTTGTCGTGAAAATTTCTGGGGCAAAGGTCACGACCCTCACCCAGAAAGACATAGGATATCCAAAAGAACAGAAAATCAATTTAGTGCCGATCGATGAGAATTTTGCAATCAGGTGGAATCACCCACATTTTGATCACACATCTTAATCGAATTGACCTATCTTTGATCTCTTATCGATTCTGACAATGTCGTAATGACCTTTGCAGACTAACACGGTCGAACAGTCGATTACTGGTCGAATTCTCAAGTCTATTGTATTTAGATTCCTTAATTGCTTCCCTAGATAGTCCAGCTATCCCGTGAGTGATCAACTCAGAGAATTGCACTATTGGCGCGTCGATGAAATGCCTGATTTATTTAATCAAAAACAAATTCTGAAAATTCAGGCTATTACATTTCCTATCCACAAAAATTGCCATCCATAAAAGCTATGAAGGTCCTCTGGCTCTTCTGTGGCATACGTGCTCTAAAAACAAACACGAGAATTTTATTTAGAAACAAATGGACAATATAATGTCACGGTCCTTAGAGTACATGCTTTATACTTGGATCATATTTTTTTTTTTTTTTTTTTATCTCGGCGTTTCATACATGCTTCGATAATCCACGCGCTGATGAGAACTTGGCCTTGAAATGATTTAAGAGGATTCTCTCGGAATCAACCGAGCATATTTCCTTGTGTTTACCCTAAACTCATGTCATGCTGGTCGCCCGGTAGAAATGGAGATTAGTGCTCCTCGTCCTGGGAGGGTATGGAGGGTGACAAATTCAGCGGTCGTGTGGTTGGCCTAGACCTCAGTAGCAGTTATCTCTCTAGTACCACTAGTCTTTTTAATCTACTTTGTCGTGCTCACCTTCTGTCGAAACTTCTATAGTTCCCAGGGGATTTATACATATACATAATTTATCATAATCACGTATATTGTATCATTATTTTTGTATAAAGCGAGGTAATGATATATAAAATGTGAAAATGTTTTCAGTGGATGATTACCATCTTTTGTTTTTGTGATTTAACAGGTAGGTATACTCCTAGGAATGGAGAATGACTAGTTCGTCCACGTGAAAGACGGGCAAAAGATTTATTGGTGGCCTCTCAAATTTGGACTTTTTATGGAAAAGATATGAGACGCCATTTAAGAAGGCCATCTACGCAATTGTGACTGCACAACCATCAATCACGGCATGTATGGGGGACTACGACCTAATTTGTCCCTTGATGTGTGGCCCTTTTTTTCCCTTTTAAAAACTAATGCCTATTTGCTTATAAATTTTAACATTACTTTAGGAATAAAAAAACAAAAGCCGGGATAATTAAGCAATATGTTGAAATTGTAAAACATCTATGGCAAGACATACACAAATAGTATGATTGATCTTAATCATCACTTTATCAGTAAGGTTTCCCATGTTGATTGTTGATTCATTTATAAGAAGTTACGGGAACGTTGATCTATATAGGCGTCAAGGGGCTAGACCAATAGAAGGTGCCTGTTATTTTTATCAAAGATATTTAGATTTTTTGGTTGTTTGTATTGGGTGATATCTCGAGTCATGCACATTATACATTTGCCTCTTTGATTTGATTGGAGGTAGATCATTGACACTAAAACTCAAGATCTCATAAGTACTCTCTTAGGCAGTAGAAGCTGTGATTGAAAAAAAAAAAAAGCTAGACTTTGGAAGTTTATCTTCACATTTCTCGTCTTCCCCATCTTACTTTATTTCTCTTCCTATGAGATTTCTTTTATCTCAGTGTTCTACACATGCTTTGCTAATTAGGAAATGAAAAGACTTCAAATTCTAAGTTGTAGTGAGTATTTTTCTTGTTACTAAAAAAACATATCAAAGTCAAAATAGAATTTTGCCTCTTGAAAACATAAGATTATCTTGCGTTCATGATCAAAAGCTTGAGATTTGTCTTGCTTGTCGTTGTCTCTTATATTCGAGGTGATGGAATATATATAGAGTGCTTGAGTTGAATTATATATGGTATGCCCTTTTTTTGGTTCCAGCTGAATCAATTACGGGCAACTAAATCTTTTTGCCGGGTTCTTCAAATTTATATGGTATTCTTGATAAACACAGAAAAAATTATATGTTGACAGCTATCATGATACTTAAGTAAATATTAGGTATGAGAACTAAAGTTATCTCTTAGGGAAGAAGATTCTCTTGGGAGCAAAGGGAAAAGGGAAAAAGAAATCCCGAAATTTGATTAAATTTTAGTATGATTTTTCGAATCTCTTTCTCTATGGACCCACCCAAATCAATTTGAATTGACAGGGGCATGAAAGTGAAGTCAAAGAATGATGTTGATTCCAAAGACACAATTGGATTCACTTTCAGTATATGCTTCGTCCTCGTATCAATCACTTACTAATCAATTCGAATCAACGATTAACCATTAAAGTTAAGTCAAAGAATATGCTTCGTCCTCTTACAATAATTACTATAACATTATAATGGTGAAATCACTCTCAACTGTTCTAAAACATTAAACTATTAAATAAATGCATTGTTTAATATTTAAATATTCTATCATCCTCCTCATGCTTAGTTTGGTATTTTCTTTTTTGCCATAGTATTAAGCGGATGACATATTTAAATGGGAAGGCAAATGAGACGTAAAAAAAAATTGAATTTAAGAGTTCAAGCTCTGATTCAATGTGAGATTTAATGGGATCACTGCCAATTATTCTAAAAGTTTAAGCTCTTAAATGAAAATGTGATTTCATATTTAAATATTATATCGAATACATTGTTTATTTTGTATAATCCATTATTCTCTCGGCAGATTACATTTAATTTTCCTAGTGGAAAATGAAGCTACTCGCATGATCCCTCAATCCAGTGATGAGGGTACAAATAGCTTTAGGCCAACCGAGACAACCCATGGACCTCTTATTTTCACCTCGGAGAGGAAAATGGTCCATTCAAGTTCAGAAGAAGAGAGAATATATCACGGACAGAATGTGATGAGGTAACTAGCCCCGCCCGTGCAATTAAAAGTGCTGCTTGTGTCGTCGTAAGCGTAGCTGTAAGCTTGAGGGCACTGGTCCTTGAAAATCTTCGAGTAGTTCGTCGGCGGGCACGTCGCTGGCGTCCCGTACGCCCCAGTGCAGCAGTACTGCGGCTGGTTTAACGCCAGGCACGCGCTCTTGCACGCCACGATGCTCCCGTCCGACCCCTTCACCGCCAGCTCTGACGGGCACACGGAGTTGACGTTGGCTGCGCAGCTGGTCGTGGTGCACCCACTGCCGCTGCCCTGAGGGGTTATAGAGAGGGGCAGGTTGAAGCCGTCCACGAGGCTGACGTCGTAGATGCTGTTCTCGCCAGAGCCCGGTGCCTTGAGAGTGAACTCTACCAAGGTGGCCGGCGGGATCGCCCCTGCACCATTGCAGCTCACCTGGCCAGACCCACAGTCGGCGGTGGCGCATACGAATTTGCCGGAGGCATCAGTGGCGCAGCCCGTTCGGCCCCACACCCGTCCAGCTGTCCACGTGTCCGGGACATCATTGATTGAGAAGGTTGCACCCGTGGCGAGCTCGAACCCAGTTGAGGATAGCTGCCCGCCACCCCCACCGGTGAGCGTCCCGGGCCAGACTGTGTAGGGGCACTTGCTGGTGAAGCTGAGTGTGGCTGCGCCGGCTCCTCCTGCAAGCATGCATGCAAGCCATAAAATTGATGTACGCGGATTAATTATTTTTCCTCCTGGGGTTTATCAGCGCGGGAATCTCCAAAACAAAGATGGAAATTTGAACACAGGACTTTAACTTCCGAATCCCAAAAAACAAAAAATTAAACTTAGGATCTTATTTTCTAGTTTGGGAAGAAGGTAATGTTAATGTAGAAATTTGTAATAGTTGAAAATAGATAGATTATGATGACAATGTGCTTACTTGCGAGGAGGACTAGGAAAGGCAGGAGGCGGTAAAAAGATGCTCTTGCGTCCATGATCGAGAGATTCAGATTTTTTTTTTTTTTTTGTTTCGGTTTATGGTTTCTCTAGTATAGGAGGTATATATATAGAATGCCGGGGAAGCCAATTTTGAAATGACCGTGGAAAAGTATTTTAGACCGGGGAAGCTAAGTTTGAAATGACTTTGAAAAAGTCTTTTAGACAGTGGAATAAATATATGGGAAATGAGAAGCTAATGTATCGTATTTTTTTATAAAATTTGAAAATATTTTTAATCGATGATTACAATTTCTTTTTTCTCATGATTCAAGGGTTAGGAGTGGAGAATGACTCTTGCACGCCAACGTGAAAGTGCGGCAAAGGACCGTCGGCTGGCCTCTCAAGTTTGGTATTTTCTTTGAAAAACATGGGAAGCTATTGAAGAGTATCGACTATGCAATTTTGACAGAACATGAATGATTGATTATTCACGACATGCATAAAAACATGACCTCTTTGTCCCCAGTGGATGTGTGACCATTTTTTTTCTCTTTTGAAAAATTAATGCCTATCTGCTTATGACCTCATTATTTTTTTCTTCTCTTCTTCTTCCTCCTTTAACCCGTCACCGGGCGGCGATGGAGGACAGCAAATGGCGAGCGATGGCGGGTGCTGGTGACCAGCGGATGGTGGGCAGCGGGCGGCGGGGCTCGAGTGACCAGTTTTAAAGAGGAAGAAGAAGAAAAGCAAAAAAAAAAAAAAAAAAAGACTTATTATAAAAATTATTCTCGGATACAAGAAGTTATTTTTTTTATTTTTGTTTTTGCTTCAAATCTATTCTTTAGCCACTTTTTTTATTCCATATAATAGAAGAATTTACTAACGTAAAAAATCGGAATGTTACCAAAGCCTTAGTAGCTGGCTCACTGTGATGGCTCGGTTTGGTGTAGTTCTCAGTCGAGGAAAGAATGCCGCGGTGTCTTTTGACAGTGGCTCGCGATGCTCGATGATGGTAGCTTGGCAAGGATTGCTGACACAACTCGATGGCTCT
The DNA here is from genome assembly GCA_017140325.1 of Eucalyptus leucophloia subsp. euroa. NCBI lineage: Eukaryota > Viridiplantae > Streptophyta > Magnoliopsida > Myrtales > Myrtaceae > Eucalyptus > Eucalyptus leucophloia. Next base: position 12,833,072 of record CM029472.1, on the reverse strand, counting down.
CGCGGTTAGTGCTCGCGGTGGTGTCGCTTCGTTGGGACTAAAATCCATTAGAGTAACTCACTAGAAACCCCATGAACTCCAAGAGTGTTGGACGAGATGAGTGCAGCAACAAAGAACCAAGTAACGTGTCCCAAAACCAGCAGGAGTAGCCACCTGGAATCACTAAAAAAATAAAGAATTCTCGAACTATGAAGAGGCTCGGCAAGTAAGATGCAAAACCAACAATGGCGAGAACAGCAACTCTGGAATCTCGGGTGGCCATCGTCAGTAAAGATCGGTCAGCATTAGAGCGGCAACGGACTGGTCAAGGCAGCACCCTCGTCGTCCGGTAACTCACAGTACGAGGACGCAACAAAAAGGCAGCTTGCAGAGTTTGGTGAAGCAACTAATCATCGTCGGGCGTCGGATACAGCAGCAGCAATGACGTCGTGTCAGTCAAGTGACACGGCGGTGAGCTAAGGAGCAGCCACGAAGCACCACAGCAGCAAACATCACGGTTCAGCGCGGGGGAAACTCAGGGACCAGAGACGGCCAGCGTTTGCCGCTGCATGATCAGCGACAGTGGTGCAGAGAGCAATGGCCTTGCTGCGGCAACAGCTTGGGGGCTGGCCCAATAAATCACCCTGGACCCCCACTTAAGTGGCGAGTATCTGGAGATTCAAACTGGTTCCCTCTGCGATAAGGTAGTAAAGCCCAACCATCACGGTGCCCATTATTGTTCAGTTTTCCTTTTCATTAGATGAATATATTTTATTCCTTTCCTTTGTATGAAAAGATTTTTTTCTTTATGCTAGTTTGCCGCTTCTTTCAAAATATATATTGCCCAGAGAATAACACCAAATATATGCCCCTACGAGGGTAACATTACCTCTCATTTTCCAAATCTTTTCTAGCCCTTTTCAATTTCCTTTGGGCGCACGCTTGTATCTTGTATCTTTCTTACTTTATTTTATTTCCTTCTTGCTTTATTTGTCTGAACTTTTCGTGGAGAAGAAATCTGCACGTCCACCGAATTTTCGCCCATGCTATTTGATCAAATGGGCTTTTGGCCAATTTTTAGCTCCCATGGGTTCAATTCAATTAAATCGATTAGCCTTAGAACTATACGCTCAGGCCTATTCACTGCTGGTCCAATTAATGCAATAAATGAACTAAGCTATATGATAAATTCTCCTAAAAATTATATGTAATTTAACTAATATTTTTGCTAGGGATCGGGGTTGTTCCCTAATTTTTATATGCAATAAACAACTAACTGAGGTGTTAAAATTTAAATGTCGACAAATGGAACAGATCAAGAAGGCACAAAACAATAAGGAATTGCACGTGTAGTCAAATACATATATGACACTGATCAGTAACCTAATATTTTTTGTGTTTAGTTTGTACAAGAAATAAGAAAAGATAGAGCATACGATATTCCTCTTATTATAATGTTGTTCATTTGAATTTAACTGGAAGAACGATCACAGGAGGTAAGCTATTAGACGTGAAGACACAAGAACGAGGCCAAAAATAATCCTCATTCAAAAGCAGAACCAATTCTGACCTTCTTGTTAACGTGATAAGAAACAAACACCTCAAAATACAGACTGAAAAACCAGCGAAATCACAAGCTTAATGGCCTTCCTTAATCGACACGAATGTATGCAACTGGTACAAGCAAGAGTGTTTAACATAAATCCCTCAAGTCCAAGCTCAAATTTAGCAATGAAGCCAACAGTCGAAGTATAGACCAGCAATAAGATGGACCCGTGTTGAAGAAGGTAATTAAACGAACTCTCTTGAAGGTTCTCGGTTCCAACATGGAGGGAAACATTCTAGATGCACAAATGATAGGGAAGGAGTAACGACCAGATCAAAATAGGCAACCCATCACCCTAAAAGGTCATCGAGAGATTCGAGATGAACGCAACCGGTTTTCACTCTGGCGGAGGCGAAGGCTCTCTATCTATGCCTCACAAAAACAGAGTACGAGAGTTTACCTTGAGCGAGAGCAGTGACTGGACGTGATTGACGAATGGATCAGAAGGAGGAGGCCCCTGTAGTGGCAACGCAGAGAATTGGAACTGGTGAAGAGAGAGCGAATGAGAATTGAAGGAGGTGATAGTAGCGACCAAGAATAGAGACGAGCGGAGTATGATCTTGGAGGTGAGACTTGATGTACTGTGACTGGTTACGCAAACAATCGGCGGAGAGAATGGAGGAGGAAAAGATGAAGATGGAAACCAGAAATGGTGGAGGTTACGTTCGCCAGAGAGTGGAGGGAGGTTGGACGGTGACGTAGCGGCCGGATTTTGAAGGTGAGGGAAGTGGTGGCCGGCGAGGGCGAGCTGGCGCGTCGTGAAATTATGCTTATCGGGGCAAAAAATTCAATTGGGCCTCACTGCAAACGTCGGATTGGACTGCTAACGTTGGGCCCTAGGTATTAACATCATAATGTTCCCATTTTGTGTATTAATCTTCTTCGAAAAATGTATTTTCAAATAAGTGGCGAAATTCAGGTGTCATTCAATTAGTTGTTGATTTGATCATGTGAACGCACATACAATTGCAGGAAGATATGGCATCAATTTCATATCAATTTATCACCAAATAATCACAAATTTCAGTCGTGAATGCCCCTCAATCAATTCTCAATGTTGCTTGGTGTTAGTATTTGGGCATGAATTAGAATGGTTTCGGCTTAGTCTGATTGTTCTATCGATTGTCCATAACGTAGTGCCAAGTACGATTGATTATCTATCTAGTTATTACACGTTCACAGTTCATTGGCATAGGCAATTTGCCAATTTTGAATGTTGGACATTGCTAGAAAATGCTATTTGACTATTACTTTGAGTGTGTTTGGCTTGGTTTGTATAAACTTTATCATTCATTTGTGATCAGGGATTAACGTATTATTCATCTTATTGCCTTCCGAGTGTGTTTAAAGGTCGCTTGTCCTGTTAATTGCCAGCAATGCATGCTAAAATTCATTGAGGGTCTCGGTTTAGGCATGAAATTGAAGGAAATTGATGGAGATAACTTGAGGTTGAATTTCATGATTCATGCAAATACATTGGTATGTGATTAATTTTTTAGGCTTTTGGTTGGATTGAATTTCAATTGACTAGGTGAATTGTGGTTACATACATTGAACGTAACCAGCCATCACAACAAACGTATGTAACTATTTTTGCTTGCTTCATAATCCATTAGCTCTCTTTGACAAATGTTGCGACAAATGCTATTTCAAGTAACCTGCCATCATGCATACTAAAACGCTAGTGTCATTATACAATGGGAGCGAATAATGAGAATGTAATTTTCCTACATTGATATTTACTTTTGATGTGATAGTGGACGACGAATAGTTAGACCGGAGTTTATTCTTAACTTTACCAAAAAAAAAAAAAATAGTTAGACCGGAGTAAAGAATGAATACCTATTTACTGAAAATAAAAAAATTAAAAAAAAAATCTCCCCCGTTTTTGGGGTAAATAACATGACTACATTAAACAAAACAAGCCAAGTTTCATGGTGTTAAGTATATGTACTCCTAGCAGACTCTACATATAAAAAGGTCTTTATTAACATCTGGAACAGAAAAATAAATGACAAACTGCAGATGTTGTTCCTCTGCAAGTAGGGCCAAAAAATCCGTGTAAATAGATAACATTATTGGCTACTTTTAATCTAAGACCATCTCTTAAAGCCATGTTTATGCCACGATGCGTTCCTCATCTGTCGGAGTTTCTATAATTCTTGAGAGATTTATATTCACTCCTAACTTATCGTAAACCCTGATATTATATACTTAGGGATGATATATAATATCTAAAATTACTTTTAACCAATAATTACGACGTATATCGTTGGAAACTTCTTAATCATCCATATAAAAGATGGGCAAAAGTCTTCTCACAGGTCTTTCGAGTTTGTTTCTTTTGTGAAAGAAAATATGAGATGCCATTTACGAGGACCACTATACAATTATGACTACACATGAGCAGTCAATCACAGCATGCATGAGAATGTGACCTAATTTGTACCTTGTCATTATATGATTATTTTTTTCCCATTTGAAAAAAAAAATGCCTATTTCCTTAACATTACTAAAATAAATGAAAAAAAAAACATGGAGTCTTAAGCAATTTGTTGAAATTGCACAACATTTACAGTAATTCATACATATCTATTATGTTCCATATTTAGTTATCACTTTGTCAGTACCTCAATTTTTCATGTTCACCATATATTTAGTTATAAGAACCTATGGAAACAGTGATCCATTATAGAGTCAAGTGGCTAGACCAATAGAATATGCTTGTCATTTATATCCAAAATATTTAAATATTTTTTCTTGTTTGTATCAAGCGATATTGTAACCCCCAATAGTATATACTTAGGGATGATATATAATATCTAAAATTACTTTTAATCAATAATTACGACGTATATTGTTGGAAACTTCTTAATCATCCATATAAAAGATGGGCAAAAGTCTTCTTGCAAGTCTTTCAAATTTGTTTCTTTTGTGGAAGAAAATATGAGATGCCATTTACGAGGACCACTATACAATTATGACTACACATGAGCAGTCGATCACAGCATGCATGAGAATGCAACCTAATTTGTACCTTGTCATTATATGATTATTTTTTTTCCCATTTGAAAAAAAAAAAATGCTTTCTTCCTTAACATTACTCAAATAAATGAAAAAAAAAAACATGGAGTCTTCAGCAATTTGTTGAAATTGCACAACATTTACCGTAATTCATACATATCTATTATGTTCCATATTTAGTTATCACTTTGTCAGTACCTCAATTTTTCATGTTCACCGTATATTTAGTTATAAAAACCTATGGAAACAGTGATCCATTACAGAGTCAAGTGGCTAGACCAATAGAATATGCTTGTCATTTATACCCAAAATATTTAAATATTTTTTCTTGTTTGTATCAGGCGATATCGTAACCCCCGATATTATATACTTAGGGATGATATATAATATCTAAAACTACTTTTAATCAATAATTACGACGTATATTGTTGGAAACTTCTTAATCATCCATATAAAAGATGGGCAAAAGTCTTCTTGCAGGTCTTTCAAGTTTGTTTCTTTTGTGGAAGAAAATATGAGATGCCATTTACGAGGACCAATATACAATCATGACTACACATGAGCAGTCAATCACCGCATGCATGAGAATGCGACCTAATTTGTACCTTGTCATTATATGATTATTTTTTTCCCCTTTTGAAAAAATAATGCCTATTTCCTTAACATTACTTAAATAAATGAAAAAAAAAAAACATGGAGTCTTAAGCAATTTGTTGAAATTGCACAACATCTACAGTAAACCATAAATACCTATTATGTTCCATATTTAATTATCACTTTGTCAGTACCTCAATTTTTCATGTTCATTGTATATTTAATTATAAGAACCTATGAAAACGGTGATCCACTACAAAGTCAAGTGGCTAGACCAATAGAATAAGCTTGTCATTTATACCCTAAATATTTAAATATTTTTTCTTATTTGTATCAGGCGTTATCGTAACCCCCGATATTATATACTTAGGGATGATGTATAATATCTAAAACTACTTTTAATCAATAATTACGACGTATATCGTTGGAAACTTCTTAATCATCCACATAAAAGATGGGCAAAAGTCTTCTTGCAGGTCTTTCAAGTTTGTTTCTTTTGTGGAAGAAAATATGAGATGCCATTTACGAGGACCAATATACAATTATGACTACACATGAGCAGTCAATCACAGCATGCATGAGAATGCGACCTAATTTGTACCTTGTCATTATATGATTATTATTTTTCCCTTTTGAAAAAAAAATGCCTATTTCCTTAACATTACTAAAATAAATGAAAAAAAAAACATGGAGTCTTAAGCAATTTGTTGAAATTGCACAACATTTACAGTAATTCATACATACCTATTTTGTTCCATATTTAGTTATCACTTTGTCAGTACCTCAATTTTTCATGTTCACCGTATATTTAGTTATAAGAACCTATGGAAACAGTGATCCATTACAGAGTCAAGTGGCTAGACCAATAGAATATGCTTGTCATTTATATCCAAAATATTTAAATATTTTTTCTTGTTTGTATCAGGCGATATCGTAACCCCCGATATTATATACTTAGGGATGATATATAATATCTATCATTACTCTTAATCAATAATTACGATGTATATCGTTGGAAACTTCTTGATCATCCATATAACAGATGGGCAAAAGTCTTCTTGCAAGTCTTTCAAGTTTGTTTCTTTTGTGGAAGAAAATATGAGATGCCATTTACGAGGACCACTGTACAATTATGACTACATATGAGCAGTCAATCACAGCATGCATGAGAATGCGACCTAATTTGTACCTTGTCATTATATTATTATTATTATTATTCCCATTTGAAAAAAAAATGCCTATTTCCTTAACATTACTAAAATAAATGAAAAAAAAAAAACAAAAAATGGAGTCTTAAGCAATTTGTTGAAATTGCACAACATCTACAGTAAAACGTAAATACCTATAATGTTCCATATTTAATTATCACTTTGTCAATACCTCAATTTTTCATGTTTATTGTATATTTAATTATAAGAACCTATGAAAACGGTGACCCACTACAAAGTCAAGTGGCTAGACCAGTAGAATAAGCCTGTCATTTATACCCTAAATATATAAATGTTTTTTCTTATTTGTATCAGGCCATATCGTAACCCCCGAGATTATACACTTAGGGATGATATATAATATCTAAAATTACTTTTAATCAATAATTACGACGTATATCGTTGGAAACTTCTTAATCATCCATACAAAAGATGGGCAAAAGTCTTCTTGCAGGTCTTTCAAGTTTGTTTCTTATGTGGAAGAAAATATGAGATGTCATTTACGAGGACCACTATACAATTATGACTACACATGAGCAGTCAATCACAGCATGCATGAGAATGCGACCTAATTTGTACCTTGTCATTATATGATTATTTTTTCCCTTTTGAAAAAAAAAATGCCTATTTCCTTAACATTACTAAAATAAATGAAAAAAAAAAAACATGGAGTCTTAAGCAATTTGTTGAAATTGCACAACATTTACAGTAATTCATACATACCTATTATGTTCCATATTTAGTTATCACTTTGTCAGTACCTCAATTTTTCATGTTCACCGTATATTTAGTTATAAGAACCTATGGAAACAGTGATCCATTACAGAGTCAAGTGGCTAGACAAATAGAATATGCTTGTCATTTATATCCAAAATATTTAAATATTTTTTCCTGTTTGTATCAGGCAATATTGTAACCCCAGATATTATGTACTTAGGGATGATGTATAATATCTAAAACTACTTTTAATCAATAATTATGACGTATAACATTGGAAACTTCTTAGGCCCTGCATGTTTTCACTTCTCAGAAGTGTTTATAAACAGATTTTCTGTTTTTTTGTTCCAGGGAACAGAAAAAGAATAGAAATGCGTTTGTTTACGTTTCTGTTCTTTTTTTGTTTTTTTGTTTTTGGAACTAAAAAAGAACAGAAACAAGAAACAAAAAAACTTGTTTCTCGTTCCGAAACAATTTTGAAGAAACAATTTTTTGTTTCTTGTTTCTTGTTCTCTCTCTTCTCTTCGGCCTGTTTGGTAACGTTTCTGTTCTTTTTTTGTTCCAGGGAATAGAAACAACAAAAAGTGTTTGTTCCGGGGAACACTTTTTGAACAAAAAGATGTGTTTGGTAAATTTGTTCCGGGAACAAAAAATGAATAGAAATACGTTTGGTAAATTTTTGTTCTTTTTTTGTTTCTTTCAATTTTTTAATATTTTTTTTATTTTTCATTTTTTCTTTCGGCCGGTCGCCGGCCTTGGCGATCGGCCGACGGGGCGGGTAGCCTCGCCCGTGGGAGCGCGGTAGCCTCGCCCAGCGACGGCGAGGCTCGCCGGCCCCTAGCGAGGCTCGGGCTCGCCATGGCCGGCGCCCGCCAAGCCTCGCCAGGGGCCGGTGTCGCCGGCCCTCGACGGCCGGCCATGGCCGAGGCCTCGGCCTCAGCCGGCGACCGGCCAAAGAGAAAGAAGAAGAAAAGAGGAAGAGAAGACAAGAGAGAGAAGAAGAAGAAACAAGAAACAAAAAATTGTTTCTTCAAAATTGTTTTCGGAACGAGAAACAAGTTTTTTTGTTTCTCATTTCTGTTCTTTTTTGTTAGAAACAAAAAAACAAAAAAAGAACAGAAACGCAAACAAACGCGATTCTGTTCTTTTTTTGTTCCCTGGAACAAAAAAACAGAAAATCTGTTTATAAACAGAAACAAGAAATGAAAACATGCAGGGCCTTCTCTTCCTCTTTTCTTCTTCTTTCTCTTTGGCCGGTCGCCCTCCTCGGCCTCGGCCTCGGCCATGGCCGGTCGCCGGCCTCGGCCTTGGCCATGGCCGGCCGTCGAGGGCCGCGACGCCGGCCCCCGGCGAGGCTCGGCCTCGCCGGCACGGCGAGCCCGAGCCTCGCCGGACGGCGAGCCCGAGCCTCGCCGGATCCGGGAAGCCCGAGCTCGCCCAGCCAAGGTGAGGCTCGGCCTCGCCCGCACCGGTGACGCCGAGCCTCGCCTTGGCCGGGCGAGCTCGGGCTCGCCCAGATCTAGCGAGGCCGAGCGTCACCGGCCTCGGCGAGGCCGAGCCTCGCCGTCGCGGGCGAGGCTGCCGCCGAAAGAAAAAATGAAAAATAAAGGAAAAAATGAAAAATAAAAATAAAAATATTAAAAAATTGAAAGAAACAAAAAAAGAACAAAATTTACCAAACATATTTCTATTCATTTTTTGTTCTCGGAACAAATTTACCAAACGCATCTTTTTGTTCAAAAAGTGTTCCCGAAAGAAACACTTTTTTTTTGTTTTCGTTCCCCGGAACAAAAAAAGAATAAACGTTACCAAACAGGCTCTTAGTCATCCATATAAAAAGATGGGCAAAAATCTTCTCGCGGGTCTTTTAAGTTTGTTTCTTATGTGGAAGAAAATATGAGATGTCATTTACGAGGACCACTATACAATTATGACTACACAAAAGCGGTCAATCACGGCATGCATGAGAATGCGGCCTAATTTGTACCTTGTCATTGTATGACTATCTTTTTTCCCTTTTGAAAAAATAATGCCTATTTCCTTAACATTACTTAAATAAATGAAAAAAAAAACAAAAACAAAAACATGGAGTTTTAAGCAATTTGTTGAAATTGCACAACATCTACAGTAAAACATAAATACCTATTATGTTCCATATTTAATTATCACTTTGTCAGTACCTCAATTTTTCATGTTCATTGTATATTTAATTATAAGAACCTATGAAAACGGTGACCCACTACAAAGTCAAGTGGCTACACCAATAGAATAAGCCTGTCATTTATACCCTAAATATTTAAATGTTTTTTCTTATTTGTATCAGGCGATATTGTAACCCCCGAGATCATATACTTAGGGATGATATATAATTTCTAAAACTACTTCTAATCAATAATTATGACATATATCATTGGAAACTTCTTAATCATCCACATAAAAGATGGGCAAAAGTCTTCCTTCAGGTCTTTCAAGTTTGTTTCTTTCGTGGAAGAAAATATGAGATGCCATTTACGAGGACCACTATACAATTATGACTACACATGAGCAGTCAATCACAGCATGCATGAGAATGCGACTTAATTTGTACCTTGTCATTATATGATTATTTTTTTCCCTTTTGAAAAAAAAAATGTCTATTTCCTTAACATTACTAAAATAAATGAAAAAAAAAACAAGGAGTCTTAAGCAATTTGTTGAAATTGCACAACATTTACAGTAATCCATACATACCTATTTTGTTCCATATTTAGTTATCACTTTGTCAGTACCTCAATTTTTCATGTTCACCATATATTTAGTTATAAGAACCTATGGAAACAGTGATCCATTACAGAGTCAAGTGGCTAGACCAATAGAATATGCTTGTCATTTATACCAAAAATATTTAAATATTTTTTCTTGGTTGTATCAGGCGATATCGTAACCCCCGATATTATATACTTAGGGATGATATATAATATCTAAAACTACTTTTAATCAATAATTAGGACGTATAACGTTGGAAACTTCTTAGTCATCCATATAAAAGATGGGCAAAAATCTTCTCGCGGGTCTTTTAAGTTTGTTTCTTATGTGGAAGAAAATATGAGATGTCATTTACGAGGACCACTATACAATTATGACTACACAAGAGCGGTCAATCACGGCATGCATGAGAATGCGACCTAATTTGTACCTTGTCATTATATGACTATCTTTTTTCCCTTTTGAAAAAATAATGCCTATTTCCTTAACATTACTTAAATAAATGAAAAAAAAAAAAAACAAAAACATGGAGTCTTAAGCAATTTGTTGAAATTGCACAACATCTACAGTAAAACATAAATACCTATTATGTTCCATATTTAATTATCACTTTGTCAATACCTCAATTTTTCATGTTCATTGTATATTTAATTATAAGAACCTATGAAAATGGTGACCCACTACAAAGTCAAGTGGCTAGACCAATAGAATAAGCCTATCATTTATACCCTAAATATTTAAATGTTTTTTCTTATTTGTATCGGGCGATATCGTAACCCCCGAGATTATATACTTAGGGATGATATATAATATCTAAAACTACTTTTAATCAATAATTGCGACGTATATCATTGGAAACTTCTTAATCATCCACATAAAAGATGGGCAAAAGTCTTCTTGCAGGTCTTTCAAGTTTGTTTCTTTTGTGGAAGAAAATATGAGATGCCATTTACGAGGACCAATATACAATTATGACTACACATGAGCAGTCAATCACAGCATGCATGAGAATGCGACCTAATTTGTACCTTGTCATTATATGATTATTTTTTTCCCTTTTGAAAAAAAAAATGCCTATTTCCTTAACATTACTAAAATAAATGAAAAAAAAAATGGAGTCTTAAGCAATTTGTTGAAATTGCACAACATTTACAGTAATTCATACATACCTATTTTGTTCCATATTTAGTTATCACTTTGTCAGTACCTCAATTTTTCATGTTCACCGTATATTTAGTTATAAGAACCTACGGAAACTGTGGTCCATTACAGAGTCAAGTGGCTAGACCAATAGAATATGCTTGTCATTTATACCCAAAATATTTAAATATTTTTTCTTGTTTGTATCAGGCGATATCGTAACCCCCGATATTATATACTTAGAGATGATATATAATATCTAAAACTACTTTTAATCAATAATTACGACATATAACACTGGAAACTTCTTAGTCATCCATATAAAAGATGGGCAAAAATCTTCTCGCGGGTCTTTTAAGTTTGTTTCTTATGTGGAAGAAAATATGAGATGTCATTTACGAGGACCACTATACAATTATGACTACACAAGAGCGGTCAATCACGGCATGCATGAGAATGTGACCTAATGTTTACCTTGTCATTATATGACTATCTTTTTTCCCTTTTGAAAAAATAATGCCTATTTCCTTAACATTACTTAAATAAATGAAAAAAAAAAAAAACATGGAGTCTTAAGCAATTTTTTGAAATTGCACAACATCTACAGTAAAACATAAGTACCTATTATGTTCCATATTTAATTATCACTTTGTCAGTACCTCAATTTTTCATGTTCATTGTATATTTAATTATAAGAACCTATGAAAACAGTGACCCACTACAAAGTCAAGTGGCTAGACCAATAGAATAAGCCTGTCATTTATACCCTAAATATTTAAATATTTTTTCTTATTTGTATCAGGCGATATCGTAACCCCCGATATTATATACTTAGGGATGATATATAATATCTAAAACTACTTCTAATCAATAATTAAGACGTATATTGTTGGAAACTTCTTAATCATCCATATAAAAGATGGGCAAAAGTCTTCTCGCAAGTCTTTCAAGTTTGTTTCTTATGTGGAAGAAAATATGAGATGTCATTTAGAAAGACCACTATACAATTATGACTACACATGAGCCGTCAATCATAGCATGCTCAAGAATGCGACCTAATATGTACCTTGTCATTATATGACTATTTTTTTTCCCTTTAAATGAAAAATGAAAAAAGAAAAAGCGTGGAGTCTTACGCAATTTGTGGGAATTGCACGACATCTACAGTAAACATACATACTTATTATGTTTCATATTTAATTATCACTTTGCCATTACCTCAATTTTTCGTGTTCATTGTATATTTAGTTATAAGAACCAGTGGAAACAATGACCCATTACAAAGTCAAGTGGCTAGACCAATAGAATATGCCTATCATTTATACCCTAAATATTCAAATATTTTTTCTTGTTTATATCAGGTGATATGTGGAGTTAGATTTCACATCAAATTCGAATTGGCCCATTTGATCTAATTGGAAGTAGTTTTTGTTTTTTTTTTTTTTGTCAGAATTGAAAGTAGGTGATTAAAACTGAAATTGAAGAGTTCATTAAGGATTACTTTGTAACACTAGGCCATAAATGACGATGAACCTAAGACAGTCATGTTGCCTTTAGTCACTCCCGCGTGTTCACATAATATTATAGAGTGGCTAAGAAGAAACCCCAGTATTCCTATCCACAAAAATTGCTACCCATAATATTATTTAGAAAACAAACACACACAAAATTATTTAAAAAAAAAAAAAGACAATATCATGCAACCGTTCTTAGTGTGCATGCTATATGCTTGGATCATTTTTATCTCGGTGTTTCCTGCATGCTTTGCCTTGAAATGATTTAAGAGGAACTCTCGGAATCAAGCGAGCATATTCTCCTTGCGTTTATCCTAAATTAAGCAGTCGCGTTGTTGGCCTAGACTTCAGTTGCAATTGTCTATCTAGTACCAGTAGTCTTTTTAATCCACTTCGTCATGTTTGCTTTCTGTCGGAACTTCTAGAGTTCCCAAGGGATATATGCTTGTTTATAATTTAACGTAATCACATATATTTACATCATTACTTTTTTATAAAACGAGATAATAATATATAAAATTTGATAATATTTTCAATGGATGATTATGATCTTTTTTTTCTTCATGATTCGATGACTACGACTAGGAATGGAGAATGACACCTCTTCATCGGCGTGAAAGTGGGGCAAAAGACTTTTTGCTAGCCTCTCAAAGTTTTGGTCTTTTTGTGGAAAAAATATGAGATGCCATTTAAGAGGACTGACTATGCAATTATGACTGCACATGAACGATTAATCACGGCATGCCTGAGAACGTGACCCAATTTGTCCTGTGTGGAAATATGTTGAAATTGCAAAACATCTATAGCAAGACAGACACAAATAGATGGTCAATCTTAATCATCACTTTACTAGAAAGGTTTCTCAAGTTGATTGTTGATCCAGTTATAAGAAGTTATGGAAATATTGACCCATTAGATAGTCAAATGGCTAGATCAATTGAAGGTGCATGTTATTTATATGCAAATTATTTGGATTTTTTCATAATTTGTATTAGGTGATATCTTCAGTCTGATTTCACTTACATAATGAATTTGTTTGTTTGATATGATTGGAGATAGGTCACTGACACTGAAACTAAAGAATTCATATATAAGTACTTTCTTAGGCCTCAGAAGTTATGACAAAAAAAAAAAAAAACACCTATATTTTGGAATTTTATCTTGACATGTCTCGTCTTCCCCCCCCCCCAATTATTCCCATCGGCATCACACATTGAATTAGCACAGCATGTATGAAACACCAAGATTAAAAAAAAAAAAAATGATCCAAAAATATAAAGCACGTAGACTAATGACAGTGACCTGACATTGTCCGTCATTTGTTTTCTTTTCAAAAAAATTGTGTTTGTTATTAGAGCACCGATGTCATAGAAGAGCAGATAGCAATGCCAAAGCTTTCGTGGTCAGCAGTTTTTGTGAGTTGGAATCCTTGCGCTCCTCCAATAGAGTAGCAAAAGCATAGAAAAGATCAGGAAGCCACTGATTGGTCAGGAATTGCGCATGTAATAGTCATATATTTATGTGACACTGATTATTATGTAGTAGTCTAGTTTTAATTGAAAGTGGGTATAAATAAATTGAGATCTTTATCTATATTTACTTATTATCAACTCATGTTTTCCGTTGGCTATTATGGAGACGCTATCTTCTTGCTCCATATTTCATCTTTCTAATTGCTTTTTCTGTCCTAGAAAATCATGTCATATCATTGTATAAATTAACATGTATAGTGGCATAGGCACGTACTAGTACTTGTTGTGACTATGCGCTGAGGGACACTCCCTTTGACATTTTGGCTGTTATAAAGAATCTAATTTAGGAGATGCCCTCATTCCAAAATCTAGTTTCCAGAAGCTAGTAAAGGATGAGAAGATAAATATTGTAATATTAATGCAGAAACTAATAGGATCTTACTATTAATCAATATGAAATCGTAAAAGAAATAAACGAGGAATAATGAAGAACACTACAAATTTATGTCATTCAATCCGAGTATTCATGCGTAAATAGGAAGAATCGGTAGTAAATAATCTACTAATTTAATGGTTAAACATATCAATAATGAGGGATCATCAATTGTTTCATGAAGAGGTTTTCAATTTGGATATGGAAGAGCGAAATGATATGTTTGGTGGCACCGTAGCCACTGAAAAATAATAAAAAGGTTTACAAAAATTTTCTCTTCGTATAAGTAAAATTTACTAGCGTTTGTGTGAAAAAAAAAACTCACTCTCCATTTAGTAAAATGCAATCCTTGGAATTAGGATTGAAAATGTGTTAATTAACACACTATTGAAAAGGTTTGTTAAAAAAAAAAAAAACACTATTGAAAAGGTACAAACGTTGGACATCGAAAGCATACAAGCGATGAAGATTATTTCCGCCAATCCACATCCTAAGACTTTGGCTGTGTATAGCACGGTTCTAATGGATATTTAATTTCTATAGCGACTTTTTCTTTAATCAAACCCAAGTGTCTTTTCAGATGGCTACGGTGCTTGAAATACCAATGAAATTTCCACGATCGAATTGCTCATTATTGCCTATAAAAAGCTTCTCTATTGAAAACCAACCAACTCTACCACAAAGCACAATAACAAAATAAAAATATGGCACTCTCACTATTTTTCGTGTTTCATACATTGATTCTCCTTCTCGTGATGATTCATACTTCACTTGCTAAGCCGCTATGCCATCCGGATGAGAGCTTAGTCTTGATGGAATTCAAGCGAAGTTTCAAAACTAACAGAACAGCTTTTGGGTGTGTTTATACTTTCTCATTCATTTGTGATCAGGGGTTAACGTATTAATCATCTTATTGCCTTCTGATCGTGTTTAAAGGTCGCTTGTCCTGATAATTGCAAGCAATCCATGCTAAAATTTATTGAGGGCCTCGGTTTAGGCATGAAATTCAAGGAAATTGATGGAGATAATTCGAGGTTGAATTTCATGATTTATGCAACTACATTGGTATGTGATTAATTTCTGAGGCTTTCAGTTGGATTGAATTTCAATTGAATAGGTGGATTGTGGGTTACATACGTTGAAACTGCCATCACAACAAATGCATGTAACCGTTTGTGCCTGCTCAATAATCCGTTAGCTTTCTTCGAGAAAGGTTGCGACAAATGCTATTTCAAGTAACCTGCCACCACGCGTGTTAAAATGCAAGTGTCAGTATACAATGGGAGTGAAGAATGGACATGGAATTTTCCCATAGAAATTAACTTTTTAGTGATAATGGACAACGAATGTTTAGAAAGGAATATAAGAATGATGAATACCTATTTACTGAAGTTGAAAATACAAAATTCTTCCCCATTTTTTAGGTATATAACATAATTACATTAAACAAAACAAGTCAAGCTTCATCGTGTGAAGTATGTGTACTCCCAGCGGAATCTAAATACAAGAAGGTCTTTATAACATCTGGAACAGAAAAATAAATGACGAACTGCAGATGTTTTTTTCTTTTTCTTTTTCTGTCAAATAAAACTGCAGATGTTGTTCCTTTGCAAGTAGGGCCAAAAAATCCGTGTAAGTAGATAAAATTATTGGCTAATTTTAATCTAAGACCATCTCTTGGCGCCATGTATCTGCCACGATGCATTTCTCATTCGTCGGAGTTTCCATAATTCCTGAAAGATCTATGCTTGCTCGTAATTTGTCGTAAGCACCGATGTTGTAAACTTGGAGATAATATAAAAAATCTAAAAATACTTTTAGTTGATTATTATGACTATACTGCTGGAAACTTCTTAGTCATCAATATAAAAGAAGGGCAAAATTTTTCTCGCGCGTCTCTCATGTTTGTTTTATAAGTGGAAAAAAAAATATGAGATGTTATTTACGAGGGCCACTGTACAATTATGACTGCACATGAGTGGTCAATCACAGCATGCATGAGAATGCGACTCAATTTGTACCTTGTCGGTATATGACTGTGAAGAAAAGATGCCTATTTCCTTTGAATCATTAACATTACATAAATAAATAAATAAAAAGCATGGAGGCTTAAGCAAGTTCTTGAAATTGCACAACATCTACAGTAAAACATACATACATATTATGTTCCATATTTAATTATCACTTTGTCAATACCTCAATTTTTCATGTTCATTGTATATTTAGTTATAAGAACCTATGGAATTAGTGAACCATTATGAAGTCAAGTGGCTAGACTACTAGAATATGCCTGTTATTTACACCCAAAATATCTAAATTTTTTGCTTGTTTGTATCAAGCGATATCTCGAATTAGATTTCATATTAACATTGAATTTGCCCTGTTGATTTGATTGCAAGTAGTTTTTTTTTTGTTTAGTGTTCGGAAGAGGAAGTAGGTGATTAAAACCGAAATTGAAGAGTTCATAAATGATTGCTTTCTTAGACAAGGCCATAAATGACGACGAACCTAATTACATGAAGATGATAAGTCATGTAAGGAAAAGTCTTCAGCTAAAAAAACAGTCATCTTGCCTTTAGTCATCCCCAACGTGTCCTTTCACATAAATAATGGGATAAGTGCATTGGAAGCCCTAAGACTTATTAAGTAAGTGTAAATGAGTCATAAAACTTTGAAAATATACAATTAAGTTCTAAAACTTGTTCCCAAAGTGCAATTGAATTTTAAAACTTTCAAAAAGTACAATTGAGTCTTAAAACTTATCAAAGTGGTCCAATTAAGCCATTCCGTTGATTGCATTTTTTGAAATTTTTAAGACTCAATTGCACTTTGATGATAAGTTTTTGGATTTCATTGCATTTTTTCAAAATTTTAGAACTCAATTGCACTCTTGTGACAAGTTCTAGGACTTGACTGCATTTTTTTTTAAAAAAAAAATTACAATTCAATTGCATTTTCATGACAAATTTTAAGACTTTTACCGCACTTATAATTAAAATTATGGAGTGGATAAGAAGACACCCAGAATTCCTATCCACGAAAATTGCCATCCATAAAAGCTATGCATTACAAGCTCCTCTGGCTCTTCTATGGCATACGTGCTCTAATAACAAACACAAAAAATTAAATTAAAAGAAAAAAAATATCGTGTCACCTTCCTTGGTGCACACGCTTTATCATTGGATCATTTTCTATCTCGGCGTTTCGTACATGCTTTGCTAATCCTCGCGCTGATGAGAGCTCGGTCTTGAAAGGATTTAAGAGGGGGTCGTCATTCGGTGGAAATGGAGATTAGTGCTTGTGGGAGGGTACGGAGTGTGACGAATTCAGCGGTCCCTAGACCTCAGTAGAAGTTGCCTATCTAGTATCACTGGTCTTTTTAATCTACTCGGTCATGATCGCCATCTATCGGAAATTCTTTTGTCGGAACTTCTATAGATCCCAAGAGATTTATGCTTGCTTATAATATTCCATAATTATGTCATTATTTTTTTTATAAAACCAGATAATGATATATAAAAGTTGACAATATTTTCAATGGTTGATTACAATCTTTTGTTTTTCATGATTCAAGGACTAGGACTAGGACTGGAGAATGACTCCTGTTCTTAAGCGGTGAAAGATGGGCAGAATGACTCCTGTTCTTAAGCGTGAAAGATGGGCAGAAGACTTTTTGCTGGCCTCTCAAAGTCATGGTCTTTTCGTGGAAAAAATATGTGATGCCATTTAAGAGGACCAACTATGCTATAGTGACTGCACATGATAATCACGACATGCATGAAATTGTGACCTAATTTGTCCCTTGTGAAGATATGTTGAAATTGCAAAACATTTATGGCAAGACATACACAAATAGGATGGTAGATCTTAATCATCATTTTACTTGAAAGGTTTTTCATGTTGATTGTTGATCTAGTTATAAGAAGTTATGGAAACGTTGACCCATTAGATAATCAAGTGGCTAGATCAATTGACAGTGCCTGTTATTTATACCCAAATTATTTGGATTTCTATAGTTTGTATTAGGTGACATCTTGAGTCCGATTTCGTGTACATAATGAATTTGCTTCTTTGATCTAATTGGAGACAGGTCATTCACACTGAAACTGAGGAATTCATATATAAGTACTTTCTTGGGCCTTAGAAGTTATGACCAAAAAAGAAAACACCTAGAGTTTGGAATTTTATCCAGACATGTCTCGTCTTCCCCCCTGAATTATTCCCATCTGCATCACACATTGAATTAGCAGAGCATGCATGAAACACCAAGTTAAAAAAAAAATGATCCAAGAGTATAAAGCACGGAGACTAATGACAGTGACCTAATATTGTCCTTCATTTGTTTTAATATTTTTTAAATTGAGTTTGTTATTAGAGCACCGATGTCCTAGAAGAGCAGATAGCAATTGCCATAGCTTTCATGGTGAGCAATTTCTGTGAGTTGGAATCCTTGCGCTCCTCCAGGCTCCAATAGAATAGTAAAAGCATGGAAAAGATCAGGAAGCCACCGATTGATCGGGAATTGCGCATGCAGTAGTCATATATTTATGTGACACTGATTATTATGTAGTAGTCTAGTTTTAATTGGAAGTGGGTATAAATGAATCAAGATCTTTATCTATGTTTACTTCATTTCAGCTCATGTTTTCCGTTGGCTATTATGGAGACGCTATCTTCTTGCTCCTTATTCTATCTTTCTAACTGCTTTTTCTGTCCTAGAAAATCATGTCATATCATTGTATAAATTAACATGTATAGCGGCATGTACACGTACTAGTGCTTGTTGTGACTATGCGCCAAGGGGCACTCCCTTCGACATCTTGGCTGTTATAAAGAATATAATTTAGGAAATGTTCTCGTTCCAAAATCTAATTTCCAGAAGTTAATAAAGGATGAGAAGATAAATATTGTAACATTAATGTGGAAACTAACCGGATCTTACTATTATATCAATACAAAATCATAAAAGAAATAAATGAAGAATAATGAAGAACACTAAACATTTTATGTCATTTGGTTAGAGTATCGATGCGTACTTAATAGGAAGTATCAGTAGTAAATAATCCACCAATTTAATGGTTAAACATATCAATAATAAGGAAATAGCTTATGATCCTTGATCATCAAATTCATTTCATGGAGAGGTTTCCAATTTGGATGTGGAAGAACGAAATAATATGTTTGGTGGCACCGTAGCCACTGAAATATAATAAAAAGGTTTCCAAAAATTTTCTTTTGTATAGGTAAAATTTACAAGTGCTGGTGTGAAGAAGACTCACTCTCCATTTAGTAAAATCCAATCTTTGGAATTAGGATTGAAATGTGTTAATTAACACCCTATCGAGAAGTTACAAACGTTTGACATCTTCAAAAGCATACAAGCAACGAAATGATTATTTCCACCAATCCACATCCTAAGACTTTGGTCGTGTATAGCATGGGTCTAATGGATATTTAATTTCTATTGCGACTCTTTCTTCAATCAAACCCAAGTGTCTTTTTGGATGGGTATGGTGCTTGAATGGCCAATGGAATTTCCACGATCGAATTGCTTCTTATTGCTTATAAAAAGCTTCTCTACTGAAAACCAACTCTACCAAAAAGCAGCATAACAAAGCAAAAATATGGTACCCTCGCTGTTCTTCATGTTTTGTACATGGATTGTCCTTCTTGTGATGATTCATACTTCACTTGCCAAGCCACTATGCCATCCGGATGAGAGCTCAGCCTTGATGGAATTCAAGCAAAGTTTCAAAATCAACAGAACAACTTTTCAGTGTGTTTATCCAAAGGTTGAATCATGGTCACTAGATGGATATGGAGATTGCTGCTCATGGGATGGCGTCGAGTGTGACGAGGCCACCGGTCATGTGACAAGCCTCAACCTTAGCCACAGCTGTCTCGTTGGTACTTTATCTTCTAACAACAGCCTCTTTGCCTACTCCACTTGGAATCACTTAATCTTGCTTGGAATGACTTCAATGATTCCTCAATCCCATATGGCTTTGGCAATCTTTCCAGGTTACAGTACCTTAATCTCTCCAGTTCTTACTTTTCGGGAAAAGTCCCCTAAGATATTTCACGACTCTCCAAATTAGTTTCTCTTGATTTGAATCTTGGGTGGGATCTTGAGATGCCCAACATAAATAACTTTATTCATAACTTAACCATGCTTAGAGAACTTGATCTCTCTTATATAAACATGTCATCACCATTCCCTCATGTACTTGCAAACTTCTCCTCTTTGAAGTTGCTTAAACTTAGTGAATGTGAATTGCATGGAGAATTTCCGACAAGGATCTTTCAGTTACCAAACCTGAAAGCCCTCGACATTAGCTACAATTACGAGCTTTCTGGTTTTATTCCCGACTTACATTGGGGTAATCCCCTCAAATCATTGTCTCTTCCGGGAACGAATTTTTCAGGGGAAGTACCTATTTCGATCGGAAACCTTGTTTTCTTGAATGAATTATCAATTTATGGTTGTAATTTCTTAGGTTCACTTCCCACTTCAATGGGCAATCTTTCTCAGCTTGCTCATTTAGATTTATCATCTAATAATTTTCATGGTCAAATCCCTGCTTTCTTTGCCAATCTTACCCATCTATCATATCTAGATCTCAGTTACAATAATTTTAGCGGTGGTATTGGGCATTGGTTTGTCAACTTGGCGAAACTCACCGATTTGAACCTTGCAGGTAATAGTTCATCTAATAGCAACGTTCTTTAACAAGAAAAAAAAATGAAATGTTGAGATTCAATCGATAGCCAAACTCACCGTCCTTGTATTTTTTACATTTGGCAGATTGTCAGTTAAGCGGTCCTATTACATATTCATTCGAGAACTTGACTCAATTGGTTTCGCTTCAACTTTATTACAACAATTTGCAAGGTAAAATTCCAAGCTCAATATGGGAACTCAAGGATCTTGAATTTCTTGATCTTTCTGGGAATAATTTGAGTGGCATCGTGGATTTACACAAACTCAAGAAATTGAGAATGTTAGATTTGTCCTTCAACAACATATCTTTTGTCAAGCAAGGCCGAAATCAATGCCACTCTTCCAAAACTTTCCTATTTATATTTGGATTCATGCAACTTACATGAGTTCCCCAAGTTTTTAGCCTACCTAGGCATATTAGAGGAGATATATCTTTCACACAATAATATCGAAGGGAGTGTTCCTATGTGGATGTGGAATGGTAGCAGAGAATCCTTGCTCTCTATGGATCTTTCCCACAATTTTCTGACTGGCTTTGAAAATAATCAGATCAATCTACCACTACCCAAGTTGACCGAATCTTGACATTAGTTCTAACCGGCTCAAAACAGAACTCCCTAATCCTCCTCCATCAGTGTATTACTATAATATCTCCTACAACTTCCTTATCGGAGAAATTCAATCTATTTGTAGTGGCAAATCCCTTGTCATTCTGGATTTGTCCAACAATAGTTTGAATGGCACAATTCCTTCATGTGTGGGAAATATAGATTATTTGTCAATTCTGAATCTTAGGAAAAATAAACTTGTGGGCATGAATCCCCATGCTTACCCAAAAGGCAGTATGTTGAAGATTATAGACCTCTCAGAGAATCGATTACAAGGGCCAATTCCAAGATCTTTGGTGAATTGTACAAAGCTAGAGTTTTTGAACCTTGCTCACAATCAAATTTTCGATGGGTTCCCTTTTTGGCTACCAAAGTTGACCAAGTTGAAAGTTGTTATCTTGAAATCCAATAAGTTCTATGGTCCAATTGAAGCATATCGAAGCCAGTTTAACTTTAGCTATATGCATATCATGGACCTTTCATAAAATAGTTTCAGTGGCAAACTTCCTTGCAACTTGTTGCAAAGTTTCCATGCAATGGAAGTGATAACTAGGCAAGAATGGTTGGAATATATGCGAACTTTGGCATCTCCATATTCAAGAAATGGAGGGAAGGATTTTGACATGAAATTGATGAATAAAGGTGTAGAAAGGGAATACTCAAAGGTTCCATTTGCACTTATGCAAATTGAATTCTCCAATAACAAATTCGAAGGACAAATACCCGATCTTATTGGAGATTTGAAGTCACTTATTTTTCTTAACCTTTCAAGCAACGTTCTAACTGGTTCCATCCCATCATCCTTAGCAAATTTGACATTGTTAGAATCTCTAGATCTTTCTCGAAATAAGCTCTCTGGAGAGATCCCTCAAAAGCTAGCCAAGCTTACATTTCTTTCATATTTCAATGTCTCTAATAATCAATTGTCAGGACCAATACCACAAGGGAGTCAGTTCAACACATTCTCAATCGATTCATTCACCATGAATGAGGGGTTATGTGGAAGTCCTTTGCCAAAAAAATGCACAAAGGTTGGGGATAACTTACCATTACCACCATTTCCCCACGAAAAATTTGGCGAAGAGTCCTTATTCAACTCAAAGTGGAAATTTGTGCTAATTGGTGTTGGAGTTGGGTTTTTGATTGGCATTGTGCTAGGAAACTTGATCATTGATGAGAAGAGCATGTGGTTCTTGCACTACTCCAAGAGAATGGCAAAAGGATGGAAAAGATTGGGAAGGCATTGAAAAATAAAGAGTTGTGCATGTAGTCAGATATTTATGCGACACTATCATAAATGTAACCCTTTGTGTGTTTAGTTTGTAATGGAAATACGAAAAGATAGGCCATACAATATTCCTCTTGTCGTACTATCATTTAGTTGAATTTAAAAATCATCTCTTTTTCTATTTTAGAATTACATGGCTTGTCTTTTCTCTCGCTCTTTACCTTCATATGTTTGAAAGAACTTAATCTTAAAACCTGCATTTTTGCCGGCCAAATTAAGCATGTAGTTTTGCAAAAAAGAACTAAGAAATAAATAATGGTAAAAAAGAACAAAAAAGAAGAAGAAGAGGAAAGTCCTTAGGTTCGACCCTATACAGTCCAATACGCCCATCACTTGCGAGGCCCAATCCGGGCAGCCCAGGTCTGATTGAAGTGAATTGAAGCCCACAGGACTTCATAGACAAGCCCCGGCCTCTTTCCTTCTTTGCTTCTTCTTCTCTCTTTCGTCTCTAAAGCTCAGACGCGCACGTGATGGAGGAGAGGAGCGAAGCAGTTGGAACAAAGAAATGAGCACACGCGCGAAGCAAAGCAATACACGATGGCCATTTTTCCTCTGGATTTTCTCTCCATCGCCATCAATCCACCGTCCACCACCTCCAGTCGCTGTTGGCCATCCCAGCCGCTCGAGCTCATTCGCAGCAGAAACAGAGCACCCGCACCAGGGAACAGAGGTCGCCGAAAACCACCGAGACTTAATTGGTACGAACTCCTCTCATCGATTTTGTCTCACTAACAGGTTTCCTTCATTGATTTCGGGCCACCGGTCGACGCCGTTTGCCATTCCCGAATCGTCTGGCTCTGTTCTAGTCCGTTTTGAGGCTGAGATATCCGAAGAGTTCGAGTCTTCCTTTGAAGCTTCTTTCTTCCGAGTCAACAGCTCTAAGCCAATCATCCGATTCAAGGCAGCTCTAAGAACTTGTTTATCTGTTCTATCACCATTGTTGTAATTTAAGGCCAGTGAAAATCTGGCGATTAGGGATCTCCTTAATTTATGTCACTGAAACATCACTTCGATGATGCTTCTGTGCTCTGTGTTTGAACCGATCATTAACAGTTCGTGAAAACGACCGAGTGAGATCTTATATATATTCGAGAGGCTGTCTTTCTGAAATTGAACGCTGACACGCTTATCTCATACTCAGATCGTGATATGTGCATATAATTCGCTAGTCTTGCTTCTGGTTCCTTTGATTTTTAGTCATGGCTGCGACTTCGAAGTGACTGTGTTGCTTCGTTTTCTCTCCGTGTTCCGTATGGCCCCTGAGCATTCTGGTTGGGTGTATGTGTGGTAGCCAGTGGACGTTTGTATGTATTCACGCGGTGACTGGAGTTGATCATTGGTGGAGCAAGACATGTTTAGCCCCCTGTATGAAGCTTGTAAATGTCGTTCTCAGGCAAAATGCTCTCGTGCTTTTGTTGCTTAAGGTGAAGAATGGACATCATTGGTGAGTGTTGAGCTTATAGGTTGAACAGCTTGGTCGTCAATAGTAAGGGAAGAAGACCAGATCGAAGCTTGTGTGTTTAGGAAATAATGGAGGGAGAGCCTTGACCAAGAAAAAACGAAAGAGTAAAAGAAAGGGAAGAGGAAGATAGGGAAATCTACAGGAATGTATGTTCTGGAAACGAAGGAATGATAATAATAATAAATTGCTGGTTTCAATCAGGCAGCTAAGTGTAAGGAATAAATTTAGTCGAATTTCATTTGATTTGTATTTACCTAGGTAAGGAGTCCTCCTTGAATTCTGAAATAAATCGATTTTTTTCAGATTGTGCTTTGTTTAGATAAAAATAGAAATGGATAAAAATAATAAACATAACCAATTAAAAAAATTAATTGTCGTTTTATTGCGATTACTTTTAGGGGTTAGATAGGTCATCTTCATTATTGCAAAGCATGTGGCACTTCCGAACTGAAGCTACAAACAAGTTGGGGAAAATATGGAGTTATATGTTGCTCCAGGTCAAATTAGTCTTCTTTCCATTGTGAAGGATCCGACCACCGGTAAAGCATTTTAGACATTTTTATCTTAGAAGCAAAGATGTTATATAACTCTTCTTTCGACAAAGGGTAACGTCCGCCTCCACAATCTTTTAAGAGAAAGCTTTCTTTAGACTTATATGCCCCTCTTTTTATTTAGCAATCCTATGTCCATTTTTCAATTTTGTTCTGTAAATTGAGGGCACCGAATGCTATGCTGCTTCGCTCTACACGCGCATCCCTTCACACCGTCAACCACTTCTTGGCAGAGGCTGCGGTGGTGGGAAGCCGGTTGGTCGTCTCCACCTCCGCTGCATCGAAGAGAAAAGGCAGAGACATTTTTCGGGAAGAGGCTGCTGAGCCTGGTGTACGCAAAGCGCAGTGCGGGTGGTGACGACTTGCAAGTGGAAAGAGGGAGGAGGCGCGGTGTGCAAGTACGGGCTCAACCGCATCGTCAAAGAGATTCGCAAGCTCAAGCGCTACAAGCACGCCATCGAGGTTCTCCTCTCTCTATGTTGAACTTAGTTACACACGAGCAGTTCTCGTACTTCTGGGTGGTTCGCCATATGGAAGCTCGAATGCTTTAATATAAGTGAAGAGTCGATTCTTCAGAGAAATGGACAACATTGAAAAGGCAAAGCTATGAAAGGAGAGCTCTATTAGTTCGAAATTATAGGTAGATAGGAGCTAAGCAAGGGACTGATATTAAGTATGTTTCTCGACGTGGTGGTTAAATTAATCTAGCGTATCCAACATTCATATCTCTGATTTGCAAACCCATCTTACTTGGGTGTCTAAACGGCCAATAATATGTCAGTAACAACTTCTAATTAAATCTTGAATGCATAATTGATTGAGAAGACCAAACAAGGTAATTGCACAATCAGAACGCCTGCTTCAAACAGACTATTTTACTTTTTAAACCGCAAATAAATTCATTGCTGGGAGTTGATCAAGTTCTTACACAAAATTCTACTTTCACGAAATGCCTAGTAGATATAGACATCAATCCGGGAGAGGTTTGGAGCCGCAACATTCATGGTGACTTAGTCAGTACCTCCAACAGAATCTGAATCAAGAAATGATATGCCTGCTCGAGGGGTCGACACAAATCTATGAGTTCAATAACAGGATCTGGCAACAAGTGGAACTTGTGAATGAAATGGAGATGTAAACTTGAGTTGATTGATCAAAGGCGACAGTATTTTAGATTCGTGAGCTATATCTAGATTTATTTCCTGACAAAGAAACTCACTGGACAATAATAAGCGAGTCACAGGAGCATTCACATACGAGTCGAATATATCTGCGTATTAATGTGTGTATGCTGATGTACTCACAAATAACACGTGCATCCTGTTCATGATGAAGATGAGAGCTGCTCATTTTGTTATTGAGTTACTTGGTTTAGCACTAAAGACATTTGCGACAAATTTCTGATATTTTATGAATGCCAGAACACGACCGTGATTGAGTTCCTGGATCACCCCAGACAACAACGATGGGCTTTGTCCACTTATCCTTCTTTGCCTCAAACAATGACGGGATGTCAAGAACAATAACCTTATGTCCTTTCGACCAAAGTTTCAACATTTCTCAGAAGATGCCAAATGATATGTAAGGAGCCAGCAGCCTAAACATAAGTAAAAACAGAAAGCTTCATGGAATTAGAAGATTAGAAGGTTTCTTAGCTTGAAGTTTAATGCAACTGTTAATGCATCATCCAAACAAACATGAAGAAATCCAAGGTGCATCATTGGCTTCAGAATGAATAACTCAGCTATGACCAAGGCAATGAAGATGCAAAAATTTCAAGCTGATGTCACAAATTACAGACAGCGACTACATCCATGACAGGTTAGAAAGAACTCAAAATATATAATTTATCTCCTGTTTCATCAGAGTATGTAATTTCCCTAGTCGAGCAGAATCTTATGCATCTGTACTTATGCATTGTAAATTTGCTGTTGTGTACAGCATGCTTCGATCCCCGTTTTGAAGACTTGACGCATTGCAGGATCAGAGAAGACAATTTGGCCGAACTTTGGCTTATCAACTCCTCCATCAGCTTGTAGAATCTCCTCCCCAAACGCAGCAACAACTTTTTTCCATTTTCACCAGTCCCTTTCTTTAGTACGTCCTGCAAGCACAACAAGGAATCCAAGAATTCCAAGAAGGAAAATACAGTCTTCAAGTCCTATCAAGTGGCAACGTACCATCTGCCCTACATGGATCAACCCAATCATTGAAACTTGCTAGAACGAGAATAACTCCCTGCAGTATTTTACTTGTACTCTTAAGCGAAACTATCTGCCCGTTGTTACATGACACAGTTTAAGGTTGCCATACTCTACCATCTCATAAAGGGAAATCATGAGTATATAGAAATTGATGGAAGCTTACAGTAGGAGGGACACTAAAAAGCAAAATGCAACAAAGCTCCTTAACATGGAAACTGTTCAGCCAAGAACAAAAGCATCATTTACCCAGTCGAACAAGAAAGTAAGGTTGGGACACTTGGAGTGCCATAACTTGACACGGAAAGACACTTAAGTGTCATAACTTTGAAATGGTACACTTAAGTGCCAATATCGAAGTAAAATGGAACACTTAAGTGCCACTCCGGCGAAAATCCGGCCAAATGGCTGATGTGGCAATTTTTCGGCGAGTTTGGTCCAAAACGGCGTCGTTTTGCACGCTGACGTGGCGGAGAAAATGCAAAAACGACGCCGTTTCATGTCTGACGTGTAAATAATAATATAAAAATTAATTAAATTAGATTTAAATTTAATTTTATTTAAAATATTCAAAAAATTTAAAAAAATTAAGAAAAAATTTAAAACTTAAAAAATTTAAAAATTAAGAAAAAATTTTTAAAAAAAGGGGGGAGGTCGAACGAGGCGGGCCGAGGGCTGAGCCCTCGCCGCCGTCTCCCCGCCGCCACCAAGAAGGGCCGGCGACGAGGGGGAGGGTCGGCCGAGTCGCTACCCTCGGCCGACCGACGGCGAGGGCCGCGAGCCCTCGCCACCGGCCGGCCGACCTCGCCGGCCCCTAGCCAGGGCCCGACAACCCCGGTCGACCCTCCCCACTCGTCGCCGACCCTTCTCGACGGCGGCGGGGAGGCGATAAGGGCCCACGACCCTCGCCCCATGTGAGCCCTCCCCAGATCCGGGGCGAGGGTCGCGGTCCGCGCCCCGATCCGGGGCGAGGGTCGCACCCTCGCCCAGATCCGGCGAGGAGCTCACGGCCCTCACCACCTCCCGCCGCCGCCGGAAAGGCTGGTGACGGAGTGGGGAGGGTCGGGACAGGTCGCCGGCCCTAACCAAAGGCCGGCGAGGCCGTCCCGGCCGACCGACGGTGAGGGCCCGCTAGCCCTCGCCTAGATGCGGGGCAAGGGTCGCGACCCTCGCCGCGATCTAGCGAGGGCTCGCGCCCCTCGGCGCCGATCGGCCGAGGGCCGCAACCTCGCCAACCCTCCCCCTCCATCACCGGCCCTTCGAAGAAGGCGGGGAGGCGGCGGCGGCAAGGGCTTAGCCCTCGCCCGCCCCGTTCAACCTCCCCCCTTTTTTTAATTTTTAAAAATTTTCTTAATTTTTTTAATTTTTTAAGTTTTTAAATTTTTCTAATTTTTTAATTTTTTGAATATTTTAAGTAAAATTTAGTTTAAGTATAATTTAATTAATTTTTATATTATTATTTACACGTCGGACATGAAACGGCGTCGTTTTTGCATTTTCTCCCGCCACGTCGCATGCAAAACGACGCCGTTTTTGGATCAAACTCGCGAAAAGTTGCCACGTAAGCCATTTGGCGAGTTTCGCCGGAGTGACACTTAAGTGTTCCATTTAACTTCGAAATTGGCACTCAAGTGTACCATTTTGAAGTTATGGCACTTAAGTGTCCTCTCATGCCAAGTTGTGGCACTTGGGTTGTTCTTCTGCCGAAGAATAGGACTCTTAAGTTTGCGTAGTGTTTCTTTTCGTTGGAGATTCCAACTACTAGAACATCCCCTTGTTTTTCATATTTCTCTTAAAGAAGGAAAGAAATCAAAAGTAAACATACTCAACCATCTACCATTTCCTTGCTTTCGTATTTCTAGATAGAATTCGATGTACATACTGTGATTAATTTACAGTCATCTAGTTTAGGAAAACTCTCAAAACATACTTTTCAAAGATCACTGTAACAGAACAGAATAAAGGAACATTCTTGAAGAATATAAAGTGAATCACTGAGAACTTATGAAGTCAAGAATACAGAAGATGAAGATGAAGAATGACAGTAGATGATCTGTGAAGAAGTTTTCGATACTGTATTTCCATTCAATTGAACAAAAAGAAGATTGAAGAATACAGCAGAAACTTTCTGAATTGTTCTGTTCTTGATAGGCTTCAACCGATTACAATACCTCTCTGTATATAGGCGGAAAACAGAGGACTAACCACTAGAAAAACGAACTAACTAACTTTAACTAACAAACTTTACAGCTAAACATAACAGAACAGCAATCTTGAGACTTTGGTAATCCGTGTCTTTGACATTTGTATGATCTCCACCGTTGATGAAACTCGTTATCCATGTGTTATCAATTTCTTCAGCTCTTTTTACTTCTTGATTGCCTTCTGGTGATCCACATCTATAATAGTCAAGGACTTCACCTCCTGTGGTTGACTTCTCAATATTGTAGACTTGGCTTCTGATCTTGATTCTCTAACATTCCCCCTCAAATTGGGAAGAGTAAAAGATTCGATTCCCAATTTGGTTCGAAGAGTAAGATGAGATAAGCGGGATAGAGACTTGGTAAATATATCAGCTAATTGTAGATGAGTAGAGATATATTTGAATACGAATAGATCCGGAAAGAGACTTTCTCACGGACAAAGTGAAAGTCAACTTCAATGTGCTTGGTTCGAGCATGTAATATTGGATTGGCGGTGAGAGAAATTGCTGATTTGTTGTCACAATATATAGTGGTAGGTGGCTGAAGAGAAATCCCTATATCTCGTAACACAAATGTGATCCAGGTGAGTTCAGCCGTGGTCGAAGCTAGTGCACGATACTCTGCTTCAGTTGAGGATCTAGAAACAGTAGGTTGTTTCTTGGCAGACCAGGATAGGAGATTGGATCCAAGAAACGTGCAAAAACCTGTTGTGGAACGTCGTGTTGTTGGACAACCAGCCCAATCCGCATCAGAGAAACCATAGAGATGTACCGAACTTTGAGAATGGATATAGATTCCAAGATGTATAGTACCTTTGACATATCTAAGTACTCTTTCTAACGATGGAAATCTCCTACGATAAGTTGTTGCATTTTTGTGAGAGAAGATTAGTGGCAAATGCCAGTCTGGTCGAGTAATGGTTAAGTATTGAAGAGCACCAACTAAGCTTCGTATTCCATAGGATCTATAAGTAGATTTGCGGTGTCGGCCATGGAGGCGATCGAAGAGGCAGAGGTGTTGAAACCGGTTTCGATCGGCCATATAAGCTCGTTTCAACAAGTCGGTAGCATATTTAGTTTGACACGAGAAAGAGATTCTGTGAAGTTCGTTTGGCCTCAATGCCCAAAAAATAGTGAATATACCCAAGATCCTTCAT
Organism: Eucalyptus leucophloia subsp. euroa; assembly: GCA_017140325.1. Classification (NCBI taxonomy): domain Eukaryota; kingdom Viridiplantae; phylum Streptophyta; class Magnoliopsida; order Myrtales; family Myrtaceae; genus Eucalyptus; species Eucalyptus leucophloia. The sequence goes on along the minus strand of CM029472.1, from coordinate 12,802,449 downwards.
ATGAAATCTGAAGACTAAGTTTCCGAATAAGTGCGAGTTAAAAGATGTGGTGAACTCCCGTCAAGATGATATCATCAACATATAGGAGCAAGAGAACTGTATGTGAGTTTGTATGCGTAACAAATAACGATGGATCGAATTTTGTGCTGCGAAGAAACCATTTTCGATTAAAAACTTGCTGAATTTATCAAACCAAGCTCTTGGTGCTTGTCGAAGACCATATAGAGACTTGTGGAGTAAACAGACATGGTTTGGTTGATGAGGACTGATAAAGCCAGGTGGCTGTTCCATGTACACTATCTCGTTCAAATCTCCATGAAGAAAAGCATTCTTAACATCAAGCTGGTGTATTGGCCAAAGTGTCTTATCATAGCAAGAGATAACACTATTCGAATTGTTGTGTGCTTCACAACCGGACCGAAAGTCTCAAGTGAAGTCTAGTCCTTCTTCTTGGTGAAAGCCTTTGGCGACTAGACGAGCTTTGAGTCTGTCCAAGACCGCCATCCGGTGTGAGTTTGGTCTTATAGACCCATCTGCAGCCTATTACATTCATCTGGTTAGTTCTAGGAATCAATGTCCATGTTTGATTTTCAGCAAGCGCATCCATCTCTTCTTTCATAGCCCTATACCAGGCTTGATTAGCTAAAGCTGACTTAATAGACTTTGGTTCCATAGGAACTGGATAATCAGCTAAATAAGCATACTTTGGATTTGGTTTTCGAATTCCAGACTTTAGTCGAGTTTGCATATGATGAGTATTACTTGTACCTTGAGAGGAAGACAGAATGGAATTGGAATTGGAGTGCCTTTCATTAGAACTTCCTTCAGCTAGTAGATCATTGTGTGAAGATAAAGAACTGGTAGTATTTTGTCCTTGAGAAACAGAACAATTTTGAGGCACAGCATCTATAGATTGTCCTTCTGTCATTGTCTCATCTTGCATATTCCTCGAGGGAAATGATGCGAGATTGTTATGCAGTGATATGGATGATAGGTACAGCAATCATGGAAATTAGGATGGATCGGTGTGTGGTTGGTGATGAGTGGATCTAGTATTTGGTGACTCGGTGCTTGATGACTCAAGGAAATGTATGCCTTCACTCCATTGTTTGTATAAGTTTGTATAATGTCCATATTCATTGATCAGCTCCTTTGTAAAAGGATAGGAATACTCATCAAAGACAACATGCCTACTGATGTATACACGATTATTAGTTGGGACCAAACATCGATACCCTTTGTGCTGATTGCTATAACCCAAGAAGATACAGGGAAGAGATCGAGGATCAAGTTTATGACTTGCATATGATCTTAAGCAAGGATAGCATGCACAGCCAAATACTCTTAAATGATCATACCTTGGCTATCTATTATGAAGTTTGTGATAGGGTGTGTCCATCTGCAACTTTGGTGTGGGAAGAATGTTGATGATGTAATTAGCCGTCACAAATGCATCCACCCAAAATTTCAGTGGAACTTTTGAGTGATAGAGCATAGCTAATCCAAGTTCAACGATGTGTCGATGCTTTCTTTCAGAGACTCCATTCTGTTCTGGAGTGTGAGGACATGATATGAACTGTCTTATTCCATGATGACTCAGAAATTTTTGAAATCTAAAGCTTACGAACTCTCCACCTCCATCACTCACGGAAGATTTTAATCGATGATTATCTTGTCGTTCAACTAGCTTCGAAATTGAACAAATATATCATAAAACTCAGATTTCAACTTCATGGGATATAGCCAACAATATCGAGAAAAATTGTCAACAAAAATCACATAATATCTAAACTTTTGAAAGGAACAGACTGGTGATGGTCCCCATATGTCACAATGAATTCTTTCTAATGGAGAACTTGATACAGAATCCGAAAAAGGGAACGATAGAGCTGAACTTTTGGCTATTTGACAGCTGCTGCAAACAACTTGAGATGAAGAAACAAATTGTATAAGCTTCTGTTTTTGTAGATGCTTAACTACTTGAGCATTTGTATGAGCCAAACGCTGATGCCATATGTCTTCACCGACTGTCTTTTGCCGCTGAGTAAAGAAGGCTTCTGTGGTTTGTGGATTAGCTTGATAAAGACCCCTAATTTTCCTTCCGAGCTTCACCATTGTGTTGGTATTGTTGTCCTTTACATAAACACCAGTTTTGTCAAAAATAAAAGAACAAGGGAAGTCATCTCGTGAGTTTAGATGCGAAAGGAGGTCCTTCTTTATCTGCGGGACAATTAGAACATCGTTAAGAGGTAATGTACTGTTCTTTGTTTTGAGCCAGTGTTGCCAATGTGAGTTACAGTAAACATGATCCATTGCCTATCATAACAGTATCATGTCCTTAATATTTAGAAAGAGTATGGAGCATACCAGGATCAGCACTAATGTGTTTGTAGCTCCAGTCGGATACCACTCTTTGCCTGTTGAGTCTTCAATATGCATTGCTGTCAAGGCTGCTGGAATATCTTCTCGCTTGATAAGAATTGTCAAACCGATACCAGCAGCCGAAGAGCATCATGTCAGGACTTTTTACATATTTGACACTCTAATCGAATGCTACTTGTTTCTTTTTCATTCTGCAAATTTTTACTTGAGTTTGCAGAAGGATAAGTCTTGACATTTTGGTACCTTTGTGAGTAAGTAGTATAGGGTCTAAACCCTTGGTTTGTTGTAGGGATAACATTTCTCTGTCTAGGGTGTTGATTTCCTTGCCCGGTTTGAAGATATCCGTTACCGTAATTCGATATCTTTCAAAACCGCGACCCCTATTGTTACCAGTTCTGCCACGACCATAGCTTTGACCACCTCTGTATCCTCCTCTTTCAGATATAAATCCAGAAGCTTGAGAAAAGTAGTTTTCATTTGTGACATCATTAGACTGAACCTGAAACTGTCTTTGTCCAAAATACGCCAAATTCGGGTTGAACTGACTCCTAGAGAAGTTTTTGAGTCTTAATTCAAACCTTTCTAGTTGAGCAATAACCTCATCATACTCTGGCTGAGGCTTCAAACAATATATGGTAGTCCGAAAATTCTCATACTCTGGACCTAAACCTTCCAATACACCAAACATCTTGGTTATATCATCCACAGTTTGCCTATTGCATTCAGCGATCACATATGGATTTATATTCCCGAGATAATCAGCAAGGGTTTGTTCATGCTTATGACGTGTTTGCAGTTTCCCCCTTAATTCGAACTCTCTAGCAATTGATTTCTGTGTAAACCTTTTCAGAAGAGTTTGCCATACTTCAGATGATGTTTCTAATCCAATGATTAGGCTCAAAATATTTTCAGTAACAGCTCCAGAGATCCATGATGAAATCAACTGATCTGTTCTAGTCCAGTCAGTGTACTTAGGATTAATAAGATCGATTTCACAACCTTCATCCTCTGTTTGCAGCATTCGAGAGGGTGAAGGAATATCTCCATTAACAAAACCAAATAAATCTTGGCTTTTCAAAAACCTTTGGATCTGAGCTTGCCACAATAAGAAGTTGTCCTCAGCAAGTTTGATTGTGACGAAGTTTGTGATATTCACATGTATCGGAAAAGGATATTTTGGAGTTCTAATCGCCATTAATATGATTCTTTGAAGAAGATGATAACAGTAGTGCTTATGAGCTCTAAACCTGTATGAGTTTACCTTGATCCAGAGGGCTTCAGTGTTTGTTTACTTCTTCTGACTTGATGCACGAACTGGTTACTTGATAGATTCTATTCTGATGCAGGTTGATCTTCCTGCTCTGATACCATGAGAACTTACGAAGTCAAGAATACGAGAAGATGAAGATGAAGAATGACAAGATAGATGATCGTGAAGAAGTTTTCGATCTTTTGTATTTCCATTCAATTGAACAAAAGAAGATTGAAGAATACAACGAAACTTTCTGAATTGTTTACATTCTTGATAGGCTTCAACCGATTACAATACCTCTCTGTATATAGGCGGAAAACAGAGGACTAACCACTAGAAAAATGAACTAACTAACTTTAACTAACAAACTTTACAGCTAAACATAACAGAACAGCAATCTTGAGACTTTGGTAATCCGTGTCTTTGACATTTGTATGATCTCCACCGTTGATGAAACTCGTTATCCATGTGTTATCAATTTCTTCAGCTCTTTTTACTTCTGGATTGCCTTCTGGTGATCCACATCTATAATAGTCGAGGACTTCACCTCCTGTGGTTGACTTCTCAATATTGCAGACTTGGCTTCTGATCTTGATTCTCTAACAATCACAACTAAGCAAAGAAATCAATAGGACCAATAATCATAACTCAAACAATATCAACTATAAAAAAAAAAATACACGAGCGACGATGTCGGCATCAACAACAGGGACACCACGGGCCTTGAAATGGTCGGAGACTATACTCTTCTCTGATGCAATTCCACCGGTCAGACCAACAACCCTCATTCTTCTTATTTAACTTCAAGTTATCAGATCAAACGCTTTGAAAAGTCGGGACACAATCTATCTACTACACACCAGAAAAAAGAAAAAGGTATATTTGTCATTCTCGCTTCAAGAACAAAATCAACGTCTACATGTAAACCTAAAATGACACAACCTCTACATACAATTAATCTCATAAAAAACGGGTTGGCAAAGATAAACATTGAACATGACTTCTGATAAGAGCCACCAAGTTTTATTATTAAATCGAAATGCAGCATCCATTGTTAATTAACATTCATGATCATAAAGGTCTTGGAGCAACTAGGTGATCATGCAAATGTTTTTGTAGCGGAGTTCATTTTCTTCTAATAGTAATCCTATCCTAGACTAGGAAATCAATTAACAATCAATGTATTGAAGTGCAATGTGGGAATTTAAATACCCGATATATTGAAGTACATTTATCTAACTACAAAAATGTAAACCCAGTACAAGTTGGGCAAAGAATAACAATAGCCATGTTATAAGCCCTAGGACATGATTCCCCATGAGTTGAATTCAAATTGAGTTCAATTACGTGTTCAAAAGATAAACCTTTTAAGCCTAAGCTAAATCAAAAGTATCCACTAAAAACCCTAAGTTAAAGGTTATGCTAACTATATATAAAATTAAAGCTATATCTAACTTTGAAATGAAACAAACTGATTAAGGCCTCTTTCTAAACTATTTTCTGATTTTTTTCTTAATCTTTTCCCTTTTTTCTAATATTTTATTATTATTTCTAATTCGGAAAACCGGGACTCGGCCGGGCTCTTGAACCCAGCCTGACCAAGGACCGAACCCGAATCCTGCTTACCTGGGCCATGGAGCGGATCGGGCTCCTGTGTTGAGCCCTGTCCGCCTGGGGCCCAGTCCCCAAGGCCCTAACGTAAAACTCAAACCCAATTTTTAGTTCCTCCCATCTTACCCAAGGCCCAGCCCATTTTCCTATTTCGGCCAGCACAGTTCGAGGCCCGGCCTCCAACCCTATTTTCAGCCAGCCCAGGCCCAAGACACTAAACAAAAGGGCTAGATCGATCCAAGTCACTAGAAGAAAATGGACAGATGCACTGACTTCAATGTTCATGAAAATCAAGCTTGACAACTAATGACCGAGCAAATCGCATCAAGAAGTGCCTACGGAGTCGAACAGAAGCAGAAGTCATTTCTTAAACACTTCGCAGAAACATTTTGTTGAGCAACTCTTATGCGCTCGACTAAAAGTGATATGGCATTCCGATGAACCAACATTTTGGTATCGAGTTCATCCTTCATCAATCGGAGGACATAAAAGGTTGATGAAAACACTTCAAACAGATCTAAGACATGCTTTCACAGAAACGAACAAAGCCTCGGTCTCATTTTAGAACAACACTAACTGAGGCCACTATATCAAACAGGTGGTGAGTACGGATGAAGGAGGAGGTATTGTTCGTGTTAGAATTCGAACTCAGATCTAGACCCAAAGAAATGAACAAGAAACACTCGAAGTCGGCCATATCAACTTACTCAAACCCAGCATGCGTATGAACTTGAAAAAACAAAAAGACGAGTCTCGGCCAAAAGAACGCGGAGCAACAAGGGTTTAAGTGAACGGGGGGTTTTAGTCGCAAAAACTCCTACCCGACTCGAAGATGACAGCCATAGGGCGAGCTCGAGGCAAGTCGAACTACGGCCACCCCCGCCTGTCATCGTCTCCGAGCCGAGATCCTCGGAGCAAAGAACTTGAACCCAGCGACTAAAGAACTCATCGGAAGAGTTTGGAATCGGGAGAGGGAGGATCTCGGCAGGATGTCATCGGACAGCAACGATGGGAGTGGTTGGTCGAGAGACATGACGGAGAGGGAGTTCACGAGCGTCCAACGAGAAAAGATCGAGAAGTCGTTTAGTCTCATACGTGGATTCAAATTGCACGCTTTACAAAGAAAAAAGACTTCCTTCTTCTTCATTCCTTTGACATTTTCTCTGCCCTCACCCTGACCCAAGTCCCACATCGACTGTTAGAACTCTCCCTCTTCTTTCTCTCTCCACCGAACGCAACGCAAAGCTTCGCGGAAAAACCCCATTTACTCCTTCAGCATCTGGAGGACCGTGAGTCCGCGAATCGGATGGTGGTCTATGTTGATCGTTCGTTTGTAAATCTAATAAAATTACGATTTTCCTCTCCAATATTTTTTTGATCGGCTCTTGTCCAATATTTGAAAGTTAGGAATATGCGGGCCACTATATAAGTGTGGACATCTTCCAACTTACTCAATTGAAGACATTGGGCTAAGTAAGATATAGTTACGATACTCGCATGCAATTGTGCAATAATTAATTGCACTTAACACTCATAATCGGTACTAATCCTCTTATTTTATTTTTCATTTGTTAATTATTTATTGAAATTCCAATATAACCTAAACAGTATGACTACTCGCACACACTGATGTCACGCTATTTCAATAGTACACATAGGTTATCATTACTATTTAATTTCAGATTTTATTATTATTTTGTCTTAGGTTATTAGGCGCTCTTACAACTTATTGAAAGTTATGTCTATTCAGGCATAACTTCTTAACATTTGTAAAGTTGCATTTATGCGAATATAACTTCTCTTTGAAAGGTTGTGATTCTTCATAAATTGTGAAATAGAGAACTAAAAAAATTATTTGTTAATTTTTTATTCTGAATTTTCAATATGTTTTTTGAGAACATGTCTGTTTGGATATAACTTCTCCCGAAATGTTGCATTCGGTTCTAAAAAGACTTATATATAATCATAGTTTTACGTCACAATTTTTTATTATTCAGTTTTTCAATTTCTCTCTTAAAAAGATATATAGCCTTCTTCCAATTATTTCCCTTTAAGAGATCTTGCAAAAATACCAAAATTGTTACATGGTATTCTCATTGAGATTTTGTTATAACCTAAAGGATTTTTACCAATAATTAAAGAGAGCTTGTCCAAAATTCTATACTCATGGGCCTAATCTTGAAAAATAAAGTTTCAAATCTCTCTATCTGAGCCCATTAGCTCCAATCTAATCAAAAACACAGTTTATGTGAACTTAGTTAAGATACTCCTTACATTTATATGCAATTAAAAATAATTTTGTTTATAAATTAGGATCGATTCCTAACTTTATATCAGTCAGATTTATGTGTCAACACATTGGATTTCAATTGGATAATCTGTTAGCTTCCACTTTGTTTCACAACATAAAAGCAAGGTTTAGCCGGCAAGTCTATTTGTAATGCACGAAACTAAAGAATGGATAGGTCATGTATAATTATTTCCCTGAGATTGTGATTGCCCATTTAAAATTTCAAAATAAACAAAGACTTTGCCCTTCAAATGTCAAAAATATTGTTCGACTATAGTATGTGTTGGGGGATTTTTGCCTTTTTCACCCAAAAATTGACCATCAGTCCTTTCCACAACCGATATGAGATAACATTAACAATATATCTACTCACTTGAATATGGACCATTGGAAGTAGTTGATCCTATGTAAGTTTCACGTATATCTCATTAGATTTATTTTTTTCAACCTATACTTGGGTGACCAAATATCACCACCAATTATTGCCATTGCCCACGCAGCCCAAGTTCCCACCCAAGTTTTTTTTTTTTTTTTAGGTGAGTGGGAATATGGAAGTCCCATTCATTCCTTGGGGTTCTTCCCCTTGTTTCTTCCTTGAGTTTTTTAAAAACATGCTCAAATCTCAAACAGATTTTTACATGCTAGGCAACGCTGACATTTGAGTTGGGGACACAATTCCTGGAAAATTATTACTGCACACATGGAATTCACAGGAAATGCGCCTCATTTATAAAGGAAATGCTCATATAAAAAAATAGTCAAAGCACGCCAATTTGTTCCTGTGTAAGATGTTTTTAACTCTGCGTTCTTATTTTTGGTCTATCATTTTTCTTGCTAAAGTTGTTGGCATTTGCATTCTTAAAGAAGAATAAAAAAAAGGATTTCTATACTAGACAGCCATAGCATTTTGAGAACAAACTTTGTTAAAAAAGGAATAAGCACATTTAACACATTTAACAAGAGAAATGCACACCAGCTAGCTTAGAAGTTGTTGCAACCGCTACCCTCACAAATGCTCCTATTAGACAGACACTCGATTAAGGACGCCTGTGGAGGCTAATTGTTTAGCTAGATCTATTTTGCTGGGTGCATTAAGATTGGAAAACACTTGAGCAAGTGAGTGGTCGTCAATTATGGATTTTGCATATTTAGAATGGATATTTTAGTGGCTAGCCCTTCCATGCTTAAATCTCTAGTGTAGTATATCTACTCACTTGAATCTGGATCATTAAGACTGGTGAATCCTATGCAGGTATGGCGTGCATCCTACGTGATCGGTTACGCATTTACTTGACTACGCATTCTAGACGACCGTAACATTTGACATGAGAATACAGTTTCCGAAGAAGTTATGCAGACACTGTTTATGTCTACCTATGGCACTCGTTGAAAAGCGAGTGGTCAGAGCACGCCCCTAGAATAAAGCCGGTCAGTTTTCTGTTTTCTTACCAAATTGTCAGTATTGGCCTTCTGAGAGAAGAATTGAACCGGGTTTCCGTACTTGGACAGCTGCAAACTCTTGACTTGAGATCGAATTTTATGGAAAACTTCACTGGTTGTGTGCGTGCACGGAGCTCATTGATGTGTGGCCAAAGCACTCCAACCTGTCTCCTATATAAATCCTAAGATTCTTCTGTAACATCCCGGGTCCTGCTGCGTAATATTGACCGCTTTAGGTCACCCGCCCTGGCGCGGACGAACGGCCATCCCAGCCATGGTCTTTTCCCTCATGGCTTTAAAACACGTTAAACAGGTTAGAGGGACCCAAGCCTTATAAGCTAACTAAGACCTCCCTCCCTAGGCGATGTGGGACAAGAGTGAAGGCTATCACACTCTCCACTTCTTAACAGAACAGTGTCCTCACTGTGGCCTCACGAGCATCAGAACAGCATTCAAGCTGTGGTCCCACACGCGACGGCCTCACGAGCATGGCTTCACGGGCATCAGAACAGCATTCAAGCTGTGGTTCCACACGCGATCGGGAGTCAGCTCTAATACCACATATAGAATATTATTCTCATAAACAATTAATCAATTAAGAACAAACAGATCCATACATGATTGTAAAACACTGAGATCAATAAATACAATGGAATTAAAGCGTACCTATTTGAGCCATTGCTTCACTTGCAGAAAAATAGATCACTCTGATAATCAAGGATCTATCAGAATGCCAGATCTTCCTCTCTATGACCTATTTCGATATAGCAGTTTTCATTGGGATTAAAGCAACTGATAGGAATAACCTACCCTTTTATAGGCTAGAGAGGGGACCTAGCAAACCCTAATTAATAGTGTGTCAACTGGGCCCTTTCCATTACGGGCTTCGGTCAAATACAATTGCCTATACTTTGCTGCTCAACTAGGCCCGTTAACAATAGATGCCAATACCCAATTCAATCAGATCACTTCAGGGTTCAACAAATATTGGAATATCCATTAACCCAATTATTTAAAATAGAAAATCAATTAATTAATGTAAGCCCATATTATAGGAAATTTCCAACATTTTCTTTCTATTCTCATCCTCAGTCCCATCTTTTTCTTTGCCAAATTATAAGTATTTGCCTTCTGAGAGAAGAATAAGAATGGATTTCTATGCCACGTACATCCTCTACCTCTTTCTTTCGCTACTCTTCTTGGTATTTTGGAAGAGGCGTTTCACTCCTCACCTGCTGCCTGGCACAAGAGGATGGCCCGTCATCGGCGAGACCCTGGAATACATGGCCGCTGGAAGGGGCGGCTGTCCTGAGAGATTCGTGAACGAACGCGCCACGGGGTACTCGTCAGATGACTTCCGGACCAACTTGTACGGGGAGGATATGGCCGTGTTCTGCGACGCCTCCGGGAACAAGTCCTGTACTTGCAAACTTCTCATCTTTGAAGTCACTTAAGCTCGAAGAATGTTAGCTGCATGGAGAATTTCCGGTGAGCATCTTTCAGCTACCAAACCTGGAAGCCCTCGACATTAGCTACGATAGCTACCTTTCTGGTTTTATGCCCGACTTGCATTGGGGTAATCTCCTTAAATCATTGTCTCTTTCTGGAATGAATTTCCATGGGGAAATACCTATTTCAATCGGAAACCTTGTTTTCTTGAATGAATTATCAATTGGTGATTGTAATTTCTTAGGTTCACTTCCCATTTCAATGGGCAATCTTTCTCTGCTTGCTCATTTAGATTTATCATCTAATACATTTCATGGTCAAATCCCTGTTTTCTTTGCCAATCTTACCCATCTATCATATCTAGATCTCAGTCACAATAGTTTTAGCGGAGGTATTGGGCATTGGTTTGTCAACTTGGCGAAACTCACCTATTTAAAACTTGCAGGTAATAGTTCATCTAATAGCAATGTTCTTTAACAAGAAAAAAAAAAATGAAATGTTGAGATTCAATCGATAGCCAAACTCACCGTCCTTGTATTTTTTACATTTGGCAGATTGTCAGTCAAGCGGTCCTATTACATATTCATTCGAGAACTTGACTCGGTTGGTTTCACTTCGACTTTATTACAACAATTTGCAAGGTGAAATTCCAAACTCATTATGGGAACTCAAGGATCTTGAATATCTTGATCTTTATGGAAATAATTTGAGTGGCATAGTGGATTTACACAAACTCAAGAAATTGAGTATGTTAGATTTGTCCTTCAACAACATATCTTTTGCAAGCAAGGCCGAAATCAATGCCACTCTTCCAAAACTTTCCTCTTTATATTTGGGTTCATGCAACTTACATGAGTTCCCCAAGTTTTTAGCCTACCTAGGCATATTAGAGGATATATATCTTTCACACAATGATATCGAAGGGAGTGTTCCTATGTAGATGTGGAATGGTAGTAGAGAATCCTTGCTCTATATGGTTCTTTCCCACAATTTTCTGACTGGCTTTGAAAATAATCAAATCAATCTACCACTACCCAAGTTGACCGAACTTCACATTAGTTCTAACAGGCTCAAAACAAAACTCCCTAGTCCTCCTCCATCAGTGTATTACTATAATATCTCCTACAACTTCCTTATCGGAGAAATTCAATCTATTTGTAGTGGCAGATCCCTCGTCATTCTGGATTGTCCAACAATAGTTTGAATGGCACAATTCCTTCATGTGTGGGAAATATAGATTATTTGTCATTTCTGAATCTTAGGAAAAATAAACTTGTGGGCATGAATCCCCGTGCTTACCCAAAAGGCCGTATGTTGAAGATTATAGACCTCTCAGAGAATCGATTACAAGGGCCTATTCCAAGATCTTTGGCGAATCGTACAAAGCTAGAGTATTTGAACCTTGCTCACAATCAAATTCTCGATGGGTTCCCTTTTTGGCTATTAGAAGTGACCGAGTTGAAAGCTGTTATCTTGAAATCCAATAAGTTCTATGGTCCAATTGAAGCATATCGAAGCAAATTTAACTTCAGCTATATGCATATCATGGACCTTTCATATAATAGTTTCAGTGGCAAACTTCCTTGCAAGTTATTGCAGAGTTTCCATGCAATGGAAGTGATAACTAGGCAAGAACGGTTGGAATATATGAGAACTTTGGCACCTCTCAATCCATCCAGCAATGTAAGCAGAGAAGTTGAGGATTTTGACATGAAATTGATGAATAAAGGTATAGAAAGGGAATACCCGAAGGTTCCATTTGCACTTATGCAAATTGACTTCTCCTATAACAAATTCGAAGGACAAATACCCAATCTCATTGGAGATTTGAAGTCACTTATTTTTCTTAACCTTTCAAGCAACGTTTTGACCGGTTCCATCCCGCCATCCTTAGCAAATTTGACATTGCTAGAATCTCTAGATCTTTCTCGAAATAAGCTCTCCGGAGAGATCCCTCAAAAGCTAGCCCAGCTTACATTTCTTTCATATTTCAATGTCTCTGATAATCAATTGTCGGGACCAATACCACAAGGGAGTCAGTTCAATACATTCTCAATCGACTCATTCGCCATGAATGGGGGGTTATGTGGAAGTCCTTTGCCAAAAAAAATACACAAAAGTTGGGGATAACTTACCATTACCACCATTTCCCCACAAAAAAATTGGCTTAGAGTCCCTATTCAACTCAGAGTGGAAATTTGTGCTAATTGGCGTTGGAGTTGGGTTTTTGATTGGCATTGTGCTAGGAAACTTGATCATTGATGAGAAGAGCACATGGTTCTTGCACTACTCTAAGCAAATGGCAAAAGGATGGAAAGGATTGGGAAGGCATTGACAAATAAAGAGTTATGCATGTAGTCAGATACTTATGCGACACTATCATAAATGTAACCCTTTGTGTGTTTAGTTTGTAATGCAAATTCGAAAAGATAGAGCATACAATATTCCTCTTGTCGTACTATCATTTAGTTGAATTTAAAAATCATATCTTTTTCTATTTTAGAATTACATGGCTGTCTTTTCTCTCGCTCTTTACCTTCATATGTTTGAAAGAACTTAATCTTAAAACCTGCATTTTTGCCGGTAAAATTAAGCATGTAGTTTTGCAAAAAAGAACTAAGAAATAAATAATGGTAAAAAAGAACCAAAATAATAATAATAATAATAATAATAATAATAATAATAATAATAATAATAATACAGAGGAAAGTCCTTAGGTTCGGCCCTAGACAGTCCAATACGCCCATCGCTTGGGAGCCCCAATCCGGGCAGCCCAGATCTGATTGAAGTGAATTGAAGCCCACAGGACTTCACAGACAAGCCCGGCCTCTTTCCTTCTTTGCTTCTTCTTCTTCTTCTTCTTTTCTTCTTCTCTCATTCGTCTCTAAAGCTCAGACGCGCACGTGATGGAGGAGAGGAGCAAAGCGATTGGAGCAAAGAAAGGAGCACGCGCGAAGCAAAGCAATACACGATGGCCATTTTTCCTCTGGATCTTCTCTCCATCGCCATCAATCCACCGTCCACCACCTCCGATCCTTGTTGGCCATCCCGGCCGCTCGAGCTCATTCGCAGCGAAACAGAGCACCCGCACCGAGGAACGAGGTCGCCAAAAACCACCGACACTTAATTGTTACGAACTCCTCTCATCGATTTCGTCTCACTAATAGGTTTCCTTCATTGATTTCGGGCCACTGGTCGATGCCGTTTGCGATTCTCGAATCGTCTGGTTCTGTTCTAGTCCCTTTGAGGCCGAGATATCTGAAGAGTTCGAGTCTTCCTTTGAAGCTTCTTCGCCGAGTGAGATCGCATATATATTCGAGAGGCTGTCTTTCTGAAGTTGAATGCTTATACGTTTATCTCATACTCAGATCGTGATATGTGCATATAATTCGCTAGTCTTGCTTCTGGTTCCTTTGATTTTAAGTCATGGCCGCGACTTCGAAGTGACTGTGTTGCTTCGTTTTCTCTCTGTGTTCCATATGGCCCCTGAGTATTCTAGTTGGGTGTATATGTGGTGGCCAGTGGACGTTTGTATGGATTGACATGGTGACTGGAGTTGATCATTGGTGGAGCAAGACATGTTTAGCTCCCTGTATGAAGCTTGTAAATGTCGTTCCCAGGAAAAATGCTCACGTGCTTTTGTTGCTTAAGGTGAAGAATGGACATCAATGGTGAGTGTTGAGCTTATAGGTTGAACAGCTCGGTCGTGAATAGTAAGGGAAGAAGACCAGATCAAAGCTTGTGTGTTTAGGAAATAATGGAGGGAGAGCCTTGACCAAGAAAAAACGAAAGAGTAAAAGAAAGGAAAGAAGAAGATAGGGAAATCTGCAGAAATGCATGTTCGAAAAGCAACGAGTAGTAATAATACTACTAATAATAAATTGCTGGTTTCAATCGGCGGCTAAGTGTTAGGAATAAATTTAGTCGAATTTCATTTGATTTGTATTCACCTAGGTAAGGAGTCCTCCTTGAACTCTGAAATAAATCGATTTTTTTTAGATCGTTCTTTGTTTAGATATGAATAGAAATGGATAAAAATAATAAAAAAAAACCAATTAAAAAACTAATTGTCGTTTTTATTGCAATTACTTGTAGGGGTTAGCTAGGTCATCTTCATTACTGCAAAGCATGTGATACTTCCGAACTGAAGCTACAAACAAGTTGGGAGAAATATATGGAGTTATATATTGCTCCGGGTCAAATTCGTCTTCTTACCATTGTGAAGGATCCAATCATCGGTGAAGCATTTCAGACATTTTTATCTTAGAAGCAAAGACGTTATATAAATCTTCTGTCCATAAAGGGTAATGTCCGTGTTCAATCTTTTAAGAGAAAATTTTCTTTGGACATATATGCCCCTCTTTTTTTTTAGCAATACTATGTTCATTTTTCAATTTTGTTCTGTAATTGAGGGCACCGAACGCTATGCTGCTTCGCTCTACCTTTGCATCCCTTCATACCGCCAACTGCCACTTCTCGGCAGAGGCTGCGGAGGCGGAGGACGGCGTCGAAGAGAAAAGGCGGAGACACGCTCGGGAAGAGGCTGCTGAGCCTGGCATACGCACAGCGCAGTGCGGGTGGTGACGATTCGCAAGTGGAAAGAGGGAGGAGGCGCGGCGTGCAAGTACCAGCTCAACCGCGTCGATAGAGAGCTTCGCAAGCCCAAGCGCTACAAGCATGCCCTCGAGGTTCTCCTCTCTCTATGTCGAACTTATATACACACGAGCAATTCTTGTACTTTTGCGTGGTTCGCCGTATAGAAGCTCAAATGCTTTTATATATGATGGATTTATAAGATGGGCTCAAGGCCCATCCACTCAAGTTGGGCCCAAAAGGGCCCGGCCCACGGGAATAGGGCCCGTGGAGGAAGGTATAAAGGGAGGGAGAGAGAGAGAAACGCACCCTTTGGCACAATCAACGTACGCTTCTCTCCCGCGTTTTCTCTCCCGAAGAACGGTAAGCATACGGCTTCCAATTTCTTCCCTTCAAGGCATCATCGACGGATTCTCTTCCTCCATTGACGACGGTGTTTAATCTGTGGCTAACAAGTACGCTCGAATCCGTGGTGTGCTTTACGATCGGTGATACGTGTTAATTCCTGGGCTTCGTCTTCCGCATTGATTTAGGGGTTCGATTCGGTATCGAATCCGGTTTTCGGGGATCCGTTATTCCCAACATTGGTATCAGAGCCCTAGTTCACGTTTTTCCCGATCAATTCTGATGTTTTTGATTGATTTTTCGCGAAATTACTTCGGTCGTACGGAACCGGGCGAAAATCCCGACACCCGAGCGCTTTTCGGCCTTTTCTCTGAGTTTTCGTTAGTCGAAATCCAATTCTGAAGGAACCGGGAGAAGCGCGACGTCGAGAAGAGTCCGGCGATGTGTCGACCGTCGCCGGAAGCCACCGCACGCGCCCACACGCGCGGCCGGAAAAGCGGCGCGCGTGGGCGCGACGCGCGCGGAAGCGCCGGGCCGCCAACCCGCGTGCGGCGCACGCGCCCGGTCGCGAACCGGCGCGTGCGCCGCCCCGGCGGGCGACCGGCACGTGCCGGTCCGCGGACCGACAGCGTGCTGGCGTCGCGTGATGGCGTCAGCGTGACGTCATCCAACGGTCGGTAACCGTTCGGATGACGTCACTGATGACCTCACGTGATGACGTCAGCGTGACGTCACGTGATGACGTCAGCGATGACGTCGTCACCGACGAAGTTTCGCCGGACGGTCACCGGCCGGCGCCAACCGACCCGACCGCGACCCGACCCGACTCGCGAGCGTTGCGCGTGCCCGCACGTCCGGATGACGTCTGCGTGACGTCATGCCCGCACGCGCGAGACACGTGCGGTCGGTCCGCACGAGCGGTCCGACCGGCCCGACCGGTCCGTCCGGTCCGACCGGTCCGACCCGCGCGCCCGTTGACCGACCTGTTGACGATCCGTTGACCGTTGACCGACGATCGTTGACCGTTGACTTTGACCGTTGACCGTTGACCCCAAAAAAAAAAAAAAAAAAGAATTTGTTTTCTTTTTTCAGTCATGCCTATGTGGGTTATAAGTAATCCATTTTTTAATTCTGCATTTGTTGCATAAATTTTGGAAAATTATGTATTTTCTCTTATATTAATTATGGATTATAAGTGATCCATTTTTAATTCTGCATTTGTTGCAGGAACTATGATGCGTTATGCAAGGATACCTGCAATCCCGACAACGGACGAGGGAAATGCAAGACTTAAGAGGCTGATGACAGAATTAGCTAATTATCGGTGGCATGAAGGTGATTTAGTATCACATGTGGTCGGGGTCAATCGGATGATACGGGAAATCATCGGAATGGTTATCTTATGCGGATTTTGAGAAAGTGCCGGCTTTGATGAACACTCTTCCACCTGAATGGCAAGCAGTGTTGGATCGGATATGGGAGGTCAACGTGGTCCCGGGTTATAGGAGGCTGGTGGAAGCTTTTGTGAGAGAGCACTATAGGATTGAGTTGACCAAAACTTCAACTCTTAGATTGAGCGCCACATGGCGCCGAGTGAATGCGCCTTGGAGGCGACATGAAAGCTCTCCAAAAGTTTTTCCATGGTTGGCGAATGTGCCTTCAGTTTTCTCAGATGATTTGACTGATAGATTAGAAGGGACATTCCCTGTTTATTTCTTTGATTGATTATGTAATGATTACTACCTGATTGTTGTTGATGTAGCAACCGATATATTAGTTGTATCATGTGAAAGCATTGTTATTTTATTGGATGTTAAGATTTTTATTTGCTTTCTGCTATTGCTGGTTGCTGTGGGTAATTAGTGGTGGGTAGTAATAGAAGTTTTTGTAACTTCATAGAATTTATTTGCATAAGATAATTATATTAATAATAATTTTAAGTTAGGATTTTTGGAGGATGATTGGAAACATAGTGACCTTTTGATTCTGAAGCCTTACTTGAAATTATTTATTAATATGATGGGTCTATGCAAATAGGGATGCATAAATGATAGGCATTAATTATTCGTGCATATATGTCTCGATGTGTTCGGATCGATGGTTCAAAGCGAGAATGTAATTGCCGATATGAACGGCAATAATTGTGAAATATTGAATATGAAGATTCAATATGTGCTGGAAAAGCAAGAAGCACTAGAAGCTCTTGACCACATTATGGAAGACATTGAGGGTGTCGTGCACCACCTTGAGCTAGTAGAGGACCGCTTAACGGTATTTGAGCCGTAAATAGACATTTGCTATCTTTGGTTCTAGCTCGAAAGGGCTTTGTGCTCTAAGCGCAAGCATATTGATTCGTTCAATATGTGGAAATGCAAAGGATCAAGTCCTTATTGCAAGAAATCAAGAATTAACCAACAAAGAGAGGAAAGCATCCTCAAGTGAAGAAAATGTCAATGGTGTGATGTTACAATTGTGACAAGAGAGGTCACTATGCTCGCGGACATCGTGAGCCAAAGAAGCTAAACACCTCTTGTACATTTGAGAACTTTGCTTATGTTCAAGTTCTGTATT